>OZ012740.1:252137998-257339850 GCA_963859935.3 Lathyrus sativus
GAAATTTGTGAGTTTTTAAACTTGTAACATTTTTATTGTCTTTATAGTGAAATTGGTTAGTTTTTTTATTTTAAAATTTTGTTATGGTATTTATAGTGATATTTGTGAGTTTTTTCGCTTTGAACTTTTGTTATAGTCTTTATAGTGAAATTGGCGTGTTTTTTAACTTGGAAATTCTGTTTTTCTTTTTACAATAAAATTTGTGAGTTTTTAAACTTGAAACTTTTGTTATGGTTTTTAGAATGAAATTGGTGAGTTTTTTTCACTTTGAACTTTTGATATGTTCATTATAGTGAAATTGGCGAGTTTTCTAGCGTTTAGCTTTTGTGATTGTTTTATAGTGAAATTTATGAGTTTTTAGCTTAGAAATTTTATTGTAGTTTTTAAGGGTAACTGGTGAGTTTTTTTAACTTTGAACTTCTATTTTTCATTTTATATCGAAATGCGTGAGTTTTTTAAATTGGAACTTTTGTAATGGTTTTTATGGTGAAATTGTTGACTTTTTTTTAACATGAAACTTTTGTCAGGGTCCTTATAGTGAAACTTGTGAGTTTTTTTAACTTGTAACTTTTGTAATGGTCTATATAGAGAAATTGGTGTATTTTTTACAATGAACTTTTGTTATTGTCTTTATAGTGAAATTGTGAGTTTTTTAACTCGGAAGTTTTGTTATGTTTTTTCGAGTAAAATTTGTAAGTTTTTTAATTTGGAACTTTCGCTGTTGTATTTATCGTGAAATTGGTGATTTTTAGCTTGAAACTTTTTATTTTGTTTTTTTTAGTAATATTGGTGATTTTTTTTTTTATCTTGGAATTTTGTTATGTTACTTATAGTGAAATTTTTTGGTTTTTTAATTTGGAACTTTTGTTTTTTTTTATATTGTTAAATTTGTGAGTTTTTTAACTTGGAACTTTGTTATGGTTTTTAAAGGGAAACTGGGGAGTTTTTTCACTTTGAACTTTTGATATGATCATTACAGTGAAATTGGTGAGTTTTTTTTAACTTTTAGCTTTTGTAATGGTTTTATAGTGAACTTGGTGAGTTTTTTAACTTGGAACTTTGGTTATTGTTTTTAAAGGGAAATTAGTGAGTTTTTTTTAACTTTGAACTTCTGTTTTTGATTTTATAGTGAAATGCGTGTCTTTTTTAACTTGGAACTTTTGTTATGGTTTTTACAGTGAAGTTGTTCTTTTTTTAACATGAAACTATTGGCATAATCTTTACAGTGAAATTTGTGTTTTTAAACTTGTAACATTTTTATTGTCTTTATAGTGAAATTGGTTAGTTTTTTTATTTTAAAATTTTGTTATGGTATTTATAGTGATATTTGTGAGTTTTTTCGCTTTGAACTTTTGTTATAGTCTTTATAGTGAAATTGGCGTGTTTTATAACTTGGAAATTCTGTTTTTCTTTTTACAATAAAATTTGTGAGTTTTTAAACTTGAAACTTTTGTTATGGTTTTTAGAATGAAATTGGTGAGTTTTTTTCACTTTGAACTTTTGATATGTTCATTATAGTGAAATTGGCGAGTTTTCTAACGTTTAGCTTTTGTGATTGTTTTATAGTGAAATTTATGAGTTTTTAGCTTAGAAATTTTATTGTAGTTTTTAAGGGTAACTGGTGAGTTTTTTTAACTTTGAACTTCTATTTTTCATTTTATATCGAAATGCGTGAGTTTTTTAAATTGGAACTTTTGTAATGGTTTTTATAGTGAAATTGTTGACTTTTTTTTAACATGAAACTTTTGTCAGGGTCCTTATAGTGAAACTTGTGAGTTTTTTTAACTTGTAACTTTTATAATGGTCTATATAGAGAAATTGGTGTATTTTTTTACAATGAACTTTTGTTATTGTCTTTATAGTGAAATTGTGAGTTTTTTAACTCGGAAGTTTTGTTATGTTTTTTCGAGTAAAATTTGTAAGTTTTTTAATTTGGAACTTTTGCTGTTGTATTTATCGTGAAATTGGTGATTTTTAGCTTGAAACATTTTATTTTGGTTTTTTTTAGTAATATTGGTGATTTTTTTTTTATCTTGGAATTTTGTTATGTTACTTATAGTGAAATTTTTTGGTTTTTTAATTTGGAACTTTTGTGTTTTTTTATATTGTTAAATTTGTTAGTTTTTTAACTTGGAACTTTGTTATGGTTTTTAAAGGGAAACTGGGGAGTTTTTTCACTTTGAACTTTTGATATGATCATTACAGTGAAATTGGTGAGTCTTTTTTTTAACTTTTAGCTTTTGTAATGGTTTTATAGTGAACTTGGTGAGTTTTTTAACTTGGAACTTTGGTTATTGTTTTTAAAGGGAAATTAGTGAGTTTTTTTTAACTTTGAACTTCTGTTTTTGATTTTATAGTGAAATGCGTGACTTTTTTAACTTGGAACTTTTGTTATGGTTTTTACAGTGAAATTGTTCTTTTTTTAACATGAAACTATTGGCATAATCTTTACAGTGAAATTTGTGAGTTTTTAAACTTGTAACATTTTTATTGTCTTTATAGTGAAATTGGTTAGTTTTTTTATTTTAAAATTTTGTTATGGTATTTATAGTGATATTTGTGAGTTTTTTCGCTTTGAACTTTTGTTATAGTCTTTATAGTGAAATTGGCGTGTTTTTTAACTTGGAAATTCTGTTTTTCTTTTTACAATAAAATTTGTGAGTTTTTAAACTTGAAACTTTTGTTATGGTTTTTAGAATGAAATTGGTGAGTTTTTTTCACTTTGAACTTTTGATATGTTCATTATAGTGAAATTGGCGAGTTTTCTAGCGTTTAGCTTTTGTGATTGTTTTATAGTGAAATTTATGAGTTTTTAGCTTAGAAATTTTATTGTAGTTTTTAAGGGTAACTGGTGAGTTTTTTTAACTTTGAACTTCTATTTTTCATTTTATATCGAAATGCGTGAGTTTTTTAAATTGGAACTTTTGTAATGGTTTTTATGGTGAAATTGTTGACTTTTTTTTAACATGAAACTTTTGTCAGGGTCCTTATAGTGAAACTTGTGAGTTTTTTTAACTTGTAACTTTTGTAATGGTCTATATAGAGAAATTGGTGTATTTTTTACAATGAACTTTTGTTATTGTCTTTATAGTGAAATTGTGAGTTTTTTAACTCGGAAGTTTTGTTATGTTTTTTCGAGTAAAATTTGTAAGTTTTTTAATTTGGAACTTTTGCTGTTGTATTTATCGTGAAATTGGTGATTTTTAGCTTGAAACTTTTTATTTTGGTTTTTTTAGTAATATTGGTGATTTTTTTTTTATCTTGGAATTTTGTTATGTTACTTATAGTGAAATTTTTTGGTTTTTTAATTTGGAACTTTTGTTTTTTTTTTATATTGTTAAATTTGTGAGTTTTTTAACTTGGAACTTTGTTATGGTTTTTAAAGGGAAACTGGGGAGTTTTTTCACTTTGAACTTTTGATATGATCATTACAGTGAAATTGGTGAGTTTTTTTTAACTTTTAGCTTTTGTAATGGTTTTATAGTGAACTTGGTGAGTTTTTTAACTTGGAACTTTGGTTATTATTTTTAAAGGGAAATTAGTGAGTTTTTTTTAACTTTGAACTTCTGTTTTTGATTTTATAGTGAAATGCGTGTCTTTTTTAACTTGGAACTTTTGTTATGGTTTTTACAGTGAAGTTGTCCTTTTTTAACATGAAACTATTGGCATAATCTTTACAGTGAAATTTGTGAGTTTTTAAACTTGTAACATTTTTATTGTCTTTATAGTGAAATTGGTTAGTTTTTTTATTTTAAAATTTTGTTATGGTATTTATAGTGATATTTGTGAGTTTTTTCGCTTTGAACTTTTGTTATAGTCTTTATAGTGAAATTGGCGTGTTTTATAACTTGGAAATTCTGTTTTTCTTTTTACAATAAAATTTGTGAGTTTTTAAACTTGAAACTTTTGTTATGGTTTTTAGAATGAAATTGGTGAGTTTTTTTCACTTTGAACTTTTGATATGTTCATTATAGTGAAATTGGCGAGTTTTCTAACGTTTAGCTTTTGTGATTGTTTTATAGTGAAATTTATGAGTTTTTAGCTTAGAAATTTTATTGTAGTTTTTAAGGGTAACTGGTGAGTTTTTTTAACTTTAAACTTCTATTTTTCATTTTATATCGAAATGCGTGAGTTTTTTAAATTGGAACTTTTGTAATGGTTTTTATAGTGAAATTGTTGACTTTTTTTTAACATGAAACTTTTGTCAGGGTCCTTATAGTGAAACTTGTGAGTTTTTTTAACTTGTAACTTTTATAATGGTCTATATAGAGAAATTGGTGTATTTTTTTACAATGAACTTTTGTTATTGTCTTTATAGTGAAATTGTGAGTTTTTTAACTCGGAAGTTTTGTTATGTTTTTTCGAGTAAAATTTGTAAGTTTTTTAATTTGGAACTTTTGTTGTTGTATTTATTGTGAAATTGGTGATTTTTAGCTTGAAACTTTTTATTTTGGTTTTTTTTTAGTAATATTGGTGATTTTTTTTTTATCTTGGAATTTTGTTATGTTACTTATAGTGAAATTTTTTGGTTTTTTAATTTGGAACTTTTGTTTTTTTTCATATTGTTAAATTTGTTAGTTTTTTAACTTGGAACTTTGTTATGGTTTTTAAAGGGAAACTGGGGAGTTTTTTCACTTTGAACTTTTGATATGATCATTACAGTGAAATTGGTGAGTCTTTTTTTTAACTTTTAGCTTTTGTAATGGTTTTATAGTGAACTTGGTGAATTTTTTAACTTGGAACTTTGGTTATTGTTTTTAAAGGGAAATTAGTGAGTTTTTTTTAACTTTGAACTTCTGTTTTTGATTTTATAGTGAAATGCGTGACTTTTTTAACTTGGAACTTTTGTTATGGTTTTTACAGTGAAATTGTTCTTTTTTTAACATGAAACTATTGGCATAATCTTTACAGTGAAATTTGTGAGTTTTTAAACTTGTAACATTTTTATTGTCTTTATAGTGAAATTGGTTAGTTTTTTTATTTTAAAATTTTGTTATGGTATTTATAGTGATATTTGTGAGTTTTTTCGCTTTGAACTTTTGTTATAGTCTTTATAGTGAAATTGGCGTGTTTTTTAACTTGGAAATTCTGTTTTTCTTTTTACAATAAAATTTGTGAGTTTTTAAACTTGAAACTTTTGTTATGGTTTTTAGAATGAAATTGGTGAGTTTTTTTCACTTTGAACTTTTGATATGTTCATTATAGTGAAATTGGCGAGTTTTCTAACGTTTAGCTTTTGTGATTGTTTTATAGTGAAATTTATGAGTTTTTAGCTTAGAAATTTTATTGTAGTTTTTAAGGGTAACTGGTGAGTTTTTTTAACTTTGAACTTCTATTTTTCATTTTATATCGAAATGCGTGAGTTTTTTAAATTGGAACTTTTGTAATGGTTTTTATGGTGAAATTGCTGACTTTTTTTCAACATGAAACTTTTGTCAGGGTCCTTATAGTGAAACTTGTGAGTTTTTTTAACTTGTAACTTTTGTAATGGTCTATATAGAGAAATTGGTGTATTTTTTTACAATGAACTTTTGTTATTGTCTTTATAGTGAAATTGTGAGTTTTTTAACTCGGAAGTTTTGTTATGTTTTTTCGAGTAAAATTTGTAAGTTTTTTAATTTGGAACTTTTGATGTTGTATTTATCGTGAAATTGGTGATTTTTAGCTTGAAACTTTTTATTTTGTTTTTTTTTAGTAATATTGGTGATTTTTTTTATCTTGGAATTTTGTTATGTTACTTATAGTGAAATTTTTTGGTTTTTTAATTTGGAACTTTTGTTTTTTTTTATATTGTTAAATTTGTTAGTTTTTTAACTTGGAACTTTGTTATGGTTTTTAAAGGGAAACTGGGGAGTTTTTTCACTTTGAACTTTTGATATGATCATTACAGTGAAATTGGTGAGTTTTTTTTTTAACTTTTAGCTTTTGTAATGGTTTTATAGTGAACTTGGTGAGTTTTTTAACTTGGAACTTTGGTTATTGTTTTTAAAGGGAAATTAGTGAGTTTTTTTTAACTTTGAACTTCTGTTTTTGATTTTATAGTGAAATGCGTGACTTTTTTAACTTGGAACTTTTGTTATGGTTTTTACAGTGAAATTGTTCTTTTTTTAACATGAAACTATTGGCATAATCTTTACAGTGAAATTTGTGAGTTTTTAAACTTGTAACATTTTTATTGTCTTTATAGTGAAATTGGTTAGTTTTTTTATTTTAAAATTTTGTTATGGTATTTATAGTGATATTTGTGAGTTTTTTCGCTTTGAACTTTTGTTATAGTCTTTATAGTGAAATTGGCGTGTTTTTTAACTTGGAAATTCTGTTTTTCTTTTTACAATAAAATTTGTGAGTTTTTAAACTTGAAACTTTTGTTATGGTTTTTAGAATGAAATTGGTGAGTTTTTTTCACTTTGAACTTTTGATTTGTTCATTATAGTGATATTGGCGAGTTTTATAACGTTTAGCTTTTGTGATTGTTTTATAGTGAAATTTATGAGTTTTTAGCTTAGAAATTTTATTGTAGTTTTTAAGGGTAACTGGTGAGTTTTTTTAACTTTGAACTTCTATTTTTCATTTTATATCGAAATGCGTGAGTTTTTTAAATTGGAACTTTTGTAATGGTTTTTATAGTGAAATTGTTGACTTTTTTTAACATGAAACTTTTGTCAGGGTCCTTATAGTGAAACTTGTGAGTTTTTTTAACTTGTAACTTTTGTAATGGTCTATATAGAGAAATTGGTGTATTTTTTTACAATCAACTTTTGTTATTGTCTTTATAGTGAAATTGTGAGTTTTTTAACTCGGAAGTTTTGTTATGTTTTTTCGAGTAAAATTTGTAAGGTTTTTAATTTGGAACTTTTGTTGTTGTATTTATCGTGAAATTGGTGATTTTTAGCTTGAAACTTTTTATTTTGGTTTTTTTAGTAATATTGGTGATTTTTTTTTATCTTGGAATTTTGTTATGTTACTTATAGTGAAATTTTTTGGTTTTTTAATTTGGAACTTTTGTTTTTTTTATATTGTTAAATTTGTGAGTTTTTTAACTTGGAACTTTGTTATGGTTTTTAAAGGAAAACTGGGGAGTTTTTTCACTTTGAACTTTTGATATGATCATTACAGTGAAATTGGTGAGTTTTTTTTTAACTTTTAGCTTTTGTAATGGTTTTATAGTGAACTTGGTGAGTTTTTTAACTTGGAACTTTGGTTATTGTTTTTAAAGGGAAATTAGTGAGTTTTTTTTAACTTTGAACTTCTGTTTTTGATTTTATAGTGAAATGCGTGACTTTTTTAACTTGGAACTTTTGTTATGGTTTTTCCAGTGAAATTGTTCTTTTTTTAACATGAAACTATTGGCATAATCTTTACAGTGAAATTTGTGAGTTTTTAAACTTGTAACATTTGTATTGTCTTTATAGTGAAATTGGTTAGTTTTTTTATTTTAAAATTTTGTTATGGTATTTATAGTGATATTTGTGAGTTTTTTCGCTTTGAACTTTTGTTATAGTCTTTATAGTGAAATTGGCGTGTTTTTTAACTTGGAAATTCTGTATTTCTTTTTACAATAAAATTTGTGAGTTTTTAAACTTGAAACTTTTGTTATGGTTTTTAGAATAAAATTGGTGAGTTTTTTTCACTTTGAACTTTTGATATGTTCATTATAGTGAAATTGGCGAGTTTTCTAACGTTTAGCTTTTGTGATTGTTTTATAGTGAAATTTATGAGTTTTTAGCTTAGAAATTTTATTATAGTTTTTAAGGGTAACTGGTGATTTTTTTTATTTTTGAACTTCTATTTTTCATTTTATATCGAAATGCGTGAGTTTTTTAAATTGGAACTTTTGTAATGGTTTTTATAGTGAAATTGTTGACTTTTTTTTAACATGAAACTTTTGTCAGGGTCCTTATAGTGAAACTTGTGAGTTTTTTTAACTTGTAACTTTTGTAATGGTCTATATAGAGAAATTGGTGTATTTTTTTACAATGAACTTTTGTTATTGTCTTTATAGTGAAATTGTGAGTTTTTTAACTCGGAAGTTTTGTTATGTTTTTTCGAGTAAAATATGTAAGTTTTTTAATTTGGAACTTTTGCTGTTGTATTTATCGTGAAATTGGTGATTTTTAGCTGGAAACTTTTTATTTTGGTTTTTTTAGTAATATTGGTGATTTTTTTTTATCTTGGAATTTTGTTATGTTACTTATAGTGAAATTTTTTGTTTTTTTAATTTGGAACTTTTGTTTTTTTTTTATATTGTTAAATTTGTGAGTTTTTTAACTTGGAACTTTGTTATGGTTTTTAAAGGGAAACTGGGGAGTTTTTTCACTTTGAACTTTTGATATGATCATTACAGTGAAATTGGTGAGTTTTTTTTTAACTTTTAGCTTTTGTAATGGTTTTATAGTGAACTTGGTGAGTTTTTTAACTTGGAACTTTGGTTATTGTTTTTAAAGGGAAATTAGTGAGTTTTTTTTAACTTTGAACTTTTGTTTTTGATTTTATAGTGAAATGCGTGACTTTTTTAACTTGGAACTTTTGTTATGGTTTTTACAGTGAAATTGTTCTTTTTTTAACATGAAACTATTGGCATAATCTTTACAGTGAAATTTGTGAGTTTTTAAACTTGTAACATTTTTATTGTCTTTATAGTGAAATTGGTTAGTTTTTTTATTTTAAAATTTTGTTATGGTATTTATAGTGATATTTGTGAGTTTTTTCGCTTTGAACTTTTGTTATAGTCTTTATAGTGAAATTGGCGTGTTTTTTAACTTGGAAATTCTGTTTTTCTTTTTACAATAAAATTTGTGAGTTTTTAAACTTGAAACTTTTGTTATGGTTTTTAGAATGAAATTGGTGAGTTTTTTTCACTTTGAACTTTTGATATGTTCATTATAGTGAAATTGGCGAGTTTTCTAACGTTTAGCTTTTGTGATTGTTTTATAGTGAAATTTATGAGTTTTTAGCTTAGAAATTTTATTGTAGTTTTTAAGGGTAACTGGTGAGTTTTTTTAACTTTGAACTTCTATTTTTCATTTTATATCGAAATCCGTGAGTTTTTTAAATTGGAACTTTTGTAATGGTTTTTATGGTGAAATTGTTGACTTTTTTTTAACATGAAACTTTTGTCAGGGTCCTTATAGTGAAACTTGTGAGTTTTTTTAACTTGTAACTTTTGTAATGGTCTATATAGAGAAATTGGTGTATTTTTTTACAATGAACTTTTGTTATTGTCTTTATAGTGAAATTGTGAGTTTTTTAACTCGGAAGTTTTGTTATGTTTTTTCGAGTAAAATTTGTAAGTTTTTTAATTTGGAACTTTTGCTGTTGTATTTATCGTGAAATTGGTGATTTTTAGCTTGAAACTTTTTATTTAGGTTTTTTGAGTAATATTGGTGATTTTTTTTTTATCTTGGAATTTTGTTATGTTACTTATAGTGAAATTTTTTGGTTTTTTAATTTGGAACTTTTGTTTTTTTTATATTGTTAAATTTGTGAGTTTTTTAACTTGGAACTTTGTTATGGTTTTTAAAGGGAAACTGGGGAGTTTTTTCACTTTGAACTTTTGATATGATCATTACAGTGAAATTGGTGAGTTTTTTTTTAACTTTTAGCTTTTGTAATGGTTTTATAGTGAACTTGGTGAGTTTTTTAACTTGGAACTTTGGTTATTGTTTTTAAAGGGAAATTAGTGAGTTTTTTTTTAACTTTGAACTTCTGTTTTTTATTTTATAGTGAAATACGTGACTTTTTTAACTTGGAACTTTTGTTATGGTTTTTACACTGAAATTGTTCTTTTTTTAACATGAAACTATTGGCATAATCTTTACAGTGAAATTTGTGAGTTTTTAAACTTGTAACATTTTTATTGTCTTTATAGTGAAATTGGTTAGTTTTTTTATTTTAAAATTTTGTTATGGTATTTATAGTGATATTTGTGAGTTTTTTCGCTTTGAACTTTTGTTATAGTCTTTATAGTGAAATTGGCGTGTTTTTTAACTTGGAAATTCTGTTTTTCTTTTTACAATAAAATTTGTGAGTTTTTAAACTTGAAACTTTTGTTATGGTTTTTAGAATGAAATTGGTGAGTTTTTTTTCACTTTGAACTTTTGATATGTTCATTATAGTGAAATTGGCGAGTTTTCTAACGTTTAGCTTTTGTGATTGTTTTATAGTGAAATTTATGAGTTTTTAGCTTAGAAATTTTATTGTAGTTTTTAAGGGTAACTGGTGAGTTTTTTTAACTTTGAACTTCTATTTTTCATTTTATATCGAAATGCATGAGTTTTTTAAATTGGAACTTTTGTAATGGTTTTTATAGTGAAATTGTTGACTTTTTTAACATGAAACTTTTGTCAGGGTCTTTATAGTGAAACTTGTGAGTTTTTTTAACTTGTAACTTTTGTAATGGTCTATATAGAGAAATTGGTGTATTTTTTTACAATGAACTTTTGTTATTGTCTTTATAGTGAAATTGTGAGTTTTTTAACTCGGAAGTTTTGTTATGTTTTTTCGAGTAAAATTTGTAAGTTTTTTAATTTGCAACTTTTGCTGTTGTATTTATCGTGAAATTGGTGATTTTTAGCTTGAAACTTTTTATTTAGGTTTTTTTAGTAATATTGGTGATTTTTTTTTATCTTGGAATTTTGTTATGTTACTTATAGTGAAATTTTTTGGTTTTTTAATTTGGAACTTTTGTTTTTTTTATATTGTTAAATTTGTGAGTTTTTTAACTTGGAACTTTGTTATGGTTTTTAAAGGGAAACTGGGGAGTTTTTTCATTTTGAACTAATGATATGATCATTACAGTGAAATTGGTGAGTTTTTTTTAACTTTTAGCTTTTGTAATGGTTTTATAGTGAACTTGGTGAGTTTTTTAACTTGGAACTTTAGTTATTGTTTTTTAAGGGAAATTAGTGAGTTTTTTTTAACTTTGAACTTCTGTTTTTGATTTTATAGTGAAATGCGTGACTTTTTTAACTTGGAACTTTTGTTATGGTTTTTACAGTGAAATTGTTCTTTTTTTAACATGAAACTATTGGCATAATCTTTACAGTGAAATTTGTGAGTTTTTAAACTTGTAACATTTTTATTGTCTTTATAGTGAAATTGGTTAGTTTTTTATTTTAAAATTTTGTTATGGTATTTATAGTGATATTTGTGAGTTTTTTCGCTTTGAACTTTTGTTATAGTCTTTATAGTGAAATTGGCGTGTTTTTTAACTTGGAAATTCTGTTTTTCTTTTTACAATAAAATTTGTGAGTTTTTAAACTTGAAACTTTTCTATGGTTTTTAGAATGAAATTGGTGAGTTTTTTTCACTTTGAACTTTTGATTTGTTCATTATAGTGAAATTGGCAAGTTTTCTAACGTTTAGCTTTTGTGATTGTTTTATAGTGAAATTTATGAGTTTTTAGCTTAGAAATTTTATTATAGTTTTTAAGGGTAACTGGTAAGTTTTTTTATTTTTGAACTTCTATTTTTCATTTTATATCGAAATGCGTGAGTTTTTTAAATTGGAACTTTTGTAATGGTTTTTATAGTGAAATTGTTGACTTTTTTTAACTTGAAACTTTTGTCAGGGTCTTTATAGTGAAACTTGTGAGTTTTTTTAACTTGTAACTTTTGTAATGGTCTATATAGAGAAATTGGTGTATTTTTTTACAATGAACTTTTGTTATTGTCTTTATAGTGAAATTGTGAGTTTTTAACTCGGAAGTTTTGTTATGTTTTTTCGAGTAAAATTTGTAAGTTTTTTAATTTGGAACTTTTGTTGTTGTATTTATCGTGAAATTGGTGATTTTTAGCTTGAAACTTTTTATTTTTGTTTTTTTAGTAATATTGGTGATTTTTTTTTTATCTTGGAATTTTGTTATGTTACTTATAGTGAAATTTTTTGGTTTTTTAATTTGGAACTTTTGTTTTTTTTATATTGTTTAATTTGTGAGTTTTTTAACTTGGAACTTTGTTATGGTTTTTAAAGGGAAACTGGGGAGTTTTTTCACTTTGAACTTTTGATATGATCATTACAGTGAAATTGGTGAGTTTTTTTTAACTTTTAGCTTTTGTAATGGTTTTATAGTGAACTTGGTGAGTTTTTTAACTTGGAACTTTGGTTATTGTTTTTAAAGGGAAATTAGTGAGTTTTTTTTAATTTTGAACTTCTGTTTTTGATTTTATAGTGAAATGCGTGACTTTTTTTAACTTGGAACTTTTGTTATGGTTTTTACAGTGAAATTGTTCTTTTTTTAACATGAAACTATTGGCATAATCTTTACAGTGAAATTTGTGAGTTTTTAAACTTGTAACATTTTTATTGTCTTTATAGTGAAATTGGTTAGTTTTTTTATTTTAAAATTTTGTTATGGTATTTATAGTGATATTTGTGAGTTTTTTCGCTTTGAACTTTTGTTATAGTCTTTATAGTGAAATTGGCGGGTTTTTAACTTGGAAATTCTGTTTTTCTTTTTACAATAAAATTTGTGAGTTTTTAAACTTGATACTTTTGTTATGGTTTTTAGAATGAAATTGGTGAGTTTTTTTCACTTTGAACTTTTGATATGTTCATTATAGTGAAATTGGCGAGTTTTCTAACGTTTAGCTTTTGTGGTTGTTTTATAGTGAAATTTATGAGTTTTTAGCTTAGAAATTTTATTGTAGTTTTTAAGGGTAACTGGTGATTTTTTTTAACTTTGAACTTCTATTTTTCATTTTATATCGAAATGCGTGAGTTTTTTAAATTGGAACTTTTGTAATGGTTTTTATGGTGAAATTGTTGACTTTTTTTTAACATGAAACTTTTGTCAGGGTCCTTATAGTGAAACTTGTGAGTTTTTTTAACTTGTAACTTTTGTAATGGTCTATATAGAGAAATTGGTGTATTTTTTTACAATGAACTTTTGTTATTGTCTTTATAGTGAAATTGTGAGTTTTTTAACTCGGAAGTTTTGTTATGTTTTTTCGAGTAAAATTTGTAAGTTTTTTAATTTGGAACTTTTGCTGTTGTATTTATCGTGAAATTGGTGATTTTTAGCTTGAAACTTTTTATTTTGGTTTTTTTAGTAATATTGGTGATTTTTTTTTATCTTGGAATTTTGTTATGTTACTTATAGTGAAATTTTTTGGTTTTTTAATTTGGAACTTTTGTTTTTTTTTATATTGTTAAATTTGTGAGTTTTTTAACTTGGAACTTTGTTATGGTTTTTAAAGGGAAACTGGGGAGTTTTTTCACTTTGAACTTTTGATATGATCATTATAGTGAAATTGGTGAGTTTTTTTTTAACTTTTAGCTTTTGTAATGGTTTTATAGTGAACTTGGTGAGTTTTTTAAGTTGGAACTTTGGTTATTGTTTTTAAAGGGAAATTAGTGAGTTTTTTTTTAACTTTGAACTTCTGTTTTTGATTTTATAGTGAAATGCGTGACTTTTTTAACTTGGAACTTTTGTTATGGTTTTTTCAGTGAAATTGTTCTTTTTTTAACATGAAACTATTGGCATAATCTTTACAGTGAAATTTGTGAGTTTTTAAACTTGTAATATTTTTATTGTCTTTATAGTGAAATTGGTTAGTTTTTTATTTTAAAATTTTGTTATGGTATTTATAGTGATATTTGTGAGTTTTTTCGCTTTGAACTTTTGTTATAGTCTTTATAGTGAAATTGGCGTGTTTTTTAACTTGGAAATTCTGTTTTTCTTTTTACAATAAAATTTGTGAGTTTTTAAACTTGAAACTTTTGTTATGGTTTTTAGAATGAAATTGGTGAGTTTTTTTCACTTTGAACTTTTGATATGTTCATTATAGTGAAATTGGCGAGTTTTCTAACGTTTAGCTTTTGTGATTGTTTTATAGTGAAATTTATGAGTTTTTAGCTTAGAAATTTTATTGTAGTTTTTAAGGGTAACTGGTGAGTTTTTTTAACTTTGAACTTCTATTTTTCATTTTATATCGAAATGCGTGAGTTTTTTAAATTGGAACTTTTGTAATGGTTTTTATGGTGAAATTGTTGACTTTTTTTTAACATGAAACTTTTGTCAGGGTCCTTATAGTGAAACTTGTGAGTTTTTTTAACTTGTAACTTTTGTAATGGTCTATATAGAGAAATTGGTGTATTTTTTTACAATGAACTTTTGTTATTGTCTTTATAGTGAAATTGTGAGTTTTTTAATTCGGAAGTTTTGTTATGTTTTTTCGAGTAAAATTTGTAAGTTTTTTAATTTGGAACTTTTGCTGTTGTATTTATCGTGAAATTGGTGATTTTTAGCTTGAAACTTTTTATTTAGGTTTTTTGAGTAATATTGGTGATTTTTTTTTTATCTTGGAATTTTGTTATGTTACTTATAGTGAAATTTTTTGGTTTTTTAATTTGGAACTTTTGTTTTTTTTATATTGTTAAATTTGTGAGTTTTTTAACTTGGAACTTTGTTATGGTTTTTAAAGGGAAACTGGGGAGTTTTTTCACTTTGAACTTTTGATATGATCATTACAGTGAAATTGGTGAGTTTTTTTTTAACTTTTAGCTTTTGTAATGGTTTTATAGTGAACTTGGTGAGTTTTTTAACTTGGAACTTTGGTTATTGTTTTTAAAGGGAAATTAGTGAGTTTTTTTTTAACTTTGAACTTCTGTTTTTTATTTTATAGTGAAATACGTGACTTTTTTAACTTGGAACTTTTGTTATGGTTTTTACACTGAAATTGTTCTTTTTTTAACATGAAACTATTGGCATAATCTTTACAGTGAAATTTGTGAGTTTTTAAACTTGTAATATTTTTATTGTCTTTATAGTGAAATTGGTTAGTTTTTTATTTTAAAATTTTGTTATGGTATTTATAGTGATATTTGTGAGTTTTTTCGCTTTGAACTTTTGTTATAGTCTTTATAGTGAAATTGGCGTGTTTTTTAACTTGGAAATTCTGTTTTTCTTTTTACAATAAAATTTGTGAGTTTTTAAACTTGAAACTTTTGTTATGGTTTTTAGAATGAAATTGGTGAGTTTTTTTCACTTTGAACTTTTGATATGTTCATTATAGTGAAATTGGCGAGTTTTCTAACGTTTAGCTTTTGTGATTGTTTTATAGTGAAATTTATGAGTTTTTAGCTTAGAAATTTTATTGTAGTTTTTAAGGGTAACTGGTGAGTTTTTTTAACTTTGAACTTCTATTTTTCATTTTATATCGAAATGCGTGAGTTTTTTAAATTGGAACTTTTGTAATGGTTTTTATGGTGAAATTGTTGACTTTTTTTTAACATGAAACTTTTGTCAGGGTCCTTATAGTGAAACTTGTGAGTTTTTTTAACTTGTAACTTTTGTAATGGTCTATATAGAGAAATTGGTGTATTTTTTTACAATGAACTTTTGTTATTGTCTTTATAGTGAAATTGTGAGTTTTTTAATTCGGAAGTTTTGTTATGTTTTTTCGAGTAAAATTTGTAAGTTTTTTAATTTGGAACTTTTGCTGTTGTATTTATCGTGAAATTGGTGATTTTTAGCTTGAAACTTTTTATTTAGGTTTTTTGAGTAATATTGGTGATTTTTTTTTTATCTTGGAATTTTGTTATGTTACTTATAGTGAAATTTTTTGGTTTTTTAATTTGGAACTTTTGTTTTTTTTATATTGTTAAATTTGTGAGTTTTTTAACTTGGAACTTTGTTATGGTTTTTAAAGGGAAACTGGGGAGTTTTTTCACTTTGAACTTTTGATATGATCATTACAGTGAAATTGGTGAGTTTTTTTTTAACTTTTAGCTTTTGTAATGGTTTTATAGTGAACTTGGTGAGTTTTTTAACTTGGAACTTTGGTTATTGTTTTTAAAGGGAAATTAGTGAGTTTTTTTTTAACTTTGAACTTCTGTTTTTTATTTTATAGTGAAATACGTGACTTTTTTAACTTGGAACTTTTGTTATGGTTTTTACACTGAAATTGTTCTTTTTTTAACATGAAACTATTGGCATAATCTTTACAGTGAAATTTGTGAGTTTTTAAACTTGTAATATTTTTATTGTCTTTATAGTGAAATTGGTTAGTTTTTTATTTTAAAATTTTGTTATGGTATTTATAGTGATATTTGTGAGTTTTTTCGCTTTGAACTTTTGTTATAGTCTTTATAGTGAAATTGGCGTGTTTTTTAACTTGGAAATTCTGTTTTTCTTTTTACAATAAAATTTGTGAGTTTTTAAACTTGAAACTTTTGTTATGGTTTTTAGAATGAAATTGGTGAGTTTTTTTCACTTTGAACTTTTGATATGTTCATTATACTGAAATTGGCGAGTTTTCTAACGTTTAGCTTTTGTGATTGTTTTATAGTGAAATTTATGAGTTTTTAGCTTAGAAATTTTATTGTAGTTTTTAAGGGTAACTGGTGAGTTTTTTTAACTTTGAACTTCTATTTTTCATTTTATATCGAAATGCGTGAGTTTTTTAAATTGGAACTTTTGTAATGGTTTTTATGGTGAAATTGTTGACTTTTTTTTAACATGAAACTTTTGTCAGGGTCCTTATAGTGAAACTTGTGAGTTTTTTTAACTTGTAACTTTTGTAATGGTCTATATAGAGAAATTGGTGTATTTTTTTACAATGAACTTTTGTTATTGTCTTTATAGTGAAATTGTGAGTTTTTTAATTCGGAAGTTTTGTTATGTTTTTTCGAGTAAAATTTGTAAGTTTTTTAATTTGGAACTTTTGCTGTTGTATTTATCGTGAAATTGGTGATTTTTAGCTTGAAACTTTTTATTTAGGTTTTTTGAGTAATATTGGTGATTTTTTTTTTATCTTGGAATTTTGTTATGTTACTTATAGTGAAATTTTTTGGTTTTTTAATTTGGAACTTTTGTTTTTTTTATATTGTTAAATTTGTGAGTTTTTTAACTTGGAACTTTGTTATGGTTTTTAAAGGGAAACTGGGGAGTTTTTTCACTTTGAACTTTTGATATGATCATTACAGTGAAATTGGTGAGTTTTTTTTTAACTTTTAGCTTTTGTAATGGTTTTATAGTGAACTTGGTGAGTTTTTTAACTTGGAACTTTGGTTATTGTTTTTAAAGGGAAATTAGTGAGTTTTTTTTTAACTTTGAACTTCTGTTTTTTATTTTATAGTGAAATACGTGACTTTTTTAACTTGGAACTTTTGTTATGGTTTTTACACTGAAATTGTTCTTTTTTTAACATGAAACTATTGGCATAATCTTTACAGTGAAATTTGTGAGTTTTTAAACTTGTAATATTTTTATTGTCTTTATAGTGAAATTGGTTAGTTTTTTATTTTAAAATTTTGTTATGGTATTTATAGTGATATTTGTGAGTTTTTTCGCTTTGAACTTTTGTTATAGTCTTTATAGTGAAATTGGCGTGTTTTTTAACTTGGAAATTCTGTTTTTCTTTTTACAATAAAATTTGTGAGTTTTTAAACTTGAAACTTTTGTTATGGTTTTTAGAATGAAATTGGTGAGTTTTTTTCACTTTGAACTTTTGATATGTTCATTATACTGAAATTGGCGAGTTTTCTAACGTTTAGCTTTTGTGATTGTTTTATAGTGAAATTTATGAGTTTTTAGCTTAGAAATTTTATTGTAGTTTTTAAGGGTAACTGGTGAGTTTTTTTAACTTTGAACTTCTATTTTTCATTTTATATCGAAATGCGTGAGTTTTTTAAATTGGAACTTTTGTAATGGTTTTTATGGTGAAATTGTTGACTTTTTTTTAACATGAAACTTTTGTCAGGGTCCTTATAGTGAAACTTGTGAGTTTTTTTAACTTGTAACTTTTGTAATGGTCTATATAGAGAAATTGGTGTATTTTTTTACAATGAACTTTTGTTATTGTCTTTATAGTGAAATTGTGAGTTTTTTAATTCGGAAGTTTTGTTATGTTTTTTCGAGTAAAATTTGTAAGTTTTTTAATTTGGAACTTTTGCTGTTGTATTTATCGTGAAATTGGTGATTTTTAGCTTGAAACTTTTTATTTAGGTTTTTTGAGTAATATTGGTGATTTTTTTTTTATCTTGGAATTTTGTTATGTTACTTATAGTGAAATTTTTTGGTTTTTTAATTTGGAACTTTTGTTTTTTTTATATTGTTAAATTTGTGAGTTTTTTAACTTGGAACTTTGTTATGGTTTTTAAAGGGAAACTGGGGAGTTTTTTCACTTTGAACTTTTGATATGATCATTACAGTGAAATTGGTGAGTTTTTTTTTAACTTTTAGCTTTTGTAATGGTTTTATAGTGAACTTGGTGAGTTTTTTAACTTGGAACTTTGGTTATTGTTTTTAAAGGGAAATTAGTGAGTTTTTTTTTAACTTTGAACTTCTGTTTTTTATTTTATAGTGAAATACGTGACTTTTTTAACTTGGAACTTTTGTTATGGTTTTTACACTGAAATTGTTCTTTTTTTAACATGAAACTATTGGCATAATCTTTACAGTGAAATTTGTGAGTTTTTAAACTTGTAACATTTTTATTGTCTTTATAGTGAAATTGGTTAGTTTTTTTATTTTAAAATTTTGTTATGGTATTTATAGTGATATTTGTGAGTTTTTTCGCTTTGAACTTTTGTTATAGTCTTTATAGTGAAATTGGCGTGTTTTTTAACTTGGAAATTCTGTTTTTCTTTTTACAATAAAATTTGTGAGTTTTTAAACTTGAAACTTTTGTTATGGTTTTTAGAATGAAATTGGTGAGTTTTTTTTCACTTTGAACTTTTGATATGTTCATTATAGTGAAATTGGCGAGTTTTCTAACGTTTAGCTTTTGTGATTGTTTTATAGTGAAATTTATGAGTTTTTAGCTTAGAAATTTTATTGTAGTTTTTAAGGGTAACTGGTGAGTTTTTTTAACTTTGAACTTCTATTTTTCATTTTATATCGAAATGCGTGAGTTTTTTAAATTGGAACTTTTGTAATGGTTTTTATGGTGAAATTGTTGACTTTTTTTTAACATGAAACTTTTGTCAGGGTCCTTATAGTGAAACTTGTGAGTTTTTTTTAACTTGTAACTTTTGTAATGGTCTATATAGAGAAATTGGTGTATTTTTTTACAATGAACTTTTGTTATTGTCTTTATAGTGAAATTGTGAGTTTTTTAACTCGGAAGTTTTGTTCTGTTTTTTCGAGTAAAATTTGTAAGTTTTTTAATTTGGAACTTTTGTTGTTGTATTTATCGTGAAATTGGTGATTTTTAGCTTGAAACTTTTTATTTTGGTTTTTTTAGTAATATTGGTGATTTTTTTTTTATCTTGGAATTTTGTTATGTTACTTATAGTGAAATTTTTTGGTTTTTTAATTTGGAACTTTTGTTTTTTTTTTATATTGTTAAATTTGTGAGTTTTTTAACTTGGAACTTTGTTATGGTTTTTAAAGGGAAACTGGGGAGTTTTTTCACTTTGAACTTTTGATATGATCATTACAGTGAAATTGGTGAGTTTTTTTTTAACTTTTAGCTTTTGTAATGGTTTTATAGTGAACTTGGTGAGTTTTTTAACTTGGAACTTTGGTTATTGTTTTTAAAGGGAAATTAGTGAGTTTTTTTTAACTTTGAACTTCTGTTTTTTATTTTATAGTGAAATACGTGACTTTTTTAACTTGGAACTTTTGTTATGGTTTTTACACTGAAATTGTTCTTTTTTTAACATGAAACTATTGGCATAATCTTTACAGTGAAATTTGTGAGTTTTTAAACTTGTAACATTTTTATTGTCTTTATAGTGAAATTGGTTAGTTTTTTTATTTTAAAATTTTGTTATGGTATTTATAGTGATATTTGTGAGTTTTTTCGCTTTGAACTTTTGTTATAGTCTTTATAGTGAAATTGGCGTGTTTTTTAACTTGGAAATTCTGTTTTTCTTTTTACAATAAAATTTGTGAGTTTTTAAACTTGAAACTTTTGTTATGGTTTTTAGAATGAAATTGGTGAGTTTTTTTCACTTTGAACTTTTGATATGTTCATTATAGTGAAATTGGTGAGTTTTCTAACGTTTAGCTTTTGTGATTGTTTTATAGTGAAATTTATGAGTTTTTAGCTTAGAAATTTTATTGTAGTTTTTAAGGGTAACTGGTGATTTTTTTTAACTTTGAACTTCTATTTTTCATTTTATATCGAAATGCATGAGTTTTTTAAATTGGAACTTTTGTAATGGTTTTTATAGTGAAATTGTTGACTTTTTTAACATGAAACTTTTGTCAGGGTCTTTATAGTGAAACTTGTGAGTTTTTTTAACTTGTAACTTTTGTAATGGTCTATATAGAGAAATTGGTGTATTTTTTTACAATGAACTTTTGTTATTGTCTTTATAGTGAAATTGTGAGTTTTTTAACTCGGAAGTTTTGTTATGTTTTTTCGAGTAAAATTTGTAAGTTTTTTAATTTGCAACTTTTGCTGTTGTATTTATCGTGAAATTGGTGATTTTTAGCTTGAAACTTTTTATTTAGGTTTTTTTAGTAATATTGGTGATTTTTTTTTTTATCTTGGAATTTTGTTATGTTACTTATAGTGAAATTTTTTGGTTTTTTAATTTGGAACTTTTGTTTTTTTTTATATTGTTAAATTTGTGAGTTTTTTAACTTGGAACTTTGTTATGGTTTTTAAAGGGAAACTGGGGAGTTTTTTCATTTTGAACTAATGATATGATCATTACAGTGAAATTGGTGAGTTTTTTTTAACTTTTAGCTTTTGTAATGGTTTTATAGTGAACTTGGTGAGTTTTTTAACTTGGAACTTTAGTTATTGTTTTTTAAGGGAAATTAGTGAGTTTTTTTTAACTTTGAACTTCTGTTTTTGATTTTATAGTGAAATGCGTGACTTTTTTAACTTGGAACTTTTGTTATGGTTTTTACAGTGAAATTGTTCTTTTTTTAACATGAAACTATTGGCATAATCTTTACAGTGAAATTTGTGAGTTTTTAAACTTGTAACATTTTTATTGTCTTTATAGTGAAATTGGTTAGTTTTTTATTTTAAAATTTTGTTATGGTATTTATAGTGATATTTGTGAGTTTTTTCGCTTTGAACTTTTGTTATAGTCTTTATAGTGAAATTGGCGTGTTTTTTAACTTGGAAATTCTGTTTTTCTTTTTACAATAAAATTTGTGAGTTTTTAAACTTGAAACTTTTCTATGGTTTTTAGAATGAAATTGGTGAGTTTTTTTCACTTTGAACTTTTGATTTGTTCATTATAGTGAAATTGGCAAGTTTTCTAACGTTTAGCTTTTGTGATTGTTTTATAGTGAAATTTATGAGTTTTTAGCTAAGAAATTTTATTATAGTTTTTAAGGGTAACTGGTAAGTTTTTTTATTTTTGAACTTCTATTTTTCATTTTATATCGAAATGCGTGAGTTTTTTAAATTGGAACTTTTGTAATGGTTTTTATAGTGAAATTGTTGACTTTTTTTAACTTGAAACTTTTGTCAGGGTCTTTATAGTGAAACTTGTGAGTTTTTTTAACTTGTAACTTTTGTAATGGTCTATATAGAGAAATTGGTGTATTTTTTTACAATGAACTTTTGTTATTGTCTTTATAGTGAAATTGTGAGTTTTTAACTCGGAAGTTTTGTTATGTTTTTTCGAGTAAAATTTGTAAGTTTTTTAATTTGGAACTTTTGCTGTTGTATTTATCGTGAAATTGGTGATTTTTAGCTTGAAACTTTTTATTTTGGTTTTTTTAGTAATATTGGTGATTTTTTTTATCTTGGAATTTTGTTATGTTACTTATAGTGAAATTTTTTGGTTTTTTAATTTGGAACTTTTGTTTTTTTTATATTGTTAAATTTGTGAGTTTTTTAACTTGGCACTTTGTTATGGTTTTTAAAGGGAAACTGGGGAGTTTTTTCATTTTGAACTAATGATATGATCATTACAGTGAAATTGGTGAGTTTTTTTTAACTTTTAGCTTTTGTAATGGTTTTATAGTGAACTTGGTGAGTTTTTTAACTTGGAACTTTAGTTATTGTTTTTTAAGGGAAATTAGTGAGTTTTTTTTAACTTTGAACTTCTGTTTTTGATTTTATAGTGAAATGCGTGACTTTTTTAACTTGGAACTTTTGTTATGGTTTTTACAGTGAAATTGTTCTTTTTTTAACATGAAACTATTGGCATAATCTTTACAGTGAAATTTGTGAGTTTTTAAACTTGTAACATTTTTATTGTCTTTATAGTGAAATTGGTTAGTTTTTTATTTTAAAATTTTGATATGGTATTTATAGTGATATTTGTGAGTTTTTTCGCTTTGAACTTTTGTTATAGTCTTTATAGGGAAATTGGCGTGTTTTTTAATTTGGAAATTCGGTATTTCTTTTTACATTAATATTTGTGAGTTTTTAAACTTGAAACTTTTGTTATGGTTATTAGAATGAAATTTGTGAGTTTTTTTCACTTTGATCTTTTGATATGTTCATTATAGTGAACTTGGCGAGTTCTCTAACGATTAGCTTTTGTGATTGTTTTATAGTGAAATTTATGAGTTTTTAGCTTAGAAATTTTATTGTAGTTTTTAAGGGTAACTGGTGATTTTTTTAACTTTGAACTTCTATTTTTCATTTTATATCGAAATGCCTGAGTTTTTTAAATTGGAACTTTTGTAATGGTTTTTATGGTGAAATTGTTGACTTTTTTTTAACATGAAACTTTTGTCAGGGTCCTTATAGTGAAACTTGTGAGTTTTTTTAACTTGTATATTTTGTAATGGTCTATATAGAGAAATTGGTGTATTTTTTTACAATGAATTTTTGTTATTGTCTTTATAGTGAAATTGTGAGTTTTTTAACTCGGAAGTTTTATTATGTTTTTTCGAGTAAAATTTGTAAGTTTTTTAATTTGGAACTTTTGCTGTTGTATTTATCGTGAAATTGGTGATTTTTAGCTTGAAACTTTTTATTTTGGTTTTTTTAGTAATATTGGTGATTTTTTTTTATCTTGGAATTTTGTTATGTTACTTATAGTGAAATTTTTTGGTTTTTTAATTTGGAAGTTTTGTTTTTTTTATATTGTTAAATTTGTGAGTTTTTTAACTTGGGCCTTTGTTATGGTTTTTAAAGGGAAACTGGGGAGTTTTTTCACTTTGAACTTTTGATATGATCATTACAGTGAAATTGGTGAGTTTTTTTTAACTTTTAGCTTTTGTAATGGTTTTATATTAACTTGGTGAGTTTTTTAACTTGGAACTTTAGTTATTGTTTTTAAAGGTAAATTAGTGAGTTTTTTTTTAACTTTGAACTTCTGTTTTTGATTTTATAGTGAAATGCGTGACTTTTTTAACTTGGAACTTTTGTTATGGTTTTTTCAGTGAAATTGTTCTTTTTTTAACATGAAACTATTGGCATAATCTTTACAGTGAAATTTGTGAGTTTTTAAACTTGTAATATTTTTATTGTCTTTATAGTGAAATTGGTTAGTTTTTTTATTTTAAAGTTTTGTTATGGTATTTATAGTGATATTTGTGAGTTTTTTCGCTTTGAACTTTTGTTATAGTCTTTATAGTGAAATTGGCGTGTTTTTTAACTTGGAAATTCTGTTTTTCTTTTTACATTAAAATTTGTGAGTTTTTAAACTTGAAACTTTTATTATGGTTTTTAGAATGAAATTGGTGAGTTTTTTTCACTTTGAACTTTTGATATGTTCATTATAGTGAAATTGGCGAGTTTTCTAACGTTTAGCTTTTGTGATTGTTTTATAGTGAAATTTATGAGTTTTTAGCTTAGATATTTTATTGTAGTTTTTAAGGGTAACTGGTGAGTTTTTTTAACTTTGAACTTCTATTTTTCATTTTATATCGAAATGCGTGAGTTTTTTAAATTGGAACTTTTGTAATGGTTTTTATGGTGAAATTGTTGACTTTTTTTTAACATGAAACTTTTGTCAGGGTCCTTATAGTGAAACTTGTGAGTTTTTTTAACTTGTAACTTTTGTAATGGTCTATATAGAGAAATTGGTGTATTTTTTTACAATGAACTTTTGTTATTGTCTTTATAGTGAAATTCTGAGTTTTTTAACTCGGAAGTTTGGTTATGTTTTTTCGAGTAAAATTTGTAAGTTTTTTAATTTGGAACTTTTGCTGTTGTATTTATCGTGAAATTGGTGATTTTTAGCTTGAAACTTTTTATTTTGGTTTTTTAGTAATATTGGTGATTTTTTTTATCTTGGACTTTTGTTATGGTACTTATAGTGAAATTTTTTGGTTTTTTAATTTGGAACTTTTGTTTTTTTATATTGTTAAATTTGTGAGTTTTTTAACTTGGAACTTTGTTATGGTTTTTAAAGGGAAACTGGGGAGTTTTTTCACTTTGAACTTTTGATATGATCATTACAGTGAAATTGGTGAGTTTTTTTTAACTTTTAGCTTTTGTAATGGTTTTATAGTGAACTTGGTGAGTTTTTTAACTTGGAACTTTAGTTATTGTTTTTAAAGGGAAATTAGTGAGTTTTTTTTAACTTTGAACTTCTGTTTTTAATTTTATAGTGAAATGCGTGACTTTTTAAACTTGGAACTTTTGTTATGGTTTTTACAGTGAAATTGTTCTTTTTTTAACATGAAACTATTGGCATAATCTTTACATCGAAATTTGTGAGTTTTTAAACTAGTAACATTTTTATTGTCTTTATGGTGAAATTGGTTAATTTTTTATTTTAAAATTTTGTTATGGTATTTATAGTGATATTTGTGAGTTTTTTTCGCTTTGAACTTTTGTTATAGTCTTTATAGTGAAATTGGCGTGTTTTTTAACTTGGAAATTCTGTTTTTCTTTTTAAAATAAAATTTGTGAGTTTTTAAACATGAAACTTTTGTTATGGTTTTTAGAATGAAATTGGTGAGTTTTTTTCACTTTGAACTTTTGATTTGTTCATTATAGTGAAATTGGCGAGTTTTCTAACGCTTAGCTTTTGTGATTGTTTTATAGTGAAATTTATGAGTTTTTAGCTTAGAAATTTTATTGTAGTTTTTAAGGGTAACTGGTGAGTTTTTTTAACTTTGAACTTCTATTTATCATTTTATATCGAAATGCGTGAGTTTTTTAAATTGGAACTTTTGTAATGGTTTTTATAGTGAAATTGTTGACTTTTTAAACATGAAACTTTTGTCAGGGTCTTTATAGTGAAACTTGTGAGTTTTTTTAACTTGTAACTTTTGTAATGGTCTATATAGAGAAATTGGTGTATTTTTTTACAATGAACTTTTGTTATTGTCTTTATAGTGAAATTGTGAGTTTTTTAACTCGGAAGTTTTGTTGTGTTTTTTCGAGTAAAATTTGTAAGTTTTTTAATTTGGAACTTTTATTGTTGTATTTATCGTGAAATTGGTGATTTTTAGCTTGAAACTTTTTATTTTGGTTTTTTTAGTAATATTGGTGATTTTTTTTTTATCTTGGAATTTTGTTATGGTACTTATAGTGAAATTTTTTGGTTTTTTAATTTGGAACTTTTGTTTTTTTTATATTGTTAAATTTGTGAGTTTTTTAACTTAGAACTTTGTTATGGTTTTTAAAGGGAAACTGGGGAGTTTTTTCACTTTGAACTTTTGATATGATCATTACAGTGAAATTGGTGAGTTTTTTTTAACTTTTAGCTTTTGTAATGGTTTTATAGTGAACTTGGTGAGTTTTTTAACGTAGAACTTTAGTTATTGTTTTTAAAGGGAAATTAGTGAGTTTTTTTAACTTTGAACTTCTGTTTTTGATTTTATAGTGAAATGGGTGACTTTTTTAACTTGGAACTTTTGTTATGGTTTTTACAGTGAAATTGTTCTTTTTTTAACATGAAACTATTGGCTAAATCTTTACAATGAAATTTGTGAGTTTTAAAACTAGTAACATTTTTATTGTCTTTATAGTGAAATTGGTTAATTTATTTATTTTAAAATTTTGTTATGGTATTTATAGTGATATTTGTGAGTTTTTTCGCTTTGAACTTTTGTTATAGTCTTTATAGTGAAATTGGCGTGTTTTTTAACTTGGAAATTCTGTTTTTCTTTTTAAAATAAAATTTGTGAGTTTTTAAACATGAAACTTTTGTTATGGTTTTTAGAATGAAATTGGTGAGTTTTTTTTCACTTTGAACTTTTGATATGTTCATTATAGTGAAATTGGCGAGTTTTCTAACGTTTAGCTTTTGTGATTGTTTTATAGTGAAATTTATGAGTTTTTAGCTTAGAAATTTTATTGTAGATTTTAAGGGTAACTGGTGAGTTTTTTTAACTTTGAACTTCTATTTTTCATTTTATATCGAAATGCGTGAGTTTTTTAAATTGGAACTTTAGTAATGGTTTTTATAGTGAAATTGTTGACTTTTTTAACATGAAACTTTTGTCAGGGTCTTTATAGTGAAACTTGTGAGTTTTTTTATCTTGTAACTTTTGTAATGGTCTATATAGAGAAATTGGTGTATTTTTTTACAATGAACTTTTGTTATTGTCTTTATAGTAAAATTGTGAGTTTTTTAACTCGGAAGTTTTGTTATGTTTTTTCGAGTAAAATTTGTAAGTTTTTTAATTTGGAACTTTTGTTGTTGTATTTATCGTGAAATTGGTGATTTTTAGCTTGAAACTTTTTATTTTGGTTTTTTTAGTAATATTGGTGATTTTTTTTTATCTTGGAATTTTGTTATGGTACTTATACTGAAATTTTTTGGTTTTTTAATTTGGAACTTTTGTTTTTTTTATATTGTTAAATTTGTGAGTTTTTTAACTTGGAACTTTGTTATGGTTTTTAAAGGGAAACTGGGGAGTTTTTTCACTTTGAACTTTTGATATGATCATTACAGTGAAATTGGTGAGTTTTTTTTAACTTTTAGCTTTTGTAATGGTTTTCTAGTGAACTTGGTGAGTTTTTTAACTTGGAACTTTAGTTATTGTTTTTAAAGGGAAATTAGTGAGTTTTTTTAAATTTGAACTTTTGTTTATGATTTTATAGTGAAATGGGTGACTTTTTTAACTTGGAACTTTTGTTATGGTTTTTCCAGTGAAATTGTTCTTTTTTTAACATGAAACTATTGGCATAATCTTTACATCGAAATTTGTGAGTTTTTAAACTAGTAACATTTTTATTGTCTTTATAGTGAAATTGGTTAATTTTTTTATTTTAAAATTTTGTTATGGTATTGATAGTGATATTTGTGAGTTTTTTCGCTTTGAACTTTTGTTATAGTCTTGATAGTGAAATTGGCGTGTTTTTTAACTTGGAAATTCTGTTTTTCTTTTTACAATAAAATTTGTGAGTTTTTAAACATGAAACTTTTGTTATGGTTTTTAGAATGAAATTGGTGAGTGTTTTTCACTTTTAACTTTTGATTTGTTCATTATAGTTAAATTGGCGAGTTTTCTAACGCTTAGCTTTTTTGATTGTTTTATAGTGAAATTTACGAGTTTTTAGCTTAGAAATTTTATTGTAGTTTTTAAGGGTAACTAGTGAGTTTTTTTAACTTTGAACTTCTATTTATCATTTTATATTGAAATGTGTGAGTTTTTTAAATTGGAACTTTTGTAATGATTTTTATAGTGAAATTGTTGACTTTTTAAACATCAAACTTTTGTCAGGGTCTTTATAGTGAAACTTGTGAGTTTTTTTAACTTGTAACCTTTGTAATGGTCTATATAGAGAAATTGGTGTATTTTTTTACAATGAACTTTTGATATTGTCTTTATAGTGAAATTGTGAGTTTTTTAACTCAGAAGTTTTGTTATTTGTTTTCGAGTAAAATTTGTAATTTTTTTAATTTGGAACTTTTGGTGTTGTATTTATCGTGAAATTGGTGATTTTTAGCTTGAAACTTTTTATTTTGGTTTTTTTAGTAATATTAGTGATTTTTTTTATCTTGGAATTTTGTTATGGTACTTATAGTGAAATTTTTTGGTTTTTTAATTTGGAACTTTTGTGTTTTTTATATTGTTAAATTTGTGAGTTTTTTAACTTGGAACTTTGTTATGGTTTTTAAAGGGAAACTGGGGATTTTTTTCACTTTGATCTTTTGATATGATCATTACAGTGAAATTGGTGAGTTTTTTTTTAACTTTTAGCTTTTGTAATGGTTTTATAGTGAACTTTGTGAGTTTTTTAACTTGGAACTTTAGTTATTGTTTTTAAAGGGAAATTAGTGAGTTTTTTTAACTTTGAACTTCTGTTTTTGATTTTATAGTGAAATGGGTGACTTTTTTAACTTGGAAATTTTGTTATGGTTTTTACAGTGAAAATGTTCTTTTTTTTAACATGAAACTATTGGCTAAATCTTTACAATGAAATTTGTGAGTTTTAAAACTAGTAACATTTTTATTGTCTTTATAGTGAAATTGGTTAATTTTTTTATTTTAAAATTTTGTTATGGTATTTATAGTGATATTTGTGAGTTTTTTCGCTTTGAACTTTTATTATAGTCTTTATAGTGAAAATGGCGTGTTTTTTAACTTGGAAATTCTGTTTTTCTTTTTACAATAAAATTTGTGAGTTCTTAAACTTGAAACTTTTGTTATGGTTTTTAGAATGAAATTGGTGAGTTTTTTTCACTTTGAACTTTTGATATGTTCATTATAGTGAAATTGGCGAGTTTTCTAACGTTTAGCTTTTGTGATTGTTTTATAGTGAAATTTATGAGTTTTTAGCTTAGAAATTTTATTGTAGATTTTAAGGGTAACTGGTGAGTTTTTTTAACTTTGAACTTCTATTTTTCATTTTATATCGAAATGCGTGAGTTTTTTAAATTGGAACTTTAGTAATGGTTTTTATAGTGAAATTGTTGACTTTTTTGACATGAAACTTTTGTCAGGGTCTTTATAGTGAAACTTGTGAGTTTTTTTATCTTGTAACTTTTGTAATGATCTATATAGAGAAATTGGTGTATTTTTTTACAATGAACTTTTGTTATTGTCTTTATAGTGAAATTGTGAGTTTTTTAACTCGGAAGTTTTGTTATGTTTTTTCGAGTAAAATTTGTAAGTTTTTTAATTTGGTACTTTTGTTGTTGTATTTATCGTGAAATTGGTGATTTTTAGCTTGAAACTTTTTATTTTGGTTTTTTTAGTAATATTGGTGATTTTTTTTTATCTTGGAATTTTGTTATGGTACTTATAGTGAAATTTTTTGGTTTTTTAATTTGGAACTTTTGTTTTTTTTATATTGTTAAATTTGTGAGTTTTTTAACTTGGAACTTTGTTATGGTTTTTAAAGGGAAACTGGGGAGTTTTTTCACTTTGAACTTTTGATATGATCATTACAGTGAAATTGGTGAGTTTTTTTAACTTTTAGCTTTTGTAATGGTTTTCTAGTGAACTTGGTGAGTTTTTTAACTTGGAACTTTAGTTATTGTTTTTAAAGGGAAATTAGTGAGTTTTTTTTAAATTTGAACTTTTGTTTATGATTTTATAGTGAAATGGGTGACTTTTTTAACTTGGAACTTTTGTTATGGTTTTTACAGTGAAATTGTTCTTTTTTTAACATGAAATTATTGGCATAATCTTTACATCGAAATTTGTGAGTTTTTAAACTAGTAACATTTTTATTGTCTTTATAGTGAAATTGGTTAATTTTTTTATTTTAAAATTTTGTTATGGTATTGATAGTGATATTTGTGAGTTTTTTCGCTTTGAACTTTTGTTATAGTCTTGATAGTGAAATTGGCGTGTTTTTTAACTTGGAAATTCTGTTTTTCTTTTTACAATAAAATTTGTGAGTTTTTAAACATGAAACTTTTGTTATGGTTTTTAGAATGAAATTGGTGAGTTTTTTTCACTTTGAACTTTTGATTTGTTCATTATAGTGAAATTGGCGAGTTTTCTAACGCTTAGCTTTTTTGATTGTTTTATAGTGAAATTTACGAGTTTTTAGCTTAGAAATTTTATTGTAGTTTTTAAGGGTAACTAGTGAGTTTTTTTAACTTTGAACTTCTATTTATCATTTTATATTGAAATGTGTGAGTTTTTTAAATTGGAACTTTTGTAATGATTTTTATAGTGAAATTGTTGACTTTTTAAACATGAAACTTTTGTCAGGGTCTTTATAGTGAAACTTGTGAGTTTTTTTAACTTGTAACTTTTGTAATGGTCTATATAGAGAAATTGGTGTATTTTTTTACAATGAACTTTTGATATTGTCTTTATAGTGAAATTGTGAGTTTTTTAACTCAGAAGTGTTGTTATGTTTTTTCGACTAAAATTTGTAATTTTTTTAATTTGGAACTTTTGGTGTTGTATTTATCGTGAAATTGGTGATTTTTAGCTTGAAACTTTTTATTTTGGTTTTTTTAGTAATATTAGTGATTTTTTTTATCTTGGAATTTTGTTATGGTACTTATAGTGAAATTTTTTGGTTTTTTAATTTGGAACTTTTGTGTTTTTTATATTGTTAAATTTGTGAGTTTTTTAACTTGGAACTTTGTTATGGTTTTTAAAGGGAAACTGGGGATTTTTTTCACTTTGATCTTTTGATATGATCATTACAGTGAAATTGGTGAGTTTTTTTTTTAACTTTTAGCTTTTGTAATGGTTTTATAGTGAACTTGGTGAGTTTTTTAACTTGGAACTTTAGTTATTGTTTTTAAAGGGAAATTAGTGAGTTTTTTTAACTTTGAACTTCTGTTTTTGATTTTATAGTGAAATGGGTGACTTTTTTAACTTGGAACTTTTGTTGTGGTTTTTACAGTGAAAATGTTCTTTTTTTTAACATGAAACTATTGGCTAAATCTTTACAATGAAATTCGTGAGTTTTAAAACTAGTAACATTTTTATTGTCTTTATAGTGAAATTGGTTAATTTTTTTATTTTAAAATTTTGTTATGGTATTTATAGTGATATTTGTGAGTTTTTTCGCTTTGAACTTTTATTATAGTCTTTATAGTGAAATTGGCGTGTTTTTTAACTTGGAAATTCTGTTTTTCTTTTTACAATAAAATTTGTGAGTTCTTAAACTTGAAACTTTTGTTATGGTTTTTAGAATGAAATTGGTGAGTTTTTTTCACTTTGAACTTTTGATATGTTCATTATAGTGAAATTGGCGAGTTTTCTAACGTTTAGCTTTTGTGATTGTTTTATAGTGAAATTTATGAGTTTTTAGCTTAGAAATTTTATTGTAGATTTTAAGGTAACTGGTGAGTTTTTTTAACTTTGAACTTCTATTTTTCATTTTATATCGAAATGCGTGAGTTTTTTAAATTGGAACTTTTGTAATGGTTTTTATAGTGAAATTGTTGACTTTTTAAACATGAAACTTTTGTGAGGATCTTTATAGTGAAACTTGTGAGTTTTTTTAACTTGTAACTTTTGTAATGGTCTATATAGAGAAATTGGTGTATTTTTTTACAATGAACTTTTGATATTGTCTTTATAGTGAAATTGTGAGTTTTTTAACTCGGAAGTTTTGTTATGTTTTTTCGAGTAAAATTTGTAATTTTTTTAATTTGGAACTTTTGCTGTTGTATTTATCGTGAAATTGGTGATTTTTAGCTTGAAACTTTTTATTTTGGTTTTTTTAGTAATATTAGTGATTTTTTTTATCTTGGAATTTTGTTATGGTAATTATAGTGAAATTTTTTGGTTTTTTAATTTGGAACTTTTGTGTTTTTTATATTGTTAAATTTGTGAGTTTTTTAACTAGGAACTTTGTTATGGTTTTTAAAGGGAAACTGGGGATTTTTTTCACTTTGATCTTTTGATATGATCATTACAGTGAAATTGGTGAGTTTTTTTTTTTTAACTTTTAGCTTTTGTAATGGTTTTATAGTGAACTTGGTGAGTTTTTTAACTTGGAACTTTAGTTATTGTTTTTAAAGGGAATTTAGTGAGTTTTTTTAACTTTGAACTTCTGTTTTTGATTTTATGGTGAAATGGGTGACTTTTTTAACTTGGAACTTTTGTTATGGTTTTTACAGTGAAAATGTTCTTTTTTTTAACATGAAACTCTTGACTAAATCTTTACAATGAAATTTGTGAGTTTTTAAACTAGTAACATTTTTATTGTCTTTATAGTGAAATTGGTTAATTTTTTTATTTTAAAATTTTGTTATGGTATTTATAGTGATATTTGTGAGTTTTTTCGCTTTGAACTTTTGTTATAGTCTTTATAGTGAAATTGGCGTGTTTTTTAACTTGGAAATTCTGTTTTTCTTTTTACAATAAAATTTGTGAGTTTTTAAACTTGAAACTTTTGTTATGGTTTTTAGAATGAAATTGGTGAGTTTTTTTCACTTTGAACTTTTGATATGTTCATTATAGTGAAATTGGCGAGTTTTCTAACGTTTAGCTTTTGTGATTGTTTTATAGTGAAATTTATGAGTTTTTAGCTTAGAAATTTTATTGTAGTTTTTAAGGGTAACTGGTGAGTTTTTTTAACTTTGAACTTCTATTTATCATATTATATCGAAATGCGTGAGTTTTTTAAATTGGAACTTTTGTAATGGTTTTTATAGTGAAATTGTTGACTTTTTAAACATGAAACTTTTGTCAGGGTCTTTATAGTGAAACTTGTGAGTTTTTTTAACTTGTAACTTTTGTAATGGTCTATATAGAGAAATTGGTGTATTTTTTTACAATGAACTTTTGATATTGTCTTTATAGTGAAATTGTGAGTTTTTTAACTCGGAAGTTTTGTTATGTTTTTTCGAGTAAAATTTATAAGTTTTTTAATTTGGAACTTTTGCTGTTGTATTTATCGTGAAATTTGTGATTTTTAGCTTGAAACTTTTTATTTTGGTTTTTTCAGTAATCTTGGTGATTTTTTTTTATCTTGGAATTTTGTTATGGTACTTATAGTGAAATTTTTTGGTTTTTTATTTTGGAACTTTTGTTTTTTTTATATTATTAAATTTGGAGTTTTTTAACTTGGAACTTTGTTATGGTTTTTAAAGGGAAACTGGGGAGTTTTTTCACTTTGAACTTTTGATATGATCATTACAGTGAAATTGGTGAATTTTTTTAACTTTTAGCTTTTGTAATGGTTTTATAGTGAACTTGGTGAGTTTTTTAACTTGGAACTTTAGTTATTGTTTTTAAAGGGAAATTAGTGAGTTTTTTTAAATTTGAACTTCTGTCTATGATTTTATAGTGAAATGGGTGACTTTTTTAACTTGGAACTTTTGTTATGGTTTTTACAGTGAAATTGTTCTTTTTTAACATGAAACTATTGGCATAATCTTTACATCGAAATTTTTGAGTTTTTAAACTAGTAACATTTTTATTGTCTTTATAGTGAAATTGGTTAATTTTTTTATTTTAAAATTTTGTTATGGTATTTATAGTGATATTTGTGTGTTTTTTCGCTTTGAACTTTTGTTATAGTCTTTATAGTGAAATTGGCGTGTTTTTTTAACTTGGAAATTCTGTTTTTCTTTTTACAAAAAAATTTGTGAGTTTTTAAACATGAAACTTTTGTTATGGTTTTTAGAATGAAATTGGTGAGTTTTTTTCACTTTGAACTTTTGATTTGTTCATTATAGTGAAATTGGCGAGTTTTCTAACGCTTAGCTTTTGTGATTGTTTTATAGTGAAATTTATGAGTTTTTAGCTTAGAAATTTTATTGTAGTTTTTAAGGGTAACTGGTGAGTTTTTTTAACTTTGAACTTCTATTTATCATTTTATATCGAAATGCGTGACTTTTTTAAATTGGAACTTTTGTAATGGTTTTTATAGTGAAATTGTTGACTTTTTAAACATGAAACTTTTGTCAGGGTCTTTATAGTGAAACTTGTGAGTTTTTTTAACTTGTAACTTTTGTAATGGTCTATATAGAGAAATTGGTGTATTTTTTTACAATGAACTTTTGATATTGTCTTTATAGTGAAATTGTGAGTTTTTTAACTCGGAAGTTTTGTTATGTTTTTTCGAGTAAAATTTGTAATTTTTTTAATTTGGAACTTTTGCTGTTGTATTTATCGTGAAATTGGTGATTTTTAGCTTGAAACTTTTTATTTTGGTTTTTTTAGTAATATTAGTGATTTTTTTTATCTTGGAATTTTGTTATGGTACTTATAGTGAAATTTTTTGGTTTTTTAATTTGGAACTTTTGTGTTTTTTATATTGTTAAATTTGTGAGTTTTTTAACTTGGAACTTTGTTATGGTTTTTAAAGGGAAACTGGGGATTTTTTTCACTTTGATCTTTTGATATGATCATTACAGTGAAATTGGTGAGTTTTTTTTTAACTTTTAGCTTTTGTAATGGTTTTATAGTGAACTTGGTGAGTTTTTTAACTTGGAACTTTAGTTATTGTTTTTAAAGGGAAATTAGTGAGTTTTTTTAACTTTGAACTTCTGTTTTTGATTTTATAGTGAAATGGGTGACTTTTTTAACTTGGAACTTTTGTTATGGTTTTTACAGTGAAAATGTTCTTTTTTTTAACATGAAACTATTGGCTAAATCTTTACAATGAAATTTGTGAGTTTTTAAACTGGTAACATTTTTATTGTCTTTATAGTGAAATTGGTTAATTTTTTTATTTTAAAATTTTGTTATGGTATTTATAGTGATATTTGTGAGTTTTTTCGCTTTGAACTTTTGTTATAGTCTTTATAGTGAAATTGGCGTGTTTTTTTAACTTGGAAATTCTGTTTTTCTTTTTACAAAAAAATTTGTGAGTTTTTAAACATGAAACTTTTGTTATGGTTTTTAGAATGAAATTGGTGAGTTTTTTTCACTTTGAACTTTTGATTTGTTCATTATAGTGAAATTGGCGAGTTTTCTAACGCTTAGCTTTTGTGATTGTTTTATAGTGAAATTTATGAGTTTTTAGCTTAGAAATTTTATTGTAGTTTTTAAGGGTAACTGGTGAGTTTTTTTAACTTTGAACTTCTATTTATCATTTTATATCGAAATGCGTGACTTTTTTAAATTGGAACTTTTGTAATGGTTTTTATAGTGAAATTGTTGACTTTTTAAACATGAAACTCTTGTCAGGGTCTTTATAGTGAAACTTGTGAGTTTTTTTAACTTGTAACTTTTGTAATGGTCTATATAGAGAAATTGGTGTATTTTTTTACAATGAACTTTTGATATTGTCTTTATAGTGAAATTGTGAGTTTTTTAACTCGGAAGTTTTGTTATGTTTTTTCGAGTAAAATTTGTAATTTTTTTAATTTGGAACTTTTGCTGTTGTATTTATCGTGAAATTGGTGATTTTTAGCTTGAAACTTTTTATTTTGGTTTTTTTAGTAATATTAGTGATTTTTTTTATCTTGGAATTTTGTTATGGTAATTATAGTGAAATTTTTTGGTTTTTTAATTTGGAACTTTTGTGTTTTTTATATTGTTAAATTTGTGAGTTTTTTAACTAGGAACTTTGTTATGGTTTTTAAAGGGAAACTGGGGATTTTTTTCACTTTGATCTTTTGATATGATCATTACAGTGAAATTGGTGAGTTTTTTTTTAACTTTTAGCTTTTGTAATGGTTTTATAGTGAACTTGGTGAGTTTTTTAACTTGGAACTTTAGTTATTGTTTTTAAAGGGAAATTAGTGAGTTTTTTTAACTTTGAACTTCTGTTTTTGATTTTATGGTGAAATGGGTGACTTTTTTAACTTGGAACTTTTGTTATGGTTTTTACAGTGAAAATGTTCTTTTTTTTAACATGAAACTCTTGACTAAATCTTTACAATGAAATTTGTGAGTTTTTAAACTAGTAACATTTTTATTGTCTTTATAGTGAAATTGGTTAATTTTTTTATTTTAAAATTTTGTTATGGTATTTATAGTGATATTTGTGAGTTTTTTCGCTTTGAACTTTTGTTATAGTCTTTATAGTGAAATTGGCGTGTTTTTTAACTTGGAAATTCTGTTTTTCTTTTTACAATAAAATTTGTGAGTTTTTAAACTTGAAACTTTTGTTATGGTTTTTAGAATGAAATTGGTGAGTTTTTTTCACTTTGAACATTTGATATGTTCATTATAGTGAAATTGGCGAGTTTTCTAACGTTTAGCTTTTGTGATTGTTTTATAGTGAAATTTATGAGTTTTTAGCTTAGAAATTTTATTGTAGTTTTTAAGGGTAACTGGTGAGTTTTTTTAACTTTGAACTTCTATTTATCATATTATATCGAAATGCGTGAGTTTTTTAAATTGGAACTTTTGTAATGGTTTTTATAGTGAAATTGTTGACTTTTTAAACATGAAACTTTTGTCAGGGTCTTTATAGTGAAACTTGTGAGTTTTTTTAACTTGTAACTTTTGTAATGGTCTATATAGAGAAATTGGTGTATTTTTTTACAATGAACTTTTGATATTGTCTTTATAGTGAAATTGTGAGTTTTTTAACTCGGAAGTTTTGTTATGTTTTTTCGAGTAAAATTTGTAAGTTTTTTAATTTGGAACTTTTGCTGTTGTATTTATCGTGAAATTTGTGATTTTTAGCTTGAAACTTTTTATTTTGGTTTTTTCAGTAATCTTGGTGATTTTTTTTTATCTTGGAATTTTGTTATGGTACTTATAGTGAAATTTTTTGGTTTTTTAATTTGGAACTTTTGTTTTTTTTATATTATTAAATTTGTGAGTTTTTTAACTTGGAACTTTGTTATGGTTTTTAAAGGGAAACTGGGGAGTTTTTTCACTTTGAACTTTTGATATGATCATTACAGTGAAATTGGTGAATTTTTTTAACTTTTAGCTTTTGTAATGGTTTTATAGTGAACTTGAGGAGTTTTTTAACTTGGAACTTTAGTTATTGTTTTTAAAGGGAAATTAGTGAGTTTTTTTAAATTTGAACTTCTGTCTATGATTTTATAGTGAAATGGGTGACTTTTTTAACTTGGAACTTTTGTTATGGTTTTTACAGTGAAATTGTTCTTTTTTAACATGAAACTATTGGCATAATCTTTACATCGAAATTTTTGAGTTTTTAAACTAGTAACATTTTTATTGTCTTTATAGTGAAATTGGTTAATTTTTTTATTTTAAAATTTTGTTATGGTATTTATAGTGATATTTGTGAGTTTTTTCGCTTTGAACTTTTGTTATAGTCTTTATAGTGAAATTGGCGTGTTTTTTTAACTTGGAAATTCTGTTTTTCTTTTTACAAAAAAATTTGTGAGTTTTTAAACATGAAACTTTTGTTATGGTTTTTAGAATGAAATTGGTGAGTTTTTTTCACTTTGAACTTTTGATTTGTTCATTATAGTGAAATTGGCGAGTTTTCTAACGCTTAGCTTTTGTGATTGTTTTATAGTGAAATTTATGAGTTTTTAGCTTAGAAATTTTATTGTAGTTTTTAAGGGTAACTGGTGAGTTTTTTTAACTTTGAACTTCTATTTATCATTTTATATCGAAATGCGTGACTTTTTTAAATTGGAACTTTTGTAATGGTTTTTATAGTGAAATTGTTGACTTTTTAAACATGAAACTTTTGTCAGGGTCTTTATAGTGAAACTTGTGAGTTTTTTTAACTTGTAACTTTTGTAATGGTCTATATAGAGAAATTGGTGTATTTTTTTACAATGAACTTTTGATATTGTCTTTATAGTGAAATTGTGAGTTTTTTAACTCGGAAGTTTTGTTATGTTTTTTCGAGTAAAATTTGTAATTTTTTTAATTTGGAACTTTTGCTGTTGTATTTATCGTGAAATTGGTGATTTTTAGCTTGAAACTTTTTATTTTGGTTTTTTTAGTAATATTAGTGATTTTTTTTATCTTGGAATTTTGTTATGGTACTTATAGTGAAATTTTTTGGTTTTTTAATTTGGAACTTTTGTGTTTTTTATATTGTTAAATTTGTGAGTTTTTTAACTTGGAACTTTGTTATGGTTTTTAAAGGGAAACTGGGGATTTTTTTCACTTTGATCTTTTGATATGATCATTACAGTGAAATTGGTGAGTTTTTTTTTAACTTTTAGCTTTTGTAATGGTTTTATAGTGAACTTGGTGAGTTTTTTAACTTGGAACTTTAGTTATTGTTTTTAAAGGGAAATTAGTGAGTTTTTTTAACTTTGAACTTCTGTTTTTGATTTTATAGTGAAATGGGTGACTTTTTTAACTTGGAACTTTTGTTATGGTTTTTACAGTGAAAATGTTCTTTTTTTTAACATGAAACTATTGGCTAAATCTTTACAATGAAATTTGTGAGTTTTTAAACTGGTAACATTTTTATTGTCTTTATAGTGAAATTGGTTAATTTTTTTATTTTAAAATTTTGTTATGGTATTTATAGTGATATTTGTGAGTTTTTTCGCTTTGAACTTTTGTTATAGTCTTTATAGTGAAATTGGCGTGTTTTTTAACTTGGAAATTCTGTTTTTCTTTTTACAATAAAATTTGTGAGTTTTTAAACTTGAAACTTTTGTTATGGTTTTTAGAATGAAATTGGTGAGTTTTTTTCACTTTGAACTTTTGATATGTTCATTATAGTGAAATTGACGAGTTTTCTAACGTTTAGCTTTTGTGATTGTTTTATAGTGAAATTTATGAGTTTTTAGCTTAGAAATTTTATTGTAGTTTTTAAGGGTAACTGGTGAGTTTTTTTAACTTTGAACTTCTATTTATCATTTTATATCGAAATGCGTGAGTTTTTTAAATTGGAACTTTTGTAATGGTTTTTATAGTGAAATTGTTGACTTTTTAAACATGAAACTCTTGTCAGGGTCTTTATAGTGAAACTTGTGAGTTTTTTTAACTTGTAACTTTTGTAATGGTCTATATAGAGAAATTGGTGTATTTTTTTACAATGAACTTTTGATATTGTCTTTATAGTGAAATTGTGAGTTTTTTAACTCGGAAGTTTTGTTATGTTTTTTCGAGTAAAATTTGTAATTTTTTTAATTTGGAACTTTTGCTGTTGTATTTATCGTGAAATTGGTGATTTTTAGCTTGAAACTTTTTATTTTGGTTTTTTTAGTAATATTAGTGATTTTTTTTATCTTGGAATTTTGTTATGGTAATTATAGTGAAATTTTTTGGTTTTTTAATTTGGAACTTTTGTGTTTTTTATATTGTTAAATTTGTGAGTTTTTTAACTAGGAACTTTGTTATGGTTTTTAAAGGGAAACTGGGGATTTTTTTCACTTTGATCTTTTGATATGATCATTACAGTGAAATTGGTGAGTTTTTTTTTAACTTTTAGCTTTTGTAATGGTTTTATAGTGAACTTGGTGAGTTTTTTAACTTGGAACTTTAGTTATTGTTTTTAAAGGGAAATTAGTGAGTTTTTTTAACTTTGAACTTCTGTTTTTGATTTTATGGTGAAATGGGTGACTTTTTTAACTTGGAACTTTTGTTATGGTTTTTACAGTGAAAATGTTCTTTTTTTTAACATGAAACTCTTGACTAAATCTTTACAATGAAATTTGTGAGTTTTTAAACTAGTAACATTTTTATTGTCTTTATAGTGAAATTGGTTAATTTTTTTATTTTAAAATTTTGTTATGGTATTTATAGTGATATTTGTGAGTTTTTTCGCTTTGAACTTTTGTTATAGTCTTTATAGTGAAATTGGCGTGTTTTTTAACTTGGAAATTCTGTTTTTCTTTTTACAATAAAATTTGTGAGTTTTTAAACTTGAAACTTTTGTTATGGTTTTTAGAATGAAATTGGTGAGTTTTTTTCACTTTGAACTTTTGATATGTTCATTATAGTGAAATTGGCGAGTTTTCTAACGTTTAGCTTTTGTGATTGTTTTATAGTGAAATTTATGAGTTTTTAGCTTAGAAATTTTATTGTAGTTTTTAAGGGTAACTGGTGAGTTTTTTTAACTTTGAACTTCTATTTATCATATTATATCGAAATGCGTGAGTTTTTTAAATTGGAACTTTTGTAATGGTTTTTATAGTGAAATTGTTGACTTTTTAAACATGAAACTTTTGTCAGGGTCTTTATAGTGAAACTTGTGAGTTTTTTTAACTTGTAACTTTTGTAATGGTCTATATAGAGAAATTGGTGTATTTTTTTACAATGAACTTTTGATATTGTCTTTATAGTGAAATTGTGAGTTTTTTAACTCGGAAGTTTTGTTATGTTTTTTCGAGTAAAATTTGTAAGTTTTTTAATTTGGAACTTTTGCTGTTGTATTTATCGTGAAATTTGTGATTTTTAGCTTGAAACTTTTTATTTTGGTTTTTTCAGTAATCTTGGTGATTTTTTTTTATCTTGGAATTTTGTTATGGTACTTATAGTGAAATTTTTTGGTTTTTTATTTTGGAACTTTTGTTTTTTTTATATTATTAAATTTGGAGTTTTTTAACTTGGAACTTTGTTATGGTTTTTAAAGGGAAACTGGGGAGTTTTTTCACTTTGAACTTTTGATATGATCATTACAGTGAAATTGGTGAATTTTTTTAACTTTTAGCTTTTGTAATGGTTTTATAGTGAACTTGGTGAGTTTTTTAACTTGGAACTTTAGTTATTGTTTTTAAAGGGAAATTAGTGAGTTTTTTTAAATTTGAACTTCTGTCTATGATTTTATAGTGAAATGGGTGACTTTTTTAACTTGGAACTTTTGTTATGGTTTTTACAGTGAAATTGTTCTTTTTTAACATGAAACTATTGGCATAATCTTTACATCGAAATTTTTGAGTTTTTAAACTAGTAACATTTTTATTGTCTTTATAGTGAAATTGGTTAATTTTTTTATTTTAAAATTTTGTTATGGTATTTATAGTGATATTTGTGAGTTTTTTCGCTTTGAACTTTTGTTATAGTCTTTATAGTGAAATTGGCGTGTTTTTTTAACTTGGAAATTCTGTTTTTCTTTTTACAAAAAAATTTGTGAGTTTTTAAACATGAAACTTTTGTTATGGTTTTTAGAATGAAATTGGTGAGTTTTTTTCACTTTGAACTTTTGATTTGTTCATTATAGTGAAATTGGCGAGTTTTCTAACGCTTAGCTTTTGTGATTGTTTTATAGTGAAATTTATGAGTTTTTAGCTTAGAAATTTTATTGTAGTTTTTAAGGGTAACTGGTGAGTTTTTTTAACTTTGAACTTCTATTTATCATTTTATATCGAAATGCGTGACTTTTTTAAATTGGAACTTTTGTAATGGTTTTTATAGTGAAATTGTTGACTTTTTAAACATGAAACTTTTGTCAGGGTCTTTATAGTGAAACTTGTGAGTTTTTTTAACTTGTAACTTTTGTAATGGTCTATATAGAGAAATTGGTGTATTTTTTTACAATGAACTTTTGATATTGTCTTTATAGTGAAATTGTGAGTTTTTTAACTCGGAAGTTTTGTTATGTTTTTTCGAGTAAAATTTGTAATTTTTTTAATTTGGAACTTTTGCTGTTGTATTTATCGTGAAATTGGTGATTTTTAGCTTGAAACTTTTTATTTTGGTTTTTTTTAGTAATATTAGTGATTTTTTTTATCTTGGAATTTTGTTATGGTACTTATAGTGAAATTTTTTGGTTTTTTAATTTGGAACTTTTGTGTTTTTTATATTGTTAAATTTGTGAGTTTTTTAACTTGGAACTTTGTTATGGTTTTTAAAGGGAAACTGGGGATTTTTTTCACTTTGATCTTTTGATATGATCATTACAGTGAAATTGGTGAGTTTTTTTTTAACTTTTAGCTTTTGTAATGGTTTTATAGTGAACTTGGTGAGTTTTTTAACTTGGAACTTTAGTTATTGTTTTTAAAGGGAAATTAGTGAGTTTTTTTAACTTTGAACTTCTGTTTTTGATTTTATAGTGAAATGGGTGACTTTTTTAACTTGGAACTTTTGTTATGGTTTTTACAGTGAAAATGTTCTTTTTTTTAACATGAAACTATTGGCTAAATCTTTACAATGAAATTTGTGAGTTTTTAAACTGGTAACATTTTTATTGTCTTTATAGTGAAATTGGTTAATTTTTTTATTTTAAAATTTTATTATGGTATTTATAGTGATATTTGTGAGTTTTTTCGCTTTGAACTTTTGTTATAGTCTTTATAGTGAAATTGGCGTGTTTTTTAACTTGGAAATTCTGTTTTTCTTTTTACAATAAAATTTGTGAGTTTTTAAACTTGAAACTTTTGTTATGGTTTTTAGAATGAAATTGGTGAGTTTTTTTCACTTTGAACTTTTGATATGTTCATTATAGTGAAATTGACGAGTTTTCTAACGTTTAGCTTTTGTGATTGTTTTATAGTGAAATTTATGAGTTTTTAGCTTAGAAATTTTATTGTAGTTTTTAAGGGTAACTGGTGAGTTTTTTTAACTTTGAACTTCTATTTATCATTTTATATCGAAATGCGTGAGTTTTTTAAATTGGAACTTTTGTAATGGTTTTTATAGTGAAATTGTTGACTTTTTAAACATGAAACTCTTGTCAGGGTCTTTATAGTGAAACTTGTGAGTTTTTTTAACTTGTAACTTTTGTAATGGTCTATATAGAGAAATTGGTGTATTTTTTTACAATGAACTTTTGATATTGTCTTTATAGTGAAATTGTGAGTTTTTTAACTCGGAAGTTTTGTTATGTTTTTTCGAGTAAAATTTGTAATTTTTTTAATTTGGAACTTTTGCTGTTGTATTTATCGTGAAATTGGTGATTTTTAGCTTGAAACTTTTTATTTTGGTTTTTTTAGTAATATTAGTGATTTTTTTTATCTTGGAATTTTGTTATGGTAATTATAGTGAAATTTTTTGGTTTTTTAATTTGGAACTTTTGTGTTTTTTATATTGTTAAATTTGTGAGTTTTTTAACTAGGAACTTTGTTATGGTTTTTAAAGGGAAACTGGGGATTTTTTTCACTTTGATCTTTTGATATGATCATTACAGTGAAATTGGTGAGTTTTTTTTTAACTTTTAGCTTTTGTAATGGTTTTATAGTGAACTTGGTGAGTTTTTTAACTTGGAACTTTAGTTATTGTTTTTAAAGGGAAATTAGTGAGTTTTTTTAACTTTGAACTTCTGTTTTTGATTTTATGGTGAAATGGGTGACTTTTTTAACTTGGAACTTTTGTTATGGTTTTTACAGTGAAAATGTTCTTTTTTTTAACATGAAACTCTTGGCTAAATCTTTACAATGAAATTTGTGAGTTTTTAAACTAGTAACATTTTTATTGTCTTTATAGTGAAATTGGTTAATTTTTTTATTTTAAAATTTTGTTATGGTATTTATAGTGATATTTGTGAGTTTTTTCGCTTTGAACTTTTGTTATAGTCTTTATAGTGAAATTGGCGTGTTTTTTTAACTTGGAAATTCTGTTTTTCTTTTTACAAAAAAATTTGTGAGTTTTTAAACATGAAACTTTTGTTATGGTTTTTAGAATGAAATTGGTGAGTTTTTTTCACTTTGAACTTTTGATTTGTTCATTATAGTGAAATTGGCGAGTTTTCTAACGCTTAGCTTTTGTGATTGTTTTATAGTGAAATTTATGAGTTTTTAGCTTAGAAATTTTATTGTAGTTTTTAAGGGTAACTGGTGAGTTTTTTTAACTTTGAACTTCTATTTATCATTTTATATCGAAATGCGTGACTTTTTTAAATTGGAACTTTTGTAATGGTTTTTATAGTGAAATTGTTGACTTTTTAAACATGAAACTTTTGTCAGGGTCTTTATAGTGAAACTTGTGAGTTTTTTTAACTTGTAACTTTTGTAATGGTCTATATAGAGAAATTGGTGTATTTTTTTACAATGAACTTTTGATATTGTCTTTATAGTGAAATTGTGAGTTTTTTAACTCGGAAGTTTTGTTATGTTTTTTCGAGTAAAATTTGTAATTTTTTTAATTTGGAACTTTTGCTGTTGTATTTATCGTGAAATTGGTGATTTTTAGCTTGAAACTTTTTATTTTGGTTTTTTTAGTAATATTAGTGATTTTTTTTATCTTGGAATTTTGTTATGGTACTTATAGTGAAATTTTTTGGTTTTTTAATTTGGAACTTTTGTGTTTTTTATATTGTTAAATTTGTGAGTTTTTTAACTTGGAACTTTGTTATGGTTTTTAAAGGGAAACTGGGGATTTTTTTCACTTTGATCTTTTGATATGATCATTACAGTGAAATTGGTGAGTTTTTTTTTAACTTTTAGCTTTTGTAATGGTTTTATAGTGAACTTGGTGAGTTTTTTAACTTGGAACTTTAGTTATTGTTTTTAAAGGGAAATTAGTGAGTTTTTTTAACTTTGAACTTCTGTATTTGATTTTATAGTGAAATGGGTGACTTTTTTAACTTGGAACTTTTGTTATGGTTTTTACAGTGAAAATGTTCTTTTTTTTAACATGAAACTATTGGCTAAATCTTTACAATGAAATTTGTGAGTTTTTAAACTGGTAACATTTTTATTGTCTTTATAGTGAAATTGGTTAATTTTTTTATTTTAAAATTTTGTTATGGTATTTATAGTGATATTTGTGAGTTTTTTCGCTTTGAACTTTTGTTATAGTCTTTATAGTGAAATTGGCGTGTTTTTTAACTTGGAAATTCTGTTTTTCTTTTTACAATAAAATTTGTGAGTTTTTAAACTTGAAACTTTTGTTATGGTTTTTAGAATGAAATTGGTGAGTTTTTTTCACTTTGAACTTTTGATATGTTCATTATAGTGAAATTGACGAGTTTTCTAACGTTTAGCTTTTGTGATTGTTTTATAGTGAAATTTATGAGTTTTTAGCTTAGAAATTTTATTGTAGTTTTTAAGGGTAACTGGTGAGTTTTTTTAACTTTGAACTTCTATTTATCATTTTATATCGAAATGCGTGAGTTTTTTAAATTGGAACTTTTGTAATGATTTTTATAGTGAAATTGTTGACTTTTTAAACATGAAACTCTTGTCAGGGTCTTTATAGTGAAACTTGTGAGTTTTTTTAACTTGTAACTTTTGTAATGGTCTATATAGAGAAATTGGTGTATTTTTTTACAATGAACTTTTGATATTGTCTTTATAGTGAAATTGTGAGTTTTTTAACTCGGAAGTTTTGTTATGTTTTTTCGAGTAAAATTTGTAATTTTTTTAATTTGGAACTTTTGCTGTTGTATTTATCGTGAAATTGGTGATTTTTAGCTTGAAACTTTTTATTTTGGTTTTTTTAGTAATATTAGTGATTTTTTTTATCTTGGAATTTTGTTATGGTAATTATAGTGAAATTTTTTGGTTTTTTAATTTGGAACTTTTGTGTTTTTTATATTGTTAAATTTGTGAGTTTTTTAACTAGGAACTTTGTTATGGTTTTTAAAGGGAAACTGGGGATTTTTTTCACTTTGATCTTTTGATATGATCATTACAGTGAAATTGGTGAGTTTTTTTTTTAACTTTTAGCTTTTGTAATGGTTTTATAGTGAACTTGGTGAGTTTTTTAACTTGGAACTTTAGTTATTGTTTTTAAAGGGAAATTAGTGAGTTTTTTTAACTTTGAACTTCTGTTTTTGATTTTATGGTGAAATGGGTGACTTTTTTAACTTGGAACTTTTGTTATGGTTTTTACAGTGAAAATGTTCTTTTTTTTAACATGAAACTCTTGACTAAATCTTTACAATGAAATTTGTGAGTTTTTAAACTAGTAACATTTTTATTGTCTTTATAGTGAAATTGGTTAATTTTTTTATTTTAAAATTTTGTTATGGTATTTATAGTGATATTTGTGAGTTTTTTCGCTTTGAACTTTTGTTATAGTCTTTATAGTGAAATTGGCGTGTTTTTTAACTTGGAAATTCTGTTTTTCTTTTTACAATAAAATTTGTGAGTTTTTAAACTTGAAACTTTTGTTATGGTTTTTAGAATGAAATTGGTGAGTTTTTTTCACTTTGAACTTTTGATATGTTCATTATAGTGAAATTGGCGAGTTTTCTAACGTTTAGCTTTTGTGATTGTTTTATAGTGAAATTTATGAGTTTTTAGCTTAGAAATTTTATTGTAGTTTTTAAGGGTAATTGGTGAGTTTTTTTAACTTTGAACTTCTATTTATCATATTATATCGAAATGCGTGAGTTTTTTAAATTGGAACTTTTGTAATGGTTTTTATAGTGAAATTGTTGACTTTTTAAACATGAAACTTTTGTCAGGGTCTTTATAGTGAAACTTGTGAGTTTTTTTAACTTGTAACTTTTGTAATGGTCTATATAGAGAAATTGGTGTATTTTTTTACAATGAACTTTTGATATTGTCTTTATAGTGAAATTGTGAGTTTTTTAACTCGGAAGTTTTGTTATGTTTTTTCGAGTAAAATTTGTAAGTTTTTTAATTTGGAACTTTTGCTGTTGTATTTATCGTGAAATTTGTGATTTTTAGCTTGAAACTTTTTATTTTGGTTTTTTCAGTAATCTTGGTGATTTTTTTTTATCTTGGAATTTTGTTATGGTACTTATAGTGAAATTTTTTGGTTTTTTAATTTGGAACTTTTGTTTTTTTTATATTATTAAATTTGTGAGTTTTTTAACTTGGAACTTTGTTATGGTTTTTAAAGGGAAACTGGGGAGTTTTTTCACTTTGAACTTTTGATATGATCATTACAGTGAAATTGGTGAATTTTTTTAACTTTTAGCTTTTGTAATGGTTTTATAGTGAACTTGAGGAGTTTTTTAACTTGGAACTTTAGTTATTGTTTTTAAAGGGAAATTAGTGAGTTTTTTTAAATTTGAACTTCTGTCTATGATTTTATAGTGAAATGGGTGACTTTTTTAACTTGGAACTTTTGTTATGGTTTTTACAGTGAAATTGTTCTTTTTTAACATGAAACTATTGGCATAATCTTTACATCGAAATTTGTGAGTTTTTAAACTAGTAACATTTTTATTCTCTTTATAGTGAAATTGGTTAATTTTTTTATTTTAAAATTTTGTTATGGTATTTATAGTGATATTTGTGAGTTTTTTCGCTTTGAACTTTTGTTATAGTCTTTATAGTGAAATTGGCGTGTTTTTTTAACTTGGAAATTCTGTTTTTCTTTTTACAAAAAAATTTGTGAGTTTTTAAACATGAAACTTTTGTTATGGTTTTTAGAATGAAATTGGTGAGTTTTTTTCACTTTGAACTTTTGATTTGTTCATTATAGTGAAATTGGCGAGTTTTCTAACGCTTAGCTTTTGTGATTGTTTTATAGTGAAATTTATGAGTTTTTAGCTTAGAAATTTTATTGTAGTTTTTAAGGGTAACTGGTGAGTTTTTTTAACTTTGAACTTCTATTTATCATTTTATATCGAAATGCGTGAGTTTTTTAAATTGGAACTTTTGTAATGGTTTTTATAGTGAAATTGTTGACTTTTTAAACATGAAACTTTTGTCAGGGTCTTTATAGTGAAACTTGTGAGTTTTTTTAACTTGTAACTTTTGTAATGGTCTATATAGAGAAATGGTGTATTTTTTTACAATGAACTTTTGATATTGTCTTTATAGTGAAATTGTGAGTTTTTTAACTCGGAAGTTTTGTTATGTTTTTTCGAGTAAAATTTGTAATTTTTTTAATTTGGAACTTTTGTTGTTTTATTTATCGTGAAATTGGTGATTTTTAGCTTGAAACTTTTTATTTTGGTTTTTTTAGTAATATTAGTGATTTTTTTTATCTTGGAATTTTGTTATGGTACTTATAGTGAAATTTTTTGGTTTTTTAATTTGGAACTTTTGTGTTTTTTATATTGTTAAATTTGTGAGTTTTTTAACTTGGAACTTTGTTATGGTTTTTAAAGGGAAACTGGGGATTTTTTTCACTTTGATCTTTTGATATGATCATTACAGTGAAATTGGTGAGTTTTTTTTTAACTTTTAGCTTTTGTAATGGTTTTATAGTGAACTTGGTGAGTTTTTTAACTTGGAACTTTAGTTATTGTTTTTAAAGGGAAATTAGTGAGTTTTTTTAACTTTGAACTTCTGTTTTTGATTTTATAGTGAAATGGGTGACTTTTTTAACTTGGAACTTTTGTTATGGTTTTTACAGTGAAAATGTTCTTTTTTTTAACATGAAACTATTGGCTAAATCTTTACAATGAAATTTGTGAGTTTTTAAACTGGTAACATTTTTATTGTCTTTATAGTGAAATTGGTTAATTTTTTTATTTTAAAATTTTGTTATGGTATTTATAGTGATATTTGTGAGTTTTTTCGCTTTGAACTTTTGTTATAGTCTTTATAGTGAAATTGGCGTGTTTTTTAACTTGGAAATTCTGTTTTTCTTTTTACAATAAAATTTGTGAGTTTTTAAACTTGAAACTTTTGTTATGGTTTTTAGAATGAAATTGGTGAGTTTTTTTCACTTTGAACTTTTGATATGTTCATTATAGTGAAATTGACGAGTTTTCTAACGTTTAGCTTTTGTGATTGTTTTATAGTGAAATTTATGAGTTTTTAGCTTAGAAATTTTATTGTAGTTTTTAAGGGTAACTGGTGAGTTTTTTTAACTTTGAACTTCTATTTATCATTTTATATCGAAATGCGTGAGTTTTTTAAATTGGAACTTTTGTAATGGTTTTTATAGTGAAATTGTTGACTTTTTAAACATGAAACTCTTGTCAGGGTCTTTATAGTGAAACTTGTGAGTTTTTTTAACTTGTAACTTTTGTAATGGTCTATATAGAGAAATTGGTGTATTTTTTTACAATGAACTTTTGATATTGTCTTTATAGTGAAATTGTGTGTTTTTTAACTCGGAAGTTTTGTTATGTTTTTTCGAGTAAAATTTGTAAGTTTTTTAATTTGGAACTTTTGCTGTTGTATTTATCGTGAAATTTGTGATTTTTAGCTTGAAACTTTTTATTTTGGTTTTTTCAGTAATCTTGGTGATTTTTTTTATCTTGGAATTTTGTTATGGTACTTATAGTGAAATTTTTTGGTTTTTTAATTTGGAACTTTTGTTTTTTTTTATATTGTTAAATTTGTGAGTTTTTTAACTTGGAACTTTGTTATGGTTTTTAAAGGGAAACTGGGGAGTTTTTTCACTTTGAACTTTTGATATTATCATTACAGTGAAATTGGTGAGTTTTTTTAACTTTTAGCTTTTGTAATGGTTTTATAGTGAACTTGGTGAGTTTTTTAACTTGGAACTTTAGTTATTGTTTTTAAAGGGAAATTAGTGAGTTTTTTTAAATTTGAACTTCTGTTTATGATTTTATAGTGAAATGGGTGACTTTTTAAACTTGGAACTTTTGTTATGGTTTTTACAGTGAAATTGTTCTTTTTTAACATGAAACTATTGGCATAATCTTTACATCGAAATTTGTGAGTTTTTAAACTAGTAACATTTTTATTGTCTTTATAGTGAAATTGGTTAATTTTTATTTTAAAATTTTGTTATGGTATTTATAGTGATATTTGTGAGTTTTTTCGCTTTGAACTTTTGTTATAGTCTTTATGGTGAAATTGGCGTGTTTTTTAACTTGGAAATTCTGTTTTTCTTTTTACAAAAAAATTTGTGATTTTTTAAACATGAAACTTTTGTTATGGTTTTTAGAATGAAATTGGTGAGTATTTTTCACTTTGAACTTTTGATTTGTTCATTATAGTGAAATTGGCGAGTTTTCTAACGCTTAGCTTTTGTGATTGTTTTATAGTGAAATTTATGAGTTTTTAGCTTAGAAATTTTATTGTAGGTTTTAAGGTAACTGGTGAGTTTTTTTAACTTTGAACTTCTATTTTTCATTTTATATCGAAATGCGTGAGTTTTTGAAATTGGAACTTTTGTAATGGTTTTTATAGTGAAATTGTTGACTTTTTAAACATGAAACTTTTGTCAGGGTCTTTATAGTGAAACTTGTGAGTTTTTTTAACTTGTAACTTTTGTAATGGTCTATATAGAGAAATTGGTGTATTTTTTTACAATGAACTTTTGATATTATCTTTATAGTGAAATTGTGAGTTTTTTAACTCGGAAGTTTTGTTATGTTTTTTCGAGTAAAATTTGTAATTTTTTTAATTTGGAACTTTTGTTGTTTTATTTATCGTGAAATTGGTGATTTTTAGCTTGAAACTTTTTATTTTGGTTTTTTTAGTAATATTAGTGATTTTTTTTATCTTGGAATTTTGTTATGGTACTTATAGTGAAATTTTTTGGTTTTTTAATTTGGAACTTTTGTGTTTTTTATATTGTTAAATTTGTGAGTTTTTTAACTTGGAACTTTGTTATGGTTTTTAAAGGGAAACTGGGGATTTTTTTCACTTTGATCTTTTGATATGATCATTACAGTGAAATTGGTGAGTTTTTTTTTTAACTTTTAGCTTTTGTAATTGTTTTATAGTGAACTTGGTGAGTTTTTTAACTTGGAACTTTAGTTATTGTTTTTAAAGGGAAATTAGTGAGTTTTTTTAACTTTGAACTTCTGTTTTTGATTTTATAGTGAAATGGGTGACTTTTTTAACTTGGAACTTTTGTTATGGTTTTTACAGTGAAAATGTTCTTTTTTTTAACATGAAACTATTGGCTAAATCTTTACAATGAAATTTGTGAGTTTTTAAACTGGTAACATTTTTATTGTCTTTATAGTGAAATTGGTTAATTTTTTAATTTTAAAATTTTTTTATGGATTTATAGTGATATTTGTGAGTTTTTTCGCTTTGAACTTTTGTTATAGTCTTTATAGTGAAATTGGCGTGTTTTTTAACTTGGAAATTTTGTTTTTCTTTTGACAATAAAATTTGTGAGTTTTTAAACTTGAAACTTTTGTTATGGTTTTTAGAATGAATTTGTGAGTTTTTTTCACTTTGAACTTTTGATATGTTCATTATAGTGAAATTGACGAGTTTTCTAACGTTTAGCTTTTGTGATTGTTTTATAGTGAAATTTATGAGTTTTTAGCTTAGAAATTTTATTGTAGTTTTTAAGGGTAACTGGTGAGTTTTTTTTAACTTTGAACTTCTATTTATCATTTTATATCGAAATGCGTGAGTTTTTTAAATTGGAACTTTTGTAATGGTTTTTATAGTGAAATTGTTGACTTTTTAAACATGAAACTCTTGTCAGGGTCTTTATAGTGAAACTTGTGAGTTTTTTTAACTTGTAACTTTTGTAATGGTCTATATAGAGAAATTGGTGTATTTTTTTACAATGAACTTTTGATATTGTCTTTATAGTGAAATTGTGAGTTTTTTAACTCGGAAGTTTTGTTATGTTTTTTCGAGTAAAATTTGTAAGTTTTTTAATTTGGAACTTTTGCTGTTGTATTTATCGTGAAATTTGTGATTTTTAGCTTGAAACTTTTTATTTTGGTTTTTTCAGTAATCTTGGTGATTTTTTTTATCTTGGAATTTTGTTATGGTACTTATAGTGAAATTTTTTGGTTTTTTAATTTGGAACTTTTGTTTTTTTTATATTGTTAAATTTGTGAGTTTTTTAACTTGGAACTTTGTTATGGTTTTTAAAGGGAAACTGGGGAGTTTTTTCACTTTGAACTTTTAATATTATCATTATTGTGAAATTGGTGAGTTTTTTTAACTTTTAGCTTTTGTAATGGTTTTATAGTGAACTTGGTGAGTTTTTTAACTTGGAACTTTAGTTATTGTTTTTAAAGGGAAATTAGTGAGTTTTTTTAAATTTGAACTTCTGTTTATGATTTTATAGTGAAATGGGTGACTTTTTAAACTTGGAACTTTTGTTATGGTTTTTACAGTGAAATTGTTCTTTTTTAACATGAAACTATTGGCATAATCTTTACATCGAAATTTGTGAGTTTTTAAACTAGTAACATTTTTATTGTCTTTATAGTGAAATTGGTTAATTTTTTTATTTTAAAATTTTGTTATGGTATTTATAGTGATATTTGTGAGTTTTTTCGCTTTGAACTTTTGTTATAGTCTTTATAGTGAAATTGGCGTCTTTTTTAACTTGGAAATTCTGTTTTTCTTTTTACAAAAAAATTTGTGATTTTTTAAACATGAAACTTTTGTTATGGTTTTTAGAATGAAATTGGTGAGTTTTTTTCACTTTGAACTTTTGATTTGTTCATTATAGTGAAATTGGCGAGTTTTCTAACGCTTAGCTTTTGTGATTGTTTTATAGTGAAATTTACGAGTTTTTAGCTTAGAAATTTTATTGTAGATTTTAAGGTAACTGGTGAGTTTTTTTAACTTTGAACTTCTATTTTTCATTTTATATCGAAATGCGTGAGTTTTTTAAATTGGAACTTTTGTAATGGTTTTTATAGTGAAATTGTTGACTTTTTAAACATGAAACTTTTGTCAGGGTCTTTATAGTGAAACTTGTGAGTTTTTTTAACTTGTAACTTTTGTAATGGTCTATATAGAGAAATTGGTGTATTTTTTTACAATGAACTTTTGATATTGTCTTTATAGTGAAATTGTGAGTTTTTTAACTCGGAAGTTTTGTTATGTTTTTTCGAGTAAAATTTGTAATTTTTTTAATTTGGAACTTTTGCTGTTGTATTTATAGTGAAATTGGTGATTTTTAGCTTGAAACTTTTTATTTTGGTTTTTTTAGTAATATTAGTGATTTTTTTATCTTGGAATTTTGTTATTGTAATTATAGTGAAATTTTTTGGTTTTTTAATTTGGAACTTTTGTGTTTTTTATATTGTTAAATTTGTGAGTTTTTTAACTTGGAACTTTGTTATGGTTTTTAAAGGGAAACTGGGGATTTTTTTCACTTTGATCTTTTGATATGATCATTACAGTGAAATTGGTGAGTTTTTTTTTTAACTTTTAGCTATTGTAATGGTTTTATAGTGAACTTGGTGAGTTTTTTAACTTGGAACTTTAGTTATTGTTTTTAAAGGGAAATTAGTGAGTTTTTTTAACTTTGAACTTCTGTTTTTGATTTTATAGTGAAATGGGTGACTTTTTTAACTTGGAACTTTTGTTATGGTTTTTACAGTGAAAATGTTCTTTTTTTTAACATGAAACTATTGGCATAATCTTTACATCGAAATTTGTGAGTTTTTAAACTAGTAACATTTTTATTGTCTTTATAGTGAAATTGGTTAATTTTTTTATTTTAAAATTTTGTTATGGTATTGATAGTGATATTTGTGAGTTTTTTCGCTTTGAACTTTTGTTATAGTCTTGATAGTGAAATTGGCGTGTTTTTTAACTTGGAAATTCTGTTTTTCTTTTTACAATAAAATTTGTGAGTTTTTAAACATGAAACTTTTGTTATGGTTTTTAGAATGAAATTGGTGAGTTTTTTTCACTTTGAACTTTTGATTTGTTCATTATAGTGAAATTGGCGAGTTTTCTAACGCTTAGCTTTTTTGATTGTTTTATAGTGAAATTTACGAGTTTTTAGCTTAGAAATTTTATTGTAGATTGTAAGGTAACTGGTGAGTTTTTTTAACTTTGAACTTCTATTTTTCATTTTATATCGAAATGCGTGAGTTTTTTAAATTGGAACTTTTGTAATGGTTTTTATAGTGTAATTGTTGACTTTTTAAACATGAAACTTTTGTCAGGGTCTTTATAGTGAAACTTGTGAGTTTTTTTAACTTGTAACTTTTGTAATGGTCTATATAGAGAAATTGGTGTATTTTTTTACAATGAACTTTTGATATTGTCTTTATAGTGAAATTGTGAGTTTTTTAACTCGGAAGTTTTGTTATGTTTTTTCGAGTAAAATTTGTAATTTTTTTAATTTGGAACTTTTGCTGTTGTATTTATCGTGAAATTGGTGATTTTTAGCTTGAAACTTTTTATTTTGGTTTTTTTAGTAATATTAGTGATTTTTTTTATCTTGGAATTTTGTTATTGTAATTATAGTGAAATTTTTTGGTTTTTTAATTTGGAACTTTTGTGTTTTTGATATTGTTAAATTTGTGAGTTTTTTAACTTGGAACTTTGTTATGGTTTTTAAAGGGAAACTGGGGATTTTTTTCACTTTGATCTTTTGATATGATCATTACAGTGAAATTGGTGAGTTTTTTTTTTAACTTTTAGCTATTGTAATGGTTTTATAGTGAACTTGGTGAGTTTTTTAACTTGGAACTTTAGTTATTGTTTTTAAAGGGAAATTAGTGAGTTTTTTTAACTTTGAACTTCTGTTTTTGATTTTATAGTGAAATGGGTGACTTTTTTAACTTGGAACTTTTGTTATGGTTTTTACAGTGAAAATGTTCTTTTTTTTAACATGAAACTATTGACTAAATCTTTACAATGAAATTTGTGAGTTTTTAAACTCGTAACATTTTTATTGTCTTTATAGTGAAATTGGTTAATTTTTTTATTTTAAAATTTTGTTATGGTATTTATAGTGATATTTGTGAGTTTTTTTGTTTTGAACTTTTGTTATAGTCTTTATAGTGAAATTGGCGTGTTTTTTAACTTGGAAATTCTGTTTTTCTTTTTACAATAAAATTTGTGAGTTTTTAAACTTGAAACTTTTGTTATGGTTTTTAGAATGAAATTGGTGAGTTTTTTTCACTTTGAACTTTTGATATGTTCATTATAGTGAAATTGGCGAGTTTTCTAACGTTTAGCTTTTGTGATTGTTTTATAGTGAAATTTATGAGTTTTTAGCATAGAAATTTTATTGTAGTTTTTAAGGGTAACTGGTGAGTTTTTTTAACTTTGAACTTCTATTTATCATTTTATATCGAAATGCGTGAGTTTTTTAAATTGGAACTTTTGTAATGGTTTTTATAGTGAAATTGTTGACTTTTTAAACATGAAACTTTTGTCAGGGTCTTTATAGTGAAACTTGTGAGTTTTTTTAACTTGTAACTTTTGTAATGGTCTATATAGAGAAATTGGTGTATTTTTTTACAATGAACTTTTGATATTGTCTTTATAGTGAAATTGTGAGTTTTTTAACTCGGAAGTTTTGTTATGTTTTTTCGAGTAAAATTTGTAAGTTTTTTAATTTGGAACTTTTGTTGTTGTATTTATCGTGAAATTTGTGATTTTTAGCTTGAAACTTTTTATTTTGGTTTTTTCAATAATCTTGGTGATTTTTTTTTATCTTGGAATTTTGTTATGGTACTTATAGTGAAATTTTTTGGTTTTTTAATTTGGAACTTTTGTTTTTTTTATATTATTAAATTTGTGAGTTTTTTAACTTGAAACTTTGTTATGGTTTTTAAAGGGAAACTGGGGAGTTTTTTCACTTTGAACTTTTGATATTATCATTACAGTGAAATTGGTGAGTTTTTTTAACTTTTAGCTTTTGTAATGGTTTTATAGTGAACTTGGTGAGTTTTTTAACTTGGAACTTTAGTTATTGTTTTTAAAGGGAAATTAGTGAGTTTTTTTAAATTTGAACTTCTGTTTATGATTTTATAGTGAAATGGGTGACTTTTTAAACTTGGAACTTTTGTTATGGTTTTTACAGTGAAATTGTTTTTTTTAACATGAAACTATTGGCATAATCTTTACATCGAAATTTGTGAGTTTTTAAACTAGTAACATTTTTATTGTCTTTATAGTGAAATTGGTTAATTTTTTTATTTTAAAATTTTGTTATGGTATTTATAGTGATATTTGTGAGTTTTTTCGCTTTGAACTTTTGTTATAGTCTTTATAGTGAAATTGGCGTCTTTTTTAACTTGGAAATTCTGTTTTTCTTTTTACAAAAAAATTTGTGATTTTTTAAACATGAAACTTTTGTTATGGTTTTTAGAATGAAATTGGTGAGTTTTTTTCACTTTGAACTTTTGATATGTTCATTATAGTGAAATTGGCGAGTTTTCTAACGTTTAGCTTTTGTGATTGTTTTATAGTGAAATTTATGAGTTAATAGCTTAGAAATTTTATTGTAGTTTTTAAGGGTAACTGGTGAGTTTTTTTAACTTTGAACTTCTATTTATCATTTTATATCGAAATGCGTGAGTTTTTTAAATTGGAACTTTTGTAATGGTTTTTATAGTGAAATTGTTGACTTTTTAAACATGAAACTTTTGTCAGGGTCTTTATAGTGAAACTTGTGAGTTTTTTTAACTTGTTACTTTTGTAATGGTCTATATAGAGAAATTGGTGTATTTTTTTACAATGAACTTTTGATTTGTCTTTATAGTGAAATTGTGGGTTTTTTAACTCGGAAGTTTTGTTATGTTTTTTCGAGTAAAATTTGTAATTTTTTTAATTTGGAACTTTTGCTGTTGTATTTATCGTGAAATTGGTGATTTTTAGCTTGAAACTTTTTATTTTGGTTTTTTTAGTAATATTAGTGATTTTATTTAGCTTGGAATTTTGTTATGGTACTTATAGTGAAATTTTTTGGTTTTTTAATTTGGAACTTTTGTGTTTTTTATATTGTTAAATTTGTGAGTTTTTTAACTTGGAACTTTGTTATGGTTTTTAAAGGGAAACTGGGGATTTTTTTCACTTTGATCTTTTGATATGATCATTACAGTGAAATTGGTGAGTTTTTTTTTTTAACTTTTAGCTTTTGTAATGGTTTTATAGTGAACTTGGTGAGTTTTTTAACTTGGAACTTTAGTTATTGTTTTTAAAGGGAAATTAGTGAGTTTTTTTAACTTTGAACTTCTGTTTTTGATTTTATAGTGAAATGGGTGACTTTTTTAACTTGGAACTTTTGTTATGGTTTTTACAGTGAAAATGTTCTTTTTTTTAACATGAAACTATTGGCTAAATCTTTACAATGAAATTTGTGAGTTTTTAAACTGGTAACATTTTTATTGTCTTTATAGTGAAATTGGTTAATTTTTTAATTTTAAAATTTTTTTATGGATTTATAGTGATATTTGTGAGTTTTTTCGCTTTGAACTTTTGTTATAGTCTTTATAGTGAAATTGGCGTGTTTTTTAACTTGGAAATTCTGTTTTTCTTTTTACAATAAAATTTGTGAGTTTTTAAACTTGAAACTTTTGTTATGGTTTTTAGAATGAAATTGGTGAGTTTTTTTCACTTTGAACTTTTGATATGTTCATTATAGTGAAATTGACGAGTTTTCTAACGTTTAGCTTTTGTGATTGTTTTATAGTGAAATTTATGAGTTTTTAGCTTAGAAATTTTATTGTAGTTTTTAAGGGTAACTGGTGAGTTTTTTTAACTTTGAACTTCTATTTATCATTTTATATCGAAATGCGTGAGTTTTTTAAATTGGAACTTTTGTAATGGTTTTTATAGTGTAATTGTTGACTTTTTAAACATGAAACTCTTGTCAGGGTCTTTATAGTGAAACTTGTGAGTTTTTTTAACTTGTAACTTTTGTAATGGTCTATATAGAGAAATTGGTGTATTTTTTTACAATGAACTTTTGATATTGTCTTTATAGTGAAATTGTGAGTTTTTTAACTCGGAAGTTTTGTTATGTTTTTTCGAGTAAAATTTGTAAGTTTTTTAATTTGGAACTTTTGTTGTTGTATTTATCGTGAAATTTGTGATTTTTAGCTTGAAACTTTTTATTTTGGTTTTTTCAGTAATCTTGGTGATTTTTTTTATCTTGGAATTTTGTTATGGTACTTATAGTGAAATTTTTTGGTTTTTTAATTTGGAACTTTTGTGTTTTTTATATTGTTAAATTTGTGAGTTTTTTAACTTGGAACTTTGTTATGGTTTTTAAAGGGAAACTGGGGAGTTTTTTCACTTTGAACTTTTGATATTATCATTACAGTGAAATTGGTGAGTTTTTTTAACTTTTAGCTTTTGTAATGGTTTTATAGTGAACTTGGTGAGTTTTTTAACTTGGAACTTTAGTTATTGTTTTTAAAGGGAAATTAGTGAGTTTTTTTAAATTTGAACTTCTGTTTATGATTTTATAGTGAAATGGGTGACTTTTTAAACTTGGAACTTTTGTTAGGGTTTTTACAGTGAAATTGTTCTTTTTTAACATGAAACTATTGGCATAATCTTTACATCGAAATTTGTGAGTTTTTAAACTAGTAACATTTTTATTGTCTTTATAGTGAAATTGGTTAATTTTTTTATTTTAAAATTTTGTTATGGTATTTATAGTGATATTTGTGAGTTTTTTCGCTTTGAACTTTTGTTATAGTCTTTATAGTGAAATTGGCGTCTTTTTTAACTTGGAAATTCTGTTTTTCTTTTTACAAAAAAATTTGTGATTTTTTAAACATGAAACTTTTGTTATGGTTTTTAGAATGAAATTGGTGAGTTTTTTTCACTTTGAACTTTTGATTTGTTCAATATAGTGAAATTGGCGAGTTTTCTAACGCTTAGCTTTTGTGATTGTTTTATAGTGAAATTTATGAGTTTTTAGCTTAGAAATTTTATTGTAGATTTTAAGGTAACTGGTGAGTTTTTTTAACTTTGAACTTCTATTTTTCATTTTATATCGAAATGCGTGAGTTTTTTAAATTGGAACTTTTGTAATGGTTTTTATAGTGAAATTGTTGACTTTTTAAACATGAAACTTTTGTCAGGGTCTTTATAGTGAAACTTGTGAGTTTTTTTAACTTGTAACTTTTGTAATGGTCTATATAGAGAAATTGGTGTATTTTTTTACAATGAACTTTTGATATTGTCTTTATAGTGAAATTGTGAGTTTTTTAACTCAGAAGTTTTGTTATGTTTTTTCGAGTAAAATTTGTAATTTTTTTAATTTGGAACTTTTGGTGTTGTATTTATCGTGAAATTGGTGATTTTTAGCTTGAAACTTTTTATTTTGGTTTTTTTAGTAATATTAGTGATTTTTTTTTATCTTGGAATTTTGTTATGGTACTTATAGTGAAATTTTTTGGTTTTTTAATTTGGAACTTTTGTGTTTTTTATATTGTTAAATTTGTGAGTTTTTTAACTTGGAACTTTGTTATGGTTTTTAAAGGGAAACTGGGGATTTTTTTCACTTTGATCTTTTGTTATGATCATTACAGTGAAATTGGTGAGTTTTTTTTTAACTTTTAGCTTTTGTAATGGTTTTATAGTGAACTTGGTGAGTTTTTTAACTTGGAACTTTAGTTATTGTTTTTAAAGGGAAATTAGTGAGTTTTTTTAACTTTGAACTTCTGTTTTTGATTTTATAGTGAAATGGGTGACTTTTTTAACTTGGAACTTTTGTTATGGTTTTTACAGTGAAAATGTTCTTTTTTTTAACATGAAACTATTGGCTAAATCTTTACAATGAAATTTGTGAGTTTTAAAACTAGTAACATTTTTATTGTCTTTATAGTGAAATTGGTTAATTTTTTTATTTTAAAATTTTGTTATGGTATTTATAGTGATATTTGTGAGTTTTTTCGCTTTGAACTTTTGTTATAGTCTTTATAGTGAAATTGGCGTGTTTTTTAACTTGGAAATTCTATTTTTCTTTTTACAATAAAATTTGTGAGTTCTTAAACTTGAAACTTTTGTTATGGTTTTTAGAATGAAATTGGTGAGTTTTTTTCACTTTGAACTTTTGATATGTTCATTATAGTGAAATTGGCGAGTTTTCTAACGTTTAGCTTTTGTGATTGTTTTATAGTGAAATTTATGAGTTTTTAGCTTAGAAATTTTATTGTAGATTGTAAGGTAACTGGTGAGTTTTTTTAACTTTGAACTTCTATTTTTCATTTTATATCGAAATGCGTGAGTTTTTTAAATTGGAACTTTTGTAAGGGTTTTTATAGTGTAATTGTTGACTTTTTAAACATGAAACTTTTGTCAGGGTCTTTATAGTGAAACTTGTGAGTTTTTTTAACTTGTAACTTTTGTAATGGTCTATATAGAGAAATTGGTGTATTTTTTTACAATGAACTTTTGATATTGTCTTTATAGTGAAATTGTGATTTTTTAACTCGGAAGTTTTGTTATGTTTTTTCGAGTAAAATTTGTAATTTTTTTAATTTGGAACTTTTGCTGTTGTATTTATCGTGAAATTGGTGATTTTTAGCTTGAAACTTTTTATTTTGGTTTTTTTAGTAATATTAGTGATTTTTTTTATCTTGGAATTTTGTTATTGTAATTATAGTGAAATTTTTTGGTTTTTTAATTTGGAACTTTTGTGTTTTTTATATTGTTAAATTTGTGAGTTTTTTAACTTGGAACTTTGTTATGGTTTTTAAAGGGAAACTGGGGATTTTTTTCACTTTGATCTTTTGATATGATCATTACAGTGAAATTGGTGAGTTTTTTTTTTAACTTTTAGCTATTGTAATGGTTTTATAGTGAACTTGGTGAGTTTTTTAACTTGGAACTTTAGTTATTGTTTTTAAAGGGAAATTAGTGAGTTTTTTTAACTTTGAACTTCTGTTTTTGATTTTATAGTGAAATGGGTGACTTTTTTAACTTGGAACTTTTGTTATGGTTTTTACAGTGAAAATGTTCTTTTTTTTAACATGAAACTAATTACTAAATCTTTACAATGAAATTTGTGAGTTTTTAAACTAGTAACATTTTTATTGTCTTTATAGTGAAATTGGTTAATTTTTTATTTTAAAATTTTGTTATGGTATTTATAGTGATATTTGTGAGTTTTTTTGTTTTGAACTTTTGTTATAGTCTTTATAGTGAAATTGGCGTGTTTTTTAACTTGGAAATTCTGTTTTTCTTTTTACAATAAAATTTGTGAGTTTTTAAACTTGAAACTTTTGTTATGGTTTTTAGAATGAAATTGGTGAGTTTTTTTCACTTTGAACTTTTGGTATGTTCATTATAGTGAAATTGGCGAGTTTTCTAACGTTTAGCTTTTGTGATTGTTTTATAGTGAAATTTATGAGTTTTTACCATAGAAATTTTATTGTAGTTTTTAAGGGTAACTGGTGAGTTTTTTTAACTTTGAACTTCTATTTATCATTTTATATCGAAATGCGTGAGTTTTTTAAATTGGAACTTTTGTAATGGTTTTTATAGTGAAATTGTTGACTTTTTAAACATGAAACTTTTGTCAGGGTCTTTATAGTGAAACTTGTGAGTTTTTTTAACTTGTAACTTTTGTAATGGTCTATATAGAGAAATTGGTGTATTTTTTTACAATGAACTTTTGATATTGTCTTTATAGTGAAATTGTGAGTTTTTTAACTCGTAAGTTTTGTTATGTTTTTTCGAGTAAAATTTGTAAGTTTTTTAATTTGGAACTTTTGCTGTTGTATTTATCGTGAAATTTGTGATTTTTAGCTTGAAACTTTTTATTTTGGTTTTTTCAATAATCTTGGTGATTTTTTTTTATCTTGGAATTTTGTTATGGTACTTATAGTGAAATTTTTTGGTTTTTTAATTTGGAACTTTTGTTTTTTTTATATTATTAAATTTGTGAGTTTTTTAACTTGGAACTTTGTTATGGTTTTTAAAGGGAAACTGGGGAGTTTTTTCACTTTGAACTTTTGATATTATCATTACAGTGAAATTGGTGAGTTTTTTTAACTTTTAGCTTTTGTAATGGTTTTATAGTGAACTTGGTGAGTTTTTTAACTTGGAACTTTAGTTATTGTTTTTAAAGGGAAATTAGTGAGTTTTTTTAAATTTGAACTTCTGTTTATGATTTTATAGTGAAATGGGTGACTTTTTAAACTTGGAACTTTTGTTATGGTTTTTACAGTGAAATTGTTTTTTTTAACATGAAACTATTGGCATAATCTTTACATCGAAATTTGTGAGTTTTTAAACTAGTAACATTTTTATTGTCTTTATAGTGAAATTGGTTAATTTTTTTATTTTAAAATTTTGTTATGGTATTTATAGTGATATTTGTGAGTTTTTTCGCTTTGAACTTTTGTTATAGTCTTTATAGTGAAATTGGCGTGTTTTTTAACTTGGAAATTCTGTTTTTCTTTTTACAATAAAATTTGTGAGTTCTTAAACTTGAAACTTTTGTTATGGTTTTTAGAATGAAATTGGTGAGTTTTTTTCACTTTGAACTTTTGATATGTTCATTATAGTGAAATTGGCGAGTTTTCTAACGTTTAGCTTTTGTGATTGTTTTATAGTGAAATTTATGAGTTTTTAGCTTAGAAATTTTATTGTAGATTGTAAGGTAACTGGTGAGTTTTTTTAACTTTGAACTTCTATTTTTCATTTTATATCGAAATGCGTGAGTTTTTTAAATTGGAACTTTTGTAATGGTTTTTATAGTGTAATTGTTGACTTTTTAAACATGAAACTTTTGTCAGGGTCTTTATAGTGAAACTTGTGAGTTTTTTTAACTTGTAACTTTTGTAATGGTCTATATAGAGAAATTGGTGTATTTTTTTACAATGAACTTTTGATATTGTCTTTATAGTGAAATTTTGATTTTTTAACTCGGAAGTTTTGTTATGTTTTTTCGAGTAAAATTTGTAATTTTTTTAATTTGGAACTTTTGCTGTTGTATTTATCGTGAAATTGGTGATTTTTAGCTTGAAACTTTTTATTTTGGTTTTTTTAGTAATATTAGTGATTTTTTTTATCTTGGAATTTTGTTATTGTAATTATAGTGAAATTTTTTGGTTTTTTAATTTGGAACTTTTGTGTTTTTTATATTGTTAAATTTGTGAGTTTTTTAACTTGGAACTTTGTTATGGTTTTTAAAGGGAAACTGGGGATTTTTTTCACTTTGATCTTTTGATATGATCATTACAGTGAAATTGGTGAGTTTTTTTTTTAACTTTTAGCTATTGTAATGGTTTTATAGTGAACTTGGTGAGTTTTTTAACTTGGAACTTTAGTTATTGTTTTTAAAGGGAAATTAGTGAGTTTTTTTAACTTTGAACTTCTGTTTTTGATTTTATAGTGAAATGGGTGACTTTTTTAACTTGGAACTTTTGTTATGGTTTTTACAGTGAAAATGTTCTTTTTTTTAACATGAAACTATTGACTAAATCTTTACAATGAAATTTGTGAGTTTTTAAACTAGTAACATTTTTATTGTCTTTATAGTGAAATTGGTTAATTTTTTTATTTTAAAATTTTGTTATGGTATTTATAGTGATATTTGTGAGTTTTTTCGCTTTGAACTTTTGTTATAGTCTTTATAGTGAAATTGGCGTGTTTTTTAACTTGGAAATTGTGTTTTTCTTTTTACAATAAAATTTGTGAGTTCTTAAACTTGAAACTTTTGTTATGGTTTTTAGAATGAAATTGGTGAGTTTTTTTCACTTTGAACTTTTGATATGTTCATTATAGTGAAATTGGCGAGTTTTCTAACGTTTAGCTTTTGTGATTGTTTTATAGTGAAATTTATGAGTTTTTAGCATAGAAATTTTATTGTAGTTTTTAAGGGTAACTGGTGAGTTTTTTTAACTTTGAACTTCTATTTATCATTTTATATCGAAATGCGTGAGTTTTTTAAATTGGAACTTTTGTAATGGTTTTTATAGTGAAATTGTTGACTTTTTAAACATGAAACTTTTGTCAGGGTCTTTATAGTGAAACTTGTGAGTTTTTTTAACTTGTAACTTTTGTAATGGTCTATATAGAGAAATTGGTGTATTTTTTTACAATGAACTTTTGATATTGTCTTTATAGTGAAATTGTGAGTTTTTTAACTCGTAAGTTTTGTTATGTTTTTTCGAGTAAAATTTGTAAGTTTTTTAATTTGGAACTTTTGCTGTTGTATTTATCGTGAAATTTGTGATTTTTAGCTTGAAACTTTTTATTTTGGTTTTTTCAATAATCTTGGTGATTTTTTTTTATCTTGGAATTTTGTTATGGTACTTATAGTGAAATTTTTTGGTTTTTTAATTTGGAACTTTTGTTTTTTTTATATTATTAAATTTGTGAGTTTTTTAACTTGGAACTTTGTTATGGTTTTTAAAGGGAAACTGGGGATTTTTTTCACTTTGATCTTTTGATATGATCATTACAGTGAAATTGGTGAGTTTTTTTTTTAACTTTTAGCTTTTGTAATGGTTTTATAGTGAACTTGGTGAGTTTTTTAACTTGGAACTTTAGTTATTGTTTTTAAAGGGAAATTAGTGAGTTTTTTTAACTTTGAACTTCTGTTTTTGATTTTATAGTGAAATGGGTGACTTTTTTAACTTGGAACTTTTGTTATGGTTTTTACAGTGAAAATATTCTTTTTTTTAACATGAAACTATTGGCATAATCTTTACATCGAAATTTGTGAGTTTTTAAACTAGTAACATTTTTATTGTCTTTATAGTGAAATTGGTTAATTTTTTTATTTTAAAATTTTGTTATGGTATTTATAGTGATATTTGTGAGTTTTTTCGCTTTGAACTTTTGTTATAGTCTTTATAGTGAAATTGGCGTCTTTTTTAACTTGGAAATTCTGTTTTTCTTTTTACAAAAAAATTTGTGATTTTTTAAACATGAAACTTTTGTTATGGTTTTTAGAATGAAATTGGTGAGTTTTTTTCACTTTGAACTTTTGATATGTTCATTATAGTGAAATTGGCGAGTTTTCTAACGTTTAGCTTTTGTGATTGTTTTATAGTGAAATTTATGAATTTTTAGCTTAGAAATTTTATTGTAGTTTTTAAGGGTAACTGGTGAGTTTTTTTAACTTTGAACTTCTATTTATCATTTTATATCGAAATGCGTGAGTTTTTTAAATTGGAACTTTTGTAATGGTTTTTATAGTGAAATTGTTGACTTTTTAAACATGAAACTTTTGTCAGGGTCTTTATAGTGAAACTTGTGAGTTTTTTTAACTTGTTACTTTTGAAATGGTCTATATAGAGAAATTGGTGTATTTTTTTACAATGAACTTTTGATTTGTCTTTATAGTGAAATTGTGGGTTTTTTAACTCGGAAGTTTTGTTATGTTTTTTCGAGTAAAATTTGTAATTTTTTTAATTTGGAACTTTTGCTGTTGTATTTATCGTGAAATTGGTGATTTTTAGCTTGAAACTTTTTATTTTGGTTTTTTTAGTAATATTAGTGATTTTTTTTATCTTGGAATTTTGTTATGGTACTTATAGTGAAATTTTTTGGTTTTTTAATTTGGAACTTTTGTGTTTTTTATATTGTTAAATTTGTGAGTTTTTTAATTTGGAACTTTGTTATGGTTTTTAAAGGGAAACTGGGGATTTTTTTCACTTTGATCTTTTGATATGATCATTACAGTGAAATTGGTGAGTTTTTTTTTTAACTTTTAGCTTTTGTAATGGTTTTATAGTGAACTTGGTGAGTTTTTTAACTTGGAACTTTAGTTATTGTTTTTTAAGGGAAATTAGTGAGTTTTTTTAACTTTGAACTTCTGTTTTTGATTTTATAGTGAAATGGGTGACTTTTTTAACTTGGAACTTTTGTTATGGTTTTTACAGTGAAAATGTTCTTTTTTTTAACATGAAACTATTGGCTAAATCTTTACAATGAAATTTGTGAGTTTTTAAACTGGTAACATTTTTATTGTCTTTATAGTGAAATTGGTTAATTTTTTAATTTTAAAATTTTTTTATGGATTTATAGTGATATTTGTGAGTTTTTTTCGCTTTGAACTTTTGTTATAGTCTTTATAGTGAAATTGGCGTGTTTTTTAACTTGGAAATTCTGTTTTTCTTTTTACAATAAAATTTGTGAGTTTTTAAACTTGAAACTTTTGTTATGGTTTTTAGAATGAAATTGGTGAGTTTTTTTCACTTTGAACTTTTGATATGTTCATTATAGTGAAATTGACGAGTTTTCTAACGTTTAGCTTTTGTGATTGTTTTATAGTGAAATTTATGAGTTTTTAGCTTAGAAATTTTATTGTAGTTTTTAAGGGTAACTGGTGAGTTTTTTTAACTTTGAACTTCTATTTATCATTTTATATCGAAATGCGTGAGTTTTTTAAATTGGAACTTTTGTAATGGTTTTTATAGTGAAATTGTTGACTTTTTAAACATGAAACTCTTGTCAGGGTCTTTATAGTGAAACTTGTGAGTTTTTTTAACTTGTAACTTTTGTAATGGTCTATATAGAGAAATTGGTGTATTTTTTTACAATGAACTTTTGATATTGTCTTTATAGTGAAATTGTGTGTTTTTTAACTCGGAAGTTTTGTTATGTTTTTTCGAGTAAAATTTGTAAGTTTTTTAATTTGGAACTTTTGTTGTTGTATTTATCGTGAAATTTGTGATTTTTAGCTTGAAACTTTTTATTTTGGTTTTTTCAGTAATCTTGGTGATTTTTTTTATCTTGGAATTTTGTTATGGTACTTATAGTGAAATTTTTTGGTTTTTTAATTTGGAACTTTTGTGTTTTTTATATTGTTAAATTTGTGAGTTTTTTAACTTGGAACTTTGTTATGGTTTTTAAAGGGAAACTGGGGATTTTTTTCACTTTGATCTTTTGATATGATCATTACAGTGAAATTGGTGAGTTTTTTTTAACTTTTAGCTTTTGTAATGGTTTTATAGTGAACTTGGTGAGTTTTTTAAGTTGGAACTTTAGTTATTGTTTTTAAAGGGAAATTAGTGAGTTTTTTTAACTTTGAACTTCTGTTTTTGATTTTATAGTGAAATGGGTGACTTTTTTAACTTGGAACTTTTGTTATGGTTTTTACAGTGAAAATGTTCTTTTTTTTAACATGAAACTATTGGCTAAATCTTTACAATGAAATTTGTGAGTTTTAAAACTAGTAACATTTTTATTGTCTTTATAGTGAAATTGGTTAATTTTTTTATTTTAAAATTTTGTTATGGTATTTATAGTGATATTTGTGAGTTTTTTCGCTTTGAACTTTTGTTATAGTCTTTATAGTGAAATTGGCGTGTTTTTTAACTTGGAAATTCTGTTTTTCTTTTTACAATAAATTTTGTGAGTTCTTAAACTTGAAACTTTTGTTATGGTTTTTAGAATGAAATTGGTGAGTTTTTTTCACTTTGAACTTTTGATATGTTCATTATAGTGAAATTGGCGAGTTTTCTAACGTTTAGCTTTTGTGATTGTTTTATAGTGAAATTTATGAGTTCTTAGCTTAGAAATTTTATTGTAGATTGTAAGGTAACTGGTGAGTTTTTTTAACTATGAACTTCTATTTTTCATTTTATATCGAAATGCGTGAGTTTTTTAAATTGGAACTTTTGTAATGGTTTTTATAGTGAAATTGTTGACTTTTTAAACATGAAACTTTTGTCAGGGTCTTTATAGTGAAACTTGTGAGTTTTTTTAACTTGTAACTTTTGTAATGGTCTATATAGAGAAATTGGTGTATTTTTTTAAAATGAACTTTTGATATTGTCTTTATAGTGAAATTGTGAGTTTTTTAACTCGGAAGTTTTGTTATGTTTTCTCGAGTAAAATTTGTAATTTTTTTAATTTGGAACTTTTGTTGTTGTATTTATCGTGAAATTGGTGATTTTTAGCTTGAAACTTTTTATTTTGGTTTTTTTAGTAATATTAGTAATTTTTTTTATCTTGGAATTTTGTTATTGTAATTATACTGAAATTTTTTGGTTTTTTAATTTGGAACTTTTGTGTTTTTTATATTGTTAAATTTGTGAGTTTTTTAACTTGGAACTTTGTTATGGTTTTTAAAGGGAAACTGGGGATTTTTTTCACTTTGATCTTTTGATATGATCATTACAGTGAAATTGGTGAGTTTTTTTTAACTTTTAGCTTTTGTAATGGTTTTATAGTGAACTTGGTGAGTTTTTTAAGTTGGAACTTTAGTTATTGTTTTTAAAGGGAAATTAGTGAGTTTTTTTAACTTTGAACTTCTGTTTTTGATTTTATAGTGAAATGGGTGACTTTTTTAACTTGGAACTTTTGTTATGGTTTTTACAGTGAAAATGTTCTTTTTTTTAACATGAAACTATTGGCTAAATCTTTACAATGAAATTTGTGAGTTTTAAAACTAGTAACATTTTTATTGTCTTTATAGTGAAATTGGTTAATTTTTTTATTTTAAAATTTTGTTATGGTATTTATAGTGATATTTGTGAGTTTTTTCGCTTTGAACTTTTGTTATAGTCTTTATAGTGAAATTGGCGTGTTTTTTAACTTGGAAATTCTGTTTTTCTTTTTACAATAAAATTTGTGAGTTCTTAAACTTGAAACTTTTGTTATGGTTTTTAGAATGAAATTGGTGAGTTTTTTTCACTTTGAACTTTTGATATGTTCATTATAGTGAAATTGGCGAGTTTTCTAACGTTTAGCTTTTGTGATTGTTTTATAGTGAAATTTATGAGTTCTTAGCTTAGAAATTTTATTGTAGATTGTAAGGTAACTGGTGAGTTTTTTTAACTATGAACTTCTATTTTTCATTTTATATCGAAATGCGTGAGTTTTTTAAATTGGAACTTTTGTAATGGTTTTTATAGTGAAATTGTTGACTTTTTAAACATGAAACTTTTGTCAGGGTCTTTATAGTGAAACTTGTGAGTTTTTTTAACTTGTAACTTTTGTAATGGTCTATAAAGAGAAATTGGTGTATTTTTTTAAAATGAACTTTTGATATTGTCTTTATAGTGAAATTGTGAGTTTTTTAACTCGGAAGTTTTGTTATGTTTTCTCGAGTAAAATTTGTAATTTTTTTAATTTGGAACTTTTGTTGTTGTATTTATCGTGAAATTGGTGATTTTTAGCTTGAAACTTTTTATTTTGGTTTTTTTAGTAATATTAGTAATTTTTTTTATCTTGGAATTTTGTTATTGTAATTATACTGAAATTTTTTGGTTTTTTAATTTGGAACTTTTGTGTTTTTTATATTGTTAAATTTGTGAGTTTTTTAACTTGGAACTTTGTTATGGTTTTTAAAGGGAAACTGGGGATTTTTTTCACTTTGATCTTTTGATATGATCATTACAGTGAAATTGGTGAGTTTTTTTTTTAACTTTTAGCTATTGTAATGGTTTTATAGTGAACTTGGTGAGTTTTTTAACTTGGAACTTTAGTTATTGTTTTTAAAGGGAAATTAGTGAGTTTTTTTAACTTTGAACTTCTGTTTTTGATTTTATAGTGAAATGGGTGACTTTTTTAACTTGGAACTTTTGTTGTGGTTTTTACAGTGAAAATGTTCTTTTTTTTAACATGAAACTATTGACTAAATCTTTACAATGAAATTTGTGAGTTTTTAAACTAGTAACATTTTTATTGTCTTTATAGTGAAATTGGTTAATTTTTTTATTTTAAAATTTTGTTATGGTATTTATAGTGATATTTGTGAGTTTTTTTGTTTTGAACTTTTGTTATAGTCTTTATAGTGAAATTGGCGTGTTTTTTAACTTGGAAATTCTGTTTTTCTTTTTACAATAAAATTTGTGAGTTTTTAAACTTGAAACTTTTGTTATGGTTTTTAGAATGAAATTGGTGAGTTTTTTTCACTTTGAACTTTTGATATGTTCATTATAGTGAAATTGGCGAGTTTTCTAACGTTTAGCTTTTGTGATTGTTTTATAGTGAAATTTATGAGTTTTTAGCTTAGAAATTTTATTGTAGTTTTTAAGGGTAACTGGTGAGTTTTTTTAACTTTGAACTTCTATTTATCATTTTATATCGAAATGCGTGAGTTTTTTAAATTGGAACTTTTGTAATGGTTTTTATAGTGAAATTGTTGACTTTTTAAACATGAAACTTTTGTCAGGGTCTTTATAGTGAAACTTGTGAGTTTTTTTAACTTGTAACTTTTGTAATGGTCTATATAGAGAAATTGGTGTATTTTTTTACAATGAACTTTTGATATTGTCTTTATAGTGAAATTGTGAGTTTTTTAACTCGGAAGTTTTGTTATGTTTTTTCGAGTAAAATTTGTAAGTTTTTTAATTTGGAACTTTTGCTGTTGTATTTATCGTGAAATTTGTGATTTTTAGCTTGAAACTTTTTATTTTGGTTTTTTCAATAATCTTGGTGATTTTTTTTTATCTTGGAATTTTGTTATGGTACTTATAGTGAAATTTTTTGGTTTTTTAATTTGGAACTTTTGTTTTTTTTATATTATTAAATTTGTGAGTTTTTTAACTTGGAACTTTGTTATGGTTTTTAAAGGGAAACTGGGGAGTTTTTTCACTTTGAACTTTTGATATTATCATTACAGTGAAATTGGTGAGTTTTTTTAACTTTTAGCTTTTGTAATGGTTTTATAGTGAACTTGGTGAGTTTTTTAACTTGGAACTTTAGTTATTGTTTTTAAAGGGAAATTAGTGAGTTTTTTTAAATTTGAACTTCTGTTTATGATTTTATAGTGAAATGGGTGACTTTTTAAACTTGGAACTTTTGTTATGGTTTTTACAGTGAAATTGTTTTTTTTAACATGAAACTATTGGCATAATCTTTACATCGAAATTTGTGAGTTTTTAAACTAGTAACATTTTTATTGTCTTTATAGTGAAATTGGTTAATTTTTTTATTTTAAAATTTTGTTATGGTATTTATAGTGATATTTGTGAGTTTTTTCGCTTTGAACTTTTGTTATAGTCTTTATAGTGAAATTGGCGTCTTTTTTAACTTGGAAATTCTGTTTTTCTTTTTACAAAAAAAATTGTGATTTTTTAAACATGAAACTTTTGTTATGGTTTTTAGAATGAAATTGGTGAGTTTTTTTCACTTTGAACTTTTGATATGTTCATTATAGTGAAATTGGCGAGTTTTCTAACGTTTAGCTTTTGTGATTGTTTTATAGTGAAATTTATGAGTTTTTAGCTTAGAAATTTTATTGTAGTTTTTAAGGGTAACTGGTGAGTTTTTTTAACTTTGAACTTCTATTTATCATTTTATATCGAAATGCGTGAGTTTTTTAAATTGGAACTTTTGTAATGGTTTTTATAGTGAAATTGTTGACTTTTTAAACATGAAACTTTTGTCAGGGTCTTTATAGTGAAACTTGTGAGTTTTTTTAACTTGTTACTTTTGTAATGGTCTATATAGAGAAATTGGTGTATTTTTTTACAATGAACTTTTGATTTGTCTTTATAGTGAAATTGTGGGTTTTTTAACTCGGAATTTTTGTTATGTTTTTTCGAGTAAAATTTGTAATTTTTTTAATTTGGAACTTTTGCTGTTGTATTTATCGTGAAATTTGTGATTTTTAGCTTGAAACTTTTTATTTTGGGTTTTTCAGTAATATTGGTGATTTTTTTTTATCTTGGAATTTTGTTATGGTACTTATAGTGAAATTTTTTGGTTTTTTAATTTGGAACTTTTGTTTTTTTTATATTGTTAAATTTGTGAGTTTTTTAACTTGGAACTTTGTTATGGTTTTTAAAGGGAAACTGGGGAGTTTTTTCACTTTGATCTTTTGATATGATCATTACAGTGAAATTGGTGAGTTTTTTTTTTAACTTTTAGCTTTTGTAATGGTTTTATAGTGAACTTGGTGAGTTTTTTAACTTGGAACTTTAGTTATTGTTTTTAAAGGGAAATTAGTGAGTTTTTTTAACTTTGAACTTCTGTTTTTGATTTTATAGTGAAATGGGTGACTTTTTTAACTTGGAACTTTTGTTATCGTTTTTACAGTGAAAATGTTCTTTTTTTTAACATGAAACTATTGGCTAAATCTTTACAATGAAATTTGTGAGTTTTTAAAACTGGTAACATTTTTATTGTCTTTATAGTGAAATTGGTTAATTTTTTTATTTTAAAGTTTTGTTATGGTATTTATAGTGATATTTGTGAGTTTTTTCGCTTTGAACTTTTGTTATAGTCTTTATAGTGAAATTGGCGTGTTTTTTAACTTGGAAATTCTGTTTTTCTTTTTACAATAAAATTTGTGAGTTTTTAAACTTGAAACTTTTGTTATGGTTTTTAGAATGAAATTGGTGAGTTTTTTTCACTTTGAACTTTTGATATGTTCATTATAGTGAAATTGGCGAGTTTTCTAACGTTTAGCTTTTGTGATTGTTTTATAGTGAAATTTATGAGTTTTTAGCTTAGAAATTTTATTGTAGTTTTTAAGGGTAACTGGTGAGTTTTTTTAACTTTGAACTTCTATTTATCATTTTATATCGAAATGCGTGAGTTTTTTAAATTGGAACTTTTGTAATGGTTTTTATAGTGAAATTGTTGACTTTTTAAACATGAAACTCTTGTCAGGGTCTTTATAGTGAAACTTGTGAGTTTTTTTAACTTGTAACTTTTGTAATGGTCTATATAGAGAAATTGGTGTATTTTTTTACAATGAACTTTTGATATTGTCTTTATAGTGAAATTGTGATTTTTTTAACTCGGAAGTTTTGTTATGTTTTTTCGAGTAAAATTTGTAAGTTTTTTAATTTGGAACTTTTGCTGTTGTATTTATCGTGAAATTTGTGATTTTTAGCTTGAAACTTTTTATTTTGGGTTTTTCAGTAATATTGGTGATTTTTTTTTATCTTGGAATTTTGTTATGGTACTTATAGTGAAATTTTTTGGTTTTTTAATTTGGAACTTTTGTTTTTTTTATATTGTTAAATTTGTGAGTTTTTTAACTTGGAACTTTGTTATGGTTTTTAAAGGGAAACTGGGGAGTTTTTTCACTTTGAACTTTTGATATGATCATTACAGTGAAATTGGTGAGTTTTTTTAACTTTTAGCTTTTGTAATGGTTTTATAGTGAACTTGGTGAGTTTTTTAACTTGGAACTTTAGTTAATTTTTTTAAAGGGAAATTAGTGAGTTTTTTTAAATTTGAACTTCTGTTTATGATTTTATAGTGAAATGGGTGACTTTTTTAACTTGGAACTTTTGTTATGGTTTTTACAGTGAAATTGTTCTTTTTTAACATGAAACTATTGGCATAATCTTTACATCGAAATTTGTGAGTTTTTAAACTAGTAACATTTTTATTGTCTTTATAGTGAAATTGGTTAATTTTTTTATTTTAAAATTTTGTTATGGTATTTATAGTGATATTTGTGAGTTTTTTCGTTTTGAACTTTTGTTATAGTCTTTATAGTGAAATTGGCGTGTTTTTTAACTTGGAAATTCTGTTTTTCTTTTTACAAAAAAAATTGTGAGTTTTTAAACATGAAACTTTTGTTATGGTTTTTAGAATGAAATTGGTGAGTTTTTTTCACTTTGAACTTTTGATTTGTTCATTATAGTGAAATTGGCGAGTTTTCTAACGCTTAGCTTTTGTGATTGTTTTATAGTGAAATTTATGAGTTTTTAGCTTAGAAATTTTATTGTAGTTTTTAAGGGTAACTGGTGAGTTTTTTTAACTTTGAACTTCTATTTATCATTTTATATCGAAATGCGTGAGTTTTTTAAATTGGAACTTTTGTAATGGTTTTTATAGTGAAATTGTTGACTTTTTAAACATGAAACTTTTGTCAGGGTCTTTATAGTGAAACTTGTGAGTTTTTTTAACTTGTAACTTTTGTAATGGTCTATATAGAGAAATTGGTGTATTTTTTTACAATGAACTTTTGATTTGTCTTTATAGTGAAATTGTGAGTTTTTTAACTCGGAAGTTTTGTTATGTTTTTTCGAGTAAAATTTGTAATTTTTTTGATTTGGAACTTTTGCTGTTGTATTTATCGTGAAATTGGTGATTTTTAGCTTGAAACTTTTTATTTTGGTTTTTTTAGTAATATTAGTGATTTTTTTTTATCTTGGAATTTTGTTATGGTACTTATAGTGAAATTTTTTGGTTTTTTAATTTGGAACTTTTGTGTTTTTTATATTGTTAAATTTGTGAGTTTTTTAACTTGGAACTTTGTTATGGTTTTTAAAGGGAAACTGGGGATTTTTTTAACTTTGATCTTTTGATATGATCATTACAGTGAAATTGGTGAGTTTTTTTTTTTAACTTTTAGCTTTTGTAATGGTTTTATAGTGAACTTGGTGAGTTTTTTAAGTTGGAACTTTAGTTATTGTTTTTAAAGGGAAATTAGTGAGTTTTTTTAACTTTGAACTTCTGTTTTTGATTTTATAGTGAAATGGGTGACTTTTTTAACTTGGAACTTTTGTTATGGTTTTTACAGTGAAAATGTTCTTTTTTTTAACATGAAACTATTGGCTAAATCTTTACAATGAAATTTGTGAGTTTTTAAACTGGTAACATTTTTATTGTCTTTATAGTGAAATTGGTTAATTTTTTTATTTTAAAATTTTGTTATGGTTTTTATAGTGATATTTGTGAGTTTTTTCGCTTTGAACTTTTGTTATAGTCTTTATAGTGAAATTGGCGTGTTTTTTAACTTGGAAATTCTGTTTTTCTTTTTACAATAAAATTTGTGAGTTTTTAAACGTGAAACTTTTGTTATGGTTTTTAGAATGAAATTGGTGAGTTTTTTTCACTTTGAACTTTTGATATGTTCATTATAGTGAAATTGACGAGTTTTCTAACGTTTAGCTTTTGTGATTGTTTTATAGTGAAATTTATGAGTTTTTAGCTTAGAAATTTTATTGTAGTTTTTAAGGGTAACTGGTGAGTTTTTTTAACTTTGAACTTCTATTTATCATTTTATATTAAAATGCGTGAGTTTTTTAAATTGGAACTTTTGTAATGGTTTTTATAGTGAAATTGTTGACTTTTTAAACATGAAACTCTTGTCAGGGTCTTTATAGTGAAACTTGTGAGTTTTTTTAACTTGTAACTTTTGTAATGGTCTATATAGAGAAATTGGTGTATTTTTTTACAATGAACTTTTGATATTGTCTTTATAGTGAAATTGTGAGTTTTTTAACTCGGAAGTTTTGTTATGTTTTTTCGAGTAAAATTTGTAAGTTTTTTAATTTGGAACTTTTGCTGTTGTATTTATGGTGAAATTTGTGATTTTTAGCTTGAAACGTTTTATTTTGGTTTTTTCAGTAATCTTGGTGATTTTTTTTATCTTGGAATTTTGTTATGGTACTTATAGTGAAATTTTTTGGTTTTTTAATTTGGAACTTTTGTTTTTTTTATATTGTTAAATTTGTGAGTTTTTTAACTTGGAACTTTGTTATGGTTTTTAAAGGGAAACTGGGGAGTTTTTTCACTTTGAACTTTTGATATTATCATTACAGTGAAATTGGTGAGTTTTTTTAACTTTTAGCTTTTGTAATGGTTTTATAGTGAACTTGGTGAGTTTTTTAACTTGGAACTTTAGTTATTGTTTTTAAAGGGAAATTAGTGAGTTTTTTTAAATTTGAACTTCTGTTTATGATTTTATAGTGAAATGGGTGACTTTTTAAACTTGGAACTTTTGTTATGGTTTTTACAGTGAAATTGTTTTTTTTAACATGAAACTATTGGCATAATCTTTACATCGAAATTTGTGAGTTTTTAAACTAGTAACATTTTTATTGTCTTTATAGTGAAATTGGTTAATTTTTTTATTTTAAAATTTTGTTATGGTATTTATAGTGATATTTGTGAGTTTTTTCGCTTTGAACTTTTGTTATAGTCTTTATAGTGAAATTGGCGTCTTTTTTAACTTGGAAATTCTGTTTTTCTTTTTACAAAAAAATTTGTGATTTTTTAAACGTGAAACTTTTGTTATGGTTTTTAGAATGAAATTGGTGAGTTTTTTTCACTTTGAACTTTTGATATGTTCATTATAGTGAAATTGACGAGTTTTCTAACGTTTAGCTTTTGTGATTGTTTTATAGTGAAATTTATGAGTTTTTAGCTTAGAAATTTTATTGTAGTTTTTAAGGGTAACTGGTGAGTTTTTTTAACTTTGAACTTCTATTTATCATTTTATATTAAAATGCGTGAGTTTTTTAAATTGGAACTTTTGTAATGGTTTTTATAGTGAAATTGTTGACTTTTTAAACATGAAACTCTTGTCAGGGTCTTTATAGTGAAACTTGTGAGTTTTTTTAACTTGTAACTTTTGTAATGGTCTATATAGAGAAATTGGTGTATTTTTTTACAATGAACTTTTGATATTGTCTTTATAGTGAAATTGTGAGTTTTTTAACTCGGAAGTTTTGTTATGTTTTTTCGAGTAAAATTTGTAAGTTTTTTAATTTGGAACTTTTGCTGTTGTATTTATGGTGAAATTTGTGATTTTTAGCTTGAAACGTTTTATTTTGGTTTTTTCAGTAATCTTGGTGATTTTTTTTATCTTGGAATTTTGTTATGGTACTTATAGTGAAATTTTTTGGTTTTTTAATTTGGAACTTTTGTTTTTTTTATATTGTTAAATTTGTGAGTTTTTTAACTTGGAACTTTGTTATGGTTTTTAAAGGGAAACTGGGGAGTTTTTTCACTTTGAACTTTTGATATTATCATTACAGTGAAATTGGTGAGTTTTTTTAACTTTTAGCTTTTGTAATGGTTTTATAGTGAACTTGGTGAGTTTTTTAACTTGGAACTTTAGTTAATTTTTTTAAAGGGAAATTAGTGAGTTTTTTTAAATTTGAACTTCTGTTTATGATTTTATAGTGAAATGGGTGACTTTTTTAACTTGGAACTTTTGTTATGGTTTTTACAGTGAAATTGTTCTTTTTTAACATGAAACTATTGGCATAATCTTTACATCGAAATTTGTGAGTTTTTAAACTAGTAACATTTTTATTGTCTTTATAGTGAAATTGGTTAATTTTTTTATTTTAAAATTTTGTTATGGTATTTATAGTGATATTTGTGAGTTTTTTCGCTTTGAACTTTTGTTATAGTCTTTATAGTGAAATTGGCGTGTTTTTTAACTTGGAAATTCTGTTTTTCTTTTTACAAAAAAATTTGTGAGTTTTTAAACATGAAACTTTTGTTATGGTTTTTAGAATGAAATTGGTGAGTTTTTTTCACTTTGAACTTTTGATTTGTTCATTATAGTGAAATTGGCGAGTTTTCTAACGCTTAGCTTTTGTGATTGTTTTATAGTGAAATTTATGAGTTTTTAGCTTAGAAATTTTATTGTAGTTTTTAAGGGTAACTGGTGAGTTTTTTTAACTTTGAACTTCTATTTATCATTTTATATCGAAATGCGTGAGTTTTTTAAATTGGAACTTTTGTAATGGTATTTATAGTGAAATTGTTGACTTTTTAAACATGAAACTTTTGTCAGGGTCTTTATAGTGAAACTTGTGAGTTTTTTTAACTTGTAACTTTTGTAATGGTCTATATAGAGAAATTGGTGTATTTTTTTACAATGAACTTTTGATTTGTTTTTATAGTGAAATTGTGAGTTTTTTAACTCGGAAGTTTTGTTATGTTTTTTCGAGTAAAATTTGTAATTTTTTTAATTTGGAACTTTTGCTGTTGTATTTATCGTGAAATTGGTGATTTTTAGCTTGAAACTTTTTATTTTGGTTTTTTTAGTAATATTAGTGATTTTTTTTATCTTGGAATTTTGTTATGGTACTTATAGTGAAATTTTTTGGTTTTTTAATTTGGAACTTTTGTGTTTTTTATATTGTTAAATTTGTGAGTTTTTTAACTTGGAACTTTGTTATGGTTTTTAAAGGGAAACTGGGGATTTTTTTAACTTTGATCTTTTGATATGATCATTACAGTGAAATTGGTGAGTTTTTTTTTTTAACTTTTAGCTTTTGTAATGGTTTTATAGTGAACTTGGTGAGTTTTTTAAGTTGGAACTTTAGTTATTGTTTTTAAAGGGAAATTAGTGAGTTTTTTTAACTTTGAACTTCTGTTTTTGATTTTATAGTGAAATGGGTGACTTTTTTAACTTGGAACTTTTGTTATGGTTTTTACAGTGAAAATGTTCTTTTTTTTAACATGAAACTATTGGCTAAATCTTTACAATGAAATTTGTGAGTTTTTAAACTGGTAACATTTTTATTGTCTTTATAGTGAAATTGGTTAATTTTTTTATTTTAAAATTTTGTTATGGTATTTATAGTGATATTTGTGAGTTTTTTCGCTTTGAACTTTTGTTATAGTCTTTATAGTGAAATTGGCGTGTTTTTTAACTTGGAAATTCTGTTTTTCTTTTTACAATAAAATTTGTGAGTTTTTAAACGTGAAACTTTTGTTATGGTTTTTAGAATGAAATTGGTGAGTTTTTTTCACTTTGAACTTTTGATATGTTCATTATAGTGAAATTGACGAGTTTTCTAACGTTTAGCTTTTGTGATTGTTTTATAGTGAAATTTATGAGTTTTTAGCTTAGAAATTTTATTGTAGTTTTTAAGGGTAACTGGTGAGTTTTTTTAACTTTGAACTTCTATTTATCATTTTATATCAAAATGCGTGAGTTTTTTAAATTGGAACTTTTGTAATGGTTTTTATAGTGAAATTGTTGACTTTTTAAACATGAAACTCTTGTCAGGGTCTTTATAGTGAAACTTGTGAGTTTTTTTAACTTGTAACTTTTGTAATGGTCTATATAGAGAAATTGGTGTATTTTTTTACAATGAACTTTTGATATTGTCTTTATAGTGAAATTGTGAGTTTTTTAACTCGGAAGTTTTGTTATGTTTTTTCGAGTAAAATTTGTAAGTTTTTTAATTTGGAACTTTTGCTGTTGTATTTATCGTGAAATTTGTGATTTTTAGCTTGAAACGTTTTATTTTGGTTTTTTCAGTAATCTTGGTGATTTTTTTTATCTTGGAATTTTGTTATGGTACTTATAGTGAAATTTTTTGGTTTTTTAATTTGGAACTTTTGTTTTTTTTATATTGTTAAATTTGTGAGTTTTTTAACTTGGAACTTTGTTATGGTTTTTAAAGGGAAACTGGGGAGTTTTTTCACTTTGAACTTTTGATATTATCATTACAGTGAAATTGGTGAGTTTTTTTAACTTTTAGCTTTTGTAATGGTTTTATAGTGAACTTGGTGAGTTTTTTAACTTGGAACTTTAGTTATTGTTTTTAAAGGGAAATTAGTGAGTTTTTTTAAATTTGAACTTCTGTTTATGATTTTATAGTGAAATGGGTGACTTTTTAAACTTGGAACTTTTGTTATGGTTTTTACAGTGAAATTGTTCTTTTTTAACATGAAACTATTGGCATAATCTTTACATCGAAATTTGTGAGTTTTTAAACTAGTAACATTTTTATTGTCTTTATAGTGAAATTGGTTAATTTTTTTATTTTAAAATTTTGTTATGGTATTTATAGTGATATTTGTGAGTTTTTTCGCTTTGAACTTTTGTTATAGTCTTTATAGTGAAATTGGCGTCTTTTTTAACTTGGAAATTTTGTTTTTTCTTTTTACAAAAAAATTTGTGATTTTTAAACATGAAACTTTTGTTATGGTTTTTAGAATGAAATTGGTGAGTTTTTTTCACTTTGAACTTTTGATTTGTTCATTATAGTGAAATTGGCGAGTTTTCTAACGCTTAGCTTTTGTGATTGTTTTATAGTGAAATTTATGAGTTTTTAGCTTAGAAATTTTATTGTAGTTTTTAAGGGTAACTGGTGAGTTTTTTTTAACTTTGAACTTCTATTTATCATTTTATATCGAAATGCGTGACTTTTTTAAATTGGAACTTTTGTAATGGTTTTTATAGTGAAATTGTTGACTTTTTAAACATGAAACTTTTGTCAGGGTCTTTATAGTGAAACTTGTGAGTTTTTTTAACTTGTAACTTTTGTAATGGTCTATATAGAGAAATTGGTGTATTTTTTTACAATGAACTTTTGATATTGTCTTTATAGTGAAATTATGAGTTTTTTAACTCGGAAGTTTTGTTATGTTTTTTCGAGTAAAATTTGTAATTTTTTTAATTTGGAACTTTTGCTGTTGTATTTATCGTGAAATTGGTGATTTTTAGCTTGAAACTTTTTATTTTGGTTTTTTTAGTAATATTAGTGATTTTTTTTATCTTGGAATTTTTTTATGGTACTTATAGTGAAATTTTTTGGTTTTTTAATTTGGAACTTTTGTGTTTTTTATATTGTTAAATTTGTGAGTTTTTTAACTTGGAACTTTGTTATGGTTTTTAAAGGGAAACTGGGGATTTTTTTCACTTTGATCTTTTGATATGATCATTACAGTGAAATTGGTGAGTTTTTTTTTTAACTTTTAGCTTTTGTAATGGTTTTATAGTGAACTTGGTGAGTTTTTTAACTTGGAACTTTAGTTATTGTTTTTAAAGGGAAATTAGTGAGTTTTTTTAACTTTGAACTTCTGTTTTTGATTTTATAGTGAAATGGGTGACTTTTTTAACTTGGAACTTTTGTTATGGTTTTTACAGTGAAAATGTTCTTTTTTTTAACATGAAACTATTGGCTAAATCTTTACAATGAAATTTGTGAGTTTTTAAACTAGTAACATTTTTATTATCTTTATAGTGAAATTGGTTAATTTTTTTATTTTAAAATTTTGTTATGGTATTTATAGTGATATTTGTGAGTTTTTTCGCTTTGAACTTTTGTTATAGTCTTTATAGTGAAATTGGCGTGTTTTTTAACTTGGAAATTCTGTTTTTCTTTTTACAATAAAATTTGTGAGTTTTTAAACTTGAAACTTTTGTTATGGTTTTTAGAATGAAATTGGTGAGTTTTTTTCACTTTGAACTTTTGATATGTTCATTATAGTGAAATTGACGAGTTTTCTAACGTTTAGCTTTTGTGATTGTTTTATAGTGAAATTTATGAGTTTTTAGCTTAGAAATTTTATTGTAGTTTTTAAGGGTAACTGGTGAGTTTTTTTAACTTTGAACTTCTATTTATCATTTTATATCGAAATGCGTGAGTTTTTTAAATTGGAACTTTTGTAATGGTTTTTATAGTGAAATTGTTGACTTTTTAAACATGAAACTCTTGTCAGGGTCTTTATAGTGAAACTTGTGAGTTTTTTTAACTTGTAACTTTTGTAATGGTCTATATAGAGAAATTGGTGTATTTTTTTACAATGAACTTTTGATATTGTCTTTATAGTGAAATTGTGAGTTTTTTAACTCGGAAGTTTTGTTATGTTTTTTCGAGTAAAATTTGTAAGTTTTTTAATTTGGAACTTTTGCTGTTGTATTTATCGTGAAATTTGTGATTTTTAGCTTGAAACATTTTATTTTGGTTTTTTCAGTAATCTTGGTGATTTTTTTTATCTTGGAATTTTGTTATGGTACTTATAGTGAAATTTTTTAGTTTTTTAATTTGGAACTTTTGTTTTTTTTATATTGTTAAATTTGTGAGTTTTTTAACTTGGAACTTTGTTATGGTTTTTAAAGGGAAACTGGGGAGTTTTTTCACTTTGAACTTTTGATATTATCATTACAGTGAAATTGGTGAGTTTTTTTAACTTTTAGCTTTTGTAATGGTTTTATAGTGAACTTGGTGAGTTTTTTAACTTGGAACTTTAGTTATTGTTTTTAAAGGGAAATTAGTGAGTTTTTTTAAATTTGAACTTCTGTTTATGATTTTATAGTGAAATGGGTGACTTTTTAAACTTGGAACTTTTGTTATGGTTTTTACAGTGAAATTGTTCTTTTTTAACATGAAACTATTGGCATAATCTTTACATCGAAATTTGTGAGTTTTTAAACTAGTAACATTTTTATTGTCTTTATAGTGAAATTGGTTAATTTTTTTATTTTAAAATTTTGTTATGGTATTTATAGTGATATTTGTGAGTTTTTTCGCTTTGAACTTTTGTTATAGTCTTTATAGTGAAATTGGCGTCTTTTTTAACTTGGAAATTTTGTTTTTTCTTTTTACAAAAAAATTTGTGATTTTTTAAACATGAAACTTTTGTTATGGTTTTTAGAATGAAATTGGTGAGTTTTTTTCACTTTGAACTTTTGATTTGTTCATTATAGTGAAATTGGCGAGTTTTCTAACGCTTAGCTTTTGTGATTGTTTTATAGTGAAATTTATGAGTTTTTAGCTTAGAAATTTTATTGTAGTTTTTAAGGGTAACTGGTGAGTTATTTTAACTTTGAACTTCTATTTATCATTTTATATCGAAATGCATGAGTTTTTTAAATTGGAACTTTTGTAATGGTTTTTATAGTGAAATTGTTGACTTTTTTAACATGAAACTTTTGTCAGGGTCTTTATAGTGAAACTTGTGAGTTTTTTTAACTTGTAACTTTTGTAATGGTCTATATAGAGAAATTGGTGTATTTTTTTACAATGAACTTTTGATATTGTCTTTATAGTGAAATTATGAGTTTTTTAACTCGGAAGTTTTGTTATGTTTTTTCGAGTAAAATTTGTAATTTTTTTAATTTGGAACTTTTGCTGTTGTATTTATCGTGAAATTGGTGATTTTTAGCTTGAAACTTTTTATTTTGGTTTTTTTAGTAATATTAGTGATTTTTTTTATCTTGGAATTTTTTTATGGTACTTATAGTGAAATTTTTTGGTTTTTTAATTTGGAACTTTTGTGTTTTTTATATTGTTAAATTTGTGAGTTTTTTAACTTGGAACTTTGTTATGGTTTTTAAAGGGAAACTGGGGATTTTTTTCACTTTGATCTTTTGATATGATCATTACAGTGAAATTGGTGAGTTTTTTTTTTAACTTTTAGCTTTTGTAATGGTTTTATAGTGAACTTGGTGAGTTTTTTAACTTGGAACTTTAGTTATTGTTTTTAAAGGGAAATTAGTGAGTTTTTTTAACTTTGAACTTCTGTTTTTGATTTTATAGTGAAATGGGTGACTTTTTTAACTTGGAACTTTTGTTATGGTTTTTACAGTGAAAATGTTCTTTTTTTTAACATGAAACTATTGGCTAAATCTTTACAATGAAATTTGTGAGTTTTTAAACTAGTAACATTTTTATTATCTTTATAGTGAAATTGGTTAATTTTTTTATTTTAAAATTTTGTTATGGTATTTATAGTGATATTTGTGAGTTTTTTCGCTTTGAACTTTTGTTATAGTCTTTATAGTGAAATTGGCGTGTTTTTTAACTTGGAAATTCTGTTTTTCTTTTTACAATAAAATTTGTGAGTTTTTAAACTTGAAACTTTTGTTATGGTTTTTAGAATGAAATTGGTGAGTTTTTTTCACTTTGAACTTTTGATATGTTCATTATAGTGAAATTGACGAGTTTTCTAACGTTTAGCTTTTGTGATTGTTTTATAGTGAAATTTATGAGTTTTTAGCTTAGAAATTTTATTGTAGTTTTTAAGGGTAACTGGTGAGTTTTTTTAACTTTGAACTTCTATTTATCATTTTATATCGAAATGCGTGAGTTTTTTAAATTGGAACTTTTGTAATGGTTTTTATAGTGAAATTGTTGACTTTTTAAACATGAAACTCTTGTCAGGGTCTTTATAGTGAAACTTGTGAGTTTTTTTAACTTGTAACTTTTGTAATGGTCTATATAGAGAAATTGGTGTATTTTTTTACAATGAACTTTTGATATTGTCTTTATAGTGAAATTGTGAGTTTTTTAACTCGGAAGTTTTGTTATGTTTTTTCGAGTAAAATTTGTAAGTTTTTTAATTTGGAACTTTTGCTGTTGTATTTATCGTGAAATTTGTGATTTTTAGCTTGAAACGTTTTATTTTGGTTTTTTCAGTAATCTTGGTGATTTTTTTTATCTTGGAATTTTGTTATGGTACTTATAGTGAAATTTTTTGGTTTTTTAATTTGGAACTTTTGTTTTTTTTATATTGTTAAATTTGTGAGTTTTTTAACTTGGAACTTTGTTATGGTTTTTAAAGGGAAACTGGGGAGTCTTTTCACTTTGAACTTTTGATATTATCATTACAGTGAAATTGGTGAGTTTTTTTAACTTTTAGCTTTTGTAATGGTTTTATAGTGAACTTGGTGAGTTTTTTAACTTGGAACTTTAGTTATTGTTTTTAAAGGGAAATTAGTGAGTTTTTTTAAATTTGAACTTCTGTTTATGATTTTATAGTGAAATGGGTGACTTTTTAAACTTGGAACTTTTGTTATGGTTTTTACAGTGAAATTGTTCTTTTTTAACATGAAACTATTGGCATAATCTTTACATCGAAATTTGTGAGTTTTTAAACTAGTAACATTTTTATTGTCTTTATAGTGAAATTGGTTAATTTTTTTATTTTAAAATTTTGTTATGGTATTTATAGTGATATTTGTGAGTTTTTTCGCTTTGAACTTTTGTTATAGTCTTTATAGTGAAATTGGCGTCTTTTTTAACTTGGAAATTTTGTTTTTTCTTTTTACAAAAATTTTGTGATTTTTTAAACATGAAACTTTTGTTATGGTTTTTAGAATGAAATTGGTGAGTTTTTTTCACTTTGAACTTTTGATTTGTTCATTATAGTGAAATTGGCGAGTTTTCTAACGCTTAGCTTTTGTGATTGTTTTATAGTGAAATTTATGAGTTTTTAGCTTAGAAATTTTATTGTAGTTTTTAAGGGTAACTGGTGAGTTTTTTTTAACTTTGAACTTCTATTTATCATTTTATATCGAAATGCGTGACTTTTTTAAATTGGAACTTTTGTAATGGTTTTTATAGTGAAATTGTTGACTTTTTAAACATGAAACTTTTGTCAGGGTCTTTATAGTGAAACTTGTGAGTTTTTTTAACTTGTAACTTTTGTAATGGTCTATATAGAGAAATTGGTGTATTTTTTTACAATGAACTTTTGATATTGTCTTTATAGTGAAATTATAAGTTTTTTAACTCGGAAGTTTTGTTATGTTTTTTCGAGTAAAATTTGTAATTTTTTTAATTTGGAACTTTTGCTGTTGTATTTATCGTGAAATTGGTGATTTTTAGCTTGAAACTTTTTATTTTGGTTTTTTTAGTAATATTAGTGATTTTTTTTATCTTGGAATTTTGTTATGGTACTTATAGTGAAATTTTTTGGTTTTTTAATTTGGAACTTTTGTGTTTTTTATATTGTTAAATTTGTGAGTTTTTTAACTTGGAACTTTGTTATGGTTTTTAAAGGGAAACTGGGGATTTTTTTCACTTTGATCTTTTGATATGATCATTACAGTGAAATTGGTGAGTTTTTTTTTTAACTTTTAGCTTTTGTAATGGTTTTATAGTGAACTTGGTGAGTTTTTTAACTTGGAACTTTAGTTATTGTTTTTAAAGGGAAATTAGTGAGTTTTTTTAACTTTGAACTTCTGTTTTTGATTTTATAGTGAAATGGGTGACTTTTTTAACTTGGAACTTTTGTTATGGTTTTTACAGTGAAAATGTTCTTTTTTTTAACATGAAACTATTGGCTAAATCTTTACAATGAAATTTGTGAGTTTTTAAACTAGTAACATTTTTATTATCTTTATAGTGAAATTGGTTAATTTTTTTATTTTAAAATTTTGTTATGGTATTTATAGTGATATTTGTGAGTTTTTTCGCTTTGAACTTTTGTTATAGTCTTTATAGTGAAATTGGCGTGTTTTTTAACTTGGAAATTCTGTTTTTCTTTTTACAATAAAATTTGTGAGTTTTTAAACTTGAAACTTTTGTTATGGTTTTTAGAATGAAATTGGTGAGTTTTTTTCACTTTGAACTTTTGATATGTTCATTATAGTGAAATTGACGAGTTTTCTAACGTTTAGCTTTTGTGATTGTTTTATAGTGAAATTTATGAGTTTTTAGCTTAGAAATTTTATTGTAGTTTTTAAGGGTAACTGGTGAGTTTTTTTAACTTTGAACTTCTATTTATCATTTTATATCGAAATGCGTGAGTTTTTTAAATTGGAACTTTTGTAATGGTTTTTATAGTGAAATTGTTGACTTTTTAAACATGAAACTCTTGTCAGGGTCTTTATAGTGAAACTTGTGAGTTTTTTTAACTTGTAACTTTTGTAATGGTCTATATAGAGAAATTGGTGTATTTTTTTACAATGAACTTTTGATATTGTCTTTATAGTGAAATTGTGAGTTTTTTAACTCGGAAGTTTTGTTATGTTTTTTCGAGTAAAATTTGTAAGTTTTTTAATTTGGAACTTTTGCTGTTGTATTTATCGTGAAATTTGTGATTTTTAGCTTGAAACATTTTATTTTGGTTTTTTCAGTAATCTTGGTGATTTTTTTTATCTTGGAATTTTGTTATGGTACTTATAGTGAAGTTTTTGGTTTTTTAATTTGGAACTTTTGTTTTTTTTATATTGTTAAATTTGTGAGTTTTTTAACTTGGAACTTTGTTATGGTTTTTAAAGGGAAACTGGGGAGTTTTTTCACTTTGAACTTTTGATATTATCATTACAGTGAAATTGGTGAGTTTTTTAAACTTTTAGCTTTTGTAATGGTTTTATAGTGAACTTGGTGAGTTTTTTAACTTGGAACTTTAGTTATTGTTTTTAAAGGGAAATTAGTGAGTTTTTTTAAATTTGAACTTCTGTTTAGGATTTTATAGTGAAATGGGTGACTTTTTAAACTTGGAACTTTTGTTATGGTTTTTACAGTGAAATTGTTCTTTTTTAACATGAAACTATTGGCATAATCTTTACATCGAAATTTGTGAGTTTTTAAACTAGTAACATTTTTATTGTCTTTATAGTGAAATTGGTTAATTTTTTTATTTTAAAATTTTGTTATGGTATTTATAGTGATATTTGTGAGTTTTTTCGCTTTGAACTTTTGTTATAGTCTTTATAGTGAAATTGGCGTCTTTTTTAACTTGGAAATTTTGTTTTTTCTTTTTACAAAAAAATTTGTGATTTTTTAAACATGAAACTTTTGTTATGGTTTTTAGAATGAAATTGGTGAGTTTTTTTCACTTTGAACTTTTGATTTGTTCATTATAGTGAAATTGGCGAGTTTTCTAACGCTTAGCTTTTGTGATTGTTTTATAGTGAAATTTATGAGTTTTTAGCTTAGAAATTTTATTGTAGTTTTTAAGGGTAACTGGTGAGTTTTTTTTAACTTTGAACTTCTATTTATCATTTTATATCGAAATGCGTGACTTTTTTAAATTGGAACTTTTGTAATGGTTTTTATAGTGAAATTGTTGACTTTTTAAACATGAAACTTTTGTCAGGGTCTTTATAGTGAAACTTGTGAGTTTTTTTAACTTGTAACTTTTGTAATGGTCTATATAGAGAAATTGGTGTATTTTTTTACAATGAACTTTTGATATTGTCTTTATAGTGAAATTATGAGTTTTTTAACTCGGAAGTTTTGTTATGTTTTTTCGAGTAAAATTTGTAATTTTTTTAATTTGGAACTTTTGCTGTTGTATTTATCGTGAAATTGGTGATTTTTAGCTTGAAACTTTTTATTTTGGTTTTTTTAGTAATATTAGTGATTTTTTTTATCTTGGAATTTTGTTATGGTACTTATAGTGAAATTTTTTGGTTTTTTAATTTGGAACTTTTGTGTTTTTTATATTGTTAAATTTGTGAGTTTTTTAACTTGGAACTTTGTTATGGTTTTTAAAGGGAAACTGGGGATTTTTTTCACTTTGATCTTTTGATATGATCATTACAGTGAAATTGGTGAGTTTTTTTTTTAACTTTTAGCTTTTGTAATGGTTTTATAGTGAACTTGGTGAGTTTTTTAACTTGGAACTTTAGTTATTGTTTTTAAAGGGAAATTAGTGAGTTTTTTTAACTTTGAACTTCTGTTTTTGATTTTATAGTGAAATGGGTGACTTTTTTAACTTGGAACTTTTGTTATGGTTTTTACAGTGAAAATGTTCTTTTTTTTAACATGAAACTATTGGCTAAATCTTTACAATGAAATTTGTGAGTTTTTAAACTAGTAACATTTTTATTATCTTTATAGTGAAATTGGTTAATTTTTTTATTTTAAAATTTTGTTATGGTATTTATAGTGATATTTGTGAGTTTTTTCGCTTTGAACTTTTGTTATAGTCTTTATAGTGAAATTGGCGTGTTTTTTAACTTGGAAATTCTGTTTTTCTTTTTACAATAAAATTTGTGAGTTTTTAAACTTGAAACTTTTGTTATGGTTTTTAGAATGAAATTGGTGAGTTTTTTTCACTTTGAACTTTTGATATGTTCATTATAGTGAAATTGGCGAGTTTTCTAACGTTTAGCTTTTGTGATTGTTTTATAGTGAAATTTATGAGTTTTTAGCTTAGAAATTTTATTGTAGTTTTTAAGGGTAACTGGTGAGTTTTTTTAACTTTGAACTTCTATTTATCATTTTATATCGAAATGCGTGAGTTTTTTAAATTGGAACTTTTGTAATGGTTTTTATAGTGAAATTGTTGACTTTTTAAACATGAAACTCTTGTCAGGGTCTTTATAGTGAAACTTGTGAGTTTTTTTAACTTGTAACTTTTGTAATGGTCTATATAGAGAAGTTGGTGTATTTTTTTACAATGAACTTTTGATATTGTCTTTATAGTGAAATTGTGAGTTTTTTAACTCGGAAGTTTTGTTATGTTTTTTCGAGTAAAATTTGTAAGTTTTTTAATTTGGAACTTTTGCTGTTGTATTTATCGTGAAATTTGTGATTTTTAGCTTGAAACTTTTTATTTTGGTTTTTTCAGTAATCTTGGTGATTTTTTTTATCTTGGAATTTTGTTATGGTACTTATAGTGAAATTTTTTGGTTTTTTAATTTGGAACTTTTGTTTTTTTTATATTGTTAAATTTGTGAGTTTTTTAACTTGGAACTTTGTTATGGTTTTTAAAGGGAAACTGGGGAGTTTTTTCACTTTGAACTTTTGATATTATCATTACAGTGAAATTGGTGAGTTTTTTTAACTTTTAGCTTTTGTAATGGTTTTATAGTGAACTTGGTGAGTTTTTTAACTTGGAACTTTAGTTATTGTTTTTAAAGGGAAATTAGTGAGTTTTTTTAAATTTGAACTTCTGTTTATGATTTTATAGTGAAATGGGTGACTTTTTAAACTTGGAACTTTTGTTATGGTTTTTACAGTGAAATTGTTCTTTTTTAACATGAAACTATTGGCATAATCTTTACATCGAAATTTGTGAGTTTTTAAACTAGTAACATTTTTATTGTCTTTATAGTGAAATTGGTTAATTTTTTTATTTTAAAATTTTGTTATGGTATTTATAGTGATATTTGTGAGTTTTTTCGCTTTGAACTTTTGTTATAGTCTTTATAGTGAAATTGGCGTCTTTTTTAACTTGGAAATTCTGTTTTTCTTTTTACAAAAAAATTTGTGATTTTTTAAACATGAAACTTTTGTTATGGTTTTTAGAATGAAATTGGTGAGTTTTTTTCACTTTGAACTTTTGATTTGTTCATTATAGTGAAATTGGCGAGTTTTCTAACGCTTAGCTTTTGTGATTGTTTTATAGTGAAATTTATGAGTTTTTAGCTTAGAAATTTTATTGTAGTTTTTAAGGGTAACTGATGAGTTTTTTTTAACTTTGAACTTCTATTTATCATTTTATATCGAAATGCGTGACTTTTTTAAATTGGAACTTTTGTAATGGTTTTTATAGTGACATTGTTGACTTTTTAAACATGAAACTTTTGTCAGGGTCTTTATAGTGAAACTTGTGAGTTTTTTTAACTTGTAACTTTTGTAATGGTCTATATAGAGAAATTTGTGTATTTTTTTACAATGAACTTTTGATATTGTCTTTATAGTGAAATTATGAGTTTTTTAACTCGGAAGTTTTGTTATGTTTTTTCGAGTAAAATTTGTAATTTTTTTAATTTGGAACTTTTGCTGTTGTATTTATCGTGAAATTGGTGATTTTTAGCTTGAAACTTTTTATTTTGGTTTTTTTAGTAATATTAGTGATTTTTTTTATCTTGGAATTTTGTTATGGTACTTATAGTGAAATTTTTTGGTTTTTTAATTTGGAACTTTTGTGTTTTTTATATTGTTAAATTTGTGAGTTTTTTAACTTGGAACTTTGTTATGGTTTTTAAAGGGAAACTGGGGATTTTTTTCACTTTGATCTTTTGATATGATCATTACAGTGAAATTGGTGAGTTTTTTTTTTAACTTTTAGCTTTTGTAATGGTTTTATAGTGAACTTGGTGAGTTTTTTAACTTGGAACTTTAATTATTGTTTTTAAAGGGAAATTAGTGAGTTTTTTTAACTTTGAACTTCTGTTTTTGATTTTATAGTGAAATGGGTGACTTTTTTAACTTGGAACTTTTGTTATGGTTTTTACAGTGAAAATGTTCTTTTTTTTAACATGAAACTATTGGCTAAATCTTTACAATGAAATTTGTGAGTTTTTAAGCTAGTAACATTTTTATTATCTTTATAGTGAAATTGGTTAATTTTTTTATTTTAAAATTTTGTTATGGAATTTATAGTGATATTTGTGAGTTTTTTCGCTTTGAACTTTTGTTATAGTCTTTATAGTGAAATTGGCGTGTTTTTTAACTTGGAAATTCTGTTTTTCTTTTTATAATAAAATTTGTGAGTTTTTAAACTTGAAACTTTTGTTATGGTTTTTAGAATGAAATTGGTGAGTTTTTTTCACTTTGAACTTTTGATATGTTCATTATAGTGAAATTGGCGAGTTTTCTAACGTTTAGCTTTTGTGATTGTTTTATAGTGAAATTTATGAGTTTTTAGCTTAGAAATTTTATTGTAGTTTTTAAGGGTAACTGGTGAGTTTTTTTAACTTTGAACTTCTATTTATCATTTTATATCGAAATGCGTGAGTTTTTTAAATTGGAACTTTTGTAATGGTTTTTATAGTGAAATTGTTGACTTTTTAAACATGAAACTCTTGTCAGGGTCTTTATAGTGAAACTTGTGAGTTTTTTTAACTTGTAACTTTTGTAATGGTCTATATAGAGAAGTTGGTGTATTTTTTTACAATGAACTTTTGATATTGTCTTTATAGTGAAATTGTGAGTTTTTTAACTCGGAAGTTTTGTTATGTTTTTTCGAGTAAAATTTGTAAGTTTTTTAATTTGGAACTTTTGCTGTTGTATTTATCGTGAAATTTGTGATTTTTAGCTTGAAACTTTTTATTTTGGTTTTTTCAGTAATCTTGGTGATTTTTTTTATCTTGGAATTTTGTTATGGTACTTATAGTGAAATTTTTTGGTTTTTTAATTTGGAACTTTTGTTTTTTTTATATTGTTAAATTTGTGAGTTTTTTAACTTGGAACTTTGTTATGGTTTTTAAAGGGAAACTGGGGAGTTTTTTCACTTTGAACTTTTGATATTATCATTACAGTGAAATTGGTGAGTTTTTTTAACTTTTAGCTTTTGTAATGGTTTTATAGTGAACTTGGTGAGTTTTTTAACTTGGAACTTTAGTTATTGTTTTTAAAGGGAAATTAGTGAGTTTTTTTAAATTTGAACTTCTGTTTATGATTTTATAGTGAAATGGGTGACTTTTTAAACTTGGAACTTTTGTTATGGTTTTTACAGTGAAATTGTTCTTTTTTAACATGAAACTATTGGCATAATCTTTACATCGAAATTTGTGAGTTTTTAAACTAGTAACATTTTTATTGTCTTTATAGTGAAATTGGTTAATTTTTTTATTTTAAAATTTTGTTATGGTATTTATAGTGATATTTGTGAGTTTTTTCGCTTTGAACTTTTGTTATAGTCTTTATAGTGAAATTGGCGTCTTTTTTAACTTGGAAATTCTGTTTTTCTTTTTACAAAAAAATTTGTGATTTTTTAAACATGAAACTTTTGTTATGGTTTTTAGAATGAAATTGGTGAGTTTTTTTCACTTTGAACTTTTGATTTGTTCATTATAGTGAAATTGGCGAGTTTTCTAACGCTTAGCTTTTGTGATTGTTTTATAGTGAAATTTATGAGTTTTTAGCTTAGAAATTTTATTGTAGTTTTTAAGGGTAACTGATGAGTTTTTTTTAACTTTGAACTTCTATTTATCATTTTATATCGAAATGCGTGACTTTTTTAAATTGGAACTTTTGTAATGGTTTTTATAGTGACATTGTTGACTTTTTAAACATGAAACTTTTGTCAGGGTCTTTATAGTGAAACTTGTGAGTTTTTTTAACTTGTAACTTTTGTAATGGTCTATATAGAGAAATTTGTGTATTTTTTTACAATGAACTTTTGATATTGTCTTTATAGTGAAATTATGAGTTTTTTAACTCGGAAGTTTTGTTATGTTTTTTCGAGTAAAATTTGTAATTTTTTTAATTTGGAACTTTTGCTGTTGTATTTATCGTGAAATTGGTGATTTTTAGCTTGAAACTTTTTATTTTGGTTTTTTTAGTAATATTAGTGATTTTTTTTATCTTGGAATTTTGTTATGGTACTTATAGTGAAATTTTTTGGTTTTTTAATTTGGAACTTTTGTGTTTTTTATATTGTTAAATTTGTGAGTTTTTTAACTTGGAACTTTGTTATGGTTTTTAAAGGGAAACTGGGGATTTTTTTCACTTTGATCTTTTGATATGATCATTACAGTGAAATTGGTGAGTTTTTTTTTTAACTTTTAGCTTTTGTAATGGTTTTATAGTGAACTTGGTGAGTTTTTTAACTTGGAACTTTAGTTATTGTTTTTAAAGGGAAATTAGTGAGTTTTTTTAACTTTGAACTTCTGTTTTTGATTTTATAGTGAAATGGGTGACTTTTTTAACTTGGAACTTTTGTTATGGTTTTTACAGTGAAAATGTTCTTTTTTTTAACATGAAACTATTGGCTAAATCTTTACAATGAAATTTGTGAGTTTTTAAACTAGTAACATTTTTATTATCTTTATAGTGAAATTGGTTAATTTTTTTATTTTAAAATTTTGTTATGGAATTTATAGTGATATTTGTGAGTTTTTTCGCTTTGAACTTTTGTTATAGTCTTTATAGTGAAATTGGCGTGTTTTTTAACTTGGAAATTCTGTTTTTCTTTTTATAATAAAATTTGTGAGTTTTTAAACTTGAAACTTTTGTTATGGTTTTTAGAATGAAATTGGTGAGTTTTTTTCACTTTGAACTTTTGATATGTTCATTATAGTGAAATTGGCGAGTTTTCTAACGTTTAGCTTTTGTGATTGTTTTATAGTGAAATTTATGAGTTTTTAGCTTAGAAATTTTATTGTAGTTTTTAAGGGTAACTGGTGAGTTTTTTTAACTTTGAACTTCTATTTATCATTTTATATCGAAATGCGTGAGTTTTTTAAATTGGAACTTTTGTAATGGTTTTTATAGTGAAATTGTTGACTTTTTAAACATGAAACTTTTGTCAGGGTCTTTATAGTGAAACTTGTGAGTTTTTTTAACTTGTAACTTTTGTAATGGTCTATATAGAGAAATTGGTGTATTTTTTTACAATGAACTTTTGATATTGTCTTTATAGTGAAATTGTGAGTTTTTTAACTCGGAAGTTTTGTTTTGTTTTTTCGAGTAAAATTTGTAAGTTTTTTAATTTGGAACTTTTGCTGTTGTATTTATCGTGAAATTTGTGATTTTTAGCTTGAAACTTTTTATTTTGGTTTTTTCAGTAATATTGGTGATTTTTTTTTATCTTGGAATTTTGTTATGGTACTTATAGTGAAATTTTTTGGTTTTTTAATTTGGAACTTTTGTTTTTTTTATATTGTTAAATTTGTGAGTTTTTTAACTTGGAACTTTGTTATGGTTTTTAAAGGGAAACTGGGGAGTTTTTTCACTTTAAACTTTTGATATGATCATTACAGTGAAATTGGTGAGTTTTTTTAACTTTTAGCTTTTGTAATGGTTGTATAGTGAACTTGGTGAGTTTTTTAACTTGGAACTTTAGTTATTGTTTTTAAAGGGAAATTAGTGAGTTTTTTTAAATTTGAACTTCTGTTTATGATTTTATAGTGAAATGGGTGACTTTTTTAACTTGGAACTTTTGTTATGGTTTTTACAGTGAAATTGTTCTTTTTTAACATGAAACTATTGGCATAATCTTTACATCGAAATTTGTGAGTTTTTAAACTAGTAACATTTTTATTGTCTTTATAGTGAAATTGGTTAATTTTTTTATTTTAAAATTTTGTTATGGTATTTATAGTGATATTTGTGAGTTTTTTCGCTTTGAACTTTTGTTATAGTCTTTATAGTGAAATTGGCGTGTTTTTTAACTTCGAAATTCTGTTTTTCTTTTTACAAAAAAATTTGTGAGTTTTTAAACATGAAACTTTTGTTATGGTTTTTAGAATGAAATTGGTGAGTTTTTTTCACTTTGAACTTTTGATTTGTTCATTATAGTGAAATTGGCGAGTTTTCTAACACTTAGCTTTTGTGATTGTTTTATAGTGAAATTTATGAGTTTTTAGCTTAGAAATTTTATTGTAGTTTTTAAGGGTAACTGGTGAGTTTTTTTAACTTTGAACTTCTATTTATCATTTTATATCGAAATGCGTGAGTTTTTTAAATTGGAACTTTTGTAATGGTTTTTATAGTGAAATTGTTGACTTTTTAAACATGAAACTTTTGTCAGGGTCTTTATAGTGAAACTTGTGAGTTTTTTTAACTTGTAACTTTTGTAATGGTCTATATAGAGAAATTGGTGTATTTTTTTACAATGAACTTTTGATTTGTCTTTATAGTGAAATTGTGAGTTTTTTAACTCGGAAGTTTTGTTATGTTTTTTCGAGTAAAATTTGTAATTTTTTTAATTTGGAACTTTTGCTGTTGTATTTATCGTGAAATTGGTGATTTTTAGCTTGAAACTTTTTATTTTGGTTTTTTTAGTAATATTAGTGATTTTTTTTATCTTGGAATTTTGTTATGGTACTTATAGTGAAATTTTTTGGTTTTTTAATTTGGAACTTTTGTGTTTTTTATATTGTTAAATTTGTGAGTTTTTTAACTTGGAACTTTGTTATGGTTTTTAAAGGGAAACTGGGGATTTTTTTCACTTTGATCTTTTGATATGATCATTACAGTGAAATTGGTGAGTTTTTTTTTTTTTAACTTTTAGCTTTTGTAATGGTTTTATAGTGAACTTGGTGAGTTTTTTAACTTGGAACTTTAGTTATTGTTTTTAAAGGGAAATTAGTGAGTTTTTTTAACTTTGAACTTCTGTTTTTGATTTTATAGTTAAATGGGTGACTTTTTTAACTTGGAACTTTTGTTATGGTTTTTACAGTGAAATTGTTCTTTTTTTTAACATGAAACTATTGGCTAAATCTTTACAATGAAATTTGTGAGTTTTTAAACTAGTAACATTTTTATTGTCTTTATAGTGAAATTGGTTATTTTTTTTATTTTAAAATTTTGTTATGGTATTTATAGTGATATTTGTGAGTTTTTTCGCTTTGAACTTTTATTATAGTCTTTATAGTGAAATTGGCGTGTTTTTTAACTTGGAAATTCTGTTTTTCTTTTTACAATAAAATTTGTGAGTTTTTAAACTTGAAACTTTTGTTATGTTTTTTAGAATGAAATTGGTGAGTTTTTTTCACTTTGAACTTTTGATATGTTCATTATAGTGAAATTGGCGAGTTTTCTAACGTTTATCTTTTGTGATTGTTTTATAGTGAAATTTATGAGTTTTTAGCTTAGAAATTTTATTGTAGATTTTAAGGGTAACTAGTGAGTTTTTTTTAACTTTGAACTTCTATTTTTCATTTTATATCGAAATGCGTGAGTTTTTTAAATTGGAACTTTAGTAATGGTTTTTATAGTGAAATTGTTGACCTTTTTAACATGAAACTTTTGTCAGGGTCTTTATAGTGAAACTTGTGAGTTTTTTTATCTTGTAACTTTTGTAATGAACTTTTGATATTGTCTTTATAGTGAAATTGTGAGTTTTTTAACTCGGACGTTTTGTTATGTTTTTTCGAGTAAACTTTGTAAGTTTTTTAATTTGGAACTTTTTCTGTTGTATTTATCGTGAAATTGGTGATTTTTAGCTTGAAACTTTTTATTTTGGTTTTTTTAGTAATATTGGTGTTTTTTTTTATCTTGGAATTTTGTTATGGTACTTATAATGAAATTTTTTGGTTTTTTAATTTGGAACTTCTGTTTTTTTTTATATTGTTAAATTTGTGAGTTTTTTAACTTGGAACTTTGTTATGGTTTTTAAAGGGAAACTAGGGAGTTTTTTCACTTTAAACTTTTGATATGATCATTACAGTGAAATTGGTGAGTTTTTTTTAACTTTTAGCTTTTGTAATGGTTTTATAGTGAACTTGGTGAGTTTTAAACTTGGAACTTTAGTTATTGTTTTTAAAGGGAAATTAGTGAGTTTTTTTAAATTTGAACTTCTGTTTATGATTTTATAGTGAAATGGGTGACTTTTTTAACTTGGAACTTTTGTTATGGTTTTTACAGTAAAATTGTTCTTTTTTTAACATGCAACTATTGGCATAATCTTTACATCGAAATTTGTGAGCTTTTAAACTAGTAACATTTTTATTGTCTTTATAGTGAAATTGGTTAATTTTTTTATTTTAAAATTTTGTTATGGTATTTATAGTGATATTTGTGAGTTTTTTCGCTTTGAACTTTTGTTATAGTCTTTATAGTGAAATTGGCGTCTTTTTTAACTTGGAAATTCTGTTTTTCTTTTTACAAAAAAATTTGTGATTTTTTAAACATGAAACTTTTGTTATGGTTTTTAGAATGAAATTGGTGAGTTTTTTTCACTTTGAACTTTTGATTTGTTCATTATAGTGAAATTGGCGAGTTTTCTAACGCTTAGCTTTTGTGATTGTTTTATAGTGAAATTTATGAGTTTTTAGCTTAGAAACTTTATTGTAGTTTTTAAGGGTAACTGGTGATTTTTTTTTAACTTTGAACTTCTATTTTTCATTTTATATCGAAATGCGTGAGTTTTTTAAATTGGAACTTTTGTAAGGGTTTTTATAGTGAAATTGTTGACTTTTTTAACATGAAACTTTTGTCAGGGTCTTTATAGTGAAACTTGTGAGTTTTTTTAACTTGTAACTTTTGTAATGGTCTATATAGAGAAATTGGTGTATTTTTTTACAATGAACTTTTGTTATTGTCTTTATAGTGAAATTGTGAGTTTTTTAACTCGGAAGTTTTGTTATGTTTTTTCGAGTAAAATTTGTAAGTTTTTTAATTTGGAACTTTTGCTGTTGTATTTATCGTGAAATTGGTGATTTTTAGCTTGAAACTTTTTATTTTGGTTTTTTTAGTAATATTGGTGATTTTTTTTATCTTAGAATTTTGTTATGGTACCTATAGTGAAACTTTTTGGTTTTTTAATTTGGAACTTTTGTTTTTTTTATATTGTTAAATTTGTGAGTTTTTTAACTTGGAACTTTGTTATGGTTTTTAAAGGGAAACTGGGGAGTTTTTTCACTTTGATTTTTTGATATGATCATTACAGTGAAATTGGTGAGTTTTTTTTAACTTTTAGCTTTTTTAATGGTTTTATAGTGAACTTGGTGAGTTTTTTAACTTGGAACTTTGGTTATTGTTTTTAAAGGGAAATTAGTGAGTTTTTTGTAACTTTGAACTTCTGTTTTTGATTTTATAGTGAAATGCGTGACTTTTTTAACTTGGAACTTTTGTTATGGTTTTTACAGTGAAAATGTTCTTTTTTTTAACATGAAACTATTGGCTAAATCTTTACAATGAAATTTGTGAGTTTTTAAACTAGTAACATTTTTATTGTCTTTATAGTGAAATTGGTTAATTTTTTTATTTTAAAATTTTGTTATGGTATTTATAGTGATATTTGTGAGTTTTTTCGCTTTGAACTTTTGTTATAGTCTTTATAGTGAAATTGGCGTGTTTTTTAACTTGGAAATTCTGTTTTACTTTTTACAATAAAATTTTTAAGTTTTTAAACTTGAAACTTTTGTTATGGTTTTTAGAATGAAATTGGTGAGTTTTTTTCACTTTGAACTTTTGATATGTTCATTATATTGAAATTGGCGAATTTTCTAACGTTTAGCTTTTGTGATTGTTTTATAGGGAAATTTATGAGTTTTTAGCTTAGAAATTTTATATGAGATTTTAAGGGTAACTGGTGAGTTTTTTTAACTTTGAACTTCTATTTTTGATTTTATATCGAAATGCGTGAGTTTTTTAAATTGGAACTTTTGTAATGGTTTTTATAGTGAAATTGTTGACTTTTTTAACATGAAACTTTTGTAAGGGTCATTATAGTGAAACTTGTGAGTTTTTTTAACTTGTAGCTTTTGTAATGGTTTATATAGAGAAATTGGTGTATTGTTTTTACAATGAACTTTTGTTATTGTCTTTATAGTGAAATTGTGAGTTTTTTAACTCGGAACTTTTGTTATGTTTTTTCGAGTAAAATTTGTAAGTTTTTTAATTTGGAACTTTTGCTGTTGTATTTATCGTGAAATTGGTGATTTTTAGCTTTAAACTTTTTATTTTGGTTTTTTAGTAATATTGGTGATTTTTTTTTATCTTGGAATTTTGTTATGGTACTTATAGTGAAATTTTTTGGTTTTTTAATTTGGAACTTTTGTTTTTTTTATATTGTTAAATTTGTGAGTTTTTTTAACTTGGAACTTTGTTATGGTTTTTAAAGGGAAACTGGGGATTTTTTTCACTTTGATCTTTTGATATGATCATTACAGTGAAATTGGTGTGTTTTTTTTTTAACTTTTAGATTTTGTAATGGTTTTATAGTGAACTTGGTGAGTTTTTTTAACTTGGAACATTAGTTATTGTTTTTAAAGGGAAATTAGTGAGTTTTTTTTTTAACTTTGAACTTCTGTTTTTGATTTTATAGTGAAATGCGTGACTTTTTTAACTTGGAACTTTTGTTATGGTTTTTACAGTGAAATTGTTCCTTTTTTAACATGAAACTATTGGCATAATCTTTACAGTGAAATTTGTGAGTTTTTAAACTTGTAACATTTTTATTGTCTTTATAGTGAAATTGGTTAGTTTTTTATTTTAAAATTTTGTTATTGTATTTATAGTGATATTTGTGAGTTTTTTCGCTTTGAACTTTTGTTATAGTCTTTATAGTGAAATTGGCGTGTTTTTTAACTTGGAAATTCTGTTTTTCTTTTTACAATAAAATTTGTGAGTTTTTAAACTTGAAACTTTTGTTATGGTTTTTAGTATGAAATTGGTGAGTTTTTTCACTTTGAACTTTTGATATGTTCATTATAGTGAAATTGGCGAGTTTTCTAACATTTAGCTTTTGTGATTGTTTTATAGTGAAATTTATGAGTTTTTAGCTTAGAAATTTTATTGTAGTTTTTAAGGGTAACTGGTGAGTTTTTTTTAACTTTGAACTTCTATTTATCATTTTATATCGAAATGCGTGAGTTATTTAAATTGGAACTTTTGTAATGGTTTTTATAGTGAAATTGTTGACTTTTTTAACATGAAACTTTTGTCAGGGTCTTTATAGTGAAACTTGTGAGATTTTTTAACTTGTAACTTTTGTAATGGTCTATATAGAGAAATTGGTGTATTTTTTTACAATGAACTTCTGATTTTGTCTTTTTATAGTGAAATTGTGAGTTTTTTAACTCGGAAGTTTTGTTATGTTTTTTCGAGTAAAATTTGTAATTTTTTTAATTTGGAACTTTTGCTGTTGTATTTATCGTGAAATTGGTGATTTTTAGCTTGAAACTTTTTATTTTGGTTTTTTTAGTAATATTAGTGATTTTTTTTATCTTGGAATTTTGTTATGGTACTTATAGTGAAATTTTTTGGTTTTTTAATTTGGAACTTTTGTTTTTTTTTATATTCTTAAATTTGTGAGTTTTTTAACTTGGAACTTTGTTATGGTTTTTAAAGGGAAACTGGGGAGTTTTTTCACTTTGAACTTTTGATATGATCATTACAGTGAAATTGGTGAGTTTTTTTAACTTTTAGCTTTTATAATGGTTTTATAGTGAATTTGGTGAGTTTTTTTAACTTGGAACTTTAGTTATTGTTTTTAAAGGGAAATTAGTGTGTTTTTTAACTTTGAACTTCTGTTTTTGATTTTATAGTGAAATGCGTGACTTTTTTAACTTGGAACTTTTGTTATGGTTTTTACAGTGAAAATGTTCTTTTTTTTAACATAAACTATTGGCTAAATCTTTACAGTGAAATTTGTGAGTTTTTTAACTTGTAACATTTTTATTGTCTATATAGTGAAATTGGTTAGTTTTTTTATTTTAAAATTTTGTTATGGTATTTATAGTGATATTTGTGAGTTTTTTCGATTTGAACTTTTGTTATAGTCATTATAGTGAAATTGGTGTGTTTTTTAACTTGGAAATTCTGTTTTTCTTTTTACAATAAAATTTGTGAGTTTTTAAACTTGAAACTTTTGTTATGGTTTTTAGAATGAAATTGGTGAGTTTTTTTCACTTTGAACTTTTGATATGTTCATTATAGTGAAATTGGCGAGTTTTCTAACGTTTAGCTTTTGTGATTGTTTTATAGTGAAATTTATGAGTTTTTAACTTAGAAATTTTATTGTTGTTTTTAAGGGTAACTGGTGAGTTTTTTTAACTTTGAACTTCTATTTTTGATTTTATATCGAAATGCGTGAGTTTTTTAATCTGGAACTTTTGTAATGGTTTTTATAGTGAAATTGTTGACTTTTTTAACATGAAACTTTTGTCAGGGTCTTTATAGTGAAACTTGTGAGTTTTTTTAACTTGTAACTTTTGTAATGGTCTATATAGAGAAATTGGTGTATTGTTTTTACAATGAACTTTTGTTATTGTCTTTATAGTGAAATTGTGAGTTTTTTAACTCGGAACTTTTGTTATGTTTTTTCGAGTAAAATTTGTAAGTTTTTTAATTTGGAACTTTTGCTATTGTATTTATCGTGAAATTGGTGATTTTTAGCTTGAAACTTTTTATTTTGGTTTTTTTAGTAATATTGGTGTTTTTTTTTTATCTTGGAATTTTGTTATGGTACTTATAGTGAAATTTTTTGGTTTTTTAATTTGGAACTTTTGTTTTTTTTTTATATTGTTAAATTTGTGAGTTTTTTAACTTGGAACTTTTGTTATGGTTTTTAAAGGGAAACTGGGGATTTTTTTCACTTTGATCTTTTGATATGATCATTACCGTGAAATTGGTGAGTTTTTTTTTAACTTTAAGATTTTGTAATGGTTTTATAGTGAACTTGGTGAGTTTTTTAACTTGGAACATTAGTTATTGTTTTTAAAGGAAAATTAGTGAGTTTTTTTTTTGTAACTTTGAACTTCTGTTTTTGATTTTATAGTGAAATGCGTGACTTTTTTAACTTGGAACTTTTGTTATGGTTTTTACAGTGAAATTATTCTTTTTTTAACATGAAACTTTTGGCATAATCTTTACAGTGAAATTTGTGAGTTTTTAAACTTGTAACATTTTTATTGTCTTTATAGTGAAATTGGTTAATTTTTTTATTTTAAAATTTTGTTATGGTATTTATAGAGATATTTGTGAGTTTTTTCGCTTTGAACTTTTGTTATAGTCTTTATAGTGAAATTGGCGTGTTTTTTAACTTGGAAATTCTGTTTTTCTTTTTACAAAAAAATTTGTGAGTTTTTAAACATGAAACTTTTGTTATGGTTTTTAGAATGAAATTGGTGAGTTTTTTTCACTTTGAACTTTTGATATGTTCATTATAGTGAAATTGGCGAGTTTTCTAAGGTTTAGCTTTTGTGATTGTTTTATAGTGAAATTTATGAGTTTTTAGCTTAGAAATTTTATTGTAGTTTTTAAGGGTAACTGGTGAGTTATTTTAACTTTGAACTTCTATTTATCATTTTATATCGAAATGCATGAGTTTTTTAAATTGGAACTTTTGTAATGGTTTTTATAGTGAAATTGTTGACTTTTTTAACATGAAACTTTTGTCAGGGTCTTTATAGTGAAACTTGTGAGTTTTTTTAACTTGTAACTTTTGTAATGGTCTATATAGAGAAATTGGTGTATTGTTTTTACAATGAACTTTTGTTATTGTCTTTATAGTGAAATTGTGAGTTTTTTAACTCGGAACTTTTGTTATGTTTTTTCGAGTAAAATTTGTAAGTTTTTTAATTTGGAACTTTTGCTATTGTATTTATCGTGAAATTGGTGATTTTTAGCTTGAAACTTTTTATTTTGGTTTTTTTAGTAATATTGGTGTTTTTTTTATCTTGGAATTTTGTTATGGTACTTATAGTGAAATTTTTTGGTTTTTTAATTTGGAACTTTTGTTTTTTTTTATATTCTTAAATTTGTGAGTTTTTTAACTTGGAACTTTTGTTATGGTTTTTAAAGGGAAACTGGGGATTTTTTTCACTTTGATCTTTTGATATGATCATTACAGTGAAATTGGTGAGTTTTTTTTTTAACTTTAAGATTTTGTAATGGTTTTATAGTGAACTTGGTGAGTTTTTTAACTTGGAACATTAGTTATTGTTTTTAAAGGAAAATTAGTGAGTTTTTTTTTTTGTAACTTTGAACTTCTGTTTTTGATTTTATAGTGAAATGCGTGACTTTTTTAACTTGGAACTTTTGTTATGGTTTTTACAGTGAAATTGTTCTTTTTTTAACATGAAACTTTTGGCATAATCTTTACAGTGAAATTTGTGAGTTTTTAAACTTGTAACATTTTTATTGTCTTTATAGTGAAATTGGTTAATTTTTTTATTTTAAAATTTTGTTATGGTATTTATAGTGATATTTGTGAGTTTTTTCGCTTTGAACTTTTGTTATAGTCTTTATAGTGAAATTGGCGTGTTTTTTAACTTGGAAATTCTGTTTTTCTTTTTACAAAAAAATTTGTGAGTTTTTAAACATGAAACTTTTGTTATGGTTTTTAGAATGAAATTGGTGAGTTTTTTTCACTTTGAACTTTTGATATGTTCATTATAGTGAAATTGGCGAGTTTTCTAAGGTTTAGCTTTTGTGATTGTTTTATAGTGAAATTTATGAGTTTTTAGCTTAGAAATTTTATTGTAGTTTTTAAGGGTAACTGGTGAGTTATTTTAACTTTGAACTTCTATTTATCATTTTATATCGAAATGCATGAGTTTTTTAAATTGGAACTTTTGTAATGGTTTTTATAGTGAAATTGTTGACTTTTTTAACATGAAACTTTTGTCAGGGTCTTTATAGTGAAACTTGTGAGTTTTTTTAACTTGTAACTTTTGTAATGGTCTATATAGAGAAATTGGTGTATTTTTTTGCAATGAACTTTTGATATTGTCTTTATAGTGAAATTGTGAGTTTTTTAACTCGGAAGTTTTGTTATGTTTTTTCGAGTAAAATTTGTAATTTTTTTAATTTGGAACTTTTGCTGTTGTATTTATCGTGAAATTTGTGATTTTTAGCTTGAAACTTTTTATTTTGGTTTTTTTAGTAATATTAGTGATTTTTTTTATCTTGGAATTTTGTTATGGTACTTATAGTGAAATTTTTTGGTTTTTTAATTTGGAACTTTTGCTATTGTATTTATCGTGAAATTGGTGATTTTTAGCTTGAAACTTTTTATTTTGGTTTTTATAGTAATATTGGTGTTTTTTTTTATCTTGGAATTTTGTTATGGTACTTATAGTGAATTTTTTTGGTTTTTTAATTTGGAACTTTTGTTTTTTTTTATATTGTTAAATTTGTGAGTTTTTTAACTTGGAACTTTTGTTATGGTTTTTAAAGGGAAACTGGGGATTTTTTTCACTTTGATCTTTTGATATGATCATTACCGTGAAATTGGTGAGTTTTTTTTTAACTTTAAGATTTTGTAATGGTTTTATAGTGAACTTGGTGAGTTTTTTAACTTGGAACATTAGTTATTGTTTTTAAAGGAAAATTAGTGAGTTTTTTTTTTGTAACTTTGAACTTCTGTTTTTGATTTTATAGTGAAATGCGTGACTTTTTTAACTTGGAACTTTTGTTATGGTTTTTACAGTGAAATTGTTCTTTTTTTAACATGAAACTTTTGGCATAATCTTTACAGTGAAATTTGTGAGTTTTTAAACTTGTAACATTTTTATTGTCTTTATAGTGAAATTGGTTAATTTTTTTATTTTAAAATTTTGTTATGGTATTTATAGAGATATTTGTGAGTTTTTTCGCTTTGAACTTTTGTTATAGTCTTTATAGTGAAATTGGCGTGTTTTTTAACTTGGAAATTCTGTTTTTCTTTTTACAAAAAAATTTGTGAGTTTTTAAACATGAAACTTTTGTTATGGTTTTTAGAATGAAATTGGTGAGTTTTTTTCACTTTGAACTTTTGATATGTTCATTATAGTGAAATTGGCGAGTTTTCTAACGTTTAGCTTTTGTGATTGTTTTATAGTGAAATTTATGAGTTTTTAACTTAGAAATTTTATTGTTGTTTTTAAGGGTAACTGGTGAGTTTTTTTTAACTTTGAACTTCTATTTTTGATTTTATATCGAAATGCGTGAGTTTTTTAATCTGGAACTTTTGTAATGGTTTTTATAGTGAAATTGTTGACTTTTTTAACATGAAACTTTTGTCAGGGTCTTTATAGTGAAACTTGTGAGTTTTTTTAACTTGTAACTTTTGTAATGGTCTATATAGAGAAATTGGTGTATTGTTTTTACAATGAACTTTTGTTATTGTCTTTATAGTGAAATTGTGAGTTTTTTAACTCGGAACTTTTGTTATGTTTTTTCGAGTAAAATTTGTAAGTTTTTTAATTTGGAACTTTTGCTATTGTATTTATCGTGAAATTGGTGATTTTTAGCTTGAAACTTTTTATTTTGGTTTTTTTAGTAATATTGGTGTTTTTTTTTTATCTTGGAATTTTGTTATGGTACTTATAGTGAAATTTTTTGGTTTTTTAATTTGGAACTTTTGTTTTTTTTTTATATTGTTAAATTTGTGAGTTTTTTAACTTGGAACTTTTGTTATGGTTTTTAAAGGGAAACTGGGGATTTTTTTCACTTTGATCTTTTGATATGATCATTACCGTGAAATTGGTGAGTTTTTTTTTTAACTTTAAGATTTTGTAATGGTTTTATAGTGAACTTGGTGAGTTTTTTAACTTGGAACATTAGTTATTGTTTTTAAAGGAAAATTAGTGAGTTTTTTTTTTGTAACTTTGAACTTCTGTTTTTGATTTTATAGTGAAATGCGTGACTTTTTTAACTTGGAACTTTTGTTATGGTTTTTACAGTGAAATTGTTCTTTTTTTAACATGAAACTTTTGGCATAATCTTTACAGTGAAATTTGTGAGTTTTTAAACTTGTAACATTTTTATTGTCTTTATAGTGAAATTGGTTAATTTTTTATTTTAAAATTTTGTTATGGTATTTATAGAGATATTTGTGAGTTTTTTCGCTTTGAACTTTTGTTATAGTCTTTATAGTGAAATTGGCGTGTTTTTTAACTTGGAAATTCTGTTTTTCTTTTTACAAAAAAATTTGTGAGTTTTTAAACATGAAACTTTTGTTATGGTTTTTAGAATGAAATTGGTGAGTTTTTTTCACTTTGAACTTTTGATATGTTCATTATAGTGAAATTGGCGAGTTTTCTAAGGTTTAGCTTTTGTGATTGTTTTATAGTGAAATTTATGAGTTTTTAGCTTAGAAATTTTATTGTAGTTTTTAAGGGTAACTGGTGAGTTATTTTAACTTTGAACTTCTATTTATCATTTTATATCGAAATGCATGAGTTTTTTAAATTGGAACTTTTGTAATGGTTTTTATAGTGAAATTGTTGACTTTTTTAACATGAAACTTTTGTCAGGGTCTTTATAGTGAAACTTGTGAGTTTTTTTAACTTGTAACTTTTGTAATGGTCTATATAGAGAAATTGGTGTATTTTTTTGCAATGAACTTTTGATATTGTCTTTATAGTGAAATTGTGAGTTTTTTAACTCGGAAGTTTTGTTATGTTTTTTCGAGTAAAATTTGTAATTTTTTTAATTTGGAACTTTTGCTGTTGTATTTATCGTGAAATTGGTGATTTTTAGCTTGAAACTTTTTATTTTGGTTTTTTTAGTAATATTAGTGATTTTTTTTATCTTGGAATTTTGTTATGGTACTTATAGTGAAATTTTTTGGTTTTTTAATTTGGAACTTTTGTTTTTTTTATATTCTTAAATTTGTGAGTTTTTTAACTTGGAACTTTGTTATGGTTTTTAAAGGGAAACTGGGGAGTTTTTTCACTTTGAACTTTTGATATGATCATTACAGTGAAATTGGTGAGTTTTTTTAACTTTTAGCTTTTGTAATTGTTTTATAGTGAACTTGGTGAGTTTTTTAACTTGGAACTTTAGTTATTGTTTTTAAAGGGAAATTAGTGTGTTTTTTAACTTTGAACTTCTGTTTTTGATTTTATAGTGAAATGCGTGACTTTTTTAACTTGGAACTTTTGTTATGGTTTTTACAGTGAAAATGTTCTTTTTTTTAACATGAAACTATTGGCTAAATCTTTACAGTGAAATTTGTGAGTTTTTAAACTTGTAACATTTTTATTGTCTTTATAGTGAAATTGGTTAGTTTTTTTATTTTAAAATTTTGTTATGGTATTTATAGTGATATTTGTGAGTTTTTTCGCTTTGAACTTTTGTTATAGTCATTATAGTGAAATTGGTGTGTTTTTTAACTTGGAAATTCTGTTTTTCTTTTTACAATAAAATTTGTGAGTTTTTAAACTTGAAACTTTTGTTATGGTTTTTAGAATGAAATTGGTGAGTTTTTTTCACTTTGAACTTTTGATATGTTCATTATAGTGAAATTGGCGAGTTTTCTAACGTTTAGCTTTTGTGATTGTTTTATAGTGAAATTTATGAGTTTTTAACTTAGAAATTTTATTGTTGTTTTTAAGGGTAACTGGTGAGTTTTTTTAACTTTGAACTTCTATTTTTGATTTTATATCGAAATGCGTGAGTTTTTTAATCTGGAACTTTTGTAATGGTTTTTATAGTGAAATTGTTGACTTTTTTAACATGAAACTTTTGTCAGAGTCTTTATAGTGAAACTTGTGAGTTTTTTTAACTTGTAACTTTTGTAATGGTCTATATAGAGAAATTGGTGTATTTTTTTGCAATGAACTTTTGATATTGTCTTTATAGTGAAATTGTGAGTTTTTTAACTCGGAAGTTTTGTTATGTTTTTTCGAGTAAAATTTGTAATTTTTTTAATTTGGAACTTTTGTTGTTGTATTTATCGTGAAATTGGTGATTTTTAGCTTGAAACTTTTTATTTTGGTTTTTTTAGTAATATTAGTGATTTTTTTTTTATCTTGGAATTTTGTTATGGTACTTATAGTGAAATTTTTTGGTTTTTTAATTTGGAACTTTTGTTTTTTTTATATTCTTAAATTTGTGAGTTTTTTAACTTGGAACTTTGTTATGGTTTTTAAAGGGAAACTGGGGAGTTTTTTCACTTTGAACTTTTGATATGATCATTACAGTAAAATTAGTGAGTTTTTTTAACTTTTAGCTTTTGTAATGGTTTTATAGTGAACTTGGTGAGTTTTTTAACTTGGAACTTTAGTTAATTTTTTTAAAGGGAAATTAGTGAGTTTTTTTAAATTTGAACTTCTGTTTATGATTTTATAGTGAAATGGGTGACTTTTTTAACTTGGAACTTTTGTTATGGTTTTTACAGTGAAATTGTTCTTTTTTAACATGAAACTATTGGCATAATCTTTACATCGAAATTTGTGAGTTTTTAAACTAGTAACATTTTTATTGTCTTTATAGTGAAATTGGTTAATTTTTTTATTTTAAAATTTTGTTATGGTATTTATAGTGATATTTGTGAGTTTTTTCGCTTTGAACTTTTGTTATAGTCTTTATAGTGAAATTGACGTGTTTTTTAACTTGGAAATTCTGTTTTTCTTTTTACAAAAAAATTTGTGAGTTTTTAAACTTGAAACTTTTGTTATGGTTTTTAGAATGAAATTGGTGAGTTTTTTTCACTTTGAACTTTTGATATGTTCATTATAGTGAAATTGGCGAGTTTTCTAACGTTTAGCTTTTGTGATTGTTTTATAGTGAAATTTATGAGTTTTTAACTTAGAAATTTTATTGTTGTTTTTAAGGGTAACTGGTGAGTTTTTTTAACTTTGAACTTCTATTTTTGATTTTATATCGAAATGCGTGAGTTTTTTAATCTGGAACTTTTGTAATGGTTTTTATAGTGAAATTGTTGACTTTTTTAACATGAAACTTTTGTCAGGGTCTTTATAGTGAAACTTGTGAGTTTTTTTAACTTGTAACTTTTGTAATGGTCTATATAGAGAAATTGGTGTATTGTTTTTACAATGAACTTTTGTTATTGTCTTTATAGTGAAATTGTGAGTTTTTTAACTCGGAACTTTTGTTATGTTTTTTCGAGTAAAATTTGTAAGTTTTTTAATTTGGAACTTTTGCTATTGTATTTATCGTGAAATTGGTGATTTTTAGCTTGAAACTTTTTATTTTGGTTTTTTTAGTAATATTGGTGTTTTTTTTTTATCTTGGAATTTTGTTATGGTACTTATAGTGAAATTTTTTGGTTTTTTAATTTGGAACTTTTGTTTTTTTTTATATTGTTAAATTTGTGAGTTTTTTAACTTGGAACTTTTGTTATGGTTTTTAAAGGGAAACTGGGGATTTTTTTCACTTTGATCTTTTGATATGATCATTACAGTGAAATTGGTGAGTTTTTTTTTTAACTTTAAGATTTTGTAATGGTTTTATAGTGAACTTGGTGAGTTTTTTAACTTGGAACATTAGTTATTGTTTTTAAAGGAAAATTAGTGAGTTTTTTTTTTTTTGTAACTTTGAACTTCTGTTTTTGATTTTATAGTGAAATGCGTGACTTTTTTAACTTGGAACTTTTGTTATGGTTTTTACAGTGAAATTGTTCTTTTTTTAACATGAAACTTTTGGCATAATCTTTACAGTGAAATTTGTGAGTTTTTAAACTTGTAACATTTTTATTGTCTTTATAGTGAAATTGGTTAATTTTTTTATTTTAAAATTTTGTTATGGTATTTATAGTGATATTTGTGAGTTTTTTTGCTTTGAACTTTTGTTATAGTCTTTATAGTGAAATTGACGTGTTTTTTAACTTGGAAATTCTGTTTTTCTTTTTACAAAAAAATTTGTGAGTTTTTAAACATGAAACTTTTGTTATGGTTTTTAGAATGAAATTGGTGATTTTTTTTCACTTTGAACTTTTGATATGTTCATTATAGTGTAATTGGCGAGTTTTCTAAGGTTTAGCTTTTGTGATTGTTTTATAGTGAAATTTATGAGTTTTTAGCTTAGAAATTTTATTGTAGTTTTTAAGGGTAACTGGTGAGTTATTTTAACTTTGAACTTCTATTTATCATTTTATATCGAAATGCATGAGTTTTTTAAATTGGAACTTTTGTAATGGTTTTTATAGTGAAATTGTTGACTTTTTTAACATGAAACTTTTGTCAGGGTCTTTATAGTGAAACTTGTGAGTTTTTTTAACTTGTAACTTTTGTAATGGTCTATATAGAGAAATTGGTGTATTTTTTTGCAATGAACTTTTGATATTGTCTTTATAGTGAAATTGTGAGTTTTTTAACTCGGAAGTTTTGTTATGTTTTTTCGAGTAAAATTTGTAATTTTTTTAATTTGGAACTTTTGCTGTTGTATTTATCGTGAAATTGGTGATTTTTAGCTTGAAACTTTTTATTTTGGTTTTTTTAGTAATATTAGTGATTTTTTTTTATCTTGGAATTTTGTTATGGTACTTATAGTGAAATTTTTTGGTTTTTTAATTTGGAACTTTTGTTTTTTTTATATTCTTAAATTTGTGAGTTTTTTAACTTGGAACTTTGTTATGGTTTTTAAAGGGAAACTGGGGAGTTTTTTCACTTTGAACTTTTGATATGATCATTACAGTAAAATTAGTGAGTTTTTTTAACTTTTAGCTTTTGTAATGGTTTTATAGTGAACTTGGTGAGTTTTTTAACTTGGAACTTTAGTTAATTTTTTTAAAGGGAAATTAGTGAGTTTTTTTAAATTTGAACTTCTGTTTATGATTTTATAGTGAAATGGGTGACTTTTTTAACTTGGAACTTTTGTTATGGTTTTTACAGTGAAATTGTTCTTTTTTAACATGAAACTATTGGCATAATCTTTACATCGAAATTTGTGAGTTTTTAAACTAGTAACATTTTTATTGTCTTTATAGTGAAATTGGTTAATTTTTTTATTTTAAAATTTTGTTATGGTATTTATAGTGATATTTGTGAGTTTTTTCGCTTTGAACTTTTGTTATAGTCTTTATAGTGAAATTGGCGTGTTTTTTAACTTGGAAATTCTGTTTTTCTTTTTACAAAAAAATTTGTGAGTTTTTAAACATGAAACTTTTGTTATGGTTTTTAGAATGAAATTGGTGAGTTTTTTTCACTTTGAACTTTTGATTTGTTCATTATAGTGAAATTGGCGAGTTTTCTAACGCTTAGCTTTTGTGATTGTTTTATAGTGAAATTTATGAGTTTTTAGCTTAGAAATTTTATTGTAGTTTTTAAGGGTAACTGGTGAGTTATTTTAACTTTGAACTTCTATTTATCATTTTATATCGAAATGCATGAGTTTTTTAAATTGGAACTTTTGTAATGGTTTTTATAGTGAAATTGTTGACTTTTTTAACATGAAACTTTTGTCAGGGTCTTTATAGTGAAACTTGTGAGTTTTTTTAACTTGTAACTTTTGTAATGGTCTATATAGAGAAATTGGTGTATTTTTTTGCAATGAACTTTTGATATTGTCTTTATAGTGAAATTGTGAGTTTTTTAACTCGGAAGTTTTGTTATGTTTTTTCGAGTAAAATTTGTAATTTTTTTAATTTGGAACTTTTGCTGTTGTATTTATCGTGAAATTGGTGATTTTTAGCTTGAAACTTTTTATTTTGGTTTTTTTAGTAATATTAGTGATTTTTTTTATCTTGGAATTTTGTTATGGTACTTATAGTGAAATTTTTTGGTTTTTTAATTTGGAACTTTTGTTTTTTTTATATTCTTAAATTTGTGAGTTTTTTAACTTGGAACTTTGTTATGGTTTTTAAAGGGAAACTGGGGAGTTTTTTCACTTTGAACTTTTGATATGATCATTACAGTGAAATTGGTGAGTTTTTTTAACTTTTAGCTTTTGTAATTGTTTTATAGTGAACTTGGTGAGTTTTTTAACTTGGAACTTTAGTTATTGTTTTTAAAGGGAAATTAGTGTGTTTTTTAACTTTGAACTTCTGTTTTTGATTTTATAGTGAAATGCGTGACTTTTTTAACTTGGAACTTTTGTTATGGTTTTTACAGTGAAAATGTTCTTTTTTTTAACATGAAACTATTGGCTAAATCTTTACAGTGAAATTTGTGAGTTTTTAAAATTGTAACATTTTTATTGTCTTTATAGTGAAATTGGTTAGTTTTTTTATTTTAAAATTTTGTTATGGTATTTATAGTGATATTTGTGAGTTTTTTCGCTTTGAACTTTTGTTATAGTCATTATAGTGAAATTGGTGTGTTTTTTAACTTGGAAATTCTGTTTTTCTTTTTACAATAAAATTTGTGAGTTTTTAAACTTGAAACTTTTGTTATGGTTTTTAGAATGAAATTGGTGAGTTTTTTTCACTTTGAACTTTTGATATGTTCATTATAGTGAAATTGGCGAGTTTTCTAACGTTTAGCTTTTGTGATTGTTTTATAGTGAAATTTATGAGTTTTTAACTTAGAAATTTTATTGTTGTTTTTAAGGGTAACTGGTGAGTTTTTTTTAACTTTGAACTTCTATTTTTGATTTTATATCGAAATGCGTGAGTTTTTTAAATTGGAACTTTTGTAATGGTTTTTATAGTGAAATTGTTGACTTTTTTAACATGAAACTTTTGTCAGGGTCTTTATAGTGAAACTTGTGAGTTTTTTTAACTTGTAACTTTTGTAATGGTCTATATAGAGAAATTGGTGTATTGTTTTTACAATGAACTTTTGATATTGTCTTTATAGTGAAATTGTGAGTTTTTTAACTCGGAAGTTTTGTTATGTTTTTTCGAGTAAAATTTGTAATTTTTTTAATTTGGAACTTTTGCTGTTGTATTTATCGTGAAATTGGTGATTTTTAGCTTGAAACTTTTTATTTTGGTTTTTTTAGCAATATTGGTGATTTTTTTTATCTTGGAATTTTGTTATGGTACATATAGTGAAATTTTTTGGTTTTTTAATTTGGAACTTTTGTTTTTTTTATATTGTTAAATTTGTGAGTTTTTTTAACTTGGAACTTTGTTATGGTTTTTAAAGGGAAACTGGGGATTTTTTTCACTTTGATCTTTTGATATGATCATTACAGTGAAATTGGTGAGTTTTTTTTTAACTTTTAGATTTTGTAATGGTTTTATAGTGAACTTGGTGAGTTTTTTAACTTGGAACTTTAGTTATTGTTTTTAAAGGGAAATTAGTGAGTTTTTTTAACTTTGAACTTCTGTTTTTGATTTTATAGTGAAATGCGTGACTTTTTTAACTTGGAACTTTTGTTATGGTTTTTATAGTGAAAATGTTCTTTTTTTTAACATGAAACTATTGGCTAAATCTTTACAGTGAAATTTGTGAGTTTTTAAACTTGTAACATTTTTATTGTCTTTATAGTGAAATTGGTTAGTTTTTTTATTTTAAAATTTTGTTATGGTATTTATAGTGATATTTGTGAGTTTTTTCGCTTTGAACTTTTGTTATAGTCATTATAGTGAAATTGGTGTGTTTTTTAACTTGGAAATTCTGTTTTTCTTTGTACAATAAAATTTGTGAGTTTTTAAACTTGAAACTTTTATTATAGTTTTTAGAATGAAATTCGTGAGTTTTTTTCACTTTGAACTTTTGATATGTTCATTATAGTGAAATTGGCGAGTTTTCTAACGTTTAGCTTTTGTGATTGTTTTATAGTGAAATTTATGAGTTTTTAACTTAGAAATTTTATTGTTGTTTTTAAGGGTAACTGGTGAGTTTTTTTAACTTTGAACTTCTATTTTTGATTTTATATCGAAATGCGTGAGTTTTTTAAATTGGAACTTTTGTAATGGTTTTTATAGTGAAATTGTTGACTTTTTTAACATGAAACTTTTGTCAGGTTCTTTATATTGAAACTTGTGAGTTTTTTTTAACTTGTAACTTTGGTAATGGTCTATATAGAGAAATTGGTGTATTGTTTTTACAATGAACTTTTGTTATTGTCTTTATAGTGAAATTGTGAGTTTTTTAACTCGGAACTTTTGTTATGTTTTTTCGAGTAAAATTTGTAAGTTTTTTAATTTGGAACTTTTGCTGTTGTATTTATCGTGAAATTGGTGAATTTTTAGCTTGAAACTTTTTATTTTGGTTTTTTTAGTAATATTGGTGATTTATTTTTATCTTGGAATTTTGTTATGGTACTAATAGTGATATTTGTGAGTTTTTTCGCTTTGAACTTTTGTTATAGTCTTTATAGTGAAATTGGTGTGTTTTTTAACATGGAAATTCTGTTTTTCTTTTTACAATAAAATTTGTGAGTTTTTTAACTTGAAACTTTTGTTATGGTTTTTAGAATGAAATTGGTGAGTTTTTTTCACTTTGAACTTTTGATATGTTCATTATAGTGAAATTGGCGATTTTCCTAAGGTTTAGCTTTTGTGATCTTTTTATAGTGAAATTTATGAGTTTTTAACTTAGAAATTTTGCTGTTGTTTTTATCTTTGAACTTCTATTTTTCATTTTATATCGAAATGCGTGAGTTTTTTAAATTGGAACTTTTGTAATGGTTTTTATAGTGAAATTGTTGACTTTTTTTAATATGAAACTTTTGTCAGGGTCTTTATAGTGAAACTTGTGAGTTTTTTTAACTTGTAACTTTTATAATGGTCTATATAGAGAAATTGGTGTATTGTTTTTACAATGAACTTTTGTTATTGTCTTTATAGTGAAATTGTGAGTTTTTTAACTCGGAACTTTTGTTATGTTTTTTCGAGTAAAATTTGTAAGTTTTTTAATTTGGAACTTTTGCTGTTGTATTTATCGTGAAATTGGTGAATTTTTAGCTTGAAACTTTTTATTTTGGTTTTTTTAGTAATATTGGTGATTTATTTTTATCTTGGAATTTTGTTATGGTACTTATAGTGATATTTGTGAGTTTTTTCGCTTTGAACTTTTGTTATAGTCTTTATAGTGAAATTGGTGTGTTTTTTAACATGGAAATTCTGTTTTTCTTTTTACAATAAAATTTGTGAGTTTTTTAACTTGAAACTTTTGTTATGGTTTTTAGAATGAAATTGGTGAGTTTTTTCACTTTGAACTTTTGATATGTTCATTATAGTGAAATTGGCGATTTTCCTAAGGTTTAGCTTTTGTGATCTTTTTATAGTGAAATTTATGAGTTTTTAACTTAGAAATTTTGCTGTTGTTTTTAACTTTGAACTTCTATTTTTCATTTTATATCGAAATGCGTGAGTTTTTTAAATTGGAACTTTTGTAATGGTTTTTATAGTGAAATTGTTGACTTTTTTTAATATGAAACTTTTGTCAGGGTCTTTATAGTGAAACTTGTGAGTTTTTTTAACTTGTAACTTTTATAATGGTCTATATAGAGAAATTGGTGTATTGTTTTTACAATGAACTTTTGTTATTGTCTTTATAGTGAAATTGTGAGTTTTTTAACTCGGAACTTTTGTTATGTTTTTTCGAGTAAAATTTGTAAGTTTTTTAATTTGGAACTTTTGCTGTTGTATTTATCGTGAAATTGGTGATTTTTTAGCTTGAAACTTTTTATTTTGGTCTTTTTTTAGTAATATTGGTGATTTTTTTTATATGGGTACTTTTGTTATTGTACTTATAGTGAAATTTTTTGGTTTTTTAATTTAGAACTTTTGTTTTTTTATATTGTTAAATTTGTGAGTTTTTTAACTTGGAACTTTTGTTATGGTTTTTAAAGGGAAACTGCGGAGTTTTTTCACTTTCAAATTTTCATATGATCATTACAGTGAAATTGGTGAGTTTTTTTCACTTTGAACTTTTGATATGTTCATTATAGTGAAATTGGCGAGTTTTCTAAGGTTTAGCTTTTGTGATTGTTTTATAGTGAAATTTATGAGTTTTTAACTTAGAACTTTTGTTATTGTTTTTAAGGGTAATTGGTGAGTTTTTTAACTTTGAACTTCTATTTTTTATTTTATATCGAAATCCGTGAGTTTTTTAAATTGGAACTTTTGTAATGGTTTTTATAGTGAAATTGTTGACTTTATTAACATGAATCTTTTGTCAGGGTCTTTATAGCGAAACTTGTCAGTTTTTTTTAACTTGTAATTTTTGTAATGGTCTATATAGAGAAATTGGTGAATTTTTTTACAATGAACTTTTGTAATTGTCTTTATAGTGAAATTGTGAGTTTTTTAACTCGAGACTTTTGTTATGTTTTTTCGAGTAAAATATGTAAGTTTTTAATTTGGAACTTTTGCTGTTGTATTTATCGTGAAATTGGTGATTTTTAGCTTCAAACTTTTTATTTTAATTTTTTTAAGTAATATTGGTGATTTTTTTTATCTTGGAATTTTGTTATGTTACTTATAGTGAAATTTTTTGGTTTTTTAATTTGGAACTTTTGTTTTTTTTTATATTGTTAAATTTGTGAGTTTTTTAACTTGGAATTTTGTTATGGTTTTTAAAGGGAAACTGGGGAGTTTTTTTCTCTTTGAACTTTTGATATGATCATTACAATGAAATTGGTGAGTTTTTTTAACTTTTAGCTTTTGTAATGGTTTTATAGTGAACTTGGTGAGTTTTTTAACTTGGAACTTTAGTTATTGTTTTCAAAGGGAAATTAGTGAATTTTTTTAACTTTGAACTTCTGTTTTTGATTTTATAGTGAAATGCGTGACTTTTTTAACTTGGAACTTTTGTTATGGTTTTTACAGTGAAATTGTTCTTTTTTTAACATGAAACTATTGGCATAATCTTTACAGTGAAATTTGTGAGTTTTTGAACTTGTAACATTTTTATTGTCTTTATAGTGAAATTGGTTAGTTTTTTTATTTTTAAACTTTGTTATGGTATTTATAGTGATATTTGTGAGTTTTTTCGCTTTGAACTTTTGTTATAGTCTTTATAGTGAAATTGGTGTGTTTTTTAACTTGGAAATTCTGTTTTTCTCTTTACAATAAAATTTGTGAGTTTTTAAATTTGAAACCTTTGTTATGGTTTTTAGTATGAAATTGGTGAGCTTTTTTCACTTTGAACTTTTGATATGTTCATTATAGTGAAATTGGCGAGTTTTCTAACGTTTAGCTTTTGTGATTGTTTTATAGTGAAATTTATGAATTTTTAACTTAGAACGTTTGTTGTTGTTTTTAAGGGTAATTGGTGAGTTTTTTTTAACTTTGAACTTCTATTTTTGATTTTATATCGAAATGCGTGAGTTTTTTAAATTGGAATTTTTGTAATGGTTTTTATAGTGAAATTGTTGACTTTTTTAACATGAAACTTTTGCCAGGGTCTTTATAGTGAAACTTGTGAGTTTTTATAACTTTTTACTTTTGTAATGGTCTATATAGAGAAATTGGTGTATTTTTTTACAATGAACTTTTGTTATTCTCTTTATAGTGAAATTGTGAGTTTTTTAACTCGAAACTTTTGTTATGTTTTTTCGAGTAAAATTTGTAAGCTTTTTAATAAGGAACTATTGTTGTTGTATTTATTGTGAAATTGGTGATTTTTTAGCTTGAAATTTTTTATTTTAGTTTTTTTTCGTAATATTGGTGTTTTTTTTATCTTGGAACTTTTGTTATAGTATTATAGTGAATTTTTTTGGTTTTTTAATTTGGAACTTTTGTTTTTTTATATTGTTAAAGTTGTGAGTTTTTTTAACTTGGAACTTTTGTTATGGTTTTTAAAGGGAAACTGGGGAGTTCTTTCACTTTGAACTTTTGATATGATCATTACAGTGAAATTGGTGTGTTTTTTTTAAATTTTGGCTTTTGTAATGGTTTTATAGTGAACTTGGTGAGTTTTTTAACTTGGAACTTTTGTTATTGTTTTTAAAGGGAAATTAGTGAGTTTTTTTTTTAACTTTGAACTTCTGTTTTTGATTTTATAGTGAAATGCGTGACTTTTTTAACTTGGAACTTTTGTTATGGTTTTTACAGTGAAATTGTTCTTTTTTTAACATGAAACTATTGGCATAATCTTTACAGTGAAATTTATGAGTTTTTGAACTTGTAACATTTTTATTGTCTTTATAGTGAAATTGGTTAGTTTTTTATTTTAAAATTTTGTTATGGTATTTATAGTGATATTTGTGAGTTTTTTCGCTTTGAACTTTTGTTATAGTCTTTATAGTGAAATTGGTGTGTTTTTTAACTTGGAAATTCTGTTTTTCTCTTTACAATAAAATTTGTGAGTTTTTAAATTTGAAACCTTTGTTATGGTTTTTAGTATGAAATTGGTGAGCTTTTTTCACTTTGAACTTTTGATATGTTCATTATAGTGAAATTGGCGAGTTTTCTAACGTTTAGCTTTTGTGATTGTTTTATAGTGAAATTTATGAGTTTTTAACTTCGAACTTTTGTTGTTGTTTTTAAGGGTAATTGGTGAGTTTTTTTTAACTTTGAACTTCTATTTTTGATTTTATATCGAAATGCGTGAGTTTTTTAAATTGGAACTTTTGTAATGGTTTTTATAGTGAAATTGTTGACTTTTTTAACATGAAACTTTTGTCAGGGTCTTTATAGTGAAACTTGTGAGTTTTTATAACTTGTAACTTTTGTAATGGTCTATATAGAGAAATTGGTGTATTTTTTTACAATGAACTTTTGTTATTGTCTTTATAGTGAAATTGTGAGTTTTTTAACTCGAAACTTTTGTTATGTTTTTTCGAGTAAAATTTGTAAGTTTTTTAATAAGGAACTTTTGCTGTTGTATTTATCGTGAAATTGGTGATTTTTAGCTTGAAACTTTTTATTTTGGTTTTTTTAGTAATATTGGTGATTTCTTTTTTATCTTGGAATTTTGTTATGGTATTTATCGTGAATTTTTTTGGTTTTTTAATTTGGAACTATTGTTTTTTTTATATTGTTAAATTTGTGAGTTTTTAACTTGGAACTTTTGTTATGGTTTTTAAAGGGAAACTGGGGAGTTTTTTCACTTTGAACTTTTTATATGATCATTACAGTGAAATTGGTGAGTTTTTTTAACTTTTAGCTTTTGTAATGGTTTTATAGTGAATTTGGTGAGTTTTTTAACTTGGAACTTTAGTTATTGTTTTTAAAGGGAAATTAGTGAGTTTTTTTAAACTTTGAACTTCTGTTTTTGATTTTATAGTGAAATGTGTGACTTTTTTAACTTGGAACTTTTGTTATGGTTTTTACAGTGAAATTGTTCTTTTTTTAACATGAAACTATTGGCATAATCTTTACAGTGAAATTTGTGAGTTTTTGAACTTGTAACATTTTTATTGTCTTTATAGTGAAATTGGTTAGTTTTTTTATTTTAAAATTTTTTTATGGTATTTATAGTGATATTTGTGAGTTTTTTCGCTTTGAACTTTTGTTATAGTCTTTATAGTGAAATTGGTGTGTTTTTTAACTTGGAAATTCTGTTTTTCTCTTTACGATAAAATTTGTGAGTTTTTAAATTTGAAACCTTTGTTATGGTTTTTAGTATGAAATTGGTGAGCTTTTTTCACTTTGAACTTTTGATATGTTCATTATAGTGAAATTGACGAGTTTTCTAACGTTTAGCTTTTGTGATTGTTTTATAGTGAAATTTATGAGTTTTTAACTTAGAACTTTTGTTGTTGTTTTTAAGGGTAATTGGTGAGTTTTTTTTAACTTTGAACTTCTATTTTTGATTTTATATCGAAATGCGTGAGTTTTTTAAATTGGAACTTTTGTAATGGTTTTTATAGTGAAATTGTTGACTTTTTTAACATGAAACTTTTGTCAGGGTCTTTATAGTGAAACTTGTGAGTTTTTTTTAACTTTTAACTTTTGTAATGGTCTATATAGAGAAATTGGTGTATATATTTACAATTAACTTTTGTTATTGTCTTTATAGTGAAATTGTGAGTTTTTTAACTCGAAACTTTTGTTATGTTTTTTCGAGTAAAATTTGTAAGTTTTTTAATAAGGAACTTTTGTTGTTGTATTTATCGTGAAATTGGTGATTTTTAGCTTGAAACTTTTTATTTTGGTTTTTTTAGTAATATTGGTGTTTTTTTTTTAATCTTGGAATTTTGTTATGGTATTTATAGTGAAATTTTTTGGTTTTTTAATTTGGAACTATTGTTTTTTTTATATTGTTAAATTTGTGAGGTTTTTAACTTGGAACTTTTGTTATGGTTTTTAAAGGGAAACTGGGGAATTTTTTCACTTTGAACTTTTGATATGATCATTACAGTGAAATTGGTGAGTTTTTTTAACTTTTAGCTTTTGTAATGGTTTTATAGTGAACTTGGTGAGTTTTTTAACTTGGAACTTTAGTTATTGTTTTTAAAGGGAAATTAGTGAGTTTTTTTTTAACTTTGAACTTCTGTTTTTGATTTTATAGTGAAATGCGTGACTTTTTTAACTTGGAACTTTTGTTATGGTTTTTACAGTGAAATTGTTCTTTTTTTCACATGAAATTATTGGCATAATCTTTACAGTGAAATTTGTGAGTTTTGGAACTTGTAACATTTTTATTGTCTTTATAGTGAAATTGGTTTGTTTTTTTATTTTAAAATTTTTTTATGGTATTTATAGTGATATTTGTGAGTTTTTTCGCTTTGAACTTTTGTTATAGTCTTTATAGTGAAATTGGTGTGTTTTTTAACTTGGAAATTCTGTTTTTCTCTTTACAATAAAATTTGTGAGTTTTTAAATTTGAAACCTTTGTTATGGTTTTTAGTATGAAATTGGTGAGCTTTTTCACTTTGAACTTTTGATATGTTCATTATAGTGAAATTGGCGAGTTTTCTAACGTTTAGCTTTTGTGATTGTTTTATAGTGAAATTTATGAGTTTTTAACTTCGAACTTTTGTTGTTGTTTTTAAGGGTAATTGGTGAGTTTTTTTTTAACTTTGAACTTCTATTTTTGATTTTATATCGAAATGCGTGAGTTTTTTAAATTGGAACTTTTGTAATGGTTTTTATAGTGAAATTGTTGACTTTTTTAACATGAAACTTTTGTCAGGGTCTTTATAGTGAAACTTGTGAGTTTTTATAACTTGTAACTTTTGTAATGGTCTATATAGAGAAATTGGTGTATTTTTTTACAATGAACTTTTGTTATTGTCTTTATAGTGAAATTGTGAGTTTTTTAATTCGAAAATTTGTAAGTTTTTTAATAAGGAACTATTGGTGTTGTATTTATCGTGAAATTGGTGATTTTTAGCTTGAAACTTTTTATTTTGGTTTTTTTAGTAATATTGGTGATTTTTTTTTATCTTGGAATTTTGTTATGGTATTTATAGTGAAATTTTTTGGTTTTTTAATTTGGAACTATTGTTTTTTTCATATTGTTAAATTTGTGAGTTTTTTAACTTGGAACTTTTGTTATGGTTTTTAAAGGGAAACTGGGGAGTTTTTTCACTTTGAACTTTTGATATGATCATTACAGTGGAATTGGTGAGTTTTTTTTAACTTTTAGCTTTTGTAATGGTTTTATAGTGAACTTGGTGAGTTTTTTAACTTGGAACTTTAGTTATTGTTTTTAAAGGGAAATTAGTGAGTTTTTTTTTAACTTTGAACTTCTGTTTTTGATTTTATAGTGAAATGCGTGACTTTTTTAACTTGGAACTTTTGTTATGGTTTTTACAGTGAAATTGTTCTTTTTTTAACATGAAACTATTGGCATAATCTTTACAGTGAAATTTATGAGTTTTTGAACTTGTAACATTTTTATTGTCTTTATAGTGAAATTGGTTAGTTTTTTATTTTAAAATTTTGTTATGGTATTTATAGTGATATTTGTGAGTTTTTTCGCTTTGAACTTTTGTTATAGTCTTTATAGTGAAATTGGTGTGTTTTTTAACTTGGAAATTCTGTTTTTCTCTTTACAATAAAATTTGTGAGTTTTTAAATTTGAAACCTTTGTTATGGTTTTTAGTATGAAATTGGTGAGCTTTTTTCACTTTGAACTTTTGATATGTTCATGATAGTGAAATTGGCGAGTTTTCTAACGTTTAGCTTTTGTGATTGTTTTATAGTGAAATTTATGAGTTTTTAACTTAGAACGTTTGTTGTTGTTTTTAAGGGTAATTGGTGAGTTTTTTTTAACTTTGAACTTCTATTTTTGATTTTATATCGAAATGCGTGAGTTTTTTAAATTGGAACTTTTGTAATGGTTTTTATAGTGAAATTGTTGACTTTTTTAACATGAAACTTTTGTCAGGGTCTTTATAGTGAAACTTGTGAGTTTTTATAACTTTTTACTTTTGTAATGGTCTATATAGAGAAATTGGTGTATTTTTTTACAATGAACTTTTGTTATTGTCTTTATAGTGAAATTGTGAGTTTTTTAACTCGAAACTTTTGTTATGTTTTTTCGAGTAAAATTTGTAAGCTTTTTAATAAGGAACTATTGCTGTTGTATTTATCGTGAAATTGGTGATTTTTTAGCTTGAAATTTTTTATTTTAGTTTTTTTTCGTAATATTGGTGTTTTTTTTATCTTGGAACTTTTGTTATAGTATTATAGTGAATTTTTTTGGTTTTTTAATTTGGAACTTTTGTTTTTTTATATTGTTAAAGTTGTGAGTTTTTTTAACTTGGAACTTTTGTTATGGTTTTTAAAGGGAAACTGGGGAGTTCTTTCACTTTGAACTTTTGATATGATCATTACAGTGAAATTGGTGTGTTTTTTTTAAATTTTGGCTTTTGTAATGGTTTTATAGTGAACTTGGTGAGTTTTTTAACTTGGAACTTTTGTTATTGTTTTTAAAGGGAAATTAGTGAGTTTTTTTTTTAACTTTGAACTTCTGTTTTTGATTTTATAGTGAAATGCGTGACTTTTTTAACTTGGAACTTTTGTTATGGTTTTTACAGTGAAATTGTTCTTTTTTTAACATGAAACTATTGGCATAATCTTTACAGTGAAATTTATGAGTTTTTAAACTTGTAACATTTTTATTGTCTTTATAGTGAAATTGGTTAGTTTTTTATTTTAAAATTTTGTTATGGTATTTATAGTGATATTTGTGAGTTTTTTCGCTTTGAACTTTTGTTATAGTCTTTATAGTGAAATTGGTGTGTTTTTTAACTTGGAAATTCTGTTTTACTCTTTACAATAAAATTTGTGAGTTTTTAAATTTGAAACCTTTGTTATGGTTTTTAGTATGAAATTGGTGAGCTTTTTTCACTTTGAACTTTTGATATGTTCATTATAGTGAAATTGGCGAGTTTTCTAACGTTTAGCTTTTGTGATTGTTTTATAGTGAAATTTATGAGTTTTTAACTTAGAAAGTTTGTTGTTGTTTTTAAGGGTAATTGGTGAGTTTTTTTTAACTTTGAACTTCTATTTTTGATTTTATATCGAAATGCGTGAGTTTTTTAAATTGGAACTTTTGTAATGGTTTTTATAGTGAAATTGTATACTTTTTTAACATGAAACTTTTGTCAGGGCCTTTATAGTGAAACTTGTGAGTTTTTATAACTTTTTACTTTTGTAATGGTCTATATAGAGAAATTGGTGTATTTTTTTACAATGAACTTTTGTTATTGTCTTTATAGTGAAATTGTGAGTTTTTTAATTCGAAAATTTGTAAGTTTTTTAATAAGGAACTATTGTTGTTGTATTTATCGTGAAATTGGTGATTTTTAGCTTGAAACTTTTTATTTTGGTTTTTTTAGTAATATTGGTGATTTTTTTTTTATCTTGGAATTTTGTTATGGTATTTATAGTGAAACTTTTTGGTTTTTTAATTTGGAACTTTTGTTTTTTTCATATTGTTAAATTTGTGAGTTTTTTAACTTGGAACTTTTGTTATGGTTTTTAAAGGGAAATTGGGGAGTTTTTTCACTTTGAACTTTTGATATGATCATTACAGTGAAATTGGTGAGTTTTTTTTTAACTTTTACCTTTTGTAATGGTTTTATAGTGAACTTGGTGAGTTTTTTAACTTGGAACTTTAGTTATTGTTTTTAAAGGGAAATTAGTGAGTTTTTTTTTAACTTTGAACTTCTGTTTTTGATTTTATAGTGAAATGCGTGACTTTTTTAACTTGGAACTTTTGTTATGGTTTTTACAGTGAAATTGTTCTTTTTTTTTAACATGAAACTATTGGCATAATCTTTACAGTGAAATTTATGAGTTTTTGAACTTGTAACATTTTTATTGTCTTTATAGTGAAATTGGTTAGTTTTTTATTTTAAAATTTTGTTATGGTATTTATAGTGATATTTGTGAGTTTTTTCGCTTTGAACTTTTGTTATAGTCTTTATAGTGAAATTGGTGTGTTTTTTAACTTGGAAATTCTGTTTTTCTCTTTACAATAAAATTTGTGAGTTTTTAAATTTGAAACCTTTGTTAGGGTTTTTAGTATGAAATTGGTGAGCTTTTTTCACTTTGAACTTTTGATATGTTCATTATAGTGAAATTGGCGAGTTTTCTAACGTTTAGCTTTTGTGATTGTTTTATAGTGAAATTTATGAGTTTTTAACTTAGAACGTTTGTTGTTGTTTTTAAGGGTAATTGGTGAGTTTTTTTTAACTTTGAACTTCTATTTTTGATTTTATATCGAAATGCGTGAGTTTTTTAAATTGGAACTTTTGTAATAGTTTTTATAGTGAAATTGTTGACTTTTTTAACATGAAACTTTTGTCAGGGTCTTTATAGTGAAACTTGTGAGTTTTTATAACTTTTTACTTTTGTAATGGTCTATATAGAGAAATTGGTGTATTTTTTTACAATGAACTTTTGTTATTGTCTTTATAGTGAAATTGTGAGTTTTTTAACTCGAAACTTTTGTTATGTTTTTTCGAGTAAAATTTGTAAGCTTTTTAATAAGGAACTATTGTTGTTGTATTTATCGTGAAATTGGTGATTTTTTAGCTTGAAATTTTTTATTTTAGTTTTTTTTCGTAATATTGGTGTTTTTTTTATCTTGGAACTTTTGTTATAGTATTATAGTGAATTTTTTTGGTTTTTTAATTTGGAACTTTTGTTTTTTTTATATTGTTAAAGTTGTGAGTTTTTTTAACTTGGAACTTTTGTTATGGTTTTTAAAGGGAAACTGGGGAGTTCTTTCACTTTGAACTTTTGATATGATCATTACAGTGAAATTGGTGTGTTTTTTTTAAATTTTGGCTTTTGTAATGGTTTTATAGTGAACTTGGTGAGTTTTTTAACTTGGAACTTTTGTTATTGTTTTTAAAGGGAAATTAGTGAGTTTTTTTTTAACTTTGAACTTCTGTTTTTGATTTTATAGTGAAATGCGTGACTTTTTTAACTTGGAACTTTTGTTATGGTTTTTACAGTGAAATTGTTCTTTTTTTAACATGAAACTATTGGCATAATCTTTACAGTGAAATTTATGAGTTTTTGAACTTGTAACATTTTTATTGTCTTTATAGTGAAATTGGTTAGTTTTTTATTTTAAAATTTTGTTATGGTATTTATAGTGATATTTGTGAGTTTTTTCGCTTTGAACTTTTGTTATAGTCTTTATAGTGAAATTGGTGTGTTTTTTAACTTGGAAATTCTGTTTTTCTCTTTACAATAAAATTTGTGAGTTTTTAAATTTGAAACCTTTGTTATGGTTTTTAGTATGAAATTGGTGAGCTTTTTTCACTTTGAACTTTTGATATGTTCATGATAGTGAAATTGGCGAGTTTTCTAACGTTTAGCTTTTGTGATTGTTTTATAGTGAAATTTATGAGTTTTTAACTTAGAACGTTTGTTGTTGTTTTTAAGGGTAATTGGTGAGTTTTTTTTAACTTTGAACTTCTATTTTTGATTTTATATCGAAATGCGTGAGTTTTTTAAATTGGAACTTTTGTAATGGTTTTTATAGTGAAATTGTTGACTTTTTTAACATGAAACTTTTGTCAGGGTCTTTATAGTGAAACTTGTGAGTTTTTATAACTTTTTACTTTTGTAATGGTCTATATAGAGAAATTGGTGTATTTTTTTACAATGAACTTTTGTTATTGTCTTTATAGTGAAATTGTGAGTTTTTTAACTCGAAACTTTTGTTATGTTTTTTCGAGTAAAATTTGTAAGCTTTTTAATAAGGAACTATTGCTGTTGTATTTATCGTGAAATTGGTGATTTTTTAGCTTGAAATTTTTTATTTTAGTTTTTTTTCGTAATATTGGTGTTTTTTTTATCTTGGAACTTTTGTTATAGTATTATAGTGAATTTTTTTGGTTTTTTAATTTGGAACTTTTGTTTTTTTATATTGTTAAAGTTGTGAGTTTTTTTAACTTGGAACTTTTGTTATGGTTTTTAAAGGGAAACTGGGGAGTTCTTTCACTTTGAACTTTTGATATGATCATTACAGTGAAATTGGTGTGTTTTTTTTAAATTTTGGCTTTTGTAATGGTTTTATAGTGAACTTGGTGAGTTTTTTAACTTGGAACTTTTGTTATTGTTTTTAAAGGGAAATTAGTGAGTTTTTTTTTTAACTTTGAACTTCTGTTTTTGATTTTATAGTGAAATGCGTGACTTTTTTAACTTGGAACTTTTGTTATGGTTTTTACAGTGAAATTGTTCTTTTTTTAACATGAAACTATTGGCATAATCTTTACAGTGAAATTTATGAGTTTTTAAACTTGTAACATTTTTATTGTCTTTATAGTGAAATTGGTTAGTTTTTTATTTTAAAATTTTGTTATGGTATTTATAGTGATATTTGTGAGTTTTTTCGCTTTGAACTTTTGTTATAGTCTTTATAGTGAAATTGGTGTGTTTTTTAACTTGGAAATTCTGTTTTACTCTTTACAATAAAATTTGTGAGTTTTTAAATTTGAAACCTTTGTTATGGTTTTTAGTATGAAATTGGTGAGCTTTTTTCACTTTGAACTTTTGATATGTTCATTATAGTGAAATTGGCGAGTTTTCTAACGTTTAGCTTTTGTGATTGTTTTATAGTGAAATTTATGAGTTTTTAACTTAGAAAGTTTGTTGTTGTTTTTAAGGGTAATTGGTGAGTTTTTTTTAACTTTGAACTTCTATTTTTGATTTTATATCGAAATGCGTGAGTTTTTTAAATTGGAACTTTTGTAATGGTTTTTATAGTGAAATTGTATACTTTTTTAACATGAAACTTTTGTCAGGGCCTTTATAGTGAAACTTGTGAGTTTTTATAACTTTTTACTTTTGTAATGGTCTATATAGAGAAATTGGTGTATTTTTTTACAATGAACTTTTGTTATTGTCTTTATAGTGAAATTGTGAGTTTTTTAATTCGAAAATTTGTAAGTTTTTTAATAAGGAACTATTGTTGTTGTATTTATCGTGAAATTGGTGATTTTTAGCTTGAAACTTTTTATTTTGGTTTTTTTAGTAATATTGGTGATTTTTTTTTATCTTGGAATTTTGTTATGGTATTTATAGTGAAACTTTTTGGTTTTTTAATTTGGAACTTTTGTTTTTTTCATATTGTTAAATTTGTGAGTTTTTTAACTTGGAACTTTTGTTATGGTTTTTAAAGGGAAATTGGGGAGTTTTTTCACTTTGAACTTTTGATATGATCATTACAGTGAAATTGGTGAGTTTTTTTTTAACTTTTACCTTTTGTAATGGTTTTATAGTGAACTTGGTGAGTTTTTTAACTTGGAACTTTAGTTATTGTTTTTAAAGGGAAATTAGTGAGTTTTTTTTTAACTTTGAACTTCTGTTTTTGATTTTATAGTGAAATGCGTGACTTTTTTAACTTGGAACTTTTGTTATGGTTTTTACAGTGAAATTGTTCTTTTTTTTTAACATGAAACTATTGGCATAATCTTTACAGTGAAATTTATGAGTTTTTGAACTTGTAACATTTTTATTGTCTTTATAGTGAAATTGGTTAGTTTTTTATTTTAAAATTTTGTTATGGTATTTATAGTGATATTTGTGAGTTTTTTCGCTTTGAACTTTTGTTATAGTCTTTATAGTGAAATTGGTGTGTTTTTTAACTTGGAAATTCTGTTTTTCTCTTTACAATAAAATTTGTGAGTTTTTAAATTTGAAACCTTTGTTAGGGTTTTTAGTATGAAATTGGTGAGCTTTTTTCACTTTGAACTTTTGATATGTTCATTATAGTGAAATTGGCGAGTTTTCTAACGTTTAGCTTTTGTGATTGTTTTATAGTGAAATTTATGAGTTTTTAACTTAGAACGTTTGTTGTTGTTTTTAAGGGTAATTGGTGAGTTTTTTTTAACTTTGAACTTCTATTTTTGATTTTATATCGAAATGCGTGAGTTTTTTAAATTGGAACTTTTGTAATAGTTTTTATAGTGAAATTGTTGACTTTTTTAACATGAAACTTTTGTCAGGGTCTTTATAGTGAAACTTGTGAGTTTTTATAACTTTTTACTTTTGTAATGGTCTATATAGAGAAATTGGTGTATTTTTTTACAATGAACTTTTGTTATTGTCTTTATAGTGAAATTGTGAGTTTTTTAACTCGAAACTTTTGTTATGTTTTTTCGAGTAAAATTTGTAAGCTTTTTAATAAGGAACTATTGTTGTTGTATTTATCGTGAAATTGGTGATTTTTTAGCTTGAAATTTTTTATTTTAGTTTTTTTTCGTAATATTGGTGTTTTTTTTATCTTGGAACTTTTGTTATAGTATTATAGTGAATTTTTTTGGTTTTTTAATTTGGAACTTTTGTTTTTTTTATATTGTTAAAGTTGTGAGTTTTTTTAACTTGGAACTTTTGTTATGGTTTTTAAAGGGAAACTGGGGAGTTCTTTCACTTTGAACTTTTGATATGATCATTACAGTGAAATTGGTGTGTTTTTTTTAAATTTTGGCTTTTGTAATGGTTTTATAGTGAACTTGGTGAGTTTTTTAACTTGGAACTTTTGTTATTGTTTTTAAAGGGAAATTAGTGAGTTTTTTTTTAACTTTGAACTTCTGTTTTTGATTTTATAGTGAAATGCGTGACTTTTTTAACTTGGAACTTTTGTTATGGTTTTTACAGTGAAATTGTTCTTTTTTTAACATGAAACTATTGGCATAATCTTTACAGTGAAATTTATGAGTTTTTGAACTTGTAACATTTTTATTGTCTTTATAGTGAAATTGGTTAGTTTTTTATTTTAAAATTTTGTTATGGTATTTATAGTGATATTTGTGAGTTTTTTCGCTTTGAACTTTTGTTATAGTCTTTATAGTGAAATTGGTGTGTTTTTTAACTTGGAAATTCTGTTTTTCTCTTTACAATAAAATTTGTGAGTTTTTAAATTTGAAACCTTTGTTATGGTTTTTAGTATGAAATTGGTGAGCTTTTTTCACTTTGAACTTTTGATATGTTCATTATAGTGAAATTGGCGAGTTTTCTAACGTTTAGCTTTTGTGATTGTTTTATAGTGAAATTTATGAGTTTTTAACTTAGAACGTTTGTTGTTGTTTTTAAGGGTAATTGGTGAGTTTTTTTTAACTTTGAACTTCTATTTTTGATTTTATATCGAAATGCGTGAGTTTTTTAAATTGGAACTTTTGTAATGGTTTTTATAGTGAAATTGTTGACTTTTTTAACATGAAACTTTTGTCAGGGTCTTTATAGTGAAACTTGTGAGTTTTTATAACTTTTTACTTTTGTAATGGTCTATATAGAGAAATTGGTGTATTTTTTTACAATGAACTTTTGTTATTGTCTTTATAGTGAAATTGTGAGTTTTTTAACTCGAAACTTTTGTTATGTTTTTTCGAGTAAAATTTGTAAGCTTTTTAATAAGGAACTATTGTTGTTGTATTTATCGTGAAATTGGTGATTTTTTAGCTTGAAATTTTTTATTTTAGTTTTTTTTCGTAATATTGGTGTTTTTTTTATCTTGGAACTTTTGTTATAGTATTATAGTGAATTTTTTTGGTTTTTTAATTTGGAACTTTTGTTTTTTTATATTATTAAAGTTGTGAGTTTTTTTAACTTGGAACTTTTGTTATGGTTTTTAAAGGGAAACTGGGGAGTTCTTTCACTTTGAACTTTTGATATGATCATTACAGTGAAATTGGTGTGTTTTTTTTAAATTTTGGCTTTTGTAATGGTTTTATAGTGAACTTGGTGAGTTTTTTAACTTGGAACTTTTGTTATTGTTTTTAAAGGGAAATTAGTGAGTTTTTTTTTTAACTTTGAACTTCTGTTTTTGATTTTATAGTGAAATGCGTGACTTTTTTAACTTGGAACTTTTGTTATGGTTTTTACAGTGAAATTGTTCTTTTTTTAACATGAAACTATTGGCATAATCTTTACAGTGAAATTTATGAGTTTTTGAACTTGTAACATTTTTATTGTCTTTATAGTGAAATTGGTTAGTTTTTTATTTTAAAATTTTGTTATGGTATTTATAGTGATATTTGTGAGTTTTTTCGCTTTGAACTTTTGTTATAGTCTTTATAGTGAAATTGGTGTGTTTTTTAACTTGGAAATTCTGTTTTACTCTTTACAATAAAATTTGTGAGTTTTTAAATTTGAAACCTTTGTTATGGTTTTTAGTATGAAATTGGTGAGCTTTTTTCACTTTGAACTTTTGATATGTTCATTATAGTGAAATTGGCGAGTTTTCTAATGTTTAGCTTTTGTGATTGTTTTATAGTGAAATTTATGAGTTTTTAACTTAGAACGTTTGTTGTTGTTTTTAAGGGTAATTGGTGAGTTTTTTTTAACTTTGAACTTCTATTTTTGATTTTATATCGAAATGCGTGAGTTTTTTAAATTGGAACTTTTGTAATGGTTTTTATAGTGAAATTGTTGACTTTTTTAACATGAAACTTTTGTCAGGGTCTTTATAGTGAAACTTGTGAGTTTTTATAACTTTTTACTTTTGTAATGGTCTATATAGAGAAATTGGTGTATTTTTTTACAATGAACTTTTGTTATTGTCTTTATAGTGAAATTGTGAGTTTTTTAACTCGAAACTTTTGTTATGTTTTTTCGAGTAAAATTTGTAAGCTTTTTAATAAGGAACTATTGCTGTTGTATTTATCGTGAAATTGGTGATTTTTTAGCTTGAAATTTTTTATTTTAGTTTTTTTTCGTAATATTGGTGTTTTTTTTATCTTGGAACTTTTGTTATAGTATTATAGTGAATTTTTTTGGTTTTTTAATTTGGAACTTTTGTTTTTTTATATTGTTAAAGTTGTGAGTTTTTTTAACTTGGAACTTTTGTTATGGTTTTTAAAGGGAAACTGGGGAGTTCTTTCACTTTGAACTTTTGATATGATCATTACAGTGAAATTGGTGAGTTTTTTTTTTAACTTTTAGCTTTTGTAATGGTTTTATAGTGAACTTGGTGAGTTTTTTAACTTGGAACTTTAGTTATTGTTTTTAAAGGGAAATTAGTGAGTTTTTTTTTAACTTTGAACTTCTGTTTTTGATTTTATAGTGAAATGCGTGACTTTTTTAACTTGGAACTTTTGTTATGGTTTTTACAGTGAAATTGTTCTTTTTTTTAACATGAAACTATTGGCATAATCTTTACAGTGAAATTTATGAGTTTTTGAACTTGTAACATTTTTATTGTCTTTATAGTGAAATTGGTTAGTTTTTTATTTTAAAATTTTGTTATGGTATTTATAGTGATATTTGTGAGTTTTTTCGCTTTGAACTTTTGTTATAGTCTTTATAGTGAAATTGGTGTGTTTTTAAACTTGGAAATTCTGTTTTTCTCTTTACTATAAAATTTGTGAGTTTTTAAATTTGAAACCTTTGTTATGGTTTTTAGTATGAAATTGGTGAGCTTTTTTCACTTTGAACTTTTGATATGTTCATTATAGTGAAAATGGCGAGTTTTCTAACGTTTAGCTTTTGTGATTGTTTTATAGTGAAATTTATGAGTTTTTAACTTAGAACGTTTGTTGTTGTTTTTAAGGGTAATTGGTGATTTTTTAGCTTGAAATTTTTTATTTTAGTTTTTTTTCGTAATATTGGTGTTTTTTTTATCTTGGAACTTTTGTTATAGTATTATAGTGAATTTTTTTGGTTTTTTAATTTGGAACTTTTGTTTTTTTATATTGTTAAAGTTGTGAGTTTTTTTAACTTGGAACTTTTGTTATGGTTTTTAAAGGGAAACTGGGGAGTTCTTTCACTTTGAACTTTTGATATGATCATTACAGTGAAATTGGTGTGTTTTTTTTAAATTTTGGCTTTTGTAATGGTTTTATAGTGAACTTGGTGAGTTTTTTAACTTGGAACTTTTGTTATTGTTTTTAAAGGGAAATTAGTGAGTTTTTTTTTTAACTTTGAACTTCTGTTTTTGATTTTATAGTGAAATGCGTGACTTTTTTAACTTGGAACTTTTGTTATGGTTTTTACAGTGAAATTGTTCTTTTTTTAACATGAAACTATTGGCATAATCTTTACAGTGAAATTTATGAGTTTTTGAACTTGTAACATTTTTATTGTCTTTATAGTGAAATTGGTTAGTTTTTTATTTTAAAATTTTGTTATGGTATTTATAGTGATATTTGTGAGTTTTTTCGCTTTGAACTTTTGTTATAGTCTTTATAGTGAAATTGGTGTGTTTTTTAACTTGGAAATTCTGTTTTTCTCTTTACAATAAAATTTGTGAGTTTTTAAATTTGAAACCTTTGTTATGGTTTTTAGTATGAAATTGGTGAGCTTTTTTCACTTTGAACTTTTGATATGTTCATTATAGTGAAATTGGCGAGTTTTCTAACGTTTAGCTTTTGTGATTGTTTTATAGTGAAATTTATGAGTTTTTAACTTAGAACGTTTGTTGTTGTTTTTAAGGGTAATTGGTGAGTTTTTTTTAACTTTGAACTTCTATTTTTGATTTTATATCGAAATGCGTGAGTTTTTTAAATTGGAACTTTTGTAATGGTTTTTATAGTGAAATTGTTGACTTTTTTAACATGAAACTTTTGTCAGGGTCTTTATAGTGAAACTTGTGAGTTTTTATAACTTTTTACTTTTGTAATGGTCTATATAGAGAAATTGGTGTATTTTTTTACAATGAACTTTTGTTATTGTCTTTATAGTGAAATTGTGAGTTTTTTAATTCGAAAATTTGTAAGTTTTTTAATAAGGAACTATTGCTGTTGTATTTATCGTGAAATTGGTGATTTTTAGCTTGAAACTTTTTATTTTGGTTTTTTTAGTAATATTGGTGATTTTTTTTTATCTTGGAATTTTGTTATGGTATTTATAGTGAAACTTTTTGGTTTTTTAATTTGGAACTTTTGTTTTTTTCATATTGTTAAATTTGTGAGTTTTTTAACTTGGAACTTTTGTTATGGTTTTTAAAGGGAAATTGGGGAGTTTTTTCACTTTGAACTTTTGATATGATCATTACAGTGAAATTGGTGAGTTTTTTTTTTAACTTTTAGCTTTTGTAATGGTTTTATAGTGAACTTGGTGAGTTTTTTAACTTGGAACTTTAGTTATTGTTTTTAAAGGGAAATTAGTGAGTTTTTTTTTAACTTTGAACTTCTGTTTTTGATTTTATAGTGAAATGCGTGACTTTTTTAACTTGGAACTTTTGTTATGGTTTTTACAGTGAAATTGTTCTTTTTTTTAACATGAAACTATTGGCATAATCTTTACAGTGAAATTTATGAGTTTTTGAACTTGTAACATTTTTATTGTCTTTATAGTGAAATTGGTTAGTTTTTTATTTTAAAATTTTGTTATGGTATTTATAGTGATATTTGTGAGTTTTTTCGCTTTGAACTTTTGTTATAGTCTTTATAGTGAAATTGGTGTGTTTTTAAACTTGGAAATTCTGTTTTTCTCTTTACTATAAAATTTGTGATTTTTAAATTTGAAACCTTTGTTATGGTTTTTAGTATGAAATTGGTGAGCTTTTTTCACTTTGAACTTTTGATATGTTCATTATAGTGAAAATGGCGAGTTTTCTAACGTTTAGCTTTTGTGATTGTTTTATAGTGAAATTTATGAGTTTTTAACTTAGAACGTTTGTTGTTGTTTTTAAGGGTAATTGGTGAGTTTTTTTTAACTTTGAACTTCTATTTTTGATTTTATATCGAAATGCGTGAGTTTTTTAAATTGGAACTTTTGTAATGGTTTTTATAGTGAAATTGTTGACTTTTTTAACATGAAACTTTTGTCAGGGTCTTTATAGTGAAACTTGTGAGTTTTTATAACTTTTTACTTTTGTAATGGTCTATATAGAGAAATTGGTGTATTTTTTTACAATGAACTTTTGTTATTGTCTTTATAGTGAAATTGTGAGTTTTTTAACTCGAAACTTTTGTTATGTTTTTTCGAGTAAAATTTGTAAGCTTTTTAATAAGGAACTATTGCTGTTGTATTTATCGTGAAATTGGTGATTTTTTAGCTTGAAATTTTTTATTTTAGTTTTTTTTCGTAATATTGGTGTTTTTTTTATCTTGGAACTTTTGTTATAGTATTATAGTGAATTTTTTTGGTTTTTTAATTTGGAACTTTTGTTTTTTTATATTGTTAAAGTTGTGAGTTTTTTTAACTTGGAACTTTTGTTATGGTTTTTAAAGGGAAACTGGGGAGTTCTTTCACTTTGAACTTTTGATATGATCATTACAGTGAAATTGGTGTGTTTTTTTTAAATTTTGGCTTTTGTAATGGTTTTATAGTGAACTTGGTGAGTTTTTTAACTTGGAACTTTTGTTATTGTTTTTAAAGGGAAATTAGTGAGTTTTTTTTTTAACTTTGAACTTCTGTTTTTGATTTTATAGTGAAATGCGTGACTTTTTTAACTTGGAACTTTTGTTATGGTTTTTACAGTGAAATTGTTCTTTTTTTAACATGAAACTATTGGCATAATCTTTACAGTGAAATTTATGAGTTTTTGAACTTGTAACATTTTTATTGTCTTTATAGTGAAATTGGTTAGTTTTTTATTTTAAAATTTTGTTATGGTATTTATAGTGATATTTGTGAGTTTTTTCGCTTTGAACTTTTGTTATAGTCTTTATAGTGAAATTGGTGTGTTTTTTAACTTGGAAATTCTGTTTTTCTCTTTACAATAAAATTTGTGAGTTTTTAAATTTGAAACCTTTGTTATGGTTTTTAGTATGAAATTGGTGAGCTTTTTTCACTTTGAACTTTTGATATGTTCATGATAGTGAAATTGGCGAGTTTTCTAACGTTTAGCTTTTGTGATTGTTTTATAGTGAAATTTATGAGTTTTTAACTTAGAACGTTTGTTGTTGTTTTTAAGGGTAATTGGTGAGTTTTTTTTAACTTTGAACTTCTATTTTTGATTTTATATCGAAATGCGTGAGTTTTTTAAATTGGAACTTTTGTAATGGTTTTTATAGTGAAATTGGCGAGTTTTCTAACGTTTAGCTTTTGTGATTGTTTTATAGTGAAATTTATGAGTTTTTAACTTAGAACGTTTGTTGTTGTTTTTAAGGGTAATTGGTGAGTTTTTTTTAACTTTGAACTTCTATTTTTGATTTTATATCGAAATGCGTGAGTTTTTTAAATTGGAACTTTTGTAATGGTTTTTATAGTGAAATTGTTGACTTTTTTAACATGAAACTTTTGTCAGGGTCTTTATAGTGAAACTTGTGAGTTTTTATAACTTTTTACTTTTGTAATGGTCTATATAGAGAAATTGGTGTATTTTTTTACAATGAACTTTTGTTATTGTCTTTATAGTGAAATTGTGAGTTTTTTAATTCGAAAATTTGTAAGTTTTTTAATAAGGAACTATTGCTGTTGTATTTATCGTGAAATTGGTGATTTTTAGCTTGAAACTTTTTATTTTGGTTTTTTTAGTAATATTGGTGATTTTTTTTTATCTTGGAATTTTGTTATGGTATTTATAGTGAAACTTTTTGGTTTTTTAATTTGGAACTTTTGTTTTTTTCATATTGTTAAATTTGTGAGTTTTTTAACTTGGAACTTTTGTTATGGTTTTTAAAGGGAAATTGGGGAGTTTTTTCACTTTGAACTTTTGATATGATCATTACAGTGAAATTGGTGAGTTTTTTTTTTTTAACTTTTAGCTTTTGTAATGGTTTTATAGTGAACTTGGTGAGTTTTTTAACTTGGAACTTTAGTTATTGTTTTTAAAGGGAAATTAGTGAGTTTTTTTTTAACTTTGAACTTCTGTTTTTGATTTTATAGTGAAATGCGTGACTTTTTTAACTTGGAACTTTTGTTATGGTTTTTACAGTGAAATTGTTCTTTTTTTTAACATGAAACTATTGGCATAATCTTTACAGTGAAATTTATGAGTTTTTGAACTTGTAACATTTTTATTGTCTTTATAGTGAAATTGGTTAGTTTTTTATTTTAAAATTTTGTTATGGTATTTATAGTGATATTTGTGAGTTTTTTCGCTTTGAACTTTTGTTATAGTCTTTATAGTGAAATTGGTGTGTTTTTAAACTTGGAAATTCTGTTTTTCTCTTTACTATAAAATTTGTGAGTTTTTAAATTTGAAACCTTTGTTATGGTTTTTAGTATGAAATTGGTGAGCTTTTTTCACTTTGAACTTTTGATATGTTCATTATAGTGAAAATGGCGAGTTTTCTAACGTTTAGCTTTTGTGATTGTTTTATAGTGAAATTTATGAGTTTTTAACTTAGAACGTTTGTTGTTGTTTTTAAGGGTAATTGGTGAGTTTTTTTTAACTTTGAACTTCTATTTTTGATTTTATATCGAAATGCGTGAGTTTTTTAAATTGGAACTTTTGTAATGGTTTTTATAGTGAAATTGTTGACTTTTTTAACATGAAACTTTTGTCAGGGTCTTTATAGTGAAACTTGTGAGTTTTTATAACTTTTTACTTTTGTAATGGTCTATATAGAGAAATTGGTGTATTTTTTTACAATGAACTTTTGTTATTGTCTTTATAGTGAAATTGTGAGTTTTTTAACTCGAAACTTTTGTTATGTTTTTTCGAGTAAAATTTGTAAGCTTTTTAATAAGGAACTATTGTTGTTGTATTTATCGTGAAATTGGTGATTTTTTAGCTTGAAATTTTTTATTTTAGTTTTTTTTCGTAATATTGGTGTTTTTTTTATCTTGGAACTTTTGTTATAGTATTATAGTGAATTTTTTTGGTTTTTTAATTTGGAACTTTTGTTTTTTTTATATTGTTAAAGTTGTGAGTTTTTTTAACTTGGAACTTTTGTTATGGTTTTTAAAGGGAAACTGGGGAGTTCTTTCACTTTGAACTTTTGATATGATCATTACAGTGAAATTGGTGAGTTTTTTTTTTTTAACTTTTAGCTTTTGTAATGGTTTTATAGTGAACTTGGTGAGTTTTTTAACTTGGAACTTTTGTTATTGTTTTTAAAGGGAAATTAGTGAGTTTTTTTTTAACTTTGAACTTCTGTTTTTGATTTTATAGTGAAATGCGTGACTTTTTTAACTTGGAACTTTTGTTATGGTTTTTACAGTGAAATTGTTCTTTTTTTTAACATGAAACTATTGGCATAATCTTTACAGTGAAATTTATGAGTTTTTGAACTTGTAACATTTTTATTGTCTTTATAGTGAAATTGGTTAGTTTTTTATTTTAAAATTTTGTTATGGTATTTATAGTGATATTTGTGAGTTTTTTCGCTTTGAACTTTTGTTATAGTCTTTATAGTGAAATTGGTGTGTTTTTAAACTTGGAAATTCTGTTTTTCTCTTTACTATAAAATTTGTGAGTTTTTAAATTTGAAACCTTTGTTATGGTTTTTAGTATGAAATTGGTGAGCTTTTTTCACTTTGAACTTTTGATATGTTCATTATAGTGAAAATGGCGAGTTTTCTAACGTTTAGCTTTTGTGATTGTTTTATAGTGAAATTTATGAGTTTTTAACTTAGAACGTTTGTTGTTGTTTTTAAGGGTAATTGGTGAGTTTTTTTTAACTTTGAACTTCTATTTTTGATTTTATATCGAAATGCGTGAGTTTTTTAAATTGGAACTTTTGTAATGGTTTTTATAGTGAAATTGTTGACTTTTTTAACATGAAACTTTTGTCAGGGTCTTTATAGTGAAACTTGTGAGTTTTTATAACTTTTTACTTTTGTAATGGTCTATATAGAGAAATTGGTGTATTTTTTTACAATGAACTTTTGTTATTGTCTTTATAGTGAAATTGTGAGTTTTTTAACTCGAAACTTTTGTTATGTTTTTTCGAGTAAAATTTGTAAGCTTTTTAATAAGGAACTATTGCTGTTGTATTTATCGTGAAATTGGTGATTTTTTAGCTTGAAATTTTTTATTTTAGTTTTTTTTCGTAATATTGGTGTTTTTTTTATCTTGGAACTTTTGTTATAGTATTATAGTGAATTTTTTTGGTTTTTTAATTTGGAACTTTTGTTTTTTTATATTGTTAAAGTTGTGAGTTTTTTTAACTTGGAACTTTTGTTATGGTTTTTAAAGGGAAACTGGGGAGTTCTTTCACTTTGAACTTTTGATATGATCATTACAGTGAAATTGGTGTGTTTTTTTTAAATTTTGGCTTTTGTAATGGTTTTATAGTGAACTTGGTGAGTTTTTTAACTTGGAACTTTTGTTATTGTTTTTAAAGGGAAATTAGTGAGTTTTTTTTTTAACTTTGAACTTCTGTTTTTGATTTTATAGTGAAATGCGTGACTTTTTTAACTTGGAACTTTTGTTATGGTTTTTACAGTGAAATTGTTCTTTTTTTAACATGAAACTATTGGCATAATCTTTACAGTGAAATTTGTGAGTTTTTGAACTTGTAACATTTTTATTGTCTTTATAGTGAAATTGGTTAGTTTTTTATTTTAAAATTTTGTTATGGTATTTATATGGATATTTGTGAGTTTTTTCGCTTTGAACTTTTGTTATAGTCTTTATAGTGAAATTGGTGTGTTTTTTAACTTGGAAATTCTGTTTTTCTCTTTACAATAAAATTTGTGAGTTTTTAAACTTGAAACTTTTGTTATGGTTTTTAGTATGAAATTAGTGAGTTTTTTTTACTTTGAACTTTTGATATGTTCATTATAGTGAAATTGGCGAGTTTTCTAACGTTTAGCTTTTGTGATTGTTTTATAGTGAAATTTATGAGTTTTTAACTTAGAACTTTTGTTGTTGTTTTTAAGGGTAATTGGTGAGTTTTTTTTAACTTTGAACTTCTATTTTTGATTTTATATCGAAATGCGTGAGTTTTTTAAATTGGAACTTTTGTAATGGTTTTTATAGTGAAATTGTTGACTTTTTTAACATGAAACTTTTGTCAGGGTCTTTATAGTGAAACTTGTGAGTTTTTATAACTTTTTACTTTTGTAATGGTCTATATAGAGAAATTGGTGTATTTTTTTACAATGAACTTTTGTTATTGTCTTTATAGTGAAATTGTGAGTTTTTTAATTCGAAAATTTGTAAGTTTTTTAATAAGGAACTATTGCTGTTGTATTTATCGTGAAATTGGTGATTTTTAGCTTGAAACTTTTTATTTTGGTTTTTTTAGTAATATTGGTGATTTTTTTTTATCTTGGAATTTTGTTATGGTATTTATAGTGAAACTTTTTGGTTTTTTAATTTGGAACTTTTGTTTTTTTCATATTGTTAAATTTGTGAGTTTTTTAACTTGGAACTTTTGTTATGGTTTTTAAAGGGAAATTGGGGAGTTTTTTCACTTTGAACTTTTGATATGATCATTACAGTGAAATTGGTGAGTTTTTTTTTTTTAACTTTTAGCTTTTGTAATGGTTTTATAGTGAACTTGGTGAGTTTTTTAACTTGGAACTTTAGTTATTGTTTTTAAAGGGAAATTAGTGAGTTTTTTTTTAACTTTGAACTTCTGTTTTTGATTTTATAGTGAAATGCGTGACTTTTTTAACTTGGAACTTTTGTTATGGTTTTTACAGTGAAATTGTTCTTTTTTTTAACATGAAACTATTGGCATAATCTTTACAGTGAAATTTATGAGTTTTTGAACTTGTAACATTTTTATTGTCTTTATAGTGAAATTGGTTAGTTTTTTATTTTAAAATTTTGTTATGGTATTTATAGTGATATTTGTGAGTTTTTTCGCTTTGAACTTTTGTTATAGTCTTTATAGTGAAATTGGTGTGTTTTTAAACTTGGAAATTCTGTTTTTCTCTTTACTATAAAATTTGTGAGTTTTTAAATTTGAAACCTTTGTTATGGTTTTTAGTATGAAATTGGTGAGCTTTTTTCACTTTGAACTTTTGATATGTTCATTATAGTGAAAATGGCGAGTTTTCTAACGTTTAGCTTTTGTGATTGTTTTATAGTGAAATTTATGAGTTTTTAACTTAGAACGTTTGTTGTTGTTTTTAAGGGTAATTGGTGAGTTTTTTTTAACTTTGAACTTCTATTTTTGATTTTATATCGAAATGCGTGAGTTTTTTAAATTGGAACTTTTGTAATGGTTTTTATAGTGAAATTGTTGACTTTTTTAACATGAAACTTTTGTCAGGGTCTTTATAGTGAAACTTGTGAGTTTTTATAACTTTTTACTTTTGTAATGGTCTATATAGAGAAATTGGTGTATTTTTTTACAATGAACTTTTGTTATTGTCTTTATAGTGAAATTGTGAGTTTTTTAACTCGAAACTTTTGTTATGTTTTTTCGAGTAAAATTTGTAAGCATTTTAATAAGGAACTATTGCTGTTGTATTTATCGTGAAATTGGTGATTTTTTAGCTTGAAATTTTTTATTTTAGTTTTTTTTCGTAATATTGGTGTTTTTTTTATCTTGGAACTTTTGTTATAGTATTATAGTGAATTTTTTTGGTTTTTTAATTTGGAACTTTTGTTTTTTTATATTGTTAAAGTTGTGAGTTTTTTTAACTTGGAACTTTTGTTATGGTTTTTAAAGGGAAACTGGGGAGTTCTTTCACTTTGAACTTTTGATATGATCATTACAGTGAAATTGGTGTGTTTTTTTTAAATTTTGGCTTTTGTAATGGTTTTATAGTGAACTTGGTGAGTTTTTTAACTTGGAACTTTTGTTATTGTTTTTAAAGGGAAATTAGTGAGTTTTTTTTTTAACTTTGAACTTCTGTTTTTGATTTTATAGTGAAATGCGTGACTTTTTTTAACTTGGAACTTTTGTTATGGTTTTTACAGTGAAATTGTTCTTTTTTTAACATGAAACTATTGGCATAATCTTTACAGTGAAATTTATGAGTTTTTGAACTTGTAACATTTTTATTGTCTTTATAGTGAAATTGGTTAGTTTTTTATTTTAAAATTTTGTTATGGTATTTATAGTGATATTTGTGAGTTTTTTCGCTTTGAACTTTTGTTATAGTCTTTATAGTGAAATTGGTGTGTTTTTTAACTTGGAAATTCTGTTTTTCTCTTTACAATAAAATTTGTGAGTTTTTAAATTTGAAACCTTTGTTATGGTTTTTAGTATGAAATTGGTGAGCTTTTTTCACTTTGAACTTTTGATATGTTCATTATAGTGAAATTGGCGAGTTTTCTAACGTTTAGCTTTTGTGATTGTTTTATAGTGAAATTTATGAGTTTTTAACTTAGAACGTTTGTTGTTGTTTTTAAGGGTAATTGGTGAGTTTTTTTTAACTTTGAACTTCTATTTTTGATTTTATATCGAAATGCGTGAGTTTTTTAAATTGGAACTTTTGTAATGGTTTTTATAGTGAAATTGTTGACTTTTTTAACATGAAACTTTTGTCAGGGTCTTTATAGTGGAACTTGTGAGTTTTTATAACTTTTTACTTTTGTAATGGTCTATATAGAGAAATTGGTGTATTTTTTTACAATGAACTTTTGTTATTGTCTTTATAGTGAAATTGTGAGTTTTTTAACTCGAAACTTTTGTTATGTTTTTTCGAGTAAAATTTGTAAGTTTTTTAATAAGGAACTATTGATGTTGTATTTATCGTGAAATTTGTGATTTTTAGCTTGAAACTTTTTATTTTGGGTTTTTTTAGTAATATTGGTGATTTTTTTTTTTATCTTGGAATTTTGTTATGGTATTTATAGTGAAATTTTTTGGTTTTTTAATTTGGAACTTTTGTTTTTTTTATATTGTTAAATTTGTGAGTTTTTTTAACTTGGAACTTTTGTTATGGTTTTTAAAGGGAAACTGGGGAGTTTTTTCACTTTGAACTTTTGATATGATCATTACAGTGAAATTGGTGAGATTTTTTAACTTTTAGCTTTTGTAATGGTTTTATAGTGAACTTGGTGAGTTTTTTTAACTTGGAACTTTAGTTATTGTTTTTAAAGGGAAATTAGTGAGTTTTTTTTTTAACTTTGAACTTCTATTTTTGATTTTATAGTGCAATGCGTGACTTTTTTAACTTGGAACTTTTGTTATGGTTTTTACAGTGAAATTGTTCTTTTTTTAACATGAAACTATTGGCATAATCTTTACAGTGAAATTTGTGAGTTTTTGAACTTGTAACATTTTTATTGTCTTTATAGTGAAATTGGTTAGTTTTTTTATTTTAAAATTTTGTTATGGTATTTATAGTGATATTTGTGAGTTTTTTCGCTTTGAACTGTTGTTATAGTCTTTATAGTGAAATTGGTGTGTTTTTTAACTTGGAAATTCTGTTTTTCTCTTTACAATAAAATTTGTGAGTTTTTAAACTTGAAACTTTTGTTATGGTTTTTAGTATGCAATTGGTGAGTTTTTTTCACTTTGAACTTTTGATATGTTCATTATAGTGAAATTGGCGAGTTTTCTAACGTTTAGCTTTTGTGATTGTTTTATAGTGAAATTTATGAGTTTTTAACTTAGAACTTTTGTTGTTGTTTTTAAGGGTAATTGGTGAGTTTTTTTAACTTTGAACTTCTATTTTTGATTTTATATCGAAATGCGTGAGTTTTTTAAATTGGAACTTTTGTAATGGTTTTTATAGTGAAATTGTTGACTTTTTTAACATGAAACTTTTGTCAGGGTCTTTATAGTGAAACTTGTGAGTTTTTTTTAACTTGTAACTTTTGTAATGGTCTATATAGAGAAATTGGTGTAGTTTTTTTACAATGAACTTTTGTTATTGTCTTTATAGTGAAATTGTGAGTTTTTTAACTCGAAACTTTTGTTATGTTTTTTCGAGTAAACTTTGTAAGTTTTTTAATAAGGAACTTTTGCTGTTGTATTTATCGTGAAATTGGTGATTTTTAGCTTGAAACTTTTTATTTTGGTTTTTTTAGTAATATTGGTGATTTTGTTTTTATCTTTGAATTTTGTTATGGTATTTATCGTGAAATTTTTTGGTTTTTTAATTTGGAACTATTGTTTTTTTTTATATTGTTAAATTTGTGAGTTTTTAACTTGGAACTTTTGTTATGGTTTTTAAAGGGAAACTGGGGAGTTTTTTCACTTTGAACTTTTGATATGATCATTACAGTGAAATTGGTGAGTTTTTTTTAACTTTTAGCTTTTGTAATGGTTTTATAGTGAACTTGGTGAGTTTTTTAACTTGGAACTTTAGTTATTGTTTTTAAAGGGAAATTAGTGAGTTTTTTTTTAACTTTGAACTTTTGTTTTTGATTTTATAGTGAAATGCGTGACTTTTTTAACTTGGAACTTTTGTTATGGTTTTTACAGTGAAATTGTTCTTTTTTTAACATGAAACTATTGGCATAATCTTTACAGTGAAATTTGTGAGTTTTTGAACTTGTAACATTTTTATTGTCTTTATAGTGAAATTGGTTAGTTTTTTATTTTAAAATTTTTTTATGGTATTTATAGTGATATTTGTGAGTTTTTTCGCTTTGAACTTTTGTTATAGTCTTTATAGTGAAATTGGTGTGTTTTTTAACTTGGAAATTCTGTTTTTCTCTTTACAATAAAATTTGTGAGTTTTTAAATTTGAAACTTTTGTTATGGTTTTTAGTATGAAATTGGTGAGCTTTTTTCACTTTGAACTTTTGGTATGTTCATTATAGTGAAATTGGCGAGTTTTCTAACGTTTAGCTGTTGTGATTGTTTTATAGTGAAATTTATGAGTTTTTAACTTAGAACTTTTGTTGTTGTTTTTAAGGGTAATTGGTGAGTTTTTTTTAACTTTGAACTTCTATTTTTGATTTTATATCGAAATGCGTGAGTTTTTTAAATTGGAACTTTTGTAATGGTTTTTATAGTGAAATTGTTGACTTTTTTAACATGAAACTTTTGTCAGGGTCTTTATAGTGAAACTTGTGAGTTTTTTTAACTTGTAACTTTTGAAATGGTCTATATAGAGAAATTGGTGTATATTTTTACAATGAACTTTTGTTATTGTCTTTATAGTGAAATTGTGAGTTTTTTAACTCGAAACTTTTGTTATGTTTTTTCGAGTAAACTTTGTAAGTTTTTTAATAAGGAACTTTTGTTGTTGTATTTATCGTGAAATTGGTGATTTTTAGCTTGAAACTTTTTATTTTGGTTTTTTTAGTAATATTGGTGATTTTTTTTTATCTTGGAATTTTGTTATGGTATTTATAGTGAAATTTTTTGGTTTTTTTAATTTGGAACTATTGTTTTTTTTATATTGTTAAATTTGTGAGTTTTTTAACTTGGAACTTTTGTTATGGTTTTTAAAGGGAAACTGGGGAGTTTTTTCACTTTGAACTTTTGATTTGATCATTACAGTGAAATTGGTGAATTTTTTAACTTTTAGCTTTTGTAATGGTTTTATAGTGAACTTGGTGAGTTTTTTAACTTGGAACTTTAGTTATTGTTTTTAAAGGGAAATTAGTGAGTTTTTTTTTAACTTTGAACTTCAGTTTTTGATTTTATAGTGAAATGCGTGACATTTTCAACTTGGAACTTTTGTTATGGTTTTTACAGTGAAATTGTTCTTTTTTTAACATGAAACTATTGACATAATCTTTATAGTGAAATTTGTGGGTTTTCGAACTTGTAACATTTTTATTGTCTTTATAATGAAATTGGTTAGTTTTTTTATTTTAAAATTTTGTTATGGTATTTATAGTGATATTTGTGAGTTTTTTCGCTTTGAACTTTTGTTATAGTCTTTATAGTGAAATTGGTGTGTTTTTTAACTTGGAAATTCTGTTTTTCTCTTTACAATAAAATTTGTGAGTTTTTAAACTTGAAACTTTTGTTAAGGTTTTTAGTATGAAATTGGTGAGTTTTTTTCACTTTGAACTTTTGATATGTTCATTATAGTGAAATTGGCGAGTTTTCTAACAATTAGCTTTTGTGATTGTTTTATAGTGAAATTTATGAGTTTTTAACTTAGAACTTTTGTTGTTGTTTTTAAGGGTAATTGGTGAGTTTTTTTTAACTTTGAACTTCTATTTTTGATTTTATATCGAAATGCGTGAGTTTTTTAAATTGGAACTTTTGTAATGGTTTTTATAGTGAAATTGTTGACTTTTTTGACATGAAACTTTTGTCAGGGTCTTTATAGTGAAACTTGTGAGTTTTTTTAACTTGTAACTTTTGTAATGGTCTATATAGAGAAATTGGTGTATTTGTTTACAATGAACATTTGTTATTGTCTTTATAGTGAAATTGTGAGTTTTTTAACTCGAAACTTTTGTTATGTTTTTTCGAGTAAAATTTGTAAGTTTTTTAATAAGGAACTTTTGCTGTTGTATTTATCGTGTAATTGGTGATTTTTAGCTTGAAAATTTTTATTTTGGTTTTTTTAGTAATATTGGTGATTTTTTTTTATCTTGGAATTTTGTTATGGTATTTATAGTGAAATTTTTTGGTTTTTTAATTTGGAACTTTTGTTTTTTTTATATTGTTAAATTTGTGAGTTTTTTAACTTGGAACCTTTGTTATGGTTTTTAAAGGGAAACTGGGGAGTTTTTTACTTTGAACTTTTGATATGATCATTACAGTAAAATTGGTGAGTTTTTTTAACTTTTAGCTTTTGTAATGGTTTTATAGTGAACTTGGTGAATTTTTTAACTTGGAACTTTAGTTATTGTTTTTAAAGGGAAATTAGTGAGTTTATTTTTAACTTTGAACTTCTGTTTTTGATTTTATAGTGAAATGCGTGACTTTTTTAACTTGGAACTTTTGTTATGGTTTTTACAGTGAAATTGTTCTTTTTTTAACATGAAACTATTGGCATAATCTTTACAGTGAAATTTGTGAGTTTTTGAACTTGTAACATTTTTATTGTCTTTATAGTGAAATTGGTTAGTTTTTTTTATTTTTAAATTTTGTTATGGTATTTATAGTGATATTTGTGAGTTTTTTCGCTTTGAACTTTTGTTATAGTCTTTATAGTGAAATTGGTGTGTTTTTTAACTTGGAAATTCTATTTTTCTCTTTACAATAAAATTTGTGAGTTTTTAAATTTGAAACTTTTGTTATGGTTTTTAGTATGAAATTGGTGAGCTTTTTTCACTTTGAACTTTTGATATGTTCATTATAGTGACATTGGCGAGTTTTCTAACGTTTAGCTTTTGTGATTGTTTTATAGTGAAATTTATGAGTTTTTAACTTAGAACTTTTGTTGTTGTTTTTAAGGGTAATTGGTGAGTTTTTTTTAACTTTGAACTTCTATTTTTGATTTTATATCGAAATGCGTGAGGTTTTTAAATTGGAACTTTTGTAATGGTTTTTATAGTGAAATTGTTGACTTTTTTAACATGAAACTTTTGTCAGGGTCTTTATAGTGAAACTTGTGAGTTTTTTTAACTTGTAACTTTTGTAATGGTCTATATAGAGAAATTGGTGTATTTTTTTACAATGAACTTTTGTTATTGTCTTTATATTGAAATTGTGAGTTTTTTAACTCAAACCTTTTGTTATGTTTTTTCGAGTAAAATTTGTAAGTTTTTTAATAAGGAACTTTTGGTGTTGTATTTATCGTGAAATTGGTGATTTTTAGCTTGAAACTTTTTATTTTGGTTTTTTTAGTAATATTGGTGATTTTTTTTTATCTTGGAATTTTTGTTATGGTATTTATAGTGAAATTTTTTGGTTTTTTAATTTGGAACTATTGTTTTTTTTATATTGTTAAAATTTGTGTGTTTTTTAACTTGGAACTTTTGTTATGGTTTTTAAAGGGAAACTGGGGAGTTTTTTCACATTGAACTTTTGATATGATCATTACAGTGAAATTGGTGAGTTTTTTTAACTTTTAGCTTTTGTAATGGTTTTATAGTGAACTTGGTGAGTTTTTTAACTTGGAACTTTAGTTATTGTTTTTAAAGGGAAATTAGTGAGTTTTTTTTTTAACTTTGAAGTTTTGTTTTTGATTTTATAGTGAAATGCGTGACTTTTTTTAACTTGGAACTTTTGTTATGGTTTTTACAGTGAAATTGTTCTTTTTTTAACATGAAACTATTGGCATAATCTTTACAGTGAAATTTGTGAGTTTTTGAACTTGTAACATTTTTATTGTCTTTATAGTGAAATTGGTTAGTTTTTTTATTTTTAAATTTTGTTATGGTATTTATAGTGATATTGTGAGTTTTTTCGCTTTGAACTTTTGTTATAGTCTTTATAGTGAAATTGGTGTGTTTTTTAACTTGGAAATTCTATTTTTCTCTTTACAATAAAATTTGTGAGTTTTTAAATTTGAAACTTTTGTTATGGTTTTTCGTATGAAATTGGTGAGCTTTTTTCACTTTGAACTTTTGATATGTTCATTATAGTGAAATTGGCGAGTTTTCTAACGTTTAGCTTTTGTGATTGTTTTATAGTGAAATTTATGAGTTTTTAACTTAGAACTTTTGTTGTTGTTTTTAAGGGTAATTGGTGAGTTTTTTTTAACTTTGAACTTCTATTTTTGATTTTATATCGAAATGCGTGAGGTTTTTAAATTGGAACTTTTGTAATGGTTTTTATAGTGAAATTGTTGACTTTTTTAACATGAAACTTTTGTCAGGGTCTTTATAGTGAAACTTGTGAGTTTTTTTAACTTGTAACTTTTGTAATGGTCTATATAGAGAAATTGGTGTATTTTTTTACAATGAACTTTTGTTATTGTCTTTATAGTGAAATTGTGAGTTTTTTAACTCGAAACTTTTGTTATGTTTTTTCGAGTAAAATTTGTAAGTTTTTTAATAAGGAACTTTTGGTGTTGTATTTATCGTGAAATTGGTGATTTTTAGCTTGAAACTTTTTATTTTGGTTTTTTTAGTAATATTGGTGATTTTTTTTTATCTTGGAATTTTGTTATGGTATTTATAGTGAAATTTTTTGGTTTTTTAATTTGGAACTATTGTTTTTTTTATATTGTTAAAATTTGTGAGTTTTTTAACTTGGAACTTTTGTTATGGTTTTTAAAGGGAAACTGGGGAGTTTTTTCACATTGAACTTTTGATATGATCGTTACAGTGAAATTGGTGAGTTTTTTTAACTTTTAGCTTTTGTAATGGTTTTATAGTGAACTTGGTGAGTTTTTTAACTTGGAACTTTAGTTATTGTTTTTAAAGGGAAATTAGTGAGTTTTTTTTTTTAACTTTGAACTTCTGTTTTTGATTTTATAGTGAAATGCGTGACTTTTTTAACTTGGAACTTTTGTTATGGTTTTTACAGTGAAATTGTTCTTTTTTTAACATGAAACTATTGGCATAATCTTTACAGTGAAATTTGTGAGTTTTTGAACTTGTAACATTTTTATTGCCTTTATAGTGAAATTGGTTAGTTTTTTTATTTTTAAATTTTGTTATGGTATTTATAGTGATATTGTGAGTTTTTTCGCTTTGAACTTTTGTTATAGTCTTTATAGTGAAATTGGTGTGTTTTTTAACTTGGAAATTCTATTTTTCTCTTTACAATAAAATTTGTGAGTTTTTAAATTTGAAACTTTTGTTATGGTTTTTAGTATGAAATTGGTGAGCTTTTTTCACTTTGAACTTTTGATATGTTCATTATAGTGAAATTGGCGAGTTTTCTAACGTTTAGCTTTTATGATTGTTTTATAGTGAAATTTATGAGTTTTTAACTTAGAACTTTTGTTGTTGTTTTTAAGGGTAATTGGTGAGTTTTTTTTAACTTTGAACTTCTATTTTTGATTTTATATCGAAATGCGTGAGTTTTTTAAATTGGAACTTTTGTAATGGTTTTTATAGTGAAATTGTTGACTTTTTTGACATGAAACTTTTGTCAGGGTCTTTATAGTGAAACTTGTGAGTTTTTTTAACTTGTAACTTTTGTAATGGTCTATATAAAGAAATTGGTGTATTTGTTTACAATGAACATTTGTTATTGTCTTTATAGTGAAATTGTGAGTTTTTTAACTCGAAACTTTTGTTATGTTTTTTCGAGTAAAATTTGTAAGTTTTTTAATAAGGAACTTTTGCTGTTGTATTTATCGTGAAATTGGTGATTTTTAGCTTGAAAATTTTTATTTTGGTTTTTTTAGTAATATTGGTGATTTTTTTTATCTTGGAATTTTGTTATGGTATTTATAGTGAAATTTTTTGGTTTTTTAATTTGGAACTTTTGTTTTTTTTTATATTGTTAAATTTGTGAGTTTTTTAACTTGGAACCTATGTTATGGTTTTTAAAGGGAAACTGGGGAGTTTTTTCACTTTGAACTTTTGATATGATCATTACAGTAAAATTGGTGAGATTTTTTAACTTTTAGCTTTTGTAATGTTTTTATAGTGAACTTGGTGAATTTTTTAACTTGGAACTTTAGTTATTGTTTTTAAAGGGAAATTAGTGAGTTTTTTTTTAAACTTTGAACTTCTGTTTTTGATTTTATAGTGAAATGCGTGACTTTTTTAACTTGGAACTTTTGTTATGGTTTTTACAGTGAAATTGTTCTTTTTCTAACATGAAACTATTGGCATTATCTTTATGGTGAAATTTGTGAGTTTTTGAACTTGTAACATTTTTATTGTCTTTATAGTGAAATTGGTTAGTTTTTTTATTTTAAAATTTTGTTATGGTATTTATAGTGATATTTGTGAGTTTTTTCGCTTTGAACTTTTGTTATAGTCTTTATAGTGAAATTGATGTGTTTTTTAACTTGGAAATTCTGTTTTTCTCTTTACAATAAAATTTGTGAGTTTTTAAACTTGAAACTTTTGTTATGGTTTTTAGTATGAAATTGGTGAGTTTTTTTCACTTTGAACTTTTGATATGTTCATTATAGTGAAATTGGCGAGTTTTCTAACGTTTAGCTTTTGTGATTGTTTTATAGTGAAATTTATGAGTTTTTAACTTAGAACTTTTGTTGTTGTTTTTAAGGGTAATTGGTGAGTTTTTTTAACTTTGAACTTCTATTTTTGATTTTATATCGAAATAAGTGAGTTTTTTAAATTTGAACTTTTTGTAATGGTTTTTATAGTGAAATTGTTGACTTTTTTAACATGAAACTTTTGTCAGGGTCTTTATAGTGAAACTTGTGAGTTTTTTTTAACTTGTAACTTTTGTAATGGTCTATATAGAGAAATTGGTGTATTTTTTTACAATGAACTTTTGTTATATTGTCTTTATAGTGAAATTGTGAGTTTTTTAACTCGAAACTTTTGTTATGTTTTTTCGAGTAAAATTTGTAAGTTTATTAATAAGGAAGTTTTGTTGTTGTATTTATCGTGAAATTGGTGATTTTTAGCTTGAAACTTTTTATTTTGGTTTTTTTAGTAATATTGGTGATTTTTTTTTTATCTTGGAATTTTGTTATGGTATTTATAGTGAAATTTTTTGGTTTTTTAATTTGGAACTTTTGTTTTTTTTTATATTGTTAAATTTGTGAGTTTTTTAACTTGGAACCTATGTTATGGTTTTTAAAGGGAAACTGGGGAGTTTTTTCACTTTGAACTTTTGATATGATCATTACAGTAAAATTGGTGAGATTTTTTAACTTTTAGCTTTTGTAATGTTTTTATAGTGAACTTGGTGAATTTTTTAACTTGGAACTTTAGTTATTGTTTTTAAAGGGAAATTAGTGAGTTTTTTTTTAAACTTTGAACTTCTGTTTTTGATTTTATAGTGAAATGCGTGACTTTTTTAACTTGGAACTTTTGTTATGGTTTTTACAGTGAAATTGTTCTTTTTCTAACATGAAACTATTGGCATTATCTTTATGGTGAAATTTGTGAGTTTTTGAACTTGTAACATTTTTATTGTCTTTATAGTGAAATTGGTTAGTTTTTTTATTTTAAAATTTTGTTATGGTATTTATAGTGATATTTGTGAGTTTTTTCGCTTTGAACTTTTGTTATAGTCTTTATAGTGAAATTGATGTGTTTTTTAACTTGGAAATTCTGTTTTTCTCTTTACAATAAAATTTGTGAGTTTTTAAACTTGAAACTTTTGTTATGGTTTTTAGTATGAAATTGGTGAGTTTTTTTCACTTTGAACTTTTGATATGTTCATTATAGTGAAATTGGCGAGTTTTCTAACGTTTAGCTTTTGTGATTGTTTTATAGTGAAATTTATGAGTTTTTAACTTAGAACTTTTGTTGTTGTTTTTAAGGGTAATTGGTGAGTTTTTTTAACTTTGAACTTCTATTTTTGATTTTATATCGAAATAAGTGAGTTTTTTAAATTTGAACTTTTTGTAATGGTTTTTATAGTGAAATTGTTGACTTTTTTAACATGAAACTTTTGTCAGGGTCTTTATAGTGAAACTTGTGAGTTTTTTTTAACTTGTAACTTTTGTAATGGTCTATATAGAGAAATTGGTGTATTTTTTTACAATGAACTTTTGTTATATTGTCTTTATAGTGAAATTGTGAGTTTTTTAACTCGAAACTTTTGTTATGTTTTTTCGAGTAAAATTTGTAAGTTTATTAATAAGGAAGTTTTGTTGTTGTATTTATCGTGAAATTGGTGATTTTTAGCTTGAAACTTTTTATTTTGGTTTTTTTAGTAATATTGGTGATTTTTTTTTTATCTTGGAATTTTGTTATGGTATTTATAGTGAAATTTTTTGGTTTTTTAATTTGGAACTTTTGTTTTTTTAATAGTTTTAAATTTGTGAGTTTTTTAACTTGGAACCTTTGTTATGGTTTTTAAAGGGAAATTGGGAGTTTTTTCACTTTGAACTTTTGATATGATCATTACAGTGAAATTGGTGAGTTTTTTTAACTTTTAGCTTTTGTAACGGTTTTATAGTGAACTTGGTGAGTTTTTTAACTTGGAACTTTAGTTATTGTTTTTAAAGGGAAATTAGTGAGTTTTTTTTTTTAACTTTGAACTTCTGTTTTTGATTTTATAGTGAAATGCGTGACTTTTTTAACTTGGAACTTTTGTTATGGATTTTACAGTGAAATTGTTCTTTTTTTTAACATGAAACTATTGGCATAATCTTTACAGTGAAATTTGTGAGTTTTTGAACTTGTAACATTTTTATTGTCTTTATAGTGAAATTGGTTAGTTTTTTTATTTTAAAATTTTGTTATGGTATTTATAGTGATATTTGTGAGTTTTTTCGCTTTGAACTTTTGTTATAGTCTTTATAGTGAAATTGATGTGTTTTTTAACTTGGAAATTCTGTTTTTCTCTTTACAATAAAATTTGTGAGTTTTTAAACTTGAAACTTTTGTTATGGTTTTTAGTATGAAATTGGTGAGTTTTTTTCACTTTGAACTTTTGATATGTTCATTATAGTGAAATTGGCGAGTTTTCTAACGTTTAGCTTTTGTGATTGTTTTATAGTGAAATTTATGAGTTTTTAACTTAGAACTTTTGTTGTTGTTTTTAAGGGTAATTGGTGAGTTTTTTTTAACTTTGAACTTCTATTTTTGATTTTATATCGAAATAAGTGAGTTTTTTAAATTTGAACTTTTTGTAATGGTTTTTATAGTGAAATTGTTGACTTTTTTAACATGAAACTTTTGTCAGGGTCTTTATAGTGAAACTTGTGAGTTTTTTTTAACTTGTAACTTTTGTAATGGTCTATATAGAGAAATTGGTGTATTTTTTTACAATGAACTTTTGTTATATTGTCTTTATAGTGAAATTGTGAGTTTTTTAACTCGAAACTTTTGTTATGTTTTTTCGAGTAAAATTTGTAAGTTTATTAATAAGGAAGTTTTGCGGTTGTATTTATCATGAAATTGGTGATTTTTAGCTTGAAACTTTTTATTTTGGTTTTTTTAGTAATATTGGTGATTTTTTTTTATCTTGGAATTTTGTTATGGTATTTATAGTGAAATTTTTTGGTTTTTTAATTTGGAACTTTTGTTTTTTTTAATATTTTTAAATTTGTGAGTTTTTTAACTTGGAACCTTTGTTATGGTTTTTAAAGGGAAACTGGGGAGTTTTTTTACTTTGAACTTTTGATATGATCATTACAGTGAAATTGGTGAGTTTTTTTTTTAACTTTTAGCTTTTGTAATGGTTTTATATTGAACTTGGTGAGTTTTTTAACTTGGAACTTTAGTTATTGTTTTTAAAGGGAAATTAGTGAGTTTTTTTTTTAACTTTGAACTTCTGTTTTTGATTTTATAGTGAAATGCGTGACTTTTTTAACTTGGAACTTTTGTTATGGATTTTACAGTGAAATTGTTCTTTTTTTAACATGAAACTATTGGCATAATCTTTACAGTGAAATTTGTGAGTTTTTGAACTTGTAACATTTTTATTGTCTTTATAGTGAAATTGGTTAGTTTTTTTATTTTAAAATTTTGTTATGGTATTTATATGGATATTTGTGAGTTTTTTTGCTTTGAACTTTTGTTATAGTCTTTATAGTGAAATTGGTGTGTTTTTTAACTTGGAAATTCTGTTTTTCTCTTTACAATAAAATTTGTGAGTTTTTAAACTTGAAACTTTTGTTATGGTTTTTAGTATGAAATTGGTGAGTTTTTTTCACTTTGAACTTTTGATATGTTCATTATAGTGAAATTGGCGAGTTTTCTAACGTTTAGCTTTTGTGATTGTTTTATAGTGAAATTTATGAGTTTTTAACTTAGAACTTTTGTTGTTGTTTTTAAGGGTAATTGGTGAGTTTTTTTTAACTTTGAACTTCTATTTTTGATTTTATATCGAAATGCGTGAGTTTTTTAAATTGGAACTTTTGTAATGGTTTTTATAGTGAAATTGTTGACTTTTTTGACATGAAACTTTTGTCAGGGTCTTTATAGTGAAACTTGTGAGTTTTTTTAACTTGTAACTTTTGTAATGGTCTATATAGAGAAATTGGTGTATTTGTTTACAATGAACATTTGTTATTGTCTTTATAGTGAAATTGTGAGTTTTTTAACTCGAAACTTTTGTTATGTTTTTTCGAGTAAAATTTGTAAGTTTTTTAATAAGGAACTTTTGCTGTTGTATTTATCGTGAAATTGTTGATTTTTAGCTTGAAAATTTTTATTTTGGTTTTTTTAGTAATATTGGTGATTTTTTTTTATCTTGGAATTTTGTTATGGTATTTATAGTGAAATTTTTTGGTTTTTTAATTTGGAACTTTTGTTTTTTTTTATATTGTTAAATTTGTGAGTTTTTTAACTTGGAACCTTTGTTATGGTTTTTAAAGGGAAACTGGGGAGTTTTTTCACTTTGAACTTTTGATATGATCATTACAGTAAAATTGGTGAGATTTTTTAACTTTTAGCTTTTGTAATGTTTTTATAGTGAACTTGGTGAATTTTTTAACTTGGAACTTTAGTTATTGTTTTTAAAGGGAAATTAGTGAGTTTTTTTTTAAACTTTGAACTTCTGTTTTTGATTTTATAGTGAAATGCGTGACTTTTTTAACTTGGATCTTTTGTTATGGTTTTTACAGTGAAATTGTTCTTTTTCTAACATGAAACTATTGGCATAATCTTTATGGTGAAATTTGTGAGTTTTTGAACTTGTAACATTTTTATTGTCTTTATAGTGAAATTGGTTAGTTTTTTTATTTTAAAATTTTGTTATGGTATTTATAGTGATATTTGTGAGTTTTTTCGCTTTGAACTTTTGTTATAGTCTTTATAGTGAAATTGATGTGTTTTTTAACTTGGAAATTCTGTTTTTCTCTTTACAATAAAATTTGTGAGTTTTTAAACTTGAAACTTTTGTTATGGTTTTTAGTATGAAATTGGTGAGTTTTTTTCACTTTGAACTTTTGATATGTTCATTATAGTGAAATTGGCGAGTTTTCTAACGTTTAGCTTTTGTGATTGTTTTATAGTGAAATTTATGAGTTTTTAACTTAGAACTTTTGTTGTTGTTTTTAAGGGTAATTGGTGAGTTTTTTTAACTTTGAACTTCTATTTTTGATTTTATATCGAAATAAGTGAGTTTTTTAAATTTGAACTTTTGTAATGGTTTTTATAGTGAAATTGTTGACTTTTTTAACATGAAACTTTTGTCAGGGTCTTTATAGTGAAACTTGTGAGTTTTTTTAACTTGTAACTTTTGTAATGGTCTATATAGAGAAATTGGTGTATTTTTTTACAATGAACTTTTGTTATATTGTCTTTATTGTGAAATTGTGAGTTTTTTAACTCGAAACTATTGTTATGTTTTTTCGAGTAAAATTTGTAAGTTTATTAATAAGGAAGTTTTGCTGTTGTATTTATCGTGAAATTGGTGATTTTTAGCTTGAAACTTTTTATTTTGGTTTTTTTTAGTAATATTGGTGATTTTTTTTTTATCTTGGAATTTTGTTATGGTATTTATAGTGAAATTTTTTGGTTTTTTAATTTGGAACTTTTGTTTTTTTAATATTTTTAAATTTGTGAGTTTTTTAACTTGGAACCTTTGTTATGGTTTTTAAAGGGAAACTGGGGAGTTTTTTCACTTTGAACTTTTGATATGATCATCACAGTGAAATTGGTGAGTTTTTTTAACTTTTAGCTTTTGTAATGGTTTTATAGTGAACTTGGTGAGTTTTTTAACTTGGAACTTTAGTTATTGTTTTTAAAGGGAAATTAGTGAGTTTTTTTTTTTAACTTTGAACTTCTGTTTTTGATTTTATAGTGAAATGCGTGACTTTTTTAACTTGGAACTTTTGTTATGGTTTTTACAGTGAAATTGTTCTTTTTTTAACATGAAACTATCGGCATAATCTTTACAGTGAAATTTGTGAGTTTTTGAACTTGTAACATTTTTATTGTCTTTATAGTGAAATTGGTTAGTTTTTTATTTTAAAATTTTGTTATGGTATTTATATGGATATTTGTGAGTTTTTTCGCTTTGAACTTTTGTTATAGTCTTTATAGTGAAATTGGTGTGTTTTTTAACTTGGAAATTCTGTTTTTCTCTTTACAATAAAATTTGTGAGTTTTTAAACTTGAAACTTTTGTTATGGTTTTTAGTATGAAATTAGTGAGTTTTTTTTACTTTGAACTTTTGATATGTTCATTATAGTGAAATTGGCGAGTTTTCTAACGTTTAGCTTTTGTGATTGTTTTATAGTGAAATTTATGAGTTTTTAACTTAGAACTTTTGTTGTTGTTTTTAAGGGTAATTGGTGAGTTTTTTTTAACTTTGAACTTCTATTTTTGATTTTATATCGAAATGCGTGAGGTTTTTAAATTGGAACTTTTGTAATGGTTTTTATAGTGAAATTGTTGACTTTTTTGACATGAAACTTTTATCAGGGTCTTTATAGTGAAACTTGTGAGTTTTTTTAACTTGTAACTTTTGTAATGGTCTATATAGAGAAATTGGTGTATTTTTTTACAATGAACATTTGTTATTGTCTTTATAGTGAAATTGTGAGTTTTTTAACTCGAAACTTTTGTTATGTTTTTTCGAGTAAAATTTGTAAGTTTTTTAATAAGGAACTTTTGCTGTTGTATTTATCGTGAAATTGGTGATTTTTAGCTTGAAAATTTTTATTTTGGTTTTTTTAGTAATATTGGTGATTTTTTTTTATCTTGGAATTTTGTTATGGTATTTATAGTGAAATTTTTTGGTTTTTTAATTTGGAACTTTTGTTCTTTTTTTATATTGTTAAATTTGTGAGTTTTTTAACTTGGAACCTTTGTTATGGTTTTTAAAGGGAAACTGGGGAGTTTTTTCACTTTGAACTTTTGATATGATCATTACAGTAAAATTGGTGAGATTTTTTAACTTTTAGCTTTTGTAATGTTTTTATAGTGAACTTGGTGAATTTTTTAACTTGGAACTTTAGTTATTGTTTTTAAAGGGAAATTAGTGAGTTTTTTTTTTAAACTTTGAACTTCTGTTTTTGATTTTATAGTGAAATGCGTGACTTTTTTAACTTGGAACTTTTGTTATGGTTTTTACAGTGAAATTGTTCTTTTTCTAACATGAAACTATTGGCATAATCTTTATGGTGAAATTTGTGAGTTTTTGAACTTGTAACATTTTTATTGTCTTTATAGTGAAATTGGTTAGTTTTTTTATTTTAAAATTTTGTTATGGTATTTATAGTGATATTTGTGAGTTTTTTCGCTTTGAACTTTTGTTATAGTCTTTATAGTGAAATTGATGTGTTTTTTAACTTGGAAATTCTGTTTTTCTCTTTACAATAAAATTTGTGAGTTTTTAAACTTGAAACTTTTGTTATGGTTTTTAGTATGAAATTGGTGAGTTTTTTTCACTTTGAACTTTTGATATGTTCATTATAGTGAAATTGGCGAGTTTTCTAACGTTTAGCTTTTGTGATTGTTTTATAGTGAAATTTATGAGTTTTTAACTTAGAACTTTTGTTGTTGTTTTTAAGGGTAATTGGTGAGTTTTTTTAACTTTGAACTTCTATTTTTGATTTTATATCGAAATAAGTGAGTTTTTTAAATTTGAACTTTTGTAATGGTTTTTATAGTGAAATTGTTGACTTTTTTAACATGAAACTTTTGTCAGGGTCTTTATAGTGAAACTTGTGAGTTTTTTTAACTTGTAACTTTTGTAATGGTCTATATAGAGAAATTGGTGTATTTTTTTACAATGAACTTTTGTTATATTGTCTTTATAGTGAAATTGTGAGTTTTTTATTTCGAAACTTTTGTTATGTTTTTTCGAGTAAAATTTGTAAGTTTATTAATAAGGAAGTTTTGCTGTTGTATTTATCGTGAAATTGGTGATTTTTAGCTTGAAACTTTTTATTTTGGTTTTTTTTAGTAATATTGGTGATTTTTTTTTTATCTTGGAATTTTGTTATGGTATTTATAGTGAAATTTTTTGGTTTTTTAATTTGGAACTTTTGTTTTTTTAATATTTTTAAATTTGTGAGTTTTTTAACTTGGAACCTTTGTTATGGTTTTTAAAGGGAAACTGGGGAGTTTTTTCACTTTGAACTTTTGATATGATCATTACAGTGAAATTGGTGAGTTTTTTTAACTTTTAGCTTTTGTAATGGTTTTATAGTGAACTTGGTGAGTTTTTTAACTTGGAACTTTAGTTATTGTTTTTAAAGGGAAATTAGTGAGTTTTTTTTTTTAACTTTGAACTTCTGTTTTTGATTTTATAGTGAAATGCGTGACTTTTTTAACTTGGAACTTTTGTTATGGTTTTTACAGTGAAATTGTTCTTTTTTTAACATGAAACTATCGGCATAATCTTTACAGTGAAATTTGTGAGTTTTTGAACTTGTAACATTTTTATTGTCTTTATAGTGAAATTGGTTAGTTTTTTTATTTTAAAATTTTGTTATGGTATTTATATGGATATTTGTGAGTTTTTTCGCTTTGAACTTTTGTTATAGTCTTTATAGTGAAATTGGTGTGTTTTTTAACTTGGAAATTCTGTTTTTCTCTTTACAATAAAATTTGTGAGTTTTTAAACTTGAAACTTTTGTTATGGTTTTTAGTATGAAATTAGTGAGTTTTTTTTACTTTGAACTTTTGATATGTTCATTATAGTGAAATTGGCGAGTTTTCTAACGTTTAGCTTTTGTGATTGTTTTATTGTGAAATTTATGAGTTTTTAACTTAGAACTTTTGTTGTTGTTTTTAAGGGTAATTGGTGAGTTTTTTTTAACTTTGAACTTCTATTTTTGATTTTATATCGAAATGCGTGAGGTTTTTAAATTGGAACTTTTGTAATGGTTTTTATAGTGAAATTGTTGACTTTTTTGACATGAAACTTTTGTCAGGGTCTTTATAGTGAAACTTGTGAGTTTTTTTAACTTGTAACTTTTGTAATGGTCTATATAGAGAAATTGGTGTATTTGTTTACAATGAACATTTGTTATTGTCTTTATAGTGAAATTGTGAGTTTTTTAACTCGAAACTTTTGTTATGTTTTTTCGAGTAAAATTTGTAAGTTTTTTAATAAGGAACTTTTGCTGTTGTATTTATCGTGAAATTGGTGATTTTTAGCTTGAAAATTTTTATTTTGGTTTTTTTAGTAATATTGGTGATTTTTTTTTATCTTGGAATTTTGTTATGGTATTTATAGTGAAATTTTTTGGTTTTTTAATTTGGAACTTTTGTTTTTTTTTATATTGTTAAATTTGTGAGTTTTTTAACTTGGAACCTTTGTTATGGTTTTTAAAGGGAAACTGGGGAGTTTTTTCACTTTGAACTTTTGATATGATCATTACAGTAAAATTGGTGAGATTTTTTAACTTTTAGCTTTTGTAATGTTTTTATAGTGAACTTGGTGAATTTTTTAACTTGGAACTTTAGTTATTGTTTTTAAAGGGAAATTAGTGAGTTTTTTTTTAAACTTTGAACTTCTGTTTTTGATTTTATAGTGAAATGCGTGACTTTTTTAACTTGGAACTTTTGTTATGGTTTTTACAGTGAAATTGTTCTTTTTCTAACATGAAACTATTGGCATAATCTTTATGGTGAAATTTGTGAGTTTTTGAACTTGTAACATTTTTATTGTCTTTATAGTGAAATTGGTTAGTTTTTTTATTTTAAAATTTTGTTATGGTATTTATAGTGATATTTGTGAGTTTTTTCGCTTTGAACTTTTGTTATAGTCTTTATAGTGAAATTGATGTGTTTTTTAACTTGGAAATTCTGTTTTTCTCTTTACAATAAAATTTGTGAGTTTTTAAACTTGAAACTTTTGTTATGGTTTTTAGTATGAAATTGGTGAGTTTTTTTCACTTTGAACTTTTGATATGTTCATTATAGTGAAATTGGCGAGTTTTCTAACGTTTAGCTTTTGTGATTGTTTTATAGTGAAATTTATGAGTTTTTAACTTAGAACTTTTGTTGTTGTTTTTAAGGGTAATTGGTGAGTTTTTTTAACTTTGAACTTCTATTTTTGATTTTATATCGAAATAAGTGAGTTTTTTAAATTTGAACTTTTGTAATGGTTTTTATAGTGAAATTGTTGACTTTTTTAACATGAAACTTTTGTCAGGGTCTTTATAGTGAAACTTGTGAGTTTTTTTAACTTGTAACTTTTGTAATGGTCTATATAGAGAAATTGGTGTATTTTTTTACAATGAACTTTTGTTATATTGTCTTTATAGTGAAATTGTGAGTTTTTTAACTCGAAACTTTTGTTATGTTTTTTCGAGTAAAATTTGTAAGTTTTTTAATAAGGAACTTTTGCTGTTGTATTTATCGTGAAATTGTTGATTTTTAGCTTGAAAATTTTTATTTTGGTTTTTTTAGTAATATTGGTGATTTTTTTTTATCTTGGAATTTTGTTATGGTATTTATAGTGAAATTTTTTGGTTTTTTAATTTGGAACTTTTGTTTTTTTTTATATTGTTAAATTTGTGAGTTTTTTAACTTGGAACCTTTGTTATGGTTTTTAAAGGGAAACTGGGGAGTTTTTTCACTTTGAACTTTTGATATGATCATTACAGTGAAATTGGTGAGTTTTTTTAACTTTTAGCTTTTGTAATGGTTTTATAGTGAACTTGGTGAGTTTTTTAACTTGGAACTTTAGTTATTGTTTTTAAAGGGAAATTAGTGAGTTTTTTTTTTAACTTTGAACTTCTGTTTTTGATTTTATAGTGAAATGCGTGACTTTTTTAACTTGGAACTTTTGTTATGGTTTTTACAGTGAAATTGTTCTTTTTTTAACATGAAACTATCGGCATAATCTTTACAGTAAAATTTGTGAGTTTTTGAACTTGTAACATTTTTATTGTCTTTATACTGAAATTGGTTAGTTTTTTTATTTTAAAATTTTGTTATGGTATTTATATGGATATTTGTGAGTTTTTTCGCTTTGAACTTTTGTTATAGTCTTTATAGTGAAATTGGTGTGTTTTTTAACTTGGAAATTCTGTTTTTCTCTTTACAATAAAATTTGTGAGTTTTTAAACTTGAAACTTTTGTTATGGTTTTTAGTATGAAATTGGTGAGTTTTTTTCACTTTGAACTTTTGATATGTTCATTATAGTGAAATTGGCGAGTTTTCTAACGTTTAGCTTTTGTGATTGTTTTATAGTGAAATTTATGAGTTTTTAACTTAGAACTTTTGTTGTTGTTTTTAAGGGTAATTGGTGAGTTTTTTTTAACTTTGAACTTCTATTTTTGATTTTATATCGAAATGCGTGAAGTTTTTAAATTGGAACTTTTGTAATGGTTTTTATAGTGAAATTGTTGACTTTTTTGACATGAAACTTTTGTCAGGGTCTTTATAGTGAAACTTGTGAGTTTTTTTAACTTGTAACTTTTGTAATGGTCTATATAGAGAAATTGGTGTATTTTTTTACAATGAACATTTGTTATTGTCTTTATAGTGAAATTGTGAGTTTTTTAACTCGAAACTTTTGTTATGTTTTTTCGAGTAAAATTTGTAAGTTTTTTAATAAGGAACTTTTGCTGTTGTATTTATCGTGAAATTGGTGATTTTTAGCTTGAAAATTTTTATTTTGGTTTTTTTATTAATATTGGTGATTTTTTTTTATCTTGGAATTTTGTTATGGTATTTATAGTGAAATTTTTTGGTTTTTTAATTTGGAACTTTTGTTTTTTTTTGTATTGTTAAATTTGTGAGTTTTTTAACTTGGAACCTTTGTTATGGTTTTTAAAGGGAAACTGGGGAGTTTTTTCACTTTGAACTTTTGATATGATCATTACAGTAAAATTGGTGAGATTTTTTAACTTTTAGCTTTTGTAATGTTTTTATAGTGAACTTGGTGAATTTTTTAACTTGGAACTTTAGTTATTGTTTTTAAAGGGAAATTAGTGAGTTTTTTTTAAACTTTGAACTTCTGTTTTTGATTTTATAGTGAAATGCGTGACTTTTTTAACTTGGAACTTTTGTTATGGTTTTTACAGTGAAATTGTTCTTTTTTTAACATGAAACTATCGGCATAATCTTTACAGTGAAATTTGTGAGTTTTTGAACTTGTAACATTTTTATTGTCTTTATACTGAAATTGGTTAGTTTTTTTATTTTAAAATTTTGTTATGGTATTTATATGGATATTTGTGAGTTTTTTCGCTTTGAACTTTTGTTATAGTCTTTATAGTGAAATTGGTGTGTTTTTTAACTTGGAAATTCTGTTTTTCTCTTTACAATAAAATTTGTGAGTTTTTAAACTTGAAACTTTTGTTATGGTTTTTAGTATGAAATTGGTGAGTTTTTTTCACTTTGAACTTTTGATATGTTCATTATAGTGAAATTGGCGAGTTTTCTAACGTTTAGCTTTTGTGATTGTTTTATAGTGAAATTTATGAGTTTTTAACTTAGAACTTTTGTTGTTGTTTTTAAGGGTAATTGGTGAGTTTTTTTTAACTTTGAACTTCTATTTTTGATTTTATATCGAAATGCGTGAAGTTTTTAAATTGGAACTTTTGTAATGGTTTTTATAGTGAAATTGTTGACTTTTTTGACATGAAACTTTTGTCAGGGTCTTTATAGTGAAACTTGTGAGTTTTTTTAACTTGTAACTTTTGTAATGGTCTATATAGAGAAATTGGTGTATTTTTTTACAATGAACATTTGTTATTGTCTTTATAGTGAAATTGTGAGTTTTTTAACTCGAAACTTTTGTTATGTTTTTTCGAGTAAAATTTGTAAGTTTTTTAATAAGGAACTTTTGCTGTTGTATTTATCGTGAAATTGGTGATTTTTAGCTTGAAAATTTTTATTTTGGTTTTTTTATTAATATTGGTGATTTTTTTTTATCTTGGAATTTTGTTATGGTATTTATAGTGAAATTTTTTGGTTTTTTAATTTGGAACTTTTGTTTTTTTTTGTATTGTTAAATTTGTGAGTTTTTTAACTTGGAACCTTTGTTATGGTTTTTAAAGGGAAACTGGGGAGTTTTTTCACTTTGAACTTTTGATATGATCATTACAGTAAAATTGGTGAGATTTTTTAACTTTTAGCTTTTGTAATGTTTTTATAGTGAACTTGGTGAATTTTTTAACTTGGAACTTTAGTTATTGTTTTTAAAGGGAAATTAGTGAGTTTTTTTTAAACTTTGAACTTCTGTTTTTGATTTTATAGTGAAATGCGTGACTTTTTTAACTTGGAACTTTTGTTATGGTTTTTACAGTGAAATTGTTCTTTTTCTAACATGAAACTATTGGCATAATCTTTATGGTGAAATTTGTGATTTTTTCAACTTGTAACATTTTTATTGTCTTTATAGTGAAATTGGTTAGTTTTTTTATTTTAAAATTTTGTTATGGTATTTATAGTGATATTTGTGAGTTTTTTCGCTTTGAACTTTTGTTATAGTCTTTATAGTGAAATTGATGTGTTTTTTAACTTGGAAATTCTGTTTTTCTCTTTACAATAAAATTTGTGAGTTTTTAAACTTGAAACTTTTGTTATGGTTTTTAGTATGAAATTGGTGAGTTTTTTTCACTTTGAACTTTTGATATGTTCATTATAGTGAAATTGGCGAGTTTTCTAACGTTTAGCTTTTGTGATTGTTTTATAGTGAAATTTATGAGTTTTTAACTTAGAACTTTTGTTGTTGTTTTTAAGGGTAATTGGTGAGTTTTTTTAACTTTGAACTTCTATTTTTGATTTTATATCGAAATAAGTGAGTTTTTTAAATTTGAACTTTTGTAATGGTTTTTATAGTGAAATTGTTGACTTTTTTAACATGAAACTTTTGTCAGGGTCTTTATAGTGAAACTTGTGAGTTTTTTTAACTTGTAACTTTTGTAATGGTCTATATAGAGAAATTGGTGTATTTTTTTACAATGAACTTTTGTTATATTGTCTTTATAGTGAAATTGTGAGTTTTTTAACTCGAAACTTTTGTTATGTTTTTTCGAGTAAAATTTGTAAGTTTATTAATAAGGAAGTTTTGCTGTTGTATTTATCGTGAAATTGGTGATTTTTAGCTTGAAACTTTTTATTTTGGATTTTTTAGTAATATTGGTGATTTTTTTTTTATCTTGGAATTTTGTTATGGTATTTATAGTGAAATTTTTTGGTTTTTTAATTTGGAACTTTTGTTTTTTTTTGTATTGTTAAATTTGTGAGTTTTTTAACTTGGAACCTTTGTTATGGTTTTTAAAGGGAAACTGGGGAGTTTTTTCACTTTGAACTTTTGATATGATCATTACAGTAAAATTGGTGAGATTTTTTAACTTTTAGCTTTTGTAATGTTTTTATAGTGAACTTGGTGAATTTTTTAACTTGGAACTTTAGTTATTGTTTTTAAAGGGAAATTAGTGAGTTTTTTTTTAAACTTTGAACTTCTGTTTTTGATTTTATAGTGAAATGCGTGACTTTTTTAACTTGGAACTTTTGTTATGGTTTTTACAGTGAAATTGTTCTTTTTCTAACATGAAACTATTGGCATAATCTTTATGGTGAAATTTGTGATTTTTTGAACTTGTAACATTTTTATTGTCTTTATAGTGAAATTGGTTAGTTTTTTTATTTTAAAATTTTGTTATGGTATTTATAGTGATATTTGTGAGTTTTTTCGCTTTGAACTTTTGTTATAGTCTTTATAGTGAAATTGATGTGTTTTTTAACTTGGAAATTCTGTTTTTCTCTTTACAATAAAATTTGTGAGTTTTTAAACTTGAAACTTTTGTTATGGTTTTTAGTATGAAATTGGTGAGTTTTTTTCACTTTGAACTTTTGATATGTTCATTATAGTGAAATTGGCGAGTTTTCTAACGTTTAGCTTTTGTGATTGTTTTATAGTGAAATTTATGAGTTTTTAACTTAGAACTTTTGTTGTTGTTTTTAAGGGTAATTGGTGAGTTTTTTTTAACTTTGAACTTCTATTTTTGATTTTATATCGAAATGCGTGAGGTTTTTAAATTGGAACTTTTGTAATGGTTTTTATAGTGAAATTGTTGACTTTTTTGACATGAAACTTTTGTCAGGGTCTTTATAGTGAAACTTGTGAGTTTTTTTAACTTGTAACTTTTGTAATGGTCTATATAGAGAAATTGGTGTATTTGTTTACAATGAACATTTGTTATTGTCTTTATAGTGAAATTGTGAGTTTTTTAACTCGAAACTTTTGTTATGTTTTTTCGAGTAAAATTTGTAAGTTTTTTAATAAGGAACTTTTGCTGTTGTATTTATCGTGAAATTGGTGATTTTTAGCTTGAAAATTTTTATTTTTGTTTTTTTAGTAATATTGGTGATTTTTTTATCTTGGAATTTTGTTATGGTATTTATAGTGAAATTTTTTGGTTTTTTAATTTGGAACTTTTGTTTTTTTTTATATTGTTAAATTTGTGAGTTTTTTAACTTGGAACTTTTGTTATGGTTTTTAAAGGGAAACTGGGGAGTTTTTTCACTTTGAACTTTTGATATGATCATTATATGTTAAACAAGCAGGCATCGAACCCGAAGGGCGGCTAAACCCAAAGTGGATAAGAACATATGACCTCACCGTCAGTCATCTATTAAACAAACAGGCATCGAACCCGAAGGCCAGCTCAACACGAAGTTGAGAGGAACATTTGACCTTGACGTCATGCATCTGTTAAACAAACAGGCATTGAACCCGAAGGGCGGCTCAACCCGAAGTTACGAGGAAAGTCTGACCTCGCCGTCATGCATCTTTTAAAGAAACAGGCATCAAATCCAAAGTTGGCTCAACCCGATGTTGAGAAGAACATCTGACCTCGCTGTCAGGCATTTGTTAAACAAACAGGTATCGAACCCGAAGGCCGGCTCAACACAAAGTTGAGAAGTACATCTGACCTCGCCGAAAGGCATCTGTTAAATAAACAGGAATCTAACCTGGAGGCCTTCCCAACACGAAGTTGAGAAGAACATCTGACCTCGCTGTGAGGCATCTATTAAACAAACAGGCATCGAACCAGAAGGCCGGCTCAACATGATGTTGAGAAGTACATCTGACCTTGCTGTCAGGAATCTATTAAACAAAAAGGCATCAAATCTGGAGGTCGGCTCAACCTGAAGTCGAGAAGAACGTCTGACCTCGCCATCGGGTATCTGTTAAACAAACAGGCATTAAACTCAAAGGCCGGATTACCACGAAGTTGAGAGGAACATCTGACCTCGCCGTGACGCATCTGTTAAACAAACAGGCATCTAACCCGAAGGGCGGCTCAACCCGAAGTTGATAAGAACATTAAACCTCGTCGTCAGACATCTGTTAAACAAACAGGCATCGAACCCGATGGCCGGCTAAACACGAAGTTAAGAGGAACATTTGACCTCGCCGTCAAGCATCTGTTAAACAAACAGGCTTCGAAACCGAAGGGCGTCTCAACCCGAAGTTGAGAAGAACATCTGACCTCGCTGTCAGGCATCTGTTAAACAAACAGGCATCGAACCCGAAGGATGGCTCAACCTGAAGTTGAGAAGAACATCTGACCTCGCCGCCTGACATCTGTTAAACAAACAGGCATCGAACCCAAAGGCCGTCTCAACCCTTAGTTGAGAAGAACATCTGACCTCGCTGTCAAGCATCTGTTAAACAAACAAGCATCGAACCCAAAGACCGTCTCAACCCTTAGATGAGAAGAACATATGACTTTGTCGTCAAGCATATGTTAAATAAACAGGCATCAAACCCGAAGGCCAACTCAACACGAAGTTGAGAGGAACATCTGACCTCGCCATCAAGCCTATGCTAAACAAACAGGTATCGAACCCGAAGTCCGGTTCAACACGAAGTTGAGAAGAACATCTGACCTCGCTGTCACGCATCTAAACAGGCATCTAATCCAAAGGCCGGCTCATCTCGAAGTTAAGAAGAACATCTGACCTCACTGTTAGGCATCTGTTAAACAAACAGGCATCGAACTTGAAGGCCGGCTCAACACGAAGTTGAGAAGTACATCTTCCTCGCCGTAAGGCATCTGTTAAACAAACAGGCGTCAAACCCGGAGGCCGGCTCAACACGAAGTTGAGAAGAACATCTGACCTCGCTGTAAGGCATCTGTTAAACAAAAAGGCATTGAACCGAAAGGTCGGCGCAACACAAAGTTTAGAAGTACATATGACCTTGCCGTCCGACATATGTTAAAAAAACAGGCATCGAACCCGGAGGCCAGCTCAACCTGAAGTTAAGAAGAATAACTGACCTTGTTGTTAGGCATCTGTTAAACAAACAGGCATCGAACCCGAAGGCTGGCTCAACTCAAAGTTGAGAGGAACATCTGACCTCGCTGTCAGGCATCTTTTAAACAAACAGGCATCGAACCCGAAGGCCGTCTTAACCCTTAGTTGAGAAGAACATCTAACCTCGCTGTCAAGCATCTGTTAAACAAACAGGCATCGAACCCGAATGCCGTCTCAACCCTTAGATGAGAAGAACATATGACCTCACCGTCAGGCATCTATTAAACAAAAAGGCATTGATTCCGTTTGCCGGTTCAACATGAAGTTGAGAAGAACATCTGACCTTGCTGTCAGGCATCTGTTAAACAAACAGGCATCGAACCCGAAGGCCGACACAACACGAAGTTGAGAGGAACATCTGACCTCGCCGTCAGGCGTCTATTAAACAAACAGGCATCGAACCCGAAGGCCGGCTCATCACGAAGTTGAGAGGAACATCTGACCTCGCTGTCAGGCATCTGTTAAACAAATAGGCATCGAACCCGAAGGGCGGCTAAACCCTAAGTGGATAAGAATATCTGACCTCACCATCAGGCATCTGTTAAACAAACAGGCATCGAACCCGAAGGCCAGCTCAACACGAAGTTGAGAGGAACATTTGACCTTGACGTCATGCATCTGTTAAACAGACAGGCATTGAACCCGAAGGGCGGGTCAACCCGAAGTTGCGAGGAAGATCTGACCTCGCCGTCATGCATCTGTTAAAGAAATAGGCATCCTATCCAAAGGTCGACTCAACCCGATGTTGAGAAGAACATCTGACCTCGCCGTCAGGCATCTGTTAAACAAACAGGTACCGAACCCGAAGGCCGGCTCAACACGAAGTTGAGAAGTACATATGACCTCGCCGTAAGGCATCTGTTAAATAAACAGGCATCTAACCTGGAGGCCTTCCCAACACGAAATTGAGAAGAACATCTGACCTCGCTGTGAGACATCTATTAAACAAACAGGCATCGAACCAGAAGGCCGGCTCAACACGATGTTGAGAAGTTTATCTGACCTTGCCGTCAGGCATCTATTAAACAAACAGGCATCGAATCTGGAGGCCGGCTCAACCTGAAGTCGAGAAGAACGTCTGACCTCGCCATCAGGTATCTTTTAAACAAACAGGCATTGAACCCAAAGGCCGGATCAAAACGAAGTTGAGAGGAACATCTGACCTCGCTGTGACACATCTGTTAAACAAACAGGCATCTAACCCGAAGGGCGACTCAACCCGAAGTTGATAAGAACATTAGACCTCGTCATTAGGAATCTGTCAAGCATCTATTAAACAAACAAGCATCGAACCCGAAGGCCGTCTCAACCCTTAGATGAGAAGAACAATTGACCTCGCCGTCAAGCATCTATTAAATAAACAGGCATAGAACCCGAAGGCCAGCTAAACACGAAGTTGAGAGGAACATCTGACCTCGCCATCAAGCCTATGCTAAACAAACAGGTATCAAACCCGAAGGCCGGTTCAACATGAAATTGAGAAGAACATTTGACCTCGCTGTTAGGCATCCGTTAAACAAACAGGCATCGAACCTGAAGGTCGGCTCAACACGAAGTTGAGAAGTACATCTGCCTCGCCGTAAGGCATCTGTTAAACAAACAGGCATCGAACCCGGTGGCCGGCTCAACACGAAGTTGAGAAGAACATCTAACGTTGCTGTAAGGCATCTGTTAAACAAAAAGGCATTGAATTGGAAGGTCGGCGCAACACAAAGTTGAGAAGTACATCTGACCTTGCTGTCCGACATCTGTTAAAAAAACAGGCATCGAACCCGGAGGCCGGCTCAACCTAAAGTTGAGAAGAATATCTGACCTTGTTTTCAGGCATCAGTTATACAAACAGGCATCGAACCCGAAGGCTGGCTCTACCGGAAGTTGAGAGGAACTTCTGACCTCGCCGCCAGGCATCGAACCTGAAGGCCGTCTCAACCCTTAGTTGAGAAGAACATCTGACCTCGCTGTCAAGCATCTGTTAAACAAACAGGCATCGAACTCGAAGGCCGTCTCAACCCTTAGATGAGAAGAACATATGACCTCACCGTCAGACATCTGTTAAACAAACAGGCATCAAACCCTTAGGTCGGTTCAACACAAAGTTGAGAAGAACATCTGACCTCGCTGTCAAGCATCTGTTAAACAAACAGGCATCGAACCCGAAGGCTGACACAACACGAAGTTGTGAGGAACATCTGACCTCGCCGTGAGGCGTGTGTTAAATAAACAGGCATCGAACCCGAAGGTCAGCTCAACACGAAGTTGAGAGGAACAACTGACCTCCCCGTCAGGTTTCTGTTAAAAAAACAGGCATCGAACCCGAAGGCCAGCTTAACACGAAGTTCAGAGGAACATCTGACCTTGCTATCAAACATCTGTTAAACAAACAGGCATCGAATCTGAAGGCCTGCTCAACACGAAGTTGAGAAGAACATCTGACCTCGCCGTCAAGCATCTATTAAACAAACAGGCATCGAACCCGAAGGCCGTCTCAGAACGAAGTTGAGAAGAACATTTGACCTCCCTGTCGGTCATTTGTTAAACAAACAGGCATCGATCCCGAAGGGCGGCTAAACCAAAGTTGAGAAGACCATTAGACCTCGTAGTCAGGCATCTGTTAAACTAACAGGCACCGAACCCGAAGGCCGGCTCAACACGAAGTTGAGAGGAACATCTGACCTCGCCATCAGACATCTATTTAACAAACAGGCATCAAACCAGAAGGCTGGCTCTACACAAAGTTCAGAGGAACATCTGACCTCGCTGTCCGGCATCTGTTAAACAAACATGCATCGAACCCGAAGGCCGGCTCAACCGGAAGTTGAGAAGAACATCTGACTTCGCTTTCAGGCATCTATTAAACAAACAGGCATCGAACCTGAATGCCGGCTCAACACAAAGTTAAGAGGAACATCTGACCTCGTCGTCAGGCATCTGTCAAACAAACAGGCATCGAACTTGAAGGGTGGCTAATCCCAAAATATATAAGAACATATGGCTTCACCGTCAGGCATCTGTTAAACAAACAGGCATTTAACCCGAAGGGCAGCTCAACCCGAAGTTGAGAGGAACATCTGACCTCGCCGTCAAGCATATGTTAAAGAAATAAGCATCAAATCCAAAGGCCGACTCAACCCGAAGTTGAGAAGAACATCTGACCTCCCCGTCAGGTATCTGTTAAAAAAATAGGCATCGAACCCGAAGGCCGGCTCAACACGAAGTTGAGAGGAACATCTGAACTCGCTGTCAGTCATCTTTTGAACAAACAGGCATCGAACCCGAAGGTCGGCTCAACATGAAGTTGAGAGGAACATTTGACTTCACTATCAAGCATCTGTTAAACAAACAGACATCAAATTTGAAGGTCGGCTCAACCCGAAGTTGAGAAGAACATCTGACCTCACCGTCAGGCATCTGTTAAACAAACAAGCATCGAACCCGATGGGCGGCTCAACCCGAAGTTGATAAGAACATCTGACCTCGCCGTCAAGCATCTGTTAAACAAACAGGCGTCGAACCCAAAGGCCGGCTCAACACGAAGTTGAGAGGAACATCTGACCTCGCTGTCAGACATCTGTTAAACAAACAGGCATCAAACCCGAAGGTCGTCTCAACCCTTAGTTGAGACGAATATCTGACCTCGCCGTCAGGCATCTTTTAAAAAAACAGGCATCGAGCCCGAAGGCCGGCTAAACCTGAAGTTGAGAAGAACATCTTACCTCGTCGTCAGGCATCTGTTAAACAAACAGGCATCGAACCCGTAGGCCGACTCAACACGAAGTTAAGAGGAACATTTGACCTCGCCGTAAGGCATCTGTTAAACAAACAGGCATCGAACCCGAAGGGCGTCTCAACAAGAAGTTAAGAAGAACATCTGACCTTCCTGTCAGGCATCTGTTAAATAAACAGGCATCGAACCCGAAGGCTTGCTCAACTCGAAGTTGAGCAGAACATCTGACCTCGCCGCTTGGCATCTTTTAAACAAACAGGCGTCGAACCCGAAGGCCGTCTCAACCCTTAGTTGAGAAGAACATCTGACCTCGCTGTCAAGCATATGCTAAACAAACAGGCATCGAACCCGAAGTCCGTCTCAACCCTTAGATGAGAAGAACAATTGACCTCGCCGTCAAGCATCTGTTAAATAAACAGGCATAAAACCCGAAGGCCAGCTCAACACGAAGTTGAGAGGAACATCTGACCTCACCATCAAGCCTACGCTAAACAAACAGGTATCAAACCCGAAGGCCGGTTCAACACGAAATTGAGAAGAACATCTGACTTCGCTGTTAGGCATCCGTTAAACAAACAGGCATCGAACCTGAAGGTCGGGTCAACACGAAGTTAAGAAGTACATCTGACCTTGCTGTAAGGCATCTGTTAAACAAAAAGGCATTGAACCGGAAGGTCAGCGCAACACAAAGTTGAGAAGTACATCCGACCTTGCCGTTCGACATCTGTTAAAAAAACAGGCATCGAACCCGGAGGCCGGCTCTACCTGATGTTGAGAAGAATATCTGACCTTGTTGTCAGGCATCTGTTAAACAAACAGGCATCGAACCCGAAGGCTGGCTCAACCCGAAGTTTAGAGGAACATCTGACCTCGCCGCCAGGCATCTGTTAAACAAACAGGCATCGAACCCGAAGGCCGTCTCAACCCTTAGTTAAGAAGAACATCTAACCTCGCTGTCAAGCAACTATTAAACAAACAGGCATCGAACCCGAATGTCGTCTCAACCCTTAGATGAGAAGAACATATGACCTCGCCGTCAGGAATCTGTTAAACAAACAAGCATCGAACCCGTAGGCCGGTTCAACACGAAGTTGAGAAGAACATCTGACCTTGCTGTCAAGCATCTGTTAAATAAACAGGCATCGAATCTGAAGGCCTGCTCAACACGAAGTTGAGAAGAACATCTGACCTCGCCGTCAAGCATCTATTAAACAAACAGGCATCGAACTCAAAGGCCGTCTGAGAACGAAGTTGAGAAGAACATTTGACCTCGCTGTTGGGCATTTGATGAACAAACAGGCATAGATCCCGAAGGGCGGCTAAACCAAAGTTGCGAAGACCATTAGAGCTCGCAGTCAGGCATCTGTTAAACTAACAGGCATCGAACCCGAAGGCCGGCTCAACACGAAGTTGAGAGGAACATCTGACCTCGTCATCAGGCATCTGTTAAACAAACAGGCATCAAACCCAAAGGCTGGCTCAACACAAAGTCCAGAGGAACATCTGACATCGCTGTCCGGCATCTGTTAAACAAACAGGCATCGAACCTGAAGGCCAGCTCAACCGGAAGTTGAGAAGAACATCTGACCTCGCTGTCATGCATCTATTAAACAAACGGGCATCGAACCCGAATGTCGGCTCAACACAAAGTTGAGAGGAACATCTGACTTCGTAGTCAGGCATTTGTTAAACAAACAAGCATCGAACCCGAAGGGCGGCTAAACCCGAAATTGATAAGAACATCTGGCCTCATCGTCAGGCATCTGTTAAACAAACATGCATTGAACCCGAAGCCCGGATAAACACGATGTTAAGAGGAACATTTGACCTTGACGTCATGCATCTTTTAAACAGACATGCATTTAACTCGAAGGGCAGCTCAACCCAAAGTTGAGAGGAATATCTGACCTCGCCGTCAAGCATATGTTAAAGAAACAAGCATCAAATCCAAAGGCCGACTCAACCCGAAGTTGAGAAGAACATCTGACCTCTCCGTCAGACATCTGTTAAACAAATAGGCATCGTACCCGAAGGCCGGCTTAACACGAAGTTGAGAAGTATATCTGACCTCGCGGTAAGGCAACTGTTAAATAAACACGCATCGAACCTGGAGGCCAGCTCAACACGAAGTTGAGAAAAACATTTGACCTTGCTGTGAGGCATCCGTTAAACAAACATGCATCGAACCAAAAGGCCGGCTCAACACGATGTTGGGAAATACATCTGACCTCGCCGTCAGGCATCTGTTAAACAAACAGGCATCGAACCCGAAGGGCAACTCAACCCGAACTTGAGATGAACATCTAACCTCGCTATCAGGCATCTGTCAAACAAAGAGGCATCGAACCCGAAGGTTGTCTCAACCCTTAGTTGAGAAGAACATCTGACCTCGCCGCCATGCATCTGTTAAACAAACAGGCATCGAACCCGAAGGCCGTCTCAACCCTTAGTTGAGAAAAACATCTGACCTCGTCGTCAAGCATCTGTTAAACAAACAGGCATCGAATCCGAAGGCCGGCTCAACACGAAGTTGAGAAGAACATATGACCTCGCCGTCAAGCATCTGTTAAAGAAATAGGCATCAAATCCAAAGGCCGGCTCAATCCGATGTTGCGAGGAACATCTGACATCGCCGTCAGGCATCTGTTAGAGAAACAGGCATCGAACCCGAAGGGTGGCTCAACCTGAAGTTGAGAAGAACATTTGACCTCGCCGTCAGGCATCTGTTAAACAAACATGCATCGAACCCGAAGATCAGCTCAACCCTTAGTTGAAAAGAACATCTGACCTCGCTGTCAGGCATCTGTTCAATAAACAGGCATCGAACCCGAAGGCCGACTCAACACGAAGTTGAGAGGAACATCTGACCTCGCCGTCAGGCATCTGTTAAACAAACAGGCATCGAACCCGAAGGCCGGCTCAACACGAAGTTAAGAAGAACATCTAACCTCACTGTCAGGCATCTGTTAAACAAACAGGCATCGAACCCGAAGGCCGACTCAACCCGAAGTCGAGAAGAACATCTGACCTCGCCGTCAGGCATCTAATAAACAAACAGGCATCGAACCCGAAGGTCTTCTCTACCCTTAGTTGAGAAGAACATCTGACCTCGCTTTCAAGCATCTACTCAATAAACAGGAATCGAACCCAAAGGCTGGCTCAACACGAAGTTGAGAGGAACATCTGACCTTGCCGTCAGGCATCTGTTAAACAAACATGCATCGAACCCGAAGGCCAGCTCAACACGAAGTTGAGAAGAACATATGACCTCGCCGTCAAGCATCTGTTAAAGAAACAAGCATCAAATCCAAAGGCCGACTCGACCCGAAGTTGAGAAGAACATATGACCTCGCCGCAGGCATCCGTTAAACAAACAGGCATCGAACCCAAAGGCCGTCTCAACCCTTAGTTGAGAAAAACATCCGACCTCGCCGTAAGGCATCTGTTAAAGAAACATGCATCGAACCCGGAGGCCAGCTCAACAGAAGTTGAGAAGAACATCTGACCTCGCTGTGAGGCATCTGTTAAACAAAAAGGCATTGAACCAGAAGGCCGGCTCATTACGAAGTTGAGAGGAATATCTGACCCCGCCGTCAGGCATCTGTTAAAAAAACAGGCGTCGAGCCCGAAGGCCGGCTAAACCTGAAGTTGAGAAGAACATCTTACCTTACCGCCAGGTATCTGTTAAACAAACAGGCATCGAATCTGAAGGCCGGCTCAGCACGAAGTTGAGAAGTACATCTGACCTCGCCGTCAGACATCTGTAAAACAAACAGGCATCGAAACCGAAGGGCGACTCAACCCGAAGTTGAGAAGAACATCTAACCTCGCTGTCAGGAATCTGTCAAACAAACAGGCATCGAACCCGAACGCTGGCTCAACCCGAAGTTGAGAAGAACATCTGACCTCGCCGTCAGGCATCTGTTAAATAAACAGGCATCGAACCTCTAGGTCGTCTCAACCCTTAGTTGAAAAGAACATCAGACCTTGCCGTCAAGCATTTGTTATACAAACAGGCATCGAACCCGAAGGCCGTCTCAACCCTTAGTTGAGAAGAACATCTGACCTCGCTGTCAAGCATCTGTTAAACAAATAGGCATCGAACCCGAAGGCCGGCTCAACACGAAGTCGAGAACAACATCTGACGTCGCCGTCAGGCATCTGTTAAACAAACAGGCATCGAACCCGAAGGTCGTCTCAACCCTTAGTTGAGAAGAACATCTTACCTCGCCGTCAAGCATCTATTCAAACAGGCATCGAACCTGAAGGTCGGCTTAGCACGAAGTTGAGAAGTACATCTGACCTCGCCGTTAGGCATCTGTTAAATAAACAGGCATCGATACCGAAGGGCGGCTCAACCCGAAGTTGAGAAGAACATCTAACCTCGCTGTCAGACATCTGTTAAACAAACAGGCATCGAACCCGAAGGCCGGCTCAACCCAAAGTTGAGAAGAACATCTGACCTCGCTGTCAGGCATCTGTTAAACAAACAAGCATCGAACCCGAAGGTCGTCTCAACCCTTAGTTGAGAAGAACATCAGAACTCTCCGTCAAGCATTTCTTATACAAACAGGCATCGAACCCGAAGGCCGTCTCAACCCTTAGTTTAGAAGAACATCCGACTTCGCTGTAAGGCATATGTTAAAGAAACAGGCATCGAACCCGGAGGCTGGCTCAACAAAAGTTGAGAAGAACATCTGACCTCGCTGTGAGGCATCTGTTAAACAAGAAGGCATCGAACCTGAAGGCCGGCTCAAAAAGAAGTTGAGAAGTACATCTGACCTCGCCGTCAGGCATCTGTTAAACAAACAGACATCGAAACCGAAGGGTGGCTCAACCTGAAGTTGAGAAAAACATCTAACCTCGCGGTCAGGCATCTGTCAAACAAACAGGCATCGAACCCGAAGGCCGACTCAACACGAAGTTTGGAAGAACATCTGATCTCATTGTCAGACATCTGTTAAACAAATAGGCATCGATCCCGAAGGCCGGCTCAACATGAAGTTGAGAGGAATATCTGACCTCGCCATCAGGCATCTGTTAAACAAACATGCATCGATCCCGAAGGCCGACTCAACATAAAGTTTAGAGGAATATCTGACCTCGCCGTCAGACATCTGTTAAAAAAACAGGCATCTGTTAGACAAACAGGCATCGAACCCGAATGGCGGCTCAACCCGAAGTTGAGAAGAAAATCTAACCTCGCTGTCAGGCGTCTGTTAAACAAACAGGCATCGAACCCGAAGGCCGACTCAACCTGAAGTCAAGAAGAACATCTGACGTCGCCGTCAGGCATCTGTTAAACAAAATGGCATCGAACCCAAAAGTCGTCTCAACCCTTAGTTGAGCAGAACATCTGACCTCTCTGTCAAACATCTATTCAATAAACAGGCATTGAACCCGAAGGTCAGCTCAACACGACGTTGAGAGGAACATCTGACCTCGCCGTCAGGCATCTGTTAAACAAACAGGCGTCGAATCCGAAGGCCGGCTCAACACGAAGTTGAGAAGAACATATGACCTCGCAGTCAAGCATTTGTTAAAAAAACAAGCATCAAATCCAAAGGCTGACTCAACCCGAAGTTGATAAGAACATCAGAACTCGCCGTCAAGCATCTGTTAAACAAATAGGCATCAAACCCAAAGGCCGGCTCAACACAATGTTGAGAGGAACATCTGAACTCGCTGTCAGGCATCTATTAAACAAATAGGCATCGAACCCGAATGGCGGCTCAACCTGAAGTTGAGAAGAACATCTGACCTCGCTGTCAGGCATCTGTTAAACAAACAGGCATCGAACCCGAAGGCCGACTCAACCCGAATTTGAGAAGAATATCTGACCTCACTGTCAGGCATCTGTTAAACAAACAAGCATCAAACCCGAAGGTCGTCTCAACCCTTAGTTGAGAAGAATATCTGACCTCACCGTCAAGCATCTATTCAATAAACAGGCATCGAACCCGAAGGCCGACTCAACACGAAGTTGAGGGGAACATCTGACCTCGCCGTCATTCATATGTTAAATAAACAGGCATCGAACCCGAAGGCCGGCTCAACACAAAGTTGAGAAGAATATATGACCTCTCCGTCAAGCATCTGTTAAAGAAACAGGCATCAAATCCAAAGGCCGGCTCAACCCGAAGTTGAGAAGAACATCTGACCTCGTCGTCAGCCATCCGTTAAACAAACAGGCATCGAACCCGAAGGCCGGCTCAATAGAAGTTGAGAAGTACATCCGACCTTATTGTAAGGCATCTGTTAAAGAAACAGGCATCGAATCCAAAGGTCGGCTCAACCCGATGTTGAGAGGAACATCTGACCTCGCCGTCAGGCATCTGTTAGACAAACAGGCATCGAACCTGAAGGGCGGCTCAACCCGAAGTTGAGAAGAACATCTGACATCGCTGTCAGGCATCTGTTAAACAATCTAGCATCGAACCCGAAGGTCGGCTCAACCTGAAGTTGAGAAGAACATCTGACCTCACCGTCAGGTATCTGTTAAACAAACAGGCATCGAACCCGAAGGTCGTCTCAACCCTTAGTTGAGAAGAACATCTGACCTCGCCGTCAAGCATCGAACCCGAAGCCCGGCTCAACAGAAGTTGAGAAGTACATCCTACCTCACCGTAAGGCATCTGTTAAAGAAACAGGCATCGAACCCGAAGGCCGCCTCAACAGAAGTTGAGAAGAGCATCTGACCTTGCTGTGTGGCATCTGTTAAACAAAAAGGCATTAAAACAGAAGGTCGGCTCATCACAAAGTTGAGAAGTACATCTGACCTTGCCGTCAGACATCTGTTAAATAAACAGGCATCGAACCCGAAGGCTGGCTCAACTCGAAGTTGAGAAGAACATCTGACCTCGCCGCTTGGCATCTTTTAAACAAACAGGCATCGAACCCGAAGGCCGTCTCAACCCTTAGTTGAGAAGAACATCTGACCTCGCTGTCAAGCGTCTGTTAAACAAACAGGCATCAAACCCGAAGGCCGTCTCAACCCTTAGATGAGAAGAACAATTGACCTCGCCGTCAAGCATCTGTTAAATAAACAGGCATAGAACCCGAAGGCCAGCTCAACACGAAGTTGAGAGGAACATCTGTACTTGCCATCAAGCCTACGCTAAAGAAACAGGTATCGAACCTGAAGGTCGGTTCAACACAAAATTGATAAGAACATCTGACCTCGCCATCACGCATCTGTTAAAGAAACAGGCATCTAATCCAAAGGCCGACTCATCTCGAAATTAAGAAGAACAATCTGACCTCGCTGTTAGGCATTCGTTAAACAAACAGGCATCGAACCTGAAGGTCGGGTCAACACGAAGTTGAGAAGTACATCTGCCTTGCCGTAAGGCATCTGTTAAACAAACAGGCATCGAACCCGGAGGCCGGCTCAACACAAAGCTGAGAAGAACATCTGACCTTGCTGTAAGGCATCTGTTAAACAAAAAGGCATTGAATCAGAAGGTCGGCGCAACACAAAGTTGAGAAGTACATCCGACCTTGTCGTCCGACATCTGTTAAAAAAACAGGCATCGAACCCGGAGGCCGGCTCAACCTGATGTTGAGAAGAATATATGACCTTGTTGTCAGGCATCTGTTAAACAAACAGGCATCGAACCCGAAGGCTGGCTCAACCCGAAGTTTAGAGGAACATCTGACCTCGCCGCCAGGCATCTGTTAAACAAACAGGCATCGAACCCGAAGGCCGTCTCAACCCTTAGTTGAGAAGAACATCTGACCGCACTGTCAAGCATCTGTTAAACAAACAGGCATCGAACCCGAAGGACGTCTCAACCCTTATATGAGAATAACATATGACATCGCCGTCAGGCATCTGTTACACAAACAAGCATCGAACCCGTAGGCCGGTTCAACACGAAGTTGAGAAGAACATCTGACCTTGCTGTCAGGCATCTGTTAAACAAATAGGCATCGAACCCGAAGGCCGACACAACATGACGGCGAGAGGCACATCTGACCTTGCCGTCAGGCGTCTGTTAAACAAACAAGCATCGAACCCGAAGGTCGGCTCAACACGAAGTTGAGAGGAACAACTGACCTTGCTATCAAGCATCTGTTAAACAAACAGGCATCGAATCTGAAGGCCTGCTCAACACGAAGTTGAGAAGAACATCTGACCTCGCCGTCAAGCATCTATTAAACAAACAGGCATCGAACCCGAAGGCCGTCTCAGAACGAAGTTGAGAAGAACATTTGACCTCGCTGTCGGGCATTTGTTAAACAAACAGGCATCGATCCCGAAGGGCGGCTAAACCAAAGTTGAGAAGACCATTAGAGCTCGCAGTCAGGCATCTGTTAAACTAACAGGCATCGAACCCGAAGGCCGGCTCAACACGAAGTTGAGAGGAACATCTGACCTCGCCATCAGGCATCTGTTAAACAAACAGGCATCAAACCCGAAGGTTGGCTCAACACAAAGTTCAGAGGAACATCTGACCTCGTTGTCCGGCCTTTGTTAAACAAACAGGCATCGAACCTGAAGGTCGGCTCAACCGGAAGTTGAGAAGAATATCTGACCTCGCTGTCATGCATCTATTAAACAAACAGGCATCAAACCCGAATGCCGGCTCAACACGAAGTTGAGAGGAACATCTGACTTCGTCGTCAGGCATTTGTTAAACAAACAGGGATCGAACACGAAGGGCGGCTAAACCCAAAATTGATAAGAACATCTGGCCTCATCATCAGGCATCTGTTAAACAAACATGCATTGAACCCGAAGCCCGGCTAAACACGAAGTTAAGAGGAACATTTGACCTTGACATCATGCATCTGTTAAACAGACAAGCATTTAACCCGAAGGGCAGCTCAACCCAAAGTTGAGAGGAACATCTGACCTCGCCGTCAAGCATATGTTAAAGAAACAAGCATCAAATCCAAAGGCCGACTCAACCCGAAGTTGAGAAGAACATCTGACCTCTTCGTCAGACATCTGTTAAACAAATAGGCATCGTACCCGAAGGACGGCTCAACACGAAGTTGAGAAGTACATCTGACCTCGCCGTAAGGTAACTGTTAAATAAACAGGCATCGAACCCGGAGGCCAGCTCAACACGAAGTTGAGAAGAACATTTGACCTCGCTGTGAGGCATCCGTTAAACAAACATGCATCGAAACAAAAGGCCGACTCAACATGATGTTGGGAAATACATCTGACCTCGCCGTGAGGCATCTGTTAAACAAACAGGCATCGAACCCGAAGGGCAGCTCAACCCGAACTTGAGAAGAACATCTAACCTCGCTGTCAGGAATCTATCAAACAAACAGGCATCGAACCCGAAGGTCGTCTCAACCCTTAGTTGAGAAGAACATCTGACCTCGCTGCCATGCATCTATTAAACAAACAGGCATCGAACCCGAAGGCCGTCTAAACCCTTAGTTGAGAAGAACATCTGACCTCGTCGTCAAGCATCTGTTAAACAAACAGGCATCGAATCCGAAGGCCGTCTCAACACAAAGTTGAGAAATATGACCTAGCCGTCAAGCATCTGTTAAAGAAATAGGCATCAAATCCAAAGGCCGACTCAATCCGATGTTGCGAGGAAGATCTGACCTCGCCGTCAGGCATCTGTTAGAGAAACAGGCATCGAACCCGAAGGGTGGCTCAACCTGAAGTTGAGAAGAACATCTGACCTCGCTGTCAGGCATCTGTTAAACAAACACGCATCGAACCCGAAGGCCGGCTCAACCCGAAGTTGAGAAGAACGTCTGACCTCGCCGTCAGGCAACTGTTAAACAAACAGGCATCGAACCCGAAGATCGTCTCAACCCTTAGTTGAGAAGAACATCTGACCTCGCCGTCAAGCATCTATTCAATAAACAGCCATCGAACCCGAAGGCCGGCTCAACACGAAGTTGAGAGGAACATCTGACCTCGCTGTCAGGCATCTGTTAAACAAACAGGCATCGAACCCGAAGGCCGGCTCAACACGAAGTTAAGAAGAACATCTAACCTCACTGTCAGGCATCTATTAAACAAACAGGCATCGAACTCGAAGGCCGACTCAACCCGAAGTCGAGAAGAACATCTGACCTCGCCGTCAGGCATCAAATAAACAAACAGGCGTCGAACCCGAAGGTCGTCTCTACCCTTAGTTGAGAAGAACATTTGACCTCGCCGTCAAGCATCTATTCAATAAACAGGCATCGAACCCGAAGGCTGGCTCAACACGAAGTTGAGAGGAACATCTGACCTTGCCGTTAGGCATCTGTTAAACAAACAGGCATCGAACCCGAAGGCCGGCTCAATACGAAGTTGAGAAGAACATATGACCTCGCCGTCAGGCATCTGTTAAAGAAACAAGCATCAAATCCAAAGGCCGACTCAACCCGAAGTTGAGAAGAACATATGACCTCGCCGTCAGGCATCCGTTAAACAAACAGTCATCGAACCCGAAGGCAGTCTCAGCCCTTAGTTGAGAAGAACATTCGACCTCGCCGTAAGGCATCTGTTAAAGAAACAGGAATCGAACCCCGAGGCCGGCTCAACAGAAGTTGAGAAGAATACTGACCTCACTGTGAGGCATCAGTTAAACAAAAAGGCATTGAACCAGAAGGCCGGCTCACACGAAGTTGAGAGGAATATCTGACCCCGCCGTCAGGCATCTGTTAAAAAAACAGGCATCGAGCCCGAAGGCCGGCTAAACCTGAAGTTGAGAATAACATCTTACCTCGTCGCCAGGTATCTGTTAAACAAACAGGCATCGAATCTGAAGGCCGGCTCAACACGAAGTTGAGAAGTACATCTGACCTTGCCATCAGGCATATATTAATCAAACAGGCATCAAAACCGAAGGGCGGCTCAACCCGAAGTTGAGAAGAACATCTAACTTCCCTGTCAGGCATCTGTCAAACAAACAGGCATCGAACCCGAACGCTGGCTCAACCCGAAGTTGAGAAGAACATCTGACCTCGTCGTCAGGCATCTGTTAAACAAACAGGCATCGAACCCGAAGGTCGTCTCAACCCTTAGTTGAAAAGAACATCAGACCTCGCCGTCAAGCATTTGTTATACAAACAGACATCGAACCCGAAGGCCGTCTCAACCCTTAGTTGAGAAGAACATATGACCTCGCCGTCAAGCATCTGTTAAACAAACAGGCATCGAACCCGAAGGCCGCCTCAACACGAAGTTGAGAAGAACATATGACCTCGCCGTCAAGCATCTGTTAAAGTAACAGGCATAAAATCCAAAGGCCGGCTCAACCCGATGTTGAGAGGAACGTCTGACCTCGCCGTCAGGCATCTGTTAGACAAACAGGCATCGAACCCGAAGGGCGGCTCAACCCGAAGTTGAGAAGAACATCTAACCTCGCTGTCAGGCATCTGTTAAACAAACAGGCATCGAACCCGAAGGCCGACTCAACCCGAAGTCGAGAACAACATATGACGTCGCCGTCAGGCATCTGTTAAACAAAACAGTCGAACCCGAAGGTCGTCTCAACCCTTAGTTGAGAAGAACATCTTACCTCGCCGTCAAGCATCTATTCAAACAGGCATCGAACCTGAAGGCCGGCTTAGCACGAAGTTGAGAAGTACATCTGACCTCGCTGTTAGGCATCTGTTAAACAAACAGGCATCGAAACCAAAGGGCGGCTCAACCCGAAGTTGAGAAGAACTTCTGACCTTGCTGTCAGGCATATGTCAAACAAACAGGCATCGAACCTGAAGGCAGGCTCAACCCTTAGTTGAGAAGAACATCAGAACTCGCCGTCAAGCATTTATTATACAAACAGGCATCGAAACCGAAGGCCGTCTCAACCCTTAGTTAAGAAGAATAGCCGACCACGTCGTAAGGCATATGTTAAAGAAACATGCATCGAACCCGGAGGCCGACTCAACAGAAGTTGAGAAGAACATCTGACCTCGCTGTTAGGCATCTGTTAAACAAAAAGGCATCGAACCTGAAGGTCGGCTCAAAAAGAAGTTGGGAAGTACATCTGACCTTGCCGTTAGGCGTCTATTAAACAAACAGACATCGAAACCGAAGGGCGGCTCAACCTGAAGTTGAGAAGAACATCTAACCTCGTTGTCAGGGATCTGTCAAACAAACAGGGATCGAACCTGAAGGCCGGCTCAACACGATGTTTGGAAGAACATCTGATCTCGTTGTCAGACATCTGTTAAACAAATAGGCATCGATCCCGAAGGCCGGTTCAACATGAATTTGAGAGGAATATCTGACCTCGCCATCAGACATCTGTTAAACAAACAGGCATCGATCCTGAAGGCCGACTCAACATAAAGTTTAGAGGAATATCTGACCTCGCCGTCAGACATCTGTTAAAAAAACAGGCATCTGTTAAACAAACAGGCATCTGTTAGACAAACAGGCATCGAACCCGAAGTGCGGCTCAACCCGAAGTTGAGAAGAACATCTAACCTCGCTGTCAGGCGTCTGTTAAACAAACAGGCATCGAACCCGAAGGCCGACTTAACCCGAAGTCGAGAAGAACATCTGATGTCGCCGTCAAGCATATGTTAAACAAAATGGCATCGAACCCAAAGGTCGTCTCAACCCTTAGTTGAGAAGAACATCTGACCTCTCTGTCAAGCATCTATTCAATAAACAGGCATCGAACCCGAAGGCCAGCTCAACACGAAGTTGAGAGAAACATCTTACCTCGCCGTCAGGCATCTTTTAAACAAACAGGCATCGAACCCGAAGGCCGGCTCAACACGAAGTTGAGAAGAACATATGACCTCGCAGTCAAGCATTTGTTAAAAAAACAAGCATCAAATCCAAAGGCCGACTTAACCCGAAGTCGATAAGAACATTAGAACTCGCCTTCAAGCATCTATTAAACAAACAAGCATCGAACCCGAAACCCAGAACAACACGAAGTTGAGAGGAACATTTGACTTTACCGTCAGGCATCTGTTAAATAAATAGGCATTGAACCAGAAGGTCGGATCAACACAAAGTTGAGAGGAACATCTGACCTCGCCCTCAGGTATCTGTTAAACAAACAGGCATCGGACCCGAAGGCCGGCTCAACACGAAGTTGAGAGGAACATCTACCTCGCTGTCAAGCATCTGTTAAATAAACAGGCATTGAATCTAAAGGCCAGCTCAACCCGAAGTTGATAAGAACATTAGACCTCGCCGTCAGGCATCTTTTAAATAAACAGGCATCGAACCTAAAGGCCACTCAATCGGAATTTGAGAGGAACATTTGACCTTGCTGTCAGGTATCTGTTAAATAGACAGGAATTGAACACGAAAGGCGGCTCAACATGAAGATGAAAAGAACATCTGACCTCAGTGTCAGGCATTTGTTAAACAAACAGGCATCGAACTCGAAGGCCGGCTCAACACGAAGTTAAGAGGAACATTTGACCTCGTCGTGAGGCATCTGTTAAACAAACAAGCATCGAACCCGAAAGGCGGCTCAACCCGAAGTTGACAATAACATTAGACCTCGTCGTCAGGCATCTGTTAAACAAATAGGCATCAACCCCGAAGGCCGACTCAACATGAAGATGAGAGGAACATTTGACCTCGCCGTCATGCATCTGTTAAAGAAACAGACATCGATTCCGAAGGCTGGCTCATCTGAAAGTTGAGAAGAATATCTGACTTCGCTGTCAGGTATTTGTTAAACAAATAGGTATTGAACCCGAAGGGCGGCTCAACCTGAAATTGAGAAGAACATTTGTCCTTGCTGCCAGGCATCTGTAAAACAAACAGGTATCGAACCCGAAGGCCGGCTCAACCCGAAGTTGAGAAGAAAAATCTGACCTCGTCGTCATGCATCTGTTAAACAAACAGGCATCGAACCCGAAGGTCGTCTCAACCCTTAGTTGAGAAGAACATCTAACGTTGTCGTCATGTCCTCTGTTTAATAAACAAGCATCAAACCCGAAGGCCGGCTCAACACGAAGTTTAGAGGAACATCTGCGTCACCGTCAGGAATCAGTTAAACAAACAGGCATCGAACCCGAAGGCCGGCTCAACACGAAGTTGAGAAGAACATATGAACTCGCCGTCAAGCATCTTGTCGCTTTCGCGAAAATAAGGTGCCGGCAAAACAGAAGAGCCGCCACCTTTCGTTATTTATCCCTCAGAACGGGAAAGGAAACGATCGGAAAAACCTGACGAAAAAGGGTAAGACAAGGTCGTCGCAACCATTGTCTGGGTTCGGGAGTCGGTTACGCAAGGGGAAGGTATTAGCACCCCTCACGTCCGTCGTACTCGACGGGATCCACACTTGCTCGGGTTGTCTACGGGTGAAAAACAATCTATCTACGGCTGCTAAATCTAAACGGAAATAAATCGACTCGATAGAGCGTCGCACTCTATGCCTACGTATTCTCATCAAAGAACGAGAAATCAGAGTCTGCGTAGTTCGGGAAACTACGGGGGGAGTTTGCTCGGCAAGACGTCGCATCTTGGGCCTATGTATTCTCGTTAGAGAAATCAGAGCATGACGTAGTTCAGGCTAACTACGGCTAGACAGGGGTGTTCTCGGTCACACGGGGGTGAGAGAATAAATTGACGATACTAGCGTACGCATTCTAGCAGTTAGGTGGACGCTGCTCGACCATTGGAGACTTAGGCGTACCTGTTTGCGGTAGAACGGACGTAGTATGTCGGGTTTCGAGGTACGGGAACCTACGGGAACTAGAACTACGGTCTGGTCTCAAATGCACTCGGGCAAGAGAAAAGGATAACATCAGTCGTCAGCGGGAAAGTCTCGATCGCACAGCAGCGAGAGAATAAAAGAGTTAGTTGTTAGTGTGCTCGCCAGGATATCGCATCCTATGCCTACATATTCTCATCAGAGAAAATCAGAGCAGCTGTAGTTCGGGTTAACTACGGGTAGAGCGGGGACCATAGCACAAATCTCATTTTATTAATATTCAGAAAATTACAATGATAAACTCCTAAAAAATCATATCCATCTAATATGGAAAATCTAATGAAAAATAGTCCCCTAACAAGTGGACATTTAATTCTACCTCTAAAAAGTGTAAAAAGTCCCCTAACAAATAGACATTTAAAACTACTTCTAAAAGAAAATATATCCTAAAAAGAAAATATTAAAATACTATTATTTTTTATATTACTATATTTTCCATTTTTTTCTATTTTTTCTATGCTTATATTACATGTTCTTTTCTTTGAAAAATCTAAACAAATGCATATAAAAGAAAATAATGAAAAAAAAGAGAAAAAACAAAGGGGGGTGCACTGGTTCAGCCAGGGGTGCAGCCAGAAAATACAAGAAACTGGGCCCAGCCCACTAAGTAAATTTTGAAAAGAAAATAAAAAAGCAGGGGGGGTTTGTGGCCAAACGGAAGTGTGAGACCAGCGAAGGATGGGCCCAGCCCAATCAGACCAAACAACAACGGAGGGTGAATGAAGAAAAACGGAGGGGTATGCCCAGAAACGCAATTGGGCCTGAGACCCAATACCCAATCCACGACCACGTATCCAACATACAAACCCTAATCCTTTCTTTCCCTCGGACACTGTTCATGCGCCGTTCTCCTCCTCTCAAACGCTCTCTCTCTCTCAGATTCTTTCTCATCTCCGTCCCTCAAACAATCCTCACCAACCATTCTCGAATAATCTCAAACCAAAACCTTCTGAACTTTATCATCAACAACAAACCAGCAACACCAACGCCATTAGTACAAATCTGGACACCAAAATTAAACTCCTGGTTTTGACAATCTCAGAGGAGGTTCGTGAAGATACGAAGGTCCATGTTCTAAACAGAAACCCAACAATGATGATGCTTGAAAGAAAAAAAAACTGGAGAAGATGAATCTTGATGTTATCGGATTGTCTTGATGTTTAGCGGCGAAGATTATCAAACAACGAAAGCACATGCAGAGATTCGGATGAAGGTTCTTGAATGGATCTTTTGCTACTATTCTTGAGCTTGATGAGGATCTTACAACCTTCTGGAAAGGCGATGAAGAAAAACAAAATTACGTGAATCTGTAAAAAACCTGAAGAATGCTGAAGTTGATGAAGATCAATGATAGTGTAAATATGTTGACGATCCTTGAAGATGTTGTTGCTAAATCTGCGAAGAATATGAACATGCATGTGAAGATCTAACACTTCTTGTTGAAGGTTGATCGAAGACGTTGAAGGTGTTCTTCGATAATCTGGAGAATGATGAAGATTGTTGATGATCGGAGACGAATCTTGGTGATTCGCTGGAAAAGTGTGGATGAGAGTTGAACGTTTGAAGATCTGATGATGTTTCCGGTGGATTTGGGCTGAAGAAACGGTGAGGATTTTGGACGATTACTGGAGATTGGCGGAGGAATTCTGGGGAAGATGAATGAGGGATGGATTTTCTGGCGACTTCGCAGTTCTCCGGTGACCGTTGCGAGCTCCGGTGACCGTTAGAGTGATCGGAGGCAGTTAGCAGGAGGCCGGCGCGATGGCTGCATGGCCGGCGGCGGGGTCTCCGGTGAGGGGTGAGGTGGCGTTGTAGTGCAGAGGGAGTCCTTGCATGTGTTACACGTGGTGATGGGAGAAGTGAGGTGGGGGTTTCTCAGAACGAAACGTGGCAGCGGAGAGAGAGAGGAGTGGGAAACGTGGATGGAGAATGGGGGACTCAGAGGTGAAACGTGGATGAAAAATGGAGAGAGACGTGGCAATTGAATGGGGAAAAACGTGGAGTGAAGTGAGGAGAAAACGTGGCTACATGCGGAGGGAGCTTGAGATGAACACGCGGATGCTTTATACGTGGACAGGTGGCGAGATACTGGACTGGGCCTCCAAAAATGGCTGGGCCCACGAATTTGGGACTGAATTAACCACTAATGAACATTAAAAACTGCCTAATTAATACTGATTAAAATGCTAACTAAGACCCTAATTAACACTTGATTAATCCTAATGAAAACTCAATTAATACTAATGAAAATTTAAAACAGTAATTAAAACCTAAATGAAAATTAAAGACTATTCTAACCTAATTAATTCTGATAACCTCAATTAAAATCTAATTAAGACCCTAATTAACTCTACCAATTAATATTCTAAAAACCTTTAATATCTATTAAACTTCTAAAAAACCTATTATACTCTAAAAACAATATATTCTAAAACACTAATTAAAATCTATTAAAGCTATTTAAAAATCTATCTAATACTTAGAAAAATCAATTAAACCTATTAAAAAATTCTAGAAAATAAGGGGAAAAATCTAAAAATAACGAGGAAGCCGATTAAATCGATTAGCGACTATATCGAAATAAACGGTAAAAATCCGGACACCGAGATGTCCTCAAAAGCAACAGCGAGAGCTGAAAACACCGGGACGAGCACCGATTCTCAAAATACATCCTCGTATTGGCCTGAAATGCCTGAAGCGCGATCAGAGGGCTGTAATCCCGATAAAGTCAATTTGACTGAATAAAATGCAATGTACGTGGTATGCGAATGCAACATGAAATGAGTCGAAACATGAGCCCAATTGCGATAAGTAGTTGGTCAAATTTTGGGGTGCAACAGCTGCCCCTATTCAAACGGCTTGGACCTGAAGGGTTGAAGCGAACGACTTTCAATCATTCAAAGGTAGAAGACGATTGAATACCAAATAACTCGGAAATTTGCCAACTACACAAGTACACGGTACTCTGGTGGGAACAAATCTTCGGAAGCTGAAATCATAGCTGCACGGCAACTAGCTGGAGAAATACTGATCTGAACCTCCATCAGGATGATTCTCTGGTTTATCTGATATCATTGCGTCCTCAAATCATCGAGGGATCACTGGTTACACGGTAACGGGTGATTGGCCAACCTCACAGGTAAACGATACTCTGATTGGTAGGAACATCTTCAAAACTGAAATGACAGTTGCACGGCAACTTGTTGGGGAATTGGTCACACGGTAACCGGGGAAAAGTCTGATTTCAAATCTCCGTCAGGATGATCATCTGATTTTGCTGTAGATATTTGTCCTCAATTCATCAAGGGGTCGCTGGTCACTCGGTAACCGGTAATACATGGTCGATCATGCCATCAGGCATCACAATTCCTCGGGACTCATCAGGTCGACAGTCATGTTGATCACATCAAATCATGCCATCAGGCATTCAGAGAAAACTTTCGGGCATCAGCCGGACTTGATCAGGTCAACAATCATGTTGATCATGCCATCAGGCATCCGAAGAAAACTGTCGGGCATCAGCCGGACTTCATCAGCAAGTCGGGAATGGAATTCTTGGTCAATCATGAACCAATTGGGAATATCCAAACCTCTTCCATCAGGCACTCCGCATCAGCTGAGAGAACTGCTTCATTAATACGGTTGGACTTCAATCATGAAGTCTTCGAGGGGAGTTTCAACTTCGCCGTTCAGAAACCTGCTGGGGATGACGCACCTCCGCTGGGGATTCTGGAGAACTATCAAGTAACTCTGCTTCGGGGATCTAGAAATCATTCTGGATGAATCAACTCTGCTGAGGACTTCAAGAATCATCTTGGACAAATAACTCCGTCGGGGACTTCAAGAATCATCTTGAACCGATAACTATGCGGGAGATTTCAGGAATCATCCTGAGCAAACACTCTGCCGGGGACTCTAAGTATCAACTTGAGCAACCAACTCTGGCGACTGCACTGGGGATATTAAGAATCATCTTAAGCAAAGGACCCTGCTGGGGAATTCAAGAATCATCTTGAACCGAAGACTTTGCTGGGGGCTTCAAGAATCATCTTGAGCGAGCGACTTCGTGGGGAGAACTTCAGGAATCATCCTGAGTAATCAATTCTGCGGCGGAACACCTGCAAAACAAGAATGGTAACAACCTAGATCATGTTTATTATGCACATGCTTTGACAATGACGTAATGCTCCACACGGTGGAAATGCTACGCGTTTAGGATAAATGCTATGCAATCATGCAACATGTTATGGCCCCATCAGCAAAATAAATGCTGAAGGGAAAAGCCTCCTGTCAAGGAGAAAGGACCACTCTGGTGGAGAGGAGGAATCATCCTGCCGAGGAGAAGAAGTCACACCAATCTCAATTGGACTCTGCCTGGGGAAACGAACTTCAGTCGACTGCTGCAGGGGAACGAAGCTCTACGAGAACCTAGACCTGCTCATCTGGGTATTCAAACCACAATTGCTGAGGAAAACGATGTCAATCGCAGAAATAAACTGCGCGGTCTTCGCGACAAAACTTTCCTGGAGAGAATGACTCCGGTGGGGAAACACAGCATCAGCTATTCAACACTCCACTGGGGAAAACCATTCATGGCCCGAGCGGCTTCCAAGGATTCGGCTCTCTTGGGGATCTACAAACTCGGCTGAGGAAGGAGAAATCATTCTGCTTACAGGGGAGAGTACAACTCTGTGGGGAATTTCAATTCCGCTGGGGAAGAAGGAATCATCCGGCTTCGGGGGAGAGTACGACTCTGTGGGGAATTTCAATTCCGCTGGAGACTTCAGTCTTGAACCATCAATTGCTGCACACTTCAGTGTACGACTCAGCTAGGGAGATGACGTTCCTTCAGGATACATCTGATTGGGGGAGAGAATCTTCTCTGCTTGGGGATACATATCAATGCTCCTGGTCTCGCATTCAGACTCTGCGGGGAGATGCTGCTGCACTCTATCGGGGATATCAATCCTGATCTGCTGAGGGTAATCTTGCATACGCCTTACGGAGACTGACCCTTCTGGGTAACACCTGCTGGACTATCGAGTCTGATGAGGAATACATGTGTATCAACACTGCTGGGGATATCAATCCTTAGCCACTCATTGTACAACTATGTTGGAAATGTACTGATCCTATCAAGGAAACACCTCTGGCGACTGCAGAAGATAAAAATCGATCACTGAAATTGAATCTCACTTCGCTGAGGAAAACAACCCTGAACGGTCCTTTTAGATCACCCTAAGTCCTTATAGGGTACGAAGCAATCTGCTGAGAAATAACTCTTCTCTGGCTGACATCAAAATCTGCCCGTCTGGAAATTACTCAATGATGGAATCAACGTCGACCTCTGCTTGAGGAATGAGTCAATGACCTGGACTCGGAGGGAAAAGAGTCAAACTCGGACTCTGCGGGGATACAACATTGCATCAGTCCCACTGCTGGGGAAATAAACCCAAATCTGTCGGTCAGGGAAAGCTTCCGTCTCAACCCACTTAGGAAAGTAGCACATCAGGCTAATCAACATTCAATGCTTGGGATGGCCATACTCTGCCGGGGATATCAATCTCGACCTGCTGAGGATAATCTTGACCTCACTCTGATAAGGGATGAATGCCATCTCAACTAGCTGTGATCTCAAACTGCTCGGGGGAACAATCTCAAACTGTACATCTCCGCTGAGAAAATAATCCTGATTCAATAACATCAACACAGGGAATACAAACTACCAATCATGGAGCTGAGATCACTCGAGCCTTGTGTCGGGGAATATGACAACATACGAGTCACTAGGAATCATCGGGCCGAATGCAATTAGGCTTTTTCTGGTTTAGGGATAGGTTTATGGTGATAGGGATTTATTTCTGGTTACCAACAAAAGTGGATTTGAAGGGGAAATACTAGACGAGAACTAGCATTTGAGGTGGATTATCAGACGAGAACTGATGGCAAAATATGTTAGGCTGTCAGACGAGAACTGACTTACGGGTTCTGGATATCAGACGGGAATTGATTTCTGGTTTGCCAGACGAGAACTGGGCTTTAAAACTGTGTTGGCCAGACGAGAACTGGTTGAACGATAGGTTACAGAAAGGTGACCAGACAGGGTTGGTTTCTATTTTGGATTTCAGACGAGGACTGATCTCCAGTTTGCCAGACGAGAACTGGACTTTGAAACGATTCGGTTACAAGGTTCAGCCAAGTAACAGGTTAGGCTGTAGGATAACAATCCAATGACAGTAAGGCTTCTTCAGAAGGCTCAGGTTTTTGGCAGGGCAATGACACGATTCCCCGACACTCAACTCTTGCTAGGGTGAACAAACTCATTTGAACAACTTGCCTCAATGCAATCCAACTTGCCCCAATCCGACTCTTGGGAGAATTCATTCTGAACAGAAAACGGCCGGCAACGAGACAATCTTCAGATGGCTTGCCCCAATATCTGTACAACGGAAGGATTCATCCTCAACTAACCAACTCTCAGCATGGTTGGTTTCAGTATACTTCTGAAGTAGCTTGCCCCTGAACGAGCGATGAGCGACTCAACATGCCCTGATTGAACACTGCCTTCAAATCACAAGAGTTCTGGATAACTACCCCTGATTGGGTCTCGAGAAGATCAACTTCTGATTAATTGCTTCCTGAATAATCTACCCCACAATCAACCGAGGCTTCGGGACTCGTCCTCAGACAAACTGATTCCGAACTCACAGGAAGTCAATGCCTCAGATTCACAGGGTTTCACAGCATACCATTCTGATCCAGACTACTAACAATTCAGTCCTGATTGGCTATTCCCTGGTGGAATTTCTTCATATCAACTACTGACCTGCAATTAAAATTGTCTATTCATGAATGGTAATTTTAATGCAGTGTTCATGCAGATTTTGAAAAAAATGTACTGTCACTCATTTACGTGTCATGCTAGTGAGTGACGAAGGAACTGAAGAGTTCAAACGTAGTGCTGATTCGATCAGTGAAAAATACAACAAGAATACGATTAGCAAATCATGTAGGAGTCAGGTTACTCGACCTGATCGTAATGCGCTTTCAGAATAATCCCTGCCTCAATTAGGTCTTTTAAGGGTTGTATCGTGGCCGGGTTCACGGTTCGTGAAACAAAGGATATTAGGCTCAAATTATGATTTGTACCCACCCTTTCTACGTGATGATCTCCGATCCTAAAGTTCAGTTAACTTGGCTCGAGCGCTCGCCTCTTCGAGAGGTATGTTGAATATTGGGAACAACCGGTTAAAGAACTCACAGGGTGTTTCGGAATGACAGTTACTCCTTTTTTGTTTCGGTGCCTGTATCTACACGACTTTGTCCTTGTTCGAGGATTTTTCTTTTTATATCCTTTCTTTTTCATTCTTTTGATTCCCTAATTTTTGCCTGGACTGACTCTTCAGAGTTCTTTTCGATTTTTCTTTTGAAGTCCAGCGGGATGCCCTGATTTTTGCCTAAGTATCTGCTTTCTAGCCTTTTTCTCTTTTACTTAGCGGGCTTTCTTATTCTTTCTTATTTTTTCGAAACAAGTCATGCGACACTGGCTGTCTGGATTCATCCGAGAGGTTTATAACTGTCTCACTCCTGATTGGTGAGGTTTAACCGTTGTGGTTGATGAGGTACGACCTCTGGGGAGGAATACGATGTGATTGGTCCTCGAAAGACAACACTCCTCCATAAGACTTGAACGCTCGGTCAAGCTAACTGACAACTACCCTGCCCCGGGTTAAGATGTGAGGGTTTAAAAATCCGAAAAAACTCCTACTTCTCGGCTCAAAGTGGTTAACAAGGGATTCTCTTCCTTATCTCTCCGGTGTTTAGGGGATTTGAAACAATGCCTTGTACATCATAGGCAAGGTTTTATCTGAAAGCATACGATCATCGGTTATGAGTATTCAGTTTCGTCATCCTCTCTCCAATCTTTACTAATCATAGTGATAAAGTGGAGTGAATAAAATGCAAGTGTCGGGGCAATGCAGTAAATGAGCGACAGCGACATGATTAATTCAGAAAAATGCATAGTCACTTTATTAATATTACCATTCGAAACAAACAATGTTTAACAGCAAGTAGTAACTAACAGAAAAGAAACTACCAATGCAAATGATAAAAAGTCCGAGGACTGCCAATGCTGAGGACGTCTGCCTGTCTGGACCACTGGCTTCTGGAAATAACCCTCTGAATCTGCAAGCTCAGACGGCTGAGAGGTTGTCATGCACAACCAAAACTCCTTCCGGAAAGGAAATGCACCCTTTGTCGATCAACTGTTGCACTTTCGCCTGAAAAGCTTTGCAATCTTCATTTGAATGCCCCAGAGATCCACCATGGTATCCAAACTGAGCATGGGGATTGTACCCCGGAGGGTAAGGCTCTGGCACAGGCTTGAGAGCTTTAGGTTCCACCAAAGAATTCTGAATCAAATGTGGAAGAATCTGGCTATGCAGCACAGGCATTGGATGAGGATGAGCATTCCTTCGTTCCAAGTTGTTACGAGGTCGGTTCTGATTCTGACGCTGACTCTGATAACCTCGGCCACGGGCTCGTGGGTTTGCACGAGGAGCGACATAAAGTTCCCGATGTGGTGCCCCAGGCACAATTGTCTGTTGAGACACGGAAGATACTGACCGCTGAGAAGACGGAGAACCAACAGATTTCACCGATTCGACTTGAGGATACCCAACATCATTCATGATTGCATTGATCACAACTCCTTCATCAGTTTGAAAGCTACAGAGAGATTCAGTTTCACTAGCCTGACTGCATGAAACATTCTGGATTCTTCCAGTCTTTACACCATACTCGATGCGCTCTCCTGCCCTTACCAATTTAGAGAAATTTGGTGCCTTTCCAAGCATTCTTTCGAAGTACGGGCTCTGCAAGGAGTTTACAAACATGCCTTTTAGCTCTTGGTCTAGGAGCGGTGGTTGTACTCTAGCAGCAAATTCTCTCCATCTCTGAACATACTTCCTGAAAGGTTCATTATTCCCTTGAGACAATTCTTGCAGCTGCATGCGACTAGGAGCTTCATCAAGATTGTAGTCATACTGTTTCAGAAAAGCATTGGCTAAATCCGCTCACGATCGGATTTGATCACTTTCTAGCTGCATATACCAACTCAGAGGTGCCCCAGTCAGACTATCTTGAAAGCAATGAATCATCAGCTTGTCGTTGTGCACAAATGAAGTCATTCTTCGGCAGAACATCACCAAATGTTGCTTCGGGCAACTATCTCCTTTGTACTTTTCAAACCTCGGCATTCTGAACTTCGGAGGTAACACTAGGCCAGGAACCAGACACATGTCTGCAGCACTAGGGTTAACAGCGTCTTTACCTTTCAAGGCTTTGAATCTTTCATCCAATGCACGAAACCTTTCAGCATACACGGGAGCTAACGGGTCTTCAGTCTTTGCTATCGGGACCTCTCTTCGGGACTTTGGCACAGGGAAGGCAAAACCCTGGTAGTCTGAGATATCAACAGAAGGAGAACGTTCACCTCGGACAACAAACTGCTCACGTAGACCTCGTTCTTCAACAGAAGGTTGTACAAGCTGAGCTGCAGTAAGGTTGTTCACTTGTGGAAAATCTTCGTCATGCATAGATCCATACAAAGGATTGGACGTCACAGTGAAACCGGACAAGGTATCAACAAACTGGAAGTCGCTCTCTGACATAGTTACCAACAACTGTCAACTGACTTCACTGCTTGAATCTGATCAAATCTGCTTCAACCCCTTGGTCGTCTTCAATACTCACCTTCAGAATCAAAATAACGGCTGGATAAGAGCTCTGACTAGCTGGAGCATGGCATGCAATATGATGCAGGAATGTTTATGCATATGCAATGCAAGATGCAGCAAACACGGGATCACAGCCCCCACAAAGCTCTGATTGCTGTTGCGCTGCTGACAGGATAAGTCTGCTCTGACGAGAGAAAACCAAGATATCGGGTAGGCTGGAAGTTAAGTTTCCTGCAAAAACCCTCCCACTCATGGGTATGGACCTAAACTGACACAAGTCTGGCATCCTATGCGTTCATCAGCGTCACAGACTTTCAAGAGGGGTGATACGATACCCAGAAGGTGTGGCATCACCAGCTCATGAAGCGGCCTCACTTAGCTGAATCACAAATGATCGGTCCCTAGAGTCGACAATCCACCAAACCAACAACCGTCTCAACCCAAAGGGTTGAAAGAGAAGCCAACCGGGAGAACCTCGTCTGAGCGTGGATTTCATGAGACACTAGTGCCTACAAAGCAAGCACGCGCCCACTAATTTCCACTCTAAGTCTATGGTGCACTCAAGCCTGGGTCTGGCTTCTCACTCATCAGAATGCCCATCCCACAACAGCACAATAGCAACAGATAATAATATAGCGCGGGAAATGTAAATACATCAGTAAAGTACAACATAAAAATAAACACCCACAGACACGCAAACAAGCGCTAGGATTGACTCTCGCAGGGGAACCGGAGAACCAGAGATTCTGGGTTCGGTCCCCAGCAGAGTCGCCAGCTGTCGCTTTCACAAAAATAAGGTGCCGGCAAAACAGAAGAGTCGCCACCTTTCGTTATTTATCCCTCAGAACGGGAAAGGAAACGATCGGAAAAACCTGACGAAAAAGGGTAAGACAAGGTCATCGCAACCATTGTCTGGGTTCGGGAGTCGGTTACGCAAGGGGAAGGTATTAGCACCCCTCACGTCCATCGTACTCGACGGAATCCACGCTTGCTTGGGTTGTCTACGGGTGAAAAACAATCTATCTACGGCTGCTAAATCTAAACGGAAAGAAATCGACTCGATAGAGCGTCCCACTCTATGCCTACGTATTCTCATCAGAGAACGAGAAATCAGAGTCTGCGTAGTTCGGAAAACTACGGGGGGAGTTTGCTCGGCAAGACGTCGCATCTTGGGCCTACGTATTCTCGTCAGAGAAATCAGAGCATGACGTAGTTCAGGCTAACTACGGCTAGACAGGGGTGTTCTCGGTCACACGGGGGTGAGAGAATAAATTGACGATACTAGCATACGCATTCTAGCAGTTAGGTGGACGCTGCTCGACCATTGGAGACTTAGGCGTACCTGTTTGCGGTAGAATGAACGTAGTATGTCGGGTTTCGAGGTACGGGAACCTACGGGAACTAGAACTACGGTCTGGTCTCAAATGCACTCGGGCAAGAGAAAAGGATAACATCAGTCGTCAGCGGGAAAGTCTCAATCGCACAGCAGCGAGAGAACAAAAGAGTTAGTTGTTAGTGTGCTCGCCAGGATATCGCATCCTATGCCTACATATTCTCATCAGAGAAAATCAGAGCAGCTGTAGTTCGGGTTAACTACGGGTAGAGCGGGGACCACAGCATAAATCTCATTTTATTAATATTCGGAAAATTACAATGATAAACTCCTAAAAAATCATATCCATCTAATATGGAAAATCTAATGAAAAATAGTCCCCTAACAAGTGGACATTTAATTCTACCTCTAAAAAGTGTAAAAAAACCCCTAACAAATGGACATTTAAAACTACTTCTAAAAGAAAATATATCCTAAAAAGAAAATATTAAAATACTATTATTTTTTATATTACTATATTTTCCATTTTTTCTATTTTTTCTATGCTTATATTACATGTTCTTTTCTTTAAAAAATCTAAACAAATGCATATAAAAGAAAATAATGAAAAAAAAAAGAGAAAAAACAAAGGGGGGTGCACTGGTTCAGCCAGGGGTGCAGCCAGAAAATACAAGAAACTGGGCCCAGCCCACTAAGTAAATTCTGAAAAGAAAATAAAAAAGCAGGGGGGGGGGTTTGTGGCCAAACGGAGGTGTGAGACCAGCGAAGGATGGGCCCAGCCCAATCAAACCAAACAACAACGGAGGGTGAATGAAGAAAAACGGAGGGGTATGCCCAGAAACGCAATTGAGCCTGAGACCCAATACCCAATCCACGGCCACGTATCCAACATACAAACCCTAATCCTTTCTTTCCCTCGGACACTGTTCATGCGCCGTTCTTCTCCTCTCAAACGCTCTCTCTCTCAGATTCTTTCTCATCTCCGTCCCTCAAACAATCCTCACCAACCATTCTTGAATAATCTCAAACCAAAACCTTCTGAACTTTATCATCAACAACAAACCAGCAACACCAACGCCATTAGTACAAATCTGGACACCAAAATTAAACTCCTGGTTTTGACAATCTCAGAGGAGGTTCGTGAAGATACGAAGGTCCATGTTCTAAACAGAAACCCAACAATGATGATGCTTGAAAGAAAAAAAAACTGGAGAAGATGAATCTTGATGTTATCGGATTGTCTTGATGTTTAGCGGCGAAGATTATCAAACAACGAAAGCACATGCAGAGATTCGGATGAAGGTTCTTGAATGGATATTTTGCTACTATTCTTGAGCTTGATGAGGATCTTACAACCTTCTGGAAAGGCGATGAAGAAAAACAAAATTACGTGAATCTGTAAAAAACCTGAAGAATGCTGAAGTTGATGAAGATCAATGACAGTGTAAATATGTTGACGATCCTTGAAGATGTTGTTGCTAAATCTGCGAAGAATATGAACATGCATGTGAAGATCTAACACTTCTTGTTGAAGGTTGATCGAAGACGTTGAAGGTGTTCTTCGATAATCTGGAGAATGATGAAGATTGTTGATGATCGGAGACGAATCTTGGTGATTCGTTGGAAAAGTGTGGATGAGAGTTGAACGTTTGAAGATCTGATGATGTTTCCGGTGGATTTGGGCTGAAGAAACGGTGAGGATTTTGGACGATTACTGGAGATTGGCGGAGGAATTCTGGGGAAGATGAATGAGGGATGAATTTTCCAGCGACTTCGCAGTTCTCCGGTTACCGTTAGAGTGATCGGAGGCAGTTAGCAGGTGGCCGGCGCGGCGGCTGCATGGCCGGCGGCGGGGTCTCTGGTGAGGGGTGAGGTGGCGTTGTAGTGCAGAGGGAGTCCTTGCATGTGTTACACGTGGTGATGGGAGAAGTGAGGTGGGGGTTTCTCAGAATGAAACGTGGCAGCGGTGAGAGAGAGGAGTGGGAAACGTGGATGGAGAATGGAGGACTCAGAGGTGAAACGTGGATGAAAAATGGAGAGAGACGTGGCAATTGAATGGGGAAAAACATGGAGTGAAGTGAGGAGAAAACGTGGCTACATGCGGAGGGAGCTTGAGATGAACACGCAGATGCTTTATACGTGGACAGGTGGCGAGATATTGGATTGGGCCTCCAAAAATGGTTGGGCCCACGAATTTGGGACTGAATTAACCACTAATGAACATTAAAAACTGCCTAATTAATACTGATTAAAATGCTAACTAAGACCCTAATTAACACTTGATTAATCCTAATGAAAACTCAATTAATACTAATGAAAATTTAAAACAGTAAATAAAACCTAAATGAAAATTAAAGACTATTCTAACCTAATTAATTCTGATAACCTCAATTAAAATCTAATTAAGACCCTAATTAACTCTACCAATTAATATTCTAAAAACCTTTAATATCTATTAAACTTCTAAAAAACCTATTATACTCTAAAAACAATATATTCTAAAACACTAATTAAAATCTATTAAAGCTATTTAAAAATCTATCTAATACCTAGAAAAATCAATTAAACCTATTAAAGAATTCTAGAAAATAAGGGGAAAAATCTAAAAATAACGAGGAAGCCGATTAAATCGATTAGCGACTATATCGAAATAAACGGTAAAAATCCGGACACCGAGATGTCCTCAAAAGCAACAGCGAGAGCTGAAAACACCGGGACGAGCACCGATTCTCAAAATACATCCTCGTATTGGCCTGAAATGCCTGAAGCGCGATCAGAGGGCTGTAATCCCGATAAAGTCAATTTGACTGAATAAAATGCAATGTACATGGTATGCGAATGCAACATGAAATGAGTCGAAACATGAGCCTAATTGCGATAAGTAGTTGGTTAAATTTTGGGGTGCAACACATCTGTTAAAGAAACAGGCATCAAATCCAAAGGCCGACTCAACCCGAAGTTGAGAAGAACATCGGAACTTGCTGTGAGGCATCTATTAAACAAACAGGCATCGAACCCGAAGGGCGGCTAAATTCGAAGTTGATAAGAACATCTTACCTCGCTGTGAGTCATCTGTTAAACAAATAGGCATCGAACCCGAATGCCAGCTCAACACGAAGTTTAGAGGAACATTTGACCTTGCCGTCATGCATCTGTTAAACAGACAGGCATTGAAACCGAAGGGCGGCTCAATCCGAAGTTGAGAAGAACATCTGACCTCGGTGTCAGGCATCTGTAAAACAAACAGGCATCGAACCTGATGGCCGGCTCAACCCGAAGTTTAGAAGAACATCTGACCTCGCCGTCAAGCATCTGTTAAACAAAAAGGCATCGAACCCAAAGGCCGGCTCAACTTGAAGTTGAAAGGAACATCTGACCTTGCCATTAGGCATCTGTTAAACAAACAGGCATCGAACCCGAAGGCCGACATAACACAAAGTTGAGAGGAACATCTGACTTCACCGTCAAGGATCTGTTAAACAAACAGGCATCGAACCCGAAGTTGAGAAGAACATCTGACCTCACCGTCAGGCATCTTCTATACAAACACGCATCGAATTTGAAGGTCGGCTCAACCCGAAGTTGAGAAGAACATCTGACCTCGTTGTCAGGCATCAGTTAAACAAACAGGCATCGAACCCGAAGGCCAGCTCAACACGAAGTTGAGAGAAACATCTGACCTCGATGCCAGGCATCTGTTAGAAAAACACTCATCGAACTTGAAGGACGGCTCAAACTAAAGTTAAGAGGACCATTTGACCTCGCCGTCAGGCATCTGTTAAACAAAAAGGCATCGAACCCAGAGGCCGGCCTAACACGAAGTTGAGAAGTACATCTAACCTTGCCGTCAAGCATCTGTTAAAAAAACAGGCATCGAACCCGAAGGACGGCTAAACCTGAAGTTGAGAAGAACATCTGACCTCGCCGTCAGGTATTTGTTAAACAAACAGGTATCGAACCCGAAGGTCGGCTCAACACGAAGTTGAAAAGTATATCTGACCTCGCCGTCAGGAATCTGTTAAACAAACAGGCATCGAACCCGGAGACCAGCTCAACACGAAGTTGAGAAGAACATCTGACCTCGCCATCAGGCATCTGTTTAACAAACAGGCATCGAATCCGAAGGCCGACTCAATACGAAGTTGAGAGGAACATATGACCTCGCCGTCAAGCATATGATAAACACACAGGCATCGAAACTGATGGGCGGCTCAACCAAAAGTTGAGAGGAACATCTGACCTCACTGTCAAGCATCTGTTAAACAAACAGGCATTGAATCCAAAGGACGGCTCAACCCGAATTTGATAAGAACATTAGACTTCTCCGTCAGGCATCTGTTAAACAAACAGGCATCGAACCCGAAGGCTGGCTCAACCGAAAGTTTATAGGAACATCTGACCTCGCTATCAAGCATCTGTTAAACAAACAGGCATCGAATCCGAAGGCCGGCTTAACCCAAAGTTGAGAAGAACATCTGACCTCGCCATCAGGCATCAATTAAACAAACAGACATCGAACCCGAAGGCCAGATTAACCTGAAGTTGAAAAGAAAATCTGACCACGCCGTCAGGCATCTGTTAAACAAACAGGCTTCGAACCCGAATTCCGGCTCAACCAGAAGTTGAGAGGAACATCTGACCTCGCCGTGAGGCATCTGTTAAACAAACATGCATCGAACCCGAAGGGAGGCTAAATTTGAAGTTGATAAGAACATCTGACCTCGCCGTCAAGCATTTGTTAAACAAACAGGCACTGAACCCGAAGGCCAGCTCATCCGAAAGTTGAGAAGAATATCTGACTTCACCGTCAGGCACTTATTAAACAAACAGACATCGAACCTGAAGGCTGGCTCAACCCGAAGTTAAAAAGAACATCTTACCTCGCTGTCATGCAACTGTTAAATAAACAGGCATCGAACCCGAAGGTCAGCTCACCACGAACTTGAGAAGTACATCTGACTTCACCGTCAAGTATCTGTTAAAGAAACAGGCATCGATTCCGAAGGCCGGCTCATCCGAAAGTTGAGAAGAATATCTGACTTCGCCGTCAGGCATTTTTTAAACAAACAGGCATCGAACCCGAAGGCCGGCTCAACCTGAAGTTGAGAAGAACATCTTACCTCGCCGTCAAGTATCTATTACACAAAAAGGCATCGAACCCGAAGAGCGGTTCAACACGAAATTGAGAAGAACATTTGACCTCGCTGTAAGGCATGTGTTAAACAACAGGGATCGAACCCGAAGGACAGCTCAACCCGAAGTTGAGAAGAACATCTGACCTCGCCGCCAGGCATCTGTTAAATAAACAAGAATCGAACCCGAAGGCCGGCTCAACACGAAGTTGAGAGGAAACTCTGACCTCGCCGTTAGGCATCTGTTAAACAAATAGGCATCGAACCCGAAGGTCAGCTCAACACGAAGTTAAGAAGAACATATGACCTTGCGGTCAAGCATCTGTTAAAGAAACAGGCATCAAATCTAAAGGCCGACTCAACCCGAAGTTGAGAAGAACATCAGACCTCGCTGTTAGGCATCCGTTAAACAAACAGGCATGGAACCCGAAGGCCGGCTCAACACGATGTTGAGAAGTACATCTGACCTCGCCGTAAGAAAACTGTTAAAGAAAAAGGCATCGAACCCGGAGGCCGACCCAACAAGAGTTGAGAAGAACATCTGACATTGCTGTGAGGCATCTGTTAAACAAAAAGGCATTGAACCAGAAGGTCGTCTCAACACGAAGCGAAGAAGTACATATAACCTTGCCGTTAGGAATCTTTTAAACAAACAGGCATCAAACCCGGAGGCCGGCTCAACACAAAGTTGAGAAGAACATATGACCTTGTTGTCAGGCATCTGTTAAACAAATAGGCATCGATCCCGAAGGCCGTCTCAACACGAAGTTGAGAGGAATATTTGACCTCGCCATCAGGCATCTATTAAACCAACAGGCATCGATCCCGATGGCCGGCTCAAGGCGAAGTTGGGAAGAATATTTGACCTCTCCGTCAAGCATCTGTTAAAAAATAGGCATTGAACCCGAAGGACGGCTAAACCTGAAGTTGAGAAGAACATCTGACCTCGCCGTCAGGTATTTGTTAAACAAATAGGCATCGATCCCGAAGGTCGGCTCAACACAAAGTTGAAAAGTATATCTGACCTCGACGTCAGGCTTCTGTTAAGCAAACAGGCATCGAACCCGGAGACCAGCTCAACACGAAGTTGAGAAGAACATCTGACCTCGCCATCAGGCATTGAATCCGAAGGACGGCTCAACCCGAATTTGATAAGAACATTAGACTTCTCCGTCAGGCATCTGTTAAACAAACAGGCATCGAACCCGAAGGCCGGCTCAACCGAAACTTGATAGGAACATCTGACCTCGCTATCAAGCATCTGTTAAACAAACAGGCATCGAATCCGAAGGCCGACTCAACCCGAAGTTGAGAAGAACATCTGACCTCGCCATGAGGCATCAATTAAACAAACAGACATCGAACCCGAAGGCCGGATCAACCCGAAGTTAAAAAGAACATCTGACCTCGCCGTCAGGCATCTGTTAAAGAAACAGGCATCGAACCCGAATGCCGGCTCAACCAGAAGTTGAGAGGAACATCTGACCTCGCCGTGAGGCATCTGTTAAACAAACATGCATCGAACCCGAAGGGCGGCTAAATTCGAAGTTGATAAGAACATCTGACCTCCCCGTCAAGCATTTGTTAAACAAACAGGCACTGAACCCGAAGGCCGGCTCATCCGAAAGTTGAGAAGAATATATGACTTCACCGTCAGGCATCTATTAAACAAACAGGCATCGAACTTGAAGGCCGTCTCAACCCGAAGTTGAAAAGAACATCTTACCTCGCCGTCAGGCATCTGTTAAACAACACGCATCGAACCCAAAGGTCGGATCAACACGAACTTGAGAAGTACATCTGACCTCACCGTCAAGTATCTGTTAAAGAAACAGGCATCGATTCCGAAGGCCAGCTCATCCGAAAGTTGAGAAGAATATCTGACTTCGCTGTCAGGCATTTTTTAAACAAACAGGCATAATATCTAAAGGCCGACTCAACCCGAAGTTGAGAAGAACATCAGACCTCGCCGTCAGGCATCTGTTAAACAAACAGGCATGGAACCCGAAGGCCGGCTCAACACGATGTTGAGAAGTACATCTGACCTGGCCGTAAGGAAACTGTTAAAGAAAAAGGCATCGAACCCCGAGGCCGGCCCAACAGAAGTTGAGAAGAACATCTGACATTGCTGTGAGGCATCTGTTAAACAAAAAGGCATTGAACCAGAAGGTCGTCTCAACACGAAGCGGAGAAGTACATATAACCTTGCCGTTAGGAATCTGTTAAACAAACAGGCATCAAACCCGGAGGCCGGCTCAACACGAAGTTGAGAAGAACATATGACCTTGTTGTCAGGCATCTGTTAAACAAATAGGCATCGATCCTGAAGGCCGGCTCAACACGAAGTTGAGAGGAATATTTGACCTCGCCATCAGGCATCTATTAAACCAACAGGCATCGATCCCGATGGTCGGCTCAAGGCGAAGTTGGGAAGAATATTTGACCTCTCCATCAGGCATCTGTTAAAAAATAGGCATTGAACCCGAAGGACGGCTAAACCTGAAGTTAAGAAGAACATCTGACCTCGCCGTCAGGTATTTGTTAAACAAACAGGCATCGATCCCGAAGGTCGGCTCAACACGAAGTTGAAAAGTATATCTGACCTCGCCGTCAGGAATCTGTTAAGCAAACAGGCATCGAACCCGGAGACCAGCTCAACACGAAGTTGAGAAGAACATCTGACCTCGCCATCAAGCATTGAATCCGAAGGCCGACTCAATCCGAATTTGATAAGAACATTAGACCTCTCCGTCAGGCATCTGTTAAAAAAACAGGCATCGAAACCGAAGGCCGGCTCAACCGAAAGTTGAGAGGAACATCTGACCTCGCTGTCAAGCATCTGTTAAACAAACGGGCATCGAATCCGAAGGTCGGCTCAACCCGAAGTTGAGAAGAACATCTGACCTCGCCCTCAGGCATCAACTAAACAAACAGACATCGAACCCGAAGGTCGGATCAACCCGAAGTTGAAAAGAACATCTGACCTCGCTGTCAGGCATCTGTTAAACAAACAGGCATCGAACCCGAATGCCGGCTCAACCAGAAGTTGAGAGGAACATCTGACCTCGCCGTGAGGCATCTGTTAAACAAACATGCATCGACCCTGAAGGGCGGCTAAATTCGAAGTTGATAAGAACATCTGACCTCGCCGTCAAGCATCTGTTAAACAAACAGGCACTGAACCCGAAGGCCGGCTCATCCGAAAGTTGAGAAGAATATATGACTTCACCGTCAGGCATTTATTAAACAAACAGGCATCGAACCTGAAGGCCGGCTCAACCCGAAGTTGAAAACAACATCTCACCTCGCCGTCAGGCATCTGTTAAAAAAACAGGCATCGAGCCCGAAGGTCGGCTCAACACGAACTTGAGAAGTACATCTGACTTCACCGTCAAGTATCTGTTAAAGAAATAGGCATCGATTCCGAAGGCCGGCTCATCCGAAAGTTGAGAAGAATATCTGACTTCGCTGTCAGGCATTTTTTAAACAAACAGGCATCGAACCCGAAGGCCGGCTCAACCTGAAGTTGAGGAGAACATCTTACCTCGCCGTCAAGTATCTGTTACACAAACAGGCATCAAACCCGAAGAGCGGCTCAACCCAAAATTGAGAAGAACATCTGACCTCGCTGTCAGGCATGTGTTAAACAACAGGGATCGAACCCGAAGGACAGCTCAACCCGAAGTTGAGAAGAACATTTGACCTCGCCGTCAGGCATCTGTTAAACAATCAGGCATCGAACCCGAAGGCCGGCTCAACACGAAGTTGAGAGGAAACTCTGACCTCGCCATCAGGCATCTGTTAAACAAACAGGCATCGAACCCGAAGGTCAGCTCAACACGAAGTTAAGAAGAACATTCCCGCCAAGCATCTATTAAATAAACAGGCATCAAATCTAAAGGCCAACTCAACCCGAAGTTGAGAAGAACATCAGACCTCGCCGTCAGGCATCCGTTAAACAAATAGGCATGGAACCCGAAGGCCGGCTCAACACGATGTTGAGAAGTGCATCTGACCTCGCCGTAAGGAAACTGTTAAAGAAACAGGCATCGAACCCGGAGGCCGGCCCAACAGAAGTTGAGAAGAACATCTGACATTGTTGTGAGGCATCTGTTAAACAAAAAGGCATTGAACCAGAAGGTTGTCTCAACACGAAGCGGAGAAGTACATCTAACCTTGCCGTTAGGCATCTGTTAAACAAACAGGCATCAAACCCGGAGGCCGGATCAACACGAAGTTAAGAAGAACATATGACCTTGTTGTCAAGCATCTGTTAAATAAATAGGCATCGATCCCGAAGGCCGGCTTAACACGAAGTTGAGAGGAATATTTGACCTCGCCATCAGGCATCTATTCAACAAACAGGCATCGATCTCGATGGCCAACTCAACGCGAAGTTGGGAAGAATATTTGACCTCTCCGTCAGGCGTCTGTTAAAAAATAGGCATCGAACCCGAAGAACGGCTAAACCTGAAGTTGAGAAGAAAATCTGACCTCGCCGTCAAGTATTTTTTAAACAAACAGGCATCGATCCCGAAGGTCGGCTCAACACGAAGTTGAAAAGTATATCTGACCTCGCCGTCAGGCATCTGTTAAGCAAACAGGCATCGAACCCGGAGACCAGCTCAACACGAAGTTGAGAAGAACATCCGACCTCGCCATCAAGCATTGAATCCGAAGGCCGACTCAATCCGAATTTGATAAGAACATTAGACCTCTCCGTCAGGCATCTGTTAAAAAAACAGGCATCGAAACCGAAGGCCGGCTCAAATGAAAGTTGAGAGGAACATCTGACCTCGCTGTCAAGCATCTGTTAAACAAACGGGCATCGAATCCGAAGGTCGGCTCAACCCGAAGTTGAGAAGAACATCTGACCTCGCCCTCAGGCATCAACTAAACAAACAGACATCGAACCCGAAGGTCGGATCAACCCGAAGTTGAAAAGAACATCTGACCTCGCTGTCAGGCATCTGTTAAACAAACAGGCATCGAACCCGAATGCCGGCTCAACCAGAAGTTGAGAGGAACATCTGACCTCGCCGTGAGGCATCTGTTAAACAAACATGCATCGACCCTGAAGGGCGGCTAAATTCGAAGTTGATAAGAACATCTGACCTCGCCGTCAAGCATCTGTTAAACAAACAGGCACTGAACCCGAAGGCCGGCTCATCCGAAAGTTGAGAAGAATATATGACTTCACCGTCAGGCATTTATTAAACAAACAGGCATCGAACCTGAAGGCCGGCTCAACCCGAAGTTGAAAACAACATCTCACCTCGCCGTCAGGCATCTGTTAAAAAAACAGGCATCGAGCCCGAAGGTCGGCTCAACACGAACTTGAGAAGTACATCTGACTTCACCGTCAAGTATCTGTTAAAGAAATAGGCATCGATTCCGAAGGCCGGCTCATCCGAAAGTTGAGAAGAATATCTGACTTCGCTGTCAGGCATTTTTTAAACAAACAGGCATCGAACCCGAAGGCCGGCTCAACCTGAAGTTGAGGAGAACATCTTACCTCGCCGTCAAGTATCTGTTACACAAACAGGCATCAAACCCGAAGAGCGGCTCAACCCAAAATTGAGAAGAACATCTGACCTCGCTGCCAGGCATGTGTTAAACAACAGGGATCGAACCCGAAGGACAGCTCAACCCGAAGTTGAGAAGAACATTTGACCTCGCCGTCAGGCATCTGTTAAACAATCAGGCATCGAACCCGAAGGCCGGCTCAACACGAAGTTGAGAGGAAACTCTGACCTCGCCATCAGGCATCTGTTAAACAAACAGGCATCGAACCCGAAGGTCAGCTCAACACGAAGTTAAGAAGAACATTCCCGCCAAGCATCTATTAAATAAACAGACATCAAATCTAAAGGCCAACTCAACCCGAAGTTGAGAAGAACATCAGACCTCGCCGTCAGGCATCCGTTAAACAAATAGGCATGGAACCCGAAGGCCGGCTCAACACGATGTTGAGAAGTGCATCTGACCTCGCCGTAAGGAAACTGTTAAAGAAACAGGCATCGAACCCGGAGGCCGGCCCAACAGAAGTTGAGAAGAACATCTGACATTGTTGTGAGGCATCTGTTAAACAAAAAGGCATTGAACCAGAAGGTTGTCTCAACACGAAGCGGAGAAGTACATCTAACCTTGCCGTTAGGCATCTGTTAAACAAACAGGCATCAAACCCGGAGGCCGGATCAACACGAAGTTAAGAAGAACATATGACCTTGTTGTCAAGCATTTGTTAAATAAATAGGCATCGATCCCGAAGGCCGGCTTAACACGAAGTTGAGAGGAATATTTGACCTCGCCATCAGGCATCTATTCAACAAACAGGCATCGATCCCGATGGCCGACTCAACGCGAAGTTGGGAAGAATATTTGACCTCTCCGTCAGGCGTCTGTTAAAAAATAGGCATCGAACCCGAAGAACGGCTAAACCTGAAGTTGAGAAGAAAATCTGACCTCGCCGTCAAGTATTTTTTAAACAAACAGGCATCGATCCCGAAGGTCGGCTCAACACGAAGTTGAAAAGTATATTTGACCTCGCCGTCAGGCATCTGTTAAACAAACAGGCATCGAACCCGGAGACCAGCTCAACACGAAGTTGAGAAGAACATCTGACCTCGCCATCAGGCATTGAATCTGAAGGCCGACTCAACCCGAATTTGATACGAACATTAGACTTCTCCGTCAGGCATCTGTTAAAAAAACAGGCATCGAACCCGAAGGCTGGCTCAACCGAAAGTTGAGAGGAACATCTAACCTCGCTGTCAAGCATCTCTTAAACAAACAGGCATCGAATCCGAAGGCCAGCTCAACCCGAAGTTGAGAAGAACATTTGACCTCGCTGTCAGGCATCAATTAAACAAACAAACATCGAACCCGAAGGCCGGGTCAACTAGAAGTTGAAAAGAACATCTGACCTCGCCTTCAGGCATCTGTTAAACAAACAGGCATCGAACCCGAATGCCGGCTCAATCAGAAGTTGAGAGGAACATCTGACCTCGCCGTGAGGCATCTGTTAAACAAACATGGATCGAACCTGACGGGCGGCTAAATTCGAAGTTGATAAGAACATCTGACCTCACCGTCAGGCATCTGTTAAACAAACAGGCACCGAACCCGAAGGCCGGCTCATCCGAAAGTTGAGAAGAATATCTGACTTCGCCGTCAGGCATTTATTAGACAAACAGGCATCGAACCCGAAGGCCGGCTCAAGCCGAAGTTGAGAAGCACATCTTACCTCGCCATTAGGCATCTGTTAAACAAACAGGCATCGAACCCGAAGGCCGGCTCAACACGAAGTTGAGAAGTACATCTGACCTCACCGTCAAGCATCTGGTAAAGAAACAGGCATCGATTCCGAAGGTCGGCTCATCCGAAAGTTGAGAAGAATATCTGACTTCGTCGTCAGACATTTGTTATACAAACAGGCATCGAACCCGAAGGTCGGCTCAACCTGAAGTTGAGAAGAACATCTTACCTCGCCGTCAGGTATCTGTTAAACAAACAGGCATCGAACTCGAAAGACGGCTCAACACGAAGTTGAGAGGAACATTTGACCTCGTCGTTAGGCATCTGTTAAACAAACAGGCATCGAACCCGAAGGCCGGCACAACACGAAGCAGAGAGGAACATCTGACCTCGCCGTCAGGCATTTCTTAAACAAACAGGCATCGAACCCGAAGGCCGGCTCAACACGAAGTAGAGAGGAACACCTGACCTCGCTGTTAGGGATCTGTTAAAAAAACAGGCATCGAACCCGAATGCCGGCTCAACAGGAAGTTGAGAGGAACATCTGACCTCGCTGTCAAGCATCTGTTAAACAAACAGGCATCGAATCTGAAGGCTAGCTCAACCTGTAGTTGAGAAGAACATCTGACCTCGCCGTCAGGCATGAGTTAAACAAACAGCCATCGAACCCGAAGGCCGGATCAACCCAAAGTTGAAAAGAACATCTGACCTCGCCGTCAGGCATGAGTTAAACAAACAGCCATCGAACCCGAAGGCCGGATCAACCCAAAGTTGAAAAGAACATCTAACCTCGCCGTCAGTCATCTAATAAACAAACAGGCATCAAACCCGAATGCCAGCTCAACACGAAGTTAAGAGGAACATCTGACCTCGTTGTCAGTCATCTGTTAAACAAACAGGCATCGAACCTGAAGGGCGGCTAAATTCGAATTTGATATGAACATCTGATCCCGCCTTCAGGCATCTGTTAAATAAATAGGCATCGAACCCGAAGGTCGGCTCAACACGGAGTTGAGAGGAACATTTGACCTTGTCGTCATGCATCTGTTAAACAGACAGACATTGAAACCGAAGGGCGGCTCAATCCGAAGTTGAGAAGAACATCTGACCTCGCCATCAGGCATCTATTAAACAAACATGCATCTAAACCGAAGGCCGACACAACACGAAGTTGAGAGGAACATCTGACCTTGCTGCGAAGTATCTGTTAAACAAACAGACATCGAACCCGAAGGGCGGCATAACCCAAAGTTGAGAAGAACATCTGAGCTTACCGTCAAGCATCTTTTAAAAAAACACGCATCGAATTTAAAGGTCGGCTCAACCCAAAGTTGAGAAGAACATCTGACCTCGCTGTCAGGCATCAGTTAAACAAACAAGCATCGAACCTGAAGGCTGGCTCAACACGAAGTTGAGAGGAACATCTGACCTCGCTGCCAGGCATCTGTTAAACAAACACGCATCGAACCCGAAGGACGGCTTAAACCGAAGTTAAGAAGACCATCCGACCTAGCCGCAGGCATCTGTTAAACAAACAGGCATCGAACTCGAAGGCCGACTCAACACGAAGTTGAGAGGAACATCTCACCTCGCTGTCAGGCATCTTTTAAACAAACAGGCATGAAACCCGAAGGCCGGCTCAACCCGAAGTTGAGAAGAACATCTGAACTCGCAGTCAGGTATCTTTCAAATAAACAGGCATCGCACTCGATGGTCGGCTCAACCCGAAGTTGAGAAGAACATCTGACCTCGCCATCAGGCATATGTTAAACAAACAAGCATCGAACCCGAAGGCCGGCTCAACACGAAGTTGATAAGAACATTAGACCTTGCCGTCAGGCATCTCGTAAACAAATAGGCATCGAACACGAAGTCCCGCTCAACACGAAGTTGAGAGTAACATCTGACCTCGCCGTCATGCATCTGTTAAACAAACAGGCATCGAACCCGAAGGGCAGCTCAACCCAAAATTGAGAAGAACAACTGACCATGCTGTCAGGCATCTGTTAAACAAACAGGCATCGAACCCGAATGCCGGCTCAACCCGAAGTTGAGAAGAACATCTGACCTCGCCGTCAGGCATCTGTTAAACAATCAGGCATCGAACCCGAAGGTCGTCTCAACCCTTAGTTGAGAAGAACATCTGACCTCGCCGTCAAGCATCTGTTCAATAAACCGGCATCGAACCCGAAGGTCGGCTCAACACGAAGTTGAGAGGAACATCTGACCTCGCCGTCAGGAATCTATTAAACAAACAGGCATCGAACCCGAAGGCTGGCTCAACACGAAATTGAGAAGAATATATGACCTCACCGTCAAGCATCTGTTAAAGAAACAGGTATCAAATCCAAAGGCCGGCTCAACCCGAAGTTGAGAAAAACATCTGACCTCGCCGTCAGGAATCCGTTAAACAAACAGGCATCGAACTCGAAGGTCGGCTCAACACGAAGTTGAGAAGTACATATGACCTTGCTGTAAGGGATCTGTTAAAGAACAGGCATCGAACCCGGAGGTCGGCTCAACAGAAGTTGAGAAGAACATCTGACCTCGCTATGAGGCATTTGTTAAACAAAAAGGCATTGAACCAGAAGGTCGGCTCAATACAAAGTTGAGAAGTACATCTGACCTTGCAGTTAGGCATCTGTTAGACAAACAGGCATCAAACCCGGAGGCCGGCTCAAAACGAAGTCGAGAAGAACATATGACCTTGTTGTCAGGCATCTGTTAAACAAATAGGCATCGATCCCGAAGGTCGGCTCAACACGAAGTAGAGAGGAATATCTGACCTCGCCATCATGCATCTTGTTGCGGTGAAAATTGGATATCAAGCTATTAAATTAACTTGAATCTTAATTCTTTTACAACCGAACTTTATTTTATCCAAAGGAAAGGTCTAAAGAAAGAAAAACCTTTTTCGCGATGTAACGACAACGCTTAAGAGATTTGGGGATCGGGGGTTGGTTATACCTAGGGAAGGTGTTAGCACCCTATTCATCTATAGTACTCTACAGGAACCTTTTGTTTGATTGTTTGCTAAGTTTGTGAAGATGTACCATTGATTGGGATATGGATTAGGGATAGGTAAAGACCTAGATGGTTTTCTAAGTTTTCTCGCAAAGACGTTGCATCTTCTGCCTACGTATCCTAACTAGGATAGAATCAGAGCAATCGTAGTTCACCTCACAAGGGATGAAGAACACTTGATTATGATCAAGGTTCAAGGGGGGAACAAACATGACAATGTTTGTGTGGAGTTTGACAAAACTCCCTATTCTAAGTTGTAATATTCAAAAGGGGAAGTAAGAAATCATGACGATGATCCTTACATAGAGTTGACAAACTCTATCCTAGGGTTCTAGTTGAAGAACACTCCTAGTACAGGTGGGTCTTTTAGACTTAAAGCAAAGTATAATGGTTTCTAAACTAAGGTTAAAATGACTTAACAAAGTCAAGGGAATGGGTGAATGAGTTATCCATAACATAAGGGTTAATGGAAAGATCTTTTCCTTTGGAGAGAGAGAGAGAGGAGGCAACTGGATGAGAGCTAACAAGCCTCATCACTTGGGGAAAGAAAATTTTGAACAAGACAACAACATAATAAATATGCATTCATGGTGACAACCATTAAGTGAGCATGTGAAAAAATGAAAATGCATTGATGACAATCAAAGCAGTTGATTAAGCAGGAAGTGTGACAACAGATCAAGCTTAAGTGTATTTAGCAGATGAAGTAAAAATGAACATGGTATCAAACAAAGATGAAATCCTAATATGTTAGCTAACACTTAATAACATGAATGCAAACAAATATCACAAGCAATCATAAGTATATCAAAAGAAAAATTCATCTGCATACGCGAAAATGGTCACAGAACGTACATAACTTGCACATAGTCAAAAGAGATGAAAAATTAGGCAAACATGGAAATAAAAAATATGGCATGAAGGTAGACATCAAGATGAACAAAATGCAAAACGAATGGGTGAAAAATGATTAAAATTGAGAGAGATATGGATGTTTGAAGTTTGGTTAAAAAATAGCAAAAATAACAAAAATAAACAAAAGGGTTGCCTTCCTCAGGGGTCGAACCCACGCTTGCATGGTTAAAGGCGCTTAAATGACAAGTTGCTTACCACTGGGGTGGCTATACATCCGTTGATGAAAGTCACCCCATAAATATATATGGGATGTTTCAAAACCAGGCTGGGCAAAAAAACATGAACAAACTTGGATTTGCATTTTAGCCATAACTTCCTCAATTCTTGATGTTTTTTCACAAAATTTTAGTGTAACTTGAGTATTTTTTTCATGAGGAACAAGATGACACTTTTATTTTTTTTGAAATTCTTCCTCTAAATCAAAACCCGATAGTGTATGCTTTGTGATGTTTGAAAATGCAATTTGATATGAAGCTCATGTTACATCTAGTTCTAAATCAAAATGATCATGCACACGCACCATAAAAATGATAATGGATGATTCTAACCACAAATTTAGGTTGAAAACCAACTGATATGAAAAAATATGTTCAAGTTGCAAATTATTGTGAATGTAAGGCATGATGATGTCCAATTCAAGTTCTAGGCATACTTTGATCAAGTTAAGCATACATACACATCACATGCATACTATTAAATGAACTCAAACACAAAGAAATGCTTAAAAAGACCTATTATGAGGAATGGTATTCTAAATGCAAGTTTGGCAAGTATTGATGCATGAGGGATGTCAGTTCAGCTTAAATGCAAAGTTTTACCAAGTTAATCACATACACATCTTGAGAACATGTTACTGAATGATTCTAGGCCCAACATTGGTTCCAAAATGAGCTGTGATGAAAAATGAGGTTCTTGCTACAAGTTGGCAGTTTAAGGTATACATGAAAAGTTCAGTCAAAGTTGTATTTCCATTCAATTAATCATATACACACACTTCATATATAGAAACAAATGTGTTCATGCTCAGGAATCACCTCAAAATAGGCTGTAGCAAAATATGATTTTCAAAAGGGGATTTTGGTGTTCTTGCAAGACAGTAGGATGCTCAAAATTAATTCTAGGCACTTTTACACCAAATGGATCACACATACATCTTGTATACATGTAGACAAGTGAGTTTAAGCAAGAAAAATGACTCAAAATGGTCTGGCCTAAAGAATGATACACAGGCTGCCAAATGGTGTTTTGAGGCAATGCATGAAAAGTTCAAAATCAGGTTCTAAGCATATTATGACCAAACCAGTTATGCCTATAGCTTATATGCATGTTGAGGGATGATTTCAAACATCAAGGATAGTTCAAAATGGTCTGTAATGAGAAGTGGTTGTCAAAGTGCAAGTGTGTATGTGTGAAGATGCATGATGATACTCAATTCTAGTTCTGTGCACATTTAGGTCAAATGAATCATACATACACCATACATTCATGATATTGAGTGGAATAAAACACATTTTGAAGTTAAAAGGATGTTGTCATGAAAAATGGTACTTCAAGTGTAGGTTTGTGCTTGTGTAATGCATGACCATGTTCAATTTCAGTTTAAAAGAATTTCAGACCAATTCCGTCACATACACATCTCATATTCATGATAATAAATGAGTTCAAGCACAATTTGAAACCAGAAACAAGCTGCTACAAGGAATGATAACAGAGTTGCAAAAATTGGCATTTTGGTGGAAAGTAAGAACAGTTCAAATCCAAGTTCTGCATATTTTGATCAAACCAGCTATGTACATAGCTCACATACATGTTATTGAACAAAACTTAAGCACACAAAATGGTTTAAGGAAGGCTGTCATGAGAGATTGCATACAAGCTGAAATTTTATGTTCTTTGTTCATGAAAATTCTCAAATCAGTTTCCAATCATGTTTAAATCAAACCAATAGCACACACAAGTCATAAATGCATGAGGGAATGATTCTGAGTTTAAACTTAAAACAACTTTAGCCTTTAACCAAAACTAGCATGTTCAAGACACTAATATGCAAAGTATGACATTTTGTGAATGATCAAGAAAACCAGATGCAAACAACTCTAAACAAACCTACATATCCAACATGTTCATGATTTTAAAGGTGTCTCAATTCAATCAAACAGCCACTCCTTGTCATGACAGAATTTATGCACAAGACCCATACATGACATATTTTCACATAATGAACTCAAAATGCCAAATCATGGAATTATGGTGCAAAGCAAGAATGGAGTGTTTACATACCTCTAGTGTACTGTGTTGAGTATGTTAGAACACCAAGAAACCCAGAGAAACTTCCAAATAACACTAGCTTTGAAGCTTTCTTCTTTTTGAAGCAAGAATACAAACTTTGAGACAGTTGGAGAAATAAACTCCACCAATGATCTTTAACACTTTAGACAGTTGAGAAATGATATATGAGAGGTGTTTGAGTGATTAGAACACCAAGCAAATGCATAGAACAAGTTTTGGCAGATTTTGTGGTTTTTGGTCAAAGTAACTTGGTATGGAAGTTGACTTTTTGAATGGTGAGGTTTTTGAATGGTTTAAGGTCTTGGACACCTTCTATATCATATTTAGAGATTGTGTGGATGATTGTTGGGGTGTTTGAATCGGGAGAAATGAGTTTGGCAGCAAATGTACCAAGACAGATTTTTGAAGCTTTTGGCAATTTTGTGATTTTGGAGTAATGTGTGAAAGAGACAAGGCTTGAGATTTCTCTGGTTTTTTAGAATCAATATTGTGTGGAAAATGAAGTGATGAGGGCTCCCTTTTATAGGCAAATGAAGAGAGGGGGCAGATTTGGAGATTTCTTCACATGAAAGAAAGGTTTTACCACTTTTGGATCAAACCTCCACAAAGGGTTTTCTTGGCAGATAGGTAAGCTCAATAGTCAAGAAAAATGATGATTTTGAAAGGGTTAAATGCAGGCTAGAGGGCGTAGCTTGATGGTTGTGGCAGATTTCACTTTACACCTCTTGCTTGGTTTAATCATTTTTAAATGCAAGTTGCAAGGCAACTTGCAAGCTTGGAGAATTCACCTCTTCTGCATAATCTCCTCATTTCTATGCTTCATAATCTCTACATATCAGAAATAATATCATTCAAGAGCTGAGATTGGTCAGTTTGATCAAAGGAATGATTTTTGAACTTTGGACAATGTGGGACTAAAGTGTGAAATCACCAACTTGCCATAACCATAACTTTCAGCTCACAAATCCTTTTGAGATGTGCTAGTACTTTTTAGAAAGCCCTCAAATATCTCTAAAACATTCATGTTTTCATGAGTTTCAATTTCCCAAAGGAACTTGGCCAAAAAGTCTCTCAAAGTTGCTAAAAAATGAACTTAAAAGTGAAATTTCTCCAAGTCGTTTTCCCTTCTCAAAATGAATTTGATCATAACTCCAAATCTATGCATTTTCTGATCATGGACCACTTAGGGACTTTTGTAGGGTTTGCTAAGAGATTTCTAATGAGCTTTGAACCAACTCAATTGGATGTGTGGTTAAGGAGTTATGGTTTAGCCCCTTTCAAAACCCTAATTTCCCGATTTTTCGATTACTTCTTCATCCTTGATCCAATGGTAATGAAAATTGATAGGCAAGTGCAATATGATATAAGGAACATTTTTGATTCACACTCTGAAGTCCAATTCCATAAATTTGAAGAGTTGACTTTTTGGTCAGCCGTACGATCGATCGGTGACTACCGAGTCGTCTGTTGATACTCTGGACCTCCTGAGACTTTGAAACTTCTTGAATGAACTTTATTGAGCTATATGAACTTCATGGATCAAGACCCCACCATTAAAACACCTTCCAACATCAAAGTCAAACTACAGTTGACTTTTACTAGTCAAAAACCCTAATCGGGTGCCTTGAAGCTCTTGATTCTGGGGTAACAACCTCAAATTGGATTCTCAATTGACATCATATGATACCCTTGATATTGTTTCATGATTGAATTAGCCTAAAACTTTGATTGATCACAAACCCTGAAGCTTCGATTTGACTGCACCAAACCCTGATTCATCTGTAACTTGACAAAGACAAACTTGTACTGGGTTAAGGTTAGATAATTCATGAGTATGCTCCTAAAATGATAATGAGAATCTAAGGGGTCAAAATTTGGGGTATGACAGTTGCCCCTATTCAAATATCTTTCACTGGATGGCGGTGAGAGATGACAATCCTCGCAGAATCATAGTGAAAGGTATTTAAATATAGAAAACCAAAAATTTTGTCCCTTAGATCCGATGATATGCAAAGGGAAAGGTCATGATATGCCATGAATTCTAAATGATGCTTCATGATGCTTGGATGCAAGACATATGCAGAAGACAGAAAAACAAAACAACGAGTAACTACTCATGGGACCTGGTTTTGTGGATCCGACACTGGGGAAAACTGAGGTATAACAATCAATAGTTTAAGCATGACTAGTGATAACTGAGAGGAAAATTTCACATGAGGATGCACAAAGTCCAATGAAGATGACAATCTCACTAGGGAAGAGCAAATACCCCACTAGGGAGAAGGATAGACTTCCACCGGGGAAAAGGGCGACTTTCTACTGGGAAAGTGAAGAACTAAAACACGAACCTCACTGGGGATGATCAGATGGGGAACTTCCTATAGTGAAGAGTTCAAATGGGATCTTCAGGAATGGACTAGAAACAAAGACCAAATACATTGGGGATACTAGTGACGACTAGATCTCTGAAACTTGTCTGGGGAGGAAGATTTCACTGGGGATAATGATGCCACCCAGTTTTAACAAATGGCTCAGGCAGTGCTAGTAACCACTAGACTTTCCGTAGGTAATGGTAACGACCAATCTGGGATAATAACAAATGAGATTTTCTCAAATCCAATTGATAACACGTAAGATTTCGACTGGGGAAATTGGTGATGACCAAATTTCAAGTAATGCCAGTAACTACTGGACTTAAAGGAGATTAGTAACGACCAAGTCCGGGTACCAATGACGATTGGGTTTCAAGTAATGCCAGTTACGACTGGACTTTGAAAGAAAACATGGGGACGACCAAATCAGGGTATACCAACACATGTGGTTATGAGAATGCTAGCAAGCTACTAGGCTTTAGCTGGGGAGGTTGGTAACGACCAAACCAAAAGATACCAATAACGATTGGATTCCAAGTGACGCCAGTTACGACTGGACTTCCATGGGGAAGGTTGGTAACGACCAACAAGATATCAATGCCGATAGGACTTCGCAGGGGATTTGCTAGTGACGATTAGATTTTAGAGGGAAAAGGTTGGTAACAACTGAACCAAAAGGTAATAACGAGTGAAGTTAAGACAATGTCAGTTACGACTGGACCTCAAAGGAAAATATGGTGACGACCAAAAGAAAACCAATAACGATCGGATTTCAAACACTACCAGTTACGACTGGACTTCAAAAGAGAAGGTGGTGACGACCGAATCAAAAGATACCAACGAGTGGAGTTTAAGACAATGCCAGTTACGACTGGTCTTAACAAGAAATATGGTGACGGCCAAAAGAATACCAATAACGATTGGCTTCTAAAACAATGCCAGTTACAACTGGATTTTAAAGGACATTCACTAGCAGTGATTAGGCATTCACGGGAAATCAACAAATAGCACACTGACCCCGAGAGACAAAACGAATCACACTGAACCCAGGCTGAAGGGTGTATGTAGTCTTGAAAATAGATCCACTCTTAACAGGGGAACGGAGTTTTAAACCAGCTAGTCAGAGATAACAAAGCAAATTCAAACAAAATGCTCAGAAGTCTTCTACTGGGGACGAGTCCTCATATCATCATAAGAGGTTCTGAGAGGCAGTCTTCCAACTTGATACTTACACATGACCAAAGGAGACTTAGCAGTCCAACGTGCTTACACTTCACCAGGGAGTGCGATAGGCTTGCGTATCAAAGTTTCCTCTATCCTGAGGTTTCGGGGAAGTATGATTTTCCTCGATTCTTTTCATGAGTTGAAGTTTTTACGTTTGTTAATATTTTCAAGTTTATTCCAATAATTTGACCCTGATGCTTTCAAAATTATCGTTGACCAACGAACAATATTTTGCATAACAAAGAAAATAAAGGAAATGATAAATTTGCAAAAGAAAGAATGGCTCAAAACTGATTTTATTCAAGGATGAAATCTTGCAAATGACAAAATTCCATAGAAGTTTTACAAGTGAAAAATGGCAACGTGGATAAGGTTACATCAAATCCCATGACCAGTTATCCCTAAAGACTAAAACTCCCCAAAATCCTTGCTTCTGACAAGAGCGGTTGAGATGAATTCTTGTAGGACCTTCTACGTTAGTGACAACTCATCTAATACAGTGAAACGCCTTTGTCCCTAATATTTGCCTGGATCGCCCTTTCGGGTTTTCAATCCACCGGGACGCTCATTTTTGCCTAAGTCGCCCTTTCGGGTTTTCAACTTAGCGAGCTCTTATTTTTCTTTCTTTTTCTCTTTTTCTCTTTTCTTTTCTTTTTCTTCAACCCTAACTTTTGCATAAGCCTCTCCTTTGAGTTTTCGGCTTATCGGGTTCTTTTAGGCGTAATATTTTCGTACTGCATCAGAATTCACTGGATGAGTAAGTTGTTCTCCATCCATGGTGGTGAGAATTAACGAACCTCCTGAGAAGACTGTTTTCACAACAAACGGGCCGTCATAGTTAGGCATCCACTTTCCCCGTGCATCTTTATGAACTGGTAAAATCTTTTTGAGTACAAGTTCCCCCTCTCGGAACTTTCGGACACGAACTTTCTTGTCAAAAGCCCTCTTGATCCTTTTCTGGTATAACTGACCATGACACATCGCAGACATGCGCTTCTCATAAATAAGATTCAACTGATCAAACCTTTCTCTCACCCATTCTGCTTCTTCAAGCTTGGTTTCCATTATGACTCTCAAAGAAGGTATCTCGACCTCAATAGGAAGTACCGCATCCATTCCATATACCAAAGAAAAAGGGGTTGCCCCTGTTGAAGTGCGGACGGACGTTCTCTATCCATGCAAGGCAAATGGTAGCATCTCATGCCAGTCTTTGTAAGTTTTTACCATCTTTTGCAAAATCTTTTTGATGTTTTTATTCGCAGCTTCTACCGCTCCATTCATCTTGGGACAGTAAGGAGAAGAATTGTGATGTTCAATTTTGAAGTCATCGCACAACTCTTTCATGACTTTGTTGTTCAAATTGGTACCATTGTACGTCATGATCCTGCTTGGAATTCCGTAACGACAGATAATCTCCTTCTTGATAAAACGGGCCACCACTTGCCGAGTAACATTAGTGTAGGATGCGGCTTCAACCCACTTTGTGAAATAGTCAATAGCAACCAGAATAAATCGGTGTCCGTTAGAAGCTTTTGGTTCAATTGCCCCAATCATATCGATTTCCCACATAGAGAAAGGCCACGGTGATTGATAACGCGAAATCGTATATATATAATGACACACATTTTTACTAATCAGTGACTGGTTTCACTCCGATTTCGGATATTTCCACTCTATTTGTCCAGTATTTTGCAGGTATTCAAAGTTCATGCTCAAATGGAGCAAGATGAAGAAAACAAGCAATTACAGATGAAAACCATATGAAAAACAAGCCAAAAACAGCAAATACGAATTCTGCTGATGTGACGACCGTCACAGGGATGTGACGACCGTCACACATCCATGACGACCGTCATGCAATAAAAATGCAGAAATGCTGCACGTGCTATGAAGTGCTTGCAAATGCCAAAAAGAAGTGGACCACTAACTCCTATATTTTCTAAGATCAATCCCACTCCCAGAGGAAATTAACCGTTGGAAATTCCTTCTATAAAAGGAGGGAGCTGGTACCAGAAAAGGGAGCTGCATTGAAGACACAAAGTGCTGCCAATTTACTTTCAGAGCAATTTTTAGTTTCCCAATTTCTTATCGTTTATTGTTTCCTTTTTATTTCTTTCCTTGCAATTGTTGTTTTACTTTCCAAATTCTATTCTGTACGAGTAATTGGCACAAAGACTAAATCCTGCTGTCATTTTGGAGGATTTCCCAAAAGCCAATCGAATTATTTACAGGTTCTTATTTTAATCGTTAACTGATTTCTATTTCCCATTATAATGCATATTTATATTTTCTGCCGTTGTGTACGTGTTCTTAATTTATATTCCATGTCTGGCTAAATTTAAGTAATCGGTATGTAATAAGTAGTCAGATGGGATTCGATAATTAACCGGTGTATACTTTCCTTTTCAAACTTATTTATGGCTTCAGTTTTTGAATTGATTTTTTCTAAAATAAATGTTCGTCGCGACAGCGAGAACTTATTTAAAAGCAGTTTTGCCACGACAGTGGGAAATTCATAAAGATACGAACCAACAAGCGACAACTGAGGTTAGGTCCAGATAGTAAAAACTAAGCATTCATTTTAAAAAAAGCGACAGCGCTTTAAAAAGGATTAGAGCTTAATGGTTTTCAAAAAGTAATTTTAACCGCGAACGGGATAGCGACAACATATGTTTCGCCTTAGAGTTGCGACTAGCGTCAACAACCATCGTGAGACAAAAGTCTTTAAACCGTCATTTTCTTCTTAAACTATTTTTGAAAACACCCAAAACACCGGTGACTTGTCGAATCCTTGAAGAACCAACATATTGCATACCGATTCAAGCATTTATACCTTAAGTAACATTTTAGTTCCCTTATAGTTTACACACTTATTTTGCTTTTATTTCCCTAAAACCATACCAACCTAGCTAAACACAGTAACACCCGAAAATAATAACTTGATTATGAGTCCCTGTGGGATCGATATCTTTTATTACTACACGATAGACTGTGCACTTGCAGTTAATTCAATTAGACATAGAAAGTCGCGATCAAGTTTTTGGCGCCGTTGTCCGGGACCCGTTTAGTCAATAGTGTAATCCTTTGTTACACAGTATAGACTAGGTTAACTATTCTCTCTCCCTCTACTCGTTCTTCGGTTGTATGCCAAGTACTTGCTCACAAGGCGACATCTTACAACCTACAATCACCGAACTAGAGCGCTTCTTACATTTAAGAAGGCGCATCCTCGAATATCAACGAAAACACAATATTCCTGATCTTCTAGCTCATCCTCCTATTGAAGAATCAAAGATGGCTGACGGACCTCAGAACAAACCGCTGAAGGACTACGCTACACCCTCCCAGCTGGAACCTCGAAGTAGCATTGTTGCCCCAGCTATCAATCGGAATGATTTCGAAATGAAACCGTCATTGCTGTCAGCTGTACAACAACATCAATTCTCAGGTAATGCAACTGAGGATCCGAATGAACACTTAACGAAGTTTGTGCAAGCAGACACAATGAAGGCAAATGGAGTAACTCCAGACGCAATAAGACTTCGTCTCTTTCCTTTCTCTCTTAGAGATAGAGCTTGAACATGGTTACAATCCTTACCATCCAACTCCGTTACGACGTGGGAACAGTTGAAGAACGTTTTCTTAGCAAGATATTTTCCGCCAAGCAAAACTGCTATGCTTAGAGCTCAAATCAACGGATTTCGACAAAAAGATACTGAATCTCTCTACGAAGCGTGGGAAAGGTTCAAGGATATGATGAGAGCATGTCCTCACCACGGTTTAGAAGACTGGGTGGCGATCCATACTTTCTACAATGGGCTTCTATATAACACCAGATTAACGGTAGACGCCGCCGCAGGCGGTGCACTTATGGATAAACCATACGACGAAGCCTATCAACTGATTGAAAACATGTCTCAGAACCACTGCCAATGGGGAGGTGAAAGAACTACAGCAGAGAAACCCGCAGCGAAAGGTGGGATGTACGAGATCAGTAGTCTTGAAAAGTTCAACACTAAGGTAGACGCTCTAGCGCAGAAAATCGACAGTCTGATCGTTACCCGAACTGCAACCGTAGCTGCTGTAACTCCAAACTGCGAGTTATGTGGAATCGCCACTCATAATGCGCCCGAGTGCCCATTATTGGCAGGAATTCCACCAGACCAAGTAAACTACGCTCAAGGAAATCCTTACGCAAATACTTACAACCCAGGATGGAGGAACCACCCAAACTTTTCCTACAAGAACGATAATGCCTTGCAAGCACCAGCTGCTCCGCCAGGATATCAGAAACCAGCCGCTGCTGCCCAGACTGCCCCTAGGAAATCAAATCTCGAAGTGATGATGGAAAAATTCATATCAACTCAAGCTCAAACAAATAAAGAATTCCTGAATCAAAACATACACACTAGCGAGCAAATTAAACAGCTGACCGAAAAAGTAGACGCTTTAGCCACCCACAATAAAATGCTCGAAACGCAGATATCACAAGTAGCTCAACAACAAGCCTCTGCAGCCGCACCAGCTGGGACATTTCCAGGCCAGCCAGAACCTAATCCGAAAGGTCATGCAAACGCTGTCATATTGAGAAGTGGAAAAGAATTTGAAGGCCCAACAGATCCTAGGAATGAAGATTTAGTCATGCATCAGAAATCTGATAAACCAACAGAAAAGGAGTCTGAAACAGAAAAGAAGGAATGTGACGAGCAAAAGGCCACCAAAGATGAAAACTCATATGTGCCTCCAGCGCCATATAAACCACCTATCCCTTATCCTCAAAGATTCATAAATTCCAAAACTTCAGGACAATTTAAGAAATTTGTTGAACTTCTGAAACAACTAAATATCACTATTCCTTTCACAGAAGCGATAACTCAAATGTCGTCATACGCTAAGTTTCTTAAAGAAATCTTGTCTAACAAAAGGAAATCGAGGATAACGAAATAGTTACACTTACTGTCGAATGTAGCGCAATCATTCAAAACAACATGCCTCCTAAACTAAAAGACCCAGGTAGTTTCTCCATACCTTGCGTCATAGGAAAGTTCGTTATAGACAAAGCTCTATGCGATCTAGGAGCCAGTATAAGTGTCATGCCTTTATCTATATGCAAAAAGCTGAATATGGGAGAACTAAGACCAACTAAAATGTCTGTGCAATTGGCTGACCGATTAGTCAAATACCCTATCGGTGTGTTGGAAAACGTTCCAGTACGCATAGGCCAATTCTATATCCCAACCGACTTCATAATCATGGACATCAAAGAGGACTCTGTTACCCCAATTATCCTAGGAAGACCGTTCCTAGCGACAGCCGGAGCTATCATAGACGTAAAGAAAGGAAGGCTAACATTCGAAGTAGGAGAAGAAAAGATAGAGTTCATCCTTACTAAGTTCTTGAAGGCACCAGCTATAGTTGACACATGCTATATAGTAGATGTCATTGACGAATGCATACGAGAACTGGAGAAGGAAGAAATTACATATTCTGAAATCATGAAGATCCAAATCCCTGCTATTCATGAAGACGACAACTGGCGTGCACCATACAAAGATGATAGTCTGAGCGAAAAACCCAGCTTTAGACTCCAAATCACATGCCAGGTCCGAAAAACCCAGCTTTAGAACTTAAAGAACTACCTAAAACCCTCAGGTACGAATTCTTAGATACAGAATTCAAAAGACCAGTAATAGTCAACGCAAATTTAGGACAGTTTGAAACTAAGCAATTACTAGAAGTCCTAAGGAAATACCCAACTGCGTTAGGCTACAATATAAGCGATCTAAAAGGCATAAGTCCTTCCATCTGTATGCACCGTATCATGCTAGAGGAAGACTGCAAAACTTCAAGAGAACATTAGAGAAGGATAAACCCGATCCTAAGCACTGTAGTCAAATATGAGGTGAAAAAGTTACTAGACGCAGGAATCATATACCCGATCTTTGACAGCCAATGGGTCAGCCCAATACACGTAGTGCCAAAGAAAGGAGGCGTTACTGTAGTGAAGAATGTGAAAGGCGAATCGATAACCCAAAGAGTTGTGACCGGAAACAGGATGTGTATCGATTACAGAAAACTGAATAAGGCGACTCGGAAAGATCATTTCCCTTTATCTTTCATAGACCAGATGTTGGAAAGACTAGCGAAACATTCGTACTTCTGCTATCTAAATGGTTATTCGGGATTCTTTCAAATTCCTATTCACCCCGATGACCAAGAAAAGACAACATTCACCTGTCCTTATGGTACTTTTGCTTATCGCCGAATGTCGTTTGGACTATGTAATGCTCCAGCAACCTTCCAAAGATGCATGATGGCAATATTTGCGGATTTCATAGATGACATAATGGAAGTGTTCATGGATGACTTCTCTGTATGCGGACAAAGCTTTGAAAGCTGCTTGTCAAATTTAGAAACGGTACTCAAAAGATGCGCTAAAGTGAACCTTGTCCTTAATTGGGAGAAATGCCATTTCATGGTCCGACAAGGCATCGTTTTAGGACACGTCATATCTGAAAAAGGGATTGAAGTGGACAAAGCTAAAGTAGAGATCATAAAGGATCTTCAACCTCCGAAAACCGTATGAGAAATACGAGCTTTTTAGGACACGCTGGATTATACCGAAGATTCATAAAGGATTTCTCGAAAATCACAAAACCTCTTACAGGTTTGTTAATGAAAGATGTCGAGTTCGTTTTTGATAAAGAATGCTTAGAAGCATTCGAAACTCTAAAGACAACACTCATTACCGCACCAATCATGCAACCCCCAGATTGGCGACTACCATTCGAAATCATGTGCGATGCGAGTGATTATGCTGTAGGCGCAGTTCTAGGACAAAGGAAAGACAAGAAGCTTCACGCTATCTACTACGCCAGTAGAACTTTAGACCTTGCCCAAATGAACTACGCCACGACGGAAAAGGAACTTCTAGCAGTTGTGTTTGCACTTGACAAACTCCGTTCCTACTTGGTAGGAGCCAAAATAATCATATACACAGATCACGCTGCCATTAGGTACCTAATAAGCAAAAAGGACGCCAAACCAAGATTATTGAGATGGATCCTATTATTACAAGAGTTCGACTTAGAAATTAAAGATAAGAAGGGGACCGAGAACGTAGTTGCATATCACTTATCCCGAATATAGGGCATTAAACAAGAATCAGTTCCTATCAATGACGACTTTCCCTATGAACGTCTAATTGCCAACTTGGAAAGCGATATGTCCAACTCAACCTCGGAAGAACCAGAACTTGAAAAAGTCGTGGAAGCTGTCTATGCCCAAGCCACTTTGCCTTGGTTTGCCGACATCGTTAATTACTTAGCCGCAGGCATGCTTCCACCGGACCTAACTTACCAACAAAAGAAGAAATTCTTCCACGACTTAAAACATTACTATTAGGACAAACCTCTACTCTTCAAACGAGGCGCCGACAAAATTTACCGTCGCTGTGTCCTAGAGGAAGAAATAGAAGACATCATTTCCCAATGCCATTCAGCACCTTATGGTGGTCATGCTAGTACTTCAAAGACGTGCGCTAAAATTCTACAATCTGGCCTATTTTGGCCCAGCCTCTGGAAGGATGTCCATATCGCTGTACTCAAATGCGACCGGTGCCAACGCACTGGCAATATCTCACGACGCGATGAGATGCCTCAGAAAGGAATTTTAGAAGTAGAAATCTTTGACGTCTGGGGAATAAACTTCATGGGACCTTTCCCGACTTCTTTTGGAAACAAATATATACTCGTCGCTGTCGATTATGTATCTAAATGGATAGAGGCCGTTGCCGCTCCAACAAATGACGCGCGAGTAGTCGTCAAACTCTTTAGAAACACAATCTTTCCTAGATTCGGTGTGCCCAGACTCGTCATTAGTGACGGTGGTTCGCACTTCATATCGCGAATCTTTGACAAACTCCTCTCCAAATACGGAGTCAAACACCGCGTACCTACACCTTATCATCCACAAACTAGTGGACAAATGGAGGTTTCGAACAGAGAAATAAAGCAAATTTTGGAAAAGGCTGTCGCAACCTCCAGGAAAGATTGGTCATCAAAACTAAACGAAGATTTATGGGCTTATAGGACCGCCTTTAAGACACCAATAGGTACCACACCATTTAAATTAGTTTACGGAAAATCATGTCACCTGCCGGTAGAATTAGAGCATAAAGCCTTCTGGGCTATTAAGACGCTGAACTTCAACTACACTGCGGCAGGAGAAAAACGAATCTTGAACCTTCACGAATTGGAAGAGCTCAGATTGGACGCATACGAGAATGCCCGCATCTACAAAGAAAGAACCAAGAAATGGCATGATAAACGTTCGATCCGGAAACAATTCAGTGTGGGAGACATCGTGCTCCTATTCAACTCAAGATTAAAACTTTTCCCTGGAAAATTAAAATCTAGATGGTCTGGACCTTTCGAGGTAACCAAAATCCTAAAAAGTGGAGCTGTTGAAATCAGAAATCAAATCAACGCACCGTTTATAGTAAACGGACAGCGTTTGAAGCATTATAATCAAAACGAACACAGCCACCACGTGAGCAATATGAAATTGCTCGAGCTTCCCGAATAGCTTATCACCAAGCTATCGTCAGGCTTTTGACGTTAAAAACAGCGCTGATTGGGAGGCAACCCAATTTTTCCCGTTTTTCCCTTCTAAATTTACTGAAACTATGTTTTCATTTTAACTAATAATTTCCATAAATTTCTATTTTTCTTATTTTCTACTATTTATTTTATTTTTCTTTCTTTTATCACCTTTTGCTTCTTAAAAATCTAATCTGAGTAAATGTGATTTAGATTTTTCCAGGATTTTAAAGTCGTTCTACTTTTCTCCTGTTTTTATCCAACTAACCTCCGAGTATGGCTGACATCGACGTTACGACCGTTGTATTTAGAGGACTAGCTCACAAGGCCAGATTTGAGGCACTGACTCAGAGAAGTTTTGCTTCGACTCTGTACTACGATAGAGCCACCATGGACAAGCTAGGAATCCAGGATAGCATTCAGTATCTATTTAACCAATTAGGCTGGGAGCAAACTGCTCTAAAGACCTGATTTGCTACCTACCGCAAACTCACGTTCGAATTCCTTAGCTCCTTAAGCTACTTACCCGAACATGGCTATGGATCCACCAAAGAGCTGATAACCTTTAGAATGTTTGGAATGGACCAAACCCACAACCGTACATCGTTAGCTAACATCCTAGGCTTCCCTAGCGGACCTTTTGTGTTTACCAACACTAAAGAGGATATTGATCTCGAGTTAGAACAATTCTGGGGTACCATCACCGGTAACTATCACCCTGAACCGAATGACATGCACAACAACGAGATACACAATCCAGCACTCCGTTCTTTTCATAGGATTTTAGCTCATACCCTTTTTGGGAAGGAGTAAAACATTACAACAGTCTCAAAAGAAGAGTTGTTCATCCTTTTCTGTGCTTCACAAGGCCGCCCCGTCAATGATGTCCCTTTTACGATGATGGCATTCACACGCTTTAATCAGGAACCTCACTCACCCATTTTAATAGGAGGCTTAGTCACCATGATTGCCCATGAAATTGGCCTGAGGTATCACCTGAACAGAGCCATTCGTTTCAGCAACCTCAGATCAATGGACATCCAATTCTGCTTCAACAGACGTATCTTAGGTACCTTAGGACCAGGAGCCTAAGAATACCTCATAGCTGATCAACCTGTCCACCTTTTCACATTGCCCAACCACGAGCTAACAAGTATCCACAATAGAAACAATTGGCTTTATGAATTGGACGAGCCTATGGGACCTCCATCACCTCACTCCACACCCCAGGCTTACATGTACGATAGTGATCACATATCAGAAGCACATGACTATATGTACTATCAAGATTATGAGTCCGAAGTGGAGACAGATCCTGAGACCCCTCCTAACTACCATAACTTTCCTGACCCCACTCTTGAATAAGACACAGACAAGTTGGACACTATTCTGAGAACTATGGACGACTTCAAGCTGGAAATAACCACTATAAAAGATGAATTAACGCAACTTCACATGGATTTCGTTACTTACATGGATGTAGTTAGCGACCAATTTAATGACGTTATTCAGCAGATCAACAACCTGAAGAAACCAAAGGAGTGATATTTTAGTTTTCTTTTTAAGTCTAGTTTACTGCATTTCACATTGTTTCCCATTATTTAATTTTGCAATTGTTTCTTTTTGGATATTGTACTACATTAAACTCGTTTTTTTGATTCAATGTTATTTTAATTTCATTCCGGTATTTCCCTTAATTTTGTTTCCTGTTATCTTCTATTTTGTGACTAGTTTCTCATACTGCATTAGAATATAAAAAATCACTGTGGAAAACGCCCCCCAAGCGAACTTCTGCAATTCTGCAGAATTTGCTAGTGTGACGGTCGTCACAAACCCCTGACGGTCGTCACGCGTATTACGACCGTCACACACCCCTGACGGTCGTCACGCGAACAAAACCCCAATTCTGTCAAAACAGGGGTTACGAACCTCTCCACCTCCACTCTCCTAATTTCCCACTTTCACACATTTAACCTCCACTACAACCTTCTGAATTCCCCATTAACCCTCCACCATTTCAACTACCATTTCACTATTATATATTGACCTCTGCATTCCCCTACTTCTCCATCCACAGAAACTTTCTATTCTCAATCTCTGCACCTCTCTCACGAAAAAAATGGCCAGACAAAATCGTGAAAACCCCGACTTGAGCAATATCACTTTCCGAGAAGGCGAGGCCGGCGAAAGGCAGCGGACCAACTACATAGCTTTCCATCAACGGTCGCTTCAGCCAACCCGCTATGCTCACCTGGATTCTTTGACAGAACTGGGAATTCTGGATGGCGTCACTTGGATGCTACAGAGGGCCGGCATCTGGCATCTCTGCACTAACCCTCAACCCACCTACGAGCAACTCACACTGGAGTTTCTCAGTTCCTTCGTGTACGTGACTTCACCCGGCGATACCAACCAGCTCACCGGCGCCGCGTGCTTCCGCTTATTCGGCATCGAATATCAAGTCCCCCAAGACCGCATCGCCGTTATGTTACAGTTTCCTCACGGTGACGACGCTCATCGCCGCCCCTCCGATCAGTTGTACCAGGAAGCCTTCCCTCTATGGAACCAACTGACCGACACCACTGCAGAAAGTTGGGAAACTCTGAATACCACTCACATCCACAACCCAACAATCCGCTACTTTCATCGCGTGTTGAGCAACACCATCATCGCTCGTGACAGTAACCACAAGGTCAACTCGAAGGAGCTGTTTTATCTCTGTTGCGTGTTTGTTTCAGAACCCGTTAACGCCGCCCCATTTCTCTTGACTCACATTCAAGCCAACTGCAACCGCGACTCAAAACCATTCTATTTTGGTGGCATCATCACATCTATTGCCTTAGGCCTCGATTTTGGCGACCGCCTATATACCCTTCGCCAGATGCCCCCTGTCTTCCTAGACACCGACCACTGCCGCGCCTCTCACCTAATCAGATCCCGCGCAGATGGGAAATATCATCCGGTAGTGCGTGGTCGCACTATCCAGAGCATTATCATGCCCTCTCGCACCCGAATGCATCTGCAGGACAGAGCCAACTGGCTCTTCGATCCAAATGCTCCTGCTGCCCCAACTCAGGATAATGCCTAAGAGCCCAGGGATGAAGTTCAAGAGGAGTTGGATAGAGTCGACCAGGCTGAGCCATCACAAGCACCTGCTGTCGAAGGTCCTTCCTCGCGCCGCCGCCGCCGTCCTGACACTGATGACACATCCGAGGCTCTCCTCCGCTGCATTGAACAGCAGAATTAGATGATGCTTATGATGGAACAGCAGAACCGACGGGCTGAAGAATTCGAAGCGTGGCAGAGAGAACAAACCGGTCACATGAGGACATCTATGCAGCAGATCCAGGACGTCCAATCCATCCTGGTCGATGACATGGCCAACCTCACTGTGCGAGTCGACGGCCTCCGCGAGTACATCTTCCACACCGGAGCTTTGAAGCTCGAGGCATGCGACGGAAGAGCCAGAGGTAGAGGAAGTGATAGAGGAAGAGGAAGGGACTAGTAGTATTTTTCATTTCTTGTATTTTGTTTTTTTTTCTTTCCTTTGTATTTTTCCCTTCCGCATTCTTTCAAATCAGTGAGGACACTGATTGAGATAGTGTGGGAGCGGACCGTTATTTCCCTTTTCCCTATTATTTCCTATTTCCGATTGTTTTCCCTGTTATTTCCTATTTCTGATTGTACTTTTCATTCAAATTTTCAATTTAGAGTATTTTTAATTTTGGCAAATAAAGTTCATTTATATATATCCCTCAGTTACGTGAACTCCCCGCGCTTTATCCGACATATACAAAGAAACTTTTATCCTCTCCAAAGCATCACGTGACACGCCTAAGCCTTACCAAGTTTGGAATTTCCGAGAAGAAAATTCTAACAAAGCCACTACCGCCCTGACACCTTATACCTCTGGTTTATGCGAGTCAGTCTCACTACTTACTCGTACCAAAGCCTCAAGTTTCGACTTAAACGGAGCCCCTAGTAGTTTATACGAGCAGTCAGCACCATCCTAAACACTTCTAAGTAAGAAACCGATGCAAATAAGTGCGTGATCTCTAGTATGAAATGAATAATCATGAAAGAAAAGAAAAACCATATAGCCTGAATATAGAGACATGTTCCTTCTAAGTTAGGTGCTCCTCGCCCGAGCATTTAGCCCAACGGTACGAAACTCTTGCATATTTATAGCAGAATGAGCATATGTACGAAGAAAAATCAAACTAGCAAAGAGATCATAGTCACCAACAGGTTTGCTTGCCATGAACGTGTATGGACAACGGGCTTAATGTGATTGCGCCAGAATGAAACCGGGTAAAATTTGTTGCGAGAAGCTTGAAGCCGAGCTGCAGTAACATGATTGGGACTGGCTTGCATAAAAGAGAGGCCTTCGAAGACTTACAATCCAGTGCCACTGCCGTATACGCTTTGTTTCCATTGGACCCCCAACTTTCCTAACTTGACGTCTGAGAAATCTTATCGAAGGAAGAGCGTGCCGCGTGCTTGCCAAACTTTAAATTTTTCCTACCTTTACTTGAGGACAAGCAAAGATTCAAGTTTAGGGGAGTTTGATAACGCGAAATCGTATATATATAATGACACACATTTTTACTAATCAGTGACTGGTTTCACTCTGATTTCGGATATTTCCACTCTATTTGTCCAGTATTTTGCAGGTATTCAAAGTTCATGCTCAAATGGAGCAAGATGAAGAAAACAAGCAATTACAGATGAAAACTAGATGAAAAACAAGCCAAAAACAGCAAATACGAATTCTGCTGATGTGACGACCGTCATACGTGTTACGACCGTCATACGTGTTACGACCGTCACACATCCATGACGACCGTCATGCAATAAAAATGCAGAAATGCTGCACGTGCTGTGAAGTGCTTGCAAATGCCAAAAAGAAGTGGACCACTAACTCCTATAGTTTCTGAGATCAATCCCACTCCCTGAGGAAATTAACCGTTGAAAATTCCTTCTATAAAAGGAGGGAGCTGGTACCAGAAAAGGGAGCTGCATTGAAGACACGAAGTGCTGCCAATTTACTTTCAGAGCAATTTTTAGTTTCCCAATTTCTTATCGTTTATTGTTTCCTTTTTCTTTCTTTCCTTGCAATTGTTGTTTTACTTTCCAAATTCTATTATGTACGAGTAATTGGCACAAAGACTAAATCCTGCCGTCATTTTGGAGGATTTCCCAAAAGCCAATCGAATTATTTACAGGTTCTTATTTTAATCGTTAACTGATTTCTATTTCCCATTATAATGCATATTTATATTTTCTACCATTGTGTATGTGTTCTTAATTTATATTCCATGTCTGGCTAAATTTAAGTAATCGGTATGTAATAAGTAGTCAGATGGGATTCGATAATTAACCGGTGTATACTTTCCTTTTCAAACTTATTTATGGCTTCAGTTTTTGAATTGATTTTTTCTAAAATAAATGTTCGTCGCGACAGCGAGAAGTTATTTAAAAGCAGTTTTGCCACGACAATGGGAAATTCATAAAGATACGAACCAACAAGCGACAGCTGAGGTTAGGTCCAGATAGTAAAAACTAAGCATTCATTTTAAAAACAGCGACAGCGCTTTAAAAAGGATTAGAGCTTAATGGTTTTCAAAAAGTAATTTTAACCGCGAACGGGATAGCGACAACATACATTTCGCCTTAGAGTTGCGACTAGCGTCAACAACCATCGTGAGACAAAAGTCTTTAAACCGTCATTTTCTTCTTAAACTATTTTTGAAAACACCCAAAACACCGGTGACTTGTCGAATCCTTGAAGAACCAACATATTGCATACCGATTCAAGCATTTATACCTTAAGTAACATTTTAGTTCCCTTATAGTTTACACACTTATTTTGCTTTTATTCCTCTAAAACCATACCAAGCTAGCTAAACACAGTAACACCCGAAAATACTAGCTTGATTACGAGTCCCTGTGGGATCGATATCTTTTATTACTACGCGATAGACTGTGCACTTGCAGTTAGTTCAGTTAGACATAGAAAGTCGCAATCAGTGATGACAACACATTTAGCAATGTTGGCGGTACGTGCATCTTGTCCGCATAAATCTGACACTTGTGACATTTCCTAGTATATTGAATACAGTCATTTTCCAAGGTCTACCAGTAATAACCTGCCCTCAAAATCTTTTTAGACATAGCATATCCATTGGCGTGAGTGCCAAATATTCCCTCATGAACATCTTGCATTAACAACTCTGCTTCTCGTCTGTCGACACATCTAAGCAGGACCATATCATGATTTCTTTTGTAAAGCACATCATTGCTGAGAAAGAAATTAGATGCTAATCGTCTCAGAGTTTTCTTGTCAAGTGACGTAGCATCTGCTGGATACTCTTGTTTGGACAGGTAATTCTTGATGTCGTGGTACCAGGGCTTATCATCAGTTTCTTCTTCAACCATCTGACAGTAGGCGGGCTCGGTCTTGCGTTCAATTCGAATGAGAGTGGCATCATTGACATCCTTGATTTTCCACATTGAGGCTAACATGGCTAGGGCATCAGCGATGTGATTCTCAGATCTCAGAACATGCTTGAAAGTGATTTCATCGAAATACTCCATCATCTTGACGATGTAGGCTCTATAAGGGATCAAATTCTCATGTCTAGTTTCCCATTCTCCAGTAACTTGATAAATAACCAAAGTTGAATCCCCACTAACTTCAAGAAGTTTGATTTTGAGGTCGATAGCTGCCTTGAGGCCGAGAATGCATGCTTCATATTCGGCGATATTGTTTGTGCAGTCAAAATCCAACCTGGCTATGAATGGAGTGTAACCACCTTCCGGACTCATTAAAACGGCGCCTACGCCATGCCCACTGTAGTTGGAGGAACCATCAAACATCATTTTCCACCAAAGACCTTCCTGCGGACCCTCATCAAGACCTGCCTCTTCACAATCTTTTACCAACATGATGTCTTCATCTGGGAAATCAAATTTGAGAGACTCATAATCTTCCACTCGTTGATCTGCAAGATATTCTGACAACATACTATGCTTGATAGACTTCTGAGCTACGTACTGGATGTCGTATTCTAATAATAACATATGCCAACGAGCGAGCCTTCCAGTCTGAGCAGGCTTCTTAAAAATATACTTTATCGGATCCATTTTTGAAATCAATAAAGTGGTATGACAAATCATGTACTGCCTCAAACGTCTAGCAGCCCATGCTAAAGCACAACAAGTTTTCTCCAAGAGTGAATATCGGCTTTCACAATCAGTAAACTTCTTACTCAAATAATAGATAACATGTTCTTTTCGTCCAGACTCGTCCTGCTGACCTAACACACAACCCATTGAATTCTCAAGCACTGTCAAATACATGAAGAGAGGTCTTCCTGGAACAGGAGGTATTAAGATCGGAGGCTCTTGGAGATAGCCTTTAATTTTATCAAACGCTTACTGACAATCTGAATTCCAAATGACCGTCTGGTCCTTGCGTAACAATTTGAAGTTGGGCTCGTAAGTAGGAGTCATATTGGAAATAAATCTGGATATGTAGTTCAGTCTTCCAAGAAAACCTCTGACTTGCTTCTCAGTCTGCGGAGCTAGCATATCTTGAATGGCTGGGACCTTATCTGGATCCACCTCAATCCCGCGGTGGCTGACAATAAAACCGAGTAACTTTCCAGATCTTACTCCAAAGGTACACTTGGCTGGATTCAGTCTCAACTGATATTTTCTGAGTCTCTTAAATAATTTCAAAAGATGTTCCAAATGGTCCTCCTCGCTTTGATATTTGGCTATCATGTCATCAACATATACCTCTATCTCCTTGTGCATCATATCATGAAATAAAGTTACCATGGCCCTTTGATAAGTAGCACCGGCGTTCTTCAGACCGAAAGGCATAACTTTGTAACAGTAAGTCCCCCACGGAGTAATGAAAGTAGTTTTTTCCATGTCATCGGGATCCATCTTAATCTGATTGTAACCGGAAAAACCATCCATAAATGAGAAAACTGCAAATCGAGTCGTATTATCCACCAACGTATCGATATGCGGCAAAGGGAAATCATCCTTCGGACTTGCCTTGTTTAGATCCCTGTAATCCACACACATTCTGACTTTCCCATCCTTTTTCGGCACAGGTACAATATTGGCTACCCATTCGGGTATTTGGACACTGCTAAGAAACCCGCATCAATCTGTTTCCTCACCTCATCTCGAATCTTGAGAGCCATGTCAGGTCTTGTCCTTCGGAGCTTTTGCTTAACTGGTGGGCATTCTGGTCGAAGCGGTAACTTGTGAACCACTATGTCAGTGTCTAAACCCGGCATATCTTGGTAGGACCAAGCAAATACATCCACATACTCTTTCAGAAGCTTTTCTAGTTGCTGCTTGACTTCTGACCCTAGAACTGCCCCAATCTTGACTTCTTTCTTGTCTTCTTCGGTGCCAAGATTAATGATTTCTACCTGTTCTTTGTAGGGTTTGAGCTCTGTGTACTCATGGTGTGCCAATTTTACCAGTTCATCAGGGATTTCGAAATCTTCATCCTCATCTTCAGCTTGGTATATTGGTGAATCAAAGTCAGGAGGGAATGGGAAGTCATAGGATTCAATGGGTTTTAGGACATCACTGCACGTTGGAATGGCTTAATTTATTAAAACACACAAAGAAAAATGCAGCACACAAAAGAGAAAAATTGTTTTGGGTTTTTTAAGATTGCCATTTTCTTTTTAAAATGAAAGCAAAAGCAGTAAAGGAAATAACACAAGGAAATTAACAAAATAGTTCATTTTTCATTGATTTTTTTGAAAGCTCGAGGCCCTTACAAAACATTCCTATAGCCTTGGGCATGGCTATGGAGATTCAAAACAAAAACAAGAAAAGAAAGACAAACAAATTACTTTAACTCAGGAACAACCAAAGGAATCTCAATAGCTTCCCAGTTGCTCAAGGCAGCGTTGCAATGATACATTAACTGTTCAAGGTCTTCATCTTCGGAATCTTCCTCCACAACACTGATTTGGAAACCTCCACTGATGAATACTTCTTGTATAGTCTTTGGACGTCCTTTGTCATGTGCCGGCGCTTCATCATGAGTTGGTTTGTAACCCAACCCTTGGGGATCCATTTTTGGCTTTACTTCAATAACCTCTCCCCAGCCTGCGGGGGTACCTTCTTCCAGTGTAGATTTGATGCTCTGAGCGGATGCAAAAGACGGACCACTCTTAGCCACTGTTTCTTCCAACATCACCGCATTAGCTATCTCGAGTGCTTGAAAGGAAGTTTCTAATGCGCCCTCATCTGCTTCAATATACTTGAATGATGACAGATTGCTCACCATTAGGTCCTCTTCACCGTGTACAATCACTAACTTATCATTCATAACAAATTTCATTCTCTGATGCAATGTGGAAGTTACTGCCCCAGCGGCGTGAATCCACGGACGTCCCAACAAACAACTATAAGCTGGGTTAATGTCCATGACTTGGAACGTAATATTGAACACATGAGGTCCTATCATGATTGGCAATTCTACCTCTCCAACAACCGTTCTTCTTGAACCGTCAAAAGCTTTTACAATCAAAGACGTCGGTCTCATTTCTGCCCCTGCATATGCTAACCTGGCGAGCGACCTTGCGGGCAATACATTCAATGAGGATCCAGTATCGACCAAAACTCGTGCCATTGTGTCTTCTTGGCATTTGACAGATATGTGTAATGCACGGTTGTGATTGCGTCCTTCGTTTGGCAACTCTGCATCACTAAAGCTCAAGGTGTTACAGGCTGTAATGTTGGCTATTACTGAATCAAATTGTTCGAGAGTTATGTCTTTTGTCACATGTGCCTGCTTCAATACTTTTTACAGAGCCTCTCTGTGAGTTGGAGAGTTCATCAAGAGAGACAAGATCGATATCTTCGATGGGGTTTGGTGAAGCTGATCAATAACCCTGTAATCACTTTTCCGAATAATCCTTAAGAATTCCTCGTCGTCTCCCTCAGTACTTGGTACCTCTTTTTCTCTTGTCGCAGCAGGGGTGACCTCTTTTGGAGCGGTTACTGTTAACTTTAGCTGATAGATTCGACCACTACGGGTCATTTTGCTTGTTCCTGCAATGTTTGTCACGTCTACTTGGTCGTCTTTTACTGTCTCTTTCTGACTAACCTTCCCGGATCCTCGGTCTATCACAGTCATGTCATACTTCCATGGAACGGTCTTTGTGCTTTCAAAAGGAAACGGTCCTGGTTTCTGAATAATAACCGGTTAAGGTTGATTGATAGCCGACTTGTTGAAAACAGGCTTCATGCTTTTGTTGGTCATTTTGAACACCGGAACTTTCTCACCTTTCATTGGTAAATTAAAAACAGGCTCAATTACCAAAACTTCTTCTTTCCTCATCTTGCTATACACTTGCAATACTCCCTCATCAATCAACCTTTGTATATCTCCTCGTACCTCATCACACCCTCTAGAATCACCAGAACATTCTTTACAATCATTATGGGTATCTTCTATCAATCCTACTTTCAGTAGTTTCTCGTGAAGTAACCTCAACGGGTTTTTGATCTCTGACACACTTCGAACCATCCTTTCATCTGAAACTTCTTCTACCGCATTAACCCCTCCATGATTCGGCAATGGATTACTTTTAACATTTGGGGGTACATCATCAAAAGACAAGATCTTCTTTTCCATCAACTCCCTGACAAGATGTTTTAAAGCAAGACATCCTTCTAAATCATGACCGGCAGCGCCTTCGTGAAAGGCACAATGAGCGTTTGGATTATAGTGAGGAGATGTAGTGTCTGGATTTAATGGTCGTGTTGTTACCAATCCCTGCTGTACTAAGGAGGGGTACAACTTGGTGTAAGTCATCGGTATCTGAGGAAGTGGAGGTTTTGTTGTTGGTCTCTGATTCTGGTAGTTCTATCTGGGTGCCTGAGCTCTAGGCTGATGATGTTGCTGATAGGGTGGAGCGTTGGGCGCTCGTTGATACCCTTATTGAATTGGCTGATATACAGGTGCTGGCACTGCCTGGTAACTGGGAACAGGATGACTGAAAGCCGGAGTCACAGCTGCCACATATGGTTGTTGGGCATACTGCAACGGATACATTGGTCGTTGTTGCTGGGTTTGCTGAACATAACTTGCTTGAGGCTGCTGAACAAAACCTTGCTGAGGTTGTTGAACATAACTTTGTTGATACTGCTGGTAAGGCGGTCTCCAGGTGCGACCCTTTCTTCCCACGATTACTGCATTTGTCTCCCCTTCCTTCTTTTTATGAAAATTACTGCTGATCTTCTTGACATTGTTGTTACCAGAACTGCTGGAACTACTAGCCACCTTTCCATTCTTCATTCCTAACTCCACTTTCACCCCTACTGCTACTATATCAGAAAAACTTGCAGTTACACTACTGATCATCTTCTCATAAAACTCCGGTATCACTGTATCGACGAACCAATCTGTCAACTCTTTTTCACTCAAAGGAGGTTCCACCTGAGAGGCGGTTTCCCTCCACCGTTGTGCACACTCTTTGAAAGATTCTGAACTCTTATGTGACATACTCAGTAACTGTCTTCTATCAAGGGTTAAATCCATGTTGTACTTGTAATGTTTTACGAAAGCATCGACCAAGTCTTGGAAACTGTGAATACGAGACTGGTCCAGACCCAAATACCATTTAGCAGGAGCTCCCTTCAAACTATCTTGGAAACAATGAATCATCAATTTATCATCTTTTACATGTGCGGCCATTCTTCGGTAATACATAATCAGATGCGTTCGAGGACAAGTAGCACCAGAATACTGATCAAAATTGGGAACCTTGAATTTTGGCGGAATTACCAATCCAGACACTAAGCACATATCTCTGGCATCAGTACCAAAGATGTCATTTCCTTCCATTGCTCTGACTTTCCTGCCTATAGTCTCTACACTTTCTTTCAACTTATCGTGTTGTCCACTCTCTTCTTCATACCCATCAAGACCTTCATACACTTGTGGAGGATTATGAAAAACAGGGCGCGCTTGAATTTGAACAGAAGGTTGAGTGTAAGTAGGGATAGCTTGAGGAACTTCCGGCCCTAGGGGAATTACTTGTTGATTGACTACTGGTGGAGGTACAAAACCAGGCGGTAACCCATATCGTGGAACATTTGCAACAGTGACTGTCGTTGGGATCGGCTCTACAGCTATGCCAGTGATTTCAGAAACAACAGTGGCTTGAGTGTCCAACTTTGCACGAATGACTTGTAGGGCTTCCATGATCTGCCCCATGCCTCCTCGTAGCTCTCCAAGTTCATTATCAATCCTGTCCACATCCAAATTCTGTCCTTCCATTCTTAGGCGAGCTTGGGCTCGGGTGTTGTATCGGTGTTGAGGATTCAATGTGATTCTTTCTCTCTGGAAACAAGACAGCGAGATAAGACACGACACAAGAACATGCACATGCAATGCTTATGAATGCAAAATGCAACAATGCAAAATTAATCATTCAAGGAATCCAAAGAAATATTTGCAAAAATTATAACAATGGGGAAATAAGCAAATTCAAAGTCTTCATAGATTAATAACTGAGAGTTTTACAACAACGATTCTGAAACTGAAATACAAGTCTTAAATATAGATACATGATGAAATAAAACGGAAAACAAAAGGATTTTAGATCTTCTGGTTGGATGGCCCTTCGTCTTCTGGCTGACTTCTCTTCCCACCTTGACAGATCAACTCTTAAGTTCTTCCTTCTCTTGCATAGCCTTGAAATACTTATCCCTCCAAGTATTTCCTTCTTTTTCAGCTTTTGCCAAAGCAGCTTTCAATTCTTCTACGAGAGTAGGCTTGGGGTGAGTCAGGCTCAAAACGAGTGTAGAACATCTTCAACGCTGCTTCTCTTACCCATGATAAGTAAGATTCTGAAACATTAGTGTCGTGGTAACCTAGGGCAGTTACCCCCCTCGTGTGGACATAACGCCAAGCATACACGACTCGAGCCCTGTAAGCGGGATTTTTCCCCTCTTCAATGTAAAAGCTTCTCAAAAAGTCTGGGTTTGGTTCATCCTCCATTAGGTGCCCTAACTATTGACGAGCTAGGATAGGATTATAACTGATGCAACCATTAACGCTGATAAGCGGTACATTCGGGAAATCTCCACAGCTTTGGATCATGGCAATCCCTCCATACATAGGGTCATACCACTTAATATCTGAGTGTTTGAGCAACAACAACTTTTCAACCCATGAGAGCCCATTTTGTTTATCCTAGAGTGCTGGAATTCTGGGCAAGTGCGAAATAAACCACTTGTGCAAGAGAACGGTGCAACACTCAATCTGTCCAACTCCATAACGGTTCCTACGGTGGATGGTAAAGTACATATTAGCTAACAAGGTAGGTACAGGATTTTTGATTAAGAAAAGGTTGATTGCATTTGCGTCCACAAAATCATTAGCAGTCGGGAACAGGAACAGTCCATAAATTAGTAAAACCAGGATGGCCTCAAATGCTTCAATATTCTTTGACAAGGCATAGCTTTGAGCTTTTTCGTATAGGAACATAGCTGGAAATCCATACAACCCTCCCTTAGCAATCATATGAGATCGTACCTCATCCACCTCTAAATACGCGGCCTCTGCAACTGCTCTTTCATTAGGAGTCTCTTCTCTTCCAGAAAATGGTCTAGGAGTGACGCCTACTCCCATCAGGGCGGAATATTCTTCCAAGGTTGGTAGCAACTGATAGTCTGGAAAGGTGAAACAGTGATAGGTTGAATCATAGAACTGCACGAGTGCGAATAACATCTCTTCATATACTTGAACTTCTAGCAAAGACAGCATATTCACATACTTCTCTCTGAATGCCTCGAGGTCTTCTACTAAACTTCCCAGTTTCTTCAAGTTCTCCAATTTTGGTCTTTGGAACACAACCTCTGCTTTCTTTCCAGAATCCATCCTATAATATCTGCAAAACAATCTTTAGTTCCTTGAATGATTAATTAATGTAAATGCAAATTCAAAGGTTTCATGGAACTCAGATCAAAACATTGTTTCATTTCATTAATTTTCAAATTTGGAATTACAAAATATCCAGTACATTTTACAAAATTCCTAAATATAAGGCTGACAGTATTCTAAATAAAAGTCCTCTTTTGCTTTGAGCTTCTTGATTTCTTCTTCCATCTGAGTCTTCTCAAGAGTGAGTTTGTCCACGACTAGCTTCCATGGAGTTGACTGAGAGCTGGAAGAAAATAAACCTTCCTGTGTCTTCCTCTTCTTACAAGCAATCATTTCTTCATCCTTCGTCTGGAGTTGTCTAGGGAGTTCATCATTCTCTTCCATGGCCACTTGGTACTTGTACCTCCAGGCTATTTCAGTTTGTTGTGATTTACTCAAAGCAATCTTCAACTTCTCATCTTCAGACATAAAGATCATTGGGTGTTCCTCCTCTAAAACCATGGGTTTCTGCTGAGGATAAGGCATCTTCAGCTGAATAGCTCTCTTTCGGACCCATTGGAGATAAGGCTCGAGAGAGACGCAATTAGGTTTTCCTAAGTCTTCCTTTCCTTTCTTATGCACATGACCCCAAGCTTTTAGGATCTCTTTTCTTAATTCTGATTCTCCTTTAAAGAAAATATTCTCCACATGAGCGCTATTAGGTTTGTCCTTCAAAGGGTATCCAAGTTGTCGGCGAGCGAGAACAGGGTTATAACTGATTCTTCCACTTGTACCCAGGAGAGGTACATTACCGAAACTTCCCAAATGGTCTAGGAGTGACGCCTACTCCCATCAGGGCGGAATATTCTTCCAAGGTTGGTAGCAACTGATAGTCTGGAAAGGTGAAACAGTGATAGGTTGAATCATAGAACTGCACGAGTGCGAATAACATCTCTTCATATACTTGAACTTCTAGCAAAGACAGCATATTCCCATACTTCTCTCTGAATGCCTCGAGGTCTTCTACTAAACTTCCCAGTTTCTTCAAGTTCTCCAATTTTGGTCTTTGGAACACAACCTCTGCTTTCTTTCCAGAATCCATCCTATAATATCTGCAAAACAATCTTTAGTTCCTTGAATGATTAATTAATGTAAATGCAAATTCAAAGGTTTCATGGAACTCAGATCAAAACATTGTTTCATTTCATTAATTTTCAAATTTGGAATTACAAAATATCCAGTACATTTTACAAAATTCCTAAATATAAGGCTGACAGTATTCTAAATAAAAGTCCTCTTTTGCTTTGAGCTTCTTGATTTCTTCTTCCATCTGAGTCTTCTCAAGAGTGAGTTTGTCCACGACTAGCTTCCATGGAGTTGACTGAGAGCTGGAAGAAAATAAACCTTCCTGTGTCTTCCTCTTCTTACAAGCAATCATTTCTTCATCCTTCGTCTGGAGTTGTCTAGGGAGTTCATCATTCTCTTCCATGGCCACTTGGTACTTGTACCTCCAGGCTATTTCAGTTTGTTGTGATTTACTCAAAGCAATCTTCAACTTCTCATCTTCAGACATAAAGATCATTGGGTGTTCCTCCTCTAAAACCATGGGTTTCTGCTGAGGATAAGGCATCTTCAGCTGAATAGCTCTCTTTCGGACCCATTGGAGATAAGGCTCGAGAGAGACGCAATTAGGTTTTCCTAAGTCTTCCTTTCCTTTCTTATGCACATGACCCCAAGCTTTTAGGATCTCTTTTCTTAATTCTGATTCTCCTTTAAAGAAAATATTCTCCACATGAGCGCTATTAGGTTTGTCCTTCAAAGGGTATCCAAGTTGTCGGCGAGCGAGAACAGGGTTATAACTGATTCTTCCACTTGTACCCAGGAGAGGTACATTACCGAAACTTCCCAAATGGTCTAGGAGTGACGCCTACTCCCATCAGGGCGGAATATTCTTCCAAGGTTGGTAGCAACTGATAGTCTGGAAAGGTGAAACAGTGATAGGTTGAATCATAGAACTGCACGAGTGCGAATAACATCTCTTCATATACTTGAACTTCTAGCAAAGACAGCATATTCCCATACTTCTCTCTGAATGCCTCGAGGTCTTCTACTAAACTTCCCAGTTTCTTCAAGTTCTCCAATTTTGGTCTTTGGAACACAACCTCTGCTTTCTTTCCAGAATCCATCCTATAATATCTGCAAAACAATCTTTAGTTCCTTGAATGATTAATTAATGTAAATGCAAATTCAAAGGTTTCATGGAACTCAGATCAAAACATCGTTTCATTTCATTAATTTTCAAATTTGGAATTACAAAATATCCAGTACATTTTACAAAATTCCTAAATATAAGGCTGACAATATTCTAAATAAAAGTCCTCTTTTGCTTTGAGCTTCTTGATTTCTTCTTCCATCTGAGTCTTCTCAAGAGTGAGTTTGTCCACGACTAGCTTCCATGGAGTTGACTGAGAGCTGGAAGAAAATAAACCTTCCTGTGTCTTCCTCTTCTTACAAGCAATCATTTCTTCATCCTTCGTCTGGAGTTGTCTAGGGAGTTCATCATTCTCTTCCATGGCCACTTGGTACTTGTACCTCCAGGCTATTTCAGTTTGTTGTGATTTACTCAAAGTAATCTTCAACTTCTCATCTTCAGACATAAAGATCATTGGGTGTTCCTCCTCTAAAACCATGGGTTTCTGCTGAGGATAAGGCATCTTCAGCTGAATAGCTCTCTTTCGGACCCATTGGAGATAAGGCTCGAGAGAGACGCAATTAGGTTTTCCTAAGTCTTCCTTTCCTTTCTTATGCACATGACCCCAAGCTTTTAGGATCTCTTTTCTTAATTCTGATTCTCCTTTAAAGAAAATATTCTCCACATGAGCGCTATTAGGTTTGTCCTTCAAAGGGTATCCAAGTTGTCGGCGAGGGAGAACAGGGTTATAACTGATTCTTCCACTTGTACCCAGGAGAGGTACATTACCGAAACTTCCACAACTGTCAATGATTTTTTTCCCATCGTAATTACGACTGTACCAATCAATATCAGAGTGAGTAAGAGCCATAACCTTATGAGACCACCAACCTTCCTTCCAAAAAGCCTGAGCCTTAGGTAAGTGAGAAATAAACCACTTGTATAACAAAGGGACACAACAGGTAACCATTCCTCCTTTATGAAGATTCCTCAAGTGAACAGAATGATAGGCGTCAGTTAGTAAAGTAGGCACAGGGTTTTTCTTCAAGAAAATATTAATGGTGTTAAAGTCCACAAAATTATCAAAACTTGGAAACAAGAAGATCCCATAGATGAGCAAGGCAAAGATGGCCTCGAATGCATCCATACTCAAGTGATCAGGATAGTATTGGGCTTTCCCAACCAATAACTCTGCAGTCAAACCAAATACTCCTCCTTTAGTAACCATAATTTTCTGAATATTCACCAATCCCAAACATGTAGCTTTAGCAATTTCTTCCTCCTTAGGGTCTTTCTCCATGATTGGAAAAGGAGAGTCTTCAAGAATAGGCAAATCAATTAAGCAAGAATATTCCTCAAGTGTAGGTACCAGCTGATAATCAGGAAAAGTGAAACAATGATAGAATGGATCATAAAACTGGAGAAGTGTGGAGAGAAGTCCCAGATCCATCTTCTTTTTTACCCTCAACAATGACAATAAGTTCCCATACCTGCTCTTGAATCCTTCTAGATCTGTTATCAAAGTGCTCAACCTTTCTATGTCATCCAAATTAGGACTTTTGTAAGTGTACTTCATAGTTTTCTTTTTTCCATTATCCATGATGATCCTAATGTTTACAAACAAGAGGTCTGAGTTCCATGAAACTTTTATGATATGATGTTCATGAATGCATGAATGCACAAACACAGGTAAGCACAAATTCACATATACACATGGGTAAAACAGATAAAGGTTTTGGTTTGGAGAACATGAGTATGGAGTCAAGGTCTACCCACCCCAAAGGTATGTACTAAGGCTTTCCAAAAACTGTAGAACAAGGTTCTAAAAGAGGTTCCCAGAGTCCTTGGCCCATCTTTCGGATATCATCAATTTCCCAAATACTTGGTGGTCGATAATATTCTCAAGAGAGTCACGTCCAAGTGTAGTATCGCGTATCAACTATTTTGGAATTACTTCCTTATAGTCATCGTACTACATCCTAATAAAGCCATAGTGGGGAAAAGGTAATCTAAAGGTCCTCAGTATCACGGGCTCCCATGTAGAAAGTAGCATTGTTTTCACGAATACTCGATCAACAATACTAACTCTCAGAAGGGGCTCTATTGAGCGGAGGTTTTCTCAAGTCAACTTGGTCGGGAATCAACTCCCTATAAGTCTCCTTGAATATACCACCATCCTATCATAAGTACGCTCAAACACGGGTACAGTGTTGTCTCACCACTCAAAGTTCCCAAGATCCAACAGGGCACATATGTACATATTTACAAGTATTCACAAATATAGCAAGTATTCAAACAAGATAGGCTAAACCCTCAAAACTAAGCACTCCCCAGTGAAGTCGCCATTTCTGTTGCGGTGAAAATTGGATATCAAGCTATTAAATTAACTTGAATCTTAATTCTATTACAACCGAACTTTATTTTATCCAAAGGAAAGGTCTAAAGAAAGAAAAACCTTTTTCGCGATGTAACGACAACGCTTAAGAGATTTGGGGATCGGGGGTTGGTTATACCTAGGGAAAGTGTTAGCACCCTATGCATCTGTAGTACTCTACAGGAACCTTTTGTTTGATTGTTTGCTAAGTTTGTGAAGATGTACCATGGATTGGGATATGGATTAGGGATAGGTAAAGACCTAGATGGTTTTCTAAGTTTGCTCGTAAAGACATCACATCGTCTGCCTACGTATCCTAACTAGGATAGAATCAGAGCAATCGTAGTTCACCTCACAAGGGATGAAGAACACTTGATTATGATCAAGGTTCAAGGGGGGAACAAACATGACAATGTTTGTGTGGAGTTTGACAAAACTCCCTATTCTAAGTTGTAATATTCAAAAGGGGAAGTAAGAAATGATGACGATGATCCTTACATAGAGTTGACAAATTGTATCCTAGGGTTCTAGTTGAAGAACACTCCTAGTACAAGTGGGTCTTTTAGACTTAAAGAAAAGTCTAATGGTTTCTAAACTAAGGTTAAAATTACTTAACAAAGTCAAGGGAATGGGTGAATGATTTATCCATAACATAAGGGTTAATGGAAAGATCTTTTCCTTTGGAGAGAGAGAGAGGAGGCAACTGGATGAGAGCTAACAAGCTTCATCACTTGGGGAAAGAAAATTTTGAACAAGACAACAACATAATAAATATACATTCATGGTGACAACCATTAAGTGAGCATGTGAAAAAATGAAAATGCATTGATGACAATCAAAGCAGTTGATTAAGCAGGAAGTGTGACAACAAATCAAGCTTAAGTGTATTTCGCAGATGAAGTAAAAATGAACATGGTATCAACCAAAGATGAAATCCTAATATGTTAGCTAACATTTAATAACATGAATGCAAACAAATATCACAAGCAATCACAAGTATATCAAAAGAAAAATTCATCTGCATACGCGAAAATGGTCACAGAACATACATAACTTGCACATAGTCAAAAGAGATGAAAAATTAGGCAAACATGGAAATAAAAAATATGACATGAAGGTAGACATCAAGATGAACAAAATTAAAAAATAATGGGTGAAAAATGATTAAAATTGAGAGAGATATGAATGTTTGAAGTTTGGTTAAAAAATAGCAAAAATAACAAAAATAAACAAATGGGTTGCCCTCCTCAGGGGTCGAACCCACGCTTGCATGGTTAAAGGCGCTTAAGTGACAAGTTGCTTACCACTGGGGTGGCTATACATCCGTTGATGAAAGCCACCCCATAAATATATATGGGATGTTTCAAAACTAGGTTGGGCAAAAAAACATGAACAAACTTGGATTTGCATTTTAGCCATAACTTCCTCAATTCTTGATGTTTTTTCACAAAAGTTTAGTGTAACTTGAGTATTTTTTCATGAGGAACAAGATGACACTTTTAGTTTTTTGAAATTCTTCCTCTAACTCAAAACCAGATAGTATGTGCTTTGTGATGTTTGAAAATGCAATTTGATATGAAGCTCATGTTACAGCTAGTTCTAAATCAAAATGTTCATGCACACGCACCATAAAAATAATAATGGATGATTCTAACCACAAATTTAGGTTGAAAACCAACTGATGTGAAAAAATATGTTCAAGTTGCAAATTATTGTGAATGTAAGGCATGATGATGTCCAATTCAAGTTCTAGGCATACTTTGATCAAGTTAAGCATACATACACATCACATGCATAGTATTAAATGAACTCAAACACTAAGAAATGCTCAAAAAGACCTGTTATGAAGAATGGTATTCTAAATGCAAGTTTGGCAAGTATTAATGCATGAGGGATGTCAGTTCAGCTTAAATGCAAAGTTTTACCAAGTTAATCACATACACATCTTGAAAACATGTTACTGAATGATTCTAGGCCCAACATTGGTTCCAAAATAAGCTGTGATGAAAAATGAGGTTCTTGCTACAAGTTGGCAGTTTAAGGTATACATGAAAAGTTCAGTCAAAGTTGTATTTCCATTCAATTAATCATATACACACACACACTTCATATATAGAAACAAATGTGTTCATGCTCAGGAATCACCTTAAAACAGGCTGTAGCAAAATATGATTTTCAAAAGGGGATTTTGGTGTTCTTGCAAGACAGTAGGATGCTCAAAATTAATTCTAGGCACTTTTACACCAAATGGACCACACATACATCTTGTATACATGTAGACAAGTGAGATTAAGCAAGAAAAATGACTCAAAATGGTCTGGCCTAAAGATTGATACACAGGCTGCCAAATGGTGTTTTGAGGCAATGCATGAAAAGTTCAAAATCAGGTTCTAAGCATATTATGACCAAACTAGTTATTCCTACAGCTTATATGCATGTTGAGGGATGATTTCAAACATCAAGGATAGTTCAAAATGGTCTGTAATGAGAAGTGGTTGTCAAAGTGCAAGTGTGTATGTGTGAAGATGCATGATGATACTCAATTCTAGTTCTGTGCACATTTAGGTCAAATGAATCATACATACACCATACATTCATGATATTGAGTGGAATAAAACACATTTTGAAGTTAAAAGGATGTTGTCATGAAAAATGGTACTTCAAGTGTAGGTTTGTGCTTGTGTAATTCATGAACATGTTCAATTTCAGTTTAAAACAATTTCAGACCAATTCAGTCACATACACATCTCATATTCATGATAGTAAATGAGTTCAAGCATAATTTGAAACCAGAAACAAACTGCTACAAGGAATGATAACAGAGTTGCAAAAATTGGCATTTTGATGGAAAGTAAGAACAATTCAAATCCAAGTTCTGCATATTTTGATCAAACTAGCTATGTACATAGCTCACATACATGTTATTGAACAAACTTAAGCACACAAAATGGTTTAAAGAAGGCTGTCATGAGAGATTGCATACAAGCTGAAATTTTGTGTTCTTTGTTCATGAAAATTCTCAAATCAGTTTCTAATCATGTTTAAATCAAACCAATAGCACACACAACTCATAAATGCATGAGGGAATGATTCTGAGTTTAAACTTAAAACAACTTTAGCCTTTAACCAAAACTAGCATGTTCAAGACACTAATATGCAAAGCATGGCATTTTGTGAATGATCAAACAAACCAGATGCAAACAGCTCTAAACAAACCTACATATCCAACATGTTCATGATTTTAAAGGTGTCTCAATTCAATCAAACAGCCACTCCTTGTCATGACAAAATTTATGCACAAGACCCATACATGACATATTTTCACATAATGAACTCAAAATGCCAAATCATGGAATTATGGTGCAAATCAAGAATGGAATGTTTACATACCTCTAGTTTACTATGTTGAGTAGGTTAGAACACCAAGAAACCCAAATAAACTTCCAAATAACACTAGCTTTGAAGCTTTCTTCTTTTTGAAGCAAGAATGCAAACTTTGAGACAGTTGGAGAAATAAACTCCACCAATGATATTTAACACTTTAGACAGTTGAGAAATGATATATGAGAGGTGTTTGAGTGATTAGAACACCAAGCAAATGCATAGAACAAGTTTTGGCAGATTTTGTGGTTTTTGGTCAAAGTAACTTGGTATGGAAGTTGACTTTTTGAATGGTGAGGTTTTTGAATGGTTTAAGGTCTTGGAAACCTTTTATATCATATTTAGAGATTGTGTGGATGATTGTTGGGGTGTTTTAATGGGGAGAAATGAGTTTGGCAGCAAATGTACCAAGACAGATTTTTGAAGCTTTTGGCAATTTTGTGATTTTGGAGTAAGGTGTGAAAGAGCCAAGGTTGAGCTTTCTCTGGTTTTTTAGAATCGATATTGTGTGGAAAATGAAGTGATGAGGGCTCCCTTTTATAGGCAAATGAAGAGAGGGGGCAGATTTGGAGATTTCTTCACATGAAAGAAAGGTTTTACCACTTTTGGATCAAACCTCCACAAAGGGTTTTCTTGGCAGATAGGTAAGCCCAATAGTCAAGCAAAATGATGATTTTGAAAGGGATAAATGCAGGCTAGAGGGCATAGCTTGATGGTTGTGGCAGATTTCACTTTACACCTCTTGCTTGGTTTAATCATTTTTAAATGCAAGTTGCAAGGCAACTTGCAAGCTTGGAGAATTCACCTCTTCTGCATAATCTCCTCATTTCTATGCTTCATAATCTCTAAATATCAGAAATAATATCATTCAAGGGCTGAGATTGGTCAGTTTGATCAAAGGAATGATTTTTGAACTTTGGACAATGTGGGACTAAAGTGTGAAATCACCAACTTTCCATAACCATAACTTTCAACTCACAAATCCTTTTGAGATGTGCTAGTACTTTTTAGAAAGCCCTCAAATAGCTCTAAAACATTCATGTTTTCATGAGTTTCAATTTCCCAAAGGAACTTGGCCAAAAAGTCTCTCAAAGTTGCTAAAAAATGAACTTAAAAGTGAAATTTCTCTAAGTCTTTTTCCCTTCTCAAAATGAATTTGATCATAACTCCAAATCTATGCATTTTCTGATCATGGACCACTTAGGGACTTTTTTAGGGTTTGTCAAGAGCTTTATAATGAGCTTTGAACCAACTCAATTGGATGTGTGGTTAAGGAGTTATGGTTTAGCCCCTTACAAAACCCTAATTTCCTAATTTTTCGATTACTCCTTCATCCTTGATCCAATGGTCATGAAAATTGATAGGCAAGTGCAATATTATATAAGGAACATTTTTGATTCACACTTTGAAGTCCAATTCCTTAAATTTGAAGAGTTGACTTTTTGGTCAACCGTATGATCAATCGGTGACTACCGAGTCGTCTGTTGATACTCTGGACCTCCTGAGACTTTGAAACTTCTTGAATGAACTTTATTGATCTATATGAACTTCATGGATCAAAAATCCACCATTAAAACACCTTCCAACATCAAAGTCAAACTACAGTTGACTTTTACTAGTCAAAAACCCTAATCGGGTGCCCTGAAATACACTGCTCCAGATTCTGGGGTAACAACCTCAAATTGGATTCTCAATTGACATCATATGATACCCTTGGTCTTGTTTCATGATTCAATTAGCCTAAAACTTTGATTGATCACAAACCCTGAAACTTCGATTTGACTGCGCCAAACCCTTATTCATCTGTAACTTGACAAAGACAAACTTGTACTGGGTTAAGGTTAGATAATTCATGAGTATGCTCCTAAAATGATAATGAGAATCTAAGGGGTCAAAATTTGGGGTATGACACATCTGTTAAACAAACAGGCATCGATCCCGAAGGCCGGCTCAACACGAAGTTGAGAGGAATATCTGACCTCGCTGTCAGGCATCTGTTAAAAAAACAGGCATCGAACCCGAAGGTCGGCTAAACCTAAAGTTGAGAAGAACATCTTACCTCTCCATCAGGTATCTGTTAAACAAACAGGCATCGAACCCGAAGGCCGGCTCAACACGAAGTTGAGAAGTACATCTGACCTCGCCGTCAGGCATCTGTTAAACAAACAGGCATCGAACCCGAAGGCCCGCTCAAACAGAAGTTGAGAGGAACATTTGACCTTGCCGTCAGGTATCTGTTAAATAGACAGGCATTGAACCCGAAGGGCGGCTCAACACGAAGTTTAGAAGAACATCTGTCCTCGGTGTCCAACATCTGTTAAACGAACAGGCATCGAACCCGAAGGTCGGCTCAACACGAAGTTGAGAGGAACATTTGACCTCGCCGTGAGGCATTTGTTAAACAAACAGGCATCTAACCCTAAGGGCGGCTCAACCCGAAGTTGACAAGAACATTAGACCTCTCCGTGAGGCATCTGTTAAACAAACAGGAATCAAACCCGAAGGCCGGCTCAACACGAAGATGAGAGGAACATTTGACCTCGTCGTCAAGCATCTGTTAAAGAAACAGGCATCGATTCTAAGGCCGGCTCATCCAAAAGTTGAGAAGAATATCTGACTTCATCGTCAGGCATTTGTTAAACAAACAGGCATCGAACCCGAAGGTCAGCTCAACCTGAAGTTGAGAAGAACATCTTACCTCGCTGTCAGGTATTTGTTAAACAAACAGGCATCGAACCCGAAGGCCGACTCAACACGAAGTTGAGAAGTACATCTGACCTCGCCGTCAATCATCTGTTAAACAAACAGACATCGAACCCGGAGGCCGGCTCAACACGAAATTAAGAGGAACATCTGACCTCGCCGTTAGGCATCTGTTAAACAAACAGGCAACGAACCCGAAGGCCGGCACAACACGAAGTTGAGAGGAACATCTGACCTCGCCGTCAGGGGTCTATTAAACAAACAGACATCGAACCCGAAGGCCAGCTCAACACGAAGTAGAGAGGAACATCTGACAACGCCGTCAGGGATCTGTTAAAAAAACAGGCATCGAACCCGAATCTCGGCTCAACACGAAGTTGATAGGAACATCTGACCTCGTCGTCAAGCATCTGTTAAAAAAACAGGCATCGAATCCGAAGGCCGGCTCAACCCGAAGTTGAGAAGAACATCTGACCTCGCCGTCAGGCATCAGTTAAACAAACAGCCATCGAACTCGAAGGCTGGATCAACCCGAAGTTGAAAATAACATCTGACCTCGCTGTCAGGCATCTGTTAAACAAACAGGCATCGAACCCGAATGCCGGCTCAACCCGAAGTTGAGAGGAACATCTGACCTCGCTGTAAGGCATCTGTTAAACATCCAGGCATCGAACCCGAAGGGCGGCTAAATTCGAAGTTGATAAGAACATCTGACCTCGCCGTCAGGCATCTGTTAAACAAATAGGCATCGAACCCGAAGGCCGGCTCAACACGAAGTTGAAAGGAACATTTGACCTTGCCGTCATGCATCTGTTAAACAGATAGGCATTGAAACCGAAGGACGACTCAATTCGAAGTTCAGAAGAACATCTGACCTCGGTGTCAGGCATCTGTTAAACAAACAGGCATCGAACCCGAAGGTCGTCTCAACCCGAAGTTGAGAACAACATCTGACCTCGCTGTCAGGCATCTGTTAAACAAACAAGCATCGAACCCGAATGCCGTCAGAACTGTTATGTGGCAAGAACATCTGACCTCGCTGTCAAGAATCTGTTAAACAAATAGGCATCAAACCCAAAGGCCGACTCAACATGAAGTTGAGAGGAACATCTGACCTCGCCATCAGGCATCTGTTAAACAAACAGGCATCGAACCCGAAGGCCGGCATAACACAAAGTTGAGAGGAACATCTGACCTCACCGTCAAGCATCTGTTAAACAAACAGGCATCTAACCCTAAGGGCGGATCAACCCGAAGTTGACAAGAACATTAGACCTCTCCGTGAGGCATCTGTTAAACAAACAGGAATCAAACCCGAAGGCCGGCTCAACACGAAGTTGAGAAGAACATATGACCTTGCTGTCAGGCATCAGTTAAACATACAGGCATCGATTCTGAAGGCCGGCTCATCCAAAAGTTGAGAAGAATATCTGACTTCACCGTCAGGCATTTGTTAAACAAACAGGCATCGAACCCGAAGGCCAGCTCAACCTGAAGTTGAGAAGAACATCTTACCTCGCTGTCAGGTATCTGTTAAACAAACAGGCATCGAACCCGAAGGCCGACTCAACACGAAGTTGAGAAGTACATCTGACCTCGCCGTCAATCATCTGTTAAACAAACAGGCATCGAACCTGGAGGCCGGCTCAACACGAAATTAAGAGGAACATCTGACCTCGCCGTTAGGCATCTGTTAAACAAACAGGCAACGAACCCGAGGGCCGGCACAACACGAAGTTGAGAGGAACATCTGACCTCGCCGTCAGGGATCTGTTAAACAAACAGACATCGAACCCGAAGGCCAGCTCAACACGAAGTAGAGAGGAAAATCTGACCACGCCGTCAGGGATCTGTTAAAAAAACAGGCATCGAACCCGAATGTCGGCTCAACACGAAGTTGATAGGAACATTTGACCTCGTCGTCAAGCATCTGTTAAACAAACAGGCACCGAATCCGAAGGCCGGCTCAACCCGAAGTTGAGAAGAACATCTGACCTCGCCGTCAGGCATCAGTTAAACAAACAACCATCAAACTCGAAGGCTGGATCAACCCGGAGTTGAAAAGAACATCTGACCTCGCCGCAGGCATCTGTTAAACAAACAGGCATCGAACCCGAATGCCGGCTCAACACGAAGTTGAGAGGAACATCTGACCTCGCTGTAAGGCATCTGTTAAACATACATGCATCGAACTCGAAGGGCGGCTAAATTCGAAGTTGATAAGAACATCTGACCTCGCCGTGAGGCATCTGTTAAACAAATAAGCATCAAACCCGAAGGCCGGCTCAACACGAAGTTGAAAGGAACATTTGACCTTGCCGTCATGCATCTGTTAAACAGATAGGCATTGAAACCGAAGGACGGCTCAATTCAAAGTTCAGAAGAACATCTGACCTCGGTGTCAGGCATCTGTTAAACAAACAGGCATCGAACCCGAAGGCCGGCTCAACCCGAAGTTGAGAACAACATCTGACCTCGCTGTCAGGCATCTGTTAAACAAACAAGCATCGAACTCGAATGCCGTCAGAACTGTTATGTGGCAAGAACATCTGACCTCGCTGTCAAGCATCTGTTAAACAAATAGGCATCAAACCCAAAGGCCGAATCAACTTGAAGTTGAGAGGAACATCTGACCTCGCCATCAGGCATCTGTTAAACAAACAGGCATCGAACCCGAAGGCCGGCATAACACAAAGTTGAGAGGAACATCTGACCTCACCGTCAAGCATCTGTTAAACAAACAGGCATCTAACCCTAAGGGCGGATCAACCCGAAGTTGACAAGAACATTAGACCTCTCTGTGAGGCATCTGTTAAACAAACAGGAATCAAACCCGAAGGCCGGCTCAACACGAAGTTGAGAAGAACATATGACCTTGCTGTCAGGCATCAGTTAAACATACAGGCATCGATTCTGAAGGCCGGCTCATCCAAAAGTTGAGAAGAATATCTGACTTCACCGTCAGGCATTTGTTAAACAAACAGGCATCGCACCCGAAGGCCAGCTCAACCTGAAGTTGAGAAGAACATCATACCTCGTTGTCAGGTATCTGTTAAACAAACAGGCATCGAACCCGAAGGCCGACTCAACACGAAGTTGAGAAGTACATCTGACCTCGCCGTCAATCATCTGTTAAACAAACAGGCATCGAACCCGGAGGCCGGCTCAACACGAAATTAAGAGGAACATCTGACCTCGCCGTTAGGCATCTGTTAAACAAACAGGCAACGAACCCGAGGGCCGGCATAACACGAAGTTGAGAGGAACATCTGACCTCGTCGTCAGGGATCTGTTAAACAAACAGACATCGAACCCGAAGGCCAGCTCAACACAAAGTAGAGAGGAAAATCTGACCACGCCGTCAGGGATTTGTTAAAAAAACAGGCATAGAACCCGAATGTCGGCTCAACACGAAGTTGATAGGAACATTTGACCTCGTCGTCAAGCATCTGTTAAACAAACAGGCACCGAATTCGAAGGCCGGCTCAACCCGAAGTTGAGAAGAACATCTGACCTCGCCGTCAAGCATCAGTTAAACAAACAACCATTAAACTCGAAGGCTGGATCAACCCGTAGTTGAAAAGAACATCTGACCTCGCCGTCAGGCATCTGTTAAACAAACAGGCATCGAACCCGAATGCCGGCTCAACACGAAGTTGAGAGGAACATCTGACCTCGCTGTAAGGCATCTGTTAAACATACATGCATCGAACCCGAAGGGCGGCTAAATTCGAAGTTGATAAGAACATCTGACCTCGCCGTGAGGCATCTGTTAAACAAATAGGCATCAAACCCGAAGGCCGGCTCAACACGAAGTTGAAAGGAACATTTGACCTTGCCGTCATGCATCTGTTAAACAGATAGGCATTGAAACCGAAGGACGGCTCAATTCGAAGTTCAGAAGAACATCTGACCTTGGTGTCAGGCATCTGTTAAACAAACAGGCCTCGAACCCGAAGGCCGGCTCAACCCGAAGTTGAGAACAACATCTGACCTCGCTGTCAGGCATCTGTTAAACAAACAAGCATCGAACCCGAATGCCGTCAGAACTGTTATGTGGCAAGAACATCTGACCTCGCTGTCAAGCATCTGTTAAACAAATAGGCATCAAACCCAAAGGCCGACTCAACTTGAAGTTGAGAGGAACATCTGACCTCACCATCAGGCATCTGTTAAACAAACAGGCATCGAACCCGAAGGCCGGCACAACACAAATTTGAGAGGAACATCTGACCTCACCGTCAAGCATCTGTTAAACAAACAGGCATCGAACCTGAAGGGCGGCTTAACCCGAAGTTGAGAAGAACATCTGACTTCGCCGTCAGGCATCTTTTAAACAAACACGCATCAAATTTGAAGGTCGGCTCAACCCGAAGTTGAGAAGAACATATGACCTTGCTCTTAGGCATCAGTTAAACATACAAGCATCGAACCCGAAGGCCGGCTTAACACGAAGTTGAGAGGAACATCCGACCTTGCCGCCAGGCATCTGTTAAACAAACACGCATCGAACCCGAAGGGAGGCTCAAACCGAAGTTAAGAAGACCATCTGACCTCGCCGTCAGGCATCTGTTAAACAAACAAGCATCGAACCCGAAGGCCGGCTCAACACGAAGTTGAGAAGAACATCTGACCTCGCTGTCAGGCATTTGTTAAACAAACAGGAATCAAACCCGTAATTTGGCTCAATCCAAAGTTGAGAAGAACATTTGACCTTGCAGTCAGGTATCTGTTAAACAAACAGGCATCGAACTCGATGGCCGGCTCAACCCGAAGTTGAGAAGAACATCTGACTTCGCCGTTTGGCATCTGTTAAACAAACAGGCATTGAACCCGAAGGCCGGCTCAACACGAAGTTGATAAGAACATTAGACCTCGCCGTCAGGCATCTGTTAAACAAATAGGCATCGAACACGAAGTTGAGAGCAACATCTGACCTCGCCGTCAGGCATCTGTTAAACAAACAGGCATCGAACCTGAAGGCTGGCTCAACACGAAGTTGAGAGGAACATCTGACCTCGTCGTCAAGCATATGTTAAACAAACAGGCATCGAACCCGAAGGCTGGCTCAACCAAAAGTTGAGAAGAACATCTGACCTCGCTGTCAGGCTTCTATTAAATAAATAGGCATCGAACCTGAAGGCCGGCTCAACCCGAAGTTGAGAAGAACATCTGACCTCGCTGTCAGGTATCTGTTAAACAAACAGGTGTTGCACCCCAAAATTTGCCCAACCTTTTTCTCCACCTAGCTTTTGTTTCATTGCGTTCATATAGCATAGCATAGCATTAGCATTGTGCATATCATTATCCATTCATAGGGGATCAAGAGGGGTATGCTCATCAAGAAGAGGTTATCAAATCCTATGCATAATCAAGAAGCTTCATTCAAGCATTTGAGGGTTTATCATCCTCATCAAGTTATCGGAGAAAGTCATAGCTTATTGAAGAAGTGGATGGTTGAAATGGTTGTATCTCCTATCTTGAGGATCAATTGAAAATCATCAGAGAGTTGCAAGTCCATGAATTTGGGTGGAAAGCATCACAATAGCTCATGAGATGACTTAGGGATCATTATGGAGCTTATTCAAGTCATTATGCAAAGTGCAAGAGGCCACAACCAAAGGTGGTGCAACTAGGGTTTTCACCTGGTCAACCCTCAATCAACTGTGAGTCTTGAGGAGATTAAGGTTCAATTCTAAGCAACTATGATCATGGAATGTTATGTTGAGACACCTAAGAGATCATTTCAAGATCAATTCATCAATATTCAAGAGTGTTAGAAGTTTTGAGCTAGGGTTTCTAAGCTTGTCAGTGTAAAATCCCATATCTCAGTGCCTAACTTCAAGACCACATAACTCAAGATACAAGTTTCATCTCATCTTGACATAAACATGAGACTTGTAGAGAATGCTCTTAGCTTTCTTTTGAGTACTAGAAGTCCTCGATTGGATTTGTAGAACTCAAGTTATGAAGCAGACATTTTACAGGTCATCAGATGAATGTGATTTTGGTACTTGAAAGTCAACCAACTTCCAAGGCATTTTTGAGCTAGAAGGATGTCTCTCCTATTCTTAACCCCAACATGAATGTTGTTCCTCATCATCTTATATTTCCAAAGAGTACTAGAAGTCCTCATTTGTATTTGTAGAACTCAAGATATGAAGCTTACAAGTCAAGGGTATTTTGGGAAACTAAGATTACAGGTCATTTTCATTATAGGTCAAGTTCACCACTTTGCACACTTCAAATGAAAATCTTTCCAACTTAAAAGTTGCTCCAAATGGGGTCATTTGGTCAACCAAACATTGAGGGATCATTGATATGGCTTGGATAGGAAAATGTATGAAGAAACTTTCATGAAGGAAGCTTTAAAGGCCCTTAAAAGTCAAGAACTCAAATTAATTCATTTTAGAACCAATTCAGGTCATATTTGTGCTTGTTTTGAGTCCAATTGATGTTTTAAGAACAATGGGAATATTTCCAATCAAGTTTGAAGTCATTTGCTATGCCAAATTCATGGTTTCTTCACCTTTAAGCAACATAATGCAAATCCACCCTTGATTCATTTCCAAGGCCTCAATCTCAGCCATTCACATTCCTTATACCTCAAGTAACTGGTATGGATCAATTAGCAAGCTTGATAGCTCTGTTTCGATGAGTTTCACAAAGCTCCATAATCAAAAACTTGGATTTTGAATTGAACTTTTATGGGCTTCAATTGGGCTTCTAATCACTCGGAGCCCATTCCATATGATCTCCTCATCATTCTCCAACTGCCATAACATAATTTGGGTGGAAAATAACAGAAATTCAGTTAGAAAAAAGCTCAAGAAAATTAAAATTCGAATTCTGCAATTGATGAAGTTTCAGCCCAAACCAAGATTGCTAGAGGCTCAAGGGTGAATCAGTGAAGGATTCTGCAGCTTTTCCTCGAGTTTCAGCACCATCTGAAGGCCTATTGGAAGTGCTCCAATAGGTAACTTATTTCTCACAATTCCTCTTTATTCTTGATGCAAACACACGCCATTTTTATAGATTCACATTCCTCTAAGATCATAGATGAACTTAGGATAGGTTTAAGGTAGGATTGCAACAATTTTTACCATGACATAATTTCTTGGTAGCTTGAATTTTAGGTGATTTAGGCCTCAAAATTGAAAATAAACATTGGAATGATGATTAGCATGACATGGCGAGTCGATTGGTGTATTAAATTTTAGGTTTTGGTGAAGTGGAGAGCGCGCTGCAGTAGAGTGACAGTCGGAGAAGATGATCGGCGTGGCTCCGGCCACCGCCTGGTCTTTCCCCTCTTTCTCCATTTGAAATCACCAGTCTTAACCGTGGCTGTTGGATCGCGTGACTGACTTGACTAAGTCTCCTCATCCAACGTGTGAGAGTGAACCTCATTTAGGGTTTGGACTTTTTTAATACGTGGCAAGGTGAGATTTGTTGGATTAACATACTAGAATAATGGAGAGTGTGGATTAAGACCCACGGTAGGCCTACTTTGACCAGAACCACATGATCACTCAGAGTCTCACTCAAGGCGTGTTGGACTTGGGCCAGTTTTGATATTCCCACCCCCTAGTGCACTGGCCCAATGCAATTATAATGTGAAATAACTGCTATTGACACCCCTAGCCTTTATCCAATTTTATTTTCTTTTTTCTTATTTCACATTTTATTGTTTGTTTCACTTTTAATTCATTTTAAATAGAAGATAAATTCATAAAATCATGGAAAAATATGTGTTAGCTAGTTTAACATGTGATGCAATTTTTCATATTTTTTGTTGTGATTTTCTATTTCTTTTTCAATTAATTGCATATTTTCTCTTTTAATATGTTTTTAATAGTTATAAAAAATGTATGCTTGCTTGCTGATTTTAGTACTAGAACATAGTTATGATTTAGGATCTGAATTTTGGCATGATAGCTCTAGACTCATTGGATGACTTGTGTGATTTTCCCCCTGATTTTTAGATGCCTTTTGATATGGGTTTGAACTAATTCTTTAGGACCTTCCTCATTTGAACTTCCCCTAGCACACCTTTAGGTTTAGCATTTAGATGATGCCCTTAAACTTAGAGTTTGGCTCTGAAATGTTTACCATAGGTTCATAAAATCCCTAGGGTCCCTTAGAATTTTTCCTAGAATATTTAGGGATGATTTCCTATATTTCTTGGATTTTACATGGTGGCTGTTTTTAGGATGACCCAAACTTAGCATATCACCTAGTTTGGCTCCCTAAGTGATCTTTAGAAAACTTTAGGTTCCCCATTCCTTCTTGATAGAATAATGTATAGGTTGATACCTTTGTAAAACAATTTTCAATGCTTGATAGTGTTCATAGATCCCTTAGGATAGATATCCTTTAGTGCTCAGATATTAGGGTTTCTTAGAAGTTTGTGTGATGATTTCTCTCCCTTGTGTGGCTTCTTTGCTTGACTTTGCTTTGTCATTTCCATTTCAATAATATAGGCCCTTGTGGGTCCTTCTAGTGAGAGCCTAGTTCCTCCTGTGGAGGAACTCTATGCATTCCATGAAGAGGTCTGAGCCTTCGATGGACTCCTGTGTTAACACACATCTGAACTTGATGTAGCTTGGGATAAGTTCCTTGTTGCTCATCTAGTTTACCTTTCTCCCTCATGTTTGATTAATTTGCTTGTTGTGCTGCATTAGGATAGACTTGCATGAGTAGAATACTTTTGTTTAGGTTCATACCTGCATTGAAAGGTTGAAGGTTTCCTCCCTTTGCTTGATTGTTTATCTGCTTTCACACTTGACTTGCCTGTTTGCATTAAAGGTTGAGGGTTGCCTCCCTTTGCTTGTGTGCTTTCTCTGTGCATCTCTGTTTGCATCCCATGTTTGCATTGAAGGTTGAGCTTGTCTCCCTTACTTGTACTGTTGCATTGCATATGCATCTGTTTATATTCTTATCTCATCTGCTTAATGATTTTTTTGTTTTGTTCCTGTTGCATGTTCCCTTAGGACTCTCACTTCCTTGTTTAAGGAGTGATGATAAACATTAGGTTTAATCCATACATGACAACATCTAGGACAAATTCCTCTTTCAAACTCAACAATAGGATGAATCCATTGCATGACAATATTAGGGTTTGATAGTTTCCCATGTAGAGTCCTTTGTCTTCTCATCTTCAAACCAAAGTAAAATACGTAATAAAGGCAAATTTGTACTGTACGTTACGAGCCTTAAGCTACTTGGGAAATGATGATTGGGTGGTTGCCTCTCAATTATCTAGAGTGTTAGCATATGTCCTTAGAACGATATGCGACACATTCGCTCCTAAGTCATAGTCTCTAGTGCAATATGAATTACAAACATTCATAAAAAACACTTCTTTCCGTAAAAGACTCAAAAACCAACATTCAAACCTCTTTTTGCCCCGTGGGCTCTTAATTCAAGGAAAACCTTTTCTGATGAAAAGAGTACTGTTAAACTTCAGTTCTACCGCAAACAGGCAGTGTCCCTACTACTGGAACTGTTGTTTAACTTCACTCGGGTAAAAATAGATGAATCAAGCCCGTGCTTCGTTTTATCCCGAACTACGTTCGCTCTGATTTCTCTGATGAGAATACGTAGGCACAAGACACGATGTCTTAGCGAGCAACCTTCCCCCATCACCCGTAGTTAGCCGAACTACGTTGACTCTGATTTCTCGTTCCAGACGGGAATACGTAGGCACGGAGCGCGATGCTTTGTCGAGTCACTTTTTTATTTCTTTCCTTTCTTTTGAGCCAGCCTTGATAGGTAGATAGATAAACAACCCGTCAGATAAACACAACAAGCTTGGATCCCGTTGAGTACAACGGACGTGAGGGGTGCTAATACCTTCCCCTTGCGTAACCGACTCCCGAACCCAGAGACTTGGTTGCGATGACCTAGTCTTTTCCTTTTCGTTAGGTTTTTCCTGATCGTTTCCTTTCCCTCCTTTGGGATAAATAACGATAGGTGGCGACTCTTCTGTCTTTGCCGACACCTTTTTTCGCAGTAGCGACAACTGGCGACTCTGCTGGGGATCCAACGTCCCCTATGCGAGTCAATCCTAGCGCTTGTTTGTTTATCTTGTGGGTTTTGTACGTACCTGTTGTACTTTATTTACTTTCCCGCATTTTATTTTCAGCATTATATTATTATGGTTGTGCTGTTGTTGGAGGGGTGCTCTGATGAGTGATAAGCTAGACCCAGGCTTGAGTATATACATAGCACTAGAAGTAGATTAGTGGTGAACCTGTATGTTAGGCATGCACTAGTTCCCATGAAATCTGCGCTCAGACGAGATTCTTTGAGATGATTTCCATTTGCAGTCCAGTGGGTCGTTGAAAGGATTTCAGATCTAAGGATTGTCGACTCTGTGGACCGATCATTTGTGATTCAGCTAAGTGAGGCCTCTTCAGGAGAGAATGATGCCAAACCAGAAATGGTGAACGTGTCATCATTTCTTGAAAGTCTGTGACGCTGATGAATGCATAGGATGCCATACCTTTATCAGTGGTTTAGGTCCAAACCTGTGAGTGGGGGCTAGTTTCTGCAGGAAACTTTGACCTTCAGACAACTTAGTTTTCTCTACAGTTTGAATCAGTACTATTGGTATTAGTGGGTCCTTATTATCAGAGTTATGTTATATTCTCGCCGAAGAAGAATTATTACTTTCCACTCCGCAGCACAACCTGAAGGCCGGCTTAACCAGAAATTGAGAAGAACATCTGACCTCACTATCAGACAACTGTTAAACAAACAGGCATCGAATTTGATGGCCGACTCAACCCGAAGTTTAGAAAAACATCTGACCTCACCGTCAAGCATCTGTTAAACAAACAGGCATCAAACCCGAAGGCCGGCTCAACCCGAAGTTGAGAAGAATATATGACCTTGCCGTCAGGCATCTGTTAAACAAACAAGCATCGAAACCGAAGGCCGACTTAATCCAAAGTTGAGAAGAACATCTGACCTCGCCGCAAGGCATCTGTTAAACAAACACACATCGAGTTTGAAGGTCGGGTCAACCCGAAGTTGAGAAGAACATCTGACCTGGCAATCAGGCATCTGTTAAACAAACAGGCATCGAACCCGAAGGCCGGCTCAACCCGAAGTTGAGAAGAACATCTGACCTCGTCGTCAGGCATCTGTTAAACAAATAGGCATCGAACCCGAAGGGCGGCTCAACACGAAGTTGATAAGAACATTAGACCACGTCGTCAGGCATCTGTTAAACAAAAAGACATCGAACATGAAGTACCCTTAACATGAAGTTGAGAGCAACATCTTACCTCGTCGTTAGGCATCTATTAAACAAACAGGCATCGAACTCAAAGGCCGGCTCAACACGAAGTTGAGAGGAACATCTGACCTTACCGTCAAGCATATGTTAAACAAACAGACATCGAACCCGAATGCCAGCTCAACCAAAAGTTGAGAAGAACATCTGACCTCGCTGTCAGGCATCTGTTAAACAAACAGGCATCGAACCTGAGGGCCGACTCAACCCGAAGTTGAGAAGAACATCTGACCTCACTGCCAGGCATATGTTAAACAAACACGCTTCGAACCCGAAGGGCAGCTCAAACCGAATTTGAGAAGACCATCTGACCTCGTCGTTAGGCATCTCTTAAAAAAACAGGCATCGAACCCAAAGGTCGGCTCAACACGAAGTTGAGAAGATAATCTAACCTCACCTTCAAGCATCTGTTAAACAAACAGGCATCAAATTTAAGGCCGGCTAAATCCAAAGTTGAGAAGAACATCTGACCTTGCCGTCAGGCATCTGTTAAACAAACAGGCATCGAACCCGAAGGCCGGCTCAACACGAAGTTGATAAGAACATTAGACCTTGTCGTCAAGCATCTGTTAAACATATAGGCATCGGACATGAAGTCCCGCTCAACACGAAGTTTAGAGCAACATCTGACCTCGCCGTCAGGCATCTGTTAAACAAACAGGTATCGAACCTGAAGGCCGGCTCAACCAAAAGTTGAGAAGAACATCTGACCTCGTCGCCAGGCATCTGTTAAACAAACAGGCATCGAACCCGAAGGCCGGCTCAACCTGTAGTTGAGAAGAACATATGACCTAGCTGTCAGGTATCTGTTAAACAAACAGGCATCGAACCCGAAGGCCGGCTCAACACGAAGTTGAGAGGAACTTTTGACCTCACCGTCAAGCATCTGATAAACAAACAGACATCGAACCCGAAGGGCGGCTCAACCCGAAGTTGAGAAGAACATCTGACCTCGTTGTCAGGCATCTGTTAAATAAACAGGCATCGAACCCGATGGCCAGCTCAACGCGAAGTTGAGAGGAACATTTGACTACACCGTCAAGCATCTGTTAAAGAAACAGGTATCGAATCTGAAGGTCGGCTCAACCCAAAGTTGAGAAGAATATTTGACCTAGCCGTCTGGCATTTGTTAAACAAACAGGCATCGAACCCGAAGGCCGGCTCAACCTGAATTGGAGAAGAACATCTTACGTCGCTATCAGGTATCTATTAAACAAACAGGCAATGAACCCGAAGGCTGGCACAACACGAAGTTGAGAAGTACATCTGACCTTGCCGTCAGGCATCTGTTAAACAAACAGGCATCGAACCCGGAGGCCGGCTCAACACAAAGTTGAGAAGATCATCCGACCTCGCCTTCAAACATTTGTTATATAAACAGGCATCAAACACAAAGGCCGGTACAACACGAAGTTTAGAGGAACATCTGACCTCACTGTCAGGCATCTGTTAAAAAAACAGGCATCGAACCCGAAGGCCGGCTCAACACGATGTTGAGAGGAAATTTGACATCGCCGTCAGGCATGTGTTAAAAAAATAGGCATCAAACCTAAATGTCGGCTCAACACGAAGTTGAGAGGAACATCTGACCTCGCTGTCGAGCTTCAGTTAAACAAACAGGCATCGAATCCGAAGGCCGACTCAACCCGATGTTGAGAAAAACATCTGACCTCGCCATCAGGCATCTGTTAAACAAACAAGCATCGAACCCGAAGGTCGGCTCAACCCGAAGTTGAGAAGAACATCTGACCTCGCCGTCAGGTATATGTTAAACAAACAGACATCGAACCCGAAAGGCCGGCTCAACCCGAAGTTGAGAGCAACATCTGACGTCGCAGTCAGGCACCTGTTAAACAAATAGGCATCAAACTCGAAGGCCGACTCAACACGAAGTTGATAATAATATTAGACCTCGTTGTCAGGCATCTGTTAAACAAATAGCCATCGAACACGAAGTCCCGCTCAACATGAAGTTGAGAGCAACATCTTACCTCGCTGTCAGGCATCTATTAAACAAACAGGCATCTAAACCGAAGGCCGACTCAACACGAAGTTGAGAGGAACATCTGACCTCACTGTCAAGCATATGTTAAATAAACAGGCATCGAACCAGAATGTCGGCTCAACCAAAAGTTGAGAAGAACATCTGACCTCGCCGTCAGGCATCTGTTAAACAAACAGGCATCGAACCCGAAGGCAGACTCAACCCGAAGTTGAGAAGAACATCTGACCTCGCCGCCAGCCATCTGTTAAAAAAACACGCATCGAACCCGAAGGGCGGCTCAAATCGAAGTTGAGAAGACCTCTGATCTCTTCGTTAGGCATCTGTTAAACAAACAGGCATCGTACCCGAAGGTCGGCTCAACAAGAAGTTAAGAAGATAATATGACCTCGCCATCAGGTATCTGTTAAACAAACAGGCATCGAATTTAAAAGTCGGCTCAACCCGAAGTTGAGAAGAACATTTGACCTCGCCGTCAAGCATATGTTAAACAAAATGGCATCGAACCCGAAGGTCGGCTCAACACAAAGTTGATAAGAAGATTATACCTCGTCGTCAGGCATCTGTTAAACAAATAGGCATAGGACAAACAGGCCTCGTCGCAGGCATCTGTTAAACAAACAGGCATCGAACCTGAAGGCCGGCTCAACCAAAAGTTGAGAAGAACATCTGACCTCTTCGTCAGGCATCTGCTAAACAAACAGCCATTGAACCCGAAGTCCGGCTCAACCCGAAGTTGAGAAGAACATTTGACCTCGGCGTCAAATATCTGTTAAGAAAACAGGCATCGAACCCGAAGGCTGGCTCAACACGAAGTTGAGAGGAACATTTGACGTCATCATCAAGCATCTGATAAACAAACAGGCATCGAACCCGAACGGCGGCTCAACCCGAAGTTGAGAAGAACATCTGACCTCGCTGTTAGGCATATGTTAAACAAACAGGTATCGATCTCGAAGGCCGGCTCAACACAAAGTTGAGAGGAATATTTGACCTCACCGTCAGGCATCTGTTAAACAAACAGGCATCAAACCTGAAGGCTGGCTCAACACGAAGTTGAGAGGAATATCTGACGTCGCTGTCAAGCATCTGTTAAAAAAACAGGCATCGAATCTGAAGGCCGGCTCAACCCGAAGTTGAAAAGAACATCTAACCTCGCCATCAAGCATCTATTAAACAAACAGGAAAAGAACCTGAAGGTCAGCCCAACTGAAAGTTGAGAAGAACATCTGAACTCGCCGTCAGGAATCTGTTAAACAAACAAGCATTGAACCCGAAGATCGGCTCAACACGAAGTTGAGAAGAACATTTGACCTCGCCGTGAGGCATCTGTTAAACAAACACACATCGAACTTGAAGGTCGGCTCAACTTGATTTGGAGAAGAAAATCTTACCTCGTCGTCAGGTATCTGTTAAACAAACAGGCATTGAACCCGAAGGCTGGCTCAACACGAAGTTGAGAAGTACATCTGACCTCGCCGTCAGGCATCTGTTAAAAAAACAGGCATCGAACCCGGAGGCCGGCTCAACACGTAGTTGAGAAGAACATCTGACCTCGCTATCAGGAATTTGTTAAATAAACAGGCATCGAACATGAAGGCCGGCACAACAAGAAGTTGAGAGAAACATCTGACCTCGCCGTCAGGTATGTGTTAAATAAACAGGCATCGAACCCGAAGGCCGGCTCAACGCGATGTTGAGAGGAACATCTAACCTCGGCTACAACCATTTGTTAAAAAAATAGGCATCAAACCCGAATGTCGGCTCAACACGAATTGAGATGAACATCTGACCTCGCTGTCAAGCATCTATTAAACAAACATGCATCAAATCCGAAGGCCAACTCAACCCAAAGTTTAGAAAAACATCTGACCTCGCCGTCAGGCATCTGTTAAACAAACAGGCATCGAACCCGAAGGCCGGCTCAACCCGAAGTTGAGAAGAACATCTGACCTTGCCGTCAGGCATCTGTTAAACAAACAGGCTTCGAAACCGAAGGTCGGCTCAACACGAAATTGATAAGAACATTAGACCTCGTCGTCAGGCATCTGTTAAATAAATAGGCATCGAACACGAAGTCACGCTCAACATGAAGTTGAGAGCAACATCTTACCTTGCCGTCAGACATTTATTAAACAAACATGCATCAAACCCGAAGGCCGGCTCAACACGAAGTTGAGAGCAAGATCTGACCTCACTGTCAGGCATCTTGTAAACAAACAGGCATCGAACTCCAAGGCCGACTCAACCCGAAGTTGAGAAGAACATCTGACCTCGCCGCAAGGCATCTGTTAAACAAACACACATCGAACCCGAAGGGCGGCTCAAACTGAAGTTGATAAGACCCTCTGACCTCGTCGTTAGGCATCTGTTAAATAAACAGGCATCGAACCCGAAGGTCGGCTCAACCCGAAGTTGAGAAGAACATCTGACCTCACCGCCAGGCATCTGTTAAATAAACAGGCATCGTACCCGAAAGCCAGCTCAACACAAAGTTGATAAGAACATTAGACCTCGTCGTCAGGCATCTGTTAAACAAATAGGCATCGGACACGAAGTCCTGCTCATCACGAAGTTTAGAGCAACATCTGACCTTGCTGTCAGGCATCTGTTAAACAAACAGGCATCGAACCTGAAGGCCAGCTCAACCAAAAGTTGAGAAGAACATCTGACCTCGTCGTCAGGCATCTAATAAACAAACAGGCATCGGACCCGAAGGCTGGCTCAACCCGAAGTTGAGAAGCACATCTGGCCTCGCCGTCAGGTATCTGTTAAACAAACAGGCATCGAACCTGAAGGCTGACTCAATATGAAGTATAGAGTAACATTTGACCTCGCCGTCAAGCATCTGATAAATAAACAGGCATCGAACCCGAAGAGCGGCTCAACCCGAAGTTGAGAAGAACATCTGACCTCGCTGTTAGACATCTGTTAAACAAACAAGCATCGATCTCGAAGGCCGGCTCAACACAAAGTTGAGAGGAATATCTGTCCTCGCCGTCAGGCATCTGTTAAACAAACAGGCATCGAACCCGAAGGCCGGCTCAACACGAAGTTGATAAGAACATTAGACCTCGTCGTCAGGCATCTGTTAAACAAATAGGCATCGGACACGAAGTCCCACTCAACACGAAGTTGAGAGCAACATCTGACCTCGCCGTCAGGCATCTGTTAAACAAATAGGCATCGGACACGAAGTCCCACTCAACACGAAGTTGAGAGCAACATCTGACCTCGCCGTCAGGCATCTATTAAACAAGCAGGCATCAAACCCGAAGGCCGGCTCAACCAAAAGTTGAGAAGAACATCTGACCTCTTCGTCAGGCATCTGTTAAACAAACAGGCATCGAACCCGAAGGCCGGCTCAACACGAAGTTGAGAGGAACATTTGACGTCACCGTCAAGCATATGATAAGAAAAAAGGCATCATACCCGAAGGGCGGCTCAACCCGAAGTTGAGAAGAACATCTGACCTCGCCGTCAGGCATCTGTTAAACAAACAGGCATCGAACCCGAAGGTCGGCTCAACCCGAAGATGAGAAGAACATCTGACCTCGCCGTCAGGAATCGATTAAACAAACAGGCATCGAACCCGAAGGCCGACTCAACACGAAGTTGAATAGAACATTATACCTCGTCGTCAGACATCTGTTAAACAAATAGGCATCGAACATGAAGTCACACTCAACATAAAGTTGAGAACAACATCTTACCTCGCCGTCAGGCATCTATTAAACAAACAGGCATCAAACTCGAAGGCCGACTCAACCCAAAGTTGAGAGGAACATCTGACCTCACCGTTAGGCATCTGTTAAACAAACAGGCATCGAACCCGAAGGACGACTCAACCCGAAGTTGAGAAGAACATCGACCTTGCCGCCAGGCATCTGTTAAACAAACACACGTCGAACCTGAAGGGCGGCTCAAACCGAAGTTGATAAGACCCTCTGACCTCGTCGTTAGGCATCTGTTAAACAAACAGGCATCGAATTTGAAGGCCGGCTTAACCTAAACAAACAGGCATCGAACCCGAAAGCCGGCTCAACACGAAGTTGAGAGGAACATTTGACGTTGCCGTCAAGCATATGATAAACAAACAGGCATCATACCCGAAGGGCGGCTCAACCCGAAGTTGAGAAGAACATCTGAACTCGCTGTCAGGCATCTGTTAAACAAACAAGCATCGATCTCGAAGGCCGGCTCAACACAAAGTTGAGAGGAATATCTGACCTCGCCGTCCGGCATCTTTTAAACAAACAGGCTTCGAACCCGAAGGCCGGCTCAACACGAAGTAGATAAGAACATTAGACCTCGTCGTCAGGCATCTGTTTAACAAATAGGCATCGAACACGAAGTCCCATTCAACACGAAGTTGAGAGCAACATCTCACCTTGCCGTCAGGCATCTGTTAAACAAACAGGCATCGAACCTGAAGGCCAGCTCAACCAAAAGTTGAGAAGAACATCTGACCTCTTCGTCAGGCATCTGTTAAACAAACAAGCATCGAACCCGAAGGCCGGCTCAACACGAATGTGAGAGGAACATTTGACGTCGCCGTCAAGCATCTGATAAACAAACAGGCATCGAACCCGAAGGGCGACTCAACCCAAAGTTGAGAAGAACATCTGACCTCGCCGTCAGGCATCTGTTAAACAAACAGGCATCGAAACCGAAGGCCGGCTCAACATGAAGTTGATAAGAACATTAGACCTCGTTGTCAGGCATCTGTTAAATAAATAGGCATTGAACACGAAGTCACGCTCCACATGAAGTTGAGAGCAACATCTTACCTTGCCGTCAGGCATCTATTAAACAAACAGGCATCAAACCCGAAGGCCGGTTCAACACGAAGTTGATAGGAAGATCTGACCTCACCGTCAGGCATCTGTTAAACAAACAGGCATCGAACCCGAAGGCCGACTCAACCCGAAGTTGAGAAGAACATCTGACCTCGCTGCAAGGCATCTGTTAAACAAACACGCATCGAACCTGAAAGTCGGCTGAAACTGAAGTTGATAAGACCCTCTGGCCTCGTCGTTAGGCATCTGTTAAATAAACAGGCATCGAACCCGAAGGTCGGCTCAACCTGAAGTTGAGAAGAACATCTGACCTCACCGTCAGGCATCTGTTAAACAAACAGGCATCGAACCCGAAGGCCGGCTCAACATAAAGTTGATTAGAACATTAGACCTCGTCGTCAGGCATCTGTTAAACAAATAGACATCGAACACGAAGTCCCGCTCATCACGAAGTTTAGAGCAACATCTGACCTCGTCGTCAGACATCTGTTAAACAAACAGGCATCGAACCCGAAGGCCGGGTCAACCAAAAGTTGAGAAGAACATCTGACCTCGTCGTCAGGCATCTATTAGACAAACAGGAATCGAACCCGAAGGCCGGCTCAACCCGAAATTGAGAAGAACATCTGACCTCGCCGTCAGGTATTTGTTAAAGAAACAGGCATCGAACCCGAAGGCCGGCTCAACACGAAGTATAGAGGAACATTTGACCTCGCCGTCAAGCCTCTGATAAACAAACAGGCATCGATCCCGAACGGCGGCTCAACCCGAAGTTGAGAAGAACATCTGACCTTGCTGTCAGGCATCTGTTAAACAAACAAGCATCGATCTCGAAGGCCGGCTCAACACAAAGTTGAGAGGAATAACTGACCTCGCCGTCAGGCATCTGTTAAACAAACAGGCATCGAACCCGAAGGCCGACTCAACACGAAGTTGATAAGAACATTAGACCTCGTCATCAGGCATCTGTTAAACAAATAGGCAACGAATCTGAAGGTCGGCTCAACCAGAAGTTGAGAAGAACATCTAACCTCGCCGTCAAGCATCTATTAAACAAACAGGCATCAAACCCAAAGGCCAGTTCAACCGAAAGTTGAGAAGAACATCTGAACTCGCCATCAGGTATCTGTTAAACAAACAGGTATCGAACCCGAAGACCGGCTCAACACGAAGTTTAGAGGAACATTTGACCTCGCCGTGAGGCATCTGTTAATCAAACAGACATCGAACCCGAAGGGCAGCTCAACCCAAAGTTGACAAGAACATTAGACCTCGCCGTCAGGCATCTATTAAACAAACAAGCATCAAACCCGATGGCTGGCTCAACACGATGTTGATAGGAACATTTGACTTCACCGTCAAGCATCTGTTAAAGAAACAGGCATCGAATCCGAAGGCCGACTCAATCCAAAGTTGAGAAGAATATCTGACCTCCCCGTCAGGCATTTGTTAAACAAACAGGCATCGAACCCGAAGGCCGGCTCAACCTGAATTGGAGAAGAACATCTTACCTCGCCGTCAGGTATCTGTTAAACAAACAGGCATGGAACCCGAAGGATGGCTCAACACGAAGTTTAGAAGTACATTTGTCCTCGCCGTTAGGCATCTGTTAAATAAACAGGCATCGAACCCGGAGGCCGGCTCAACACGAAGTTGAGAAGAACATCTGACCTCGCCATCAGGCATTTGTTAAATAAATAGGCATCGAACAGGAAGGCCGGTACAACACGAAGTTGAGAGGAACATCTGACCTCGCCGTCAGACATCTGTTAAACAAACAGGCATCGAACCCAAAGGTCGGCTCAACACGATGTTGAGAGGAACATCTGACCTTGCCGTCAGGCATCTGTTAAAAAAACAGACATCAAACCCGAATGTCGGCTCAACACGAAGTTGAAAGGAATATCTGACCTCGCTGTCAAGCATCTATTAAACAAATAGGCATCGAATCCGAAGGCCGACTCAACCCGAAGTTGAGAAAATCATCTGACCTCGCTGTCAGGTGTTGCACCCCAATTTTTGACCCCTTAGATCCTCATCATCATTTTAGGATCATATTCATTTGATTAACTAACCTTAACCCATTTCCAGTTTATCTTTGTCAAGATGCAGATGAATTAGGGTTCAGCACCGTCAAAATCGAGATTTCAGTGGTCTGATCAATCAATGTTTTGGATTGATTTAACCTTAATTAGGTCTCCACATTATAAAATATACTCCATTGGATCAAGTATGAATTCAATTTGAGGTGGTCACCCAGAAATTGAGAACAGTGCAATTCAAGATGCCCGATTAGGGTTTTCGATTAGAAAAAGTTAACTGTAGTTTGAATTTTGGTTTAAAGAGTGTTTCAATGGTGGGATTTTGGTCCATTAAGCTCCTATGGCTTAGTAAAGTCCATCCAAAGAGTTTCAAGTCCTCAGAATGTCCGGAGCATGAACAGTCGACTCGGTAGTCACCGATTGATCGAACAGTTGACCGAAAAGTCAACTTTTCAACAATAAGGAATTTGACTTCAAGATGTGAATAAAAAATGTTCCTTATGTCATATTAAACCTCCCCATAAAATTTCATGACCATTGGATCAAGGGTTAAGAAGTAATTGCAAAAATCAAGAATTAGGGTTTCGAAAGGGGCAAGACCATAACTCCTCAACCACACATCCAAATGAAGTGGTTCAAAGCTCATTGGAAAGCTCTTGAAAAATCCTAAAAAAGCCTCAAAGTGGTTCATGATCAAAAAATGCATAGATTTGGAGTTATGACAAGATTCATTTTAAGAAGGGAAATAACTTAGAAAAATTCTAAGTTATTTAGCCTTTTTAAGTGATTTTTTCAGCAACTTGGAAGGGTTTTTCAACCTAGTTCCATCAAGAATTTGGAAATACCCAAAACATGAAAGTTATAGATCTACTTAAGGGCTTTCCAAATTGTGGTAGAACTTCTCAATAGCATGTGTGAGCAGAAAGTTATGAGCCATGGAAGTTAGGGCTGTCAACACTTGAAACCACAATCCAACACTCCTCAATATTCAGATTTTCACAACTTGGACTATCCTTGACCCTGGATCATGATTCAATATGATATTTAGATGTGTAGAGGAAGGAAAATGCAGAGATATGAGAAGTTTGAAGAGAGAGGTAAGTGGCAAGTAACTTGTGTAATAAAATATTCAAGCTGTTCACCCTACACTCTAAGCTCACCTCATTCACTTCATGTCCATCTCCACTTGATTTTTCTGATCTTCTTTGAACCTCCAAAACTGTTGCAGCTGCTCACCCTACAAAACTGTTGCAGCTGCTCACCCTACACTCTAAGCTCACCTCATTCACTTCATGTCCATCTCCACTTGATTTTTCTGATCTTCTTTGAACCATGGAGCTGATAGGAGAAGATCTTGGCAAGATTTTTCAAAGAACCTCATGAAACTCCCTCCAAAAGTGGTAAAATACAAAGCTGCCCTCACTCTCGTTTTCACTATAAATAGAGGCCTTTTCATTGATGTTAGACACACCAGAGCAATCTCCAAAACCCAGAGAAACAATAGCTCTCAATTCCCTTTCATTTTCTCAAGAATCTCAATTTTCAAAACTTCCATTTTTCACCAAAAAGTTGTCTTGAGCAAAACTCTGCTCAAGCTCAATTCTACCATTTCCAAGCCACCCAAAACCATCTACACAATCCATAAACATTGTGTAGAAGGTGTCCATACATTCAAACCACTCAAAAATCTCATTTTCACAAAAGTCAACCTTCACACCTTAGTAGTTTGACTTTCTTGCACTTTGAAAGCCAAATTCTTACTTGAGGCACTTCCTACCATTCTAACACTCCCAAAACCTCCTATACATCATATCTCAACTGTCCAAGCTCTAAAAAACCAGCTGGAAATCACACAACTCCAATTGTCTTGAAAAGTGGTTTGTTGCTTCAAGAGGAAGCAAGCTTCAATTCTTTGCTAAGGAAGGAAGTCTCTGGGTTTCTCAGTTTTTTAGCTTACTCAAGACTTTTCTACAAGAGGTATGTGACATTCAAACTCTTTATTGATCATACATTATCATGTTTTATCATTTTGAGGTGATTTTGTAAAAATGTAGTCTTGCTGCCCCATTTTAGTTCTTTGTCAAGAACTCTTGTTTCATGGTCATGATACTTGTTTGTGTTAATGTATTTTCATTTGTAAATGATATGTTGATGATATGTTACCAAGATTGTACTTTGATATCATGAATAACTTGTTTGTGAAGATTTTGGTTATGTGGTAGTTTTAGGAATCCAACATTGAAATGTGGTGTGTTCCCCTAGGCCTGTTAGTCTTAGTTCATTAGTGATATTTGGATAACTTGTAAGTTATTCATAGGATCCCCCCTGCCTTACATCATGATGTGGCTCTTGTTTTCATACTTATGCTATTTTTGTGTCATTATAGCTTTATCACTATTGAATTGTGTAGTGGACTGTTGTGCCTACCATGATTGTATCTCCATTGTTCTAAATCATTGTTTAATGCTTGCATGATCTTGCTCATGATGTTTGATTGGTTGAAATATGAGAAACATGAGATTTTCCATAAGGGCCTATCATGAGGTATTGTTGGTTTTGTTGTCAAAATTTGGTTTAACATACCATTTCTGGTTAGGAAAAGTTGTTGCTTGTTTCTAAGTTGGAGAATCATTTGATAATGTGTTTTGAAGATGTATGTGGTACCTATTGTGCTCAAATCTCCATTATGTGTTCAAATTGCTTTGTCATTCCTCCACTTGCATTTCAAAACCTCATTGATGTAAAACACATACCATATTCTGTTTCAACTACATTCTACTTTATCTAGGTGCATAAAATCCATGTCTTACTCATTTGAAACTTGTGTGTGCTATCAAATCTCCCCAACTGTTATGAAATTGCCTGATGCATAATTGAGATTGTTTCTTTGCATATTCATAAGCTTCACATGCTACATTCTGTTTGATGATGATTTGATCCATTTCCTGAGCTTAGTCTCATCTTTTAGCATATTCATGGTATGTGCATATTGTTTGTTTCAACATAAACTTCACAATTTGAAAAATGCACCTGCTGCTACATAAACTTGCCAAGACAGTTTTTTCACATTTCCTACCACAACATGCTTTTTTTGATCCAACTGTCATATGCTCATTCTTAGAGTTGAAACTCATTCCTTATCATATTAATGATGTGTGCACTTGGTTTAGTTGATCTGTTCTTGCCTACTTTCTCACTTCACTTGCAAATGCACTTTCAAGCCAAATTTACCATGAATGTACCAAATTCTTCCCTGCTTGCAATATGATGTTTTTCTGAGTTGAGACTCATTCATCTTTACATTTTTAACATGTATGTGTTATCCCTTTGACATGAGACTATTGATTCACAACTAGACTAGTTTGTGCCTTATGCTGCCAAACTGTTTTGAACAAACTGCACACACTTCACTTTTTTGGGTTTGATTTGTTTTAGGGTAACTCATTCATAGTTAGACCTCTAATATATTTAGGATTGGTGTGTGGATGAATCAATCAACTTGTATGCCTTATTTCTCTGTTATCACAGCCTGCCTCTATGTTTGGTACAAAATGCAGCTTGGTATCCATATTCTTGTTGTATGCATTTCATGACAACCTTAAGTGTTAGGCTCATTTACAATCTCATTTGAAACTTGTGTGTGGCATTTTTTTGACCTCAAGTTGTTCTAATCTTGTTGTTTTCAAATATTGCATTGTATTGTGTTAAGTGAGCAGTTAATGGTTGACTTTCAATTCCATAATATTTGGGAACAATTTTAAAGCATGGACACACTTTATATTATGATTGAAGATTGTGTGTGGGACTGATTCAAACAGATTATGCTCCCTCATTGATTTTGGCTTTCAAACTTGCATCTTTCATTTCCAACTTTACTTGGCATAACAGTCATGTTTTGTGTTTGAGTTTGGTATGGTAACTGTTGTATACTTGCTCCTCATTGCATTTCCAGTATGTTGGTTGAGACCTCATGATGTTCATGTTCAATCTTCCCATTTTCTAGGACAATTGCAGCATTTTCATGCTTCATTTTGCAATTCATGTGCCATTTCCATTTTTGTTGATTTTTGCTTGAGCCTTAAGTATTCTACACTTCTGTTATGATGTATATGTTGTGTGTGCCATGCCATTTACATGAATTTGAACTCATAGCTGTTGGTAGTTTTCAAAATGCATCCCAATTGCCAACCTTGCATCTTCTATTGTGTTTCAATTTCAAGGCTTCATTTCAAAATTTCAACTGCACGATCTTAATGCTCATGAAAAAACAGTCAAGTTTGAATAAAATTTCATAAAAAATGATTAAGAATTCATAGAGTTTGATCATTCACGTTTTGGCTTGTTTAGCTTGTTTTTGTTTGCCCAGAAATTCATCATGAATATGCCATATATATTTATGGGGGTGGCTAAATACACGGATGTATAGCCACCCCAGTGGTAGAAACCTTACTCTCTCATGCGCCTTTCACTTGCCAAACCAGGGTTCGATCCTTGGATCAACCCTTTTTGTTATTTTATTTTTCCATTGTGATTGACTTTTTTTTTCTTCATCTTGTCCTTCCCACTACCAGCACGCGCGTGTGGCTTGTTGGTTGTTGTTGTGTGTTGGTAAACTAAAGGGCCTGGGTTCAACTCCCAGCTTGGCCCTTTCTCTTTTTATTTGTTTGTTTATTTGTTTTATTGTCATAAATCACTTCAAACTTCAGAATTTCGTAACTTGTTCATCGCTCATTATTTTCAACCCGTTCTTTTTGCAATTTTCTCATTATGATGTATAGTTTTATTTAATGGATTGTAATCTCATATTTGTTTATTTTTACAATGCTATTTGCATGCTTGTTAGTAGATCTGTTCTTAGGTCGTTACCGTGCGTTTCGATTAAATTTCCTTCATACCATGATTATTTGATCTTGTGAGATTTATTGGTATTTGATTTCCTTATGTTTGTTAACATGTTGAGATCTCATTTTCTTGTTGGTTGTTACCATGAGTTATTGTGTCTTTCCTAAAGCCTTGATTGAACTGTTGTGATCAATCCTTGCATACTTGATTGTTATCAATGCCTAATTGTTGTTACATTTGAACTTATAACATGATCACCTTAAAGTTGTGACTTATTTGTATGATTATTGTTTTCATATTTGTTAAGATATTTGATTATCGATTGTAACCATTGGTATTATTTGATCCTTGCTTATTGTAATATGCATGCTTACTTGATTATTCATCTTGCTCAATTATTCATTTGCTTTATCAAGTATTCTTTCCCCAAGTGATGGAACTTTTTAATTCTCATCTAAGTTGCCTCTCTCTCTCTCTCTCTCTCTCTCTCTCTCTCTCTCTCTCTCTCTCCTTCCAAAGGAAAAGTCTCTCCCTTGACCCTTGTGTCATTGGATAGTTCATTACCCTCCCTTGACTTTGTGAAGTCATCTTCAACCCTAGCTTAGTTAAGTTAGAACATACAAGCCATTAGACTTTGCTTTAAGTCTAGAAAGCCTTACCTACACTAGGAGTGTTCTTCAACTAGAACCATAGGATAGAGTTTGTAAACTCTATGTAAGAATCATAGTAATGATCACTTACTTCCCTCTTGAGTGTCATAACTTAGATCTAGAGAGTTTTGTTAAACTCTATACAAACATTGTTATGTTTGTTCCCCTTTGAACCTTGATCATAATCAAGTGTTCTTCAACTCTAGTGAGTTGAACTATGATTGCTCTGATTCTATCCTAGTTAGGATACGTAGGCAGAGGACGCAACGTCTTTGCGAGCAAACTTAGAAACTATCCTTAGGTTTTAACCTATAACCTTCACCCTTTACCCTATTCCAATCCTTAGCAAACATTTACCAAATGTAGCATGCAAACAAACAAAAGGTTCCTGTAGAGTACTACAGATGTCTAGGATGTGAAATACCTACCCTATGCATAACCAACCCCCGATCCCCGAATCTCTTAGCGTTGTTGTTACATCGCACAAAAGGTTCTTTCTTTCTTTAGACCTTTCCTTTGGATAAATTAAAGTTCGGTTGTAATCTAAGAATTAAAGATTCAAGTTTATCAATAGTTTGGTATCCCGATTCTCACCGCAATAGAAATGGCGACTTCACTGGGGATTTGCAATACTTAACTTGAGGGTTTAGCCTATTTTGTTTAATTGCATGCTATATTTGTAAATATTTGCTTAACATGTATATTTGTCAATATATTTGTTTAATTGTTGGGTATTGGGTGCTTTGAGTGGTGAGACGGTCCTATATCCGGACTTGAGTGCAATTATGATAGGATGGTGGTATATTCAAGAAGGCTTATAGGGAGTTGATTCCCGACCAAGCTAACTTGAGAAACCACCGCTCAGTGTAGGCCCTCTTGAAAGTTTAGTATTGTTGATCGAGTATTCGTGAAAACAATGCTACTTTCGATGAAAGAGCCCATGACACTGTGGACTTTTAGAATACATTATACCCCACTTTGGCCTTATTAGGACGTAATGTGATGGCTATAAGGAAGTATTTCCGAAATAGTTGATATGTGATACTACACTTGGACGAGACTCTCTTGAGAATATCATCGATTACCAAGTGATTTGGGAAGTTGATAATATCCGAAAGATGGGTTGATGACTCTAGGAACTTCATTAAGAACCCGTTTGGCAGGTACAAATTAACCCATAGTACAAATCCTTAAGGGATGGGTGGACCTTTGACCTTTCTTTGATCTTGAGCCTAGGAGGCCTTTGTGTATGTATCGTATTTGTGAATACTTGCCATTATGTTATGTGTGCATCATCCCATCATATCACCATAAGCATATCATGTCGCAACTAGTTTTGTAAAACTCAGTCGATCTCTGGTATTTTTTTAAAAAAGTTGTAACTTTTCCAACAATTGATGAAATAAGGGTTTTGACCTAATCAAACTTCTGAGTTTTGTAAAACCAGTTGCGCTTTTGCACTTGCGTCAGCATTTTGCATATCATTCTTCACTGCGTCAGTCCTTTGGTTCATTCTGTGTTATGTTGATATCAGAGAAAAAAGGAGAGAGTATATCACAAAAGCTAGCATTCAAAGGGATGGATCACCTTGAGCAGAAAAACCAAGCCCTCCAGGAAGAAGTTGCTCGTTTAAAGAGTAACACCGAAGCTTTCGCTACTGCTGTCAGGGATATAATGGATACTCAAGAACAGGAAAATCAGAAGATCACTGACAAGCTAGAAAGGGTAAAGCGTGCCAAGAGGAGTTTGACAAATTTTTTCAGAGATTTGATCTTGGCCCAACGACAAGAAGGATCGGCGTCGTCCACCAATCAGCCGTATGGTGGGTCTCTGGGTATTCCTATACCTTATGCAAGGTTGTTCCCCATACTCTTGCAGAATGGTTTAGTTCAAAAGGAAATGCCACCCGTTCTTCCTCCGGGCCACCAAAGTTATTTCACCGCTAACGCTTACTGCGCCTTCCACCATGGAGCGCGGCGGTCATGACATTGAGGAGTGCTACATTCTCAAGAATAAGGTGAAAGAGATGATTGAAGCAGGAGTCATATCTTTCAAGATATGCGAACCTCGAGTATGAATCAACCTTCTGCTTGATGAAGAAGAAACCCCATCCCTGCATAGGGTGGACTAAAGAAGAAGGCCCTTGATAGTGCTCTTTCCTTGTTTTGTTAAACAATTTTAATTCCCTAAGGCTGGCAGTTGTAGACTGTTTCAGCATGTGTTGTAACTTCTTTGTATTTGATTTGCTTGTAAGCTGTTTGTTTATTTGAATTTGGCAATATTAATGAAATATTTGTGCATCCTTTGATTAAGTCCATTCGTTTCACTCTTTCTTTTTTCCTTTCATTGTTATGAAATACGAAAAAATGCAAAATTTCTTTTGTTTACTAAACTGTTGTTTAAAGCAAAGATTGGGGAGGATGATGAAAATTATATCCATAACTGCTGTTGATATGCTTTCAATTTAACTTTGCCGATGATGTAAGGCATTGTTTCAAATCCCCAAACACTGGAGAAATAAGGAAGATAATCCCTCATTAACCCCCTTGAGCCTAGAAGTAGGAGTTTTCTTTCTTTACAAAAACAAAACCTTAAATCTCAAACCTGGGGCGGGTAGTTCTTGGTTAACTTAGAGATACATGCATACAAGACACTTTTCATATAAAGGTAGTGCACTCAGGTTTTCCTTCATACACAACAAGAAAGTGTCAAAGATGCTTTTCAGCATAAAAGACGATGATAGTTCACCGTATTCACTAAACTAGGTAGTCACCTCCTTTCTCAAAAAAAGAGAAGAAGAAAAAAAGAAATTGAAAAGCCTGCTAAGTCAAAACCTATGAAGGAGACTTAGGCAAAAATGGGGCATCCCATTGACTGTATATTCGAACAAAGAAGACAAGGATCAGGGATAACAAAAGAGAGGAATTCTGTAAGAGTTATTACTCTTAAAAATCCTCAAATAGGAAAAGCTATCTAATACTGTAAGGGATTTGTGACTACCCTAGGTTTGTAAGCCAACACCAACTATCATCAGTGCAATTCTTAAGTCTGTAAAAACCTGAATGTGTAGTTTAAGTTAACTGAGCATAAGAGCGGGTGGGACCAAATAACTTTGAGCCTTTATCCTTTGTTTCATGAACCATGAACCAGACCACGTTACAACCTTTAAAAGACCTAATTGATTTAAGGTTGTTTTGAAAGCATATTACAGCAAGGTTAGATAACCTGACTCCTAATGATCTTTGTTAATTATGCGTGTTCATCACTTTATCCATCATTTATAAAATGATTGGATCACTTTTACTTTGATCACTTGATCACTCCGTTGTGTGTGTTTCATCAAAAATTGTTTTCAAAAGGATTGCATGAATTTTACATTGAAAATTGCCAATTTTAAATGAACAACATTGCGTGCAAAATAATCCAATATCAAAGGAATCCCAACAAGCGCTGTCAGCTAGGGAATTTGACTTGATAAAGGAAGCTCAGCCTGGGGCAACCAATTTGAAGGATTTGTTAATCATTTGTCATAATGTTCAGCTAATCAGAGCCGACCAAATCAATATCAGATGAAGCTCTCAATGAACAGTTTAGTCTGGGGCAAATCTTTTGCAGTTACCAGCTAGCGGGGGCAAGTTTGTTACCCAGTCGTTACTTCCGCAGTCTGAGGACTTTGTTGTAACAAACACCGTTAAACTAGGGCAATCACGTCGAGATTTGAAAATCTCTCTAAGTGTTTGAAGACATTGAAGCGTCTTTATTCCAGTTCTTTCGTAAAAGCATCCTTATGACTTCTTCTCACAGACCATGTAATTTGGGGCAGAAAAGGTTTGAAGATTGTTAGTCGCAAGAACCATTGCTCACTTGAGGAGGATTTATTATCATAATGGGGCATACATATTTTGTTCTCATGGTACCTTTTTCCAAGCTCTCCAGTTAAGTTTTTATTTGTTTTATTGTCATAAATCACTTCAAACTTCAGAAAATTTCGTAACTTGTTCATCGCTCATTATTTTCAACCTGTTCTTTTTGCAATTTTCTCATTGTGATGTATAGTTTTATTTAATGGATTGTAATCTCATATTTGTTTGTTTTTACAATGCTATTTGCCTGCTTGTTAGTAGATCCGTTCTTAGGTCGTTACCGTGCGTTTCGATTAAATTTCCTTCATACCATGATTATTTGATCTTGTGAGATTTATTGGTATTTGATTTCTTTATGTTTGTTAACATGTTGAGATCTCATTTTCTTGTTGGTTGTTACCATGAGTTATTGTGTCTTTCCTAAAGCCTTGAATTGAACTGTTGTGATCAATCCTTGCGTACTTGATTGTTATCAATGCCTAATTGTTGTTACATTTGAACTTATAACATGATCACCTTAAAGTTGTGACTTATTTGTATGATTATTGTTTTCATCTTTGTAAAGATATTTGATTATCAGTTGTAACCATTGGTAATATTTGATCCTTGCTTATTGTAATATACATGCTTACTTGATTATTCATCTTGCTCAATTATTCATTTGCTTTATCAAGTATTCTTTCCCCAAGTGATGGAACTTTTTAGTTCTCATTCAAGTTGCCTCTCTCTCTCTCTCTCTCTCTCTCTCTCTCTCTCTCTCTCTCTCTCTCTCTCTCTCTCTCTCTCTCTCTCTCTCTCTCTCTCTCTCTCTCTCTCTCTCTCTCTCTCTCTCTCTCTCTCTCTCTCTCTCTCTCTCTCTCTCTCCTTCCAAAGGAAAAGTCTCTCCCTTGACCCTTGTGTCATTGGATAGTTCATTACCCTCCCTTGACTTTGTGAAGTCATCTTCAACCCCAGCTTAGTTAAGTTAGAACATACAAGCCATTACACTTTGCTTTAAGTCTAATAAGCCTTACCTACACTAGGAGTGTTCTTCAACTAGAACCATAGGATAGAGTTTGTAAACTCTATGTAAGAATCATAGTAATGATCACTTACTTCCCTCTTGAGTGTCATAACTTAGATCTAGAGAGTTTTGTTAAACTCTATACAAACATTGTTATGTTTGTTCCCCTTTGAACCTTGATCATAATCAAGTGTTCCTCAACCCTAGTGAGGTGAACTACGATTGCTCTAATTCTATCCTAGTTAGGATACGTAGGCAGAGGACGCAACGTCTTTGCGAGCAAACTTAGAAACTATCCTTAGGTTTTAACCTATAACCTTCACCTTTTAGCCTATCCCAATCCTTAGCAAACATTTACCAAACGTAGCATGCAAACAAACAAAAGGTTCCTGTAGAGTACTACAGATGTCTAGGATGTGAAATACCTACCCTATGCATAACCAGCCCCCGATCCCCAAATCCCTTAGCGTTGTTGTTACATCGCGCAAAAGGTTCTTTCTTTCTTTAGACCTTTCCTTTGGATAAATTAAAGTCCGGTTGTAATCTAAAAATTAAAGATTCAAGTTCATCAATAGCTTGGAATCCAGATTCTCACTGCAACATCAGGCATTTGTTAAACAAACAGGCATCGAACATGAAGGTCGGCTCAACCCGAAGTTGAGAAGAACATCTAACCACGCCGTCAGGTATTTGTTAAACAAATAGGCATCGAACCCGAAGGACGGCTCAACACGAAGTTGAGAGGAACATTTGACCTCGCCGTCAAGCATCTAATAAACAAACAGGCATCGAACCCGAAGGGCGGATCAACCCGAAGTTGAGAAGAACATCTGACCTCACCGTCAGGCATCTGTTAAATAAACAGGCATCGAACCCGGAGGCCGGCTCAACACGAAGTTGAGAAGAGCATCTGACCTCGCTGTCAGGCATTTGTTAAACAAACAGGCATCGATCTCGAAGGTCGGCTCAACACGAAGTTGAGAGGAATATCTGACCTCGCTCTCAGGCATCTATTAAACAAACAGGCATCGAACCCGAAGGACAGCTCAACACGAAGTTGAGAGGAACATCTGACCTTGCTGTCAAGCATCTGTTAAAAAAACAGGCATCGAATCTGATGGTCGGCTAAACCCGAAGTTGAGAAGAATATCTGACTTCACCGTCAAGCATCTGTTAAACAAACTGGCATCGAACCCGAAGGCCGGCTCAACACGAAGTTGAGAAGAACATCTAACCTCGCCGTCAAGTATATGTTAAATAAACAAGCATCGAACCCGAAGGCCGGCTCAACACGAAATTGAGAGGAACATTTGACCTCACCGTCAAGCATCTGATAAGCAAACAGACATCGAACCCGAAGGGCGGCTCAACCCGAAGTTGAGAAGAACATCTGACCTCGCTGTTAGGCATTTGTTAAACAAACAGGCATCGATCTTGAAGGCCGGCTCACACAAAGTTGAGAGGAATATCTGACCTCGCCATCAGGCATTTGTTAAACAAACAGGCATCGAACCCGAAGCCGGCCCAACACGAAAATGAGAGGAATATCTGACCTTGCTGTCAAGCATCTGTTAAAAAAAATCATCGAATCTGAAGGCCGGCTCAACCGGAAGTTTAGAGGAACATTTGACCATGCCGTAAGGCATATGTTAAACAAACAGACATCGAACCCGAAGACCGGCTCAACACGAAGTTGAGAGGAACATTTGACCTCGCCGTCAGACATCTGTTAAACAAACAGGCGTCGAACCCGAAGACCGGCTCAAAACAAAGTTGAGAGGAACATTTGACCTCGCCGTGAGGCATCTGTTAAAGAAACAGGCATCGAATCCGAAGGCCGGCACAACCGAAAGATGAGAAGAATATCTGACCTCCCCGTCAGACATTTGTTAAACAAACAGGCATCGAACCTGAAGGTCGGCTCAACCTGAATTAGAGAAGAACATCTTACCTCGCCGTCAGGTATCTGTTAAACAAACAGGCATTGAACCCGAAGGCCGGCTCAATACGAAGTTGAGAAGTACATCTGACCTCGCCGTCACGCATCTGTTAAACAAATAGGCATCAAAGCCGGAGGCCGGCTCAACACGAAGTTGAGAAGAACATCTGACCTCGCCATCAAGCATCTGTTAAATAAACAGGAATCGAACCTGAAGGCCGGTACAACACAAAGTTGAGAGGAACATCTGACCTCGCCATCAGACATCTGTTAAACAAACAGGAATCGAACCCGAAGGTAGGCTCAACACGAAGTTGAGAGGAACATCTGACCTCAATGTCAAGCATCTGTTAAAAAAATAGGCATCGAATCTGATGGTCGGCTAAACCCGAAGTTGAGAAGAACATCTGACCTCGCCGTCAGGTATCTATTAAACAAACAGGCATCGAACCCGAAACCCGGCTCAACCCGAAGTTGAGAAGAACATCTAACCTCGCCGTCAGGTATCTGTTAAACAAACAGGCATCGAACCCGAAGGCCGGCTCAACACGAAGTAGAGAGGAACATTTGACCTCGCCGTCAAGCATCTGATAAGCAAACAAGCATCGAACCCGAAGGGCGGCTCAACCCGAAGTTTAGAAGAACATCTGACCTCGTTGTCAGGCATCTGTAAAAAAACAAGCATCGATCTCGAAGGCCGGATCAACACAAAGTTGAGAGGAATATCTGACCTCGCCTTCAGGCATTTGTTAAACAAACAGGCATCGAACCCGAAGGCCGGCTCAACACAAAGTTGAGAGGAATATCTGACCTCGTTGTCAACCATCTGTTAAAAAAACAGGCATCGAATCTGAAGGCCGGATCAACGCGAACTTGAGAGGAACATTTGACCTTGCCGTCATGCATTTGTTAAATAGACATGCATTGAACCCGAAGGGGAGCTGAACCCGTTGTTGAGAAGAACATCTGACCTTGGTGTTAGGCATATGTTAAATAAACAGGCATCGAACCCGAAGGCCGGCTCAAGCCGAAGTTGAGAAGAACATCTGACCTCGTCGTCAAGCATCTGTTAAACTAGCAGGCATCAAACCCGGAGGCCGGCTCAACACGAAGTTGAGAAGAACATTTGACCTCGCCATCAGGCATTTGTTAAATAAATAGGCATCAAACATGAAGGTCGACACAACATGAAGTTGAGAGGAACATCTGACCTCTCCGTCAGGCATCTGTTAAACAAACAGGCATCGAACCCGAAGCCCGGCTCAACACGATGTTGAAAGGAACATCTAACCTCGCCGTCTTGCATCTGTTAAAAAAACAGGCATCAAACCCAAAAGTTGGCTCAACACGAAGTTGAGAGGAACATCTGACCTCGCCGTCAAGCATCTTTTAAACAAACAGGCATCGAATTTGAAGGCCGGCTCAACCCGAAGTTGAGAAAATCATCTGACCTCGCTGTCCGGCATCTGTTAAATAAACAGGCATTGAACCCGAAGGTTGGCTCAACCCGAAGTTGAGAAGAACATCCGACCTCGCCGTCAGGCATTTGTTAAACAAACAGGCATTGAACCCGAAGGCCGGCTCAACACGAAGTTGAGAGGATTATCTGACCGCGCTGTCAACCATCTGTTAAAAAAATAGGCATCGAATCTAAAAGCCGGCTCAACACGAACTTGAGAGGTACATTTGACCTTGCCGTCAAGCATCTGTTAAATAGACATGCATTGAACCCGAAGAGCAGCTGAACCCGTAGTTGAGAAGAACATCTGACCTCGGTGTCAGGCATATGTTAAACAAACAGGCATCGAACCTGAAGGCCGGCTTAAGCCGAAGTTGAGAAGAACATCTGACCTCCCCGTCAAGCATCTGTTAAACAAACAGGCATCGAAGCCGAAGAACATCTGACCTCGGTGTCAAGCATCTGTTAAACAAACAGGCATCGAACCCAAAGGCAAGCTCAACTTAAAGTTGAGAGGAACATCTGACCTCGCCATCAGGCATCTGTTAAACAAACAGACATCAAACCCGAAGGCCTGCACAACACGAAGTTGAGAGAATCATCCGACCTTGTCGTGAAGCATTTGTTAAACAAACAGGCATCGAACACGAAGGGCGGATCAACCTGAAGTTGAGAAGAACATCTGACATCACTGTTAGGTATAATTTAAAAAAACAGGCATCGAACCCGAAGGCTGGCTCAACACGAAGTTGAGAGGAACATCTAACCTCGCTGTTAAGCATCTGTTAAAAAACAGGCATCGAATCTAAAGGACGGCTCAACCCGAAGTTAAGAAGAACATCTGACCTCGCCGTCAGGCATCTGTTAAACAAACAGGCATCGAACCCGAATGGCGGCTCAACCGGAAGTTGAGAAGAACATCTGACCTCGTTGTCAAGTATCTGTTAAACAAATAGGCATTGAACCCGAAGACCGGCTCAACACAAAGTTGAAAGGAACATTTGACCTCGCCGTGAGGCATCTGTTAAAAAAACAGGCATCGAACCAGAAGGGCGGCTCAACCTGAAGTTGACAAGAACATTAGACCTTGCTGTCAGACATCTGTTAAACAAATAGGCATCGAACCCGATGGTCGGCTCAACACGAAGTTGAGAGGAACATTTGACTTCGCCATCAAGCATCTGGTAAAGAAACAGGCATCAAATCCGAAGGCCGGCCTAACCCAAATTTGAGAAGAATATCTGACCTCGCCGTCAGGCATTTGTTAAAAAAAATAGGCATCAAACCCGAAGTCCGGCTCAACCTGAATTTGAGAAGAACATCTTATCTCCCCATCAGGCATCTTTTAAACATACAGGCATTGAACCCGAAGGCCGGGTCAGCACGAAGTTGAGAAGTACATCTGACATCACCGTCAGGTATCTATTAAACAGACAGGCATCGAACCCGAAGGCCGGCTCAACAAGAAGTTGAAAGGATCATTTGAATTTTCCGTCATGCATCTGTTAAATAGACAGGCGTCGAACCCGAAGGGCAGCTGAACCCGTAGTTGTGAAAAACATTTGACCTCAGTGTCATGCATATGTTAAACAAACAGGCATCGGACCCGAAGGCCGGCTCAACCCGAAGTTGAGAAGAACATCTAACCTCGTTGTCAAGCATCTATTAAACAAACAGGCATCAAACCCGAAGGTCGTCTCAACCTTTAGTTGACAAGAACATCTGACCTCGCCGTCAAGCATCTATTAAAAAAACAGGTATCGAACCCAAAGGCCGGATCAACTTGAAGTTGAGAGGAACATCTAACCTCGCCATCACGCATCTGTTAAACAAACAGGAATCAAACCCGAAGGCCGGCTCAACACGAAGTTGAGAGGAACATCGGACCTCGCCATCAAGCATTTGTTAAACAAACAAGCATGGAACCCAAAGGGCGGCTCAACCCGAAGTCGAGAAGAACATCTGACCTCGCCGTCAGGCATCTGTTAAATAAACATGCATTGAATTTGAAGGCCGGCTCAACCCGAAGTTGAGAAGAACATCTGACCTCGGTGTCAGGCATCGGTTAAACAAACACGCATCGAATTTGAAGGTCGGCTCATCCCGAAGTTGAGAAGAACATCTGACCTCGATGTCAGGCATCAGTTAAACAAACAGGCATCGAACCCGAAGGCCGGCTCAACACGAAGTTGAGAAGAACATCTTACCTCGCCGTCATGTATCTGTTAAACAAACAGACATTGAACCCGAAGGCCGGGTCAACACGAAGTTGAGAGGAACATTTGACCTCGTCGTGAGGCATCTGTTAAACAAACACGCATCGAACCCGAAGGGCGGCTCAACCCATAGTTACAAAGAACATCTGACCTCGGTGTCAGGGATATGTTAAACAAACAGGCATCGAACCCGAAGGCCAGCTCAACCCGAAGTTGAGAAGAACATCTGACCTCGCCGTCAAGCATCTGTTAAACAAACAGGCATCAAACCCGAAGGTCGTCTCAACCTTTAGATGACAAGAACATCTGACCTCGCCGTCACGCATCTGTTAAACAAACAGGCATCGAACGCGAAGGCCGGCTCAACATGAAGTTGAGAGGAACATCTGACCTCGCCGTCAAGCATTTGTTAAACAAACCGGCATCGAACCCGAAGGGCGGCTCAACCCGAAGTTGAGAAGAACATCTGACCTCGCCGTCAGGCATATGTTAAACAAACACGCATCGAATTTGAAGGCCGGCTCAACTTGAAGTTGAGAAGAATATCTGACCTCGCTGTCAGGCATCAAATAAACAAACAGGAATCGAACCCGAAGGCCGGCTCAACTCGAAGTTGAGAAGAACATCTGACATCGCCGTCAGACATCTGTTAACCAAACACGCATCGAATTTGAAGGCCTGCTCAACCCAAAGTTGAGAAGAACATCTGACCTCGCTGTCAGACATCTTTTAACCAAACACGCATCGAATTTGAAGGCCGGCTCAACCCGAAGTTGAGAAGAACATCTGACCTCGATGTCAGGCATCAGACCTCACTGTCAGACATCTGTTAAACAAATAGGAATCGAACCCGATGGGCGGCTCAACACGAATTTGAGAGGAACATTTGACTTCACCGTCAAGCATCTGGTAAAGAAACAGGCATCGAACCCGAAGGCCGTCTCAACCCTTAGTTGACAAGAACATCTCACCTTGCCATCAAGCATATGTTAAACAAACAGGCATTGAACCCAAAGGCCAGCTCAACATGAAGTTGAGAGGAACATCTGACCTCGCCATCAGGCATCTATTAAACAAACAGGCATCAAACCCTAATGCCGGCTCAACACAAAGTTGAGAGGAACATCTGACCTCGATGTCAAGCATTTGTTAAACAAACAGGCATCGAACCTGAAGGGATGCCCAACACAAAGTTGAGAAGAACATCTGACCTCGCCGTCAGGCATCTGTTAAACAAACACGCATCGAATTTGAAGGCTGGCTCAACCCGAAGTTGAGAAGAACATCTGACCTCGCTGTCAGGCATCAGTTAAACAAACAGGCATCGAACCCGAAGGCCAGCTCAATACGAAGTTGAGAAGAACATCTGACCTCGATTTCAGGCATCTGTTAAACAAACAGGCATTGAACCCGAAGGCCGGGTCAGCACGAAGTTGAGAAGTACATCTGACCTCACCGTCAGGGATCTGTTAAACAAACAGGCATCGAACCCAAAGGTCGGCTCAACACGAAGTTGAAAGGAACATTTGACCTTGCCGTCATGCATATGTTAAATAGACAGGCATCGAACCCGAAGGGCAGCTGAACCCGTAGTTGAGAAAACCATCTGACCTCGGTGTCAGGCATATGTTAAACAAACAGGCATCGAACCCGAAGGCCGGATCAACCCGAAGTTGAGAAGAACATCTGACCTCGTTGTCAAGCATCTGTTAAACAAACAGGCATCGAACCCGAAGGCCGTCTCAACCTTTAGTTGACAAGAACATCTGACCTCGTCGTCCAGCATCTATTAAGCAAACAGGCATCGAACCCAAAGGCAGGAAAAATCAACTTGAAGTTGAGAGGAACATCTAACCTAACCATCACACATCAGTTAAACAAACACGCATCGAACCCGAAGGTCGGCTCAATACGAAGTTGAGAAGAACATCTGACCTTGCTGTCAGGCATCAGTTAAACAAACAGGCATCGAATTTGAAGGCCGACTCAACCCGAAGTTGAGAAGAACATCTGACCTTGCTGTCATGCATCGGTTAAACAAACACGCATCGAATTTGAAGGCCGACTCATCCCGAAGTTGAGAAGAATATCTGACTTCAATGTCAAGCATTAGTTAAACAAACAGGCATCGAACCCAAAGGCCGGATCAACACGAAGTTGAGAAGAACATCTTACCTCGCCGTCAGGTATCTGTTAAACAAACAGACATTGAATCCGAAGGCCGGCTCAACACGAAGTTGAGAGGAACATTTGACCTCGCCGTGAGGCATCTGTTAAATAAACAGACATCAAACCCGAAGGGCGGCTCAACCCATAGTTGCAAAGAACATCTGACCTCGGTGTCAGGGATATGTTAAACAAACAGGCATCGAACCCAAAGGCCAGCTCAACCCGAAGTTGAGAAGAACATCTGACCTCGCCGTCAAGCATCCGTTAAACAAACAGGCATCAAACCCGAAGGCCGTCTCAACCTTTAGATGACAAGAACATCTTACCTCGCTGTCAAGCATCTGTTAAACAAACAGGCATCGAACCCAAAGGCTGGATCAACTTGAAGTTAAGAGGAACATCTGACCTCACCATCACGTATCTGTTAAACAAACAGGCATCGAACACGAAGGCCGGCTCAACACGAAGTTGAGAGGAACATCTAACCTTGCTGTCAAGCATCTGTTAAAAAAACAGGCATCGAATCTGAAGGCCGGCTCAACTCGAAGTTGAGAAGAACATCTGACATCGCTGTCAGACATCTGTTAACCAAACACGCATCGAATTTGAAGGCCGGCTCAACCAGAAGTTGAGAAGAACATCTGACCTCACTGTCAGGCATCATACCTCGCTGTCAGACATCTGTTAAACAAATAGGCATCGAACCCGACGGCCGGCTCAACACGAAGTTGAGAGGAACGTTTGACTTCGCCGTCAAGCATCTAGTAAAGAAACAGGCATCGAACCCGAAGGCCGTCTCAACCCTTAATTGACAAGAACAGCTCGCCTTGCCGTCAAGCATCTGTTAAATAAACAGGCATTGAACCCAAAGGCTGGCTCAACATGAAGTTCAGAGGAACATCTGACCTCGCCATCAGGCATCTAACCCGAAGGCCGGCTCAACACGAAGTTGAGAGGAACATCTAACCTCTCCGTCAAGCATTTGTTAAACAAACAGGCATCGAACCTGAAAGGCTGCCCAACCCAAAGTTGAGAAGAACATCTGACCTCGCCGTCAGGCATCTATTTAACAAACACGCATCAAATTTGAAGGTCGGCTCAACCCGAAGTTGAGAAGAACATCTGACCTCACTGTCAGACATCAGTTAAATAAACAGGAATCGAACCCGAAGGCCGACTCAATACGAAGTTGAGAGGAACATCTGACCTCGTTCTCAAGCACCTGTTAAAAAAACAATCATCGAATCTGAAGGTCGACTCAACCCGAAATTGAGAAGAACATATGACCTCGCCGTCAGGCACCTGTTAAACAAGTAGGCATCGAACTCGAAGTCTGGATCAACCGGAAGTTGAGAAGAACATATGACCTCGCATTCAGGTATCTGTTAAACAAACAGGCATCAAACCCGAAGACCGACTCAACACGGAGTTGAGAAGAACATCTGACCTCTCCGTAAGGCATCTGTTAAACAAACAGGCATCGAACCCGAAGAGCGGCTAAACCCGAATTTGATAAGAACATTAGACCTCTCCGTCAGGCATCTGTTGAACAAACAGACATCGAACCCGAAGGCCGGCTCAACACGAAGTTGAGAGGAACATTTGACCTTCTTGTCATGCGTCTGTTAAACAGACAGGCATTGAACCCGAAGGGAGGCTCAACCCGTAGTTGTGAAGAACATCTGACCTCGGTGTCAGGAATCTGTTAAACAGACAAGCATCGAACTCGAAGGCTGAATCAACCCGAAGATGAGAAGAACATCTGACCTCGCTGTCAGGCATCTGTTAAACAAACAAGCATCGAACCCGAAGGCCGTCCCAAGCCTTAGTTGTGAAGAACATCTCACCTCGTCGTCAAGCATCTATTAAACAAACATGCATCGAACCCAAAGGTCGGATCAACTTGAAGTTGAGAGGAACATCTGACCTCGCCATCAGGCATCTGTTAAATTAACAGGCATCAAACCCGAATGCCGGCTCAACACGAAGTTGAGAGGAACATCTGACCTCATCGTCAAGCATTTGTTAAACAAACAAGCATCGAACACGAAGGGCGGCTCAACCCGAATTTGAGAAGAACATCTGACCTCGCCGTCAGGCATTTGTTAAACAAACAGGCATCGAACCCAAAGGCCGGCTCAACCTGAATTTGAGAAGAACATCTTACCTCTCCATCAGGTATCTGTTAAAAAAACAGGCATTGAACCCAAAGGCCGGCTCAACACAAAGTTAAGAGGAACATCTGACCTCGCTGTCAAGCATCTGTTAAAAAAACAGGGATCGAATATGAGGCCGGCTCAACCGGAAGTTGAGAAGAACATATGACCTCGCCGTCAGGTATCTGTTAAACAAACAGGCATCGAACCCGAAGACCGGCTCAACACAAAGTTGAGAGGAACATTTGACCTCGCCGTGAGGTATCTGTTAAACAAATAGGCATCGAACCCGAAGGGCAGCTCAACCCGAGGTTGACAAGAACATTAGACCTCACCTTCAGACATCTGTTAAACAAAATGGCATCGAACCCGATGGCCCGCTCAACACAAAGTTGAGAGGAACATTTGACTTTGCCGTCAAGCATCTGTTAAAGAAATAGGCATCGAATCCGAAGGTCGGCTCAACCCAAAGTTGAGAAGAATATCTGACCTCACCGTCAGGCATTTGTTAAACAAACAGGCATCGAACTCGAAGGCCGGATCAACCTGAATTTGAGAAGAACATCTTACCTCTCCGCCGGGTATCTGTTAAAAAAACAGGCATTGAACTCGAAGGCCGGCTCAGCACGAAGTTGAGAAGTACATCTGACCTCGTCGTCAGGCATCTGTTAAACAAATAGGCATCGAACCTGGAGGTCGGCTCAACACAAAGTTGAGAGAAACATCTGACCTCGCCATCAGGCATGTGTTAAATAATCAGGCATTAAACCCGAAGGGCGGCTCAACACGAAGTTAAGAGGAACATCTGACCACGCCGTCAGGCATCTGTTAAAAAACAGGCATCGAACCCGAATGCCGGCTCAACACGAAGTTGAGTGGAACATCTGACCTCGCTGTCAAGCACCTGTTAAACAAACAGGCATTGAATTTGAAGATCGGATCAACCCAAAGTTGAGAAGAAAATCTGACCTCACTGTCAGGCATCTGTTAAACAAACAGGCATCGAACATGAAGGCCGTCTCAATTGAAAGTTGAGAAGAACATCTGACATCTCCGTCAGGTATCTATTAAACAAACAGGCATCGAACACGAAGGCCGGCTCAACATGAATTTGAGAAGAACATCTGACCTCACCGTGAGGCATCTGTTAAACCAACAGGCATCGATCCCGAAGCGCGGCCAAACCCGAAGTTGATAAGAACATTAGACCTCGCCGTCAGGCATCTGTTAAACAAACAGGTATCGAACCCGAAGGCCAGCTCAACACGAAGTAGAGAGGAACATTTGACCTTGCTGTCATACATCTGTTAAACAAACAGGCATTGAACCCGAAGGGCGTCTCAACCCATAGTTGAGAAGAAAATCTGACCTCGGTGTCAGGCATCTGTTAAACAGACATGCATTGAACCTGAAGGCCGGCTCAACCCGAAGTTGAGAACAACATCTGACCACGCCATCAAGAATCTGTTAAACAAACTGGCATCGAACCCGAAGGCCGGCTCAATACGAAGTTGAGAGGAACATCTGACCTCGCTATCAAGCATCTGTTAAAAAACAGGCATCAAATCTAAAGGTCGGGTTAACCCGAAGTTGAGAAGAACATATGACTTCACCGTCAGGCACCTGTTAAACAAGTAGACATCGAACCCGAAGTCCGGATCAACCGGAAGTTGAGAAGAATATATGACCTCGCTGTCAGGTATCTGTTACACAAACAGGCATCAAACCCGAAGACCGGCTCAACACGAAGTTGAGTAGAACACTGACCTCTACGTAAGGCATCTGGTAAATAAACAGGAATCGAACCCGAAGGGCGGCTAAACCCGAAGTTGATAAGAACATTAGACCTCTCCGTCAGGAATCTGTTGAACAAACAAGCATCGAACCCGAAGGCCGGCTCAACACGAAGTTGAGAGGAACATTTGACCTTGTCATCATGCATCTGTTAAACAGACAGGCATTGAACCCGAAGGGCGGCTCAAGCCGTAGTTGAGAAGAACATCTGACCTGGGTGTCAGGCATCAGTTAAACAGATAGGCATCGAACTCGAAGGCCATCTCAACCCGAAGTTGAGAAGAACATCTGACCTTGCTGTCAGGCATCTGTTAAACAAACATGCATCGAACCCGAAGGTCGTCTCAACCCTTAGTTGTGAAGAACATCTCACCTCGCCGTCAAGCATCTGTTAAACAAACATGCATCGATCCCAAAGGCCGGCTCAACTTGAAGTTGAGAGGAACATCTGACCTCGCCATCAGGCATTTGTTAAACTAACAGGAATCAAACCCGAATGCCGGCTCAACACGAAGTTGAGAGCAACATCTGACCGCACCGTCAAGCATTTGTTAAACAAACAGGCATGGAACACGAAAGGCGGCTCAACCCGAATTTGAGAGGAACATCTGACCTCACCGTCAAGCATTTGTTAAACAAACAGGCATGGAACACGAAAGGCGGCTCAACCCGAATTTGAGAAGAACATCTGACCTCGCCGTCAGGCATTTGTTAAACAAACAGGCATCGAACCCGAAGGCCGGCTCAACCTGAATTTGAGAAGAACATCTTACCTCGCCGTCAGATATCTGTTAAAAAAACAGGCATTGAACCCGAAGGCCGGCTCAACACGAAGTTGAGAGGAACATCTGACCTCGCTGTCAAGCATCTGTTAAAAAAACAGGGATCAAATCTGAGGCCGGCTCAACCGGAAGTTGAGAAGAACATCTAACCTCGCCGTCAGGTATGTTAAACAAACAAGCATCAAACCCGAAGACCGGCTCAACACGAAGTTGAGTGGAACATTTGACCTCGCCGTGAGGCATCTGTTAAACAAACAGGAATCGAACCCGAAGGGCGGCTCAACCCAAGGTTGACAAGAACGTTAGACCTCGCCGTCATACATCTGTTAAACAAACAGGCATCGAACCCGATGGCACGCTCAACGTAAAGTTGAGGGGAACATTTGACTTTGCCGTCAAGCATCTGTTAAAGAAACAGGCATCGAATCCGAAGGCCGGCTCAACCCAAAGTTGAGAAGTACATCTGACCTCGCCGTCAGGCATCTGTTAAACAAACAGGCATCGAACCCGGAGGCCGGCTCAACACAAAGTTGAGAAAAACATCTGACCTCGCCATCAGGCATGTGTTAAATAAACAGGCATCGAACCCGAAGGCCGGCTCAACACGAAGTTGAGAGGAACATCTGACCTCGCCGTCAGGTAGCTGTTAAAAAATAGGCATCGAACCCGAATGCCGGCTCAACACGAAGTTGAGAGGAACGTCTGACCATGTTGTCAAGCACCTGTTAAACAAACAAGCATTGAATCCGAAGACCGGGTCAACCCAAAGTTGAGAAGAAAATCTGACCTCGCCGTCAGGCATCTGTTAAACATACAGGCATCGAACATGATGGCAGGCTCAATCAAAAGTTGAGAAGAACATCTCACCTCTCCGTCAGGTATCTATTAAACAAACATGCATCAATGCCGAAGTGCAGCTAAACCCGAAGTTGATAAGAACATTAGACCTCGCCGTCAGGCATCTGTTAAACAAACAGGCATCGAACCCGAAGGCCGGCTCAACACGAAGTTGAGAGGAACATTTGACCTTGCCGTCATACATCTGTTAAATAAACAGGCATTGAACCCGAAGGGCGGCTCAACCCGTAGTTGAGAAGAACATCTGACCTCGGTGTCAAGCATCTGTTAAACAGACATGCATTGAACCCGAAAGCCGGCTCAACTCGAAGTTGAGAAGAACATCTGACCATGCCGTCAAGAATCTGTTAAACAAACTGGCATCGAACCCGAAGGCCATCTCAACCCTTAGTTGACAAGAATATCTCACCTCCCCGTCAAGCATCTGTTAAAGAAACAGGAATCGAACCTAAAGGTCGGCTCAACATGAAGTTAAGAGGAACATCTGACCTCACCATCAGGCATCTACTAAACAAACAGGCATCAAACCCGAAGGCCGGCTCAACACGAAGTTGAGAGGAACATCTTAACTCACCGTCAAGCATTTGTTAAACAAACAGGCATCGAACCTGAAGGGCGGCTCAAACCGAAGTTGAGAAGAATATCTGACCTCGCCGTCAGGCATCTGTTACACAAACACGCATCGAATCTGAAGGTCGGCTCAACCCGCAGTTGAGAAGAACATATGACCTCGCTATCAGGCATCAGTTATACAAACAGGCATCGAACCCAAAGGCCGGCTCAACCAGAAGTTGACAATAACATCTAACCTCGCCGTCAGGTATCGATTAAACAAACATGCATCAATGCCGAAGCGCGGCTAAACCCGAAGTTGATAAGAACATTAGACCTCGCCGTCAGGCATCTGTTAAACAAACAGGCATCGAACCCGAAGGCCGGCTCAACAAGAAGTTGAGAGGAACATTTGACCTTCCCGTCATACATCTGTTAAATAAACAGGCATTGAACCCGAAGGGCGGCTCAACCCGTAGTTGAGAAGAACATCTGACCTCGGTGTCAAGCATCTGTTAAACAGACATGCATTGAACCCGAAGGCCGGCTCAACTCGAAGTTGAGAAGAACATCTGACCACGCCATCAAGAATCTGTTAAACAAACTGGCATCGAACCCGAAGGCCATCTCAACCCTTAGTTGACAAGAATATCTCACCTCCACGTCAAGCATCTGTTAAAGAAACAGGAATCGAACCTAAAGGCCGGCTCAACATGAAGTTAAGAGGAACATCTGACCTGGCCATTAGGCATCTACTAAACAAACAGGCATCAAACCCGAAGGCCGGCTTAACACGAAGTTGAGCGGAACATCTTACCTCGCCGTCAAGCATTTGTTAAACAAGCAGGCATCGAACCTGAAGGGCGGCTCAACCCGAAGTTGAGAAGAATATCTGACCTCGCCGTCAGGCATCTGTTACACAAACACCCATCGAATTTGAAGGTCGGCTCAACCCGCAGTTGAGAAGAACATATGACCTCGCTATCAGGCATCAGTTATACAAACAGGCATCGAACCCAAAGGCCGACTCAACCAGAAGTTGACAATAACATCTAACCTCGTCGTCAGGTATCTGTTTAAAAAATAGGCATCGAACCCGAAGACCGGCTCAACACGAAGTTGAGAAGAACATCTGACCTCGCCGGAAGGTATCTGTTAAACAAACAGGCATCGAACCCGAAGGGCGGCTAAACCAGAAGTTAATAAGAACATTAGACCTCGCCGTCAGGCATCTGTTAAACAAACAGGCATCGAACCCGAAGGCCGGCTCCACACGAAGTTTAGAGGAACATTTGACCTTGTCGTCATGCATTTGGTAAACAGACAGGCATTGAACCCAAAGGGCGGCTCAACCCGTAGTTGAGAAGAACATATGACCTGAGTGTCAGGCATCAGTTAAACAGACAGGCATCGAACCCGAAGGCCGGCTCAACCCGAAGTTGAGAAGAACATCTGACCTCGCCGTCAGGCATCTGTTAAACAAACAGGCATCGAACCCGATGGCCGTCTCAACCCTTAGTTGACAAGAACATATCACCTCGCCGTCAAGCATCTGTTAAACAAACATGCATCGAACCCAAAGGCCGGCTCAACCTGAATTTGAGAAGAACATCTTACATCTCCGTCAGGTATCTGTTAAAAAAAAGGCATTGAACCCGAAGGCCGGCTCAGCACGAAGTTGAGAAGTACATCTAACCTCGCCGTCACGCATCTGTTAAACAAACAGGTATCGAACTCGGAGGCTGGATCAACACGAAGTTGAGAAAAACATCTGACCTCACCATAGGCATCTGTTAAATAAACAGGCATCGAACCCGAAGGCCGGCTCAACACGGAGTTGAGAGGAACATCTGACCTCGACGTCAGGCATCTGTTAAAAAACAAGTATCGAACCCGAATGTCGGCTCAACACGAAGTTGAGAGGAACATCTGACCTCACTGTCAAGCACCTGTTAAACAAACAGGCATCGAATCCGAAGACCGGCTCAACCCAAAGTTGTGAAAAAATCTGACATCGCCGTCAGGCATCTGTTAAATAAACAGGCATCGAACCTGAAGGCCGGCTCAACCGGAAGTTGAGAAGAACATCTGACCTCGCCGTCAGGTATCTATTAAACAAACAGGCATCAAACCCGAAGGCAGGCTCAACACGAAGTTGAGAAGAATATCTGACCTCACCGTGAGGCATCTGTTATACAAACAGGCATCGATCCCAAAGCGCGGCTAAACCCGAAGTTGATAAGAACATTAGACGTCACCGTCAGGCATCTGTTATAAGAAACAGGCATCGAACCCAAAGGCCGGCTCAACCCGATGTTAAGAATAACATCTGACCTCGCCGTCAGGCATCTTTTAAACAAACAGGCATCGAACCCGAAGGCCGGCTCAACCCGAAGTTAAGAAGAACATTTGACCTTGCCGTCATGCATCAGTTAAACAGACAGGCAATGAACCCGTAGGGCAGCTCAACCCGTAGTTGAGAAGAACATCTGACCTCAGTGTCAGGCATCTGTTATACAAACAGGCATCGAACCCAAAGGCCGGCTCAACATGAATTTGAGAGGAACATCTGACCTCGCCATCTGGCATCTATTAAACAAACAGGCATCAAACCCGAAGGCCAGCGCAACACGAAGTTGAGAGGAACATCTGACCTCGCCGTCAAGCATATGTTAAACAAACAGGCATTGAACCTGAAGGGCGGCTCAACCCAAAGTTGAGAAGAATATCTGACCTCGCCTTCAGGCATCTGTTAAACAAACACGCATCGAATTTGAAGGTCGGCTCAACCTGCAGTTGAGATGAACATATGACCTCGGTGTCAGGCATCAGTTATACAAACAGGCATCGAACCCGAAAGCCGGCTCAACCAGAAGTTGAGAATAACATCTAACCTCGCCGTCAGGTACCTGTTTTACAAATAGGGATCGAACCCGAAGACCGGCTCAACACGAAGTTAAGAAGAACATCTGACCTCGCTGTAAGGCATCTGTTAAACAAATAGGCATCGAACCCGAAGGGCGGCTAAACTCGAAGTTGATAAGAACATTAGACCTTGCCGTCAGGCATCTGTTAAACAAACAGGCATCGAACCCGAAGGCCGGCTCAACACGAAGTTGAGAGGAACATTTGACCTTGTCGTCATGCATCGGGTAAACAGACAGGCATTTAACCCGAAGGGCGACTCAACCCGTAGTTGAGAAGAACATATGACCTCGGTGTCAAACATCAGTTAAACAGACAGGCATCGAACCCGAAGGTCGGCTCAACCCAAAGTTGAGAAGAACATCTGACCTCACCGTGAGGCATCTGTTAAAAAACAGGGATCGATCCCGAACCGCGGGTAAACCCGAAGTAGATAAGAACATTAGATGTCACCGTCAGGCATCTGTTAAAAGAAACAGGCATCGAACCCAAAGGCCGGCTCAACACGAAGTTGTGAGGAACATTTGACCTTGTCGTCATGCATAAGTTAAACAGACAGGCAACGAACCCGTAGGGCAGCACAACCCATAGTTGAGAAGAACATCTGACCTCGGTGTCAGGCATCAGTTAAACAAACAGGCATTGAACCCGAAGGGCGGCTAAACCCGAAGTTGATAAGAACATCTGACCTCGCCGTCAGGCATCTGTTAAACAAACAGGCATCGAACCCGAAGACCGGCTCAACACGAAGTTGAAAGGAACATTTAACCTTGTCGTCATGCATCTGGTAAACGGACAAGCATTGAACCCGAAGGGCGGCTCAACCCGTAATTGAGAAGAACATATGACCTCGGTGTCAGGCATCAGTTAAACAGACAGGCATCGAACCCGAAGGTCGGCTCAACCCGAAGTTGAGAAGAACATCTGACCTCGCCGTCAGGCATCTGTTAAACAAACAAGCATCGAACCTGATGGCCGTCTCAACCCTTAGTTGACAAGAACATCTCACTTCGCCGTCAAGCATCTGTTAAATAAACATGCATCGAACCCAAAGGCCGGCTCAACCTGAATTTGATAAGAACATCTTACATCTCCGTCAAGTATCTGTTAAAAAAAGGCATTGAACCCGAAGGCCGGCTCAACACGAAGTGGAGAAGTACATCTGACCTCGCCGTCACGCATCTGTTAAACAAACAGGTGTCGAACCCGGAGGCCGGCTCAACACGAAGTTGAGAAAAACATCTGACCTCACCATTAGGCATCTGTTAAATAAACAGGCATCGAACCCGAATGTCGGCTCAACACGAAGTTGAGAGGAACATCTGACCTCGCCGTCAGGCATCTGTTAAAAAACAGGTATCGAACCCGAATGTCGGCTCAACATGAAGTTGAGAGGAACATCTGACCTCGCTGTCAAGCACCTGTTAAACAAACAGGCATCGAATCCGAAGACTGGCTAAACCCAAAGTTTAGAAAAAAATCTGACCTCGCCGTCAGGCATTTGTTAAACAAACAGGCATCGAACATGAAGGTTGGCTCAACCGGAAGTTGAGAAGAACATCTGACCTCGCCGTCAGGTATCTATTAAACAAACAGGCATCGAACCCGAAGGCCGACTCAACATGAAGTCGAGAAGAACATCTGACCTCACCGTGAGGCATCTGTTAAACAAACAGGCATCGATCCCGAAGCGCGGCTAAACCCAAAGTTGATAAGAACATTAGACGTCACCGTCAGGCATCTGTTAAAAGAAACAGGCATCGAACCCAAAGACCAGCTCAACACGAAGTTGTGAGGAACATTTAACCTTGCCGTCATGCATCAGTTAAACAGACAGGCAATGAACTGGTATGGCAGCTCAACCCGTAGTTGAGTAGAACATCTGACCTCGGTGTCAGGCATCAGTTAAACAGACAGGCATCGAACCCGAAGGCCGGCTCAACCCGAAGTTAAGAAGAACATCTGACCTCGCCGTCAGGCATCTGTTAAACAAACAGGCATCGAACCCGAAGGTTGTCTCAACCTTTAGTTCACAAGAACATATCACCTCGCTGTCAAGCCTCTGTTAAACAAACATACATCGAAACCAAAGGTCGGCTCACCTTGAAGTTGAGAAGAAAATATGACCTCACCATCAGGCATCTGTTAAACAAACAGGCATCAAACCCGAAGGCCGGCTCAACACGAAGTTGAGAGGAACATCTGACCTTGCCTTCAAGCATTTGTTAAACAAACAGGCATTGAACACGAAGAGCGGCTCAACCCGAAGTTGAGAAGAACATCTAACCTCGCTGTCAAGCATCTGTTAAACAAACACGCATCGAATTTGACGGTCGGCTCAACTCGAAGTTGAGAAGAACATCTGACCTTGCTGTCAGGCATCAATTAAACAAAAAGGCATCGAACCCGAAGGCCGGCTCAACCCGAAGTTGAGAGGAATATCTGACCTCACTGTTAAGCATCTGTTAAACAAATAGGCATCGAATGTGAAGGCCGGCTCAACCAGAAGTTGAGAAGAACATCTGACCTCCCCTTTAGGTATCTGTTAAACAAACAGGCATCGAACCTGAAGACCGGCTTAACACAAAGTTGAGAGGATCATTTTTACTTCGCCGTGAGGAATCTGTTAAACAAACACGCATCGAACCTGAAGGGCGGCTCAATCCGAAGTTGACAAGAACATTAGACTTCGCCGTCAGACATCTGTTAAACAAACAAGCATCGAACCCGATTGCCGGCTCAACACAAAGTTGGAAGGAACATTTGACTTCCCCGTCAAACATCTGTTAAAGAAACAGGCATCGAATCCGAAGGCCGGCTCAACCCAAATTTGAGAAGAATATCTGACCTCGCCGTCAGGCATTTGTCAAACAAACAGGCATCGAACTCGAAGGCCGGCTCAACCTGAATTTGAGAAGAACATCTTACCTCGCCGTCAGGTATTTGGTAAAAAAACAGGCATTGAACCCAAAGGCCGGCTCAGCACGAAGTTGAGAAGTACATCTGACGTCGCCGTCAGGCATCTGTTAAACAAACAGGCATCGAACCCGGAGGCCGGCTCAACACGAAGTCAAGAAAAACATCTGACCTCGCCATCAAGCATCTGTTAAAAAAATAGGCATCGAATCCGAAGACAGGCTCAACCCAAAGTTGAGAAGAAAATCTGACCTCGCCGTCAGACATCTGTTAAACAAACAGGCATCGAACATGAAGGTCGGCTCAACCGGAAGTTGAGAAGAACATCTGACCTCGCCGTCAGGTATCTATTAAACAAACAGGCATCTAACCCGAATTCCGGCTCAACACGAAGTTGAGAAGAACATCTGACCTCGCCGTGAGACATCTGTTAAACAAACAGGCATCGATCCCGAAGCGCGGCTAAACCCGAAGTTGATAAGAACATTAGACCTCGCCGTCAGGCATCTGTTAAACAAACAGGCATCGAACCCAAAGGCCGGCTCAACACGAAGTTGAGAGGAACATTTGACCTTGTCGTCATGTATCTGTTAAACAGACAGGCATTGAACTCGAAGGGCGGCTCAACCCGTATTTGAGAAGAACATCTGACCTCAGTGTCAGGAATTTGTTAAACAAACAAGCATCGAACCCGAAGGCCGGCTCAACCTGAAGTTGAGAAGAACATCTGACCTCACCGTCAGGCATCTGTTAAACAAACAGGCATCGAACCCGAAGGCCGTCTCAACCCTTAGTTGACAAGAACATCTAACCTTGCCGTCAAGCATCTGTTAAAAAAATAGGCATTGAACTCGAAGGGCGGCTCAACCCGAAGTTAAGAGGAACATCTGACCTCGCCGTCAGACATCTGTTAAACAAACAAGCATCAAACCCGATGGCCGGCTCAACACAATGTTGAGAGGAACATTTGACTTCGCCGTCATGCATCTGTTAAAGAAACACACATCGAATTTGAAGGCCGGCTCAACCCAAAGTTGAGAAGACTATCTAACCTCGTCGTCAGGAATTTGTTAAACAAACAGGCATTGAACACGAAGGCCGGCTCAACCTGAATTTGAGAAGAACATCTTACCTCTCCGTCACGTATCTGTTAAAAAAGCAGGCATCGAACCCGAAGGCCGGCTCAACACGAAGTTGAGAGGAACATCTGACCTCTCCATCAGGCATCTGTCAAAAATTAGTTATGGAACCCGAAGGCCGGCTCAACACGAAGTTGAGAGGAACATCTGACCTCGCTGTCAAGCACCTGTTAAACAAACAGGCATCGAATCCGAAGACCGGCTCAACCCAAAGTTGAGAAGAAAATCGGACCTCGCCGTCAGACATCTGTTAAACAAACAGGCATCGAACATCAAGGTCGGCTCAACCAGAAGTTGAGAAGAACATCTGACCTCGCCGTCAGGTATCTATTAAACAAACAGGCATCGAACCCGAATGCCGGCTCAACACGAAGTTGAGAAGAACATCTGACCTCGCCGTGAGGCATCTGCTAAACAAACAGGCATCGATCCCGAAGCGCGGCTAAACCCGAAGTTCATAAGAACATTAGACCTCGCCGTAAGGCATCTGTTAAACAAACAGGCATTGAACCCAAAGTCCGGCTCAACACGAAGTTGATAGGAACATTTGACCTTGTCGTCATGCATCTGTTAAACAGACAGGCATTGAACCCGAAGGGCGGTTCAACCCGTAGTTGAGAAGAACATCTGACCTCGGTATCAGGCATTTGTTAAACAAACAGGAATCGAACCCGAAGGCCGGCTCAACCTGAAGTTGAGAAGAACATCTGACGTCACCGTCAGGCATCTGTTAAACAAACAGGCATCGAACCCGAAGGCCGTCTCAACCCTTAGTTGACAAGAACATCTCACCTCGCTGTCAAGCATCTGTTAAACAAACAGGCATCCAACCCAAAGGCCGTCTCAACATGAAGTTAAGAGGAACATCTGACCTCTCCATCAGGCATCTATTAAACAAACATGCATCAAACCCGAAGGGCGGCTCAACACGAAGTTGAGAGGAACATCTGACCTCACCATCAAGCATTTGTTAAACAAACACGCATCGAACCCGAAGGGCGGCTCAACCTGAAGTTAAGAAGAACATCTGACCTCGTTGTCAGGCATCTGTTAAACAAACATGCATCGAATTTGAAGGTCGGCTCAATACGAAGTTGAGAGGAACATCTGACCTAATTGTCAAGCATCTGTTAAAAGCACAGGCATCGAATCTGAAGGTCGGCTCAACCCGAAGTTGAGAAGAATATTTGACCTCACTGTCAGGCATCAGTTAAATAAGTAGGCATCGAACCCGTAGGCCGGCTCAACCGGAAGTTGAGAAGGACATCTGACCTCGCCGTCAGGTATCTGTTAAACAAACAGGCATCGAACCCGAAGGCCGTCTCAACCCTTAGTTGACAAGAACATCTCACCTCGCCGTCAAGCATCTGCTAAACAAACAGCCATTGAACCCAAAGGCCGAATCAACATGAAGTTGAGAGGAACATCTGACCTCGCCATCAGGCATCTATTAAACAAACAGGCATCAAACCCGAAGGCCGGCTCAACACGAAGTTGAGAGGAACATCTGACCTCGCCTTCAAACATTTGTTAAACAAACTGGCATCGAACCTGAAGGGCGGCTTAACCCGAAGTTCAGAAGAACATCTGACCTCGCCGTCAGGCATCTGTTAAACAAACCCGCATCGAATTTGAAGGTCGGCGCAACCCGAAGTTGAGAAGAACATATGACCTTGCTGTCAGGCATCAGTTAAACAGACAGGGATTGAACCCGAAGGCCGGCTCAACTCGAAGTTGAGAAGAACATCTGAACACACCGTCAGGCATCTGTTAAACAAACAGGCATCGAACTTGAAGGGCGGCTAAACCCGAAGTTGATAAGAACATTAGACCTCGCCGTCAGGCATCTGTTAAACAATCAGGCACCGAACCCGAAGGCCGGCTCAACACGAAGTTGAGAGGAACATTTGACCTTCCCGTCATGCATCTGTTAAACAGACAGGCATTGAACCCGAAGGGCGGCTCAACCCGTAGTTGAGAAGAACATCTGACCTCGGTGTCAGGCATCAGTTAAACAGACAGGCATTGAACCCCAAGGCCGGCTCAACCCGAAGTTGAGAAGAACATCTGACCACGCCGTCAGGCATCTGTTAAATAAACAGGCATCGAACCCGAAGGCCGTCTCAACCCTTAGTTGACAAGAACATCTCACCTCGCCGTCAAGCATCTGTTAAACAAACACGCATCGAACCCAAAGGCCGGTTCAACATGAAGTTGTGAGGAACATTTGACCTCGCCATCAGGCATCTATTAAACAAACAGGCATCAAACCCGAAGGCCGGCTCAACACGAAGTTGAGAGGAACATCTGACCTCGTCGTTAAGCATTTGTTAAACAAACAGGCATCGAACCTGAAGGGCGGCTCAACCCGAGGTTCAGAAGAACATCTGACCTCGCTGTCAGGCATCTGTTAAACAAACACGCATCGAATTTGAAGGTCGGCGCAACCCGAAGTTGAGAAGAACATATGACCTTGCTGTCAGGCATCAGTTAAACAGACAGGCATTGAACCCGAAGGCCGGCTCAACTCGAAGTTGAGAAGAACATCTGACCGCACCGTCAGGCATCTGTTTAACAAACAGGCATCGAACCTGAAGGGCGACTAAACCCGAAGTTGATAAGAACATTAGACCTCGCCGTCAGGCATCTGTTAAACAATCAGGCATCGAACCCGATGGCCGAGTCAACACGAAGTTGAGAGGAACATTTGACCTTCCTGTCATGCATCTGTTAAACAGACAGGCATTGAACCCGAAGGGCGGCTCAACCCGTAGTTGAGAAGAACATCTGACCTCGGTGTCAGGCATCAGTTAAACAGACAAGCATTGAACCTGAAGGCCGGCTCAACCCGAAGTTGAGAAGAACATCTGACCACGGCGTCAGGCATCTGTTAAACAAACAGGCATCGAACCCGAAGGCCGTCTCAACCCTTAGTTGACAAGAACATCTCACCTTGCTGTCAAGCATCTGTTAAACAAACAGGCATCGAACCCAAAGGCCGGTTCAACATGAAGTTGTGAGGAACATCTGACCTCGCCATCAGGCATCTATAAAACAAACAGGCATCAAACCCGAAGGCCGACTCAACACGAAGTTGAGAGGCACATCTGACCTCGCCATCAAGCATTTGTTAAACAAACAGGCAAAGAACCCGAAGGGCGGCTCAACCCGAAGTTGAGAAGAACATCTGACTTTGCCGTCAAGCATCTGTTAAAGAAACATGCATCGAATTTGAAGGTCGGCTCAACACGAAGTTGAGAAGAACATCTGACCTCGATGTCAGGCATCAGTTAAACAAATAGGTATCGAACCCGAAGGCCGACTCAATACGAAGTTGAGAGGAACATCTCACCTCAGTATCAAGCATCTTATAAAAAAATAGGCATCGAATCTGGAGGTCGGCCCAACCCGAAGTTGAGAAGAATATTTGACCTCACCGTCAGGCATCTGTTAAACAAGTAGGCATCGAACCCGAAGGCTGGCTAAACCGGAAGTTGAGAAGAACATCTGACCTCGCCGTCAGGTATCTGTTAAACAATTAGGCGTCGAACCCGAAGGTCGTCTCAACCCTTAGTTGACAAGAATTCCTCACCTCTCCGTCAAGCATCTGTTAAACAAACAGGCATCGAACCCAAAGGCCGGCTCAACATGAAGTTGAGAGGAACATCTGACCTTGCCATCAGGCATCTATTAAACAAACATGCATCAAACCCGAAGGCCGGCCCAACACGAAGCTGAGAGGAACATCTGACCTAGCCGTCAAGCATTTGTTAAACAAACAGGCATCGAACCTGAAGGGCGGGTCAAACCAAAGTTGAGAAGAACATGTGACCTCGCCGTCAGGCATCTGTTAAACAAACACGCATCGAATTTGAAGGTCGGCTCAACCCGAAGTTGAGAAGAACATATGACCTCGCTGTCAGGCATCAGTTAAACAAACAGCCATCGAACCCGAAGGCCGGCTCAATACGAAGTTTAGAGGAACATCTGACCTCGTTCTCAAGCATCTGTTAAAAAAATAGGCATCGAATCTGAAGGTCGGCTCAACCCAAAGTTGAGAAGAACATCTGACCTCAACGTCAGGTATCTATTAAACAAACAGGCATCGAACCCGAAGACTGGCTGAACACGAAGTTGAGAAGAACATCTGACCTAGCCGTAAGGCATCTATTAAACAAACAGGCATCGAACCCGAAGGGCGGCTAAACCCGAAGTTGATAAGAACATTAGACCTCGCTGTCAGGCTTCTGTTAAAACAACAGGCATCGAACCCGAAGGCCAGCTCAACACGAAGTTGAGAGGAACATTTGACCTTCCCGTCATGCATCTGTTAAACAGACAGGCATTGAACCCGAAGGGCAGCTCAACCTGTAGTTGAGAAGAACATCTTACCTCACTATCAGTCATCAGTTAAACAAACAGGCATCGAACCCTAAGACCGTCCCAATACGAAGTTGAGAGGAACATCTGACCTCGCTGTCAGGCCTCAGTTAAACAGACAGGCATTGAACCCAAAGGCCGGCTCAACCTGAAGTTGAGAAGAACATCTGACCACACCGTCAGGCATCTGTTAAACAAACAGGCATCGAACCTGAAGGGCGGCTAAACCCGAAGTTGATAAGAACATTAGACCTCGCCGTCAGGCATCTGTTAAACAATCAGGCATCGAACCCGATGGCCGAGTCAACACGAAGTTGAGAGGAACATTTGACCTTTCCGTCATGCATCTGTTAAACAGACAGGCATTGAACCCGAAGGGCGGCTCAACCCGTAGTTGAGAAGAACATCTGACCTCGGTGTCAGGCATTAGTTAAACAGACAGGCATTGAACCCGAAGGCCGGCTCAACCCGAAGTTGAGAAGAACATCTGACAACGTTGTCACGCATCTGTTAAACAAACAGGCATCGAACCCGAAGGCCGTCTCAACCCTTAGTTGACAAGAACATCTCACCTTGCCGTCAAGCATCTGTTAAACAAACAGGCATCGAACCCAAAGGCCGGTTCAACATGAAGTTGTGAGGAACATCTGACCTCGCCATCAGGCATCTATTAAACAAACAGGCATCAAACCCAAAGGCCGGCACAACACGAAGTTGAGAGGAACATCTGACCTCGCCATCAAGCATTTGTTAAACAAACAGGCATAGAACCCGAAGGGCAGCTCAACCCGAAGTTGAGAAGAACATCTGACTTCGCCGTCAGGCATCTGTTAAAGAAACATGCATCGAATTTGAAGGCCGACTCAATACAAAGTTGAGAGGAACATCTCACCTCACTATCAAGCATCTTATAAAAAAACAGGCATCAAATCTGAAAGTCGGCTCAACCCGAAGTTGAGAAGAATAATTGACCTCACCGTCAGGCATCTGTTAAACAAGTAGGCATCGAACCCGAAGGTCGGCTCAACCGGAAGTTGAGAAGAACATCTGACCTCGCCGTCATGTATCTGTTAAACAAACAGGCGTCGAACCCGAAGGTCGTCTCAACCCTTAGTTGACAAGAATTCCTCACCTCGCCGTCAAGCATCTGTTAAACAAACAGGCATCGAACCCAAAGGCCGACTCAACATGAAGTTGAGAGGAACCTCTGACCTTGCCATCAGGCATCTATTAAACAAACAGGCATCAAACCCGAAGGCCGGCCCAACACGAAGTTGAGAAGAACGTGTGACCTCGCCGTCAGGCATCTGTTAAACAAACACCCATCGAATTTGAAGGTAGGCTCAACCCGAAGTTGAAAAGAACATATGGCCTCGCTGTCAGGCATCAGTTAAACAAACAGCCATCGAACCCGAAGGCCGGCTCAATGCGAAGTTTAGAGGAACATCTGACCTCGCTCTCAAGCATCTGTTAAAAAAACAGGCATCGAATCTGAAGGTCGGCTCAACCCAAAGTTGAGAAGAACATCTGACCTCAACGTCAGGTATCTATTAAACAAACAGGCATCGAACCCGAAGACAGGCTGAACACGAAGTTGAGAAGAACATCTGACCTAGCCGTAAGGCATCTATTAAACAAACAGGCATCGAACCAGAAGGGCTGCTAAACCCGAAGTTGATAAGAACATTAGACCTCGCCGCCAGGCTTCTGTTAAAACAACAGGCATCGAACCCGAAGGCCGGCTCAACACGAAGTTGAGAGGAACATTTGACCTTCCCGTCATGCATCTGTTAAACAGACAGGCATTGAAGCCGAAGGGCGGCTCAACCCGTAGTTGAGAAGAACATCTGACATTGGTGTCAGGCATCAGTTAAACAGACAGGCATTGAACCCGAAGGCCGGCTCAACCCGAAGTTGAGAAGAAAATCTGACCACGCTGTCATGCATTTATTAAACAAACAGGCATCAAACCCGAAGGCTGTCTCAACCCTTAGTTGACAAGAACATCTCACCTCACCGTCAAGCATCTGTTAAACAAACAGGCATCGAACCCAAAGGCCGGCTCAACATGAAGTTCAGAGGAACATCTGACCTCGCCATCAGACATCTATTAAACAAACAGGCATCAAACCCTAAGACCGTCCCAATACGAAGTTGAGAGGAACATCTGACCTCGCTGTCAGGCCTCAGTTAAACAGACAGGCATTGAACCCAAAGGCCGGCTCAACCCGAAGTTGAGAGGAACATCTGACCTCGCCGTCAGGCATCTGTTAAACAAACACGCGTCGAATTTGAAGGTCGGCTCAACCCGAAGTTGAGAAGAACATCTGACCTCGCTGTCAGGCATCAGTTAAACAAACAAGCATCGAACCCGAAGGCCGACTCAATACGAAGTTGAGAGGAACGTCTGACCTCACTGTCAAGTATTGCACCCTAAAATTTGACCAACCGGTTCCCATATCTGGTTTATGTTTCGACGCATTTCGCATTCACATTCGCATACTGCATGCATTGCATTTTTCTCAGTCAGATCGATTTTATTGGAATTGCTGCCCCTGGCGTTTCAGGCAGTTCAGACCGGTTTGAATAAGTGTATTCCCTGTGTTTTCAGGCCATCTTGGGGCCCGGGTTTCGTTATGGTTGCGCAATCGTTTTATAATCGATTTAATCGGCCTCCTGGCATTTTTAGGATCTTTCTTCTATTTTCTATATTTTTAATGCATTTAATAGATTTTTTTAATAGGGTTCTTTGCTTTTTTTAGATAGTTAATAGATTAGTAGTTTGTTTATAGAATTTAATAGATTTCTTAATAGTTTTTAGATTTTTAATAGATATTCCTTCCTTTTTTTTGGAGATTTAATAGATTTTAAATTTCTTTCTAGATATTAATTTTCTTTTAATAGAATAGTTTTTAAATAGATATAACTAGATATAGATTTTCTTTTAATAAGAACAGGTTTTTTAAAAATAGATATTAATGTGTTTAGATTTTATTAGATTTTAATTGATTTTAATTGATTTTTCAAATTTAATAGAATAGATTTTTAAATAGGATTAAATGTTTTTTTAGATTTTATTAGATTTTAATTGATTTTTCAGATTTAATTAGAATTTTTAAATAGTTTTTTTAGATATTAAATAAATCTTTTCTGTTTTTTTAATAGATTAATTAAGGTTTTATTATTAATTTTCATTTATGCTTTAATTAGGTTTAATTAGAGGTCTTAATTAGGTTTTTTTTATTAATTTCGTTTTATTTTTTAGAGTTAATTGGGTATTAGTTAATCAGGTCATTAGTCTTAATATTGGGCCAATTATCCACAAATCTCAGAGGCCCAAGTCCAGAATACTGCCACATGTCATATAAAGGGCAGTGCCACGCGTGGGTCCAAGTTCTTGCCACCTCATTCACTTCACACACTCATTGCCAACGCATCACTCCACACTCTCTCTCTGAGCCATGCGTCTCCTTCTCCTTTCTCCCCAATCCCACGTGTCCTCCTCTCCCTCCTCCCTCTGCCTCGCGTCTACCCGCCGGTCCCCATCACCGCCGGCCATGCAAGGCTCACCGGACCACCGCGCCTCCTCCACAACTGTCGCCGGAATCTGCTAATCTCGCCGGAAAACTCATCAGATTCTCCAGTTTTTTTTCCAGATTTCTGCAAATCACAAGATCATCAAGATCCGACTACCGTTTTTCCAGAAAATCACCTCCAACTTCATCGTTCGTTCATGAATCTCTAGATCCTTCAGAATCACACTCCTCCATAGAACGTCAGATTCATCAGCAATTCATCTACATCTTCATCAATCATCATCAGTTTTTCCAGGTTTCTCCAGATAGCAACAATCTTCAAGGATCTTCAATGAACAACCTTCAACCAACTCGCCAGATTTTGTCCGATCTGCAACCGCTTTGTCACATTCTTGAGCTTCGCCAGCTTCTTCGTAGCGTGTTTGTCATCAAATCTCCGATTCTTCAGATCTTCAAGATCCTCCTCTATTCTTTTCTCCAGTTCGTACAGATCTCCATCCGTTTATCACAACGGCTTCATCATCAACAATCTTCAAACGGCTTCAAAGATCTTCAAGTGTCCTCTAAGCCATTTATAGAAAGCTACGTCTTCATAACGTCTCCAGGTTTTGTTCTTCTTCGCTCTGAACTTGTTTACCTTCATAGTTTGGTTGTTAGTTGGAGATTTAGGTCAGTTTGGACATAAGATTAGATTAGGTTAGGGTTAATCCGAGCTGGGATATTAACTAGTTCAGATTGATGGTGGACATTGAGGAACTGTTCTTGTGGAGGAGGGAATTAGAACGAGTTCTGGTGGTGAGTTGGTTTGATAGAGTTTGCATGTTTGAGAGAGGTTTGAGAGAACGCATCTGCGCCGTTTAGGGTTTCTCTGAGGACGATGAACAGTGTGTGGGAAGGGTAGAGTAGTTTAGGGTTTTGTTTGCTAATGCTGAGATTGGGTTGGGTTAGGGCTTAGGCCCAGTTGCGAGATTGCTAGCCATCTCCCCTTTGTTTCTCGTGGCACCCCCTCTCCCCTTGCGTTTTGGTTTGGGCCTAGCCCAGACCTGCTACTCACACCCCTAGTCTGGGGCCCAACCAGGAATATAGGGCGAACTCTTGCTATTTGCCCCCCCCCCAGTTTATTGTTTTGTGTTGTTTTTTTGAACTTTTAATGGGCCTAGCACGTTTGCTAGCGGTACCCCCTTCTGGGCCCAGTTGCTTTTTGCGTTGTGTTTTATTGCTATTTGCAACATGATTTTCTTTATTTTCATTTGATTTGTTCATTTCATTTTGCATCTTAGAAAATTCATATAAAATCAAAAAATGATCATTTTGACATGGGAGTTTTTGTTACATTTTGATAATTGTTTCAAGAAAATTGTGGAAAAATAAAAATGTTATTTTAGGTATTTTTCCATTTCTGGTGAATATTTTACATTTAGTTGCTTTTTATTTCATTTTGTTTGTATATACAATTTGATGAATTTTGTTTAGTCATTTAACTTCACATTTTTGTCCCATTCTTTTTGTGTTAAGTAGATTAGAATGATATTTCCCCCTGGATTTATTCCACATTTTTGTGGATTAATCTTGATTAGTTTTGATTAGAGAACATTAGGTTAGTTAGAGTAGGGTTCAAACTCAACATAGGTGCATTATAACATTTTATTTTGGGGTTTTTAGCATGAATTAGGTTCTGGGACATATAGGGTATGTAGGGTAGATGTAGAAATCCCCTTAGAATTAATCTTAGAATTTTAAATACTATATTACTATTTTTAGTATATTTTACAAATTGAGTGTTTGTTTGGTGTTCCCACTTGGGTTTTTAATTGTGTGTTGGGGCTTTTGGGCTTTGATATGGGGTATGGGGCTTGGCTTGAGATTATGGAGCATGAAGACATTAAAAGAGAAGATTGAAGATGATAATCAAATGTTGAAGCTTGAAGATTGTTTGTGCTGGGAGTTGATTGAAGACATAGGAGATAGGAGATAGGTAAAGCCTTAGAATAGAACAAATTCTTTGTATAAGCATGGATAGCTTCTTGTGCTTCCATTCCTCTCTATGATATAACGTCCCTCTAGGGTATTCACCTCCCTCCTTTGGAGGGATAAGTGGCCTTACCTTAGAGGTAGAACTTTGAGGGAACCAGTCTTTCATGATGATAAACACTTACAGGCTTCCTTTGGTTGTCAATAAGCTGGTTATCATTCAACTTATTCTATTAAGTGATTCTCTTATGGAGTGTTTGCCTTGAAGATGGAGCTCATCTAAAGCTTGGAGGCCATTGAGGTTTGATCTTGGAGTTCAATTGAAGATGTTACTGTTTTGCTGTTAATCAACTGTCAGAGTTGGATGTTTGTTCAGAGCTGCTGCTGTAGGAGCTGGTGTGCTGTCAGAGCTGATTTTGGGGTTTATTTTCTTTGCTGTATTGTTTGTTAATTTTCCCCTTAGGTTTGAAGTGAACCCGTTTCACTTTGCCTATTGTTTTCCAGGTTCGAGGTTGAGTGGGACTCCCTTGCCTCGCTTGTACTGATGCATTCATGCATTTTACTGCTTTACTGTATATATGCTGTTTCTTTTCCGTTTATCCCCTAAGATCTCTGTTTCTCTCTGCGCAAGAGAGAAATATGACAGACATTAGGCTTTCATCCATGTATGATAACATTAGGATAGTTTTGATTCCCATTTTAAACCCTAGGCTTCAGACTTCTTTCTCTTCTATCTCAAAAATCATTCAAAACACAGTAATAAGTTTTCAAACATCAATAAAAGACAGTTCTTGCGTAAAAGACTGAAAACCAATCAAAGTGTCATTTTTGTCCGCTTGGACCCGTAATCAGGAGAAAACCTTTTTCATAAGGATAAAAGATAAACAGACAAATCTGTGTCTTCCGTAGCCCGAACTACGTTTGCTCTGATCTTTCATGCTGTATGAAAGTACGTAGGCATAGGATGCGATATCCTAGCGAGCAACCTTCCCCTCCTTTCCCGTAGGTAGGCGAACTACGTTGACTCTAATTTCTCGTTCCAGACGGGAATACGTAGGCATAAAGTGCGATACTTTGCCAAGTCATTTTATTTTATTTTAACCCTTGACCTGTAGAATAGATAGAATAACAATCCGTACTAGAAAACAAGCATGGATCCCGTCGAGTACGACAGACGTGAGGGGTGCTAATACCTTCCCCTTGCGTAACCGACTCCCGAATCCAGGATTTGGTTGAGATGACCATTCCTTTCCCGTCTTTGCGATAGGTTTACTTCGAGCGTTTACTTTCCCTCCGTTGGGATAAATAACGCATGGTGGCGACTCTTCTGTTCAGCCGGCGCCGATTTTCGCAGTAGCGACAGCTGGCGACTCTGCTGGGGATTCCAACGGTCCCCTACGCGAGTCAATCCTAGCGCTTGTTTTCCCGTTGTGGGTTTTGTATGGATTTACTTTTCAGTCATTTACATTCAGCATTATATTATTGTTATTATTGTTGTGGGTATGAGGGGCTTCTATGATTGAGAGATAAGCCGAACCTGGGCTTGAGTGCACCTAGAATTAGTTGTAGAAATTAGTGGGCGCGTGCGTGCTTTGCATGCACTAGTGTCTCATGAAATCCATGCTCAGACGAGGTTCTCCCGGTTGACTTATTTTTCAACCCTTTGGGTTGAGGGGGTTGTTGGTTTGGAGGATTGTCGACTCTGGGGACCGATCATTTGGGAGTCAGCTAAGTGAGGCCTCTTCAGGATATGATGATGCCACACCTTCTGGGTACCATATCATTAGTCTTGAAAGTCTGTGACGCTGATGACCGCATAGGATGCCGAACTTGTGTCAGTTTAGGTCCATACCCGTGAGTGGGAGGGTTTTTGCAGGAAACTTGACTTCCAAACAACCCGGTATTTTGGTCTTCTCATCAGAGAGAATGTACTCCGTCAGCAGCGCAACAGTATTCAGAGATTGTGGGGGTTGTGATCCCATATTTGCTGCATATTGCATTGCATTTGCATAAACATGTTTGCATCATGTTGCATATCATTCTCCAGCTAGCCAAAGCTCTTATCCAGCCGTTGTTTTGATTCTGAGGGTGATTCTCCGGTGATTGGCCTGAGCAAGTGTTGATTGGTAGAAGACGACCAGGGGGTTGAGATAGATTGGGGCAGAATTGAGCAGTGAAGTCAGTTGAAGGTTGTTGGTAGCTATGTCAGAGAGCAACTTCTGGTTTGTTGTTACCTTGTCAGGGTTCACTGTGACGTCCAATCCTTTGTATGGTTCTTTGCATGACGAAGACTTCCCGCAAGTGAACCACCTTACTGCAGACCAGTTTGTGCAACCTCCGGTTAGGGACCAGGATTGATGCAAGCAGTTTGTTGTCCGAAATGAACGCCCTCCTCTCGTTAGTAGTCAAGGTGTTGTTCTCCCTATAGCGAACATCCGAAGAGAGATCCCGGTAGCTAGGACCAAAGACCCAAGAGCTCTCGAGTATGATAGAAGGCTCCGAGTGTTGGAAGAAGGAGTGAAAGCCTTGAAAGTCAAAGATGCTGTTAACCTGAATGCTGCAGACATGTGTTTGGTTCCCGGCCTGGTGTTACCTCCTAAGTTCAAAGCGCCGAGATTTGAGAAGTACAAAGGAGATAGCTGTCCGAAGCAACAGTGGGTGATGTTCTGCCGAAGAATGACTTCGTTTGTGCAAGACGACAAGTTGATGTTTCACTGCTTTCAGGATAGTCTGACCGGGGCATCTCTGAGTTGGTATATGCAGTTAGAGAGTAATCAGATTCGATCATGGGTGGATTTAGCTAGAGCTTTGCTGAAGCAGTACGATTATAACCTAGACATGGCTCCTAGTCGCATACAGTTGCGAGAATTGTCTTAAAAGGAAGATGAACCTATCAGGAAGTATGGTCAGAGATGGAGAGAAATTCCTGCCAGAGTAAAGTCGCCGCTCCTAGACCGAGAGTTAATGAGCATTTTTGTAAACTCCCTGGAGAGCCCGTATTTTGAAAGAATGCTCGTAAATGCACCAAATTGCTCCACATTGGTAGGATTGGGTGAACGCATTGAGCATGCCGTAAAAACCGGGAGAATTCAGATTGTTTCAGGCGGTCAGGCTAGTGAAACGGAATCTCTCTGTAGCCATCAAACTGAAGAAGGAGTTGTGATCAATACCATCATGCCAGATGTTGAGGATCCTCGAGGTGAATCGGTGAAATTTGTTGGTTCTTCATCTTCTGTGTCTCGTTATTCTGGACAGACAACTGTGCCCGGGGCACCTATCAGGAACCTTATGTCACTTCTCTTGCAAATCATCGAGTTCATGGCCGAGTTTATTAGAACCAGCGTCAGAATCAGAACAGACCTCGTAACAACTTGGAACGAAGGAATGCTCCTTCCTGCCCAGTGCCTATGCCGTATAGCCAGTTGCTGCCATCTTTGATCCAGAGTTCTTTGGTGGAACCTAAAAGCCCTTAAGCCTGTGCCAGAACCTTACCCTCCTGGGTATAATCCCCATGTTCAGTGTAGTTACCATGGCGGATCCCCGGGGCATTCAACTGAAGATTGTAAAGCGTTTCAGGCGAAAGTACAACAGTTGATCAACCAAGAGCGCATTTCCTTTCCAAAGGGAGTTTTGTTTGTTCATACCAACCTCTCAGCTATCTAAGCTCGCAGATTCAGAAGTTTATTTCGAGAAGCCAGTGGTCCAGACAGGCCGGCACCCTCAGCATTGGCAGTCCTCAGGCTGTTATCATTTGCATTTGTAGTTTCTTTTCTGTTAGTTACTACTTGCTGTTAAACACTGTTTGTTTCGAATGGTAATATTGATAAAGTGACTATGCATTTTTCTGAGTTAATCATGTCATTGTCACTCATTTACTACCTTGCACTAACACTTGCATTTTATTCACTCCACTTTGTCACTATGATTAGCAAAGATTGGAGGGAGGATGACAAAACTGAATACTCATAACCGATGATCGTATGCTTTCAGATATAACCTTGCCGATGGCGTACAAGGCATTGTTTCAAATCCCCTAAACACTGGGGATATAAGGAGTTAGTCCCTTGTTAACCACTTCGAGCCAGGAAGTAGAGGTTTTTTAGGACTTTTAAACCCTCGCATCTTAACCCGGGGCAGGGTAGGTGTCAGTTAGCTTGATCGAGCGGTCAAGTCTTACAGAGGAGTGTTGCCTTTCGAGGACCAATCAACTTATACCTCTCCAGAGGTCGTGCCTCGTCAACCACAATGGTTAAACCTCACCAATCAGGAGTGAGACAGTTACAATCCTTTCGGAGCAATCAAGACAATCAGTGTCACACGACTTTGTTCCAAAAGAAAAAGAAAGAATAAGAGAGCCCGCTAAGTAAAAAGAACAAGGAAAAGCTGGAAAGCTAATACTTAGGCAAAAATTAGGGCATCCCGCTGAACTTCAAAAGAAAGTCGAAAAGAACTCAAAAGGAGTCAGTCCAGGCAAAAGTTAGGGAATCAAAAGAATGAAAAAGAAAGGATATAAAAAGAAAAATCCTCGAACAAGGACAAAGTCGTGTGTATACAGACACCGAAAATGAAGAAGGAGTAACTGTCACTCTAAAAAAGGAAAAACCTTGTGAGTTCCTTAACTATGGTTCTTACCATTCAACATACCTCTCGAAGAGGCGAGCGCTCGAGCCAAGTTAACTGAACTTTAGGATTGGAGATCATCAAGTGGAAGGGGTGGGTACAAATCATAATTTGAGCCAAATATCCTTTGTTTCACGAACCGTGAACCCGACCATGACACAACCCTTAAAATACCTAATTGAGGCAAGGTTTATTCTGAAAGCGCATTACGATAAGGTTGAGTAACCTGACTCCCTCTTGATTTGCTAGTCATATCCTTGTTGCCTTTTTCACTGATCACATAAGCACTACGGTTGAACTTTGGTTCATTCGTCACTCACAATCATGACACGTAAATGAGTGACAGCACAATTTTTCAAAATCTGCATGAACACTGCATTAAAATTACCATTCGGGAATGCACAATTTTATTTGCAGGTCGGTAGTTGACAGGAAAGAAATTCCAACAGGGAATAATCGAACAGGACTGAATAATTCAACAGTCTGGACCGGAATGGTGTATGTTGTGAAATCCCGCGAATCTGGGGCTTTGACTTTCAGTGAGTTCAGAATCAGTTGGTTTGAGGACAAGTCCCGGAGCATCGGTTGATTATGGGGCAGTTTGCTTGAGCAGCAGTTGATCAGAAGCGAATCTTCTCGAGAGCCAATCAGGGGCAATTACCCAGAATGTTGTGATTTGAGGATAGATTCTTCCAGTGTTTGATCAGGGCAGGTTAAGTCGCTCAGCGCTCGTTCAGGGGTAAGTCACTATGTTGATAGTTGTTTAATTGAGATTGAATCCTTTTGTCGTACAAACACCGGGGTAAGCCATCGCAAGGTCGTATTGTAGCAAGTTGCTTTCGGTTCGGAGTGGGTTTTCTCCAAGAGTCAGATTAAGGCGAAGTCATTGCAGACAGGGGCATGCCATCCTAAGAGCGCAGGGGTTATTCTTTATTCGAGAGGCATTCGATTTGAAGTATCTCGCTGAAGTTTAGAATACTGGGGCAGTTCATATCAAACCATCAGGGTACAGATTTTCAGACTATCCCCTAGAGGTTCCCACGAGCCGGGGAATATCAGAAGCGAAGGAACTGTTCTTATCCGTGTTATCAGAGCTACTTGAGCAGATTCAGCCAATCTTCAAGTTTGAGACGAATGTCGGGAAATCGTGTTACCGTCCATTGACCCTTCAACTAGAAGCCGTGAATTCCGATAGGATATTGTCCAGCATCAGGCGTGTATGACCCATCACGGATGTACAGAAGCCCCATCCTACTTGGCATGGTCGGTTATCCCCTGGTAAAGTCATCCATCTAAGAATCGGTTAACCTGGGACAATTAGGTCGAGATTTGACAAATCTCTCGCAGCTATGGGCACTGTTCCACGAATCAACCGATAAGGGGCAAAAGATTATTGCAAGATCGGGGCAGACCACCCTAAGAACAAAAGATTTTGTTGGGACATCCTTTTGGGTTTGACGTGCAGAAACAGTTCAGATCTAACCGTCAGGGTACAGAGATCGAGGAGTCCTTATCATAAGGTTGGTGCCGATTCAGGGGCAAAGTATTGTGAGTAGCACTATGGCTAGCCTTTCCTTTCCAGACGAAGTGCTCAGACTGGGGCATGTTGGTATTTTTGGGGAAAATTTCCGAGAAGGTGAATGGAATTCATGTAGTCCTAACCAGAGGCTCTTGATGAAAAGACTTGATCATTATGTGAGGTGAATCCCTACGCAGGTCGTACTTCATTCCCCGAAGTTGAGATGACACTGTTCCTTACTGAAGAAGGATCACTTTCCCCGGCTAGTCGCAACGTATCCCCCATAAAAGTATCCTCATGAAAGCAGTTCATAAGATATCTCCAGCAGGTCAAGATTAATGCTCCCCACAGGATGTCTATCCTCAGTCCCGAGTTTGTAAACTGTGGCCAGATGGTTTACTTTCTCCAGCAGGGTCGTTTACCCTTAGCAGAGGTTGATAATTTTAAAGTTTGTAAGCTGTACTCAGACAGTGGTGTTTCTCCAAAAGGATTCCTTATCCTCAGCGAAGTAGTTTAGTTTTCGTCGAATTGAGAATTCCAGAATTGTAAACTGTCCCCAGACAGTTCATTATCCCCAGTAGGGTTATTTATTCTCCCTAGCGGAGTCACTCCCTGTTTCCAGTGGAGTCGGTTAATATTCCCCGAGAGAGTCGTTTCTTCCCCAGCGGAGTTTCCTCTCCCCAGCAGGTGTTTTCCTTTCCTCCCTGTGGAAATTGAAGGTTTAAAACTCTCCCCGACAGAGTTGGTTGTATGTCCCAGCATACTTGGTGGTACCCGTTCATTCCCCAGCAAAATGGTATTTGTCCTCAGCATCCGTGTTGATGAAGAAAGCTTATCAGAGTTTCCCCGGCAGCCGGAACATGCATTTTCATTTGCATATAATCATATTTGCATCTACCCAAAACGCGTAGCATTTCCATACTATATGGAGCATTACGCCATTGTCAAACATACGCATTTTGAAACATAAATCAGGTTAGTTAACCTTTTGCTTTCAGGTGTGTTTCTTAACAGGAGTGTGGAGTTCTAAAGCTCAGACATGTTTCCAGATATTCGGGGTCTCGCTGTGAGACACGGGATGATATAGTTCATCTTCTTATATTCCCCACAGAGATTCTTGGTTAAGTTTCTCTTGCCCTCAGCGGAGTTGGGCTCATATCTTCCAAAGTCGTTCAGAGGTATTATCCCCAGCATGGAGTTGTGATATTCAGATGTTTTCGTGGAGTGTTCAGACTCCGATGTGTTATGTTGAGCGTTCAGGCTCCGGTGTATCTTCATTGAGTATCCAGGCTCCGATATGTTTCGTTGAGCATTCTGGCTCCAATTGTTGACGTTGAGCGTTCTGGCTCTGATTGTTACGTTGAGTATTCTGACTCCGGTTGTTTCGTTGAGTATCCGGGCTCCGATGGTTTGTTGAGCATTCTGGTCCCAGTTATTTCGTTGAGTATCCCGACTCCGACGGATATTCATTTTGTGATGCGGTCATGCTATTTCGTTGAGTGCTCAGACTCCGGCTAATTGCATAGAAAGATTCAAACTTTGTGCTCGTTGAACACTCAGGTTCCGGAATTTCCAGAATACCCCAATAGAGTTAGCTATTATTGTAAACAGGCAAGGAAGTTATATACAAAATATTTTCCCGTATGAAACAGGCGGATATAAAGATGAAGCAGGCGGGTATAGATGTATGAACTTTCCAGTATCCAAATAGATGATTCTCCCTTGATAAACAGAGTATGTGGATTGTGTTCCGACATTTGACAAAAGCATTTTCCCCAAGGAAGTCGCCGGGATTTCCTCGTGTTACTATCCCCAACAGATGTCTTCCTTCGGGTCGACGAAAGGTGAATCCTGACGTGGACAGATTCGCATTTATTGGTGATTCGACGGAATTTGGGTCCAGAGGTGGATAAGGTTACTCCTGTGTTGACAGGATGTATTCGTGTTGACGAACTGCTTCCTCCGTGTTGACAGAATGTGCGTCCTGATGAGGACAATTTATGCCTATGTTGATAGGATTTATTCGTGTGGACGAAGTACTCCCTCCGTATTGACGGAATGTGCGTCCTGATGAGGACAATTTATGCCTATGTTGATAGGATTTCTTCGTGTCAACGAATCGATTTCTCCGTATTGACGGAATATGGAGTCCTGATGAGGACAAGTTTTATTCCTCCGTGTTGACGGAATGTACGTCCTGATGAGGACAAGTTATACCTGTGTTGATAAGATTTATTCGTGTTGACGAATTACTCCCTCCGTGTTGACGGAATGTGCGTCCTGATGAGGACAATTTAAGCTTATGTGGATAGGATTTCTTCGTGTTGACGAAATGTGAGATCAGATATGTACAAGAATGGTATTCCTATGATGATAGGATTTATTCGTGTTGATGAATCTATTTTTTCCTCGTGTTGACGAGACGTGAGTCTTGACATGGACAATTTATTCCTATGTTGATAGGAGTTCCTCGTGTTGATAAGACGCAAATAAGATGTCATTGCCTATGCTGATAGGATCGCCTTGTGTTGATGAGATGTGGACAACTCATCCCCAACGAAGTCGCCAGGATTTCTCCGTGTTGACGGAATGAGGATTCCTGATGAGGACAAGTTTTATTTCTCCCTGTTAATGGAATACGGATTCCTGTTAAGGACAAGGTTTGCTTTCTCCGTGTTGACGGAATGTGGAGTCCTGATGAGGACAAGTTTGATTTCTCCGTGTTGAGGGAATGAGGAGTCCTGATGAGGGCAAGTTTTATTCCTATGATGATAGGATTTCTTCGTGATGACGAATTTATGGCTTTTCGTGTTGACGAAATTTGAGGACAATTGTGGATAAGATTTTTCCTGTGATGATGGGATCTTTACTCGCGTTGACGAATTTGTTTCTCTTCTTGTGTTGACAAGGTTAGTCCAGTTGCGGACAGAGGTGCTTTTGCAAAGATAGTTCAGTACCTGTGGTGTTACATGGGTGGTGGGAGTCAAAATCAGAGTTATTCTCCGACGAATGATCGGTTGTTACCGTAACAATCAGGTTCACTCGACGAATGGCGTTCCCCAAGCAGTGGTGCAGTTTATTTCTGCGGTTGGCAAATTTTAGGGTTTCTTTGATATTCAACTGTCTCGTACCTCGAATGTTTGAAGGCGGTTCGCTCTTCACCCAGTCGGGTCCAAGCCGCTTGAATAGGGGCAGCTGTTGCACCCCAAAATTTGACCAACCGGTTCCCATATCTGGTTTATGTTTCGACGCATTTCGCATTCACATTCGCATACTGCATGCATTGCATTTTTCTCAGTCAGATCGATTTTATTGGGATTGCAGCCCCTGGCGTTTCAGGCAGTTCAGACCGGTTTTAATAAGTGTATTCCCTGTGTTTTCAGGCCATCTCGGGGCCCGGGTTTCGTTATGGTTGCGCAATCGTTTTATAATCGATTTAATCGGCCTCCTGGCATTTTTAGGATCTTTCTTCTATTTTCTATATTTTTAATGCATTTAATAGATTTTTTTAATAGGGTTCTTTGCTTTTTTTAGATAGTTAATAGATTAGTAGTTTGTTTATAGAATTTAATAGATTTCTTAATAGTTTTTAGATTTTTAATAGATATTCCTTCCTTTTTTTTTGGAGATTTAATAGATTTTAAATTTCTTTCTAGATATTAATTTTCTTTTAATAGAATAGTTTTTAAATAGATATAACTAGATATAGATTTTCTTTTAATAAGAACAGATTTTTTAAAAATAGATATTAATGTGTTTAGATTTTATTAGATTTTAATTGATTTTTCAAATTTAATAGAATAGGTTTTTAAATAGGATTAAATATTTTTTTAGATTTTATTAGATTTTAATTGATTTTTCAGATTTAATTAGAATTTTTAAATAGTTTTTTTTAGATATTAAATAAATCTTTTCTGTTTTTTTTAATAGATTAATTAGGGTTTTATTATTAATTTTCATTTATGCTTTAATTAGGTTTAATTAGAGGTCTTAATTAGGTTTTTTTTTATTAATTTCGTTTTATTTTTTAGGGTTAATTGGGTATTAGTTAATCAGGTCATTAGTCTTAATATTGGGCCAATTATCCACAAATCTCAGAGGCCCAAGTCCAGAATACTGCCACATATCATATAAAGGGCAGTGCCACGCGTGGGTCCAAGTTCTTGCCACCTCATTCACTTCACACACTCATTGCCAACGCATCACTCCACACACTCTCTCTCTCTGAGCCATGCGTCTCCTTCTCCTTTCTCCCCAATCCCACGTGTCCTCCTCTCCCTCCTCCCTCTGCCACGCGTCTACCCGCCGGTCCCCTTCACCGCCGGCCATGCAAGGCTCACCGGACCACCGCGCCTCCTCCGCAACTGTCGCCGGAATCTGCTAATCTCGCCAGAAAACTCATCAGATTCTCCAGTTTTTTTTCCAGATTTCTGCAAATCACAAGATCATCAAGATCCGTCTACCGTTTTTCCAGAAAATCACCTCCAACTTCATCGTTCGTTCATGAATCTCTAGATCCTTCAGAATCACACTCCTCCATAGAACGTCAGATTCATCAGCAATTCATCTACATCTTCATCAATCATCATCAGTTTTTCCAGGTTTCTCCAGATAGCAACAATCTTCAAGGATCTTCAATGAACAACCTTCAACCAACTCGCCAGATTTTGTCCAATCTGCAACCGCTTTGTCACATTCTTGAGCTTCGCCAGCTTCTTCGTAGCGTGTTTGTCATCAAATCTCCGATTCTTCAGATCTTCAAGATCCTCCTCTATTCTTTTCTCCAGTTCGTACAGATCTCCATCCGTTTATCACAACGGCTTCATCATCAACAATTTTCAAACGGCTTCAAAGATCTTCAAGTGTCCTCCAAGCCATTTTCAGAAAGCTACGTCTTCATAACGTCTCCAGGTTTTGTTCTTCTTCGCTCTGAACTTGTTTACCTTCATAGTTTGGTTGTTAGTTGGAGATTTAGGTCAGTTTGGACATAAGATTAGATTAGGTTAGGCTTAATCCGAGCTGGGATATTAACTGGTTCAGATTGATGGTGGACATTGAGGAACTGTTCTTGTGGAGGAGGGAATTAGAACGAGTTCTGGTGGTGAGTTGGTTTGATAGAGTTTGCATGTTTGAGAGAGGTTTGAGAGAACGCATCTGCACCGTTTAGGGTTTCTCTGAGGACGATGAACAGTGTATGGGAAGGGTAGAGTAGTTTAGGGTTTTGTTTGCTAATGCTGAGATTGGGTTGGGTTAGGGCTTAGGCCCAGTTGCGAGATTGCTAGCCATCTCCCCTTTGTTTCTCGTGGCACCCCCTCTCCCCTTGCGTTTTGGTTTGGGCCTAGCCCAGACCTGCTACTCACACCCCTAGTCTGGGGCCCAACCAGGAATATAGGGCAAACTCTTGCTATTTGCCCCCCCCCCCAGTTTATTATTTTGTGTTGTTTTTTTGAACTTTTAATGGGCCTAGCACGTTTGCTAGCGGTACCACCTTCTGGGCCCAGTTGCTTTTTGCGTTGTGTTTTATTGCTATTTGCAACATGATTTTCTTTATTTTCATTTGATTTGTTCATTTCATTTTGCATCTTAGAAAATTCATATAAAATCAAAAAATGATCATTTTGACATGGGAGTTTTTGTTACATTTTGATAATTGTTTCAAGAAAATTGTGGAAAAATAAAAATGTTATTTTAGGTATTTTTCCATTTCTGGTGAATATTTTACATTTAGTTGCTTTTTATTTCATTTTGTTTGTATATACAATTTGATGAATTTTGTTTAGTCATTTAACTTCACATTTTTGTCCCATTCTTTTTGTGTTAAGTAGATTAGAATGATATTTCCCCCTGGATTTATTCCACATTTTTGTGGATTAATCTTGATTAGTTTTGATTAGAGAACATTAGGTTAGTTAGAGTAGGGTTCAAACTCAACATAGGTGCATTATAACATTTTATTTTGGGGTTTTTAGCATGAATTAGGTTCTGGTACATATAGGGTATGTAGGGTAGATGTATAAATCCCCTTAGAATTAATCTTAGAATTTTAAATACTATATTACTATTTTTAGTATATTTTACAAATTGAGTGTTTGTTTGGTGTTCCCACTTGGGTTTTTAATTGTGTGCTGGGGCTTTTGGGCTTTGATATGGGGTATGGGGCTTGGCTTGAGATTATGGAGCATGAAGACATTAAAATAGAAGATTGAAGATGATAATCAAATGTTGAAGCTTGAAGATTGTTTGTGCTGGGAGTTGATTGAAGACATAGGAGATAGGAGATAGGTAAAGCCTTAGAATAGAACAAATTCTTTGTATAAGCATGGATAGCTTCTTGTGCTTCCATTCCTCTCTATGATATAACGTCCCTCTAGGGTATTCACCTCCCTCCTTTGGAGGGATAAGTGGCCTTACCTTAGAGGTAGAACTTTGAGGGAACCAGTCTTTCATGATGATAAACACTTACAGGCTTCCTTTGGTTGTCAATAAGCTGGTTATCATTCAACTTATTCTGTTAAGTGATTCTCTTATGGAGTGCTTGCCTTGAAGATGAAGCTCATCTAAAGCTTGGAGGCCATTGAGGTTTGATCTTGGAGTTCAATTGAAGATGTTACTGTTTTGCTGTTAATCAACTGTCAGAGTTGGATGTTTGTTCAGAGCTGCTGCTGTAGGAGCTGGTGTGCTGTCAGAGCTGATTTTGGGGTTTATTTTCTTTGCTGTATTGTTTGTTAATTTTCCCCTTAGGTTTGAAGTGAAGCCGTTTCACTTTGCCTATTGTTTTCCAGGTTCGAGGTTGAGTGGGACTCCCTTGCCTCGCTTGTACTGATGCATTCATGCATTTTACTGCTTTACTGTATATATGCTGTTTCTTTTCCGTTTATCCCCTAAGATCTCTGTTTCTCTCTGCGCAAGAGAGAAATATGACAGACATTAGGCTTTCATCCATGTATGATAACATTAGGATAGTTTTGATTCCCATTTTAAACCCTAGGCTTCAGACTTCTTTCTCTTCTATCTCAAAAATCATTCAAAACACAATAATAAGTTTTCAAACATCAATAAAAGACAGTTCTTGCGTAAAAGACTGAAAACCAATCAAAGTGTCATTTTTGTCCGCTTGGACCCGTAATCAGGAGAAAACCTTTTTCAGAAGGATAAAAGATAAACAGACAAATCTGTGTCTTCCGTAGCCCGAACTGCGTTTGCTCTGATCTTTCATGCTGTATGAAAGTACGTAGGCATAGGATGCGATATCCTAGCGAGCAACCTTCCCCTCCTTTCCCGTAGGTAGGCGAACTACGTTGACTCTGATTTCTCGTTCCAGACGGGAATACGTAGGCATAAAGTGCGATACTTTGCCGAGTCATTTTATTTTATTTTAACTCTTGACCTGTAGAATAGATAGAATAACAATTCATACTAGAAAACAAGCGTGGATCCCGTCGAGTACGACGGACGTGAGGGATGCTAACACCTTCCCCTTGCGTAACCGACTCCCGAATCCAGGATTTGGTTGAGATGACCATTCCTTTCCCGTCTTTGCGGTAGGTTTACTTCGAGCGTTTCCTTTCCCTCCGTTGGGATAAATAACACACGGTGGCGACTCTTCTGTTCAGCCGGCGTCGATTTTTGCAGTAGCGACATCAAGCATCTGTTAAAATAACAGGCATCGAATCTAAAGGTCAGCTCAACCCGAAGTTGAGAAGAATATTTAACCTCGCCATCAGGCATCTGTTAAACAAGTAGGTATCGAACCCGAAGGCCGGCTCAACCGGAAGTTGAGAAGAACATCTGACCTCGTCGTCAGGTATTTGTTAAACAAATAGGCATTGAACTCGAAGACCGACTCAACACGAAGTTGAGAAGAACATCTGACCTCGCCGTCAGGCATCTGTTAAACAAACAGGCATCGAACCTGAAGGTCGTCTCAACCCTTAGTTGACAAGAACATCTGACCTTGCCTTCAAGCATCTCTTAAATAAACAGGCATCGAACCTAAAGGCCGGCTTAACATGAAGTTGAGAGGAACATCTGACCTCGCCATCAGACATCTATTAAACAAACAGGCATCAAACCCGAAGGCCGGCTCAACACGAAGTTGAGAGGAACATCTGATCTTGCCATCAAGCATTTGTTAAACAAACAGGCATCGAACCCGAAGGGCGGCTCAACCCGAAGTTGAGAAGAACATCTAACCTCACTGTCAGGCATCTATTAAACAAACACGCATCGAATTTGAAGGTCGGCTCAACCCGAAGTTGAGAACAACATCTTACCTCACTATCAGTCATCAGTTAAATAAACAGGCATCGAACCCTAAGACCGTCCCAATACGAAGTTGAGAGGAACATCTGACCTCGCTGTCAGGCCTCAGTTAAACAAACAGGCATTGAACATAAAGGCCGGCTCAACCCAAAGTTGAGAAGAACATCTGACCTTGCCGTCAGGCACCTGTTAAATAAGTAGGCATCGAACCCAAAGGCTGGCTCAACCGGAAGTTGAGAAGAACATCTGAATTCACCGTCAGGTATCTGTTAAACAAACAGGCATCGAACCCGAAGACCGGCTCAACACGCAGTTGAGAAGAACATCTGACCTCGCTGTAAGGCATCTGTTAAACAAACAGGCATCGAACCCGAAGGGCCGCTAAACCCAAAGTTGATAAGAACATTAGACCTCGCCGTCAGGCATCTGTTAAACAAACAGACATCAAACCCGAAGGCCGGCTCAACACGAAGTTGAGAAGAACATCTGACCTCGCCGTCAAGCATTTGTTAAACAAACAGGCATCAAACCCGAAGGGCGGCTAAACCCGAAGTTGAGAAGAACATCTGACATCACCGTCAGGCATCTGTTAAACAAACACACATCAAATTTAAAGGTCGGCTCAATCCGAAGTAGAGAAGAACATTTGACCTCGCTGTCAGGCATCAGTTAAACTAATAGGCATCGAACCTTAAGGCCGACTCAATACGAAGTTGAGAGGAACATCTGACCTCGCTGTCAAGAATCTGTTAAAAAAAATAGGCATCGAATCTGAAGGTCGGCTCAACCCGAAGTCAAGAAGAACATCTGACCTTTCCGTCAAGCATCTGTTAAATAATTAGGCATCGAACCCAAAGGCTGCGTCAACAGGCACTTGAGAAGAACATCTGACCTCGCCGTCAGGTATCTGTTAAACAAATAGGCATCGAAACCGAAGACCGGCTCAACACGAAGTTGAGAAGAACATATGACCTCGTCGTAAGGCATTTGTTAAACAAACAGGCATCGAACCTGATGGGCAACTAAACCCGAAGTTGATAAGAACATTAGACCTCGCCGTCAGGCATCTGTTAAACAAACAGGCATCGCACCCGAAGGCCGGCTCAACACGAAGTTGAGAGGAACATTTGACCTTCCCGTCATGCATCTGTTAAATAGACAGGCATTGAAGCCGAAGGGCGGCTCAACCCGTAGTTGAGAAGAACATCTGACATCGGTGTCAGACATCAGTTAAACAGACAGGCATTGAACCCGAAGGCCGGCTCAACCCGAAGTTGAGAAGAACATCTTACCTCGCCGTCAAGCATCCGTTAAACAAACAGGCATTGAACCCAAAGGCCGACTCAACATGATGTTGAGAGGAACGTCTGACCTCACCATCAGGCATCTATTAAACAAACAGGCATCAAACCCGAAGGCCGGCTCGACACGAAGTTGGGAGGAACATCTGACCTCGCCGTCAAGCATTTGTTAAACAAACAGGCATCGAACCCGAAGGATGACTCAACCCGAAGTTGAGAATAACATTTGACCTCGCCGTCAGGCATTTGTTAAACAAACACGCATCGAATTTGAAGGTCGGCTCAACCCGAAGTTGAGAAGAACATCTGACCTCACTGTTAGACATTATTTAAACAAACAGGCATCGAACCCGAAAGCCGACTCAATACGAAGTTGAGAGGAACATTTGACCTCGCTGTTAAGCATCTGTTAAAAAAACATGCATCGAATCTGAAGGTCGGCACAACCCGAAGTTGAGAAGAACATTTGACCTCGCTGTCAGGCATCTGTTAAACAAGTAGGCATCGAACCCGAAGGCCGGATCAACCGGAAGTTGAGAAGAACATCTGACCTCGTCGTTAGGTATCTGTTAAACAAACAGGCATCGAACCCGAAGACCGGCTCAACACAAAGTTGAGAAGAACATCTGACCTCGCCGTAAGGCATCTGTTAAACAAACAGGCATCGAACCCGAAGGGCAGATAAACTCGAAATTGATAAGAACGTTAGACCTTGCCCTCAGGCATCGAACCCGAAGGCCGGCTCAACACGAAGTTGAGAGGAACATTTTACCTTGCCGTCATGCATCTGTTAAATAGACAAGCATTGAACCCGAAGGGCGGCTCAACCCGTAGTTGAGAAGAATATCTGACCTTGGTGTCAGGCATTTGTTATATAAATAGGCATCGAACCCGAAGTCCGGCTCAACCCGAAGTTGAGAAGAACATCTGACCTCGTCGTCAGGCATCTGTTAAACAAACAGGCATCGAACCCGAAGGCCGTCTCAACCCTTAGTTGACAAGAACATCTGACCTTGCCGTCAAGCATCTGTTAAACAAACAGGCATCGAACCCGAAGGCCGGCTCAACACGAAGTTGAGAGGAACATTTTACCTTGCTGTCATGCATCTATTTAACAGACAAGCATTGAACCCGAAGGGCGGCTCAACCCGTAGTTGAGAAGAACATCTGACCTTGGTGTCAGGAATTTGTTATACAAACAAGCATCGAACCCGTAGGCTAGCTCAACCCGAAGTTGAGAAGAACATCTGACCTCGCCGTCAGGCATCTGTTAAACAAACATGCATCGAACCCGAAGGCCGTCTCAACCCTTAGTTGATAAGAACATCTGACCTTGTCGCAAGCATCTGTTAAATAAACAGGCATCGAACCCAAAGGCTGGCTCAACTTGAAGTTGAGAGGAACATCTGACCTCGCCATCAGGCATCTGTTAAACAAACAGGCATCAACCCCGAAGGCCGGCTCAACACGAAGTTGAGAGGAACATCTGACCTCGCCGTCAAGCATTTGTTAAACAAACAGGCATCGAACCCGAAGGGCGGCTCAACCCGATGTTTTGAAGAACATCTGACCTCGTCGTCAGGCATCTGTTAAACAAACACGCAACAAATTTAAAGGTCGGCTATACCCGAAGTTGAGACCAACAACTGAACTCTGTTAGACATCAATTAAACAAACAGGCATCAAACCCGAAGGCCGGCCAAATAAGAAGTTGAGAGGAACATTTGACCTCGGTGTCAGACATCAGTTAAACAGACAGGCATTGAACTCGAAAGTTGGCTAAACTGAAGTTGAGATGAACATCTGACCACGCTGTCAGGCATCTGTTATACAAACAGGCACCAAACCCGAAGGCCGTCTCAACCCATAGTTGACAAGAACATCTCACCTTGCCGTCAAGCATCTGTTAAATAAACAAGCATCGAACCCAAAGGCCGGCTCAACATGAAGTTGAGAGGAACATCTGACCTCGCCATCAGACATCTATTAAACAAACAGGCATAAAACCCGAAGGCCGGCTTGACACAAAGTTGAGAGGAACATCTGACCTCGCCATCAAGCATTTGTTAAACAAACAGGCATCGAACCCGAAGGGCGGCTCAACCCGAAGTTGAGAAGAACATCTGACCTCGCTGTCAGGCATCTATTAAACAAACACGCATCGAATTTGAAGGCCGGCTCAATCCGAAGTTGTGATGAACATCTAACCTCGCTGTCAGGCATCAGTTAAATAAACAGGCATCGAAATCGAAGGTCGGCTCAATACGAAGTTAAGAGGAACATCTGACCTCGCTGTAAAGCATCTGTTAAAAAAACAGGCATCGAATCTGAAGGTCGGCTCAACCCGAAGTTGAGAAGAACATCTGACCTCGCCATCAGGCATCTGTTAAACAAGTAGGCATCGAACCCGAAGGCTGGCTCAACCGGAAGTTGAGAAGAACATCTGACCTCGCTGTCAGGTATCTGTTAAACAAACAGACCATGAACCTGAAGACCGACTCATCACGAAGTCGAGAAGAACATCTGACCTCGCCGTAAGGCATCTGTTAAACAAACAGGCATCGAACCCGAAGGGCGGCTAAACCTGAAATGGAAAAGAACATTAGACCTCGCCGTCAGGCATCTGTTAAAAAACAGGCATCGAACCCAAAGGTCGGCTCAACACGAAGTTGAGAGAAACATTAGACCTTGTCGTCATGCATCTGTTAAACAGACAGGCATTGAACCCGAAGGGCGGCTCAACCCGTAGTTGAGAAGAACATCTAACCTCAGTGTTAGGCGTTTGTTAAGCAAACAGGTATCGAACCCGAAGGCCGGCTCAACCCGAAGTTGAGAAGAACATCTGACCTCACCGTCAGGCATCTGTTAAGCAAACAGGCATCGAACCCGAAGGCCGTCTCTACCCTTACTTGACAAGAACATCTGACCTTGCCATCAAGCATCTATTAAACAAGCAGGATCGAACCCAAAGGCCGACTCATATTGAAGTTAAGAGGAACATCTGACCTCGCCATCAGGCATCTATTAAACAAACAGGCATCAAACCCGAAGGCCGGCTCAACACGAAGTTGAGAGGAACATCTGACCTCGCCGTAAGGCATCTGTTAAACAAACAGGCATCGAACCCAAAGGGTGGATAAACCCGAAGTTGAGAAGACATCAAACAGACATCAAACCCGAAGACCGGCTTAAAACGAATTTGAGAGGAACATTTGACCTTGCCGTCATGCATCTGTTAAACAGACAGGTATTTAACCCGAAGGGCGGCTCAACTAGTAGTTGAGAAGAACATCCGACCTCGGTGTCAGGCATATGTTAAACAAACAGGCATCGAACCCAAAGGCCGGCTTAACCCGAAGTTGAGAAGAATATCTGACCTCGCCGTCAGGCATCTGTTAAACAAACAGGAATCGAACCCGATGGCCGTCTCAACCCTTAGTTGACAAGAACATCTGACCTTGCCGTCAAGCATCTATTAAACAAACAAGCATCAAACCCAAAGGCCGGCTCAACTTGCAGTTAAGAGGAACATCTGACCTTGCCATCAGGCATCTGTTAAACAAACAGGCATCAAACCCGAAGGTTGGCTCAACACAAAGTTGAGAGGAACATCTGACCTCGCCGTCAAGCATTTTTTAAACAAACAGGCATCGAACCGAAGGGCGGCTCAACCCGAAGTTGAGAAGAACTTCTGACCTCTCCGTCAGGCATCTGTTAAACAAACACGCATCGAATTTGAAGGCCTGTTCAATCCGAAGTTCAGAAGAACATCTGACCTCGCCATCAGGCATCTGTTAAAAAAACATGCATCGAATTTGATGTCCGACTCAACCCAAGTTGAGAAGAACATCTGACCTCGATGTCAGGCATCAGTTAAACAAACAGGAATCGAACCCGAAGGCCAGCTCAATACGACGTTGAGAGGAACATCTGAGCTCACTGTCAAGCATCTGTTAAAAAAAAGGCATCAACTAAAGGACGGCTCAACCCGAAGTTGAGAAGAACATTTGACCTCGTCATCAGGCATCTGTTAAACATGTATGCATCAAACTCGAAGGCCGGCTGAACCGAAAGTTGAGAAGAACATCTGACCTCGCCGTCAGGTAACTGTCAAACAAACAGACATCGAACCCGAAGAACGGCTCAACAAAAAGTTGAGAAGAACATCTGACCTTGCTGTGAGGCATCCGTTAAAAAAACAGGCATCGAACCCGATGGGCGGCTAAACCCGAAGTTGATAAGAACATTAGACCTCTCCTTCAGTGAAATGTTAAATAAATAGGCATCGAACCCGAAGGCCGGCTCAACACGAAGTTGAGAGGAACATTTGACCTTGCCGTCATGCATCTGTTAAACAGACAGGCATTGAACCCGAAGGGCGGATCAACCCGTAGTTGAGAAGAACATCTGACCTCGGTGTCAGGCATATGTTAAACAAACAGGCATCGAACCTGAAGGCCGACAAAACCCGAAGTTAAGAAGAACATCTGACCTCGCCGTCAGGCATCTGTTAAACAAACAGGCATCGAAACCAAAGGTCGGTTTAATTTGAAGTTGAGAGGAACATCTGACCTCGCCATCAGGCATCTGTAAAACAAACAGGCATCAAACCCGAAGGCCGCCTCAACACGAAATTGAGAGGAACATCTGACCTCGCCGTCAAGCATTTGTTAAATAAACATGCATCGAACCCGAAGGGCGGCTCAACCCGAAGTTGAGAAGAACATCTGACCTCGCCGTCAGGAATCTGTTAAACAAACACACATCAAACCCGAAGGCCGGCTCAATACGAAGTTGATAGGAACATCTAACCTCGATGTAAAGCATCTGTTAAAAAAATAGGCATCGAATCTGAAGGTCGGCTCAACCCGAAGTTGAGAAGAACATCTGACCTCGCCGTCAGGCATCTGTTAAATAAGTAGGCATCAAACCCGAAGGCCGGCTCAACCGAAAGTAGAGAAAAACTTCTAACCACGCCGTCAGGTATCTGTTAAACAAACATACATCGAACCCGAAGACCGGCTGAACACGAAGTTGAGAAGAACATCTAACCTCGTCGTAAGGCATCTGTTAAACAAACAGGCATCGAACCCGAAGGGCGGCTAAACTCGAAGTTGATAAGAACAATAGACCTCGCCGTCAGGCATCTGTTAAACAAACAGGCATCGAACCCGAAGGTCGGCTCAACACGAAGTTGAGAGGAACATTTGACCTTGCCGTCATGCATATGTTAAACATACATGCATTGAACCCGAAGGGCGGCTCAACCCGTAGTTGAGAAGAACATTTGACCTCAGTGTCAGGAATTTGTTATACAAACAGGTATCGGAAGGCCGGCTCAACTCGAAGTTGAGAAGAACATCTAACCTCGCCGTCAGGCATCTGTTAAACAAACAGGCATCGAACCCGAAGGCCGTCTCAACCCTTAGTTGACAAGAACATCTGACCTTACCGTCAAGCATCTATTAAACAAACAGGCATCGAACCCAAAGGGCGGCTCAACTTGAAGTTAAGAGGAACATCTGACCTCGCCATCAGGCATCTGTTAAACAAACAGGGATCAAAACCCGAAGGCCGGCTCAACATGAAGTTTAGAGGAACACCTGACCTCGCCGTCAGGCATCTGTTAAACAAACAGGCATCGAACCCGAAGGGTGGATAAACCTGAAGTTGATAAGAACATTAGACCTCGCCGTCAGGCATCTTTTAAACAAACAGGCATCAAACCTGAAGGTCGGCTCAACACGAAGTTGAGAGGAACATTTGACCTTGTCGTCATGCATCTGTTAAACAGACAGACATTGAACCCGAAGGGCGGCTCAACCCGTAGTTGAGAAGAACATCTGACCTCGGTGTCAGACATATGTTAAACAAATAGGCATCAAACCCAAAGGCCGGCTTAACCCGAAGTTGAGAAGAATATCTGACCTCACCGTCAGGCATCTGTTAAACAAACAGGAATCGAACCCGAAGGCCGTCTCAACCCTTAGTTTACAAGATAATCTGACCTTGTCGTCAAGCATCTATTAAACAAATAAGCATCGAAACCAAAGGCCGACTCAACTTGAAGTTGAGAGGAACATCTGACCTCGCCGTCAAGCATTTGTTAAACAAACAGGCATCGAACCCGAAGGGCGGCTCAACCCGAAGTTGAGAAGAACATCTAACCTCGCCGTCAGGCATCTGTTAATTAAAAATGCATCAAATTTGAAGGTCGGCTCAATCCGAAGTTGAGAAGAACATCTGACCTCGCCGTCAGGCATCTGTTAAAAAAACATGCATCAAATTTGAAGTTCGACTCAACCCAAGTTGAGAAGAACATCTGACCTCGATGTCAGGCAATAGTTACACCAACAGGCATCGAACCCGAAGGCCGGCTCAATACGAAGTTGAGAGGAACATCTGAGCTCGCTGTCAAGCATCTGTTAAAAAAACAGGCATCAAATCTAAAGGTCGGCTCAACCCGAAGTTGAGAAGAACATTTGACCTTGCCGTCGGGCATCTGTTAAACATGTAGGCATCGAACTCGAAGGCCGGCTCAACCGGAAGTTGAGAAGAACATCTGACCTCGCCGTCAGGTATCTGTCAAACAAACAGGCATTGAACCCGAAGACTGGATCAACACAAAGTTGAGAAGAACATCTGACCTCGCCGTGAGGCATCCGTTAAACAAACAGGCATCGAACCCGAAGGGCGACTAAACCTGAAGTTGATAAGAACATTAGACCTCTCCTTCAGGCATCTGTTAAACAAACAGGCATCGAAACCGAAGGTCGGCTCAACACGAAGTTGAGAGGAACATTTGACCTTGCCATCATGCATCTGTTAAACAGACAGGCATTGAACCCGAAGGGCAGATCAACCCGTAGTTGAGAAGAACATCTGACCTCGGTTTCTGGCATATGTTAAACAAACAGGCATCGAACCCGAAGGTCGGCTCAACCCGAAATTGAGAAGAACATACGACCTCACCATTAGGCATCTGTTAAACAAACAGGCATCGAACACGAAGGTCGTCTCAACCCTTAGTTGAACGGAACATCTGACCTCGCTGTCAAGCATCTGTTAAACAAGCAAGCATCGAACCCAAGAGGCGGCTCAACTTGAAGTTGAGAAGAACATCTGACCTCGCCATCAGGCATCTGTTAAACAAACAGGCATCAAACCCGAAGGCCGGCTCAACACGATATTGAGAGGAACATCTGACCTCCCCGTCAAGCATTTGTTAAACAAATAGGCATCGAACCCGAAGTTGAGAAGAACATCTGACCTCGCCGTCAGGCATCTGTTAAACAAACACGCATTGAATTTGAAGGTCAGCTCAATCCGAAATTGAGAAGAACATGTGACCTCTTTGTCAGGCATCAGTTAAACAAACAGGCATCAAACCCGAAGGCCGGCTCAATACGAGGTTGAGAGGAACATTTGACCTCGCTGTCAAGCATCTGTTAAAAAAACAGGCATCGAATCTGAAGGTCGGCTCAACCCGAAGTTGAGAAGAACATCTGACCTCGCCGTCAAGCATCTGTTAAATAAATAGGCATCGAACCCGAAGGCCGACTCAACCGAAAGTAGAAAAGAACATCTAACCATGCCGCCAGGTATCTGTTATACAAACATGCATCGAACCCGAAAACCGGCTGAATACGAAGTTGAGAAGAACATCTAACCTTGCCGTGAGGCATCTGTTAAATAAACGGGCATCGAACCCGAAGGGCTGCTAAACACGAAGTTGATAAGAACATTAGACCTCGCCGTCAGGCATCTGTTAAAGTAACAGGTGTTGCACCCCAAAAATTTGCCCAACCTTTTCTAACCTAGGTTTATGTTTCAATTGCATAGTCATTTGCATTAGTATCATGTACACAGTGTATTCATCTGCATTGCATAGCATAAGCAAGTTATCTTAATCAGGGGATCAAGTGCTATTCTTATCTCAAGAGGTATATTCAAGGGTTTCATTCATATTCAAGACTACTCAGGTCATCAGGGAAGAATTTGAGCTTTGAAGAGTTGACAGGTTGATCAGTGAGTTCTCTCCTACCTTGAGGTTGTTTGGGGATCATCAGAGGAAGTGTGAGCTATGAGCCAAGAGCAGGAGATGTGTATGGATGTTATGAAGAGCCTAGATGATCATTTTTGACGAGAACCAAGTCATTGGAATGATTGCAAGAGCCTCAGTTGAAGTCAGTCAACTAGGGTTTTATCTGGGTCAACACTAGGTCAAACCTAGGTCAAAGACTTGTTTTGAAAGGCATCAAGGATCATTTGAAGGATGTGGGATTCATTACTTGCTACATGGATATGGATATGATGTTATGCCAAATAAAAATCAGCAGGAGTCAAGGTGAAGACGAGTTACCAAATTAGGGTTTCAGTGTAAAATCCCCTGATTTAGGTCAAACTTCAAAGCAGTGTAACTCAAGATGCAAGCTTTATATGAATTTCTGGTCCACATTAAACTTGTAGAGTATCTTCATAGCTTTAATTTGAGTGGTGGAAGTCATCAAGATGATTTATAGAACTCAAGTTATAGCTCTTGCAAGTTACAGGTCATCTGAGGGCGCTGAAATTTGTCTGTGAAAGTTGTCTGTCTTCCAAGCAACTTTTGACCTTCAAGGAGATTTTAAATGGATTTCTGGCCAACATGAGAGTTGTTACTAATTGTCTTAGCTTTCTAGGAAGGTATGGTATGCCTTCATATGATTTGTGTAACTCTACTTATGGTCTTGGCAAGCAAAGGGTATTTTGGTCATTTGAGAATTACAGGTCATTTCAAGCCTATGCCCAAAACTCATACAAGGAAGCTTCAAATGAAAAACTTCACAACATCAAAGTTGTTCAAAATGTCATTTTAAGTCTAGAAAAGAGGTCATGGAAGTTTGGAAATGCATAGAACAATACTTGATAAAAGTTGGTGGAAAATGACTTAAAAATGGCATATAACTTGAAAAAGTTCACATGAAAAATTGGTTTGGGCAATCTATAAATCCAAAATGGGTCATGTAATATACCAAATTGATTCCAAACAACATTTTAAAGACATTGGTTCATCCACTTTTTTGAGTTAGGGTTTAAATTTTCTACTTGCTTTGTAAAGTTCTTTCTTGCATAATAAGGCAACTTTGCAAAACTCAACATAAGGCAAAGATCAGCTTGTTTTTCACACATACACTCCCAATAACTCATGAAAGGAGATTTTCAAGTGTGCTAAAGGGGCTGTAGAGGATATATCATGATATGAGGTGTGAGATGAGATGGTTTTCATTATGTCATATTCATGAAGTTTCTAGAATCCTCTAAGATCAATCCAGAAACTTCTAGATCTTTCTATCATCATCTATATAATGAATGTGGATCATTGGTGGAAAAGGTTGGTGAAAAGAGAGAGAGGAAAGTGAGGACTCCATTGTTGCTTCAATTGTAAGAAAGAGTGAATTCATACAATCAACACCAATTATGTTCATTCTTCTTCTTCATCCACAATATATTGAATCTCTTGAGTGCATACATGTTGAATTAGAGAGCCATCCATGGAAGATTGAAGAGCTAGGGTTTGAAGTTTCAAGATCCATAACAGTTTCGAATCTCTTCATCCAAGCATTTTCCATACATTCTTTTGCAAACAGAAAGCTCCTCATCAAGCAAGGATCATTCTCGAAGGATTACGAGCATTGGATTGGACTGGAACCACCTCTGCCATAGCTACCTAGCAGGTTGGTGAATTCTCCTCTATCTCCTTGTTTATGTGTTAATTAGGTAGAAAGAATAGTTTAGAACTGTTAGGGTTGATCAGATGACTGAATTCAGAAAGTTAGGGTGAATTTCGTGAGGATTGATAACATGGTGATGAATCTTTCAAGATTAAGAACTCATAGATTATTGAGCAATAATTCACATGCGGTAGCTTAGTGAGATCAGGATAACATGTGGAACATAATTACACCATTAGATTTGAGCTTTAGCAAGATTGATCTCAGAAGAATATGGTTGAACCAAGACCTTTAGGCATTCTGTTAGAGTGATACTCAAAGCTTTAGGAGAAATTATGGGTACCATCGTGATCAGGGAAGAAAATGGCACGTTTTTGCCTTTGGAATTTTTGATTTTCATTGTGAATTGAGAGAGCACGATGAGCTTGAAATTTCATGCATGGGAGAGGAAAATCCTGCAAACCCTAGGTCTCGTGAGGAAGACAAGCCAGGGTCGTTGGATCTGCAAGACTTTTTTGACTTGGAAGTTTGATCCAACGCTTGAGGTTTAAACCAGAATTTGGAGGGAGAATTTGAGGCAGCAATACGCTGCGTTTCATTAAAGCCCCTTCGTGGGCTTAATGAAACTTTGATATTTACACTCCCTAAAAGCCAGCCCAACCAAACAACACTACAAAAAAACCTACTAATACACCCCCACGCGCTTTTCCCTTCTCCTGTCTCTTTTCTGATTCATATGGGCCTTGCGCAATTGCTATCCCCACCCTCTAGGTCTGAGCCCAATGATCAACATAACTGGGCGCATTACTTCTGACACCCCCTCCCCATTTAATTCATTTTTGTGATTTTTACTTTCTTTAATATTTTAGCATCTTTAAAAAATCATATAAAATTGGAAAATTGACATTTTTCATTTCTTGTTTTTTCTATAGATCAATAATTCTGTTAAGAAAAATAATAAATAATAAAATTAGCATTTTATTTTGTTTTAGTATTTTTCGTGCATTTTTCTTTTAAATAGCTTGTTAAGTGGTTTAATTTGATGCATGATATTGTTGATTTTAGTTTAGTTAGATACTTTAACATTTTGAATCCATTCTTTTTAGGGTGATTAACTTAGGACTTTAGCTTCCTCATAGGATTTAATTCATAATTTTAGGATTAATTTTTAGATGATTTGATTAGGTGAGATTAGAGTGGTTAAAATTAGGGTTTTAGGTGAACATAGGTGAGATAGATCATTTCTTTTAGGAATTTTAATTTGATTTTGGGGTATGGGACTATAGGGGTTATGGGTAGATAATAGATCCCTTAGAAATATTAGGATTCCCCTACTGCTATTAGTATATTGCTTGTATTTGATTGACTGTGTGGTGTGCCCTCTTTAGGGTTATTATTTGACTGTGTGTGGGGTATTGGGTTTGTTTGGGGCTTGGGGTTTGAGGTGGAGACTGTGTTGATGAAGCCCATTTGAAGATTAAAGAATGAAGACCAACTTCCAGAGGTGATGAGGAGTATCTCTTGCTGGCAGCTGTTGAAGGTTATAGGATCTAGGAGTTAGGCAGAGCTCTAGAGTAGAAAACTTGATTCTCAAACATGGAAGGTCTTGATTGCCTCCATCCCTCTCTGTGATGCAGAGTCTCTCTAAGACATTCACCCCCTTCCTTTGGAAGGCTTGGTGATAGTGTCTAAGAGATATAACTCTTGAGAGAAAATATTCTATGTGTTGTTGGCAGTCTGTTTGCCACCTTTGGTGGTCAACTAATTGCTTAACACCCAGTTTATTCTTGTGATTGGTTCCTCAGCTTGGAGGTTGAGACTGGAAGAAAAGCCATTGCAGATTGAAGACTGATGATAAAGACCTTGTTTGAAGGCTTGAAGACAGATGCTGATAAAGACTGCTTTGCTGTTTATTTTAGCTGCTTAATTCTGGATGTATTGTGTGAATTTCCCGGACTGTATTGTTTGCTGTTTAACCTGTTAGGTTGAAAGTGAATTTTGTTCACCTTTGCCTATTGTTTTCTAGGTTTGAGGTTGAGTGGGACTCCCTTGCCTCGCTTGTATTGTTGCATCCATGCATTTTACTGTTTTATTGTATATATCTGCTGTTTCTGTTTCCGTCTATTCCCTTAGGATCTCTGTTTCTCTCTGCGCAAGAGAGGAGCATGATAGACATTAGGTCTTAACCCATGCATGATAACATTAGGGTAGATTTTATCCTTTTTTTTCAACCCTAGGATTTGTAGAGTGTCATCTCTTCTCTCTTCAAAACAACAGAAAAACATTAATAAAGGTTATGACAGAAATCAATTCATTTATTCCGTCAAAAGATTTGAACAAACATCAACCTTTTTGCAATAAGAAACCCCTTGTTTAAGGTGATATTTTTCATAAAAGACACTTGAACAGCTTGTGTCGCGTGTTGCCCGAACTACGTTTGCTCTGATCTTCCATGCAGTGTGGAGGTACGTAGGCATAGGATGCGGTGTCCTAGCGAGCAACCTTCCCCACCTTCACCCGTAGTTAGGCGAACTACGTTGACTCTGATTTCTCGTTCCAGACGGGAATACGTAGGCATAAGGTGCGATGCTTTACCGAGTCATGTTTTATTTTCTTTTCAGACCTCATCCTTTAGTTTAGATAGAAGTGTAATCCGTACAAACCCAGCAAGCGTGGATCCCATCGAGTACGATGGACATGAGAGGTGCTAATACCTTCCCCTTGCATAACCGACTCCCGAATCCAGGATTTGGTTGTGATGACCATTCCTTTCCCGTCTTTGCGGTAGGTTTACCTCGAGCGTTTCCTTTCCCTCCGTTGGGATAAATAACGCACGGTGGCGACTCTTCTGTTCAGTCGGCGCCGATTTTCGCAGTAGCGACAACAGGCATCAAACCCGAAGGCCGGATCAACACGAATTTGAGAGGAACATTTGACCTTGCCGTCATGCATCTGTTAAACAGACAGGCATTGAACCCGATGGATGGCTCAACCCGTAGTTGAGAAGAACATCCCACCTCGGTGTCAGGCATATGTTAAACAAACAGGCATCGTACCCGAAGGCCATCTCAACCCGAAGTTGAGATGAACATCTGACCTCACTGTCAGGCATCTGTTAAAAAAACAGGCATCGAACCCGAAGGCCGTCTCAACCCTTTATTGACAAGAACATCTGACCTCGCTATCAAGCATCTGTTAAACAAGCAGGCATCAAACCCAAAGGCCGTCTCAACTCGAAGTTGAGAGTAACATTTGACCTCGCCATCAAGCGTCTGTTAAAAAAACAGGAATCAAACCCGAAGGCTGGATCAACACAAAGTTGAGAGGGACATCTGACCTCGCCGTCAAGCATTTGTTAAACAAACAGGCATCGAACCCGAAGGGCGGTTCAACCCGAAGTTGAGAAGAACATTTGACCTTGACGTCAGGCATCTGTTAAACAAACACGCATCGAATTTAAAGTCCGACTCAATCCGAAGTTGAGAAGAACATCTGACCTCGCTATCAGGCATCAGTTTAACAAATAGGCATCAAACCAGAAGGCCGACTCAATACGAAGTTGAGAGTAACATCTGACCTCGCTGTCAAGCATCTGTTAAAAAAAGATGCATCGAATCTGAAGGTCGGCTCAACCCGAAGTTGAGAAGAGCATCTGACCTTGCCGTCAGGCATCTGTTAAACAAGTAGGCATCGAACCCGAAGGCCAACTCAACCGGAAGTTGAGAAGAACATCTGACCTCGACGTCAGGTATCTGTTAAACAAACAAGCATCGAACCCGAAGACCGGCTCAACACGAAGTTGAGAAGAACATATGACCTCGCCGTGAGGCATCTATTAAACAAACAAGCATCGAACCTGAAGGGCTGCTAAACCCGAAGTTGATAAGAACATTAGACCTCACCGTCAGGCATCTGTTCCATAAACAGGCATCGAACCCGAAGGCCGGCTCAGCATAAAGTTGAAAGGAACATTTGATCTAGCCGTCATGCATCTGTTAAACAGACTGGTATTAAACCCGAAGGGCGGCTCAACCCGTAGTTGAGAAGAACATCTGACCTCGGTGTCAGGCATCTGTTAAACAAACAGGCATCGAACCCGAAGGCCGGCTCAACCCGATGTTGAGAAGAACCTCTGACCTCGCCGTCAGGAATCTGTTAAACAAACAAGCATCGAACCTGAAGGCCGTCTCAACCCTTAGTTGACAAGAACATCTGACCTCGCTGTCAAGCATCTGTTAAACAAACAGGCATCGAACCCAAAGTCCGGCTCAACTTGAAGTTGAGAGGAACATCTGACCTCGCCATCAGGCATCTGTTAAACAAACAGGCATCAAACTCGAAGGCCGGTTCAACACGAAGTTGAGAGGAACATATGACCTCGCCGTCAAGCATTAGTTAAACAAACAGGCATCGAACCCAAAGGGCGGCTCAATCCGAAGTTTAGTAGAACATTTGACCTCGCCGTCAGGCATCTGTTAAACAAACACGCATCGAATTTAAAGGTCGGCTCAATTAGAAGTTGAGAAGAACATCTGACCTCGCTGTCAAGCATCAGTTAAACAAACAGGAATCGAACCTGAAGGCCGACTCAGTCCGAAGTTGAGAGGAACATCTGACCTTGCTGTCTAGCATCTGTTAAAAAGATAGGCATAGAATCTGAAGGTCGGCTCAACCCAAAGTTGTTAATAACATCTGACCTCGCCGTCAGGCATCTGTTAAATAAGTAGGCCTCGAACCTGAAGGTCGGCTCAACCGAAAGTTGAGAAGAACATCTGACCATGCCGACATGTATCTGTTAAACAAACAGGCATCGAACCCGAAGTGCGGCTCAACCGGAAGTTGAGAAGAACATTTGACCTCGCCGTCAGGTATCTGTAAACAAACAGGCATCGAACCCGAAGACCGACTCAACACGAAGTTGAGAAGAACATCTGACCTTGCCGTGAGGCATTTGTTAAACAAACAGGCATCGAACCCGAAGGGCTGCTAAACCTGAAGTTGATAAGAACATTAGACCTCGCCGTCAGGAATCTGTTAAAGTAATAGGCATCGAACCCGAAGGCCGGCTCAACACAAAGTTGAGAGGAACATTTGACCTTGCCGTCATGCATATGTTAAACAGACAGGCATTGAACCCGAAGGACGGCTCAACCCAAAGTTGAGATGAACATCTGACCTCAACGTTAGGCATATGTTAAACAAACAGGTATCGAACCCGAAGGTCGGCTCAACCCGAAGTTGAGATGAACATCTGACCTCGCCGTCAGGCATCTGTTAAACAAACAGGCATCTAACCCAAAGGCCAACTCAACTCGAAGTTGAGAGTAACATCTGACCTTGCCATCAGGCATCTGTTAAACAAACAGGAATCCAACCCAAAGGCTGGCTCAACACGAAGTTGAGAGTAACATCTGATCTCGCCATCAGGCATCTGTTAAACAAAAAAGAAACCAACCCGAAGGCTGGCTCAACACGAAGTTGAAAGGAACATCTGACCTCGCCGTCAAGCATTTATTAAACAAACGGGCATCAAACCTGAAGGGCGGCTCAAACCGAAGTTGAGAAGAACATCTGACCTCGCCGTCAGGCATCTATTAAACAAACAAGCATCGAACTCGAAGGCCACGTCAATACGAAGTTGAGAAGAACATCTGACCTCGATGTCAGGCATCTGTCAAAAAAATAAGCATCGAATTTGAAGGTCGGCTCAACCCGAAGTTGTGAAGAACATCTAACCTCGTCGTCAAGCATCTGGTAAACAAGTAGGCATCGAACCCGAAGGCCGGCTCAACCAGAAGTTGAGAAGAACATCTAACCTCGCCCTCAGGTATCGGTTAAACAAACAGGCATCGAACCCGAAGATCGACTCAACACAAAGTTGAGAAGAACATCTGACCTCGCCGTCAGGCATCTGTTCCAGAAACAGACATCAAACCCGAAGGTCGGCTCAACACGAAGTTGAGAGGAACATTTGACCTTGCCGTCATGCATCTGTTAAACAGACAGGCATTGAATCCGAAGGGCGGCTCAACCCGTAGTTTAGAAGAACATCTAACCTCGGTGTCAGGCATATGTTAAACAAATAGGCATCGAAGGCCGGCTCAACCCGAAGTTGAGATGAACATCTGACCTCTCTGTCAGGCATCTGTTAAACAAACAGGCATTGAACTCGTAGACCGTCTCAACCCTTAGTTGACAAGAACATCTGACCTCGCTGTCAAGCATCTATTAAACAAACAGGCATCAAACCCAAAGGCCGGCTCAACTTGAAGTTGAGAGGAACATCTGACCTCGCCATCACGCATCTGTTAAACAAACAGGCATCAAACCCGAAGGCTAGCTCAACACGAAGTTGAGAGGAACATCTGACCTTGCCGCCAAGCATTTGTTAAACAAACAGGCATCGAACCCAAAGGGCGGCACAATCCGATGTTTAGAAGAACATCTGACCTCGCCGTCAGGCATCTGTTAAACAGACACGCATCAAATTTGAAGGCCGGCTCAATTCGAAGTTTAGAAGAACATCTGACCTCGCTGTCAGGCATCAGTTAAACAAACAGGCATCGAACCCGAAGGCCAGCTCAATACGAAGTTGAGAGGAACATCTGACCTCGCTGTCCACCATCTGTTAAAAAGACAGGCATCGAATCTGAAGGTCAGCTAAACCCGAAGTTGAGAAGAACATCTGACCTCGCAGTCAGGCATCAGTTAAACAAGTAGGCATCGAACCCGAAGGACGGCTCAACCGAAAGTTGAGAAGAACATCTGACCATGCCGTGATGTATCTGTTAAACAAACAGGCATCGAATCCGAAGACCGGCGGAAGACGAAGTTGAGAAGAACATCTAACCTTGCCGTGGGGCATCTGTTAAACAAACAGGCATCGAACCCGAAGGGCTGCTAAACCCGAAGTTGATAAGAACATTAGACCTCGCCGTTAGGCATCTGTTAAAGAAACAGGCATCGAACCCGAAGGTCGGCTCAACACGAAGTTGAGGGGAACATTTGACCTTGCCGTCATGCATCTCTTAAACAGACAGGCATTGAACCCGAAGGGCGGCTTAACCCGTAGTTGAGAAGAAAATCTGACCTCGGTGTCAGGCATATGTTAAACAAACAGGCATCGAACCCGAAGGTCGTCTCAACCCTTAGTGGACAAGAACATCTGACCTCGTTGTCAAGAATCTGTTAAACAAACAGGCATCGAACCCAAAGGCCGGCTCAACTTGAAGTGGAGAGGAACATCTGACCTCGCCGTCAAGCATCTGTTAAACAAAGAGGCATCGAACCCAAAAGCAGGCTCAACTTGAAGCTGAGAGGAACATCATACCTCGCCGTCAAGAATTTGTTAAACAAACAGGCATCGAACCCGAAGGGTGGCTCAACCCGAAGTTGAGAATAACATCTGACCTCACCGTCAGGCATTTGTTAAACAAACACGCATCGAATTTAAAGGTCGGCTCAACCCGAAGTTGAGAAGAACATCTGACCTTGCTGTCAGGCATTAGTTAAACAAACAGGCATTGAACCCGAAGGCCGGCTCAATACGAAGTTGAGAGGAACATTTGGCCTCGCTGTCAAGCATCTGTTAAAAAAACAGGCATCGAATCTGAAGGTCGCCTCAACCCGAAGTTGGGAAGAACATCTGACCTCGCTGTCAGGCGTCTGTTAAACAAGTAGGCATCGAACCCGAAGGACGGCTCAACCGAAAGTTGAGAAGAACATCTGACCATGCCGTCAGGCATTTTTTAAACAAACAGGCATCGAACCTGAAGACCGGCTGAACACGAAGATGAGAAGAACATCTGACCTTGTCGTGAGGTATCTATTAAACAAACAGGCATCGAACCCGAAGGGCTGCTAAACCCGAAGTTGATAAGAACATTAGACCTCGCCGTCAGGCATCTATTAAACAAACAGGCATCGAACCCGAAGGTCGGCTCAACACGAAGTTGAGAGGAACATTTAACCTTGCCATTATGTATCTGTTAAACAGACAGGCATTGAACCCGAAGGGCGGCTCAACCCGTAGTTGAGAAGAACATCTGACCTCAGTGTCAGGCATGTGTTAAAGAAACAGGCATCGAACCCGAAGGTCGGCTCAACCCGAAGTTGAGAAGATTATCTGACCTCGCTGTCAAGCATCTGTTAAAAAAATAGGCATCGAACCCGAAGGCCGTCTCAACCCTTAGTTGACAAGAACATCTGACCTTGTCGTCAAGCATATGTTAAACAAACAGGCATCTAACCCAATGGTCGGCTCAACTTGAAGTTGAGAGGAACATCTGACATCGCCATCAGGTATCTGTTAAACAAACAGGCATCAAACACGAAGGCCGACACAACACGAAGTTGAGAGGAACATCTGACCTCGCCGTCAAGCATTTGTTAAACAAACAAGCATCGAACCCGAAGGGCGGCTCAACCCGAAGTTGAGAAGAACACCTGACCTCGCCGTCAGGCATCTGGTAAACAAACACGCATCGAATTTGAAGGCCGACTCAACCCGAATTTGAGAAGAACATATGACCTCGTTGTAAGACATAAGTTAAACAAACAGGAATCGAACCCGAAGGTCGGCTCAATAAGAAGTTGAGAGGAACATCTGACCTCGCTTTCAAGCATCTGTTAAAAAATCAGACATCGAATCTGAAGGTCGGCTTAACCCGAAGTTTAGAAGAACATCTGACCTTTCCGTCAGGCATCTGTTAAACATGTAGGCATCGAACCCGAAGGCCGGCTCAACCGGAAGTTGAGAAGAACATCTGACCTCGTCGTCAGGTATCTGTTAAACAAACAGGCATCGAACCCGAAGTGCGGCTAAATCCGAAGTTGATAAGAACATTAGACCTCTCCTTTAGGCATCTGTTAAACAAACAAGCATCGAGCTCGAAGGTCGGCTCAACACGAAGTTTAGAGGAACATTCGACCTTATCGTCATGCATCTGTTAAACAGACAGGCATTGAACCCGAAGGGCGGCTCAACCCGTAGTTGAGAAGAACATTTGACCTCGGTGTCAGGCATATGTTATTCAAAAAGGCATCGAACCCGAAGGCCGGCCTAACCCGAAGATGAGAAGAACATCTTACCTCCCCGTGAGGCATCTGTTAAACAAACAGGCATCGAACCCGAACGGCGGCTAAACCCGAAATTGATAAGAACATTAGACCTCTCTTTCAGGCATCTGTTAAACAAACAAGCATCGAAACCGAAGGCCGGCTCAACACGAAGTTGAGAGGAACATTTGACCTTGCCGTCATGCATTTGTTAAACAGACAGGCATTGAACCCAAAGGGCGGCTCAAGCTGTAGTTGATAAGAACATCTGACATCGGTGTCAAGCATATGTTATTAAAACAGGCATCGAACCCGAAGGCCGGCTCAACCCGAAGTTGAGAAGAACATCTGACCTTGCCGTCAGGCATATGTTAAACAATCAGGCATCGAACCCGAATGTCGTCTCAACCCTTAGTTGACAAGAACATCTGACCTCGCCGTCAAGCATCTGTTAAACAAACAAGCATCGAACCCAAAAGCCGGCTCAACTTGAAGTTGAGAGGAACATCAGACCTCGCCGTCAAGAATTTGTTAAACAAACAGGCATCGAACCCGAAGGGTGGCTCAACCCGAAGTTGAGAATAACATCTGACCTCGCAGTCAGGCATTTGTTAAACAAACACGCATCGAATTTAAAGGTCGGCTCAACCCGAAGTTGAGAAGAACATCTGACCTCGCTGTCAGGCATCAGTTAAACAAACAGGCATTGAACCCGAAGGCCGGCTCAATACGAAGTTGAGAGGAACATCTGGCCTCGCTGTCTAGCATCTGTTAAAAAAACAAGCATCGAATCTGAAGTTCGGCTCAACCTGAAGTTGAGAAGAACATCTGACTTCGCCGTCAGGCATATGTTAAACAAGTAGGCATCGAACCCGAAGGCCGGCTCAACCGAAAGTTGAGAAGAATATCTGACCACGCCGTCAGGTATTTGATAAAAAAACAGGCTTAGAACCCGAAGACCGGCTGAACACAAAGTTGAGAAGAACATCTGACCTTGCCGTGAGGCATCTGTTAAACAAACAGGAATCTAACCCGAAGGGCTGCTAAACCCGAAGTTGATAAGAACATTAGACCTCGCCGTCAGGCATCTGTTAAATAAACAGGCATCAAACCCGAAAGCCGGCTCAACACGATGTTGAGTGGAACATTTGACCTTTCCGTCATGCATCAGTTAAACAGATAGGCATTCAACCCGAAGGGCGCCTCAACCCGTAGTTGAGAAAAACATCTGACCTCGGTGTCAAGCATATGTTAAACAAACAGGCATCGAACCCGAAGGTCGGCTCAACCCGAAGTTGAGAAGAACATCTGACCTCGCCATCAGGCATCTGTTAAACTAACAGGCATCAAACCCGAAGGCCGTCTCAACCCTTAGTTGACAAGAACATGTGACCTTGCCATCAGGCATCTGTTACACAAACAGGCATCGAACCAAAAGGTTGGCTCAACACGAAGTTGAGAGGAACATGTGACCACTCCGTCAAGCATTTGTTAAACAAACAGGCATCGAACCCGAAAGGCGGCTCAACCCGAAGTTGAGAAGAACATCTGACCTCGCCGTCAGGCATCTGTTAAACAAACAGTCATCGAACCCGAAAGCCGGATCAACTTGAAGTTGAGAGGAACATCTGACCTCGCCATCAGGCATCTGTTAAACAAACAGGCGTCAAACCCGAAGGCTGGCTCAACACGAAGTTGAGAAGAACATATGACCTCGCCGTGAGGCATCCGTTAAACAAACAGGCATCGAACCCGAAGGGAAACTAAACCCGAAGTTTGATAAGAACATTAGACTTCTCCTTCAGGAATCGGTTAAACAAACAGGCATCAAACCCGGAGGCCGGATTAACACGAAGCTGAGAGGAACATTTGACCTTTCCGTCATGCATCTGTTAAAAAGACAGGGATTGAACCCGAAGGGCGGATCAACCCGTAGTTGAGAAGAACATCTGACCTTGGTGTCAGGCATATGTTAAACAAACAGGCATCAAATTTGAAGTCTGACTCAACCCGAAGTTGAGAAGAACATCTGACCTTGCTGTCTGGCATTAGTTAAACAAACAGGCATCAAACCCGAAGGCCGGCTCAATAAGAAGTTGAGAGGAACATCTGAGATCGCTGTCAAGCATCTGTTAAAAAAACAGGCATCGAATCTAAAGGTCGGCTCAACCCGAAGTTAACAAGAACATTTGACCTCGCCGTCAGGCATCTATTAAACATGTAGGCATCGAACTTAAAGGCCGGCTCAACCGGAAGTTGAGAAGAACATCTGACCTCGCCGTCAGGTATTTGCCAAATAAATAGGCATCGAACCCGAAGACCGGGTCAACACAAAGTTGAGAAGAACAACTGACCTCGCCGTGAGGCATCCGTTAAACAAACAGGCATCGAACCCGAAGGGCGGCTAAACCCGAAGTTGATAAGAATATAAGACCTCTCCTTCAGGCATATTTTAATCAAACAGGCATCGAACCCGAAGGCCGGTTCAACACGAAGTTGAGAGGAACATTTGACCTTACCGTCATGCATCTGTTAAACAGACAGGCATTGAACCCGAAGGGCGGATCAACCCGTAGTTGAGAAGAACATCTGACCTCGGGTTCAGACATATGTTAAACAAACAGGCATCGAACCCGAAGGCCGACTCAACCCGAAGTTGAGAAGAACATCTGACCTCGCCGTCAGGTATCTGTCAAACAAACAGGCATCGAACCCGAAGACCGGCTCAACACAAAGTTGAGAAGAACATCTGACCTCGCCGTGAGGCATCCGTTAAACAAACAGGCATCGAACCCGAAGGGCGGCTAAACCCGAAGTTGATGAGAACGTTAGACCTCTCCTTCAGGCATCTGTTAAACAAACAGGCATCAAACCCGAAGGCCGGCTCAACACGAGGTTGAGAGGAACGTTTGACCTCGCCGTCAGGCTTTTGTTAAACATGTAGGCATCAAACTCGTAGGCCGGCTCAACCGAAAGTTGAGAAGAACAGCTGACCTCGCCGTTAGGTATCTGTCAAACAAACAGGCATCGAACCCGAAGACCGGCTCAACACAAAGTTGAGAAGAACATCTGACCTCGCCGTGAGGCATATTTTAAACAAACAGGCATCGAACCCGAAGGGCGGCTAAACCCGAAGTTTGATAAGAACATTAGAATTCTCCTTCAGGCATCTGTTAAACAAACAGGCATCGAACCTGAAGGCCGGCTCAACACGAAGTTGAGAGGAACATTTGACCTTGCCGTCATGCATCTGTTCAACAGACATGTATTGAACCCGAAGGGCGGATCAACCCGTAGTTGAGAAGAACATCTGACCTCGGTGTCAGACATATGTTAAACAAACAGGCATCGAATTTGAACTCTGACTCAACCCGAAGTCGAGAAGAACATCTGACCTCGCTGTCAGGCATCAGTTAAACAAACAGGCATCGAACCCGAAGGCCGGCTCAATACGAAGTTGAGAGGAACATCCGAGCTTGCTGTCAAGCATCTGTTAAACATGTAGGCATCGAACCCGAAGGCCGGATCAACACGAAGTTGAGAGGAACATCTGACTTCGCTGTCAGGTAACTGTTAAACATGTAGGCATCGAACTCAAAGGCTGGCTCAACCGGAGGTTGAGAAGAACATTTGACCTCGCCGTTAGGCATCTGTTAAACAAACAGGCATCGAACCCGAAGGCCGGCTCAACACGAAGTTGAGAGGAACATTTGACCTTGACGTCATGCATCTGTTAAACAGACAGGCATTGAACCCGAAGGGCGGATCAACCCGTAGTTAAGAAGGACATCTGACCTCGGTGTCAGGCATATGTTAAAAAAACAAGAATCGAACCTGAAGGACGGCTCAACCCGAAGTTGAGAAGAACATCTGTCTTTGCCGTCAGGTATCTGTCAAAACAACAGGCATCAGAGCCGAAGACCGACTCAACACAAAGTTGAGAAGAACATCTGACCTCGCCGTGAGGTATCCGTTAAACAAACAGGCATCGAACCCGAAGGGCGACTAAACCCGAAGTTGATAAGAACATTAGACCTCTCCTTTAGGCATCTATTTAACAAACAGGCATCGAACCCGAAGGCCAGCTCAACACGAAGTTGAGAGGAACATTTGACCTCGCCGTCAGGCATCTGTTAAACATGTAGGCATCGACCTCGAAGGTCGGCTCAACCGGAGATTGAGAAGAACATCTGACCTCGCCGTTAGGTACCAGTCAAATAAACAGGCATCGAACCCGAAGACCAGCTCAACACAAATTTGAGAAGAACATCTGACCTCGCCGTGAGGCATCCGTTAAACAAACAGGCATCGAACCCGAAGGGCGGCTAAACCCGAAGTTTAATAAAAACATTAGACCTCTCCTTCAGGCATCTGTTAAACAAACAGGCATCGAACCCGAAGGCCGGCCAACAGGAAGTTGAGAGGAACATTTGACCTTGCCGTCATGCATCTGTTAAATAGATAGGCATTGAACCTGAAGGGTGGATCAACCCGTAGTTGAGAAGAACATCTGACCTCGGTGTCAGGCATATGTTAAACAAACAGGCATCGAATTTGAAGTCCGACTCAACCCGAAGTTGAAAAGAACATCTGACTTCGCTATCAGGCATTAGTTGAACAAACAGGCATCGAACCCGAAGGCCGTCTCAATACGAAGTTGTGAGGAACATCTGAGCTTGCTGTCAAGCGTCTGTTAAAAAAACAGGCATCGAATCTAAAGGTCGGCTCAACCCGAAGTTGAGAAGAACATTTGACCTCGCCGTCAGGAATCTGTTAAACATGTAGGCATCGAACTCGAAGGACGGCTCAACCGGAAGTTGAGAAGAAAATCTGACCTCGTCGTCAGGTATCTGTCAAACAAACAGGCATCGAACCCGAAGACCGGCTCAACACAAAGTTGAGAAGAACATCTGACCTCGCTGTGAGGCATCCGTTAAAATAACAGGCATCGAACCTGAAGGGCAGCTAAACCCGAAGTTGATAAGAACATTTGACCTCTCCTTCAGGCATCTGTTAAACAAACAGGCATCGAACCCGAAGGCCGGCTTAACACGAAGTTTAGAGGAACAGTTGACCTTGTCGTCATGCATCTGTTAAACAGACAGACATTGAACCCGAAGGGCGGATCAACCCGTAGTTGAAAAGAACATCTGACCTCGGTGTTAGGCATATGTTAAACAAACAGGCATCGAACCCGAAAGCCGGCTCAACCCGAAGTTGAGAAGAACATCTGACCTCGCCGTCAGGTATTTGTCAAACAAACAGGCATCGAACCCAAAGACTGGCTCAACATAAAGTTGAGAAGAACATCTGACCTCACCGTGAGGCATCCGTTAAACAAACAGGCATCGAACCCGAAGGGCGGCTAAACCCAAGTTGATAAGAACATTATACCTCTCTTTCAGGCATCTGTTAAAAAAACAGGCATCGAACCCGAAGGCCCGCTCAACACGAAGTTGAGAGGAACATTTGACCTTGTCGTTATGCACCTGTTAAACAGACAGGCATTGAACCTGAAGGGCGGATCAACCCGTAGTTGAGAAGAACATCTGACCTCTGTGTCAGGCATATGTTAAACAAACAGGCATCGAACCCGAAGGCCGACTCAACCTGAAGTTGAGAAGAACATCTAAGCTCGCCAACAGGCATCTGTTAAACAAATAGGCATCGAACCCGAAGGCCGTCTCAACCCTTAGTTGACAAGAACATCTGAACTCGTTGTCAAGCATCTGTTAAACAAACAGGCATCGAACCCAAAGGCCGGCTCAACTTGAAGTTGAGAGGAACATCTGACCTCGCCGTCAAGCATTTGTTAAACAAACAGGCATCGAACACGAAGGGCGGCTCAACCCGAAGTTGAGAAGAACATCTGACCTCGCTGTCAGGCATCAGTTAAACAAACAGGCATCGAACCCGAAGGCTGGCTCAATACGAAGTTGAGAAGAACATCTGACCTCGCTGTCAAGCATCTGTTAAAAAAACAGGCATCGAATCTGAAGGTCGACTCAACCCGAAGTTGAGAAGAACATCTGACCTCGTCGTCAGGCATCTATTAAACAAGTAGGCATCGAACCCGAAGGCCGGCTAAACCGAAAGTTGAGAAGAACATTTGACCATGTCGTCAGGTATCTTTTAAACATACAGGCATCGAACCCGAAGACTAGCTGAACACGAAGTTGAGAAGAACATCTAACCTCGTCGTGAGGCATCTGTTAAACAAACAAGCATTGAACCCAAGGGCTGCTAAACCCAAAGTAGATAAGAACATTAGACCTCATCGTCAGGCATCTGTTAAAGTAACAGGCATCGAACCCGAAGGCCGGCTCAACAAGAAGTTGAGAGGAACATTTGACCTTGCCATCATGCATCTGTTAAACAGAAAGGCATTGAACCCGAATGGCGGCTCAACAGGTAGTTTAGAAGAACATCTGACCTCGGTGTCAGGCATATGTTAAACAAACAGGCATCGAACCCAAAGTCCGGCTCAACCCGAAGTTGAGAAGAACATCTGTCCTTGCCGTCAGGCATCTATTAAATAAACAAGCATCGAACCCAAAGGTCGTCTCAACCCTTAGTTGACAAGAACATCTGACCTTGCTGTAAATCATATGTTAAACAAACAGGCGTCGAACCCAAAGGTCGGCTCAACTTGAAGTTGAAAGGAACATCTGACCTCGCCATCAGGCATCTATTAAATAAACAGGCATCAAACCCGAATGCCGGCTCAACACGAAGTTGGGAGGAACATCTTACCTCGCCGTCAAGCATTTGTTAAACAAACAAGCATCGAACCCGAAGGGCGGCTCAACCCGAAGTTGAAAAGAACATCTGACCTTACCGTCAGGCATCTGTTAAACAAACACGCATCGAATTTGAAGGCCGAGTCAACCCGAAGTTGAGAAGAACACCTGACCTCGCCGTCAGGCATCTGTTAAACATATAGGCATCCGACCCGAAGGCCGGCTCAATACGAAGTTGAGAGGAACATTTGACCTTGCTGTCATGCATCTGTTAAACAGACAAGCATTGAACCTAAAGGGCGGCTCAAGCCGTAGTTGAGAAGAACATTTGACCTCGGTGTCAGGCATATGTTATTAAAATAGGCATCGAACCCGAAGGCCGGCTCAACCTGAAGTTGAGAAGAACATCTGACCTCGCTATTTGGCATATGTTAAACAAACAGGCATCGAACCCGAAGGCCGTCTCAACCCTTAGTTGACAAGAAAATCTGACCTCGCTGTCAAGCATCTGTTAAACAAGTAGGCATCGAACCCGAAGGCCGGCTCAACCGGAACTTGAGAAGAACAACTGACCTTGCTCTCAGGTATCTGTTAAACAAACAGGCATCGAACCCGAAGACCGGCTCAACACGAAGTTGAGAGGAACATTTGACCTTACCGTCACGCATCTGTTAAACAGACAGGCATTGAACCCGAAGGGCGGCTCAACCCGTAGTTGAGAAGAACATCTGACCTCGGTGTCAGGCATATGTTATTCAAACAGGCATCGAACCCGAAGGCCGACTCAATCTGAAGTTGAGAAGAACATCTGACCTCGCCGTGAGGCATCTATTAAACAAACAGGCATCGAACCCAAAGGGCGGCTAAACCCGAAGTTGATAAGAACATTAGACCTCTCCTTCAGGCATCTGTTAAACAAATAGGTATCGAAACCGAAGGCCGTCTGAACACGAAGTTGAGAGGAACATTTGGCCTTGCCGTCATGCATCTGTTAAACAGACATGCATTGAACCCAAAGGGCGGCTCAAGCCGTAGTTGAGAAGAACATCTGACCTCGGTGTCAGACATATGTTATTAAAACAGGCATCGAACCCGAAGGTCGGATCAACCTGAAGTTGAAAAGAAGATTTGACCTCGCCGTCAGGCATATGATAAACAAACAGGCATCGAACCCGAAGGCCGTCTCAACCCTTAGTTGACAAGAACATCTGACCTCGCTGTCAAGCATCTGTTAAACAAACAGGCATCGAAACCAAAAGCCGACTCAACTCGAAGTTGAGAAGAACGTTTGACCTCGCTGTCAGGCATCAGTTAAACAAACAGGCATCGAACCCGAAGGCCGTCTCAATACGAAGTTGAGAGGAACATCTGACCTCGCTGTCAAGCATCTGTTAAAAAAACAGGCATCAAATCTGAAGGTCGGCTCAACCTGAAGTTGAGAAGAACATCTGACATTGCCGTCAAGCATCTGTTAAACAAGTAGGCATCGAACCCGAAGGCCGGCTCAACCGAAAGTTAAGAAGAACATCTGACCACGCCGTCAGGCATCTGTTAAAGTAACAGGCATCGAACCCGAAGGCCGGCTCAAAACGAAGTTGAGAGGAACATTTGACCTTGCCGTCATGCATCTGTTAAACAGACAGGCATTGAACCCGAAAGACGGCTGAACCCGTAGTTGAGAAGAACATCTAACCACGGTGTCAGGCATATGTTAAACAAACAGGCATCGAACCCGAAGGCCGGTTCAACCCGAAGTTGAGATGAACATCTGACCTCTCCGTCAGGCATCTGTTAAACATACAGGCATCGAACCCGAAGGTCGTCTCAACCCTTAGTTGACAAGAACATCTGACCTTGATATCAAGCATCTGTTCAACAAACAGGCATCGAACCCAAAGGCCGGCTCAACTCGAAGTTGAGAAGAGCATCTGACCTCACCATCAGGCATCTGTTAAACAAACAGGAATCAAACCCGAAGGCTGGCTCAACACGAAGTTGAGAGGAACATCTGACCTCGCCGTCAAGCATTTGTTAAACAAACAGGCATCAAACCCGAAGGGCGGCTCAACCCGAAGTTGAGAAGAACATTTGACCTCGCCGTCAGGCATCTGTTAAACAAACATGCATCGAATTTGAAGTCCGGCTCAATCTGAAGTTGAGAAGAACATCTGACGTCTCTGTCAGGCATCAGTTTAACAAATAGGCATCGAACTCGATAGCCGACTCAATACGAAGTTGAAAGGAACATCTGACCTCGCTGTCAAGCATCTGTTAAAAAAACAGGCATCAAATCTGAAGGTCGGCTCAACCCGAAGTTAAGAAGAACATTTGACCTCGCCGTCAGGCATCTGTTAAACAAGTAGGGATCGAACCCGAAGGCCGGCTAAACCCGTAGTTGAGAAGAACGTGTGACCTTGGTGTCAGGCTTATGTTAAACAAACAGGCATCGAACCCGAAGGCCGGCTGAACCCGAAGTTGAGACGAACATCTGACCTCGCCGTCAGGCATCTGTTAAACAAATAGGCATCGAACCCGAAGGCCGTCTCAACCCTTAGTTGAAAAGAAGATCTGACCTTGCCGTCAAGCATCTGTTAAACAAACAGGCATCAAACCCGAAGGCCGGCTCAACACAAAGTTGAGAGGAACATCTGACCTCAACGTCAAGCATTTGTTAAACAAACAGACATCGAACCCGAAAGGCGGCTCAACCCAAAGTTGAGAAGAACATCTGACCTCGCCGTCAGACATCTATTAAACAAACACGAATCGAATTTGAAGGTCGGCTCGACCAGAAGTTGAGAAGAAAATCTGACCTTGCTGTCAGGCATCAGTTAAACAAACAGGCATCAAACCCGAATGCTGGCTCAATACAAAGTTGAGAGGAACATCAGACCTCGCTGTCAAGCATCTGTTAAAAAAACAGGCATCGAATATTAAGTTCGGCACAACCCGAAGTTGAGAAGAACATCTGACCTCGCCGGCAGGCATCTGTTAAACAAGTAGGCATCGAACCCGAAGGCTGGCTCGACCGGAAGTTGAGAAGAACATCTGACCTCGCCGTTAGGTATCTGGTAAAGAAACAGGTATCGAACTCGAAGACAGGCTCAACACGAAGTTGAGAAGAACATCTGACCTCGCCGTGAGGCATCTGTTAAACATACAAGCATCGAACCCGAAGGCTGGCTCAACTGGAAGTTGAGAAGAACATCTGACCTCGCCGTCAGGCATATGTTAAACAAAAAGGCATCGAACCCGAAGGCCGGCTCAACCCGAAGTTGAGAAGAACATCTGACCTCGCCGTCAGGCATCTGTTAAACAAACAGGCATCGAACCCAAAGGTTGTGTTAACCCTTAGTTGGCAAGAACATATGACCTTGCCGTCAAGCATCTGGTAAATAAACATGCATCGAACACAAAGGCCTGCTCAACTTGATTTGACATGAATATCTGACCTCGCGATCAGGCATCTGTTAAACAAACAGGAATCAAACTCGAAGGCTGGCTCAACACGAAGTTGAGAGGAACATCTGACCTCGCCGTCAAGCATTTGTTAAACAAACAGGCATCAAACCCGAAGGGCGGCTCAACCCGAAGTTGAGAAGAACATTTGACCTCGCCGTCAGGCATCTGTTAAACAAACATGCATCGAATTTGAAGTCCGGCTCAATCTGAAGTTGAGAAGAACATCTGACGTCTCTGTCAGGCATCAATTTAACAAATAGGCATCGAACTCGATAGCCGACTCAATACGAAGTTGAAAGGAACATCTGACCTCGCTGTCAAGCATCTGTTAAAAAAACAGGCATCAAATCTGAAGGTCGGCTCAACCCGAAGTTAAGAAGAACATTTGACCTCGCCGTCAGGCATCTGTTAAACAAGTAGGGATCGAACCCGAAGGCCGGCTAAACCCGTAGTTGAGAAGAACGTGTGACCTTGGTGTCAGGCTTATGTTAAACAAACAGGCATCGAACCCGAAGGACGGCTGAACCCGAAGTTGAGACGAACATCTGACCTCGCCGTCAGGCATCTGTTAAACAAATAGGCATCGAACCCGAAGGCCGTCTCAACCCTTAGTTGAAAAGAAGATCTGACCTTGCCGTCAAGCATCTGTTAAACAAACAGGCATCAAACCCGAAGGCGGGCTCAACACGAAGTTGAGAGGAACATCTGACCTCAACGTCAAGCATTTGTTAAACAAACAGACATCGAACCCGAAAGGCGGCTCAACCCAAAGTTGAGAAGAACATCTGACCTCGCCGTCAGACATCTATTAAACAAACACGAATCGAATTTGAAGGTCGGCTCGACCACAAGTTGAGAAGAAAATCTGACCTTGCTGTCAGGCATCAGTTAAACAAACAGGCATCAAACCCGAATGCTGGCTCAATACAAAGTTGAGAGGAACATCAGACCTCGCTGTCAAGCATCTGTTAAAAAAACAGGCATCGAATATTAAGTTCGGCACAACCCGAAGTTGAGAAGAACATCTGACCTCGCCGGCAGGCATCTGTTAAACAAGTAGGCATCGAACCCGAAGGCTGGCTCGACCGGAAGTTGAGAAGAACATCTGACCTCGCCGTTAGGTATCTGGTAAAGAAACAGGTATCGAACTCGAAGACAGGCTCAACACGAAGTTGAGAAGAACATCTGACCTCGTCGTGAGGCATCTGTTAAACATACAAGCATCGAACCCGAAGGCTGGCTCAACTGGAAGTTGAGAAGAACATCTGACCTCGCCGTCAGGCATATGTTAAACAAAAAGGCATCGAACCCGAAGGCCGGCTCAACCCGAAGTTGAGAAGAACATCTGACCTCGCCGTCAGGCATCTGTTAAACAAACAGGCATCAAACCCAAAGGTTGTGTTAACCCTTAGTTGGCAAGAACATATGACCTTGCCGTCAAGCATCTGTTAAACAAACATGCATCGAACACAAAGGCCTGCTCAACTTGATTTGACATGAATATCTGACCTCGCGATCAGGCATCTGTTAAACAAACAGGCATCAAACTCGATGGCCGGCTCAACGCGAAGTTATGAGGAACATCTGACCTCGCCGTGAGGCATCTGTTAAACAAACAGGCATCGAACCCGAAGGGCGGCTAAACCAGAAATTGATAAGAACATTAGAGCTTTCCGTCATGCATCTGTTAAATAAATAGGCATCGAACCCGAAGGCCGACTCAACACGAAGTTGAGAGGAACATTTGACCTTGCCACCATGTATCTATTAAACAGACAGGCATTGAACTCGAAGGGCGGCTCAACCAATATTTGAGAAGAACATCTGACATCGGTGTCAGGCATATGTTAAACAAGCAGGCATCGAACCCGAAGGCCGGCTCAAGCCAAAGTTGAGAAGAATATCTGACCTCACCGTCAAGCAGCTATTAAACAAACAGGCATCGAACCCGAAGGTCGTCTCAACCCTTAGTTGACAAGAACATCTGACCTTGCCCTCAAGCATCTGTTAAACAAATAGGCATCGAACTCAAAGGCCGACTCAACTTGAAGTCGAGAGGAAGATCTGACCTCGCCATCAGACATCTGTTAAACAAACAGGCATTAAACTCGAAGGCCGACTCAACACGAAGTTGAGAGGAACATCTGACCTCGCCGTCAAGCATTTGTTAACCAAACAGGCATCGAACCCGAATGGCGGCTCAACCCGAGGTTGAGAAGAAAATCTGACCTCGCTATCAAGCATTTGTTAAACAAGTAGGCATCGAACCCGAAGGCCGGCTCAACCGGAAGTTTAGAAGAACAACTGACCTTGCTGTCAGAAATCTGTTAAACAAATAGGCATCGAACCCGAAGACCGGCTCAACACTAAGTTGAGAAGAACATCTGACCTCGCCGTGAGGCATCTGGTAAACGAACAGGCATCGAACCCGAAGGGCGGCTAAACCCGAAGTTGATAAGAACATTAGACCTCTCCGTCAGGCATCTGTTAAACAAACAGGCATCAAACCCGAAGGATGGCTCAACACGAAGTTTAGAGGAACATTTGACCATGCCGTCATGCATTTGTTAAATAGACAGGCATTGGACCCGAAAGGCGGCTCAACCCATAGTTGAGAAGAACACCTGCCTCGGTGTCAGGCTTATGTTAAACAAACAGGCATCGAACCCGAAAGCCGGCTCAACCCGAAGTTCAGAAGAACATCTGACCTCGTCGTCAGGCATCTGTTTAACAAACAGGCATCGAACCTGAAGGCCGTCTTAACCCTTAGTTGATAAGAACATCTGACCTTGCCGTCAAGCATCTATTAAACAAACAAGCATCAAACCCAAAGGCCGGGTCAACTTGAAGTTGAGAGGAAGATCTGACCTCGCCATCAGGTATCTGTTAAACAAACAGGCATCAAACCCGAAGGCCGGCTCAACACGAAGTTGAGAGGAACATCTGACCTCATTGTCAAGCATTTGTTAAACAAACAGGCATCGAACCCGAAGGGCGGCTCAACCCGTAGTTGAGAAGAACATCTGACCTCGCCGTCAGGCATCTATTATAGAAACACGAATCGAATTTGTGGGCGGGCTCAACCCGAAGTTGAGAAGAACATCTAATCTTGCTGTCAGGTATCAGTTAAACAAACAGGCATCGAACCCGAAGGCCGGCTCAATACGAAGTTGAGAGGAACATCTGACTCCGCTGTCAAGCATTTGTTAAAAAAACAGGCATCGAAACTGAAGGTCGGCTCAACCCGAAGTTGAGATGAACATCTGACTACGCCGTCAGGCATCTATTAAACAAGTAGGCATCGAACCCGAAGGCCGGCTCAACCGGAAGTTGAGAAGAACATATGGCCTTGCCGACAGGTATCTATTAAACAAACAAGCATCGAACCCGAAGACCGGCTCAACACGAGGTTGAGAGGAACATCTGACCACGCCGTGAGGCATCTGTTAAACAAACAGGCATCAAACCCGAAGGGCGGCTAAACCCGAAGTTGATAAGAACCTTAGACCTCTCCTTCAGGCATCTATTAAACAAACAGGCATCGAACCCGATGGCCGGCACAACACGAAGTTGAGAGGAACATTTGACCTTGCCGTCATGCATCTGTTAAACAGACAGGCATTGAACCCAAAGGGTGGCTCAACCCGTAGTTGGGAAGAACATCTGACCTCGGTGTCAGGCATATATTAAACAAACAGGCATCGAACCCGAAGGCTGGCTCAACCCGAAGTTGAGAAGAACAGCTGACCTCATCGTCAGGCATTTGTTAAACAAACAGGCATCGAACCCGAAGGCCGTCTCAACCCTTAGTTGACAAAAACATATGACCTTGCCATCAATCATCTGTTAAATAAACTGGCATCGAACCCAAAGGCCGACTCAACATGAAGTTGAGGGGAAGATCTGACCTCGCCATCAGGCATCTATTAAACAAACAGGCATCAAACCTGAATGTCGGCTCAACACGAAGTTCAGAGAAACATCTGACCTCACCGTCAAGCTTTTGTTAAACAAACAGGCATCAAACCCGAAGGGCGGCTCAACCCGAAGTTGAGAAGAACATCTGACCTTGCCATCATGCATCTATTAAACAAACACGAATCGAATTTCAAGGCCGACTCAACCGAAAGTTGAGAAGAACATCTGACCTCGCTGTCAGGCATCAGTTAAACAAACAGGCATCGAATCCGAAGGCCACCTCAATACGAAGTTGAGAGGAACATTTGACCTTGCTGTTAAGCATCTGTTAAAAAACCAGGCACAGAATCTGAAGGTCGGCTCAACCTGAAATTGAGAAGAACATCTGACCTTGCTGTCAGGCATATGTTAAACAAGTATGCATCAAACCCGAAGGCTGGCTCAACCGGAAGTTGAGAAGAACATCTGACCTCGCCGTCAGGTATCTGTTAAACAAATAGGCATTGAACCCGAAGACCGGCTCAACACGAAGTTGAGAAGAACATCTGACCTCGCCGTAAGGCATCTGATAAACAAACAGGCATCAAACCCGAAGGGCGGCTAAACCCGAAGTTGATTAGAAAATTAGACCTTGCCGTCAGGCATCTGTTAAACAAACAGGCATCGAACCCGAAGGCCGGCTCAACATGAAGTTGAAAGGAACATTTGACCTTGCCGTCATGCATCTGTTAAACAGACAGACATTAAACTCGAAGGGCGACTCAACCCGTAGTTGAGAAGAACATCTGACCTCGGTGTTAGGCATATGTTAAACAAACAGGCATCGAACCCGAAGGCCGGCTCAACCCGAAGTTGAGAATAACATCAGACCTCGCCGTCAGGCATCTGTTAAACAAACAGGCATCGAACCCAAAGGACGTCTCAACCCTTAGTTGACAAGAAAATATGACCTTGCCGTCAAGCATCTATTAAACAAACAGGCATCGAACCCAAAGGCCGGCTCAACTTGAAGTTGAGAGGAAGATCTGAATCGCCATCAGGCATCTGTTAAACAAAAAGGCATCAAACCCGAAGGCCGGCTCAACACGAAGTTGAGAGGAACATCTGACCTCACCGTCAAGCATTTGTTAAACAATCAGGCATCGAACCCGAAGGGCGGCTCAACCCGAGGTTGAGAAGAAAATCTGACCTTGTCGTCAAGCATCTATTAAACAAACACGAATCGAATTTGAATGCCGGTTGTACCCCAAGTTGATAAGAACATCTGACCTCGCTGTCAGGTATCAGTCAAACAAACATGCATCGAACCCGAAGGCCAGCTCAATACGAAGTTGAGAGGAACATCTGACCTCGCTGTTAAGCATCTGTTAAAAAAACAGGCATGGAATCTAAAGGTCGGCTCAACACGAAGTTGAGAATAACATCTGACCTCGCCGTAAGGCATCTGATAAACAAACAGGCATCAAACCCGAAGGCCGGCTCAACCGGAAATTGAGAAGAACATCTGACTTTGCCATCAGGTATCTGTTAAACAAACAGGCATCAAACCCGAAGACCAGCTGAACACGAAGTTGAGAAGAACATCTGACCTCGCCGTAAGGCATCTATTAAACAAACATGCATCAAAACTGAAGGGCGGCTAAACCTGAAGTTGATAAGAACATTAGACCTAACCGTCAGGCATCTATTAAACAAACAGGCATCGAACCAGAAGGCTGGCTCAACACAAAGTTGAGAGGAACATCTGACCTCGCCATCAGGTATCTGTTAAACAAACAGTCATCAAACCCGAAGGCCGGCTCAACACGAAGTTGAGAGGAACATCTAACTTCACCGTCAAGCATTTGTTAAACAAACAGGCATCAAACCCGAAGGGCGGCTCAACCCGTAGTTGAGAAGAACATCTGACCTCGCCGTCAGGCATCTATTAAACAAACACGAATCGAATTTATGGACAGGCTCAACCCAAAGATGAGAAGAACATCTGACCTTACTATCAGGCATCAGTTAAACAAACAGGCATCGAACCCGAAGGCCGACTCAATATGAAGTTAAGAGGAACATCATACCTTGCTGTCAATCATCTGTTAAAAAAACACGCATCGAATCTGAAGGTCGGCTCAAACCGAAGTTGAGAAAAACACCTGACCTCGCCGTCAGGCATCTGTTAAACAAGTAGGCATCGAACCCGAAGGCCGGCTCAACCGGAATTTGAGAAGAACATCTAACCTCGCCGTCAGGTATCTGTTAAACAAACAGACATCAAACCCGAAGACCGGCTCAACACGAAGTTGAGAAGAACATCTGACCTCGCCGTGAGGCATTGTTAAACAAACAGGCATCGAACCCAAAGGGCGGCTAAACTCGAAGTTGAGAGGAACATTTAACCTTGCCGTCATGCATCTATTAAACAGACAGGCATTTAACCCGAAGGGCGACTCAACCCGTAGTTTAGAAGAACATCTGACCTCGGTGTCAGGCATATGTTAAACAAACAGGCATCGAACTCGAAGGCCGGCTAAAGCCGAAGTTGAGAAGAACATCTGACCTCGCCGTCAGGCATTTGTTAAACAAACAGGCATCGAACCCGAAGGTCGTCTCAACCCTTAGTTTACAAGAACATATGACCTTGCCGTCAAACATCTGCTAAACAAACAGACATCGAACCCAAAGGCCGGCTCAACTTGAAGTTGAGAGGAACATCTGACCTCTCCATCAGGCATCTGATAAACAAACATGCATCAAACCCGAAGGTCGGCTCAACACAAAGTTGTGAAGAACATCTAACCTCGCCTTCAAGCATTTTTTAAACAAACAGGCATTGAACCCGAAGGGCGGCTCAACCCGAAGTTGAGAAAAACATCTGACCTCGCCGTCAGGTATCTATTAAAAAAACAGGCATCGAACCCAAAGACCGGCTCAACACAAAGTTGAGAAGAACATCTGACCTTGCCATGAGGCATCTGTTAAACAAACAGGCATCGAACCCGAAGGGCGGCTAAACCCGAAGTTGATAAGAACATTAGACCTCTCCGTCAGGCATCTGTTAAACAAACAGGCATCGAACCCAAAGGCCGGCTCAACACGAAGTTGAGAGGAACATTTGACCCTGCCGTCATGCATCTGTTAAACAGACAGGCATTGAACCCGCAGGGCGGCTCAACCCGTAGTTGAGAAGAATATCTGACCTCGGTGTCATCCATATTTTAAACAAACAGGCATCGAACCCGAAGGCCGTCTCAACCCAAAGTTGAGAAGAACATCTGACCTCGCCGTCAGGCATCTGTTAAACAAACAGGCGTCAAACCTGAAGGTCGTCTCAACCCTTAGATGACAAGAACATCTGACCTTGCCGTCAAGCATCTGTTAAACAAACAGGCATCGAACCCAAAGGCCGGCTCAACTTAAAATTGAGAGGAAGATCAGACCTCACCATTTGGCATCTGTTAAACAAACAGGCATCAATCCCGAAGGCCGGCTCATCACGAAGTTGAGAGGAACATCTGACCTCACCGTCAGGCATCTGTTAAACAAACTGGCATCGAACCCGAAGGCCGTCTCAACCCTTAGTTGACAAGAACATATGACCTCGCTGTCAAGCATCTGTTAAACAAACAGGCATCGAACCCAAAGGTTGGCTCAACTTGAAGTTGAGAGGAAGATCTTACCTCGCCATCAGGCATCTGTTAAACAAACAGGCATCAAACCCGAAGGCCGGCTCAACACGAAGTTGAGAGAAACATCTGACCTCACTGTCAGGCATCTGTTAAACAAACTGGCATCGAACACGAAGGTCGTCTCAACCCTTAGTTGACAAGAACATATGACCTTGCCGTCAAGCATCTGTTAAACAAACAGGCATCGAACCCAAAGGCCGGCTCAACTTGAAGTTGAGAGGATCATCTGACCTCGCTGTTAAGCATCAGTTAAAGAAACATGCTTCAAACCCGAAGCCCGGCTCAATACGAAGTTGAGAGGAACACTTGACCTTGCTGTTAAGCATCTGTTAAAAAAACAGGCATCGAATCTGAAGGTCGGCTCAACACGAAGTATAGAAGAACATCTGACCTTGCTGTCAGGCATCTGTGAAACAAGTAAGCATCGAACCCGAAGGCCAGCTCAACCGGAAGTTGAGAAGAACATCTGACCCCGCCGTCAGGTATCTGTTGAACAAACAGGGATCGAACCCGAAGACCGGCTCAACACGAAGTTGAGAAGAACATCTGACCTCGCCGTGAGGCATCTGTTAAACAAACAGGCATCGAACCCAAAGGGCGGCTAAACCCGTAGTTGAGAAGAACATTAGACCTCTCCTTCAAGCATCTATTAAACAAACAGGTATCGAACCCGAAGGCCGGCTCAACACGAAGTTGAGAGTAAACATTTGACCTTGCCGTCATGCATCCGTTAAACAGACAGACATTGAACCCGAAGGGCGGCTCAACCCGTAGTTGAGAAGAACATCTGACCTCGGTGTCAGGCATATGTTAAACAAACAGACATCGAACCTGAAGGCCGGCTCAACCCGAAGTTGAAAAGAACATCTGACCTCGCTGTCAGGCATCTATTAAACCAACAGGCATCTGTTAAACAAACAGGCATCGAACCCGAAGGCCGTCTCAACCCTTAGTTGACAAGAACATCTAACTTTGCCATCAAGCATCTCTTAAACAAACAGGCATCGAACCCAAAGGCCGGCTCAACTTGAAGTTGAGAGGAAGATCCGACCTCGCCATCAGGCATCTGTTAAACAAATAGGCATCAAACCCGAAGGCCGGCTCAACACGAAGTTGAGAGGAACATCTGACCTCACCGTCAAGCATTTGTTAAACAAACAGGCATCGAACCCGAAGGGCGGCTCAACCCGAAGTTCAGAAGAACATCTAACCTCGCCGTCAGGCATCTATTAAACAATCATGAATCGAATTTGAAAGCCGGCTCAACACGAAGTTGAGAAGAACATCTGACCCCGTTGTCAGGCATCAGTTAAACAAACGGGCATCGAACCCTAAGGTCGGCTCAATACGAAGTTGAGAGGAACACTTGACCTTGCTGTTAAGCATCTTTTAAAAAAACAGGCATCAAATCTGAAGGTCGGCTCAACTCGAAGTATAGAAGAACATCTGACCTTGCCGTCAGGCATCTGTTAAACAAGTAAGCATTGAACCCGAAGGCCGGCTCAACCGGAAGTTGAGAAGAACATCTAACCTCACCGTCAGGTATCTGTTGAACAATTAGGGATCGAACCCGAAGACCGGCTCAACACGAAGTTGAGAAGAACATCTGACCTCGCCGTGAGGCATCTGTCAAACAAACAGACATCGAACCCGACGGACGGCTAAACCTGAAGTTGATAAGAACATTACACCTCTCCTTCAGGCATCTATTAAACAAACAGGCACCAAACCCGAAGGCCAGCTCAACACGAAGTTGAGAGGAGCATTTGACCTTGCCGTCATGCATCTGTTAAAAAGACAGGCATTGAACCCGAAGCGCGGCTCAACCAGTAGTTGAGAAGAACATCTGACCTCAGTGTCAGGCATATGTTAAACAAACAGGCATCGAACCCGAAGGCCGGCTTAACCCGAAGTTGAGAAGAACGTCTGACCTCGCCGTCAGGCATCTGTTAAACAAACAGCCATCGAACCCAAATTCCGTCTCAACCCTTAGTTGACAAGAACATATGACCTTGCCGTCAAGCATCTATTAAACAAACAGGCATCGAATCCAAAGGCCGGCTCAACTTAAAGTTGAGAGGAATATCTGACCTTGACATCAGGCATCTGTTAAACAAACAGGCATCAAACTCGAAGGCCGGCTCAACACGAAATTGAGAGGAACATCTGACCTCGCTGTCAAGCATTTGTTAAACAAACAGGCATCGAACCCAAAGGGCGGCTCAACCCAAAGTTTAGAAGAACATCTGAGCTCGCCGTTAGGCATCTATTAAACAAATACAAATCGAATTTTAAGGCCGGCTTAACCCGAAGTTAAGAAGAACATCTGACCTTGCTGTCAGGCATCAGTTAAACAAACAGGCATCGAACCCGAAGGCCGACTCAATACAAAGTTGAGAGGAACATCTGACCTTGCTGTTAAGCATTTTTTTTAAAAAACAGGCATAGAATCTGAAGGTCGGCTCAACCTGAAGTTGAGATGAATGTTTGGTGTTGCTGTCAGGCATCTGTTAAACACGTAGGCATCGAACCCGAAGGCCGGCTCAACACGAAGTTGAGAAGTACATCAGACCTCGCCGTAAGGCATCTGTTAAACAAACAGGCATCGAACCCGAAGGGCGGCTAAACCTGAAGTTGATAAGAACATTAGACCTCGCCGTCAGGCATCTGTTAAACAAACTGGCATCGAACCCGAAGGCCGGCTCAACACGAAGTTGAGAGGAACATTTGACCTTGTCGTCATGCATCTATTAAACAGACATGCATTGAACCCGAAGGGCGGCTCAACCCGTAGTTGAGAAGAACATCTGACCTCGGTGTCAGGCATATGTTAAACAAACAGGCATCGAACCCGAAGGCCGACTCAACCCGAAGTTGAGAAGAACATCTGACCTCCCCGTCAGGCATCTGTTAAACAAACAAGCGTCGAACCCGAAGGCCGTCTCAACCCTTAGTTGACAAGAACATCTAACCTTGTCATCAAGCATCTGTTAAACAAATAGGCATCGAACCCAAAGGCCGGCTCAACTTGAAGTTGAGAGGAACATCTGACCTCGCCATCAGGGATCTGTTAAACAAACAGGCATCAAACCCGAAGGCTGGCTCAACACGAAGTTGAGAGGAACATCTGACCTCGCCGTCAAGCATTTGTTAAACATACAGGCATCGAACCCGAAGGGTGGCTCAACCCGAAGTTGAGAAGAACATCTGAGCTCGCCGTCAGGCATTAGTTAAACAAACAGGCATCGAATCTGAAGGTCGGCTCAACCCGAAGTTGAGAAGAACATCTGACCTCGCCGTCATGCATCTGTAAACAAGTAGGCATCGAACCCGAAGGCCGGCTCAACACGAAGTTGATAAGAACATCTGACCTCGCCGTGAGGCATCTATTAAACAAATAGGCATCGAACCCGAAAGGCGGCTAAACCCGAAGTTGATAAGAACATTAGATCTCTCCTTCAGGCATCTATTAAACAAATAGGCACCGAACCCAAAGTCAGGCTCAACACGAAGTTGAGAGGAACATCTGACCTTGCCGTCATGCATCTGTTAAACAGACAGGCATTGAACCCGAAGGGCGGCTCAACCCGTAGTTAAGAAGAACATCTGACCTCGGTGTCAGGAATATGTTAAACAAACAGGCATCGAACCCGATGGCCGGCTCAACCCGAAGTATAGAAGAACATTTGACCTTGCTGTCAGGCATCTGTTAAACAAATAGGCATCGAACACGAATGTCATCTCAACCCTTAGTTGATAAGAACATATGACCTTGCCGTTAAGCATCTGTTAAACAAACAGGCATCGAACCCAAAGGCCGGCTCAACTTGAAGTTAAGAGGAACATCTGACCTCGCCATCAGGCATCTGTTAAACAAACAGGCATCAAACCCGAAGGCCGGCTCAACACGAAGTTGAGAGGAACATCTGACCTCGCCGTCAAGCATTTGTTAAACAAACAGGCATCAAACCCGAAGGGCGGCTCAACCCGAAGTTGAGAAGAACATCTGACCTTGCCGACAGGCATCTATTAAACAATTATGAATCGAATTTGAAGGTCGGCTCTCCAGAAGTTGAGAAGAACATTTGACCTCGCTGTCAGGTATAGTTAAACAAACAGGCATCGAACTCGAAGGCCGGCTCAATACGAAGTTGAGAGGAACGTCTGACCTCGCTGTTAAGCATCTGTTAAAAAAACAGGCATAAAATCTGAAGGTCGGCTCAACCTGAAGTTGAGAAGAACGTCTGACCTTGCTGTTAGGCATCTGTTAAATAAGTAGGCATCGAACCCGAAGTCCGGCTCAACCGGAAGTTGAGAAGAACATCTCACCTCGCCGTCAGGTATCTGTTAAACAAACAGGCATCGAACCCAAATACCGGCTCAACAGGAAGTTGAGAAGAACATCTGACCTCACCGTAAGGCATCTGTTAAATAAACAGGCATCGAACCCAAAGGGCGGCTAAACCCGAAGTTGATAAGAACATTAGACCTCGCCGTCAGGCATCTGTTAAACGAACAGGCATCGAACCCGAAGGCCGGCTCAACACGAAGTTGAGAGGAACATTTGACCTTGCTGTCATGCATCTGTTAAATAGACAGGCTTTGAACCCGAAGGGCGGCTCAACCCGTAGTTGAGAAGAACATCTGACTTCGGTGTCCGGCATATGTTTAACAAACAGGGATCGAACCCGAAGGTCGGCTCAACCCGAATTTGAGAAGAACATCTGACCTCGCTGTTGCACCCTAAAATTTGACCAACTGGTTTTACCTGATTTGTGTTTTCATAGCTTTATCATTTGCATGGTAGGCCATATACATAGTTCATTCATTTGTATAGCATAGCAGGGGAAAGCAATACAACAAGGGATCAAGTGCTATTTTTCATCTCAAGGAATGTATTCAAGAGGTTTTATTCAAGCCCAAGTCTATTCAAGTCACCAAGAAAGAAATTGAAGCTTTGAGAAATTAATAGATCAAGCAGGGGATTTATAGCCTATCTGGGGAGTATTTGAAGATCATCATAAAGGTTGTGAGCTATGGGCTGAGGCATGGAATGTGTGTAGACATCATGGAAGACCTAGAGGGTCATTTTGAAAGTAAGACAAGTCATTGGTGTGGTTACAAGAACTACAGTTGAAGACAATCAACTAGGGTTTCATCTGGGTCAACCCTAGGTCAACCCTAAGTCTAATGCTTGATTGAAGGGCATCAAGGCCTATTGGAAGGATGTGGGATTCATCATTTGATATGTGGATATGGATATGGCGTTGTGCCAAGGAGAAATCAAAATAAATCAAGAAGAAGAGAAGTTTCTAAATTAGGGTTTCTGTGTAAAATTCCCTGATTTAAGTCAAACTTCCAAGCAAAGTAATTCAAAATGCAAGTCTCAAATGGATCCTTGGCCAACATGAAACTTGTAGAGCATCTCAAGAACTTTAATTTGAGTGGTGGAAGGCATCAAGTAGGTTTATAGAACTCAAGTTATGGTTCTTGCAAGTTACAGGTCATCTGAGGGCACTGAAATTTATCTGTGAAAGTTACTTGACTTCCAAGCAACTTTTACCCCATAAGGAGTTTTCAAATGGATTTTGGCCAACATGAAAGGTGTTCCTCATGATCTTAGCTTTATAGAAAGGTATGGTATGCCTCAATCTCATTTGTGGAGCTCTATTTATGATCTTGACAAGCCAAGGGCATTTTGGTCATTTGGAGGTTATAGGTCATTTCAAGCATAAGGCCATATCTCCTATTTCCAAGCCTCAAATGGAAAAATCTTCAACATCAAACTTGCTTAGAATGATGTTTTAAGGCTAGTAGGGAGGTCATGAGATGTTGAAAAGGCTCATATCAAAAAGTGATAAAAATGGCCTAAAAATGAGGCATAAGTTAATTAAGTTGAATTTGAAAAATGGAAATCCCAAGTTATAAGTCCAAACCATGTCATGTAATAGGTCATTTTGACTCCAAATGACATTCTAAGAACAATGGTTCAGCCACAATTTTGATTTGAGGCTTGGATCATAGGGCTGTTTTGGAATTGGATTACTTGTGCATTAAGGTACCAAAGCAAAACAAGGCAAAACTCAATGAGCAAGGTAGTTATGCATTGTAACTCACCCTAAATCTCATGTGGGGATAAATTCAAGTCAGAATGGTAGGTTATGAGAAGCTTGGCATGAGATAGCATGAGGAGAGAATTGAAACCAAAATACCATGCCATGAGATATCCAAAAACTCATTGGAGCCATCCAGAACATTCTAGATCTTTCTAACATCACCTATATAACCATTAGAGATGATCTAAGCAAGGGTTAAACTTCATTTGGTGCAGAAAAGAGAGATTGAGATTCATCTTGCTCACTTGCAATTCAATTTCGAATTCACCCAATTCTTCATCATTTCTTCAATTTTTTGATCCAAATCAATTCAATAATCATCACTGAGAGTGTTCCGATCAAAATCAGAGTGAATTCATAGCCAAATCGTGTTCTTGGCATTCAACTTCTCCACCTGCAACTTGAAATCGGTTTCTCTGATCCAGGCATTTTCAACCAATTTCTTTGCAAACAGAAGCAAGAATATGATACATTGAGTGATTTTGTAAAGATTGAAGCAGTGAATTGAAGATTTGATCCATCGGTTTTGCTCAACTTCATAGGTATGTAACTTCCACCATATACCTCAATTTAAGCATGATCAGGTTAAATTGTTAGTTTAGATTGGTTAGAGACAATTAGGAGATCGTTTTTGGAATGTTTGGCTTGATTTGGTGATGGTTCTTATGTTGACACCATTTCTGTTGGGGTCAAGAACAGGCTGGATAGGGAGAGGTAACCTTGATGTTATAGATAGAATCGATCAGTGCAAGATGAGGAGCATTTTAGTGCAATTAATTTCAAGAATTGTTAGGGTTGAGATTTGAGCATGATTTTGATCTTGATTCGGGTTTTAAGTTTGAGTGCATTTCAATTGATTCTGAGGCCATGGTTAGATTCAGTATAGAATTTAGAGCATGTTAGGGTTTTTAATTTTGAAGTTTGATGAGGTTTTGATGGAATTCGAATTGAGGATGATAGCTCTGTTATTCATGGCTGCTCCCTCCATTCAGAGTTTGGAGGTTGAAGATAACTTGAGGGCCATTGGATCAAGAGGAGACTCGTTGACTGAACCAAGATCTCACGGCCAGGATTCAAACTTCGTTTGTGAAGAATTCTGAATTCATATGATACGCAGCGTTCCATTAAGTTTTCGCTTGGGCTTAAGTTGAAATGGCTATCCCCACCCCCCTTTGAGGCCCATTGTGATTTGAACTATAATCCCTTTCTATTTGCACCGTATCTTTTTCATTTTCTTAATGTTTTTTAATTGTTTTTTCTGATTAACATTGGGCCCTGGCGCTTTGCTATGTGTACCCCCAGGCTGGGCCCAAACGTGTATTGCATTGTATCTGCTTGCTAGCTGCACCCACTCCATTCATAAATCACTCTATTTTTCTCCATTTTATTTTTGATCTTTAAAAATTCATATTAAATTGAAAATAATGATTTTTTTCATGGGAGTTTTTTCTCCCACTTCATATTTTTGTATAGAAAAATATAAAATAAAAATATTTTCCATATCATGCATTTTAGTATTTTTTGCATATTTTCTTCTTATATTGCATTTTTATTTCTTTTATGTTGATATATGATTTTGTAGAATTTAGTTTAGGTAGCTCCCTTTATATTTTTAGGTCAATCTTTTTAGGGTAGTTAGATATATGTTTTAGCTTCCCCCTGGATTTATTCCATAATTTTTAGGATGATTTTTAGGTAATTTTGATTAGTGGATATTAGGATGGTGAAATTAGGGTTTATACATAACTTAGGTGCATTACAACAATTTCTTTTGGGTTTTTTAGATTGAATTAGGACTTGGGGCATATAGGGTATTAAGGGTAGGTATAGTAGATCCCCTAGAAATAATGTTAGAATTTTCCTTATTATTTTACTATTTTTAGTATATTTTGCAATTGTATGCTTGTTTGGTGTGCCCTTTTGGGGTTTATTTTGTTTGTGTGGGCCTTTTGGGCTTTGCTTGGGGTGTGGGCTTGGTTTGAAGAGCATGATGATGGAGCTATTGAAGACAAAGTTGAAGCTGAAGATCAAAGATCAAGGGTGATGCATGAGGCTTGCTTGGAGTTGCTTGAAGACCTAGGACATAGGAGCTAGATAGAGCCTTAGAATAGAAAATTTCCTCACAAATATGGATGGCCTCTTTTGCCTCCATTCTTCCCTATGACATAAAGTCCCTCTATGGTCTTCACCTCTCTCCTTAGGAGGGATCAGTGTCCATACCCTGGAGGTAGAACTTTGAGGGAAACAGTCTCCTATAATGTCAACTGTTCATAGGCTTCCTTGGGTCGTCAATGAACGGTTTGACATTCAATTTCTTCTGATAACATCATTTCTCTGTTGGAAAGCTTGCTTTGAAGGATCCCTTGGAGATTGAGGATGAAGTTCATTGCCTTAAAGGCTGTTAGAAGAAGGAGCTGGTGCTGTCAAAGTTGTGCAACTGTTTGAAGTAGGACTTACTGCTACTTAGCTATTTGATGCTGTCAACTGTTAGAGTTTCTTGTTGCTGTTTTTTCTTGAAGATGGATGCTTGTTTGAAGCTTGTATATGGATGCAGACCTTGCTTGAAGGTGTTGGTGACTTGTTGCTATTTCTGTCAGATTTTACTGCTTAGAGCTGTTGATGCATTGTTTGAGTTTCCTGACTGTATTGTTTGATAATTACCCTGTTAGGTTTAAAGTGAATTTTGTTCACTTTTGCCTGTTGTTTTCTAGGTTCGAGGTTGAGTGGGACTCCCTTGCCTCGCTTGTACTATTGCATTCATGCATTTTACTGCTTTACTATATATGTTGTTGCTTTTCCGTTTATCCCCTAGGATCTCTGTTTCTCTCTGTGCAAGAGAGAAATATGACAGACATTAGGCTTTCATCCACGCATGACAACATTAGGGTGGATTTTGATTCCCTTTTCAACCATAGGCTTTTTAGAGCTCCTTTCTCTTCTCATCTCAGAATAATTCAAAAACACAGTAATAAGGTTAATCAATGTCGTACGTTACGAGCCTTAAGCTATTTGAGAAAAGGTTGTTGGAGGGTCACTCTTCAGTAATCTGATTGCTTAGTGTGTTACCATTAGGGTGACATACGACGTAGTCACTCTCAAATCATAGTCTCTAGTGCGTCAAAGATTACAAACACACTAAAAAATACTTCTTGCGTAAAAGACTGTAAACCAATCAAAAGAGTCATTTTTGTCCGCTTGGACCCATAATCCGGAGAAAACCTTTTTCAGAAGGATAAAAACAATTAAGACAGACTTGTGTCATACGTGGCCCGAACTACGTTTGCTCTGATCTTTCATGCTGTATGAAAGTATGTAGGCATAGGATGCGATATCCTAGCGAGCAACCTTCCCCTCTTTTCCCGTAGGTAGGCGAACTACGTTGACTCTGATTTCTCGTTCCAGACGGGAATACGTAGGCATAAAGTGCGATACTTTGCCGAGTCAGTTTATTTTCTTTTAACCCCAGACCTGTAGAATAGATAGAATAACAATCCGTACCAGAAAACAAGCGTGGATCCCGTCGAGTACGACGGACATGAGGGGTGCTAATACCTTCCCCTTGCGTAACCGACTCCCGAATCCAGGATTTGGTTGCGATGACCATTCCTTTCCCGTCTTTGCAGTAGGTTTACTTCGAGCGTTTCCTTTCCCTCCTTTGGGATAAATAACGCACGGTGGCGACTCTTCTGTTCAGCCGGCGTCGATTTTCGCAGTAGCGACAGCTGGCGACTCTGCTGGGGATTCCAACGGTTCCCTACGCGAGTCAATCCTAGAGCTTGTTTTCCCGTCGAGGATTTTGTATGGATTTAAGTTTCTGTTTTTTACTTTCAGCATTATTTTATTGTGATTATTGCTGTGGGTATGAGGGGGTAATCTGTTGAGAGATAAGCCAAACCCAGGCTTGAGTACACCTATAGACTTAGAGAGAGAGTAGTGGTTAGCCTGCTTGCTTAGCTCGCACCAGCTAGCCACGAAATCTCACTCGGACGAGATTCTCTTTGACGCTTCTTGCCTGGCCCTTAGGGCTCGACAAGTTGTCTGACCCGAGGATTGTCGACTCTGGGAACCTATCAATTGGGATTCAACTAAGTGAGGCCGCTTCAAGGGATGATGATGTCACACTTTCTGGGTATCGTATCATCGCTCTTGAAAGTCTGTGACGTTGAACCCGCATAGGATGTCGTACCTCGTCTGTGAGTTAGGTACACGCCAGTGAGGGGTAGGAGGGTCTGTGTGCAGGGAACCTTTGACCTCAGAATACCTGGTTTATCTCTATCAGTGAAATGTGATTACAGGTCTCTTGTTGAGTGGTTAGTTTGGCTTGAAATAAAGAATGATTGGTTCTCAAGGCTCCAGTACAGAGCAACCTGGTCTATCAGCATGGCACTTGATCCCATGTTGGCATATGCATGTGCATTTTCATGTTTGCATTTCATTAACATGTATTTATGTTGCAGGTGATTATTCCCCTCTGATTCTAGGACATCTTCTAGCCAGGCATGGAGTCCCTGAAGAAGACGGTTGCTTACAGGTTGCAGTCACCAGACATCAGTTCATTACTGGGTTTAGTCGCTTTGGCAGATGAGAGTGTGAGGGCTGGGTTCAGAGTATCCTATGGGAGGCTGCTTAGTTTGTTGTATACACCTTCGGCTTTCGAGATTACTGGAGTGTATACTTTGATGCAGTTTTATGAGCCGCAACTGAGATGTTTCTTGTTTCCAGACTACATTCTTGCACCCACTTTGGAAGAGTATCATGTCATGTTGGATATTCCCGTGCTAGACCAGATGCCCTTTGTACACATTGACACTGAGCCCGAGTTAGCCACACTCACAGAGATTGTTAGTTTAGACGCTTCTGAGTTTCCAGGAGGCTTAGTCAAGTTGAATGGCGCTTATGGTTTTCACCTATCTGTCCTAGTGGAGAAGGCCGCACAGTGCGCAAAGAATAGGTGTTGGATTGCCTTTAGTGCTATTCTGGCTGTCTGCATTTACGGGATTGTCTTGTTTCCTAATGTGCCAGATTTTGTTGATTCGGATGCTTTCCTGATCCTCGCTTCGAAGAATCTCATTCCTACTCTCTTGGGCGATGTTTATCATTCTATTCACTACAAGAATGAGAAACGTCGTGGCAAGAACGTATCCTGCTGTCTTCCTCTCCTGTACAGGTGGTTCCAGAGGCACCTTCCGAAGACGGGGCCGTTTGTTGATACCGTTGATACTTTGGATTGGCCGTCCCGGTTAATGGGGCTATCTGCTGAGAACATCATTTGGTTTGATAGGGGCATGCTTGGTACTAACATTATATATAGTTGCGGGGGCTTTCCGAATGTTCCTCTGATTGGACGAAAATGCTGCATCATTTATAATCCTTCACTATTGGTACGACAGTTTGGCTACGCCTTGAGAGATGCTCCTATTGAGGTTGAGATACAGGAATCTCTGTATCTCACGGGCTCCTTAGACGAGACTACTTTGATCAGGTTGAGGTATGCGTGGGCTAGCATCTACAAGAGGGGGAAGGCTTTGCTCGGTAAGAGCAACAGCAGAGCTTATGATATTTATTTGGCCTGGGTCCGTGAGAAAGCTCGTATGTCTTTGATGCCTTATCCCGCTAGGGAACCACTGTATCTACCATTGATTGAGGTACCTCCTGCAGAAGAGAGCGAGAAGTATAACAAGTTGTTGGCTGCAAATGAGGAATTGAAGAAAGCTAACGAGGAGTTAGAGAGGGAGATCTTCCAGTTACGACGAGAGAAGAAGGAAGCCACCCTCACAGTGAAGGAACAGACCGAATTGATTAACAGGTTGGGATCAGAGCTGACAGAAGCAACCAACAAGAAAGAAAAAGTAGGGATAGCTTTGAACGGGGTTAGCAAGGTACTTACGTCCAAGAAGGAACTTCTAAGCAAGGCTTATGCTCGTATCAGCAAGTGGGAGGCTTTGTGGGAGGCCACACTCACCAAGCGGAAAGAGCGCGAAGACAAACTGAAAATGCAGATTGCCACGTTGGAAGCACAGGTTAAAGCCCAGGAAGCAAAGCTTGCTGAAGTAACATCCCTGAGGAATAATGCTAATCTCAGAGTCAGTGACGGCGACGAGAAGTCGAGAGGTTGCAAAGAGAAGGCCGGGTCCAAGAGGTACAGATCTGACGAGAGTTCGAGCAGAGGAGCTCCCCGGGACGACGCCGCAAAGCTGAGATCCACTACTGAGCGGCATGCTTTACTGGTGCAGGAGTTGATCTCCCGACTAGGACACTCAGAGACGATGAGGATATTGGAGGACGTCCGAGCACGCCATTTGACCTAACATATCTTTGCCTTACTTTCTGTACTCATATTTGGACCATCGCCAGACTTGTTGGCCGAGGTATTTTCGGTTGTATTCAGTACTCAGCCTCTTGGCACTTGTTATATATGAGGTGTTTCTGGTTTATTGCTTGCTGAATAAGGACTCCATTGCCATAATGGCTTTCTCTCTGGAACTAGAATCGGGGGAATATAACCTGTAGCATATTTACATAATCACATTCGCATTCATACTGCATTACAGGTAATTATTGAATTGTATCTCATCCCCTGCAATTTCTCAGGTCTTTTCAGGATTGAAAGTCAACGCCCGCACCGATACTCTACTCGTACCAACTGCAAGAGAGTTATGGATCAGATGCAGAGCGAAATGCAGGACATGCGTGAGAAGCTGGCGCTATTCATGCAGACAATGGAGACCATTGTGAAAGGCCAGGAAAACTTGCAAGCTTTGGTGCAGCCTTTGCTGGTGAGAAATGCTGGGCACGGAAACGAAGACCACAATTCTGTACGTGTTGACACCATTCACGGGGATGGTACTCCTACACCGGTAGCTCCACCTGTGGCGAACATACCTGCTGTGAATGTGAACAACAGCGCTGGCGCCGGGAACGGTAACGCAGGAATCGGTAACGAGACTGTCGTCAACAACGTTGGGTTTGGAGATGCCAATCTGGGTGGTGACAATATTGGAGGTAATGGCTTCGGTAATAACGGATTTGGCTATAACGACCAGGGGTTTGATTATGCTAATCAAGATGGGAAGTACGACTTCAACGCTCAGGGTTTCGGACAGGACGGATTTGGTAATACCAATCAGGGTTATGGCGGATTCGGTAATGGAAATGTTGCTGGAGTAATGTCTTTTGGACCTGCCGGAGTCGTTCCAGGGTATGGTAACAGGGGGCGGGGCCCTGTGATGAATCAGACTAGATTTGGTCGTAACAACGGGTATGATGGATACGGAAATGGGAACGGTAACTGGATAGAAGATCAACAAGAAGATGCTTTCTCTGGTGGGGGTTTTGAAGGTCCTGCAGATAACGCGCAGAGAATCAAGATGCTCGAGGAGCAGATGAAAGGTGTTGTGAATCAAAGTGCTGTTGGTTTAGATATGACCACAATGGGTCTGGTGCCTGGCCTGAGGGTACCGCTAAAATTTAAAGCTCCCACATTTGACAAATATAAGGGAGATACCTGTCCAAAGGTGCATGTGCGGTCATACTATAGAAGGATGTCGGCTTATTCAAACGATGAGAGGATGCTGATGCATTTCTTTCAAGACAGCTTGTCTGGTCCTTCCCTTGAATGGTACATGGGATTGGAGCCTACTCAGGTAAAAACTTGGAAGCAGCTGGCTGAAGCGTTTGTGGCTCATTATAAGTACAATAGTGACTTGGCACCCAACAGGGTCCAGTTACAGGGGCTTTCCCAGAAGAAAGATGAGAGTTTCAAGGAATATGCGCAGAGGTGGCGCGATATGGCCGCACGAGTTCATCCTCCGTTGGATGACAAAGAAATGAATGATATGTTCATAGGAACATTTACTGGAATGTTTTATGATAAGCTGTTTCATACTTCCTTGGGCAGTTTCTCGGACCTAATCTTGATGGGTGAGAAAATTGAAAACAATATTAAAATGGGGAGATTCCAAGCTGAGGAATCTACTTCAGCTGGCAGTAACAGAAGAGCTTTCGGTGGTCGCCGTCAAGGTGATGCAAGTGCAGTATTCGGGGGCCGAGGCCGAGGCCGGGGCAGAGGGCGGAATCAGTACAATCATCCGCAACAGGTGGTAAGTGTCACAATTCCATTTCATCAACAACCAATACCACTATAGCAAATACCACCACAGCAACAGCAGCCACAACAGAGTGTACATCCTGCCCAACGCAGAGTTCAGGGGGGCAAACCAAGGAGGGTGTTCGAAACGCCTCCTTCAACGTATGCAGAATTGCTACAGACATTACTGGGTTTGAACTTGGTGGAAAAGAGGACTATGGCGCCAACGACGGGCACTCCTCCGTTCGGTTTTGATGCAAACAAGCACTGCGAGTTCCACTCCGGAGCTCCTAGCCATGACATAGAGAATTGCCACGTGTTCAAGCATGTGGTGCAAGATCTGTTGGATAGCAAAGCCAAATATTTTGGACAAGCAGGTCCGAACATAGTACAACAGCCCATGCCCAACCATGGGGCAAATGCTATTTTAACTGAGGAGGGTTTGAACTTGATCATGAATGTTGATGAACTAAAGACACCGTTGTGTGAGATAAAGAGCAGGTTATTGAAAGGAGGTGTGTATCCGCGCTGCGATGAGTTTTGCCTAGAGTGTTGGACCCAAGCTGGGGGTTGTGCTGAATTGAAGAAGGGTATTCAGACCTTGATAGATGAAGGCACGTTGCAATTCGACAGAACGGCAGTTGAGAAACCTGCAGAGGTATTAGCGGATGAGCAAAGTGATGTAGCTACAGTGACAATCCCCCGAAAAACGATAACTATAACAGCGCCCGCCAGGCGACCGCCGATCACTATCACCAAGGCAGAGCCAACCCCTTATGAGAGCACTAAGGCGGTACCCTGGACTTATGGGTTGGAAGCATACTGTGAGGGGGTGAAAATTGATATTAGTAAACAGCCAGTTGAGGTTGTAGACAACATCGTCGGGACCGGAGGGATGGCGAGGAGTGGGAGAATTTTTATATCGCCTGAGGTAGAGGTTGAACGATTGGCGAAAGGAAAAGGAAAAATGAATGAGAAGAATGTTTGACCTCGCTGTCAGGCATCTGTTAAACAAGTAGGCATCGAACCTGAAGGCCGGCTCAATCGGAAGTTGAGAAGAACGCCTCACCTCGCCTTCAGGTATATGTTAAACAAACAGGCATCAGACCCGAAAACCGGCTCAAGACGAAGTTGAGAAGGACATCTGAGCTCGCCGTAAGGCATCTGTTAAACAAACAGGCATCGAACCCAAAAAGCGGCTAAACCCGAAGTTGATAAGAACATTAGACCTCGCTGTCAGGCATCTATTAAACAAACAGGCATCGAACCCGAAGTCTGGCTCAACACGAAGTTGAGAGGAACATTTAACCTTGCCGTCATGCATCTGTTAAATAGACAGGCATTGAACCCGAAGGGCGGCTAAACCCGTAGTTGACAAGAACATCTAACCTCGGTGTCAACTATATGTTAAACAAACAGGCATCGAACGCGAAGGCCGGCTCAACCCGAAGTTGAGAAGAACATTTGACCTCATCGTCAGGCATTTGTTAAACAAACAGGCATTGAACCCGAAGGCCATCTCAACCCTTAGTTGACAAGAAGATCTAACCTTTCTGTCAAGCATTTGTTAAACAAACATGCATCAAACCCAAAGGCCGGCTCAACTTGAAGTTGAGAGGAAGATCTGACCTCGCCATCAGGCATCTGTTAAGAAAACAAGCATCAAACCCGAAGGCCTGCTCAACACGAAGTTGAGAGGAACATCTGACCTCACCGTCAAGCATTTGTTAAACAAACAGGCATCGAACCCGAAGGGCGGCTCAACCCGAAGTTGAGAAGAACATTTGACCTCATTGTCAGGCATCTATTAAACAAACACGAATCGAATTTGAAGGCCGGCTCAATCCGAAATTGAGAAAAACATCTGACCTCGCTGTCAGGCATTAGTTAAACAAACAGGCATCAAACCCGAAGGCCGGCTCAATACGAAGTTTAGAGGAACGTCTGACCTCGCTGTCAAGCATCTGTTAAAAAAACAGGCATCAAATCTGAAGGTCGGCTCAACCCGAAGTTGAGAAGAACATCTGACCTCCCCGTCAGGCATCTGTTATACAAGTAGGCATCGAACCCGAAGGCCGGCTCAACCGGAAGTTGAGAAGAACATCTGACCTCGCCGTCAGGTATCTGTTAAACAAACAGGCATCGAACCCGAAGGGCGGCTCAACCCGAAGTTGAGAAAAACATCTGACCTCATTGTCAGGCCTCTATTAAACAAATAGGAATCGAATTTGAAGGCAGACTCAACCCGAAGTTGAGAAGAACATCTGACCTCGCCGTCAGGCATCTGTTAAACAAGCAGGCATCGAACCCGAAGGCCGGCTCAACCGGAAGTTGAGAAGAACATCTGACCTCGCCGTCAGGTATCTATTAAACAAACACGCATCGAACCCGAAGACCGGCTCAACACGAAGTTGAGAAGAACATTAGACCTCGCCGTGAGGCATCTCTTAAACAAACAGGCATCGAACCTGAAGGGCGGCTAAACCCGAAGTTTATAAGAACATTAGACCTCTCCTTCAGGCATATGTTAAACAAACAGGTATCGAACCCGAAGGGCGGCTCAACACGAAGTTGAGAGGAACATTTAACCTTGCCGTCATGCATCTGTTAAACAAACAGGCATCGAACCCGAAGGCCGTCTCAACCCTTAGTTGATAAGAACATATGACCTTGCTCTCAAGCATCTGTTAAACAAACAGGCATCGAACCCATAGGCCGGCTCAACTTGAAGTTGAGAGGAACATCTGACCTCGCCATCAGGCATCTGTTAAACAAACAGGCATCAAACCCGAAGGCCGGCTCAACACGAAGTTGAGAGAAACATCTGACCTCGCCGTCAAGCATTTATTAAACAAATAGGCATCGAACCCGAAGGGTGGCTCAACCCGAAGTTGAGAAGAACATCTGACCTCGCTGTCAGGCATCTGATAAACAAACACGCGTCGAACTTAAAGTTCGGCTCAACCCGAAGTTGAGAAGAACATCTGACCTTGCTGTCAGGCATCAGTTAAACAAACAGGCATCGAACCCGAAGGTCGGCTCAATACGAAGTTGAGAGGAACATCTGACCTCACTGTCAAGCATCTGTTAAAAAAACAGGGATCGAATCTGAAGGTCGGCTCAACCCGAAGTTGAGAAAAACATCTAACCTCGTCGTCAGGCATCTTATAAACAAGTAGGCATCGAACCCGAAGGCCGGCTCAACTGGAAGTTGAGAAGAACATCTGACCTCGCCGTCAGGTATCTATTAAACAAACAGGCATCGAACCTGAAGACCGGCTCAACACGAAGTTGAGAAGAACATATGACCTCGCCGTGAGGCATCTGTTAAACAAACAGGCATCGAATCCGAAGGCCGGCTAAACCTGAAGTTGATAAGAATATCTGACCTAGCCGTCAGGCATCTGTTAAACAAATAGGCATCGAACCCAAAGGCCGGCTTAACTTGAAATTGAGAGGAAGATCAGACCTCACCATTTGGCATCTGTTAAACAAACAGGCATCAATCCCGAAGGCCGGCTCAACACGAAGTTGAGAGGAACATCTGACCTCACCGTCAGGCATCTGTTAAACAAACTGGCATCGAACCCGAAGGCCGTCTCAACCCTTAGTTGACAAGAACATATGACCTCGCTGTCAAGCATCTAATAAACAAACAGGCATCGAACCCAAAGGTCGGCTCAACTTGAAGTTGAGAGGAAGATCTGACCTAGCCATCATGCATCTGTTAAACAAAAAGGCATCAAACCCGATGGCCGGCTCAACACGAAGTTCATAGAAACATCTGACCTCACTGTCAGGCATCTGTTAAACAAACTGGCATCGAACACGAAGGTCGTCTCAACCCTTAGTTGACAAGAACATATGACCTTGCCGTCAAGCATCTGTTAAACAAACAGGCATCGATCCCAAAGGCCGGCTCAACTTGAAGTTGAGAGGATCATCTGACCTTCCTGTCAAGCATCAGTTAAACAAACAGGCTTCAAACCCGAAGCCCGACTCAATACGAAGTTGAGAGGAATATTTGACCTTGCTGTTAAGCATCTATTAAAAAAACAGGCATCGAATCTGAAGGTCGGCTCAACACGAAGTATAGAAGAACATCTGACCTTGCCGTCAGGCATCTGTTAAACAAGTAAGCATCGAACCCGAAGGCCGGCTCAACCGGAAGTTGAGAAGAACATCTGACCTCGCCGTCAGGTATCTGTTGAACAAACAAGGATCAAACCCGAAGACCGGCTCAACACGAAGTTGAGAAGAACATCTGACCTCGTCGTGAGGCATCTGTTAAACAAACAGGCATCGAATTCAAAGGGCGGCTAAACCCGTAGTTGATAAGAACATTAGACCTCTCCTTCAAGCATCTATTAAACAAACAGGCATCGAACCCGAAGGCCGGCTCAACACGAAGTTGAGAGTAAACATTTGACCTTGCCGTCATGCATCCGTTAAACAGACAGGCATTGAACCCGAAGGGCGGCTCAACCCGTAGTTGAGAAGAACATCTGACCTCGGTGTCATGCATATGTTAAACAAACAGGCATCGAACCTGAAGGCCGACTCAACCCGAAGTTGAAAAGAACATCTGACCTCGCCGTCAGGCATCTATTAAACCAACAGGCATCTGTTAAACAAACAGGCATCGAACCCGAAGGTCGTCTCAACCCTTAGTTGACAAGAACATCTAACCTTGCCATCAAGCATCTCTTAAACAAACAGGCATCGAACCCAAAGGCCGGCTCAACTTGAAGTTGAGAGGAAGATCCGACCTCGCCATCAGGCATCTGTTAAACAAATAGGCATCAAACCCAAAGGCCGATTCAACACGAAGTTGAGAGGAACATCTGACCTCACCGTCAAGCATTTGTTAAACAAACAGGCATCGAACCCGAAGGGCGGCTCAACCCGAAGTTCAGAAGAACATCTGACCTCGCCGTCAGGCATCTATTAAACAATCACGAATCGAATTTGAAAGCCGGCTCAACACGAAGTTGAGAAGAACCTCTGACCTCGTTGTCAGGCATCAGTTAAACAAACGGGCATCGAACCCTAAGGCCGGCTCAATATGAAGTTGAGAGGAACACTTGACCTTGCTGTTAAGCATCTGTTAAAAAAACAGGCATCGAATCTGAAGGTCGGCTCAACTCGAAGTATAGAAGAACATCTGACCTTGCCGTCAGGCATCTGTTAAACAAGTAAGCATCGAACCCGAAGGCCGGCTCAACCGGAAGTTGAGAAGAACATCTGACCTTGCCGTCAGGTATCTGTTGAACAAACAGGGATCGAACCCGAAGACCGGCTCAACACGAAGTTGAGAAGAACATCTGACCTCGCCGTGAGGCATCTGTTAAACAAACAGGCATCGAACCCGACGGACGGCTAAACCTGAAGTTGATAAGAACATTAGACCTCTCCTTCAGGCATCTATTAAACAAACAGGCACCAAACCCGAAGGCCAGCTCAACACGAAGTTGAGAGGTGCATTTGACCTTACCGTCATGCATCTGTTAAACAGACAGGCATTGAACCCGAAGGGCGGCTCAACCAGTAGTTGAGAAGAACATCTTACCTCGGTGTCAGGCATATGTTAAACAAACAGTCATCGAACCCGAAGGCCGGCTTAACCCGAAGTTGAGAAGAACGTCTGACCTCGCCGTCAGGCATCTGAAAAACAAACAGCCATCGAACCCAAATGCCGTCTCAACCCTTAGTTGACAAGAACATATGACCTTGCCGTCAAGCATCTGTTAAACAAACAGGCATCGAACCCAAAGGCCGGCTCAACTTAAAGTTGAGAGGAAGATCTGACCTCGATATCAGGCATCTGTTAAACAAACAGGCATCAAACCTGAAGGCCGGCTCAACACGAAGTTGAGAGGAACATCTGACCTCGCCGTCAAGCATTTGTTAAACAAACAGGCATCGAACCCAAAGGGTGGCTCAACCCGAAGTTTAGAAGAACATCTGAGCTCGCCGTTAGGCATCTATTAAACAAATACAAATCGAATTTTAAGGCCGGCTTAACCCGAAGTTGAGAAGAACATCTGACCTTGCTGTCAGGCATCAGTTAAACGAACAGGCATCGAACCCGAAGGCCGACTCAATACAAAGTTGAGAGGAACATCTGACCTTGCTGTTAAGCATTTTTAAAAAAAAACAGGCATAGAATCTGAAGGTCGGCTCAACCTGAAGTTGAGATGAATGTTTGACGTTGCTGTCAGGCATCTGTTAAACACGTAGGCATCGAACCCGAAGGCCGGCTCAACACGAAGTTGAGAAGTACATCAGACCTCGCCGTAAGGCATCTGTTAAACAAACAGGCATCGAACCCGAAGGGCGGCTAAACCTGAAGTTGATAAGAACATTAGACCTCGCCGTCAGGCATTTGTTAAACAAACTGGCATCGAACCCGAAGGCCGGCTCAACACGAAGTTGAGAGGAACATTTGACCTTGCCGTCATGCATCGATTAAACAGACAGGCATTGAACCCGAAGGGCGGCTCAACCCGTAGTTGAGAAGAACATCTGACCTCGGTGTCAGGCATATGTTAAACAAACAGGCATCGAACCCGAAGGCCGGCTCAACCCGAAGTTGAGAAGAACATCTGACCTCGCCGTCAGGCATCTGTTAAACAAACAAGCGTCGAACCCGAAGGCCGTCTCAACCCTTAGTTGACAAGAACATCTAACCTTGTCATCAAGCATCTGTTAAAAAAATAGGCATCGAACCCAAAGGCCGGCTCAACTTGAAGTTGAGAGGAACATCTGACCTCGCCATCAGGGATCTGTTAAACAAACAGGCATCAAACCCGAAGGTTGGCTCAACACGAGGTTGAGAGGAACATCTTACCTCGCCATCAAGCATTTGTTAAACATACAGGCATCGAACCCGAAGGGCGGCTCAACCCGAAGTTGAGAAGAACATCTGAGCTCGCCGTCAAGCATTAGTTAAACAAACGGGCATCGAATCTGAAGGTCGGCTCAACCCGAAGTTGAGAAGAACATCTGACCTCGCCGTCATGCATCTGTAAACAAGTAGGCATCGAACCCGAAGGCCGGCTCAACACGAAGTTGATAAGAACATCTGACCTCGTCGTGAGGCATCGAACCCGATGGCCGGCTCAACCCGAAGTATAGAAGAACATCTGACCTTGCTGTCAGGCATCTGTTAAACAAACAGGCATCGAAAACGAATGTCGTCTCAACCCTTAGTTGATAAGAACATATGACTTTGCCGTCAAGCATCTGTTAAACAAACAAGCATCGAACCCAAAGGCCGGCTCAACTTGAAGTTAAGAGGAACATCTGACCTCGCCATCAGGCATCTGTTAAACAAACAGGCATCAAACCGGAAGGCCGGCTCAACACGAAGTTGAGAGGAACATCTGACCTCGCCGTCAAGCATTTGTTAAACAAATAGGCATCAAACCCGAAGGGCGGCTCAACCCGAAGTTGAGAAGAACATCTGACCTCGCCGACAGGCATCTATTAAACAATTATGAATCGAATTTGAAGGTCGGCTCTCCAGAAGTTGAGAAGAACATTTGACCTCGCTGTCAGGTATAGTTAAACAAACAGGCATAAAATCTGAAGGTCGAATCAACCTGAACTTGAGAAGAACGTCTGACCTTGCTATCAGGCATCTGTTAAATAAGTATGCATCGAACCCGAAGTCCGGCTCAACCGGAAGTTGAGAAGAACATCTCACCTCGCCGTCAGGTGTCTGTTAAACAAACAGGCATCGAACCCGAATACCGGCTCAACACGAAGTTGAGAAGAACATCTGACCTCACTGTAAGGCATCTGTTAAATAAACAGGCATCGAACCCAAAGGGCGGCTAAACCCGAAGTTGATAAGAACATTAGACCTCGCTGTCAGACATCTGTTAAACAAACAGGCATCGAACCCGAAGGCCGGCTCAACACGAAGTTGAGAGGAACATTTGACCTTGCCGTCATGCATCTGTTAAATAGACAGGCTTTGAACCCGAAGGGCGGCTCAACCCGTAGTTGAGAAGAACATCTGACTTCGGTGTCAGGCATATGTTTAACAAACAGGGATCGAACCCGAAGGTCGGCTCAACCCGAATTTGAGAAGAACATCTGACCTCGCCGTCAGGCATTTGTTAAACAAATAGGCATCGAACCCGAAGGCCATCTCAACCCTTAGTTGACAAGAACATCTAACCTTTCCGTCAAGTATCTTTTAAACAAACAGGCATCGAACCCAAAGGCCGGCTCAAGTTGAAGTTGAGAGGAAGATCTGACCTCGCCATCAGGCATCTGTTAAACAAACAGGCATAAACCCGAAGGCCAGCTCAACACGTAGTTGAGAGGAACGTCTGACCTCACCGTCAAGCATTTGTTAAACAAACAGGCATCGAACCCGATGGGCGGCTCAACCCGAAGTTGAGAAGAACATCTGACCTCGCTGTCAAGCATCTATTAAACAAACACGAATTGAATTTGAAGGCCGGCTCAACCCGAAGTTGAGAAGAACATTTGATCTCGCTGTCAGGCATCGGTTAAACAAACAGGCATCGACCCCGAAGGCCGTCTCAATACGAAGTTGACAGGATCATCTGACCTCGTTGTTAAGCATCTGTTAAAACAACATGCATAGAATCTGAAGGTCAGCTAAACCTGAAGTTGAGAAGAACGTCTGACCTTGCTGTCAGGCATCTGTTAAACACGTAGGCATCGAACCCGAAGGCCGGCTCAACCGGAAGTTGAGAAGAACATCTGACCTCACCGTCAGGTATCTGTTAAACAATCGAACCCGAAGACCAGCTCAACACGAAGTTGAGAAGAACATCTGACCTCGCCGTAAGGCATCTGTTAAACAAACAGGCATCGAACCCGAAGGGCGACTAAACCTGAAGTGTATAAGAACATTAGACCTCGACGTCAGGCATTTGTTAAACAAACAGGCATCGTACCCGAAGGCCGGCTCAACACAAAGTTAAGAGGAACATTTGACCTTGCCGTCAGGCATCTGTTAAACAAACAGGCATTGAACCTGAAGGGCGGTCAACCCGTAGTTGAGAAGAACATAAGACCTCGTCGTCAGGCATATGTTAAACAAACAGGCATCGAACGCGAAGGACGGCTCATCCCGAAGTTGAAAAGAACATTTGACCTCATCGTCAGGCATTTGCTAAACAAACAGGAATTGAACCCGAAGGCCTTCTCAACCCTTAGTTGATAAGAACATATGACCTTGCCGTCAAGCATCTGTTAAACAAACAGGCATCGAACCCAAAGGTCGGCTCAACTTGAAGTTGAGAGGAACATCTGACCTCGCCATCAAGCATATGTTAAACAAACAGACATCAAGCCCGAAGGCCGGCTCAACCCGAAGTTGAGAAGAACATCTAACCCCACTGTCAGGCATCAGTTAAACAAACAGGCATCGAACCCGAAGGACGGCTCAATACAAAGTTGAGAGGAACATCTGACCTCGCTGTTAAGCATCTATTAAAAAAACAGGCATATAATCTGAAGGTCGACTCAAGCTGAAGGTTAGAAGAACGTCTGACCTTGCTGTCAGGCATCTGTTAAACAAGTAGGCATCGAACCCGAAGGCCGACTCAACCGGAAGTTGAGAAGAACATCTCACCTCGCCGTCATGTATCTGTTAAACAAACAGGCATCGAACCCGAAGACCGGCTCAACACGAAGTTGAGAAAAACATCTGACCTCGCCGTAAGGCATCTGTTAAACAAACACGAATCGAACTCGAAGGGCGGCTAAACCCGAAGTGTATAAGAACATTAGACCTCGCCGTCAGGCATTTGTTAAACAAACAGGCATCGAACCCGAAGGCCGGCTCAACACGAAGTTGAGAGGAACATTTGACCTTGCCGTCATGCATCTGTTAAACATACAAGCATTGAACCCGAAAGGCGGCTCAACCCGTAGTTGAGAAGAACAGCTGACCTCAATGTCAGGCATATGTTAAACAAACAAGCATGGAACCCGAAGGCCGGCTCAACTTGAAGTTGAGAAGAACATCTGACCTTGCTGTCAGGCATCAGTTAAACAAACAGGCATCGAACCCGAAGGACGACTCAATACGAAGTTGAGAGGAACATCTGACCTTGCTATTAAGCATCTGTTAAAAAATCAAGCATAGAATCTCTAGGTCGGCTCAACCTGAAGATGAGAAGAACGTCTGACCTTGCTGTTAGGCATCTGTTACACAAGTAGGCATCGAACCCGAAGGCCGGCTCAAAACGGAAATTGAGAAGTACATCTCACCTTGCTGTTAGGTATCTGTTAAACAAACAGGCATCGAACCCGAAGGGCGGCTAAACTCGAAGTTGATAAGAACATTAGACCTCTCCGCCGGGCATCTCTTAAACAAACATGCACCGAACCCGAAGGTCGGCTCAACACGACGTTGAGAGGAACATTTAACCTTGCTGTCATGCATCTGTTAAACAGACAGGCATTGAACCTGAAGGGAGGCTCAACCCGTAGTTGAGAAGAACATCTGACCTCGGTGTCAGGCATATGTTAAACAAACAGGCATCGAACGCGAAGGCCGGCTCAACCCGAAGTTGAGAAGAACATTTGACCTCACCGTCAGGCATTTGTTAAACAAACAGGCATCGAACCCGAAGGTCATCTCAACCCTTAGTTGACAAGAACATCTAACCTTTCCGTCAAGCATCTATTAAACAAACAGGCATCGAACCCAAAGGTCGGCTCAACTTGAAGTTGAGAGGAAGTTCTGACCTCGCCATCAGGCATCTGTTAAGCAAACATGCATCAAACCCGAAAGCCGGCTCAACACGAAGTTGAGAGGAACATCTGACCTCACCGTCAAGCATTTGTTAAACTACAAGCATCGAACCCGAAGTTGAGAAGAACATTTGACCTCACTGTCAGGCATCTATTAAACAAACACGAATCGAATTTGAAGGCCGGCTCAACCCGAAATTGAGAAAAACATATGACCTCGCTGTCAGGCATTAGTTAAACAAACAGGCATCGAACCCGAAGGCCGGCTCAATATGAAGTTGAGAGGAACATCTGACCTCGCTGTCAAGCATCTGTTAAAAAAACAGGCATCAAATCTGAAGGTCGACTCAACTCGAAGTTAAGAAGAACATCTGACCTCGCCGTCAGGCATCTGTTAAACAAGTAGGCATCGAACCCGAAGGCCGTCTCAACCGGAAGTTGAGAAGAACATCTCACCTCGCCGTCAGGTATCTGTTAAACAAACAGGCATCGAACCCGAAGAACGGCTCAAGACGAAGTTGAGAAGAACATCTGACCTCGCTGTAAGGCATCTGTTAAACAAACAGGCATCGAACCCGAAGGGCGGCTAAACTTGAAGTGTATAAGAACATTAGACCTCGCCGTCAGGCATCTGTTAAACAAACAGGCATCGAACCCGAAGGCCGGCTCAACACGAAGTTGAGAGGAACATTTAACTTGCCGTCATGCATCTGTTAAACAGACAAGTGTTGAACCCAAAGTCCGGCTTAACCCGTAGTTGAGAAGACCATCTGACCTCAGTGTCAGGCATATGTTAAACAAACAGGCATCGAACCCGAAGGCCGGCTCAACCCGAAGTTGAGAAGAACATCTGACCTCGCTATCAGGCATCTGTTAAACAAACAGGCATCGAACCCAAATGCCGTCTCAACCCTTAGTTGATAAGAACATATGACCTTGCCGTCAAGCATCTGTTAAACAAACAGGCATCGAACGCAAAGGCCGGCTCAACTTGAAGTTGAGAGGAACATCTGACCTCGCCATCAGGCATCTGCTAAACAAACAAGCATCAAACTCGAAGGCCGGCTCAACCCGATGTTTAAAAGAACATCTGACCTTGCTGTCAGGCATCAGTTAAACAAACAGGCATCGAACCAGAAGGCCGGCTCAATACGAAGTTGAGAGGAACATCCGACCTTGCTGTTAAGCATCTATTAAAAAAACGGGCATAGAATCGGAAGGTCGGCTGAACCTGAAGATGAGAAGAATGTTTGACCTCGCTGTCAGGCATCTGTTAAACAAGTAGGCATCGAACCTGAAGGCCGGCTCAATCGGAAGTTGAGAAGAACGCCTCACCTCGCCTTCAGGTATCTGTTAAACAAACAGGCATCGAACCCGAAGACCGGCTCAAGACGAAGTTGAGAAGGACATCTGAGATCGCCGTAAGGCATCTATTAAACAAACAGGCATCGAACCCGAAAAACGGCTAAACCCGAAGTTGATAAGAACATTAGACCTCGATGTCAGGCATCTATTAAACAAACAGGCATCGAACCCGAAGTCTGGATCAACACGAAGTTGAGAGGAACATTTAACCTTGCCGTCATGCATCTGTTAAACAGACAGGCATGGAACCCGAAGGGCGGCTCAACCCGTAGTTGAGAAGAACATCTGACCTCGGTGTCAGCCATATGTTAAACAAACAGGCATCGAACGCAAAGGCCGACTCAACCCGAAGTTGAGAAGAACATTTGACCTCATCGTCAGGCATTTGTTAAACAAACAGGCATTTAACCCGAAGGCCATCTCAACCCTTAGTTGACAAGAAGATCTAACCTTTCCATCAAGCATCTGTTAAACAAACATGCATCGAACCCAAAGGCCAGCTCAACTTGAAGTTGAGAGGAAGATCTGACCTCGCCATCAGGCATCTGTTAAGAAAACAGGCATCAAAACCGAAGGCCTGCCCAACACGAAGTTGAGAGGAACATCTGACCTCACCGTCAAGCATTTGTTAAACAAACAGGCATCGAACCCGAAGGGCGGCTCAACCCGAAGTTGAGAAAAACATTTGACCTCACCGTCAGGAATTTATTAAACAAACACGAATCGAATTTGAAGGCCGGCTCAATCCGAAATTGAGAAAATTATCTGACCTCGCTATCAGGCATTAGTTAAACAAACAGGCATCGAACCTGAAGGCCGGCTCAATACGAAGTTTAGAGGAACGTCTGACGTCGCTGTCAAGCATCTGTTAAAATAACAGGCATCAAATCTGAAGGTCGGCTCAACCCGAAGTTGAGAAGAACATCTGACCTCCCCGTCAGGCATCTGTTAAACAAGTAGGCATCGAACCCGTAGGCCGGCTCAACAGGAAGTTGAGAAGAACATCTGACCTCGCCGTCAGGTATCTGTTAAACAAACAGGCATCGAACCCGAAGGGCGGCTCAACCCGAAGTTGAGAAGAACATCTGACCTCATTGTCAGGCATCTATTAAACAAATAGGAATCGAATTTGAAGGCAGACTCAACCCGAAGTTGAGAAGAACATTTGACCTCGCCGTCAGGCATCTGTTAAACAAGCAGGCATCGAACCCGAAGGCCGGCTCAACCGGAAGTTGAGAAGAACATCTGACCTCGCCGTCAGGTATCTGTTAAACAAACATGCATCGAACCCGAAGACCGGCTTAACACGAAGTTGAGAAGAACATCAGACCTCGTCGTGAGGCATCTCTTAAACAAACAAGCATTGAACCTGAAGGGCGGCTAAACCCGAAGTTTATAAGAACATTAGACCTCTCCTTCAGGCATATGTTAAACAAACAGGTATCGAACCCGAAGGGCGGCTCAACACGAAGTTGAGAGGAACATTTAACCTTGCCGTCATGCATCTGTTAAACAAACAGGCATCGAACCCGAAGGCCGTCTCAACCCTTAGTTGATAAGAACATATGACCTTGCTCTCAAGCATCTGTTAAACAAACAGGCATCGAACCCATAGGCCGGCTCAACTTGAAGTTGAGAGGAAGATCTGACCTCGCCATCAGGCATCTGTTAAACAAACAGGCATCAAACCCGAAGGCCGACTCAACACGAAGTTGAGAGAAACATCTGACCTCGCCGTCAAGCATTTATTAAACAAACAGGCATCGAACCCGAAGGGTGGCTCAACCCGAAGTTGAGAAGAACATCTGACCTCGCTGTCAGGCATCTGTTAAACAAACACGCGTCGAACTTAAAGGTCGGCTCAACCCGAAGTTGAGAAGAACATCTGACCTTGCTGTCAGTCATCAGTTAAACAAACAGGCATCGAACCCGAAGGTCGGCTCAATACGAAGTTGAGAGGAACATCTGACCTCACTGTCAAGCATCTGTTAAAAAAACAGGGATCGAATCTGAAGGTCGGCTCAACCCGAAGTTGAGAAGAACATCTGACCTCGCCGTCAGGCATCTTATAAATAAGTAGGCATCGAACCCGAAGGCCGACTCAACCGGAAGTTGAGAAGAACATCTGACCTCGCCGTCAGGTATCTATTAAACAAACAGGCATCGAACCTGAAGACCGGCTCAACACGAAGTTGAGAAGAACATATGACCTCGCCGTGAGGCATCTGTTAAACAAACAGGCATCGAACCTGAAGACCGGCTCAACACGAAGTTGAGAAGAACATATGACCTCGCCGTGAGGCATCTGTTAAACAAACAGGCATCGAATCCGAAGGCCGGCTAAACCTGAAGTTGATAAGAATATCTGACCTAGCCGTCAGGCATCTGTTAAACAAACAGGCATCGAACCCGAAGGCCGATTCAATCGGAAGTTTAAAAGAACATCTGACCTCGCCGTCAGGTATCTATTGAACAAACAGGCATCGAACCGGAAGGCCGACTCAACACGAAGTTAAGAAGAACATTTGACCTCGGCGTGAGGCATGTGTTAAACAAACAGGCATCGAACCTGAATGGAGGCTAAACCCGAAGTTGTTAAGAACATTAGACCTCGTCGTCAAGCATTTGTTAAACAAATAAGCATCGAACCCGAAGGCCGGCTCAACACGAAATTGAGAGGAACATTTGACCTTGTCGTCATGCATTTGTTAAATAGACATGCATTGAACCCGAAGGGCGGCTCAACCCGTAGTTGCGAAGAACATATGACCTCGGTGTCAAGCATCTGTTAAACAAACAGGCATTGAACCGGAAGGCCGTCTCAACCCTTAGTTGATAAGAACATATGACCTTGCCTCCAAGCATCTGTTAAACAAATAGGCATCGAACCCAAAGGTCGGCTCAACTTGAAGTTGAGAGGAACATCTCACCTTGCCATCAGGCATCTGTAAACAAACAGGCATCGAACCTGATGGCCGGCTCAACACGAAGTTGAGAGGAACATCTGACCTCGCCTTAAAGCATTTGTTAAAAAAACATGCATCGAACCTGAAGGGCAACTCAACCCGATGTTGAAAAGAATATCTGACCTCGCCGTCAGGCATCTATTAAACAAGCACGCATCGAATTTGAAGGTCGGCTCAACCCGAAGTTGAGAAGAACATCTCACCTCGCTGTCAGGCAGCAGTTAAACAAACAGGCATCAAACCTGAAGGCCGGCTCAACACGAAGTTGAGAGGAACATCTAACCTTGCTGTCAAGCATCTGTTAAAAAAACATGCATCGAATCTGAAAGCTGGCTCAACCTGAAGTTGAGAAGAACATCTGACCTCGCCGTCAGGCATCTGTTAAACTCACAGGCATCAAAGCCGAAGGCCGGCTCAACCGGAATTTGAGAAGAACATCTGACCTCACCGTCCGATATCTGTTAAACAAACGGGCATCAAACCCGAAGACCGGCTAAACATGAAGTTGAGAGGAACATTTGACCTCGCCGTGAGGCATCTGTTAAACAAACAGGCATCGAACCCGAAGGGCGGTTCAACCAGAAGTTGACAAGAATATTAGACCTCGTCGTCAGACATCTGTTAAACAAACAGGCAGCGAACCTGATGGTCGGCTCAACACGAAGTTAAGAGGAACATTTGACTTCATCGTCAAGCATCTGTTAAAGAAACAGGCATTAAATCCGAAGGTCGGCTCAACCCAACCTTGAGAAGAATATCTGACCTCGCCGTCAGGCATTTGTTTAACAAACAGACATCGAACCTGAAGGTCGGCGCAACCTGAATTTAAGAAGAATATCTTACCTCGCCGTTAGCTATCTGTTAAACAAACAATCATTGAACCCGAAGGCCGGCTCAACACGAAGTTGAGAATTACATCTCACCTTGCGGTTAGGCATCTGTTAAAAAAACAGGCATCGAACCCGGAGGTCGGCTCAACACGAAGTTAAGAAGAACATCTAACCTCGCCATCAGACATTTGTTAAATAAACAGGCATCGAACCCGAAGGTCGGTAAAACACGATGTTGAGAGGAACATTTGACCTTGCCGTCAAGCATCTGTTAAACAAACAGGTATCGAAATCGAATGTCGGCTCAACAGGAAGTTGAGAGGAACATCTGACCTCGCTGTCAAGCATCTGTTAAACAAATAGGCATCGAATCCGAAGGCCGGCTCAACCCAAAGTTGAGAAGAACATATGACCTCGCCGTCAGGCATCTGTTAAACAAACAGGCATCGAACGCGAAGGTCGGCTCAACCGGAAGTTGAGAAGAACATCTGACCTCGCCATCAGGCATCTATTAAACAAACAGGTATCGAACCCGAAAGCCGGCTAAACACGAAGTTGAGAAGAACATCTGACCTCACCGTGAGGCATCTGTTAAACAAAGAGGCATCAAACCCGAAGGGCAGCAAAACCCGAAGGTGATAAGAACATTAGACCTCTTCTTCAGGAATCTGTTAAACAAACATGCATCGAACCCGAAGGCCGGCTCAACACGAAGCTGAGAGGAACATTTGACCTTGTCGTCATGCATATGTTAAAAAGACAGGCGTTGAACCCGAAGGGCGGCTTAACCTGTAGTTGAGAAGAACATCTGACCTCGGTGTCAGGCATATGTTAAAGAAACATGCATCGAACCCGAAGGCCGGCTCAACCTGAAGTTGAGAAGAACATCTGACCTCGTTGTCAAGCATCTGTTAAACAAATAGACATTGAACCCGAAGGTCGTTTCAACCCTTAGTTGACAAGAACATCTGACCTCGCCGTCAAGCATCTGTTAAACTAACAGGCATCGAACCCAAAGGCCGGCTCAACTTGACGTTAAGAGGAACATCTGACTTCGCCATTAGGCATCTGTTAAACAAACAGGCATCAAACCCGAAGGCCCGCTCAACACGAAGTTGAGAGGAACATCTGTCCTCGCCGTCAAGCATTTGTTAAACAAACAGGCATCGAACTAGAAGGGCGGCTCAACCCGAAGTTGAGAAGAACATCTGACCTCGCTGTCAGGCATCTGTTAAACAAACACGCATTGAATCCGAAGGCCGGCTCAACTCGAAGTTGAGAAGAACATCTGACCTCGCCGTCAGGCATCTGTTAAACAAACAGGCATCAAACGCAAAGGTCGGCTCAACCGGAACTTGAGAAGAACATCTGACACCGCCATCAGGTATCTATTAAAAAAATAGGCATCGAACCCGAAGGCCGGCTCATCACGAATTTGAGAAAAACTTCTGACCTCGTCGTCAGTCATCTATTAAACAAACAGGCATCGAACCCGAAGGTTGGCTCAACACGAAGTTAAGAGGAACATCTGACCTCTCCGTCAGGCATTTGTTAAACAAACAGGCATCGAACCCGAAGGCCGGCTCAACCCGAAGTTGAGAAGAACATCTGACCTCGTAGTCAGGCATCTGTTAAACAAACATGCATCAAACTCAAAGGTCAGCTCAACCCGAAGTTGAGAAGAACATCTGACCTCGCCGTCAGACATATGTTACACAAACAGGCATCGAACCCGAAGGATGGCTCAACTCGAAGTTGATAAGAACATTAGACCTCGTCGTCAGGTATTGTTGCACCCCAAAATTTGCTCAACCTTTTCTTGCCTGATTTATGTTTCATTGCATTTCATTTGCATAATTACATCATGTACATAGTTTAATCATTGGCATATCATAGCATAACATTCATCCAACAAGGGATCAGGGTGGCTATCCAGAGAAGAGCCTAGCAAGGTGTGTTATCCAAGATGAGAAGTCATCCAGGCCACCAAGAAAGGATTTGAAGTCTTGAGAAGTTTGAGTGCCTACATGTGGGTTTTGCTCCTATCTTGAGGAATGTTGAGAATCATCAGTGAGATGAGAAGCATAGAATGTGAATTTGAGGTGTGTATGGATCTCATGGAATGCCTAGAGGGCCATGTTGGAGTTAATTCAAGTCATTGATTCAAGTGCAAGAGCCACAATTGAAGTGCAGTCAACTAGGGTTTCATTTGGGTCAATCCTAGGTCAATTGAGTAATTGGAGAGCATCAAAGCCTACTTTGAGATCATGGGGTTCATGGATTGGTATGTTGATACATGTGTGGTGTTGTGCCAAGGTTAAGCAAAGAAAGATCAAGAATGTGGGAAGTTGCTAAATTAGGGTTTCAATGTAAAATCCCCTATTTAGTGCCTAACTTCAAAGCCACATAAGTCCAAATACAAGTTTCAAATGGATCTTTGGCCAACATGGAACTTGTAGAGCTTTTCAATACCTTTAACTTGAGTACTAGAAGTCTTAAAGAAGATTTGTAGAACTCAAGTTATGGTTCTTGCAAGTTACAGGTCACCAGAGGACTATGAAATTTATCTGTGAAAGTCACTTGACTTCCAAGCAACTTTTGCCACTCAAGGAACTTTCAAATGGATTCTTGGACAACATAAGAGTTGTAGGTCTTGATATTAGCTTTAATTTGAGTACCAGAAGTCCTCAAGAAGATTTGTGGAACTCATGTTATGATCTTGGCAATCCAGGGGTATTTTGGGGAAGTTGAATTATGGGTCATTTTCAAGCATGTGCCAAAATCTCTATCTTCCATGCCTCCAATGGAAAATTGTTCAACATGAAATGTGTTTAGAATGTTGTTTTTAGGTCAGATAAGTCATCATGGTGGGTTGAATTGGCCTATATCATGAAGTGATTCAAAAAGGCCTAAAATGGAAAGAATTTCAAATGGGATTAAAGAGGGAAAATGTGATTTTTGGATTATAGGTCCCAAATGCATCATGTGAATACTCATTTTGAGTATAAATTGCATTTTAGAGACATTGGCATTGGCACAATTTTGAGATGAGGCCTGATTACATGACATGCTTTGTAAATTGATTACTTCATTTACAAGTTACAATTCCAAAACAAAAATCAGGGCAATTCAGGCCAAGCTAGCTATCCAAGCATGTTCACAAGGCCATTTGGAGTTGAATAGATCATTCTAGAGCTAACTGTTACAAGCAGATCGTGACTGTTGCATTGGAGTTTCAAGTGTATGACAGATTTTTGGATCTTCTGAATTGGGCCTCAAGTTGGATCAAAAAGCCCATGGAGAGCTTCTATATATAGATTAGAATGATCTCAGATGAAGGTTGGTGTTGAATTCGTGTTGAATAGAGAGTTTGCAGTTGAGCTTTCAAGGTTTCTAACTGAAAACAGTTTTGGAGTTCAAGGCGCATTCAAGCCAAATTGAGGGTTGGAAAAGCTTCCTCTGACTTCATTGATCGTGCCTGGAGAGTTGTGGAGCTTGAATCCATCGTTTTGCACCTCTGTTGATCCCATTTTTACAGGTATGTAACCTTAAAATTCTACATCATTCTAGGGAGAATTAGTTAGCAATGTGCATGTGGTTAGGACCTAGGATGATTAGGGAACGTTTCTGGATTGGTTTGGAGTTGATTAGTGACAATTAGGTTTGATGATCATTCTCTGTTTGGAGACGGTTATACATGATCTTGAGGTTTCAAAACAAGTTGGATAGATCATGATGATCATTGAAGGATGGTGATCATTTCTGTGGTTTCAATTTTGCAAATGGTGATGGTTGAGATTTTGGCATATTCTGAAGATTGCTTCGTGTTTTAATTTCCATTGAGAGTTAAGAGATTTGGAGATGATATTCATGATCCTGGTGATTTTCTGAGTGAGATTGATATAAGGATCATTGTTTTTGGTTGCTTGTGTCTGATGCCTCACCGGAGAAGACGGTGGCTGGACCACCGGACCACCGTCTGAGATATTTGACCTTGGCCTGAGTTGAAGGTAGGAGATGAGTTCATTGCCATTGGATCTGCTTGGAATCAAGACTTAGTAGCCTCATCGTGTGGCTGGGACTTATTCTATTTTGTGGACTTTTGACTGAATGAAATGCAGCGTTTCATTTATCCAGTCAGATGGTGACTGGACCCTCACGTGGGTAGCCTCAGGGCTCTTGGATCTGATTACCGGTCTCTTGATCCAATGCATCTGTTTTATTCTAGTTTTTTTTAATTTCTTTTATTCTTTTTTGTATTTTCTTTTATTCCATTTGATTTCTAAAATCCATATTAAATCCAATTTTGATCCAAAAAAATATTTTAAAAATATCTCCATGATCTTGGATTTAATTGTGATTTTCTGAAATTAATAAATCCCATTTTCATGCCTTTTTCAATTTAATTTGATTTTTCATATTTTTATGTGATTCCTTTTGAGTATGGTTGATACATGATTTTGTGAATTTTGTTGTGACCAATTGGTGCATGATTTTGAGTTGATTCTTGTTGGATTATTTAGCTTAGAGAAGCATGTACCCTTAGAAATTTTATCATAATTTTTTGAATAAATTTTAGGCCAATTTGAGTGGTGATCATAAGGAGTGTTAGATTTAGGGTTTCAAAACAACTAGTTGTAGTTTAGGGCATAGTTTGGGGACTTGGTGTTTGATTTAGGTCCTGGGATTTATATGGGGTATTGGGTATAGGCTTAGATTCCCTTACAAATTTAATTAGGATTTTATTATCTATTTTAGCATTTTATTTGTATTTTGCAATTGGTGTGATGTTTGTGGGTTTCTCCCTTGGATGCTTGGTTTATTCAATTTGTGTGGGGCTATTTTGGGTGGGCTTTTGGCTTGGAATCTGCTTGGGTGAATTGGAGGACCAATCGAAGTTGCTTTGGATAGCTTGAAGGAGCTTGGAGTTGAAGATTTCTCATCTGTTGGAATGCTTGTCAGGAGCTTAGGAATTAGGGTTTTAGGAAGAGCTTTTTAGACTTAGTTCATTTCTTGCCTCAAACATGGAATGTTTTGTTTGCTTCCATCCTATCCTATGATTCAAAGTCCTCTTAAGGAAGCCCCATCTCTCCCTTGGAGGGATGGGTGGCATGCCTTAAAGAGTAGAACTTTTGAGGATACCCTTCTTTGCAGATGATGGTTTCTAGTGATTTCCTTTGGTTTTCACTGGTTTCCATTCATTATAACTTGATCCCAATAACCAATCTTTCTGGGTGGAGCTTGCTAGAGCTTGGAGATAAAGATCTAAGATGTTAAAGATGCCTTTCATAAGGTGTGCTTGAAGATGGAGTTATGTTACTGTCCACTTTGCTGTCAGGAGTTGGCTGGAGAATTGAAGCTAGGGTTTACTGTTACTGTCAGAGCTGCTATTTGCTGTAGGAGTTTGGTGCTGCTGCTTGGGCTGCCTCCTCTGCTTTGGGGTTTTGTTTTCTGTATTGTTTGTTGGCTTGTGTAGCTTGCCCCTTAGGTTTGAGGTGAATGTTGATTCACTTTTCCTGTTGTTTTCCCAGGTTCGAGGTTAGTGGCACTCCCTTGCCTCGCTTGTATTGCTGCATTGCATGCATTTTACTGTATTTGCTTGCTTTCTTTTCTGTTTATCCCCTAGGATCTCTGATTTCCTCTGTGCAGGAGGGAATTACGACAGACATTAGGTTGGTTTTCTTATCCATGCATGACAACATTAGGTTGGTTTTCTTATCCATGCATGACAACATTAGGTTGGTTTTTTATTCCCTTCTCAACCCTAGGTTTTTTAGAGCTTCTTTCTCTTCTTATCTCGAAACAACTCAAAAATACAGTAATAAGGTTAATCGATGTCGTACTTTACGAGCCTTAAGCTATTCGAGAAAGGGTTGTTGGAGAGCTTCTTTCCAGTAGTCTGGCTGCTTAGTGTGGTACCCTTTGGGTGACACACGACGTAGTCACTCTCGAATCATAGTCTCTAGTGCGTCAGAGATTGCAAACAAACTAAAAAAACACTTCTTTCGTAAAAGATTCAAAACAAACATCAAAGTGTCATTTTTGTCCGCTTGGACTCTTAATCAAGAAAAACCCTTTTTGAAGGTAATAAAAAACAGTCAGACAAGCTTGTGTCTTCTGTAGCCCGAACTACGTTTGCTCTGATCTTTCATGCTGTATGAAAGTACGTAGGCATAGGATGCCGTATCCTAGCGAGCAACCTTCCCACCTTTCCCGCAGGTAGGCGAACTACGTTGACTCTGATTTCTCGTCTCAGACGGGAATACGTAGGCATAAAGTGCGATACTTTGCCGAGTCATTTTCTTTTCTTTTTAACCCAAACCTCTAGAGTAGATAGAATACAATCCGTACAAGAAAACAAGCGTGGATCCCGTCGAGTACGACGGACGTGAGGGGTGCTAATACCTTCCCCTTGCATAATCGACTCCCGAATCCAGGAATTTGGTTGCGACGACCATTCCTTTCCCGTTTTGCGTTAGGTTTACTCTGAGCGTTTCCTTTCCCTCTGTTGGGATAAATAACGCACGGTGGCGACTCTTCTGTCATAGCCGGCGCCGATTTTCGCAGTAGCGACAGCTGGCGACTCTGCTGGGGACTCCAATGGTTCCCTACGCGAGTCAGTCCTAGCGCTTGTTTTCCCGTCGTGGGTTTTGTATGGATTTACATTTCTGTCTTTACTTTCCGCATTTCTATTGTCAGCTTTATATTGTTATTGCTGTTGTGGGGAGGGGGTGATCTGTTGAGAGATAAGCCGGACCTGGGCTTGAGTGCACCTAGAATTAGTTGTGGAAAGTAGTGGGCGCGTGCATGCTTTGCATGTACTAGTGTCCTGCAAAATCCACGCTCGGATGAGGTTCTTCTGGTTGACTTCTTTTTCAACCCTTTAGGTTGAGGGGGTTGTTGGTTAGTTGGATTGTCGACTCTGGGGACCGATCAATTGGAAGTTGGCTAAGTGAGGCCTCTTTAGGACATGATGATGCCACACCTTCTGGGTATCGTATCATCAGTCTTGAAAGTCTGTGACACCGACGACCGCATAGGATGCCGTACCTTGTGTCAGTTGATAGGACACCTACCTGTGAGAGGGATTGGGGCATGCAGGAAACTTGACCTCCAGACTACCCGGTTTTCTTAATATTGGATCAGTATGTTTGGTTACTTGGGGTTCTTCATCAAGACAGTGTTATGGGTCTGTTGAGACCAGGTTGGAGCTTTGTTATAGGTCTGTTGAGACTAGGTTGGAGCATTGTTATGGGTCTGTTGAGACCAGGTTTGAGCAGTATTGTGGGTCTGTTGAGACAGATATTGTGGATGGATCTCTTCAGCAATATATCACTTGATCCCTGTTGCATGTTTGCATATTGCATTGTTGCATACTCATTTTGCATATCATTAACGTGTGTCTGTGTTGCAGGTGCATTTCATACCTTCTGATTCTAGTTGCCCGGATTTCTGTCTGTCTCTATTATGGATACTTTGAAGAAGACTGTGGCATACAAGTTGCCTACTCCAAACGTTTCTCCTTTGCTTGGTTTGATATCCTTAGTTGATGATGATGTGAAGAGAAGCTTCAGGAAGAGTTACGGGAAACTGCTTAGGTTGTTCTACAGACCAACTACGTATGAGCTGAACGAATTGTACACGCTGATGCAGTTCTATGATCCCCCGCTGAGGTGTTTTACTTTCCCTGACTTCATTCTGGCTCCGACCATGGAGGAATATGCTGAGATCTTGGAGTTGACTATCCAGAACAAGGTGCCTTTTGTTCACATGGATGTTGAGCCCAAACTGGAGGACTTGGCTGTTGCTTTGCATTTAGACTCTTCAGAGTTGCTGTTAACCAGGTGGAATGGGGTTCCTGGTTTTTCTCTCAAGTTCCTGGTGGGGAAAGCACAAGAGTATGCCAAGAGTGGTTGTTGGATTGTGTTTAATGTTATTCTTGCTCTGTGTATCTATGGCATTGTACTGTTCCCGAACATGCCTGATTTCGTTGATCTGGATGCGTTCTATATATTTGCTTCAGGAAATCCTGTGCCTACACTGATTGGAGACTTCTATCACTCTCTGCATTATAAGAACGAGAATAGGAGGGGCAAGAACGTCTCTTGTTGTGTGCCTTTGTTGTATATGTGGTTTGATAGTCACCTGCCCAAGAGGGGTATCTTTGCTGAGTCTGCAGCTACGATGGAATGGTCTGAACGTCTGATGGGGCTTTCTTCAGAAAATGTTGTCTGGTTTGATAGGGATTTACTGGGATCTGAGATTATCTACAGCTGCGCTGGGTATCCTAACGTTCCTCTGATTGGGAGGAAAGGGTGCATTAACTACAATCCATCATTATTGATCAGGAAATTCGGTTATGCTTTGAGAAGCCCGCCAAAAGAGGAGGAAGTGCAGGAATCTCTGTACTTCACAGGTGATCTGAGTGGAGAATTATTGTCCAAGCTTCAGCATGCTTGGAATAATATCAACAAAAGGGGTAAGCCGTTGTTGGGTAAGAATGATTGTCAAGCCTATGCTCCGTACAAAGTCTGGATCCAAGATAGGGCAAAGCAGGTGCGGATGCCGTTCCCCCCCCCCCCCCCCCCCCCCCCCCCCCCCCGTGATTGAGGAGCCGACTACTGTGCCTATTGAGAGATACGAGCAGGTTGTGAAGGAGAAAGAAGAGCTGATAAAAGCCAACGAGAAGTTGGAAGAAGAGCTAGTGCAACTCAGGAGCGAAAGAAATGAAGTCGTACACTCCTTCAAGCAGCAAACAGAGCTGGTGAACCAACTAGGTGCAGAACTGAATGAACAACGAAAGAAGCGTGAACGTCTGGGGATAGATTTCAAGAGCTCTCACGACATGCTGGAGTCCAAGAAGAAAGCACTTGATGTAGCCTACCGGGAGATCTCCGCATTCAACAAAACCTGGAATGCCACGCTGACCGGCAATAAAGAAAGAGAAGACAAACTGAACCTGCAGATCTCTGAACTGGAAGATCAGTTGAAAGCTAGCCAGAAAAAGTTTGAAGAAGAGGTTATGCGGAGATATGACGTTCAGAATGCCTTGAACAAAGTCATCAAGCATAAGAAAGATTCTGCATCCCAGAAGCGGAAGCTAGAGGAGTGCTTTGGAGAAGGTGCTTGGGAGGAATCCATTGGTGATCTCCAGCGTGTTATCAGGCAAAGAGACTCGCTCCTCGAAGGGTTGCTTTCTCAGCCAGACCATCCCAAGACTAAGAGATTGTTAGAGGAGTATCAGGCATATGGTCGCACTTGATTGCCTTATGTACTGTTGTATATGCTTTATTTGCATTGTGCTGGCCATCACCAGGATTGTTGGTTGAGGTCATGCCTTCTTGTTATTGTATGTCTGACTTGATGGGCTCTTCGCAGCAATATATGAGATGTTTTTCCATGATTGGATTTCAAGCTTCTTATCACTATCACTGTCACTACACTGGCACTTTGGCACTAGAATTAGGGGTTGATCTCCCTAACGCACAGACACATATTGCATCTGCATATTCATTTTGCATTGCCAGTTACTTGTTGAATTTGTATCTTATTTCCTGCATCTCACAGGTTTTTCAGGATTGACGACCAGAGAGTCCACCGCTACTCAACCAGAAACAACTGCAAGAAGGTAATGGATAAAGTTCAGGTCGAGATGCAGGAAATCCGCGAGAAGTTGACTCTGTTCATGCAGGCCATGGAGAGCATGGCCAAGGGCCAAGAGAATCTTCAGACCATGGTGCAGTCGCTGCTGGCGCGGGAAAATGGAAATGGCAACACTGACCACATTTCTGTTGAAACTCCTCGCCGGGAGGATGAGGTACCGGCAGTTGTTACTCCCCCTATTGTGACTGTCAATGGAAATACTGGTACTGGTGCCGGTGCTGGCGCTGGTAACAGCAATACTGGGAATGGTGGTGATGGGTATGTTGTTAACAACAAAGGCAACACTGTGGATGCCGATCAAGGATTCGTTGATAATATTGGCTTTGGAAACAATGGGTATGGCAATGTCAATCAGGACGGGAACTTCGGGTTCAACAATCAAGGCTTCGGTAATGATGGTTACGGCCACAATCAGGGGTATGGCTACGGTAATGGTGGATTCGGTAATGTGAATGTGAACGGCGCTGGAGCATTGCCTTTCAACAATGGTTTCGGACCTACTGGGGTCAATCTAGGGTTCGGCAACTGAGGACAGGGTCCTGTGTTCAATCAACAAGGATTTGGCCGTAACATGGGTTATGATGGGTATGGCAATGACTGGAATGTGGATCAACAGGAGGACGCTTTTTCAGGAAGGGGTATGGGACCTGAAGGCCCTATTGACCCTGTTCAGAGGATCAGAATGCTAGAAGAGCAGATGAAAGGTGTGGTTGATCAGAAATCCGCTGGGTTAGACATGACTACTATGGGGTTGGTACCAGGGCTGAGGGTGCCCTTGAAATTCAAGGCTCCAACATTCGACAAATACAAAGGAGATACCTGCCCAAAGGTCCATGTACGTTCTTATTATAGAAGGATGTCTGCGTATTCCAATGATGAAAGGATGCTCATGCATTTCTTTCAAGACAACTTATCGGGACCATCATTGGAATGGTACATGGGACTGGAGCCCACCCAGATTAGGAGCTGGAAGCAGTTGGCTGATGCTTTCGTTATGCATTACAGATACAACAGTGATTTGGCGCCAAACAGAGTTCAGTTGCAGAGTCTGTCGCAGAAAAATGGTGAAAGTTTCAAAGAGTACGCGCAGCGGTGGCGCGATATGGCGGCTAGGGTGCATCCTCCTTTGGTTGAAAGGGAGATGAATGACATGTTTGTGGGGACATTTACTGGAATGTACTATGACAAGTTGCTCAGTGTATCGATGGGCAGTTTCTCCGATATGATCCTTATGGGGGAAAGGATCGAAAATGGAATTAAATTTGGAAAGATTCAGGCAGGCGAATCTACTTCAGCCGGGGGTGCGAGAAAAGCGTTCGGCGGAAGACGACAGGGTGATACTAGTGCTGTATTTGGTGGCAGAGGCCGGGGCAGAGGCAGAAATCAGTACATTCAACCTCAACAGATAGCCAGTGTTACTATTCCAATTTAACAGCAACAACAACCTCAACAACAACAACAACAATATCAATAACAACCGCAGCAGCAGCAAAGGCAGAATCAGGGTCAGGGAAGGTTTCAGAACGTAAGGCCGAAGAGGGTATTTGATAAGCCTCCGTCGACATATGCAGAGCTTCTTCAGACACTGCTGGGGTTGAATTTGGTCGAGAAAAGGACAATGGAACCACCTACAGGACCTGTACTTCCTAGAGGGTACGACGCTAGTAAGCATTGCGAATTCCATTCTGGGGCGCCCAGACACGATGTAGAATCTTGTCATGCTTTCAAGCATAAAGTTCAAGACTTGTTGGACAATAAAGCCATCAACTTTGGCCAAGTGGGGCCCAATATTGTACAACAGCCTATGCCTAATCATGGGGCAAATGTCGTCTTGACAGCAGAAAATTTGAACTTGGTGTTGGATGTTAATGAGTTGAAGACACCATTGAGTGAAGTGAAAAACAGGTTGCTCAGAGGGGGAGTATTCCCTGGTTGTGACGAATACTGTTTAGAGTGTTGGACCCAGCCAGAGGGCTGTAATGATTTGAAGCAGGGCATTCAGGCCATGATCGATGAAGGGACCTTGCAATTTGATCGAATTGCGGTTGGGAAGCCTGTGGAGGCATTATGTGACGAGCAGAATGATATTGCAACAGTGACGATCCCGAGGAAGACTATAACGATAACGGCGCCCGCCAAGCGGCCAACTATTACAATCACCAAAGCAGGGCCTGTTCCCTTTGAAAGTACGAAAGTTGTCCCGTGGACATACGAATTAGAAGCGTACTGCAACGGTGAAAAGATTGTGGTGAATAACCAGCCAGCTGGGGCTGTTGATAATGTCGTTGGAACGGGGGGAATGACCCGTAGCGGAAGGATCTTTACCTCACCTGAAATAGAAGCAGAGAGGTTGGCCAAAGGTAAAGCCAAAGTAAGTGAAAGCGGGCCTTCTCAGTCAAAAGAAAAGGATACGTCGCTCAAGGACGTAGAGGAGTTCATGAGACTAATTCGTAAAAGCGACTACAAAATTGTTGAACACTTACAACAGACGCCGTCGAAGATTTCCATCTTGTCATTGTTGCTATGTTCCGAGGCCCACCGGAACGCCTTGCTGAAAATACTAGATACGTCATTCGTACCCCAAGAAGTTTCTGTAAATCAGTTAGAGGGGGTAATGGCACATGTCAATGCTGGACATAGCCTGGGCTTCACAGATTTTGACCTAACGCCCAAGGGTCGGGAGCACAACATGGCCTTGCATATATCGGTGGAATGTCGGGGCACCGTAATGTCGCGTGTATTGGTAGATACTGGATCGTCGTTGAATGTATTGCCAAAGAAAGCCATGATGAAATTGGACATACGGGGAGTTATTTGCACGCCCAGCGATTTGGTTGTGAGGGTGTTTGACGGGACGAAAAGATCAGTGTTCGGGTCAATAACATTACCGCTTCAGGTGGGGCCAGAGATTTTTGATACCGAATTCTACATCATGGATATACACCCAGCTTATAGCTGCCTTCTTGGGCGCCCATGGATCCACGCTGCAGGGGCCGTAACATCCACGCTGCACCAGAAGTTGAAGTACATGGTGGGTGATAGTGTTGTTACCGTTTGCGGGGAGGAAGATATTTTGGTCAGTCACTTGTCATCATTCAGATATGTGGAAGTCGACGGAGAAATACACGAGACACCTTGTCAAGCCTTTGAAGGGTTGCGGATTAAAGACAAAGCTCAGGGTTACAACAAAACATCAGATGTGGCAGTGTCATCTTACAAAGAGGCTCAGGCTTTAGTGCAGACTGGTCAGACTAAAGGCTGGGGGCAGGTACTGGAGATTCCCGTGAAGAATGACAAGTTTGGGCTAGGGTATCAACCGCGTTGTCAGCGTCATCTTCGGGAGCGCCCAGGTTCAAGGGGCCGGTCACGATTACGCCAAGCGGGGTGTGCTTTGAGACTGTCAATGCTATTTCTGATGCTGAAGACGGAGATAGCGACTGCGATATGGACGCGAGGATCAAGTCAAGCGTGCCAGGACAAAGTCTCTGCAACTGGTCCATCCGGGAAACTGTCCCGGTGACTTTTAAACAGTAATGATTTGTTTTATCAATTGTTGAATAATCCTATGTCCTACCTGGGGCATAGTGATTTTACCTTAGGGCTACTTGATTATGTGTATTGCACTGTTTTAATCATGAAATAAAGGCATTTTTCATATACAAATATTATGATCCCTGTTTTTCTTGTTTTTACTTTAACAATAAATGGCAACGTGGTTATTTGCTTTGTTTGCGTGTTGAAGCGTTTAACCATTTTCTTTGCAGGACTAATGTTTCAGATGACATCTTCTACGAACCGCCTATGACTCGTTTCGACTTCGAGCACCCGGTATTCCAAGTAGAGGAAGAGATTGTTGAGGATAGCGACTTGCCAGAGGAGCTGACTCGTTTGTTGAAACAGGAAGAGAGAATCATTTTGCTTCATCAGGAGGAAATTGAGATTATCAACCTGGGGTCGGAAGAAGTTGTGAGAAATATCCGTATAGGGGCTGCGCTGCAGAGCAACGTTAAGCAAAGGCTAATTGAGATACTGTGAGAGTATGGTGATATATTTGCTTGGTCGTACGAGGATATGCCTGGGTTAGATACGGAGATGGTTGTGCACCGTCTGCCACTGCGAGAGGAATGTCCGTCTGTTAAGCAGAAACTCAGAAGAACCAGACCAGACATGGCTGTGAAAATCAAGGAGGAAGTTCAAAAACAGTGGGATGCTGGTTTCCTAGCCGTTACAACTTATCCGTCATGGGTCGCTAATATAGTACCAGTGCCGAAGAAAGACGGTAAAGTGCGAATGTGTGTAGACTACCGTGATTTGAATAGGGCGAGCCCGAAAGACGACTTTCCACTTCCTCACATCGATGTGCTGGTTGATAACACTGCTCAGTTCTCTGTATTCTCTTTCATGGACGGTTTCTTAGGCTATAATCAGATCAAAATGGCGCCAGAAGACATGGAGAAGACTACCTTCATTACTCCCTGGGGAACATTTTGCTACAAAGTGATGCCCTTCGGACTGAAGAATGCTGGGGCAACATATCAACGTGCTATGACGACTCTCTTTCATGACATGATGCACAAAGAGATCGAGTTTTATGTTGATGATATGATTGCCAAATCCCAGACGGAGGGGGAACACTTGGTTAATCTGCTGAAATTGTTCAAAAGGCTTAGGAAGTTCAGGTTGAGACTGAACCCTAACAAATGCACCTTCGGGGTGAGATCGGGTAAACTGCTGGGGTTTATTATGAGCGAAAAGGGAATAAAGGTTGATCCTGCGAAGATAAAAGCAATACAAGAAATGCCGACGCCCAAAACAGAAAAAGAAGTGCGTGGGTTTTTAGGGAGGTTGAACTACATCGCCCGGTTCATATCTCACCTAACCGCGACATGCGAGCCGTTATTCAAGTTGTTGAAAAAGGATCAGGTGTTGACCTGGAATGAAAATTGTCAAAAGGCGTTCGACAAGATAAAAGAATACTTGCAAGAACCTCCTGTTTTGATACCCCCAGTGGCCGGGAGACCTTTGATTATGTATTTGACGATTCTTGAGGAAAGTATGGGTTGTGTTCTCGGTCAACACGACGAGACCGGACGTAAAGAACATGCGATTTACTATTTGAGTAAGAAGTTTACCGACTGTGAGTCCAGATACTCAATGCTCGAGAAGACGTGTTGCGCGCTAGCCTGGGCCGCCAAACGTTTGAGGCAGTACATGCTGAATCATACAACCATGCTAATTTCAAAGATGGATCCAATCAAATACGTGTTTGAGAAGCAAGCATTCTCCAGAAGAATTGCCCGATGGCAGATGGTGTTAACCGAATACGATATCCAATATGTCTCGCAAAAGGCTATTAAAGGTAGCGTTATGTCAGAGTACCTTGCGGAGCAGCCTGTTGAGGACTACCAATCGATGAGGTTTGATTTTCCTGACGAGGATATCATGTACCTGAAAATGAAAGATTGTGAAGAACCGTTGCCGGACGAAGGACCAGAGTTGGGTTCCAAATGGCAGTTGATATTTGACGGAGCTGTAAATTCCTATGGTAGCGGAATAGGGGCAATTATCACCACTCCTCAGGGGTCGCACATCCCCTTTACTGCCCGATTTACTTTTCCCGTTACCAATAATGAGGCTGAATATGAGGCTTGCATCATGGGTCTGGAAGAAGCTATTGATTTACGAGTCAAACATCTGGATGTATACGGAGACTCAGCTCTAGTAATGAATCAAATTAAAGGAGAATGGGAGACACGTCAGCCCAATTTGATACCCTATATGAATTATGCAAGGAGGTTGTTGCCTTTCTTTGACAAGGTGGAATTGCATCACGTGCCACGAGCAGAAAATCAAATGGCTGACGCCCTGGCGACATTGTCTTCAATGTATAAAGTTAACTTCTGGAACGAGGCTCCCCGGATTGTTATCTCTCGGCTCGATAGGCCTGCATTCATATTTGCCATTGATGAGGCTCCCGATGGTCAACCCTGGTACTTTGACATCCAGAATTTCCTGAAGAACAAGGAGTATCCGGCTGGGGCATCTAGTCGAGATCAGAAGACTCTCAGGAGATTGGCTGGCAATTTCTATTTGAACCCGGACGGTGTCCTATACAAAAGAAACCACGACTTGGTGTTGCTACGTTGTGTAGATGAGAAAGAGGCGGAGTTGCTCATGGAAGAGATACATGAGGGTACATTTGGTACACATGCTGGTGGGCATGCTATGACGAGAAAGCTGTTGCGGGCAGGTTATTATTGGCTAACTATGGAAACAGACTGTTTCAAGTTTGCAAAAAGGTGTCATAAATGCCAGATTTATGCGGACAAAATCCATGTGCCTCCGAGTCCTCTGAATGTGATGTCATCACCATGGCCTTTCTCCATGTGGGGAATTGATATGATTGGCAAGATTGAGCCTACGGCATCAAACGGGCACCGGTTCATTTTGGTGGCAATCGATTACTTCACCAAATGGGTGGAAGCAGCATCATATGCTAATGTCACCAAACAAGTGGTCTCCAGATTTATCAAACGAGATATTATCTGCAGATATGGAATCCCTGAACGGATTATCACCGACAACGGTTCGAATTTGAATAACAAAATGATGAAAGAGCTGTGTCAGAATTTTAAGATTGAGCATCACAACTCTTCTCCTTACCGGCCCAAGATGAATGGCGCAGTCGAAGCGGCCTAAGAACATAAAGAAGATTGTTCAGAAGATGGTTGTGACATATAAGGACTGGCACGAGATGCTACCTTTCGCTTTGCACGGTTATCGTACGACGGTACACACATCAACCGGGGCAACCCCTTTCTCATTGGTATACGGGATGGAGGCGGTGTTACCGTTGGAGGTCGAGATTCCTTCCCTGAGGGTTTTACGTGATGTCCAACTTGACGAGGCAGAATGGGTTAAAGATAGACTGAATCAGCTCAGCTTAATGGATGAGAAGAGGCTGGCTTCTTTAGCATACGGTCGGTTATATCAGAGCCGGATGAAGAAGGCTTACGACAAGAAGGTATGCCCTTGAAGCTTTCAGACGGGCGATCTTGTTTTGAAAAAGATTCTCCCACCACAAACAGATCACAGGGGCAAGTGGACTCCTAATTACGAAGGACCCTACGTTGTCAGAAGAGTCTTCTCTTGAGGAGCCTTGTTACTATCCACCATGGATGGTGAAGACTTTACGTCTCCTGTGAATTCGGACGCAGTTAAAAAATACTTTGCTTGAAAGTGACCCGCTGGACAGTAAAAAGAGAGTCCAGGCAAAAATGGGGCATCCCGGCGAACCATAAAAAATGAATAAAAGGTTCGGACAAAAGTTAGGGATAAAATTGAAAAAATGTACACCCGCGAAGTCGAAAACCTGAAAAGGGCGATTTTGGCAAAAAAGGGTATCCCGGTGAATTGAAAACCCGCAAAGGGCGGTTCACACAAAAGTTAGGGATTGAAAAAGCAAATGACTGCGGTCCGGATTTGATACAACATTGCTTAGTGGTTTGGGAGTACCTGGGGGGCCGTCTATCCAAAAACAATCTCTTCCGAAGATCGAGTACCGGGAAAGCGCAGAGTCAGGCGAGTCATAGGAGGATCAGCTCATGGTGTTTGTCTGTACCACGTCGCCGGCATGTATACAAATATAGTTTTGTATTTTATTTATGCTTCTTGTGCATATATGTATGTGTGTTTGTGCGTAACTTCCTCTTTTCAAGAGTTGCATCCAGTGTACAAAACTTTGCCTATTCAGAGGCCCGTTATCAATAAAACATGTTATTCAGTACTTGATGCTTGTTCGTTACTGTTTTGTTTGTGAAAGACGCTGATGTTTTGATAAACTTGCATTTGCATAATCTTGCTGGCCCTTGCCAATAATTGATAAAACTTCGAATTGACTGAAGTAATGTCATAGGTGCTAACCCGGATAGATTTCGTTGTATAGGCCTATTTTGTCTCGTTTGTGTTTTGCAGGGTTCTTACCTTTGGAGCAAACAGTCAGGGATTGTATTCCCCAACCAAAATCTCTTGACGTAAGACCTGATTCCAGTTGATGTCATTCTGCAGCTAGTCGCAGCTTATTCCCCAAGATTTGAAATGACGTTTATCCCTTCCCGAAGAGGGAGTTATTATCCCCAGAAGAGTGTCCTCAGGGAAGTTGTCCACAGGATATCCCCAGCAAGTCGAAATCAGTATCCCCTGCAGAGGTTGCGCTCCCCCAGTGAGTCGGATATGTGCAGGATCAATCCCCAGCATGGGATGTTCCCGCAAGAGTTTAACCAAGTTGTTGGTTCAGAAGGATTATACCCAGAGGAGGTTTTTCTTGCTCCCCCACAGGTCGTCATGCCATTGACAGGATATTGATCCTCAGCAAAGTCCGAGGCTTCGAGTTTGTAAATTGTGCCCAGACAGTGTGCTTTTCCTAGAAGTGTCTCTTTTTCCCCATCTAAGTTTGTTCACCAGCAGGGTGGCTTGTTCTTTCCTCCCAGTGGAAATTGATGTTTAATAGCTCCTCGACAGAGTTGGTTGTGTTTCTGGCGTTTATTTCGCTGGAATACTTGATGATACTTGTTCTCCCCGGCGAAGTTGGCGTTATCCTCAACATTCATGTTGTTGAGACATCATTATCAGAGTGGCCCCGGCAGCTTGAGCCTGCATTTGCATTTGCATATATCGTCACATTTGCCTCTACTTAAACGCGTAGCATTTCCGTGCCGTACGGAGCATTACGCCACTTTCAAACATACGCATTTTGAAGCATAAGTCAGGTTGGCTACCTCTTTGTTTTCAGGTGTTCTTCCCTGCAGGTAATTGGACTTCTTGTTCAGGATCGTTTTCAGATATTCAGATTTGCGGCATAAGATATGTGATGATAATGTTTGTCCCGCCGTATGTTCCCTTATCAGAGGTGCTTGATTAACTTCTCTTCTTCCTCAGCGGAGTGTTCTTTACACGGCTTCATAATTGGACTTTGGAGTTATTGTCAAAAATCCCCCGGCGGAGTGTTCTCTCGGGTTGCTGTCACGTCAGCATTTTCAGAAAAGATTTCAGGGATTAGACATCTGAAGTCATTACTCGTCATCAAGTTGAACGTCTGGCAGTTGACGTCAGAATTTCCCCCAGCTGAGTTCTCCCCGGTTTGTTGTTAGGGCTTCATAATTAGACTTTGAAGATGTTACCATCATGATATGGCTTCATAAATAGACTTTGAAGTTCGTTACATCAGCGCTATAAGGCTTCATGATTTGACTTTGGAGTTGTTGTTGGCATTTTTAAAGGGGGATTTCAGCGATTAGACGGCTGTAATCGTTACTTGGTGTCACTGCTTCATAATTAGACTTTGAAGTTGTTAGCAGCAGTGGATGGCTTCATAATTAGACCTTGGAGTTATTATCCGTTTATACGGCTTCATAATTCGACCTTGGAGTTATTGTCAGTGTTAAACAACTTCGTAACTAGACTTTGGAGTCGTTGTTAGAGATTCCCTAGCGGATTTTCCTCGCGTAGCTGTTATGTCAGCATTGCAGACTTCTTGATTTGACTTTGGAGATCGGCATAGTTTTCTTGGAGTGGTTGTTACGTCAGTGTTACACGGCTTCGTGATTAGGCTTTGGAGTCGTCGTTAGCGGTTCCCCAACAGAGTTTTCTACACCAGCTGTTACGTCAGCATTGAGCCGCTTCATAATTAGACCTTGGAGTTGTCGTCAACATCAAACGACTTCGTAATTAGACTTTGGAGTTCTTCAGTGATACCGCTGTCGCTACTGCGAAAATCGGCACCGGCTGACAGAAGAGTCGCCACCGTGCGTTATTTATCCCAACGGAGGGAAAGGAAACGCTCGAAGTAAACCTCGCAAAAAACGGGGAAAGGTATGGTCATCGCAACCAAAACCTGGGTTCGGGAGTCGGTTACGCAAGGGGAAGGTATTAGCACCCCTCAAGTCCGTCGTACTCGACGGGATCCACGCTTGCTTGGGTTGTCTAAAGGATGCAAAAACAATCTATCTACGGCTGCTAAATCTAAACGGAACGGAATTGACTCGATAGAGCATCGCACTCTATGCCTACGTATTCTCAAGAGAGAAAGTCAGAGTCAACGTAGTTCGGGACTACGGGGAAATTGGCTCGCCAAGACCTCGCGTCTTGTGCCTACGTACTTCCACACTGCATGGAAGATCAGAGCTTTACGTAGTTCAGGCTAACTACGGCTAAACAGGGTATTCTCATACAGCAGTGAGAAATCAAACTGGTTTTACAGGTACGGGAACCTATGGGAAAAACTACGGTCTGGTCTCAAATGCACTCGGGCAAGAGAGAAAGGGATAACAATCAGTCGTCAGCGGGAAAGTCTCGATCGCATAGCAGCGAGAGAACAAAAATTAGTCGTTAGTGTGCTCGCTAGGATATCGCATCCTATGCCTACATATTCTCGTCTGGTACGAGAAATCAGAGCAGCTGTAGTTCGGCTACTTCGGGACCACAACTCAAATCTCGTTTTATTAACATTCTGAAAAATGGTTACAATGATTGAATACTGAAAATAAACTCCTAAGAACTATCCTATCCTATGAAAAATCAAATGTAAAATAGTCCCCTAACAAGTGGACTTCTAAACTATCCCTAAAATAAAACTCCATGAAGAAAATACACTCTAAAAAAATATTACATCTACACTAATATTTTTTTACTATTTTTTCTATTTTTTCAACTATTTTCAATATTATTTTTCTCATTTCCTTTCTTTTCTTTTTTTTTTCTATATTTCTTCCTCTTTTTCTTTTTTCTTTTTTTAATTTCTTAATATTTCTTTTTCTCATTTCCTTCTCTTTTTCATATTCTCTTTTCTTCTTCTTTTTTTTCAAATATATTCTTTTTTCAAAATATTTTCTCTTTTTTCATATATTTTCAAATATTTATTCATGTATTTTTTTCCTTTTGTTTCTATATATAAAAGAAACTAAGGGAACTAATATAAAAGAAAGCAATAAAAAAGAAAATACAAAAAAATGGGGGTGCAGCTATTACAAGGGTATGTATCAGCAGAAATAATAAACAAACTGGGGAACTGGGCTAAGCCCATCAAAAACCAACAAAAATAAAGGGGAGGAGGGGAAAAAACGAAGGGGGTGCCATCTCGTTGGGCTTGGCCCATTTCACCACAGAATACACAGAGGGGGGGGGGGGGGGGGGTGAAAATAGGAAACGCAGGGGTGATGAATTGCAAAACAACTAGGCCCAAAGCCCAATCCAAACTCGGTCCACTCCAATTTCACTTTCCTTCTCATTTCGTTCAGAAAACCCTAGACTCCTCTTGCTCTCTCCTTCTACTGTTCACCGCCGCTTCCATCGTTTCTTCTCCCTGAACCCTCTCTCAAACGCTCAATCTCAACCTTACCTTCACCATCATCATGTTGCCAACACCACAACGAAAGGAACCTATCAACGAACCTATTGCGATGATTATTGGAGATTGTCGAAGATCAAAGACGAACGCCTTCATCGTCTTTGAAGAGCGCCTGGAAAAAACAGCATTTAACCACACGAAGGTTGATGATGAAGCACGTGAATCTGGCACGGAGGAGTAATACTCTTGAAGGAAATATAAAAAACATGGGGATTGAAGTGCATGTTCTTGATCTGGGTTTGAATGAAGTTCTTGGATGATGTTGATGATCTGGAGGTTTCTGGAGAAAAGCGTATGAAGGTGATGATGACCGACGATGAAGATCATTCGTTCGTTTTGTTGACGATTGATTGAAGGTTGAAGATCGTTCTTGGGAGATTTCTGAAGACTGCTGAAGCTTCGTGAAGTTCTTGACGAAGATCACTGAGTTTCTGATGAATGTTACTTGACGAACGTGTGAAGATTTCTGCGGATCTTTGGCGATTTGTTGAAGCTTGATCTGGAAATGGATGAATGTTCTTGATCTACGATGAAGGTTTTTCTTTGCACGGATCAGATGAAGTTGATTATTGGAGATTTTGAACATTCACGAAGAAATATGGATTTTGGTTGCTGAAGATGATGATGGTTGAATTTCTGGAGTTTGATGATTCTTGATGAACGTTGAAGATGATGTTTGGGACCGGAGAAGATGAGAGGAAAAAGATGGATTCTGGAATTTTTTGGGTGTTTTAGGGTTTCCGGCGAGCTAGACGGTGGCCGGAGTAAGTTAGGGTCGCCGGCGATTGGTAGTTGTGGTGGCCGGAAAATGGCAGGGGCGGTGGTTGCATGGCCGCCGACCATGCAACTGGTGGAGTTCTGGTGAGGCCAGGAGGAGGACAAGTGGCACGGGTAGTGGAGAGAGTGAATGCATGTGCGCCACGTAGCACTGGGCGTGGCAGGGAGAGAGAGAATGGAGAATGAAGTGGCAGTGTGATGAGGAAAAACGTGGCTCCCTCCCTGGCGTTTACACGTGGATGCTGACTTATATACTGACATGGCTTTGGACTTCTGAAGAAATGGGCCTCGCAGAGATTAACTGGATAATTGTGGCCCAAATGATTATACTGAATTAGTGAAAAGGAAACGTGATTAAGAATTGATTAATGGCTAATTAGTAACTGATGGACTACATTTAGAACTAACAGACTCAATTAAGTGCTAAACAAAAAATCAATCTAATGAACTAATTAATTCTAAAAAACCATTAATCCCAGATTAAACCAATTAAACTCGATTAAACCTAATTGAAAAGATCTATTATACTATGAGGCCTATTTTAAAATTTCTGGAAACTCTCACAATATCTAATAAACCCTATATTTAACAAAAGCTATTAAATCCTATAAAAGGAAAATCTATTATTAATAAAAGAAAAAATCTATATTCTATTAAATCTATTTAATATCTAATAAATTCTAAAAGAAAATCCATTAACTCCTATAAAAATAGAAAAATCTATAATATCTAGAAATAAAATCCATACTAATTTTTATAAAAGAAAAATCTATTAATCTAAAAGAAAATCTATATTAAAAAACTATATCATAAAAGAAAAATATTTTTCTATTAAAACCCTAATATTCTAAAATTGATTTTAAAGCTATTAAAACTATTTAAAAAACGATTAATATTCTAAAATGATTAAAATCTATTAAAACCCTAATAATGGCCAATAAAATCCAGAAAAATCACAATAATTCCCGAAGGAACAAAAATAGCACCGAACGACAAATAACACTGCGAGAGCGCACCAAAATAGCCGGCAAAAACCAATAGACCCCGAGATATCCCTAAAAACAACAGCGCCAGCTGAAAACACTGGGAATATCACGACTTCCCAAAACAAATCGATTCTACCTATCTAAACTGATTAAAAACACCTGAGACGCGAGACGAGAGCTGTGGTCCCGATAAAATCAAACCAAATGAAAAATGCATTGTATGCGATATGCAAATGCGAATGCAGTCATGCGTCAAAACATCGAGCCAGATACGGGACCCGGTTGGTCAAATTTTAGGGTGCAACAGCTGCCCCTATTCAAGCGGCTTGGACCTGAATGGGTGAAGAGCGCTCAACCTTCAAACATTCAAAGGTAGATGACGGTTGAATACAAATGAAACCCTGAAATTTGCCAACCGCGAGAATATACTGTAAAACTGCTTGAGGAGTAGCCTCCAATGAACTGAAGTTTGGTTGTCACGGCAACAACTGGTCAATTATCTGATAAATTTTCTTCTCCTTTTCAACAATCACCTGTGCGACACCACAAGTATTGGAATAATGCTTCGAAAAGCAAACGACTTGATTCCCATCTCTCTTATGGGATCAAATCCTGTCAACTCACAGTTCACTGCGAACTTGAGGACAATTCTCCTGGGGAACTTCTGAACCGACTGCTCGACACCCATTCTGTCAACAGGCCGCAGCTTCAGAAACATGATACACGCCAATCTTTTTTTTCCAGTGCCGACGTAATCAACCAAATATGAAGAAATCACTCCGCTGGGGGAAGACGAGAAGCTTAACCACACAACTCTGCAGGGGAACAAACTCGAAATCCAATAGGTAACCAACCTGGTTCATGTTTCGACATGCGTATGTCTGATAATGATGCCATGTCCTATATGACATGGAAATGCTATGCGTTCTGTTTGAAAATGCGAGGCCCAGACGACATGGAAAGGCTATGTGTTTGTATAAATGCTATGACTATATATGCAAATGCTAATGCAGGCTCGAGCTGCCAGAGAACACCAGGTCTGCAACCACTTGGAAAAATAAATGCCGAAGGCAACGTCAACTCTACTGGGGATGAACCGAAGTCACAGAATTATCTCAGCAAAATAAATGCTGGAAAAGGGAAACCAAATCCGCTAGGGATAACCATCCTGCTGGAGAAATGGAAAAGCAACCCTGCTTGGGGAGAAAGAAAGAACAACTCTGCTTGGGGATGCTCTATTCAAACCATTGGCAACTGATTGCGCTCTGCGGGGAATTGACCCAAACTGGGGTTGATTGCGTGTAGCACGCTGCTGGAAATGCCCCTACTATCAAGGATATCAATCTTAATCTGCTGAGGATACTCCTGATCCTACTCTGATACGGGGTAAAATACAATCTCGACTCTTCTGGGGATAATAAGCAACTTTCATCTGCTGAACAACATCCACAAGGAACTCAAACATTAATCGGAGTACTGGTATCCGTCGAGCTTTGCATCGGAGAGCATGACAACATGCGAGTCATTGGGAATTACTGTGTCAGATACCTTTAGGTTTTTTGTTTTTCTGGCTTAGGATAAACATGGATTATGTACACAGTGGGAGATATGGAAAATACTAGACGAGAACTAGCATTCAAAGGTAGACTACCAGACGAGAACTGATAGGAAAATAGGTTATCGAACGAGAATTGATTTAGCTTGGACATCAGGCGGGGCTGACTGGATAACAGACTGAGGCATAGACAACCAGGCGAGAACTGGCTGAAAACTGACGCACACCAGACGAGAACTGGTATAACACATAGGTTAAAACACACGATGACCAGAAGAGAACTGATTCCGCGATGACATGTACCAGACGAGAACTGATACAACACTTGAAGAAACGGTGACCAGACGAGAACTGGTTACAATAAACTACACCAGACGGGAACTGATGCTTACAATAAACTACACCAGACGGGAACTGATGCTTACAATAAACTACACCAGACGGGAACTAATGCTTACGGAAGGGTGGGCCAGACGAGAACTGGTTACCGGTTTGCCAGGCGAGAACTGGACTTTGGAAATAACTGGTTACTGACACGTAACAGGTTTGAACTGTAGGATAATGATCCAACGACAGCAAGGCCTTTTTCGAAATGTTAAGGTTTTTGATAAGGGTATTGACATGGTTCCCCAATACTCAACTCCGGCTGGGGATAAACAGAATGGCTTGAATAACTTGCCCCAGTACACTCAGCTGGGGATAAAAAGACTGGCTTAAACAACTTGCCCCAGTACGCTCAACTTGCCCCAATCTAACTCTTGGGAGTACTTGCTCTGAACAGCTTGCTACGAGACGACCTCGAGATTACTTGCCCCGATATCTATACGACAACAGAATTCCATCTCCATTAAACCCCTATCAACCCAGCTGGTTTCAACATTCTCTGCGGTGACTTGCCCCTGAATGAGCGTTCTAGCGACTTAACCCGATCTGATTATCCCCCTGAAGTTCTCAACGTTCTGCATGATTGCCCCTGATTGGGTCTCGAGAAGACTCACTTCTGATCAACTGCTTATCAAATAAACTGCCCCTGATCAACTGAAGCTTCGGGACTTGTCCTCTGACTAACTGATTTCGAACTCACTGGAAGTCAATGCCCCTGATTCTCAGGGTTTCACAACATACACCATTCTGGTTCAGACTACGGAATTACTCAGTCCTGCTTGATGATTCCCTGGTGGAATTTCTTTCATGCCAACTACTAACCTGCAATTAAAATTGTCTATTCATGAATGGTAATCTTAATGCAGTGGTTATGCAGATTTTGAAAAACTTTGAGCTGTCACTCATTTACATGTCATGATTGTGAGTGACGAATGAATCAAAGTTCAAACGTAGTGCTTACATGGTCAGTGAAAACACAACAAGGATGTGACTAGCAAGTCAAGAAGGAGTCAGGTTACTCAACCTTATCGTAATGCGCTTTTCAGAATAAACCCTACCTCAATTAGGTCTTTTAAGGGTTGTATCATGGTCGGGTTCACGGTTCGTGAAACAAAGGATATTTGGCTCAAATTTTGCTTTGTACCCACCCTTTCTACGTGATGATCTCCGATCCTAAGGTTCAGTTAACCTGGCACAAGCGCTCGCCTCTTCGAGAGGTATGCTGAATGGTAAGAACCACAACTAAGGAACTCACAAGGTTTTTTCGGAGTGACAGTTACTCCTTCTTCGCTTTCGGTGTCTGTGTACACGACTTTGTGACTCGCTGGGGAAAAAATTTCTTTTATCCCTTCTTTTTCGTTCTTTTGATTCCCTAATTTTTGCCTGGACTGACTCCTTTTGAGTTCCTTTCGATTTTTTCGTTTTCTTTTGAAGTCCAGCGGGATGCCCTGATTTTTGCCTAAGTATTAGCTTTCTAGCTTTTTCTTTCTTTTTACTTAGTGGGCTTTCTTATTCTTTCTTTTGGAACAAAGTCGTGTGACACTGGTTGTCTTGATTGCTCCGAAAGGATTGTAACTGTCTCCCTCCTGATTGGTGAGGTTTGACCTCTTGGAAGGTATAATCTGCTTGATCCTCGAAGGACAACACTCCTCTGTAAGACTTGAATGCTCGGTCAAGCTAACTGACAACTACCCTGCCCCGGGTTAAGATGTGAGGGTTTAAAAGTCCGAAAAAACTTCTACTTCCTGGCTTGAAGTGGTTAACAAGGGACTAACTCCTTATATCTCCAGTGTTTGGGGATTTGAAACAATGCCTTGTACGTCATCGGTAAGGTCTTATCTGAAAGCATACGATCATCGGTTATGAGTTTATTTTCGTCATCCTCCCTCCAATCTTGGCTAGTCACAGTGATAAAGTGGAGTGAATAAAATGCAAGTGTCAGTGCAATGCAGTAAATGAGCGACAGCGACATGATTAATTCAGAAAAATGCATAGTCACTTTATTATTATCACCATTCGAAACATACAATGCTTAAAAGCAGGTAGTAACTAACAGAAAAGAAACTACAAATGCAGATGACATAAAAGTCTGAGGACTGCCAATGCTGAGGCGCCTGCCTGTCTGGACCACTGGCTTTTGCTGGGGAATACTTTCCGAGTCTACGAGCTTAGACAGCTGAGCGGTTGGTATGAACAAACAGAAGTCCTTCTCGAAAGGAAATGCGATCTTGGTCAATCAACTGGTGTACTTTCGCCTGAAATGCTTTACAATCTTCCGTCGAATGCCCTGGAGAGCCACCATGATAACCACACTGAACGTGGGGATTGTACCCAGGAGGGTAAGGTTCTGGAACTGGCTTAAGAGCTTTAGGTTCCACCAAAGAACTCTGGATCAAAGATGGTAGCAGCTGGCTATACGGCATAGGCACTGGGTGAAAAGGAGCTTTCCTTCGTTCCAAGTTGTTGCGAGGCCGATTCTGATGCTGAGTCCGATAACCTCAGCCACGAGTTCGCTGCTTTGCAATGGAAGCGACATAAGATTCCTGATAGGGTGCCCCAGGAACGGTTGTCTGTTCAGTATAACAAGCCATAGGAGGTACTGATATCTGATAAGATGAAGAACCAACAAAATTCACTGATTCGCTTCGAGGATATTCAACCTTTGGCATGACTGCATTGATCACAACTCCTTCTTCATTCTGATAGTCACAAGGGTATTCAGTTTCACCAGCTTGATCGTTTGAAGTAATCTGAATTTTCCCAATTCTTATGGCATACTCAAGGCGTTCTCCTAATGCTACCACGTCGGAGAAACTTAATGGAAGTCCCATCAATCTTTCTAAGTACGGGTCTTGTAGGGAATCTACAAACATGCTTGTCAATTCTCGGTCTAAAAGCGGTGGATGCACTCTAGCAGCAAATTCTCTCCATCTCTGAGCATACTTCCTGATAGGTTCATTGCTCTCTTGAGACAGTTCTTGCAACTGCATGCGATGGGGAGCAATGTCTAGGTTATAATCGTACTGCTTCAGAAAAGCTCTGGCTAAATCCATCCATGACTGAATCTGATTCCTCTCTAACTGTATATACCACCTCAAAGATGCCCCAGTCAGACTATCTTGAAAGCAATGGATCATCAATTTGTCATCTCGCACAAACGAAGTCATTCTTTGACAGAACATCATCAAATGTTGCTTCGGACAGCTATCTCCCGTGTACTTCTCAAATTTCGGCACTTTGAACTTATAAGGCAACACCAGGTCAGGAACCAGACACATGTCTACAGCATCCAGGTTAACAGCATCTTTCACTTTCAAAGCTTCAACTTTCTCTTCCAATGCTCGGAGTTTTCTATCCGTCTCAAGAGCTCTTGGATCTACGGTCCTGGCCATCGGGATATCTCTTCGGTAATTCATCCCAGGGAAAACAACACCTTGATTGTTAACAGGAGGAAGACGTTCATTGCGGGCAACAAACTGCTCATGTCGACCTCGGTTCTCAACAGAAGGCTGTACAACTTGGTCTGCAGTAACGTTGTTCGCTTGCGGGAAGTCTTCCATGGAATCATACAGAGGGTTGGATGTCAGAGTGAACCCTGTCAGGGTGTTAGGAGATTGGAAATTGCCTTCAGACATAGCTACCAATAGTCTTCAGCTGACTTCAATGCTCGATTCTGCTCAAATCTACTCAACCCTTAGGTCGGTCTTCTGACAATCAACAGCTGCTCAATCCAAACTCCGGGTAATCACCTTCAGGAAACAAAGGCTGGATCAGAACTCTGGCTAACTAGAGGATGATATGCGATATGATGCAACACTGTTATGCACATGATATGCAAGATGCAGCAAACAACGGGACCACAGCCCCCACACAAATCTGAATACTGCTGCGCTGCTGACGGAGTACGTTCGCTCTGAAGAGAAGACCAAAATAACGGGTAGGTTGGAAGTCAAGTTTCCTGCAAAAAAAAACCCCACTCACAGGTATGGACCTATATCTGACAAGGTACGGCATCCTATGCGGTCGTCAGCGTCACAGACTTTCAAAACTGACGATACGATTCCCAGAAGGAGTGGCATCATCAAGTCTTGAAGAGGCCTCACTTAGCTAACTTCCAAATGATCAGTTCCCAGAGTCGACAATCCAACTAACCAGCAACCCGAGCCACCCAAAGGGTGGGACAAGAGGCCAACCAGAAGAACCTCGTCTGAGTGTAGATTTCGCGGGACACTAGAACATGCAAAGCATGTGCGCGCCCACTAATTTCTACTCTAATTCTAGGTGCACTCAAACCCAGGTCTGGCTTATCTCTCAATCATAGAACACCCGTCACACCCCAATAGCACAATAGCAACAGATAATATAAATAAATAAACCCCAATAGACAAGCAAGCAAGCGCTAGGATTGACTCTCTCTAGGGGACGTTGGATCCCACATGCATAAGGACTATCGCAGTCCTTAGCAGCCAGGGGACATTGGATCCCCAGCAGACTCGCCAGCTGCTGGGGATCGCCCCAAACAGCTAGGAAAAAACCTAAGGCAAGATCCGAATAGGGAACTACCGCAGTCCCCAGCAGAGTCGCCAGCTGTCGTTACTGCGAAAATCGGCGTCGGCTGACAGAAGAGTCGCCACCGTGCGTTATTTATCCCAACGGAGGGAAAGGAAACGCTCGAAGTAAACCTCGCAAAAAACGGGGAAAGATATGGTCATCGCAACCAAAACCTGGGTTCGGGAGTCGGTTACGCAAGGGGAAGGTATTAGCACCCCTCACGTCCGTCGTACTCGACGGGATCCACGCTTGCTTGGGTTGTCTAAAGGATGCAAAAACAATCTATCTACGGCTGCTAAATCTAAACGGAAGGGAATTGACTCGATAGAGCATCGCACTCTATGCCTACGTATTCTCAAGAGAGAAAGTCAGAGTCAACGTAGTTCGGGACTACGGGGAAATTGGCTCGCCAAGACCTCGCGTCTTGTGCCTACGTACTTCCACACTGCATGGAAGATCAGAGCTTTACGTAGTTCAGGCTAACTACGGCTAAACAGGGTATTCTCACACAGCAGTGAGAAATCAAACTGCTTTTACAGGTACGGGAACCTATGGGAAAAACTACGGTCTGGTCTCAAATGCACTCGGGCAAGAGAGAAAGGGATAACAATCAGTCGTCAGCGGGAAAGTCTCAATCGCACAACAGCGAGAGAACAAAAATTAGTCGTTAGTGTGCTCGCTAGGATATCGCATCCTATGCCTACATATTCTCGTCTGGTACGAGAAATCAGAGCAGCTGTAGTTCGGCTACTTCGGGACCACAACTCAAATCTCGTTTTATTAACATTCTGAAAAATGGTTACAATGATTGAATACTGAAAATAAACTCCTAAGAACTATCCTATCCTATGAAAAATCAAATGTAAAATAGTCCCCTAACAAGTGGACTTCTAAACTATCCCTAAAATAAAACTCCATGAAGGAAATACACTCTAAAAAAATATTACATCTACACTAATATTTTTTTACTATTTTTTCTATTTTTTCAACTATTTTCAATATTATTTTTCTCATTTCCTTTCTTTTCTTTTTTTTCTATATTTCTTCCTCTTTTTCTTTTTTTTTTAATTTCTTAATATTTCTTTTTCTCATTTCCTTCTCTTTTTCATATTCTCTTTTCTTCTTCTTTTTTTCAAATATATTCTTTTTTCAAAATATTTTCTCTTTTTTCATATATTTTCAAATATTTATTCATGTATTTTTTTCCTTTTCTTTCTATATATAAAAGAAACTAAGGGAACTAATATAAAAGAAAGCAATAAAAAAGAAAATACAAAAAAAGGGGGGGTGCAGCTATTACGAGGGTATGTATCAGCAGAAATAATAAACAAACTGGGGAACTGGGCTAAGCCCATCAAAAACCAACAAAAATAAAGGGGAGGAGGGGAAAAAACGAAGGGGGTGCCATCTCGTTGGGCTTGGTCCATTCCACCACAGAATACACAGAGGGGGGGGTGAAAATAGGAAACGCAGGGGTGATGAATTGCAAAAAAACTAGGCCCAAAGCCCAATCCAAACTCGGTCCACTCCAATTTCACTTTCCTTCTCATTTCGTTCAGAAAACCCTAGACTCCTCTTGCTCTCTCCTTCTACTGTTCACCGCCGCTTCCATCGTTTCTTCTCCCTGAACCCTCTCTCAAACGCTCAATCTCAACCTTACCTTCACCATCATCATGTTGCCAACACCATAACAAAAGGAACCTATCAACGAACCTATTGCGATGATTATTGGAGATTGTCGAAGATCAAAGACGAACGCCTTCATCGTCTTTGAAGAGCGCCTGGAAAAAACAGCGTTTAACCACACGAAGGTTGATGATGAAGCACGTGAATCTGGCACGGAGGAGTAATACTCTTGAAGGAAATATAAAAAACATGGGGATTGGAGTGCATGTTCTTGATCTGGGTTTGAATGAAGTTCTTGGATGATGTTGATGATCTGGAGGTTTCTGGAGAAAAGCGTATGAAGGTGATGATGACCGACGATGAAGATCATTCGTTCGTTTTGTTGACGATTGATTGAAGGTTGAAGATCGTTCTTGGGAGATTTCTGAAGACTGCTGAAGCTTCGTGAAGTTCTTGACGAAGATCACTGAGTTTCTGATGAATGTTACTTGACGAACGTGTGAAGATTTCTGCGGATCTTTGGCGATTTGTTGAAGCTTGATCTGGAAATGGATGAATGTTCTTGATCTACGATGAAGGTTTTTCTTTGCACGGATCAGATGAAGTTGATTATTGGAGATTTTGAACATTCACGAAGAAATATGGATTTTGGTTGCTGAAGATGATGATGGTTGAATTTCTGGAGTTTGATGATTCTTGATGAACGTTGAAGATGATGTTTGGGACCGGAGAAGATGAGAGGAAAAAGATGGATTCTGGAATTTTTTGGGTGTTTTAGGGTTTCCGGCGAGCTAGACGGTGGCCGGAGTAAGTTAGGGTCGCCGGCGATTGGTAGTTGTGGTGGCCGGAAAATGGCAGGGGCGGTGGTTGCATGGCCGCCGACCATGCAACTGGTGGAGTTCTGGTGAGGCCAGGAGGAGGACAAGTGGCACGGGTAGTGGAGAGAGTGAATGCATGTGCGCCACGTAGCACTGGGCGTGGCAGGGAGAGAGAGAATGGAGAATGAAGTGGCAGTGTGATGAGGAAAAACGTGGCTCCCTCCCTGGCGTTTACACGTGGATGCTGACTTATATACTGACATGGCTTTGGACTTCTGAAGAAATGGGCCTCGCAGAGATTAACTGGATAATTGTGGCCCAAATGATTATACTGAATTAGTGAAAAGGAAACGTGATTAAGAATTGATTAATGGCTAATTAGTAACTGATGGACTACATTTAGAACTAACAGACTCAATTAAGTGCTAAACAAAAAATCAATCTAATGAACTAATTAATTCTAAAAAACCATTAATCCCAGATTAAACCAATTAAACTCGATTAAACCTAATTGAAAAGATCTATTATACTATGAGGCCTATTTTAAAATTTCTGGAAACTCTCACAATATCTAATAAACCCTATATTTAACAAAAGCTATTAAATCCTATAAAAGGAAAATCTATTATTAATAAAAGAAAAAATCTATATTCTATTAAATCTATTTAATATCTAATAAATTCTAAAAGAAAATCCATTAACTCCTATAAAAATAGAAAAATCTATAATATCTAGAAATAAAATCCATACTAATTTTTATAAAAGAAAAATCTATTAATCTAAAAGAAAATCTATATTAAAAAACTATATCATAAAAGAAAAATATTTTTCTATTAAAACCCTAATATTCTAAAATTGATTTTAAAGCTATTAAAACTATTTAAAAAACGATTAATATTCTAAAATGATTAAAATCTATTAAAACCCTAATAATGGCCAATAAAATCCAGAAAAATCACAATAATTCCCGAAGGAACAAAAATAGCACCGAACGGCAAATAACACTGCGAGAGCGCACCAAAATAGCCGGCAAAAACCAATAGACCCCGAGATATCCCTAAAAACAACAGCGCGAGCTGAAAACACTGGGAATAGCACGACTTCCCAAAACAAATCGATTCTGCCTATATAAACTGATTAAAAACACCTGAGACGCGAGACGAGAGCTGTGATCCTGATAAAATCAAACCAAATGAAAAATGCACTGTATGCGATATGCAAATGCGAATGCAGTCATGCGTCGAAACATCGAGCCAGATACGGGACCCGGTTGGTCAAATTTTAGGGTGCAACAACCGCGTCTTCATGATTAGATTTTGGAGTTGTTGTCCGAAAGTTTTGTCCACATGGAACGGCTTCATAAGTAGACTTTGGAGTTGTTGCCAGATTTTTTCCCCACAGAGTTGCTTGTTGAAGTTTCTCTTATCCGGCCATCAGAGTATTTTCTTCAAGTTTGCTGTTCCGTCAGCATCACAGGGTTTCATAATCAAAATTTCAGAAGTTGTCGCCTGTGGCCGAAATAGGTGCTTGGCAGTTAATTTTGGAGCATCCCCAGTGGGTTTGGCTACTGCAAAGATAAGGTGGAGTTATTGTCCAGTATGATTGACCGAATTGAATTCCTATTGGGTGGAAGAATTCTATCCCCAGTGAAGCCGCCATGATTTCTTTGTGTTGACAAAATATTACCCCCAGTAGAGTCCTCCTCAAAGTCGTTGTCACGTCAACGCTAAAAGGTTTTGTGGGTTGGGACCAATGGAGTTAGATACTGCAGAGATAAGCAGAGTTTCCTGTGTGTAGACAGATGATTTTCCCGTACGGATAGGCGGATGAAGTGTTCCTGTGTTTAGACAGATGATTTTCCCGTACGGATAGACGGATGAAGTTTCCTGTGTTTAGGCAGATGATTTTCCCGTATGGATAGGCGGATGAAGTTTCCTGTGTTTAGACGGATGATTTTCCCGTATGGATAGACGGATGGAGTTTCCTGTGTTTAGACAGATGATTTTCCCGTATGGATAGACAGATGGAGTTTCCTGTGTTTAGACAGATAACTTTCTCGTATGGATAGACGGATGGAGTTTCCTGTGATTAGACAGATGATTTTCCCGTATGGATAGACGGATGGAGTTTCCTATGATTAGACAGATGATTTTCCCATGTGGAAAGGCGGATGGAGTTTCCCGTGATTGGACAGAAATATTTCCCAATGAAGTCGACAAATTTATTGCCTATGATTGATAGGACCTCCTCGTGTTGGCAAGAGGCGAACAACTCATCCCCAGCGGAGTAGCTGGGATCTCTCCATGTTGACGGAATGTAGCTTCCTAACGGGGACAAAGTTCTATTCCTGTGTTGTTGAGATTTCTTCGGGTTGACGAAATGTGAGTCCTGACGTGGACAAATTGGTATTTATCCGGGATTTGACGAAATTTGGATCCAGATGTGGACAGGGTTACTTCTGTGACGACGGAATCTCGATTCGTGTTGACGAATTTGTTTCTCTACTTGTGTTGACAAGGATAGTCAAGTTATGGACGAAGGTGTTGTCGCAAAAATTGTTCAGCACCTGTGGCGTTACATAGGTGGTTGAAGTTGAAATCAGAATTATTATCAGACGTTGGATCAGTTGTTGTTGTAACAACCAGATTCAGTTGGTGGATGTCGTTCCTAAGCAGTGTGCAGTTTATTTCTGCGGTTGGCAAATTTCCGGGTTTCTTGGTATTCAACCGTCTCGTACCTCGATTGTTTGAAGGTCGTTCGCTCTTCACCCAGTCGGGTCCAAGCCGTTTGAATAGGGGCAGCTGTTGCACCCCAAAATTTGCTCAACCTTTTCTTGCCTGATTTATGTTTCATTGCATTTCATTTGCATAATTACATCATGTACATAGTTCAATCATTGGCATATCATAGCATAGCATGCATCCAATAAGGGATCAGGGTGGCTATCCAGAGAAGAGCCTAGCAAGGTGTGTTATCCAAGATGAGAAGTCATCCAGGCCACCAAGAAAGGATTTGAAGTCTTGAGAAGTTTGAGTGCCTACATGTGGGTTTTGCTCCTATCTTGAGGAATGTTGAGAATCATCAGTGAGATGAGAAGCATAGAATGTGAATTTGAGGTGTGTATGGATCTCATGGAATTCCTAGAGGGCCATGTTGGAGTTAATTCAAGTCATTGATTCAAGTGCAAGAGCCACAGTTGAAGTGCAGTCAACTAGGGTTTAATTTGGGTCAATCCTAGGTCAATTGAGTAATTGGAGAGCATCAAAGCCTACTTTGAGATCATGGGGTTCATGGATTGGTATGTTGATACATGTGTGGTGTTGTGCCAAGGTTAAGCAAAGAAAGATCAAGAATGTGGGAAGTTGCTAAATTAGGGTTTCAGTGTAAAATCCCCTGTTTAGAGCCTAACTTCAAAGCCACATAAGTCCAAATACAAGTTTCAAATGGATCTTTGGCCAACATGAAACTTGTAGAGCTTCTCAATACCTTTAACTTTTTCCCCTCAAGGAGCTTTCAAATGGATTCTTGGCCAACATAAGAGTTGTAGGTATTGATCTTAGCTTTAATTTTAGTACTAGAAGTCCTCAAGAAGATTTGTGGAACTCAAGTTATGATCTTGGCAATCCAGGGGTATTTTGGGGAAGTTGAATTATGGGTCATTTTCAAGCATGTGCCAAAATCTCTATCTTCCATGCCTCCAATGGAAAATTGTTCAACATGAAATGTGTTTAGAATGTTGTTTTTAGGTCATATAAGTCATCATGGTGGGTTGAATTGGCCTATATCATGAAGTGATTCAAAAGGGCCTAACATGGAAAGCATTTCAAGTGGGATTAAAGAGGGAAAATGTGATTTTTGGATTATAGGTCCCAAATGCATCATGTGAATACTCATTTTGAGTAGAAATTGCATTTTAGAGACATTGGCATTGGCACAATTTTGAGATGAGGCCTGATTACATGACATGCTTTGTAAAGTGATTACTTCATTTACAAGTTACAATTCCAAAACAAAAATCAGGGCAATTCAGGCCAAGCTAGCTATCCAAGCATGTTTACAAGGCCATTTGGAGTTGAATAAATCATTCTAGAGCTAACTATAATAAGCAGATTGTGACTGTTGCATTGGAGTTTCAAGTGTATGACAGATTTTTGGATCGTCTGAATTGGGCCTCAAGTTGGATCAAAAAGCCCATGGAGAGCTTCTATATATGGATTAGAATGATCTCAGATGAAGGTTGGTGTTGAATTCGTGTTGAACAGAGAGTTTGCAGTTGAGCTTTCAAGGTTTCTAACTGAAAACGGTTTTGGAGTTCAAGGCGCATTCAAGCCGAATTGAGGGTTGGAAAAGCTTCCTCTTACTTCATTGATCGTGCCTGGAGAGTTGTGGAGCTTGAATCCATCGTTTTGCACCTCTGTTGATCCCATTTTTACAGGTATGTAACCTTAAAATTCTACATCATTCTAGGGAGAATTAGTTAGCAATGTGCATGTGGTTAGGACCTAGGATGATTAGGGAACGTTTCTGGATTGGTTTGGAGTTGATTAGTGACAATTAGGTTTGATGATCATTCTTTGTTTGGAGACGGTTATACATGATCTTGAGGTTTCAAAACAAGTTGGATAGATCATGATGATCATTGAAGGATGGTGATCATTTCTGTGGTTTCAATTTTGCAAATGGTGATGGTTGAGATTTTGGCATATTCTGAAGATTGCTTCGTGTTTTAATTTCCATTGAGAGTTAAGAGATTTGGAGATGATATTCATGATCCTGGTGATTTTCTGAGTGAGATTGATATAAGGATCATTGTTTTTGGTTGTATGTGTGTGATGCCTCACCGGAGAAGATGGTGGCTGGACCACCGGACCACCGGACCACCGTCTGAGATATTTGACCTTGGCCTGAGTTGAAGGTAGGAGATGAGTTCATTACCATTGGATCTTCTTGGAATCAAGACTTAGTAGCCTCATCGTGTGGCTGGGACTTGTTCTATTTTGTGGACTTTTGACTGAATGAAACACAACGTTTCATTTATCCAGTCAGCTGGTGACTGGACCCTCACGTGGGTAGCCTCAGGGCTCTTGGATCTGATTACCGGTCTCTTGATCCAATGCATCTGTTTTATTCTAGTTTTTTAATTTCTTTTATTCTTTTTTGTATTTTCTTTTATTCCATTTGATTTCTAAAATCCATATTAAATCCAATTTTGATCCAAAAAAATATTTTAAAAATATCTCCATGATCTTGGATTTAATTGTGATTTTCTGAAATTAATAAATCCCATTTTCATGCCTTTTTCAATTTAATTTAATTTTTCTTATTTTTATGTGATTTCTTTTGAGTTTGGTTGATACATGATTTTGTGGATTTTGTTGTGACCAATTGGTGCATGATTTTGAGTTGATTCTTGTTGGATTAGTTAGCTTAGAGAAGCATATACCCTTAGAAATTTTATCATAATTTTGTGAATAAATTTTAGGCAAATTTGAGTGGTGAACATAAGGAGTGTTAGATTTAGAGTTTCAAAACAACTAGTTGTAGTTTAGGGCATAGTTTGGGGACTTGGTGTTTGATTTAGGTCCTGGGATTTATATGGGGTATTGGGTATAGGCTTAGGTTCCCTTAGAAATTTAATTAGGATTTTATGATCTATTTTAGCATTTTATTTGTATTTTGCAATTGGTGTGATGTTTGTGGGTTTCTCCCTTGGATGCTTGGTTTATTCAATTTGTGTGGGGCTATTTTGGGTGGGCTTTTGGCTTGGACTCTGCTTGGGTGAATTGGAGGACCAAGTGAATTTGCTTTGGATAGCTTGAAGGAGCTTGGAGTTGAAGATTTCTCATCTGTTGGAATGCTTGTCAGGAGCTTAGGAATTAGGGTTTTAGGAAGAGCTTTTTAGACTTAGTTCATTTCTTGCCTCAAACATGGAATGTTTTGTTTGCTTACATCCTATCCTATGATTCAAAGTCCTCTTAAGGAAGCCCCATCTCTCCCTTGGAGGGATGGGTGGCATGCCTTAAAGAGTAGAACTTTTGAGGATACCCTTCTTTGCAGATGATGGTTTCTAGTGATTTCCTTTGGTTTTCACTGGTTTCCATTCATTATAACTTGATCCCAATAACCAATCTTTCTAGGTGGAGCTTGCTAGAGCTTGGAGATAAAGATCTAAGATGTTAAAGATGCCTTTCATAAGGTGTGCTTGAAGATGGAGTTATGTTACTATCCACTTTGCTGTCAGGAGCTGGCTGGAGAATTGAAGCTAGGGTTTACTGTTACTGTCAGAGTTGTTGTTTGCTGTAGGAGTTTGGTGCTGCTGCTTGGGCTGCCTCCTCTGCTTTAGGGTTTTGTTTTCTGTATTATTTGTTGGCTTGTGTAGCTTGCCCCCTAGGTTTGAGGTGAATGTTAATTCACTTTGCCTGTTGTTTTCCCAGGTTCGAGGTTGAGTGGGACTCCCTTGCCTCGCTTGTATTGCTGCATTGCATGCATTTTACTGTATTTGCTTGCTTTCTTTTCTGTTTATCCCCTAGGATCTCTGATTTCCTCTGTGCAGGAGGAAATTACGACAGACATTAGGATTCTTATCCATGCATGACAACATTAGGTTGGTTTTTTATTCCCTTTTAAACCCTAGGTTTTTTAGAGCTTCTTTCTCTTCTTATCTTGAAACAACTCAAAAATACAGTAATAAGGTTAATCGATGTCGTACGTTACGAGCCTTAAGCTATTCGAGAAAGGGTTGCTGGAGAGCTTCTTTCCAGTAGTCTGGCTGCTTAGTGTGGTACCCTTTGGGTGACACACGACGTAGTCACTCTCGAATCATAGTCTCTAGTGCGTCAGAGATTGCAAACAAACTAAAAAAACACTTCTTTCGTAAAAGATTCAAAACAAACATCAAAGTGTCATTTTTGTCCGCTTGGACTCTTAATCAAGAAAAACCATTTTTGAAGGTAATAAAAAACAGTCAGACAAGCTTGTGTCTTCCGTAGCCCGAACTACGTTTGCTCTAATCTTTCATGCTATATGAAAGTACGTAGGCATAAGATGTCGTATCCTAGCGAGCAACCTTCCCACCTTTCCCGCAGGTAGGAGAACTACGTTGACTCTGATTTCTCGTCTCAGACGGGAATACGTAGGCATAAAGTGCGATACTTTGCCGAGTCATTTTCTTTTCTTTTTAACCCAGACCTCTAGAGTAGATAAAATACAATCCGTAAAAGAAAACAAGCGTGGATCCGGTCGAGTATGACGGACGTGAGGGGTGCTAATACTTTCCCCTTGCGTAATCGACTCCCGAATCCAGGAATTTGGTTGCGACGACCATTCCTTTCCCATTTTGCGTTAGGTTTACTTTGAGCGTTTCCTTTCCCTCTGTTTGGATAAATAACGCACGGTGGCGACTCTTCTGTCGTAGCCGGCGCCGATTTTCGCAGTAGCGACAGGTATCTGTTAAACAAATAGGATTTGAACATGAAGTCCCGCTCAACACGAAGTTGAGAGCAACATCTGACCTTGCTGTTAGGCATCTTTTCAACAAACAGGCATCGAATCCGAAGGCCGACTCAACACGAAAGTGAGAGGAAGATCTTACCTCGCCGTCAAGCATATGTTAAACAAACAAGCATCGAACTCGAAGGCCGGCTCAACCCGAAGTTGAGAAGAACATCTGACCTCGCCTTCAGGCATCTGTTAAACAAACAGGCATCGAACCCGAAGGACGGCTCAACACGAAGTTGATAAGAACATTAGACCTCGTCGTCAGGCATCTTTTAAATAAATAGGCTCCGAACACGAAGTCCCGCTCAACACGAAGTTGAGAGCAACATCTGAGCTCGCCGTCAGGCATATGTTCAACAAACAGGCATCGAATCCAAAGGCCGACTCAACACGAAAGTGAGAGGAACATCTGAACTCGACGTCAAGCATATGTTAAACAAACAGGCATCAAACCCGATGGCCGGCTCAACCAAAAGTTGAGAAGAACATATGACCGTGTTGTCAAGAATATGTTAAACAAACAGGCATCGAACCCGAAGGCCGAATGAACCCGAAGTTGAGAAGAACATCTGACCTCGCCATCAGATATCTGTTAAACAAACAGGCATCGAACCCGAAGACCGGCTCAACACGAAGTTGAGAGGAACATCTGACCTCACCGTCAGGCATCTGTTATACAAACAGGCATCGAACCCGAAGGCCGACTCAACCCGAAGTTGAGAAGAACATCTGACCTCACAATCAGGCATCTATTAAACAAACAGGCATCAAACGCGAAGGCCGGCTCAACCCAAAGTTTAGAGGAACATCTGACCTTGCTATCAGGCATCTGTTAAACAAACTTGCATTGAACCCGAAGGGCGGCTCAACACAAAGTTGATAACAACATCAGACCTCGTCGTCAGGCATCTGTTAAACAAATAGGCTTCGAACACGAAGTCTCGCTCAACAGGAAGTTGAGAGCAACATCTGACCTCGCCATCAGGCATCTGTTAAACAAACAGGCATCGAATCTGAAGGCCGGCTCAATACGAAGTTGAGAGGAACATATGACCTCGCCGTCAAGCATATGATAAACACACAGGCATCGAAACCGGTGGGCGGCTCAACCAAAAGTTGATAAGAACATCTGACCTCGCTGTCAAGAATCTCTTAACCAAATAGGCATCTAACCCGAAGGCCGGCTCAACACGAAGTAGAGAGGAACATCTGACCTCGCCGTCAGGCATTTGTTATACAAATAGGCATTGAACCCGAAGGCCGGCTCAACCCGAAGTTGAGAAGAACATCTGACCTCGTAGTCAGGCATTTGTTAAACAAACAGGCATCAAACTTGAAGGCCAGCTCAACCCGAAGTTGAGAAGAAAATCTGACCTCGCCGTCAGGCATCTGTTACACAAACAGGCATCGAACCCGAAGGACGGTTCAACACGAAGTTGATAAGAACATTAGACCTCGTCGTCAGGTATCTGTTAAACAAATAGGATTCGAACACGAAGTCCCTCTCAACACGAAGTTGAGAGCAACATCTGACCTCGCTGTTAGGCATCTGTTCAACAAACAGGCATCGAATCCGAAGGCCGACTCAACACGAAAGTGAGAGGAAGATCTTACCTCGCCGTCAAGCATATGTTAAACAAACAAGCATCGAACCTGAAGGCCGGCTTAATCCGAAGTTGAGAAGAACATCTGACCTCACAGACAGACATCTGTTAAACAAGCAAGCATCGAACTCGAAGGCCGTCTCAACCCGAAGTTGAGAAGAACATCTGACCTCGCCGTCAGGCATCTGTTAAACAAACAGGTATCGAACCCGAAGGACGGCTCAACATGAAGTTGATAAGAACATTAGACCTCGTCGTCAGGCATCTTTTAAACAAATAGGCTTCGAACACAAAGTCCCGCTTAACACGAAATTGAGAGCAACATCTGAGCTCGCCGTCAGGCATCTGTTCAACAAACAGGCATCGAATCCAAAGGCCGACTCAAAACGAAAGTGAGAGGAACATATGAACTCGCCGTCAAGCATATGTTAAACAAACAGGCATCGAACCCGATGGTCGGCTCAACCAAAAGTTGAGAAGAACATCTGACCTTGCTGTCAAAAATCTGTTAAACAAACACGCATCGAACCCGAAGGCCGGATGAACCCGAAGTTGAGAAGAACATCTTACCTCGCCATCAGGTATCTGTTAAACAAACAGGCATCGAACCCGAAGACCGGCTCAACGCGAAGTTGAGAGGAATATCTGACCTTACTGTAAGGCATCTGTTAAACAAATAGGCATCGAACCCGAAGGCCGGCTCAACCCGAAGTTGAGAAGAACATCTGACCTTGCAATCAGGCATCTATTAAACAAACATGCATCAAACGCGAAGATCGGCTCAACCCAAAGTTTAGAAGAACATCTGACCTTGCTGTCAGGCATCTGTTAAACAAACAGGCATCGAACCCGAAGGACGGTTCAAAACAAAGTTGATAACAACATTAGACCTCGTCATCAGGCATCTGTTAAACAAATAGGCTTCGAACATGAAGTCCCGCTCAACAGGAAGTTGAGCGCAACATCTGACCTCGCCATCAGGCATCTGTTAAACAAACAGGTATCGAATCTGATGGCCGACACAATACGAAGTTGAGAGGAACATATGACCTCGCCGTCAAGCATATGATAAACACACAGGAATCGAAACCGATGGGCAGCTCAACCAAAAGTTGTGAAGAACATCTGACCTCGCTGTCAAGAATCTGTTAACCAAATAGGTGTCGAACCCGAAGGCCGGCTCAACCCAAAGTTGAGAAAAACATCTTACCTCACCATCAGGTATCTGTTAAATAATCAGGCATCGAACCCAAAGGCCGGCTCAAAACGAAGTTGAGAAGTACATCTAACCTCGCTGTGAGGCATCTGTTAAACAAACAGGAATCGAAACCGAAGGCCGTCTCAACCCGTAGTTGAGAAAAACATCGGACCTCGCCGTCAGGCATTTGTTAAACAAACAGGCATCGAACCTGAAGGTCGTCTCAACACAAAGTTGAGAGGAACATTTGACCTCGCCGTGAGGCATCTCTTAAACAAACAGGCATCGAACCCGAAGGGCGGCTCAATCCGAAGTTGACAAGAACATTAGACCTCGCCGTCAGGCATCTGTTAAACAAACAGGCATCGAACCCGATGGCCGACTCAACACAAAGTTGAGAGTTACATTTGACCTTGCTATAAAGCATCTGTTTAAGAAACAAGCATCGAATCGGAAGGCCAGCTCAACCCAAAGTTGAGAAGTTTATCTGACCGCGCATCAAACCCGAAGGCTTGTTCCTCACGAAGTTGAGAAGTACATCTGACCTCGCCGTCAGGTATCTGTTAAACAAAAAGGCATTGAACCCGGAGGTCGGCTCAACAAGAAGTTTAGAAGAACATCTGACCTCGCCATCAAGCATCTGTTAAATAAACAGGCATCGAACCCGAAGGCCGGAACAACACCAAGTTGAGAGGAACATCTGACCTCGCCGTTAGGCATCTATTAAACAAATAAGCATCGAACCCTAAGGCCGTCTCAACACGAAGTTGAGAGGAACATTTGACCTCGCCGTGAGGCATCTCTTAAACAAACAGGCATCAAACCCGAAGGCTTGTTCCTCATGAAGTTGAGAAGTACATCTGACCTCGCCGTCAGGTATCTGTTAAACAAAAAGGCATTGAACCCGGAGGTCGGCTCAACAAGAAGTTTAGAAGAACATCTGACCTCGCCATCAAGCATCTGTTAAATAAACAGGCATCGAACCCGAAGGCCGGAACAACACCAAGTTGAGAGGAACATGTGACCTCGCCGTTAGGCATCTATTAAACAAATAAGCATCGAACCCTAAGGCCGTCTCAACACGAAGTTGAGAGGAACATTTGACCTCGCCGTGAGGCATCTCTTAAACAAACAGGCATCGAACCCGAAGGGCGGCTCAATCCGAAGTTGACAAGAACATTAGACCTCGCCGTCAGGCATCTGTTAAACAAACAGGCATCGAACCCGATGGCCGACTCAACACAAAGTTGAGAGTTACATTTGACCTTGCTATAAAGCATCTGTTTAAGAAACAAGCATCGAATCGGAAGGCCAGCTCAACCCAAAGTTGAGAAGTTTATCTGACCGCGCTGTCAGGCATTTGTTAAACAAACAGGCATCAAACCCGAAGGCTTGTTCCTCACCAAGTTGAGAGGAACATCTGACCTCGCCGTCAGGTATCTATTAAACAAATAAGCATCGAACCCTAAGGCCGTCTCAACACGAAGTTGAGAGGAACAACTGACCTCGCCGTCAGGCATCTGTTAAAAAACAAGGCATCGAACCCGAATGCCACCTCAACACGAAGTTGAGAGGAACATCTGACCTCACTGACAAGCATCTGTTAAACAAACAGGCATCGAATCTGAAAGTCGGCTCAACCCGAAGTTGAGAAGAACATCTAACCTCGCTTTAAGGCATCTGTTAAAAAAACAGGCATCGAACCCGAAGGTCGGCTCAACCGGATGTTGAGAAGAACATTTGACCTCGCCGTCAGGTATCTATTAAACAAATAGGCATCGAACCCAAAGGTCGGCTCAACACGAAGTTCAGAAGAGCATCTAACATCGCCGTGAGGCATCTGTTAAACAAACGGGCATCGAACCCGAAGGCCGACTCAACACGAAGTTTAGAGGAACATCTGACCTCGCTGTCAGGCATCTATTAAACAAACAGGCATCGAACCCGAAGGCCGGCTCAACCCGAAGTTGAGAAGAACATCTGACCTCGCAATCAGGCATCAAATGTGAAGGCCGGTTCACCCCAAAGTTTAGAAGAACATCTGACCTTGATGTAAGGCATATGTTAAACAAACAGGCATCGAACCCGAAGGACGGCTCAACACGAAGTTGATAACATCATTAGACCTCGTCGTCAGGCATCTGTTAAACAAATAAGCTTCAAACATGAAGTCCCGCTCAACAAGAAGTTGAGAGCAACATCTGACCTTGCCGTCAGGCAAGGTCAACACGAAGTTGAGAGGAACATCTGACCTCTCCGTCAAGCATATGTTAAACAAACAGGCATCGAACCCGATGGCCGGCTCAACCAAAAGTTGAGAAGAACATCTGACCTCGCTGTCAAGAATCTGTTAAACAAATAGGCATCGAACCCGAAGGCCGGCTCAACCCGAAGTTGAGAAGAACATCTGACCTTGCCATCATGTATCTGTTAAACAAACAGGCATCGAACCCGAAGGCCGGCTCAAAACAAAGTTGAGAAGAACATCTAACTTCGCTATAGGGAATCTGTTAAACAAACAGGCATCGAACCCGAAGGTCGTCTCAACCTGTAGTTGAGAAAAACATCGGACCTCGCCGTCAGGCATCTGTTTAACAAACAGGCATCGAACCCGAAGGCCGTCTCAACACGAAGTTGGGAGGAACATTTGACCTTGCCGTGAGGAATCTGTTAAACAAACAGGCATCGAACCCGAAAGGCGGCTCAACCCGAAGTTGACAAGAACATTAGACCTCGCCGTCAAGCATCTGTTAAATAAACAGGCATCGAACTCGATATCCGGCTCAACACAAAGTTGAGAGTTACATTTGACCTCGCTGTCAAGCATCTGTTAAAGAAACAGGCATCGAATCCGAGGGTCGGCTCAACCCAAAGTTGAGAAGAATATCTGACTGTGCCGTCAGGCATTTGTTAAACAAACAGGCATTGAACACGAAGGCCGGATCAACTTGAATTTGAGAAGAACATGTTACCTCACCGTCAGGTATCTGTTAAACAAACAGGCATCAAACCCTAAGGCCTATTCAACACGAAGTTGAGAAGTACATCTGACCTCACTGTCAAGCATCTGTCAAACAAAAAGGCATCGGACCTAGAGGCCGGCTCAATAAGAAATTTAGAAGAACATCTGACCTCGCCATCATGAATCTGTTAAATAAATAGGTATCGAACCCAAAGGCTGGCACAACACCAAGTTGAGAGGAATATCTGACCTCTCCGTCAAGCATATGTTAAACAAACAGGCATCGAACACGATGGCCGGCTCAACACGAAGTTGAGAGGAACATCTGACCTCGCCGTCAGGCATCTGTTAAAAAACCAGGCATCGAACCCGAATGCCGGCTCAACACGAAGTTGAGAGGAACATCTGACCTCACTGATAAGCGTTTGTTAAACAAACAGGAATCGAATCTGAAGGCCGGCTCAACCCGAAGTTGAGAAGAACATCTGACCTCACTTTAAGGTATTTGTTAAACAAACAGGCATCGAACCCGAAGGCCGGATCAAAACGAAGTTGAGAAGAACATCTAACCTCATTGTTAAACAAACAGGCATCGAACCCGAAGGCCATCTCAACCCGTATTGAGAAAAAAATCGGACCTCGCCGTCAGGCATCTGTTAAGCAAACAGGCATCGAACCCGAAGGCCGTCTCAACACGAAGTTGAGAGGAACATTTGACCTCGCCGTGAGGCATCTGTTAAACAAACAGGCATCGAACCCGAAGGGCGGCTCAACCTGAAGTTGACAAGAACATTAGACCTCGTCGTCACGCATCTGTTAAACAAACAGGCATCGAACCCGATGGCCGGCTCAACACAAAGTTGGGAGTTACGTTTGACCTTGCTGTCAAGCATCTGTTAAAGAAACAGGCATCGAAACCGAAGGCCGGCTCAACCCAAAGTTGAGAAGAATATCTGACCGCGCCGTCAGGCATTTGTTAAACAAACAGGCATTGAACACGAAGGTCGACTCAACCTGAATTTGAGAAGAACATCTTACCTCACCGTCAGGTATCTGTTAAACAAACAGACATCAAACCCGAAGGCCTGTTCAACACGAAGTTGAGAAGTACATCTGACCTCGCCGTCAGGCATCTGTTAAACAAAAAGGCATCAAACCCGAAGGCCGGCTCAACAAGAAGTTTAGAAGAACATCTGACCTCGCCATCAGGCATCTTTTAAATAAACAGGCAACGAACCCGATGGCCGGCTCAACACAAAGTTGGGAGTTACGTTTGACCTTGCTGTCAAGCATCTGTTAAAGAAACAGGCATCGAAACCGAAGGCCGGCTCAACCCAAAGTTGAGAAGAATATCTGACCGCGCCGTCAGGCATTTGTTAAACAAACAGGCATTGAACACGAAGGTCGGCTCAACCTGAATTTGAGAAGAACATCTTACCTCACCGTCAAGTATCTGTTAAACAAACAGACATCAAACCCAAAGGCCTGTTCAACACGAAGTTGAGAAGGACATCTGACCTCGCCGTCAGGCATCTGTTAAACAAAAAGGCATCGAACCCGAAGGCCGGCTCAACAAGAAGTTTAGAAGAACATCTGACCTCGCCATCAGGCATCTGTTAAATAAACAGGCAACGAACCCGAAGGCCAGCACAACACCAAGTTGAGAGGAACATCTGACCTCGCTGTTAGGCATCTGTTAAACAAACAAGCATCGAACCCTAAGGTCGGATCAACACGAAGTTGAGAGGAACATCTGACCTTGTCGTCAGGCATCTGTTAAAAAACCAGGCATCGAACCCAAATGTCGGCTCAACACGAAGTTGAGAGGAACATCTGACCTCACTGACAAGCATCTGTTAAACAAACAGGAATAAAATCCGAAGGCCGACTCAACCCGAATTTGCGAAGAACATCTGACCTCGCTTTAATGCATCTGTTAAATAAACAGGCATCGAACCCGAAGGCCGGCTCAAAACGAAGTTGAGAAGAACATCTAACCTCACTGTGAGGCATCTGTTAAACAAACAGGCATCGAACCCGAAGGTCATTTCAACCCATAGTTGAGAAAAACATCGGTGCTTGCTGTCATGCATTTGTTAAACAAACAGGCATCGAACCCGAAGGCCGTCTCAACACGAAGTTGAGAGGAACATTTGACCTTGCCGTGAGGCAACTGTTAAACAAGCAGGCATCGAACCCGAAGGGCGGCTCAACCCGAAGTTGACAAGAACATTATACCTCGTCGTTAGGCATCTGTTAAACAAACAGGCATCGAACCCGATGGCCGGCTCAACACAAAGTTGAGAGTTACATTTGACCTCGCTGTCAAGCATTTTTTAAAGAAACAGACATCGAATCCGAAGGCCGGCTCAACCCAAAGTTGAGAAGAATATCTGACCGCGCCATCAGGCATTTGTTAAACAAACAGGCATTGAACACGACAGTCGGCTCAACTTGAATTTGAGAAGAACATCTTACCTCACCGTCAGGTATCTGTTAAACAAACAGGCATCAAACCTGAAGGTCTGTTCAACACGAAGTTGAGAAGTACATCTGACCTCGCCGTCAGGCATCTGTTAAACAAAAAGTCATCGAACCCGGAGGCCGGCTCAACAAGAAGTTTAGCAGAACATCTGACCTCGCCATCAGGCATCTTTTAAATAAACAGGCATCGAACCCGAAGGCCGGCACAACACCAAGTTGAGAGGAACATCGTACCTCGCTGTTAGGCATCTGTTAAACAAACAAGCATCGAACCCTAAGGCCGGATCAACACGAAGTTGTGAGGAACATCTGACCTTGCCGTCAGGCATCTGTTAAAAAACCAAGCATCGAACCCGAATGCCGACTCAACACGAAGTTGAGAGGAACATCTGACCTCACTGACAAGCATCTGTTAAACAAACACGAATCGAATCTGAAGGCCGGCTCAACCCGAAGTTGAGATGAACATCTGACCTTGCTTTAAGGCATCTGTTAATCAAACAGGCATCGAACCCGAAGGCCGGCTCAAAACGAATTTGAGAAGAACATCAAACCTCACTGTGAGGCATCTGTTAAACAAACAGGCATCGAACCCGATGGCCGTCTCAACCCGTAGTTGAGAAAAACATCAGACCTCGCCGTCAGGCATCTGTTATACAAACAGGCATCGAACCCGATGGCCGTCTCAACACGAAGTTGAGAGGAACATTTGACCTTGCCGTGAGGCATCTGTTAAACAAACAGGCATCGAACCCGAAGGGCGGATCAACCCAAAGTTGACAAGAACATTAGACCTCGCCGTCAGGCATCTGTTAAACAAACAGGCATCGAACCCGATGGCTGGCTCAACACAAAGTTGAGAGTTACATTTGACCTCGCTGTCAAGCATCTGTTAAAGAAACAGACATCGAATCCGAAGGCCGGCTCAACCCAAAGATGAGAAGAATATCTGACTGCGTCGTCATGCATTTGTTAAACAAACAGGCATTGAACACAAAGGTCGGCTCAACTTGAATTTATGAAGAAGATCTTACCTCACCGTCGGGTATCTGTTAAAAAAAAAGGCATCAAACCCGAAGGCCTGTTCAACACGAAGTTGAGAAGTACATCTGACCTCACCGTCAGGCATCTGTTAAACAAAAACGCATCGAAACCGGATGCCGATTCAACAAGAAGTTTAGAAGAACATCAGACCTCGCCATCTGACATCTGTTAAATAAATAGGTATCGAACCCAAAGGCTGGCGCAACACCAAGTTGAGAGGAACATCTGACCTCTCCGTCAAGCATATGTTAAACAAACAGGCATCGAACACGATGGCCGGCTCAACACGAAGTTGAGAGGAACATCTGACCTCGCCGTCAGGCATCTGTTAAAAAACCAGGCATCGAACCCGAATGCCGGCTCAACACGAAGTTGAGAGGAACATCTGACCTCACTGATAAGCGTTTGTTAAACAAACAGGAATCGAATCTGAAGGCCGGCTCAACCCGAAGTTGAGAAGAACATCTGACCTCACTTTAAGGTATTTGTTAAACAAACAGGCATCGAACCCGAAGGCCGGATCAAAACGAAGTTGAGAAGAACATCTAACCTCATTGTTAAACAAACAGGCATCGAACCCGAAGGCCATCTCAACCCGTATAGAGAAAAAAATCGGACCTCGCCGTCAGGCATCTGTTAAGCAAACAGGCATCGAACCCGAAGGCCGTCTCAACACGAAGTTGAGAGGAACATTTGACCTCGCCGTGAGGCATCTGTTAAACAAACAGGCATCGAACCCGAAGGGCGGCTCAACCTGAAGTTGACAAGAACATTAGACCTCGTCGTCACGCATCTGTTAAACAAACAGGCATCGAACCCGATGGCCGGCTCAACACAAAGTTGGGAGTTACGTTTGACCTTGCTGTCAAGCATCTGTTAAAGAAACAGGCATCGAAACCGAAGGCCGGCTCAACCCAAAGTTGAGAAGAATATCTGACCGCGCCGTCAGGCATTTGTTAAACAAACAGGCATTGAACACGAAGGTCGGCTCAACCTGAATTTGAGAAGAACATCTTACCTCACCGTCAGGTATCTGTTAAACAAACAGACATCAAACCCGAAGGCCTGTTCAACACGAAGTTGAGAAGTACATCTGACCTCGCCGTCAGGCATCTGTTAAACAAAAAGGCATCAAACCCGAAGGCCGGCTCAACAAGAAGTTTAGAAGAACATCTGACCTCGCCATCAGGCATCTTTTAAATAAACAGGCAACGAACCCGATGGCCGGCTCAACACAAAGTTGGGAGTTACGTTTGACCTTGCTGTCAAGCATCTGTTAAAGAAACAGGCATCGAAACCGAAGGCCGGCTCAACCCAAAGTTGAGAAGAATATCTGACCGCGCCGTCAGGCATTTGTTAAACAAACAGGCATTGAACACGAAGGTCGGCTCAACCTGAATTTGAGAAGAACATCTTACCTCACCGTCAAGTATCTGTTAAACAAACAGACATCAAACCCAAAGGCCTGTTCAACACGAAGTTGAGAAGGACATCTGACCTCGCCGTCAGGCATCTGTTAAACAAAAAGGCATCGAACCCGAAGGCCGGCTCAACAACAAGTTTAGAAGAACATCTGACCTCGCCATCAGGCATCTTTTAAATAAACAGGCAACGAACCCGAAGGCCAGCACAACACCAAGTTGAGAGGAACATCTGACCTCGCTGTTAGGCATCTGTTAAACAAACAAGCATCGAACCCTAAGGTCGGATCAACACGAAGTTGAGAGGAACATCTGACCTTGTCGTCAGGCATCTGTTAAAAAACCAGGCATCGAACCCAAATGTCGGCTCAACACGAAGTTGAGAGGAACATCTGACCTCACTGACAAGCATCTGTTAAACAAACAGGAATCAAATCCGAAGGCCGACTCAACCCGAATTTGCGAAGAACATCTGACCTCGCTTTAATGCATCTGTTAAATAAACAGGCATCGAACCCGAAGGCCGGCTCAAAACGAAGTTGAGAAGAACATCTAACCTCACTGTGAGGCATCTGTTAAACAAACAGGCATCGAACCCGAAGGTCATTTCAACCCATAGTTGAGAAAAACATCGGTGTTTGCTGTCATGCATTTGTTAAACAAACAGGCATCGAACCCGAAGGCCGTCTCAACACGAAGTTGAGAGGAACATTTGACCTTGCCGTGAGGCAACTGTTAAACAAGCAGGCATCGAACCCGAAGGGCGGCTCAACCCGAAGTTGACAAGAACATTATACCTCGTCGTTAGGCATCTGTTAAACAAACAGGCATCGAACCCGATGGCCGGCTCAACACAAAGTTGAGAGTTACATTTGACCTCACTGTCAAGCATTTTTTAAAGAAACAGACATCGAATCCGAAGGCCGGCTCAACCCAAAGTTGAGAAGAATATCTGACCGCGCCATCAGGCATTTGTTAAACAAACAGGCATTGAACACGACAGTCAGCTCAACTTGAATTTGAGAAGAACATCTTACCTCACCGTCAGGTATCTGTTAAACAAACAGGCATCAAACCTGAAGGCCTGTTCAACACGAAGTTGAGAAGTACATCTGACCTCGCCGTCAGGCATTTGTTAAACAAAAAGTCATCGAACCCGGAGGCCGGCTCAACAAGAAGTTTAGCAGAACATCTGACCTCGCCATCAGGCATCTTTTAAATAAACAGGCATCGAACCCGAAGGCCGGCACAACACCAAGTTGAGAGGAACATCGTACCTCGCTGTTAGGCATCTGTTAAACAAACAAGCATCGAACCCTAAGGCCGGATCAACACGAAGTTGTGAGGAACATCTGACCTTGCCGTCAGGCATCTGTTAAAAAACCAAGCATCGAACCCGAATGCCGACTCAACACGAAGTTGAGAGGAACATCTGACCTCACTGACAAGCATCTGTTAAACAAACACGAATCAAATCCGAAGGCCGGCTCAACCCGAAGTTGAGATGAACATCTGACCTTGCTTTAAGGCATCTGTTAATCAAACAGGCATCGAACCCGAAGGCCGGCTCAAAACGAATTTGAGAAGAACATCAAACCTCACTGTGAGGCATCTGTTAAATAAACAGGCATCGAACCCGATGGCCGTCTCAACCCGTAGTTGAGAAAAACATCAGACCTCGCCGTCAGGCATCTGTTATACAAACAGGCATCGAACCCGATGGCCGTCTCAACACGAAGTTGAGAGGAACATTTGACCTCGCCGTGAGGCATCTGTTAAACAAACAGGCATCGAACCCGAAGGGCGGATCAACCCAAAGTTGACAAGAACATTAGACCTCGCTGTCAGGCATCTGTTAAACAAACAGGCATCGAACCCGATGGCTGGCTCAACACAAAGTTGAGAGTTACATTTGACCTTGCTGTCAAGCATCTGTTAAAGAAACAGACATCGAATCCGAAGGCCGGCTCAACCCAAAGATGAGAAGAATATCTGACTGCATCGTCATGCATTTGTTAAACAAACAGGCATTGAACACGAAGGTCGGATCAACTTGAATTTATGAAGAAGATCTTACCTCACCGTCAGGTATCTGTTAAAAAAAAAGGCATCAAACCCGAAGGCCTGTTCAACACGAAGTTGAGAAGTACATCTGACCTCACCGTCAGGCATCTGTTAAACAAAAACGCATCCAACCCGGATGCCGGTTCAACAAGAAGTTTAGAAGAACATCAGACCTCGCCATCTGACATCTGTTAAATAAACAGGCATCGAACCCGAAGGCCGGGACAACACCAAGTTGAGAGGAACATATGACCTCGCCGTTAGGCATCTGTTAAACAAACAAGCATCAAACCCTAAGGCCGGCTCAACACGAAGTTGAGAGGAACATCTGACCTCGCCGTCAGGCATCTGTTAAAAAACCAGGCATCGAACCCGAATGCCGGCTCAACATGAAGTTGAGAGGAACATCTGAGCTCACTGACAAACGTCTGTTAAACAAACAGGAATCGAATCCGAAGGCCGGCTCAACCCGAAGTTGAGAAGAACATCTGACCTCACTTTAAGGCATCTGTTAAACAAACAGGCATCGAACCCGAAGTTGAGAAGAACATCTAACCTCGCTGTGAGGGATTTGTTAAACAAACAGGCATCGAACCCAAAGGCCGTCTCAACCTGTAGTTGAGAAAAACACCGGACCTCGCCGTCAGGCATCTGTTAAACAAACAGGCATCGAACTCGAAGGCCGTCTCAACACGAAGTTGAGAGGAACATTTGACCTCGCCGTGAGGCATCTGTTAAAGAAACAGGCATCGAACCCGAAGGGCGGCTCAACCCGAAGTTGACAAGAACATTAGACCTTGCCGTCAGGCATCTGTTAAACAAACAGGCATCGAACCCGATGGCCGACTCAACACAAATTTGAGAGTTACATTTGACCTCACTGTCAAGCATCTGTTAAAGAAACAGGCATCGAATCCGAAGGCCGGCTCAACCCAAAGTTGAGAAGAATATTTGACCGCGCTGTCAGGCATTTGTTAAACAAACAGACATTGAACATGAAGGTCGGCTCAACCTGAATTTGAGAAGAACATCTTACCTCACCGTCAGGTATCTGTTAAACAAATAGGCATCAAACCCGAAGGCCTGTTCAACACGAAGTTGAGAAGTACATCTGACCTCACCGTCAGGCTTATGTTAAACAAAAAGACATTGAACCCGGAGGCCGGCTCAACAAGAAGTTTAGAAGAACATCTGACCTCACCATCAGGCATCTGTTAAATAAACAGGCATCGAACCCGAAGGCCAGCACAACACCAAGTTGAGAGGAACATATGACCTCACTGTTAGGCATCTGTTAAACAAACAAGCATCGAACCCTAGGGCTGGCTCAACACGAAGTTGAAAGGAACAACTGACCTCGCCGTCAGGCATCTGTTAAAAAACCAGGCATCGAACCCGAATGCCGCCTCAACACGAAGTTGAGAGGAACATCTGACCTCACTGACAAGCATCTGTTAAACAAACAGGCATCGAATCCGAAGGCCGGCTCAACCCGAAGTTGAGAAGAACATCTAACCTTGATTAAAGGCATATGTTAAAAAAACAGGCATCGAACCCGAAGGTCGGCTCAACCGGATGTTGAGAAGAACATTTGACCTCGCCGTCAGGTATCTATTAAACAAATAGGCATCGAACCCGAAGGCCGGCTCAACACGAAGTTCAGAAGAGCATCTGACATCGCCGTGTGGCATCTGTTAAACAAACAGGCATCGAACCCGAAGGCCGACTCAACACGAAGTTGAGAGGAACATCTGACCTCGCCGTCAGGCATCTATTAAACAAACAGGCATCGAACCCGAAGGCCGGCTCAACCCGAAGTTTAGAAGAACATCTGACCTTGCAATCAGGCATCAAACGTGAAGGCAGGTTCACCCTAAAGTTTAGAAGAACATCTGACCTTGCTGTAAGGCATCTGTTAAACAAACAGGCATCGAACCCGAAGGACGGCTCAATACGAAGTTGATAACATCATTAGACCTCGTCGTCAGGCATCTATTAAACAAATAGGCTTTAAACATGAAGTCCCGCTCAACAAGAAGTTGAGAGCAACATCTGACCTTGCCGTCAGGTATCTGTTAAACAAACACGCATCGAATCCGAAGGCCGGCTCAACGTGAAGTTGAGAGGAACATCTGACCTCTCCGTCAAGCATATGTTAAACAAATAGGCATCGAACCCGATGGCCGGCTCAACCAAAAGTTGAGAAGAACATCTGACCTCGCTGTCAAGAATCTGTTAAACAAATAGGCATCGAACCCGAAGGCCGGCTCAACCCGAAGTTGAGAAGAACATCTGACCTCGCCATCATGTATCTGTTAAACAAACAGGCATCGAACCCGAAGGCCGACTCAAAATAAAGTTGAGAAGAACATCTAACCTCGCTGTGAGGCATCTGTTAAACAAACAGGCATCGAACCCGAAGGTCGTCTAAACCTGTAGTTGAGAAAAACATCGGACCTCGCCGTCAGGCATCTGTTAAACAAACAGGCATCGAACCCGAAGGCCGTCTCAACACGAAGTTGAGAGGAACATTTGACCTTGCCGTGAGGCATCTATTAAACAAACAGGCATCGAACCCGAAAGGCGGCTCAACCCGAAGTTGACAAGAACATTAGACCTCGCCGTCAGGCATCTGTTAATCAAACAGGCATCGAACTCGATGGTCGGCTCAACACAAAGTTGATAGTTACATTTGACCTCGCTATCAAGCATCTGTTAAAGAAACAAGCATCGAATCCAAGTGCCGGCTCAACCCAAAGTTGAGAAGAATATCTGATTGCGCCGTCAGTCATTTGTTAAACAAACAGGCATTGAACACGAAGGCCGGATCAACCTGAATTTGAGAAGAACATGTTACCTCACTGTCAGGTATCTGTTAAACAAACAGGCATCAAACCCGAAGGTCTGTTCAACACGAAGTTGAGAAGTACATCTAACCTCACCGTCAAGCATCTGTTAAAAAAAAGGCATCAAACCTGGAGGCCGGCTCAACAAGAAATTTAGAAGAACATCTGACCTCGCCATCATGCATCTGTTAAATAAATAGGCATCGAACCCAAACGTCGGCACAACACCAAGTTGAGAGGAACATCTGACCTCGTCGTTAGGCATCTGTTAAACAAACAAGCATCGAACCCTAAGGCCGACTCAACACGAAGTTAAGAGGAACATCTGACCTCTCCGTCAGGCATCTGTTAAAAAACCAGGCATCGAACCCGAATGCCGGCTCAACACGAAGTTGAGAGGAACATCTGACCTCACTGATAAGCGTCTGTTAAACAAACAGGAATCGAATCTGAAGGCCGACTCAACCCGAAGTTGAGAAGAACATCTGACCTCGGCGTGAGGCATCTGTTAAACAAACAGGCATCGAACCCGAAGGGCGGCTCAACCCGAAGTTGACAAGAACATTAGACCTCATCGTCACGCATCTGTTAAACAAACAGGCATCGAACCCGATGGCCGACTCAACACAAAGTTGAGAGTTACATTTGACCTTGCTGTCAAGCATCTCTTAAAGAAACAGGCATCGAATCCAAAGGCCGGCTCAACCCAAAGTTGAGAAGAATATCTGACCGCGCCGTCAGGCATTTGTTAAACAAACAGGCATTGAACACAAAGGTCGGCTCAACTTGATTTTAAGAAGAACATATTACCTCACCGTCAGGTATCTGTTAAACAAATAGGCATCAAACCCGAAGGCCTGTTCAACATGAAGTTGAGAAGTACATCTGACCTCTCCGTCAGGCATCTGTTAAACAAAAAGGCATCGAACCCGGAGGCCGGCTCAACAAGAAGTTTAGAAGAACATTTGACCTCTCCATCAGGCATCTTTTAAATAAACAGGCAACAAACCCGAAGGCCGGCACAACACCAAGTTGAGAGGAACATCTGACCTCGCTGTTAGGCATCTGTTAAACAAACAAGCATCGAACCCTAAGGCCGGATCAACACGAAGTTGAGAGGAACATATGACCTTGCCGTCTGGCATCTGTTAAAAAACCAGGCATCGAACCCAAATGTCGGATCAACACTAAGTTCAGAGGAACATCTGACCTCACTGACAAGCATCTGTTAAACAAACAGGAATCAAATCCGAAGGCCGGCTCAACCCGAATTTGAGAGGAACATCTGACCTCGCTTTAATACATCTGTTAAACAAACAGACATCGAACTCGAAGGCTGGCTCAAAACGAAGATGAGAAGAACATCTAACCTCACTGTGAGGCATCTGTTAAACAAACAGGCATCGAACCCGAAGGTCGTTTCAACCCGTAGTTGAGAAAAACATCGGACCTCGCTGTCAGGCATCTGTTAAACAAACAGGCATTTAACCCGAAGGCCGTCTCAACACGAAGTTGAGAGGAACATTTGACCTCGCCGTGAGGCAACTGTTAAACAAGCATGCATCGAACCCGAAGGGCGGCTCAACCCGAAGTTGACAAGAACATTAGACCTCGTCGTCAGGCATCTGTTAAACAAACAGGCATCGACCCCGATGTCCGGCTCAATACAAAGTTGAGAGTTACATTTGACCTTGCTGTCAAGCATCTGTTAAAGAAATAGACATCGAATCCGAAGGCCGGCTCAACCCAAAGTTGAGAAGAATATCTGACTGCGCCGTCAGGCATTTGTTAAACAAACAGGCATTGAACACGAAGGTCGTCTCAACTTGAATTTGAGAAGAACATCTTACCTCACCGTCAGGTATCTGTTAAACAAACAGGCATCAAACCCGAAGGCCTGTTCAACACGAAGTTGAGAAGTACATCTGACCTCGCTGTCAGGCATCTGTTAAACAAAAAGGCATCGAACCCGGAGGCCGGCTCAATAAGAAGTTTAGAAGAACATCTGACCTCACCGTCAGGCATCTATTAAACAAACATGCATCGAACCCGAAGGCCGGCTCAACCCGAAGTTGAGAAGAACATACGACCTCGCTGTTAGGCATCTGTTAAACAAACAAGCATCGAACCCTAAGGCCGGATCAACACGAAGTTGAGAGGAACATCTGACCTTGCCGTCAGGCATCTGTTAAAAAACCAGGCATCGAACCCAAATGTCGGCTCAACACTAAGTTGAGAGGAACATCTGACCTCACTGACAAGCATCTGTTAAACAAACAGGAATCAAATCCGAAGGCCGGCTCAACCCGAATTTGAGAGGAACATCTGACCTCGCTTTAATGCATCTGTTAAACAAACAGGCATCGAACCCGAAGGCCGGCTCAAAACGAAGTTGAGAAGAACATCTAACCTCACCGTAAGGCATCTATTAAACAAACAGGCATCGAACCCGAAGGCCGTCTCAACCCGTAGTTGAGCAAAACATCAGACCTCGCCGTCAGGCATCTGTTAAACAAACAGGCATCGAACCCGAAGGCCGTCTCAACACGAAGTTGAGAGGAACATTTGACCTCGCCGTGAGGCATCTGTTAACCAAACAGGCATCGAACCCGAAGGGCGGCTCAACCCAAAGTTGACAAGAACATTAGACCTCGCCATCAGGCATCTGTTAAACAAACAGGCATCAAACTCGATGGCCGGCTCAACACAAAGTTGAGAGTTACATTTGACCTCGCTGTCAAGCATCTGTTAAAGAAACAGGCATCAAATCTGAAGCCCGGCTCAACCCAAAGTTGAAAAGAATATCTAACCGCGTCATCATGCATTTGTTAAAGAAACAAGCATTGAACCCGAATGCCGGCTCAACCTGAATTTGAGAAGAACATCTTACCTCACCGTCAGGTATCTGTTAAACAAACAGGCATCAAACCCGAAGGCCTGTTCAACACGAAGTTGAGAAGTACATCTGACCTCGGCGTCAGACATCTGTTAAACCAAAACGCCTCGAACCCGGATGCCGGCTCAACAAGAAGTTTAGAAGAACATCTGACCTCGCCATCAGGCATCTGTTAAGTAAACAGACATCGAACCTGAAGGCCGGGACAACACCAAGTTGAGAGGAACATCTGACCTCGCTGTTAGGCATCTGTTAAACAAACAAGCATTGAACCCTAAGGCCGGCTTAACACGAAGTTGAGAGGAACATCTGACCTCGCCGTCAGGCATCGAACCCAAATGTCGGCTCAACACGAAGTTGAGAGGAACATCTGACCTCACTGACAAGCATCTGTTAAACAAACAGGAATAAAATCCGAAGGCCGACTCAACCCGAATTTGCGAAGAACATCTGACCTCGCTTTAATGCATCTGTTAAATAAACAGGCATCGAACCCGAAGGCCGGCTCAAAACGAAGTTGAGAAGAACATCTAACCTCACTGTGAGGCATCTGTTAAACAAACAGGCATCGAACCCGAAGGTCATTTCAACCCATAGTTGAGAAAAACATCGGTGCTTGCTGTCATGCATTTGTTAAACAAACAGGCATCGAACCCGAAGGCCGTCTCAACACGAAGTTGAGAGGAACATTTGACCTTGCCGTGAGGCAACTGTTAAACAAGCAGGCATCGAACCCGAAGGGCGGCTCAACCCGAAGTTGACAAGAACATTAGACCTCGCCGTCAGGCATTTGTTAAACAAACAGGCATCGAACCCGATGGCTGGCTCAACACAAAGTTGAGAGTTACATTTGACCTCGCTGTCGTGTATCTGTTAAAGAAACAGACATCGAATCCGAAGGCCGACTCAACCCAAAGTTGAGAAGAATATCTGACTGCGCCGTCAGGAACTTGTTAAACAAACAGGCATTGAACACGAAGGTCGGCTCAACCTGAATTTGAGAAGAACATCTTACCTCACCGTCAGGCATCTGTTAAACAAACAGGCATCAAACCCGAAGGCTTGTTCAACACGAAGTTGAGAAGTACATCTGACCTCGCCGTCAGGCATCTGTTAAATAAAAAGGCATCGAACCCGGAGGCCGGCTCAACAAGAAGTTTAGAAGAACATCTGACCTCGCCATCAGGCATCTTTTAAATAAACAGGCATCGAACCCGAAGGCCGGTACAACACCAAGTTGAGAGGAACATCTGACCTCGCCGTTAGGCATCTGTTAAACAAACAAGCATCGAACCCTAAAGTCGGATCAACACGAAGTTGAGAGGAACATCCGACCTTGCCGTCAGGCATCTGTTAAAAAACCAGGCATCAAACCCGAATGCCGGCTCAACACGAAGTTGAGAGGAACATCTGACCTCACTGAAAAGCATCTGTTAAACAAACAAGAATCGAATCTGAAGGCCAGCTCAAACCAAAGTTGAGAAGAACATCTGACCTCGCTTTAAGGCATCTGTTAAACAAACAGGCATCGAACCCGAAGGCCGGCTCAAAAAGAAGTTGAGAAGAACATCTAACCTCACTGTGAGGCATCTGTTAAACAAACAGGCATCGAACCTGAAGGCCGTCTCAACCCGTAGTTGAGAAAAACATCGGACCTCGCCGTCATGCATCTGTTAAACAAACAGGCATCGAACTCGAAGGCCGGCTCAACACAAAGTTGAGAGTTACATTTGACCTCGCTGTCGTGCATCTATTAAAGAAACAGGCATCGAATCCGAAGGCCGGCTCAACCCAAAGTTGACAAGAATATCTGACCTTGCTGTCAGGCATTTGTTAAACAAATAGGCATTTAACACGAAGGCTGACTCAACCTAAATATGAGAAGAACATCTTACCTCACCGTCAGATATCTGTTAAACAAATAGGCATCAAACCCGAAGGCCTGTTCAACACGAAGTTGAGAAGTACATCTGACCTCACCGTCAGGCATATGTTAAACAAAATGGCATCGAACCCGGAGGCTGGCTCAACAAGAAGTTTAGAAGAACATCTGACCTCACCATCAGGCATCTGTTAAATAAACAGGCATCGAACCCGAAGGCCGACACAACACCAAGTTGAGAGGAACATCTGACCTCACTGTTAGGCATCTGTTAAACAAACAAGCATCGAACCCTAAGGTCGGCTCAACAAGAAGTTGAGAGGAACATCTGACCTTACTGACAAGCATCTGTTAAACAAACAGGAACCGAATCCTAAGGTCGGCTTAACCCGAAGTTGAGAAGAACATCTGACTTCATTTTAAGGCATCTGTTAAACAAACAAGCATCGAACCCGAAGGCCGGCTCAACCGGATATTGAGAAGAACATCTGACCTCGCCGTCAGGTATCTATTAAACAAATAGGCATCGAACCCGAAGGCCAACTCAACACAAAGTTGAGAAGAATATCTGACATCGCCGTGAGGCATCTGTTAAACAAACAAGCATCGAACCCGAAGGGCGGCTCAATCCGAAGTTGACAAGAACATTAGACCTCGTCGTCAGGCATCTGTTAAACACACAGGCATCGAACCCGATGGCCGGCTCAACACAAAGTTGAGAGTTACATTTGACCTCGCTGTCAAGCCTCTGTTAAAGAAACAAGCATCGAATCCGAAGGTTGGCTCAACCCAAAGTTGAGAAGAATATCTGACCGCACCGTCAGGCATTTGTTAAACAAACAGGCATTGAACACGAAGGTCGGCTCAACCTGAATTTGAGAAGAACATCTTACCTTACCGTCAGGTATCTGTTAAACAAACAGGCATCAAACCCGAAGGCCTGTTCAACACGAAGTTGAGAAGTACATCTGACCTCGCCGTCAGGCATCTGTTAAATAAAAAGGCATCGAACCCGGAGGCCGGCTCAACAAGAAGTTTAGAAGAACATCTGACCTTGCCATCAGGCATCTTTTAAATAAACAGGCATCAAACCCGAAGGCCGGTATAACACCAAGTTGACAGGAACATCTGACCTCGCCGTTAGGCATCTGTTAAACAAACAAGCATCGAACCCTAAAGTCGGATCAACACGAAGTTGAGAGGAACATCTGACCTTGCCATTAGGCATTTGTTAAAAAACCAGGCATCGAACCCGAATGCCGGCTCAACACGATGTTGAGAGGAACATCTGACCACACTGACAAGCATCTGTTAAACAAACAAGAATCGAATCTGAAGGCCGGCTCAAACCAAAGTTGAGAAGAACATCTGACCTTGCTTTAAGGCATCTGTTAAACAAACAGGCATCGAACCCGAAGGCCGGCTCAAAAAGAAGTTGAGAAGAACATCTAACCTCACTGTGAGGCATCTGTTAAACAAACAGGCATCGAACCCGAAGGTCGTCTCAACCCGTAGTTGAGAAAAACATCGGACCTCGCCGTCAGGCATCTGTTAAACAAACAGGCATCGAACCCGAAGGCCGTCTCAACACGAAGTTGAGAGGAAAATTTGACCTCGCCGTGAGGCATCTGTTAAACAAACAGGCATCGAACCCGAAGGGCGGATCAACCCAAAGTTGACAAGAACATTAGACCTCGCCGTCAGGCATCTGTTAAATAAATAGGCATCGAACCCGATGGCCGGCTCAACACAAAGTTGAGAGTTACATTTGACCTCACTGTCAAGCATCTGTTAAAGAAACAGGCATTGAATCCGAAGGCCGGCTCAATCCAAAGTTGAGAAGACTATCTAACCGCGCCGTCAGGAATTTGTTAAAGAAACAGGCATTGAACACGAAGGTCGGCTCAACCTGAATTTGAGAAGAACATCTTACCTCACTGTCAGGTATCTGTTAAAAAATTAGGCATCAAACCTGAAGGCCTGTTCAACACGAAGTGGAGAAGTACATCTGACCTCGCCGTCAGGCATCTGTTAAACAAAAAGGCATCGAACCCGGAGGCCGGCACAACAAGAAGTTTAGAAGAACATCTGACCTCGCCATCAGGCATCTGTTAAAATAAACAGGCATCGAACCCGAAGGCCAGCACAACACCAAGTTGAGAGGAACATCTGACCTCGCCGTTAGGCATCTGTTAAACAAACAAGCATCAACCCTAAGGCCGGCTCAACACGATGTTGAGAGGAACATCTGACCTCTCCGTCAGGCATCTGTTAAAAAACCCGGCATCGAACCCGAATGTCGGCTCAACACGAAGTCGAGAGGAACATCTGACCTTACTGACAAGCGTCTGTTAAACAAACAAGAATCGAATCTGAAGGCCGGCTCAACCCGAAGTTGAGAAGAACATCTGACCTCGCTTTAAGGCATCTGTTAAACAAACAGGCTTCGAACCTGAAGGTTGGCTCAAAACAAAGTTGAGAAGAACATATAACTTTGCTGTGAGGCACCTGTTAAACAAACAGGCATCGAACTCGAAGTCCGTCTCAACCTGTAGTTGAGAAAAACATCGGACCTCGCCGTCAGGCATCTGTTAAACAAACAGGCATCGAACCCGAAGGCCGTCTCAACGCGAAGATGAGAGGAACATTTGACCTCGCCGTGAGGCATCTGTTAAACAAACAGGCATCAAACCCGAAGGGCGGCTCAACCCGAAGTTGACAAGAACATTAGACCTTGCCGTCAGGCATCTGTTAAACAAACAGGCATCGAACCCGATGGCCGGCTCAACACAAAGTTGAGAGTTACATTTGACCTCGCTGTCAAGAATCTGTTAAAGAAACAGGCATCGAATCCGAAGGCTGGCTCAACCCAAAGTTGAGAAGAATATCTAACCGCGCTGTCAGACATTTGTTAAACAAATAGGCATTGAACTCGAAGGCCGGCTCAACCTAAATTTGAGAAGAACATCTTACCTCACCGTCAGGTATCTGTTAAATAAATAGGCATCAAACCCGAAGGCCTGTTGAACACGAAGTAGAGAAGTACATCTGACCTCGCCGTCAGGCATCTGTTAAACAAAAAGGCATCGAACCCGGAGGCCGGCTCAACAAGAAGTTTCGAAGAACAACTGACCTCGCCATCAGGCATCTGTTAAATAAACATGCATCAAACCCGAAGGCCGGCACAACACCAAGTTGAGAGGAACATCTGACCTCACTGTTAGGCATCTGTTAATCAAACAAGCATCGAACCCTATGGTCGGCTCAACACAAAGTTGAGAGGAACATCTGACCTTACTGAAAAGCATATGTTTAACAAACAGGAATCGAATCCGAAGGCCGGCTCAACTCGAAGTTGAGAAGAACATCTGACCTCGCTTTAAGGCATCTGTTAAACAAACAGGCATCGAACCCGAAGGCCGACTCAACCGGATGTTGAGAAGAACATCTGACCTAGCCGTCAGGTATCTATTAAACACATAGACATCTAACCCGAAGGCCGGCTCAACACAAAGTTGAGAAGAACATCTGACATTGTCGTGAGGCATCTGTTTAACAAACAGGCATCGAACCCAAAGGGCGGCTAAACACGAAGTTGATAAGAACATTAGACCTCGCCGCCAGGCATCTGTTAAAAAAACCAGGCAGCGAACCAGAAGGTCGGCTCAACACGAAGTTGAGAGCAACATTTGACCTTGCCGTCATGCATCTATTAAACAGACATGCATTGAACCCGAAGGGCGGCTCAACCAGTAGTTGAGAAGAACATCTGACCTCGGTGTCAGGCATATTTTAAACAAACAGGAATCGAATCCGACGGCCGACTCAACCCGAAGTTGAGAAGAACATCTGACCTTGGCGTCACGCATCTATTAAACAAAAAGAAATCAAACCCGAAGTCAGGCTCAACCCTTAGTTGACAAGAACATCTGACCTCACCGTCAAGCATCTGTTAATTAAACACGCATCGAACCCAAAGGCCGACTCAACTTGAAGTTGAGAAGAACATCTGACCTCACCATCAGGCATCTGTTAAATAAACAGGCATTGGACCCGAAGGCCGGCACAACACGAAGTTGAGAGGAACATCTGACCTCGCCATTAGGCATCTAATAAACAAACAAGCATCGAACCCTAAGGTCGGCTCAACTCGAAGTTGAGAGGAACATCTGTCCTCGCCGTCAGGCATCTGTTAAAAAACCAAGCATCGAACCCGAATGCTGGCTCAACACGAAGTTGAGAGGAACATCTGACCTCACTGACAAGCAACTGTTAAACAAACAGGCATCGAATCCGAAGGCTGGCTCAAACCAAAGTTGAGAAGAACATCTGACCTTGCTTTAAGGCATCTGTTAAACAAACAGGCATCGAACCCGAAGGCCGGCTCAACCGAAAGTTGAGAAGAACATCTGACCTCGCCGTCAGGTATCTATTAAACAAGCAGGCATCGAACCCGAAGGTCGGCTCAACACGACGTTGAGAAGAACATCTGACATCATCGTGAGGCATCTATTAAATAAACAGGCATCGAACCCAAAGTTGATAAGAACATTAGACCTCACCGTCAGGCATCTGTTAAACAAACAGGCATCGAACCTGAAGGTCGGCTCAACACGAAGTTGAGAGGAACATTTGACCTTGCCATCATGCATCTGTTAAACAGACAGGCATTGAACCCGAAGGCCGGATCAAACCGAAGTTGACAAGAACATCTGACCTCGCCGTCAAGCATCTAATAAACAAACAGGCATCGAACCTAAAGGTCGGCTCAACTTTAAGTTGAGAGGAACATCTGACCTCGCCATCAGGTATCTTTTAAACAAACAAGTATCAAACCCGAAGGACAGCTCAACACGAAGTTGAGAGGAACATTTGACCTCGCTGTCTAGCATCTGTGAAACAAACAGGCATCGAACCCGAAGGCCGGCTCAAAACGAAGTTGAGAGGAACATCTGACCTCACTGCCAGGCATCTGTTAAACAAACATGCATCGAACCCGAAGGACTGCTCAAACCGATGTTAAGATGACAATCTGACCTTGCCGTCAGGCATCTGTTAAACAAACAGGCATCAAACCTGAAGGCCGGCTCAACACGAAGTTGAGAGGAACAACTGACCTCGCCGTTAGGCATCTATTAAACAAACATGCATCGAACTCAAAGGCCGGCTCAACCCGAAGTTGAGAAGGACATCTGACCTCGCAGTCAGGCATCTGTTAAACAAACAGACATCAAACTCGAAGGCCGGCTCAACCCGAAGTTTAGAAGAACATCTGACCTCGCCGTTAAGCATCTGTTAAACAAACAGGCATCGAACCCAAAGGCTAGCTCAACACAAAGTTGATAAGACGATTAGACCTCGCCATCAGGCATCTGGTAAACAAATAGGCTTCGAACACGAAGTCCTCCTCAACACGAAGTTGAGAGCAACATCTGACCTTGCCGCCAGGCAGCTGTTAAACAAATAGGCATCCAACCCGAAGGCCGGCTCAACACGAAGTTGAGAGGAACATCTTACCTCGCCATCAAGCATATGTTGAAAAAACAAGCATCGAACCCGAAGGTCGGCTCAACCAAAAGTTGAGAAGAACATCTGACCTCGCTGTCAAGCATTTGTTAAACAAACATACATCGAAACCGAAGACTGGCTCAACCCGAAGTTGAGAAGAATATCTGAGCTCGCCGTTAGGCATCTGTTAAACAAACAGGCATCAAACCCGAAGGTCGGCTCAACACGAAGTTGATAAGACCATTAGACCTCGCTGTCAGGCATCTGGTAAACAAATAGGCTTTGAACATGAATTCTCGCTCAACACGAAGTTGAGAGCAACATCTGACCTCGTCGTCAGGTATCTGTTAAACAAACAGGCATCCAACTCGAAGGCCGGCTCAACACGAAGTTGAGAGGAACGTCTTACCGCACCATCAAGCATATGTTAAACAGACAGACATCGAACCCGAAGGTCGGCTCAACCAAACATTGAGAAGAACATCTGACCATACTGTCAAGCATCTGTTAACACAAACAGGCATCGAACCCGAAGGCCGGCTCAACCCGAAGTTGAGAAGAACATCTGACCTCGCCATCAGGAATCTGTTAAACAAACAGGCATCGAACCCGAAGGGCGGCTCAACCCGAAGTTGAGAAGAACATCTGACCTCGCCGTTAGGCATTTGTTAAATAAACATGCATCAAACCCGAAGGCTGGCTCACCCCGAAGTTAAGAAGAGCATCTAACCTCGCTTTGGGGCATCTATTGAACAAACAGGCATCAAACCCGAAGACCGTCTCAAACTATAGTTGAGAAAAACATCTGACCTCGCCGTCAGGCATCTTTAAAACAAATAGGCATCGAACCCGAAGGCCGGCTCAACACGAAGTCGAGAGGAACATTTGACCTCGCCGTAAGGCATATGTTAAACAAACAGGCATCGAACCCGAAGGGCGGCTCAACCCGAAGATGACAAGAACATTAGACCTCGCTCTCAGGCATCTGTTAGACAAACATGCATCGAACCCGAAGGCCGGTTCAACCCAAAGTTGAGAAGAATATCTGACCTCGCCGTCAGGCATTTGTTAATAAAACAGGTATCGAACCCGAAGGCCGGCTCAACCTGAATTTGAGGAGAACATCTTACCTCCGTCGTCAGGCATCTGTTAAATAAATAGGCATCGAACCCCAAGGCTGGCACAACACGAATTTGAGAGGAACATCTGACCTCGCCGTCAGGCATCTGTTAAAAAAACAGGCATCAAACCCAAAGGTCGGCTCAACACGAAGTTGAGAGGAACATTTGACCTCGCCTTCAGGCATCTGTTAAAAAAACAGGCATCGAACCCGAATATCGGCTCAACACGAAGTTGAGAGGAATATTTGACCTCACTGTCAATCATCTGTTAAACAAAAAGGCATTGAATCCAAAGGTCGGCTCAACCCGAAGTTGAGAAAAGCATTTGACCTTGCTTTCAAGCATCTGTTAAACAAACAGGGATCGAACCCGGAGGCCAGCTCAATTGGAAGTTGAGAAGAACATCTGACCTCGCCGTCAGGTATCTATTAAACAAACATTCATTGAACCCGAAGGCCGGCTCAACACGAAGTTGAGAAGAACATCTGATCTCGTTGTGAGGCATCTGTTAAAAAAACAGGCATCAAACCGGAAGGGCGGCTAAACCCGAAGTTGATAAGAACATTAGACCTCACCGTCAGGCATCTATTAAACAAACAGGCATCAAACCCGAAGGCCGGCTGAACACGAAGTTAAGAGGAACATTTGACCTTGCCGTCATTCATCTGTTAAACAGACAGGCATTGAACTCGAAGGGCGGCTCAACCAGTAGTTGAGAAGAACATCTGACCTTGGTGTCAGGCATATGTTAAACAAACAGGCATCGAACCCGAAGGCCGACTCAACCCGAAGATGAGAAGAACATCTGACCTTACTGTCAAGCGTCCGTTAAACAAATAGGAATCGAACCCGAAGGTCGTCTCAACCCTTAGTTGACAAGAACATCTGACCTCGCCTTTAAGCATCTGTTAAACAAACAGGCATCGAACCCAAAGGCTGGCTCAACTTGAAGTTGAGAGGAACATTTGACCTCGCCATCAGGCATCTGTTAAACAAACAGGCATCGAACCCGAAGGCCGACTCAACACGAAGTTGAGAGGAACATCTGGCCTCGCCGTCAAACATCTATTAAACAAATAGGCATCGAATTTGAAGGCCGGCTCAACACGAAGTTCAGAGGAATATATGACCTCGCCACCAGGCATCTGTTAAACAAACACACATCGAACCCGAAGGGCGGCTCAAACCGATGTTAAGAAGACCATCTTGTCGCTACTGTGAAAATCGGTGCCGGCATGACAGAAGAGTCGCCACCGTGCGTTATTTATCCCTAAAGGAGGGAAAGGAAACGCTCGAGGTAAACCTACCGCAAAACGGGAAAGGTATGTTCGTCGCAACCAAAACCTGGGTTCGGGAGTCGGTTACGCAAGGGGAAGGTATTAGCACCCCTCACGTCCGTCGTACTCGACGGGATCCACGCTTGGTGTTTATAAGGAAAAGGGGGTGTTTATCTATCTACGCTAGTGGTCAGTCTGAAAAACAAAAGGACAGGACTCGACAGAACATACGCTGTTCTGGGCCTACGTACTCCCTCGTGCAATGGGAAAGTCAGAGTCAACGTAGTTCGACTACCTACGTCTAGACGGGGGGAAAGGTTGCTCGCCAGGACATCGCGTCCCTTGCCTACGTACTTCCACACGGCATGGAAGATCAGAGCAAACGTAGTTCGGGCTATGCACGACACAAGCTGTTCAAGTGTTTTTTATTGGGAAAATGCACCTTAACCAAGGGTTTTCACAGTCCAGGAGGACAAAAGGTTTTGATGTTTGTTCAAATCTTTTGACGGAAGAAATGAATTCACTTTTGTTTTATCCTTTATTAAGTGTTTTTCTGTTGTTTTGAGAAAGGAAAGAGACACCCTAAAACTATGGTTGAAAGGGGGATCTACCTAATGTTATCATGCCTGATTAACCAACCTAATGTCTATCATAACTCCCCCACAGCAGAGAAGTTAGAGCTCCTAAGGGATCATGGCAACTGAACTAAACAGCAAACAGGAACCATTGCAAAGTAAAGACATACTAGAAATATGCATGAATGCAACAACCAAACAAGCAAGGCACAAAGGCCACACACCACAGAGGCAAGGGAGCTCAGCTCTACCAAATACCAACAAGCAAAACCACTCAATAACAATCAAGCAGAAGGAGGACCACCTCAACTTCTCATGCACACAAACAGGCTTACTTCTAAGATGCACCTATCTCAGAAATATCTATATGAACCCCTAAGTCTAATGCAGCACAGCACCACACAAGTCAATCAACACAAAGAGAAGGCTAACCAGCCTGGCAAGCTCCTATCCAAAAGCAAGAAACTAACCCTGAGCAGAACCCTAAACAACCCTAAAACAAAACCCTAATCTACCTCTGAGCAAAGTCCTAAGCAAAACCCTAAAGGGAGAAATTAATCCCATTCTTCAAGCTTCAAGACAAGCTTACCAAAGAAAGGGAGCTGAGTAGACAGACCCATAGTGCCTTCCTCGGGAAAGTACTAGGAGGCTTCTACTTAGGAATCATATCCCATGTGGCTCAACAACTGTGAACGGTTTACATTCCTCCTCAGGAGAAACTAAACTCACATGAAGGCTCCAACATCATTGGATACTTAAGAAATCCTACCTGAACTAAGGGAACTAAGTGAACAGACCCATAGTGCCTTCCTCTGGAAAATACTAAGGGGCTTCCACTTAGGAATCATATCCCATGTGGCTCAACAACTGTGAACGGTTTACATTCCTCCTCAGGAGAAACTAAACTCACATGAAGGCTCCAACATCATTGGATACTTAAGAAATCCTACATGAACTAAGGGAACTAAGTGAACAGACCCATAGTGCCTTCCTCTGGAAAATACTAGGGGGCTTCCACTTAGGAATCATATCCCATGTGGCTCAACAACTGTGAATGGTTTATATTCCTCCTCAGGAGAAACTAAACTCACATGAAGGCTCCAACATTATTGGATACTTAAGAGAAAGGTGAGAATAAAGAATGAAAGACACCCATAGTGTCTTCCTCAGGAAAGTACCATGAATTCCCCTCAAACTTCAGGATCTCAAACCTCACAGAAAGGGAGCAAGCTTCTAGACTAGGTATTCAATCCATGCATCCTTGCAAGCTCCATCAAGTCTTCATCCAGCCTCCATCTTCAAGAAGAAACCACAGACCCTCAAACCAAAAGAAACTATCTCTAAAGTTCAACCACAGTTGAACTTCAAAGTCAAAAGCCCTCAAGACTTCTCCTATTCTCAAGCTCAAGCAAAAATAGCAAAACAACTTCTAAAAAAAAACCACCAAAAATCTAGGGGAAACCTACATGCTTCTATGATCCCAAGATCAAATCTCAAAGCCTAAGCCAACTTCTAAGGCTGCTAAACAATCCCTAACAAGCGAAGGGTCAAGGGTTAACCAGCAAGTTATGAGGTCTCTACTCTCTAACCCTAAAACAACATCAATCAATTTCTAAAAAATCCACGAAAATCCTATGGGGAGCATGCATCAGTCTAGTACAACATACTAAAAAAGAAAAGCAAGATTCAATACCAAGTGAGAGAAATAAAATCAGCAAGGCAGACACATCACAAATCAATATTCAAAACCAATTAAAATGCAAAAAATGCAATAAAAATGAAAATGCATGATCAAATTAATATTTTTGCACCATAAAATCCTAAATTGAACTATGAACCTATAGAAAAAAGAAGGAAATTAATTGGATAATCCTACTATTTTTCATGAATTATTTTCTAACATGAACAAAAATGAGAAAAAAATAAAAGGAATTAAAAGAAAATAAACAAGGAGGCGTGCTGAATAGCAATAATTTTCAGTTCAATTCCAGCTTTGGGCCTATCCTGGGGGTGCAGATATCAAATGTCACTAAGCCCATTCCCAAAATCAATCAGTTTTCACAGCCAAGGGGAGGCAACGAGTAAACAAGGGGTGGTCATAGCAAAGCGGATTTGGGCCTAGCCCATTCTGAAACCTAATCCAACACAGCCAACAAAACCATCTCACTTCTCCTAGCTCTCGTTCACTGTTCACAAAATGAAAAAAACCCTAATGCGCAGTTCCCAAATCTCTCTGAATCTCTCTCGTTCTCTCAACTCAATCTCTCACAAACTCTGAACTCACCTAACCTAAATCTCCCCAAAACTTCCATTTCAATACCCTAAATGCAACCTAAATCCTATTCGAAACGAAACAAAATCAAACAAAACCCAGCAATGAGAAAAAGCTCAGCCAAGAATCAGATGAGAGCGTACCTGGAGATGGAATGCGAACAAGTCGTGTGAAGAATCTTGAAGGCGTTGTGGCGTTGAAGATCTACAAATCTTTTGAAGAAGATCTTGACACAAATCACTGAGGCCCTTTTGAACTTCCGGTGGGTTCAAGATGACGATCGAGGCATCGTTGATTGAAGGTCTTCAAAGAATCTGGAAAACGCGAGGAAGATGAACGAAGATTTGAAGAATCTACGAGCTTTGGGGAAAACGGAGGAAGATCTTGAAAACTTGGTGCAAACACATGAAGATCTGGACAAAGATCGTTTAAAGAACGCGTTTGTTGACGATTTGCGAAGGTGAATTTCTGGAGAGCAGATGGACCTTGAAGGTTTTCTTGAAGGTCTTCGATCTTCCTGGAAAAACTGAAGAAGACGAAGATCCGTTGTGGGATTTGGAGTCTTTTGAGTGCTATCAAGATGAACGTCCTTGGATCTCAGTTGAAGATCTTTAAGTCTGGATGGAGATTGTTACGATTCTTGATGAGCGCGAAGATGAATTTCTAGAATCGCATTGATGTTCTTGATGACAAAATGAAGATCTGAAGATCTTCAATAATCTGGAAAAAAAAGCGATACGGATGAATTTTCCGGCGGTGATATGAGTTCTCCAGTGAAGGGCGAACGGAAGTTGATAAAGAAGATTGGATGAAATCTTGGATTCCTGGCAAAATCTGCAGATTCCGGCGAGTTCAACAGATTCCGGCGACAGTTGCGACGGAGGGAGGTGGTCCGGTGGGTTGTTGCATGGCCGGCGGTGAGGGCTGCTGAGTGGAGTACAGGTGTCAAGTGCATGCAATGGGGAGGCTGAGAGTGAGACGGGTGGCACTGAGGGGGAGAGGGAGAGAGACACGTGGGAAGGGAAGATGGCAGAGAGAGAGATAGTGGATGTTGAGGTGGCAGAACGTGGGAAGGAGAGAGAGGGACGCGTGGGGCCCATTTTATAGGACAAGTGGCAGCATTTTTTTTGGGCCCCACGAAATGGATAATGGCCCATTAATTCTGACTGATACCAAGGACCAAATGTAATTAAGACTAAACTGGACTGTTAAAGGATTAAAATGAAATAAAACGTGATTATCTGGACTAAGCATGGACTGAATGGATTAATGATGGAAAACGTGACCAAGCTGAGATTAAAAAGGAATTAACTGAAGCATTAATGGGACATTAACTTGGATTGAAACTGAATTAATTGTTAGCCAAAAGATAATCCTAATTAAAGCTAATTGATTAAAACAGGATTAAACCAAAATTACCTAATGCCACTAAACCTAACGTAAAACAAATTAATATTCTAGCAATTAAAAAAAATCTGATTAACCTCTAAAAACTAATATTCAAAAGAAAAACATTAATATCTATTAAAATTCTATTTATTAAAAGGGAATATATTCCAATATTCTAAAAATTACCTATTTAATATTCCAGAAAACAAATAAAACTATTTAAAAAAATCTAGAAAAACTGTAAAGGCAATTAATTCAAGAAAAGGCTATTAAAGCAGTTAAACTCAATCAAAAGGGAACACGAGGCCAGACTAGAATAAGCGGTAAACCCTGGACATCAGAATATCCTAAAAACGACAGTGTAAGCTGGAGACGCCGAGAAGCGCACAATTTCCCGAAAGTGAAACTCGGGTTATCTGGACTGATCTGAAAGGTCTGATAGGTGAAAACCAAGCTGTAATTCTGATGTCTTCTGCCTGTTAAAACATGTAATGCATGTGGTATGCAAATACGAATGCAAAAGTGAGCCGAAACGTAAATCAGGAGCGGGAACCGGTTGGTCAAATTTTAGGGTGCAACAGCTGCCCCTATTCAAACGGCTTGGACCCGACTGGGTGAAGAGCGAACGGCCTTCAGACAATTGAGGTACGAGACGGTTGAATACCAATAAACCTGGAAATTTGCCAACCGCAAAAATAAATTGCGCACACAACTGCTTGGGGAGAACCCTCCAGGGAACTGGCTTCCGTTGTCACGTCAACAACTAACCACTCATCCATCAATCCGTTTATAAAATATTCTGATATTGTCCATAGACCATCCCATTCTGAAGAAGTGAGCATACGCTAAACAGCGAGAAATTGCCGATTTCACTTATCAACCTTTCGCGTCCGAAGAAACGAGCAAACGCTAAACAGCGAGACATTGTTGATTTCACTTATCAACCTTTCGCGTCCAAAAAAAAACGAGCAAACGCTAAACAGCGAGACATTGTTGATTTCTCTTATCAACCTTTCGCATCCGAAGAAACGAGCAAACGCTAAACAGCGAGACATTGTTGATTTCACTTATCAACCTTTCGCATCCGAAGAAACGAGCAGACGCTAACCAAGCGAGACATTGTTGATTTCTCTTATCAACCTTTCGTTCGTACCTGAACGAGCAAACGCTAAACAGCGAGAAAATGTTGATTTCACTTACCAACCTTTCGTCCATACCTGAACGAGCATTCCTGTGGGGACACGAGAAACTTAACCAAGCAACTCCGAGAGGACAATTCTGACGACGGTCGTCAAATACCTATTCTGGCAATAGGTATCCTAAAAACAACTCCGCTGGGGAAATTGGGAACTTAACCAAGCACCTTGACGAGAATAACTTTGTTGGAAAATACGAGGAACTTAACCAAGCAACTCGTTGACGAATACCCTGCTGGGGAAACTACGGGTAACCACCCAAAAATCTGCATTACCATCTTCCACTGCTGACACCACAGCATCCTGAGAAAGACTCAACTGGGGGGAAAAAGGTGCTTGACCAAACAAACTCTGCTAGGGGAATATGACATGATGAACACGATCACTGCGTGCCGTGCGCAACCACCCTCTTGACAGGAGGAAACACGATCACTGCATACTTTACACCACGAACAAAACCATATATAGGACGAACACGATCGCTGCGTATCTTGACCACAAATCCCCATAATACGATGAACACAATTACTGCGTGCCCTGCGCAACCACCCTCTTGACAGGAGAAAACACGATCATTGCGCACTTTACACCACAATCCTCTTGACAGAAGGAAACACGATCACTGCGCGTCTTGGCGTTGCAAACAAAACCACATATAGGACAAATACGATCACTGCGTATCTCTTCCGCAAAAAACCCCATAACATAACGATGATCACAATCACTGCGTGCCTTGCGCCACAACCCTCTTGACAGGAGGAAACACGATCACTGCGCGTCTTGTGCCACAAACAAAACATACAGGACAAATACGATCACTGCGTACTCTACCACAAATCCCCACAACATAACGATGACCACGATCACTGCGTGCCCTGCGCCACAACTCTCTTGACAGGAGGAAACACGATCACTGCGCGTCTTGTGTCGCAAACCAAACATATGCACATCTCTGTGAACCACGATCTCACTTATCGACAGAGAAAATACACTTGAAGCTGGACGGGTAATCAACCCTGCTTACGTTTCCAAATGCACATGTTTGATAATTCCGTAATGCTTCCATACTTCATGGAAATGCTACGTATTCGTGTAAAATGCAAGTGCTTATGATGCATGCTTATACAAAGAGTTACTTCAGCAAAATAAATGTTGAAGACAAACTGGATCCGCTGGGGATAACCGGAATACTACCGATACGCTTCCAACAAAATAAATGCTGGAAAGATGAACTAACTCCGCTGGGGATAACCGTCCTGCTGGGAAAGTAGCTCACAAACTCAAAACTTCAAACTCTGCTGAAAATGATCGTCCTGACGAGGAAGGATCAACCTGTTGGGGAAAGAGAAAAGCAATCCTGGAAACTGCTTTCAAAAGGTATCAACACTCTGATTACGCCCTGTGGGGATAGTTCATCCTGCTATCACTGAGCTGGGGATTGATCGGTGTGCTCTGATTCGCACTACACCAGAAACTCTTTGGGGGAGTTAATCATATCCGTCTCGACCCTTGCTGGGGAGGACTCTGCTTTGCTTGATAAGCCAATTCTGAACTACCGAAGATACATTGATCTCTTCCTTTGACGCAATCTCCACTCTCCTGGGGAGACAACATTCAATTTTGCCTGGGGCGACTTCACTGGGGAAAGACACAGCATTCATCCTCTGGAGAGGGTACCAGCCTGCCATGGATGCTGGCGGGGAACTTTGCGAGCTTTTGAATACATGCAAAAGTCAACAAGCAAACACAAGACAATCTATGCAAAAAGAAACATCTTGGTAATCACCCAGGACAACCATTCAGGTAATTTTCGGTTTTAACAATCATCGGCCGAGGCCCGCCTGTTTACACACATGTAAGTTTATCAAAAACATCGGCGTTTTTACAAACAAAACTGTAAAAGTTAAAACCAAAGTCACACACCACACTGAATAACACACTTTATTGATAACGGCCTAAAAATAGGCAAGATTTGTACATCAGATGCAACTCCTGAAAAGAGGTAGTCACACATAAACAAAATACAGAAATGTACAAAGATACAGAATAAAATTTGTACACATGTCGACAACGTGTTACAGACGAACACCATGAGTTGATCCTCCTATGACTCGCCGGACTCTGACGCTTTCCTGATCTCCGTCTTCGGAAGAGATTGCTTTGGATAGTCGACCCCCCATAGGTTCTCCCAAACCACTAGATAATCTAACTTGGACCACAGTCATTTGCTTCTCAAATCCCTAACTTTTGCGTGAATCGCCCTTTGCGGGTTTTCAATTCACCGGGATACCCCTTTTTGCCGAAGCCGCCCAGTGTAGGTTTTCAACTTCGCGGGTGTACATTTTTCATTTTATCCCTAATTTTTTCCCGAACCTTTTTATTCTGTTTTTTGGTTCGCCGGGATGCCCCATTTTTGCCTGGACTCTCTTTTTACTGTCCAGCGGGTCAATTTTCAAGCAAAGTATTTTTTGACTGCGTCCGAGTTCACAGGGGACGAAAAGTCTTCACCATCCATGGTGGATAACAATAGGGCTCCTCCGAAGAAGACCTTTCTCACGACGTATGGACCTTCATAATTGGGAGTCCATTTGCCCCTGTGATCCGATTGCGGTGGGAGAATCTTCTTCAGCACAAGATCACCCGTCTGAAAGCTTCGAGGTCGAATCTTCTTGTCAAACGCTTTCTTCATCCGGCTCTGATACAACCTACCATGTGCAATTGATGCCAGTCTCTTCTCGTCTATCAAGCTCAGTTGATTCAATCTATTTCTCACCCATTCTGCCTCATCAAGCTGAACATCAAGCAAAACCCTCAAAGATGGTATCTCAACCTCCAATGGCAGGACTGCCTCCATGCCATACACCAATGAGAATGGAGTTGCCCCGGTTGATGTACGCACCGTCGTGCGATAACCGTGCAAAGCAAACGGCAACATCTCATGCCAATCCTTGTACGTTACCACCATCTTCTGAACAATCTTCTTTATGTTCTTGTTGGCCGCTTCAACAGCGCCATTCATCTTGGGTCTGTACGGAGATGAATTATGATGCTCGATCTTAAACTCCCGACAAAGATCCTTCATCATCTTATTGTTCAGGTTCGAACCATTATCAGTAATGATCCGTTCAGGAATACCGTATTTGCAGATTATATCCCTCTTGATAAATCTGGCCACCACCTGTTTCGTCACATTGGCGTAAGATGCTGCTTCCACCCACTTGGTGAAGTAATCAATCGCGACCAGGATGAAGCGATGCCCATTAGAAGCAGTAGGCTCAATCTTGCCAATCATATCAATCCCCCACATGGAGAAAGGCCACGGAGAAGCCATAACATTCAGTGGACTGGGTGGCACATGGATCTTATCAGCATAGATCTGGCACTTGTGACACCGCTTGGCGAACTTGAAACAGTCCATTTCCATCGTTAACCAATAATACCCCGCCCGCAACAACTTTCGGGTCATAGCATGCCCACCAGCATGTGTACCAAAAGTTCCTTCGTGGACCTCTTCCATGAGTAAATAGGCTTCCTTCTCGTCTACACACCGGAGGAGTACCAAATCGTGGTTCCTTCTATACAAAACGCCGTCGGGATTCAGATAGAAGTTGCCTGCTAATCTCCTTAGAGTCTTCTGATCACGACTGGATGCCCCAGCCGGATATTCCTTGTTCTTCAGGAAATTCTGTATGTCGAAATACCAAGGTTTACCGTCAGATGCTTCATCAATTGCAAACACAAAGGCCGGCCTATCAAGGCGAGATATGACAATCCTGGGAGCCTCATTCCAGTAGTTGACCTTATACATCGAGGATAATGTTGCAAGGGCGTCTGCCATTTGATTCTCCGCCCGAGGTACATGATGAAACTCCACCTTATCGAAGAAAGGTAACAACCTTCTCGCATAATTCATGTACGGTACCAGATTAGGTTGGCGTGTCTCCCACTCTCCCTTAATCTGATTCACAACCAATGCTGAATCCCCATATACGTCCAGATTCTTGATCCTCAGATCGATAGCCTCCTCCAACCCCATAATACAAGCTTCGTACTCGGCTTCGTTATTCGTCACTGGAAAAGTCAATCTGGCCGTAAACGGGATGTGCGACCCGTGGGGAGTTGTAATGATTGCCCCAATCCCACTACCGTACGAATTGACAGCCCCATCAAAAATCAATTGCCACTGGGAACTCCGCTCAGGACCCTCATCAGGCAACGACTCCTCACAATCTTTAGCCTTCAAGTACATTATGTCCTCATCAGGAAACTCAAACTTCATAGGCTGATAATCCTCAATCGGCTGTTCGGCAAGATATTCGGACAGAACACTTCCCTTAATAGCCTTCTGGGAAACATACTGGATATCGTATTTTGTCAATACCATTTGCCATCTAGCAATCCTTCCAGAGAGCGCTTGCTTTTCAAACACATACTTGATCGGATCCATCTTTGATATCAGCATGGTTGTATGGTTCAGCATGTACTGTCTTAGACGTTTGGCAGCCCACGCCAATGCACAACACGTCCTTTCGAGCATAGAGTATCGAGATTCACAATTCGTGAACTTTTTACTCAAGTAGTAAATTGCATGTTCTTTCCTTCCTGTCTCGTCATGTTGACCGAGAACACAACCTATGCTGTTCTCAAGAACCGTCAGATACATAATCAGTGGTCGTCCCGCTACTGGGGGTATTAACACCGGAGGTTCCTACAAGTATTCTTTTATCTTTTCAAATGCCCTTTGGCAATTGTCGTTCCAGACCACCGCTTGATCTTTCTTTAACAGTTTGAACAAAGGTTCACACGTGGTCGTTAGGTGAGAGATGAACCTGGCAATGTAGTTCAATCTCCCTAAGAATCCACGAACTTCTTTTTCCGTTCTCGGTGCTGGCATCTCTTGTATTGCTTTTATTTTTGTCGGATCGACCTCGATTCCTTTCTTGCTCACAATGAACCCCAGTAGCTTCCAAGATCTCACTCTGAAGGTACACTTGTTAGGGTTCAGCCTCAGCTTGAACTTCCTCAGCCTCTTGAACAACTTCAGCAGATTAACCAGATGTTCTTCCTCCGTTTGAGACTTGGCAATCATGTCATCGACATACACCTCAATCTCTTTGTGCATCATGTCGTGAAAGAGCGTTGTCATAGCCCGCTGGTACGTTGCCCCAACATTTTTCAAACCAAAGGGCATCACCTTATAACAGAAGGTTCCCCACGGGGTGATAAAGGTCGTTTTTTCCATATCCTCCGGAGCCATTTTGATTTGGTTGTACCCTAAAAATCCATCCATGAAAGAGAATACCGAAAACTGAGTTGTATTGTCAACTAACACATCAATATGCGGCAGCGGGAAATCATCTTTCGGGCTCGCTTTGTTTAGATCCCTATAATCAACACACATTCGAACCTTGCCATCTTTCTTTGGCACAGGCACAATATTAGCGACCCAGGTGGGATAAGTGGTGACAGCCAGGAACCCAGCATCCCATTGCTTATGCACTTCTTCCTTTATCTTTACAGCCATGTCAGGACGAGTCCTTCTGAGTTTCTGCTTCACAGGCGGGCAATCTTCCCTCAACGGCATATGATGAACAACCATATCGGTATCCAAACCCGGCATGTCCTCGTAGGACTAAGCAAATATATCACTGTATTCGCGCAGCATCTCAATAAGCTCTTGCTTGATGTCAACCTACAATGCGGCCCCTATACGGATATTCTTGACGCATTCTTCAGACCCTAAATTGACAATATCAATCTCTTCCTGGTGAGGCAGAATGACTCTCTCCTCTTGCTTCAACAACCGACTCAGCTCTTCTGATAAGTCACTATCCTCAACAATCTCCTCCTCAGCTTGGAAGATCGGATGCTCGAAGTCTAAACGAGTCATAGGAAGTCTTTGGTCGATGTCATCTAAAAATTCATGAATCCTGCGAGGGAAACAGTTAAGTGCTTTAAAATGATATACAAGCAAAATACATAACCACGCTGCCATTTTATTGAAAAATAAAAAACAGAAAGAAAAGGATCACAACATTTGAATGTAAAAAACGTCGTCATTTATTGATCATGCAAACATACAGGTAAACAGTTAGGCCCTAAGACGAGGTCAACGATGCCCCGGGCAAGGCATGTGATCCTACAATGATTGAAAAAAACAACGCATTACTGTTTGGTGACTTGGATGACGTCCTGGATGGACCAGTTGCATAGACTTTGCCCCGGCGTGCTGGGTAGAATCCATGCGTCCATGTCGCAGTCGCTATCCACTTCCTCCGTATCAGACACGACACTAATCCTTTCAAAGCTAACCCCTCCGGGCGTGAACACCACAGGTCCCTTGTACTTAGGCGCACTCTGTGAGGGAGATGGGCGGTACCCCAAGCCATACCTATCTTGCTTCACTGGTATATCCAGAACCTGCCCCCACTTCTGAGTCTCTCCTGCTTGCACCAACGCCTTGGCTTCTTTATATGAGGAGACTGCCACCTCTTGCCCTTCACTCTTCACCGGAGCTTCTTCTTTAACCTTCACCCCTTCGAACGCCTGACACAGCGTTTCATGAATCTCTCCATCTACCTCCACGTATTTGAAGGAAGACAAATGACTGACTAGGATATCCTCTTCGCCACACACCGTCACAATACTCCCCTCAACCATATACTTCGGCTTCTGATGGAGTGTAGAAGTTACTGCCCCAGCGGCATGAATCCAAGGTCTCCCGATCAAACAACTATATGTAGGCTGGATGTCCATGATGTAAAACACTGTATCAAACACCTCCGGACCTACCTGGATGGGTAACGTTACTGATCCGAATACCGACCTCCTCGTTCCGTCAAAGGCCCTTACCACCAAATCACTAGGTGTGCACAACAACCCACGGGTATCCAATTTCAACAGGGCTTTCTTTGGTAACACATTCAACGAGGATCCCGTGTCCACCAGCACATGGGATAAAATAGTGCCCCGGCATTCGATAGAGATGTGCAAGGCATTATTGTGATCACGCCCTCTAGGCGTTAGGTCAAAATCCGTGAATCCCAAACCATGCCCAGCATTAACATGTGCCATAACTCCCTCCAGCTGATTGACTGAAATTTCTCGCGGCACGAAGGATGTCTCAAGTACCTTCAACAGGGCATTTCTATGCGCCTCAGAACACAACAATAACGATAATATGGAGATCTTTGACGGGGTCTGCTGCAGGTGATCTACGATCTTGTAGTCACTTTTGCGAATCAATCTCATGAATTCTTCCACCTCTTTGTTTGTTGGTTCTTTCTCCTTACTCCCCGAAGGTTCCACCTCAACAACTTTGTTCTTACCCCTGGCGAGCCTCTCTGCCTCGACCTCAGGTGAAGTGAAAATTCTCCCGCTCCGGGTTATATCACCCGCTCCCACTATGTTATCTACGGATCCCGCTGGCGGATCATTCAAGTCAATCTTTTCCCCATTGCAATACACTTCAGCACCGTAGCTCCACGGGACTGCCTTTGTGCTCTCATAAGGGATTGGTTTAGCCTTGGTAATAGTAATGGTCGGCCTTTTCGATGATGCCGAAATCGTCACTGATTTGAACGGAATGGTGATCGTAGCAACCTCGCTGCGCTCTTTTTCAGATTCTGTATCAACAGACTTCTCTCGCCCCACAGACCTGTCAAACTGCAGGATTCCTTCATCAATCAAACCTTGAACTCCCCTTTTCAACTTCTCACAGCCCCCAGGTTGAACCAAACAGTCAACACACTCTTCACTGCATCCGGGATAGACACCTCCTTTCAATAAGCGCTGCTTTACGTAACTCAAAGGGGTTTTCAGCTTGCTCACTTCCAAAACCAAGTCCAACTCATCATCTGTCAGGATTGCATTGGCCCCAGCCCCGCCATGCTTGGGCATTGGCTGTTGCGTGATATTGGGACCGTCCTTCCCGAAGTTAATAGCCGTACTATCAAGCAAATCCTGTACTTTATGCTTGAAAGCTAGGCAATTTTCAATATTGTGCCCTGGTGCACCCGAATGGAAGTCACAATGCTCATTAATATCATACCCGACTGGTGGCTGGCCGGTTGGAGGTGCTAAGGTCCTCTTCTCGACTAGCTGCAATTTCAACAAAGCTTGAAGAAGTTCTGCATATGATACCGGCGATACCTCAAATACTTTCCTCGGTCGTGGGTTCTAAAATCTGCGCTGATTATTATTTGGCTGCTGCTGAGCCTGCTGCTGTGGTTATTGTCTCTGCTGCTGAGAAGGCCCTGGAATGGTTACACTTGCAACCTGCGACTGCTGATTCCAGTTCTGACCTCTATTTCTCCGTCGAGCATTGTATACAGCGTTGGTATCACCCTGCCTTTTGCCACCAAACGTCTTCTTATTACCTCCTGCGGAACTAGACTCACCCGCTTGAATTTTACCAATCTTCACCCTGTTTTCAATGTGCTCCCCCATCAAGATCAACTCAGAGAAGGTACTCATCGAAAAATTGAGCAACCGGTCATAGTACATTCCAGAGAAAGTTCCTATGAACATATCCATCATTTCGCGCTCCACCATCGGAGGGTGTACCCTAGCGCAAGATCTCGCCATATCTGGGCGTATTCCTTAAAGCTCTCGCTAGACTTTTGAGACATGCTCTGCAGTTGGACTCGGTTAGGGGCGAGATCACTATTATATTGATAATGTCGAACAAAAGCCTCTGCCAGCTCTTTCCAACTCCTGATCTGAGTAGGCTCCAAGCTCATGTACCACTCCAACGATGGCCCTGACAGGCTATCCTGGAAGAAGTGCATCAACATCTTTTCATCCTCAGAATACGCGGACATACGCCTGTAAAACGCGCGCACATGCACCCTAGGGCATGTATCCCCTTTGTACTTATCAAATGACGGCGCTTTGAATTTCAGCGGGACCCTCAGCCCTGGGACCAGCCCCATATTTGACATATCCAGCCCAAGAGCATTCTGGCTGGCTAATCCGTTCACTTTCTCTTCTAGCAATCTCATCCGATGGTTGTCATCCCTAGCTCTTTCATAACCCTCATTCTGACCAGAGAACACATCCTCCTGACGATCCTCCCAGCGAGGTACTGCATCGTATCCAACATAATCTGCATCACGGCCCGGACCCGTTTGGAAGTACCTGGGGTCGTACCTCAGATTGCCCATCTCTTGAGCGTTGTACGCACCAGTTCCATATCCAAGATTACCATAACCATAGTCACCAAACCTAGCCTTGGTGCCAGCAATGTTGCCATACCCCATGTTCACACCATTGAAGCCCTGGTTACCATTATTACCATTCATTCCGACGTTCTCAGCGCCCCCATTGAAACCCTGGTTGACATTACCCACAAATACTCCAGCAGTATCTGCATTGGCATTCACATTACCGGCGTTCCCACCTCCGCCTGCAGGACCAGTTTCTCCAGCATTCAAGCCGGTTATGGGAATAGCATCAGCACTTTGACGATTCTCAATTCGGGGAGAAGCAGCAATATTTTCACCATGCGGTGTCCCGTTGTTTTCAGCCCGTGCGACCAACGGTTGAACCAGAGTCTGCAGCTGCTCTTGTCCTTTGGCGATGGTCTCCATGGTTTGCATGAGCATGGCCATCCTGTCACGCATTTCTTGCATTTCACTCTGCACGTTGTCCATGATCTTCTTGTGATTAGTTCTAGTAGAGTAACGGTGGACCCGCTTTTCTGCAATCCTGAAAATACCTGGATATATGGATGAAGAATGATAAGGAACATGGATCACAAACCTGTAATGCAATGTGACTTATGCAAACAACAATGCAAAAATGCTAACGTGCATGCGTGCGTTGGGGATATTTCCCCTCCAATTCCAGCGTCAAGGTAGCAAGACAAGAGAAACCATAAAGACAATATTTAGAAAAACCCTCATATATTTATTGGAAAAACAGTCTCGTCAAGGCGTTACACAACTATGTTCCATACAACTGATATGATAAAGGAGGATCCCAACCAACATGTCTGGCGGTGATCTCAACACATAGAATACAAGAAAGAAGTCACGTGCGGGTACGATCGCAGAAATTCTCGAACAGCTTCTTCGTCTCTGGGTGATCCGGTCGATAAATCAAGCCTTCTATCAACTGATCCCTTTTCTTGACCGTTCCTTGGATATCTCTGACAAAATCTTCCCAAGCCTTATTCTGGGCACCAACCTCAGGTTTGGGCCTCTTGGTGTCTGCTCTGCGCTGACAATCTTCCAGATTCTTCATGGCATCAATCAGTTTGCGTTCAGCCTCGTATCGACGGAATGCTTCTTCTTCAAGCTCTTCAGTCTTCACTTTAACCTGTTCTCCCAACTGAGCAACCTGTATCTTTAGCTCTTCTTCCCGCTCTTTGCGTTTGGCCATAGTAAGGTCCCAATGCTCTCTGAACTTAGCTAACTTCGTGTAGGCCCTTTCCAGCTCTTGTTTCTTAGTAGCCAATACACTGCTAACTGAGTCTACATCTAACTCCAAACGCTTCTTGGTTTCAGTCAACTCCAATAAAGTAGTCTTCAGATATTTCAAAGTTTCAGCCTGTTGCTTGGAAGAATATCCTGTTTCAATTTTTTCATGACGAAGCTGGGCGTTCTCTTTCTCTAAAGCTTCTTTAGCCTTTGCTAACTCTTCTTTCTCCGCCATCAGCTGCTTGTATACCTGTATGTCTATAGTGGTGGGCTCCTCCACCGGAGAAGGATACAATGGCTGAACTGCAGGATAAGGCATAAGGAATTTCGTAGCTCGTTCACGAATCCATTCCGCATACGAACCAAGAACTCGAGTACCCCCTTTGCTAAATGAAGACTTTCCTCTCTTATGCAGGTTCTTCCATGCTTTCTTAAGCTTGACCAACATCTCTTCCTCTATTGCCCCAGTAAGATACAGAGATTCCTGTATCTCCTCGGGCTTCGGCGCTTCCTGAGGTGCATATCCAAACTGCCTTATTAATAAGGAAGGGTTGTAATTGACACCCCCTATCCTTCCTATCAAAGGAACATTAGGGAATCCTTCGCATCTGTATATGACCTCAACTCCTAACACCTCCTCATTAACCCACACCACATTCTCAGAAGTCAACCCCATCAAGCGCTCAGACCATCCTAAAGAATCAATAGAAGTGACGAAAGGCCCTGACTTCGGCATATGACTAGTAAACCACCTGCACAGTAGAGGTACACAGCAAGAGACATTCTTTCCTCGCCGTTTTTCATTTTTGTAGTGAGTGGAATGGTGGATATCTCCCAGCAAGGTAGGAACTGGGTTCTTTGCAGCCAGAATATAGAAAGCATCCGCGTCAACAAAATCAGGTTGGTTTGGGAACAAAACAATGCCATAAACACACACAGCAAGGATGGCATCAAAAATAACCCAGCCACCCTTCTTAGCATACTCTCGAGCCTTCTCTACCAAAACACCCAATGGAACTCCCCATACATCTCCTTTCCTAATCATCTTCCCTGTCAGCTCAAACTCTCCTAAGTACAGAATAGCAGACAACTCAGCCAGATTAGGCTTAGCGTCCGCGTGATAGAAAGGCATCTGCTCGCGAATCGGTATATCCAAGAGTGCAGAATACTCCTCCAGGGTAGGAGGCAAGACAAAGTCAGGAAATACGAAACACCTGAGTTCAACATCATAAAACTGCAACAGGGTGTAAATACCGCTGATCTCATAAGCCGAGGGCTGGTAAACATAAGTCAGGATCCTCCCATATGTCTTCCTGAAATCTCCCATCACCTTGTTCCCGGCAATAGTAATTAACTCTGACAACAGACTGATATTTGGAGACGGGAATCTGTAGGGTAACACTCTCTTCATGGCTTCCATGTCTGCTAGGAAACAGCCACCGGAACTGGGAGGGAAAATATGAACCTGCAATACACACACGTTAGTTGGATGCAAATGGTAATGCAATAATGCAATATGATAAATGATGCAATCAATGAACACAGAGGCCATGCTGTAGCCTGAAGAGGAACATCTCTGTGATGTCAAGAACAGAAAACCACCACAGTCACCAGAACCTCATGATACTGGCTATCATCCGTCACCCAAAATACCAATACCCTGGTAAGACATCCTTCTGAACCTCTGTCTCTGACGAGAAAACCATCTGATAATAGTATCAACCTCAGACAAGAAATCCATCTGATCCAAACAACACACCTGTTAACGAGCCAAGAAAACCATCTGATAAATGCTGAATCATGGTTTCTGAAGGCCAGTTTTCCTGCAATAACCCAATCCCTCTCACAGGTATGGACCTAATCCACGGACAAAGGTACGGCATCCTATGCGGTCGTCAGCGTCACAGACTTTCATGAGTGACGATGCGATTCCCAGAAGGAGTGGCATCATCAAGTCATGAAGAGGCCTCACTTAGCCGACTTCCAATTGATCGGTCCCCAGAGTCGACAATCCTCACGTCTGGACTCCCCTCAGATCCTCGGGATCGGAAAGGAGCACCTCGGAGAGAACCTCGTCTGAGCGCAGATTTCGTAGGGAACTGTGTCTGCTCAGCAAACAGGTTCGTCTACTACTCTCCACAACTATGTCTAGGTGCATACTCAAGCCCAGGTCCGGCTTCTCACTCATAGTAACTTCCCTCTCCCACAGCAATAATCACAATAATATAGTGCTGAAAGTAAATGCGGAAAGGTAAAGGTGCGGAAAAGTAAAGTGCGGAAAGGTAAAACACATATGTACAACACCCAACAGATAAACACCCAAGCGCTAGGATTGACTCGCGTAGGGGATGGGAAACGGTCCCAGCATAAGGGATGGGAAAAGTCCCTAGATGCTACATATTCCCCAACAGAGTCGCCAGCTGTCGCTACTGTGAAAATCGGTGCCGGCATGACAGAAGAGTCGCCACCGTGCGTTATTTATCCCTAAAGGAGGGAAAGGAAACGCTCGAGGTAAACCTACCGCAAAATGGGAAAGGTATGGTCGTCGCAACCAAAACCTGGGTTCGGGAGTCGGTTACGCAAGGGGAAGGTATTAGCACCCCTCACGTCCGTCGTACTCGACGGGATCCACGCTTGGTGTTTATAAGGAAAAGGGGGTGTTTATCTATCTATGCTAGTGGTCAGTCTGAAAAAGAAAAGGACAGGACTCGACAGAACATACGCTGTTCTGGGCCTACGTACTCCCTCGTGCAATGGGAAAGTTAGAGTCAACGTAGTTCGACTACCTACGTCTAGACGGGGGGAAAGGTTGCTCGCCAGGACATCGCGTCCTGTGCCTACGTACTTCCACACGGCATGGAAGATCAGAGCAAACATAGTTCGAGCTACGCACGACACAAGCTGTTCAAGTGTTTTTTATTGGGAAAATGCACCTTAACCAAGGGTTTTCACAGTCCAGGAGGACAAAAGGTTTTGATGTTTGTTCAAATCTTTTGACGGAAGAAATGAATTCACTTTTGCTTTATCCTTTATTAAGTGTTTTTCTGTTGTTTTGAGAAAGGAAAGAGACACCCTAAAACTATGGTTGAAAGGGGGATCTACCTAATGTTATCATGCCTGGTTAACCAACCTAATGTCTATCATAACTCCCCCACAGCAGAGAAGTTAGAGCTCCTAAGGGATCATGGCAACTGAACTAAACAGCAAACAGGAACCATTGCAAAGTAAAGACATACTGGAAATATACATGAATGCAACAACCAAACAAGCAAGGCACAAAGGCCACACACCACAGAGGCAAGGGAGCTCAGCTCTACCAAATACAACCAAGCAAAACCACTTAATAACAATGAAGCAGAAGGAGGACCACCTCAACTTCTCATGCACACAAACAGGCTTACTTCTAAGATGCACCTATCTCAGAAATATCTATATGAACCCCTAAGTCTAATGCAGCACAGCACCACACAAGTCAATCAACACAAAGAGAAGGCTAACCAGCCTGGCAAGCTCCTATCCAAAAGCAAGAAACTAACCCTGAGCAGAACCCTAAACAACCCTAAAACAAAACCCTAATCTACCTCTGAGCAAAGTCCTAAGCAAAACCCTAAAGGGAGAAATCAATCCCATTCTTCAAGCTTCAAGACAAGCTTACCAAAGAAAGGGAGCTGAGTAGACAGACCCATAGTGCCTTCCTCGGGAAAGTACTAGGAGGCTTCTACTTAGGAATCATATCCCATGTGGCTCAACAACTGTGAACGGTTTACATTCCTCCTCAGGAGAAACTAAACTCACATGAAGGCTCCAACATCATTGGATACTTAAGAAATCCTACCTGAACTAAGGGAACTAAGTGAACAGACCCATAGTGCCTTCCTCTGGAAAATACTAGGGGGCTTCCACTTAGGAATCATATCCCATGTGGCTCAACAACTGTGAACGGTTTACATTCCTCCTCAGGAGAAACTAAACTCACATGAAGGCTCCAACATCATTGGATACTTAAGAAATCCTACATGAACTAAGGGAACTAAGTGAACAGACCCATAGTGCCTTCCTCTGGAAAATACTAGGGGGCTTCCACTTAGGAATCATATCCCATGTGGCTCAACAACTGTGAATGGTTTATATTCCTCCTCAGGAGAAACTAAACTCACATGAAGGCTCCAACATCATTGGATACTTAAGAGAAAGGTGAGAATAAAGAATGAAAGACACCCATAGTGCCTTCCTCAGGAAAGTACCATGAATTCCCCTCAAACTTCAGGATCTCAAACCTCACAGAAAGAGAGCAAGCTTCTAGACTAGGTCTTCAATCCATGCATCCTTGCAAGCTCCATCAAGTCTTCATCTAGCCTCCATCTTCAAGAAGAAACCACAGACCCTCAAACCAAAAGAAACTATCTCTAAAGTTCAACCACAGTTGAACTTCAAAGTCAGAAGCCCTCAAGACTTCTCCTATTCTCAAGCTCAAGCAAAAATAGCAAAACAACTTCTAAAAAAAAAACACCAAAAATCTAGGGGAAACCTACATGCTTCTATGATCCCAAGATCAAATCTCAAAGCCTAAGTCAACTTCTAAGGCTGCTAAACAATCCCTAACAGGCGAAGGGTCAAGGGTTAACCAGCAAGTTATGAGGTCTCTACTCTCTAACCCTAAAACAACATCAATCAATTTCTAAAAAATCCACGAAAATCCTATGGGGAGCATGCATCAGTCTAGTACAACATACTAAAAAATAAAAGCAAGATTCAATACCAAGTGAGAGAAATAAAATCAGCAAGGCAGACACATCACAAATCAATATTCAAAACCAATTAAAATGCAAAAAATGCAATAAAAATGAAAATGCATGATCAAATTAATATTTTTGCACCATAAAATCCTAAATTGAACTATGAACCTATAGAAAAAAGAAGGGAATTAATTGGATAATCCTACTATTTTTCATGAATTATTTTCTAACATGAACAAAAATGAGAAAAAATAAAAGGAATTAAAAGAAAATAAACAAGGAGGCGTGCTGAATAGAAATAATTTTCAGTTCAATTCCAGCTTTGGGCCTATCCTGGGGGTGCAGATATCAAATGTCACTAAGCCCATTCCCAAAATCAATCAGTTTTCACAGCCAAGGGGAGGCAACGAGTAAACAAGGGGTGGTCATAGCAAAGCGGATTTGGGCCTAGCCCATTCTGAAACCTAATCCAACACAGCCAACAAAACCATCTCACTTCTCCTAGCTCTCATTCACTGTTCACAAAATGAAAAAAACCCTAATGCGCCGTTCCCAAATCTCTCTGAATCTCTCTCGTTCTCTCAACTCAATCTCTCACAAACTCTGAACTCACCTAACCTAAATCTCCCCAAAACTTCCATTTCAATACCCTAAATGCAACCTAAATCCTATTCGAAACGAAACAAAATCAAACAAAACCTAGCAATCAGAAAAAGCTCAGCCAAGAATCAGATGAGAGCGTACCTGGAGATGGAATGCGAACAAGTCGTGTGAAGAATCTTGAAGGCGTTGTGCCGTTGAAGATCTACAAATCTTCTGAAGAAGATCTTGACACAAATCACTGAGGCCCTTTTGAACTTCCGGTGGGTTCAAGATGACGATCGAGGCGTCGTTGATTGAAGGTCTTCAAAGAATCTGGAAAACACGAGGAAGATGAACGAAGATTTGAAGAATCTACGAGCTTTGGGGAAAACGGAGGAAGATCTTGAAAACTTGGTGCAAACACATGAAGATCTGGACAAAGATCGTTTAAAGAACGCGTTTGTTGACGATTTGCGAAGGTGAATTTATGGAGAGCAGATGGACCTTGAAGGTTTTCTTGAAGGTCTTCGATCTTCCTGGAAAAACTGAAGAAGACGAAGATCCGTTGTGGGATTTGGAGTCTTTTGAGTGCTATCAAGATGAACGTCCTTGGATCTCAGTTGAAGATCTTTGAGTCTGGATGGAGATTGTTACGATTCTTGATGAGCGCGAAGATGAATTTCTGGAATCGCATTGATGTTCTTGATGACAAAATGAAGATCTGAAGATCTTCAATAATCTGGAAAAAAAAGCGATACAGATGAATTTTCCGGCGGTGATATGAGTTCTCCGGCGAAGGGCGAACGGAAGTTGATAAAGAAGATTGGATGAAATCTTGGATTCCTGGCAAAATCTGCAGATTCCGGCGAGTTCAATGGATTCCGGCGACAGTTGCGGCGGAGGGAGGTGGTCCGGTGGGTTGTTGCATGGCCGGCGGTGAGGGCTGCTGAGTGGAGTACAGGTGTCAAGTGCATGCAATGGGGAGGCTGAGAGTGAGACGGGTGGCACTGAGGGGGAGAGGGAGAGAGACACGTGGGAAGGGAAGATGGCAGAGAGAGAGATAGTGGATGTTGAGGTGGCAGAACGTGGGAAGGAGAGAGAGGGACGCGTGGGGCCCCTTTTATAGGACAAGTGGCAGCATTTTTTTTTGGCCCCACGAAATGGATAATGGCCCATTAATTCTGACTGATACCAAGGACCAAATGTAATTAAGACTAAACTGGACTGTTAAAGGATTAAAATGAAATAAAACGTGATTATCTGGACTAAGCATGGACTGAATGGATTAATGATGGAAAACGTGACCAAGCTGAGATTAAAAAGGAATTAACTGAAGCATTAATGAGACATTAACTTGGATTGAAACTGAATTAATTGTTAGCCAAAAGATAATCCTAATTAAAGCTAATTGATTAAAACAGGATTAAACCAAAATTACCTAATGCCACTAAACCTAACGTAAAACAAATTAATATTCTAGCAATTAAAAAAAAATCTGATTAACCTCTAAAAACTAATATTCAAAAGAAAAACATTAATATCTATTAAAATTCTATTTATTAAAAGGGAATATATTCCAATATTCTAAAAACTACCTATTTAATATTCCAGAAAACAAATAAAACTATTTTAAAAAATCTAGAAAAACTGTAAAGGCAATTAATTCAAGAAAAGGCTATTAAAGCAGTTAAACTCAATCAAAAGGGAACACGAGGCCAGACTGGAATAAGCGGTAAACCCTGGACATCAGAATATCCTAAAAACCACAGTGTAAGCTGGAGACGCCGAGAAGCGCACAATTTCCCGAAAGTGAAACTCGAGTTATCTGGACTGATTTGAAAGGTCTGATAGGTGAAAACCAAGCTGTAATTCTGATGTCTTCTGCCTGTTAAAACATGTAATGCATGTGGTATGCGAATGCGAATGCAAAAGTGAGCCGAAACGTAAATCAGGAGCGGGAACCGGTTGGTCAAATTTTAGGGTGCAACACATCTGACCTCGCCGTCAGGCATCTGTTAAACAAACAGGCATCGAACCCGAAGGCTGGCTATACACGAAGTTGAGAGGAACATCTGACCTCGCTGTCAGGCATCTGTTAAACAAACAGGCATCGAACTCGAAGGCCCGCTCAACCCGAAGTTGAGAAAAACATCTGACCTCGCTGTGAGGCATCTGTTAAACAAACAGGCATCGTACCCGAAGGCCGGCTCAACACGAAGTTGATAAGAACATTAGACCTTGCAGTCAGGCATCTGTTAAACAAATAGGCTTCAAACACGAAGTCCCATTCAACACGGCGTTGAGAGCAACATTTGACATCGCCGTCAGGCATCTGTTAAACAAACAGGCATCGAACCCGAAGGCCGGCTCAACACGAAGTTGAGAGGAACATCTGACCTCGCCGTCAAGCATATGTTAAACAAACAAGCATCAAACCCGAAGGCCGACTCAACCAAAAGATGAGAAGAACATTTGACCTCGCTGTCAAGCATCTGTTAAACAAACAGGCATCGAACCCGAAGGTCGGATCAACCCGAAGTTGAGAAAATCATCTGACCTCGCCATCGGGTATCTGTTAAACAAACAGGCATCGAATCCGAAGGTCGGCTCAACACGAAGTTGAGAAGAAAATTTGACCTCGCCATCAGGCATCTGTTAAATAAACATGCATCGAACCCGAAGGGCGGCTCAACCCGAAGTTGAGAAGAACATCTGACCTCGCCGCCAGGCATATGTTAAATAAACATGCCTTAAACCCGAAGGATGGCTCACCCCGAAGTTGAGAAGAACATCTAACCTCGATGTGAGGCATCTGTTAAACAAACAGGCATCAAAACCGAAGGCCGTCTCAACTCGTCGTTGAGAAAAACATCTGACCTCACCGTGACAAATCTGTTAAACAAACATGCATCGAACCCGAAGGTCGGCTTAACACGAAGTTGAGAGGAAAAGTTGACCTCGCCGTGACGCATCAGTTAAACAAACAGGCATCGAACCCAAACGGCGGCTCAACCTAAAGTTGAGAAGATCATCTGACCTTGCCGTCAGGCATCTGTTAAACAAACAGGCATCGAACCCGAAGGCCGGCTCAACACGAAGTTGAGAGGAACATTTGAACTCGCCATGAGGCATCTGTTAAACACACAGGCATCGAACCCGAAGGGCGGCTCAACCTGAATTTGACAAGAATATTTGACCTCGCCTTCAGGCATCTGTTAAACAAACAGGCATCTAACCCGATGGCCGGTTCAACACAAAGTTGAGAAGAACAACTGACCTCGCCGTCAGGCATCTGTTAAACAAACAAGCATCGAACCCGGAGGCTGGCTCAACACGAAATTGAGAAGAAACCCTGACCTCCCTATCAGGTATCTGTTAAATAAACAGGAATCGAACCCGAAGGCCGGCACAACACAAAGTCGAGAGGAACATCTGACCTCGCCGTCAGGCATCTGTTAAACAAACATGCATCAAACCCGAAGGCTGGCTCATCCCGAAGTTGAGAGGAAATTTTGACCTTGCCATCAGGCATCTATTAATCAAACAGGCATCGAACCCGAAGGCCGTCTCAAACTGTAGTTGAGAAAAACATCTGACCTCGCCGTTACACATCTGTTAAACAAACTGGCATCGAACCCGAAGGTCGGCTTAACACGAAGTTGAGATGAAAATTTGACCTCGTCGTGAGACATCTGTTAAACAAACAGGCATCGAACTCGAACGGCGGCTCAACCTAAAGTTGACAAGAACATCTGACCTCGCCGTCAGGCATCTGTTAAACAAACATGCATCAAACCCGAAGGCTGGCTCATCCCGAAGTTGTGAAGAACATCTGACCTCGCTGTGAGGCATCTGTTAAACAAACATGCATCGAAAACGAAGGCCGTCTCAACCCGTAGTTGAGAAAAACATCTGACCTTGCTGTAAGCCATCTTTTAAACAAACAGGCATCGAACCCGAAGGCCGACTCAACACAAAGTTGAGAGGAACATTTGACCTTGCCGTGAGGCATCTGTTAAACACACAGGCATCGAACCCGAAGGGCGGCTCAACGTGAAGTTGACAAGAACATTAGACCTCGCTGTCAGGCATCTGTTAAACAAACAGGCATCGAACCCGATGACCGGCTCAACACGAAGTTGAGAAGAATATTTGACCTAGCCGTCAGACATTTGTTAAACAAACAGGCATCGAACCTGAAGGCCGGCTCAACCTGAATTTGAGAAGAACATCTAACCTCGCCGTCAGGTATCTGTTAAACAAACAGGCATCGAACCCGAAAGTCTGTTCAGCATGAAGTTGAGAAGTACATCTGACCTCGCCGTCAGGCATCTGTTAAACAAACAAGCATCGAACCCGGAGGCCGGCTCAACACGAAGTTGAGAAGAACATCTGACCTCCCCATCAGGCATCTGTTAAATAAATAGGCATCGAACCCGAAGGCCGGCACAATACAAAGTCGAGAGTAACATCTGACCTCTCCGTCAGGCATCTGTTAAACAAACATGCCTCAAACCCGAAGGCTGGCTCATCCCGAAGTTGAGAGGAAATTTTGACCTTGCCATCAGGCATCTATTAATCAAACAGGCATCGAACCCGAAGGCCGTCTCAAACCGTAGTTGACAAAAACATCTGACCTCGCTGTTACGCATCTGTTAAACAAACTGGCATCGAACCCGAAGGTCGGCTTAACACGAAGTTGAGATGAAAATTTGACCTCGTCGTGAGGCATCTGTTAAACAAATAGGCATCGAACTCGAACGACGGCTCAACCTAAAGTTGACAAGAACATCTGACCTCGCCGTCAGGCATCTGTTAAACAAACATGCATCAAACCCGAAGGCTGGCTCCTCCCGAAGTTGTGAAGAACATCTGACCTCGCTGTGAGGCATCTGTTAAACAAACATGCATCGAACACGAAGGCCGTCTCAACCCGTAGTTGAGAAAAACATCTGACCTCGCCGTCAGGCATCTTTTAAACAAACAGGCATCGAACCCGAAGGTCGGCTCAAAACAAAGTTGAGAGGAACATTTGACCTTGCCGTGAGGCATCTGTTAAACACACAAGCATCAAACCCGAAGGGCGGCTCAACGTGAAGTTGACAAGAACATTACACCTCGCTGTCAGGCATCTGTTAAACAAACAGGCATCAAACCCGATGACCGGCTCAACACGAAGTTGAGAAGAATATCTGACCTCGCCGTCAGACATTTTTTAAACAAACAGGCATCGAACCCGAAGGCCGGCTCAACCTGAATTTGAGAAGAACATCATACCTCGCCGTCAGGTATCTGTTAAACAAACAGGCATCGAACCCGAAAGTCTGTTCAGCACGAAGTTGAGAAGTACATCTGACCTCTCCGTCAGGAATCTGTTAAACAAATAAGCATCGAACCCGGAGGCCGGCTCAACACGAAGTTGAGAAGAACATCTGACCTCCCCATCAGGCATCTGTTAAATAAACAGGCATCGAACGCGAAGGCCGGCACAACACAAAGTCGAGAGGAACATCTGACCTCGCCGTCAGGCATCTGTTAAACAAACATGCATCAAACCCGAAGGCTGGCTCATCCCGAAGTTGTGAAGAACATCTAGCCTCGCTGTGAGGCATCTGTTAAACAAACAGGCATCAAACACGAAGGCCGTCTCAACCCGTAGTTGTGAAAAAAATCAGACCTCGCTGTCAGACATCTATTAAACAAACAGGCATCGAACCTAAAGGCCGGCTCAACACGAAGTTGAGAGGAACATTTGACCTCACCGTGAGGCATCTGTTAAACACACATGCATCGAACCTGAACAGCGGCTCAACCCAAAGTTGACAAGAACATTAGACCTCGCCGTCAGGCATCTGTTAAACAAACAAGCATCGAACCCGATGCCCGGCTCAACACAAAGTTGAGTAGAATATCTGATCTCGTCGTCAGACATTCGTTAGACAAACAGGCATCGAACCCGCAGGCCGGCTCAACTTGAATTTGAGAAGAACATCTTACCTCACCGTCAGGCATCTGTTAAACAAACAGGCATCGAACCTGAAGTACGGTTCAACAAAGTTGAGAAGTACATCTGACCACACTGTCAGGCATCTATTAAACAAACAGGCATCGAACCCGAAGGCCGGCACAACACGAAATTGAGAGGAACATCTGACCTCGCCGTCAGGCATCTGTTAAACAAACAGGCATCGACCCGAAGAGCGGCTCAACACGAAGTTGAGATGAACATCTGACCTCGCCATCAGGAATCTGTTAAACAAACAGGCATCGAACCCGGAGGCCGGCTCAACCTGAAGTTGAGAAGAACATCTGACCTGGTCGTCAGGTATTTGTTAAATAATCAAGCATTGAACACGATGGTCGGCTCAACACGAAGTTGAGAGGAACATTTGACCTTGTTGTCAAGCATCTGTTAAACAAACAGGCATCGAACCCGAAGGGCGGCTCAACCCAGAGTTGAAAAGAACGTCTGACCTCGCCGTCATGAATATGTTAAACAAACATGCATCAAACCCGAAGGCTGGCTCAACCCGAAGTTGAGAAGAACATATAACCTTGTCGTGAGGCATCTATTAAACAAACAGGCATCGAACCCGAAGGATGTCTTAACCCGTAATTGAGAAAAACATCTGACCTCGTTGTCATGCATCTGTTAAACAAACACGCATCGAACCCGAAGGCTGGCTCAACCCGAAGTTGAGAAGAACATCTGACCTCGCTGTCAGGCATCAGTTAAATAAACAGGCATCGAACTCGAAGGTTGGCTCAACATGAAGTTGAGAGCAACATATGACCTCGCCGCCAGGCATCTGTTAAACAAACACGCATCGAATTTGAAGGCCGGCTCAACCCATAGTTGAGAACAACATCTGACCTCGCTGTCAGGCATCAGTTAAACAAACAGGCATCAAACCCGAGGGCCGGCTCAACACGAAGTTGAGAGGGACATCTGACCTCGCTCTCAGGCATCAGTTAAACAAACAGGCATCGAACCCGAAGGCTTGCTCAACATGAAGTTGAGAGCAACATCTGACCTTGCCGCCAGGCATCTGTTAAACAAACACGCATCGAACCCAAAGGGAGGCTCAAACCGAAGTTGAGAAGACCATCTGACCTCGTCGTGAGGCATCTGTTAAACAAACAGGCATCGAACCTGAAGGCCGGCTCAACACGAAGTTGAGAAGAACATCTGACCTCGTCGTCAAGCATCTGTTAAACAATTAGACATCGAATTTGACGGCTGGCTCAACACGAAGTTGAGAAGAACATCTGACCTTGCAGCCAGGCATTTGTTAAACAAATAGGCATCGAACCCGAAGGTCAGCTCAACCCGAAGTTGAGAAGAACATCTGACCTCTTTGTCAAGCATCTGGTAAACAAACAGGCATCAACCCGAAGGCCGACTCAACACGAAGTTGATTAGAGCATTAGACCTCGTCGTCAGGCATCTGTTAAACAAATAGGCATCGAACACAAAGTCCCGCTCAACACGAAGTTGACAGTAACATCTGACCTTGCCGTCAGGCATCTGTTACACAAACAGACATCGAACCCGAAGGCCGGCTCAACCAAAATATGAGAAGAACATCTGACTTCGCCGTCAGGCATCTGTTAAACCAATAGGCATCGAACCCAAAAGGCCGCTCAACCCGAAGTTGAGAAGAACATCTGACCTCGCCGTCAGAAATCTGTTAAACAAACATGCATCAAACTCGAAGGCTGGCTCAACCCGAAGTTGAGAAGAACATATAACCTTGTCGTGAGACATTTGTTAAACGAACAGGCATCGAACCCGAAGGCCGGATCAACCAAAAGTTAAGAAGAACATCTGACCTCGCCGTCAGGCATCTGTTAAACCAACAGGCATCGAACCCGAAGGTCGGCTCAACCTGAAGTTGAGAAGAATATATGACCTTGCTGTCAGGCATCAGTTAAACAAACTAGCATCGAACCCGAAGGCCGGCTCAACATGAAGTTGAGACCAACATGTAACCTCGCCGCCAGGCATCTGTTAAACAAACACGCATCAAATTTGAAGGCTGGCTCAACCCGCAGTTGAGAATAACATCTGACCTCGCTGTCAGGCATCAGTTAAACAAACAAGCATCGAACCCGAGGGCCGGCTCAACAGGAAGTTGATAAGAACATTAGACCTCACCGTCAGGCATCTGTTAAACAAATAGGCATCGAACACAATATCTCACTCAACACTGTCGCTACCGCGAAAATAAGGTTCCGACAAAATAGAAGAGTCGTCACCTGTCGTTATTTATCCCTCAGAACGGGAAAGGAAACGATCGGAAAAACCTGACGAAAGGGTATAAGACAAGGTCATCGCAACCATTGTCTGGGTTCGGAAGTCGGTTACGCAAGGGAAAGGTATTAGCACCCCTCACGTCCATCGTACTCGATGGGATCCACGCTTGTTGTTTTTATCTGACGGGTTGGTTTTATCTATCTACCTATCAAAGCCGGTCTAAAAAGAAAATGACTCGGCAAAGCGTCGCGCTTTATGCCTACGTATTCTCATCAGAGAATGAGAAATCAGAGTCAACGTAGTTCGCCTAACTACGGGTTACGGGGAAGGTGGCTCGCCAATACGTCAGTATTGTGCCTACGTACTCTCAACAGGTATGAGAGATCAGAGCTTACGTGGTTCAGGATAATACGGCTTACAGGGATTCAGATTCATCTGTTTTTTCGAGTAGGGTTAACAAACAGTTCCAGCAGTTGGATGTACGCAGCTCGACCCTTGGAGACTTAGGCGTTACCGTTCGCGGTAGGACTGGGAGTTAACAACACTCTTTTCTTCAGAAAAGCTTCCTTTGACTTATGGGCCCACGGGGAAAAAAGTTTTGAAGTTTGTTTTCTGTCTTTTACGGAAGAACTGTTTTTTATGGTTGTTTGCAACCAATATCGCACTAGAGACTATGACTGAGAGTGAATGCGTCGCATGTCACCCAAAGGGTGCCATACTAAACATCCAAGCTGTTGAAAAGAAACTCTCCAACAACCCTTTCTCAGATAGCTTAAGGCTCATAACGTACGACATCAGTTAACCTTTATTACTGTATTTTAATTTGTTTTGAGATGAGAAGAGAGAACGAACAGGTTCAACTAAGGGGAGACTATCAAGTCCTAATATTGTCATGCCAAGGATTCATCCTATGGTTGAGGTTTGAAACAAGGAACTCCTAGAAGTTATCATGCATAGGTTTCAACCTAAAGTTCTAATCATCACTTCCTTATCAAAGGAAGTGAGATTCCTAGGGGATCATGTCAATGATATACAGAAACAGATAAAGCATCAGCTTACACAGTAAACAATAAACGACTGTACAATGCATGCAATGCAAGTGAGGGAGGAAATGTGTGTGGGGCATCAGCCTCCATAAGCTCGTCTCGACCTCAAGCCAGATATGAATAACTGCAATTGTACGGAAGAAATGAAATAAAATGCCATCAAGCAAATCACAACCCACATAGGCAAGGGAGCAGAGCTCTACCGAATACCCGCAAGCAAAGCCATACAGTAACAATACAAGCAGAGGGAGCAACTCAACCTCTAGTGCAATCATGCTCCTAGCTTAAATTAATATAAACATGAACTTATTCTAATGCATCAAGCAAATCAGGCAAGTCACATCAATACAGTTGCACAGCAAGCAAACAGACAGAAAAGAAAGCAAATCAACCACTCCCACAGCTTCACAGCAAAGCTCTCTCTGACATCAGTTCAGTCCTCAATATTCAACTGTTCTTCAAGTCTATCCTCTTCAATAGCAAATGTAAACTTGCTTCTTCAAGCTCTTAATGCATCAAACACAAGTATCACCTTGTTCTCCAGCTTCAAGCTTCAGCTCCTTCTTCAATCTCAATCCAATTTTCTTCACAAGTGTCAACTTGTTCTTCTTGGTCTTCAAATACAGAGAAGTAGCAACTTCTAGCATCATCAATATTCTAATAAGGAACTCCATCCTCTAGCAAGGGAAAAAGATTCATCTAACAAGAGCAAGGTTTGGATAGTGGAAAGTAAAGTGAAGACCAAAGGTCACCACTAAACACCCTACTATCAAAGAAAGGAACCCTCAAAGGTTCTACTAACTTGGGAAGAGCCACACATCCTACCAAAGGAGGGATGAGGCCTTCACAAGGGGACCTTAAATCATAGGGAAGAATGGAAGTGATCAACACCTTCCATGTTTATGAAAGAAGAGAATCTATCTAGAAGCTCTACTTACAAACCCTAATCTTAACACCTAAACAACACTACTCCAAAGGGAGAGCAAAATTCAAGTCCAAGCTCCACCATGCATTCCTCAACATCCCACACAAGTCTTCATCATCATCCAAGAGCAAGAGAAGCAAAACCCTAATCTAAGGGAACTAAAGAAATCAATCTAGTTGAATTAGCAAGTTAGGATCACCTAAAACCTAGTACTAAAGTTAATCCTAACTAAAATACTAAAACCAATTGTAAAATCCTACAAAAATAACTATGGGAACCTAAGTCAACCATGACTCTACCATACAAAATCCAGAGGTTGAATCATCCAATAAGTCCTAGAAATAAAATCTAAACTATAAGGAAATAAGGTTAAACCCTAAAACTAGAGCACCTAAAGTTTCAACTTAAAACCAACACCTAATTTCATCACAAAAATGTGAGAAACATCTAAGGGAAGCATGGATGTCTAAACTAGCTACACACAAAAAATCAGCTCAAAAATCATCATCCAATGATCACACAAAATTCCACAAGACAAGGTATCAACCATAATGATTTTAATATCAATTAAAATACAAAAAATGCAATTAAAATCACAAATGCATGAATTCCTAATCTTTCAATTTCCTAAAATTCTAGACTCATTCATGAGTCAGGAGAAAAAAACTTGGATCAATTTGAGTTATTATTCTATTTTTTATGAATTATTTTCTAAACTATATGAAATGCACAAAATAAAAGAAATAAGAAAGAAATTAATAAAAGGTGTGTATCAAATAGCAAATCATTACAGTTCATTTCAGGAATTGGGCCAATTGGGGGGTGTGGATATCAATCTGTGCACTAAGCCCAAACCAAACCAATTAATGAAACGGTGTGTTTCATCTCAAAGTCTCTCTTCAGAGTTCAACAATCAATCGTGGCCTTTCATTCCTTGCCCAAGTCAATGGTCAAACGCTCATCTGACGGTTCCCATGCATCGTCCCCAATTTGAACTCAGATGGAGGGAATTCTCCAGACGGTGGCCTGAGCTACAGCGCCACCGTCTTCTCCGGTGAGGTGCTCGTCTCACGTCATCAAAAATGTCAAAACGAATCATCATCTTACTCAATTTTTCTCACTGAATCCAAATCCAATCTCCAAATTCTATAATTCCTCCTCTAGCTTAAAACCCGAACAAAGTTTCAGAAACCACTCAAATCTTGATCATCATGATTCTTAAAATTAATGACACTAATGGAATCTACACTCATCAGAGATCACATTCCACTATCCAAACATGAATAACACTCCAAGAATCATGAGAAATCCATCTCAACAGAAGTTGCACAACACCTAGCATCGTCTCTAACCGTGTAATTAACCATCCTAAATCCATCTAGATCATGAATAGAACCTAACCACATGAATATTTCTATCTAACACTGCCTTAATTAAGCATAATTTCAATTTTCACAAACCTGGTTTCAGATGAAGAACAGGTGCAGTTCTTGCTCGATTCCTCCTCCACAATGATCCAGATTCACTCTAAAACTCCTTCCAAAGCTAATGCAATCTTCAATTTCTCTTGGATTGGCCTTGAACTCAGAATACGATTTCAACTTGCAGTTGTGAAACTTCAACCTCACTCTCTTCTTCAGGGATCAATCTTCACCAAAAAAATGGCTGAACACACTCTAATGTTTATATAGAACTCAATGGAAATGTCTAGAACTTTCTGTAACCTTCCATATGAGATTTTCAATTTCACTTTCTCCTTCAAAATACCATCCACACCAGTCACGATTTTGGCTCTCTTTGGGCATGAAAATGCTTGGAAAATTCATCTCATGAGAAATTGGATTGGTTTGTTATGTTCTCTTCCTTGTTTGCAATCCAATGGTGTGAGTTTGATATGTTGCTTCATCATGAAGAAATGAAATGAAATGGCATGAATTAGACCTCAAACCAAAATTCCAACATTTCCAAAGTTTCTAAAATGATTTTTCCATTCAAAATGACCTATAATTTTGCCTTGTTTGTACACAAAATGAATTATTTCAATTTTTGGTCATTAATTCTCTTTAATTCTTCCTTTTTCAAAATTCCTTGAACCAAGTCTCTCCTTGATCCATTTCAATGCCTCCTTGATGCATGGTTAAGGTTAAAACCCCATTTTGAGCAACTTTCTAGTTGAACAAAATTTCATTTGAGGTCTCTAAGTTGGTGAAAATGACCTATGATCATAAATGACCTATAATGTCCAAATACCCAAAATACCCTTGACTTGTCAAAGCCATAACTTGAGTTCTACAAATCCTATCAAGGACTTCTAGTACTCTTTAGAAATCTAAGAGAATAAGGAACAACATTCATGTTGACCAAAAGTTCATAGGAATCATCCTTCTAGGGCAACAGTGTCATGCAAGTTGGGTAACTTTCAAGCTCCAAATTCACATGCCTCAGATGACTTGTAACTTGTCAAAGCCATAACTTGAGTTCTACAAATCCTATAAAGGACTTCTAGCACTCAAATTAAAGCTAAGACCATGCTCTACAACAATCATGTTGGGGGAAAGATGATATGACAATCATATCTTGAGCTAAATTGCCTTGAAGATAGGGGTCAAACTAGGGGATTTTACACTGTCAAGCCTTAGAAACCCTAGCTTGAAACTTCTCAAACTCTTCAATCATGATGAGTTAACCTTGGAATCATCCTTATAACATTTCAATGCATCAATACATGATCATATGGCTCTTGAATTAGGTCTCAACTTCCTTCAAATCCTCAGTTGACTTAGGGTTGACCCAATCAAACCCTAATTGCACCACTCATGGCTGAGCCTTCTTAATCTTGCACAATGACCTGTCTAGGCCTCAAAGTGATCTTCAACACTTCTCACGAGCTCTCTCAAGACCTCAAGTCTAACTTCATGGCTTCAGAATCATCTGATGACTTCCCACAAGTCTCAAGTTAAGAGACACCCTCTTGGCTTCAATCACTCTCTCTGAGGATCTTTTAACTTCTCTGACAAGGACATCAACCCTTGAACACTTGAATAAGCCTCTTAGCTAGATTCACAGTCTTATATAGCTCTTGATTGGTAATCATACCTCTTGATATCCTGCATACATGTCAATGAAATGAAAATGATAATGCTAATGTGAATGAAATGAAACATAAGCTAGGTGAAGAAAGGGTTAGTCCAATACATGTAGTGCCGAAGAAAGGAGGTATCACTGTTGTGAAAAACGCTCAAGGCGAATCGATATCGCAAAGAGTAGTGACGGGATATAGAGTGTGTATAGATTATCGTAAACTAAACAAAGCCACTCGAAAAGATCATTTCCCACTACCTTTCATAGATCAAATGTTAGAACGATTAGCCAAGCATTCTTACTTCTGTTATCTTGACGGTTACTCAGGATTTTTCCAAATCCCTATCCATCCTGATGATCAAGAGAAGACTACATTCACATGTCCTTATGGAACATTCGCTTACAGGCGAATGCCCTTTGGATTATGCAACGCTCCTGCAACCTTTCAAAGATGTATGATGTCAATCTTCGCAGATTTCATAGACAACATCATGGAAGTGTTCATGGACGACTTCTCTATATGCGGGCAAAGTTTTGAAGGATGTCTATCGAACTTAGAAATGGTGTTAGAGAGATGTGTAAAAGTGAATCTCGTGCTTAACTGGGAGAAATGTCATTTTATGGTCAACGAAGGAATAGTATTAGGTCATGTAATATCAGATAAGGGAATTGAAGTCGATAAAGCTAAGATTGAAGTAATAAAAGATCTTCAACCTCCTAAAACCGTTCGAGAAATACGAAGCTTTTTAGGACACGCCGGTTTTTACCGACGATTCATCAAAGATTTCTCGAAAATCACTAAACCTCTTACCGGTTTATTAATGAAAGACGCTGAGTTCATATTCAATGAAGATTGTCTTAAAGCATTCGAAACTCTGAAAACAGCCCTCATCACCGCACCAATCATGCAACCCCCTGACTGGAGATTACCTTTTGAAATCATGTGCGATGCGAGTGACTATGCTGTGGGCGCAGTCCTGGGTCAGAGAAAAGAAAAGAAACTCCATGCGATTTACTATGCCAGTAGAACCTTGGATTCTGCCCAGATGAACTACGCCACTACAGAAAAAGAATTGTTAGCCGTTGTCTTTGCGCTTGACAAATTCCGTTCTTACCTAGTTGGAGCGAAAATAATCATTTACACAGACCACGCTGCTATCCGATATCTATTAACTAAGAAGGATGCTAAGCCAAGACTCCTAAGATGGATTTTACTCTTACAAGAGTTTGATCTAGAAATAAAAGATAAAAAAGGTACTGAAAACGTCGTAGCGGACCATTTATCTAGAATAGAAGGTATTAAACCCGAACAAGTGCCGATTAACGATGATTTTCCGTATGAACAGCTGATAGCACAAATGGGAAGCGACCTAGCGCAGTTAGATATAGATGAACCAGAACCCATGGAAACAATACAGACAACTGTAGGACTGCCATGGTACGCTGACATTGTCAACTACCTAGCCGCAGGAGCTCTTCCACCCGATCTAACCTATCAGCAGAAAAAGAAGTTCTTTCATAACCTGAAACAGTACTATTGGGATGAACCATTACTGTTCAAAAGAGGACCAGATGGAATCTTTCGCCGATGTATTCCCGAAGAAGAAATAGAAGATGTCATTGCCCAATGTCATTCATCTCCTTATGGTGGACATGCGAGCACTTCCAAGACTTGTGCAAAAATCTTGCAAGCCGGCTTATACTGGCCTAATCTATGGAAGGATGTCCACATCGCTGTTATAAGTTGCGATCGGTGTCAACGCACCGGCAATATTTCAAGAAGAGATGAAATGCCCCAAAAGGGAATTTTGGAAGTAGAAATCTTCGACGTCTGGGGAATAGATTTCATGGGACCATTCCCATCATCTTTCGGTAATAATTACATACTCGTAGCTGTTGATTATGTCTCGAAATGGATTGAAGCCATAGCTTCTCCTACAAACGATGCACGAGTAGTAATAAAGCTTTTCAAAAACATAATCTTCCCCAGATTTGGTGTACCTCGACTCGTCATAAGTGACGGTGGCTCACACTTCATTTCAAAAATCTTTGACAAATTACTATCTAAGTATGGAGTGAGACACCGTGTGGCTACACCATATCACCCACAAACAAGTGGACAGGTCGAAGTCTCAAACAGAGAGATTAAACAAATCTTAGAAAAGACTGTCGCCATATCTCGGAAAGATTGGTCATCTAAACTTAATGAAGCTCTATGGGCTTATAGGACCGCTTACAAGACTCCCATAGGTACTACACCTTTCAAACTAGTTTATGGAAAATCTTGTCACCTCCCAGTAGAACTAGAACACAAGGCTTATTGGGCGATCAGAACTCTCAATATGAACTATAACGCTGCAGTAGAAAAGCGAATCCTAGACATTAACGAATTAGAAGAATTAAGGTTAGATGCATATGAAAATGCTAAGCTATATAAGGAGAGAACCAAGCGATGGCATGATAAACGCCTATCTAAGAAAGAATTCAGTGTGGGAGACGTTGTACTCCTCTTTAATTCAAGACTTAGGCTCTTTCCTGGAAAATTAAAGTCTAGATGGTCAGGACCCTTTGATATAACTAAAGTATTCCCAAGTGGAGCAATAGAAATCAAGGGTAGGAACAATGAACCATTCATTGTAAACGGACAGCGCCTAAAACATTATCATAAAGTTGAAAATAGAGACTATACGAATGATCTAAAACTTTTGAAATTGTCCGCTAATTCCCCTGATTAGTCTAAACCTCAGCGTTACGTCAGGCTTTTGACAATAAAAACAGCGCTTAGTGGGAGGCAACCCATTTACTTATTTACCTATTTTAAACTATTCTTTTTTTTTTGAGCATTTTTAATTATCGTTACTACTATTTGTTTAAATTGTTTTGTTAGTTTTATTTTACATTACTATTATAGCCATTACATTTTAGCATTTCATTTTCTTATTTTTATCCTAAATCACTTTTTACAGATTTTCTAAAGTCTTTTCCACTGAATTGTTTCCACCGTATTTTCACTGACCATGGCTAACCAACCTATTAACTATATGGAAACCAAATTTAGAGGTAGGAACCAAAGAATAAAGTTCGAAGAGTTATCACAGAGGCAAATGGATTTGACCCTGTACCCAAATGATAAGACTATGGAAACCTTAGGTATACATGATAGTGTCATGTACCTGTTCAACCGACTCGGATGGGAGAATGCAATGATCCAACACAAGTTTGCGACTTACCGTGAGCTCACCCTTGAGTTCCTTAGTTCCCTACTTTACCTACCTGAGCGCGGTTTTGGTTCTAGGAAAGGATTCATTAGTTTCCGCCTATTTGGAATAGAATACGACTTTAACCATAAAGAACTAGCTGACCTGTTAGGATTCCCTAGTGGACCTTTTGCCTTCACTACCACACAGGTAGAATTGATGGATGTGGAGCTAGACTTCTTTTGGGGAACTCTGACCGGAAACTACCACCCTGAACCAAATGACATGAACAATGATGAGATCCATAACCCTGCTCTCCGTTACTTCCACAAATTCCTCGCCCATACCTTCTTTGGAAAAGAAGAAAACATTACCGGAGTCTCTAAGGATGAATTATTTATTATGTCATGTTTTAATACTGGACAGTGTGTTAATGGTGTCCCTTTCATGATGCAAACCTTCACCCGCATCCAAGATGAACCTAAATTACCCATAGTGGTAGGAGGTCTTGTAACCATGATTGCTGATGCCTTAGGACTTAGGTACCAACTGGACAGGTGCACCCGTCTGGGAACCGTACGCCTGATGAATCTTAAATTCTGCTTCAACAGACATATCATAAGGAATTTAGGACGCCCACCTTTTGAGTACCTGATCCGGAACGAAGTAGTCACCCTGTTCACATTGCCCAATCATGCAAAAGTAAGTGTTCATAATAAGGATAACTGGCTTTATGAGTTAAACCCACCTGATTATCCAGCCACTCCTGAAACACCTCAGTCTCACAGGATAACAGATGATATAATGACCGCTGTTGAAACTGACCCCGAGACACCTCCTGGATACCATGACATTGACCCAACTGACAAAGTCCATGAAACCCCTGGAGCGAATCACGGAGAGTACGCTAACAACTTGCAGAACATCATGCACACTCTCAATGCCTATCAAACTGACATTAATCTATTCAGGGAAGACATTAAGAGTATGCGATTGGACATCGTGGGATTGACTGACATGGCCTGCGAACAATTCTATCATCTGGACTCCGCCATCGAAGACCTGAAGAAACGCCTTTGAACCGGCTAGCAGTGATTTAGTTTATTAATTATTTTCCTCATTATTTTTTATCTTTATTTTCATCTCCAGTTAAATCTATCTTTCGCAACGATTTCATAGCATAAATTGAGTTTATGTAATTTCAGTTTTTCTTTATGCCATGCACTTTTTATTTCAATTAATTCTTCATTTTAGCAGCTTATATAATTTTTCTATTTCTTTTCTATACACTGTGTGACCATATACTGTATGACTACACTATTCTATCTTAGGCTCGTATACTACTGTGTTGCAATTGCTATATATTATGGTGTGTGTTAATATAAGTGCTACTAAATAAAATGAATTATTATTAATTTAAAAATTACGTGAGACAATGTGCTTTTCTGGGATTTATTCAGCACCACACAGCCTCACGGTCGTCACGCCCCACTTACGATCGTGACGTGCTCATTTAGCGTGTCACGACCGTCACGCCTATGTCACGACCGTGACGACCTCTATTACAGAGTTCGTGAGAAACAGAACTGTTTCTCATCGTGTCCACTCTTCTTCTCCATCCATAACCTACCCAAAACACTACCCACTCATTCCAAAACCGCCATAACCTCTCCACTACCCCATTAATCCACCATCACCATCAACCATTTCATTTCAACTGTCCCGTATTTAACCCGAACATCAATATCCCTCATTCTACCACTCTTCTCCCAAAACCTCTCAAAATCCTTCCACCCTCACTCTTCACTCTTGCATGTTATGGATTCCATCATTTTCAGAGAAGGAGAAGCCGGAGAAACCCAGCGAGACCGTTTCGTCCGCTTCCAGAACCACGGTCTGCAACCCACCCGGTACATTTCCACTGACTGTCTGCAAGAACTCGGTATGCTGTCCAGCGTTCAGAGCCTACTGCAGAAGGTCGGCCTATGGGACCTCTGTCGTCAGCCACAACCTACTTTCGAACTTCTGACGCTGGAGTTCCTCAGCTCTTACAGCTACATCACCTCTCATGGTTCTCAGAGTCAGCTTACCGGCATCGTAACATTCAGACTGCTTGCCCGGGAGTTCAACCTCACACAAACCAGGATTGCCGAGCTGCTAGGTTTCGAGCACGGCACCGAAGCCCACCGTCGCGTGCCCGACAACTTCAGTGAACAAGCATTCACACTGTGGCACGACCTTACCAACACCCGTGCGACCACCTTCCAGAGCCTCAACGCCACACACATCCACAACCCGGCTATCCGCTACTTTCACCGGGTCATCTGCAACACAATCTTTGCTAGAGAGAGCAACCACAAGCTCAACTCAAAGGAGCTTCTGTTTTTATACTGTGCCCTTCATGACGAGCCAATCAACGCTGCCCCCTTTATGCTCTACCACATCCAGGCCATCGCGCACCGAGGCTCATCCCCGTTCTTCATTGGCGGCATTGTCACCACCCTCGCCATTCAGCTGGGGCTTGGTGACGCGCTCGCTGATCTGCCGCACCTCGCCGCCGATTTCCTGACCATGAGCTACTGCCGGTCCGCCCACCTGATCGCGCAGCGAGAGGATGGCAGGTACAGCCCTGTCGTCAATGGCACCGTCTTCCACCACATCACTCTGCCGTCCCGCACACGCATCGACCCAGCAAACCGAGCCAACTGGCTCTTTGCCTTACCAGCTGCTGCGGATCACGCCTCGGTACATGATGATCAGCCAGACGCCCCAGTGGACGAGATGCAGGACGCCATGGATGCAGCTGAGCATGTCCAGGACATCCCCGAGACTTCCACCCGACAGCAGGCGGCTCCCGCCGTCACACTTGAGGACGTCCTACTTGCGATTCATCAGCAGAACCTGATGAACGCAGCACTAGAGCGTCAGTAGAAGGCACAGTATGACGCTTTACTCGGCACTATTGCTGCCAACCAGGAGGCCACTAATGAGCGGTTTGGCGAACTCTTCGGCGAGCTCGAGGCGCTCCGCATCAGCATTACTGCTACCTCCGGCACCGGCTCTGATCCCGACGCGACTCCCTCCAGACGCCGCTCTCGCACCAGAGGCCGAGCCCGCAATCACCAGCAGCAGTAGTTTACTTTTATGTTGTTTTTCAGTTTTAGTCTTGTACTGTATTTGTACCGCTATTATATCACAACATTGAGGACAATGTCTGATATAGTGTGGGAGAGGTACTTTTCATTTCAATGTACTTTCAATTCTGTTGTATCCCTTTTAGAAAATCAATGAAATGAGCGAATCTGTGCGTTATTTTCTTTAATATCGAGCTTTCCCCGATTATTAAGCCATACTAGAAAAATCCTTAAATTACTCGCATTACCCGACTTACCACCGAAGGTTCGTAATTACGAAGCCGAGAACGATTAAACAAGACCAATACAATCTTGACATCTTCGACCCCCTGCTTAAGAAATTCCATCCCGATCACCATTGCGAGTGCACCTTTAGTTTCAGTTCAAAAGTAACCCCCAGTAGTTTATACTAGCAGTCAGCACCGTCTGGACACAAACCACGTGGGGAGCCGATGAATATAAGCGTTTGATGCCTAATCAATAATGATCCTTCGTATCTCAATGCAAAATGAAAAGAGATTGCACCAAAGTACACGGTCGCAGATAAGAAACGAGAAATATGAGAAGGACTCCGTTTCGGGTTGGTTCAGAGGTACTGGTTCTGAACTCGGTAGGGCGTGCTACGGCTCGATCCCCCACAACCTCCGCATCGGATAAAACATGAAGGGGTTACCACACTCGTGTACCAGACCCCGTGCAAAAAAAAAAGGATCAAAATCGCTAACCGGCTACTCCACTACGTGCGTGGGAAGGCAAAGGGCTTAATGTGACTGCGCTAGAACGAACTGGGTGAAATAAGATCGAAAAAACTCTAGGTGAAATCGTAATGTGATTGCCGATTGCCGATTGTTTCTCTATACCCTGTGTAATAGGAAAATTCGTCATTGACAAAGCTCTATGCGATTTAGGAGCCAGTATCAGTGTTATGCCCTTAACGATTTGCAAAAGGCTAGACATGGGAGACTTCATTATCCAAATTTCCTGCGGAAGCTCTGCCGAATTACCTTACCACCAGAATTATTATTTCCAGCATTATTTTGTTTCCTGTCTTATTTTATTTGTATCCAAACCAACCGTGTAACAATTTCCAACATTAGGGAATTGTTATACTTTTATTTGTTTCCAGCCTTCAGCATTCGTTTTAATTTTTATTTCCGCCTACTCCAAGCCTTCCGGTCTGTGGAAGAAGGAGTCTACTCAGATATTTGTTAATCAGGTTTTTAATTATTGCAATTTAATTTATTTATAATGTCTTTTTATTTTTCTGCCATTAGTAAGTCAATAATTAACTCTGAGTCTGATTTAACCTCGATGAGTAGCTAAATACCTTAGGGCGGTATGTAGTTATAACTAACTTAACCGGTAAAATATAACCATGGGCTAAAATAATTAATCGCTTAACATTCTGGCTGATGCTTTTTAATTGAATTCGACCTTTCCGTTACGAGAGTAAGAAAAGGGCATTAGGTTGGGTCAAGACCACGAGAGTGTGAGATTTTAACCAGATAGCTAAAGTTAGGCATTTAAATTAAATACAGCGAGAGCGCTTTAAGATAAATTAGAATTATTTAGTTTCCAAAAATTACCTCTAAACACTTATGGGCTAGCGAGAGCAGGCATAGGGCTTTAGGGATAAGATCTGATTCAAGACCACGAGAGTGTGAGTTGAGGGTATTCAAACTAGTAATCTCTACCGAATAGATTAAGTGAACATCTTTATAAGCCTAGGTTAGATTGACCCACCTAAGTTAGTATAATTACATACCGACCGTTTTAGTATTATTTTATTAAAAACTTTAGATTTAATTCCGCCTTCAATAGTCTTAGAAAACCAACAACAATCGTGACAACTATTCGCCTTAACTAAACTAGAAGTTCATCTAGCACTACGTAACGATAGAATCCCTGTGGATCGATAATCTTAAATATTACTTCGATAGGCTGTGCACTTGCAGTAAGATACCGCTAGACGCATAAGTAGACACGTCTTTAGCCCATCAAGTTTTTGGCGCCTTTGGTTTAGTTACTAGTGCACTTAGGTAGCATTGTCTAGACTAAGGTATCAACTATTTAATTTAATCTAATCTCCGAGTGTATGCCACGTACTCGCTCCAAAAGCGAAGACTTGCAACCTCTAATCCCTGAATCGGAACGCTTCTTACACGTAAGAAGACGTATACTCGATTTCGAAAATAATTCCAACATTCCAGATCTTCATTTAGATCCACCTGAACCAGTCGTAAAGTCAGAAAACGCAGGAATGGCTGAAGAACAAACTCATCCACTCAAGTATTACGCTAATCCTTCGCAAGGTGAACCGCATTCAAGCATTGCAGCACCGGCGATCAACCGAAATGATTTCGAACTAAAACCATCATTGATATCAGCCGTGCAACAAAATCAATTCGCCGGAAATCCTACCGAGGATCCGAATCTTCATCTTTCGATCTTTGTGCAATATGCAGATACCGTAAAAGCCAATGGAGTTACCCAAGAAGCTATTAGACTACGTTTATTTCCTTTTTCGCTTCGAGACAGAGCAAGAGCATGGCTCCAATCTCTGCCTTCGAACTCAGTAACTACGTGGGAACAACTTAAGAAAGTTTTCTTGAACAGGTATTTTCCACCTAGCAAGACAGCTATGCTGAGAGCTCAGATCAACGGATTTAAGCAAAGAGAAAGTGAATCATTATTCGAAGCTTGGGAACGCTATAAGGATCTACTTAGGCTTTGTCCACATCATGGATTAGTAGAATGGATGGTCATCCATACCTTCTATAATGGACTCTTGTACAATACAAGAATGACAATTGACGCTGCCGCGGGTGGTGCATTGATGGACAAAGAATATAATGATGCCTATGCACTTATCGAAAGTATGGCTCAGAATCATTACCTTTGGGGAAGCGAGAGAGTCGCAACTGAGAAACCAACAAAGGGAGGTATGTACGAAGTAAGTAGTATGGACCAAGTCAATGCGAAGTTTGACCAACTAAGCCAAAAGATCGACAACTTGGCCATAACACCTGCAGCCACCGTGGCTGCAGTAACACCTAACTGTGAGTTATGTGGAGTCCCAGGACACGAAGTCTCTGATTGTCAACTATTGGCAGGAACTCCCACTGATCAAGTGAATTATGCTCAAGGAAACCCTTACTCAAACACATACAACCCAGGTTGGAAGAATCATCCGAATTTCTCCTATAAGAGTAACAATGCTTATTACGCACCAGGTCAAGCACCAGCTACATCACCAGGATATCAAAAGACTGCTCCTAATATCCCTAGAAAATCGAACCTTGAATTGATGATGGAAAGCTTTATAGCTAGCCAATCTCAGACAAACAAGGACTTCTTAAACCAAAACATTCACACTAGTGAGCAGATTAAACAAATAGTGAGCAAAGTAGATGCATTGGCTACACATAACAAAATGCTTGAAACTCAGATTTCACAAGTAGCTCAACAACAAGCACCTACCGCTGCACCAGCTGGAGTATTCCCTGGACAACCTCAACCTAATCCGAAAGGACATGCTAACGCTGTAATATTAAGAAGTGGCAAGGAACTTGACGGACCTACCGATCCAAGACTTGACAATCCAGCCATGTACCAAAAACCGGATAAACCGACTGAAGTGGTGAATGATCCAGAAGAAAAGGAAGATGAAAGTCAAGAGGTAGTGGAGAAAGAACAACCCTATGTGCCTCCACCACCCTATAAACCACCAATTCCGTACCCGCAAAGACTAATAAGTTCCAAGACGACGGGTCAATTTAAGAAATTTGTCGAACTTCTGAAACAGTTGAATATTACTATTCCATTTACAGAAGCAATTACCCAAATACCCTCGTATGCCAAGTTTTTAAAAGAAATCTTATCCAATAAGAAAAAGATAGAGGATAACGGAACAGTTACACTTACTACCGAGTGTAGCGCCATAATTCAAAATAATATGCCTCCTAAGCTAAAAGATCCAGGAAGTTTCTCTATACCCTGTGTAATAGGAAAATTCGTCATTGACAAAGCTCTATGCGATTTAGGAGCCAGTATCAGTGTTATGCCCTTAACGATTTGCAAAAGGCTAGACATGGGAGACTTCATTATCCAAATTTCCTGCGGAAGCTCTGCCGAATTACCTTACCACCAGAATTATTATTTCCAGCATTATTTTGTTTCCTGTCTTATTTTATTTGTATCCAAACCAACCGTGTAACAATTTCCAACATTAGGGAATTGTTATACTTTTATTTGTTTCCAGCCTTCAGCATTCGTTTTAATTTTTATTTCCGCCTACTCCAAGCCTTCCGGTCTGTGGAAGAAGGAGTCTACTCAGATATTTGTTAATCAGGTTTTTAATTATTGCAATTTAATTTATTTATAATGTCTTTTTATTTTTCTGCCATTAGTAAGTCAATAATTAACTCTGAGTCTGATTTAACCTCGATGAGTAGCTAAATACCTTAGGGCGGTATGTAGTTATAACTAACTTAACCGGTAAAATATAACCATGGGCTAAAATAATTAATCGCTTAACATTCTGGCTGATGCTTTTTAATTGAATTCGACCTTTCCGTTACGAGAGTAAGAAAAGGGCATTAGGTTGGGTCAAGACCACGAGAGTGTGAGATTTTAACCAGATAGCTAAAGTTAGGCATTTAAATTAAATACAGCGAGAGCGCTTTAAGATAAATTAGAATTATTTAGTTTCCAAAAATTACCTCTAAACACTTATGGGCTAGCGAGAGCAGGCATAGGGCTTTAGGGATAAGATCTGATTCAAGACCACGAGAGTGTGAGTTGAGGGTATTCAAACTAGTAATCTCTACCGAATAGATTAAGTGAACATCTTTATAAGCCTAGGTTAGATTGACCCACCTAAGTTAGTATAATTACATACCGACCGTTTTAGTATTATTTTATTAAAAACTTTAGATTTAATTCCGCCTTCAATAGTCTTAGAAAACCAACAACAATCGTGACAACTATTCGCCTTAACTAAACTAGAAGTTCATCTAGCACTACGTAACGATAGAATCCCTGTGGATCGATAATCTTAAATATTACTTCGATAGGCTGTGCACTTGCAGTAAGATACCGCTAGACGCGTAAGTAGACACGTCGGCAAATTTTGGGGTGCAACAAACACGAAGTTGACAGCAACATCTGACCTTGCCGTCAGGCATCTGTTAAAAAAACAGACAACAAACCCGAAGGCCGGCTCAACCAAAACTTGAGAAGAACATCTGACCTCGCCGTCAGGCATCTGTTAAACCAACAGGCATCGAGCCTGAACGGCCGCTCAACCCGAAGTTGAGAAGAACATCTGACCTCGCCGTCAGGAATTTGTTAAAAAAACATGCATCAAACCCGAAGGCTGGCTCAACCCGAAGTTGAGAAGAACATATAACTTTGTCGTGAGGCATCTGTTAAACGAACAGGCATCGAACCCGAAGGCCGGCTCAACCAAAAGTTAAGAAGAACATCTGACCACGCCGTCAGGCATCTGTTAAACCAACAGGCATCGAACCCGAAGATCGGCTCAACCTGAAGTTGAGAAGAACATCTGACCTTGCTGTCAGGCATCAGTTAAACAAACTAGCATCGAACCCGAAGGCCGACTCAACATGAAGTTGAGACCAACATGTGACCTCGCCGCCAGGCATCTGTTAAACAAACACGCATCGAATTTGAAGGCTGGCTCAACCCGCAGTTGAGAATAATATCTGACCTCGCTGTCAGGCATCAGTTAAACAAACAGGCATTGAACCCGAGGGTCGGCTCAACACGAAGTTTAGAGGAACATCTGACCTCGCTGCCAGGCATCTGTTAAACAAACATGCATCGAGCTCGAAGGGAGGCTCAAACCGAAGTTAAGAAGACCATCTGACCTCGCTGTCAGGCATCTGTTAAACAAACAGGCATCGAACCCGAAGGCCGGCTCAACCCGAAGTTGAGAGGAACATCTGACCTCGATGTCATGCATCTATTAAACAAATAGGCATCGAACCCGAAGGCCGGCTCAACACGAAGTTGAGAGGAACATCTGACCTCGCCGTCAAGCATATGTTAAACAAACAGGCATCGAACCTGAATGCCGATTCAACTAAAAGTTGAGAAGAACATCTGACCTTGCCGTCAGGCATCTGTTAAACAAAAAGGCATCGAACCCAAAGGCCGGCTCAACCCAAAGTTGAGAAAAACATCTGACCTCGCTTCCAGGCATCTGTTAAAGAAACACGCATCGAACCCAAAGGGCGGCTCAAACCGAAGTTGAGATGACCATCTGACCTCGTCGTCAGGCATCTGTTAAACAATCAGGCATCGAACTTGAAGGCCAGCTCAACACGAAGTTGAGAAGAACACCTGACCTCGCCGTCAGGCATTTGTTAAACAAACAGGCATCGAATTTGAAGGTCGGCTCAACCCGAAGTTGAGAAGAACATTTGACCTCGCAGTCAGGCATCTATTAAACAAACAGGCATCGAACCCGAAGGCTGGCCCAACCCGAAGTTGAGAAGAACATATGACCTCGCGGTCCGGCATCTGTTAAACAAACAGGCGTCAACCCGAAGGCCGGCTCAACACGAAGTTTATAAGAACATTAGACCTCGCTATCAGGCATCTGTTAAACAAATAGGCATCAAACACGAAGTCTCTCTCAACACGGAGTTGAGAGCAACATCTGACCTCGCCGTCAGGCATCTGTTAAACGAACAGGCATCGAACCCGAAGGCCGGCTCAACCAAAAGTTGAGAAGAACACATGACCTCGCCGTCAGGCATCTGTTAAACCAACAGGCATCGAACCCAAAGGTCGGCTCAACCCGAAGTTGAGAAGAACATCTGACCTCGCCGTCAGGTATCTGTTAAACAAACAGGCATCGAACGCGATGGTCGGCTCAACACGAAGTTGAGAGGAACATTTGACCTCACGGTCAAGCATCTGTTAAACAAACAGGCATCAAACCCGAAGGATTGCTAAACCCGAAGTTGAGAAGAACATCTGACCTCGCCGTCAGGCATATGTTAAACAAACCTGCATCAAACCCGAAGGCTGGCTCCACCCGAAGTTGAGAAGAACATCTAACCTCGTCGTGAGGCATCTGTTTAAACAAACAAGCATCGAACCCGAAGGTCGTCTCAACCCGTAGTTGAGAAAAACATTTGTCCTCGCTGTCAGGCATCTGTTAAACAAACAGACATTGAACCCGAAGGCCGGTGTAGCACCCCAAAATTTGGCTTTTCGTTTTGGCGGTAACTGGCTTTTGTTTTCTTGCATTTTGCATTTTGCATATCATAGCATTTGTTCTCGTGGCATGGGATCAAGGTATTCCTGTGGCTCGAGTTCATTTCGGCGCAAAGATTGAACAAAGAACAACGAGCATCAGAGGCTCGGGCATTTTTTTTGCCCAGCGGTCAGGCAACCGATTTTATTTTATTTTTACAGGAGAACAACAGTTTAGAAAGTAGCACTCTGGCTCATGTCAAGCATTTTCATAGTGATAACGTTCAAAAATAAGGTTCATAAGTTAACAGAGCTCAAAACGGCAAGAAACGGGCAAATGGACAGGTTTTCCCTCCAAAAGGCGCCAAATTCAAATTTTTGAAGGTGTTAATCAGTTAACACATATGGTTAACCGATTAACCATTGGAGAATTAGCCTAGATTTGAAATTTTAACAGTGTTAACCGGTTAACGCATATGGTTAACCGGTTAACCAAAGCAGACTTTTCCTTGCACGTGAGATTTCAAGCAATTTTCATTTGGGGTTCATTTTTGGCCTTTGGAAATTCAAATTTTGTATGTGGGAAGGATCTAGAACCTCTTCAAAATTCAGATTTCCCTTCAAAATCCCATGCCACTTTCCAATTTCCAAACCTTGCTTTGGATCCAAACCTAAGTCATACTTAAGTGATTTACTCCAAACCAAACCATCCAATCTCTCATAATTCAATTCATTTTTCAGAATTCACTCTTGAGCTCTCAAATTTCTCCATTCCCAAAACCTCACTCAAAGCTCTTCATCGTTTGGATTCATTGATTTTTCATTGAAATAAATGGATCAATTTTCATAATCAATTTTCGTGCAAATTGAGATCTGATTTTGGAGCTTGAGTTGGAAGTGCTTATTTGGAGTAATTTGGCTTAAAAGTGTTTGATCTTCATTCCTCTTGCAAGAATTATTGTGGATCTTGAAGTTTTCCGGATAATCTTGCTTGGATCTGCTCAAATTCAGTTGATCAACATTTACCGAAGCAAATCTCCGCTTTGAAGGTTGGAATTCTCGATCCGATTTAATTTTTGAGCTTATCATGTTATTCTTCATATTCGATTGAATTTTGGTTGATTTCGATCCGTTCAGATTGTGATATTGCTGTGTAATTGTGTATCCTTACTGTTAGATCTCTGTGTTCTGTTGTTAATTTCGTGCTTAATTGATAAGTTGATCTGTTGGAACCTTGGATAAGCTGTTTTGGTGCTAGAAGTGATTTTCTGCTGCTGTTTTTGGCTTCTGGTACAATGTTAATCGGTTAACCATTTCAAACTTTCAAATTTTTTTCAAACGTTAACAGTGTTAATCGGTTAACGCATATGGTTAACCAATTAACCTGTTCAAAATTCTAGATTTTCCAAACTTTTTAAGGTGTTAATCGATTAACACTGTGCTAGAATGTCATATTTGATATTTTGCTTGCTTGTTTGCATATCGTTTCAATTCGAATCATCATAGATCAGTATGATGCATTAAGATCGAAATGTTGTGGGTATTCGTCACTGTTTGTGGTTGGTTAATCATGATTTTGTTGACATGGGTGTTCATTTTCCACTTGGTTGCATGCTTGTGTATGTGGTTCGAAGTGAGCATTTGTTTTCATGTTTATTTGCATCATTTTGCATCACAGTTGAGGTCAAGATGCGCTTGTGGCGGCTGCTGCCCCACACATTTTTCCTCCCTTCCACCATTCTAAATGTGCATTTTCATGTTTGCATTTTCTACTTGTGATTGATCCTTCCTTTATTCTTCTTGTGCTTTTTGCCATGATCCCCATAGGATTCCTAGTCCCTTCGTTTAGGATGGGAGTAGGAGAGACATTAGGTGTTCAATCCAGGCATGCTAATATTAGGGTAAACGTTCCCCCTTTAATCCAAACTTTAGGATCGCTTTGCATGACAATGTTAGGGCCGAGTTTCCCTTAGACCTTCTGTGCGTCTCTCTTCTCATCTCAAAACAATTCTAACTCATCTAATAAAGGCGATAAACGTTGCGCACTATGAGCCTTGAGCTACATGGGGAATGATGAGTGAGGAGTCTCCTCTCGCTTGTCTAGAGTGTTTAGTGAACGTCCCGTTTGGGGGCGATACGCGACGCATTCGCTCTTATGTCATAAGTCTTTAGTGCAACGTAAATCACAAACCAAATTAATCCACTTCACTAAAGAACACAAACAAAATTCAAACCTTTTTCCTTCGAGATTAATCAGAAAACCTTTTTCAGAAAAAAGAGTGTTGTTAAGCTTTGGTTCTACCGCAAACAGGCTTTGTCCCTAACTGCTGGAACTATGGTTTAACCCTACTCGGTTAAAACACTTAATCAACATGTGGTTTCATGTTAGCCCAAACTACATTTGCTCTAATTTCTCATATCAGATGAGGATACGTAGGCACAAGACGACGATGTCTTGGCGAGCAACCTTTCCCCACCATCGCCCGTAGTTAGCCGAACTACGTTGACTTTGACTTTTCCATTGCACGAGGGAATACGTAGGCACAGAGTGGCGATGCTCTGCCGAGTCCCTTTTCCTTTTTCTTTTTATCCTGTGAGCCTGTAGCGTAGATAGTTAAGCACACCCTTAGATAGACAACAAGCATGGATCCCGTCGAGTACGACGGACGTGAGGGGTGCTAATACCTTCCCCTTGCGTAACCGACTCCCGAATCCAGGACTTGGTTGCGATGACCTCGTCTTTTCCTTTTTCTCGTTAGGTTTTTCCGATCGTTTCCTTTCCCTCTCTTCGGGATAAATAACGAAAGGTGGTGACTCTTCTGTTTTCCGTCGGGTGTTTTTCGCAGTTGCGGCAGCTGGCGACTCTGCTGGGGAAACAACAATGGTTCCCTATGCGAGTCACTCCTAGCGCTTTTCTGTTGCGTCTTTGGGTGTTTACTTTTGTGCAGTTTTTGCTTTATGTACATTATCTGTTGTATATTATTGCATTTGTATTTTATTATCATATTATGTTGTTGTTGTGTTGTGGGTTGGGTTGTTCTATTGAGAGATAAGTCGGACCGGGGCTTGAGTATACACATAGGATTAGAGTGGAGATTAGAGGGAGCTTGTTTGGCGTTTGGTTGTGCAATACCTCGCGTGAAATTCAAGTTCAGACGAGGTTTTTCTTTGGAAATATTCTATCCTGCGTGTCTGGTGCAGTTGAGGCAATATTGACTTAGAGAAACTGTCGACTCTGGAGTCCGTTCATTTGGGAAGTCAGCTAAGTGAGGCCGCTTCGTTAGACTATGATGCCAAATCAAAAATGGTGAACGTATCATCGTTTCTCGAAAGTCTGTGACACTGACAGCCCGCATAGGATGCCGTACCTTTCAAGACTATAACCCACATGTGAGAGGAATGGGTTTTTGTAGGAAACTTGACCTTCAACCAACCCTGGTTTTCTTGTTAATGCATAATTTTGATCTTGAGTGTTCTATCCAGTGTGTTATCTCAGTGTCCTGATTAGGGCGGAGCTCTGGTTGAATTCAGTCAACGACACAACAGCGAATTTGAGCATTGGATACCTTGATCCCATGTGTGCATTCGCATAAGCATTCTGCATTTAACATTACATGTTTATGTGTGTTACATGTTCTCGTCTTTCCCTTGATTCCGGTACTAGTCTTCTTTAGAGATGGAAGTTTGCAGAAAGAGGATTGTGGTGTATAAGTTTCCGGCACCTGGGTTGGGACCTTTATTTGGTCTGATTTCCCTGGCAGATCCTGGTGTTCTTGCAGCTTTTAGAGAAAAGTATGGTGGAATTCTGAAGTTTGTCCGTAAGCTCACGACTTATGAGCATGGAGCTATTCATACCTTGTTGCAGTTTTATTATCCTCCGCTGAGATGCTTCACGTTTCCGGACTATGTGTTGGTTCCGACTTTGGAAGAATTTGCTTACATCTTAGGTGTTCCAATTCTGAACAAAGTGCCTTTCTTCAGCTCCGAGGAAGAACCTAATCTTGAGAAGTTGTCTGTCGCTCTTTATTTGAGTGCCTCTGACTTGGTAGGTCATGTTATTAGCAGAAACAGAGTCTCTGGATTTACTTTACCCTTCCTGGTCGACAAAGCTCAAGAGTATGCTGAAAAGGGTTGTTGGGTGGTTTTCAGTGCTATCTTGGCTCTATGTGTTTATGGTGTTGTGTTGTTCCCCAATTTACCGGACTTTGTGGATTTTGATGTTTTTCATATCTTCGCTTCCAAGAACCCCGTACCTACTCTTCTGGGAGACTTGTATCATTCAGTGCATTACAAGAAGGTGAAAAGAAGAGGAAATATGGTTTCTTGTTACGCACCGTTGTTGCATAAGTGGTTTGTTGATCACCTTCCTCGCTCTGGAGCTTTTGTGGATTCCGCGAACTCATCTGAATGGTCGAAGAGGCTTATGGGTTTAACAGAGAAGAATATTGTCTGGTTCAACCGAGACTTGCTGGGTCGTGAGCTTGTCTTTAGTTGTGGTAGCTTTCCTAATGTGCCCTTGATGGGGAGGAAAGGCGGTATCAATTATAATCCTTCTCTTGCTGTGAGACAATTCGGTTATGCTTTGAAAGGACCTCCGAAAGAAGAGGAAGTGCAGGAATCTCTGTACTTCACAGGTACAGAGGTGAAGAAACCCATGTTTGAGGATGCCTTCGGCGAAGATGCTTGGGAGGACAATTGTCATTATCTCTGGGATGTGATACGCAAGAGGGATGTCCTCATCCGAGAGTTGATAGAGAGGTCAGACCATCCCGACACGAAGGAGATGCTTGAGGAGTCTCAGGAGTGGCGTAGAGATCATGGCTACTAGGAGTGTTATCTTTTGTAGTTTCATTTGCTTTTGTATCTTGATCATCACCAAGGATGTTGGATGAGATCAATACCTCTTTGTATGCGGATATTTTTCATTTGGTTGTATTATTTCAGCTTTACTTGATATATGAGAAGATTTATTGTGGTATTCTTATCCATCTCTACTGTTTATTGAAATCGGAATCAAGGGGAAGAACTCCCTGTGCATACATAGACATGTTTGCATTTTGCATCTTGCATTCTCATTTGCATCGCAGGTTGTTCTTGGTGGCCTTGTGTTCTTATCTCTACTTGGTTTTCTTCAGTTCAGGATTGAGGAGTTCAATTTCCACAGGTATTCTACTCGAGGGAATCAGCAGAAGGTGATGGATCAGGTTCAGGCAGAATTGCAGGAGGTCAGGGCGCGCATGGCCCAATTCATGGAGTTGATGCAGATTGTTGCTAGTGGACAGGAACAGTTGAAAATAGAGTCCAGCCGTTGATAGCACGGGTTGATGAAGACGGTGTTTTGCATGGAGGAGCTGGTGTTGTTCATCCTCCGATTGGTGGGTCTATTCCTCAGGGTATTCCTATTGTTGTTGTACCTCCGGGCGGAGGAGCTGCTGGTGAGAACGGTAATATTGCTGGTAATGGCAGTGTGTACGCTATGCATGGGGTTGCTGGGCCTTATTGAGAGGATAATCAGGATGATATATTTTCTATGAAAGATCTGGAGGGTGGTTTGCCGACTGAAGCTGACCGAAGGTTCAAACTGATTGAGGAGAAGATGAAATCGTTTGAGAATCAGAACTCTTTGGGCCTGGATATGTCTGATCTTGGTTTGGTTCATGGGGATAGGATTCCCCCCAAATTCAAGGTGCCCGATTTTGATAAGTACAAAGGGACGACTTGTCCCAGAGTACACATTCGGGCATACTTCAGGAAAATGTCAGCTTATTCTAGTGATGAAAAGCCGCTGATGCATTTCTTCCAGGATAATCTGGCAAGGGCTTCTTTGGAATGGTATATGGGGCTTGAGAGAACCCATATCCATAGCTGGAAAGAATTGGTTGAGGCTTTTGTGCATCAATATCAATATAATAGTGATCTGGCACTAAATCGGGTACAATTGCAGAGTTTGTCGCAGAAAAATTCTAAGAGTTTCAAGGAATACGCCCAAAGGTGGCGGGATCTGGCTGCAAGAGTGCAACCTCCTTTGGTTGAAAGGGAGTTGATCGACTTGTTCATGGCTTCGTTACCTAGTGTGTATTTTGAGAACTTGATAGGCTGCATGTCTGCAGGGTTTTCTGATTTGGTAATTGCTGGCGAGAGGTTGGAGAGTGGAATCAAGTCTGGTAAGATTCCAGGTGGATCCTCATTGGGAGGAACGAAGAACCCATATTCTGCAAACTCCAAGAGAAGGGAGGGGGATGCAAGTTCTGTCTCGCACAAGGGTAGGGGTAGAGCTCAGTCCCATTATCCTCAATAAGTCGCTACAATAGATATCCCGGCTGCAGCTCATCAGTAAGGCAATGTTCAACGACCTTATGCTGCTAGACAAAGAACGACTAATAGACAGTTTACGAATCCTCCTATGTCGTATTCTCAGTTGTTACAACGGTTGTTGGAGTTACAACTGGTTCAGAAGAGGACCTTGGCTCCTCTCACTGGTCCGCCACCTGCTGGGTACGATGCGAACGCTCATTGTGATTTTCACTCGGGTGCTCCAGGGCACGATATTGAACATTGCAAAGCTTTCAAGCATAAAGTACAGGACTTGCTTGATTCGAAAGCTATCAATTTCATCAATGAGGGGCCTAATGTGACTCAGAACCCGATGCCGAATCATGGTGTGGCCGGAGCCAATGCCATTATTGAGGGTGAGAAGTTGAATATGATAACTGAGGTTGAGGATTTGAAGACTCCACTGGGATTTGTGAAGGGTTGTCTGTTGAAGAAGGGGGTGTTTCCTGGTTGTTCTGCTGACTGCTCAGAATGTGAAGTGCAACCCGAGGGTTGTGATCTTTTAAAGAGAGGTATTCAGAGAATGATTGATGAAGGTTGTTTGCAGTTTGATAAAGTCGTGAAAGAAGATGTCGTGAAAGAAGTCAGTGATAACGGAAACGAAGTTGCTATGATTTCCATTCCATACCGGACTATCAATATTTCAGCGCCTGCTAGGCCAGCTCCGGTGACCATTACTGTACCTGGACTCATGTTGTACGAGAGCACTAGAGCTATCCCATGGAATTATGGGGGTGAGGTGTTCTGTAACGGGCAGAAGCAAGAATGGACAGAATCGGCAAGCGGAAGTTTGTTGGTTGAGAATATAGTGGGGGCCGGAGGTATCACCAGAAGTGGTAGGGTCTTTTCTCCACTGGAGGTTAATACTGATAAGAATGATAAAGGTAAGCGTAAGGTTGTGATTGAAGAGAATGGCCAACCCCAGGTTGTTACTGATGATCTTTCAAACGACGCAGAGGAATTTATGAGGTTAATTCGGAAGAGTGACTACAAAATTGTGGATCACTTGAATCAAACTCCTTCGAAGATTTCTATCTTGTCATTGTTGATGAGTTCGGAGGCGCATCGCAATGCTCTACTGAAAGTTTTGAATGCAGCGTACGTACCCTAGGAGATTTCTGTTAATCAGTTGGAGGGGAAAGTCGCTCATGTAAATGCCGGTAATGGTCTCGGCTTTACTGATTTGGATCTGACTCTTGCTTGGAGGAACCATAATCGTGCTTTGCACATATCTTTGGAGTGTAGAGGATCTCTGATGTCACATGTCTTGGTGGATACAGGATCATCTCTCAATATGCTTCCGAAGAAGGCATTGATGAAGTTGGACATTCACGGTTTGTTGTGCATGCCAAGTGATCTAGTCGTAAGGGCTTTTGATGGATCTAAGAGATCAATGTTTAGAGAGATCATGCTGCCTATTCAGAGAGGGCCATAGATCTTTGATTCAACTTTCTATATTATGGATATCTGTTGCACCCCAAAATTTGCCCAACCTTCTCTTAACTTGGCTTATGTTTCATTGCATTGTTATAGCATTTGCATTGCATAACATTGTTCATTTAACAGGGGATCAAGAGTTTGTACACCTCAAGAGGAGTCTACTCAGAGGTTTGAGCCTAAGCAAGGGGTTTTACTCAAGTTTGGATGGTAATCAAGTCATCAGGAAGTGGACAATGGTCTGGTGAGAGAAAGGATGGATGTATGTGGGTCAACTCCTAAATTGGAGGCCAGTTCAAGATCACTGGGGGATTGTGGTTCATGGTTATGGATGAAGTGTTGAGAGAGCTCATTGAGTGCCTTGAGGGTCATTGTGGAGCTCATCCAAGTGTTTGTGCCAAGTGTGAAAGGTTACAGTTGAAGGTGTTGCACCTAGGGGGTCCATTTGGCTAATCCTCAGTCAATTATGCAATTGAAGGAGATTAAAACTCAATTCAAAGTCTCTATGATCATGGGATGTTGTGTTAAGATATATGAGATGTAACTTCCAGTTCCATTCATCAAAGGTTAAGTGTGTGAGAAGTTACTAAATTAGGGTTCTCAGGGTAAAATCCCCTATTTAGTGCTTGACTTCAAGACCACCTATCTCAAGCTACAAGTTTCATCTCACATTTTTACCAACATGGAACTTGTAGAGCATGTTCTTAGCTTTAATTTGAGTACTAGAAGTCCTTGATTGGATTTATAGAACTCAAGTTATGGTCCAGACAAGTTACAGGTCATCAAAGGGATGTGATTTTGGTCAACAAAAGTCAACCAACTTCCAAGCCATTTTAACCTAGAAGGATGTTTCTCCTCAACTTTTAGCCAACATTAAAGTTGTAGGTCTTGGTCTTAGCTTTCCAAATTGTACTAGAAGTCTTTCATCTGATTTGTAGAACTCAAGTTATGAGGTTTACAAGTTAGGGGTATTTTGGGAAAGTAAGATTACAGGTCATAAAATTATAGCTCCATTTCACCAACTTGCACACTTCAAATGAAGATTTTTCCAACATCAAACTTGTTCCAAATGGTGTTATTTGCATAGTCAAGCATTGAGAAGTTAAGGAGTTGGTTTGGTTTGAGGTTTTGATATTTGAATTTTCATGGAAAAAGGTTAAAAAGATGAAAATGTGAATTAATTCATTTTTAATAATTTTGGTGCAAATGGATGCATTTTTTGAGTGCAAACAATATTCTAAACACTTTGGCAATTTTACATTTTTGGTTTGAGGTGTTTAAGTGAGCCTTTTCCAAGCTTCCTTCATGTTGAAGCAACACTTTCAATTCCAACCATTGAGATGGAAACAAGGACCAAATCTCAGCCATTCACACTCCAAACACTCCCAGTAGTTGAAATGAAGCAATTTGAAGCCAATTTCATGCCAAATTCGTGTACCTTCATGAGAGAAAAGTGAGGAAAATGTGAAAATTCATTTGGAATTTATGGACTGAGATTGGGCCTCATTTTGATCAAGGTCCATCATATATAACATTTCCAACCTACACAAAGCTTCAGAATTGGTTTTGGTCAAGAATTGGAGCAAGAACAAAGTGGAAAAAGTGAGCAAAATTAAAATTTTGAATTCTCATATTTACTCTATTTCAAGGCAAATTGAAGGTTGCAAAAGCTTTATTGAGGATCACTGAATGTGTTTGGATAATTTTCTACAAGCTTAAGCTCCATTTGAAGGCTCAGTGGAAGTTCTCCACTAGGTAACTTGAATTCAACCTTACACTCTCAATATGCCATGAAATAGAGTAAATATGAGAATTTTCCGGCCGGTGAGAGGGTGAGAGGTTGAAGACGCGTGAGGAGCGTCCGATCGGTTGATTTCTCACGCGGACGGTCGTGATTATCTCCCACCGTTTTCGTTTTTGCTCATGTGCATGGGATTATTTCCCAAATTCATTAATTGACATGTCATGTTTCTAGCCACTTGATCAAAATACCAAACCATCATGTGCTCTTGCTTGCTTGTCAATGGTGCACCTTAGTTGACTAATTGCATTTAATTTCTAGAATTTATTTTATTTGTTTTTTCTTGTTGGGCTTATGACCCACGCGCTACTTGCACCCCCAGGGAGGCCCAGTCCACCATTTGCACTCAATTTGTTTGCTATTTGTCACATATGTTTGTTATTTAATTAGCATTTTCGTTTTAAACTTTTGCTTTGTGTGTTGTTTCATTTTAATTAAAATAAAATAGTTCTAATATCCTAAAAATTCCCCAAAAATATTTTTCGTGAACCTTGAGATGTCTAGTATTTTCTGGATATTTTTATTTTATTTTTTGATTTTATTTTCTATTTTAAAATGAATTAGATATTGGGACTATTTTAGTTGAGTTAAATTGCAATATTGTTTGTTCTTTAATTTGTTTCTCTCATTTCTTTTTGGTTCAATGATTACAAATTATTCCTCATGTTCACCATGAGTTGAGCGATTTTTGAGGACCATTTTGCCCTTGGATAGTTGACTTTTGGGTTGACTTTTGTAGCTTTTCTTTTTGCTCTTGTTTCTCCCATTTCAAAGTGGTACCTCTTAATGATTTTTTCTTTTGAGGGTGCTTTGAGGGGATATTTGGCTTGTGCTTGTGGCCTCTGTTTGCCAACATGTTTAGCTTGTTTGTGCATTTTATTTGGTAGTTTTTGAGCTGTTTTCCTATTTTTGAGATACCTTACAAGTTAGGTCATCCCATATGGAAGCTCACACAAGTACATGACCTAGTTTGGATTGGAAATGACCTTTGTGGATCCAATAAGCTCTCAACTCTTTTTGTTTCACATTCTAGACATGTTGAGCTTGCTGTAGGTTCATTTTTAGGTCAAAATTATGTTCATTTCTTGTTGGTTTGTGTGTTTATTTTCATGCTTTTCAATGTTGTTTATTCGCCTTCTTTGGTGCATTAGTGTGGTTTGCTCCTGTTGCATTTCTTCTCCTCTTCTCTTGCATTTATTCATACTATGGCTTGAGGTTGAGATGAGTTTGTGGAGGCTCCAGCCCCACACATATTTCCTCCCTCACTTGCATTGCATCCTTGTCTTCCATGTTTGCATTTCATGTTTGCATTCTTATGCATGTTTCTTCCTTCTTCCTTTGTCTTCCTTCACTTAGGATTTCTAACCTCTCTTGTTCAAGAGAGGTTATGATAGACATTAGGGTTCTAACCATGCATGATAACATTATGTAAAGATTTCCCTTTTGTAATCCCAACTTTAGGTGCACCTTGCATGACAACTTTTAGGGTTTGGACTAGTCCCCCTTAGTTTGTCCCCTTTCTCTTCTCATCTTCAAACAACTTCAATTTACTTAATAAATATAATGAATGTTGTGCCATGAGCCTTGTACTTGGGAAATAGTGATTGAGTGGTTACCTCTCAATTGCCTAGAGTGTTTAGTATACGTCCTTAGGACGATATGCGATGCATTCGATCCTAGGTTTTAGACTTTGTTACAACATACATTACGAACACTCTAATTCAAAACACTTCTTCTTTAAAAAACACAAAAACACTTCAAACCTTTTTATCCTTCGGAATCTTAATCAGGAAAACCTTTTCACAAGCAAGAGTGTTGTTAACTTTCAGTCCTATCGCAAACGGTAACGCCTAAGTCTCCAATGGTCGAGCTGCATACACCAACTGCTAGAACTGTCTGTTAACCCTACTCGGGTAAAACTTTTGAACAACCTGTGTTCTCGTAAGCCCAAACTATGTTTGCTCTGATCTTTCATACCAGATGAAAGTACGTAGGCACAAGACGCGATGTCTTGGCGAGCAACCTTTCCCCCTTCTTTAGCCGTAGTTAGTCGAACTACGTTGACTCTAACTTTCCCATTGCACGAGGGAGTACGTAGGCCCAGAGCAGCGACGCTCTGTCGAGTCCTGTCTTTTCTTTTTCTTATGTCCTTAAGCCTTTAGCTAGGTAGTTTCAACATACCCTTTTAGCTAGACAACACATGTGTGGATCCCGTCGAGTACGACGGACGTGAGGGGTGCTAATACCTTCCTCTTGCGTAACCGACTCCCGAACCCAGGCATGGTTGCGATGACCTTGTCTTTTCCTTTTTCTTTAGGTTTTTGCGATCGTTTCCTTTCCCTCTCTTTGGGATAAACAACGAAAGTGGCGACTCTTCTGTTTTTTCCGCCGGTTGTTTTTCGCAGTAGTGACAGCTGGCGACTCTGCTGGGGATAGGAATATCCCCTATGCGAGTCAGTCCTAGCGCTTGTTTGTTTATCTTTGGGTGTTGTATATATGTACTCTATTTACTTTCGCATTTTACTTTCCCGCATTTATTTTCCGCATCATATATCATTACTGTTGTGCTGTGGAGATGGAAAGTTCTGATGAGTGATAAGCCGGACCTGGGCTTGAGTAGTGGTGAACCTGTATGTTAGGCATGCACCAGTTCCCATGAAATTTACGCTCAGACGAGATTCTCTTTGATGACTTTCTTTCCAGCCCAGTGGGTCGTTGAGAGGATTTCAGATTTGAGGGTTGTCGACTCTGGGAACCGATCATTTGTGAGTCAGTTAAGTGAGGCCTCTTCAGGAGATAATGATGCCAAACCAGAAATGGTGAACGTATCATCATTTCTTGAAAGTCTGTGACGCTGACAAACGTATAGGATGCCATACCGTTATCAGTGAATAAGTCCATACCTGTGAGTGTGAGTGGGGTTATGCAGGAAACTTTTACCTTCAGATTACCCGGTTTTTCTCTGCAGTTTGAATCTGGATTGTTGGTATCAGTTGGTTTCTATCGGTGCAGTGCTATGTTCTTGCAGAAGCAGAGCTCTGATCTTCCTTAGTCTACAATACAGCAGTCTTGATCCCTTGTGTGTGCATTAACATTTTGCATTGCATTTGCATTTCCATCCTTAGTTGGAACATGGAGCTTACCTGTCTTTTGTCTGCTTCGTCAGTTGATTTCCCGACATTCGTATTGGATTTGAGTTAGCTTCTAGAAAGATCATGAACTCAGGAGAGCAGAACTTGGTTGTTACGAGGGCAAAATTTGAATTGATGAGGAATCAGTTGAGTCAGCTCATGGAAGCCATGTCAACTATGACTAGAGGAGAGACCATTATTCAGAAGACTCCAGTGAACAATGTTGCTCGAGCTCATCCCGTGCCGATTCCTGCTGAAGAGCATCCCATTGCCAGCAATGGAGATTCTTCCTCTCTCTATGACATAAAATATCATAGTTTCACCTTCTCTGTGCCAGATTCTCAGAGGACTGTTCCAAAGGTTAATGCTGAAGACCCGAAGACTGTTGAATTTATGGGAAAATGTCAGTTGTTGGAAGAAAAGCTTGATGCCTTGATGAGTCAGGATACTCTTGATCTGAATGTTGTGAGTTTGTGTTTGGTGCCAGGTCTTGTGATGCCGCCGAAGTTTAAAATGCCAAATTTTGAGAAGTTCAAAGGAGATAGTTGTCCGAAGCAGCATTTGGTAATGTTCTGTAGGAGAATGACTTCGTATGTTCACAATGATCAGCTTATGATCCACTGTTTTCAAGACAGTCTGAGTGGAGCATCATTGAGTTGGTATATGCAGTTGGAGAGCGGTTGTATCCAATCATGGTCAGATTTAGCCAATGCCTTTGTTAAGCAGTATGATTACAATCTCAATATGGCTCCTAGTCGCATGCAGTTGCAAGAATTATCTCAGGCGGAGAGTGAATCCTTTAGAGGTATGTGTAGAGATGGAGAGAATTCGCTGCTCGTGTACAACCACCGCTTCAAGATAGAGAATTGGTTGACATCTTCTTGGGTACTCTGAAGGGCCATTACTTTGACAAGCTGATCAGCGGTGGAATGTCAAACTTTGCTGACTTTGTGATAATGGGTGAACGTGTTGAGAGTGGACTCAAGAATGGGAAGGTTAGAGACATCCCCTTCATCTCAGTTGAGGAGAATGAATCAGTTGCTAGTTCACAAGAAGAATGGGAGAAAGGAAGTGATCTTATCTCAAAATCTTCGACATCTCAGGTTCAGTCTTCAGACGTTTCAAGTGTTCAAAGTCAACGGTCTTACCACCGTCAACCGCGTCAGCACGCTCGATGAAGACCAAGGAACCCCAAAAGGCAATTTACTCAGCTACCGGTGTCGTACGGTCAGTTGTTGCCAGATTTGGTTAAAGGTGGGATAATAGTGCCAAAAGAGACTAATCCAATGATCCCGCCGTACCCTCCAGGCTTCGATGTCAATGCTCGCTATGAGTACCATGTTGGGGCACAAGGGCATTCCACGGATGATTGTAAAGTGCTTAGGAGCCAAGTTCAGACTCTGTTAGACTCTAACAAGTTTTCCATCACGCCTCAGGGTATTATTCAGATTAATGATTCCCCTTCATCCAGCCATGGGGGCACTACAGTTCTTGTTATGGAAGGATCCTCCGAGAGTGTGTATTCTGAAGAGTTTCAAACTGAAGGCTCGTTTGAATATGAGGAAAGTTGCTAGAAGGTTTCCTGTGATGACTGCCGCATCTGTTAGCTTTCATTTATTTCTGTATGTTGACCATCGCCAGGCCTGTTGGTTGAGGTCACTCTGTTTATATTCGGTTATTTCTGGATGGTGTGATATCTGTGTGGTGGTTATCCCTGATTGGGTCTTGTTTTCTTGTTGCTTTGGTGCTATTCTGAGATTTCCTTGTTGCATGCTTGTTTGCATCTTGCATATTGCTTTTGTGTAACAGGTACCTCAGAGCTGTTAATCTGACTTCATGTACTCACTAGTTTGTTGCAGGTTATACAATCAGATACATGAATTATCACAAAGTCATGGAGCAAGTCCAAGCAGAGCTGAGAGAAGTCAAGACCCATATGGGGCAGTTCATCGCGGACATGCAAGTGTTGTGTTCGGATCACAATGCGCTCAGAGAAGAGAACCATCAGCTGAAGACTCGAGTAGGTTTAATCATGGAAGTGATAAGAAACATGCTCAGGAAAGAAGGTGATCAAATGCTTGAGGCTGGAGCAAAGATGCTTGTTCCACTTCTGTCTGTGGAACCTATGCCAGAGCATGATGTATGTCAGAAGTCTGCTGCACAACCGGAGGTTCCGAAATTCCCGTGTCATCAATCGCACCTTGTTTCTCAGGAGAATCCGAGGATTAGAAGATATGGTCAAAGGATAAAATCACAAGATAGAATCTTCAATCAGATCCCCATGGATTATGCTCAGTTGGTGCAGCTCTTGCTCCAACTTCGGTTGGTTAAGCCTCGAACTTTGGATCCACTTATTGGCCAACCACCACCGGGCTTCGATGTAAATGCTTATTGTGAGTTCCACTCTGGGGGACAGGGGCACGACATTGCGAACTATAAAGCTTTTAAGCATAAGGTTCAGGACCTGATTGATTCGAAGACAATTGAATTCACGCCGAGTGGCATGAAGGTATCAGACGAGTTTGCTCCCTATCATGAAAAAGAGATGGATACTTCTGCTTCTATGCCTAAGGCTGCAATAAGTCAAGAGTATATCCTACAATCAATGGTGTCAGAATCCCCTTGCCCACAGTTGTTGCCTGTTCCTGGGTCAGGTTTAAGGATGAAAGCGCCCGCGCAAGGGGAATCCTCAAGAGTTTAGACCCAGTCGCCGAATGTTTCTACTGTTCAGAATCCACGACCTTTCGCATCATCGCAGCAAGGCTATCAGTACCAGAATCAGAATAGGCCTCGCAGTAACAATTTGAAAAGAAGGAGTGCTCCTCTGCGTCTAGTGCCTATGCCACGTCGGTCGTCTGATTGAGTTTGAAGACTTCAAGAGTTGCATCTCCCTAAGCAGCTAATCAGTGTGAAAGCCCAGTTCCCAGAAGCTGGCAATTTTCATTTTATCCTATTATTTCTTTATGTTTGTAATTTCCCTTTCCTGTTTAAAGTGCAATCTCATTTGTAAAACTTATTGTTTCCGTTGATTGATATTAATGAAATGAATATGCATGTTTTGATTTAATCCATTCTTGTTCACTAATTGCTTTTTACAGATGTTATACACTTGTTTAAGCAGAGTCCGGGGAGGATGACAAAATTTAAAGACGCGCAAGCGTCCGAAAGTATGCTTTTGAAATAAAATTAGCTGATGATGTACAGGCATTGTTTCAAATCCCAAATACCGGAGATATAAGGATGATAATCCCTTGTCAACCCCTTTGAGCCTAGTTGTAGGAGTTTCTTTCTGAAAACGAAAAACCCTAATTTTAACCTGTGGCAGGGTAGGTGTCAGCTAACTTGACCGAATATCCAATTTGCCATAGGAGTGCTCCCGTTCGAGGAAAAATCACGCCTGTATAGGTCGTGCCTAAAGAACCACAATGGTTAAACCTTGCCGACAAGGAGTGAAATAGTCACGTTATTCCCCAAGAAGTCAGACAAGCCAGTGTCACACGATTTTATTCGAAAAGAATAGAAAAAAAAGAGAAAAAAGAAAAAAAAAGAGAGAGCAAAGCCCGCTAAATCGAACCTTGAAAATAAGCGACTAAGGCAAAAATTAGGGCATCCCGCTGGACTTTGAAATCAAAAGAAACTCGAAAGAGTCAGTCCAGGAAAAAGTTAGGGAAATAAAAAGAATGATGATAAAAACAAGTCGTGTGATTCAGACACCCAAAAACAAAAAAGCGAGTGACTGTTACTCCAATAAAAACGTGTGGTTTCCTGAACCATAACTCCTGTCATTCAACCTCTGAGAGGTGAGCGTTAGCGTCAAATTAGCTGAATATAGGATAGGAGAACATCATGGAGAATGGGTGGGTTAAAATAAACTTTGAGCCTTTATCCTTTCCTTGTAAACTGTGAACCTGACCAAGGTACAACCTGAAAAAGTCCTAATTGAAGCAGGTTTGTTTCAAAAGCATACTTCGGTAAAGATCGCATCGAAACTGAATCCTAAAAGGATTCCTTTTACAGTGTTGTACTGATGTTGACATGCTGATATTTGATTTCCCACACTTTATGTCACAATTTTTTTCCAGTGAACAGATTGGAATGTCAAAACTGTCATATGCATTGCGTTTAAAATATCTTTTATGCAAGAAAACTTATTTTACTTGTGAGTAAACTCTTATCAGCAGGAGAGTTTCCACAGTGGAAAGATTGATCAGGATAGGATGCAGATTGCTTGAATACTCCATCGAACTGGGGCAAGTTATATCAAATGATCACAACATGGGAATCAGCCATCTAAAAAGTCATTTAATCTGAGGCGGTCAAGTCGAGATTCGACGAATCTCTCGCGACCGAGGAACACTTTCCCCATAGATTAGCCAATCCTGGGCAAAATTATTGCAGACTGGGGCATGCCACCCCAAGGGCGCATAAGCTATTCTTTATCCGTGGGGAAATTAATGTGTAACACCTTTTCGAGGTTCAAGATGCTTAGGCAGGGCATATCAAGCCATCAGGGCATGAGATTTCAGATTTCCTGTTGAAAAATATCCCCGCAAAAATCCCCACAGGCTGGGGCAAATTGGAAGCGTAGGATTTGTTCCTCTCTATGTCTTCAGGAGTTGTTCAAGCAGGTTCAGCTAACTTTCGAGTGTAAGAAGAATGTCGGGAAGTCATGTTAATCAATCACCATCAGGTTTCATCTGTCTTCCCCAGCAGAAGCCCAATCATCATTGGCACGTGTGAGCTATCCCTAGTAGAGTTCTATCATACTTGGCACATCTGGTTATTCCCAGCGGAGTTGGCTTCACCTTTCCAGCATTTATTTTGCTGGAATGTTCTGTTATCCAGCTTTCTCCGGCAGCCCGAGCCTGCATCTGCATCTTTGCATATAATTATCATATTTGCATCATATTTGCATCTCATCCTCAAATGCGTAACATTTCCATTTCGTATAGAGCATTACACCATATTCAAACATGCGCATATGCAGGGGCATTTATCCAGTAGCTTGGTTGAGTCAGCTTATCGATTTATTCGGGTTTCAGATCATACGACGGTTATGATTTTGTCCATCAGTCCTCTGATGATGACATCCCCAAGCAGATTTTCTTTCCGTCAGTTCCTATCGACGATGTGTTTCCCCAGTAGGTTTTCTCTCGTCTATCATTAGACGATGCGAGCTTTGGATATGGTTTTCTCTCTCCGTCTACCTTCAGACGACGCGAGGTTTCAAGGTGATCTTTCAGATATGGTTTTCTTTCTGTTTATTGGTTGAGATGACATTCCAAGGAGAGTTTTTCTGGCTGTCGATTCTTATTGACGTCGGGGCTCTTAGAAGAATGTTAGGATTTCCTAGTTGTTGATTCTTATTGACGACATGGTTCTTTGAAGGTGGTTTTCTTCCTAGCAGTTCTTATTGATGATGTGGCCCCTTTGAAGATATTTTTCCGTCAATTCCTATGGACGAAAGGATTCTGAAATTTGATGGGAGGTTTTGAGGTTTATTGACGTGGTCTTTATTGTTCCTCTCGTCTATCACTAGACGATGCGAGATTTGGATTTATTGTTCCTCTCGTCTATCACGAGACGATATGAGTTCTGGATATGATGTTTCTTCTTCCTGTCTATCATTAGACGATGTGAACCTTCAGGATTGTGTTTCCTCTCGTCTATCATTAGATGATGCAAGCTTTGGATAAATTTTGTTTTTCTTCCTGTCTATCATTAGAAGATGTGAAAGGATCAAGCGCATGTTGATTCGGCTTTAAACGATGCAAGATTCAGGATTTTTTTCTTCCTGTCTATCACTAGACGATGTGAATGGATCAAGTGCATGTTGATCCGGTTTTAGACGATGTGAATAGATCAAGTGCATGTTGATCTGGTTTTGGACAATGGAAAGGATCAAGTGCATGTTGATCCGGTCCATGGGTTCAATGTTTGTGGCGTTACACAGATGACTGGCAGCAATGTCAGGTGTTTTTTATCGGATGATCAGTCAGCCGGTTGCCGTTGCAACTGTCTGCGTTCGGTTTTTCTGAATATTTGTTCCCCAATCAATGTTTTGCAGTTTATTTCTGCGGTTGGCAGATTTCCGGGCTCTTTGGTATTTAACCGTCTTTTACCTTGATTGTTTGAAAGTCGTTCGCTTTTCATCCATTCAGGTCCAAGTCGTTTGAACATGGGGCAGTTGTTGCACCCCAAAATTTGCCCAACCTTCTCTTAACTTGGCTTATGTTTCATTGCATTGTTCTAGCATTTGCATTGCATATCATTGTTCATTTAACAGGGGATCAAGAGTTTGTGCACCTCAAGAGGAGTCTACTCGGAGGGTTGAGCCTAAGCAAGGGGTTTTACTCAAGTTTGGATGGTAATCAAGTCATCAGGAAGTGGACAATGGTCTGGTGAGAGAAAGGATGGATGTATGTGGGTCAACTCCTAACTTGGAGGCCAGTTCAAGATCACTGGGGGATTGTGGTTCATGGTTATGGATGAAGTGTTGAGAGAGCTCATTGAGTGCCTTGAGGGTCATTGTGGAGCTCATCCAAGTGTTTGTGCCAAGTGTGAAAGGTTACAGTTAAAGGTGTTGCACCTAGGGGGTCCATCTGGTTAATCCTCAGTCAATTATGCAATTGAAGGAGATTAAAACTCAATTCAAAGTCTCTACGGTCATGGGATGTTGTGTTAAGATATATGAGATGTAATTTCAAGTTCCATTCATCAAAGGTTAAGTGTGTGAGAAGTTACTAAATTAGGGTTCTCAGGGTAAAATCCCCTATTTAGTGCTTGACTTCAAGACTACCTATCTCAAGATACAAGTTTCATCTCACATTTTAACCAACATGAAACTTGTAGAGAATGTTCTTAGCTTTAATTTGAGTACTAGAAGTCCTTGATTGGATTTATAGAACTCAAGTTATGGTCCAGACAAGTTACAGGTCATCAGAGGGATGTGATTTTGGTCAACAAAAGTCAACCAAATTCCAAGCCATTTTTGACCTAGAAGTATGTTTCTCCTCAACTTTTGGCCAACATGAAAGTTGTAAATCTTGGTCTTAGCTTTCCAAATTGTACTAGAAGTCTTTCATCTGATTTGTAGAACTCAAGTTATGAGGTTTACAAGTTAGGGGTATTTTGGGAAAGTAAGATTACAGGTCATAAAATTATAGGTCCATTTCACCAACTTGCACACTTCAAATGAAGATTTTTCCAACATCAAACTTGTTCCAAATGGTGTTATTTGCATAGTCAAGTATTGAGAAGTTAAGGAGTTGGTTTGGTTTGAGGTTTTGATATTTGAATTTTCATGGAAAAAGGTTAAAAAGATGAAAATGTGAATTAATTCATTTTTAATCATTTTGGTGCAAATGGATGCATTTTTTGAGTGCAAACAATATTCTAAACACTTTGGCAATTTTACATTTTTGGTTTGAGGTGTTTAAGTGAGCCTTTTCCAAGCTTCCTTCATGTTGAAGCAACAGTTTCAATTCCAACCATTGAGATGGAAACAAGGACCAAATCTCAGTCATTCACACTCCAAACACTCCCAGCAGTTGAAATGAAGCAATTTGAAGCCAATTTCATGCCAAATTCGTGTACCTTCATGAGAGAAAAGTGAGGAAAATGTGAAAATTTATCTGGACTTTATGGACTGAGATTGGGCCTCATTTTGATCAAGGTCCATCATATATAACATTTCCATCCTTCACAAAGCTTCACAATTGGTTTTGGTCAAGAATTGGAGCAAGAACAAAGTGGAAAAAGTGAGCAAAATTAAAATTTCGAATTCTCAGATTTACTCCATTTCAAGGCAAATTGAAGGTTGCAAAAGCTTTATTGAGGATCTCTGAACGTGTTTGGATCATTTTCTGCAAGCTTAAGCTCCATTTGAAGGCTCAGTGGAAGTGCTCCACTAGGTAACTTGAATTCAACCTTACACTCTCAATATGCCATGATTCTCTGCCATTTTTGTTGTATTGTGATCCATGAACCATGTAGATCATTTATGGATGTTAATCGTTGATGTTCATGACGTTTTAAAAATGGGGCTCCAAACTTTGTTGATTTTGTATGAGCTATTTTTGCGCGTTTTTGCTTCAATGTTGCTTGATCTATAACCTCCATGACATAAGGATGATATTAGAATTAAATTGGAGAAGTTTTGGTGAACTTTTGTTTTTGTGCATCAACCTTATTGTTTTCATTTTTCTTTAATGGTGCAAGATAAATGGAATTTAATGGAAGATTTGAGATCCTCATTTCATGTAGATGAATTTCGATATAAAGAACGTAAAAAACGGTTGAAAATTGAGAGAGTTGTGTTGTTGTTGGTGATCCGCGGTGGCCGGAATTTTGGAGAGGGTGACCGGAGCATTTTCTGGCCGGTGAGAGGGTGAGAGGTTGAAGACGCGTGAGGAGCGTCTGATCGGTTGATTTCTCACGTGGACGACCGTGATTATTTCCCACCGTTTTCGTTTTTGCTCATGTGCATGGGATTATTTCCCAAATTCATTAATTGACATGTCATGTTTCTAGCCACTTGATCAAAATACCAAACCATCATGTGCTCTTGCTTGCATGTCCATGGTGCACCTTAGTTGACTAATTGCATTTAATTTCCAGAATTTATTTTTTTTTCTTGCTGGGCTTATGACCCACGCACTACTTGCACCCCTAGGGAGGCCCAGTCCACCATTTGCACTCAATTTGCTTGCTATTTGTCACATATGTTTGTTATTTAATTAGCATTTTCGTTTTAAAATTCTGCTTTGTGTGCTGTTTCATTTTAATTCAAATAAAATAGTTCCAATATCCTAAAAATTCCCCAAAAATATTTTTCGTGAACCTTGAGATGTCTAGTATTTTCTGGATATTTTTGTTTTCTTTTTTGATTTTATTTTATATTTTAAAATGAATTAAATATTGGGACTGTTTTAGTTGAGTTAAATTGCAATATTGTTTGTTCTTTAATTTGTTTCTCTCATTTCTTTTTGGTTCAATGATTAAAAATTATTCCTCATGTTCACCATGAGTTGAGAGATTTTTGAGGACCATTTTGCCTCTAGATAGTTGACTTTTGGGTTGACTTTTGTGACTTTTCTTTTTGCTCTTGTTTCTCCCATTTCAAAGTGGTACCTCCTAATGATTTTTTATTTTGAGGGTGCTTTGAGGGGATATTTGGCTTGTGCTTGTGGCCTCTGTTTGCCGGCATGTTTAGCTTATTTGTGCATTTTATTTAGCCATCCCATATGGAAGCTCACACAAGTACATGACCTAGTTTGGATTGGAAATGACCTTTGTGGATAAAATAAGCTCTCAACTCTTCTTGTTTCACATTCTAGACATGTTGAGCTTGCTATAGGTTCATTTTTAGGTCAAAATTATGTTCATTGCTTGTTGGTTTGTGTGTTTAATTTCATGCTTTTCAATGTTGTTTGTTCGCCTTCTTTGGTGCATTAGTATGGTTTGCTCTTGTTGCATTTATTCTCCACTTCTCTTGCATTTATTCATACTATGGCTTGAGGTTGAGATGAGTTTGTGGAGGCTCTAGCCCCACACATATTTCCTCCCTCACTTGCATTGCATCCTTGTCTTCCATGTTTGCATTTCATGTTTGCATTCTTATGCATGTTTCTTCCTTCTTCCTTTGTCTTCCTTCACTTAGGATTTCTAACCTCTCTTGTTCAAGAGAGGTTATGATAGACATTAGGTTTCTAACCATGCATGATAACATTAGGTAAAGATTTCCCTTTTGTAATCCCAACTTTAGGTGCACCTTGCATCACAACTTTTATGGTTTGGACTAGTCCCCCTTAGTTTGTCCCCTTTCTCTTCTCATCTTCAAACAACTTCAATTCACTTAATAAATATAATGAATGTTGTACCATGAGCCTTGTACTTGGGAAATGGTGATTGAGTGGTTACCTCTTAATTGCCTAGAGTGTTTAGTATACGTCCTTAGGACGATATGCGATGCATTCGATCCTAGGTTTTAGACTTTGTTACAACATACATTATGAACACTCTAATTCAAAACACTTCTTCTTTAAAAAACACAAAACACTTCAAACCTTTTTATCCTTCGGGATCTTAATCAGGAAAACCTTTTCACAAGCAAGAGTGTTGTTATCTTTCAGTCCTATCGCAAACGGTAACGCCTAAGTTTCCAATGGTCGAGTTGCATACACCAACTGCTAGAACTGTCTGTTAACCCTACTCGGGTAAAACTTTTGAACAACCTGTGTTCTCGTAAGCCCGAACTACGTTTGCTCTGATCTTTCATACCAGATGAAAGTACGTAGGCACAAGACGCGATGTCTTGGCGAGCAACCTTTCCCCCTTCTCGAGCCGTAGTTAGGCAAACTACGTTGACTCTGACTTTCCCATTGCACGAGGGAGTACGTAGGCACAGAGCGGCGATGCTCTGCCGAGTCAGTTCTGTTTTCTTTTTCTTTTGTCCATAAGCCTTTAGCTTAGATAGTTTACACACCCTTTTAGCTAGACAACACATGTGTGGATCCCGTCGAGTACGACGGACGTGAGGGGTGCTAATACCTTCCCCTTGCGTAACCGACTCCCGAACCCAGGCATGGTTGCGATGACCTTATCTTTACTTTTTCTTTAGGTTTTTGCGATCGTTTCCTTTCCCTCTCTTTGGGATAAATAACGAAAGTGGCGACTCTTCTGTTTTTACGCCGGTTGTTTTTCGCAGTAGCGACAATATCCATCCAGCATACAGCTGTTTGCTTGGCCGACCATGGATACATGCTGCTGGGGCAGTTACCTCAACATTGCATCAAAAGCTGAAATACATGGTGGAAGGGAAGATTGTCACCGTGTGCGGTGAAGGGACATTATGGTTAGCTATCTGTCATCCTTCAAGTACGTAGAAGTGGATGGTGACATCCACGAAACACTCTGCCAAGTATTTGAAGCAGTTCAGATTTAGGGGAATTCTCCTGTAGAAGCCAAGGGCCCAGAGGTTTCGATGTCATCACTTAAGGAAGCCCGTGCTATCGTAGAATCCGGCTCGTCTCAGAAGTGGGGCCAAGTTCTGGATGTTCCTGTCAAGCAGGACAAGTTCGGCCTGGGATACAAACCCTCTAGTTCTTCTCAGATTCCGAGCTACAGGGGACCTGTTCAGTTCACTAGCAGTGGTGTGATATTTGACAGGATTAATATCGTTGAAGACGATGAAGGTGACAGCGACTGCGACATGGATGCCTGGATCCGTCCATGTACTCCCGGCTAGAAACTGTGCAGCTGGACTACCGAAGAAGTCATTCATGTTACTACTGCAGAGTAATGTTCATTGTTTTGATTATGTTCAGTCCTGCGTTCTGCCCAAGACGTAGTGACACATTTGTGGGGCCTTCTTGTTATTTGCAATTTATAATTAAATAAAATACGTTTCGCATTCAAATATTGTGATCCCTGTTTTTCTTGTTTTTGTTTTGCATTTATACTTAACAGAAAAATGGCAATGTGTTTTGTTTGTTGCATCGCATAATAAACATAACATCCTCATGCAGGTCTTTTCTATCAGATGCCATCGATTCAGGTTCAGCTATGACTTCTTATGACTTTGATAATCCCATTTATCAAGCTGAAGATGAGACTAACGAAGACTGTGAACTACCCGAAGAGTTAGCCAGACTTCCCAAGCAGGAGGAAAGGGTTATTGTGCCTCATCAGGAGGATATTGAGGTTATCAATCTGGGTACCGAGGATGACAAGAAAGAGGTCAAAGTGGGGGCTGTATTGGAAGACAGTGTCAAGAGAAGATTGGTTGAAATGCTAAGTGAGTATAGGGATATCTTCGCTTGGTCTTACCAAGACATGCCTGGGCTGGATACAAATATTGTGGTACACCGGTTACCTCTCAAAGAAGAATGCTCGCCAGTCAAGCAAAAGTTGATACGGACAAGGCCTGACATGGTAGTCAAGATCAAAGAAGAAGTTCATAAGCAGCTGAATGTTGGGTTTCTTGTTGTCACGAATTACCCTACGTGGGTCGCTAATATTGTTCATGTGCCTAAGAAGGATGGAAAGGTCAGGATGTGCGTTGATTATCGAGATCTGAATAAAGTGAGCCCGAAAGACGATTTCCCACTCCCCATATTGATGTGTTGGTTGATAACATTGCTCACTATTCTGTGTTTTCATTCATGGATGGCTTCTCTAGGTATAACCAAATCAAGATGGCCCTAGAGAACATGGAGAAAGCTACTTTCATCACACCATGGGGGACTTTTTGCTATAAGGTGATGCCCTTTGGATTGAAAAATGCAGGGGCAACTTATCAGCGGGCGATGGTCACTTTGTTTCATGACATGATTCATCATGAGGTGGAAGTCTATGTTGATGACATGATTGCAAAGTCGCAGACGGAGGAGGGACATCTAGTCGATCTTCTGAAATTGTTTGAAAGGCTGAGGAAGTTCAAGCTGAGGCTGAATCCTAACAAGTGCACCTTCGGGGTGAGATTTGGAAAGTTATTGGGTTTCATTGTCAGTGAAAGGGGTATTGAGGTAGATCCTGCCAAAATAAAAGCTATACAAGAAATGCTTGAGCCGAGAACGGAAAAAGAGGTTCATTGTTTCCTGGGGAGATTAAACAACATTGCAAGGTTTATATCTCATCTTACAGCCACTTGTGAACCAATATTCAAATTGCTGAGAAAAGATCAAACGGACAGGTGGAATGAAAATTTCCAGAAAGCATTCGAAAGAATAAAAGAATATCTGTAGGAACCTCCAATACTCATGCCTCCAGTTGCAAGGAGACCACTGATCATGTATCTCACGATTCTTGAGAACTCAATGGGATGTGTGCTCGGTCAACAGGACGAGTCAGGTAGAAAAGAGCATGCCATCTACTACCTGAGTAAGAAATTCACCAATTGTGAGTCGAGGTACTTGATGCTGGAAAAAACATGTTGTGCACTCGCTTGGGCTGCTAAGCGTTTGAGACAGTACATGTTAAACCACACAACCCTATTGATTTCAAAGATGGACCCGATCAAATATGTCTTTGAAAAACAAGCACTCTCCGAAAGGATTTCCCGATGGCAAATGGTGTTAACAGAGTATGATATTCAGTACGTTTCCCAAAAAGCCATTAAGGGAAGCGTTCTGTCGGACTATCTAGCGGAACAACCGATTAAGGATTATCAGCCGATGAAGTTTGACTTCCTAGATGAAGACGTCATGTTTCTGAGAATGAAAGACTGTGATGAGCCTTTACCTGACGAGGGTTCTGAGAGGGGATCTCAGTGGAAATTGGTTTTCGACAGAGCGGTTAATTTGTATGGTAATGGGATTGACGCGATCATTACTACTCCTCATGGTTCTCATATACCGTTCACCGCCCGACTAACATTCGCCTGCACCAATAATGAAGCCGAGTATGAAGCTTGCATTATGGGTTTAGAAGAGGTCGTTGATATGAGGATTAAGAATCTGGATGTATACGGTGACTCTGCATTAGTCGTTAACCAAATCAAAGGAGAGTGGGAAACTCGTCAGGCCAACCTGGTGCCTTATAGAGATTATGCAAGGAGACTGCTGCCTTTCTTTGATAGAGTTGATTTCCATCATATGCCGAGGGCTAAGAATTAGATGGCGGATACCTTGGCCACGCTATCTTCGATGTACAAAGTGAATTTCTGGAATGAAACTCCTGCTATCACTATCATGCGTCTTGATAGACCTGCTTTTGTGTTTGCCGTTGAGAAAGCATCCAATGGAAAGCCTTGATATTTTGATATCAAGCATTTTCTCAAGACTAAGGAGTACCCATCTGGGGCATCCAGTAAAGATAAGAAGACTCTGAGGAGGTTAGTTGGAAAGTTTTATCTGAACAAGGACGATGTGCTCTACAGGAGAAATTTCGACATGGTCTTGCTGCGTTGTGTTGATGAACTTGAAGCAAACCTGTTGATGGAGGAAGCCCATGAGGGTTCTTTCAGTACTCATGCTAATGGACATGCAATGGCTAGAAAATTGTTGAGAGCTGGGTGTTGCACCCCAAAATTTGCCCAACCTTTCTTTACCTAGCTTGTGTTTCATTTCATTCATATTAGCATTATCATTTGCATTGCATTGACATGTGTGCAGGAGATCAAGAGGTATGACTACTAATCAAGGGTTACACAAGGCTATGAAGCTAGTTAAGAGGGTTATTCAAGTGTTCAAGGGTTGATATCCTTATCAGAGAAGTTAAAAGATCCTCAGAGAGAGGGTTGAAGCCAAGTGTGCATATCTCCTAACTTGAGAGTTGTGGGAAGTCATCTGATGATGTTGAAGCCATGAGGTTAGACCTAGAGCATTGAGAGAGCTCTTGATAAGTGTTGAAGTTCATTTTGAATCCTAGATAGGTCATTGTGCAAAGGATATGAGAAACTACCCAAGATTGGTACAACTAGGGTTTCATCTTGTCAACCCTAGGATCACTGATGATTTGAGGAAGGTTGAGACCTAATTCAAGAGCCATGTGATCATGGATTGATGTGTTGATATGTCCTAGGGATGATTCCAAGGTCAACTCATCAGGGATCAAGAGTGTGAGAAGTTGCTAAGCTAGGGTTGCTATGCTTGACAATGTAAAATCCCCTGGTTTAGTGCCTAACTTCAAGACCACTTAACTCAAGATGTGATTTTCATCTCATCTTGACCCCAACATGATTGTTGTAGAGCATGATCCTAACTTTAATTTGAGTACTAGAAGTCCTTAATAGGGTTTATAGAACTCAAGTTATGAGCCAGACAAGTTACAGGTCATCTGAGGCATGTGAATTTGGAGCTTGAAAGTTACCCAACTTTCATGATACTTTTGCCCTAGAAGGATGATTCCTATGAACTTTTGGTCAACATGAATGTTGTTGCTTATCTTCTTGGCTTTCTAGAAAGTACTAGAAGTCCATGATTGGATTTATATAACTCTAGTTATGAGCTTTACAAGGTAAGGGTATTTTGGGTATTTAGAATTACAGGTCATATTTGGTTATGGGTCCATTTCACTATCTTAGGCACCTCAAATGAACTTTTGTTCAACTTGAAAAATGTTCAAAACGGTGTTTTTAGTCAAACCATGGTCCAAGCATCCATTGATATGGACTGAATAAGGAAGAGTGTGAAGAAATTTTGAAAAAAGATCATTAAAAGGCATTAATGAAGGAAAAATTCAAAATAAATCACAATTGTGCCAAACTTCACAAGTTTGTGCATTTTCTGATTGGAAATGATGTTTTAAAGAGATTGGCAATTTTACATTTTTGATTTGAGTCACATTTCATGGACATTGAGTGGATTACTTCATGATGAAGAAACATAATCAATCTTGACCATAGGATCAAACCAAGCTTGAAATCTAAGCCATTCATCTTCACCAAGGGTTGTGCAAGCTGTTGAAGCAAAGAGTGAGCCAAAACAGAGCCAGTACACGCATATTCCATTGTTGAACTTTGGAAGAAAATGAAATTTTGGATTCTTCAATTTTGGCCATGATTGGGCCATGTTGTGATCCAAACAGCTTCTATTTAAGTTCACAATGGTATTCAGATCATTTTTTGGAGATCAGTTGGAGCAGAAACCGTTATTGCAGTTAGAGCTTTGAAGCTTTCGAGCAAGAAGTGAATTTGGAGTTTGAGGAAGATTCAAGCATTTCTGAGCATCAAGAATCATCCAAGAGCATTCAGTGAAGCAATCTGCAGCATTTGAGGCCAGGATTCGCACGTGAGAACCACTAATTTCAAGCTTCAGTTCAGGTTGGTAAACATCAAAATTGCTCTAGTTCTAGGCATGTTTAGACTCAAATTGGCATGTGGTTAGGTTGTAGATACAACATAGATCATTTTAGGATCATAATGGTGAAGTTTCGTGATGATTCATGGTGAGGCACAAATTCTGTTTGGACTTATATCTAGATGATTCTTGAGAATTAGCATGAATGGATTAGTAATTCTTGATCTCTGAAGAGTGAGGAGCATTTCTGTGTAACCAATTTTGATTTTGATGATGATTATGGAATTGAGTAGTTTTCTGTTCATCTTCGTGTTTGGAGATTCTTGAGGAATTAATGGAAATGGAATGGATATTAGTGATCCTGGTGAGGAGACGAGAAGAATCATATAATTTTCTTTGAGTTTCCTGAGATTTGGTTGTAGAGCTTGATGGCTCTCGCCGGAGAAGATGGTGGCGCCCTTCTCCGACCACCGTGGTTGAGTTCCCTCTTTGTTTCAGTTTAAATTGGGGACGATGAACAGGGAGAGTTGGATTTGATTGAATTGGTTGACTGAGTCTTTGCATCTGAGGGTTGAGGCTTGGTCTAATTAGGGTTTAGTGACTTGGAGTGATCTGGAACATAAGATGAGCATACTTTTATGTTGGATGGATAGGATTAGGCTGCACCATAGGTATTAGTCAACTGAAGCACACTTTGCCACACACCAATACGCACCGTTTCATTTAAATAGGTGGCACGCGCGTAGCTATTAGATCCCTTGACCAGTAATCTCATCTGATGGCTCTAATATTTTCTGGTTTCTTTTAATTCTTTAATTGATTTTTCTATTTTCTTTAATTGGTTTTTCTTGTTTAATTCATTTTAAATAGTTTTATTATCAGAAAAATATGAGAAAAATATGTGGTTGATCCTGGTTGAATTCTTGATTTTTCCATGCCTTTGGATTTTATTTTGATGCCATTTTCAATATAATGTCCATTTTTCTATTTTTGATAAATGTTGAAAAATGCATAATATGACTATCTTGATTGCTGATTTTATTGCTAGCTCATGATTTAGAATTTGAAGTTGAAACTTTGCATGCTTGTTATAGACTCCTTGATAGGTTGTTGTGAATTTTTTTGTGATTTTTAGATGATTCTAAATAGGAGTTTGAGATAGTTCTTTAGGATCCTTTCTTGATGGAACCCCTTTAGTACACTCTTTGGATTTAGATTTTATTTGAACCTTTAGGATTAGTTTTGGCCCCTGGTTTTTGTACCATAGATACTTAACTCATGTAGGATAATGTAGGATTTTCCTTGAGATTTGTAGGATTGATTTTCTATTAGTTCCCCATTTTACAAGTTGCTTATAGGTTAGGTGACCCTAACTTAGATAACTTCATAGATTAACCTTGTAAATGACCATTAGATGAATCTAAGTAGCATATCCTTTCTTGATAGAATAGTGATTAGGTAGACACCTCATTAGAACCTTGTTGAAGCCTTGATAGAGCTTTTGATTCCCCTAGCTTAGGTGATCCTAGTGGCTAGTCTGTAGGGTTCCTTAGAAGTTGTTGTGTTGCCTTCTTTCCCCTATGTGTTTTCTTCCTTGGGCTTTGCACCCACCCTCTTTATCCAAGTTTTGAAGAGAAACCCTCCTAGGAGAGCCTAATCCTTCCTTTGGTTGGATTCTGTGCATTCCTCAGGAGGTTGAGCCTTGAATTGACATTCCCCAGTATAGTACATTCCTTTGGTTTGTACTATCTTTCTCTTTCAAGTCATGAAGAGGATCCCTCCTGGGAGAGCTTAATCCTTCCTTTGGTTGGATTCTGTGCATTCCTCAGGAGGTTGAGCCTTGGATTGAAATTCTTGGCATGGTATATTCCCTTAGTTTATATATTGTCATCCATCTCAAAGTCCTTTTCTTAGGATCCCTCTTGGGAGAGCCTAATCCTTCCCTTGGTTGGATTCTGTGCATTCCTCAATAGGTTGAGCCTGAGATAGACACTCTGTGTTGACACACTATAATCAGCTACCCTTAGATTGATATCTAGGACCAATACCTAGTTCTCTGTCCTATTGATATAGGATCCCTCTTGGGAGAGCCTAATCCTTCCTTTGGTTGGATTTTGTGCATTCCTCAAGAGGTTGAGCCCATGATGGACTCTGGTGTTGATACACTTCCAACCTGATGTAGCCTGGGATGACTTCCCTGTTGCTCATTGTGGTTTCTCTCCCTTGTTTGAATTGCTTGATGCATTAGAATAGGATCATGTTTAGATTATTTTAAGCTAGGAGCATGACTGCTTAGAGGTTGAGTGAGTCTCCCTCTGCTTGTTTGCATTAAGGGTTGAGGTGATCCTCCCCTTGCTTGTATGTTGTTTTTCTTTTTATCTGTGTGTGCATTAGAGGTTTAGCCTGTCTCCCTCTGCTTGTCTATTTTGATTGTTTTCTTTTTGCTTGATTGCCTAGAGGTTGAGTGAGTCCCCCTCTACTTGTATTGCTGCATTACATGTGCATCTTTGTCGTTTTCTTCTGTTTATCTGTTTAGCTGATGCTTTTATCTGTTGTCTGTTTCCCATTGACATGATCCCCTAGGAGCCTCACTTCCTTTGATAAGGAAGTGATGATTAGAACTTTAGGTTGAAACTCATGCATGATAACATATAGGAGTTCCCTGTTTCAAACCTCAACCATAGGATGAATCCTTGGCATGACAACATTAGGGATTGACAGTTTCCCCGTAGAGTTCGTTCTCTTCTCTCTCTAAAGCAACAGTAAAAAACGTAATAAAGGCAAGTTAGTACAAGCACGTTACGAGCCTTAAGCTACTTGGGTAATGATAATTGAGCGGCCTCCTCTCAATCGTCTAAAGTGTTTAGTATACGTCCTTTGGATGGTATGCGACACATTCGTTCCCAGGTCATAGTCTCTAGAGTTGTACGGACTACAAACAACGATAAAAATCACTTCTTCCGCAAAAGACAGAAAACAAACTCCAAACCTTCTTTGCCCCGTGGGCCCATAATTCTAAGGAAAGCTTTTCTAAAGAAAAGAGTGTCGTTAACTCTCAGTTCTACCGCAAATGGTAACGCACGAGTCTCTGACGAGCAAGGTGCATACACCAAACTACTGGAATTGTTTGTTAACCCTACTCGAAAAATAGATGAATCTGAACCCCTGTAATCCGTATTATCCCGAACTACGTAAGCTCTGATCTCTCATATCTGTTGAGAGTATGTAGGCGCAATACGTAGGCATAAAGTGCGACGCTTTGCCGAGTCATTTTCTTTTCTTTTCAGACCAGCCTTGATAGGTACATAGTAAAACCAACCTGTCAGATAAACACAACAAGCATGGATCCCATCGAGTACGATGGACGTGAGGGGTGCTAATACCTTCCCCTTGTGTAACCGACTCCCGAATCCAGACATTGGTTTCGATGACCTTGTCTTATACCTTTTCGTCAGGTTTTTCCGATTGTTTCCTTTCCTGTTCCGAGGGATAAATAACGAAAGGTGGCGACTCTTTTGTTTTGCCGGCACCTTATTTTCGCGGTAGCGACAACTGGCGACTCTTCTGGGAAGGACTCTGGTTCCCTATGCGAGTCAATCCTAGCGCTTGCGTGTTTACTTGTTGGGTTTGTGTTTATTTATCGCATTTTACCTTCTGCATTTTATTTTCAGTATGATATGATTATCTGTGCTGTTGTGGGAGAGGCATTCTGATGAGTGAGAAGCCAAACTCAGGCTTGAGAGCATATACATAGCATTAGAGTGGATTAGTGGTGGACGTGCTTGCTTTGCTTGCATCAGTTTCCATATAATCCACACTCAGACAAGGTTCTCTTTGATGAATTCCCATCGGTCCTTTGGACTCGAGGGGCTGTCGGATCTGAGGATTGTCGACTCTGGGGACCGATCATTTGGGATTCAGCTAAGTGAGGCCGCTTCAAGAGATGATGATGCCACACCTTCCTGGGTATCGTATCATCGTTTCTTGAAAGTTTGGGACGCTGATGAACACATAGGATGCCGAACCTTTTCCGTGATTAGGTCCATACCTGTGAGCAGGGTCGGGTTATTGCAGGAAACCTTAACCTCCAGACATCCTGGTTTTCTTGACAGTGAATCAGTATTGTGGGTATCAGAGGGTTCTTATCATCAGAGATATGTTTGTTCTTGACAGAGCAGAGTTGTGGTCCTTCTCCTCAACAACATAGTCACCTTAATCTCCTGCTACATGATTGCATTTTGCATTATTTGCATCCTCATTTACATATCATTAACGTGTGTCTGTGTTGCAGGTGCATATTTCTCCCCTGGTTCTAGTGATCTTGATCCTCATGGCTGATATGGCATCTTTGAAGAAGACTGTGGCTTACAAGCTACCAACGCCTGACATCCAAGAGTTACGGGCTTTGATTTCTTTGGCTAATAAGACAGTGGTGGAGAATTTCAGAAAAAGTTATGGAAGACTTTTGGGTATTGTGTGTAAGCTTTCTACGTGCGAGTTGAATGGCCTCTACGCTCTTCTGCAGTTTTATGACCCGCAGCTCAGATGCTGTGCTTTTCCAGACTATGTCCTAGCTCCGACCTTGGAGGAGTATTCTGACTTGTTGGGGGTACCTTTGTTGAATCAGATGCCTTATTACCGTATTGATGGTGAACCTGACTTGGGTAAGTTGACTACCGCTCTTCATGTAGATGATTCAGAGTTGAAGGGGATGGTGTTCAGAAAGATTGGAGTTTATGGTTTCTCTTTGCCTTTCCTGATGGAAAAGGCCCGAAAGTTTGCCAAGAAGGGTCGCTGGGATGTATTCAATGCCTTCTTAGCCCTTTGCATTTATGGGATCGTGTTATTCCCAAGTCATCCAGACTTCATAGGTATGGATGCCTACCACATATTTGCTTCCGGGAATCCAGTGCCCACTCTCCTCGGAGACGTCTACCATTCAGTTCACAGCAAGAATGAAAACAGAAAGGGGAAGAATGTAGCATGTTGTGCTCCTTTACTGTATAAGTGGTTTGCTAGCCATCTTCCAAAGACAGGTCCGTTCATTGATTCTGCTGAGTCTTCACCCTGGTCTGCATGTTTGATGGGTTTATCTGCTGATAATATCATCTGGTTTGATATAGATCTACTGGGCAAAGATATTGTGTATAGTTGCGGTGGTTTTCCTAACGTCCCCTGGTCGAAAGGAATAGATGTATCAATTACAATCCCTCTCTGTTGGTACGACAATTTGGGTATGCACTACGAGGACCTCCTGAAGAGGAAGAGATACAGGAATCTCTGTATCTCACAGGGTTGCTTGAAGGTGACACTTTGGTTAAGGTACAAAATGCTTGGAGCAAAATTCACCGAAAGGGGAAAATCTTGCTAGGAAAAAGCAACAACAAGGCCTTTGATCCATATATGGCCTGGGTCTGAGAAAGAGCCGCCAAGTTTCTAACGTCGTTTCCTGTAGTGGAACCATTGTATCCTCCTGTGTACAAAGAGCCTACCACAGTTGATATTCAGAAGTTCAACCAGGTACTCCGAGAGAAAGAAGAGCTACGAAAAGCCAATGAAGAGTTGGAGAAAGAAATGGCTCAACTTCGGAGAGAAAAGAACGAAGTCGTGCACACCTGCAAGAAGAAGACAGAGATGGTCAACCACTTGGGTGCTAATTTGACCAAGGAGACTAATTCTAGAGAACGCCTTGGGTTGGACCTGAAGGCAGTGCATGGCGTGTTGACCACCAAAAAGCAGGAGCTGGATAGGGTGTACCGGAAGTTATCCAAGTACGAGACGTTGTGGAGCAGCACCCTAGCCAAATACAAAGAGAGAGAGAGGAAAAGCTGAAGCAGCAAGTAGCCGAGCTAGAAGTCCAGATTAGAATCAAGGACAAGAAAATAGAGGCCGAAGCCTCACTTCAACGAGACGTCCAATATAGATTCGTTGAGACCAAGGCGAATTTACAGGATTGCCAACTCCGAGCTGATGCTAAGAGGAGTAGAGTGGAAAATCGTTCTGAAGAAGGTAATTATGGGAGTGTTGCCGAGAATCTCCCAGATATCATCAGGCAAAGGGATTTGCTGATCCAGAGTCTGCTTACTCAGCCTGACCATCCTGCTACAAAGAAGTTGTTAGAAGATTTTTGTACCCGTGGCCACACTTGATCTCTTTGTATTTTCTTTGTACCTTTTATGCATTGATATGCTAATCACCACCAGGCCTGTTGGTTGGGGTCATGCCTTGTTGCTTCAGTTGTATGTGATTACAGTTGTACGCTGCCCGCGCGGGTTTTTTTCAGATAAATATATGAGGATTTCTTTCCATGATTGGATGTTAGACTTTATTTGTCTCAGAAACTAGGATCGGGGGGGGGGGGGGGGGAATCTCCCTAAGGCACAGACACACGTTTGCATTTGCATGAATCATTTGCATAACAGGTACCTTGAGCCGTTTTTCTAACCCCTTGTCTTGCAGGTTATTTCAGGATTGACCGAAGACAGATCCACCGATACTCTACCAGAGCGAATCAAGCTAGAGCAATGGAACAAGTTCAGACCGACATCCAAGAACTCAGAGAGAGGATGGACCGCTTCATGGAGCTCATGCAAGTGGTCGCTAACGGCCAAGAACAGCTTAGAACTCTGGTGCAACCACTGATCTCAAGGGTTGACAGCAATGGTGTGCTTCATGGTGGGAATACTCCCAACCCTCCACTTGTTGAGCCCCTCAGGGTGGCATCCCTGTGACTGGAGGGAATGGAAGTGGTAACGGCAATGTTGTCACTAACATCGGACCTAATGGGAATACGAATGGCGTCGGTAACGGTAACTTTGAAGCCAATGGCAATGCTGGTATAGGCCATGGAAACACTGGAGGAACTGGTAATGCGGGGAATGCTGGGGCCGGTAATCTGTATGGTATTGATGCTACTGGGTTTGCTCAGGGTAACCAGCCGTGGCAAGAGGATCGCCAAGAGGATTTGTTCTTGCAGAAGGGAGCTGAGGGGGAATTGAATTCTAAAGCCCGTTTAAGGTTCAAAGCCCTCGAGGACAAAATGAAGAGTTTTGAGAACTTGAATACTATGGGTGTTGACATGACCAAACTGGGACTGATCTCCGACTTCAAGGTGCCTCCCAAGTTTAAGGTACCCGACTTTGAGAAGTACAAGGGTACCACCTGCCCCCGTGTTCACCTAAGGTCGTACTACCGAAAGATGTCCGTTCATTCTAAAGATGAGAAGTTGTTGATGCACTTCTTCCAGGACAGCCTGTCTGGCCCATCCTTGGAGTGGTATATGGGTTTGGAACCCACCAGTGTACGTACATGGAAAGACCTTACTGAAGCGTTTGTACGCCATTATCAGTATAACAGCAATCTGGCGCCCAACCGGGTTCAACTGCAGAACTTGTCTCAGAAGAACAACGAGGGATTTAAAGAGTACGCCCAGAGATGGCGTGAACTGGCAGCGAGAGTTCAACCGCCGATGGTTGAATGAGAACTTATTGAGATGTTCGTAGCTACTCTTATAGGGGTTTATTATGAGAAACTAGTCAGTGGTATGTCGGGAAGCTTCTCCGATCTCATCATCACTGGAGAGCATGTAGAAAATGGCATCAAACTCGGGAAGATCCAGGGTGTAGATGTATCCTCAGTTGGAGGAGGAAAGAAGCCTTACAGTGGTAAGAGACGTGAAGGTGAGACGAGCTCCGTGTCCACTGCTCGGGGAAAAGGTAAAGGCCAGCGTCAGCAGGTCGCTAGCATTACTATTCCTATTGTGCAGCAACCTCAGCAGCAGCAGAACCAGTAAGGGTACCGGAGGTATCAGAACAAAGCACCGTTATCAAGTCGTCATCTTGAGACCCCGCCTATCTCGTATGCTCAGCTTTTTCAGACTTTGCTTCAGCTTCAGCTAGTTCAAAAGAGAACCTTGGCTCCCTTGACAGGGACACCTCCACCGGGCTACGATGCGAATGCAAGATGTGAGTTTCATTCGGGGGTACCTGGCCACTCGATTGATAACTGTAAGGCATTCAAGCACAGGGTGCAAGATATGGTTGATGCCAAAATAATCAACTTTTCTGATAATGTTCCGAATGTTGCGAAAAACCCTATGCCTAACCATAGGGGAGATGGGGTTAATGCCATCCTCGAAGAGGAAGAGTCGGACTTATTGACTGATGTCAAGGACCTGATAACACCACTTGGTTTCGGTAAAGCCAAGCTGATGAAGAAAGGTATTTTTATGGGCTGTGGAAAGTTGTGTATGGATTGTGCGAATCACTCAGACGGCTGTGATCAGTTGATAGCAGGGATTCAGAGTCTGATGACCGAAGGAATTCTGCAGTTTAGTCGGAGGGCTGAGAGCAGATCAAGAGAAGTAATGCTGAAGCAGAATGATGAGATTGCCACCATCACCATCCCTCGAAAAACAATAACCATTGCTGCATCCAGGCCACCTACGATCACCATCACGAAGGTTGGGCCTATACCATTCGAGAGCACTAATGTTGTTCCATGGCACTATGGGGCAGATGTTTATTGCAATGGAAAAAAATTAGAGTTGGAGCCATCTGGGCAATCTGTTGACAACCTTGTTGGAACTGGCGGGATAACACGCAGCGGAAGAGTGTTCGCTCCACCAGAGATTGTGGTTGACAAGACTGACAAGGCTGAGAAGGCTGATAGAGGAAAGGGTAAGGTCGTTGAGGAAACCTCCCATGGGGTAGAGAAAGACCTGCTGGTGAAAGACGCCGAAGAGTTTATGAGATTGATCAAGAAAAGTGATTATAAGATCGTTGATCATCTTCATTAGACGTCTTCTAAGATCTCCATTCTCAATTTGTTGTTGTGTTCTGAGGCACATCGCAACGCTCTGCTGAAGGTTCTGAATGCAGCGTATGTACCGCAGGAGATCTCCGTCAACCAGATGGAGGGAGCGGTTGCTTATGTGAATGCCGGGAACGGATTAGGGTTTACCGACCTAGAGCTGACACCGAAGGGAAGGAACCACAATAATGCTTTGCATATCTCAATAGAGCACTGAGGAACAATTATATCCCATGTGTTGGTGGACACGGGATCATCTCTGAATGTTCTCCCAAAGAAAGCCCTGATGAGATTGGATACGAGAGGGCTGATTTGTAAACCTAGTGATCTGGTTGTAAAAGCTTTCGATGGAACTAAGCGGCATGTCTTTGGAAAGGTCACTCTACCCATTCAAGTTGGGCCAGAAACCTTTGACGCGGTCTTTTACATCATGGATATCATGCCTGCGTACAGCTGTCTATTGGGTCGGCCATGGATTCATTCTGCGGGTGCCGTGACCTCCACATTGCACCAGAAGCTGAAGTATGCTGCGGGGGGAAGTATCGTGACTGTCTATGGTGAAGAGGACATAATGGTGAGCCATTTGTTATCTTTCAAATATGTTGAGGTGGATGGCGAGATCCACGAAACATTGTGCCAGGCGTTTGAAGCTGTTAAAGTCAAGGATGTGACTCCAGTGATGATTGAGAAGCCTGAGATGACTCTCTCTTCCTTCAAGGAAGCTCAAGTTGTTGTTCAAGCTGGCTCTGCCCCAGGCTGGGGGCAAGTTCTGGAAATCCCTAACAAACAGGATAAGTTTGGGTTAGGGTATTCTCCTTCTGCTGATGCTTCCTCCTCTCGCAGTGTGTCGTGCATCAAAGGGCCGATTTAGTTCACAAGAGGTGGGGTGATATTTGAGAATGTCAATGTCGTGTTTGAAGACGACGAAGATAGTGATTGTGACCTGGACTCCTGGATTCAGCCGAGCAAGGCAGGCCAGAGCCTCAACAACTGGTCCGTCCAAGATGTCATCCAAGTGACGCACAAAGAGTAATGCTTTGTCTTTTCCAATTATTGTACAACCTTATGCTTTACCCGGGGCATAACAGTTTTATTGTCAGGGCATTGATAGCTTATGCATGTACATATTATTAATAAATCAAAGGGCATTTTTCTTTGCATTCAAATTTTGTGATCTCTGTTATTCCTGTTTTTGCTTTTGTTTTGAAAAAACAATAAAATGGCAATATAGTTTGTGCTAACCTGCATGTCCTTGTTTTAAGCTTAACCCTTGTTATTGCAGGATTCACATCGCAGATGACATCGACTCTGAAACTTCTACGACTCACTTCGACTTTGATTGCCCGATATATCAAGCTGAAGAAGAGATTGATGAAGACAAAGACCTTCCCGAAGAGTTGGCTTGTTTATTGAAACAAGAAGAAAAGGTCATTCTGCCTCACGAGGAAGAGATTGAGATTGTGAATCTGGGTTCTAAGGAACTTGTCAGGAATGTCAGGATAGGGGCTGCGTTACAGAGTGATGTCAAGCAAAGACTGGTCAAGATGCTTCGAGAGTATAGTGACATCTTTGCTTGGTCGTATGAAGATATGCCCGGACTCGATACTGACATAGTGGTCCATCATCTGCCACTGCGAGAAGATTGTCCTCCCGTTAAGCAGAAGCTTAGAAGGACACGGCCAAATATGGCCGTTAAGATCAAAGAAGAAGTGCAAAAGCAGCTTGATGTTGGCTTTTTAGCGGTCACTACTTACCCTCCATGGGTCGCCAACATAGTACCTGTACCGAAGAAGGACGGTAAGGTGCAGATGTGCGTTGATTATCGAGATTTGAATAGGGCGAGCCCTAAAGATGATTTCTCGCTCCCTCATATTGATGTGTTGGTCGACAATACAACTCAGTTTTCCGTGTTTTCGTTCATGGATGGCTTCTCCGGCTATAATCAGATCAAGATGGCGCCGGAGGACATGGAGAAAACCACGTTTATCACCCCTTGGGGGACGTTTTGCTATAAGGTAATGCCCTTCGGTCTGAAGAACGCAGGGGCCACTTACCAGCGAGCGATGGTCACTTTGTTTCATGACATGATTCACCATGAGGTTGAAGTCTATGTTGATGACATGATTGCGAAGTCCCAAACGGAGGAGGGACATCTGGTCAATTTGCTGAAGCTTTTTGAGAGGCTTAGGAAGTTCAGATTGAGGCTGAATCCTAACAAGTGTACTTTTGGAGTACGGTCTAGAAAACTACTGGGGTTTATTGTGAGTGAAAAAGGCATTGAGGTTGATCCTACGAAGATAAAAGCAATACAAGAGATGACAGCGCCAAAGACTGAAAAAGAAGTTTGTGGTTTCCTAGGCAGAATAAACTACATTGCAAGGTTTATATCTTAGCTCATGGCCACGTGTGAACCGATGTTCAAACTACTGAAAAAAGATCAGGAGATTATCTGGAACGAGGATTGCCAGAATGCATTTGATAAGATAAAACAGTATCTGCAGGAACCTCCAATCTTGATACCCCCAGTGGCCGGAAGACCCTTAATCATGTACTTGAAAGTTCTTGAGAATAGCATGGGTTGCGTTCTCGGTCAGCACGACGAGACTGGCAGAAAGGATCATGCCATTTATTACTTGAGTAAAAAGTTCACAGATTGTGAGTCCTGTTACTCAATGCTGGAAAAAACGTGTTGCGCACTCGCGTGGGCTGCCAAACGTTTACGACAGTATATGCTCAATCACACGACCATGCTAATTTCGAAGATGGATCCAATCAAGTACGTCTTCGAGAAGCAAGCGCTTTCGGGCAGGATTTCCAGATGGTAAATGGTGTTGACGGAGTATGACATTTAGTATGTTTCCCAGAAGGCCATCAAGGGAAGTGTATTGTCTGAATACCTTGCCGAACAACCCATCAAAGATTACCAGCCGATGAAATTTGAATTCCCTAATGAGGATATCATGTTTCTTAAAGTGAAAGATTGTGATGAGCCGTTGCCCGACGAGGGGCCAGATAGGAAGTCCCAGTGGAAATTGATGTTTGACGGGGCGGTTAATTCGTACGAAAGTGGTATCAGGGCAATCATTACGACTCCCCAAGGATCCCACATCCCGTTTACGGCCATATTGACTTTCCCAGTCACCAACAATGAAGCAGAATACGAAGCATGCATCATGGGTTTAGAAGAAGCTATTGATTTGAGAATTAAAAACCAAGATGTATATGGTGACTCGACACTCGTAGTTAACTAAATTAAAGGGGAGTGGGAGACTCGTCAGTCGAATTTGGTGCCGTACATGAATTATGCCAGAAGGCTGCTTCCGTTCTTTGATCGAGTGGAACTCCATCATGTGCCCAGAGCTGAAAATCAGATGACTGATGCCTTAGCCACGTTGGCTTCGATGTACAAAGTCAATTTTTGGAATGAAGCCCCAAGAATTGTCATTTCCCGTCTTGATAGACCTGCATTCGTTTTTGCAATCGAGGAAGCCTCCGATGGCAAGCCATGGTTCCATGATATCTAGACTTTCCTTATGACTAAGGAGTATCCGGCAGGTGCGTCAACCCAGGATAAGAAGACTCTGAGGAGGCTGTCTGGAAATTTCTATCTCAATCCTAATGGAGTTCTGTACAAGAGAAATCACGATCTCGTGCTACTCAGATGTGTAGATGAGAAAGAAGCGAGTTTGATCATGGAAGAAGTCCATGAAGGCACATTTGGTACGCACGGCGGCGGGCATGCTATGACGAGAAAGATCCTACGAGCAGGATATTACTGGCTGACGATGGAGTCAGATTGCTTCAAATTCGCGAAGAGATGTCATAAATGCCAGATTTATGCTAATAAAATTCATGTGCCGCCGTGCCCGTTGAATGTCATGTCATCCCCGTGGTCGTTCTCCATGTGGGGCATTGATATGATAGGCAAGATCGAGCCCACTGCATCTAACGGTCATCGCTTCATTTTGGTAGCTATCGACTACTTCACCAAGTGGGTGGAGGCAGCCTCGTATGCTAACGTGACCAAGCAGGTGGTAGCCAGATTCCTAAAGAAGGACATCATTTGTCGGTACGGAGTTCCCGAGTGGATCATTACTGATAATGGTTCGAATCTAAATAACAAGATGATGAAGGAGTTATGCCAGAGCTTCAAGATTGAACATCACAACTCATCACCTTACCGACCAAAGATAAATGGTGCGGTTGAAGCGGCCAACAAGAACATTAAGAAGATAGTACAAAAGATGGTTGTGACCTACAAAGATTGGCATGAGATGTTTCCATTTGCATTGCACGGTTATCGTACGACGCTACACATATCAACCGGTGCAACTCCTTTCTCACTAGTGTACGGCATGGAGGCTGTCCTACCGTTGGAAGTTGAGATTCCTTTTTTGTGAGTTTTGGTTGACGTGAAACTCGATGAGGCAGAATGGATTCAGAACCGATTAAATCAACTCAGTCTGATGGATGAGAAGAGATTAGCATCGATTGTATATGGTCGTCTATACCAGAGCTGAATGAAGAAAGCTTATGATAAGAAGGTGCGTCCTAGAAGCTTTCAGACGGGTGATCTCATTCTGAAGAAGATTTTTCCGCCACACTCCGATCACAGGGGCAAGTGGACTCCTAACTACGAAGGTCTGTATGTCGTCAGCAAGGTATTCTTGGGAGGAGCCTTGTTGTTATCCATGATGGATGGTGAAGATTTTGCATCCCCTGTGAACGCGGACGCAGTTAAAAAATACTTTGCTTAAAATGACCCGCTGGAAGAAAAAAGGAATATCCAGGCAAAAATGGGGCATCCCGGCGAGCCATAAAAAGGGAAAAGGTTCGGGAAAAAATTAGGGATATAAATGGAAAAATGTACACCTGCGAAGTCGAAAACCTAGAAGGGCGACTTTGGCAAAAAAGGGTATCCCGGTGAATCGAAAACCCGAAAGGGCGGTTCAGGCAAAAGTTAGGGATTTGAAAAAGCAAACGACTGTGTTTCGCGTGTGGACTTTCATTGTTTAGTGGTTTGGGAAGACCTGAGGGCCGTTTATCCGAATCAATCTCTTCTAAAGCTGAAGCGTTGGAGAAGTATCAAAGTCGAGTGGGTCATAGAGGGATCAACTCATGGTGTTTGTCTATGCCGCATTGCCGACATTTGTGTATACTGATGTATATTTATGTTATTATGCTTGCGCAACTTCCTCATTTCAGGAGCTTGCATCTGTTGTAAAACATTTTGCCCATTCAGGGGCTCGTTATCAATAAACATACTATTCAGTATTTCTTTTTGTTTGTTTAGTTTTTTACCTGTTTTGTTTGTGAAAAAGAACGCCCGATGTTTTTGATAAAATGCACATACATAAACCTACTGGCCTAGGCCGATAATTGTTGAAACAATGAATTACCTGAACATTGTCACAGGATGATAACCTCGATAGGTCCCTTTGAGAAGGGTATCTTGTCTGTTTGTTCGTGTTGTTGCAGGGACGTCACCCTCCAGGCAGTATGCTAGATGTTGTTCCAAGCAGGATGATTCCTTCTTCCCCAGCGAGTTCAGCAGTGTCTCCCCACGGAGCATGAGCATGGGACCGTGCGTATTGATATGTCTCCCTAAGCAGAGATAGATTCTCCCCAGTCAAATGTATCCTAGGCAGGATCATCGTCTCCCCAGCTTAGTCATACGCAGAAGTGTATTCATTCCCAACAGTGGGTCAACAAGCGGTTTTCTCGTAGAAGGCTATCCGTAAGTGTTCAGCTCTAGATGGTTCAGACTGAAGTCTCCAACGGAATTGAAATTCCCCACAGAGTTGTATTCCTCCCGGCAGGTAGGAGTTATCCCACCGTCCGATTGCCTATCCTCAGCCGAGTATGCAGTTCCCCAAGAGAGCCGAGTCCTTGGAACCCGTTCAGGCTATGATTGGTTTTCCCCAGTAGAGAGTACTGAATAGCTGATGCTATATTTCCCCATCAGAGTCCGTATCTCAAGGAGGATTCTATCTGCGAAGGCCGTGCAGTTTATTTCTGCAATTGACATCGTATTCCTCAGCAGTTTGTGGGTCGTATACCTAGTGGGGCGGGTTCAGGTTCTCGTAGGACTTTATTCCCCCGCAGCAGTCGTCTGGAGTTCGTATCCCCAGGATTAGCCCAATTGAGATTGGTGTGACTTCTTCTCCTTGGCAGGATGATTCTTTCTCTCCACCAGAGTGGTTCTTTCTCCTTGACAGGAGGATTTTCCCTTCAGCATTTATTTTGCTGATGGGGCCGTAGCATTTTGCATGATTGCATAGCATTTACCCTAAATGCGTAGCATTTCCACCGTGTGGAGCATTGCGCCCTTGTCAAACATATGCATATGAAACATGAACTAGGTCGTTACCGTTCTTGTTTTGCAGGTGTTCCTCCGCATAATGGTTTGCTCAAGATGATTCTTGAAATCCTCAATAAAGTTGTGTGCTTGAGATGATTCTTAAAACCCCCCAGTGAAGTAGCCAGAGTTGTTTGCTCAAGATGATTCTTAGAGTTCTCTGCGAAGTTGTTTGTTCAGGATGATTCTTGAATTCCTCAGCAGAGTTTATTTGTCCAGAATGACTTCTGAAGTCCCCGAAGCAGAGCTACTTGATAGTTCTCCAGAATCCCCAGCGGAGATGTGTCATCCCCAGCAGGTTCTAAAAAGAGAAGTTGAAATTTCCCTTGAAGACTTACTGATGAAGTCCAACTGCGATGTCGAAGCAGTTCCCTCAGCTGACGCGGAGTGCCCGACGGCAAAAGTTTAGATATCCCCAGTGGTTCATGATTAACTAAGGATTCTATTTCCGACTTACTGACGAAGTCCGGCTGACGCCCGAGATTTTCTTTGAATTCCCTATGGCATAATTATAGAGATTGTCAAAGGTTCTTAATGACCTGATAAGTCCCGAGGACTTCTTCTGCTGCCGTGCCGCAGAACGCCTGACGGCAATTCCAACTATGTATCGCTAGTTACCGTGTAACCAGTGATCCCTTGATGACTTGAGAAAGAAGCTGCAGTGAAATCCGATGATCATCCTGATGGAGATTCGGGCCAGTTGCTGTGCAACTACCAGTTCAGACTTCAAAGATTGTCCTACCCACCAAAGTATCGTTTACTTGTGCGGTTGGCAAATCTCCGATTACCGTGTAACCGATTCCCTAGCAAAGTTGTCGTGCAACTGTCATTCCCGATGTCAAAGATGTTCCTACCAATCAGAGTATCATTTACCTGTGCGGTCGACAAATCACCAGTTACCGTGTAACTGGCGATCCCTTGATGACTTGAGGACGTGGATGATCATCCTGACAGAGAGTTGAGATTAAAATCCTTCACCAGTTACCGTGTAACCAGTGATCCCTTGATGATTTGAGGATGAAGATCTACATTAAAATCAGAGAATCATCCTGACGGAGATTCAGATCAGTATTTTCCAGCTAGTTGCCGTGCAGCTACCATTCCAGTTTTCAAATATTTGTCCCCATCAGAATACCGTGTACTTATGCGGTTGGCAAATTTCCGGGTTTGTTGGTATTCAACCGTCTTTTACCTTGATTGTTTGAGAGTCGTTCGCTTCTCACCCAGTCAGGCCCATGAGGGTTCTTTCAGTACTCATGCTAATGGACATGCAATGGCTAGAAAATTGTTGAGAGCTGGGTGTTGCACCCCAAAATTTGCCCAACCTTTCTTTACCTAGCTTGTGTTTCATTTCATTCATATTAGCATTATCATTTGCGTTGCATTGACATGTGTGCAGGAGATCAAGAGGTATGACTACCAATCAAGGGTTACACAAGTCTATGAAGCTAGTTAAGAGGGTTATTCAAATGTTCAAGGGTTGATATCCTTATCAGAGAAGTTAAAAGATCCTCAGAGAGAGGGTTGAAGCCAAGTGTGCATATCTCCTAACTTGAGAGTTGTGGGAAGTCATCTGATGATGTTGAAGCCATGAGGTTAGACCTAGAGCATTGAGAGAGCTCTTGAGAAGTGTTGAAGTTCATTTTGAAGCCTAGATAGGTCATTATGCAAAGGATATAAGGAACTACCCAAGATTGGTACAACTAGGGTTTCATCTAGTCAACCCTAGGATAACTGATGATTTGAGGTAGGTTGAGACCTAATTCAAGAGCCATGTGATCATGGATTGATGTGTTGAGATGTCCTAGGGATGATTCCAAGGTCAACTCATCAGGGATCAAGAGTGTGTGAAGTTGCTAAGCTAGGGTTGCTATGCTTGACAATGTAAAATCCCCTAATTTAGTGCCTAACTTCAAGACCACTTAACTCAAGATGTGATTTTCATCTCACCTTGACCCTAACATGATTGTTGTAGAGCATGATCCTAGATTTAATTTGAGTACTAGAAGTCCTTGATAGGGTTTATAGAACTCAAGTTATGAACCAGACAAGTTACAGGTCATCTGAGGCATGTGAATTTGGAGCTTGAAAGTTACCCAACTTGCATGACACTTTTTTCCCTATAAGGATGATACCTATGAAATTTTGGTCAACATTAATGTTGTTCCTTATCTTCTTAGCTTTCTAGAAAGTACTAGAAATCCATGATTGGATTTATAGAACTCTAGTTATGAGCTTTACAAGGTAAGGGTATTTTGGGTATTTGGAATTACAGGTCATATTTGGTTATGGGTCCATTTCACTATCTTAGGCACCTCAAATGAACTTTTGTTCAACTTTAAAGTTGTTCAAAATGGTGTTTTTAGTCCAACCATGATCCAAGCATCCATTGATATGGATTGAATAAGGAAGAGTGTGAAGAAATTTTGAAAAAAGATCATTAAAAGGCATTAATGAAGGAAAAATTCAAAATAAATCACAATTGTGCCAAACTTCACAAGTTTATGCATTTTCTGATTGGAAATGATGTTTTAAAGAGATTGGAAATTTTAAATTTTTGATTTGAGTCACATTTCATGGACATTGAGTGGATTACTTCATGATGAAGAAACATAATCAATCTTGACCATAGGATCAAACCAATCTTGTAATCTAAGCCATTCATCTTCACCAAGGGTTGTGCAAGCTGTTGAAGCAAAGAGTGAGCTAAATCAGAGCCAGTACACGCATATTCCATTGTTGAACTTTGGAAGAAAATGAAATTTTGGATTCTTCAATTTGGGCCATGTTAAGATCCAAACAGCTTCTATTTAAGTTCACAATGGTATTCAGATCATTTTTTGGAGATCATTTGGAGCAGAAACCATTATTGCAGTTAGAGCTTTGAAGCTTTCGAGCAAGAAGTGAATTTGGAGTTTGAGGAAGATTCAAGCATTTCTGAGCATCAAGAATCATCCAAGAGCATTCAGTGAAGCAATCTGTAGCATTTGAGGCCAGGATTTGCACGCGAGAACCACCAATTTCAAGCTTCAGTTCAGGTTGGTAAACATCAAAATTGCTCTAGTTCTAGGCATGTTTAGACTGAAATTGGCATGTGGTTAGGTTGTAGATACAACATAGATCATTTTAGGATCATAATGGTGAAGTTTCGTGATGATTCATGGTGAGGCACAAATTCTGTTTGGACTTATATCTAGATGATTCTTGAGAATTAGCATGAATGGATTAGTAATTCTTGATCTTTGAAGAGTGAGGAGAATTTCTGTGTAACCAATTTTGATTTTGATGATGATTATGGAATTGAGTAGTTATTTGTTCATCTTCGTGTTTGGAGATTTTTGAGGAATTAATGGAAATGGAATAGATATTAGTCATCCTAGTGAGAAGACGAGAAGAATCATATAATTTTCTTTGAGTTTCGTGAGATTTGGTTGCAGAGCTTGATGGCTCTCGCCGGAGAAGACGGTGGCGCCCTTCTCCGGCCACCGTGGCTGAGTTCCCTCTTTGTTTTAGTTTAAATTAGGGACGATGAACAGGGAGCGTTGGATTTGATTGAATTGGTTGACTGAGTCTTTGCATATGAGGGTTGAGGCTTGGTCTAATTAGGGTTTAGTGACTTGGCGTGATCTGGAACGTAAGATGAGCATACTTTTATGTTGGATGGATAGGATTAGGCTGCACCATAGGGATTAGTTAACTGAAGCACACTTTGCCACACACCAATACGCACCGTTTCATTTAAATAGGTGGCACGCGCGTGGCGGTTAGATCCCTTGACCAGTAATCTCATCTGATGGCTCTAATATTTTCTGGTTTCTTTTAATTCTTTAATTGATTTTTCTATTTTCTTTAATTGATTTTTCTTATTTAATTCATTTTAAATAGTTTTAATAATCAGAAAAATATGAGAAAAATATGTGGTTAGTCCTGGTTGAATTCCTGATTTTTCCATGCCTTTGGATTTTATTTTGATGCCATTTTCAATTTAATGTCCATTTTTCTATTTTTGATAAGTGTTTAAAAATGCATAATATGACTATCTTGATTGCTGATTTTATTGCTAACTCATGATTTAGAATTTGAATTTGAAACTTTGCATGCTTGTTGTAGCCTCCTTGATAGGTTGTTGTGATTTTTTTTGTGATTTTTAGATGATTCTAAATAGGAGTTTGAGATAGTTCTTTAGGAGCCTTTCTTTATGGATCCCCTTTAGTACACTCTATGGATTTAGATTTTATTTGAACCTTTAGGATTAGGTTTGGCCCCTGGTTTTTGTACCATAGATACTTAATCATGTAGGATAATGTAGGATTTTCCTTGAGATTTGTAGGATTGATTTTCTATTAGTTCCCCATTTTACAAGTTGCTTATAATTTATGTGACCCTAACTTAGATAACTTCATAGATTAACCTTGTAAATGACCATTAGATGAATCTCAGTAGCATATCCTTTCTTGATAGAATAGTGATTAGGTAGACACCTCATTAGAACCTTGTTGAAGCCTTGATGGAGCTTTTGATTCCCCTAGCTTAGGTGATCCTAGTGGCTAGTCTGTAGGGTTCCTTAGAAGTTGTTGTGTTGCCTTCTTTCCCCTATGTGTTTTCTTCCTTGGGCTTTGCCCCACCCTCTTTATTCATGTCTTGAGGAGGATCCCTCCTGGGAGAGCCTAATCCTTCCTTTGGTTGGATTCTGTGCATTCCTCAGGAGGTTGAGCCTTGAATTGACATTCCCCAGTATAGTACATTCCTTTGGTTTGTACTATCTTTCTCTTTCAAGTCTTGAAAAGGATCCTTCCTGGGAGAGCCTAATCCTTCCTTTGGTTGGATTCTGTGCATTCCTCAGGAGGTTGAGCCTTGGATTGACATTCTTGGCATGGTATATTCCCTTGGTTTATATACTGTCATCCATCTCAAAGTCATTTTCTTAGGATCCCTCTTGGGAGAGCCTAATCCTTCCCTTGGTTGGATTTTGTGCATTCCTCAACAGGTTGAGCCTGAGATGGACACTCTGTGTTGACACACTATAATCAGCTACCCTTAGATTGATATCTAGGACCAATACCCAGTTTTCTGTCCTATTGACATAGGATCCCTCTTGGGAGAGCCTAATCCTTCCTTTGGTTGGATTCTGTGCATTCCTCAAGAGGTTGAACCCATTATGGACTCTGGTGTTGATACACCTCCAACCTGATGTAGCCTGGGATGACTTCCCTGTTGCTCATTGTGGTTTCTCTCCCTTGTTTGAATTGCTTGATGCATTAGAATAGGATCATGTTTAGATTATTTTAAGCTAGGAGCATGACTGCTTAGAGGTTGAGTGAGTCTCCCTCTGCTTGTTTGCATTAAGGGTTGAGGTGATCCTCCCCTTGCTTGTGTGTTGTTTTTCTTTTTATCTGTGTGTGCATTAGAGGTTTAGCCTGTCTCCCTCTGCTTGTCTGTTTTGATTGTTTTGTTTTTGCTTGATTGCCTAGAGGTTGAGTGAGTCTCCCTCTGCTTGTATTGTTGCATTGCATGTGCATCTTTTCTATTTTCTTCTGTTTATCTGTTTAGCTTATGCTTTTGTCTGTTGTCTGTTTCCCATTGACATGATCCCCTAGGAGTCTCACTTCCTTTGATAAGGAATTGATGATTAGAACTTTAGGTTGAAACCCATGCATGATAACATATAGGAGTTCCCTGTTTCAAACCTCAACCATAGGATGAACCCTTGGCATGACAACATTAGGGCTTGACAGTTTCCCCGTAGAGTTCATTCTCTTCTCTCTCTAAAACAACAGTAAAAAACGTAATAAAGGGAAGTTATTACAAGCGCGTTACGAGCCTTAAGCTACTTGGGTAATGATAATTGAGCGGCCTCCTCTCAATCGTCTAGGGTGTTTAGTATACGTCCTTTGGACGGTATGCGACACATTCGTTCCCAGGTCATAGTCTCTAGAGTTGTACGGACTACAAAAAACCATAAAAAGCACTTCTTCCGTAAAAGACAGAAAACAAACTCCAAACCTTCTTTGCCCCGTGGGACCATAATTCAAAGGAAAGCTTTTCTGAAGAAAAGAGTGTCGTTAACTCTCAGTTCTACCGCAAACGGTAACGCACAAGTCTTTGACGAGCAAGCTGCATACACCAAACTGCTGGAATTGTTTGTTAACCCTACTCGAAAAATAGATGAATCTGAACCCCCGTAATCCGTATTATCCCAAACTACGTAAGCTCTGATCTCTCATATCTGTTGAGAGTACGTAGGCACAATACTGACGTATTGGCGAGCCACCTTCCTCCCCCGTAACCCGTAGTTAGTCGAACTACGTTGACTCTGATTTCTCATTCTCTGATGAGAATACGTAGGCATAAAGTGTGACGCTTTGCTGAGTCATTTTCTTTTCTTTTCAGACCAGCCTTGATAGGTAGATAGTAAAACCAACCCGTCAGATAAACACAACAAGCGTGGATCCCATCGAGTACGATGGACATGAGGGGTGCTAATACCTTCCCCTAACCGACTCTCGAATCCAGACATTGGTTGCGATGACCTTGTCTTATACCTTTTCGTCAGGTTTTTCCGATTGTTTCCATTCCCGTTCCGAGGGATAAATAACGAAAGGTGGCGACTCTTCTATTTTGCCGGCACCTTATTTTCGCGGTAGCGACACTGGGTATTATTGGATGACTATGGAATCCGATTGTTTCAAATACGCCAGAAAATGCCATAAATGCCAGATTTATGCTGACAAGGTGCATGTGCCACCAGAACCTCTGAATATGTTGACATCTCCTTGGCCTTTTGCCATGTGGGGAATCGATGTGATTGGAAAGATTGAGTCGACTGCTTCTAATGGACATCTCTTCATTCTGGTCGCAATTGATTACTTTACAAAGTGGGTAGAAGCAGCATCCTTCGCTAATATCACGAGACAAGTAGTCGCCCGATTCATAAAGAAGGACATCATTTGTCGTTATGGAATTCCTGAGAGAATCATTACTGATAATGGTTCAAATTTGAATAACAAAATGGTGAAGGAACTGTGTCAGAGTTTCAAGATTTAACATCACAATTCTTCTCCATATCGTCCGAAGATGAATGGTGTTGTTGAGGCAGCTAATAAGAATATCAAGAAGATTGTGCAAAAGATGGTAGTAACCTACAAGGACTGGCACGAGATGTTACCTTCTGCTCTTCACGGTTTTCGTACTTCGGTGTGTACATCAACCGGGGCAACTCCTTTCTCACTGGTATATGGTACGGAAGAAGTCCTGCCATTAGAAGTTGAGATTCCTTCTTTAAGGGTATTGTCGGATGTAAAGCTTGACGAAGCTGAATGGGTGCGAACCAGGTTGAATCAGTTGAGCTTGACTGATGAGAAGAGACTGATGTCTATTGCTCATGGCCGGGTGTACCAGAGTAGGATGAAGAAAGCCTTTGATCAGAAAGTGCATCCTCGGTGCTTCAAAACACGGGATTTGGTGTTGAAAAGGATCCTTCCTCCTCAGACAGAACACAGGGGAAAATGGACTCCTAACTATGAAGGTCAGTATGTGGTAAGAAAGGTTTTTTCTGGCAGAGCCTTATTGCTATCTACCATAGATGGTGAAGATTTTTCGTCCCCTGTGAACGCAGACGTAGTTAAAAAATACTTTGCTTAAAAGATACCCGCTGGACATAAAAAGAAAAGTCCAGGCAAAAATAGGGCATCCCGGCGAACAATAAAAAAGAGAATGGGTTCGGACAAAAATTAGGGATAAAAGAAAAAGAATGAACCCACAAAGTTGAAAACTTAAAAAGGCAACTTTGGCAAATATGGGTATCCTGGTGGATTGAAAACCCGAAAGGGCGGTCTAGGAAAAAGTTAGGGATTTTAAAAAGCAAATGATCACGGTCTGCGTTCGATCTGTGCGCTTGTGAACAGTTACCCCGAAGGAAAGGAATCAGTCCAGTCAGTCTTGTCAAAAGACGAAACATGGGGAACATCGAAGATATACAGGTCATAGCCGAATCGACACATGGTGGTTGTCTGTTTCCACATTGCCGACATTTGTATTTTATTTGTTTTTAAGCAATTACCTGTTTTCAGGAATTGCATCTGAATTGTAATTCGCCTATTTACAGGTCTTTCATCAATAAAGTATTCACTTCAGTCAAAGAGCTTTCTTTTTCTTATCCATTTTACTGTTTTATTTGCAAAATGTTTGTTACTTTGGTAAACATTGCAGGTAAAAGCAAGAGGCTCTACAGAGCATAACGAAAGCATTGACTTTGCTTGATCAGTAAATATCATGGATGGTAACTGAGGTAACCATTTCACATATAGAACATTTCTGGTGTTTTTCTTTGTTGCAGGTCAACAGGGTTATCTCAGCCGAGTGAGATTTCCTTAACCTCAGTAGTTCAAAGTCGCAGCAAATGGTAGCTATTATCAGCCGGGTATTCTCATCAGGTTAAGTGTGATACTTCCGGTAGAATGGACTTGTTCCCCGCAGGTTAAATGCAGTCAGGCATGAGCAACAAAGAGGTTTGTTTTCCCATAGCATAAATTTCGCTTCCCCAGTGAAGTGGTCATCCTCTCTCCGGCAGAGTTGTTTCCGCTCCCTGGCGGAGTCTGATTATCAAGTTTGAAATGTTGTATTTCCGACAGAACAAAGCTTTGTCTTCGTGAGAAAGTGAGTCCCCAGCAGGGTGGAGTTTGTTCTTAGTAGAGCAGGATAGAAGTGATTCCCTCAGCAGCAGGGTGGTTTGTAAACCGGTTTTCTTCTCCAGTGGAGGCAACGTCGGTGACGCCCTTTCCCGACGGAGTCGGTATTCAGGATTTTCTCCAGCAAAGTGCAGTGCTGATTCCTTCGACAGAGTAAGTGGTGGAGCAGGAGTGTGGGATTTCCCCAGTAGAATGGAGTTCCTAGTAGGAGTATCTGATATTCCTCGACAGGACATGTTGATGCTTGATGTAATCCCAAGAAGAGGGGATTTTCTCCCCAAGCAGGATGGAGTTTTCGGGAATGCCAGTCAGGGCTGATTCCCCGAGCAGAGTAAAGTTCATCTCGGCAGGTGGTCGTATCTCTCCTGCAGGGACGGTTTCCTCAACAGGAGGATTTTGGTGTAGACAGAAGGTTGCTTGTGTCCCAGCCAATCTTTTTGATTCCCCAGAAGAGTTGAGTTTTGGAGAGCTATCCAGAGTGTTTTCCTCGACAGGATGTGATTTGATCCCCAGCGGAGTGGATATTGTTCTAGGAGGCCGTTCAGGGTTTGTTTTCCTAGTAAGTCCAGTTTGCTGGCGTGTGCCAACTCTCCCCGACAGGGTTGTTCTCTCTCTCTGGCGGAGTGGGTATCTTTTCTCCCTAACATTTATTTTGCTAGGGTGGTTCTTTTGCATTTGCATTTGCATTAGCATCCTCCCAAATGCGTAGCATTTCCATTTCGTATGGAGCATTACGCCATTTCTAAACATACGCATGTGAAACATAAGTCAGGTTGTTATCTCTTTGTTTCAGGTGTTTTCCCCAGAGAATTGATATTTTCTCGTCCTTGGTATCCAGACCATGGTAGCTTTTGGTTAGCCCGCGTGGTATCCAGACCTCGACTTACGTTATTCCCCAGCAGTATCATCAGATTTCAGCTGATTATGTTGTTTGCGATGTATGTTTCTGTCCGCCGAGTACCCAGACTCCGGTCAGTCCCCAGTTGTCGATATTTTTCTCCTACCGTCGAGTGCCCGGACTTCGGTAAAGACAATTGTGGTGTTCAGACCATGGTAATGCCAAACATGTGTTATTTGTCCATTGAGTATGCAGACTCCGGTCGGTGTCATCGAGTATCCAGGCTCTGGCAAACTTCATTGATTCATTTTGTCCGTGCAGTGTTCAGACTTCGACAGTTCGAGACGGTATTTTTAAACTCATATGGTATCTAGACCATGGCCGCTCCCGTTAGCCTATGTGGTATCCAGACCCCGGCTTGTGTTATTTCCCCCAGCGGTGTCATCAGATGTTGATGGGTGATATCTTTGCAAACTCAGGTGGTATTCAGACCATAATGGATGTTTCTTCGTCCGTTGAGCGTTCAGGCTCCGATCAATCTTCGTTGAGCATCAAGGCTCCGGTCAATTTTCGTCGAGCATTCAGGCTCCGGTTATTTCGTCGAGCAGTCAGACTCCGGTTATTTTGTTGAGTATCCAGACTCCGGTCAATCTTTGTTGAGCGTCCAGACTCCGATCAATTTTTGTCGAGCGTTCAGGCTCCAGTTATTTCGTCGAGCAGTCAAGCTCTGGTTATTTATTTGAGTATCCAGACTCCGGTCAATCTTCGTTGAGCGTCCAGGCTCCAGTCAATTTTTGTCGAGCGTTCAGGCTCCGGTTATTTCGTCGAGCAGTCAGGCTCCAGTTTTTTCGTTGAGTATCCAGACTCCGGTCAATCTTCGTTGAGCGTTCAGGCTCCGGTAAATCTCCAATTTGGTTTGCATTGCTTGCTCCGTCGAGTAATCGGGCTCCGGTTGACTTCTGTCGAGTATCCAGGCTCCAGTAAATCCCCAGTGAAGCCGCCAATTTCGTTGAGTATCCATGCTCCATTTGTAGCGTTGAGCATCCAGGCTCCGGTTTTCGTTCGTTGAGTATCCAGACTTCGGTCAGTTTCGTTGAGCGTTTAGGCTCCGGTAAATCTTGTTGGTTATTTCGTCCGTTGAGTACCCAGACTTCGGTCACTACGTCGAGCAGTAAGGCTCCAGTTCCTTTGTTCGTGGAGTATCCAGACTTCGGTCAGTACGTGGATGTTTAGACTCTGGAAAATTTCGTTGATGTATCATGTTCGTTGAATATCCATATTCTAACAATGTGAGGTGTTACCCTTGCAGCTGATATGGTATCCAGACCATGGCACAATTTGTGATGGACGTGTTCATCGTGTTATGAATTCCCCATAGAGTTACTTGGTTAAGTTTCTCCTCGTCCCAAAGCAGAGTTATTTATTTAAACTTCTCTTGTTTCCCCGCCAGAGTTGCTTGGTTAAGTCTCACTTCCTCAGCGGAGTATACAGATGTTTATTAGATTCAGCTACTTACGGAGATTTCTATTCCCAATCAGAGTGTGCAGTTTATTTCTGCGGGTGGAAAATTTCCGAGTTCTTTGATATTCAATCGTCTTTTACCTTGTTTGTTTGAAAGCTGATTCTCTCATCCCTTCAAGCTCAAGTCGATTGAATATGGGCAGCTGTAGCACCCCAAAATTTGCCTTTTCGTTTTGGCGGTAACTGGCTTTTGTTTTCTTGCATTTTGCATATCATATAATTTTTTCTCAAGGCATGGGATCAAGGTATTCCTGTGGCTCGAGTTCATTTCGGTGCAAAGATTGAACAACGAACATCGAGCATCAGAGGCTCGGGCATTTATTTTTCCCAGCGGTCAGGCGGCCGATTTTATTGTATTTTTGCAGGAGAACAGCAGTTCATAAAGTAGCACTCAGGCTCATGTCAAGCATTTTCACAGTGATAACGTTCAAAAATGAGGTTCAGAAGCTAAATAGAGGTCAAAACGACAAGAAACGGGCAAATGGGCAGATTTTCCTCCAAAAGGCGCCAAATTCAAAATTTTGAAGGTGTTAATCGGTTAACACATATGGTTAACCGATTAACCATTGGAGAATCAGCCCAGATTTAAAATTTTAACAGTGTTAACCGGTTAACGCATATGGTTAACCGGTTAACCAAAGCAGATTTTGCCTTTCACGTTAGATTTCAAGCAATTTTCATTTGGGATTCATTTTTGGCCTTTGGAAATTCAAATTTTGCATGTGGGAAGGATCTAGAACCTCTTTAAAATTCATATTTCCCTCCAAAATCCCATGCCACTTTCCAAGCCAAGTTTTCCAGTCCAATTTTCAAACCTTGCTTTGGATCCAAACCTAAGTCATACTTAAGTGATTAACTCCAAACTAAACCATCCAATCTCTCATAATTCAATTCATTTTTTTAGAATTCACTCTTGAGCTCTCAATTTTCTCTCAAATTTCTCCATTCCAAAAACCTCACTCAAAGCTCTTCATCATTTGGATTCATTGATTTTCATTGAAATAAATGGATTCTTGATCATAAACCTTCATCTATCATCATCATTGGATCAATTTTCATAATCAATTTTCGTGCAAATTGAGATTTGATTTTGGAGCTTGAGTTGGAAGTGCTTATTTGGAGTAATTTAGCTTAAAAGTGTTTGATCATTATTCCTCTTGCAAGAATTATTGTGGATCTTGATGTTTTCCGGATAATCTTGCTTGGATCTGCTCAAATTCAGTTAATCAACATTTACCGAAGCAAATCTCCGCTTCGAAGGTTGGAATTCTCGATCCGATTTAATTTTTGAGCTTATCATGTTAATCTTCATATTCGATTGAATTTTGGTTGATTTCGATCCGTTCAGATTGTGATATTGCTGTGTAATTGTGTATCCTTGTTGGATCTCTGTGTTCTGTTGTTAATTTCGTGCTTAATTGATAAGTTGATATGTTGGAACCTTGGATAAGCTGTTTTGGTGCTAGAAGTGATTTTCTGCTGCTGTTTTTGGCTTCTGGTACAGTGTTAATCGGTTAACCATTTCAAACTTTCAAAAAAAAATTCAAACGGTAACAGTGTTAATCGGTTAACGGATATGGTTAACCGATTAACCTGTTCAAAATTCCAGATTTTCCAAACTTTTTAAGGTGTTAACCGATTAACCTCAGGGGTTAACCGATTAACATTGTGCCAGAATGTCATATTTGTTGTTTTGCTTGCTTGTTCGCATACCGTTTCGATTCGAATCATTATAGATCAGTGTGATGCATTAGGATCAAAATGTTGTGGGTCTTTGTCACTGTTTGTGGTTGGTTAATCATGATTTTGTTGACATGGGTGTTCATTTTCCACTTGGTTGCATGCTTATGTATGTGGTTCGAAGTGAGCATTTGTTTGCATGTTTATTTGCTTTCATCTCTTGTTTTTCTCCCCATGTTTGCATCATTTTGCATCGCTGTTGAGGTCGAGACGCACTTGTGGCGGCTGCTACCCCACACATTTTTTCCTCCCTCTCACCATTCTAAATGTGCATTTTCATGTTTGCATTTTCTACTTGTGATTGATCCTTCCTTTGTTCTTCTTGTGCTTTTTGCCATGATCCCCATAGGATTCCTAGTCCCTCCATTTAGGATGGGAGTAAGAGAGACATTAGGTGTTCAATCCAGGCATGCTAGACGTTCCCCCTTTAATCCAAACTTTAGGACCGCTTTGCATGACAACGTTAGGGCCGAGTTTCCCTTAGACCTTCTGTGCGTCTCTCTTCTCATCTCAAAACAATTCTAACTCATCTAATGAAGGCGATAAACGTTGCGCGCTACGAGCCTTGAGCTACATGGGGAATGATGAGTGAGGGGTCTCCTCTCGCTTGTCTAGAGTGTTTAGTGTGCGTCCCGTTTAGGGGCGATACGCGACGCATTCGCTCCTATGTCATAAGTCTTTAGTGCAACGTGAATCACAAACCGAATTAATTCACTTCACTAAAAAACACAAACAAAATTCAAACCTTCTTCCTTCATGATTAATAGGAAAACCTTTTTCATAAAAAAGAGTGTTGTTAAGCTTTGGTTCTAGGGCAAACAGGATTTGTCCCTAACTGCTGGAACTATGGTTTAACCCTACTCGGTTAAAACACTTAATCAACCTGTAGTTTCGTGTTAGCCCGAACTACGTTTGCTATGATTTCTCATACCAAATGAGGATACGTAGGCACAAGACGGCGATGTCTTGGTGAGCAACCTTTCCCCACCTTCGCCCATAGTTAGCCGAACTACGTTAACTCTGACTTTTCCATTGCACGAGGGAATACGTAAGCACAGAGCGGCGATGCTCTGCCGAATCACTTTTCCTTTTTCTTTTTGTCCTGTGAGTCTGTAGCGTAGATAGTTAAACACACCCTTAGATAGACAGCAAGCATGGATCCCATCGAGTACGACGGGCGTGAGAGGTGCTAATACCTTCCCCTTACGTAACCGACTCCTGAATCCAGGACTTAGTTGCGATGACCTAGTCTTTTCCTTTTTTTCGTTGGGTTTTTCCGGTCATTTCCTTTCCCTCTCTTCGGGATAAATAACGAAAGGTGGCGACTCTTTTATTTTCCGCAGGGTGTTTTTCGCAGTTGCGACAGCCGACACAACACGAAATTGAGAGGAACATCTGACCTCGCCGTCAGACATCTATTAAACAAATAGGCATCAAACCCGAAGGCCGGCTCAACACGAAGTTCATAGGAATATGTGACCTCGCCATCAGGGATCTGTTAAACAAACAGGCATCAAACCCGAAGGCCGGGTCAACCCGAAGTTGAGAAGAATATCTGACCTCACTGTCACGCATCTGCTAAACAAACAGGCATCGAATTTGATGGCCGACTCAATCCAAAGTTGAGAAGAACATGTGACCTTGCTGTCAAGCATCTGTTAAGCAAACAGACATCGAACCCCAAGTCCGGCTCAACCCGAAGTAGAGAAGAACATCTGACCTCGGCGCCAGGCACCTGTTAAATAAACATCATCGAACCCGAAGGCCGGCTCAATCCGAAGTTGAGAAGAACATATGACATCACCGTCAGGCATCTGTTAAACAAACACGCATCGAATTTGAAGGCCGACTCAACCAGGATTTTAGAAGAACATCAAACATCGCCGTCAAGCATATGTTAACAAACAGGCATCGAACCCGAAGCCCGACTCAACGAAAAGTTGAAAAGAACATCTTACCTCGCCGTCAGGCATCTGTTAAACAAACAGGCATCGAACTTGAAGGCCGGCTCAACACAAATTTGAGAGGAACATTTGACCTTGCCGTCAGGCATCTTTTAAAGAAACAGGCATCGAACCCAAAGAGTGGCTCAACCCGAAGTTTAGAAGAACATCTAACCTCGCCGTAAGACATCTGTTAAACAAACAGGCATCGAACCCGAAGGCCGTCTCAACCCATAGTTAAGAAAAACATCTGACCTCGTCGTCAGGCATTTGTTAAAAAAAAGGCATCGAACCCGAAGGCAGGCACAACACGAAGTTGAGCGGAACATCTGACCTTGCCGTCAGGTATCGAACCCGAAGGCCGGCTCAACACGAAGTTCATAGGAATATCTGACCTCGCCGTCAGGGATCTGTTAAACAAACAGGCATCGAACCTAAAGGTCGGCTCAACCCGAAGTTGAGAAGAACATCTGACCTTGTTTTCAGGCATCTATTAAACAAACAGGCATCGAATTTGATGGCCGACTCAACTCGAAGTTGAGAAGAACATCTGACCTTGCCGTCAAGCATCAGTTAAACAAACAGGCATCGAACCCGAATGCCGGATCAACCCGAAGTTGAGAAGAACATATGACCTCGCCGTCAGGCATCCGTTAAACAAACAGGCATCAAACCCGAAGGCCAGCTCAACCTGAAGTTAAGAAGAACATCTGACCTCGCCGTCAGGCATCTATTAAACAAACATGCATCGAATTTGATGGTCGTCTCAACTCGAAGTTCATACGAACATCTGACCTTTATATCAGGCATCAGTTAAACAAATAGGCATCTAACCTTGTCGTGAGGCATCTATTAAATAAACAGACATTGAACCTGAAGGTCGTCTCAACCCGTAGTGGAGAAAAACATCTGACCTCACCGTCAGGCATCTGTTAAACAAACAGGCATCGAACCTGATGGTCGGTACAACACGAAGTTGAGAGGAAAATCTGACCTTGCTGTCAGGCATCTATTAAACAAACAGGCATCAAACCCGAAGGTCGGCTCAACCCGAAGTTGAAAAGAACATCCGACTTCGCTGTCAGGCATCAGTTAAACAAACAGGCATCGAACCCGAAGGCCGGCTTAACACGAAGTTGAGACGAACATCTGACCTTGCCTCTAGGCATCTATTAAACAAACACGCATTGACCCTGAAGGGCGGCTCAAACCGAAGTTAAGATGACCATCTGACATCACCGTCAGACATCTATTAAACAAACAGGCATCGAACCTGAAGGCCGACCCAACACAAAGTTGAGAGGAACATCTGACCTCGATGTCAGGCATCTGTTAAACAAACAGGCATAGAACCCGAAGGCCGGTTCAACCCGAAGTTGAGAAGAACATCCGACCTCGCAGTCAGGCATCTGTTGAACAAACATGCATCGAACCTGAAGGCCGACGCAACACAAAGTCGAGAGGAACATTTGACCTCGCCGTCAGGCATCTGTTAAAGAAACAGGCATCGAACCCGAATGGTGGCTCAACCCAAAGTTGAGAAGAACATCTAACCTCGTCGTGAGACATCTGTTAAACAAACAGGCATCGAACCCGAAGGCCGTCTCAAGCCGTAGTTGAGAAAAACATCTGACCTCGCCGTCAGGCATCTGTTAAACAAACAGGCATCGAACCCGAAGGTCGGTACAACACGAAGTTGAGACGAAAATATGACCTTGCCGTCAGGCATCTATTAAACAAACAGGCATCAAACCCGAAGGCCGACTCAACTCAAAGTTGAAAAGAACATCTGACTTCGCTGTCAGGCATCAGTTAAACAAACAGGCATCGAACCCGAAGGCCGGCTTAACACGAAGTTGAGACGAACATCTGACCTTGCCGCTAGGCATCTATTAAACAAACACGCATCGACCCTGAAGGACGGCTCAAACTGAAGTTAAGATGACCATCTGACATCACTGTCAGGCATCTATTAAATAAACAGGAATCGAACCCGAAGACCGGCTCAACACGAAGTTGAGAGGAACATCTGACCTCGCTGCCAGACATCTGTTAAACAAACAGGCATAGAACCCGAAGGCCAGTTCAACCTGAAGTTGAGAAGAACATCTGACCTTGCAGTCAGGCATCTGTTAAATAAACAGGCATCGAACCTGAAGGTCGGCGTAACACGAGGTTGATAGGAACATTTGACCTTGCCGTCAGGTATCTGTTAAAGAAACAGGCATCGAACCCGAAGGGTGGCTCAACCCGAAGTTGAGAAGAACATCTAACCTCACCGTGAGGCATCTGTTAAACAAACAGGCATCAAACCAGAAGGTCGTCTCAACCCGTAGTTAAGAAAAACATCTGACCTCGCCGTCAGGCATTGGTTAAAAAAACAGGCATCGAACCCGAAGGCCGGTACAACACGAAGTTGAGAGGAACATCTGACCTTGCTGTCAGGCATCAAACCCGAAGGCCGGCCCAACACGAAGTTCATAGGAATATCTGACCTCGCCATCAGGGATCTGTTAATCAAACAGGCATCGAACCCAAAGGCCGGCTCAACCCGAAGTTGAGAAGAACATCTGACCTTGCTGTCTTGCATCTGTTAAACAAACAGGCATCGAATTTGATGGTCGGCTCAACCCGAAGTTGAGAAGAACATCTGACCTTTCCGTCAAGCATCAGTAAAACAAACAGGAATCGAACCCGAAGGCCGGCTCAACCCGAAGTTGAGAAGAACATCTGACCTCGCCAGCAGGCATCTGTTACGCAAACACGCATCGAATTTGAAAGTCGTCTCAACCCGAAGTTGAGAAGAACATCTAAACTTGTTGTCAGGCATCAGCTAAACAAATAGGCATCGAACCCGAAGATCGGCTCAACACGAAGTTGAGAGGAACATCTGACCTCAAAGCCAGGCATATGTTAAACAAACACGCATCGAACCCGAAGGGCGGCTCAAATCGAAGTTAAGAAGAACATCTGAACTTGCAGTCCTGCATCTGTTAAACAAACAGGCATCAAACATGAAGGCCGGTTCAACACGAAGTTGAGACGAACATTTGACCTCGCCGTCGGGCATCTGTTAAAAAAACAGGCATCGAAGCCGAAGCCCGGCTCAACGAAAAGTTGAGAAGAACATATGACCTCGCCGTCAGGCATCTATTAAACAAACATGCATCGAACCCGAAGGCCGGCTCAACACGAATTTGAGAAGAACATTTGACCTCGCCGTCAGGCATCTGTTAAAGACACAAGCATCGAACCCGAAGGGCGGCTCAGCCCGAAGTTTAGAAGAACATCTAACCTCGCCGTGAGGCTTGTGTTAAACAAACAGGCATCGAACCCGAAGGCCGTCTCAACCTGTAGTTAAGAAAAACATCTGACTTCACCGTCAGGCATTTGTTAAAAAAGACAGGCATCGAACCCGAAGGCCGGCACAACACGTAGTTGAGAGGAACATCTGACCTTTCTGTCAGGCATCGAACCCGAAGACCGTTAGGGATCTGTTAAAAAAAAGGCATCGAACATAAAGGTCGGCTCAACCCGAAGTTGAGAAGAACATCTGACCTTGCTGTCAGGCATCTGTTAAACAAACAGGCATCGAATTTGATGGTCGGCTCAACCCGAAGTTGAGAAGAACATCTGACCTTGCCGTCAAGCATCAGTTAAACAAACAAGGATCGAACCCGAATGCCGGTTCAACCCAAAGTTGAGAAGAACATCTGACCTCTCCGTCAGGCATCTGTTAAACAAACAGGCATCGAACCCGAAGGCCGGCTCAACCAAAAGTTAAGAAGAACATCTGACCTCGCCGTCAGGAATTTGTTAAACAAACACGAATCGAATTTGAAGGTCGTCTCAACCCGATGTTTAGAAGAACATCTGACCTTGATATCAGGCATCATTTAAACAAACAGGCATCGAACCCAAAGGTCGGCTCAACACGAAGTTGAGAGGAACATCTGACCTCGAAGCCAGGCATCTATTAAACAAACACGCATCGAACTCGAAGGGCGGCTCTAACCAAAGTTAAGAAGAACGTCTGACCTCGCAGTTTGGCATCTTTTAAACAAACAGGCATCTAACCCGAAGGCCGGCTCAACACAAAGTTGAGAGGAACATCTGACCTCTCCTTCAGGCATCTGTTAAACAAACAGGCATCGAACCCGAACGCCAGTTCAACCTGAAGTTGGAAAGAACATCTGACCTCGCCGTGAGGCATCTGTTAAACAAACAGGCTTCGAACCCGAAGGTCGTCTCAACCCGTAGTTCTGAAAAACATCTGACGTTGCCGTCAGACATTTGTTAAAAATACAGGCATTGGACCCGAAGGCCGACACAACACGAAGTTGAGAGGAACATCTGACCTTGCCGTCAGGCATCTATTAAATAAACAGGCATCAAACCCGATGGTCGGCTTAACCCGAAGTTGAGAAGAACATCTGACTTCGCTGTCAGGCATCAGTTAAACAAACAGGCATCGAACCCGAAGGCCGGCTTAACACGAAGTTGTGACGAACATCTGACCTTGTCGTCAGGCTTCTATTAAACAAACACGATCGACCCCGAAGGGCGGCTCAAACCGAAGTTAAAATGACCATCTGACATCACCGTCAGGCATCTGTTAAACAAACAAGCATTGAACCCGAAAGTTGGCTCAACACGAAGTTGAGAAGAACATCTGACCTGGCCGTCAGGAATCTGTTAAACAAACAGGCATCGAACCCGAAGGCCGGCTCAACCCGAAGTTGAGAAGAACATCTGACCTCGCAGTCAGGCATCTGTTAAAAAAAACAGGCATCGAACATGAAGGTCGGCTCAATACGAAGTTGAGAGGAACATTTGACCTCGCCGTCAGGCATCTGTTAAAGAAACAGGCATCGAACCCGAAGGGCGGCTCAACCCAAAGTTGAGAAGAACATCTAACCTCGCCGTGAGGCATCTGTTAAACAAACATGCATCGAACCCGAAGGCCGTCTCAACCCGTAGTTAAGAAAAACATCTAACCTTGCCGTCATGCATTTGTTAAAAAAACAGGCATCGAACCCGAAGGCCGGCACAACACGAAGTTGAGAGGAACATCTAACCTTGCCGTCAGGCATCAAACCCGAACGCCGGCTCAACACGAAGTTCATAGGAATATCTGACCTCGCCGTCAGGGATCTGTTAAACAAACAGGCATCGAACCCAAAGGTCGGCTCAACCCGAAGTTGAGAAGAACATCTGACCTTGCTGTCAGGCATCTGTTAAACAAATAGGCATCGAATTTGATGGTCGACTACACACGAAGTTGAGAAGAACATCTGACCTTGTCGTCAAGCATCGGTTAAACAGACATGCATCGAACCCGAAGGCCGGCTTAACCCGAAGTTGAGAAGAACATCTGACCTCGTTGTCAGGCATCTGTTAAACAAACAGGCATCGAACCTGAAGGCCGGCTCAACCCGAAGTTGAGAAGAACATCTGACCTCGCCGTCAGGCATTTGTTAAACAAACACGAATCGAATTTGAAGGTCGTCTCAACCCAAAGTTGAGAAGAACATCTGACCTTGCTGTCAGGCATCAGTTAAACAAATAGGCATCGAACCCGAAGGTCAGATCAACACGAAGTTAAGAGGAACATCTGACCTCGAAGCCAGGCATCTGTTAAACAAACACGCATCGAACTCGAAGGGCGGCTCAAACCGAAGTTAAGAAGAACCTGTAAACTTGCAGTCCGGCATCTGTTAAACAAACAGGCATCGAACCCGAAGGTCGGCTCAACACAAAGTTTAGAGGAACATCTGACCTCGCTGTCAGGCATCTGTTAAACAAACAGGAATCGAACCCGAAGGCCGACTCAACCCAAAGTTGAGAAGAACATTTGGCCTCGCAGTCAGGCATCTGTTAAAGAAACAGGCATCGAACCCGATGGCCGGCTCAACCCGAAGTTGAGAAGAAAATCTGACCTCGCCCTCAGACATCTATTAAACAAACAGGCATCGAACCTGAAGGGCTACTCAACAAGAAGTTGATAAGAAAATTTGACCTTGCCGTCAGGCATCTGTTAAACAAATAGTCATCAAACACGAAGTCCCATTCAACACGATGTTTAGAGCAACATCTGACCTCGCTGTCAGGCATCTACTAAAAAAACAGGCATCGAACCCGAAGGCCGGCTCAACACGAAGTTGAGAGGAACATCTGACCTTGCCGTCAAGCATATGTTAAAAAAACAGGCATCGAATCCGAAGGCCGGCTCAACCAAAAGATGAGAAGAACATCTGACCTCGCTGTTAGGCATCTGTTAAACAAACAAGCATCGAACCCGAAGACCGGCTCAACCCGAAGTTGAGAAGAACATCTGACCTCGCCGTCAGGTAATTGTTAAACAGACAGGCATCGAACCCGATGGCCGGTGTCGCTACCGCGAAAATAAGGTGCTGGCAAAACAGAAGAGTCGCCACCTTTCGTTATTTATCCCTCGGAACGGGAAAGGAAACGATCGGAAAAACCTGACGAATGGGTATAAGACAAGGTCGTCGCAACCGTTGTCTGGGTTCGGGAGTCGGTTACGCAAGGGGAAGGTATTAACACCTCTCACGTCCGTCGTACTCGACGGGATCCACGCTTGTTGTGTTTACTGGACGAGCTGGTTTATCTATCTACCTATCAAGGATGGCTTTAAACAGAAAAGAAAATGACTCGGCAAAGCGTCGCGCTTCATGCCTACGTATTCTCATCAGAGAATGAGAAATCAGAGTCAACGTAATTCGACCTGCTACGGGTTACGGGGAAGGTGGCTCGCCAATACGTCAGTATTGTGCCTACGTACTCTCAACAGGTTTGAGAGATCATAGCTTACGTAGTTCGGGATAATACGGATTACGGGAATTCAGATTCATCTGTTTCATCGAGTAGGGTTAAACAACAGTTCCAGCAGTTAGGGACAAAGCCTGTTTGCGTTGGCACTGAAGTTTAACGACACTTTTTTCTTCAGAAAAACTTCCTTTGAATTATGGGCCCACGGGGCAAAAAGGTTTGAAGTTTGTTTTCTGTCTTTTACGGAAGAACTGTTTTTTATTGTGTTTGCAATTTCAATCGCACTAAAGACTATGACCTGAGAGTGAATGCGTCGCATGTCACCCAAAGGGTGCCATACTAAACATCCAGACTGTTGAAAAGAAACTCTCCAACAATCCTTTCTCAGATAGCTTAAGGCTCGTAACGTACGAAAGAAATCATTCATGATTACTGTATCTTAAGCTGTTTTGAGATGAGAAGAGAACAGGCTCAACTAAAGGGAGACTATCAAGTCCTAATGTTGTCATGACAAGGATTCATCCTATGGTTGAGGTTTGAAATAGGGAACTCCTAGAAGTTATCATGCATAGGTTTCAACCTAAAGTTCTATCATCACTTCCTTATCAAAGGAAAAGAGATTCCTAGGGGATCATGTCAATGATAAACAGGAATAGATAAAGCATCAGCTTAAACAGTAATCAGATATACAGTAAACGACTGTAAAATGCATGCTATGCAAGTGAGGGAGGAAATGTGTGTGGGGCATCAGCCTCCACAAGCTCATCTCAACCTCAAGCCAGATATGAATAACAGTAATCATACAGGAAAGACATGTTATCAAGCAGAAGATAAATGACTGTAATCATACAGAGGAAATAACATGCTATCAAGCAAACACAAACCACATGGGCAAGGGAGTTGGGCTCTACCGAATACCCGCAAGCAAAGTCATACAGTAAAAATACAAGCAGAGGGAGCAACTCAACCTCTAGTGCAATCATGCTCCTAGATTAAAGTCAGTCTAGATATGAACTTATTCTAATGCATCAAGCAAATCAAACAAGTCACATCAATACAGAAAAGAAAACAGACAGGAAGAAAACAGATCAACCACCCCTTCCTCATCCAAGCTTCAGCTCTTCTGACAGCAACTTCAGTCATCAGACTTCAATCATCCTTCCAGGCTACCATCTTTCATGGCAAGTATCAACTTGCTTTTCCAAGGTTTCAACCTATCAAACATAAGTATCAACTTGTTCTCTCTTCTCCAAGCTTCAGCTCCTCAGTCAATTCCACCCTCAGGCTTCACTCCTAACTACAAGTATCAACTTGATTCCTTCAGGCTCTCGATGCATCAGTGTGAGTATCAACTCATCTTTTATTCCTCAAGCCTCAGCTCTTCACTTAATCTCAATTGAATCCTCAAGTATCAACTTATTCTCCTTGCTCTTCAAGCTTCAGCTGTAATGGCAATGCTCAAGGAATCATCCTCTTCCCCACTCTTCAGTGAAGTCCTCATCTTCAAACTCAAGTCCAACATCTTTCAAGATACTCAAACCAAAATACAAATGATTTAACAGGATGAGTGGAAATGATAAACAGCTTATTGACAACCAAAGGAAGCCTGTAAGGGTTCATCATTATGAGAGACTGGTTCCCTCAAAGTTCTACTTCCTAGATAAAGCCACTCATCCCTCCAAAGGAGGGATGTGAATATCTGAGAAGGACTTTTAGTCATTGGGAGGAATGGAAGCACAAGATGCTTTACATATTTGTGAAAGAAATCATTCTAACTATAAGGCTCTCCCTATGTCTCCTATCTCCTAAATCTTCATCAAACACCTTCAGGCACAAGCAACTCCAAGCTCCAAGCAACTTCAAGCAACTTCAAGCATCCTCACCTTGTCTTCAACTTGTCTTCAATCTCAACCAAAGGCAAACAAAGCAAAACCCTAAACTAAGGGAACTAGAGAGGTTAAACTAGTTGAATTAGTAAGTTAGGATCACCTAAAACCTAGTACTAAAGTTAGTCCTAACTAAAATACTAAAACCAATTGAAAACTCCTACAAAAATAACTATGGGAACCTAGGTCAATCATGACTCTACCACATTAATTTCAGAGATCAAATCATCAAATAAGACCTAGAAATAAATTCTACATTATGAGGTACTAAACCTACACCCTAAAAGGAAGCACCTAAATCTCAATCTAGAAAGCATACCTATTTTCATCACAAAAATGTAAGAAAAATGCTATGGGAGCATACATTTCTAACCTAATCACACACAAAAAATTAGGACCAAAGTCATCACCACATGATCAAACAAAATTCCACAAAATTAGGTATCAAACATAACCATTTTAATATCAATTAAAATATAAAATTCCCATAAAATCAGAAAATGCATGAAATGAAAATATTTTTTTTCTAAAAAATACTAGACTCAATCATGAGTATAATGCAAAAAGAATGGGATTAATTGGATTAATTTTCAATTTATTATGAATTTTTCAAGAACCATAAATAAAATAAAAAAACAAAGAAAATCAATGGAAATTAATAGGCGTGTGTGGCAAATAGCAAGAAAAATCAATTCAAATTCAGACTGGGCTGAAAAGGGGGTGTCAGTATCAAATGTAATCCAAGCCCAACGCTTCAGTCTTCAATTCACAACATCAGAAATGTCACACACCAAGGTTCGAACTCGCTCACCCATGGTCTATGCAGCGAAGCTTCTCAGGTCAATAAACAAAACGATGCGTTTAAGGCTAGGGACGCGTGGCTCAACGTGAGCCCTGGGATCCACAGACCAGGTCAAATTCTCCATGCGAACGAAGGGTGAGGATTGTATCTTCCTCGTTTCAAACCTGCAACTCGCGCGCGCCTACCCAAATCGCCGGTGGCTTTTCCGGCCACCCCTGCGCAACCCTAGATCCTTCTATACTCAACCATTGGTCACGATGTCTTAACGAAAATTGATCAGAATTTTCTTAGGAATCTAACCATGCCATTAGTTTACACTGAAAACGCGTGATTCGCCAAAACCATATCTCAACCGAAAATGGGAGGAACCCTAATTTGTCTCTATCCATGAAATTAACTACCCAGAATTCATCTACATGTTAAAGGGAACCTAACCACATGCTTCTAATGGATTAAAAGTGCATAATTAAAGAGATATCTCAAGAACTTAGAACCAACCTTGAAGCTCGGATTGTGGTGGTTATGTGCTTCAATTCTCCCTCAAACTATGTAGAATCCTTCAAGGAGTAATGGTGGACAATTCTTGATGCTTAGTTCTTGCTGCAACCTCTTGATTCTCCAAAACGCATTTCCAATTTTTCAAGCTTTTCTTCACTTCACATCAATGGATTCTCAACAGAATTCTGCTCCAGAACCTTCCAAATTCGTTCTAATTCTTACTTATAGTGTGTTCAGATGGATATCAAGCCCAAACTAGGCCCAATCCTTGATTTCGGATGTTCACCTTTCCTTCCAAATTTCAACATGGAAATGTGCCTTCAAGCCTTACTCAATCCTTGATTTTGGATGTTCACCTTTCCTTCCAAATTCTCATTTTAATTCATTAAAATGGCTTTCATGTGAAGTTTCTTCAACCAATGCTTGGTATAATCCATATCAATGGACACTTGATGTTTAGACAAGCTAAAAACATCATTTTGAACAACTTTAATGTTGAACATTTTTCCATTTGAAGCTTGGAAATAGGAGTTATGGCCTTATACTTGAAATGACCTGTAATCTCCAAATGACCAAAATACCCTTGACTTGTCAAAGCCATAACTTGAGTTCTACAAATCATATCAAGGACTTCTAGTACTCCCTAGAAAGCTAAGAGGATAAGGAACAACATTCATTTTGACCAAAAGTTCATAGGAATCATCCTTCTAGGGAAAAATCGTGATGCAAGTTGGGTAACTTTCAAGCCCCCAGATTCACATACCTCAGATGACCTGTAACTTGTCAAAGTCATAACTTAAGTTCTACAAATTCTATCAAGGACTTCTAGTACTCAAATTAAAGCTAAGAACAAGCTCTACAACATTCATGTTGGGGGAAAGATGAGATGACAATCACATCTTGGGCTAAACTGCCTTGGAGATAGTGGTCAAACTAGGGAATTTTACACTGTCAAGGCTTAGAAACCCTAGCTTGAAACTTCTCAAACTCTTCAATCATGATGAGTTGACCTTGGAATCATCCTTATAACATCTCAATGCATCAATCCATGATCACATGGCCCTTGAATTAGGTCTCAACCTCCTTCAAATTATCAGTTGACCAAGGGTTGACCCAGTCAAACCCTAATTACACCACTCATGGCTGAGGCTTCTTAATCTTGCACAATGACCCGTCTAGGCTTCATGATGGCTTTCAACACATCTCCTAAGCTCTCTCAAGGCTTCAAGTCCATCTCCATGACCTCAGAATCATCTGATGACTTCCCACAACTCTCAAGTTAGGAGACACACCCTTTTGGTTTCAACCACTCTCTCTGAGGATCTTCTGACTCCTCTGACAAAGATATCTACCCTTGAACACTTGAATAACCTTCTTTGCTAGCTTCATAGTCTCGTATAGCTCTTGATTGGTAATCATACCTCTTGATCTCCTGCACACATGTCAATGAAATGCAAATGATAATGCTAATGTGAATGAAATGAAACACAAGCTAGGTAAAGAAATGTTGGTCAAATTTTGGGGTGCAACAGCTGCCCCTATTCAAACGGCTTGAACCTGACTGGGTGAGAAGCGAACGACTCTCAACCAATCAAGGTGCGAGACGGTTGAATACCGACAAACCCGGAAATTTGCCAACTGCACAAGTACACAGTACTCTGATGGGAACAAATCTTCGAAAACTGAAATATTAGCTGCACGACAACTAGCCGGGGAATTGGTCACACGGTAACCGGTGATACATGGTCGATCATGCCGTCAGGCCTCGGGATTCCTCGGGACTCATCAGGTCAACAATCAAGTTAATCATGCCGTCGGGCATTCAAAGAAATTTCTCGGGCATCCGCCAGACTTCGTCGGTAAGTCGGGAATAGCATTCTCGGTCGATCGTGAACCAATTGGGGATATCCAAACCCTTGCCATCAGGCACTCTGCATCCGCTGGGAGACCTGCTTCATCGATACGGTTGGACTTCAATCATCAAGTCTTCGAGGGAAGTTTCAACTTCGATGTTCAGAAACCTGCTGGGGATTTCACATCTCCTATAGGGATGCTGGAGAACTATCAAGTAACTCTGCTTCGGGGATCCAGAAATCATGCTGGGTAGGTCATCTCTGCTGAGGAAATCAAGAATCATCTTGAACAAATAACTCCGGGGGGACTTCAAGAATCATCCTGAACCCATAACTCTGCTGGAGATTTCAGGAATCATCCTGAGCAAACATTCTGCCGGGGACTCTAAGCATCAACTTGAGCAACCCTCTCTGGCGAACTCACTGGGGTTTTTAAGAATCATCTTAAGCAAACGCCTTCGCTGGAGAATTCAAGAATCATCTTGGGCAAACGACTTTACTGGGGAATTCAAGAATCATCTTGAGCAAGCGACTCTGCGGAGGAACACCTACAAAATAAGAATGGTAACGACCTAGCTCATGTTTCATATGCATATGATCGACAATGGCGTAATGCTCCACACGATGGAAATGCTATGCGTTTATGATAAATGCTATGCAATCATGCAAGATGCTACGACCCCGTCAGCAAAATAAATGCCGAAGGGAGAATCCTCCCGTCAAGGAGAAAGAACCACTCTGGTGGAGGAAGGAATCATCCCGCCAAGGAGAAGAAGGTCACGCCGATCTCAATCGGACTCCGCATGGGGAAACAAACTTCAGTTGACTGCCGCAGGGGAATAAAGCTCTACGAGAACCTGGACCTGCTAAGGACGACGATGTCAATCGCAGAAATAAACTGCGCGGCATTCGCAGCCAAACCTTCCTGGAGATAACGACTCCGGTGGGGAAATATAGCATCAGCTATTCAACACTCTACTGGGGAAAACCAATCATGGCCCAAACTGCTTCCAAGGACTCGGCTATCTTGGGGATCTGCAAACTCGGCTGGGGAAGACGAAATCATTCTGACTTCGAGGGAGAGTACGATGCTGTGGGGAATCTCAATTCCATCGGAGACTTCAGTCTGGAACTATCAATTGCTGCACACTTCGGCGTATGACTCAGCTGGGGAGACGACCTTCCTTCAGGATACATCTAATTGGGGAGAGAATCTTCTCTGCCTGGGGAAACACATGTCAATGCTTACGATCTCACGTTCAGACTCCACGGGGAGAGGCTGCTGAACTTTGATGGAGAAGAAGGAATCATCCTGCTTGGGGATGCATACGGCTTGCTGCCTGGAGTACGCTACACCTGCAACAACACAAACAAACAGACAAGATACCCTTCTCAAAGGGACCTATCAAGGTTATCATCTTGCGACAATGTTCAAGTAATTCATTGTTTCAACAATCAGTGGCCTAGGCCAGAAAGTTTATGTATGCGCATTTTATCAAAAACATCGGCGTTCTTTTTCGCAAACAAAACAGATAAATGCTAAACAGACAAACAAAATTGCTGAATAGTATACATTTTATTGATAACGAACCCCTGAATGGGTAAAAATGTTTTACAACAGATGCAAGCTCCTGGAATGAGGAAGCTGCGCAAAAATAAAACATAAATATACATCAGTATATACAAATGTCGGCAACGAGGCGTAGACGAACACCATGAGTTGATCCCTCTATGACCTACTCGACTTTGATACTTCTCCGACGCTTCAGCTTCAGAAGAGATTGATTCAGATAAACGGCCCTCGGGTCTTCCAAACCACTAAACAATGAAAGTCCACACGCGGAACGCAGTCATTTGCTTTTTCAAATCCCTAACTTTTGCCTAAACCGCCCTTCCGGGTTTTCGATTCACCGGGATACCCTTTTTTGCCAAAGTCGCCCGTCCGAGTTTTCGACTTTGCGGGTGTACATTCTTTTCTTTATATCCCTAATTTTTGCCCGAACCTTTTTCCTTTTTTATGGTTCGCCGGGATGCCCCATTTTTGCCTGGATATTCCTTTTCTTTCCAGCGGGTCATTCTTTAAGCAAAGTATTTTTTAACTGCGTCCGCGTTCACCGGGGATGCAAAATCTTCACCATCCATCGTGGATAACAACAAAGCTCCTCCCGAGAAGACCTTGCTGACGACGTACGAACCTTCGTAATTGGGAGTCCACTTGCCCCGGTGATCGGAGTGTGGAGGAAGAATCTTCTTCAGGACGAGATCACCTGTCTGAAAGCTTCTAGGACGCACCTTCTTATCATAAGCTTTCTTCATTCGGCTTTGGTACAGACGAACATACGCAATCGATGCCAACCTCTTCTCGTCCATCAAGCTGAGTTGGTTTAGTCGGTTCTTAATCCATTCTGCCTCGTCGAGTTTCACGTCAACCAAAACTCGCAAAGAAGGGATCTCCACTTCTAACGGCAGGACGGCTTCCATACCGTACACTAAGGAGAAAGGAGTTGCCCCGGATGATGTACGTACCGTTGTACGATAACCGTGCAGTGCAAATGGCAGCATCTCGTGCCAATCTTTGTAGGTCACAACCATCTTCTGAACAATCTTCTTGATGTTCTTATTGGCCGCTTCAACGGCGCCATTCATCTTCGGCCGGTAAGGAGATGAGTTGCGGTGTTCAATCTTGAAACTCTGGCACAACTCCTTCATCATCTTGTTATTCAGATTCGAACCATTATCAGTAATGATCCGCTCGGGAATTCCGTAACGACAGATGATGTCCCTCTTTATGAATTTAGCCACCACCTGCTTGGTCACATTAGCATATGAGGCTGCCTCCACCTGCTTGGTCACATTAGCATATGAGGCTGCCTCCACCCACTTGGTGAAGTAGTCGATGGCTACTAGAATGAAGCGATGACCGTTAGATGCAGTAGGCTCAATCTTGCCTATCATGTCGATGCCCCACATGGAGAACGGCCACGGGGCAGACATGACATTTAACGGGCACGGCGGCACATGAACTTTATCAGCATAAATCTGGCATTTATGACATCTCTTCGCGAATTTAAAGCAATCCGATTCCATCGTCAGCCAGTAATATCCTGCTCTCAGGATCTTTCTCGTCATAGCATGCCCGCCGGCGTGCGTACCAAATGTGCCTTCATGGACTTCTTCCATGAGCATACTCGCTTCTTTCTCATCTACACATCTGAGTAGCACGAGATCGTGGTTTCTTTTATACAAAACTCCATCAGGATTGAGATAAAAATTTCCAGACAGCCTCCTCAGAGTCTTCTTATCCTGGGTGGACGCTCCCGCGGGATATTCCTTAGTCATAAGGAAGGTCTGAATGTCATGGAACCATGGCTTGCCGTCGGAGGCTTCCTCGATCGCGAAGACGAAAGCAGGTCTATCAAGACGAGAAAGGACAATTCTTGGAGCTTCATTCCAAAAATTGACTTTATACATCGAAGCCAACGTGGCTAAGGCATCAGCCATCTGATTTTCAGCTCTGGGCACATGATGGAGTTCCACTCGATCAAAGAACAGAAGCAGCCTTCTGGCATAGTTCATGTACGACACCAAATTCGATTGACGAGTCTCCCACTCCCCTTTAATCTGGTTGATCACAAGCGCCGAGTCACCATATACGTCTAGGTTCTTGATTCTCAAATCAATTACTTCTTCTAGACCCATGATGCATGCTTCGTACTCCGTTTCGTTATTGGTGACCGGAAACGTCAGTCTCGCAGTGAACGGGATGTGGGATCCATGGGGAGTCGTGATGATCACCCCAATGCCACTTCCGTAGGAATTAACCGCCCCGTCAAATATCAATTTCCATTGGGATTTCCTATCTGGCCCCTCGTCGGGCAACGGCTCATCGCAATCTTTTGCTTTGAGAAACATGATATCCTCATCAGGGAATTCAAATTTCATCGGCTGGTAATCTTCGATCGGCTGTTCGGCCAGGTATTCAGACAATACGCTTTCCTTGATGGCCTTCTGGGACACGTGCTGAATGTCATATTCCGTCAACACCATTTGCCATCTGGCAATCCTTCCCGAAAGCGCTTGCTTCTCGAAGACGTACTTGATCGGATCCATCTTCGAAATTAGCATGGTGGTGTGATTGAGCATGTACTGTCGTAAACGTTTGGCAGCCCAGGCTAGTGCACAACACGTCTTCTCCAGCATCGAGTAACGAGATTCACAGTCTGTGAACTTTTTACTCAAGTAGTAAATGACATGCTCCTTTCTGCTCGTCTCGTCATGTTGACTGAGAACACACCCCATACTATTCTCAAGAACTGTGAAGTACATGATTAAGGGTCGTCCGGCCACCAGGGGTATCAAGATCGGAGGTTCCTGCAGATACTGTTTTATCTTGTCGAATGCCTTCTGGCAATCCTCATTCCAGATAATCGCCTGATCTTTCTTTAGTAGTTTGAACATCGCTTCACACGTGGCCGTGAGCTGAGAGATAAACCTTGCAATGTAGTTTATTCTGCCCAAGAAACCACGAACTCCTTTTTCTGTTTTTGGCACTGGCATTTATTGTATCGCTTTAATCTTCGCAGGATCAACCTCGATGCCTCTTTCACTCACGATAAACCCCAGTAGTTTTCCAGACCGTACTCCGAAAGTACACTTGTTAGGATTCAGCCTCAACCTGAACTTCCTAAGCCTCTCAAAAAGCTTCAGCAAATTGACTAGATGTCCTTCCTCCGTTTGGGACTTCGCAATCATGTCATCAACATAGACTTCAATCTCATGATGAATCATGTCATGAAACAAAGTAACCATTGCTCGTTGGTAAGTGGCCCCTGCGTTCTTCAGACCGAAAGGCATTACCTTATAGCAAAATGTTCCCCAAGGAATGATAAACGTAGTTTTCTCCATGTCCTCCGACGCCATCTTGATCTGGTTGTAACCGGAGAAGCCATCCATGAACGAAAACACGGAGAACTGAGCTGTATTGTCGACCAACACATCAATATGAGGCAACGGGAAATCATCTTTAGGGCTCGCCCTATTCAAGTCCCGATAATCGACGCACATTCGTACCTTACCGTCCTTCTTCGGTACAGGCACTATGTTGGCGACCCACGGAGGGTAAGTGGTGACCGCTAAGAAGCCAGCATCAAGCTGCTTTTGCACTTCTTCTTTGATCTTAACGGCCATATCTGGTCGCGTCCTCCTAAGTTTCTACTTAACGGGAGGACAATCTTCTCGCGGCGGCAAGTGATGGACCACAATGTTAGTATCAAGTCCGGGCATATCTTCGTATGACCAAGCAAAGACGTCACTATACTCTCTCAGCATCTCGACCAATCTTCGCTTGACATCACTCTGCAATGCAGCCCCTATCCTGACATTCCTGACTAGTTCTTCAGAACCCAAATTCACAATCTCGATCTCCTCTTCATGAGGCAGAATAACTTTCTCTTCTTGTTTTAACAAGCGGGCCAACTCTTCAGGAAGGTCTTCGTCTTCATCAATCTCTTCCTCGGCTTGATAGATCGGGCAATCGAAGTCGAAGTGAGTCGTAGAAGGTCCAGAGTCGATGTCATCTGCTATGTGGATCCTGCAATAACAAGGGTTAAGCTTAAAACAAGGATATGCAGGTTAGCACAAATCCCATTGCCATTTTATTGTTTTTCAAAACAAATGTAAAATAGGAATAACAGAGATCACAATATTTGAATACGAAGAAAAACGCCTTTTGATTTATTGATAAAATGCATGTACATAATCAAACAAGGCCCTGACAATAAAACCACTATGCCCCGGGTAGGACATAGGGTTGTACAATGATTGGAAAAAGTAAATCATTACTCTTCGCTTGTCATCTGGATGATATCCTTGACGGACCAATTGTTGAGGCTCTCGCCTGGCTTGCTTGGCTGGATCCAAGAGTCTAGGTCACAGTCGCTATCTCCGCTGTCTTCAGACACCGCGTTGACGCTTTCAAATATCACCCCACCACTAGTAAACTGGATCGGCCCCTTACCTCGCGACGCACTGCTAGAAGAGGAGGCTTCAGCTCCAGGAGAATATCCCAACCCAAACTTGTCTTGCTTGTTAGGTATCTCCAAAATTCGCCCCCAGCTTGGGGTAGATCCGGCTTGGACAACAGCCTAGGCTTCCTTGAAGGAAGAGAGAGTCATCTCTGGCTTCTCAGTGACTATAGGAGCTACGTCCTTGACTTTAACAGCTTCGAACGCTTGGCATAGGGTCTCGTGGATTTCCCCATCCATCTCGACATACTTGAAGGACGACAAATGGCTCACCATTATATCTTCCTCGCCACAAACGATCACGATGCTACCTTCGACAGCGTACTTGAGTTTCTGGTGCAACGTGGAGGTCACGGCACCCGCAGAATGGATCCATGGCCGGCCCAAGAGACAGCTGTAGGCAGGCATGATGTCCATAATGTAAAAGATCGTGTCGAATGTTTCCGGCCCGACTTGGATTGGCAACGTCACCTCCCCGAAAACATGGCATTTGGTTCCATCGAACGCCTTCACAACCAGATCACTGGGTGTGCAAATCACTCCGCGAGTATCTAACTTCATTAATGCCTTCTTCGGAAGAACATTGAGCGACGACCCCGTGTCTACCAACACGTGAGACATAATCGTTCCCCTACACTCTATCGAGATGTGCAGGGCGCTATTGTGGTTCCTCCTCTTCGGCGTCAGCTGTAGGTCAGTGAACCCTAACCCATTTCCAGCATTCACGTGGGCTACGGCCTCTTCTAGCTGGTTTACCGATATTTCTTGCGGTATATATGCGGCGTTCAACACCTTCAGCAGTGCGTTGCGGTGTGCTTCAGAACACAGCAACAAATTCAGGATGGAAATTTTCGAGGGTGTCTGATGGAGATGATCCACGATCTTGTAGTCACTCTTTTTAATCAACCTCATAAATTCCTCGGCGTCTTTAACGAGTAAGTCTTTTTCTACCCCACGAGGGATCTCTTCAACGACTTTACTTTTACCTTTATCAGCTGCGTCAGCTCTGTCCGCTTTGTCCGCCACGACCTCAGGTGGTGCAAACACTCTCCCGCTGCGAGTGATTCCGCTGATTCCCGCAAGGTTCTCCACAGACGACCCAAACGGTTCTAGTTCCAACTTCTATCCGTTGCAGTAGACTTCAGCCCCATAATGCCATGGGACAGCATTGGTGCTTTCGAAGGGTATCGGCCCAGCTTTGGTGATGGTAATAGTGGGCGGTCTGGGTGCAGAAATAGTTATCGTCTGGCGAGGGATGGTGATGGTGGCGACCTCATCATCATGCTTCAGCACTACCTCTCCCGATCCACTTTCGGCCCTCCGGCTAAACTGTAGGATCCCTTCAATCATCAGACTTTGAATCCCCTCTATCAACTGTTCACATCCCCCAGGACTTGTCGTACAGCCCATGCACAGCTCTCCGCAACCTGGAAAGAAACCTCTTTTCATCAACTTAGCTTTAACGAAGCTAAGCGGCATCTTTAGATCTCTGACGTCAGTCAACACATCCAAGTTCTCGTCTTCAATAATGGCGTTTACTCCACCTCCCCTATGGTTCGGCATAGGGTTCTTCGTGACGTTTGGCACATTATCTGAGAAGTTGATGATCTTAGCGTCCACCATGTCCTGCACCTTATGCTTGAAGGCTTTGCAGTTTTCTATTGTGTGGCCTGGCGCCCCTGAGTGAAACTCACAAGTTGCATTCGCGTCATAACCTGGCGGAGGTGCCCCTGTCAAGGGAGCCAGGGTTCTTTTCTGGATCAACTGTAGCTGAAGCAAAGTCTGTAATAGTTGCGCGTACGACATGGGCGGTGTCTCGAGGTGACGGCTCGACAGAGGTGCCCTATTCTGATACTTTCTGTACCCTTGTTGATTCGGTTGCTGCTGTTGCTGCTGCTGCTGCTGTGGCTGATGAACTGCCGGGATAGTTATCCTGGCCACTTGTTGGTGAGGGCCTTTACCCTTCCTTCGAGCGTTGGTCACGGCGCTCGTTTCTCCTTCCCGTCTCTTGCCACTATAAGGTTTCTTTCCTCCTCCTCCGGCCGAGGATGAATCACCTTGAATTTTCCCGAGTTTGATCCCATTTTCAATGTGCTCACCCGTGATAATGAGATCTGAGAAGGTTCCAGACATATCGCTGACCAATTTCTCATAGTAAACCCCTGGAGGGTGGCTACGAACATTTGCACAAGCTCGCGCTCAACCATCGGCGGCTGAACCCTGGCTGCCAACTCACGCCACCGCTGGGCGTATTCCTTGAACCCTTCGTTGTTCTTTTGCGACAGATTCTGCAGTTGGACTCGGTTCAGGGCCAAGTCGCTATTGTATTGGTAGTGGTGCACAAATGCTTCATCAAGTTCCTTCCACGTGCGCACACTGGTAGGTTCCAGACTCATGTACCATCCGAGGGATGGTCCGGACATACTATCCTGAAAGAAGTGCATCAGCAACTTCTCATCATCAGAATGAGCTGGCATTTTCCGGTAGTATGATCTCAGATGGACACGAGGGCAAGTGGTGCCCTTGTACTTTTCAAAGTCAGGTACCTTGAACTTGGGAGGCACCTTGAAATCAGCAATCAGTCCCAACTTGGACATATCAACGCCCAGGGTGTTCTGGTTCTCGATATTTCTCATCTTATCCTCGAGTGCCTTGAACCTTAGACGTGCTTCAGCAGTCATTTCCCCTTCAGCACCTCTCTGAGAGGACACATCGTCTTGGCGGTCTTCTAACCATGGTTGCGGCCCGAACAGATTTCCAACACCCGCAGTGCCGTTGCCCAGCCCAACATTGACATTAGCTTCAAAATTTCCATTACCGACGCCCGTCGTATTACCATTGAGTCCCATGTTAGCTATCACATTGCCGTTGGCACTGCCATTCCCCCCGGTCACGGGGACGCCATTCTGGGGAGTTTCAACTGGTGGAGGGGTAGGCACGGTCCCACCATGGAGTACGCCATTGCTATCGACCCTTGAAATCAGAGGCTGAACCAAGGTTCTGAGCTGATCCTGGCCATTGGCGACCACTTGCATGAGCTCCATGAAGTGATCCATTCTTTCGCGGAGTTCCTGAACATCAGTTTGCACTTGCTCCATGATTCTGGTTTGATTTGCTCTGGTCGGATAGCGGTGGATTGGTCTTTGATCAATCCTGTAACAACATGAAACAACCTGAAAATCTAAAAGGGTTAGGAAAAACGACAAAGTGCTCGTTATGCAAATGCTTCATGCAAATGCAAACGTGTGTTTGTGCGTTAGGGAGGTATCCCCCGATCCTAGTGCCTGAGTGCCAATGCTGATAATAAGAAGTCCGAGTCCAGTCATGGAAATAACATCTCATATATAAAGAAAGCCCATCAAGGCGGTATACAACATCAGTGAGTACAAGATGAATCAATAGCGTGACCTCAGCCAATAAGCCTGGTGATGGTCAGCATCCAACAATGATCAAACGAAAGGAATACAAATATAGTCAAGTACGGCCACGGGCGCGAAACTCTTCTAACAAATTCCTCGTTTCTGGATGATCAGGCCGAGTGAGTAACCCTTCGACGAGTAACTCCCTCTGCATAATGGTGTATTGAAGACCTTCGACTGAATCTTCCCATGCTCCTTCGCCGAAACAATCTTCTAACTTCCGCTTTTTGGACTCAAACGTCAGTTTGCGCTCCTTCAGGTTAGCAAGAGCCCTGTTGAGCTGGCCTTCAGCGGCGTATCTGCGAGCGGTTTCTTCATCAATCCTCTTCTCACTAGCCTTCACCTAGGCTTTCAGCTTAGAGATCTGTTGCATCAGCTTATCCTCCCGCTCTTTCCTGTTGGCTAGGGAGGCCTTCCAATGCTGGTTAAACTTGGATATCCTCCGATGCGCTTCGTCCAAGTGTTGCTTCTTCGTGGCCAGTACATTGTTGACAGCTTTGAAGTCTCGACCCATGCGCTCACGCTCAGCTATCTGCTTAGTCAAATCTGTCCCCAACTGGTTCACCAGTTCTGTCTGCCTCTTGAAGGAATGAACGACTTCGTTTCTCTCGCTTCTGAGCTGCGCCAATTCTTTCTCCAGTTCTTCATTTGCCCTCTTCAATTCATCTCTCTCAGCTAACACCTGATTATGTTGCTGAATGGGCACGGTAGAAGGCTCTTCAATCATTGGAGGGCTTCCTGGCTTGGCAGGAAGAAACGGCATCCCTATAACATCTGCTCTGGCTCTGATCCAAGTTACATATGGAGCGTAGGCTTGATTATTACTTTTCTCCAGCAATGGTTTTCCCCTCTTACTGATACCATTCCAAGCACGCTGAAGCTTAGATAACAGATCCCCCTCTAGAAGACCAGTGAGGTACAGAGATTCCTGCACCTCTTCATCCTTCGGCGGAGCTCTCAAAGCATAAGCAAACTGTCGGACCAGCAAAGACGGATTATAGTTTATGCAGCCCTTCCTGCCTATCAGAGGCACGTTCGGAAACCCGCCGCAACTGAAGATAATCTCGGTACCCAACCTATCTCTGTCAAACCAGTCAATATCCTCCGCTGATAGACTCATCAAACGCTCAGACCACTCAGCTGTGGCTGCAGACGAAGCAAAGGGACCCCTCTTGGGTAGATGACTATCAAGCCATCTATAAAGCAAGGGCACACAGCACGAGACATTCTTACCCCTCCTTTTCTCGTTTTTGTAGTGGATAGAATGGTAGACATCTCCTATCAAGGTAGGGAGTGGATTCCCTGATGCAAAGATGCGGAAGGCGTCGAAGTCCACAAAGTCGGGCATATTGGGGAACAGAATGATGCCATATATGCACAGAGCGAGAATGGCGTTGAATACGACCCAACATCCGTCTTTGGCGCACTGCTGAGCCTTTCCCACCAAGAACTGCAAGGAGAAAACGGGGACCTTATTCCAACTAGACAACACCAACTCGGAGGCATCCAGATGAAGTGAAGGAGCTAGACTAGCCAGATCAGGCTCAGCATCCATATGAACAAAGGGCATCTGCCTCTTGATAGGCACACCTAACAAATCAGCATATTCCTCTAGTGTGGGCGCGAGAACAAAATCCTGGAAAGTAAAGCATCTCAACGAAGGATCGTAGAACTGCAGCAGAGCGTGCAACCCATTCAACTCGAACGCAGAAGGTTTACGAACCAAACTGAGCAATTTACCATAAGATTTTATGAACTCATCTCTCACAGAATCATCTGCTAAAGCAATCAAACCGGTCAGCTGAACCACATCAGGGGCAGGGAGCTTGTAAGCCACGGTCTTCCTCAGAGAACCCATAACAATACAATAGGAGGCAAGAAATCCTGGATCGGGGAAAACGGTACCTGCAACACAGACACATGTTAATGCAATGCAAATGAGTATGCAAAACAATGTAAAATGCAATCATGCAGCAGGAGATCAAGGCAACTGTGCTGTGGAGAGATGAAGGTGAAGGTTCTGTATCAACAAAACCACAATACTGCTCTGTCAAGAACAACCACTATCTTTGATAGGAAGAAAACCCTGGTATCGGACCATAAACCTGCTCTGTCAAGAACACACACACATAGGACCATAAATCTGCTCTGTCAAGAACAAACATCTGATAATAGGGACCTCTGATACAGGACCATAAATCTGCTCTGTCAAGAACAAACATCTGATACAGGACCTCTGATACAGGACCAAAACTCTGCTCTGTCAAGAACAAACATCTGATACAGGACCTCTGATACAAGACCAAAACTCTGCTCTGCTCTATCAAGAACAAACATCTGATACAGGACCTCTGATACAGGACCAAAACTCTGCTCTGCTCTATCAAGAACAAATACCCATCTCTGAATATAAGGTCCTCTGATACAGGACCATAACTCTGCTCTGTCAAGAACAAACATCTATCTGATGATGAGAACCTCCGGTACCAACAAAACTGATTCACTATCAAGAAAACCAGGTAGTCTGAAGGTTAAAGTTTCCTGCAACAAACCCAACCCTGCTCACAGGTATGGACCTAAACTGACTCAAGTTCGGCATCATATGCGGTCATCAGCGTCACAAACATTCAAGAGGGGTGATACGATACCCAGAAGGTGTGGCATCACCAGCTCATGAAGCGGCCTCACTCGGCTGAATCCCAAATGATCGGTCCCCAGAGTCGACAATCCTCCAAACCAACAACCCCCTCAACCCAAAGGGTTGAAAAAGAAGTCAACCGGGAGAACCTCGTCTGAGCGTGGATTTCATGAGACACTAGTGCCTGCCAAGCAAGCACGCGCCCACTAATTTCCACAACTAATGCTATGTTCACTCAAGCCTGGGTCTGGCTTCTCACTCATCAGAATGCCCCTCCCACAACAACACAGATAATCATATCATACTGGAAATAAAATGCGGGAAATAAAAATGCGATAAATAAACACAACCCAACAAGTAATCATACAAGCGCTAGGATTGACTCTTGCAAGGGACGTCGGATCCCCAAACTGACTCGCATAAGGGACGTTGGATCCCAGGAAACTATCAAGTCCCCAGCAGAGTCGCCAGCTGTCGCTACCGCGAAAATAAGGTGCCGGAAAAACAGAAGAGTTGCCACCTTTCGTTATTTATCCCTCAGAACGGGAAAGGAAACGATCGGAAAAACCTGACGAATGGGTATAAGACAAGGTTGTCGCAACCGTTGTCTGGGTTCGGGAGTCGGTTACGCAAGGGGAAGGTATTAACACCCCTCACGTCCGTCGTACTCGACGGGATCCACGCTTGTTGTGTTTACTGGACGAGTTGGTTTATCTATCTACCTATCAAGGCTGGCTTTAAACATAAAAGAAAATGACTCGGCAAAGCGCCGCGCTTCATGCCTACGTATTCTCATCAGAGAATGAGAAATCAGAGTCAACATAGTTCGACCTACTACGGGTTACGGGGAAGGTGGCTCGCCAATACGTCAGTATTGTGCCTACGTACTCTCAACAGGTTTGAGAGATCAGAGCTTACGTAGTTCGGGATAATACGGATTACGGGAATTCAGATTCATCTGTTTCATCGAGTAGGGTTAAACAACAGTTCCAGCAGTTAGGGACAAAGCCTGTTTGCGTTGGCGCTGAAGTTTAACGACACTCTTTTCTTCAGAAAAACTTCCTTTGAATTATGGGCCCACGGGGCAAAAAGGTTTGAAGTTTGTTTTCTGTCTTTTATGGAAGAACTGTTTTTTATTGTGTTTGCAATTTCAATCGCACTAAAGACCATGACCTGAGAGTGAATGCGTCACATGTCACCCAAAGGGTGCCATACTAAACATCCAGACTGTTGAAAAGAAACTCTCCAACAATCCTTTCTCAGATAGCTTAAGGCTCGTAACGTACGAAAGAAATCATTCATGATTACTATATCTTAAGCTGTTTTGAGATGAGAAGAGAACAGGCTCAACTAAAGGGAGACTATCAAGTCCTAATGTTGTCATGCCAAGGATTCATCCTATGGTTGAGGTTTGAAACAGGGAACTCCTAGAAGTTATCATGCATAGGTTTCAACCTAAAGTTCTATCATCACTTCCTTATCAAAGGAAAAGAGATTCCTAGGGGATCATGTCAATGATAAACAGGAACAGATAAAGCATCAGCTTAAACAGTAATCAGATATACAGTAAACGACTGTAAAATGCATGCTATGCAAGTGAGGGAGGAAATGTGTATGGGTCATCAGCCTCCACAAGCTCATCTCAACCTCAAGCCAGATATGAATAACAGTAATCATACAGGAAAGACATGCTATCAAGCAGAAGATAAATGACTGTAATCATACAGAGGAAATAACATGCTATCAAGCAAACACAAACCACATGGGCAAGGGAGCTGGGCTCTACCGAATACCCGCAAGCAAAGTCATACAGTAAAAATACAAGCAGAGGGAGCAACTCAACCTCTAGTGCAATCATGCTCCTAGATTAAAGTCAGTCTAGATATGAACTTATTCTAATGCATCAAGCAAATCAAACAAGTCACAACAATATAGAAAAGAAAACAGACATGAAGAAAACAGATCAACCACCCCTTCCTCATCCAAGCTTCAGCTCTTCTGACAGCAACTTCAGTCATCAGACTTCAATCATCCTTCCAGGCTACCATCTTTCATGGCAAGTATCAACTTGCTTTTCCAAGGTTTCAACCTATCAAACATAAGTATCAACTTGTTCTCTCTTCTCCAAGCTTCAGCTCCTCAGTCAATTCCACCCTCAGGCTTCACTCCTAACTACAAGTATCAACTTGATTCCTTCAGGCTCTCGATGCATCAGTGTGAGTATCAACTCATCTTTTATTCCTCAAGCCTCATCAATTCACTTAATCTCAATTGAATCCTCAAGTATCAACTTATTCTCCTTGCTCTTCAAGCTTCAGCTGTAATGGCAATGCTCAAGGAATCATCCTCTTCCCCACTCTTCAGTGAAGTCCTCATCTTCAAACTCAAGTCCAACATCTTTCAAGATATTCAAACCAAAAGACAATTGATTTAACAGGATGAATGGAAATGATAAACAACTTATTGACAACCAAAGGAAGCCTGTAAGGGTTCATCATTATGAGAGACTGGTTCCCTCAAAGTTCTACTTCTCAGATAAAGCCACTCATCCCTCCAAAGGAGGGATGTGAATATATGAGAAGGACTTTTAGTCATTGGGAGGAATGGAAGCACAAGATTCTTTCCATATTTGTGAAAGAAATCATTCTAACTATAAGGCTCTCCCTATGTCTCCTATCTCCTAAATCTTCATCAGACACCTTCAGGCACAAGCAACTCCAAGCTCCAAGCAACTTCAAGCATCCTCACCTTGTCTTCAACTTGTCTTCAATCTCAACCAAAGGCAAACAAAGCAAAACCCTAATCTAAGGGAACTGGAGAGGTTAAACTAGTTGAATTAGTAAGTTAGGATCACCTAAAACCTAGTACTAAAGTTAGTCCTAACTAAAATACTAAAACCAATTGTAAAATCCTACAAAAATAACTATGGGAACCTAGGTCAATCATGACTCTACCACATTAATTTCAGAGATCAAATCATCAAATAAGACCTAGAAATAAATTCTACATTATGAGGTACTAAACCTAAACCCTAAAAGGAAGCACCTAAATCTCAATCTAGAAAGCACACCTATTTTTATCACAAAAATGTGAGAAAAATGCTATGGGAGCATACATGTCTAACCTAATCACACACAAAAAATTAGGACCAAAGTCATCACCACATGATCAAACAAAATTCCACAAAATTAGGTATCAAACATAACCATTTTAATATCAATTAAAATATAAAATTCCCATAAAATAAGAAAATGCATGAAATGAAAATATTATTTTCTAAAAAATACTAGACTCAATCATGAGTATAATGCAAAAAGAATGGGATTAATTGGATTAATTTTCAATTTATTATGAATTTTTCAAGAACCATAAATAAAATAAAAAAAACAAAGAAAATCAATGGAAATTAATAGGCGTGTGTGGCAAATAGCAAGAAAAATCAATTCAAATTCAGACTGGGCTGAAAAGGGGGGTGTCAGTATCAAATGTAATCTAAGCCCAACGCTTTAGTCTTGAATTCATAACATCAGAAATGTCACACACCAAGGTTCAAACTCGCTCACCCATGGTCTATGCAGCGAAGCTTCTCAGGTCAATAAACAAAACGATGCGTTTAAGGCTAGGGATGCGTGGCTCAACGTGAGCCCTGGGATCCACAGACTAGGTCAAATTCTCCATGCGAACGAAGGGTGAGGATTGTATCTTCCTCGTTTCAAACCTGCAACTCGCGCGCGCCCACCCAAATCGCCGGTGGCTTTTCTGGCCACCCCTGCGCAACCCTAGATCCTTCTATACTCAACCATTGGTCACGATGTCTTAACGAAAATTGATCAGAATTTTCTCAGGAATCTAACCATGCCATTAGTTTACACTGAAAACGCGTGATTCGCCAAAACCATATCTCAACCGAAAATGGGAGGAACCCTAATTTGTCTCTATCCATGAAATTAACTACCCAGAATTCATCTACATGTTAAAGGGAACCTAACCACATGCTTCTAATGGATTAAAAGTGCATAATTAAAGAGATATCTCAAGAACTTAGAACCAACCTTGAAGCTCGGATTGTGGTGGTTATGTGCTTCAATTCTCCCTCAAACTATGTAGAATCCTTCAAGGAGTAATGGTGGACAATTCTTGATGCTTAGTTCTTGCTGCAACCTCTTGATTCTCCAAAACGCATTTCCAATTTTTCAAGCTTTTCTTCACTTCACATCAATGGATTCTCAACAGAATTCTGCTCCAGAACCTTCCAAATTCGTTCTAATTCTTACTTATAGTGTGTTCAGATGGATATCAAGCCCACACTAGGCCCAATCCTTGATTTTGGATGTTCACCTTTCCTTCCAAATTTAAACATGGAAATGTGCCTTCAAGCCTTACTCATGCCTTTAACTCACTCCAAGTCATTCACTTAATCATTAAGGAGTGTGATGTAATGGTTTTTTTTCCTTTGGTTTTAACATAGGGAGTGTACATGATATGTTTCTTAAATGTGAAGTAACCATCCAAATGACCATGCTATGGACCTCAAGTTAAAAATGTGGCAATGCCAATATTTCTAAAATATTAATTCCATTCAAAATGACCACAAATTTGACTTGGAAACATGTTATTCTCACTTCTTTTGAATTTTCTCATTTTAATTCATTAAAATGGCTTTCATGTGAAGTTTCTTCAACCAATGCTTGGTATAATCCATATCAATGGACACTTGATGTTTAGACAAGCTAAAAACATCATTTTGAACAACTTTGATGTTGAACATTTTTCCATTTGAAGCTTGGAAATAGGAGTTATGGCCTTATGCTTGAAATGACCTGTAATCTCCAAATGACCAAAATACCTTTGACTTGTCAAAGCCATAACTTGAGTTCTACAAATCCTATCAAGGACTTCTAGTACTCTCTATAAATCTAAGAGGATAAGGAACAACATTCATGTTGACAAAAAGTTCATAGGAATCATCCTTCTAGGGCAAAAGCTTGATGCAAGTTGGGTAACTTTCAAGCCCCCAGATTCACATACCTCAGATGACCTGTAACTTGTCAAAGTCATAACTTGAGTTCTACAAATCCTATAAAGGACTTATAGTACTCAAATTAAAGCTAAGAATAAGCTCTACAACATTCATGTTGGGGGCAAGATGAGATGACAATCACATCTTAGGCTAAACTGCCTTGGAGATAGTGGTCAAACTAGGGGATTTTACACTGTCAAGGCTTAGAAACCCTAGCTTGAAACTTCTCAAACTCTTCAATCATGATGATTTGACCTTGGAATAATCCTTATAACATCTCAATGCATAAATACATGATCAAATGGCCCTTGAATTAGGTCTCAACCTCCTTCAAATTATCAGTTGACCAAGGGTTGACCCAGTCAAACCCTAATTACACCACTCATGGCTGAGGCTTCTTAATCTTGCACAATGACCTGTCTAGGCTTCATGATGGCTTTCAAGACATCTCCTAAGCTATTTCAAGGCTTCAAGTCCATCTCCATGACCTCAGAATCATCTGATGACTTCCCACAACTCTCAAGTTAGGAGACACACCCTCTTGGTTTCAACCACTCTCTCTGAGGATCTTCTGACTCCTCTGACAAAGATATCTACCCTTGAACACTTGAATAACCTTCTTTGCTAGCTTCATAGTCTCGTATAGCTCTTGATTGGTAATCATACCTCTTGATCTCCTGCACACATGTCAATGAAATGCAAATGATAATGCTAATGTGAATGAAATGAAACACAAGCTAGGTAAAGAAATGTTGGTCAAATTTTGGGGTGCAACAGCCAGCTCAACACGAAGTTGAGAGGAACATTTGACCTTGCCGTCAGGAATCTATTAAACAAACAGGCATCGAACCCGAATCGCGGCTCATCCCAAATTTGAGAAGAACATCTGACCTCGCCGTCAGGCATCTGTTAAACAAACATGCATCAAACTTGAATGTTGGCTATACCCGAATTTGAGAAGAACATCTAACCTTACCGTCAAGCATCTGTTAAGCAAACATACAATGAAACCGAAGGCCGGCTCAACCCGAAGTTGAGAAGAACATTTGACCTTGCCGCCAGGCATCTGTTAAACAAACATCATCGAACCCGAAGGCCGGCTAAACACGAAGTTCATATGAATATCTGACCTCGCCGTCAGGGATCTGTTAAACAAACAGGCATCGAACCCGAAGACTGGCTAAACCAGAAGTAGAGAAGAACATCTGACCTCACTGTCAAGCATCTGTTAAACAAACATCATCAAACCCGAAGGCCAGCTCAATCCGAAGTTAAGAAGAACATCTGACATCACCGTCAGGCATCTGTTAAACAAACACGCATCGATTTTGAAGGCCAATTCAACCCGAATTTGAGAAGAACATCTGACATCACCGTCAAGCATATTATAAAAAACAGGCATCGAACCCGAAGGCTGGCTCAACACGAATTTGAGAAGAACATTTGACCTCACCGTCAGGCATCTGTTAAAGAAACAGGCATCGAACCCGAAGGCCGGCTCAACCCGAAGTTTAGAAGAACATCTAACCTCGCCGTCAGGCATTTGTTAAAAAAATAGGCATCGTACCCGAAGGCCGGCACAACACGAAGTTGAGAGGAACATCTGACCTTTCTGTCAGGCATTGAACCCGAAGGTCGGCTCATCACGAAGTTCATAGGAATATCTGACCTCGCCTTCAGGGATCTGTTAAACAAACAGGCATCGATCCTAAAGACCGGCTCAACCCGAAGTTGAGAAGAACATCTGACCTTGCTGTACGGCATCTGTTAAACAAACAGGCAACGAATTTGATGGTCGGCTCAACCCGAAGTTGAGAAGAACATCTGACCTTTCTGTGAAGCACCAGTTAAACAAACAGGCATCGATCCCGAACGCCGGTTCAACCCAAAGTTGAGAAGAATATCTGACCTCACCATCAGGCATCTGTTAAACAAACAGGCATCGAACCCGAAGGCCGGCTCAACCAAAAGTTGAGAAAAACATCTGACCTCGTCGTCAGGCATCTATTAAACAAACACGCATCGAATTTGAAAGTCGTATCAACCCGAAGTTTATAAGAACATATGACCTTGCTGTCAGGCATCATTTAAACAAATAGGCATCGAACCCGAAGGTCGGCTCAACACGAAGTTGAGAGGAACATCTGACCTCGAAGCCAGGCATCTGTTAAACAAACACGCATCAAACCCGAAGGGCGGCTCAACACGAAGTTGAGAGGAACATCTGACCTCGCCGTCAGGCATCTGTTAAACAAACAGGCATCGAACCTGAACGTCGGCTCAACCCGAAGTTGAGAAGAACATCTGACCTCGCCGTGAGGCATCTGTTAAAAAAACAGACATCGAACCCGATGTTCGTCTCAACCCGTAGTTGAGAGAAACATCTGACCTCACTGTTAGGAATCTGTTAAACAAATAGGCATCGAACCCGAAGGTCGGTACAACACGAAGTTGAGAGGAACATATGACCTTGCCGTCAGGCATCAGTTAAACAAACAGGCATCGAACCCGAAGGCCGACTTAACACGAAGTTGGGACGAACATCTAACCTCGCCGCCAGGCATCTATTAAACAAACACGCATCGTCCCCGAAGGGCGGATCAAACCGAAGTTAAGATGACCATCTGACATCACCGTCAGGCATCTGTTAAACAAACAAGCATCGAACCCGAAGGCCGGCTCAACATGAAGTTAAGAGGAACATCTGACCTCACCGTCAGGCATCTGTTAAACAAACAGGCATCGAACCCGAAGGCCGGCTCAAGCCGAAGTTGAGAAGAACATCTGACCTTACAGTCAGGCATCTGTTAAACAAACAGGCATCGAACCTGAAGGTCGGCTCAACACGAAGTTGAGAGGAACATTTGACCTCACCGTCAGGCATCTGTTAAAGAAACAGGCATCGAACCCGAAGGGCGGCTCAACCCGAAGTTGAGAAGAACATCTAACCTCGTTGTGAGGCATCTGTTAAACAAACAGGCATCGAACCCGAAGGCCGTCTCAACCCATAGTTAAGAAAAACATCTGACCTCGCCGTCAGGAATTTGTTAAAAAAATAGGCATTGAACCTGAAGGCCGACACAACACGAAGTTGAGAGGAACATCTGACCTTTCCGTCTGGCATCGAACCCGAAGACCGGCTCAACACGAAGTTCATAGGAATATCTGACCTTGCCGTCAGGGATCTGTTAACCAAACAGGCATCTAACCCAAAGGCGGCTCAACCCGAAGTTGAGAAGAACATCTGACCTTGCTGTCAGGCATCTATTAAAGAAACAGGAATCGAATTTGATGGTCGGCTCAACCCGAAGTTGAGAAGAACATCTGACCTTGCCGTCAAGCATCAGTTAAACAAACAGGCATCGAACCCGAAGGCCGGCTCAACCCGAAGTTGAGAAGAACATCTGACCTCGCCGTCAGGCATCTGTTAAACAAACAGGCATCGAACCCGAAGGCCGACTCAACCCGAAGTTGAGAAGAACATTTGACCTCGCCGTCAGGCATCTGTTAAACAAACATGCATCGAATTTGAAGGTCGTCTCAACCCGATGTTGAGAAGAACATCTGACCTTGCTGTCAAGCATCAGTTAAACAAATAGGCATCAAACCCGAAGGTCGGCTCAACACGAAGTTAAGAGGAACATCTGACCTTGAAGCCAGGCATCTGTTAAATAAACACGCATCGAACCCGAAGGGCAGCTCAAACCGAAGTTAAGAAGAACATCTGACCTCGCAGACCGGCATCTGTTAAACAAACAGGCATCGAACCCAAAGGCCGGCTCAACACGAAGTTTAAAGGAACATTTGACCTAGCCGTCAAGCATCTGTTAAACAAACAGGCATCGAACCCGAAGGCCGATTCAACCCGAAGTTGAGAAGAACATCTGGCCTCGCAGTCAGGCATCTGTTAAACAAACAGGCATCGAACCCGATGGCCAGCTCAACCCGAAGTTGAGAAGAACATCTGACCTCGCCCTCAAACATCTATTAAAAAACAGGCATCAAACCTAAAGGCCTGCTCAACAAGAAGTTGATAAGAAAATTAGACCTTGCCATCAGGCATCTGTTAAACAAATAGGCATCAAACACGAAGTCCCGCTCAACACGATGTTGAGAGCAACATCTGACCTCGCTATCAGACATCAATTAAAAAAACAGGCATCGAACCCGAAGGCAGGCTCAACACGAAGTTGAGAAGAACATATGACCTCGCTGTCAAGCATATGTTAAAATAACAGGCATCGAACCCGAAGGCCGACTCAACCAAAAGATGAGAAGAACATCTGACCTCGCCGTTAGGCATCTGTTAAACAAACAAGCATCGAACCCGAAAACCGGATCAACCCGAAGTTGAGAAGAACATCTGACCTCGCCGTCAGGTATTTGTTAAACAAACAAGCATCGAACCCGATGGTCGGCTCAACACGAAGTTGAGAGGAACATTTGACCTCGCCGTCAGGAATTTATTAAATAAACAGCCAACAAACCTGAATCGCGGCTCAACCCAAAGTTGAGAAGAACATCTGACCTCGCTGTCAGGCATCTGTTAAACAAACATGCATCAAACTTGAATGTTGGCTCAACCCAAAGTTGAGAAGAACATCTAACCTCGCCGTGAGGCATCTGTTAAACAAACAGGCATAGAACCCGAAGATCGTCTCAACCCGTAGTTGAGAAAACATCTGACCTCGCCGTCAGGCATCTGTTAAACAAACCGGCATCGAAACTGAAGGTCGGTACAACACGAAGTTGAGAGGAACATTTGACCTTTCCGCCAGGCATATATTAAACAAACAGGCATCAAACCCGAAGGCCGGCTCAACCCGAAGTTGAGAAGAGCATCTGACTTCGCTGTCAGGCATCAGTTAAACAAACAGGCATCGAACCCGAAGGTCGGCTTAACACGAAGTTGAGACGAACATCTGACCTCGCTGCCAGGCATCTATTAAACAAACACGCATCAACCCCGAAGGACGGCTCAAACTGAAGTTAAGATGACCATCTGACATCACCGTCAGGCATCTATTAAACAAACAGGCATCGAACCCGAAGGCCGGCTCAACACGAAGTTGAGAGAAACATCTGACCTCGCCGTCAGGCATCTGTTAAACAAACAGGCATCGAACCCGAACGTCGGCTCAACCCGAAGTTGAGAAGAACATCTGACCTCGCCGTGAGGCATCTGTTAAACAAACAGACATCGAACCCGATGTTCGTCTCAACCCATAGTTGAGAGAAACATCTGACCTCACTGTTAGGAATCTGTTAAACAAATAGGCATCGAACCCGAAGGTCGGTATAACACGAAGTTGAGAGGAACATCTGACCTTGCCGTCAGGAATCAGTTAAACAAACAGGCATCGAACCCGAAGCCCGGCTTAACACGAAGTTGGGACGAACATCTGACCTCGCCACCAGGCATCTATTAAACAAACACGCATCGTCCCCGAAGGGCGGCTCAAACCGAAGTTAAGATGACCATCTGACATCACCGTCAGGCATCTGTTAAACAAACAAGCATCGAACTCGAAGACCGGCTCAACATGAAGTTGAGAGGAACATCTGACCTCACCGTCAGGCATCTGTTAAACAAACAGGCATCGAACCCGAAGGCCGACTCAAGCCGAAGTTGAGAAGAACATCTGACCTTGCAGTCAGGCATCTATTAAACAAACAGGCATCGAACCTGAAGGCCGGCTCAACACGAAGTTGAGAGGAACATTTGACCTCACCGTCAGGCATCTGTTAAAGAAACAGGCATCGAACCCGAAGGGCGGCTCAACCCGAAGTTGAGAAGAACATCTAACCTCATTGTGAGGCATCTGTTAAACAAACAGGCATCGAACCCGAAGGCCGTCTCAACCCATAGTTAAGAAAAACATCTGACCTCACCGTCAGGAATTTGTTGAAAAAACAGGCATCGAACCTGAAGGCCGACACAACACGAAGTTGAGAGGAACATCTGACCTTTCCGTCTGGCATCGAACCCGAAGACCGGCTCAACACGAAGTTCATAGGAATATCTGACCTTGCCGTCAGGGATCTGTTAACCAAACATGCATCTAACCCAAAGGCCGGCTCAACCCGAAGTTGAGAAGAACATCTGACCTTGCTGTCAGGCATCTGTTAAAGAAACAGGAATCGAATTTGATGGCTGGCTCAACCCGAAGTTGAGAAGAACATCTGACCTTGCTGTCAGGCATCTGTTAAAGAAACAGGAATCGAATTTGATGGCCAGCTCAACCCGAAGTTGAGAAGAACATCTGACCTCGCCGTCAGGCATCTGTTAAACAAACAGGCATCGAACCCGAAGGCCGACTCAACCCGAAGTTGAGAAGAACATTTGACCTCGCCGTCAGGCATCTGTTAAACAAACATGCGTCGAATTTGAAGGTCGTCTCAACCCGAAGTTGAGAAGAACATCTGACCTTGCTGTCAAGCATCAGTTAAACAAATAGGCATCGGACCCGAAGGTCGGCTCAACACGAAGTTAAGAGGAACATCTAACCTCGAAGCCAGGCATCTGTTAAATAAACACGCATCGAACCTGAAAGTCAGCTCAAACTGAAGTTAAGAAGAACATCTGACCTCGTAGTCCGGCATCTGTTAAAGAAACAGGCATCGAACCCAAAGGTCGGCTCAACACGAAGTTTAAAGGAACATCTGACCTAGCCGTCAAGCATCTGTTAAACAAACAGGCATCGAACCCGAAGGCCAATTCAACCCAAAGTTGAGAAGAACATCTGGCCTCGCAGTCAGGCATCTGTTAAACAAACAGGCATCGAACCCGATGGTCGGCTCAACCCGAAGTTGAGAAGAACATCTGACCTCGCCCTCAGACATCTATTAAAAGACAGGCATCGAACCTAAAGGCCTGCTCAACAAGAAGTTGATAAGAAAATTAGACCTTGCCATCAGGCATATGTTAAACAAATAGGCATCAAACACGAAGTCCCGCTCAACACGATGTTGAGAGCAACATCTGACCTCGCTGTCAGGCATCAATTAAAAAAACAGGCATCGAACCCGAAGGCAGGCTCAACACGAAGTTGAGAAGAACATATGACCTCGCCGTCAAGCATATGTTAAAATAACAGGCATCGAACCCGAAGGCCGGCTCAACCAAAAGATGAGAACAACATCTAACCTCGCCGTCAGGCATCTGTTAAACAAACAAGCATCGAACCCGAAAACCGGATCAACCCGAAGTTGAGAAGAACATCTGACCTCGCCGTCAGGTATTTGTTAAACAAACAGGCATCGAACCCGATGGCCGGCTCAACACGAAGTTGAGAGGAACATTTGACCTCGCCGTCAGGAATTTATTAAATAAACAGCCAACAAACCTGAATCGCGGCTCAACCCAAAGTTGAGAAGAAAATCTGACCTCGCTGTCAGACATCTGTTAAACAAACATGCATCAAACTTGAATGTTGGCTCAACCCGAAGTTGATAAGAACATCTAACCTCGCCGTGAGGCATCTGTTAAACAAACAGGCATCGAACCCGAAGATCGTCTCAACCCGTAGTTGAGAAAACATCTGACCTCGCCGTCAGGCATCTGTTAAACAAACAGGCATCGAAACTGAAGGTCGGTACAACACGAAGTTGAGAGGAACATTTGACCTTTCCGTCAGGCATATATTAAACAAATAGGCATCAAACCCGAAGGTCGGCTCAACCCGAAGTTGAGAAGAGCATCTGACTTCGCTGTCAGGCATCAGTTAAACAAATAGGCATCGAACCCGAAGGTCGGCTTAACACGAAGTTGAGACGAACATCTGACCTTGCCGCCAGGCATCTATTAAACAAACACGCATCAACCCCGAAGGACGGCTCAAACTGAAGTTAAGATGACCATCTGACATCACCGTACGGCATCTGTTAAACAAATAGGCATCGAACCCGAAGGCCGGCTCAACACGAAGTTGATAGGAACATCTGACCTCGCTGTTAGGCATCTGTTAAACAAACAGGCATCGAACCCGAAGGCCGGCTCAACCTGAAGTTGAGGAGAACATCTGACCTCGCAGTCAGGCATCTGTTAAACAAACAGGCATCAAACCCGAAGACCGTCTCAACACGCAGTTGAGAAAAACATCTGACCTCTTTGTAAGGCATCTATTAAATAAACAGAAATCGAACCCGAAGGCCGGATCAACACAAAGTTCATAGGAATACCTGACCTCGCTATCAGGGATCTTTTAAACAAACAGGCATCAAACCTAAAGGCCGACTCAACACGAAGTTGAGAGGAACATCTGAGATCGCCGTCAGGCATCTGTTAAACAAACATGCATCAAACCCGAAGGTTGGCTCAATCCGAAGTTGAGAAGAACATCTAACCTCGCCACGAGGCATCTTTTAAACAAACAGGCATCGAACCCGAAGGTCGTCTCAACCCGTAGTTGAAAAAAACATCTGACCTCGCCGTCAGGCATCTGTTAAACAAACAGGCATCGAACCCGAAGGCCGGCACAACACGAAGTTGAGAGAAACATCTGACCTCGCTGTTAAGCATCTATTAAACAAACAGGCATCAAACCCGAAGGCCAGCTAAACAAGAAATTCATAGGAATATCTGACCTCACTGTCAGGGATCTGTTAAACAAACAGACGTCGAACCCGAAGGTCGGATCAACCCGAAGTTGAGAAGAACATCTGACCTCGTTGTCAGGCATCAGTTAACCAAACAGGTATCGAACCCGAAGGCCGGTGATGTACCCCAAAATTTGCCCAACATTTTCTTAACTTGGTTTATGTTTCATTTCATTTTGTCCGAGCTTTTGCATTTTATTTCATTTTGTTCCAAATAGGGCCATTTGCATTACCAAATCATCTTTTGTCATGGTTGGATCTTGGATTGAAGATTTCGTGTTTGAATTTTCCATAAAGAAGGCTTAAAATGAGAAAATGGGATTTAATTCATTTGGAACTTCTTCAAGGCAAACTTATGCCTTTTTTGAGTGCAAATGATGTTCTAAATACAATGCCAAGTTTAATTTTTCAATTTGAGGTCATTTGGTTGGTCATTTCCATGGTTTCTTCATCATGAAGTAACAAATGGGAAATCCACCATAGAATCAAAACAAGGACCAATTGCTGGCCCTTTGATCAACTCAGGCCATGTGCAATTGATTTGGAACAAAATTGAGGCTGGTGCAGTGGAGAAAACATGAGTATGGCAAGTGAAAAAGTGAGAAAAAATTGAATTGGCAATTAGGCTTTAGGGCATGAATTAAAGCTCCATTCTCATCTGAACCCAACATATAAAAGGTTAGCAAGCTTCCCAAACCCTCAGAGCTCGAATTGGTGGTGGAATTGCAAAAATAGAAACTTGAAAAAGCAAGAGAAAAGTGAGATTCGGTTTTGGAGTTTTGGCCATTATCAAGTGAAATTGAGCACACTAAAAGCTTCATTCAAGTGTTTGGAACGTTTCTGGGTGGTTTTCTTCAAGGTTCAGCCGAAGACAAGACCCAGTGAAGGTTCTCCACTAGGTAAATTTGAAATCACCATATCTCTCTATTTAAGCCACGATTTTGTGCCATTCTTGCATATTTGAGACATAGGAATCATGTAGACCATTAATATGTAAAATGAACTGGCATTTGGTTTGATTTCTATTTGGAGCACAAATCTTGTTGTTTGTATTTTGGCTTGTTCTTGAGTTTTTAGAGCAAATGGAACATGGATTTGAACTCCTTGTGAAGTGTAGATGAATTCTGGACACTTTGGTTGGTTGATTTTGAGTTTTACAGTTTATGCACATTTCCTATTTGTCTTTGATTTGCTGTGTGTATTGCTCAAACATGAAAACCAAGATTGGATTTGAGTTTCTCGTGATGAGAGGGTGAATTTGGACTATTAGTTTGTTAATTTTGGTGGAATTTTGATGCATGTGTTTTTTTGGAACTATTCACGGTGGCTGGGCGGCCGGAGAAGATGACCGGAAGAGATCTCCGGCTACCCTCTAGTTCTCATTGACTTTGGGCTGACTTCTCAATGAAGGAGATGACTCACACACCACACAATCTGATTACTTTTCACATGGACGTTCATGATTAAGACACAGCGTGCATCCCCTTTGACTTTGCAGCACATGATCTCATTTAAATTATTCATTAATGTGCTGGCGCATTTCAGTCCATGTGATGTGCATACCAATTGATCAGACGATTTTGATTGCATTCCACGCTGGTCCTTCTGTTGACCAACCTTGGTGGATCAATGTGTGAACCCTGATTTTCTTTTGGGTGCTTGGGCCTCAGTTGCTGTTTGCGCCCCCCTTGGGCCCAACCTGGCTTTTGAATTGTTTTTATTACTATTTGCACCGCCTGTTTATTTATTTTATTTTTATTTCCATTTTATTTTTGTTTATTATCTGTTTGCATTTAAATCATTTTTAATTACTTCCAATTATCCAAAAAATCACAAAAATACTTTTTAGACACTTTGAGATGTCTTTTAATTTTGGAAAATTTTTATTTTATTTTTTGTTTTATTTTTCAATTAAAATTCGATTTTAATATTGGAAGTGTATTAATTGATTTAAATTATGACATTGTGTGATCTTTTATTTGTTTCTTCCATTTCCTTTGGGTCCAATGAATGAAAATTGATCCTCATACACTTGATGAGTTGAACAATTTTTTAGGACCATTTTTCCCCTGATTGGTTGAATTTAGGGTTGACTTTGGTGGCTTTTCTTTTGACCCTCGATTCTCCCATTTCAAAGCGGTACATCTTGAATTTAATTTTCTTTTGACGGTGCTTTGAGGGGCTATTGGCCTTGTGCTTTTGGTTTCTGTTTGCCAACTTGCTTAGCTTTCTTATGCATTTTATTTGGTAATTTCTGAACCATTTTCCTAATTTTGAGGTAACTTGCAAGTCAAGTTACCTCTAAGGGAAGTTCATACATGCACCTTGACCTAGTTTGATTTGGATATGACATTTTTGGATCCTTTGAGCTTTCAATCCCTTTTGTTTCACGTTGCTAACATGTTAAGAATGATGTTTGTTCAATTTTAGGTCATGATATTGTTTCTTCCTTATTCATTTGTTTGTTTGCTTTTGAGCTTTCAAGTAGGGTTTCATTGTGTTAGTTTGCTTGCATTTCTTTGTGTTCTAGCTTGCATTTATTTTTGTTATGACTTGCTTTTTCTTTTGAGCCTTCCTCTTCATCTTTACCTTCTGTCCAATAACATTGGAGTATCATTTAAGGTAGCTTGGTCCCTCCTTAGGAGGAACTTGAAGCTTACCTAAAGTGATGAATCCATGAGGGCTTTTTCTTGGTGGCTTTTTCACACTTGTTTGTTTGCTTTTGATGCATCTCTCTCTCTTTTCTCTTTGCATCCTCATATGCATGCTTGGTTGAGACGAGCTTGTGGTGGCTACTTCCCCACACATGTTTTCCTCCCACTTTCATCCTACTTGTGCATTCCATGTATGCATTCTCTTATTTGCATGTTTCCTTTGTTCTTTCTTCTTCTTCTTTTATCTTCCTTCCCTTAGGATTTCTAATCTCTCTTGTTTAAGAGAGGTAATGATAGACATTAGGGTTTTAACCATGCATGATAACATTAGGTAGATGTTTCCCTTTTGTAATCCCAACTTTAGGTGGACTTTGCATGACAACTTCTAGGGTTTGGTCTAGTCCCCCTTTAGTTTGTCCCTTTCTCTTCTCATCTTCAAACAACTTCAATCCCCTTAATAAAGATAATGAATGTTGTGCCATGAGCCTTATACTTTGGAAATGGTGATTGAGTGGCTACCTCTCAATTGCCTAGAGTATTTAGTATACGTTCTTAGGACGATATGCGACGCATTCGATCCTAGGTTTTAGACTTTAGTACAACGTACATTATGAACACTCAAATTCAAAACACTTCTTCACTAAAAAACACAAAAACACTTCAAACCTTTTTCACCCTTTAGGGTTCTTAATCAGGAAAACCTTTTCATAAGCAAGAGTGTTGTTAACTTTCAGTCCTATCGCAAACGGTAACGCTTAAGTCTCCAATGGTCGAGCTGCATACACCAAACTGATAGAACTGTTTGTTAACCCTACTCGGCTAAAACTCTTGAACAACCTGTGTTCCTTTTAGCCCGAACTACATTTGCTCTGATCTTTCAGCCTAGATGAAAGTACGTAGGCACAAGACGCGATGTCTTGGCGAGCAACCTTCCCCCTTTCTTTAGCCGTAGTTGGTCGAACTACGTTGACTCTGACTTTCCCATTACACGAGGGAGTACGTAGGCACAGAGCGACGATGCCCTGCTGAGTCAGTCCTTTTTCTTTTTCTTTTTCTTTTGTCCATAAGCCTTTAGCGTAGATAGTTTACACACCCTTTTAGATAGCAAACACATGCGTGGATCCCTTCGAGTACGACGGACGTGAGGGGTGCTCATACCTTCCCCTTGCGTAACCGACTCCCGAACTTAGGACTTGGTTGCGACGAGCTCGTCTTTTCCCGTTTTCGTCAGGTTTTTTTCGATCGTTTCCTTTCCCCTCTTTGGGATAAATAACGATAGGTGGCGACTCTATTAGTCATTGTCGGCCTTCTTTTTTCGCAGTAGCGACAGCTGGCGACTCTGCTGGGGACAGGAATATCCCCTATGCGAGTCAATCCTAGCGCTTGTGTGTTTTCTTTTGGGTGTGTGTATATATGTGCTTTATCTTTATTTACTTCCGCATTTTACTTTCCGCATTGTATCATACTTGTTGTGCTGTGGGGAGGGAAGTTCCATTGAGAGATAAGCCGGACCCGGGCTTGAGTATAAGCATAGCATTAGTAGTGGAAACTAGCGGGTGGACTTTTTTGCTTAGCTGACACAGTTCCCCATGAAATTCACGCTCAGACGAGATTCTCTTTGAAGATTTCCTTTCCGATCCTTAGGATCCGACTGGAATTTGAATCAAGGGTTGTCGACTCTAGGGACCAATCATTTGGGATTCAGCTAAGTGAGGCCTCTTTGAGAGATGATGATGCCAAACCAGAAATGGTGAACGTATCATCATTTCTTGAAAGTCTGTGACGCTGATGAACACATAGGATATCGAACCTTGTCAGTGAATAGGTCCATACCTGTGAGTGAGTGGGTTATGCAGGAAACTTTGGCCTTCAGACTACCCGGTTCTTTACAGTCTGAACCTGTGTTCATGGTACAAAGGGGTCCTAATGTAAGTGATTTGTCAGTACTAAAGCGAAGCGCTGGTTCTTCTCAAGCTACAGCACAACAAGCTTGATCCTCTGTTTGCATTTGCATTTGCATCTTCATTTGCATTCCTTCATTAACATGTATTTATGATGCATGTGCATATTTCCCTCCTGATTCTAGTGGTTCTGTTCTTCGTTCTTGACATGGAGCCCTTGAAAAGGACAATTGCTTACAAGTTTCCTACCCCAGATGTCAGTTCTTTGAGAAGTTTGATTGCTATGAATGAAGGGAATGTGATGGAACAATTTAGACAAGATTATGGGAGACTGGCCAGATGTGTCTGCAAGCCTTCATCCTTTGAGATCAGTGGTGTCTATACTCTCTTGCAGTTCTACGACGCTCAGTTGAGATGCTTCGTCTTTTTGGATTTTGTTATGGTGCCTACGTTGGAAGAGTATTCTGATATGTTGGGGTTGCCTATCCGTGATCAGATGTCGTTCGTCCACACAAATGCGGAGCCGGATCTGGCTAGGCTCGCTGCTATATTACATTTGGATGCTGCATAGTTAAAAGGGAAGTTAGATGAGAGGAAAGGAACTTATGGTTTTCTGTTACCTTTTCTTATTGAGAAAGCTCAGAAGTTCGCTAAGAATGGTTGCTGGATTGTGTTTAGTGCTATTCTGGCACTTTGCATTTATGGCATTGTTTTGTTTCCGAATCTGCCGGACTTCATAGACGTGAATGCTTTCTACCTGCTGGCCTCAGGGAACCCCGTCCCTACACTCTTAGGAGATGTTTATCATTCTATGCACCACAATAATGAAAACCGAAGGGGGAAGAACGTCTCGTATTGTGTTCCTTTGCTTTATAGATGGTTGATGAGTCATATGCCTAAGACTGGTCCGTTTGTAGACACTGTTGCTACTTCAGAGTGGCCTGAGAGGATGATGGGCCTGACTGCCAAGGATATTATTTGGTTTGATAGAGATATGCTTGGCACATAAATTATTTATAGTTGTGGCGGATTTCCTAACGTCCCTCTGGTCGGAAGGAAAGGGTGTGTCAACTATAACCCTTCTTTGTTGGCACGACAGTTCGGATATGCTCTCAGGGACGCTTCAAAGGAATGGGAGATACAAGAATCTCTGTATCCACGGGTTTGTTAGAGGGTGATGATTTGATCAGACTTGAACGTGCTTGGCGAAGCATCCATAGGAGAGGCAAAGCATTATTAGGGAAGAGCAACAGTCAGGCCTATGACCCCTACGTGGCTTGGATTCATGAGAGGGCCACGAAGTTCTTGATGCCATTTCCTCCAGTGGAGCATGTTTTCCCTCCCATGATAGAGGAGCCTACTAAGGTGGATGTCCAAAGGTGTAATCAGGTATGTCGCGAAAAGGAAGAGTTGCAGAAGACAAACGAAGAGTTAGAGAAGGAGATTGCTCAACTCAGAAGTGAGAGGAATGAAGCAACTTATTCTTTGAAGAAGCAAACTGAGCTGGTGAACAAGTTGGGAACAGACTTGACTAAGGAGATGAGCGATAGAGAACGGTTGGGTTTAGACATAAATGATGTTAGTAGTGTGCTTGCTACTAAAAAGCAAGATCTGAATAGAGCCTACTTGCGGATTTCCAAGTTTGAGACTCAATGGAACGCTGCCATGTCCAACAGCAAGTAACGTGAAGACCAGTTGAAGTTGCAGATCAACAAGCTGAAGGCTCAACTCAGAGCTAAAGATGAGGAGATCTCAAAGGAAGCTTCGCTCAGGAGACATAGTGACTGCAAACTATATGAAGCGCTTGCAACCTTGGAGGAGCATAGAGAGGGAGCTGATGCCAAGAGGCGTAGACTCGAGGAGGTTTTTGGGAAGGAGGACTCGGTCGAGGATCTTCAGTCCACCATCAGTCAGCAGGAGCTGCTTATACGTGGTTTGCTCGCTAGGCCAGACCATCCGGAGACACAGGCGTTGCTGAAGGATTTCCAGTCTCGCCACACAACTTGATCTTTTCCTTTGTATTCTATAGCTTAGGCTTTTTGTATTGACCATCACCAGACCTGTTGGTTGAGATCCTTTTCTGATTATACTTAATTGATGTTTATACTTTGCCTGTGGGCTTATGATTGTATATATGAGGGGTTTTTATTCTATGCTTGTCTGTGAGGTTCTCCATCATCTTGGTTGTTACCCGAAACTAGAATCAAGGGGGAAATTTCCCTGTTTTCATATATACATGTCTGCATTTTAGCATGTTTCTCGCATTTGCAGGTGCATCGGAACTGTTAACCTTATCTTGTTTCTTGTATTCCACTAATGTGTTTCAGGATTGCAGATCAGATAACTCACTGGTACGGTACAAGAAGAAACCAGAAAAGACTGATGGATCAGATGCAGGCAGAAATGCAAGAAATGAGAGATCGGATGGCACAACTGATGGAGGTCATGCAAGGGGTTGCTAGTGGCCAGGCGCAACTTCAGACTTTAGTGCAACCTCTGATTGCACGAGTTGATAATGATGGTGTGTTACACGGTGGGGTTGCTGCTAACCCTCCCCACATTGAGACTCTCCGAGTTAACACTTATGTACCTATCCCTAATCCTGGAGGAAATGGTAATGATGGTAATGTCGGAGTGATTGGAAGTGTCTTCGGAAACATGGGAAATATTGGTATTGGTGCTGGAGAAGGCGAGTATGCTGGTAACAATGATGGTTTCTACGACCATGGAGCTGATTGTGCTATTCATGGAAATCTGTGTAATCCTCGGATTAAGGATCAGCAGGGGGATGTTTTCTCAATGAAAGACTTCAAGCCTGAAATGTCAGCTGAAGCGAACAGAAGATTTAAGCTCTTTGAAGACAAGATGAAAAGCTACGAAAACCAGAATTCCATGGGTTTAGATATGGCCAATTTGGGTTTGATTCCTGATTTAAGGGTGCCTCACAAATTCAAAGTGCCTGACTTTGATAAGTACAAAGGCACCACTTGCCCGAGGGTTCACCTGCGCTCGTACTATAGAAAGATGTCCGCGTACTCGGACGATGAAAACCTCTTAATGCACTTCTTCTAGGACAGCTTGTTTGGTCCTTCTTTGGAGTGGTACATGGGGCTGGAGCCCACTAATGTCTGCAGCTGGAAAGACCTAGCCGAAGCTTTTGTAAGGCACTATCAGTACAATAGTGACCTTGCACCAAATAGAGTCCAGTTGCAGAATCTTTCCCAAAAGAATAATGAATGCTTTAAAGAATATGCTTAGAGGTGGCGAGAACCTGCTGCTAGAATGCAGCCTCCCATGGTAGAGCGTGAGCTCATTGACATGTTTGTTGCTACTTTACCGGGAGTGTACTATGAAAAACTGATTAGCAGTATGTCGGGAAGTTTTTCAGACTTGATAATCACCGGTGAAAGGGTGGAAAACGGCATCAAGCTCGGAAAGATTCAGGCGGGAGAAGTGCCCTCAGCTGAAGGAGGAGGGAAGAAGGTATTTGGGAACAAGAAGCATGAAGGTGATGTTAACTCAGTAACAAGTTCTATAGGAAGAGGAAGGGGTCAGCCACAGAACCAATATCGCCAACAGCAAGTTGCCAGTGTTACTATCCCTGTGCCACAACAACAACAACAACAAAGGCAGTATCAACCACAGCAACAAAATCAGCAAGGTTATAAGAGGTTTCCTAATAGGGCCAGTCCGAATAGAGTGTTTGACACTCCACTGATGCCATACTCTCAAGTGCTTCAGACTTTATTACAGCTGCAATTGATTCAGAAAAGGACTCTAGCTCCTTTGACAAGTCCTCCCCCACCCGGCTATGACACAAATGCTCGTTGTGAGTTTCACTCTGGGGCGCCTGGTCACTCTATTGACGATTGCAAGGCTTTTAAACATAAGCTGCAAGATCTCATTGACAGCAGAGCAATAAATTTTTCTCATGATGCACCTAACGTTGTGCAAAACCCTATGCCAAACCATGGGCATGCTGGGGTTGGTGCTATTTTGGTGGAGGAGAATTTAGACTTGATAATGGATGTGAATGAGCTAAAAACACCATTAAAGTTTGTGAAAGACAAATTGCTGGGAGGGGTGTATTCCCAGGCTGTAGTGAGGACTGTGTTGATTGTTTAAGTTATCCTGAGGGATGCGTTGATTTGAGAAGGTGTATCCAAGGAATGATAGATAAGGGGACGTTGCAGTTTGAATGGACCACAAAAAAGAAACCTTCTGAGATAGAAGATGAAGAAAGGGATGAGGTTGCTACGATCTAGATCCCATATAAGAATATAACTATCTCAACGCCGCCTAGGCCACCAACAACCACTATCACCAAAGCAGGACCTGTGCCATATGAGAGTACCAAGGCTATTCCGTGGAACTACGGAGCCGAGGTGTATTGTAATGGTCAGAAGATAGACTTGAAAAGTTTTCCTGTTGAGTCAGCAGAGAATGTTGTGGGAGCAGGAGCGATCACCCGAAGCGGCAGGGTCTTCTCATCGCCTGAAGTGGTGGCTGAAAAAGCAGATAAGGGGAAAGGTAAGATGGTAATAGAAGAAACTTCCCAGTTTGGTGAGAGGGAATCTTTGGAGAATGATGTGGAGGAAGTCATGAGGCTGATACGCAAAAGCGACTACAAGATAGTCGAACACTTACAGCAGACACCTTCCAAAATTTCAATATTATCGTTGTTGTTGAGTTCCGAAGCGCACCGGAATGTGTTAATGAAGGTGTTGAGTACCGCTTTCGTACCCCAAGAAATATCGGTGAATCAACTTGAAGGGGTGGTTAGGCATGTAAACGCGGGAAATGGTCTTGGATTTACAGATTTAGACTTAACGCCAAGGGGCAGAAACCATAATTATGCTCTGCACATTTCTGTTGAACGTAGAGTAGTGGTTATGTCCCATGTCCTTGTTGACACAAGGTCATCTTTGAATGTGCTGCTTAAGAAGGCACTTATGAAGCTAGATACTCGGGGCAGTACCTGTACACCAAGTGACTTGGTTGTACGTGCTTTCGACGGTACTCGGAGGTCTGTCTTTGGTGAGCTGACTTTGCCTATCCAAGTGGGCCCATAAGTTTTTGACGCTGTATTTTATATCATGGACATTCAGCCTGCTTATAGCTGTTTGTTAGGCAGACCATGGATCCACTCGGCTGGGGCTGTTACATCAACTCTGCATCAGAAGCTGAAATACATGGTTGGTGGTAGTGTTGTGACAGTGTATGGAGAAAAGGACATAATGGTTAGTCACCTATCTTCTTTCAAGTATGTCGAAGTAGATGGAGAAATTCATGAGACCCTGTATCAAGCTTTTAAAACCGTTCAGTTGAAGGAGAAGTCTCCGGTGGTGAGAAAAGAGCCTGAGGTAACTATGTCTTCTTTCAAATAAGTGCATGTTGTGGTGCAAGCTGGTTCAGCCCAAGGCTGGAGGCAAGTGATTGATATACCTCAGAAGCAAGACAAGTTCGGTCTGGGGCACCGCCCATCGTCTTCACAAAGCACGCCAAAGTTCAAGGGGCCAATCAGGTTTACTAGCGGGGGTGTCTTCTTTGAGCAGATTAATGCCATTTATGATGATGAAGCTGGAGACAGCGACTTTGATATGGGTGCCTGGATCAAGCCATGCGTTCCAGGACATCGTCTATGCAACTGGTCCGTTGAGGAATTTGTCCAAGTGACCAATGAACAGTAATGCTTTGTTTTTCAATTATTGTAAAACCCTATGTTTTACTGGAGCATAGCGGTTTGTTATTTCAGGGCTTGTTTGTTTATGTTTGAATATTGTTTCATCTATTAATCAAAGGGCGTTTTTCCATTCAAATTTTGAGATCTCTGTTTTTCTTGTTTTTGTTTTTTTAACAATAAAATGGCAATGTGTTTGTTTACATATCATTTGAAGCACTTAACCATTTTCATTGCAGGACTCACATCATTGCAGATGACACCGATCAAGAATCTTCTATGACTCGCTTCGACTTTGATAACCTGATATTTCAAGCTGAAGAAGAGATTGATGAGGATGAAGACTTGCCCGAAGAGCTAGCTAGACTTTTGAGACAAGAAGAGAAGATCATTCTGCCTCATGAAGAAGAGATTGAGGTCGTCAACTTGGGTTCTGAAGAGGTTGTGAGAAATGTCAGAATAGGGGCTGCATTGTAAGATGACATCAAGCATAGGCTGATCGAGATGCTTCGAGAATATAGTGACATCTTTGCTTGGTCCTACAAAGATATGCCCGGGCTGGACACTGGCATTGTGGTTCACCGCTTACCACTTCGGGAAGAATGTCCACCCGTCAAGCAGAAGCTTAGAAGGACGAGACCAGACATGGCTGTAAAAATCAAAGAAGTCCAAAAGCAGTTGGACGCTAGTTTTTTAGCCGCGACAACTTGCCCTCTATGGGTTGCCAACATCGTACCTGTACCTAAGAAGGACGGCAAGGTACGGATGTGCGTTGATTATAGAGATTTGAATAAGGCGAGCCCAAAGGATGATTTCCCGCTCCCCCACATTGACGTATTAATCGACAATACGGCTCAATTCTCGGTGTTTTCCTTCATGGATGGCTTCTCTGGTTATAATCAGATAAAAATGGCACTGGAAGACATGAAGAAAACAACATTCATTACACCGTGGGGAACATTTTGCTATAAGGTGATGCCGTTTGGGTTGAAAAACGCAGGGGCAACCTATCAGCGGGCGATGGTGACTTTGTTTCATGATATGATTCATCATGAGATCGAGGTCTATGTTGATGACATGATTGTGAAGTCTCAAATGAAGAAAAAGCATCTGGTCAACTTATTGAAGCTTTTTGAGAGGTTGAGGAAGTTCAAATTGAGGTTGAATCCAAATAAGTGCACTTTTAGAGTTCGGTCCGGAAAGTTATTGGGGTTTATCGTTAGCAGAAAAGGAATCGAGGTAGATCCTGCAAAAATCCTTGCTATTCAAGAAATGCCAGCGCCGAAGACTGAAAAAGAAGTTTGTGGTTTCTTAGGGAGGTTGAACTACATCGCTCGGTTCATATCTCATCTAACAGCCATGTGTGAACCAATGTTTAAACTGTTAAAGAAAGATCAGGCGGTTGTCTGGAATGAAAATTGTCAAAAAGCGTTCGATAAAATAAAAGAGTATTTGCAGGAGCCTCTGATACTGATACCCCCAGTTGCTGGAAGACCATTAATCATGTATTTAATGGTTCTTGAGAATAGTATGGGTTGTGTTCTCGGTCAACACGACGAGACAGGAAGAAAAGAGCATGTGATTTATTATCTGAGTAAAAAGTTCATAGATTGTGAGTCCCGTTACTCAATGCTTGAAAAAATGTGTTGCGCACTCGCTTGGGCGGCCAAACGTTTGAGACAGTACATGCTCAGCCATACAACCATGCTATTTTCGAAGATGGATCCGATTAAATATGTGTTTGAAAAGCAGGCACTTTCTGGAAGAATTGCCAGATGGCAAATGGTACTGACAGAGTACGACATCCAGTACGTTTCCCAGAAAGCCATTAAAGGGAGTATTCTGTCAGAATACCTTGCTGAACAGCCAATTGATGATTACTGTTGCACCCCAAAATTTGCCCAACATTTCTTTACCTAGCTTATGTTTCATTTCATTCACATTAGCATTATCATTTGCATTTCATTGACATGTGTGCAGGAGATCAAGAGGTATGATTACCAATTAAGAGCTATACAAGACTATGAAGCTAGCTAAGAAGGTTATTCAGGTGCTCAAGGGTTGATATCCTTGTTAGAGAAGTTAAAAGATCCTCAGAGAGAGTGGTTGAAGCCAAGTATGTAGGTCTCCTAACTTGGGAGTTGTGGAGAGCCATCAGATGATTCTGAAGCCATAAAGAGGGATTGGAGGTCTTGAGAGAGCTCATGAGAAGTGTTGAAGATCACTTTGAGGCCTAGACAGGTCATTGTGCAAGATTAAGAAGGCTCGGCCATGAGCGGTGCACCTAGGGTTTGACTGGGTCAACCCTAAGTCAACTGATGATTTGAAGAAGGTTGAGACCTAATTCAAGAGCCATATGATAATGGATTGATACATTGAGATGTTCTAAGAATGATTTTAAGGTTAACTCATCATGATTGAAGAGTTTGAAAAATTTCAAGCTAGGGTTTCTAAGACTTGACAGTGTAAAATCCCCTAGTTTGACCCCTATCTTCAAGGCAATTTAGCTCAAGATATGATGGTCATCTCATCTTGACCCTAACATGATTGTTGTAGGGCATGATCTTAGCTTTAGTTTGAGTACTAGAAGTCCTTGATAGGGTTTATAGAACTCAAGTTATGAGCCAGACAAGTTACAAGTCATCTGAGGTATGTGAATTTGGAGCTTGAAAGTTACCCAACTTGCAGGAAAGGTTTGCCCAAGAAGGATGATTCCTATGAACTTTTGGTCAGCATGAATGTTGCTCCTTATTCTCTTAGCTTTCTAGAGAGTACTAGAAGTCCTTGATAGGATTTGTAGAACTCAAGTTATGGCTTTGACAAGTCAAGGGTATTTTGGGAAGTTGTGATTATGGGTCATTCTTGGTTATAGGTCATTTTCACCAACTTAGACACCTCAAATGAAATTTTGTTCAACTTGAAAGTTGCTTAAAATGGGGTTTTAACCTTGACCATGTATCAAGGAGACATTTAAATGGCTCAAGGAAAGACTTGGTCCAAGAAGTGGTGAAAAAGGAAGGATTAAAATGGATTAAATGACCAAAAATTCAAATAAATCATTTTGTGTGCAAATGGAGCAAAGTAATATCATTTTTTGAATGGAAAAATAATTTTAGAAACTTTGGCAATGATAGAATTTTGATTTGAGTCCAATATCATGCCCTTTTTCTTTGTTTCTTCATGATGAAGTAACATGACATACATAAGCCATTGGATGAAAACAAGGAGAGAAACATCACCATTCATGTTCAAAATCTCATGAGAAGATGAATGCAAGCTTGCTAAAGCCAAAACAGAGTGGGAATCGTGACTGGTGTAAGTGAGATTTTAGAGAGAATTTGAAAATCCAATTTCTCATTCTGAAGCTTTGAGAGAGTTCTAGATGATTCTAATGAGTGCTATATAAGTTGGTAAGTGTATTCAGTTCATTTTTTGGTGAAGATTGAAGCCTGAAGCAGAGAGTGAAGTTGAAATTTCAGAGGTGCAAGTTGAAATCGAGTTCTGAGTTCAAGGCCAATTCAGGGGAAATTGAAGATTGCATTAGCTTTGGAAGGAGTTTTGGAGTGTATCTGCATCATCTTGGAGACTGAAGTGATCAAGAACCCCTTCTGTTACACCTCTGAACACAGGTTGGTACATTTCGTTTTTGTGCATAATCAAGGAAAAGATAGATAGAAATCTATAGGTGGTTAGGATCTGGATGATGTATAGATGGATTTGAGATGATCAATTTGGGAATTAGAGACAAGTTAGGATGTGGATCATTTTCTGTTGAAGCTGACTTCTTGCAATTCTTGGATTGATAATCAAGATTAGATAGGGGAAATTGATCACCATGAGATAAGGATTATTTATGTGCATTTAATTGAAGTTCTGATGAGATTCAAGAATGAGGTGTATTTTGGAATGGCTATCGAGTTTGAAAATCTATATGGAATTAGATGATTCTAAGGTTGGATTCATGATCAGCATGAAAAATGGAGTGAGATGATGTATCATTTTGTGATTTTTGATGATCTGTATATTGGACCTCACCGGAGAAGACGATGGCACCACTGCTCAGGCCACCGTCTGGTTTCCCTCCATGCATGAACGTTTGAATGAAGAAGATGCACCTGGAGCGTTGGATCATCCTTGAGACTTGACCAAGTAAACCAAGCGGACGACCACGATTGAGTTTGAAAGGGCTGACTATTGACTGAAGCCAATACGCACCGTTTCACTTAACTGAAGCAAATGGGCCTAGCGCTTGGATTGATATCCACACCCCCCATCTGGCCCAACCCAGGATTTGAACTGACTTGAATTGCTATTTGCTACGTAACTTTTGTTATTTCTTTTGTTTTTCTTTTAATTTCATCATTTCATGTTAGTTTGAAAATATTTCATGAAAAATAGAAAAATAGGTCAATTAATTCCAGGTTTTTCCCCCCTGATTCATGATTGAATCTAGAATTTTATTGAATAAAAATATTAGGAAAATCATGCATTTTCAATTTTTGTGCATTTTTTACATTTTATTTGATAATAAAATTGCCATGGTTGACACCTCTGTTTGATGATTTTAGTTTAAGCATTTGGTGATGAGTTTTGGCTTTATTTTTTGTGTGTGATTAGCTTAGACATGTATGCTCCCATAGTATTTTTCTCACATTTTTGTGATGAAATTAGGTGTGGTGTTTAGATTGGAACTTTAGGTGCTCCTTTTTAGGGTTTAAGCTTAGTACCTTGTAGTGTAGAATTTATTTCTAGGTCTTATTTGAGGATTTGATCTCTGAAATTAACATGGTAGAGTCATGACTGACATAGGTTCCCATAGTTATTTTTGTAGGATTTTATAATTGATTTTAGTATTTTAGGTAGAATTAACTTTAATACTAAGTTTTAGGTGATCCTAATTTGCTAATTCAACTAGAATGATTTCATTAGTCCCCTTAGAATAGGGTTTTGCTTCTCTTGCTCTTGGATGATGATGAAGACTTGTGTGGGCTGCTATGGAATGCATGGTGGAGCTTGGACTTGAGGATTTCTCTCCCTTTGGTGTAGTTTGTTTAGGGTTAAGGATTAGGGTTTTAGGGAGATCTCTTAGAATATATTCTCTTCCTTCATGAAACATGGAAGGTGTTGATCACTTCCATTCCTCCCTATGATGTAAGGTCCCATTGTGAAGGCCCCATCCCTCCTTTGGTAGGATGTGTGGCTCCTCACAAGTTGGTAGAACCTTTGAGGGTTCCCTTCCTTGATGGTGGAGGGCTTAGAGGTGACCTTTGGTCTTCACTTTGCTTCTCCCTATCCCCACCTTGCTCTTGTTAGATGAATCTTTCTCCCTTGCTAGAGGATGGAGTTCCTTGTTAGAAGATTGAAGATGTTAGAGGTCGCACTTCCCCTGTGTTTGAAGACTGCCTTTGGAGCTGAAGCTTGAAGATCAAGAAGAACAAGTTGATACTTATGAAGAAGATCAAATTGAGGATGAAGAAGGAGCTGAAGCTTGAATAAGATGAAGAACAAGTTGATACTTGTGTCTGATACATTGAAAGCTTGAAGAATCCAGTTGATACTTGCTATTGAAGATGAAAGCCTTGAAGAACAGTTACAGACTGAGGACTGAGCTACTGTCAGAGGATTGCTTTGCTGTGAAGTTGTGGAAGATGTTGATCTGCTTTCTTTCCTGTCTGTTTGCTTTCTGTGCAACTGTATTGATGTGACTTGTGTGATTTGCTTGATGCATTAGGATATGTTCATGTTTAGATTGTGTTAAGCTAGGAGCATGATTGCACTAGAGGTTGAGTTGCTCCCTCTGCTTGTATTTTTACTGTATGGCTTTGCTTGCTGGTACTCGGTAGAGCTCTGCTCCCTTGCCTATGTGGTTTGTGATCTGCTTGATGGCATTTTATTTTTTTATATGATTGCAGTTATTCATATCTGGATTGAGGTTGAGATGAGCTTGTGGAGGCTGATGCCCCACACACATTTCCTCCCTCACTTGCATTGCATGCATTTTATAGTTGTTTATTGTTTGCTGTTTAAGCTGATGCTTTATACGTTTCTGTATCATTGACATGATCCCCTAGGAATCTCACCTCCTTTGATAAGGAAGTGATGATTAAAACTTTAGGTTGAAACCTATGCATGATAACACCTAGGAGATCCCTGTTTCAAACCCCAACTATAGGATGAATCCTTGGCATGACAACATTAGGACTTGATAGTCTCCCCTTAGTTGAGCCTGTTCTCCCTTCTCATCTCAAACAACAGTAAAAAACGTAATAAATGCAAGTTAGTATAAGCGCGTTACGAGCCTCAAGCTACTTAGGTAATGATAATTGAGCGGCCTCCTCTCAATCGTCTAGAATGTTTAGTATACGTCCTTTGGACGATATGCGACGCATTCGTTCCTAGGTCATAGTCTCTAGTGCTGTACAAACTACAGACAAACATAAAAAATAGTTCTTCTGTAAAAGACAGAAAACAAATTTCAAACCTTTTTGCCCCGTGGGCCCGTAATTCAAAGGAAGCTTTTCTGAAGAAAAGAGTGTCGTTAACTCCCAGTTCTACCGCAAACGGTAACGCCTAAGTCTCCAAGGGTCAAGCTGCGTACACCCAAACTGCTGGAACTATTTGTTAACCCTACTCGATAAAACAGATGAATCTGAATTCCCGTAATCCGTATTATCCCGAACTACGTAAGCTCTGATCTCTCATACCTGTTGAGAGTACGTAGGCACAATACTGAGTATTGGCGAGCCACCTTCCCCGTAACCCGTAGTCAGCCGAACTACGTTGACTCTGATTTCTCATTCTCTGATGAGAATACGTAGGCATAAAGCGCGACGCTTTGCCGAGTCATTTTTCTTTTCTTTTTCAGACCAGCCTTGATAGGTAGATAGGTAAAACCAACCCGTCAGATAAACACAACAAGCATGGATCCCATCGAGTACGATGGACGTGAGGGGTGCTAATGACCTTGTCTTATACCTTTTCGTCAGTTTTTTCCGATCGTTTCCTTTCCCACTCTGAGGGATAAATAACGAAAGATGGCGACTCTTCTGTTTTGCCGGCACCTTATTTTCGCGGAAGCGACAGCTGGCGACTCTGTTGGGGACTTGATAGTTTCCTGGGATCCAACGTCCCTTATGCGAGTCAATCTGGGGATCCAACGTCCCATGCGAGAGTCAATCCTAGCACTTGTATGATTACTTGTTGGGTTGTGTTTATTTATCGCATTTTATTTCCCGCACTTTATTTTCAGTATGATATGATTATCTGCATTATTGTGAGAGCTACATAGTATTAGAGTGGGTTAGTGGAGGACGTGCTTGCTTTGCTTGCATCTGTTCCCATGTAATCCACACTCGGACGAGGTTCTCTTTGATAGCTTCCTATTGGTCCTTTGGACTCGAGGGGTTGTCGGATCTGAGGATTGTCGACTCTGGGAACCGATCATTTGGAATTCAGCTAAGTGAGGCCGCTTCAAGAGATGATGATGCCACACCTCCTGGGTATCGTATCATCATTTCTTGAAAGTCTGTGACGCTGATGACCGCATAGGATGCCGAACCTTTTCCGTGATTAGGTCCATACCTGTGAGCAGGGTCGGGTGTGATGCAGGAAACCTAACCTTCAGATTACCTGGTTTTCCTGATAGTGAATCAGTTTTGTTGGTATCAGAGGTTCTCATCATAAGATATGTGTGTTCTTGACAGAGCAGATTTATGGTCTGGTATTAGGGGTTTCTTCTCATCAGAAATATGGTTGTTCTTGACAGAGCAGTATTGTGGTTTTGTTGATACAGAACCTTCATCTCCTCAACGGTGCAGTTGTCCTGATCTCCTGCTGCATGATTGCATTTTGCATTGTTTGCATCCTCATTTGCATGTCATTAACGTGTGTCTGTGTTGCAGGTGCATATTTCTCCCCTGGTTCTAGTGATCTTGATCCTTATGATAGATATGGCATCTCTGAAGAAGACTGTGGCTTACAAGCTACCAACACCTGACATCCGAGAATTGCGAGCTTTGATTTCTTTGGCTGATAAGACAGTGATGGAGAGTTTCAGACAGAGTTATGGGAGACTGCTGAGTATTGTGTATAAGCTTCCTACGTACGAGTTGAATGGCCTCTATGCTCTGCTGCAGTTTTACGACCCACAGCTCAGATGCTTTGTGTTTCCCGACTATGTCCTAGCTCCGACCTTGGAAGAGTACTCTGACCTGTTGGGGGTGCCTTTGATGAATCAAATGCCTTACTACCGTGTTAAGGGTGAACCCAAATTGAGTAAGCTGACTGACGCTCTTCATGTAGATGAGTCTGAATTGGGAGGGATGGTATCCAGAAAGATCGGAGTTCATGGTTTCCTTTTGCATTTCCTGATGGAAAAAGCCCGAAAGTTTGCCGAGAAGGGTCGCTGGGATGTGTTCAATGCCTTCTTAGCCCTTTGTATCTATGGGATCGTGCTATTCCCGAGTCATCCGGACTTTATAAGTATGAATGCTTGCCATATATTTGCCTCCGGGAATCCAGTGCCCACTCTCCTCGGAGATGTCTACCATTCAGTTCACAACATGAATGAGAACAGAAAGGGGAAGAATGTGGCATGTTGTGCTCCTTTACTGTATAAGTGGTTTGCTAGCCATCTTCTTAAGTCGGGGCCGTTCATTGATTCTGCTGAGTCTTCACCTTGGTCTGCGCGTTTGATGGGTTTGACTGCTGATAATATTATCTGGTTTGATAGAGATCTGCTGGGCAAAGATATTGTGTATAGCTGCTGTGGCTTTCCGAACGTCCCCCTGGTCGGAAGGAATGGATGTATCAACTACAATCCATCTCTGCTGGTACGACAATTTGGGTATGCATTACGAGGTCCTCCTGAAGAGGAAGAGATACGGGAATCTCTGTACTTCACAGGGTTGCTTGAAGGCGACACTTTAATCAAGGTGCAGAATGCTTGGAGCAAAATTCACCGAAAGGGGAAAGTCTTGCTGGGAAAAAGCTTTTCTTTTCTTTTTACTTAGCGGGCTCTTTTTTCTTTTTTTTTGGAACAAGTCGTGTGACACTGGTTGTCTTGCTTGCTCTGAAAGGGTTATAACAGTCTCACTCCTAATTGGTGAGGTTTAACCATTGCGGTTGATGAGGTACGACCTCCGGAGAGGAATAAACTGTGATTGGTCCTCGAAAGGCAACACTCCTCTATAAGGATTGAATGCTCGGTCAAGCTAACTAACGACTACCCTGCCCCGGGTTAAGATGAGAGGGTTTAAAAGTCCGAAAGAAACTCCTACTTCTCAGCTCGAAGTGGTTAACGAGGGACTAACTCCTTATATCTCCAGTGTTTAGGGGATTTGAAACAATGCCTATACATCATAGGCAAGGTTTTATCCGAAAGCATACGATCATCAGTTATGAGTATTCAGTTTCGTCATCCTCCCTCCAATCTTTACTAATCATAGTGATAAAATGGAGTAAAAAAATGCAAGTGTCAGTGCAATGCAGTAAATGAGTGACAGCGACATGATTAATTCAGAAAAATGCATAGTCACTTTATCAATATTACCATTCAAAACAAACAATGTTTAACAGCAAGTAGTAACTAACAGAAAGGAAACTACAAATGCAAATGATAAAAAGTCTGAGGACTGCCAATGCTGAGGACGTCTGCCTGTCTAGACCACTGGCCTCTGGAAGTAACCCTCTGAATCTGCAAGCTCAGACAGCTGAGAGGTTGTCATGCACAACCAAAACTCCTTCTGGAAAGGAAATGCACCCATTGTCGATCAACTGTTGCACTTTTGCCTGGAAAGCTTTGCAATCTTCGGTTGAATGCCCCGGGGATCCACCATGGTATCCACACTGAGCATGGGGGTTGTACCCAGGAGGGTAAGGCTCTAGCACGGGCATAAGAGCTTTAGGTTCCACCAAAGAATTCTGAATCAAATGTGGCAGAATCTGGCTATACGGCACAGACACCGGATGAGAAGGAGCATTCCTTCGTTCCAAGTTGTTACGAGGTCGGTTCTGATTCTGACGCTGATTCTGACAACCTCGGCCACAGGCTCATGGATTTGCAAGAGGAGCGACATAAAGTTCCCGATGTGGTGCCCTAGGCACAATTGTCTGTCCAGAATAATGAGACACAGAGGATACTGACCGCTGAGAAGACGAAGAACCAACAGATTTCACCGATTCGTCTTGAGGATACCCAACATCTGTCATGACTGCATTGACCACAGTTTCATCTTTAGCTTGAAAGCTACAGAGAGATTCGGTTTCACCAGCCTGACTGCTTGAAACATTCTGAATTCTTTCAGTCTTTACACCATACTCGATGCGCTCTCCTGCCCTTACCAATTCAGAGAAATTTGGTGCAACTCCAAGCATTCTTTCGAAGTACGGGCTCTACAAGGAGTTTATGAACATGCCTTTTAACTCTCGGTCTAGAAGCGGTGGTTGCACTCTAGCAGTAAATTCTCTCCATCTCTGAACATACTTCCTAAAAGGTTCATTGTTCTCTTGAGACAATTCTTGCAGCTGCATGCGACTAGGAGCTACATCAAGATTGTAGTCATACTGCTTCAGAAAAGCATTGGCTAAATCCACCCATGATCGGATCTGATTACTCTCTAACTGCATATACCAACTCAGAGATGCCCCAATCAGACTGTCCTGAAAGCAGTGAATCATCAACTTGTCATCGTGCACAAACGAAGTCATTCTTCGGCAGAACATCACCAGATGTTGCCTCGGGCAACTATCTCCTTTGTACTTTTCAAACCTTGGCGCTCTGAACTTTGGAGGTAACACTAGGCCAAAAACCAGACACATGTCTGCAGCATCAGGGTTAACAGCATCTTTAACTTTAAGGCTTTGAATCTTTCATCCAACGCACAAAACGTTTTAGCATACACAAGAGCTAATGGGTCTTCAGTATTTGCTATCGGGACCTCTCTTCGGGAATTTGGCACAGGGAAAACAACACCCTGATAGTATGAGGTATCAATAGAAGGAGACCGTTCACTTCGGATAATAAACTGCTCATGTAGATCTCGGTCTTCAACAGAAGGTTGTACAAGTCGAGTTGCAGTAAGGTTGTTCACTTGCGAAAAATCTTCATCAGGCATAGAACCATACAAAGGATTGGACGTCATAGTGAAACCTGGCAAGGTATCAACAAACTGGAAGCTGCTCTCTGACATAGCTACCAACAACTTTCAACTGACTTCACTGCTTGATTCTGCTCAATCTGCTTCAACCCCTTGGTCATCTTCTAACAATCAACCCTTGCTCAGACCAAACACCGGAGAATTACCCTCTGAAGCAAAACAAAGGCTGGATAAGAGCTCTGGCTAGCTGGAGAATGATATGCAATATGATGCAAAGATGATTATGCAAATGCAATGCAAGATGCAGCGAACACGGGATCACAGCCCCCACAAAGCTCTGATTACTGCTGCGCTGCTGACGGGATAAGTTTGCTCTGACGAGAGAAAACCAAAATACCGGGTAGGCTGGAAGTCAAGTTTCCTGCAAAAACCCTCCCACTCACGGGTATGGACCTAAAATGACACAGGTTCGGCATCCTATGCGGTCATCAGCGTCACAGACTTTCAAGAACGATGATACGATACCCAGAAGGTGTGGTATCATCATCTCTTGAAGCGGCCTCACTTAGCTGAATCCCAAATGATCGGTTCCCAGAGTCGACAATCCTCAGATCCGACAACCCCTCGAGTCCAAAGGACCGATAAGAAGTCATCAAAGAGAACCTCGTCTGAGTGTGAAATACATGGGAACTGATGCAAGCAAAGCAAGCACGTCCACCACTAATCCACTCTAATACTATGTATATGCTCTCAAGCCTGGGTCTAGCTTATCACTCATCAGAGATCCCCTCCCATAACAACACAATAGCAACAAATAATAATATAGTGCGGGAAATGTAAATACATCAATAATATACAACATACAACGCACAAAAAATAAACACCCAAAGACAAGCAAACAAGCGCTAGGATTGACTCTCGCAGGGACGTTGGATCCCCAGGAAACTATCGCAGATCCCCAGCAGAGTCGCCAGCTGCTGGGGATGACCCAAACAACCAGGAATAAAATCCAAGGCGAGACTCGCATAGGGAACTATCGCAGTCCCTAGCAGAGTCGCCAGCTGCTGGGGATGACCCAGACAGCTAGGAAGAAAATCCAAGGCGAGACTCGAATAGGGAACCATCGCATTTCCCCAGCAGAGTCGCCAGCTGTCGCTACCGCGAAAATAAGGTGCCGGCAAAACAGAAGAGTCGCCACCTTTCGTTATCTATCCCTCAGAGCGGGAAAGGAAACGGAAAAACCTGACGAAAAGGTATAAGACAAGGTCATCGCAACCATTGTCTGGGTTCGGGAGTCGGTTACACAAGGGGAAGGTATTAGCACCCCTCACGTCCATCGTACTCGATGGGATCCACGCTTGTTGGGTTGTCTACGGGTTTGTTTACTATCTACCTATCAAGGCTGGTCTGAAAAAGAAAAGAAAAATGACTCGGCAAAGCGTCGCACTTTATGCCTGCGTATTCTCATCAGAGAATGAGAAATTAGAGTCAACGTAGTTCGACTAACTACGGGTTATGGGGGAAGGTGGCTCGCCAATACGTCAGTATTGTGCCTACGTACTCTCAACAGGTATGAGAGATCAGAGCTTACGTAGTTCGGGATAATACGGATTACGGGAATTCAGATTCATCTGTTTTTTCGAGTAGGGTTAACAAACAGTTCCAGCAGTTTGGTGTACGCAGCTCGACCCTTGGAGACTTAGGCGTTACTGTTTGCGGTAGAACTAGGAGTTAACGACACTCTTTTCTTCAGAAAAGCTTTCCTTTGAATTATGGGCCCACTGGGCAAAAAGATTTGAAGTTTGTTTTCTGTCTTTTACGGAAGAACTGTTTTTTAGTTGTCTGTAGTTGGTACAGCACTAGAGACTATGACCTGGGAACGAATGCGTCGCATATCGTCCAAAGGACGTATACTAAACATTCTAGACGATTGAGAGGAGGCCGCTCAATTATCATTACCCAAGTAGCTTAAGGCTCGTAACGCGCTTATACTAACTTGCCTTTATTACGTTTTTTACTGTTGTTTAAGATGAGAAGAGAGAACAGGCTCAACTAAGGGGAGACTATCAAGTCCTAATGTTGTCATGCCAAGGATTCATCCTATGTTTGAAGTTTGAAACAGGGATCTCCTAGAAGTTATCATACATAGGTTTCAACCTAAAGTTCTAATCATCACTTCCTTATCAAAGGAAGTGAGATTCCTAGGGGATCATGTCAACGATAAACAGAAACAGATAAAGCATCAGCTTAAACAGTAAACAGATATACAGTAAAATGCATGCAATGCAAGTGAGGGAGGAAAGGTGTGTGGGGCATCAGCCTCCACAAGCTCGTCTCGACCTCAAGCCAGATATGAATAACTGCAATCATACAGAAGAAATAAAATGCCATCAAGCAAATCATAAACCACATAGGCAAGGGAGCAGAGCTCTACCGAATACCAGCAAGCAAAGCCATACAGTAAAAATACAAGCAGAGGGAGAAACTCAACCTCTAATGCAATCATGCTCCTAGTTTAAAACAATCTAAACATGAACTTATTCTAATGCATCAAGCAAATCAAACAAGTCACATCAATACATTTTGCACAGAAAGCAAACAGACAGGAAAGAAAGCAAATCAACAGCTTCCCCAGCTTCACAGCAAAGCAATCTTCTGACAGCAGTTCAGTCCACAGTCTGTAACTGTTCTTCAAGTCCATCATCTTCAAGAGAATGAAAGGTACTCAATATTCAAGCTTCAATCTTCAATAGGCTCCACCAAGAATGAAGAGAATCAATAAGATGATTGTTTGATAATGGGAAGCAGACAGGAAACCAAAGGAATCCTATCTGACACTCAACCAGTCATCAGAGAAAGGCATCCTCAAAAGTTCTACTCATTGTAAATGTCACACATCCCTCCAAAGGAGATATGAGACTTTAACATGAGGACTTTGAATCATAGGATGAGAATGGAATGGGAACAAAACTAACCATTACTTGAAGAAATATCTATTTCTAAAGCTCTCTCCTAAAGCCCTAATTTTCTAAGCTACACAAAGCTAACAAAAAGGAAGGGAAAACTCCAATACAAGCTCCACAAGCCACTTCACACAAGCCTCATCATGTCCATGATATCTTCCAATGAGATCCAGAAGCCCACTATGCAAGGAAGTCCAACTTTGAGTCCATTCCACATCAATCACCAAAATTGAAACACCAAATGAACAAACAAGTAGAATATTCTATCAAAAATACCAAAACACATTATAAAAATCTGATTATTTTTCTATGGGAACATGCATTCACTAATAACATATAGTTCAAAAATCAGGACCTAATTCAATCTCTAAGTCCTCTAATAAAATCCTAAGTTGAAAGGTATCACTAAAGAGATCCACTAAAAATCACTCCTAAACAACTATACTAAAAGCATTTTTAAAATCATTTAAAAATCATGATAAAAATCACAAGGCAACCTCAATATGTATATAACAACAATCAAAAGGAATTAAAAGTTTATCTCATGCTAAAAGTCATCAATGAAATCAATAAAAAAAAGACTATGTTATGAACATGTTAAGACTAGCCTAAGTATTAATTCAATCTAAAAAATCAAAACTAATTCTAAAATCCTAAGAAAATTTCTAGGGGAACCTAAGCATGTTAGGTATCTATAGTAGAAAAACCAGAGCCTAAAACTATGCTTAAAGGCACTAAAGAAATTACACACCAAAAATGGTCAAAAGGGAAATCAAGTAGGGAAGCCTCTAAAGATCTAGTTCAAAACAGAACCTAAAGCTACCTAAAAATTAACCTAAAAATTTCTGGGAGTTCCTTAATATGTCTATAAAAAACCAGAAAAGAATTAATTCCAAATTCTATACCAAACTTCAGAACAAAAATCGGCAAGAAACTATGCAGTTTTTGATATTTTATTATCCAACTAAAGGAGAAAAACGAAATCAAATTGAAAATTAAACGAAACTAAAATCCAATTGCGCACAAAGATCATAGACATGATAAGGATCATCCCAGAATTTTGTCATATTTTTCTAAGAATTGTTTCTATTTTATATGAATTAAAATCAAACAGCACACAAAACAAAATTTTAATGCCATTAAAAAACAACAATCAAATGGTTAAATTAAATCGGAAAACCAACCTACGGATCGGAGATTTGATCCGGTGATCGTTGATCAAGTGAATTTACAAAGATTGGAACAAGATTATATGGAAAACTTCAAGATCCACAATAATTCTTGCAAGAAGATGAAGATCGAACACTTCGAATCCGAATTGCTCCGAATAAGTGCTTCCAACTTACACTCCAATATCCAACTTCAATTTGCCCGAAAATTGATTATGAATCTTGATCCGATAATGATGATGAGTGGAGGTTTATGCTCAAGATTCCATTGATTTCAATGAAAAATCAATGGATCCAATGACAAGGAGTTATGGGTGAGGGTTTGGAGAATGAGGAAAATTGAGAGAATTGAGAGAGTGAGAGAATTCTTGAAAATGAAAAATGAAAATTGTGAGGAGTTTTTTTTTTGGTTTGGAGTAGATCCCTTAAGTACTCCTTAGGCTTGGATCCCAAGGTAAGGTTTGGACTTTGGCTTGTGAAAGTTGGTTTGGAGCTTAATGGTATGATTTTGGGATATGTAGCTTATTCATGAAGTCACAAATTGGAACACCATGAACCAAGCCCCAAATGAAAATTCTAATAATGCCAAAGTGTTTAGAATATTATTTCCAATCAAAATGAGCACAAATTTGACTTGAAATCATTCAATTATCAATTGTTTTGAATTTTTCCCTTTTAATTCATTAAAATGGTCTTTTTGTGAAATTTCTTCAACCAATGCTTGATATAATCCATATCAATGGACTTTATATACTTGGATAAGCTGAAAACATCATTTTGAGAAACTTTCATGTTGAACAAAAATCCATTTGAAGCTTGCAAGATGGTGAAATTGACTTATGATTCAAAATGACCTGTAATGTCCAAATACCCGAAATACCCTTGACTTGTCAAAGCCATAACTTGAGTTCTACACATCCAATCATGGACTTCTAGTACTCTTTATAAAGATAAGAGAATAAGGAACAACATTCATGTTGACCAAAAGTTCATAGGAATCATCCTTCTAGGGCAAAAGTGTCATGTAAGTTGGGTAACTTTCAAGCTCCAAATTCACATGCCTCGGATGACTTGTAACTTGTCTGGCTCATAACTTGAGTTCTATAAACCCTATCAAGGACTTCTAGTACTCAAATTAAAGATAATATCATGCCCTAAAACAATCATGTTGGGGTCAAGATGAGATGACAATCATATCTTGAGTTAAATGGCCTGGAAGTTAGGGGTCAAGCTAGGGGATTTTACACTGTCAAGTCTTAGAAACCCTAGCCTGAAACTTCTCAAACTCTTCAATCATGATGAGTTAACCTTGTAATCATCCTTAGAACATCTCAATGTATCAATCCATGATCACATGGCTCTTGAAATAAGTCTCAACTTCCTTCAAATCATCAGTTGACTTTGGGTTGACCCAGTCAAACCCTAGTTGCACCACTCATGGCCGAGCCTTCTTAATCTTGCACAATGACCTGTCTAGGCCTCAAAGCGATCTTCAACACTTCTCATGAGCTATCTCAAGACCTCAAGTCCAACCTCATGACCTCAGAATCATCTGATGGCTTCCACAACTCTCAAGTTAGGAGACACACCCTCTTGGCTTCAATCACTCTTTTTGAGGATCTTTTAACTTCTCTGACAAGGATATCAACCCTTGACCACCTGAATAACCTTCTTAGCTAGCTTCATAGTCTTGTATAGCTCTTGACTGGTAATCATACCTCTTGATCTCCTGCATACATGTCAATGAAATGTAAATGATAATGCTAATGTGAATGAAATGAAACATAAGCTAGGTAAAGAAATGTTGGGCAAATTTTGGGGTGCAACACACGGGTATGTGCTTACTCCCCAACGAGTTGAGATTAAGGGTGTATCCCCACAGAGTAAATGCAGAGTTTCCCCAGTAGTGGTCTGGTATTCTTCCCTCTCCATCAGTTTGATTGCAGGTACTCAGCTTTCAGCAGTGCAGACTGAGGCCTCCGACAGGTTTGATTTTCCTGTAGTATTATTTATCCCCCAGCAGGAAAGGTGTAATCTCAGTGTTGGTCATCTTTTCTCAGTTAGATCTTTATTCCCCAAGATAGTTGCGTCTTGGAAGGCCGTTCAGGGTATTGTTGTTCTCTATCACGTAAGTTGGGTTGTTTAGCCTTGACGTTTTAAGTACCCGATGAGTTGTCTGTTACTTAGAAAGTTCGAATTCCGGAGAGTCAGCACAGCCTTTTTCCCCAGCATGTGTTGATCTGCATCCTAAGTTGAGTTTAGATTTCCTGTTCTTGTATGAACTTTATTCCCGATAGATTTCCTTTTCGCTTCGGTGTAAGTCCAATCGTTATTGGCATGGGTAAGCTTTTCCCTGCAGGGTTGTTTGTTGTTCCTGACAGGATGGTTTCTGCTTCTATAGCATTTATTTTGTTGCTTCAGTTCCGTTGCATCTGCATGCGTGCATAGCATCTACCCAAATGCGTAGCATTCCCATCTTGTATGGGGCATTATGCCATTTTCAAACATTTGCATGTGAAACATAGACCAGGTTGTTATCTCTTTGTTTCAGGTGTATCTTTGGAGGTTTGATATTTTCCTTTGGTATCCAGACCATGTGATATCTCTTAGCCCGCGTGGTATCCAGACCCCGACTCATGTTATTCCGCAGCAGTATCTTCGGATATGAGTGGATCATGTTAAGTATGGTGATGAAGTCTTTTGTCCGTTGAGTATCCAGACTCTGGTCCATTCCTAGTTGATGAGGTTTTCCTTTTTCCGTCGAGTATCCAGACTCCGGTAAAGATGGTTGTGGTATCCAGACCACGGTGATTGATATTATTGTGCTTTTTCCGTCGAGTATCCAGACTCCGGTGAAGATAGTATAGTGTTCAGGTTTTAATGGGTATATTTGTGATATTTTCCCTCCGTCCGTTGAGTATCCAGACTCCGGTCAATGTCGTTGAGTATTTAGACTCCGGGTTTTTACGTTGAGCATTCAGGCTCCGGTTTTTACGTTGAGTATTCAGACTCCGTCAACTTGAATTGGTATTCTTAGAACTCCAACGAGTCCTTTTTCTCCGTTAAGTATTCAGACTCCGGTGAATTTTCAATTCGTAATGTATTGCTTTTTCCATCGAGTATCCAAATTCCGGTAAAGTCAGTTGGGTATCCAGACCCTGATGAATTTGGTTTACACTTTCTCCGTTGAGTATCCAGACTCTGGTAAAGTCGGTTGGGTATTCAAACCCTGTTGAATCCAATTTGCTTTCTCCGTTGCGTACCCGGATTCCGGTAAAGGCAGGTATGGTATCCAGACCATGGTAGTTTATCTGATGCTCCGTGATATCCATATCACAATAATTGTTGTTATCTCCTATCACCATGTGGTATCCAGACCTTGGCACCTAATGTTTTCTCAGCCCATGTGGTATCCAGACCACAACTCATATTGTTTCCCAGCAACGTCGTTTGACTTGAACCTGTAGGATATCCAGATCCTAATGAATATATTTCTTTTACATTGAGTATCCAGACTCAGATTTATCAACCGAGTATCCAGACTCAGGTTATTTGCATTGAGCATCTAGGCTCCGAATTGCATTGAGCATCCAGGCTCCAATTATTGAGTATCCAGACTCAGATTTATTAACCGAGTATCTAGACTCAGGTTTATTGCACAGAGCATCCAGGCTCAGATTACATTTGAGCACCCAAGCTCTAGTTATTGAGTATCCAGACTCAGATTTATTAACCGAGTATCCAGACTCAGGTTATTTGCATAGAGCATCCAGGCTCCGATTTGCACTGAGCATCCAGGCTCCAGTAATTGAGTATCCAGACTCAGATCAATTATTGAGTATCCAGACTCAGATTTAGTACCGAGCATCCAGGCTCCGGTTATGGAGTATCCAGACTCAGATCTATTACCGAGCATCCAGGCTCCGATCATTTTGAGTATCCAGGCTTTAGTTTGATTCTTTAAGCATCCAGGCTCCAGTTTGTGTTTTTGAGCATTCAGGCTCCAATTACATTGAGCATCCAGGCTCCGATTTCTATGAAGTACCCAGACTTCGGTAATTTGGATTGTTGCTTTTCGCCAATATGGTATCCAGACCATGGCGCCGTTTTTGACGTTTGTATTCTTTTTCCCCAACAGAGTGTTTTTGAGATTAGTACGGCTATATTCAGATTTCCTGCGGTTAGAAAATTTCTGGGTTCTTTGGTTTTCAACCGTCTTTTACCTTGTTGGCGTGAAAGCCATTCGCTTTTCACTCATTCAGGTCCAAGTCGCTTGAATAGGGGCAGCTGTTGTACCCCAAAATTTGCCCAACCTTTTCTTAACTTGGTTTATATTTCATTTCATTTTGTCATAGCATTTGCATTGCATAACATGTTTCATTGAACAGGGGATCAAGAGGTTGTGCATAGCAAGAGAAGTCTTATCAGAGTATTGAGCCTAAGCAAGGGGTGTTACTCAAGTTTGAATGGTCATCAGGTCATCAAGAAGAGGTCAATGGTCTTGTGAAAGGATGGATAGATGTATGTGGGTCAGCTCCTTACTTGGAGGCTAGTTCAAGAGCATCAGAGGATTGTGAATGCATGATTATGGATATAAGATGTTGAGAGAGCTCATTGAGTTCTTTGAGAGCCATGTTGGAGCTTATTCAAGTTTTTGTGTGATGTGGAAGAAGCCACAGGCAAAGATGTTGCATCTAGGGTTTTCATCTGGTAAATCCTTAGTTAACTGTGAAACTGAAGGAGGTTAAAACTCAATTCCAAGTCTCTATGGTCATGGGAGGGTGTGTTGAGAGGTCTAATATATCATTTCAAGATCAATTCATCAAGGATCAAGAGTGTGAGAAGTTACTAAATTAGGGTTCTCAGGGTAAAATCCCTTGTTTAGTGCCTAACTTCAAGACCACCTACCTCAAGATACAAGTCTCATCTCAATTTTTGACCAACATGAAACTTGTAAAGAATGTTATTAGCTTTCTTTTGAGTACTATAAGTCCTTGATTGTATTTATAGAACTCAAGTTATGATGCAGACATGTTATAGGTCATCAGATGAATGTGATTTTGGTCAACAAAAGTCAACCAACTTCCAAACCATTTTTGACATAGAAGGATATTTCTCCTCAACTTTTAGCCAACATGAAAGTTGTAGAGCATGGGTTTATCTTTCCAAATAGTACTAGAAGTCTTTCATCTGATTTGTAGAACTCAAGTTATGGGGTTTACAAGTCAGGGGTATTTTGGGAAAGTGAGATTATAGGTCATAAAATTATAGGTCCATTTCACCAACTTGCACACTTCAAATGAAAATCTTTTCAACACGAAACTTGCTCCAAATAGGGCCATTTGCATTACCAAATCATCTCTTGTCATGGTTGGAGCTTGGATTGAAGATTTGGTGTTTGTATTTTTCATAAAGAAGGCTTAAAATGAGAAAATGGGATTTAATTCATTTGGAACTTCTTCAAGGCAAACTTATGCATTTTTTGAGTGCAAATGATGTTCTAAATACAATGCCAAGTTTAATTTTGAAATTTGAGGTCATTTGGTTGGTAATTTCCATGGTTTCTTCATCATGAAGTAACAAACGGGAAATCCACCATAGAATCAAAACAAAGACCAATTGTTGGCCCTTTGATCAACTCAGGCCATGTGCAATTGATTTGGAACAAAATTGAGGCTGGTGCAGTGGAGAAAACACGAGTATGGCAAGTGAAAAAGTGAGAAAAAATTGAATTGGCAATTAGGCTTTAGGGCATGAATTAAAGCTCCATTCTCATCTGAACCCAACATATAAAAGGTTAGCAAGCTTCCCAAACCCTCAGAGCTCGAATTGGTGGTGGAATTGCAGAAATAGAAACTTAAAAAAGCAAGATAAAAGTGAGATTCAGTTTTGGAGTTTTGGCTATTATCAAGTGAAATTGAGCCCACTAAAAGCTTCATTCAAGTGTTTGGAACGTTTCTGGGTGGTTTGCTTGAAGGTTCAGCCGAAGACAAGACCCAGTGGAGGTTCTTCACTAGGTAATTTTGAAATCACCATATCTCTCTATTTAAGCCACGATTCTGTGCCATTCTTGCATATTTGAGACATAGGAATCATGTGGACCATTAATATGTAAAATGAACTAGCATTTGGTTTGATTACTGTTTGGAGCACAAATCTTGTTGTTTGTATTTTGGCTTGTTCTTGAGTTTTTAGAGCAAATGGAACATGGATTTGAACTCCTTGTGAAGTAGATGAATTCTGGACACTTTGGTTGGCTGATTTTGAGTTTTACAGTTTATGCACATTTCCTATTTGTCTTCGATTTGCTGTGTGTATTGCTCAAACATGAAAACCAAGGTTGGATTTGAGTTCCTCGTGATGAGAGGGTGAATTTGGACTATTAGTTTGTTAATTTTGGTGGAGTTTTGATGCATGTGTTTTTTTGGAACTATTCACGGTGGCTGGGCGGCCGGAGAAGATGACCGGAAGGGATCTCCGGCCACCCTCTAGTTTTCATTGACTTTTGGCTGACTTCTCAATGAAGGAGATGACTCACACACCACACGATCTGATTACTTTTCACATGGACGTTCATGATTAAGACACAGCGGGCATCCCCTTTGACTTTGTAACACGTGATCTCATTTAAATTATTCATTAATGTGCTGGCGCATTTCAGTCCACGTGATGTGCATACCAATTGATCAGACGGTTTTGATTGCATTCCACGCTGGTCCTTCTGTTGACCAGCCTTGGTGGATCAATGTGTGAACCCTGATTTTCTTTTGGGCGCTTGGGCCTCAGTTGCTGTTTGCGCCCCCCTTTGGACCCAGCCTGGCTTTTGAACTGTTTTTTATTACTATTTGCACCGCCTGTTTATTTATTTTATTTTTATTTCCATTTTATTTTTGTTTATTATCTGTTTGCATTTAAATCATTTTTAATTACTTCCAATTATCCAAAAAATCAAAAAAATACTTTTTAGACACTTTGAGATGTCTTTTAATTTTGAAAAACTTTTATTTTAGTTTTTGTTTTATTTTTCAATTAAAATTGAATTTTAATATTGAAAGTGTATTAATTGATTTAAATTATGACATTGTGTGATCTTTTATTTGTTTCTTCCATTTCCTTTGGGTCCAATGAATGAAAATTGATCCTCATACACTTGATGAGTTGAACAATTTTTGAGGACCATTTTGCCCCTGATTGGTTGACTTTAGGGTTGACTTTGGTGGCTTTTCTTTTGACCTTCGATTCTCCCATTTCAAAGTGGTACATCTTGAATTTAATTTTCATTTTGATGGTGCTTTGAGGGGATATTGGCCTTGTGCTTTTGGTTTCTGTTTGCCAACATGTTTACGTTTCTTGTGCATTTTATTTGGTAATTTTTGAACCATTTTCCTAATTTTGAGGTAACTTGCAAGTCAAGTTACCTCTAAGGGAAGTTCATACATGCACCTTGACCTAGTTTGATTTGGATATGACATTTTTGGATCCTTTGAGCTTTCAATCCCTTTTGTTTCATGTTGCTAACATGTTAAGGATGATGTTTGTTCAATTTTAGGTCATGATATTGTTTCTTCCTTATTCATTTGTTTGCTTTTGAGCTTTCAAGTAGGGTTTCATTGTGTTAGTTTGCTTGCATTTCTTTGTGTTCTAGCTTGCATTTCTTTTTGTTATGACTTGGTTTTGCTTTTGAGCCTTCCTCTTCATCTTTACCTTCTGTCCAATGACCTTGGAGTGTCATTTAAGGTAGCTTGGTCCCTCCTTAGGAGGAACTTGAAGCTTACCTAAAGTGATGAATCCATGAGGGCTTTTTCTTGGTGGTTTTTTCACACTTGTTTGTTTGCTTTTGATGCATCTCTCTTTCTTTTCTCTTTGCATCCTCATATGTATGCTTGGTTGAGACGAGCTTGTGGTGGCTACTGCCCCACACATGTTTTCCTCCCACTTTCATCCTACTTGTGCATTCCATGTATGCATTCTCTTATTTGCATGTTTCCTTTGTTATTTCTTCTTCTTCTTTTGTCTTCCTTCCCTTAGGATTTCTAATATCTCTTATTTAAGAGAGGTTATGATAGACATTAGGGTTCTAACCATGCATGATAACATTAGGTAGATGTTTCCATTTTGTAATTCCAACTTTAGGTGCACTTTGCATGACAACTTCTAGGGTTTGGTCTAGTCCCCCTTTAGTTTGTCCCTTTCTCTTCTCATCTTCAAACAACTTCAATCCCCTTAATAAAGATAATGAATGTTGTGCCATGAGCCTTATACTTGGGAAATGGTGATTGAGTGGCTACCTCTCAATTGCCTAGAGAGTTTAGTATACGTCCTAAGGACGATATGCGACACATTTGATCTTAGGTTTTAGACTTTAGTACAACATACATTATGAACACTCAAATTCAAAACACTTCTTCTCTAAAAAACACAAAAACACTTCAAACCTTTTTCACCCTTTGGGGTTCTTAATCAGGAAAACCTTTTCATAAGCAAGAGTGTTGTTAACTTCTAGTCCTATCACAAACGGTAACGCCTAAGTCTCCAATGGTCGAGCTGCATACACCAAATTGCTAGAACTGTTTGTTAACCCTACTCGGGTAAAACTCTTGAACAACCTGTGTTCCTTTTAGCCCAAACTATGTTTGCTCTGATCTCTCATACCAGATGAAAGTACGTAGGCATAAGACGCGATGTCTTGGCGAGCAACCTTCCCCCCTTTCTTTAGCCGTAGTTGGTCGAACTACGTTGACTCTGACTTTCCCATTACACGAGGGAGTACGTAGGCGCAGAGCGACGATGCTCTACCGAGTCAGTCCTTTTCATTTTTATTTTGTCCATAAGCCTTTAGCATAGATAGTTTACACACCCTTTTAGATAGAAAACACATGCGTGGATCCCGTCGAGTACGACGGACGTGAGAGGTGCTCATACCTTCCCCTTGCTTAACCGACTCCCGATCCTAGGACTTGGTTGCGATGACCTCGTCTTTTCCCATCTTTGGGATAAATAACGATAGGTGGCAACTCTGTTAGTCATTGACGGCCTTCTTTTTTCGCAGTAGGGATAGTCGGCTCAACACGAAGTTGATACGAACATCTGACCTCGCCGCCAGGCGTCTATTAAACAAACATGCATCAAACCCGAAGGGAGGCTCAAAACAAAGTTAAGAAGACCATCTGACCTCGCCATCAGGCATCTGTTAAACAAACAGACATCGAACTCAAAGGCCGACTCAACACGAAGTTGAGAGAAACATCTGACCTCGCCGTCAGGCATCTGTTAAATAAACAGGCATCGAACCCGAAGGCCGGCTCAACCCGAAGTTGACAAGAACATCTGACTTCAGAGTCAGGCATCTGTTAAACAAACAGGCATCGAACCCGAAGGCCGGCTCAACCCGAAGTTGACAAGAACATCTGACCACACTGTCAGGCATCTGTTAAACAAACAGCAGCGAACCCGAAGGCTGTGTCAACCCATAGTTGAGAAAAACATCTAACCTCGCCGTAGGGCATCTATTAAACAAACAGGCATCAAACCCGAAGGCTGGCTCAACACGAAGTTCATAGAAATATCTGACCTCGCTGTCAGGGATCTGTCAAACAACCAGGCATCGAGCCTGAAATCTGGCTCAACCCGAAGTTGAGAAGAACATCTGACCTCGCTGTCAGGCATCTGTTAAACAAACAGGCATTGAATTTGATGGGCGGCTCAACCCGAAGTTGAGAAGAACATATGACCTCGCCATCAGGCATCTCTTAAACAAACAAGCATCGAACCCGAAGGCCGGTTCAACACGAAGTTGAGACAAACATCTGAGCTCGCCGCCAGGCATTTGTTAAACAAACACGCATCGAACCCGAAGGGCGGCTCAAACCGAAGATAAGAAGACCATCTGACCTTGCCGTCATGCATCTATTAAACAAATAGGCATCGAACCCAAAGGCCGACTCAACACGAAGTTGAGAGGAACATCTGACCTCGCCGTCAGGCATCTATTAAACAAACAGGCATCGAACCCGAAGGCCAGCTCAGCCCGAAGTTGAGAAGAACATCTGACCTCGCACTCAGGCACTTGTTAAACAAACAGGCATCGAACCCGAAGGCCATCTCAACCCTTAGTTGAGAAAAACATTTGTCCTCGCCGTCAGGCATCTATTAAACAAACAGGCATCGAACCCGAAGTCCAGCTCAACACGAAGTTCATAGGAACATCAGACCTCGCCGTCAGGGATCTGTTAAACAAACAGGCATCGAGCCCGAAGGCCGGCTCAACACGAAGTTAGGAAGAACATCTGACCCCGCTGTCAGGCATCTATTAGAAAAACAGGCATCAAATTTGATGGCCGGCTCAACTCAAAGTTGAGAAGAACATCTGACCTCGCCATCAGGCATCTCTTAAACAAACAAGCATCGAACCCGAAGGTCGGCTCAACCCGAAGTTGAGAAGAACATCTGACCTTGCCTTCAGCCATCTGTTAAACAAACAGGCATCGAACCAGAAGGCCGGCTTAACACAAAGTGTGGAAGAACATCTGACCTCGCTGTCAGGCAACTGTTAAACAAACAGGCATAGAACCCGAAGGCTGGCTCAACCTGAAGATTAGAAGAACATCTGACCTCGCTCTTAGGCATCTCTTAAACAAATAGGTATCGAACCCGAAGGCCGGCTCAACACAAAGTTGAGACGAACATCTGACCTTGCTGCCGGGCATCTGTTAAACAAACACCCATCAAACCCGAAGGGAGGCTCAAAACAAAGTTAAGAAGACCATCTGACCTCGCCGTCAGGCATCTGTTAAACAAACAGACATCGAACCCAAAGGCCGACTCAACACGAAGTTGAGAGGAACATCTGACCTCGCCATCAGGCATCTGTTAAATAAACAGGCATCGAACCCGAAGGCCGGCTCAACCCGAAGTTGACAAGAACATCTGACTTCAGAGTCAGGCATCTGTTAAACAAACAAGCATCGAACCCGAAGGCCGGCTCAACCCGAAGTTGACAAGAACATCTGACCACGCTGTCAGGCATCTGTTAAACAAACAGTAGTGAACCCGAAGGCTGTGTCAACCCGTAGTTGAGAAAAACATCTAACCTCGCCGTAGGGCATCTATTAAACAAACAGGCATCAAACCTGAAGGCTGGCTCAACACGAAGTTCATAGAAATATCTGACCTCGCTGTCAGGGATCTGTCAAACAAACAGGCATCGAGCCTGAAATCTGGCTCAACCCGAAGTTGAGAAGAACATCTGACCTCGCTGTCAGGCATCTGTTAAACAAACAGGAATTGAATTTGATGGGCGGCTCAACCCGAAGTTGAGAAGAACATATGACCTCGCCATCAGGCATCTCTTAAACAAACAAGCATCGAACCCGAAGGCCGGTTCAACACGAAGTTGAGACAAACATCTGAGCTCGCCGCCAGGCATTTGTTAAACAAACACGCATCGAACCCGAAGGGCGACTCAAACCGAAGATAAGAAGACCATCTGACCTTGCCGTCATGCATCTATTAAACAAATAGGCATCGAACCCAAAGGCCGACTCAACACAAAGTTGAGAGGAACATCTGACCTCGCCGTCAGGCATCTATTAAACAAACAGGCATCGAACTCGAAGGCCGGCTCAGCCCGAAGTTGAGAAGAACATCTGACCTCGCACTCAGGCACTTGTTAAACAAACAGGCATCGAACCCGAAGGCCATCTCAACCCTTAGTTGAGAAAAACATCTGTCCTCGCCGTCAGGCATCTATTAAACAAACAGGCATCGAACCCGAAGTCCAGCTCAACACGAAGTTCATAGGAACATCAGACCTCGCCGTCAGGGATCTGTTAAACAAACAGGCATCGAGCCCGAAGGCCGGCTCAACACGAAGTTAGGAAGAACATCTGACCCCGCTGTCAGGCATCTATTAGACAAACAGGCATCAAATTTGATGGCCGGCTCAACTCAAAGTTGAGAAGAACATCTGACCTCGCCATCAGGCATCTCTTAAACAAACAAGCATCGAACCCGAAGGTCGGCTCAACCCGAAGTTGAGAAGAACATCTGACCTTGCCTTCAGCCATCTGTTAAACAAACAGGCATCGAACCAGAAGGTCGGCTTAACACAAAGTGTGGAAGAACATCTGACCTCGCTGTCAGGCAACTGTTAAACAAACAGGCATAGAACCCGAAGGCTGGCTCAACCTGAAGATTAGAAGAACATCTGACCTCGCTCTCAGGCATCTCTTAAATAAATAGGTATCGAACCTGAAGGCCGGCTCAACACAAAGTTGAGACGAACATCTGACCTTGCTGCCAGGCATCTGTTAAACAAACACCCATCAAACCCGAAGGGAGGCTCAAACCGAAGTTAAGAAGACAATTTGGCCTCGCCTAAGGCATCTGTTAAACAAACAGGCATCGAACCCGAAGGCCGACTCAACAGGAAGTTGAGAGGAACATCTGACCTCGCCGTCAGGCATCTGTTAAACAAACAGGCATCGAACCCGAAGGCCGGCTCAACCTGAAGTTGACAAGAACATCTGACCACGCCGTCAGGCATCTGTTAAACAAACAAGGATTGAACCCAAAGGTCGTCTCAACCCGTAGTTGAGAAAAACATCTGACCTCGCCGTCAGGCATCTATTAAACAAACTTGCATCGAACCCGAAGGCCAGCTCAACACGAAATTGACAAGAACATCTGACCTTGCAGTCAGGCATCTGTTAAAGACACAGGCATCGAACCCGAAGTCCGTCTCAACCCGAGGTTGACAAGAACATCTGACCACGCCGTCAGGCATCTGTTAAACAAACAAGCATCGAACCCGAAGGCCGTCTCAACCCGTATTTGAGAAAAACGTCTGACCTCGCCGTCAGGCATCTATTAAACAAACACGCATCGAACCTGAAGGCCGACTCAACACGAAGTTCATAGAAGTATCTAACCTCGCCGTCAGGGATCTGTTAAACAAACAGGCATCGAACCCGAAGGCCGGCTCAACCCGAAGTTAGGAAGAACATCTGACCTCGCTGTCAGGCATCTGTTAAACAAACAAGCATCGAATTTGATGGCCGGCTCAACCTGAAGTTGAGAAGAACATCTGACCTCGCCATCAGGCATCTCTTAAACAAACAAGCATCGAACTGGAAGATCGGCTCAACTCGAAGTTGAGAAATACATCTGACCTCGCAGTCAGGGATCTGTTAAACAAACCGGCATCGAAAACAGAGCGCAGCTCAACCTAAAGTTTAGAAGAACATCTGACCTTGCTGTCAGGTATCTGTTAAACAAACAGGCATCGAACACGAAGTCCCACTCAACACGAACTTGAGATCAACATCTTACCTCGCTGTCAGGCATCTATAAAATAAACAGGCATCTAACCCGAAGTCCGGCTCAACACAAAGTTGAGAGGAACATCTGACCTCGCCGTCAAGCATATGTTAAAGAAAAAGGCATCAAACCCGAAGGCCGGCTCAACCCGAAGCTGAGAAGAACATTTGACCTCGCCGTCAAGCATCTGTTAAACAAACAGGCATTGAACCTGAAGGCCGGTTCAACCAGAAGTTTAGAAGAACATCTGACATCGTCGTCAGGCATCCGTTAAACAAACAAGCATCGAACCCGAAGGCCGGCTCAACACAAAGTTGAGAAGTACATCTGACCTCGCTGTCAGGCATCTGTTAAACAAACAAGCATCGAACCCGGAGGCTGGCTCAAACAAAGTAGAGAAAAACATCTGACCTCGCCGTCAGGCATGTGTTAAACAAACAGGCATCTAAGCCGAAGGCCGGCTCAACACAAAGTATGGAAGAATATATGACCTCGACGTCAGGTATCTATGAAACAAACAGGCATCGAACCCGAAGGCTGGCTCAACCTGAGGTGTAGAAGAACATATGACCTCGCTGTCACGCATCTCTTAAACAAACAGGTATCGAACCCGAAGGACGGCTCAACACGAAGTTGAGACGAACATCTGACCTTGCTGCCAGGCATCTGTTAAACACACACCCATCGAACCCGAAGGGAGGCTTAAACCAAAGTTAAGAAGACCATCTGACCTCGCTGTCAAGCATCTGTTAAACAAACAGGCATCAAACCCAAAGGTCGACTCAACACGAAGTTGAGAGGAACATCTGACCTCGCCGTCAGGCATCTGTTAAACAAACAGACATCGAACTCGAAGGCCGGATCAACCCGAAGTTGACAAGAATATCTAACCACGCCGTCAGGCATCTGTTAAACAAACAAGCATCAAACATGAAGGTCGTCTAAACCCGTGGTTGAGAAAAACATCTGACCTCGCCGCCAGGCATCTGTTTATCAAACACGCATCGAACCTGAAGGGCGGCTCAAACCGAAGTTAAGAAGACCATCTGACCTCGCCGTCAGGCATCTATTAAACAAACAGGCATCGAACCCGAAGGCCGACTCAACACGAAGTTGAGAGGAACATCTGACCTCGCCGTCAGGCATCTGTTAAACAAACAGGCATCAAACCCGAAGGCCGGCTCAACTGGAAGTTGAGAAGAACATATGACCTCGCAGTCAGGCATCTGTTAAACAAACAGGCATCGAACCCGAAGACCGGCTCAACCTGAAGATGACAAGAACATCTGACCATGCTGTCAGGCATTTGTTAAACAAACATGCATCGAACCCGAAGGCCATCACAACCCGTTGTTGAGAAAAACATCTGACCTCACCGTCAGGCATCTATTAAACAAACAGGCATCGAACCCAAAGGCCGGCTCAACACGAAGTTCATAGGAATATCAGACCTCGCCATCGGGGATCTGTTAAACAAACAGGCATCGAACCCAAAGGCCGACTCAACACGAAGTTGAGAGGAACATCTGACCTTGCTGTCAGACATCTGTTAAACAAACAGGCATCAAATTTGATGGCCGGCTCAACCCGAAGTTGAGAAGAACATCTGACCTCGCCATCAGACATCTCTTAAACAAACAAGCATCGAACCCGAAGGTCGGCTAAATCCGAAGTTAAGAAATACATCTGACCTCGCCGTCAGGGATCTGTTAAACAAACAGGCATCGAAAACAGAGGGCGGCTTAACCCGAAGTTGAGAAGAACGTCTGACCTCGCTGTTAGGCATCTGTTAAACAAACAGGCATCGAACACGAAGTCCCGCTCAACACGAACTTGAGACCAACATCTGACCTCGCCGTCAGGCATCTATAAAATAAACAGGCATCTAACCTGAAGTCTGGCTCAACACGAAGTTGAGAGGAACATCTGACCATGTTGTCTAGCATATGTTAAACAAACAGGCATCGAACCCGAAGGCTGGCTCAACCCGAAGCAGAGAAGAACATCTGACCTCGCCGTCAGGCATCTGTTAAACAAACAGGAATTAAGCCTGAAGGTCGGCTCAACCAGAAGTTGAGAAGAACATCTGACCTCGCCGTCAGGCATCTATTAAACAAACAGGCATCGAACCCGAAGGCCAAATCAACACGAAGTTGAGAAGTACATCTGACCTCGCAGTCAGACATCTTTTAAACAAACAAGCATCGAACCCTGAGGTCGGCTCAACACGAAGTAGAGAAGAACATCTAACCTCGCTGTCAGGCATGTGTTAAACAAACAGGCATCGAACCCGAAGGCCGGCTCAACACAAAGTGTGGAAGAACATCTGAACTCGCCGTCAGGCATCTGTTAAGCAAACAGGTGTCGAACCTGAAGGCTGGCTCAACCTGAAGTGTAGAAGAACATCTGACCTCGCCGTAAGGCATCTGTTAAACAAATACCCATCGAACCCGAAGGGAGGCTCAAACCGAAGTTAAGAAGACCATCTGACCTCGTCGTCAGGCATCTGTTAAACAAACAGGCATCGAACCCGAAGGCCAACTCAACACGAAGTTGAGAGGAACATCTGACCTCGCCGTCAGGCATCTGTTAAACAAACAGACATCGAACCCGAAGGCCGGCTCAACCCGAAGTTGAGAAGAACATCTGACCACGCTGTCAAGCATCTGTTAAACAAACAAGCATCGAACCGAACACCGTCTCAACCCGTAGTTGAGAAAAACATCTGACCTCACCGTCAGGCATCTATTAAACAAACAGGCATTGAACCCGAAGGCTGGCTCAACACAAAGTTCATAGGAATATCTAACCTCGCCATCAGGGATCTGTTAAACAAACAGGAATCGAGCCTGAAGGCCGACTCAATCCAAAGTTAGGAAGAACATCTGACCTTGCTGTTAAGCATCTGTTAAATAAACAGGCATCGAATTTGATGGCCGGCTAAACTCGAAGTTGAGAAGAACATCTGACCTCGCCATCAGGCATCCCTTAAACAAACAAGCATCGAACCCGAAGGTCGGCTCAACCCGAAGTTGAGAAGAACATCTGACTTCGCCGTCAGCCATCTATTAAACAAACAGGCATCGAACCAGAAGGCCGACTAAACACGAAGTTGAGAAATACATCTGACCTCGCCGTCAGGGATCTGTTAAACAAACAGGCATCGAAAACAGAGGGCGGCCCAACCCGAAGTTGAGAAGAACATCTGACCTTGCTGTCAGGCATCTGTTAAACAAACAGGTATCGAACACGAAGTCCCGCTTAACACGAACTTGAGACCAACATCTGACCTCGCCTTCAGGCATTTATAAAATAAACAGGCATCTAACCCGAAGTCTGGCTCAACACGAAGTTTAGAGGAACATCTGACGTTGCCGTCTAGCAGATGTTAAACAAACATGCATCGAACCCGAAGGCCGACTCAACCCGAAGCAGAGAAGAACATCTGACCTCGCCGTCAGGCATCTGTTAAATAAACAGGCATTAAACCTAAAGACCGGCTCAACCAGAAGTTGAGAAGAATATCTGACCTCGTCATCAGGCATCTTTTAATCAAATAGGCATCGAACCCGAAGGCCAAATCAACACGAAGTTGAGAAGTACATCTGACCTCGCAGTCAGGCATCTTTTAAACAAACAAGCATCGAACCTTGAGGTCGGCTCAACACGAAGTAGAGAAGAACATCTAACCTCGCCGTCAGGCATGTGTTAAACAAACAGGCATCGAACCCGAAGGCCGGCTCAACACAAAGTGTGGAAGAACATCTGAACTCGCCGTCAGGCATCTGTTAAACAAACAGGTATCGAACCCGAAGGCTGGCTCAACCTGAAATGTAGAAGAACATCTGACCTCACCGTAAGGCATCTCTTAAACAAACAGGTATCGAACCCGAAGGCCGGCTCAACACGAAGTTGAGACGAACATCTGACCTCGCTGCCAGGTGTTGCACCCTAAAATTTGCTCAACTTATGTCACTTGGTTTATGTCTCCTAGCTTTAGCATTTGCATATTAGGTCATGTACATAATTCATTCATCTGCATAACATAGCATGGGCAAGCCATCCAACAAGGGACCAAGTGCAATTCTTATCTCTATGAGCATATCAAGAGGTTCTTATTCAAATTCAAGCATATCCAAGTCATCAGAAAGAAATTGAAGCTTGAGAAGTTAGTGGACCAAGCAGTGGGTTTCTCTTCTATCTTGAGGATATGTGAGGATCAGCAGAGAGGTTGGGAGCTATGAATTGAAAGCATGGAGTGTATATAGACATCATGGAAGACCTAGAGGGTCATGTTGAAAGTGAGACAAGTCATTGATGTGATTACAAGAGCTGCAGTTGAAGACAGTCAACTAGGGTTTCATCTGGGTCAACCCTAGGTCAAATGCTTGATTGAAGGGCATCAAGGCCTGTTTGAAAGATGTTGGATGCCTCATTTGATATGTGGATATGGATGTGGTGTTGTGCCAAGGAGAAATCAAAAGAAATGAAGAAGAAGAGAAGTTTCTAAATTAGGGTTTCTGTGTAAAATCCCCTGATTTAGGGCAAACTTCCAAGCAAGATAATTCAAAATGCAAGCCTCAAATGAATCCTTGGCCAACATGAAACTTATATAGTATCTCAATAACTTTAATTTGAGTGGTGGAAGGCATCAAGGAGATTTATAGAACTCAAGTTATGGTTCTTGCAAGTTACAGGTCATCTGAGGACACTGAAATTTGTCTGTGAAAGTTACTTGACTTCCAAGCAACTTTTACCCCTCAAGGAGATTTCAAATGGATTTCTGGCCAACATGAAAGTTGTTCCTCATGATCTTAGATTTCTAGAAAGGTATGGTATGACTTCATCTGATTTGTAGAACTCTACTTATGATCTTGGCAAGCCAGGGGTATTTTGGGAAAGTGGAATTACAGGTCATTTCAAGCATATGCCCAAAACTCCTATTTCCAAATTTCAAATGAAAAAATGTTCAACATCAAACTTTCTCCAAATGACATTTTGAGTTTAGAAAAGTGGTTGTGGCAAGTTGTAAATGCATGGAACTTAGATTTGCAAAAGTGACCAATATTAAAGGGAAAAATACCTTTTTAAATGACCAAAATTGTGATTTTTTGATACAAAAGCAAAACCAAGCATATGACCAACCATTTTGAAGGTAGATTGCATTTTAAGATCATTGGCAATATTAGTTTTTTGGTTTTAAGTCAAGAAATTGGAGTTATCATAAGTTACTTGTATGAAAAGATACACTTGCCAAATCAAGCTAGGACCAAGGTGCAAGGCAAGGGATGGTTTCTACACTCTCTAATTGTCATGAAAAGAGAAATTCAAGAGATTTTGAGGGGCTGTAACAAGGCAATGCAGAATTGGTTTTGCAACTTGGCCATTTTCATTTTCTCATGCAATGATATATGAAATTTCTCATGGGATCAATCTAGCATCTTCCAGAACTTTCTATCCTCATCTATATAAACCCTAGAGATGATCCAAGAAGGGGTTGAACTTCATTTGGATCCAAAACTCATAGTTTCACTCCATCTTGCATTTTTGCAAATTGCTTCAAAACTTCTCAATTCTTCATCCTTTCTTCAATTTTTTGATTCAATTCCATTCAATAATCATCCCTGAGTAGATTACAAGCAAGATCTGAAGAGGAAACTGCAAGAATCGTGCTATGCAATTTTCTCTTCTTCAAGTGCAAGAAGAATCGGTTACAAAGATCCAGGTGGTTTGAGCTCGAATTGTTGCATACAGAATCAAGATTATAGCACACTGAGTGATCTTGGAGCATTGCAAGCTGTGAATTGAAGAGAATCCTCATCTGTTTTCAACTTCTTGACAGGTTAGTGTTTCTCACGATTTAGCTTGAATTAGGTAGCATGATGTAGAATTGTTAGGTTAAACATGGTTTAGGTGGTTAGATGATTGATTCTGGAGCTTTAGGCAAGATTTCATGGAAGTTGATGTGTGCATATAAATTCGGTTTGGACCTAGAACATAGTGGTTAGGATGTTATAATCTTAGATAATTAGCTAGTTGTGATCAGTATGGCATAAGGATTGTTTTTGTACAAAGAATGGTGAGATTGGTGATGATTGAAACCTGATGAAATTTTGATTTCTTGATGTTATCCCCTTCGGTTTGAATGATAGAGGGTGATTTAAAACAAACCAACACCATGGCGGTGTTCTACGTGGAAAATAGAACGAAATTGGTTTTTACACCTTGAGATTTGGTGGAGAGATGAGTGCGCACGATGGAGGAGAAGATCTCTGCATGTGCATGTGTTTCCATGGATTCTGAAAACCCTAAGTGACCAAGGAAGAAGACGAAATCCACACCATTGAGCGCGCGCTGACCTTGTTGACTGGAGAATGATCCATTGGCTGAGATTCAAAGAAAATTTGGAGGGAGTTCTGAGCGCTCAAAGCGCAGCGTTTCATTAAAACGCCAGCATGGGCCTCACATGATTTTGCTTTCCCCACCCCCCTAAGCGAGGCCCAATTGAACTGAACTGTGATCTGATGCTATTTACACCGCGCCTCTAACTATTTTCTTTTTATTTTGTTTAGTTTTCTGAGTTTAAAACTGGGCCCAGGCGCTTTGCTATTGCCACCCCCCATGTTGGGCCCAGATGTGAATAATAACTTCCTTTCATTTCTATTCATACCCCCTGCATCATTTTTCTTATTAAATTTTCTCCAAATTTTAGCAAACTTTAAAAAACCATATAAAAATGAAAAAACATTATTTTTTAATGAGACTTTTTTTCCCATTTTCTATTTTCTGTCAAGAAAAATATGAAACCATAAAATTGTCATTTTACTTCATTTTCATATTTTTTGCATATTTTTACATTTAATTGCTTTGTTTAATTCTTTTAGTTGATGCTACCATTTGTTGAATTTAGCTTAAGAGTTTCCTTTAGGATTTTTACCCCATTCTTTTTAGTACAACTAGATATGGATATTAGGTGTCCCCTGGTTTTTTTATACCATTTTTTTAGGATTTATTTTAGGTAGTTTAGTTAGAAACTATTAGGATAGTCAATTAGGGTTGTGAATATGACATAGGTGTAACAAAATAGTTTCTTTTTGGGTTTTTTTTTAGGACAAATTAGAAGATGGGACTATAGGGGTATTATGGGTAAGTGATAGATCCCTTAGAAAATGTTAGACTTCCCCCTATTATATTAATACTATTAGTATATTCTTGTAATTGATTGATGGTATGGTGTGCCCTTTCTAGGGTTATTGTTTGATTGTGTGGGGTATTGGGCCTGCTTGGGGTTTGGGTTTGAGCTGAAGACTTTGTTGATGGAGCCATTAAAGACAAAAGGAGTGAAGATCCAGTTCAAGAGTTGATGAAGATTGTAGCTTGCTTGCAGCTGTTGAAGCTTATAGGAACTAGGAACTAGGTAGAGCTTAGAGTAGAAGCTTGCTTCATAAACATGGAAGGTCTTGTTTGCCTCCATCCCTCTCTATGATTCAGAGTCTCTCTAGGATACTCACCCCCTTCCTTTGGAAGGCTTGGTGACAGTATCTAAGAGATAGAACTCTTGAGAGAAACATTCTACATTTTGTTAACAGTCTGCTTGCCACCTTTGGTGGTCAGCTAGCTGTCTAACATCCCAATTCATTCTATTAACTGTTCCTCATCTTGGAGAGTTTGATTTGAAGAAAAGCCATGAAGATTGAAGATAGAGACCTTACTTGAAGATGAAGATTGTGTTGTTGAAGCTGTGCCTTTGATTGTTGCCATTAAAGCCCTGCTGTTTGAAGCTGTTGAAGATGCTTACTGTTAGAGTTTTCTTCCCTTGAAGATTGATGCTTGCTTGAAGCCTGGAGATGTTTGAAGGTGACTTGAAGATAGAAGATGATGGAGTTTGCTGTGCAGATTTGCTGTTTGCTGTTTATTTTTGCTGTTTATAATTTTTGATGTATTGTTTGAGTTTCTCGGACTGTATTGTTTGCCAATTAATCTGTTAGGTTGAAAGCGAATTTTGTTCGCTTTTGCCTGTTGTTTTCTAGGTTCGAGGTTGAGTGGGACTCCCTTGCCTCGCTTGTATTGTTGCATTCACACATATTTTACTGTTCTATTGTATCTGTTGTTTCTGTTTCCGTTTATCCCTTAGGATCTCTGTTTCTCTCTGCGCAAGAGAGGAACATGATAGACATTAGGTCTTAACCCATGCATGATAACATTAGGTTAGTTTGATTCCCTTTTCAACCATAGGTTAGAGTTCTGTCTCTTCTTTCTCAAAACAAACAGAAAAACACAATAAATATTTCAAACCCAATAAAAGACACTTCTTCCGTAAAAGAATGTGAACTCATCAAAACGTCATTTTTGTCCGCTTGGAATGTTAATCAGAAAAACCCTTTTTCAGAAGGAGATAAAAGCAATCAAAACAGACTTGCGTCGTGCATGGCCCGAACTACGTTTGCTCTGATCTTTCATGCTGTATGAAAGTATGTAGGCATGGGATGCGATATCCTAGCGAGCAACCTTCCCCTCCTTCCAGTAGTTAGGCGAACTACGTTGACTCTGATTTCTCGTTCCAGACGGGAATACGTAGGCATAAAGTGCGATACTTTGCCGAGTCATTTTCTTTTTTCTTTTAACCCCAGACCTGTAGAGTAGATAGAATAACAATCCTTTCGACAGAAAACAAGCGTGGATCCCGTCGAGTACGACGGACGTAAGGGGTGTTAATACCTTCCCCTTGCGTAACCGACTCCCGAATCCAGGATTTGGTTGCGATGACCATTCCTTTCCCGTCTTTGCGGTAGGTTTACTTCGAGCGTTTCCTTTCCCTCCTTTGGGATAAATAACGCACGGTGGCAACTCTTCTGTTCAGCCGGCGCCGATTTTCGCAGTAGCGACACCAGGCATCTGTTAAACAAATATCCATCGAACCCGAAGGGAGGCTCAAACCGAAGTTAAGAAGACCATCTGACCTCGCCGTCAGGCATCTATTAAACAAACAGGCATCGAACCCGAAGGCTGACTCAACACGAAGTTGAGAGGAACATCTGACCTTGCCGTCAGGAATCTGTTAAACAAACAGACATCGAACCCGAAGGCCGGCTCAACCCGAAGTTGAGAAGAATATCTGACCACGCCGTCAGGCATCTGTTAAACAAACAAGCATCGAACCGAACGCCGTCTCAACCCGTAGTTGAGAAAAACATCTGACCTCACCGTCACACATCTATTAAACAAACAGGCATCGAACCCGAAGGCCGGCTCAACACAAAGTTCATAGGAATATCTAACCTCGCCGCCAGGGATCTGTTAAACAAACAGGCATCGAGCCTGAAGGCCGGCTCAACCCGAAGTTAGGAAGAACATCTGACCTCGTTGTTAAGCATTTGTTAAACAAACAGGCATCGAATTTGATGGTCGCCTAAACCCGAAGTTGAGAAGAACATCTGACCTCGCCATCAGGCATCTCTTAAACAAACAAGCATCGAACCCGAAGGTCGGCTCAACCTGAAGTTGAGAAGAACATCTGACCTCGCCGTCAGCCATCTATTAAACAAACAGGCATCGAACCAGAAGGCCGGCTAAACACGAAGTTGAGAAATACATCTGACCTCGCCGTCAGGGATCTGTTAAACAAACAGGCATCGAAAACAGAGTGCGGCCCTACCCGAAGTTGAGAAGAACATCTGACTTCGCTGTCAGGCATCTGTTAAACAAACAGGTATCGAACACGAAGTCCCGCTTAACACGAACTTGAGACCAACATCTGACCTCGCCTTCAGGCATCTATAAAATAAACAGGCATCTAACCCGAAGTCCGGCTCAACACGAAGTTGAGAGGAACATCTGACATTGCCGTCTAGCATATGTTAAACAAACATGCATCGAACCCGAAGGTCGGATCAACCCGAAGCAGAGAAGAACATCTGACCTCGCCGTCAGGCATCTGTTAAACAAGCAGGCATTAAACCTGAAGGACGGCTCAACCAGAAGTTGAGTAGAACATCTTACCTCGTCATCAAGCATCTGTTAAACAAACAGGCATCGAACACATCTGACCTCGCAGTCAGGCGTCTTTTAAACAAACAAGCATCGAACCCTGAGGTCGGCTCAACACGAAGTAGAGAAGAACATCTAACCTCGCCGTCAGGCATGTGTTAAACAAATAGGCATCGAACCCGAAGGCCGGCTCAACACAAAGTGTGGAAGAACATCTGAACTCGCCATCAGGCATCTGTTAAACAAACAGGCATCGAACCCGAAGGTTGGCTCAACCTGAAGTGTAGAAGAACATCTGACCTCGCCGTAAGGCATCTCTTAAACAAACAGGTATCGAACCCGAAGGCCGGCTCAACACGAATTTGAGACGAACATCTGACCTTACTGCCAGGCATTTGTTAAACAAATATCCATCGAACCCGAAGGGAGGCTCAAACCGAAGTTAAGAAGACCATCTGACCTCGCCGTCAGGCATCTGTTAAACAAACAGGCATCGAACCCGAAGGCCGACTCAACACGAAGTTGAGAGGAACATCTGACCTCACCGTCAGGCATCTGTTAAACAAACCAACATCGAACCCGAAGGCCGGCTCAACCCGAAGTTGAGAAGAACATCTGACCACGCCGTCAGGCATCTGTTAAACAAACAAGCATCGAACCGAACGCCGTCTCAACCCGTAGTTGAGAAAAACATCTGACCTCATCGTCAGACATCTATTAAACAAACAGGCATCGAACCCGAAGGCCGACTCAACACAAAGTTCATAGGAATATCTAACCTCGCCGCAAGGGATCTGTTAAACAAATAGGCATCGAGCCTGAAGGCCGGCTCAACCCGAAGTTAGGTAGAACATCTGACCTCGCTGTTAAGCATCTGTTAAACAAACAGGCATCGAATTTGATGGCCGGCTAAACCCGAAGTTGAGAAGAACATCTGACCTCGCCATTAGGCATCTCTTAAACAAACAAGCATCGAACCCGAAGGTCGGCTCAACCTGAAGTTGAGAAGAACATCTGACCTCGCTGTCAGCCATCTATTAAACAAACAGGCATCGAACCAGAAGGCCGGCTAAACGCGAAGTTGAGAAATACATCTGACCTCTCCGTCAGGGATCTGTTAAACAAACAGGCATCGAAAACAGAGGGCGGCCCTACCCTAAGTTGAGAAGAACATCTGACCTCGCTGTCAGGCATCTGTTAAAGAAACAGGTATCGAACATGAAGTCCCGCTTAACACGAACTTGAGACCAACATCTGACCTCGCCTTCAGGCATCTATAAAATAAACAGGCATCTAACCCGAAGTCCGGCTCAACACGAAGTTGAGAGGAACATCTGACGTTGCCGTCTAGCATATGTTAAACAAACAGGCATCAAACCCGAAGGCCGGCTCAACCCAAAGCAGAGAAGAACATCTGACCTCGCTGTCAGGCATCTGTTAAACAAACAGGCATTAAACCTGAAGGCTGGCTCAACCAGAAGTTGAGTAGAACATCTTACCTCGTCATCAAGCATCTGTTAAACTAACAGGCATCGAACCCGAAGGCCAAATCAACACGAAGTTGAGAAGTACATCTGACCTCGCAGTCAGGCATCTTTTAAACAAACAAGCATCGAACCTTGAGGTCGGCTTAACACGAAGTAGAGAAGAACATCTAACCTCGCCGTCAGGCATGTGTTAAACAAACAGGTATCGAACCAGAAGGCCGGCTCAACACAAAGTATGGAAGAACATCTGAACTCGCCGTCAGGCATCTGTTAAATAAACAGGCATCGAACCCGAAGGCTGGCTCAACCTGAAGTGTAGAAGAACATCTGACCTCACCGTAAGGCATCTCTTAAACAAACAGGTATCGAACCCGAGGGCCGGCTCAACACGAAGTTGAGACGAACATCTGACCTCGCTGCCAGGCATTTGTTAAACAAATATCCATCGAACCGGAAGGGAGGCTCAAACCGAAGTTAAGAAGACCATCTGACCTCGCCGTCAGGCATCTGTTAAAGAAACAGGCATCGAACCCGAAGGCCGACTCAACACGAAGTTGAGAGGAACATCTGACCTCGCCGTCAGGCATCTGTTAAACAAACAGACATCGAACCTGAAGGCCGGCTCAACCCGAAGTTGAGAAGAACATCTGACCACGCCGTCAGGCATCTGTTAAACAAACAAGCATCGAACCGAACGCCGTCTCAACCCGTAGTTGAGAAAAACATCTGACCTCATCGTCAGACATCTATTAAACAAATAGGCATCGAACCCGAATGCCGGCTTAACACAAAGTTCATAGGAATATCTAACCTCGCCGCAAGGGATCTGTTAAACAAATAGGCATCGAGCCTGAAGGCCGGCTCAACCCGAAGTTAGGAAGACCATCTGACCTCGCTGTTAAGCATCTGTTAAACAAACAGGCATCGAATTTGATGGCCGGCTAAACCCGAAGTGTAGAAGAACATCTGACCTCGCCATCAGGCATCTCTTAAACAAACAAGCCTCGAACCCGAAGGTCGGCTCAACCTGAAGTTGAGAAGAACATCTGACCTCGCCGTCAGCCATCTATTAAACAAACAGGCATCGAACCAGAAGTCCGGCTAAAAGCGAAGTTGAGAAATACATCTGACCTCGCCGTCAGGGATCTGTTAAACAAACAAGCATCGAAAACAGAGGGCGGCCCTACCCGAAGTTGAGAAGAACATCTGACCTCGCTGTCAGGCATCTGTTAAACAAACAGGTATCGAACACGAAGTCCCGCTTAACACGAACTTGAGACCAACATCTAACCTCGCCTTCAGGCATCTATAAAATAAACAGGCATCTAACCCGAAGTCCGGCTCAACACGAAGTTGAGAGGAACATCTGACTTTTCCGTCTAGTATATGTTAAACAAACAGGCATCGAACCCGAAGGCCGGTCAACCCGAAACAGAGAAGAACATCTGACCTCGCCGTCAGGCATCTGTTAAACAAACAGGCATTAAACCTGAAGGACGGCTCAACCAGAAGTTGAGAAGAACATCTAACCTCGTCATCAAGCATCTGTTAAACAAACAGGCATCGAACCCGAAGGCCAAATCAACACGAAGTTGAGAAGTACATCTGACCTCGCAGTCAGGCATCTTTTAAACAAACAAGCATCGAACCCTGAGGTCGGCTTAACACGAAGTAGAGAAGAACATCTAACCTCGCCGTCAGGCATGTGTTAAACAAACAGATATCGAACCAGAAGGCCGGCTCAACACAAAGTATGGAAGAACATCTGAACTCGCCGTCAGGCATCTGTTAAATAAACAGGCATCGAACCCGAAGGCTGGCTCAACCTGAAGTGTAGAAGAACATCTGACCTCACCGTAAGGCATCTCTTAAACAAACAGGTATCGAACCCGAGGGCCGGCTCAACACGAAGTTGAGACGAACATCTGACCTCGCTGCCAGGCATTTGTTAAACAAATATCCATCGAACCGGAAGGGAGGCTCAAACCGAAGTTAAGAAGACCATCTGACCTCGCCGTCAGGCATCTGTTAAAGAAACAGGCATTGAACCCGAAGGCCGACTCAACACGAAGTTGAGAGGAACATCTGACCTCGCCGTCAGGCATCTGTTAAACAAACAGACATCGAACCCGAAGGCCGGCTCAACCCGAAGTTGAGAAGAACATCTGACCACGCCGTCAGGCATCTGTTAAACAAACAAGCATCGAGCCGAACGCCGTCTCAACCCGTAGTTGAGAAAAACATCTGACCTCATCGTCAGACATCTATTAAACAAACAGGCATCGAACCCGAATGCCGGCTTAACACAAAGTTCATAGGAATATCTAACCTCGCCGCAAGGGATCTGTTAAACAAATAGGCATCGAGCCTGAAGGCCGGCTCAACCCGAAGTTAGGAAGACCATCTGACCTCGCTGTTAAGCATCTGTTAAACAAACAGGCATCGAATTTGATGGCCGGCTAAACCCAAAGTTGAGAAGAACATCTGACCTCGCCATCAGGCATCTCTTAAACAAACAAGCCTCGAACCCGAAGGTCGGCTCAACCTGAAGTTGAGAAGAACATCTGACCTCGCCGTCAGCCATCTATTAAACAAACAGGCATCGAACCAGAAGTCCGGCTAAAAGCGAAGTTGAGAAATACATCTGACCTCGCCGTCAGGGATCTGTTAAACAAACAAGCATCGAAAACAGAGGGCGGCCCTACCCGAAGTTGAGAAGAACATCTGACCTCACTGTCAGGCATCTGTTAAACAAACAGGTATCGAACACGAAGTCCCGCTTAACACGAACTTGAGACCAACATCTGACCTCGCCTTCAGGCATCTATAAAATAAACAGGCATCTAACCCGAAGTCCGGCTCAACACGAAGTTGAGAGGAACATCTGACTTTGCCGTCTAGTATATGTTAAACAAACAGGCATCGAACCCGAAGGCCGGTCAACCCGAAACAGAGAAGAACATCTGACCTCGCCGTCAGGCATCTGTTAAACAAACAGGCATTAAACCTGAAGGACGGCTCAACCAGAAGTTGAGAAGAACATCTAACCTCGTCATCAAGCATCTGTTAAACAAACAGGCATCGAACCCGAAGGCCAAATCAACACGAAGTTGAGAAGTACATCTGACCTCGCAGTCAGGCATCTTTTAAACAAACAAGCATCAAACCCTGAGGTCGGCTCAACACGAAGTAGAGAAGAACATCTAACTTCGCCTCCAGGCATGTGTTAAACAAACAGGCATCGAACCCGAAGGCCGGCTCAACACAAAGTGTGGAAGAACATTTGAACTCGCCGTCAGGCATCTGTTAAACAAACAGGCATCGAACCCGAAGGCTGGCTCAACCTGAAGTGTAGAAGAACATCTGACCTCGCCGTAAGGCATCTCTTAAACAAACAGGTATCGAACCCGAAGGCCGGCTCAACACGAAGTTGAGACGAACATCTGACCTCGCTGCCAGGCATTTGTTAAACAAATATCCATCGAACCCGAAGGGAGGCTCAAACCGAAGTTAAGAAGACCATCTGACCTCGCCGTCAGGCATCTGTTAAACAAACAGGCATCGAACCCGAAGGCTGACTCAACACGAAGTTGAGAGGAACATCTGACCTCGCCGTCAGGCATCTGTTAAACAAACAGACATCGAACCCGAAGGTCGGCTCAACCCGAAGTTGAGAAGAACATCTGACCATGCCGTCAGGCATCTGTTAAACAAACAAGCATCGAACCGAACGCCGTCTCAACCCGTAGTTGAGAAAAACATCTGACCTCATCGTCAGACATCTATTAAACAAACAGGATTCGAACCCGAAGGCCGGCTCAACACAAAGTTCATAGGAATATCTAACCTCGCCACAAGGGATCTGTTAAAAAAATAGGCATCGAGCCTGAAGGCCGGCTCAACCCGAAGTTAGGAAGAACATTTGACCTCGCTGTTAAGCATCTGTTAAACAAACAGGCATCGAATTTGATGGCCGGCTAAACCCGAAGTTGAGAAGAACATCTGACCTCGCCATCAGGCATCTCTTAAACAAACAAGCATCGAACCCGAAGGTCGGCTCAACCTGAAGTTGAGAAGAACATCTGACCTCGTCGTCAGCCATCTATTAAACAAACAGGCATCGAACCAGAAGGCCGGCTAAAAGCGAAGTTGAGAAATACATATGACCTCGCCATCAGGGATCTGTTAAACAAAGAGGCATCGAAAACAGAGGGCGGCCCTACCCGAAGTTGAGAAGAACATCTGACCTCGCTGTCAGGCGTCTGTTAAACAAACAGGTATCGAACACGAAGTCCCGCTTAACACGAACTTGAGACCAACATCTGACCTCGCCTTCAGGCATCTATAAAATACACAGGCATCTAACCCGAAGTCCGGCTCAACACGAAGTTGAGAGGAACATCTGACGTTGTTGTCTAGCATATGTTAAACAAACAGGCATCGAACCCAAAGGCCGGCTCAACCCGAAGCAGAGAAGAACATCTGACCTCGCCGTCAGGCATCTGTTAAACAAACAGGCATTAAACCTGAAGGACGGCTCAACCAGAAGTTGAAAAGAACATATAACCTCGTCATCAAGCATCTGTTAAACAAACAGGCATCGAACCCGAAGGCCAAATCAACACGATGTTGAGAAGTACATCTGACCTCGCAGTCAGGCGTCTTTTAAACAAACAAGCATCGAACCCTGAGGTCGGCTCAACACGAAGTAGAGAAGAACATCTAACTTCGTCGCCATGCATGTGTTAAACAAACAGGCATCGAACCCGAAGGCCGACTCAACACAAAGTGTGGAAGAACATCTGAACTCGCCGTCAGGCATCTGTTAAACAAACAGGCATCGAACTCGAAGGCTGGCTCAACCTGAAGTGTAGAAGAACATCTGTCCTCTCCGTAAGGCATCTCTTAAACAAACAGGTATGGAACCCGAAGGCCGGCTCAACACGAAGTTGAGACGAACATCTGACCTTGCTGCCAGGCATCTGTTAAACAAATATCCATCGAACCCGAAGGGAGGCTCAAACCGAAGTTAAGAAGACCATCTGACCTCGCTGTCAGGCATCTGTTAAACAAATAGGCATCGAACCCGAAGGCCGACTCAACACGAAGTTGAGAGGAACATATGACCTCTCCGTCAGGCATCTGTTAAACAAACAGACATCGAACCCGAAGGCCGGCTCAACCCGAAGTTGACAAGAACATCTGACCACGCCGTCAGGCATCTGTTAAACAAACAAGCATCGAAACGAACACCGTCTCAACCCGTATTTGAGAAAAACATCTGACCTCAACGTCAGGCATCTATTAAATAAACAGGCATCAAACCCGAAGGCCGGCTCAACACAAAGTTCATAGGAATATCTAACCTCGCCGTCAGGGATCTGTTAAACAAACAGGCATCGAGCCTGAAGGCCGGCTCAACCCGAAGTTAGAAAGAACATCTGACCTCGCTGTTAAGCATCTGTTAAACAAACAGGCATCGAATTTGATGGCCGGCTAAACCCGAAGTTGAGAAGAACATCTGACCTCGCCATCAGGCATCTCTTAAACAAACAAGCATCGAACCCGAAGGTCGGCTCAACCTGAAGTTGAGAAGAACATCTGACCTCGTCGTCAGCCATCTATTAAACAAACAGGCATCGAACCAGAAGGCCGGCTAAAAGCGAAGTTGAGAAATACATCTGACCTCGCCATCAGGGATCTGTTAAACAAAGAGGCATCGAAAACAGAGGGCGGCCCTACCCAAAGTTGAGAAGAACATCTGACCTTGCTGTCAGGCATCTGTTAAACAAACAGGTATCGAACACGAAGTCCCGCTTAACACGAACTTGAGACCAACATCTGACCTCGCCTTCAGGCATCTATAAAATACACAGGCATCTAACCCGAAGTCCGGCTCAACATGAAGTTGAGAGGAACATCTGACGTTGCTGTCTACCATATGTTAAACAAACAGGCATCGAACCCAAAGGCCGGCTCAACCCGAAGCAGAGAAGAACATCTGACCTTGCCGTCAGGCATCTGTTAAACAAACAGGCATTAAACCTGAAGGACGGCTCAACCAGAAGTTGAGAAGAACATCTAACCTCGTCATCAAGCATCTGTTAAACAAACAGGCATCGAGCCCGAAGGCCAAATCAACACGATGTTGAGAAGTACATCTGACCTCACAGTCAGGCATCTTTTAAACAAACAAGCATCGAACCCTGAGGTCGGCTCAACACTAAGTATAGAAGAACGTCTAACTTCGCCGTCAGGCATGTGTTAAACAAACAGGCATCGAACCCGAAGGCCGGCTAAACACAAAGTGTGGAAGAACATCTGAACTCGCCGTCAGGCATCTGTTACACAAACAGGCATCGAACTCGAAGGCTGGCTCAACCTGAAGTGTAGAAGAACATCTGACTTCTCCGTAAGGTATCTCTTAAACAAACAGGTATCGAACCCGAAGGCCGGCTCAACACGAAGTTGAGACGAACATCTGACCTTGTTGCCCGGCATCTGTTAAACAAATATCCATCGAACCCGAAGGGAGGCTCAAACCGAAGTTAAGAAGACCATCTGACCTTGCCGTCAGGCATCTGTTAAACAAACAGGCATCGAACCCGAAGGCCGACTCAACACGAAGTTGAGAGGAACATCTGACCTCGCCGTCAGGCATCTGTTAAACAAACAGACATCGAACCCGAAGGCCGGCTCAACCCGAAGTTGACAAGAACATCTGACCACGCCGTCAGGCATCTGTTAAACAAACAAGCATCGAACCGAACGCCGTCTCAACCCGTAGTTGAGAAAAACATCTGACCTCAATGTCAGGCATCTATTAAACAAACAGGCATCGAACCCGAAGGCTGGCTTAACACAAAGTTCATAGGAATATCTAACCTCGCCATCAGGGATCTGTTAAACAATCATGCATCGAGCCTGAAGGCCGGCTCAACCCGAAGTTAGAAAGAACATCTGACCTCGCTGTTAAGCATCTGTTAAACAAACAGGCATCGAATTTGATGGCCGACTAAACCCGAAGTTGAGAAGAACATCTGAAATCGCCATCAGGCATCTCTTAAACAAACAAGCATCGAACCCGAAGGTCGGCTTAACCCGAAGTTGAGAAGAACATCTGACCTCGCCGTCAGCCATCTATTAAACAAACAGGCATCGAACCAGAAGGCCGGCTAAACACGAAGTTGAGAAATACATCTGACCTTGCCGTCAGGGATCTGTAAAACAAATAGGCATCGATAACAGAGGGTGGCCCAACCCAAAGTTGAGAAGAACATCTGACCTCGCTGTCAGGCATCTATAAAATAAACAGGCATCTAACTCGAAGTACGGCTCAACACGAAGTTGAGAGGAACATCTGACCTTGCCGTCTAGCATATGTTAAAAAAACAGGCATCGAACCCGAAGGCCGGCTCAACCCGAAGCAGAGAAGAACATCTGACCTCGCCGTCAGGCATCTGTTAAACAAACAGGCATTAAACCTGAAGGCCGGCTCAACCAGAAGTTGAGAAGAACATCTGACCTCGCCGTCAGGCATCTGTTAAACAAACAGGCATCGAACCCGAAGGCCAAATCAACACGATGTTGAGAAGTACATCTGACCTCGCAGTCAGGCGTCTTTTAAACAAACAAGCATCGAACCCTGAGGTCGGCTCAACACGAAGTAGAGAAGAACATCTAACTTCGTCGCCATGCATGTGTTAAACAAACAGGCATCGAACCCGAAGGCCGACTCAACACAAAGTGTGGAAGAACATCTGAACTCGCCGTCAGGCATCTGTTAAACAAACAGGCATCGAACTCGAAGGCTGGCTCAACCTGAAGTGTAGAAGAACATCTGTCCTCTCCGTAAGGCATCTCTTAAACAAACAGGTATGGAACCCGAAGGCCGGCTCAACACGAAGTTGAGACGAACATCTGACCTTGCTGCCAGGCATCTGTTAAACAAATATCCATCGAACCCGAAGGGAGGCTCAAACCGAAGTTAAGAAGACCATCTGACCTCGCTGTCAGGCATCTGTTAAACAAATAGGCATCGAACCCGAAGGTCGACTCAACACGAAGTTGAGAGGAACATATGACCTCTCCGTCAGGCATCTGTTAAACAAACAGACATCGAACCCGAAGGCCGGCTCAACCCGAAGTTGACAAGAACATCTGACCACGCCGTCAGGCATCTGTTAAACAAACAAGCATCGAAACGAACGCCGTCTCAACCCGTATTTGAGAAAAACATCTGACCTCAACGTCAGGCATCTATTAAATAAACAGGCATCAAACCCGAAGGCCGGCTCAACACAAAGTTCATAGGAATATCTAACCTCGCCGTCAGGGATCTGTTAAACAAACAGGCATCGAGCCTGAAGGCCGGCTCAACCCGAAGTTAGAAAGAACATCTGACCTCGCTGTTAAGCATCTGTTAAACAAACAGGCATCGAATTTGATGGCCGGCTAAACCCGAAGTTGAGAAGAACATCTGACCTCGCCATCAGGCATCTCTTAAACAAACAAGCATCGAACCCGAAGGTCGGCTCAACCTGAAGTTGAGAAGAACATCTGACCTCGTCGTCAGCCATCTATTAAACAAACAGGCATCGAACCAGAAGGCCGGCTAAAAGCGAAGTTGAGAAATACATCTGACCTCGCCATCAGGGATCTGTTAAACAAAGAGGCATCGAAAACAGAGGGCGGCCCTACCCAAAGTTGAGAAGAACATCTGACCTTGCTGTCAGGCATCTGTTAAACAAACAGGTATCGAACACGAAGTCCCGCTTAACACGAACTTGAGACCAACATCTGACCTCGCCTTCAGGCATCTATAAAATACACAGGCATCTAACCCGAAGTCCGGCTCAACATGAAGTTGAGAGGAACATCTGACGTTGCTGTCTACCATATGTTAAACAAACAGGCATCGAACCCAAAGGCCGGCTCAACCCGAAGCAGAGAAGAACATCTGACCTTGCCGTCAGGCATCTGTTAAACAAACAGGCATTAAACCTGAAGGACGGCTCAACCAGAAGTTGAGAAGAACATCTAACCTCGTCATCAAGCATCTGTTAAACAAACAGGCATCGAGCCCGAAGGCCAAATCAACACGATGTTGAGAAGTACATCTGACCTCACAGTCAGGCATCTTTTAAACAAACAAGCATCGAACCCTGAGGTCGGCTCAACACTAAGTATAGAAGAACGTCTAACTTCGCCGTCAGGCATGTGTTAAACAAACAGGCATCGAACCCGAAGGCCGGCTAAACACAAAGTGTGGAAGAACATCTGAACTCGCCGTCAGGCATCTGTTACACAAACAGGCATCGAACTCGAAGGCTGGCTCAACCTGAAGTGTAGAAGAACATCTGACTTCTCCGTAAGGTATCTCTTAAACAAACAGGTATCGAACCCGAAGGCCGGCTCAACACGAAGTTGAGACGAACATCTGACCTTGTTGCCCGGCATCTGTTAAACAAATATCCATCGAACCCGAAGGGAGGCTCAAACCGAAGTTAAGAAGACCATCTGACCTTGCCGTCAGGCATCTGTTAAACAAACAGGCATCGAACCCGAAGGCCGACTCAACACGAAGTTGAGAGGAACATCTGACCTCGCCGTCAGGCATCTGTTAAACAAACAGACATCGAACCCGAAGGCCGGCTCAACCCGAAGTTGACAAGAACATCTGACCACGCCGTCAGGCATCTGTTAAACAAACAAGCATCGAACCGAACGCCGTCTCAACCCGTAGTTGAGAAAAACATCTGACCTCAATGTCAGGCATCTATTAAACAAACAGGCATCGAACCCGAAGGCTGGCTTAACACAAAGTTCATAGGAATATCTAACCTCGCCATCAGGGATCTGTTAAACAATCATGCATCGAGCCTGAAGGCCGGCTCAACCCGAAGTTAGAAAGAACATCTGACCTCGCTGTTAAGCATCTGTTAAACAAACAGGCATCGAATTTGATGGCCGACTAAACCCGAAGTTGAGAAGAACATCTGAAATCGCCATCAGGCATCTCTTAAACAAACAAGCATCGAACCCGAAGGTCGGCTTAACCCGAAGTTGAGAAGAACATCTGACCTCGCCGTCAGCCATCTATTAAACAAACAGGCATCGAACCAGAAGGCCGGCTAAACACGAAGTTGAGAAATACATCTGACCTTGCCGTCAGGGATCTGTAAAACAAATAGGCATCGATAACAGAGGGTGGCCCAACCCAAAGTTGAGAAGAACATCTGACCTCGCTGTCAGGCATCTATAAAATAAACAGGCATCTAACTCGAAGTACGGCTCAACACGAAGTTGAGAGGAACATCTGACCTTGCCGTCTAGCATATGTTAAAAAAACAGGCATCGAACCCGAAGGCCGGCTCAACCCGAAGCAGAGAAGAACATCTGACCTCGCCGTCAGGCATCTGTTAAACAAACAGGCATTAAACCTGAAGGCCGGCTCAACCAGAAGTTGAGAAGAACATCTGACCTCGCCGTCAGGCATCTGTTAAACAAACAGGCATCGAACCCGAAGGCCAAATCAACACGATGTTGAGAAGTACATCTGACCTCGCAGTCAGGCGTCTTTTAAACAAACAAGCATCGAACCCTGAGGTCGGCTCAACACGAAGTAGAGAAGAACATCTAACCTCGCCGCCAGGCATTTGTTAAACAAACAGGCATCGAACCCGAAGGCCGGCTCAACACAAAGTGTGGAAGAACATCTGAACTCGCCGTCAGGCATCTGTTAAACAAACAGGCATCGAACCCGAAGGCTGGCTCAACCTGAAGTGTAGAAGAACATCTGTCCTCTCCGTAAGGCATCTCTTAAACAAACAGGTATGGAACCCGAAGGCCGGCTCAACACGAAGTTGAGACGAACATCTGACCTTGCTGCCAGGCATCTGTTAAACAAATATCCATCGAACCCGAAGGGAGGCTCAAACCGAAGTTAAGAAGACCATCTGACCTCGCTGTCAGGCATCTGTTAAACAAATAGGCATCGAACCCGAAGGCCGACTCAACACAAAGTTGAGAGGAACATATGACCTCTCCGTCAGGCATCTGTTAAACAAACAGACATCGAACCCGAAGGCCGGCTCAACCCGAAGTTGACAAGAACATCTGACCACGCTGTCAGGCATCTGTTAAACAAACAAGCATCGAAACGAACGCCGTCTCAACCCGTATTTGAGAAAAACATCTGACCTCAACGTCAGGCATCTATTAAATAAACAGGCATCAAACCCGAAGGCCGGCTCAACACAAAGTTCATAGGAATATCTAACCTCGCCGTCAGGGATCTGTTAAACAAACAGGCATCGAGCCTGAAGGCCGGCTCAACCCGAAGTTAGAAAGAACATCTGATCTCGCTGTTAAGCATCTGTTAAACAAACAGGCATCGAATTTGATGGCCGGCTAAACCCGAAGTTGAGAAGAACATCTGACCTCGCCATCAGGCATCTCTTAAACAAACAAGCATCGAACCCGAAGGTCGGCTCAACCTGAAGTTGAGAAGAACATATGACCTCGTCGTCAGCCATCTATTAAACAAACAGGCATCAAACCAGAAGGCCGGCTAAAAGCGAAGTTGAGAAATACATCTGACCTCGCCATCAGGGATCTGTTAAACAAAGAGGCATCGAAAACAGAGGGCGGCCCTACCCAAAGTTGAGAAGAACATCTGACCTCGCTGTCAGGCATCTGTTAAACAAACAGGTATCGAACACGAAGTCCCGCTTAACACGAACTTGAGACCAACATCTGACCTCGCCTTCAGGCATCTATAAAATACACAGGCATCTAACCCGAAGTCCGGCTCAACATGAAGTTGAGAGGAACATCTGACGTTGCTGTCTACCATATGTTAAACAAACAGGCATCGAACCCAAAGGCCGGCTCAACCCGAAGCAGAGAAGACTATCTGACCTTGCCGTCAGGCATCTGTTAAACAAACAGGCATTAAACCTGAAGGACGGCTCAACCAGAAGTTGAGAAAAACATCTAACCTCGTCATCAAGCATCTGTTAAACAAACAGGCATCGAGCCCGAATGCCAAATCAACACGATGTTGAGAAGTACATCTGACCTCGCAGTCAGGCATCTTTTAAACAAACAAGCATCGAACCCTGAGGTCGGCTCAACACGAAGTAGAGAAGAACATCTAACTTCGCCGTCAGGCATGTGTTAAACAAACAGGCATCGAACCCGAAGGCCGGCTAAACACAAAGTGTGGAAGAACATCTGAACTCGCCGTCAGGCATTTGTTACACAAACAGGCATCGAACTCGAAGGCTGGCTCAACCTGAAGTGTAGAAGAACATCTGACTTCTCCGTAAGGTATCTCTTAAACAAACAGGTATCGAACCCGAAGGCCGGCTCAACACGAAGTTGAGACGAACATCTGACCTTATTGCCCGGCATCTGTTAAACAAATATCCATCGAACCCGAAGGGAGGCTCAAACCGAAGTTAAGAAGACCATCTGACCTTGCCGTCAGGCATCTGTTAAACAAACAGGCATCGAACCCGAAGGCCGACTCAACACGAAGTTGAGAGGAACATCTGACCTCGCCGTCAGGCATCTGTTAAACAAACAGACATCGAACCCGAAGGCCGGCTCAACCCGAAGTTGACAAGAACATCTGACCACGCCGTCAGGCATCTGTTAAACAAACAAGCATCGAACCGAACGCCGTCTCAACCCGTAGTTGAGAAAAACATCTGACCTCAATGTCAGGCATCTATTAAACAAACAGGCATCGAACCCGAAGGCTGGCTTAACACAAAGTTCATAGGAATATCTAACCTCGCCATCAGGGATCTGTTAAACAATCATGCATCGAGCCTGAAGGCCGGCTCAACCCGAAGTTAGAAAGAACATCTGACCTCGCTGTTAAGCATCTGTTAAACAAACAGGCATCGAATTTGATGGCCGACTAAACCCGAAGTTGAGAAGAACATCTGAAATCGCCATCAGGCATCTCTTAAACAAACAAGCATCGAACCCGAAGGTCGGCTTAACCCGAAGTTGAGAAGAACATCTGACTTCGCCGTCAGCCATCTATTAAACAAACAGGCATCGAACCAGAAGGCCGGCTAAACACGAAGTTGAGAAATACATCTTACCTTGCCGTCAGGGATCTGTTAAACAAATAGGCATCGATAACAGAGGGCGGCCCAACCCGAAGTTGAGAAGAACATCTGACCTCGCTGTCAGGCATCTATAAAATAAACAGGCATCTAACTCGAAGTACGGCTCAACACGAAGTTGAGAGGAACATCTGACCTTGCCGTCTAGCATATGTTAAAAAAACAGGCATCGAACCCGAAGGCCGGCTCAACCCGAAGCAGAGAAGAACATCTGACCTCGCCGTCAGGCATCTGTTAAACAAACAGGCATTAAACCTGAAGGCCGGCTCAACCAGAAGTTGAGAAGAACATCTGACCTCGCCGTCAGGCATCTGTTAAACAAACAGACATCGAACCCGAAGGCCAAATCAACACGAAGTTGAGAAGTACATCTGACCTTACAGTCAGACATCTTTTAAACAAACAAGCATCGAACCCTGAGGTCGGCTCAACACGAAGTAGAGAAGAACATCTAACCTCGCCGCCAGGCATTTGTTAAACAAACAGGCATCGAACCCGAAGGCCGGCTCAACACAAAGTGTGGAAGAACATCTAAACTCGCCGTCAGGCATCTGTTAAACAAACAGGCATCGAACCCGAAGGCTGGCTCAACCTGAAGTGTAGAAGAACATCTGACCTCACCGTCAGACATCTCTTAAACAAACAAGTATCGAACCCGAAGGCCGGCTCAACACGAAGTTGAGACGAACATCTGACCTTGCTGCCAGGAATCTGTTAAACAAATACCCATCGAACCCGAAGGGAGGCTCAAACCGAAGTTAAGAAGACCATATGACCTCGCCGTCAGGCATCTGTTAAACAAACAGGCATCGAACCCGAAGACCGACTCAACACGAAGTTGAGAGGAACTTTTAACTCGCCCTCAGTCATCTGTTAAACAAATAGACATTGAACCCAAAGGCCGGCTCAACCCAAAGTTGACAAGAACATCTGACCACGCCGTCAGGCATTTGTTAAACAAACAAGCATCGAATCGAACGCCGTCTCAACCCGTAGTTGAGAAAAACATCTGACTTCACCGTAAGGCATCTATTAAACAAAATAGGCATCGAATCCGAAGGCCGGCTCAACACAAAGTTCATAGGAATATCTAACCTCGCTGTCAGGGATCTGTTAAACAAACAGGCATCGAACCTGAAGGCCGGCTCAACCCAAAGTTAGGAAGAACATTTGACCTCGCTGTTAAGCATCTGTTAAACAATTTTGCATCGAATTTGATGGCCGGCTAAACCCGAAGTTGAGAAGAACATCTGACCTCGCCATCAGGCATCTCCTAAACAAACAAGCATCGAACCCGAAGGTCGCCTCAACCCGAAATTGAGAAGAACATCTGACCTCGCCGTCAGCCATCTATTAAACAAACAGGCATCGAACCAGAAGGCCGGCTAAACACGAAGTAGAGAAATACATCTGACCTCGCCGTCAGGGATCTGTTAAACAAACAGGCATAAAAAATAGAGGGCAGCCCAACCTGAAGTTGAGAAGAACATCTGACCTCGCTGTCAGGCATCTGTTAAACAAACAGGTATCGAACACGAAGTCCCGCTTAACACGAACTTGAGACTAACATCTGACCTCGCTGTCAGGCATCTATAAAATAAACAGGCATCTAACCCGAAGTTCGGCTCAACACGAAGTTGAGAGGAACATCTGACCTTGCCGTCTAGCATATGTTAAACAAACAGGCATCGAACCCGAAGGCCGGCTCAACCCAAAGCAGAGAAGAACATCTGACCTTGCCGTCAGGCATTTGTTAAACAAACAGGCATTAGACCTGAAGGCCGGCTCAACCAGAAGTTGAGAAGAACATCTGACCTCGTCGTCAAGCATCTGTTAAACAAATAGGAATCGAACCCGAAGGCCAAATCAACACGAAGTTGAGAAGTACATTTGACCTCGCCGTCAGGCATCTTTTAAACAAACAAGCATCGAACCCTGAGGTCGGCTCAACACGAAGTAGAGAAGAACATCTAACCTCGCCGTCAGGCATGTGTTAAACAAACAGGCATCGAACCCGAAGGCCGGCTCAACACAAAGTGTGGAAGAACATCTGAACTCACTGTCAGGCATCAGTTAAACAAACAGGCATCGAACCCAAAGGCTGGCTCAACCTGAAGTGTAGAAGAACATCTAACCTCGCCGTTAGGCATCTCTTAAACAAACAAGTATCGAACCCGAAGGCCGGATCAACACGAAGTTGAGACGAACATCTGATCTCGCTGACAGGCATCTGTTAAACAAATACCCATCGAACCCGAAGGGAGGCTCAAACCGAAGTTAAGAAGATCATCTGACCTCGCCGTCAGGCATCTTTTAAACAAATAGGCATCGAACCAGAAGACCGACTCAACACGAAGTTGAGAGGAACATCTGACCTCGCCCTCAGTTATCTGTTAAACAAACAGACATTGAACCCGAAAGCCGGCTCAACCCGAAGTTGACAAGAACATCTGACCACATCGTCAGGCATCTGTTAAACAAACAAGCATCGAAGCGAACGCCGTCTCAACCCGTAGTTGAGAAAAACATTTGACCTCACCGTCAGGCATCTATTAAGCAAACAGGCATCGAACCCGAAGGCCGGCTTAACACAGAGTTCATAGGAATATCTAACCTCGCTGTCAGGGATCTGTTAAACAAACAGGCATCGAGCCTGAAGGCCGGCTCAACCCGAAGTTAGGAAGAACATCTGACCTCGTTGTTAAGCATCTGTTAAACAAACAGGCATCGAATTTGATGGTCGGCTAAACCCGAAGTAGAGAAGAACATCTGACCTCGCCCTTAGGCATCTCTTAAACAAACAAGCATCGAACCCGAAGGTCGGCTCAACCCGAAGTTGAGAAGAACATTTGACCTCGCCGTCAGCCATCTATTAAACAAACAGGCATCGAACCAGAAGGCCGACTAAACACAAAGTTGAGAAGTACATCTGACCTCGCTGTCAGGGATCTGTTAAACAAACAGGCATCGAAAACAGAGGGCGGCCAAACCCGAAGTTGAGAAGAATATCTGACCTCGCTGTCAGGAATTTGTTAAACAAACAGGTATCGAACACGAAGTCCCGCTCAACACGAACTTGAGACCAACATCTGACCTCGCCGTCAGGCATCTATAAAATAAACAAGCATCTAACCTGAAGTCCGACTCAACACGAAGTTGAGATGAACATTTGACCTTGCCATCTAGCATATGTTAAACAAACATGCATCGAACCCGAAGGCCGGCTCAACCCGAAGCAGAGAAGAACATCTGACCTCGCCGTCAGGCATCTGTTAAACAAACAGGCATTAAACCTGAAGGCCGGCTCAACCAAAAGTTGAGAAGAACATCTGACCTTGTCGTCAAGCATCTGTTAAACAAACAGGCATCAAACCCGAAGGCCAAATCAACACGAAGTTGAGAAGTACATCTGACCTCGCCGTCAGGCATCTTTTAAACAAACAAGCATCGAACCCTAAGGTCGGCTCAACACGAAGTAGAGAAGAACATCTAATCTCGCCGTCAGGCATGTGTTAAAAAAACAGGCATCGAACCCGAAGGCCGGCTCAACATAAAGTGTGGAAGAACATCTGAACTCGCCGTCAGGCATCTGTTAAACAAACAGGCATCGAACCCGAAGGCTGGCTCAACCTGAAGTGTAGAAGAACATCTGACCTCGCCGTCAGGCATCTCTTAAACAAACAAGTATCGAACCCGAAGGCCGGCTCAACACGAAGTTGAGACGAACATCTGACCTCGCTGCCAGGAATCTGTTAAACAAATACCCATCGAACCCGAAGGGAGGCTCAAACCGAAGTTAAGAAGACCATCTGACCTCGCCGTCAGGCATCTGTTAAACAAACAGGCATCGAACCCGAAGACCGACTCAACACGAAGTTGAGAGGAACTTTTAACTCACCCTCAGTCATCTGTTAAACAAATAGACATTGAACCCAAAGGCCGGCTCAACCCAAAGTTGACAAGAACATCTGACCACGCCGTCAGGCATCTGTTAAACAAACAAGCATCGAACCGAACGCCGTCTCAACCCGTAGTTGAGAAAAACATCTGACCTCACCGTAAGGCATCTATTAAACAAACAGGCATCGAACCCGAAGGCCGGCTCAATACAAAGTTCATAGGAATATCTAACCTCGCTGTCAGGGATCTGTTAAACAAACAGGCATCGAACCTGAAGGCCGACTCAACCCAAAGTTAGGAAGAACATTTGACCTCACTGTTAAGCATCTGTTAAACAATTTTGCATCGAATTTGATGGCCGGCTAAACCCGAAGTTGAGAAGAACATCTGACCTCGCCATCAAGCATCTCCTAAACAAATAAGCATCAAACCCGAAGGTCGCCTCAACCCGAAATTGAGAAGAACATCTGACCTCGCCGTCAGCCATCTATTAAACAAATAGGCATCGAACCAGAAGGCCGGCTAAACACGAAGTAGAGAAATACATCTGACCTCGCCGTCAGGGATCTGTTAAATAAACAAGCATCAAAAATAGAGGGCAGCCCAACCTGAAGTTGAGAAGAACATCTGACCTCGCTGTCAGGCATCTGTTAAACAAACAGGTATCGAACACGAAGTCCCGCTTAACACGAACTTGAGACTAACATCTGACCTCGCTGTCAGGCATCTATAAAATAAATAGGCATCTAACCCGAAGTTCGGCTCAACACGAAGTTGAGAGGAACATCTGACCTTGCCGTCTAGCATATGTTAAACAAACAGGCATCGAACCCGAAGGCCGGCTCAACCCAAAGCAGACAAGAACATCTGACCTTGCCGTCAGGCATTTGTTAAACAAATAGGCATTAGACCTGAAGGCCGGCTCAACCAGAAGTTGAGAAGAACATCTGACCTCGTCGTCAAGCATCTGTTAAACAAATAGGAATCGAACCCGAAGGCCAAATCAACACGAAGTTGAGAAGTACATCTGACCTCGCCGTCAGGCATCTTTTAAACAAACAAGCATCGAACCCTGAGGTCGGCTCAACACGAAGTAGAGAAGAACATCTAACCTCGCCGTCAGGCATGTGTTAAACAAACAGGCATCGAACCCGAAGGCCGGCTCAACATAAAGTGTGGAAGAAAATCTGAACTCGCTGTCAGGCATCAGTTAAATAAACAGGCATCGAACCCGAAGGCTGGCTCAACCTGAAGTGTAGAAGAACATCTGACCTCGCCGTTAGGCATCTCTTAAACAAACAAGTATCGAACCCGAAGGTCGGATCAACACGAAGTTGAGACGAACATCTGACCTCGCTGGCAGGCATCTGTTAAACAAATACCCATCGAACCCGAAGGGAGGCTCAAACCGAAGTTAAGAAGATCATCTGACCTCGCCGTCAGGCATCTGTTAAACAAATAGGCATCGAACCAGAAGAACGACTCAACACGAAGTTGAGAGGAACATCTGCCTCGCCCTCAGTTATCTGTTAAACAAACAGACATTGAACCCGAAAGCCGGCTCAACCCGAAGTTGACAAGAACATCTGACCACACCGTCAGGCATCTGTTAAACAAACAAGCATCGAACCGAACACCGTCTCAACCCGTAGTTGAGAAAAACATCTGACCTCACCGTCAGGCATCTATTAAGCAAACAGGCATCGAACCTGAAGGCCGGCTCAACATAAAGTTCATAGGAATATCTAACCTCGCTCTCAGGGATCTGTTATACAAAAAGGCATCGAGCCTGAAGGCCGGCTCAACCCGAAGTTAGGAAGAACATATGACCTTGCTGTTAAGCATCTGTTAAACAAACAGGCATCGAATTTGATGGTCGGCTAAACCCGAAGTAGAGAAGAACATCTGACCTCGCCCTTAGGCATCTCTTAAACAAACAAGCATCAAACCCGAAGGTCGGCTCAACCCGAAGTTGAGAAGAACATCTGACCTCGCCGTCAGCCATCTATTAAACAAACAGGCATCGAACCAGAAGGCCGACTAAACACGAAGTTGAGAAATACATCTGACCTCGCTGTCAGGGATCTGTTAAACAAACAGGCATCGAAAACAGAGGGCGGCCCAACCCGAAGTTGAGAAGAATATCTGACCTCGCTGTCAGGAATTTGTTAAACAAACAGGTATCGAACACGAAGTCCCGCTCAACACGAACTTGAGACCAACATCTGACCTCGCCGTCAGGCATCTATAAAATAAACAAGCATCTAACCTGAAGTCCGACTCAACACGAAGTTGAGAGGAACATTTGACCTTGCCATATAGCATATGTTAAACAAACATGCATCGAACCCGAAGGCCGGCTCAACCCGAAGCAGAGAAGAACATCTGACCTCGCCGTCAGGCATCTGTTAAAAAAACAGGCATTAAACCTGAAGGTCGGCTCAACCAAAAGTTGAGAAGAACATCTGACCTTGTCGTCAAGCATCTGTTAAACAAACAGGCATCAAACCCGAAGGCCAAATCAACACGAAGTTGAGAAGTACATCTGACCTCGCCGTCAGGCATCTTTTAAACTAACAAGCATTGAACCCTAAGGTCAGCTCAACACGAAGTAGAGAAGAACATCTAACCTCGCCGTCAGGCATGTGTTAAAAAAACAGGCATCGAACCCGAAGGCCGGCTCAACATAAAGTGTGGAAGAACATCTGAACTCGCCGTCTGGCATCTGTTAAACAAACAAGCATCGAACCCGAAGGCTGGCTCAACCTGAAGTGTAGAAGAACATCTGACCTCGACGTCAGGCATCTCTTAAACAAACAGGTATCGAACCCGAAGGCCGGCTCAACACGAAGTTGAGACGAACATCTGACCTCGCTGCCAGGCATCTGTTAAACAAATACCCATCGAACCCGAAGGGAGGCTCAAACCGAAGTTAAGAAGACCATCTGACCTCGCCGTCAGGCATCTGTTAAACAAACAGGCATCGAACCCGAAGGCCGACTCAACACGAAGTTGAGAGGAACATCTGACCTCGCCTTCAGGCATCTGTTAAACAAACAGACATCGAACCCGAAGGCCGGCTCAACTCGAAGTTGACAAGAACATCTGACTACGCTGTTGCACCCTAAAATTTGCCCAACCTTTTCCTTCTTGTTTTTGCATTAGCATAACATCATCATAGCATTATCATAGCATTGCGTTAGCATTTATGCAGGGGATCAAGTGTGATATACATCAAGAGAAGCCTATCTAGAGGTTTTATTCGAGCTTGAGGAATCACAAAAGCCACCAGGAAGTGGTTCATGCCCTTGAGAAGTTTAGATGCTTGTGTGGGGTTCATCCCCTGACTTAGAGGCCAACTGAAGATTATCAATGAGTTGGGAGACTATGATTACAGGTCATAAAATTACAGGTCAAGTTCAATACTTTGCATAACTCTGTTGCACCCCAAAATTTGCCCAACCTTTTCTAACCTAGGTTTATGTTTCAATTGCATAGTCATTTGCATTGGCATCAGGGACATAGTGTATTCATCTGCATTGCATAGCATAAGCAAGCTATCTTAATAAGGGGATCAAGTGCTATTCTTATCTCAAGAGGCATATTCAAGGGTTTCATTCATATTCAAGACTACTCAAGTCATCAGGGAAGAATTTGAGCTTTGAAGAGTAGACAAGTTGATCAGTGAGTTCTCCCCTATCTTGAGGTTATTTGGGGATCATCAGAGGAAGTGTGAGCCATGAGCCAAGAGCATAAGGTGTGTATGGATGTTATGAAGAGCCTAGATGATCATTTTTGAGGAGTAACCAAGTCATTGGAATGATTGCAAGAGCCTCAATTGAAGTCAGTCAACTAGGGTCAACACTAGGTCAACCCTAGGTCAAAGACTTGTTTTGAAAGGCATCAAGGATCATTTGAAGAATGTGGGATTCATTATTTGCTATATGGATATGGATATGGTGTTGTGCCAAAGAAAAATCAGAAGGAGTCAAGGAGAAATGGAGTTACTAAATTAGGGTTTTAGTGTAAAATCCCCTGATTTAGGTCAAACTTCAAAGCAGTGTAACTCAAGATGCAAGCTTCATATGAATTTTTGGTCCACATGAAACTTGTAGAGTATCTTCATAGCTTTAATTTGAGTGGTGGAAGTCATCAAGATGATTTATAGAACTCAATTTATAGCTCTTGCAAGTTACAGGTCATCTGAGGGCACTGAAATTTGTCTATGAAAGTTGTCTGTCTTCCAAGCAACGTTTGACCTTCAAGGAGATTTCAAATGGATTTCTGGCCAACATGAGAGTTGTTCCTTATTGTCTTATATTTCTAGGAAGGTATGGTATGCCTTCATATGATTTGTGGAACTCTACTTATGTCCTTGGCAAGCAAAGGGTATTTTGGTCATTTGAGAATTACAGGTCATTCTTAGCCTATGCCTAAAACTCATACAAGGAAGCTTCAAATGAAAAACTTCCCAACATCAAAGTTGCTCAAAATGTCATTTTAAGTCTATAAAAGAGGTCATGGAAGTTTGGAAATGCATGGAACTCAAATTGATAAAAGTTGGTGAAAATGACTTAAAAATGGCATATAACTTGAAAAAGTTCAAATGGAAAATTGGTTTGGGCAATCTACAAATCCAAAATGGGTCATGTAATATACCAAATTGATTCCAAACAACATTTTAGAGACAATGGTTTAGACACATTTTTGAGTCGAGGCCTAAAAATGGGAGTTGCTTTGTAATGTTCTTGCTTGCATAATAAGGTAACTTTGCAAAACTCAACATAAGGCAAGGATCAGCTTGTTTTTCACACATACCATCTCAAAATCTCATGAGGAGAGATTTTAACACAAGTTTAGAGAGCTGTATGCATGAGATGAGAGATATTCAACATGTCATCAAGTGAGATTTCCATAACTTTCTACCACATTCTAGAAGCATCTAGGATCTTCTAATTGGCTCTATATAAAGAGTGGATCAAAATGAGATTGGGGGTTAGAGAATTCAGTTGGAGAATTCAGTGGAGAGAGAGGTATTCAAGGGAAGCTTCCATTGCAAGCAAGGCTCGAATCTCCTTCTACAAGCACTCATCACCAGAATTGTTGCAAACAGAAGAGAGATCACCATTAGAGGATCATTGTGAAGAGGATTCAAGCACTGAAACAAGCTGATTCCACCTCTGCCATAGCTACCTAGCAGGTTGGTGAATTCTCCTCTATCTCCCTAATTATGTGTTGTTAGATTAGATTGTTAGTGTAAGATTGTTAGGTTAGGTTAGATGATCATTTTCAGAGAGGTTGAGAGCATTCCATGAGGTTTAATGGCAGGATGTTGAAACTTTGATGATCAAGATTGGTTAGGTTAGTGAGTGTTATTGTACACACCATAGCATGCTGAGATCAGTGAGACATGAAGAACACATTAGTGCCATTAGAATCTAGAATTGTTAGGGCTGATCACAGTGAGAATTCTTGGAACCAATGATTTCGTGTCCTCTGTTTGTGAGTTCTATGGAGTTTTAATCAAAACCAAGGATATGGCTGTATTCCCGGGAAAGAATAGAGCAAGATTGCTCTTTATAGTTTGGAATTTGATGGAGAATCGAGGGAGAATGAATGGGTTGAAGGTTCTTGCATGGGGTTGTAATTCTGAAAACCCTAGGTTCATTTGGGGAAGACGATCTCCTGATCGTTGGATTAGATGAGATTATTGACCTTTTAAGGAAATCTGACGGTACAGATTCAAAAAGAAAAACGGATGGAACCCACACATCAAAACGCGCCGTTTAATTAAATGGTAAACCATGGGCCCTGAATCAGAGTGCTAACCCCACCCCCCTTAGCAAAGCCCAATGGAATTGAACTGGAAATTGTTGCTAAATGCACCGCGCGTCCTATCTTTTTTCTTTTAATTTTTTATTTGATTTTCTGATGCATAGTGGGCCCAGGCGCAATGCTAATCACACCTCCCATTCTCTGGCCCATCAATAAATGAACTAGGCGCAGTTAATGTTGACACCCCCTCCCCATTTAATTCATTTTTAATTCTTTAATATTCTTTGATCTTGTAAAATCCATATAAAAATGAAAAATGCTTATTTTTAATTGATTCTTTTTATGGTAGCTTCATAATTCTGTTAAGAAAAACATCCATAAATAAAATTAGCATTTTATTTTGTTTTAGTATTTTTTGTGTATTTTTCTTTTAAATAGCTTTTTAATGAGTTTAGGTTAATACATAATTTTGTTGATTTTAGTTCTAATAGTTCCCTTTAGATTTAGGACCCATTCTTTTTAGGATATGTCACTTAGGACCTCAACTTGTATATAGGATTTAATTTGTAATTTTTAGGGTTAATGATGAGGTAGTTTGATTAGGTGAGATTAGAGTGATTAAAATTAGGGTTTTAAGTAAACATAGGTGAGATAGATCATTTCTTCTAGGAATTTTAATTTGATTTTGGGGTATGGGACTATAGGGGTTATGGGTAGATAATAGATCCCTTAGAAAATATTAGGCTTCCCCTATTACTACTAGTATATTGCTTGTATTTGATTGACTGTGTGGTGTGCCCTCTCTAGGGTTATTATTTGACTGTGTGGGGTATTGGGTTTGTTTGGGGCTTGGGGTTTGAGCTGAAGACTGTGTTGATGAAGCCCATTTGAAGAGCAAAGAGAATGAAGACTAACTTCCAGAGTTGATGAGGAGTATCTCTTGCTGGCAGCTGTTGAAGGTTCTAGGATCTAGGAGTTAGGCAGAGCTCTAGAGTAGAAAACTTGATTCACAAACATGGAAGTTCTTGATTGCCTCCATCCCTCTCTATGATGCAGAGTCTCTCTAAGACACTCACCCCCTTCCTTTGGAAGGCTTGGTGATAGTGTCTAAGAGATAGAACTCTTGAGAGAAATATTCTATGTGTTGTTAGCAGTCTGTTTGCCACCTTTGGTGGTCAACTAATTGCTTAACACCCAGTTCATTCTTGTGATTGGTTCCTCAGTTTGGAGAGTGGGACTTGAAGAAAAGCCATTGAAAGCTGTGAAGATAAAAGACTGATGCTTGCTTGAAGCTTGTAGATAGTTGATGCTGACTTGAAGACAGATGATGATGAAGATTGCTTTGCTGTTTAGTTTTAGCTGTTTTAATTCATGATGTATTGTGTGAATTTCTTTGCTGTACTGTTTGCTGTTTAACTTGCTGGGTTGAAAGTGAATTCTGTTCACTTTTGCCTATTGTTTTCTAGGTTCGAGGTTGAGTGGGACTCCCTTGCCTCGCTTGTATTGCTGCATCCATGCATTTTACTGCTTTATTGTATATATCTGTTGTTTCTGTTTCCGTTTATCCCTTAGGATCTCTGTTTCTCTCTGCGCAAGAGAGGAATATGATAGACATTAGGTCTTAACCCATGCATGATAACATTAGGGTAGATTTTATCCCTTTTTTCAACCCTAGGATTTGTAGAGTGTCATCTCTTCTTTCTTCAAAACAACAGAAAAACATTAATAAAGGTTATAACAGAAATCAATTCACTTCTTCCGTCAAAAGATTTGAACAAACATCAACCTTTTTGTAATAAGAAAACCCTTGTTTAAGGTGAGATTTTTCATAAAAGACACTTGAACAGCTTGTGTCGTACATAGCCCGAACTACGTTTGCTCTGATCTTCCATGCTGTGTGGAAGTACGTAGGCATAGGATGCGATATCCTAGCGAGCAACCTTCACCCATCCTCCCCCGTAGTTAGGCGAACTACGTTGACTCTGATTTCTCGTTCCAGACGGGAATACGTAGGCATAAAGTGCGATGCTTTGCCGAGTCATGTTTTCTTTTCTTTTCAGACCTCATCCTTTAGTTTTAGATAGAAATGTAATCCGTACAAACCAAGCAAGCGTGGATCCCATCGAGTACGATGGACGTGAGGGGTGCTAATACCTTCCCCTTGCGTAACCGACTCCCGAATCTAGGTTTTGGTTGCAATGACCATACCTTTTCTCGTCTTTGCGTTAGGTTTACTTCGAGCGTTTCCTTTCCCTCCTTGGGATAAATAACGCACGGTGGCGACTCTTCTGTCAGCCGGCGCCGATTTTCGCAGTAGCGACAGCTGGCGACTCTGCTGGGGATCCAACGTCCCCTGGCTGCTAAGGACTGCGATAGTTCCTTATGCATTTGGGATCCAACGTCCCTTAAGAGAGTCAATCCTAGCGCTTGTTTTCCCGTCGAGGATTTTGTATGGATTTACATGTCTGTATTTACATTTCAGCATTTTATTGTCATTATTATTGCTGTATTGTGGGTTTGATGGGGGTTCTATGATTGAGAGATAAGCCGGACCTGGGCTTGAGTGCACCTAGATTTAGAGTGGAGATTAGTGGGCGCGCACGTGCTTTGCATGTCCTAGTGTCCCGCGAAATCCACACTCAGACGAGGTTCTTCTGGTTGACCTCCTGTCCTGCCCTTTGGGTGGCTCGGGTTGCTGGTTAGTTGGATTGTCGACTCTGGGAACCGATCATTTGGAAGTTGGCTAAGTGAGGCCTCTTCAGGATTTGATGATGCCACTCCTTCTGGGAATCGCATCATCAACCCTGAAAGTCTGTGACGCCGACGACCGCATAGGATGCCATACCTTTGTCAGTTACTAGGACACCTACCTGTGAGAGGGTTTTGGGGGTTATGCAGGTAACTAGACCTTCAGATACCGGTTATTTCTCGATCTGAGATCCTGAGTATTTATGGATAGCTTTGAGGTCTGCCAGAGACCAGTCAGAGTTATGGTATGAGGTCTATCAGAGACCAGTCAGAGTTATGGTATGAGGTCTATCAGAGACCAGTTGGAGTTATGTTTTGGGGTCTATCAGAGACCAGTGTTGGAGCTTTGTATTGGGTCTATCTGAGACCAAGGTTTGAGGAATTCTGGAGGGTCTATTTGAGACTTTTGATATGGTTCAGGCTTCTCAGCTATGGCATTTGGTCCCTGTTGCATGATACTTGCATTGCATTGTTTGCATAACCATTATCATTGCATCCCATTAACGCGTGTCCGTGCTGCAGGTGCATTTGCATATTCCCTGGTTCTAGTGTCTGGACTTCTGAGTATCGATCATGGCTGGTTTGAGGATGACAGTTGCCTACAAGCTACCTATTCCTGATATTACTCCCCTCCTGGGCCTGATTTCTCTTGCTGATGAGGATGTCCATAGAAGCTTCAGGCAGAGTTACGGACGGCTATTGAGTTTGGTTCGCAAATCCACTGACGATGAATTGAATGGGTTGTACACCTTGATGCAATTCTACGACCCGGCTTTGAGATGTTTCACGTTTGCTGATTTTATCTTGGGGCCCACCATGGAGGAGTATGTAGAGTTTACTGAGCTGCCGGTACAGAATGCAGTTCCTTTTATTCACTCTGCCGCTGAGCCCAGGTTGGAGGATTTAGCTAAGACCTTGCACATGAATGCTTCTGAGCTGTTGATGACTTCTTGGCGAGGGGTTCCAGGTTTTTCTCTCCAGTTTCTGGTTGGTAAGGTTCAAGAATACGCCAAGAATGGGTGTTGGGTGGTCTTTAACGCTGTTTTGGCCCTATGCATTTATGGGATAGTGTTGTTTCCCAATTTCCCAAACTTCGTGGACATGGATGCATTTCATCTGTTTGCTGCTGGCAACCCGGTACCTACACTGATCGGGGACTTCTACCATTCGATGCACTACAGAAATGAGAACAGGAGAGGCAAGAACGTCTCTTGTTGCGTGCCTTTGTTGTGCATGTGGTTTAAGAGCCATCTTCCCCTGAAGGGACCCTTTGTGGATAGTGCAACTACAGCTGACTGGCCAGAGCGTATGATGAGGCTGTCTTCTGAAGACATTGAGTGGTTTGACCGAGATTTGTTGGGGTCTGAGCTTATTTTCAGTTGTTCTGGGTATCCTAATGTTCCGTTGATAGGGAGAAAAGGGTGCATCAATTACAACCCATCTCTGTTTGTTCGCTAGTTTGGATATGCGTTGAAGAACCCACCTCAGGAGGAAGAAGTACAGGAATCTATGTACTTCACCGGTGATTTGAATGGAGAGTTACTAGCCAAGCTTCGGCATGCCTGGACGCGTATTAACAGAAAAGGGAAACCACTGTTGGGGAAGAATGACTGTCAGGCTTATGCACCCTACAAAGTTTGGATCCAGGAAAGGGCAAGACAGTTACTGATGCCATTTCCAGCTGCACCAGTCCCTGTTCATATTCCAGTAGAGGAGCCAACCACTGTCACTAAGGAGGTCTACGAGCAAGTTGTGAAAGAAAAGGAAGCTTTGATGAAGATGAATGAAGAGTTAGAAAAGGAGCTGGCTCAGATGCGGAGTGAGAAGAATAAGGCTGTACGTTCTTTCCAACAGCAGATCGAACTAGTAAACAGGCTAGGTGCTGAGTTGACTGAAGAGAAAAAGAAGCGTGAACGTCTGGGTCAAGAGTTCAGAAGCTCTCATAACATGTTGGAGTCCAAAAAGAAAGCACTCGACGCTGCACACCGAGAAATCTCTTCTTGTAACAAGACTTGGAATGCTACGCTAACCAACAACAAAAAGAGGGAAGATAAATTGAAGCAGAAAATTTCTGAACTCGAAGAGCAGTTGAAGGCTAGCATTAAGAAGCATGAAGAGGAGGTAATGGCCAGATATAGTCTCCAGAATGCATTGAACAAGGCCATCGAAGGCAGGAACGAAGTTGTGTCTCAGAAGCGAAAGCTAGAGGATCGCTTCGGAAAAGGGGCATGGGAGGAAACCGCTGGTGACGTGCGACGTGTTCTCAAGAGAAGAAACCAACTTGTTGAGGGGCTGCTTACCCGACCAAGTCATCCAGAGACTAGGAAGCTACTAGAAGAGTACCAGGCTCATGAGTGTACTTGACCATTCCAGATATTAATATGTATGCTTTATTTGCATTCGTGCTGACCATCACCAGGATTGTTGGTTGAGGTCATGCCTTCTTATTGTACACTCAGTGATATTGTATTCTTGGATTTCTCTGCAATATACGAGGTTTTCTTTGATTCGGCTCCAATCACTGTTTTGCTAGCACCGTCACTGCACTGGCACATTCACACTAGAATCGGGGAATGATAATCCCTAATGCACAGACACATATTGCATTTTGCATACATACTCATATTTGCATTACAAGTTTGTGATCCGCGTATCTTATCTCCTGCATCCGTTCCAGGTATTTTCAGGATTGCAGAAAAGCGGGTCCACCGTTACTCTACCAGAACTAATTACAAGAAGATCATGGACAACGTGCAGAGTGAAATGCAAGAGATGCGTGACAGGATGGCCCTGCTCATGCAAACCATGGAGACTATCGCCAAAGGACAAGAGCAGCTGCAGAATCTGGTTCAACCGATAGTCGCACGGGCTGAAAACAACGGGACACCGCATGGTGAAAATATTGCTGCTTCTCCCCGAATTGAGAATCGTCAAAGTGCTGATGTTATTCCCGTAACCGGTTTGAATGCTGGAGAAACTGGTCCTGTAGGTGGAGGTGGGGACGCCGGTAATATGAATGCCAATGCAGATACTGTTGGAGTATTTGTGGGTAATGTCAACCAGGGTTTCAATGGGGGCGTTGAGCATGTCGGAATGAATGGTATTAATGGTAATCAGGGCTTCAATGGTGTGAACATGGGGGTATGGCAGCATGGCTGGCGCCAAGGCTGGGTTTGGTGGCTATGGTAATCTTGGATATGGAGTTGGCGCATACAACGCTCAAGAGATGGGTAATCTGAGGTATGACCCCAGGTACGTCCAAACGGGTCTGGGCCGTGATGCAGATTATGTTGGATATGATGCAGTACCTCGCTGGGAGGATCGTCAGGAGGATGTGTTCTCTGGTCAGAACGAAGGCTATGAAAGGGCTAGGGATGACAACCATCGGATGAGATTGCTAGAAGAGAAAGTGAACGGATTGGCCAGCCAGAATGCTCTTGGGCTGGATATGTCAAATATGGGATTAGTCCCAGGGTTGAGGGTCCCGCTGAAATTCAAAGCACCGTCATTTGATAAGTACAAAGGGGATACATGCCCTAGGGTGCATGTGCGCGCATTTTACAGGCGCATGTCTGCGTATTCTGAGGATGAAAAGATGCTAATGCACTTCTTCCAGGATAGCCTGTCAGGGCCATCGCTGGAGTGGTACATGAGCTTGGAGCCTACTCAGATCAGGAGTTGGAAAGAGCTGGCAGAAGCTTTTGTTCGACATTATCAGTATAATAGTGATCTCGCCCCTAACCGAGTCCAGCTGCAAAGCATGTCTCAAAAGTCTAGCAAGAGCTTTAAGGAATACGCCCATAGATGGCGAGATTTGGCTGCTAGGGTACACCCTCCTATGGTGGAGCGCCAAATGATGGATATGTTCATAGGAACTTTCTCTGGAATGTACTATGACCGGTTGCTAAATTTTTCGATGAGTACTTTCTCTGAGTTGATCTTGATGGGGGAGCGCATTGAAAACGGGGTAAAGATTGGTAAAATTCAAGCGGGTGAGTCCAGTTCCGCAGGAGGTAATAAGAAGACGTTCGGTGGTAAAAGGCAGGGTGACACCAACGCTGTATACAATGCTCGACGAAGGAATAAAAGTCAGAACTGGCATCAGCAGTCGCAAGTTGCAAGCGTAACCATTCCAGGACCTTCTCAGCAGCAGAGGCAACAACCACCGCAGCAGGCTCAACAGCAGCCTAATAATAATCAGCGCAGGCTTCAGAACCCACGACCGAGGAGAGTATTCGAGGTACCGCCGGTATCATATGCAGAACTCCTTCAAACTTTGTTGAAATTGCAGCTAGTCGAGAAGAGGACCTTAGCACCACCAACTGGCCAGCCACCAGTCGGATATGATGTTAATGAACACTGTGACTTCCATTCGGGTGCACCAGGGCACAATATTGAAAATTGCCTAGCTTTTAAGCATAAAGTACAGGATTTGCTTGATAGTACGGCTATTAACTTCGGGAAGGAAGGTCCCAATATCACGCAGCAGCCAATGCCCAAGCATGGTGGGGCTGGGGCCAATGCAATCCTGGCGGATGATGAGTTGAACTTGGTTTCGGAAGTGAGTGAGCTGAAAACCCCTTTGAGTTACGTAAAACATCGTTTATTGAAAGGAGGTGTCTATCCCGGTTTCAGTGAAGAGTGTACTGACTGTTTGGTTCAACCTGGGGGCTGTGAGAAGTTGAAAAGGGGAGTTCAAGGTTTGATTGATGAAGGAATCCTGCAGTTTGGCAGGTCTGTGGGGCGAGAGAAGTCTGTTGAGGCAGAATCAGAAGAAGAGCGCAGGGAGATTGCTACGATCACCATTCCATTCAAATCAGTGACAATTTCGGCACCATCGAAAAGGCCGACCATTACTATTACCAAGGCTAAGCCAGTCCCTTATGAAAGCACAAAAGCAGTCTCGTGGAGTTATGGTGCTGAAGTGTATTGTAATGGGGAAAAGATTGACTTGAATGATCCGCCAGCGGGATCCGTAGATAGCATAGTGGGAGCGGGTGGTATAACCCGGAGCGGGAGAATTTTCACTTCACCTGAGGTTGAAGCAGAGAGGCTTGCCAGGGGTAAGAACAAAGTTGTTGAGGGGGAATCTTCGGGGAGTAAAGAGAAAGAGCCGATAACCAAAGATGTGGAAGAATTCATGAGGTTGATCCGCAAAAGTGATTACAAGATTGTAGAGCACCTGCAGCAGACCCCGTCAAAGATCTCCATATTATCGTTGTTGTTGTGTTCTGAGGCGCATAGAAATGCCCTATCGAAGGTACTTGAGACATCCTTCGTGCCGCAAGAGATTTCAGTTAATCAGCTAGAGGGAGTTATGGCACATGTTAATGCTGGGCATGGACTGGGATTCACGGATTTTGACCTAACACCTCGGGGGCGCGATCATAATAATGCCTTGCACATCTCTATCGAATGCAGGGGCACCATTTTATCCCATGTGCTGGTAGACACTGGGTCCTCGTTGAATGTGTTACCAAAGAACGCCCTGTTGAAATTGGATACTCGTGGGTTGTTGTGCACCCCTAGTGATTTGGTGGTGAGGGCCTTTGACGGAACAAGGAGGTCAGTATTCAGGTCAGTGACGTTACCCATTAAGGTAGGTTCGGAGGTGTTTGATACAGTGTTCTACATCATGGACATCCAGCCTGCATATAGCTGTTTGATCGGGAGACCTTGGATTCATGCCGCTGGGGCAGTGACTTCTACGCTCCATCAGAAGCTGAAGTATATGGTTGAGGGGAGTATTATGACGGTATGTGGCGAAGAGGACATCTTAGTCAGTCATTTGTCTTCCTTCAAATACGTGGAGGTAGATGGAGAGATTCATGAAACGCTGTGTCAGGCGTTCGAAGGGGTGAATGTTAAAGAAGAAGCTCCGTTGAAGAGAGAAGGGCAGGAGGTGGTCGTCTCCTCATATAAAGAAGCCAAGGCGTTGGTACAAGCAGGAGAGACTCAGAAGTGGGGGCAGGTTCTGGACATCCCGGTGAAGCAAGATAGGTATGGCTTGGGGTACCGCCCATCTCCCTCGCAGAGTGCGCCTAAGTACAAGGGACCTGTCGTGTTCACGCCCGGAGGGTTTAGCTTCGAAAGGATTAATGTCGTGTCTGATACGGAGGAAGTGGATAGAGATTGCGACATGGACGCATGGATTCGACCCAGCACGCCGGGGCAAAGCCTATGCAACTGGTCCATCCAGGACGTCATCCAAGTCACCAAACAGTAATGCGTTGTTTTTTTCAATCATTGTATGATCACATGCCTTGCCCGGGGCATCGATGATCTTGTCTTAGGGCCTAACTGTTTACCTGTATGTTTGCATGATCAATAAATGACGGTGTTTTTTTTACATTCAAATGTTGTGATCCTTTTCTTTCTGTTTTTATTTTTCAATAAAATGGCAGCGTGGTTATGCATTTTGCTTGTACATCATTTTGAAGCACTTAACCGTTTCCTTCGCAGGATTCATGAATTTTCAGATGACACCGACCAAAAACTTCCTATGACTCGTTTAGACTTCGAGCATCCGATCTTCCAAGCTGAGGAGGAGATTGTGGAGGATAGTGACTTACCAAAAGAGCTTAGTCGGTTATTGAAGCAAGAGGAGAGGGTTATTCTGCCTCACTAGGAAGAGATCGAAATTGTCAATTCGGGGTCTGAAGAATGCGTCAGGAATATCCGTATAGGGGCCGCATTGCAAGTTGACATCAAGCGAGAGCTTATTGAGATGCTGCGTGAATACAGTGATATATTCGCTTGGTCCTACGAGGACATGCCAGGTTTGGATACTGATATGGTTGTTCACCGTCTGCCGTTGAAAGAAGATTGCCCGCCTGTGAAGCAGAAACTCCGAAGGACTCGTCCTGACATGGCCGTAAAGATAAAGGAAGAAGTGCAGAAGCAATGGGATGCTGGGTTCTTGGATGTTACCACTTATCCCACTTGGGTCGCTAATATCGTGCCTGTGCCAAAGAAAGATGGCAAGGTTCGAATGTGTGTTGATTATAGGGATCTAAACAAAGCGAGCCCGAAAGATGATTTCCCGCTGCCGCATATTGACGTGTTAGTTGACAACACGGCTCAGTTTTTGGTATTCTCCTTCATGGATGGATTTTCGGGGTACAACCAGATCAAAATGGCTCCTGAGGATATGGAAAAAACGACCTTTATCACCCCGTGGGGAACCTTCTGTTATAAGGTGATGCCCTTTGGTTTGAAAAATATTGGGGAAACGTACCAGCGGGCCATGACAACGCTTTTTCACGACATGATGCACAGAGAGATTGAGGTGTATGTCGATGACATGATTGCCAAGTCTCAAACAGTAGGAAGAACATCTGGTTAATTTGCTGAAGTTGTTCAAGAGGCTGAGGAAGTTCAGGCTGAGGTTGAATCCGAACAAATGTACCTTCGGAGTGAGATCCGGGAAGCTACTGGGGTTCATTGTGAGCAAGAAAGGAATCGAGGTCGATCCTGCAAAAATAAAAGCAATACAAGAGATGCCAGCACCGAGAACAGAAAAAGAAGTTCGTGGGTTCTTAGGGAGGTTGAACTACATTGCTAGGTTCATCTCTCACCTAACGACCACGTGTGAACCATTATTCAAACTGTTAAAGAAAGATCAAGCGGTGGTCTGGAACGACAATTGCCAAAGGGCATTTGAAAAGATAAAAGAATACTTGCAGGAACCTCCGGTGTTGATACCCCCAGTAGCGGGACGACCATTGATTATGTACCTGACGGTTCTGGAGAACAGTATGGGTTGTGTTCTCGGTCAACATGACGAGGCAGGACGGAAAGAGCATGCAATTTACTACCTGAGTAAAAAGTTCACGGACTGTGAATCTCGATACTCTATGCTCGAAAAGACGTGTTGTGCATTGGCGTGGGCTGCCAAACGTCTAAGACAGTACAGGCTGAATCATACAACCATGCTGATATCGAAGATGGATCCGATCAAATATGTATTTGAGAAGCAAGCGCTCTCTGGAAGGATTGCTAGATGGCAGATGGTATTGACAGAATATGATATCCAGTATGTTTCCCATAAGGCCATTAAGGGAAGTGTTATGTCCGAATATCTCGCCGAACAGCCGATTGAGGATTATCATCCTATGAAGTTTGAGTTTCCTGATGAGGACATAATATACTTGAAAGCTAAAGATTGTGATGAGCCGTTGCCCGGTGAAGGACCTGAGCGGAGTTCCCAGTGGCAATTGATTTTTGATGGGGCTGTCAATTCGTACGGTAGCGGGATCGGGGCAATCATTACAACTCCCCACGGGTCGCACATCCCGTTCACGGCCAGATTGACTTTTCCAGTGACTAATAACGAAGCAGAGTACGAAGCTTGCATTATGGGGTTAGAGGAGGCTATTGATCTGAGGATCAAGAATCTAGATGTATATGGGGATTCAGCATTGGTGGTGAATCAGATTAAGGGAGAGTGGGAGACACGCCAACCTAATCTGATACCGTACATGAATTATGCGAGAAGGTTGCTACCTTTCTTTGACAAAGTAGAGTTTCATCATGTACCTCGGGCGGAGAATCAAATGGCAGACGCCCTTGCAACATTATCCTCGATGTATAAGGTCAACTACTGGAACGAGGCTCCCAGGATTGTCATCTCTCGCCTTGATAGGCCGGCCTTTGTGTTTGCAATTGATGAAGCATCTGACGGTAAACCTTGGTACTTTGATATACAGAACTTCCTGAAGAATAAGGAATATCCGTCTGGGGCATCCAGTCGTGATCAGAAGACTCTAAGGAGATTAGCAGGCAACTTTTATCTGAATCCCGACGACATTTTGTATAGAAGGAACCACGATTCGGTACTCCTCCGGTGTGTAGACGAGAAGGAAGCCAATTTACTCATGGAAGAAGTCCATGAAGGAAATTTTGGTACACATGCTGGTGGGCATGCTATGACCCGAAAGTTGTTGTGAGCAGGGTATTATTGGTTGACGATGGAAACTGACTGTTTTAAGTTCGCCAAGCGGTGTCACAAGTGCCAGATCTATGCAGATAAGATCCATGTGCCACCAAGTCCACTGAATGTTATGGCTTCACCGTGGCCTTTCTCCATGTGGGGAATCGATATGATTGGCAAGATTGAGCCTACTGCTTCTAATGGGCATCGCTTCATTCTGGTCGCGATCGATTACTTCACCAAGTGGGTGGAAGCAGCATCTTACGCCAATGTGACGAAGCAGGTGGTGGCCAAATTTATTAAGAGGGATATAATCTGCCGATACGGTATTCCTGAGCGAATCATTACTGATAATGGTTCGAATTTGAACAACAAGATGATGAAAGATCTGTGTCGGGATTTCAAGATCGAGCATCATAATTCATCTCCCTACAGACCCAAGATGAATGGCGATGTCGAAGCGGCCAACAAGAACATAAAGAAAATTGTTCAGAAGATGGTGGTAACGTATAAGGATTGGCATGAGATGCTGCCATTCGCTTTGCACGGTTATCGTACTACAGTGCGTACATCAACCGGGGCAACACCGTTCTCACTAGTATATGGCATGGAGGCTGTCCTGCCATTGGAGGTTGAGATACCATCTTTGAGGGTTTTGCTTGATGTTAAGCTGGACGAGGCAGAATGGGTGAGAAGTAGATTGAATCAGCTGAGCTTGATAGATGAGAAGAGACTGGCATCCATTGCACATGGTAGGCTGTATCAGAGCCGGATGAAGAAAGCGTTCGACAAGAAGACTCGACCTCGAAGCTTTCAGACGGGTGATCTTGTGCTGAAGAAGATTCTCCCACCGCAATCGGATCACAGGGGCAAATGGACTCCCAATTACGAAGGTCCATACGTCGTGAGAAAGGTCTTCTCCGGAGGAGCCTTATTGTTATCCACCATGGACGGTGAAGACTTTTCGTCCCCTGTAAACTCGGACGCAGTTAAAAAATACTTTGCTTAAAATTGACCCGCTGGACAGTAAAAAGAGAGTCCAAGCAAAAATGGGGCATCCTGGCGAACCGAAAAACAGAATAAAAAGGTTCGAGCAAAAGTTAGGGATAAAATGAAAAAATGTACACCCGCGAAGTTGAAAACCTACACTGGGCGGCTTCGGCAAAAAAAGGTATCCCGGTGAATCGAAAACCCGCAAAGGGCGATTCACGCAAAAGTTAGGGATTTGAGAAGCAAATGACTGCGGTCCAAGTTTGATTGGTAGCGGTTTGGGGAGCATCTGGGGGTCAACTATCCAAAGCAATTTCTTCCGAAGACAGAGATCGAGAAAGTGTCAGAGTCCGACGAGTCATAGGAGGATCGGTTCATGGTGTTCGTCTGTAACACGTTGCCGACATGTGTATAAATTTTATTCTGTATATTTGTATACTTCTGCATTTTGTTTATGTGTGACTACCTCTTTTCAGGAGTTGCGTCTGATGTACAAATCTTGCCTATTGCTCAAGCCGTTATCAATAAAGTGTTGTATTCAGTGTAATGTGTGACTTTGGTTTTAATTTTACAATTTTGTTTGTAAAAAGCGCCGATGTTTTTGATAAACTTACATGCGTGTAAACAGGCGGGCCTCGGCCGATGATTATTAAAACCGGAAATTACCTGAATGGTTGTCGTGGGTGATTACCAAGATGTTTCTTTTTGCATAGATTGCCTTGTGTTTGCTTGTTGACTTTTGCAGGTATTCAAAAGCTCGCAAAATTCCCCGCCAGAGTCCATGGCAGGCTGGTACCCTCTCCAGAGGATGAACGTGGTGTCCTTCCCCAGTGAAGTCTCCCCAGGCAAAATTGAATGTTGTCTCCCCAGGAGAGTTGAGATTGCGTCAAAGGAAAAGATCAATGTATCTTCCGTAGTTCGAAATTGGCTTATCAAGCAGAGCAGAGTCCTCCCCAGCAAAGGTCGAGATGGATATGATTAACTTCCCCAAAGAGTTTCTTGCGTAGTGCGAATCAGATCACACCGGTCAACCCCCAGCTCAGCGATAGCAGGATGAAGTATCCTCACAGGGCGTAATCAGAGTGTTGATACCTTTTTGAAAGCAGTTCCCAGGATTGTTTTTTCCCTTTCCTCAACAGGTTGATCCTTCCTCGTCAGGATGATCATTTTTCAGCAGGATTTGAAGTTTTGAGTTTGTGAGCTACCTTCCCAGCAGGATGGTTATCCCCAGCGGAGTTAGTTCATCTTTCCAACATTTATTTTGTTGGAAGCGTATCGGTAGTATTCTGGTCATCCCCAGCGGATCCAGTGTGTCTTCAGCATTTATTTTGCTGAAGTAAATCTTTGCACAAGCATGCATCATGAGCATTTGCATTCTACATGAGTACGTAGCATTTCCATGCAGTGTGAAAGCATTACGTCATTATCAAACATGCATTTTTGAAACATAAGTCAGGTGGTTACCTCTTCAGTTTTAGATATGTTGTTCCCTGCCGATAAGAGAAATCGTGGTTTCAGGAAGATGTGGATTTTGTGGTCAAGGTACGCAGTGATCGTATTTTGTACCATCTATGGGGTTCATGTTGTAAGGCACGCAGTGATCGTGTTGATTTTGAGATGTTGATTTGTGGCCCAAGTACGCAGCGATCGCACTTGTACCATCTATGGGGTTCATGTTGTGTGACACGCAGTGATCGTGTTGATCTTGGTATGTGTATCTGTGGTCGAATGGAGCAGTGATTGTATTCGTCCCGATCTAAGAAAATTGTTTTGTAAGGCACGCAGTGATCGTGTTGGTATCATCTCGGGGTTTTATGGGGCAGGACACGCAGTGATCGTGTTTACCATGTCATGTGACGTTGTTGGTCGATATACGCAGTGATCATATTCGTCCGTTATACAGTGGTTATAGATTGACACGCAGTGATCGTGTTCATCCAGTTTTTGTTGGTCGGTATACGCAGTGATCGTATTCGTCCGTTATACGGTTTGGTTATAGGGTGAGGCACGCAGTGAACGTGTTCATCTGGTTGTTTGTGGCCGAAGTACGCAGTGATCGTATTCGTCCCATGTTTGAAGGCACGCAGTGATCGTGTTTCCTCCAGTCAAGAGGGCCGTAACATGAAGCGCGCAGTGATCACGTTCACCCTATGTATGGTTAGAATATGCAGTGATCGTATTCGTCCGGTTATGTGGGTTAGTTGAGACACGCAGCACGCAGTGATCGTGTTTTTCTCCAGTCAAGAGGATCGTGGCTCAGAACGCGCAGTGATCGTGTTCGAACACACAGTGATCGTGTTCAGGATACGCAGTGATCGTATTCGTATAGCATGCAGTGATCATGTTGATAGTACCATGGGAACTTGTGACGCGGAGCACGCAGTGATCGTGGCTACTGTATCAGTTGGTTTTGTTGGTCGGCATACGCAGTAATCGTATTCGTCCTATTACATGGGTTGGTTTTGTGACACACGCAGTGATCGTGTTGACATCATTTTGGGGGGGGTTTGTTGGTCGAGATGCGCAATGATCGTGTTCATCATATGGATGGTTGAAGTACGCAGTGAACATGATCGCCTCTTCTATGTGGATTTATTCCGTTTGGCACGCAGTGATCGTGTTTACCTCATCCGGTTGGATTTATGGTCGATGTGATTTTGGTTGTAACGCAACACGCAGTGATCGTGTTTGTCCCATTATGTGGTTTTGTTTGTGACTTCGAAACACGCAGTGATCGTGTTCGTCGTGTTTTTATGGATTTGTGGTGCAAGACGTGCAGTGATCGTGTTCGCTATGCCACATGTTCCCCTAGCAGAGTTGCTTGGTCAAGCACTTCTCTTTCTCCCCAGCCGAGTCCTTATCAGGGTACGGTGGAAATAGCATGATGCAGATTTTGGGTGGTTACCCACAGTTACCCCAGTAGAGACGTAATCCCCAGCGGGGTGGTCTTCAACGAGATACTTGGTTAAGTTCCTCGTAGTCCCCGGCAGGGTTTTTCTTTGACAAGTCGCTTGGTTAAGTTACTTGTATTCCCCCATCTGAGTCTTTCTCAGGATGTTGTGGGGTCAGCATTAGAAGATGGTAATGCAGACTTTTGGGTGGTTGCCCGTAGTCCCCCCAGCAGAGTTATGTGCTCCAGCAGGGTGTTGCTTCAATGAGTTAATTGTTTAAGTCTCTCATAGTCCCCAGCAGGGTATTCGCCACAGGAGTTGTTTGGTTAAATTCCTTTTATTTTTCAACAAGGTTATTCTCGTCGGGTTACTTGGTTAAGTTCCCAATTTCCCCAGCAGGTGTTTAACGGCAGTCGTCAGAATTGGCCTCTCAGAGTGGTTTGGTTAAGTTTCTCGTGGTCCCTGTAAGATGCTCGTTCAGATACGAATGAAAGGTTGATAAGTGAAATCAGCATCGTCTCGTTTGGTTAAGCGTTTGCTCGTTTCTTCAGGATACGAAAGGTTGATCAGTGAAGTCAACATGACAAGTAAAGTCAATATTCTCCCGCTGGTTAGCGTGTGCTCGGTTGATAAGTGAGATCAACAGAGGTTGAGAAGTGATATCAACAATTTCTCATTGTTTGGCGTATGCTCATTTCTTCAGAATGGAGTGGTCTGCGGACAATATCAGATTATTTTACAAAAGCACATTGACAGAGGAGTGGTTAGTTGTTGCTGGGACAACAAAAGTCATTTCCCTGAAGGGTTTTCCTCAAGCAGTAGTCGTATACGCAATTTATTTTTGCGGTTGGCAAATTTCCGGGTTCTTTCGTATTCAACCGTTTCGTACCTCGAATGTATGAAGGTTGCGCGCTCTTCATCCAGTCGGGTCCAATCCACTTGAATAGGGGCAGCTGTTGCACCCCAAAATTTGCCCAACCTTTTCTAACCTAGGTTTATGTTTCAATTGCATAGTCATTTGCATTGGCATCAGGGACATAGTGTATTCATCTGCATTGCATAGCATAAGCAAGCTATCTTAATAAGGGGATCAAGTGCTATTCTTATCTCAAGAGGCATATTCAAGGGTTTCATTCATATTCAAGACTACTCAGGTCATCAGGGAAGAATTTGAGCTTTGAAGAGTAGACAAGTTGATCAGTGAGTTCTCCCCTATCTTGAGGTTATTTGGGGATCATCAGAGGAAGTGTGAGCCATGAGCCAAGAGCATAAGGTGTGTATGGATGTTATGAAGAGCCTAGACGATCATTTTTGAGGAGTAACCAAGTCATTGGAATGATTGCAAGAGCCTCAGTTGAAGTCAGTCAACTAGGGTCAACACTAGGTCAACCCTAGGTCAAAGACTTGTTTTGAAAGGCATCAAGGATCATTTGAAGAATGTGGGATTCCTTATTTTCTATATGGATATGGATATGGTGTTGTGACAAAGAAAAATCAGAAGGAGTCAAGGAGAAATGGAGTTACTAAATTAGGGTTTTAGTGTAAAATCCCATGATTTAGGTCAAACTTCAAAGCAGTGTAACTCAGGATGCAAGCTTCATATGAATTTCTGGTCCACATGAAACTTGTAGAGTATCTTCATAGCTTTAATTTTAGTGGTGGAAGTCATCAAGATGATTTATAGAACTCAAGTTATAGCTCTTGCAAGTTACAGGTCATCTGAGGGCACTGAAATTTGTCTGTGAAAGTTGTCTGTCTTCCAAGCACTTTTGACCTTCAAGGAGATTTCATATGGATTTCTGGACAACATGAGAGTTGTTCCTTATTGTCTTAGATTTCTAGGAAGGTATGGTATGCCTTCATATGATTTGTGGAACTCTACTTATGTCCTTGGCAAGCAAAGAGTATTTTGGTCATTTGAGAATTACAGGTCATTCTTAGCCTATGCCTAAAACTCATACAAGGAAGCTTCAAATGAAAAACTTCCCAACATCAAAGTTGCTCAAAATGTCATTTTAAGTCTAGAAAATAGGTCATGGAAGTTTGGAAATGCATGGAACTCAAATTGATAAAAGTTGGTGAAAAATGACTTAAAAATGGCATATAACTTGAAAAAGTTCAAATGGAAAATTGGTTTGGGCAATCTACAAATCCAAAATGGGTCATGTAATATACCAAATTGATTCCAAACAACATTTTAGATACAATGGTTTAGACACATTTTTGAGTTTAGGCCTAAAAATGGGAGTTGCTTTGTAATGTTCTTGCTTGCATAATAAGGTAACTTTGCAAAACTCAACATAAGGCAAGGATCAGCTTGTTTTTCACACATACCATCTCAATATATCATGAGGAGAGATTTTAACACAAGTTTAGAGAGCTGTATGCATGAGATGAGAGATATTCAACATGTCATCAAGTGAGATTTCCATAACTTTCTACCACATTCTAGAAGCATCTAGGATCTTCTAATTGGCTCTATATAAAGAGTGGATCAAAATGAGATTGGGGGTTAGAGAGTTCAGTTGGAGAATTCAGTGGAGAGAGAGGTATTCAAGGGAAGCTTCCATTGCAAGCAAGGCTCGAATCTCCTTCTACAAGCACTCATCACCAGAATTGTTGCAAACAGAAGAGAGATCACCATTAGAGGATCATTGTGAAGAGGATTCAAGCACTGAAACAAGTTGATTCCACCTCTGCCATAGCTACCTAGCAGGTTGGTGAATTCTCCTCTATCTCCCTAATTATGTGTTGTTAGATTAGATTGTTAGTGTAAGATTGTTAGGTTAGGTTAGATGATCATTTTCAGAGAGGTTGAGAGCATTCCATGAGGTTTAATGGCAGGATGTTGAAACTTTGATGATCAAGATTGGTTAGGTTAGTGAGTGTTATTGTACACACCATAGCATGCTGAGATCAGTGAGACATGAAGAACACATTAGTGCCATTAGAATCTAGAATTGTTAGGGCTGATCACAGTGAGAATTCTTGGAACCAATGATTTCGTGTCCTCTGTTTGTGAGTTCTATGGAGTTTTAATCAAAACCAAGGATAGGGCTGTATTCCTGGGAAATAATAGAGCAAGATTGCTCTTTATAGTTTGGAATTTGATGGAGAATCGAGGGAGAATGAATGGGTTGAAGGTTCTTGCATGGGGTTGTAATTCTGAAAACCCTAGGTTCATTTGGGGAAGACGATCTCCTGATCGTTGGATTAGATGAGATTATTGACCTTTTAAGCCAATCTGACGGTCCAGATTCAAAAAGAAAAACAGAGGGAACCCACACATCAAAACGTGCCGTTTAATTAAATGGTAAACCATGGGCCCTGAATCAGAGTGCTAACCCCACCCCCCTTAGCAAAGCCCAATGGAATTGAACTGGAAATTGTTGCTAAATGCACCGCGCGTCCTATCTTTTTTCTTTTAATTTTTTATTTGATTTTCTGATGCATAGTGGGCCCAGGCGCAATGCTAATCACACCTCCCATTCTCTGGCCCATCAATAAATGAACTAGGCGCAGTTAATGTTGACACCCCCTCCCCATTTAATTCATTTTTAATTCTTTAATATTCTTTGATCTTGTAAAATCCATATAAAAATGAAAAAAGCTTATTTTTAATTGATTCTTTTTATGGTAGCTTCATAATTCTGTTAAGAAAAACATCCATAAATAAAATTAGCATTTTATTTTGTTTTAGTATTTTTTGTGTATTTTTCTTTTAAATAGCTTTTTAATGAGTTTGGGTTAATACATAATTTTGTTGATTTTAGTTCTAATAGTTCCCTTTATATTTAGGACCCATTCTTTTTAGGATATGTCACTTAGGACCTCAAATTGTATATAGGATTTAATTTGTAATTTTTAGGGTTAATGATGAGGTAGTTTGATTAGATGAGATTAGAGTGATTAAAATTAGGGTTTTAAGTAAACATAGGTGAGATAGATCATTTCTTCTAGGAATTTTAATTTGATTTTGGGGTATGGGACTATAGGGGTTATGGGTAGATAATAGATACCTTAGAAAATATTAGGCTTCCCCTATTACTACTAGTATATTGCTTGTATTTGATTGACTGTGTGGTGTGCCCTCTCTAGGGTTATTATTTGACTGTGTGGGGTATTGGGTTTGTTTGGGGCTTGGGGTTTGAGCTGAAGACTGTGTTGATGAAGCCCATTTGAAGAGCAAAGAGAATGAAGACCAACTTCCAGAGTTGATGAGGAGTATCTCTTGCTGGCAGCTGTTGAAGGTTCTAGGATTTAGGAGTTAGGCAAAGCTCTAGAGTAGAAAACTTGATTCACAAACATGGAAGTTCTTGATTGCCTCCATCCCTCTCTATGATGCAGAGTCTCTCTAAGACACTCACCCCCTTCCTTTGGAAGGCTTGGTGATAGTGTCTAAGAGATAGAACTCTTGAGAGAAATATTCTATGTGTTGTTAGCAGTCTATTTGCCACCTTTGGTGGTCAACTAATTGCTTAACACCCAGTTCATTCTTGTGATTGGTTCCTCAGTTTGGAGAGTGGGACTTGAAGAAAAGCCATTGAAAGCTGTGAAGATAAGAGACTGATGCTTGCTTGAAGCTTGTAGATAGTTGATGCTGACTTGAAGACAGATGATGATGAAGATTGCTTTGCTGTTTAGTTTTAGCTGTTTTAATTCATGATGTATTGTGTGAATTTCTTTGCTGTATTGTTTGCTGTTTAACTTGCTGGGTTGAAAGTGAATTCTGTTCACTTTTGCCTATTGTTTTCTAGGTTCGAGGTTGAGTGGGACTCCCTTGCCTCGCTTGTATTGCTGCATCCATGCATTTTACTGCTTTATTGTATATATCTGTTGTTTCTGTTTCTGTTTATCCCTTAGGATCTCTGTTTCTCTCTGCGCAAGAGAGGAATATGATAGACATTAGGTCTTAACCCATGCATGATAACATTAGGGTAGATTTTATCCCTTTTTTCAACCCTAGGATTTGTAGAGTGTCATCTCTTCTTTCTTCAAAATAACAGAAAAACATTAATAAAGGTTATAACAGAAATCAATTCACTTCTTCCGTCAAAAGATTTGAACAAACATCAACCTTTTTGTAATAAGAAAACCCTTGTTTAAGGTGAGATTTTTCATAAAAGACACTTGAACAGCTTGTGTCGTACGTAGCCCGAACTATGTTTGCTCTGATCTTCCATACTGTGTGGAAGTACGTAGGCATAGGATGCGATATCCTAGCGAGCAACCTTCACCCATCCTCCCCCGTAGTTAGGCGAACTACGTTGACTCTGATTTCTCGTTCCAGACGGGAATACGTAGGCATAAAGTGCGATGCTTTGCCGAGTCATGTTTTCTTTTCTTTTCAGACCTCATCCTTTAGTTTTAGATAGAAATGTAATCCGTACAAACCAAGCAAGCATGGATCCCATCGAGTACGATGGACGTGAGGGGTGCTAATACCTTCCCCTTGCGTAACCGACTCCCGAATCCAGGTTTTGGTTGCGATGACCATACCTTTTCCCGTCTTTGCATTAGGTTTACTTCGAGCGTTTCCTTTCCCTCCTTGGGATAAATAACGCACGGTGGCGACTCTTCTGTCAGCCGGCGCCGATTTTTCGCAGTAGCGACAAACTCAAATAGACTTTTTTTTCTAACATGAAAGTTGCTCCGAATGGCTTCATTGGGTCAACTAAACCTCAAGGTTTTAATGGGTTAGCTCATGGTGGAAGTTTGATAAAAGTCACTTTGGTGAAAACATGTGAAAAGGCATAGTTTGGTATTTCTTCAAAATTTAATCGAATAAGTCCATGTTTGTACTTACTTTGAGTGGAAATCTCATTTTAAGAACAATGACACTTTTACATTTTTCATTTGAAGCTTTCTTCATGACCTATTCCAAGTTTTCTTCACAACTAAGTAGCATAATGGATCTTGGGCTTGGGCTTAGAAACAAAGGACTATTTTGGGCTTTAGATTTTCCTTATGGTGCAAGGGATATAAAAAACCAAAACCAAGGCAATTGGACTTCTTCTCCCATCATTTTTTCCATTTTCCCACACTTTCACATACTTTTAATTTCCACTTTTTTTTTCAATCCTTTTTTCTCTCTCCATTTTTTGATCCTTTCTCATTACCAATTAATTCAATATACTCCATAGAAATTTTTCATCAATTTTTGAGAAGTTTTTAGTGCAATTCCATGGTTGTATCAATATGAAAAAGTGAGCTCCAAGTGCAAAAGTGATTTTCATTTCCTCACCAATCCAAGCATTTTCTTTGATCCTAATACCTCTACCAAGAATTATTGAAGGTTTCTACATAACTTTCCAAGGAAATTCGTGCTCCATTAAAGCTCCATAATTCATTTTTCAAAGGTATAAAGAATTCAACATAACTCATGATCTAAGAGTCTTTCTTGCATTATTTTTGTTGCATTTCATTGCTCTCACCTCCTACATGGATTCTAGTATAAAAAAGATGGTTTTTATGGTAATTTGGTGTTCTTGAAAGTTTGAGATTCGTATACGGTTCTTGAGTTAGAGGCAATTTCAATGGAAACTAAGGGTATATTTGGATTCCTCTCGAAAAATCACGCAAGTTTCATCTAAAAATTATTGGATTTGGTTGAGAAACGAAGGAGATATGGACCTTTGAAATTTTCCGATGAGACCTCCTTAATTCCGGCCGCCACATGTCACCTTGCTGCATTTTCCCTCTTTTTTTTGGTTCAATGGAAGAAGACGCACAGTCACCGTCAGATCGAAACAAAAAGATGGACTTGGTCCTCTCATCAAAGGGTGGAGCGCGCGCCACATCACCTTGGGGTCAAAACTACATCGTTTTGATGTAGACAGGGGGCTGGGAGAACGTGGGTTCGATCCCTCCCCCTGCCACTTTTATTTATCCTCACCATTTATCTCATTTTTCTCATGTGTTCATGTGCTTTTCCATGTTCTTTTATTTTTCTGTTTTATATGCTGACTTCAAATAATCATAAAAAATAGGAAAATTAATCTTTTTGATCCCCATTTTTTTGTGCTGAATCTGTAAGATGTCTAGGATTTAATAAAATTAGAATCACGATTTTATCACATTCTGAAATTTTATTAGAATTTTTTACATTTGGGTCGTCATAAAAAGGCCAATGCTGGTGTTATCATGTTGTGAATTTTCTTTGACCCATCAATATGTCATTTCAAGGCCTAACCTTTTGCAGGGATCTCATACACATGTTGAGGTATTGTGATATATTTTTGTGGGAATTTTATTGTACCATTTTAGTTGGTTTTGGATGGTTTCTTTAACATGCTCCATTTTGATCTTTCTTTTGGTATACATGACATAGTTTCAACTTGTTTGGCCATTTCTATTTAGATATTTTTGTGGTATCTATCACCCCTGGTCTGTGACTTGATGTAGGGCATTGGAGATTTTTATTTGAATTTTTAGCACCTTTTACTATTTTTTCCATATTTTATATTCGGACTCGTAATTTGGACATTCGAACGGACTTTGGTTTCATTTCGGCTCCAACGGCCTCGATTTGTTTGTGTGGTGAACGATAGGGTTCTTATTGCTTGTTATAGACATTGTATAGGATGTGTAGATCATTTATTGGCTGGTTTTATCATACCTGAATTGCCCATTAGGTTCCATATTTCCATGATAATGCGTTATGATTCCTAATTGTAGTATACGTATGTCATTCGTAGGTTTTATTGCCTCGTATCACTTTATAATCACTTGGGGCCATGATTTCATGTTTAAAATAGACCATTTTCCATTCATTATGGGCTTGAGGTTGAGATGACTTCCTCCCTCACTTGCATTGCATGTTTACCTTTCTACACTTTGCATTTCATGTATGCTGTTACTCCATCTGTTTTCTGTTGCTTCCTTTTCCTTTCCCTTAGGATCTCCATTCTTTCTTGTTGAAGATAGAATGTGATAGACATTAGGATTTTCAACCATGTATGACAACATTAGGGTAGTTTTCCCCTTTGCAAACTTCAATCATAGGACGAACATTGCATGATAACATTTAGGGTTGTGTAGGTTCCCTTAGAGGTCTCTTTCTCTTCTTTTCTTCAAATCCCATTAAAACACTTAATAAGGCTAGTGAATATTGTGTTGTGAGCCTTAAGCATGGGAAGTGATGGTTGGGGGGCCACCTCTCAACTGTCTAGAGTGTTTAGTATACGTCCTTAGGACGATATGCGACGCATTCGATCCTGAGTTTGAGACTTCAATACAATGTACACTCCAAAACATTAATCAAAACATTTCTCCATAAAAGACACAAAAACAAATCATCAAATCCTTTTTGTCCTTTGGGACCCTTTAATCCCTAGAAACCATTTTTGAAATGAGAGTTTCGTTAACTCTCGGTTCTCCCGCAAACGGTAACGCCTAAGTCTCCAATAATCGAGCTGCATACACCAAACTGCGAGAGCCGTTTGTTAACCCTACTCGGGTTAAAAACAACTTAAACCAAACCTGTGGTTAGGCGAACTACGTTGACTCTGATTTCTCATTCCAGACGGGAATACGTAGGCATAAAGTGCAATACTTTGCCGAGTCACTTTTCTTTTCTTTTGTCCTTAAGCCCTTAGCGTAGATAGTATTAATCAAACCCTTTTAGATAAACAATTAAGAGTGGATCCCGTCGAGTACGACGGACGTGAGGGGTGCTCATACCTTCCCCTTGCGTAACCGACTCCTGAATCCAGGACTTGGTTGCGATGACCATTCCTTTTCCCTCTTTTCGTTAGGTTTTCTCTGAGCGTTTCCTTTCCCTCCTTTGGGATAAATAACGCACGGTGGCGACTCTTCTGTTCTGCCGATGCCGATTTTCGCATTAGCGACACACGCTGTTAGGCATCTATTAAACAAACAAGCATCGAACCGAACGCCGTCTCAACCCGTAGTTGAGAAAAACATCTGACCTCGCTGTCAGGCATCTATTAAACAAACAGGCATCGAACCCGAAGGCCGGCTCAACATAAAGTTCATAGGAATATCTAACTTCGCCGTCAGGGATCTGTTAAACAAACAGGCATCGAGCCTGAAGGTCGGCTCAACCCGAAGTTAGGAAGAACATCTGACCTCGCTGTTAAGCATCTGTTAAACAAACAAGAATCGAATTTAAAGTCCGGCTAATCCCGAAGTTGAGAAGAACATCTGACCTCGCCATCAGGAATCTCTTAAACAAACAATCATCGAACCCGAAGGTCGGCTCAACCCGAAGTTGAGAAGAACATCTGACCTCGCCGTCAGCCATCTATTAAACAAACAGACATCGAACCAGAAGGCCGGCTAAACACGAAATTGAGAAATACATCTGACCTTGCCGTCAGGGATCTGTTAAACAAACAGGCATCGAAAACAGAGGGCGGCCCAACCCGAAGTTGAGAAGAACATCTGACCTCACTGTCAGGCATCTGTTAAACAAACAGGTATCGAACACGAAGTCCCGCTCAACACGAACTTGAGATCAACATCTGACCTCTCCGTCAGGCATCTATAAAATAAACAGGCATCTGAACCAAAGTCTGGCTCAACACGAAGTTGAGAGGAACATCTGACCTTGCCGTCTAGCATATGTTAAAAAAACAGGCATCGAACCCGAAGTCCGACTCAACCCGAAGCAGAGAAGAACATCTGACCTCGCCGTCAGGCATCTGTTAAACAAACAGGCATTAAACCTGAAGGCCGGCTCAACCAGAAGTTGAGAAGAACATCTGACCTCACCGTCAGGCATCTGTTAAACAAACATGCATCGAACCCGAAGGCCAAATCAACACGAAGTTGAGAAGTACATCTGCCCTCGCCGTCAGGCATCTTTTAAACAAACAAGCATCGAACCCTGAGGTCGGCTCAACACGAAGTAGAGAAGAACATCTAACCTCGCCGTCAGGCATGTGTTAAACAAACACGCATCGAACCCGAAGGCCGGCTTAACACAAAGTATGGAAGAACATCTGAACTCGCCATCAGGCATCTGTTAAACAAACAGGCATCGAACCAGAAGGCTGGCTCAACCTGAAGTGTAGAAGAATATCTGACCTCGCCGTCAGGCATCTCTTAAACAAACAGGTATCGAACCCGAAGGCCGGCTCAACACAAAGTTGAGACGAACATCTGACCTCGCTGCCAGGAATCTGTAAAACAAATATCCATCGAACCCGAAGGGAGGCACAAACCGAAGTTAAGAAGACCATCTGACCTCGCCGTCAGGCATCTGTTAAACAAACAGGCATCGAACCCGAAGACCGACTCAACACGAAGTTGAGAGGAACATCTGACCTCGCCCTCAGTCATCTGTTAAACAAACAGACATTGAACCCGAAGGCCGACTCAACCCGAAGTTAACAAGAACATCTGACCACGCCGTCAGGCATTTGTTAAACAACAAAGCATCGAACCGAAGGCTGTCTCAACCCGTAGTTGAGAAAAACATCTGACCTCGCCGTCAGGCATCTATTAAACAAACATGCATCGAACCCGAAGGCTGGCTCAACACAAAGTTCATAGGAATATCTAACCTCGCCGTCAAGGATCTGTTAAACAAACAGGCATCGAGCCTGAAGGCCGGCTCAACCCGAAGTTAGGAAGAACATCTGACCTCACTGTTAAGCATCTGTTAAACAAACAGGCATCGAATTTGATGGCCGGCTAAACCCCGAAGTTGAGAATAAAATCTGACCTCGCCATCAGGCATCTTTTAAACAAACAAGCATCGAACCCGAAGGTCGGCTAAACCCGAAATTGAGAAGAACATCTGACTTCGCCGTCAGCCATCTATTAAATAAACAGGCATCGAACCAGAAAGCCGGCTAAACACGAAGTTGAGAAATACATCTGACCTCGCCGTCAGGGATCTGTTAAACAAACAGGCATCGAAAATAGAGGGCGGCCCAACCCGAAGTTGAGAAGAACATCTGACCTCGCTGTCAGGCATCTGATAAACAAACAGGTCGAACACGAAGTCCCGCTCAACACGAACTTGAGACCAACATCTGACCTCGCCGTCAGGCATCTATAAAATAAACAAGCATCTAACCCGAAGTCCGGCTCAACACGAAGTTGAAAGGAACATCTGAGCTTGCCGTCTAGCATATGTTAAACAAATAGGCATCAAACCCGAAGGCCGGCTCAACCCGAAGCAGAGAAGAACATCTGACCTCGCCGTCAGGCATCTGTTAAACAAACAGGCATTAAACCTGAAGCCCGACTCAACCAGAAGTTGAGAAGAACATCTGACCTCGCTGTCAGGCATCTGTTAACTAAACAGGCATCGAACCCGAAGGCCAAATCAACACGAAGTTGAGAAGTACATCTGACCTCGCTGTCAGGCATCTTTTAAACAAACAAGCATCGAACCCTGTGGTCGGCTCAACACGAAGTAGAGAAGAACATCTAACCTCGCCGTCAGGCATGTGTTAAACAAACAGGTATCGAACCCGAAGGTCGGCTCAACACAAAGTGTGGAAGAACATCTGAACTCAACGTCAGGCATTTGTTAAACAAACAGGCACCGAACCCGAAGGCTGGCTCAACCTGAAGTGTAGAAGAACATCTGACCTCGCCGTCAGGCATCTCTTAAACAAACAAGTATCGAACCAGAAGGCCGGCTCAACACGAAGTTGAGACGAACATCTGACCTTGCTGCCAGGCATCTATTAAACAAATACCCATCGAACCTGAAGGGAGGCTCAAACCGAAGTTAAGAAGACCATCTGACCTCGCCGTCAGGCATCTGTTAAACAAACAGGTATCGAACCCGAAGACCTACTCAACACGAAGTTGAGAGGAACATCTGACCTCGCCCTCAGTCATCTGTTAAACAAACAGACATTGAACCCGAAGGCCGACTCAACCCGAAGTTGACAAGAACATGTGACCACGCCGTCAGGCATCTGTTAAACAAAAAAGCATCGAACCGAAGGCAGTCTCAACCCGTAGTTGAGAAAAACATCTGACCTCGCCGTCAGGCATCTATTAAACAAACAGGCATTGAGCCCGAAGGCCGACTCAACACGAAGTTGAGAAGTACATCTGACCTTGCAGTCAGGCATCTGTTAAAGAAACAGGCATCGAACCTGAAGGTCGGCTCAACCCGAGGTTAACAAGAGCATCTGACCACGCCGTCAGGCATCTGTTAAATAAACATGCATCGAACCCGAAGGTCGTCTCAACCCGTAGTTGAGAAAAACATCTTACCTCGTCGTCAGGCATCTATTAAACAAAGAGGCATCGAACCCAAAGGCCGGCTCAACACGAAGTTCATAGAAATATCTGACCTCTCTGTCAGGGATCTGTTAAACAAACAGGCATCGAGCCCGAAGGCCGGCTCAACCCGAAGTTGAGAAGAACATATGACCTCGCTGTTAGGCATCTGTTAAACAAACATGCATCGAATTTGATGGGCGGCTCAACCCGAAGTTAGGAAGAACATCTGACCTCGCCAGCAGACATATCTTAAACAAACAAGCATCAAACCCGAAGGCCGACACAACCCGAAGATGAGAAGAACATCTGACCTCGCTGTCATGCATCAGTTAAAAAAAAGGTATCGAACCCAAAGGCCGGCTCAACACGATGTTGAGACGAACATCTGACCTCGCTTCCAGGCATCTTTAAACTAACACGCATCGAACCCGAAGGGCGGCTCAAACAAAAGTTAAGTAGACCATCTCAACTCGCCATCAGGCATCTATCAAACAAACAGGCATTGAACCCGAAGGCCGACTCAACACGAAGTTGAGAGGAACATCTGACCTCGCCGTCAGGCATCTGTTAAACAAACATGCATCAAACCCGAAGGCCGGTTCAACCCGAAGTTAAGAAGAACATCTGAGCTCGCAATCAGGCATCTGTTAAACAAACAAGCATCGAACCCGAAGGCCTGCCAAACCCGAAGTTGACAAGAACATCTGACCATGCCGTTAGGCATTTGTTAAACAAACAGGCATCAAACCCGAAGGCCATCTCAATCCGTAGTTGAGAAAAACATCTGACCTCGCAGTCAGGCATCTATTAAACAAACAGGCATCGAACCCGAAGGCCGGCTCAACACAAAGTTCAAAGGAATATCTAACCTCGCCGTCAGGGATCTGTTAAACAAACAGACAACGAGCCCGAAGGCCGGATCAACCCGAAGTTGAGAAGAACATCAGACCTTGCAGTCAGGCATCTGTTAAACAAACAGGCATCGAACCCGAAAGTCGGCTTAACCCGAAGTTGACAAAAACATCTGACCACGCTGTCAGGCATCTGTTAAACAAACAAGCATCGAACATGAAGGTCGTCTCAACCCGTAGTTGAGAAAAACTTCTGACCTCGCCTTCAGGCATCTATTATACAAAGAGGCATCGAACTTGAAGGCCGGCTCAACACGAAATTGAGAAGAACATATGTCCTTGCAGTCAGGTATCTGTTAAAGAAACAGACATCGAACCCGAAGGCCGGCTCAAACCGAGGTTGACAAGAACATCTGACCACGCCGCCAGGCATCTGTTAAACAAACAAGCATCGAACCCGAAGGTCGTCTTAACCTGTTGTTGAGAAAAACATCTGACCCCGCCGTCAGGCATCTATTAAACAAACAGGCATCGAACCCGAAGGCCGGCTCAACACGAAGTTGAGAAGAACATCTGACCTCGCAGTCAGGCATCTGTTAAAGAAACAGGCATCGAACCTGAAGGTCGGCTCAACCCGAGGTTGACAAGAACATCTGACCACGCCGTCAGGCATCTGTTAATCAAACAAGCATCGAACCTGAAGGTCGTCTCAACCCGTAGTTGAGAAAAACATCTGACCTCGCTGCCATGCATCTATTAAACAAAGAGGCATCGAACCCCAAGGCCGGCTCAACACGAAGTTCATAGAAATATCTGACCTCTCCGTCAGGGATCTGTTAAACAAACAGGCATCGAGCCCGAAGGCCGGCTCAACCCGAAGTTGAGAAGAACATCTGACCTCGCTGTTAGGCATCTGTTAAACAAACAGGCATCAAATTTGATGGGCGGCTCAACCCGAAGTTATAAAGAACATCTGACCTCGCCAGCAGACATCTCTTAAACAAACAAGCATCAAACCCGAAGGCCGGCACAACCCGAAGATGAGAAAAACATTTGTCCTCGCTGTCAGGCATCTATTAAACAAACAGGAATCGAACCCGAAGGCCGGCTCAACACAAAGTTCAAAGGAATATCTAACCTCGCCGTCAAGGATCTGTTAAACAAACAGGCAACGAGCCCGAAGGCCGGATCAGCCCGAAGTTGAGAAGAACATCAGACCTTGCAGTCAGGCATCTGTTAAACAAACAGGCATCGAACCCGAAAGTCGGCTCAACCCGAAGTTGACAAAAACATCTGACCACACTGTCAGGCATCTGTTAAACAAACAAGCATCGAACATGAAGGTCGTCTCAACCCGTAGTTGAGAAAAACTTCTGACCTCGCCGTCAGGCATCTATTAAACAAACAGGCATCGAACTCGAAGGCCGGCTCTACACGAAATTGAGAAGAACATCTGACCTTGTAGTCAAGCATCTGTTAAAGAAACAGACATCGAACCCGAAGGCCGGCTCAAACCGAGGTTGACAAGAACATCTGACCACGCCGCCAGGCATCTGTTAAACAAACAAGTATCGAATCCGAAGGCCGTCTCAACCCGTAGTTGAGAAAAACATCTGACCTCGCCGTCAGGCATCTATTAAACAAACAGGCATCGAACCCGAAGGCCGGCTCAACACGAAGTTGAGAAGAACATCTGACCTCGCAGTCAGGCATCTGTTAAAGAAACAGGCATCGAACCTGAAGGTCGTCTCTGTAACCCGGTGAGCTGACTTTAAACAATGTTGCGGATAGCAAGAGTCGCCACCGACTTTTATTTTATCCATAAGGAAAGGTTATAAAAGAACAGGAAAGACCTTAGAGAATATTTTGGGTCCGGGGGGTAGGTTATGAAAAGGGAAGGTGTTAGCACCCTTTTCATCCATGGTTATCCATGGGCTCTTAGGTACTTAAGCTCACTTTTGAATTGTTTTGAAAGTGTAGTGTGTGAATAGCAAAAAATTTTAGAATAGTTTAATAATAATCCGTGTATGGATGTGAAAAAAACTTGTTTGAAAATTTTGTTGGAAATTTGTTTAAGTGTGAAAAAGTTTTGAAGTGAGCAAGTATCTAGGAGTAGCCTACCCTAATGTTTTAAGGTCTTTCTTATTCTTTATCCTTTCCTTAGTAAGACTATCCCTACTATAATGGAGTAGGTAGTCCTTACTTTGGATGTGTGTAGTGTGACAGAAGTATTGATGAATGTGTGAGAGGTTTGAATCATGCAAACAAAAATAAAATGCAGACAGTAAGCCATCCAAGCAGAAACTTAAGGACAAAAATTAAAGCGCGATTGTTAGGATTCGCGAGGTTACATGAGAGGAGCAAATACAATATGATGAAATTTAAATAAAACACAATGTAATAAGCTGCAAAAATGAACACACGCGTTAATGGGCAAAGTCAGACGTCCATCGGGTGAATTACGAAGACAACGAAGAAAAAAAAGATACCAATTTTGGGATTTTTGTTATTTTAAGGAAGATCTTGATTTAATTTATATATAGAAAAAAAAAGGGATATAATGTTAGTTTTGAAAAAACTTAAATTTTATTTTGAAAATTGTTTTAAATTTAATCTAAAAAAAAATAAAAATCAGTTTATATTAAAAAGAGTTTTAAAATAAAAAAAAATTTACTTGATTATAAAAAAAAGTTTAACTTAATAAAAAAAGTTTTATTTTTTTATTATTTTTTAGAAAACCAATTAAGTTCTTTTTTATATAATGAAAAAAACAAAAAAAACAAAATAAAAGTTGGGCCGGTAGCTACATCCGGACCCAACCGGTTGCATGCATTCCATAAACAAAAACCCAGAATTAGGGTTTCAAAACCCTGTGGTGTCTCGCGGCGCCGTTTCTCTTGTTTCTCCTCATTTTGGCCACTTTTCTCTCGCTTTCTCATCTCTAATCGCCATTGGAACCTGAAAACACCAAAATCTGAATCGTTAAATGTGAGAAGAACAAAGAATCTTTGCCTGCGTTTTGAACGGTGGAGTCCCCTTTGGCGTTTGAGCTTTGAAGAGCTTCGATCGGCCGATGATGTTGAATGTTGATGACGTTCAAAATGAGGTCGCGATGGTTTGACTCCGTTGAGGATCCTCAGACGAGGAGCTCCGGGGTTCCGTCGAAACTCGGGGTTCTTGATTAGGGCTTCGTGGTGTTTCTGTCGGTTGCGGCGACGATGATGAGGGATCCGTTTCCTCTGAGTCTAGACTGCCTCGTTGATAATCGAGGATGGACTTTGACGATGGTCGCAGCTCTTTATTCGCGGCCTCTTTCTACACTCTCTCCCGTTAGGGTTTCGTTCGCGATTTTGTCTCCCCTTTCGAACAGGTTGTGTTACCCCTTTTATATCTTTTCGATTTCTCTTTGGGCTTGATTGTTGGATCGTGATTATTTGTATGATTCTGAGATATGATTTGATTTTGGTTGGATTTTCTGATGTGATTTGAACTTGCCATTTTTGTCTTGATTGGATTCTGATATGTTCTGATTTGGTTCCCTTTTCAGACTTGATTGAGGTTTCGTTTTGGATTTCCTTCCTTTTAGGGTTCTGCGGATTTTCACGAATTGGTATCTGGTTTGGTCTTCACGGCTTTTGGATTTTCCACTTCGAATTAACTTTTCCTCCTCTTTTTTCAGTGAATTGATGCCGACACTTCGATTGAGTCGAGCTGGCCGAGTGAAGGTCATTTGGCGATGATGACCTTAGGGCTTGAGCCGCTATTGTGTGGTTGCTTTCGATTATGGTTGACAGCTTCGTCTGAACCTGTGTTGTTTCTATGCTGACTCTAGTTATCTGATGCAGTACGAGTTGTGCTTGTTCATAAGACCTTGTTGCCTGTAGCTTGTAATTCATTTTTCTGTTCTGTTCGAACTTGATTCTTCTGGTAAGGGCATTGTTTCGCTGCTGTGGATGTTATTTCGACCCTTCTGGTTTTCGAACCAACTGTTTACTGATACTATCAACTTTTAACATTTGACTTTCTTGTGTAGTTGAGCGGGATTATGGCACGTGTTGCCCAGATATGCTTTCCATTGATACTCATCTTCGGTGCGAGGGTAATTCTCACTTGACTGAACCAGAACCTGCGTGTTGGGCCATGATGTTTCGACTGAGCCCTTCCTGTTGCTTTGTTTTCGAGGTGCTTTGGATATTTGAGGATTTCGACCTGAGTTGATTTGCTCATTCTGGTGTAATATGTGATCCTTTTGTCCTTTGAGGTACAACCCATTGCTTCTCGTACCCTGATCTCTTCCTTTCCTGAATTTGCAAAGGGCCGTGATGTATGATAGCTGAGCCTCTGCATTTGGTGATTTGTTCCACGATGTCCCTAGCAGTTTGAGGTAATTTGGTCGCGGGATCTTACTGATACGAACTGAGCTTGATTCTGATTGTTTGTTGAATCACACTTAGTCTCCTATCTTTGGTTAACTTGAACTCGATTCTCTTGCACTTGTTGTTCTATGTTTTCGAGCTGGTTCAGTGGCTTGCGAAGTGTTGGACTTGGTCCTTCTTTTTTTATGAACATGTGCTGGTTTTGGCGCCTTGTGAATTGAAAATTTTTATTCAACTTTGAGCATCCTGTGAGTTGTTTTGTTTATGCAATTTAGGTGCAGCTTATGAACTGTTTTGGCTTTGAGTTCTGTTATAAACTTTGTACTGATGCTGTTGTGGAATTTCAGGTGTTGGAAATCTTTGAAAACAAAACGATTCAGACCTGCCGGCATCCGGGTCTGAGTCCGAATTTGCCGTGCTGTTTTACCCTTGTATCAGTTTGGAAACCAAATGGGATTTATTCGATGATGGCATAGACCCTTTTCAGTTAATCATTTATCGGCTCGAACTTCTTTTACTCCTTCATCTCTCGGTTGCCCCTTAGATAAGAACAGATGTTTACCTGATCTGACGCTAATGGCACAGATCGGTAACGGGGTAGGTCGCAGCTTCGGTTGTGCCACTCCCGGCACTCGATGATGACGATGTTCTGAGAGTGTCAAACAATTTCTAACATCTTTCTATATTGTTTGTTTTGTTTTGATGTGCAGGTGAATCGGAGACTTTGCGGAGAAGCTCAAAGGACATCAAGAAGGATACTTAGAAATTTTAGGGCTTAGGACTTTTTAGGATATACACCTCTTTTGAAACTTGTAATAAAAAAAAGCATTATGAAATAATTCAATAATACATTTTTTATCCAAATTATTTCCCTTTTGTAAATCGTGATGAAATATTATGAATAAAATTTAACTTTCTATCCAAATTCTCTTTACAAATTGTAATAATAATAAAATATTATGAATGAACTTCACATATTTATTAAAATCATCTTCCATTTCTTCTCCATGATTTAATTCACAAACATCTCAACATACGATTCATCAATCGAATATTCCTTGAATTAATCCGATCCAATCTTAATACTTTTGACATGAATAAGCTCCAATAATCAGTAGAAGTTTTCACTGTTGTCCCTCTAAAGATGAACTGGAAGATAGAAGAGTGATCTCTTGTTAAACCCTGTTCCACAGATCAGACTTTCCAAACCAAATTGATATCAAACCCACGTAGATAAACGCCTCAGAACTTAATAACAACCCGTCTTCAAGGAATTAGCTGAATTTGCGTAAAATGACCAAAATACCCCTGGAACCAAATCCAACCTCTCTTTGATGTTGGCAAAAAATCATGAAGTTTGACTTTGGTTTGACCACAGTTGACCTCAGTTTGACTTTTTAACTGCATTGACTGCTTTTGACTTATCTGATCATCTGACTGAGCAAACTTTTGAGAAAAGTCTTGAAACTTGACATGGGGGTTCTTATACACATATAAGATGTTATGAAGCTCCCTTGAAGTCTTGGAAGTCCATTTAGCCTGATTAAAGTCAAAACCCTAGTTTTGGATGCACTGCTTAGGAGGTGCATTGTCTGAGGGAATTGTCAACTCTTCTGACCAATTGTGAACTTTGTGAACCTTGTGAATCTTCATAAGATATCTTGCGATACTCATGGGAGGTATTGTGAAGCTTGTGAACCTTGTGAACATCATGAAGTGGCTTTGTAGACCTCATGACCCTTAGGAAAGCTTTGTAAACATTGTGAATCTTGTGAACCTTGTGAACCTTCATAAAGTAGCTTGTGGACTTTATGAACTTCATGAAAGGTTATGCAAGTTGTTGGAGAACTTGTGAACCTTGTGAACCTTCTTAGAACACAAAGTCTTGTATTGTGAGGGCAAATTTTGGGGTGCAACAGCTGCCCCTGTTCAATTTTCTGAAACCTGAGGGGTTAGATTGGTATATTTGCCAGTCGTAACCTGGAAGGTTGAAGGGGATTGAACACAAAAGCCCAAAAATTTGCACTCACCAGTGCACTAGAGTGGTACAGATGGCTAGTTGAATATGATTGAGTGGGCTTAAAGATGCCACTAGGGGGGGAGCAGTTCAAAATATGGGTGTATGATGAAAGCTGTCAGGAGTCTGGAATAATAATGATGTAGCAGCATGTCTTCATGAGGATAGAGCAATCAATAGTGATAACCCTAAAGCAGTCTTGAAGCAATGATATGATTTCAGGAGGATAGAACAATGAATGGCTCTAAAGCAGTCTTGAAATAATAATGTGATATGTCTTCAGGAGGATAGAGCAATCAATAGCTCTAAAGCAGTCTTGAAGTAATGATTTCAGGAGGATAGAGCAATGGATAGCCCTAAAGCAGTCTTGAAATAATTAAGGCTTCAGGAGGATAGAGCAATGAATAGCTCTAAAGCAGTCTTGAAGTAGTAATATGACCTCATGAGGATAGAGCAATGAATAGCTCTAAAGCAGTCTTGAAGTAATAGGATGATTTCAGGAGGATAGAGCAATCAGTAGCTCTAAAGCAGTCTTGAAGTCATGAGAGGCTATCAGGAGGATAAAATAACCCTGAGGTTACAATAAAGCAGTCCCAAAGTAATAAGAAGCTCATCAGGAGGATAAAGTAACCCTGAGGTTACAATAAAGCAGTCCCAAAGATCATAAGCTTGTTTGTTGGATAATTAACCTGAAAACAAGGTAGCATTCTGTATAACAACATTAGTTTATGCTTTATGTATGCATGTATGACATGATGCACTTAGGTAATGTACTATAGACATATATGTTATGGTATGATGTAAATGATGTATGTATGATATGACACTGCTGGAAGTGTCTGGATATCCTTGTATAACAACTGTTGGCCAAGGAAAATAAATCCCGATTCGTTGTTGAAGAATATATAACCCTCCGTCTGCTGGGGATAACAAGGTATAGATAACCTCCCGTTGTTGGGGATAGTAGGGTATAGATAACCTTCGTTTTCGTTTGATAGTAGGATAAGTATAACATCCCATCTTCGTTCATCGTGCCCTTATTGGAAAGTAATTTCCCGTATATCCGTATGAGGATAAAAGAGATGGATATAAATTCCAGGGGAGATTAGACTTTGTGAAAATGGATTAGTCCTACTGATGGTTTGTAACTGTCTTGTAAAGATGAACCGGCGAAGCTTCGTTGAAATCCTTCCCTCGTTCGTCCTTAGTAAATACTATTACTGCATTTTCATGCATTTCTGGTAAACATCAATCATATTAAAAGCATACATGCATTTCTGGTAAACATCAATCATATTCAAAGGCATACATACATTCAAACACAACCAATGGACGTTTCGCTTATGTAAATAGGGTAAAAGTAAATCTGGATTCAAAAGATGGAGTTTATTTATATCAAAAGTGACCCATACACGGGTAAGTTTGTACAAGGAGACATAAACCCTAGTAAGAGAATTTTGTCATGAAGTTTTACAAAAAGAATCAGCTATGTGGGAAATAATCCTATTGAGTTTCAATTCTACTATTGCCACTCAAGTATCTCATCTTCTTGCTGTTGAGACGGAAACGATTGGATTGAGCTTCATCTGTTTGAGCTTGAGTAAGTAGTACAACTGGTTGCAGTTTTATGAGTGATCCAAACGAGACATAGTCATACGCTTTAATCCCTAACTTTTGCCTGGATTGCCCTTTCAGGTTTTCAATCCACCGGGATACCCTTTTTTGCCCAAGCCGCCTTTTCAGGTTTTCGACTTGCCGGGTGTACATCTTTTTATATATATATCCCTAATTTTTGCCCAAACCCTTTTGGTTTGCCGGGATGCCCTTATTTTTGCCTAGGCCTGTCAACCTAGCGGGTCTCTTTTTATGCGTAGTATTTTTTAACTATGTCTGCGTTTACAGGTTGTGGGAAGTCTTCACCATCCATTGTAGTCAGTATCATGGCACCTCCTGAGAACACTGTCTTGACTACAAATGGTCCCTCATATGTTGGAGTCCACTTGCCCCTAGGATCACCCTGTGGTAATATGATACGCTTGATTACCAAGTCACCAGCCTGGTATACCTTTGGCTTAACCTTCTTGTCAAACGCTTTGATCATCCGTTTCTGGTACATCTGGCCATGACAAACTGCTGCTAACCTTTTCTCGTCAATCAAATTTATCTGGTCAAGTCGAGTCTGAATCCACTCATCTTCATCCAAGCCTGCATCCTTCATAATTCTCAAGGAGGGGATCTGAACTTCAATAGGCAGAACTGCTTCCATACCATAGACTAAGGAGAATGGGGTTGCCCCTGTTGAAGTACGTATTGTAGTACGATAACCATGCAGAGCAAATGGTAACATCTCGTGCCAATCCTTGTAAGTAATAGTCATCTTCCGTACAATCTTCTTAATGTTCTTATTAGCAGTTTCAACTGCCCCATTCATCTTTGGACGATACGGAGAAGAGTTGTGATGCTTAATCTTGAACTGCGTACAGAGATCAGTAATCATAGTGTTGTTCAGATTAGAGCCATTGTCAGTGATAATCCTTTCAGGGATACCATACCTACATATGAGATTATTCTTAATGAACCGAGCCACAACATTCTTAGTCACAGATGCAAATGAAGCTGCCTCTACCCACTTCGTGAAGTAATCAATAGCAACCAGGATGAAACGATGCCCATTAGAAGCAGTAGGCTTGATCTCACCAATCATATCAATGCCCCACATGGCAAAGGGCCAAGGAGCAGTCAACACATTCAATGGAGATGGAGGTACATGTACTTTATCAGCATAGATTTGACATTTGTGACATGTTCTGGAGTGTTGATAGCAATCAGCTTCCATGGTAGACCAATAGTAACCTGCTCTCAAAATCTTCTTTGCCATGGTATGACCACTAGAATGAGTGCCAAAGGTCCCATCATGCATCTCTTCCATGATTTCTGTAGCTTCCTTCTTATCCACACAACGAAGCATAGTTGAATCATGATTACGCTTATACAGAATGCCATTACTCAGAAAGAACTTAGCAGAAAACCTTCTCAGGAACTTCCTATCTTTGACAGATGCCCCTTCAGGGAACTCCTGAGCTTCAAGATAGTTTTTCACTTCATAGAACCAAGGCTTCTCCTCTGCCCCTTCAGTGTCAATCTCATTGCAGTATGCAGGCTTCTCAAATCTATCAATGGTAATCTTGGGAGCTTCATCATCCCAGCTTATCTCAAACATAGATGCCATGGTGGCCAATGCGTCTGCCAACTGATTCTCTCTTCGTGGAATATGTCCAAAAGTAATCTCTTTGAAATGTGGGATCAAAGACAACACATGTTCTCTGTAAGGAATGAGATTATCATGCTTTGTATCCCAATCTCCTTTAATCTGACTTACTACCAGAGCTGAATCTCCATACACCTCAAGGAACTGAATCTTCATATCAATAGCAACTTGCATACCCATGATACATGCCTCATACTCAGCCATGTTATTGGTACAATAGAAACAAAGTCTGGCAGTAATCGGGGTATGACAACCTTCAGGGGAACTAATCACAACACCAACACCATTACCATGTGCATTGGAGGCACCATCAAAAACCATAGTCCATCGAGATCCTTGTTCAGGTCCGTCATATTGTCCAGGTTCTTTGGTAACAGACATAATGTCTTCATCAGGGAACTCAAAATTCATTGACTGGTAATCACCTACTGCTTGATGAGCCAAATGATCAGCAACAACACTCCCCTTAATGGCCTTCTGAGTAGTATACTGTATATCATATTCCGTCAAGATCATCTGCCATCTTGCAATTCTTCCGGAGAGAGCAGGTTTCTCAAATATGTACTTGATTGGATCCATCTTCGAAATCAACAAGGTAGTATGGGTCAACATATACTGTCTTAGTCGGCGAGCAGCCCATGCCAAAGCGCAGCAAGTTTTCTCGAGCAGTGAGTATCTTGTTTCACAGTCGGTAAACTTTTTGCTAAGGTAGTATATTGCCTGCTCTTTTCGACCAGACTCATCATGTTGCCCCAATACACACCCCATTGAGTTGTCTAATACTGTTAAATACATAATCAAGGGTCTTCCATCAACTGGTGGCATTAAAATTGGAGGTTCTAGCAAATATCTCTTGATTTCATCAAAGGCAGTCTGGCACTCATCATTCCATTCCATCACCTGATCTTTCTTCAACAACTTGAAGATTGGCTCACAGATGGTAGTTAATTGGGAAATAAATCTTGCAATGTAGTTCAATCGTCCCAAGAAACCTCTAACCTCCTTCTCGGTACGGGGAGCTGGCATCTCTCGTATAGCTTTCACTTTTGCAGGATCCACTTCAATACCTTTTCCACTGACAATGAAACCCAAGAGTTTTCCAGATCTAACTCCAAAAGTACACTTGTTTGGGTTCAATCTCAACTTGTATTTCTTCAACCTCTCAAACAACTTGTGCAGATGATCAAGATGTTGCTCTTCATTCTGAGATCTGGCTATCATATCATCCACATATACCTCTATCTCATGATGAATCATATCATGAAACAAAGCCACCATAGCACGCTGATATGTTGCCCCTGCATTCTTCAAACCAAATGGCATTACCTTATAGCAAAAGGTGCCCCACTGTGTCACAAATGTTGTCTTCTCCATATCTTCAGGTGCCATCTTGATTTGATTGTAACCAGAGAAACCATCCATAAAAGAGAATACCTTATGCTGAGCAGTGTTGTCTACCAGAATATCGATATGAGGAAGTGGAAAGTCGTCTTTAGGGCTAGCCTTGTTCAGATCTCTGTAGTCTACACACATACGTACCTTACCATCTTTCTTAGGAACTGGTACCACATTTGCAACCCACTGAGGATAAGAAGTTACGGCCAAGAACCCTGCATTGAACTGTTTCATTACCTCTGCTTTGATCTTTTCTGACATTTCAGGACGCATACGACGAACCTTCTGCTTCTTTGGACGACAATCTTCTTTCACTGGCAAACGGTGAACCACAATGTCCGTATCCAACCCTGGCATATCTTCATAAGACCAAGCAAAGATCTCCACATAGTCACGTAGCATCTGAACCAACCTGCTCTTGACACTGTCCTCTAAATCAGCCCCTATCTTGACCTCTTTTCTGTTTTCTTCAGTTCCCAGATTCACAACTTCGACTGGCTCTTCATGTGGCTGTATAGCTTTCTCTTCTTGTTGTAACAACCTAGCAAGCTCTACAGGTATTTCACAATCGTCCTTGTCTCCATCTTCAGTTTGATAGATCGGATTCTCGAAATTGTAATTGGCAATAGTAGAACTGTTATCAACTGGATCCAGAGTGGATGAGGATCTGCATTTTAGTGACGTGGGTGTGTGTAAGAACACATAGCTGATAAAGCAAAAATAAAAGAAAAAGAAAGACAAGGAACACAATATTTACGAAAACGAAACGTCCATTGATTTTATTGAATGAAGTATGCAAATGAAATGACAACCCGTAACAAGCACACCATTGTGCCCCGGGTAAGGCACATGGCTTGAAAGTTTTAATTGTTCCAGAAATTACAAATTTAAAAACATAACACAGTAATAGTATTTACTCCTGACTAAAGGAGATAGGGATAACATCTTCAGCTTTCCAATTATTGAGTCCAGCACCCACAGTAGGAAAAATCCATGCCTCCAAGTTGTAGTCTTCATCTTGATCTCCCGCAGCATTGATAACCCCTTGATTGGTGATACGAACAGCACGAGCACGACGAACAGCCTTCTGGGACTCTGCAGTGAAACCCAAACCAAACTTGTCAGACTTGTATGGAATATCAGGAAGCTGACCCCAAATAGTACAACCACCTTCTTCCACCACAGCTTTTGCATCATTGAGGGAGGCCATTGCCATTGTTGGAGGGTTTCTGATGACCACAGGAACCTTCTTCACAGCAGGAGGAGTCACACAATCCTTAACAGCCCAGGGGACCACTTCAAATGACTGACATGGAGTTTCAATGTATTCACCTTCTACTTCCAGATACTTGAAAGTGTTTACATGGCTGACAAAGTATTCTTCCTCTCCAAAGACAGTAACAACTTTTCCATTCACCGGATATCTCAACTTTTGATGTAATGTGGAGGTCACCGCACCTGCCCCATGGATCCAGGGACGACCAAGCAGACATGAGTACGAAGGACGAATATCCATCACATAGAATGTAGCAGTAAACACCTGAGAGCCAACCTTGATTGGAAGATCAATTTCCCCATGCACTACTCTTCTAGAACCATCAAAAGCCTTTACCACAATATTACTGGGCTTCAATACCGTATCTTCAGGACTCAGCTTGTTCAGGACTTCCTTAGGCAACACATTCAGAGAGGAACCATTGTCTATCAGTACATGAGACAGGGTAGTGCCCCTGCATTCAATTGAAATATGCAAGGCCCTGTTATGATCCCTCTTGGCAGGGGTCAAGTCAGCATCAGAAAATCCTAACCCGTTGTCATAGGTCAGGTGAGCAACACAATTCTCAAACTGGTCCACAGAAATTGCACTGGGTACATGAGCCATCTTTAGAAACTTGATCAATGACTTGGCATGAGCCTCAGAACATAATAACAGGGAGAGCATAGAAATCTTTGAGGGAGTATGCCCCAGCTGATCAACAATATCATAATCACTCTTGCGAATGATTTTCAATACTTCTTCCATCTGCTTAGAGAGGTCATCAGCAGCTGGCACATCAGTAGATACAGGCTCAATAACAGGACCCTTGCCCCGAGCATCAGTGGTGGAAGTAACAGCAGGGGTAACTGCACTCTTAGAAGCAACTGGAGGAGAGAAGACTCTTCCACTACGAGTGATCTTGCTAGATCCAGCAATATTATCAATGTCAACAGGCATATCAGGTAAAGGCTCCTGCTTGACACCATGGATGTAAACATCAGACCCATAGTGCCAAGGCACAGCTTTGTCAGATGTATAAGGAATAGGACCAGGAGTGGTAATGATCAGAGGAGCTACTCTGGCTTCAGCAACAACTTTCACAGGACCTTCAGCAGTAATCTTGATTGGGCCCTGATGAGTGATTTTAATGGGACCCTTTGAAGTGATTCTTAGTGGTACTTTGTCAACCATGTCAACCTCTTCAATCTTCTTACCCTGAGTCAGATGATCCACCATACTTTCTACAGATGCTGGTCTTCTTTCAAACACTATAGTATATTTATCCATGAGACGTTGAATCCCATCTCTCAACATGAAGCAACTATCCGGCTTATAGGTACAATATAGACAATCTTTATGACAACCTGGAAAGATCCCAGCTTGTACTAACCTCTTTTTGATAACAGACAATGGTGTGCTCAACTCCATAACTGAATAGACATGCAGATCTTCATCAATATCTTCATCAATGGCGTTGACAGTCTTCTCGTGATTTGGCATTGGAGCTGTAATCACATTTGGAGTACCTGGTGGATCAAACTCAATTTCTCCAGCATCAATCATATCCTGAATTTTGTTCTTCAAGACCCAGCAGTTATTAGTATCATGTCCTGGACAGTTTGAATGATATGCACATCGTGCATTGGGATTGTACTTGGGAGAGGTAACATTGGGATTCTGAGGGGCCTCCCTCAGGGTAATAAGTTCAGCTTTCAACAAGTGTTGCAATGCCTGAGCCATTGACATGTTGATCTTCGTGAACTGTCTTCTAGCCCTCTGTTGGTTGCCTTGAGGCTGCTCTGTTGTTGCAGGAGTTGGATTTGAAATATGAACTGCACTAACAGACTGATGCCTTCTGTTACGATCAGGCTGACCATACACAGCATTAGATTCTTTCTTCCCAGTGGGAGGCTTCTTTGCAGCACCTGATGAAGAAGTGCCCACTTGGATCTTACCACTCTTGATACCATTCTCTACTCGCTCTCCTGTCATGATCAACTCAGTGAAGCCAGATGATGAGCTTCCAATGAGATGACTGTAAAACGGACCATTCAGCGTACACATGAACATATCAACCAACTCCCCATCAGTCAAAGGGGGTTGAACTCTTCCAGCTAAGTATCTCCACTTCTGAGCATACTCCTTAAAGCTTTCTTTGGCACCCATAGACATGCTTTGAAGCTGCATGCGAGTGGGGGCTAAGTCAGCATTGTATTGGTACTGTCTATAAAACGCTTCAGCAAGACCATTCCAGTCTCTGATGTTGACACTCTCCAACTGATAATACCACTCTAACTGAGCTCCAGATAAACTCTCTTGAAAGAAATGGATCCACAACTTTTTATCAGCAGTGTGAGGTTGAATTCTTCTGACATAAGACCTCAGATGCAATTTGGGACAAGAGACCCCATCATAGACAACAAATGTAGGAACTTTGAAACCAATGGGTATCACAACCCCAGATATCAAACTCAAATCCTCAAAATCCAGCCCAGATGATTTCTGTAATTCCATAGCATCCATTCTATCCACCAGCATCTTGAATTTGTCTTCATTAGGCTCATGGTAATAATTAGCCTCAGAATCAGAGTCCCCCATAGTGTTGTGGAGACTGCCTCTCTCTTTCTCAGATTCCTCAGATTCATAGTCTTCAACCTCTTCCTTGGTCTTGACAGGACCTTTGAACCTTCTTCCCATGTTGAGCAACCCAGCAGACCTTCTAGTCTTCTTTGTCTTCTTGGCCAGCAGTGCCTTCAATTCATCCTGCCCCTTGGATAGGTTCAGGATCAGCTCTTGGAACTGTGCATTCTGTGCCTGGAGATCCTTAACTGATTGTTCAAGAGCCATTGCTGAAATAAACAGCGAGGAGATGAGAAACCTGTGCACAATTATAAACCTGTGATGCAATGATATGGGAATGCATATGCAATGTTTTCAAGGACCGCAGGATTTAAATTTGCTTAAACAAACAAGAAAGTAACTTTTTATTAGTAATAACTTGTTTTGCCTTTTAGGCTTACAAAAAATGAAAACGAAATAAGTACAAAAGATGGGGTTTTAAGTCTCCCATGGACGTTTCCTCTTTGTGTTGAGGTATGAGTTGAGGTTTCGTTCCTCATGAAGTAGCTTTGTTAGCTCTAGGATCCTTGCTTGGCTTGCTTTGTAATGAGCCTCGAAAGTATCCCTTTGCTCTTTCAGTTGGATCCATGATCTCTGCAAGTCTTCCATATCAGTAGGCATGTCTGGGTGAAGGATGGTATAAGCTGTGTCTCCTTCAGCAACAGGTTCCATGGTAACTGGTAGGATGGCAGGATATGGCATCATGAGTGTCTGAGCACGAAATCGTACCCATCTGAGATAAGCCTCCATAGGAATGGTGTACTTAGGCTCCAGTGTCTTGCTGTCAATCCTGTTTACCTTTCCCCAAGCTCGTATGAATCTCTGACGGTAACCCTGAAGATCGTTGTCGTAGTCAAACACAATGCCCTGAATCAACATGTCATGTGGACCATCGCTCCGGGCGTAACCAAACTGTCGTAAAGCTAGAGATGGGTTGTAGGTGATGCCTCCTCTTATGCCTAGAAGTGGCACATTAGGAAACTCCCCACAACGGTCAATGATGGTGACATTCTCCATAGATCTGGAGCACCAATGGATGTCTGAGTGAGAAAGTGACATGATCCTCTTGGACCATCTGAACCCTTGCTCATTCTTCATTGCTGAGCGAGGAAGGTGAGAAATAAACCACCTAGAAAGTAAAGGTATGCAGCACATCAAAGTTCCTCTTGCCCTTGTGGTACGGGTGTGAAGAGAATGTAGGATGTCTCCAAGTAAGGTAGGCACTGGATTGTGACTCAGGAATATGTTGATGGCATGAACGTCTATGAACTGATCAGGATTGGGGAACAACACTAAGCCGTAAATCAATAAGGCTAAGATCTCCTCAAAAGCATCGTAACTCATAGCCTTCAAGAACATTTGAGCTTTATCCACTAATACCTTGGCAAGAATACCTTTAACTCCACTTCTCGTCTCTAGAACAATGTCAGACTTCTTCAGATGTAGAGCTGCGACAATAACTTCTGGTTTAAGCTCCTTCTCTAAGCCTGTGAATGGCTTCTGATCAAGAACAGGTATACCCAGAAGTTTAGAGAACTCCTCCATGGTTGGAACCAGCTGATAATCAGGAAATGTAAAGCAATGGTGCTTAGGGTCAAAGAACTGAAACAGCACACTCATCATGTCTTCACTGAACCCTGAAGTAACTAGATCCAATAAGTGACCATGTCTCTTGTTGAACTGGGAATGATCAGGCACTAGGGAAACCAACTCTTTGAGCTTGGGAGGTATCCCTACAAAGTTGATCCTGATGGTGTTTCTACGAGCAGAAGCCATGACCTGCAACAAAGAACAAAGATAAATCCTTTGGTCCTTGAAATGGTTAGGGAAAATGATATGCTTATGATGCATGATGATGTCATGATGTCATGCTCAATCACAAACATGTGGCACACACAAACAAGTCACACCATAGCCCTAGGTTTAAAGGCTTGCATGAGGTTCAAAGGCAAGTACCCTCCCTTGAAGTTAGATGGTTCATCCTGTCCTACAAAAGTAACCAGGTTCTAAGGGATCTCAATATCATTGATCCTTCACAAGGGTGGTTGTTCAGAAGGCAACTTACTTGCCAACCAAAACCCTCCAAGTTTAAGATCTCAATGAGCGTAGTATCGAGTGTCGACCAACTTCAGTCTGCACCAAAGCCGGTTACCTCACTACTTTCTAAAGGCCAAGATGAGTTAACTAGGGTTCTAAAAGTCAGTTAGTGCATTGACAACATATGGCAGCCTCAATATTATCCTCAACTTGACTTAAGGAATATAAGCACCAACCAAGAAGTCGCACTAACTATGGCCACCAGATCAACCGTATCGATATACGTCGTACAGTTTCCTTGGTCTATTGCCATTTACCTAAGGTACACTAGATCCGGGTTAGGACCTTTCACACATAAGAGCACCCCAACAATATAATAATAAAGCAAACAAGGCAAACAATTTAAAGTGATCTTAAATCCTAAGGGTACCCCTCTTAAACAAATCCCCAGCAGAGTCGCCAGTTCTGTAACCCGGTGAACTGACTTTAAACAATGTTGCGGATAGCAAGAGTCGCCACCGACTTTTATTTTATCCATAAGGAAAGGTTATAAAAGAACAGGAAAGACCTTAGAGAATATTTTGGGTCTGGGGGGTAGGTTATGAAAAGGGAAGGTGTTAGCACCCTTTTCATCCATGGTTATCCATGGGCTCTTAGGTACTTAAGCTCACTTTTGAATTGTTTTGAAAGTGTAGTGTGTGAATAGCAAAAAATTTCAGAATAGTTTAATAATAATCCGTGTATGGATGTGAAAAAAACTTGTTTGAAAATTTTGTTGGAAATTTGTTTAAGTGTGAAAAAGTTTTGAAGTGAGCAAGTATCTAGGAGTAGCCTACCCTAATGTTTTAAGGTCTTTCTTATTCTTTATCCTTTCCTTAGTAAGACTATCCCTACTATAATGGAGTAGGTAGTCCTTACTTTGGATGTGTGTAGTGTGACAGAAGTATTGATGAATGTGTGAGAGGTTTGAATCATGCAAACAAAAATAAAATGCAGACAGTAAGCCATCCAAGCAGAAACTTAAGGACAAAAATTAAAGCGCGATTGTTAGGATTCGCGAGGTTACATGAGAGGAGCAAATACAATATGATGAAATTTAAATAAAACACAATGTAATAAGCTGCAAAAATGAACACACGCGTTAATGGGCAAAGTCAGACGTCCATCGGGTGAATTACGAAGACAACGAAGAAAAAAAAGATACCAATTTTGGGATTTTTGTTATTTTAAGGAAGATCTTGATTTAATTTATATATAGAAAAAAAAGGGATATAATGTTAGTTTTGAAAAAACTTAAATTTTATTTTGAAAATTGTTTTAAATTTAATCTAAAAAAAAAATAAAAATCAGTTTATATTAAAAAGAGTTTTAAAATAAAAAAAAATTTACTTGATTATAAAAAAAAGTTTAACTTAATAAAAAAAGTTTTATTTTTTTATTATTTTTTAGAAAACCAATTAAGTTCTTTTTTATATAATGAAAAAAACAAAAAAAAACAAAATAAAAGTTGGGCCGGTAGCTACATCCGGACCCAACCGGTTGCATGCATTCCATAAACAAAAACCCAGAATTAGGGTTTCAAAACCCTGTGGTGTCTCGCGGCGCCGTTTCTCTTGTTTCTCCTCATTTTGGCCACTTTTCTCTCGCTTTCTCATCTCTAATCGCCATTGGAACCTGAAAACACCAAAATCTGAATCGTTAAATGTGAGAAGAACAAAGAATCTTTGCCTGCGTTTTGAACGGTGGAGTCCCCTTTGGCGTTTGAGCTTTGAAGAGCTTCGATCGGCCGATGATGTTGAATGTTGATGACGTTCAAACTGAGGTCGCGATGGTTTGACTCCGTTGAGGATCCTCAGACGAGGAGCTCCGGGGTTCCGTCGAAACTCGGGGTTCTTGATTAGGGCTTCGTGGTGTTTCTGTCGGTTGCAGCGACGATGATGAGGGATCCGTTTCCTCTGAGTCTAGACTGCCTCGTTGATAATCGAGGATGGACTTTGACGATGGTCGCAGCTCTTTATTCGCGGCCTCTTTCTACACTCTCTCCCGTTAGGGTTTCGTTCGCGATTTTGTCTCCCCTTTCGAACAGGTTGTGTTACCCCTTTTATATCTTTTCGATTTCTCTTTGGGCTTGATTGTTGGATCGTGATTATTTGTATGATTCTGAGATATGATTTGATTTTGGTTGGATTTTCTGATGTGATTTGAACTTGCCATTTTTGTCTTGATTGGATTCTGATATGTTCTGATTTGGTTCCCTTTTCAGACTTGATTGAGGTTTCGTTTTGGATTTCCTTCCTTTTAGGGTTCTGCGGATTTTCACGAATTGGTATCTGGTTTGGTCTTCACGGCTTTTGGATTTTCCACTTCGAATTAACTTTTCCTCCTCTTTTTTCAGTGAATTGATGCCGACACTTCGATTGAGTCGAGCTGGCCGAGTGAAGGTCATTTGGCGATGATGACCTTAGGGCTTGAGCCGCTATTGTGTGGTTGCTTTCGATTATGGTTGACAGCTTCGTCTGAACCTGTGTTGTTTCTATGCTGACTCTAGTTATCTGATGCAGTACGAGTTGTGCTTGTTCATAAGACCTTGTTGCCTGTAGCTTGTAATTCATTTTTCTGTTCTGTTCGAACTTGATTCTTCTGGTAAGGGCATTGTTTCGCTGCTGTGGATGTTATTTCGACCCTTCTGGTTTTCGAACCAACTGTTTACTGATACTATCAACTTTTAACATTTGACTTTCTTGTGTAGTTGAGCGGGATTATGGCACGTGTTGCCCAGATATGCTTTCCATTGATACTCATCTTCGGTGCGAGGGTAATTCTCACTTGACTGAACCAGAACCTGCGTGTTGGGCCATGATGTTTCGACTGAGCCCTTCCTGTTGCTTTGTTTTCGAGGTGCTTTGGATATTTGAGGATTTCGACCTGAGTTGATTTGCTCATTCTGGTGTAATATGTGATCCTTTTGTCCTTTGAGGTACAACCCATTGCTTCTCGTACCCTGATCTCTTCCTTTCCTGAATTTGCAAAGGGCCGTGATGTATGATAGCTGAGCCTCTGCATTTGGTGATTTGTTCCACGATGTCCCTAGCAGTTTGAGGTAATTTGGTCGCGGGATCTTACTGATACGAACTGAGCTTGATTCTGATTGTTTGTTGAATCACACTTAGTCTCCTATCTTTGGTTAACTTGAACTCGATTCTCTTGCACTTGTTGTTCTATGTTTTCGAGCTGGTTCAGCGGCTTGCGAAGTGTTGGACTTGGTCCTTCTTTTTTTATGAACATGTGCTGGTTTTGGCGCCTTGTGAATTGAAAATTTTTATTCAACTTTGAGCATCCTGTGAGTTGTTTTGTTTATGCAATTTAGGTGCAGCTTATGAACTGTTTTGGCTTTGAGTTCTGTTATAAACTTTGTACTGATGCTGTTGTGGAATTTCAGGTGTTGGAAATCTTTGAAAACAAAACGATTCAGACCTGCCGGCATCCGGGTCTGAGTCCGAATTTGCCGTGCTGTTTTACCCTTGTATCAGTTTGGAAACCAAATGGGATTTATTCGATGATGGCATAGACCCTTTTCAGTTAATCATTTATCGGCTCGAACTTCTTTTACTCCTTCATCTCTCGGTTGCCCCTTAGATAAGAACAGATGTTTACCTGATCTGACGCTAATGGCACAGATCGGTAACGGGGTAGGTCGCAGCTTCGGTTGTGCCACTCCCGACACTCGATGATGACGATGTTCTGAGAGTGTCAAACAATTTCTAACATCTTTCTATATTGTTTGTTTTGTTTTGATGTGCAGGTGAATCGGAGACTTTGCGGAGAAGCTCAAAGGACATCAAGAAGGATACTTAGAAATTTTAGGGCTTAGGACTTTTTAGGATATACACCTCTTTTGAAACTTGTAATAAAAAAAAGCATTATGAAATAATTCAATAATACATTTTTTATCCAAATTATTTCCCTTTTGTAAATCGTGATGAAATATTATAAATAAAATTTAACTTTCTATCCAAATTCTCTTTACAAATTGTAATAATAATAAAATATTATGAATGAACTTCACATATTTATTAAAATCATCTTCCATTTCTTCTCCATGATTTAATTCACAAACATCTCAACATACGATTCATCAGTCGAATATTCCTTGAATTAATCCGATCCAATCTTAATACTTTTGACATGAATAAGCTCCAATAATCAGTAGAAGTTTTCACTGTTGTCCCTCTAAAGATGAACTGGAAGATAGAAGAGTGATCTCTTGTTAAACCCTGTTCCACAGATCAGACTTTCCAAACCAAATTGATATCAAACCCACGTAGATAAACGCCTCAGAACTTAATAACAACCCGTCTTCAAGGAATTAGCTGAATTTGCGTAAAATGACCAAAATACCCCTGGAACCAAATCCAACCTCTCTTTGATGTTGGCAAAAAATCATGAAGTTTGACTTTGGTTTGACCACAGTTGACCTCAGTTTGACTTTTTAACTGCATTGACTGCTTTTGACTTATCTGATCATCTGACTGAGCAAACTTTTGAGAAAAGTCTTGAAACTTGACATGGGGGTTCTTATACACATATAAGATGTTATGAAGCTCCCTTGAAGTCTTGGAAGTCCATTTAGCCTGATTAAAGTCAAAACCCTAGTTTTGGATGCACTGCTTAGGAGGTGCATTGTCTGAGGGAATTGTCAACTCTTCTGACCAATTGTGAACTTTGTGAACCTTGTGAATCTTCATAAGATATCTTGCGATACTCATGGGAGGTATTGTGAAGCTTGTGAACCTTGTGAACATCATGAAGTGGCTTTGTAGACCTCATGACCCTTAGGAAAGCTTTGTAAACATTGTGAATCTTGTGAACCTTGTGAACCTTCATAAAGTAGCTTGTGGACTTTATGAACTTCATGAAAGGTTATGCAAGTTGTTGGAGAACTTGTGAACCTTGTGAACCTTCTTAGAACACAAAGTCTTGTATTGTGAGGGCAAATTTTGGGGTGCAACAGTCTCAACCCGAGGTTGGCAAGAACATCTGACCACGCTGTCAGGCATCTGTTAATCAAACAAGCATCGAACCCGAAGGTCGTCTCAACCCGTAGTTGAGAAAAACATCTGACCTCGCCGTCAGGCATCTATTAAACAAAGAGGCATCGAACCCCAAGGTCGGCTCAACACGAAGTTCATAGAAATATCTGACCTCTCCGTCAGGGATCTGTTAAACAAACAGGCATCGAGCCCGAAGGCCGGCTCAACCCGAAGTTTAGAAGAACATCTAACCTCACTGTCATGCATCAGTTAAAAAAAAGGTATCGAACCCGAAGGCCGGCTCAACACGATGTTGAGACGAACATCTGACCTCGCTGTCAGGCATCTTTAAACTAACACGCATCGAACCCTAAGGGCGGCTCAAACAAAAGTTAAGTAGACCATCTCAACTCGCCATCAGGCATCTATCAAATAAACAGGCATCGAACCCGAAGGCCGACTCAACACGAAATTGAGAGGAACATCTGACCTCGCCGTCAGGCATCTGTTAAACAAACAGGCATCAAACCCGAAGACCGGCTCAACCCGAGGTTGAGAAGAACATCTGAGCTTGCAATCAGGCATCTGTTAAACAAACAAGCATTGAACCCGAAGGCCTGCCAAACCCGAAGTTGACAAGAACATCTGACCATGCCGTCAAGCATTTGTTAAACAAACAGGCATCGAACCCGAAGGCCATCTCAATACGTAGTTGAGAAAAACATCTGACCTCGCTGTTAGGCATTTATTAAACAAACAGGCATCGAACCCGAAGGCCGGCTCAACACAAAGTTCAAAGGAATATCTAACCTCGCCGTCAGGGATCTGTTAAACAAACTGGCAACGAGCCCGAAGGCCGGATCAACCCGAAGTTGAGAAGAACATCAGACCTTGCAGTCAGGCATCTGTTAAACAAACAGGCATCGAACCCGAAAGTCGGCTCAACCCGAAGTTGACAAAAACATCTGACCACGCTGTCAGGCATCTGTTAAACAAACAAGCATCGAACATGAAGGTCGTCTCAACCCGTAGTTGAGAAAAGCTTCTGACCTCCCCGTCAGGCATCTATTATACAAACAGGCATCGAACTCGAAGGCTGGCTCAACACGAAATTGAGAAGAACATCTGACCTTGCAGTCAGGTATCTGTTAAAGAAACAGACATCGAACCCGAAGGCCGGCTCAATCCGAGGTTGACAAGAACATCTGACCACGCCGCCAGGCATCTGTTAAACAAACAAGCATCGAACCTGAAGGCCGTCTCAACCCGTAGTTGAGAAAAACATCTGACCTCGCCGCCAGGCATCTATTAAACAAACAGGCATCGAACCCGAAGGCCGGCTCAACACAAAGTTGAGAAGAACATCTGACCTCGCAGTCAGGCATCTGTTAAAGAAACAGGCATCGAACCTGAAGGTCGGCTCAAACCGAGGTTGACAAGAACATCTGACCACGCCTTCAGGCATCTGTTAATCAAACAAGCATCGAACCCGAAGGTCGTCTCAACCCGTAGTTGAGAAAAACATCTGACCTCGCCGTCAGGCATCTATTAAACAAATAGGCATCGAACCCAAAGGCCGGCTCAACACGAAGTTCATAGAAATATCTGACCTCTCCGTCAGGGATTTGTTAAACAAACAGGCATCGAGCCCGAAGGCCGGCTCAACCCGAAGTTGAGAAGAACATCTGACCTCGCTGTTAGGCATCTGTTAAACAAACAGGCATCGAATTTGATGGGCGGCTCAACCCGAAGTTATGAAGAACATCTGACCTCGCCAGCAGATATCTCTTAAACAAACAAGCATCAAACCCGAAGGTCGGCACAACCCGAAGATGAGAAGAACATCTGACCTCGCTGTCATGCATCAGTTAAAAAAAAGGTATCGAACCCGAAGGCTGGCTCAACACGATGTTGAGACGAACATCTGACCTCGCTGCCAGGCATCTTTAAACTAACACGCATCCAACCCGAAGGGCGGCTCAAACAAAAGTTAAGTAGACCATGTCAACTCGCCATCAGGCATCTATCAAACAAACAGGCATCGAACCCGAAGGCCGACTCAACACGAAGTTGAGAGGAACATCTGACCTCGCTGTCAGGCATCTGTTAAACAAACAGGCATCAAACGCGATGGCCGGCTCAACACAATGTTCTTGTTTAACAAATGCTTGACGACATGGTCAGATGTTCTTGTCAACTTCGGGTTTGGCTGGACTTCGGGTTCGATGTCTGTTTGATGGGCGGCTCAACCCGAAGTTAGGAAGAACATCTGACCTCGCCAGCACACATCTCTTAAACAAACAAGCATCAAACCCGAAGGCCGACACAACCCGAAGATGAGAAAAACATCTGACCTCGCTGTCAGGCATCTATTAAACAAACAGGAATCGAACCCGAAGGCCGGCTCAACACAAAGTTCAAAGGAATATCTAACCTCGCCGTCAGGGATCTGTTAAACAAACAGGCAATGAGCTCGAAGGCCGGATCAACCCGAAGTTGAGAAGAACATCAGACCTTGCAGTCAGGCATCTGTTAAACAAACAGGCATCGAACCCGAAAGTCGGCTCAACCCGAAGTTGACAAAAACATATGACCACACTGTCAGGCATCTGTTAAACAAACAAGCATCGAACATGAAGGTCGTCTCAACCCGTAGTTGAGAAAAACTTCTGACCTCGCCGTCAGGCATCTATTAAACAAACAGGCATCGAACTCGAAGGCCGACTCTACACGAAATTGAGAAGAACATCTGACCTTACAGTCAGGCATCTGTTAAAGAAACAGACATCGAACCCGAAGGCCGGCTCAAACCGAGGTTGACAAGAACATCTGACCATGCCGCCAGGCATCTGTTAAACAAACAAGTATCGAACCCGAAGGCCGTCTCAACCCGTAGTTGAGAAAAACATCTGACCTCGCCGTCAGGCATCTATTAAACAAACAGGCATCGAACCCGAAGGCCGGCTCAACACGAAGTTGAGAAGAACATCTGACCTTGCAGTCAGGCATCTGTTAAAGAAACAGGCATCGAACCTGAAGGTCGTCTCAACCCGAGGTTGGCAAGAACATCTGACCACGCTGTCAGGCATCTGTTAATCAAACAAGCATCGAACCCGAAGGTCGTCTCAACCCGTAGTTGAGAAAAACATCTGACCTCGCCGTCAGGCATCTATTAAACAAAGAGGCATCGAACCCCAAGGCCGGCTCAACACGAAGTTCATAGAAATATCTGACCTCTCCGTCAGGGATCTGTTAAACAAACAGGCATCGAGCCCGAAGGCCGGCTCAACCCGAAGTTGAGAAGAACATCTGCCTCACTGTCATGCATCAGTTAAAAAAAGGTATCGAACCCGAAGGCCGACTCAACACGATGTTGAGACGAACATCTGACCTCGCTGCCAGGCATCTTTAAACTAACACGCATCGAACCCGAAGGGCGGCTCAAACAAAAGTTAAGTAGACCATCTCAACTCGCCATCAGGCATCTATCAAACAAACAGGCATCGAACCCGAAGGCCGACTCAACACGAAGTTGAGAGGAACTGACCTCGCCGTCAGGCATCTGTTAAACAAACAGGCATCAAACCTGAAGGCCGGCTCAACCCAAAGTTGAGAAGAACATCTGAGCTTGCAATCAGGCATCTGTTAAACAAACAAGCATCGAACCCGAAGGCCTGCCAAACCCGAATTTGACAAGAACATCTGACCATGGCGCCAGGCATTTGTTAAACAAACAGGCATCGAACCTGAAGGCCATCTCAATCCGTAGTTGAGAAAAACATCTGACCTCGCTGTCAGGCATCTATTAAACAAACAGGCATCGAACCCGAAGGCCGGCTCAACACAAAGTTCAAAGGAATATCTAACCTCGCCGTAAGGGATCTGTTAAACAAACAGACAACGAGCCCGAAGGCCGGATCAACCCGAAGTTGAGAAGAACATCAGACCTTGCAGTCAGGCATCTGTTAAACAAACAGGCATCGAACCTGAAAGTCGGCTCAACCCGAGGTTGACAAAAACATCTGACCACGCTGTCAGGCATCTGTTAAACAAACAAGCATCGAACATGAAGGCCGTCTCACCCCGTAGTTGAGAAAAACTTCTGACCTCGCCGTCAGGCATCTATTAAACAAACAGGCATCGAACTCGAAGGCCGGCTCAACACGAAATTGAGAAGAACATCTGACCTTGCAGTCAGGTATCTGTTAAAGAAACAGACATCGAACCTGAAGGCCGGCTCAAACCGAGGTTGACAAGAACATCTGACCACGCTGCCAGGCATCTGTTAAACAAACAAGCATCAAACCCGAAGGCCGTCTCAACCCGTAGTTGAGAAAAACATCTGACCTTGCCGTCATGCATCTATTAAACAAACAGGCATCGAACCCGAAGGCCGGCTCAACACGAAGTTGAGAAGAACATCTGACCTCGCAGTCAGGCATCTGTTAAAGAAACAGGCATCGAACCTGAAGGTCGGCTCAACCCGAGGTTGACAAGAGCATCTGACCACGCTGTCAGGCATCTGTTAATCAAACAAGCATCGAACACGAAGGTCGTCTCAACCCGTAGTTTAGAAAAACATCTGACCTCGCCGTCAGGCATCTATTAAACAAAGAGGCATCGAACCCCAAGGCCGGCTCAACACGAAGTTCATAGAAATATCTGACCTCTCCGTCAGGGATCTGTTAAACAAACAGGCATCGAGCCCGAAGGCCGGCTCAACCCGAAGTTGAGAAGAACATCTGACCTCCCTGTTAGGCATCTGTTAAACAAACAGGCATCGAATTTGATGGGCGGCTCAACCCGAAGTTATGAAGAACATCTGACCTCACCAGCAGATATCTCTTAAATAAACAAGCATCAAACCCGAAGGCCAGCACAACCCGAAGATGAGAAGAACATCTGACCTCGCTGTCATGCATCAGTTAAAAAAAAGGCATCGAACCCGAAGGCTGGCTCAACACGATGTTGAGACGAACATCTGACCTCGCTGCCAGGCATCTTTAAACTAACACGCATCGAACCCGAAGGGCGGCTCAAACAAAAGTTAAGTAGACCATCTCAACTCGCCATCAGGCATCTATCAAACAAACAGGCATCGAACCCGAAGGCCGACTCAACACGAAGTTGAGAGGAACATCTGACCTCGCCGTCAGGCATCTGTTAAACAAACAGGCATCAAACCTGAAGGCCGGCTCAACCCGAAGTTGAGAAGAACATCTGAGCTTGCAATCAGGCATCTGTTAAACAAACAAGCATCGAACCCGAAGGCCTGCCAAACCCGAATTTGACAAGAACATCTGACCATGGCGTCAGGCATTTGTTAAACAAACAGGCATCGAACCTGAAGTCCATCTCAATCCGTAGTTGAGAAAAACATCTGACCTCGCTGTCAGGCATCTATTAAACAAAGAGGCATCGAACCCCAAGGCCGGCTCAACACGAAGTTCATAGAAATATCTGACCTCTCCGTCAGGGATCTTTTAAACAAACAGGCATCGAGCCCGAAGGACGGCTCTACCCAAAGTTGAGAAGAACATCGGACCTCGCTGTTAGGCATCTGTTAAACAACGAGGCATCGAATTTGATGGGCGGCTCAACCCGAAGTTATGAAGAACATCTGACCTCGCCAGCAGATATCTCTTAAACAAACAAGCATCAAACCCGAAGGTCGGCACAACCCGAAGATGAGAAGAACATCTGACCTCGCTGTAATGCATCAGTTAAAAAAAAGGTATCGAACCCGAAGGCTGGCTCAACACGATGTTGAGACGAACATCTGACCTCGCTGCCAGGCATCTTTAAACTAACACGCATCGAACCCGAAGGGCGGCTCAAACAAAAGTTAAGTAGACCATCTCAACTCGCCATCAGGCATCTATCAAACAAACAGGCATCGAACCCGAAGGCCGACTCAACACGAAGTTGAGAGGAACATCTGACCTCGCCGTCAAGCATCTGTTAAACAAACAGGCATCAAACGCGAAGGCCGGCTCAACCCGAAGTTGAGAAGAAAATCTGAGCTCGCAATCAGGCATCTATTAAACAAACAAGCATCGAACCCGAAGGCCTGCCAAACCCGAAGTTGACAAGAACATCTGACCATGCCGTCAGGCATTTGTTAAACAAACAGGCATCGAACCCGAAGGCCATCTCAATCCGTAGGTGAGAAAAAATCTGACCTCGCTGTCAGGCATCTATTAAACAAACAGGCATCGAACCCGAAGGCCGGCTCAACACAAAGTTCAAAGGAATATCTAACCTCGCCGTCAGGGATCTGTTAAACAAACAGGCAACGAGCCCGAAGGCCGGATCAACCCGAAGTTGAGAAGAACATCAGACCTTGCAGTCAGGCATCTGTTAAATAAACAGGCATCGAACCCGAAAGTCGGCTCAACCTGAAGTTGACAAAAACATCTGACCACGCTGTCAGGCATCTGTTTAACAAACAAGCATCGAACATGAAGGCCGTCTCACCCCGTAGTTGAGAAAAACTTCTGACCTCGCCGTCAGGCATCTATTAAACAAACAGGCATCGAACTCGAAGGCCGGCTCAACACGAAATTGAGAAGAACATCTGACCTTGCAGTCAGGTATCTGTTAAAGAAACAGACATCGAACCTGAAGGCCGGCTCAAACCGAGGTTGACAAGAACATCTGACCACGCTGCCAGGCATCTGTTAAACAAACAAGCATCAAACCCGAAGGCCGTCTCAACCCGTAGTTGAGAAAAACATCTGACCTTGCCGTCATGCATCTATTAAACAAACAGGCATCGAACCCGAAGGCCGGCTCAACACGAAGTTGAGAAGAACATCTGACCTCGCAGTCAGGCATCTGTTAAAGAAACAGGCATCGAACCTGAAGGTCGGCTCAACCCGAGGTTGACAAGAGCATCTGACCACGCTGTCAGGCATCTGTTAATCAAACAAGCATCGAACACGAAGGTCGTCTCAACCCGTAGTTTAGAAAAACATCTGACCTCGCCGTCAGGCATCTATTAAACAAAGAGGCATCGAACCCCAAGGCCGGCTCAACACGAAGTTCATAGAAATATCTGACCTCTCCGTCAGGGATCTGTTAAACAAACAGGCATCGAGCCCGAAGGCCGGCTCAACCCGAAGTTGAGAAGAACATCTGACCTCCCTGTTAGGCATCTGTTAAACAAACAGGCATCGAATTTGATGGGCGGCTCAACCCGAAGTTATGAAGAACATCTGACCTCACCAGCAGATATCTCTTAAATAAACAAGCATCAAACCCGAAGGCCAGCACAACCCGAAGATGAGAAGAACATCTGACCTCGCTGTCATGCATCAGTTAAAAAAAAGGCATCGAACCCGAAGGCTGGCTCAACACGATGTTGAGACGAACATCTGACCTCGCTGCCAGGCATCTTTAAACTAACACGCATCGAACCCGAAGGGCGGCTCAAACAAAAGTTAAGTAGACCATCTCAACTCGCCATCAGGCATCTATCAAACAAACAGGCATCGAACCCGAAGGCCGACTCAACACGAAGTTGAGAGGAACATCTGACCTCGCCGTCAGGCATCTGTTAAACAAACAGGCATCAAACCTGAAGGCCGGCTCAACCCGAAGTTGAGAAGAACATCTGAGCTTGCAATCAGGCATCTGTTAAACAAACAAGCATCGAACCCGAAGGCCTGCCAAACCCGAATTTGACAAGAACATCTGACCATGGCGTCAGGCATTTGTTAAACAAACAGGCATCGAACCTGAAGTCCATCTCAATCCGTAGTTGAGAAAAACATCTGACCTCGCTGTCAGGCATCTATTAAACAAAGAGGCATCGAACCCCAAGGCCGGCTCAACACGAAGTTCATAGAAATATCAGACCTCTCCGTCAGGGATCTTTTAAACAAACAGGCATCGAGCCCGAAGGAAGGCTCTACCCAAAGTTGAGAAGAACATCGGACCTCGCTGTTAGGCATCTGTTAAACAACGAGGCATCGAATTTGATGGGCGGCTCAACCCGAAGTTATGAAGAACATCTGACCTCGCCAGCAGATATCTCTTAAACAAACAAGCATCAAACCCGAAGGTCGGCACAACCCGAAGATGAGAAGAACATCTGACCTCGCTGTAATGCATCAGTTAAAAAAAAGGTATCGAACCCGAAGGCTGGCTCAACACGATGTTGAGACGAACATCTGACCTCGCTGCCAGGCATCTTTAAACTAACACGCATCGAACCCGAAGGGCGGCTCAAACAAAAGTTAAGTAGACCATCTCAACTCGCCATCAGGCATCTATCAAACAAACAGGCATCGAACCCGAAGGCCGACTCAACACGAAGTTGAGAGGAACATCTGACCTCGCCGTCAAGCATCTGTTAAACAAACAGGCATCAAACGCGAAGGCCGGCTCAACCCGAAGTTGAGAAGAAAATCTGAGCTCGCAATCAGGCATCTATTAAACAAACAAGCATCGAACCCGAAGGCCTGCCAAACCCGAAGTTGACAAGAACATCTGACCATGCCGTCAGGCATTTGTTAAACAAACAGGCATCGAACCCGAAGGCCATCTCAATCCGTAGGTGAGAAAAAATCTGACCTCGCTGTCAGGCATCTATTAAACAAACAGGCATCGAACCCGAAGGCCGGCTCAACACAAAGTTCAAAGGAATATCTAACCTCGCCGTCAGGGATCTGTTAAACAAACAGGCAACGAGCCCGAAGGCCGGATCAACCCGAAGTTGAGAAGAACATCAGACCTTGCAGTCAGGCATCTGTTAAACAAACAGGCATCGAACCCGAAAGTCGGCTCAACCTGAAGTTGACAAAAACATCTGACCACGCTGTCAGGCATCTGTTTAACAAACAAGCATCGAACATGAAGGCCGTCTCAAGCCGTAGTTGAGAAAAACTTCTGACCTCGCCGTCAGGCATCTATTAAACAAACAGGCATCGAACTCGAAGGCCGGCTCTACACGAAATTGAGAAGAACATCTGACCTTGCAGTCAGGCATCTGTTAAAGAAACAGACATCGAACCCGAAGGCTGGCTCAAACCGAGGTTGACAAGAACATCTGACCACACTGCCAGGCATCTGTTAAACAAACAAGCATCGAACCCGAAGGCCGTCTCAACCCGTAGTTGAGAAAAACATCTGAACTCACCGTCAGGCATCTATTAAACAAACAGGCATCGAACACGAAGGCCGGCTCAACACGAAGTTGAGAAGAACATCTGACCTCGCAGTCAGGCATCTGTTAAACAAACAGGCATCGAACCTGAAGGTCGGCTCAACCTGAGGTTGGAAAGAATATTTGACCACGCTGTCAGGCATCTGTTAATCAAACAAGCATCGAACCCGAAGGTCGTCTCAACCCGTAGTTGAGAAAAACATCTGACCTCGGCGTCAGGCATCTATTAAACAAAGAGGCATCGAACCCCAAGGCCGGCTCAACACGAAGTTCATAGAAATATCTGACCTCTCCGTCAGGGATCTGTTAAACAAACAGGCATCGAGCCCGAAGGCCGGCTCAACCCGAAGTTGAGAAGAACATCTGACCTCGCTGTTAGGCATCTGTTAAACAAACAGGCATCGAATTTGATGGGCGGCTCAACCCGAAGTTATGAAGAACATCTGACCTCGCCAGCAGATATCTCTTAAACAAACAAGCATCAAACCCGAAGGCCGGCACAACCCGAAGATGAGAAGAACATCTGATCTCACTGTCATGCATCAGTTAAAAAAAAGGTATCGAACCCGAAGGCTGGCTCAACACGATGTTGAGACGAACATCTGACCTCGCTGCCAGGCATCTTTATACTAACACGCATCGAACCCGAAGGGCGGCTCAAACAAAAGTTAAGTAGACCATCTCAACTCGCCATCAGGCATCTATCAAACAAACAGGCATCGAACCCGGAGGCCGACTCAACACGAAGTTGAGAGGAACATCTGACCTCGCTGTCAGGCATCTGTTAAACAAACAGGCATCAAACCCGAAGGCCGACTCAACCCGAAGTTGACAAGAACATCTGAGCTCGCAATCAGGCATCTGTTAAACAAACAAGCATCGAACCCGAAGGCCTGCCAAACCCGAAGTTGACAAGAACATCTGACCACGCCGTCAGGCATTTGTTAAACAAACAGGCATCGAACCCGAAGGCCATCTCAATCCGTAGTTGTGAAAAACATCTCAATCCGTAGCACGATTCTGAAGTATGAAGAATTTCATTTACCCGGAGGAGCGGAATCATATTCAGGAGAGCGCGATTCTGAAGTATGAGGAAGTTCAGTTCACCCTTTTCATATTCAGGAGAGCACGATTCTGAAGTATGAAGAATTTCATTTACCCGAAAGAGCCGAATCATATTCAGGAGAGCACGATTCTGAAGTATGAGGAAGTTCAGTTCACCCTTTTCATATTCAGGAGAGCACGATTCTGAAGTATGAAGAATTTCATTTACCCGAAAGAGTCGAATCATATTCAGGAGAGCACGATTCTGAAGTATGAGGAAGTTCAGTTTACCCTTTTCATGTTCAGGAGAGCACGATCTTGAAGCATGAAGAAGTTTATTTATCCTTCAGTAAGAGAAGAATCAGAATCGTATTCCAGGCGCCGACCTTAAATGCGAGAAGATTTATTTATCAGATAAGCAGCAGCCTCTTTATTTGAGTGCTTATCCATTTTGGCACATAAGTCCCTTCCAACGATAAGTGACAGTTCTCCCTCGAGAAGCTTATCAGGGCATTTCCCATTAAAGTCCATTTATTTTGGCATACAGCCGGTCTTTACCCTGTATATTTGATACGGATTTCCGAAAAGTCCATTCGATCCCATCACGAAGGATAGTTTATAGAAGCTTGGATGTTATTCTTTGCTCAATGCTCCAGCAGTCTGTAATCGATCTTGCAAGCCGTGTAGATCCTGTTATTATTAAACATTCCCAAATGGAGGTCATCTCATAAGTGCCCTCTCCATTTAAGAACCTTATTCCTAAAGTCCATTTATTTTGGCATACAGCCGGTCTTTACCCTGTATATTTGCTACGGAGTTCCGAAAAGTCCGTTTGATCCTGTCACGAGGGATAGTTTACAGAAGCTTGGATGTTATTCTTTGCTCAATGCTCCAGCATTCTGTAATCGATCTTGCAATCGTACGTGATCCAGTTTTATTTTTAGATTCCCCAGTGGAGGTCGTCTCATAGGTACCATCTCCATTTGAGAATCTCGTTCCTTTTCTAAAAAAGACAATTAGTCGTGTTCGCACCAGTTGACCATCATTTTTAGAATTCCCCAGTGTTGTACTGTGTCCCAGCGCGTCGTTTTCCCCGGTGTTTTCTTCTCGTAGCGTCTGTCCCTGTGTCGTCGTATTCGTCAGCATTTTCGCATTCATCATTCCAGCATACGCATCATATCATATTCATGGCATCATCTGCATTAAGTTGTTCCCGCTTTGTCCATAGCATTGCATATCGTCGCATATAAGGGCAAAATTTTCGGTTATCTATATTTAAATCTCTCCACCACGATTCCTCGAGTCTCTGTCACTCAAATCGTCTGGTGTAGCCATTTAAATAGGGGCAACTGTAATACCCCAAATTTTACCCTTATATTTAGTCAGTCATTTCGCATATCATCTCATCTGTGCATTTGCTAACCACTAACAAGTTATGGAGGTGTTTGTTTTGCAGATTTGGTTCCAGGGGTATTTTGGTCATTTTACGCAAATTCTGCTAATTCCTTGAAGACGGGCTGTTATTAAGTTCTGAGGCATTTGATACACTATTTTTGAGGCATTTACCTATCACCAGGTCTGATTATATCAAGGTGCCAATTCGACGTGGTCGGTATTAAAGTTTGTCGAGCACAACTGGATTTAAGATCCATTTCATCGCTCATGGTTCATTTCCAAAGCGCTTCCGTTTCTGTTAATAAGGCGCAATTTAATTGGGTATTATCGGATTGTTGCTCAAGGTATTTGGTCAGTGGAATTCAATTACGACCAAAGTTATCATCGTTGAGTCTGTTGTGATTACGGCGCACATCTGTGTTTGGTTATAAAGTTGTTGGCTAGAATCTGAGTTGGAATGTAGTCAGGTGATGAAATTGAGAATACAAATGGGACAAATACATGGACAAGAACATCGCTCACGAATGTTTATAGTTTATGACTATGTTAATGAGTTTAAACGTTTGTGGATTTGTTCACAAATATTTATAATTTATAACTAGAAATAAAAATAAGTAAATTCAAAGCTGAGCAGGTCATGAATATATAAAGGAAGGTCTGACATTTTATTTCATAAAAGAGCTCATCATACAAAAGGGAGTAAATTGTTTCACATTCTTAGTTGTGATAAAATTACAATTACGGATATTACATTTACTCTAAAAAGGTCCTAAATCCTAAAGACTGCTAAGTGTCCTTCGCGGTGTCCTTGAGCTTCTCCGCAGAATCTCCGATTCACCTGCACATCAAAAAAGAACAAACAGAATAGAAAAATGTTAGAGTTTGTTTTCGACACTCTCAGAACAGTGTCATCATCGAGTGCCGGGAGTGGCACAACCGAAGCTGCGTCCTACCCCCCGTTACCGATCCGTGCCGTTGGCGTCAGATCAGGTAACACCTGTTCTTATCATTACGGGGCGTCCGAGAGATAGAAGTGATAAAAGAAGCGGGACTGATTCGTTTTGCCGCGATTGGATTTCCAAACTGATACGAGAGTAAGGCAACATAGGCGAATTTGGACCCAGACCCGGATGCCGGCAGGTCTGAGTCATTTTTTTCCACACCTGAAAGTCCACAACAGCATCAGTACAAATTGATGACAGAAACTCAAAAACAATACAGTTCATAAGCTACTGAAAATGCACAACCAAAAACACCATTGATTCTGAGTTCAAGAAAACCAAGTAAAGGCTGCTGCTGGATTACAACTGCTACCACAAAGCAGGTTCAAACAGAACAAGAAAATGAAGTACAAAAACAAGTTGCATCAAGCTGCATCCAAACAGTGTACCGAAAGTTCAGAAAGCATCAGTTAAAGGATTCACAAAAAATGTGAATAACCTCACCGAAGTGGCATCAGACAACAACACAAATCACGGCACTCGTAACAGCACCATCAAAATCACAACAGCAGCTGAACCAAACATGAACTCAGCTCACAGGGCATCATAGAATTCATGTCATTGGAACAGCAGACACAAGGATAAGCTTGCCGCAATTGAAATCCAAGCCAGCACATGTGCGGACGAGGGCTCAGCAAACATCATTGCCCGACAAACCGTAGCAGAAAGACCATCAACAAAACCGTGAGCCATAAATCCATCACCTGAAATCCGAAGAACAAATCAAACTGGATAACCGAATACACAACAAAATATACCAGTTCAGAAAGGGATACAAGTGCAGAAAAAGCAGGAAATCGCAACAAGCCCGGAACTCGTGTTCTGAACCCAACCAAGCATCGAAACCAAACAATTATCAAAGGCAACAGCAGTGTCATAGGCTCAGAATGTCATCATCATCGCCGTATACCATCCTCGGCGACACCAATCCGACCGTATCTGAACTACCAGTTTCTCTCTGAAAGAAGAAGAGGAAAAGAATCTGCGCTGCATCAAAAATCAAACAAATCAGTTCGAGATCAAAAACAAATCAATCAAACAAATCAGTTCGAGATCAAAAACGAATCAGTTCAGATATCAGAAGAGATCAAAGAATCCATATCAGCTGGAAATCAAAACAATCAGCATCTGGAAAGCAAATCAAATCCATGACATAATCGATATCAGATATCAATCAATCCAACCTGAAGGTGCAAGGCAAACCATATCAGAAAAATAATAGAAAGAGATTTTGATTTGATATCAATTCCAAATCAGAGAAAAAACGTTTCGAAGCAAATCCAATTACGAATCCAATCAGATCCTAACAAGGTTCAATCAGATATCAGAATCATACCAAATGAAATCCGAATCATATCTGTCAACAAAATGGAAAACTTCGATTCAGATAAAATCAGATCGTATCAGAAACGGATGCTAAAAACCCCAACAAAATCAAATCGAATCATCAAAATCAATCTCAGAAAGAGTAACGCTAATCCAACGTCCAAGGCCCAAAAAAGAGAGAGTCAGAGAAGTTATAAAAGGAACAACTTCACCTGTGAAGAAGAGGAGATCGCGAAAACGCTAACGGGTAGCCGCGAGAGAGAGAGAGAGGAATCACCGTCGCAAACCCTAACGGACCAATCGCGAACAAACCCTAAACGGCGCGGCTGAGACTCAGAGGAAACCCTCATCATCGTCCTCGTAAGAAGTAGCAACGAAGATCAACAACCGCGAATCACCGAAGGAGAAGATCGCCTTCGCCGTTCAAACGGCGGGCAATCAACTCTAAGCCTCAGTTTCCAAACATCATCGGCCTTTCATCGCGGATTGGAAGAGTTCCGGTCGTAAAACGTAAGCCATCGCGTGATAACATGTTGTTTTGCTCTGTTTTCAGGATAAGGTGATATTAACAAAAGCCATCAACGGAGAAGAAGATGATCGACATTGCGAGAGAGAAGAAGAAGAGGCAAACGGCGCCGCGGAAAGATTTGAGGGTTTTGAAACCCTAACTGATGTCTTGCTTCATTACTAACCAACCGGGTTGGGTCCGGGTGTGATGACCGGCCCAACCCCCTTTATTTATTATCTTTTTTGTTTTGTTTTTTTTAAAATTTGTGTTTATGTTTTTTAAATTGTTTTTTAACATTTTATTTTTATAATTCAAAAAACTGTTTTAAAAAAAAACCTTTTTATGTAAATATTAAGAATAAATAAAAACTCTTTTTTTTTTAAAATAAAATCAGAAAACTTTTCTTAAAAATATTCAAAAATAAAACCTTTTTTAAAAGAGTAAAACATTTTTTAAATTCAATCTTTTTGCAAGCTAATATTAAATTTTTTTAAAAATAAAACAATAATAAAATCTCAAATTTGCATCTTTTTCTTCATTGTCTCGTAACTCATTTGATTGCCGCCTCACTCTGCCCACTAACGTCGTTTGTTCATTTTGCAGCTCATTACGTTTACCATTACTTATTTCATATTATTTTTCACTCAGAGTTCATTATCATATTGTATATGTTTCTCAGTTGTAACCCCGCGAATCTAATAATCGCGCTTTAATTCCTGCTCTTTAAATTTCTGCTTGCATAGTTAAATTAGGTCATTATTTTCTGTTTGCATAATTCAATTTCTCCCATATTCATCAGTTATCCTGCCACACTACACACATCCGAAGGTTAGGTCTAGCTTTTGGTCGCCGCGCCAATAGTCCTCAACCTCAAAACCTCAAAACTACACCCTTACAACTCTACAAACCCTAATTTTCACAAATGCCTCGCCGCAGGCAAAATTACAATTTTACCCCTAGCACTAGGTCAAAGATCCGTCGCGCTCATTTTAGGGTTTCCCGCCGTGGAATCCCTAATTTAACCCTAATTACAACTTAACAATTCAACGTAGAGATTTGGAGTTTCTACACTCCGCGTAAGCGTGCCCTTAAGACATGTTTATTCCCCTTGAGACATTGACCTCCCTTTTGAGGGGAACTACGATTACTCTGATTCCACTCCCGTAAGGATACGTAGGCACAAGATGCGATGTCTTGCCGAGTAAACTTAGAATTAACCCCTTAGGTCTTTTTTCTCACTTTTAATCCCTTTGTACATATACCTTAAGAATAATAAAGCAAATAGTAAACATTTGAACAAAAGGTTCCTGTAGAGTACTACAGAAGTTTAGGGTGCTAATATCTTCCCTAAATTTAACCAACCCCCGAACCCTAGATCTTTCCCCGCATTGTGTTTACGATGCAAAAATAGGTTTTCCCTCTTTTGACCTTTTCCTTCGGATAAATCAAAGAGCGGTTGTGAATTGAATTGCGATTCAAACTAATTAATAGTTTGTGATCCTATTTCCACCGCAACAGAAAATGGCGACTTCACTGGGGAGACCTAAACTTTTGAGGGTTATCCCTAACTTGTTCATATTCATTACTATCGGTGTTATTATTCATTTGCATGTATATATTTGTACTCTGATTTGGGGACTGTTCCTTGTGTTGTGAGATAAGTCCTACGCCCGGACTAGTGACATTATTATAGGATGGGGATATATTCGATGAGGCTTATAGGGAGTTGAATCCCGACCAAGCTGATTCGAGAATCACCGCTCAGTTGAGACCTTTTCGAAAATGGTTCGGTTGAACGAGTAATCGTAAAAACTTTTTCCATGGTCGATTGGAGTCTGTGATATTGGGGACCGTAGTACCTTAACACCACCTTGGCCTTATTTAGGACGTAGTGCGGGAGCTATGTGGGAGTAATCCTACAACGGCTGCTACGCGATACTACACTCAAAAGAGGTTCTCTTGAGAATATTATTCACCCCCGAGTCAGTCGGAAGGTTGATAATATCCGAAAGATGGGCTGATGAATTTGGGCACTTTGTAGAACCTTGTTCGGCAGGTACAACTAACCTATAGTACACTCCTTTTGGGATGGGTAGACCTTGACTCCGCTCACGTTCCTTTAACCTAGGACTTTGTGTGTTTTCATGCATTGCATCCATAAAGCATCTCATTGCATTGTATTTCATGGAGTTCAAACATCATTTATGGATATCGCGGGATACCATGAATAAAAAAAAAATAAAATGAAAAAAAACAAGAAAAAGATTTCCTTGGTACCCCACGACATACGTAAATGTTTGAATTCCATGAAATCTTCATTTGCATTCACATTTTAGCATCATACTTTTGCATTGCATGTGTCTCCCGATTTCTCATACTCGGTTCTCTCACCCTCCAGTTTTGTCACCCTGAGTTCTCTGCATCAATACGACCCTTCAAAAGAATGGAAGATCAAAACCAAGAGATCAACCGTGTCAGCCATGAATTCGAAGATCTTCGAGGAAGTGTAGGGCAGATTTTGGAGATGTTACGAGCTCTTAGTGTGAAGGTGGATGCTCAGTCTATTGTTGTTTCTAAGACTAATACCGTTATGGAACCTCAACCAGCTGTTACTGTCGAGAATGTACCTCCTCACGGTCTTCAATCCGGTTTGGTGCCTCCCAGTGCTCAACCAGTTCGACGAGCTACCCCTCCAAAGTGCAAAACTCATAACTCCGACCATGGTAAAGGACCTACACGTTCAAGGAACCGCAAAAAGGCTACTCCTCAACCTTTACAATATCAGCAGAGTTATGTTCAAGGTTATCCGTTTCTATATGTTCAACAACCCTATGTAGCTACTGTTGCACCTCCTTTCGATCAGCAGTTTCCTACATGCCAGCCTGCACAGTCAGCTCCGGTATATCAGGCACCAGTTTATCAACAACCTTCCGGTTATTCGCCTATGCAAGTTCCTGTCGACAGTCAACGAGTGCCCAACGCTCCTGTTCACCAGCAATCACAGGATCAGGTTCCTTATCCCCGTAAGAGTCATTATAAGCCTTGTCCTCCAATTCCGATGACTTTCACTGAGTTATACCCCCATTTAGTACAACAAGGTCTGATTACCACCCGTGCTTTGGGTCCTCCGCCTAATCCGTTACCTGCAGGATACAACGCGGCCGCTCATTGTTTATTTCATGAGGGTGCGCCCGGCCATGATCTAGAGAGTTGCTATGCTCTTAAGAAAGTTGTCAGAAATTTGCTAGCAATGAAGAAGTTGTCTTTTAGCGATGCTCAGATGAAGATCGAGACTCCTCTCGGGGTCCCTCACTTGTCAAGTGCGAATTCTGCAAAGCGTGCTACGCCTGTGGCAAATCGGTCGAATCCAGTAATTATTCAAAGGCTTAGCTCGCTTCATTTCAGTAACCCTCAAGATCCTATGACCAGGATCAACCAAGAATCTGGGAATGTTATTTTGAAGCAACGACTGAACACTATTGAAGATGTGACCAGCGTAACTGGGGCAAGCCATGACGACTCGCAGTGACCATAAACCAGACGTCCTTTCCGTTGAGGCTCCGCCAAAGGAAACTGTTGCTCTTGAATTTCACAAACCATTTAGAAGGATTTTTTTCCGACAGTTCATTTGTTTATTTATATGTATTTGATTAAGCATATTTAGCATGTATGAACTTGTTTATCTTTGATTAATGCAACGCATATGTTTGTCTTGAATAAATCCATTCGTTTCACTCATTCAAAAAAACGTTTTCATAAATCATAATGCCAACTTTACCCGATCTTTTGTCCTGATGGAGAATTGGGAGGAGGATGACGAACCCAAAACGTCAGACTTCTTGTCGTATGCTTTCGATTGAAACCCGCCGATGATGTAAGGCATTGTTTCAAATCCCAAACACTGGAGATATAAGGATGTTAATCCCTAGTCAACCCTTTAAGCCTTGAAGTAGGAGTTTTTCTTTATTTTTAAGAACCTTCATCCTAACCTGGGGCAGGGTAGGTTTCAGTTAAACCGATCGAGCGCTTAGATCCTCAAAAAGGAAGAGCCAACCTTTGAGAATTTATCCTTCGCATCTTAAGAAGTCCAATACAATGACTATCCCTCGGTTACCTAAGGAGTGGGGCAGTCACGAGCCTTTCAAAAGATTTACACGACTTGTGCATAAAAGAATATTCAAAAAAAATAATAGCCCGCTAAGTCAAAACCTATGAAGGAGACTTAAGCAAAACTGGGGCATCCCGCTGGACTCCAAAGTCAGATCAAAAGACATTGTCCAGGCAAAAGTTAGGGAATAAGAACAACAAACCAGTAGTTTTTTTAGAATCCCTATAAAGAACAAAGTTGTGTGATTGAAACGCCAAAAGAAATAGGCGAGTGACTGCCATGTCCAAAGCCTTGATAAGTTCTCGACCATAGCAAATCCTCTTGAGATATGAGTGTTCGTATCCGATTAACTGAATTAGGATTGGCGAACATCACGAAGATGGGTGGGTACAAATATAACTTTGAGCCTATATCTTTTGTTTCTTAAACCGTGAACCGAGCCACAATACAACCTTTAAAAGACCTAATTGAAGTAGGACTTCGGTTGAAAGCATACTCGACAAGATCACGTTTCCTGACTCCTACGAGCTATGCTCAGAAAATTCATGTTGGCATTATAATTAAAACTTATATCCTGACTAGTGATTTCGGTCACAAGTTATTGCGATATCTTTTTCAAAACAAAAATTCAAGACAAATATATATGTACATTGACAAGCTCAGGATAGGCATTTCAGGCATGACGACTTTGCTTGATATTTTAGAGATTTACATATGGACATAACCCGTGGAACTTGAAGATCCCGCTAAACAGGGGCAGGCATTTTCCCAATTCGCTTACCAACGCGAGGCTGACGTTCTTAAGGAGCTATTTCTCAAAGATTTCGTCGTAACACGATTAATTTGTGCCAGTTACGTCGATGACATGACAAATCTCTCAAAGAGTTTGAAAACAGTGGGGCAACCAGACTCCATGTTCTCTATAAAATCCTCTTGAGATGACCCTACCTCGCAACGCAAGTATCCTGGGGCACCATGTTTTTAAAGGAAACAAATGGCGACTACTATAAGGTCCTTCAAGATCAAGGCCATGTGGTTTCACAACTTTTCCTCATACACCCAATGGATTTTACTCGCAGCGGCCTTCATTCCCCAGTAAATCTCAGTGTTGCAACAGGCTCTTAAACTATTGCCTCATCACAGTCCCCAGAGAGACTATAAGCTGACAACTTTTTCTGGGGTAACTCGAAAGTGTCCCTCAGGTTTTCTTCTCCCCATGTGAAGACATGATACTGTGCACTCAAGCAAATTACTTTCTCCCCAGAGAATTCAGAACTTTAAAACCAGATTTGGTTCCACCATTGATCCTTCCCACCCATGATTGACGTATTGGTTGCAGAGAACGCAGGGTATCTCCGTCGAGATGTTTATTTCGTCTCTCGTCCTGTCTCTAGTCTGTTTCGTCAGCATACGCAAGGGCATAAGCATCACATGCCTATTTCATTACATATTCATTACATATTCATTACATATTCATTACATACTCATTTCATAACATCCTGCATATTTAACTACATAAACATTAACATACATTCATATTAACATATGCATCAACATATGCGTTAGCATTCACAGGTTCATTATGTTTCACCATCATTGGTTGTTACCGCCGAGTAACTGGGTTCGTCCGTTCTCTTCAAATAGATTGTCAGCCCTAAGCATAAAATACTTACTTGTTTCTAGTTTCCCCACAGAGCTCGATCCTCGTGGATGACGGTTACTTCAGCTATCTTTCCTCACCAGGATAAGATATTTACCCTCCGAGATCATTCCCTCGATGGAGTCTTGATTACCAGTTTTCTTTCTAGCTCGATCCTAGATTGAATCTCAGTCTTGTCGGTCGTCAATCCCAACCGGACGTGCATTTATTTTGCACCATCTAAAGGTTTTCACCATACCATGACAGATACGCGACTATCTCGCTTGAGAAGTTTATCACTGTACCCGGACGTGCATTTATTTTGCACTATCTTTCAAGAAAATCAACTACAATCCTTTACAGATACGCGCCAGTTCACGCCTGGAAAATCTATCAGTACAACACTTTACAATCCTACATGTTACAACATCGGTACAACACTTTACAATCCTACATGTTACAACATCGGTACAACACTTTACATCTTACAACATTGGTATGCAACATTTCTCACCTAAGAAGCCGATCCTATCTTCGTTATGACTCGCAGCAAATGGCCATCTCCATGGAGCAGTTGGGCTTCCATTTTCCCTGTCGTCTTGAAGTATGGGGAGGTTTGAACCGAATCGTATTCAGGAGAGCACGATCTTGAAGTACGGGGAGGTTTGAGCGGAATCATATTCAGGAGAGCACGATTCTGAATTATGAAGAAGTTCATTTACCCTTTAGTAAAAGAAAGAGCCGAATCATATTCAGGAGAGCACGATTCTGAATTATGAAGAAGTTCATTTACCCTTTAGTAAAAGAAGGAGCCGAATCATATTCAGGAGAGCACGATTCTGAATTATGAAGAAGTTCATTTACCCTTTAGTAAAAGAAGGAGCGGAATCATATTCAGGAGAGCACGATTCTGAAGTATGAGGAAGTTCAGTTAGCCCTTTTCATATTCAGGAGAGCACGATTCTGAAGTATGAAGAATTTCATTTACCCGAAGGAGCGGAATCATATTCAGGAGAGCACGATTCTGAAGTATGAGGAAGTTCAGTTAGCCCTTTTCATATTCAGGAGAGCACGATTCTGAAGTATGAAGAATTTCATTTACCCGGAGGAGCGGAATCATATTCAGGAGAGCGCGATTCTGAAGTATGAGGAAGTTCAGTTCACCCTTTTCATATTCAGGAGAGCACGATTCTGAAGTATGAAGAATTTCATTTACCCGAAAGAGCCGAATCATATTCAGGAGAGCACGATTCTGAAGTATGAGGAAGTTCAGTTCACCCTTTTCATATTCAGGAGAGCACGATTCTGAAGTATGAAGAATTTCATTTACCCGAAAGAGTCGAATCATATTCAGGAGAGCACGATTCTGAAGTATGAGGAAGTTCAGTTTACCCTTTTCATGTTCAGGAGAGCACGATCTTGAAGCATGAAGAAGTTTATTTATCCTTCAGTAAGAGAAGAATCAGAATCGTATTCCAGGCGCCGACCTTAAATGCGAGAAGATTTATTTATCAGATAAGCAGCAGCCTCTTTATTTGAGTGCTTATCCATTTTGGCACATAAGTCCCTTCCAACGATAAGTGACAGTTCTCCCTCGAGAAGCTTATCAGGGCATTTCCCATTAAAGTCCATTTATTTTGGCATACAGCCGGTCTTTACCCTGTATATTTGATACGGATTTCCGAAAAGTCCATTCGATCCCATCACGAAGGATAGTTTATAGAAGCTTGGATGTTATTCTTTGCTCAATGCTCCAGCAGTCTGTAATCGATCTTGCAAGCCGTGTAGATCCTGTTATTATTAAACATTCCCAAATGGAGGTCATCTCATAAGTGCCCTCTCCATTTAAGAACCTTATTCCTAAAGTCCATTTATTTTGGCATACAGCCGGTCTTTACCCTGTATATTTGCTACGGAGTTCCGAAAAGTCCGTTTGATCCTGTCACGAGGATAGTTTACAGAAGCTTGGATGTTATTCTTTGCTCAATGCTCCAGCATTCTGTAATCGATCTTGCAATCGTACGTGATCCAGTTTTATTTTTAGATTCCCCAGTGGAGGTCGTCTCATAGGTACCATCTCCATTTGAGAATCTCGTTCCTTTTCTAAAAAAGACAATTAGTCGTGTTCGCACCAGTTGACCATCATTTTTAGAATTCCCCAGTGTTGTACTGTGTCCCAGCGCGTCGTTTTCCCCGGTGTTTTCTTCTCGTAGCGTCTGTCCCTGTGTCGTCGTATTCGTCAGCATTTTCGCATTCATCATTCCAGCATACGCATCATATCATATTCATGGCATCATCTGCATTAAGTTGTTCCCGCTTTGTCCATAGCATTGCATATCGTCGCATATAAGGGCAAAATTTTCGGTTATCTATATTTAAATCTCTCCACCACGATTCCTCGAGTCTCTGTCACTCAAATCGTCTGGTGTAGCCATTTAAATAGGGGCAACTGTAATACCCCAAATTTTACCCTTATATTTAGTCAGTCATTTCGCATATCATCTCATCTGTGCATTTGCTAACCACTAACAAGTTATGGAGGTGTTTGTTTTGCAGATTTGGTTCCAGGGGTATTTTGGTCATTTTACGCAAATTCTGCTAATTCCTTGAAGACGGGCTGTTATTAAGTTCTGAGGCATTTGATACACTATTTTTGAGGCATTTACCTATCACCAGGTCTGATTATATCAAGGTGCCAATTCGACGTGGTCGGTATTAAAGTTTGTCGAGCACAACTGGATTTAAGATCCATTTCATCGCTCATGGTTCATTTCCAAAGCGCTTCCGTTTCTGTTAATAAGGCGCAATTTAATTGGGTATTATCGGATTGTTGCTCAAGGTATTTGGTCAGTGGAATTCAATTACGACCAAAGTTATCATCGTTGAGTCTGTTGTGATTACGGCGCACATCTGTGTTTGGTTATAAAGTTGTTGGCTAGAATCTGAGTTGGAATGTAGTCAGGTGATGAAATTGAGAATACAAATGGGACAAATACATGGACAAGAACATCGCTCACGAATGTTTATAGTTTATGACTATGTTAATGAGTTTAAACGTTTGTGGATTTGTTCACAAATATTTATAATTTATAACTAGAAATAAAAATAAGTAAATTCAAAGCTGAGCAGGTCATGAATATATAAAGGAAGGTCTGACATTTTATTTCATAAAAGAGCTCATCATACAAAAGGGAGTAAATTGTTTCACATTCTTAGTTGTGATAAAATTACAATTACGGATATTACATTTACTCTAAAAAGGTCCTAAATCCTAAAGACTGCTAAGTGTCCTTCGCGGTGTCCTTGAGCTTCTCCGCAGAATCTCCGATTCACCTGCACATCAAAAAAGAACAAACATAATAGAAAAATGTTAGAGTTTGTTTTCGACACTCTCAGAACAGTGTCATCATCGAGTGCCGGGAGTGGCACAACCGAAGCTGCGTCCTACCCCCCGTTACCGATCCGTGCCGTTGGCGTCAGATCAGGTAACACCTGTTCTTATCATTACGGGGCGTCCGAGAGATAGAAGTGATAAAAGAAGCGGGACTGATTCGTTTTGCCGCGATTGGATTTCCAAACTGATACGAGAGTAAGGCAACATAGGCGAATTTGGACCCAGACCCGGATGCCGGCAGGTCTGAGTCATTTTTTTCCACACCTGAAAGTCCACAACAGCATCAGTACAAATTGATGACAGAAACTCAAAAACAAGACAGTTCATAAGCTACTGAAAATGCACAACCAAAAACACCATTGATTCTGAGTTCAAGAAAACCAAGTAAAGGCTGCTGCTGGATTACAACTGCTACCACAAAGCAGGTTCAAACAGAACAAGAAAATGAAGTACAAAAACAAGTTGCATCAAGCTGCATCCAAACAGTGTACCGAAAGTTCAGAAAGCATCAGTTAAAGGATTCACAAAAAATGTGAATAACCTCACCGAAGTGGCATCAGACAATAACACAAATCACGGCACTCGTAACAGCACCATCAAAATCACAACAGCAGCTGAACCAAACGTGAACTCAGCTCACAGGGCATCATGGAATTCATGTCATTGGAACAGCAGACACAAGGATAAGCTTGTCGCAATTGAAATCCAAGCCAGCACATGTGCGGACGAGGGCTCAGCAAACATCATTGCCCGACAAACCGTAGCAGAAAGACCATCAACAAAACCGTGAGCCATAAATCCATCACCTGAAATCCAAAGAACAAATCAAATTGGATAACCGAATACACAACAAAATATACCAGTTCAGAAAGGGATACAAGTGCAGAAAAAGCAGGAAATCGCAACAAGCCCGGAACTCGTGTTCTGAACCCAACCAAGCATCGAAACCAACCAATTATCAAAGGCAACAGCAGTGTCATAGGCTCAGAATGTCATCATCATCGCCGTATACCATCCTCGGCGACACCAATCCGACCGTATCTGAACTACCAGTTTCTCTCTGAAAGAAGAAGAGGAAAAGAATCTGAGCTGCATCAAAAATCAAACAAATCAGTTCGAGATCAAAAACGAATCAATCAAACAAATCAGTTCGAGATCAAAAACGAATCAGTTCAGATATCAGAAGAGATCAAAGAATCCATATCAGCTGGAAATCAAAACAATCAGCATTTGGAAAGCAAATCAAATCCATGACATAATCGATATCAGATATCAATCAATCCAACCTGAAGGTGCAAGGCAAACCATATCAGAAAAATAATAGAAAGAGATTTTGATTTGATATCAATTCCAAATCAGAGAAAAAACGTTTCGAAGCAAATCCAATTACGAATCCAATCAGATCCTAACAAGGTTCAATCAGATATCAGAATCATACCAAATGAAATCCGAATCATATCTGTCAACAAAATGGAAAACTTCGATTCAGATAAAATCAGATCGTATCAGAAACGGATGCTAAAAACCCCAACAAAATCAAATCGAATCATCAAAATCAATCTCAGAAAGAGTAACGCTAATCCAACGTCCAAGGCCCAAAAAAGAGAGAGTCAGAGAAGTTATAAAAGGAACAACTTCACCTGTGAAGAAGAGGAGATCGCGAAAACGCTAACGGGTAGCCGCGAGAGAGAGAGGAATCACCGTCGCAAACCCTAACGGACCAATCGCGAACAAACCCTAAACGGCGCGGCTGAGACTCAGAGGAAACCCTCATCATCGTCCTCGTAAGAAGTAGCAATGAAGATTAACAACCGCGAATCACCGAAGGAGAAGATCGCCTTCGCCGTTCAAACGGCGGGCAATCAACTCTAAGCCTCAGTTTCCAAACATCATCGGCCTTTCATCGCGGATTGGAAGAGTTCCGGTCGTAAAACGTAAGCCATCGCGTGATAACATGTTGTTTTGCTCTGTTTTCAGGATAAGGTGATATTAACAAAAGCCATCAACGGAGAAGAAGATGATCGACATCGCGAGAGAGAAGAAGAAGAGGCAAACGGCGCCGCGGAAAGATTTGAGGGTTTTGAAACCCTAACTGATGTCTTGCTTCATTACTAACCAACCGGGTTGGGTCCGGGTGTGATGACCGGCCCAACCCCCTTTATTTATTATCTTTTTTGTTTTGTTTTTTTTTAAATTTGTGTTTATGTTTTTTAGATTGTTTTTTAACATTTTATTTTTATAATTCAAAAAACTGTTTTAAAAAAAAAAACTTTTTATGTAAATATTAAGAATAAATAAAAACTCTTTTTTTTTTTTAAAATAAAATCAGAAAACTTTTCTTAAAAATATTCAAAAATAAAACCTTTTTTAAAAGAGTAAAACATTTTTTAAATTCAATCTTTTTGCAAGCTAATATTAAATTTTTTTTAAAATAAAACAATAATAAAATCTCAAATTTGCATCTTTTTCTTCATTGTCTCGTAACTCATTTGATTGCCGCCTCACTCTGCCCACTAACGTCGTTTGTTCATTTTGCAGCTCATTACGTTTACCATTACTTATTTCATCTTATTTTTCACTCAGAGTTCATTATCATATTGTATATGTTTCTCGGTTGTAACCCCGCGAATCTAATAATCGCGCTTTAATTCCTGCTCTTTAAATTTCTGCTTGCATAGTTAAATTAGGTCATTATTTTCTGTTTGCATAATTCAATTTCTCCCATATTCATCAGTTATCCTGCCACACTACACACATCCGAAGGTTAGGTCTAGCTTTTGGTCGCCGCGCCAATAGTCCTCAACCTCAAAACCTCAAAACTACACCCTTACAACTCTACAAACCCTAATTTTCACAAATGCCTCGCCGCAGGCAAAATTACAATTTTACCCCTAGCACTAGGTCAAAGAGCCGCCGCGCTCATTTTAGGGTTTCCCGCTGTAGAATCCCTAATTTAACCCTAATTACAACTTAACAATTCAACGTAGAGATTTGGAGTTTCTACACTCCGCGTAAGCGTACCCTTAAGACATGTTTATTCCCCTTGAGACCTTGACCACAGTCAAGAAGTCTCTAACCTCCCTTTTGAGGGGAACTACGATTACTCTGATTCCACTCCCGTAAGGATACGTAGGCACAAGATGCGATGTCTTGCCGAGTAAACTTAGAATTAACCCCTTAGGTCTTTTTTCTCACTTTTAATCCCTTTGTACATATACCTTAAGAATAATAAAGCAAATAGTAAACATTTGAACAAAAGGTTCCTGTAGAGTACTACAGAAGTTTAGGGTGCTAATACCTTCCCTAAATTTAACCAACCCCCGAACCCTAGATCTTTCCCCGCATTGTGTTTACGATGCAAAAATAGGTTTTCCCTCTTTTGACCTTTTCCTTCGGATAAATCAAAGAGCGGTTGTGAATTGAATTGCGATTCAAACTAATTAATAGTTTGTGATCCTATTTCCACCGCAACAGCCGGCTCAACACAAAGTTCAAAGGAATATCTAACCTCGTCGTCAGGGATCTGTTAAACAAACAGGCAACGAGCCCGAAGGCCGGATCAACCCGAAGTTGAGAAGAACATCAGACCTTGCAGTCAGGCATCTGTTAAACAAACAGGCATCGAACCCGAAAGTCGGCTCAACCCGAAGTTGACAAAAACATCTGACCACGCTGTCAAGCATCTGTTAAACAAACAAGCATCGAACATGAAGGCCGTCTCAACCCGTAGTTGAGAAAAACTTCTGACCTTGCCGTCAGGCATCTATTAAACAAACAGGCATCGAACTCGAAGGCCGGCTCTACACGAAATTGAGAAGAACATTTGACCTTGCAGTCAGGCATCTGTTAAAGAAACAGACATCGAACCCGAAGGCCGGCTCAAACCGAGGTTGACAAGAACATCTGACCACGCGGCCAGGCATCTGTTAAACAAACAAGCATCGAACCCGAAGGCCGTCTCAACCCGTAGTTGAGAAAAACATCTGACCTCGTTGTCAGGCATCTATTAAACAAACAGGCATCGAACCCGAAGGCCGGCTCAACACGAAGTTTAGAAGAACATCTGACCTCGCAATCAGGCATCTATTAAAGAAACAGGCATCGAACCTGAAGGTTGGCTCAATCCGAGGTTGGCAAGAACATCTGACCACGCCGCCAGGAATCTGTTAATCAAATAAGCATCGAACCCGAAGGTAGTCTCAACCCGTAGTTGAGAAAAACATCTGACCTCGCCGTCAGGCATCTATTAAACAAAGAGCCATCGAACCCCAAGGCCGGCTCAACACGAAGTTCATAGAAATATCTGACCTCTCCGTCAGGGATCTGTTAAACAAACAGGCATCGAGCCCGAAGGCCGGCTCAACCCGAAGTTGAGAATAACATCTGACCTCGCTTTTAGGCATCTGTTAAACAAACAGGCATCGAATTTGATGGGCGGCTCAACCTGAAGTTATGAAGAACATCTGACATTGCCATCAGACATCTCTTAAACAAACAAGCATCAAACCCGAAGGCCGACACAACTCGAAGATGAGAAGAACGGCTCAACACGATGTTGACACAAACATTTGACCTCGCCACCAGGCATCTTTAAACTAACACGCATCGAAACCGACGAGCGGCTCAAACCGAAGTTAAGAAGACCATCTCAACTCGCCGTCAGGCATCTATCAAACAAACACGCATCGAACCCGAAGGCCAACTCAACACAAAGTTGAGAGGAACATCTGACGTCGCCGTCAGGCATCTGTTAAACAAATAGGCATCGAACCCGAAAGCCGGCTCAACCCGAAGTTGAGAAGAATATCTGAGCTCGTAGTCAGGCATCTGTTAAACAAATAAGCATCGAACCCGAAGGCCTGCCAAACCCGAAGATGACAAGAACATCTGACCACGCCGTCAGGCATTTGTTAAACAAACAGGCATCGAACCCGAAGGCCATCTCAATCCATAGTTGAGAAAAACATCTGACCTTGCTGTCAGGCATTTATTAAACAAACAGGCATCGAACCCGAAGACCGGCTCAACACAAAGTTCATACGAATATCTAAGCTCGCCGTCAAGGATCTGTTAAACAAACAGGCAACGAGCCCGAAGGCCGGCTCAACTCGAAGTTGAGAAGAACATCAGACCTTGCAGTCAGACATCTGTTAAACAAACAGGCATCGAACCCGAAAGCCGGCTCAACCCGAAGTAGACAAAAACATCTGACCACGCTGTCAGGCATCTGTTAAACAAACAAGAATCGAACCCAAAGGCCGTCTCAACCCGTAGTTGGGAAAATCTTCTAACCTCGCCGTCCGGCATCTATTAAACAAACAGGCATCGAACCCGAAGTTCGGCTCAACACGAAGTTGAGAAGAACATCTTACCTCACAGTCAGGCGTCTGTTAAAGAAACAGGCATAGAACCCGAAGGCCGGCTCAACCCGAGGTTGACAAGAACATCTTACCACGCCGTCAGGAATCTGTTAAACAAACAAGCATCAAAACCGAAGGCCGTCTCATTCTGTATTTGAGAAAAACATCTGACCTCGCCGTACGACATCTATTAAACAAACAGGCATCGAACCCGAAGGCCAACTCAACACGAAGTTCATAGAAATATCTGACCTCGCCGCCAGGGATCTGTTAAACAAACAGGAATCGAGCCCGAAGGCCGGCTCAACCCGAAGTTGTGAAGAACATCTGACCTCGCTGTCAGGCATCTGTTAAACAAACAGGCATCGAATTTGATGGCCGGCTCAACCCGAAGTTGAGAAGAACATCTGACCTCGCCATCAGGCATCCCTTAAACAAACAAGCATCGAACCCGAAGGTAGGCTCAACCCGAAGTTGAGAAGAACATTTGACCTTGCTGTTAGACATATATTAAACAAACAGGCACCGAACACGAAGTCCCGCTCAACACGAACTTGAGACCAACATCTGACCTCGCCGTCAGGAATCTGTAAAATAAACTGGCATCTAACCCGAAGTCTGGCTCAACACGAAGTTGAGAGGAACATATGACCTCACCGTCAAGCATATGTTAAACAAACAGGCATCGAACTTGAAGGCCGGCTCAACTCGACGTTGAGAAGAACATTTGACCTCGTCATTAGGAATCTGTTAAACAAACAGGAATTTACCTTGAAGGCTGGCTCAACCAGAAGTTTAGAAGAACATCTGACCTCGCCGTCAGGCATCTGTTAAACAAACAGGCATCGAACCCGAAGGCCGGCTCAACACAAAGTTGAGAAGTACTTCTGACCTCGCCGTTAGGCATTTGTTAAACAAACAAGCATCGAACCCGAAGGCCGGATCAATACGAAGTAGAGAAGAACATCTGACCTCGTCGTCAGGCATGTGTTAAACAAACAGGCATCAAACCCGAAGGCTGGCTCAACCTGAAGTGTAGAAGAACATCAGACCTCACCGTCAGGCAACTCTTAAACAAATAGGTATCGAACCCGAAGGCCGGCTCAACACGAAGTTGAGACGAACATCTGACCTCGCTACCAGGCATCTGTTAAACAAACACTCATCGAGCCCGAAGGGGGCTCAAACCGAAGTTAAGAAGACCGTCTGACCTTGCCGTCAGGCATCTGTTAAACAAATAGGCATCGAACCCGAAAGCCGACTCAACACGAAGTTGAGAGAAACAACTGACCTCGCTGTCAGGCATCTGTTAAGCAAACATGCATCGAACCCGAATGCCAGATCAACTCGAAGTTGACAAGAACATCTGACCACGCCGTTAGGCATCTGTTAAACAAACAAGCATCGAACCCGAAGGCTGTCTCAACCCGTAGTTGAGAAAAACATCTGACCTCGTCTCCAGGCATCTGTTAAACAAACACGCATCGAACCCGAAGGGCGGCTCAAGCCAAAGTTAAGAAGACCATCTGACCTCGCTGTTAGACATCTATTAAACAAATAGGCATCGAACCTGAAGGCCGAATCAACACGAAGTTTAGAGGAACATCTGACCTCGCCGTCAGGCATCTGTTAAACAAACATGCATCGAACCTGAAGGTCGTCTCAACCCGAAGTTGAGAAGAACATCTGACCTTGAAGTCAGGCATCTGTTAAATAAACAGGCATCGAACCTGAAGGCCGGCTCAACACGAAGTTCATGGAAATATCTGACCTCTCTGTTAGGGATCTGTTAAACAAACAGGCATCGAGCCCGAAGGTCGGCTCAACTCGAAGTTGAGAAGAACATCTGACCTTGCTGTTAGGCATCTGTTAAACAAACAAGCATCGAATTTGATGGGCGGGAACCTGAAGTTGAGAAGAACATCTAACCTCGCCAGCAGACATCTCTTAAACAATCAAGCATCAAACCCGAAGACCGGCACAACCTGTAGTTGAGAAGAACATCTGACCTCGCTGTCAGGAATCATTTAAAAAAAAGGTATCGAACCCGAAGGCCGGCTCAACACGAAGTTGAGATGAACATCTAACCTTGCCTCCAGGCATCTTTAAACTAACACGCATCAAAACCGAAGGGCGGCTCAAACCGAAGTTAAGAAGACCATTTCAACTCGCCGTTAGGCATCTATTAAACAAACACGCATCGAACCCGAAGGCAGACTTAACACGAAGTTGAGAGGAACATCTGACCTCGTTGCGAGGCATCTGTTAAACAAACAGGCATCGAACCCGAAGGCCAACTCAACCCGAAGTTGAGAAGAACATCTGACCTCGCAGTCAGGCATCTGTTAAACAAACAAGCATCAAACCCGAAGGCCGGCCAAACCCGAAGTTGACAAGAACATCTGACCACGTCGTCACGCATTTGTTAAACAAACAGGCATCGAACCCGAAGGCCATCTCAATCCGTAGTTGAGAAAAACGTCTGACCTCTCCGTCAGGAATCTATTAATTAAACAGGCATCGAACCCGAAGGCCGGCTCAACACAAAGTTCATAGGAATATTTGACCTTGCTGTCCGGGATCTGTTAAACAAAGAGGCATCGAGTCCGAAGGCCGGCTCAACCCGAAGTTGAGAAGAACATCGGACCTTGCAGCCAGGCATCTATTAAACAAACAGGCATCGAACCCGAAGGCCGGGTCAACCTGAAGTTGACAAGAATATTTAACCACACTATCAGGCATTTGTTAAACAAACAGGCATCGAACTCGAAGGCCATCTCAACCCGTAATTGAGAAAAACATATGACCTCGCTGTTAGGCATCTATAAAACAAATAGGCATCGAACCCGAATGCCGGCTCAACACAAAGTTCATAGGAATATCATACCTCTCCGTCAGGGATCTCTTAAACAAACAGGTATCGAGCCCGAAGGCCGGCTCAACCCGAAGTTGGGAAGAATATCTGACCTCGCTGTCAGACATCTGTTAAACAAACAGGCATCGAATTTGATGGCCGGCTCAACCCGAAGTTGAGAAGAACATCTAACCTCGCCGTCAGCCATCTGTTAAACAAATAGGCATCAAACCAGAAGGTCAGCTAAACACGAAGTTGAGAAATACATCTGACCTCACCGTCAGGGATCTATTAAACAAACAGGCATTGAAAAAAGAGGGCGGCTCAACCCGAAGTTGAGAAGAACATCTGACCTCGCTGTCAGGCATCTATTAAACAAACAAGCATCGAACACGAAGCCCCGCTCAACACGAACTTGAGACCGACATATGACCTCGCCGTCAGGTATCTAACCCAAAGTCCGGCTCAACACGAAGTTGAGAGGAACATCTGACCTCGCCGTCAAGCATATGTTAAATAAACAGGCATCTAACTCGAAGGCCGACTCAACACGAAGCTGAGAAGAACATCTGACCTCGCCGTTAGGCATCTGTTAAACAAACAGGCATTGAACCTGAAGGACGCCTCAACTAGAAGTTGAGAAGTACATCTGACCTCGCCGTCAGGCATCTGTTAAACAAACAAGCATCGAACCCGGAGGCAGGCTCAATACGAAGTAGAGAAGAACATCTGACCTCACTGTCAGGCATGTGTTAAACAAACAGGCATCGTACCTGAAGGCCGGCTCAACACAAAGTGTGGAAGAACATCTGACCTCGCCGTCAGGCATCTGTTAAACAAACAGGCATCGAAGATGACAAGAACATCTGACCACGCTGTCAGGAATCTGATAAACATCTGACCTCGCTGTCAAACATCTATTAAACAAACAGGCATCAAACCCAAAGGCCGGCTCAACACGAAGTTGAGTAGAACATCTGACCTTGCAGTCAGGCATCTGTTAAAGAAACAGGCATCGAACCCGAAGGCTGGCTCAACCCAAGGTTGACAAGAACATCTGATCACACCGTCAGCCATCTTTTAAACAAACAAGCATCGAACCCGAAGGCCGTCTCAAACCGAAGTTGAGAAAAACATCTGACCTTGCCGTCAGGCATTTATTAAACAAACAGGCATCGAACCCGAAGGCCGGCTCAACCCGAAGTTCATAGAAATATCTGACCTTGCCGTCAGGGATCTGTTAAACAAACAGGCATCGAGCCCGAAGGCCGGCTCAACCCGAAGTTGAGAAGAACATCTGACCTCATTGTTAGGCATCTGTTAAAAAAAGAGGCATCGTATTTGATGGGCGGCTTAACCCGAAGTTGAGAAGAACATCTGACCTTGCAGTCAGGCATCTGTTAAACAAACAGGCATCGAACCCGAAGGCCGGCTCAACCTAAAGTTGAGAAGAACATCTGACCATGCTGTCAGGAATTTGTTAAACAAACAGACATCGAACCCAAAGTTCATCTCAACCCGTAGTTGAGAAAAAAATCTGACATTGTTGTTAGGCATCTATTAAAGAAACAGGGATCGAACCAGAAGGCCGGCTCAACACAAAGTTCATAGGAATATCAGACCTCACCGTCAGGGATCTGTTAAACAAACAGGCATCGAGCTCGAAGGCCGGCTCAACCTGAAGTTAGGAAGAACATCTGACCTTGCTGTCAGGCATCTTTTAAACAAACAGGCATCGAATTTGATGGCATGCTCAAACCGTAGTTGAGAAGAAAATCTGACCTCGCCATCAGGAATCTCATAAACAAACAGGCATTGAACCCGAAGGTCGGCTCAACCCGAAGTTGAGAAGAACGACTGACCTCGCTGTCAGCCATCTGTTAAACAAACAGGCATCGAACCAGAAGGCTGGCTCAACCTGAAGTATAGAAGAACATCTGACCTCGCCATCAAACATCTCTTAAACAAACAGATATCGAACCCGAAGGCCGGCTCAACACGAAGTTGAGACGAACATCTGACCTCGCTGCCAAGCATCTGTTAAACAAACACCTATCGAACCCGAAGAGAGGCTCAACACGAAGTTAAGAGGAACATCTGACCTCGCTGTCAAGCATATGTTAAACAAACAGACATCGAACCCGAAGGCCGGCTCAACCCGAAGCCGAGAAGAACATCTGACCTTGCTGTCAGGCATCTGTTAAACAAACAGGCATTGAACCTAAAGGCCGGCTCAACCAGAACTTGAGAAGAACATTTGACCTCGCCATCAGGCATCTGTTAAACAAACAGGCATCGAACCCGATGGCCGGCTCAAAACGAAGTTGAGAAGTACATCTGACCTCGCCGCTAGGCATCTGTTAAATAAACAAGCATCAAACCTGGAGGTCGGCTCAACACGAAGTAGAGAAGAACATCTGACCTCGCCGTCAGGCATGTGTTAAACAAACAGACATCGAACCTAAAGGTCGACTCAACACAAAGTGTGGAAGAACATCTGACCTCGCTGTCAGACATCTGTTAAACAAACAGGCATCGAACCCGAAGACTGGCTCAACCTGAAGTGTAGAAGAACATCTGACCTCACCGTCAGGCATCTCTTAAACAAACAGGTATCGAACCCGAAGACCGGCTCAACACGAAGTTGAGACGAACATCTGACATCGCTGCCAGGCATCTGTTAAACAAACACCCATCGAACCCGAAGAGAGGCTCAAACCGAAGTTAAGAAGACCATTTGACCTCGTCGTAAGGCATCTGTTAAATAAATAGGCATCGAACCCGAAGGACGACTCAACACGAAGTTGAGAGGAACATCTGACCTTGCCGTCAGGCATCTGTTAAACAAACAGGCATCGAACACGAAGGCCAGCTCAACCCGAAGATGACAAGAACATCTGACCACGCCGTCAGGCATTTGTTAAACAAACAAGCATCGAACCCGAAGGCCGTCGCATCCCGTAGTTGAGAAAAACATATGACCTCGCCGTCAGGCATCTATTAAACAAACAGGCATCGAACCCGAAGGCCGACTCAACATGAAGTTGAGAAGAACATCTGACCTTGCAGTCAGGCATCTGTTAAAGAAACATGCATCAAACCCGAAGGCCGGCTCAACCCAAGGTTAAAAAGAACATCTGACCACGCCGTCAGGCATTTTTCAAACAAACAAGCATCAAACCCGAAGGCCGTCTCAACCCGTAGTTGAGAAAAACATCTAACCTCGCCGTCAGGTATCTATTAAAAAAACAGGCATCGAACCTGAAGGCCGGCTCAACCAGAAGTTGAGAAAAACATCTGACCTCGCTGTCAGGCATAAGTTAAACAAACAAGCATCAAATTTGATGGGCGGATCAACCCGAAGTTGAGAAGAACATATGACCTCGCCAGAAGGCATCTCTTAAACAAACAAGCATCAAACCCGAAGGCCGACACAAGCCGAAGTTGAGAAGAACATCTGACCTTGCTATCAGGCATCCGTTAAAAAAAAAGGTATAGAACCCGAAGGCCGGCTCAACACGAAGTTGAGACAAAGTTAAGAAGACCATCTCAACACGCCGTCAGGCATCTATTAAACAAACAGGCATCGAACCTGAAGGCCGACTCAACACGAAGTTGAGAGGAACATCAGACCTCGCAGTCAGGCATCTGTTAAACAAACAGGCATCGAACCCGAAGGCCGACCAAACCCGAAGTTGACAAGAACATTTGACCACGCCGTCAGGAACTTGTTAAAAAAACAGGCATCGAACCCGAAGGCCATCTCAATCCGTAGATGAGAAAAACATCTGACCTCGCCGTCAGGCATCTATTAAACAAACAGGCATCGAATCAGAAGGCCGACTCAATACAAAGTTCATAGGAATATCTGACCTCGCCGTCAGGGATCTGTTAAACAAACAGGCATCGAGCCCGAAGGCCGGCTCAACCCGAAGTTGAGAAGAATATCTGACCTCGCAGTCAGGCATCTGTTAAACAAATAGGCATCAAATTCGATGGCCGCATCAATTTGAAGTTGAGAAGAACATCTGACCTCGCCATCGGGCATCTCTTAAACAAAGAAGCATCGAACCCGAAGGTCGGTTCAACCCGAAGTTGAGAAGAACATCTGACCTCACAGTCAACCATCAGTTAAACAAACAAGCATCGAACCAGAAGGCAGGCTAAACACGAAGTTAAGAAATACATCTGACCTCGCAGTCAGGGATCTGTTAAACAAACAGACATTGAAAACAGAGGTCGGCTCAACCCGAAGTTGAGAAGAACATCTGACCTCGCTGTCAAGCATCTATTAAACAAACAGGCATCGAACACGAAGTCCCGCTCAACACAAACTTGAGACCAACATCTGACCTCGCTGTCAGGCATCTGTAAAATAAACAGGCATCTAACCCAAAGTCCGTCTCAACACGAAGTTGAGAGGAACATCTGACCTTGCCGTTAAGCATATGTGAAACAAGCATGCATCGAACCCGAAGGCCGGCTCAACCCGAAGCTGAGAAGAACATCTGGCCTCGCCGTCATGCATCTGTTAAACAAACAGGCATTGAACCTGAAGGTCAGCTCAATCAGATGTTGAGAAGAACATCTGACCTCGCTGTCAGGTATCTGTTAAACAAACAAGCATCGAACCCGGAGGCCGGCTCAACACGAAGTAGACAAGAACATCTGACCTCGCTGTCAGGCATGTGTTAAACAAACAGGCATCGAACCCGAAGGCCGACTCAACACAAAGTGTGGAAGAACATCTGACCTCGCCGTCAGGCATCTGTTAAACAAACAGGCACCAAACCCGAAGGCTAGCTTAACCTGAAGTGTAGAAGAACATTTGACCTTGCCGTCAACAAACATGCATCGAACCCGAAGGCCGTCTCAACACGAAGTTGAGAAGAACATCTGACCTCGCAGTCAGGCATTTATTAAAGAAACATGCATCGAACCCGAAGGCCGGCTCAACCCAAGGTTGACAAGAACATCTGGCCACGCCGTCAGGCATCTTTTAAACAAACAAGCATCAAACCCGAAGGTCGTCTCAACCCTTAGTTGAGAAAAATATCTGACCTCGCTGTCAGGCATCTATTAAAAAAACAAGCATCGAACCCGAAGGCCGGCTCAACACGAAGTTCATAGAAATATCTGACCTCGCCGTCAGGGGTTTGTTAAACAAACAGGCATCGAGCCCGAAGGCCGGCTCAACCCGAAGTTGAGAAGAACATCTGACCTCGCTGTCAGGCATCTGTTAAACAAACAGGCAGAGAATTTGATGGGCGGCTCAACCCAAAGTTGAGAAGAACATCTGACCTCGCTGTCAGGCATCAGTTAAAAAAAAGTATTGAACCCAAAGGCTGGCTCAACACGAAGTTGAGACGAACATCTGACCTCGCCGCCAGGCATCTTTAAACTAACACGCATCGAACCCGAAGGGCGGCTCAAACCGAAGTTAAGAAGACCTTCTGAACTCACTGTCAGGCATCTGTTAAACAAACAGGCATCGAATCTGAAGGCCGACTCAACACGAAGTTGAGAGGAACATCTGACCTCGCCGTCAGGCATCTGTTAAACAAACAGGCATCGAACCCGAAGGCCGGCTCAACCCGAAGTTTAGAAGAACATCCGACCTCGCAGTCAGGAATCTGTTAAACAAACAGGCATTGAACCCGAAGGCCAGCTCAACCCAAAGTTGACAAGAACATATGACCCATCCGTCAGGCATTTGTTAAACAAACAGACATCGAACCCGAAGGCCATCTCAATTCGTAGTCGAGAAAAACATCTAACCTCGCTGTCAGGCATCTATTAAACAAACAGGCATCGAACCCGAAAGCCGGGTCAACACAAAGTTCATAGGAATATTTTACCTCGCCATCAGAGATCTGTTAAACAAACAGGCATTGAGCCCGAAGGCCGGCAAAACCCGAAGTTTAGAAGAACATCTGACCTCGCCATCAGGCATCTCTTAAACAAACAAGCATCAAACCCGAAGGCCGACTCAACACGAAGTTGAGAAGAACATTTGACCTCGCCGTCAGCCATCTCTTAAACAAACAAGCATCAAACCCGAAGGCCGGCTTAACCCAAAGTTAAGAAGAACATCGAACCTCGTCGTCAGCCATCTGTTAAACAAACAGGCATCGAACCTGAAGGTCGGCTAAACATGAAGTTGAGAAGTACATATGACCTCGCCATTAGAGATCTGCTAAACAAATAGGCATCGAACCTGGAGGGCGGCTCAACCCGAAGTTGAGAAGAAAATCTGATCTCGCCGTCAGGCATCTGTTAAACAAACAGAACATCGAACCCGAAGGCTGGCTCAACATGAAGTGTAGAAGAACATCAGACCTCGCCGTCAGGCATCTCTTAAAAAAACATGCATCAAACCCGAAGGCTGGCTCAACCCGAAGTTGAGAAGAACATCTGACCTTGCTTTCAGGCATCTATTAAACAAACAGGCATCGAACCCAAAGGCCGACTCAACACGAAGTTGAGAACTACATTTGACCTTTCCGTGAGGAATCTACTAAACAAACAGGCATCGAACCCGAAGGGCGGCTCAACCAGAAGTATATAAGAACATTAGACCTTGTCGTCAAGCATGTATAAACAAACAGGCATCGAACCCGAAGGCCGGCACAACACGAAGATGAGAGGAACATCAGACCTCGCTGTCAGGCATCTGTTAAAGAAACATGCATCAAACCCGAAGGGCGGATCAACCCGAAGTTGAGAAGAACATATGACCTTGATGTCAGACATCTGTTAAACAAACAGACATCAAACACGAAGTCCCACTCAACACGAACTTGAGAGCAACATCTGACCTCGCCATCAGGGATCTGTAAAATAAACAGGCATCGAACCCGAAAGTTGACTCACCCCGAAGTTGAGAAAAACATCTGACCTCGCCGTCAAGTATCTGTTAAACAAACAGGAATCGAACACGAAGGCCAGCTCACCACGACGTTTAGAGGAACATTTGACCTTGCCGTCAGGCATCTGTTAAACAAACAGGCACCGAACCCAAAGGCCGGCTCAACACGAAGTGGAGAAGTACATCTGACCTCGCCGTCATGCATCTGTTAAACAAACAAGCATCAAACCTGAAGGCCGGCTCAACACGAAGTTGAGAGGAAGATTTGACCTTGCGGTAAGGCATCTATTAAACAAACTTGCATCCAACCCGAAGGCCGGCTCAACACGAAGTTGAGAGGAACATTTGACCTTGTCGTCAGGCATCGAACCCGAAGGCCGGCTCAACCCGAAGTTGAGAAGAACATCTGGCCTCGCTGTCAGGTATCTGTTAAACAAACAGGCATTGAACCTGAAGGCCGGCTCAACACAAACTTGAGAGCAACATCTGACCTTTCCCTCAGGCATCTGTAAAATAAACAGGCATCGAACCCGAAGGCCGGCTCAACACGAAGTTGAGAGAAACATCTGACCTCGCCGTCAAGCATATGTTAAACAAACAGGCATCGAACCCGAAGGCCGGCTCAACCAAAAGTTGAAAAGAATATTTGACCTCGCCGTCAGGTATCTGTTAAACAAACAGGCATCGAACCCGAAGGCCGGCTCAACACGACATTTAGAGGAACATTTGACCTCGCCGTCAGGCATCTGTTAAACAAACAGGCACCGAGCTCGAAGGTCGGCTCAACACGAAGTTGAGAAGTAAATCTGACCTCGCCGTCATGCATCTGTTAAACAAACAAGCATCGAACCCAAAGGCCGGCTCAACACGAAGTTGAGAGGAAGATTTGACCTTGCGGTCAGGCATCTGTTAAACAAACAAGCATCGAACCCGAAGGCCGGCTCAACACGAAGTTGAGAGAAACATTTGACCTTGTCGTAAAAGGCATCTGTTAAACAAACAGGCATCAAACCCGAAGGGCGGCTTAACCTAAAGTTGAGAAGAACATCTGACCTTGCTGTCAGGCATCTGTTAAACAAACAGGCATCGAACCCGAAGGCCTGCTCAACACGAAGTTCATAGGAATATCTGACGTCGTCGTCAGGCATCTGTTAAACAAATAAACATCGAACACGAAGTCCCGCTCAACACAAATTTGAGAGAAAAATATGACCTCGCCGTCACGTATATGTTAAACAAACAGGCATCGAACCCGAAGGCTAGTTCAACACGAAGTTGAGTGGAACATCTAACCTCACCGTCAATCATATGTTAAACAAACCGGCATTGAACTCGAAGGCCGGCCTAACCAAAAGCTGAAAAGAACATCTGACTCGCCGTCGCACATCTGTTAAACAAACTGGTATCGAACCCGAAGGCCGGATCAACCCGAAGTTGAGAAGAACATCTGACCTCGCTGTCAGGCATCTGTTAAACAAACAGGCATCAAACACCAAGTCCCACTCAACACGAACTTGAGACAAACATCTAACCTCGCCGTTAGGCATCTGTAAAATAAACAGGCATCGAACCCGAAGGCCGGCTCAACACGAAGTTGAGAGGAACATTTGACCTCACCGTCAAGCATATGTTAAACAAACAGGCATCAAACTCGAAGGCCGGCTCAAACCGAAGTTAAGAAGACCATCTCAACTCGCCGTCAGGCATCTATCAAACAAACACGCATCGAACCCGAAGGCCAACTCAACACAAAGTTGAGAGGAACATCTGACGTCATCGTCAGGCATTTGTTAACCAAATAGGCATCGAACCCAAAAGCCGGCTCAACCCGAAGTTGAGAAGAATATCTGAGCTTGAAGTCAGGCATCTGTTAAACAAACAAGCATCGAACCCGAAGGCCTGCCAAACCCGAAGATGACAAGAACATCTGACCATGCCGTCAGGCATTTGTTAAACAAACAGGCATCGAACCCGAAGACCATCTCAATCCATAGTTGAGAAAAACATCTGACCTTGCTGTCAGGCATTTATTAAACAAACAGGCATCGAACCCGAAGACCGGCTCAACACAAAGTTCATAGGAATATCTAACCTCGCCGTCAGGGATCTGTTAAACAAACAGGCAACGAGCCCGAAGGCCAGCTCAACTCGAAGTTGAGAAGAACATCAGACCTTGCAGTCAGACATCTGTTAAACAAACAGGCATCGAACCCGAAAGCCGGCTCAACCCGAAGTAGACAAAAACATCTGACCACGCTGTCAGGCATCTGTTAAACAAACAAGAATCGAACCCAAAGGTCGTCTCAACCCGTAGTTGGGAAAATCTTCTAACCTCGCCGTCCGGCATCTATTAAACAAACAGGCATCGAACCCGAAGTTCGTCTCAACACGAAGTTGAGAAGAACATCTTACCTCGCAGTGAGGCGTCTGTTAAAGAAACAGGCATAGAACCCGAAGGCCGGCTCAACCCGAGGTTGACAAGAACATCTTACCACGCCGTCAGGAATCTGTTAAACAAACAAGCATCAAAACTGAAGGCCGTCTCATTCTGTATTTGAGAAAAACATCTGACCTCGCCGTACGACATCTATTAAACAAACAGGCATCGAACCCGAAGGCCAACTCAACACGAAGTTCATAGAAATATCTGACCTCGCCGCCAGGGATCTGTTAAACAAACAGGCATCGAGCCCGAAGGCCGGCTCAACCCGAAGTTGAGAAGAACATCTGACCTCGCTGTCAGGCATCTGTTAAACAAACAGGCATCGAATTTGATGGCCGGCTCAACCCGAAGTTGAGAAGAACATCTGACCTCACCATCAGGCATCCCTTAAACAAACAAGCATCGAACCCGAAGGTAGGCTCAACCCGAAGTTGAGAAGAACATCTGACCTCTCCGTCAGCCATCTGTTAAACAAACAGGCATCGAACCAGAAGGCCGGCTAAACACGAAGTTGAGAAATACATATGACCTCGCCGCCAGGGATCTGTTAAACAAACAGGCATCGAAAATAGAGGGAGGCTCAACCCGAAGTTGAGAAGAACATTTGACCTTGCTGTTAGACATATATTAAACAAACAGGCATCGAACACGAAGTCCCGCTCAACACGAACTTGAGACCAACATCTGACCTCGCCGTCAGGAATCTGTAAAATAAACTGGCATCTAACCCGAAGTCTGGCTCAACACGAAGTTGAGAGGAACATATAACCTCACCGTCAAGCATATGTTAAACAAACAGGCATCGAACTTGAAGGCCGGCTCAACTCGACGCTGAGAAGAACATTTGACCTCGTCGTTAGGAATCTGTTAAACAAACAGGAATTTAACTTGAAGGATGGCTCAACCAGAAGTTTAGAAGAACATCTGACCTCGCCGTCAGGCATCTGTTAAACAAATAGGCATCGAACCCGAAGGCCGGCTCAACACAAAGTTGAGAAGTACTTCTGACCTCGCCGTTAGGCATCTGTTAAACAAACAAGCATCGAACCCGAAGGCCGGATCAACACGAAGTAGAGAAGAACATCTGACCTCGTCGTCAGGCATGTGTTAAACAAACAGGCATCAAACCCGAAGGCTGGCTCAACCTGAAGTGTATAAGAACATCAGACCTCGCCGTCAGGCAACTCTTAAACAAATAGGTATCGAACCCGAAGGCCGGCTCAACACGAAGTTGAGACGAACATCTGACCTCGCTACCAGGCATCTGTTAAACAAACACTCATCGAGCCCGAAGGGGGCTCAAACCGAAGTTAAGAAGACCGTCTGACCTCGCCGTCAGGCATCTGTTAAACAAATAGGCATCGAACCCGAAGGCCGACTCAACACAAAGTTGAGAGAAACAACTGACCTCGTTGTCAGGCATCTGTTAAGCAAACATGCATCGAACCCGAATGCCAGATCAACTCGAAGTTGACAAGAACATCTGACCACGCCGTTAGGCATCTGTTAAACAAACAAGCATCGAACCCGAAGGCTGTCTCAACCCGTAGTTGAGAAAAACATCTGACCTCGTCTCCAGGCATCTGTTAAACAAACACGCATCGAACCCGAAGGGTGGCTCAAACCAAAGTTAAGAAGACCATCTGACCTCGCTGTTAGACATCTATTAAACAAATAGGCATCGAACCTGAAGGCCGAATCAACACGAAGTTTAGAGGAACATCTGACCTCGCCGTCAGGCATCTGTTAAACAAACATGCATCGAACCTGAAGGCCGTCTCAACCCGAAGTTGAGAAGAACATCTGACCTCGAAGTCAGGCATCTGTTAAATAAACAGGCATCGAACCTGAAGGCCGGCTCAACACGAAGTTCATGGAAATATCTGACCTCTCTGTTAGGGATCTGTTAAACAAACAGGCATCGAGCCCGAAGGTCGGCTCAACCCGAAGTTGAGAAGAACATCTGACCTCGCTGTTAGGCATCTGTTAAACAAACAAGCATCGAATTTGATGGGCGGGAACCTGAAGTTGAGAAGAACATCTAACCTCGCCAGCAGACATCTCTTAAACAAACAAGCATCAAACCCGAAGACCGGCACAACCCGTAGTTGAAAAGAACATCTGACCTCGCTGTCAGGAATCATTTAAAAAAAGGTATCGAACCCGAAGGCCGGCTCAACACGAAGTTGAGATGAACATCTAACCTTGCCTCCAGGCATTTTTAAACTAACACGCATCAAAACCGAAGGGCGGCTCAAACCGAAGTTAAGAAGACCATTTCAACTCGCCGTTAGGCATCTATTAAACAAACACACATCGAACCCGAAGGCAGACTTAACACGAAGTTGAGAGGAACATCTGACCTCGTTGCGAGGCATCTGTTAAACAAACAGGCATCGATCCCGAAGGTCGGCTCAACCCGAAGTTGAGAAGAACATCTGACCTCGCAGTCAGGCATCTGTTAAACAAACAGGCATCGAACCCGAAGGCCGGCCAAACCCAAAGTTGACAAGAACATCTGACCATGTCGTCATGCATTTGTTAAACAAACAGGCATCGAACCCGAAGGCCATCTCAATCCGTAGTTGAGAAAAACGTCTGACCTCTCCGTCAGGAATCTATTAATTAAACAGGCATCGAACCTGAAGGCCGGCTCAACACAAAGTTCATAGGAATATCTGACCTTGCTGTCCGGGATCTGTTAAACAAAGAGGCATCGAGTCCGAAGGCCGGCTCAACCCGAAGTTCAGAAGAACATCCGACCTTGCAGTCAGGCATCTATTAAACAAACAGGCATCGAACCCGAAGGCCGGGTCAACCTGAAGTTGACAAGAATATTTGACCACACTATCAGGCATTTGTTAAACAAACAGGCATCGAACTCGAAGGACATCTCAACCCGTAATTGAGAAAAACATATGACCTCGCTGTTAGGCATCTATAAAACAAATAGGCATCGAACCCGAATGCCGGCTCAACACAAAGTTCATAGGAATATCAGACCTCTCCGTCAGGGATCTCTTAAACAAACAGGTATCGAGCCCGAAGGCCGGCTCAACCCGAAGTTGGGAAGAATATCTGACCTCGCAGTCAGACATCTGTTAAACAAACAGGCATCGAATTTGATGGCCGGCTCAACCCGAAGTTGAGAAGAACATATAACCTCACCGTCAGCCATCTGTTAAACAAACAGGCATCGAACCAGAAGGTCGGCTAAACACGAAGTTGAGAAATACATCTGACCTCACCGTCAGGGATCTGTTAAACAAACGGCATTGAAAAAAGAGGGCGGCTCAACCCGAAGTTGAGAAGAACATCTGACCTCGCTGTCAGGCATCTGTTAAACAAACAAGCATCGAAAACGAAGCCCCGCTCAACACGAACTTGAGACCGACATATGACCTCGCCGTCAGGTATCTAACCCAAAGTCCGGCTCAACACGAAGTTGAGAGGAACATATGACCTCGCCGTCAAGCATATGTTAAATAAACAGGCATCTAACTCGAAGGCCGACTCAACACGAAGCTGAGAAGAACATCTGACCTCGCCGTTAGGCATCTGTTAAACAAACAGGCATTGAACCTGAAGGACGCCTCAACTAGAAGTTGAGAAGTACATCTGACCTCGCCGTCAGGCATCTGTTAAACAAACAAGCATCGAACCCGGAGGCAGGCTCAATACGAAGTAGAGAAGAACATCTGACCTCACTGTCAGGCATGTGTTAAACAAACAGGCATCGTACCTGAAGGCCGGCTCAACACAAAGTGTGGAAGAACATCTGACCTTGCCGTTAGGCATCTGTTAAACAAACAGGCATCGAAGATGACAAGAACATCTGACCACGCTGTCAAGAATCTGATAAACATCTGACCTCGCCGTCAAACATCTATTAAACAAACAGGCATCAAACCCAAAGGCCGGCTCAACAAGAAGTTGAAAAGAACATCTGACGTTGCAGTCAGGCATCTGTTAAAGAAACAGGCATCGAACCCGAAGGCCGGCTCAACCCAAGGTTGACAAGAACATCTGATCACACTGTCAGCCATCTTTTAAACAAACAAGCATCGAACCCGAAGGCCGTCTCAAACCGAAGTTGAGAAAAACATCTGACCTTTCCGTCAAGCATTTATTAAACAAACAGGCATCGAACCCGAAGGCCGGCTCAACCCGAAGTTCATAGAAATATCTGACCTTGCCGTCAGGGATCTGTTAAACAAACAGGCATCGAGCCCGAAGGCCGACTCAACCCGAAGTTGAGAAGAACATCTGACCTCGCTGTTAGGCATCTGTTAAAAAAAGAGGCATTGTATTTGATGGGCGGCTTAACCCGAAGTTGAGAAGAACATCTGACCTTGCAGTCAGGCATCTGTTAAACAAACAGGCATCGAACCCGAAGGCCGGCTCAACCTAAAGTTGAGAAGAACATCTGACCACGCTGTCAAGAATTTGTTAAACAAACAGACATCGAACCCAAAGTTCATCTCAACCCGTAGTTGAGAAAAAAATCTGACATTGGTGTTAGGCATCTATTAAACAAACAGGGATCGAACCAGAAGGCCGGCTCAACACAAAGTTCATAGGAATATCAGACCTCACCGTCAGGGATCTGTTAAACAAACAGGCATTGAGCTCGAAGGCCGGCTCAACCTGAAGTTAGGAAGAACATCTGACCTTGCTGCCAGGCATCTTTTAAACAAATAGGCATCGAATTTGATGGCATGCTCAAACCGTAGTTGAGAAGAACATCTGAACTCGCCATCAGGCATCTCATAAACAAACAGGCATTGAACCCGAAGGTCGGCTCAACCCGAAGTTGAGAAGAACGACTGACCTCGCTGTCAGCCATCTGTTAAACAAACAGGCATCGAACCAGAAGGCTGGCTCAACCTGAAGTATAGAAGAACATCTGACCTCGCCACCAAACATCTCTTAAACAAACAGATATCGAACCCGAAGGCCGGCTCAACACGAAGTTGAGACGAACATCTGACCTCGCTGCCAAGCATCTGTTAAACAAACACCTATCGAACCCGAAGAGAGGCTCAACACGAAGTTAAGAGGAACATCTGACCTCGCTGTCAAGCATATGTTAAACAAACAGACATCGAACCCGAAGGCCGGCTCAACCCGAAGCCGAGAAGAACATCTGACCTTGCTGTCAGGCATCTGTTAAACAAACAGGCATTGAACCTAAAGGTCGGCTCAACCAGAACTTGAGAAGAACATTTGACCTCGCTGTCAGGTATCTGTTAAACAAACAGGCATCGAACCCGATGGCCGGCTCAAAACGAAGTTGAGAAGTACATCTGACCTCGCCGCTAGGCATCTGTTAAATAAACAAGCATCAAACCTGGAGGTCGGCTCAACACGAAGTAGAGAAGAACATCTGACCTTGCCGTCAGGCATGTGTTAAACAAACAGACATCGAACCCAAAGGTCGACTCAACACAAAGTGTCGAAGAACATCTGCCCTCGCTGTCAGACATCTGTTAAACAAACAGGCATCGAACCCGAAGACTGGCTCAACCTGAAGTGTAGAAGAACATCTGACCTCACCGTCAGGCATCTCTTAAACAAACAGGTATCGAACCCGAAGACCGGCTCAACACGAAGTTGAGACGAACATCTGACCTCGCTGCCAGGCATCTGTTAAACAAACACCCATCGAACCCGAAGGGAGGCTCAAACCGAAGTTAAGAAGACCATTTGACCTCGTCGTAAGGCATCTGTTAAATAAATAGGCATCGAACCCGAAGGCCGACTCAACACGAAGGTGAGAGGAACATCTGACCTTGCCGCCAGGCATCTATTAAACAAACAGGCATCGAACACGAAGGCCAGCTCAACCCGAAGATGACAAGAACATCTGACCACGCCGTCAGGAATTTGTTAAACAAACAAGCATCGAACCCGAAGGCCGTCGCATCCCGTAGTTGAGAAAAACATATGACCTCGCCGTCAGGTATCTATTAAACAAACAGGCATCGAACCCGACGGCCGACTCAACACGAAGTTGAGAAAAACATCTGACCTTGCAGTCAGGCATCTGTTAAAGAAACATGCATCAAACCCGAAGGCCGGCTCAACCCAAGGTTAAAAAGAACATCTGACCACGCCGTCAGGCATTTTTCAAACAAACAAGCATCAAACCCGAAGGCCGTCTCAACCCGTAGTTGAGAAAAACATCTAACCTCGCCGTCAGGCATCTATTAAAAAAACAGGCATCGAACCTGAAGGCCGGCTCAACCAGAAGTTGAGAAAAACATCTGACCTCGCTGTCAGGCATAAGTTAAACAAACAAGCATCAAATTTGATGGGCGGCTCAACCCGAAGTTGAGAAGAACATCTGACCTCGCCAGCAGGCATCTCTTAAACAAACAAGCATCAAACCCGAAGGCCGACACAAGCCGAAGTTGAGAAGAACATCTGACCTTGCTATCAGGCATCCGTTAAAAAAAAGGTATAGAACCCGAAGGCCGGCTCAACACGAAGTTGAGACAAAGTTAAAAAGACCATCTCAACACGCCGTCAGGCATCTATTAAACAAACAGGCATCGAACCTGAAGGCCGACTCAACACGAAGTTGAGAGGAACATCTGACCTCGCAGTCAGGCATCTGTTAAACAAACAGGCATCGAACCCGAAGGCCGACCAAACCCGAAGTTGACAAGAACATTTGACCACGCCGTCAGGAACTTGTTAAACAAACAGGCATCGAACCCGAAGGCCATCTCAATCCGTAGATGAGAAAAACATCTGACCTCGCCGTCAGGCATCTATTAAACAAACAGGCATCGAATCGGAAGGCCGGCTCAATACAAAGTTCATAGGAATATCTGACCTCGCCGTCAGGGATCTGTTAAGCAAACAGGCATCGAGCCCGAAGGCCGGCTCAACCCGAAGTTGAGAAGAACATCTGACCTCGCAGTCAGGTATCTGTTAAACAAACAGGCATCGAATTCGATGGCCGCATCAATTTGAAGTTGAGAAGAACATCTGACCTCGCCATCGGGCATCTCTTAAACAAAGAAGCATCGAACCCGAAGGTCGGTTCAACCCGAAGTTGAGAAGAACATCTGACCTCACAGTCAACCATCAGTTAAACAAACAAGCATCGAACCAGAAGGCAGGCTAAACACGAAGTTGAGAAATACATCTGACCTTGCAGTCAGGGATCTATTAAACAAACAGACATTGAAAACAAAGGTCGGCTCAACCCGAAGTTGAGAAGAACATCTGACCTCGCTGTCAAGCATCTGTTAAACAAACAGGCATCGAACACGAAGTCCCACTCAACACAAACTTGAGACCAACATCTGACCTCGCTGTCAGGCATCTGTAAAATAAACAGGCATCTAACCCGAAGTCCGACTCAACACGAAGTTGAAAGGAACATCTGACCTTGCCGTTAAGCATATGTGAAACAAGCATGCATCGAACCCGAAGGCCGGCTCAACCCGAAGCTGAGAAGAACATCTGGCCTCGCCGTCATGCATCTGTTAAACAAACAGGCATTGAACCTGAAGGCCAGCTCAATCAGATGTTGAGAAGAACATCTGACCTCGCTGTCAGGTATCTGTTAAACAAACAAGCATCGAACCCGGAGGCCGGCTCAACACGAAGTAGACAAGAATATCTGACCTCGCTGTCAGGCATGTGTTAAACAAACAGGCATCGAACCCGAAGGCCGGCTCAACACAAAGTGTGGAAGAACATCTGACCTTGCCGTCAGGCATCTCTTAAACAAACAGGCACCAAACCCGAAGGCTAGCTAAACCTGAAGTGTAGAAGAACATTTGACCTTGCCGTCAAGCATCTCTTAAACAAACATGCATCGAACCCGAAGGCCGTCTCAACACGAAGTTGAGAAGAACATCTGACCTCGCAGTCAGGCATTTATTAAAGAAACATGCATCGAACCCGAAGGCCGGCTCAACCCAAGGTTGACAAGAACATCTGGCCACGCCGTCAGGCATCTTTTAAACAAACAAGCATCAAACCCGAAGGTCGTCTCAACCCTTAGTTGAGAAAAATATCTGACCTCGCTGTCAGGCATCTATTAAACAAACAAGCATCGAACCCGAAGGCCGGCTCAACACGAAGTTCATAGAAATATCTGACCTCGCCGTCAGGGATTTGTTAAACAAACAGGCATGGAGCCCGAAGGCCGGCTCAACCTGAAGTTGAGAAGAACATCTGACCTCGCTGTCAGGCATCTCTTAAACAAACAGGCAGAGAATTTGATGGGCGGCTCAACCCGAAGTTGAGAAGAACATCTGACCTTGCTGTCAGGCATCAGTTAAAAAAAAGTATCGAACCCGAAGGCTGGCTCAACACGAAGTTGAGACGAACATCTGACCTCGCCGCCAGGCATCTTTAAACTAACACGCATCGAACCCGAAGGGCGGCTCAAACCGAAGTTAAGAAGACCTTCTGAACTCGCTGTCAGGCATCTGTTAAACAAACAGGCATCGAATCTGAAGGCCGACTCAACACGAAGTTGAGAGGAACATCTGACCTCGCCGTCAGGCATCTGTTAAACAAACAGGCATCGAACCCGAAGGCCGGCTCAACCCGAAGTTTAGAAGAACATCCGACCTCGCAGTCAGGAATCTGTTAAACAAACAGGCATTGAACCCGAAGGCCAGCTCAACCCAAAGTTGACAAGAACATATGACCCAGCCGTCAGGCATTTGTTAAACAAACAGACATCGAACCCGAAGGCCATCTCAATTCGTAGTCGAGAAAAACATCTAACCTCGCTGTCAGGCATCTATTAAACAAACAGGCATCGAACCCGAAAGCCGGGTCAACACAAAGTTCATAGGAATATCTTACCTCGCCATCAGAGATCTGTTAAACAAACAGGCATTGAGCCCGAAGGCCGGCAAAACCCGAAGTTTAGAAGAACATCTGACCTCGCCATCAGGCATCTCTTAAACAAACAAGCATAAAACCCGAAGGCCGACTCAACACGAAGTTGAGAAGAACATTTGACCTCGCCGTCAGCCATCTCTTAAACAAACAAGCATCAAACCCGAAGGCCGGCTTAACCCAAAGTTAAGAAGAACATCGAACCTCGCCGTCAGCCATCTGTTAAACAAACAGGCATCGAACCTGAAGGTCGGCTAAACATGAAGTTGAGAAGTACATATGACCTCGCCATTAGAGATCTGCTAAACAAATAGGCATCGAACCTGGAGGGCGGCTCAACCCGAAGTTGAGAAGAAAATCTGATCTCGCCGTCAGGCATCTGTTAAACAAACAGAACATCGAACCCGAAGGCTGGCTCAACATGAAGTGTAGAAGAACATCAGACCTCGCCGTCAGGCATCTCTTAAACAAACATGCATCAAACCCGAAGGCTGGCTCAACCCTGAGAAGAACATCTGACCTCGCTGTCAGGCATCTATTAAACAAACAGGCATCGAACCCAAAGGCCGGCTCAACACGAAGTTGAGAACTACATTTGACCTTTCCGTGAGGAATCTACTAAACAAACAGGAATCGAACCCGAAGGGCGGCTCAACCAGAAGTATATAAGAACATTAGACCTTGTCGTCAAGCATGTATAAACAAACAGGCATCGAACCCGAAGGCCGGCACAACACGAAGATGAGAGGAACATCAGACCTCGCTGTCAGGCATCTGTTAAACAAACATGCATCAAACCCGAAAGGCGGATCAACCCGAAGTTGAGAAGAACATATGACCTCGATGTCAGACATTTGTTAAACAAACAGACATCAAACACGAAGTCCCACTCAACACGAACTTGAGAGCAACATCTGACCTCGCCATCAGGGATATTTAAAATAAACAGGCATCGAACCCGAAAGTTGACTCACCCCGATGTTGAGAAAAACATCTGACCTCGCTGTCAAGTATCTGTTAAACAAACAGGAATCGAACCCGAAGGCCGGCTCACCACGACGTTTAGAGGAACATTTGACCTTGCCGTCAGGCATCTGTTAAACAAACAGGCACCGAACCCAAAGGCCGGCTCAATACGAAGTGGAGAAGTACATCTGACCTCGCCATCATGCATCTGTTAAACAAACAAGTATCAAACCTGAAGGCCGGCTCAACACGAAGTTGAGAGGAAGATTTGACCTTGCGGTCAGGCATCTGTTAAACAAACATGCATCCAACCCGAAGGCCGGCTCAACACGAAGTTCAGAGGAACATTTGACCTTGTCGTCAGGCATCGAACCCGAAGGCCGGCTCAACCCGAAGTTGAGAAGAACATCTGGCCTCGCTGTCAGGTATCTGTTAAACAAACAGGCATTGAACCTGAAGGCCGGCTCAACACAAACTTGAGAGCAACATCTGACCTTGCCCTCAGGCATCTGTAAAATAAACAGACATCGAACCCGAAGGCCGGCTCAACATGTAGTTGAGAGAAACATCTGACCTCGCCGTCAAGCATATGTTAAACAAACAGGCATCGAACCCGAAGGCCGGCTCAACCAAAAGTTGAAAAGAATATTTGACCACGCCGTCAGGTATTTGTTAAACAAACAAGCATCGAACCCGAAGGCCGGCTCAACACGACATTTAGAGGAACATTTGACCTCGCCGTCAGGCATCTGTTAAACAAACAGGCACCGAGCTCGAAGGCCGGCTCAACACGAAGTTGAGAAGTAAATCTGACCTCGCCGTCATGCATCTGTTAAACAAACAAGCATCGAACCCAAAGGTCGGCTCAACACGAAGTTGAGAGGAAGATTTGACCTTGCGGTCAGGCATCTGTTAAACAAACAAGCATCGAACCCGAAGGCCGGCTCAACACGAAGTTGAGAGAAACATTTGACCTTGTCGTCAAGCATCTGTTAAACAAACAGGCATCGAACCCGAAGGGCGGCTTAACCTAAAGTTTAGAAGAACATCTGACCTTGCTGTCAGGCATCTGTTAAACAAACAGGCATCGAACCCGAAGGCCTGCTCAACACGAAGTTCATAGGAATATCTGACGTCGTCGTCAGGCATCTGTTAAACAAATAAACATCGAACACGAAGTCCCGCTCAACACAAATTTGAGATAAAAATATGACCTCGCCGTCACGCATATGTTAAACAAACAGGCATCGAACCCGAAGGCTAGTTCAACACGAAGTTGAGTGGAACATCTAACCTCACCGTCAATCATATGTTAAACAAACCGGCATTGAACTCGAAGGCCGGCCTAACCAAAAGCTGAAAAGAACATCTGACTCGCCGTCGCACATCTGTTAAACAAACTGGTATCGAACCCGAAGGCCGGATAAACCCGAAGTTGAGAAGAACATTTGACCTCGCTGTCAGGCATCTGTTAAACAAACAGGCATCAAACACCAAGTCCCACTCAACACGAACTTGAGAGAAACATCTAACCTCGCCGTAAGGCATCTGTAAAATAAACAGGCATCGAACCCGAAGGCCGGCTCAACACGAAGTTGAGAGGAACATTTGAACTCACCGTCAAGCATATGTTAAACAAACAGGAATCAAACTCGAAGGCCGGCTCAATCCGTAGTTGAGAAAAACATCTAACATTGCCATCAGGCATCTATTAGACAAACAGGCATCGAACCCAAAGGCCGACTCAACCCGAAGTTGACAAGAACATCTGACCACGCCGTCAGGCATTTGTTAAACAAATAGGCATCGAACCCGAAGGTCATCTCAATCCGTAGTTGAGAAAAACATATGACCTCGCCGTCAGACATCTATTAAACAAACAGGCATCGAACCCGAAGGCCGGCTCAACACAAAGTTCATAGGAATATCTGTTCTCGCTGCCAGGGATCTGTTAAACAAACAGGCATCGAGCCTAAAGGTCGACCCAACCTGAAGTTCATAGGAGTATCTGACCTCGCCGTCAGGCATCTGTTAAACAAATAGACATCAAACACGAAGTCCCGCTCAACACGAACTTGAGAGCAACATTTGACCTCACCGTCAGGCATCTGTTAAACAAATAGGCATCGAATCCGAAGGTCGGCTCAACACGAAGTTGAGTGGAACATCTGATCTTGGCGTCAATCATATGTTAAACAACTAGGCATCGAACTCGAAGGCCGGATCAACCAAAAGTTTAGAAGAACACTTGACCTCGTCGTCGCGCATCTGTTAAACAAAGAGGTATCGAACCCGAAGGTCGGCTCAACCCGAAGTTGAAAAGAACATCTGACCTTCCCGTCAGGTATCTGTTAAACAAACAGGCATCAAACCCGATGGTCGGCTCAACACGACGTTTAGTGGAACATTTGACCTCGCCGTCATGCATCTGTTAAACAAGAAAGCATCGAACCCGAATGCCGGCTCAACACAAAGTTGAGAGGGACATTTGACCTCACCGTCAAGCATCTGTTAAACAAACAGGCATCGAACTTGAAGGCCGACTCAACACGAAGTTGAGAGGAACATTTGACCTTGCCGTCAGGCGTCTGTTAAACAAACAGGCATCGAACCCGAAGGGCGGCTCAATCCGAAGTTGAGAAGAAGATCTGACCTCGCATTCAGGCATATGTTAAACAAACAGGGATCGAACCTGAAGACCGGCTCAACACGAAGTTCATAGGAATATCTAACCTCGCCATCAGGCATCTCTTAAACAAATAGACATCGAACACGAACTTGAGAGAAACATCTGACCTCGCTGTCGGGCATCTGATAAACAAACAGGCATCGAACCCGAAATCCAGCTCAACACGAAGTTGAGTGGAACATCTGGCCTCGCCGTCAATCATATGTTAAACAAACAGGCATTGAACTCGAAGGCCGGCTCATCCAAAAGTTGAGAAGAACATCTGACCTCGCCATAACGCATCTATTAAACAAATAGGCATCGAACCCGAAGGCCGGCTTAACCCGAAGTTGAGAAGAACATCTGACCTCGCCGTCAGGTATCTGTTAAACAAACAGACATTGAACCTGAAGGTCGGCTCAACACAAACTTGAGAGCAACATCTGACCTTGCCGTCAGGCATCTGTAAAATAAACAGGCATCGAACCCGAAGGCTGGCTCAACCAAAAGTCGAGAAGAACATCTGACCTTGCCGTCAAGCATCTGTTAAACAAACAGGCATCGAACCCGAAGGCTGGCTCAACCAAAATTTGAGAAGAATATCTGACCTCGCCCTCAGATATCTGTTAAACAAATAGGCATCGAACCCGAAGGCCGGCTCAACACGACATTTAGAGGAACATTTGACCTCGCCGTCAGGCATCTGTTAAACAAACAGGCACCGAGCCCGAAGGCTGGCTCAACACGAAGTTGAGAAGTACATCTGACCTCGCTGTCATGCATCTGTTAAACAAACAAGCATCGAACCCGAATTTCGGCTCAACAAGATATTGAGAGGAAGATTTGACCTTGCGGTCAGGCATCTGTTAAACAAACAGGCATCGAACTCGAAGGTCGGCTCAACACGAAGTTGAGAGGAACATTTGACCTTGTCGTTAGGCATCTGTTAAACAAACAGGCATCGAACCCGAAGGGCGGCTTAACCTGAAGTTGAGAAGAACATCTGACCTTGCTGTCAGGCATCTGTTAAACAAACAGGCATCGAACTCGAAGGCCTACTCAACACGAAGTTCATAGGAATATCTGAACTCGTCGCCAGACATCTGTTAAACAAAAAAACATCGAACACGAAGTCCCGCTCAACACGAACTTGAGAGAAAAATCTGACCTCGCCGTCAGACATATGTTTAACAAACAGGCATCGAACCCGAAGAAAGGTTCAACACGAAGTTGAGTGGAACATCTGACCTCACCATCAATCATATGTTAAACAACCAGGCATTGAACTCGAAGGTCGGACTAACCAAAAGCTGAGAAGAACATCTGACTCACCGTCGCGCATCTGTTAAACAAACTGGCATCGAACCCGAAGGTTGGATCAACCCGAAGTTGAGAAGAACATCTGTCCTTGCTGTCAGGCATCTGTTAAACAAACAGGCATCAAACACCAAGTCCCACTCAACACGAACTTGAGAGTAACATCTGACCTCGCCGTCAGGCATCTGTAAAATAAACAGGCATCGAACCCGAAGGCCGGCTCAACACGAAGTTGAGAGGAACATTTGACCTCGCTGTCAAGCATATGTTAAACAAACAGGCATCAAACCCGAAGGCCGACTCAACCAAAAGTTGAGAAGAACATCTGACCTCGCCGTCAGGCATCTGTTAAACAAATAGGCATCGAACCTAAAGGTCGGCTCAACCCGAAGCTGAGAAGAACATCTGACCTCGCCGTCAGGTATCTGTTAAACAAACAGGAATCGAACCTGAAGGCCGGCTAAACACGATGTTTAGTGGAACATTTGACCTCGCTGTCAGGCATCTGTTAAACAAACAGTCACCAAACTCGAAGGCCGGCTCAACACGAAGTTGAAAAGTACATCTGACCTCGCCGTCATGCATCTGTTAAACAAACAAGCATCAAATACGAAGGCCGGCTCAACACGAAGTTGAGAGAAACATTTGACCTCGCTGTCAGGCATCTGTTAAACAAATAGGCATCGAACCTGAAGGCCGACTCAACACCAAGTTGAGAGGAAAATTTGACCTCGCCGTCAGGATTCTGTTAAACAAACAGGCATTGAACCTGAAGGGCGACTCAACCCGAAGATTAGAAGAACATCTGACCTTGCTGTCAGGAATTTGTTAAACAAACAAATATCGAACCCGAAAGCCGGCTCAACGCGAAGTTCATAGGAATATCTGACCTCGCCGTCAGGCATCTATTAAACAAATAGACATCGAACACGAAGTCCCGCTCAACACGAACTTGAGAGCAACATCTGACCTCACCACCACGCATCTGTTAAACAAACAAGCATCGAACCCGAAGGTCGGCTCAACACGAAGTTGAGTGGAACATCTGACCTCGCCGTCAATCATATGTTAAACAAACAAGCATCGAACTCGAAGGCTGACTCAACCAAAAGTTTAGAAGAACATTTAACCTCGCCGTTGTGCATCTGTTAAACAAATAGGCATCGAACACGAAGGTCGGCTCAACCCAAAGCTAAGAAGAACATCTGACCTCGCCGTCAGGTATCTGTTAAACAAACAGGCATCGAACCCGAAGGCCGGCTAAACACGACGTTTAGTGGAACATTTGACCTCGCTGTTAGACATCTATTAAACAAACAGGCACCGAACCCGAAGGCATTCTCAACACGAAGTTGACAAGTACATCAGACCTCGCTGTTATGCATCTGTTAAACAAAAAGCAATGAACCCGAAGGCCGGCACAACACGAAGTTGAGAGGAACATTTGACCTCGCCGTCACGCATCTGTTAAACAAACAGGCATCGAACCCGAATGGCGGCTCAACCCGAAGTTTAGAAGAACATGTGACCTCACTGTCAGGCATCTGTTAAACAAACAGGCATCGAACCCGAAGGCCGGCTCAACACAAAGTTCATAGGAATATCTGACCTTTCCGTCAGGCATCTGTTAAACAAATAGACATCAAACACAAAGTCCCGCTTAACACAAACTTGAGAGCAACATCTGACCTTGCCGTTAGGCGTCTATTAAACAAATAGGCATCGAACCCGAAGGCCGGCTCAACATGAAGTTGAGTGGAACATCTGACCTCGCCGTCAATCATATGTTAAACAAACAGGCATCAAACTCGAAGGCCGAATCAACCAAAAGTTGAGAAGAACATCTGACCTTGCCGTCAGGCATCTGTTAAACAAACAGGAATCTAACCCGAAGGCGGGTTCAACCCGAAGTTGAGAAGAACATTTGACCTCGCTGTCAGGCATCTGTTAAACAAACATGCATCGAACCCGAAGACCGGCTCAACACGAAATTGATAGGAACATTTGACCTCTCCATCAGGAATCTGTTAAACAAACAGGCATCAAACACGAAGTCCCGCTCAACACGAACTTAAGAGCAACATCTGACCTCGCCGTCAGGCATCTCTTAAACAAACAGGCATCGAACCCGAAGGTCGGCTCAACATGAAGTTGAGAGGAACATCTGACCTCGCCGTCAAGCATGTGTTAAACAAATAGGCATCGAACCCGAAGGCCGGCTCAACCTGAAGACGAGAGGAACATCTGACCTCGTCGTCAGGTATCTGTTAAACAAACAGGCATCCAACCCAAAATTGAGGGGAACAATTGACCTCGCCATCAGGCATCTGTTAAACAAACAGGGATCGAACCCGAAGGGTGGCTCAACCCGAACTTGAGAAGAACATCTGACGTCGTCGTCAAGCATCTGTTAAATAAACAAGCATCGAACCCGAAGGCCGGCACAACACCAAGTTGAGAGGAACATCTGACCTCGCCGTCAAACATCTATGAAACAAATAGGCATCGATTCCGAAGGCCGTCTCAACACGATGTTCAAAGAGATATCTGACCTTGTCGTTAGGGATTTGTAAAACAAACAGGCATCAAACACGAAGGCCAGCTCAACCCAAAGTTTAGAAGAACATCTGACCTAGCTGTCAGGCATCTGTTAAATAAAACAGGAATCGAACACGAAGGACGGATAAATCCGAAGATAAGAAGAACATCTGACCTTGCGGTCAGGCACCTGTTAAACAAACAGGCATCGCACCCGAAGCCCGACATAACACGAAGTTGAGAAGTACATCTGATCTCGCCGTCAGGCATCTCTTAAACAAACAGGCAACGAACCCGGAGGCCGGCTCAACACAATGTTGAGAAGAACATCTGACCTGGCCGTCAGGCATCAGTTAAACAAACAGGAATCGAACCCGAAGGCCGGCTCAACCCGAAGTTGAGAAGAACATCTGACCTCGTCGTCAGGCATCTGTTAAACAAACATGCATCGAACCCGAAGGTCGGTTCAACACGAAGTTGAGAGGAACATTTGACCTCGTCGTGAGGCATCTACTAAACAAACAGGCATCGAACCCGAAGGGCGGCTCAACCATTAGTTGATAAGAATATTAGACCTCGCCATCAGGAATCTGTAAAACACACAGGCAGCAAACCCGAGGGCCGGCTAAACATGAAGTTGAGAGGAACATTTGACCTCGCCATCAGACATCTGTTAAACAAACAGGCATCGAACCCGAAGGGCAGCTCAACCCGAAGTTGATATGAACATCTGACCTCGCTGTCAAGCATCTGTTAAACAAACAGGCATCGAACCCGAAAGCCGGCTCAACACGAAGTTCATGGGAATATCTGACCTCGCCGTCAGGCATCTGTTAAACAAATAGGCATCGAACACGAAGTCCTGCTCAACACGAACTTGAGAGCAACATCTAACCTCACCGTTAGGTATCTGTTAAACAAACATGCATCGAACCCGAAGGCCGGTGCAACAAGAATTTGAGTGGAACATCTGACCTCATTGTGAATCATATGTTAAATAAACAGGCATCGAACTCGAAGGCCGGCTCAACCAAAAGTTGAGAAGAACATTTGACCTCGCCGTTGCGCATCTGTTTAACAAACAAGCATCGAACCCGAAGGCCGACTCAACCCGAAGTTGAGAAGAACATCTGACCTCGCTGTCAGGTATCTGTTAAACAAACAGGCATTGAACCCGAAGGCCGGCTCAACACAAAGTTTAGTGGAAAATTTGACCTTGCCGTTAGGCATCTGTTAAACAAACAGGGACCGAACCCGAAGGCCGGCTCAAAACGAAGTTAAGAAGAACATCTGACCTCGCTATCATGCATCTATTAAACAAACAAGCATCGAACTCGAAGGCCGGCTCAACACGAAGTTAAGAGGAACATTTGACCTCGCCGCCAGGCATCTGTTAAAAAAACAGGCATCGAACTTGAAAGTCGGCTCAACACGAAGTTGAGAGGAACATTTGACCTCGCCGTCAGGCATTTGTTAAATAAACAGGCATCGAACCCGAAGGCCGGCTCAACACGAAGTTCATAGGAATATCTGACCACGCCGTCAGGCATCTGTTAAACAAATAGACATCGAACACAAAGTCCCGCTCAACACGAACCTGAGAGCAAAATCTGACCTCGCCATTAGGCATACGTTAAACAAATAGGTATCGAACCCGAAGGCCGGTTCAACACTAAGTTGAGTGGAACATCTGACCTTACCATCCATCATATGTTAAATAAACAGGCATTGAACTCGAAGGTCGGCTCAACCAAAAGCTGAGAAGAACATCTAACCTTGCCGTCGCGCATCTGTTAAACAAGCAGGTATCGAACTCGAAGGCCGGATCAACCCGAAGTTGAGAAGAACATCTTACCTCGTTGTCAGGCATCTGTTAAACAAACAGGCATCGAACATGAAGTCCCACTCAACACGAACTTGAGAGCAACATCTGACCTCGCCGTCAGGCATCTGTGAAATAAACAGGCATCGAACCCGAAGGCTGGCTCAACACGAAGTTGAGAGGAACATTTGACCTCGCTGTCAAGTATATGTTAAACAAACAGGAATCAAACCCGAAGGTCGGCTCAACCAAGCGTTGATAAGAACATCTGACCTCGCGGTCAGGCATCTGTTAAACAAACAGGCATCAAACCTGAAGGTCGGCTCAACCCGAAGTTGAGAAGAACATCTGACCTCGCCGTCAAGCATCTGTTAAACAAACATGCATCGAACCCGAAGGTCGGTTCAACACGAAGTTGAGAGGAACATTTGACCTCGCCGTGAGGCATCTACTAAACAAACAGGCATCGAACCCGAAGGGTAGCTCAACAAGTAGTTGATAAGAATATTAGACCTCGCCATCAGGAATCTGTAAAACACATAGGCAGCAAACCCGAAGGCCGGCTAAACATGAAGTTAAGAGGAACATTTGACCTCGCCGTCAGCCATCCGTTAAACAAATAGGCATCGAACCCGAAGGGAAGCTCAACCCAAAGTTGATAAGAACATCTGACCTCGCTGTCAGGCATCTGTTAAACAAACAGGCATCGAACCCGAAAGCCGACTCAACACGAAGTTCATGGGAATATCTGACCTCGCCATCAGGCATCTGTTAAACAAATTGGCATCGAACACGAAGTCCCGCTCAACACGAACTTGAGAGCAACATCTGACCTCACCGTCAAGCATCTGTTAAATAAACATGCATCGAACCTGAAGGCCGGTGCAACAAGAAGTTGAGTGGAACATCTGACCTCGTTGTGAATCATATGTTAAATAAACAGGCATCGAACTTGAAGGCCGGCTCAACTAAAAGTTGAGAAGAACATTTGGCCTTGCCGTTGCGCAAATGTTTAACAAACAAGCATCGAACCCGAAGGCCGGCTCAACCCGAAGTTGAGAAGAACATCTGACCTCGCTGTCAGGTATATGTTAAACAAACAGGCATTGAACCCGAAGGCTGGCTCAACACGAAGTTTAGTGGAAAATTTGACCTCGTCGTTAGGCATCTGTTAAACAAACAGGCACCGAACCCGAAGGCCGGCTCAAAACGAAGTTGAGAAGTACATCTGACCTCGCCGTCATACATCTGTTAAACAAACAAGCATCGAACTCGAAGGCTGGCTCAACACGAAGTTAAGAGGAACATTTGACCTCGCCACCAGGCATCTTTTAAAAAAACAGGCATTGAATCTGAAGGTCGGCTCAACAGGAAGTTGAGAGGAACATTTGACCTCGCCGTCAGGCATCTGTTAAACAAACAGGCATCGAACCCGAAGGGCGGCTCAACCCGAAGTTGAGAAGAACATCTGACCTCGCTGTCAGGCATCTGTTAAATAAACAGGCATCGAACCCGAAGGCCGGCTCAACACGAAGTTCATAGGAAGATCTGACCACGCCATCAGGCATCTGTTAAACAAATAGACATCGAACACGAAGTCCCTCTCAACACGAACCTGAGAGCAAAATCTGACCTCACCATTAGGCATACGTTAAACAAACAGGCATCGAACCCGAAGGCCGGTTCAACACTAAGTTGAGAGGAACATTTGACCTCGTCGTGAGGCATCTACTAAACAAACAGGCATCGAACCCGAATGGCGGCTCAACCATTAGTTGATAAGAATATTAGACCTCGCCATCAGGAATCTGTAAAACACACAGGCAGCAAACCCGAAGGCCGGCTAAACATGAAGTTGAGAGGAACATTTGACCTTGCCATCAGACATCTGTTAAACAAACAGGCATCGAACCCAAAGGGCAGCTCAACCCGAAGTTGATATGAACATCTGACCTCGCTGTCAAGCATCTGTTAAACAAACATGCATCGAACCCGAAAGCCGGCTCAACACGAAGTTCATGGGAATATCTGACCTCGCCGTCAGGCATCTGTTAAACAAATTGGCATCGAACACGAAGTCCCGCTCAACACGAACTTGAGAGCAACATCTGACCTCACCGTTAGGCATCTGTTATACAAACATGCATCGAACCCGAAGGCCGGCGCAACAAGAATTTGAGTGGAACATCTGACCTCGTCGTGAATCATATGTTAAATAAACAGGCATCGAACTCGAAGGACGGCTCAACCAAAAGTTGAGAAGAACATTTGACCTCGCCGTTGCGCATCTGTTTAACAAACAAGCATCGAACCCGAAGGCCGGCTCAACCCGAAGTTGAGAAGAACATCTGACCTCGCCGTCAGGTATCTATTAAACAAACAGGCATTGAACCCGAAGGCCGACTCAACACAAAGTTTAGTGGAAAATTTGACCTTGCCGTTAGGCATCTGTTAAACAAACAGGCACCGAACCCGAAGGCCGGCTCAAAACGAAGTTGAGAAGAACATCTGACCTCGCTATCATGCATCTATTAAATATACAAGCATCGAACTCGAAGGCCGACTCAACACGAAGTTAAGAGGAACATTTGACCTCGCCGCCAGGCATCTGTTAAAAAAACAGGCATCGAACTTGAAAGCCGGCTCAACACGAAGTTGAGAGGAACATTTGAACTCGCCGTCAGGCATCTGTTAAATAAACAGGCATCGAACCCGAAGGCCGGCTCAACACGAAGTTCATAGGAATATCTGACCACGCCGTCAGACATCTGTTAAACAAATAGACATCGAACACAAAGTCCCGCTCAACACGAACCTGAGAGCAAAATCTGACCTCGCCATTAGGCATACGTTAAACAAATAGGCATTGAACCCGAAATCCGGTTCAACACTAAGTTGAGTGGAACATCTGACCTTACCATCCATCATATGTTAAATAAACAGGCATTGAACTCGAAGGTCGGCTCAACCAAAAGCTGAGAAGAACATCTGACCTTGCCGTCGCGCATCTGTTAAACAAATAGGTATCGAACTCGAAGGCCGGATCAACCCGAAGTTGAGAAGAACATCTTACCTCGTTGTCAGGCATCTGTTAAACAAACAGGCATCGAACATGAAGTCCCACTCAACACGAACTTGAGAGCAACATCTGACCTCGCCGTCAGGCATCTGTGAAATAAACAGGCATCGAACCCGAAGGCTGGCTCAACACGAAGTTGAGAGGAACATTTGACCTCGCCGTCAAGTATATGTTAAACAAACAGGAATCAAACCCGAAGGTCGGCTCAACCAAACGTTGATAAGAACATCTGACCTCGCGGTCAGGCATCTGTTAAACAAACAGGCATCAAACCTGAAGGTCGGCTCAACCCGAAGTTGAGAAGAACATCTGACCTCGCCGTCAAGCATCTGTTAAACAAACATGCATCGAACCCGAAGGTCGGTTCAACACGAAGTTGAGAGGAACATTTGACCTCGCCGTGAGGCATCTACTAAACAAACAGGCATCGAACCCGAAGGGTAGCTCAACAAGTAGTTGATAAGAATATTAGACCTCGCCATCAGGAATCTGTAAAATACACAGGCAGCAAACCCGAAGGCCGGCTAAACATGAAGTTAAGAGGAACATTTGACCTCGCCGTCAGCCATCCGTTAAACAAATAGGCATCGAACCCGAAGGGCAGCTCAACCCAAAGTTGATAAGAACATCTGACCTCGCTGTCAGGCATCTGTTAAACAAACAGGCATCGAACCCGAAAGCCGACTCAACACGAAGTTCATGGGAATATCTGACCTCGCCGTCAGGCATCTGTTAAACAAATAGGCATTGAACACGAAGTCCCGCTCAACACGAACTTGAGGGCAACATCTGACCTCACCGTCACGCATCTGTTAAACAAACATGCATCGAACCTGAAGGCCGGTGCAACAAGAAGTTGAGTGGAACATCTGACCTCGTTGTGAATCATATGTTAAATAAACAGGCATCGAACTTGAAGGCCGGCTCAACTAAAAGTTGAGAAGAACATTTGACCTTGCCGTTGCGCAAATGTTTAACAAACAAGCATCGAACCCGAAGGCCGGTTCAACCCGAAGTTGAGAAGAACATATGACCTCGCTGTCAGGTATCTGTTAAACAAACAGGCATTGAACCCGAAGGCCGGCTCAACACGAAGTTTAGTGGAAAATTTGACCTTGCCGTTAGGCATCTGTTAAACAAACAGGCACCGAACCCGAAGGCCGGCTCAAAACGAAGTTGAGAAGTACATCTGACCTCGCCGTCATGCATCTGTTAAACAAACAAGCATCGAACTCGAAGGCCGGCTCAACACGAAGTTAAGAGGAACATTTGACCTCGCCACCAGGCATCTTTTAAAAAAACAGGCATTGAATCTAAAGGTCGGCTCAACACAAAGTTGAGAGGAACATTTGACCTCGCCGTCAGGCATCTGTTAAACAAACAGGCATCGAACCCGAAGGGCGGCTCAACCCGAAGTTGAGAAGAACATCTGACCTCGCTGTCAGGCATCTGTTAAATAAACAGGCATCGAACCCGAAGGCCGGCTCAACACGAAGTTCATAGGAAGATCTGACCACGCCATCAGGCATCTGTTAAACAAATAGACATCGAACACGAAGTCCCTCTCAACACGAACCTGAGAGCAAAATCTGACCTCACCATTAGGCATACGTTAAACAAACAGGCATCGAACCCGAAGGCCGGTTCAACACTAAGTTGAGTGGAACATCTGACCTTACCATCCATCATATGTAAAATAAACAGGCATTGAACTCGAAGGTCGACTCAACCAAAAGCTGAGAAGAACATCTGACCTTGCCGTCGCGCATCTGTTCAACAAACATGTATCGAACTCGAAGGCCGGATCAAACCGAAGTTGAGAAGAACATCTTACCTCGCTGTCAGGCATCTGTTAAACAAACAGGCATCGAACACGAAGTCCCACTCAACACGAACTTGAGAGCAACGTCTGACCTCGCCGTCAGACATCTGTAAAATAAACAGGCATCGAACTCGAATGCTGGTTCAACACGAAGTTGAGAGGAAGAGTTGACCTCGCCGTCAAGCATATGTTAAACAAACAGGAATCAAACCCGAAGGTCGGCTCAACCAAAAGTTGATAAGAACATCTGACCTCGCGGTCAGGCATCTGTTAAACAAACAGGCATCGAACCTGAAGGCCGGCTCAACCAGAAGTTGAGAAGAACATCTGACCCAGCTGTCAGGCATCTGTTAAACATACAGGCATCGAACACGAAGGACGGCTAAATCCGAAGATAAGAAGAACATCTGACCTTGCGGTCAGGCACCTGTTAAACAAACAGGCATCGCACCCGAAGCCCGGCTCAACACGAAGTTGAGAAGTACATCTGATCTCGGCGTCAGGCATCTGTTAAACAAACAGGCAACGAACCCGGAGGCCGGACCAACACGATGTTGAGAAGAACATTTGACCTGGCCGTCAGGCATCAATTAAACAAACAGGAATCGAACCCGAAGGCCGGTTCAACCCGAAGTTGAGAAGAACATCTGACCTCACCGTCAGGCATCTGTTAAACAAACATGCATCGAACCCGATGGCCGGCTCAACACGAAGTTGAGAGGAACATTTGACCTCGTCGTGAGGCATCTACTAAACAAACAGGCATCGAACTTGAAGGGCGGCTCAACCAGAAGTTGATAAGAATATTAGACCTCGCCATCAGGAATCTGTTAAACACACAGGCAGCAAACCCGAAGGCCAGCTAAACACGAAGTTGAGAGGAACATTTCACCTCACCATCAGACATCTGTTAAACAAACAGGCATCGAACCCGAAGAACATCTGACCTTGCTGTCAGGCATATGTTAAACAAATAGGCATCGAACACGAAGTCTCGCTCAACACGAACTTAAGAGCAACATCTGACCTCGCCGTCAGGCATCTGTTAAAAAAACAGGCATCGAACCTGAAGGTCGGCTCAACATGAAGTTGAGAGGAACATCTGACCTCGCCGTCAAGCATATGTTAAACAAATAGGCATCGAACCCGAAGGCCGACTCAACCTGAAGATGAGAAGAACATCTGACCTCGCCGTTAGGTATCTGTTAAACAAACAGGCATCCAACCCGAATTTGAGAGGAACATTTGACCTCGCCGTCACACATCTGTTCAACAAACAGGGATCGAACCTGAAGGGCGGCTCAACTCGAAGTTGAGAAGAACATTTGACGTCGCTGTCTGGATCTGTTAAATAAACAAGCATCGAACCCAAAGGTCGGCACAACACCAAGTTGAGAGGAACATCTGACCCCGCCGTCAGACATCTATGAAACAAACAGGCATCGATTCCGAAGGCCAGCTCAACATGAAGTTCAAAGAGATATCTGACCTTGCCGTCAGGGATTTGTTAAACAAACAGGCATCGAACACGAAGGCCAGCTCAAACCGAAGTTTAGAAGAACATCTGACCTCGTTGTCAGGCATCAGTTAAACAAACAGGCATCGAACACGAAGGACGGCTAAATCCAAAGATAAGAAGAACATCTGACCTCGCAGTCAGGCACCTGTTAAACAAACAGGCATCGCACCCGAAGGCCGGCTCAACACGAAGTTGAGAAGTACATATGATCTCGCCATCAGGCATCTGTTAAACAAACAGGCCACGAACCCGGAGGCCGGCTCAACACGATGTTTAGAAGAACATCTAACATCGCCGTCAGGCATCAGTTAAACAAGCATGCATCAAACCCGAAGGCCGGCTCAACACGAAGTTGAGAAGAACATTTGACCTCGCCGTGAGGCATCTACTAAACAAACAGGCATCGAACCCGAAGGGCGGCTAAACCATAAGTTGATAAGAATATTAGACCTCGCCATCAGGAATCTATTAAACACACAGGAAGCGAACTCGAAGGTCGGCTAAACACGAAGTTGAGAGGAACATTTGACCTCGCCGTCAGACATCTATTAAACAAACAGGCATCAAACCCGAAGGGAAGCTCAACCCGAAGTTGAGAAGAACATCTGAACTCGCTGTCAGGCATCTGTTAAACAAACAGGCATCAAACCTGAACTCCGGCTTAACACGAAGTTTATAGGAATATCTGACCTCACTGTCAGGCATCTGCTAAACAAATAGGCATCGAACACGATGTCCCGCTCAACACGAACTTAAGAGCAACATCTGACCTTACCGTCAGGCATCTGTTAAACAAATAGGCATCGAACCCGAAGGCTGGCTCAACACGAAGTTGAGTGGAACATCTGACATCACCGTCAATCATATGTTAAACAAACAGGTATCGAACTCGAAGGTCGGCTCAACCAAAAGTTGAGAAGAACATTTGACCTTGCCGTTGCGCATCTGTTAAACAAACTGGCATCGAACCCGAAGGCCGGCTCAACCCGAAGTCGAGAAGAACATCTGACCTCGCCGTCAAGTATCTGTTAAACAAACAGGCATCAAACCCGAAGGCCGACTCAACACGATGTTTAGTGGAACATTTGACCTCGTCGTTAGGCATCTGTTAAACAAACAGGCACCGAACTTGAAGGCAGGCTCAACACAAAGTTGAGAAGTACATCAGACCTAGCCGTTATGCATATGTTAAACAAACAAGCATCGAACTCGAAGGTCGGCTCAACACGAAGTTGAGAGGAACATTGGACCTCGCCGTCTGTAACGCCCCGATTTCGATTATCTCTTTTTTGTTAGGTCCTTTTTTATTCTAATTGGGCGAATATTATTTTGATGTGGAATTTTCGTGGAGATATGTTATGTTTACATATTATTCTATTTTACCCGATTTTGGGAGTTTTCGGAGAAAATAGTTGGAGGGTATTTTGGACACTTCCTATTTAATGATAAGTTGGATATTTTATGAGATATTGAGTTAGTAGATGTTTTGGGAAAAATAATAGGAAGATATTAAAGAGGAAATAGAAGAGAAAGAAAGATAGTAAGAAAGGGAGGAAAGAAAAGAGAAAGAAAGAAGGAGAAGAGAAAGAGGAGAGAAAGAGGAGGAAACATTGGAAAACATCAAGATCAAACCCTAGCTTGCGGTTAATCAGGTAAGGGTGAGAAGTTTTATCATCTTAATAATGTATATGATCATGTATGTGCTAGATTGGGTTTGTTGGATCGTTTTCTATGTTTCCATTTCTAAGTCGAAAGTTGATTTAATCGGTAGAAACTGAGTTTTATCGGTTAGAATTTGGAATAGATGGTGTAGTATAGTCGGGTGATGAGTGGGTTGTGCTACTGGAAGTGATTTGGATTAAATCGGTCGGTTTGTGAGGTTTGGGCTTTTGGACAGCCATGGGAGTTCTGAGTTCGCAAGTTCGCCAGGCGAATGGTTGCGAAGCTTCGCCAAGCGAAGCCCAGCGAGCAGCAGCGAACCAAGTCAGTAGCAAACACCCTGTCTTCGCTGGCAAGTTCGCCAGGCGAATGAGTATGGCGAAGGTTCGCTAGGCGAGTGTGCTAGCGAGTTCTAGCGAGTAATTCCAGAATAAATCCCAGTGGTCTTCGCTGGCAAGTTTGCCAGGCGAACGAGGTAGCGAAGGTTCGCCAGAGGCTTCGCTAGGCGAAGGTTAGCGAACATAGCAGCATATTTTCTTTTCTTGTGTTTTCCATTCGTGGATTGGTTGTGTGGTTTGGTTGCGATCAATCCTTGTCTGAGATGACTAATTATATGCTGTTATGTGTGTTGTGGGTAGCCGTATGGCGTGAATCCTAGTTTTTGATTTGTAAAGTGTGGAATGTGGCCGTTTGGCAATTTGGAGCATTTACTTGAATTGAATAGAAATGCATGTTGAGATCGAATGATAAATATAAACCAGGTATGAATTGGTGTGAATGAATGGTGAATAGGTATATATGTATTTTGATATGTATATATATTGTGAATGCATAATGAATATATGCGATGAATGTGAAGAATGCATGAGTATGTTTGTAAACATGTATGCATTTCAAGAAGTGTATGGAGTCATTTTGCATGTGAAGCATCATGAAGTACATTCTTGTGCTGTTGATTCCTAGGAGAGTCTGATGAGTGATAGGATTCCTAGGAGAGTCCGAAGAGTGATGTGACTCCTCAGAGAATCTGATGAACGATGTGATTCCTCGGAGAATCTGATGAGCGATGTGATTCCTCGGAGAATCTGATGAGCGATGTGATTCCTCGGAGAATCTGATGAGCGATGTAATTCCTCGGAGAATCTGATGAACGATGTGATTCCTCGGAGAATCTGATGAGCGATATGGTTCCTTGGAGAATCTGATGAGCGATGTGATTCCTTGGAGAATCTGACGAGCGATGTGATTCCTCGAAGAATCTGATGAGCAATGTGATCCCTAGGAGAATCTGATGAGTTATAGTGTACCCGTGAGGGGCGTGAGTGAATTGATTCTTAGGAGAATCTGATGGACGATTAAGTCGGTATCATATTACATTTGCGTAGAGTGGCGGGTTGGCCTCTATGATTTGCATTTATCATCTTTGCATGATGTATGGTGAATAAACATGATTGTAGATGTTTATGTAAATTGTTGATAATTGGCATGAATGGAATGTTTGAAGATACATGTATGTGTGAGTATATCTGTATATGTGTGTATGTTTATGAATTAATATAAACATTGATGATGCATATTGTATATGCTTAGTGTTCTATTTGTAAATAGATATTTGTGAATACATTGCGATGTACGGTGTAGTGAGATGAGTTGTGGTGAGAACGCAAATGATGTTATTGGATGTTATATGTATATGTATATATGTTTATATGCATTATGTATTATGATATTGTTTCTCACCCTTCTGCTGTTTTATAATGCTCTATGAGGCATTGCAGATTAGATTGCTGGAGTTTTGTGAAGCGTGGCTTCATTCCTTTTTGGTCGGTCGGCTCTGATATGTAGCATAGGGTAGCTAGGGATTGTTTTGATTCTTTTGTGATACATCTATGCTTGTATCTGCTGATGAATGTTGATGAAACATGCTGGTTGAATATTGTATATATAGATGAGGTTGTGAATCAACTTGAATGATGTATATGTATGTGATTACATGTTTTGGAAGTTATGAAATATTTAGATGTTTCCGCCTATGTTCTAAATATTTTTCCTTGTGGGTGTTGCCCCGTTGTTGCATATATGTTGAGCAGGTGTTGTGCATGTTGAATTTTGGGTATAATGTGATATGCCCCTTTTATGCCGTGATATAAATGTACTCTGATGAAACTTTGAATTTATGCCTAAATGATTATTTGTATTATTTTTGGGGTATAGAAAGGGGGTGTTACATTAAGTGGTATCAGAGCCAGTGTTGAGTCAGTTGTGTCTGTCTTATTGTTATGTTGGTTGAACGGTTGTTTAACCTTGTTATTTTTGGGAATAATTAGAATATGGCTGGTCGTAATGACAATGCAATGGCTGCTGCATTGGAGGCAATGGCTAGAGCAGTGCAGGGTGCACCTAATGTGAACACTAATGATGAGTTCAGAAAGAATCAACCGCCAGTGTTCAAAGGAAGGTTTGATCCGGACGGTGCTCAGATTTGGATGAAGGAAATCGAGAGGATCTTTAGAGTTATGAATTGTGCTGAAGGGAACAAGGTGAGACTTGGATCTCACATGTTGCGAGAAGAAGCCGATGACTGGTGGATCGGTATGCGACAAGTTCTTGAAGTGGATGACGAGGAAATAACTTGGGATTTATTTCGTGCTGAATTTTTGAGAAAGTATTATCCTGAGAGTGTGAAGGGAAAGAAGGAGATGGAATTCCTGGAATTGAAACAAGGCAATATGTCCGTGGTAGACTACACGGCTAAGTTCACAGAGTTAGTAAAATTTCATCCTCACTATGACGCGGTGACGGTGGAATTTTCTAAGTGTGTTAAGTATGAGAACGGCTTACGTCCTGAGATCAAGCAAGCAATGGGCTATCAGAGGATAAGGAGATTTTCGGACTTGACCGAATGTTGTCAAATTTTTGAAGAGGATAGTAAAACTCGTTCTACTCACTACAAGAGTTTGAAGGAGGAGAAAGAAAGGCAACAGGTAAGGAGTGGACCTTATGTGACGCCTGCCGATAAGAGCAAGCATAGGGAGGACTTTGTTAAGAGGCCTGGTGGAGGGAGTTCTGGATCCATTAAATGCTACAAGTGTGGTGAGATGGGTCATAAGTCTTTTATGTGTGGAAAGCCCAAAGTTAAGTGCTCTAACTGCGAAGTTATTGGGCATGATGCTACGGATTGTAGAAAAGGTGTGGTGAAGTACTACAATTATGGAGAAGAAGGTCACATCAGTGCTAAGTGTCCTCAACCTAAGAAAGCTCCAACAAGTGGGAAGGTATTTGCATTAGCAGGATCAGACACTACTAATGCGGATCGGTTGATTAAAGGTACATGCTTTAGTAATGATATGCCTTTAGTTGCTATTATTGATACCGGAGCGACTCATTTGTTCGTTTCTTTTGAGTGCGCTAAGCGTTTGGATTTGTGTTTGTCTTCTTGTGGTGGTGATATGGTTATTGAGACTCCCGCATCGGGGTCGGTAACTACGTCTTTAGTGTGTTTAAGTGTCCTTTGACCATGTGTGGTAAGGGTTCTATCATGGACTTAGTATGTTTACCATTAGAAAGATTATATGTAATCTTGGATATGAGCTGATTGCTGTATGATAGAGTTAGTGTGGATTGTTATTTCCCGTTGGCAAGAATTTCCCCTTTGAAAGATGGGAAGGATGAGCGTTTCTTATTCCCGAAAGAGTTGAAGAAACTTTTGGGGGATGGAACTCAAGTGTTCAGTTGTTTGCATCATTGTCGGCGGAGAGTAAGGATGAACTGGATGTATTTCTAGTGGTGCGTGACTTTTCAGAGATGTTTCTGGAAGGATGTTAAGGATGTACCGCCGGGAAGAGAAATTGGATTTGAAGTCCAAGGATTTGATGGTGATAAGAGGGGAGACTTCAAGGTGATAATATTGGAATATGTACGTGCCCAAGATTCGATCTCATTGGGGTAGAATGACTATGTGTCGTTCCTAGTGAGATGATCACCGGGGTAGAATGACTGAGATGTTATTCCTGGTGGGGTGCAAGCGGTGTACCCATAATCTCCAATGGAGATTGTGGCGGATCGACAGGTTTATAGGATCTACATGGCATAACTATGACTGCGGTATGAAGTGTTCATGTGTTCGATCGTGTATGATTTGGGAATTGGGGAGTAAGATGTATGTATCGCATCCAGAGTTGTTTTGGATCAGGTAATATTTTCGAGGACGAAAATTTCTAAAGTGGGGGAGAGTTGTAACGCCCCGATTTCGATTATCCCTTTTTCGTTAGTTCCTTTTTGATTCTAATTGGGCGAATATTATTTTGATGTGGAATTTTCATGGAGATATGTTATGTTTACATATTATTCTATTTTACCCGATTTTGGGAGTTTTCGGAGAAAATAGTTGGAGGCTATTTTGGACATTTCCTATTTAATGATAAGTTGGATATTTTATGAGATATTGAGTTAGTAGATGTTTTGGGAAAAATAATAGGAAGATATTAAAGAGGAAATAGAAGAGAAAGACAGGAAGGAAAGAAAAGAGAAAGAAAGAAGGAGGAGAGAAAGAGGAGGAAACATTGGAAAACATCAAGATCAAACCCTAGCTTGCGGTTAATCAGGTAAGGGCGACAAGTTTTATCATCTTAATATTGTATATGATCGTGTATGTGCTAGATTGGGTTTGTTGGATCGTTTTCTATTTTTCCATATCTAGGTCGGAAGTTGATTTAATCGGTAGAAACTGAGTTTTATCGGTTAGAATTTAGAATAGATGGTGTAGTATAGTCGGGTGATGAGTGGGTTGTACTACTGGAACTGATTTGGATTAAATTGGTCGGTTTGTGAGGTTTGGGCTTTTGGACAGCCATGGGAGTTCTGAGTTCGCAGGTTCGCCAGGCGAAGCCCAGTGAGCAGTAGCGAACCAAGTCAGTAGCAAACACCCTGTCTTCGCTGGCAAGTTCGCCAGGCGAATGAGTATGGCAAAGGTTCGCCAGGCGGGTGTGCTAGCGAGTGCTAGCGAGTAATTCCAGAATAACTCCCAGTGGTCTTCGCTGGTAAGTTCGCCAGGCGAATGAGGTAGCGAAGGCTCGCCAGAGGCTTCGCCAGGAGAAGGTTAGCGAACACAACAACATATTTTCTTTTCTTGTATTTTCCATTCGTGGATTGGTTGTGTGGTTTGGTTGCGATCATTCCTTGTCTGAGATGACTAATTATATGTTGTTATGTGTGCTGTGGGAGGCCGTATGGCGTGAATCCTAGTTTGTGATTTGTAAAGTGTGGAATGTGGCCGTTTGGCAATTTGGAGCATTTACTTGAATTGAATAGAAATGCATGTTGAGATCGAATGATAAATATAAACCAGGTATGAATTGGTGTGAATGAATGGTGAATAGGTATATATGTATTTTGATATGTATATATATTGTGAATGATTAATGAATATATGCGATGAATGTGAAGAATGCATGAGTATGTTTGTAAACATGTATGCTTTTCAAGAAGTGTATGGAGTCATTTTGCATGTGAAGCATCATGAAGTACATTCTTGTGCTGTTAATTCCTAGGATAGTCTGATGAGTGATAGGATTCCTAGGAGAGTTCGATGAGTGATGTGATTCCTCAGAGAATCTGATGAACGATGTGATTCCTCGGAGAATCTGATGAGCGATGTGATTCCTCGGAGAATCTGATGAGCGACGTGATTCCTCGGAGAATCTGATGAACGATGTGATTCCTCGAAGAATCTGATGAGTGATGTGATTCCTCGAAGAATCTGATGAGCGATGTGATTCCTCGGAGAATCTGATGAACAATGTGATTCCTCGGAGAATCTGATGAGTGATGTGATTCCTTGGAGAATCTGATGAGCGATGTTATTACTCGGAGAATCTGATGAACGATGTGATTCCTCGGAGAATCTGATGAGCAATGTGATCCCTAGGATAATCTGATGAGTTATAGTGTACCCGTGAGGGGCGTGAGTGAATTGATTCTTAGGAGAATCTGATGGACGATTAAGTTGGTATCATATTACATTTGCGTAGAGTGGCGGGTTGGCCTCTATGATTTGCATTTATCATCTTTGCATGATGTATGGTGAATAAACATGATTGTAGATGTTTATGTAAATTGTTGATAATTGGCATGAATGGAATGTTTGAAGATACATGTATGTGTGAGTATATCAGTATATGTGTGTATGTTTATGAATTAATATAAACATTGATGATGCATATTGTATATGCTTAGTGTTCTATTTGTAAATAGATATTTGTGAATACATTAGGATGTACGGTGTAATGAGATGAGTTGTGGTGAGAACGCGAACGATGTTATTGGATGTTATATGTATATATATATATATATATATATATATATATATATATATATATATATATATATATATATATATATATATATATATATATATATATATATATATATATATATATATATATATATATATATATATATATATATGTTTATATGCATTATGTATTATGATATTGTTTCTCACCCTTCTGCTGTTTTATAATGCTCTATGAGGCATTGCAGATTAGATTGCTGGAGTTTTGTGAAGCGTGGCTTCATTCCTTTTTGGTCGGTCGGCTCTGATATGTAGCACAGGGTAGCTAGGGATTGTTTTGATTCTTTTGTGATACATCTATGCTTGTATCTGCTGATAAATGTTGATGAAACATGCTGGTTGAATATTGTATATATAGATGAGGTTGTGAATCAACTTGAATGATGTATATGTATGTGATTACATGTTTTGGAAGTTATGAAATATTTAGATGTTTCCGCCTATGTTCTAAATATTTTTCCTTGTGGGTGTTGCCCCGTTGTTGCATATCTGTTGAGCAGGTGTTGTGCATGTTGAATTTTGGGTATAATGTGATATGCCCCTTTTATGCCGTGATATAAATATACTTTGATGAAACTTTGAATTTATTCCTAAATGATTATTTGTATTATTTTTTAAAGGGGGTGTTACACCGTCAGGCATCTGTTAAACAAACAGACATCGAACCTGAAGGCCGGCTCAACACGAAGTTGAGAGGAACATTTGACCTCGCCGTCAGGCATCTTTTAAACAAACAAGCATCGAACCCGATGGCCGGCTCAACCCGAAGTTGAGAAGAACATCTGACCTCGCCGTCAGGCATCTGTTAAAGAAACATGCATCAAACCCGAAGGCCGGCTCAACACGAAGATGAGAGGAACATTTGACCTCGCCGTGAGGCATCTACTAAAAAAACATGCATCGAACCCGAAGGGCGCCTCAACCAGAAGTTGATAAGAATATTAGACCTCGCCATCAGGTATCTGTTAAACACACAGGCAGCGAACCCGAAGGCCGGCTAAACACGAAGTTGAGAGGAACATTTGACTTCGCCGTCAGACATCTGTTAAACAAACAGGCATCGAACCCGAAGGGCAGCTCAACCCGAAGTTGAGAAGAACATCTGACCTCGTTGTCAGGCATCTGTTAAAAAACAAGGCATCGAACATGAAGTCCCGCTCAACACGAACTTGACAGCAACATCTAACCTTACTGTCAGGCATCTGTTATACAAACAGGCATCGAACCCGAAGGCCGACTCATCACGAAGTTGAGTGGAATATCTGACCTCGCCGTCAATCATATGTTAAACAAACAGGCATCGAACTCGAAGGCCGACTTAAACAAAAGTTGAGAAGAACATTTGACCTTGCCGTTACGCATCTGTTAAACAAATAGGCATCGAACCCAAAGGATGGCTCAACCCGAAGTTGAGAAAAACATCTGACCTCGCCGTCAGGTATCTATTAAACAAATAGGCATCGAACCCGAAGACCGGCTCAACACGACGTTTAGTGGAACATTTGACGTCGCCGTCAGGCATCTGTTAAACAAACAGGCACTGAACCCGAAGGCAGGCTCAACACGAAGTTGAGAAGTACATCAGACCTCGCCGTTATGCATCTGTTAAACAAACAAGCATCAAACTCGAAGGCCGGCTAAACACGAAGTTGAGAGGAACATTGGACCTCACCGTCAGGCATCTGTTAAACAAACAGGCATCGAACCTGAAGGCTGGCTCAACACGACGTTGAGAGGAACATTTGACCTCGCTGTCAGGCATCTGTTAAACAAACAGGCATCTAACCCAAAGGCCGGCTCAATCCGAAGTTGAGAAGAACATCTGACCTCGCCGTCAGACATCTTTTAAACAAACATGCATCGAACCCAAAGGCCGGCTCAACACGAAGTTGAGAGGAACATTTGACCTTGCCGTGAGACATCTACTAAACAACCATGCATCGAACCCGAAGGGCGGCTCAACCAGAAGTTGATAAGAATATTAGACCTCGCCATCAGGAATCTGTTAAACACACAGGCAGCAAACCCGAAGGCCGGCTAAACACGAAGTGGAGAGGAACATTTGACCTCGCCGTCAGACATCTGTTAAACAAACAGGCATCGAACCCGAAGGGCAGCTCAACCCGAAGTTGAGAAGAACATCTGACCTCGCTGTCAGGAATCTGTTAAACAAACAGGCATCGAACCCGAAAGCCGGCACAACACGAAGTTCATAGGAATATCTGACCTCGCCATCAGGCATCTATTAAACAAATAGGCATCGAACACGAAGTCCAGCTCAACACGAACTTGAGAGCAACATCTGACCTCAGCGTCAGGCATCTGTTAAACAAACAGGCATCGAACCCGAAGGCCGGCTCAACACGAAGTTGAGTGGAACATCTGACCTCGCCGTCAATCATATGTTAAACAAACAGGCATCGAACTCGAAGGCCGGCTCAACTAAAAGTTGAGAAGAACATTTCACCTCGCCGTTGCGCATCTGTTAAACAAATAGGCATCAAACCCGAAGGTCGGCTCAACCCGAAGTTGAGATGAACATCTGACCTCGCCGTCAGGTATCTGTTAATCAAACAGGCATCGAACCCGAAGGCCGACTCAACACGATGTTTAGTTGAACATTTGACCTCGCCATTAGGCATTTGTTAAACAAACAGGCACCGAACCCGAAGGCAGGCTCAACACAAAGTTGAGAATTACATCAGACCTCGTTGTTATGCATCTGTTAAATAAACACGCATCAAACCCGAAGGCCGGCTCAACACGAAGTTGAGAGGAACATTTGACCTCGCCGTCAGGCATCTGTTAAACAAACAGGCATCGAACCTGAAGGCCGGCTCAACACGAAGTTGAAAGGAACATTTGACCTCGCCGTCAGGCATCTTTTAGACAAACAGGCATCGAACCAGAAGGGCGGCTCAACCCGAAGATGAAAAGAACACCTGACCTCGCTATCAGGCATCTATTAAACAAACAGGCATCGAACCCGAAGGCCGGCTCAACACGAAGTTGAGAGAAACATTTGACCTCGCCATGAGGCATCTATTAAATAAACAGGCATCGAACCCGAAGGCCGGGTCAACCCGAAGTTGAGAAGAACATTTGACCTCGCCGTCAGGCATCTGTTAAACAAACATGCATCGAACCCGAAGGCCGGCTCAATACGAAGTTGAGAGGAACATTTGACCTCGCCGTGAGGCATCTACTAATCAAACATGCATCGAACCCGAAGGGCGGCTCAACCAGAAGTTGATAAGAATATTAGACCTCGCCATCAGGAATCTGTTAAACACACAGGCAGTGAACCCGAAGGCCAGCTAAACACGAAGTTGAGAGGAACATTTGACCTAGCCGTCAGACATCTGTTAAACAAACAGGCATCGAACCCGAAGGGCAGCTCAACCTGAAGTTGAGAAGAACATCTGACCTCGCTGTAAGGCATATGTTAAACAAAAAGGCATCGAACTCGAAAGCCGGCTCAACACGAAGTTCGTAGGAATATCTGACCTCGCCGTCAGGCATCTGTTAAACAAATAGGCATCGAACACGAAGTCCCGCTCAACACGAACTTGAGAGCAACATCTGACCTCACCGTCTGGCATCTAGTAAACAAACAGGCATCGAACCCGAAGGCCGGCTCAACACGAAGTTGAGTGGAACATCTCTCCTCGCCCTCAATCATATGTTAAACAAACAGGCATCGAACTTGAAGGCCGGCATAACCAAAATTTGAGAAGAACATTTGACTTCGCCGTTGCGTATCTGTTAAACAAATAGGCATCGAACCCGAAGGTCGGTTCAACCCGAAGTTGAGAAGAACACCTGACCTCTCCGTCAGGTATCTGTTAAACAAACAGGCATCGAACCCGAAGGCCGGCTCAGCATGACGTTTAGTGGAACATTTGACCTCGCTGTTGGGCATCTGTTAAACAAACAGGCATCAAACCCGAAGGCCGGCTCAACCCGAAGTTGAGAAGAACATCTGACCTCGCCGTCAGGTATGTGTTAAACAAACAGGCATCGAACCCGAAGGCTGGCTCAACACGACGTTTAGTGGAACATTTCACCTCGCCGTTAGGCATCTGTTAAACAAACAGGCACCAAACCCGAAGACAGGCTCAACACGAAGTTGAGAAGTACATCAGACCTCGCCGTTATGCATTTGTTAATCAAACAAGCATCGAACTCGAAGGCCGGCTCAACACAAAGTTGAAAGGAACATTTGACCTCGCCGTCAGGCATCTGTTAAACAAACAGGCTTCAAACCCAAAGGCCGGCTCAATCCGAAGTTGAGAAGAACATCTGACCTCGCTGTCAGGCATCTGTTAAACAAACATGCATCAAACCTGAAGGCCGGCTCAATACGAAGTTGAGAGGAACATTTGACCTTGCCGTGAGGCATCTACTAAACAACCATGCATCGAACCCGAAAGGCGGCTCAACCAGAAGTTGATAAGAATATTAGACCTCGCCATCAGGAATCTGTTAAACACACAGGCAGCGAACCCGAAGGCCGGCTAAACACGAAGTTGAGAGGAACATTTTACCTCGCCGTCAGACATCTGTTAAACAAACAGACATCGAACCTGAAGGGCAGCTCAACCCGAAGTTGAGAAGAACATCTGACCTCGCTGTCAGGCATCTGCTAAACAAACAGGCATCAAACCCTAAAGCCGGCTCAACACGAAGTTCATAGGAATATCTGACCTCGTCGTCAGGCATCTGTTAAACAAATAGGCATCGAACACAAAGTCCCGCTCAACACGAACTTGAGAGCAACATCTGACCTCACCGTCAGGCATCTGTTAAATAAACAGGCATCGAACCCGAAGGCCGGATCAACACGAAGTTGAGTGGAACATCTCACCTCGCCGTCAATCATATGTTAAACAAACAGGCATCGAACTCGAAGGCCGGCTTAACCAAAAGTTGAGAAGAACATTTGACCTCGTTGTTGCTTCCGCAAAAATAAGGTGCCGGCAGAACAGAAGAGTCGCCACCTTTCATTATTTATCCCTCAGAACAGGAAAGGAAACGATCGGAAAAACCTGACGAAAAGGTATAAGACAAGGTCATCGTAACCATTGTCTGGGTTCGGGAGTCGGTTACGCAAGGGGAAGGTATTAGCACCCCTCACGTCCATCGTACTCGATGGGATCCACGCTTGTTGTGTTTACTGGACGAGTTGGTTTATCTATCTACCTATCAAGGCTGGCTTAAACAGAAAAGAAAATGACTCGGCGAAGCGTCGCGCTTTATGCCTACGTATTCTCATCAGAGAATGAGAAATCAGAGTCAACGTAGTTCGACCTACGACGGGTTACGGGGAAGGTGGCTCGCCAATACGTTAGTATTGTGCCTACGTACTCTCAACAGGTATGAGAGATCAGAGCTTACGTAGTTTGGGATACTACGGGTTACGGGGATTCAGATTCATCTGTTTTATCGAGTAGGGTTAAACAGCAGTTCCAGTAGTTAGGGACAAAGCCTGTTTGCATTGGTGCTGAGGTTTAACAACACTCTTTTCTTCAGAAAAGTTTTCCTTTGAATTATAGGCCCACGGGGCAAAAAGGTTTGAAGTCTGTTTTCTGTCTTTTACGAAAGAAGTGTTTTTTATTGTGTTTGCAATTTCAATCGCACTAAAGACTTATGACCTGAGAGTGAATGTGTCGCATGTCACACAAAGGGTGCCATACTAAACATCCAGACTGTTGAAAAGAAGCTCTCCAACAATCCTTTCTCAGATAGCTTAAGGCTCGTAACGTACGAAAGAAATCATTCATGATTACTGTATCTTAAGCTGTTTTGAGATGAGAAGAGAACAGACTCAACTAAAGGGAAGACTATCAAGTCCTACTGTTGTCATGCCAAGGATTCATCCTATGGTTGAAGTTTGAAACAGGGAACTCCTAGAAGTTGTCATGCATAGGTTTCAACCTAAAGTTCTATCATCACTTCCTTGTCAAAGGAAGTGAGATTCCTAAGGGATCATATCAATGATACAAAAACAGACAAAGCATTAGCTCAAACAATAAATAGTAAATGACTGTAAAATGCATGCAATGCAAGTGAGGGAGGAAATGTGTGTGGGGCAGTAGCCTCCACAAGCTCATCTCAACCTCAAGCCAGATATGAGTAACAGTAATCATATTGAGGAAATAACAACATGCCATCAAGCAAAATACAGTAAACTACAATCATACAGAAGAAACATAAAACATGCTATCAAGCAAACTAAACCACATGGGCAAGGGAGCTGGGCTCTACCGAATACCCGCAAGCAAAGCCATACAGTAACAATACAAGCAGAGGGAGCAACTCAACCTCTAGTGCAGTCATGCTCCTAGATTAAAGTCAGTCTAGATATGAACTTATTCTACTGCATCAAGCAATTTAAACAAGGCACATCAGCAATACAGAAAAGAAAACAGACAAGAAAGAAAGCAGATCAACCCCTCTCTCAATTCCAAGCTTCAGCTCTTCTAACAGCAACTCAGTCTTCAGACCTCAATCACCCTTCAAGGCTATCAGCTTCACTGGCAAATATCAATTTGTTCCTCCAAGGTTTCAACCTATCAAACAGAAGTTTCAACTTAATCTTCTTCTTCAAGCTGCAGCTTTCCAGTCAATTCCACCTTCAGGCTTCACTCCTGACTACAAGTATCAACTTGATTCCTTCAGGCTCTCAATGCATCAATGCAAGTGTCAACTTACTCCTCATGCCTCAGTTCTACCCTCAATCTCAATTGGATCCTCTTCATAAGTATCAACTTAGTCTTCAAACTTCAGCTCTCTTTGCTTCACCAGTCTCAACTTGGCCTTCTTCTCCTACAAGCTTCAGCTTCTCAGAGTAATCTTCAATTACATGGAAGTGTCAACTTCATCCTTCAATTCTTTCTCAAGCCTCAGCTCTTCATTCAATCTCCATTGGATCTTCAAGTATCAACTTGCTCTTCTTGCCCTTCAAGCTTCAGCTGCAATGGCAATGTTCAAGGAATCATCCTCTTCCACACTCTTCAGTGGAGTCTTCATCTTCAAGCCCAAGCCCAACATCTCTCAAGATACTCAAACCAGAAGACAATTGATTTAACAGAATGAGGGGGAAATGATAAACAGCTTACTGACAACCAAAGGAAGCATGTAAGGGTTCATCATTGTGAGAGACTGGTTCCCTCAAAGTTCTACATCCCAGATAAAGCCACTCATCCTTCCAAAGGAGGGATGTGAATATCTGAGAAGGACTTTTAGTCATTGAGAGGAATGGAAGCACAAGATGCTTTCCATGTTTGAGAAAGAAATCATTCTAACTACAAGGCTCTCCCTTATGTCCTATCTCCTAATCTTCATCAGACACCTTCAGGCACAAACAAATCCAAAGCTCCAAGCAACTTCAAGCAACTTCAAGAATCCTCCTCTTGTCTTCAACTTGTCTTCAATCTCAACCAAAGGCAAACCAAGCACAAACCCTAATCTAAGGGGACTTAGGAAGTTAAACTAATTGAATTAGCAAATTAGGATCACCTAAAACCTAGTACTAAAGTTAGTCCTAACAAAAATACTAAAATCAATTGTAAAATCCTACAAAAATTACTATGGGAACCTAGGTCAATCATGACTCTATCACATTAGTTTCAAAGATCAAATCATCAATTTGGACCTAGAACTAAATCCTACATTCTAAGGCATCAACCTAAAACCCTAAAAAGGAAGCATCTAAACATCAATCTAGAAAGCACACCTATTTTCATCACAAAAATGTGATAAAAATTCTATGGGATCATACACATCTAACCTAATCACACACAAAAAATTAGGCCAAGAATCATCACTATGAGATCACACAAAATTCTACAAAAATATGCATCAAACATAAACATTTTAATATCAATTAAATTACAAAATTCCAATTAAATCAGAAATTATATGAAATGAAAATATTTTTTTTCTAAAAAATAATAGACTCAATCATGAGTAAAATGCAAAAAGAAATGGGTTGAATTGGATTAATATTCAATTAATTATGATTTTTGCAAGAATCATGAATTAAGTGGAAATTAAATGAAAATCAAATAAAAATGAATAAGCGCGCGGTGTGGATAGCAATCATTTACAGTTAAAAAGCTGGGTTGGGCTCGCTGGGGGGTGCGCATAGTGATTCATCACTTAAGCCCAAAACTGAAATTAAGTGATACGCAACGTTTCATGCTCAGACCCTTCACAACTCAATCTTAAAACACAACCGTTGGATCTTCTCCCAGTCAATGGGTCAAAACACGATCTGAGGGTGAAAACTTCATCTCCTACCTCTGGCCATGGAAATGGAGGGAAGAACCAGGGTCCAAACATGGTTCTTGCTCAATTCGAACTTCATCATATCTCCATCAAAACGCATGGTTTAAAGTACTAACACACTCTAAATTCCACATTGATCACAACCATGGTCTTAGAAACAATTGAAACATCCTCTAGCCCTAAACACAATCGGGGATCAAAATTCTGACCAAGAATCAATTGTCTCCAATCTTGAAATTGCTTGGTCTAAAATGCTCATCACGTTACACTGATCAGTTTCCCCTATAGAATTCATGTTATTGCTCAATATACACCAAGTTCTTGATCCAAACTGAAATGGTGTCATCACCTTGAACATAACCAATTGCTCTCAAACTCTCCAGAATCCATCCCCTAGTTGTCTCTAACCATTCTAACCTAACAATTTGACTTAGCAATGCTTAAATTAAGGTGTATGGTGAAAACTACAAACCTGAGATTTCTTGAATAACAGATGCACCAAATCTTCACTTCAACACTTCAATCCTTCCAGAATCGTTCCTTGTATCAAGATATAGCTTCTGTTTGCAAAAGAATTGATGGAAGATGCTTGCAACTCCAAACCCGATAGTGACTTGCAGCAGGTGGAACTCAAAAGCTTATGCACGATTCAGCCATGTTCTTGCTCTCAATTTGCTATGGAATCACTCAGTAACTCACAAGGAAGAGATTGCAATAGAAAGAATCGATTGAAATGGTGCAGAAATGAAGAATGGATTTCAATTTGCAATGAAAAAATTCTGAATCCCAACTCTCTCTCCTTCCTCAACTCTCACCAACCTCTCCCATGGACCTCTTCTAAACCTTATATAGAATTCTTCAGAACCCTCTAGCACCTTCTGGAATCATCCAAGGAGATTTTGAAAATCTCATGTCATGGTTTCTCATTTCAAGCCATACTCACACCAGTCCATGTTTCCCTTGTTTACAGCTCCAATTCTGAATTGAAAATCTCCTTAGATGAGATGTATGAGGTGTTAGGATGCTTGGATAGCTTGTACATGGATCTCCCTTATGTTTTGCAAATGTAACTTAGATTACAAGTAACTTATGATAAGTCCCTTAATTTGACCTCAAATCAAAATTGTAATAATGCCATTGTTTCTAAAATGATTTTTTCATTCAATTTGGTAGGTCACTTGCATTGTTTTGGTTATGTATTGAAAATTCCCAAAAATAGGTCACTTTAATACATTAAATCCTCCTTTATTTTGACCATTTTGATAAGTATGAGCTGCAAACATTTCCAACATCTCATGGCCTCCTTACTAGCCTTAAAATATCATTTTGAACAAGTTTGATGTTGAAGATGTTTCCATTTGAAGCTTGGAAATAGGAGTTATGGCCTTATGCTTGAAATGACCTATAACCTCCAAATGACCAAAATGCCCTTGACTTGTCAAAGCCATAACTTGAGTTCTACAAATCCTATCAAGGACTTCTAGTACTCTATAGAAAGCTAAGAAGATAAGGAACAACATTCATTTTGACCAAAAGTTCATAGGAATCATCCTTCTTGGGCAAAAATTGGATGCAAGTTGGGTGACTTTCAAGGCCCCAGATTCACATACCTCAGATGACCTGTAACTTGTCAAAGTCATAACTTGAGTTCTACAAATCCTATCAAGGACTTCTAGTACTAAAATTAAAGCTAAGAACAAGCTCTACAACATTCATGTTGAGGGTGAGATGAGATGATAATCACATCTTGGGCTAAACTGTCTTGAAGATAGGGGTCAAACTAGGGGATTTTACACTGTCAAGCCTTAGAAACCCTAGCTTGAAACTTCTCAAACTCTTCAATCATGATGATTTGACCTTGGAATCATCCTTATAACATCTCAATGTATCAATCCATGATAACATGGCTCTTGGATTAGGTCTCAACCTTGTTCAAATCATCAGTTGACCTAGGGTTGACTCAGTCAAACCCTAATTGTACCATTCATGGCTGAGGCTTCTTAATCTTGCACAATGACCTATCTAGGCCTCATGATGGCTTTCAAGACATCTCAGAAGCTCTCTCAAGGCTTCAAGTCTTTCTTCATAGCTTCATAATCATCCGAGGAGCTTCCCACAACTCTCAAGTTAGGAGACCTACACACTTGGCTTCAACCACTATCTCTGAGGATCTTTTCACTTCTCTGACAAGGACATCAACCCTTGAACACTTGAATAACCTTCTTGGCTAGCTTCATAGTCTTGTATAGCTCTTGATTGGTAGTCATACCTCTTGATCTCCTACATACATATCAATGAAATGCAAATGATAATGCTAATGTGAATGAAATGAAACCTAAGCTAGGTAAAGAAATGTTGGTCAAATTTTGGGGTGCAACAGCTGCCCCTATTCAAACGGCTTGAACCTGACTGGGTGAGAAGCGAACGGCTCTCAACCAATCAAGGTGCGAGACGGTTGAATACCGACAAACCCGGAAATTTGCCAACTGCACAAGTACACGGTACTCTAGTGGGAACAAATCTTCGAAAACTGAAATACTAGCTGCACGGCACTAGCTGGGTAATTGGTCACACGGTAACCGGTAATACATGGTCGATCATGCCGTCAGGCATCAAGCTTCCTCGAGACTCATCAGGTCAACAATCAAGTTAATCATGCCATCGGGCATTCAAAGAAATTTTCGGGCATCAGCCGGACTTCATCAGTAAGTCGAGAATAGAATTCTCGGTCAATCATAAACCAAATGGGGATATCCAACTTCTATCATCAGGGGCTCCGCATCAGCTGGGAGAAATGCTTCGTTAATACGGTTGGACTTCAATCATCAAGTCTTCAAGGGAAGTTTCAGCTTCGCTGTTTAGAAACCTGCTGGGGATGACACATCTCCGCTGGGGATTCTGGAGAACTATCAAGTAACTCCGCTTCGGGGATCCAGAAATCATTCTGGGTGAATCATCTCTGCTGAGGAAATCAAGAATCATCTCGGACAAATAACTCTGCCGGGGGCTTCAAGAATCATCTTGAACCAATGACTCTGCTGGAGATTTCAAGAATCCTCCCGAGCAATCACTCTGCCGGGGACTCTAAGCGTCAACTTGAGCAACCAACTCTGGCGACTGCACTGGGGCTTTTAAGAATCATCTTAAACGAACGCCTCCGCTGGAGAATTCAAGAATCATCTTGGGCCGAAGACTTTCCTGGGGATTTCAAGAATCATCTTGAGCAAGCGACTCCGTTGGGGAGAATTCAAGAATCATCTTGAGCAACCAATTCTGCGGCGGAGCACCTGCAAAACAAGAACGGTAACAACCTAGATCATGCTTATTATGCATATGCTTTGGCAATGGCGCAATGCTCCACACGGTGGAAATGTTGTGCACTCATGCAAAATGTTAGGCAATCATGCAACATGCTGCGATCCCGCCAGCAAAATAAATGCTGAAGGGAGAATCCTCCTATCAAGGAGAAAGGTCCACTCTGGTGGAGGAAGGAATCATCCTGCCAACGGAGAAAAGGTCACGCTGATCTCAATCGGGCTCTGCATGGGGAAATGAACTTCAGTTGACTGCTGCAGGGGAACGAAGCTCTACGAGACCCTGGACATGGTGAGGAGAGCGATGTCAATCGCGGGAATAAACTGCACGGCCTTCGCGGCTAACCCTCCTAGAGACAACGACTCCGGTGGGGAAATACAACATCAACTATTCAACACTCTACTGGGGAAAACCAATCATGGCCTGAACTGCTTCCAAGGGTTCGGCTCTCTTGGGGATCTGTAACCTCGGCTGGGAAGAAGAAATCATTCTGCTTCGGGGGAGAGTACGGCTCTGTGGGGAATCTCAACTCCGCTGGAGACTTCAGTCTGGAACTATCAATTGCTGCACACTTCGGTGAATGACTCAGCTCGGGAGATGACATTCCTTCAGGATGCATCTGATTGGGGAGAGAATCTTCTCTGCCTGGGGAGACATATCAATGCTCACGATCTCGTGTTCAGGCTCTGCGGGGAGAGGCTGCTGAACTTTGCTGGAGAAGGAGGAATCATCCTGCTTGGGGACGCGTACGATGCGCTGTCTGGTATATGCTACACCTGCAACAACACAAACAAACAGACAAGATACCCTTCTCAAAGGGGCCTATCAAGGTTATCATCTTGTGACAATGTTTAAGTAGTTCATTGTTTCAACAATCAGTGGCCTAGGCCAGTAAGTTTATGTATGCGCATTTTGTCAAAAACATCGGCGTTCTTTTTTGCAAACAAAACAGATAAATACTAAACGACAAACAAAATTGCTGGATAGTATACATTTTATTGATAACGAACCCTTGAATGGGTAAAAATGTTTTACAACAGATGCAAGCTCCTGGAATGAGGAAGCCACGCAAAAATAAAACATAAATATACATCAGTATATACAAATGTCGGCAACGAGGCGTAGACGAACACCATGAGTTGATCCCTCTATGAGCCACTCGACTTCGATACTTCTCCGACGCTTCAGCTTCAGAAGAGATTGATTCAGATAAACGGCCCTCAGGTCCTCCAAACCACTAAACAAATACAATCCACACGCGGAACGCAGTCATTTGCTTTTTCAAATCCCTAACTTTTGCGTGAACCGCCCTTTGCGGGTTTTCAGTTCACCGGGATACCCTTTTTTGCCAAAGTCGCCCATCCGGGTTTTCAACTTTGTGGGTGTACATTTTTCAATTTATATCCCTAATTTTTGCCCGAACCTTTTTCCTTTTTTATGGTTCGCCGGGATGCCCCATTTTTGCCTGGACTCCCTTTTTACTGTCCAGCGGGTCGCTTTCAAGCAAAGTATTTTTTAACTGCGTCCGCGTTCACCGGGGATGCAAAATCTTCACCATCCATCGTGGATAACAACAAAGCTCCTCCCGAGAAGACCTTGCTGACGACGTACGGACCTTCGTAATTGGGAGTCCACTTGCCCCGGTGATGGGAGTGTGGAGGAAGAATCTTCTTCAGGACGAGATCACCCGTCTGAAAGCTTCTAGGATACACCTTCTTATCATAAGCTTTCTTCATTCGGCTTTGGTATAGACGACCATATGCAATCGATGCTAATCTTTTCTCGTCCATCAGGCTGAGTTGGTTTAGTCGGCTCTTAATCCATTATGCCTCATCGAGTTTCACGTCAACCAAAACTCGCAAAGAAGGGATCTCCACTTCTAATGGTAGGACAACTTCCATACCGTACACTAAGGAGAAAGGAGTTGCCCCGGGGTATGTACGTACCGTCGTACGATAACCGTGCAGTGCAAATGGCAACATCTCGTGCCAATCTTTGTAGGTCACAACCATCTTCTGAACAATCTTCTTTATGTTCTTATTGGCCGCTTCAACGGTGCCATTCATCTTCGGCCGGTAAGGAGATGAGTTGTGGTGTTCAATCTTGAAACTCTGGCACAGCTCCTTCATCATCTTGTTATTCAGATTCGAACCATTATCAGTAATGATCCGCTCGGGAATTCCGTAACGACAGATGATATCCCTCTTTATGAATTTAGCCACCACTTGCTTGGTCACATTAGCATATGAGGCTGCCTCCACCCACTTGGTGAAGTAGTCGATAGCTACTAGAATGAAGTGATGACCGTTAGATGCAGTGGGCTCGATCTTGCCTATCATGTCGATGCCCCACATGGAGAACGACCACGGGGAGGACATGACGTTTAACGGGCACGGCGGCACATGAACTTTATCAGCATAAATATGGAATTTATGACATCTCTTCGCGAATTTAAAGCAATCCGATTCCATCGTCATCCAGTAGTATCCTGCTCTCAGGATCTTCCTCGTCATGGCATACCCGCCGGCGTGCGTACCAAATGTGCCTTCATGGACTTCTTCCATGAGCATACTCGCTTCTCTCTCATCTACACATCTGAGTAGCACGAGATCGTGGTTTCTTTTATACAAAACTCCATCAGGATTAAGATAAAAATTTCCAGACAGCCTCCTCAGAGTCTTCTTATCCTGGGTTGACGCACCCGCAGGATACTCCTTAGTCATAAGGAAGGTCTAGATGTCATGGAACCATGGCTTGCCGTCGGCGGCTTCCTCGATTGCAAAGACAAATGCAGGTCTATCAAGACGAGAAAGGACAATTCTTGGAGCTTCATTCCCAAAATTGACTTTATACATCGAAGCCAATGTGGCTAAGGCATCAGCCATCTGATTTTCCGCCCTGGGCACATGATGAAGTTCCACTCGATCAAAGAACGGCAGCAGCCTTCTGGCATAGTTCATGTACGACACCAAATTCGATTGACGAGTCTCCCACTCCCCTTTAATCTGGTTGATCACAAGTGCTGAGTCACCATATACGTCTAGGTTCTTGATTCTCAAATCAATTGCCTCTTCTAGACCCATGATGCATGCTTCGTACTCCGCTTCATTATTGGTGACCGGAAACGTCAGTCTCACAGTGAACGGGATATGGGATCCATGGGGAGTCGTGATGATCACCCCGATGCCACTTCCATAGGAATTAACAGCCCCGTCAAATATCAATTTCCACTGGGATTTCCTGTCTGGACCCTCGTCGGGCAACGGCTTATCGCAATCTTTTGCTTTGAGAAACATGATATCCTCATCAGGGAATTCAAATTTCATCGGCTGATAATCCTCGATCGACTGTTCGGCAAGGTAATCAGACAATACGCTTCCCTTGATGGACTTCTGGGACACGTACTGAATATCATATTCCGTCAACACCATTTGCCATCTGGAAATCCTGCCCGAAAGCGCTTGCTTTTCGAAGACGTACTTGATCGGATCCATCTTCGAAATTAGCATAGTGGTGTGATTGATCATGTACTGTCGTAAACGTTTGGCAGCCCAGGCTAGTGCACAACACGTCTTCTCCAGCATCGAGTAGCGAGATTCACAGTCTGTGAAATTTTTACTCAAATAATAAATGGCATGCTCCTTTCTGCCCGTCTCGTCGTGCTGACCGAGAACACACCCCATACTATTCTCAAGAACTGTCAAGTACATGATTAATGGCCGTCCAGCCACTGGGGGTATCAAGATTGGAGGTTCCTGTAGATACTGTTTTATCTTGTCGAATGCCTTCTGGCAATCCTCGTTCCAGGTAATCGCCTGATCTTTCTTTAAAAGCTTGAACATCGGTTCACACGTGGCCGTGAGCTGAGAAATAAATCTTGCAATGTAGTTTATTTTGCCCAGGAAACCACGAACTTCTTTTTCTGTTTTTGGCACTGGCATTTCTTGTATCGCTTTAATCTTCGCAGGATCAACCTCGATGCCTCTTTCGCTCACGATAAACCCCAGTAACTTTCCGGACCGTACTCCGAAGGTACACTTGTTAGGATTCAGCCTCAACCTGAACTTCCTAAGCCTCTCAAAAAGCTTCAGCAAATTGACCAGATGCCCCTACTCCGTTTGGGACTTCGCAATCATGTCATCAACATAGACTTCAATCTCATGATGAATCATATCATGAAACAAAGTAACCATTGCTCGTTGGTAAGTGGCCCCTGCGTTCTTCAGACCGAAAGGCATTACCTTGTAGCAGAATGTTCCCCAGGGAGTGATAAACGTCGTTTTCTCCATGTCCTCCGGCGCCATCTTGATCTGATTGTAACCGGAGAAGCCATCCATGAACGAAAACACGGAGAACTGGGTTGTGTTGTCGACCAACACATCGATATGAGGCAGCGGGAAATCATCTTTAGGGCTCGCCCTACTCAAATCTCGATAATCGACGCACATTCGTACCTTACCATCTTTCTTCGGTACAGGCACTATGTTGGCGACCCATGGAGGGTAAGTAGTGACCGCTAAGAAGCCAGCATCAAGCTGTTTCTGCACTTCTTCTTTGATCTTAACGGCCATATCTGGTCGCGTCCTCCTAAGCTTCTGCTTAACGGGAGGACAATCTTCTCGTAACGGCAAGTGGTGGACCACGATGTCAGTGTCAAGTCCAGGCATATCTTCGTATGACCAAGCAAAGACGTCACTATACTCTCTCAGCATCTCGACCAATCTCTGCTTGACATCACTCTGCAATGCAGCCCCTATCCTGATATTTCTGACGAGTTCTTCAGAACCCAGATTCACGATCTCAATCTCCTCTTCATGAGGCAGAATAACTTTCTCCTCTTGTTTCAACAAGCGGGCCAACTCTTCAGGAAGGTCTTCGTCTTCATCAATCTCTTCTTCGGCTTGATAGATCGGGCAATCGAAGTCGAAGTGGGCCGTAGAAGGTCCAGATTCGATGTCATCTGCTATGTGGATCCTGGAATAACAAGGGTTAAGCTTAAAACAAGGATATGCAGGTTAGCACAAACCCCATTGCCATTTTATTGTTTTTCAAAACAAATATAAAATAGGAATAACAAAGATCACAATATTTGAATACGAAGAAAACGCCTTTGATTTATTAACAAAATGCACGTACATAATCCAACAAGGCCCTGACAATAAAACCACTATGCCCCGGGTAGGACATAGGGTTGTACAATAATTGGAAAAAGGTAAATCATTACTCTTCGCTTGTCATCTGGATGATATCCTTGACGGACCAGTTGGTAAGGCCCTCGTCTGGCTTGCTTGGCTGAATCCAAGAGTCGAGGTCACAGTCGCTATCTCCGCTGTCTTCAGACACCGCGTTGACGCTTTCAAATATCACCCCGCCGCTGGTGAACTGGATCAACCCTTTACCTCGCGACGCACTGCTAGAAGAAGAAGAAGCTTCAGCTCCAGGAGAATATCCCAACCCAAACTTGTCTTGCTTGTTAGGTATCTCCAAAATTCGCCCCCAGCCTGGGGTAGATCCGACTTGGACAACAGCCCGGGCTTCCTTGAATGAGGAGAGAGTCATCTCAGGCTTTTCGGTGACTACAGAAGTTACGTCCTTAACTTTGACAGCTTCGAACGCTTGGCATAGAGTTTCGTGGATTTCCCCATCCATCTCAACATACTTGAAGGACGACAAGTGGCTCACCATTATGTCTTCCTCGCCACGCACGGTCATGATGCTACCTCCGACGGTGTACTTGAGTTTCTGGTGCAACGTAGAGGTCACGGCACCCGCCACATGGATCCATGGCCGGCCCAAGAGACAGCTGTAGGCAGGCATGATATCCATTATGTAAAAGACCGCATCGAATGTCTCCGGTCCGACTTGAATTGGCAGGGTCACCTCCCCGAAAACATGGCGTTTGGTTCCATCAAATGCCTTCACAACCAGATCACTGGGTGTGCAAATCACTCCCCGAGTATCCAACTTCATTAATGCCTTCTTCGGAAGAACATTGAGTGACGAACCTGTGTCCACCAACACGTGCGACATAATCGTTCCCCTACACTCTATCGAGATGTGCAGAGTGCTATTGTGGTTCCTCCCCTTCGGCGTCAGCTCCACGTCAGTGAACCCTAACCCATTTCCAGCATTCACGTGGGCTACGACTTCTTCTAGCTGGTTTACCGATATTTCCTGCGGTACATATGCGGCGTTCAACACCTTCAGCAGCGCGTTGCGGTGTGCCTCAGAACACAGCAACAGATTCAAGATGGAAATTTTCGAGGGCGTCTGATGGAGATGATCCACAATCTTGTAGTCACTCTTTTTAATCAACCGCATAAACTCCTCGGCGTCTTTAACAAGCAAGTCTTTTTCTACCCCACGAGGGATCTCTTCAACGACTTTACTTTTACCTTTATCAGTTGCGTCAGCTCTAACCGCTTTGTCTGCCACGACCTCAGCAGGTGCAAACACTCTTCCGCTGCGAGTAATACCACTGATTCCCGCAAGGTTCTCCATGGACGACCCAAATGGTTCTAGCTCCAACTTCTGGCCGTTGCAGTAGACTTCAGCCCCATAATGCCATGGGACAACATTTGTGCTTTCGAAGGGTATCGACCCAACTTTGGTGATAATAATCGTGGGCGGTCTGGGCGCAGAAATAGTTATCGTCTGGCGAGGGATGGTGATGGTGGCGACCTCATCATCTTGCTTCAGCACTACCTCCCCTGATACACATTCGGCCCTCCGGCTAAACTGTAAAATCCCTTCAGTCATCATACTTTGAATTCCTTCTACCAACTGTTCACATCCATCAAGACTTGTGGCACAGTCCATACACAGCTCTGTCGCTACTGCGAAAATCGGCGCCGGCTGAACAGAAGAGTCGCCACCGTGCGTTATTTATCCCACGGGAGGGAAAGGAAACGCTCAGAGTAAACCTCGCACAACACGGGAAAGGTATGGTCGTCCCAACCAAAACCTGGGTTCGGGAGTCGGTTACGCAAGGGGAAGGTATTAGCACCCCTCACGTCCGTCGTACTCGACGGGATCCACGCTTTTTTTCGGGTATGGATTGTTATTCTATCTACTCTAAAGGTCAGGGGTTAAAAAGAAAAGAGAATGAAAATAAAATGACTCGGCAAAGTATCGCACTTTATGCCTACGTATTCCCGTCTGGAACGAGAAATCAGAGTCAACGTAGTTCGCCTACCTACGGGAAAGGAGGGGAAGGTTGCTCGCTAGGATATCGCATCCTATGCCTACGTACTTTCATACAGCATGAAAGATCAGAGCAAACGTAGTTCGGGCCACGTACGACACAAGCTTGTCTTGGTTGATTTTATTCCTTCTGAAAAAGGTTTTCTGGTCAACAGTCCCAGCGGACAAAAATGACGCTTTGATGAGTTCACATTCTTTTACGGAAGAAGTGTCTTTTATTGTGTTTGAAATCTTTATGTGTTTTTCTGTTTGTTTTGAGAAAGAAAGAGACAGAACTCTAACCTACGGTTGCGAAGGGAAACAAACTAACCTAATGTTATCATGCATGGGTTAAGACCTAGTGTCTATCATGCTCCTCTCTTGCACAGAGAGAAACAGAGATCCTACGGGGCAGGCAGAAACAGAAACAATATCAGATATATAGTAAAACAGTAAAATGCATGGATGCATCAGTACAAGCGAGGCAAGGGAGTCCCACTCAACCTCGAACCTAGAAAACAATAGGCAAAAGTGAACAGGATTCACTTTCAACCCAACAGGGTAAACAACAAACAATACAGTCCAGAAAACCAATCAATACATCAGAAATGAAAGACAACAGCAAAAGCAACAGCATCAATAGCTCTGAATCAGCTTCTGGCTTCAAGTAATCTCCAATCAGTTACAGGCTTCAACAAGCATTAATCTCCATCTTCATGACCTTCAGGCAAGGGCTTTGATCATCAGTCTTCTATCTGCAATGGCTTTTCTTCAAGCTCAAACCTCCAGGATGAGGGATCAGTCATAAGAGTGGATTGGGTGTTAAACAATTAGTTGACTACCAATGGTGGTAAACCAACTGCTTCTAACACAAAAGACATTTTCTCTCAAGAGTTCTATCTCTCAGACACTATCACCAAGCCTTCCAAAGGAAGGGGGTGAGTGTCTTAGAGAGACTCTGAATCACAGAGAAGAATGGATGCAGACAAAGCAATCCATGTTTAAAAAACAAACTTTCTAATCTAGAGCTCTGCCTAGCTCCTAAACCCTAGTCTCCTCAGCATCTGCTAGCAAGAATCTCCTCTTCAACTCTGGCAATTGATCTTCAATCTCTGGATCTTCAATGGCTTTCATCTCCTCAAGTCTTCAGCTCTCCCAAGTCCCCAGACAAACCCAACACCCACACAAGCAAGCAATAATCCCCAGAGGGCACACCACACCAGCCAATCAGATATACAGTATATTAATAGCAGTAGGGGAATCCTGACTTTTTCTAAGGGATCTAATAACTACCCATAGCCCCTATAGCCCCATAACTAAACTAGTCAAGCCCTAAGTCCTAAGGGAAAAGAATCAAATCTCCTAAGTCATCACTTAAAACCCTAGCTTTATTCATGTTGTTCACACCTACATTAAACACCTAAAATTAATTTCTAAAAATGGGAACTAAATTGAATCTACAAGTTCAATGTCTAAACTAAACAACCTAAAAAGAATGGGCAAAAAATATTGAAGCAATTAGTAGAACAAAAAATAACAAAATTATGTATGAAATGAAACCATTAAAATGTTATTTATTTAGAAAATATGAGAAAAATATCAAATAAAAAATAAAATGCAATTTTTATTTTTTATAATTTTCTAGACATCCTAAAGAAAAATATGCAAAAAGAATGAATTAAAAATAATGATTTTTCTATTTATTATGAATTTTTAAAAATGAATGAAAAATGAAAAGAAAATAAAATGAAAATATAAAGAAATAGCTGAAGGGGGTGAGAATAGCAAGAAACCCAAGTTCAGCGCGTTGGGCTTACTAAATTGGGGGGTGCGAATAGCTGTCTGAGCCCAATCCCCCCAATAAGTGAAACGGTGCGTTTTACTTTTTAAATTTTCCCACCAGAACTCAGGCTAAACGTGGACCGTCCGATGCCACACTCCCGTCCAAGGTCAAACGTGCATCCTACGGTGTTGGAGTCATCATCAACCTTGGACTCCCTAGGGTTTCAGATATCCCCCATGCACGATTCCATCTTCAAGCGCTCGGTTCTCCCTCATCTCCTCATGAAAATCAAAACTACAAACACCAAACTTGCTTCATTTTCTACGTAGAATGCAACTACATCATCAGTTCTTGTTAAACTTCGCCCAATCACTAAACACGATAGCTTCCCTTCCATGGCTGCCTCAATTCTGACCTTCACTAAACCCTAATTTCTTGCTAACAGAATACTCATCAACCATCACTGATCATGCTACACTAATCCAAATGAGTTATCAATCACTAATCTCCTAGTTATGGATCAAAACAGTTTTATGGCTCATGCAAGAATCTTCATCAATTCACACTAAAAGCTTCAGGATTACTCCTCTAACCACCTAGGTCACTATTATCCTGACAAACCTATGTCATGCTAACTAAATCAGGCCAATTTGAATGGAGAATGTACCTGGTATATTCTTGAAAACAGAATGATGAATCCTTCACTTCGAGCTCAGCAATGCCTTAAACTTGATCAATGTGCTTGGATCTTGATTCTGTATGCATCTACTCTTGCCCAAACACTCTGAATTCTTGTAATGGCTTCTTCTTTCACTTTTGAGAATGAACTTACAACACACGAATTTGGAACTATTTCCACTGGATCTTGCTTGAAACTGGTTATATGATGATTATAGAGAATGATGGGATCAAGAATTTTGCAAAATGATCAAGATTTGAGGGAGTTTGAGTAGTTTATGCAAGAATGAGAAAATGGATGAAAATTGAGGTTTTGAACAAATGGGAGCACCAACCCTTGCATGAATCAGCTTGTATGAATATATAGAGGATGTTGGAACCTCCTAGAACATTGGAGAAATTTCCCTTGCATTTTTCCTTTTCAATTTGGATTATGTTACTTTCAATTCAAGCAACCATGGATAACTCACAAATTATGAACTAAGCTCAAAATTCCACTTTAGCCAATGTCTTTAAAATGCCCTTTCCATTCAAAATGACCTATAATTTTGCATCATTTGGCCAAGATATGAAAAATATCATTTTTTAAGCCATTTTCCTTCATTAAATTCAACAATTTTGAAACCTTGTGCTATGAACTTTTCCAATCTCTCATGGTCACTTTTCTAGACTCAAAATGTCATTTGGAGCAAGTTTGATGTTGTAAGTTTTTCCATTTGAGGCCTCCTTGTATGAGTTTTGGACATAGGTTAAAATGACCTGTAATTCACAAATGACCAAAATACCCTTTTCTTGCCAAGACCATAAGTTGAGTTCCACAAATCATATGAAGGCATACCATACCATTATAGAAAGCTAAGACAATGAGGAACAATTCTTATGTTGACCAGAAATTCATTTGAAATCTCCTTGAGGGGTAAAACTAGCTTGGAAGTCAAGTCACTTTCACAGACAAAATTTCAGATACCTCAGATGACCTGTAACTTGCAAGGACCATAACTTGAGTTCTATAAATCTCCTTGATGTCTTCCACCACTCAAATTAAAGGTCTTGAGATCCTCTACAAGTTCCATGTTGACCAAGAAGCCATTCGAAGCTTGCATTTTGACTTATCTTGCTTAGAAACTTGACCTAAACTAGGGGATTTTACACAGAAACCCTAATTTAGAGACTCCTCTTCTCCTTGATTTCTCTTGAATTCTTCTTAGCATAACAACATATCCTTGTTCTCCATGTCAAATGATGAACCCCACATCCCTTCAATAGACCTGAATGCCCTTAAATCAATCAATTGACCTAGGGTTGACCCAGATGAAACCCTAGTTGACTGTCTTCAACTGCAATTCTTGTGATCCCATCAACAACTTGTTTTCTTCTCCAAATGACCTTCTAAGTCCTCCAATATGTCTAGATACTCCCCATGCTCTCAATTCACAACTCATAATTCCCTTGTTGATCCTCAGACACCCTCAGCTAGGAGATATACTCAGTGCTTGATCCACTGAACTCCCTGCTTTCAAATTCTTTCTTGATGACTTGAATGAGATTGAATTAGGATAATAACCTCTGGATAGGCCTCTAGAGATGAGAATAATGCTTGATCCCCTGTTGAATGACTTGCTATGCTTATGCTATGCAGATGGTTAGGCTATGTACATGACTCTATATGCAAATGCTAATGATATTGAAACATAAACCAAGTGAATAAGGTTGAGCAAATTTTAGGGTGCAACAGCTGCCCCTATTCAAGCGACTTGGACCCGATTGGGTGAAGAGCAAACGGCCTTCAAACATTCGAGGTACGAGACAGTTGAATACTAAGAAACCCGGAAATTTGCCAACCGCAGAAATAAACTGCACCCCTGTTTGGGTAACGACATCCACTGCCTGGATCTGACTGTTTGCAGCCGCTCACTGATCTCGTAACGACCACGCTAGGGATAACAGATTGCTTGCTTGTCCACATTAGGACTCTGTCTGTCATCAATACGAAGAAATCTCCACTAGAACCTGCCCACGTTAGGACTCCACATGCTGTAAACCCAGAAAAATCTCGGCAAATCCGCTGGGGGATATTCCAATAAATCGCCCACGTTAGGAATAGACTCTTCCACGTTAGGAATAACACCATCCACGTAAGGAATCATCTCTTCTGCATCTGTCCACGTCAGGACTAAACTTTCCATCTTTCCACGTCAGGATGCAATCTTCTTTTTCCACGTAAGGAGAACCGTATCAATCTGTCCACGTAAGGACTCCAGTACAACTCGATATGTCCGCGTCAGGACTCCAATATTTCCGCGTAAGGAATACAACTTTGGTTCTGAACCTGTCCACGTTATGACTCACCTTTCCACGTAAGGAGTACATCATTCTTCCACGTCAGGAATCAACTTTTCTTGAATCCGTCCACGTAAGGACCCCAATCTCTCCACGTAAGGAAACCAACTCTTTCCGATTTGCCCGCGTCATGACTACATTTTTCCACGTAAGGAATGCCATCTTAATCTGTCCACGCAAGGACTCCGCTCTTTCCACGTAAGGAATCCTCCTCCTATGTGTCCGCGTAAGGACTCAATCTTTTCCACGTAAGGAACACGATCTCCTTTCCCCGTAAGGAAACATTTTTCTGATTTGTCCACGTAAGGACTCCCATCTTTCCACGTAAGGACCTGAAGTTTCTCTTTCTCTTCCACGTAAGGAACACGCCTTCTTTCCACGTTAGGCATACTTCTTCTTCTGAATCCGTCCACGTCAGGACTAAATTTTCCACGTAAGGAATCTATCTTCTTCTTCCACGTCAGGAATCAATCTTGATATGTCCGCGTGAGGACTCAATCTTTCCACGTAAGGAATGAACTTGCTCTTCCACGTAAGGAACTGAAACCTCTTTTTCCACGTAAGGAATAGATTTATCCACGTCAGGACCCATATTTCGTCTTGATTTGTCCACGTAAGGACTACATCTTTTCTGCTGAGAAAATACATCTTGTCCGTGTCCGGACTTGTGCGTCTTCAACTTGCTTATGTAATAAGACTTGTCCACGTCAGGACCCCACACTCAATTAATACCGATAACCCGAACCGGTCCACGTTAGGACTAACACACATCGTCAATTTGAGAAAATGTCCACGTTAGGACTCCACATTCCCACAATCTTCTTTAGCACGAAGAAAACCTGTCAATAAAATTGTCCACGTTAGGACTCCTCCTTCCACCAATTTCTTATCACTGACGTTACAGCAGCTTTGAGACTGGCTCTACTGGGGACATTGGGAAACCAAACTTCTGGACGCCTGTTCTGATAACCGGCGGTAGCCTCTGAAGTTCTGATTCATGAATCCTTTGATGACGAACAACCCCGCTTGGGGGTAAGGAGAAACTTATTCTGCTGACTCTGGCGGGGACAACACAAGAAATTCATAAATAACTTTGTTCGGAGACACAGAGAAACTTCATCTTGTCAACTCTGTGGGGAGTAGTGTCAAGGCTGACACCTCGTGGGATGTCTTATGTCGAGGTCTTGACTGCTTGATAATTCACTTGAGCAAGGGCTCTCTCTACTTGGTGGATGCAAGTACGACCCTGTAGGCCAATGCAACCGCAGACTTGAACTGCTGGGTACAGGAACTGCTTCAGCAAAATAAATGCTGAAGAGAATGCCAACTCCGCTGGGGATAGCCAGGTGCTACAGAATTATTCCAGCAAAATAAATGCTGGAAGGGCGAAGTTAACCCTGCTGGGAAATTGGGAACTCAAGCCAAGCACCCTGTTGAGGTAACCCCCCTGCTGGGGAATAGCAGATGTGCACAGTACGATCGGACTTTCTGCTGGAGAGTGAACTGATATTGCACGGTATCCCTGACAAAATAAATGACAGGACCCACCACCAACTCTGCTAGGGAGAGTCTTGATCTTCGAGTTCCACTGGGAGGAAAGAACACTTGCTGAAAAGACAGGACTCTGCCGGGGATGGGATGATTCTCTTGGGAAAAACCAACTGACTCCGCCGGGAGAGGGTAAATGACCCTGCGAGGAAAGGTAAACTGCCTGAATACAGCTCACAAATATTAATCTTCTACGGCTGAACCAACTCTGCTCGAAATAAGGGAATCCTTCTGGGGACACCATACTGTCTGAATACAGCCTTACGATCTTGGAATCGTCAATTCTGTTGAGGGTAAACGACTCTGCAGGAACATGTCCTTTTGGATAGGCTACGCCTAGCCGGGGAATTCGATCCTTCTTCGGTAAGGAACATGCATGACCTGCGCGGAGATCGAGTCTTTTATTACTGCAGTCTCTTGATCATCTTCCTCGTACGGCTATGAGACCTGCAACAACACAAACAAGACAAGACAAGCCTATGCAACCAAATCAATTCAGGTTAGTGACGTTATTTTCAGTTAATTCAAAGCTTTAGCAACTGTTGGTAAGGGCCAGTGCCGTTATACACATGCTAGTTTCATCAAACTTAGGCGTTAATCGTGCACAAAACAGTAAAGAACAGTGTCAAGTACTGAATAACGTATTTTATTGATTGGGCCCCTGAATGGGCGGAATTTTTGTACACGGGATGTAACTCCTGAAAAGAGGAAGCTACACAAAGCAAGTATACAAGTATACAAGTATGCACAAGAAGCATAAATATTGACAACTTAAATTTGTACACATGTCGGCAACGGGATGAAGATGAACACCACGAACTGATCCTCCCATGACTCGCCCGACTCTAATGCTTTCCCGGTATCCCCACTTCTGAAGAGATTGTATCAGATAACTGGCTCCTCAAATGCATTCTCCCGCATTGATGCTCATTGCAATTATCAAATTCGGACCGCAGTCATTTGCTTTTCAAATCCCTAACTTTTGCGTGAACCGCCCTTTACGGGTTTTCAGTTCACCGGGATACCCCTTTTTGCCGAAGTCGCCCAGTGTAGGTTTTCAATTTCGCGGGTGTACATTTTTTCAATTTTATCCCTAATTTTTGCCCGAACCTTTCATTCTGTTTTTGGTTCGCCAGGATGCCCCATTTTTGCCTGGACTCTCTTTTTTTTGTCCAGCGGGTCTATTTTAAGCAAAGTATTTTTTAACTGCGTCCGAATTCACAGGCGACGTGAAGTCTTCACCGTCCATAGTGGACAACAACAACGCTCCTCCTGAAAATACTTTCCTGACAACGTATGGCCCTTCGTAGTTGGGGGTCCACTTGCCCCTGTGATCTGCTTGCGGCGGGAGAATCCTTTTCAGCACAAGGTCGCCCGTCTGAAAGCTTCGCGGATGTATCTTCTTGTCGTACGCTTTCTTCATTCGGCTCTGGTACAAACGACCATATGCTAGAGAAGCTAGCCTCTTCTCATCCATCAAACTCAGTTGATTCAACCTGTCTTTCACCCATTCTGCCTCGTCCAGCTGAACGTCTCGCAATACCCTCAGAGAAGGGATCTCGACTTCTAATGGTAGCACCACTTCCATTCCGTATACCAACGAGAACGGAGTTGCCCCGGTTGATGTGCGTACCGTCGTATGATAACCGTGCAGAGCAAAAGGTAGCATCTCATGCCAATCCTTATAGGTCACGACCATTTTCTGAACAATCTTCTTGATATTCTTATTGGCCGCCTCTACAACGCCATTCATCTTGGGTCGGTAAGGTGAGGAGTTGTGATGTTCGATCTTGAAATTCTGACAGAGCTCCTTCATCATTTTGTTGTTCAGATTTGAACCATTATCCGTGATTATCCGCTCGGGGATTCCATATCGGCAAATGATATCTCTCTTGATGAATCTGGCCACCACCTACTTAGTTACGTTTGCGTAAGATGCCGCTTCTACCCACTTGGTGAAATAATCGATTGCTACTAGGATGAACCGATGCCCGTTAGAAGCTGTCGGCTCAATCTTTCCAATCATATCGATTCCCCACATCGAGAATGGCCATGGAGATGACATCACATTTAGAGGACTCGGAGGCACATGTATCTTGTCAGCATAGATTTGGCACTTGTGGCACTTCCTCGCAAACTTGAAACAATCAGTTTCCATCGTCAGCCAAAAATAACCTGCCCTCAGCAGCTTTCTCGTCATAGCATGTCCACCAGCATGCGTACCAAAGGTACCTTCGTGTATTTCTTCCATGAGCAACTTTGCCTCTCTTTCGTCTACACAACGCAACAGCACCAAATCGTGGTTTCTTCTGTATAATACGCCATCCGGGTTCAAATAGAAATTGCCTGCTAACCTCCTGAGAGTCTTCTGATCTTGACTGGATGCCCCAGCCAGATACTCTTTATTCTTCAGGAAATTAAGGATATCGAAATACCATGGTTTGCCATCAGATGCTTCATCAATAGCAAATACATAAGCTGGCCTGTCAAGCCGAGAGATGACGATTCGGGGAGCCTCATTCCAGAAGTTGACTTTGTACATGGAAGACAGAGTGGCCAGGGCGTCAGCCATTTGATTTTCTGCCCGCGGTACGTGATGCAATTCAACCTTGTCGAAGAAGGGCAACAATCTCCTTGCATAATTCATGTAATGTATCAAATTGGGCTGCCGTGTCTCCCATTCCCCTTTGATCTGATTCACCACCAGAGCTGAGTCTCCATATACGTCCAGATGTTTGATTCGCAAATCAATGGCTTCTTCAAGCCCCATAATACAAGCTTCGTATTCGGCCTCATTATTGGTAACAGCAAAGGTCAATCGGGCAGTAAACGGGATGTGCGACCCGTGCGGCGTAGTGATGATTGCCCCTATTCCGCTACCGTAAGCATTCACAGCTCCGTCAAATATCATCTTCCATTTGGAACCCAACTCTGGTCCCTCGTCTGGCAACGGCTCTTCACAATCTTTCATCTTTAGGTACATGATATCCTCGTCAGGAAAATCAAACCTCATCGATTGGTACTCTTCGATAGGCTGCTCCGCCAGATACTCAGACAACACACTCCCTTTTATAGCCTTTTGCGAGACGTATTGAATATCATATTCAGTCAAGACCATCTGCCAACGGGAAATTCTTCCTGACAACGCCTGCTTTTCAAATACATATTTGATAGGATCCATCTTCGAGATGAGCATGGTTGTATGATTCAGCATGTACTGCCTCAAACGCTTGGCGGCCCAGGCTAGCGCGCAACAAGTTTTTTCCAGCATTGAATATCGAGATTCACAATCTGTAAATTTCTTACTCAAGTAATAGATCGCATGCTCTTTTCTCCCTGTCTCGTCGTGCTGACCGAGAACACAACCCATGCTTCCCTCAAGAACCGTCAAATACATTATCAAGGGTCTACCTGCCACTGGGGGTATCAGAATGGGAGGCTCCTGCAAATACTGCTTTATTTTATCGAACGCCTTTTGACAATTTTCGTTCCACGTTACAGCTTGATCTTTCTTCAACAGCTTGAATAATGGTTCACACGTGGCCGTTAGGTGAGATATGAACCGGGCGATGTAGTTCAACCTCCCTAAAAACCCGCGCACCTCTTTTTCTGTTTTAGGCGTCGGCATTTCTTGGGTCGCTTTTATTTTAGCAGGATCGACCTCTATTCCTCTTTCGCTTACGATAAACCCTAGCAGCTTACCCGATCTCACCCCGAAGGTGCATTTGTTAGGGTTCAGCCTCAGCCTGAACTTCCTAAGCCTTTTAAACAACTTCAGCAGATTCACCAGATGCTCTTCCTCCGTCTGGGATTTGGCAATCATATCGTCAACATAAACTTCGATCTCTTTATGCATCATGTCATGGAAAAGAGTCGTCATCGCACGCTGATATGTTGCCCCAGCATTTTTCAAACCAAAGGGCATCACTTTGTAGCAAAATGTTCCCCAGGGCGTTATGAAAGTGGTTTTCTCCATATCCTCTGGCGCCATTTTAATCTGATTATAGCCTGAAAAGCCATCCATGAAGGAGAATACGGAGTATTGAGCAGTATTATCAACTAACACGTCAATGTGAGGAAGGGGAAAATCGTCTTTTGGGCTTGCTTTATTCAAATCTCAATAATCCACGCACATTCGAACCTTGCCATCTTTCTTTGGCACTGGTACGATGTTGGCAACCCATGAAGGATACTTCGTCACAGCCAGGAAACCAGCGTCCCACTGTTTTTGAACTTCCTCTTTGATCTTCATTGCCATATCTGGTCGAGTTCTGCGAAGCTTTTGTTTGACCGGCGGGCAATCTTCTTTCAGTGGCAGGCGATGCACAACCATGTCTGTATCGAGCCCTGGCATATCTTCATACGACCAAGCAAATACATCACTATACTCTTGGAGCATTTCAACCAGTCTTCGCTTGATATCACTCTGCAGTGCGGCTCCGATACGAATATTCTTCTCAACCCCTTCCGACCCCAAGTTGATAGTTTCGATGACCTCGTCGTGAGGCAGAATGGCTCTTTCCTCTTGCTTCACTAACCAAGACAGTTCTTCAGGAACGTCGCTATCTTCGACAACCTCTTCTTCGGCCTGAAATACCGGGTGCTCAAAGTCGGGACGAGTCATAGGTGGTTCAAGGATGTCATCTGAGAATGTTATCCTGCAAAAGGAATGGTTAAGCGCTTCAAAATGCGTATAAAGCGAACGACCACGTTGCCATTTTATTGAAAAATATAAAACAAGAAAGACAGGGATTACAGTATTTGCACATGAAAAAACGCCATTTATTTAATGATTGACACGCAATGTTCATAACAACACAGCCCTAAGCAAATTCTGATGCCCCGGGCAAGACATCAGATTATTCAACAATTAATAAAGCAAAGCATTACTGTTTAAAAGTCACAGAAACAAGCTCCTGAATAGACCAGTTGCACAGTCCTTGTCCTGGCGTGCTTGGCTGAATCCAGGCATCCATATCACAGTCGCTGTCTCCTTCATCAGACTCCGAAGCAGCATTGACGGTCTCATGACATACTCCACTGGCAAGGATGGTGACTGGCCCTCTGAAACGGGGTGCTCCCACGGAAGGATTTGATGACGACGGTTGGTATCCCAGCCCGAACCGGTCCATCTTCACAGGAATGTCCAGCACTTTGCCCCAGCCCTTTGCTTCTCCCGCTTCTACTAGAGCTTGAGCCTCTTTATACGATGAGACGGCTATTGCTGGCGCTTTGCTCGACCCGGGACCTTTGTCCTTGATGTGCAAACCTTCAAATGCCTGGCAGGGCGTTTCGTGGATTTCTCTGTCGACTTCCACATATTTAAATGACGACAGATGGCTGACCAAGATGTCCTCTTCTCCGCATACGGTGACTACGATGTCTCCGACCATATATTTTAACTTCTGATGTAGGGTAGACGTGACTGCCCCCGCCCCATGAATCCAAGGTCTTCCAAGCAAGCAGCTGTACGCAGGCTGTATATCCATGATATAAAACTCAGTTGCAAACACCTCCGGCCCCACCTGCAGAGGCAATGTGATCGATCCAAAGACTGTTCTCCGCGTGCCGTCAAACGCTCTGACTACCAAATCACTGGGCGTACACAAAATTCCTCTAACATCCAGCTTCATCATCGCCTTCTTGGGCAGCACATTCAAAGACGATCCGGTGTCAACCAATACGTGCGACATTACTGATCCTCTACACTCGACAGATACGTGCAGCGCCATATTATGATCTCTTCCTTTCGGGGTCAAGTCAAAATCAGTAAAGCCCAAGCTGTGGCCTGCGTTCACATGTGCCAACACTCCTTCCAGCTGATTCACGGAGACGTCTTGGGGTACAAAAGAAGTATCCAGGACTTTCAGCAACGCATTTCTGTGAGCTTCCGAACACAACAGCAATGACAGGATAGATATTTTGGACGGCGTCTGCTGTAGATGCTCCACAATCTTATAATCACTTTTTCGAATCAAGCGCATGAACTCTTCTACGTCTTTCGATGCCGATTCTTTGTCACTTGCTTGCACTGGGACATTCTCAACCGCCTTCCCTTTTCCTTTCGCTAGTCTTTCGGCCTCCACTTCAGGGGATATAAAGATCCTACCACTCCTTGTCATGCCTCCTGAACCAACAACATTATCCACAGTCTCGACTGGCTGTTTATTAACATCAATTTTTATTCCGTCACAATATACTTCCAACCCATATGACCATGGGACTGCTTTCGTGTTCTCGTACGGGATAGGCCCGGCCTTGGTTATGGTGATCGGTGGGCGCTGAGCTGGTGCTGCGATAGTGATCGTCTTCCGAGGAATCGTTACAGTGGCCACATCATTCTGATCATCTGCTACTGCCCCTGCGGGCTCTTCAGTTGCTGCTTGGTCAAACTGCAATGTACCTCCATCAATTAAAGCCTGAATGCCTTTCTTCAAATCATCACACCCCCCAGCTAGGGTCCAACATTCTAAGCAATACTCGTCACATCCCGGGTAAACCCCCCTTGCAACAGTCGGCTCTTTATCTCGCTCAGCGGCGTCTTCAAATCATCGACATTCATAATCAGATTTAACCCTTCCTCAGTCAGAATGGTGTTAGCCCCGTGATTAGGCATGGGTTTCTGCACTATATTCGGACCTGCCATTCCGAAATTGATAGTCTTATTGTCCAAAAGATCCTGCACCACGTGCTTAAAAGCATGGCAACCTTCTATATTGTGACCCGGAGCCCCAGAATGGAACTCACAGTGCCTGCTTGCATCGTAACCAAACGGGGGAGCTCCCGTTATTGGTGCCAGAGTTCTTTTCTCTACCAAGTTCAATCCCAACAATGTCTGCAACAAATCGGCATAGGTTGAGGGAGGCTTCTCAAACACTCTTCTTGGTTTGCCACCCTGGAATCTTCGTTGAGCCTGCTGTGCCCCCTGCTGAGGCTGCTGCTGCTGCATTGGCGGCTGCTGAGACGGTTGTTGTTGCTGAAGTGGTTGTTGCTGGTACGGGATATTAACACTCGCCACCTGCTGCGGCTGATGATATTGGTTTCGTCCCCTGCCTCGGCCTCGGCCTCGGCCTCCAAATACGGCGCTTGCCTCGCCCTGACGGCGCCCACCAAAAGCCTTCCTATTACTGCCAGCTGCAGTCGATTCCTCAACCTGGAATTTTCCTTGCTTAATGTTACGTTCAATCTTTTCTCCCATCAGAATCAGGTCTGAAAAACTGGCCAGAGACGTGTGAAACAGCATATCATGAAACAGACCTGTGAATGTGCCGACAAACATGTCATTCATTTCCTTATCTTCGACAGGAGGACGGACCCTGGCGGCCATATCGCGCCACCTTTGCGCGTACTCTTTAAAGCTCTCCCCCTTTTTCTGTGACAATCCCGCCAACTGGACCCGATTGGGTGCCAAGTCGCTGTTATACTTGTAGTGAGCTACAAATGCCTCTGCTAATTGCTTCCATGTCTTGATATCAGTTGGCTCCAGCCCCATGTACCACTCTAGGGAAGGACCCGACAGACTATCCTGAAAGAAATGCATTAGCATTCTTTCATCAGTTGAGTATGCAGACATCTTTCTGTAATAAGCTCGTACATGCACTTTTGGACATGTGTCCCCTTTATACTTATCGAACGCAGGAGCTTTGAATTTGATTGGCACCCTTAAGCCAGGTACCAAGCCCATTGTTGCCATGTCCAAACCCACAGCACTTTGGTTTAGGACTCCCCTCATCTGCTCCTCCAGCATTCTGATCTTCTGGGAGTCATCCATCGGCCCTTCGAAACCTCCGCCGGAGAAAACGTCCTCCTGCTGATCTTCTTGCCACATACCATTTCCAGTCCCATACCCATCATATCCATTATTACGTCCAGCTCTGATCTGATTCATCCCCGGACCTCGGCCTCTGTTGCCGTACCCTTGAACTCCTCCAGCAGGACCAAAAGCCATAAATCCAGCACCGTTTCCATTCCCGAAACCTCCGTAACCCTGATTGGTCGCACCATAACCATCCTGCCCAAAGCCTTGAGCATTAAAGCCATACTTCCCAGTGTTATCGAATCCCTGATCGTTGAACCCGAATCCAGTATTGACAAAGCCGTTGCCTCCCATATTATCTCCCAAATTGACATCACCCAGCCCAACGTTATAGACAGCAGTCTCATTCCCAACTCCGACGTTACCATTCACAGCAGCGGTAGCGTTGTTGACATTAGCAGCAGGTATATTGACTACAGGTGGAGCCACTGGCGTGGGAGTGCCGTCTCCATGAACAGTATCGACCCGTACGGACTGATGATCCTCATTACCGTGACCAGCATTTCGGGCCAACAGAGGCTGGACCATGGCCTGCAAATTCTCCTGACCCTTTGCAATAGCTTCCATGGTCTGCATAAAGAGAGCGAGCTTCTCGCGCACATCCTGCATCTCGTTCTGCATTTGATCCATGATTCTTCGACAGTTGGTGCGGGTAGAATAGCGGTGCGGGTGCTGATCTGCAATCCTGAAAAGTACCTGGTACAGAGCAGGAAATAAGTCACCATCCAAAGGTTACCTGTAATGCAATATGAATATGAATGCAATGCAATGTGTGTCTGTGCATTGGGGAAGATTCATTCCCCGATTCTAGTGTGAAGGTGCCAGTGCAGTGACAGTGTTGACAATAGGAATATCGGAGCTGAATCACGGAAAGCCTCATATATTGCAGGGAAAATCAATAAGCCCAGAGTACAATATCACTGAGAGTACAATAAGAAGGCATGACCTCAACCAACAATCCTGGTGATGGTCAGCACTATGCAAATAAAGCATACAAATTACTACATGAAATGATCAAATCCTCCCAAAAGTCTGGTACTCTTCTATCAACTTCTTGGTCTCTGGATGGCTTGGTCGATCAAGCAGCCCTTCAACAAGTTGGTTTCTCTTCTTAAGAACACGGCGCACGTCTTCAGCAGTTTCTTCCCATGTTGCTTCTCCGAAGCAATCTTCCAGCTTTCGCTTCTGAGACACCGCTTCATCTCTGCATTTGATTGCCTTGTTCAGTGCATGCTAGACACTATACCGGGTCATCACTTCTTCCTCACACTTCTTGATGCTAGACTTCAACTTCTCTTCGAGGTCGGAGATTTGCTGCTTCAGCTTATCTTCCCTCTTCTTATTGTTGGTGAGTGTAGCATTCCAAGTCTTATTGCAAGAGGAGATTTCTTGGTGTGCTGCGTCGAGCGCCTTCTTTTTGGATTCCAGCATGTCATGGGAGCTTCTGAACTCTTGCCCCAGACGTTCGCGCTTTTTCCTCTCCTCAGTCAACTCAGCCCCTAACTTGTTTAACATCTCAATCTGCTGTTGGATAGCATGAACGGCCTTGTTTTTCTCACTGCGTATCTGGGCTTGCTCCTGCTCTAACCCTTCGTTGATCTTCAACAAGGCTTCTTTTTCTCTCACAACCTGCTCGTAGGCTTCCCTAGAAACAGTATTGGGCTCTGCTACCGGAATAGGAACAAGAATTGGTGCATCTGGAAATGGCATCCCCAACTGACTGGCTCTCTCCTGAATCCAAACTCTATAAGGTGCATAGGCCTGACAGTCATTCTTTCCTAACAACGGCTTCCCTCTTCGGATAATACGCGTCCAGGCATGCTGCAGCTTGGCTAGTAACTCCCCCTTTGCGTCACCGGTGAAGTACAGAGATTCCTGTACTTCTTCCTCCTTTGGTGGGTTCTTCAACGCATATCCGAATTGGCGAATGAACATAGAAGGGTTGTAATTGATACACCCTTTTCTTCCTATCAGCGGAACATTAGGGTAACCAGAACAACTGAAGATAAGCTCGGATCCCAGCAGATCTCTGTCAAACCAATCAACGTCTTCGGAAGTTAACCTCATCATATGCTCTGGCCAGTCGGGCGTAATTGCGTTATCCATGAAAGGTCCCCTCGATGGAAAATGGCTCTTGAACCACATATACAGCAAAGGTACGCAACAGGAGACATTCTTGCCTCTCCTGTTTTCATTCCTGTAGTGCATCGAATGGTAAAAGTCCCCGATCAGTCTTGGTACTGGGTTACTGGCAGCAAATAGATGAAATGCATCCATGTCCACGAAGTTTGGGAAGTTAGGGAACAACACTATCCCATAAATGCAGAGGGCCAAAATAGCGTTAAAGACCACCCAACACCCATTCTTGGCATACTCTTGAGCCTTACCAACCAGAAACTGAAGAGAAAAACCCGGAACCCCTCGCCACGCAGTCATCAACAAGTCAGAAGCATTCATATGCAGGGCCTTGGCTAAATCCTCCAAATTGGGCTCAGCGGCTGAGTGGATAAAAGGAACTGCATTCTGAACTGGCAGCTCAGTAAATTCTGCATACTCCTCCATGGTGGGCCCCAAGATAAAGTCCGCAAACGTGAAGCATCTCAAAGCCGGGTCATAGAATTGCATTAACGTGTACAGCCCACTCAATTCATCCTCAGTAGACCTGCGCACTAAACCCAACAACCGTCCGTAACTCTGCCTGAAGCTTCTACGGACATCCTCATTTGCAAGAGAAATCAGACCCAGGAGTGGCGTAATATCGGGGACAGGTAGCTTATACGCAACGGTCATCCTCAAACCAGCCATGATCAAATACTCGGGAGTCCAGACACTAGAACCGGGGGAATGCAAATGCACCTGCAGCACAGACACACGTTAGTGGGATGCAATGATAATGAGTATGCAAACAATGCAATGCAAATAACATGCAACAGGGACCAACTGCCATAGCTGAACGGCCTGAACCATATCACAAAGTCTCGGATATACTCTTTAGAAGTCCTCAAACCCTGGTCTCAGATAGACCTAAAACAAAGCTCCAATACTGGCCTTTGATAGACCCCATAATCACAACCTGAATGGTCTCTGGCAGACCTCAAATCATATATCCCCTTGGTCTCTGACAAACCTCAGAACACATCTCCAAATAGTCTCTGACAGACCTCGAAACACACCAACTGGTCTCTGCCAGACCTTAGAACCCTCCATAAATATCCAGGATCCTGATCAAGAAACAAACCGGTGGTCTGAAGGTCTAGTTACCTGCATAACCCTGAATCCCCTCACAGGTGGGTGGCCCTATAACTGGCACAAGGTACGGCATCCTATGCGGTCGTCGGCGTCACAGACTTTCAGGGTTGATGATACGATTCCCAGAAGGAGTGGCATCATCAATTTCTGAAGAGGCCTCACTTAGCCAACTTCCAAATGATCGGTCCCCAGAGTCGACAATCCAACTAACCAGCAACCCAAGCCACCCAAAGGGCAGGACAGGAGGCCAACCAGAAGAACCCCGTCTGAGTGTAGATTTCGCGGGACACTAGGACATGCAAAGCACGTGCGCGCCCACTAATCTCTACTCTAAGTCTAAGGTGCACTCAAGCCCAGGTCCGGCTTCTCACTCAATATCAGAACACCCGTCACACCCCAGATACAACAATAATAATCAATATATAAACCTGAAAATACAAGGTTAGAAATATAAAATAACTCCATACAAAGTCCTCGACGGGAAAACAAGCGTTAGGATTGACTCTCTTAAGGGACGTTGGATCCCAAATGCATAAGAACTATCGCAGTCCTTAGCAGCCAGGGGACGTTGGATCCCCAGCAGAGTCGCCAGCTGTCGCTACTGCGAAAATCGGCGCCGACTGAACAGAAGAGTCGCCACCGTGCGTTATTTATCCCACGGGAGGGAAAGGAAACGCTCAGAGTAAACCTCGCACAACACGGGAAAGGTATGGTCGTCGCAACCAAAACCTGGGTTCGGGAGTCGGTTACGCAAGGGGAAGGTATTAGCACCCCTCACGTCCGTCGTACTCGACGGGATCCACGCTTGTTTTCGGGTATGGATTGTTATTCTATCTACTCTAAAGGTCAGGGGTTAAAAAGAAAAGAGAATGAAAATAAAATGACTCGGCAAATTATCGCACTTTATGCCTACGTATTCCCGTCTGGAACGAGAAATCAGAGTCAACGTAGTTCGCCTACCTACGGGAAAGGAGGGGAAGGTTGCTCGCTAGGATATCGCATCCTATGCCTACGTACTTTCATACAGCATGAAAGATCAGAGCAAACGTAGTTCGGGCCACGTACGACACAAGCTTGTCTTGGTTGATTTTATTCCTTCTGAAAAAGGTTTTCTGGTCAACAGTCCCAGCGGACAAAAATGACGCTTTGATGAGTTCACATTCTTTTACGGAAGAAGTGTCTTTTATTGTGTTTGAAATCTTTATGTGTTTTCCTGTTTGTTTTGAGAAAGAAAGAGACAGAACTCTAACCTACGGTTGCGAAGGGAAACAAACTAACCTAATGTTATCATGCATGGGTTAAGACCTAGTGTCTATCATGCTCCTCTCTTGCACAGAGAGAAACAGAGATCCTACGGGGCAGGCAGAAACAGAAACAATATCAGATATATAGTAAAACAGTAAAATGCATGGATGCATCAGTACAAGCGAGGCAAGGGAGTCCCACTCAACCTCGAACCTAGAAAACAATAGGCAAAAGTGAACAGGATTCACTTTCAACCCAACAGGGTAAACAGCAAACAATACAGTCCAGAAAACCAATCAATACATCAGAAATGAAAGACAACAGCAAAAGCAACAGCATCAATAACTCTGAATCAGCTTCTGGCTTCAAGTAATCTCCAATCAGTTACAGGCTTCAACAAGCATTAATCTCCATCTTCATGACCTTCAGGCAAGGGCTTTGATCATCAGTCTTCTATCTGCAATGGCTTTTCTTCAAGCTCAAACCTCCAGGATGAGGGATCAGTCATAAGAGTGGATTGGGTGTTAAACAATTAGTTGACTACCAATGGTGGTAAACCAACTGCTTCTAACACAAAAGACATTTTCTCTCAAGAGTTCTATCTCTCAGACACTATCACCAAGCCTTCCAAAGGAAGGGGGTGAGTGTCTTAGAGAGACTCTGAATCACAGAGAAGAATGGATGCAGACAAAGCAATCCATGTTTAAAAAACAAACTTTCTAATCTAGAGCTCTGCCTAGCTCCTAAACCCTAGTCTCCTCAGCATCTGCTAGCAAGAATCTCCTCTTCAACTCTGGCAATTGATCTTCAATCTCTGGATCTTCAATGGCTTTCATCTCCTCAAGTCTTCAGCTCTCCCAAGTCCCCAGACAAACCCAACACCCACACAAGCAAGCAATAATCCCCAGAGGGCATACCACACCAGCCAATCAGATATACAGTATATTAATAGCAGTAGGGGAATCCTGACTTTTTCTAAGGGATCTAATAACTACCCATAGCCCCTATAGCCCCATAACTAAACTAGTCAAGCCCTAAGTCCTAAGGGAAAAGAATCAAATCTCCTAAGTCATCACTTAAAACCCTAGCTTTATTCATGTTGTTCACACCTACATTAAACACCTAAAATTAATTTCTAAAAATGGGAACTAAATTGAATCTACAAGTTCAATGTCTAAACTAAACAACCTAAAAAGAATGGGCAAAAAATATTGAAGCAATTAGTAGAACAAAATATAACAAAATTATGTATGAAATGAAACCATTAAAATGTTATTTATTTAGAAAATATGAGAAAAATATCAAATAAAAAATAAAATGCAATTTTTATTTTTTATAATTTTCTAGACATCCTAAAGAAAAATATGCAAAAAGAATGAATTAAAAATAATGATTTTTCTATTTATTATGAATTTTTAAAAATGAATGAAAAATGAAAAGAAAATAAAATGAAAATATAAAGAAATAGCTGAAGGGGTGAGAATAGCAAGAAACCCAAGTTTAGCGCGTTGGGCTTACTAAATTGGGGGGTGCGAATAGCTGTCTGAGCCCAATTCCCCCAATAAGTGAAACGGTGCGTTTTACTTTTTAAATTTTCCCACCAGAACTCAGGCTAAACGTGGACCGTCCGATGCCACACTCCAGTCCAAGGTCAAACGTGCATCCTACGGTGTTGGAGTCATCATCAACCTTGGACTCCCTAGGGTTTCAGATATCCCCCATGCACGATTCCATCTTCAAGCGCTCGGTTCTCCCTCATCTCCTCATGAAAATCAAAACTACAAACACCAAACTTGCTTCATTTTCTACGTAGAATGCAACTACATCATCAGTTCTTGTTAAACTTCGCCCAATCACTAAACACGATAGCTTCCCTTCCATGGCTGCCTCAATTCTGACCTTCACTAAACCCTAATTTCTTGCTAACAGAATACTCATCAACCATCACTGATCATGCTACACTAATCCAAATGAGTTATCAATCACTAATCTCCTAGTTATGGATCAAAACAGTTTTATGGCTCATGCAAGAATCTTCATCAATTCACACTAAAAGCTTCAGGATTACTCCTCTAACCACCTAGGTCACTATTATCCTAACAAACCTATGTCATGCTAACTAAATCAGGCCAATTTGAATGGAGAATGTACCTGGTATATTCTTGAAAACAGAATGATGAATCCTTCACTTCGAGCTCAGCAATGCCTTAAACTTGATCAATGTGCTTGGATCTTGATTCTGTATGCATCTACTCTTGCCCAAACACTCTGAATTCTTGTAATGGCTTCTTCTTGCACTTTTGAGAATGAACTTACAACACACGAATTTGGAACTATTTCCACTGGATCTTGCTTGAAACTGGTTATATGATGATTATAGAGAATGATGGGATCAAGAATTTTGCAAAATGATCAAGATTTGAGGGAGTTTGAGTAGTTTATGCAAGAATGAGAAAATGGATGAAAATTGAGGTTTTGAACAAATGGGAGCACCAACCCTTGCATGAATCAGCTTGTATGAATATATAGAGGATGTTGGAACCTCCTAGAACATTGGAGAAATTTCCCTTGCATTTTTCCTTTTCAATTTGGATTATGTTACTTTCAATTCAAGCAACCATGGATAACTCACAAATTATGAACTAAGCTCAAAATTCCACTTTAGCCAATGTCTTTAAAATGCCCTTTCCATTCAAAATGACCTATAATTTTGCATCATTTGGCCAAGATATGAAAAATATCATTTTTTAAGCCATTTTCCTTCATTAAATTCAACAATTTTGAAACCTTGTGCTATGAACTTTTCCAATCTCTCATGGTCACTTTTATAGACTCAAAATGTCATTTGGAGCAAGTTTGATGTTGTAAGTTTTTCCATTTGAGGCCTCCTTGTATGAGTTTTGGACATAGGTTAAAATGACTTGTAATTCACAAATGACCAAAATACCCTTTTCTTGCCAAGACCATAAGTTGAGTTCCACAAATCATATTAAGGCATACCATACCATTATAGAAAGCTAAGACAATGAGGAACAATTCTTATGTTGACCAGAAATTCATTTGAAATCTCCTTGAGGGGTAAAACTAGCTTGGAAGTCAAGTCACTTTCACAGACAAAATTTCAGATACCTCAGATGACCTGTAACTTGCAAGGACCATAACTTGAGTTCTATAAATCTCCTTGATGTCTTCCACCACTCAAATTAAAGGTCTTGAGATCCTCTACAAGTTCCATGTTGACCAAGAAGCCATTCGAAGCTTGCATTTTTACTTATCTTGCTTAGAAACTTGACCTAAACTAGGGGATTTTACACAGAAACCCTAATTTAGAGACTCCTCTTCTCCTTGATTTCTCTTGAATTCTTCTTAGCATAACAACATATCCTTGTTCTCCATGTCAAATGATGAACCCCACATCCCTTCAATAGACCTGAATGCCCTTAAATCAATCAATTGACCTAGGGTTGACCCAGATGAAACCCTAGTTGACTGTCTTCAACTGCAATTCTTGTGATCCCATCAACAACTTGTTTTCTTCTCCAAATGACCTTCTAAGTCCTCCAAGATGTCTAGATACTCCCCATTCTCTCAATTCACAACTCATAATTCCCTTGTTGATCCTCAGACACCCTCAGTTAGGAGATATACTCAGTGCTTGATCCACTGAACTCCCTGCTTTCAAATTCTTTCTTGATGACTTGAATGAGATTGAATTAGGATAATAACCTCTGGATAGGCCTCTAGAGATGAGAATAATGCTTGATCCCCTGTTGAATGACTTGCTATGCTTATGCTATGCAGATGGTTAGGCTATGTACATGACTCTATATGCAAATGCTAATGATATTGAAACATAAACCAAGTGAATAAGGTTGAGCAAATTTTAGGGTGCAACAAGCTCTCCGCAACCTGGAAAGAAACCTCTTTTCATTAGCTTAGCTTTAACGAAGCTAAGTGGTGTCTTCAGATCTCTGACGTCAGTCAACACATCCAAACTCTCGTCTTCGATAATGGCGTTTAGTCCACCTCCCCTATGATTCGGCATAGGATTCTTCGTGACATTTGGCACATTATCCGAGAAGTTGATGATCTTGGCGTCCACCATGTCCTGCACCTTGTGCTTGAAGGCTTTGCAATTCTCTATTGTGTGACTTGGTGCCCCTGAGTGAAACTCACAAGTTGCATTAGCGTCATAACCTGGCGGAGGTGCCCCTGTCAAGGGAGCCAGCATTCTCTTCTGGATCAACTGTAGCTGAAGCAAAGTCTGCAATAGTTGCGCGTATGACATGGGCGGTGTCTCGAGGTGACGGCTCGACAGAGGTGCCCTATTCTGATACTTTCTGTACCCTTGTTGATTCGGTTGCTGTTGCTGCTGCTGTTGTGGCTGTTGAACTGCCGGGATAGTTATGCTGGCCACCTGTTGGTGAGGGCCTTTACCCTTCCTTCGAGCGTTGGACACAGCGCTCGTTTCTCCTTCCCGTCTTTTGCCACTATATGGTTTCTTTCCGCCTCCTCCAACTGAGGATGAATCACCTTGAATTTTACCCAGTTTGATCCCATTTTTGATGTGCTCACCCGTGATGATGAGATCTGAGAAGGTTCCAGACATATCGGTGACTAACTTCTCATAGTAAACCCCTGGGAGGGTGGCTACGAACATCTGCACGAGCTCACGTTCAACCATCGGCGGCTGAACCCTGGCTGCCAACTCACGCCACCGCTGGGCGTATTCCTTAAACCCTTCGTTGTTCCTTTGTGACAGATTCTGCAATTGGACTCGGTTCGGGGCCAAGTCGCTATTGTATTGGTAGTGGTGCACAAATGCTTCAGAAAGTTCCTTCCACGTGCGCACACTAGTAGGTTCCAGACTCATGTACCATTCGAGGGATGGCCCGGACAGACTGTCCTAAAAGAAGTGCATCAGCAACTTCTCATCCTCAGAATGAGCCGACATTTTCCTGTAATACGATCTCAGGTGGACGCGAGGGCAAGTGGTGCCCTTATACTTTTCAAAGTCGGATACCTTGAACTTGGGAGGCACCTTGAAATCAACAATTAGTCCCAACTTGGACATATCAACACCCAGGGTGTTCTGGTTCTCGATATTTCTCATCTTATCCTCAAGTGCCTTGAACCTTAGCCGTGCTTCAGCAGTCAGCTCCCCTTCAGCACCTCTCTGAGAGAACATATCGTCTTGACGATCTTCTAACCACGGCTGAGGCCCGAACAAATTTCCAACACCTGCGTTGTCGTTGCCCAGCCCAACATTGACATTAGCTTCCAGACTCCCATTACCGACGCCCGTCGTATTGCCATTGAGTCCCATATTAGCTACCACGTTGCCGTTGGCACTGCCGTTCCCCCCGGTCACGGGGATGCCGTTCTGAGGAGTTTCCACTGGTGGGGGAGTAGGAACAGTCCCCCCATGGAGTACGCCGTTGCTATCGACCCTTGAAATCAGAGGCTGGACCAAGGTTCTGAGCTGATCCTGGCCATTGGCGACCGCTTGCATGAGCTCCATGAAGCGATCCATTCTTTCGCGGAGTTCCTGAACATCATTTTGCACTTGCTCCATGATTCTGGTTTGATTTGCTCTGGTCGGATAGCGGTGGATAGGTCTCTGATCAATCCTGGAACAACCTGAAACAACCTGAAACAATCTGAGAAAACACAAAAGGGTTAGGAAAAACGACAAAGTGCTCGTTATGCAAATGCTTCATGCAAATGCAAACGTGTGTCTGTGCGTTAGGGAGATCTCCCCCGATCCTAGTGCCTGAGTACCAGTGCTGATAATAAGAAGTCTGAGTCCAATCATGGAAATAACATCTCATATATATAAAGAAAGCCCATCAAGGCGGTACATAACGTCACTGAATACAAGCTGAATCAATAGCATGACCTTGACCAACAAGCCTGGTGATGGTCAGCATACAACAATGATCAAAATAAAAGGATCACAAATAGTCAAGCACGGCCACGGGCGCGAAACTCTTCTAACAACCCCTTCGTTTCTGGATGATCAGGCTGAGTGAGCAACCCTTTGACGAGTAACTCCCTCTGCATAATGGTGTACTGAAGACCTTCGACCGAATCTTCCCATGCTCCTTCGCCGAAACAATCTTCTAGCTTCCGCTTCTTGGATTCAAACGTCAGTTTGCGCTCCTTCAGGTTAGCAAGAGCTCTGTTGAGCTGGCCTTCAGCGGCGTATCTGCGAGCGGTTTCTTCATCAAACCTCTTCTCACTAGCCTTCACCTGGGCCTTCAGCTTGGAGATCTGTTGCATCAGCTTATCCTCCCGCTCTTTCCTGGTGGCTAGGGAGGCCTTCCAGTGCTGGTTGAACTTGGATATCCTCCGATACGCTTCGTCCAAGTGCTGCTTCTTCGTAGCCAGTACGTCGTTGACAGCTTTGAAGTCTTGACCCATGTGTTCACACTCAGCTATCTGCTTAGTCAAGTCTGTGCCTAGCTGGTTCACCAGCTCTGTTTGCCTTTTGAAGGAATGAACGGCCTCGTTCCTCTCGCTTCGGAGCTGGGCCAATTCTTTCTCCAACTCTTGATTTGCCTTTTTCAATTCATCTCGCTCAGCTAACACCTAACTATGCTGCTGAATGGGCATGGTGGTAGGTTCTTCAATCATTGGAGGGCTTTCTGGCTTGGCAGGAAGAAACGACATCCCTATAGCATCTGCTCTGGCTCTGATCCAAGTCACATACGGAGGGTAGGCTTGGCTATACCTTCTCCCCAGCAATGGTTTTCCCCTCTTACTGATGCCATTCCAAGCACGCTGAAGCTTAGATAACAGATCCCCCTCTAGAAGACCAGTGAGTTACAGAGATTCCTGCACCTCTTCATCCTTCGGCGGAGCTCTCAAAGCATACGCGAACTGTCGGACCAGCAAAGACGGATTGTAGCTTATACAGCCCTTCCTGCCTATCAAAGGCACGTTCGGAAACCCGCTGCAGCTGAAGATAATCTCGGTACCCAACCTATCTCTGTCAAACCAGTCAATATCTTCCGCTGATAGACTCATCAAACGCTCGGACCACTCAGCTGTGGCTGCAGACGAAACAAAGGGACCCCTCTTGGGCAGATGACTATCAAGCCATTTATAAAGCAGGGGCACACAGCATGAGACATTCTTGCCCCTTCTGTTCTCGTTTTTGTAGTGGAGAGAATGGTAGACGTCTCTTATCAAGGTAGGGACTGGATTCCCTGAAGCAAAGATGCGAAAGGCGTCGAAGTCTACAAAGTCGGGCATATTGGGGAACAGAATGATGTCATATATGCACAGAGCGAGAATGGCGTTGAACATGACCCAACATCCGTCTTTGGCGCACTGCTGAGCTTTACCCACTAAGAACTGCAAGGAGAAACCAGGAACCTTGTTCCAACTAGACAATACCAACTCAGAGGCATCCAGATGGAGTGAAGGAGCTAGACTAGCCAGATCAGGCTCAACATCCATATGAACAAAAGGCATCTGCCTCTTGATAGGCACACCTAACAAATCAGCATATTTCTCCAGTGTGGGTGCGAGAACGAAATCCTGGAAAGTGAAGCATCTCAACGGAGGGTCATAGAACTGCAGCAGAGCGTGCAACCCATTCAACTCAAACGCAGAAGGTTTACGAACCAAACTGAGCAATTTGCCGTAAGATTTTCTGAACTCATCTCTCACAGAATCATCTGCTAAAGCAATCAAACCAGTCAGCTGAACCACATCAGGGGTAGGGAGCTTGTAAGCCACGGTCTTCCTCAGAGAACCCATAAATACAAAAGGAGGCAAGAAATCCTGGATCGGGGAAAACGGTACCTGCAACACAGACACACGTTAATGAAATGCAAATGGGTATGCAGAACAATGTAAAATGCAATCATGCAGCAGGAGATCAAGGCAACTGTGCTGTGGAGATTCTGTATCAACAAAACCATGATGATGCTCTGTCAAGAACAACCACTATTTCTGATAAGAAGAAAATCCTGGTATCGAACCACAAATCTACTCTATCAAGAACGCACACCTATAGGACCACAAATCTGCTCTGTCAAGAACACCTCTAATAATAAGGATCTCTGATACAGGACCAAAACATCTGCTCTGTCAAGAACAAACATCTGATAATAAGGACCTCTGATACAGGATCCTAACTCTGCTCTGTCAAGAACAAACACCTGATAAAACTCTGCTCTGTCAAGAACAACCATACATATGCTGATGAGATCCTCAGACCCTAATCATAAACCTGCTCTATTAAGAACAAATACTCATCTGAATATAAGGTCCTCTGATACAGGACCAAAGCTCTGCTCTGTCAAGAACGATCATCTGATAATAAGACCCTCTGATCAGAACCTGCTCTATCAGGAACAAATACACATCTGATGATAAGATCCTCTGATCCCAATCAAAAACCTGCTCTGTCAAGAACAATCATATATCTGCAGATAGGATCCTCTGATCCCAACAAAACAGATCCACTATCCAGAAAACCAGGTAGTCTGAACGTCAAAGTTTCCTGCAATAACCCAACCCTGCTCACAGGTATGGACCTAAACTGACTCAAGCTCGGCATCCTATGCGTTCATCAGCGTCACAAACATTCAAGAGGGGTGATACGATACCCAGAAGGTGTGGCATCACCAGCTCATGAAGCGGCCTCACTCGGCTGAATCACAAATGATCGGTCCCCAGAGTCGACGATCCTCCAAACCAGCAACCCCCTCAACCCAAAGGGTTGAAAAAGAAGCCAACCGGGAGAACCTCGTCTGAGCGTGGATTTCATGAGACACTAGTGCCTGCCAAGCAAGCACGCGCCCACTAATTTCCACAACTAATGCTATGTTCACTCAAGCCTGGGTCTGGCTTCTCACTCATCAGAATGCCCCTCCCACAACAGCACAGATAATCATATCATACTGAAAATAAAGTGCGGGAAATAAAATGCGATAAATAAACACAACCTAACAAGTAATCATACAAGCGCTAGGATTGACTCTCGCAGGGGATGTTGGATCCCCAAACTAACTCGCATAAGGGACGTTGGATCCCAGGAAACTATCAAGTCCCCAGCAGAGTCGCCAGCTGTCGCTTCCGCGAAAATAAGGTGCCGGCAAAACAGAAGAGTCGCCACCTTTCGTTATTTATCCCTCATAACGGGAAAGGAAACGATCGGAAAAACCTGACGAAAAGGTATAAGACAAGGTCATCGCAACCATTGTTTGGGTTCAGGAGTCGGTTACGCAAGGGGAAGGTATTAGCACCCCTCACGTCCATCGTACTCGATGGGATCCACGCTTGTTGTGTTTACTGGACGAGTTGGTTTATCTATCTACCTATCAAGGCTGGCTTAAACAGAAAAGAAAATGACTCGGCAAAGCGTCGCGCTTTATGCTTACGTATTCTCATCAGAGAATGAGAAATCAGAGTCAACGTAGTTCGACCTACGACGGGTTACGGGGAAGGTGGCTCGGCAATACGTCAGTATTGTGCCTACTTACTCTCAACAGGTATGAGAGATCAGAGCTTACGTAGTTCGGGATACTACGGGTTACGGGGATTCAGATTCATCTGTTTTATCGAGTAGGGTTAAACAGCAGTTCCAGCAGTTAGGGACAAAGCCTGTTTGCGTTGGCGCTGAGGTTTAACAACACTCTTTTCTTCATAAAAGCTTTCCTTTGAATTATATGCCCACGAGGCAAAAAGGTTTGAAGTCTGTTTTCTGTCTTTTACGAAAGAAGTGTTTTTTATTGTGTTTGCAATTTCAATCGCACTAAAGACTTATGACCTGAGAGTGAATGTGTCGCATGTCACCCAAAGGGTGCCATACTAAACATCCAGACTGTTGAAAAGAAGCTCTCCAACAATCCTTTCTCAGATAGCTTAAGGCTCGTAACGTACGAAAGAAATCATTCATGATTACTGTATCTTAAGCTGTTTTGAGATGAGAAGAGAACAGGCTCAACTAAAGGGAAGACTATCAAGTCCTACTGTTGTCATGCCAAGGATTCATCCTATGGTTGAAGTTTGAAACAGGGAACTCCTAGAAGTTGTCATGCATAGGTTTCAACCTAAAGTTCTATCATCACTTCCTTGTCAAAGGAAGTGAGATTCCTAAGGGATCATATCAATGATACAGAAACAGACAAAGCATTAGCTCAAACAATAAATAGTAAATGACTGTAAAATGCATGCAATGCAAGTGAGGGAGGAAATGTGTGTGGGGCAGTAGCCTCCACAAGCTCATCTCAACCTCAAGCCAGATATGAGTAACAGTAATCATATTGAGGAAATAACAACATGCCATCAAGCAAAATACAGTAAACTGCAATCATACAGAAGAAACACAAAACATGCTATCAAGCAAACTAAACCACATGGGCAAGGGAGCTGGGCTCTACCGAATACCCGCAAGCAAAGCCATACAGTAACAATACAAGCAGAGGGAGCAACTCAACCTCTAGTGCAGTCATGCTCCTAGATTAAAGTCAGTCTAGATATGAACTTATTCTACTGCATCAAGCAAGTTAAACAAGGCACATCAGCAATACAGAAAAGAAAACAGACAAGAAAGAAAGCAGATAAACCCCTCTCTCAATTCCAAGCTTCAACTCTTCTAACAGCAACTCAGTCTTCAGACCTCAATCACCCTTCAAGGCTATCAGCTTCACTGGCAAATATCAATTTGTTCCTCCAAGGTTTCAACCTATCAAACAGAAGTTTCAACTTAATCTTCTTCTTCAAGCTGCAGCTTTCCAGTCAATTCCACCTTCAGGCTTCACTCCTGACTACAAGTATCAACTTGATTCCTTCAGGCTCTCAATGCATCAATGCAAGTGTCAACTTACTCCTCATGCCTCAGTTCTACCCTCAATCTCAATTGAATCCTCTTCATAAGTATCAACTTAGTCTTCAAGCTTCAGCTCTCTTTGCTTCACCAGTCTCAACTTGGCCTTCTTCTCCTACAAGCTTCAGCTTCTCAGAGTAATCTTCAATTACATGGAAGTGTCAACTTCATCCTTCAATTCTTTCTCAAGCCTCAGCTCTTCATTCAATCTCCATTGGATCTTCAAGTATCAACTTGCTCTTCTTGCCCTTCAAGCTTCAGCTGCAATGGCAATGTTCAAGGAATCATCCTCTTCCACACTCTTCAGTGGAGTCTTCATCTTCAAGCTCAAGCCCAACATCTCTCAAGATACTCAAACCAGAAGACAATTGATTTAACAGAATGAGGGGGAAATGATAAACAGCTTACTGACAACCAAAGGAAGCATGTAAGGGTTCATCATTGTGAGAGACTGGTTCCCTCAAAGTTCTACTTCCCAGATAAAGCCACTCATCCTTCCAAAGGAGGGATGTGAATATCTGAGAAGGACTTTTAGTCATTGGGAGGAATTGAAGCACAAGATGCTTTCCATGTTTGAGAAAGAAATCATTCTAACTACAAGGCTCTCCCTTATGTCCTATCTCGTAATCTTCATCAGACACCTTCAGGCACAAACAAATCCAAAGCTCCAAGCAACTTCAAGCATCCTCCTCTTGTCTTCAACTTGTCTTCAATCTCAACCAAAGGCAAACCAAGCACAAACCCTAATCTAAGGGGACTAAGGAAGTTAAACTAATTGAATTAGCAAATTAGGATCACCTAAAACCTAGTACTAAAGTTAGTCCTAACTAAAATACTAAAATCAATTGTAAAATCCTACAAAAATTACTATGTGAACCTAGGTCAATCATGACTCTATCACATTAGTTTCAAAGATCAAATCATCAATTTGGACCTAGAACTAAATCCTACATTCTAAGGCATCAACCTAAAACCCTAAAAAGGAAGCATCTAAACATCAATCTAGAAAGCACACTTATTTTCATCACAAAAATGTGATAAAAATTCTATGGGATTATACACATCTAACCTAATCACACACAAAAAATTAGGCCAAGAATCATCACTATGAGATCACACAAAATTCTACAAAAATATGCATCAAACATAAACATTTTAATATCAATTAAAATACAAAATTCCAATTAAATCAGAAATTATATGAAATGAAAATATTTTTTTTCTAAAAAATAATAGACTCAATCATGAGTAAAATGCAAAAAGAATGGGTTGAATTGGATTAATATTCAATTAATTATGATTTTTGCAAGAATCATGAATTAAGTGGAAATTAAATGAAAATCAAATAAAAATGAATAAGCGCGCGGTGTGGATAGCAATCATTTACAGTTAAAAAGTTGGGTTGGCCTCGCTGGGGGGTGCGCATAGTGATTCATCACTTAAGCCCAAAACTGAAATTAAGTGATACGCAGCGTTTCATGCTCAGACCCTTCACAACTCAATCTTAAAACACAACCGTTGGATCTTCTCCCAGTTAATGGGTCAAAACACGATCTGAGGGTGAAAACTTCATCTCCTACCTCTGGCCATGGAAATGGAGGGAAGAACCAGGGTTCAAACATGGTTCTTGCTCAATTCGAACTTCATCATATCTCCATCAAAACGCATGGTTTAAAGTACTAACACACTCCAAATTCCACACTGATCACAACCATGGTCTTAGAAACAATTGAAACATCCTCTAGCCCTAAACACAACCGGGGATCAAAATTCTGACCAAGAATCAATTGTCTTCAATCTTGAAATTGCTTGGTCTAAAATGCTCATCACGTTACACTGATCAGTTTCCCCTATAGAATTCATGTTATTGCTCACTATACACCAAGTTCTTGATCCAAACTGAAATGGTGTCATCACCTTAAACATAACCAATTGCTCTCAAACTCTCCAGAATCCATCCCCTAGTTGTCTCTAACCATTCTAACCTAACAATTTGACTTAGCAATGCTTAAATTAAGGTGTATGGTGAAAACTACAAACCTGAGATTTCTTGAATAACAGATGCACCAAATCTTCACTTCAACACTTCAATCCTTCCAGAATCGTTCCTTGTATCAAGATATAGCTTCTGTTTGCAAAAGAATTGATGGAAGATGCTTGCAACTCCAAACCCGATAGTGACTTGCAGCAGGTGGAACTCAAAAGCTTATGCACGATTCAGCCATGTTCTTGCTCTCAATTTGCTATGGAATCACTCAGTAACTCATAAGGAAGAGATTGCAATAGAAAGAATCGATTGAAATGGTGCAGAAATGAAGAATGGATTTCAATTTGCAATGAACAAATTCTGAATCCCAACTCTCTCTCCTTCCTCAACCCTCACCAACCTCTCCCATGGACCTCTTCTAAACCTTATATAGAAGGCTTCAGAACCCTCTAGCACCTTCTGGAATCATCCAAGGAGATTTTGAAAATCTCATGTCATGGTTTCTCATTTCAAGCCATACTCACACCAGTCCATGTTTCCCTTGTTTACAGCTCCAATTCTGAATTGAAAATCTCCTTAGATGAGATGTATGAGGTGTTAGGATGCTTGGATAGCTTGTACATGGATCTCCCTTATGTTTTGCAAATGTAACTTAGATTACAAGTAACTTATGATAAGTCCCTTAATTTGACCTCAAATAAAATTTGTAATAATGCCATTGTTTCTAAAATGATTTTTTCATTCAATTTGGTAGGTCACTTGCATTGTTTTGGTTATGTATTGAAAATTCCCCAAAATAGGTCACTTTAATACATTAAATCCTCCTTTATTTTGACCATTTTGATAAGTATGAGATACAAACATTTCCAACATCTCATGGCCTCCTTACTAGCCTTAAAACACCATTTTGAACAAGTTTGATGTTGAAGATTTTTCCATTTGAAGCTTGGAAATAGGAGTTATGGCCTTATGCTTGAAATGACCTATAACCTCCAAATGACCAAAATGCCCTTGACTTGTCAAAGCCATAACTTGAGTTCTACAAATCCTATCAAGGACTTCTAGTACTCTCTAGAAAGCTAAGAAGATAAGGAACAACATTCATGTTGACCAAAAGTTCATAGGAATCATCCTTCTTGGGCAAAAATTGGATGCAAGTTGGGTGACTTTCAAGGCCCCAGATTCACATATCTCAGATGACCTGTAACTTGTCAAAGTCATAACTTGAGTTCTACAAATCCTATCAAGGACTTCTAGTACTCAAATTAAAGCTAAGAACAAGCTCTAAAACATTCATGTTGGGGGTGAGATGAGATGACAATCACATCTTGGGCTAAACTGTCTTGAAGATAGGGGTCAAACTAGGGGATTTTACACTGTCAAGCCTTAGAAACCCTAGATTGAAACTTCTCAAACTCTTCAATCATGATGAGTTGACCTTGGAATCATCCTTATAACATCTCAATGTATCAATCCATGATAACATGGCTCTTGGATTAGGTCTCAACCTTGTTCAAATCATCAGTTGACCTAAGGTTGACTCAATCAAACCCTAATTGTACCATTCATGGCTGAGGCTTCTTAATCTTGCACAATGACCTATCTAGGCCTCATGATGGCTTTCAAGACATCTCAGAAGCTCTCTCAAGGCTTCAAGTCTTTCTTCATAGCTTCATAATCATCCGAGGAGCTTCCCACAACTCTCAAGTTAGGAGACCTACACACTTGGCTTCAACCACTATCTCTGAGGATCTTTTCACTTCTCTGACAAGGACATCAACCCTTGAACACTTGAATAACCTTCTTGGCTAGCTTCATAGTCTTGTATAGCTCTTGATTGGTATTCATACCTCTTGATCTCCTGCATACATATCAATGAAATGCAAATGATAATGCTAATGTGAATGAAATGAAACCTAAGCTAGGTAAAGAAATGTTGGTCAAATTTTTGGGTGCGACACTCGTCGTTGCGCATCTGTTAAACAAATAGGCATCGAACCCGAAGGTCGGCTCAACCCGAAGTTGAGAAGAACACCTGACCTCTCCGTCAGGTATCTGTTAAACAAACAGGCATCGAACCCGAAGGCCGGCTCAACACGACGTTTAGTGGAACATTTGACCTCGCCGTTAGGCATCTGTTAAACAAACAGGCACCGAACCCGCAGGCAGGCTCAACACGAAGTTGAGAAGTACATCAGACCTCGCCATTATGCATCTGTTACACAAACAAGCATCGAACCCGAACGCCAGCTCAACACGAAGTTGAGAGGAACATTTGACCTTGCCGTCAGGCATCTTTTAAACAAACAGGCATCGAACCAGAAGGGCGGCTCAACCCGAAGTTGAAAAGAACACCTGACCTCGCTGTCAGGTATCTGTTAAACAAACAGGCATCGAACCCGAAGGCCGGCTCAACACGAAGTTGAGAGGAACATTTGACCTCGTCATGAGGCATCTGTTAAACAAACAGGAATCGAACCCGAAGGCCGGCTCAACCCGAAATTGAGAAGAACATCTGACCTCGCCGTCAGACATCTGTTAAACAAACATGCATCGAACTCGAAGGCCGGCTCAACATGAAGTTGAGAGGAACATTTGACCTCGCCGTGAGGCATCTACTAAGCAAACATGCATCGAACCCGAAGGGCGGCTCAACCAGAAGTTGATAAGAATATTAGACCTCTCCATCAGGAATCTGTTAAACACACAGGCAGTGAACCCGAAGGTCGGCTAAACACGAAGTTGAGAGGAACATTTGACCTCGCCGTCAGACATCTGTTAAACAAACAGGCATCGAACCGGAAGGGCAGCTCAACCTGAAGTTGAGAAGAACATCTGACCACGCTATCAGGCATCTGTTAAACAAAAAGGCATCGAACCCGATAGCCGGCTCAACACGAAGTTCATAGGAATATCTGACCTCGCCGTCAGGCATCTGTTAAACAAATAGGCCTCGAACACGAAGTTCCGCTCAACACGAACTTGAGAGCAACATCTGACCTTACCGTCAGGCATCTAGTATACAAACAGGCATCGAACCCGAAGGTCGGCTCAACACGAAGTTGAGTGGAACATCTGACCTCGCCGTCAATCATATGTTAAACAAACAGTCATCGAACTCGAAGGCCGGCATAACCAAAAGTTGAGAAGAACATTTGACCTCGCCGTTGCGCATCTGTTAAACAAATAGGCATCGAACCTGAAGGTCGGCTCAACCCGAAGTTGAGAAGTACATCTGACCTCTCCGTCAGGTATCTGGTAAACAAACAGGCATCGAACCCGAAGGCCGGATCAACACGAAGTTTAATGGAACATTTGACCTCAACGTTAGGCATCTGTTAAACAAACAGGCACCGAACCCGAAGGCAGGCTCAACACGAAGTTGAGAAGTACATCAGACCTCACCATTATGCATCTGTTAAACAAACAAGCATCGAACCCGAAGGCCGGCTCAACACGAAGTTGAGAGGAACATTTGACCTCTCCGTCAGGCATCTTTTAAACAAACAGGCATCGAACCAGAAGGGCGGCTCAACCCGAAGTTGAAAAGAACACCTGACCTCGCTGTCAGGTATCTGTTAAACAAACAGGCATCGAACCCGAAGGCCGGCTCAACACGAAGTTGAGAGGAACATTTGACCTCGTCGTGAGGCATCTGTTAAACAAACAGGAATCGAACCCGAAGGCCGGCTCAACCCGAAATTGAGAAGAACATCTGACCTTGCCGTCAGACATCTGTTAAACAAACATGCATCGAACCCGAAGGCCGGCTCAACATGAAGTTGAGAAGAACAATTGACCTCGCAGTGAGGCATCTACTAAACAAACATGCATCGAACCCGAAGGGCGGCTCAACCAGAAGTTGATAAGAATATTAGACCTCTCCATCAGGAATCTGTTAAACACACAGGCAGTGAACCCGAAGGTCGGCTAAACACGAAGTTGAGAGGAACATTTGACCTCACCGTCAGACATCTGTTAAACAAACAGGCATCGAACCCGAAGGGCAGCTCAACCTAAAGTTGAGAAGAACATCTGACCTCGCTATCAGGCATCTGTTAATCAAAAAGGCATCGAACCCGATAGCCGGCTCAACACGAAGTTCATAGGAATATCTGACCTCGCCGTCAGGCATCTGTTAAACAAATAGGCCTCGAACACGAAGTCCCGCTCAACACGAACTTGAGAGCAACATCTGACCTCACCATCAGGCATATAGTATACAAACAGGCATCGAACCCGAAGGCCGGCTCAACACGAAGTTGAGTGGAACATCTGACCTCGCCGTCAATCATATGTTAAATAAACAGGCATCGAACTCGAAGGCCGGCTTAACCAAAAGTTGAGAAGAACATTTGACCTCGCCGTTGCGCATCTGTTAAACAAATAGGCATCGAACCCGAAGGTCGGCTCAACCCGAAGTTGAGAAGAACATCTGACTTCTCAGTCAAGTATCTGTTAAACAAACAGGCATCGAACCCGAAGGCCGGCTCAACACGACGTTTAGTGGAACATTTGACCTCGCTGTTAGGCATCTGTTAAACAAACAGGCACCGAACCCGAAGGAAGGCTCAACACGAAGTTGAGAAGTACATCAGACCTCGTCATTATGCATCTGTTAAACAAACAAGCATCGAACCCGAAGGCCGGCTCAACACGAAGTTGAGAGGAACATTTGACCTTGCCGTCAGGCATCTTTTAAACAAACAGGCATCAAACCAGAAGGGCGGCTCAACCCGAAGTTGAAAAGAACACCTGACCTCACCGTCAGGTATCTGTTAAACAAACAGGCATCGAACCCGAAGGCTGGCTCAACACGAAGTTGAGAGGAACATTTGACCTCGTCATGAGGCATCTGTTAAACAAACAGGAATCGAACCCGAAGGCCGGCTCAACCCGAAATTGAGAAGAATATCTGACCTCGCCGTCAAACATCTGTTAAACAAACATGCATCGAACCCGAAGGCCGGCTCAACATGAAGTTGAGAGGAACATTTGACCTTGCCGTGAGGCATCTACTAAACAAACATGCATCGAACCCGATGGGCGGCTCAACCAGAAGTTGATAAGAATATTAGACCTCTCCATCAGGAATTTGTTAAACACACAGGCAGTGAACCTGAAGGTCGGCTAAACACGAAGTTGAGAGGAACATTTGACCTTGCCGTCAGGCATCTTTTAAACAAACAGGCATCGAACCAGAAGGGCGGCTCAACCCGAAGTTGAAAAGAACACCTGACCTCGCTGTCAGGTATCTGTTAAACAAACAGGCATCGAACCCGAAGGCCGGCTCAACACGAAGTTGAGAGGAACATTTGACCTCGTCGTGAGGCATCTGTTAAACAAACAGGAATCGAACCCGAAGGCCGGCTCAACCCGAAATTGAGAAGAATATCTGACCTCGCCGTCAGACATCTGTTAAACAAACATGCATCGAACCCGAAGGCCGGCTCAACATGAAGTTGAGAGGAACATTTGACCTCGCCGTGAGGCATCTACTAAACAAACATGCATCGAACCCGAAGGGTGGCTCAACCAAAAGTTGATAAGAATATTAGACCTCTCCATTAGGAATCTGTTAAACACACAGGTAGTGAATCCGAAGGTCGGCTAAACACGAAGTTGAGAGGAACATTTGACCTCGCCGTCAGACATCTGTTAAACAAACAGGCATCGAACCCGAAGGGCAGCTCAACCTGAAGTTGAGAAGAACATCTGACCTTGCTGTCAGGCATCTGTTAAACAAAAAGGAATCGAATCCGATAGCCGGCTCAACACGAAGTTCATAGGAATATCTGACCTCGCCGTCAGGCATCTATTAAACAAATAGGCCTCGAACACGAAGTCCCGCTCAACACGAACTTGAGAGCAACATCTGACCTCATCGTCAGGCATCTAGTATATAAACAGGCATCGAACCCGAAGGCTGGCTCAACACAAAGTTGAGTGGAACATATGACCTTGCCGTCAATCATATGTTAAACAAACAAGCATCGAACTCGAAGGCCGGCTTAACCAAAAGTTGAGAAGAACATTTGACCTCGCCGTTGCGCATCTCTTAAACAAATAGGCATCGAACCCGAAGGTCGGCTCAACCCGAAGTTGAGAAGAAAATCTGTCCTCGCCGTTAGGTATTTGTTAAACAAATAGGCATCGAACCCGAAGGCCGGCTCAACATGACATTTAGTGGAACATTTGACCTCGCCGTTAGGCATCTGTTAAACAAACAGGCACCGAACCCGAAGGCAGGCTCAACACGAAGTTGAGAAGTACATCAGACCTCGCCGTTATGCATCTGTTAAACAAACAAGTATCGAACCCGAAGGCCGGCTCAATAAGAAGCTGAGAGGAACATTTGAACTCGCCGTCAGGCATCTTTTAAACAAACAGGCATCGAACCAGAAGGGCAGCTCAACCCGAAGTTGAAAAGAACACCTGATGTCGCTGTCAGGTATCTGTTAAAAAAACAGGCATCGAACCTGAAGGCCGGCTCAACACGAAGTTGAGAGGAACATTTGACCTAGCCGTGAGGCATCTGTTAAACAAACAGGCATCGAACCAGAAGGGCGGCTCAACCCGAAGTTGAAAAGAACACCTGATGTCGCTGTCAGGTATCTGTTAAACAAACAGGCATTGAACCCGAAGGTCGGCTCAACACGAAGTTGAGAGGAACATTTGACCTCGCCGTGAGGCATCTGTTAAACAAACAGGCATCGAACCTGAAGGCCGGCTCAACCCGAAGTTGAGAAGAATATTAGACCTCGCCATCAGGAATCTGTTAAACACACAGGCAGTGAACCCGAAGGCCGGCTAAACATGAAGTTGAGAGGAACATTTGACCCCACCGTCAGACATCTGTTAAACAAACAGGCATCGAACCCGAAGAGCAGCTCAACCTGAAGTTGAGAAGAACATCTGACCTCGCTGTCAGGCATCTGTTAAACAAAAAGGCATCGAGCCCGAAAGCCGGCTCAACACGAAGTTCATAGGAATATCTGACCTCGCCGTCAGGCATCTGTTAAACAAATAGGCCTCGAACACGAAGTCCCGCTCAACACGAACTTGAGAGCAACATCTGACCTCACCGTCAGGCATCTAGTATACAAACAGGCATCGAACGCGAAGGCCAGCTCAACCAAATGTTCAGAAGAATATTTGACCTCGTCGTTGCGCATCTGTTAAACAAACAGGCATTGAACTCGAAGGTCGGCTCAACCCGAAGTTGAGAAGAACATCTGACCTCGCTGCCAGGTATGTGTTAAACAAACAGGCATCGAACCCGAAGGCCGGCTCAACACGACGTTTAGTGGATCATTTGACCTTGCTGTTAGGCATCTGTCAAACAAACAGGCACCGAACCCAAAGGCAGGCTCAACATGAAGTTGAGAAGTACATCAGACCTCGCCGTTATGCATTTGTTAAACAAACAAGCATCGAACTCGAAGGCCGGCTCAACACGAAGTTGAGAGGAACATTGGACCTCGCCGTCAGGCATCTGTTAAACAAACAGGCATCGAACCTGAAGGCCGGCTCTACACGAAGTTGAGAGGAACATTTGACCTCTCCGTGAGGCATCTGTTAAATAAACAGGCATCAAACCCGATGGTCGGCTCAACCCGAAGTTGAGAAGAACATCTGACCTCGCCGTCAGGTATCTGTTAAACAAACAGGCATCGAACCCGAAGGCCGGCTCAACACGACGTTTAGTGGAACATTTGACCTCGCCGTTAGGCATCTGTTAAACAAAAAGGCACCGAACCCGAAGGCAGGCTCAACACGAAGTTGAAATGTACATCAGACCTCGCCGTTATGCAACTGTTAAAGAAAAAAGCATCGAACCCAAAGGCCGGCTCAACACGAAGTTGAGAGGAACATTTGACCTCGCCACCAGGCATCTGTTAAACAAACAGGCATCGAACCTGAAGGTCGGCTCAACACGAAGTTGAGAGGAACATTTGACCTCGCCGTCAGGCATCTGTTAAACAAACAGGCATCGAACCCGAAGGGCGGCCCAAACCGAAGTTGAGAAGAACATCTGACCTCTCTGTCAGACATCTGTTACACAAACAGGAATCGAACCCGAAGGCCGGCTCAACACAAAGTTCATAGGAATATCTGACCTTGCCGTCAGGCATCTTTTAAACAAATAGATATCAAACACAAAGTCCCGCTCAACAAAAACTTGAGAGCAAAATCTGACCTCGCCGTCAGGCATCTGTTAAACAAACAGGCATCGAACCCGAAGGCCGGCTCAACACGAAGTTGAGAGGAACATTTGACCTTGCCGTGAGGCATCTGTTAAACAAACAGGCATCGAACCCAAAGGCCGGCTCAACCCGAAGTTGAGAAGAACGTCTGACCTCGCCGTCAGACATCTGTTAAACAAACATGCATCGAACCCGAAGGCCGGCTCAACACGAAGTTGAGAGGAACATTTGACCTCGCCGGGAGGCATCTACTAAACAAACATGCATCGAACCCGAAGGGCGACTCAACCAGAAGTTGATAAGAATATTAGACCTCGCCATTAGGAATCTGTTAAACACACAGGCAGTGAACCCGAAGGCCGGCTAAACACGAAGTTGAGAGGAACATTTGACCTCACCGTCAGACATCTGTTAACCAAACAGGAATCGAACCCGAAGGGCAGCTCAACCTGAAGTTGAGAAGAACATCTGACCTCGTTGTCAGGCATCTGTTAAACAAAAAGGCATCGAACCCGAAAGCCGGCTCAACACAAAGTTCATAGGAATATCTGACCTCGCCGTCAGGCATCTGTTAAACAAATAGGCATCCAACACGAAGTCCCGCTTAACACGAACTTGAGAGCAACATCTGACCTCACCGTCAGGCATCTAGTATACAAACAGGCATCGAACCCGAAGGCCGACTCAACACGAAGTTGAGTGGAACATCTGACCTCGCTGTCAATCATATGTTAAACAAGCAGGCATCGAACTCGAAGGCCGGCTCAACCAAAAGTTCAAAAGAATATTTGACCTCACCGTTACGCATCTGTTAAACAAACAAGCATCGAACCCGAAGGCCGGCTCAACCCGAAGTTGAGAAGAACATCTGACCTCGCCATCAGGTATGTGTTAAACAAACAGGCATCGAACCCGAAGGCCGGCTCAACACGATGTTTAGTGGAACATTTGACCTCGCTGTTAGGCATCTGTTAAACAAGCAGGCACCGAACCCGAAGGCAGGCTCAACACGTAGTTGAGAAGTACATTAGACCTCGCCGTTATGCATTTGTTAAACAAACAAGCATCGAACTCGAAGGTCGGCTTAACACGAAGTTGAGAGGAACATTGGACCTCGCCGTCAGGCATCTGTTAAACAAACAGGCATCGAACCTGAAGGTCGGCTCAACACGAAGTTGAAAGGAACATTTGACCTTGCTGTCAGGCATCTGTTAAACAAACAGGCATCGAACCCAAAGGCCGGCTCAATCCGAAGTTGAGAAGAACATCTGACCTCGCCGTCAGGCATATGTTAAACAAACATGCATCGAACCCGAAGGCCGATTCAACATGAAGTTGAGAGGAACATTAGACCTTGCCGTGAGGCATCTACTAAACAACCATGCATCGAACCCGAAGGGCGGCTCAACCAGAAGTTGATAAGAATATTAGACCTCGCCATCAGGAATCTGCTAAACACAAAGGCAGCAAACCCGAAGGCCGGCTAAACACGAAGTTGAAAGGAACATTTGACCTCGTCGTCAGACATCTGTTAAACAAACAGGCATCGAACCCGAAGGCCGGCTCAACACGAAGTTGAGTGGAACATCTGACCTCGCCGTAAATCATATGTTAAACAAACAGGCATCGAACTCGAAGGCCGGCTTAACCAAAAGTTGAGAAGAACATTTGACCTCGTCGTTGCACATCTGTTAAACAAATAGGCATTGAACCCGAAGGTCGGCTAAACCTGAAGTTGAGAAGAACATCTGACCTCGCCGTCAGGTATCTGTTAAACAAACAGACATCGAACCCGAAGGCCGGCTCAACACGACGTTTAGTGGAACATTTGACCTCGCCGTTAGGCATCTGTTAAACAAAAAGGCACCGAACCCGAAGGCAGGCTCAACACGAAGTTGAAAAGTACATCAGACCTCACCGTTATGCAACTGTTAAACAAACAAGCATCGAACCCGAAGGCCGCCTCAACACGAAGTTGAGAGCAACATCTGACCTCATCGTCAGGCATCTAGTATATAAACAGGCATCGAACCCGAAGGCTGGCTCAACACAAAGTTGAGTGGAACATATGACCTTGCCGTCAATCATATGTTAAACAAACAGGCATCGAACTCGAAGGCCGGCTTAACCAAAAGTTGAGAAGAACATTTGACCTCGTCGTTGCGCATCTCTTAAACAAATAGGCATCGAACCCGAAGGTCGGCTCAACCCGAAGTTGAGAAGAAAATCTGTCCTCGCCGTTAGGTATTTGTTAAACAAATAGGCATCGAACCCGAAGGTCGGCTCAACACGACGTTTAGTGGAACATTTGACCTCGCCGTTAGGCATCTGTTAAACAAACAGGCACCGAACCCGAAGGCAGGCTCAACACGAAGTTGAGAAGTACATCAGACCTCGCCGTTATGCATCTGTTAAACAAACAAGTATCGAACCCGAAGGCCGGCTCAACAAGAAGTTGAGAGGAACATTTGAACTCGCCGTCAGGCATCGTTTAAACAAACAGGCATCGAACCAGAAGGGCAGCTCAACCCGAAGTTGAAAAGAACACCTGATGTCGCTGTCAGGTATCTGTTAAACAAACAGGCATCGAACCTGAAGGCCGGCTCAACACGAAGTTGAGAGGAACATTTGACCTCGCCGTGAGGCATCTGTTAAACAAACAGGCATCGAACCAGAAGGGCGGCTCAACCCGAAGTTGAAAAGAACACCTGATGTCGCTGTCAGGTATCCGTTAAACAAACAGGCATCGAACCCGAAGGCCGGCTCAACACGAAGTTGAGAGGAACATTTGACCTTGCCGTGAGGCATCTGTTAAACAAACAGGCATCGAACCTGAAGGCCGGCTCAACCCGAAGTTGAAAAGAATATTAGACCTCGCCATCAGGAATCTGTTAAACACACAGGCAGTGAACCCGAAGGCCGGCTAAACATGAAGTTGAGAGGAACATTTGACTCCGCCGTCAGACATCTGTTAAACAAACAGGCATCGAACCCGAAGGGCAGCTCAACCTGAAGTTGAGAAGAACATCTGACCTCGCTGTCAGGCATCTGTTAAACAAAAAGGCATCGAGCCCGAAAGCCGGCTCAACACGAAGTTCATAGGAATATCTGACCTCGCCGTCAGGCATCTGTTAAACAAATAGGCCTCGAACACGAAGTCCCGCTCAACACGAACTTGAGAGCAACATCTGACCTTACCGTCAGGCATCTAGTATACAAACAGGCATCGAACGCGAAGGTCGGCTCAACCAAAAGTTCAGAAGAATATTTGACCTCGTCGTTGCGCATCTGTTAAACAAACAGGCATTGAACTCGAAGGTCGGCTCAACCCGAAGTTGAGAAGAACATCTGACCTCGCTGCCAGGTATGTGTTAAACAAACAGGCATCGAACCCGAAGGCCGGCTCAACACGACGTTTAGTGGATCATTTGACCTTGCTGTTAGGCATCTGTCAAACAAACAGGCACCGAACCCAAAGGCAGGCTCAACACGAAGTTGAGAAGTACATCAGACCTCGCCGTTATGCATTTGTTAAACAAACAAGCATCAAACTCGAAGGTCGGCTCAACACGAAGTTGAGAGGAACATTGGACCTCGCCGTCAGGCATCTGTTAAACAAACAGGCATCGAACCTGAAGGCCGACTCTACACGAAGTTGAGAGGAACATTTGACCTCGCCGTGAGGCATCTGTTAAATAAACAGGCATCGAACCCGATGGTCGGCTCAAACCGAAGTTGAGAAGAACATCTGACCTCGCCGTCAGGTATCTGTTAAACAAACAGGCATCGAACCCGAAAGCCGGCTCAACACGACGTTTAGTGGAACATTTGACCTCGCCGTTAGGCATCTGTTAAACAAAAAGGCACCGAACCCGAAGGAAGGCTCAACACGAAGTTGAAATGTACATCAGACCTCGCCGTTATGCAACTGTTAAAGAAACAAATATCGAACCCAAAGGCCGGCTCAACACGAAGTTGAGAGGAACATTTGACCTCGCCGCCAGGCATCTGTTAAACAAACAGGCATCGAACCTGAAGGTCGGCTCAACACGAAGTTGAGAGGAACATTTGACCTCGCCGTCAGGCATCTGTTAAACAAACAGGCATCGAACCCGAAGGGCGGCCCAAACCGAAGTTGAGAAGAACATCTGACCTCTCTGTCAGACATCTGTTACACAAACAGGCATCGAACCCGAAGGCCGGCTCAACACAAAGTTCATAAAAATATCTGACCTTGCCGTCAGGCATCTTTTAAACAAATAAATATCAAACACAAAGTCCCGCTCAACACAAACTTGAGAGCAAAATCTGACCTCGCCGTCAGGCATCTGTTAAACAAACAGGCATCGAACCCGAAGGCCGGCTCAACACGAAGTTGAGAGGAACATTTGACCTTGCCGTGAGGCATCTGTTAAACAAACAGGCATCGACCCCAAAGGCCGGCTCAACCCGAAGTTGAGAAGAACGTCTGACCTCGCCGTCAGACATCTGTTAAACAAACATGCATCGAACCCGAAGGCCGGCTCAACACGAAGTTGAGAGGAACATTTGACCTCGCCGTGAGGCATCTACTAAACAAACATGCATCGAACCCGAAGGGCGACTAAACCAGAAGTTGATAAGAATATTAGACCTCGCCATTAGGAATCTGTTAAACACACAGGCAGTGAACCCGAAGGCCGGCTAAACACGAAGTTGAGAGGAACATTTGACCTCACCGTCAGACATCTGTTAACCAAACAGGAATCGAACCCGAAGGGCAGCTCAACCTGAAGTTGAGAAGAACATCTGACCTCGTTGTCAGGCATCTGTTAAACAAAAAGGCATCGAACCCGAAAGCCGGCTCAACACAAAGTTCATAGGAATATTTGACCTCGCCGTCAGGCATCTGTTAAACAAATAGGCATCCAACACGAAGTCCCGCTTAACACGAACTTGAGAGCAACATCTGACCTCACCGTCAGGCATCTAGTATACAAACAGGCATCGAACCCGAAGGCCGACTCAACACGAAGTTGAGTGGAACATCTGACCTCGCTGTCAAGCATATGTTAAACAAGCAGGCATCGAACTCGAAGGCCGGCTCAACCAAAAGTTCAAAAGAATATTTGACCTCGCCGTTGCGCATCTGTTAAACAAACAGGCATCGAACCCGAAGGCCGGCTCAACCCGAAGTTGAGAAGAACATCTGACCTCGCCATCAGGTATGTGTTAAACAAACAGGCATCGAACCTGAAGGCCAGCTCAACACGATGTTTAGTGGATCATTTGACCTCGCTGTTAGGCATCTGTTAAACAAGCAGGCACCGAACCCGAAGGCAGGCTCAACACGAAGTTGAGAAGTACATTAGACCTCGCCGTTATGCATTTGTTAAACAAACAAGCATCGAACTCGAAGGTCGGCTTAACACGAAGTTGAGAGGAACATTGGACCTCGCCGTCAGGCATCTGTTAAACAAACAGGCATCGAACCTGAAGGCCGGCTCAACACGAAGTTGAGAGGAACATTTGACCTTGCTGTCAGGCATCTGTTAAACAAACAGGCATCGAACCCAAAGGCCGGCTCAATCCGAAGTTGAGAAGAACATCTGACCTCGCCGTCAGGCATATGTTAAACAAACATGCATCGAACCCGAAGGCCGATTCAACATGAAGTTGAGAGGAACATTAGACCTTGCCGTGAGGCATCTACTAAACAACCATGCATCGAACCCGAAGGGCGGCTCAACCAGAAGTTGATAAGAATATTAGACCTCGCCATCAGGAATCTGCTAAACACAAAGGCAGCAAACCCGAAGGCCGGCTAAACACGAAGTTGAGAGGAACATTTGACCTCGTCGTCAGACATCTGTTAAACAAACAGGCATCGAACCCGAAGGCCGGCTCAACACGAAGTTGAGTGGAACATCTGACCTCGCCGTAAATCATATGTTAAACAAACAGGCATCGAACTCGAAGGTCGGCTTAACCAAAAGTGGAGAAGAACATTTGACCTCGTCGTTGCACATCTGTTAAACAAATAGGCATTGAACCCAAAGGTCGGCTCAACCCGAAGTTGAGAAGAACATCTAACCTCGCCGTCAGGTATCTGTTAAACAAACAGACATCGAACCCGAAGGCCGGCTCAACACGACGTTTAGTTGAACATTTGACCTCGCCGTTAGGCATATGTTAAACAAAAAGGCACCGAACCCGAAGGCAGGCTCAACACGAAGTTGAAAAGTACATCAGACCTCATCGTTATGCAACTGTTAAACAAACAAGCATCGAACCCGAAGGCCGCCTCAACACGAAGTTGAGAGGAACATTTGACCTTGCTGTCAGGCATCTGTTAAACAAACAGGCATCGAACCTGAAGGCCGAGTCAACACGAAGTTGAGAGGAACATTTGACCTCGTCGTCAGGCATCTGTTAAACAAACAGGCATCGAACCCGAAGGGCGGCTCAACCCGAAGTTGAGAAGAACATCTGACCTCGCTGTCAGGCATCTGTTAAACAAACAGGCATCGAACCCGAAGGCCGGCTCAACACAAAGTTCATAGGAATATCTGACCTTGCCGTCATGAATCTTTTAAACAAATAGACATCAAACACAAAGTCCCGCTCAACAGGAACTTGAGAGTAAAATCTTACCTCGCCGTCAGGCATCTGTTAAACAAACAAGCATCGAACCCGAAGGCCGGCTCAACACGAAGTTGAGAAGTACATCAGACCTCGCCGTTATACATCTGTTAAACAAACAAGCATCAAACCCGAAGGCTGGCTCAACACGAAGTTGAGAGGAACATTTGAACTCGCCGTCAGGCATCTTTTAAACAAACAGGCATCGAACCAGAAGGGCGGCTCAACCCGAAGTTGAAAAGAACACCTGATGTCGCTGTCAGGTATCTGTTAAACAAACAGGCATCGAACCCGAAGGTCGGCTCAACACGAAGTTGAGAGGAACATTTGACCTCGTCGTGAGGCATCTGTTAAACAAACCGGCATCGAACCCGAAGGCCGGCTCAACCCGAAGTTGAGAAGAACATCTGACCTCGCCGTCAGACATCTGTTAAACAAACATGCATCGAACCCGAAGGCCGGCTCAACACAAAATTGAGAGGAACATCTGACCTCGCCGTGAGGCATCTACTAAACAAAAAGGCATCGAACCCAAAAGTCGGCACAACACGAAGTTCATAGGAATATCCGACCTTGCCGTCAGACATCTTTTAAACAAATAGACATCAAACACAAAGTCCCGCTCAACACGAACTTGAGAGCAAAATCTGACCTCGTTGTCAGGCATCTGTTAAACAAACAGACATCGAACCCGAAGGCCGGCTCAACACGAAATTGAGAGGAACATTTGACCTTGCCGTGAGGCATCTGTTAAACAAACAGGCATCGAACCCGAAGGCCGGCTCAACCCGAAGTTGAGAAGAACGTCTGACCTCGCCGTCAGACATCTGTTAAACAAACATGCATCGAACACGAAGGCCGGCTCAACACGAAGTTGAGAGGAACATTTGACCTTGCCGTGAGGCATCTACTAAACAAACATGCATCGAACCCGAAGGGCGACTCAACCAGAAGTTGATAAGAATATTAGACCTCGCCATTAGGAATATGTTAAACACACAGGCAGTGAACCCGAAGGCCGGCTAAACACGAAGTTGAGAAGAACATCTGACCTTGTTGTCAGGCATCTGTTAAACAAAAAGGCATCGAACCCGAAAGCTGGCTCAACACAAAGTTCATAGGAATATCTGACCTCGCCGTCAGGCATCTGTAAACAAATAGGCATCGAACACAAAGTCCCGCTTAACACGAACTTGAGAGCAACATCTGAGCTCACCGTCAGGCATCTAGTATACAAACAGGCATCGAACCCGAAGGCCGGCTCAACACGAAGTTGAGTGGAACATCTGACCTCGCCGTCAATCATATGTTAAACAAACAGGCATCGAACTCGAAGGCCGGCTCAACCAAAAGTTCAAAAGAATATTTGACTTCGTCGTTGCGCCTCTGTTAAACAAACAGACATCGAACCCGAAGGCCAGCTCAACACGACGTTTAGTGGAACATTTGACCTCGCCGTTAGGCATCTGTTAAACAAAAAGGCATCGAACCCGAAGGCAGGCTCAACACGAAGTTGAAAAGTACATCATACCTCACCGTTATGCAACTGTTAAACAAACAAGCATCGAACCCGAAGGCCGGCTCAACACGAAGTTTAGTGGAACATTTGACCTCACCGTCAGGCATCTGTTAAACAAACAGGCATCGAACCTGAAGGTCGGCTCAACACAAAGTTGAGAGGAACATTTGACCTCGCCGTCAGGCATCTGTTAAACAAACAAGCATCGAACCCGAAGGGCGGCTCAACCCGAAGTTGAGAAGGACATCTGACCTCGCTGTCAGGCATCTGTTAAACAAACAGGCATCGAACCCGAAGGCTGGCTCAACACAAAGTTCATAGGAATATCTGACCTTGCCGTCAGGAATCTTTTAAACAAATAGACATCAAACACTAAGTCCCGCTCAACAGGAACTTGAGAGCAAAATCTTACCTCGCCGTCAGGCATCTGTTAAACAAACAGGCATCGAACCCGAAGACCGGCTCAACACGAAGTTGAGAAGTACATCAGACCTTGCCGTTATGCATCTGTTAACCAAACAAGCATCGAACCCGAAGGCTGGCTCAACACGAAGTTGAGAGGAACATTTGAACTCGCCGCCAGACATCTTTTAAACAAACAAGCATCGAACCAAAAGGGCGGCTCAACCCGAAGTTGAAAAGAACACCTGATGTCGCTGTCAGGTATCTGTTAAACAAACAGGCATCGAACCCGAAGGCCGGCTCAACACGAAGTTGAGAGGAACATTTGACCTTGCCGTGAGGCATCTTATAAACAAACAGGCATCGAACCCGAAGGCCGGCTCAACCCGAAGTTGAGAAGAACATCTGACCTCGCCGTCAGACATCTGTTAAAAAAAACATGCATCGAACCCGAAGGCCGGCTCAACACAAAATTGAGAGGAACATCTGACCTCGCCGTGAGGAATCTACTAAACAAAAAGGCATCGAACCCGAAAGCCGGCTTAACACGAAGTTCATAGGAATATCTGACCTTGCCGTCAGACATCTTTTAAACAAATAGACATCAAACACAAAGTCCCGCTCAACACGAAATTGAGAGCAAAATCTGACCTCGCTGTCAGGCATCTGTTAAACAAACAAGCATCGAACCCGAAGGCCGACTCAACACGAAATTGAGAGGAACATTTGACCTTTCCGTGAGGCATCTGTTAAAAAAACAGGCATCGAACCCGAAGGCCGGCTCAACCCGAAGTTGAGAAGAACGCCTGACCTCGCCGTCAGACATCTGTTAAACAAACATGCATCGAACCCGAAGGCCGGCTCAACACGAAGTTGAGAGGAACATTTGACCTCGCCGTGAGGCATCTACTAAACAAACATGCATCGAACCCGAAGGGTGACTCAACCATAAGTTGATAAGAATATTAGACCTCGCCATTAGGAATCTGTTAAACACACAGGCAGTGAACCCGAAGGCCGGCTAAACACGAAGTTGAGAAGAACATCTGACCTCACCGTCAGACATCTGTTAAGCAAACAGGAATCGAACCCGAAAGTCGGCTCAACACAAAGTTCATAAGAATATCTGACCTCGCCGTCAGGCATCTGTAAACAAATAGGCATCGAACACGAAGTCCCGCTTAACACGAACTTGATAGCAACATCTGAGCTCACTGTCAGGCATCTAGTATACAAACAGGCATCGAACCCGAAGGCCGGCTCAACATGAAGTTTAGTGGAACATCTGACCTCGCCGTCAATCATATGTTAAACAAACAGGCATCAAACTCGAAGGCCGGCTCAACCAAAAGTTCAAAAGAATATTTGACCTCGCCGTTGCGCATCTGTTAAACAAACAGGCATCGAACCCGAAGGCCGGCTCAACCCGAAGTTGAGAAGAACATCTGACCTCGCCATCAGGTATGTGTTAAACAAACATGCATCGAACCCGAAGGCCGGCTCAACACGACGTTTAGTGGAATATTTGGCCTCGCCGTTAGGCATTTGTTAAACAAACAGGCACCGAACCCGAAGGCAGGCTCAACACGAAGTTGAGAAGTACATCAGACCTCGCCGTTATGCATTTGTTAAACAAACAAGCATCAAACTCGAAGGTCGGCTTAACACGAAGTTGAGAGGAACATTGGACCTCGCCGTCAAGCATCTGTTAAACAAACAGGCATCGAACCTGAAGGTCGGCTCAACACGAAGTTGAGAGGAACATTTGACCTCGCTGTCAGGCATCTGTTAAACAAACAGGCATCGAACCCAAAGGACGGCTCAATCCGAAGTTGAGAAGAACATCTGACCTTGCTGTCAGGCATCTGTTAAACAAACATGCATCGAATCAGAAGGCCGGTTCAACATGAAGTTGAGAGGAACATTTGACCTTGCCGTGAGGCATCTACTAAACAACCATGCATCGAACCCGAAGGGCGGCTCAACCAGAAGTTGATAAGAATATTAGACCTCGCCATCAGGAATCTGCTAAACACAAAGGCAGCGAACCCGAAGGCCGGCTAAACACGAAATTTAGAGGAACATTTGACCTCGCCGCCAAACATCTGTTAAACAAACAGGCATCGAACCCGAAGGCCGGCTCAACACGAAGTTGAGTGGAACATCTGACCTCACCGTAAATCATATGTCAAAACAAACAGGCATCGAACTCGAAGGCCGGCTTAACCAAAAGTTGAGATGAACATTTGACCTCGTCGTTGCACATCTGTTAAACAAATAGGCATTGAACCCGAAGGTCGGCTCAACCCAAAGTTGAGAAGAACATCTGACCTCGCCGTCAGGTATCTGTTAAACTAACAGGCATCGAACCCGAAGGCCGGCTCAACACGACGTTTAGTGGAACATTTGACCTCGCCGTTAGGCATCTGTTAAACAAACAGGCACCGAACCCGAAGGTAGGCTCAACACGAATTTGAGAAGTACATCAGACCTCGCCGTTAAGCATCTGTTAAACAAACAAGCATCGAACCCGAAGGCCGGCTCAACACGAAGTTGAGAGGAACATTTGACCTCGCTGTCAGGCATCTTTTAAACAAACAGGCATCGAACCAGAAGGGCGGCTCAACCCGAAGTAGAAAAGAACACCTGACCTCGCTATTAGGTATCTGTTAAAAAAACAGTCATCGAACCCGAAGGCCGGCTCAACCCGAATTTGAGAGGAACATCTGACCTTACTGTCAGACATCTGTTAAACAAACATGCATCGAACCCGAAGGCTGGCTCAACACAAAGTTGAGAGGAACATTTGACCTCGCCGTGAGGAATCTACTAAACAAACATGCATCGAACCTGAAGGGCGGCTCAACCAGAAGTTGATAAGAATATTAGACCTCGCCATCATGAATCTGTTAAACACATAGGCAGTGAACCCGAAGGCCGGCTAAACACGAAGTTGAGAGGAAAATTTGACCTCGCCGTCAGATATCTATTAAACAAACAGGCATCGAACCTGAAGGGCAGCTCAACCTGAAGTGCAGCTCAACCTGAAGTTGAGAAGAACATCTGACCTCGCTGTCAAGCATTTGTTAAACAAAAAGGCATCGAACCTGAAAGCCGGCTCAACACGATGTTCATAGGAATATCTGACCTCACCGTCAGGCATCTGTTAAACAAATAAGCATCGAACACGAAGTCCCGCTCAACACGAACTTGAAAGCAACATATGACCTCACCGTCAGGCATCTAGTATACAAACAGGCATCGAACCCGAAGGCCGGCTCAACACGAAGTTGAGTGGAACATCTGACCTCGCTGTCAATCATATGTTAAACAAACAGGCATCGAACTCGAAGGTCGGCTCAACCAAATGTTCAGAAGAATATTTGACCTCGCCGTTGCGCATCTGTTAAACAAACAGGCATAGAACCCGAAGGTCGGGTCAACCCGAAGTTGAGAAGAACATCTGACCTCGCCATTAGGTATGTGTTAAACAAACAAGCATCGAACCCGAAGGCCGACTCAACACGAAGTTGAGAGGAACATTTGACCTCACCGTCAGGCATTTGTTAAACAAACAGGCATCGAACCTGAAGGCCGGCTCAACACGAAGTTGAGAGGAACATTTGACCTCGCCGTCAGGCATCTGTTAAACAAATAGGCATCGAACCCGAAGGGCGGCTCAACCCGAAGTTGAGAAGAACACCTGACCTCGCTGTCAGACATCTGTTAACCAAACAGGCATCAAACCCGAAGGCCGGCTCAACACAAAGTTCATAGGAATATCTGACCTTGCCGTCAGGCATCTTTTAAACAAATAGACATCAAACACAAAGTCCCGCTCAACACGAACTTGAGAGCAACATCTGACCTCGCCGTCAGGCATCTGTTAAACAAACAAGCATCGAACCCGAAGGCCAGCTCAACACGAAGTTGAGTGGAACATCTGACCTCGCCGTCTATCATATGTTAAACAAACAGGCATCGAACTCGAAGGCCGGCTCAACCAAAAGTTCAAAAGAATATTTGACCTCGCCGTTGCGCATCTGTTAAACAAACTGACATCGAACCCGAAGGCCAGCTTAACACGACGTTTAGTGGAACATTTGACCTCGCCGTTAGGCATCTGTTAAACAAAAAGGCATCGAACCCGAAGGCAGGCTCAACACGAAGTTGAAAAGTACATCAGACCTCACCGTTATGCAACTGTTAAACAAACAAGCATCGAACCCGAAGGCCGGCTCAACACGAAGTTTAGAGGAACATTTGACCTCGCCGTCAGGCATCTGTTAAACAAACAGGCATCGAACCTGAAGGCCGACTCAACACGAAGTTGAGAGGAACATTTGACCTCGCCGTCAGACATCTGTTAAACAAACAGGCATCGAACCCGAAGGGCGGCTCAACCCGAAGTTGAGAAGAACATCTGACCTCGCTGTCAGGCATCTGTTAAACAAACAGGCATCGAACCCGAAGGCCGGCTCAACACAAAGTTCATAGGAATATCTGACCTTGCCGTCAGAAATCTTTTAAACAAATAGACATCAAACACAAAGTCCCGCTCAACAGGAACTTGAGAGCAAAATCTTACCTCGCCGTTAGGCATCTGTTAAACAAACAGGCATCGAACCCGAAGGCCGGCTCAACACGAAGTTGAGAAGTACATCAGACCTCGCCGTTATGCATCTGTTAACCAAACAAGCATCGAACCCGAAGGCTGGCTCAACACGAAGTTGAGAGGAACATTTGAACTCGCCGCCTGGCATCTTTTAAACGAACAAGCATCGAACCAGAAGGGCGGCTCAACCCGAAGTTGAAAAGAACACCTGATGTCGCTGTCAGGTATCTGTTAAACAAACAGGCATCGAACCCGAAGGTCGGCTCAACACGAAGTTGAGAGGAACATTTGACCTTGCCGTGAGGCATCTGTTAAACAAACAGGCATCGAACCCGAAGGCCGGCTCAACCCGAAGTTGAGAAGAACATCTGACCTCGCCGTCAGACATCTGTTAGAAAAAACATGCATCGAACCCGAAGGCCGGCTCAACACAAAATTGAGAGGAACATCTGACCTCGCCGTGAGGCATCTACTAAACAAAAAGGCATCGAACCCGAAAGCCGGCTCAACACGAAGTTCATAGGAATATCCGACCTGGCCGTCAGACATATTTTAAACAAATAGACATCAAACACAAAGTCCCGCTCAACACGAACTTGAGAGCAAAATCTGACCTCGCTGTCAGGCATCTGTTAAACAAACAGGCATCGAACCCGAAGGCCGGCTCAACACGAAATTGAGAGGAACATTTGACCTTGCCGTGAGGCATCTGTTAAACAAACAGGCATCGAACCCGAAGGCCGGCTCAACACGAAGTTGAGAAGAACGTCTGACCTCGCCGTCAGACATCTGTTAAACAAACATGCATCGAACCCGAAGGCCGGCTCAACACGAAGTTGAGAGGAACATTTGACCTCGCCGTGAGGCATCTACTAAACAAACATGCATCGAACCCGAAGGGCGACTCAACCAAAAGTTGATAAGAATATTAGACCTCGCCATTAGGAATATGTTAAACACACAGGCAGTGAACCCGAAGGCCGGCTAAACACGAAGTTGAGAAGAACATCTGACCTTGTTGTCAGGCATCTGTTAAACAAAAAGGCATCGAACCCGAAAGCCGGCTCAACACAAAGTTCATAGGAATATCTGACCTCGCCGTCAGGCATCTGTAAACAAATAGGCATCGAACACGAAGTCCCGCTTAACACGAACTTGAGAGCAACATCTGAGCTCACCGTCAGGCATCTAGTATACAAACAGGCATCGAACCCGAAGGCCGGCTCAACACGAAGTTGAGTGGAACATCTGACCTCGCCGTTAATCATATGTTAAACAAACAGGCATCGAACTCGAAGGTCGGCTCAACCAAAAGTTCAAAAGAATATTTGACCTCGCCGTTGTGCATCTGTTAAACAAGCAGACATCGAACCCGAAGGCCAGCTCAACACGACGTTTAGTGGAACATTTGACCTCGCTGTTAGGCATCTGTTAAACCAAAAGGCATCGAACCCGAAGGCAGGCTCAACACGAAGTTGAAAAGTACATCAGACCTCACCGTTATGCAACTGTTAAACAAACAAGCATCGAACCCGAAGGCCGGCTCAACACGTAGTTTAGAGGAACATTTGACCTCGCCGTCAGGCATCTGTTAAACAAACAGGCATCGAACCTGAAGGTCGGCTCAACACGAAGTTGAGAGGAACATTTGACCTCGCCGTCAGGCATCGAACCCGAAGGGCGGCTCAACCAGAAGTTGAGAAGAACATCTGACCTCGCTGTCAGGCATCTGTTAAACAAACAGGCATCGAACCCGAAGGCCGGCTCAACACAAAGTTCATAGGAATATCTGACCTTGCCGTCAGGAATCTTTTAAACAAATAGACATCAAACACAAAGTCCCGCTCAACAGGAACTTGAGAGCAAAATCTTACCTTGCCGTCAGGCATCTGTTAAACAAACAGGCATCGAACCCGAAGGCCGGCTCAACACGAAGTTGAGAAGTACATCAGACCTCGCCGTTATGCATCTGTTAACCAAACAAGCATCGAACCCGAAGGCTGGCTCAACACGAAGTTGAGAGGAACATTTGAACTCGCCGCCAGGCATCTTTTAAACAAACAAGCATCGAACCAGAAGGGCGGCTCAACCCGAAGTTGAAAAGAACACCTGATGTCGCTGTCAGGTATCTGTTAAACAAACAGGCATCGAACCCGAAGGCCGGCTCAACACGAAGTTGAAAGGAACATTTGACCTTGCCGTGAGGCATCTGTTAAACAAACAGGCATCGAACCCGAAGGCCGGCTCAACCCGAAGTTGAGAAGAACATCTGACCTCGCTGTCAGACATCTGTTAAAAAAAACATGCATCGAACCCGAAGGCCGGCTCAACACAAAATTGAGAGGAACATCTGACCTCGCCGTGAGGCATCTACTAAACAAAAAGGCATCGAACCCGAAAGGCCGGCTCAACACGAAGTTTAGTGGAACATCTGACCTCGCCGTCAATCATATGTTAAACAAACAGGCATCGAACTCGAAGGCCGGCTCAACCAAAAGTTCAAAAGAATATTTGACCTCGCCGTTGCGCATCTGTTAAACAAACAGGCATCGAACCCGAAGGCCGGCTCAACCCGAAGTTGAGAAGAACATCTGACCTCGCCATTAGGTATGTGTTAAACAAACATGCATCGAACCCGAAGGCCGGCTCAACACGACGTTTAGTGGAATATTTGACCTCGCCGTTAGGCATCTGTTAAACAAACAGGCATCGAACCCGAAGGCAGGCTCAACACGAAGTTGAGAAGTACATCAGACCTCGCCGTTATGCATTTGTTAAACAAACAAGCATCAAACTCGAAGGTCGGCTTAACACGAAGTTGAGAGGAACATTGGACCTCGCCGTCAAGCATCTGTTAAACAAACAGGCATCGAACCTGAAGGTCGGCTCAACACGAAGTTGAGAGGAACATTTGACCTCGCTGTCAGGCATCTGTTAAACAAACAGGCATCGAACCCAAAGGACGGCTCAATCCGAAGTTGAGAAGAACATCTGACCTCGCTGTCAGGCATCTATTAAACAAACATGCATTGAACCAGAAGGCCGGTTCAACATGAAGTTGAGAGGAACATTTGACCTTGCCGTGAGGCATCTACTAAACAACCATGCATCGAACCCGAAGGGCGGCTCAACCAGAAGTTGATAAGAATATTAGACCTCGCCATCAGGAATCTGCTAAACACAAAGGCAGCAAACCCGAAGGCTGGCTAAACACGAAGTTGAGAGGAACATTTGACCTCGCCGCCAGACATCTGTTAAACAAACAGGCATCGAACCCGAAGGCCGGCTCAACACGAAGTTGAGTGGAACATCTGACCTCACCGTAAATCATATGTTAAACAAACTGGCATCGAACTCGAAGGCCGGCTTAACCAAAAGTTGAGAAGAACATTTGACCTCGTCGTTGCACATCTGTTAAACAAATAGGCATTGAACCCGAAGGTCGGCTCAACCCAAAGTTGAGAAGAACATCTGACCTCGCCGTCAGGTATCTGTTAAACAAACAGGCATCGAACCCGAAGGTCGGCTCAACACGACGTTTAGTGGAACATTTGACCTCGCCGTTAGGCATCTGTTAAACAAATAGGCACCGAACCCGAAGGTAGGCTCAACACGAAGTTGAGAAGTACATCAGACCTCGCCGTTATGCATCTGTTAAACAAACAAGCATCGAACCCGAAGGCCGGCTCAACACGAAGTTGAGAGGAACATTTGACCTTACTGTCAGGCATCTTTTAAACAAACAGGCATCGAACCAGAAGGGCGGCTCAACCCGAAGTAGAAAAGAACACCTGACCTCGCTATTAGGTATCAGTTAAAAAAGCAGTCATCGAACCCGAAGGCCGGCTCAACACGAAGTTGAGAGGAACATTTGACCTCGCCGTGAGGCATCTGTTAAACAAACAGGCATCGAACCCGAAGGCCGGCTCAACCCGAAGTTGAGAAGAACATCTGACCTTGCTGTCAGACATCTGTTAAACAAACATGCATCGAACCCGAAGGCCGGCTCAACACAAAGTTGAGAGGAACATTTGACCTCGCCGTGAGGAATCTACTAAACAAACACGCATCGAACCTGAAGGGCGGCTCAACCAGAAGTTGATAAGAATATTAGACCTCGCCATCAGGAATCTGTTAAACACATAGGCAGTGAACCCGAAGGCCGGCTAAACACGAAGTTGAGAGGAAAATTTGACCTCGCCGTCAGATATATGTTAAACAAACAGGCATCGAACCTGAAGGGCAGCTCAACCTGAAGTTGAGAAGAACATCTGACCTCGCTGTCAAGCATCTGTTAAACAAAAAGGCATCGAACCTGAAAGCCGGCTCAACACGATGTTCATAGGAATATCTGACCTCGCCGTCAGGCATCTGTTAAACAAATAAGCATCGAACACGAAGTACCGCTCAACACGAACTTGAAAGCAACATATGACCTCACCGTCAGGCATCTAGTATACAAACAGGCATCGAACCCGAAGGCCGACTCAACACAAAGTTGAGTGGAACATCTGACCTCGCCGTCAATCATATGTTAAACAAACAGGCATCGAACACGAAGGCCGGCTCAACAAAATGTTCAGAAGAATATTTGACCTCGCCGTTACGCATCTGTTAAACAAACAGGCATAGAACCCGAAGGTCGGGTCAACCCGAAGTTAAGAAGAACATCTGACCTCGCCATCAGGTATGTGTTAAACAAACAAGCATCGAACCCGAAGGCCGACTCAACACGAAGTTGAGAGGAACATTTGACCTCGCCGTAAGGCATCTGTTAAACAAACAGGCATCGAACCTGAAGGCCGACTCAACACGAAGTTGAGAGGAACATTTGACCTCGCCGTCAGGCATCTGTTAAACAAACAGGCATCGAACCCGAAGGGCGGCTCAACCCGAAGTTGCGAAGAACACCTGACCTCGCCGTCAGGCATCTGTTAACCAGACATGCATCAAACCCGAAGGCCGGCTCAACACAAAGTTGAGTGGAACATCTGACCTCGCCGTCAATCATATGTTAAACAAACAGGCATCGAACTCGAAGGCCGGCTCAACCAAAAGTTCAGAAGAATATTTGACCTCGCCGTTACGCATATGTTAAACAAACAGGCATCGAACCTGAAGGTCGGCTCAACCCGAAGTTGAGAAGAACATCTGACCTCGCTGTCAGGTATATGTTAAACAAATAGGGATCGAACCCGAAGGCCGGCTCAACACGACGTTTAGTGGAACATTTGACCTCGCCGTTAGGCATCTATCAAACAAACAGGCACCGAACCCGAAGGCAGGCTCAACACGAAGTTGACAAGTACATCAGACCTCGCCGTTATGCATTTGTTAAACAAACAAGCATCGAACTCGAAAGCCGGCTCAACACGAAGTTGAGAGGAACATTGGACCTCGCCGTCAGCCATCTGTTAAACAAACATGCATCGAACCCGACGGCCGGTTCAACACGAAGTTGAGAGGAACATTTGACTTTGCCGTGAGGCATCTATTAAACAACCATGCATCGAACCCGAAGGGCGGCTACAACAGAAGTTGATAAGAATATTAGACCTCACCATCAGAAATCTTTTAAACACACAGGCAGCAAACCCGAAGGCCGGCTAAACACGAAGTTGAGAGGAACATTTGACCTCGCCGTCAGACATCTGTTAAACAAACAGGCATCGAACCCGAAGGCCAGCTCAACTCGAACTTGAGAAGAACATCTGACCTTGCTGTCAGGCATATGTTAAACAAACAGGCATCGAACCCGAAAGCCGGCTCAACACGAAGTTCATAGGAACATCTCACCTCACCGTCAGGCATCTGTTAAACAAACAGGCATCGAACACAAAGTCTCGCTCAACACGAAGTTTAGTGGAAGATCTGACCTCGCCGTCAATCATATGTTAAACAAACAGGCATCTAACTCGAAGGCCAGCTTAACCAAAAGTTGAGAAGAACATTTGACCTCGCCGTTGCGCATCTGTTAAACAAATAGGCATCGAATCCGAAGGTCGGCTCAACCCGAAGTTGAGAAGAACATCTGACCTCGCCGTCAGGTATCTGTTAAACAAACAGGCATCGAACCCGAAGGCCGGCTCAACACGACGTTTAGTGGAACATTTGACCTCGCCGTTAGGCATCTGTTAAACAAAAAGGCACCGAACCCGAAGGCAGGCTCAACACGAAGTTGAGAAGTACATCAGACCTCACTGTTATGCAACTGTTAAACAAACAAGCATCGAACCCGAAGGCCGGCTCAACTCGAAGTTAAGAGGAACATTTAACCTCGCTGTCAAGCATCTGTTAAACAAACAAGCATCGAACCTGAAGGTCGGCTCAACACGAAGTTGAGAGGAACATTTGACCTCGCCGTCAGGCATCTGTTAAACAAACAGGCATCGAACCCGAAGGGCGGCTCAACCCGAAGTTGAGAAGAACACCTGACCTCGCTGTCAGGCATCTGCTAAACAAACAGGCATCGAACCCGAAGGCCGGCTCAACACAAAGTTCATAGGAATATCTGACCTTGCTGTCAGGCATCTTTTAAACAAATAGACATCAAACACAAAGTCCCGCTCAACACGAACTTGAGAGCAACATCTGACCTCGCCGTCAGGTATCTATTAAACAAACAGGCATCGAACCCGAAGGCCGGCTCAACACGAAGTTGAGTGGAACATCTGACCTCGCCGTCAATCATATGTTAAACAAACAGGCATCGAACTCGAAGGCCGGCTCAACCAAAAGTTCAGAAGAATATTTGACCTCGCCGTTGCGCATCTATTAAACAAACAGGCATCGAACCTGAAGGTCATCTCAACCCGAAGTTGAGAAGAACATCTGACCTCGCCGTTAGGTATGTGTTAAACAAACAGGCATCGAACCCGAAGGCCGTCTCAACACAACGTTTAGTGGAACATTTGACCTCGCCGTTAGGCATCTATCAAACAAACAGGCACCGAACCCGAACGCAGGCTCAACACGAAGTTGGGAAGTACATCAGACCTCGCCGTTAGGCATTTGTTAAACAAACTAGCATCGAACTCAAAGGCCGGCTCAACACGAAGTTGAGAGGAACATTGGACCTCGCCGTCAGGCATCTCTTAAACAAACAGGCATCGAACCTGAAGGCCGGCTCAACACGAAGTTGAGAGGAACATTTGACCTCACCGTCAAGCATCTGTTAAACAAACAGGAATCAAAACCAAAGGCCGGCTCAATCCGAAGTTGAGACGAACATCTGACCTCGCCGTCAAGCATCTGTTAAACAAACATGCATCGAACCCGAAGACCGGCTCAACTCGAAGTTGAGAGGAACATTTTACCTCGCCGTCAGGCATCTGTTAAACAAACAGGCATTGAACCTGAAGTCCGGCTCAACATTAACTTGAGAGGAACATTTGACCTCGCCGTCAGGCATCTGCTAAACAAACAGGCATCGAACCCGAAGGGCGGCTCAAACCGAAGTTGAGAAGAACATCTGACCTTGTTGTCAGGCATCTGTTAAACAAACAGGCATCGAACCCGAAGGCCAGCTCAACACAAAGTTCATAGGAATATCTGACCTTGCCGTCAAGCATCTTTTAAACAAATAGACATCAAACACAAAGTCCCGCTCAACACGAACTTGAGAGCAACATCTGACCTCGCTGTCAGGCATCTATTAAACAAACAGGCATCGAACCCGAAGGTCGGCTCAACACGAAGTTGAGTGGAACATCTGACCTCGCCGTCAATCATATGTTAAACAATTAGGCATCAAACTCGAAGGCCGGCTTAACCAAAAGATGAGAAGAACATTTGACCTCGCCGTTGCGCATCTGTTAAACAAATAGGCATCGAACCCGAAGGTCGGCTCAACCCGATGTTGAGAAGAACATCTGACCTCGCCGTCAGGTATCTGTTAAACAAACAGGCATCGAACCCGAAGGCCGGCTCAACATGACGTTTAGTGGAACATTTGACCTCGTCGTTAGGCACCTGTTAAACAAAAAGGCACCGAACCCGAAGGCAGGCTCAACACGAAGTTGAGAAGTACATCAGACCTCGTCGTTATGCAACTGTTAAACAAACAAGCATCGAACCCGAAGGCCGGCTCAACACGAAGTTGAGAGGAACATTTAACCTCGCCGTCAGGCATCTGTTAAACAAACAGGCATCGAACCCAAAGGCCGGCTCAGTCCGAAGTTGAGAAGAACATCTGACCTCACCGTCAGGTATTTGTTAAACAAATAGGCATCGAACCCGAAGGCCGGCTCAACACGACGTTTAGTGGAACATTTGACCTCGCCGTTAGGCATCTGTTAAACCAAAATGCACCGAACCCGAAGGCATGCTCAACACGAAGTCGAGAAGTGCATCAGACCTCGCCGTTATGCAATTGTTAAACAAACATGCATCGAACCCGAAGGCCGGCTCAACTCGAAGTTGAGAGGAACATTTTACCTCGCAGTCAGGCATCTGTTAAACAAACAGGCATTGAACCTGAAGTCCGGCTCAACACGAAGTTGAGAGGAACATTTGACCTCGCCGTCAGGCATCTGCTAAACAAACAGGCATCGAACCCGAAGGACGCCTCAACCCGAAGTTGAGAAGAACATCTGACCTTGCTGTCAGGCATCTGTTAAACAAACAGGCATCGAAACCGAAGGCCAGCTCAACACAAAGTTCATAGGAATATCTGACCATGCCGTCAAGCATCTTTTAAACAAATAGACATCAAACACAAAGTCCCGCTCAACACGAACTTGAGAGCAACATCTGACCTCGCCGTCAAGCATCTGTTAAACAAAAAGGCACTGAATCCGAAGGCAGGCTCAACACGACGTTGAGAAGTACATCAGACCTCGTCGTTATTCAACTATTAAATAAACAAGCATCGAACCCGAAGGCCGACTCAACCAGAAGTTGAGAAGAACATCTGACCTCGCTGTCAGACATATGTTAAACAAACAGGCATCGAACCCGAAAGCCGGCTCAACACAAAATTCATAGGAACATCTGACCTCACTGTCAGGCATCTGTTAAACAAACAAGCATCGAACACAAAGTCTCGCTCAACACGAAGTTGAGTGGAACATCTGACCTCGCCGTCAATCATATGTTAAACAAACAGGCATCGAACTCGAAGGTCGGCTTAACCAAAAGTTGAGAAGAACATTTGACCCTACTATTGTGCATCTGTTAAACAAATAGGCATCGAACCCGAAGGTCGGCTCAACCCGAAGTTGAGAAGAACATCTGACCTCGCCGTCAGGTATATGTTAAACAAACAGGCATCGAACCCGAAGGCCGGCTCAACACGACATTTAGTGGAACATTTGACCTCGCTGTTAGGCATCTGTTAAACAAAAACGCACCGAACCCGAAGGCATGCTAAACACGAAGTCGAGAAGTGCATCAGACCTCGCCGTTATGCAATTGTTAAACAAACAAGCATCGAACCCGAAGGCCGGCTCAACTCGAAGTTGAGAGGAACATTTTACCTCGCCGTCAGGTATCTGTTAAACAAACAGGCATTGAACCTGAAGTCCGGCTCAACACGAAGTTGAGAGGAACATTTGACCTCGCTGTCAGGCATCTGCTAAACAAACAGGCATCGAACCCGAAGGGCGGCTCAACCCGAAGTTGAGAAGAACATTTGACCTTGCTTCCAGGCATCTGTTAAGCAAACAGGCATCGAACCGGAAGGCCAGCTCAACACAAAGTTCATAGGAATATCTGACCTTGCCGTCAAGCATCTTTTAAACAAATAGACATCAAACACAAAGTCCCGCTCAACACGAACTTGAGAGCAACATCTGACCTTGCTGTCTGGCATCTGTTAAACAAACAGGCATCGAACCCGAAGGTCGGCTCAACACGAAGTTGAGTGGAACATCTGACCTCGCCGTCAATCATATGTTAAACAAACAGGCATCGAACTCGAAGGCCGGCTTAACCAAAAGTTGAGAAGAACATTTGACCTCGGCGTTGTGCATCTGTTAAACAAATAGGCATCGAACCCGAAGGTCGGCTCAACCCAATGTTGAGAAGAACATCTGACCTCGCCGTCAGGTATCTATTAAACAAACAGGCATCGAACCCAAAGGCCGGCTCAACACAACGCTTAGTGGAATATTTGACCTCGCCGTTAGGTATCTGTTAAACAAAAAGGCACCGAACCCGAAGGCAGGCTCAACACGAAGTTGAGAAGTACATCAGACCTCACCGTTATGCAACTGTTAAACAAACAAGCATCGAACCCGAAGGCCGGCTCAACACGAAGTTGAGAGGAACATTTAACCTCGCCGTCAAGCATCTGTTACACAAACAGGCATCGAACCTGAAGGTCGGCTCAACACGAAGTTGAGAGGAACATTTGACCTCGCCGTCAGGCATCTGTTAAACAAACAGGCATCGAACCCGAAGGGCGGCTCAACCCGAAGTTGAGAAGAACACCTGACCTCGCTGTCAGGCATCTGTTAAACAAACAGGCATCGAACCCGAAGGCCGGCTCAACACAAAGTTCATAGGAATATCTGACCTTGCCGTCAGGCATCTTTTAAACAAATAGACATCAAACACAAAGTCCCGCTCAACACGAACTTGAGAGCAACATCTGACCTCGCCGTCAGGCATCTGTTAAACAAACAGGCATCGAACCCGAAGGCCGGCTCAACACGAAGTTGAGTGGAACATCTGACCTCGCCGTCAATCATATGTTAAACAAACAGGCATCGAACTCGAAGGTCGGCTCAACCAAAAGTTCAGAAGAATATTTGACCTCGCCGTTGCGCATCTGTTAAACAAACAGGCATCGAACCTGAAGGTCGGCTCAACCCGAAGTTGAGAAGAACATCTGACCTCGCTATCAGGTATGTGTTAAACAAACAGGCATCGAACCCGAAGGCCGGCTCAACACAACGTTTAGTGGAACATTTGACCTTGCCGTTAGGCATCTATCAAACAAACAGGCACCGAACCCGAAGGCAGGCTCAACACGAAGTTGAGAAGTACATCAGACCTCGCCGTTATGCATTTGTTAAATAAACTAGCATCGAACTCGAAGGCCGGCTCAACACGAAGTTGAGAGGAACATTGGACCTCGCCGTCAGGCATCTCTTAAACAAACAAGCATCGAACCTGAAGGCCGGCTCAACACGAAGTTGAGAGGAACATTTGACCTCGCCGTCAGGCATCTGTTAAACAAACAGGCATCGAACCCAAAGGCCGGGTCAATCCAAAGATGAGAAGAACATCTGACCTCACCGTCAGGCATCTGTTAAACAAACATGCATCGAACCCGAAGGCCGGCTCAACACAAAGTTGAGAGGAACATTTGACCTTGCCGTGAGGCATCTATTAAACAACCATGCATCGAACCCGAAGGGCGGCTCAACCAGAAGTTGATAAGAATATTAGACCTCGCTATCAGGAATCTATTAAACGCACAGGCAGCGAACCCGAAGGCCGGCTAAACACGAAGTTGAGAGGAACATTTGACCTCGCCGTCAGACATCTGTTAAACAAACAGGCATGGAACCTGAAGGCCAGCTCAACCCGAAGTTGAGAAGAACATCTAACCTCGCTGTCAGGCATATGTTAAACAAACAGGCATCGAACCCGAAAGCCGGCTCAACACGAAGTTCATAGGAACATCTGACCTTGTAACACCCCACTCTAAACTATCACGGAAAAATAAGATAAACAACAGAAACAATTCAGAGTGCAGCAAATAAAATCTCATGACGACCGTCATGGATGTCACGACCGTCACGGTCATGACGAGCGTCATGGAGCTGTGACGACCGTCACACTCCCAAAATCTGGGACGCATCAGAGGTGACACATTTTAACACTTTACCAAAACATATACACCTGCAAAAGATTATTTACTAACATACGTAGCACAAAATTCGGATGAACAAACAACGATAATTTGTTTAACATTTTAATCATAAAACGACATGTTATAATACACTTCCAACGATTCGTAGTAATTAAATTCCATTAAAATTCAGCAAATAATTATCTTGCATCAATTCACTAAAACAACTATGCATCCAAGCAACATTTGGCATTATCAGAAACAACCAATCTATTTGCCATAGTACTTAATAAAATTCAGCAACAAGGAATTCAATTAAAACAATAATATTAATCGTTCATCCCCCTCAGAGTGCTACGTATCAGAGCGACCAACGACCTTAAACATAAAGCTACACTTTCCTCCGAGTTACCTGCAAATTACCACCAACGGAGGTAACATACAACATAAAGGGTGAGATATCAACAATATAACATAAGGCATGATAAAAGTCATGTCAGAATATTATCACAACATTATAATTCCAGCAGTTCGCATAAATATTAGTAATAATTAAACTGCAACAATTCATTATTCATAACCACAACAATTATCATCATATCTCAGCAACTCATCAAAACAACTCCACAACGCAACTCAACAATGCGACTCAACTGTGCATATGCATGTGGTACCATTTAGGAGCCAACACTCCAAAACTCGGGACAGGGCCAACACCCCGAACCCGTTTAGGAGCCAACACTCCAAAACTCGGGAGACAAGTCTCCACATTAATTCGGGAGACAACTCTCCACAATAATTCGGGAGATAACTCTCCACAACTCGGGACAGGGCCAACACCCCGAACCCATCTAGGAGCCAACACTCCAAATAACGCCAATACAGGCACAACAATCGCCAATCCAGGCCAAATGATATGCTATGAGATGCAACAATTATGGACTATAACACAACAACAACAACTGTGCAACAACCGTGCAACAAGGCATCACGCCTACAACCAATTATCCATAACAGAAACATCACATTTTGCATATATTATGGACTCACCATTTCAATCTGTTCATATCAGAGAACTACCAACAGTATCGTTCCTACGGATAAGACTCTAACACATTTTCGCAGAGAACAATTAAAAACAACCTCGTCTCTACAATCGAGAACTCAACAACATTTTCATGTCAGAGAACAACTGACAACATCATTACTACAAATAAGAACTCAACACATTTTCATATACCTTCATACGGGTAATATAACTACAACTTATCCACGTAATCCAAGGAGAAAATTATAATAACATTTCCTCAACAAATGGAAAATTAGCGCGTGTCGGCGCCGATTCCCAACATTACTACATAAACTAACGACATAAACATTAATGTAGGCATAGACAACCATTAACCCTTAATATTTATCAACCTACTGGAACATTTACCCTTAATATTCCTTTAATATTTCTCAACCTACGAGAACATTACTACGGTAACGTTACTACGGGGACATCACTACGGGAACATTACTACGGGAACATTACCACGGGAACATTAATCTTTAATATTTCTTTCTTCAACTTACGGGAACATTACTACGGTAACGTTACTACGGGAACATCACTACGGGAACATTACTACGGTAACGTTACTACGGGAACATTAATCTTTAATATTTCTTTCTTCAACTTACGGGAACATTACTACGGTAACATTACTACGGGAACATCACTACGGGAACATCACTATGGTAACGTTACTACGGGAACATTAATCTTTAATATTTTATCGTAATAACAACATTACGGCATCTTCTCACATAATTAATTACAAATCAATCACAACCAGGTAACTGTCCTTTTTGGACCAGTACCTGAAACTGGCGCCTTAGACCAACTCGGCCATCTTGACGCCCATTAGGGAAAACCATTAGAGCATCGTATATAACGCATTCATTCTTACGTAGAAAAACCTCGTCCCTAACATTTATCGATTAACGGAAATTATACCTATGAATCAATTCCCTACATGAAATTGATCATACCCACAGTTATAGAATTGTACCCCACCCTTACCTTAGAATAGAGGCCAATTCCAAGCTTCCGGTTCTGGTTTTGCTCTCCGGCGGCTTTTCTGCAACTATCTTCCAATTCCCTGATGGATGATTCTCTGCTCTCCATTTCTCTCAACAGCCACGTTCCTCCTTCTCTTCAACCTTTTTCCTCAAATTTGGTTTTCTGAGCAGTTTATCGTGATAACCCTCTTTCTCCCCCAACTTCTCTAATAACTCCCTAATTCCCTTTATTCCATCTAATAATAATAATAATAATAATAGTAATAATAATAATAATAATAATAATAATAATAATAATAATAATAATAATAATAATAATAATAATAGTTATTAAATTATCATCATTATTAATTATATTATATTATTATCAATCTCAATGATTTAATAAATGGTTTCCTATACTTTAAGGATACCCACCAACGCTCTCAGACACACTCCCACGTAAAGGCACACCAACAATTTATAAATAATTTAATTAAAATAAACAGGCGTTACAACCCTCCCCTACTTAAAAGAATTTCGTCCTCGAAATTACCTCAATCAAACAACTCCCAACCAATCCACTTTCACCAAAGCAATATCTTCACCTCGAAGTTGCTTCTCGTTTATCCACCTGAACTAGCAACGCCTCAACAGTCAAATTACCTTTCACTTGTACACCGTCCATCCGAATCAATGTACTTCTTCAACTTAGGCACATACCACATCATGTAAATTTCCACGAGTGACAGCGGTAAAACAGTCTAACCTGCTATTTTTCCCACGCTTCCGCTGCGCCACTCTGGTGCAGATCATAAAATACAGTATGCTTCCGAGACCTCAAGCTCGACCAAAACCAGTTACTATCTTAACTCTCAAAACACGTCTTTCTTGGATCCTTTGGATTTTTTTTTCAGTCGTCTCTTGCACAATCTCAGCTAGCTTCAACATAGAATGATTAATCTCACTTGTTAGGAAAAGAGCCAAATTAGTCATTCTATCCAAAATCACCCAAGTAAAATCATATCCCTCAAATTCTCCAGAAAACCCAACACAAAATCCATGGGAATACTATCCGATCTCCACTCTGGAATATTCAACGGTTGCATCGGACTCAACAGTCTCTGACGTTTATTCTTCGACTTCCAACAAGTCTAATCAGCACATACAAACTCAACCACTTATCTCTTCAACTATGACTCTTAAAATAATTTCCTCAAATCCGGTTACATCTTCATAGCCCCGGGATGGATACTCCATCTACCTCAATACTCTTATTCCACTCAATAATATCTAGAACACAAACTCTATCACGACATCTCATGATACCATTTCCATTAATATGAAAATCATCCCTTCGACTTTAATTCCTCAGATTCAACCAATCTACCAACTCAAACTAGAATTCTGACCTTATCGAATCTCGTCAAGAATACCACTAGTAAGCTCCAACATACTAAGCTTAACTCCATAAGAAGTCTCTTCACAAACCAATTCATACCACAAAATTGCTCAATCAGTTCTAACTCTTTTCACCATCATCATCGTTATATGCAAAGATTTCCAAGTCAATGCATAAGCTACCACGTTATGATTTTCCCGAATGGTAATTAAATCTGAAACCATAATCCATTCCGGAGTCCCAATTATTTTCTCTGCCTCATATTCAACTATTCCAAATTAAATAAATACCTTAAGCTCTTGAGATCACCAGACATTTCAAGTCTCACACTAACTAATTGAAGCTTCCAACTCCGGCACAACCACAACAACAACCAACTCTAAATCACTTATCAGATGATTCCTCTTATGTACTTCAAGTTCCCTTAAAGCATAACCAAAACTCGCTGAAGTTCCACTTAGCATATCAACAGGGCATCATAAACACAACAAATGGTCCTGTCGGATTCGGCAAAAATCAACACACGATACATTTTCAATTTTCTGCTATAATTGAACCAGGTACAGGCCTCAAAACAATTTTTCCTAGAAAGAGAATCTCGTTAGCTTTCCAACGCTTCAAACGGGGACAAAAATCAACTTACGGATCAAGAGATATGAATTTTCGAAATTTTTCCAAAACAGAATTTTTTCTGCATAAAGACTGCTACGGGTTTGAGCATTTTCGCCCGAAAATCTGACCGATTCAATTATTTTCTTCGAAAAAAACACATACTCATTCATACCAAACATATATTAGTGATTTAGAACCATCAAACGTGAAATCTACGATTTTCGATTTCAATCCGAATCTTAAATCCTCAAATCTCCAAAAATGCAAAAACTTACAAAAATCCATCAAATTCGATAAAACAAGCATACTCGATCATGGCCTAACATTACCCGGCACAACGGCGTAATCTATTCCAACTTTCATCCGTAAAAATATTGATTCCGTAAAAAGCTGCGATCTCGGAATTTGACGCACGACAACAATTTCACACTCAGAAGGTCATTCAACACATCTTCAACTCTTGGAATATCTAGAGGTTTAATTATACCAATATTTCACTCCACATCTTACTTTGTTTAATGATCACCAGGAGTCATTATCCACCTTTTATATACTCAACCTCACACTCTGTTGCCTTAGCACACACGCCAGACCCAAGTCTTAACACTACTTAATCAGTTTAATCCATTGGCCATCCAAACAGACATAAAATACGAAGCTCTCACTCTCGGACTAGTTTCCGTATCTAAGTCGGTCACAACTCCACTTCACGTCCTGGCCGTACATCACTATCTCCTCAGAAAACTTCCAGCCAACCACAATTAATCGGCAATCGCCAACTTCCCGCTTTCATGATAATTCAAAAATTCCCATCAAAATTAAACACCTCAGCACCCTCCTGCACCGACTCATCAAAACCATTCTTAAGCACTTAGCTTAACTCAAAACAATTCACTGCTGACGCCATCCAAGCTTGCAAGACACGCATATCCCATCTAACATAACTCCGTCCACTATCAACAAGAGATTAAGGGTGATCAGTTCCTCAATTTGTCAATAGACAGCCGAAAATCATGATAGGGTACAAACCATCTTTACCAAACTATAAGAGCGTTCAACCACACACCGAGCTACAACTCCACACTTGCAGCATTCTGGAGAAGCACAAGCTTCTCCCCCACTTGAATCATTCTCACTTCTGCAGACAAAGGTTCTACAAAAAAACATGTACCGACAGTGTTTCACACACATGTCGCATACTAGGGAATACACAACATTAGACAACTTGGCCGGACGGACCGACCTGCTCTGATACCAATTGTAACACCCCACTCTAAACTATCACGGAAAAATAAGATAAACAACAGAAACAATTCAGAGTGCAGCAAATAAAATCTCATGACGACCGTCATGGATGTCACGACCGTCACGGTCATGACGAGCGTCATGGAGCTGTGACGACCGTCACACTCCCAAAATCTGGGACGCATCAGAGGTGTCACATTTCAACACTTTACCAAAACATATACACCTGCAAAAGATTATTTACTAACATACGTAGCACAAAATTCGGATGAACAAACAACGATAATTTGTTTAACATTTTAATCATAAAACGACATGTTATAATACACTTCCAACGATTCGTAGTAATTAAATTCCATTAAAATTCAGCAAATAATTATCTTGCATCAATTCACTAAAACAACTATGCATCCAAGCAACATTTGGCATTATCAGAAACAACCAATCTATTTGCCATAGTACTTAATAAAATTCAGCAACAAGGAATTCAATTAAAACAATAACATTAATCGTTCATCCCCCCCAGAGTGCTACGTATCAGAGCGACCAACGACATTAAACATAAAGCTACACTTTCCTCCGAGTTACCTGCAAATTACCACCAACGGAGGTAACATACAACATAAAGGGTGAGATATCAACAATATAACATAAGGCATGATAAAAGTCATGTCAGAATATTATCACAACATTATAATTCCAGCAGTTCGCATAAATATTAGTAATAATTAAACTGCAACAATTCATTATTCATAACCACAACAATTATCATCATATCTCAGCAACTCATCAAAACAACTCCACAACGCAACTCAACAATGCGACTCACCAATGCGACTCAACTGTGCATATGCATGTGGTACCATTTAGGAGCCAACACTCCAAAACTCGGGACAGGGCCAACACCCCGAACCCGTCTAGGAGCCAACACTCCAAAACTCGGGAGACAACTCTCCACAATAATTCGGGAGACAACTCTCCACAATAATTCGGGAGATAACTCTCCACAACTCGGGACAGGGCCAACACCCTGAACCCATCTAGGAGCCAACACTCCAAATAACGCCAATACAGGCACAACCGTCGCCAATCTAGGCCAAATAATATGCTATGAGATGCAACTATTATGGACTATAACACAACAACAACAACTGTGCAACAACCGTGCAACAAGGCATCACGCCTACAACCAATTATCCATAACGGAAACATCACATTTTGCATATATTATGGACTCACCATTTCAATCTGTTCATATCAGAGAACTACCAACAGTATCGTTCCTACGGATAAGACTCTAACACATTTTCGCAGAGAACAATTAAAAACAACCTCGTCTCTACAATCGAGAACTCAACAGCATTTTCATGTCAGAGAACAACTGACAACATCATTACTACAAATAAGAACTCAACACATTTTCATATACCTTCATACGGGTAATATAACTACAACTTATCCACGTAATCCAAGGAGAAAATTATAATAACATTTCCTCAACAAATGGAAAATTAGCGCGTGTCAGCGCCGATTCCCAACATTACTACATAAACTAACGACATAAACATTAATGTAGGCATAGACAACCATTAACCCTTAATATTTCTCAACCTACGGGAACGTTTACCCTTAATATTCCTTTAATATTTCTCAACCTACGGGAACATTACTACGGTAACGTTACTACGGGGACATCACTACGGGAACATTACTACGGGAACATTACCACGGGAACATTAATCTTTAATATTTCTTTCTTCAACTTACGGGAACATTACTACGGTAACGTTACTACGGGAACATCACTACGGGAACATTACTATGGTAACGTTACTACGGGAACATTAATCTTTAATATTTCTTTCTTCAACTTACGGGAACATTACTACGGTAACATTACTACGGGAACATCACTACGGGAACATCACTACGGTAACGTTACTACGGGAACATTAATCTTTAATATTTTATCGTAATAATAACATTACGGCATCTTCTCACATAATTAATTACAAATCAATCACAACCAGGTAACTGTCCTTTTTGGACCAGTACCTGAAACTGGCGCCTTAGACCAACTCGGCCATCTTGACGCCCATTAGGGAAAACCATTAGAGCATCGTATATAACACATTCATTCTTACGTAGAAAAACCTCGTCCCTAACATTTATCGATTAACGGAAATTATACCTATGAATCAATTCCCTACATGAAATTGATCATACCCACAGTTATAGAATTGAACCCCACCCTTACCTTAGAATAGAGGCCAATTCCAAGCTTCCGGTTCTGGTTTTGCTCTCCGACGACTTATCTGCAACTATCTTCCAATTCCCTGATGGATGATTCTCTGCTCTCCATTTCTCTCAACAGCCACGTTCCTCCTTCTCTTCAACCTTTTTCCTCAAATTTGGGTTTTTGAGTAGTTTATCGTGATAACCCTCTTTCTCCCCCAACTTCTCTAATAACTCCCTAATTCCCTTTATTCCATCTAATAATAATAATAATAATAATAGTAATAATAATAATAATAATAATAATAATAATAATAATAATAATATTACTACTAGTTATTAAATTATCATCATTATTAATTATATTATATTATTATCAATCTCAATGATTTAATAAATGGTTTCCTATACTTTAAGGATACCCACCAACGCTCTCAGACACACTCCCACGTAAAGGCACACCAACAATTTATAAATAATTTAATTAAAATAAACGGGCGTTACAGACCTCACCGTCAGGCATCTGTTAAACAAATAGGCATCGAACACAAAGTCTCGCTCAACACGAAGTTGAGTGGAACATCTGAGCTTGCCGTAAATCATATGTTAAACAAACATGCATCGAACTCGAAGGCCGGCTTAACCAAAAGTTGAGAAGAACATTTGACCTCGCCGTTGCGCATCTGTTAAACAAATAGGCATCGAACCCGAAGGTCGGCTCAACCCGAAGTTGAGAAGAACATCTGACCTCGCCGTCAGGTATCTGTTAAACAAACAGGCATCGAACCCGAAGGCCGGCTCAACACGACGTTTAGTGGAACATTTGACCTCGCCGTTAGGCATCTGTTAAACAAAAACGCACTGAACCCGAAGGCATGCTCAACACGAAGTCGAGAAGTGCATCAGACCTCGCCGTTATGCAATTGTTAAACAAACAAGCATCGAACCCGAAGGCCGGCTCAACTCGAAGTTGAGAGGAACATTTTACCTCGCCGTCAGGCATCTGTTAAACAAACAGGCATTGAACCTGAAGTCCGGCTCAACACGAAGTTGAGAGGAACATTTGACCTCACCGTCAGGCATCTGCTAAACAAACAGGCATCAAACCCGAAGGGCGACTCAACCCGAAGTTGAGAAGAACATCTGACCTTGCTGTCAGGCATCTGTTAAACAAACAAGCATCGAACCCGAAGGCCAGCTCAACACAAAGTTCATAGGAATATCTGACCTTGCCGTCAAGCATCTTTTAAACAAATAGATATCAAACACAAAGTCCCGCTCAACACGAACTTCAGAGCAACATCTGACATCGCTGTCAGGCATCTGTTAAACAAACAGGCATCGAACCCGAAGGTCGGCTCAACACGAAGTTGAGTGGAACATCTGACCTCGCCGTCAATCATATGTTAAACAAACAGGCATCGAACTCGAAGGCCGGCTTAACCAAAAGTTGAGAAGAACATTTGACCTCGCCGTTGCGCATCTGTTAAACAAATAGGCATCGAACCCGAAGGTCGGCTCAATCCGATGTTGAGAAGAACATCTGACCTCGCCGTCAGGTATCTGTTAAACAAACAGGCATCGAACCTGAAGGCCGGCTCAACACGACGTTTAGTGGAACATTTGACCTCGCCGTTAGGCACCTGTTAAACAAAAAGGCACCGAACCCGAAGGCAGGCTCAACACGAAGTTGAGAAGTACATCAGACCTCGTCGTTATGCAACTGTTAAACAAACAAGCATCGAACCCGAAGGCCGGCTCAACACGAGGTTGAGAGGAACATTTAACCTCGCCGTCAGGCATCTGTTAAACAAACAGGCATCGAACCCAAAGGCCGGCTCAATCCGAAGTTGAGAAGAACATCTGACCTCGCCGTCAGGTATCTGTTAAACAAACAGGCATCGAACCCGAAGGCCGGCTCAACACGACGTTTAGTGGAACATTTGACCTCGCCGTTAGGCATCTGTTAAACAAAAACGCACCGAACCCGAAGGCATGCTCAACACGAAGTCGAGAAGTGCATCAGACCTCCCTGTTATGCATCTGTTAAACAAACAGGCATTGAACCTGAAGTCCGACTCAACTCGAAGTTGAGATGAACATTTGACCTCGCCGTCAGGCATCTGCTAAACAAACAGGCATCGAACCCGAAGGGCGGCTCAACCCGAAGTTGAGAAGAACATCTGACCTTGTTGTCAGGCATCTGTTAAACAAACTGGCATCGAACCCGAAGGCCAGCTCAACACAAAGTTCATAGGAATATCTGACCTTGCCGTCAAGCATCTTTTAAACAAATAGACATCAAACAAAAAGTCCCGCTCAACACGAACTTGAGAGCAACATCTGAGCTCGCTGTCAGGCATCTGTTAAACAAACAGGCATCGAACCCGAAGGTCGGCTCAACACGAAGTTGAGTGGAACATCTGACCTCGCCGTCAATCATATGTTAAACAAACAAGCATCGAACTCGAAGGCCGGCTTAACCAAAAGTTGAGAAGAACATTTGACCTCGCCGTTGCGCATCTGTTAAACAAATAGGCATCGAACCCGAAGGTCGGTTCAACCCGATGTTGAGAAGAACATCTGACCTCGCCGTCAGGTATCTTTTAAACAATGAGGCATCGAACCCGAAGGCCGGCTCAACACGACGTTTAGTGGAACATTTGACCTCGCCGTTAGGCACCTGTTAAACAAAAAGGCACCGAACCCGAAGGCAGGCTCAACACGAAGTTGAGAAGTACATCAGACCTCGTCGTTATGCAACTGTTAAACAAACAAGCATCGAACCCGAAGGCCGGCTCAACCAGAAGTTGAGAAGAACATCTGACCTCGCTGTCAGGCATATGTTAAACAAACAGGCATCGAACCCGAAAGCCGGCTCAACACGAAGTTCATAGGAACATCTGACCTCACCGTCAGGCATCTGTTAAACAAACAGGCATCGAACACAAAGTCTCGCTCAACACGAAGTTGAGTGGAACATCTGACCTCGCCGTCAATCATATGTTAAACAAACAGGCATCGAACTCGAAGGCCGGCTTAACCAAAAATTGAGAAGAACATTTGACCTCGCCGTTGCGCATCTGTTAAACAAATAGGCATTGAACCCGAAGGTCGGCTCAACCCGAAGTTGAGAAGAACATCTGACCTCGCCGTCAGGTATCTGTTAAACAAGCAGGCATCGAACCTGAAGGCCGACTTAACACGACGTTTAGTGGAACATTTGACCTCGCCGTTAGGCATCTGTTAAACAAAAACGCACCGAACCCTAAGGCATGCTCAACACAAAGTCGAGAAGTGCATCAGACCTCGCCGTTATGCAATTGTTAAACAAACAAGCATCGAACCCGAAGGCTGGCTCAACTCGAAGTTGAGAGGAACATTTTACCTCGCCGTCAGGCATCATTTAAACAAACAGGCATTGAACCTGAAGTCCGGCTCAACACGAAGTTGAGAGGAACATTTGACCTCTCCGTCAGGCATCTCCTAAACAAACAGGCATCGAACCCGAAGGGCGGCTCAACCCGAAGTTGAGAAGAACATCTGACCTTGCTGTCAGGCATCTGTTAAACAAACAGGCATCGAACCCGAAGGCCAGCTCAACACAAAGTTCATAGGAATATCTGACCTTGCCGTCAAGCATCTTTTAAACAAATAGACATCAAACACAAAGTCCCGCTCAACACGAACTTGAGAGCAACATCTGACCTCGCTGTCAGGCATCTGTTAAACAAACAGGCATCGAACCCGAAGGTCGGCTCAACACGAAGTTGAGTGGAACATCTGACCTCGCCGTCAATCATATGTTAAACAAACAGGCATCGAACTCGAAGGCCGGCTTAACCAAAAGTTGAGAAGAACATTTGACCTTGCCGTTGCGCATCTGTTAAACAAATAGGCATCGAACCCGAAGGTCGGCTCAACCCGATGTTGAGAAGAACATCTGACCTCGCCGTCAGGTATCTATTAAACAAACAGGCATCGAACCCGAAGGCCGGCTTAACACGACGTTTAGTGGAACATTTGACCTCGCCGTTAGGCACCTGTTAAACAAATAGGCACCGAACCCGAAGGCAGGCTCAACACGAAGTTGAGAAGTACATCAGACCTCGTCGTTATGCAACTGTTAAACAAACAAGCATCGAATCCGAAGGCCGGCTCAAAACGAAGTTGAGAGGAACATTTAACCTCGTCGTTGTCGCTACTACGAAAATCGGCGCCGGCTAGGCAGAAGAGTCGCCACCGTGCGTTATTTATCCCAACGGAGGGAAAGGAAACACTCGAAGTAAAACTAACGCAAAGATGGGAAAGGAATGGTCATCGCAACCGAATCCTGGATTCGGGAGTCGGTTACGCAAGGGGAAGGTATTAGCACCCCTCACGTCCATCGTACTCGACGGGATCCACGCTTGTTTTCTTGTACGGGAAAGGAGGGGAAGGTTGCTCGCTAGGATATCGCATCCTATGCCTACGTACTTTCATACAGCATGAAAGATCAGAGCAAACGTAGTTCGGGCCACGTACGACACAGATTAGTCTTGACTGTTTTTTATCCTTCTGAAAAAGGTTTTCTCCTGATTAAGAGTCCAAGAGGACAAAAATGACGTTTTGATTTGTTTCCAGTCTTTTACGCAAGAACTGTCTTTTATTGATGTTTGACATGTTAGTGTGTTTTTTATTTGTTTCAAGATGAGAAGAGAAACGACGTTCTAAAAACCTATGGTTAAAAAAAAAGGGAAGTAAAACTACCCTAATGTTATCATACATGGATGAACACCTAATGTCTGTCATATTTCTCTCTTGCACATAGAGAAATAGAGACCCTAAGGGATAAACGGAAAAGAAACAACAAATATACAGTAAAGCAGTAAAATGCATGAATGCGGCAATACAAGCGAGGCAAGGGAGTCCCACTCAACCTCGAACCTGGGAAAACAATAGGCAAAGTGAAACAGCTTCACTTCAAACCTAAGGGGCAATCTGAACAAGCCAACAAACAATACAGAAAAGGAAATAAAATCCAACACCAGCTCTGACAGCAACACCAGCTCCTACAGTAAGCAGATAATCAACAGCAAGCCAATTGACATTAACATCTTCAAGTAAGACCCCATCTCAATCTTCAACCATCCTCAAGCCTCAGATAAACTCCTGTCTTCAAAAGTAACCCCAGCTCTAGCCAGCATGAACCCCAACAAATAGACAGCTTCAAACAGCAGCAAAAACCCTAATTCCAACGGATATCCAACTTTGGCAGGTACAGGCTTTATTTTTACCAATATTCAATGAACTCCTTGTCTTAAATGGCTTACATCTTCAATGCAATCACTCCAGAAGAGAATCACTTAACAAATTAAGTTGAAATGCTAAACAGCTCATTGACAACCAAAGGAAGCCTATAAGTGTTTAACATTATAATAGAAAGGTTCCCTCAAAGTTCTACTTCCAGAATAAGCCACTTATCCCTCCAAAGGAAGGATGTGAATACCTTACAAGGACTTTATGTCATAGGGAGGAATAGAAGCACAAGATGCTTTCCATGTTTGCAAGAAGAAATCATTATAATCTAAGGCTCTTTCCTATTTCTCCTATTTCCTAGGTCTTCAACAAGCACCCTTAAGCACAAGAATCCCCAAGCTCCAAGCATTGATATTTGCTTTCAATCTTCTTACATGCTTCCTCATGCTCCACAAGCCAATCCCAAGCCCCACACCCAGCTGAAATGCCCAAAACCCAACAAACAAAGCAACATCCCAAGTGAGAAACACACCAATATCAACCAAATTGCAAAAATCAAGTAAAAATAGTAAAACTCACTATAAAATCCTAGATTAATTTCTAAGGGAGCCTAACTATATACACTATACCCCATATAAACCCCAAGGCCTAAATCAATTTTAAAACCCCAAAACTATGCCCTAAACTGCACCTAATTGTTGTGAGACCCTAATTCTGATATCTCTCCTATCTACCTCTCAAATTAATCTAATTTTTAGTCACAAAAATATGACAAAATTCCTAAGGGTACATGCTTCCCTAATCTAATCAACCTCACAAGAATCAATCAAAAATCATGCACCAAACTTTCATACTAAATTCAGAAAAATTAAGTACTAAACAAATGTAAAATAAAAGCAATAATATTGTAAAATATACCAAAAATATAAAATGCATGAAATTAACATTTTTATTATTTCACTATTTTCTAGAGGTCCTAAGGAAACTAGGGAAAAAATCCCATCCTAAAATGATCATTTTTCAATTTATTGTGAATTATTTACTAATCCTATGCAAACATGAAATAAAATGAAAATCAATTAAAAAAGAGAAACAGGTGTGGTAAATAGCAATTTTATCTAGTTCAAAAGGGAATTGGGCTCAGGAGGGGGGTGCAGATATCACAATGCGCACTAGGCCCATCCAGTCAGAAAACAAATGGAAAAAAAACAAGGAAAATAGAAAACAGCCGTGGCGAATAACAATTGTTCCGCCTTGTTTTCACTGGGCCCTCAGCTTGGAGGTGCGATTAGCAAAACTGGCCTAGGCCCAAAACACCAATCAACAGAGAGGGGGGTTTAATGGGGAAACAGAGGGCATGCTTATCAAGGAACAACGGGCCTAAGGCCCAAATCCAACATCATCCACACTTCAGGACACAAAACCTAAGTCACTAAACACCCCTCCTTCACTGTTCACCATCCTTCTCCCAAACCCTAACGGCGCTTCACCCTCTCCATCCACAACTCTCTGAATCTCACAATCTCCACCCCAACTCTCTCACACGCTCTATCACACAAACTCTTCACCAAATTTTGTTCAAATTCCCTCACCACAAAATGCTCCTCAACATCTATCACCAACTAAACCAAACACAAAATCCCTCTGATCTCAATCTATGTTGTTCTCTTAGCTAACAAAAATCAACTAGTTCTACCGCTAACAACAACTAAGCTAACAAGTTCAAAATGAAAAACCTGATGGATGCGATGATACGTCTGACGATTTGAGATGAAGCTGGCGAAGTTTATGAAGAACTGGAAGGAGCTGATTCTGGAGGAATCTTTGTTGAAGATTGAGGATCCACGGCGGCGATGGTGCTCTCGTGATGGTCGGACAAAGACTTAACGAACTGGAGACAAATGGAGGAGGATCTTGAAGATCTGAAGAATCGGAGATTTGCTGACGAAAATGCTACGGAGAAGCTGGCTAAGCTCAAGAACGTGACAAAGCTGTTGCAAATCGAACGAAACCTGGCGAGTTGGTTGAAGGTTGTTCATTGAAGATTCTTGAAGTGTTGAAATATGGAAATCTGGAGATGAAGATGATGAATGCTCTTGAGCTCGTTTGAAGATTTCTGGAAAAAGGTGGACGAACAATAATATTGATGAACGATGACGAGCGAATTGATGCTAAAATGAAGATCCGGATGAAGATCAACGATGAATCGTTGATGAATCTGAGAAAATCATGAAGATCGGTGTAGATTTGAGTATGAATCTTGGGTGAGGTTCTTGAGGATTTCTGGTAATCTGGAAAAAAATGAAGATTCTGATGAGTTTTCCGGCGAATCACTGTTTTCTGGCGACGATTAGAAGGTCGGTTATGGTGGTCCGCGGCGGCTGCATGGCCGGCGGCGAAGGGGAGTTAGTGGAGATTCACCTGTTCGCGTGCATGTGACGGGTGATGGTGGAGCGAACGCGTGGCCTGAGGGAGAGCAGAGGGGGAGACACGTGGGAGAGAGGGAGAAAGTGGAAACGTGAGTTGTCAGAAACAAAGTGAGGTGGCGGAAGCTTGATGACACGCGTGGCGCTGCTTTATAATGACACTTGGCAATGGACTTTGACTGGGCTTTTTTGAAATGGATAAATGGCCCACCGCTGATGAAGACTGAATGGACTTAGTGAACACTAAACATGGATTAAACTAGACTTAATGGATTAACTGACACTAATAAAACGAAAATAAAGATAAAAAAAACTAATTAACTAAAGATTACCTAACCTAGTTAATAAAACTAAACAAATGCCTACTTAATAAAATCTGCAATAAAACTTCGTTAATAAAAGCCTAATCTATTTAAACTAAAAATAAAACCTAATCCAACTAAAAAATCTATTAATTCTATGATAATCTATATTAACACTTATTTAATAAAAGCTATTAAAAAAGAAAAGCTAATATTCTAATACTATTAAAATCTATATTAAAATCTAACCCATTAAAAATCTATTTATTCTATTAAAACTATTAAAATCTATATAAAAAAAAACTACTCTATATTATTCTATTTAATACCAAAAAACTATTATCTAAAATGCTAATAAAACCCAATTAATACCTAGGAAATTCTATAAAATTCTAAAAAAACAAATGAAAGCAATTAACTCCAATAAAAGGGAAGCGAGACCAGACTGAAATAAACGGTAAACCCCGGACACCACAATATCCTCAAAAACCACAGTGTAAGCTGAAAACACCGAGGAGCGCCTGATTTCCCAAAAAATGAACTCCGATTATCAGGACTGGTCTAAAACGTCCGAGATGTGAAAACAGGGCTGTAATCCCGATAACATCAGTATGATTGTGAACATGCAATGCATGCGGTATGCGAATGCGAATGCAAAAATGAGCCGAAACGTAAACCAGATGCGGGAATCGGTTGGTCAAATTTTGGGGTGCAACAGCTGCCCCTATTCAAACGGCTTGGACCTGAAGGGTTGAAGAGCGAACGTCTTTCAAACATTCAAAGGTAGAAGACGGTTGAATACCAAATGAACCCGAAAATTTGCCAACCGCAGAAATAAACTGCACACTTGCGTTGGGAAAAAAAATCCAAAGAACTGAAATCGGGTGGTTACGGCAACAAACTGATCAAACATCTGATAAAGAAACTTGGCTTTAGCCCCAGTTACTTGTGTGACGCCACAGATAACAAACCCGAAGGTTGGATCAACATGCACTTGGTCATCTCGCCTCGTCTAATGATAGACAGGAAGAAATATACTCCCATCGTCCAAAGATAGACGGAAAGACACCATCCCGAAGGAAAACAATATCCATACTCACATCGTCCAAAGATAGACGGAAAGACACCATCCCGAAGGAAAACAATATCCATACTCACATCGTCCAAATATAGACGGAAAGAAATATACTCACATCGTCTAGAGATATACGGAAATAAAACTTGCCGAAGAACCACATCGTCCGTGAGAACTAGCAGAAAGAGAACCATATGAACTTCGTCGCTATTCATCAAATTTCAGAATCCTTTCATCTACAGGAATTGATGGAAAGAAAAATATCCTCAAAGGGGCCACATCATCAGTAAGAACTGACAGGAAGAAAACCACCTTCAAAGGGCCATGTCGTGAATAAGAATCGACAACTAGGAAAACTGAACATTCTTCAAAGATCCTCGGCGTCAATAAGGATCGACGGTCCTGAAAAACCCTCTTGAAATGTCATCTCATCCAATAAACAGAAAGAAAGCCACTATCTGAAAGATCGCCTTGAAACCTCTCAACGTCTAAAGATAGACGGAGAAAACCATATCCAAACTCACGACATCTAATGATAGACGGAGAAGACTCGCTGGGGGAGACACATCGTCAATATGAACTGACGGTAAGGCCTGCTGAAAAATCACCTGCTCAAACTCACAACGTCTAGAGATATACGGAGAAAACCATAATCGAACTCAGGACGTCTAAGGATAGACGGAGTAAACCACTTGCTGGAGAAACACATCATCAATAGGAATTGACGGGAAGAGAAGTCTGTCGATATCAGATGACTGATGAGTAAAGCCTAACAGTCGTATGATCTAAAAATCAAATAAACCAATGAGCTGTCTAAATAAAGCTGCTGGATAAATGCCCCTGAACTGATTACAGAGTGATTCACGTTGCCACATAAGGTTGATAGAAAAACTGGCTTATGCTTCGTATGCATATGTGTATGTTTGAATTTTTCTATGGCGTAATGCTCCATATAGGATGGAAATGCTACACATTTGAGGATGAAATGCAGATATGATGCAAATATGATGATATATGCAAGATGTAAATGCAGGCTCGGGTCGCTGGAGAAAGCTGGACTCAAAGAACCGCTTCAGCAAAATAAATGCTGAAGACAAAGCCAACTCCGCTGGGGATAACCAGGTATCACAGAATTATTCCAGCAAAATAAATGCTGGAAAGGTGAAGCCAACTTCGCTGGGGATAACCGAACGTGCCAAGCATGATTGGACTACTGTCAGGGATAGCTTACCCGTGCCAATGAAAATTGGACTTTTGCTGGGGAAAACAGACGGAGTCTTCATGCGTACCAATGAAGGTTGGATTTTGAAATGATGCGCCAACACGGATTGGGCCTCACAGTGATTGCTAATATGGATTGGGCTTCCTGAAAATTACCAATAAGGACTGGGCTTTAGGCTATCCGTGATGGGTCAGGCACGACTGACGCTGGAAAACATCCTGTCTGAATTCACAGTTTCTGATGGAAGAGTCACGGGACGGTAACACGACTTCCCGACATTCGCCTCAAACTTGGAGATTGGCTGAATCTGCTCGAGTAGCTCTAAGTAACTCTGATGACATGGAGAAGAACAATTCCTTCGCTTCTGATATGCCCCAGCCTGTGGAACCTCTGTGGGGATAGTCCTCAAAAAGGAAATCTGAAAATTTGTACCCTGATGGTCTGATATGAAATGCCCCGGCATTCTGAACCTCGGAGATAACTTCAAATCAAATGCCTCTCGAATAAAGAATAACTTATGCGCTCTTAGGATAGCCTGCCCCTGTCTGCAATGACTTTGCCCCTGATTGGCTGATTCGGTGTAGTGCCTCTAGCTTCGAGAGATTTGCCAAATCTCGACCGGATTGCCCCAGAATAACAACTTTGGATGGCTGACCTCACTGGGGATCACTTGATAATAGCTTACCCTGGCTCTCGGAACATTCGAGCATCCTGCATTCTATCCTGATCAGACTTTCCACTGTAGGAAACTTTCCTGCTGTCAAGCGCTTACTCGCAAGTAAAACAAGTTGTTCTGCATAAAAGACATATTAATGCAACGCATATGACTGTTTTGACATCCAATTTGTTCACTGGAAAAATGGAAAAAACAGTTTATGGCACATAATGCACAAATCATTTATCAAAATATCAACACAGTACTAACATGGTAAGAAGAACCATTTTAGGAGTCAGTTTCAACGCGATCTTTACCGAAGTACGCTCTCGAAAAAAACCTGCTTCAATTAGGACTTTTGAAGGTTGTAACGTGGCTAGGTTCACGGTTTTGAAAGAAAGGATAAATGCTCAAAGTTTATTTTAACCCACCCATTCTCCTTGATGTTCTCCGGTCCTATGTTCAGCTAACTCGACCTTAGCGCTCACCTCTTAGAGGTTGAAAGATAGGAGTGACAGTTCGAGAAACTATGATTTTCGGGAGTGACAGTCACTCGCTCTTCGTCTTTGACACTTGGGGTCACACGACCCGTATTTAATTTGAGGATTTTTCTTTTGTAATCCTTTTCATCTTTCTTTTTCTTTCCCTAACTTTTGCCTGGACTGACTCTTTTGAGTTTCTTTTGATTTTCAAGTCCAGCGGGATGCCCTTATTTTTGCCTAAGTCGTTTGTTTTCAAGTTTTGACTTAGCGGGCTTTTGATTCTTTTTCCTTCCCTCTTTTTTTTTAAACAAGTCGTGTGACACTGGTTGTCTGACTCTTTGGAGAAGGATATGACTGTCTCACTCTTGACGTTTGACCACCGCGGTTTTTTAGGCACGACCTCTAGAGGTGTGATTGATCCTCGAACGGACACTCCTTTCTGCGATTTGGACGCTCAGTCAAATTAGCTAACACCTACCCTGCCCCAAGTTAAGATTAAGGGTTTTTCGTTTTTAAAAAAAACTCCTACTACTAGGCTCAAAGGGGTTGACAAAGGATTATCTTCCTTATATCTCCGGTGTTTAGGGATTTGAAGCAATGCCTGTACATCATCAGCATGTTTTATTTCAAGAGCATACAATATCGGAAGCTTGCATGTCGTTCATTTTCATCATCCTCCCTGGATTCCGCTTAACCAAGCGTTGGATATCTGTAAAAATCAATTAGTGAACACGAATGGATTTAATCAAAACATGCATACTCATTTCATTATCATCAATTGAATGGAAACAACAAGTTTTACAAACAAGATTGCAATTTAAACAGGAAAGAAACTACAAACATAAAGAAATGACAAGATAAAACACAAGAAAATGTCAGCTTCCGAGAATCGGGCTTTCACATCTGACTTGCTGCTGAACCAACCATCTCCAAAGTTGCTTATTGAAACCATCCCGCTTAAAACGGATACCGGGTGAACTATCTCTCTGACTTCATTGGGTTTTGCCTAGCACGCAGGTTTGATCGATAACGAGAAGGCTGCTGACTCTGGAAAGGAGCGGACGTCTGTTGCAAAGACTGGACAGATTGTTGACTTTGAACAGTTGAACCACTTGGTGGTCGAGTCTGAATTATCAGGGACTCCTTTTGTTCAAGCGTTTTCATCCTCAGGCTTGGTCTAGGCAGAAACTGAGGACAGGGGGATTTTGACACCAATGATTGCAGAATATACTTCTGATCTACGGCAGCTTCGGGAACGTCCCTCATTTTAATACCAACTGGGATAAGACCATTAGGTACAATTACGCCGCCCGGCGTGAATTCAATAACTTTTGCGTCAATCAGGTCCTGAACATTGTGCTTAAAAGCGCGACAACTTTCCATATCATGTCCAGGTGCCCCGGAATGAAATTCACATTGCTTATTAGTGTCATACCCATAAGGAAGTATCGTTCCCTTGATTGGGGCCAATGTTCTTTTTTCAACCAGCTTCAAACCTAATAAAGTCTGAAAGAGCTCAGCATACGTTGAAGGCGGCACCTTAAATACCCTCTTTGGCCTCCCCTCCTGAATTCTTTGTTGAGCTGGATGCATCCTTTGTTGTTGTTGCTGGTGTTGATCAACACGTTTTTTAAGCTCAGGTTCCACAAGCACGGGTTCCACGGGCACAGGTGGAGCAAGCTCCTTCACTGCGGCTTCAGACAGCTGATCACCCTCTTTCCTAAGCACATTCTTGACTACTTCCATGATCAAGCTCATTTGAGTCTTCAGCTGATTATTTTCCTCTTTGAGTATCTTCTGATCCAGACGCAACTCTTGCATGTCTTTCATCATCTGCCCTAGCTGGCTTCGGACTTCAATCAATTCAGCCTGATTCTATTCCATATCTCTGAGGAAATTCCTGCAACAAACTGATGGTCAGGAAATAAGACTCACGGTTCTGATGTACCTATTATGTGAGAATGTAATGCAGAAAGCAAACACATATTCACGACAAGACAAAGGAACCCCAAGCTATAAGCACGGAGATAAACACCTCACACCACTATGTAAAGCCAACAAGAGCAGCAAACAAGCACAACCAAGTACAAAATACAATGACCCCAGCCAACAAGCCTGGTGGTGGTCAGCAAACACCAATGCACGAAAGCTAAATAGGTCAGCAGAGAAAAACAGATGCGACACCCGGCGCAGAAACCTCTAGCAACTTCCTCCATATTCAACTGAGCTCTCAGCTGGACATTCTTCCAAACATACACTTTCAGTGGAGTATTCCATGACATTGACTGACGAACCCACACAACTGGATGAAGGAGAATCAATAATCTGAACAAAACCCTGAGGTGTGATAAAGATCTTGTTAGAGTCTAGTAGATTCTGAACTTGGCTTCTAAGCACCTTACAATCATCTGTTGAATGCCCCTGTACCCCAACATGGTACTCACAGCGGGCGCTGGCATCAGAACCTGAAGGATAAGGCAGGATCATTGGATTAGTCTCTTTTGGCACTATTAATCCACTTTCGACCAAATCTGGCAACAACTGGCTGTACGACATCGGTAGCCAAGTAAACTGCCTTTCAGGCTTCCTTGGTCTTTGTCGGGCGTGATGACGCGGCTGACGATAATATGACTGCTGGTTTGAAGTGTCTGAAAACTGAGCCTGAGACGCTAGAGATTCTGAGACAACATCGCTTCCTTCTTCCCACTCCCCTTGAGAACTGAGAACTGATTCATTCTTATCAACTGGGATATAAGGAGCCTCTCGAATCTTTCCATTCTTGAGTCCTCTCTCAACAAGCTCTCCCATTCTCATCAAGCCCTCAAAGTTTGTACAACTGAACATCATGTCATAATAACGGCCCTTCAGAGTACCCAAAAAGAGGCTAACCATTTCTCTCTCCTGAATCGGTGGTTGAACACGAGCATCCAATTCTCTCCATCTTTGCACATACCCCCTAAAGGATTCATTCTCCGCACGAGATAATTCTTGCAAATGCACGCGAACAGGAGTCATTTCCATATTGTAGTCGTACTGCTTCACGAAGGCATTGGCTAAATCCGACCATGATTTAATACTATCACTCTTCAAGTGCATGTACCAGTCCAAAGATGTTCCGATCAAACTATCTTAGAAACAGTGAATCATGAGCTTGTCATTGGTGATATGTGAAGTCATTCTTCTGCAGAATATAACCAAATGTAGCTTCGGACATCTTTCCCCTTTGTACTTCTCAAAATTGGGCATCTTGAACTTCGGAGGCACGACAAAACCTGGCACCAAACACATGCTCGAAGCATTCAGATCAAGAGTATTCTTATTCATCAGGGCAGTAATCTGATCTTCCAACGTCTGAAGTCTTCTCATATACTCAACAGTCCTTAGGCTATGAACATTAACCCGCGGAATAACTCTTGGAGATGGAACAATCCTTGGAGAATCTGGCGTAGAGAAAGTGAAATTGTGGTACTCTGTGTCATTGAGAGAATATGGACCTCTGACAGGGGTTTGCACGGGCCGAGCAACATTGTTCATCTGAGTTCTTTGAACATTGCTTCCTCCTCTATTTATAGTTGTTATGGCTTCCATGACCTGACTCAACTGGTGCTTCAACAATTTAAACTCCGCCCGTGTAACAACCAAGTTCTGCTCTCCTGAAGCCATGATCTTTCCAGATGCTAACTCAAGTCTAATGCGAATGTCGGGAACTCAACTGACGAAGCGGACAAAAAACGGGTAAGCTCCCTGTTCTGACTGAGGATGAATATGCAAAATGAAATGCAAATGCAAACAGTCATGCAAAATGCAAAATGCACACACAAGGGACCAAGTGTGCTGTTGAGAAGCCCAATCCACAATACTGGTCTTAGCCAGACCCATAACACTGCTCAAACCTGGTCTCAACAAACCAAAACAATACTCCAACCTGGTCTCCAACAGACCCCATAACGTTGTCCTCAAATATCAACACCACTGAATCTCAATCAAGAAAATCGGTAATCTGGAGGTCAAGTTACCTGCATGTCCCAACCCCTCTCACATGTAGGTGTCCTAATAACTGACACAAGGTATGGCATCCTATGCGGTCGTCAGCGTCACAGACTTTCAAGATTGATGATACGATACCCAGAAGGTGTGGCATCATCAAATCCTGAAGAGGCCTCACTTAGCCAACTTCCAATTGATCGGTCCCCGGAGTCGACAATCCAACTAACCAACAACCCCCTCAACCCAAAGGGTTGAAAAAGAAGTCAACCAGAAGAACCTTGTCCGAGCGTGGATTTTGCAGGACACTAGTACATGCAAAGCATGCACGCGCCCACTACTTTCCACAACTAAATCTAGGTGCACTCAAGCCCAGGTCCGGCTTATCTCTCATTCTGACCCCCTACCCAGCAACAGCAATAACAATATAAAGCTAACAATAAAATGCGGAAAATTAAAGGCAGAAATGTAAGTCCATACAAAACCCACGACGGGAAAACAAGCCCTAGGATTGACTCGCGTAGGGAACCGTTGGAGTCCCCAGCAGAGTCGCCAGCTGTCGCTACTGTGAAAATCGGCGCCGGATAGACAGAAGAGTCGCCACCATGCGTTATTTATCCCAACGGAGGGAAAGGAAACGCTCAAAGTAAACCTAACGCAAAGATGGGAAAGGAATGGTCATCGCAACCAAATCCTGGATTCGGGAGTCGGTTACGCAAGGGGAAGGTATTAGCACCCCTCACGTCCATCGTACTCGACGGGATCCATGCTTGTTTTCTTGTACGGATTGTTATTCTATATACTTTACAGGGCTGAGGTTAAAAGAAAAGAAAATGACTCGGCAAAGTATCGCACTTTATGCCTACGTATTCCCGTTTGGAACGAGAAATCAGAGTCAACGTAGTTCGCCTACCTACGGGAAAGGAGGGGAAGGTTGCTCGCTAGGATATCACATCCTATGCCTACGTACTTTCATACAGCATGAAAGATCAGAGCAAACTTAGTTCGGGTCACGTACGACACAAATTAGTCTTGACTGTTTTTTATCCTTCTGAAAAAGGTTTTCTCCTGATTAAGAGTCCAAGAGGACAAAAATGACGTTTTGATTTGTTTCCAGTCTTTTACGCAAGAACTGTCTTTTATTGATGTTTGACATGTTAGTGTGTTTTTTATTTGTTTCAAGATGAGAAGAGAAACGACATTCTAAAAACCTATGGTTAAAAAAAAAGGGAAGTAAAACTACCCTAATGTTATCATACATGGATGAACACCTAATGTCTGTCATATTTCTCTCTTGCGCAGAGAGAAATAGAGACCCTAAGGGATAAATGGAAAAGAAACAGCAAATATACAGTAAAGCAGTAAAATGCATAAATGCGGCAATACAAGCGAGGCAAGGGAGTCCCACTCAACCTCGAACCTGGGAAAACAATAGGCAAAGTGAAACAGCTTCACTTCAAACCTAAGGGGCAAGCTGAACAAGCCAACAAACAATACAGAAAAGGAAATAAAATCCAACACCAGCTCTGACAGCAACACCAACTCCTACAATAAGCAGATAATCAACAGCAAGCCAATTAACATTAACATCTTCAAGTAAGACCCCATCTCAATCTTCAACCATCCTCAAGCCTCAGATAAACTCCTGTCTTCAAAAGTAACCCCAGCTCTAGCCAGCATGAACCCCAACAATTAGACAGCTTCAAACAGCAGCAAAAACCCTAATTCCAATGGATATCCAGCTTTGGCAGGTACAAGCTTTATTTTTACCAATCTTCAATGAACTCCTTGTCTTCAATGGCTTACATCTTCAATGAAATCACTCCAGAAGAGAATCACTTAACAGATTAAGTTGAAATGCTAAACAGCTCATTGACAACCAAAGGAAGCCTATACGTGTTTAACATTATAATAGAAAGGTTCCCTCAAAGTTCTACTTCCAAAATAAGCCACTTATCCCTCCAAAGGAGGGATGTAAATACCTTATAAGGACTTTATGTCATAGGGAGGAATAGAAGCACAAGATCCTTTCTATGTTTGCAAGAAGAAATCATTCTAATCTAAGGCTCTTTCCTATTTCTCCTATTTCCTAGGTCTTCAACAAGCACCCTTAAGCACAAGAATCCCCAAGCTCCAAGCATTGATATTTGCTTTCAATCTTCTTCCATGCTTCCCCATGCTCCACAAGCCAATCCCAAGCCCCACACCCAGCTGAAATGCCCAAAACCCAACAAACAAAGCAACATCCCAAGTGGGAAACACACCAATATCAACCAAATTGCAAAAATCAAGTAAAAATAGTAAAACTCACTATAAAATCCTAGATTAATTTCTAAGGGACCCTAAATATATACCCTATACCCCATATAAACCCCAAGGCCTAAATCAATTTTAAAACCCCAAAACTATGCCCTAAACTGCACCTAATTGTTGTGAGACCCTAATTCTGATACCTCTCCTATCTACCTCTTAAATTAATCTAAGTTTTAGTCACAAAAATATGACAAAATTCCTAAGGGTACATGCTTCCCTAATCTAATCAAACTCACAAGAATCAATCAAAAATCATGCACCAAACTCTCATACTAAATTCAGAAAAATTAAGTACTAAACAAATGTAAAATAAAAGCAATAATATTGTAAAATATACCAAAAATATAAAATGCATGAAATTAACATTTTTATTATTTCACTATTTTCTAGAGGTCCTAAGGAAACTAGGGGAAAAAATCCCATCCTAAAATGATCATTTTTCAATTTATTGTGAATTATTTACTAATCCTATGCAAACATGAAATAAAATGAAAATCAATTAAAAAAGAGAAACAGACGTGGTAAATAGCAATTTTATCTAGTTCAAAAGGGAATTGGGCTCAGGAGGGGGGTGCAGATATCACAACACGCACTAGGCCCATCCAGTCAGAAAACAAATGAAAAAAAACAAGGAAAATAGAAAACAGCCGTGGCGAATAGCAATTGTTTCGCCTTGTTTTCACTGGGCCCTCAGCTTGGGGGGTGCGATTAGCAAAACTGGCCTAGGCCCAAAACACCAATCAACAAATAGGGGGGTTTAATGGGGAAACAGAGGGCATGCTTAGCAAGGAACAACGGGCCTAAGGCCCAAATCCAACATCATCCACACTTCAGGACACAAAACCTAAGTCACTAAACACTCCTCCTTCATTGTTCACCATCCTTCTCCCAAACCCTAACGGCGCTTCACCCTCTCCATCCACAACTCTCTGAATCTCTCAATCTCCGCCCCAACTCTCTCACACGCTCTATCACACAAACTCTTCACCAAATTTTGTTCAAATTCCCTCACCACAAAATGCTCCTCAACATCTATCACCAACTAAACCAAACACAAAATCCCTCTGATCTCAATCTATGTTGTTCTCTTAGCTAACAAAAATCAACTAGTTCTACCGCTAACAACAACTAAGCTAACAAGTTCAAAATGAAAAACCTGATGGAGGCGATGATACGTCTGACGATTTGAGATGAAGCTGGCGAAGTTTATGAAGAACTGGAAGGAGCTGATTCTGGAGGAATCTATGTTGAAGATTGAGGATCCACGACGGCGATGGTGCTCTCGTGATGGTCGGACGAAAACTTAACGAACTGGAGACAAATGGAGGAGGATCTTGAAGATCTGAAGAATCGGAGATTTGCTGACGAAAACGCTACGGAGAAGCTGGCTAAGCTCAAGAATGTGACAAAGCTTGCAAATCGGACGAAACCTGGCGAGTTGGTTGAAGGTTGTTCGTTGAAGATTCTTGAAGTGTTGAAATATGGAAATCTGGAGATGAAGATGATGAATGCTCTTGAGCTCGTTTGAAGATTTCTAGAAAAAGGTGGACGAACAATAATATTGATGAACGATGACGAGCGAATTGATGCTAAAATGAAGATCCGGATGAAGATCAGCGATGAATCGTTGATGAATCTGAGAAAATCATGAAGATCGGTGTAGATTTGAGTATGAATCTTGGGTGAGGTTCTTGAGGATTTCTGGTAATCTGGAAAAAAATGAAGATTTTGATGAGTTTTCCGGCGAATCACTGTTTTCCGGCGACGGTTAGAAGGTCGGTTACGGTGGTCCGCGGCGAAGGGGAGTTAGTGGAGATCCACCTGTTCGCGTGCATGTGACGGGTGATGATGGAGCGAACGTGTGGCCTGAGGGAGAGCATAGGAGGAGACACGTGGGAGAGAGGGAGAAAGTGGAAACGTGAGTTGTCAGAAACAGAGTGAGGTGGCGAAAGCTTGATGACACGCGTGGCGCTGCTTTATAGTGACACTTGGCAATGGACTTTGACTGGGCTTTTTTGAAATGGATAAATGGCCCACCGCTGATGAAGACTGAATGGACTTAGTGAACACTAAACATGGATTAAACTAGACTTAATGGATTAACTGACACTAATAAAACGAAAATGAAGATTAAAAAAACTAATTGACTAAAGATTACCTAACCTAATTAATAAAACTAAACAAATACCTACTTAATAAAATCTGCAATAAAACTTCATTAATAAAAGCCTAATCTTTTTAAACTAAAAATAAAACCTAATCCAACTAAAAAATCTATTAATTCTACGACAATCTATATTAACACTTATTTAATAAAAGCTATTAAAAAAAAAGCTAATATTCTAATACTATTAAAATCTAACCCATTAAAAATCTATTTATTCTATTAAAACTATTAAAATCTATATAAAAAAACTACTCTATATTATTCTATTTAATACCAAAAAACTATTATCTAAAATGCTAATAAAACCCAATTAATACCTAGGAAATTCTATAAAATTCTAAAAAAACAAATGAAAGCAATTAACTCCAATAAAAGGGACGCGAGACCAGGCTGAAATAAACGGTAAACCCCGGACACCACAATATCCTCAAAAACCATAGTGTAAGCTGAAAACGCTGAGGAGCGCCTGATTTCCTAAAAAATGAACTTCGATTATCAGGACTGGTCTGAAACGTCCGATATGTGAAAACAGGGTTGTAATCCCGATAACATCAGTATGATTGTGAACATGCAATGCATGCGGTATGCGAATGCGAATGCAAAAATGAGCCAAAACGTAAACCAAATGCGGGAATCGGTTGGTCAAATTTTGGGGTGCAACAGCCGTCAGGCATCTATTAAACAAACAGGCATCGAACCTGAAGGCCGGCTCAACACGAAGTTGAGAAGAACATTTGACCTCGCCGTCAGGCATCTGTTAAACAAACAGGCATCGAATCCGAAGGGCGGCTCAACCCGAAGTTGAGAAGAACATCTGACCTCGCTGTCAGGCATCTGTTAAACAAACAGGCATCGAACCCAAAGGCTGGCTCAACACAAAGTTCATAGGAATATCTGACATTATCGTCAGGCATCTTCTAAACAAATAGACATCAAACACAAAGTCCCGCTCAACACGAACTTGAGAGCAACATCTGACCTCGCCGTCAGGCATCTGTTAAACAAACAGGCATCGAACCCGAAGGGCGGCTTAACACGAAGTTGAGTGCAACATCTGACCTCGCCGTCAATCATATGTTAAACAAACAGGCATCGAACTCGAAGGCCGACTCAACTAAAAGTTGAGAAGAACATCTGACCTTGCCGTCAGGCATCTGTTAAACAAACTGGCATCGAACCCGAAGGCCGGCTCAACCTGAAGTTGAGAAGAACATCTTACCTCGCCGTCAGGTATCTGTTAAGCAAACAGGCATCGAACCCGAAGGCCGACTCAACACAAAGTTTAGAGGTACATTTGACCTCGCCGTTAGGCATCTGTTTAACAAACAGGCATCGAACCCGAAGGTCGGCTTAACAAAAAGTTGAGAAGTACATCTGACCTCGCGGTCAGGCATGTGTTAAACAAAGAAGCATCGAACCCGAAGGCCGATTCAACACGAAGTTGAAAAGAACATCTGACTTTGCCGTCAGACATCTGTTAAACAAACAGGCATCAAACCCGAAGTTCGGCTCAACCTGAAGTTGAGAAGAACATATGACCTCGCCGTCAGGTATTTGTTAAACAAACAGGCATCAAACCCGAAGGTTGGCTCAACACGAAGTTAAGAGGAACATTTGTCCTCTTCGTGAGGTATCTACTAAACAAACAGTCATCGAACCTGAAAGGCGGATCAATTAGACATCGAACCTTGCTATCAGGCATCCGTTAAACAAACAGGGATCGAACCCGAAGGCCGGCTCAACACGAAATTGAGAGGAACATTTGACCTCGCCATCAGGAATCTGTTAAACAAACAGGCATCGAACACGAAGTCCCGCTCAACACGAACTTAAGAGCAACATCTGACCTTGCCGTCAGACATATGTTAAACAAACAGGCATCGAACCTAAAGGCCGACTCAACATGAAATTGAGAGGAACATTTCACCTCACCGTCAGGCATCTGTTAAACAAACAGGGATCGAACCCGAAGGGCGGCTCAACCCGAAGTTGAGAAGAACATCTGACGTCGCCGTCTGGCATCTGTTAAACAAACAAACATCGAACCCGAAGGCCGACACAACACCAAGTTGAGAGGAACATCTGATCTCGCTGTCAGACATCTATGAAACAAACAGGCATCGATTCCGAAGTTCAGCTCAACAGAAAGTTTAAAGAGATATCTAACCTTGCCATCAGGGATTTGTTAAACAAACAGGCATCGAAAACGAAGGCCAACTCAACCCGAAGTTTAGAAGAACATCTGACCTCGCTGTCAGGCATCTGTTAAACAAACAGGCATCGCACCCAAAGGCCGGCCCAACACGAAGTTGAGAAGTACATCTGATCTCGCCGTCAGGCATTTGTTAAAAAAACAGGCAACGAACTCGGAGACCGGCTCAACACGATGTTGAGAAGAAAATCTGACCTCGCCGTCAGGCATCAGTTAAACAAACCGGAATCGAACCCGAAGGCCGGCTCAACCCAAATTTGAGAAGAACATCTGACCTCGCCGTCCGGCATCTGTTAAACAAACATGCATCGAACCCTAAGGCCGGCTCAACACGAAATTGAGAGGAACATTTGACCTCGCCATCAGGAATCTGTTAAACAAACAGGCATCAAACACGAAGTCCCGCTCAACACGAACTTAAGAGCAACATCTGACCTTGCCGTCAGGCATCTCTTAAACAAACAGGCATCGAACCCGAAGGCCGACTCAACATGAAGTTGAGAGGAACATCTGACCTTGCCGTCAAGCATATGTTAAACAAATAGGCATCGAACCCGAAGGCCGACTCAACCTGAAGATGAGAAGAACGTCTGACCTCGCCGTCAGGTATCTGTTAAACAGACAGGCATCCAACCCGAAATTGAGAGGAACATTTGACCTCGCCGTCAGGGATCTGTTAAACAAAAAGGGATCGAACCCGAAGGGCTGCTCAACCTGAAGTTAAGAAGAACATCTGACGTCGCCATCAAGCATCTGTTAAACAAACAAGCATCGAACCCGATGGTCGACATAACACCAAGTTGAGAGGAACATCTGACCTCGTTGTCAGACATCTATGAAACAACAGGAATCGATTCCGAAGCCCGGCTCAACACGAAGTTCAAAGAGATATCTGACCTTGCCGTCAGGGATTTGTTAAACAAATAGGCATCGAACACGAAGGCCAGCTCAACCCAAAGCTAAGAAGAACATCTGACCTCGCTATCAGGCATCTGTTAAACAAACAGGCATCAAACACGAAGGACGGCTAAATTCAAAGATAAGAAGAACATCTGACCTCGCGGTCAAGCACCTGTTAAACAAACAGGCATCGCACCCGAAGGCCGGCTCAACACAAAGTTGAGAGTTACATCTGATCTCGCTGTCGCTACTGCGAAAATCGGCGCCGGCTGAACAGAAGAGTCGCCACCGCGCGTTATTTATCCCACGGGAGGGAAAGGAAACGCTCAGAGTAAACCTCGCACAACACGGGAAAGGTATGGTCGTCGCAACCAAAACCTGGATTCGGGAGTCGGTTACGCAAGGGGAAGGTATTAGCACCCCTCACGTCCGTCGTACTCGACGGGATCCATGCTTGTTTTCGGGTATGGATTGTTATTCTATCTACTCTACAGGTCAGGGGTTAAAAGAAAATAAAATGAAGTGACTCGGCAAAGTATCGCACTTTATGCCTACGTATTCCCGTCTGGAACGAGAAATCAGAGTCAACGTAGTTCGCCTACCTACGGGAAAGGAGGGGAAGGTTGCTCGCTAGGATATCGCATCCTATGCCTACGTACTTTCATACAGCATGAAAGATCAGAGCAAACGTAGTTCGGGCCACGTACGACACAAGTCTGTCTTGATTGTTTTTATCTCCTTCTGAAAAAGGGTTTTTCTGATTATTGGTCCAAGCGGACAAAAATGACGTTTTGATGAGTTCACATTCTTTTACGGAAGAAGTGTCTTTTATCGTGTTTGAAATCTTTATTATGTTTTTCTGTTTGTTTTGAGAAAGAAGAGACAGAACTCTAATCTATGATTGCAAAGGGAATCAAACCAACCTAATGTTATCATGCATGGGTTAAGACCTAATGTCTATCATGCTCCTCTCTTGCGCAGAGAGAAACAGAGATCCTAAGGGAATAGACGGAAACAGAAACAATATCAGATATATACAGTAAAGCAATAAAATGCATGGATGCAACAATACAAGCGAGGCAAGGGAGTCCCACTCAACCTCGAACCTAGAAAACAACAGGCAAAAGCGAACAACATTCACTTTCAACCCAACAGGGTAAACAGCAAACAATACAGTCAGGAAAACCAATCAATACATCAGAAATGAAATACAACAGAAAAATAAACAGCCACAGCAGCTCTGCATCAACATCAGTCTTCAAGTCATCTCCAAACAGCTACAAGCTTCAGCAAGCATCACTCTCCACCTCCACAGCTTTCCAGCAAGGGCTTTGGTCATCAATCTTCCATCTGCAATGGCTTTTCTTCAAGTCTCAATCTCCAGGAGAAACATCAGTCAACAAGATGAAGGGAAGGAATGTCAGACAGTCAATTACCTACCAAGGGTGGTTCATCAACTGTTAACATTAAACAGAAAGTTTCCCCTCAAAAGTTCTATCTTTCAAATACATTCACTGATCCTTCCAAAGGAAGGAGGTGGATATTTGAAAGAGACTTTGAATCATAGGGAAAGGATGGATGCAGACAAGGCATTCCATGTTTGAGAAACAATCTTTCTAATCTAGAGCTCTGCCTAGCTCCTAAACCCTAGTCTCCTCCACAGCTGCTAGCAGGAATCTCCTCTTCAACTCTGGAAGTTGGTCTTCAATCATTTGATCTCCAATGGCTTTAACATCACCAGTCTTCAGCTCTCCCAATCCCCAAGCAATCCCAATACCCACACAGACAAATCAATAATCCCCAGAGGGCACACCACACCAGTCACACAAATATATACAGTAATATACTAATAGCAGTAGGGGAATCCTAGTGATTTCTAAGGGGATCTATCCTATACCCATAACCCCTATAGTCCATACCCCAAAAATCAAATGAGAATTTCCTAAAAGAATTAAACTATCTCACCTAAGTTGCCTTAAAACCCTAATTTTATTCATGTTGTTTTCACTTACACTAATCACCTAAAATTAATTCCTAAAAATATGAACTAAATTGCATATACAAGCTAACAATGTCTATTAATCAACCTAAAAAGAATGGACAAAAAATATTAAAGCAACTATTAGAACAAAATTTATCAAAATCATGTACGAAATGAAACACCTAAAATAGGCATTTATTTGGAAAATATGGGAAAAATATCAAATAAAAAATAAAATGCAATTTTTATTTTTTATAATTTTCTAGACATCTTGAAAAAATTAATGCAAAAAGAATCAGTTGAAAATATGCATTTTATGATTTATTATGATTTTTGGAAAATGCATGAAAATGAAAAGAAATTAAAAATTAAAAATATAAAGAAATAGAAGGAGGGGGGTGAGAATAGCCAACGCGCTCAGTTGTATTATCCATGTGGGCCAGAAGATGGGGTGCGAATAGTATAAAGAGAAAGGCCCATACGCGCTTCAGAATTTAAAAAAAAAAACAAAAAAACTCAAAACGGTGTGGATAGCAATATTTCCAGTTGAATATCATTGGGCCTGCGCTGGGAGGGGTGTCATTAGCAAAGAATTCCAAAGCCCACTCAGCAACTTAAGTGAAACGGGGCGTTTCACTCCTAAGACTTCCCTCCGTTTCTCATTTTTAATCATGTCCGTTGGATTGGGGATTAAGTCAAAGGTCCAGGCCAGATCAAACGGTCCAAAGGTTATCTTCAACCTTGGACAAACCCTAGCTCTGAACTTCATCTCCATGCACACACATTCGAGCTCCCTGTTCTCACTCAGTTCTCCATGGATTCGCTCGACATGAAAAGCAAACTTGGTCTATAACAATCCCTCTACACAGCCATAACCACAAATCCTCCTAAAACCCAAGCAATAAGCCAATTCGATAGAGATAACAGTTCTGATCCACCATGAGCACCTGATGTCAAACCTCTCCATTCTCTCCAAATCTTGGCCTAAACTCATCTACACTCCATGCTGATCTTAACATGCTAATCCAACAAGATTCTCGTGCATTATCCTAATAGTTACAAGCTCTAACAGATTTGGTGCATCATGCCCAAACTTCATGGAACTTCTTCAAACTCACCAAAATCAATCATCTTACTTATCCTAACCAATCTATACTACCAATTCTCTATAATCCTAACTAAACTAAGCAATTCGAACAGAATTCTAACCTGATGCAAATGGTGAAAACAGCTATGCAACTCCTTGAATTTGATGCTTGCAGTGATTGGAACTTGCTCAGTAACCTTGATGATGAATTCTGTATGCAATATCTTTTGTGCAAACTCCTTGAATCTTGTTCTTGAAACCTTCTTGCAACTTGGATGGAGGAGATGGATAGCATAATTCTTGATCAATTCAACCAATTCTTTGATAGGATTCTGATCTAGGAAAGGTGTTGATGATGATCCAAGCAAGAAATGTGGAAGTTGATGGAGATTTTAGAGAGTTTGAGATACTTTTGCAAAATGAAGAAAGTGAGTGAAACTTGTGACTTTGAGAGAATGAGATCACCAACCATGGCATGAACCATCTCATATCAATATATAGATGAGCATAGAACCTCCTAGAAACTTGGAGAAGCTTCCCTTGCATTCTTTCCCTTGGATTTGGTTTATGTATCTTCCATTACAAGTAACCATGGATAACTCTTGAAATGTGCACTAATCTCAAAATTCTACTTTAGCCAATGTCTTTAAAATGATTTTTCCATTCAAAATGACCTATAATTTTGCTTCATTTGGCCAAAATATGAAAAATCTCATTTTTAAGTCCATTTTTATTCATTAAATCCAACAATTTTGAAACCTTGTGCTATGAATCTTTCCAATCTCTCATGGTCACTTTTCTAGACTCAAAATGTCATTTGGAACAAGTTTGATGTTGTAAAGTTTTCCATTTGAAGCTTCCTTGTATGAGTTTTGGGCATAGGTTAAAATGACCTGTAATTCTCAGATGACCAAAATACCCTTTGCTTGCCAAGACCATAAGTAGAGTTCCACAAATAATATGAAGGCATACTATACCATTCTAGAAATATAAGACAATGAGGAACAATTCTTATGTTGACCATAAATTCATTTGAAATATCTTTGAGGGGTAAAAATTGCTTGGAAGTCAGGTAACTTTCACAGACAAAATTTCAGATACCTCAGATGACCTGTAACTTGCAAGGACCATAACTTGAGTTCTATAAATCTCCTTGATGTCTTCTACCACTCAAATTAAAGGTCTTGAGATAATATACAAGTTTCATGTTGGCCAAGAATCCATTTGAGACTTGCATTTTGAATTATCTTGCTGGGAAGTTTGCCCTAAATCAGGGGATTTTACACAGAAACCCTAATTTAGAAACCTCTCTTCTTCTTGATTCCTCTTGATTTCTCTTTGGCACAACACCAAATCCATATCTACATGTCAAATGAGGCATCCCACATCTTTCAAACAGACCTTGATGCCTCTCAATCAATCATTTGACCTAGGGTTGACCTAGGGTTGACCCAGATGAAACCCTAGTTGACTGTCTTCAACTGCAATACTTGTGACTTCACCAATGACTTATTTCCTTCTCCTAATGACTTTCTAAGTCCTCCAAGATGTCTAGATACTCTCCATGCTCAGCCCACAACTCACAATTTCTTTGTTGATCCTCAGGTACCCTCAGATAGGAGATAGATGAACTGCTTGATCCATTGACTTGACAGCTTCCCAATTCTTTCTGATGACTTGAATGAGATTGATTTTGAATAATAACCTCTTGATAGGCCTCTAGAGATGAGAATAATGCTTGGTCCCCTGTTGGATGACTTGCTATGCTTATACTATGCAGATGAGTAGACTATGTACATGACTCTATATGCAAATGCTAATGATATTGAAACATAAACCAGGTGAATAAGGTTGAGCAAATTTTAGGGTGCAACAGCTGCCCCTATTCAAGCGACTTGGACCCGATTGGGTGAAGAGCGAACGGATTTCAAACATTCTAGGTGCAAGACGGTTGAATACTAAGAACCCAGAAATTTGCCAACCGCAGAAATAAACTGCGCCACTGTTTGGGGAACGACATTCATCAGCTGAATCTGACTGTTACGACAACCCACTGATCTCGTAGCGACCGTGCTGGGGATTACTCGTCTTTCCACGTAAGGAATAACCGTTCCACGTTAGGAATAACACCGTCCATATTAGGACTCACCTTTCCACGTAAGGAATGAACTTCCACTTTGTCAAACTCTTCCATGTAAGGAATACATCTTCTTTTGAATCTGTCCACGTAAGGACTCCGACTTGATATGTCCACGTAAGGAATACAATCTCGTTCCGCGTAAGGAATCCGTCTTCTTTCCACGTAAGGAAACCATCTTATCTCGATTTGTCCACGTAAGGACTCCCATCTCGTCTTGATTTGTCCACGTGAGGACTCCAATCTTTCCACGTAAGGAATACAATCTTTCCACGTAAGGAATCCAACTTTTTTCCACGTAAGGAAACCATCTTTCCACGTAAGGAAACCATCTTTCCACGCAAGGAAACCAACTTCTTTTCTTTCCACGTAAGGAAACACAATCTTATCTTAGTTTGTCCACGTCAGGACTCCAATCTTTTCGCGTAAGGAAACATAACCTCGATCTGTCCATGTCAGGACTCCAACTTGATGTGTCCACGTAAGGACTCAATCTTTCCACGTTAGGAATCAAACTTTTTCTGATTTGTCCGCGTCAGGACTCCCCTCTTTCCACGTAAGGAACCCGTCTTCTTTCCACGTAAGGAAACCAATTTTCTTCCACGTAAGGAATAAAATTCTTGATCTATCCACGTAAGGACTCCCAGCTTTCCACGTAAGGAACACGATTTTATTCGATCTGTCCACGTAAGGACTCCAATCTTCATTCCACGTAAGGAATCACAATCTTTCCACGTAAGGAAACCAACTCGTCTTTTCTACGTCTGTCCATGTCAGGACTGAACTTGCTTTTCCACGTAAGGAACTGAAGCTTCTCTTTCCACGTAAGGAATAACCTTGTCCACGTCAGGACTCATCTTTCCACGTAAGGAATAACTTGATATGCTTTGTCCACGTAAGGACTCCGATCTCTTGACTTGCTGAGGAAATAAAACTTGTCCACGTTAGGACTCCTATCTCAAACTACTGAAGAAATAAACTTGTCCACGTCAGGACTTGCGCGTCTTTGACTTGCTGGGGAAGTAAGACTGTGTCCACGTCAGGACTCATACTTTGCCCACAACACGAAGAAGGATAAACTTGTCCACGTCAGGACCCTATACTCAATCAATACCGAGAACTCGAAGCCGTCCACGTTAGGACTAACACATACCGTCAAACTGGAAGCAATGTCCACGTTAGGACTCCACACTCCACCAACCCTGAGAAATCGAACCTGTCCACGTTAGGACTAGCATCTCCCATCAGCCCGGGGAACTAAAACTATCCACGTTAGGACTCCGCTTTTCTAGCACGAAGAAAACCTGTCAAGAAATTGTCCACGTTAGGACTCATCCTTCCATTGGTCCGCAAACTTCTCATCACTGACGTTACAGCAACTTTGAGGCTGACTCTATTGGGGATATTTGAAAACCAAACCACTGGACGCCTGTTCTGATAACCGGCTGTAGCCCCTGAAATTCTAATTCATGAAACCCTTTGATGCTGACGTAACAACAAATTTGAAGAAAATAATCCGCTGGCTGGACTAGAGAAACTTCAACAAGCAACTCTGGCGGGGAAGTAAGTAACTCTGATTGGGGACAAAGAGAAACTTATTCCGCTGATAACTCTGTGGGGAATAATGCCAAAGCTGACACTTCATTGAATGTCTCACGTCGAGACCTCGACTGTTTATTGATTTATTGGAGCAAGAACTCCTCCCACCTGCAAGAGAGACAATACTTGAAACCAATGGTTAGCCAACTTAGTTTATGTTTCAAAAATGCGTATGTTTGACAACGATGCAATGCTCCATTCGACATGGAAATGCTACACTTTTATTTGGTGGATGCGAATATGACACTATATGCCAATGCAAATGCAGCCTCGAACTGCTGAGATACAGGAACTGCTTCAGCAAAATAAATGCTGAAGATGATGCCGACTCCGTTGGGGATATCCAGATGCTATGGAATTATTCCAGCAAAAATAAATGCTGGAAAAGGGGAATCGACTCGGCTGGAGATTGGCAGATGCACCTGGTATGATTGAATTTCTGCTGGAGAGTGAACGGATATCACACGGTATTCTGGCAAAATAAATGCCAGGACTCGCACCAACTCTGGCGGGGATAGCCTTAATCTTCGAGTTCCACTAGGAGGAATGAAAATACTTGCTGGAAAGAGAACTCCGCTGGGGACGAACGGTTCTCTTAGGGAAAAACAACTGACTCCGCTGGGAGAGAGTAAATGACCCTGCAGGGAAAGGTAAACTGTCTGAATACAACTCACAAACACTAATCTTCTGCGGCTAAACCATTCTGCTTGAGATACACTGTCTGAATACAGCCTTCGATCTAGGAACCGCCAAACTCTGCTGAGGATAGATGACTTTGCGGGAGCATGCCTTCTGGATAGGCTACAACTAGCTAGGGAATTCGATCCTTCTTCAGGAGGCACATGCATGACCTGCGTGAGGGTTGAGTCTTTTATTACTGCAGCCTCTTGATCATCTTCCTCGTACGGCTATGAGACCTGCAACAACACAAACAAGACAAGACAAGCCTATACAACCAAATCGATTCGGGTTAGTGACGTTATTTTCAGTTAATTCAAAGCTTTAGCAATCATTGGCAAGGGCTAGTGATGTTATACACATGCTAGTTTCAATAAACATAGGCGTTTTATCATGCACAAAACAGTAAAGAACCAGCATTAAGTACTGAATAACATATTTTATTGATTGGGCCACTGAATGGGCGGAGTTTTGTACACGGGGTGTAACTCCTGAAATGAGGAAGTTACGCAAAGCAAATACACAAGTATGCACAAGAAGCATAAATATTTTGACAAATTAAATTTTGTACCCATGTCGGCAACGGGATGCAGATGAACACCACAAACTGATCCTCCTATGACTCGTCCGACTCTAATGCCTTCCCGGTATTCACTCTTCCGAAGAGGTTGTATCTGATAATCGACTCCTTAGGTATTCTCCCGCACTGATGCTCACTGCAGTATCAAATTCGGATCGTAGTCATTTGCTTTTCAAATCCCTAACTTTTGCGTGAACCGCCCTTTACGGGTTTTCAGTTCATCGGGATACCCCTTTTTGCCGAAGCCGCCCAGTGTAGGTTTTCAACTTCGCGGGTGTACATTTTTTCATTCTATCCCTAACTTTTGCCCGAACCTTTCATTCTGTTTTTGGTTCGCCAGGATGCCCCATTTTTGCCTGGACTCTCTTTTTTCTGTCCAACGGGTCAATTTTAAGCAAAGTATTTTTTAACTGCGTCCGAATTCACAGGCGACGTAAAGTCTTCACCGTCCATGGTGGACAACAACAACGTTCCTCCTGAGAAGACTTTCCTGACAACGTATGGCCCTTCGTAGTTGGGGGTCCACTTGCCCCTGTGATCTGCCTGCGGCGGGAGAATCCTTTTCAGCACAAGGTCGCCCATCTGAAAGCTTCGCGGATGTATCTTCTTATCATACGCTTTCTTCATTCGGCTCTGGTACAAACGACCGTATGCTAGAGAAGCTAGCCTCTTCTCATCCATCAAACTCAATTGGTTCAACCTGTCTTTCACCCATTCTACCTCGTCTAGCTGAACGTCTCGCAATACCCTCAGAGAAGGGATCTCAACTTCCAGTGGTAATACCGCTTCCATTCCGTATACTAACGAGAACGGGGTTGCCCCGGTTGATGTGCGTACCGTCGTACGATAACCGTGCAAAGCAAAAGGCAGCATCTCATGCCAATCCTTATAGGTCACCACCATCTTTTGAACGATCTTCTTTATATTCTTGTTGGCCGCTTCAACAGCGCCATTCATCTTGGGTCGGTAAGGGGAGGAGTTGTGATGTTCGATCTTGAAATTCTGACAGAGCTCCTTCATCATTTTGTTGTTCAGGTTTGAACCGTTGTCCGTGATTATCCGCTCGGGGATCCCATATCGGTAAATGATGTCTCTCTTGATGAATCTGGCCACCACCTGCTTAGTTACATTTGCGTAAGACGCCGCTTCTACCCACTTGGTGAAATAATCGATTGCTACTAGAATGAACCTGTGCCCATTAGAAGTCGTCGGCTCGATCTTTCCAATCATATCGATTCCCCACATCGAGAATGGCCATGGCGATGACATCATATTTAGAGGACTTGGAGGCACATGGATCTTATCAGCATAGATTTGGCACTTGTGGCACTTCCTCGCAAACTTGAAACAATCAGTCTCCATAGTCAGCCAAAAATAACCGGCCCGCAGCAGCTTTCTCGTCATAGCATGCCCGCCAGCATACGTACCAAATGTACCTTCATGTATTTCTTCCATGAGCAGCTTTGCCTCTTTTTCATCCACACAACGCAACAGCACCAAATCATGGTTTCTTCTGTATAAGACACCGTCCGGATTCAAATAGAAATTACCCGCTAATCTCCTGAGAGTCTTCTGATCTTGACTGGATGCCCCAGCCGGATACTCTTTGTTCTTCAGGAAATTAAGGATATCAAAATACCACGGTTTGTCATCGGATGCCTCATCAATAGCAAATACGTAAGCTGGTCTGTCAAGCCGAGAGATAACGATTCGGGGTGCCTCGTTCCAGAAGTTGACTTTGTACATGGAAGACAAAGTGGCGAGAGCGTCAGCCATTTGATTCTCTGCCCGCGGTACGTGATGCAATTCAACCTTGTCGAAGAAAGGCAACAATCTCCTTGCATAGTTCATGTAATGTATCAAATTGGGCTGACGCGTCTCCCATTCCCCTTTGATCTGATTCACCACCAGAGCTGAGTCTCCGTATACGTCCAGATTCTTGATTCGCAAATCAATGGCTTCTTCAAGCCCCATTATGCAAGCTTCGTATTCGGCCTCATTGTTGGTAACGGCAAAGTTCAATCGGGCAGTAAACGGGATGTGCGACCCGTGTGGCGTAGTGATGATTGCCCCTATCCCGCTACCGTACGCATTCACAGCTCCGTCAAATATCATCTTCCATTTGGAACCCAACTCTGGCCCTTCGTCTGACAACGGCTCTTTGCAATCTTTCATCTTTAGGTACATGATATCCTCGTCAGGAAAATCAAACCTCATCGATTGGTAATCTTCAATGGGCTGCTCCGCCAGATACTCAGACAACACACTCCCCTTTATAGCCTTTTGCGAGACGTATTGGATGTCATATTCAGTCAAGACCATCTGCCAACGCGCAATTCTCCCTGACAACGCCTGCTTTTCGAATACATATTTGATCGGATCCATCTTCGAGATGAGCATGGTTGTATGATTCAGCATGTATTGCCTCAAACGCTTGGCGGCCCAAGCTAGCGCGCAGCAAGTTTTCTCAAGCATTGAGTATCGAGATTCACACTCTGTAAATTTCTTACTCAAGTAGTAGATCGCATGCTCTTTTCTTCCTGTCTCGTCGTGTTGACCGAGAACACAACCCATGCTTCCCCCAAGAACCGTCAAATACATGATCAAGGGTCTCCCTGCCACTGGGGGTATCAAAATAGGAGGCTCCTGCAAATACTGCTTTATTTTATCGAACGCCTTTTGACAATTTTCGTTCCACGTTATAGCTTGATCTTTCTTCAACAGCTTGAACAATGGTTCACACGTAGCAGTTAGGTGAGATATGAACCGGGCGATGTAGTTCAACCTCCCTAAAAACCCGCGCACCTCTTTCTCTGTTTTAGGCGTCGGCATTTCTTGAATCGCTTTTATTTTAGCAGGATCGACCTCTATTCCTCTTTCGCTTACGATAAACCCCAGCAGTTTACCCGATCTCACCCCGAAGGTGCATTTATTAGGGTTCAGTCTCAGCCTGAACTTCCTAAGCCTTTTAAATAACTTCAGCAGATTCACCAGATGCTCTTCCTCCGTTTGGGATTTGGCAATCATATCATCAACATAAACTTCGATCTCTTTATGCATCATATCATGGAAAAGAGTCGTCATCGCACGCTGATATGTTGCCCCAGCATTTTTCAAGCCGAAAGGCATCACTTTGTAGCAAAATGTTCCCCAAGGCGTTATGAAAGTGGTCTTCTCCATATCCTCTGGCGCCATTTTAATCTGATTATAGCCTGAAAAGCCATCCATGAAGGAGAATACGGAGTATTGAGCAGTATTATCAACTAGCACGTCAATATGAGGAAGCGGAAAATCGTCTTTTGGGCTTGCTTTATTCAAATCCCTATAATCCACGCACATTCGAACCTTGCCGTCTTTCTTTGGCACTGGTACGATGTTAGCAACCCATGAGGGATATTTTGTCACAGCCAGGAAACCAGCATCCCACTGTTTTTGAACTTCCTCTTTGATCTTTACTGCCATGTCTGGTCTAGTTCTGCGAAGCTTTTGTTTGACCGGCGGGCATTCTTCTTTCAGTGGCAGACGGTGCACAACCATATCTGTATCGAGCCCTGGCATATCTTCATACGACCAAGCGAATACATCACTATACTCTCGGAGCATTTCGACCAGTCTTCGCTTGATATCGCCCTGCAGTGCGGCTCCGATACGAATATTCTTCTCAACCCCTTCCGACCCCAAGTTGACAATTTTGATGACCTCGTCGTGAGGCAGAATGGCTCTTTCCTCTTGCTTCACCAACCAAGACAGCTCTTCAGGAACGTCACTATCTTCGACAACCTCTTCTTCGGCCTGAAATACCGGGTGTTCGAAGTCGGGACGAGTCATAGGTGGCTCAAGGATGTCATCTGAAAATGTTATCCTGCAAAAGGAATGGTTAAGTGCTTCAAAATGCGTATAAAGCAAATAGCCACGTTGCTATTTTATTGAAAAATACAAAACAAGAAAGACAGAGATTACAGTATTTGCACATGAAAAAACGCCATTTATTTAATGATTAACACACAATGTTCATAACAACACAACCCTAAGCAAATCGTGATGCCCCGGGCAAGACATCAGATTATTCAACAATTATTAAAGCAAAGCATTACTGTTTAAGAGTCACAGGAACAAGCTCCTGAATAGACCAGTTGCACAATCCTTGTCCTGGCGTGCTTGGCTGAATCCAGGCATCCATATCACAGTCGCTGTCTCCTTCGTCAGACTCCGAAGCGGCATTGATGGTTTCATGACATACTCCACTGGCAGAGATGGTTATTGGCCCTCTGAAATGGGGTACTCCCACAGCAGGTGTGGACGACGACAGTTGGTATCCCAGCCCGAACCGGTCCATCTTTACAGGAATATCCAGCACTTTGCCCCAGCCCTTTGCTTCTCCTGCTTCTACTAGGGCTTGAGCTTCTTTATACGACGAGACGGCTATCTCTGACACTTTGCTCGGCCCGGGACCTTTGTCCTTGATACGCAACCCTTCAAATGCCTGGCAGGGTGTTTCGTGGATCTCTCCGTCGACCTCTGCATATTTAAATGACGATAGATGGCTGACCAGGATGTCTTCTTCTCCGCATACGGTGACTACGCTGTCTCCGACCATATATTTCAACTTCTGGTGCAGGGTAGACGTGACTGCCCCAACCCCATGAATCCAAGGTCTTCCAAGCAAGCAGCTGTACGCAGGCTGTATATCCATGATGTAAAACTCAGTTGCAAACACCTCCGGCCCTACTTGCAGAGGCAATGTTATCGATCCAAAGACTGTTCTCCGCGTGCCGTCAAACGCTCTGACTACCAAGTCACTGGGCGTGCACAGGATTTCTCTGACATCCAGCTTCATCATTTCTTTCTTGGGCATTACATTCAAAGACGACCCGGTGTCGACTAATGCATGCGACATTACTGATCCCCTGCATTCGACAGATATGTGCAGCGCCATATTATGATCTCTCCCTTTCGGGGTTAAATCGAAGTCAGTAAAGCCTAAGCTGTGGCCTGCATTCACATGTGCCAACACTCCTTCCAGATGATTTACAGAGACGTCCTGAGGGACGAAGGAAGTATCCAGGACTTTCAACAAAGCGTTTCGGTGAGCTTCCGAACACAAGAGCAATGACAAGATAGATATTTTGGACGGCGTCTGTTGCAGATGCTCCACAATCTTATAATCACTTTTTCGAATCAAGCGCATGAACTCTTCTACCTCTTTCGATGCCACTTCTTTGTCGCTTGCCTGCATTGGGACGTTCTCAACCATCTTCCCCTTTCCTTTCGCTAGTCTTTCGGCCTCGACTTCAGGTGATATAAAGATCCTACCACTCCTTGTCATACCTCCTGAACCAACCACATTCTCTACAGTCTCGGCTGGCTGTTTATTAACATCAATCTTTATCCCGTCACAATACACCTCCAACCCATATGACCATGGGACTGCTTTTGTGTTCTCATACGGGATCGGCCCGGCCTTAGTTATGGTGATCGGTGGTCGCTGGACCGGTGCTGCAATAGTGATGGTCTTTCGAGGAATCGTTACAGTGGCCACATCACTCTGATCATCTGCTACTGCCCCTGCAGGCTCTTCAGTTGCTGCTTAGTCAAACTGCAATGTGCCTTCATCAATTAAAGCCTGAATGCCTTTCCTCAGCTCATCACACCCTCCAGCTAGGGTCCAGCATTCTAAGCAATACTCGTTACATCCTGGATAAACACCCCCTTGCAACAATCTGCTTTTTATCTCGCTCAGCGGTGTCTTTAAATCATCGACATTCATAATCAGATTCAACCCTTCCTTAGTCAGAACGGCGTTTGCCCCATGATTAGGCATGGGCTTCTGCACTATATTCGGACCTGCCGTTCCGAAATTGATAGTCTTATTGTCCAAAAGATCCTGCACAACGTGCTTAAAAGCATGGCAACCCTCTACATCGTGGCCCGGAGCCCCAGAGTGGAACTCGCAATGCCTGCTTGCATCATAACCATACGGAGGAGTTCCCGTTATCGGTGCCAGCGTTCTCTTCTCTACCAGGTTCAAACCCAACAATGTCTGCAACAAATCAGCATATGTTGAGGGAGGCTTCTCAAACACTCTTCTTGGTTTACCACCCTGGAATCTTCGCTGAGCCTGCTGTGCACCCTGCTGCGGCTGCGGCTGCTGTTGCTGTTGTTGCTGCATTGGCTGCTGCTGAAACGGTTGTTGTTGTTGAAGTGGTTGTTGTTGATACGGGATAGTAACACTTGCCACCTGCTGCGGCTGATGATATTGGTTTCGTCCCCTGCCTCGGCCTCGGCCTCCAAATACTGCGCTTGCCTCGCCCTGGCGGCGCCCACCAAAAGCCTTCCTATTACTGCCAGATGCAGTTGATTCCTCAGCCTGGAATTTTCCTTGCTTGATGTTACGTTCAATCTTTTCTCCCATCAGAATTAAGTCTGAAAAACTGGCCAGAGATGTATGAAACAACATGTCGTGAAACAAGCCTGTGAATGTGCCGACGAACATGTCATTCATTTCCTTATCTTCTAAAGGAGGGCGGACCCTGGCAGCCATATCGCGCCACCTTTGCGCGTACTCTTTAAAGCTCTCACCCTTCTTCTGAGACAGCCCTGTCAATTGGACCCTATTGGGTGCCAAGTCGCTGTTATACTTGTAGTGAGCTACAAATGCCTCTGCTAATTGCTTCCATGTCTTGATATTAGTTGGCTCCAGTCCCATATACCACTCTAGGGAAGGGCCTGACAGACTATCCTGAAAGAAATGCATTAGCATTCTCTCATCAGTTGAGTATGCAGACATCTTTCTGTAATAAGCCCGCACGTGCACTTTCGGACATGTGTCCCCTTTATACTTATCAAACGTAGGAGCTTTGAATTTGATTGGCACCCTCAAGCCAGGTACCAGACCCATTGTTGCCATGTCCAAGCCCACAGCACTTTGGTTCAGGACCCCCCTCATCTGCTCTTCTAGCATTCTGATCTTCTGGGAGTCATCCATCGGCCCTTCGAAACCTCCGCCGGAGAAAGCGTCCTCCTGCTGATCTTCTTGCCACATACCATTCCCAGCTCCATACCCATCATATCCATTATTGCGGCCAGCTCTAATCTGATTCATCCCTGGGCCTCGGCCTCTATTGCCGTACCCTTGAACACCTCCAAGAGGCCCAAAAGCCATTAACCCAGCGCCGTTTCCATTTCCGAAACCTCCGTAACCCTGATTGACCACACCATAACCATCTTGCCCAAAGCCTTGAGCATTGAAACCATATTTCCCAGCGTTATCGAATCCCTGGTCATTGAACCCGAATCCAGTATTGCCGAAGCCGTTGCCTCCCATATTATCGCACAAGTTGACATCACCAAGCCCAACGTTATGGACAGCAGTCTCATTCCTAACTCCGACGTTACCATTCACAGCGGCGGTAGCGTTGTTGACATTAGCAGCAGGTATATTGACTACAGGTGGAGCCACTGGCGTGGGAGTGCCATCTCCATGAGCGGTATCGACTCGCACAGACTGATGATCCTCGTTGCCGTGACCAGCATTTCGGGCCAACAGAGGTTGGAACATGGCTTGCAAATTCTCCTGACCTTTTGCAATAGCCTCCATGGTCTGCATAAAGAGAGCTAGCTTCTCGCGCACGTCTTGCATCTCGTTCTGCATTTGATCCATGATTCTTCGACAGTTGGTGCGAGTGGAATAACGGTGCGGGTGCTGATCTGCAATCCTGAAAAGTACCTGATACAGAGCAGGAAATAAGACACCATCCAAAGATTACCTGTAATGCAATATGAATATGAATGCAGTGCAATGGGTGTCTGTGCATTAGGGAAATTCATTCCCCGATTCTAGTGTGAAGGTGCCGGTGCAGTGACAGCGCTAAAGATCGGAGCTGAATCACAGAAAGCCTCATATATTGCTGAGAAACCAATAAGCCAAGAATATAATGTCACTGAGAGTACAACAAGAAGGCATGACCTCAACCAACAACCCTGGTGATGGTCAGCACTCATGCAAATAAAGCATACAAGTTACTACATGAAATGATCAAATCCTCCCATAAGTCTGGTACTCTTCTAGCAGCTTCTTGGTCTCCGGATGGCTTGGTCGCTCAAGCAGCCCTTCTACAAGTTGGTTTCTTTTCTTCAGAACACGTCGCACGTCTTCAGCAGTTTCTTCCCATGCCCCCTCTCCGAAGCGATCCTCTAGTTTACGCTTCTGAGACACAGCTTCATCTCTGCCTTTGATGGCCTTGTTTAGTGCATTCTGGAGACTGTACCGGGTCATCACTTCTTCTTCACACTTCTTGATGCTGGACTTCAACTGCTCTTCGAGGTCGGAAATTTGCTGCTTCAACTTATCCTCCCTCTTATTGTTGGTGAGCGTGGCATTCCAGGTCTTATTGCAAGAAGAGATCTCTCAGTGGGCGATGTCAAGCGCTTTCTTCTTGGATTCAAGCATGTCATGGGAACTTCTGAACTCTTGCCCCAGACGTTCGCGCTTCCTCTTCTCCTCAGTCAACTCAGCCCCTAATTGGTTCATTAGCTCAATCTGCTGTTGAAAAGCATGCACGACCTTGTTTCTCTCGCTGCGTATCTGGGCTAGCTCCTGCTCTAACCCTTTGTTGATCTTCATCAAGGCTTCTTTTTCTTTCATAACCTGCTCGTAGGCCTCCCTAGAAACAGTAGTTGGCTCTGCTGCCGGAATAGGAACAAGAACTGGTGCATCTGGAAATGGCATTCTCAACTGACTGGCTCTCTCTTGGATCCACTCTCTGTAAGGTGCATAGGCCTGACAGTCATTCTTCCCTAACAACGGCTTCCCTCTCCGGTTAATACGCGTCCAGGCATGCTGCAACTTGGCCAATAACTCCCCCTTCAAATCTCCGGTGAAGTACAGAGATTCCTGTACTTCTTCCTCCTTTGGCGGGTTCTTCAGCGCATATCTGAACTGACGAATGAACAGAGAAGGGTTGTAGTTAATACACCCTTTTCTTCCAATTAGCGGCACATTAGGGTACCCAGAACAACTGAATATAAGCTCAGATCCCAACAGATCTCTATCAAACCACTCAACGTCTTCGGAAGATAGCCTCATCAGGCGCTCTGACCAGCTGGCGGTGGTTGCACTCTCTACAAAAGATCCCTTCATAGGAAGATGACTCTTGAACCACATATTCAACAAAGGAGCACAACAGTAAACAACCTTTCCCCTTCTGTTTTCGTTCTTGTAGTGCAAGGTGTGGTAGAAGTCTCCGATCAACGTTGGCACTAGATTGCCGGCAGCAAATAGATGGAAAGCTTCCAAGTCTACGAAATTGGGCAAGTTAGGAAATAACACAATCCCATAAATGCATAGAGCCAAGATAGCGTTGAAAACCACCCAACATCCGCTCTTGGCATACTCCTGAGCTTTGCCAACCAGGAAATCAAGAGAGAAACCTGAAACCCCAAGCCAAGAAGTCACTAACAGTTCTGCAACGTCCATATGCAAAGCCTTGGCTAAGTCCTCCAACTTGGGCTCAGCAGCAGAGTGAATAAAGGGAACCTTGTTCTGCACCGGTAGCTCAGTAAACTCCACATACTCCTCAATGGTAGGCCCTAGAATGAAGTCAGCAAACGTAAAACATCTCAATGCGGGGTCATAGAACTGCATCAAGGTATATAGCCCGTTCATCTCATCAGCAGTGGGCTTGCAGACTAATCTCAGTAATCTCCCATGACTCATTCTGAAGCTTCTCCTAACCTCCTCATCAGCAAGAGATATCAGACCAAGCAAAGAAGTAATATCAGGTGATGGCAGCTTATACGCAACTGTTTTCCTCAAACCAGCCATAATCAATACTCAGAAGTCTGGGCACTAGAATCGGAGGATATGCAAATGCACCTGCAGCACAGACACACGTTAATGGGATGCAATGATAATGGGTATGCAAACAATGCAATGCAAGTAACATGCAACAGGGACCAACTGCCGTAGCTGAGTAGCCTGAACCATATCAAGAGGTCTCAAACAGACTCTTTAGAAGTCCTCAAACCCTGGTCTCAGATAGACCTAAAACAAAGCTCCAACAATGGTCTCTGACAGACCTCAAACCATAACACTAACTAGTCTCTGGCAGACCTCACATCATATCTCCAACTGGTCTCTGACAGACCTCAGAACCCTCCAACTGGTCTCTGACAGACCTCAGAACTCTCCATAAATACCCAGGATCTCTGATCAAGAAATAACCGGTATCTGAAGGTCTAGTTACCTGCATAACCCCAAACCCTCTCACAGGTGGATGTCCTAGTAACTGACAAAGGTATGGCATCCTATGCGGTCGTCGGCGTCACAGACTTTCAGGGTTGATGATACGATTCCCAGAAGGAGTGGCATCATCAAATCCTGAAGAGGCCTCACTTAGCCAACTTCCAAATGATCGGTTCCCGGAGTCGACAATTCAGCTGACCAACAACCCCTTCGACCCAAAGGGTAGAAAAAGAAGCCAACCAGAAGAACCTCGTCCGAGTGTAGATTTCATGAGACACTAATGCAAGCAAAGCCGGCACACGCCCACTACTTTCTACTCTAATTCTAGGTGCACTCAAGCCCAGGTCCGGCTTCTCACTCAATCATAGACCCGTCACACCCCAATACAGCAGTAATAATCAATATATATAATTCTGAAAATAAAGGTCAGAAATATAAATCCATACAAAATCCTCGACGGGAAAACAAGCGTTAGGATTGACTCTCTTAAGGGACGTTGGATCCCAAATGCATAGAACTATCGCAGTCCTTAGCAGCCCAGGGGACGTTGGATCCCTAGCAGAGTCGCCAGTTGTCGCTACTGCGAAAATCGGCGCCGGCTGAACAGAAGAGTCGCCACCGCGCGTTATTTATCCCACGGGAGGGAAAGGAAACGCTCAGAGTAAACCTCGCACAACACGGGAAAGGTATGGTCGTCGCAACCAAAACCTGGATTCGGGAGTCGGTTACGCAAGGGGAAGGTATTAGCACCCCTCACGTCCGTCGTACTCGACGGGATCCACGCTTGTTTTCGGGTATGGATTGTTATTCTATCTACTCTACAGGTCAGGGGTTAAAAGAAAAGAAAATGAAGTGACTCGGCAAAGTATCGCACTTTATGCCTACGTATTCCCGTCTGGAACGAGAAATCAGAGTCAACGTAGTTCGCCTACCTACGGGAAAGGAGGGGAAGGTTGCTCGCTAGGATATCGCATCCTATGCCTACGTACTTTCATACAGCATGAAAGATCAGAGCAAACGTAGTTCGGGTCACGTACGACACAAGTCTGTCTTGATTGTTTTTATCTCCTTCTGAAAAAGGGTTTTTCTGATTATTGGTCCAAGCGGACAAAAATGACGTTTTGATGAGTTCACATTCTTTTACGGAAGAAGTGTCTTTTATCGTGTTTGAAATCTTTATTATGTTTTTCTGTTTGTTTTGAGAAAGAAGAGACAGAACTCTAATCTATGATTGCAAAGGGAATCAAACCAACCTAATGTTATCATGCATGGGTTAAGACCTAATGTCTATCATGCTCCTCTCTTGCGCAGAGAGAAACAGAGATCCTAAGGGAATAGACGGAAACAGAAACAATATCAGATATATACAGTAAAGCAATAAAATGCATGGATGCAACAATACAAGCGAGGCAAGGGAGTCCCACTCAACCTCGAACCTAGAAAACAACAGGCAAAAGCGAACAGCATTCACTTTCAACCCAACAGGGTAAACAGCAAACAATACAGTCAGGAAAACCAATCAATACATCAGAAATGAAATACAACAGAAAAATAAACAGCCACAGCAGCTCTGCATCAACATCAGTCTTCAAGTCATCTCCAAACAGCTACAAGCTTCAGCAAGCATCACTCTCCACCTCCACAGCTTTCCAGCAAGGGCTTTGGTCATCAATCTTCCATCTGCAATGGCTTTTCTTCAAGTCTCAATCTCCAGGAGAAACATCAGTCAACAAGATGAAGGGAAGGAATGTCAGACAATCAATTACCTACCAAGGGTGGTTCATCAACTGTTAACATTAAACAGAAAGTTTCCCCTCAAAAGTTCTATCTTTCAAATACATTCACTGATCCTTCCAAAGGAAGGAGGTGGATATTTGAAAGAGACTTTGAATCATAGGGAAAGGATGGATGCAGACAAGGCATTCCATGTTTGAGAAACAATCTTTCTAATCTAGAGCTCTGCCTAGCTCCTAAACCCTAGTCTCCTCCACAGCTGCTAGCAGGAATCTCCTCTTCAACTCTGGAAGTTGGTATTCAATCATTTGATCTCCAATGGCTTTAACATCACCAGTCTTCAGCTCTCCCAATCCCCAAGCAATCCCAATACCCACACAGACAAATCAATAATCCCCAGAGGGCACACCACACCAGTCACACAAATATATACAGTAATATACTAATAGCAGTAGGGGAATCCTAGTGATTTCTAAGGGGATCTATCCTATACCCATAACCCCTATAGTCCATACCCCAAAAATCAAATGAGAATTTCCTAAAAGAATTAAACTATCTCACCTAAGTTGCCTTAAAACCCTAATTTTATTCATGTTGTTTTCACTTACACTAATCACCTAAAATTAATTCCTAAAAATATGAAATAAATTGCATATACAAGCTAACAATGTCTATTAATCAACCTAAAAAGAATGGACAAAAAATATTAAAGCAACTATTAGAACAAAATTTATCAAAATCATGTATGAAATGAAACACCTAAAATAGGCATTTATTTGGAAAATATGGGAAAAATATCAAATAAAAAATAAAATGCAATTTTTATTTTTTATAATTTTCTAGACATCTTGAAAAAATTAATGCAAAAAGAATCAGTTGAAAATATGCATTTTATGATTTATTATGATTTTTGGAAAATGCATGAAAATGAAAAGAAATTAAAAATTAAAAATATAAAGAAATAGAAGGAGGGGGGTGAGAATAGCCAACGCGCTCAGTTGTATTATCCATGTGGGCCAGAAGATGGGGTGCGAATAGTATAAAGAGAAAGGCCCATACGCGCTTCAGAATTTAAAAAAAAAACAAAAAAACTCAAAACGGTGTGGATAGCAATATTTCCAGTTGAATATCATTGGGCCTGCGCTGGGAGGGGTGTCATTAGCAAAGAATTCCAAAGCCCACTCAGCAACTTAAGTGAAACGGGGCGTTTCACTCCTAAGACTTCCCTCCGTTTCTCATTTTTAATCATGTCCTTTGGATTGGGGATTAAGTCAAAGGTCCAGGCCAGATCAAACGGTCCAAAGGTTATCTTCAACCTTGGACAAACCCTAGCTCTGAACTTCATCTCCATGCACACACATTCGAGCTCCCTGTTCTCACTCAGTTCTCCATGGATTCGCTCGACATGAAAAGCAAACTTGGTCTATAACAATCCCTCTACACAACCATAACCACAAATCCTCCTAAAACTCAAGCAATAAGCCAATTCGATAGAGATAACAGTTCTGATCCACCATGAGCACCTGATGTCACACCTCTCCATTCTCTCCAAATCTTGGCCTAAACTCATCTACACTCCATGTTGATCTTAACATGCTAATCCAACAAGATTCTCGTGCATTATCCTAATAGTTACAAGCTCTAACAGATTTGGTGCATCATGCCCAAACTTCATGGAACTTCTTCAAACTCACCAAAATCAATCATCTTACTTATCCTAACCAATCTATACTACCAATTCTCTATAATCCTAACTAAACTAAGCAATTCGAACAGAATTCTAACCTGATGCAAATGGTGAAAACAGCTATGCAACTCCTTGAATTTGATGCTTGCAGTGATTGGAACTTGCTCAGTAACCTTGAAGATGAATTCTGTATGCAATATCTTTTGTGCAAACTCCTTGAATCTTGTTCTTGAAACCTTCTTGCAACTTGGATGGAGGAGATGGATAGCACAATTCTTGATCAATTCAACCAATTCTTTGATAGGATTCTGATCTAGGAAAGGTGTTGATGATGATCCAAGCAAGAAATGTGGAAGTTGATGGAGATTTTAGAGAGTTTGAGATACTTTTGCAAAATGAAGAAAGTGAGTGAAACTTGTGATTTTGAGAGAATGAGATCACCAACCATGGCATGAACCATCTCATATCAATATATATATGAGCATAGAACCTCCTAGAAACTTGGAGAAGCTTCCCTTGCATTCTTTCCCTTGGATTTGGTTTATGTATCTTCCATTACAAGTAACCATGGATAACTCTTGAAATGTGCACTAAGCTCAAAATTCTACTTTATCCAATGTCTTTAAAATGATTTTTCCATTCAAAATGACCTATAATTTTGCTTCATTTGGCCAAAATATGAAAAATCTCATTTTTAAGTCCATTTTTATTCATTAAATCCAACAATTTTGAAACCTTGTGCTATGAATCTTTCCAATCTCTCATGTTCAATTTTCTAGACTCAAAATGTCATTTGGAACAAGTTTGATGTTGTAAAGTTTTCCATTTGAAGCTTCCTTGTATGAGTTTTGGGCATAGGTTAAAATGACCTGTAATTCTTAGATGACCAAAATACCCTTTGCTTGCCAAGACCATAAGTAGAGTTCCAAAAATCATATTAAGGCATACTATACCATTCTAGAAAGCTAAGACAATGAGTAACAATTCTTATGTTGACCAGAATTTCATTTGAAATCTCTTTGAGGGGTAAAAATTGCTTGGAAGTCAGGTAACTTTCACAGACAAAATTTCAGATACCTCAGATGACCTGTAACTTGCAAGGACCATAACTTGAGTTCTATAAATCTCCTTGATGTCTTCCACCACTAAAATTAAAGGTATTGAGATAATCTACAAGTTTCATGTTGGCCAAGAATCCATTTGAGACTTGCATTTTGAATTATCTTGCTGGGAAGTTTGCCCTAAATCAGGGGATTTTACACAGAAACCCTAATTTAGAAACCTCTCTTCTTCTTGATTCCTCTTGATTTCTCTTTGGCACAACACCACATCCATATCTACATGTCAAATGAGGCATCCCACATCTTTCAAACAGACCTTGATGCCTCTCAATCAATCATTTGACCTAGGGTTGACCTAGGGTTGACCCAAATGAAACCCTAGTTGACTGTCTTCAACTGCAATACTTGTGACTTCACCAATGACTTATTTCCTTCTCCTAATGACTTTATAAGTCCTCCAAGATGTCTATATACTCTCCATGCTCATCCCACAGCTCACAATTTCTTTGTTGATCCTCAGGTACCCTCAGATAGGAGATAGATGAACTGCTTGATCCATTGACTTGACAGCTTCCCAATTCTTTCTGATGAGTTGAATGAGATTGATTTTGAATAATAACCTCTTGATAGGCCTCTAGAGATGAGAATAATGCTTGGTCCCCTGTTGGATGACTTGCTATGCTTATACTATGCAGATGAGTAGACTATGTACATGACTCTATATGCAAATGCTAATGATATTGAAACATAAACCAGGTGAATAAGGTTGAGCAAATTTTAGGGTGCAACACTCGCCATCAGGCATCTGTTAAACAAACAGGCAACGAACTCGGAGGTCGGCTCAACACGATGTTGATAAGAGCATCTGACCTTGACGTCAGGCATCAGTTAAACAAACATGCATCGAACCCGAAGGCCGGCTCAATACGAAGTTGAGAGGAACATTTGACCTTGCCGTGTGGCATCTACTAAAAAAACAGGCATCGAACCCGAAGGGCGGCGCAACCAGAAGTTGATAAGAGAATTAGACCTTGCCATTAGGAATCTGTTAAACACACAGGCAGCGAACCCGAAGGCCGGCTAAACACGAAGTTGTGAGGAACATTTCACCTCGTTGTCAGACATTTGTTAAACAAATAGGCATCGAACCCGAAGGGCAGCTAACCCGAAGTTGAGAAGAACATCTGACCTTGCTGTCAGGCATATGTTAAACAAACAGGCCTCGAACCTGAAAGTCGGCTCAACACGAAGTTCATAGGAATATCTGACCTCGCCGTCAGGCATATGTTAAACATATAGGCATCGAACACGAAGTCCCGCTCAACACGAAGTTGAGGGCAACATCTGACCTTGCCGCTAGGCATCTGTTAAACAAACAGGCATTGAACCCAAAGGCCGGCTCAACACGAAGTTGAGAGGAACATTTCACCTTGCCGTCAGACATCTGTTAAAGAAACAGGCATCAAACCCGAAGGCCGACTCAACACGAAGGTCATTAGAATATCTGACCTCGTCGTCAGGGATCTGTTAAACAAACAGGCATCTAACACGAAGGCCGACTCAACTCGAAGTTGAGAAGAACATCTGACCTTGCTGTAAGGCATCTGTTAAACAAACAGGCATCTAATTTGATGGTCGGCTCAACCTGAAGTGTAGAAGAACATCTAACCTCGCTGTCAGGCATCTGTTAAACAAACAGGCATCAAACCCGAATGCCGGCTCAACACGAAGTTCATAGGAATATTAGACCTCGCCGTCACGGATCTATTAAAAAACTGGCATCGAACACGAAAGTCGGCTCAACACGAAGTTCATAGGAATATCTGACCTCGGTGTCAGCCATCTATTACACAAATAGTCATCGAACATGAAGTCCCGCTCAAAACAAACTCGAGAGCAACATATGACCTCGCCGTCAGGCATCTGTGAAACAAACAGGCATTGAACCCGAAGGCTGGCTCAACACGAAGTTGAGTGGAACATCTGACCTTGTCGTCAAGCATTTGATAAACAAATAGGCATGGAACCCGAAGGCCAGCACAACCAAAAGTTAAGAAGAACATCTGACCCCGCAGTCAGGCATCTGTTAAACAAACAGGCATCGAGCACGAAGGCCGGCTCCACCTGAAGTTGAGAAGAACATCTGACCTCACCGTCAAGTATCAGTTAAACAAAAAGGCATCGAACCCGATAGCTGGATGAACATGAAGTTGAGAGGAACATTTGACCTTGCCGTCAGGCATCTGTTAAACAAACAGGCATCGAACCCGAAGGGCGGCTCAACCCGAAGATGAGAAAAACATCTGGCCTCGCTGTCAGGCATCTGTTAAACAAACAGGCATCGAACCCAAAGGCCTGCTCAACACGAAGTTCATAGGAATATCTGACCTCGCCGTCAGGCATCTATTAAACAAATAGGCATCGAACATGAAGTCCCGCTCAACATGAAGTTCATAGGAATATCTGACCTCGCCGTCAGGGATCTGTTAAACAAACAGGCATCGAACACGAAGGCCGGCTCAACCCAAATTGAGAAGAACATCTGACTTCGCTGTCAGGCATCTGTTAAACAAACAGGCATCGAATTTGATGGCCGGCTCAACCCGAAGTTGGGAAGAACTCCTGACCTCTCCGTCAGGCTTCTGTTAAACAAACAGGCATCGAACCTGATGGCCGGCTAAACCCGAAGTTGAGAAGAACATCTGACCTCGCCGTCAAGCATCTGTTAAACAAACAGGCATCGAACCCGAAGGTCGGCTCAACACGAAGTTCAGAATTACATCTGACCTTGCTGTCAGGGATTTTTTAAACAAAAAGGCATCAAACCCAGAGGCCGGCTCAACCTGAGGTTGAGAAGAACATCTGACCTCGCTATCAGGCATCTGTTAAACAAACAAGTATCGAATTTGATGGTCGGCTCAACCCGAAGTTGAGAAGAACATCTGAACTCATTGTCAAGCATCAGTTAAACAAACATGAATCGAACCCGAAGGTCGGTCAACTCGAAGTTGAGAAGCACATCTAACCTCTCCGCCAGGCATCTGTTAAACAAACAGGCATCGAACCCGAAGGCCAGCTCAACACGAAGTTGAGAAGTACATTTGACGTCGCCGTCAGGCATATGTTAAACAAACAGGCATCGAACCCGGAGGCCGGCTCAACACGAAGTTGAGAAGAACATCTGACCTCGCCGTCAAGTATCTGTTAAACAAATAGGCATTGAATCCGAAGGCCGGTTTAACACGAAGTTGAGAGGAACATTTGACCTTGCCGTGAGGAATCTACTTAACAAACAGGCATCGAACCCGAAGGGCAGCTTAACCAGAAGTTAATAAGAACATTAGACCTCGCCGTTAGGAATATGTTAAACAAACAGGCATCGAACCCGAAGGCCGGCTCAACATGAAGTTGAGAGGGACATTTGACCTCGGCGTCAGGCATCTATTAAACAAACAGGCTGCGAACACGAAGGGGGGCTCAACCCGAAGTTGAGAAGAACATTTGACCTCACTGTCAGGCATCTGTTAAACAAACAGGCATCGAACCCGAAGGCCTGCTCAACACGAAGTTCAGCGGAATATCTGACCTCGCTGTCAGGGATCTGTTAAACAAAAAGGCATCAAACCCGGAAGCCGGCTCAACCTGAGGTTGAGAAGAACATCTGACCATGTTATCAGGCATCTGTTAAACAAACAGGCATCGAATTTGATGGTCGACTCAACCCGAAGTTGAGAAGAACATCTGGACTCATTGTCAAACATCACTATAACAAACAGGAATCGAACCTGAAGGTCGGCTCAACCCGAAGTTGAGAAGAACATCTGACCTCTACGTCAGGCATCTGTTAAACAAACAGGCATCGAACCCGAAGGCCAGCACAACACAAAGTTGAGAAGTACATCTGACCTCGCCATCAGGTATCTGTTAAACAAACAGGCATCGAACCCGAAGGCCAGTTCAATACGAAGTTGAGAGGAACATTTGACCTCGTCGTGAGGCATCTATTTAACAAACAGGCATTGAACCCGAAGGCCAGCACAACACAAAGTTGATAAGAACATTAGACCTTGCCTTTAGGAATATGTTAAACAAACGAGCATCGAACTTGACGGCTGGCTCAACACGAAGTTGAGCGGGACATTTGACCTAGACGTCAGGCATCTGTTAAACAAACAGACTGCGAACCCGAATGGGGGCTTAACCCGAAGTTGAGAAGAACATCTGACCTCGCTGTCAGGCATCTGTTAAACAAACAAGCATCGAACCCGAAGGCCGGCTCAACACAAAGTTCATAGGAATATCTGACCTCGCCGTCAGGGATCTGTTAAACAAACAGGCGTCGAACCCGAAGGCTGGCTCAACACGAAGTTTAGAGGAACATTTGACCTCGTAGTCAAACATCTGTTAAACAAGCAGGCATCGAACCCGAAGGGCGGCTCAACCCGAAGTTGAGAAGAACATATGACCTTGCTGTTAGGAATCTGTTAAACAAAAAGGCATCGAACCCGAAGGCCGGCACAACACGAAGTTGAGAGGAACATCTAACCTCGCTGTCAGACATCTATTAAACAAACAAGCATCGAACCTGAAGGTCGGCTCAACACTAAGGTCATAGGAATGTCTGACCTCGCCGTCAGGCATCTATTAAACAAATAGGCATTGAACACGAAGTCCCTCTCAACATGAAGTTCATAGGAATATCTGACCATGCTGTCAGAGATCTGTTAAAAAAACAGGCATCGAACACGAAGGTCAGCTCAACCCGAAGTTTAGAAGAACGTCTGACCTCGCTGTCAGGGATCTGTTAAACAAACAGGCATCAAATTTGATGGTTGGCTTAACCCGAAGTTGTGAAGAACTTCTAACCTCTCTGTCAGGCTTCTGTTAAACAAACAGGCATCGAACCCGAAGGACGGCTCAACCCGAAGTTGAGAAGAACATCTGACCTCGCTGTCAGGAATCTATTAAACAAACAGGCATCGAACCCGAACGCCAGCTCAACACAAAGTTCATAGGAATATCTGACCTCGCAGTCAGGCATCTGTTAAACAAATAGGCATCGAACATGAAGTCCCGCTCAACATGAAGTTCATAGGAATATCTGACCTCGCCGTCAGGGATCTGTTAAACAAACAGGCATCAAACACGAAGGTCGGCTCAACTCGAAGTTGAGAAGAACATATGACCTCGCTGTCAGGCATCTGTTAAACAAACATGCATCGAATTTGATGGCCGGCTCAACCCAAAAATGTGAAGAACTTCTGACCTCTCTGTCAGGCTTCTGTTAAACAAACAGGCATCGAATCCGATGGTCGGCTCAACCCGAAGTTGAGAAGAACATCTTACCTCGCCGTCAGGAATCTGTTAAATAAACAGGCATCGAACCCGAAGGCCGGCTCAAGACGAAGTTGAGAAGTACATCTGACCTCGCCGTCAGGGATCTGTTAAACAAAAAGGCATCAAACCCGGAGGCCGGCTCAACCTGATGTTGAGAAGAACATTTGACCTCGCTATCAGGCATCTGTTAAACAAACAGGCATCGAATTTGATGGCCGGCTCAACCCGAAGTTGAGAAGAACATCTTAACTCATTATCAAGCATCAGTTAAACAAACAGGAATCGAAAACGAAGGCCTGCTCAACCTGAAGTTGAGAAGAACATCTGACCTCGCCGTCAGGCATCTGTTAAACAAAGAGGCATCGAACCCGAAGGTCGGCTCAACACGGAGTTGAGAAGTACATCTGACCTCGCCGTCAGGCATATGTTAAACAAACAGGCATCGAACCCAGAGGCCGGTTCAACATGAAGTTGAGAAGAACATCTGACCTCGCCGCCAAGTATCTGTTAGACAAACAGGCATCGAACCCAAAGGCCGGCTCAAAATGAAGTTGAGAAGAACATATGACCTCGCCGTCAGGTATCTGTTAAACAAACAGGCATCGAACCCAAAGGGGGCTCAACCCGATGTTGAGAGGAACATTTGACCTCGCTGTCAGGCATCTGTTAAATAAATAGGCATCAAATTTGATGGTCGGCTCAACCCAAAGTTGAGAAGAACATCTAACCTCCCTGTCAGGCATCTATTAAACAAACAGGCATCGAACCCAACGGCCGACTAAACCCGAAGTGTAGAAGAACATATGACCTCGCCGTCAGGCATCTGTTAAACAAACAGGCGTCAAACCCGAAGGCCGGCTCAACACGAAGTTCATAGGAATATCTGACCCCGCCATCAGCCATCTGTTAAAAAAATAGTCATCGAACAAGAAATCCCGCTCAACACGAACTTGAGAGCAACATCTGACCTCTCCGTCAGGCTTCTGTTAAACAAACAGGCATCGAACCCGACGGCCGGCGCAAGCCGAAGTTGAGAAGAACATCTGACCTCAACGTCAAGTATCTGTTAGATAAATAGGCATTTAAACCGAAGGGCGGCTCAACCCGAAGTTGAGAAGAACATCTGACCTCGCTGTCAGGCATCTATTAAACAAACAGGCATCGAATCCGAAGGCCAGCTTAACACGAAGTTTATCGGAATATCTGACCTCACCGTCAGGCATCTGTTAAACAAATAGGCATTGAACACGAAGTAACACTCAACATGAAGTTCATAGGAATATCTGACCTCGCCGTCAGGGATCTGTTAAACAAATAGGCATCGAACACGAAGGCCGACTCAACCCGAAGTTAAGAAGAACATCTGAACTCACTGTCAGGCATCTGTTAAACAAAGAGGCATCGAATTTGATAGCCGGCTCAACCCGAAGATGTGAAGAACTTGTGACCTCTCTGTCAGCCTCCTGTTAAACAAACAGGCATCGAACCCGACGACCGGCTCAACCCGAAGTTGAGAAGAACATCTGACCTCGACGTCAGGCATCTTTTAAACAAATAGGCATTTAAACCGAAGGGAGGCTCAACCCGAAGTTGAGAAGAACATCTGACCTCGTTGTCAGGCATCTATTAAACAAACAGGCATCGAACCCGAAGGCCAGCTTAACACGAAGTTCATAAGAATATCTGACCTCACCGTCAGGCATCTGTTAAACAAACAGGCGTCGAACCCGAAGGCCGGCTCAACACGAAGTTCATAGGAATATCTGACCTCGCCATCAGGGATCTGTTAAACAAACAGGCATCAAACACGTAGGTCGGATCAACCTGAAGTTCATAGGAATATCTGACCCCGCCGTCACCCATCTGTTAAACAAATAGTCATCGAACACAAAGTCCCGCTCAACATGAACTTCAGAGCAACATCTGACCTTACCGTCAGGCTTCTGTTAAACAAACAGGCATCGAACCCGACGGCCGGCTCAACCCGAAGTTGAGAAGAACATCTGACCTCGACGTAAGGCATCTGTTAAACAAACAGGCATTTAAACCGAAGGGCGGCTCAACCCGAAGATGAGAAGAACATCTGACCTCGATGTCAGGCATCTATTAAACAAACAGGCATTAAACCTGAAGGCCAGCTTAACACGAAGTTCATAGGAATATCTAACTTTACCGTCAGGAATCTGTTAAACAAATAGGCATTAAACACGAAGTCCCGCTCAACATGAAGTTCATAGGAATATCTGACCTCGCCGTCAGGGACCTATTAAACAAACAGGCATCGAACACGAAGGCCGGTTCAACCCGAAGTTGAGAAGAACATCTGAACTCGCTGTCAAGCAACTGTTAAACAAAGAGGCATCGAATTTGATGGCCGGCTCAACCCGAAGATGTGAAGAATATCTGACCTATCTATCAGGCTCCTGTTAAACAAACAGGCATCGAATCCGACGGCCGGATCAACCCGAAGTTGAAAAGAACATCTGACCTCGCCGTCAGTCATCAGTTAAACAAACAGGCATCGAACCCGAAGGCCGGCTCAAAACGAAGTTGAGAAGTACATCTGACCTCGCCATCAGGGATCTGTTAAACAAAAAGGCATCAAACCCAGAGGCCGGCTCAACCTGATGTTGAGAAGAAGATCTGATCCCACTATTAGGCATCTGTTAAACAAACAGGCATCGAATTTGATGGCCGGCTCAACCCGAAGTTGAGAAGAACATCTGACCTCGCCGTCAGACATCTGTTAAACAAACAGGCATCGAACCCGAAGGTCGGCTCAACACGAAGTTGAGAAGTACATCTGACCTTGCCGTTAGGAATATGTTAAACAAACTGGCATCGAACCCGGAGGCCGGTTCAACACGAAGTTGAGAAGAACATCTGACCTCGCCGTCAAGTATCTGTTAAACAAACAGGCATCAAACCCGAAGGCCGGCTCATAATGAAGTTGAGAAGAACATCTGAACTCGCCGTCAGGTATTTGTTAAACAAACCGGCATCAAACCCGAAGGGGGGCTCAACCCGAAGTTGAGAAGAACATTTGACCTCGCTGTCAGGCATCTGTTAAACAAATAGGCATCGAATTTGATGGTCGGCTCAACCCAAAGTTGTGAAGAACATCTAACCTCCCTGTCAGGCATCTGTTAAATAAACAGGCATCGAACTCGACGGCCGGCTCAATACGAAGATTAAAGGACTATCTGACCTCGCCGTCAGGCATCTGTTAAACAAATAGTCATCGAACACGAAGACCTGCTCATCACGAACTTGAGAGCAACATCTGACGTCGCCGTCAGGAATTTGTGAAACGAACAGGCATCGAACTCGAAGTCCGGTCAACACGAAGTTGAGAGGAACATCTGACCTTGCCGTCAAGCATATGTTAACCAAACAGACATCGAACCCGAAGGCCAGCACAACCAAAAGATGAGAAGAACATCTGACCTCGCCGTCAGGCATTTGTTAAACAAACAGGCATCGAACCCGAAGGCCGGCTCAACCTGAGGTTGAGAAGAACATCTGACCTCACCGTCAGGTATCTGTTAAACAAATAGACATCAAACACGATGTCCCGTTCAACACGAAGTTCATAGGAATATCTGACCTCGCCGTCAGGGATTTGTTAAACAAACAGTCATCGAACACGAAGGCCGGCTCAACCCGAAGTTGAGAAGAATATCTGACCTCACTGTCAGGCATCTGTTAAACAAACAGGCATCGAATTTGATGGTCGTCTCAACCCGAAGTTGCAAAGAACATATGACCTCTCCGTCATGCATCTGTTTAACAAAAAGGCATCGAACTCGAATGAGGGCTCAACCCGAAGGTGAGAAGAACGTTTCACCTCGCTGTCAGACATCTGTTAAACAAACAGGCATCGAACCCGAAGGCCGGCTCAACACGAAGTTGGGAAGTACATATGACTTCGCCGTCAGGGATCTGTTAAACAAAAAGGCATCGAACCCGAAGGATGGCTCAACCTGAAGTTGAGAAGAACATCTGACCTTGCTATCAGGCACCTGTTAAACAATCATGCATTGAATTTGATGGCCGGCTCAACCCAAAGTTGATAAGAACATCTGAACTCATTGTTAGGCATCACTTAAACAAATAGGAATCGAACCCGTAGGCCGGCTCAACTAGAAGTTGAGAAGAACATCTGACATCGCCGTCAGGAACCCGATAATCAAACAGACATCGAACCCGAAGGCCAGCTCAACACGAAGTTGAGAAGGACATCTGACCTCGCCGTCAGGAATCTCTTAAACAAACAGGCATCGAACCCGGAGGCCGGCTCAACACGAAGTTTAGAAGAACATCTGATCTCGCCGTCAGGCATATCTTAAACAAACAGGCATCGAACCCGAAGGCCGACTTAAAATTAAGTTGAGAAGAACATCTGACTTCGTCGTCAGATATCTGTTAAACAAATAGGCATCAAACCCGAAGGCCGGCACAACACGAAGTTGAGAGGAACATTTGGCCTCGCCGTGAGGCATCTACTAAACAAACATGCATCGAACCCGAAAGGCGGCTCAACCAGAAGTTGATAGGAACATTAGACCTCGCCGTCAGGAATCTGTTAAACAAACAGGCATCAAATCCGAAGGTCGGCTCAACACGAAGTAGAGTGGAACATTTCACCTTGCCGTCAGGCATCTGTTAAACAAAATAGGCATTGAACCCGAAGGGGGGCTCTACCCGAAGTTGAGAAGAACATCTGACCTCGCTGTCAGGCATCTGTTAAACAAACAGGCATCGAACCCGAAGGCCGACTCAACACGAAGTTCATAGGAATATCTGACCAAGCCATCGGGCGTCTGTTAAACAAATTGGCATCGAACACGAAGTCCCGCTCAATACAAAGTTGAGAGCAACATATGACCTCGCTGTAAGGGATCTATTAAACAAACAGGCATCGAACACGAAGGCCGGCTCAACCCGAAGTTGAGAAGAACATCTGACCTCGCTGTCAGGCATCTATTAAACAAACAGGCATCGAATTTGATGGCCGGCTCAACCCAAAGTTGAGAAGAACATATGACATCTCTGTCAGGCATCTGTTAAACAAAATGGCATCGAACCCGATGGCCGGCTCAATCCAAAGTTGATAAGAATATCTGACCTCGCCTTCAGGCATCTGTTAAACAAACAGGCATCGAACTTGAATTGGCTCAACACGAAGTTGAGAAGTACATCTGACATTGCCGTCAGGGATCTGTTAAATAAAAAGGCATCGAACCCGGAGGCCTGCTCAACCCGAAGTTGAGAAGAACATCTGACCTCGCCATCAGGAATCTGTTAAACAAACAGGCATCGAACCCGAAGGCCGGCTCAACACGAAGTTGACAAGTACATCTGACCTCGCCGTCAGGCATCTCTTAAACAAACAGGCATCGAACCCGGAGGCCGGTACAACACGAAGTTGAGAAGAATATCTGACCTCGCCGTCAGACATCTGTTAAACAAACAGTCATCGAACCCGAAGGCCGGCTCAAAATTAAGTTGAGAAGAACATCTGACTTCACCGTTAGGTATTTGTTAAACAAACAGGCATCGAACCCGAAGGTCGGCACAACACGAAGATGAGATGAACATTTGAACTCGCCGTGAGGCATCTACTAAACAAACAGGCATCGAACCCGAATGGCGGCTCAACCAGAAGTTGATAAGAACATCTGACCTCGCCGTCAGGAATCTGTTAAACAAACAGGCATCAAACCTGAAGGGGGGCTCAACCCGAAGTTGAGAAGAACATTTGACCTCGCTGTCAAGCATCTGTTAAACAAACAGGCATCGAACCCGAAGGCCGGCTCAACACAAAGTTCATAGGACTATCTGACCTCGCCGTCGGGCGTCTGTTAAACAAATAGGCATCGAACACGAAGTCCCGCTCAACACAAAGTTGAGAGCAACATCTGACCTCGCTGTTAGGGATCTATTAAACAAACAGGCATCGAACACGAAGGCCGGCTCAACCCGAAGTTGAGAAGAACATCTGACCTCGCTGTCAGGCATCTATTAAACAAACATGCATTAAATTTTATGGCCGGCTTAACCCAAAGTTGAGAAGAACATAAGACCTCTCCGTCAGGCATCTGTTAAACAAACTGGCATCCAACCCGATGGTTGGCTCAACCTGAAGTTGAGAAGAACATATGACCTCGCCGTCAGGCATCTGTTAAACTAACAGGCATCGAACCTGAATTGGCTCAACACGAAGTTGAGAAGTACGTCTGACCTTGCCGTCAGGGATCTATTAAATAAAAAGGCATCGAACCCGGAGGCCTGCTCAACCTGAAGTTTAGAAGAACATCTGACCACACCGTTAGGAATCAGTTAAACAAACAGGCATCGAACCCGAAGGTCGGCTCAACACGAAGTTGAGTGGTACATTTCACCTTGCCGTCAGGCATCTCTTAAACAAACAGGCATCGAACCCGAAGGGGCGCTCAACCCGAAGTTGAGAAGAACATCTGACCTCGCTGTTAGGCATTTGTTAAACAAACATGCATCGAACCTGAAGGTCGGCTCAACACGAAGTTCATAAGAATATCTGACTTCGTCGTCGGGCGTCTGTTAAACAAATTGGCATCGAACATATAGTCCCGCTCAACACAAAGTTGAGAGCAACATCTGACCTCGCCGTAAGGGGTCTATTATACAAACAGGCATCGAACACAAAGGTCGGCTCAACCAGAAGTTGAGAAGAACATCTGACCTCGCTGTCAGGCATGTATTAAACAACCAGGCATAGAATTTGATGGCCGGCTCAACCCAAAGTTGAGAAGAACATATGACCTCTCTGTCAAGCATCTGTTAAACAAACTGGCATCGAACCCGATGGTCGGCTCAACCCGAAGTTGAGAAGAAGATCTGACCTTGCCGTCAGGCATATGTTAAACAAACAGGCAACGAACCTGAATTCGCTCAACACGAAGTTGAGATGTACATCTGACCTTGCCGTCAGGGATCTGTTAAATAAAAAAGCATCGATCCAGGAGCCCTGCTCAACCTGAAGTTGAGAAAAACATCTGACCTCGCTATCAGGCATCTGTTAAACAAACAAGCATCGAATTTGATGGCCGGCTTAACCCGAAGTTGAGAAGAACATCTGACCTTGTTGTTAGGCATCTATTAAATAAACAGACATCGAACCCAAAGACAGGCTCAACCAGAAGTTGAGAAGAACATCTGACCTTGCCATCTGGCATCTATTAAACAAACAGGCATCGAACCCGAAGGCCGGCTCAACACGAAGTTGAGAAGTACATCTGACCTCGCCGTCAGGTATCTGTTACACAAACAGGCATCGAACCCAAAGGCCGGCCCAAAATGAAGTTGAGAAGAACATCTGGCCTCGCTTTCAAGTATCGGTTAAATAAACAGGCATCGAACCCGAAGGCGGGTTTAACACGAAGTTGAAAGGAAAATTTAACCTCTCTGTGAGGCATCTACTTAACAAACAGGCATCAAACCCGAAGGGCGGCTCAACCAGAAGTTGATAAAAAACATTAGACCTCGCCGTCAGGAATCTGTTAAACAAACAGGCATCGAACCCGACGGCCGTCTCAACACGAAGTTGAAAGGAACATTTGACCTCGGCGTTAGGCATCTATTAAATAAACAGGAATCGAACCCGAACGGGGGCTCAACCCGAAGTTGAGAAGAACCTCTGACCTCGCTGTCAGGTATCTGTTAAACAAACAGGCATCGAACCCGACGGCCGGCTCAACATGAATTTCATAAGAATATCTGACCTCGTTATTAGGCATCTGTTAAACAAATAGGCATCGTACACGAAGTCCCGCTCAACAGGAAGTTGAGAGCAACATCTGACCTCGCCATCAGGCATCTGTTAAACAAACAGGCATCGAACCCGAAGGCCGACACAACACGAAGTTGAGAGGAACATTTGACCTCGCCGTGAGGCTTCTACTAAACAAACAGGCATCGAACCCGAAGGGCGGCTCAACCAGAAGTTGATAAGAACATTAGACCTCGCCGTCAGGAATCTGTTAAACAAACAGGCATCAAACCCGAAGGCCAGTTCAACACGAAGTTGAGAGGAACATTTGACCTCGTCGTCAGACATCTGCTAGACAAACAGGCATCGAACTCGAAGGGCGGCTCAACCCGAAGTTGAGAAGAACATATGACCTTTTTGTTAGGCATCTGTTAAACACACAGACATCAAACCCGAAGGACGACACAACACGAAGTTGAGAGGAACATCTGACCTCGCCGTCAGACATCTATTAAACAAACAAGCATCGAACCTGAAGGCCGACTCAACACGAAGGTCATAGGAATATCTGACCTCGCCGTCAGGCATCTGTTAAACAAATAGGCATCGAACACGAAGTCCCTCTCAACATGAAGTTCATAGGAACATCTGACCTCGCTGTCAGGGATCTGTTAAAAAAATAGGCATCGAACATGAAGGTCGGCTCAACCCGAAGTTGAGAAGAACATCTGACCTTGCTGTCAGGCATCTGTTAAACAAACAGGCATCGAATTTGATGGTCGGCTCAACCCGAAGTTGTGAAGAACTTGTGACCTCTCTGTCAGGCTTCTGTTAAACAAACAGGCATCGAACTCGACGGCCAGCTCAACCCGAAGTTGAGAAGAACATCTGACCTCGCCGTCAGGCGTCTGTTAAATAAACAGGCATCGAACCCGAAGGTCGGTTCAACACGAAGTTGAAAGGAAAATTTGACCTCGCTGTGAGGCATCTACTTAACAAACAGGCATCGAACCCGAAGGGCGGCTCAACTAGAAGTTGATAAAAAATATTAGACCTCGCCGTCAGGAATCTGTTAAACAAACAGGCATCGAACCCGATGGTCGGCTCAACACGAAGTTGAGAGGAACATTTGACCTCGGCGTCAAGCATCTGTTAAACAAACATGCATCGAACTCGAACGGGGGCTTAACCCGAAGTTGAGAAGAACATCTGACCTCGCTATCAGGCATCTGTTAAAAAGCAAACACGAATTATAAACGCGAATTAACAACAAAGCGACGTAACGGCGAATAAAATTTAAAGAAGCAATCATACGAATTTAATCAAAACAATTCTATAAACTAACAGATTAAGCAAAAGCAATTCATAGAATAGTGTTGAAAGAAAAACGAATTAAATTGATAAAGTATAAACCTCAAAGCGTTGGAACGTGATTACAGCAGAATGACTCTAAGGAATTAGTTTGCCATGGTTCTCTCAAAGCTTCAAATATTTTTTTTCGTGAATAGTAACTAGGTGAACAGTAACTCGAGTATTTTTCCCTTAAAAAGAAAACAAATTTAGGTCATAACTCAACTGGGTTGAAAACATAACCCATGCCCAATACATTACCCAACACTAAAATAAAATTCTAATGCTGTAACTTCAAACGCAATTCTGGAATTTTGGGCTCCGATTCTGACTTCGACTCCAACACGAAAGTTGTAGCTCTCTCTCTCTTAGCTTTCCGACGATTTTTAGAACGCCTCAAACGGATTCCCGGAACTCTAGTTATGATCGTTTCCGTGCAAACTGCTAAAGCTGAAAAATAAAGTGCAAAAATCAAAGTAAGTCAAAAATAAAATAAAATATAAAAACAAAATAAAATATAAAAATAATCAAAATAAAGTAAAGAAATGCCTAAGTAAAAATATAGGAGAATGTGCATAAATATGCACTGATCAATGCCTCTTTGTTTAACAGATGCCTGACAGCGAGGTCAAATGTTCTTCTCAACTTTGGGTTAAGCCGGTCTTCGGGTTCCACGTCTGTTTGTTTAACAGATGCCTGATGGCGAGGTCAGATGTTCTTCTCAACTTCGGTTTGAGCCGGTATTCGGGTTTGATGCCTATTTGTTTAACAGATGCGTGACAACGTGGTCAAATGTTCCTCTCAACTTCGTGTTGTGCCGGCCTTCGGGTTCGATGCCTGTTTGTTTAACTAATACCTGACGGCGAGGTCAGATGTTCCTCTCAAGTTCAAGTTTAGCCGGCCTTCGGGTTCGATGCTGTTTATTTAACAAATGCCTGACGGTGAGATCAGATGTTCTTCTCAACTTTAGGTTGAGCCGACCTTCAGATTCAATGCCTGTTTGTTTAACAGATGCTTGACAGCGAGGTCAGATGTTCCTCTCAACTTCGTGTTAAACCGACCTTCGGGTTCGATGCCTGTTTGTTTAACAGATACTTGACGGCGAGGTCAGATGTTCTTCTCAACTAAGGGTTGAGACGGCTGTCGGGTTTGATGCCTGTTTGTTTAACAGATGTCTGACGACGAGGTTAGATGTTCTTCTCAACTTCGTGTTGAGTCGGCCCCCGGGTTTGATGCCTATTTGTTTAACATATGCCTGACGGCGAGGTCAGATGTACTTCTCAACTTCGTGTTGAGCCGGCCTTCGGGTTAGATGCCTCTTTGATTAACAGATGCCTGACGGCGAGGTCAGATGTTCTTCTCAACTTTGGGTTGAGCCGGCCTTCGGGTTCCACGCCTGTTTGTTTAACATATGCTTGACGGCGAGGTCAGATGTTCTTCTCAACTTTGGGTTGAGCCGACCATTAGGTTCGATGCCTGTTTGTTTAACAGATCCCTGACGGCGAGGTCAGATATTCCTATGAACTTCGTGTTGAGCCGACCTTCGGGTTCGATGCCTGTTTGTTTAACAGATGCCTGATGGCGAGGTCAGATGTTCCTCTCAACTTCATGTTGTGTCGGCCTTCGTGTTCGATGCCTGTTTGTTTAACTAATTCCTGACGGCGAGGTCAAATGTTCCTCCCAAATTCAAGTTGAGCCGGTCTTTGAGTTCGATGCCTGTTTGTTTAACAGATGCCTGACAGCGAGGTCAGATGTTCTTCTCAACTTCGGGTTGTGCCGACCTTCAGATTCAATGCCTGTTTGTTTAACAAATGCCTCACAACGAGGTTAGATGTTCCTATCAACTTCGTATTGAGCCGGACTTCGGGATCGATTCCTGTTTGTTTAACAGATGCCTGACAGCAAGGTCAGATGTTCTTCTCAACTTCGTGTTCAGCCAGCCTTCGGGTTCAATGCTTGTTTCTTAACAGATGCCTGAAGGCGAGGTCAGATGTTCTTCTTAACTTCGGGTATAGCCAGCCCTTAGGTTCGATACCTATTTATTTAACCGATGCCTAGCGGCAAGGTCAGATGTTCTTTTCAACTTCAGGTTGAGCCGTCGTTCGGGTTCGATGCCTGTTTATTTAACTAATGCCTGATGGCAAGGTCATATGTTCCTTTCAACTTCAAGTTGAGCCAGCCATCGGGTTCGATGTCGGTTTATTTAATATATGCTTGACGGCAAGGTCAGATGTTCTTCTCCACTAATGGTTGAGACGGCCTTCAGGTTCGATACCTCTTTGTTTAACAGATGCCTAACTGCGAGGTCAAATGTTCTTCTCAACTCCGTGTTCAGTCGGCCATCGGGTTTGATGCTTGTTTGTTTAACAGATGCCTGACGGTGAGGTCAGATGTACCTCTCAACTTCGTCTTGTGTCGGCCTTCGGGTTCGATGTCTGTTTGTTTAACTAATACCTGACGGCGAGGTCAGATGTTCCTCCCAAGTTCAAGTTGAGCCGGCCTATGGGTTCGATGCCTGTTTGTTTAACAAATGCCTCACGGCGAGGTAAGATATTCTTCTAAACTTCGGGTTGAGTCGGCCTTCGGGTTCGATGCCTGTTTGTTTAACAGATGCCTGACGGCGAGGTCAGATGTTCTTGTCAACTTCGTGTTGAGTCGGCCTCCGGGTTTGATGCCTGTTTGTTTAACAGATGCCTAACGGCGAGGTCAGATGTACTTCTCAACTTTGTGTTGAGCCGGCCTTCACGTTCGATGCCTGTTTGTTTAACAGATTCCTAACAGCGAGGTCAGATGTTCTTCTCAACTTCGGGTTGAGCCGGCCTTCGGGTTCCACGCCTGTTCTTTTAACAGATGCCTCACGGCGAGGTCATCTGTTCTTCTTAACTTCGGTTTAAGCCGGCCTTCGGGTTCGATGCCTTTTTGTTTAATAAATCCCTGACGGCGAGGTCAGATATTTCTATGAACTTCGTGTTGAGTCGGCCTTCGGGTTTGATGCCTTTTTTTTTAACAGATGCCTGACAACGAGGTCAGATGTTCCTCTAAACTTCGTGTTGTGCCGGCCTTCGGGTTCGATGCCTGTTTGTTTAACTAATACCTGACGGCGAGGTCAGATGTTCCTCTTAAGTTCAAGTTGAGCCGGCCTTCGGGTTCGATGCCTGTTTGTTTAACAAATGCCTGACAGCGAGGTCAGATGTTCTTCTCAACTTCGGGTTGAGCCGACCTTCAGATTCAATGCCTGTTTGTTTAACAAATGCTTGACAACAAGGTCAGATGTTCCTCTCAACTTCGTGTTGAGCCGACCTTCGGGTTCGATGCCTGTTTGTTTAACAGATGCTTGACGGCGAGGTCAAATGTTCTTCTTAACTAAGGGTTGAGACGACCGTCGGGTTCAATTCCTGTTTGTTTAACAGATGCCTGACGGCGAGGTCAGATGTTCTTCTTAACTTCTTGTTGAGTCGGCCTCCGGGTTTGATGTCTATTTGTTTAACAGATGCCTGACGGCGAGTTCAGATGTTCTTTTCAACTTCAGGTTGAGCCGACCTTCGGGTTCCACGCCTATTTGTTTAACAGATGCCTGACAGCGAGGTCAAATGTTCTTCTCAACTTCGGGTTGAGCCGGCCTTCGGGTGCGATGCTTGTTTGTTTAACAGATCCCTGACGGCGAGGTCAAATATTCCTATGAACTTCGTATTTAGCCGGCCTTCGGGTTCGATGCCTTTTTGTTTAACAGATGCTTGACAACGAGGTCAGATGTTCCTCTCAAATTGTGTTGTTCCGTCCTTCGGGTTCGATGCTTGTTTGTTTAACTAATACCTAACGGCAAGGTCAGATGTTCCTCTCAAGTTCAAGTTTAGTCGGGCTTCGGGTTCGATGCCTGTTTATTTAAGAAATGCCTGACGGCGAGGTCAGATGTTCTTCTCAACTTTGGGTTGAGCTGGCCTTCAGATTCAATGCCTGTTTTAAAAGATGCTTGACAACAAGGTCAGTTGTTCCTCTCAACTTCGTGTTAAGCCGACCTTCGGGTTCGATGTCTGTTTGTTTAACAGATGCTTAACGGCGAGGTCAAATGTTCTTCTCAACTAAGGGTTGAGATAGCCGTCGGGTTCGATGCCTGTTTGTTTAACAGATGCCTGCCGGCGAGGTTAGATGTTCTTCTCAACTTCTTGTTGAGTCGGCCTCCGGGTTTGATGCCTGTTTATTTAACAGATGCCTGATGGCGAGGTCAGATGTACTTCTCAACTTCGTGTTGAGCCGGCCTTCGCGTTCGATACTTGTTTGTTTAACAGATGCCCGACAGCAAGGTCAGATGTTCTTCTCAACTTCGGGTTGAGCCGGCCTACGGGTTCCACGCCTGTTTGTTTAATAGATGCCTGACGAGGAGGTCAGATGTTCTTCTCAACTTTGGGTTGACCCGACTTTCGGGTTCGACGCCTGTTGGTTTAATAGATCCCTGACGGCGAGGTTAGATATTCCTATGAACTTCGTGTTGAGCCGGCCTTCGGGTTCGATGCCTATTTGTTTAACAAATGCTTGACAACGAGCCCAGATGTTCCTTTTAACTTCGTGTTGTGCCGGCCTTCGGGTTCGATGCCTGTTTGTTTAACTAATACCAAACGACGAGGTCAGATGTTCCTCTCAAGTTCAAGTTTAGCCGGCCTTCGGGTTAGATGCCTGTTTATTTAACAAATGCCTGACGGCGAGGTCAAATGTTCTTCTCAACTTTGGGTTGAGCCGGCCTTCAGATTCAATGCCTGTTTGTTTAACAGATGCTTGACAGCAAGGTCAGATGTTCCTCTCAACTTCGTGTCAAGCCGAACTTCGGGTCCGATGTCTGTTTGTTTAACAGATGCTTGACGACGAGGTCAGATGTTCTTCTCAACTAAAGGTTGAGACGGCCGTCGGGTTCGATGCCTTTTTGTTTAACAGATGCCTGACGGCGAGGTTAGATGTTCTTCTCATCTTCGTGTTGAGTCGGCCTCCGGGTTTGATGCCTGTTTGTTTAATAGATGCCTGACGGCGAGGTCAGATGTACTTCTCAACTTTGTGTTGAGACGGCCTTCGGGTTAGATGCCTGTTTGTTTAACAGATGCCCGACAGCGAGGTCAGATGTTCTTCTCAACTTCGGGTTGAGCCGGCCTTCGGGTTCCACGCTTGTTTGTTTAACAGATGCCTGACGGCGAGGTCAGATGTTCTTCTCAACTTCGGGTTGATCCGGCCTTCGGGTTCGATGCCTGTTGGTTTAACAGATCCCTGACGGCGAGGTCAGATATTCCTATGAACTTCGTGTTGAGCCGGCCTTCGGGTTTGATGTCTGTTTGTTTAACAAATGCTTGACGGCGAGGTCAGATGTTCTTTTCAACTTCATGTTGTACCGGCCTTCGGGTTTGATGCCTGTTTGTCTAACTATTGCCTGACGGCGAGGTCAGATGTTCCTCCAAAATTCAAGTTTAGCCGGTCTTCGGGTTCGATGCATGTATGTTTCATAGATGCCTAGCGGCGAGGTCAGATGTTCTTCTCAACTTCGGGTTAAGTCGGCCTTCATATTCAATGCCTGTTTGTTTAACGGATGCCTCACGGTGAGGTCTGATGATCCTATCAACTTCGTATTAAGCCGGCCTTCAGGTTCGATGCCTGTTTGTTTAGGAGATACCTTACGGCGAGGTCAGATGTTCTTCTCAACTTCGAATTGAGCCGGCCTTCGGGTTCGATGCCTGTTTGTTTATTAGATGCCTGACGGCGAGGTCAGATGTTCTTCTCAACTTTGGGTTGAGCCGGCCTTCAGATTTGATGCCTGTTTGTTTAATAGATGCTTGACAGCGAAGTCAAATGTTCCTCTCAACTTCGTGTTGAGCCGACCTTCGAGTTCGATGGTTGTTTGTTTAATAGATGCCTGACGGCGAGGTCAGATATTCCTCTCAACTAATTGTTGAGCCGGCCTTCGGGTTCGATGCCTGTTTGTTTAAAAGATGTCTGACGGCGAGGTCAGATGTTCATCTCATCTTTGTTTTGAGCCGACCTTCAGGATCGATGCCTATTTGTTTAACAGATGCCTGAAAACGAGGTCATATGTTCTTCTCTACTTCATGTTGAGCCGGCCTTCGGGTTCGATGCCTGTTTGTTTAACAGATGAATGACGGCGAGGTCAGATGTACTTCTCAACTTCATGTTGAGCCGGCCTTCAGGTTCAATGCTTGTTTCTTTAACAGATGCCTGAAGGTGAGGTCTGATGTTCTTCTTAACTTCTGGTATAGCCAGCCTTCAGGTTCGATGCCTGTTTATTTAACAGATGCCTAGTGGCGAAGTCAGATGTTCTTGTCAAATTCGGGTTGAGCCAGACTTCGGGTTCGATGCCTATTTGTTTAAGTAATGCCTGATGGCGAGGTCAGATGTTCTTCTCAACTTTGGGTTGAGCTGGCCTTCAGATTCAATTCCTGTTTTTTAACAGATGCTTGACAACAAGGTCAGTTGTTCCTCTCAACTTCGTGTTAAGCCGACCTTCGGGTTCGATGTCTGTTTTTTTAACAGATGCTTGACGGCGAGGTCAAATGTTCTTCTCAACTAAGGGTTGAGATGGCCGTCGGGTTCGATGCCTGTTTGTTTAACAGATGCCTGCCGGCGAGGTTAGATGTTCTTCTCAACTTCTTGTTGAGTCGGCCTCCGGGTTTGATGCCTGTTTATTTAACAGATGCCTGATGGCGAGGTCAGATGTACTTCTCAACTTCGTGTTGAGCCGGCCTTCGCGTTCGATACTTGTTTGTTTAACAGATGCCCGACAGCAAGGTCAGATGTTCTTCTCAACTTCGGGTTGAGCCGGCCTACGGGTTCCACGCCTGTTTGTTTAATAGATGCCTGACGGGGAGGTCAGATGTTCTTCTCAACTTCGGGTTGACCCGGCTTTCGGGTTCGACGCCTGTTGCTTTAATAGATCCCTGACGGCGAGGTTAGATATTCCTATGAACTTCGTGTTGAGCCGGCCTTCGGGTTCAATGCCTATTTGTTTAACAAATGCTTGACAACGAGGCCAGATGTTCCTCTTAACCTCGTGTTGTGCCGGCCTTCGGGTTCGATGCCTGGTTGTTTAACTAATACCGAACGATGAGGTCAGATGTTCCTCTCAAGTTCAAGTTTAGCCGGCCTTCGGGTTAGATGCCTGTTTATTTAACAAATGCCTGACGGCGAGGTCAGATGTTCTTCTCAACTATGGGTTGAGCCGGCCTTCAGATTCAATGCCTCTTTGTTTAACAGATGCTTGACAACAAGGTCAGATGTTCCTCTCAACTTCGTGTCAAGCCGAACTTCGGGTCCGATGTCTGTTTGTTTAATAGATGCTTGACGACGAGGTCAGATGTTCTTCTCAACTAAAGGTTGAGACGGCCGTCGGGTTCGATGCCTTTTTGTTTAACAGATGCCTGACGGCGAGGTTAGATGTTCTTCTCATCTTTGTGTTGAGTCGGCCTCCGGGTTTGATGCCTGTTTGTTTAATAGATGCCTGACGGAGAGGTCAGATGTACTTCTCAACTTTGTGTTGAGCCGGCCTTCGGGTTCGATGCCTGTTTGTTTAACAGATGCCCGACAGCGAGGTCAGATGTTCTTCTCAACTTCGGGTTGAGCCGACCTTCGGGTTCCCCGCCTGTTTGTTTAACAGATGCCTGACAGCGAGGTCAGATGTTCTTCTCAACTTCGGGTTGAGCCGGCCTTCGGGTTCGATGCCTGTTGGTTTAACAGATCCCTGACGGCGAGGTCAGATATTCCTATGAACTTCGTGTTGAGCCGGCCTTCGGGTTCGATGTCTGTTTGTTTAACAAATGCTTGACAGTGAGGTCAGATGTTCTTTTCAACTTCATGTTGTACCGGCCTTCGGGTTTGATGCCTGTTTGTTTAACTAATGCCTGACGGCGAGGTCAGATGTTCCTCCCAAATTCAAGTTGAGCCGGTTTTCGGGTTCGATGCATGTATGTTTAACAGATGCCTAGCGGCGAGGTCAGATGTTCTTCTCAACTTCGGGTTGAGCCGGCCTTCAGATTCAATGCCTGTTTGTTTAACAGATGCTTCACGGCAAGGTCTGATGATCCTATCAACTTCGTATTAAGCCGGTCTTCAGGTTCAATGCCTGTTTGTTTAGGAGATACCTTACAGTGAGTTCAAATGTTCTTCTCAACTTCCAATTGAGCCGGCCTTCGGGTTCGATGCCTGTTTGTTTAATAGATGCCTGACGGCGAGGTCAGATGTTCTTCTCAACTTTGGGTTGAGCCGACCTTCAGATTTGATGCCTGTTTGTTTAATAGATGCTTGACAGTGAAGTCAAATGTTCCTCTCAACTTCGTGTTGAGCCGACCTTCGAGTTCGATGGTTGTTTGTTTAACAGATGCCTGACGGCGAGGTCAGATATTCCTCTCAACTAATTGTTGAGCCGGCCTTCGGGTTCGATGCCTGTTTGTTTAAAAGATGTCTGACGGGGAGGTCAGATGTTCATCTCATCTTTGTTTTGAGCCGACCTTCAGGATCGATGCCTCTTTGTTTAACAGATGCCTGAAAGCGAGGTCAGATGTTCTTCTCTACTTCATGTTGAGCCGGCCTTCGGGTTCGATTCCTGTTTGTTTAACAGATGAATGACGGCGAGGTCAGATGTACTTCTCAACTTCGGGTTGAGCCGGCCTTCAGGTTCAACGCTTGTTTCTTTAACAGATGCCTGAAGGTGAGGTCTGATGTTCTTCTTAACTTCTGGTATAGCCAGCCTTCAGGTTCGATGCCTGTTTATTTAACAGATGCCTAGTGGCAAAGTCAGATGTTCTTGTCAAATTCGGGTTGAGCCGGACTTCGGGTTCGATGCCTATTTGTTTAAGTAATGCCTGATGGCGAGCTCAGATGTTCCTCTCAACTTCAAGTTGAGCCGGCCTTCGGGTTCGATGCCGGTTTGTTTAACAGATGCTTGATGGCGAGGTCAGATGTTCTTCTCCACTAATGGTTGAGACGGTCGTCGGGTTCGATGCCTGACGGCGAGGTCAGATGTTCTTCTCAACTTCGTGTTGAGTCAGCCTCTGAGTTTGATACCTGTTTGTTTAACAGATGCCTGACGGTAAGGTCAGATGTACTTCTCAACTTCGTGTTGAGCCGACTTTCGCGTTCGATGCTTGTTTGTTTGACAGATGCCTAACGGCGAGGTCAGATGTTCTTCTCAACTTCGGGTTGAGCCGGCCTTCGGGTTCCACGCCTGTTTGTTTAACAGATGCCAGACGGGGAGGTCAGATGTTCTTCTCAACTTCGGGTTTAGCCGCCTTCGGGTTCGATGCCTGTTTGTTTAACAGATCCCTAACGGCTAGGTCAGATATTCCTATGAACTTCGTGTTGAGTCGGCCTTCGGGTTCGATGCCTGTTTGTTTAACTGATGTCTGAAAATGAGGTTAGATGTTCCTCTCAACTTCGTGTTGTGCCAGCCTTCGGGTTCGATGCCTGTTTGTTTATCAGATGCTTGACAACGAGGTCAGATGTTCCTCTCAACTTCGTGTTGTGTCGGGTTTCAAGTTCGATGCCTGTTTGTTTAACTAATACCTGACGGCGAGGTTAGATGTGCCTCTCAAGTTCAAGTTGAGCTGGCCTTCGGGTTCGATGCCTGTTTTTTTAACAAATGCCTGACAGCGAGGTCAGATGTTCTTCTCAACTTCGGGTTGAGCCGGCCTTCAGATTCAATGCCTGTTTGTTTAACAGATGCTTGACAACGAGGTCGGATGTTCCTCTCAACTTCGTGTTGAGCCGACCTTCTGTAACGCCCCGATTTCGACTATTCCTTTTTCGTTGAGTCCTTTTTGGTTTAATTGGGCGAATATTATTTGAATGTGGAATTTGTGTGGAAATATGTTAAGTTTGCATATTATTCTATTTTAACCGATTTTGGAAGTTTTCGGAGAAAATAGTTTGGAGGGTATTTTGGACATTTCCTATTTAATGTTAAATGAGATATTTTATGAGATATGGAATTAGTTGATGTTTTGGAAAATAATGAGAAAGATATAAAAGAGGAAATAGAAAGGAAAGAAAAGGAAAAAGAAAGAAGAAAAGGAGAAAGAGAAGAGAAAGAAGAGAAAACCTAGATTCTTCAAGATCAACCAAAGCTTGCGATTAATCAGGTAAGGGTGAGAAGTTCTATCATCTTAATAATGTATAAGATCATATATGTACTAGATCTGGATTTGTTTGGTAGTTTCTACACTTTCCATTTTTAGGTCGAAATTGGATTAATCGATAGAAATCATTGTTTAACGGTTAGAATCGTGTTCAGATGATGTAGATTAGTCGATATATGTTAGACTAAGGCTACTGGAACGACATTGGATTTAATCGGGTGATTTTGGTGAGTTAGGAAGTGCTAGGACAGAACTGAATGTTGCTGTTCGCAGGCGACTCGCTAGCAGCTCGCTAGGCGAGCAGGCCGCGAGCACTCGCTAGCAGTTCGCTAGGCGAGTGCGTAGCGAATGGTCCCAGACTTAGGACAGTAAGGTTTTGGCATTCTTCGCTGGAGGCGAAGGGAGTGGTGAATGACTCGCTGATGGTTCGCTGTGGCGAACGAGGTAGCGAACGAAGTCTAGAGCTTCTGTTTGTGCTCGCTAGCAGTTCGCTAGGCGAGCAGGTAGCGAACGCTCTCTAGCAGCTCGCTAGGCGAGCGTGTAGCGAACGTAGCAGGATGAGCCTTCCCTGTTGCTTCGTGCTGTTTTAGCTTAGGGTTTCGCTTGCGATCGACCTCTTCTTGATTTGAGTAGCTTGTATGCTAGTTATGATGTGTTGTGGGTAGCCGTATAGCGTGAATCCTAGTTTATGAATTGTGAAGTGTGGAATGTGGCCGTTTGGCATTTTGGTGCATTACTTGAATGTAATAGAAATGCATGATGAGATTATATAATGAATGTATGTATGTATTGTGATATGTATATATAGTGGATGCATAATGAATATATGCAATGAATGTGAAGAATGCATGAGCATGTTCGCAAACGTGGTTGCATTTCAAGAAGTGTATGAAGTACATTCTTGTGCTGTTGACTCTTAGGAGAGTCTGATGAGTGGTGTGACTCTTAGGAGAGTCTGATGAATAAAGTGATTCCTAGGAGAATCTGATGAACGAATTGATTCCTCAGAGAACCTGATGAAAGATGTGATTCCTCGGAGAATCTGCTAAATGTCTTGATTCCTCGGAGAATCTGATGAACGGTGTGATTCCTCGGAGAATCTGATGAACGGTGTGATTCCTCTGAGAATCTGATGAACGGTGTGATTCCTCGGAGAATCTGATGAACAGTGTGATTCCTAGGAGAATCTGATGAACGGTGTGATCCCTCGGAGAATTTGATGAACGGTGTGATCCCTCGGAGAATTTGATGAACGGTGTGATTCCTCGGAGAATCTGATGAACGGTGTGATTCCTCGAAGAATCTGATGAACGGTGTGATTCCTCGGAGAATCTGATGAATAGTGTGATTCCTAGGAGAGTCTGATGAGTGATGTGATTTCTAGGAAGATCTGATGAGTTATAGGATACCTATGAGGGGTGGGAGTGAATTGATTCTTAGGAGAATCTGACGGACGATTAAGTCGATAATGTGTTGCATTTGTGTAGAGTAGCGAGTTGGCCTCTATGGTTTGCGTGTTGACATCTGTGCATGATGTATGGCGAAATAAGCATGTTGTGTATGTTTATTAGAATAATGTGAAAGGTGTGAATGACATAATGAAATGCTTGAAGATATATATATGTATATATATATATATATGTATGAATGAATATATGTATATATGTATATGTGTGTAACATGTATGAATGTTCCTGAATGGATATAAACCTTAATGATGCATATTGTTTATGCTTGATGTTCTATTTGTAAATAGACTTTAGTGGATACATTGCGATGTACGATGTGAGTCGTGGTGAGAAAGCGTAAGATGCATGATTGTGGATATGATGTATATATATATGCCTTTATGCATTACTTGTTATGATATTGTTTCTCACCCTTCTGCTGTTTTATAATGCTCTATGAGGCATTGCAGATTAGATTGCTGGAGATCTTTTGTGAGACGTGGCTTCATCCTTTAGTTGGTCGGCTCTGATATGTAGCACCGGGTAGCTAGGAGTTGTTTTGTTTCTTTTGTGATGCATGTGTATATGTATCTGCTGATGAAAGTTATGTAACCATGTTGGTTGATGATTTGTATATATGAATACATGTGTTAGAGAATTATGAAATATTTGGATGTTCCGCCCTTGTTCTAGATATTTTCTCATGGGTGTTACCCCGTTGTTGCATATCATTATATATGAGCAGGTGTTTTATATGTGTGATTTTCGGATAATGTGGCATGTCCCTTTTATACCGTTTTATAAACTTACTCTGATGAAATTTTAAATTTGTGCCTAAATGATTAATTGTATTATTTGGGGGTATAGAAAGGGGGTGTTACATTAAGTGGTATCAGAGCCAGTGTTGAGTCAGTTGTGTCTGTCTCGTTGTTTTGATTGGTTAACGGTTGTTTAACCTTGTTGTTATTTTGCGAGTAATCAGAATATGGCAGGTCGTAATGACAATGCTATGGCTGCGGCATTGAAGGCGATGGCTAGAGCGGTGCAGGGTGCGCCGAATGTGAACGCTAATGATGAGTTTAGAAAGAACCAGCCGCCGGTATTCAAAGGAAGGTTTGACCCGGACGGTGCCCAGATTTGGTTGAAGGAGATCGAGAGGATCTTTAGAGTTATGAACTGTGCTGAAGGCAATAAGGTGAGACTTGGATCTTACATGTTACGGGGAGAAGCCGATGACTTGTGGATCGGTATGAGACAAGTGCTTGAAGTAGATGACGAGGATATAACTTGGGATTTATTTCGTGCTGAATTTTTGAGGAAGTATTATCCTGAGAGTGTGAAGGGAAGGAAAGAAATAGAATTCCTTGAGTTGAAACAAGGCAATATGTCTGTGGTGGATTACACGGCTAAGTTTATGGAGTTAGTAAAATTTCATCCTCACTATGACGCGGTGACGGCGGAATTTTCTAAGTGTGTTAAGTACGAGAACGGCTTGCGTCCTGAGATCAAGCAAGCAGTGGGCTACCAGAGGATTAGAAGATTTTCGGACTTGACCGAATGTTGTCGAATTTTTGAAGAAGATCGTAAAACTCGTTCTACTCACTACAAGAGTTTGAAGGAGGAGAAAGAAAAGCGACAAGTAAGGAGTGAACCTTATGTGACGCCAGCTGATAAGGGCAAGCATAGGGAAAAATTTGTTAAGAGATCTGGAGGAGAGAGTTCTGTATCCATTAAATGCTACAAGTGTGGCGAGATGGGTCATAAGTCTTTCATGTGTGGAAAACCCAAGATCAAGTGCTCTAACTGTGGAGTTCTTGGGCATGATGCTAAGGATTGTAGAATGAATGTAGTGAAATGCTACAATTGTGGAGAAGTAGGTCACATCAGTGCTAAGTGTCCTAAACCGAAGCAAGCTTCAGTAAATGGGAAAGTATTTGCATTGGCGAAGTCAGACACTACCAAAGCAAATCGTTGATTTGAGGTACGTGCTTTATTGACAATATTCTTTGAGTACGTTAAGTGTTTGAGATTTTTGTATATTTACTTGTGATGGTAATATGGTTATTGAGACGCCCGCTTCGGGGTCGGTAACTACGTCTTCAGTATGATTAAGTTGTCTCTTGACTATGTATGGTAAGGACTTCGTTATGGAACTAGAGTAGATTGTTATCCCCTGTTGGAGAGGATGAGAGTTTCTTGCCCATGGAAGAGTTGGAGAAACTTCTAGTGGGCGGGACTCGGGTGTTTAATTTGGCTGCATCAGTGTCAGCAGAGGGTAAGGTTGAACTGGACGTGTTTCTAGTGGTGTGTGACTTTCCAAAAGTATTTCTGGAAGGTGTTGAGGATGTACCGCCAAAGAGAGGAGTTGGATTGAATTCTGTTGATTTGATGGTGAATGAGAATGAAGACTTTAAGATGATGATGTTGGATGAAAGTTTGTATCCGAGATTCAAGCTCATTGGGGTAGAATGACTAGTATGTCATTCCGGATGAGGTATAAGTGTTAGGGTTGTGTTCGCTAGGGTAGAATGACTATGTGTCGTTCCTAGTGAAGAGATCGCCGGGGTAGAACAACCGTGATGTTGTTCCTGGTGGAGGGTATGCGGTGTGCCTGTAACCTCCAATGGAGATTGACGTGGATTGACGATCTTATTTGAGTCATGCGGTATGACTATGATTGTGGTATGGAAGTATGCGTGTAAGAGATCATGTGTAACTTGGAAAATGGAGAGAGGGCGCGAAAGTCGTGTCTGGTATGGTTTGAACCAGGTGATATTTTCGAGGACGAAAATTCCTAAGTGGGAGAGAGTTGTAACGCCCCGATTTCGACTATTCCTTTTTCGTTGAGTCCTTTTTGGTTTAATTGGGCGAATATTATTTGAATGTGGAATTTGTGTGGAAATATGTTAAGTTTGCATATTATTCTATTTTAACCGATTTTGGGAGTTTTCGGAGAAAATAGTTTGGAGGGTATTTTGGACATTTCCTATTTAATGTTAAATGAGATATTTTATGAGATATGGAATTAGTTGATGTTTTGGAAAATAATGAGAAAGATATAAAAGAGGAAATATAAAGGAAAGAAAAGGAAAAAGAAAGAAGAAGAGGAGAAAGAGAATAGAAAGAAGAGAAAACCTAGATTCTTCAAGATCAACCAAAGCTTGCGATTAATCAGGTAAGGGTGAGAAGTTCTATCATCTTAATAATGTATAAGATCATATATATACTAGATTCGGATTTGTTTAGTAGTTTTTACACTTTCCATTTTTAGGTCGAAATTGGATTAATCGATAGAAATCGTTGTTTAACGGTTAGAATCGTGTTTAGATGATGTAGATTAGTCGATATATGTTAGACTAAGGCTACTGGAACGACATTGGATTTAATCGGGTGATTTTGGTGAGTTAGGAAGTGCTAGGACAGAACTGAATGTTGTTGTTCGCAGGCGACTCGCTTGCAGCTCGCTAGGCGAGCAGGCTGCGAGCACTCGCTAGCAGTTCGCTAGGCGAGTGCGTAGAGAATGGTCCCAGACTTGGGACAGTAAGGTTTTGGCATTCTTCGCTGGAGGCGAAGGGAGTGGCGAATGACTCGCTGATGGTTCGTTGTGGCGAACGAGGTAGCGAACGAAGTCTAGAGCTTCTGTTTGTGCTCGCTAGCAGTTCGCTAGGCGAGCAGGTAGCGAACGCTCGCTAGCAGATCGCTAGGCGAGCATGTAGCGAACGTAGTAGGATGAGCCTTCCATGTTGCTTCGTGCTGTTTTGGCTTGGGGTTTCGGTTGCGATCGACCTCTTCTTGATTTGAGTAGCTTGTATGCTAGTTATGATATGTTGTGGGTAGCCGTATGGCGTGAATCCTAGTTTATGAATTGTGAAGTGTGGAACGTTTGGCATTTTGGTGCATTACTTGAATGTAATAGAAATGCATGATGAGATTATATGATGAATGTATGTATGTATTGTGATATGTATATATAGTGGATGCATAATGAATATATGCAATGAATGTGAAGAATGCATGAGCATGTTCGCAAACGTGGTTGCATTTCAAGAAGTGTATGAAGTACATTCTTGTGCTGTTGACTCTTAGGAGAGTCTGATGAGTGGTGTGACTCTTAGGAGAGTCTGATGAATGAAGTGATGCCTAGGAGAATCTGATGAACGAATTGATTCCTCGGAGAACCTGATGAAAGATGTGATTCCTCGGAGAATCTGCTAAATGACTTGATTCCTCAGAGAATCTGATGAACGGTGTGATTCCTCGGAGAATCTGATGAACGGTGTGATTCCTTGGAGAATCTGATGAACAGTGTGATTCCTCGGAGAATCTGATGAACGGTGTGATTCCTCGGAGAATCTGATGAACAGTGTGATTCTTCGGAGAATCTGATGAACGGTGTGATTCCTCGGAGAATCTGATGAACGGTGTGATCCCTCGGAGAATCTGATGAATGGTGTGATTCCTCGGAGAATCTGATGAACGGTGTGATTCCTCGGAGAATCTGATGAACGGTGTGATTCCTCGGAGAATCTGATGAATGGTGTGATTCCTAGGAGAGTCTGATGAGTGATGTGATTTCTAGGAAGATCTGATGAGTTATAGGATACCCATGAGGGGTGGGAGTGAATTGATTCTTAGGAGAATCTGACGGACGATTAAGTCGATAATGTGTTTCATTTGCGTAGAGTAGCGAGTTGGCCTCTATGGTTTGCGTGTTGACATCTGTGCATGATGTATGGCGAAATAAGCATGTTGTGTATGTTTATTAGAATAATGTGAAAGGTGTGAATGACATAATGAAATGCTTGAAGATATATATATGTATATATATATATATATATGTATATATATATATATATATGTATGAATGAATATATGTATATATGTATATGTGTGTAACATGTATGAATGTTCCTGAATGGATATAAACCTTAATGATGCATATTGTTTATGCTTGATGTTCTATTTGTAAATAGACTTTAGTGGATACATTGCGATGTACGACGTGAGTCGTGGTGAGAAAGCTTAAGATGCATGATTGTGGATATGATGTATATATATATATATATATATATATATATATATATATATATATATATATATATATATATATATATATATATATATATATATATATATATATATATATATATATATATATATATATATATATATATATATATATATATATATATATATATATATATATATATATATATATATATATATATATATATATATATATATATATATATATATATATATATATATATATATATATATATATATATATATATATATATATATATATATATATATATATATATATATATATATATATATATATATATATATATATATATATATATATATATATATATATATATATATATATATATATATATATATATATATATATATATATATATATATATATATATATATATATATATATATATATATATATATATATATATATATATATATATATATATATATATATATATATATATATATATATATATATATATATATATATATATATATATATATATATATATATATATATATGCTTTTATGCATTATTTGTTATGATATTGTTTCTCACCCTTCTGCTGTTTTATAATGCTCTATGAGGCATTGCAGATTAGATTGCTGGAGATCTTTTGCGAGACGTGGCTTCATCCTTTAGTTGGTTGGCTCTGATATGTAGCACCGGGTAGCTAGGAGTTGTTTTGTTTCTTTTGTGATGCATGTGTATATGTATCTGCTGATGAAAGTTATGTAACCATGTTGGTTGATGATTTGTATATATGAATACATGTGTTAGAGAATTATGAAATATTTGGATGTTCCGCCCTTGTTCAAGATATTTTCTCATGGGTGTTACCCCGTTGTTGCATATCATTATATATGAGCAGGTGTTTTATATGTGTGATTTTTGGATAATGTGGCATGTCCCTTTTATACCGTTTTATAAACTTACTCTGATGAAATTTTAAATTTGTGCCTAAATGATTAATTGTATTATTTGTGGCATGTATTATTTGTGCCTAAATGATTAATTGTATTATTCGATGCCTGTTTGTGCAACAGATGCTTGACGGCGAGGTCAGATGTTCTTCTCCACTAAGGGTTGAGATGGCCATCGGGTTCGATGACTGTTTGTTTAACAGGTGCCTGACGGCGAGGTCAGATGTTCTTCTCAACTTCGTGTTGAGACGACCTCCCAGTTTGATGCCTGTTTGTTTAACAGATGCCTGACGGCAAGGTCAGATGTACTTCTCAACTTCGTGTTGAGCCGGCCTTCGGGTTCGATGCCTGTTTGTTTAACAGATGCCTGACGGCGATGTCAGATGTTCTTCTCAACTTCGGGTTGAGCCGGCCTTCGGGTTCCATGCCTGTTTGTTTAACAGATGCCTAACGGCGAGGTCAGATGTTCTTCTCAACTTCGGGTTGAGCCGACCTTCGGGTTCGATGCCTGTTTGTTTAACAGATCCCTAACGGCGAGGTCAGATATTCCTATGAACTTCGTGTTGAGCCGGCCTTCGGGTTCGATGCGTGTTTGTTTAACAGATGTCTGACAACGAGGTCAGATGTTCCTCTCAACTTTGTGTTATGCCAGCCTTCGGGTTCGATGTCTGTTTGTATAACAGATGCTTGACAACGAGTTCAGATGTTCCTCTCAACTTCGTGTTGTGTCGGGTTTCGGGTTCGATGCCGGTTTGTTTAACAGATCCCTGACGGCAAGGTCAGATATTCCTATGAACTTTGTGTTGAGCCGGCCTTCGGGTTCGATGCCTGTTTGTTTAACAGATGCCTGACGGCGAGGTCTAATGTTGTTATCAACTTTGGGTTGAGCCGCCCTTCGGGTTCGATTCCTATTTGTTTAAAAGATGCCTGACATTGAGGTCAGATGTTCTTCTCAACTTCGGGTTGAGCTAGCCTTCGGATTTGATGCATGTTTGTTTAATAGATGCTTGACAGTGAAGTTAAATGTTCCTCTCAACTTCGTGTTGAGCCAACCTTCGGATTCGATGCCTGTTTGTTTAACTCATACCTTACACAGAGGTCATATGTTCCTCTCAAGTTTAAGTTGAGCCGACCTTCAGGTTTGATGCCTGTTTGTTTAACAAATGTATGATGGCGAGGGTAGATGTTCTTCTCAACTTCGGGTTGAGCCGGCCTTCGGATTCGATGCCTTTTTGTTTAACAGATGCCTGACGGCGAGGTCAGATGTTCTTCTCAACTTGGGTTTATCATGCCTTCGGGTTCGATGCCTGTTTGTTTAAAAGATTCCTGACGGCGAGGCCAAATGTTCTTATCAACTTCGGGTTGAGCCGCCTTTCGGGTTTGATGCCTGTTTGTTTCACAGATCCTAGACGGAGAGGTCTGATATTCCTATGAACTTCGTGTTAAGCCGGCCTTCGGGTTCGATGCCTGTTTGTTTAACAGATGCTTGACGGTGAGGTCATATGTTTCTCTCAACTTCGTGTTGTGCCGGCCTTCGGGATCGATGCTTGTTTATTTAATAGATGCCTGACAGCGAGGTCAGATGTACTTCTCAACTTCGTATTGAGCCGGCCTTCGGGTTCGATGCCTGTTTGTTTAACAGATGCCTGACGGCGAGGTCTAATGTTGTTATCAACTTTGGGTTGAGCCGCCCTTTGGGTTCGATGCCTGTTTGTTTAACAGATGCTTGACGTTGAGGTCAGATGTTCTTCTCAACTTTGGGATGAGCCGACCATTAGGTTTGATGCCTGTTTGATTAACAGATCCCTGACGGAAAGGTCAGATATTCCTATGAACTTCGTGTTGAGCCGGCCTTCGGGTTCGATGCCTGACGGCAAGGTCTAATGTTCTTATCAACTTCGGGTTGAGCCGCCCTTCGTGTTCGATGCCTGTTTGTTTAACAGATGCCTGACATTGAGGTCAGATGTTCATCTCAACTTCGGGTTGAGTCAGCCTTCGGATTTGATGCCTGTTTGTTTAACAGATGCTTAAAAGCGAAGTTAAATGTTCCTCTCAACTTCGTGTTGAGCCGTCCTTCGAGTTCGATGCCTATTTGTTTAACAGATGCCTGACAGCGAGGTCAGATGTTCTTCATAACTTCGTGTTGAGCCGGTCTTCAGGTTCAATGCCTTATTCTTTAACAGATGCCTGAAGGCGACGTCAGATGTTCTTCTTAACTTCGGGTATATCCAGCCTTTAGGTTTGATGCCTATTTGTTTAATAGATGCCTGGCGGCGACGTCAGATGTTCTTCTCAACTTCAAGATGAGCCAGCCTTCGGGTTCGATGCCTGTTTGTTCAACAGATGCTTGACGGCGAGGTCAGATGTTGTTCTCCACTAAGGGTTGATATGGCCATCGGGTTGAATGCCTGTTTGTTTAACAGATGCCGGACGGCGAGGTCAGATGTTCTTCTCAACTTCGTGTTGAGACGGATGTTCCTCTCAACTTCGTGTTGAGCCGACCTTCGTGTTCCACGCCTGTTTGTATAACAGATGCTTGACAACAAGGTCAGATGTTCCTCTCAACTTCGTGTTGTGTCGGGTTTCGGGTCCGATGCCGGTTTGTTTAACAGATCCTTGACGGCGAGGTCAGATATTCCTATGAACTTCGTGTTGAGCCGACCTTCGGGTTCGATGCCCGTTTGTTTAACAGATGCCTGACGATGAGGTCTAATGTTGTTATCAACTTTAGGTTGAGCTTCCCTTCGGGTTCGATGCCTGTTTGTTTAAAAGATGCCTGACATTGAGGTCAGATGTTCTTCTCAACTTCGGGTTGAGCCGGCCTTCGGATTTGATGCATGTTTGTTTAATAGATGCTTGACAGCGAAGTTAAATGTTCCTCTAAACTTTGTGTTGAGCCGACCTTCGGATTCGATGCCTGTTTATTTAACTCATACCTTACACAGAGGTCATATGTTCCTCTCAAGTTTAAGTTGAGTCGGCCTTCAGGTTCGATGCCTGTTTGTTTAACAAATGTGTGATGGCGAGGGTAGATGTTCTTCTCAACTTCGGGTTGAGCCGGCCTTCGGGTTAGATGCCTGTTTGTTTAACTAATGCCTGATGGGGAGGTCAGATGTTCCTCTCAACTTCAAGTTGAGACGGCCTTTGGGTTCGATACCTGTTTGTTTAACAGATGTTTGACAGCGAGGTTAGATGTTCTTCTCAACTTGGGTTGATCATGCCTTCGGGTTCGATGCCTGTTTGTTTAAAAAATACCTGATGGCGAGGCCAAATGTTCTTATCAACTTCGGGTTGAGCCGCCTTTCGGGTTCGATGCCTGTTTGTTTAACAGATCCCTGACGGCAAGGTCTGATATTCCTATGAACTTCGTGTTGATCCGGCCTTTGGGTTCGATGCCTGTTTGTTTAACAGATGCCTGACGGCGAGGTCAGATGTTTCTCTCAACTTCGTGTTGTGTCGGCCTTCGGGATCGATGCCTGTTTGTTTAATAGATGCCTGACAGTAAGGTCAGATGTACTTCTCAACTTCGTGTTGAGCCGGCCTTCGGGTTCGATGCTTGTTTGTTTAACAGATGCCTGGCGGCGAGGTCTAATGTTGTTATCAACTTTGGGTTGAGCCGCCCTTCGGGTTCGATGCCTGTTTTTTTAACAGATCCCTGACGTTGAGGTCAGATGTTCTTCTCAACTTTGGGTTGAGCCGGCCATTAGGTTCGATGCCTGTTTGATTAACAGATCCCTGACGGAAAGGTCAGATATTCCTATGAACTTCGTGTTGAGCCAGCCCTCGGGTTCGATGCCTGACGGCAAGGTCTAATGTTCTTATCAACTTCGGGTTGAGCCGCCCTTCGTGTTCGATGCCTGTTTGTTTAAGAGATGCCTGACGTTGAGGTCAGATGTTCATCTCAACTTCGGGTTGAGCCAGCCTTCGGATTTGATGCCCGTTTGTTTAACAGATGCTTAACAGCGAAGTTAAATGTTCCTCTCAACTCCGTGTTGAGCCTACCTTCGAGTTCGATGCCTATTTGTTTAACAGATGCCTGACAGCGAGGTCATATGTTCTTCTTAACTTCGTGTTGAGCCGGTCTTCAGGTTCAATGCCTGATTATTTAACAGATGCCTGAAGGCGACGTCAGATGTTCTTCTTAACTTCGGGTATAGCCAGCCTTTAGGTTCGATGCCTACTTGTTTAATAGATGCCTGGCGGCGACGTCAGATGTTCTTCTCAACTTGAAGATAAGCCGGCCTTCGGGTTTGATGCCTGTTTGTTTAACAGATGCTTGACGGCGAGGTCAGATGTTCTTCTCCACTAAGGGTTGAGATGGCCATCGGGTTCGATGCCTGTTTGTTTAACAGATGCCTGACGGCGAGGTCAGATGTTCTTCTCAACTTCGGGTTGAGCCAGCCTCCCAGTTTGATGCATGTTTGTTTAACAGATGCCTGACGGCGAGGTCAGGTGTACTTCTCAACTTTGTGTTGAGCCGGCCTTCGGGTTCAATGCCTTTTTGTTTAACAGATGCCTGACGGCGAGGTCAGATGTTCTTCTCATCTTCGGGTTGAGCCGGCATTCGGGTTCCATGCTTGTTTGTTTAACAGATGCCTGACGGCGAGGTCAGATGTTCTTCTCAACTTCGGGTTGAGCCGACCTTCGGGTTCGATGCCTGTTTGTTTAACAGATCCCTAACGGTGAGGTCAGATATTCCTATGAACTTCGTGTTGAGCCGGCCTTCGGGTTCGATGCATGTTTGTTTAACAGATGTCTGACAATGAGGTCAGATGTTCCTCTCAACTTTGTGTTGTGCCAGCATTCGGGTTCGATGCCTGTTTGTATAACAGATGCTTGACAACGAGGTCAGAGGTTCCTCTCAACTTCTTGTTGTGTCGGGTTTCGAGTTCGATGCCGGTTTGTTTAACAGATCCCTGACAGCGAGGTCAGATATTCCTATGAATTTCGTGTTGAGCCGGCCTTCGGGTTCGATGCCTGTTTGTTTAACAGATGCCTGACGGCGAGGTCTAATGTTGTTATCAACTTTGGGTTGAGCCGCCCTTCGGGTTCGATGCCCGTTTGTTTAAAAGATGCCTAACATTGAGGTCAGATGTTCTTCTCAATTTCGGGTTGAGCCGACCTTCGGATTTGATTCTTGTTTGTTTAATACATGGTTGACAGCGAAGTTAAATGTTTCTCTCAACTTCGTGTTGAGCCGACCTTCGGATTCGATGCCTGTTTGTTTAACTCATACCATACGCAGAGGTCATATGTTCCTCTCAAGTTTAAGTTGAGCCGGCCTTCAGGTTCGATGCCTGTTTGTTTAACAAATGTGTTACGACAAGGGTAGATGTTCTTCTCAACTTCGGGTTGAGCCGGCCTTCGGATTCGATGCCTGTTTGTTTAACAGATGCCTGACGGCGAGGTCAGATGTTCTTCTCAACTTGGGTTGATCATGCCTTCGGGTTCGATGCCTGTTTGTTTAAAAGATTCCTGACGGCGAGGCCAAATGTTCTTATCAACTTCGGGTTGAGCCGCCTTTCGGGTTCGATGCCTGTTTGTTTAACAGATCCCTGACGGCGAGGTCTGATATTCCTATGAACTTCGTGTTGAGCCGGCCTTCGGGTTCGATGCCTGTTTGTTGAATAGATGCCTGAAGGCGAGGTCAGATGTTCCTCTCAACTTCGTGTTGTGCCGACCTTCGGGATCGATGCCTATTTGTTTAATAGATGCCTGACAGCGAGGTCAGATGTACTTCTCAACTTCGTGTTGAGCCGGCCTTCGGGTTCGATGCCTGTTTGTTTAACAGATGCCTGACGGCGAGGTCTAATGTTGCTATCAACTTTGGGTTGAGCCGCCCTTCGGGTTTGATGCCTGTTTGTTTAACAGATGCCTGACGTTGAGGTCAGATGTTCTTCTCAACTTCGGGTTGAGCCAGCCTTCGGGTTCGATGCCTGTTGGTTTAACAGTTGCAAACGGCGAGGTCAGATGTTCTTCTCAACTTTGGGTTGAGCCGGCCTTCGTGTTCAACACCTTTTTGTTTAACAGATGCCTGACAGAGAGGTAAGATGTTCTTCTCAACTTTGGGTTGAGTCGGCCTTTGGGTTTGATGCTTGTTTGTTTAATAGATGCCTGGCGGCTAGGTCAAATGTTCTTCTCAACTTCGGGTTGAGCCGGCCTTCGGGTTCGATTCCTGTTTGTTTAACTAATGCCTGACAGCGAGGTCGAATGTTCTTCTCAACTTCTGGTTGAGCCGACCATCAAATTTGATGCCTGTTTGTTTAACAGTTGCCTGATAGCAAGGTCAGATGTTCTTCTCAACTTCGTGTTGTGCCGACTTTAGGGTTCGATGCCTGTTTGTTTAACAAATGTTTGACGGCGAGGTCAGATGTTCTTCTCAACTAAGGATTGAGACGGCCTTCGGGTTCGATGCCTGTTTGTTTAACAGATGCCTGACGGCGAGGTCAGATGTTCTTCTCAAATTCGTTTTGTGCCGGCCTTCGGGTTCGATGCCTGTTTGTTTAACTAATGCCTGATGGGGTGGTCAGATGTTCCTCTCAACTTCAAGTTGAGCCGGCCTTCGGGTTCGATACCTGTTTGTTTAACAGATGTTTGACGACAAGGTTAGATGTTCTTCTCACCTGAGGGTTGAGACGGCTTCGGGTTTGATGCCTGTTTGTTTAACAGATGCCTGACGGTGAGATCAGATGTTCTTCTTAACTTTGTGTTGAGCCAGCCTTCGGGTTCGATGCCTGTTTGTTTAACAGATGCCTGACTGCGAGGTCTAATGTTCTTATCAACTTCGGGTTGAGTCACCCTTCGGATTTGATGCCTGTTTGTTTAATAGATGCTTGACAGCGAAGTTAAATGTTCCTCTCAACTTCGTGTTGAGACGACCTTCGAGTTCGATGCCTATTTGTTTAACAGATACCTGACAGCGAGGTCGGATGTTCTTCTCAACTTCGTGTTGAGCCGGACTTCAGGTTCAATGCCTGTTTCTTTAACAGATGCCTGAAGGCGACGTGAGATGTTCTTCGTAACTTTGGGTATAGCCAGCCTTCAGGTTTGATACCTATTTGTTTAACAGATGCCTGGCGGCGACGTCAGATGTTCTTCTCAACTTCGGGTTGAGCCGGCCTTCGGGTTCGATTCCTATTTGTTTAACAGATGCTTGACGGTGAGGTCAGATGTTCTTCTCCACTAAGGGTTGAGACGGCGAGGTCAGATGTTCTTCTCAACTTCGTGTTGAGACGACCTCCCAGTTTGATGCCTGTTTGTTTAACAGATGCCTGATGGCGAGGTCAGATGTACTTCTCAACTTCGTGTTGAGCCGTCCTTCGCGTTCGATGCCTGTTTATTTAACATATGCCTGACGGTCAGGTCAGATGTTCTTCTCAACTTCGGGTTGAGCCGGCCTTCGGGTTCCACACCTGTTTGTTTAACAGATGCCTGACGGAGAGGTCAGATGTTCTTCTCAACTTCGGGTTGAGCCGGCCTTCGGGTTCGATGCTTGTTTGTTTAACAGATCCCTGACGGCGAGGTCAGATATTCCTATGAACTTCATGTTGAGTCGGCCTTCGGGTTCGATGCCTGTTTGGTTAACAGAAGCCTAACATCAAGTTCAGATGTTCCCCTCAAATTCATGTTGTGCCGACATTCGGGTTCGATACCTGTTTGTTTAACTAATACCTTACGGCGAGGTCATATGTTCCTCTAAAGTTTAAGTTGAGCCGGCCTTCAGGTTCTATGCCTGTTTGTTTAACAAATGTCTGACGGCGAGGGTAGATGTTCTTCTCAACTTCGGGTTGAGCCGGCCTTCGGATTTGATGCCTGTTTGTTTAACAGATGCCTGACGGCGAGGTCAGATGTTCTTTTCAACTTGGGTTGATCTTACATTCGGGTTCGATGCCTATTTGTTTAACAGATCCATGACGGCGAGATCTGATATTCCTATGAACTTAGTGTTGAGCCGGTCTCGGGTTCGATGTCTGTTTGTTTAACAGATGCCTGACAGCGAGGTCAGATGTTCCTCTCAACTTCATGTTGTGCCGGCCTTCGGGATCGATGCCTGTTTGTTTAATAGATGCCTGACAGCGAGGTCAGATGTACTTCTCAACTTTGTGTTGAGCCGGCCTTCGGGTTCGATGCCTGTTTCTTTAACAGATCCCTGAAGGCGAGGTCTGTTGTTCTTCTCAACTTTGAGTTGAGCCAACCTTCGGGTTCCACGCCTGTTTGTTTCACAGATGCCTGACGGCGAGGTCAGATGTTCTTCTCAACTTTGGGTTGAGCCGGCCTTCGGATTTGATGCCTGTTTGTTTAACGGATGCTTGACAGCGAAGTCAAATGTTCCTCTCAACTTCGTGTTGAGCCGAACTTCGAGTTCGATACCTGTTTGTTTAACAGATGCTTAACGGCGAGGTCAGATATTCCTCTCAACTTCGTGTTGAGCCGGCCGTCGGGTTCGATGTCTGTTTGTTTAAAAGATGTCTGACAGCGAGGTGAGATGTTCCTCTCAACTTCGTGTTGAGCCGGCCTTCGGGATCGATGTCTGTTTATTTGACAGATGCCTGACCGCGAGGTCATATGTTCGTCTCAACTTCGTGTTGAGCAGGCCTCTGGGTTCGATGCCTATTTGTTTAAGCGACGCCTGACAGCGAGGCCAGATGTACTTCTCAACTTCGTGTTCTGCCGACCTTCGGATTCTATGCCTGTTTCTTTAACAGATTCCTGAAGGCGAAGTCTGTTGTTCTTCTCAACTTTGGGTTGAGCCGACCTTCGGGTTCCACGCCTGTTTGTTTAACAGATTCCTGACGGCGAGGTCAAATTTTCTTCTCAACTTCGGGTTGAGCCAGCCTTCGGGTTCCACGCTTGTTTATTAAATAGAAGCCTGACGAGCGAGGTCAGATGTTCTTCTCAACTTCGTGTTGTGCCAGCCTTCAATTTTGATTCCTGTTTGTTTAACTAATGCCTGATGGCGAGGTCAGATGTTCCTCTCAACTTCAAGTTGAGTCGGCCTTAGTGTTCGAGGCCTGTTTGTTTAACAGATGTTTGACGGCGAGGTCAGATGTTCTTCTCAACTAAGGGTTGAGACGGCCTTCGGGTTCGATGCATGTTTAATTAACAAATGCCTGATGGCGAGGCCATATGTTCTTCTCAACTTCGGGTTGAGCCAGTCTTCAGGTTCGATGCCTGTTTGTTTAACAGATGTCTGACGGCGACGTCAGATGTTCCTCTCAACTTCGTGTTGAGGCGGCCTTCGGGTTCGATGCCTGTTTGTTGAACAGATGCCTCACAATAAAGTCTAATGTTTTTATCAACTTCGGGTTCGATGCCTGTTTGTTTAATAGATGCCTAACGGTGAGGTCAGATGTTCTTCTCAACTTCGGGTTGAGCCGGCCTTCGGATTTGAAGCCTGTATGTTTAACAGATGCTTGTCAGTGAAGTCAAATGTTCCTCTCAACTTCATGTTGAGCTGACCTTCGGGTTCGATGCCTGTTTGTTTAACAGGTGCCTGACGGCGAGGTCAGATGTTCTTCTCAACTTCGTGTTGTGCCGGCCTTCGGGTTCGATGCCTGTTTGTTTAACTAATGCCTGATGGGGAGGTCAGATGTTCCTCTCAACTTCAAGTTGAGCCGGCCTTTGGGTTCGATACCTGTTTTTTTAACAGATGTTTGATGGCTAGGTTAGATGTTCTTTTCAACTAAGGGTTGAGACGGCCTTCGGATTTGATGCCTGTTTGTTTAACAGATGCCTGACGGCGAGGTTAGATGTTCATCTCAACTTCGGGTTGAGCCGGCCTTCGGGTTCGATGCTTGTTTGTTTAGCAGATGCCTATGTTCCTCTCAACTTCGTGTTGAGCCGGCCTTCGGGTTCGATGCATGATTGTTTAACAGATTCCTGACGGCGAGGACAAATGTTCTTATTAACTTTTAGTTGATCCGCCCTTCGGGTTCGATGCTTGTTTGTTTAACAGATGCCTCACGGCGAGGTCATATGTTTCTCTCAACTTCGTGTTGAGGCGACCTTCGGATTCGATGCCTGTTTGTTTAAAAGATATCTGACGGCGAGGTTAGATGTGCTTCTCAACTTCCGGTTGAACCAACCTTGTTTGTTTAACAGATGCCTGACGTTGAGGTCAGATGTTCTTCTCAACTTAGGGTTAAGACGGCCTTCGGATTTGATGCCTGTTTGTTTAACAGATGCTTGACAGTGAAGTCAAATGTTCCTCTCAACTTCATGTTGATCTGACCTTTGGGTTCGATGCCTATTTGTTTAACAGATGCCTGACGGCGAGGTCTAATGTTCTTATCAACTTCGGGTTGAGCCGCCCTTCGGGTTCGATGCCTGTTTATTTAACAGATGCCTCACGGCAAGGTCATATGTTCGTCTCAACTTCGTGTTGAGCCGCCCTGCGGGTTCGATGCCTGTTTGTTTAACTAATCCCTGATGGGGAGGTCAGATGTTCCTCTCAACTTCAAGTTGAGCTGGCCTTCGGGTTCGATGCCTGTTTGTTTAACAGATGCTTGACGGCAAGGTCAGATGTTCTTCTCTACTAAGGGTTGAGACGACCTTCGGGTTCGATGCCTCTTTGTTTAACAGATGCCTGATGGCAAGGTCAGATGTGCTTATCAACTTCCGGTTGAGCCGGCCTTCGAGTTCGATGCTTGTTTATTTAACAAATGCCTGACGGTGAGGTCAGATGTTCTTCTCAACTTCGGTATGAGCCGGCCTTCGGATTTGATGCATGTTTGTTTAACAGATGCTTGACAGTGAAGTCAAATGTTCCTCTCAACTTCATGTTGAGCCGACCTTCGGGTTCGATGCCTGTTTGTTTAACAGATGCCTGACAGCGAGGTCAGATGTTCTTCTCAACTTCGGATTGAGTCGGTCTTCAGGTTCGATGCCTGTTTATTTAACAGATGCCTGACGGCGAGGTCAAATGTTCCTCTCATTCGATGCCTGTTTGTTTAACAGATGCCTTACGGCGAGGTCATATGTTCCTCTCAACATCATGTTGAGTTGGCCTTTGAATTCGATGCCTGTTTGTTTAACAGATACCAGACGTGGAGGTTAGATGTGCTTCTCAACTTCCAGTTGAGCAGACCTTGTTTGTTTAACAGATGCTTGACGGGGAGGTCAGATGTTCCTCTCAACTTCAAGTTGAGCCGGCCTTCGGGTTCGATGTCTGTTGGTTTAATAGATGTTTGACGGCAAGGTCAGATGCTCTTCTCAACTAAGGATTGAGACGGCCTTCAGGTTCGATGCCTGTTTGTTTAACAGGTGCTTGACGGCGAGGTCAGATGTTCTTCTCAACTTCGTGTTGTGCCGGCCTTCGGGTTAGATGCCTGTTTGTTTAACTAATGCCTGATGGGGAGGTCAGATGTTCCTCTCAACTTCAAGTTGAGACGGCCTTTGGGTTCGATACCTGTTTGTTTAACAGATGTTTGACAGCGAGGTTAGATGGTCTTCTCAACTAAGGGTTGAGACGGCCTTCGGGTTTGATGCCTGTTTGTTTAACAGATGCCTGGCGGTGAGGTCAGATGTTCATCTGAACTTCGGGTTGAACCGGCCTTCGGGTTCGATGCCTGTTTGTTTAACAGATACCTGACAGCAAGGTTAAATGTTCCTCTCAACTTCGTGTTGAGTCGCCTTCGGGTTCGATGCATGATTGTTTAAGAGATGTTTGACGGCGAGGTCAGATGTTCTTCTCTACTAATACGGCCTTCGGGTTCGATGCCTCTTTGTTTAACAGATGCCTGACGGCGAGGTCAGATGTGCTTATCAACTTCCGGTTTAGCCGGCCTTCGGGTTCGCTGCTCGTTTGTTTAACAGATGCCTGACGGTGAGGTCAGATGTTGTGCTAAACTTCGGGTTGAGCCGGCCTTCGGATTTGAAGCATGTTTGTTAAACAGATGCTTGAAAGTGAAGTCAAATGTTCCTCTCAACTTCATTTTGAGAAGACCTTCGGGTTCGATGCCTGTTTTTTTAACAGATGTGTAACAGCGAGGTCAGATGTTCCTCTCAACTTCGTGTTGAGCCGGCCTTCGGATTCGAAGCCTGTTTGTTTAACAGATACCTGATGGCGAGGTTAGATGTGCTTCTCAACTTCCAGTTGAGCCGGCCTTGTTTGTTTAACAGATGCCTGACGGTGATGTCATATGTTCTTCTCAACTTCTGGTTGAGCCGACCTTCAGATTTGATGCCTGTTTGTTTAACAGATGCTTGACAGTGAATTCAAATGTTCCTCTCAACATCATGTTGAGCCGATCCTTTGGGTTCGACGCCTGCTTGTTTAACTAATGCCTGATGGGGAGGTCAGATGTTCCTTTCAAATTCAAGTTGAGCTGGCCTTTGGGTTCGATGCTTGTTTGTTTAATAGATGCCTGACGACGAGGTCAGATGTTCTTCTCTACTATGGGTTGAGTCGGCCTTCGGGTTCGATGACTTTTTATTTAACAGATAACTGACATCGAGGTCAGATGTTCTTCTCAACTTCGGGTTGAGCCGTCCTTCGGGTTCCACGCCTGTTTGTTTAACAGATGCCTAACGACGAGGTCAGATGTTCTTCTCAACTTCAGATTGAGCTTGCCTTCGGGTTCCACGCCTGTTTGTTTAACAGATGCCTGACAACGAGGTCAGATGTTCCTCTCAACTTCATGTTGAGCCGGCCTTCAAGTTTGATGTCTGTTTGTTTAATAGATGCCTGACAGCGAGGTCAGATGTTCTTCTCAACTTCGTGTTGAGCCGGCCTTCGAGTTCGATGCCTGTTTGTTAAACAGATGCCTGACAGTGAAGTCATATGTACTTCTATACTTCGTGTTTAGCCGGGCTTTGGGTTCGATGCCTTTTTGTTTAATAGATAACTGACTTCGAGGTCAGATGTTCTTCTCATCTTCGGGTTGAGCCGGCCTTCGGGTTTCACGCCTGTTTGTTTAGCAAATGCATGACGACGAGGTCAGATGTTCTTCTCAACTTCGGGTTAAGCAGGCCTTCGGGTTCCACGCCTGTTTGTCTAACAGATGCCTAACGACGAGGTCAGATGTTCTTCTCAACTTCAGGTTAAGCCGGCCTTCGGGTTCAATGCTTGTTTGTTTAATAGATGCCTGACGGCGACGTCATATGTTCCTCTCAACTTCGTGTTGAGGCGGCCTTCGGGTTCGATGCCTGTTTGTTTAACAGATGCCTGACGACAAGGACTAATGTTCTTATCAACTTCGGGTTGTGTCGCCCTTCGGGTTCGATGCCTGTTTGTTTAACAGATGCCTGACGGCGAGGTCAGATGTGCTTCTCAACATCAGGTTGAGCCGACCTTCAGGTTCCACGCATGTTTGTTTAACAGATGCCTGACGGAAAGGTCATATGTTCTTCTCAACTTCGGGTTCAGCCGACCTTCGGGTACGATGCCTGTTTGTTTAAAAGATCCCTGACGGCAAGGTCAGATATTCCTATGAACTTCGTGTTGAGCCGGCCTTCGGGTTCGATGCCTTTTTGTTTAACAGATGCTTGACAACGAGGTCAGATGTTCCTCTCAAATCGTGTTCTGCCGGCCTTCGGGTTCGATGCTTGTTTGTTTAACTAATACCTAACGGCAAGGTCAGATATTCCTATGAACTTCGTGTTGAGCCGACCATCGGGTTCGATGCCTGTTAGTTTAACAGATGCCTGATGGCAAGGTCAGATGTTCCTCTCAACTTCGTGTTGTGCCGGCATTCAGGTTGGATGCCTGTTTGTTTAACTAATGCCTGACAGCGAGGTCAGATGTTCCTCCCAAGTTCAAGTTGAGCCGGCCTTTGGGTTCGATGCCTTTTTGTTTAACCGATAACTGACATCGAGGTCATATGTGCTTCTAAACTTCGGGTTGAGCCGGCCTTCGGGTTTCACGCCTGTTTGTTTAACAGATGCATGACGACGAGGTCAGATGTTCCCTTCAACTTCAGGTTAAGCAGGCCTTCAGATTCCAAGCCTGTTTGTCTAACAGATGCCTGACGACGAGGTCAGATCTTTTTCTCAACTTCAGGTTAAGCCGGCCTTCGGGTTCGATGCCTGTTTATTTAACAGATGCCTGACGGCGAGTGTCGCTACCGCGAAAATAAGGTGTCGGCAAAACAGAAGATTCGCCACCTTTCGTTATTTATCCCTCAGAACGGGAAAGGAAACGATCGGAAAAACCTGACGAAAAGGTATAAGACAAGGTCATCGCAACCATTGTCTGGGTTCGGGAGTCGGTTACGCAAGGGGAAGGTATTAGCACCCCTTACGTCCATCGTACTCGATGGGATCCACGCTTGTTGTGTTTATCTCACGGGTTGGTTTTCTATCTACCTATCAAGGCCGGTCTAAAAAGAAAATAAAATGACTCGGCAAAGCGTCGCACTTTATGCCTACGTATTCTCATCAGAGAATGAGAAATCAGAGTCAACGTAGTTCGATTAACTACCGGTAAAGGGGAAGGTGGCTCGCCAATACGTCAGTATTGTGCTTACGTACTCTCAACAGGCTTGAGATATCAGAGCTTACGTAGTTCGGGATAATATGGATTACGGGAATTCAGATTCATCTGTTTTTTCGAGTAGGGTTAAAAAAATAGTTCTAGCAGTTTGGTGTACGCAGCTCGACCCTTGGAGACTTAGGCGTTATCGTTTACGGTAGAACTGGGAGTTAACAACACTCTTTTCTTCAGAAAATCTTCCTTTGAATTACGGGCCCACGGGGCAAAAAGGTTTGAAGTTTGTTTTCTGTCTTTTACGGAAGAATTGTTTTTTATGGATGTTTGTAACCAATATCGTACTAGAGACTATGACCTGAGAGTGAATGTGTCGCATGTCACCCAAAGGGTGCCATACTAAACATCCAGACTGTTGAAAAGAAACTCTCAAACAATCCTTTCTCAGATAGCTTAAGGCTCGTAACGTACGACGTCAGTTAACCTTTATTACTATATTTTAATTTGTTTTAAGATGAGAAGAGAGAACGAACAGGTTCAACTAAGGGGAGACTATCAAGTCCTAATGTTGTCATGCCAAGGATCCATCCTATGGTTGAAGTTTGAAACAGGGATCTCCTAGAAGTTATCATGCATAGGTTTCAACCTAAAGTTCTAATCATCACTTCCTTATCAAAGGAAGTGAGATTCCTAGGGGATCATGTCAATGATAAACAGAAACAGATAAAGCATCAACTTAAATAGTAAATAGTAAACGACTGTAAAATGCATGCAATGCAAGTGAGGGAGGAAATGTGTGTGGGACATCAGCCTCCACAAGCTCATCTCAACCTCAAGCCAAATATGAATAACTGTAATCATGCAGGAAGAAATAACATGCTATCAAGCAAACATACAATAACTGCAATCATACAGAAGAAGTAACATGCTATCAAGCAAACACAAACCACATAGGCAAGGGAGCTGGGCTCTACCGAATACCCGCAAGCAAAGCCATACACTAACAATACAAGCAGAGGGAGCAACTCAACCTCTAGTGCAATCATGCTCCTAGCTTAATAGAATCTAAACATGAACTTATTCTAATGCATCAAGCAAATCAAACAAGTCACATCAATACAGTTGCACAGAAAGAAAATAGACAGGAAAGAAAGCAGATCAACAACTTCCACAACTCCACAGCAAAGCAATTCTGACATCAGTTCAGTCCTCAGCCTTCAACTGCCCTCCAAGGCTACCATTTTCAATAGCAAGTGTCAACTTGCCTCTTCAAGCTTTCAATACCTCAAGCATAAGTATCAACTTATTCTTTCTTCTTCCTCAAGCTTCAGCTCTTTGGTAAACTCCACCTTCAGGCTTCAATCCCCATTGCAAGTATCAACTTGTCTTTCAGGCTCTCAATGTATCAACATAAGTATCAACTTATTCTCTCCTCTTCAAGCCTCAGCTCTTCACTAAATTTCAATTTGATCTCCTTCACAAGTGTCAACTTGTTCTTCTGGACCTTCAAGCTTCAGCTCTCTCCTCCTTACAAGTATTAACTTGCTCTTCCTGATCTACAAGCTCCAGCTTCAATGGTAGCCTTCAAACACAAAGAAGTATCAACTCCTATCCCTTAATATCTTCAAGCAAGGAACTCCATCCTCTAGCAAGGGAGAAAGATTCATCTAACAAAAGCAAAGTTTGGATGATTGGTAGCAGAGTGAGGACCAAAGGTCACCACCTAGCATCCTATCATCAGAGAAAGGGACCCTCAAAGGTTCTACCAACTTGTAAAGAGCCATACATCCTACCAAAGGAGGGATGAGGCCTCTACAAAGGGACCTTACATCATAGGGAAGAATGGAAGTGATCAACATCTTCCATGTTTATAAAGGAAGGGAATCTATCTAGAAGCTCTGCCTACAAACCCTAATCTTAACACCTAATCAACACTACACCAAAAGAAGGGGAGATCTCCACATCCAAACTTCTTCAAGCATTACATGGTAGCCCAAGCTTGTCTTCAACACCATTCAAGAGCAAGAGAGGCAAAACCCTAATCTAAGGGAACTAAAGAAGTCAATCTAGTTGAATTAGTGCATTAGAATCATCCAAAGTTAGCACCTAAACTAAAATCAAACAAAAATAGTAAACTACATTGTAAATTCCTACAAAAATTCCTAAGGGACCCTAATTCAATCATGAATATACCATACAAAAATCAGAGGTTGAATCATCCACCAAGTTCTAGATATAAACCCTAAATCATAAGGTACTAACCATAAACCCTAAAAATAGAGCACCTAAAGTTTCAACCTAGAACTACTATTTACATTCATCATAAAAATGTGATAAAAATCTAGTGGGAACATGCATATCTATGCTAGCTACACACAAAAAATAAAGGCAAAAATCATCATCACATGATCAAACCAAATTCAACAAAACCAAGCATCAACCATGGTCATTTTAATATCAATTAAAATTCAACAAATGCAAATAAAATCAAAAATGCATGAAATATTAATATTTTTTAACTAAAAAAACTAGATTCAATCATGAATCCATGGAAAAAAGAATGGAATCATTTGAGTTATTTTTCAATTTTTTAGGGATTATTCAATAACCATGTAAAATGAAGAAAATAAAATGAAAACAATGAGAAATTGACAAGCGCGTGGTGTGAATAGCATACTTTCTCAGTTCATTTCAGTGTTGGGCCCAAAAAGGGGGTGTTGGTAGCAATCTGTGTTTAAGCCCATGACCAACATTTAAATGAAACGCATCGTTTCATATCAACTCAGAATCCTTCACAAAATTTAAATCACTCGTGGCCGTTGGATCCTTCCCAGGTCAAAGTCTTTAGCCCATATCCAATGGCTACCTAGTCGTCTTCTTCCTTTTGAATGTTGGAGGGAAAGAAACCATGGAAGTTCAGAGCTTCAACTCCATCTTCCCCAAATCGTACTTCATCAATACTCCATCAAAACTCTCACATGAATACACTAATCCACTCCATTTTTCCCACTGAATCTAACCATGCTAATCAATAACATTGAGACTCATCCTAACTCAAATCACGATTAAAATCTCAGAAATCACTCAAGAATCAAATCTCACCAAACTTAAAATTATGGTGTCTAACATCATCACCATGCTTCACTGAGTTGATCTAGCTATCAAATTAAGATTAACTCTCAAGAATCACCAAGATACGATCAAGAACAGAATTTGTATCATCTTACTAATTGTCTCCAAACCTAGCCAATTGCTACCAGAAAGCTTCTACTAACAACCTACATCACATCTAAACTAACAATTCCTATTGATTATGCTTAAATTAAGCTGCACGATGAAAAGTACATACCTGCAAATTCTTGATGAACAGAGTGGTTAAATCTTCAAATCAACCTTCAATAAGCTCCAGATTCCTTCACTAGCATCCAATCAACCTTCTGTATGCAAAGAAATGAGCTGAAACCTCGTGGATTCTTGAACCCGATTCTGAGTTGCAAGCTTCCAACTCCAATGGCCAACTCACGATTCTTCCACAGTTTTGCCTTGAATTTGATCTGGGATCAATCACTAACCCTAGAGCAAGCTATTGAGATCAATAACTTGGATTGAAATGGCTTCAATGGCTGTAACAGATTTTGATTTGCAATGTGCAAATTCAAAATGCAATCTCACTCTTCTCTCTCAATTCCCACCAACCATGGCTCTGAATCACTTCATAATCATATATAGGACATGAATGAATGATCTAGAAAGTTCTGGATCACTCTAATGAGAAGTTCAATATCTCATCTCACTTGAAATTCAATCTCATGCCATGGTCATATCAGTTTTGCTAGCAGCTTGCATTTGCCCTCATTCTCATCCAAATTCTCTCCACATGAGATTTTGAAGGTGTTTGGATGTGTTTGCACCTTGGTTTTGATCCTATGTGTAGTTTGGCATATGTACCTTAAGCCTTAAGCAAGCAAAAGCAACTCCATGATTTTGAACTCAAATGAGAAAATTTCCATTGCCATTGTCTTTAAAATGCATTTTACAATCAAAATGACATATAGGTTTGTCTCATTTGGTCACCAAATGAAAAATCACAAATTTGGTCCTTTTAATGAACTTTAATTCTTCCTTTTTAAGTCAATTTTGCAATTTTGAGTTACAAGCAATTCCAACCTCTCATGACCATTTGGCTAGCCTTAAAACATCATTTTGAACAAGTTTGATGTTAAACATTTTCCCATTTGAAGCTTGCAAATAGGAGTTATGGCCTTATGATTGAAATGACCTGTAATCTCCAAATACCCAAAATACCCTTGACTTGTCAAAGCCATAACTTGAGTTCTACAAATCCTATCAAGGGCTTCTAGTACTCTCTAGAAAGCTAAGAGGATAAGGAACAACATTCATGTTGACCAAAAGTTCATAGGAATCATCCTTCTAGGGCAAACGTTTCATGCAAGTTGGGTAACTTTCAAGCTCCAAATTCACATTCATCTGATGACCTATAACTTGTCAAAGCCATAACTTGAGTTCTACAAATCCTATCAAGGAATTCTAGCACTCAAATTAAAGCTAAGATCATGCTCTATAACAATCATGTTGGGGGCAAGATGAGATGTGTCGCTTCCGCGAAAATAAGGTGCCGACAAAACAGAAGAGTCGCCACCTTTCGTTATTTGTCCCTCGGAACGGGAAAGGAAGCGATCGGAAAAACCTGACGAAAAGGTATAAGACAAGGTCATCGCAACCGTTGTCTGGGTTCGGGAGTCGGTTACGCAAGGGGAAGGTATTAGCACCCCTCACGTTCGTCGTACTCGACAGGATCCACGCTTGTTGTGTTTACTGGACGGGTTGGTTTTATCTATCTACCTATCAAGGCTGGTCTAAAAAGAAAAGAAAATGACTCGGCAAAGCGTCGCACTTCGTGCCTACGTATTCTCGTCAAAGAACGGGAAATCAGAGTCAACGTAGTTCGGCTAACTACGGGTGATGGGGGAAGGTGGCTCGCCAATACATCAGTATTGTGCCTACGTACTCTCAACAGGTATGAGAGATATCAGAGCTTACGTAGTTCGGGATACTACGGCTTACGGGGATTCAGATTCATCTGTTTTATCGAGTAGGGTTAAACAGCAGTTCCAGCAGTTAGGGGCAAAGCCTGTTTACGGTAGAATTGAAGTTTAACGACACTCTTTTCTTCAGAAAAGCTTCCTTTGAATTATGGGCCCACAGGGCAAAAAGGTTTGAAGTTTTTTTTCTGTCTTTTACGAAAGAACTGTTTTTATGGTGTTTGCAACTTCAATCGCACTAAAGAATATGACTTGAGAGTGAATGCATCGCATGTCACCCAAAGGGTACCATACTAAACATCCAGACTATTGAAAAAAACTCTCCAACAATCCTCTCTCAGATAGCTTAAGGCTCGTAACGTACGACATCAGTTAGCCATTATTACTGTGTTTTGATTTGTTTTGAGATGAGAAGAGAAGGGGCTCAACTAAAGGGAGACTATCAAGTCCTAATGTTGTCATGCCAAGGATTCATCCTATAGTTGCAGTTTGAAACAGGGAACTCCTAGTAGTCATCATGCATAGGTTTCAACCTAAATTTCTAATCATCACTTCCTTATCTAAGGGAGTGAGATTCCTATGGGATCATGTCAATGATAAACAGAAACAGATAAAGCATCAGCTTAAACAGTAAGCAGTAAACGACTGTAAAATGCATGCAATGCAAGTGAGGGAGGAAATGTGTGTGGGGTATCAGCCTCCACAAGCTCATCTCAACCTCAAGCCAGATATGAATAACTGCAATCATATAGAAATAAAATGACATGCTATCAAGCAAGATATAATGCTAGCTGCAATCATACAGAAGAAATAACATGCTATCAAGCAAAACAAACCACATGGGCAAGGGAGCTGGGCTCTACCGAATACCCGCAAGCAAAGCCATACAGTAAAAATACAAGCAGAGGGAGCAACTCAACCTCTAGTGCCATCATGCTCCTAGATTAAATTAGTCTTGATATGAACTTATCCTAATGCATTAAGAAAATCAAACAAGTCACATCAACACAGAAAAGAAAACAGACAAGAAAGAAAGCAGATCAACCACTCCCACAACTTTACAGCAAAGCAATCTTCTGATAGCAGTTCAGTCTTCAGACTTCAATCACCCTTCAAGGCTATCCTCCTCAATAACAAGTATCAACTTGCTTCTCCAAGGTTTCACCCCTTCGAACATAAGTATCAACCTATTCTCTCTTCTCCAAGCTTCAGCTCTTCAGTCAATTCCACCCTCAGGCTTCACTCCTAACTACAAGTATCAACTTGGTTCCTTCAGGCTCTCCATGCATTAATGTAAGTATCAACTTGTCCTTTATTCCTCAAGCCCCGGCTCTTCACTCAATCTCAATTGAATCCTCTTCATAAGTATCAACTTGTTCTTCTTGCTTCAGCTCTCTCTGCTTCACCAGTATCAACTAGTTCCTCTTCATCTACAAGCTTCAGCTTCTCAGAGCAATCTTCAATCACATGGAAGTATCAACTCCATCCTTCAATCTTATTCAAGAAAGGAACTCCATCCTCTAATCAAGGGAGGAAGATGCATCTATCAAGAGCAAAGTTGGGATGATTGGTAGCAGAGTGAAGACCAAAGGTCACCACTGAGCATCCTGTCATCAGAGAAAGGGACCCTCAAAGGTTCTACCTATTTGCAAAGAGCCACACATCCTACCAAAGGAGGGATGAGGCCTTTACAAGGGACCTTACATCATGGGGAAGAATGGAATTGATCAACATATTCCATGTTTATGAAGGAAGAGAACTATCTAGAAGCTCTGCCTACAAAACCCTAATCTTAACCTAATCAAAACTACACCACAAGAAGGGAAGATCTTCAAATCCAAGCCTCTTCAAGCAGTCCAATGCATCTTCAACTTGCCTCCATCATCATCCAAGAACAAGCAAAGCAACAACCCTAATCTAAGGGAACTAAAGATGTTAATCTAGTGGAGTTAGTGCCTTAGAATCATCTAAAACTAGCACCTAAACTAAAATCAATCAAAAATAGCAAGCTATCTTATAAATTTCTACAAAAATTCCTAAGGGATCCTAATTCAATTAAGAATGCCTCATACAAAAACCAGGGACTAAATCATCTATTAAGTCCTAAAATTAAGTCCTAAATCCAAAGGTATCAATCATGAACCCTAAAAATGGAGCTTCTAAAGGTTTCAACCTAAACTACCACTTAAGTTCATCACAAAAATGTGAGAAAATTCTATGGGGAGCATGCACATCTATTCTAACTACTCACAAGAAAACAGGATCAAAATCATCACCACATGATCACACAAAATACCACAAAATCAAGTATTAAACATAACTATTTTAAAATCAATTAAAATGTGAAAATTCCCCAAAAATCATAAAATGCATGAAATGAAAATATTTTTTATCTAAAAAATACTAGATTCAATCATGAATATAATGCAAAAAGAATGGGATTAATTGGATCATGTTTCAATTTTATATGATTTTTTCAAGAACCATGTATAAAATGAAGAAATTAAAGAAAATCAATGGAAATTAATAGGCGTGCGTGGCAAACAGCAAGAAAAATCAATTCATTTCAATGCTGGGCCCAAAAGGGGGGTGTTGATATCAAATGCAACCCAAGCCCAACGCTCCAGTTCTCAATTCAGAAAATCAGAAATGTTACATACCAAGGTTCGAACTCGCTCGCTTTGGTCTACACAGCGAAGCCTCTCAAGTCAATAAACGAAACGGTGCGTTTAAGGGTAGGGACGCGTGGCTCAACGTGAGCCCTGGGATCCACAGACCAAGTCAAATTCTCCACGCGAACGAATGGTGAGGATTGTATCTTCCTCGTTTCAAACCTGCAACTCACGCGCGCAAGCCCAAATCGCCGGTGGCTTTTCCAGCCACCCCTGCGCAACCCTAGATCCTTCTATACTCAACCATTGGTCACGATGTCTACATGAATCTTGACCAGAATTTCCTCAGGAATCTAACCATGCCATTAGTTTATACTAAAAACGCACGATTCGCCAAAACCAGATCTCAACCGAAAATGGAAGGAACCCTAACTTGTCTCTAACCATCAAATTAACTAACCATAATTCATCTACATGTTAAGGGGAACCTAACCACATGCTTCTAATGGATTAAAAGTGCATAACTAGAGAGATATTTCAAGAACTTAGAACCAACCTTGAATCTTGGATTGTAGTGGTTATGTGCTTCAATTCTCTCTCGAACTATGCAGAATCCTTCAAGGAGTAATGGTGGACAATTCTTGATGCTCAGTTCTTGCTGCAACCTCTTGATTCTCCAAAACGAATTTCCAACTTTCAAGCTTTTTCTTCACTTTACATCAATGGATTCTCAACAGAATTCTGCTCCAGAACCTTCCAAATTCGTTCTAATTCTTACTTATAGTGTGTTCAGATGGATATCAAGCCCAAACTAGGCCCAATTATGGATTTTGGATGTTCACCTTTCCTTCCAAATTTCAACATGGAAGTGTGCCTTCAAGCCTTACTCATGCCCTAAACTCAATCCAAACCATTCACTTAATCATTAAGGAGTGTGATGTAATGGTTTTCTTCCTTTGGTTTTAACATATGGAATGTATATGATATGTTTCTTAAATGTGAAGTAACCATCCAAATAACCATGTTATGGACCTCAAATCCAAAATGTGGCAATGCCAATCTTTCTAAAACATTGATTCCATTCAAATTGACCACAAATTTGACTTGGAAACATGTTAATCTCATTTATTTTGAATTTTCTCATTTTAATTCATTAAAATGGCTTTTATGTGAAGTTTCTTCAACCAATGCTTGATATAATCCATATCAATGGACACTTGATGTTTAGAAAAGCTAAAAACATCATTTTGAACAACTTTCATGTTGAACAAAAATCCATTTGGAGCTTGGAAATAGGAGTTATGGCCTTATGCTTGAAATGACCTGTAATCTCCAAATGACCAAAATGCCCTTGACTTGTCAGAGCCATAACTTGAGTTCTACAAATCCTATCAAGGACTTCTAGTACTCTCTAGAAAGATAAGAGGATAAGGAACAACATTCATGTTGACCAAGAGTTCATAGGAATCATCCTTCTAGGGCAAACGTTTGATGCAAGTTGGGTAACTTTCAAGCTCCCAAATCCATATACCTCAGATGACCTGTAACTTGTCAAAGTCATAACTTGAGTTCTACAAATCCTATCAAGGACTTCTAGTACTCAAATTAAATCTAAGACCAAGCTCTACAACATTCATGTTGGGGGTAAGATGAGATGACAATCACATCTTGAGCTAAACTGCCTTGAAGATAGGGGTCAAACTAGGGGATTTTACACTGCCAAGCCTTAGAAACCCTAGCTTGAAACTTCTCAAACTCTCCAATCATGATGATTTGACCTTGGAATCATCCTTATAGAATCTCAATGCATCAATCCATGATCACATGGCCCTTGGATTTAGGTCTCAACCTTGTTCAAATCATCAGTTGACTTAGGGTTGACCCAGTCAAACCCTAGCTGCACCACTCATGGCTGAGGCTTCTTATTCTTGCACAATGACCTGCCTAGGCCTCAAAGTGATCTTCAACACTTCTCATGAGCTCTCTCAAGCCCTCAGGTCTAACTTCATGGCTTCAGAATCATCTGATGGCTTCCCACAACTCTCAAGTTAGGAGATCTACACACTTGGCTTCAACCACTCTCTCTGAGGATCTTTTAACTTCTCTGACAAGGATATCAACCCTTGAGCACTTGAATAAGCTTCTTAGCTAGCTTCAAACTCTTGTGTAGCTCTTGATTGGTAATCATACCTCTTGATCTCCTGCGCACATGTCAATGAAATGCAAATGATAATGCTAATGTGAATGAAATGAAACATAAGCTAGGTAAAGAAATGTTGGTCAAATTTTGGGGTGCAACAGCTGCCCCTATTCAAGCGGCTTGGACCTGACGGGTTGAAGCGAACGTCTCTCAACCAATCAAGGTACGAGACAGTTGAATACCAATAAACCCGGAAATTTTCCAACTGTACAAGTACACGGTACTCTGATGGGAACAAATATTCGAAAACTGAAATATTAGCTGCACGACAACTAGCTGGGGGATTGGTCACACGGTAACCGGCGATACATGGTCGATCATGCCGTCGGACATCAGGATTCCTCGGGACTTATCAGATCAACAATCAAGTTAATCATGCCATCGGGCATTCAAAGAAATCTTTGGGCGTCAGCCGATCTTCGTCAGTAAGTCGGGAATGGAATTCTCAGTCAATCATGAACCAATTGGGGACATCCAACTTCTACCATCAGGCACTCCGCATCAGCTGAGAGAACTGCTTCGTCAATACGGTTAGACTTCAATCATCAAGTCTTCAAGGGAAGTTTTAACTTCGCTGTTCAGAAACCTGTTGGGGATGACACATCTCCGCTGGGGGATTCTGGAGAACTATCAAGTCACTCTGCTTCGGGGTCCAGAAATCATTCTGGGGGAGTCAACTCTGCTGAGGACATCAAGAATCATCTTGAACAAATAACTCCGCCGGGGACTTCAAGAATCATCCTGAACCAATAACTCTGTTGGAGATTTTGGGAATCATCCCGAGCAATCCTCTGCCGGGGACTCTAAGCGTCAACTTGAGCAACCAACTCTGGCGACTTCACTGGGGTTTTAAGAGTCATCTTGAGCAAATGACTTTGCTGGGGAGAATTCAAGAATTATCTTGATCAAACCATTCTGCGGAGGAACACCTGCAAAACAAGAACGGTAATGACCTAGCTCATACTTCATATGCGTATGCTTTGGAAATGGCGCAATGCTCCACACGGTGGAAATGCTACGCGTTTTTTGGGTAAATGCTATGCAATCATGCAAAATGCTATGGCCTGATCAGCAAAATAAATGCCGAAGGGAAGATCTTCCCGTCAGGGAGAAGGAACCACTCTGGTGGGGGAAGGAATCATCCTGCCAAGAAAAAGTCACACCGATCTCAATTGGATTCCGCCTGGGGAAACGAACTTCAGTCAACTGCTGCAGGGGAACGGAACTCTACAAGAACCCGGACCTGCTCAAGAAGGCGATGTCAATCGCAGAAATGAACTGCGCGGCCTTCGCGACTATTTCCCTGGAGGTAACGACTCTGGCGGGGAAATACAACATCAGCTATTCAACACTCTACTGGGGAAAACCAATCATGGCCCGAACTGCCTTCCAAGGACTCGGCTCTCTTGGGAATCTGCAAACTCGGCTGGGGAAGAAGGAGTCGTCCTGCTTACAAGGGAGAGTACAACTCTACGGGGAATTTTAATTCTGCTGAAGACTTCAGTCTGGAACTATCAATTGCTGCATACTTCAGTATGTGACTCAGCTAGGGAGATGACGACCCTTCGGATTGTATCTGATCGGGGAGAGAATCCTCTCTGCTTGGAGAGACATGTCAATGCCTACGATCTCATGTTCAGGCTCTGCGGGGAGAGGCTGTTGAACTTCGCGGGAGAAGAAGGAATCATCCTGCTTGGGGACGCATACGGCGTACTACCTGGTATATGCTACACCTGTAACAACACAAACACACAGACAAGATACCCTTCTCAAAGGGACCTATCAAGGTTATCATCTTGTGGCAATGTTCAAGTAATTCATTGTTTCAACAATTAGTGGCCTTGGCCAGTAAGTTTATGTATGCGCATTTTATCAAAAACATTGGCGTTCCTTTTCGTAAACAAAACAGATAAATGCTAAACAGACAAACTGAATTGCTGAATAGTATACATTTTATTGATAACGAACCCCTGAACGGGTAAAATGTTTTACAACAGATGCAAGCCCCTGGAATGAGGAAGCCGCGCAAATATAAAAACATAAATATACATCAGTATATACACATGTCGGCAACGAGGCGTAGACGAATACCATGAGTTGATCCCTCTATGACCCACTCGACTTCGATACTTCTCCGACGCTTCAGCTTCAGAAGAGATTGATTCAGATAAACGGCCCCCAGGTCTTCCAAACCACTAAACAATGAAAGTCCACACGCGGAACGCAGTCATTTGCTTTTTCAAATCCCTAACTTTTGCCTGAATCGCCCTTCCGGGTTTTCGATTCACCGGGATACCCTTTTTTGCCAAAGTCACCCTTCCAGGTTTTCGAATTTGCGGGTGTACATTTTTTCTTTATATCCCTAACTTTTGCCCGAACCTTTTTCCTTTTTTATGGTTAGCCAGGATGCCCCATTTTTGCCTGGATATTCTTTTTCTTTCCAGCGGGTCATTTTTTAAGCAAAGTATTTTTTAACTGCGTCCGTGTTCACCGGGGATGCAAAATCTTTGCCATCCATCATAGATAACAACAAAGCTCCTCCCGAGAAGACCTTGCTGACGACGTACGGACCTTCGTAATTAGGGGTCCACTTGCCCCGATGATCGGAGTGTGGAGGAAGAATCTTCTTCAGGACGAGATCACCCGTCTGAAAGCTTCTAGGACGCACCTTCTTATCATAAGCTTTCTTCATTCGCTTTGGTACAGACGACCATACGCAATCGATGCTAACCTCTTCTCGTCCATCAGGCTGAGTTGGTTTAGTCGGTTCTTAATCCATTCGGCCTCATCGAGTTTCACATCAACCAAAACTCGCAAAGAAGGGATCTCCACTTCTAGCGGTAGGACAACTTCCATACCGTACACTAAGGAGAAAGGAGTTGCCCCGGTTGACGTACGTACCGTCGTACGATAACCGTGCAGTGAAAATGGCAACATCTCGTGCCAATCCTTGTAGGTCACAACCATCTTCTAAACAATCTTCTTGATGTTCTTATTGACCGCTTCAACGGAGCCATTCATCTTCGGCCGGTAAGGGGATGAGTTGTGGTGTTCAATCTTGAAACTCTGGCACAGCTCCTTCATCATCTAGTTATTCAAATTCGAACCATTATCCGTAATGATCCGCTCGGGAATTCCGTAACGACAGATGATGTCCCTCTTTATGAATTTAGCCACCACCTGCTTGGTCACATTAGCATATGAGGCTGCCTCCACCCACTTGGTGAAGTAGTCGATAGCTACTAGAATGAAGCGATGACCGTTAGATGCAGTGGGCTCGATCTTGCCTTTCATGTCGATGCCCCACATGGAGAACGGCCACGGGGAGGACATGACATTCGACGGGCACGGCGGCACATGAACTTTATCAGCATAAATCTGGCATTTATGACACCTCTTCGCGAATTTAAAACAATCTGATTCCATTGTCAGCCAGTAGTACCCTGCTCTCAGGATCTTTCTTGTCATAGCATGCCCGCCGGCGTGTGTACCAAATGTGCCTTCATGGACTTATTCCATGAGCATACTCGCTTCTTTCTCATCTACACATCTGAGTAGCACGAGATCATGGTTTCTTTTATACAAAACTCCATCAGGATTGAGATAAAAATTTCCAGACAGCCTCCTTAGAGTCTTCTTATCCTGGGTTGATGCTCCCGCAGGATATTCCTTAGTCATAAGGAAGGTCTGGATATCATGGAACCATGGCTTGCCATCGGAGGCTTCCTCGATCGCAAAGACGAATGCCGGTCTATCAAGATGAGAAAGGACAATCCTTGGAGCTTCATTCCAAAAATTGACTTTATACATCGAAGCCAACGTGGCTAAGGCATCAGCCATCTAATTTTCGGCCCTGGGCACATGATGGAGTTCCACTCGATCAAAGAACGGAAGCAGCCTTCTGGCATAGTTCATGTACGGCACCAAATTCGATTGGTGAGTCTCCCACTCCCCTTTAATTTGGTTAATCACAAGCGCCGAGTCACCATATACGTCTAAGTTCTTGATTCTCAAATCAATTGCCTCTTCTAGACCCATGATGCATGCTTCGTACTCCGCTTCATTATTGGTGACCGGAAACGTCAGTCTCGCAGTGAACGGGATGTGGGATTCGTGGGGAGTCGTGATGATCGCCCCAATGCCACTTCCATAAGAATTAACCGCCCCGTCAAATATCAATTTCCACTGGGATTTCCTATCTGGCCCCTCGTCGGGCAACGGTTCGTCACAATCTTTCGCTTTGAGAAACATGATATCCTCATCAGGGAATTCAAATTTCATCGGCTGATAATCCTCGATCGGCTGTTCGGCAAGGTACTCAGACAATACGCTTCCCTTGATGGCCTTCTGGGAAACGTACTGAATATTATATTCCGTCAACACCATTTGCCATCTGGCAATCCTGCACGAAAGCGCTTGCTTCTCGAAGACGTACTTGATCGGATCCATCTTCGAAATTAGCATAGTTGTGTGATTGAGCATGTACTGTCGTAAACGTTTGGCAGCCCAGGCTAGTGCACAACACGTTTCCTCCAGCATCGAGTAACGAGATTCACAGTCTGTGAACTTTTTACTCAAGTAATAGATGGCATGCTCCTTTCTGCCCGTCTCGTCGTGCTGACCGAGAACACACCCCATACTATTCTCAAGAACTGTCAAGTACATGATTAAGGGCCGTCCAGCCACTGGGGGTATCAAGATCGGAGGTTCCTGAAGATACTGCTTTATCTTATCAAATGCCTTCTGGCAGTCCTCGTTCCAGATAATCGCCTGATCTTTCTTTAGTAGTTTGAACATCGGCTCACACGTGGTCGTGAGCTGAGAGATAAACCTTGCAATGTAGTTTATTCTGCTCAAGAAACCACGGACTTCTTTTTCCGTTCTTGGCGCTGGCATTTCTTGTATCGCTTTTATTTTCGCAGGATCAACCTCGATGCCTCTTTCGCTCACGATAAACCCCAGTAGTTTTCCGGACCGTACTCCGAAAGTACACTTGTTAGGATTCAGCCTCAACCTGAACTTCCTAAGCCTCTCAAAAAGCTTCAGCAAATTGACCAGATGTCCCTCCTCCGTTTGGGACTTCGCAATCATGTCATCAACATAGACTTCAATCTCATGATGAATCATGTCATGAAACAAAGTAACCATTGCTCGTTGGTAAGTGGCCCCTGCGTTCTTCAGACCGAAAGGCATTACCTTGTAGCAAAACGTTCCCCAAGGAGTGATAAACGTAGTTTTCTCCATGTCCTTCGGTGCCATCTTGATCTGATTGTAGCCGGAGAAGCCATCCATGAACGAAAACACGAAGAACTGAGCTGTATTGTCGACCAACACATCAATATGAGGCAGCGAGAAATCATCTTTAGGGCTCGCCCTATTCAAATCCCGATAATCGACGCACATTCGCACCTTACCGTCCTTCTTCGGTACAGGCACTATGTTGGCGACCCACGGAGGGTAAGTAGTGGCCGCTAAGAAGCCAGCATCAAGCTGCTTCTGCACTTCTTCTTTGATCTTAACGGCCATATCTGGTCGCGTCCTTCTAAGCTTCTGCTTAACGGGAGGACAATCTTCTCGCAGCGGCAAGTGGTGGACCACGATGTCAGTATCAAGCCCGGGCATATCTTCGTATGACCAAGCAAAGACGTCACTATACTCTCTTAGCATCTCGACCAATCTTCGCTTGACATCACTCTGCAATGCAGCCCCTATCCTGACGTTCCTGACAAGTTCTTCAAAACCCAGATTCACGATCTCAATCTCTTCCTCATGAGGCAGAATAACTTTCTCTTCTTGTTTCAACAAGCGGGCCAACTCTTCAGGAAGGTCTTCATCTTCATCAATCTCTTCTCCGGCTTGATAGATCGGGCAATCGAAGTCGAAGTGAGTTGTAGAAGGTCCAGAGTCGATGTCATCTGTCATGTGGATCCTGCAATAACAAAGGTTAAGCTTAAAACAAGGATATGCAGGTTAGCACAAACCTCATTGCCATTTTATTGTTTTTCAAAACAAATATAAAACAGGAATAACAGAGATCACAATATTTTAATATGAAGAAATACGCCTTTTGATTTATTGATAAAATGCATGTACATAATCAAACGAGGCCCTGACAATAAAACCACTATGCCCCGGGTAGGACATAGGGTTGTACAATGATTGGAAAAAGTAAATCATTACTCTTCGCTTGTCATTTGGATGATATCCTTGACGGACCAGTTGTTGAGGCTCTCGCCTGGCTTGCTTGACTGGATCCAAGAGTCTAGGTCACAGTCGCTATCTCCGCTGTCTTCAGACACTGCGTTGACGCTTTCAAATATCACCCTGCCACTGGTAAACTGGATCGGCCCTTTACCTCGTGACGCACTGCTAGAAGAAGAGGAGGCTTCAGCCGCAGGAGAATATCCCAACCCAAACTTGTCTTGCTTGTTAGGTATCTCCAAAATTCGCCCCCAGCCTGGGGTAGATCCGGCTTGGACAACGGCCCGGGCTTCCTTGAAGGAAGAGAGAGTCATCTCTGGCTTCTCAGTGACTACAAGAGCTACGTTCTTGACTTTAACAGCTTCGAACGCTTGGCATAGGGTTTCGTGGATTTCCCCATCCATCTCAACATATTTAAAGGACGACAAATGGCTCACCATTATGTCTTCCTCGCCACAAACAGTTACGATGCTACCTCCGACAGCATACTTGAGCTTCTGGTGCAACGTGGAGGTCACGGCACCCGCCGAATGGATCCATGGCCGGCCCAAGAGACAGCTGTAGGCAGGCATGATGTCCATAATGTAAAAGACCGCGTCAAATGTTTCCGGCCCGACTTGGATTGGCAACGTCACCTCCCCGAAAACATGGCGTTTGGTTCCATCGAACGCTTTCACAACCAGATCACTGGGTGTGCAAATCACTCCACGGGTATCCAACTTCATCAATGCCTTATTCGGAAGAACATTGAGCGATGACCCTGTGTCGACCAACACGTGAGACATAATCGTTCCCCTACACTCTATCGAGATGTGCAGGGCGCTATTGTGGTTCCTCCCCTTCGGCGTCAGCTCTAGGTCAGTGAACCCTAAACCATTTCCAGCATTCACGTGGCCCACGGCCTCTTCCAGCTGGTTTACCGATATTTCCTGTGGTACATATGCGGCGTTCAACACCTTCAGCAGTGCGTTGCGATTTGCCTCAGAACACAGCAACAGATTCAGGATTGAAATCTTCGAGGGTGTCTGATGGAGATGATCCACGATCTTGTAGTCACTATTTTTAATCAACCTCATAAATTCCTCGGCGTCTTTAACGAGTAAGTCTTTTTCTACCCCGCAAGGGATCTCTTCAACGACTTTACTTTTACCTTTATCAGTTGCATCAGCTTTGTCCGCTTTGTCCGTCACGACCTCAGGTGGTGCAAACACTCTCCCGCTGCGAGTAATTCCGCTAACGCCCGCTAGGTTCTCCACAGACGACCCAAATGGTTCTAGTTCCAACTTCTGTCCGTTGCAGTAGACCTCTGCCCCATAATGCCATGGGACAGCGTTAGTGCTTTCGAAGGGTATCGGCCCAGCTTTGGTGATAGTAATTGTGGGCGGCCTTGGTGCAGAAATAGTTATCATCTGACGAGGGATGGTGATAGTGGCAACCTCATCACCTTGCTTCAGCATTACCTCACCTGATCCACTTTCGTCCCTTCGGCTAAATTGCAGGATTCCTTCAGTCATCAGACTTTGAATCCCCTCTCTCAGCTGTTCACATCCATCAGGACTCGTCGCACAACCCATACACAGCTCTCCACAACCTGGAAAGAAACCTCTTTTCATCAGCTTAGCCTTAACGAAGCTAAGCGGTGTCTTCAGATCTCTGACATCAGTCAACAAATCCAAACTCTCGTCTTCAATAATGGCATTTATTCCACCTCCCCTATGATTCGGCATAGGGTTCTTTGTGGCGTTTGGCACATTATCTAAGAAGTTGATGATCTTAGCGTCCACCATGTCCTGCACCTTGTGCTTGAAGGCTTTGCAATTCTCTATCGTGTGGCCTGGTGCCCCTGAGTGAAACTCACAAGTTGCATTTGCGTCATAACCTGGCGGAGGTGCCCCTGTCAAGGGAGCCAAGGTTCTCTTCTAGATCAACTGCAGCTGGAGCAGAGTCTGTAATAGCTGAGCATACGACATGGGTGGAGTCTCGAGGTGACGGCTCGACAGAGGTGCCCTGTTCTGATACTTTCTGTACCCTTGTTGATTCGACTGCTGCTGCCGTGGCTGCTGAACTGTCGGGATAGTTATGCTGGCCACCTATTGGTGAAGGCCTTTACCCTTCCTTCGAGCGTTGGTCACGGCGCTCGTTTCTCCTTCCCGTCTTTTGCCACCATAAGGTTTCTTTCCGCCTCCTCCAGCCAGGATGAATCACCTTGTATTTTCCCCAGTTTGATCCCATTTTCGATGTGCTCACCCGTGATAATGAGATCTGAGAAGGTTCCGGACATACCGCTGACCAATTTCTCATAATAAACCCCTGGGAGGGTGGCCACGAACATTTGCACAAGCTCACGTTCAACCATCGGCGGCTGAACCCTGGCTGCCAACTCACGCCACCGCTGGGCGTATTCCTTGAACCCTTCGTTGTTCCTTTGCGACAGATTCTGCAGTTGGACTCGGTTCGGGGCCAAGTCACTGTTATATTAGTAGTGGTGCACGAATGCTTCAGCAAGGTCCTTCCACGTGCGCACACTGGTAGGTTCCAGACTCATGTACCATTCGAGAGATGGCCCGGACAGACTGTCCTAAAAGAAGTGCATCAGCAACTTCTCGTCCTCAGAATGAGCGGACATTTTTCTGTAATATGATCTCAAATGGACGCGAGGGCAGGTGGTGCCCTTGTACTTTTCAAAGTCAGGTACCTTGAACTTGGGAGGCACCTTGAAATCAGCGATCAGTCCCAACTTGGACATATCAACGCCCAGGGTGTTCTGGTTCTCGATATTTCTCATCTTATCCTCGAGGGCCTTGAACCTAAGCCGTGCTTCAGCAGTCAGCTCCCCTTCAGCACCTCTCTGAGAGAACACATCGTCTTGACGGTCTTCTAACCACGGCTGAGGCCCAAACAGATTCCTAACACCTGCATTGCCGTTGCCCAGCCCAACATTGACGTTAGCTTCGAAATTCCCATTACCGACGCCCGTCGTGTTACCATTGAGTCCCATATTAGCGATCACATTGTCGTCATTCCCCCCGGTCACGGGGACGCCATTCTGAGGAGTTTCGACTGGTGGAGGGGTAGGCACGGTCCCACCATGGAGTACGCCATTGCTATCAACCCTTGAAATCAGAGGCTGAACCAAGGTTCTGAGCTGATCTTGGCCATTGGCGACCGCTTGCATGAGCTCCATGAAGCGGTCCATTCTTTCGCGGAGTTCCTGAACATCAGTTTGCACTTGCTCCATGATTCTGGTTTGATTTGCTCTGGTCGGATAGCGGTGGATTGGTCTCTGATCAATCCTGGAACAACCTGAAACTACCTGAAAACACAAAAGGGTTAGGAAAAACGACAAAGTGCTCGTTATGCAAATGCTTCATGCAAATGCAAACGTGTGCCTGTGCGTTAGGGAGATTTCCCCCGATCCTAGTGCCTGAGTGCCAGTGCTGATAATAAGAAGTCCGAGTCCAGTCATGGAAATAACATCTCATATATATAAAGAAAGCCCATCGAGGCAGTACACAACGTCAGTGAGTACAAGCAGAATCAATAGCATGACCTCAACCAACAAGCCTGGTGATGGTCAGCATACAACAATGATCAAACAAAAGGAATGCAAATAGTCAAGCACGGCCACGGGCGTGAAACTCTTCTAACAACTCCTTCGTTTCTGGATGACCAGGTCGAGTGAGCAACCCTTCGACGAGTAACTCCCTCTGCATAATGGTGTACTGAAGACCTTCGACTGAATCTTCCCATGCTCCTTCGCCGAAACAATCTTCTAGCTTTCGCTTCTTGGATTCAAACATCAGTTTGCGCTCCTTCAGGTTAGCAAGAGCTTTGTTGAGCTGGCCTTCAGCGGCATATCTGCGAGCGGTTTCTTCATCAAACCTCTTCTCACTAGCCTTCACCTGGGCTTTCAGCTTGGAGATCTGTTGCATCAGCTTATCCTCCCGCTCCTTCTTGTTGGCTAGGGAGGCCTTCCAGTGCTGGTTAAACTTGGATATCCTCCGATACGCTTCATCCAAGTGCCGCTTCTTCGTGGCCAGTACATCGTTGACAGCTTTGAAGTCTCGACCCATGCGCTCACGCTCAGCTATCTGCTTAGCCAAATCTGTCCCTAGCTGGTTCACCAGCTCTATCTGCCTCTTGAAGGAATGAACGACTTCGTTTCTCTCGCTCCTGAGTTGAACCAGTTCTTTCTCCAATTCTTCATTTGCCTTTTTCAGCTCATCTCTCTCAGCTAACACCTGATTATGCTGCTGAATAGACACGATGGTAGGCTCTTCAATCACTGGAGGGTTTTCCGACTTGGCAGGAGGAAACGGCATCTTTATAGCATCTGCTCTGGCTCTGATCCACATCACATATGGAGTGTAGGCTTGGCTATTGCTTTTCCCCAGCAATGCTTTTCCCCTCTTACTGATACCATTCCAAGCGCGCTGAAGCTTGAATAACATATCCCCCTCTAGAAGACCAGTGAGGTACAGAGATTCCTGTACCTCTTCATCCTTCGGCGGAGTTCTCAAAGCGTAAGCAAACTGTCGGACCAGCAAAGACGGATTATAGTTTATACAGCCCTTCCTGCCTATCAAAGGCACGTTCGGAAACCCACTGCAGCTGAAGATAATCTCGGTACCCAACCTATCTCTGTCAAACCAGTCAATATCCTCCGCTGATAGACTCATCAAGCGCTCAGACCACTCAGCTGTGGCTGCAAACGAAACAAAGGGACCCCTCTTGGGTAGATGACTATCAAGCCATTTATAAAGCAAGGGCACACAGCACGAGACATTCTTACCCCTCCTGTTCTCGTTTTTGTAGTGGATGGAATGGTAGACATCTCCTATCAAGGTAGGGACTGGGTTCCCGGAAGCAAAGATGTGAAATGCGTCGAAGTCCACAAAGTCGGGCATATTGGGGAACAAAATGATGCCATATATGCACAGAGCGAGAATGGCGTTGAACACGACCCAACATCCGTCTTTGGCGCACTGCCGAGCCTTTCCCACTAAGAACTGCAAGGAGAAACCGGGAACCTTATTCCAACTAGACAAAACCAACTCGGAGGCATCCAGATGAAGTGAAGGAGCTAGACTAGCCAGATTAGGCTCAGCATCCATATGAACAAAGGGCATCTGACTCTTGATAGGCACACCTAACAAATCAACATACTCCTCTAGTGTGGGTGCGAGAACAAAGTCTGGGAAAGTAAAGCATCTCAACGGAGGATCGTAGAACTGCAGCAAGGCGTGCAACCCATTCAACTCAAACACAGAAGGTTTACGAACCAAACTGAGCAATTTGCCGTAAGATTTTCTGAACTCATCTCTCACAGAATCATCTGCTGAAGCAATCAAACCAGTCAGCTGAACAACATCGGGAGTGGGGAGCTTGTAAGCCACGGTCTTCCTCAGAGAACCCATAACAATACAACAGAAGGCCGGAAATCCTGAATCGGGGGAAACGGTACCTGCAACACAGACACACGTTAATGAAATGCAAATGGGTATGCAAAGCAATGTAAAATGCAATCATGCAGCAAGAGATCAAGACGACTGTGCTGTGGAGATTCAGTATCAACAAAACCATAATCCTGCTCTATCAAGAACAACCACTATCTCTGATAAGAAGAAAACCCTGGTATCGGACCACAAATCTGCTCTGTCAAGAACACACACACATAGGACCATAAGTCTGCTCTGTCAAGAACAACCATATGATAATAAGGACCTCTGATACAGGACCAAAACTCTGCTCTGTCAAGAACAAACATCTGACAATAAGGACCTCTGATACAGGACCAAAACTCTGCTCTGTCAAGAACAACTATACATCTGCTGATGAGATTCTCTGATCCCAATCAAAAACCTGCTCTTTCAAGAACAAACGTACATCTCTGAAGATAAGGTCCTCTGATACAGGACCATAACTCTGCTCTATCAAGAACAAACATATATCCGGTGGTGAGAACCTCTAGTACCAACGAAACTAATTCACTATCAAGAAAACCAGGTAGTCTGAAGGTTAAGGTTTCCTGCAACAAACCCAACCCTGCTCACAGGTATGGACCTATACTGACACAAGTTCGGCATCATATGCGGTCATCAGCGTCACAGACATTCACGAGGGGTGATACGATACCCAGAAGGTGTGGCATCACCAGCTTATGAATCGGCCTCACTCGGCTGAATCCCAAATGATCGGTCCCCAGAGTCGACAATCCTCCAAACCAACAACCCCCTCAACCCAAAGGGTTGAAAAAGAATTCAACCGGGAGAACCTCGTCTGAGCGTGGATTTCATGAGACACTAGTGCCTGCAAAGCAAGCACGCGCCCACTAATTTCCACAACTAATGCTAGGTACACTCAAGCCTGGGTCTGGCTTCTCACTCATCAGAATGCCCCTCCCACAACAACACAGATAATCATATCATACTGAAAATAAAGTGCGGGAAATAAAGTGCGATAAAAAAACACAACCCAACAAGTAATCATACAAGCGCTAGGATTGACTTTCGCAGGGGACGTCAGATCCCCAAACTGACTCGCATTCGGGACGCTGGATCCCAGGAAACTATCAAGTCCCCAGCAGAGTCGCCAATTGTCGCTTCCGCGAAAATAAGGTGCCGGCAAAACAGAAGAGTCGCCACCTTTCGTTATTTATCCCTCGAAACGGGAAAGGAAACGATCGGAAAAACCTGACGAAAAGGTATAAGACAAGGTCATCGCAACCGTTGTCTGGGTTCGGGAGTCGGTTACGCAAGGGGAAGGTATTAGCACCCCTCACGTCCGTCGTACTCGACGGGATCCACGCTTGTTGTGTTTACTGGACGGGTTGGTTTTATCTATCTACCTATCAAAGCTGGTCTGAAAAGAAAAGAAAATGACTCGGCAAAGCGTCACGCTTCGTGCCTACGTATTCTCGTCAGAGAACGGGAAATCAGAGTCAACGTAGTTCGGCTAACTACGGGTGATGGGGGAAGGTGGCTCGCCAATACATCAGTATTGTGCCTACGTACTCTCAATAGGTATGAGAGATATCAGAGCTTACGTAGTTCGGGATACTACGGCTTACGGGGATTCAGATTCATCTGTTTTATCGAGTAGGGTTAAACAGCAGTTCCAGCAGTTAGGGGCAAAGCCTGTTTACGGTAGAATTGAAGTTTAACGACACTCTTTTCTTCAGAAAAGCTTCCTTTGAATTATGGGCCCACGGGGAAAAAAGGTTTGAAGTTTTTTTTCTGTCTTTTACGAAAGAACTATTTTTTATGGTGTTTGCAACTTCAATCGCACTAAAGACTATGACCTGAGAGTGAATGCATCGCATGTCACCCAAAGGGTACCATACTAAACATCCAGACTGTTGAAAAGAACTCTCCAACAATCCTCTCTCAGATAGCTTAAGGCTCGTAACGTACGACATCAGTTAGCCTTTATTACTGTGTTTTGATTTGTTTTGAGATGAAAAGAGAAGGGGCTCAACTAAAGGGAGACTATCAAGTCCTAATGTTGTCATGCCAAGGATTCATCCTATAGTTGCAGTTTGAAACAGGGAACTCCTAGTAGTCATCATGCATAGGTTTCAACCTAAATTTCTAATCATCACTGCCTTATCAAAGGGAGTGAGATTCCTATGGGATCATGTCAATGATAAATAGAAACAGATAAAGCATTAGCTTAAACAGTAAGCAGTAAACGACTGTAAAATGCATGCAATGCAAGTGAGGGAGGAAATGTGTGTGGGGTATCAGCCTCCACAAGCTCATCTCAACCTCAAGCCAGATATGAATAACTGCAATCATACAGAAATAAAATGACATGCTATCAAGCAAGATATAATGCTAGCTGCAATCATACAGAAGAAATAACATGCTATCAAGCAAAACAAACCACATGGGCAAGGGAGCTGGGCTCTACCGAATACCCGCAAGCAAAGCCATACAGTAAAAATACAAGCAGAGGGAGCAACTCAACCTCTAGTGCAATCCTGCTCCTAGATTAAATCAGTCTAGATATGAACTTATCCTAATGCATCAAGCAAATCAAACAAGTCACATCAACACAGAAAAGAAAACAGACAAGAAAGAAAGCAGATCAACCACTCCCACAACTTTACAGCAAAGCAATCTTCTGATAGCAGTTTAGTCTTCAGACTTCAATCACCCTTCAGGCTATCCTCCTCAATAACAAGTATAACTTTCTTCTCCAAGGTTTCACCCCTTCAAACATAAGTATCAACCTATTCTCTCTTCTCCAAGCTTCAGCTCTTCAGTCAATTCCACCCTCAGGCTTCACTCCTAACTACAAGTATCAACTTGGTTCCTTCAGGCTCTCCATGCATTAATGTAAGTATCAACTTATCCTTTATTCCTCAAGCCTCAGCTCTTCACTCAATCTCAATTGAATCCTCTTCATAAGTATCAACTTGTTCTTCTTGCTTCAGCTCTCTCTGCTTCACCAGTATCAACTAGTTCCTCTTCATCTACAAGCTTCAGCTTCTCAGAGCAATCTTCAATCACATGGAAGTATCAACTCCATCCTTCAATCTTCTTCAAGCAAGGAACTCAATCCTCTAATCAAGGGAGGAAGATGCATCTATCAAGAGCAAAGTTGGGATGATTGGTAGCAGAGTGAAGACCAAAGGTCACCACTGAGCATCCTGTCATCAGAGAAAGGGACCCTCAAAGGTTCTACCAATTTGCAAAGAGCCACACATCCTACCAAAGGAGGAATGAGGCTTTTACAAGGGACCTTACATCATGGGGAAGAATGGAATTGATCAACATATTCCATGTTTATGAAGGAAGAGAACTATCTAGAAGCTCTGCCTACAAAACCCTAATCTTAACCTAATCAAAACTACACCACAAGAAGGGAAGATCTTCAAATCCAATCCTCTTCAAGCAGTCCAATGCATCTTCATCTTGCCTCCATCATCATCCAAGAACAAGCAAAGCAACAACCCTAATCTAAGGGAACTAAAGATGTTAATCTAGTGGAGTTAGTGCCTTAGAATCATCTAAAACTAGCACCTAAACTAAAATCAATCAAAAATAGCAAGCTATCTTATAAATTTCTACAAAAATTCCTAAAGGATCCTAATTCAATTAAGAATGTCTCATACAAAAACCAGGGACTAAATCATCTATTAAGTCCTAAAATTAAGTCCTAAATCCAAAGGTATCAATCATGAACCCTAAAAATGGAGCTTCTAAAGGTTTCAACCTAAACTACCACTTAATTTCATCACAAAAATGTGAGAAAATTCTATGGGGAGCATGCACATCTATGCTAACTACTCACAAAAAAACAGGATCAAAATCATCACCACATGATCACACAAAATACCACAAAATCAAGTATTAAACATAACTATTTTAAAATCAATTAAAATGTGAAAATTCCCCAAAAATCAGAAAATGTATGAAATAAAAATATTTTTTATCTAAAAAATACTAGATTCAATCATGAATATAATTCAAAATGAATGGGATTAATTGGATCATTTTTCAATTTTATATGATTTTTTCAAGAACCATGTATAAAATGAAGAAATTAAAGAAAATCAATGGAAATTAATAGGCGTGCGTGGCAAATAGCAAGAAAAATCAATTCATTTCAATGCTGGGCCCAAAAGGGGGGTGTTGATATCAAATGCAACCCAAGCCCAACGCTCCAGTTCTCAATTCAGAAAATCAGAAATGTTACATACCAAGGTTCGAACTCGCTCGCTTTGGTCTACACAGCGAAGCCTCTCAGGTCAATAAACGAAACGGTGCGTTTAAGGGTAGGGACGCGTGGCTCAACGTGAGCCCTGGGATCCACAGACCAAATCAAATTCTCCACGCAAACGAATGGTGAGGATTGTATCTTCCTCGTTTCAAACCTGCAACTCACGCGCGCAAGCCCAAATCGCCGGTGGCTTTTCCGACCACCCCTGCGCAACCCTAGATCCTTCTATACTCAACCATTGGTCACGATGTCTACATGAATCTTGACCAGAATTTCCTCAGGAATATAACCATGCCATTAGTTTATACTGAAAACGCACGATTCGCCAAAACCAGATCTCAACCGAAAATGGAAGGAACCCTAACTTGCCTCTAACCATCAAATTAACTAACCAGAATTCATCTACATGTTAAGGGGAACCTAACCACATGCTTCTAATGGATTAAAAGTGCATAATTAGAGAGATATTTCAAGAACTTAGAACCAACCTTGAAGCTTGGATTGTAGTGGTTATGTGCTTCAATTCTCTCTCGAACTATGCAGAATCCTCCAAGGAGTAATGGTGGACAATTCTTGATGCTCAGTTCTTGCTGCAACCTCTTGATTCTCCAAAACGCATTTCCAATTTTCAAGCTTTTTCTTCACTTCACATCAATGGATTCTCAACAGAATTCTGCTCCAGAACCTTCCAAATTCGTTCTAATTCTTACTTATAGTGTGTTCAGATGGATATCAAGCCCAAACTAGGCCCAATTATGGATTTTGGATGTTCACCTTTCCTTCCAAATTTCAACATGGAAGTGTGCCTTCAAGCCTTACTCATGCCCTAAACTCAATCCAAACCATTCACTTAATCATTAAGGAGTGTGATGTAATGGTTTTCTTCCTTTGGTTTTAACATATGGAATGTATATGATATGTTTCTTAAATATGAAGTAACCATCCAAATGACCATGTTATGGACCTCAAATCCAAAATGTGGCAATGCCAATCTTTCTAAAACATTGATTCCATTCAAATTGACCACAAATTTGACTTGGAAACATGTTAATCTCATTTATTTTGAATTTTCTCATTTTAATTCATTAAAATGGCTTTTATGTGAAGTTTCTTCAACCAATGCTTGATATAATCCATATCAATGGACACTTGATGTTTAGAAAAGCTAAAAACATCATTTTGAACAACTTTCATGTTGAACAAAAATCCATTTGGAGCTTGGAAATAGGAGTTATGGCCTTATGCTTGAAATGACCTGTAATCTCCAAATGACCAAAATGCCCTTGACTTGTCAAAGCCATAACTTGAGTTCTACAAATCCTATCAAGGACTTCTAGTACTCTCTAGAAAGATAAGAGGATAAGTAACAATATTCATGTTGACCAAGAGTTCATAGGAATTATCCTTCTAGGGCAAAAGTTTGATGCAAGTTGGGTAACTTTCAAGCTCCCAAATCCATATACCTCAGATGACCTGTAACTTGTCAAAGTGATAACTTGAGTTCTACAAATCCTATCAAGAACTTTTAGTACTAAAATTAAAACTAAGACCAAGCTCTACAACATTCATGTTGGTGGTAAGATGAGATGACAATCACATCTTGAGCTAAACTGCCTTGAAGATAGGGGTCAAACTAGGGGATTTTACACTGCCAAGCCTTAGAAACCCTAGCTTGAAACTTCTCAAACTCTCCAATCATGATGAGTTGACCTTGGAATCATCCTTATAGAATCTTAATGCATCAATCCATGATCACATGGCCCTTGGATTTAGGTCTTAACCTTGTTCAAATCATCAGTTGACTTAGGGTTGACCTAGTCAAACCCTAGCTGCACCACTCATGGCTGAGGCTTCTTATTCTTGCACAATGACCTGCCTAGGCCTCAAAGTGATCTTCAACACTTCTCATGAGCTCTCTCAAGCCCTCAGGTCTAACTTCATGGCTTCAGAATCATCTGATGGCTACCAATAACTCTCAAGTTAGGAGATCTACACACTTAGCTTCAACCACTCTCTCTGAGGATCTTTTAACTTCTCTGACAAGGATATCAACCCTTGAGCACTTGAATAAGCTTCTTAGCTAGCTTCAAACTCTTGTGTAGCTCTTGATTGGTAATCATACCTCTTGATCTCTTACACACATGTCAATGAAATGCAAATGATAATGCTAATGTGAATGAAATGAAACATAAGCTAGGTAAAGAAATGTTGGTCAAATTTTGGGGTGCAACAAGATGACAATCACATCTTGAGCTAAATTGCCTTGAAGATAGGGGTCAAACTAGGGGATTTTACACTGTCAAGCCTTAGAAACCCTAGCATGAAATTTCTCAAGCTCTTCAATCATGATGAGTTAACCTTGGAATCATCCTTATATCATCTCAATGCATCAATCCATGATCACATGGCTCTTGAATTGGGTCTCAACCTTGTTCAAATCATCAGTTGACCTAGGGTTGACCCAGTCAAACCCTAGCTGCACCAATCATGGCTGAGCCTTCTCAATCTTACACAATGACCTGTCTAGGCCTCAAAGTGATCTTCAACACTTCTCATGAGCTATCTCAAGACCTCAAGTCTAACTTCATGGATTCATAATCATCTAATGACTTCCCACAACTCTCAAGTTAGGAGACACACCCTCTTGGCATCAATCACTCTCTCTGAGGATCTTTCAACTTCTCTGACAAGGATATCAACCCCTGAACACTTGAATAACTTTCTCTAGCTAGCTTCATAGTCTTATATAGCTCTTGATTGGTAATCATACCTCTTGATCTCCTGCGCACATGTCAATGAAATGCAAATGATAATACTAATGTGAATGAAATGAAACATAAGCTAGGTAAAGAAATGTTGAGCAAATTTTTGGGGTGCAACAGCTGCCCCTATTCAAACGGCTTGGACCCGACTGGGTGAGAAGAGAACGCCTCTCAAAGAATCAACGTAAAAGACGGTTGAATACTAACAAACCCGTAAATTTGCCAACTGCGTAAGTACACGGTACTCTGATGGGGACAAATCTTCGGAAACTGAAATAATAGTTGCACGACAACTAGCTGGAGAAGCACTGATCTGAACCTCCGTCAGGATGGTTCTATGATTTATCTGATATCATTGCATCCTCAAATCATCGAGGGATCACCGGTTATAGGCAACGGGCGATCGGCCAACCGCACAGGTAAACGATACTCTGATTGTTAGGAACATCTTCAAACTGAGTATGACAGTTACACGACAACTCTGCTGGGGAATTGGTCACACGGTAACCGGTGAAAGGTCTAATCTCAAATCTCAGTCAGGATGATCATCTGATTTTGCTGTAGATATTCGTCCTCAAGTCATCAAGGGGTCACCGGTTACGCGGTAACTGGTAATGAATGGTTGATTATACCGTCAGGCGTTCTGTGACATAGCAGAAGAATTCCTTATCGTCGCCTATGGACTCATCAAGTCGCTAGGAACGTCGACAATATCTTTGCCGGACTTCATCAGTAAGTCAATAAGGGATCACCGGTTATTCGGTAACTAATGAAGGGCTACTCTCAAATCTCCGTCGGGATGATTATCAGATTTCGCTGCAGCTTCTTCCTCAAGTCATCAAGGAATCACTGGTCACTCGGTAACTGGTGATACATAGCTGATATTGCCGTCAGGCATTTCGCGACACTGCGGCAAAAGGATTCCTCAAGACTCATCAGGTCATTAGGAACTTTTAATAATCAAGTTAATTATGCCGTCGGGCATTCAAACAACATCTCGGGCGTCACCCGGACTTCGTTAGTAAGTCGAGAATAGAATCCTCGGTCAATCATGAACCCAATAGGGATATCTATTCTTTCGCCGTTGGGCACTCCGCGTCAGTTGGGAGAACTGCTTCGGTCTCGCAGTCGGACTTCGTCAATAAGTCTTCAAATGGAATCCTTAATCAATCAGGACCCACTGAGGATATACAATCTTTTACCGTCAGGCACCCTGCGTCAGCTAGGCAAACTGCTTCGACATCGCAGTTGGACTTCATCAGTAAGTCTTGAAATAAAATCCTTAGTCAATCACGGACCAATAAGGATATACATTCTTTTGCCGTCAGGCACCCTGCGTTAGCTAGGTAAACTGCTTTGGCATTGCAGTTGGACTTCCTCAGTAAGTCAGGGAATTTGGCACTACTGCCAGACTTCAATCATCAAGTCTTCCAGGAAATTTCAACTTTTCTGTTTAAAACCTGTTGGGGATGACACATCTCCGCTGGGGATTCTGGCGAACTATCAAGTAACTTTGCTTCGGGGATCCAGAAATCATTCTGGGTGAATCATCTCTGTTGAGGAAATCAAGAATCATCTTGAACAAACAACTCCGTCCGGGACTTCAAGAATCACCCTGAACCAATAACTATGCTGGAGATTTCAGGAATCATCCTGAGCAAACACTCTGCTGGGGACTCTAAGCATCAACTTAAGCAACCCTCCCTGGTGACTTCACTGGGGACTTTAAGAATCATCTTAAGCAATCAGCTTCGCTGAGAAGTTCAAGGATCATCTTGGGCGAGCGACTTTGCTGGGGGAATTCAAGAATCATCCTGAGCCACACCACTCTTCTGAGATTTCAGGAATCATCCTGAGCAGACATCCTGCCGGGGAACACCTGCAAAACAAGAACGGTAACAACCTAGCTCATGTTTCATATGCATATGTTTGACGATGGCGCAATGCTCCATGCGATGGGAATGCTACGTGTTTTTAGGGTAAATGCTATGCAATCATGCAAGATGCTACGACCCCATCAGCAAAATAAATGCTGAGGGGAGAATCCTCCTGTCAAGGAGAGAGAACCACTCTGGTGGAGGAAGGAATCATCCTGCCGAGGAGAAGAAGTCACACCTATCTCAATCGGATTCCGCCTGGGGAACGAACTTCAGCCGACTACTGCAGGGGAACAAAGTTCTACAAGAACCTGAACCCGCTCAACCAGGTATTCAAACCACAAACTGTCGAGGAAACGATATCAATCGCAGAAATAAACTGCACGACATTCACAACAACGCTTTCTGGGGATAACGACTCCGATGGGAAAAAATAGCATCAGCTATTCCACACTCTACTGGGGAAAACCACTCATGGCTTCAACGGATTTCCGAGACTCGGCTCTCTTGGGGATCTGCAAACTCGGTTGGGGAAGAAGGAATCATCCTGCTTGCTGAGGAGAGTACAACTCTGTGGGGAATCTCAGTTCTCCTGGAGACTTCAGTCTGAACTATCAACAGCTGCACACTTCAGTATATGACTCAGCTGGGGAAATGACGTTCCTTCAGGATGCATCTGGTTAGGGAGAGAATCTTCTCTGCTTGGGGACGCATACGGTGTACTACCTGGTATATTCTACACCTGCAACAACACAAACAAACAGACAAGATACCCTTCTCAAAGGGACCTATCAAGGTTATCATCTTGTGACAATGTTCAAGTAATTCATTGTTTCAACAATCAGTGGCCTGGGCCAGTAAGTTTATGTATGCGCATTTTATCAAAAACATCGGCGTTCTTTTTTCGCAAACAAAACAAATAGATGCTAAACAAACAAACAGAATTGCTGAATAGTATACATTTTATTGATAACGAACCCCTGAATGGGTAAAAATGTTTTACAACAGATGCAAGCTCCTGGAATGAGGAAGCTGCGCAACAATAAAAACATAAATATACATCAGTATATACACAAATGTCGGCAATGAGGCGTAGACGAACACCATGAGTTGATCCCTCTATGACCCACTCGACTTCGATACTTCTCCGACGCTTCAGCTTCAGAAGAGATTGATTCAGATAAACGGCCCTCAGGTCTTCCAAACCACTAAACAAAGAAAGTCCATACGCGGAACGCAGTCATTTGCTTTTTCAAATCCCTAACTTTTGCCTGAACCGCCCTTTCGGGTTTTTGATTCACCGGGATACCCTTTTTTGCCAAAGTCACCCATCCGGGTTTTCGACTTTGCGGGTGTACATTTTTTCTTTTATATCCCTAATTTTTGCCCGAACCTTTTTCCTTTTTTATGGTTTGCCGGGATGCCCCATTTTTGCCTGGATATTCTTTTTCTTTCCAGCGGGTCATTCTTTAAGCAAAGTATTTTTTAACTGCGTCCGCGTTCACCGGGGATGCAAAATATTCACCATCCATCGTAGATAACAACAAGGCTCCTCCCGAAAAGACCTTGCTAACGACGTACGAACCTTCGTAATTGGGAGTCCACTTGCCCCGGTGATCGGAGTGTGGAGGAAGAATCTTCTTCAGGACGAGATCACCCGTCTAAAAGCTTCTAGGACGCACCTTCTTATCATAAGCTTTCTTCATTCGGCTTTGGTACAGACGACCATATGAAATCGATGTTAACCTCTTCTCATCCATCAGGCTGAGTTGGTTTAGTCGGTTCTTAATCCATTCTGCCTCGTCGAGTTTCACGTCAACCAAAACTCGTAAAGAAGGGATCTCAACTTCTAGCGGTAGGACAGCTTCCATACCGTGCACTAGTGAGAAAGGAGTTGCCCCGGTTGATGTACGTACCGTTGTACGATAACCGAGTCTTTATAGGTCACGACCATCTTTTGTACAATCTTCTTAATGTTTTTATTGGCCGCCTCAACCGCGCCATTCATCTTTGGCCGGTAAGGAGATGAGTTGTGGTGTTCAATCTTGAAACTCTGGCACAGCTCCTTCATCATCTTGTTATTCAGATTCGAACCATTATCAGTAATGATCCGTTCGGGAACTCCGTATCGACAGATGATGTCCCTCTTTATGAATTTAGCTACCACCTGCTTGGTCACATTAGCATATGAGGCTGCCTCCACCCACTTGGTGAAGTAGTCGATGGCTACTAGAATGAAGCGATGACTGTTAGATGCAGTGGGCTCGATCTTGCCTATCATGTCGATGCCCCACATGGAGAACGGCCATGGGGAGGACATGACATTTAATGGGCATGGCGGCACGTGAATCTTATCAGCATAAATCTGGCATTTATGACATCTCTTCGCGAATCTGAAGCAATCTGACTCCATTGTCAGCCAGTAATATCCTACTCTCAGGATATTTCTTGTCATAGCGTGCCCGCCGGTGTGCGTACCAAATTTGCCTTCATGGACTTCTTCCATGAGCATACTCGCTTCTTTCTCATCTACACATCTGAGTAGCACGAGATCGTGGTTTCTTTTATACAAAACTCCATCAGGATTGAGATAAAAATTTCCAGACAACCTCCTCAGAGTCTTCTTATCCTGGGTTGATGCTCCCGCAGGATACTCCTTAGTCATAAGGAAGGTTTGGATGTCATGGAACCATGGCTTGCCGTCGGAGGCTTCCTCGATCACAAAGATGAATGCAGGTCTATCAAGACGAGAAAGGACAATTCTTGGAGCTTCATTCCAAAAATTGATTTTATACATCGAAGCCAACGTGGCTAAGGCATCAGCCATCTGGTTTTTCGCTCTAGGCACATGATGGAGTTCCACTCGATCAAAGAACGGAAGCAGCCTTCTGGCATAGTTCATGTACGACACCAAATTCGATTGACGAGTCTCCCACTCCCTTTTAATCTGGTTAATCACAAGTGCCGAGTCACCATATACATCTAGGTTCTTGATTCTCAAATCAATTGCTTCTTCTAGACCCATGATGCATGCTTCGTACTCCGCTTCATTATTGGTGACCGGAAACTTCAGTCTCGCGGTGAACGGGATGTGGGATCCATGGGGAGTCGTGATGATTGCCCTAATGCCACTTCCGTAAGAATTAACCGCCCCATCAAATATCAATTTCCACTAGGATTTCCTGTCTGAACCCTCGTTGGGCAACGGTTCATCGCAATCTTTCACCTTAAGAAACATGATATCCTCATCGGGGAATTCAAATTTCATCAGCTGATAGTCCTCGATCGGCTGTTCGGCCAGGTATTCAGACAATACGCTGCCCTTAATGGCCTTCTAGGAAACATACTGAATGTCATATTCCGTCAACACCATTTGCCATCTGGCAATCCTGCCTGAAAGCGCCTGCTTCTCGAAGACGTACTTGATCGGATCCATCTTCAAAATTAGCATGGTGGTGTGATTGAGCATGTACTGTCGTAAATGTTTGGCAGCCCAGGCTAGTGCACAACACTTTTTCTCCAGCATCGAGTAACGAGATTCACAGTCCGTGAACTTTTTACTCAAATAGTAAATGGCATGCTCCTTTCTGCCTGTCTCGTCGTGCTGACCGAGAACACACCCCATACTATTCTCAAGAACTGTCAAGTACATGATTAAGGGTCGTCCGACCACTGGGGGTATCAAGATCAGAGGTTCCTGTAGATACTGTTTTATCTTATCAAATGCCTTCTGGCAATCCTCGTTCTAGATAATCGCCTGATTTTTCTTTAGCAGTTTGAACATCAGATAAACCTTGCAATGTAGTTTATTCTGCCCAGGAAACCAGGAACTTATTTTTCTGTTTTTGGCGCTGGCATTTCTTGTATTGCTTTTATCTTCGCAGGATCAACCTCGATGCCTCTTTCACTCACGATAAACCCCAGTAGTTTTCCCGACCGTACTCCGAAAGTACACTTGTTAGGATTCAGCCTCAACCTGAACTTCCTGAGCCTCTCAAAAAGCTTCAGCAAATTGACCAGATGTCCTTCCTCCGTTTGGGACTTCGCAATCATGTCATCAACATAGACTTCAATCTCATGATGAATCATATCATGAAACAAAGTGACCATTGCTCGTTGGTAAGTGGCCCCTGCGTTCTTCAGACCGAAAGGCATTACCTTGTAGCAAAATGTTCCCCAAGGCGTAATAAACGTAGTTTTCTCCATGTTCTCCGGCGCCATCTTGATCTGATTGTAACCGGAGAAGCCATCCATGAAAGAAAATACAGAGAACTGAGCTGTATTGTCGACCAACACATCGATATGAGGGAGCGGGAAATCATCTTTAGGGCTCGCCCTATTCAAATCCCGATAATCGACGCACATTCGCACCTTACCGTCTTTCTTTGGTACGGGCACTATGTTGGCGACCCACGAAGGGTAAGTGGTGACCGCTAAGAAGCCAGCATCAAGCTGCTTTTGCACTTCTTCTTTGATCTTAACGGCCATATCTGGTCGTGTCCTCCTAAGCTTCTGCTTGACGGGAGGACAATCTTCTCGCAGCGGCAAGTGATGGACCACAATGTCAGTGTCGAGTCCGGGCATATCTTCGTATGACCAAGCAAAGACGTCACTATACTCTCTCAGCATCTCGACCAATCTCTGCTTGACATCACTCTGCAATGCGGCCCCTATCTTGACGTTCCTGACAAGTTCTTCAGAACCCAGATTCATAATCTCAATCTCTTCTTCGTGAGGCAGAATAACTTTCTCCTCTTGTTTCAACAAGCGGGCTAACTCTTCGGGAAGGTCTCCGTCTTCATCAATCTCTTCTTCGGCTTGATAGATCGGGCAATCGAAGTCGAAGTGAATCGTAGAAGGTCCAGAGTCGATGTCATCTGCTATGTGGATCCTGCAATAACAAGGGTTAAGCTTAAAACAAGGATATGCAGGTTAGCACAAACCCCATTGCCATTTTATTGTTTTTCAAAACAAATATAAAACAGGAATAACAGAGATCACAATATTTGAATACGAAGAAAAGCGCCTTTTGATTTATTGGTAAAATGCATGTACATAATCAAACAAGGCCCTGACAATAAAACCACTATGCCCCGGGTAGGACATAGGGTTGTACAACAATTGGAGAAAGTAAATCATTACTCTTTGCCTGTCACTTGGATGGTATCCCTGATAGACCAGTTGTTGAGGCTCTCGCCTGATTTGCTTGGCTGGATCCAAGAGTCTAGGTCGCAATCACTGTCTTCGCCGTCTTCAGACACTGCGTTGACACTTTCAAATATCACTCCGCCACTGGTAAACTGGATCGGCCCTTTACCTCGCGACGCACTGTGAGAAGAGGAGGCTTCATCCGCAGGAGAGTATCCTAACCCAAACTTGTCCTGCTTGTTGGGTATCTCTAGAATCTGCCCCCAGCCTGAGGTAGATCCGGCTTGAACAACGACCCGGGCTTCCTTGAAGGAAGAGAGAGTCATCTCTGGTTTCTCAGTGATTACAGGAGCTACGTTCTTGACTTTAACAGCTTCGGACGCCTGACATAGGGTTTCGTGGATTTCCCCATCCATCTCAACATATTTGAAGGATGACAAATGGCTCACCATTATGTCTTCCTCGCCACATACGGTCACGACACTACCTGCGACAGCATACTTGAGTTTCTGGTGCAACGTGGAGGTCACGACGCCAGCAGAATGGATCCATGGCCGACCTAAGAGACAGTTGTAGGCAGGCATGATGTCCATAATGTAGAAGACTGCGTCAAATGTTTCCGGCCCAACTTGGATTGGCAACGCCACCTCCCCGAAAACATGACGTTTGGTTCCATCGAACGCTTTCACAACCAGGTCACTGGGTGTGCAAATCAATCCTCGAGTATCTAACTTCATCAATGCTTTCTTCGGAAGAACATTGAGTGACGACCCCGTGTACACCAACACATGAGACATAATCGTTCCCCTACACTCTATCGAGATGTGCAGGGCAATGTTGTGGTTTCTTCCCTTCGGTGTCAGCTCCAGGTCAGTGAACCCTAACCCGTTTCCAGCATTCACATGGGCTACGACCCCTTCCAACTGGTTGACCGATATTTCCTGCGGTACATACGTGGCATTCAAGACCTTTAACAGCGCGTTGCGATGTGCCTCAAAACACAACAACAGATTTAGAATGGAGATTTTCGAGGGTGTTTGATGGAGATGATCCAAGATCTTGTAATCACTCTTCTTAATCAACCTCATAAACTCTTCAGCGTCTTTAACAAGTAAGTCCTTCTCTACCCCCCGAGGGGTTTCCTCAATGACTTTAGCTTTTCCCTTATCAGTTACATCAGCTTTGTCGGCTTTGTCCGCTTTGTCTGCCACAATCTCAGGTGGAGCAAATACCCTTCCGCTGCGCGTGATTCCGCCAATTCCCACTAGGTTATCCACAGACGACCCAACTGGTTCCAGTTCAAACTTCTGTCCGTTGCAGTAGACGTCTGCCCCATAATGCCACGGGACAGCATTGGTGCTTTCAAAAGGTATCGGCCCAGCTTTGGTGATGGTGATCGTAGGTGGTCTGGGTGCAGAAATGGTGATCGTCCGACGAGGGATGGTGATGGTGGCAACCTCATCATCTTGCTTCAGCATTACCTCTCCAGATCCATATTCGGCCCTCCGGCTAAACTGCAAGATTCCTTCGGTCATTAGACTCTGGATCCCTTCTATCAACTGTTCACATCCATCAGGACGAATCGCACAGCCCATACACAGTTCTCCACAGCCCGGGAAGAAACCTCTTTTCATCAGCTTGGCTTTAACGAAGCTAGGCGGTGTCTTCAGATACTTGACATCAGTCAACAAATCCAAGCTCTCGTCTTCAATAATGGCATTTACCCCACCTCCCCTATGATTCGGCATAGGGTTCTTCGTGACATTTGGCACATTATCTGAGAAGTTGATGATCTTGGCGTCCACCATATCTTGCACTTTGTGCTTGAAGGCCTTGCAATTTTCTATCGTGTGGCCTGACGCCCCTGAGTGAAACTCGCATGTTGCATTCGCATCATAACCTGGCGGAGGTGCCCCTGTCAAGGGAGTCAGGGTTCTCTTCTGGATTAGCTGTAACTGAAGCAAAGTCTGTAACAACTGAGCATAAGACATGGGCGGAGTCTCAAGGTGACGGCTCGACAGAGGGGCCCTGTTCTGATACTTCCTGTACCCTTGCTGATTCGGCTGCTGCTGCTGCTGCTGCTGCTGGGGTTGTTGGACAGCGGGGATGGTTATGCTAGCCACCTGCTGATGCTGGCCTTTGCCTTTCATTCGAGCGTTGGACACAACGCTCGTCTCTCCTTCCCGCCTTTTGCCACCATATGGTTTCTTTCCTCCTCCAGCTGAGGATAGATCACCTTGAATTTTCCCCAGTTTGATCCCATTTTCAACGTGCTCACCCGTGATAATGAGATCTGAGAAGCTTCCAGATATACTACTGACCAATTTCTTGTAATAAACCCCTGGGAGGGTGGCTACGAACATTTCAACAAGCTCCCGTTCAACCATCGGCGGCTAAACCCTAGCTGCTAATTCACGCCACCTCTGGGCGTATTCTTTGAACCCTTCGTTGTTCCTCTGTGACAAATTTTGTAGTTGGACCCGGTTCGGAGCCAAGTCACTGTTATATTGGTAATGGTGCATGAATGCTTCAGCAAGTTCCTTCCACGTGCGCACACTGGTAGGTTCCAGACTCATGTACCATTCCAGGGAGGGCCCGAACAAGCTATCCTGAAAGAAGTGCATCAGCAACTTCTCGTCTTCAGAGTGAGCGGACATTTTCCGGTAGTATGATCTCAGATGGACGCGAGGGCAAGTGGTGCCCTTGTACTTCTCAAAGTCGGGTACCTTGAACTTGGGAGGTACCTTGAAATCAGCAATCAGTCCCAGCTTGGACATGTCAATACCCATAGTGTTCAGGTTCTCGAAATTTCTCATCTTGTCCTCGAGTGCCTTAAACCTCAGACATGCTTCAGCAGTAAGCTCTCCTTCAGCACCTTTCTGTGAGAACACATCGTCTTGACGGTCTTCTAACCATGGCTAAGGCCCATACAGATTTCCAACACCTGTGTTGCCGTTGCCTAGCCCAACATTGACATTAGCTTCGAAATTCCCATTACCGACGCCAGTCGTATTACCATTGAGCCCCATGTTAGCGATCACATTGCCGTTGGCACTACCGTTCCCCCCAGTCACGGGGACGCCATTCTGAGGAGTTTCAACAGGTGGAGGGGTTGGAACAGTTCCACCATGGAGTACACCATTGCTGTCAACCCTTGAAATCAGAGGTTGGACCAAAGTTCTGAGCTGGTCTTGGCCGTTGGCAACCACTTGCATGAGCTCCATGAAGCGGTCTATCCTCTCTCGGAGTTCTTGAACGTCAGTCTGCACTTGCTCCATAGCTCTAGCTTGATTTGCTCTGGTCGGATAGCGGTGGATTGGCCTTTGATCAATCCTGGAACAACCTGCATACACAAAGGGTTAGAAAAACGACAACGTGCTCGTTATGCATATGCTTCATGCAAATGCAAACGTGTGTCTGTGCATTAGGGAGATATCCCCCCCCCCCCGATCCTAGTGCCTGAGTGCCAGTGCTGATAATAAGAAGTCCGAGTCCAGTCATGGAAATAACATCTCATATATATAAAGAAAGCCCATCAAGGTAGTATACAATGTCACTGAGTACAAGCAGCATCAATAGCATGACCTCAACCAACAAGCCTAGCAATGGTCAGCATACAACAATGATCAAAACAAAAGGATTACAAATATAGTCAAGCACGGCCACGGGCGCGAAACTCTTCTAACAACCCCTTCGTTTCTGGATGACCAGGCCGAGTGAGCAACCCTTCGATGAGTAGCTCCCTCTGCATAATGGTGTATTGAAGACCTTCAACTGAGTCTTCCCATGCTCCTTCGCCGAAACAATCTTCTAACTTCCTCTTCTTGGATTCGAACGTCAGCTTGCGCTCCTTCAGGTTAGCAAGAGCTTTGTTGAGCAGGCCTTCAGCGGCATATCTGCGAGCGATTTCTTCATCAAACCTCTTCTCACTAGCCTTCACCTGGGCCTTCAGCTTGGAGATCTGTTGCTTCAGCTTATCCTCCCGTTCTTTTCCGTTGGCTAGGGTGGCCTTCCAATGCTGATTAAACTTGGATATTCTCTGATACGCTTCATCCAAGTGTTGCTTCTTAGTAGCTAGTACGTCATTAACAACTTTGAAGTTTCGACCCAAGCGCTCACGCTCGGCCATCTGCTTAGTCAAATCTGTCCCTAACTGGTTCACCAGCTCTGTCTGCCTCTTGAAGGAATGGACGGCTTCGCTTCTCTCGCTTCTGAGTTGAGCCAATTCTTTCTCCAGTTCTTCATTTGCCTTCTTCAGCTCATCTCTCTCAGCTAACACCTGATTATGCTGCGGAATAGGCAAGGTGGTAGGCTCTTCAATCACTGGAGGGTTTTCTGGCTTGGCAGGAGGAAACGGCATCCATATAGCATCTGCTCTGGCTCTGATCCAAGTCACGTATGGAGCGTAGGCCTGGCTATTACTTTTTCCTAGCGACAGCTTTCCCTTCTTACTGCTACTATTCCAAGCGTGCTGAAGCTTAGATAACATACCCCCCTCTAGAAGACCAGTGAGGTACAGAGATTCCTGCACCTCTTCATCCTTCGACGGAGCTCTCAAAGCATAAGCAAACTGTCGGACCAACAAAGATGGATTATAGTTTATACATCCCTTCCTGTTTATCAAAGGCACATTCGGAAACCCGCTGCAGCTGAAGATAATCTCAGTACCCAACCTATCTCTATCAAACCAGACAACATCTTCCGCTGACAGACTCATCAAGTGCTCAGACCACTCAGTTGTGGCTGCAGATGAAGCAAAGGGACCCTTCTTGGGTAGGTAGCTATCAAGCCATCTATAGAGCAGGGGTACACAGCATGAGACATTCTTACCCCTTCTGTTCTCGTTTTTGTAGTGGACGGCATGGTAGACATCTCCTATCAAGGTAGGGACTGGATTGCCTGATGCAAAGATATGGAAGGCGTCGACGTCTACAAAGTCAGGCATATTGGGGAAGAGAATGATGCCATGTATGCACAGAGCAAGAATGGCGTTGAACACGACCCAACATCCGTCTTTGGCGCACTACTGAGCTTTTCCCACTAAGAACTACAAAGAGAAACCAGGAACCTTGTTCGAACTAGACAAGATCAACTCGGAGGCATCTAGGTGAAGTGAAGGAGCTAGACTAGCCAGATTAGGCTCAACATCCATATGAACAAAGGGCATCTGACTCTTGATAGGCACACCTAACAAATCAACATACTCCTCTAGTGTGGGTGCGAGAATAAAGTCCTTGAAGGTAAAGCACCTCAAAGGAGGATCGTAGAACTGCAGTAGGGCGTGCAACCCGTTCAACTCAAACACAGAAGGTTTACGAACCAAGCTGAGCAGTTTCCCATAAGCCTTTCTGAATTCATCTCTCACAGAATCATCCGCCAAAGCAATCAAACCAGTCAGCTGAACAACATCAGGAGTGGGGAGTTTTTAGGCCACAGTCTTCCTCAGAGAACTCATAATAGCACAACAGAAGGCAAGAAAACCTGAATCGGGGGAAACGGTACCTGCAACACAGACACACGTTAATGAAATGCAGATGAATATGCAAAACAATGCAAAATGCAATCATGCAGCAGGAGATCAAGACGACTATGCTATTGAGGAGATGAAGGTTCTGTATCAACAAAACCACAATACTGCTCTGTCAAGAACAACCACTATCTCTGATAAGAAGAAAACCCAGGTATCGGACCATAAATTTGCTCTGTCGAGAACAAACACACATCTGATAATAAGGACCTCTGATACAGGACCATAAATCTGCTCTATCAAGAACACATACATCTTTGAAGATAAGAACCTCTGATACCAACAAAACTGATTCACTATCAAGAAAACCAGGTAGTCTGAAGGTTAAGGCTTCCTGCAACAAACCCAACCATGCTCACAGGTATGGACCTATATTGACACAAGTTCGGCATCCTATGCGATCATCAGCGTCACAGACATTCAAGAGGGGTGATACGATACCCAGAAGGTGTGGCATCACCGTCTCCTGAAGCGGCCTCACTCAGCTGAATTCCAAATGATCGGTCCCCAGAGTCGACAATCCTCCAAACCAACAACCCCTCAGGCCCAAAGGGCCGGAAAAGAAGTCAACCGGGAGAACCTCGTCTGAGCGTGGATTTCATGAGACACTAGTGTCTGCAAAGCAAGCAAGCGCCCACTAATTTCCACAACTAATACTAAGTACACTCAAGCCTGGTTCTGGCTTCTCACTCATCAGAATGCCCCTCCCACAACAGCACAGATAATCATATCATACTGAAAATAAAGTGCGGGAAAATAAAATGCGATAAACAAACACAACCCAACAAGTAATCATACAAGCGCTAGGATTGACTCTCGTACAGGGACGTTGGATCCCCATATTGACTCGCATAAGGGACGTTGGATCCCTAGGAAACTATCAAGTCCCCAGCAGAGCCGCCAACTGTCGCTACCGTGAAAATAAGGTGCCGGCAAAACAGAAGAGTCGCCACCTTTCGTTATTTATCACTCAGAACGGGAAAGGAAACGATCGGAAAAACCTGACAAAAAGGTACTAGACAAGGTCATCGCAACCATTGTCTGGGTTCGGGAGTCGGTTACGCAAGGGGAAGGTATTAGCACCCCTTATGTCCATCGTACTCTATGGGATCCACGCTTGTTGTGTTTATCTGATGGGTTGGTTTTCTATCTACCTATCAAGGCCGGTCTGAAAAGAAAAGAAAATGACTCGGCAAAGCGTCACACTTTATGCCTACGTATTCTCATCAGAGAATGAGAAATCAGAGTCAACGTAGTTCGCCTAACTACGGGTAACGGGGAAGGTGGCTCGCCAATACGTCAGTATTGTGCCTACGTACTCTCAACAGGCTTGAGAGCTCAGAGCTTACGTAGTTCGGGATAATATGGATTACGGGAATTCAGATTCATCTGTTTTTTCGAGTAGGGTTAACAAACAGTTCCAGCAGTTTGGTGTACGCAGCTCGACCCTTGGAGACTTAGGCGTTACCGTTTACGGTAGAACTGGGAGTTAACAACACTCTTTTCTTCAGAAAAGCTTCCTTTGAATTACGGGCCCACGGGGCAAAAAGGCTTGAAGTTTGTTTTCTGTCTTTTACGGAAGAACTGTTTTTTATGGATGTTTGCAACCAATATCGTACTAGAGACTATGACCTGAGAGTGAATGCGTCACATGTCACTCAAAGGGTGCCATACTAAACATCCAGACTGTTGAAAAGAAACTCTCCAACAATCCTTTCTCAGATAGCTTAAGGCTCGTAACGTACGACGTCAGTAAACCTTTATTACTATATTTTAATTTATTTTGAGATGAGAAGAGAGAACGAATAGGTTCAACTAAGGGGAGACTATCAAGTCCTAATGTTGTCATGCCAAGGATCCATCCTATGGTTGAAGTTTGAAACAGGGATCTCCTAGAAGTTATCATGCATAGGTTTCAACCTAAAGTTCTAATCATCACTTCCTTATGAAAGGAAGTGAGATTCCTAGGGGATCATGTCAATGATAAACAGAAACAGATAAAGCATCAGCTTAAACAGTAAACAGTAAACGACTGTAAAATGCATGCAATGCAAGTGAGGGAGGAAATGTGTGTGGGGCATCAGCCTCCACAATCTCATCTCAACCTCAAGCCAAATATGAATAACTGTAATCATGCAGGAAGAAATAACATGCTATCAAGCAAACATACAATAACTGCAATCATACAGAAGAAGTAACATGCTATCAAGTAAACACAAACCACATAGGCAAGGGAGCTGGGCTCTACCGAATACCCGCAAGCAAAGCCATACAGTAACAATACAAGCAGAGGGAGCAACTCAACCTCTAGTGCAATCATGCTCCTAGCTTAATAGAATCTAAACATGAACTTATTCTAATGCATCAAGCAAATCAAACAAGTCACATCAATACAGTTGCACAGAAAGAAAACAGACAGGAAAGAAAGCAGATCAACAACTTCCACAACTCCACAGCAAAGCAATTCTGACATCAGTTCAGTCCTCAGCCTTCAACTGCCCTCCAAGGCTACCATTTTCAATAGCAAGTGTCAACTTGCCTCTTCAAGCTTTCAATACCTCAAGCATAAGTATCAACTTATTCTTTCTTCTTCCTCAAGCTTCAGCTCTTTGGTAAACTCCACCTTCAGGCTTCAATCCCCATTGCAAGTATCAACTTGTCTTTCAGGCTCTCAATGTATCAACATAAGTATCAACTTATTCTCTCCTCTTCAAGCCTCAGCTCTTCACTCAATTTCAATTTGATCTCCTTCATGAGTGTCAACTTGTTCTTCTGGACCTTCAAGCTTCAGCCCTCTCCTCCTTACAAGTATTAACTTGCTCTTCCTGATCTACAAGCTCCAGATTCAATGGTAGCCTTCAAACACAAAGAAGTATCAACTCATATACCTTAATCTCTTCAATCAAGGAACTTCATCCTCTAGCATGGGAGAAAGATTCATCTAACAAGAGCAAAGTTTGGATGATTGGTAGCAGAGTGAGGACCAAAGGTCACCACTAAGCATCCTATCATCAGAGAAAGGGACCCTCAAAGGTTCTACCAACTTGTAAAGAGCCACACATCCTACCAAAGGAGGGATGAGGCCTCTACAAAGGGACCTTACATCATAGGGAAGAATGGAAGTGATCAACATCTTCCATGTTTATGAAGGAAGGGAATCTATCTAGAAGCTCTGCCTACAAACCCTAATCTTAACACCTAATCAACACTACACCAAAAGAAGGGGAGATCTCCACATCCAAACTTCTTCAAGCATTCCATGGTAGCCCAAGCTTGTCTTCAACACCATTCAAGAGCAAGAGAGGCAAAACCCTAATCTAAGGGAACTAAAGAAGTCAATCTAGTTGAATTAGTGCATTAGAATCATCCAAAGTTAGCACCTAAACTAAAATCAAACAAAAATAGTAAACTACATTATAAATTCCTACAAAAATTCCTAAGGGACCCTAATTCAATCATGAATCTACCATACAAAAATCAGAGGTTGAATCATCCACCAAGTTCTAGATATAAACCCTAAATCATAAGGTACTAACCATAAACCCTAAAAATAGAGCACCTAAAGTTTCAACCTAGAACTACTATTTACATTCATCATAAAAATGTGAGAAATATCTAGGGGGAACATGCATATCTATGCTAGCTACACACAAAAAATCAATGCAAAAATCATCATCACATGATCAAACCAAATTCAACAAAACCAAGCATCAACCATGGTCATTTTAATATCAATTAAAATTCAACAAATGCAAATAAAATAAAAAATGCATGAAATATTAATATTTTTTATCTAAAAAAAACTAGATTCAATCATGAATCCATGGAAAAAAGAATGGAATCATTTGAGTTATTTTTCAATTTTTTAGGGATTATTCAATAACCATGTAAAATGAAGAAAATAAAATGAAAACAATGAGAAATTGACAAGCGCGTGGTGTGAATAGCATACTTTCTCAGTTCATTTCAGTGTTGGGCCCAAAAAGGGGGTGTTGGTAGCAATCTGTGTTTAAGCCCATGACTAACATTTAAATGAAACGCATCGTTTCATATCAACTCAGAATCCTTCACAAAGTTTAAATCACTCGTGGCCGTTGGATCCTTCCCAGGTCAAAGTCTTCAGCCCATATCCAATGGCTACCTAGTCGTCTTCTTCCTTTTGAATGTTGGAGGGAAAGAAACCATGGAAGTTCAGAGCTTCAACTCCAGCTTCCCCAAATCGTACTTCATCAATACTCCATCAAAACTCTGACATGAATACACTAATCCACTCCATTTTTCCCATTGAATCTAACCATGCTAATCAATAACATTGAGACTCATCCTAACTCAAATCACGATTAAAATCTCAGAAATCACTCAAGAATCAAATCTCACCAAACTTAAAATTAAGGTGTCTAACATCATCACCATGCTTCACTGAGTTGATCTAGCTATCAAATTAAGATTAACTCTCAAGAATCACCAAGATACGATCAAGAACAAAATTTGTGTCATCTTACTAATTGTCTCCAAACCTAGCCAATTGCTACCAGAAAGCTTCTACTAACAACCTACATCACATCTAAACTAACAATTCCTATTGATTATGCTTAAATTAAGCTGCACGATGAAAAGTACATACCTGAAAATTCTTGATGAACAGAGTGGTTAAATCTTCAAATCAACCTTCAATAAGCTCCAGATTCCTTCACTAGCATCCAATCAACCTTCTGTATGCAAAGAAATGAGCTGAAACCTCGTGGATTCTTGAACCCGATTCTGAGTTGCAAGCTTCCAACTCCAATGGCCAACTCACGATTCTTCCATAGTTTTGCCTTGAATTTGATCTGGGATCAATCACTAACCCTAGAGCAAGCTATTGAGATCAATAACTTGGATTGAAATGGCTTCAATGGCTGTAACAGATTTTGATTTGCAATGTGCAAATTCAAAATGCAATCTCACTCTTCTCTCTCAATTCCCACCAACCATGGCTCTGAATCACTTCATAATCATATATAGGACATGAATGAATGATCTAGAAAGTTCTGGATCACTCTAATGAGAAGTTCAATATCTCATCTCACTTGAAATTCAATCTCATGCCATGGTCATATCAGTTTTGCTAGCAGCTTGCATTTTCCCTCATTCTCATCCAAATTCTCTCCACATGAGATTTTGAAGGTGTTTAGATGTGTTTGCACCTTGGTTTTGATCCTATGTGTAGTTTGGCATATGTACCTTAAGCCTTAAGCAAGCAAACGCAACTCCATGATTTTGACCTCAAATGAGAAAAGTGTCATTGCCATTGTCTTTAAAATGCATTTTACAATCAAAATGACATATAGGTTTGTCTCATTTGGTCACCAAATGAAAAATCACAAATTTGGTCCTTTTAATGAACTTTAATTCTTCCTTTTTAAGTCAATTTTGCAATTTTGAGTTACAAGCAATTCCAACCTCTCATGACCACTTGTCTAGCCTTAAAACATCATTTTGAACAAGTTTGATGTTGAACATTTTCCCATTTGAAGCTTGCAAATAGGAGTTATGGCCTTATGAATGAAATGACCTATAATCTCCAAATACCCAAAATACCCTTGACTTGTCAAAGCCATAACTTGAGTTATACAAATCCTATCAAGAACTTCTAGTACTCTCTAGAAAGATAAGAGGATAAGGAATAACATTCATGTTGACCAAAAGTTCATAGGAATCATCCTTCTAGGGAAAACGTTTCATGCAAGTTGGGTAACTTTCAAGCTCCAAATTCACATTCATCTGATGACCTATAACTTCACAAAGCCATAACTTGAGTTCTAAAAATCCTATCAAGGACTTATAGCACTCAAATTAAAGCTAAGATCATGCTCTACAACAATCATGTTGGGGGAAAGATGATATGACAATCACATCTTGAGCTAAATTTACTTGAAGATAGGGGTCAAACTAGGGGATTTTACACTGTCAAGCCTTAGAAACCCTAACATGAAATTTCTCAAGCTCTTCAATCATGATGAGTTAACCTTGGAACCATCCTTATATCATCTCAATGCATCAATCCATGATCACATGGCTATTGAATTGGGTCTCAACCTTGTTCAAATCATCAGTTGACCTAGGGTTGACCCAGTCAAACCCTAGCTGCACCAATCATGGTTGAGCCTTCTCAATCTTACACAATGACCTGTCTAGGCCTCAAAGTGATCTTCAAAACTTCTTATGAGCTCTCTCAAGACCTCAAGTCTAACTTCATGGCTTCAGAATCATCTGATGACTTCCCACAACTCTCAAGTTAGGAGACACACCCTCTTGGCATCAATCACTCTCTCTGAGGATCTTTCAACTTCTCTGACAAGGATATCAACCCCTGAACACTTGAATAACTTTCTCTAGCTAGCTTTATAGTCTTATATAGCTCTTGATTGGTAATCATACCTCTTGATCTCCTGCACACATGTCAATGAAATGCAAATGATAATGCTAATGTGAATGAAATGAAACATAAACTAGGTAAAGAAATGTTTAGCAAATTTTTGGGGTGCAACAGCGAGGTCATATGTTCCTCTCAACTTCGCGTTGAGGCGGCCTTCAGGTTCGATGCCTGTTTGTTTAACAGATGCCAGACGGCGAGGTCTAATGTTCTTATCAACTTCGGGTTGTGCCGCCCTTCGGGTTCGATGCTTATTTGTTTAACAGATGCCTGAAGGCGAGGTCAGATGTTCTTCTCAACTTCGGGTTGAGCCGGCCTTCAGGTTCCACGCCTGTTTCTTTAACAGATGCCTGACGACAAGGTCAGATGTTCTTCTCAACTTCGGGTTTAGCCGACCTTCGGGTTCGATGCCTGTTTGTTTAACAGATCCCTGACGGCGAGGTCAGATATTCCTATGAACTTTGTGTTGAGCTGGCCTTTGGGTTCGATGCCTGTTAGTTTAACAGATGCCTGATGGCAAGGTCAGATGTTCCTCTCAACTTCGTGTTGTGCTGGCCTTCGGGTTAGATGCTTGTTTGTTTAACTAATATCTGACGGCAAGGTCAGATGTTCCTCCCAAGTTCAAGTTGAGCCGACCTTCGAGTTTGATGCCTGTTTGTTTAACAGATGCCTAACAGCGAGGTCATATGTTCTTGTCAACTTCGAGTTGAGCCGGCCTTCAGATTCGATGCCTGTTTGTTTAACAGATGCTTGACAGTGAGTTCAGATGTTCCTCTCAACTTCGTGTTGAGCCGACCTTCGGGTTCGATGCCTGTTTGTTTAACAGATGCTTGACGGCGAGGTCTAATGTTCTTATCAATTTCAGGTTGAGCCGCCCTTCGGGTTCGATGCCTGTTTGCTTAATAGATTCCTAACAGCGAGGTCAGATGTTTCTATCAACTTCGTATTTAGCCAGTCTTTGGGTTCGATGCCTATTTGTTTAACAGATACCTGAAGGCGAGGTCAGATGTTCTTCTCAACTTCTGGTTGAGCCGGACTTTGGATTTGATGCCTGTTTGTTTAACAGATGCCGTACGGCGAGGTCAGATATTCTTCTCAACTTCAGGTTGAGCCGGCCATCAAATTTGATGCCGGTTTGTTTAACAAATGCCTGACAGCGAGGTCAGATGTTCTTCTCAATTTCGTGTTTTGCCGGCCTTCGGGTTCGATGCGTGTTAATTTAACTAATGCTTGATGGCGAGGTCAGATGTTCCTCTAAACTTCAAGTTGAGCAGGCCTTCGGGTTCGATGCCTGTTTGTTTAACACATGCTTGACGACGAGGTCAGACGTTCTTCTCAACTAAGGTTTGAGACGACCGTCGGGTTCGATGCTTGTTTGTTTAAAAGACGCCTGACGGCGAGGTCATTTTTTCTTCTCAACTTCAGATTTAGCTGGCCTTCGGGTTCTACGCCTTTTTGTTTAACAGATGACTGACAAAGAGGTCGGATGTTCCTCTCACTTCGTGTTGTGCCAGCCTTCGGGTTCGATGCCTGTTTGTTTAACTAATGCCTGACGGCGAGGTCAGATGTTCCTGCCAAGTTCAAGTTGAGCCGGCCTTCAGGTTCGATGCCTGTTTGTTTAACAAATGCCTGACGGCGAGGTCCGGTGTTCTTCCAAACTTCGGGTTGAGCCGGCCTTCGGATTTGATGCATGTTTGTTTAACAGATGCTTGACAGCGAGTTCAGATGTTCCTCACAACTTTATGTTGAGCCGACATTCGGGTTCGATGCCTATTTGGTTTAACAGATGCCTGACGGAGAGGTCTAATGTTCTTATCAATTTCAGGTTGAGCCGCCCTTCGGGTTCGATGCCTATTTGTTTAACAGATGCCTGACAGCGAGGTCAGATGTTCTTCTCAACTTCGGGTTGAGCCGACCTTCAGGTTCCACGCCTGTTTGTTTAACAGATGCCTGACGGCAAGTTCCGATGTTCTACTCAACTTCGGGTTGAGCCGGCCTTATGGTTCGATGCTTGTTTGTTTAACAGATCCATGACGGCGAGGTCAGATATTCCTATGAACGTCGTGTTGAGCCGTCCTTTGGGTTTGACGCTTGTTAGTTTAACAGATGTCTGATGGCAAGGTCAGATGTTCCTCTCAACTTCGTGTTGTGCAGGCCTTTGGGTTGGATGCCTGTTTGTTTAACTAATGACTGACAGCAAGGTCAGATGTTCCTCCCAAGTTCAAGTTGAGTCGGCCTTCGGGTTCGATGCCTGTTTGTTTAACAGATGCCTGACGGTGAGGTCATATGTTCTTCTCAAATTCGGGTTTAGCCGGCCTTCGGATTCGATGCCTGTTTGTTTAACAGATGCTTGACAGTGAATTCAGATCTTCCTCTCAATTCGTGTTGAGCCGACCTTCGGGTTCGATGCCTGTTTGTTTAACAGATGCCTGACAGCGAGGTCTAATGTTCTTATCAATATCAGGTTGAGCCGCCCTTTGGGGTCAATGCTTGTTTGCTTAAAAGATTCCTCACAGCAAGGTCAGATGTTCCTATCAACTTCATATTAAGTCGGTCTTCGGGTTCGATGCCTGTTTGTTTAACAGATACCTGAAGGCGAGGTCAGATGTTCTTCTCAACTTCTGGTTGAGCCTGCCTTCGGGTTCGATGCCTGTTTGTTTAACAGATGCCTGACGGCGAGGTCACATATTCTTCTCAACTTCAGGTTGAGCTGGCCATCAAATTCGATGCCTGTTTGTTTAACAAATGCCTGACAGCGAGGTCAGATGTTCTTCTCAACTTCGTGTTGTGCCGGCCTTCGGGTTCGATGCGTGTTTGTTTAACTAATGCCTGATGGCAAGGTCAAATGTTCCTCTTAACTTCAAGTTGAGCAGGCCTTCGGGTTCGATGCCTGTTTGTTTAACAGATGCTTGACGGCGAGGTCAGATGTTCTTCTCAAATAATGGTTGAGACGACCGTCGGGTTCGATGCTTGTTTGCTTAACAGACGCAGTACGACGAGGTCATTTGTTCTTCTCAACTTCGGGTTCCACGCCTTTTTGTTTAACAGATTCTTGACAAAGAGGTCAGATGTTCCTCTCAACTTCGTTTTGTACCGGCCTTCGAGTTTGATGCGTGTTTGTTTAACAGATGCCTGACGGTGAAGTCAGATGTGTTGCACCCTAAAATTTGACCAACCGGTTCTCCTATCTGACTCGTGGTTTAATTTCATATTCGCAAATCAGACGTATGATATTTGTGCACAGACAGAGGATATCAGGGTTACAGCTTGGGTTTCATTTACTAACTATGGCAGATCCAGTCTAGATCATCAGGGTTTTATTTTCGGGAAGTTGTGCGTTCCTCGGTGATTTTTAGCTTGCATAGTGATTTTGGGATATTCTGATGCTCGGGGCTCTCTGTTCGATTCGATCTGGTCTCGTGCGCTCTTTTATGGTGGTCATTTGCATTTGTCGGCATTTTTTAGGGTTTTAATAGCTTTTGTGGATTTTAAATAGGCTTTAGGATTATTTTTAGGATTTAGATCGATTTTTTAGAATTTTAAATAGCTTAAATCTCTTTTTAGAATTTTATATAGATTTTTAAAATAGGTTTAGTAGTTTTTTGTCATTTTTAGAATATGATAGATTTTTAAATAGTTTTAATTGTTTTAGATAATATAGAAAATATTATAGATTTTTCTTTTATGTTAATAGGGATTTTAATAGTTTGAAATAGAAATAAATAAAATTTGTTTTAATATAGTTTTTTCTTTTAAATAGATATTATAAATGGTATAGACTTTTGTAGAATTTTAATAGAAATTAGTAGAAGTTTATTAATATAGAGTTAATTAGATTTTTAGTCATTTTAGATTTAATTAGGGTAATTAGTTTAATTAGGTGTTAATTCTGTTTTTTAGGTTTAATCAGATTAATTAGGATTTTAATCATGTTTAGGTCAATTAGGATAGTTAATCTGCATTTAGTTTAATTAGGATTAGTCATTAGTTAATTAGGTCTTAATTGGTTAATTAGGCTTAATCAGATTTAGTGTTTTAATTCAGTTTTCAGGTTTTAATCAGCATTTTTCGTTGGGCCCAGAAGTGATTTTTTTTGAAGGCCCAGAGTCCCATTCGTTTTTGTGCAATTTTTGGCCAGAAAGTGACACTTGTCACTATAAGAAGAGTGACACGCGTTCACACTCAGACCCACCACCTCACAATCTCCCTCAGCTCAGAGACCCACACGCGTCCCACTCAGACCCACACGCGTCCCACTCACATCCTCACGCCTGCCACTTGTCATGCCCTCAAGCCTCACCGGTACCTCGTCGCCGGCCATGCATCCTCCCTGAACCCCACACCGCCGGCCACCCTAACACCTTTCGGCCACCGCAACAGCTCGCCGGAGCTAGTTTTCTACCCAGAAATTTCCAGAAATCAGTGAATATTCATCTTCCTCCTCTGTCTCTCTTCATCTATCCTTCGCCGGAGAACTCAACGGCGCCGGAAAATTCATCATTTGCGCCCAGATTCAACCACCAATTTTCCAGATTTCTTCAAGAAGCATAACCAACCTTCATCATTCTTCAGCGAAAACCCAGAAAATCCTCAGACCTTCATCCTTCTCCACCAACGTTCCAGAAAACTTCAAAGCGTTCATCAGCTTTCCCAGAAAAACGCTAAGAGTGTCAATCGTCTGGCTTCGTCGCTTCCAGAACGCCCACTCCTTCATCAATTTTCCAGAGCAAGGTTGAATCTTCTTCATCCGTCCAAAGATCTTCACGCCAAGAGATCCTTCCTTGCTTCATCAGGATCATCGTCAAGATCCACGCGCGGAGTGAAATCACCAGAATCTCAAGAACGTCGTCGTTAGCCTCGCCTACAAGAAGATTTCTCCAGAAAATACCGTCATCTTCCTTGCTTCGTCTAGGTTTGGTCTCTTTCCTTCTCATAGTCGCATGTTTAGTTGAATTAGGGTTTGTTTTGGGATGTGGAGTTTGGTGTTGTTCAGATAGGTTTTAGCTTAGGTTGAAGGGATTCAAACTTGGGGATGGTGAGTTGTTTGAGGTTTGTAGATGTTTGAGAGTTTTCTTCAAAGGGATTGCAGAGAAGGTGAGGAAGACGAAGACGACGGCTAGGGTTTGCAGTAGGTGAACAGTGATGCAGATTTTGGAGAAGAGAAGTGGTTTTGTTGGTTGGTGTTGGACTAGGGTTAGACGTGGGCTAGGCCCAAACCCGTATTCTGCTGAGACACTCCCCGTTCACTCGTTCACCCCCCCCCCCCCTTGTGAGAGAGGAGATAGAATGATTGGGCTGGGCCTTATGCCCACTGCTATTCGCACCCCCCTGGTGCGTAAGCCCAATGAAAATAACCAAAAAAAACTTACTAGTTGCACCCCCCCATGCGTTTTTTTCCTCTTTTAGTTTGTAGTTGGATTCTGATAGCAGTGGGCCTGCGCCTTTTGCTAGGCGCACCACCCCCATCCTGGCCCACTTAGAATTTCAACCTGAGAGCATGCTTTCAGCACCCCCTCCCCTTTTATTTCAATTTTGTTTTCTTTATTTTCTTTTAATATTTTCTTGCAACTTGTAAAATTCATAGAAAATAGGAAAATCTATATTTTTTAATTCTTGTTTTTTCTATAGGTTAATAAATCTGTCTAGAAAATTATAAATAAATAAAATTCTCATTTTATTTTCTTTTAATCTTTTTAGAGTATTTTCCATTTAAGTAGCATTTTAATTGGTTTAGTTTGTACTCCATTTTGTAGAATTTTGTTTAGGACCTTCCCTTAGTCTTTTTAATTCATTCTTTTTGGTGTGATTAGATACTGAATCATAGTTCCCCATAGGATTTAATTCTTGATTTTTAGGTTAAGATTTGATTAGTTTAATTAGGTTAGCATTAGGGTACCATAATTAGGGTTTAAGGATGCATAGGTGAAATAATTCATGTTCTGTGGAGAGTTTTGATTTGATTTTTGGGTAGGGGTATGTAGGGGTGTTATGGGTAGATGTTATAGACCCTTGTGAATAATTGTTAGATTTTTCCCTCTTGCTATAGTATTTTTAGGTATTTTCTGAAGTTGGCTGATGGTTTTGTCTGTCTCTGGGGTTTATTGTTAGGAATTTGTTGTGGGGCTTAGTTTGTTTTGAAGAGCTTGTCGAAGGAGCATGATGAAGGAGAGGATTGAAGATCAAGACTCAGAGACCCAGAGCTTGGAGCTTATTCCTCTGTTTGTGAGGTTTGAGATCCTGAAGTTTGAGGGAAGTTCATGGTACTTTCCTGAGGAAGGCACTATGAATGACTTTCATTCTTTCTTCTCACCTCTTTCCTGAGTATCCAGTGATGTTGGAGCCAACTTGTGAGTTTAATTTCTCCTGAGGAGGAATGTAAACTGATCACAGTTGTTGAACCACATGGGATACAATTCCTAAGTGGAAGCCTCCTAGTACTTTCCTGAGGAAGGTCCTATGGGTCTGCTCACTTAGTTCCCTTAGTTCGTATGGGATTTCTCAAGTATCCAATGATGTTGGAGCCGACTTGTGAGTTTAATTCCTCCTGAGGAGGAATGTAAACTGATCACAGTTGTTGAGCCACATGGGATACAATTCCTAAGTGGAAGCCTCCTAGTACTTTCCTGAGGAAGGTCCTATGGGTCTGCTCACTTAGTTCCCTTAGTTCGTATAGGCTTTCTTAAGTATCCAGTGATGTTGGAGCCGACTTGTGAGTTTAATTCCTCCTGAGGAGGAATGTAAACTGATCACAGTTGTTGAGCCACATAGGATACAATTCCTGAGTGGTAACCTCCTGGTACTTTCCTGAGGAAGGCACTGGGAGTTTGTCTACTTAGCTCCCTTTCTTTGGTAAGCTTGTTCTGAAGCTTGGAGATTGGGATTGATTCCTCTTGTTTAGGGTTTTGATTAGAGTTTTGCTTAGATATTTGCTTAAGGGTTTGCATAAGAGCTTTGTTCAGGGATAGATCAGAGGTTTGTTTCAGGGTTGTTAGGGGCCCTGCTCAGGGTTAGTTTCTTGTTTTGTAGATAGGGGTTTGCCAGGTAGCTAGCCTTCTCTTTGTGTTGTTTGACTTGTGTGGTGTTGTGTTGCATTAGACTTAGGTATTCATCTAGATAGTTCTGAGGTAGGTGCATCTTAGAAATAGGCTTTGTGCGCATGAGAAGTTGAGGTGGTCCTCCTTCTGCTTGTTTGTTATTGAGTGGCTTTGCTTGTTGGTATTTGGTAGAGCTGAGCTCCCTTACCTTTGTGGTTTGCGGCCTTTGTGCCTTGTTTGTCTAGTTGTTGCATTCATGCATATTTCCGATATTTCTTTACTTTGTAGTATTTCCCGTTTGCCGTTTAGTCCTGTTGCCATGATCCCTTAGGAGCTCTGACCTCTCCACTGCGGAGTCGTTATGATAGACATTAGGATGGTCAACCAGGCATGATAGCAGTAGGTAGATTCCCCTTTTTCAGCTATAGTTTTAGGGTGTTTTTTCCCTTTCCTTTCAGTAGGAGCTTTTGAGTGGCTTGTGTCGTAGTTAGCCGAACTACAGCTTCTCTGATTCCTCGTATCAGGCGAGGATATGTAGGCATAGGATGCGATATCCTAGCGAGCACACTAACAACTAATCTTTGTTCTCTCGCGGCTGTGCGATCGAGACTTCCCCGCTGACGACTGATTGTTTCCCTTTCTCTTGCCCGAGGGCATTCGAGACCAGATCGTAGTTGTAGGTTCCCGAACCTTTGAAACCAGTTTAGTTTCTCGCTGCTGTGTGAGAACCCCAGATTAGCCGTAGTTAGTCGAACTACGTTTGCTCTGATCTTCCATGCTGTGTGGAAGTACGTAGGCACAGGACGCGATGTCCTGGCGAGCAACCTTTTCCCCGTTTAGACGTAGGTAGTCAAACTACGTTGACTCTGACTTTCCCATTGCACGAGGGAGTACGTAGGCCCAGAACACCGTATGTTCTGTCGAGTCCTATCCTTTTCTTTTCTTTTCAGACCGACCATTAGCGTAGATAGACAAATACACCCTTTTCCTTATAAACGCCAAGCGTGGATCCCATCGAGTACGATGGACGCGAGGGGTGCTAATACCTTCCCCTTGCGTAATCGACTCCCGAATCCAGGTTTTGGTTGCGATGACCATACCTTTTCCCGTCTTTTGCGAGGTTTACTTCGAGCGTTTCCTTTCCCTCTGTTGGGATAAATAACGCACGGTGGCGACTCTCCTGTCAAGCCGGCGCCGATTTTCGCAGTAGCGACAGCTGGCGACTCTGCTGGGGACTTATAGCATCTAGGGACTTTTCCCATCCCTTATGCTGGGACCGTTTCCCATCCCTTACGCGAGTCAATCCTAGCGCTTGGATGTTTATCTGTTGGGTGTTGTGCATATGTGTTTTATCTTTTCTGCACTTTACTTTTCCGTACCTTTACCTTCCCGCATTTATTTTCCAGCATTATATTATTGTGATTATTGCTGTGGGCAAGGGAGGTTACTGTGAGTGAGAAGCCGGACCTGGGCTTGAGTATGCACCTAGATATAGTTGTGGAGAGTAGTAGACGGACCTGTCTGCTGAGCAGGCACAGTTCCCTACGAAATCTGCGCTCAGACGAGGTTCTCGCAGAGGTGCTCCTTTCCGGTCCTGAGGATCTGAGGGAAGTCCAGACTTGAGGATTGTCGACTCTGGGGACCGATCATTTGGAAGTCAGCTAAGTGAGGCCTCTTCATGACTCGATGATGCCACTCCTTCTGGGAATCGTATTGTCGTTCATGAAAGTCTGTGACGCTGATGACCGCATAGGATGCCGTACCTTTGTCCGTGGATTAGGTCTATCATACCTGTGAGGGGGATTGGGTTATGGCAGGAAAACTGGCCTTCAGAAACCATGATTTAGTGTTTATCAGGCGGTGTTCTTGATTCATCTCCAGGTGTGTTGTTTGGGTCAGATGGGTTTCTTGTCTGAGGTCTACACTATTATCAGATGGTTTTCTCGTCGGATACAGAGGTTCAGATGGATTTCTTACCGGGGGATTGGTATTTTGAGTATCAGATGATAGTTAGTGTCATGAGGTTCTGGTGACTATGGTGGTTTTCTATTCTTGATCACAGAAATGTTCCTCTTCAGGCCACAGCATAGCCCTGTGTTCACTGATTGCATTATTTATCATACTGCATCATTGCATTACCATTTGCATTCAACTAACGTGTGTGTATTGCAGGTACATATTTTCCCTCCCAGTTCTGGTGTTTGTTTCCTAGCAAGACATGGAAGCCACGAAGAGAGTGTTACCCTACAAGTTTCCGTCTCCGGATATCAGTCTGTTGTTAGAGTTGATTACTATTGCTAAGAAGAGGGTAATGGGTGACTTCAGAAAGAGATATGGGAGGATTCTGACCTATGTTTATCAGCCATCGGCCTACGAGATCAGCGGCATTTATACCCTGTTACAGTTTTATGATGCAGAGCTCAGGTGTTTCGTATTTCCTGACTTTGTTTTGGCTCCTACCCTGGAGGAGTATTCTGCACTCTTGGATATACCTATCCGCGAGCAGATGCCTTTCTATCGTACGGACGCTGAGCCTAATCTGGCTGAGCTTTCTGCCATCCTGCACTTAAGAGAGTCTGAGCTGTCAGGGAAGATGATCAGAAGAGGAGATGTGTGGGGATTTCCGTTGGATGTCTTGGTGGAGAAGGCTCGGGAGTATGCCCAGAAGGGTGGCTGGGGTGTTTTTGACGTCATCCTTGCTGTATGTGTTTATGGCATCGTGTTGTTCCCGAACATTCCTGATTTTGTTGACTCAGATGCTTTCTATATTTTGGCTGCGAAGAACCCAGATCCTACTTTGCTGGGAGATATCCACCATTCAACTCACTACCAGAATGAAAAGCGGCGAGGAAGGAATGTGTCTTGCTGTGTACCTCTCCTGTGCAGGTGGTTCACCAGTCATATGCCTAAGTCAGGCCCTTTTGTCACCTCTATTGATTCTCTAGGATGGCCCGAGCGCTTGATGGGGTTGACTGCTGAGGATATCGTATGGGTTAGCGAAGAGGTATTCGGAGTTGAAGTCATACTCAAATGCGAAGGATTCCCGAATGTTCCGTTAATAGGAAGGAGAGGGTGTGTCAATTACAACCCTTCCTTATTGATCAGACAATTTGGGTATATACCTCAGGGAGCGCCGAAGCCCGAGGAGATACAGGAATCTCTGTATCTCACTGGGGCCGTAGGGAAAGAGATGTTGACCAAGCTCGAGAAGGCATGGAAGAACCTGCACAAGAGAGGGAAGCCTTTAGGTAGCAGAGGGGATACTCGAGTTCCTGGCCCGTATATGGAATGGATTCGTGAGCGAGCTACGAAATTCCTTATGCCTTATCCAGCGGTTCAGCCATTGCATCCTTCTCCGGTGGAGGAGCCTACCACGATGGACATACAGGTATACAAGCGGCTGATGGCGGAGAAAGAAGAGCTAGCAAAGGCTAAAGAGGCTTTAGAGCAGGAGAATGCCCAGCTTCGTCATGAAAAGATTGAAACAGGATATTTTTCTAAGCAACAGGCTGAAACTCTGAAACATCTGAAGACTACGCTATTGGAATTAACTGAAACCAAGAAGCGTCTGGAGTTAGATGTAGACTCAGTTAGCAGTGTATTGGCCACTAAGAAGCAAGAGCTGGAAAGGGCCTACACGAAGCTAGCTAAGTTCAGAGAGCACTGGGATCTCACTATGGCCAAGCGCAAAGGACGGGAAGAAGAGCTGAAGACACGGGTCGCTCAGTTAGAAGAACAGGTCAAAGTGAAGACTGAAGAGCTTGAAGAAGAAGCATGCCGCCGATATGAGGCCGAGCGCAAACTGACTGACGCCATGAAGAATTTGGAAGATTTTCAGCATAGAGCAGACGCCAAGAGACCCAAACCTGGGGATGGTGCTCAGGATAAGGCGTGGGAAGACTTTGTCAGAGACATCCAGGGGACGGTCAGAAAAAGGGATCAGTTGATAGAAGGTTTTATTTATCGACCGGATCACGCAGAGACGAAGAAGCTGGTCGAGGATTTCCGCAACCGTACCCGCCCTTGATTTCTCTCTTGTATTCTGTATGTGGAGATCACCACCAGGCATGTTGGCCGGGATCCTTATTTATCATCTCAGTTGTATGGAGCATAGTTATGTAACATCTTGACAAGACTGATATTCCAATAAATATATGAGGGTTTTTCTAAATATTGTCTTTATGGTTTATCTTGCCTTGCTACCACTGACACTGGAATTGGAGGGGAGATATCTCCAATGCACACATGCACGTTAGCATTTTTGTATTTCTGTTTGCATAAATCATATTGCATAGCATTTAGCAGGCCAGAGCACTTATCCAGCCTTTGTTTTCACCAGAGGGTGATTCTCGGGGGATTGTTTGAGGCAAGAGTGGAGTGTTGAAGACGACCAAGGGGCTGAAGCAGATTTGAGCAGAATCAAGCAGTGTAGTCAGTCACAGGTAATCGGTAGCTATGGCTGAAGGCAATTTCCAGGCTCCTAACGCTTTGACAGGGTTTACTATGGCGTCCAACCATCGGTATGACTCTATGGAAGACTTCCCGCAAGCAAACAACTTTGCTGCAGACCAAGTTGTACAACCTACTGTCCAGAATCGAGATCGACATGAGCAGTTCGTTGCCCGAAATGAGCGTCCTCCTCCTGTTAACAATCAAGGGGTTGCTTTCCCTGTGATGAATTACCGAAGAGATATTCCAATGGCTGGGATGGTAGATCCAAGAGCTCTTGAAAATGGTAGAAGACTCCGAGCGTTGGAAGAAGGAATGAAAGCCTTGGAAGTGAAAGATGCTGTTAACCTGGATGCTGTAGACATGTGTTTGGTTCCTGATCTGGTGTTGCCTGACAAGTTCAAAGTGCCGAAGTTCGAAAAGTACACGGGAGATAGCTGTCCGAAGCTGCATTTGATGATGTTCTGTCGAAGGATGACTTCGTTTGTGCGAAATGACAAGTTGATGATCCATTGCTTTCAGTATAGCCTGACTGGGGCATCCTTGAGGTGGTATGTGCAATTAGAGAGTAATCAGATTCGATCATGGGCGGATTTAGCCAGAGCTTTCATGAAGCAGTACGATTACAACCTGGATTTGGCTCCTAGTCTCGTACATCTGAAAGAATTGTCTCAGGCGGAGAATGAATCATTCAGAGGGTATTTGCGAAAATGGAAAGAATTGGCTGCTAGTGTTCAACCACCGCTTCCGGAAAGAGAACTGGTTGACATCTTCTTGGGTACTCTGAAAGGCCGTTATTTTGACAAATTGTTCAGTTGTACCAACTTTGTGGGCCTGATGAGAATGGGTGAGCTTGTTGAGAGAGGACTCAAGAGTGGAAAGTTTCGAGATGTTCCTCATTTCCCAGTTGATAAGAATGAATCGGTTGTCAGTTCTCAAGAAGAGTGGGAAGAAGGAGATGACGCCATCTCAGAATCTCTAGCATCTCAGGATCGGTTTTCAAACACTTCAAGTCAGCGGTCATCCTATCGTCGATCGCGTCAGCATGCCCCACGAAGACCAAGGAAGCCTGAAAGGCAGTTTACTCAGCTACCGGTGTTGTACAGTCAGTTGTTGCCAGATCTGGTCAAAAGTGGATTGATAGTGCCGAAAGAGACTAAGCCGGTGATTCCACCGTATCCTCCAGGTTTTGATGCCAGCGCCCGCTGTGAGTACCATGTTGGGGCACAGGGGCATTCAACAAATGATTGTAAGGTGCTTAGAAGTCAGGTTCAGGATCTGTTAGACTCTAACCGGATTTTCATCGCGCCCCAGGGTTTTGTTCAGATTAATGATTCTCCCTCATCCAGTTGTGTGGGTTCGTCAGTTAATGTCATGGAAGACTCCTCGGGAAATGTGTGCTCTGAAGATTGTCAATCAGAGAGTTCAGTTGAATATGGAAGAAGTTTCTAGAGGTTTCTGTGCCGGGTGTCGCATCTGTTTTCTCTGCCTAACCCGTTTAGCTTTTGTGCACTAGTGTTTGCCGATCACCACCAGGATTGTTGGCTGGGGTCATTGTATTCGTACTCATTTGTGCTTGCGTGCTGTTTTTGTTGGTTATACATGTGTGGGAGATGTTCGTCTGTGTGCTTATAGCTTGAGTTTCTATTTGCCTTGTCTTGAATATGTGTTCGCTTTCTGCGTTGCGTTATCATTTAACAGGTACATCAGAACCGTGGGTCTTATTTCCTCATCGTCCAGTTTGTTGCAGGAATTCCTTCAGAGATATGGAACAGAATCAGTTTGAATTGATTGAAGTCCGAAGCCAGCTGGGGCAGATGATGAGAGACATGCAAGAGATGCGTTTGGAGCAGAAGATTCTCAAAGAGGAGAACAGTCAGCTGAAGACCCAAATGAGTTTGATCATGGAAGTAGTCAAAAACATGCTTAGGAAAGAGGATGATCAACTGTTCGAAGCCGCAATGAAGAAGCTCGTGCCGTCTGTGCCTGTGGAACCTGAGCAGCAGCAACAGAAGATGCATCTGGCTCAACGAAGGATCCAGGAAGGGAAGTCAAAGAGAATATTCGAGGCGCCGTCTACGACATATGCTGAACTCTTGCAGACTTTATTGAGGTTTAATCTGGTTGAGAAGAGAACGTTGGACCCACCCACGAGAGCGCTTCCTCATGGGTACGATGCCAGTAAGCAATGTGAGTTTCATTCTGGGGCATTCGGACACGACATCGAGGGTTGTCATGCTTTTAAGCACAATGTTCAAGACCTGATTGACTCGCACGATATTGAATTCACGCCGAGCGGCGTAGCTGTACGTATTGCTCCTATCCCAGTCGATGCTAAGATGACAGATGTTTCTAAAGCTGCAGTAGGTCAGAAACGTATCCTAGACTCCAGGATGTCAGAATCTCCAGGCCCACAACTGTTGCCTATTCCTGGGGCAGATCTGAGAAAGAAAATGGCTAAGCATAAGGAGGGCCTTGATCAGTACAACGAAAGTCAAGAAACCGATGTTACATTTGCTACGTAGGGTGTTCAAGAGTCAACCCGATACCAGCAACAACAGCAACGATCCCAACAGTGGAAAAGGCAGCAGTATCCCAATCAGCGAAAAGCTCAAAATCAGAAGCCATTGAGGGTATTTAAGGTGCCTCCGATGCCGTATGCTGAGCTTCTTCAGGTGTTGCTACGATTGCAGTTGGTTGAGAAGAGGAAGTTAGCTCCGCTGACAGGTACGCCTCCAGCAGGTTATGATATCACGGAGCGCTGTGATTTCCATTCAGGAGCACAAGGGCACAACATTGAAGATTGTCTGGCTTTCAAGCACAAAGTGCAGGATCTACTTGATAGTGCAGCAATCAGCTTCGGGCGAGAAGGGTCCAAAATCATCTGAATGAAGGAGGATGGGCTCTGTAATCTGGCTGGGTCGTTGAAAGCAGATCAGGACAGCATTAAATTGTCTCTAATAACTGATTGCGAAGATAGCTGGTTCAACAGCAGGACAAATGTGAAAGCCCGGTTCTCGGAAGCTAGCATTTTTCTTTGTTTTATCTTGTCATGTCTTTACATTTGTAGTTTCTTTCCTGTTTAAAATGCAAACTTGTTTGTAAAACTTGTTGTTTTCATTCAATCGATGATAATGAAATAAATATGCATGTTTTGATTAAATCCATTCGTGTTCACTAATTGTTTTTACAAAACGTCCAACGCTTGGTTAAGAAGAATCTGGGGAGGATGACGAAAATAAACGACATGCGACTTCCGATATTGTGTGCTTTTGAAATAAAACCTGTTGATGATGTACAGGCATTGTTTCCAGTCCCTAAACACCGGAGATATAAGGAAGATAATCCCTTGTTAACCCCTTTGAGCCTAGTAGTAGGAGTTCTTTCTGAAAACGAAAAACCCTCAATCTTTAACCTGGGGCAGGGTAGGTGTTAGCTAATTTGACCGAGCGTTCAAATCGCAAAAGGAGTGTCCGTTCGAGGATCAATCACACCCCTAGAGGTCGTGCCTAAAAGACCACAATGGTTCAATCAAGAGTGGGGCAGTCGCATCATTCCACCAAAGAGTCAGACAACCAGTGTCACACGACTTGTTCGGAAAGAAAAAAGAAGGAAAAAAAGAAATCAAAAGCCCGCTAAGTCAAGAAAACTTCAAAACAAATGACTTAGGCAAAAATGAGGGCATCCCGCTGGACTTAAAAAAATCAAAAGAAACTCAAAAGGAGTCAGTCCAGGCAAAAGTTAGGGAAAAGGAAAAAGATGAAAGGATGACAAAAGAAAAATCCTCAAAGGAAATACGAGTCGTGCGACCTCAAGTGTCAAAGACGAAAAGTGAGTGGCTGTCACTCCGAAATCCGAAAGTTTCTCGAACTATCACTCCTATCTTTTAGCCTCTGAGAGGATTGTTAAGGTTGAATTAGCTGAACATAGGATCGGAGAACATCAAGGAGAGCGGGTGGGTTAAAATAAACTTTGAGCCTTTATCCTTTCTTTCAAAACCGTGGACCTGACCACGTTATAACCTTCAAAAGTCCTAATTGAAGCAAGTTGTTTCGAAAGCATACTTCGGTAAAGGTCGCGTCGATTCTGACTCCTAAAAGGGTTCCTCTTACCATGTTGGTACTGATGTTGATAAATGTTTTGGGCATTATATGCTATAAACTTCTTTTTCTATTCCCAGTGAACAGATTGGATGTCAAAGCTGTCATATGTGTTGCATTAATACATCCTTTACGCAGAACAACTTGTTTTACTTGCGAGTAAGCGCTTGACAGCAGAAAAGTTTCCTACAGTGGGAGGTATGGTCAGGATAGAAGGCAGAACGCCCGAATGTTCCGAGAGCAGGGGCAAGCTATTATTGTGGTCCCCAGTCAGGTCAGCCTTTCGAAGATAGTTATCCTGGGGCAATCAGGTGGAGATTTGGCAAATATTTCGTAGTCAGGTGTACTACTCTGAATCAGATAATCAGGAGCAAAGTCATTGCAGTCAGGGGCAGGCCATCTTAAGCGCGCAAAGGTTATTCGAGAAGCATTTGAGGTGAAGTATCTCTCGGAAGTTCAGAACGTCGAGGCATGTCATATCAGACCATCAGGGCTCAGATTTTCAGGTTTCCTTTCGAGGACTATCCCCACAGAGGTCCCGCAGGCTGGGGCATATCATAAGCGAAAGGTTTGTTCTTCTCCGTATCCACAGGGTTATTCAGAGTCATTCGAGCAGATTCAGCCAATTTTCAAGAGCGAGACGAATGCGGGAAGTCGTGTTACTATCCTTTGACTCTTCCACCAGGAGGCTGCGTATTCAGACAGAGTGTTTTCCAGCGTCAGTTGTACCTGACCCATCACGGATAGACTAAAAGACCAAATCCATGTTGGCGATCACTGTGGGGCCTATCCGTGTTGGTGCATCAGTTTCCAGATCTAATCTTCGTCAGTACGCAGGAAGACTCCGTCTATTTTCTCCAGCAAAGTCCGGTTTTTCATTGGCGCGGGTAAGCTATCCCCAGAGGAGTCCAATCATACTCGGCACATCTGTTATTTCACAGCGGAGTCATATTCCCCAGCAGGGTATTACTTTGTCGATGGTGTTCGGTTAAGTTCCCAATATCCCCAGCGGAGTTGATTTCACTCTCCCAGCATTTATTTTGCTGGGATAATCCTGTGATATCCGGTTCATCCCCATCGGAGTTGGCTTCGTCTTCAGCATTTATGTTGCCGAAGTGGTTTTCTGTACCCAGCTTTCTCCGGCAACTCGAGCCTGCATTAGCATATTGCATGCATTATCATATTTGCATCATACTTACATGTCATTGTCAAAATGCGTAGCATTTCCATCCTGAATGGAGCATTACGCCATAGAAAGATCCAAACATATGCATATGCATACGAAGCATAAGTCAGGTTTTCTGCCAGCCTCACATGGCGCGTGAATTACTCTGTGATCAGTTCAGGGGCATTTATCCAGCGGCAGTGTTCAGACAGTTCAGCAGATTATTTGTATTTCAGATCATACAACAGTTATGCTTTGATCAGTCGGTCATCTGATATCGACAGACTTTTCTTCCCGTCAATTCATATTGACGATGTGTTCCTCCAATAAGTGGATTTCTCCGTCTATCATTAGACGTCTGGAGTTTGAACGTGGGTTTCTTTCCGTCTATCCTTAGACGATGTGAAGTTTTGGGTGATTTTCAGTGGGGTTCAAAACGAGGTTTCTCTAGCAAGTGTCTTTTCTTTCCGTCTATCAGTAGACGATGTGAAGTTGCAGGTTATTGTTCAGCGGGTTTCTTATTGTCAGATCATACAGATGGGGTGTTTCCCCAGCGAGTCTTCTCCGGCTATCTTTGATTGGTGAAGGGTTTCAAAAAGATATTTCGGACAATGGTTGTCTTTCTGTTTATTGGATGAGATGACGTCTCAAGAGGGACTTTTCTGACCGTCAATCCTTATTGATGTCGAGGCTCTTCGAAGAATGTTCAGTTTTCGTGATTGTCGATTCTTATTGACGACATGGTTCTTTGAAGGTGGTTTTCTTCCCGTCGGTCCATACTGACGATGTGGCCCCTTCAAGGATATTGATCTTTCCATCAATTCCCGTAGACAGAAGGATTCTGAAATTCGAGGGATGGTGTTGAATTGCGTTTGGCTTTCTTCCCGTCTATCCTTAGACGATGTGAATATTGATTTGTTTCATCAATCAGGATGATCCCGTCTACCCTTAGACGATGTGAGTTTGGAGATTATGGTTTCTTTCCGTCTATCTTTAGACGATGTGAGTATGGAGATTACTTCTTCCCGTCTATCCTTAGACGATGTGAATATTGATTTGTTTCATCAATCAGGATGATCCCGTTTACCCTTAGACGATGTGAGTTTGGAGATTATGGTTTCTTTCCGTCTATCCTTAGACGATGTGAGTATGGAGATCAATGCTGTCTTCCCGTCTACCCTTAGACGATGTGGGTGGAGATTATGTTGTCTTTCCGTCTATCATTAGACGAGGTGAGTATTCAATCAGGATGTCTTCCCGTCTATCCTTAGACGATGTGAGTATTGGTGTTTCCTCCATTCAGGATGTCTTCCCGTCCATCTTTGGACGATGTGAGTATATTTCTCTTCCTGTCTATCAGTAGGCGATATGAGAAGATCAGGTGTTTTGCTGCAACCCTCAGGTTTTCTTATATGGGGTATCACAGGTAATTGACATTCTAATCAGGAGTTCCTTATCAGATGATTGATCAGTTTGGTGCCGTAATGACTGGACTCGGTTTTCAGGACTTTATTCCCCAAGCAGTTTACAGTATATGCTCGCGGTTGGCAAACTTTCGGGTTTTATTTGTATTCAACCGTCTCGTACCTCTGAATGTTTGAAGGCTGAGCGCTCTTCAAACCCTTCAGGTCCAAGTCGCTTGAATAGGGGCAGCTGTTGCACCCTAAAATTTGACCAACCGATTCTCCTATCTGACTCGTGGTTTAATTTCATATTCGCAAATCAGACGTATGATATTTGTGCACAGACAGAGGATATCAGGGTTACAGCTTGGGTTTCATTTACTAACTATGGCAGATCCAGTCTAGATCATCAGGGTTTTATTTTCGGGAAGTTGTGCGCTCCTCGGTGATTTTTAGCTTGCATAGTGATTTTGGGATATTCTGATGCCCGGGGCTCTCTGTTCGATTCGATCTGGTCTCGTGCGCTCTTTTATGGTGGTCATTTGCATTTGTCGGCATTTTTTAGGGTTTTAATAGCTTTTGTGGATTTTAAATAGGCTTTAGGATTATTTTTAGGATTTAGATCGATTTTTTAGAATTTTAAATAGCTTAAATCTCTTTTTAGAATTTTATATAGATTTTTAAAATAGGTTTAGTAGTTTTTTGTCATTTTTAGAATATGATAGATTTTTAAATAGTTTTAATTGTTTTAGATAATATAGAAAATATTATAGATTTTTCTTTTATGTTAATAGGGATTTTAATAGTTTGAAATAGAAATAAATAAAATTTGTTTTAATATAGTTTTTTCTTTTAAATAGATATTATAAATGGTATAGACTTTTGTAGAATTTTAATAGAAATTAGTAGAAGTTTATTAATATAGAGTTAATTAGATTTTTAATCATTTTAGATTTAATTAGGGTAATTAGTTTAATTAGGTGTTAATTCTGTTTTTTAGGTTTAATCAGATTAATTAGGATTTTAATCATGTTTAGGTCAATTAGGATAGTTAATCTGCATTTAGTTTAATTAGGATTAGTCATTAGTTAATTAGGTCTTAATTGGTTAATTAGGCTTAATCAGATTTAGTGTTTTAATTCAGTTTTTAGGTTTTAATCAGCATTTTTCGTTGGGCCCAGAAGTGATTTTTTTTGAAGGCCCAGAGTCCCATTCGTTTTTGTGCAATTTTCGGCCAGAAAGTGACACTTGTCACTATAAGAAGAGTGACACGCGTTCACACTCAGACCCACCACCTCACAATCTCCCTCAGCTCAGAGACCCACACGCGTCCCACTCAGACCCACACGCGTCCCACTCACATCCTCACGCCTGCCACTTGTCACGCCCTCAAGCCTCACCGGTACCTCGTCGCCGGCCATGCATCCTCCCTGAACCCCACACCGCCGGCCACCCTAACGCCTTCCGGCCACCGCAACAGCTCGCCGGAGCTAGTTTTCTACCCAGAAATTTCTAGAAATCAGTGAATATTCATCTTCCTCCTCTGTCCCTCTTCATCTATCCTTCGCCGAAGAACTCAACGGCGCCGGAAAATTCATCATTTGCGCCCAGATTCAGCCACCAATTTTCCAGATTTCTTCAGGAAGCATAACCAACCTTCATCATTCTTCAGCGAAAACCCAGAAAATCCTCAGACCTTCATCCTTCTCCACCAACGTTCCAGAAAACTTCAAAGCGTTCATCAGCTTTCCCAGAAAAACGCTAAGAGCGTCAATCGTCTGGCTTCGTCGCTTCCAGAACGCCCACTCCTTCATCAATTTTCCAGAGCAAGGTTGAATCTTCTTCATCCGTCCAATGATCTTCACGCCAAGAGATCCTTCCTTGCTTCATCAGGATCATCGTCAAGATCCACGCGCGGAGTGAAATCACCAGAATCTCAAGAACGTCGTCGTTAGCCTCGCCTACAAGAAGATTTCTCCAGAAAATACCGTCATCTTCCTTGCTTCGTCTAGGTTTGGTCTCTTTCCTTCTCATAGTCGCATGTTTAGTTGAATTAGGGTTTGTTTTGGGATGTGGAGTTTGGTGTTGTTCAGATAGGTTTTAGCTTAGGTTGAAGGGATTCGAACTTGGGGATGGTGAGTTGTTTGAGGTTTGTAGATGTTTGAGAGTTTTCTTCAAAGGGATTGCAGAGAAGGTGAGGAAGACGAAGACGACGACTAGGGTTTGCAGTAGGTGAACAGTGATGCAGATTTTGGAGAAGAGAAGTGGTTTTGTTGGTTGGTGTTGGACTAGGGTTAGACGTGGGCTAGGCCCAAACCCGTATTCTGCTGAGACACTCCCCGTTCACTCGTTCACCCCCCCTTGTGAGAGAGGAGATAGAATGATTGGGCTGGGCCTTATGCCCACTGCTATTCGCACCCCCCTGGTGCGTAAGCCCAATGAAAATAACCAAAAAAAACTTACTAGTTGCACCCCCCCATGCGTTTTTTTCCTCTTTTAGTTTGTAGTTGGATTCTGATAGCAGTGGGCCTGCGCCTTTTGCTAGGCGCACCACCCCCATCCTGGCCCACTTAGAATTTCAACCTGAGAGCATGCTTTCAGCACCCCTCCCCTTTTATTTCAATTTTGTTTTCTTTATTTTCTTTTAATATTTTCTTGCAACTTGTAAAATTCATAGAAAATAGGAAAATCTATATTTTTTAATTCTTGTTTTTTCTATAGGTTAATAAATCTGTCTAGAAAATTATAAATAAATAAAATTCTCATTTTATTTTCTTTTAATCTTTTTAGAGTATTTTCCATTTAAGTAGCATTTTAATTGGTTTAGTTTGTACTCCATTTTGTAGAATTTTGTTTAGGACCTTCCCTTAGTCTTTTTAATTCATTCTTTTTGGTGTGATTAGATACTGAATCATAGTTCCCCATAGGATTTAATTCTTGATTTTTAGGTTAAGATTTGATTAGTTTAATTAGGTTAGCATTAGGGTACCATAATTAGGGTTTAAGGATGCATAGGTGAAATAATTCATGTTCTGTGGAGAGTTTTGATTTGATTTTTGGGTAGGGGTATGTAGGGGTGTTATGGGTAGATGTTATAGACCCTTGTGAATAATTGTTAGATTTTTCCCTCTTGCTATAGTATTTTTAGGTATTTTCTGAAGTTGGCTGATGGTTTTGTCTGTGTCTGGGGTTTATTGTTAGGAATTTGTTGTGGGGCTTAGTTTGTTTTGAAGAGCTTGTCGAAGGAGCATGATGAAGGAGAGGATTGAAGATCAAGACTCAGAGACCCAGAGCTTGGAGCTTATTCCTCTGTTTGTGAGGTTTGAGATCCTGAAGTTTGAGGGAAGTTCATGGTACTTTCTTGAGGAAGGCACTATGAATGACTTTCATTCTTTCTTCTCACCTCTTTCCTGAGTATCCAGTGATGTTGGAGCCAACTTGTGAGTTTAATTTCTCCTGAGGAGGAATGTAAACTGATCACAGTTGTTGAGCCACATGGGATACAATTCCTAAGTGGAAGCCTCCTAGTACTTGCCTGAGGAAGGTCCTATGGGTCTGCTCACTTAGTTCCCTTAGTTCGTATGGGATTTCTCAAGTATCCAATGATGTTGGAGCCGACTTGTGAGTTTAATTCCTCCTGAGGAGGAATGTAAACTGATCACAGTTGTTGAGCCACATGGGATACAATTCCTAAGTGGAAGCCTCCTAGTACTTTCCTGAGGAAGGTCCTATGGGTCTGCTCACTTAGTTCCCTTAGTTCGTATAGGCTTTCTTAAGTATCCAGTGATGTTGGAGCCGACTTGTGAGTTTAATTCCTCCTGAGGAGGAATGTAAACTGATCACAGTTGTTGAGCCACATAGGATACAATTCCTGAGTGGTAACCTCCTGGTACTTTCCTGAGGAAGGCACTGGGAGTTTGTCTACTTAGCTCCCTTTCTTTGGTAAGCTTGTTCTGAAGCTTGGAGATTGGGATTGATTCCTCTTGTTTAGGGTTTTGATTAGAGTTTTGCTTAGATATTTGCTTAAGGGTTTGCATAAGAGCTTTGTTCAGGGATAGATCAGAGGTTTGTTTCAGGGTTGTTAGGGGCCCTGCTCAGGGTTAGTTTCTTGTTTTGTAGATAGGGGTTTGCCAGGTAGCTAGCCTTCTCTTTGTGTTGTTTGACTTGTGTGGTGTTGTGTTGCATTAGACTTAGGTATTCATCTAGATAGTTCTGAGGTAGGTGCATCTTAGAAATAGGCTTTGTGCGCATGAGAAGTTGAGGTGGTCCTCCTTCTGCTTGTTTGTTATTGAGTGGCTTTGCTTGTTGGTATTTGGTAGAGCTGAGCTCCCTTACCTTTGTGGTTTGCGGCCTTTGTGCCTTGTTTGTCTAGTTGTTGCATTCATGCATATTTCCGATATTTCTTTACTTTGTAGTATTTCCCGTTTGCCGTTTAGTCCTGTTGCCATGATCCCTTAGGAGCTCTGACCTCTCCACTGCGGAGTCGTTATGATAGACATTAGGATGGTCAACCAGGCATGATAGCAGTAGGTAGATTCCCCTTTTTCAGCTATAGTTTTAGGGTGTTTTTTCCCTTTCCTTTCAGTAGGAGCTTTTGAGTGGCTTGTGTCGTAGTTAGCCGAACTACAGCTGCTCTGATTCCTCGTATCAGGCGAGGATATGTAGGCATATGATGCGATATCCTAGCGAGCACACTAACAACTAATCTTTGTTCTCTCGCGGCTGTGCGATCGAGACTTCCCCGCTGACGACTGATTGTTTCCCTTTCTCTTGCCCGAGGGCATTCGAGACCAGATCGTAGTTGTAGGTTCCCGAACCTTTGAAACCAGTTTAGTTTCTCGCTGCTGTGTGAGAACCCCAGATTAGCCGTAGTTAGTCGAACTACGTTTGCTCTGATCTTCCATGCTGTGTGGAAGTACGTAGGCACATGACGCGATGTCCTGGCGAGCAACCTTTTCCCCGTTTAGACGTAGGTAATCGAACTACGTTGACTCTGACTTTCCCATTGCACGAGGGAGTACGTAGGCCCAGAACACCGTATGTTCTGTCGAGTCCTATCCTTTTCTTTTCTTTTCAGACCGACCATTAGCGTAGATAGACAAATACACCCTTTTCCTTATAAACGCCAAGCGTGGATCCCATCGAGTACGATGGACGTGAGGGGTGCTAATACCTTCCCCTTGCGTAACCGACTCCCGAATCCAGGTTTTGGTTGCGATGACCATACCTTTTCCCGTCTTTTGCGAGGTTTACTTCGAGCGTTTCCTTTCCCTCTGTTGGGATAAATAACGCACGGTGGCGACTCTCCTGTCAAGCCGGCGCCGATTTTCGCAGTAGCGACAAGATGTTCTTCTCAACTTTGGGTTTAGCCGGCCTTCGGATTCGATGCCTGTTTGTTTAACAGATGCTTGACAGCAAGTTCAGATGTTCCTCTCAACTTCATGTTGAGCCGACATTCGGGTTCGATGCATGTTTGTTTAACAGATGCCTGACGGAGAGGTCTAATGTTCTTATCAATTTCAGGTTGAGCCGCCCTTCGGGTTCGATGCATGTTTGCTTAACAGATGCCTCACGGTGAGGTCAGATGTTCTTCTCAACTTCGTATTGAGCCGACCGTCAGGTTCGATGCCTGTTTGTTTAACAGATGCCTGACGGCGAGGTCATATGTTCTTGTCAACTTCGAGTTGAGCCGGCCTTCGGATTCGATGCCTGTTTGTTTAACAGATGCTGGACAATGAGTTCAGATGTTCCTCTCAACTTCGTGTTGAGCCGACCTTCGGGTTTGATGCCTGGTTGTTTAACAGATGATTGACGGCGAGGTCTAATGTTCTTATCAATTTCAGGTTGAGCCGCGCTTCGGGTTCGATGCTTGATTGCTTAATAGATTCCTAACATCGAGGTCAGATGTTCCTATCAACTTCGTATTGAGCCGGTCATCGGGTTCGATGCCTGTTTGTTTAACAGATAGCTGAAGGCGAGGTCAGATGTTCTCCTCAACTTCTGGTTGAGCCGGCCTTCGGGTTTGATGCCTGTTTGTTTAACAGATGCCGTACGGCGAGGTCAGATATTCTTCTCAACTTCAGGTTGAGCCGGCCATCAAATTCGATGCCGGTTTGTTTAACAAATGCCTGACAGCGAGGTCAAATGTTCTTCTCAATTTCGTGTTGTGCCGGCCTTAGGGTTCGATGCGTGTTAGTTTAACTAATGCTTGATGGCGAGGTCAGATGTTCCTCTCAACTTCAAGTTGAGCAGCCCTTCGGGTTCGATGCCTGTTTGTTTAACACATGCTTGACGACGAGGTCAGACGTTCTTCTCAACTAAGGGTTGAGACGACCGTCGGGTTCGATGCTTTTTTGATTAAAAGATGCCTGACGACGAGGTCATTTGTTCTTCTCAACTTCGGATTTAGCTGGCCTTCGGGTTCCATGCCTTTTTGTTTAACAGATGACTGACAAAGAGGTCAGATGTTCCTCTCACTTCATGGTGTTCCGGCCTTCGGTTTCGATGCCTGTTTGTTTAACTAATGCCTGACGGCGAGGTCAGATGATCCTCCCAAGTTCAAGTTGAGTCGGCCTTCACGTTCGATGCCTGTTTGTTTAACAAATGTCTGACGGCGAGGTCCGATATTCTTCCAAACTTCGGGTTGATCCGGCCTTCGGATTCGATGCCTGTTTGTTTAACAGATGCTTGAGAGCGAGTTCAGATGTTCCTCTCAACTTCATGTTGAGCCGACATTCGGGTTCGATGCCTGTTTGTTTAACAGATGCCTGACGGCGATGTCTAATGTTCTTATCAATTTCAGGTTGAGCCGCCCTTCGGGTTCGATGCCTATTTGTTTAACAGATGCCTGGCAGCGAGGTCAGATGTTCTTCTCAACTTCGGGTTGAGCCGGCCTTAGGGTTCGATGCCTGTTTGTTTAACAGATCCCTGACGGCGAGGTCAGATATTCCTATGAACTTTGTGTTGAGTTGTCCTTTGGGTTTGATGCCTGTTAGTTTAACAGATGCCTGATGGCAAGGTCAGATGTTCCTCCCAACTTCGTGTTGTGTCGGCCTTCGGGTTGGATGCCTGTTTGTTTAACTAATGCCTGACGGCGAGGTCAGATGTTCCTCCCAAGTTCAAGTTGAGTCGGCCTTCGGGTTCGATGCCTGTTTGTTTAACAGATGCCTGACTGCGAGGTCAGATGTTCTTCTCAAATTCGGGTTGAGCCGGCCTTCGGATTCGATGCCTGTTTGTTTAACAGATGCTTCACAATGACTTAGGCAGTTCCTCTCAACTTCGTGTTGAGCCGACCTTCGGGTTTGATGCCTGTTTGTTTAACAGATGCATGACGACGAGGTCTAATGTTCTTATCGATTTCAGGTTGAGCCGCCCTTCGGGTTCGATGCCTGTTTGCTTAAAAGATTCCTCACAGCAAGGTCAGATGTTCCTATAAACTTCATATTGAGCCGGTCTTCGGGTTCGATGCCTGTTTGTTTAACATATACCTGAAGGCGAGGTCAGATGTTCTTCTCAACTTCCGGTTGAGCCGGCCTTCCAGGTCGATGCCTGTTTGTTTAGCAGATGCCTGACGGCGAGGTCAGATGTTCTTCTCAACTTCAGGTTAAGTCAGCCATCAAATTCGATGCCTGTTTGTTTAACAAATGCCAGACAACGAGGTCAGATGTTCTTCTCAACTTCGTGTTGTGCCGGCCTTCGGGTTCGATGCGTGTTTGTTTAACTAATGCTTGATGGCAAGGTCAGATGTTCCTCTCAACTTCAAGTTGAGCAGGCCTTCGGGTTCGATGCCTGTTTGTTTAACAGATGCTTGACGGCGAGGTCAAATGTTCTTCTCAACTAAGGGTTGAGACGACCGTCGGGTTCGATACTTGTTTGCTTAACAGACGCCTGACGGCGAGGTCATTTGTTCTTCTCAACTTCAGGTTCCACACCTTTTTATTTAACAGATGCCTAACAAAGAGGTCAGATGTTCCTCTCAACTTCGTGTTGTGCCGGCCTTCGAGTTCGATGCCTGTTTGTTTAACTAATGCCTGACGGCGAGGTCAGATGTTCCTCCCAAGTTCGAGTTGAGTCGGCCTTCGGGTTCGATGCCTGTTGTCGCTACTGCGAAAATCGGCGCCGGCTAAACAGAAGAGTCGCCACCGTGCGTTATTTATCCCAACGGAGGGAAAGGAAACACTCGAAGTAAACCTACTGCAAAGACGGGAAAGGAATGGTCGTCGCAACCAAATCCTGGATTCGGGAGTCGGTTACGCAAGGGAAAGGTATTAGCACCCCCCACGTCCGTCGTACTCGACGGGATCCACGCTTGTTTTCTACTACGGATTGTGATTCTATCTACTCTAAGGGTCAAGGGTTAAAAGAAAAGAAAATGACTCGGCAAAGTATCACACTTTATGCCTACGTATTCCCGTCTGAAACGAGAAATCAGAGTCAACGTAGTTCGCCTACCTACGGGAAAGGAGGGGAAGGTTGCTCGCTAGGATACGGCATCCTATGCCTACGTACTTTCATACAGCATGAAAGATCAGAGCAAACGTAGTTCGGGATACGGAAGACACAGATTTGTCTGACTGTTTTTTATCTTTCTGAAAAGGTTTTCTTCTGATTAAGAGTCCAAGCGAACAAAAATGACACTTTGATGTTTGTTTTCAGTCTTTTACGCAAGAAGTGTTTTTTTAGTTTGTTTTCAATCTCTGACGCACTAGAGACTATGATTTGAGAGTGACTACGTCGTATGTCACCCTAAGGGTAACACACCAAGCAGTCAGATTACTGGAGAGTGGCCCTCCAGCAATCCTCTCTCAAATAGCTTAAGGCTCGTAGCGTACGACATTGATTATCCTTATTACTGTATTTTGAGTTGTTTTGAGATAGAAGAAAAAAAAGCTCTAAAAAACCTAGAGTTGAAAAGGGAATAAAAACTAACCTAATGTTGTCATGCATGGGTTAAAACCTAATGTCTGTCATAATTCCCTCCTGCACAGAGGAAATCAGAGATCCTGGGGGATAAACGAAAAAGAAACAGATATATAGTAAACAGTAAACATGCATGAGATGCAGCAATACAAGCGAGGCAAGGGAGTCCCACTCAACCTCGAACCTGGGAAAACAACAGGTAAAGTGAACAGTATTCACTTCAAACCTTTGGAACAAGCTGTACAAGCCAACAACAAAACAGAAAAAGAAATAAAACCCAACACCAGCTCTGACAGCAGCACCAGCTCCTACAGCAAGCAGCTCAAACAGCAACAGCTCTGACAGCTACAGTTGATTAACAGCAAAACAGGTTGACAGTAACAACTTCAAGCAAGATCCCATCTTCACTCTTCAATGATCCCCAAGCCTTAGATAAGCTCCTGTCTTCAAAAGTACCCCAGCTCTAGCAAGCATGAACCCCAACCAGTAAACAGCTTCAAACAGCAGCAAAACCCTAGCTTCAAAAGATAACCAGTCCTGACAGGCACAAGCTTCAACTTCACCAATCTTCACCGAACTTTATCTTCCATGGGTCTCCATCTTCAATGCAATCACTCCAGAAGAGAAACAACTATGAAGTTGAAATGTTAAGAGGCTTAGTGACAACCCAAGGAAATCACTAAGATCTTAACATAGCAAATGAAAGGTATCCTCAAGGTTCTACCCAACCAAATTATGCTCTACATCCCTCCTAAGGAGAGATGGAACTTCTTTGGGGGACCTTGTGTCATGGGATGGAATAGAGGCACAAGAAGCTCTCTATGTTTGACAAAAGAAACAAGACTAGTCTAATGCTCTTCCTGTGAACCCTAATCCCTAAGCCTCTGACAAGCCCTCTAACAAAAGAGAAGTCCTCAACTCCAAGCTTCTTCAAGCCATCCCAAAACAACTTCATTTGACCTTCAAGTCATCCAAGCAAAGCCCAAGCCAAGAGCACTCCAAAATAGCCCCACACAAGCATGACCAAATCCAATATCCAAAGGAGAACCCCATAACCATCACACAAGTTGCAAAAAATCAGATAAAATGCTAAAGCTTATCAGAAAATCCTAGATAAATTTCTAAGGGAATCTAATCCTATACCCAATACCCCATATAAATCCCAGAACCTATATCAATCATTAAGTCCCCAAACTATGTTCTAAACTACAACTAGTTGTTGTGAAACCCTAATCTAACACTCCTTATGTTCACCACTCAAACTAACCTAAATTTTATTCACAAAATTCCTAAGGGTACATGCTTCCCTAATCTAATCAACCTCACAAGAATCAATTAAAAATCATGCACCAATCTCTCATACTAAATTCAGAAAAATGAAGTATCAAACAAATGCAAAATAAAAACAATAAAATTGTAAAATATGCCAGAAAATATAAAAATGCATGAAATTAATATTTTTCTTTTCTATAATTTTCTAGAGGTCCTAAGAAAACTAGAAAAAAAGTCTCATCCTAAAATGATTATTTTCCAATTTGTTGTGAATTTTCTAATTAACCTAAATGAAATGTGAAAATAAAAGGAAAATATGAGAAAAAGAAAATGCTGCGTGATGAATAACAAACGATCCCTGTACAAATCCAGAGATGGGCCCAGAGTGGGGTGTAAATAGCAAGCACGCCTTAAGCCCAGACCACATGTTAAAACAAATCAGAAAATAAAGGGAAAATGGAAAACTCATGTGGCAAATAGCAAGTAAATCACGTGCATTTCTCAATGGGCCTCCAAACTGGGGTGTGAATAGCACAAAGTGACTTAAGCCCAATGCACTCAGTTAAGTGAAACGGAGCGTTTAGCTCCTTCAGAGTTCCTTCACAAATTCTCATTCGCTCGTGGCCGTTGGATATGGATTTGGTCAATGGTCTTCTCATCATCCTAGGGTTATTAGTTCATCTTCCTCATTTGAAAGTGGGAGGGAAAGAAAAGCCATGGATGAACAGAGCTCCATATTTCATCTTCTCCATTCGTATTCTTCTAATATCTCACCAAAACTCAAACCTAAACATTCTATCCTACTCGTTTTTTCACCAGCAATCCAACCATGTCAACCAATTGTATTGAAACCTTCTCCTTCTCAAAACACGAATGGTAGTTCAGAAAATGCTCGAACAAAAATTCTCACCAAACCTAAAATTGAAAGGTCTAACATCATCACCACCTAACACTGAGTTAATTCCACTATCTAACTAGGTTTAATCCTCAAGAACCATCAAGATATGACCATGAACAAAAATGGTGCTCAACCTAATTTTGTCTCTAAATCGTGAAAATTGTTACCAGAAAGTTCCTAGCCATAATCTACAATGAATTTAACCATCTAAAACCTAAAGAATCTACATGAATTATGCTACATGGTGAAGTTTACATACCTGCAAATTTTGGATGAACAGAACGATGAAAGCTTCAAATCAAGCTTCAAGATCTTCCAGATACCTTCACTAATACCAGATGAAACTTCTGTATGCAACAATTTGGATTGAATCTTCTTGAATCACCAGATGCGATTCTGAGTTGCAAGCTATGAACTCCAAATTCTATCTCACGATTCTTCACCAATCTTGATCAACAATCTATCAAGAATCACTCACACACTAAAGAGGAAACTTCTGAATGCAAGAAATTGGATTGAAATCGATCAAATTGTTGTAACCGTTTGTGATTTGCAAACTGAAAATTCAGATATCAATCTCTCCAATCTCTCTCAATTTCCACCAACCAAAGCATTGAACCAGCTCTAATCCTTATATAGAGCATGTATGAATGATCCAGAAAGTTCTGGAATGATCCCTAGGAGAAATTCAATTTATCATCTCCTTGAAATTTCCATGATATTTTCAAGCATGACAGTCATGTAGCAGCTGGTTTTTGCACTTGCCTTGTGTTCAATTTCTCCTCAAATGACATTTAGAAAGTGTTAGGATGGAATGGAGCTTTGATTTTAATCCCATGTATAATTTGGCAAGTGTAACTCATGTCATAAGCAACCAAATGCAACCCCTTTGATTTTGACCTCAAATGCAAAAACCACTATTGCCATTGTCTTTAAAACCTCAATTCTGATTAAAATGATATATCATATGCCCCATTTTGACCCCAAATCAAAAAATCACAATTGACTTTTTAAATGACTTTAATTCTTCCTTTTTCAAAGTCATTTCAAACCAACTTCTCCTATGAGCCAATTCAAAGCCTCCTTGATGCATGGTCAAGGTTAAGACCCTATTTTGAGAAACTTTCTAGTTGAACAATTTTCCCTTTGAGGCCTCTAAGTTAGAGATTTGGACCCTTGGTTGAGAATGACCTATAATCATCAATACCCAAAATACCCCTGGATTGCCAAGATCATAACTTGAGTTCCATAAATATTCTTGAAGACTTCTAGTACTCTATGGAAAGCTAAGATCAAGATCTACAACTCTTATGTTGGCCAAGAATCCATTTGAAAACTCCTTAAAGGGAAAAGGTTGCTTGGAAGTCAAGTGACTTTCACAGATAAATTTCAATGTCCTCTGATGGCCTGTAACTTGCAAGAACCATAACTTGAGTTATAAAAATCTCCTTGAAGACTTCTAGTACTAAAATTAAAGCTATTGAGAAGCTCTACAAGTTTCATGTTGGCCAAAGATCCATTTGAAACTTTCATTTTGACTTAGGTAGCTTGGAAGTCTAGTGCTATACAGGGGATTTTACCCTAGGAACCCTGTCTCAAACCCCTCCAACCACTCTTAATTCTCTTGAATTTGATCTTGACTCATCCATACACATACTTTAACATCTCAATCCATGACTTCCATGACTTAGAACTAGGTCTTGGTGCCCTTTCCTTGCTCTCCTTGACCTAGGGTTACCCAGATGAAACCCTACTTGTACACACCTCAACTGTGGTTCTTGAACTTGATACCATGACTTGTCTAAGCTTCAATATGGCTCTCTAGGCCTCCCATGAGATCCATACACACCTCAAATTCCTGATTCCATGCATCATACCCCATTGATGACCCTCAATACACTTCAAGTTAGGAGAGAAATCCACTTGTTGACATTCAAATCTCCTCAAAGCTTCAACCCATTCCTTGATGACTTGGATGCTCTTCAACTTGAATAAGGCCCCTTGATGTGCTTCTTTAGATAAGAATGGAATTTGATCCCTTTTTAGATGACTTGCTATGTGTTGCGGTGAAAATCGGATATCAAGCTATTGAATTAACTTGAACCTTAATTCTTTTACAACCGGACTTTAATTTATCCAAAGGAAAGGTCTAAAGAAAGAAAGAACCTTTTGCGCGATGTTACAACAACGCTAAGAGATTCGGGGATCGGGGGTTGGTTATGCATAGGGTAGGTATTTCACATCCTAAACATCTGTAGTACTCTACAGGAACCTTTTGTTTGTTTGTATGCTAAGTTTGTTAAATATTTGCTAAGGTTTGGGTATTGGGTAAAAAGGTGAAGGTTATGATAGATGAAGACCTAAGATTGTTTCTAAGTTTGCTTGCAAAGACATCGCGTCCTCTGCCTACGTATCCTAACTAGGATAGAATCAGAGCAATCGTAGTTCACCTCACTAGGGTTGAAGAACGCTTGATTGCGATCAAGGTTCAAAGGGGAACAAACATAATAATGTTTGTGTAGAGTTTCACGAAACTCTCTATGTCTATGTTGTAACACTCAAAGGGGAAAATAAGTGACCATATCCATGATCCTTACATAGAGTTAACAACTCTATCCTAGGGTTCTAATTGTAAACACTCCTAGTGAGGGGGAAGGTTGCTCGTCAAGATATCGCATCTTGTGCCTACGTATTCTCATTGTCCAATGAGAAATCAGAGCGGTCGTAGTTCGGGCTCGAACTAAGGAATCAATTGGTTCTTTCCAGACCAAAAGAGGGGAAGGTTCTATCCAGACCTATGAGTTTATATCCTATTGGTTCTATCCAGACCAAAAGGGGGGTTAAGTCTCTTTCGAGGCCAATGAGGGTATTGAGCTATCTATGACCCAAGGGTCAATAGAGAGACTTTCCTTTGGAAGGGAGGAGATGAGGCAACTTGGATGAGAACTAAAAAAGTTCCATCACTTGGGGAAGAAATAATTAACAAAGTAATCAATACTTTAAACAAAAGAAGCATGGTTACAACCAAAGATCATGTATCTTAACAAAGATGAAAGCATATCTTAACAAAGATTAAAGGTATATCTTAACAAAGATTGAAGGTAACAACCACATGTATCGATGACAACCAAATACAAGCAAATTAGTTTAACCTCATAATTTAGGAGGAAAGCAATATGAAATAATGGTAACGACCAAGGGAGAGTTCCCTAACATGTTAACTAACATAGTATAAATTAGAATGAGTTAATATCATAACACAAATGATCACGGTGAAAAAGAAATTCATCTGCATACGCGAGATAACGATCTCAATATAAAGGCAACTTACAAGCAACCAAAAGGCATGAAAATATGAACAAACATGGAATTAAAAAATATCACATGAAAGTAGGCATCAAGACAAACACAATGCAAAAAGAATGGGTTCAAAATGATGAAAAATGGATGAGTTATGATTTTTTTGAAGTTTGGATGAACAAAACATGAAAATCTAAATGATAAAAGGAATAAAATGCACATGGTAAGACAATGAATCAAACAAATTTGATTATTTAAACATGTTAACAAAATTTTAAGAATAATACAAGATCAATCTCACAATAAAAATCAAGTTACAAGTTGAAAATTTTCAAGATCATCATGGTAAAAAAAACAGTCATGGTAACATGTGGAATGCAAGTGGAAAGTTCACATTTATGAGTTTTAGGTTTACCTCTTGAAGCAAGCTTAAGCAATAAGAAAACCAGAGATCTTGAGAGCTCTTCCTAGATCTTGTTACATAAGTGTGGAAGTGACTTGGATAGCTTCAATACATCATACTTTATGTGTTTGAAGTGTTTCTTGAGTTGGAAGAAGTTTGGAAATGGTTTTGAAAGGTGTTTTTCAAAAGCAAATTTTGAGGGATTTTGGAAACTTAATGAGATTTTGTAAGAACTTGTGATTGTGTAAGAAAGAAAGTTCTAGCTGGTTTCTAGCATGGAACTTGTGTGTTTTTGATGTAAGAAGTGAGTTCTATTTATAGCCAAAGGCCTTGGATCAAGGTATGGGCAAAAGTGAAGCAAATTGCCAATTTTAACCTTCCATCATGAAAATCTTTGAGTTTTCCAATGCAATCTTCATCTTTGTCTTTAAGACACTCTAATAAGATATTCTCCATGCCCCATAGATTTTTTTCATCATGCTTGATAGGATAGAAGGTGACTTGTTGAATTAAAGTTGATGATTTGACAAAGGTAGCCACCTTTTTTCTCTTTCTTCACTATTCACTTTTACAACTTGCATTAAATAATGATTTCTTTTGATCTTTGGTCCATTTTCGTGGGAATTGAAGTTAAACATGTTTATTAACAATGTAAACATCATAAATGAGGCTTAGTCTTTGATTAGCATCAATTTGGAGAGGTTTTGGAATAAAAAAAACTCATGTTGACCTGGTTTTGCCAATGTGTGTTTTTGCCAACTTGTGGACCTCGGTTCTCTCTAACTAGGAAGAGTTATGGAACCCACTTGTACTTTTTAGAAAGCCCCAATTAGGTAATACAATATTTATGCTTGTGTTAGGAACTCATTCCCCTTGAAACTAGGTCAAAAACCCTTGTGTGGTTAAGGAGTTATGGCTTTGCCCTTTTCAAAACCTTAATTTCCCAACTTTTGCGATTACTCCCTAACCCTTGATCCAATGGTCATGAAACTTCATGGGTAGGTATAATATATCATTAGGACCATTTTTGATTCCCATCTTGAGGTCAAATTCCTCATGAGTGAAGAGTTGACTTTTCGGTCAACCGTTCGATCAATCGGTGACTACCGAGTCGACTGTCGGTGATCCGGACATTCTGAAGACTTGAAACTCTTTGGATGGACTTTAATAAGCCATAGGAACTTAATGGACCTTGATCCCACCATTGAAACACTTTTTAAACCAAAATTCAAACTACAGTTGACTTTTCCTGATCGAAAACCCTAATCGGGCGTCTTGAACTGCACTGTTCTCAATTCTTGGGTGACCACCTCAAATTGAATTCATACTTGATCCAATGGAGTATATTTGATCTTGTGGAGACTTATTTGAAGTTGAATCAATCCAAAACATTGATTGGTCAGACCATTGAAATCCCGATTTTGACGGTACGAAACCCTAATTCATCTGCATCTTAACAAAGATAAACTGGAAATGGGTTAAGGTTAGTTAATCAACTGAATATGATCCTAAAATGATGATGAGGATATAAGGGGTCAAAATTTGGGGTGCAACACTATGCTATGATATGCAAATGATTGGACCATGTACATGATGTGACTATGCAAATGATAATGCAATTAAAATATAAACCAGGTGAAATAGGTTGAGCAAATTTTAGGGTGCAACACCTGTTTGTTTAACAGATGCCTGACGGCGAGGTCAGATGTTCTTCTCAACTTTGGGTTGAGCCGGCCTTCGGATTCGATGCCTGTTTGTTTAACAGATGCTTGACAGCAAGTTCAGATGTTCCTCTCAACTTCATGTTGAGCCGACATTCGGGTTCGATGCCTGTTTGTTTAACAGATGCCTGACGGCGAGGTCTAATGTTCTTATCAATTTCAGGTTGAGCCGCCCTTCGGGTTCGATGCATGTTTGCTTAACAGATGCATCACGGTGAGGTCAAATGTTCTTCTCAACTTCGTATTGAGCCGACCGTCAGGTTCGATGCCTGTTTGTTTAACAGATGCCTGACGGCGAGGTCATGTATTCTTGTCAACTTCGAGTTGAGCCGGCCTTCGGATTCGACGCCTGTTTGTTTAACAGATGCTTGACAGTGAGTTCAGATGTTCCTCTCAACTTCGTGTTGAGCCAACCTTCGGGTTCGATGCCTGTTTGTTTAACAGATGCCTGACGGCGAGGTCTAATGTTCTTATCAATTTCAGGTTGAGCCGCGCTTTGGGTTCGATGTCTGTTTGCTTAATAGATTCCTAACAGCGAGGTCAGATGTTCCTATCAACTTCGTATTGAGCCGGTCTTCGGGTTCGATGCCTGTTTGTTTAACAGATATCTGAAGGCGAGGTCAGATGTTCTTCTCAACTTCTGGTTGAGCCGGCCTTCGGGTTTGATGCCTGTTTGTTTAACAGATGCCGTACCGCGAGGTCAGATATTCTTCTCAACTTCAGGTTGAGCCGGCCATCAAATTCGATGCCGGTTTGTTTAACAAATGCCTGACAGCAAGGTCAGATGTTCTTCTCAATTTCGTGTTGTGCCGGCCTTCTCAATTTTGAGTGTTTTTGTGAATTTTGATGATTTTGAGAATTTGATGCAAGATGAGGGAATTGTGATGACAGAGGTTCTTTATGGTTTCTATCAGATGTGTTGTGTGTAAAATGAAGTGAATGAGACCTCCTTTTATAGGAAAAAAGATTGAGGTGCTTGCTAGAGAGTTTCCTTCACCATGAAGCAAACTTTGGATATTTTGGAGCAAACCTTCAAGGGAGGGTTTTCATCATTGGTTCTGATACAAGGCTATTTTGTCAACATTTCCCACTGATTTTTTATGTTTGTAGCAGGCTAGAAACCATAGGGAAGGGCTGGTGCAGCTTCACTTTACACCTCATGGTTGGAATCGTCAAACTTGGCAACTTTGCCCACTTGTATGGCAATGAAGTCCAAGCTTTGATTTTGGGCTATTCCTCCACAATTTTCTATTGTTTCATGCTACACATATCTGATACATCACATACAACAAGTTGGATCAAGAAAATTTGGCAAAATTAGTGAAATAAGTCATTCTTGAAAATTGGCCAATGTGGGACTAAAGTGTGAAACCCTCAACTTTGAACACATGTAGCTTTCTGCTCATAACTCCTCTTGAGATGTTCTAGTACAATTTAGAAAGCCCTCACATAGCTCTAAAAAATTCATGTTTTCATGAGTTTCAATTTCTCAAAGTAACTTGGCCAAAAAGCCCTCCAAAGTTGCTAAAAATGAGCTTAAAAAGTGAAATTTTCCTAAGTCTTTTTCCCTTCTTGAAATGAACTTGACCATAACTCAAAATCTATGCATTTTCTGATCATGGACCACTCAGAGACTTTTGTAGGACTTGTCAAGAGCTTAAAAATGAGCTTTGAACCAACTCAATTGGATGTGTGGTTAAGGAGTTATGGTTTAGCCCTTTTCAAAACCCTAATTTCCCGATTTCTCGATTACTCCTTCATCCTTGATCCAATGGTCATGAAAATTGATATACCAGTCCAATATGACATAAGGAACAACTTTGTTTCACAACTTGAAGTCCAATTCATAAAATTTGGAGAGTTGACTTTTCGGTCAACCGTACGACCGATCGGTGATTACCGAGTCGCCTATTGACATTTTGGACCTCCTGAGACTTTGAAACTTCTTGGATGAACTTTAATAAGCTACATGAACTTCATGGACCTCAATCCCACCATTACAACACCTTCAAACATCAAAGTCAAACCACAGTTGACTTTTACTAGTTAAAAACCCTAATCGGGGCCTCCGGACTGCACTGTTCTTGATTCTGAAATGATTTCTTCAACTTGGCTTCTCATTTGACATTATGTAATATCCTTGACCTTGTTTCTTATTTGAATGAGCCCAAAACATTGACTAATCACAAACCCTAAAGTTTTGATTTTGACTGCACGAAACCCTGATTCATCTGCAATTTGACAAAGACAGACTTGCACTGGATTAAGGTTAGACAGTTCATGAGTATGCTCCTAAAATGATAATGAGAATCTAAGGGGTCAAAATTTGGGGTGCAACAATAATGCTTGGTCCAATTTTCATGAGCATCGTGAGTTTCGATGAAGATGGAGACAAGTGGATTCGGAGCTCGCATGTCGTTTTGTTGAAGACGGTAATGGCGGGCGAAATATGTCGAAGTTGGTTGAGATGATGGTGACGGAAGGTCCATGAGATTTGAAGACTTGGAAGATCTTTAAGAAACGGATGAAGGTTTGTATGATGAGGATGATGTTGATGATTACGGAGTTAGTTTGAAGATTGATGGAGGTTTTCTGAATCTAGATCGAAAGGAATTTGGATCTCGAGATCTGAAGTTTGAATCTGGAAAGATAATGGAGGTTCGCCTAATGTTCGTGAAGATGACAAAGTTTTATGTGCTGGAAGATTGAAAATGGTTCAGATCTGGAAACAAATGTTCAAGAGTTGAAGGTGAAGAACAAACGAAGGTTTGTTCATGGTGATGATTCGAGTTCTGTAGATCGGAGGTGAGATGGTTGGTGTTTTGGTCAGAACTTGTTGAAATCTAGGTAGATGTCGTTATTCATGAAACTCTATGGCGTTTGAAGACCGTTGAAGGAGATCTGGAACAATGGTATGAATATTTGAAGGTTGTTGTTGATGTTTGGTAGGATGTAGATCTAAGTTTGTGTTTGTGAGTTTAGATCTAGGTTTTGAAGTTTGGATATCTGGGAAATTTTTGAAAAAAACTATGAATATGGATGAAGATTCGAAGGATCTAGATGAACATGGATGAATGTCGTTGAGTTTCTAGGAATTTTGACGAATATGGATGAGGAACTGGAAAAATTGGGGATGAACATTGAAGAGTTTCTGGGGATAGATTGGATGAATGTGATGAATGTTGATGAAACTCGTATGAAGACTCAAATGAAATCTGGAAAAGTTGATGAACACATGAAGAACACAGTCAAAGTTTCCGATGACTTTATGAGTTTTCCGGTGATGAATTCCGGCTGGTTTAATTTGTGTAGATTTCTTCGGCAATGTGTTCTGGCGTTTGCATGGTCGGAGGTGAGTTGTCTTGGGACCTGTGTCCAACAATTAATGCACTGTGCACAGACTATTTATACCGCTGACACATGGCACAGAGGTGATAAATGGGCCTGCAGCAAAATGCCAAGTAGCCTGCAGAATCTAATTAATGACACAATTAATTAACTAAATTAAAAGTAAATGCTGACACTTAATGGAACTAATCGAAAATTAAAAGCCAATTAAATGGATTGATTAACCAAAACAAAAATTAAAACTAATTAACACCAATTAATTCAAATCAAACTAACTAACTCAATTAAAGCTAATTAAAATCTTAATTAATAAAAAATAAAAGAAAATACTAATATAATCTAGAAAAGATCTATTAAGAAATAAAATCTAAAATAGAAAATAAAATCTATATTATTAAAATATATCCTAAAAACTATTTAAAAACCTCTAGAAAAATAGAAATAAACCTATTTAAAATCTAAAAATTATGTCAAAAATAGAAAACAACTCTAGAAAAATAGAATAAAATCAGTGAACGATAAAAAAGCGAGAATACGACAAAATAAACAGTAATAAAACCGGATACAAAAATACCACCGAAACCAACAGCGTAGACTGAATCACCGGGCAGAGCGCAAATTCCACAATAAAACTCCGTATCCGAAAAGGTTTGAAACGTCTGGAACATGACAGAAAGGGCTGTAATCCCGATTAAATCAATCCGGCTGCAAAAAAATGCACAGTATGCGAGAAAAGATATGCAAATGCGAATGAAATGAAACATAAGCCAAACGAGAAACGGTTGGTCAAATTTTGGGGTGCAACAGCTGCCCCTATTCAAACGACTTGGACCTGAAGGGTTGAAAAGCGAACAACTTTCAATCATTCAAAGGTAAAAGATGGTTGAATACCAAAGAACCCGGAAATTTGCCAACCGCAAAAACAGAACCATAAACTCTGATATATTGGAACAAAAATCTCTGGAAGATAGCTGAACTGATCACAAAAATACTCCGTTGGGGAAGAGAAGCTTAACCAAACAACTCAGGCAGGGAGAAAATGGGAGGAACTTAACCAAGTAACTCCGTTGGGTAACGCATAACAAGATGAACACATTCATCAAAAGCTACGCCATGGTCTGGATACCATATTGGCTGAAAGGTAACATTCACGTTGTCAGAGTCTGGATACTCAAGGGAAATCGGAGTCTGGATGCTCAAGGTGATCGGAGCCTGGATGCTCTAAGCAGATATACGTGAGTCTGGATACTCAGTAATCGGAGCTTGGATGCTCAATACAATCTGAGTCTGGATACTCGGTTAATAAATCTGAGTCTGGATACTCAATAACCTGAGCTTGGATGCTCAATGCAATCTGAGTCTGGATGCCCTATGCAAAAGAAGTATATTCATCAGGATCTGTATATCCTACAAGTTCAAACCAAACGGCGTTGCTGGGGAACAATATGAGTTGTGGTCTGGATACCACATGGACTGAGAAAAAACAATAGGCGCCAAGGTCTGGATACCATACGGCGATAGAAGATAACAACAATTATTGTGACCTGGATATCATGGAACATCAGATAAACTAATATGGTCTGGATATCAAAACTGTCTTTACCGGAGTCTGGATACTCGACGGAGAAAGTACAAACAAGATTCATCAGGGTCTGGATGCCCGACTGGCTTTACCGGAGTCTGGATACTCAACGGACGAAACAGATCGGTAACTGCCATGGTCTGGATACCATACAGGCAAAGGTGACTGACTGCCGAAGAAAACAAGAAGTCGGGTCTGGATACCACGCAGGCTAATGGGAACATATCAATTTACCATGATCTGGATACCATATAGGGCTAGAAACAAAATCATCAACCGAAGTTTGACGACGCTGCTGGGGAGAAACGTAAGCCGGGGTCTGGATACCACGCGGGCTAACAAAAAGTATTATGGTCTGGATACCATTCTTCGACTTGCCATGGTCTGGATACTATATAGGCATAAATATCAACCAAAATTTGCCAAGTCTGAATACCATGCGGGAAACATAATTTAACCATCTGCTGAAAACCATCTGAGAACAGAGCGGTAACCACCTGGCTTATGTTTCAAATGCATATGTTTGAGAATGGCGTAATGCTCCATACAAGATGGAAATGCTACACGTTTAGGTAGATGCTATGCACGATGCAAAATGCAAGGGAACCGATCCAGCAAAATAAATGCTGGAGAGAAGAAAGCCAACTCCACCAGGGATCCAATCAAAACCCTGCTGAGGGAAACGCCCTGGATGGCACACCAGAATACAGCTCTTCTGGGAAACAAACTTCTCAGCTGGAGGAAACAAGCCCACTCTATTGGGGAATCAACAACTCTGCAGGGGATAACCATCAACCACTGAAATTGAATCTTGCTTCACAGAGGAAACAACCCTGAACAGCCTCCTAGGACACCAAAGTCCCTCTAGGGTACAACATACTCATCTACAAGTGGCAACTTCACTAGGGAAGAATCAAAATCTAACTTGTCGGGGATACAAAACTGGGGAATAATCTATCTCCGATATAGACTATTCCGCGAGGGAAACGACATCGACCTCTGCTTGGGGATTAAATTCATCCATATCCACCTCTGATTAGGGAATGAGTCAACAACCTAGACTCGGAGGGTAAAAGAGCCAAATACTTGGACTCTGTGGGGATACAACACTGCACTCGTCCCACTGCTGGGGAAATAAACCCAAATCTGCTTGCCAGGGAAAACTTCAATCTCAACCCGTTGAGAATACACAACCAAACTGCCAAGGATGACTACATTCTGCCGGGAATATCAATCTTGACCCGCTGAGGATAATCTTGACCCTATTCTAATAAGGATAAGTGCCATCTCAACTTGCTGCGATCTCAAACTGCTGAGGAGAAACAAATCTTAACTGCACATCTCTGCTGAAGAAATCTTCCTAATTTAATAACAACAACCTGGGGAATGCAGAACACCAACCATGGAGAGCTAAGATCATTCGAGCCTCGTGTCAGGGAACATGATAGCCTGTGGACCATTGGGAATTACCATGCCAGGTACATTTAGACATTTTCTGATTTAGGGATGGGAATAGGTTTATGATGATAAGGATTTATTTCTGGTTACCGACAAAATGGATTTGAGGAGGAAATACTAGAAGAGAACTAGCATTCGAGGGTAGACTACCAAACGAGAACTGGTGGTACAAGGGTTTAAGTTGTCAGACGAGAACTGACTTCTAGGTTTTGGATATCAGACGAGAACTGATTTCTGGTTTGCCAGACGAGAACTGGGCTTTAAAATTGTGTTAGCCAGACGAGAACTGGTTAAACAGTGGGTCGAGGAAAAGGTGACCAGACAGGAACTAGTTTAAAAGCTAACATGCACCAGACAAGAACTGGTGGTTAAGGAAAGGTTGACCAGACGAGAACTGGTTACCGGTTTTCCAGACTAGAACTGGGCTTTGGAGGTGACTTTGGTTACACGGTAAGTAACATGTTTAGGCTGTAGGATAACGATCCAATGACAGCAAGGCTTTTTCGGAAGGTTAAGGTTATTTGATGAGGGTAATGACACGATTCCCTGACACTCAACTCTTGCTGGGGAGAGTAAACTAGCTTGAACAACTGCCCTAGTGTAACTTCAACTTGCCCCAGTCTGACTCTTTGAGAAAGTTCAGAACGTAGCTTGCCATGAGACGACCTTGAGATGGCTTGCCCCAGAATCTGTACCACGAAATGATCCATCCTTGATTAACCAACTCTCAGCATGGTCTGTTTCAATATACTCTTGAAATGGCTTGCCCCTGAATGAGCGTTGAAGCGACTTAATCTGATCTGATTGAATACCGGAGGGATTTGCCCTCAACTTACAGAAACTCTGGGTGATTGCCCCTGATTAGGTCTCGAGATGATTCACTGCTGATCAACTGCTTCTTGAATAAATTGTCCCCTAATCAACCGATGCTTCGGGACTTGTCCTCAGACTAACTAATTCCATACTCACTGAATGTCAATGCCCCAGATTCAGGGTTCAAAGTATACACCATTCTGATTCAGACTGCTGAACGATCTAGTCCTGTTCAATTATTCCCTGTTGGAATTTCCTCCATGTCAACTACTGACCTGCAATTATAATTGTTTGTCCATGAATGGTAATTTTAATGCGGTGCTCATGCGGTTTTTTGAAAGGAATGTCACTTATCAAGTGTCGTGATAGTGAGTCACGAATGAACCAAAAGTTCAAACGTAGTGCTGCTTTGATTAGTGCAAGGTACAACAAGGATATGATCAGCAAATCATGTAGGAGTCAGGTTACTCAACCTTATCGTAATGCGCTTTTAGATTAAACCCTGCCTCAGTTAGGTCTTTTAAGGGTTATATCATGGTCGGGTTCACGGTTCGTGAAACAAAGGATATTAAGCTCAAAGTATGATTTATACCCACCCCTTCTACGTGATGATCTCCAATCCTAAGTTCGGTTAACTTGGCACAAGCGCTCACCTCTCAAAAGGTTTATTGAAATGGTAGGAGTGATGGTTAAGGAACTCACAAGGTTTCTGGAGTGACAGTTACTCCTCTTCGTCTTCGGAGTCTGTATCCACACGAATTTGCCCTTGTTTGAGGATTTTTCTTTTGAGATCCTTTCTTTTTCATTCTTTTGATTCCCTAATTTTTTCCTGGATTGACTCTTTTGAGTTCTTTTGATTTTGAAGTCCAGCGGGATGCCCTGATTTTTGCCTAAGTATTTGCTTTCCAGCTTTCTTTGCTTTCTTACTTAGCGGGCTTTTCTTTTTCTTTCTTTTCTTCTTCCTCTGGAACAAGTCGTGTGACACTGGCTATCTTGATTTCTTCGAAAGGTTGTAACTGTCTCACTCCTGATTGGTGAGGTTTAACCATTGCGGTTGATGAGGTACGACCTCTTGAGAGGGATAAGATGTGATTGATTCTCGAAAGGAAACACTCTTCTATAAGATTTGAACGCTCGATTAAGCTAACTGACAACTACCCTGCCCCAGGTTAAGATTTGAGGGTTGAAAAGTCCAAAAGAAACTCCTACTTCTCGGCTCGAAGTGGTTAACTAGGGACTAACTCCTTATATCTCCAGTGTTTAGGGGATTTGAAACAATGTCTGTACATCGTCAACAGGGTTTTATCCGAAAGCATACGATCATCAGTTATGGGTATTTAGTTTCGTCATCCTCCCTCCTTGCTAATCACAGTGATAAAGTGGAGTGGATAAAATGTGCAAGTGTCAGTGTTGTGCAATAAATGAGCAAAAGCGACATGATTAATTCAGAAAAATGCAAAGTCACTTCATTAATATTACCATTCAAAACAACAATGTTTAACAACAAGTAGTAACTAACAGAAAAGAAACTACAAATGCAAATGATAAAAAGTCTGAGGACTACCAATGCTGAGGATGTCCGCCTTTCTGGACCACTGGTTTCTGGAAATAAAACTATGAATCTGCGAGCTCAAACAGCTGAGAGGTTGACATGAACAAACAAAACTCCTTCTGGAAAGGAAATGTACCCTTCGTCGATCAACTGTTGCACTTTTGCTTGAAAAGCTTTGCAATCTTTGGTTGAATGCCCTATAGATCCACCATGATATCCATACTGAGCATGGGGATCGTACCCTGGAGGGTAAGGTTCTGGCACTGGCTTAAGAGCTTTAGGTTCCACCAAAAAATTCTGAATCAAATGTGGCAACAGCTGGCTATACGGCACAGGAACTGGATGAAAAGGAGCATTCCTTCTTACCAAATTGTTACGAGGCCTATTCTGATTCTGATAACCTCGGCCACGGGCTTGGTGATTCACATGAGGAGCGACCCAGAGTTTCTAATGTGATGCCCTAGGCACAGTTGTCTGTCCGAAAATCGATACACAGAAGATACCGACCGTTGAGAAGATGAAGAACCACAAGATTTCACCGATTCATCTTGAGAATACCCAACATATGTCATGACTGCATTGACCACACTTTCGTCTTCAGCTTGAAAGCTACAGAGAGATTCAGTTTCACCAGCCTGCCCGCTTGAAACATCCTGATTTCTTCCAGTCTGAAAGCTACAAAGAGATTTGGTTTCATTGGCCTGACCGCTTGAAACATTCTGAATTCTTCCAGTTTTTACGCCATACTCAATACAGTCTCCTGCTCTTACCAATTCAGAGAAATTTGGTGCAATCCTGAGCATTCTTTCGAAGTACGGGCTCTGCAAGGAGTTTACGAACATGTCTGTTAACTCTCGATCTAGAAGCGGTGGTTGCACTCTGGAAGCAAATTCTCTCCATCTCTGAACATACTTCCTGAAAGGTTCATCGTTCTCTTGAGATAATTCTTGCAACTGCATGCGACTGGGAGCCATATCCAGATTATACTCGTACTGCTTCATGAAAGCCTTGGCTAAATCCACCCATGATCGGATCTGATTACTCTCCAATTGCATATACCAACTCAGAGATGCCCCAATCAGACTGTCTTGAAAACAGTAAATCATCAACTTGTCGTCGTGCAAAAACAAAGTCATTCTTCTGCAGAACATCACCAAATGTTGCTTCGGGCAGCTATCCCCTTTATACTTTTCAAACCTCGGTGCTTTGAAATTCGAAGGTAACACTAGGCCGGAAACCAGACACATATCTGAAGCATTGAAACCAACAGTATCTTTGACTTCCAAGGCTTTGAATTTTTCATCCAATGCATGAAGCCTTTTAGTATACTCAAGAGCTCTCGGGTCTTCAGTCTTCACTACCAGAACTTCTCTTCTGGAACCCAACACGGAGGAATCAGCATCCTGATAATATGAGGTATCAAGAGAAGAAGAACGTTCACTTCGGACAACAGACTGTTCATGCTGATCTTGGTCTTCAACAGAAGGCTGCACAAGCTGAACTTCAGTCAGGTTGTTCACTTGCAGAAAATCTTCATCGAGCAAAGAACCATACAGAGGATTGGACATCACAGTAAAACCTGACAAGGTATCAACATTCTGGAGGTCGTTCCTTGACATAGCTACCGACAACTTTCAACAAACTTCACTGCTTGACACTGCTTGATTCTAATTCAACCCCTTGGTCGCCTTCCCACAATCAACACTTGCTCAGAACGGTCACCGGAGAATCACCCTCTGAAGCAAAATAAAGGCTGGATAAGAGCTCTGGCTAGCTGGAGAAATGATATGCAAAACGATGCAAAGATGCTTATGCAAATGCAATGCAAGATGCAACAAACACGGGATCACAGCCCCCACAAAGCTCTGAATACTGCTGTGCTGCTGACTGAGTAAGTTTGCTCTGAAGAGAAAACCAAAATACCGGGTTGGCTAGAAGTCAAGTTTCCTGCAAAAACCCTCCCACTCACGGGTATGGACCTAAACTGACAAGGTACGACATCCTATGCGTTCGTCAGCGTCACAGACTTTCAAGAAATGATGATACGTTCACCATTTCTGGTTTGGCATCATAATCTCCTGAAAAGGCCTCACCCAGCTGACTCACAAATGATCGGTTCCCAGAGTCGACAACCCTCAGATCTGAAATCCTCTCAACGGCCCACTGGGATGGAAAGAAAGTCATCAAAGAGAACTTTGTCTGAGTGCAAATTTCATGGGAACTAGTGCATGCCTAACATACAGGTTCACCACTACTTTCTGCTTCTAATGCTATATTCGTACTCAAGCCTGGGTTTTGGCTTATCTCTCAAAGGAACAACCACCCAATAGCACAATAGCAACAGATAAAAATATAGTGCGGTAATGTAAATACAGTAATATACAAAAATACAACACACAAATATACACACCCACAAACCAAACAGACAAGCGCTAGGATGGACTCGCATAGGGGATGTTCCTTTCCCCAGCAGAGTCTCCAGCTGTCGCTACTGCGAAAAACAACCGGCGGGAAAAAAAAACAGAAGAGTCGCCACTTTCGTTATTTATCCCAAAGAGAGGGAAAGGAAATGATCACAAAAACTTAAAGAAGAAGGGAAAGACAAGGTCATCGTAACCATGTCTGGGTTTGGGAGTCGGTTACGCAAGGAGAAGGTATTAGCACCCCTCACGTCCGTCGTACTCGACGGGATCCATGCTTGCTGTCTAGTCTATGGGTGAAAAATAATATAATCTACGGCTGCTAAAGCTAAACGGAAAGAACTGACTCGATAGAGCATCGCCGCTCTATGCCTACGTATTCCCTCGTGCAATGGGAAAGTCATAGTCAACGTAGTTCAGGAAACTACAGGGGGAGATTGCTCGCTAAGACATCGCGTCTTGTGCCTACGTATTCTCATCTGGCATGAGAAATCAGAGCAAAACGTAGTTCAGGCTAACTACGGGTAAACAGGGTGTTCTCGATCGCACGGGGGTGAAAGAAAGGATTGATGATACTAGCGTGCGCATTCTAGCGGTTAGGTGTATGTTGCTCGACCATTGGAGACTTAGGTGTTACCTGTTTGCGGTAGAACGGACGTAGTATGTCGGGTTTAAAGGTACGGGAACCTACGGGTTCTAGAACTACGGTCTGGTCTCAATTGTGCTAGGGCAAGAGAAAAGGGAAGATTAGTCGTCAGCGGGAAAGTCTCGATCACACAGAAGCGAGAGAACAGAGAAGTTCGTTGTTAGTGTGCTAGCTAGGATATCGCATCCTATGCCTACATATTCTCGTCTGGTACGAGAAATTAGAGCAGCTGTAGTTCAGCCAACTACAGGAAAGGGGGAAAAATGCTCGCTAGGATATCGCATCCTATGCCTACATATTCTCGTCTGATACGAGAAATCAGAGCAGCTGTAGTTCAGCCAACTACAGGAAAACGGTCTCGATTGCACGAGGGCAAGAGAAGGGTACTCAATCGCCAGAACACGAGAGAAAAGGGGAGGTCTCAATCGCCAGGACGCGAGAGAAAAAGTTCGAAACGGGACGCACACGCGAAGTCCTAGACGTAGGAGCGAATGCGTCGCATATTGTCCTAAGGACATATACTAAACACTCTAGATGAGTGAGAGGCAGCCACCCACTTATCATTTCCCACGTATTTAAAGCTTATGGCTCACAACGCTCGAAGGGTAAAAAGAAAGAGATGAAAGAAGTGAAATAAAAACAATGTTACCGAACGGAGTGGTTCCGTTGACCCTTGACTTTTGCGTGCAAGCTCCATTTCCAAGCTCTACTCTTTTATCCTTGATGATGATATTTCGAACCAGAACCAATGTGATGCTGAACCGTCATAATTCGACTCATAAATAAAGTCAAACCCCAAGAGGTAGCGTATTGATATCCGTGTCAAAGACAAGATAGAGAAATGATATTGAGAATCATTCTCTGATTAAATCATGTCACATAGCCAGCACAACAGAAAGGAAAAATAAAATCAGAAGAAGAAGAAAAGATGAGGAGAGAAAAAAACGGTCTCGGATCCTACATTATCCCTCAACGAGTTGATTAATAACGCATTATGGAGGTCTCGTCATCGACCTACAAAAATGAAATGGTGAGAAAAAACCAAAAACAAAAGGAGATGAGAACTCAACTTTAATAGAAAAACAAACTTCTAAAAAGAAAGTAAATTCTAAATGAAATTATTAAAAGAAAATAAGAAGAAAATAGAATATAAAATTCTATATATAATATTAACATATAATATTATAAAAGAAAAATAAAATTATAATATAAACTTCTAAAAAGAGTTTAAAATAAAGTGTATTAAAATATATACAAAATTATAATATAAAATACACAAATGTAATTACAAAATAAAAACAGAGGGGGGTGCAGCGCAGAATTAGGGGTTTATAGCCAGCAAAACGCAACTGGGCTTAGAGCCCAAATCCACAACAATAATAAAAAAAAATCCAACAGAGGGGGGGGGGGGGGGGGGGTGAGTGAGGTGAAAACACGGGTGCAGCAGGCCAAAAGTCTGGTTGGGCCTCACGGCCCACATCCAAATTCTGAACAACAAGGAAACGGGGGGATAGCGAATAATGGGGGGTATGATCCAGAAATCAAAGACATTGGGCCGACAAGCCCATTACCCGTTCACCTTCTTCCTTTTCATTCAACGAAAGAAGCCCTAGGTATTTCTCCTTCCCTGTTCAACCTCCGCCGCCGCCAATCTTGTTCTTTCAACCTTCCAGCTTCGTCCTCCAAAAACTTTCTCCAATCACCATGAAAGTTGTTTAATCCTGTTTTCTTCAGATATCATCATCACCTATATTCAACAGACAACCACAAAAATTCACAAAATCAAAAACAATGCTTGGTCCAATTTTCATGAGCATCGTGAGTTTCGATGAAGATGGAGACAAGTGGATTCGGAACTCGCATGTCGTTTTGTTGAAGACGGTAATGGCGGACGAAATCTGTTGAAGTTGGTTGAGATGATGGTGACGGAAGGTCCATGAGATTTGAAGACTTGGAAGATCTTCAAGAAACGGATGAAGGTTTGTATGATGAGGATGATGTTGATGATTACGGAGTTAGTTTGAAGATTGATGGAGGTTTTCTGAATCTAGATCGAAAGGAATTTGGATCTCGAGATCTGAAGTTTGAATCTATAAAAATAATGGAGGTTCGTCTAATGTTCGTGAAGATAACGGAGTTTTATGTGCTGGAAGATTGAAAATGGTTCAGATCTGGAAACAAATGTTCACGAGTTGAAGGTGAAGAACAAACGAAGGTTTGTTCATGGTGATGATTCGAGTTCTGTAGATCGGAGGTGAGATGGTTGGTGTTTTGGTCGGAACTTGTTGAAATCTGGGTAGATGTCGTTATTCATGAAAATCTATGGCGTTTGAAGACCGTTGAAGGAGATCTGGAACAATGGTATGAACATTTGAAGATTGTTGCTTGAGGTTTGGTAGGATGTATATCTGAGTTTGTGTTTGTGAGTTTAGATCTAGGTTTTGAAGTTTGGATATCTGGGAAATTTCTGGAAAAAAACTATGAATATGGATGAAGATTCGAAGGATCTGGATGAACATGGATGAATGTGGTTGAGTTTCTGGGAATTTTGATGAATATGTATGATGAACTGGAAAAATTAGGGATGAACATTGAAGAGTTTCTAGGGATAGATTGGATGAATATGATGAATGTTGATGAAACTCGTATGAAGACTCAAAGGAAATCTGGAAAAGTTGATGAACACATGAAGAACACGGTCAAAGTTTCAGGTGACTTTATGAGTTTTCCGGTGATGAATTCCGGCTGTTTTGATCTGTGTGGATTTCTCCGGCAATGTGTTCCGGCGTTTGCATGGCCGGCGGTGAGTTGTCTTGGGACCTGTGTCCAACAATTAATGCACTGTGCACAGACTATTTATACCGCTGACACATGGCACCTAGGTGATAAATTGGCCTGCAACAAAATGCCAAGTAGCCTACAGAATCTGATTAATGACACAATTAATTAACTAAATTAAAAGTAAATGCTGACACTTAATGGAACTAATCGAAAATTAAAAGCCAATTAAATGGATTGATTAACAAAAACGAAAATTAAAACTAATTAAGACCAATTAATTCAAATCAAACTAACTAACTCAATTAAAGCTAATTAAAATCTTAATTAATAAAAAATAAAAGAAAATACTAATATAATCTAGAAAAAATCTATTAAGAAATAAAATCTAAAATAGAAAATAAAATCTATATTATTAAAATATATTCTAAAAACTATTTAAAAACCTCTAGAAAAATAGAAATAAACCTATTTAAAATCTAAAAATTATGCCAAAAATAGAAAACAACTCTAGAAAAATAGAATAAAATCAATGAACAATAAAAATGCGAGAATACGACAAAATAAACAGTAATAAAACCGGATACCAAAATACCACCGAAACCAACAGCGTAGACTGAATCACCGGGAAGAGCGCAAATTCCACAATAAAACTCCATATCCGAAACGGTTTGAAACGTCTGGGACACGACAGAAAGGGCTGTAGTCCCGATTAAATCAATTCGGCTTCAAAAAATGCACAGTATGCGAGGAAAGATATGCAAATGCGAATGAAATGAAACATAATCCAAACGAGAAACGGTTGGTCAAATTTTGGGGTGCAACAGCGAGGTCAGATGTTCCTCTCAACTTCAAGTTGAGCAGGCCTTCGGGTTCGATGCCTGTTTGTTTAACAGATGCTTGACGACGATGTCAGATGTGCTTCTCAACTAAGGGTTGAGACGACCGTCGGGTTCGATGCTTGTTTATTTAACAGACGCCTGACGGCGAGGTCATTTGTTCTTCTCAACTTCGGGTTTAGCCGGCCTTCGGGTGCGATGCTTGTTTGTTTAACAGATCCCTGACGGCGAGGTCAAATATTCCTATGAACTTCGTATTTAGCCGGCCTTCGGGTTCGATGCCTTTTTGTTTAACAGATGCCTGACAAAGAGGTCAGATGTTCTTCTCAACTTCGGGTTAAGTCGGCCATTAGGTTTGATGCTTGTTTGTTTAACAGATGCCTGACGGTGAGGTCAAATGTTCTTCTCAACTTCGGGTTGACACGACCTTCGGATTTGATGCTTGTTTGTTTAACAGCTGCTTGACAGTGAAGTCAAATGTTCCTCTCAACTTCATGTTGAGCCGACCTTCGGGTTCAATGCCTGTTTGTTTAACAGATGCCTGACGGCGAGGTCAGATGTTCCTCTCAACTTCGTGTTGATCCGGCCTTCATGTTCGATGCCTGTTTGTTTAACAAATGCCTGACGGCGAGGTCAGATGTTCTTCACAACTTCGTGTTGAGCCGGCCTTTGGGTTCGATGCCTGTTTGTTTAACAGATGTCTGACGGCGAGGTCAGATGTTCTTCTCAACTTTGTGTTGAGCCGGCCTTCGGGTTTCACAGCTTTTTGTTTAACAGATGCCTGACGTTGAGGTCAGATGTTCTTCTCAACTTCTGGTTGAGAGGGCCTTTGGGTTCGATGCCTGTTTGTTTAACAGATGCCTGGCGGCTAGGTCAGATGTTCTTCTTAACTTCGGGTTGAGCCAGCCTTCGGGTTCGATTCCTTTTTGTTTAACAGATGCTTGACAGCGAGGTCAGAGATTCATCTCAACTTCGGGTTGAGTCGGCCATCAAATTCGATGCCTGTTTGTTTAACAGATGCCTGACAGCAAGGTCAGATGTTCTTCTCAACTTCATGTTGTGCTGGCCTTTGGTTTCGATTCCTGTTTGTTTATCTAATGCCTGATGGCGAGGTCAGATGTTCCTCTCAACTTCAAGTTGAGCAGGCCTTCAGGTTCGATGCCTGTTTGTTTAACAGTTGCTTGACGGCGATGTCAGATGTTCATCTCAACTAAGGGTTGAGACGACCGTCGGGTTCGATGCTTTTTTGTTTAACAGACGCCTGATAGCAAGGTCATTTGTTCTTCTCATGTTCGGCTTTATCCGGCCTTCAGGTTCGATGCCTGTTTGTTTAACAGATGCCTGACGGCGAGGTCAGATCTTCTTCTCAACTTCGGGTTGAGGCGACCTTCGGGTTCTACACCTTTTTGTTTAACAGATGCCTGACAGTGAGGTCAGATGTTCTTCTCAACTTCGGGTTGATCCACCCTTCGGGTTCGATGCCTATTTGTTTAACAGATGCCTCACGGCGAGTTCATATGTTCCTCTCAACTTCGTGTTGAGCCGGCCTTCGGGTTCGATGCCTGTTTGTTTAAAAGATGCCTGACGGTGAGGTAAGATGTACTTCTCAACTTCCGGTTGAGCCGGCCTTCGGGTTCGATGCTTGTTTATTTAACAGATGCCTGACGGTGACGTCAGATGTTCTTCTCGAATTCGATTTGAGCCAGCCTTCGGAATTGATGCCTGTTTATTTAATAGATTCTTGACAATAAAGTCAAATGTTCCTCTCAACTTCATGTTGACCCAACCTGCGGGTTCGATGCCTGTTTGTTTAACAGATGCCTGACGGCGAGGTCAGATGTTCCTCTCAACTTCGTGTTGAGCCAGCCTTTGGGTTCGATGCCTGTTTGTTTAACAGATGCCTGACGGCGAGGTCTAATGTTCTTATCAACTTCGGATTGAGTTGCCCTTCGGGTTCGATGCCTGTTCGTTTAACAGATGCCTGACGGTGAGGTCAGATGTTCTTCTAAACTTCAGGTTGAGCCGACCTTCGCATTTGATGCCTGTTTGTTTAACAGATGCTTGACAGTTATATCAAATGTTCCTCTCAACTTCATGTTGAGCCGACCTTCGGGTTCGATGCCTGTTTGTTTAACAGATGCCTGACGGCAAGGTCAGATGTTCCTCTCAACTTCGTGTTGAGCCGGCCTTCAGGTTCGATGCCTGTTTGTTTAACAGATGCCTGACGGCGAGGTCAGATGTTCTTCTCAACTTCGGGTTGAGCCAGCCTTCGTGTTCGATTCTTGTTTGTTTAACAGTTGCCTCACGGCGAGGTCATATGTTCCTTTCAACTTCGTGTTGAGCTGGCCTTCGGGTTCGATGTCTGCTTGTTTAACAGATACCTAACGGTGAGGTCAGATGTGATTCTCAACTTCCGGTTGAGTCGGCCTTCGAGTTCGATGCTTGTTAGTTTAACGGATGCCTGATGGTGAGGCCAAATGTTCTTCTCAACTTCGGGTTGATACGACCTTCGGATTTGATGCTTGTTTGTTTAACAGCTACTTGACAGTGAAGTCAAATGTTCCTTTCAACTTCATGTTGAACCGACCTTCGGGTTCGATGCCTGTTTGTTTAACAGATTCCTGACGGAGAGGTCAGATGTTCCTCTCAACTTCGTGTTGATCCGGCCTTCATGTTCGATGCCTGTTTGTTTAACAGATGCCTGACGGCGAGGTCAGATATTCTTCTCAACTTCGTGTTGAGCTGGCCTTTGGGTTCAATGCCTGTTTGTTTAACAGATGCCTGACGGCGAGGTCAGATGTTCTTCTCAACTTCGTGTTGAGCCGACCTTCGGGTTTCACACCTTTTTATTTAACAGATGCTTGACGTTGAGGTCAGATGTTCTTCTCAACTTCTGGTTGAGCGGGCCTTCGGGTTCGATGCCTGTTTGTTTAACAGATGCCTGGCGGCTAGGTCAGATGTTCTTCTCAACTTCGGGTTGAGCCAGCCTTCGGGTTCGATTCCTTTTTGTTTAACTAATGCCTGACAGCAAGGTCGGATGTTCTTCTCAGCTTTGGGTTGATCCGACCATCAAATTCGATGTCTGTTTATTTAACAGATGCCTGATAGCAAGGTCAGATGTTCTTCTCAACTTCGGGTTGTGCCGGCCTTCGGGTTCGATTGATGTTTGTTTATCTAATGCCTGATGGCGAGGTCAGATGTTCCTCTCAACTTCAAGTTGAGCGGCCTTAGGGTTCGATGCATATTTGTTTAACATATGTTTGACAGCGAGGTCAGATGTTCTTCTCAACTAAGGGTTGAGACAACCATCGGGTTCGATGCCTGTTTGTTTAACAGATGCCTGACAGTGAGGTCAGATGTTCTTCTCAACTTTTGGTTGAGCCGGCCTTCGGGTTCGATGCCTGTTTGTTTAACAGATGCCTGATGGCGAGGTCTAATGTTCTTATCAAATTCAGGTTGAGCCGTCCTTCGATTTTGATGCCTGTTTGTTTAATAGATGTCTCACGGCAAGGTCATATGTTCCTCTCAACTTCGTGTCGAGCCGGCCTTCGGGTTCGATGCCAGTTTATTTAACAGATACCTGACGACGAGGTCAGATGTGCTTCTCAACTTCCTGTTGAGTCGGCCTTCGGGTTCGATGCTTGTTAGTTTAACAGATGCCTGACGGTGAGGTTAAATGTTCTTCTCAAATTCAGGTTAAGCCGGCCTTCGGATTTGATGCTTGTTTGTTTAATAGATGCTTGACAGTGAAGTCAAATGTTCCTCTCAACTTCATGTTGAGCCGACCTTCGGGTTCGATGCCTATTTGTTTAACAGATGCCTGACGGCGAGGTCAGATGTTCCTTTCAACTTCGTGTTGATCTGACCTTCATGTTCGATGCCTGTTTGTTTAACAGATGCCTGACGGCGAGGTCAGATGTTCTTCTCAACTCCGGGTTGAGCCGGCCTTCGGGTTCGATGCCTGTTTGTTTAACAGATGCCTGACGGCGAGGTCAGATGTTCTTCTCAACTCCGGGTTGAGCCGGCCTTTAGGTTCCCCACCTTTTTGTTTAACTAATGCCTGACAGCGAGGCCAGATGTTCTTCTCAACTTCGGGTTGAGCCGACCATCAAATTCGATGTCTGTTTATTTAACAGATGCCTGACAGCGAGGTCAGATGTTTTTCTCATCTTCGTGTTGAGCCGGCCGTTAGGTTCGATGCTTGTTTATTTAACAGATGCCTTACAGCGAGGTCAGATGTTCTTCTCAACTTCGGGTTGAGCCGGCCTTCGGGTTTCACACCTTTTTGTTTAACAGATGCCTGACGTTGAGGTTAGATGTTCTTCTCAACTTCTGGTTGAGCGGGCCTTTGGGTTCGATGCCTGTTTGTTTAACAGATGCCTGGCACCTAGGTCAGATGTTCTTCTCAACTTCGGGTTGAGCCAGCCTTCGGGTTCGATTCCTTTTTGTTTAACTAATGCCTGACAGCGAGGTCGGATGTTCTTCTGTACTTTGGGTTGATCCGACCATCAAATTCGATGCCTGTTTATTAAACAGATGCCTGATAGCAAGGTCAGATTTTTTTCTCAACTTCGTGTTGCGCCGGCCTTCGGGTTCGATTGATGTTTGTTTAACTAATGCCTGATGGCGAGGTCAGATGTTCCTCTCAACTTTAAGTTGAGCGGCCTTAGGGTTCGATGCCTGTTTGTTTAACAGATGTTTCACAGCGAGGTCAGATGTTCTTCTCAACTAAGGGTTGAGTCGTCCATCGGGTTCGGTGCCTGTTTGTTTAACAGATGCCTGACGGTGAGGTCAGATCTTCTTCTCAACTTTTGGTTGAGCCGGCCTTCAGGTTTGATGCCTCTTTGTTTAACAGATGCCTGACGGCGAGGTCTAATGTTCTTATCAACTTCAGGTTGAGCCGTCCTTCGGTTTCGATGCCTGTTTGTTTAACAGATGCCTCACGACGAGGTCATATGTTCCTCTCAACTTTGTTTTGAGCCGGCCTTCGAGTTCGATGCCTGTTTGTTTAACAGATACCTGACAGCGAGGTCAGATGTGCTTCTCAACTTTCGGTTGAGTCGGCCTTCGGGTTTGATGCTTATTAGTTTAACAGATGCCTGACGGTGAGGTCAAATGTTCTTCTCAACTTCGGGTTGTGCCGGCCTTCGGATTTGATGCTTGTTTGTTTAATAGATGCTTGACAGTGAAGTCAAATGTTCCTCTCAACTTCATGTTGAGCCGACCTTCAGGTTCGATGCCTATTTGTTTAACAGATGCCTGACGGCGAGGTCAGATGTTCCTTTCAACTTCGTGTTGATCTGGCCTTCATGTTCGATGCTTGTTTGTTTCACAGATGTCTGACGGCGAGGCCAGATGTTCTTCTCAACTTTGTGTTGAGCCGGCCTTCGGGTTCGATGCCTGTTTGTTTAACAGATGCCTGACGGCGAGGTCAGATGTTCTTCTCAACTCCGGGTTGAGCCGGCCTTTAGGTTCCCCACCTTTTTGTTTAACTAATGCCTGACAGCGAGGCCAGATGTTCTTCTCAACTTCGGGTTGAGCTGACCATCAAATTCGATGCCTGTTTATTTAACATATGCCTGACAGCGAGGTCAGATGTTTTTCTCATCTTCGTGTTGAGCCGACCGTTAGGTTTGATGCCTGTTTATTTAACAGATGCCTTACAGCGAGGTCAAATGTTCTTCTCAACTTCGGGTGAGCCGGCCTTCGGGTTTCACACCTTTTTGTTTAGCAGATGCCTGACATTGAGGTTAGATGTTCTTCTCAACTTCTGGTTGAGCGGGCCTTTGGGTTCGATGCCTGTTTGTTTAACAGATGCCTGGCAGCTAGGTCAGATGTTCTTCTCAACTTCGGGTTGAGCCAGCCTTCGGGTTCGATTCCTTTTTGTTTAACTAATGCCTGACAGCGAGGTCGGATGTTCTTCTGAACTTTGGGTTGATCCGGCCATCAAATTCGATGCCTGTTTATTAAACAGATGCCTGATAGCAAGGTCAGATTTTTTTCTCAACTTCGTGTTGTGCCGGCCTTCGGGTTCGATTGATGTTTGTTTAACTAATGCCTGATGGCGAGGTCAGATGTTCCTCTCAACTTCAAGTTGAGCGGCCTTAGGGTTCGATGCTGTTTGTTTAACAGATGTTTCACAGCGAGGTCAGATGTTCTTCTCAACTAAGGGTTGAGTCGACCATCGGGTTCGGTGCCTGTTTGTTTAACAGATGCCTGACGGTGAGGTCAGATCTTCTTCTCAACTTTTGGTTGAGCCGGCCTTCAGGTTTGATGCCTCTTTGTTTAATAGATGCCTGACGGCGAGGTCTAATGTTCTTATCAACTTCAGGTTGAGCAGTCCTTCGGTTTCGATGCCTATTTGTTTAACAGATGCCTCACGGCGAGGTCATCTGTTCCTCTCAACTTCGTGTTGAGCCGGCCTTCGGGTTTGATGCCTGTTTGTTTAACAGATACCTGACAGCGAGGTCAGATGTGCTTCTCAACTTTCGGTTGAGTCGGCCTTCGGGTTTGATGCTTATTAGTTTAACAGATGCCTGACGGTGAGGTCAAATGTTCTTCTCAACTTCGGGTTGAGCCGGCCTTCGGATTTGATGCTTGTTTGTTTAACAGATGCTTGACAGTGAAGTCAAATGTTCCTCTCAACTTCATGTTGAGCCTACCTTCGGGTTCGATGCCTGTTTGTTTAACAGATGCCTGACGGCGAGGTCAGATGTTCCTTTCAACTTCGTGTTGATTTGGCCTTCATGTTCGATGCCTATTTGTTTAACAGATGCCTGACGGCGAGGTCAGATGTTTTTCTCAACTTTGTGTTGAGCCGGCCTTCGGGTTCAATGCCTTTTTGTTTAACAGATGCCTGACGGCGAGGTCAGATGTTCCTCTCAACTCCGGGTTGAGCCGGCCTTCAGGTTCCCCATCTTTTTGTTTAACAGATGCCTGACGTTGAGGTCAGATGTTCTTCTCAACTTCGGGTTGAGCAGGCCTTTGGGTTCGATGCCTGTTTGTTTAACAGATGCCTGGCGGCTAGGTCAGATGTTCTTATCAACTTCGGGTTGAGCCCGCCTTCGGGTTCGATTCCTGTTTGTTTAACTAATGCCCGACAGCGAGGTCGGATGTTCTTCTCAACTTCATGTTCAGCCGGCCGTCGGGTTCGATGCCTGTTTGTTTAACAAATGCCTGACGGCGAGGTCAGATGTTCTTCACAACTTCGGGTTGAGCCGGCCTTCGGGTTTCACACCTTTTTGTTTAACAGATTCCTGACGTTGAGGTCAGATGTTCTTCTCAACTTCTGGTTGCGCCGACCTTCGGGTTCGATGCCTGTTTGTTTAACAGATGCCTGGCGGCTAGGTCAGATGTTCTTCTCAACTTCGGGTTGAGCCAGCCTTCGGGTTCGATTCCTGTTTGTTTAACTAATGCCTGACAGTAAGGTCGGATGTTCTCCTCAACTTTGGGTTGAGTCGGCTATCAAATTCTATGCTTGTTTATTTAACAGATGCCTGACAGCGAGGTCAGATGTTCTTCTCAACTTCGAGTTGTGCCGGCCTTCGGGTTCGATTCCTGTTTGTTTAACTAATGCTTGATGGCGAGGTCAGATGTTCCTCTCAACATCAAGTTGAGCGGCCTTAGGGTTCGACGCCTGTTTTTTTAACAGATGTTTGACAGCGAGGTCAAATGTTCTTCTCAACTAAGGGTTGAGTGGGCCATCGGGTTCGATGCCTGTTTGTTTAACAGATGCCTGACGGTGAGGTCAGTTGTTCTTCTCAACTTCGGGTTGAGCCGGCCTTCGGGTTCGATGCCTGTTTGTTTAACAGACGCCTGACGGCGAGGTCTAATGTTCTTATCAACTTCAGGTTGAGCCGTCCTTCGGTTTCGATGCCTGTTTGTTTAACAGAAACCTGACGGCGAGGTTAGATGTGCTTCTCAACTTCCGGTTGAGTCGGCTTTCGGGTTCGATGCTTGTTAGTTTAACAGATGCCTGACGGTGAGGTCAAATGTTCTTCTCAACTTCGGGTTGAGCCGACCTTCGGATTTGATGCTTGTTTGTTTAACAGATGCTTGACAGTGAAGTCAAATGTTCCTCTCAACTTCATGTTGAGCCGACCTTCGGGTTCGATGCCTGTTTGTTTAACAGATGCCTGACGGCGAGGTCAGATGTTCCTTTCAACTTCGTGTTGATCTGGCCTTCATGTTCGATGCCTGTTTGTTTAACAGATGCCTGATGGCGAGGTCAGATGTTCTTCTCAACTTTGTGTTGAGCCGGCCTTCGGGTTCGATGCCTGTTTGTTTAACAGATGCCTGACGGCGAGGTCAGATGTTCTTCTCAACTCCGGGTTGAGCCGGCCTTCAGGTACCCCATCTTTTTGTTTAACAGATGCCTGACGTTGAGTTCAGATGTTCTTCTCAACTTCGGGTTGAGCTGGCCTTTGGGTTCGATGCCTGTTTGTTTAACAGATGCCTGGCGGCTAGGTCAGATGTTCTTCTCAACTTCGGGTTGAGCCAACCTTCGGGTTCGATTCCTGTTTGTTTAACTAATGCCTGGCAGCGAGGTCGGATGTTCTTCTCAACTTCGGGTTGAGCCGGCCATCAAATTCGATGCCTGTTTATTTAACATATGCCTGACAGCGAGGTCAGATGTTCTTCTCAACTTCGGGTTGAGCCGGCCGTCGGGTTCGATGCCTGTTTGTTTAACATATGCCTGAAGGCGAGGTCAATTGTTCTTCTCAACTTCGGGTTGAGCCGGCCTTCAGGTTTCACACCTTTTTGTTTAACAGATGTCTGACGTTGAGGTCAGATGTTCTTCTCAACTTCTGGTTGAGCGCGCCTTTGGGTTCGATGCCTGTTTGTTTAACAGATGCCTGGCGGCTAGGTCAGATGTTCTTCCCAACTTCGGGTTGAGCCAGCCTTCGGGTTCGATTCCTTTATGTTTAACTAATGCCTGATAGCGAGGTCGGATGTTCTTCTCAACCTTGGGTTGATCCGGTAATCAAATTCGATGCCTGTTTATTTAACAGATTCCTGATAGCAAGGTCAGATGTTCTTCTCAACTTCATGTTGTGCCGGCCTTCGGGTTCGATTGATGTTTGTTTAACTAATACCTGATGGCGAGGTCAGATATTCCTCTCAACTTCAAGTTGAGCGACTTTAGGGTTCGATGCCTGTTTGTTTAACAGATGTTTGACAGCGAGGTCAGATGTTCTTCTCAACTAAGGGTTGAGTGGGCCATCGGGTTCGATGCCTGTTTGTTTAACAGATGCCTGATAGTGAGGTCAGTTGTTCTTCTCAACTTCGGGTTAAGCCGGCCTTCGGGTTCGATGCGTGTTTGTTTAACAGATGCCTGACGGCGAGGTCTAATGTTCTTATCAACTTCAGGTTGAGCCGTTCTTCGGTTTCGATGCCTGTTTGTTTAACAGAAACCTGACGGCGAGGTCAGATGGGCTTCTCAACTTCCGGTTTAGTCGGCCTTCGGGTTCGATGCTGTTTAGTTTAACAGATTCCTGACCGTGAGGTCAAATGTTCTTCTCAACTTCGGGTAGAGTCGGCCTTCGGATTTGATGCTTGTTTGTTTAAAAGATGGTTGACAGTGAAGTCATATGTTCCTCTCAACTTCATGTTGAGTCGACCTTCGGGTTCGATGCCTGTTTGTTTAACAGATGCCTGACGGCGAGGTCAGATGTTCCTTTCAACTTCGTGTTGATCTGGCCTTCATGTTCGATGCCTGTTTGTTTAACAGATGCCTGACGGTAAGGTCAGATGTTCTTCTCAACTTTGTGTTGAGCCGGCCTTCAGGTTCGATGTCTGTTTGTTTAACAAATGCCTGACGGCGAGGTCAGATGTTCTTCTCAACTCCGGGTTGAGCCGGCCTTCAGGTTCCCCATCTTTTTGTTTAACAGATGCCTGACGTTGAGGTCAGATGTTCTTCTCAACTTCGGGTTGAGCTGGCCTTTGGGTTCGATGCTTGTTTGTTTAACAGATGCCTGGCGGCTAGGTCAGATGTTCTTCTCAACTTCGGGTTGAGCCAGCCTTCGGGTTCGATTCCTGTTTGTTTAACTAATGCCTGGCAGCGATGTCAGATGTTCTTCTCAACTTCATGTTGAGTCGGCCGTCGGGTTCGATGCCTGTTTGTTTAACAAATGCCTGACGGCAAGGTCAGATGTTCTTCTCAACTTCGGGTTGAGCCGGCCTTCGGGTTTCACACCTTTTTGTTTAACAGATTCCTGACGTTGAGGTCAGATGTTCTTCTCAACTTCTAGTTGAGTCGACCATTGGGTTCGATGCCTGTTTGTTTAACAGATGCCTGGCGGCTAGGTCAGATGTTCTTCCCAACTTCGGGTTGAGCCAGCCTTCGGGTTCGATTCCCGTTTGTTTAACTAATGCCTGACAGTGAGCTCGGATGTTCTTCTCAATTTTGGGTTGAGTCGGCCATCAAATTCTATGCCTGTTTATTTAACAGATGCCTGACAGTGAGGTCAGATGTTCTTCTCAACCTCGTGATGTGCCGGCCTTCGGGTTCGATTCCTGTTTGTTTAACTAATGCTTGATGGCGAGGTCAGATGTTCCTCTCAACTTCAAGTTGAGCGGCCTTAGGGTTCGATGCCTATTTGTTTAACAAATGTTTGACAGCGAGGTCAGATGTTCTTCTCAACTAAAGGTTGAGTGGGCCATCGGGTTCGATGCCTGTTTGTTTAACAGATGCCTGACGGCGAGGTCAGATGTTCTTCTCAACTTCGGGTTGAGCCGGCCGTCGGGTTCGGTGCCTGTTTGTTTAACAGATGCCTGACGGTGAGGTCAGATGTTCTTCTCAACTTCGGGTTGAGCTGGCCTTCGGGTTTCACACCTTTTTGTTTAACAGATGCCTGACGTTGAGGTCAGATGTTTTTCTCAACTTCTGGTTGAGCGGGCCTTTGGGTTCGATGCCTGTTTGTTTAACAGATGCTTGGCGGCTAGGTCAGATATTCTTCCCAACTTCGGGTTGAGCCAGCTTTCGGGTTCGTTCCTTTATGTTTAACTAATGCCTGACAGCGAGGTCAGATGTTCTTCTCAACTTCGGGTTGATCCGGCCATCAAATTCGATGCCTGTTTATTTAACAGATGCCTGATAGCAAGGTCAGATGTTCTTCTCAACTTCGTGTTGTGCCGGCCTTCGGGTTTGATTGATGTTTGTTTAACTAATACCTGATGGCGAGGTCAGATGTTCCTATCAACTTCAAGTTGAGCGGCCTTACAGTTTGATGCCTGTTTGTTTAACATATGTTTGACAGCAAGGTCAGATGTTCTTCTTAACTTAGGGTTGAGACGACCATCGAGTTCGATGCCTGTTTGTTTAACAGATGCCTGACGGTGAGGTCAGATGTTCTTCTCAACTTTTGGTTGAGCCGGCCGTCGGGTTCGATGCCTGTTTGTTTAACAGATGCCTTACGGCGAGGTCAGATGTTCTTCTCAACTTCGGGTTGAGCCGGCCTTCGGGTTTCACACCTTTTTGTTTAATAGATGCCTGACATTGAGGTCAGATGTTCTTCTCAACTTCTGGTTGAGCGGGCCTTTGGGTTCAATGCCTGTTTGTTTAACAGATGCCTAGCGGCTAGGTTAGATGTTCTTCCCAACTTCAGGTTGAGCCAGCCTTCGGGTTCGATTCCTTTATGTTTAACTAATGCCTGACATCGAGGTCAGATGTTCTTCTAACCTTTGGGTTGATCCAGACATCAAATTCGATGCCTGTTTATTTAACAGTTGCCTGATAGAAAGGTCAGATGTTCTTCTCAACTTCGTGTTGTGCCGGCCTTCGGGTTCGATTGATGTTTGTTTAACTAATGCCTGATGGCGAGGTCAGATGTTCCTCTCAACTTCAAGTTGAGCGGCCTTAGGGTTCGATGCCTGTTTTTTTAACAGATGTTTGACAGCGAGGTCAGCTGTTCTTCTAAACTTAGGGTTGAGACCACCATCGGGATCGATGCCTGTTTGTTTAACAGATGCCTGACGGTGAGGTCAGATGTTCTTCTCAACTTTTGGTTGAGTCGGCCTTTGGGTTCGATGCCTGTTTGTTTAACAAATGCCTGACGGCGAGGTCTAATGTTCTTATCAACTTCAGGTTGAACCGCCCTTCGGTTTCGATGTCTGTTTGTTTAACAAATGCCTCACGGCGAGGTCATATGTTCCTCTCAACTTCGTGTTGAGCCGGCCTTCGGGTTCGATGCCTGTTTGTTTAACAGATACCTGACGGCAAGGTCAGATGTGCTTCTCAACTTCCGGTTGAGTCGGCCTTCGGGTTCGATGCATGTTAGTTTACAAGATGCCTGACAGTGAGGTCAAATGTTCTTCTCAACTTCGGGTTGAGCCGGCCTTCAGATTTGATGCTTGTTTGTATAACAGATCCTTGATAGTGAAGTCAAATGTTCCTCTCAACTTCATGTTGTGCCGACCTTCGGGTTCGATGCCTGTTTGTTTAACAGATGCGTGACGGCGAGGTCATATGTTCCTTTCAACTTCGTGTTGATCTGGCCTTCATGTTCGATGCCTTTTTGTTTAACAGATGCCTGACGGCGAGGTTAGATGTTCTTCTAAACTTTGTGTTGAGCCGGCCTTCGGGTTCGATGCCTGTTTGTTTAACAGATGCCTGACGGCGAGGTCAGATGTTCTTCTCAACTCTGGGTTGAGCCGGCCTTCAGGTTCCCCACCTTTTTGTTTAACAGATGCCTAACATTGAGGTCAGATGTTCTTCTCAACTTCGGGTTGAGCCGGCCTTTGGGTTCGATGCCTATTTGTTTAACAGATGCCTGGTGGCTAGGTCAGATGTTCTTCTCAATTTCGGGTTAAGCCGGCCTTCGAGTTCGATTCCTTTTTGTTTAACTAATGCCTGACAGCGAGGTTGGATGTTCTTCTTAACTTCGGGTTGATCCGACCATCAAATTCGATGCCTGTTTATTTAAAAGATGCCTGACAGCAAGATCAGATGTTCTTCTCAACTTCGTGTTGAGCCGGCCGTCGGGTTCGATGCCTGTTTGTTTAACAAATGCCTGACGGCGAGGTCAGATGTTCTACTCAACTTCGGGTTGAGCCGGCCTTTGGGTTTCACACCTTTTTGTTTAACAGATTCCTGACGTTGAGGTCAGATGTTCTTCTCAACTTCTGGTTGAGCCGACCTTTGGGTTCGATGCCTGTTTGTTTAACAGATGCCTGGCGGCTAGGTCAGATGTTCTTCTCAACTTCGAGTTGAGCCAGCCTTCGGGTTCTATTCCTGTGTGTTTAACTAATGCCTGACAGTGAGGTCGGATGTTCTTCTCAACTTTGGGTTGAGTCGACCATCAAATTCTATGCCTGTTTATTTAACAGATGCCTGACAGCGAGGCCAGATGTTCTTCTCAACTTCGTGTTATGCCGGCCTTCGGGTTCGATTCCTGTTTGTTTAACTAATGCTTGATGGCGAGGTCACATGTTCCTCTCAACTTCAAGTTGAGCGGCCTTAGGGTTCGATGCCTGTTTGTTTAACAGATGTTTGACAGCGAGGTCAGATGTTCTTCTCACCTAACGGTTGAGTGGGACATCGGGTTCGATGCCTGTTTGTTTAATAGATGCCTGACGGCGAGGTTAGATGTTCTTCTCAACTTTAAGTTGAGCCGGCCTTCAGGTTCGATGCCTGTTTGTTTAACAGATGCCTGACGGCGAGGTCAGATGTTCTTCTCAACTCCGGGTTGAGCCGGCCTTCAGGTTCCCCACCTTTTTGTTTAACAGATGCCTGACGTTGAGGTCAGATGTTCTTCTCAACTTCGGGTTGAGCCGACCTTTGGGTTCGATGCCTATTTGGTTAACAGATGCCTGGCGGCTAGGTCATATGTTCTTCTCAATTTCGGGTTAAGCCGGCCTTCGGGTTCGATTCCTTTTTGTTTAACTAATGCCTAACAGCAAGGTCGGATAATCTTCTTAACTTCGGGTTGAGCCGGCCATCAAATTCGATGCCTGTTTATTTAAAAGATGCCTGACAGTGAGGTAAGATGTTCTTCTCAACTTCGTGTTGAGCCGGCCGTCGGGTTTGATGTCTGTTTGTTTAACAAATGCCTGACGGCGAGTTCATATGTTCTTCTCAACTTCGGGTTGAGCCGGCCTTCGGGTTTCACACCTTTTTGTTTAACAGATTCCTGACGTTGAGGTCAGATGTTCTTCTCAACTTCTGGTTGAGCCGACCTTTGGGTTCGATGCCTGTTTATTTAACAGATGCCTGGCGGCTAGGTTAGATGTTCTTCCCAACTTCGGGTTGAGCCAGCCTTCGGGTTTGATTCCTTTATGTTTAACTAATGCTTGACAGCGAGGTCGAATGTTCTTCTAACCTTTGGGTTGATCCAGACATCAAATTCGATGCCTGTTTATTTAACATTTGCCTGATAGAAAGGTCATATGTTCTTCTCAACTTCATGTTGTGCCGGCCTTCGGGTTTGATTGATGTTTGTTTAACTAATGCCTGATGGCAAGGTCAGATGTTCCTCTCAACTTCAAGTTGAGCGGCCTTAGGGTTCGATGCCTGTTTTTTTAACAGATGTTTGACAGCGAGGTCAGATGTTTTTCTCAACTTAGGGTTGAGACCACCATCGGGATCGATGCCTGTTTGTTTAACAGATGCCTGACAGTGAGGTCAGATGTTCTTCTCAACTTTTGGTTGAGCCGGCCTTCGGGTTCGATGCCTGTTTGTTTAACAGATGCCTGACGGCGAGGTCTAATGTTCTTATCAACTTCAGGTTGAACCGTCCTTCGGTTTCGATGTCTGTTTGTTTAACAAATGCCTCACGGCGAGGTTATATGTTCCTCTCAACTTCGTGTTGAGCCGGCCTTCGGGTTCGATGCCTGTTTGTTTAACAGATACCTGACGGCAAGGTCAGATGTGCTTCTCAACTTCCGGTTGAGTCGGCCTTCGGGTTCGATGCATGTTAGTTTAACAGATGCCTGACGGTGAGGTCAAATGTTCTTCTCAACTTCGGGTTGAGCCGGCCTTCAGATTTGATGCTTGTTTGTATAACAGATGCTTGATAGTGAAGTCAAATGTTCCTCTCAACTTCATGTTGTGCCGACCTTCGGGTTCGATGCCTGTTTGTTTAACAGATGCGTGACGGCGAGGTCAGATGTTCCTTTCAACTTCGTGTTGATCTGGCCTTCATGTTCGATGCCTGTTTGTTTAACAGATGCCTGACGGCGAGGTTAGATGTTCTTCTAAACTTTGTGTTGAGCCGGCCTTCGGGTTCAATGCCTGTTTGTTTAACAGATGCCTGACGGCGAGGTCAGATGTTCTTCTCAACTCCGGGTTGAGCCGGCCTTCAGGTTCCCCACCTTTTTGTTTAACAGATGCCTAATGTTGAGGTCAGATGTTCTTCTCAACTTCGGGTTGAGCCGGCCTTTGGGTTCGATGCCTATTTGTTTAACAGATGCCTGGAGGCTAGGTCAGATGTTCTTCTCAATTTCGGGTTAAGCCGGCCTTTGGGTTCGATTCCTTTTTGTTTAACTAATGCCTGACAGCGAGGTCGGATGTTCTTCTTAACTTCGGGTTGATCCGGCCATCAAATTCGATGCCTGTTTATTTAAAAGATGCCTGACAGCGAGGTCAGATGTTCTTCTCAACTTCGTGTTGAGCCGACCGTCGGGTTCGATGCCTGTTTGTTTAACAAATGCCTGACGGCGAGGTCATATGTTCTACTCAACTTCGGGTTGAGCCGGCTTTTGGGTTTCACACCTTTTTGTTTAACAGATTCCTGACGTTGAGGTCAGATGTTCTTCTCAACTTCTGGTTGAGCCGACCTTTGGGTTCGATGCCTGTTTGTTTAACAGATGCCTGGCGGCTAGGTCAGATGTTCTTCTCAACTTCGAGTTGATCCAGCCTTCAGGTTCGATTCCTGTGTGTTTAACTAATGCCTGACAGTGAGGTCGGATGTTCTTCTCAACTTCGGGTTGAGTCGGCCATGAAATTCTATGCCTGTTTATTTAACAGATGCCTGACAGCGAGGCCAGATGTTCTTCTCAACTTCGTGTTATGCCGGCCTTCGGGTTCGATTCCTGTTTGTTTAACTAATGCTTGATGGCGAGGTCAGATGTTCCTCTCAACTTCAAGTTGAGCAGCCTTAGGGTTTGATGCCTGTTTGTTTAACAGATGTTTGACAGCGAGGTCAGATGTTCTTCTCACCTAACGGTTGAGTGGGCCATCGGGTTCGATGCCTGTTTGTTTAACAGATGCCTGACGGCGAGGTTAGACGTTCTTCTCAACTTTAAGTTGAGTCGGCCTTCGGGTTCGATGCCTGTTTGTTTTACAGATGCCTGACAGCAAGGTCAGATGTTCTTCTCAACTCCGGGTTGAGCCGGCCTTCAGGTTCCCCACCTTTTTGTTTAACAGATGCCTGACGTTGAGGTCAGATGTTCTTCTCAACTTCGGGTTGAACCGGCCTTTGGGTTCGATGCCTATTTGGTTAACAGATGCCTGGCGGTTAGGTCAGATGTTCTTCTCAATTTCGGGTTAAGCCGGCCTTCGGGTTCGATTCCTTTTTGTTTAACTAATGCCTGAAAGCGAGGTCGGATGTTCTTCTTAACTTCGGGTTGAGCCGACCATCAAATTCGATGCCTGTTTATTTAAAAGATGCCTGACAGTGAGATCAGATGTTCTTCTCAACTTCGTGTTGAGCCGGCCGTCGGGTTTGATGCCTGTTTGTTTAACAAATGACTGACGGCGAGGTCAGATGTTCTTCTCAACTTCGGGTTGAGCCGGCCTTTGGGTTTCACACCTTTTTGTTTAACAGATTCCTGACGTTGAGGTCAGATGTTTTTCTCAACTTCTGGTTGAGCCGACCTTTGGGTTCGATGCCTGTTTGTTTAACAGATGCCTGGCGGCTAGGTCAAATGTTCTTCTCAACTTCGAGTTGAGCCAGCCTTCGGGTTCGATTCCTGTGTGTTTAACTAATGCCTGACAGTGAGGTCGGATGTTCTTCTCAACTTTGGGTTGAGTCGGCCATCAAATTCTTTGCCTGTTTATTTAACAGATGCCTGACAGCGAGGCCAGATGTTCTTCTCAACTTCGTGTTATGCCGGCCTTCGGGTTCGATTCCTGTTTGTTTAACTAATGCTTGATGGCGAGGTCACATGTTCCTCTCAACTTCAAGTTGAGCGGCCTTAGGGTTCGATGCCTGTTTGTTTAACAGATGTTTGACAGCGAGGTCAGATGTTCTTCTCACCTAACGGTTGAGTGGGACATCGGGTTCGATGCCTGTTTGTTTAATAGATGCCTGACGGCGAGGTTAGATGTTCTTCTCAACTTTAAGTTGAGCCGGCCTTCAGGTTCGATGCCTGTTTGTTTAACAGATGCCTGACGGCGAGGTCAGATGTTCTTCTCAACTCCGGGTTGAGCCGGCCTTCAGGTTCCCCACCTTTTTGTTTAACAGATGCCTGACGTTGAGGTCAGATGTTCTTCTCAACTTCGGGTTGAGCCGACCTTTGGGTTCGATGCCTATTTGGTTAACAGATGCCTGGCGGCTAGGTCATATGTTCTTCTCAATTTCGGGTTAAGCCGGCCTTCGGGTTCGATTCCTTTTTGTTTAACTAATGCCTGACAGCGAGGTCGGATAATCTTCTTAACTTCGGGTTGAGCCGGCCATCAAATTCGATGCCTGTTTATTTAAAAGATGCCTGACAGTGAGGTAAGATGTTCTTCTCAACTTCGTGTTGAGCCGGCCGTCGGGTTTGATGTCTGTTTGTTTAACAAATGCCTGACGGCGAGTTCATATGTTCTTCTCAACTTCGGGTTGAGCCGGCCTTCGGGTTTCACACCTTTTTGTTTAACAGATTCCTGACGTTGAGGTCAGATGTTCTTCTCAACTTCTGGTTGAGCCGACCTTTGGGTTCGATGCCTGTTTATTTAACAGATGCCTGGCGGCTAGGTTAGATGTTCTTCCCAACTTCGGGTTGAGCCAGCCTTCGGGTTTGATTCCTTTATGTTTAACTAATGCTTGACAGCGAGGTCGAATGTTCTTCTAACCTTTGGGTTGATCCAGACATCAAATTCGATGCCTGTTTATTTAACATTTGCCTGATAGAAAGGTCATATGTTCTTCTCAACTTCATGTTGTGCCGGCCTTCGGGTTTGATTGATGTTTGTTTAACTAATGCCTGATGGCAAGGTCAGATGTTCCTCTCAACTTCAAGTTGAGCGGCCTTAGGGTTCGATGCCTGTTTTTTTAACAGATGTTTGACAGCGAGGTCAGATGTTTTTCTCAACTTAGGGTTGAGACCACCATCGGGATCGATGCCTGTTTGTTTAACAGATGCCTGACGGTGAGGTCAGATGTTCTTCTCAACTTTTGGTTGAGCCGGCCTTCGGGTTCGATGCCTGTTTGTTTAACAGATGCCTGACGGCGAGGTCTAATGTTCTTATCAACTTCAGGTTGAACCGTCCTTCGGTTTCGATGTCTGTTTGTTTAACAAATGCCTCACGGTGAGGTTATATGTTCCTCTCAACTTCGTGTTGAGCCGGCCTTCGGGTTCGATGCCTGTTTGTTTAACAGATACCTGACGGCAAGGTCAGATGTGCTTCTCAACTTCCGGTTGAGTCGGCCTTCGGGTTCGATGCATGTTAGTTTAACAGATGCCTGACGGTGAGGTCAAATGTTCTTCTCAACTTCGGGTTGAGCCGGCCTTCAGATTTGATGCTTGTTTGTATAACAGATGCTTGATAGTGAAGTCAAATGTTCCTCTCAACTTCATGTTGTGCCGACCTTCGGGTTCGATGCCTGTTTGTTTAACAGATGCGTGACGGCGAGGTCAGATGTTCCTTTCAACTTCGTGTTGATCTGGCCTTCATGTTCGATGCCTGTTTGTTTAACAGATGCCTGACGGCGAGGTTAGATGTTCTTCTAAACTTTGTGTTGAGCCGGCCTTCGGGTTCAATGCCTGTTTGTTTAACAGATGCCTGACGGCGAGGTCAGATGTTCTTCTCAACTCCGGGTTGAGCCGGCCTTCAGGTTCCCCACCTTTTTGTTTAACAGATGCCTAATGTTGAGGTCAGATGTTCTTCTCAACTTCGGGTTGAGCCGGCCTTTGGGTTCGATGCCTATTTGTTTAACAGATGCCTGGAGGCTAGGTCAGATGTTCTTCTCAATTTCGGGTTAAGCCGGCCTTTGGGTTCGATTCCTTTTTGTTTAACTAATGCCTGACAGCGAGGTCGGATGTTCTTCTTAACTTCGGGTTGATCCGGCCATCAAATTCGATGCCTGTTTATTTAAAAGATGCCTGACAGCGAGGTCAGATGTTCTTCTCAACTTCGTGTTGAGCCGACCGTCGGGTTCGATGCCTGTTTGTTTAACAAATGCCTGACGGCGAGGTCATATGCTCTACTCAACTTCGGGTTGAGCCGGCTTTTGGGTTTCACACCTTTTTGTTTAACAGATTCCTGACGTTGAGGTCAGATGTTCTTCTCAACTTCTGGTTGAGCCGACCTTTGGGTTCGATGCCTGTTTGTTTAACAGATGCCTGGCGGCTAGGTCAGATGTTCTTCTCAACTTCGAGTTGATCCAGCCTTCAGGTTCGATTCCTGTGTGTTTAACTAATGCCTGACAGTGAGGTCGGATGTTCTTCTCAACTTCGGGTTGAGTCGGCCATGAAATTCTATGCCTGTTTATTTAACAGATGCCTGACAGCGAGGCCAGATGTTCTTCTCAACTTCGTGTTATGCCGGCCTTCGGGTTCGATTCCTGTTTGTTTAACTAATGCTTGATGGCGAGGTCAGATGTTCCTCTCAACTTCAAGTTGAGCAGCCTTAGGGTTTGATGCCTGTTTGTTTAACAGATGTTTGACAGCGAGGTCAGATGTTCTTCTCACCTAACGGTTGAGTGGGCCATCGGGTTCGATGCCTGTTTGTTTAACAGATGCCTGACGGCGAGGTTAGACGTTCTTCTCAACTTTAAGTTGAGTCGGCCTTCGGGTTCGATGCCTGTTTGTTTTACAGATGCCTGACAGCAAGGTCAGATGTTCTTCTCAACTCCGGGTTGAGCCGGCCTTCAGGTTCCCCACCTTTTTGTTTAACAGATGCCTGACGTTGAGGTCAGATGTTCTTCTCAACTTCGGGTTGAACCGGCCTTTGGGTTCGATGCCTATTTGGTTAACAGATGCCTGGCGGTTAGGTCAGATGTTCTTCTCAATTTCGGGTTAAGCCGGCCTTCGGGTTCGATTCCTTTTTGTTTAACTAATGCCTGAAAGCGAGGTCGGATGTTCTTCTTAACTTCGGGTTGAGCCGACCATCAAATTCGATGCCTGTTTATTTAAAAGATGCCTGACAGTGAGGTCAGATGTTCTTCTCAACTTCGTGTTGAGCTGGCCGTCGGGTTTGATGCTTGTTTGTTTAACAAATGCCTTACGGCGAGGTCAGATGTTCTTCTCAACTTCGGGTTGAGCCGGCCTTCGGGTTTCACACCTTTTTGTTTAACAGATTCCTGACGTTGAGGTCAGATGTTCTTCTCAACTTCTGGTTGAGCCGACCTTTGGGTTCGATGCCTGTTTGTTTAACAGATGCCTGGCGGCTAGGTCAAATGTTCTTCTCAACTTCGAGTTGAGCCAGCCTTCGGGTTCGATTCCTGTGTGTTTAACTAATGCCTGACAGTGAGGTCGGATGTTCTTCTCAACTTTGGGTTGAGTCGGCCATCAAATTCTTTGTCTGTTTATTTAACAGATGCCTGACAGCGAGGCCAGATGTTCTTCTCAACTTCGTGTTATGCTGGCCTTCGGGTTCGATTCCTGTTTGTTTAATTAATGCTTGATGGCGAGGTCAGATGTTCCTCTCAACTTCAAGTTGAGCGGCCTTAGGGTTCGATGCCTGTTTGTTTAACAGATGTTTGACAGCGAGGTCAGATGTTCTTCTCACCTAACGGTTGAGTGGGCCATCGGGTTCGATGCCTGACGGCGAGGTCTAATGTTCTTATCAACTTCAGGTTGACCCGTCCTTCAGGTTCGATGCCTGTTTGTTTAACAGAAACCTGACGGCGAGGTCAGATGTGCTTCTCAACTTCTGGTTGAGTCGGCCTTCGGGTTCGATGCTTGTTAGTTTAACAGATGCCTGACGATGAGGTCAAATGTTCTTCTCAACTTCGGGTTGAGCCGGCCTTCGGATTTGATGCTTGTTTGTTTAACAGATGCTTGATAGTGAAGTCAAATGTTCCTCTCAACTTCATGTTGAGCCAACCTTCGGGTTCGATGCCTGTTTGTTTAACAGATGCCTGATGGTGACGTCAGATGTTCCTCTCAACTTCGTGTTGATCTGACCTTCATGTTCGATGCCTGTTTGTTTAACAGATGCCTGACAGCGAGGTCTGATGTTCTTCTAAACTTCATGTTGAGCCGGTCTTCAGGTTCGATGCCTGTTTGTTTAACATATGCCTGACGGCGAGGTCAGATGTTCTTCTCAACTTCGGGTTGAGCCGACCTTCAGGTTCCACACTTTTTCTTTAACAGATGCCTGACATTGAGTTCAGATGTTCTTCTCAACTTCGGGTTGAGCGGGCCTTTGGGTTCGATGCCTGTTTGTTTAACAGATGCCTGGCGGCTAGGTCAGATGTTCTTTTCAACTTCGGGTTGAGCCGGCCTTCGGGTTTGATTCCTGTTTGTTTAACTAAAGCCTGACAGCGAGGTCGGTGTTCTTTTCAACTTCGGGTTGAGCCGGCCATCAATTTTGATGCCTGTTTATTTAACAGATGCCTGACAACAAGGTCAGATGTTCTTCTCAACTTCGTGTTGTGCCGTCCTTCGGGTTCGATTCCTGTTTGTTTAACTAATGCCTGATGGTGAGGTCAGATGTTCCTCTCAACTTTAAGTTGAGCCGGCCTTAGGGTTCGATGCCTGTTTGTTTAACAGATGTTTGAAGGCGAGGTCAGATGTTCTTCTCAACTAAGGGTTGAGACGCCCTTCGGGTTCGATGCTTGTTTGTTTAACAGATGCCTGACGGTGAGGTCAGATGTTCTTCTCAACTTCGGGTTGAGCCGACCTTCGGGTTCGATCCCTTTTTGTTTAACAGACGCCTGACGCCGAGGTCTAATGTTCTTATCAACTTCAGGTTGAGCTTTGCTTCGGTTTCGATGCCTGTTTGTTTAACAGATGCCTCAGGGCGAGGTCATTTGTTCCTCTCAACTTCGTGTTTATCCGGCCTTCGGGTTCGATGCCTGTTTGTTTAACAGATACATGACGGCAAGGTCAGATGTGCTTCTCAACTTCGGGTTGAGTCGGCCTTCGGGTTCGATGCTTGTTTGTTTAACAGATGCCTAACGGTGAGGTCAAATGTTCTTCTCAACTTCTGGTTGAGCCGACCTTCGGATTTGATTCTTGTTTGTTTAACAGATGCTTGACAGTGATGTCAAATGTTCCTCTCAACTTCATGTTGAGCCGACCTTCGGATTCGATGCCTGTTTGTTTAACAGATGCCTGACGGCGAGGTCAGATGTTCCTCTCAACTTGGTGTTGATCCGGCCTTCATGTTTGATGCGTGTTTGTTTAATAGATGCCTGACAGCGAGGTCAGATGTTCTTCTCAACTTCAGGTTGAGCCGGACCTCAGGTTCGATGCCTGTTTGGTTAACAGATGCCTGACGGCGAGGTCTAATGTTTTATCAACTTCAGGTTGAGCCACCTTCGGGTTCGATGCCTGTTTGTTTAAGAGATGCCTCACGGCGAGGTCATATGTTCCTCTCAACTTTGTGTTGAGCCTGCGTTCGGGTACGATGCCTGTTTGTTTAACAGATACATGACGGCGAGGTCAGATGTGCTTCTCAACTTCCGGTTGAGCCGGCCTTCGGGTTCGATGCTTGTTTGTTTAACAGATGCCTGACGGTGAGGTCAAATGTTCTTCTCAACTTCGGGTTGAACCGGCCTTCGGATTTAATGCTTGTTTGTTTAACAGTTGCTTGACAGTTTAGTCAAATGTTCCTCTCAACTTCATGTTGAGCCGACCTTCGGGTTTGATGCCTGTTTGTTTAACAGATGCCTGACAGCGAGGTCAGATGTTCCTCACAACTTCGTGTTGAGCCGGTCTTCGGGTTCGATGCTTGTTTTTTTAACAGATGCCTGACGGCGAGGTCTAATTTTCTTATCAACTATGGGTTGAGCCGGCCTTCGGGTTCGATGCCTGTTTGCTTAACAGATGCCTGACGGTGAGGTCAGATGTTCTTCTCAACTTCGGGTTGAGCCGACCTTTGGGTTCGATGCCTGTTTGTTTAACAGATGTCTGGCGGCTAGGTCAGATGTTCCTCTCAACTTCGGGTTGAGCCGGCCTTCGGGTTTGATTCTTGTTTGTTTAACAGATGCCTTACGACAAGGTCCAATGTTGTTATCATCTTCGGGTTGAGCAGCCCTTTGGGTTCGATGCTTGTTTATTTAATAGATGCCTGATGGTGAGGTCAGATGTTCTTCTCAACTTCGGGTTGAGCCGACCATCGAATTTGATGCCTGTTTGTTTAAGAGATGCTTAACAATGAGATCAAATGTTCCTCTCAACTTCATGATGAGCCGACCTTCGGATTCGATGCTTGTTTGTTTAACAGATGCTCGACGGCAAGGTCAGATGTTCTTCTAGACTTCGGGTTGAGTCGGCCTTCGGGTTCCACACCTTTTTGTCTAACAGATGTCTGACATTGAGGTCAGATGTTCTTCTCAACTTCAGGTTGATCCGACCTTTGGGTTCGATGCTTGTTTACTTAACAGATGTCTGGCGGCTAGGTCAGATGTTCTTCTCAAATTCGAGTTGAGCCGGCCTTTGGATTTGATGCTTGTTTGTTTAACAGATGCTTGGCAGTGAAGTCAAATGTTCCTCTCAACTTGATGTTGAGCCGACCTTCGAATTCGATGCCTGTTTGTTTAACAGATGCCTGACAGCGAGGTCAGATGTTCCTCTCAACTTCGTGTTGAGCCGGCCTTCGGGTTCAATGCCTGTTTGTTTAACAGATGCCTGACGGCGAGGTCTAATGTTCTTATCAACTTCGGGTTGAGTCGGCCTTCGGGTTCGATGCCTGTTTGCTTAACAGATGCCTGACGGTGAGGTCAGATTTTGTTCTCAACTTCGGGTTGAGCCGGCTTTCAGATTTGCTGCTTGTTTGTTTAACAGATGCTTGAGAGTGAGATCAAATGTTCCTCTCAACTTCATGTTGAGCCGACCTTTGGGTTCGATGCGTGTTTGTTTAACAGATGCCTGACGGCGTGGTCAGATGTTCCTCTCAACTTCGTGTTGAGTCGGCGTTCGGGTTTTATGCCTATTTGTTTAACAGATGCCTAACGGCGAGGTCAAATGTTCTTCTCAGCTTTGGGTTGAGTCTGCCTTCGGGTTCCACACCTTTTTGTTTAACAGATGCCTGACGTTGAGGTCAGATGTTCTTATCATCTTCGAGTTGAGCAGCCCTTCGGGTTCGATGCCTGTTTGTTTTACTGATGCCTGGCGGCTAGGTCAGATGTTCCTCTCAACTTCGAGTTGAGCCGGCCTGTGGGTTCGATGCCTATTTATTTAAGAGATGCCTGACGGCGAGGTCCAATGTTCTTATCATCTTCGGGTTGAGCAGCCCTTCGGGTTCGATGCCTGTTTGTTTAACAGATGCCTGACAGTGAGGTCAGATGTTCTTCTCAACTTCGGATTTGATGCCTGTTTGTTTAACAGATGCTTGACAGTGAGATCAAATGTTCCTCTCAACTTCATGTTGAGCCGACCTTCGGGTTCGATGCCTGTTTGTTTAACAGATGCTTGACGGCGAAGTCAGATGTTCCTCTCAACTTCGTGTTGAGCCGGCCTTCGGGTTCGATGTCTGTTTGTTTAACAGATGCCTGACAGCAAGGTCAGATGTTCTTCTCAGCTTCGGGTTGAGACGGCCTTCGGGTTCCACACCTTTTTGTTTAGCAGATGTCTGACATTGAGGTCAGATGTTCTTCTCAACTTCGGGTTGAGCCAGCCTTTGGGTTCGATGCCTGTTTGTTTAACAGATGCCTGGCGGCTAGGTCAGATGTTCCCCTCAACTTTGGGTTGAACCGGCCTTCGGGTTTGATGCCTGTTTGTTTAACAGATGTTTGACGACAAGGTTTAATGTTCTTCTCAACTTCGGGTTAAGCCACCCTTTGGGTTCGATGCCTGTTTGTTTAACAGATGCCTGACAGCAAGGTCATAAGTTCTTCTCAACTTCTTGTTGAGCCGGCCTTCGGGTTCGATGCCTGTTTGTTTAACAGATGCCTGACGGTGAGGTCAGATGTTCTTCTCAACTTCAGGTCGAGCCGACCTTCGGATTTGATGCCTGTTGGTTTAACAGATGCTTGACAGTTAGATCAAATGTTCCTCTCAACTTCATGTTGAGCCGACCTTCGGGTTCGATGCCTGTTTGTTTAACAGATGCTTGATGGCGAGGTCAAATGTTCCTCTCAACTTCGTGTTGAGTCGGCCTTCGGGTTCGATGCCTGTTTGTTTAACAGATGCCTGACGGCGAGGTCATATGTTCTTCTCAACTTCAGGTTGTGCCGGCCTTCGGGTTCCACACCTTTTTGTTTAACAGATTCCTGACTTTGAGGTCAGATGTTCTTCTCAACATCGGGTTGAGCCGGCCTATGGGTTCGATGCATGTTTGTTTAACAGATGCCTGGCGGCTAGGTCAGATGTTCTTCTCAACTTCGGGTTGAACCGGCCCTGGGGTTCGATTGCTTTTTGTTTAACTAATGCCTGACATCAAGGCTGGATGTTCTTCTCAACTTCGGGTTGAACCGGCCATCAAATTCGATGCCTGTTTATTTAACAGATGCCTGACAGCAAGGTCAGATGTTCTTCTCAACTTCGCGTTGTACCAACCTTCGGGTTCAATTCCTGTTTGTTTAACTAATGTCTGATGGCGAGGTCAGATGTTCCTCTCAACTTTAAGTTCAGCCGGCCTTAGGGTTTGATGCCTGTTTGTTTAACAGATGTTTGACAGCGAGGTCAGATGTTCTTCTCAACTAAGGGTTGAGACGGCTTTCAGGTTCGATGCCTGTTTGTTTAACAGATGCCTGATAGCGAGGTCAGATGTTCTTCTCAACTTCGGGTTGAGCCGACCGTCGGGTTCGATGCCTGTTTCTTTAACAGATGCCTGACGGCGAGGTCAGATGTTCTTCTCAACTTCGGGTTGAGCCGGCCTTCGGGTTCGATGCTTGTTTGTTTAACAGATGCCTGACGGCGTAGACTAATTTTTTTATCAACTTTAGGTTGAGCTGTCCTTCGGTTTCGATGCCTGTTTGTTTAACTGATGCCTCACGGCGAGGTCATATGTTCCTCTAAAATTCGTGTTGAGCTGGCCTCGGTTTCAATGCCTGTTTGTTTAACAGATACCTGACGGCGAGGTCAAATGTGCTTCTCAACTTCAGGTTGGGCCGACCTTCGGGTTCGATGCTTGTTTGTTTAACAGATGCTTGACAGTGAAGTCAAATGTTCCTCTATACTTCATGTTGAGCCGACCTTCGGGTTCGATGCCTATTTGTTTAACAGATGCCTGACAGCGATGTCAGATATTCCTCTCAACTTTGTATTGAGCCGGCCTTCGGGTTCGATGCCTGTTTGTTTAACAGATGCCTTATGGGTTTTATGCCTGTTTGTTAAACAGATACCTGACGGCGAGGTCAAATGTTCTTCTCAACTTCGGGTTAGCCGGCATTCGGGTTCCACGCCTTTTTGTTTAACAGATGCCAGACGGCGAGGTCAGATATTCTTCTCAACTTCGGGTTGAGCCGGCCTTTGGGTTCGATGCATGTTTGTTTAACAGATGCCTGGCGGCTAGGTCAGATGGTCTTCTCAACTTTGGGTTGAGCCGGCCTTCGGGTTAGGTTCCTGTTTGTTTAACTAATGCCTGAAAACGAGGTCAGATGTTCTTCTCAACTTCGGGTTGAGCCGACCATCAAATTTGATGCCTGTTTGTTTAACAGATGCCTGATAGCAAGGTCAGATGTTCTTCTTAACTTCCTGTTGTGCCGGCCTTCGGGTTCGATGCCTGTTTGTTTAACTAATTCCTGATGGGGAGGTCAAATGTTCCTCTCAACTTCAAGTTGAGCCGACCTTCGGGTTCGATCCCTGTTTGTTTAATAGATGTTTGACAGCGAGATCAGATGTTCTTCTCAACTAAGGATTGAGACGGCCTTCGGGTTCGATGCCTGTTTGTTTAACAGATGCCTGACGGCGAAGTCAAATGTTCTTCTCAACTTCGGGTTGAGGCGGCCTTCGGGTTTGATGCCTGTTTGTTTAATAGATGCCTGACGGCGAAGTCTAATGTTCTTATCAACTTCGGGTTGAGCCGTCCTTCGGGTTCGATGTATGTTTGTTTGACTAATACCAGATGGGGAGGTCAGATGTTCCTCTCAACTTCGTGTTGATTCGGCCTTCGGGTTCGATGCCTGTTTATTTAACAGATAGTTGACGGCGAGGTCAGATTATTCTTCTCTACTAAGGGTTGAGACGGCCTTCGGGTTCGATGCCTGTTTGTTTAACAGATGTTTGACAGCGAGGTCAGATGTTCTTCTCAACTAAGGATTGAGACGGCCTTCGAGTTCGATGCCTGTTTGTTTAACAGATGCCTGACGGTGAGGTCAAATGTTCTTCTCAACTTCGGGTTTAGCCGGCCTTCGGGTTCGATGCCTATTTGTTTAACAGATGCCTGACGGCGAGGTCAGATGTTCCTCTCAACTTCATGTTGAGCTGGACTTCGGGTTCGATGCTTGTTTGTTTAACAGATGCCTGACGGCGAAGTCAGATGTTCTTCTCAACTAAGGGTTGAGACGACCTTCGGGTTTGATGCCTGTTTGTTTAACAGATGCCTGACGGCGAGGTCAGACGTTCTTCTCAACTTCGGGTTGAGCCGGTCTTCGGGTTCCACACCTTTTTGTTTAACAGATGTCTGACGGCGAGGTCAAATGTTCTTCTCAACTTCGGGTTGAGTCGGCCTTCGGGTTCGATTCCTGTGTATTTAACTAATGACTGACAGCAAGGTTGGATGTTCTTCTCAACTTCGGGTTGAGTCGGCCATCAAATTGGATGCCTGTTTTTTCAACTGATGCCTAATAGCAAGGTCAGATGTTCTTCTCAATTTCGTGTTGTGTCGGGATTCGGGTTCGATGCCTGTTTGTTTAACTAGTACCAGATGGGGAGGTCAGATGTTCCTCTTAACTTCAAGTTGAGCCGGTCTTCGGGTTCAATGCCTATTTGTTTAACAGATAGTTGACAGTGAGGTCAGATTATTCTTCTCAACTAAGGGTTGAGACGGCGTTCGGGTTCGATGCCTGTTTGTTTAACAGATGTTTGACGGCGAGGTCAGATGTTCTTCTCAACTAAGGGTTGAGACGGCCTTCGGGTTCGATGCCTGTTTGTTGAACAAATGACTGACGGTGAGGTCAAATGTTCTTCTTAACTTCGGGTTGAGCCGGCCTTCGGGTTCGATGCCTATTTGTTTAACAGATGCCTGATGACGAGGTCTAATGTTCTTATCAACTTAGGGTTGAGCCGCCCTTCGAGTTGGATGCCTGTTTGCTTAAGAGATGCCTGATGGTGAGGTCAGATGTTCTTCTCAACTTCGGGTTGAGCCTGCCTTCAGATTTAATGCCTGTTTGTTTAACAAATTCTTGACAGTGAAGTCAAATGTTCCTGTCAACTTCATGTTGAGCCGACCTTCGGGTTCGATGCCTGTTTGTTTAACAGATGCCTGACGGCGAGTTCAGATGTTCCTCTTAACTTCATGTTGAGTCGGCCTTCGGATTCGATGCTTGTTTGTTTAACAGATACCTGACGGCAAGGTCAGATGTTCTTCTCAACTTCGTGTTATGCCGGCCTTTGGGTTCGATGGCTGTTTGTTTAACTAATGCCTCATGGGGAGGTCAGATGTTCCTCTCAACTTCAAGTTGAGCCGATCTTCGGGTTCGACACCTGTTTGTGTAACAGATGATTGACGGCGAGGTCATATGTTATTCTCAACTATGGGTTGAGACGACCTTCGGGTTTGATGCCTGTTTGTTTAACAGATGCCTGACGGCGAGGTCAGACGTTCTTCTCAACTTCGTGTTGAGCCGGCCTTCGGGTTCCACACCTTTTTGTTTAACAGATGCCTGACGGCGAGGTCAGATGTTCTTCTCAACTTCGGGTTGAGCCGGCCTTTGGGTTCGATGCCTGTTTGTTTAACAGATGCCTGACGGCTAGGTTAGATGTTCTTCTCAACTTCGGGTTGAGCCGGCCTTCGGGTTCGATTCCTGTTTGTTTAACTAATGCCTGACAGCGAGGTCGGATGTTCTTCTCAACTTCGTGTTGAGTCGGCCATCAAATTCGATGCCTGTTTGTTTAACTGATGCCTGACAGCGAGGTCGGATGTTATTCTCAACTTCGTGTTGTGCCGGCGTTCGGGTTCGATGCCTGTTTGTTTGACTAATACTAGATGGCGAGGTCAGATGTTCCTCTCAACTTCGTGTTGAGCCGGCCTTCGGGTTCGATGCCTGTTTGTTTAACAGATAGTTGATGGAGAGGTCCGATTATTCTTCTCAACTAAGGGTTGAGACGGCCTTTGGGTTCGATGCCTGTTTGTTTAACAGATGTTTGACGGCAAGGTCAGATGTTCTTCTCAACTAAGGATTGAGACGGCCTTCGGGTTAACTGCCTGTTTATTTAACAAATACTTGACAGTGAGGTCAAATGTTCTTCTTAACTTCGGGTTGAGCCGGGCATCGGGTTCGATTCCTGTTTGTTTAACAGATGCCTGACGACGAGGTCTAATGTTCTTATCAACTTCGGGTTGAGCCGCCCTCCGAGTTCGATGCCTGTTTGTTTAACAGATGCCTGAGGGTGAGGTCAGATGTTCTTCTCAACTTCGGGTTGAGTCGGCCTTCAGATTTGATGCCTGTTTGTTTAACAAATGCTTGACAGTGAAGTCAAATGTTCCTGTCAACTTCATGTTGAGCCGGCCTTCGGGTTCGATGCCTATTTGTTTAACAGATTCCTGACAGCGAGGTCAGATGTTCCTCTCAACTTCATGTTGAGTCGGCCTTCGGGGTAGATGCTTGTTTGTTTAACAGATGCCTGACGGCGAGGTCAGATGTTCTTCTCAACTTCGTGTTGTGCTGGCCTTCTGGTTCGATGCCTGTTTGTTTAACTAATGCCTAATGGGGAGGTCATATGTTCCTCTCAACTTCAAGTTTAGCCGGCCTTCGGGTTCAATACCTGTTTGTTTAACAGATGTTTGACGGTGAGGTCAGATGTTCTTCTCAACTAAGGGTTGAGACGGCCTTCGGGTTTGATGCTTGTTTGTTTAACACATGCCTTACGCCGAGGTCAGATGTTCTTCTCAACTTCGGGTTGAGCCGGCCTTCGGGTTCCACACCTTTTTGTTTAACAGATGCCTGACGGCGAGGTCAGATGTTCTTCTCAACTCCGGGTTGAGTCGGCCTTTGGGTTCGATGCCTGTTTGTTTAACAGATGCCTGGCGGCTAGGTTAGATGTTCTTCTCAACTTCGGGTTGAGCCAGCCTTCTGGTTCGGTTCCTGTTTGTTTAACTAATGCCTGACAGCAAGGGCGGATGTTCTTCTCAACTTTGCGTTGAGTCGGCCATCAAATTTTTATGCTTGTTTGTTTAACTGATGCCTGACAGCGAGGTCAGATGTTATTCTCAACTTCGTGTTGTGCCGACGTTCAGGTTCGATACCTGTTTGTTTGACTAATACCAGATGGGGAGGTCAGATGTTCCTCTCAACTTCGTGTTGAGTCGGCCTTCGGGTTTGATGCCTGTTTGTTTAACATATAGTTGACGGCGAGGTTAGATTATTCTTCTCAACTAAGGGTTGAGACGGCCTTCGGGTTCGATGCCTGTTTGTTTAACAGATGTTTGACTGCAAGGTCAGTTGTTCTTCTCAACTAAGGATTGAGACGGCCTTCGGGTTCGATGCCTGTTTGTTTAACAGATACCTGACGGTGAGGTCAAATGTTCTTCTTAACTTCGGGTCGAGCCGGCCTTCGGGTTCGATGCCTGTTTGTTTAACAGATGCCTGACGACGAGGTCTAATGTTCTTATCAACTTCGGGTTGAGCCGCCCTTCGAGTTCGATGCCTGTTCGTCTAACAGATGCCTGACAGTGAGGTTAGATATTCTTCTCAACTTCGGGTTGAGCCTGCCTTCAGATTTGATGCCTGTTTGTTTAACAAATGCTTGACAGTGAAGTCAAATGTTCCTGTCAACTTCATGTTGAGCCGACCTTTGGGTTCGATGCCTGTTTGTTTAACAGATGCCCGACGGCGAGGTCAGATGTTCTTCTCAACTTCATGTTGAGCTGGCCTTCAGGTTCGATGCTTGTTTGTTTAACAGATGCCTGACGGCGAGGTCAGATGTTCTTCTCAACTTCGTGTTGTGCCGGCCTTCGGGTTTGTTGCACCCTAAAAATTTGCTCAACATTTCTTTACCTAGCTTATGTTTCATTTCATTCACATTAGCATTATCATTTGCATTTCATTGAAACGTATGCAGGAGATCAAGAGGTATGATTACCAATTAAGAGCTATATAAGACTATGAAGCTAGCTAGAGAAAGTTATTCAAGTGTTCAGGGGTTGATATCCTTGTCAGAGAAGTTGAAAGATCCTCAAAGAGAGTGATTGATGCCAAGAGGGTGTGTCTCCTAACTTGAGAGTTGTGGGAAGTCATCAGATGATTCTGAAGCCATGAAGTTAGACTTGAGGTCTTGATAGAGCTCATGATAAGTGTTGAAGATCACTTTGAGGCCTAGACAGGTCATTGTGTAAGATTGAGAAGGCTCAGCCATGATTGGTGCAGCTAGGGTTTGACTGGGTCAACCCTAGGTCAACTGATGATTTGAACAAGGTTGAGACCCAATTCAAGAGCCATGTGATCATGGATTGATGCATTGAGATGATATAAGGATGATTCCAAGGTTAACTCATCATGATTGAAGAGCTTGAGAAATTTCATGCTAGGGTTTCTAAGGCTTGACAGTGTAAAATCCCCTAGTTTGACCCCTATCTTCAAGGCAATTTAGCTCAAGATGTGATTGTCATCTCATCTTGCTCCCAACATGATTGTTGTAGAGCATGATCTTAGATTTAATTTGAGTGCTAGAAGTCCGTGATAGGATTTGTAGAACTCAAGTTATGGCTTTGACAAGTTATAGGTCATCAGATGAATGTGAATTTGGAGCTTGAAAGCTACCCAACTTGCATGAAACGTTTGCCCTAGAAGGATGATTCCTATGAACTTTTGGTCAACATGAATGTTGTTCCTTATCCTCTTAGATTTCTAGAGAGTACTAGAAGTCCTTGATAGGATTTGTAGAACTCAAGTTATGGCTTTGACAAGTCAAGGGTATTTTGGGTATTTGGAGATTACAGGTCAGTTCAATCATAAGGCCATAACTCCTATTTGCAAGCTTCAAATGGGAAAATGTTCAACATCAAACTTGTTCAAAATGATGTTTTAAGGCTAGCCAAGTGGTCATGAGAGGTTGGAATTGCTTGTAACTCAAAATTACAAAATTGACTTAAAAAGGAAGAATTAAAGTTCATTAAAAGGACCAAATTTGTGATTTTTCATTTGGTGACCAAATGAGACAAACCTATATGTCATTTTGATTGTAAAATGCATTTTAAAGACAATGGCAATGGCACTTTTCTCATTTGAGTTCAAAATCATGGAGTTTCTTTTGATTGCTTAAGGCTTAAGGTACATATGCCAAACTACACATAGGATCAAAACCAAGGTGCAAACACATCCAAACGCCTTCAAAATCTCATGTGGAGAGAATTTGGATGAGAATGAGGGCAAATACAAGCTGCTAGAAAAACTGATATGACCATGGCATGAGATTGAATTTCAAGTGAGATGAGATATTGAACTTCTCATTAGAGTGATCCAGAACTTTCTAGATCATTCATTCATGTCCTATATATGATTATGAAGTGATTCAGAGCCATGGTTGGTGGGAATTGAGAGAGAAGAGTGAGATTGCATTTTGAATTTGCACATTGCAAATCAAAATCTGTTACAGCCATTGAAGCCATTTCAATCCAAGTTATTGATCTCAATAGCTTGCTCTAGGGTTAGTGATTGATCCCAGATCAAATTCAAGGCAAAACTGTGGAAGAATTGTGAGTTGGCCATTGGAGTTGGAAGCTTGCAACTTAGAATCGGGTTCAAGAATCCACGAGGTTTCAGCTCATTTCTTTGCATACAAAAGGTTGGTTGGATGCTAGTGAAGGAATCTAGAGCTTATTGAAGGTTGATTTGAAGATTTAACCACTCTGTTCATCAAGAACTTGCAGGTATGTACTTTTCATCGTGCAACTTAATTTAAGCATAATCAATAGGAATTGTTAGTTTAGATGTGATGTAGGTTGTTAGTAGAAGCTTTCTGGTAGCAATTGGCTAGGTTTGGAGACAATTAGTAAGATGACACAAATTCTGTTCTTGATCGTATCTTGGTGATTCTTGAGAGTTAATCTTAATTTGATAGCTAGATCAACTCAGTGAAGCATGGTGATGATGTTAGACACCATAATTTTAAGTTTGGTGAGATTTGATTCTTGAGTGATTTCTGAGATTTTAATCGTGATTTGAGTTAGGATGAGTCTCAATGTTATTGATTAGCATGGTTAGATTCAGTGGGAAAAATGGAGTGGATTAGTGTATTCATGTGAGAGTTTTGATGGAGTATTGATGAAGTACGATTTGGGGAAGATGGAGTTGAAGCTCTGAACTTCCATGGTTTCTTTCCCTCCAACATTCAAAAGGAAGAAGACGACTAGGTAGCCATTGGATATGGGCTGAAGACTTTGACCTGGGAAGGATCCAACGGCCACGAGTGATTTAAATTTTGTGAAGGATTCTGAGTTGATATGAAACGATGCGTTTCATTTAAATGTTGGTCATGGGCTTAAACACAGATTGCTACCAACACCCCCTTTTTGGCCCCAACACTGAAATGAACTGAGAAAGTATGCTATTCACACCACGCGCTTGTCAATTTCTCATTGTTTTCATTTTATTTTCTTCATTTTACATGGTTATTGAATAATCCCTAAAAAATTGAAAAAGAACTCAAATGATTCCATTCTTTTTTCCATGGATTCATGATTGAATCCAGTTTTTATTAGATAAAAAATATTAACATTTCATGCATTTTTTTATTTTATTTGCATTTGTTGAATTTTAATTGATATTAAAATGACCATGGTTGATGCTTGGTTTTGTTGAATTTGGTTTGATCATGTGATGATGATTTTTGCCTTTATTTTTTGTGTGTAGCTAGAATAGATAAGCATGTTCCCCCTAGATTTTTCTCACATTTTTATGATGAATGTAAATAGTAGTTCTAGGTTGAAACTTTAGGTGCTCTATTTTTAGGGTTTATGGTTAGTACCTTATGATTTAGGGTTTATATCTAGAACTTGGTGGATGATTCAACCTCTGATTTTTGTATGGTAGATTCATGATTGAATTAGGGTCCCTTAGAAATTTTTGTAGGAATTTACAATGTAGTTTACTATTTTTGTTTGATTTTAGTTTAGGTGCTAACTTTGGATGATTCTAATGCACTAATTCAACTAGATTGACTTCTTTAGTTCCCTTAGATTAGGGTTTTGCCTCTCTTGCTCTTGAATGGTGTTGAAGACAAGCTTGGGATACCATGGAATGCTTGAAGAAGTCTGGATGTGGAGATCTCCCCTTCTTTTGGTGTAGTGTTGATTAGGTGTTAAGATTAGGGTTTGTAGGCAGAGCTTCTAGATAGATTCCCTTCCTTCATAAACATGGAAGATGTTGATCACTTCCATTCTTCCGTATGATGTAAGGTCCCTTTGTAGAGGCCTCATCCCTCCTTTGGTAGGATGTGTGGCTCTTTACAAGTTGGTAGAACCTTTGAGGGTCCCTTTCTCTGATGATAGGATGCTTAGTGGTGACCTTTGGTCCTCACTCTGCTACCAATCATCCAAACTTTTATCTTGTTAGATAAATCTTTCTCCCTTGCTAGAGGATGGAGTTCCTTGATTGAAGAGATTAAGGGATAGGAGTTGATACTTCTTTGTGTTTGAAGGCTACCATTGAAGTTGGAGCTTGTAGATCAAGCAGAGCAAGTTAATACTTGTAAGGAGGAGAGAGCTGAAGCTTGAAGGTCCAGAAGAACAAGTTGACACTTGTGAAGGAGATCAAATTGAAATTGAGTGAAGAGATGAGGCTTGAAGAGGAGAGAATAAGTTGATACTTATGTTGATACATTGAGAGCCTGAAAGACAATTTGATACTCTCAATGGGGATTGAAGCCTGAAGGTGGAGTTTACCAAAGAGCTGAAGCTTGAGGAAGAAGAAAGAATAAGTTGATACTTATGCTTGAGGTATTGAAAGATTGAAGAGGCAAGTTGACACTTGCTATTGAAAATGGTAGCCTTGGAGGGCAGTTGAAGGCTGAGGACTGAACTGATGTCAGAATTGCTTTGCTGTGGAGTTATGGAAGTTGTTGATCTGCTTTCTTTCCTATCTGTTTTCTTTCTGTGCAACTGTATTGATGTGACTTGTTTGATTTGCTTGATGCATTAGAATAAGTTCATGTTTAGATTCTGTTAAGCTAGGAGCATGATTGCACTAGAGATTGAGTTGGTCCCTCTGCTTGTATTGTTACTGTATGGCTTTACTTGCGGGTATTCGGTAGAGCCCAGCTCCCTTGCCTATGTGGTTTGTGTTTGCTTGATAGCATGTTACTTCTTCTGTATGATTGTAGTTATTGTATGTTTGCTTGATAGCATGTTATTTTCCTTTATGATTACAGTTATTCATATTTGGCTTGAGGTTGAGATGAGCTTGTGGAGGCTGATGTCCCACACACATTTCCTCCCTCACTTGCATTGCATGCATTTTACAGTAGTTTACTGTTTACTGTTTAAGCTGATGCTTTATCTGTTTCTGTTTATCATTGACATTATCCCCTAGGAATCTCACTTCCTTTGATAAGTAAGTGATGATTAGAACTTTAGGTTGAAACCTATGTATGATAACTTCTAGGAGATCCCTGTTTCAAACTTCAACCATAGGATGGATCCTTGGCATGACAACATTAGGACTTGATAGTCTCCCCTTAGTTGAACCTGTTCGTTCTCTCTTCTTATCTCAAAACAAATTAAAATATAGTAATAAAGGTTAACTGACGTCGTACGTTACGAGCCTTAAGCTATCTGAGAAAGGATTGTTGGAGAGTTTCTTTTCAACAGTCTGGATGTTTAGTATGGCACCCTTTGGGTGACATGCAACGCATTCACTCTCAGGTCATAGTCTCTAGTACGATATTGGTTGCAAACATCCATAAAAAACAGTTCTTCCGTAAAAGACAGAAAACAAACTTCAAACCTTTTTGCCCCGTGGGCCCGTAATTCAAAGGAAGCTTTTCTGAAGAAAAGAGTGTCGTTAACTCCCAGTTCTACCGTAAACGGTAACGCCTAAGTCTCCAAGGGTCGAGCTGCGTACACCAAACTGCTGGAATTATTTGTTAACCCTACTCGAAAAAACATATGAATCTGAATTCCCGTAATCCGTATTATCCCGAACTACGTAAGCTCTGATCTCTCAAGCCTGTTGAGAGTACGTAGGCACAATACTGACGTATTGGCGAGCCACCTTCCCCGTTACCCGTAGTTAGGCGAACTACGTTGACTCTGATTTCTCATTCTCTGATGAGAATACGTAGGCATAAAGTGCGACGCTTTGCCGAGTCATTTTCTTTTCTTTTCAAACCGGCCTTGATAGGTAGATAGAAAACCAACCCGTCAGATAAACACAACAAGCGTGGATCCCATCGAGTACGACGGACGTAAGGGGTGCTAATACCTTCCCCTTGCGTAACCGACTCCCGAACCCAGACAATGGTTGCGATGACCTTGTCTTATACCTTTTCGTCACGTTTTTCTGATCGTTTCCTTTCCCGTTCTGAGGGATAAATAACGAAAGGTGGCGACTCTTCTGTTTTGCCGACACCTTATTTTCGCAGTAGCGACAGCTGGCGACTCTGCTGGGGACTTGATAGTTTCTTGGGATCCAACGTCCCTTGTGCGAGTCAGTTTGGGGATCCAACGTCCCCTGCGAGAGTCAATCCTAGCGCTTGTATGATTACTTGTTGGGTTGTGTTTATTTATCGCATTTGATTTCCCGCACTTTATTTTCAGTATGATATGATTATCTGTATTATTGTGGTAGGGGCATTCTGATGAGTGAGAAGCCAGATCCAGGCTTGAGCGTACTTAGCATTAGTTATGGAAATTAGTGGGCGCGTGCTTGCTTGGCAGGCACTAGTGTCTCATGAAATCCACGCTCAGACGAGGTTCTCCCGGTTGACTTCTTTTCCGGCCCTTTGGGCCTGAGGGGTTGTTGGTTTGGAGGATTGTCGACTCTGGGGACCGATCATTTGGGATTCAGCTAAGTGAGGCCGCTTCAGGAGATGGTGATGCCACACCTTCTGGGTATCGTATCAGCCCTCTTGAATGTCTGTGACGCTGATGACCGCATAGGATGCCAAACTTGTGTCAGTTTAGGTCCATACCTGTGAGCAGGGTTGGGTTTGTTGCAGGAAACCTTAACCTTCAGACTACCTGGTTTTCTTGATAGTGAATCAGTTTTGTTGGTTTCAGAGGTTCTCATCATCAGATGTATATGTGTTCTTGACAGAGCAGAGTTATGGTCCTATATCAGAGGTCCTTATCTTCAGAGATGAATTTGTTCTTGACAGAGCAGAATTATGGTCTTGTATCAGAGGTCCTTATCTTTAGATATGTGTGTTCTTGACAGAGCAAATTTATGGTCCGATATCAGGGTTTTCTTCTCATCAGAGATATGGTTGTTCTTGACAGAGCAGTATTATGGTTTTGTTGATACGGAACCTTCGCCTCTTCAACAGCATAGTCGTCTTGATCTCCTGCTGCATGATTGCATTTTGCATTGTTTTGCATACTCATTTGCATACCATTAACGTGTGTCTGTGTTGCAGGTACCGTCTCCCCCGGTTCAGGTTTTCTTGCCTTCTATTGTGCTGCCATGGGTTCTCTGAGGAAGACTGTGGCCTACAAGCTCCCCACTCCTGATGTTGTTCAGCTGACTGGTTTGATTGCTTTGGCAGATGATTCTGTGAGAGGTGAATTCATAAAGTCTTATGGGAAACTGCTCAGCTTGGTTCGTAAACCCTCCGTGTTTGAGTTGAATGGGCTGCACGCCCTACTGCAGTTCTATGATCCTCCTTTGATATGCTTTACTTTCCCGGACTTTATTCTCGCACCTACACTAGAGGAGTATGCGGATTTGTTAGGTGTGCCTATCAAAAGTCAGATGCCCTTTGTTCATATGGATGCTGAGCCTAATCTGGCTAGTCTAGCCCCTTCACTTCATCTGGATGCCTCTGAGTTGGTCTTGTCTAGTTGGAACATGGTTCCCGGTTTCTCCTTGCAGTTCTTAGTGGGAAAGGCCCAGCAGTGCGCCAAAGACGGATGTTGGATCGTGTTCAATGCCATCCTTGCTCTGTGCATATACGACATCATTATGTTCCCTAATATGCCTGACTTTGTAGACTTCGACGCATTTCACATCTTTGCATCAGGGAATCCCATCCCTACCTTGATAGGAGATATCTATCATTCCTTCCACTACAAGAACGAGAACAGAAGGGGCAAGAATGTCTCGTGCTGTGTACCCTTGCTCTATAGATGGCTTGATAGTCACCTACCCAAGAAGGGTCCCTTTGCTTCGTCTGCAGCCACAGCTGAGTGGTCTGAGCATTTGATGAGTCTGTCAGCGGAGGATATTGTCTGGTTCGATAGAGATAGGTTGGGTACTGAGATTATCTTCAGCTGCAGCAGATTTCCGAATGTGCCTTTGATAGGCAGGAAGGGCTGTATCAACTATAATCCATCTTTGCTGGTCCGACAGTTTGCTTATGCTTTGAGAGCTCCGCCGAAGGATGAAGAGGTGCAGGAATCTCTGTACCTCACTGGTCTTCTAGAGGGGGATATGTTATCTAAGCTTCAGCACGCTTGGAATGGTATCTGTAAGCGGGGAAAGTCGTTGTTAGGGAAAAGTAATAGCCAAGCCTACGCTCCGTATGTAACCTGGATCAGAGCCAGAGCAGATACTATAGGGATGTCATTTCCACCTGCCAACTAGAAAGCCCCCCAGTGATTGAAGAGCCTACCACCGTGCCCATTCAGCAGCATAATCAGGTGTTAGCTGAAAGAGATGAGTTGAAGAAGGCAAATGAAGAACTGGAGAAAGAATTGGCTCAACTCAAAAGCGAGAGAAGCGAAGCCGTTCATTCCTTCAAGAGGCAAACAAAGTTGGTGAACCAGTTAGGGACGAATTTGACTAAGCAGATGGCTGAGCGTGAGCGCTTGGGTCGAGACTTCAAAGTTGTCAATGACGTACTGGCCACTAAGAAGCAGCACTTGGATGAAGCCTACCGGAGAATATCCAAGTTTAATCAGCATTGGAAGGCCATCCTAGCCAACGACAAGGAACGGGAGGATAAACTGAAGCAGCAGATCTCCAAGCTGAAAGCCCAGGTGAAGGCTAGTAAGAAGAGGTTTGATGAAGAAACCGCTCCCAGATATGCCGCTGAAGGCCTGCTAAACAAGGCTCTTGCTAACCTGAAGGAGCGCAAACTGACGTTTGAATCCAAGAAGCGGAAGTTAGAAGATTGTTTCGGTGAAGGAGCATGGGAAGACTCAGTTGAAGGTCTTCAACACACTATTAGGCAGAGGGAGTTACTCATCGAAGGGTTGCTCACTCAGCCTGATCATCCAGGAACGAGGGATCTGTTAGAAGAGTTTCGAGCCCGTGGCCGTGCTTGACTATATTTGAAATCCTTTTGTTTTAATCATTGTTGTATGCTGACCATCACCAGGCTTGTTGGTTGAGGTTATGCTATTGATTCTGCCTGTACTCAGTGACGTTGTGTACCGCCTTGATGGGCTTTCTTTATATATGAGATGTTATTTCCATGACTAGACTCGGACTTCTTATTATCAGCACTGGCACTCAGGCACTAGGATCGGGGGATACCTCCCTAATGCACAGACACACGTTTGCATTTGCATGAAGCATCTGCATAACGGGCACTTTGTCATTTTTTCTAACCCTTTTGTGTATGCAGGTTGTTCCAGGATTGATCAAAGACCAATCCACCGCTATCCGACCAGAGCAAATCAAGCTAGAGCCATGGAGCAAGTACAGACTGACGTTCAAGAACTCCGAGAGAGGATGGACCGCTTCATGGAGCTCATGCAAGTGGTTGCCAACGACCAAGACCAGCTCAGAACATTGGTCCAGCCTCTGATTTCAAGGGTTGACAACAATGGTGTACTCCACGGTGGGAGTATTCCAACCCCTCCACCTGTTGAAACTCCTCAGAATGGCATCCCCATGACCGGGGGGAACGGTAGTGGTAACGACAATGTGATTGCTAACATGGGGCTCAATGGCAATACGACTGGCGTCGGTAATGGGAATTTTGAAGCTAATGTCAATGTGGGACAGGGCAACGGTAACGCGGGTGTCGGGAATCTGTATGGGCCTCAGCCGTGGTTAGAAGACCGTCAAGAAGATTTGTTCTCACAGAAGGGTGCTGAAGGAGAGCTGACTGCTGAAGCACGTCTGAGGTTTAAGGCGCTCGAGGACAAAATGAGGAATTTCGAGAACTTGAACACTATGGGTGTCGACATGTCCAAGTTGGGACTGATTGCTGATTTCAAGGTTCCTCCCAAGTTCAAGGTACCCGACTTTGAGAAGTACAAGGGCACCACTTGCCCTCGCGTCCATCTGAGATCATACTACCGGAAAATGTCCGCTCACTCTGAAGATGAGAAGTTGCTGATGCACTTCTTTCAGGATAGCTTGTCCGGGCCCTCCCTGGAATGGTACATGAGTCTGGAACCTACCAGTGTGCGCACGTGGAAGGAACTTGCTGAAGCATTCGTGCACCATTACCAATATAACAGTGACTTGGCTCCGAACCGGGTCCAACTGCAAAATTTGTCATAGAGGAACAACGAAGGGTTCAAAGAATACGCCCAGAGGTGGCGTGAATTAGCAGCTAGGGTTCAGCCGCCGATGGTTGAACGGGAGCTTCTTGAAATGTTCGTAGCCACCCTCCCAGGGGTTTATTATGAGAAATCGGTCAGCAGTATGTCTAGAAGCTTCTCAGATCTCATTATCACGGGTGAGCACGTTGAAAATGGGATCAAACTGGGGAAAATTCAAGGTGATCTATCCTCAGCTGGAGGAGGAAAGAAACCATATGGTGGCAAAAGGCGGGAAGGAGAGATGAGCGCTGTGTCTAACGCTCGAAGGAAAGGCAAAGGCCAGCATCAGCAGGTGGCTAGCATAACCATCCCCACTGTCCAACAACCCCAGCAGCAGCAGCAGCAGCCGAATCAGCAAGGGTACAGGAAGTATCAGAACAGGGGCCCTCTGTCGAGCCGTCACCTTGAGACTCCGCCCATGTCTTATGCTCAGCTGTTACAGACTTTGCTTCAGTTACAGCTAATCCAGAAGAGAACCCTGGCTCCCTTGACATGGGCACCTCCGCCAGGTTATGATGCGAATGCAACATGCGAGTTTCACTCGGGGGTGCCAGGACACACGATAGAAAATTGCAAGGCCTTCAAGCACAAAGTGCAAGATATGGTGGACGCCAAGATCATCAACTTCTCAAATAATGTGCCAAATGTCACGAAGAACCCTATGCCGAATCATCGGGGAGGTGGGGTGAATGCCATTATTGAAGACGAGAATTTGGATTTATTGACTGACGTCAAGGATCTGAAGACACCGCTTAGCTTCGTTAAAGCCAAGCTGATGAAGAGAGGCTTCTTCCCAGGCTGTGGAGAACTTTGTATGGGCTGTGCGACTAGTCATGATGGATGTGAACAGTTGATAGAGGGGATTCAGAGTCTGATGACCGAAGGAATCTTGCAGTTTAGCCGAAGGGCCAAATATGGATCTGGAGAGGTAATGCTGAAGCAAGATGATGAGGTTGCCACCATCACCATCCCTCGTCGGACGATCACTATTTCTGCACCCAGACCACCTACGATCACCATCACCAAAGCTGGGCCGATACCTTTTGAAAGCACCAATGCTATCCCGTGGCATTATGGGGCAGACGTCTACTGCAACGGACAGAAGTTGGAACTGGAACCAGTTGGGTCATCTGTGGATAACCTAGTGGGAATTGGTGGAATCACGCGCAGCGGAAGGGTATTTGCTCCACCTGAGATTGTGGCGGAAAAAGCGGACAAAGCCGACAAAGCTGATGTAACTGATAAGGGAAAAGGTAAAGTCGTTGAGGAAACCCCTCGGGGGGTAGAGAAGGACTTACTTGTTAAAGACGCTGAAGAGTTTATGAGGTTGATTAAGAAGAGTGATTACAAGATCGTGGATCATCTCCATCAAACACCCTCGAAAATCTCCATTCTAAATCTATTGTTGTGTTCTGAGGCACATCGCAACGCGCTGTTAAAGGTCTTGAATGCCACGTATGTGCCGCAGGAAATATCGGTCAACCAGTTGGAAGGGGTCGTAGCCCATGTGAATGATGGAAACGGGTTAGGGTTCACTGACCTGGAGCTAACGCCGAAGGGAAGAAACCACAACAGTGCCCTGCACATCTTGATAGAGTGTAGGCGAACGATTATGTCTCATGTGTTGGTGGACACGGGGTCGTCACTCAATGTTCTTCCGAAGAAAGCATTGATGAAGTTAGATACTCGAGGATTGATTTGCACACCCAGTGACCTGGTTGTGAAAGCGTTCGATGGAACCAAACGTCATGTTTTTGGGGAGGTGACGTTGCCAATCCAAGTTGGGCCCGAAACATTCGATGCAGTCTTCTACATTATGGACATCATGCCTGCCTACAACTGTCTCTTAGGCCGGCCATGGATCCATTCTGCTGGCGCTGTGACCTCCACGTTGCACCAGAAACTCAAGTATGCTGTCGGAGGTAGTGTCGTGACCGTATGTGACGAGGAAGACATAATGGTGAGCCATTTGTCGTCCTTCAAATATGTTGAGATGGATGGGGAAATCCACGAAACCCTATGTCAGGCGTTCGAAGCTGTTAAAGTCAAGAACGTAGCTCCTGTAATCACTGAGAAACCAGAGATGACTCTCTCTTCCTTCAAGGAAGCCCGAGCCGTTGTTCAAGTCGGATCTACCTCAGGCTGGGGGCAGATTCTAGAGATACCCAACAAGCAGGACAAGTTTGGGTTAGGATACTCTCCTGCGGCTGAAGCCTCCTCTTCTCACAGTGCGTCACGAGGTAAAGGGCCGATCCAGTTTACCAGTGGCGGAGTGATATTTGAAAGTGTCAACGCAGTGTCTGAAGACGGCAAAGACAGTGATTGCGACCTAGACTCTTGGATCCAGCCAAGCAAATCAGGCGAGAGCCTCAACAACTAGTCTATCAGGGATACCATCCAAGTGACAGGCAAAGAGTAATGATTTACTTTCTCCAATTGCTGTACAACCCTATGTCCTACCCGGGGCATAGTGGTTTTATTGTCAGGGCCTTGTTTGATTATGTACATGCATTTTACCAATAACTCAAAAGGCGTTTTTTTTCGTATTCAAATATTGTGATCTCTGTTATTCCTGTTTTATATTTGTTTTAAAAAACAATAAAATGGCAATGGGGTCTGTGCTAACCTGCATATCCTTGTTTTAAGCTTAACCCTTGTTATTGCAGGATTCACATAGCAGATGACATCGACTCTGGACCTTCTACGATTCACTTCGACTTCGATGTCCCGATCTATCAAGCCGAAGAAGAGATTGATGAAGACGGAGACCTTCCCGAAGAGTTGGCCCGCTTGTTGAAACAAGAGGAGAAAGTTATTCTGCCTCACGAAGAAGAGATTGAGATTGTGAATCTGGGTTCTGAAGAACTTGTTAGGAACGTTAGGATAGGGGCCGCATTGCAGAGTGATGTTAAGCAGAGATTGGTCAAGATGCTGAGAGAGTATAGTGACGTCTTTGCTTGGTCATACGAAGATATGCCCGGACTCGACACTGACATTGTGGTCCATCACTTGCCGCTGCGAGAAGATTGTCCTCCCGTCAAGCAGAAGCTTAGGAGGACACGACCAGATATGGCCGTTAAGATCAAAGAAGAAGTGCAAAAGCAGCTTGATGCTGGCTTCTTAGCGGTCACCACTTACCCTCCGTGGGTCGCCAACATAGTGCCCGTACCGAAGAAAGACGGTAAGGTGCGAATGTGCGTCGATTATCGGGATTTGAATAGGGTGAGCCCTAAAGATGATTTCCCGCTTCCTCATATCGATGTGTTGGTCGACAATACAGCTCAGTTCTCCGTATTTTCGTTCATGGATGGCTTCTCCAGTTACAATCAGATCAAGATGGCGCCGGAGGACATGGAGAAAACTACGTTTATTACGCCTTGGGGAACGTTTTGCTACAAGGTAATGCCTTTCGGTCTGAAGAACGCAGAGGCCACTTACCAACGAGCAATGGTCACTTTGTTTCATGATATGATTCATCATGAGATTGAAGTCTATGTTGATGACATGATTGCGAAGTCCCAAATGGAGGCAGGACATCTGGTCAATTTGCTGAAGCTTTTTGAGAGGCTCAGGAAGTTCAGGTTGAGGCTGAATCCTAACAAGTGTACTTTCGGAGTACGGTCGGGAAAACTACTGGGGTTTATCGTGAGTGAAAGAGGCATCGAGGTTGATCCTGCGAAGATAAAAGCAATACAAGAAATGCCAGCGCCAAAAACAGAAAAAGAAGTTTGTGGTTTCCTGGGCAGAATAAACTACATTGCAAGGTTTATCTCTCAGCTCACGGCCACGTGTGAACCGATGTTCAAACTGCTAAAGAAAAATCAAGCGATTATCTGGAACCAGGATTGCTAGAAGGCATTTGATAAGATAAAACAGTATCTACAGGAACCTCCGATCTTGATACCCCCAGTGGTCGGACGACCCTTAATCATGTACTTGACAGTTCTTGAGAATAGTATGGGGTGTGTTCTCGGTCAGCACGACGAGACAGGCAGAAAGGAGCATGCCATTTACTACTTGAGTAAAAAGTTCACGGACTGTGAATCTCGTTACTCGATGCTGGAGAAAACGTGTTGTGCACTAGCCTGGGCTGCCAAACGTTTACGACAGTACATGCTCAATCACACCACCATGTTAATTTCAAAGATGGATCCGATCAAGTACGTCTTCGAGAAGCGGGCGCTTTCAGGCAGGATTGCCAGATGGCAAATGGTGTTGACGGAATATGACATTCAGTATGTTTCCCAGAAGGCCATTAAGGGCAGTGTATTGTCTGAATACCTGGCCGAACAGCCGATCGAGGACTATCAGCCGATGAAATTTGAATTCCCCGATGAGGATATCATGTTTCTTAAGGTGAAAGATTGCGATGAACCGTTGCCCAACGAGGGTCCAGACAGGAAATCCCAATGGAAATTGATATTTGATGGGGTGGTTAATTCTTACGGAAGTGGCATTAGGGCAATCATCACGACTCTCCATGGATCCCACATCCCGTTCACCGCGAGACTAACGTTTCCGATCACCAATAATGAAGCGGAGTACGAAGCATGCATCACGGGTCTAGAAGAAGCAATTGATTTGAGAATCAAGAACCTAGATGTATATGGTGACTCGGCACTTGTGATTAACCAGATTAAAGGGGAATGGGAGACTCGTCAATCGAATTTGGTGCCGTACATGAACTATGTCAGAAGGCTGCTTCCGTTCTTTGATCGAGTGGAACTCCATCATGTGCCCAGAGTGGAAAACCAGATGGCTGATGCCTTAGCCACGTTGGCTTCGATGTATAAAGTCAATTTTTGGAATGAAGCTCCAAGAATTGTCCTTTCTCGTCTTGATAGACCTGCATTCGTCTTTGCGATCGAGGAAGCCTCTGACGGCAAGCCATGGTTCCATGACATCCAGACCTTCCTTATGACTAAGGAGTATCCTGCGGGAGCGTCAACCCAGGATAAGAAGACTCTGAGGAGGTTGTCTGGAAATTTTTATCTCAATCCTAATGGAGTTTTGTATAAAAGAAACCACGATCTCGTGCTACTCAGATGTGTAGATGAGAAAGAAGCGAGTATGCTCATGGAAGAAGTCCATGAAGGCACATTTGGTACGCACGCCGGCGGGCACGCTATGACAAGAAAGACCCTGAGAGCAGGATATTACTGGCTGACGATGGAGTCTGATTGCTTCAGATTCACGAAGAGGTGTCATAAATGCCAGATTTATGCTGATAAAGTTCATGTGTCGCCGTGCCCGTTAAATGTCATGTCCTCCCCGTGGCCGTTCTCCATGTGGGGCAACGACATGATAGGCAAGATCGAGCCCACTGCATCTAACGATCATCGCTTCATTCTAGTAGCTATCGACTACTTCACCAAGTGGGTGGAGGCAGCCTCATATGCTAATGTGACCAAGCAGGTGGTGGCTAAATTCATAAAGAGGGACATCATCTGTCGATACGGAGTTCCCGAACGGATCATTACTGATAATGGTTCGAATCTGAATAACAAGATGATGAAGGAGCTGCGCCAGAGTTTCAAGATTGAACACCACAACTCATCTCCTTACCGGCCAAAAATGAATGGCACGGTTGAGGCGGCCAATAAAAACATTAAGAAGATTGTACAAAAGATGGTTGTGACCTATAAAGACTGGCACGAGATGCTGCCATTCGCATTGCACGGTTATCGTACAACGGTACGTACATCAACCGGAGCAACTCCTTTCTCACTGGTGTACGGTATGGAAGTTGTCCTACCGCTAGAAGTTGAGATCCCTTCTTTACGAGTTTTGGTTGACGTGAAACTCGACGAGGCAGAATGGATTAAGAACCGACTAAACCAACTCAGCCTGATGGACGAGAAGAGGTTAACATTGATTGCATATGGTCGTCTGTACCAAAGCCGAATGAAGAAAGCTTATGATAAGAAGGTGCGTCCTAGAAGCTTTTAGACGGGGGTGATCTCGTCCTGAAGAAGATTCTTCCTCCACACTCCGATCACCGGGGCAAGTGGACTCCCAATTACGAAGGTCCGTACGTTGTTAGCAAGGTCTTTTGGGGAGGAGCCTTGTTGTTATCTACAATGGATGGTGAAGATTTTGCATCCCCGGTGAACGCGGACGCAGTTAAAAAATACTTTGCTTAAAGAATGACCCGCTGGAAAGAAAAAGAATATCCAGGAAAAAATGGGGCATCCCGGCGAACCATAAAAAAGGAAAAAGGTTCGGGCAAAAATTAGGGATATAAAAGAAAAAATGTACACCCGCAAAGTCGAAAACCCGGATGGGCGACTTTGGCAAAAAAGGGTATCCCGGTGAATTGAAAACCCGAAAGGGCGGTTCAGGCAAAAGTTAGGGATTTGAAAAAGCAAATGACTGCGTTCCGCGTATGGACTTTCTTTGTTTAGTGGTTTGGAAGACCTGAGGGCCGTTTATCTGAATCAATCTCTTCTGAAGCTAAAGCATCAGAGAAGTATCGAAGTCGAGTGGGTCATAGAGGGATCAACTCATGGTGTTCGTCTACGCCTCATTGCCGACATTTTTGTATATACTGATGTATATTTATGTTTTTATTGTTGCGCAGCTTCTTCATTCCAGGAGCTTGCATCTGTTGTAAAACATTTTTACCCATTCAGGGGTTCGTTATCAATAAAATGTATACTATTCAGCAATTTTGTTTGTTTGTTTAGCATCTATTTGTTTTGTTCGCGAAAAAAGAACGTCGATGTTTTTGATAAAATGCGCATACATAAACTTACTGGCCTAGGCCACTGATTGTTGAAACAATGAATTACTTGAACATTGTCACAAGATGATAACCTTGATAGGTCCCTTTGAGAAGGGTATCTTGTCTGTTTGTTTGTGTTGTTGCAGGTGTAGCATATACCAGGTAGTACGCCGTATACGTCCCCAAGCAGAGAAGATTCTCTCCCTAACTAGATGCATCCTGAAGGAACGTCATTTCCCCAGCTGAGTCATATATTGAAGTGTGCAGCTGTTGATAGTTCAGACTGAAGTCTCCAGGAGAACTGAGATTCCCCACAGAGTTGTACTCTCCCCAGCAAGCAGGATGATTCCTTCTTCCCTAGTCGAGTTTGCAGATCCCCAAGAGAGCCGAGTCTCGGAAAGCCGTTGAAGCCATGAGTGGTTTTCCCCAGTAGAGTGTGGAATAGATGATGCTGTTTTTTCCCATCGGAGTCGTTATCCCCAGAAAGCGTTGTTGCAAATGTCGTGCAGTTTATTTCTGCGATTGATATCGTTTCCTCGACAGTTTATGGTTTGAATACCTGGTTGAGCGGGTTCAGGTTCTTATAGAACTTTGTTCCCCTGCAGCAGTCGGCTGAAGTTCGTTCCCCAGGCAGAATCCGATTGAGATTGGTGTGACTTCTTCTCCTTGGCAGGATGATTCCTTCCTCCACCAGAGTGGTTCTCTCTCCTTGACAGGAGGATTCTCCCCTCAGCATTTATTTTGCTGATGGGGTCGTAGCATCTTGCATGATTGCATAGCATTTACCCTAAAAACGCGTAGCATTCCCACCGCGTGGAGCATTGCGCCATCGTCAAACATATGCATATGAAACATGAGCTAGGTTGTTACCGTTCTTGTTTTGCAGGTGTTCCCCGGCAGGATGTCTGCTCAGGATGATTCCTGAAATCTCAGAAGAGTGGTGTGGCTCAGGATGATTCTTGAATTCCCCCAGCAAAGTCGCTCGCCCAAGATGATCCTTGAACTTCTTAGTAAAGCTGATTGCTTAAGATGATTCTTAAAGTCCCCAGTGAAGTCACCATGGAGGGTTGCTTAAGTTGATGCTTAGAGTCCCCGGCAGAGTGTTTGCTCAGGATGATTCCTGAAATCTCCAGCATAGTTATTGGTTCAGGGTGATTCTTGAAGTCCCCGACGGAGTTGTTTGTTCAAGATGATTCTTGATTTCCTCAGTAGAGATGATTCACCCAGAATGATTTCCGGATCCCCGAAGCAAAGTTACTTGATAGTTCGCCAGAATCCCCAGCGGAGATGTGTCATCCCCAGCAGGTTTTAAACAGAAAAGTTGAAATTTCCTGGAAGACTTGATGATTGAAGTCTGGCAGTAGTGCCAAATTCCCTGACTTACTGAGGAAGTCCAACTGCAATGCCAAAGCAGTTTACCTAGCTGACGCAGGGTGCCTGACGGCAAAAGAATGTATATCCTTATTGGTCCGTGATTGACTAAGGATTTTATTTCAAGACTTACTGATGAAGTCCAGCTGCGATGTCGAAGCAGTTTGCCTAGCTGACGCAGGGTGCCTGACGGTAAAAGATTGTATATCCTCAGTGGGTCCTGATTGATTAAGGATTCCATTTGAAGACTTATTGACGAAGTCCGACTGCGAGACCGAAGCAGTTCTCCCAGATGACGCGGAGTGCCCGACGGCGAAAGAATAGATATCCTTATTGGGTTCATGATTGACCGAGGATTCTATTCTCGACTTACTAACGAAGTCTGGGTGACGCCCGAGATGTTCTTTGAATGCCCGACGGCATAATTAACTTGATTGTTAAAAGTTCCTAATGACCTGATGAGTCTCGAGGAATCCTTTTGCCGCAGTGTCGCGGAATGCCTGACGGCAATATCACCTATGTATCACCAGTTACTGAGTGACCAGTGATCCCTTGATGACTTGAGGAAGAAGCTGCAGCGAAATCTGAAAATCATCCCGACGGAGATTTGAGAGTAGCCCTTCACTAGTTACCAAATAACCGGTGATCCCTTATTGACTTACTGATGAAGTCCGACAAAGATATTGTCGACGTTCCTAGCGGCATGATGAGTCCATAGGCGACGATAAGGAATTCTTCTGCTATGTCACAGAACGCCTGACGGTATAATCAACCATTCATTACTAGTTACCGCGTAACTGGTGACCCCTTGATGACTTGAGGACGAATATCTACAGCAAAATCAGATGATCATCCTGACTAAGATTTGAGATTAGACCTTTCACCGGTTACCGTGTGACCAATTCCCCAGCAGAATTGTCGTGCAACTGTCATGCTCAGTTTGAAGATGTTCCTAACAATCAGAGTATCGTTTACCTGTGCGGTTGGCCGATCGCCCGTTGCCGTGTAACCGGTGATCCCTCGATGATTTGAGGATGCAATGATATCAGATAAATCAGAGAACCATCCTGACGGAGGTTCAGATCAGTGCTTCTCCAGCTAGTTGTCGTGCAACTATTATTTCAGTTTCCGAAGATTTGTCCCCATCAGAGTACCGTGTACTTACGCAGTTGGAAAATTTACGGGTTTGTTAGTATTCAACCGTCTTTTACCTTGATTGTTTGAGAGGCGTTCGCTTCTCACCCAGTCAGGTCCAAGCCGTTTGAATAGGGGCAGCTGTTGCACCCCAAAAATTTGCTCAACATTTCTTTACCTAGCTTATGTTTCATTTCATTCACATTAGCATTATCATTTGCATTTCATTGACATGTATGCAGGAGATCAAGAGGTATGATTACCAATCAAGAGCTATATAAGACTATGAAGCTAGCTAGAGAAAGTTATTCAAGTGTTCAGGGGTTGATATCCTTGTCAAAGAAGTTGAAAGATCCTCAGAGAGAGTGATTGATGCCAATAGGGTGTGTCTCCTAACTTGAGAGTTGTGGGAAGTCATAAGATGATTCTGAAGCCATGAAGTTAGACTTGAGGTCTTGAGAGAGCTCATGAGAAGTGTTTAAGATCACTTTGAGGCCTAGACAGGTCATTGTGTAAGATTGAGAAGGCTCAGCCATGATTGGTGCAGCTAGGGTTTGACTGGGTCAACCCTAGGTCAACTGATGATTTGAACAAGGTTGAGACCCAATTCAAGAGCCATGTGATCATGGATTGATGCATTGAAATGATATAAGGATGATTCCAAGGTTAACTCATCATGATTGAAGAGCTTGAGAAATTTCATGCTAGGGTTTCTAAGGCTTGACAGTGTAAAATCCCCTAGTTTGACCCCTATCTTCAAGGCAATTTAGCTCAAGATGTGATTGTTATCTCATCTTGGCCCCAACATGATTGTTGTAGAGCATGATCTTAGCTTTAATTTTAGTGATAGAAGTCCTTGATAGGATTTGTAGAACTCGAGTTATGGCTTTGACAAGTTATAGGTCATCAGATGAATGTGAATTTGGAGCTTGAAAGTTACCCAACTTGCATGAAACGTTTTCCCTAGAAGGATGATTCCTATGAACTTTTGGTAAACATGAATGTTGTTCCTTATCCTCTTAGCTTTCTAGAGAGTACTAGAAGTCCTTGATAGGATTTGTAGAACTCAAGTTATGGCTTTGACAAGTCAAGGGTATTTTGGGTATTTGGAGATTACAGGTCATTTCAATCATAAGGCCATAACTCCTATTTGCAAGCTTCAAATGGGAAAATGTTCAACATCAAACTTGTTCAAAATGATGTTTTAAGGCTAGCCAAGTGGTCATGAGAGGTTGGAATTGCTTGTAACTCAAAATTGCAAAATTGACTTAAAAAGGAAGAATTAAAGTTCATTAAAAGGACCAAATTTGTGATTTTTCATTTGGTGACCAAATGAGACAAACCTATATGTCATTTTGATTGTAAAATGCATTTTAAAGACAATGGCAATGTAACTTTTCTCATTTGAGGTCAAAATAATGGAGTTGCTTTTGCTTGCTTAAGGGTTAAGGTACATATCCCAAACTACACATAGGATCAAAACCAAGGTGCAAACACATCCAAACACCTTCAAAATCTCATGTGGAGAGAATTTGGATGAGAATGAGGGCAAATGAAAGCTGCTAGCAAAACTGATATGACCATGGCATGAGATTGAATTTCAAGTGAGATGAGATATTGAACTTCTCATTGGAGTGATCCAGAACTTTCTAGATCATTCATTCATGTCCTATATATGATTATGAAGTGATTCAGAGCCATGGTTGGTGGGAATTGAGAGAGAAGAGTGAGATTGCATTTTGAATTTGCACATTGCAAATCAAAATCTGTTACAGCCATTGAAGCCATTTCAATCCAAGTTATTGATCTCAATAGCTTGCTCTAGGGTTAGTGATTGATCCCAGATCAAATTCAAGGCAAAACTGTGGAAGAATCGTGAGTTGGCCATTGGAGTTGGAAGCTTGCAACTCAGAATCGGGTTCAAGAATCCACGAGGTTTCAGCTCATTTCTTTGCATACAGAAGGTTGATTGGATGCTAGTGAAGGAATCTGGAGCTTATTGAAGGTTGATTTGAAGACTTAACCACTCTGTTCATCAAGAATTTGCAGGTATGTACTTTTCATCGTGCAGCTTAATTTAAGCATAATCAATAGGAATTGTTAGTTTAGATGTGATGTAGGTTGTTAGTAGAAGCTTTCTGGTAGCAATTGGCTAGGTTTGGAGACAATTAGTAAGATGATACAAATTCTGTTCTTGATCGTATCTTGGTGATTCTTGAGAGTTAATCTTAATTTGATAGCTAGATCAACTCAGTGAAGCATGGTGATGATGTTAGACACCATAATTTTAAGTTTGGTGAGATTTGATTCTTGAGTAATTTCTGAGATTTTAATCGTGATTTGAGTTAGGATGAGTCTCAATGTTATTGATTAGCATGGTTAGATTCAGTGGGGAAAATGGAGTGGATTAGTGTATTCATGTGAGAGTTTTGATGGAGTATTGATGAAGTACGATTTGGGGAAGATGGAGTTGAAGCTCTGAACTTCCATGGTTTCTTTCCCTCCAACATTCAAAAGGAAGAAGACGACTAGGTAGCCATTGGATATGGGCTGAAGACTTTGACCTGGGAAGGATCCAACGACCACGAGTGATTTAAATTTTGTGAAGGATTCTGAGTTGATATGAAACGATGCGTTTCATTTAAATGTTGGTCATGGGCTTAAACACAGATTGCTACCAACACCCCCTTTTTGGGCCCAACACTGAAATGAACTGAGAAAGTATGCTATTCACACCACGCGCTTGTCAATTTCTCATTGTTTTCATTTTATTTTCTTCATTTTACATGGTTATTGAATAATCCCTAATAAATTGAAAAATAACTCAAATGATTCCATTCTTTTTTCCATGGATTCATGATTGAATCCAGTTTTTTTTTAGATAAAAAATATTAACATTTCATGCATTTTTTATTTTATTTGCATTTGTTGAATTTTAATTGATATTAAAATGACCATGGTTGATGCTTGGTTTTGTTGAATTTGGTTTGATCATGTGATGATGATTTTTGCCTTTTATTTTTTGTGTGTAGCTAGAATAGATATGCATGTTACCCCTAGATTTTTCTCACATTTTTATGATGAATGTAAATAGTAGTTCTAGGTTGAAACTTTAGGTGCTCTATTTTTAGGGTTTATGGTTAGTACCTTATGATTTAGGGTTTATATCTAGAACTTGGTGGATGATTCAACCTCTGATTTTTGTATGGTAGATTCATGATTGAATTAGGGTCCCTTAGGAATTTTTGTAGGAATTTACAATGTAGTTTACTATTTTTGTTTGATTTTAGTTTAGGTGCTAACTTTGGATGATTCTAATGCACTAATTCAACTAGATTAACTTCTTTAGTTCCCTTAGATTAGGGTTTTGCCTATCTTGCTCTTGAATGGTGTTGAAGACAAGCTTGGGCTACTATGGAATGCTTGAAGAAGTCTGGATGTGGAGATCTCCCCTTCTTTTGGTGTAGTGTTGATTAGGTGTTAAGATTAGGGTTTGTAGGCAGAGCTTCTAGATAGATTCCCTTCCTTCATAAACATGGAAGATGTTGATCACTTCCATTCTTCCCTATGATGTAAGGTCCCTTTGTAGAGGCCTCATCCCTCCTTTGGTAGGATGTGTGGCTCTTTACAAGTTGGTAGAACCTTTGAGGGTCCCTTTCTCTGATGATAGGATGCTTAGTGGTGACCTTTGGTCCTCACTCTGCTACCAATCATCCAAACTTTGCTCTTGTTAGATGAATCTTTATCCCTTGCTAGAGGATGGAGTTCCTTGATTGAAGAGATTAAGGGATATGAGTTGATACTTCTTTGTGTTTGAAGGCTACCATTGAAGCTGGAGCTTGTAGATCAGGAAGAGCAAGTTAATACTTGTAAGGAGGAGAGAGCTAAAGCTTGAAGGTCCAGAAGAACAAGTTGACACTTGTGAAGGAGATCAAATTGAAATTGAGTGAAGAGCTGAGGCTTGAAGAGGAGATAATAAGTTGATACTTATGTTGATACATTGAGAGCCTGAAAGACAAGTTGATACTTGCAATGGGGATTGAAGCCTGAAGGTGGAGTTTACCAAAAAGCTGAAGCTTGAGGAAGAAGAAAGAATAAGTTGATACTTATGCTTGAGGTATTGAAAGCTTGAAGAGGCAAGTTGACACTTGCTATTGAAAATGGTAGCCTTGGAGGGCAGTTGAAGGCTGAGGACTGAACTGATGTCAGAATTGCTTTGCTGTGGAGTTGTGGAAGTTGTTGATCTGCTTTCTTTCCTGTCTGTTTTCTTTCTGTGCAACTGTATTGATGTGACTTGTTTGATTTGCTTGATGCATTAGAATAAGTTCATGTTTAGATTTTGTTAAGCTAGGAGCATGATTGCACTAGAGGTTGAGTTGCTCCCTCTGCTTGTATTGTTACTGTATGGCTTTGCTTGCGGGTATTCGGTAGAGCCCAGCTCCCTTGCCTATGTGGTTTGTGTTTGCTTGATAGCATGTTACTTCTTCTGTATGATTGCAGTTATTGTATGTTTGCTTGATAGCATGTTATTTTCCTTTATGATTACAGTTATTCATATTTGGCTTGAGGTTGAGATGAGCTTGTGGAGGTTGATGTCCCACACACATTTCCTCCCTCACTTGCATTGCATGCATTTTACAGTTGTTTACTGTTTACTGTTTAAGCTGATGCTTTATCTGTTTCTGTTTATCATTGACATGATCCGCTAGGAATCTCACTTCCTTTGATAAGGAAGTGATGATTAGAACTTTAGGTTGAAACCTATGCATGATAACTTCTAGGAGATCCCTGTTTCAAACTTCAACCATAGGATGGATCCTTGGCATGACAACATTAGGACTTGATAGTCTCCCCTTAGTTGAACCTGTTCATTCTCTCTTCTCATCTCAAAACAAATTAAAATATAGTAATAAAGGTTAACTGACGTCGTACGTTACGAGCCTTAAGATATCTGAGAAAGGATTGTTGGAGAGTTTCTTTTCAACAGTCTGGATGTTTAGTATGGCACCCTTTGGGTGACATGCGACGCATTCACTCTCAGGTCATAGTCTCTAGTACGATATTGGTTGCAAACATCCATAAAAAACAGTTCTGCCGTAAAAGACAGAAAACAAACTTCAAACCTTTTTGCCCCGTGGGCCCGTAATTCAAAGGAAGCTTTTCTGAAGAAAAGAGTGTCGTTAACTCCTAGTTCTACCGTAAACGGTAACGCCTAAGTCTCCAAGGGTCGAGCTGCGTACACCAAACTGCTGGAACTGTTTGTTAACCCTACTCGAAAAAACAGATGAATCTGAATTCCCGTAATCCGTATTATCCCGAACTACGTAAGCTCTGATCTCTCAAGCCTGTTGAGAGTACATAGGTACAATACTGACGTATTGGCGAGCCACCTTCCCCGTTACCCGTAGTTAGGCGAACTACGTTGACTCTGATTTCTCATTCTCTGATGAGAATACGTAGGCATAAAGTGCGACGCTTTGCCGAGTCATTTTCTTTTCTTTTTAGACCGGCCTTGACAGGTAGATAGAAAACCAACCCGTCAGATAAACACAACAAGCATTGATCCCATCGAGTACGATGGACGTAAGGGGTGCTAATACCTTCCCCTTGCGTAACCGACTCCTGAACCTAGACAATGGTTGCGATGACCTTGTCTTATACCTTTTCGTCAGGTTTTTCCGATCGTTTCCTTTCCCGTTCTGAGGGATAAATAACGAAAGGTGGCGACTCTTCTATTTTCCCGGCACCTTATTTTCGCGGTAGCGACAGGGTTCGATGCCTGTTTGTTTAACTAATGCCTGATGGGGAGGTCAGATGTTCCTCTCAACTTCAAGTTGAGCCGATCTTCGGGTTCGACACCTGTTTGTTTAACAGATGATTGACGACGAGGTCAGATGTTATTCTAAACTATGGGTTGAGACGGCCTTCGGGTTTGATGCCTGTTTGTTTAACAGATGCCTGACAGCGAGGTCAGACGTTCTTCTCAACTTCGGGTTGAGCCGGCCTTCGGGTTCCACACCTTTTTTTTAACATATGCCTGACGGCGAGGTCAGATGTTCTTCTCAACTTCGGGTTGAGCCGGCCTTTTGGTTCGATGCCTGTTTGTTTAACAGATGCCTGGCGGCTAGGTCAAATTTTTTTCTCAACTTTGGATTGACCCACCTTCGGGTTCGATTCCTGTTTGTTTAAATAACGCCTGACAGCGAGGTCGGATGTTCTTCTCAACTTCGGGTTGAGTCGGCCATGAAATTCGATGCCTGTTTGTTTAATCGATGCCTGACAGCGACGTCGGATGTTATTCTCAACTCAGTTTTGTATCGGAGTTAGGGTTCGATGCTTGTTTGTTTGACTAATACCAGATGGGGAGTTCAGATGTTCCTCACAACTTCAAGTTGAGCCGCCCTTCGGGTTCGATGCCTATTTGTTTAACAAATGTTTGACGGAGAGGTCAGATGTTCTTCTCAACTAAGGATTGAGACGACCTTCGGGTTCGATGCCTGTTTGTTTAACAGATGTTTGACGGCGAGGTCAGATGTTCTTCTCAAATAAGGATTGAGACGGCCTTCGAGTTCGATGCCTGTTTGTTTAACAGATGCCTGACGGCAAGGTCAAATGTTCTTCTCAACTTCGAGTTGAGTCGGCCTTCGGGTTCGATGCCTGTTTGTTTAAGAGATGCGTGACGGTGAGGTCAGATGTTCTTCTCAACTTCGGGTTGGGCCGGCCTTCGGATTTGATGCTTGTTTGTTTAACAGAGGCTTGACAGTGAAGTCAAATGTTCCTCTCAACTTCATGTTGAGCCGACCATCGGGTTCGATGCCTGTTTGTTTAACAGATGCCTGATGGCGATGTCAAAGGTTCCTCTCAACTTCGTGTTGAGCGGGCCTTCGGGTTTGATGCCTTATTATTTAACAGATGCCTGACGGCAAGGTCAGATGTTCTTCTCAACTTCGTGTTGTGCCGGCCTTCGGGTTCGATGCTTGTTTGTTTAACTAATGCCTGATGGGGAGGTCAGATGTTCCTCTCAACTTCAAGTTGAGCCGATCATCGGGTTCGATATCTGTTTGTTTAACAGATGATTGACGGCGAGGTCAGATGTTCTTCTCAATTAAGTGTTGAGACGGCCTTCGGGTTTAATTCCTGTTGGTTTAACAGATGCCTGACGGCGAGGTCAAATGTTTTTCTCGTCTTCGGTTGAGCCGGCCTTCGGGTTCGATTCCTGTTTGTTTAACTAATGCCTGACAGCGAGGTCGGTTGTTTGTCTAAACTTCGGGTTAAGTCGGCCATGAAATTCGATGCCTGTTTGTTTAACTGATGCCTGACAGCGACGTCGGATGTTATTCTCAACTTTGTTTTGTGCCGGCCTTCGAGTCCGATACCTGTTTGTTTAACTAATGCCTGATGGGGAGGTCAGATATTCCTCTCAACTTCGGGTTGAGTCGGTCATCAAATTCAATCCCTGTTTGTTTAACTGATGCCTGACAGCGAGGTCAGATGTTCTTCTCAACTAAGGATTGAGACGACCTTCGGGTTCAATGCCTATTTGTTTAACAGATGCCTGACGGCAAGGTCAAATGTTCTTCTCAACTTCGAGTTGATTCGGCCTTTGGGTTCGATGCCTGTTTGTTTAACAGATGCTTGACGGAGAGGTCTAATGTTCTTATTAACTTCGGGTTGAGCCGTCCTTTGGGTTCGATGCCTGTTTGTTTAACAGATGCCTGACGATGAGGTCAGATGTTCTTCTCAACTTTGGGTTGAGCCGAACTTCGGATTTGAGGCCTGTTTGTTCAATAGAGGCTTGACAGTGAAGTCGAATGTTCCTCTCAACTTCATGTTGAGCCGACCTTCGGGTTCAATGCCTGTTTGTTTAACAGATGCCTGACGGCGAGGTCAGATGTTCTTCTCAACTTCGGGTTGAGTCGGCCTTCGGGTTCGATTCCTGTTTGTTTAACTAATTCCTGACAGCGAGGTTAGATGTTGTTCTCAACTTCGGGTTGAGTCGTCCATCAAATTCGATGCTTGTTTGTTTAACTGATGCCTGACAGCAAGGTCAGATGTTCTTCTCAACTAAGGATTGAGACGACCTTCGGGTTCAAGGCCTATTTGTTTAACAGATGCCTGACGGCGAGGTCAAATGTTCTTCTTAACTTCGAGTTGAGTCGGCCTTCGAGTTCGATGCCTGTTTGTTTAACAGATGCCTGACGGCGAGGTCTAATGTTCTTATTAACTTCGGGTTGCGCCGCCTTTCGGGTTTGATGCCTGTTTGTTTAACAGATGCCTGACGGTGAGGTCAGATGTTCTTCTCAACATCGGGTTGAGCCGGCCTTCGGATTTGATGCCTGTTATTTTAATAGAGGCTTGACAGTGAAGTCAAATGTTCCTCTCAACTTCATGTTGAGCCGACCTTCGGGTTCGATGCCTGTTTGTTTAACAGATGCTTGACGGCGAGGTCAGGTGTTCCTCTCAACTTCGTGTTGAGCCGGCCTTCGGGATCGATGCCTGTTTGTTTAACAGATGCCTGACGGAAAGGTCAGATGTTCTTCTCAACTTCGTGTTGTGCCGGCCTTCGGGTTAGATGCCTGTTTGTTTAACTAATGCCTGATGGGGAGGTCAGATGTTCCTCTCAACTTCAAGTTGAGCCGATCTTCGGGTTCGATACCTGTTTGTTTAACAGATGCCTGACGGTGAGGTCAGACATTCTTCTCCACTTCAGGTTGAGCCAGCCTTCGGGTTCCACACCTTTTTTTTAACATATGCCTAACGGCGAGGTCAGATGTTCTTCTCAACTTCGGGTTGAGCCGGCCTTTGGGTTCGATGCCTGTTTGTTTAACAGATGTCTGGCGGCTAGGTGAGATATTTTTCTCAACTTCGGGTTGAGCCGGCCTTCGGGTTCGATTCCTGTTTGTTTAACTAATGCCTGACACCGAAGTCGGATGTTCTTCTAAACTTCGGGTTGAGTCGGCCATGAAATTCGATGTCTGTTTGTTTAATTGATGCCTGACAGCGACGTCGGATGTTATTCTCAACTTCGTTTTGTACCGGCGTTCGGTTTCGATGCCTGTTTGTTTAACAGATGCCTGACGGCGAGGTCAGATATTTCTCTCAACTTCGGGTTCGATCGGCCTTCGGGTTCGATTCCTGTTTGTTTAACTAATGCCTGACAGCGAGGTCAGATGTTCTTCTCAAATTCGGGTTGAGTCGTCCATCAAATTCGATGCCTGTTTGTTTAACTAATGCCTGACAGCAAGGTCAGATGTTCTTCTCAACTAAGGATTGAGACGACCTTCGGGTTCGATGCCTGTTTGTTTAACAGATGCCTGACGGTGAGGTCGGATGTTCTTCTCAACTTCGGGTTGAGCCGGCCTTCAGATTTGATGCCATTTTGTTTAATAGAGGCTTGACAGTGAAGTCAAATGTTCCTCTCAACTTCTTGTTGAGCCGACCTTCGGGTTCGATGCCTGTTTGTTTAACAGATGCCTGACGGCGAGGTCAGATGTTCTTCTCAACTTCGGGTTGAGCCGACCTTCGGGTTCGATTCCTGTTTGTTTAACTAATGCCTGACAGCGAGGTCAAATGTTCTTCTCAACTTCGGGTTGAGTCGTCCATCAAATTCGATGCCTGTTTGTTTAACTGATGCCTAACAGCGAGGTCAGATGTTCTTCTGAACTAAGGATTGAGACGACCTTCGGATTCGATGCCTATTTGTTTAACAGATGCCTGACGGTGAGGTCAAATGTTCTTCTCAACTTCGAGTTGAGTCGGCCTTCGGGTTCGATGCCTGTTTTTTTAACAGATGCCTGACGGCGAGGTCTAATGTTCTTATTAACTTCGGGTTGAGCCGCCCTTCGAGTTCGATGCCTGTTTGTTTAACAGATGCCTGACGGTGAGGTCAGATGTTCTTCTCAACTTCGGGTTGAGCCGGCCTTCGGATTTGATGCATGTTTGTTTAATAGAGGCTTGACAGTGAAGTTAAATGTTCCTCTCAACTTCAAGTTGAGCCGACCTTCGGGTTCGATGCCTGTTTGTTTAACAGATGCCTGACGGCGAGGTCAGATGTTCCTCTAAAATTCTTCTTGAGCCGGCCTTCGGGATCGATACCTGTTTGTTTAACAGATGATTGACGGTGAGGTCAGATGTTATTCTCAACTAAGGGTTGAGACGGCCTTCGGGTTTGATGCCTGTTTGTTTAACAGATGCCTGACGGTGAGGTCAGACGTTCTTCTCAACTTCGGGTTAAGCCAGCCTTCGGGTTCCACACCTTTTTTGTAACAGATGCCTGACGGCGAGGTCAAATGTTCTTCTCAACTTGGGGTTGAGCCGGCCTTTGGGTTCGATGCCTGTTTGTTTAACAGATGCCTGGCGGCTAGGTCAGATGTTTTTCTCAACTTTGGGTTGAGCCGGCCATTGGGTTCGATACCTGTTTGTTTAACTAATGCCTGACAGCGAGGTCTGATGTTCTTCTAAACTTCGTTTTGTACCGACGTTCGGGTTCGATGCCTGTTTCTTTGACTAATACAAGATAGGGAGTTCAGATGTTCCTCTCAACTTCAAGTTGAGTCGGCCTTCGGGTTCGATGCCTATTTGTTTAACAGATGTTTGACAGAGAGGTTAGATGTTCTTCTCAACTAAGGATTGAGACGGCCTTCGGGTTTGATTCCTGTTTTTTAAAAGATGTTTGACGGCGAGGTCAGATGTTCTTCTCAAATAAGGATTGAGACGGCCTTCGGGTTCGATGCCTGTTTGTTTAACAGATGCCTGATGGCGAGGTTAAATGTTCTTCTCAAATTTGAGTTGAGTCGGCCTTCGGGTTTGATGCCTGTTTGTTTAAGAGATGCCTGATGGCGAGGTCTAATATTCTTATTAACTTCGGGTTGAGCCACCATTTAGGTTCAATGCCTGTTTGTTTAACAGATGCCTAACAGTGAGGTCAGATGTTCTTCTCAACTTCGGGTTGAGCCGGCCTTCGGATTTGATGCTTGTTTGTTTAACATATGCCTGACAGCGAGGTCTGATGTTCCTCTCAACTTTGTGTTTTGCCGACCTTCGGGTTTGATGCCTGTTTGTTTAACAGATGTCTGACAGCGAGGTCAGATGTTCCTCTCAACTTTGTGTTGAGCCGGCCTTCGGGATCGATGCCTGTTTGTTTAACAGATGCCTGACGGAAAGGTCAGATGTTCTTCTCATCATCGTGTTATGCCAGCCTTCGGGTTCGATGCTTGTTTGTTTAACTAATGCCTGATGGGGAGGTCAGACGTTCCTCTCAACTTCAAGTTGAGCCGGTCTTCGGGTTCGATACCTGTTTGTTTAACAGATGATTGACGGCGAGGTAAGATGTTATTCTCAACTATGGGTTGACACGGCCTTCGAGTTCGATGCCTGTTTGTTTAACAGATGCCTGACGGTGAGGTCAGACGTTCTTCTCAACTTCGGGTTGAGGCGGCCTTCGGGTTCCACACCTTTTTGTTTAACAGATGCCTGACGGTGAAGTCAGATGTTCTTCTCAACTTCGGGTAGAGCCGACCTTTGGGTTCGAAGCCTGTTTGTTTAACAGATGCTTGGCAGCTAGGTCAGATGTTTTTCTCAACTTCGGGTTAAGCCGGCCGTTGGGATCGATTCCTGTTTGTTTAACTAATGCCTGACAGAGAGGTCTGATGTTTTTCTCAACTTCGGATTGAGTCGGCCATCAATTTTGATGCCTGTTTGTTTAACTGATGCCTGAGAGCGAGGTCAGATGATCTTCTTAACTAAGGATTGAGACGGCCTTCGGGTTCGATGCCTGACGGCGAGGTCAAATGTTCTTCTCAACTTCGAGTTTAGTCGGCCTTCGGGTTCGATGCCTATTTGTTTAAGAGATGCCTGACGGCGAGGTCTAATGCTCTTATTAACTTCGGGTTGAGCCGCCCTTCGGGTTCGATGCCTGTTTGTTTAACAGATGCCTGAGGGTGAGGTCTGTAACGCCCCGATTCTGAATTCCCATTAATTGTTGAGTCTTTTAATTTATTTAATTGATGTTTGTTTTAAATTGAGAAATTATATATTACTATGTGGTGTTTGCTTATTTTATCTATTTTTACCGATTTGGAGAGTTTTCGGGGAATTAGAGTAAAAAGGGCATTTTAGACATTTAGCAATTTAGTGTGAGAATTGATTGGTAAGTGTTGGAAAGAATTTGAGAGGAAAGAAATAGAGATAGAAATAGAATAAGAGAGGACAAGAAAGAAAAATAGTAACATAAGAAGAAAAACAAGGGAAAGAAAACAGGAGAAGAGAAAGAGAAGAGAAAGTAGAGAGGAAAACCTAGAATCATCAAGGGATCATCACCAAAGCTTGCAATCGATCGGTAAGGGTGTGAAACTCCATCATCTCTTTAATGTATATGATTGTATGTGTATGTGTTTGGATTTTGTAGAGTTTCTACTCTTTTTCCACTTAGGTTAGAAGTTGGTTTGATGAGTAGAAAGAGGTTTTAATCGGTTAGAACTCGGATTAGACGATGTAGTTTAGTCGGGTGATGGTAGGGTTGTGCCACTGAGACTGGTTTGGATTTAATCGGTTGATTTTGTGGAGTTTGGGCTCTTGAGACAGCCATGGAAGTTCTGTCTTCGCAGGCTCGCCAGGCGAATGGCAGCGAAGCTTCGCCAGGCGAAGCCCAGCGAGCTGCAGCGAAGCAAGTCAGAAGCAACACCCTGTCTTCGCTGGCAAGTTCGTCAGGCGAAGTGAGTTGGCGAAGGTTCGCCAGGCGAGTGTGTAGCGAGCCTCAACGAGTAATTCCAGAATTACTCCCAGTGGACTTCGCTGGAAAGTTCGCCAGGTGAAGGCCAGCGAGCATTCGCTGCGTGGCTTCGCCAGGCGAAGGTTGGCGAACCTGACAGTGTTATTTGTTTTGCTGTTTATTTATAGCATGATTTTTGGCCGATTCAATTATGATTAATGCCTATATGAATGATTGATGTGTGAACTGTTTCGACATGTCGTGCTGTGGGTGGCCGAAAGGCGTGAATCCTAGATTGTAGAGCCAATGGTGAATCTTGAACGTTTGATAATCTTATGTATTTGCTTGAATTGAATAGAAACGCATTGATAGGCTGATATGTGTGTAAACCATGTGTGAAATGGTGCATAATGTGAATGCATGATAGATATATGCGATGTATGTGATAAATGCAATGAGTATGTTTGTGAACATAGTATGCATTCTGTGTTGATCGATCCCTCAGAGGATTAGCATTGTGTAGCATCTTGGTATGCATTTTTGTGTTGAATGATCCCTCGGAGGATTTGCAGAACCTCGTATGATACGATGGTTACATTAGATTCCTTGGAGAATCGGTTGCATTGTGTGATTCCTCGGAGAATCGGTCATAACATGTAATCCCTTGGAGGATTGACTAGAGTATTTGATTCCGTGGAGAATCTTCAGAGTATTTGATTCCGTGGAGAATCTGCTGAATATTCGATTCCGTGGAGAATCTGATGAATATTTGATTCCGTGGAGAATCTACTGAATACTTGATTCCGTGGAGAATCTGCTGAATACTCGATTCCTTAGAGAATCTGTTGAAATGAGTCGGTACCGCATTTGCATCTGCATAGAGTCGTGTGTCGGTCTCTATGAGTTGCATGAGTCATCTATGCATGAAGCATTAGTTGAATGAATATAACTGTGTATGTTATATATGATTGTTGGGAGAAACATATAGTAAATGTTCATGAGCATGTGTAGAGGCATGATTAATTGTATATGCTTAATGTGGTGAGAACATAATTTGAGTATAACTTGTACAAATATGAGTATATGTATATATACAATTTTATGCATTAACTGTTATGATATTGTTTCTCACCCTTCTGCTGTTTTATAATGCTCTATGAGGCATTGCAGAGTAGGAAGCTGGAGGTTCTTTTTGTGAAGCGATGTCTTCATTCTTTTTGGTCAATGGCTCTGATATGTAACATCTGGGTAGTTAGGAAGCCTTTGACTCTTTTGGAGTTACATTTGTTTTGATTCCTTGTGATACATCTGTGTATGTATCCGCTGTGGATATGGTTGTAAAGCATGAATTGATTGAATGGTTGTATATACTTTTATGTATGTGATTGATTCAATATTTGGATGTTTCCGCTTTTATTCTAAATATTGAGATGTGGGTTACCCATTGTTGCATATCTATTTTCAGCAGGTATCGTATGTGTTTAATTTCATGATAATGTGATGCGCCTCTTATATACCATGTTTTAATTAAACTCTGATGAAATAAATTTTCTAAGTGCCTAATTGATTTATTTGATTAATTTGGGGGTATAGAAAGGGGGTGTTACATTAAGTGGTATCAGAGCCAGTGTTGAGTCAGTCGTGTCTGTCTTGTTGTTGTGTTGGTTGAGCGGTTGTTTAACCTTGTTGTTATTTTTGGGAATCCTCAGAATATGGCAGGTCGTAATGACAATGCTATGGCAGCGGCGTTAGAGGCTATGGCCAGAGCTGTGCAGGGTGCACCTAACGTGAATGCAAATGATGAGTTCAGGAAGAACCAACCACCGATGTTCAAAGGGAGATTTGATCCGGATGGTGCTCAGATATGGTTAAAGGAAATTGAGAGGATCTTTAGGGTGATGGATTGTGCTGAAGGGAACAAGGTGAGACTAGGGACTCACATGCTGAGAGAAGAGGCTGATGACTGGTGGGTCAGCGTGAGGCAAGTTCTTGAGGTCGACGATGAGGAGATTACGTGGGATTTATTTCGTACTGAGTTTCTAAGGAAGTATTATCCCGAAAGTGTTAAAGGGAAGAGAGAAATGGAATTTCTGGAGTTGAAACAAGGTAATATGTCGGTGGTGGACTACACCGCTAAGTTTACTGAGTTAGTGAAGTTTCACCCTCACTATGATGCGGTTACGGCGGAATTTTCCAAATGTATCAAGTATGAGAATGGCTTGCATCCTGAGATAAAGCAAGCGGTGGGTTATCAAAGAATACGAAGATTTTCGGATTTGACCGAGTGCTGTAGGATTTATGAAGAAGACAGTAGAGCTCGTTCTACTCATTATAAGGGTTTGAGCGAGAGGAGAGGGAAGCAGCAAGTACGAAGCGGACCTTATGTGACGCCTGCTGATAAGGGAAAACATAGGGGAAACTTTGATAGGAGACCCGGAGGAGGTTCCGGTGCGATCAAATGTTTTAAGTGTGGCGTGATGGGCCACAAGTCTTATGATTGTGGAAAGTTCAAAGCGAAGTGTTCCAACTGTGGGCTCCTTGGACATGATGCAACAGAGTGTAGAAAGAATGCTGTGAAGTGTTTTAATTGTGGCGAGGTGGGTCACATTAGCCCGAATTGTACCAAACCGAAGCAAGCTCCGGCGGGCGGAAAAGTATTCGCATTAGCAGGTTCAGACGCTACTAATGCGGCGGATCGTTTGATTAAAGGTACATGCTTTATTAATGATATGCCTTTAGTTGCTATTATTGATACTGGAGCGACTCACTCGTTCATCTCTCTTGCGTGTGCTAAGCGGTTGGATTTGTGTATGGTTTCTTTGAGTAGTGGTATGGTTATTGGTACTCCCGCTTCGGGGTCGGTAACTACTTCTTTGGTGTGTGCAATTTGTCCTTTGACCATGTATGGTATGGACTTCGTTATGGATTTAGTGTGTTTGCCGTTGAAAGGTTTGGACGTAATCTTGGGTATGAACTGGTTGCAATTTAATAGAGTTCATCTGGATTGCTATCACAAGTTAGTAAGGTTTCCTTCTTTGGAAGATGGTGAAAACGAGAGTTTTCTTTCCACTAAAGAGTTGAAGAAACTTTTAGCGGACGAAGCTCAGTTGTTTGGTTTATTTGCATCGTTGTCGGTGGAGAGCGAAGTTGAGCTCGACGTGTTTCCTGTGGTTTGTGAATTTCCTGAAGTGTTTCCGGAAGATGTTGCGGATGAGCCGCCAAAGAGAGAGGTTGAATTTTCTATTGATCTAGTTCCGGGTACTAGACCGATTTCGATGGCCCCGTATCGGATGTCGGCATCGGAGTTGGTGGAATTGAAGAAGCAGTTGAATGATTTGTTGGATAAGAGATTTGTAAGACCGAGCGTTTCTCCTTGGGGTGCGTCGGTATTGTTGGTAAAGAAGAAGGATGGCAGTATGCGATTGTGTATTGATTATCGGCAGTTGAATAAGGTGACAATTAAGAACAAGTATCCGCTTCCAAGAATCGATGATTTGATGGATCAATTGGTTGGAGCCCGTTTTTTAGTAAGATTGATTTGAGATCCGGTTATCACCAGATTCGGGTTAAGGAAGAAGATATTTCGAAGACGGCTTTTAGAATACGATATGGTCACTATGAGTATACGGTAATGTCATTCGGAGTTTCTAATGCGCCGGGTGTTTTCATGGAATATATGAACCGTATCTTCCACGAGCAGTTGGATCGTTTAGTGGTAGTGTTTATCGATGACATTTTTATTTATTCTAAGTCTCGAGAGGAACACGAAGAACATTTAAGGATTGTGTTGCGGATTTTGAAAGAGAAGAAGTTGTACGCAAAGTTGTCTAAGTGTGAGTTTTGGTTGTCGGAGGTGAGTTTTCTTGGACATATTATTTCCGACAATGGTATTAGTGTGGATCCATCCAAGATCGATACGGTAATGCAATGGGAGACTCCAAGATCAGTTACGGAAATTCGAAGCTTTTTGGGCTTGGCCGGTTACTACCGGAGGTTTATCGAAGGATTTTCAAAGTTAGCACTTCCGTTAACGCAGTTGACTTGTAAAGGAAAGGCTTTTATTTGGGATGTTAATTGTGAAGAGAGTTTCATGGAATTAAAGAGAAGGTTAACGACAACGCCAGTTTTGATTTTGCCGAATCCTACGGAACCTTTTGTGGTTTATTGCGATGCTTCTTTGTCAGGATTGGGTGGTGTATTGATGCAAGATGGGAAGGTCGTGGCGTATGCTTCTAGACAGTTGAGAGTACATGAAAAGAATTATCCTACTCATGATTTGGAGTTAGCGGCCGTAGTGTTCGTTTTGAAAATTTGGAGGCACTATCTTTATGGTGCAAGATTTGAAGTTTTTAGCGATCACAAGAGTTTGAAGTATTTGTTTGATCAAAAAGAATTGAATATGAGGCAAAGGAGATGGCTAGAACTTTTGAAGGACTATGATTTTGGTTTAAATTATCATCCGGGTAAGGCGAATGTGGTAGCCGATGCCTTAAGTCGGAAGTCGTTGCACGTGTCTACTTAAATGGTTAGAGAGTGGGAACTTTTGGAGAACTTTAGAGATTTGAGTTTGGTTTGTGAGTTAACGCCGAGTAGTGTGAAGCTTGGTATGTTGCATGTCACGAATGATTTCCTTGCTACGGTGTGTGAAAAGCAAAAGTTGGATTTGAAATTTGTGGATTTGATGCCGAAGGGAAATGAAGATTTCAAAGTTGATGAATTAGGAGTTTTGAGGTTTCGAGGTCGTATTTGTATTCCCGATGATGCGGATTTGAAAAAGATGATATTGGAAGAGGGACATCGAAGTAACTTGAGTATTCATCCGGGAGCGAATAAGATGTATCAGGATTTGAAGAAGATCTTTTGGTGGTCTGGATTGAAAAGCGATGTTGCTCGTTTTGTGTACTCGTGTTTGACTTGCCAGAAGTCTAAGGTGGAGCATCAGAAGCCTAGTGGATTGATGCAACCGTTGGATATTCCGGAATGGAAATGGGATAGTATATCGATGGATTTTGTTACGGGATTGCCGAATACGCAAAGAGGACATAATGCTATTTGGGTGATTGTTGATAGGCTTACTAAATCGGCTCACTTTATTCCGATTGATATTACTTATTCTTTGGAAAGGTTGGCCGAGATTTATGTTGGCACTATTGTGAAGCTTCATGGAGTTCCTAAGAGAATTGTGTCGGATAAAGATCCTAGATTTACTTCAAGATTTTGGGAGAGTTTGCAAGGTGCCTTGGGTTCTAAGTTGAGATTGAGTTCGGCATATCATCCGCAAACAGATGGTCAAACCGAGAGGACGATTCAGTCGTTAGAAGATTTGTTGCGTGCTTGTGTGCTTGAACAAGGTGGTGCGTGGGACGGTTATTTAGCGTTGATTGAGTTCACCTATAATAACAGTTTCCATTCGAGTATTGGTATGGTGCCATTTGAGGCTTTATATGGTCGGAGATGTCGAACACCTCTGTGTTGGCATGAGACAGGTGAAAAGTCGGTAGTTGGTCCGGAAATGGTACAGCAAACGACGGAAAAGGTGAAATTTATTCGGGAAAAGATGAGAGCTTCTCAGAGTAGACAAAAAAGTTATCATGATAAAAGGAGAAAGGATCTCGAGTTTCAAGAGGGCGACCATGTGTTTTTGAGAGTTACACCGGTTGCGGGTGTGGGTCGTGCTTTGAAGTCGAGAAAGTTGACTTCTCGTTTTATTGGCCCGTATCAGATTGTCGCACGAGTTGGTGCTGTGGCTTATCGTGTGGCGTTACCTCCGAACCTTTCGAATTTGCATGATGTATTCCATGTCTCGCAACTTCGGAAGTATGTTCCGGATCCGTCACATGTGATCCCGATGGATGAAGTTGAAGTAAGAGATAACCTTACAGTTGAAGTTTTACCGGTTAGTATTTTGGACCGCGAAGTTAAGAAACTAAGAGGCAAGGATATTGCGCTTGTGAAAGTGTCCTGGGGAGGTGCCACAGAAGGCAACATGACTTGGGAGTTGGAGAGCAAGATGCGAGAATCGCATCCAAAGTTGTTTGAATCAGGTGATATTTTCGAGGACGAAAATTTCTAAAGTGGGGGAGAGTTGTAACGCCCCGATTCTGAATTCCCATTAATTGTTGAGTCTTTTAATTTATTTAATTGATGTTTGTTTTAAATTGAGAAATTATATATTACTATGTGGTGTTTGCTTATTTTATCTATTTTTACCGATTCAGAGAGTTTTTGGGGAATTAGAGTAAAAAGGGCATTTTAGACATTTAGCAATTTAGTGTGAGAATTGATTGGTAAGTGTTGGAAAGAATTTGAGAGGAAAGAAATAGAGATAGAAATAGAATAAGAGAGGAGAAGAAAGAAAAATAGTAACATAAGAAGAAAAACAAGGGAAAGAAAAGAGGAGAAGAGATAGAGAAGAGAAAGTAGAGAGGAAAACCTAGAATCATCAAGGGATCATCACCAAAGCTTGCAATCGATCGGTAAGGGTGTGAAACTCCATCATCTCTTTAATGTATATGATTGTATGTGTATGTGTTTGGATTTTGTAGAGTTTCTACTCTTTTTCCACTTAGGTTAGAAGTTGGTTTGATGAGTAGAAAGAGGTTTTAATCGGTTAGAACTCGGATTAGACGATGTAGTTTAGTCGGGTGATGGTAGGGTTGTGCCACTGAGACTGGTTTGGATTTAATCGGTTGATTTTGTGGAGTTTGGGCTCTTGAGACAACCATGGAAGTTCTGTCTTCGCAGCCTCGCCAGGCGAATGGCAGCGAAGCTTCGCCAGGCGAAGCCCAGCGAGCTGCAGCGAAGCAAGTCAGAAGCAACACCCTGTCTTCGCTGGCAAGTTCGCCAGGCGAAGTGAGTTGGCGGAGGTTCGCCAGGCGAGTGTGTAGCGAGCCTCAGCGAGTAATTCCAGAATTACTCCCAGTGGACTTCGCTGGAAAGTTCGCCAGGCGAAGGCCAGCGAGCATTCGCTGCGTGGCTTCGCCAGGCGAAGGTTGGCGAACCTGACAGTGTTATTTGTTTTGCTGTTTATTCATAGCATGATTTTTGGCCGATTCAATTATGATTAATGCCTATATGAATGATTGATGTGTGAACTGTTTCGACATGTCGTGATGTGGGTGGCCGAAAGGCGTGAATCCTAGATTGTAGAGCCAATGGTGAATCTTGAACGTTTGATAATCTTGTGTATTTACTTGAATTGAATAGAAACGCATTGATAGGCTGATATGTGTGTAAACCATGTGTGAAATGGTGCATAATGTGAATGCATGATAGATATATGCGATGTATGTGATAAATGCAATGAGTATGTTTATGAACATAGTATGCATTCTGTGTTGATCGATCCCTCGGAGGATTAGCATTGTGTAGCATCTTGGTATGCATTTTTGTATTGAATGATCCCTCGGAGGATTTGCAGAACCTCATATGATACGATGGTTACATTAGATTCCTTGGAGAATCGATTGCATTGTGTGATTCCTCGGAGAATCGGTCATAACATGTAATCCCTTGGAGGATTGACTAGAGTATTTGATTCCATGGAGAATCTGCAGAGTATTTGATTCTGTGGAGAATCTGCTGAATATTCGATTCCGTGGAGAATCTGATGAATATTTGATTCCATGGAGAATCTGTTGAATACTTGATTCCGTGGAGAATCTGCTGAATACTCGATTCCTTAGAGAATCTGTTGAAATGAGTCGGTACCGCATTTGCATCTGCATAGAGTCGTGTGTCGGTCTCTATGAGTTGCATGAGTCATCTGTGCATGATGCATTAGTTGAATGAATATAACTGTGTATGTTATATATGATTGTTGGGAGAAACATATAGTAAATGTTCATGAGCATGTGTAGAGGCATGATTAATTGTATATGCTTAATGTGGTGAGAACATAATTTGAGTATAACTTGTACAAATATGAGTATATGTATATATACAATTTTATGCATTAACTGTTATGATATTGTTTCTCACCCTTCTGCTGTTTTATAATGCTCTATGAGGCATTGCAGAGTAGGAAGCGGGAGGTTCTTTTTGTGAAGCGATGTCTTCATTCTTTTTGGTCAATGGCTCTGATATGTAACATCTGGGTAGTTAGGAAGCCTTTGACTCTTTTGGAGTTACATTTGTTTTGATTCCTTGTGATACATCTGTGTATGTATCCGCTGTGGATATGGTTGTAAAGCATGAATTGATTGAATGGTTGTATATACTTTTATGTATGTGATCGATTCAATATTTGGATGTTTCCGCTTTTATTCTAAATATTGAGATGTGGGTTACCCATTGTTGCATATCTATTTTGAGCAGGTATCGTATGTGTTTAATTTCATGATAATGTGATGCGCCTCTTATATACCATGTTTTAATTAAACTTTGATGAAATAAATTTTCTAAGTACCTAATTGATTTATTTGATTAATTTGGGGGTATAGAAAGGGGGTGTTACAAGGTCAGATGTTGTTCTCAACTTCGGGTTGAGCCGGCCTTCGGATTTGATGCCTGTTTGTTTAACAGAGGCTTGACAGTGAAGTCAAATGTACCTCTCAACTTCATGTTGAGCCGACCTTCAGGTTCGATGCCTGTTTGTTTAACAGATGCCTGACAGCGAGGTCAGATATTCCTCTCAGCTTCATGTTGAGCCGACCTTCGGGTTCGATGCCTGACGGCAAGGTCAGATGTTCTTCTCAACTAAAGATTGAGACGACCTTCGGATTCGATGCCTGTTTGTTTAACAGATGTTTGACAGCAATGTCAGATGTTCTTCTCAAATGAAAATCGAGACAGCCTTCGGGTTCGATGCATGTTTGTTTAACAGATGCCTGACGGCGAGGTCAAATGTTCTTCTCAACTTCGAGTTGAGTCGGCCTTCGCGTTAGATTCCTGTTTGTATAACTAATGCCTGACAGCAAGGTCAGATGTTCTTCTCAACTTCGGGTTGAGTCGGCCATCAAATTCGATGCCTGTTTGTTTAACAGATGCCTGCCAGCGAGGTCAGATGTTCTTCTCAACTAAGGATTGAGACGACCTTCGGGTTCGATGCCTATTTGTTTAACAGATGCTTGACGGCGAGGTCAAATGTTCTTCTCTACTTCGAGTTGAGTCGGCCTTCGGGTTCGATGCCTGTTTGTTTAAGAGATGCCTAACGGCGAGGTCTAATGTTCTTATTAACTTCGCGTTGAGTCGGCCTTCGGGTTCGATGCCTGTTTGTTTAACAGATGCCTGACGGTGAGGTCAGATGTTCTTCTCAACTTCGGGTTGATCCGGCCTTCGGATTTGATGCCTGTTTGTTTAATAGAGGCTTGACAGTGAAGTCAAATGTTCCTCTCAACTTCATGTTGAGCCGACCTTCGGGTTCGATGCATGTTTGGTTAACAGATGCGTGACGGCGAGGTCAGATATTCCTCTCAACTTCGGGTTGAGTCGGCCATCAAATTCGATGCCAGTTTGTTTAACTGATGCCTGACAGCGAGGTCATATGTTCTTCTCAACTAAGGATTGAGACGACCTTCGGGTTCGATGCCTATTTGTTTAATAGATGCCTGACGGCGAGGTCAAATGTTCTTCTCAACTTTGAGTTGATTCGGCCTTCGGGTTTGATGCCTGTTTGTTTAACAGATGCCTGACGGTGAGGTCTAATGTTCTTATTAACTTCGGGTTGAGCCGCCCTTCGGGTTCGATGCCTGTTTGTTTAACAGATGCCAGACGGTGAGGTCAGATGTTCTCCTCAACTTCGGTTTGAGCCGGCCTTCGGATTCGATGCCTGTTTGTTTAATAGAGGCTTGACAGTGAAGTCAAATGTTCCTCTCAACTTCATGTTGAGCCGACCTTCGGGTTCGATGCCTGTTTGTTTAACAGATGCCTGACAGCGAGGTCAGATGTTCTTCTCAACTTCGGGTTGAGCTGGCATTCGGGTTCGATTCCTGTTTGTTTAACTAATGCTTGACAGCGAGGTCAGATGTTCTTCTCAAATTCGGGTTGAGTCATCCATCAAATTCGATGCCTGTTTGTTTAACTGATGCCTGACAGCAAGGTCAGATGTTCTTCTCAACTAAGGATTGAGACGACCTTCGGGTTCGATGCCTATTTTTTAACAGATGCCTGACAGCAAGGTCAAATGTTCTTGTCAACTTCGAGTTGAGTCGGCCTTCGGGTTCGATGCTTGTTTGTTTAACAGATGCCTGACGGCGAGGTCTAATGTTCTTATTAACTTCGGGTTGAGCCGCCCTTCGGGTTCGATGCCTGTTTGTTTAACAGATGCCTGACGGTGAGGTCAGATGTTCTTCTCAACTTCGGGTTGGGCCGGCCTTCGGATTTGATGCCTGTTTGTTTAATAGAGGCTTGACAGTGAAGTCAAATGTTCCTCTCAACTTCATGTTGAGCCGACCTTCGGGTTCGATGCCTGTTTGTTTAACAGATGCTTGATGGCGAGGTCAGATGTTCCTCTCAACTTCGTGTTGAGTCGGCCATCGGGGTCAATGCCTGTTTGTTTAACAGATGCCTGACGGAAAGGTCAGGTGTTCTTCTCATCTTCGTGTTGTGTCGGCCTTCGGGTTCGATGCTTGTTTGTTTAACTAATGCCTGATGGGGAGGTCAGATGTTCCTCTCAACTTCAAGTTGAGCCGGTCTTCGGGTTCGATACCTGTTTGTTTAATAGATGATTGAGGGAGAGTTCAAATGTTATTCTCAACTATGGGTAGAGACGGCCTTCGGGTTTGATGCCTTTTTGTTTAATAGATGCCTGACGGTGAATTCATACGTTCTTTTCAACTTCGGGTTGAGCCAGCCTTCGGGTTCCACACCTTTTTTTTTAACAAATGCCTGACGGCGAGGTCAGATGTTCTTCTCAACTTCGGGTTGAGCCGGCTTTTGGGTTCGATGCCTGTTTTTTTAACAGATGCCTGGCGACTAGGTCAGATGTTTTTCTCGACTTCGGGTTGAGCCGGCATTCGGGTTCGATTCCTGTTTGTTTAACTAATGCCTGACAGCGAGGTCGGATGTTCTTCTAAACTTCGGGTTGAGTCGGCCATGAAATTCAATGCCTGTTTGTTTAACTGATGCCTGACAGCGACGTCGGATGTTATTCTCAACTTCGTTTTGTACCGGCATTCGGGTTCGATGCCTGTTTGTTTAACAGATGCCTGACGGCAAGGTCAGATATTCCTCTCAACTTCGGGTTGAGTCGGCCATCAAATTCGATCCCTGTTTGTTTAACTGATGCCTGACATCAAGGTCAGATGTTCTTCTAAACTAAGGATTGAGACGACCTTCGGGTTCGATGCCTATTTGTTTAACAGATGCCTGACGGCGAGGTCAAATGTTCTTCTCAACTTCGAGTTGATTCAGCCTTCGGGTTCGATGCCTGTTTGTTTAACAGATGCCTGACGGCGAGGTCTAATGTTCTTATTAACTTCGGGTTGAGCCGCCCTTCGGGTTCGATGCATGTTTGTTTCACAGATGCCTGACGGTGTGGTCAGATGTTCTTCTCAACTTCGGGTTGAGCCGGCCTTCGGATTTGATGCATGTTTGTTTAATAGAGGCTTGACAGTGAAGTCAAATGTTCCTCTTAACTTCAAGTTGAGCCGACCTTCGGGTTCGATGCCTGTTTGTTTAACAGATGCCTGACGGCGAGGTCAGATGTTCCTCTAAACTTCTTCTTGAGCCGGCCTTCGGGATCGATGCCTGTTTGTTTAACAGATGATTGACGGCGAGGTCAGATGTTATTCTCAACTAATGGTTGAGACGGCCTTCGGGTTTGATGTCTGTTTGTTTAACAGATGCCTGACGGTGAGGTCAGACGTTCTTCTCAACTTCGGGTTAAGCCAGCCTTCGGGTTCCACACCTTTTTTTTAACAGATGCCTGACGGCGAGGTCAAATGTTCTTCTCAACTTCGGGTTGAGTAGGCCTTTGGGTTCGATGCCTGTTTGTTTAACAGATGCCTGGCGGCTAGGTCAGATGTTTTTCTCAACTTCGGGTTGAGCCGGCCATCGGGTTCGATACCTGTTTGTTTAACTAATGCCTGACAGCAAGGTCTGATGTTCTTCTAAACTTCGTTTTGTACTGGCGTTCGGGTTCGATGCCTATTTCTTTGACTAATACCAGATGGGGAGTTCAGATGTTCCTCTCAACTTCATGTTGAGCCGGCCTTCGGGTTCGATGCCTATTTGTTTAACAGTTGTTTGACAGAGAGGTTAGATGTTCTTCTCAACTAAGGATTGAGACGGCCTTCGGGTTCGATGCCTGTTTTTTAAAAGATGTTTGACGGCGAGGTCAGATGTTCTTCTCAAATAAGGATTGAGACGGCCTTCGGGTTCGATGCCTGTTTGTTTAACAAATGCCTGATGGCGAGGTTAAATGTTTTTCTCAACTTTGAGTTGATTCGGCCTTCGGGTTTGATGCCTATTTGTTTAAGAGATGCCTGACGGCGAGGTCTAATATTCTTATTAACTTCGGGTTGAGCCACCATTTAGGTTCAATGCCTGTTTGTTTAACAGATGCCTAACGGTGAGGTCAGATGTTCTTCTCAACTTCGGGTTGAGCCGGCCTTCGGATTTGATGCTTGTTTGTTTAACATATGCCTGACAGCGAGGTCTGATGTTCCTCTCAACTTTGTGTTTTGCCGACCTTCGGGTTTGATGCCTGTTTGTTTAACAGATGCCTGACGGCGAGGTCAGATGTTCCTCTCAACTTTGTGTTGAGCCGGCCTTCGGGATTGATGCCTGTTTGTTTAACAGATGCCTGACGGAAAGGTCAGATGTTCTTCTCATCATCGTGTTGTGCCGGCCTTCGGGTTTGATGCCTGTTTGTTTAACTAATGCCTAATGGGGAGGTCAGATGTTCCTCTCAACTTCAAGTTGAGCCGGTCTTCGGGTTCGATACCTGTTTGTTTAACAGATGATTGACGGCGAGGTCAGATGTTATTCTCAACTATGGGTTGACACGGCCTTCGAGTTCGATGCCTGTTTGTTTAACAGATGTCTGACGGTGAGGTCAGACATTCTTTTCAACTTCGAGTTGAGACGGCCTTCGGGTTCCACACCTTTTTGTTTAACAGATGCCTGACGGCGAAGTCAGATGTTCTTCTCAACTTCGGGTAGAGCCGACCTTTGGGTTCGAAGCCTGTTTGTTTAACAGATGCTTGGCAGCTTGGTCAGATGTTTTTCTCAACTTCGGGTTGAGCCGACCGTCGGGATCGATTCTTGTTTGTTTAACTAATGCCTGACAGAGAGGTCAGATGTTTTTCTCAACTTCGGATTGAGTTGGCCATCAATTTCGATGCCTGTTTGTTTAACTGATGCCTGAGAGCGAGGTCAGATGATCTTCTTAACTAAGGATTGAGACGGCCTTCGGGTTCGATGCCTGACGGCGAGGTCAAATGTTCTTCTCAACTTCGAGTTAAGTCGGCCTTCGGGTTCGATGCCTATTTGTTTAAGAGATGCCTGACGGCGAGGTCTAATGCTCTTATTAACTTCGGGATGAGCCGCCCTTCGGGTTCGATGCCTGTTTGTTTAACATATGCCTGAGGGTGAGGTCAGATGTTCTTCTCAACTTAGGGTTGAGCCGGCCTTCGGATTTGATGCCTGTTTGTTTAACAGAGGCTTGACAGTGAAGTAAAATGTACCTCTCAACTTCATGTTGAGCCGACCTTCAGGTTCGATGCCTGTTTGTTTAACAGATGCCTTACAGCGAGGTCAGATATTCCTCTCAGCTTCATGTTGAGCCGACCTTCGGGTTCGATGCCTGACGGCAAGGTCAGATGTTCTTCTCAACTAAAGATTGAGACGACCTTCGGATTCGATGCCTGTTTCTTTAACAGATGTTTGACAGCGATGTCAGATGTTCTTCTCAAATAAAAATTGAGACAACCTTCGGGTTCAATGCATGTTTGTTTAACAGATGCCTGACAGCGAGGTCAGATGTTCTTCTCAACTTCGGGTTGAGCCGGCATTCGGGTTCGATTCCTGTTTGTTTAACTAATGCCTGACAGCGAGGTCAGATGTTCTTCTCAAATTCGGGTTGAGTCGTCCATCAAATTCGATGCCTGTTTGTTTAACTGATGCCCGACAGCAAGGTCAGATGTTCTTCTCAACTAAGGATTGAGACGACTTTCGGGTTCGATGCCTATTTTTTTAACAGATGCCTGACAGCGAGGTCAAATGTTCTTGTCAACTTCGAGTTGAGTCGGCCTTCGGGTTCGATGCCTGTTTGTTTAACAGATGCCTAACGGCGAGGTCTAATGTTCTTATTAACTTCGGGTTGAGCCGCCCTTCGGGTTCGATGCCTGTTTGTTTAACAGATGCCTGACGGTGAGGTCAGATGTTCTTCTCAACTTCGGGTTGAGCCGGCCTTCGGATTTGATGCCTGTTTGTTTAATAGAGGCTTGACAGTGAAGTCAAATGTTCCTCTCAACTTCATGTTGAGCCGACCATCGGGTTCGATGCCTGTTTGTTTAACAGATGCCTGATGGCGAGGTCAGATGTTCCTCTCAACTTCGTGTTGAGCCGGCCTTCGGGGTCGATGCCTGTTTGTTTAACAGATGCCTGACGGAAAGGTCAGATGTTCTTCTCATCTTCGTGTTGTGCCGGCCTTCGGGTTCGATGCTTGTTTGTTTAACTAATGCCTGATGGGGAGGTCAGATGTTCCTCTCAACTTCAAGTTGAGCCGGTCTTTGGGTTCGATACCTGTTTGTTTAACTGATGATTGAGGGAGAGTTCAAATGTTATTCTCAACTATGGGTAGAGACGGCCTTCGGGTTTGATGCCTTTTTGTTTTACAGATGCCTGACGGTGAATTCAGACGTTCTTTTCAACTTCGGGTTGAGCCAGCCTTCGGGTTCCACACCTTTTTTTTAACAGATGCCTGACGGCGAGGTCAGATGTTCTTCTCAACTTCGGGTTGAGCCGGCCTTTGGGTTCGATGCCTGTTTTTTTAACAGATGCCTGGCGACTAGGTCAGATGTTTTTCTCGACTTCGGGTTGAGCCGACATTCGGGTTCGATTCCTGTTTGTTTAACTAATGCCTGACAGCGAGGTCGGATGTTCTTCTAAACTTCGGGTTGAGTCGGCCATGAAATTCAATGCCTGTTTGTTTAACTGATGCCTGATGTAACACCCCTTTCTAAACCCCGCAATTAGTGAAAATAATCAGAGTATGATTAACATGCATTCATTCAAGGGTGTCACACTTAAATTTCAAAACACCTGCCATGTTCATTAACACAACAATAAAAGATCATGTTTTACAATTCTTTTCACTTTGCATGAAACAGCGGATTCAATTCAAACAGATATTTTCATAAAAGGAATATTCGTTTGATCACATGATTCAACCATAATCGGGCACTAAGACCAATTTCTCATAGCTTCAATAAATATGAAAACATAACACTTTTCTATAAAATGTAACCAAGCGATCCCAGTGTTACATGACCAGAGCATGACTCGACCCAACTTAATTAAATCACTAAACAGCTAGACCGATGGCAACCTCGCACCACAAGCAACTCTACTCTGGATACCTGCACGATGTCATATAGGACATCATTCCAGCAGAAGGGTGAGAAATATTATCATAAAATCAATGCATATAATTATGTGCATAAACATTCATAAAATACATAAATGCCACATTTCTCACCACTTTACATAATCACTTCTCACATGCTTCCCCATTTATATATTTATATAACGAACATGATTAACTATCGAACATGTTATCATACACATATCCATGGTTCTTATTATTCCACATTTTCATACACATAAGCACGTTGTATACATCAATTACATGGTCATAACTTATCCAAAACATTATAGTCATGCACATAGCATACTTTCATAAAACATTTCCAATTATGCAAGTCATGTACATACACGTAAGCACAACTCTAATCAACAATCCTATCTATGTCATATGGCTCACGTAAAGCCCATCAATTCCACCAATTCCCCGTTCGGGATTGTGGGTATATCACTCATACCCCACCAGGAGCAACACATAGTCATTCTACCCCGGTGATCACTCTGCTGGGAACGACATCTTGTCATTCCACCCCAGTATACATGAGCCTTACACGCATTCATTATTTCAATATCATCAACATGAATCACTAAGCAATGCACATATATATATACATAATATATTTTCATGCATTCTTCACTTACAATTGCACATAAACAACACTGCATTACAACATTTATCAAGCAATGCATACAATATGTTTATTTCAACCCCGATTCACATAAACGTCAACATATACATATAGCCACACATATACATATATCATTTAGCATATTCAACCATGCCATTCATCATAATTCATATCAGCCCACATAAACATACACATATTATGTTTATTTTCCATGCTCCACGGCAATAATGATAAATGCAACTCATAGAGACCGACTCACGACTCCATGCAGATGCAAATGCGGTACCGACTCATTTCAACAGATTCTCTAAGGAATCGAGTATTCAGCAGATCCTCCACGGGATCAAGTACTCAGCAGATTCTCCACGGAATCAAATATTCATCAGATTCTCCACGGAATCGAATATTCAGCAGATCCTCCACGGGATCAAGTACTCAGCAGATTCTCCACGGAATCAAATATTCAGCAGATCCTCCACGGGATCAAGTACTCAGCAGATTCTCCACGGAATCAAATACTCTAGCCAATCCTCCACGGGATTACATGTTATGACCGATTCTCCGAGGAATCACACAATGCAACCGATTCTCCAAGGAATCACACAATGCAACCGATTCTCCAAGGAATCTAATATAACCATCATACGAGGTTCTGCAAATCCTCCGAGGGATCAATCAACACAAAAATGCATACTATGTTCACAAACATACTCATTGCATTTATCACATACATCGCATATATCTATCATGCATTCACATTATGCACCATTCCACACATGGTTTACACACATATCAGCCTATCAATGCGCTTCTATTCAATTCGAGCAAATACACAAGATTATCAAATATTCAAGATTCACCATTTACTCTACAATCTAGGATTCACGCCTTTCGGCCACCCACATCACGACATGTCAAAATAGTTCACACATCAATCATTCATGTAGGCATTAATCATAATTGAATCAACCAAACATCATGCTATGAACAAACAGCAAAACAAAATAACACTGCCAGGTTCGCCAACCTTCGCCTGGCGAAGCCACGCAGCGAATGCTCGCTGGCCTTCGCCTGGCGAACTTCCCAGCGAAGTCCACTGGGAGTAATTCTGGAATTACTCGCTGAGGCTCGCTACACACTCGCCTGGCGAACCTTCGCCTACTCACTTCGCCTGGCGAACTTGCCAGCGAATACAGGGTATTAGCTTCTGACTTGCTTCGCTACAGCTCGCTGGGCTTCGCCTGGCGAAGCTTCGCTGCCATTCGCCTGGCGAACTTGCGAAGACAGAACTTCCATGGCTGCCTCAAAGCCCAAACTCCACACAACCAACCGATTAAAAGCCAACTCGCTCCAGAAAGTTCAACACCACGATACCCGACTTAAATATGACATCTATACTCGACTCTATCCGATTAAAACATCATTTTACCGATTAAATCATTTTCGACCTAGAATTGAAAAGCATAGATTTCACCCGAACCATCCACATAACACATACATAATCATACACATGGATTGGATAATAATGTTTCTCACCCTTACCTTGATTCAATCGAAGCTTTGGGCTACTCTTGATGATTTCCACACTTTTCTTCTTCTTCTTCTTCTCTTTTCTCCTCCTTTTCCTTCTTTCTCTTTTTCTTTCCTTTTTCTTTCCCTTACCACTCTTTTTCCTTTTCTTTCTATTTCTATCATTTATATTTCTTTTTCTCATTCATTAGTTGTCAAATGACCAAAATGCCCTCCATTCTAAATTTTACTCGAAAATTCTCCGAAACGGTAAAATATCAGAACATACCATATTCACAAATTAATTCCACGAATAACACAAGTATTACTCAAATCCAATAAAATGCTCCACAAAATGCGATAATCAAAATCGGGGCGTTACAACTCTCCCCCACTTTAGAAATTTTCGTCCTCGAAAATATCATCCGACTCAAACAACTTGGAATATGATTCTCGCCTCCCAATCTCGCAAATCTGACTGTTTCTAGTTGATCCTCCCAAACACCTTTACCAAGACAATCCCTATTCCTCACAGTTGCTTCTTGTTCACCACTCTGAACCAGCAATGCCTTAGCAGTCAAATACTTTCTCACTCATACACCATCCATCTGGATCGATGCAACTCCTCAGCTTAGACTCATGAACACATCATGCAATTTTCCCAAGGTGACAACGGTACAACAATCTAACATGCTATCTTTCCACGCTCCCGCTGCACCACTCTGGTACAAATTCGATAAGACACAGTGTGCTTCCGAGACCTCAAGCTCGACCAACACCAATTACCATCGTAACTCTCCAAAACACATCTTCCCGGGGGCTTCTTTCAATCTTTTCAGTCGCCTCTCGCACAATCTCATGTCCGATTACCACACTCTTGCCAGATACACATCAACACAAAAGAGTCATACATCTCATTCCGATTCATTTTGATCCGACACACAAGTTATCAACAAGTCCTCTACGTACTAGACAGTTCCCGTGTCTGCCCATCCACCTACGGATGCTAGATAAGGTTCAATTTCAGTACGGCACCCAAAACGTCCGCAAAGTTTTCCAAATCTCAATGATGAATTCAGATACCTTATCTGACACAATGTTAGACGGTATCACATACTATTCCGAAATACGCAACAGTTGCATCAGGCTAACAGTCCCCGATGTTCACACTTCGACGTTCAACAAGTCTAATCCGCCTATACGACCGCGACCATTTCTCCCTCCATCTGTGGCCACCAAAACAACTTCTCCCAATTCAGTTACGTCTTCATGGTAGTTGAATGGATATTCCATTTATCTCAATACCTTCTTTCCAAAGTACTCTTATCCAAACCACACAATATGAACACATAAACTCTACCGCAACATCTCGTGTCATCATTCCCATAAATCCGAAATTCAGCTTGTCGACTTTAACTCATTGAACTCAATCAATCTATCAACTCCAATTAGAATTTCAACCTCTTTGAATCTCATCGAGAGTACTAATCATCAGTCTCATCATGCAAGGCTCAACTCCAAACGAAGTTTCTATCATTTCCTCTACATCATATTCAATTTTCTCAAACAAAATAAATACCTTAAGCTCTCAAGATCGTTAACCATCTCAAATCTCAACTAACAATTGAGGTCTCCCTAACTACGGTACAAACACACAACAACAACCAACTCTAAGTCACTTGTCAGAAAATACCTCTTTGCACTTTTAATTGCCTTAAAGCATATCCAAAACTTGCCGACGTTGCATTAAACATATTTCCCAATCATATCACCAAAGCATCACAAAACACAATGAACAGTTCTGTCGGACTCGGCAAAACCAACACACAAGCTGTTGACAGCTTCACCAAAACTCTTTAAACTTTCTTCACTGTAGTACATCACCGCTTCTTCTCTAACACTGATAACTCAAATTCCCAATATACCACATGACCCCCTATAATCTTCTAATACACCAAAACATCGTTGGTTACACAACCACCGACTCACTCATCTGAGTATGGAAAATCTTATGTCACACAGACATTCACTTCGTAAGTCATGGCGGAAATACGAACTGCACCCTCTACAACATCCAACATATTCCATTAACGAATAACTTAATTCCACGTCACTACTTTCTCATCATATAGAGCACTGCAATGATTCCCAACGCTTCTAACCTCGCGTCATTCTGAATTACAGTTCTCCCGTCACTACAAAATCACGAAGACAACATCCTCCACTTAGAAGGTTATTCCATACATCTTCAACTTCTTGAAATTGTTGAAGGTCTAACCATATCAATCTTGTATCCCATATCTTATTCCTTTTGATAATTACCAAAAGTCACCATCTACTCTTATATACTTGACCTCACAGTCTGTTGTCGTAGCACCCACACCAAACGCGAGTCTCAACTACTTAATCAATTTAATTCTTTGACTATCCAAACACACATATGACATGGAGCTCTCAATATCAGACCAGTCCTCATCAAATAAGTCATTCCCCACTTTATTCCACATCCTAGCTCTGTATCACTTATCTTGTCAGGATAACTTCAGACATTCATAACAAAACGGCAAACTGCCAACCCCTTACTTTCATTAGTGCTCAAAATCCTCATCAAAGTTTAACACTCTAACATTGTCCTGCGTCGACTTCTCAGAACACTCCTTAAGAATTTGGCTTCACTCTGAACAATTCACCACACACACCACCTAAGCTCGCAAGACACGTTTATTCCATCCAACACAACTTCCCAACTACTATCAACAAGAGATTAAGGGTGATCAGTTCCTCAATTTGTCAATAGATAGCCGAAAATCATGGTGGAGTATAAAACCGTCTTTACCAAACTATAATAGTGTTTCAAACCACGCACTGAGCTACAACTCTGCACTTGCAGCATCCTGGAGAATCACCAGCTCCTCCCCCACTTCGATCATTCCCACTTCTACAGACAAGGTTAACAACGGACATGTATCGACAGTGTTTTCACACACATGTCGCATACAGTGGAACAACCAATCAACACAACTTGGCCGGACGGACCGACCTGCTCTGATACCACTAATGTAACACCCCTTTCTAAACCCCGCAATTAGTGAAAATAATCAGAGTATGATTAACATGCATTCATTCAAGGGTGTCACACTTAAATTTCAAAACACCTGCCATGTTCATTAACACAACAATAAAAGATCATGTTTTACAATTCTTTTCACTTTGCATGAAACAGCGGATTCAATTCAAACAGATATTTTCATAAAAGGAATATTCGTTTGATCACATGATTCAACCATAATCGGGTACTAAGGCCAATTTCTCATAGCTTCAATAAATATGAAAACATAACACTTTTCTATAAAATGTAACCAAGCGATCCCAGTGTTACATGACCAGAGCATGACTCGACCCAACTTAATTAAATCACTAAACAGCTAGACCGATGGCAACCTCGCACCACAAGCAACTCTACTCTGGATACCTGCACGATGTCATATAGGACATCATTCCAGCAGAAGGGTGAGAAATATTATCATAAAATCAATGCATATAATTATGTGCATAAACATTCATAAAATACATAAATGCCACATTTCTCACCACTTTACATAATCACTTCTCACATGCTTCCCCATTTATATATTTATATAACGAACATGATTAACTATCGAACATGTTATCATACACATATCCATGGTTCTTATTATTCCACATTTTCATACACATAAGCACGTTGTATACATCAATTACATGGTCATAACTTATCCAAAACATTATAGTCATGCACATAGCATACTTTCATAAAACATTTCCAATTATGCAAGTCATGTACATACACGTAAGCACAACTCTAATCAACAATCCTATCTATGTCATATGGCTCACGTAAAGCCCATCAATTCCACCAATTCCCCGTTCGGGATTGTGGGTATATCACTCATACCCCACCAGGAGCAACACATAGTCATTCTACCCCGGTGATCACTCTGCTGGGAACGACATCTTGTCATTCCACCCCAGTATACATGAGCCTTACACGCATTCATTATTTCAATATCATCAACATGAATCACTAAGCAATGCACATATATATACATAATATATTTTCATGCATTCTTCACTTACAATTGCACATAAACAACACTGCATTACAACATTTATCAAGCAATGCATACAATATGTTTATTTCAACCCCGATTCACATAAACGTCAACATATACATATAGCCACACATATACATATATCATTTAGCATATTCAACCATGCCATTCATCATAATTCATATCAGCCCACATAAACATACACATATTATGTTTATTTTCCATGCTCCACGGCAATAATGATAAATGCAACTCATAGAGACCGACTCACGACTCCATGCAGATGCAAATGCGGTACCGACTCATTTCAACAGATTCTCTAAGGAATCGAGTATTCAGCAGATCCTCCACGGGATCAAGTACTCAACAAATTCTCCACGGAATCAAATATTCATCAGATTCTCCATGGAATCGAATATTCAGCAGATCCTCCACGGGATCAAGTACTCAGCAGATTCTCCACGGAATCAAATACTCTAGCCAATCCTCCACGAGATTACATGTTATGACCGATTCTCCGAGGAATCACACAATGCAACCGATTCTCCAAGGAATCACACAATGCAACCGATTCTCCAAGGAATCTAATATAACCATCATACGAGGTTCTGCAAATCCTCCGAGGGATCAATCAACACAAAAATGCATACTATGTTCACAAACATACTCATTGCATTTATCACATACATCGCATATATCTATCATGCATTCACATTATGCACCATTCCACACATGGTTTACACACATATCAGCCTATCAATGCGTTTCTATTTAATTCGAGCAAATACACAATATTATCAAATATTCAAGATTCACCATTTACTCTACAATCTAGGATTCACGCCTTTCGGCCACCCACAGCACGACATGTCAAAATAGTTCACACATCAATCATTCATGTAGGCATTAATCATAATTGAATCAACCAAACATCATGCTATGAACAAACAGCAAAACAAAATAACACTGCCAGGTTCGCCAACCTTCGCCTGGCGAAGCCACGCAGCGAATGCTCGCTGGCCTTCGCCTGGCGAACTTCCCAGCGAAGTCCACTGGGAGTAATTCTGGAATTACTCGCTGAGGCTCGCTACACACTCGCCTGGCGAACCTTCGCCTACTCACTTCGCCTGGCGAACTTGCCAGCGAATACAGGGTATTAGCTTCTGACTTGCTTCGCTACAGCTCGCTGGGCTTCGCCTGGCGAAGCTTCGCTGCCATTCGCCTGGCGAACTTGCGAAGACAGAACTTCCATGGCTGCCTCAAAGCCCAAACTCCACACAACCAACCGATTAAAAGCCAACTCGCTCCAGAAAGTTCAACACCACGATACCCGACTTAAATATGACATCTATACTCGACTCTATCCGATTAAAACATCATTTTACCGATTAAATCATTTTCGACCTAGAATTGAAAAGCATAGATTTCATCCGAACCATCCACATAACACATACATAATCATACACATGGATTGGATAATAATGTTTCTCACCCTTACCTTGATTCAATCGAAGCTTTGGGCTACTCTTGATGATTTCCACACTTTTCTTCTTCTTCTTCTTCTCTTTTCTCCTCCTTTTCCTTCTTTCTCTTTTTCTTTCCTTTTTCTTTCCCTTACCACTCTTTTTCCTTTTCTTTCTATTTCTATCCTTTATATTTCTTTTTCTCATTCATTAGTTGTCAAATGACCAAAATGCCCTCCATTCTAAATTTTACTCGAAAATTCTCCGAAACGGTAAAATATCAGAACATACCATATTCACAAATTAATTCCACGAATAACACAAGTATTACTCAAATCCAATAAAATGCTCCACAAAATGCGATAATCAAAATCAGGGCGTTACACCTGACAGCGACGTCAGATGTTATTCTCAACTTCGTTTTGTACCGGCGTTCGGGTTCGATGCCTGTTTGTTTAACAGATGCCTGACGGCAAGGTCAGATATTCCTCTCAACTTCGGGTTGAGTCGGCCATCAAATTCGATCCCTGTTTGTTTAACTGATGCCTGACATCAAGGTCAGATGTTCTTCTAAATTAAGGATTGAGACGACCTTCGGGTTCGATGCCTATTTGTTTAACAGATGCCTGACGGCGAGGTCAAATGATCTTCTCAACTTCGAGTTGATTCAGCCTTCTGGTTCGATGCCTGTTTGTTTAACAGATGCCTGACGGCGAGGTCTAATGTTCTTATTAACTTCGGGTTGAGCCGCCCTTCGGGTTCGATGCATGTTTGTTTAACAGATGCCTGACGGTGTGGTCAGATGTTCTTCTCAACATTTGGTTGAGCCGACCTTCGGATTTGATGCCTGTTTGTTCAATAGAGGCTTGATAGTGAAGTCGAATGTTCCTCTCAACTTCATGTTGAGCCAACCTTCGGGTTCGATGCCTGTTTGTTTAACAGATGACTAACAGCGAGGTCAGATGTTCTTCTCAACTTCGGGTTGAGGCGGCCTTCGGGTTCGATTCCTGTTTGTTTAACTAATGCGTGACAGCGAGGTCAGATGTTGTTCTCAACTTCGGGTTGAGTCGTCCATCAAATTCGATGCCTGTTTGTTTAACTGATGCCTGACAGCAAGGTCAGATGTTCTTCTCAACTAAGGATTGAGACGACCTTCGGGTTTGATGCCTATTTGTTTAACAGATGCCTGACGGCGAGGTCAAATGTTCTTCTCAACTTCGAGTTGAGTCGGCCTTCGAGTTCGATGCCTGTTTGTTTAACAGATGCCTGACGGCTAGGTCTAGTGTTCTTATTAACTTCGTGTTGAGCCGCCCTTCAGGTTCGATGCCTGTTTCTTTAACAGATGCCTGACGGTGAGGTCAGATGTTCTTCTCAACATCGGGTTGAGCCGGCCTTCGGATTTGATGCATGTTTGTTTAATAGAGGCTTGACAGTGAAGTCAAATGTTCCTCTCAACTTCATGTTGAGCCGACCTTCGGGTTCGATGCCTGTTTGTTTAACAGATGCCTGACGGAAAGGTCAGATGTTCTTCTCAACTTCGTGTTGTGCCGGCCTTCGGGTCCGATGCCTGTTTGTTTAACTAATGCCTGATGGGGAGGTCAGATGTTCCTCTTAACTTCAAGTTGAGCCGGTCTTCGGGTTCGATACCTGTTTGTTTAACAGATGATTGACAGCGAGGTCAGATGTTATTCTCAACTATGGGTTGAGACGACCTTCGGGTTTGATGCCTGTTTGTTTAACAGATGCCTGACGGTGAGGTCAGACGTTCTTCTCAACTTCGGGTTGAGCCAGCCTTCGGGTTCCACACCTTTTTTTTAACAGATGCTTGACGGCGAGGTCAGATCTTCTTCTCAACTTCGGGTTGAGCCAGCCTTTGGGTTCGATGCCTATTTGTTTAACAGATGCCTGGCGGCTAGGTCAGATCTTTTTCTCAACTTCAGCTTGAGCCGGCCTTCGGGTTCGATTCCTGTTTGTTTAACTAATGCCTGACAGCGAGGTCAGATGTTCTTCTCAAATTCGGGTTGAGTCGTCCATCAAATTCGATGTCTGTTTGTTTAACTGATGCCTGACAGCGAGGTCAGATGTTCTTCTCAACTTCGTTTTATACCGGCGTTCAGGTTCGATGCCTGTTTGTTTAACAGATGCCTGACAGCGAGGTCAGATATTCATCTTAACTTCGAGTTGAGTCGGCCATCAAATTCGACTCCTGTTTGTTTAACTGATGCCTGACGGCGAGGTCTAATGTTCTTATTAACTTCGGGTTGAGCCGCCCTTCGGGTTCGATGCCTGTTTGTTTAACAGATGCCTGTCGGTGAGGTCAGATGTTCTTCTCAAGTTTGGGTTGAGCTGGCCATCGGATTTGATGCCTGTGTGTTCAATAGAGGCTTGACCTTGAAGTGGAATGTTCCTCTCAACTTCATGTTGTGCCGACCTTTGGGTTCGATGCCTGTTTGTTTAACAGATGCCTGACGGCGAGGTCAAATGTTCTTCTCAACTTCGGGTTGAGTCGTCCATCAAATTCGATGCCTGTTTGTTTAACTGATGCCTGACAGCGACGTCAGATGTTCTTCTCAACTAAGGATTGAGACGACCTTCGGGTTCGATGCCTATTTGGTTAACAGATGCCTGACGGTGAGGTCAAATGTTCTTCTCAACTTCGAGTTGAGACGGCCTTCGAGTTCGATGCCTGTTTGTTTAACAGATGCCTGACGGCGAGGTCTAATGTTCTTATTAACTTCGGGTTGAGCCGCCTTTCGGGTTCGATGCCTGTTTGTTTAACAGATGCCTGACGGTGAGGTCAGATGTTCTTCTCAACATCGGGTTTAGCCGGCCTTCGGATTTGATGCATGTTTGTTTAATAGAGGCTTGACAATGAAGTCAAATGTTCCTCTCAACTTCATGTTGAGCCGACCTTCGGGTTCGATGCCTGTTTATTTAACAGATGCCTGACGGCGAGGTCAGATGTTCCTCTCAAATTCGTGTTGAGCCGGCCTTCGGGATCGATGCCTGTTTGATTAACAGATGCCTGACCGAAAGGTCAGATGTTCTTCTCAACTTCGTGTTGTGTCGGCCTTCGGGTCCGATGCCTATTTGTTTAACTAATGCCTGATGGGGAGGTCAGATGTTCCTCTCAACTTCAAGTTGAGCCGGTCTTCGGGTTCGATACCTGTTTGTTTAACAGATGATTGACTGCGAGGTCAGATGTTATTCTCAACTATGGGTTGAGACGACCTTTGGGTTCGATGCCTGTTTGTTTAACAGATGCCTGGCGGCTAGGTAATATGTTTTTCTCAACTTCGGGTTGAGCCGACCTTCAGGTTCGATTCCTGTTTGTTTAACTAATGCCTGACAGCGAGGTCAGATGTTCTTCTCAACTTCGGGTTGAGTCATCCATCAAATTCGATGCTTGTTTGTTTAACTGATGCCTGACATCAAGGTCAGATGTTCTTCTCAACTAAGGATTGAGACGACCTTCGGGTTCGATGCCTATTTGTTTAACAGATGCCTGACGGCGAGGTCAAATGTTCTTCTCACCTTCGAGTTGAGTCGGCCTTCGGGTTCGATGCCTGTTTTTTTTAACAGATGCCTGGCGGTGAGGTCTAATGTTCTAATTAACTTCGGGTTGAGCCGCCCTTCGGGTTCGATGCCTGTTTGTTTAACGGATGCCTGACAGTGAGGTCAGATGTTCTTCTCAACTTCGGGTTGAGCCGGCCTTCGGATTTGAGGCATGTTTGTTTAATAGAGGCTTGACAGTGAAGTCAAAAGATCCTCTCAACTTCATGTTGAGCCGACCTTCGGGTTCGATGTCTGTTTATTTAACAGATGCCTGACGGCGAGGTCATATGTTCCTCTCAACTTCGTGTTGAGCCGGCCTTCGGGATCGATACCTGTTTGTTTAACAGATGATTGACGGGAAGGTCAGATGTTATTCTCAACTATGGGTTGAGACGGCCTTCGGGTTTGATGCCTGTTTGTTTAACAGATGCCTGACGGTGAGGTCAGACGTTCTTCTCAACTTCGGGTTAAGCCAGCCTTCGGGTTCCACACCTTTTTTTTTAACAGATGCCTGACGGCGAGGTCAGATGTTCTTCTCAACTTCGGGTTGAGCCGGCCTTTGGGTTCGATGCCTGTTTGTTTAACAGATGCCTGGCGGCTAGGTCAGATGTTTTTCTCAACTTCGGGTTGAGCCGGCCTTCGGGTTCGATTCCTCTTTGTTTAACTAATGCCTGACAGCGAGGTTAGATGTTCTTCTCAACTTCGGGTTGAGTCGTCCATCAAATTCGATGCCTGTTTGTTTAACTGATGCCTGACAGTGAGGTCAGATGTTCTTCTCAACTAAGGATTGAGACGACCTTCGGGTTCGATGCCTATTTGTTTAACAGATGCCTGACGGCAAGGTCAAATGTTCTTCTCAACTTCGAGTTGAGTCGGCCTTCGGGTTCGATGCCTGTTTTTTTAACAGATGCCTGACGGAGAGGTCTAATGTTCTAATTATTTTCGGGTTGAGCCGCCCTTCGGGTTCGATGCCTGTTTGTTTAACAGATGCCTGACGGTGAGGTCAGATGTTCTTCTCAACTTCGGGTTGAGCCGGCCTGACGGTGAGGTCGGATGTTAATCTCAACTTCGGGTTGAGCCGCCTTCGGATTTGATGCATGTTTGTTTAATAGAGGCTTGACAGTGAAGTCAAATCATCCTCTCAACTTCATGTTGAGCCGACCTTCGGGTTCGATGCCTGTTTGTTTAACAGATGCCTGACGGCGAGGTCATATGTTCCTCTCAACTTCGTGTTGAGCCGGCCTTCGGGATCTATACCTGTTTGTTTAACAGATGATTGACGGCAAGGTCAGATGTTATTCTCAACTATGGGTTGAGACGGCCTTCGGGTTTGATGCCTGTTTGTTTAACAGATGCCTGACGGTGAGGTCAGACGTTCTTCTCAACTTCGGGTTAAGCCAGCCTTCGGGTTCCACACCTTTTTTTTTAACAGATGCCTGACGGCGAGGTCAGATGTTCTTCTCAACTTCGGGTTGAGCCGGCCTTTGGGTTCGATGCCTGTTTGTTTAACAGATGCCTGGCGGCTAGGTCAGATGTTTTTCTCAACTTCGGGTTGAGTCGGCCTTCGGGTTCGATTCCTCTTTGTTTAACTAATGCCTGACAGCGAGGTTAGATGTTCTTCTCAACTTCGGGTTGAGTCGTCCATCAAATTCGATGCCTGTTTGTTTAACTGATGCCTGACAGTGAGGTCAGATGTTCTTCTCAACTAAGGATTGAGACGACCTTCGGGTTCGATGCCTATTTGTTTAACAGATGCCTGATGGCAAGGTCAAATGTTCTTCTCAACTTCGAGTTGAGTCGGCCTTCGGGTTCGATGCCTGTTTTTTTAACAGATGCCTGACGGAGAGGTCTAATGTTCTAATTATTTTCGGGTTGAGCCGCCCTTCGGGTTCGATGCCTGTTTGTTTAACAGATGCCTGACGGTGAGGTCAGATGTTCTTCTCAACTTCGGGTTGAGCCGGCCTGACGGTGAGGTCAGATGTTAATCTCAACTTCGGGTTGAGCCGCCTTCGGATTTGATGCATGTTTGTTTAATAGAGGCTTGACAGTGAAGTCAAATGATCCTCTCAACTTCATGTTGAGCCGACCTTCGGGTTCGATGCCTGTTTGTTTAACAGATGCCTGACGGCGAGGTCATATGTTCCTCTCAACTTCGTGTTGAGCCGGCCTTCGGGATCTATACGTGTTTGTTTAACAGATGATTGACGGCAAGGTCAGATGTTATTCTCAACTATGGGTTGAGACGGCCTTCGGGTTTGATGCCTGTTTGTTTAACAGATGCCTGACGGTGAGGTCAGACGTTCTTCTCAACTTCGGGTTAAGCCAGCCTTCGGGTTCCACACCTTTTTTTTTAACAGATGCCTGACGGCGAGGTCAGATGTTCTTCTCAACTTCGGGTTGATCCGGCCTTTAGGTTCGATGCCTGTTTGTTTAAAAGATGCCTGGCGGCTAGGTCATATGTTTTTCTCAACTTCGGGTTGAGCCGGCCTTCGGGTTCGATTCCTCTTTGTTTAACTAATGCCTGACAGCGAGGTCAGATGTTCTTCTCAACTTCGGGTTGAGTCGTCCATCAAATTCGATGCCTGTTTGTTTAACTGATGCCTGACAGCGAGGCCAAATGTTCTTCTCAACTAAGGATTGAGACGACCTTCAGGTTCGATGCCTATTTGTTTAACAGATGCCTGACGGCGAGGTCTAATGTTCTTCTCAACTTCGAGTTGAGTCGGCCTTCGGGTTCGATGCCTGTTTTTTTAACAGATGCCTGACGGAGAGGTCTAATGTTCTAATTACTTTCGGGTTGAGCCGCCCTTCGGGTTCGACGCCTGTTTGTTTAACAGATGCCTGACGGTGAGGTCAGATGTTCTTCTCAACTTCGGGTTGAGCCGGCCTGACGGTGAGGTCAGATGTTCTTCTCAACTTCGGGTTGAGCCGGCCTTCGGATTTGATGCATGTTTGTTTAATAGAGGCTTGACAGTGAAGTCAAATGATCCTCTCAACTTCATGTTGAGCCGACCTTCGGGTTCGATGCCTGTTTGTTTAACAGATGCCTGACGGCGAGGTCATATATTCCTCTCAACTTCGTGTTGAGCCGGCCTTCGGGATCGATACCTGTTTGTTTAACAGATGATTGACGGCAAGGTCAGATGTTATTCTCAACTATGGGTTGAGACGGCCTTCGGGTTTGATGCCTGTTTGTTTAACAGATGTCTGACGGTGAGGTCAGACGTTCTTCTCAACTTCGGGTTAAGCCAGCCTTCGGGTTCCACACCTTTTTTTTTAACAGATGCCTGACGGCGAGGTCAGATGTTCTTCTCAACTTCGGGTTGAGCCGGCCTTTGGGTTCGATGCCTGTTTGTTTAACAGATGCCTGGCGGCTAGGTCAGATGTTTTTCTCAACTTCGGGTTGAGCCGGCCTTCGGGTTCGATTCCTCTTTGTTTAACTAATGCCTGACAGCGAGGTCAGATGTTCTTCTCAACATCGGGTTGAGTCGTCCATCAAATTCGATGCCTGTTTGTTTAACTGATGCCTGACAGTGAGGTCAGATGTTCTTCTCAACTAAGGATTGAGACGACCTTCAGGTTCGATGCCTATTTGTTTAACAGATGCCTGACGGCGAGGTCAAATGTTCTTCTCAAATTCGAGTTGAGTCGGCCTTCGGGTTCGATGCCTGTTTTTTTAACAGATGCCTGACAGAGAGGTCTAATGTTCTAATTAACTTCGGGTTGAGCCGCCCTTCGGGTTCGATGCCTGTTTGTTTAACATATGCCTGACGGTGAGGTCAGATGTTCTTCTCAACTTCGGGTTGAGCCGGCCTTCGGATTTGATGCATGTTTGTTTAATAGAGGCTTGGCAATGAAGTCAAATGATCCTCTCAACTTCATGTTGAGCCGACCTTCGGGTTCGATGTCTGTTTGTTTAACAGATGCCTGACGGAGAGGTCATATGTTCCTCTCAACTTCGTGTTGAGCCGGTCTTCGGGATCGATGCCTGTTTGTTTAACAGATGCCTGACGGAAAGGTCAGATGTTCTTCTCATCTTCCTGTTGTGCTGGCCTTCGGGTTCGATGCCTGTTTGTTTAACAGATGATTGATGGCAAAGTCAGATGTTATCCTCAACTATGGGTTGAGACGGCCTTCGGGTTTGATTCCTGTTTGTTTAACAGATGCCTGACGGCGAGGTCAGATGTTCTTCTCAACTTCGGGTTAAGCCAGCCTTCGGGTTCCACACCTTTTTTTTGAACAGATGCCTGACGGCGAGGTCAGATGTTCTTTTCAACTTCGGGTTGAACCGGCCTTTGGGTTTGATGCCTGTTTGTTTAACAGATGTCTGGCGGCTAGGTCAGATGTTTTTCCCAACTTCGGGTTGAGCCGGCCTTCGGGTTCGATGCCTGTTTGTTTAACTGATGCCTGACAGCGAGGTCAGATGTTCTTCTCAACTAAGGATTGAGACGACCTTCGGGTTCGATGCCTATTTGTTTAACAGATGCCTGACAGCGAGGTCAAATGTTCTTCTCAACTTCGAGTTGAGTCGGCCTTCGGGTTCGATGCCTGTTTTTTTAACAGATGCATAACGGTGAGGTCAGATGTTCTTCTCAACTTCGGGTTGAGCCGGCCTTCGAATTTGATGCCTGTTTGTTTAATAGAGGCTTGACAGTGAAGTCAAATGTTCCTCTCAACTTCATGTTGAGCCGACCTTCGGGTTCAATGCCTGTTTGTTTAACAGATGCCTGACGGCGAGGTCAGATGTTCCTCTAAACTTCGTGTTGAGCAGGCCTTCGGGATCGATGTCTGTTTGTTTAACAGATGCCTGACGGAAAGGTCAGATGTTCTTCTCATCTTCCTGTTGTGCTGGCCTTCGGGTTCGATGCCTGTTTGTTTAACTAATGCTTGATGGGGAGGTCAAATGTTCCTCTCAACTTCAAGTTGAGCTGATCTTTGGGTTCGATACCTGTTTGTTTAACAGATGATTGACGGCGAGGTCAGATGTTATTCTCAACTATGGGTTGAGACGGCCATCGGGTTTGATGCCTGTTTGTTTAACAGATGCCTGACGGTGAGGTCAGACGTTCTTCTCAACTTCAGGTTGAGACAGCCTTCGGGTTCCACACCTTTTTTTTAACAGATGCCTGACAGCGAGGTCAGATGTTCTTCTCAACTTCGGGTAGAGCCGGCCTTTGGGTTCGATGCCTGTTTTTTTAACAGATGCCTGGCGGCTAGGTACGATGTTTTTCTCGACTTCGGGTTGAGCCGCCCTTCGGGTTCGATTCCTATTTGTTTAACTAATGCCTGACAGCGAGGTCCGATGTTCTTGTAAACTTCTGGTTGAGTCGGCCATGAAATTCGATGCCTGTTTGTTTAACTGATGCCTGACAGTGACGTCGGATGTTATTCTCAACTAAGGATTGAGACGACCTTCGGGTTCGATGCCTATTTGTTTAACAGATGCCTGACGGTGAGGTCAAATGTTCTTCTCAACTTCGAGTTGAGTCGGCCTTCGGGTTCGATGCCTGTTTTTTTAACAGATGCATGACGGTGAGGTCAGATGTTCTTCTCAACTTCGGGTTGAGCCGGCCTTCGAATTTGATGCCTGTTTGTTTAATAGAGGCTTGACAGTGAAGTCAAATGTTCCTCTCAACTTCATGTTGAGCCGACCTTCGGGTTCAATGCCTGTTTGTTTAACAGATGCCTGACGCCGAGGTCAGATGTTCCTCTAAACTTCTTGTTGAGCAGGCCTTCGGGATCGATGCCTGTTTGTTTAACAGATGCCTGACGGAAAGGTCAGAGTTCTTCTCATCTTCCTGTTGTGCTGGCCTTCGGGTTCGATGCCTGTTTGTTTAACTAATGCTTGATGGGGAGGTCAAATGTTCCTCTCAACTTCAAGTTGAGCTGATCTTTGGGTTCGATACCTGTTTGTTTAACAAATGATTGACCGCGAGGTCAGATGTTATTCTCAACTATGGGTTGAGACGGCCTTCGGGTTTGATGCCTGTTTGTTTAACAGATGCCTGACGGTGAGGTCAGACGTTCTTCTCAACTTCAGGTTGAGCCAGCCTTCGGGTTCCACACCTTTTTTTTTAACAGATGCCTGACGGCGAGGTCAGATGTTCTTCTCAACTTCGGGTAGAGCCGGCCTTTGGGTTCGATGCCTGTTTTTTTAACAGATGCCTGGCGGCTAGGTACGATGTTTTTCTCTACTTCGGGTTGAGCCGGCCTTCGGGTTCGATTCCTATTTGTTTAACTAATGCCTGACAGCGAGGTCCGATGTTCTTCTAAACTTCTGGTTGAGTCGGCCATGAAATTCGATGCCTGTTTGTTTAACTGATGCCTGACAGTGACGTCGGATGTTATTCTCAACTAAGGATTGAGACGACCTTCGGGTTCGATGCCTATTTGTTTAACAGATGCCTGACGATGAGGTCAAATGTTCTTCTCAACTTCGAGTTGAGTCGGCCTTCGGGTTCGATGCCTGTTTTTTAACAGATGCCTGACGGCGAGGTCTAATGTTCTTATTAACTTCGGATTGAGCCGCCCTTCGGGTTCGATGCCTGTTTGTTTAACAGATGCCTGACGGTGAGGTCAGATGTTCTTCTCAACTTCGGGTTGAGCCGAGCTTAGGATTTGATGCATGTTTGTTTAATAGAGGCTTGATAGTGAAGTCAAATGATCCTCTCAACTTCATGTTGAGCCGACATTCGGGTTCGATGCCTGTTTGTTTAACAGATGCCTGACGGCGAGGTCATATGTTCCTCTCAACTTCATGTTAAGCCGGCCTTCGGGATCGATACCTGTTTTTTTAACAGATGATTGACGGCAAGGTCAGATGTTATTCTCAACTATGGGTTGAGACGGCCTTCGGGTTTGATGCCTGTTTGTTTAACAGATGCCTGACGATGAGGTCAGACGTTCTTCTCAACTTCGGGTTAAGCCAGCCTTCGGGTTCCACACCTTTTTTTTAAACAGATGTCTGACGGCGAGTTCAGATGTTCTTCTCAACTTCGGGTTGAGCCGGCCTTTGGGTTCGATGCCTGTTTGTTTAACAGATGCCTGGCGGCTAGGTCAGATGTTTTTCTCAACTTCGGGTTGATCCGGCCATCGGGTTCGATTCCTGTTTGTTTAACTAATGCCTGACAGCAAGGTCCGATATTCTTCTAAACTTCGGGTTGAGTCGGCCATGAAACTCGATGCCTGATTGTTTAACTGATGCCTGACAGCAACGTCGGATGTTATTCTCAACTTTATTTTGTACCGGCGTTCGGGTTCGATGCCTGTTTGTTTGACTAATACCAGATGGGGAGTTCAGATGTTCCTCTCAACTTCATGTTGAGCCGGCCTTCGGGTTCGATGCCTATTTGTTTAACAGATGTTTGACAGAGAGGTCAGATGTTCTTCTCAACTAAGGATTGAGACGGCCTTCGGGTTTGATGCTTGTTTGTTTAACAGATGTTTGACGGCAAGGTCAGATGTTCTTCTCAAATAAGGATTGAGACGGCCTTCAGGTTCGATGCCTGTTTGTTTAACAGATGCCTGACGGCGAGGTCAAATGTTCTTCTCAACTTCGAGTTGAGTCGGACATCGGGTTCGATGCCTGTTTGTTTAATAGATGCCTGACTGCGAGGTCTAATGTTCTTATTAAGTTTGGGTTAAGCCGCAGTTTGGGTTCGATGCCTGTTTGTTTAACAGATGCCTAACGGTGAGGTCAGATGTTCTTCTCAACTTCGGGTTGAGCCGGACTTCGGATTTGATGCCTGTTTGTTTAACAGATGCCTGACAGCGAGGTCTGATGTTCCTCTCAGCTTCGTGTTGAGCCGACCTTCGGGTTCGATGCCTGTTTGTTTAACAGATGCCTGACGGCGAGGTCAGATGTTCCTCTCAACTTCGTGTTGAGTCGGCCTTCGGGTTCGATGCCTGTTTGTTTAACAGATGCCCGACGGCAACGTCAGATGTTCTTCTCAACTTCGTGTTATGCTGGCCTTCGGGTTCGATGCTTGTTTGTTTATCTAATTCCTGATGTGGAGGTCAGATGTTCCTCCCAACTTCAAGTTGAGCCGGTCTTCGGGTTCGATACCTGTTTATTTAATAGATGATTGACGGCAAGGTCAGATGTTCTTCTCAACTAAGGGTTGAGACGGCCTTCGGGTTTGATGCCTGTTTGTTTAACAGATGCCTGACGACGAGGTCAGACGTTCTTCTCAACTTCGGGTTAAGCCGGCCTTCGGGTTCCACACCTTTTTGTTTAACAGATGCCTGACGGCGAAGTCAGATGTTCTTCTCAACTTCGGGTAGCGTCGGCCTTTGGGTTCAAAGGCTGTTTATTTAACAGATGCCTGGCAGCTAGGTCAGATGTTTTTGTCAACTTCGGGTTGAGCCGGCCGTCGGGTTCGATTCCTGTTTGTTTAACTAATGCCTGACAAAGAGGTCAGATGTTCTTCTCAACTTCGGGTTGAGTCGGCTATCAATTTCGATGCCTGTTTGTTTAACTGATTCCTGACAGCGAGGTCAGATGATCTTCTTAACTAAGGATTGAGACGGACTTCGGGTTCGATGCCTGTTTGTTTAACAGATGCCTGACGGCGAGGTCAAATGTTCTTCTCAACTTCGAGTTTAGTCGGCCTTCAGGTTCGATGCCTGTTTGTTTAAGAGATGCCTGACGGCGAGGTCTAATGCTCTTATTAACTTCGGGTTGAGCCGACCTTCGGATTTGCTTCCTATTTGTTTATCAGAGGCTTGATAGTGAAGTCAAATGTTCCTCTCAACTTCATGTTGAGCCGACCATCAGGTTCGATGCCTGTTTGTTTAACAGATGCCTGACGGCGAGGTCAGATATTCCTCTCAGCTTCGTGTTGAGCCGACCTTCGGGTTCGATGCCTGACAGCAAGGTCATATGTTCTTCTCAACTTCTTGTTGTGCCGGCCTTCGGGTTTAATGCCTGTTAGTTTAACTAATGCCTGATGGGGAGGTCAGATGGTCCTCTCAACTACAAGTTGAGCCGGTCTTCGGGTTCGGTAGCTGTTTGTTTAACAGATGATTGACAGCGAGGTCAGATGTTCTTCTCAACTAAGGGTTGAGACGGCCTTCGGGTTTCATGCCTGTTTGTTTAATAGATGCCTGACTGTGAGGTCAGACGTTCTTTTAAACTTCGGGTTGAGGCTGCCTTCAGGTTCCACACCTTTTTGTTTAACAGATGCCTGACGGTGAGGTCAGATGTTCTTCTCAACTTCGGGTTGAGCCGGCCTTTGGGTTCGATGCCTGTTTGTTTAACAGATGCCTGGAGGCTAGGTCAGATGTTTTTCTCAACTTTAGGTTGAGCCGGCCTTCGGGTTCATTCCTATTTGTTTAATTAATGCCTGGCAGTGAGGTCAGATGTTCTTCTCAACTTCGGGTTGAGTCGGCCATCAAATTCGATGCCTGTTTGTTTAACTAATGCCTGACAGTGAGGTCAGATGTTCTTCTCAACTTCGTAATGTCCCGGCCTTCGGGTTCGATTCCTGTTTGTTTAACTAATACCTGATGGGGAGGTCAGATGTTTCTCTCAAATTCAAGTTGAGCCGACCCTTGGGTTCGACGCCTGTTTGTTTAACAGTTGTTTGACGGCGAGGTCAAATGTTCTTCTCAACTAAGGATTGAGACGGCCTTCAGGTTCGATGCATGTTTGTTTAACAGATGCCTGACGACGAGGTCAAATGTTCTTCTCAACTTTGGGTTGAGCTGGCCTTCGGGTTCGATGCCTGTTTGTGTAACAGATGCCTGATGGCGAGGTTAGATGTTCCTCTCAACTTCGTCTTGAGCCGGCCATGGGGTTCGATGCCTGTTTGTTTAACAGATGCCTAACGGTGAGTTCAGATGTTCTTCTCAACTTCGGGTTGAGCCGGACTTCGGATTTGATGCCTGTTTGTTTAACAGATGCCTGACAGTGAGGTCTGATGTTCCTCTCAGCTTCGTGTTGAGCCGACCTTCGGGTTCGATGCCTGTTTGTTTAACAGATGCCTGACGGCGAGGTCAGATGTTCCTCTCAACTTCGTGTTGAGTCGGCCTTCGGGTTCGATGCCTGTTTGTTTAACAGATGCCTGACGGCAACGTCAGATGTTCTTCTCAACTTCGTGTTATGCTGGCCTTCGGGTTCGATGCTTGTTTGTTTATCTAATTCCTGATGTGGAGGTCAGATGTTCCTCCCAACTTCAAGTTGAGCCGGTCTTCGGGTTCGATACCTGTTTATTTAATAGATGATTGACGGCAAGGTCAGATGTTCTTCTCAACTAAGGGTTGAAACGGCCTTCGGGTTTGATGCCTGTTTGTTTAACAGATGCCTGACGATGAGGTCAGACGTTCTTCTCAACTTCGGGTTAAGCCGGCCTTCGGGTTCCACACCTTTTTGTTTAACAGATGCCTGACGGCGAAGTCAGATGTTCTTCTCAACTTCGGGTAGAGTCGGCCTTTAGGTTCAAAGCCTGTTTATTTAACAGATGCCTGGCAGCTAGGTCAGATGTTTTTCTCAACTTCGGGTTGAGCCGGCCGTCGGGTTCAATTCCTATTTGTTTAACTAATGCCTGACAGAGAGGTCAGATGTTCTTCTCAACTTCGGGTTGAGTCGGCTATCAATTTCGATGCCTGTTTGTTTAACTGATTCCTGACAGCGAGGTCAGATGATCTTCTTAACTAAGGATTGAGACGGCCTTCGGGTTCGATGCCTATTTGTTTAACAGATGCCTGACGACGAGGTCAAATGTTCTTCTCAACTTCGAGTTTAGTCGGCCTTCAGGTTCGATGCCTGTTTGTTTAAGAGATGCCTGACGGCGAGGTCTAATGCTCTTATTAACTTCGGGTTGAGCCGACCTTCGGATTTGCTTCCTATTTGTTTATCAGAGGCTTGATAGTGAAGTCAAATGTTCCTCTCAACTTCATGTTGAGCCGACCATCAGGTTCGATGCCTGTTTGTTTAACAGATGCCTGACAGCGAGGTCAGATATTCCTCTCAGCTTCGTGTTGAGCCGACCTTCGGGTTCGATGCCTAACAGCAAGGTCAGATGTTCTTCTCAACTTCTTGTTGTGCCGGCCTTCGGGTTTAATGCCTGTTAGTTTAACTAATGCCTGATGGGGAGGTCAGATGGTCCTCTCAACCTCAAGTTGAGCCGGTCTTCGGGTTCGGTAGCAGTTTGTTTAACAGATGATTGACGGCGAGGTCAGATGTTCTTCTCAACTAAGGGTTGAGACGGCCTTCGGGTTTCATGCCTGTTTGTTTAATAGATGCCTGACTGTGAGGTCAGACGTTCTTCTAAACTTCGGGTTGAGGCTGCCTTCAGGTTCCACACCTTTTTGTTTAACAGATGCCTGACGGTGAGGTCAGATGTTCTTCTCAACTTCGGGTTGAGCCGGCCTTTGGGTTCGATGCCTGTTTGTTTAACAGATGCCTGGCGGCTAGGTCAGATGTTTTTCTCAACTTTAGGTTGAGCCGGCCTTCGGGTTCATTCCTATTTGTTTAATTAATGCCTGGCAGTGAGGTCAGATGTTCTTCTCAACTTCGGGTTGAGTCGGCCATCAAATTCGATGCCTGTTTGTTTAACTAATGCCTGACAGTGAGGTCAGATGTTCTTCTCAACTTCGTAATGTCCCGGCCTTCGGGTTCGATTCCTGTTTGTTTAACTAATACCTGATGGGGAGGTCAGATGTTTCTCTCAAATTCAAGTTGAGCCGACCCTTGGGTTCGACGCCTGTTTGTTTAACTGTTGTTTGACAGCGAGGTCAAATGTTCTTCTCAACTAAGGATTGAGACGGCCTTCAGGTTCGATGCATGTTTGTTTAACAGATGCCTGACGACGAGGTCAAATGTTCTTCTCAACTTTGGGTTGAGCTGGCCTTCGGGTTCGATGCCTGTTTGTGTAACAGATGCCTGATGGCGAGGTTAGATGTTCCTCTCAACTTCGTCTTGAGTCGGCCATGGGGTTCGATGCTTGTTTGTTTAACAGATGCCTGACGGCGAGGTCAGTTGTTCTTCTCAACTTCGTGTTGTGCCGGCCTTCGGGTTCGATGCCTGTTTGTTAAACTAATGCCTGATGGGGAGGTTAGATGTTCCTCTCAACTTAAAGTTGAGCCGGTCATCGGGTTTGATACCTGTTTGTTTAACAGATGTTTGATGGCGAGGTCAGATGTTCTTCTCAACTTCGTGTTGTGCCGGCGTTTGGGTTTGATGCCTGTTTGTTTAACTAATGCCTGATGGGGAGGTCAGATGTTCCTCTCAACTTCAAGTTGAGCCGGTCTTCGGGTTCGATACCTGTTTGTTTAACAGATAATTGATGGCGAGGTCAGATGTTCTTCTCAACTAAGGGTTGAGACGACCTTCGGGTTTGATGCCTGTTTGTTTAATAGATTCCTGACGGTGAGGTCAAACGTTCTTCTCAACTTAGAGTTGAGCCTGCCTTCGGGTTCCACACCTTTTTGTTTAACAGATGCTTGACGGCGAGGTCAGATTTTCTTCTCAACTTCGGGTTGAGCCGACCTTTGGGTTTGATGCCTGTTTGTTTAACAGATGCCTGGCGGCTAGGTCAGATGTTTTTCTGAACTTCAGGTTGAGCCGACCTTCGGGTTCATTCCTGTTTGTTTAATTAATGCCTGACAGCAACGTCGGATGTTATTCTCAACTTCGTTTTGTACCGGCGTTCGGGTTCGATGCCTGTTTGTTTGACTAATACCAGATGGGGAGTTCAGATGTTCCTCTCAACTTCAAGTTGAGCCGGCCTTCGGGTTCGATGCCTATTTGTTTAACAGATGTTTGACAGAGAGGTCAGATGTTCTTCTCAACTAAGGATTGAGACGGCCTTCGGTTCGATGCTTGTTTGTTTAACAGATGTTTGATGGCGAGGTCAGATGTTCTTCTCAAATAAGGATTGAGACGGCCTTCGGGTTCGATGCCTGTTTGTTTAACAGATGCCTGACGGCGAGGTCAAATGTTCTTCTCAACTTCGAGTTGAGTAGGCCTTTGGGTTCGATGCCTGTTTGTTTAAGAGATGCCTGACGGCGAGGTCTAATGTTCTTATTAAGTTCGGGTTGAGCCGCCATTTGGGTTCGATGCCTGTTTGTTTAACAGATGCCTAACGGTGAGGTCAGATGTTCTTCTCAACTTCGGGTTGAGCCGGCCTTCGGATTTGATGCCTGTTTGTTTAACAGATGCCTGACAGCAAGGTCTGATGTTCCTCTCAACTTCGTGTTGAGCCGACCTTCGGGTTCGATGCCTGTTTGTTTAACAGATGCCTGACGGCAAGGTCAGATGTTCCTCTCAACTTCGTGTTGAGTCGGCCTTCGGGTTCGATGCCTGTTTGTTTAACAGATGCCTGACGGCAAGGTCAGATGTTCTTCTCAGCTTCGTGTTATGCTGGCCTTCGGGTTTGATGCCTGTTTTTTTAACTAATTCTTGATGGGGAGGTCAGATGTTCCTCCCAACTTCAAGTTGAGTCGGTCTTCGGGTTCGATACCTGTTTGTTTAACAGATGATTGACGGCAAGGTCAGATGTTCTTCTCAACTAAGGGTTGAGACGGCCTTTGGGTTCGATGCATGTTTGTTTAACAGATGCCTGACGACGAGGTCAGACGTTCTTCTCAACTTCGGGTTGAGCCGGCCTTCGGGTTCCACACCTTTTTGTTTAATAGATGCCTGACGGCGAAGTCAGATATTCTTCACAACTTCGGGTAGAGTCGACCTTTGGGTTCGAAGCCTGTTTGTTTAACAGATGCCTGGCAGCTAGGTCAGATGTTTTTCCCAACTTCGGGTTGAGTCGGCCGTCGGGTTCGATTCCTGTTTGTTTAACTAATGCCTAACAGAGAGGTCAGATGTTCTTCTCAACTTCGGGTTGAGTCGGCCATCAATTTCGATGCCTGTTTGTTTAACTGATTCCTACAGCGTGGTCAGATGAACTTCTTAACTAAGGATTGAGACGGCCTTCGAGTTTGATGCCTGTTTGTTTAACAGATGCCTGACGACGAGGTCAAATGTTCTTCTCAACTTCGAGTTTAGTCGGCCTTCGGGTTCGATGCCTGTTTGTTTAAGAGATGCCTGAGGGCGAGGTCTAATGCTCTTATTAACTTCGGGTTGAGCCGACCTTAGGATCTGCTGCCTGTTTGTTTAACAGGGCTTGATAGTGAAGTCAAATGTTCCTCTCAACTTCATGTTGAGCCGACCTTCAGGTTCGATGCCTGTTTGTTTAACAGATGCCTGACGGCGAGGTCAGATATTCCTCTCAGCTTCGTGTTGAGCCGACCTTCGGGTTCGATGCCTGACAGCAAGGTCAGATGTTCTTCTCAACTTCTTGTTGTGCAGGCCTTCGGGTTTAGTGCCTGTTAGTTTAACTAACGCCTGATGGGGAGGTCAGATGCTCCTCTCAACTTCAAGTTGAGCCGGTCTTCGGGTTCGATACCTGTTTGTTTAACAGATGATTGACGGCGAGGTCAGATGTTCTTCTCAACTTCTTATTGTGTCGGCCTTCGGGTTTAATGCCTGTTAGTTTAACTAATGCCTGATGGGGAGGTCAGATGTTCCTCTCAACTTCAAGTTGAGCCGGTCTTCGGGTTCGGTAGCTGTTTGTTTAACAGATGATTGACGGCGAGGTCAGATGTTCTTCTCAACTAAGGGTTGAGACGGCCTTCGGGTTTCATGCCTGTTTGTTTAATAGATGTCTGACGGTGAGGTCAGACGTTCTTCTAAACTTCGGGTTGAGGCTGCCTTCAGGTTCCACACCTTTTTGTTTAACAGATGCCTGACGGTGAGGTCAGATGTTCTTCTCAACTTCGGGTTGAGCCGGCCTTTGGGTTCGATGCCTGTTTGTTTAACAGATGCCTGGCGGCTAGGTCAGATGTTTTTCTCAACTTTAGGTTGAGCCGGCCTTCGGGTTCATTCCTATTTGTTTAATTAATGCCTGACAGTGAGGTCAGATGTTCTTCTCAACTTTGGGTTGAGTCGGCCATCAAATTCGATGCCTGTTTGTTTAACTAATGCCTGACAGTAAGGTCAGATGTTCTTCTCAACTTCGTGTTGTCCCAGCCTTCGGGTTCGATTCCTGTTTGTTTAACTAATACCTGATGGGGAGGTCAGATGTTCCTCTCAAATTCAAGTTGAGCCGACCTTTGGGTTCGACGCCTGTTTGTTTAACAGATGTTTGACGGCGAGGTCAAATGTTCTTCTCAACTAAGGATTGAGACGGCCTTCAGGTTCGATGCATGTTTGTTTAACAGATACCTGACGGCGAGGTCAAATGTTCTTCTCAACTTTGAGTTGAGCTGGTCTTCGGGTTCGATGCCTGTTTGTGTAACAGATGCCTGATGGCGAGGTTAGATTTTCCTCTCAACTTCGTCTTGAGCCGGCCATGGGGTTCGATGCTTGTTTGTTTAACAGATGCCTGACGACGAGGTCAGATGTTCTTCTCAACTTCGTGTTGTGCCGGCCTTCGGGTTCGATGCCTGTTTGTTAAACTAATGCCTGATGGGGAGGTTAGATGTTCCTCTCAACTTAAAGTTGAGCCGGCCATCGGGTTTGATACCTGTTTGTTTAACAGATGTTTGATGGCGAGGTCAGATGTTCTTCTCAACTTCGTGTTGTGCCGGCTTTTGGGTTTGATGCCTGTTTGTTTAACTAATGCCTGATGGGGAGGTCAGATGTTGCTCTCAACTTCAAGTTGAGCCGGTCTTCGGGTTCGATACCTGTTTGTTTAACAGATGATTGATGGCGAGGTCAGATGTTCTTCTCAACTAAGGGTTGAGACGGCCTTCGGGTTTGATGCCTGTTTGTTTAATAGATGCCTGACGGTGAGGTCAAACGTTCTTCTCAACTTCGAGTTGAGCCTGCCTTCGGGTTCCACACCTTTTTGTTTAACAGATGCTTGACGGCGAGGTCAGATTTTCTTCTCAACTTCGGGTTGAGCCGGCCTTTGGGTTTGATGCCTGTTTGTTTAACAGATGCCTGGCGGCTAGGTCAGATGCTTTTCTGAACTTCAGGTTGAGCCGACCTTCGGGTTCATTCCTGTTTGTTTAATTAATGCCTGACAGTGACGTCGGATGTTATTCTCAACTTCGTTTTGTACCGGCGTTCGGGTTCGATGCCTGTTTGTTTGACTAATACCAGATGGGGAGTTCAGATGTTCCTCTCAACTTCAAGTTGAGCCGGCCTTCGGGTTCGATGCCTATTTGTTTAACAGATGTTTGACAGAGAGGTCAGATGTTCTTCTCAACTAAGGATTGAGACGGCCTTCGGTTCGATGCTTGTTTGTTTAACAGATGTTTGATGGCGAGGTCATATGTTCTTCTCAAATAAGGATTGAGACGGCCTTCGGGTTCGATGCCTGTTTGTTTAACAGATGCCTGACGGCGAGGTCAAATGTTCTTCTCAACTTCGAGTTGTGTAGGCCTTCGGGTTCGATGCCTGTTTGTTTAAGAGATGCCTGACGGCGAGGTCTAATGTTCTTATTAAGTTCGGGTTGAGCCGCCATTTGGGTTCGATGCCTGTTTGTTTAACAGATGCCTAACGGTGAGGTCAGATGTTCTTCTCAACTTCGGGTTGAGCCGGCCTTCGGATTTGATGCCTTTTTGTTTAACAGATGCTTGACAGTGAAGTCAAATGTTCCTCTCAACTTCATGTTGAGCCGACCTTCGGGTTCGATGCCTATTTGTTTAACAGATGCCTGACAGCAAGGTCTGATGTTCCTCTCAACTTCGTGTTGAGCCGACCTTCGGGTTCGATGCCTGTTTGTTTAACAGATGCCTGACGGCGAGGTCAGATGTTCCTCTCAACTTCGTGTTGAGTCGGCCTTCGGGTTCGATGCCTGTTTGTTTAACAGATGCCTGACGGCAAGGTCAGATGTTCTTCTCAGCTTCATGTTATGCTGGCCTTCGGGTTTGATGCCTGTTTGTTTAACTAATTCTTGATGGGGAGGTCAGATGTTCCTCCCAACTTCAAGTTGAGCCGGTCTTCGGGTTCGATACCTGTTTGTTTAACAGATGATTGACGGCAAGGTCAGATGTTCTTCTCAACTAAGGGTTGAGACGGCCTTTGGGTTCGATGCCTGTTTGTTTAACAGATGCCTGACGACGAGGTCAGACGTTCTTCTCAACTTCGGGTTGAGCCGGCCTTCGGGTTTCACACCTTTTTGTTTAACAGATGCCTGACGGCGAAGTCAGATATTCTTCACAACTTCGGGTAGAGTCGGCCTTTGGGTTCGAAGCCTGTTTGTTTAACAGATTCCTGGCAGCTAGGTCAGATGTTTTTCCCAACTTCGGGTTGAGCCGGCCGTCGGGTTCGATTCCTGTTTGTTTAACTAATGCCTAAAAGAGAGGTCAGATGTTCTTCTCAACTTCGGGTTGAGTCGGCCATCAATTTCGATGCCTGTTTGTTTAACTGATTCCTACAGCGAGGTCAGATGATCTTCTTAACTAAGGATTGAGACGGCCTTCGAGTTTGATGCCTGTTTGTTTAACAGATGCCTGACGGCGAGGTCAAATGTTCTTCTCAACTTCGAGTTTAGTCGGCCTTCGGGTTCGATGCCTGTTTGTTTAAGAGATGCCTGACAGCGAGGTCTAATGCTCTTATTAACTTCGGGTTGAGCCGACCTTAGGATTTGCTGCCTGTTTGTTTAACAGAGGCTTGATAGTGAAGTCAAATGTTCCTCTCAACTTCATGTTGAGCCGACCTTCAGGTTCGATGCCTGTTTGTTTAACAGATGCCTGACGACGAGGTCAGATATTCCTCTCAGCTTCGTGTTGAGCCGACCTTCGGGTTCGATGCCTGACGGCAAGGTCAGATGTTCTTCTCAACTTCTTGTTGTGCAGGCCTTCGGGTTTAGTGCATGTTAGTTTAACTAACGCCTGATGGGGAGGTCAGATGCTCCTCTCAACTTCAAGTTGAGCCGGTCTTCGGGTTCGATACCTGTTTGTTTAACAGATGATTGACAGCGAGGTGAGATGTTCTTCTCAACTAAGGGTTGAGACGGCCTTCGGGTTTCATGCCTGTTTGTTTAATAGATGCCTGACAGTGAGGTCAGACGTTCTTCTTAACTTCGGGTTGAGGCTACCTTCGGGTTCCACACCTTTTTGTTTAACAGATGCCTGACGGCGAGGTCAGATGTTCTTCTCAACTTCGGGTTGAGCCGACCTTTGGGTTCGATGCCTATTTGTTTAACAGATGCCTGGCGGCTAGGTCAGATATTTTTCTCAACTTCAGGTTGAGCCGGCCTTCGGGTTCATTCCTGTTTGTTTAATTAATGCCTAACAGCGAGGTCAGATGTTTTTCTCAACTTCGGGTTGAGTCGGCCATCAAATTCGATGCCTGTTTGTTTAACTAATGCTTGACAGTAAGGTCAGATGTTCTTCTCAACTTCGTGTTGTCCCGGCCTTCGGGTTCGATTCCTGTTTGTTTAACTAATACCTGATGGGGAGGTCAAATGTTCCTCTCAAGTTCAAGTTGAGCCGAACTTTGGGTTCGACGCCTGTTTGTTTAACAGATATTTGACGGCGAGGTCAGATGTTCCACTCAACTTCGGGTTGAGCCTGCCTTCGGGTTCCACACCTTTTTGTTTAACAGATGCTTGATGGAGAGGTCAGATTTTCTTCTCAACTTCGGGTTGAGCCGACCTTTGGGTTCGATGCCTGTTTGTTTAACAGATGCCTGGCGGTTAGGTCAGAAGTTTTTCTCAACTTCAGGTTGAGCCGGCCTTCGGGTTCATTCCTGTTTGTTTAATTAATGCCTGACAGCAAGGTTAGATGTTCTTCTCAACTTCGGGTTGAGTCGGCCATCAAATTCGATGCCTGTTTGTTTAACTAATGCATGACAGTGAGGTCAGATGTTCTTCTCAACTTCGTGTTGTGCCGGCCTTCGGGTTCGACGCCTGTTTGTTTAACTAATACCTGATGGGGAGGTCAGATGTTCCTCTCAACTTTAAGTTGAGCCGGCCTTTGGGTTTGACCCCTGTTTCTTTAACAGATGTTTGACGGCAAGGTCAGATGTTCTTCTCAACTAAGGATTGAGACTCCCTTCAGGTTCGATGCATGTTTGTTTAACAGATGCCTGACGGCGAGGTCAAATGTTCTTCTCAACTTCGGGTTGAACCGACCTTCGGGTTCGATGCCTGTTTGTGTAACAGATTCCTGACGGCGAGGTCAGATGTTCCTCTCAACTTCGTGTTGTGCCGGCCTTCGGGTTCGATGCCTGTTTGTTAAACTAATGCCTGATGGGGAGGTTAGATGTTCCTCTCAACTTAAAGTTAAGCCAGCCTTCGGGTTTGATACCTGTTTGTTTAATAGATGTTTGACGGCGAGGTCAGATGTTCTTCTCAACTTCGTGTTATGCCGGCCTTCGGGTTTGATGCCTGTTTGTTAAACTAATGCCTGATGGGTAGGTCAGATGTTCCTCTCAACTTCAAGTTGAGCCGGTCTTCGGGTTCGCTACCTGTTTGTTTAACAGATGATTGACGGCGAGGTTAGATGTTCTTCTCAACTAAGGGTTGAGACGGCATTCGGGTTTGATGCCTGTTTGTTTAACAGATGCCTGACGGCGAGGTCAGACGTTCTTCTCAACTTCGGGTTGAGCCGGCCTTCGGGTTCCACACCTTTTTGTTTAACAGATGCCTGACAGCAAGGTCAAATGTTCTTCTCAACTTCGGGGTGAGGCGGCCTTTAGGTTCGATGCCTATTTGTTTAACAGATGCCTGGCGGCTAGGTCAGATGTTCTTCTCAACTTCGGGTTGAGCCGGCCTTCGGGTTCGATTCCTGTTTGTTTAACTAATGTCTGACAGCGAGGTCAGATGTTCTTCTCAACTTCGGGTTGAGTCGGCCATCAAATTCGATGCCTGTTTGTTTAACTAATGCCTGACAGTGAGGTCAGATGTTCTTCTCAACTTCGTGTTGTGCCGGCCTTCGGGTTCGATGCCTGTTTGTTTAACTAATACCTGATGGGGAGGTCAGACGTTCCTCTCAACTTCCAGTTGAGCCGGCCTTTGGATTCGACGCCTGTTTGTTTAACAGATGTTTGACGGCAAGGTCAGATGTTCTTCTCAACTAAGGATTGAGACGGCCTTCAGGTTCGATGTATGTTTGTTTTACAGATGCCTGACGGCGAGGTCGAATGTTCTTCTCAACTTCAGGTTGAGCCGGCCTTCGGGGTCGATGCCTATTTGTTTAACAGATGTTTGACAGCAAGGTCAGATGTTCTTCTCAACTAAGGATTGAGACGGCCTTCGGGTTCGATGCCTGTTTGTTTAACAGATGCCTGACGGCGAGGTCAAATGTTCTTCTCAATTTCGGGTTGAGCCAGCCTTCGGGCTCAATGCCTGTTTGTTTAATAGATGTTTGACGGCGAGGTCAGATGTTCTTCTCAACTAAGGATTGAGACGGCCTTCGGGGTCGATGCCTATTTGTTTAACAAATGTTTGACGGCGAGGTCAGATGTTCTTCTCAAATAAGGATTGAGACGGCCTTCGGGTTGATGCCTGTTTGTTTAACTAATGCCTGTTAGGGAGGACAAATGTTCCTCGCAACTTCAACTTGAGCTGGCCTTCTGGTTCGATATCAGTTTGTTTAACAGATGTTTGACGGTGATGTCAGATGTTCTTCTCAACTAAGGGTTTATACGGCCTTCGGGTTTGATGCCTGTTTGTTTAATAGATGCCTGACGGCGAGGTCAGACGTTCTTCTCAACTTCGGGTTGAGTCGACCTTCGGGTTCCACACCTTTTTGTTTAACAGATGCCTGACGACAAGGTCAAATGTTCTTCTCAACTTCGGGGTGAGCCGACCTTTGGGTTCGATGCCTATTTGTTTAACAGATGTCTGGCGGCTAGGTCAGATGTTCTTCTCATCTTCGGGTTGAGCCGGCCTTCGGGTTCGATTCCTGTTTGTTTAACTAACGTCTGAAAGCGAGGTCGGATGTTCTTCTCAAATTCGGGTTGAGTCGGCCATCAAATTTGATGTCTGTTTGTTTAACTGATGTTTGACAGTGAGGTCAGATGTTCTTCTCAACCTCGTGTTGTGCCGGCGTTCGGGTTCGATGCCTGTTTGTTTAACTAATACCTGATGGGGAGGTCAGATGTTCCTCTCAACTTCATGTTGAGCCAGCCTTCGGGTTCAATGCCTGTTTGTTTAATAGATGTTTGACGGCGAGGTCAGATGTTCTTCTCAACTAAGGATTGAGACGGCCTTCGGGGTTGATGCCTATTTGTTTAACAAATGTTTGACGGCGAGGTCAGATGTTCTTCTCAAATAAGGATTGAGACGGCCTTCAGGTTCGATGCCTGTTTGTTTAACTAATGCTTGATAGGGAGGTCAAATGTACCTCTTAACTTCAAGTTGAGCCGGCCTTCTGGTTCGATACCAGTTTGATTAACAGATGTTTGACGGTAAGGTCAGATGTTCTTCTCAACTAAGGGTTGAGACGACCTTCGGGTTTGATGCAAATTTGTTTAAATGATGCCTGACGGCGAGGTCATACGCTCTTCTCAACTTCGGGTTGAGCCGACCTTCGGGTTCCACACCTTTTTGTTTAACAGATGCCTTACGGCGAAGTCAAATGTTCTTCTCAACTTCGGGGTGAGCCGGCCTTTGGGTTTGATGCCTGTTTGTTTAAGAGATGCCTGGCGGCTAGGTCATATGTTCTTCTCAACTTCGGGTTTAGCCGGCATTCGGGTTCGATTCCTGTTTGTTTAACTAATGTCTGACAGCGAGGTTGGATGTTCTTCTCAACTTCGGGTTGAGTCGGCCATCAAATTTGATGTCTGTTTGTTTAACTGATGCTTAACAGCGAGGTCAGATGTTCTTCTCAACTTCGTGTTGTGCCGGCGTTCGGGTTCGATGCCTGTTTGTTTAACTAATACCTGATGGGGAGGTCAGATGTTCCTTTCAACTTCAATTTGAGCCAGCCATCAGGTTCAATGCCTGTTTGTTTAATAGATGTTCGACGACGAGGTCAGATGTTCTTCTCAACTAAGGATTGAGACGGCCTTCGGGGTCGATGCCTTTTTGTTTAACAGATGTTTGACAGCGAGGTCAGATGTTCTTCTCAACTAAGGATTGAGACGGCCTTCAGGTTCGATGCCTGTTTGTTTAACATATGCCTGACGGCGAGGTCAAATGTTCTTCTCAATTTCGGGTTGAGCCGGCCTTCGGGTTCAATGCCTATTTGTTTAATAGATGCCTGACGGCGAGGTCTAATGTTATTTTCAACTTTGGGTTGAGCCGCCCTTCGGGTTCGATGCCTGTTTGTTTAACAGATACCTGACGGTGAGGTCAAATTTATTCTCAACTTCGGGTTGAGCCAGCCTTCGGATTTGATGCCTGTTTGTTTAACAGATGCCTGACAGCGAGGTCAGATGTTCCTCTCAACTTCGTGTTGAGCCGGCCTTTGGGTTTGATGCTTGTTTGTTTAATAGATTCCTGGCGGCTAGGTTAGTTGTTCTTCTCGACTTTGGGTTGAGCCGGCCTTTGGGTTCGATTCCTGTTTGTTTAACTAATGTCTGACAGCGAGGTCGGATGTTCTTCTCAAATTCGGGTTGAGTCGGCCATCAAATTTGATGTCTGTTTGTTTAACTGATGCTTGACAGTGAGGTCAGATATTCTTCTCAACCTCGTGTTGTGCCGGCGTTCGGGTTCGATGCCTGTTTGTTTAACTAATACCTGATGGGGTGGTCAGATGTTCCTCTCAACTTCATGTTGAGCCAGCCTTGGGTTCAATGCCTGTTTGTTTAATAGATGTTTGACGGCGAGGTCAGATGTTCCTCTCAACTTCAAGTTGAGCCGCCCTTCTTGTTCGATACCAGTTTGCTTAACAGATGTTTGACGGTGAGGTCAAATGTTCTTCTCAACTAAGGGTTGAGACGACCTTCGGGGTTGATGCCTGTTTGTTTAACAGATGCCTGACGGCGAGGTCAGACGTTCTTCTCAACTTCGGGTTGAGCTGACCTTCGGGTTCCACACCTTTTTGTTTAATAGATGCCTTACGGCGAAGTCAGATGTTCTTCTCAACTTCGGGGTGAGCCGGCCTTTGGGTTCGATGCATGTTTGTTTAAGAGATGCCTGGAGGCTAGGTCAAATGTTCTTCTCAACTTCGGGTTGAGCCGGCCTTCGGGTTCGATTCCTGTTTGTTTAACTAATGTCTGACAGTGAGGTCGGATGTTCTTCTCAACTTCGGGTTGAGTCGGCCATCAAATTTGATGTCTGTTTGTTTAACTGATGCTTGACAGCAAGGTCAGATGTTCTTCTCAACTTCGTGTTGTGCCGGTGTTCGGGTTCGATGCCTGTTTGTTTAACTAATACCTGATGGGGAGGTCTGATGTTCCTTTCAACTTCAATTTGAGCCAGCCTTCGTGTTCAATGCCTGTTTGTTTAATAGATGTTCGACGGCGAGGTCAGATGTTCTTCTCAACTAAAGATTGAGACGGCCTTCGGGGTCGATGCCTATTTGTTTAACTAATGTTTGACGGCGAGGTCAGATGTTCTTCTCAAATAAGGATTGAGACCGCCTTCGGGTTCGATGCCTGTTTGTTTAACAGATGCCTGACGACAAGGTCAAATGTTCTTCTCAATTTCGGGTTGAGCCGACCTTCGGGTTCGATGCCTATTTGTTTAACAGATGCCTGAGGGCTAGGTCTAATTTTCTTATCAACTTTGGGTTGAGCAACCCTTCAGGTTCGATCCCTGTTTTTTTAACAGATGCCTGACGGTGAGGTCAGATGTTCTTCTCAACTTCGTGTTGAGCCGACCTTCGGATTTGATGCTTGTTTGTTTAACAGATGCCTGATAGCGAGGTCAGATGTTCCTCTCAACATCGTGTTGAGCCGGCCTTCGGGTTCGATGTATGTTTGTTTAACAGATGCCTGACGGCGAGGTCAGATGTTCTTCTTAACTTCGTGGTGAGCCGGCCTTCGGGTTCGATGCCTGTTTGTTTAACTAATTCCTGATGGGGAGGTCAGATGTTCCTCTCAACTTCAAGTTGAGCCGGCCTTCGGGTTCGATTCCTGTTTGTTTAACAGATGTTTGACGACGATATCAGATGTTCTTCTCAACTAAGGTTTGAGACGGCCTTCGGGTTCGATGCCTGTTTGTTTAATAGATGTTTGACTGCGAGGTCAGATGTTCTTCTCAACTAAGGATTGAGACCGCCTTCGAATTTGATGCCTGTTTGTTTAACAGATGCCTGACAGCAAGGTCAAATGTTCTTTTCAACTTCGGGTTGAGCCGGCCTTCGGGATCGATGCCTGTTTGTTTAACAGATGCCTGACGGCGAGGTCTAATGTTCTAGTCAACTTTGGGTTGAGCTGCCCTTCGGGTTCGATGCCTGTTTGTTTAATAGATGCCTGACGGTGAGGTCAGATGTTCTTCTCAACTTCGGGGTGAGCCGGCCTTTGGATTTTATGCCAGTTTGTTTAACAGATGCTTGACAGTGAAGTCAAATGTTCCTGAATGCGATGTTGAGCCGACCTTCGGGTTTGATGCCTGTTTGTTTAACTGATGCCTGAATGCGATGTCAGATGTTCCTCTCAACTTCGTGTTGAGTCGGCCTTCGGATTCGATGCCTGTTTGTTTAGCAGATGCCTGACGGCGAGGTCAGATATTCTTCTCAATTTCGTGTTGTTCCGACCTTCGGGTTCGATGCCTATTTGTTTAACTAATGCCTGATGGGGAGGTCAGATGTTCCTCTCAACTTCAAGTTGAGCCGGCCTTCGGGTTCGATGCCTATTTATTTAATAGATGTTTGACGGCGATGTCAGATGTTCTTCTCAACTACGGATTGAAACGGCCTTCGGGTTCGATGCCTGTTTCTTTGACGGATGTTTGACGGAGAGGTCAGATGTTCTTCTCAACTAAGGATTGAGACGGCCTTCGGGTTCGATGCCTGTTTGTTTAACAGATGCCTGATGACGAGGTCAAATGTACTTCTCAACTTCGGGTTGAGCCGGCCTTCGGGTTCGATGCCTGTTTGTTTAACAGATGCCTGACGACGAGGTCTAATGTTCTTATCAACTTCGGGTTGACCCGCCCTTCGGGTTCGATACCTGTGTGTTTAACATATGCCTGACGGTGAAGTCAGATGTTCTTCTCAACTTCGGGTTGAGCCGGCCTTTGGATTTGATGCCTGTTTGTTTAACAGATGCCTGACAGCGAGGTCTGTTGTTCCTCTCAACTTCGTGTTGAGCCGGCCATCGGGTTCGATGTCTGTTTGTTTAACAGATGCCTGACGGCGAGGTCATATGTTCCTCTCAACTTCGTGTTGAGCCAGCCTTCGGGTTCGATGCCTGTTTGTTTAACAGATGCCTGACGGCGAGGTCAGATCTTCTTCTCAACTTCGTGTTGTGCCGGCCTTCGGGTTCGATGCCTGTTTGTTTAACTAATGCCTAATGGGGAGGTCAGATGTTCCTCTCAACTTCAAGTTGAGCCGGCCTTCGGGTTCGATGCCTGTTTATTTAACAGATGTTTGACAGCGAGGTCAGATGTTCTTCTCAACTTCGTCTTGTGCCGGCGTTTGGGCTCGATGCCTGTTTGTTTAACGAATACCTGATGGGGAGCTCAGATGTTCCTCTCAACTTCAAGTTGAGCCGGCCTTCGGGTTCGATGCCTATTTGTTTAATAGATGTTTGACGGCGATGTCAGATGTTCTTTTCAACTAAGGATTGAGACGACCTTCGGGTAGGATGCCTGTTTGTTTAACGGATGTTTGACGGCGAGGTCAGATGTTCTTCTCAACTAAGGATTGAGACGGCCTTCAGGTTCGATACTTATTTGTTTAACAGATGCCTGACGGTGAGGTCAAATGTACTTCTCAACTTCGGGTTGAGCCGGCCTTCGGGTTCGATGCCTGTTTGTTTAACAGATGCCTGACGAAGAGGTCTAATGTTCTTATCAACTTCGGGTTGACCCGCCCTTCGGGTTCGATGCCTGTGTGTTTAAGATATGCCTGACGGTGAGGTCAGATGTTCTTCTCAACTTCGAGTTGAACCGGCCTTCGGATTTGATGCCTGTTTGTTTAACAGATGCCTGACAGCGAGGTCTGATGTTCCTCTCAACTTCGTGTTGAGCCGGCCTTCGAGTTCGATGTCTGTTTGTTTAACAGATGCCTGACGGCGAGGTCAGATGTTCCTCTCAACTTCGTGTTGAGCCGGCCTTCGGGTTCGATGCCTTTTTGTTTAACAGATGCCTGACGGCAAGGTCAGATCTTCTTCTCAACTTCGTGTTGTGCGGGCCTTCGGGTTTAATGCCTGTTTGTTTAACTAATGCCTAATGGGGAGGTCAGATGTTCCTCTCAACTTCAAGTTGAGCCGGCCTTCGGGTTCGATGCCTGTTTATTTAACAGATGTTTGACGGCAAGGTCAGATGTTCTACTCAACTAAGGGTTGAGACGACTTTCGGGTTTGATGCCTGTTTATTTAATAGATGCCTGACGGCAAGGTCAAATGTTCTTCTCATCTTCGGGTTGAGCCGGCCTTTGGGTTCGATGTCTGTTTATTTAACAGATGCCTGACGGCTAGGTCATATGTTCTTCTCAACTTCGGGTTGAGTCGGCCTTCGGATTCGATTCCTGTTTGTTTAACTAATGCATGACAGCGAGGTCGGATGTTCTTCTCAACTTCGAGTTGAGTCGGCCATCAAATTCGATGCTTGTTTGTTTAACTGATGCCTGACAGCGAGGTCAGATGTTCTTCTCAACTTCGTGTTGTGCCGGCGTTCGGGTTCGATGCCTGTTTGTTTAAGGAATACCTGATGGGGAGGTCAGATGTTCCTCTCAACTTAAAGTTGAGCCGGCCTTCGGGTTCAATGCCTATATGTTTAATAGATGTTTGACGGCGATGTCAGATGTTCTTCTCAACTAAGGATTGAGACGGCCTTCGGGTTTGATGCCTGTTTGTTTAACGGATTTTTGACGGCGAGGTCAGATGTTCTTCTCAACTAAGGAATGAGACGGCCTTCGGGTTCGATGCCTGTTTGTTTAACAGATGCCTGACGGGGAGGTCAAATGTATTTCTCAACTTCGGGTTGAGCCGGCCTTTGGGTTCGATGCCTGTTTGTTTAACAGATGCCTTACGACGAGGTCTAATGTTCTTATCAACTTCGGGTTGACCCACCCTTGGGGTTCGATGCCTGTGTGTTTAACATATGCCTGACGGTGAGGTCAGATGTTCTTCTCAACTTCGGGTTGAGTCGGCCTTCGCATTTGATGCTTGTTTGTTTAACAGATGCCTGACAGCGAGGTCTGATGTTCCTCTCAACTCCGTGTTTAGCCGGCCTTTGGATTCGATGTCTATTTGTTTAACGGATGCCTGACGGCAAGGTCAGATGTTCCTCTCAACTTCGTGTCGAGCCGGCCTTCGGTTTCGATGCCTGTTTGTTTAACAGATGCCTGACAGCGAGGTCACATCTTCTTCTCAACTTCATGTTGTGTCGGCCTTCGGGTTCGATGCCTGTTTGTTTAACTAATGCCTAATGGGGAGGTCAGATGTTCCTCTCAACTTCAATTTGAGCCGGCCTTCGGGTTCGATGCCTGTTTATTTAACAGATGTTTGACAGCGAGGTCAGATGTTCTACTCAACTAAGGGTTAACACGACCTTCGGGTTTGATGCCTGTTTATTTAACAGATGCCTGACGGCAAGGTCAAATGTTCTTCTCATCTTCGGGTTGAGCCGACCTTTGGGTTCGATGCCTGTTTATTTAACAGATGCCTGGCGGCTAGGTCAGATGTTCTTTTCAACTTCGGGTTGAGTCGGCCTTCGGGTTCGATTCCTGTTTGTTTAACTAATGCTTGACAGCGAGGTCGGATGTTCTTCTCAACTTCGGGTTGAGTCGGCCATCAAATTCGATGCCTGTTTGTTTAACTGATTCCTGACAGCGAGGTCAGAAGTTCTTCTCAACTTCGTGTTGTGCCGGCGTTCGGGTTCGATGCCTATTTGTTTAACGAATACCTGATGGGGAGGTCAGATGTTCCTCTCAACTTCAAGTTGAACCGGCTTTCGGGTTCGATGCCTATTTGTTTAATAGATGTTTGACGGCGATGTCAGATGTTCTTCTCAACTAAGGATTGAGACGGCCTTCGGGTTCGATGCCTGTTTGTTTAATGGATGTTTGACGGCGAGGTCAGATGTTCTTCTCAACTAAAGATTGAGACGGCCTTCGGGTTCGATGCCTGTTTCTTTAACAGATGTCTGACGGCGAGGTCAAATGTACTTCTCAACTTCGGGTTGAGCCGGCCTTCGGGTTCGATGCCTGTTTGTTTAACAGATGCCTGACGACGAGGTCTAATGTTCTTATCAACTTCGGGTTGACCCGCCCTTCGGGTTCGATGCCTGTCTGTTTAACATATGCCTGACGGTGAGGTCAGATGTTCTTCTCAACTTCGGGTTGAGCCGGCCTTCGGATTTGATGCCTGTTTGTTTAACAGATGCTTGACAGTGAAGTCAAATGTTCCTCTCAACTTCATGTTGAGCCGACCTTCGGGTTCGATGCCTGTTTGTTAAACAGATGCCTACGGCGAGGTCAGATGTTCCTCTCAACTTCTTGTTGAGCCTGCCTTCGGGTTCGATGCCTGTTTGTTTAACAGATGTCTGGCGGCTAGGTCAGATGTTCTTCTCAACTTCGTGTTGAGCTGGCCTTCGGTTTCGATGCCCGCTTTTATTTAGAGATTACCTGCTGGTTAGCAAATGTTCTCAACTTCGTGTTGAGCCGGCCTTCGGGTTCGATGCTCGCTTTTATTTATCGAATGCCTGCTTGGATTAGCAGATGTTCTCAACTTCGTGTTGAGTCGGCCGTCGGGTTCGATGCTCGCTTTTATTTAGCGAATGCCTGCTTGGATTAGTAAATGTTCTCGACTTCGTGTTGAACCGGCCTTTGGGTTCGATGCTCGCTTTTATTTAGTGAATTCCTGCTTGGATAAGCAGATGTTCTCAACTTCATGTTGAGCCGGTGTTTGGGTTTGATGCTCCCTTTTATTTAAAGATTACTTGCTGGTTAGCAGATGCTCTCAACTTCGTATTGAGTTAGCCTTCATGTTCGATGCCCGCTTTTATTTAGCGATTGCCTGCTTGTTAGCAGATGTTCTCAACTTCGTGTTGAGACGACCATCGGATTCGATGCTCGCTTTTATTTAGCGAACTCCTGCTTGGATTAGCAGACGTTCTCAACTTCGTGTTGAGCCGGCCTTCCAGTTCGATGGTTGATTGTTTAACAAATGCCTGACGACGAGTTCAAATGTTCTTCTCAACTTCGTGTTGTGCCGGCCTTCGGGTTCGATGCGTGTTTGTTTAAAAGATGCTTGATGGTGATGTCAGATGTTCTTCTCAACTAAGGGTTGAGATGGCCTTCGGGTTCGATACTTGTTTGTTTAACAGATGTTTGACGGTGATGTCAGATGTTCTTCTCAACTAAGGGTTGAGATGGCCTTCGGGTTTGATGCCTGTTTGTTTAACAGATGCCTGACGGCGAGGTCAGACGTTCTTCTCAACTTCGGGTTGAGTCGACTTTCGGGTTCCACACCTTTTTTTAACAGATGCCTGACGGCAAGGTCAGATGTTCTTCTCAACTTCGGGTTGAGCCGACCTTCGGGTTCGATACCTGTTTGTTTAACTAATGCCTGACAGCGAGGTCGGATGTTCTTCTCAACTTCGGGTTGAGTCGGCCACCAAATTCGATGCATGTTTGTTTAACTGATGCCTGACAGCGAGGTCAGATGTTCTTCTTAACTTCGTGTTGTGCCGACCTTCGGGTTCGATTCGTGTTTGTTTAACTAATACGTGATCTGGAGGTCAGTTGTTCCTCTCAACTTCAAGTTGAGCCAGCCTTCGGGGTCGATTCTTGTTTGTTTAACAGATGTTTGACGACGAGGTCAGATGTTCTTCTTAACTAAGGATTGAGACGGCCTTCGGGTTCGATGCCTGTTTGTTTAACTGATGCCTCACAGCGAGGTCAAATGTTCTTCTCAACTTCGGGTTGAGCCGGCCTTCAGCTTCGATGCCTGTTTGTTTAACAAATGCCTGATGGCGAGGTCTAATGTTCTTATCAACTTTTGGTTGAGCCGCCCTTCGGTTTCGATGCCTTTTTGTTTAATTGATGCCTGACAGCGAGGTCAGATGTTCCTCACAAATTAGTGTTGAGCCTGCCTTCGGGTTCGATGACTGTTTGTTTAACAGATGCCTGACAACGAGGTCAGATGTTCTTATAAACTTCGGGTTGAGCCGCCCTTCGGGTTTGATGCCTGTTCGTTTAACTAATGCCTGATGGGGAGGTCAGATGTTCCTCTCAACTTCAAGTTGAGCCGGCCTTCGGGTTCGATGCCTGTTAGTTTAACAGATGTTTGACGACAAGGTCAAATGTTCTTCTCAACTAAGGATTAGGACGACCTTTGGGTTCGATGCCTGTTTGTTTAACAAATGTTTGAAGGCGAGGTCAGATGTTCTTCTCAACTAAGGATTGAGACCACCTTCGGGTTCGATGCCTGTTTGTTTAACAGATTCCTGACTGCGAGGTCAAATGTTCTTCTCAACTTCGGGTTGAGCCGGCGTTCGAGTTCGATGCCTTTTTTTTAACAGATGCCTGACGGCGAGGTCTAATGTTCTTATCAACTTCAGGTTGAGCAGCCATTCGGGTTCGATGCCTATTTTTTTAACAGATGCCTGACGGTGAGGTCAGATGTTCTTCTCAACTTCGGGTTGAGCCGGCCTTCGGATTTGATGCCTTTTTGTTTAACAGATGCTTGACAGTGAAGTCAAATGTTCCTCTCAACTTCATGTTGAGCCGACCTTCGGGTTCGATGCCTATTTGTTTAACAGATGCCTGATGGCGAGGTCAGATGTTCCTCTCAACTTCTTGTTGAGCCGGCCTTCGGGTTCGATGCATGTTTGTTTAACAGATGCCTGGCGGCTAGGTCAGATGTTCTTCTCAACTTCGTGTTGTGCCGGTCTTCGGGTTCGATGCCTGTTTGTTTAACTAATGCCTGACAGCGAGGTCGGATGTTCTTCTCAACTTCGGGTTGAGTCGGCCATCAAATTCGATGCCTGTTTGTTTAACTGATGCCTGACAACAAGGTCAGATTTTCTTCTCAACTTTGTGTTGTGCCGCCGTTCGGGTTCGATGCCTATTTGTTGAACTAATACCTGATGGGGAGGTCAGATGTTCCTCTCAACTTCAAGTTGAGCCGGCCTTCGGGTTCGATGCCAATTTGTTTAATAGATGATTGACGGAGAGGTAAGATGTTCTTCTCAACTAACGATTGAGACGGCCTTCGGGTTTGATGCCTGTTTGTTTAACAGATGTTTGACGGCGAGGTCATATGTTCTTCTCAACTAAGAATTGAGACGGCCTTCGGGTTCGATGCCTGTTTGTTTAACAGATGCCTGACGGCGAGGTCAAATGTTCTTCTCAACTTCGGGTTGAGCCGGCCTTCGGGTTCAATGCCTGTTTGTTTAACAGATGCCTGACAACGAAGTCTAATGTTCTTATCAACTTCGGGTTGACGCGCCCTTCGGATTAGATGACTGTTTGTTTAACAGATGCCTGACGGTAAGGTAAGATGTTCTTCTCAACTTCGGGTTGAGCCGGCCTTCGGATTTGATGCCTGTTTATTTAATAGATGCTTGACAGTGAAGTCAAAAGTTCCTCTCAACTTCATGTTGAGCCGACCTTCGGGTTCGATGCCTGTTTGTTTAACTAATGCCTAATGGGGAGGTCAGATGTTCCTCTCAACTTCAAGTTGAGCCGGCCTTCGGGTTCGATGCCTGTTTATTTAACAGATGTTTGACAGCGAGGTCAGATGTTCTTCTCAACTTCGTGTTGTGCCGGTCTTCGGGTTCGATGCCGGTTTGTTTAACTAATGCCTGATGGGGAGGTCATATGTTCCTCTCAACTTCTAGTCGAGCCGGCCTTTGGGTTCGATACCTATTTGTTTAACAGATGTTTGACGGTGATGTAAGATGTTCTTCTCAACTAAGGGTTGAGACGGCCTTCGGGTTTGATGCCTGTTTGTTTAACAGATGCCTGACGGCGAGGTACGACGTTCTTCTCAACTTCGGGTTGAGTCGGCCTTCGGGTTCCACACCTTTTTTTTAACAGATGCCTGACGGCAAGGTCAGATATTCTTCTCAACTTCGGGTTGAGCCGGCCATTGGATTCGATGCCTGTTTGTTTAACAGATGCCTGACAGCGAGGTCGGATGTTCTTCTCAACTTCGGGTTGAGTCGGCCATCAAATTTGATGCCTGTTTACTTAACTGATGCCTGACAGCGAGGTCAGATGTTCTTCTTAACTTTGTGTTGTACCGACCTTCGGGTTCGATTCCTGTTTGTTTAACTAATACCTGATCGGGAGGTCAGATGTTCCTCTTAACTTCAAGTTGAGCTGGCCTTCAGGGTCGATTCCTATTTGTTTAACAAATGTTTGACAGCGAGGTCGGATGTTCTTCTACACTAAGGATTAAGATGGCCTTCGGGTTCGTTGCCTGTTTTTTTAATAGATGCCTGACAGCGAGGTCAAATGTTCTTCTCAACTTCGGGTTGAGCCGGTCTTCGGGTTCGATGCCTGTTTGATTAACAAATGCCTGGTGGTGAGGTCTAATGTTCTTGTCAACTTTTGGTTGAGCCGCCCATCGGTTTCGATGCCTGTTTGTTTAACTGATGCCTGACGGTGAGGTCATATGTTCTTCTCAACTTGGGGTTGATCCGGCCATCGGATTTGATGCCTGTTTGTTTAACAGATGCCTGATAGTTAAGTCAAATGTTCCTCTCAAATTCATGTTGAGCCGACCTTCGAGTTTGATGCCTGTTTGTTTAACAAATGCCTGACAGCAAGGTCAGATGTTCCTCTCAACTTCGTGTTGAGCCGGCCTTCTGGTTCGATGCCTGTTTGTTTAACAGATGCTTGACAGTGAGGTCAGATGTTCTTCTCAACTTCGTGTTGTGCCGGCCTTCGGGTTCGATCCCTGTTTGTTTAACTAATGCCTGATGGGGAGGTCAGATGTTCCTCTCAACTTAATATTGAGCCGGCCTTCGGGTTCGATGCCTGTTAGTTTAACAGATATTTGACGGCGAAGTCAGATGTTCTTCTCAACTAAGGATTGAGACGGCCTTCGGGTTCGATTCCTGTTTGTTTAACAGATGTTTGACGGCGAGGTCAGATATTCTTCTCAACTAAGGATTGAGACGGCCTTCGGGTTCGATGCTTGTTTGTTTAACAAATGCCTGACGGCGAGGTCAAATGTTCTTCTCAACTTCGGTTTGAGCCGACCTTCGGGTTCGATGCCTGTTTCTTTAACAGATGCCTGAAGGCGAGGTCTAATGTTCTTATAAACTTCGGGTTGAGCAGCCATTCGGGTTCGATGCCTATTTGTTTAATAGATGCCTGACGGTGAGGTCAGATGTTCTTCTCAACTTTGGGTTGAGCCGGCCTTCGGATTTGATGCCTGTTTGTTTAACAGATGCTTGACAGTGAAGTCAAATGTTCCTCTCAACTTCATGTTGAGCCGACCTTCGGGTTCGATGCCTGTTTGTTTAACAGATGCCTGACGGCGAGGTCAGATGTTCCTCTCAACTTCGTGTTGAGCCGGCCTTCGGGTTCGATGCCTGTTTGTTTAACAGATGCTTGACGGTGAGGTCAGATGTTCTTCTCAACTTCGTGTTGTGTCGGCCTTCGAGTTCGATCCCTGTTTATTTAACTAATGCCTGATGGGGAGGTTAGATGTTCCTCTCAACTTCATATTTAGCTAGCCTTCGAGTTCGATACCTATTTGTTTAACAGATGTTTGAAGGTGAGGTCAGATGTTCTACTCAACTAAGGCTTGAGACGACCTTTGGGTTTGATGCCTGTTTGTTTAACAGATGACTGACGGCAAGGTTAAATGTTCTTCTCAACTTCGGGTTGAGCCGATCTTCGGGTTCAATGCCTGTTTGTTTAACAGATGCCTGACGGTGAGGTCTAATGTTCTTATCAACTTAGGATTGAGACGGCCTTCGGGTTCGATGCCTGTTGTTGCACCCTAAAATTTGCCCAACCTTATTCACTTGGTTTATGTTTCAATGTCATTAGCATTTGCATATAGAGTCATGTACATAGACTAACCATCTGCATAGCATAAGCATAGCAAGTCATACAACAGGGGGACCAATCATTATTCTCATCTCTAGAAGCCTATAAAGAGGTTATTATCTCATTCAAGTCATCAGGAAAGAATTTGAAAGCAAAGAGTTCAGCAGATCAAGTCTTGAGTCCATCTCCTAGCTGAGGGTGTCTGAGGGTCAGCAAGAGGGTTGTGAGCTGTGAGGTGAAGGCATGGAGAGTATCTAGACATTATGAGAGACTTAGAAAGTCATTTGAAGAAGGAGACAAGTCATTGATGAGAGCACAAGAGCTATAGCTGAAGGCAGTCAACTAGGGTTTCATCTGGGTCAACCCTAGGTCAACCCTAGGTCAATTGACTGATTTAAGGGGCATTAAAGTCTATTGGAGAGATGTGGGGTTCATCATTTGACATATAAAGAAGGATATGGAGATATGCCAAGGAGAATTCAAGAGAAATCAAGGAGAAGAGGAGTTTCTAAATTAGGGTTTCTGTGTAAAATCCCCTAGTTTAGGTCAAATTTCCAAGCAAGATAAGTCAAAATGCAAGCTTCAAATGGCTTCTTGGCCAACATGAAACTTGTAGAGGATCTCAAGACCTTTAATTTGAGTGGTGGAAGACATAAAGGAGATTTATAGAACTCAAGTTATGGTCCTTGCAAGTTACAGGTCATCTGAGGTATCTGAATTTTTGTCTGTGAAAGTGACTTGACTTCCAAGCTAGTTTTGCCCCTCAAGGAGATTTCAAATGAAATCTTGGTCAACATGAGAATTGTTCCTCATTGTCTTAGCTTTCTAGAATGGTATAGCATGCCCTCATATGATGTGGAGAACTCAACTTATGGTCTTGGCAAGCAAAGGGTATTTTGGGCATTTGTGAATTACAGGTCATTTTAACCTATGTCCAAAACTCATACAAGGAGGCCTCAAATGGAAAAACTTACAACATCAAACTTGCTCCAAATGGGATTTTAAGTCTAGAAAGAAGGTCACAAATTGTTGGAAAAGCTCATAACATGAAGTTGCATGATTGGTCCAAATTTGAACTAAAAAGGCTTATAATTTGAATAAAGTCAAGATGGAAAATGGTTTGGGAGATTTATGAGTCCAAATGGAGACTTCCAATATATGATTTTGAATGGAAAAGCAATTCTAAGAACAATGGTTCAAACATTTTTTTGAGTTTAGAAGGAAAAAAGGAAGATATTCATGGTTACTTGCATTTTAAGAAACATTTCAAAAATGGACCAAAGTTGGAAGGCAAGGGAATGTGTAAGAGGGATCTAGAATGTTCATGTGAACACTATATATTCATGAAAGGAAGATTGATCAAGGGTTGGATCCATTTTTCACCAAGAATTCCCCAAATTCTCTCATTCTTTTCTCATTGCAATTTCACTTCAATCTCACAAAATCTTCATCAATTTTCATCCACATTGATTCTTCTACATTCAATCATCATCCTGGATCATAATTGAAGCAAAGATTTGGTGGTTAGAATCCATTTTCGTGCACTTTCTTCAAGAACATACAAGCTGCAAATTCGGTTGTAGATCAAGATCCAAGCCAAGTTTCATTCAAGTGTTGCATACAGAAGCAAGAGCTTCACTCACTGATCAAGATCTGAGCATTGGTGTTGGTGGATTCACAAGTTTCCATAGCTGTCTTCAAGCTTTTGCACCAGGTGTGTTTTCATTCAAACAGCTTAATTCAATTAGGTTAGCATGATTTTATTAGTTTAGATGTAATGTAGGATGTTAGTAGAGTAATTAGGATGAATTTGGAGTGGTTTGGTGATGATGATTAGCAGGTTGTAAAAACTGTTTGGATCAAGAACTCTTAGGTTAGTGCATTATAATGTTAGGTTGTTAGCGCAGGATAATCACCATTAGTTATAGATTAGATTAGTGCAAGTTTGATTGAGAATTGTTGTGATGCATCTCAGAGTATATCCATGGTGACCAGGACTTGCATCGATCGGGTTGAGAGTTGTGTTGAGTTTCAGATCAATCTAGTGCCATAGGATTGTAGAGGGAAGGATTTAGAGTAAGTTTCATGTTCATATCGTGGCATTTCATGGCCTAGAGAGAGAGAACCGAGAGCTTGAACATTGGACGTTCATGGCAGGTGCATGAGGGTTTCAGAAACCCTAGATGATCAAATGAAGGAGACGAAATCTTGTGCGTTCATTTCATGTGGACTTTTGACCTCAGAGAGTAATCCTAGGGCTGAGATTTAATTCTGATTTGGAGGGAAATGTGTTGGAGCCAAACGCACCGTTTCATTAATTGAAACGGGCGGGCCTAAGATGATGTTGATATTCCCACCCCCAGTGCGTGAGCCCAAACCAGTTTGAACGTGATTTCCTATTCTATTTTCACCCCCTGCGCTGTTTCTTATTTTTTCATTATTGCTGACTCAAGCTGGGCCTTAACCAATTGCTATACGCACCCCTGTCTGCTTGGCCCATCCTAATTTTAACTGAGCGCGCCTACTAACTACACCCCTCCCCCATTTATTTCTTTCATTTTGTTTTTTATTCCTCTTAATATTTTTATGCATTTTCATTAATTCCTAATAAATACATAAAAAATTATTTTCAAGTCATTCTTTTTACACTATTTTCATTAGAATGTCTAGAAAATTATAGAAAAATAAAATTGCATTTTTATTTTCATTTCATATTTTTTCCATATTTTCTAAATAAATGTCATTTTAAATAGGTTCATTTCATGCATGATTTTACTAATTTTTGTTCTATTACATGCTTTCATATTTTTTTGTTCATTCTTTTTAGGGTGTTTAGATTAGATATTGAACTTGTAGATTCAATTTAGTTCCCATTTATAGGAATTAATTTTAGGTGATTAATGTAGTCTTGAACAACATGAACAAATTAGGGTTTTTTAGGTGATGACTTAGGAAGTTTGATTCTTTCCCTTAGGACTTAGGATTTAACTAGATTAGTTATGGGACTATAGGGGTTATGGGTAGTTATTAGATCCCCTTAGAAAAGTCAGGATTCCCCTACTGCTATTATTACTGTCTGTATATCTGATTGACTGGTGTGGTGTGCCCTCTGGGGATTATTGCTTGCTTGCTTGGGTATTGGGATTGTCTGGGGACTTGGGAGAGCTGAAGACTTGAGGAGATGAAGACCATTGGAGATCCAGAGATTTAAGATCATTTGTCAAGAGTTGAGGAGGTTCTTGCCAGCAGTTGCTGAGAAGATTAGGGTTTAGGAACTAGGCAGAGCTCTAGATTAGAAAGCTTGCTTCTCAAACATAGATGGCTTTGTTTGCCTCTATCCTTTCTCTATGATTCAAAGTCTCTGTCAAATATCCACCTCCTTCCTTTGGAAGGATCAGTGAATATATTTGAAAGATAGAACTTTTGAGAGGAAACTTTCTGTTTAATGTTAACAGTTGATGAACCACCCTTGGTAGGTAATTAACTGTCTAACATTCATTCACTTTACTCTTGTGACTAATCCCTCATCCTGGAGGTTTGAGCTTGAAGAAAAGCCATTGCAGATGGAAGACTGATGATCAAAGCCCTTGCCTGAAGGTCATGAAGGTGGAGATTGATGCTTGTTGAAGCCTGTAGCTGATTGGAGATTACTTGAAGCCAGATGTTGATTCAGAGCTGCTGAAGCTGTTTGTTTCTTTTGCTGTATTTCATTTGCTGATGTATTGATTGGTTTTCTGGACTGTATTGTTTGCTGTTTACCCTGTTGGGTTGAAAGTGAAGCCTGTTCACTTTTGCCTATTGTTTTCTAGGTTCGAGGTTGAGTGGGACTCCCTTGCCTCGCTTGTACTGTTGCATCCATGCATTTTACTGCTTTACTGTATATATCTGATATTGTTTCTGTTTCTGCCTATCCCGTAGGATCTCTGTTTCTCTCTGCGCAAGAGAGGAGCATGATAGACACTAGGTCTTAACCCATGCATGATAACATTAGGTTAGTTTGTTTCCCTTCGCAACCATAGGTTAGAGTTCTGTCTCTTCTTTCTAAAAACAAACAGAAAAATACATAAAGATTTCAAACACAACAAAAGACACTTCTTTCGTAAAAGAAGGTGAACTCATCAAAGCGTCATTTTTGTCCGCCGGGACTGCTAATCAAGAAACCTTTTTCAGAAGGAATAAAATCAACCAAGACAGACTTGTGTCGTACGTGGCCCGAACTACGTTTGCTCTGATCTTCCATGCAGTGTGGAAGTACGTAGGCATAGGATGCGATATCCTAGCGAGCAACCTTCCCCTCCTTTCCCGTAGGTAGGCGAACTACGTTGACTCTGATTTCTCGTTCCAGACGGGAATACGTAGGCATAAAGTGCGATACTTTGCCGAGTCATTTTTATTTTCATTTTATTTTCTTTTTAACCCCTGACCTATAGTTTAGATAGAATAACAATCCATACCCGAAAACAAGCGTGGATCCCGTCGAGTACGACGGACGTGAGGGGTGCTAATACCTTCCCCTTGCGTAACCGACTCCCGAACCCAGGTTTTGGTTGCGACGACCATACCTTTCCCGTGTTGTGCGAGGTTTACTCTGAGCGTTTCCTTTCCCTCCCGTGGGATAAATAACGCACGGTGGCGACTCTTCTGTTCAGCCGGCGCCGATTTTCGCAGTAGCGACAGCTGGCGACTCTGCTGGGGACCCAACGTCCCCTGGCTGCTAAGGACTGCGATAGTTCTTATGCATTTGGGATCCAACGTCCCTTAAGAGAGTCAATCCTAACGCTTGTTTTCCCGTCGAGGATTTTGTATGAAGTTATTTTGTATGTCTAACCTTGTATTTTCAGCTTTATATATTGATTATTATTGCTGTATCTGGGGTGTGACGGGTGTTCTGATATTGAGAGATAAGCCGGACCTGGGCTTGAGTGCACCTAGAATTAGAGTAGAAATTAGTGGGCGCCCGCTTGCTTTGCTTGCTTTGGTGTCCCATGAAATCTACACTCAGACGAGGTTCCTCTGGTTGGCCTCCTGCCCCTTCCTTTGGTTGGCGTGGGTTGCTGGTTAGTTGGATTGTCGACTCTGGGGACCGATCATTTGGAAGTTGGCTAAGTGAGGCCTCTTCAGGAATTGATGATGCCACTCCTTCTGGGAATCGTATCATCAACCCTGAAAGTCTGTGACGCCGACGACCGCATAGGATGCCGTACCTTGTGCCAGTTATAGGGCCACCCACCTGTGAGGGGATTCAGGGTTATGCAGGTAACTAGACCTTCAGACCACCGGTTATTTCTTGATCAGAGATCCTGGTTATTTATGGAGTGTTATGAGGTCTGTCAGAGACTATTTGGAGAGGTGTTCTGAGGTCTGTCAGAGACCAGTTGGAGAGTTATGAGGTCTGTCAGAGACCATTTGGAGATGTGTTTTGAGGTCTGTCAGAGACCAATTAGAGATGAGATTTGAGGTCTATCAGAGACCAGTTGGAGTTATGGTGTGAGGTCTGTCAGAGACCAGTGTTGGAGTTTTATTTTAGGTCTATCTGAGACCAGGGTTTGAGGACTTCTGGATGGTCTATCTGAGACCTTTCTTGATTGGGTTTAGGCTATTCAGCTGCAGCTTTGGTCCCTGTTGCATGTTACTTGCATTGCATTGCCTGCATATCCATTACCATTTGCATTTCACTAACGTGTGTCTGTGCTGCAGGTGCATTTGCATTTCCCTAGTTCTAGTGCCCAGACTTCTGAGTGTTTGATCATGACTAGCTTGAGGAGGACAGTTGCTTACAAATTGCCTACGCCTGATATTGTTCCTTTACTGGGGTTGATCTCTCTTGCTGATGAGGGTGTTCGTAGGAGTTTCCGGATGAGCTATGGTAGATTATTGAGATTAGTGTGCAAACCTACAGAGGTAGAGTTAGATGGGCTGTACGCTTTGATGCAATTCTATGACCCTGCTTTGAGGTGCTTTACGTTCTCTGACTTTATTATGGGACCAACCCTGGAGGAATACGCTGAGTATGTTGAGCTGCCCGTGCAGAACCAGGTTCCATTCATTCATTATGACGCCAAGCCCAAGCCTGAGGAATTGGCAAAAGCCTTGCATGTTGATGCTTCTGAACTTGTGACTACTGTTTCCCGTGGAGTTCCAGGCTTCTCACTCCAATTTTTAGTTGGTAAAGCCCAAGAGTATGCCAAGAGCGGGTGCTGGGTTGCTTTCAATGCTGTGTTGGCCTTGTGCATTTATGGCATAGTACTGTTCCCCAATATACCGGATTTTGTGGACTTTGATGCTTTCCACTTGTTTGCCGCTGGTAATCCTGTACCTACCTTACTCGGAGATCTCTACCACTCACTGCATTACAAGAATGAGAAGGGAAGAGGGAAGAATGTTCATCTTTGTGTACCTTTGTTGAGTATGTGGTTTGAGAGTCACCTTCCTAAGAGAAGATCTGCTGCAGAGACTACAGTTCCAGTTGGTTGGCCAGGGCGCCTGATGAGGCTATCGTCGGAAGATATGGAGTGGTTTGATCGAGATCTGTTGGGATCTGAGCTCATCTTCAGTTGTTCTGGGTACCCTAATGTGCCGCTGATAGGAAGAAAAGGGTGTATTAATTACAACCCTTCTCTATTCATTCGCCAGTTCGGATATGCGCTGAAGAACCCGCCTCAGGAGGAAGAAGTACAGGAATCTCTGTACTTCACAGGTGACGTGAAGGGGGAATTATTAGCCAAGTTGCAACATGCCTGGACGCGTATTGACCGCAAAGGGAAGCCGTTGTTAGGAAAGAATGACTGTCAGGCCTATGCACCTTATAGAGTTTGGATTCAGGAGAGGGCTAGTCAGTTGAGGATGCCGTTTCCAGATGCACCAATCCTTGATCCCGTTCCGGTAGAAGAGCCAACTACTGTGTCTAGAGAAGTCTACGAACAAGTTGTGAAAGAAAAAGAAGCCTTGATGAAGATTAACGAAGGGTTAGAGCAAGAGTTAGCCCAGGCACGCAGTGAGAAAAACAAGGCCGTATACGCTTTCCAACAACAGATCGAGCTAGTAAACAGACTAGGGGCTGAGTTGACTGAAGAAAAGAAAAAGCGCGAACGTCTGGGGCAAGAGTTCAGAAGTTCCCATGACATGCTGGAATCAAAAAAGAAGGCGCTCGACGCAGCACACCGAGAGATATCTTCTTGCAATAAGACTTGGAATGCTACGCTCACCAATAATAAGAAGAGGGAAGATAAGCTGAAGCAGCAAATTTCCGACCTCGAGGAGAAGCTGAAGTCTAGCATCAAGAAGTGTGAGGAAGAAGTGATGACCCGGTATAGTGTCCAGCATGCACTGAACAAGGCAATCAAATCCAGAGATGAAGCGGTGTCTCAGAAGCGAAAGCTAGAAGATTGCTTCGGAGAAGCAACATGGGAAGAAACTGCTGAAGACGTACGCCGTGTCCTTAAGAGGAGAAACCAGCTTGTTGAAGGGCTGCTTGATCGACCAAGCCATCCGGAGACCAAGAAGTTGATAGAGGAGTACCAGACTTTTGGGAGGATTTGATCATTTCATGTAGTGACTTGTATGCTTTATTTGCATAGTGCTGACCATCACCAGGATTGTTGGTTGAGGTCATGCCTTCTCTATATTCTCAGTGATATTGTACTCTCGGCTTATTGATTTTCCCTGCAATATATGAGGCTTTCTACGATTCAGCTCCGATATTCCTATTGTCAACACTGTCACTGCACCGGCACCTTCGCACTAGAACTGGGGGAATGAACTTCCCTAATGCACAGACACATTGCATTGCATTCATATTCATATTGCATTACAGGTAATCTTTGGATGGTGTCTTATTTCTTGCTCTATCTCAGGTACTTAACAGGATTCCAGATCAACGTCCGCACCGCTATTCTACACGCTCCAACTGTCGAAAAGTCATGGACCAAATGCAGAACGAGATGCAAGATGTGCGCGAGAAGCTCGCTCTCTTCATGCAGACCATGGAAGCTATAGCAAAAGGGCAGGAGAATTTGCAGGCCATGGTCCAGCCTCTGTTGGCTCGCAACGCTGGTCATGGTAATGAAGATCATCAGTCTGTCCGGGTTGATACTGCTCATGGAGACGGCACTCCCACGCCAGTGGCTCCGCCTGTGGTCAATATACCTGCTGCTAACGTCAACAACGCTACCGCTGCTGTGAATGGTAACGTCGGAGGGGGGAATGAGACTGCTGTCCATAATGCTGGGCTGGGTGATGTCAATTTGGGAGATAATCTAGGAGGCAATGGCTTTGTCAATACTGGGTTCGGATTCAACGATCAAGGATTCGATAACACTGGCAAGTATGGCTTTAATGCTCAAGGCTTTAGGCAAGATGGTTATGGTATGGTCAATCAGGGTTACGGAGGCTTTGGAAACGGAAACGGTACTGGATTTATGGCTTTTGGTCCTGCTGGAGGTGTTCAAGGGTACGGCAACAGAGGCCGAGGTCCGGGGATGAATCAGATCAGAGCTGGACGTAATAATGCATATGATGGGTACGGAGCTGGAAATGGTATGTGGCAAGAGGATCAGCAGGAAGACGCCTTCTCCGGAGGAGGTTTTGAAGGGCCGATGGATGATTCCCAAAAGATTAGAATGCTGGAAGAGCAGATGAAGGGAGTCTTAAATCAAAGTGCTGTGGGATTGGACATGGCAACCATGGGCTTGGTACCTGGCTTGAGGGTGCCAATTAAATTCAAAGCTCCTACGTTCGATAAGTACAAAGGAGACACATGTCCGAAAGTGCATGTACGAGCTTATTACAGAAAGATGTCTGCATACTCAACTGATGAAAGAATGCTAATGCATTTCTTTCAGGATAGTCTGTCGGGCCCTTCCCTAGAGTGGTACATGGGGTTGGAGCCAACTGATATCAAGACCTGGAAGCAATTGGCGGAGGCGTTCGTAGCCCATTACAAGTATAACAGCGACCTGGCACCCAATCGGGTCCAGTTGGCCGGGCTTTCGCAAAAGAAGGGGGAGAGTTTTAAAGAGTACGCGCAAAGGTGGCGCGATATGGCTGCCAGGGTCCGTCCTCCTGTAGAAGATAAAGAAATGAATGACATGTTTGTCGGCAGATTCACAGGGCTGTTTCATGATATGCTGTTTCATTCGTCTCTGGCCAGTTTTTCAGACCTGATTCTGATGGGGGAAAAGATTGAACGTAACATTAAGCAAGGAAAGTTCCAAGTCGACGAATCAACTGCATCTGGCAGTAATAGGAAAGCTTATGGTGGGCGCCGTCAGGGCGAAGCTAGCGCGGTATTTGGAGGCCGAGGCCGAGGCCGAGGCAGGGGACGAGGTCAATACCGTCAGCCGCAGCAGGTGTCGAGTGTTACTATCCCCTATCAACAACAACCACTCCAGCAACAACAACCGGTTCAGCAGCAACCAATGCCACAGCAGCAGCAGCCTCAGCAGGGGGCACAGCAGGCTCAACGAAGATTCCAGGGTGGTAAACCGAGAAGAGTGTTTGAGAAGCCTCCCTCAACCTATGCTGATTTGTTGCAGACATTGTTGGGATTGAATCTGGTAGAGAAAAGAACTCTGGCGCCGATAACGGGAGCTCCCCCGTTCGGCTACGATGCAAGCAAGCACTGTGAGTTTCATTCTGGGGCCCCGGGTCACGATATAGAAGGTTGCCATGCTTTTAAGCACGTTGTGCAGGATCTCTTAGACAACAAGACTATCAATTTCGGAACGGCAGGTCCGAATATAGTCCAGAAACCCATGCCTAATCATGGGGCAAACGCCGTTCTGATTGAGGAAGGTCTGAATCTTATCATGAATGTTGAAGATTTAAAGACGCCGCTGAGCGAGATAAAGAGCCGACTGTTACAAGGAGGTGTTTACCCAGGATGTAACGAGTATTGCTTAGACTGTTGGACCCTAGCTGGGGGGTGTGAGGATTTGAAGAAAGGCATTCAGGATTTAATTGATGAGGGCATATTGCAGTTTGATCGAGCGGCAACTGATGAGCCTGCAGGGGCAGTAGTGGATAATCGGAGTGATGTGGCCACGGTGACGATTCCTCGGAAGACGATCACTATTGCAGCACCAGTTCAGCGACCACCGATTACCATAACTAAGGCCGGGCCGATCCCGTACGAGAACACGAAAGCAGTCCCATGGTCATACGGGTTGGAAGTATATTGTGACGGGATAAAAATCGACGTTAACAAGCAGCCAGCGGAGATTGTGGATAATGTTGTTGGCTCAGGAGGCATGACAAGGAGTGGCAGGATCTTTATATCTCCTGAAGTGGAGGCTGAAAGGCTAGCGAAAGGAAAAGGGAAAGCGGTTGAAAATGTTCCGGTACAAGCAAATGAAAAAGAAGCAGCATCGAAGGATATAGAAGAGTTCATGCGCTTGATTCGGAAAAGTGATTATAAGATTGTGGAGCATCTGCAGCAGACACCGTCCAAAATATCTATCCTGTCATTGCTGTTGTGTTCGGAAGCTCACAGAAACGCTTTGCTGAAAGTCCTGGACACTTCTTTTGTACCCCAGGATGTCTCCGTAAATCAGCTAGAAGGAGTACTGGCGCATGTGAATGCAGGCCACAGTCTGGGCTTTACCGATTTTGACTTGACTCCGAAAGGGAGAGATCATAATATGGCATTACACGTATCAGTTGAGTGTAGAGGATCGGTAATGTCGCACGTATTGGTTGACACCGGATCGTCTTTGAATGTGCTGCCCAAGAAGGCGATGATGAAGCTGGATGTTCGAGGGATTTTGTGTACACCCAGTGATTTGGTAGTCAGAGCGTTTGACGGCACGCGGAGAACAGTCTGCGGATCGATTACCTTGCCTCTGCAAGTGGGGCCGGAAGTGTTTGCAACGGAGTTTTATATCATGGATATACAGCCTGCGTACAGCTGCTTGCTTGGAAGACCCTGGATTCATGGGGCAGGGGCTGTCACGTCTACCCTGCATCAGAAGTTGAAATATATGGTCGGGGACAGCGTAGTCACCGTGTGCGGAGAAGAAGACATCCTGGTCAGCCATCTATCTTCATTTAAATATGTGGAAGTCGACGGGGAGATCCACGAGACACCATGCCAGGCATTCGAAGGTTTGCGCACCAAGGACAAAGGTCCCGGGCCGAGCAAAGTGCCAGAGATAGCTGTCTCATTGTATAAAGAAGCTCAAGCTCTAGTAGAAGCAGGAGAAGCCAAGGGCTGGGGCAAAGTGCTGGACATTCCTGTGAAGATGGACCGGTTCGGGCTGGGGTACCGACCGTCGTCATCGACTCCTTCCATGGGGGCCCCCCATTTCAGAAAGTCAATCACCATCGCTGCCAGTGGAGTATGTCATGAAACTGTCAATGCTGCTTCGGAGTCTGATGAAGGAGACATCGACTGTGATATGGATGCCTGGATTCAGCCAAGCACGCCAGGACAAGGACTGTGCAACTGGTCTATTCAGGAGCTTGTTCCTGTGACTTTTAAACAGTAATGCTTTGCTTTATTAATTGTTGAATAATCTGATGTCTTGCCCGGGGCATCAGGATTTGCTTAGGGCTGTGTTGTTATAAACATTGCGTGTTAATCATTAAATAAATGGCGTTTTTTCATGTGCAAATACTGTAATCCCTGTCTTTCCTGTTTTGTATTTTTCAATAAAAGGGCAATATGGTTATTCGCTTTATACGCATTTTGAAGCACTTAACCATTCCTTTTGCAGGATAACATTTTCAGATGACATCCTTGAACCACCTATGACTCGTCCCGACTTCGATCACCCGGTATTCCAGACCGAAGAAGAGGTTGTCGGAGATAACGACGTTCCTGAAGAACTGTCTTGGTTAGTGAAGCAAGAGGAAAGAGCCATTCTGCCTCACGACGAGGTCATCGAAATTATCAATTTGGGGTCGGAAGGGGTTGAGAAGAATATTCGTATTGGGGCCGCACTGCAGAGTGATATCAAGCGAAGACTGGTTGAAATGCTCCGAGAGTATAATGATGTATTCGCTTGGTCATATGAAGATATGCCGGGGCTCGATACAGATATGGTTGTGCATCGCCTGCCACTGAAAGAAGATTGCCCGCCAGTCAAACAAAAGCTTCGCAGAACGCGACCAGATATGGCAATGAAGATCAAAGAGGAGGTGCAGAAACAGTGGGACGCTGGTTTCTTGGCTGTGACGAAGTATCCCTCATGGGTTGCCAACATCGTACCAGTGCCAAAGAAAGATGGCAAGGTTCGAATGTGCGTGGATTATAGAGATCTGAATAAAGCAAGCCCAAAAGACGATTTTCCACTTCCTCACATTGACGTGTTAGTTGATAATACCGCTCAATACTCTGTATTCTCCTTCATGGATGGCTTTTCAGGCTACAATCAAATTAAAATGGCGCCAGAGGATATGGAGAAGACTACTTTCATAACGCCTTGGGGAACATTTTGCTACAAAGTGATGCCCTTTGGCTTGAAAAATGCTGGGGCAACATATCAGCGTGCGATGACGACTCTCTTTCATGACATGATGCATAAAGAGATCGAAGTTTATGTTGACGATATGATTGCCAAATCCCAGACGGAGGAAGAGCATCTGGTGAATCTGTTGAAGTTGTTTAAAAGACTTAGGAAGTTCAGGCTGAGGCTGAACCCTAACAAATGCACCTTCGGGGTGAGATCGGGTAAACTGCTGGGGTTTATCGTAAGCGAAAGAGGAATAGAGGTCGATCCTGCTAAAATAAAAGCAATTCAAGAAATGCCGACGCCTAAAACAGAGAAAGAGGTGCGCGGGTTTTTAGGGAGATTGAACTACATTGCCCGGTTCATATCTCACCTAACTGCTACGTGTGAACCATTATTCAAGCTGTTGAAGAAAGATCAAGCTGTAACGTGGAACGAAAATTGTCAAAAGGCGTTCGATAAAATAAAGAAGTATCTGCAGGAGCCTCCTATTTTGATACCCCCGGTGGCAGGTAGACCCTTGATAATGTATTTGACGGTTCTTGAGGGAAGCATGGGTTGTGTTCTCGGTCAACATGACGAGACAGGGAGAAAGGAGCATGCAATCTATTACTTGAGTAAGAAATTTACAGACTGTGAATCTCGATACTCAATGCTGGAGAAAACTTGTTGCGCGCTAGCCTGGGCCGCCAAGCGTTTGAGGCAGTACATGCTGAATCATACAACCATGCTCATCTCGAAGATGGATCCTATCAAATATATATTCGAAAAGCAGGCGTTGTCAGGTAGAATTGCCCGTTGGCAGATGGTCTTGACTGAATATGACATTCAATACGTCTCGCAAAAGGCTATAAAGGGGAGTGTGATGTCTGAGTATCTGGCGGAGCAGCCTATTGAAGAGTACCAATCGATGAGATTTGATTTTCCTGACGAGGATATCATGTACTTAAAGATGAAGGATTGCGAAGAGCCGTTGCCAGACGAAGGACCAGAGTTGGGGTCCCAATGGAAGATGATATTTGACGGAGCTGTGAATGCTTACGGTAGCGGAATAGGGGCAATCATCACTACGCCGCACGGGTCGCACATCCCGTTCACTGCCCGATTGACCTTTGCCGTTACCAACAATGAGGCCGAATACGAAGCTTGTATAATGGGGCTTGAAGAAGCCATTGATTTGCGAATCAAACATCTAGACGTATACGGAGACTCAGCTCTGGTGGTGAATCAGATCAAAGGGGAATGGGAGACACGGCAGCCTAATTTGATACATTACATGAACTATGCAAGGAGATTGTTGCCTTTCTTTGACAAGGTTGAATTGCATCACGTACCGCGGGCAGAAAATCAAATGGCTGACGCCCTTGCCACTTTGTCTTCCATGTACAAGGTCAACTTCTGGAACGAAGCTCCCCAAATCACTATCTCTCGGTTGGACAGGCCAGCTTATGTATTTGCTATCGATGAAGCATCTGATGACAAACCGTGGTATTTCGATATCCTTAATTTCCTGAAGAATAAAGAGTATCCGGCTGGGGCATCCAGTCAAGATCAGAAGACTCTCAGGAGATTAGCGGGTAATTTCTACTTGAATCCAGATGGCGTCTTGTACAGAAGAAACCACGATTTGGTGTTGTTGCGGTGTGTAGACGAGAAAGAGGCAAAGCTTCTCATGGAGGAAATTCACGAAGGTACCTTTGGTACACATGCTGGCGGGCATGCTATGACGAGAAAACTGCTGCGGGCAGGTTATTTTTGGCTGACGATGGAAACTGATTGTTTCAAGTTCGCAAGGAAGTGCCACAAGTGCCAAATCTATGCTGACAAGATACACGTGCCTCCAAGTCCTCTGAATGTGATGTCATCTCCATGGCCATTCTCGATGTGGGGAATCGATATGATTGGGAAGATCGAGCCGACGGCTTCTAACGGGCACCGGTTCATCCTGGTAGCAATCGATTATTTCACTAAGTGGGTGGAAGCGGCGTCATACGCAAATGTAACGAAGCAAGTGGTGGCTAGATTCATCAAGAGAGATATCATTTGCCGATATGGGATCCCCGAGCGGATAATCACGGACAATGGTTCAAATCTGAACAACAAAATGATGAAGGAGCTCTGTCAGAATTTCAAGATCGAACATCACAACTCCTCCCCTTACCGACCCAAGATGAATGGCGCTGTCGAAGCGGCCAATAAGAATATCAAGAAAATTGTTCAGAAAATGGTGGTGACCTATAAGGATTGGCACGAGATGCTACCTTTCGCTTTGCACGGTTATCGTACGACGGTACGCACATCAACCGGGGCAACCCCGTTCTCGTTGGTATACGGAATGGAAGCAGTATTACCATTGGAAGTTGAGATCCCTTCTCTGAGGGTATTGCGAGATGTTCAGCTGGACGAGGCAGAGTGGGTAACGAATAGATTGAACCAACTGAGTTTGATGGATGAGAAGAGGCTAGCTTCTCTGGCATACGGTCGTTTGTACCAAAGACGAATGAAGAAAGCGTACGATAAGAAGATGCTTCCGCGAAGCTTTCAGACGGGCGACCTTGTGCTGAAAAGGATTCTCCCGCCGCAAGCAGATCACAGGGGCAAGTGGACCCCCAACTACGAAGGGCCATACGTTGTCAGAAAGGTCTTTTCAGGAGGAGCGTTGTTGTTGTCCACCATGGACGGAGAAGACTTTGCGTCACCTGTGAATTCGGACGCAGTTAAAAAATACTTTGCTTAAAATAGACCCGCTGGACAGAAAAAGAGAGTCCAGGCAAAAATGGGGCATCCTGGCGAACCAAAAACAGAATGAAAGGTTCGGGCAAAAGTTAGGGATAAAATTGAAAAAATGTACACCTGCGAAGTTGAAAACCTACACTGGGCGGCTTCGGCAAAAAAGGGTATCCCGGTGAACTGAAAACCCGTAAAGGGCGGTTCACGCAAAAATTAGGGATTTGAAAAGCAAATGACTGTGGTCCGAATTTGATATTGTAATGAACATCAATGCGGGAGAATACATTTGAGGAGTCAGTTATCGGATACAACCTCTTCAGAAGTGGGGATACCGGGAAAGTATTAGAGTCGGATGAGTCATGGGAGGATCAGTTCGTGGTGTTCATCTGCATCCCGTTGCCGACATGTGTACAAAATTTAATTTGTCAAAATATTCATGCTTCTTGTGCATACTTGCATACTTATGTACTTGCTTTGCGTAGCTTCCTCATTTCAGGAGTTACATCCCGTGTACAAAAACTCCGCCCATTCAGGGGCCCAATCAATGAAAATATGTTATTCAGTACTTGATGTTGGTTCTTTACTGTTTTGTGCATGATAAAACGCCTAAGTTTATTGAAGCTAGCATGAGTATAACATCACTGGCCCTTGCCGACGATTGTTAAAGCTTTGAATTAACTGAGTGTAACGTCACTAACCTGAATTGATTTGATTGCATAGGCTTGTCGTGTCTTGTTTGTGTTGTTGCAGGTTTCATAACCATACGAAGAAGGTGATCAAAAGATTGCGATAACGAAAGACTTGATCCCCACGCAGGTCATGCATGTTCTTCCTGAAGAAGGATAGAATTCCCCAGCTAGCCGTAGCTTATCCAAAGGACGTGCTCCAGAAAAGTTATTCGTCCTCAACAGAGTTTGGCGAGTCCAAGGTCATAAGGCTGTATTCAGACAGGTTCATCTTTCCCCGCAGGGTCATGCACTCTCCCCCAGTGGAGTCAGTTAATTTTCCCCCAGAGAATTATCCCATCCCCAGCGGAATTCTCTTTGCAAGTGTTTTCATTCCTTCCAGTGGAACTCGAAGATCAAGACTCTCCGAAGCAGAGTTGATGGTGGTACCTGTCATTTATTTTGTCAGAGGTACTGGTGATATCAGTTCACGTTCCAGCAGAAAGTTCAATCGTACTATGCACATCTGCTACTCCCCAGTAGAGTTATATTCCCCAGCAGGATGTTACTTCAACAAGGTGCTCGGTTTAAGTTCCCAATTTCCCAGCAGGGTTGACTTCACCCTTCCAGCATTTATTTTGCTGGAATAATTCTGTAGCATCTGGCTATCCCCGGCAGAGTCGGCATTATCTTCAGCATTTATTTTGCTGAAGCAGTTTCTGTACTCTAGCAGTTCAGGTGGAGAGAACTCTTGCTCAAATGAACTACCAAACATTCAAAGATCTCGGCATGAGACATCCAATGATAATGTCAGTTTCGGCAGTATTCCCCGCAGAGTTATCAGGATAAGTTTCTCTTTTGTCATCAGGGGTTCCATGAATCAGAATTTCAGAGGCCACCGCCGGTTATCAGAACAGGCGTCCGGTAGTTTGGTTTCCAAATATCCCCAGTAGAGTCCATCTCAAAGTCGCTGTCACGTCAGTGCTAAGAAGTTTGTGGGTTGGGATCAATGGAGAACTAAGTCCTGACATGGACAAGATTTATTCTCTCAGCAGAAAAGATGTAGTCCTTACATGGACAAATCAAGACGAGATCAGTGTCCTGACGTGGACAAATCAAAGAGATTATTATTCCTAACGTGGAGAAGTGGGTCCTAACGTGGACGATGTAGTCCTTACGCGGACATATCAAGTTGGATTCCTTACGTGGAAAGAGATGATTCCTTACGTGGAAAAAGATAGTTTCCTTACGTGGAAATGACAGCATTCCTGACGTGGAAAGATTGGAGTCCTTACGTGGACAGATTAAGATGGTGTTCCTGACGTGGAAAGGTGGGTCCTAACGTGGACGATGTTCTCCTTACGTGGAAAGACAATGTTTCCTTACGTGGAAAGAAGATGGTTTCCTTACGTGGAAAGACGAATTTATTCCTTACGTGGAAAAAAGTTGGTATTCCTTACGCGGAAAGATGTAGTCCTTACGCGGACATATCGAAATGGATTCCTTACGGGGAAACAAGTGCATTCCTAACGTGGAAGAGTTTAGTCCTGACGCGGACAGATCCAGACGAAGTCTTATTCCTTACGTGGAAAAATGGTGATTCCTTACGTGGAAAATAGATTGATTCCTTACGTGGACAGATCAAAGTTCGATCAGAGTCCTTACGTGGACATATCAAGAGCATTCCTTACGTGGAAGAAAAATGATTCCTTACGTGGAAAGACGAGTTTATTCCTTACGTGGAAAGATTGAGTCCTTACGCGGACATATCAAGAATGATTCCTGACGTGGAAAGAAAGTGATGACTCCTTACGTGGAAAGATTGAGTCCATATGCGGACATATCAAAAGTTATTCCTTACGTGGATAAGAGCATTCCTTACGTGGAAAAGAAGTTATTCCTAACGTGGAAAAATGGTGATTCCTTACGTGGAAAAATGGTGATTCCTTACGTGGAAAGATTGGAGTCCTTACGGGGACAGAGAAAGAGTGCATTCCTAACATGGAAGAGTTTAGTCCTTACGCGAACAGATCAAAGAAGTTATTCCTAACGTGGAAGAAGAAGATAGATTCCTTACGTGGAGAGTTTAGTCCTGGCGTGGACGGAAAGAAGAAACGGTATTCCTTACGTGGAAAGAAGAAGCATTCCTAACGTGGAAAGAAAGATTGATATAGTATTCCTCACGTGGAAAGATTGGGGTTCCTTACGTGGAAAATTTGTGATTCCTAACGTGGAAAAAGAAAGAGTCCTTACGTGGACAAAGCAAAAGAAGACGTATTCCTTACGTGGAAGAGTTTGACAAAGCAGAGAAAAGTCACCCCTGACGGGGAAAAGCGATGTATTCCTTACGTGGAAAGGTGAGTCCTAACGTGGACAGTATTATTCCTAACGTGGAACGGTTATTCCTTACGTGGAAAGGTGAGTCCTAACGTGGATGGTGGTATTCCTAATGTGGAAGAGTTTATTCCTAACGTGGACGATTTATCTCTGACGAGAAGGCAGACGAGCCGTCCCCAGCAAAGTTGTTGAAGTTTTTTCCGAGTTGACAACAGATAGAGTCCTGACGTGGACAAGCAAAGGACGAAGTTTCCGATGATTCAATCTTTTTCAGGATGATGAGAAGAATCCCCAGCACGGTCGCGCGAGATCAGTGGGTTGCTGTAACAGTCAGATTCAGCTGATGAATGTCGTTCCCCAAGCAGGAGCGCAATTTGGCTTTGCGGTTGGCAAATTTTTGGTTTCATTAGTATTCAACCGTCTCGTATCGCGAATGTCTGAAGGCTCCGGGCTCTTCACCCAATCGGGTCCAAGTCGCTTGAATAGGGGCAGCTGTTGCACCCTAAAATTTGCCCAACCTTATTCACTTGGTTTATGTTTCAATGTCATTAGCATTTGCATATAGAGTCATGTACATAGACTAACCATCTGCATAGCATAAGCATAGCAAGTCATACAACAGGGGGACCAATCATTATTCTCATCTCTAGAAGCCTATCAAGAGGTTATTATCTCATTCAAGTCATCAGGAAAGAATTTGAAAGCAAAGAGTTCAGCAGATCAAGTCTTGAGTCCATCTCCTAGCTGAGGGTGTCTGAGGGTCAGCAAGAGGGTTGTGAGCTGTGAGGTGAAGGCATGGAGAGTATCTAGACATTATGAGAGACTTAGAAAGTCATTTGAAGAAGGAGACAAGTCATTGATGAGAGCACAAGAGCTATAGCTGAAGGCAGTCAACTAGGGTTTCATCTGGGTCAACCCTAGGTCAACCCTAGGTCAATTGACTGATTTAAGGGGCATTCAAGTCTATTGGAGAGATGTGGGGTTCATCATTTGACATATAAAGAAGGATATGGAGATATGCCAAGGAGAATTCAAGAGAAATCAAGGAGAAGAGGAGTTTCTAAATTAGGGTTTCTGTGTAAAATCCCCTAGTTTAGGTCAAATTTCCAAGCAAGATAAGTCAAAATGAAAGCTTCAAATGGCTTCTTGGCCAACATGAAACTTGTAGAGGATCTCAAGACCTTTAATTTGAGTGGTGGAAGACATCAAGGAGATTTATAGAACTCAAGTTATGGTCCTTGCAAGTTACAGGTCATCTGAGGTATCTGAATTTTTGTCTGTGAAAGTGACTTGACTTCCAAGCTAGTTTTGCCCCTCAAGGAGATTTCAAATGAATTCTTGGTCAACATTAGAATTGTTCCTCATTGTCTTAGCTTTCTAGAATGGTATAGCATGCCCTCATATGATGTGGAGAACTCAACTTATGGTCTTGGCAAGCAAAGGGTATTTTGAGCATTTGTGAATTACAGGTCATTTTAACCTATGTCCAAAACTCATACAAGGAGGCCTCAAATGGAAAAACTTACAACATCAAACTTTCTCCAAATGGGATTTTAAGTCTAGAAAGAAGGTCACAAATTGTTGGAAAAGCTCATAACATGAAGTTGCATGATTGGTCCAAATTTGAACTAAAAAGGCTTATAATTTGAATAAAGTCAAGATGGAAAATGGTTTGGGAGATTTATGAGTCCAAATGGAGACTTCCAATATATGATTTTGAATGGAAAAGCAATTCTAAGAACAATGGTTCAAACATTTTTTTGAGTTTAGAAGGAAAAAAGGAAGATATTCATGGTTACTTGCATTTTAAGAAACATTTCAAAAATGGACCAAAGTTGGAAGGCAAGGGAATGTGTAAGAGGGATCTAGAATGTTCATGTGAACACTATATATTCATGAAAGGAAGATTGATCAAGGGTTGGATCCATTTTTCACCAAGAATTCCCCAAATTCTCTCATTCTTTTCTCATTGCAATTTCACTTCAATCTCACAAAATCTTCATCAATTTTCATCCACATTGATTCTTCTACATTCAATCATCATCCTGGATCATAATTGAAGCAAAGATTTGGTGGTTAGAATCCATTTTCGTGCACTTTCTTCAAGAACATACAAGCTGCAAATTCGGTTGTAGATCAAGATCCAAGCCAAGTTTCATTCAAGTGTTGCATACAGAAGCAAGAGCTTCACTCACTGATCAAGATCTGAGCATTGGTGTTGGTGGATTCACAAGTTTCCATAGCTGTCTTCAAGCTTTTGCACCAGGTGTGTTTTCATTCAAACAGCTTAATTCAATTAGGTTAGCATGATTTTATTAGTTTAGATGTAATGTAGGATGTTAGTAGAGTAATTAGGATGAATTTGGAGTGGTTTGGTGATGATGATTAGCAGGTTGTAAAAACTGTTTGGATCAAGAACTCTTAGGTTAGTGCATTATAATGTTAGGTTGTTAGCGCAGGATAATCACCATTAGTTATAGATTAGATTAGTGCAAGTTTGATTGAGAATTGTTGTGATGCATCTCAGAGTATATCCATGGTGACCAGGACTTGCATCGATCGGGTTGAGAGTTGTGTTGAGTTTCAGATCAATCTAGTGCCATAGGATTGTAGAGGGAAGGATTTAGAGTAAGTTTCATGTTCATATCGTGGCATTTCATGGCCTAGAGAGAGAGAACCGAGAGCTTGAACATTGGACGTTCATGGCAGGTGCATGAGGGTTTCAGAAACCCTAGATGATCAAATGAAGGAGACGAAATCTTGTGCGTTCATTTCATGTGGACTTTTGACCTCAGAGAGTAATCCTAGGGCTGAGATTTAATTCTGATTTGGAGGGAAATGTGTTGGAGCCAAACGCACCGTTTCATTAATTGAAACGGGCGGGCCTAAGATGATGTTGATATTCCCACCCCCAGTGCGTGAGCCCAAACCAGTTTGAACGTGATTTCCTATTCTATTTTCACCCCCTGCGCTGTTTCTTATTTTTTCATTATTGCTGACTCAAGCTGGGCCTTAACCAATTGCTATACGCACCCCTGTCTGCTTGGCCCATCCTAATTTTAACTGAGCGCGCCTACTAACTACACCCCTCCCCCATTTATTTCTTTCATTTTGTTTTTTATTCCTCTTAATATTTTTATGCATTTTCATTAATTCCTAATAAATACATAAAAAATTATTTTCAAGTCATTCTTTTTACACTATTTTCATTAGAATGTCTAGAAAATTATAGAAAAATAAAATTGCATTTTTATTTTCATTTCATATTTTTTCCATATTTTCTAAATAAATGTCATTTTAAATAGGTTCATTTCATGCATGATTTTACTAATTTTTGTTCTATTACATGCTTTCATATTTTTTTGTTCATTCTTTTTAGGGTGTTTAGATTAGATATTGAACTTGTAGATTCAATTTAGTTCCCATTTATAGGAATTAATTTTAGGTGATTAATGTAGTCTTGAACAACATGAACAAATTAGGGTTTTTTAGGTGATGACTTAGGAAGTTTGATTCTTTCCCTTAGGACTTAGGATTTAACTAGATTAGTTATGGGACTATAGGGGTTATGGGTAGTTATTAGATCCCCTTAGAAAAGTCAGGATTCCCCTACTGCTATTATTACTGTCTGTATATCTGATTGACTGGTGTGGTGTGCCCTCTGGGGATTATTGCTTGCTTGCTTGGGTATTGGGATTGTCTGGGGACTTGGGAGAGCTGAAGACTTGAGGAGATGAAGACCATTGGAGATCCAGAGATTTAAGATCATTTGTCAAGAGTTGAGGAGGTTCTTGCCAGCAGTTGCTGAGAAGATTAGGGTTTAGGAACTAGGCAGAGCTCTAGATTAGAAAGCTTGCTTCTCAAACATAGATGGCTTTGTTTGCCTCTATCCTTTCTCTATGATTCAAAGTCTCTGTCAAATATCCACCTCCTTCCTTTGGAAGGATCAGTGAATATATTTGAAAGATAGAACTTTTGAGAGGAAACTTTCTGTTTAATGTTAACAGTTGATGAACCACCCTTGGTAGGTAATTAACTGTCTAACATTCATTCACTTTACTCTTGTGACTAATCCCTCATCCTGGAGGTTTGAGCTTGAAGAAAAGCCATTGCAGATGGAAGACTGATGATCAAAGCCCTTGCCTGAAGGTCATGAAGGTGGAGATTGATGCTTGTTGAAGCCTGTAGCTGATTGGAGATTACTTGAAGCCAGATGTTGATTCAGAGCTGCTGAAGCTGTTTGTTTCTTTTGCTGTATTTCATTTGCTGATGTATTGATTGGTTTTCTGGACTGTATTGTTTGCTGTTTACCCTGTTGGGTTGAAAGTGAAGCCTGTTCACTTTTGCCTATTGTTTTCTAGGTTCGAGGTTGAGTGGGACTCCCTTGCCTCGCTTGTACTGTTGCATCCATGCATTTTACTGCTTTACTGTATATATCTGATATTGTTTCTGTTTCTGCCTATCCCGTAGGATCTCTGTTTCTCTCTGCGCAAGAGAGGAGCATGATAGACACTAGGTCTTAACCCATGCATGATAACATTAGGTTAGTTTGTTTCCCTTCGCAACCATAGGTTAGAGTTCTGTCTCTTCTTTCTAAAAACAAACAGAAAAATACATAAAGATTTCAAACACAACAAAAGACACTTCTTTCGTAAAAGAAGGTGAACTCATCAAAGCGTCATTTTTGTCCGCCGGGACTGCTAATCAAGAAACCTTTTTCAGAAGGAATAAAATCAACCAAGACAGACTTGTGTCATACGTGGCCCGAACTACGTTTGCTCTGATCTTCCATGCAGTGTGGAAGTACGTAGGCATAGGATGCGATATCCTAGCGAGCAACCTTCCCCTCCTTTCCCGTAGGTAGGCGAACTACGTTGACTCTGATTTCTCGTTCCAGACGGGAATACGTAGGCATAAAGTGCGATACTTTGCCGAGTCATTTTTATTTTCATTTTATTTTCTTTTTAACCCCTGACCTATAGTTTAGATAGAATAACAATCCATACCCGAAAACAAGCGTGGATCCCGTCGAGTACGACGGACGTGAGGGGTGCTAATACCTTCCCCTTGCGTAACCGACTCCCGAACCCAGGTTTTGGTTGCGACGACCATACCTTTCCCGTGTTGTGCGAGGTTTACTCTGAGCGTTTCCTTTCCCTCCCGTGGGATAAATAACGCACGGTGGCGACTCTTCTGTTCAGCCGGCGCCGATTTTCGCAGTAGCGACACCTGTTTGTTTAACAGATACTTGACGGCAAGGTCAAATGTTCTTCTCAACTTCGGGTTGAGACGGCCTTCGGGTTCGATGCCTGTTTGTTTAAAAGATGCCTGACGGCAAGGTGTAATGTTCTTATCAACTTCGTGTTGAGACGCCCTTCGGTTTTGATGCCTGTTTGTTTAACAGATGCCTGACGGTGAGGTCAGATGTTATTCTCAACATGGGGTTGATCCGGCCATCGTATTTGATGCCTTTTGTTTAATAGATGCTTGACAGTGAAGTCAAATGTTCCTCTCAACTTCATGTTGAGCCGACCTTCAGGTTCGATGCCTGTTTGTTTAACAGATGCCTGACAGTGAGGTCAGATGTTCCTCTCAACTTAGTGTTGAGCCGGCCTTCGGGTTCGATGCTTGTTTGTTTAAAAGATGCCTGACAGCGAGGTCAGATGTTCTTATCAACTTTGGATTGAGCCGTCCTTCGGGTTCGATGCCTGTTTGTTTAACTGATGCTTGACAGAGAGGTCATATGTTCTTCTCCACTTCGGGTTGAGCAGGCTTTCGGGTTCGATGCCTGTTTGTTTAACAGATGCCTGACGGCGAAGTCTAATGTTCTTATCAACGTCGGGTTCGATGCCTGTTTCTTTAACAGATGCCTGACGGTGAGGTCACATGTTCTTCTCAACTTCTGGTTAAGCCGACCATCGTATTCGATTCCTGTTTGTTTAACAAATGCTTGACAGTGAAGTCAAATGTTCCTCTCAACTTCATGTTGAGCCGACCTTCGGGTTCGATGCCTAATTTTTTAACAGATGCCTAACGGCGCGGTCAGATGTTCGTCTCAACTTCGTGTTTAGCCGACCTTCGGGTTCGATGCCTGTTTGTTTAATAGGTGCCTGACGGCGAGGTCAGATGTTCTTCTCAACTTCGTATTATGCCGGCCTTTAGGTTCGATGCCTGTTTGTTTAACTAATGCCTGATGGGGAGGTCTGATGTTCCTCTCAACTTCAAGTTGAGCCGGCCTTCGAGTTCGATACCTGTTTGTTTAACATATGTTTGACGGCGAGGTCTGATGTACTACTCAACTAAGGGTTGAGAGGGCCTTTGGGTTTGATGCCTGTTTGTTTAATAGATGCCTGACGGCGAGGTCAGATGTTCTTCTCAACTTCGGGTTGATCCGACCATCGCGTTCGATGCCTATTTGTTTAATAGATGCCTGACGGCGAGGTCTAATGTTCTTATCAACTATGGATTGAGACGGCCTTTGGTTTCGATGCCTGTTTGTTTAACAGATGCCTGACGGCGAGGTCAAATGTTCTTCTCAACTTCGGGTTTAGCCGGCCTTCGGATTTGATGCCTGACGGCGAGATCTAATGTTCTTATCAACTTCGGGTTGAACCACCCTTCGGTTTTGATGTTTGTTTGTTTAAAAGATGCCTGACGGTGAGGTCAGATGTTATTCTCAACATGGGGTTGAGTCGGCCATCAGATTTTATGCTTGTTTGTTTCATAGATGCTTGACAGTGAAGTCAAATGTTCCTCTCAACTTCATGTTGAGCCGACTGTTGCACCCCAAATTTTTCCCAACATTTCTTCACCTAGCTTATGTTTCATTTCATTCACATTAGCATTAGCATTTGCATTTCATTGACATGTATGCAAGAGATCAAGATGTATGATTACCAATCGAGAGCTATACAAGACTTTGAAGCTATCTAGAGAAAGTTATTCAAGTGTTCAAGGGTTGATATCTTTGTCAGAGAAATTAAAAGATCCTCAGAGAGAGTGATTGAAGCCAAGAGGGTGTGTCTCCTAACTTGAGAGTTGTGGGAAGTCATCAGATGACTCTGAAGCCATGAAGTTAGACTTGAGGTCTTGAGAGAGCTCATGAGAAGTGCTGAAGATCACTTTGAGGCCTAGACAGGTCATTATGCAAGATTAAGAAGCCTTAGCCATGAGTGGTGCAGCTAGGGTTTGACTGGTTCAACCCTAAGTCAACTGATGATTTGAAGAAGGTTGAGACCTAATCCAAGAGCCATGTGATCATGGATTGATACATTGAGATGTTCTAAGAATGATTTCAAGGTTAACTCATCATGATTGAAGAGTTTGAGAAATTTCAAGCTAGGGTTTCTAAGGCTTGACAGTGTAAAATCCCCTAGTTTGACCCCTATCTTCAAGGCAATTTAACTCAAGATATGATTGTCATATCATCTTGACCCCAACATGATGGTTGTATAGCATGATCTTAGCTTTAATTTTAGTACTAGAAGTCCTTGATAGGATTTGTATAACTCAAGTTATGGCTTTGACAAGTTACAAGTCATCTGAGGTATGTGAATTTGGAGCTTGAAAGTTACCCAACTTGCATGAAACGTTTGCCCAAGAAGGATGATTCCTATGAACTTTTTGTCAACATTAATTTTGTTCCTTATCCTCTTATCTTTCCATAGAGTACTAGAAGTCCTTGATATAATTTGTAGAGCTCAAGTTATGGCTTTGACAAGTCAAGGGTATTTTGGGAAGTTGTGATTATGAGTCATTTTTGGTTATAGGTCATTTTCACCAACTTAGACACCTCAAATGAAATTTTTTTCAACTTGAAAGTTGCTCAAAATGGGGTTTTAACCTTGACCATGTATCAAGGAGACATTGAAATGACTCAAGGAAGGACTTGGTTCAAGGAGTTGTGAAAAAAGGAAGGATTAAAGGCATTTAATGACCAAAAATTGAAATAAATTGATTTGTGTCCAAACAAGGCAAAATTATAGGTCATTTTGAATGGAAAAAGCATTTTAGAAACTTTGGCAATGTTAGAATTTTGTTTTGAGTCTATTTTCATGCACTTTTACCTTGTTGTTTCATGATGAAGTAACATAATCAACATGAACCATTGGATTGCAAACAAGGAAATGATCATAACAAATCAGTTCAATATCTCATGAGATGAAGATTCCAAGTGTTTTCATGCCCAAGCAGAGATGAATTCGCAGCTGTGCATATGAGATTTTGAAAGAGAAATTGAAATTGCAAAATCTCATTTGGGTGGTTACAGAAGTTTCTAGACATTTCCATTGAGTTCTATATAAGATTTGGAGTGTATTCAGCCAGTTTTTTGGAGAAGATTGAGGCTGATAGCAGAGAGAGCATTGGATTTTGCAGAGCTGCAACTCAAGATCGGATTCTGAGATTGAAGAGAAATCAAGCCAAATTGAGGTGTGCATTAGCTTCAGAGGAAGATTTGGAGTGAATCTGGATCATATTGGAGGAAGAATCAAGCAAGGATTGTACCTGTTCTACATCTGAAACCAGGTTCGTACCAATCAAAATTTTGCTTAATTTATGGAGAGATAGCTAGAAATCTTTAGGTGGTTAGGTTCATAGCATGATGTAGATGGATTTTGGTACAAGAATTTGAGGAATATAGACACTTTAGGTCATGGATCATTTTCTGTTGAGACGGATTTCTTGTGATTCTTGGAGAGATATTCATGATTGGATAGTGGAGATTAACCTCTGAAGAGTGTAGATTACATTAGGACCATTATTTTTCAGAATTGTGATGATCAAGAATTTGGTGTGTTTCTGAAAATGTGATCGGGTTTGAAGTTAGAGAAAGAATTAGTGAATTTGGAGATTGGATTCGTGTTTAGGAGAAAAAACCGAGTGAGATGATGATTTGTTTTAGTGTTTTTGATGACCTGTGATGAGCACTTCACCGGAGAAGACGGTGGCGCTGCAACTCAGGCCACCGTCTGGGAAATTCCCTCCATCTGATTTGAATTGGGGACGATAAGCCATGGCCATTGGATGTGTGTTTGACCTTTGACTCAGGCAAGGAATGGATGGCCACGATGTGAAGAAAACTCTGAAGAGTGAGTTGAGAACGAAACACTGCGTTTCATTAATAGGTTTGGTTTGGGCTTAGTGTCAAAGTGATATCCACACCCCCGTTTTGGCCCAAATCCTGGAATGAACTGGAAATAATTGCTATTAAGCACGCGTATCATGTTATTTTATTTCTTTTTCTTTTATTTTTCATCATTTCATATAGTTTGAAAATAATTCATAATAAATAGAAAAATAACTCAATTTGATCCAGATTTTTTTCCCCTGATTCATGAATGAGTCTAGAATTTTAGGAAATTAAGAGTTTAGGAATTCATGCATTTTTTATTTTAATTGCATTTTTTGTATTTTAATTGATATTAATTTCATTATGGTTGATACCTTGTCTTGCTAATTTTTGTGTGATCACTTGGTGATGATTTTTGAGCTGATTTTTTGTGTGTAGTTATTTTAGACATGTATGCTCCTATAGTAATTTTCTGACATTTTTGTGAAGAAGTTTAGGGTTGTTTTTGTATTGAATCTTTAGGTGCTCTAGTTTTAGAGTTTGACCTTAGTACCCCATAGTTTAGGATTTAACTCTAGGACTTATTGGATGATTTGATCTCTGGAATTAACATGATAGAGTCATGATTGACTTAGGTTCCCATAGTTATTTTTGTAGGATTTTACAATTGGTTTTAGTATTTTAGTTGGAATTAACTTTAGTACTAGGTTTTAGGTGATCCTAACTTGCTAACTCAACTAGAATGACTTCTTTAGTGCCCTTAGACTAGGGTTTTGCTTCTCTTGCTCTTGGATGATGATGAAGGCATGTGTGGGCTGCTGTGGAATGCATGATGGAGCTTGGACTTGAAGTTTGCTCTTCCTTTGGTGTAGTTTGTTTAGGGTTAAGGATTAGGGTTTTAGGGAGATCTCTTAGAATAGATTTTCTTCCTTCATGAAACATGGAAGGTGTTGATCACTTCCATTCCTCCCTATGATGTAAGGTCCCATTGTGAAGGCCTTATCCCTCCTTTGGTAGGATGAATGGCTCCTCACAAATTGGTAGAACCTTTGAGGGTTCCTTTCTCTGATGGTGGAGTGCTTAGAGGTGACCTTTGGTCTTCACTTTGCCTCTCCCTATCCCCGCCTTGCTCTTGTTAGATGAATCTTTCTCCCTTGCTAGAGGATGGAGTTCCTTGCTAGAATATTGAAGATGCTAGAGGTTGCACTTCCCCTGTGTTTGAAGATTTCCCTTGGAGCTGAAGCTTGAAGATCAAGAAGAGCAAGTTGACACTTGTGAAGAAGATCAAATTGAGAATGAAGGAGAGCTGAAGCTTGGATAAGAAGAAGAACAAGTTGATACTTGTGATTGATGCATTGAAAGCTTGAAGAAGCAAGTTGATACTTGCCATTGAAGATGAAAGCCTTGAAGAACAGTTACAGACTGAGGACTGAGTTGCTGTCAGAGGATTGCTTTGCTGTGAAGCTATGGAAGCTGTTGATCTGCTTTCTTTCCTGTCTGTTTGCTTTCTGTGAAACTGTATTGATGTGACTTGTTTGATTTGCTTGATGCATTAGAATAAGTTCATGTTTAGACTGACTTAAGCTAGGAGCATGATTGCACTAGAGGTTGAGTGGCTCCCTCTGCTTGTACTTTTACTGTATGGCTTTGCTTGCGGGTATTCGGTAGAGCTTCGCTCCCTTGCCTGTGTGGTTTGTGATTTGCTTGATGGCATTTTATTTTCCTTTATGATTGCAATTATTCATACTTGGATTGAGGTTGAGATGAGCTTGTGGAGGCTGATGCCTCACACACATTTCCTCCCTCACTTGCATTGTTTGCATTTTACAGTCGTTTATTGTTTACTGTTTAAGCTGATGCTTTATCTGTTTCTATTTATCATTGACATGATCCCCTAGGAATCTCACTTCCTTTGATAAGGAAGTGATGATTAGAACTTTAGGTTGAAACCTATGCATGATAACTTCTAGGAGATCCCTGTTTCAAACTTCAACTATAGGATGAATCCTTGGCATGACAACAGTAGGACTTGATAGTCTCCCCGTAGTTGTCCCTCTCTCTTTTCATCTTGAAACAACAGTAAAAAACGTAATAAAGGCAAGTTAGTATAAGCGCGTTACGAGCCTTAAGCTACTTGGGTAATGATAATTGAGCGGCCTCCCCTCAATCGTCTAGAATGTTCAGTATACGTCCTTTGGACGATATGCGACGCATTCGTTCCCAGGTCATAGTCTCTAGTGCTGTACAAACTACAGACAACTAAAAAACAGTTCTTTCGTAAAAGACAGAAAACAAACTTCAAACCTTTTTGCCCCGTGGGCCCATAATTCAAAGGAAGCTTTTCTGAAGAAAAGAGTGTCGTTAACTTCCAGTTCTACCGTAAACGGTAATGCCTAAGTCTCCAAGGGTCTAGCTGCGTACACCAAACTGCTGGAACTGTTTGTTAACCCTACTCGAAAAAACAGATGAATCTGAATTCTCGTAATCCGTATTATCCCGAACTACGTAAGCTCTGATCTCTCATACTTGTTGAGAGTACGTAGGCACAATACTGACGTATTGGCGAGCCACCTTCCCCCCATAACCCGTAGTTAGCCGAACTACGTTGACTCTGATTTCTCATTCTCTGATGAGAATACGTAGGCATAAAGTGCGACGCTTTGCCGAGTCATTTTCTTTTTAAGCCAGCCTTGATAGGTAGATAGATAAAACCAACCCGTCAGATAAACACAACAAGCATGGATCCCATCGAGTACGATGGACGTGAGGGGTGCTAATACCTTCCCCTTGCGTAACCGACTCCTAAACCCAGACAATGGTTGCGATGACCTTGTCTTATACCTTTTTCGTCAGGTTTTTCCGATCGTTTCATTTCCCGTTCCGAGGGATAAATAATGAAAGGTGGCGACTCTTCTGTTTTTCCGGCACCTTATTTTCGCGGTAGCGACAGCTGGCGACTCTGCTGGGGACTTGATAGTTTCCTGGGATCCAACGTCCCTTATGCGAGTCAGTTTGGGGATCCAACGTCCCCTGCGAGAGTCAATCCTAGCGCTTGTATGATTACTTGTTGGGTTGTGTTTATTTATTGCATTTCATTTCCCGCACTTTATTTTCAATATGATGTGATTATCTGTACTGTTGTGGGAGGGGCATTCTGATGAGTGAGAAGCCAGACCCAGGCTTGAGAGCTACATAGTATTAGAGTGGGTTAGTGGAGGACGTGCTTGCTTTGCTTGCAGCTGTTCCCATATAATCCACACTCAGATGAGTTTCTCTTTGATGGCTTCCTATTGGTCCTTTGGACTCGAGGGGTTGTCGGATCTGAGGATTGTCGACCCTGGGAACCGATCATTTGGAATTCAGCTAAGTGAGGCAGCTTCAAGAGATGATGATGCCACACCTTCTGGGTATCGCATCATCGTTTCTTGAAAGTATGTGACGCTGATGACCGCATAGGATGCCGAACCTTTTCCGTGATTAGGTCCATACCTGTGAGCAGGGTCGGGTTATTGCAGGAAACCTTAACCTTCAGATCACCTGGTTTTCTTGACAGTGAATCAGCTTTGTTGGCATCAGAGGTCCTCATCATCAGATATGTGTGTTCTTGACAGAGCAGATTTATGGTCTGGTATCAGGGGTTTCTGCTCATCAGAGATACGGTTGTTCTTGACAGAGTAGTATTGTGGTTTTGTTGATACAGAATCTTCATCTCCTCAACAGCACAGTTGTCCTGATCTCCTGCTGCATGACTGCATTTTGCATTGTTTGCATCCTCATTTGCATGGCATTAACGTGTGTCTGTGTTGCAGGTGCATATTTCTCCCCTGGTTCTAGTGATCTTGATCCTCACGGCAGATATGGCATCTCTGAAGAAGACGGTGGCTTACAAGCTACCAACACCTGACATCCGAGAGTTACGAACTTTGATTTCTTTGGCTGATAAGACAGTGATGGAGAGTTTCAAACAAAGTTATGGGAGATTGCTTAGTATTGTTATAAGCTTCCTATGTACGAGTTGAATGGCCTCTACGCCCTGCTGCAGTTTTACGACCCACTGTTGCACCCCAAAATTTGCCCAACATTTCTTTACCTAGCTTATGTTTCATCTCATTCACATTAGCATTATCATTTGCATTTCATTGACATGTATGCAGGAGATCAAGAGGTAGGATTACCAATCAAGAGCACCACAAGACTTTGAAGCTAGCCAAGAAGGTTATTCAAGTGTTCAAGGGTTGATATCTTTGTCAGAGAAGTTAGAAGATTCTCAGAGAGAGTGGTTGAAACCAAGAATGTATGCCTCCTAACTTGAGAGTTGGGGGAAGCCCCTCAGATGATTCTGAAGCCAGGTATATGGACTTGAAGCCTTGAGAGAGCTTATGATATGTCTTGAAAGCCATCATGAAGCCTAGAGAAGTCATTGTGCAAGATTAAAGAGACCTAGCCATGAGTGGTGTAATTAGGGTTTGACTGGGTCAACCCTAGGTCAACTGATGATTTGGAGAGGGTTGAGACCTAATCCAAGAGCCATGTAATCATGGATTGATGCATTGAGATGCTATAAGGATTATTCCAAGGTCAACTCATCATGATTGAGGAGTTTGAGAAGTTTCAAGCTAGGGTTTCTAAGGCTTGACAGTGTAAAATCCCCTAGTTTGACCCCTATCTTCAAGGCAGCTTAGCTCAAGATGTGATTGTCATCTCATCTTACCCCCAAAATGAATGTTTTAGATCTTGTTCTTAGCTTTAATTTGAGTACTAGAAGTCCTTGATAGGATTTGTAGAGCTCAAGTTATGACTTTGACAAGTTACAGGTCATCTGAGGTATGTGAATCTGGGGCCTTGAAAGTCACCCAACTTGCATCCAACCTTTTCCCAAGAAGGATGATTCCTATGAACTTTTGGTCAACATGAATGTTGTTCCTTATATTCTTAGCTTTCTAGAGAGTACTATAAGTCCTTGATAGGATTTGTAGAACTCAATTTATGGCTTTGACAAGTCAAGGGCATTTTGGTCATTTGGAGATTATAGGTCATTTCAAGCATAAGGCCATAACTCCTATTTCCAAGCTTCAAATGGAAACATCTTCAACATCAAACTTGCTTAAAATGATGTTTTAAGGCTAGTAAGGAGGTCATGAGATGTTGAAAAGGCTTGTAGCTCAAAATGGTAAAAATGACCTAAAATGAAGGCATAAGTTAAATAAGTCAAAGTTGGAAATTGAAATTTTCAAGCTACACATCCAAACCATGGCATGTAATATACCATTTTGACTCTAGAAAGCATTTTAGAAACAATGGTTCAGCCACATTTTTGATTTGAGGCCTAAATCATGGACTTGCTTTGGAAAATGGTTACTTGCATATTAAGGTACATATGCAAAACACAAGGAAGGTCAATGCACAAGCTAGCAAAGCATCCTAACATATCATGCATCTCATATAAGGAGATTTTCAAAGGAGATACAAGTGCTGCAATGATCCAAACACAAGCTGGTATATGAGATGGATTGAAATCAAAAACTCATGACATGAGAATCTCAAATTCTCATTGGATGATTCCATAAAGTTCTGGATGGTTTAGAATCATCCTATATATTGATTAGAACTTGCTCAGATGCAAGGTTGGTGAGAGATTAGAGACGAGAGTGAGATTGCCATTTCATTTTCTTCCATTGCAAGTTGAAATCAATTTCTATATTCCAGACCATTTCCGTTGATTCTTTCAATCCTAACATCTTCCATTGATCATACTGAATGTGTGCATACCAAATTGAGAGCAAGATCATGAAGAATTGAGAAGATAGCATTTGGATTTTGGGAGCTGCAAGTCACCATCGGATTTGGAGATTCAAGCTTCTTGGATCGAATCTTTTGCAAACAGAAGCATTAACATCAATCAAGGAGTGATTCTGAAGAGTTTGAGGTGTTGAATTGAAGATTTGATCTACCTGTTACTCAGAAATTTCCAGGTTTGCAACTTTTATTCTACACCCTAATTTAAGCATTGTTAGTTAGATTTGTTAGGTTAGAATGGTTAGAGACAAGTAGGAGATGGATTCTGGGGATTTTGAGGGCATTTGGTGAGGTTCAAGATAGTGACCCCATTTCTGTTTGGATCAAGAACGTGTTTGATATGGTGAATTAATGAGAGTTCTATAACAAGAATTAACCAGTGTAACATGAGGAAGAGATTGATCACTTTAATTTCAAGAATGGTTAAAGTTGAGGTTTGAGCATAATTTTGATTCACTATCGGGTTTAGAGATTGAGGATGATTCTTTGAATTCTAAGGTGATAGTCATGATCAGCATGAAATTTAGAGTGTTCTAGGGTTTTAAATCTTGGATTTCAGGCAAGAATTGAGGTGATACGATTGTGATGAAGAGATGCTATGAAGCTCTGTTTCCATGGCTTCTTCATTCAAAACCCTGGCTGAAGGAAGAAGATAATGTATTGGCCGTTGGATGGAGAGTAGACTCATTGACTGGGATCAGATCCAAAGGCTGGGATTTAATTTTGCATTTTGAAGAGGGAAGTCTGAAGACAACCAAACGCTGCGTTTCATTTAATTTTTCGTTTGGGCTTTAGTGGATTGATTGCTAGTCACACCCCCTCTCGTGGCCCATTGTGGATTTGAACTAGTTTTCTTTACTTTCTGCACCGTGCTTTTTTCTTTTTCTTTATATATTTGTTATGTGTTTTCTAATTAAATCTTGGGCCTAGCGCGCATTACTGATCACACCCCCGTTTTAAGCCCACTCATGATTTGAACTGCATACCATTGCTATCTGCACCAAACATTTCACATTTTATTTTCTTTTTCTCCATTTTTCTTTAATCTTTGAAAAATCATATTAAATAGAAAAATAATGATTTTGGCATGGGAATTTTTCCTCCTATTTCACAGTGATGTCTAGAAAATTATAAAATCAAAACATTTGCATTTCATGCATTTTAAATATTTTTTGTGTATTTTCTCTTTTAATAGCTTTTAATTCACTTTATGTTGATGCATAGTTTTGTAGAATTTTGTTTAGCTAGTTCCCTTCATATTTTTGAACCATTCTTTTTAGGATAGTTAGATTATGACTTTAGCTCCCCTCTGGATTTATTCCATAATTTTGTGATTAGTTTTTGATTAGTTTTGATTAGATGACTTTAGGTTGTGTAGATTTAGGTCAATCCTTAACATAGGTCCACAATAACACTAGAATTTTGGGTTTCTAGGTCAAGTTAGATATTGGGACATATAGGGTATCAAGGGTAGTTATATAGGATCCCCTAGAAATTATATTAGATTTTAATATAATAGTATACTATTTTTAATTGATTTCTGTAATTGATTGTTGTTTGTGTTGCCCTTGTGGGCTTGTATTTTGTTTTGCTTTGCTTTATGGGATTTTTATTGGCTTGGTGGGCTTGGTATTGCTTTGTGGAGCATGGAGGAGCATAGTGGAAGACTTGAAGATTGATGGAGGAGCTTGAGAGCTTGAAGACTTGTTTGTTTTGTTGTTGTTTTAGGGTTAGGAATTAAGTAGAGCTTAGACTTAGTTGATTCCTTTCTCAAACATGGATGGTATCTTTCACCTCCATTCTTCCCCATGATTCAAGGTCCTTCCATGGTATTCACCTCCCTCCTTTGGAGGGATAAGTGATGGTACCTAGGAAGTAGAACTTTTGAGGGAACCATTCTTCTGATGTTGAACCCTTATAGGTCACCTTTGGTGGTCAATAAGCAGTTTAATATCCTAGCTTATCCAGTTAAGTGATTTCTTCTGGTTTGAGTATCTTGAGAGATGTTGGGCTTGAGTGTGAAGATGAAGACTTCATTGAAGAGTATGGAAGAGGATGATTCCCTGAGCATTGCCATTTCAGCCGAAGCTTGAAGAGCAAGAGGAGCAAGTTGATACTTGAAGACCCAATGAAGATCCAGTAAAGACTGAGTGAAGAGCTGAGGCTTAAAGACTTGAAGGATGAAGTTGGCATTCCATGTGATTGAAGACTACACTGAGAAGCTGAAGCTTGTAGAAGAGAAGCTAGTTGAGACTGGTAAAGTAAGAGAGCTGAAGCTTGAAGACTGATTTGATACATATGAAGAGGATTCAATTGAGATTGAGAGTAGAGCTGAGGCTTGAGGAATGAAAGATGAGTTGATACTTACTTTGAAGCTTGGAGATCCTGAAGGAATCAAGTTGATACTTGTGGTTAAGAGTGAAGCCTGAAGGTGGAACTGATTAAGGAGCTGAAGCTTAGAGAAGAGAGAATAAGTTGAAACTTATGTTGAAAGGTTGAAACCTGGAGAAGCAAATTGATATTTGTCAAGAGTGATGGAGGTCTGAAGACTGAGTTACTGTCAGAAGAGCTGAAGCTTGGAGTTGGAAGAGGGAGGAGTTGATCTGCTTTCTTGTCTGTTTTCCTTTCTGTATTGCTGATGTGCCTTGTTTGATTTGCTTGATGCATTAGAATAAGTTCATATCTAGACTTTAAGCTAGGAGCATGATTGCACTAGAGGTTGAGTTGCTCCCTCTGCTTGTATTGTTACTGTATGGATTTGCTTGTGGGTATTCAGTAGAGCCTTGCACCCTTGCCCATGTGGTTTATTTTGCTTGATAGCATGATTGTATTCTTTTACTGTAGGATTGCAGTTTACTGTTTTTGCTTGATAGCATGTTTATCTTTCTGTATGATTACTGTTATTCATTCTGGCTTGAGGTTGAGATGAGCTTGTGGAGGCTGCTGCCCCACACACATTTCCTCCCTCACTTGCATTGCATGCATTTTACAGTCGATTACTGTTTACTGTTTAAGCTGATGCCTTATCTGTTTCTGTGTATCATTGACATGATCCCCTAGGAATCTCATTTCCTTTGATAAGGAAGTGATGATAGTTAGGTTGAAACCTATGCATGATAACTTCTAGGAGTTCCCTGTTTCAAACTTCAACTATATGATGAATCCTTGGCATGACAACAGTAGGACTTGATAGTCTGCCCGTAGTTGAGCCTGTTCTCTTCTCATCTCAAAACAGCTTAAGGTACAGTAATCATGAATGATTTCTTTCGTACGTTACGAGCCTTAAGCTATCTGAGAAAGGATTATTGGAGAGTTTCTTTTCAACAGTCTGGATGTTTAGTATGGTACCCTTTGGGTGACATGCGACGCATTCATTCTCAGGTCATAGTCTTTAGTGCGATTGAAATTGCGAACACAATAAAAAACACTTCTTTCATAAAAGACAGAAAACAAACTTCAAACCTTTTTGCCCCGTGGGCCCGTAATTCAAAGGAAAGCTTTTCTGAAGAAAAGAGTGTCGTTAAACTTCAGCGCCAACGCAAACAGGCTTTGTCCCTAACTGCTGGAACTGTTGTTTAACCCTACTCGATAAAACAGATGAATCTGAATCCCCGTAATCCGTAGTATCCCGAACTACGTAAGCTCTGATCTCTCATACATGTTGAGAGTACGTAGGCATAGTACTGATGTATTGGCGAGCCACCTTCCCCGTAACCCGTCGTAGGTCGAACTACGTTGACTCTGATTTCTCATTCTCTGATGAGAATACGTAGGCATAAAGCGCGACGCTTTGCTGAGTCATTTTCTTTTCTTTTTAAGCCAGCCTTGATAGATAGATAGATAAACCAACTTGTCCAGTAAACATAACAAGCGTGGATCCCGTCGAGTACGACGGACGTGAGGGGTGCTAATACCTTCCCCTTGCGTAACCGACTCCTGAACCCAGACAATGGTTGCGACGACCTTGTCTTACCCTTTTTCGTCAGGTTTTTCCGATCGTTTCCTTTCCCGTTCTGAGGGATAAATAACGAAAGGTGGCGACTCTTCTGTTTTGCCGGCACCTTATTTTCGCGGAAGCGACACCCACAACTCATATGCTTTGTGTTTCCAGACTATGTCCTCGCCCCAACCTTGGAAGAGTACTCTGACCTGTTAGGGGTGCCTTTGATGAATCAAATGCCTTATTACCGTGTTGAGGGTGAACCCAAATTGAGTAAGCTGACTGACGCTCTGCATGTAGATGAGTCTGAATTGGAAGGGATGGTATCCAGAAAGATCGGAGTTCATGGTTTCCCTTTGCCTTTCCTTATAGAAAAAGCCCGAAAGTTTGCCGAGAAGGATCACTGGGATGTATTCAATGCCTTCTTAGCCCTTTGTGTCTATGGGATCGTGTTATTCCCAAGTCACCCGGACTTCATAAGCATGGATGCTTGCCACATATTTGCCTTCGGGAATCCAGTACCCACTCTCCTCGGAGACGTCTACCATTCAGTTCACGGCAAGAATGAAAACAGAAAGGGGAAGAACGTGGCATGTTGTGCTCCTTTACTGTATAAGTGGTTGGTTAGCCATCTTCCTAAGTCGGGGCCATTCATTGATTCTGCTGAGTCTTCACCTTGGTATGCGCGTTTGATGGGTTTGACTGCTGACGATATCATCTGGTTTGATAGAGATCTGCTGGGCAAAGATATTGTGTATAGCAGTTGTGGCTTTCCGAACGTCCCCCTGGTCGGAAGGAATGGATGTATCAACTACAATCCATCTCTACTGGTACGAAAATTTGGGTATGCACTACGAGGTCCTCCTGAAGAGGAAGAGATACAAGAATCTCTGTATCTCACGGGGTTGCTCGAAGGCGACACTTTGATCAAGGTACAGAATGCTTGGAGCAAAATTGACCGAAAGGGGAAAGTCTTGCTAGGAAAGAGCAACAACAAGGCCTTTGATCCGTATGTGGCTTGGGTTCGACAAAAGAGCCGCCAAGTTTCTAATGTCGTTTCCTACTGTGGAACCATTGTGTGCTCCCGTGTACAAAGAACCTACTACAGTTAATATTCAGAAATTCAACCGGGTACTCCAAGAGAAGGAAGAGCTACAAAAGGCCAACGAAGAGTTGGAGAAAGAGATCGCTCAACTTCGGAAAGAGAAAATTGAAGCCATCTATACCTGCAAGAAGCAGACTGAGATGATCAACCGTCTAGGCTCTAACCTGACCAAAGAAACTGATGCTAGGGAACGTCTGGGGTTGGACCTGAAGTCAGTACATGGCGTGTTGACAACCAAGAAACAGGATCTGGACAGAGTGTACCGGAAGCTAACCCAATACGAGAGGGTCTGGAGCAGCACCATAGCCAAGTACAAAGAGCGGGAAGAAAAGCTGAAGTAGCAAGTAGCCGAGCTAGAAGCTCAGATTATAGTGAAAGACGAGAGTACAGAGGTTGAAGCCCCCCTGCGACATGACGTCTAATATAGATTGGCTGAGGCCGAGGCGATTCTGCAAGATTCTCAACTCCGGGCTGATGCTAAGAGAAGAAGGGTCGAGAACCATTTCGAAGAAGGTATTTCTAGGAGCGTTGTCGAGAACCTCCCAAAGCCCATCATTCAGAAGGACCTGCTGACCCAGGGTTTGCTTACTCAGTCAGATCACTCCACTACAAAGAAGTTGATAGAAGATTTTTATGCCCGTGGCCGCGCCTGATCTTTTGTGTATTTCTTTGACAATTTTTATGCATTGATATGCTGATCACCGCCATGTCTGTTGGTTGGGGTCATGCCTTGCTGCTTCAGTTGTATGTGATTACAATTGTACGCTGCCCGAGCGGGCTTTTCAGATGAATATATGAGGATTTCTCTTCCATGATTGGATCATAGACTTTATTTGTCTCGAAAACTAGGATCGGGGGGGGGGGGGGATCTCCCCAAGGCACAGACACACGTTTGCATTTGCATGAAGCATCTGCATAGCGAACACCTTGTCGTTTTTTCTAACCCTTTGTGTATGCAGGTTGTTCCAGGATTGATCGAAGACCGATCCACCGCTATCCAACCAGAGCGAATCAAGCTAGAGCAATGGAACAAGTGCAACCTGACCTCCAAGAACTCTGGGAAAGGATGGACCGCTTCATGGAGCTCATGCAAGTGGTTGCCAACAGCCAAGACCAGCTCAGAACATTGGTCCAGCCTCTGATCTCAAGGGTTGACAGCAATGGTGTACTTCATGGAGGGAGTATTCCAACCCCTCCTCCTGTTGAAACCCCTCAGAATGGCATCCCCGTTACCGGGGGGAATGGAAGTGGTAACGGCAATGTGATCACTAACATCGAGCTCAATGGTAATACGACTGGCGTCGGCAATGGAAATTTTGAAGCTAATGGCAATGCTAGACTAGGCAACGGCAACACAAGTGCTGGAAATCTGTACGGGCCTCAGCCATGGCTAGAAGATCGACAAGAAGATTTGTTCTCACAGAGGAGTGCTGAAGGAGAACTGACTGCTGAAGCACGTCTGAGGTTTAAGGCACTCGAGGACAAAATGAGGAATTTCGAGAACCTGAACACTATGGGGGTCGACATGACTAAATTGGGATTGATTTCTGATAGTGCCTCCCAAATTCAAGGTACCCGACTTTGAGAAGTACAAGGGCACCACTTGCCCTCGCGTCCACTTAAGGTAATACTACCGAAAGATGTTCGCTCACTCTGAAGACGAGAAGCTGCTGATGCACTTCTTTCAGGATAGCTTGTCCGAGCCATCCTTGGAATGGTACATGAGTTTAGAACCCACCAGTGTGCGCACGTGGAAGGAACTTGCTGAGGCCTTTGTATACCATTATCAGTATAACAGTGACTTGGCTCCGAATCGGGTTCAACTGCAGAACTTGTCACAGAGGAACAATGAAGGGTTCAAAGAATACGCCCAGCGATGACGTGAATTAGCAGCTAGAGTTGAGTCGCCGATGGTTGAACGAGAGCTCGTTGAGATGTTTGTAGCCACTCTCCCGGGGGTCTATTACGAGAAATTGGTCAGCGGTATGTCAGGAAGTTTCTCTGATCTCATCATTACTGGCGAGCACGTTGAAAATGGGATCAAGTTGGGGAAAATTCAAGGTGTTGATCTGTCCTAAGCTGGAGGAGGAAAGAAACCCTACGGTAACAAAAGGCGTGAAGGAGAAACGAGCGCCGTGTCCAATGCTCGAAGGAAAGGTAAGGGCCAGCGCCAACAGGTGGCTAGCATAACCATCCCTGCTGTCCAACAACCCCAGCCATAGCAGCAGCCGCCAAATCAGCAAGGGTACAAAAAATATCAGAACAGGGCACCTCTGTTAAGTCGTCACCTTGAGACACCGCCCATGTCTTATGCTCAGCTATTACAAACTCTGCTTCAGTTACAGCTAGTCCAGAAGAGAACCCTGGCTCCCTTGATAGGGCACCTCCGCAGGGTTATGATGCGAATGCAACGTGTGAGTTTCACTCAGAGGCACCCGGCCACACGATAGAAAATTGCAAAGCCTTCAAGCACAAGGTGCAAGATATGGTGGATGCTAAGATCATCAATTTCTCAGATAATGTGCCGAATGTCACAAAAAATCCTATGCCGAATCATAGGGGAGGTGGGGTGAATGCCATTATTGAAGAAGAGGATTTGGATGTGTTGACTGATGTCAAGGATCTGAAGACACCGCTTAGTTTCGTTAAAGCCAAGCTGATGAAGAGAGGCTTCTTTCCAGGCTGTGGAGAATTATGTATGGGCTGTGCGACTCGTCCTGATGGATGTCAACAGTTGATAGTGGGGATTCGGAGTCTGATGACCGAAGGAATCTTGCAGTTTAGCCGAAGGTCCGAATGTGGATCTGGAGAGGTAATGCTGAAGCAGGATGATGAGGTTGCCACCATCACCATCCCTCGCCAGACGATAACCATTTCCGCACTCAGGCCGCCCACAATTACCATCACCAAGGCCGGGCCGATACCTTTTGAAAGCACCAATGCTGTCCCATGGCACTATGGGGCAGACATCTACTGTAACAGACAGAAATTGGAACTAGAACCATCTGGGCGGTCTATGGACAACCTAGTGGGAATTGGCGGAATCACGCGCAGCGGAAGAGTATTTGCTCCACCTGAGATTGTGGCGGACAAAGCGGACAAAGCCGAGGAAACTGATAAGGGAAAGAGTAAAGTCACTGAGGAAGCTCCTCGTGGGGTAGAGAAGGACTTACTTGTAAAGGACGCTGAAGAGTTCATGAGGTTGATCAAGAAGAGTGATTACAAGATCGTGGATCATCTCCATCAAACACCCTCGAAAAATTCAATCTTGAATCTGTTGCTGTGTTCGGAGTCACATTGCAACCCGCTATTAAAGGTTTTGAATGACACGTATGTACCGCAGGAAATCTCGGTCAACCAGTTTGAAGGGGTAGTAGCCCACGTGAATGCTGGAAACGGGTTAGGGTTCACTGACCTGGAGCTGACGCCGAAGGGAAGAAACCACAACAGCGCCCTGCACATCTCGATAGAGTGTAGGGGAACAGTTATGGCTCATGCGTTGGTGGACACTGGGTCGTCGCTCAATGTTCTTCCGAAGAAAGCATTGATGAAGTTAGATACTCGAGGGTTGATTTGCACATCCAGTGATTTGGTTGTGAAGGCATTCGATGGAACCAAGCGTCATGTCTTTGGAGAGGTAACGTTGCCAATCCAAGTCGGGCCGGAAACTTTCGACGCAGTCTTCTACATCATGGACATCATGCCAGCCTACAACTGTCTCTTAGGCCGGCCATGGATCCATTATGCTGGCGCCGTGACTTCCACGTTGCACCAGAAGCTCAAGTATGCTGTCGGAGGCAGCATCGTGACTGTATGTGGCGATGAAGACATAATGGTGAGCCATTTGTCGTCCTTCAAATATGTTGAGATGGATGGGGAAATCCACGAAACCCTATGTCAGGCGTTCGAAGCGGTTAAGGTCAAGGACGTGGCGCCAGTAATGACTGAGAAACCAGATATGACTCTCTCTTCCTTCAAGGAAGCCCGGGCCGTTGTTCAAGCCGGATCTACCCCAGGCTGGGGGCAAGTGCTAGAAATACCTAACAAACAGGACAAGTTTGGGTTAGGATACTCTCCTACAGTTGAAGCCTCCTCTTCTGGTAGTGCGTCGCGAGGTAAAGGGCCGATCCAGTTTACCAGTGGCGGGGTGATATTTGAAAGTGTCAACGCAGCGTCTGAAGACGGCGAAGACAGCGATTGCGACCTAGACTCGTGGATCCAGCCAAGCAGACCAGGCCAGAGCCTCAACAACTGGTCCATCAGGGATACCATCCAAGTGACAGGCAAAGAGTAATGATTTACTTTCTCTAATTGTTGTACAACCCTATGTCCTACCCGGGACATAGTGGTTTTATTGTCAGGGCCTTGTTTGGTTATGTACATGCATTTTACCAATAAATCAAAAGGCGTTTTTCTTCGCATTCAAATGTTGTGATCTCTGTTATTCCTGTTTTATATTTGTTTTGAAAAACAATAAAATGGCAATAGGGTTTGTGCTAACCTGCATATCCGTGTTTTAAGCTTAACCCTTGTTATTGCAGGATCCATATAGCAGATGACATCGACTCTGGACCTTCTATGACTCACTTTGACTTCAATTTCCCGATCTATCAAGCCGAAGAAGAGATTGATGAAGACGAAGACCTTCCCAAAGAGTTGGCCCGCTTGTTGAAACAAGAAGAGAAAGTTATTCTGCCTCACGAGGAAAAGATTGAGATTGTGAATTTGGGTTCTGAAGAACTAGTAAGGAACGTCAGGATAGGAGCTGCACTGCAGAGTGATGTCAAGCAGAGATTGGTTGAGATGCTGAGAGAGTATAGCGACATCTTTGCTTGGTCATACGAAGATATGCCCGGACTTGATACTGACATCGTGGTCCATCACTTGCCGCTGCGAGAAGATTGTCCTCCTGTTAAGCAGAAGCTTAGGAGGAGACGACCGGATATGGCCGTTAAGATCAAGGAAGAAGTGCAGAAGCAGCTTGATGCTGGCTTCTTAGCAGTCACTACTTACCCTCCGTGGGTCGCCAACATAGTGCCTGTACCGAAGAAGGATGGTAAGGTGCAAATGTGCATCTATTATCGGGACTTGAATAGGGCGAGTCCTAAAGATGATTTCCCGCTCCCTCATATTAATGTGTTGGTCGACAATACAGCTCAGTTCATGGATGGCTTCTCCGGCTACAATCAGATCAAGATGGCGCCGGAGGACATGGAGAAAACTACGTTTATTACACCTTGGGGAACGTTTTGCTACAAGGTAATGCCTTTCGGTTTGAAGAACGCAGGGGCAACTTACCAACGAGCAATGGTTCCTTTATTTCATGATATGATTCATCATGAGATTGAAGTCTATGTTGATGACATGATTGTGAAGTCCCAAATGGAGGAGGGACATCTGGTCAATTTGCTGAAGCTTTTTGAGAGGCGTAGGAAGTTCAGGTTGAGGCTGAATCCTAACAAGTGTACTTTCGGAGTACGGTCTGGAAAACTACTGGGATTTATCGTGAGTGAAAGAGGCATTGAGGTTGATCCTGCGAAGATAAAAGCAATACAAGAAATGCCAGCGCCAAAAACCGAAAAAGAAGTTCGTGGTTTCCTGGGCAGAATAAACTACATTGTAAGGTTTATTTCTTAGCTCACGGCCACGTGTGAACCGATGTTCAAACTGCTAAAGAAAGATCAGGCGATTATCTGGAACGAGGATTGCCAAAAGGCATTTGATAAGATAAAACAATATCTACAGGAACCTTCGATCTTGATACCCCCAGTGGCCGGACGACCCTTAATCATGTACTTGACAGTTCTTGAGAATAGTATGGGGTGTGTTCTTGGTCAGCACGACGAGACGGGCAGAAAAGAGCATGCCATTTACTATTTGAGTAAAAAATTCACAAATTGTGAATCTCGTTACTCGATGCTGGAGAAAACGTGTTGTGCACTAGCCTGGGCTGCCAAACGTTTATGATAGTACATGCTCAACCATACAACCATGCTAATTTCGAAGATGGATCCGATCAAGTACGTCTTCGAGAAGCAAGCGCTTTCGGGCAGGATTGCCAGATGGCAAATGGTCTTGACAGAATATGACATTCAGTACGTTTCCTAAAAGGCCATCAAGGGAAGCGTATTGTCTGAATACCTCGCCGAACAGCCGATCGAAGATTATCAGCCGATGAAATTTGAATTCCCTGATGAGGATATCATGTTTCTCAAGGTGAAAGATTGTGATGAACCGTTGCCCGACGAGGGTCCAGACAGGAAATCCCAGTGGAAATTGATATTTGACGGGGCGGTTAACTCTTATGGAAGTGGTATTGGGGCAATCATCACAACTCCCCATGGATCCCACATCCCGTTCACTGCAAGATTGACGTTTTCGGTCACCAATAACGAAGCTGAGTACGAAGCATGCATCATAGGTCTAGAAGAAGCAATTGATTTGAGAATCAAGAACCTAGATGTATATGGTGACTCAGCACTTGTGATCAACCAGATTAAAGGGGAGTGGGAGACTCGTCAATCAAATTTGGTACCGTACATGAATTATGCCCGAAGGCTACTTCCGTTCTTTGATCGAGTGGAACTCCATCATGTGGCCAGAGCTGAGAATCAGATGGCTGATGCCTTAGCCACGTTGGCTTCGATGTATAAAGTCAATTTTTGGAATAAAGCTCCAAGGATTGTCCTTTCTCATCTTGATAGACCTGCATTCGTCTTTGCGATCGAGGAAGCCTCTGATGGCAAGCCATGGTTCCATGATATCCAGACCTTCCTTATGACTAAGAAGTATCCCACGGGAGCGTCGACCCAGGATAAGAAGACTCTGAGGAGACTGTCTGGAAATTTTTATCTCAGTCCTGATGGAGTTTTGTATAAAAGAAACCATGATCTCGTGCTACTCAGATGTGTAGATGAGAAAGAAGCGAGTATGCTCATGGAAGAAGTCCATGAAGGCACATTTGGTACACACGCCGGAGGGCATGCAATGACGAGAAAAATCCTGAGAGCAGGATACTACTGGCTGACGATGGAATCAGATTGCTTTAAATTCGCGAAGAGATGTCATAAATGCCAGATTTATGCTGATAAGATTCATGTGCCGTCGTGCCCGTTGAATGTCATGTCCTCCCCGTGGCCGTTCTCCATGTGGGGCATCGACATGATAGGCAAGATCGAGCCCACTGCGTCTAACGGTCATCGCTTTATTCTAGTATCCATTGACTACTTCACCAAGTGGGTGGAGGCAGCCTCGTATGCTAACGTGACCAAGCAGGTGGTGGCTAAATTCATAAAGAGGGACATCATCTGTCGTTACGGAATTCCCGAGCGGATCATTACTGATAATGGTTCGAATCTGAATAACAAGATGATGAAGGAGCTGTGCCAGAGTTTCAAGATTGAACACCACAACTCATCTCCTTACCGGCCGAAGATGAATGGCGCCGTTGAAGCGGCCAATAAGAACATCAAGAAGATTGTACAGAAGATGGTTGTGACTTATAAGGACTGGCACGAGATGTTGCCATTTGCATTACACGGTTATCGTACGACGGTGCGTACGTCAACCGGGGCAACTCCTTTCTCACTAGTGTACGGTATGGAAGTTGTCCTACCGTTAGAAGTTGAGATCCCTTCTTTACGAGTTTTGGTTGACGTGAAACTCGATGAGGCAGAATGGATTAAGAACCGACTAAACTAACTCAGCCTGATGGACGAGAAGAGGTTAGCATCGATTGCATATGGTCGTCTGTACCAAAGCCAAATGAAGAAAGCTTATGATAAGAAGGTGCGTCCTAGAAGCTTTCAGACGGGTGATCTCGTCCTGAAGACGATTCTTCCTCCACACTCCGATCACCGGGGCAAGTGGACTCCCAATTACGAAGGTCCGTACATCGTCAGCAAGGTCTTCTCGAGAGGAGCCTTGTTGTTATCCACAATGGATGGCGAAGATTTTGCATCCCCGGTGAACGCGGACGCAGTTAAAAAAATACTTTGCTTAAAGAATGACCCGCTGGAAAGAAAACGAATATCCAGGCAAAAATGGGGCATCCCGGCGAACCATAAAAAAGGAAAAAGGTTCGGGCAAAAATTAGGGATATAAATGGAATAATGTACACCCACAAAGTCGAAAACCCGGAAGGGCGACTTTGGCAAAAAAGGGTATCCCGGTGAATCGAAAACCCGAAAGGGCGATTCAGGAAAAAGTTAGGGATTTGAAAAAGCAAATGACTGCGTTCCGCGTACGGACTTTCATTGTTTAGTGGTTTGGAAGACCTGAGGGCTGTTTATTTGAATCAATCTCTTCTGAAGCTGAAGCGTCGGAGAAGTATCGAAGTCGAGTGGGTCATAGAGGGATCAACTCATGGTGTTCGTCTACGCCATATTGCCGACATTTGTGTATATACTGATGTATATTTATGTTTTTATATTTGCGCAACTTCCTCATTCCAGGAGCTTGCATCTGTTGTAAAATATTTTCACCCATTCAGGGGTTCGTCATCAATAAAATATATACTATTCAGCAATTCTGTTTGTTTGTTTAGCATTTATCTGTTTTGTTTGCGAAAAAGAACGCCGATGTTTTTGATAAAATGCGCATACATAAACTTACTGGCCTAGGCCACTGATTGTTGAAACAATGAATTACTTGAACATTGTCACAAGATGATAACCTTGATAGGTCCCTTTGAGAAGGGTATCTTGTCTGTTTGTTTGTGTTGTCGCAGGTATAACATATTCCAGGCCGTACGCCGCATGGTTCCCAAGCAGGATGATTCCTTCTTCCCCAGCGAGTTTAGAAGCATCTCCCCACGGAGTCTGAACATGAGATTATAAGCATTGATATGTATCCCCAAGCAGAGAAGATTCTCTCCCCAATCAGATGTATCCTGAAGGACGTCATCTCCCCAGCTGAGTCATACACTGAAGTGTGCGTTTATTTCTCCAGCACTAGGTCAAAGTGCAGTTTTCATAAAAGACTATTCGCAAGTGTTCAGCTTTGATGGTTCAAGACTGAAGTCTTACAGCAGAATTGGTATTCCCCACAGAATTGTATTCTCCCCAGCAAGCAGGATGATTTCTTCTACCCCAGCCGAGCTGACAAATCCCCAAGAGATCCGAGTCCTTGGAAGTCGTTTGGGCCATGATTGGTTTTCCCCAGTAGAGTGTTGAATAACTGAGGCTGTATTTCCCCATCAGAGTCGTTATATCCAGGAAAGTTTTTCCGCGAAGGCCGTGCAGTTTATTTCTGTGATTGATATCGTTTCCTCGACAGTTTGTGGTTCAAATACCCAGTTGAGTGAGTCCGAGTTCTCGAAGAACCTTACTCCCCTGCAGCAGTCGGCTGAAGTTCGTTTCCCCAGGCGGAGTCCAATTGAGATTGGTGTGACTTCTTCTCCTCGACAGGATGACTCCTTCCTCCACCAGAGTGGTTCTTTCTCCTTGACAGGAGGATTCTCCCCTCAGCATTTATTTTGCTGATGGGGTCATAGCATTTTGCATGATTGCATAGCATTTACCCTAAAAACGCGTAGCATTTCCACCGTGTGGAGCATTACGCCATTGACGATCATATGCATATGAAACATGAGCTAGGTTGTTACCGTTCTTGTTTTGCAGGTGTTCCTACGCAGAATGGTTTGCTCAAGATGATTCTTGAATTCCTCAACAAAGTTTTTTGCTTAAGATGATTCTCAAAAACTCCCCAGTGAAGTCGCAAGAGTTGGTTTCTCAAGTTGATGCTTAGAGTCCCCGGCAGAGTGTTTTCTCAGGATGATTCCTGAAATCTCCAGCAGAGCTATCAGTTTAGGAGGATTCTTGAAGTCCCCGGCGGAGTTATTTGTCCAAGATGATTCTTGAAGTCCTCAGCAAAGTTGATTCACCCATAATGATTTCTGGATCCCCGAAGCAGAGTTACTTGACAGTTCTCCAGATCCCCAACGGAGATGTGTAATCCCCAACAGGTTTTTGAACAGAGAAGTTGAAATTTCCTTGAAGACTTGATGATTGAAGTCCGACAGCGGTGCTAAAACCCCAGACTTACTGACGAAGTCCAACTGTGATGTCGAAGCAGTTCTCTCAGCTGATGCGGAGTGCCTGATGGCAGAAGTTTAGATATCCCTATTTGGTTCATGATTGACCGAGGATTCTATTCCCGACTTACTAACGAAGTTCGGCTGACGCCCGAAAATTTCTTTGAATGCCCGATGGCGCAATTAACTTGATTGTTAAAAAAGTCCCTAATGACCTTATGAGTCCCGAGGAATCCTTCTGCCGCAGTGTTGCAGAATGCTTGACGGCAATGCCAGCTAGGTATCACCAGTTACCGTGTGTTGCACCCCAAAATTTGACCAACATTTCTTTACCTAGCTTGTGATTCATCTCATTCACATTAGCATTATCACTTGCATTTCATTGACATGTATGCAGGAGATCAAGAGGTATGAGTACCAATTAAGACTTTGAAGCTAGCCAAGAAGGTTATTCAAGTGTTCAAGGGTTGATATCCTTGTCATAGAAGTTAAGAGATCCTCAGAGAGATTGGTTGAAACCAAGGTTGTGTGCCTCCTAACTTGAGAGTTGTGGGGGCTCCTCAGATGATTATGAAGCTATGAGGATGGACTTGAAGCTTTGTGAGAGCTTATGGGATGTCTTGAAAGCTATCATGAAGCCCAGAGAGGTCATTGTGCAAGTTTAAGAAGACTCAGCCATGAGTGGTATAATTAGGGTTTGACTGGGTCAACCCTAGGTCAACTGATGATTTGGAGAGGGTTGAGACCTAATCCAAGAGCCATGTGATCATGGATTGATGCATTGAGATGCTATAAGGATGATTCCAAGGTCAACTCATCATGATTGAAGGGTTTGAGAAGTCTCAAGCTAGGGTTTCTAAGGCTTGACAGTGTAAAATCCCCTAGTTTGACCCCTATCTTCAAGGCAGTTTAGCTCAAGATGTGATTGTCATCTCATCTTACCCCCAACATGAATGTTGTAGATCTTGTTCTTAGCTTTAATTTGAGTACTATAAGTCCTTGATAGGATTTGTAGAGCTCAAGTTATGACTTTGACAAGTTACAGGTCATCTGAGGTATGTGAATCTGGGGCCTTGAAAGTCACCCAACTTGCATCCAACTTTTGCCCAAGAAGGATGATTCCTATGAACTGTTGGTCAACATGCATGTTGTTACTCATCTTCTTAGATTTCTAGAGAGTACTAGAAGTCCTTGATAGGATTTGTAGAACTCAAGTTATGGCTTTGACAAGTCAAGGGCATTTTGGTCATTTGGAGATTACAGGTCATTTCAAGCATAAGGCCATAACTCCTATTTCCAAGCTTCAAATGGAAAAATCTTCAACATAAAACTTGCTTAAAATGATTTTTTAAGGCTCGTAAGGAGGTCATGAGATGTTGAAAAGGCTTGTAGCAAAAAATGGTAAAAATGACCTAAAATGGAGGCATAAGTTAAATAAGTCAAGGTTGGAAATTGAAATTTCCAAGCTACACATCCAAACCATGGCATATAATAGGTCATTTTGACTCTAAAAAGCATTCTAAAAACAATGGTTCAGCCACTTTTTTGATTTGAGGTTTAGATCATGGACTTGCTTTGGAAAATGGTTGCTTGCATATTAAGGTACATATGCAAAACACAAAGAAAGGCAATGTACAAGCTAGCAAGGTATCTTAACACATCACATATCTCATCTAGGGAGATTTTCAAGTCAGTTACAAGGGCTGCAAGAGGCATAGCATGAGATGGTATGTGAGATGAGATGAAATCATAAACTCATGGCATGAGAATCCCAAATTCTCATTGGATGATTCCAGAAGGTTCTAGATGAGTCTGAACCATCCTATATAGTGTATAGAACTTGCTCAGATGCAAGGTTGGTGAGAGATTAGAGAGGAGAGTGAGATATCCATTTCAATTGCTTCCATTGCAAGTTGAAATCAAATTCCACATTCCACACAGTTTTCATTGCTTCTTTCAATCCCAATACATTCCATTGATCACACTGAATGTGTGCATACCAAATTGAAGGCAAGAGCATGAAGAATTGAAGAGATAGCTTTTGGATTTTGAAGGTTGCAAGTCACAATCGGGTTTGGAGATTCAGGCTTGCTTGATCAAATCTTTTGCAAACAGAAGCTTTATCATTAATCAAGGAAGGTTTCTGAAGAGTTTGAGAGGTTGAAGTGGAGCTTTGCCCTATCTGATAATCAAGATTTGACAGGTTAGTAAATTTTATTCTACACCATAATTTAAGCATAATTAGGTAGAATTGTTAGGTTAGAATGGTTAGAGACAAGTAGGAGATGGATTCTGGGAAGTTTGAGATCAATTGGTGAAGTTTGAGTTGGTGACACCATTTTTATTTGGATCAAGAACACGATGTATGGTGAGATATAGCATGAGTTTGATATCAAGAATTAACCAGTGTGAGGTGGTGATCATTCTGAGCCAATTAATTTCAAAAATTGTTAGAACTGAAGTTTGAGCATATCTTTGATCTTGGATCGGGTTTGGAGATTTAGGGCATTTCAATTGATTTTGAGGCCATGGTTGTGATCAGCATGGAATTTAGAACAGATTAGGGTTTTGAATTTTAGTTTTTCATGGAGAATTGATGAGGTTCGAATTGGAGAGGATGAGCTTGAAGCTCTGAACTTCCATGGCTGTTCTTCCCTCCAAGTCCCATTCAAATGAAGAAGATAACGTTTTGGCCATTGGATCATGTTGGACTCATTGACTGGACCTAGATCGTGTGGATGAGATTTGATTTCGCGTGTGAAGAGGAATTCTGAGGATACACCAAAACGAAGTGTTTCATTAAATGGGATATTGGGCTCAATTGCTAGCCACACCCCACTCTCATGGCCCATTGGTTTTTGAACTGAATTTCCTTGCTTTTTACACTGTATGTTTTTTCTTTTTCTTTATAATTTCTGAATTGATTTTTTGATTAATAATTTGGCCTGGCGCGCATTGATATCCCCACCCCCATTTTAAGCCCATCTGGAATATGAACTGTCTGACATTGCTATCTGCACCAATGCATTTCATATTTTAATTTCTTTTTCTCCATTTTATTTTAATCTTTGAAAAATCATATTAAATAGAAAAATAATGATTTTTGCATGGGGATTTTTTCTCCCATTTCATGTTCATGTCTAGAAAATTATAAAATCAAAATATTTGAATCTCATGCATTTTATTATTTTTTGTGTATTTTCTCTTTTAATAGCTTTTAATTCCTTTTATGTTGATGCATAGATTTGTAGAATTTTGTTTAGCTAGTTCCCTTCATATTTTTATGCCATTCCTTTTAGGATAGTTAGATTAGGACTTTAGCTCCCCTCTGGATTTATTCCATAATTTTGTGATTAATTTTTGATTGGTTTTGCTTAGATGACTTTACGTTGTATAGAATTAGGTCAATCCTTAACATAGGTCCACAATAACACTAGAATTTTGGGTTTCTAGGTCAAGTTAGATATTGGGACATATAGGGTATTATGGGTAGGTATATAGGATCCCCTAGAAATTATATTAGATTTTAATATAATAGTATACTATTTTTAAATGATTTTTGTAGTTGATTGTTGCTTGTGTTGCCCTTGTGGGCTTGTGTTTTGTTTTGCCTTGCTTTGTGGGTTTTTCCTTGGCTTGGTGGGCTTGGTCTTGCTTTGAGGAGCATGGAGGAGCATAGTAGAAGACTTGAAGGTTGAAGAGTAGCTTGAGAGCTTGGAATCTTGTTTGTTTTGTTGTTGTTTTAGGGTTAGGGATTAGGAAGAGCTTAGACTTAGTTGATTCCTTTCTTAAACATGGATGGTATCTTTCACCTCCATTCTTCCCCATGATTCAAAGTCCTTCCATGGTATTCACCTCCCTCCTTTGGAGGGATAAGTTATGGTACCTAGGAATTAGAACTTTTGAGGGAACCATTCCTTTGATGTTAAACCCTTATAGGTCACCTTTGGTGGTCAGTAAGCAGTTTAATATCCTAGCTTATCCAGTTAAGTGATTTCTTCTGGTTTGAGTATCTTGAGAGATGTTGGGCTTGAGGTTGAAGATGAAGACTTCATTGAAGAGTATGGAAGAGGATGATTCCTTGAGCATTGTCATTGCAGCTGAGGCTTGGAGAGCAAGGACAAGAGCAAGTTGATACTTGAAGACCTAATGAAGACCCCATGAAGATCCAGTAAAGACTGAATGAAGAGCTGAGGCTTAAAGACTAAAGGATGAAGTTGACACTTCCAAATGATTAAAGACTATTCTGAGAAGCTGAAGCTTGTTGTAGGAGAAGACCAAGTTGAGACTGGTAAAGCAAGGAGAGCTTCAGAGCTTGAAGACCAAGTTGACACTTGGGAAGAGGATTCAATTGAGATTGAGTGTAGAGCTGAAGCCTGAAGAACAAAGGACAAGTTGATACTTACTTTGAAGCTTGGAGATCCTGAAGGAATCAAGTTGATACTTGTGGTTAAGAGTGAAGCCTGAAGGTGGAGCTGAAGCTTGAAGAAGAGGATAAGTTGAAACTTATGTTGAAGGGTTGAAACCTGGAGAAGCAAATTGATATTTGTCAAGAGTGATGGAGGTCTGAATACTGAGTTGCTATTGGAAGAGCTGGAGCTTGGAGTTGAGAGAGGAGTTGATCTGCTTTCTTGTCTGTTTCTTCTCTGTATTGTTGATGTGCCTTGTTTTACTTGCTTGATGCATTAGAATAAGTCCATATCTAGACTAGATTTAATCTAGGAGCATGATTGCACTAGAGGTTGAGTTGCTCCCTCTGCTTGTATTGTTACTGTATGGCTTTGCTTGCGGGTATTCGGTAGAGCCCAGCTCCCTTGCCCATGTGGTTTATTTTGCTTGATAGTATTCTTGCTGTATGATTGCAGTTTACTGTGTTTTGCTTGATAGCATGTTATCTGTTCCTCAGTATGATTACTGTTATTCATTCTGGCTTGAGGTTGAGATGAGCTTGTGGAGGCTGAGTGCCCCACACATATTTCCTCCCTCACTTGCATTGCATGCATTTTACTGTTTACTGTTTAAGCTGATGCTTTTATCTGTTTCTGTTTATCATTGACATGATCCCTTAGGACTCTCATTTCCTTTGATAAGGAAGTGATGATAGAACTTTAGGTTGAAACCTATGAATGATAAATTCTAGGAGTTCCCTGTTTCAAACTTCAATCATAGGATGAATCCTTGACATGACAACAGTAGGACTTGATAGTCTCCCCGTAGTTGAGTCTGTTCTCTTCTCATCTCAAAACAGCTTAAGATACAGTAATCATGAATGATTTCTTTCGTACTTTACGAGCCTTAAGCTATCTGAGAAAGGATTGTGGGAGAGTTTCTTTTCCATAGTCTGGATGTTTAGTATGGTACCCTTTGGGTGACATGCGACGCATTCACTCTCAGGTCATAGTCTTTAGTGCGATTGAAATTGCAAACACAATAAAAAACACTTCTTTCGTAAAAGACAGAAAACAAACTTCAAGCCTTTTTGCCCCGTGGGCCCGTAATTCAAAGGGAGGCTTTTCTGAAGAAAAGAGTGTCGTTAAACTTCAGCGCCACCGCAAACAGGCTTTGTCCCTAACTGCTGGAATTGTTGTTTAACCCTACTCGATAAAACAGATGAACCTGAATCCCCATAATGCGTAGTATCCCGAACTACGTAAGCTTTGATCTCTCATGCCTGTTGAGAGTACGTAGGCACAATACTGATGTATTGGCGAGCCACCTTCCCCGTAACCCGTCGTAGGTCGAACTACGTTGACTCTGATTTCTCATTCTCTGATGAGAATATGTAGGCATAAAGTGCGACGCTTTGCCGAGTCATTTTTCTTTTCTGTTTAAGCCAGCCTTGATAGATAGATAGATAAACCAACTCGTCCAGTAAACACATCAAGCGTGGATCCCGTCGAGTACGACGGATGTGAGGGGTGCTAATACCTTCCCCTTGCGTAACCGACTCCCGAACCCAGACAATGGTTGCGATGACCTTGTCTTACCCTTTTTCGTCAGGTTTTTCCGATCGTTTCCTTTCCCGCTCTGAGGGATAAATAACGAAAGGTGGCGACTCTTCTGTTTTGCCGGCACCTTATTTTCGCGAAAGCGACACCGTGTAATCGGTGATCCCTTGATGACTTGAGGACGAAGATCTACGGAAAAATCAGATGATCATCCTGACGGAGATTGGAGAATAGACCCTTCATCGGTTACCGTGTGACCAATTCCCCAGCAGAGTTGCCGTGCAACTGTCATGATCAGTTTTTGAAGATGTTCCTACTAATCAGAGTATCGTTTAACTGTGCGTGGTTAGAAAATCACCCGTTACCGTGTAACCAGTGATCCCTCGATGATTTTAGGATGCAATGATATCAGATAAATCAGAGAATCATCCTGACGGAGGTTCAGATCAGTATTTCTCCAGCTAGTTGTTGTGCAACTATTATTTCAGTTTCCAAAGATTTGTCCCCATCAGAGTACCGTGTACTTGTGCAGTTGACAAATTTCCGGGTTTATTGGTATTCAACCGCCTTTTACCTTGATTGTTTGAGAGCCGTTCGCTTCTCACCCAGTCAGGTCCAAGCCGTTTGAATAGGGGCAGCTGTTGCACCCCAAAATTTGCCCAACATTTCTTCACCTAGCTTATGTTTCATTTCATTCATATTAGCATTATCATTTGCATTTCATTGACATGTATGCAGGAGATCAAGAGGTATGATTACCAATCAAGAGCTATACAAAACTTTGAAGCTAGCTAGAGAAAGTTATTCAAGTGTTCAAGGGTTGATATCTTTGTCAGAGAAATTAAAAGATCCTCAGAGAGAGTGATTGAAGCCAAGAGGGCGTGTCTCCTAACTTGAGAGTTGTGGGAAGTCATCAGATGATTCTGAAGCCATGAAGTTAGACTTGAGGTCTTGAGAGAGCTCATGAGAAGTGTTGAAGATCACTTTGAGGCCTAGACAGGTCATTGTGCAAGATTAAGAAGCCTCAGCCATGAGTGGTGCAGCTAGGGTTTGACTGGGTCAACCCTAAGTCAACTGATGATTTGAAGAAGGTTGAGACCTAATCCAAGAGCCATGTGATCATGGATTGATACATTGAGATGTTCTAAGAATGATTTCAAGGTTAACTCATCATGATTGAAGAGTTTGAGAAATTTCAAGCTAGGGTTTCTAAGGCTTGACAGTGTAAAATCCCTTAGTTTGACCCCTATCTTCAAGGCAATTTAACTCAAGATATGATTGTCATATCATCTTTACCCCCAACATGATTGTTGTATAGCATGATCTTAGCTTTAATTTGAGTACTATAAGTCCTTGATAGGATTTGTATAACTCAAGTTATGGCTTTGACAAGTTACAAGTCATCTGAGGTATGTGAATTTGGAGCTTGAAAGTTACCCAACTTGCATGAAACGTTTGCCCAAGAAGGATGATTCCTATGAACTTTTGGTCAACATGAATGTTTTTCCTTATCCTCTTAGCTTTCCATAGAGTACTATAAGTCCTTGATATGATTTGTAGAGCTCAAGTTATGGCTTTGACAAGTCAAGGGTATTTTGGGAAGTTGTAATTATGAGTCATTTTTGGTTATAGGTCATTTTCACCAACTTAGACACCTCAAATGAAATTTTGTTCAACTTGAAAGTTGCTCAAAATGGGGTTTTAACCTTGACCATGTATCAAGGAGACATTGAAATGACTCAAGGAAGGACTTGGTTCAAGGAGTTGTGAAAAAAGGAAGGATTAAAGGCATTTAATGACCAAAAATTGAAATAAATTGATTTGTGTCCAAACAAGGCAAAATTATAGGTCATTTTGAATGGAAAAAGCATTTTAGAAACTTTGGAAATGTTAGAATTTTGTTTTGAGTCTATTTTCATGCACTTTTACCTTGTTGTTTCATGATGAAGTAACATAATCAACATGAACCATTGGATTGCAAACAAGGAAATGATCATAACAAATCAGTTCAATATCTCATGAGATGAAGATTCCAAGTGTTTTCATGCCCAAGCAGAGATGAATTCGCAGCTGTGCATATGAGATTTTGAAAGAGAAATTGAAATTGCAAAATCTCATTTGGGTGGTTACAGAAGTTTCTAGACATTTCCATTGAGTTCTATATAAGATTTGGAGTGTATTCAGCCAGTTTTTTGGAGAAGATTGAGGCTGATAGCAGAGAGAGCATTGGATTTTGCAGAGCTGCAACTCAAGATCGGATTCTGAGATTGAAGAGAAATCAAGCCAAATTGAGGCGTGCATTAGCTTCAGAGGAAGATTTGGAGTGAATCTGGATCATATTGGAGGAAGAATCGAGCAAGGATTGTACCTGTTCTTCATCTGAAACCAAGTTCGTACCAATCAAAATTTTGCTTAATTTATGGAGAGATAGCTAGAAATCTTTAGGTGGTTAGGTTAATAGCATGATGTAGATGGATTTTGGTACAAGAATTTGAGGAATAGAGACACTTTAGGTCATGGATCATTTTCTGTTGAGATGGATTTCTTGTGATTCTTGGAGAGATATTCATGATTGGATAGTGGAGATTAACCTATGAAGAGTGTATATTACATTAGGACCATTATTTTTGAGAATTGTGATGATCAAGAATTTGGTGTGTTTCTGAAAATGTGATCGGGTTTGAAGTTAGAGAAAGAATTAGTAAATTTGGAGATTGGATTCGTGTTCAGGAGAAAAAACCGAGTGAGATGATGATTTGTTTTAGTGTTTTTGATGACTTGGGATGAGCACTTCACCGGAGAAGACGGTGGCGCTGCAACTCAGGCCACCGTCTGGGAAATTCCCTCCATCTGATTTGAATTGGGGACGATAAGCCACGACCATTGGATGGGTGTTTGACCTTTGACTCAAGCAAGGAATGGATGGCCACGATGTGAAGAAAACTCTGAAGAGTGAGTTGAGAACGAAACGCTGCGTTTCATTAATAGGTTTGGTTTGGGCTTAGTGTCAAAGTGATATCCACACCCCCGTTTTGGCCCAAATCCTGGAATGAACTGGAAATAATTGCTATTCAGCACGCGTATCATGTTATTTTCTTTCTTTTTCTTTTATTTTTCATCATTTCATATAGTTTGAAAATAATTCATAATAAATAGAAAAATAACTCAATTTGATCCAGATTTTTTTCCCCTGATTCATGAATGAGTCTAGAATTTTAGGAAATTAAGAGTTTAGGAATTCATGCATTTTTTATTTTAATTGCATTTTTTGTATTTTAATTGATATTAATTTCATTATGGTTGATACCTTGTCTTGATAATTTTTGTGTGATCAGTTGGTGATGATTTTTGAGCTGATTTTTTGTGTGAAGTTAGTTGAAACATGTATGCTCCTCTAGTAATTTTCTCATATTTTTGTGAAGAATTTTAGGGTTGTTTTTGTATTGAAACTTTAGGTGCTCTAGTTTTAGGGTTTGACCTTAGTACCCCATAGTTTAGGATTTAATTCTAGAACTTATTGGATGATTTGATCTCTGGAATTAACATGATAGAGTCATGATTGACTTAGGTTCCCATAGTTATTTTTGTAGGATTTTATAATTGGTTTTAGTATTTTAGTTGGAATTAACTTTAGTACTAGGTTTTAGGTGATCCTAACTTGCTAACTCAACTAGAATGACTTCTTTAGTGCCCTTAGACTAGGGTTTTGCTTCTCTTGCTATTGGATGATGATGAAGGTATGTGTGGGATGCTGTGGAATGCATGATGGAGCTTGGACTTGAAGTTTGCTCTTCCTTTGGTGTAGTTTGTTTAGGGTTAAGGATTAGGGTTTTAGGGAGATCTCTTAGAATAGATTTTCTTCCTTCATGAAACATGGAAGGTGTTGATCACTTCCATTCCTCCCTATGATGTAAGGTCCCATTGTGAAGGCCTCATCCCTCCTTTGGTAGGATGAGTGGCTCCTCACAAATTGGTAGAACCTTTGAGGGTTCCTTTCTCTGATGGTGGAGTGCTTAGAGGTGACCTTTGGTCTTCACTTTGCCTCTCCCTATCCCCACCTTGCTCTTGTTAGATGAATCTTTCTCCCTTGCTAGAGGATGGAGTTCCTTGCTAGAATATTGAAGATGCTAGAGGTTGCACTTCCCCTGTGTTTGAAGATTTCCCTTGGAGCTGAAGCTTGAAGATCAAGAACAGCAAGTTGACACTTGTGAAGAAGATCAAATTGAGAATGAAGAGAGAGCTGAAGCTTGGATAAGAAGAAGAACAAGTTGATACTTGTGATTCATGCATTGAAAGCTTGAATAAGCAAGTTAATACTTGCCATTGAAGATGAAAGCCTTGAAGAACAGTTACAGACTGAGGACTGAGTTGCTGTCAGAGGATTGCTTTGCTGTGAAGCTATGGAAGCTGTTGATCTGCTTTCTTTCCTGTCTGTTTGCTTTCTGTGCAACTGTATTGATGTGACTTGTTTGATTTGCTTGACGCATTAGAATAAGTTCATGTTTAGACTGACTTAAGCTAGGAGCACGATTGCACTAGAGGTTGAGTGGCTCCCTCTGCTTGTATTTTTACTGTATGGCTTTGCTTGCGGGTATTCGGTAGAGCTTCGCTCCCTTGCCTGTGTGGTTTGTGATTTGCTTGATGGCATTTTATTTTCCTTTATGATTGTAGTTATTCATACTTGGCTTGAGGTTGAGATGAGCTTGTGGAGGCTGATGCCCCACACACATTTCCTCCCTCACTTGCATTGCATGCATTTTACAGTCGTTTACTATTTACTGTTTAAGCTGATGCTTTATCTGTTTCTGATTATCATTGACATGATCCCCTAGGAATCTCACTTCCTTTGATAAGGAAGTGATGATTAGAACTTTAGGTTGAAACCTATGCATGATAACTTCTAGGAGATCCCTGTTTCAAACTTCAACTATAGGATGAATCCTTGGCATAACAACAGTAGGACTTGATAGTCTCCCCGTAGTTGTCCCTCTCTCTTCTCATCTTGAAACAACAGTAAAAAAACGTAATAAAGGCAAGTTAGTATAAGCGCGTTACGAGCCTTAAGCTACTTGGGTAATGATAATTGAACGGCCTCCCCTCAATCGTCTAGAATATTCAGTATACGTCCTTTGGACGATATGCGACGCATTCGTTCCCAGGTCATAGTCTCTAGTGTTGTACAAACTATAGACAACTAAAAAACAGTTCTTCCGTAAAAGACAGAAAACAAACTTCAAACCTTTTTGCCCCGTGGGCCCATAATTCAAAGGAAGCTTTTCTGAAGAAAAGAGTGTCGTTAACTTCCAGATCTACCGCAAACGGTAAGGCCTAAGTCTCCAAGGGTCGAGCTGTGTACACCAAACTGCTGGAACTGTGTGTTAACCCTACTCGAAAAAACAGATGAATCTGAATTCCCGTAATTCGTATTATCCCGAACTATGTAAGCTCTGATCTCTCATACCTGTTGAGAGTACGTAGGCACAATACTGACGTATTGGCGAGCCACCTTCCCCTCATAACCCGTAGTTAGCCGAACTACGTTGACTTTGATTTCTCATTCTCTGATGAGAATACGTAGGCATAAAGTGCGACGCTTTGCTGAGTCATTTTCTTTTTAAGCCAACCTTGATAGGTAGATAGATAAAACCAACCCGTCAGATAAACACAACAAGCGTGGATCCCATCGAGTACGATGGACGTGAGGGGTGCTAATACCTTCCCCTTGCGTAACCGACTCCCGAACCCAGACAATGGTTGCGATGACCTTGTCTTATACCTTTTTCGTCAGGTTTTTCCAATCGTTTCCTTTCCCATTCTGAGGGATAAATAACGAAAGGTGGCGACTCTTCTGTTTTGCCGGCACCTTATTTTCGCGGTAGCGACACCGACCTTCGGGTTCGATGCCTGTTTTTTAACAGATGCCTGACGGCGAGGTCAGATGTTCCTCTCAACTTAGTGTTGAGCCGGCCTTCGGTTCGATGCCTGTTTGTTTAACAGATGCCTAACGGCAAGGTCATATGTTCTTCTCAACTTCGGGTTGAGCAGGCCATCGGGTTCGATGCCTGTTTGTTTAACAGATGCCTGACGACGAAGTCTAATGTTCTTATCAACTTCGGGTTGAGCCGACCTTCGGGTTCGATGCCTGTTTTTTTAACAGATGCTTGATGGTGAGGTCAGATGTTCTTCTCAACTTTGGGTTGAGCCGACCTTCAGTTTTGAATCCTGTTTGTTTAACAGATGCTTCACTATGAAGTCAAATGTTCCTCTCAACTTCATGTTGAGCCGACCTTCGGGTTTGATGCCAGTTTGTTTAACAGATGCGTGACAGCGAGGTCAGATGTTCCTCTCAACTTCGTGTTGAACCGGCATTCGGGTTCGATGCCTGTTTGTTCAACGGATGCCTGACGGCGAGTTCAGATGTTCTTCTAAACTTCGTATTGTACCGGCCCTCGGGTTTGATGCCTGTTTGTTTAACTAATGCCTGATGGGGAGGTCAGATGTTCCTCTCAACTTCAAGTTGAGTCGGCCTTTGGGTTCGATACCTGTTTGTTTAATAGATGTTTGACGGTGAGGTCAGATGATCTACAAATTAATGGTTGAGACGGCCTTTCAGTTTGATGCCTGTTTGTGTAACAGATGTCTGACAGCGAGGTCAAATTTTTTTCTCAACTTCGGGTTGAGCCGACCTTCGGGTTCGATGCATGTTTGTTTAACAAATGCCTGACGGCTAGGTCTAATGTTCTTATCAACTAAGGATTGAGACGGCCTTCAGGTTCGATGACTGTTTGTTTAACAGATGCCTAACGGAGAGGCCAAATGTTCTTCTCAACTTTGGGTTGAGCCGGCCTTCGGGTTCGATGCCTGTTTTTCTAAAAGATTTAATGACGGCGAGGTCTAATGTTCTTATCAACTTCGGGTTGAGCCGCCCTTCGATTTTGATTCCTGTTTGTTTAACAGATGCCTGACGGTGAGGCCATATGTTATTCTCAACATGGGGTTGAGCCGACCATCGTATTTGATGCCTGTTTGTTTAACAAATGCTTGACAGTGAAGTCAAATGTTCCTCTCAACTTCATGTTGAGCCGACCTTCGGGTTTGATGCCTGTTTTTTAACAGATGCCTAACGGCAAGGTCAGATGTTCCTCTCAACTTAGTGTTGAGTCGGCCTTCGGGTTCGATGCCTGTGTGTTTAAAAGATGCCTGACAACGAGGTCATATGTTCTTATCAACTTTGGATTGAGTCTTCCTTCGGGTTCGATGCCTGTTTGTTTAACAGATGCCTGATGGTGAGGTCATATGTTCTTCTCAACTTCGGGTTGAGCATGCCTTTGGGTTCGATGTCTGTTTGTTTAACAGATGCCTGACGGCGAAGTCTAATTATCTTATAAACTTTGGGTTGAGCCGACCTTCGGGTTTGATGCCTGTTTGTTTAACAGATGCCTGACGGTGAGGTCAGATGTTCTTCTCAACTTTGGGTTGAGCCGGCCTTCAGTTTTGAAGCCTACTTGTTTAACAGATGCTTGACTGTGAAGTCATATGTTCCTCTCAACTTCATATTGAGCCGACCTTTGGGTTCGATGCCTGTTTGTTTAACAGATGCCTGACGGCAAGGTCAGATGTTCCTCTCAATTTCGTGTTGAGTCGGCCTTCGGGTTCGATGCCTGTTTGTTTAACAGATGCCTAACGGCGACGTCAGATGTTCTTCTCAACTTCGTATTGTGTCGGCCCTCGAGTTCGATGCCTGATGGGGAGGTCAGATGTTCCTTTCAACTTCAACATGAGCTGGCCTTCGGGTTTGATACCTGTTTGTTTAGCAGATATTTGACGGCGAGGTCATATGTTCTACAAACTAAGGGTTGAGACAACCTTTGGGTTTGATGCCTGTTTGTGTAATAGATGCTTGACAACGAGGTTAAATGTTTTTCTCAACTTCGGGTTGAGTCGACCTTCGGGTTCGATGCATGATTGTTTAACAAATGCCTGACTGCGAGGTCTAATGTTTTTATCAACTAAGGATTGAGACGGCCTTCAGGTTCGATGACTTTTTGTTTAACAGATGCCTGACGGCGAGGCCAAATGTTCTTCTCAACTTCGGGTTGAGCTGACCTTCGGGTTCGATGCCTGTTTGTTTAAAAGATGCCTGACGGCGAGGTCTTATGTTCTTATCAACTTCGGGTTGAGCCGCCCTTCGGTTTTGATGCCTATTTGTTGAACAGATGCCTGATGGTGAGGTCAAATGTTCTTCTCAACATGGGGATGAGCCGACCATCATATTTGATGCCTGTTTTTTAATATGTGCTTGACAGTGAAGTCAAATGTTCCTCTCAACTTCGTGTTGAGCCGGCCTTCGGCTTCGATGCCTGTTTGTTTAACAGATGCCTGACGCTGACGTCAAATGTTCTTCTCAACTTCGTGTTGAGTCGACCTTCGCATTCGATGCCTGTTTGTTTAACTAATGAATGATGGGGAGGTCAAATGTTCCTTTCAACTTCAACTTGAGCCGGCCTTCAGGTTTGATACCTGTTTGTTTAACAGATATTTGATGCCAAGGTCAGATGTTCTATAAACTAAGGGTTGAGACGACCTTTGGGTTTGATGCCTGTTTGTGTAACAGATGCTTGACAGCGAGGTCAAATGTTTTTCTCAACTTCGGGTTGAGTCGACCTTTGGGTTTGATGCATGTTTATTTAATAAATGCCTGATGGCGAAGTCTAATGTTCTTATCAACTAAGGATTGAGACGGTCTTCAGGTTCGATGACTTTTTGTTTAACAGATGCCTAACGGCGAGGCCAAATGTTCTTCTCAACTTCGGGTTGAGCCGGCCTTCGAGTTCGATGCCTGTTTGTTTAAAAGATGCCTGACGGCGAGGTCTAATGTTCTTATCAACTGCGGGTTGAGCCGCCCTTCGGTTTTGATGCCTATTTGTTGAACAGATTCCTGACGGTGAGGTCAGATGTTATTCTCAACATGGGGTTGAGCCGGCCATCGTATTTGATGCCTGTTTGTTTAACACATGCTTGACAGTGAAGTCAAATGTTCCACTCAACTTCATGTTGAGCCGACCTTCGGGTTCGATGCTTGTTTTTTTAACAGATGCCTGACGGCGAGGTCAGATGTTCCTCTCAACTTAGTGTTGAGCCGGCCTTCGGGTTCGAAGCCTGTGTGTTTAAAAGATGCCTGACAGCGAGGTCATATGTTCTTATCAACTTTGGATTGAGCCGTCCTTCGGGTTCGATGCCTGTTTGTTTAACAGATGCCTGACGTTGAGGTCATATGTTCTTCTCAACTTCGGGTTGAGCAGGCCTTCGGGTTCGAAGCCTGTTTGTCTAAAAGATGCCTGGCGGCGAGGTCTAATGTTCTTATCAACTTCGGGTTGAGCCGCCCTTCGGTTTTGATGCCTGTTTGTTTAACAGATGCCTGACGGTGAGGCCATATGTTATTCTCAACATGGGGTTGAGCCGACCATCGTATTTGATGCCTGTTTGTTTAACAGATGCTTGACAGTGAAGTCAAATGTTCCTCTCAACTTCATGTTGAGCCGACCTTCGGGTTCGATGCCTGTTTTTTAACAGATGCCTGACGGCAAGGTCAGATGTTCCTCTCAACTTAGTGTTGAGTCGGCCTTCGGGTTCGATGCCTGTGTGTTTAAAAGATGCCTGACAGCGAGGTCATATGTTCTTATCAACTTTGGATTGAGTCGTCCTTCGGGTTCGATGCCTGTTTTTTTAACAGATGCCTGACGGTGAGGTCATATGTTCTTCTCAACTTCGGGTTGAGCAGGCCTTTGGGTTCGATGTCTGTTTGTTTAACAGATGCCTGACGGCGAAGTCTAATTATCTTATAAACTTTGGGTTGAGCCGACCTTCGGGTTTGATGCCTGTTTGTTTAACAGATGCCTGACGGTGAGGTCAGATGTTCTTCTCAAGTTTGGGTTGAGCCGACCTTCAGTTTTGAAGCCTACTTGTTTAACAGATGCTTGACTGTGAAGTCATATGTTCCTCTCAACTTCATGTTGAGCCGACCTTTGGGTTCGATACCTGTTTTTTTAACAGATGCCTGAGGGAGAGGTCAGATGTTCCTCTCAACTTCGTGTTAAGTCGGCCTTCGAGTTCGATGCCTGTTTGTTTTACAGATGCCTGACAGCGACGTCAGATGTTCTTCTCAACTTCGTATTGTGTCGGCCCTCGAGTTCGATGCCTGATGGAGAGGTCAGATGTTCCTTTCAACTTCAACTTGAGCCGGCCTTCGGGTTTGATACCTGTTTGTTTAACAGATATTTGACGGCGAGGTCAGATGTTCTACAAACTAAGGGTTGAGACGACCTTTGGGTTTGATGCCTGTTTGTGTAACAGATGCTTGACAGCAAGGTTAAATGTTTTTCTCAACTTCGGGTTGAGCCGACCTTCGAGTTTGATGCATGTTTGTTTAACAAATGCCTGACCGTGAGGTCTAATGTTTTTATCAACTAAGGATTGAGACGGCCTTCAGGTTCGATGACTTTTTGTTTAACAGATGCCTGACGGCGAGGCCAAATGTTCTTCTCAACTTCGGGTTGAGCCGGCCTTCGGGTTCGATGCCTGTTTGTTTAAAAGATGCCTGACGGTGAGGTCTTATGTTCTTATCAACTTCGGGTTGAGCCGCCCTTCGGTTTTGATGCCTATTTGTTGAACAGATGCCTGACGGTGAGGTCAGATGTTCTTCTCAACATGGGGTTGAGCCGACCATCGTATTTGATGCCTGTTTTTTAATAGATGCTTGACAGTGAAGTCAAATGTTCCTCTCAACTTCGTGTTGAGCCGACCTTCGGCTTCGATTCCTGTTTGGTAAACAGATGCCTGACGCTGACGTCAAATGTTCTTCTCAACTTCGTATTGTGCCGGCCCTCGGGTTCGATGCCTGTTTGTTTAACTAATGAATGATGGGGAGGTCAAATGTTCCTTTCAAATTCAACTTGAGCTGGCCTTCAGGTTTGATACCTGTTTGTTTAACAGATATTTGATGGCGAGGTCAGATGTTCTATAAACTAAGGGTTGAGACGGCCTTTGGGTTTGATGCCTGTTTGTGTAACAGATGCTTGACAGCGAGGTCAAATGTTTTTCTCAACTTCGGGTTGAGCCGACCTTTGGGTTCGATGCATGTTTATTTAACAAATGCCTGATGGCGAGGTCTAATGTTCTTATCAACTAAGGATTGAGACGGCCTTCAGGTTCGATGACTTTTTGTTTAACAGATGCCTGACGGCGAGGCCAAATGTTCTTCTCAACTTTGGGTTGAGCCGGCCTTCGGGTTCGGTGCCTATTTGTTTAAAAGATGCCTGACGGCGAGGTCTAATGTTCTTAATAACAGCGGGTTGAGCCGCCCTTCGGTTTTGATGCCTATTTGTTGAACAAATGCCTGACGGTGAGGTCAGATGTTATTCTCAACATGGGGTTGAGCCGACCATCGTATTTGATGCCTGTTTATTTAACACATGCTTGACAGTGAAGTCAAATGTTCCACTCAACTTCATGTTGAGCCGACCTTCGGGTTCGATGCTTGTTTTTTTAACAGATGCCTGACGGCGAGGTCATATGTTCCTCTCAACTTAGTGTTTAGCCGACCTTCGGGTTCGAAGCCTGTGTGTTTAGAAGATGCCTGACAGCGAGGTCATATGTTCTTATCAACTTTGGATTAAGCCGTCCTTCGGGTTCGATGCCTGTTTGTTTAACAGATGCCTGACGGTGAGGTCATATGTTCTTCTCAACTTCGGGTTGAGCAGGCCTTCGGGTTCGATGTCTCTTTGTTTAACAGATGCCTGACGGCGAAGTCTAATTATCTTATACACTTTGGGTTGAGCCGACCTTCGGGTTTGATTCCTGTTTGTTTAACAGATGCCTGACGGTGAGGTCAGATGTTCTTCTCAACTTTGGGTTGAGCCGACCTTCAGTTTTGAAGCCTATTTGTTTAACAGATGCTTGACTGTGAAGTCATATGTTCCTCTCAACTTCATGTTGAGCCGACCTTCGGGTTCGATGCCTGTTTGTTTAACAGATGCTTGACTGCGAGGTCAGATGTTCCTCTCAACTTCGTGTTGAGCCGGCCTTCGGGTTCGATGCCTGTTTGTTTAACAGATGCTTGACGGCGACGTCAGATGTTCTTCTCAACTTCGTATTGTGTCGGCCCTCGAGTTCGATGCCTGTTTGTTTAACTAATGCCTGATGGGGAGGTCAGATGTTCCTTTCAACTTCAACTTGAGCCGGCCTTCGGGTTTGATACCTGTTTGTTTAACAGATATTTAACGGCGAGGTCAGATGTTCTACAAACTAAGGGTTGAGACGGCCTTTGGGTTTGATGCCTGTTTGTGTAACAGATGCTAGACAGCGAGGTCAAATGTTTTTCTCAACTTCAGGTTGAGCCGACCTTCGGGTTCGATGCATGTTTGTTTAACAAATGCCTGACAGCGAGGTCTAATGTTTTTATCAACTAAGGATTGAGACGACCTTCAAGTTCGATGACTTTTTGTTTAACAGATTCCTGACGGCGAGGCCAAATGTTCTTCTCAACTTCGGGTTGAGCCGACCTTCGGGTTCGATGCCGGTTTGTTTAAAAGATGCCTGACGGCAAGCTCTATTGTTCTTATCAACTTCGGGTTGAGCCGCCCTTTGGTTTTGATGCCTATTTGTTGAACAGATGCCTGACGGTGAGGTCAGATGTTCTTCTCAACATGGGGTTGAGCCGACCATCGTATTTGATGCCTGTTTTTTTAATAGATGCTTGACAGTGAAGTCAAATGTTCCTCTCAACTTCGTGTTGAGCCGGCCTTCGGCTTCGATGCTTGTTTGTTTAACAGATGCCTGACGATGACGTCAAATGTTCTTCTCAACTTCGTATTGTGCCGGCCCTCGGGTTCGATGCCTATTTGTTTAACTAATGCCTGATGGGGAGGTCAAATGTTCCTTTCAACTTCAACTTGAGTCGGCCTTCAGGTTTGATACCTGTTTGTTTAACAGATATTTAACGGCGAGGTCAGATGTTCTACAAACTAAGGGTTGGGACGACCTTTGGGTTTGATGCCTGTTTGTGTAACAGATGCCTGACGGCGAGGTCAAATGTTTTTCTCAAATTCGGGTTGAGCCGACCTTCGGGTTCGATGCCTGTTTGTTTAACAGATGCCTGACGACGAGGTCTAATGTTCTTATCAACTAAGGATTGAGACGACCTTCAGGTTCGATGACTGTTTGTTTAACAGATGCCTGACAGCGAGGCCAAATGTTCTTCTCAACTTCGGGTTGAGCCGGCCTTCGGGTTTGAAGCCTGTTTGTTTAAAACATGCCTGACGATGAGGTCTAATGTTCTTATCAACTTCGGGTTGAGCCGCCCTTCGGTTTTGATGCCTATTTGTTGAACAGATGCCTGACGGTGAGGTCAGATGCTCTTCTCAACATGGGGTTGAGCCGACCATCGTATTTGATGCCTGTTTTTTTAATAGATGCTTGACAGTGAAGTCAAATGTTCCTATCAACTTCATGTTGAGCCGACCTTTGGGTTCGATGCCTGTTTGTTTAACAGATGCCCGACGGCGAGGTCAGATGTTCCTCTCAACTTAGTGTTGAGCCGGCCTTTGGGTTCGATGCCTGTTTGTTTAAAATATGCCTAACGGCAGGGTCTAATGTTCTTATCAACTTCGGGTTGAGCCGCCCTTCGGTTTTGATGGCTGTTTGTTTAAAAGATGCCTGACGATGAGGTCAGATATTATTCTCAACATGGGGTTGAGCCGGCCATCAGATTTGATACCTGTTTGTTTAATAGATGATTGACAATGAAGTCAAATGTTCCTCTCAACTTCATGTTGAGCCGACCTTCGGGTTCGATGCATGTTTGTTTAACAGATGCCTAACAGCGAGGTCAGATGTTCCCCTTAACTTAGTGTTGAGCCAGCCTTCGGGTTCGATGCCTGTATGTTTAAAAGATGCCTAACAGCGAGGTCATATGTTCTTATCAACTTTGGATTGAGCCGTTCTTCTGGTTCAATGCCTGTTTGTTTAACATATGCCAGACGGTGAGGTCATATGTTCTTCTCAACTTCGGGTTGAGCAGGCCTTCGGGTTCGATGCTTGTTTGTTTAAGAGATGCCTGATGGTGAAGTCTAATGTTCTTATCAACTTCGGGTGGAGCCGACCTTCGGGTTCGATGCCTGTTTGTTTAAAAGATGCCTGACGGTGAGGTTAGATGTTCTTCTCAACTTTGGGTTGAGCCGACCTTCATTTTTGAAGTCTGTTTGTTTAACAGATGCTTGACAGTGCAGTCAAATTTTCCTCTTAACTTCATGTTGAGACGACCTTCGGGTTCGATGCCTATTTTTTTAACAGATGCCTAACGGCGAGGTCAGATGTTCCTCTCAACTTCGTGTTGATCCAGCCTACGGGTTCGTTGCCTGTTTGTTTAACAGATGCCTGAGAGCGAGGTCAGATGTTCTTCTCAACTTCGTATTGTGCCGGCCCTCGGGTTCGATGCCTATTTGTTTAATAATGCCTGATGGGGAGGTCAGATGTTCCTCTCAACTTCAAGTTGAGCCGGCCTTCGGGTTCGATACCTTTTTGTATAAAAGATGTTTGACGGCGAGGTCAGATGTTCTACAAACTAAGGGTTGAGACGGCCTTTGGGTTTGATGCCTGTTTGTTTAACAGATGCCTGACGGCGAGGTCAAATGTTTTTCTCAAATTCGGGTTGAGCCGACCTTTGGGTTCGATGCATGTTTGTGTAACAGATGCCTGACGGCGAGGTCTAATGTTCTTATCAAATTCGGGTTGAGCCACCCTTCGGTTTTGATGCCTGTTTGTTTAACAGATGCCTGACGGTGAGGTCAGATGTTCTTCTCAACATGGGGTTGAGCCGGTCATCGTATTTGATGCCTTTTGTTTAACAGATGCTTGACAGTGAAGTCAAATGTTCCTTTCAACTTCATGTTGAGCCGACCTTCGGGTTCGATGCCTGTTTGTTTAACAGATGCCTGACGACGAGGTCAGATGTTCCTCTCAACTTAGTGTTGAGCTGGCCTTCGGGTTCGATGCCTGTTTGTTTAATAGATGCCTGACACCGAGGTTAGATGTTCTTATCAACTTCGGATTGAGCCGCCCTTAGGGCTCGATGCTTGTTTGTTTAACAGATGCCTGACGGTGAGGTCAGATGTTCTTCTCAACTTCGGGTTGAGCCGGCCATCGTATTCAATGCCTGTTTTTTTAACAGATGCTTGACCGTGAAGTCAAATGTTTCTTTCAACTTCATGTTGAGCCGACCTTCGGGTTTGATGCCTGTTTGTTTAACAGATGCTTTACGGCGAGGTCAGATGTTCCTCTCAACTTCGTTTTAAGTTGGCCTTCAGGTTCGATGCCTGTTTGTTTAACAGAAGCCTGACGGCGAGGTCATATGTTCTTCTCAACTTCGTATTGTGCCGGCCTTCGGGTTCGATGCCTGTTTGTTTAACTAATGCCTGATGGAGAGGTCTGATGTTCCTCTGAACTTCAAGTTGAGCCGGCCTTCGGGTTCGATACCTGTTTGTTTAACAGATGTTTGACAGTGAGGTCAGATGTTCTATTCAACTAAGGGTTGAGACGGCCGTTGGGTTTGATGCCTGGTTGTTTAACAGGTGCCTGACGGCGAGGTCAAATGTTCTTCTCAGCTTTGGGTTGAGCCGACCTTCGGGTTCGATGCCTGTTTGTTAATCAGATGTCGGACGGCAAGGTCTAATGTTCTTAACAACTAAGGATTGAGACGGCCTTCGGGTTCCATGCCTGTTTGTTTAACAGATGCTTGACGGTGACGTCAAATGTTCTTCTCAACCTCGGGTTGAGCCGGCCTTTGGGTTCGATGCCTGTTTGTTTAAAATATGCCTGACAGCGAGGTCTAATGTTCTTATCATCTTCGGGTTGAGCCGCCCTTCAGTTTTAATGCCTGTTTGTTTAACAGATGCCTTACGGTGAGGTCAGATGTTCTTCTCAACATGGGGTTGAGTTGGCCATCATATTTGATGCCTATTTGTTTAACAGATGCTTGACAGTGAAGTCAAATGTTCCTCTCAACTTCATGTTGAGCCGACGTTCGGGTTCGATGCCTGTTTGTTTAACAGGTGCCTGACGGCAAGATCAGATGTTCCTCTTAACTTAGTGTTGAGTCGGCCTTCAGGTTCGACGCCTGTTTGTTTAACATATGCCTGACAGCGAGGTCAGATGTTCTTATCAACTTAGGATTGAGCCGCCCTTCGGGTTCGATGCCTATTTGTTTAACAGATGCCTGACGGTGAGGTCAGATGTTCTTTTCAACTTCGGGGTTAGCCGGCCATTGGATTTGATGCCTGTTTGTTTAACAGATGCTTGACAGTGAAGTCAAATGTTCCTCTCAACTTCATGTTGAGCTGACCTTCAGGTTTGATGCCTGTTTGTTTAACAAATGCCTGACGGCGAGGTCTGATGTTCCTCTCAACTTTGTGTTGAGCCAGCCTTCGGGTTGGATGCATATTTGTTTAAAAGATGCCTGACGGCGAGGTCTAATATTCCTCTCAACTTCATGTTGAGTTGACCTTCAGGTTCGATGCCTATTTGTTTAACAGATGCCTGACGGCGAGGTCAGATGTTCCTCTCAACTTCGTGTTGAGCCGGCCTTCGGATTTGATGCCTGTTTATTTAACAGATGCTTGACAGTGAAGTCAAATGTTCCTCTCAACTTCATGTTGAGCTGACCTTCAGGTTCGATGCTTGTTTGTTTAACAGATGCCTGACGACGAGGTCCGATGTTCCTCTCAACTTCATGTTGAGCCGCCTTTCGGGTTTGATCCTTGTTTGTTTAACAGATGCGTGACGGCGAGGTCAGATGTTCTTCTCAACTTCGTGTTGTACCGGCCATCGGGTTTGATGCCTGTTTGTTTAACTAATGCCTGATGGGGAGGTCAGATGTTCCTCTCAACTTCAAGTTGAGCCGGCCTTCGGATTCGATACCTGTTTGTTTAATAGATGTTTGACGGCGATGTCAAATGTTCTTCTCGACTAAGGGTTGAGACGACCTTCGGGTTTGATGCCTGATTATTTAACAGATGCCTGACGGCGAGGTCAGACGTTATTCTCAACTTCGGGTTGAGCCGGTCTTCGGGTTCCACACTTTTTTGTTTAATAGATGCCTGGCGGCTAGGTCAGATGTTCTTATAAACTTTGGGTTGAGCCGGCCTTCGGGTTCGATTCCTGTCTGTTTGACTAATGCCTGACAGCGAGGTCGGATGTTCTTCTCAACTTCGGGTTGAGTCGGCCATCAAATTCGATGCCTGTTTGTTTAACTGAAGCCTGACAGCGAGGTCAGATGATCTTCTCAACTTCGTGTTATGTCGGCGTTCAGGTTCGATGCCTGTTTGTTTAACTAATACTTGATAGGGAGGTCTGATGTTCCTCTCAACTTCAAGTTTAGCCGGCCTTCGGGTTTGATGCCTGTTTGTTTAACAGATGCATGACGGCGAGGTCAAATGTTCTTCTCAACTTCGGGTTGAGCCGACCTTCGGGTTCGATGCATGTTTATTTAACAGATGCCTGATGGCGAGGTCAGATGTTCTTCTCAACTTCGTATTGTGCCGGTCTTCGGGTTCGATGCCTGTTTGTTTAACTAATGCCTGATGGGGAGGTCAGATGTTCCTCTCAACTTCAATTTGAGACGGCCTTCAGGTTCAATACCTGTTTGTTTAATAGATGTTTGACGGGGAGGTCAGATGTTCTTCTCGACTAAGGGTAGAGACGACCTTTGGGCTTGATGCATGTTTGTTTAACAGATGCCTGATGGCGAGGTCAAATGTTCTTCTGAACTTCGGGTTGAGTCGACCTTCGGGTTCGATGCCTGTTTGTTTAACAGATGCCTGACGGCGAGTTCTAATGTTCTTATCAACTAAGGATTGAGACGACTTTTAGGTTCGATGCCTGTTTGTTTAACAGATGCCTGACGGCGAGGTCAAATGTTCTTCTCATCTTCAGGTTGAGCCGGCCTTCGGGTTCGATGCCTATTTGTTTAAAAGATGCCTGACGACGAGGTCTAATGATCTTATCAACTTCGGGTTGAGCCGCCCTTCGATTTTGATGCCTATTTGTTTAACTGATGCCTGACGGTGAGGTCAGATGTTCTTCTCAACATGGGGTTGAGTCGGCCATCGTATTTGATGCCTGTTTGTTTAACAGATGCTTGACAGTGAAGTCAAATGTTCCTCTCAACTTCATGTTGAGCCGACCTTCGGGTTCGATGCCTGTTTGTTTAAATGATGCCTGATCGTGAGGTCAGATGTTCTTCTCAACTTCGGGTTGAGCCGGCCTTCGGATTTGATGCTTGTTTGTTTAACAGATGTTTGACAGTGAAGTCAAATGTTCCTCTCAACTTCATGTTGAGCTGACCTTCAGGTTTGATGCCTGTTTGTTTAACAGATGCCTGACGGCGAGGTCATATGTTCCTCTCAACTTCGTGTTGAGCCGGCCTTCGGGTTCGATCCTTGTTTGTTTAACAGATGCCTGACGGCAAGGTCAGATGTTCTTCTCGACTTCGTGTTGTGCCGTCCTTCGGGTTTGATGCTTGTTTGTTTAACTAATGCCCGATGGGGAGGTCGGATGTTCCTCTCAACTTCAAGTTGAGCCGGCCTTCGGGTTCGATACCTGTTTGTTTAATAGATGTTTGACAGCAAGGTCAGATGTTCTTCTCGACTATGGGTTGAGACGACCTTCTGGTTTGATGCCTGTTTGTTTAACAGATGCCTGATGGCGAGGTCAGACGTTATTCTCAACTTTGGGTTGAGCCGGCCTTCGGGTTTAAATCTTTTTTGTTTAAGAGATGCCTGGCGGCTAGGTCAGATGTTCTTATAAACTTCAGGTTGAGCCGGCCTTCGGGTTCGATTCCTGTTTGTTTGACTAATGCCTGACAGCGAGGACGGATGTTCTTCTCAACTTCGGGTGAGTCGGCCATCAAATTCGATGCCTGTTTGTTTAACTGATGCCTGACAGCAAGGTCAGATGTTCTTCTTAACTTCGTGTTGTGTTGGCGTTCGGGTTCGATGCCTGTTTGTTTAACTAATACCTGATGGGGAGGTCAGATGTTCCTCTCAACTTCAAGTTTAGCCGGCCTTCGGGTTTGATGCCTGTTTGTTTAAAAGATGTTTGACGGCGAGGTCAGATGTCCTTCTCAACTAAGGATTGAGACGATCTTCGGGTTCAATGCCTGTTTGTTTGGCAGATGTTTGACAACGAGGTCAGATGTTCTTCTCAACTAAGGATTGAGACGGGGTTCAAGTTCGATGCCTGTTTGTTTAACAGATGCTTGACGGCGAGGTCAAATGTTCTTCTCAACTTCGGGTTGAGCCGTCCTTCGGGTTCGATGCCTGTTTGTTTAACAGATGCCTGACGGTGAGGTCAGATGTTCTTCTCAACATCGTATTGTGCCAGCCTTCGGGTTCGATGCCTGTTTGTTTAACTAATGCCTGATGGGGAGGTCTGATGTTCCTCTCAACTTCAAGTTGAGTCGGCCTTCGGGTTCAATACCTGTTTGTTTAATAGATGTTTGACGGCGAGGTCAGATGTTCTACTCAACTAAGGGTTGAGACGGCCTTTGGGTTTGATGCCTGTTTGTTTAACAGATGCCTGACGGCGAGGTCAAATGTTTTTCTCAAATTCGGGTTGAGCCGACCTTCGGGTTCGATGCATGTTTGTTTAACAGATGCCTGACGGCGAGGTCTAATGTTCTTATCAACTAAGGATTGAGACGACCTTCAGGTTCGATGACTATTTGTTTAACAGATGCCTGACAGCGAGGCCAAATGTTCTTCTCAACTTCGGGTTGAGCCGGCCTTCGGGTTTGAAGCCTGTTTGTTTAAAACATTCCTGACGGTGAAGTCTAATGTTCTTATCAACTTCGGGTTGAGCCGCCCTTCGGTTTTGATGCCTATTTGTTGAACAGATGCCTGACGGTGAGGTCAGATGCTCTTCTCAACATGAGGTTGAGCCGACCATCGTATTTGATGCCTGTTTTTTTAATAGATGCTTGACAGTGAAGTCAAATGTTCCTCTCAACTTCATGTTGAGCCGACCTTTGGGTTCGATGCTTGTTTGTTTAACAGATGCCCGACGGCGAGGTCAGATGTTCCTCTCAACTTAGTGTTGAGCCGGCCTTTGGGTTCGATGCCTGTTTGTTTAAAATATGCCTAACGGCAGGGTCTAATGTTCTTATCAACTTCAGGTTGAGCCGCCCTTCGGTTTTGATGGTTGTTTGTTTAACAGATGCCTGACGATGAGGTCAGATGTTATTCTCAACATGGGGTTGAGCTGGCCATCAGATTTGATACCTGTTTGTTTAATAGATGATTGACAGTGAAGTCAAATGTTCCTCTCAACTTCATGTTGAGCCGACCTTCGGGTTCGATGCCTGTTTGTTTAACAGATGCCTAACGGCGAGGTCAGATGTTCCCCTTAACTTAGTGTTAAGCCGGCGTTCGGGTTCGATGCCTGTATGTTTAAAAGATGCCTGACAGCGAGGTCATATGTTCTTATCAACTTTGGATTGATCTGTTCTTCTTGTTCAATGCCTGTTTGTTTAACAGATGCCTGACGGTGAGGTCATATGTTCTTCTCAACTTCGGGTTGAGCAGGCCTTCGGGTTCGATGCTTGTTTGTTTAAGAGATGCCTGATGGTGAAGTCTAATGTTCTTATCAACTTCGGGTGGAGCCGACCTTCGGGTTCGATGCCTGTTTGTTTAACAGATGCCTGACGGTGAGGTTAGATGTTCTTCTCAACTTTGGGTTGAGCCGACCTTCATTTTTGAAGTCTGTTTGTTTAACAGATGCTTGACAGTGAAGTCAAATTTTCCTCTTAACTTCATGTTGAGACGACCTTCGGGTTCGATGCCTATTTTTTTAACAGATGCCTAACGGCGAGGTCAGATGTTCCTCTCAACTTCGTGTTGATCCAGCCTATGGGTTCGATGCCTGTTTGTTTAACAGATGCCTGACAGCGAGGTCAGATGTTCTTCTCAACTTCGTATTGTGCCGACCCTCAGGTTCGATGCCTATTTGTTTAATAATGCCTGATGGGGAGGTCAGATGTTCCTCTCAACTTCAAGTTGAGCCGGCCTTCGGGTTCGATACCTTTTTGTATAACAGATGTTTGACGGTGAGGTCAGATGTTCTACAAACTAAGGGTTGAGACAACCTTTGGGTTTGATGCCTGTTTGTTTAACAGATGCCTGACGGCGAGGTCAAATGTTTTTCTCAACTTCGGGTTGAGCCGACCTTTGGGTTCGATGCATGTTTGTTTAACAGATGCCTGACTGCGAGGTCTAATGTTCTTATCAAATTCGGGTTGAGCCACCCTTCGGTTTTGATGCCTGTTTGTTTAACAGATGCCTGACGGTGAGGTCAGATGTTCTTCTCAACATGGGGTTGAGCCGGTCATCGTATTTGATGCCTTTTGTTTAACAGATGCTTGACAGTGAAGTCAAATGTTCCTTTCAACTTCATGTTGAGCCGACCTTCGGGTTCGATGCCTGTTTATTTAACAGATGCCTGACGGCGAGGTCAGATGTTCCTCTCAACTTAGTGTTGAGCTGGCCTTCGGGTTCGATGCTTGTTTGTTTAATAGATGCCTGACAGCGAGGTTAGATATTCTTATCAACTTCGGATTGAGCCGCCCTTAGGGCTCGATGCAAGTTTGTTTAACAGATGCCTGACGGTGAGGTCATATGTTCTTCTCAACTTTGGGTTAAGCCGACCATCGTATTCGATGCCTGTTTTTTTAACAGATGCTTGACAGTGAAGTCAAATGTTTCTTTCAACTTCATGTTGAGCCGACCTTCGGGTTTGATGCCTGTTTGTTTAACAGATGCTTTACGGCGAGGTCAGATGTTCCTCTCAACTTCGTTTTAAGCCGGCCTTCGGGTTCGATGCCTGTTTGTTTTACAGATGCCTGACAGCGAGGTCAGATGTTCTTCTCAACTTCGTATTGTGCCGGCCTTCGGGTTCGATGCCTGTTTGTTTAACTAATGCCTGATGGAGAGGTCTGATGTTCCTCTGAACTTCAAGTTGAGCCGGCCTTCGGGTTCGATACCTGTTTGTTTAACAGATGTTTGACGGTGAGGTCAGATGTTCTATTCAACTAAGGGTTGAGACGGCCGTTGGGTTTGATGCCTGGTTGTTTAACAGGTGCCTGACGGCGAGGTCAAATGTTCTTCTGAACTTTGGGTTGAGCCGACCTTCGGGTTCGATGCCTGTTTGTTTATCAGATGTCGGACGGCGAGGTTTAATGTTCTTAACAACTAAGGATTGAGACGGCCTTCGGGTTCCATGCCTGTTTGTTTAACAGATGCTTGACGGTGACGTCAAATGTTCTTCTCAACTTCGGGTTGAGCCGGCCTTTGGGTTCGATGCCTGTTTGTTTAAAAGATGCCTCACAGCGAGGTCTAATGTTCTTATCATCTTCGGGTTGAGCCACCCTTCGGTTTTAATGCCTGTTTGTTTAACAGATCCCTGACGGTGAGGTCAGATGTTCTTCTCAACATGGGGTTGAGTTGTTCATCATATTTGATGCATGTTTGTTTAACAGATGCTTGACAGTGAAGTCAAATGTTCCTCTCAACTTCATGTTGAGCCGACGTTCGGGTCCGATGCCTGTTTCTTTAACAGGTGCCTGACGGCAAGGTCAGATGTTCCTCTCAACTTAGTGTTGAGTCGGCCTTCGGGTTCGACGCCTGTTTGTTTAACATATGCCTGACAGCGAGGTCAGATGTTCTTATCAACTTCAGATTGAGCCGCCCTTCGGGTTCGATGCCTGTTTGTTTAACAGATGCCTGGCGGTGAGGTCAGATGTTCTTCTCAACTTCGGGTTGAGCAGGCCATCGGATTTGATGCCTGTTTGTTTAACAGATGCTTGACAGTGAAGTCAAATGTTCCTCTCAACTTCATGTTGAGCTGACCTTCAGGTTTGATGCCTGTTTGTTTAACAAATGCCTGACGGCGAGGTATGATGTTCCTCTCAACTTTGTGTTGAGCCGGCCTTCGGGTTCGATCCTTGTGTGTTTAACAGATGCCTGACGGCGAGGTCAGATGTTCTTCTAAACTTCGTGTTGTGTCGGCCTTCGAGTTCGATGCCTGTTTGTTTAACAGATGCCTTATGGGGAGGTCAGATATTCCTCTCAACTTCAAGTTGAGCCGGCCTTCGGGTTCGATACCTGTTTGTTTAACAGATGTTTGACGGCGAGGTCAGATGTTCCTCTACACTTCATGTTGAGCTGACCTTCAGGTTCGATGCCTGTTTGTTTAATAGATGCCTGACGGAAAGGTCAGATGTTCCTCTCAACTTCGTGTTGAGCTAGCCTTTTGGTTCGATCATTGTTTGTTTAACAGATGCCTGACGGCGAGGTCAGATGTTCTTCTCAACTTCGTGTTGTGTCGGCCTTCGGGTTTGATGCTTGTTTGTTTAACTAATGCCTGATGGGGAGGTCAGATGTTCCTCTCAACATCAAGTTGAACCGGCCTTCGGGTTCGACACCTGTTTGTTTAATAGATGTTTGATGGCGAGGTCAGATGTTCTTCTCAACTAAGGGTTGAGACGACCTTCGGGTTCGATGCCTGTTTGTTTAACAGATGCATGACGGCGAGGTCAAATGTTCTTCTCAACTTCAAGTTGAGCTGGCCTTCGGGTTGGATGCATATTTGTTTAAAAGATGCCTGACGGCGAGGTCTAATGTTCCTCTCAACTTCATGTTGAGTTGACCTTCAGGTTCGATGCCTATTTGTTTAACAGATGCCTGACGGCGAGGTCAGATGTTCCTCTCAACTTCGTGTTGAGCCGGCCTTCGGATTTGATGCCTGTTTGTTTAACAGATGCTTGACAGTGAAGTCAAATGTTCCTCTCAACTTCATGTTGAGCTGACCTTCAGGTTCGATGCTTGTTTGTTTAACAGATGCCTGACGGCGAGGTCAGATGTTCCTCTCAACTTCATGTTGAGCCGCCTTTCGGGTTTGATCCTTGTTTGTTTAACAGATGCGTGACAGCGAGGTCAGATGTTCTTCTCAACTTCGTGTTGTACCGGCCATCGGGTTTGATCCCTGTTTGTTTAACTAATGCCTGATGGGGAGGTCAGATGTTCCTCTCAACTTCAAGTTGAGTCGGCCTTCGGATTCGATACCTGTTTGTTTAATAGATGTTTGACGGCGATGTCAAATGTTCTTCTCGACTAAGGGTTGAGACGACCTTCGGGTTTGATGCCTGATTACTTAACAGATGCCTGACGACGAGGTCAGACGTTATTCTCAACTTCGGGTTGAGCCGGTCTTCGGGTTCCACACTTTTTTGTTTAATAGATGCCTGGCGGCTAGGTCAGATGTTCTTATAAACTTTGGGTTGAGCCGGCCTTCGGGTTCGATTCCTGTTTGTTTGACTAATGCCTGACAGCAAGGTCGGATGTTCTTCTCAACTTCGGGTTGAGTCGGCCATCAAATTCGATGCCTGTTTGTTTAACTGATGCCTGACAGCGAGGTCATATGATCTTCTCAACTTCGTGTTATGTCGGCGTTCAGGTTCGATGCCTGTTTGTTTAACTAATACTTGATGGGGAGGTCTGATGTTCCTCTCAACTTCAAGTTTAGCCGGCCTTCGGGTTTGATACCTGTTTGTTTAACAGATGCATGACGGCGAGGTCAAATGTTCTTCTCAACTTCGGGTTGAGCCGACCTTCGGGTTCGATGCATGTTTATTTAACAGATGCCTGACGGCGAGGTCAGATGTTCTTCTCAACTTCGTATTGTGTCGGCCTTCGGGTTCGATGCCTGTTTGTTTAACTAATGCCTGATGGCGAGGTCAGATGTTCCTCTCAACTTCAATTTGAGACGGCCTTCAGGTTCAATACCTGTTTGTTTAATAGATGTTTGACGGGGAGGTCAGATGTTCTTCTCGACTAAGGGTAGAGACGACCTTTGGGATTGATGCATGTTTGTTTAACAGATGCCTGACGGCGAGGTCAAATGTTCTTCTGAACTTCGGGTTGAGCCGACCTTCAGGTTCGATGCCTGTTTGTTTAACAGATGCCTGATAGCGAGGTCTAATGTTCTTATCAACTAAGGATTGAGACGACTTTTGGGTTCGATGCCTGTTTGTTTAACAGATGCCTGACGGCGAGGTCAAATGTTCTTCTCAACTTCAGGTTGAGCCGGCCTTCGGGTTCGATGCCTATTTGTTTAAAAGATGCCTGACGGCGAGGTCTAATGTTCTTATCAGCTTCGGGTTGAGCCGCCCTTTGATTTTGATGCCTATTTGTTTAACTGATGCCTGACGGTGAGGTCAGATGTTCGTCTCAACATGGGGTTGAGTCGGCCATCGTATTTGATGCCTGTTTGTTTAACAGATGCTTGACAGTGAAGTCAAATGTTCCTCTCAACTTCATGTTGAGCCGACCTTCGGGTTCGATGCCTGTTTGTTTAAATGATGCCTGACCGTGAGGTCAGATGTTCTTCTCAACTTCGGGTTGAGCCGGCCTTCGGATTTGATGCTTGTTTGTTTAACAGATGTTTGACAGTGAAGTCAAATGTTCCTCTCAACTTCATGTTGAGCTGATCTTCAGGTTCGATGCCTGTTTGTTTAACAGATGCCTGACGGCGAGGTCATATGTTCTTCTCAACTTCGTGTTGAGCCGGTCTTCGGGTTCGATCCTTGTTTGTTTAACAGATGCCTGACGGCGAGGTCAGATGTTCTTCTCGACTTCATGTTGTGCCGTCCTTCGGGTTTGATGCTTGTTTTTTTAACTAATGCCCGATGGGGAGGTCGGATGTTCCTCTCAACTTCAAGTTGAGCCGGCCTTCGGGTTCGATACCTGTTTGTTTAATAGATGTTTGACAGCGAGGTCAGATGTTCTTCTCGACTAAGGGTTGAGACGATCTTCTGGTTTGATGCCTGTTTGTTTAACAGATGCCTGATGGCGAGGTCAGACGTTATTCTCAAATTCGGGTTGAGCCGGCCTTCGGGTTCCAATCTTTTTTGTTTAAGAGATGCCTGGCGGCTAGGTCAGATGTTGTTATAAACTTCAGGTTGAGCCGACCTTCGGGTTCGATTCCTGTTTGTTTGACTAATGCCTAACAGCGAGGACGGATGTTCTTCTCAACTTCGGGTGAGTTGGCCATCAAATTCGATGCCTGTTTGTTTAACTGATGCCTGACAGCAAGGTCAGATGTTCTTCTTAACTTCGTGTTGTGTTGGCGTTCGGGTTCGATGCCTGTTTGTTTAACTAATACCTGATGGGGAGGTCAGATGTTCCTCTCAACTTCAAGTTTAGCCGGCCTTCGGGTTTGATGCCTGTTTGTTTAAAAGATGTTTGACGGCGAGGTCAGATGTCCTTCTCAACTAAGGATTGAGACGATCTTCGGGTTCAATGCCAGTTTGTTTGACAGATGTTTGACAACGAGGTCAGATGTTCTTCTCAACTAAGGATTGAGACGGGGTTCAAGTTCGATGCCTGTTTGTTTAACAGATGCTTGACGGCGAGGTCAAATAATCTTCTCAACTTCGGGTTGAGCCGTCCTTCGGGTTCGATGCCTGTTTGTTTAACAGATGCCTGACTGTGAGGTCAGATGTTCTTCTCAACATCGTATTGTGCCAGCCTTCGGGTTCGATTCCTGTTTGTTTAACTAATGCCTGATGGGGAGGTCTGATGTTCCTCTCAACTTCAAGTTGAACCGGCCTTCGGGTTCAATACCTGTTTGTTTAACAGATGTTTGACGTCGAGGTCAGATGTTCTACTCAACTAAGGGTTGAGACGGCCTTTGGGTTTGATGCCTGTTTGTTTAACAGATGCCTGACATCGAGGTCAAATGTTCTTCTCAACTTCGGGTTGAGCCGACCTTCGGGTTCAATGCCTGTTTGTTTAACAGATGCCTGACAGCGAGGTCAGATGTTCCTCTCAACTTAGTGTTGAGCCGGCCTTCGGGCTCGATGCCTGTTTGTTTAACAGATGCCTGACAGCGAGGTCAGATGTTTTTATCAACTTCAGATTGAGCCGCCCTTAGGGTTTGATGTCTGTTTGTTTAACAGATGCCTGACGGTGAGGTCAGATGTTCTTCTCAACTTCGGGTTGAGCCGGCCTTCGGGTTGGATGCCTATTTGTTTAATAGATGCCTGACGGTAAGGTCTAATGTTCTTATCAACTTTGGGTTGAGCCGCCCTTCAGTTTTTATGCCTGTTTGTTTTAGAGATGCCTGACGGTGAGGTCAGATGTTCTTCTCAACATGGGTTTGAGTCGGCCATCGTATTTGATGCCTATTTGTTTAACAGATGCTTGACAGTGAAGTAAAATGTTCCTCTCAACTTCATGTTGAGCCGACCTTCGGGTTTGATGCCTGTTTGTTTAAATAATGCCTGACGGTGAGGTCAGATGTTCTTCTCAACTTCGGGTTGAGCCGACCTTCGGATTTGATGCCTGTTTGTTTAAAAGATGCTTGACAGTGAAATCAAATGTTCCTCTGAACTTCATGTTGAGCTGACCTTCAGGTTCGATGCCTGTTTGTTTAACAGATGCCTGACAGCGAGGTCAGATGTTCCTCTCAACTTCGTGTTGAACCGGCCTTTGGGTTCCATCCTTGTTGTTTGTTTAACAGATTCCTGACGGCAAGGTCAGATGTTCTTCTCAGCTTCGTGTTGTGTCGGCCTTCGGGTTTGATGCCTGTTTGTTTAATTAATGACTGATGGGGAGGTCAGATGTTCCTCTCAACTTCAAGTTGAGCCGACCTTCGGGTTCGATACCTGTTTCTTTAATAGATGTTTGACGACGAGGTCAGATGTTCTTCTCGACTAAGGGTTGAGACGACCTTCGGGTTTGATGCCTGTTTGTTTAACAGATGCCTGACGGCGAGGTCAAATGTTCTTCTCAACTTTGGGTTGAACTGACCTTCGGGTTCGATGCCTGTTTGTTTAAAAGATTCCTGACGGTGAGTGCTAATGTTCTTATCAACTAAGGATTGAGACGGCCTTCGGGTTCGATGCCTGTTTGTTTAACAGATGCCTGACGGCGAGGTTAAGTGTTCTTCTCAACTTCGGGTTGTGCCGGCTGTTGCACCCCAAAATTTGCTCAACATCTTTTACCTGGTTTATGTTTCATTGCATTATCATTTGCATAGTTCTATCATTTGCATATCATGGCATATCATTCATCCAATAGGAGAATAAGTGTGATTATTATCAAGAAAAGCCTAGCAAGAAATCTTATCCAAGCTTGAGAAGTCATCCAAGTCATCAGGAGGTGGTGGGAGGTCTTGAGAAGTTTGAATGCCTACATGTGGATTTTCTCCTATCTTGAGAGCCAATTGAAGACCATCAATGGGGTGTGAAGAATTGATTGTGAATAGCTCATGAAGTGCCTAGAGGGCCATGTTGGAGCTAAATCAAGCCATGGTGTCAAATGCAAGAGCCACAGTTGAGGTGTAAGCAATTAGGGTTTCATCTGGATCAACCCTAGGTCAATTATGCAGTTGAAAAGCATTCATTCCTACTTTGAGGCCATGGAGTTCATGAAATGATGTGATAAGACATTTTTGGTGTTGTGCCAAGATCAAATCAAGAAGAGTCAAGAATGTGGGAAGTTGCTAAATTAGGGTTTCAGTGCAAATTACCCTGTTTAGTGCCTAACTTCAAGGCCACATAAGTCAAGATAAAAGTTTCAAATGGATCTTTGGCTAACATAAAACTTGTATATCATATCAATACCTTTAATTTGAGTATTATAAGTCTTCCATTGGATTTGTAGAACTCAAGTTATGGTCCAGACAAGTTACAAGTCCTCAGATGCTTCTGAAATTTGTCTGTGAAAATCATCTAACTTCAAAGCTATTTTTGACCTAGAAGGAGGTTTCACCTGAACTTTCGGTCAACATGAAAGTTGTTCCTCATGATCTTATATTTCTAAGTTGTCCTAGAAGTCATCCATCTGATTTGTATAACTCAAGTTATGAGGTTTACAAGTCAGGGGTATTTTGGGAAAGTGAGATTATAGGTCATTTTCAAGCATGGGCCAAAATCTCCAACTTGCAAGCTTCAAATGGAAAATTGCTCAACATGAAAGTTGCTCAAAATATGGTTTTTAGGCTAGTCAACAGGTCATGAGAGTTTGTTTTGGCTCATATCAAAAAGTCATTTGAAATGGTTTGAAAATGACGAAAATTCAAATGATTAAAGGAGGGGAAAATGGGATTTTGTGTTACAAAACCAAAACCAAGCAAATAAGTACATTTTTTGATTAGAAATTGCATTCTAAGATCATTGGCAATACCAGATTTTTGAGTTTAGTTCAATTTTTGAGAGATAGCATATGGTTACTTCACTTGTAAGTTACATATGCAAAATCAATGCACAAGGCAATTCAGGCCAATTTCTCCATCCAAACTCATTCTAAATGACATGTGCAAGGTGTTAGAAACTTCTAGAACCAATGCCAAGCTTGCCATACACGACTGTCATATTGAATTTTGAAGGAAAAATCAGAAAATTGGATACACGGATTTAGGCTTCAAACACATTGCAAAGGCCCATAAAACTCTTCTATATATTCATTAGATCAAGTTCAGATCAAGGGGGAGCTTCATTTCGCGCCAGAGCAAGAAAGAGCAAGAAAATTTTCTCAACTGCAAGTTCAAATCGGATTCAGTGTTTGGAGCCAATTCAAGCCAAATTGAGGTGTGCAATCTCTTCCCTGTGGATCATTGAAGCTATCTGGAGCATTTGGATGCAAGCCACGAGCTCTAAGGACCTTTGTTTCAATATCTATACCAGGTTTGCATTTCTCAAAATTCAGCATGATTTAGCATGAGATGATTAGATTTAGACTTGTGGTTAGGATCTACACATGACATAGATCGTTTTAGGCTTGATTTGAACTCAATTGGTGATGATTGAAGATGACATGTAAGATCTGTTTGGACTTGAATCTCTTGATTCATAAGGTTTCAATGCTAGTTGTTTAGATCAGGTTGATGTACGCAACAAGATGAAGAGATCTATATCATTAATTTTGAGTTTAGTGAGAGTTGTTGATGATGTTATTTTTGAAACTTGAATCGTGTTTGACTATGTGTTGAGAATTAGAGCATTTTGATGATGGATTTGGAATGTACGTGAAAAACTGAGTTGATTTGGTATTTTGTTTGTCATTTTTGGTTGTCTGAACCTAGACCTTCGTCGGAGAAGACAACCAGAGTCTTCTCCGGACACCATGAACCACCATCCCTGATTTTCACTCTGATGACCTGAGATTTGGAGAAGATGACTTCATCATCGTTGGATCATTGCTTGACCTTTGACTACAGCCAAGATCCAACGCACACGACTTAAAGTTTGTTTTGAATTTCTGAAGCCAAAACGCAGCGTATCACTTAATGCGCTGGCAAGCTGTGGCGCGTCCAGATCTTTGACCAGTCTCCAGATCCTATGGCTCTTGTTTTATTTCAGCTTTATTTCATTTTTATTTCATTTTGTTTTATTTTAATTGCCTTGTTATTCCAAAAATCATATAAATTCCAATTTTGATCACAAAATTATTTTAAAAATATCCTTATGATCCTTATGGAATTTGTAATTTTCTGGGATTAACAAAATACAATTTCATCCATTTTTCAATTTTTATTTGATTTTTCAAATTTTATTTTGTTCTTTATTTTTGCATAATTGGTTATCTGTTTTGTTGAATTTAGTTCTCCCAATTGGTTTAGAGTTTGGCCTTGATTTTTTTAATATGTGTTAGGGTAGAAATGTATGTTCCCTTAGATTTTTTGGTGGAATTTTAGAATAATATTAGGATCTGTTTTAGGGATTGAGATTAGGACCCTCCCAAACTTGTGGATTCCCTTGACCTATCTCAATGTAGGAATTGTTTAGATAACTTAGAAGTTGATTTAGGCTTCAATATTTTTACATTAGTTTGTTCAAACATGTATGTTCCCCTAGGAATTTTATTAGAATTTTGTAATTTTATTTTCTATTTTAGTTGTATTTTGCAATTGGTTTGTGTTTATGGATTCCTCTCTTGAGTGCTTTGGTTTGTTTGGCTGGGTTGGCTGCCTTAAAGTTGGTTTGAGCTTGAGTTATTTTTGTTGGAGCTTCTGGATTCATTGAAGATGCTTGGGATTGAGGATTGGAGCTTAGAGTTGAAGGCTTTTTCTCTTGTGGAGCTTTTGTTTAGGAGCTTAGGAAATGAGGGTTTTAGGAAATGCCTTAGACCTAGTTTTGACTCTTTCTTCAAACATGGAGCGCATTGTTTGCCTCTATTCTATCCAATGACACAAAGTCCTTCTTGGGAAGCTCCATATCTCCTTAGGAGGGATGAGTGGTATGCCCAAGTGAGTAGAACTTTGAGGATACCTTTCATTTGCAATGTTGAGTTCTTAGTGATTTCCTTTGGTTGTCATTAAGTTTCTTGAAATTATAACTTGATCTTGATGATTAATCCTCCTCTTGGAATGTGCTTGTGAGAGCTTGAAGATTGATGAAGATTGAAGATAGAAGCTTGTTTGAAGATGAGGCCTTGCTGTCAACTTTGTTGTCTTTCCAACTTTGCTGTTTAGAGCTGTTGTTTGCTGTAGGAGTTTGGTACTGCTGCCTGAGCTACCTCCTCTGTGTCTTTTGTTTTTCTCTGTATTGTCTGTTTAATTATGCTGATTACCTCTAGGTTTGAGGTGGAGCTTGTCTCCTCTTGCCTATTATTTTCTCTCTTGCCCTCTGGTACTGTTGCATAGCATACATGTTTACTGTTTACTATAATTACTTGCTGTCTTTTGCTGTTTATCCCCTAGGATCTCTGATTTCCTCTGTGCAAGAGGAAATTATGACAGACATTAGGTTTTGACCCATGCATGATAACATTAGGTTAGTTCCCCTTTCAACCATAGTTTTAGGGTCTTTCTCTTCTCATCTCAAAACAATTCAAAAACACAGTAATAAGGATAACGCATGCTGTATGCTACGAGCCTTAAGCTATTTGAGAAAAGGTTGTTGGAGGGTCACTCTTCAGTAATCTGACTGCTTAGTATGGTACCCTTAGGGTGACATGTGACGTAGTCATTCTCAGATCACAAGTCTTTAGTGCAGTACAAGTTACAAACAGACTAAAAGGCATTTCTTTCGTAAAAAACTCAAACAAACATTCAAACTTTGTTTTTGTCCGCTTGGAACTTTAATCAGGAAACCCTTTCTTAAGGAGATAAAAAACTGTCAGACAAGCTTGTGTCCTCCATAGCCCGAACTACGTTTGCTCTGATCTTTCATGTTGTATGAAAGTACGTAGGCATAGGATGTGATATCCTAGCGAGCAACCTTCCCCTCCTTTCCCGTAGGTAGGCGAACTACGTTGACTCTGATTTCTCGTTTCAGACGGGAATACATAGGCATAAAGTGCGATACTTTGCTGAGTCATTTTCTTTTCTTTTTAACCCAGACCTGTAGAGTAGATAGAATAACACACCCTTAGATAGAAAACAAGCGTGGATCCCGTCGAGTACGACGGACGTGAGGGGTGCTAATACCTTCCCCTTGCGTAACCGACTCCCGAATCCAGGATTTGGTTGCGATGACCATTCCTTTCCCTCTTTGCGTTAGGTTTACTCTGAGCGTTTCCTTTCCCTCTTGTGGGATAAATAACGCACGGTGGCGACTCTTCTGTCGTAGCCGGCGCCGATTTTCGCAGTAGCGCCAGTTGGCGACTCTGCTGGGGACTCCAACGGTTCCCTATGTGAGTCAATCCTAGCGCTTGTTTTCCCGTCTGGGGTGTTGTCTGTATTTACCTTTTTGCCTTTACTTTCAGTATTATATTATTGTTGTTGTGCTGGGAAGAGGGTTAGACTGAGAGATGAGCCGGACCTGGGCTTGAGTTTGCACATAGACTTAGAAGTAGAGAGTAGTGGTTAGCCTGCTTGCTTAGCTTGCACCAGCTAGCCGCGAAATCTGCGCTCAGACGAGATTCTCTTTGATGCTTCTTGCCTGGCCCTTAGGGCTCGACAAGTTGTCTGACCCGAGGATTGTCGACTCTAGGGACCTATCATTTGGGATTCAACTAAGTGAGGCCGCTTCAGGGGATGATGATGCCACACCTTATGGGTATCATATCATCGCTCTTGAAAGTATGTGACGTTGAACCCGCATAGGATGCCGAACCTCGTCTACGAGTTAAGTATGTACCTGTGAGGGGTAAGTAGGTCTGTTTGCAGGAAGCCTTTGACCTCAGAGTACCTGGTTTATCTCTGTTAGGGAGATGTGGTTACAGGGTTCTTTTGAGTGGTTGGTTTGGTTTGAGGCGAAGATTTGATGGTTCTCAGGCTTCAGTACAGAGCAGCACAATTCATCAGCATTGCACTTGATCTCCTGTTTGCATATGCATGTGCATTTTCATGTTTGCATTTCATTAACGTGTATTTATGTTGCAGGTGTGATCATTCCCCTCTAATTCTAGTGTATCTTCTGGCCAGACATGGAGTCCATGAAGAGGACAGTTGCTTACCGGTTGCATTCGCCAGATATCAGTTCCTTGATGGGATTAGTTGCTCTAGCAGATGAGAGAGTGAGGGCTGAGTTCAGAGTATCTTATGGGAGATTGCTTAGTTTGTTGTATAGGTCTTCAACATTTGAGACGACTGGGGTGTATACTTTGATGCAGTTTTATGAGCCTCAGCTGAGATGTTTCCTGTTCCCCGACTATATTCTGGCGCCCACTTTGGAGGAGTATTCTACTATGTTGGGAGTTCCTGTGTTAGACCAGATGCCCTTTATACATGTTGATGCTCAACCTGAGTTGGATACACTTGCTGAGATTGTCAGTTTAGATGCTTTTGAGTTCCATGGAGGTTTGGTCAAGTCGAACGGAGCTTATGGTTTTCACCTGTCTGTCCTGGTTGAGAAGGCTACACAGTGCGCGAAGAGTGGATGTTGGGTTGCCTTCAGTGCCATTCTAGCTGTCTGCATCTATGGGATTGTCTTGTTTCCCAATGTGCCAGATTTTGGTGACTCGGATGCCTTCTTGATTCTTGCCTTGAAGAATCCAGTTCCTACTCTCTTAGGCGATGTTTATCATTCTATTCACTATAAGAATGAGAAACGTCGTGGCAATAATGTTTCTTGTTGTCTTCCTCTTTTGTACAGGTGGTTCCAGGGACATCTTCCGAAGACAGGGCCTTTTGTTGATGCTGTTGATACTTTGGATTGGTCTTCCCGGTTGATGGGGCTGTCTGCTGAGAACATCATTTGGTTTGATCGGAGTATGCTTGGCACTAATATTATATATAGTTGCAGTGGCTTTCCGAATGTCCCTTTGGTTGGACGAAAAGGCTGTATCAACTATAACCTTTCTTTGCTGGTGAGACAGTTTGGTTATGCCTTGAGAGATGCTCCTATTGAGGTTGAGATACAGGAATCTCTATATCTCATAGGCTTATTAGACGAGGCTGTTTTGATTAGGTTGAGACATGCATGGGCTAACATCCATAGGAGAGGGAAAGCTTTGCTTGGTAAGAGCAATAGCAAAGCTTATGATCCTTATTTGGCTTGGATCCACGAGAGAGCTAGTATTTCCTTGATGCCATATCCTGCTGTGGAACCTTTGTATCTGCCAGTGGTTGAGGTACCTACTTCGATAGAGGTTGAGAAGTATAACTAATTGTTGGCTGAAAATGGAGAATTGAAGAAAGCCAATGACGAGTTAGAGAAAGAGATCTTCCAGTTGCGTCATGAGAAGAATGAAGCTACCTTCACTGTGAAGGAACAGACGGAGTTAATTAATAGGTTGGGTTCAGATTTGACTGAAGAGACCAACAAGAGGGAAAAGGTAGGAGTATCCTTGAACGGTGTTAAAAAGGTGCTTGCTTCCAAGAAAGAACTCTTAAACAAAGCTTATTCCCGACTCGGCAAGTGGGAAACATTGTGGAATACCACGCTTACCAAGCGGAAGGAGCGTGAAGATAAGTTGAAGCTGCAGATTGCCACGTTAGAGGCGCAAATTAGAGCCCAGGATGCAAAGATTGCTGAAGAGACATCACTTAGGAGCGCTGTTGGGCTTAGAGTAAGTGACCTTGGCAAGGAGCTGAGAGGTTGTAAATTGAAGGCTGGCTTCAAGAGATGCAGACTCGACGAGTGTTTTGGCAAAGGAACCTGCAAGGACGACACCAAAAGGCTGAGATCCACTGTTGAGCGACATGCGTTACTGATACAGGAGCTAATCTCCAGACTAGGTCATTCGGAGACGTTCAGGATATTGAAAGATGTCAGAGTGCGCCATTTGGCCTGATTTATCTTTACTCTGCTTTTGTTATCTGTACTTGTATTTTGACCATCGCCAGGCTTGTTGGCCGAGGTCTCTTCAGTTGTATTCTTGTACTTTGCCTCTTGGCATTTGTTTATGTATGAGGTTTTTCTGATTCCTTGCTTGCTTGATTGGGACTCCATTGTCGTGATGGCCTTCTCTCTAAAACTAGAATCGGGGGGGGGGGGGGGGGAATATAACCTGTAGCATATTTATACATTTGCATCTGCATACTCATATTGCATGACCAGTGTTTTTGAATCTGTATCTTATTTCCTGCATCTCACAGGTTTCAGGATTGACAACCCGAGAACGCACCGTTATTCTACCAGGAACAACTGCAAGAGAATCATGGATCAAGTTCAAGTCGAGATGCAGGAAATTCGTGAGAAGTTGGCACTTTTCATGCAAGCAATGGAAACCATGGTCAAAGGCCAGGAGAATCTCCAGACTCTGGTGCACCCGCTGCTGGTGCGGGCGAATGGAAATACTGATTATCACTCTGTTGGAACTCCTCACAGGGAAAATTGGATACCTACGGTGGTCGTTCCCATAAGTGGTGGAGTTGGTGCCGGTGATGGCAATGGCAATGGAAATACTGGTGCTGGTGCTGGTAATGGTAATACTGGTATGGTAACACTGGTACTGGAAATGCTGGAAATGGTGATGGGAATGTTGATAACAATACTGGAAATGCTGGAGATGTTGATCAAGGGTTAGGTGACAACACTGGTTTTGGGAACAATAACCAAGGGTTTGGCAATGGTAATCGTGATGGTAATTTTGGTTTCAACAATCAAGGCTTCGGCTACGATGGCTATGGTAACAACAATCAAGGGTATGGAAACGGTGATGTTGGCTTTGGTAACATGAACGGTGCTGGGATGGTGCCTTTAAATACTGGGTACAGACTAGGTGGGGTCAATCAAGGATTTGGTAATAGAGGACGGGATCCTATTTTCAATCAACAGGGGGATACATGCCCTAGAGTTCATGTACGTTCTTATTACAGAAGAATGTCTGCATACTCTGATGACGAGAAGATGCTTATGCATTTCTTTCAAGACAGTTTATCGGGGCCATCGCTGGAATGGTATATGGGGCTGGAGCCCACCCAAATTAGAAGCTGGAAAGAATTGGCTGATGCTTTTGTTAAACATTACCAATATAATAGTGACTTGGCGCCAAACATGGTTCAGCTGCAGAGTTGGTCTCAGAAGAATGGTGAGAGCTTCAAGGAGTACGCGTAGCGCTGGCGTGATATTGCGGCTAGGGTGCATCCTCTTTTGGTTGAAAGAGAGTTGATTGATATGTTTATCGGAACATTTTCTAGAATGTATTACGACAAGTTGCTTAATATCTCGATGGGTAGTTTCTCCAACATAATTCTCATGGGAGAACGGATTGAAAACGGAATTAAGATTGGGAAGATTCAGGCAGGTGAATCCACCTCAGCTGGAGGTGCAAGGAAAGCCTTTGGTGGAAGGAGACAAGGCGACGCCAGTGCGGTATATGGTGGTCGAGGTCGTGGAAGAGGTACAAATCAGTATCAGCCACAACAAGTTGCTAGTGTTACTATCCCGATACCTCAGCAAAAACAACAACAACAACAGCCGCAGCAACAGAGAATGCACCCTGCTCAGCGTAGAATTCAAGAGGGTAGGCCGAAGAGAGTATTTGAAGCGCCTCCTTCAACTTATGCCGAACTGCTTCAAACGTTGTTGGGTTTGAATCTGGTTGAAAAGAGAACGATGGCCCCGTTGACGTGCACTCCTCCATTTGGTTTTGACGCTGGTAAACATTGTGATTTTCATTCCGGGGCGCCCGGACATGATATTGAAGGTTGCCATGCTTTCAAACATAAGGTTCAAGATTTGCTTGATAGTAAGGCCATTAACTTTGGTCAGGATGGTCCCAATATTGTACAACAACCCATGCCGAATCATGGAGCGAATGCTATCATAACGGAAGAGAATTTGAACTTGGTTATGAATGTGAATGAATTGAAGACACCGTTAAGTTTTGTTAAAAGTAGACTGTTGAAAGGGGGGGGGGGGGTATTCCCTGGATGTGATGAATATTGTCTGGATTGCTGGACCCAACCAGAGGGTTGCGCTGATTTGAAAAGAGGCATCCAAGCCATGATGGATGAGGGGATTTTGCAATTTGATCGGTCTGCTGTTGAGAAGCCTGTTGAGGCATTGTTTGAAAAGCAGGATGAGATTGCAACGATTACCATCCCAAGGAAGACTATTACGATATCGGCGCCCGCCAAGCGGCCGACTATCACAATAACAAAAGCAGGACCTGTTCCTTTTGAGAGTACAAAAGTTGTTCCATGGACATATGGGTTAGAAGCATACTGTAATGGAGAAAAGATTGAGGTGAGTAGCCGGCCGGCAGGGGCAGTTGACAATGTTGTTGGGACGGGAGGCATGACCCATAGTGGAAGAATCTTCACCGCACCTGAAGTTGAAGCAGAGAGGATTGCTAAAGGCAAGGCCAAGGTGAATGAAAGTGGACCATCCCAGTTGAAAGAGAAAGACACGTCGCTCAAGGACGTAGAAGAGTTCATGAGGCTAATTCGCAAGAGCAATTATAAGATTGTTGAGCACTTACAACAGACACCCTCAAAAATTTCAATCCTATCTTTGTTGCTTTGTTCTGAGGCTCATCGAAATGCTTTGTTGAAGATATTGGACACGTCATTCGTACCTCAGGAGGTTTCTGTCAACCAGCTAGAGGGGGTACTGGCGCATGTCAATGCTGGACATAGTTTGGGTTTCACTGATTTTGATCTAACACCCAGAGGTCGAGAGCATAATATGGCTTTGCACATATCGGTGGAATGTCGGGGCATCATAATGTCGCATGTTCTTGTGGATACTGGATCATCTCTGAATGTATTGCCTAAGAAGGCTATGATGAAGTTAGATATCCGAGGAATTATTTGCACGCCAAGTGACTTGGTTGTGAGGGCGTTTGATGGAACGAGAAGGTCGGTGTTTGGATCGATAACGTTGCCGTTGCAGGTCGGGCCGGAAATATTCGACACTGAATTTTATATCATGGATATTATTCCAGCTTATAGCTGTTTACTAGGGCGTCCATGGATACACTCTGCAGGGGCTGTGACGTCCACGCTGCATCAGAAGCTTAAGTTTGAAGCCGGTGGTGGCATTGTTACTATTTGTGGGGAAGAGGACATCTTGGTCAGTCATCTCTCATCATTCAAGTACGTTGAAATGGATGGAGAAATCCACGAAACGCCCTGCCAAGCCTTCGAAGGTTTGCAAATCAAAGACAAGTTCAGTGTTCCAAGCAAAGTGCCGGAGGTGGCTGTGGCTTCGTACAAAGAAACTCAAGCGTTGGTTCAGACTGTTGAGACCAAGGGTTGGGGTCAAGTGCTGGAAATTCCCGTCAAGATGGACAAGTTTGGACTAGGGTACCGCCCAACATCAGCATCTTCTTCACAGAAAGCACCCAAGTTCACAGGACCGGTGGTGATTACTCCAAAGGGAGTTTGCTTTGAGACGATTAATGCTGTTTCCGACTCTGAAGATGGAGATAGTGATTGCGACATGGACGCGTGGATCAAGCCTAGCGTGCCAGGACAAACTCTTTGCAGCTGGTCCATCCGGGAAATTGTCCCAGTGACTACAAAACAGTAACGATTTGTTTTCTTGATTATTGTATAATCCTGTTGTCGCTTCCGCGAAAATAAGGTGCCGGCAAAACAGAAGAGTCGCCACCTTTCGTTATTTATCCCTCAGAACGGGAAAGGAAACGATCGGAAAAACCTGACGAAAAGGTATAAGACAAGGTCATCGCAACCATTGTCTGGGTTCGGGAGTCGGTTACGCAAGGGGAAGGTATTAGCACCCCTCACGTCTATCGTACTCGATGGGATCCACGCTTGTTGTGTTTACATGACGAGTTGGTTTTATCTATCTACCTATCAAGGCTGGCTTAAAAAGAAAAGAAAATGACTCGGCAAAGTATCACACTTTATGCCTACGTATTCTCATCAGAGAATGAGAAATCAGAGTCAACGTAGTTCGACTAACTACGGGTTACGGGGAAGGTAGCTCGCCAATACGTCAGTATTGTGCCTACGTACTCTCAACAGGCTTGAGAGATCAGAGCTTACGTAGTTGGGGTAACTACGGATTACGGGGATTCAGATTCATCTATTTTATTGAGTAGGGTTAACAAACAGTTCCAGCAATTAGGGACAAAGCATGTTTGCGGTAGAACTAGGAGTTAACGACACTCTTTTCTTTAGAAAAGCTTCCTTTGAATTATGGGCCCACGGGGCAAAAAGGTTTGAAGTTTGTTTTCTTGTCTTTTACGGAAGAACTGTTTTTTATGGATGTTTGCAACTAATATCGCACTAGAGAGTAGGACCTGAGAGTGAGTGCGTCGTATGTCACCCAAAGGGTGCCATACTAAACATCCAAACTGTTGAAAAGAAACTCTCCAACAATCCTTTCTCAGATAGCTTAAGGCTCGTAACGTACGACGTCAGTTAACCATTATTACTGTATTTTACTGTTGTTTGAGATGAGAAGAGAGAGGCTCAACTAAGGGAAGACTATCAAGTCCTAATGTTGTCATGCCAAGGATTCATCCTATGGTTGAAGTTTGAAACAAGGAACTCCTAGAAGTTATCATGCATAGGTTTCAACCTAAAGTTCTAATCATCACTTCCTTATTAAAGGAAGTGAGAGTCCTAAGGGATCATGTCAATGATAAACGGAAACAGATAAAGCATCAGCTTAAACAGTAAACAGTAAACGACTGTAAAATGCATGCAATGCAAGTGAGGGAGGAAATGTGTGTGGGGCAGCAGCCTCCACAAGCTCATCTCAACCTCAAGCCAGATATGAATAACTGCAATCATAAAGGAAAATAAAACATGCTATCAAGCAAAAGATGATAACTGCAATCATACAGAAGAAATAACATGCTATCAAGCAAACAGCAGACCACATAGGCAAGGGAGCAGGGCTCTACCGAATACCCGCAAGCAAAGCCATACAGTAAAAATACAAGCAGAGGGAGCAACTCAACCTCTAGTGCAATCATGCTCCTAGCTTAAGTCAGTCTAAACATGAACTTATTCTAAAGCATCAAGCAAATCAAACAAGGCACATCAATACAGAAAAGAAAACAGATCAACAGCTTCCACAATAAAGCCCTCCTTAGACAGCAGTCCAGTCTTCAGACTTCAACCACCCTTCAAGACTAACATCCTCAATGACAAGTATCAACTTGCTTCTCCAAGGTTTCAACCCATCAAACATAAGTATCCACTTGTTCTTTCTCCAAGCCTCAGCTCTTCAGTCAATTCCACCTTAAGGTTTCAACCCTAATATCAAGTATCAACTTGACTCCTTCAGTCTCTCAATGCATCAATGTAAGTGTCAACTTATCCTTTATTCCTCAAGCCTCAGCTCTTCACTCAATCTCAATTGGATCTTCTTCACAAGTATCAACTTGGTCTTCTGGACCTTCAAGCTTCAGCTCTCTCCTCCTTGCAAGTATCAACTTGCTCTTCCTGATCTTCAAGCTTCAGCTTCAATGGCAGTCTTCAAACACACAGAAGTATCAACTTCTAGCCTTCAATCTTCTCAAGCAAGGAACTCCATCCTCTAGTAAGGGAGAAAGACTCATCTATCAAGAGCAAAGTTTGGATGATTGGTAGTAGAGTGAAGACTAAAGGTCACCACTAAGCCTCCTATCATCAGAGAAAGGGACCCTCAAAGGTTCTACCATCTTGTAAAGAGCCACACATCCTACCAAAGGAGGGATGAGGCCTTTACAAGGGGACCTTACATCATAGGGAAGAATGGAAGTGATCAACATCTTCCATGTTTATGAAGGAAGAGAAACTATCTAGAAGCTCTGCCTACAAAACCCTAATCTTAACACCTAGACAAAACTACACCAAAAGAAGGGAAGATCTTCAAATCCAAGCCTCTTCAAGAAATCCAATGCATCTTCAGCTTTCCTTCATCATCATCCAAGAGCAAGCAAAACAAAACCCTAATCTAAGGGAACTAAAGAAGTTAATCTAGTTGAATTAGTGCCTCAGAATCATCTAAAACTAGCACCTAAACTAAAATCAATCAAAAATAGTAAACTATATTATAAATTCCTACAAAAATTCCTAAGGGATCCTAATTCAATTAAGAATGCCTCATACAAAATCCAGGGACTAAATCATCTATTAAGTCCTAAAATTAAGTTCTAAATCCAAAGGTATCAACCATAAACCCTAAAAATGGAGCTTCTAAAGATATCAACCTAAACTACCACTTATGCTCATCACAAAAATGTGAGAAAAATCTATGGGGAGCATGCATATCTATGCTAACAACTCACAAATATTCAAGACAAGAATCATCACCAATTAATCACACAAAATTCCACAACATCAAGCATCAAGCATGACTATTTTAATATCAATTAAAATGTAAAAATTCCCATAAAATCAGAAAATGCATGAAATAAAAATATTTTTTATCTAAAAAAACACTAGATTCAATCATGAATCCAATGCAAAAAGAATGGGATCAATTGAATCATTTTTCCATTTTTTATGATTTTATCAAGAACCATGAATAAAATGAAAAAATAAAGAAAATCAAAATAAAATAACCAAGCGCGTGGTGCAGATAGTAATGAAAAGCAGTTCATTCTATGGATTGGGCCATGAGGGGGGGGGGGGGTGCAGGTATCAACTAATTCCTTAAGCCCAAAATCAGCAACTAAATGAAACGATGCGTTTCATTAAAGTTCAGACTCTTCACAAATTGAGGAGCACACGTGGCTGTTGGATGAGGTTCCTAGTCAAAGTCCAACCTTGATCTGATGGCTATCGAGTCATCTTCTTCCTTTTGAATCCCTGCAACTCAGGTCACCTGCGCGCCCAAAACCACCGCCGGTGACTTTCTCCGGTCACCATTCCACAACCCTAGTTCAACATAGAGTCCACCATAGGCCACGATCCCTTAATGAAACATGTCCCAAATTTCCTCACGAATTCATTCATGCCCTTAATTCAACCTAAATCCTCAAGATTCGCAAGAACCAATTCTCAACCGAAAATGGCAACATCCCTAATTGGTCACTAATTCTCAAATTGATGATCCAGAAATCTTCCTACACCATTCTACTATGCATCTACCATAACAATTCATCTTAATTCCACCTAATTTAAGCCATGGCACAAGAGTTGCATACCTGGTAAACTTGAGCAAACAGAAGGGTTGAATCTTCACATCAGCCTTCAAGAACTTGCAGAATCCTTCACTGAATCACAATCAATCTTCTGTATGCAAAGAAAAGAGCTGAATCTTCTTGAATTATCAAATCCGATTCTGAGTTGCAAGGTTCACTCTCCAATGGCTACTTCACGATTCTTCCACCATAGTGCCTTGAATTTGATCTGGAATTGATCACCAACCTCAGAGCAAGCTATTGAGATCAATTTCTTGGACTGAAATGGCCTCTAACCTTGTAACCGATTTTGATTTGCAATGTGAAATCTCAAAGTGCAATCTCAGTTTTCTCTCTCAATCCTCACCAAAAAAAGATCTGAACCACTTCTATTCAATATATAGAGTGTGTAGGGATGATCTAGAAAGCTCTAGATCCTTCCAAGAAGAGATTCAATCTCTCATGACATGAGAAGTTCACTTATATGCCATGGCATGCACAATCCTGTTAACAGCTTGAAATCAATCCCATTCCCTTCCAATTTCTCCCCTAGTGACATTTTGGAAGTGCTTGGCTTTCAAGGGACCTTGATTATGCCTTGCATTTTGGTTTTGCAAATGTTACTTAAGATGTAAGTAACTACTTTTCAAAGCAAGTCCACAAATTGAACTTCAATTCAAAAATGTGGATAAACCAATGTTTTTAAAATGTGTTTTAGAGTCAAAATGATATATTACATGCCTTGGTTTGGATATGTGGATCAAAAGTATCAATTTCCAACTTTGGTTCATTTAACTTATACCCTCATTTTAAGCCATTTTTGTGATTTTGAGCTACAAGCTATTCCAACATCTCATGACCTCTTAAATAGCCTTAAAACATCATTTTGAACAAGTTTGATTCTGATCATTTTCCCATTTGAAGCTTGGAAATAGGAGTTATGGCCTTATGCTTGAAATGACCTATAATCTCCAAATGACCAAAATGCCCTTGACTTGTCAAAGTCATAACTTGAGTTCTACAAATCCTGTCAAGGACTTCTAGTACTCTCTAGAAAGCTAAGAGAATAAGGAACAACATTCATGTTGACCAAAAGTTCATAGGAATCATCCTTCTAGGGAAAACGTTTCATGCAAGTTGGACAACTTTCAAGCTCCCAAATTCACATACCTCAGATGACCTGTAACTTGTCAAAATCATAACTTGAGTTTTACAAATCCTATCAAGGACTTCTAGCACTCAAATTAAAGCTAAGACCATGCTCTACAACATTCATGTTGGGGTTAAGATGAGATGACAATCACATCTTGAGCTAAACTGCCCTGAAGATAGGGGTCAAACTATGGGATTTTACACTGTCAAGCCTTAGAAACCCTAGCTTGAAACTTCTCAAACTCTTCAATCATGATGAGTTGACCTTGGAATAATCCTTATAACATTTCAATGCATCAATCCATTATCACATGGCCTTTGAGTTAGGTCTCAACCTCCTTCAAATCATCAGTTGACCTAGGGTTGACCCAGTCAAACCCTAATTGCACCACTCATGGCTGAGTCTTCTTAATCTTGCACAATGACCTATCTAGGCTTCAAAGTGATCTTAAAAACTTCTCATGAGCTCTCTCAAGACCTCAAGTCCACATTCTTGGCTTCAGAATCATCTGAGGAGCTCCCACAACTCTCAAGTTGGGAGGCACACAACCTTGGTTTCAACCACTCACTCTGAGGATCTTTAAACTTCTCTGACAAGGATATCAACCCTTGAACATCTGAATAACCTTATTAGCTAGCTTCAAAGTCTTGAGTAGCCCTTGATTGGTAATCATACCTCTTGATCTCCTGCATACATGCCAATGAAATGCAAATGATAATGCTAATGTGAATGAAATGAAACATAAGCTAGGTAAAGAAAAGTTGGGCAAATTTTGGGGTGCAACAGCTGCCCCTATTCAAGCGGCTTGGACCTGACTGGGTGAGAAGCGAACAGCTCTCGAACAATCAAGGTGAAAGACGGTTGAATACCAACAAACCCGGAAATTTTCCAACTGCACAAGTATACAGTACTCTGATGGGGACAAATCTTCAGAAACTGAAATATTAGCTGCACGACAACTAGCTGGGGGATTGGTCACACGGTAACCGGTGATACATGGTCGATCATGCCGTCAGGCATCAAGATTCCTCAAGACTCATCAGGTCAACAATCACGGTAATCATGCCATCGGGCATTCAAAGAAATTTTTGGGCATCAGCCGGACTTCATTACTAAGTCGGGAATAGAATTCTCTGTCTATCATGAGCCAATTGAGGATATCCAAACTTCTGCCATCGGGCACTCCGCATCAGTTGAGAGAGCTGCTTCGTTAATACGGTTGGACTTCAATCATCAAGTCTTTCAAGGGAAGTTTCAACTTCTCTGTTCAGCAACCTGCTGGGGATGACACATCTCCGCTGGGGATTCTGGAGAACTATCAAGTAACTTTGCTTCGGGGATCCAGAACTCATTCTGGGTGAATCATCTCTGCTGAGGAAATCAAGAATCATCTTGAACAAACAACTTCGTCGAAGACTTCAAGAATCATCCTGAACCAATAACTATGCTGGAGATTTCGGGAATCATCCTGAGCAAACACTCTGTCGGGGACTCCAAGCATTAACTTGAGCAACCAACTCTGGCGACTTCACTGGGGATTTTAAGAATCATCTTGGGCAAGCGACTTTGCTGAGGGGACTTCGAGAATCATATTAAACCACACGACTCTTCGGAGGTTTCAGGAATCATCCTGAGCAAACATCCCGTCGGGGAACACCTGCAAAACAAGAACAGTAACGACCTAGCTCATGTTTCATATGCATATGTTTGACAATGGCGCAATGCTCCACACGGTGGAAATGCTACGCGTTTAGGGTAAATGCTATGCAATCATGCAAAATGCTACGACCCCATCAGCAAAATAAATGCTGAAGGGAGAATCCTCCTGCCGAGGTGAAAGAACCACTCTGGTGGGGAGGAGGAATCATCCTGCCGAGGAGAAGAAGCTACACCAATCTCAATTAGGCTCCGCCTGGGGAAACAAACTTCAGTCGAATGCCGCAGGGGAATAAAGCTATACGAGAACCTGGGTCTACTCATCTGAGCATACGAACCACAACTGCTGAGGAAACGATATCAATCGCAGAGATAAACTGCACGACCTTCACAGCAAAACTTTCCTGGAGATAACGACTCTGATGGGGAAATACAGCATCAGCCATTCAACACTCTACTGGGGAAAACCAATCATGGCCCAAACGGCTTCCAAGGACTCGGATCTCTTGGGGATCTGCATACTCGGCTGGGGAAGAAGGAATCAACATGCTTGCTGGGGAGAGTACGACTCTGTGGGGAACTTCAATTCTCTTGGAGACTTCAGTCTGCACTATCACGGCTGAACACTTCAGTATGACTCAGCTGGGGAGACGACGTCCTTCAGGGTACATCTGATTGGGGAGAGAATCTTCTCTGCTTGGGGAAACATATCAATGCTTACGATCTCATGTTCAAACTCCACGGGGAGGCGCTGCTGAACTTGCTGGAGAGGAGGAGGAATCATCCTGCTTGGGGACGCATACGGTGTACTGCCTGCTACACCTGTAACAACACAAACAAACAGACAAGATACCCTTCTCAAAGGGACCTATCAAGGTTATCATCTTGTGACAATGTTTAAGTAATTCATTGTTTCAACAATCAGCGGCCTAGGCCAGTAGGTTTATGTATGCGCATTTTATCAAAAACATTGGCGTTCTTTTTGCAAACAAAACAGATAAATGCTAAACAGACAAACAGAATTGCTGAATAGTATACATTTTATTGATAACGAACCACTAAATGGGCAAAAATGTTTTACAACAGATGCAAGCTCCTGGAATGAGGAAGCTGCGCAAAAATAAAACATAAATATACATCAGTATATGCACAAATGTCGGCAATGAGGCGTAGACGAACACCATGAGTTGATCCCTCTATGACCCACTCGACTTTGATACTTCTCCGACGCTTCAGCCTCAGAAGAGATTGATTCAGATAAACGGCCCTCAGGTCCTCCAAACCACTAAACAATGAAAGTCCACACGCGGAACGCAGTCATTTGCTTTTTCAACTCCCTAACTTTTGCCTGAATCTCCCTTCCGGGTTTTCGATTCACCGGGATACCCTTTTTTGCCAAAGTCGCCCTTCAGGGTTTTCGACTTTGTGGGTGTACATTCTTTTCTTTATATCCCTAATTTTTTCCCGAACCTTTTTCCTTTTTTTATGGTTCGCCGGGATGCCCCCTTTTTGCCTGGATATTCTTTTTCTTTCCGGCGGGTCATTCTTTAAGCAAAGTAATTTTTAACTGCGTCCGCGTTCACCGGGGATGCAAAATCTTCACCATCTATCGTGGATAACAACAAAGCTCCACCCGAGAAGACCTTGCTGACGACGTACGGACCTTCGTAATTAGGAGTCCACTTACCCCGATGGTCGGAGTGTGGAGGAAGAATCTTCTTCACGACGAGATCACTCGTCTGAAAGCTTCTAGGACGCACCTTCTTATCATGAGCTTTCTTCATTCGGCTTTGGTACAGACAACCATACGCAATCGATGCTAATCTCTTCTCGTCCATCAGGCTGAGTTGGTTTAGTCGGTTCTTAATCCATTCTGCTTCGTCGAGTTTCACGTCAACCAAAACTCGCAAAGAAGGGATCTCCACTTCTAACGGTAGGACAGCTTCCATACCATACACTAAGGAGAAAGGAGTTGCCCCGGTTGATGTACGCACCGTTGTACGATAACCGTGCAATGCAAATGGCAGCATCTCATGCCAATCTTTATAGGTCACAACCATCTTCTGAACAATCTTCTTGATGTTCTTATTGGCCGCTTCAACGGCGCCATTCATCTTCGGCCGGTAAGGAGATGAGTTGTGGTGTTCAATCTTGAAACTCTGGCACAACTCCTTCATCATCTTGTTATTCAAATTCGAACCATTATCAGTAATGATCCGCTCGGGAATTCCGTAACGACAGATGATGTCCCTCTTTATGAATTTAGCCACCACCTGCTTGGTCACATTAGCATATGAGGCTGCCTCCACCCACTTGGTGAAGTAATCGATGGCTACCAGAATAAAGCGATGACCGTTAGATGCAGTGGGCTCGATCTTGCCTATCATGTCGATGCCCCACATGGAGAACGGCCACGGGGAGGATATGACATTTAACGGGCACGGCGGCACGTGAATCTTATTAGCATAAATCTGGCATTTGTGACATCTCTTCGCGAATTTAAAGCAATCTGATTCCATCGTCAGCCAGTAGTACCCTGCTCTCAGGATCTTTCTAGTCATAGTATGCCCGCCGGCATGCGTACCAAATGTGCCTTCATGGACTTCTTCCATGAGCAAACTCGCTTCTTTCTCATTTACACATCTGAGTAGCACGAGATCGTGGTTTCTTTTATACAAAACTCCATCAGGATTGAGATAAAAGTTTGCAGACAGCCTCCTCAGAGTCTTCTTATCCTGGGTCGACGCTCCCGCAGGATACTCCTTAGTCATAAGGAAAGTCTGGATATCATGGAACCATGGCTTGGCATCGGCGGCTTCCTCGATTGCAAAGACGAATGCAGGTCTATCAAGACGAGAAAGGACAATTCTTGGAGCTTCATTCCAAAAATTGACTTTATACATCGAAGCCAACGTGGCTAAGGCATCAGCCATCTGGTTTTCAGCCCTGGGCACATGATGGAGTTCTACTCGATCAAAGAACGGAAGCAGCCTTCTGGCATAGTTCATGTACGGCACCAAATTCGATTGACGAGTCTCCCACTCCCCTTTAATCTGGTTAATCACAAGTGCCGAGTCACCATATACATCTAGGTTCTTGATTCTCAAATCAATTGCTTCTTCTAGACCCATGATGCATGCTTCGTACTCCGCTTCGTTATTGGTGACCGAAAACGTCAGTCTCGCAGTAAACGGGATGTGGGATCCATGGGGAGTCGTGATGATCGCCCAATGCCACTTCCATAAGAATTAACCGCCCCGTCAAATATCAATTTCCATTGGGATTTCCTATCTGGACCCTCGTCGGGCAACGGTTCATCGCAATTTTTCGCTTTGAGAAACATGATATCCTCATCAGGGAATTCAAATTTCATCGGCTGATAATCCTCGATTGGCTGTTCGGCAAGGTATTCAAACAATACGCTTCCCTTGATGGCCTTCTGGGAAACGTACTGAATATCATATTCCATCAACACCATTTGCCATCTGGCAATCCTGCCCGAAAGCGCTTGTTTCTCGAAGACGTACTTGATCGGATCCATCTTCGAAATTAGCATGGTCGTGTGGTTGAGCATATACTGTCGTAAACGTTTGGCAGCCCAGGCTAGTGCACAACACGTTTTTTCCAGCATCGAGTAACGAGATTCACAGTCTGTGAACTTTTTACTCAAGTAGTAAATGGCATGCTCCTTTCTGCCCGTCTCGTCATGCTGACTGAGAACACACCCCATACTATTCTCAAGAACTGTCAAGTACATGATTAAGGGCCGTCCAGCCACTGGGGGTATCAAGATCGGAGGTTCCTGTCGATACTGTTTTATCTTATCGAATGCCTTCTGGCAATCCTCGTTCCAGATAATCGCATGATCTTTCTTCAGTAGTTTGAACATCGGTTCACACGTGGCCGTGAGCTGAGAAATAAACCTTGCAATGTAGTTTATTCTGCCCAGGAAACCACGAACTTCTTTTTCTATTTTTGGCGCTGGCATTTCTTGTATTGCTTTTATCTTCGCAGGATCAACCTCAATGCCTCTTTCGCTCACGATAAACCCCAGTAGTTTTTCGGACCGTACTCCGAAAGTACACATGTTAGGATTCAGCCTCAACCTGAACTTCCTAAGCCTCTCAAAAAGCTTCAGCAAATTGACCAGATGTCCCTCCTCCGTTTGGGACTTCGCAATCATGTCATCAACATAGACTTCAATCTCATGATGAATCATATCATGAAACAAAGTAACCATTGCTCGTTGGTAAGTGGCCCCTGCGTTCTTCAGACCGAAAGGCATTACCTTGTAACAAAATGTTCCCCAAGGTGTAATAAACGTAGTTTTCTCCATGTCCTCCGACGCCATCTTGATCTGATTGTAGCCGGAGAAGCCATCCATGAACGAAAATACGGAGAACTGAGTTGTGTTGTCGACCAACACATCAATATCAGGCAGCGGGAAATCATCTTTAGGGCTCGCCCTATTCAAATCCCAATAATCGACGCACATTCGCACCTTACCGCCCTTCTTCGGTACAGGCACTATGTTGGCGACCCACGGAGGGTAAGTGGTGACCGCTAAGAAGCCAGCATCGAGCTGCTTTTGCACTTCTTCTTTGATCTTAACGGCCATATCTGGTCGCGTCCTTCTAAGCTTCTGCTTAACGGGAGGACAATCTTCTCGCAGCGGTAAGTGGTGGACCACGATGTCAGTATCAAGTCCGGGCATATCTTCGTATGACCAAGCAAAGATGTCACTTTACTCTCTCAGCATCTCGACCAATCTCTGCTTGACATCATTCTGCAATGCAGCCCCTATCCTGACATTCCTGACAAGTTCTTCAGAACCCAGATTCACAATCTCAATCTCTTCCTCGTGAGGAAGAATAACTTTCTCTTCTTGTTTCAACAAGCGGGCCAACTCTTCGGGAAGGTCTTCGTCTTCATCAATCTCTCCCTCGGCTTGATAGATCGGGCAATCGAAGTCGAAGTGAGTCGTAGAAGGTCCAGAGTCGATGTCATCTGCTATGTGGATCCTGCAATAACAAGGGTTAAGCTTAAAACAAGGATATGCAGGTTAGCACAAACCCCATTGCCATTTTATTGTTTTTCAAAACAAATATAAAATAGAAATAACAGAGATCACAATATTTGAATACGAAGAAAAACGTCTTTTGGTTTATTGATAAAATGCATGTACATAATCAAATGAGGCCCTGACAATAAAACCACTATGCCCCGGGTAGGACAGAGGGTTGTACAATGATTGGAAATAGTAAATCATTACTCTTTGCCTGTCACTTGGATGATATCCCTGACGGACCAGTTGTTGAGGCTCTCGCCTGGCTTGCTTGGCTGGATCCAAGAGTCCAGATCGCAGTTGCTGTCTTCGCCGTCTTCAGACACTGTGTTGACGCGTTCAAATATCACCCCGCCACTAGTAAACTGGATCGGTCCTTTACCTCGTGACGCACTGCTAAAAGAAGAGGAGGCTTCAGCCGCAGGAGAGTATCCCAACCCAAACTTGTCTTGCTTGTTAAGTATCTCTAGGATTCACCCCCAGCCTGGGGTAGATCCGGCTTGGACAACGACTCGGGCTTCCTTGAAGGATGAGAGAGTCATCTCTGGCTTTTCAGTGACTGCAGAAGCTATGTTCTTGGCTTTAACAGCTTCGAACGCTTGACATAGGGTTTCGTGGATTTCCCCATCCATCTCAACATACTTGAAGGACGACAAATGGCTCACCATTATGTCTTCCTCGCCACATACAGTCACGATGCTACCTCCGACAGCATACTTGAGCTTCTGGTGCAACGTGGAGGTCACGGCTCCAGCAGAATGGATCCATGGTCGGCCCAAGAGACAGTTGTAGGAAGGCATGATGTCCATAATGTAAAAGACTGCGTCGAATGTTTCCGGCCCCACTTGGATCGGCAACGTCACCTCCCCGAAAACATGACGTTTGGTTCCATCGAACGCTTTCACCACCAGATCACTGGGTGTGCAAATCACTCCACGAGTATCTAACTTCATCAATGCTTTCTTCGTAAGAACATTGAGCGATGACCCTGTGTCCACCAACACATGAGACATAATCGTTCCCCTACACTCTATCGAGATGTGCAGGGCGTTGTTGTGGTTCCTCCCCTTCGGCGTCAGCTCCAGGTCAGTGAACCCTAGCCCATTTCCAGCATTCACATGGGCTACGACCCCTTCCAACTGGTTTACCGATATTTCCTGCGGTATATACGTGGCATTTAACACCTTCAGCAGCGCGTTGCGGTGTGCCTCAGAACACAGCAACAGATTCAGGATGGAAATTTTTGAGGGTGTTTGATGGAGATGATCCACGATCTTGTAGTCACTCTTTTTAATCAACCGCATAAACTCTTTGGTGTCTTTAACAAGTAAGTATTTCTCTACCCCACGAGGGGTTTCTTCAACGACTTTACTCTTCCCTTTATCAGTCGTGTCAGCTTTTTCCGTTTTGTCCGTTTTGTCCGCCACGACCTCAGGTGGTGCAAACACTCTTCCGCTGCGAGTGATTCCGCTAACGCCCACTAGGTTCTCCACAAACGACCCAAATGGTTCTAATTCCAACTTTTGTCCGTTGCAGTAGACTTCAGCCCCATAATGCCATGGGACAACATTGGTGCTTTCGAAGGGTATCGGCCCAGCCTTGGTGATGGTAATCGTGGGCGGCCTGGGTGCAGAAATAGTTATCGTCCGGCGAGGGATGGTGATGGTGGAAACCTCATCATCTTGCCTCAGCATTACCTCTCCTGATCCGCTTTCGGCCCTTTGGCTAAATTGCAGGATTCCTTCGGTCATCAGACTTTGAATCCCCTCTATCAACTACTCACACCCGTCAGGCCTTGTCGCACAGCCCATACACAGCTCTCCACAACCTGGAAAGAAACCTTTTTTCATCAACTTAGCTTTAACGAAGCTAAGCGGTGTCTTCAGATCTATGACGTCAGTCAACAAATCCAAGCTCTCATCTTCAATAATGGCGTTTACTCCACCTCCCCTATGATTCAGCATAGGGTTCTTCGTGACGTTTGGCACATTATCTGAGAAGTTGATGATCTTAGCGTCCACCATGTCCTGCACCGTGTGCTTGAAGGCTTTGCAATTCTCTATCGTGTGGCCTGGTGCCCCTGAGTGAAATTCGCAAGTTGCATTCGCATCATAACCTGGCGGAGGTGCCCCTGTCTAGGGAGCCAAGGTTCTCTTCTGGATCAACTGTAGCTGAAGCAAAGTCTGCAATAGTTGAGCGTATGACATGGGCGGTGTCTCGAGGTGACGGCTCGACAGAGGTGCCCGGTTCTGATACTTTATGTACCCTTGTTGATTCGGCTGCTGCTGCTGCTATGGCTGTTGGACTGTCGGGATAGTTATGCTGGCCACCAGTTGGTGAGGGCCTTTACCCTTCCTTCGAGCGTTGGTCACGACGCTCGTCTCTCCTTCCGTCCTTTTGCCACCATAAGGTTTCTTTCCTCCTCCAGCTGAGGATGAATCACCTTGAATTTTCCCCAGTTTGATCCCATTTTCAACGTGCTCACCCGTGATAATGAGATCTGAGAAGCTTCCAGACATACTGCTGACCAATTTCTCATAATAAACCCCTGGGAGGGTGGCTACGAACATTTCCACAAGCTCCCGTTCAACCATCGGCGGCTGAACTCTAGCTGCCAATTCACGCCACCGCTGGGCGTATTCCTTGAACCCTTCGTTGTTCCTTTGTGACAGATTCTGCAGTTGGACTCGGTTCGGAGCCAAGTCACTGTTATATTGGTAATGGTGCACGAATGCTTCAGCAAGTTCCTTCCACGTGCGCATACTGGTAGGTTCCAGACTCATGTACCATTCGAGGGAGGGTCCGGACAGACTGTCCTGAAAGAAGTGCATCAGCAACTTCTCGTCCTCCGAGTAAGCGGACATTTTCCGGTAATATGATCTCAGGTGGACGCGAGGGCAAGTGGTGCCCTTGTACTTTTCAAAGTCAGGTACCTTGAACTTGGGAGGCACCTTGAAATCAGCGATCAGTCCCAACTTGGACATATCGACACCCAAGGTGTTCTGGTTCTCGATATTCCTCATCTTATCCTCGAGGGCCTTGAACCTAAGCCGTGCTTCAGCAGTCAGCTCCCCTTCAGCACCTCTCTGAGAGAACACATCGTCTTGACGGTCTTCTAACCACGGCTGAGGCCCGAACAGATTTCCAACACCCGCGTTGCCGTTGCCCAGCCCGACATTGACGTTAGTTTCAAAATTCCCATTACCGACGCCCGTCGTATTACCATTGAGTACCATGTTAGCTATCACATTGCCGTTGGCACTACCGTTCCCCCCGGTCACGGGGATGCCATTCTGAATAGTTTCGACAGGTGGAGGGGTAGGCACGGTCCCGCCATGGAGTACGCCATTGCTATCGACCCTTGAAATCAGAGGCTAAACCAAGGTTCTGAGCTGATCCTGGCCATTGGCGACTGCTTGCATGAGCTCCATGAAGCGATCCATTCTTTCGCGGAGTTCCTGAACGTCAGTTTTCACTTGCTCCATGATTCTGGTTTGATTTGCTCTGGTCGGATAGCGGTGGATAAGTCTCTGATCAATCCTGGAACAACCTGAAACAACCTGAAAACACAAAAGGGTTAGGAAAAACGACAAAGTGCTCGTTATGCAAATGCTTCATGCAAATGCAAACGTGTGTCTATGCGTTAGGGAGGTATCCCCCGATCCTAGTGCCTGAGTGCCAGTGCTGATACTAAGAAGTCCGAGTCCAGTCGTAGAAATAACATCTCATATATAAAGAAAGCCCATCAAGGCAGTACACAACGTCACTGAGTACAAACGGAATCAATAGCATGACCTCGACCAACAAGCCTGGTGATGGTCATCATACAACAATGATCAAAACAAAAGGAATACAAATAGTCAAGCACGGCCACGGGCATGAAACTCTTCTAACAACCCCTTCGTTTCTGGATGGTCAGGCCGAGTGAGCAACCCTTCGACGAGTAACTCCCTCTGCATAATGGTGTACTGAAGACCTTCGACCGAATCCTCCCATGCTCCTTCGCCGAAACAATCTTCTAGCTTCCGCTTCTTGGACTCAAACGTCAGTTTGCGCTCCTTCAGGTTAGCAAGAGCCCTGTTGAGGTGGCCTTCGGCGGCATACCTGCGAGCGGCTTCTTCATCAAACCTCTTCTCACTAGCCTTCACTTGGGCTTTCAACTTGGAGATCTGCTGCATCATCTTATCCTCCCACTCTTTCCTGTTGGCCAGGGAGGCCTTCCAATGTTGGTTAAACTTGAATATCCTCCGATACGCTTCATCCAAGTGCTGCTTCTTAGTGGCCAGTACATCGTTGACAGCTTTGAAGTCTCGACCCATGCGCTCGCACTCCGCTATCTGCTTAGTCAAGTCTGTCCCCAACTGGTTCACCAGCTCTGTTTGCCTCTTGAAGGAATGGACGACCTCGCTTCTCTCGCTTCTGAGCTGAGCCAATTCTTTCTCCAATTCTTCATTTGCCCTCCTCAATTCATCTCTCTCAGCTAACACCTGATTATGCTGCTGAATGGGCACGGTGGTAGGCTCTTCAATCACTGGAGGGCTTTCTGGCTTGGCAGGAGGAAACGGCATCCCTATAGCATCTGCTCTGGCTCTGATCCACGTCACATATGGAGCGTAGGCTTGACTATTACTTTTCCCCAGCAATGGTTTTCCCCTCTTACTGATACCATTCCAAGCGCGCAGAAGCTTAGATAACATATCCCCCTCTAGAAGACCAGTGAGGTACAGAGATTCCTGCACCTCTTCATCCTTCGGCGGAGCTCTCAAAGCATAAGCAAACTGTCGGACCAGCAGAGACGAATTATAGTTTATACAACCCTTCCTGCCTATCAAAGGCACGTTCAGAAACCTGCTGCAGCTGAAGATAATCTCAGTGCCCAACCTATCTCTGTCAAACCAGTCAATATCCTCCGCTGATAGACTCATCAAATGCTCGGACCACTCAGCTGTGGCTGCAGACGAAGCAAAGGGACCCCTCTTGGGTAGATGATTATCAAGCCATTTATAAAGCAAGGGCACACAACACGAGACATTCTTACCCCTTCTGTTCTCGTTTTTGTAGTGGATGGAATGATAGACATCTCCTATCAAGGTAGGGATTGGATTCCCTGAAGCAAAGATGTGGAAGGCGTCGAAGTCCATAAAGTCGGGCATATTGGGGAACATAATGATGCCATATATGCACAGAGCGAGAATGGCGTTGAACACGACCCAACATCCGTCTTTGGCGCACTGCTGAGCTTTTCCCACCAAGAACTGCAAGGAGAAACCGGGAACCTTGTTCCAACTAGACAATACCAACTCTGAGGCATCCAGATGAAGTGAAGGAGCTAGACTAGCCAGGTTAGGCTCAGCATCCATATGAACAAAGGGCATCTGACTCTTGATAGGCACACCTAACAAATCAACATACTCCTCTAGCGTGGGTGCGAGAACAAATTCCTAGAAAGTAAAGCATCTCAACGGAGGGTCGTAGAACTGCAGCAAGGCGCGCAACCCATTCAACTCAAACACAGATGGTCGACGAACCAAACTGAGCAGTTTACCGTAAGACTTTCTGAATTCATCTCTCACAGAATCATCTGCTAAAGCAATCAAACCGGTCAGCTGGACAACATCAGGAGCAGGGAGCTTGTAAGCCACGGTCTTCCTCTGAGAACCCATGATAGCACAATAGAGGGCAACAAATCCTGGATCGGGGAAACGGTACCTGCAACACAGACACACGTTAATAAAATGCAAATGGGTATGCAAAGCAATGTAAAATGAAATCATGCAGCAGGAGATCAAGACGACTGTGTTGTTGAAGAGATGAAGGTTCTGTGTCAACAAAACCACAATACTGCTCTGTCAAGAACGACCACTATCTCTGAGAAGAAGGAAACCCCGGGTATCGGACCACAAATATGCTCTGTCAAGAACACACATCTCTGAAGATAAGGACCTCTGATACAGGACCATAAATATGCTCTGTCAAGAACAACCATATTTCTGAAAATAAGGACCTCTGATATAGGACCGTAAATCTGCTCTATCAAGAACAAACATACACCTGCTGATGAGATCCTCTGATCCCAATCAAAAACCTGCTCTGTCAAGAACAAACGTACATCTTTGAAGATAAGGTCCTCTGATACAGGACCATAAATCTGCTCTGTCAAGAACAATCATATATCTGGTGATGAGAACCTCTGGTACCAACAAAACTGATTCACTATCAAGAAAACCAGGAAGTCTGAAGGTTAAGGTTTCCTGCAACAAACCCAACCCTGCTCATAGGTATGGACCTAAACTGACACAAGTTCGACATCCTATGCGGTCATCAGCGTCACAGACATTCAAGAGGGGTGATATGATACCCAGAAGGTGTGGCATCACCAGCTCATGAAGCGTCCTCACTCTGCTGAATTCCAAATGATCGGTCCCCAGAGTCGACAATCCTCCAAACCAACAACCCCCTCAACCCAAAGGGTTGAAAAAGAAGTCAACCGTGAGAACCTCGTCTGAGCGTGGATTTCATGAGACACTAGTGCCTGCCAAGCAAGCACGCGCCCACTAATTTCCACAACTAATGCTAGGTACACTCAAGCCTGGGTCTGGCTTTTCACTCATCAGAATGCCCTTCCCACAACAGCACAGATAATCATATCATACTGAAAGTAAAATGCAGGAAATAAAGTGTGATAAATAAACACAACCCAACAAGTAATCATACAAGCACTAGGATTGACTCTCGCGGGGGACGTTGGATCCCCAAACTGACTCGCATAAGGGACGTTGGATCCCAGGACTATAGAGTAAGTCCCCAGCAGAGTCGCCAGCTCTCGCTTCCGCGAAAATAAGGTGCCAGCAAAACAGAAGAGTCGCCACCTTTCATTATTTATCCCTTATAACGGGAAAGGAAACGATCGGAAAAACCTAACGAAAAGGTATAAGACAAGGTCATCGCAACCATTGTCTGGGTTCGGGAGTCGGTTACACAAGGGGAAGGTATTAGCACCCCTCACGTCCATCGTACTCGATGGGATCCACGCTTGTTGTGTTTACATGACGAGTTGGTTTTATCTATCTACCTATCAAGGCTGGCTTAAAAAGAAAAGAAAATGACTCGGCAAAGTATCGCACTTTATGCCTACGTATTCTCATCAGAGAATGAGAAATCAGAGTCAACGTAGTTCGACTAACTACGGGTTACGGGGAAGGTAGCTCGCCAATACGTCAGTATTGTGCCTACATACTCTCAACAGGCTTGAGAGATCAGAGCTTACGTAGTTCGAGTAACTACGGATTACGGGGATTCAGATTTATCTGTTTTATCGAGTAGGGTTAACAAACAGTTCCAGCAGTTAGGGACAAAGCCTGTTTGCGGTAGAACTAGGAGTTAACGACACTCTTTTCTTCAGAAAAGCTTCCTTTGAATTATGGGCCCACGGGGCAAAAAGGTTTGAAGTTTGTTTTCTTGTCTTTTATGGAAGAACTGTTTTTTATGGATGTTTGCAACTAATATCGCACTAGAGACTAGGACCTGAGAGTGAGTGCGTCGTATGTCACCCAAAGGGTGCCATACTAAACATCCAGACTGTTGAAAAGAAACTCTCCAACAATCCTTTCTCAGATAGCTTAAGGCTCATAACGTACGATGTCAGTTAACCTTTATTACTGTATTTTACTGTTGTTTGAGATGAGAAGAGAGAGGCTCAACTAAGGGGAGACTATCAAGTCCTAATGTTGTCATGCCAAGGACTCATCCTATGGTTGAAGTTTGAAACAGGGAACTCCTAGAAGTTGTCATGCATAGGTTTCAACCTAAAGTTCTAATCATCACTTCCTTATCAAAGTGAGAGTCCTAAGGGATCATGTCAATGATAAACAGAAACAGATAAAGCATCAGCTTAAACAGTAAACAGTAAACGACTGTAAAATGCATGCAATGCAAGTGAGGGAGGAAATGTGTGTGGGGCAGCAGCCTCCATAAGCTCATCTCAACCTCAAGCCAGATATGAATAACTGCAATCATAAAGGAAAATAAAACATGCTATCAAGCAAAAGATTATAACTGCAATCATACAGAAGAAATAACATGCTATCAAGCAAACAGCAAACCACATAGGCAAGGGAGCAGGGCTCTACCGAATACCCGCAAGCAAAGCCATACAGTAAAAATACAAGCAGAGGGAGCAACTCAACCTCTAGTGCAATCATGCTCCTAGCTTAAGTCAGTCTAAACATGAACTTATTCTAATGCATCAAGCAAATCAAACAAGGCACATCAATACAGAAAAGAAAACAGATCAACAGCTTCCACAATAAAGCCCTCCTCAGACAGCAGTCCAGTCTTCAGACTTCAACCACCCTTCAAGACTAACATCCTCAATGACAAGTATCAACTTGCTTCTCCAAGGTTTCAACCCATCAAACATAAGTATCCACTTGTTCTTTCTCTAAGCCTCAGCTCTTCAGTCAATTCCACCTTCAGGTTTCAACCCTAATATCAAGTATCAACTTGACTCCTTTAGTCTCTCAATGCATCAATGTAAGTGTCAACTTATCCTTTACTCCTCAAGCCTCAGCTCTTCACTCAATCTCAATTGGATCTTCTTCACAAGTATCAACTTGGTCTTCTGGACCTTCAAGCTTCAGCTCTCTCCTCCTTGCAAGTATCAACTTGCTCTTCCTGATCTTCAAGCTTCAGCTTCAATGGCAGTCTTCAAACACACAGAAGTATCAACTTCTAGCCTTCAATCTTCTCAAGCAAGGAACTCCATCCTCTAGCAAGGGAGAAAGACTCATCTATCAAGAGCAAAGTTTGGATGATTGGTAGCAGAGTGAAGACCAAAGGTCACCACTAAGCCTCCTATCATCAGAGAAAGGGACCCTCAAAGGTTCTACCATCTTGCAAAGAGCCACACATCCTACCAAAGGAGGGATGAGGCCTTTACAAGGGGACCTTACATCATAGGGAAGAATGGAAGTGATCAACATCTTCCATGTTTATGAAGGAAGAGAAACTATCTAGAAGCTCTGCCTACAAAACCCTAATCTTAACACCTAGACAAAACTACACCAAAAGAAGGGAAGATCTTCAAATCCAAGCCTCTTCAAGCAATCCAATGCATCTTCAACTTGCCTTCATCATCATCCAAGAGCAATCAAAACAAAACCCTAATCTAAGGGAACTAAAGAAGTTAATCTAGTTGAATTAGTGCCTCAGAATCATCTAAAACTAGCACCTAAACTAAAATCAATCAAAAATAGTAAACTATATTATAAATTCCTACAAAAATTCCTAAGGGATCCTAATTCAATTAAGAATGCCTCATACAAAAACCAGGGACTAAATCATCTATTAAGTCCTAAAATTAAGTCCTAAATCCAAAGGTATCAACCATAAACCCTAAAAATGGAGCTTCTAAAGATTTCAACCTAAACTACCACTTATGCTCATCACAAAAATGTGAGAAACATATATGGGGAGCATGCATATCTATGCTAACAACTCAAAAAAATTCAAGACAAGAATCATCACCAATTAATCACACAAAATTCCACAACATCAAGCATCAAGCATGACTATTTTAATATCAATTAAAATGTAAAAATTCCCATAAAATCAGAAAATGCATGAAATAAAAATATTTTTTATCTAAAAAAACACTAGATTCAATCATGAATCCAATGCAAAAAGAATGGGATCAATTGAATCATTTTTCCATTTTTTATGATTTTATCAAGAACCATGAATAAAATAAAAAAAATAAAGAAAATCAAAATAAAATAACCAAGCGCGTGGTGCAGATAGTAATGAAAAGCAGTTCATTCTATGGATTGGGCCATGAGGGGGGTGCAGGTATCAACTAATGCCTTAAGCCCAAAATCAACAACTAAATGAAACGATGCATTTCATTAAAGTTCAGACTCTTCACAAATTGAGGAGCACGCGTGGCCGTTGGATGAGGTTCCTAGTCAAAGTCCAACCTTGATCTGATGGCTATCGAGTCATCTTCTTCATTTTGAATCCCTGCAACTCAGGTCACCTGCGCGCCCAAAACCACCGCCGGTGACTTTCTCCGGTCACCATTCCACAACCCTAGTTCAACATAGAGTCCACCATAGGCCACGATCCCTTAATGAAACATGTCCCAAATTTCCTCACGAATTCATTCATGCCCTTAATTCAACCTAAATCCTCAAGATTCGGAAGAACCAATTCTCAACCGAAAATGACAACATCCCTAATTGGTCACTAATTCTCAAATTGATGATCCAGAAATCTTCCTACACCATTCTACTATGCATCTACCATAACAATTCATCTTAATTCCACCTAATTTAAGCCATGGCACAAGAGTTGCATACCTGGTAAACTTGAGCAAACAGAAGGGTTGAATCTTCACATCAGCCTTCAAGAACTTGCAGAATCCTTCACTGAATCACAATCAATCTTCTGTATGCAAAGAAAAGAGCTGAATCTTCTTGAATTATCAAATCCGATTCTAAGTTGCAAGCTTCACTCTCCAATGGCTACTTCACGATTCTTCCACCACAATGCCTTGAATTTGATCTAGAATTGATCACCAACCTCAGAGCAAGCTATTGAGATCAATTTCTTGGACTGAAATAGCCTCTAACCTTGTAACCGATTTTGATTTGCAATGTGAAATCTCAAAGTGCAATCTCAGTTTTCTCTCTCAATCCTCACCAAAAAAAAGATCTGAACCACTTCTATTCAATATATAGAGTGTGTAGGGATGATCTAGAAAGCTCTAGATCCTTCCAAGGAGAGATTCAATCTCTCATGACATGAGAAGTTCACTTATATGCCATGGCATGCACAATCCTGTTAACAGCTTGAAATCAATCCCATTCCCTTCCAATTTCTCCCCTAGTGACATTTTGGAAGTGCTTGGCTTGCAAGGGACCTTGATTATGCCTTGCATTTTGGTTTTGCAAATGTTACTTAAGATGTAAGTAACTACTTTTCAAAGCAAGTCCACAAATTGAACTTCAATTCAAAAATGTGGCTAAACCAATGTTCTTAAAATGTGTTTTAGAGTCAAAATGATATATTACATGCCTTGGTTTGGATATGTGGATCAAAAGTATCAATTTCCAACTTTGGTTCATTTAACTTATACCCTCATTTTAAGCCATTTTTATGATTTTGAGCTACAAGCTATTCCAACATCTCATGACCTCTTTACTAGCATTAAAACATTATTTTGAACAAGTTTTATGTTGATCATTTTCCCATTTGAAGCTTGGAAATAGGAGTTATGGCCTTATGCTTGAAATGACCTATAATCTCCAAATGACCAAAATGCCATTGACTTGTCAAAGTCATAACTTGAGTTCTACAAATCCTATCAAGGACTTATAGTACTCTCTAGAAATCTAAGAGAATAAGGAACAACATTCATGTTGACCAAAAGTTCATAGGAATCATCCTTCTAGGGCAAAAGTTTCATGCAAGTTGGACAACTTTCAAGCTCCCAAATTCACATACCTCAGATGACCTGTAACTTGTCAAAGTCATAACTTGAGTTCTACAAATCCTATCAAGGACTTCTAGAACTCAAATTAAAGCTAAGACCATGCTCTACAACATTCATGTTGGGGGTAATATGAGATGACAATCACATCTTGAGCTAAACTGCCCTGAAGATAGGGGTCAAACTAGGGGATTTTACACTGTCAAGCCTTAGAAACCCTAGCTTGAAACTTCTCAAACTCTTCAATCATGATGAGTTGACCTTGGAATCATCCTTATAACATTTCAATGCATCAATCCATGATCACATGGCCTTTGAGTTAGGTCTCAACCTCCTTCAAATCATCAGTTGATCTAGGGTTGACCCAGTCAAACCCTAATTGCACCACTCATGGCTGAGTCTTCTTAATCTTGCACAATGACCTGTCTAGGCTTCAAATTGATCTTCAAAACTTCTCATGAGCTCTCTCAAGACCTCAAGTCCACATTCTTGGCTTCAGAATCATCTGAGAAGCTCCCACAACTCTCAAGTTGGGAGGCACACAACCTTGGTTTCAACCACTCACTCTAAGGATCTTTAAACTTCTCTGACAAGGATATCAACCCTTGAACATCTGAATAACCTTATTAGATAGCTTCAAAGTCTTGAGTAGCCCTTGATTGGTAATCATACCTCTTGATCTCCTGCATACATGCCAATGAAATGCAAATGATAATGCTAATGTGAATGAAATGAAACATAAGCTAGGTAAAGAAAAGTTGGGCAAATTTTGGGGTGCAACACCTGTGTCCTACTCGGGGCAGAGTGATTTTGTTTTAGGGCCACCTGCTTATGTGTATGCACTGTTTAGTCATTGAATAAAGGCGTTTTTCTCATACAAATTTTGTGTTCCCTGTGGTTCCTGTTTTTATTTTAACAATAAATGGCAATGTGGTTATGAGCTTTGTTTGCACTCATTTGAAGCATTTAACCATTTCCTTTGCAGGATTCATATTTCAGATGACACCGAACACGGACTTCCTATGACTCGCTTTGACTTTGAGCACCCGGTATTTCAATCTGAGGAAGAGATTGTTGAGGATAGCGACTTGCCAGAAGAGCTGACTCGACTGTTGAAACAGGAAGAAAGAATCATTCTGCCTCATCAGGAAGAGATTGAGATTATCAACGTGGGGTCCGAGGGAGTTTTCAGGAACATCCGGATAGGGGCTGCACTGCAAAGCGACATCAAGCAAGGTCTGATTGAGATGTTTCAAGAGTACAGTGATATTTTTGCTTGGTCGTATGAGGATATGCCAGGATTGGATACTGACATGGTTGTTCATCGTCTGCCATTGCGAGAAGAATGTTCGCCTGTTAAGCAGAAACTCAGAAGAACCAGACCAGATATGTCTGTGAAGATTAAGAAGGAAGTTCAAAAACAGTGGGATGCTGGGTTCCTTGCTGTTACAACTTATCCATCATGGGTCGCCAATATAGTACCGGTACCAAAGAAAGACAGTAAGGTGCGGATGTGCGTAGACTATCGTGATTTGAATAAGGCGAGCCCAAAGGACGACTTTCCGTTTCCTCATATCGATGTGCTGGTCGATAACACTGCTCAATTCTCCGTGTTCTCCTTCATGGATGGCTTCTCGGGTTACAATCAGATAAAAATGGTGCCAGAAGACATGGAGAAAACAACCTTCATTACCCCATGGGAACATTTTGCTACAAAGTGATGCCCTTTGGTTTGAAGAACGCTGGGGCAACATATCAACGTGCTATGACGACGCTCTTTCATGACATGATGCATAAAGAGATCTAGGTTTATATTGATGATATGATTGCCAAATCCCAGACGGAGGAAGAGCATTTGGTTAATCTACTTAAATTGTTCAAGAGGCTTAGGAAATTCAGGCTAAGGCTGAATCCTAACAAGTGCACCTTCGGGGTGAGATCCGGTAAACTATTGGGGTTTATTGTGAGCGAAAAAGGAATTGAGGTTGATCCTGCTAAGATAAAATCAATACAAGAAATGCCAACGCCTAAAATAGAAAAAGAAGTGCGTGGGTTTTTAGGGAGGTTGAACTACATTGCTGGATTCATATCTCACCTAACCGCTACATGCGAGCTATTATTCAAATTGTTGAAAAAGAATCAGGCTGTGACCTGGAATGAAGATTGTCAAAGGGCGTTTGAAAAAATAAAAGAATATTTGCAGGAACCTCCAATATTGATACCCCCAGTAGCAGGGAGACCATTGATTATGTATTTGACGGTTCTTGAGGAAAGTATGGGTTGTGTTCTCGGTCAACATGACGAGACCGGACGTAAGGAGCATGCGATTTACTACTTGAGTAAAAAGTTCACAGATTGTGAATCCCGTTACTCAATGCTTGAAAAGACGTGTGGTGCGCTAGCCTGGGCTGCCAAACGTTTGAGACACTACATGTTAAACCATACAACCATGCTAATTTCAAAGATGGATCCGATCAAATACGTATTTGAAAAGCAAGCACTCTCTGGGAGGATTGCTCGATGGCAGATGGTGTTGACAGAATATGATATTTAATATGTTTCTTAAAAGGCTATAAAAGGTAGTGTTTTATCAGAGTACCTAGCGGAGCAGCCAATTGAAGATTACCAACCAATGAGGTTTGATTTTCCTGACGAGGATATCATGTACTTGAAAATGAAAGATTGTGATGAGCCATTGCCAGATGAAGGTTTAGAGTTGGGTTCCAAATGGCAGTTGATATTTGATGGCGCTGTTAACTCCTACGGTAGTGGAATAGGGGCAATTATCACTACTCCTCAAGGGACGCACATTCCCTTTACTGCCAGATTGACCTTTCCAGTTACCAATAATGAGGCTGAATATGAAGCGTGCATTATGGGTCTCGAGGAGGCTATTGATTTAAGAATCAAATATCTTGATATGCACGGAGACTCTGCTCTAGTGGTCAACCAGATTAAAGGAGAATGGGAGACACGGCAGCCCAATCTGATACCCTATATGAATTATGCAAGGAGATTGTTGCCTTTCTTTGACAAAGTAGAATTGCATCACGTACCACGAGCAAAAAATCAGATGGCCGGCGCTCTTGCGACGCTGTCTTCAATGTATAAAGTTAACTTCTGGAATGAGGCTCCCAGGATTGTTATCTCTCGCCTTGATAGGTTCGCCTTCATATTTGCCATTGAGGAAGCATCTGATGGCAAGCCGTGGTATTTTGATATCCAGAATTTCCTGAAGACCAAAGAGTATCCGGCTGGGGCGTCCAGTCGAGATCAGAAGACTCTTAGGAGATTGGCTGGCAATTTTTATTTGAATCCGGATGGCGTCCTGTACAAGAGAAACCACGACTTGGTGTTGTTGCGATGTGTGGACGAGAAAGAGGCTAAGCTGCTCATGGAAGAGATCCATGAAGGTACATTTGGTACGCATGCTGGTGGACATGCAATGACGAGAAAACTGTTGCGGGCAGGTTACTATTGGCTAACGATGGAAACAGATTGTTTCAAGTTTGCAAAGCGGTGCCATAAATGTCAAATTTATGCGGACAAAATTCATGTGCCTCCGAGCCCTCTGAATGTTATGTCATCACCGTGGCCTTTCTCGATGTGGGGAATTGATATGATCGGCAAGATTGAGCCCACAGCATCAAACGGACACCGGTTCATTTTGGTAGCTATTGATTACTTCACTAAATGGGTGGAAGCAGCGTCATATGCTAATGTCACCAAACAAGTGGTAGCCAAATTTATCAAAAGAGATATTATCTGCAGATATGGAATCCCAGAGCGGATTATCACCGACAACGGCTCAAACTTGAATAACAAGATGATGAAAGAGCTGTGTCAGAATTTCAAGATCGAGCATCACAACTCTTCTCCTTATCGGCCCAAGATGAATGGCGCTGTCGAAACGGCCAATAAGAACATAAAGAAGATTGTTCAGAAGATGGTTGTGACCTATAAGGACTGGCATGAGATGTTGCCTTTTGCTTTGCACGGTTATCGTACGACGGTACGCACATCAACCGGGGCAACCCCTTTCTCATTGGTGTATGGCATGGAGGCAGTGTTACCATTGGAGGTTGAGATTCCTTCTTTGAGGGTTTTACGCGATGTCCAACTTGATGAGGCAGAATGGGTAAAAGATAGACTGAACCAGCTCAGTTTAATGGATGAGAAGAGACTGGCTTCTCTCACATATGGTCGGTTGTATCAGAGTCGGATGAAGAAAGCTTACGATAAGAAGGTATGTCCTCGAAGCTTTCAGACGGGCGATCTTGTGCTGAAAAAGATTCTCCCACCACAATCAGATCACAGGGGCAAATGGACTCCCAACTATGAAGGTCCATATGTCGTTAGAAAGGTCTTCTCTGGAGGAGCCTTACTGTTGTCCACCATGGATGGTGAGGACTTTACGTGTCCTATGAATTCGGACGCAGTTAAAAAATACTTTGCTTAAAGTGACCCGCTAGATAGAAAAAGAGAGTCCAGGCAAAAATGGGGCATCCCGGCGAACCGTAAAAAAGGAATAAAAGGTTCGGGCAAAAATTAGGGATAAAATTGAAAAGATGTACACCCGCGAAGTCGAAAACCTGAAAAGGGCGACTTCGGCAAGAAAGGGTATCCCGGTGAATTGAAAACCCGCAAAGGGCGGTTCACGCAAAAGTTAGGGATTGGAAAAAGAAAATGACTGTGGTCCGAGTTTGATACTGCGTTGCTTAGTGGTTTGGGAGTACCTGAGGGTCGTGTATCCAAGACAATCTCTTCCGAAAATCGAGTACCGGGAAAGCGCCAGAGTCGGGCGAGTCATAGGAGAATCAGCTCATGGTGTTTGTCTGTACCGCGTTGCCGACATGTATATCAAATTTATTTTGCATCTTTCTTTGTGCTTCTTGTGCATATGTTGTATTTTGCTTGTGCGTAACTTCCTCTTTTCAGGAGTTACATCCAGTGTACAAAGCCTTGCCTATTTACAGGCTCATTCAATAAAGCATGTTATTCAGTACTTGATGATTGTTCTTTACTATTTTTTTGTGAAAAACGCCGATGTTTTTGATGAACTTGCACTTGCATAAACTTGCTGGCCCTTGCCAATAATTGCTAAAACTTCGAATTGACTGAATGAACGTCACGGATATTAACTCGGATAGATTTTGTTGTGTAGATTTGTTTTGTCTCGTTTGTGTTTTGCAGGGTCCTTACCTTTGAAGCAAACAGTCAGGAATTTCATTCCCCAGCCAAAGTCTCTTGACGTAGGACCTGACTTCAGTTGATGTCGATCCTTAGCAAGTCGTATTTTATCCCCAGAGAGCGGAGACGGTGCTTATTCCTACTAGATGTAGAATTGTCCTTCCCGAGAGAGTATCACCAGGAATGTCGCCTGAAGAGTATCCTCATGGAAGTTTGTCCATAGGATATTCCTAGCAGGTCAAAATAAATATCCCCTGCAGAGGAAGCCTCCCCAGAGGATGGTTATTCCCTTTCCCCGCAGGTTGTCATTCTTTCGTCAGGATGGTTATCCTCAGTAGAGTTTGTAGCTCTGAGTTTGTAGACTGTGTCCCGACAGTGTAGTTCTTCCCCCAGAAGGGTATGATCTCTCCCCAGCAGAGTTGGTTGTTGTTTCCGACATTTATTTTGCCGGAATATTTTTGTGATACCCGTTCATCCCCAGCGGAGTTGGTTCTGTTTTTAGCCATTTCATACCGGAGTGTTTCTCATCAGTTTGAGCCTGCATCAGCATTTGCATATATCATCATATTCGCATCTACCCAAACGTGTAGCATTTCCATGTCGAATGGAGCATTACGCCATTGTCAAACATACGCATTTTGAAACATAAGCCAGGTTGGTTAACCTTTTGTTTTCAAGTGTTGTTTTCCCTGCAGGTGGAGGGAGCTCTTGCTCAGATTAATTACCAGATAAGCAAGGTCTCGGCATGAGACGTGTAATGATAATGTTTGTTTTGTCATTATTCCCCACAGAGTGGCTTGGATTAGTTTCTCTTACCCCTCCAGCGGAGTATTTCTTCAAAATTGTTGTTTTTGGAAGTTGCCGCCTATGTCGAAGTAGGTGTCTGGCAGTTTGGGTTCAGAAAATCCCTAGTAGAGTCCTTCTAAGATTTGCTGCCATGTCCACGCTAAAAGTTTGAAGATTGGACCAGTATTTTGTTACCCATCTGATTGATGGAGTTAGCTACTGCAAAGATAGGCAGAGAAGCTGTATTTAGAGTCATTTTCCCGTAGTGGTGACAGAGTTATTTTCCTGTATTTGGCAGAGTTATTGCCCGTAGTGGTGACGGAGTTATTTTCCTGTATTTAGCAGAGTTATTTTCCCGTAGTGGTGACAGAGTTATTTTCCTGTATTTGGCAGAGTTATTTTCCCGTAGTGGTGACAGAGTTATTTTCCTGTATTTGACAGAGTTATTTTCCCGTAGTGGTGACGAAGTTATTTTCCTGTGTTGGACAGAGTTATTTCCCGTAGTGGTGACGGAGTTATTTTCCTGTATTGGGCAGAGTTATTTCCCGTAGTATTGACGGAGTTATTTTCCTGTATTTGGCAGAGTTATTTTCCTGTATCGTTGGCAGAGTTATTTCCCGTAGTGGTGATGGAGTTAGTTCCGGTGTGTTGGCAGAGTTACTTCTTATTTGTTGATAAAACTATTTCCTCATTGGAAGTCGCCAAAGTTATTTCCCTGTGTTGTTTGCAGAGTTATTTCCCCAGTAAAAGCATCAGAAAAGATTGTTACCTGTAATGGACAGAGATCGCGCCTGTGTTGACAGAGATTGTTAGATTGACAGTGATTTGCACCTGTGTTAATAGTGATTGCTACCCGTGTGGACGGAGTTATTATCCGTAATCGATGGATTATCCCCAGTGGAGTTATTACGTGTGACTGACAGAGATCGTTATTCCAATTATAGACGGAATTGTACCCATGTGGAGGGAGTCCTTCCTCGTGTTGATGAAGTTTAGTCCCATTGTGGACGGAATTGTTTCTCGTAAAGTTAATTCGATGCCTGTGGCATCACACAGGGAGTTAATGCTGAAATCAAAAGTTTATAAAAAGATTGATCAGTTGTTGCTGTAACAACGGGGTTCAGCACAACGGATGTTGTTCACCATGCAGTTTTTGCAGTTCATGTCTGCAGTTGGCAAACTTCCGGGTTTCTTGTTATTCAACCGTCTTTTACCTCGATTGTTTGAAGGCCCTTCGCTCTTCACCCAGTCGGGTCCAAGCCGTTTGAATAGGGGCAGTTGTTGCACCCCAAAATTTGCTCAACATCTTTTACCTGGTTTATGTTTCATTGCATTATCATTTGCATAGTTCTATCATTTTCATATCATGGCATATCATTCATCCAATAGGAGATCAAGTGTGATTATTATCAAGAAAAGCCTAGCAAGAAATCTTATCCAAGCTTGAGAAGTCATCCAAGTCATCAGGAGGTAGTGGGAGGTCTTGAGAAGTTTGAATGCCTACATGTGGATTTTCTCCTATCTTGAGAGCCAATTGAAGACCATCAATGGGGTGTGAAGCATTGATTGTGAATATAATATGTGTATAGAGCTCATGGAGTGCCTAGAGGGCCATGTTGGAGCTAAATCAAGCCATGGTGTCAAATGCAAGAGCCACAGTTGAGGTGTAAGCAATTAGGGTTTCATCTGGATCAACCCTAGGTCAATTATGCAGCTGAAAAGCATTCATTCCTACTTTGAGGCCATGGAGTTCATGAAATGATGTTATAAGACATTTGTGGTGTTGTGCCAATATCAAATCAAGAAGAGTCAAGAATGTGGGAAGTTGCTAAATTAGGGTTTCAATGCAAATTACCCTGTTTAATGCCTAACTTCAAGGCCATATAAGTCAAGATAAAAGTTTCAAATGGATCTTTGGCCAACATGAAACTTTTAGATCATATCAATACCTTTATTTTGAGTATTAGAAGTCCTCCATTGGATTTGTATAACTCAAGTTATGGTCCAGACAAGTTACAAGTCCTCAGATGCTTCTGAAATTTGTCTGTGAAAATCATCTGACTTCAAAGCTATTTTTGACCTAGAAGGAGGTTTCACCTGAACTTTTGGTCAACATGAAAGTTGTTCCTCATGATCTTAGATTTCTAAATAGTCCTATAAGTCATCCATCTGATTTGTAGAACTCAAGTTATGAGGTTTACAAGTCAGGGGTATTTTGGGAAAGTGAGATTATAGGTCATTTTCCAGCATGGGCCAAAATCTCCAACTTGCAAGCTTCAAATGGAAAATTGCTCAACATTAAAGTTGCTCAAAATATGGTTTTTAGGCTAGCCAAAAGGTCATGAGAGTTTTTTTGGCTCATATCAAAAAGTCATTTGAAATGGTTTGAAAATGAAGAAAATTCAAATGATTAAAGGAGGGGAAAATGGGATTTTGTGTTACAAAACCAAAACCAAGCAAATAAGTACATTTTTTGATTGGAAATTGCATTCTAAGATCATTGGCAATACCAGATTTTTGAGTTTAGTTCAAGTTTTGAGAGATTGCATATGGTTACTTCACTTGTAAGTTACATATGCAAAATCAATGCACAAGGCAATTCAGGCCAATTTCTCCATCCAAACTCATTCTAAATGACATGTGCAAGGTGTTAGAAACTTCTAGAACCAATGCCAAGCTTGCCATACACGACTATCATATTGAATTTTGAAGGAAAAATCAGAAAATTGGATACACGGATTTGGGCTTCAAACACATTGCAAAGGCCCATGAAACTCTTCTATATATTCATTAGATCAAGTTCAGATTAAGGGGGAGCTTCATTTCGCGCCAGAGCAAGAAAGAGCAAGAAAATTTTCTCAACTGCAAGTTCAAATCGGATTCTGAGTTTGGAGCCAATTCAAGCCAAATTGAGGTGTGCGATCTCTTCCTTGTGGATCATTGAAGCTATCTGGAGCATTTGGAAGCAAGCCACGAGCTCTAAGGACCTCTGTTTCAAGATCTATACCAGGTTTTCATTTCTCAAAATTCAGCATGATTTAGCATGAGATGATTAGATTTAGACTTGTGGTTAGGATCTACACATGACATAGATCGTTTTAGGCTTGATTTGAACTCAATTGGTGATGATTGAAGATGACAGGTAAGATCTGTTTGGACTTGAATCTCTTGATTCATAAGGTTTCAATGCTAGTTGTTTAGATCAGGTTGATGTACGCAACAAGATGAAGAGATCTATACCATTAATTTTGAGTTTAGTGAGAGTTGTTGATGATGATATTTCTAAAACTTGAATCGTGTTTGACTATGTGTTGAGAATTAGAGCATTTTGATGATGGATTTGGAATGTACGTGAAAAACTGAGTTGATTTGATATTTTGTTTGTCATTTTTGGTTGTCTGAACCTGGACCTTCGCCGGAGAAGACAACCAGAGTCTTCTCCGGCCACCATGAACCACCATCCCTGATCTCCACTCTGATGACCTGAGATTTGGAGAAGATGACTTCATCATCGTTGGATCATTGCTTGACCTTTGACTACAGCCAAGATCCAACGCACACGACTTAAAGTTTGTTTTGAATTTCTGAAGCCAAAACGCAGCGTATCACTTAATGCGCTGGCAAGCTGTGGCGCGTCCAGATCTTTGACCAGTCTCCAGATCCTATGGCTCTTGTTTTATTTCAGCTTTATTTCATTTTTATTTCATTTTGTTTTATTTTAATTGCCTTGTTATTCCAAAAATCATATAAATTCCAATTTTGATCACAAAATTATTTTAAAAATATCCTCATGATCCTTATGGAATTTTTGATTTTCTGGGATTAACAAAATACAATTTCATGCATTTTTCAATTTTTATTTGATTTTTCACATTTTATTTTGTTCTTTATTTTTGCATAATTGGTTATCTGTTTTGTTGAATTTAGTTCTCCTAATTGGTTTAGAGTTTGGCCTTGATTTTTTAATATGTGTTAGGGTAGACATGTATGTTCCCTTAGATTTTTTGGTGGATTTTTAGAACAATATTAGGATCTGTTTTAGGGATTGAGATTAGGACCCTCCCAAACTTGTGGATTCCCTTGACCTATCTCAATGTAGGAATTGTTTAGATAACTTAGAAGTTGATTTAGGCTTCAATATTTTTTAATTAGTTTGTTCAAACATGTATATTCCCCTAGGAATTTTATTAGAATTTTGTAATTTCATTTTCTATTTTAGTTGTATTTTGCAATTGGTTTGTGTTTATGGATTCCTCTCTTGAGTGCTTTGGTTTGTTTGGCCGGGTTGGCTGCCTTAAAGTTGGTTTGAGCTTGAGTTTTTTTTGTTGGAGCTTCTGGATTCATTGAAGATGCTTGGGATTGAGGATTGGAGCTTGGAGTTGAAGGCTTTTCCTCTTGTGGAGCTTTTGTTTAGGAGCTTAGGAAATGAGGGTTTTAGGAAATGCCTTAGACCTAGTTTTGACTCTTTCTTCAAACATGGAGCGCATTGTTTGCCTCTATTCTATCCAATGACACAAAGTCCTTCTTGGGAAGCTCCATCTCTCCTTAGGAGGGATGAGTGGTATGCCCAAGTGAGTATAACTTTGAGGATACCTTTCATTTGCAATGTTGAGTTCTTAGTGATTTCCTTTGGTTGCCATTAAGTTTCTTGACATCATAACTTGATCTTGATGATTAATACTCCTCTTGGAATGTGCTTGTGGGAGCTTGAAGATTGATGAAGATTGAAGATAGAAGCTTGTTTGAAGATGAGGCCTTGCTGTCAACTTTGCTGTCTTTCCAACTTTGCTATTTAGAGCTGTTGTTTGCTGTAGGAGTTTGGTACTGCTGCCTGAGCTACCTCCTCTATGTCTTTTGTTTTTCTCTGTATTGTCTGTTTAATTGTGTTGATTACCTCTAGGTTTGAGGTGGAGCTTGTCTCCTCTTGCCTATTATTTTCTCTCTTGCCCTCTGGTACTGTTGCATAGCATACATGTTTACTGTTTACTATAATTGCTTGCTGTCTTTTGCTGTTTATCCCCTAGGATCTCTGATTTCCTCTGTGCAAGAGGAAATTATGACAGACATTAGGTTTTGACCCATGCATGATAACATTAGGTTAGTTCACCTTTCAACCATAGTTTTAGGGTCTTTCTCTTCTCATCTCAAAACAATTCAAAAACACAGTAATAAGGATAACGCGTGCTGTATGCTACGAGCCTTAAGCTATTTGAGAAAAGGTTACTGGAGGGTCACTCTTCAGTAATCTGACTGCTTAGTATGGTACCCTTAGGGTGACATGCGACGTAGTCACTCTCAGATCACAAGTCTTTAGTGCAGTATAAGTTACAAACAGACTAAAAGGCATTTCTTTTGTAAAAAACTCAAACAAACATTCAAACTCTATTTTTGTCCGCTTGGACCTTTAATCAGGAAACCCTTTCTTAAGGAGATAAAAAACTGTTAGACAAGCTTGTGTCCTCCGTAGCCCGAACTACGTTTGCTCTGATCTTTGATGTTGTATGAAAGTACGTAGGCATAGGATGCGATATCCTAGCGAGCAACCTTCCCCTCCTTTCCCGTAGGTAGGCGAACTACGTTGACTCTGATTTCTCGTTTCAAACGGGAATACGTAGGCATAAAATGCGATACTTTGCCGAGTCATTTTCTTTTCTTTTTAACCCAGACCTGTAGAGTAGATAGAATAACACACTCTTAGATAGAAAACAAGCGTGGATCCCGTCGAGTACGACGGACGTGAGGGGTGCTAATACCTTCCCCTTGCGTAACCGACTCCCGAATCCAGGATTTGGTTGCAATGACCATTCCTTTCCCTCTATGCGTTAGGTTTACTCTGAGCGTTTCCTTTCCCTCTTGTGGGATAAATAACGCACGGTGGCGACTCTTCTGTCGTAGCCGGCGCCGATTTTCACAGTAGCGCCACCAGCCTTCGGGTTCGATGCCTATTTGTCTAAAAGATGCCTAACGGCGAGGTCTAATGTTCTTATCAACTTCGTGTTGTGCTGGTCTTCGGGTTCGATGCCTGTTTGTTTAACTAATGCCTGATGGGGAGGTCTGATGTTCCTCTCAACTTCAAGTTGAGCCGGCCTTCTGGTTCGATACCTGTTTGCTTAACAGATGTTTGACGGCGAGGTCAGATGTTCTACTCAACTAAGGGTTAAGACGGCCTTTGGGTTTGATGCCTGTTTGTTTAACAGATGCCTAACGGCGAGGTCAAATGTTCTTCTCAACTTCGGGTTGAGCCGACCTTTGGGTTCGATGCCTGTTTGTTTAACAGATGCCTGACGCCGAGGTCTAATGTTCTTATCAACTAAGGATTGATACGGCCTTCGGGTTCGATGCCTTTTTCTTTAACAGATTCCTGACGGAGAGGTCAAATGTTCTTCTCAACTTCGGGTTGAGCCGGCCTTCGGGTTCGATGCCTATTTGTCTAAAAGATGCCTGACGGCGAGGTCTAATGTTCTTATCAACTTCGGGTTGAGCCGCCCTTCGGTTTTGATGCCTGTTTGTTTAACAGATGCCTGACGGTGAGGTCAGATGTTTTTATCAAACTCAGATTGAGCCGCCCTTCGGGTTCGATGTTTGTTTGTTTAACAGATGCCTGACGGTGAGGTCAGATGTTCTTCTAAACTTCGGGTTGAGCCGGCCTTCGGGTTTGTTGCCTATTAGTTTAAAAGATGCCTAACGGGGAGGACTAATGTTCTTATCAACTTTAGGTTGAGCCGCCCTTCAGTTTTGATGCCTGTTTGTTTAACAGATGCCTGACAATGAGGTCAGATGTTCTTCTCAACATGGGGTTGAGTCGACCATCGTATTTGATGCCTGTTTGTTTAACAGATGCTTGACAGTGAAGTCAAATGTTCCTCTCAACTTCATGTTGAGCTGACCTTCAGGTTCGATAACTGTTTGTTTAACATATGCCTGACGGCGAGGTCAGATGTTCCTCTCAACTTCGTGTTGAGCCGGCCTTCGGGTTCGATCCTTGTTTGTTTAAAAGATGCCTGACGGCGAGGTCAGATGTTCTTATCAACTTCATGTTGTGCCGGCCTTCAGGTTTGATGCCTGTTTGTTTAACTAATGCCTGACGGCGAGGTCAAATGTTCTTGTCGACTAAGGGGTGAGACGACCTTCGGGTTTGACGCCTGTTTGTTTAACAGATGCCTGACGGCGAGGTCAGACGTTCTTCTCAACTTCGGGTTGAGACGGCCTTCTGGTTTCACACTTTTTTGTTTAATAGATGCTTGGCGGCTAGGTCAGCTGTTCTTATAAACTTCAGGTTGAGCCGGCCTTCGGGTTCGATTCCTGTTTGTTTGATTAATGCCTGACTGCGAGGTCGGATGTTCTTCTCAACTTCGGGTTTAGTCGGCCATCAAATTCGATGCATGTTTGTTTAACTGATGCCTGACAGCGAGGTCAGATGTTCTTCTCAACTTCGTGTTGTGTCGGCGTTCGGGTTCGATGCCTGTTTGTTTAACTAATACCTGATAGGGAGGTCAGATGTTCCTCACAACTTCAAGTTTAGCCGGCCTTCGGGTTTGATGCCTGTTTTTTTAACAGATGTTCGACAACGAGGTCAGATGTTTTTCTCAACTAAGGATTGAGACGGCGTTCGGGTTCGATGCCTGTTTGTTTAATAGATGCTTGACGGCGAGGTCAAATGTTCTTCTCAACTTCGGGTTGAGCCGACCTTCGGGTTCGATGCCTGTTTATTTAACAGATGCCTGACGGCGAGGTCAGATGTTCTTCTCAACTTCGTATTGTGCCGGCCTTCGGGTTCAATGCCTGTTTGTTTAACTAATGCCTGATGGGGAGGTCTGATGTTCCTCTCAAGTTCAAGTTGAGCCGGCCTTCGGGTTCGATACCTTTTTGTTTAACAGATGTTTGACGGCGAGGTCAGATGTTCTACTCAACTAAGGGTTGAGACGGCCTTTAAGTTTGATGCCTGTTTGTTTAACAGATGCTTGAGGGCGAGGTCAAATATTCTTCTCAACTTCGGGTTGAGCCGATCTTCGAGTTCGATGCCTGTTTGTTTAACAGATGCCTGACGACGAGGTATAATGTTCTTATCAACTAAAGATTGAGACGGCCTTCGGGTTCGATGCCTATTTGTTTAACAGATGCCTGATGGCAAGGTCAAATGTTCTTCTGAACTTCGGGTTGTGCCGCCCTTCGGGTTTGATGCCTATTTGTTTAAAAGATGCTTGACGGTGAGGTCTAATGTTCTTATCAACTTCGTGTTTTGCCGCCTTTTGGGTTCGATGCCTATTTGTTTAACTAATGCCTGATGGGGAGGTCTGATGTTCCTCTCAACTTCAAGTTGAGCCGGCCTTCAGGTTCGATACCTGTTTGTTTAACAGATGTTTGATGGCGAGGTCAGATGTTCTACTCAACTAAGGGTTGAGACGGCCTTTGGGTTTGATGCCTGTTTGTTTAACAGATGCCTGACAGCGACGTCAAATGTTTTTCTCAACTTTGGGTTGAGCCGACCTTCGGGTTCGATGCCTGTTTGTTTAACAGATGCCTGACGGCAAGGTCTAATGCTCTTATCAACTAAGGATTGAGACGGCCTTCGGGTTCGATGCCTGTTTCTTTAACAGATGCCTGACGGCGAGGTCAAATGTTCTTCTCAACTTCGGGTTGAGCCGGCCTTCGGGTTCGATGCCTGTTTGTCTAAAAGATGCCTGACGGCGAGGTCTAATGTTCTTATCAACTTCGGGTTGAGCCGCCCTTCGGTTTTGATGCCTGTTTGTTTAACAGATGCCTGACAGTGAGGTCAGATGTTCTTCTCAACATGGGGTTGAGTCGGCCATCGTATTTGATGCCTGTTTGTTTAACAGATGCTTGATAGTGAAGTCAAATGTTCCTCTCAACTTCATGTTGAGCCGACCTTCGGGTTCGATGCCTGTTTTTTTAACAGATGCCTGACGGCGAGGTCAGATGTTCCTCTCAACTTAGTGTTGAGCCGACCTTCGGGTTCGATGCCTATTTGTTTAACAAATGGCTGACATCGAGGTCAGATGTTTTTATCAACTTCAGATTGAGCCGCCCTTCGGGTTCGATGCCTGTTTGTTTAACAGATGCCTGATGGGGAGGTCAGATGTTCCTCTCAACTTCAAGTTGAGTCGGCCTTCGGGTCCGATATCTGTTTGTTTATTAGATGTTTGACGGCGAGGTCAGATGTTCTTCTAGACTAAGGGTTGAGACGACCTTCGGGTTTGATGCTTGTTTTTTAACAGATGCCTGACGGCGAGGTCAGACGTTCTTCTCAACTTCGGGTTGATCCGGCCTTCAGGTTCCACACTTTTTCGTTTAACAGATGCCTGGCGGCTAGGTCAGATGTTCTTATAAACTTCAGGTTGAGCCGACCTTCGGGTTCGATTCCTGTTTGTTTGACTAATGCCTGACAGCGAGGTCGGATGTTCTTCTCAACTTCGGGTTGAGTCGGCCATCAAATTCGATGCCTGTTTGTTTAACTGATGCCTGACAACGAGGTCAGATGTTCTTCTCAACTTCGTGTTGCATCGGCGTTCGGGTTCGATGCCTGTTTGTTTAACTAATACCTGATAGGGAGGTCAGATGTTCCTCTCAACTGCAAGTTTAGCCGGCCTTCGGGTTTGATGCTTGTTTGTTTAACAGATGTTTGACGGCGAGGTCAGATGTCCTTCTCAACTAAGGATTGAGACGATCTTCGGGTTCAATGCCTGTTTGTTTAACTGATGTTTGACAACGAGGTCAGATGTTCTTCTCAACTAAGGATTGAGACGACGTTCGAGTTCGATGCCTGTTTATTTAATAGATGCTTGACGGCGAGGTCAAATGTTCTTCTCAACTTCGGGTTGAGCCGATGATAACGCGAAATTGTATAAATATAATGACGTACTTTTCTACTAATCAGCGATTGTTTTCACTCCGAATTCGGATATTTCCATACTATTTGTCCAGTATTTTGCAGGTATTCAAAGTCCATGCTCAAATGGAGCAAGATGAAGAAAAGAAGCATTTACAGGTGAAAACCAGGTGAAAATCAGGCCAAAAAGCAGCAGAAACGAGTTCTGCTGATATGACGATCGTCACAAGGGTGTGACGTCCGTCATACGTGTGACGACCGTCACAGGTCCATGAAGACCGTCTGTCGCACCCTAATTTTTGACCTTAAGATCCCACCTTCTGGTTTGTTTTTTTCTTGTTTTTTTTATTTTTATTTTTATACTTTCGCGTGCATGTTTATCCTAACCAGACTGTGCAGGTGCAATAATTTCGAGCACAAATCGCTCATTCTCCCCTTCAAAGATACTAGGATGTCAAAGACAAGGTTTTACCCATATGGAGAGGTCGAGTTTGGGTTTCTTACTGATATGGCAAGGTTGTGTTTTAAGGATTCCACAATCTCGGTTCATGCAAAAAGATTATCATAATTTAATAAAGGCTTGTTTGGAATTTCGTTAATGGTTCATCAGTCCCGACTTCCTCAACGGCATCAAGTGTTTGGAACATTTAGTTTGGACCAAGATTTAAATTGAAGTTTTACGGGAATTTCCGTGAACTCGGGTGACAGATGGATTGTTCAAAGAAAAATTACATTTTCATTACGGGGAAGTGAACTTCAAGACCAATTAATCTTTAAATCAACGGGACTACTATTGTCATACATTGATAATCGATGCACATTGATTATTTTAGGTTATAATATCTTGGACTATGTTTTTATTTATTAAAACAAAATGCAAATGTTCTGAATCATGTAGAGGATACGATTGAGTATCTTGAGAATCAGGTATAGAATGTTGGAGAAAGTGTGAAAAAGCTATCCCGATATCATGAGATTTGATTCCTTCAATTTCATGTATTTTGATTGAAAAGGACAATGACTATGTGTGGCCAATGGATTGACGTACCGACCATAGGTCCGACAAGAAGCAGGTCCGAATTTTCATGGAAAGTCCTGCAAATGCTAATACCAGGCAAACAACTAAGCTTCGGAATATGGGTCTTAATGTTGATAAATATAGCATACATGCCGCAGCGTATGATGGAACCGGTAATACCGATGCTTTCTTTACTTCATCTCCAAAGAAGTCTGTAAAAAAGGGGCAATATTGTTTCACGTACAGGGCAGCACATCAGGAACATGAATGTTAAATCAAATGTGGGCGCCGGTATAAACAAAGTAAATAAAAATATGGTTGCAAACAAGATTTTTAATGAAATCATTACGGCAAAAACAACAGATACAGGCATTCCATCACAATGTCGTGAGATATCGAACAGGTGAACCATGCTAATATAAGTAACAACTACAATGTCATCACAGCAACATACCAACTATTTTACATTTTCAAAAGAAACTATTACTTTGAGGTGCAATGAACACAACTCCAGATTATGCTCCCAGTTACTGCTTCCGGGTCTCAAGTTGAAGTCGCACTAGCACCAGTGCTGATTGCAATTCTAGCTTCTTTCCTTCCAAAGATACGCGCAGTCATCTGCTATCGGTGATGCCAGGTCGGCTATGGGCCCCTCGCTTGTAAGGCCTCCATTTCCTCCTGAGGCACCTAATGTTGGAAGCCATTTCAATTATAGAAACAGGGTCATCAATTGCAGATCAGTCCCGCCAACCGTTCCCTACATCATCCCTCTAGCAAATATTGACAAGAACAATGGCAATTTCGAACTCACGCATTTGAAGGATCCGCCGGTGGATTTCGGGACCTGCAATCACAACATGAAATATCAACAAGCGATTGGGAATAAGCTTCTACTTTTACGGATCAAGTTTAAATCAAAAAGCCAGTAAATGAATAACTGTACTCGCGGAACAGGCGGATGGAGATATCTTTTCTAGAAGGAGATGGAAATTACGACAGTGTGTTGCAGAGAAACTCTGTCCAAAAGGGCTTGATATCGTCTCCATGCTTCTGAGTCGGCTATTTCCAATGAGCACCGATCACACTGTAAAGATTAAATACGAGGAGCACTATCTGATATCAAAGGAAGATCTCATGAACTCGAATCAAGCTCGTGCGTCAGTGGTCCTTTGTTCCTCCAATCAGTTGAGTAGATTACTCCTCGCATTGAATTTACAATCTATCCTCGCAAGTTTCGACCTATGTTCAGAACGGAAACTGAAAGTGAATGTGGTGGAACTTCTAGTTACCTAGACAGGAATGATGCAACTTGAGTCAGAACCAGACCACTGCACACGAAGAAAAAACAATTAGGAAAAGCTTGTTGGAAATGTTACCAATCACAACTTGTTCAGTGATATTACATCAGATGTCGATATTGTCTCAAAAAATAAAGCAATGATACAAGAAGCAATCTTAGTTTTACATCTCAGAAGTGCACTAAACCTAAGCCTAATTCTGAAGATTTGGATATTTGCCTAAACATGAAGGCACTTAGTATTAATTTTGCATCAGATAACTCTTGGACAAGTGAAAATGCAGCTGCCACAACGTTGTCCTTGCCGCTAATCACAATTTACATAATGTGATCCCCCAAGTTTTTTGGCACATTACTCTTTGGATCCAAGTAACCTATGATCGGTTGATTCGTCATTGCTTCATATTCAGGACGATAGCATCCTTTCAACAAATCCCGACGTGCCGTAATCGCAAGATTCCTCCACATTGTCTGCTGTATAGTAAAAACCCTTGATTACCATATTATAAAACACGTTCAGGCATGACTATACATTGTGTGCACAACTAGAAAAAGTTAGAAACAGCAAGAGGTTATTAAGACATAGGCAGAACAACTCTTAATGAGAAGAAATCAAGACTTCAACTCATCATCATCACTCTTTTAAAGACTCACCATGACTGCAACATTAACCACATATCTGAACAGAGAATGCACTCACGTTGGTACCATTTCAAAGAACGAATACCCCGCCATCAACCTTCGGTGCAGTAATAGATATCGCAATAGCAGTGGTCCAATCACCGTAAGATAAGGGAATCAGAACACAAGTCAATGATCGGCGCACTCTTCCTACCCTGTCAAATACAAGCAGTCAGTTTCTCAGGATATAGAAAATAAGACGGTAATGTATTGAAAATCAGTTCAGCAAGGTTACCTTCGTCGTTTCATCCCTCATCTAGAAGCAAACATCCTTGGTACTTGCCAATAGCTTCGACTTCCACCGACACGTTTTAAGAATCGGCGTAACCTACACCTATATTGAGTGATCAAAGCATCAGTCAAATTTAGATCAACATATAACAACCTTCATGATGAATTGAAGAAGAAAACCAAACGCAACCTGTCAGGACTAGCAGCAGTAATCCACCCTGTCATACATTCGTTATGGAAATTTGCTGAGAAGAAGCGTCTTGAAAAAGTTAAGAGAGAGTTACTGCACTCAAGTTCAAAGCCTTACATCACTTGTGCGCTTATTGAAATGTCGGCCAAAATCTCATAAGAAAAATAAACTAAGTGTACGGACTACCTGTAGTAGCAATCTGAAAAATCAATCTTCTTTTCGTTCCCGGTTTCCTCTCCCTGCCGGAAATCATTTAAGCTTGGTTCCAACATCAGATATTATAAATTTTACAAGCAACTCTTTCAGAATCCCGAGCGCCGATTCAGAGGAACACCCTGAAGATGCCAGCATTAAAGAGACATGATCAATCCTTAGCCATCTTTACTGAAATTTGAAAGAGCAGACAATAAAGAAGTTTATTATGTTGTGGAAAGGAACTAAGGACAATTATCACAATCCAGCAAAATCCAAAACAAAAACAGAACACGATCAAGACAAGGATTTTTTGAGTAAATGCCCAAAACCACAAACATCAATGCAGTATAGCATATCTCAGACAAGATTAAGGACAATGAATTTTCTTCCAAAACAAGCTCAGAACATGTTTGGTAAGGAAAAGGAATCGCATTCAATACATTAACAACCTTGTTTCATTTTCAAGATCTATAAAAGCAGATGAAAACACCAGAACAAGGGGAGACGAAAAAACTCTACACACAGCCATTCTCAAAAAAGGAGTAACCACAAACTCACAGAAAAAAAAACCCACTCAAATCCATTTGCAAATGAAAACATCAAACACATACAACATCTAAAACAAAAACTCAGAAATCCCGAGTCAAACCCTAAAGTTTGTAGGGAGGAAATAAAACACTTACCTTTCACGGTTTCTTCTCCCTTTGAGCTTCGCCGCGAGTCCCCCTTTCATTCACGCCCTTCATCGCAAATCCATATCCGTCGTGAGTAGCCTCAACCGCCATCGTCAGTTTCACAAGCCATCATCGAACATACTCGCCGAAACCGCAAAGCTACCACCATCATCGTCGAGCCGTCGTCGATTTCTGGGTAAATTTATTGTTTGGATTCGCTTGATTGTGTTATGTTTGTTGTTTTTACAGGTTTATCATTGAGGGAAAACAAAGGAGAAGAGCGGGTCGAAGCAACAGACGAATTCGAAGAGAAAGAAACGGAAGGCAAAGGAGAAAGCTGAGAGAATCGGGAAGAGAAGAATGAATTGAGGGACAAATTAAGAGAGGCGAACATTGTCTGATTTAGGGATTTGGGGAGCAAATTAGGGGATTGGGGTTTCTGTGTTTTTTTTTCAACTTTGATTGTAATATAATCACATGTGCACACACACACCGTACTAACCGTGCACCCTCGTACCGTCACTGTTTATCGCTCATCATACGATCCTCACACGCGTGTCCACCGTAACACATTGCACCCACACGCACGTGATCCAGCGAACCCCCTTAATTAACCTTTTATCTGCCTACTTAATTAACCCAACCATTTTTACTTCACATTAATTTAAGTAATTAACTAGTAATTAATCGTCTATTTAATCAACTCTTTTAATTTAAAATACTAATGAACCTTTTATAATTTAACTTTTTTTAAATAATTAAGTTATTTATTTAATCCCCCCTTTTTAATTAATTTACTCAATAAATATAATTTACCCATTAATTTATTTCTCTTAAGAACCTTTAATATAAATCTCGTTCATTATTCTTAACTAAGAACCTTTTTCACTAAATTAATTGGTATTAACAAGACTACTAAAAAAAACCATGTATTAATAAGAAACTCTTTCATGATAACTTGATTTTATTTAATTGTTTACGAAAATATTTTTTTTAAAAATAAATTTGAATTTAAAATAATAACAACCTTTATAACTATAATTAAAATCTCCATTTTTAATAAAATCCTATTAAAATCAATTCACATCTGAAACTTTTTTTGATAATTAAATTAAATTAGCTTCTTTTAAAATCAATTTCATCAAGCTAAACTCTTTTATTAAATTATTAAATCCAACTTTTTTTCAACCTTTTGTTTAAAACCAAGTCAACAATTCCCTTTTATAAATCCGAATTAAAATCAATACGTCTAAAAAAACAGATCAACTTTTTTCCCAACTAAAATCAATCCCTCGTTTAAGAGTAATCCAATTAAAATCAACCAACAGCGTAAATTCAATCGACTGTGCACATTCACAATTCACGACACTTGCACTTACACTCTAGCGCTTCCATGCGTGTGTATGGATTTATTTATTTTGCAATTTATTTAACATTATCGTATTTACATTTCTGCATCGCATTCCGTCCAAAGGAAAATCCTACACATGATTCAACAATCGTGTGTAGTGCACATCATTTGCATCATAATCCCTTCGATCCTTGATCCCATTCAAGTCGATCTCCTTAAGTTTAGGACCTACCCCATAGGAAGGACCTTTATCTTTACAACATAGAAACAGACACAATCACAATACAATACAAACTTTTCAAACACAATAGAGAAAAGATGCCAAATCATCTTAAGCGAGATAGAATCTCCACCCCCACAACAATACAATTAAGCCGTAGGGACTTTGCCTTAAGAGAGATAAAGGCATACTCGTCAAACAATCTGAGTACTTAAGCCCTTTTCTTAAGACGATGCAAAGACTATTTTCCTACACTTCGTGGCGGTTAAATCTCCCTTAAAATGAAGACACATCTCTTCTCCTAAAATCAATCAAACAACTACCCTAAACCCGTAGGAACTTTGACCACAGTCAAAGAACTCCTCTAACCCTTTAGGGGAACTACAAATACTCTGATTCCACTCCCGTAAGGATATGTAGGCATAAGATGCGATATCTTATCGAGTATACTTAGAAATAAACCCTTAGGTCTTTTAGCCTTAAGCAGATAAACACTTAGCAATAAACAATATAAAACAAGAGGTTCCTGTAGAGTACTACAGAAATTTAGGATGCTAGTACCTTCCCTAAGTTTAACCAACCCCCGAACCTATAACTCTCTAGCTTGCATTTGCATTGCATTGTGGGAATTTCGATATTTATCCCTTCCTTTGGACAAATCAAAGATCGGTTGCAAAATGAATTAAAGATTCAAACTAATCAATAGTTTGGTATCCGATTTTCACCGTGACAGAAGTGGCGGCTTCACTGGGGAACTCTCAGTGGGTTTCCCTAACTTGTTTTATTTACCTGTTTATTGCTCTCTATCTGTTTATTTGTATGTTTATTTATCTTTTTCCTTTTGGGCTATTACCTTTGAGTGGTGAGACAAAGTTCTACACCCGAACTTGAGAGAAATTAAGATAGGATGGTGATATATTCGATGAGGCTTATAGGGAGTGAGTCCCGACTAAGTTGATTCGAGAATCCCGCTTAGTTGAGACCCTTTTGAAAATAGTTCGGTTGAACGAGTTTAGTCGTGAAAACTTTTACTATTCTCAATTGGAGTCCATGATACTAAGGACTGTAGTTACCTTTAACCCCCACTTTGGTCTTTATTAGGATGTAGTGCGAGGCTATGAGGGAGTAAGTCCCAAAATAGTGCTACGCGATGCTACACTCAAAAGAAGTTCTCTTGAGAATATTATTAATCCTCGAGTTAGTTGAAAAATTGATAATATCCGAAAGATGGGCTAATGACTTTGGGAACCTCTTTGGAACCTTGTTTTGCAGGTACAATCCATCTTTTAGTCCATAAACCTTTGGGAATGGGTATACCCTTTTCTCCATGTTCGTTGCAAACCTAGGGTCTCCTTTTGTTTGTTTATCTTTGTGTCCTTATATGCTTACTTGTGTTTGTTGCATTCATATAGCATCATACTACATTAAGTTTCATGGAAATCAGTTTATAAACATTACAAAACCGATAGGTATTGCAAAAGAAAATATTCTGAAATATTCTTTTAAGAGTCCTAACTTGGGTGACCTAAGGAAGTTAAGGGCACTACTTGAAGAATCAAGAAAACTCAAGGGACAAATACAAGAGAAGTTCAAAATACTTTTATTGAAGATCCAAGTGGACAAGGGCTTCCTTCTATTTTTCCAACAAGGAATAAAGGATTTATTTTCCTCTATCACATTACTCCTTAGAAGACGATTATGGACTACTTATTTTCAAGAATATCCAAGTGGAGGAACAAATCAACAAGCACGATGAAGAACTTCCTTAGGGTTTTATTTAGCTTTTATTTAGCTATGATGTTGGGACTCTTATAAGAATGTTCACTTGTAATCCAATAAATAAATTTACTTGGCATTCTGTAACGTTTATAAATACTTGAGTTCCATGAAATCCTCCATTTTGCATTCTTGCATTTGCATTTTGCATTTTTGCATCAGCATAGTTTCCTTTGCATTCCGGTGGAGTCTCATTCTTGCTTCGTCTTCACAGACCTCAAACTGAATCACCAATACAACACTCGAGCTAGTCAACGTCCGAAGACGGACCAACTAGAACAAGAAAACAGAGTACTCCGTGACGAAGTCGCAACCCTGAAGGAAGACCTGGAGAGGTTGAAAGGCTTAGTCGAAGCTCTGTCTAACCAGTCTGCACTCAACAATCAAGAAGTTCAAGGGACCGTTATCTCCGAAATAGTATCAACACCGATCCCAGTGGTGTCTACTGTTGCTGAAGTAACCTACAACATGCCGCCAGGTTTCCCGTGGGGGATGCCTCCTTATTTCACTTCGGCCGGTTATCGTCCACCTATTCCCGAGGTCCCCGTTGTGACCACCGTTCAAGCTATTCCTGCAACTACTGTTGTCATGACTAGTGCACCTCCGCGTGTGAATATTACTCCACATGTCCTAAACGAACCAATTTTCCATAGGGTACCCAGCGAGGCTGTGGGTTTGGAAGAAAGGATGGATGGGTTTCAAGGTCAATTCTCTGAAATACAAAAGGAATTGAAAGCTCTTCGTGGAAAGGACTTGTTTGGGAAGAGTGCTTCTGACTTATGCTTGGTTCCTAATGTCAAGGTTCCACTAAAATTCAAGGTCCCTGATTTCGAAAAGTAAAAAGGCAATACATGTCCTCAAAGCCATCTTATCATGTATGCTAGGAAGATGTCTGCACAGACTGACAATGACCAATTGCTCGTCCATTATTTCCAAGATAGTCTGACAGGCGCTGCACTCAAATGGTATATGGGCCTAGATAATATGAAGATTCGAACTCAATGATTTGGGTGGAGCCTTCATCAAACAATATAAGTATAATGTGGACATGGCTCCCGACCGTGATCAATTGAGGGCCATGGCTCAGAAAGGCAAAGAGAATTTCAAGGAATATGCTCAGCGTTGGCGTGAGTTAGCCGCACAAGTCGTACCACCGTTGGAAGAAAAGGAAATGACCAAGATTTTTCTGAAGACTCTAGGTCCTTTCTTTAATAAGAAAATGGTAGCAAGTGCACCCAGTGACTTCACTGAAAAGGTCAATATGGGAATCGTTTAGAAGAAGGTGTTCGTGAAGGAAGACTAGTCAAGGAAGGGAGTACCTCTAATAATGCTCGAAAATATGGGAGTGATTTTGTGAAAAAAAGAGAACATGAGGCAAGTGCTGTGCAGCAAGGACGATCCAAGAGAGGGTACCCGCCACCACATCAGGTTGCTGCGGTACATCAGCCACAACATCAACAACACTAACAAAATCAGAGTCGTGAACACAAAAGACCGGACTTTGATCCCATCCCGATGAACTACACTGACTTGTTCCCATCTTTGATTCAAAAAGTTCACATCCAGACGAGAGCTCCACCTAAAGTACCCAAGAAACTTCCGTATTGGTACAAAGCTGACAGATTTTTCCTATACCATCAAGGTGCTCCAGGCCACGATACTAAGAACTGTTACGGCTTGAAGGCAGACGTCCAAAGGTTGGTTAAGGACGGAGTTTTATCCTTTAAGGGTTCCATTCCTTATGTGCAAGGTAATCCCCCACCTCAGCATGGTTCGTCCTCCGCGAACATGATCCAGGGTTATTCGGGAAGCTCATATCAATATTGCGCCTGAATATGAATCCGAAGGCGACATAACAGACAATTCTGCAAGCTTCTCCAGTCCATGCAAAGGCTGAATCAAATCCTAAGAAAGGCTTATTAGGGTGCTTGCTTATGCGTATTTCATTTCTTTGATTAAAAGCATGTTTGGCTCGTATGGCTTGTTTATTTTGAATAATTAATGCAATAAAAATGTTTGTCTTTAAGAAATCCATTCGTTTCACTCGTAAAACATTTCTCACAGTTTATAATGCTGACTATACCCAATTCTCTCACTTTGGTGAATAATTGGAAAGAGGATGATGAAGTAAAACGCATAATTTCTCGTTTTATGCTTCGAATAAAAGCCCTACTAATGATGTAAGGCATTTTTTCCAACCATCTAAACACCAAAATAGTTAAACCCTCTTTTAAGCCTTGAGAAAAGATCTGTTTTTTCTCCCAAACCGAAACCTCGTTTTTTTTAGCCTGGGGCAGGGTGATATAAAAAATGATGAACATCTTTCAAAAATCGGGTGGGCACAAATATACTATAACCTTTTATTCCTCCATTCTACAAGTCACAAATTAAGCTCAGATATAACCTTCCAAAGTCCTAATTGAAGTAAGGTTTAGTTCGAAAATATACTCGATGAGATATTGTTTCCTAACTCCTTGAGCTATGCTCAAATTAATTGGCTTTATAAATAATTTTTAATTTGTATCCTAACTAGTTGGTTCGATCACAAGTTATTGCGATACCCCTTTTCAAAACTTCAAAGACAAACGTGGGTTGCATTAACAGTTTCGAAATTGACAGTTCTGACTTGTTAACTTTGCTTGATATCTTAGAAGGATTATATACAGACGATGATGATGATTTTGAAGACTTCGCTGACTCGGGGCAAGTTTGTTTCATTTGGTTTGCTCCGTACAAGTTTGACTTCTTAAAGAGCTATTTTTCGAGGATTCGGTCATGATATCGTCAATCAGGGGAAGTTACGTCGAGATTCGGCGAAACTCTCTGAGAGTTCGAAGACAGTGGGGCATCTAGACGCCATGTTTTCTATAAAATCATCTCGAGATGACCCTTTCTCATGAACCATGTGACTTGGGGCATTTGAGAGTCAAAAAACCCTAGTTGGTGACCTAAGAACTCCCAGTGGGCCGTTTAGCTCCACCTCTCCAGCAAAGCAGATGTTTATTTCATCCCCATGAGGCCTAGACTCCGACATATTCAACAGCTTTGGGTTTCCTAAAGCAAGCGTACATTCTCCAAGCCATGTTTGACCTGTGAAGATTTGGTTTGAGTATCCTCCGCCGAGATGTTTATTTCATCTCTGTCTGTTTTGTCATCATCAGCATACGCATAGCATATAGATAGATAACATGGCATGTGCATTTTTGCACCCTTTTGTTGTTTGTTCTGTCGCTTTGGTCGCGTTTATCCCCGAGTGGTTGGGCGCGTCTTTTCCTTCAAAGTAGAGTTGTCAGCCTTAGGCAGAAAGAGCACAATATTTCTATTCTCCCCATGAAATTCGATCCTCATGGAAGACGGTTGTTTTAGTATGTTCCCATTTGAGTTCATACCTCAATGGTCGGGTCTTGTTTGACAGTTTCTCTTCAGTTATTCCCTGAATTGAACTTCGGTCCTTTGCAATCACATTGTGGACATTTCCGACTTTTGAACATGGATTAAGTGTGCATTTATTTTGCACTCGGCTCCCCAGAAAGAGTTTTATGAAGACAACTGTTGAAGACAAATATTTCTCCAGCAAATATTATCAGAATTCCTCAACGGTTTGCAAGCAATCTCTTTATTTGAGCAACTCGTTTTGACCAGGATGGCAGTCTCTTCAAGACAGTTTATCCATCACCAGTGGATTTATCAAGATTATCAAGTCGTCAAATGGCATCCCTTCGAGAAGCTTGCCAAAGACATTACAAGACACCTCTCTTTATTTGAGAGTTCACACAACATTTTACAACTACAACAAGAAGTACTCTCCAGGAATGATTTCCCCAATGAGTTCATCACAAGAATAATTCCATCAAACGACATATCTTCTTAAGATCCCTGTTGGAGTTTTACAATCTCCAGTACATCCTTTTGGGTCAGACACCTTTTCTTAAGATGCCATACGTTTGGTAGTAAGTGATCTTTCCTGCTTTGGGTTATTACTTTTTCTTAGGTTTGATAATAGGTAATATACCATCCCTTTTGGTCAGATACCTTTGCTTAGGCTGCCAAGATTGGTGGTAGGTCATCTTTCCTTTGTGTTTACTATCATACGTTTGATAGTAGGTAATACACAATCTTTCTTTTGGTCAGATACCTTTGCTTAGGCTTCCAAAATTGGTAGTAGGCCATCTTTCCTTTGTGTTTACTATCATATGTTTGATAGTAGGTAATACACAATCTTTCTTTTGGTCAGATACCTTTGCTTAGGCTGCCAAGATTGGTGGTAGGTCATCTTTCCTTTGTGTTTACTATCATATGTTTGATAGTAGGTAATACACAATCTTTCTTTTGGTCAGATACCTTTGCTTAGGCTTCCAAAATTGGTAGTAGGCCATCTTTCCTTTGTGTTTACTATCATATGTTTGATAGTAGGTAATACACAATCTTTCTTTTGGTCAGATACCTTTGCTTATGCTGCCAAGATTGGTGGTAGGTCATCTTTCCTTTGTGTTTACTATCATATGTTTGATAGTAAGTAATACACAATCTTTCTTTTGGTCAGATACCTTTGCTTAGGCTTCCAAAATTGGTAGTAGGCCATCTTTCCTTTGTGTTTACTATCATATGTTTGATAGTAGGTAATACACAATCCGTATTTTGGTTGGATACCTTTGCTTAGGCTTCCAAAATTGGTAGTAGGTCATCTTTCCCTCGTGTTTACTATCATATGTTTGATAGTAGGTATAACACATCTTTCTTTTGGTCAGATACCTTTTCTTAGGCTGCCAAAATTGGTCGTAGGTCATCTTTCCTTTGTGTTTACTATCATATGTTTGATAGTAAGTATTACACAATCTTTATTTCGGTCAGATACCTTTGCTCGGACTATCATATGTTTGATAGTAGATAACATGCATTTCTTTGCTTCGACCGAACATCTTTGCTTAGGCTGCCAAAATTGGTGGACATCATTGATTAGGCCGTCACACGTGGATAGCAGGCTACCCTTCACCTTCAAGATCTCGTTTCACTGTCCAAGCTACTGTGCTCCTGGTGGTATTATCATATCTTATCTCCATTTTAGAGAATCCACAATGCTGATCGTTGCCTCTTCTCATGGCGTCTTGCGTCATTGAGTCCGTTCTTTAGGTGTCGTGTTTTGTTTTTTTCCCCTGTAGCACCATTTCTTCACATGACCGTCTGTCTTGCATTTTTCATATCATTGCATGTCATATGCATTCGGTGGCTTCTTAAGGCCAAAAATTTGTGCAATGTTTGTATTTAAGTCCCTCATATCTCGTCGAGACAGAGATTTCGATCTCCATACCTCTGAGTAGAAGTAACTTAAATAGGGGCATCTGTCGCACCCTAATTTTTGACCTTAAGATCCCACCTTCTGGTTTGTTTTTTTCTTGTTTTTTTTATTTTTATTTTTATACTTTCGCGTGCATGTTTATCCTAACCAGACTGTGCAGGTGCAATAATTTCGAGCACAAATCGCTCATTCTCCCCTTCAAAGATACTAGGATGTCAAAGACAAGGTTTTACCCAGATGGAGAGGTCGAGTTTGGGTTTCTTACTGAGATGGCAAGGTTGTGTTTTAAGGATTCCACAATCTCGGTTCATGCAAAAAGATTATCATAATTTAATAAAGGCTTGTTTGGAATTTCGCTAATGGTTCATCAGCCCTGACTTCCTCAACGGCATCAAGTGTTTGGAACATTTAGTTTGGACCAAGATTTAAATTGAAGTTTTACGGGAATTTCCGTGAACTCGAGTGACAGATGGATTGTTCAAAGAAAAATTACATTTTCATTACGGGGAAGTGAACTTCAAGACCAATTAATCTTTAAATCAACGGGACTACTATTGTCATACATTGATAAGCGATGCACATTGATTATTTTAGGTTATAATATCTTGGACTATGTTTTTATTTATTAAAACAAAATGCAAATGTTCTGAATCATGTAGAGGATACGGTTGAGTATCTTGAGAATCAGGTATAGAATGTTGGAGAAAGTGTGAAAAAGCTATCCCGATATCATGAGATTTAATTCCTTCAATTTCATGTATTTTGATTGAAAAGGACAATGACTATGTGTGGCCAATGGATTGACGTACCGACCATAGGTCCGGCAAGAAGCAGGTCCGAATTTTCATGGAAAGTCCTGCAAATGCTAATACCAGGCAAACAACTAAGCTTCGGAATATGGGTCTTAATGTTGATAAATATAGCATACATGCCGCAGCGTATGATGGAACCGATAATACTGATGCTTTCTTTACTTCATCTCCAAAGAAGTCTGTAAAAAAGGGGCAATATTGTTTCACGTACAGGGCAGCACATCAGGAACATGAATGTTAAATCAAATGTGGGCGCCGGTATAAACAAAGTAAATAAAAATATGGTTGCAAACAAGATTTTCAATGAAATCATTACAGCAAAAACAACAGATACAGGCATTCCATCACAATGTCGTGAGATATCAAACAGGTGAACCATGCTAATATAAGTAACAACTACAATGTCATCACAGCAACATACCAACTATTTTACATTTTCAAAAGAAACTATTACTTTGAGGTGCAATGAACACAACTCCAGATTATGCTCCCAGCTACTGCTTCCGGGTCTCAAGTTGAAGTCGCACTAGCACCAGTGCTGATTGCAATTCTAGCTTCTTTCCTTCCAAAGATACGCGCAGTCATCTACTATCGATGATGCCAGGTCGGCTATGGGCCCCTCGCCTGTAAAGCCTCCATTTCCTCCTGAGGCACCTAATGTTGGAAGCCATTTCGATTATAGAAACAGGGTCATCAATTGCAGATCAGTCCCGCCAACCGTTCCCTACATCATCCCTCTGGCAAATATTGACAAGAACAATGGCAATTTCGAACTCACCCATTTGAAGGATCCGCCGGTGGATTTCGGGACCTGCAATCACAGCATGAAATATCAACAGGCCATTGGGAATAAGCTTCTACTTTTACGGATCAAGTTTAAATCAAAAAGCCAGAAAATGAATAACCGTACTCACGGAACAGACGGATGGAGATATCTTTTCTAGAAGGAGAAGGAAATTACGACAGTGTGTTGCAGAGAAACTCTGTCCAAAAGGGCTTGATATCGTCTCCATACTTCTGATTCGGCTATTTCCAATGAGCACCGATCACACTGTAAAGATTAAATACGAGGAGCACTATCTGATATCAAAGGAAGATCTCATGAACTCGAATCAAGCTCGTGCGTCAGTGGTCCTTTGTTCCTCCAATCAGTTGAGTAGATTACTCCTCGCATTGAATTTACAATCTATCCTCGCAAGTTTCGACCTATGTTCAGAACGGAAACTGAAAGTGAATGTGGTGGAACTTCTAGTTACCTAGACAGGAATGATGCAACTTGAGTCAGAACCAGACCACTGCACACGAAGAAAAAACAATTAGGAAAAGCTTGTTGGAAATGTTACCAATCACAACTTGTTCAGTGATATTACATCAGATGTCGATATTGTCTCAATAAATAAAGCAATGATACAGGAAGCAATCTTAGTTTTACATCTCAGAAGTGCACTAAACCTAAGCCTAATTCTGAAGATTTGGATATTTGCCTAAACATGAAGGCACTTAGTATTAATTTTTCATCAGATAACTCTTGGACAAGTGAAAATGCAGCTGCCACAACGTTGTCCTTGCCGCTAATCACAATTTACATAATGTGATCCCCCAAGTTTTTTGGCACATTACTCTTTGGATCCAAGTAACCTATGATCGGTTGATTCGTCATTGCTTCATATTCAGGACGATAGCATCCTTTCAACAAATCCCGACGTGCCGCAACCGCAAGATTCCTCCACATTGTCTGCTGTATAATAAAAACCCTTGATTACCATATTATAAAACACGTTCAGGCATGACTATACATTGTGTGCACAGCTAGAAAAAGTTAGAAACAACAAGAGGTTATTAAGACATAGGCAGAACAACTCTTAATGAGAAGAGATCAAGACTTCAACTCATCATCATCACTCTTTTAAAGACTCACCATGACTGCAACATTAACCACATATCTGAACAGAGAATGCACTCACGCTGGTACCATTTCAAAGAACGACTACCCCGCCATCAACCTTCGGTGCAGTAACAGATATCGCAATAGCAGTGGTCCAATCACCGTAAGATAAGGGAATCAGAACACAAGTCAATGATCGGTGCACTCTTCCTACCCTGTCAAATACAAGCAGTCAGTTTCTCAGGATATAGAAAATAAGACGGTAATGTATTGAAAATCAGGTCAGCAAGGTTACCTTCGTCGTTTCAGCCCTCATCTAGAAGCAAACATCCTTGGTACTTGCCAATAGCTTCGACTTCCACCGACACGTTTTAAGAATCGGCGTAACCTACACCTATATTGAGTGATCAAAGCATCAGTCAAATTTAGATCAACATATAACAACCTTCATGATGAATTGAAGAAGAAAACCAAACGCAACCTGTCAGGACTAGCAGCAGTAATCCACCCTGTCATACATTCGTTATGGAAATTTGCTGAGAAGAAGCGTCTTGAAAAAGTTAAAGAGAGAGTTACTGCACTCATAAAAAAAAACACAATGCAAAAAGAATGGGTGCAAAATGATAAAAAAAAATGAGGGAGATATGATTTTTGGAAGTTTGGGAAAAAATAGTGAAAAAAAAACAAAAGGGTTGCCCTCCTCAGGGGTCGAACCCAGGTTCAATTAGTACAAGGCGCTTTTGGTGACAAGTTGGTTACCACTGGGGTGGCTATACATCCATTGATGAAGCCACCCCATAAATATATATGGGATGATTTCAAAGCAGGCTGGGCAAAAAACACACAAAACCAGGATTTGCATTTTGGATGTAACTTTCTCAAATCTGAATGGATTTTCACAAACTTTTAGTCTAAATTGTGTAGAATTTCACAAGGAACATGATGGTGGCATTGGTTTTTTGAAATACCCTCCCCATTTCAAAACCCGATAGTGTGTGCTATGTGATCATTTGAAATGCATTTTGGGATGAGGCTCATGCTACAATCAGCTTTAAATCAAAACAAACATACATACACACTACAAATATGTTGTTGAGTGAGTGTGAGCACAAGATATGGTTAAAATCAAGCTGTGGTGAAGAATGCTATGCAAGTTGCAAAATGACATGAATGATATGCAGGCTGAAATGTAATTCGACTTTTGTGCACATATTGATCAAGCTAATCACATACACGCATTAAATACATGTTATTGGATGAATTTGAACACAAGATGAGGCTTAAAACATACTGGTGTGAAAAATGGTGTTCAAAGTGCAATCTTGTGTTTGTGATGTTCATGAATGTACTCAGTTTCAGTTCTATGCATATTTTGTTCAAACAAGTCATGTACACAACTCACATATATGGTATTAAGTGAATCAAAACAAGGATTGAAGCTTATAACAGACTGTCACAAAAAATGAGGATTGAGTTGCAAATTTTGGCATTTTAATGCATGAAGGGTGATCAGTTCAATTCTATGCACATATATGTAAAATGAATCATGCACTTAATTCATATACATCTTGATAAATGAGTCCAAACACCATACTGAGTTCAAAAGTAGGTGGTCATGAAAATGATGTTACAACTGCATTTTGGTAATTTGATGATGCATGAAGAATGGTCAAAACATGTTCAAGCATACTTTACAACAGGTCAACACCTCAAGCAAGTTTAAAACATGTATGCAAATGATTCTAATCATGTAGACCAACTGTGAATCAAATGGAAATGAAAAAGGTCTTTTCATGGCAAAAAGTTATATTTGGAATGCAAGGATGAAAATTCAAGCAAGTTTGACATTTTCAGGCCACACATACATCATGCACAAGTCACAAATCAATCAAGAAAAGCTCTCACAGTCCCATTTTAGGCACAATCTCATTGGAAACAGAATTGGTATGGCAGTTGCAAGAGAAATAGAAGTTCAATGTATGATTTGAAAGTGACAGAATGAGTTTATGCACAAAATAGTATATGGCATTGAACAAGTCATTTGGCAACACACACAAGTTCTAAACATGTCATTTAATGGTGCTAGGCACATAGCTTAATCTGAAACAAAGTAACACAAAAATCAACATGCTGCTACAAGAGTGCCTTAAGAAAGGATGTTTTGAGTTTAGGTGTGAAAATTGATGTGAACCAGCTCCAAACAGTCATGCACATTGCAAGTAGGAAAGTAAATGAGATCAGGCATATTGCAATCAAAATAGAATTTAACTATGCAAAGGAAACTGTTTTGAAATCAATACTTGATGATGCAGCAGGGTGTTTTTTTCAAAATAACAGGAATCATACCACAACAAAGGTACACACATACCACATTTATGCTAAGGGATGTTTCTAAGCCAGAGATGCAGACCTAAAGCTTTCAAATCAGAAAATGACATAGTGAAAACATCTTGATGCAAATGGTACACATTACACATGGAAAAACCACAACAGGTATAAACAACTTGAACAAAGCATCCAAACACATCATCAACATGAAATTAAGTATGTTCATATTCAAAAGTCATGTATAAACACATTAAGGCAAAGTTTGGCATGTGAACACAACAACAATAGCAAAGCAAGCTTTATGTCAAAACCTCAAAATTATCCTTATGGTATAATGATGAATGAGATGAATTCAATGCTACATACCTCTTGTAGACAACTTCAAGCAAGCAAAAGGAACAAGAAAACCAGAGAATCTTCAATCACCTACTTGCTTGGAACCTTTCTTCCTTTTGAAGCAAAATACCAACCTTGTGACAGTTTGAGAAATAGGCCTCACCAATGATCCTCAATGCTTTGGACAGTTGAGGTATGATATATGTGAAGTGTTTGAGTGATTAGAACACCAAGAAAATGTCTAGAACATGGTTTGGCTAATTTTATGCATTATGGTAAAAGTTGCTTGGTGTGGAAGTTGACTTTTGGATGGGTGAGGTTTTTGAATGGTCTAAGGGCTTGGACACCTTCTATATCATATTTAGAGATTGTGTGGATGATTTTGGGTGAGTTTGAATGTAGGGAAATGGTTTTGGCAGCTGTTCTACCATGGCAGATTTTGTGGTATTTTGGTGGTTTTTGTGATTTTGTGAAAATGGAGCAAAGAGTGAAAGAGTGAGAGCTTGAAACTTATTTGGTGTTTAGAGGAGTTCTTGTGTATCAAATGAAGTGGAGAAGGCCTCTATTTATAGGCAAAGCAAGGGTATGGACAGATTTGGAGATTTCCTTCCTAAGAAGGAAAGGTTTGCTTTTTTGGATCCAATCTTTCAAAAAGGGCTTTCTTGGCTTGGAGGTAAGCTTGAAGTCAAGTGTGATGATTAGTTTAGAGTGGCTAAATTCAGGCTAGAGGGTGTAGGTTTATGGCTGGTGCAGAACTCACTTTCCACCTCTTGCTCTTTTTTAATATTTAAATGCAAGTTGCATTTGCAACTGGCAAGTCCACTTGCAAACTTGCAAAATTCATATCCTTTACATATTTTCCACACTTCTACACCACAAAGCCTCTAAATATCAGAAACAATAACACCCAAGGGATGAGATTGGTCCAATTGATCAAAGAATGAATTTTTGAAAATTTGTCAATGTGGGACTCAAATGTGAAAACACCAACTTGCCAAATGCATAACTTTCAGCTCACAAATCCTTTTGAGATGTTTTAGTACTTTTTAGAAAGCCCTTAAATAGCTCTAAAACATTCATGTTTTCATGAGTTTCAAATTCTCAAAGGAACTTGGCCAAAAAGCCTCTCAAAGTTGCTAAAAAACAAGTTAAAAAGTGAAATTTCCCTAAGTCATTTTCCCTTCTTGAAATGAATTTGATCATAACTCCAAATCTATGAATTTTCTGATCATGGAACACTTAGGGAATTTTGTAGGATTTGCCAAGAGCTTTCCAATGAGATTTGAACCACTTCATTTGGATGTGTGGTTAAGGAGTTATGGTTTTGCCCCTTTTGAAACCCTAATTCCCGACTTTTGCGATTACTCCTCAACCCTTGATCCAATTGTCATGAAATTTTATGGGTAGATGAAATATGTCATTAGGAACATTTTTTATTCACATCTTGAGGTCAGATTCCTTATTGTTGAAGAGTTAACTTTTCGATCAACCGAACGATCGATCGGTGGCTACCGAGTCGACTGTTGATGCTCTGGACCTCCTGAGGCTTTGAAACTTCTTGAATGGACTTTACCAAGCGATATGAACATTATGTACCACAATCTCGTCATTATAAAACATTTTAAATCAAAAGTCAACCACAGTTGACTTTTTCCTACTTGAAAAAACCCTAATCGGGTATCCTGAATTTCACTGCTTTTGATTCCTGGGTAACAACCTCAAATTTGATTCATGCCTGATCCAATGGAATACCCTTGATGATATGGGGACCCTAACTCAAAGAAAAACCAATCCAAAACATTGACCGGTCAACCCTCGAAACCTCGATTTCGGCTGTGCAAAACCCTGATTCTCTTGTAACTTGATAAAGACCACTTGGAAAGGGTTAAGGTTAAATAAATATGTGAATATGATCCTACAATGATGATGGAGATCTAAGGGGTCAAAATTTGGGGTATGACAGTTGCCCCTATTTAAATATCTTTCACTGGATGGCGGCGAAAGATGGCAATCCTTGCGGAATCTTAGTGAAAGGTATTTAAATATAGCAAACCGAAAATTTTGTCCCTTAGATCTAATGGTATGCAAAAGGACAAATGCAGATATGCTATGAATCTAGATGATGCTTTATAATGTTTGAATGCAAGACTGATGCAGACACGCAGTTGACAAGAACATCTGACCTCGCCGTCAGGCATCTGTTAAACAAACAGGCATCGAACCCGAAGGCCGACTCAACCCGAAGTTGAGAAGAACATCTGATCTCGCCGTCAGGAATTTGTTAAACAAACAGGCATCGAACCCATATGTCGGCTCAACTTGAACTTGGGAGGAACATCTAACCTCGCCGACAGGTATTAGTTAAACAAACAGGCATCGAACCCGAAGGCCGGCACAACACGAAGTTGAGAGGTACATCTGACCTCGCCGTCAGGCATCTGTTAAACAAACAGGCATCAAACCCAGAGGCCGACACAACATGAAGTTGAGAAGAAAATTTGACGTCGCCGTTAGGCATCTGTTAAACAAACAGGCATCGAACCCGAAGGTCGTCTCAACCATTAGTGGAGAAGAACATCTGACCTCGCCGTCAAGCATCTGTTAAATAAACCGGCATCAAACCCGAAGGCTGGCTCAACTTGAAGTTGAAAGGAACATCTGACCTCGCCGTCAGGCATTTGTTAAACAAACAGGCATCGAACCCAAAGGCCGGCTCAACTTGAACTTGGGAGGAACATCTGACCTCGCCGTCAGGTATTAGTTAAACAATTAGGCATCGAACCCGAAGGCCGGCACAACACAAAGTTGAGAGGTACATCTGACCTCGCCGTCAGACATCTGTTAAACAAACAGGCATCAAACCCAGAGGCCGACTCAACACGAAGTTGAGAAGAAAATTTGACCTCGCCGTTAGGCATCTGTTAAACAAACAGGCATCGAACCCGAAGGCCGTCTCAACCATTAGCGGAGAAGAACATCTGACCTCACCGTCAAGCATCTGTTAAAGAAACCGGCATCGAACCCGAAGGCTGGCTCAACTTGAAGTTGAAAGGAACATCTTACCTCGCCATCAAGCATTAGTTAAACAAACAGGCATCGAACCCGAAGGCCGGCTCAACCCGAAGATGACAAGAACATCTGACCTCGCCGCTAGGCATCGGTTAAATAAATAGGTATCGAACTTAAAGGCTGGCTATACCCGAAGTTAAGAAGAACATCTGACCTTGCCTTCAGGCATCTGTTAAGAAACAAGCATCGATCCCGAAGGCCGGCTCATTGCGAAGTTGATAGGAACATCTGACCTCGCTGTGAGGCATCTGTTAAACAAACATGCATTGAATCTGAAGGTCGGCTCAACCCGAAGTTGAGAAGAACATCTAACCTCTCCGTCAGGCATCTGTTAAACAGACAGGCATCGAACCCGAAACTGGATCAACTTGAATTTGGGAGGAACGTTTGACCTCGCCGTCAGGCATTAGTTAAACAAACAGCCATCGAAAAATTTTATTCGCCATTACGTCGCTTTGTCGTTAATTCACGTTTATAATTCGTGTTTGCTTAATTCATGAAAACTTAATTCGTTTGCTTAATTCGGAATATAGGATTGTCAATCTAGTTTATGTCTTTTGCGCTTGTTAATTGACATAGGAATCGAATAGAGATCGAAGTTGCTTAGGAAATTGGTAAGGTAGAAACCTGTGATAAGCCGGAACCGAAAACAGTAGATTGACTTATTTTGATAATCACTTATTTTAACCTCTTAATTGCATTCTCTTTATTTAATTGATCAGAAACCAAAACACCCCCCCCCCATTTCGATTTCGGTAGATTAATCACATACAAGAATCCTTGAGACGATATCCGAGTTAAATTGTCGTTGTATTACGTTTTTATCAAAAACACTCATTTTGATCTGCTCGCGACAACGGATCAAATTGGCGCTGTTGCCGGGGATTCTTGTCATTATTAATCAGATTTAGAGTCATAGGGTTAGTTTCCTCGAGTCTAGACCTTATTTTCCCCGTGGTTTCATCGAAGTCGCGTTTTAAAGTCCAAAACGTAAAAAAAAAAATCGGTTTTTTGAAAATTGAGTCCGATTCAAAAACTGTTCTGAGCACTTGAAGTGAAAAAATTCTAGAAACATTTATCCCTTACTACAAAGTAGTTATCGGAGGTGTGTTTTCGAATCACCAAAAAACCATTTTTTCTATTTTTAATGATTTATTTACTGTTTTCATAGAATCGGAAAAAATCGAAAAAATTCTCAAAATTCTATTTTTAAGTCATTAGATTAATTTTGATGTCATTTTATTTTTCTGAAGTTTTTTTGATCAATTTCTTTCTTTGTGCTTGTTTTTGCATTTTAGGGACATTGTTGGCATTTTGAACATTGTTGCTGCATTGCTGTGCATTAGTCCTGGCAACTAGGTCATCCTGTTCTGAACTTGTTGTTTTTGATCTTGAAGTAGAGGGAACTTTGCACACACGACGTAGAGCAGTCCAAGTTACCACTAGTTCACCACCATCACCCAACATTGATTTTGAAATGGCTGACAATAGAACTCTAAGGAAATTAGCCGCGCCTGATGTAATTTATAACGGTTTATGTATTGAGTATGTTGCTGATGCTGTTCCTTTTGAGTTAAAATCGGGTTTAATCCATTTGTTTCCCAAGTTTAGTGGTCTTGCAGGTGAAGATCCTCACAAACATCTAAAAGAATTTCAAGTGGTGTGTTCTACGCCATTGAAGCCTGATGGGATCACTGAAGATTATATCAAACTTCGAGCTTTTCCTTTTTCATTGCAGGGTGCAGCAAAGGATTGGATATATTCCCTCGAGCCAAATTCAATTGCAAACTGGAATGCTCTGAAAAAAGTGTTCCTTGAGAGATATTTTCCTGCATCCAGAGCTGCCTCGATAAGAAAGGAGATTTGTGGTATTAGACAGGGTAATGAGTCATTGACCGAGTATTGGGAGAGATTCAAGCATTTGGTATCCAGCTGCCCTCAGCACCAGATCACCAAACAACTACTCATCCAGTACTTTTATGAAGGTTTGTTACCGATGGATAGGAACATTCTTGATGCTGCTAGCGGTGGAGCTCTTGTTGATAAGACTCCAGCTGCTGCCAAGGCTCTAATTGAGAACATGTCACTAAATTCCCAACAGTTCACAACAAGAAATAATTCTGTCCAAGTAAAGAGTGTGAACTAAATTCATGTTTCCTCTCATGTGTCTCACTCTGACAAAGCCTTCGAAAACAGAATGAATGAGCTGAAAGACATAGTGCAACAGCTGATAGTCATAGGTAAGACACAAGCAGCCCATCAAACCCAACCACCGAGGTTATGTGGTATTTGTACTTCTTCTTATCATCCTACTGATACATGTCCTATTCTGCAAGATGATAAGCCTATTGAATTACCTCTAGCTTATGCTGCAGCCCTTTACAACCAAAGTAACAACCAAAACTGGTACAACATTCCCGACCAGTCCACTAATAAGTACCACCCGAATTGAAGGAACCATCCCAACCTCCGATATGGAAACCCACAAACCAGCCAACAACCTAACCCACCTCAAGCGGTTGCTGCCCCTGCACCTTCCGGACCTTCTTTAGAGGAACTTGTTAAACAAATGGCCATCAACAACCTTCAGTTCTAACAAAGAACCGATGCTAGCATCCAGAACTTGAATACACAGATGGGACAACTTGCTACACAAATGAATAACATGCAAGCCCAAGGGTCGAACCAACTTCCAGCCCAAACAATTTTCAACCCATAGGGTCCTAATGCTAATGTGAGTGCCATCACTTTAAGATCCGAAAAAGTTACAGAACCAGCCCCTGAAAAAAATAAAAAAATCATTGAGGTAACTTCTGAACATCCTACTTCTTAACCGTCTGCTGAACCTCCTTCTCCTTCTGCTGTTGTGGTCGAAACTGAAAAAATTAAAGAAAAATAGTATGTACCACCAGTCCCCTTCCCACATAGAGTTCTGAAAAATAAGAGAATTGAGGAAGGAGACAAAGAAAGAGAGATATTAGATGTTTTTCAAAAAGTTGCGGTAAACATTCTGTTACTTGATGTGATTAAGCAGGTTCCTAAGTATGCTAAATTTCTGAAGGATTTGTGCACCAACAAGAGGAGACTGAAGGGAAGTGAGAGAGTCAATTTAGGAAGAAGTATTTCTTCCTTTATTCAACCCAAGCCTTCATCTGAAAAATTTACAGGCGAAGTTTCAGCCCTCCTCACTACTCCGGTCCTGCCACAAAAGTGCAAAGACCCGGGAACTTTTGCTATTCCTTGTACCATCGGGAATAGTAAATTCGATGACTGCATGCTTGATTTAGGAGCAAGCATTAATGTTATGCCTACTTCTGTTTATAATAACCTTTGTCTTGGTCCTTTGCAGCCTACAGGTTTAATCATTCAGTTGGCGAACAGGAGCAACACTCACCCTGCCGGCATAATCGAAGATGTCCTTGTTCAAGTTAACGATTTGATTTTTCCTGCAGATTTTTACATTCTTGACATTGAAGGAGAAACAAAGTCCAGCAAAGCTCCCATCATTTTAGGAAGACCGTTCATGAAAACGGCAAAAACGAAAATTGATGTTGATGATGGAAGCATGTCCATGGAGTTTGGTGACATTGTCGCAAAATTCAACATTTTTTATGCCATGAAACATCCATTAGAGGAACATTTCGTTTTTCATATTGGATTGATATCTGAGCTGGTTGAGGACACTTGTTTTGAATTATTTTCACTTGATTTTCCATCCCTCTCGGGTTTTGATGATGTTTATTCATGTTCTGATTGTACTGACACTAACCTTTGTGTTGTGTGCGCTGAGATTGTGCTGCCCTGCAGGCTGATATATTTCCTACAGGTGAAGCTGTAACCGACGAAGCTATTTTTACAGCTGATGCTCTTGACGTTCCTGCTGCCCCGACCATCCCATCTACCGAGCAGCCCCCGTCCTTAGAGCTAAAAGAGTTCCCTGAGAACCTGAAATATGCTTACTTAGAGAGTAACGAAAAACTCCCTGTTATTATTTCTTCTAACCTTGATTTCGATCAAGAAAACAAGCTTTTGCAGGTTTTGAAGAAGCACAAGAAGGCAATCGGGTGGACATTAGCCGACCTTCCAGGAATTAGTCCTTCCATGTGTATGCACAGAATTTTACTTGAGGATGGTGCGAAAACAGTAAGGCAGCCCCAAAGGAGGCTTAATCCTTTGATTCTTGATGTCGTGAAGAAAGAGGTAATCAAACTCTTGCAAGAAGGTATCATTTATCCTATCTCTGACAGTAAGTGGGTAAGCCCAGTGCAGGTTGTACCTAAGAAATCTGGACTTACAGTTGTCAAAAATGAAAAGAATGAACTTGTTCCCACTAGAGTGCAGAATAGCTGGAGAGTTTGTATCGATTACATGAGACTGAACCAGGCTACTAGAAAGGATCACTTTCCTTTACTGTTCATCGACCAAATGCTTGAACGGCTAGCTGGTAAATCACATTATTGTTTTCTTGATGGCTTTTCTGGTTACTTTCAGATTCATATTGCACCTGAAGATCAAGAGAAGACCACTTTTACTTGTCCCTTTGGTACTTTTGCTTATAGGCGGATGCCTTTTGATCTTTGCAATGCTCCTGGCACTTTCTAGCGTTGCATGCTTAGTATCTTTTCTGATTTTATTGAAAAGTGCATGGAAGTCTTTATGGACGACTTCACTATCTATGGTTCTTCCTTTGATGCATGCTTGAGCAGTATAAGCTTGATTTTAGAAAGATGCATTAAAACCAACCTTGTTTTAAATTATGAAAAATATCATTTTATGGTTGAGCAGGGAATTGTTCTTGGTCATATAATTTCTGAAAAAGGAATTTCTGTTGACCCTGCTAAGATTGATGTGATTTCTACACTACCTTACCCATCTTGCATTCGCGAGATTCATTCTTTTCTTGGTCATGCAGGTTTTTACAGGAGTTTCATCAAGGATTTCAGCAAGATAGCTCTTCCGCTGTCAAACTTGTTGAAGAATGACGTTACTTTCCACTTAGATGACAAATGCAAACAGGCATTTGACTTCTTGAAGAAAGCATTGACCTCCGCTCCCATAATTCAGCCCCCTGACTGGACCCTCTCTTTTGATCTTATGTGTGACACTTTGAATTATGCTATTGGGGTTGTCTTTGCACAAAGAGTTGACAAGGCTGCCCATGTTATTTACTATGCTTCTAGGACTTTAGATTCTGCACAGTCAAATTACACTACCACTGAAAAAGAACTTCTAGCTATTGTTTTTGCTCTTGATAAGTTCAGATCTTATTTGCTAGGTTCCAAGGTTGTTTTTTTTACTGACCATGCAGCTTTAAAGTATCTGTTGAAGAAGCCAGATGCAAAACCGAGATTGATTCAGTGGATGTTGTTGCTCCAAGAGTTTAATGTAGAGATTAAAGACAAAAGTGGAGCTGAGAACTTAGCGGCTGACCATTTGAGCAGGATGGAGAGACATGAAGATCCATTCCCTATTCAGGATGACTTTCCTGATGAGCAGCTTTTAGTCTTGCATGGTATTACACCTTGGTTTGCTGATATTGTTAATTATCTTGTTGCTGGTGTTTCTCCTACAGGTGCGTCTAGATCATAGATTCATAAACTAAAAAGTGATGCCAAATATTATGTTTGGGATGATCCATATCTTTGGAAGTTTGCATTCGCTAAATAAAACCTACCATCGAACGCGAAGGCCCGAACAACCGAAGCTGATCTTCTGCTAACCAAAGCAGGCATTCGCTAAATAAAAGCGAGCATCGAACCCGAAGGTCGGATCAACCGAAGCTGATCTTCTACTAACAAAAGAAGGCATTCGCTAAATAAAAGCAAGCATCGAACCCGAAGGCCCGATCAACAGAAGCTGATCTTCTGCTAATCTAAGCAGGCATTCGCTAAATAAAAGTGAGCATCGAACCCGAAGACTGGATCAACCAAAGTTGATCCTCTGCTCCTCGAAGCAGGCATTCCGTAAATAAAAGCGAGCAACGAACCCGAAGGTCGAATCAACCGAAGCTGATATTCTGCTTTCCAAAGCAGGAATTCACTAAATAAAGCGAGCATCGAACCCTAAGGCCCGATCAACCGAAGCTAATGTTCTGCTATCCAAAGCAGGCATTCGCTAAATAAAACTGAGCATCGAACCTGAAGGATGGATAAACCGAAGCTAATCTTCTGCTCCTCGAAGCAGGCATTCACTAAATAAAAGCGAGCATCGAACCTGAAGGCCGGATCAACCGAAGCTGATCTTCTCCTAACCAAAGAAGGCATTCACTAAATAAAAGCGAGCATCGAACCTGAAGGCCAGATCAACCGAAGCTGATGTTCTCCTATCCAAAGCAGGCATTCGCTAAATAAGAATGAGCATCGAACCCGAAGGCCGAATCAACCGAAGATGATCTTCTGCTAACCAAAGCAGGCATTCGATAAATAAAAGTGAGCATCGAACCCGAAGGTCAGATCAACCGAAGCTGGTCTTCTACTAACCAAAGCAGGCATTCGCTAAATAAAAGCGAGCGTCGAACCCAAAGGCCCGATCAACCGAAGCTTATCTTCTGCTAACCAAATAGGCATTCGCTAAATAAAACGAGCATCGAACCCGAAGCCCGGATCAACCGAAGCTAATCTTCTTCTATCCAAAGCAGGCACTTGCTAAATAAAAGCGTGCATCGAACCCGATGTCCCGATCAACTAACGCTGATCTTCTGCTAACCAAAGCAGACATTCGCTAAATAAAAGCGAGCATCGAACCTGAAGGCCGAATCTACCGAAGCTGATCTTCCGCTATCCAAAGCAGGCATTCGCTAAATAAAAGCGAGCATCGAACCCGAAGGCCCGATCAACCGAAGCTGATCTTCTGCTAACCAAACAGGCATTCGCTAAATAAAAGCGAGCAACGAACCCGAAGGCCGAATCAACCGAAGCTGGTCATCTACTATCCAAAGCAGGCATTCGCTAAATAAAACCGAGCATCGAACCCTAAGGCCCGAACAACCGAAGCTGAACTTCTGCTAACCAAAGCAGGCATTCACTAAATAAAAGCGAGAATCGAACCAGAAGGCCGGATAAACAGAAGCTGATCTTCTGCTAACAAAAGCAGGCATTCACTAAATAAAAGCGAGCATCGAACCCGAAGGCCCGATCAACAGAAGCTGATCTTCTGCTAATTTAAGCAGGCATTTGCTAAATAAAAGTGAGCATCGAACCCGAAGGCTGGATCAACCGAAGTTGATCTTATGCTCCTTGAAGCAGGCATTCGCTAAATAAAAGCGAGCATCGAACCCGAAGGTCGGATCAACAGAAGCTGATCTTCTTCTATCCAAAGCAGGAATTCGCTAAATAAAGATAGCATCGAACCCGAAGGCCCGATCAACCGAAGTTGATGTTCTACTATCCAAAGCAGGCATTCGCTAAATAAAAGTGAGCATCGAACCTGAAGGTTGGATAAACCGAAGCTGATCTTCTGCTACTCGAAGCAGGCATTCGCTAAATAAAAGTGAGCATCGAACCCGAAGGCTGGATCAACTGAGGTTGATCCTCTGCTATCCAAAGCAGGAATTTGCTAAATAAAGCAAGCATCGAACCCGAAGGCCCGATCAACCGAAGCTAATGTTCTGCTATCCAAAGCAGGCATTCGCTAAATAAAACTAAGCATCGAACCTGAAGGCTGGATCAACCGAAGCTGATCTTCTGCTCCTCGAAGCAGGCATTCACTAAATAAAAGTGAGCATCGAACCTGAAGGCCGGATAAACCGAAGTTGATCTTCTCCTAACCAAAGAAGGCATTCGCTAAATAAAAGCGAGCATCGAACCTGAAGGCCAGATCAACCGAAGCTGATGTTCTGCTATCCAAAGCAGGCATTCGCTAATAAAAACGAGCATCGAACCCGAAGGCCGAATCAATCGAAGATAATCTTCTACGAACCAAAGTAGGCATTCGATAAATAAAATCGAGCATCGAACCCGAAGGTCGGATCAACCGAAGCTGGTGTTCTACTAACCAAAGCAGGCATTCTCTGAATAAAAGCGAGCATTGAACCCGAAGGCCCGATCAACCGAAGCTTATCTTCTTCTAACCAAACAGGCATTCGCTAAATAAAAGCGAGCATCGAACCTGAAGGCCGGATCAACCGAAGCTAATATTCTGCTATCCAAAGCGGGCATTCGCTAAATAAAAGCGAGCATCGAACCCGAAGTCCCGATCAACCGAAGCTGATCTTCTGCTAACCAAACAGGAATTCGCTAAATAAAACCGAGCATCGAACCCGAAGGCCGGATCAACCGAAGCGGATCATCTGCTATCTAAAGCAGGCATTCGCTAAATAAAACCGAGCATCGAACCCGAAGGCCCGAACAACCGAAGCTGATCTTCTGCTAACCAAAGCAGGCATTCGCTAAATAAAAGCGAGCATCGAACCCAAAGGTCGGATCAACCGAAGCTGATCTTCTGCTAACAAAAGCAGGCATTCACTAAATAAAAGCGAGCATCGAACCCGAAGGCCCAATCAACAGAAGCTGATCTTCTGCTAATCTAAGCAGGCATTCGCTAAATAAAAGTGAGCATCGAACCCGAAGGCTGGATCAACCGAAGTTAATCTTCTGCTCCTTGAAGCAGGCATTCGCTAAATAAAACCGAGCATCGAACCCAAAGGTCGGATCAACCGAAGCTAATCTTCTGATATCCAAAGCGGGAATTCGCTAAATAAAGCGAGCATCGAACCCGAAGGCCCGATCAACCAAAGCTGATGTTCTGCTATCCAACACAGGCATTCGCTAAATAAAAGCGAGCATCGAACCTGATGGCCAGATCAGCCGAAGCTGATGTTCTGCTATCCAAAGCAGGCATTCGCTAAATAAAAGCGAGCATCGAACCCGAAGGCCCAATCAACCGAAGCTGATCTTCTGCTAACCAAAGTAGGCATTCGCTAAATAAAAGCGAGCATCGAACCCGAAGGCTTGATCAACCGAAGCTGATCTTCTGCTAACCAAACTGGCATTTGCTAAATAAAAGTGTGCATCGAACCCGAAGGCCGGATCAACCGAAGCTGATCTTCTACTATCCAAAGCAGGCATTCGCTAAATAAAAGCGAGCATCGAACCCGAAGGCCCTATCAACTAACGCTGATCTTCTGCTAACCAAAGCAAACATTCGCTAAATAAAACCGAGCATCGAACCTGAAGGTCGGATCAACCGAAGCTGATCTTCCGCTATTCAAAGTAGGCATTCGCTAAATAAAAGCGAGCATCGAACCCGAAGGCCCGATCAACCGAAGCTGATCTTCTGCTAACCAAACAGGCATTCACTAAATAATAGCGAGCAACGAACCCGAAGGCTGGATCAACCGAAGCTGGTCATCTACTATCCAAAGCAGGCATTCGCGAAATAAAACCGAGCATCGAACCCTAAGGCCCGAACAACTGAAGCTGAACTTCTGCTAACTAAAGCAGGCATTCACTAAATAAAAGCGAGCATCGAACCAGAAGGCCGGATAAACAGAAGCTGATCTTCTGCTAATCTAATCAGGCATTCGCTAAATAAAAGCGAGCATCAAACCCAAAGGCTGGATCAACCAAAGCTAATCTTCTGCTCCTCGAAGCAGGCATTCGCTAAATAAAAGCGAGCATCGAACCCGAAGATCGGATATACCGAAGCTGATCTTCTGTTATCCAAAGCAGGCATTCGCTAAATAAAAGCGAGCATCGAACCCGAAGGCCCGATCAATCGAAGCTGATCTTCTGATAACCAAAGCAGGCATTCGCTAAATAAAAGCAGGCATCGAACCCAAAGGTCGAATCAACCGAAGCTATTGTTTTGCCATTCAAAGCAGGCATTCGCTAAATAAAAGCGAGCATCGAACCTGATGGCCAGATCAACCGAAGCTGATGTTCTGCTATCCAAAGCAGGCATTCGCTAAATAAAAGCGAGCATCGAACCCGAAGGCCCAATCAACCGAAGCTGATCTTCTGCTAACCAAAGCAGGCATTCACTAAATAAAAGCGAGCATCGAACCCGAAGGTCGGATCAACTGAAGTTGATCTTCTGCTAACAAAAGAAGACATTCACTAAATAAAAGCGAGCATCGAACCCATAGGCCGGATCAACCGAAGTTGTTGTTCTGCCATTCAAAGCAGGCATTTGCTAAATAAAAGTGAGCATCGAACCAGAAGGCCGAATCAACCGAAGCTGATCTTCTGCTAACCAAAGCAGGCATTCGCTAAATAAAAGCGAGCTTCGAACCCGAAGGTCGGATCAACCGAAGCTGATCTTCTGCTAACAAAAGCAGGCATTCACAAAATTAAAGCGAGCATCAAAATCGAAGGCCCGATCAACAGAAGCTGATCTTCTGCTAATCTAAGCAGGCATTCGCTAAATAAAAGAGAGCATCGAACCCGAAGGCTGGATCAACCGAAGTTGATCTTCTGCTCCTTGAAGCAGGCATTTGCTAAATAAAAGTGAGCATCGAACCTGAAGGTTGGATCAACCGAAGCTGATCTTCTGCTCCTCGAAGCAGGAATTCGCTAAATAAACGCGAGCATCGAACCTGAAGGCCGGATCAACCAATGTTGATCTTCTCCTAACCAAAGAAGGCATTCGCTAAATAAGAGCGAGCATCGAACCTGATGGCCAGATCAACCGAAGCTGATCTTCTGCTAAACAAAGCAGGCATTCTCTAAATAAAAGAGAGCATCGAACCCGAAGGCACGATCAACAGAAGCTGATCTTCTGCTAATCTAAGCAGGCATTCCCTAAATAAAAGTGAGCATCGGACCTGAAGGCTAGATCAACCGAAGCTGATATTCTGCTCCTCGAAGCAGCCATTCGCTAAATAAAAGCGAGCATCGAACCGGAAGGCCCGAACAACCGAAGCTGATCTTCTGCTAACCAAAGTAGGCATTCATTAAATAAAAGCGAGCATCGAACCCGAAGGTCGGATCAACCGAAGCTGATCTTCTGCTAACAAAAGCAGGCATTCACTAAATAAAAGCGAGCATCAAATTCGAAGGCCCGATCAACAGAAGCTGATCTTCTGCTAATCTAAGCAGGCATTCGCTAAATAAAAGAGAGCATCAAACCCGAAGGCTGGACCAACCGAAGCTGATCTTCTGCTCCATGAAGCAGGCATTCGCTAAATAAAAGCGAGCATCGAACCCGAAGGTTAGATCAACCGAAGCTGATCTTCTGCTATCCAAAGCAGGAATTCGCTAAATAAAGCGAGCATCGAACCCGAAGGCCCGATCAACCGAAGCTGATGTTCTGCTATCCAAAGCAGGCTTTCGCTAAATAAAAGTGAGCATTGAACCTGAAGGTTGGATTATCCGAAGCTGATCTTCTACTCCTCGAAGCAGGCATTCACTAAATAAACACGAGCATCGAACCTGAAGGCCGGATCAACCAAAGTGTATCTTCTCCTAATCAAAGAAGGCATTCACTAAATAAAAGCGAGCATCGAACCCGAAGGCCCGATCAACCGAAGCTAATCTTCTGCTAACCAAACAGGCATTCGCTAAATAAAAGTGATCATCGAACCTGAAGGCCAGATCAACCGAAGCTGATCATCTGCTATCCAAAGCAGGCATTCGCTAAATAAAACCAAGCATCGAACCCGAAGGCCCGAACAACCGAAGCTGATCTTCTGCTAACCAAAGCAGGCATTCGCTATATAAAAGCGAGCATCGAACCCGAAGGTCGGATCAACCGAAGCTGATCTTCTGCTAACAAAAGCAGGCATTCGCTAAATAAAAGCGAGCATTGAACCCCCAGGCTGGATCAACCGAAGCTGGTCTTCTGCTATCCAAAGCAGGCATTCGCTAAATATAAGCGAGCATCGAACCTGAAGTCCCGATCAACTAATGTTGATCTTCTGCTAACCAAAGTAGGCATTCGCTAAATAAAAGCGAGCATCGAACCCGAAGGCCCGAACAACTAAAGCTGATCTTCTGCTATCCAAAGTAGACATTCGCTAAATAAAAGCGAGTATCAAACCGGAAGGTCGGATCAACCGAAGCTGATCTTCTGCTAACAAAAGCAGGCATTCTCTAAATAAAAGCGAGCATCGAACATGAAGGCTGGATCAACCGAAGCTGATCTTCTACTCCTCGAAGACGACATTCGCTAAATAAAAGCGAGCATCGAACCCGAAGATTGGATCAACCGAAGCTGATGTTCTGCTAACCAAAGTAGACATTCGCTAAATAGAAGCGAGCATCGAACCTGAAGGCCGGATCAACCGAAGCTGGTCTTCTGCTATCCAAAGCAGGCATTCGCTAAATAAAAGCGAGCATCAACCCTGAAGTCCCGATCAACTAACGTTGATCTTCTGCTAACCAAAGCAGGCATTCGCTAAATAAAAGCGAGCATCGAACCTGAAGGCCGGATCAACCGAAGATGATCTTCCGCTATCCTAAGCATTCATTCGCTAAATAAAAGCGAGCATCGAACCCGAAGGCCCGATCAACCGAAGCCGATCTTCTGCTAACCAAACTGGCATTTGCTAAATAAAAGCGAGCATCGAACCCGAAGGCCAGATCAACCAAAGCTGATCATCTGCTATCCAAAGTAGGCATTCTCTAAATAAAACCAAGCATCGAACCCGAAGGCCCGAACAACCGAAGCTGATCTTCTGCTAACAAAAGTAGACATTTGCTAAATAAAAGTGAGCATCGAACCCGAAGGTCGGATCAACCAAAGCTGATATTCTGCTAACAAAAGCAGGCATTCGCTAAGTAAAAGCGAGCATCGAACCTGAAGGCCCGATCAACAGAAGCTGATCTTCTGCTAATCTAAGCAGGCATTCGCTAAATAAAAGTGAGCATCGAACCCGAAGGCTGGATCAACCGAAGCTGATCTTCTGCTCCTCGAAGCAGGCATTCGGTAAATAAAAGTGAGCATCGAACCCGAAGGTCGGATCAACCGAAGCTGATCTTCTCCTATCCAAAGCAGGCATTCGCTAAATAAAACCGAGCATCGAACCCGAAGGCCCGAACAACCGAAGCTGATCTTCTGCTAACAAAAGCAAGTATTCGCTAAATAAAACCGAGCATCGAACCCGTTCGGATCAACTGAAGCTGATCTTCAGCTAACAAAAGCAGGCATTCGCTAAATAAAAGCGAGCATCGAACCTGAAGGCCCGATCAACAGAAGTTGATCTTCTGCTAATCTAAGCAGGCATTCGCTAAATAAAAGTTAGCATCGAACCCGAAGGCTGGATCAACCGAAGCTGATCTTCTGCTCCTCGAAGCAGGCATTCGGTAAATAAAAGCGAGCATCGAACCCGAAGGTCGGATCAACCGAAGTTGATCTTCTGCTATCCAAAGCAGGAATTCGCTAAATAAAGCGAGCATCGAACCTGAAGGCCAGATCAACCGAAGCTGATGTTCTGCTATCCAAAGCAGGCATTCGCTAAATAAAAGCGAGCATCGAACCCGAAGGCCGAATCAACCGAAGCTGATCTTCTGCTAACCAAAGAAGGCATTCGCTAAATAAAAGCGAGCATCGAACCCGAATGTGGGATCAACCGAAGCAGGTCTTCTACTAACCAAAGCAGGATTTTGCTAAATAAAAGCGAGCGTCGAACCCGGAGGCCCGATCAACCGAAGCTGATCTTTTTCTAACCAAACAGGCATTCGCTAAATAAAAGCGAGCATCAAACCCGAAGCCCGGTTCAACCGAAGCTGATCTTTTGCTATCCAAAGCGTGCATTCGCTAAATAAAAGCGAGCATCGAACCCGAAGGCCCGATCAACTAACGCTGATCTTCTGCTAACCAAAGCAGGCATTCGCTAAATAAAAGCGAGCATCGAACCTGAAGGCCGGATAACCTGAAGTTGATCTTCCGTTATCCAAAGCAGGCATTCGCTAAATAAAAGCGAGCATCGAACCCGAAGGTCGGATCAACTGAAGCTGATCATCTGCTATCCAAAGCAGGCATTCGCTAAATAAAAGCGAGCATCGAAGTCGAAGGCCCGATCAACCGAAGCTAATCTTCTGCTAACCAAACAGGCATTCGCTAAATAAAAGCGAGCATCGAACACGAAGGTCGGATCAACCGAAGCTGATCATCTGCTATCCAAAGCAGGCATTCGCTAAATAAAACCGAGCATCGAACCCGAAGGCCCGAACAACCAAAACTGATCTTCTGCTAACCAAAGCAGGTATTCGCTAAATAAAAGCGAGCATCGAACCCGGTCGGATCAACCGAAGCTGATCTTCAGCTAACAAAAGCAGGCATTCGCTAAATAAAAGCGAGCATCGAACCTGAAGGCCCGATCAACAGAAGCTGATCTTTTGCTAATCTAAGCAGGAATTCGCTAAATAAAAGTGAGCATCGAACCCGAAGGCTGGATCAACCGAAGCTGATCTTTTGCTCCTCGAAGCCGGCATTCGGTAAATAAAAGAGAGCATCGAACCCGAAGGTCGAATCAACCGAAGCTGATCTTTTGCTATCCAAAGCAGGAATTCGCTAAATAAAGCGAGCATTTAACCTGAAGGCCAGATCAACCGAAGCTGATGTTCTGCTATCCAAAGCAGGCATTCGCTAAATAAAAGCGAGCATCGAACCCGAAGGCCGAATCAACCGAAGCTGATCTTCTGCTAACCAAAGCAGGCATTCGCTAAATAAAAGCGAGCATCGAACCCGAAGGTCGGATCAACCAAAGCAGGTCTTCTACTAACCAAAGCAGGCTTTCGCTAAATAAAAGCGAGCATCGAACCTGAAGGGCGGATCAACCGAAGCTGATGTTCCGCTATCCAAAGCAGGCATTCGCTAAATAAAAGAGAGCATCGAACCCGAAGGCCGGATCAACCGAAGCTGATCATCTGCTATCCAAAGCAAGCATTCGCTAAATAAAAGCGAGCATCGTACCCAAAGGCCCGATCAACCGAAGCTAATCTTCTACTAACCAAACAGGCATTCGCTAAATAAAAGCGAGCATCGAACACGAAGGCAGGATCAACTGAAGCTGATCATCTGCTATCCAAAGTAGGCATTCTCTAAATAAAATCGAGCATCGAACCCGAAGGCCCAAACAACCGAAGCTGATCTTCTGCTAACCAAAGCAGGTATTCGCTAAATAAAAGTGAGCATCGAACCCGAAGACCCGATCAATCGAAGCTGATCTTCTGCTAACCAAACAGGCATTCGCTAAATAAAAGCGAGCATCGAACCCGAAGCCCAGATCAACCGAAGATGATCTTCTGCTATCCAAAGCAGGCATTCTCTAAATAAAACCGAGCATCGAACCCGAAGGCCCGAACAACCGAAGCTGATCTTCTGCTAACCAAAGTAAGCATTCGCTAAATAAAAGCAAGCATCGAACCCGAAGATCGGATCAACCGAAGCTGATGTTCTGCTATCCAAAGCAGGAATTCACTAAATAAAGCGAGCATCGAACTCGAAGGCCCGATCAACCGAAGCTGATGTTTTGCTATCCAAAGCAGGCAATCGCTAAATAAAAATGAGCATCGAACCTGAAGGTTGGATCAACCGAAGCTGATCCTCTGCTCCTCGAAGCAGGCATTCGCTAAATAAACGCGAGCATCGAACCTGAAGGCCGGATAAAACGAGGCTGATTTTCTGCTATCCAAAGCAGGCATTCGCTAAATAAAAGCGAGCATCGAACCCGAAGGCCCAATCAACCGAAGCTGATCTTCTTCTAACTAAAGCAGGCATTCGCTAAATAAATGCGAGCATCTAACCCGAAGGCCGGATCAACCGAAGCTGATGTTCTGCAATCCAAAGCAGGCATGCGCTAAATAAAAGCGAGCATCGAACCCGAAGGCCGAATCAACCGAAGCTGATCATCTGCTAACCAAAGCAGGCATTCGCTAAATAAAAGCGAGCATCGAACCCGAAGGTCGGATCAACCGAAGTTGGTCTTCTACTAACCAAAGCAGGCATTCGCTATATAAAAGCGAGCATCGAACCCGAAGGCCCGATCAACCGAAGCTGATCTTCTGCTAACGAAACAGGCATTCGCTAAATAAAAGCGAGCATCGAACCCGAAGCCCGGATCAACCGAAGATGATCTTCTGCTATCCAAAGCAGGCATTCGCTAAATAAAAGCGAGCATCGAACCCGACGGCCGGATCAACCGAAGCTGATCATCTGCTATCCAAAGTAGGCATTCTCTAAATAAAACCGAGCATCAAACCCGAAGGCCCGAACAACCGAAGTTGATATTCTGTTAACCAAAATAGGCATTCGCTAAATAAAAGCGAGCTTCGAACCCGAAGGTCGGATCAACCGAAGTTGATCTTCTGCTAACAAAAGCAGGAATTCGCTAAATAAAAGCGAGCATCGAACCCGAAGGCCCGATCAACAGAAGCTGATCTTCTGCTAATCTAAGCAGGCATTCGCTAAATAAAAGTGAGCATCGAACCCGAAGGCTGGATCAACCGAAGCTGATCTTCTGCTCCTTGAAGCAGGCATTCGGTAAATAAAAGCGAGCATCGAACCCGAAGGTCGGATCAATCGAAGCTGATCTTCTGCTATCCAAAGCAGGAATTCGCTAAATAAAGAAAGCATCGAACCTGAAGGCCAGATCAACCGATGCTGATGTTCTAATTTCCAAAGCAGGCAATCACTAAATAAAAGAGAGCATCGAACCCGAAGGCCGAATCAACTGAAGTTGATCTTCTGCTGACCAAAGCAGGCATTCGCTAAATAAAAGCGAGCATCGAACCCGAAGGTTGGATCAACCGAAGCTGGTCTTCTACTGACCAAAGCAGGCATTCACTAAATAAAAGCGAGCATCGAACGCGAAGGCCCCATCAACCGAAGTAGATCTTCTGCTAACCAAACAGGCATTCGCTAAATAAAAGAGAGCATCGAACCCGAAGCCCGGATCAACCGAAGCTGATCTTCTGCTATCCAAAGCAGGCATTCGCTAAATAAAAGCGAGCATCGAACCCGAAGGCCCGATCAACTAACGCTGATCTTCTGCTAACCAAAGCAGACATTCGCTAAATAAAAGCGAGCATCGAACCCAAAGACCGGATCAACTGAAGATGATCTTCCGCTATCCAAAGCAGGCATTCGCTAAATAAAACCGAGCATCGAACCCGAAGGCCGGATCAACCGAAGCTGATCATCTGCTATCCAAAGCAGGCATTCGCTAAATAAAAGCGAGCATCGAACCCGAAGGCCCGATCAACCGAAGCTAATCTTCTGCTAATCAAACAGGCATTCGCTAAATAAAAGCGAGCATCGAACACGAAGGCCGGATCAACCGAAGCTGGTCATCTGCTATCCAAAGCAGGCATTCGCTAAATAAAACCGAGCATCGAACCCGAAGGCCGGATTAACCGAAGCTGACCATCTGCTATCCAAAGCAAGCATTCGCTAAATAAAACCGATCATCGAACCCGACGGCCCGAACAACCGAAGTTGATCTTCTGCTAACCAAAGCTGATCTTCTGCTAACCAAAGCAGGCATTCACTAAATAAAAGCGAGCATCGAACCCGAATGCCAGATCTACCGAAGCTGATCTTCCGCTATCCAAAGCATTCATTCGCTAAATAAAAGCGAGCATCGAACCCGAAGGCCCGATCAACCGAAGCTGATCTTCTGCTAACCAAACAGGCATTCGCTAAATAAAAGCGAGCATCGAACCCGAAGGCCAAATCAACCGAACCTGATCATCTGCTATCTAAAGCAGATATTCTCTAAATAAAACCGAGCATCGAACCCGAAGGCCCGAACAACCGAAGCTGATCTTCTGTTAACCAAAGTAGGCATTCGCTAAATAAAAGTGAGCATCAAACCCGAAGGTCGGATCAACCGAAGTTGATCTTCTGCTAACAAAAGCAGGCATTTGCTAAATAAAAGCGAGCATCGAACCCGAAGGCCCGATCAACAGAAGCTGATCTTCTGCTAATCTAAGCAGGAATTCGCTAAATAAAAGTGAGCATCGAACCCGAAGGCTGGATCAACCAAAGCTGATCTTCTGCTCCTCGAAGCAGGCATTCGGTAAATAAAAGCGAGCATCAAACCCGAGGGTCGGATCAACCGAAGCTGATCTTCTGCTATCCAAAGCAGGAATTCGCTAAATAAAGCGAGCATCGAACCTGAAGGCCAGATCAACCGAAGCTGATGTTCTAATTTACAAAGCAGGCATTCGCTAAATAAAAGAGAGCATCGAACCCGAAGGCCGAATCAACCGAAGCGGATCTTCTGCTAACCAAAGCAGGAATTCGCTAAATAAAAGCGAGCATCGAACCCGAAGGTCGGATCAACCGAAGCTGGTCTTCTACTAACCAAAGCAGGCATTCACTAAATAAAAGCGAGCAACGAACCCGAAGGCCCCATCAACCGAAGCAGATCTTCTGCTAACCAAACAGGCATTCGCTAAATAAAAGAGAGCATCGAACCCAAAGCCCGGATCAACCGAAGCTGATCTTCTGCTATCCAAAGCAGGCATACGCTAAATAAAAGCGAGCATCGAACCTGAAGGCCCGATCAACTAACGTTGATCTTCTGCTAACCAAAGCAGGCATTCGCTAAATAAAACCGAGCATCGAACCCGAAGGCCCGAACAACCGAAGCTGATCTTCTGTTAACCAAAGTAGGCATTCGCTAAATAAAAGTGAGCATCGAACCCGAAGGTCGGATCAACCGAAGCTGATCTTCTGCTAACAAAAGCAGGCATTCGCTAAATAAAAGTGAGCATCGAACCCGAAGGCCCGATCAACCGAAGCCGATCTTCTGCTAACCAAACAGGCATTCGCTAAATAAAAGCGAGCATCGAACCCGAAGGCCAGATCAATCGAAGCTGATCATCTGCTATGCAAAGCAGGCATTCTCTAAATAAAACCGAGCATCGAACCCGAAGGCCCGAACAACCGAAGCTGGTCTTCTGTTAACCAAAGTAGGCATTCGCTAAATAAAAGTGAGCATCGAACCCGAAGGTCGGATCAACCGAAGCTGATCTTCTGCTAACAAAAGCAGGCATTCGCTAAATAAAAGCGAGCATCGAACCCGAAGGCCCGATCAACAGAAGCTGATCCTCTGCTAATCTAAGCAGGAATTCGCTAAATAAAAGTGAGCATCGAACCCGAAGGCCGGATCAACTGAAGCTGATCTTCTGCTCCTCGAAGCAGGCATTCGTTAAATAAAAGCGAGCATCGAACCCGAAGGTCGGATCAACCGAAGCTGATCTTCTACTATCCAAAGCAGGAATTCGCTAAATAAAGCGAGCATCGAACCTGAAGGCCAGATCAACCGAAGTTGATGTTCTGCTATCCAAAGCAGGAATTCGCTAAATAAAAGCGAGCATCGAACCCGAAGGCCGAATCAAACGAAGCGGATCTTCTGCTAACCAAAGCACGCATTCGTTAAATAAAAGCGAGCATCGAACCCGAAGGTCGGATCAACCGAAGTTGGTCATCTACTATCCAAAGCAGGCATTCGCTAAATAAAAGCGAGCATCGAACCCGAAGACCCGATCAACCGAAGCTGATCTTCTGCTAATCAAACAGGCATTCGCTAAATAAAAGCGAGCATCGAACCTGAAGCCCAGATCAACCGAAGCTGATCTTCTGCTATCCAAAGCAGGCATTCTATAAATAAAACCGAGCATCGAACCCGAAGGCCCGAACAACCGAAGCTGATCTTCTGCTAACCAAAGTAGGCATTCGCTAAATAAAAGCGAGCATCGAACCCGAAGATCGGATCAACCGAAGCTGATGTTCTGCTATCCAAAGCAGGAATTCACTAAATAAGAACGAGCATCGAACCCGAAGGCCCGATCAACCGAAGCTGATGTTTTGCTATCCAAAGCAGGCATTCGCTAAATAAAAATGAGCATCGAACCTGAAGGTTGGATCAACCGAAGCTGATCCTCTGCTCCTCGAAGCAGGCATTCGCTAAATAAACGCGAGCATCGAACCTGAAGGCCGGATAAAACGAGGCTGATTTTCTGCTATCCAAAGCAGGCATTCGCTAAATAAAAGCGAGCATCGAACCCGAAGGCGCAATCAACCCAAGCTGATCTTCTTCTAAGCAAAGTAGGCATTCGCTAAATAAATGCGAGCATCTAACCCGAAGGCCGGATCAACCGAAGCTGATGTTCTGCAATCCAAAGCAGGCATGCGCTAAATAAAAGCGAGCATCGAACCCGAAGGCCGAATCAACCGAAGCTGATCATCTGCTAACCAAAGCAGGCATTCGCTAAATAAATGCGAGCATCGAACCCGAAGGTCGGATCAACCGAAGTTTGTCTTCTACTAACCAAAGAAGGCATTCGCTAAATAAAAGCGAGCATCGAACCCGAAGGCCCGATCAGCCGAAGCTGATCTTCTGCTAACCAAACAGGCATTCGCTAAATAAAAGCGAGCATCGAACCCGAAGCCCGGATCAATCGAAGCTGATCTTCTGCTATCCAAAGCAGGCATTCGCTAAATAAAAGCGAGCATCGAACCCGAAGTCCCAATCAACTAACGTTGATCTTCTGCTAACCAAAGCAGGCATTCGCTAAATAAAAGCGAGCATCGAACCCGACGGCCGGATCAACCGAAGTTGATCATCTGCTATCCAAAGTAGGCATTCTCTAAATAAAACCGAGCATCAAACCCGAAGGCCCGAACAACCGAAGTTGATCTTCTGTTAACCAAAATAGGCATTCGCTAAATAAAAGCGAGCTTCGAACCCGAAGGTCGGATCAACCGAAGTTGATCTTCTGCTAACAAAAGCAGGAATTCGCTAAATAAAAGCGAGCATCGAACCCGAAGGCCCGATCAACAGAAGTTGATCTTCTGCTAATCTAAGCAGGCCTTCGCTAAATAAAAGTGAGCATCGAACCCGAAGGCTGGATCAACCGAAGCTGATCTTCTGCTCCTCGAAGCAGGCATTCGGTAAATAAAAGCGAGCATCGAACCCGAAGGTCGGATCAACCGAAGCTGATCTTCTGCTATCCAAAGCAGGAATTCACTAAATAAAGCGAGCATCGAACCTGAAGGCCAGATCAACCGATGCTGATGTTCTAATTTCCAAAGCAGGCAATCGCTAAATAAAAGAGAGCATCGAACCCGAAGGCCGAATCAACTGAAGTTGATCTTCTGCTGACCAAAGCAGTCATTCGCTAAATAAAAGCGAGCATCGAACCCGAAGGTCGGATCAACCGAAGCTGGTCTTCTACTAACCAAAGCAGGCATTCACTAAATAAAAGCAAGCATCGAACGCGAAGGCCCCATCAACCGAAGTAGATCTTCTGCTAACCAAACAGGCATTCGCTAAATAAAAGAGAGCATCGAACCCGAAGCCCGGATCAACCGAAGCTGATCTTCTGCTATCCAAAGCAGGCATTCGCTAAATAAAAGCGAGCATCGAACCCGAAGGCCCGATCAACTAACGCTGATCTTCTGCTAACCAAAGCATGCATTCGCTAAATAAAAGCGAGCATCGAACCCAAAGACCGGATCAACCGAAGATGATATTCCGCTATCCAAAGCAGGCATTCGCTAAATAAAACCGAGCATCGAACCCGAAGGCCGGATCAACCGAAGCTGATCATCTGCTATCTAAAGCAGGCATTCGCTAAATAAAAGCGAGCATCGAACCCGAAGGCCCGATCAATCGAAGCTAATCTTCTGCTAACCAAACAGGCATTCGCTAAATAAAAGCGAGCATCGAACACGAAGGCCGGATCAACCGAAGCTGGTCATCTGCTATCCAAAGCAGGCATTCGCTAAATAAAACCGAGCATCGAACCCGAAGGCCGAATCAACCGAAGCTGACCATCTGCTATCCAAAGCAAGCATTCGCTAAATAAAACCGATCATCGAACCCGACGGCCCGAACAACCGAAGTTGATCTTCTGCTAACCAAAGCTGATCTTCTGCTAACCAAAGCAGGCATTCACTAAATAAAAGCGAGCATCGAACCCGAATGCCAGATCTACCGAAGCTGATCTTCCGCTATCCAAAGCATTCAATCGCTAAATAAAAGCGAGCATCGAACCCGAAGGCCCGATCAACCAAAGCTGATCTTCTGCTAACCAAACAGGCATTAGCTAAATAAAAGCGAGCATCGAACCCGAAGGCCAGATCAACCGAACCTGATCATCTGCTATCCAAAGCAGATATTCTCTAAATAAAACCGAGCATCGAACCCGAAGGCCCGAACAACCGAAGTTGATCTTCTGTTAACCAAAGTAGGCATTCGCTAAATAAAAGTGAGCATCGAACCCGAAGGTCGGATCAACCGAAGCTGATCTTCTGCTAACAAAAGCAGGCATTCGCTAAATAAAAGCGAGCATCGAACCCGAAGGCCCGATCAACAGAAGCTGATCTTCTGCTAATCTAAGCAGGAATTCGCTAAATAAAAGTGAGCATCGAACCCGAAGGCTGGATCAACCGAAGTTGATCTTCTGCTCCTCGAAGCAGGCATTCGGTAAATAAAAGCGAGCATCAAACCCGAGGGTCGGATCAACCGAAGCTGATCTTCTGCTATCCAAAGCAGGAATTCGCTAAATAAAGCGAGCATCGAACCTGAAGGCCAGATCAACCGAAGCTGATGTTCTAATTTCCAAAGCAGGCATTCGCTAAATAAAAGCGAGCATCGAACCCGAATGCCAAATCAACCGAAGCTGATCTTCTGCTAACCAAAGCAGGCATTCGCTAAATAAAAGCGAGCATCGAACCCGAAGGTCGGATCAACCGAAGCTGATCTTCTGCTATCCAAAGCAGGAATTCGCTAAATAAAGCGAGCATCGAACCTGAAGGCCAGATCAACCGAAGCTGATGTTCTAATTTACAAAGCAGACATTCGCTAAATAAAAGCGAGCATCGAACCCGAAGGCCGAATCAACCGAAGCGGATCTTCTGCTAACCAAAGCAGGCATTCGCTAAATAAAAGCGAGCATCGAACCCGAAGGTCGGATCAACCGAAGCTGGTCTTCTACTAACCAAAGCAGGAATTCACTAAATAAAAGTGAGCATTGAACCCGAAGGCCCCATCAACCGAAGCAGATCTTCTGCTAACCAAACAGGCATTCGCTAAATAAAAGAGAGCATCAAACCCAAAGCCCGGATCAACCGAAGCTGATCTTCTGCTAACCAAACAGGCATTCGCTAAATAAAAGCGAGCATCGAACCCGAAGGCCAGATCAACCGAACCTGATCATCTGCTATCCAAAGCAGATATTCTCTAAATAAAACTGAGCATCGAACCCAAAGGCCTGAACAACCGAAGCTGATCTTCTGTTAACCAAAGTAGGCATTCGCTAAATAAAAGTGAGCATCGAACCCGAAGGTCGGATCAACCCAAGCTGATCTTCTGCTAACAAAAGCAGGCATTCGCTAAATAAAAGCGAGCATCGAACCCGAAGGCCCGATCAACAGAAGCTGATCTTCTGCTAATCTAAGCAGGAATTCGCTAAATAAAAGTGAGCATCGAACTTGAAGGCTAGATCAACTGAAGCTGATCTTCTGCTCCTCGAAGCAGGCATTCGTTAAATAAAAGCGAGCATCGAACCCGAAGGTCGGATCAACCGAAGCTGATCTTCTGCTATCCTAAGCAGGAATTCGCTAAATAAAGCGAGCATCGAACCTGAAGGCCAGATCAACCGAAGTTGATGTTCTGCTATCCAAAGCAAGAATTCGCTAAATAAAAGCGAGCATCGAACCCGAAGGTCGAATCAACCGAAGCTGATCTTCTGCTAACCAAAGCACGCATTCGCTAAATAAAAGCGAGCATCGAACCCGAAGGTCAGATCAACCGAAGCTGGTCATCTACTATCCAAAGCAGGCATTCGCTAAATAAAAGCGAGCATCGAACCCGAAGACCCGATCAACCGAAGCTGATCTTCTGCTAACCAAACAGGCATTCGCTAAATAAAAGCGAGCATCGAACCCGAAGCCCAGATCAACCGAAGCTGATCTTCTGCTATCCAAAGCAAGCATTCTATAAATAAAACCGAGCATCGAACCCGAAGGCCCGAACAACCGAAGCTGATCTTCTGCTAACCAAAGTAGGCATTTGCTAAATAAAAGCGAGCATCAAACCCGTAGGTCGGATCAACCAAAGTTGATCTTCTGCTAACCAAAGCAGGAATTCGCTAAATAAAAGCAAGCATTAAACCCGAAGGGGGAATCAACCGAAGTTGATCTTCTGCTGACCAAAGCAGTCATTCGCTAAATAAAAGCGAGCATCGAACCCGAAGGTCGGATCAACCGAAGCTGGTCTTCTACTAACCAAAGCAGGCATTCACTAAATAAAAGCAAGCATCGAACGCGAAGGCCCCATCAACCGAAGTAGATCTTCTGCAAACCAAACAGGCATTCGCTAAATAAAAGAGAGCATCGAACCCGAAGCCCGGATCAACCGAAGCTGATCTTCTGCTATCCAAAGCAGGCATTCGCTAAATAAAAGCGAGCATCGAACCCGAAGGCCCGATCAACTAACGCTGATCTTCTGCTAACCAAAGCATGCATTCGCTAAATAAAAGCGAGCATCGAACCCAAAGACCAGATCAACCGAAGATGATATTCCGCTATCCAAAGCAAGCATTCGCTAAATAAAACCGAGCATCGAACCCGAAGGCCGGATCAACCGAAGCTGATCATCTGCTATCTAAAGCAGGCATTCGCTAAATAAAAGCGAGCATCGAACCCGAAGGCCCGATCAACCGAAGCTAATCTTCTGCTAACCAAACAGGCATTCGCTAAATAAAAGCGAGCATCGAACACGAAGGCCGGATCAACCGAAGCTGGTCATCTGCTATCCAAAGCAGGCATTCGCTAAATAAAACCGAGCATCGAACCCGAAGGCCGAATCAACCGAAGCTGACCATCTGCTATCCAAAGCAAGCATTCGCTAAATAAAACCGATCATCGAACCCGACGGCCCGAACAACCGAAGTTGATCTTCTGCTAACCAAAGCTGATCTTCTGCTAACCAAAGCAGGCATTCACTAAATAAAAGCGAGCATCGAACCCGAATGCCAGATCTACCGAAGCTGATCTTCGGCTAACCAAAGCAGGCATTCGCGAAATAAAAGCGAGCATCGAACCCGAAGGCCCGATCAACCAAAGCTGATCTTCTGCTAACCAAACAGGCATTAGCTAAATAAAAGCGAGTATCGAACCCGAAGGCCAGATCAACCGAACCTGATCATCTGCTATCCAAAGCAGATATTCTCTAAATAAAACCGAGCATCGAACCCGAAGGCCCGAACAACCGAAGTTGATCTTCTGTTAACCAAAGTAGGCATTCGCTAAATAAAAGTGAGCATCGAACCCGAAGGTCGGATTAACCGAAGCTGATCTTCTGCTAACAAAAGCAGGCATTCGCTAAATAAAAGCGAGCATCGAACCCGAAGGCCCGATCAACAGAAGCTGATCTTCTGCTAATCTAAGCAGGAATTCGCTAAATAAAAGTGAGCATCGAACCCGAAGGCTGGATCAACCGAAGTTGATCTTCTGCTCCTCGAAGCAGGCATTCGGTAAATAAAAGCGAGCATCAAACCCGAGGGTCGGATCAACCGAAGCTGATCTTCTGCTATCCAAAGCAGGAATTCGCTAAATAAAGCGAGCATCGAACCTGAAGGCCAGATCAACCGAAGCTGATGTTCTAATTTCCAAAGCAGGCATTCGCTAAATAAAAGCGAGCATCGAACCCGAAGGCCGAATCAACCGAAGCTGATCTTCTGCTAACCAAAGCAGGCATTCGCTAAATAAAAGCGAGCATCGAACCCGAAGGTCGGATCAACCGAAGCTGATCTTCTGCTATCCAAAGCAGGAATTCGCTAAATAAAGCGAGCATCGAACCTGAAGGCCAGATCAACCGAAGCTGATGTTCTAATTTACAAAGCAGACATTCGCTAAATAAAAGCGAGCATCGAACCCGAAGGCCGAATCAACCGAAGCGGATCTTCTGCTAACCAAAGCAGGCATTCGCTAAATAAAAGCGAGCATCGAACCCGAAGGTCAGATCAACAGAAGCTGGTCTTCTACTAACCAAAGCAGGAATTCACTAAATAAAAGTGAGCATTGAACCCGAAGGCCCCATCAACCGAAGCAGATCTTCTGCTAACCAAACAGGCATTCGCTAAATAAAAGAGAGCATCAAACCCAAAGCCCGGATCAACCGAAGCTGATCTTCTGCTAACCAAACAGGCATTCGCTAAATAAAAGCGAGCATCGAACCCGAAGGCCAGATCAACCGAACCTGATCATCTGCTATCCAAAGCAGATGTTCTCTAAATAAAACTGAGCATCGAACCCAAAGGCCTGAACAACCGAAGCTGATCTTCTGTTAACCAAAGTAGGCATTCGCTAAATAAAAGTGAGCATCGAACCCGAAGGTCGGATCAACCCAAGCTGATCTTCTGCTAACAAAAGCAGGCATTCGCTAAATAAAGGCGAGCATCGAACCCGAAGGCCCGATCAACAGTAGCTGATCTTCTGCTAATCTAAGCAGGAATTCGCTAAATAAAAGTGAGCATCGAACTTGAAGGCTAGATCAACTGAAGCTGATCTTCTGCTCCTCGAAGCAGGCATTCGTTAAATAAAAGCGAGCATCGAACCCGAAGGTCGGATCAACCGAAGCTGATCTTCTGCTATCCAAAGCAGGAATTCGCTAAATAAAGCGAGCATCGAACCTGAAGGCCAGATCAACCGAAGTTGATGTTCTGCTATCCAAAGCAAGAATTCGCTAAATAAAAGCGAGCATCGAACCCGAAGGTCGAATCAACCGAAGCTGATCTTCTGCTAACCAAAGCACGCATTCGCTAAATAAAAGCGAGCATCGAACCCGAAGGTCGGATCAACCGAAGCTGGTCATCTACTATCCAAAGCAGGCATTCGCTAAATAAAAGCGAGCATCGAACCCGAAGACCCGATCAACCGAAGCTGATCTTCTGCTAACCAAACAGGCATTCGCTAAATAAAAGCGAGCATCGAACCCGAAGCCCAGATCAACCGAAGCTGATCTTCTGCTATCCAAAGCAGGCATTCTATAAATAAAACCGAGCATCGAACCCGAAGGCCCGAACAACCGAAGTTGATCTTCTGCTAACCAAAGTAGGCATTCGCTAAATAAAAGCGAGCATCGAACCCGTAGGTCGGATCAACCAAAGTTGATCTTCTGCTAACCAAAGCAGTTATTCGCTAAATAAAAGCAAGCATTAAACCCGAAGGGCGAATCAACCGAAGTTGATCTTCTGCTAACCAAAGCAGGCATTCGCTAAATAAAAGCGAGCATCGAACCCGAAGGTCGGATCAACCGAAGCTGGTCTTCTACTAACCAAAGCTGGCATTCGCTAAATAAAAGCGAGCATCGAATCCGAAGTCCCGATCAACCGAAGCTGATCATCTGCTAACCAAACAGGCAATCGCAAAATAAAAGCGAGCATCGAACCCGAAGCCCAGATCAACCGAAGCTGATCTTCTGCTATCCAACGCAGGCATTCGCTAATTAAAATGAGCATCGAACCCGAAGGCCCGATAAACTAACGTTGATCTTCTGCTAACCAAAGCAGGCATTCCCTAAATAAAAGCGAGCATCGAACCCGAAGGCCCGATCAACAGAAGCTGATCTTCTGCTAATCTCAGCAGGCATTCGCTAAATAAAAGTGAGCATCGAACCTGAAGGCTGGATCAATCAAAGCTGATCTTATGCTCCTCGAAGCAGGCATTCGCTAAATAAAAGCGAGCATCGAACCTGAAGGCCGGATTAACCGAAGCTGATATTCTACAAACTTAAGCAGGCATTCGCTAAATAAAAGCGAGCATCGAACCCGAAGGTCGGATCAACCGAAGTTGATCTTCTGTTATCCAAAGCAGGCATTCGCTAAATAAAAGCGAGCATCGAACCCGAAGGCCCGATCAACCAAAGTTGATCTTCTGCTAACCAAAGCAGGAATTCGCTAAATAAAAGCAAGCATCGAACCCGAAGGCCAAATCAACCGAAGCTGATCTTCTGCTAACCAAAGCAGGCATTCGCTAAATAAAAGCGAGCATCGAACCCGAAGGTCGGGTCAACCGAAGCTGGTCTTCTACTAACCAAAGCCGGTATTCTCTAAATAAAAGCGAGCATCGAACCCGAAGGCCCCATCAATCGAAGCAGATCTTCTGCTAACCAAACAGGCATTCGCTAAATAAAAGAGAGCATCGAACCCGAAGCCCGGATCAAATGAAGCTGATCTTCTGCTATCCAAAGCAGGCATTCGCTAAATAAAAGCGAGCATCGAACCCGAAGGCCCGATCAAATAACGTTGATCTTCTGCTAACCAAAGCAGGCATTCGCTAAATAAAAGCGAGCATCGAACCCAAAGACCGGATCAACCGAAGCTGATCTTCCGCTATCCAAAGCAGGCATTCGCTAAATAAAAGCGAGCATCGAACCCGAAGGCCGGATCAACCGAAGTTGATCATCTGCTATCCAAAGCAGGCATTCGCTAAATAAAAGCGAGCATCGAACCCGAAGGCCCGATCAACCGAAGTCGATCTTCTGCTAACCAAACAGGCATTCGCTAAATAAAAGTGTGAAGGAAAATTGCGATCTAAACGCAGCGGAAAACAAAAATTTCCTTTAGTGATCCTTACGAATGAGCATGGTCAGTGATAGAATCGTTACCTCTTTGTGGCGATTCAGATCTTTGATGCAGCGATCACAAGCGTTGATGAAGTGCAACGCCTCTACTCAGTCCACACGAACAGCTTCCGGTCACAGTGCTAGCTGCTTACGAACGGAATTATTTGAGTGAGAAAAGAGAATCAAAAACGAAAATGCATCAAGTGAAAGCTTCATCACAAGGGTTCCTTTTATAGACTCTCTTGTGGGCTACGGGCTAAAACCCAATTCACATGATCCATAATAATATTGTATATTATTATAATAACTATTATTATAATAAATATATTTATTTTATTATTATTTTATAACCATTATAAAATAACAATAATTATTATTATATTATCCGAATTTCTATTTTTCACTTAAGTGCACCGTACCTTACGGTGTTCCTTTTTGATTTCTCTATCTCTCATCAAACTGTCCTTATGTGTGTGACCCTGTAGGATTTCGTAACGTTGGTAATTACATTAAATTATATATTTAACATAATAAACAGTAAGCGGTATCTAGCAACACATCACTGCTACCCAAGTCACGAAAATGTCATGTGATCTGACAAAACCTTTTTCGTGATAATATATGTTTGTACAATTACCCTTTTGCCCCTATGTCTATATTGAACACAAGGCATACACTGTGTCATCCTTGTCCAGTTCAATATTGGGCCCTTAGACATTTCTCCTGTTATGCAGGATTGGCAAATTCCATCTAGGACACTCATGTCCCTCAGCATGCTTCGTGGAGTGCCCATCAACTGTCTTTATGATCATCCAGTTACGGATAATGTTTGATCAGCAATAAAGCACCCGACTCTACATCTAGGGTCCATAGTGGTTTCAGGTCGAAGGGTGGTAATACACCATTATCACCATGAGAATAACTTATGACACTTTGCATAACATACTATGTAGTATTCTCATAGCGGGTCAATCCGGTATAAATATTACTCCTAATATTTATACCTATGTCAAGACTTGGTAACTCTTTATCCATGATCCATGAGATGTGATCATCAGTCTATCTTCATAATAGTCTCAATGCTTTTAATGTTATCCCACTTTGCAATAAAGCTTGACTACGGATATTTTAAGAATAATGTCTTTATGTTTAATGGGATCTCATGATTAAGTCACACTTAACATTTCATTAAACAGACTAACTATTCTAGGGACTTTATTATTCTGAAAGACAAACATAATAAAGAAATACCTTTTATTATTAAACGAATAATCTGATACAAGTACCAAAAAGTATTGGCCTCTAGGGCTTACACCAACAATCTCCCACTAGCACTAGAGCCAATTAGGCATACCCTTAATACCCATAGATCTAGTATGACCATCATGCTTCTGTTGCGCAAGAGGCTTTGTTAATGGGTCAGCGATATTGTCAAGTGTAGGTACTCTGCATATCTTCACATCTCCACGATCGATTATCTCTCGAATGAGGTGATAACGCCTAAGTATGTGTTTGGATCGTTGGTGAGATCTAGGCTCCTTAGCTTGTGCGATAGCACCATTGTTATCACAATATAAACCAATGGGATCCACAATGTTAGGGACTATGCCAAGTTCACTAATGAACTTCTTGATCCAAACAGCTTCCTTTGCTGCATTTGAGGCAGCAATATACTCGGCCTCAGTTGTAGAATCAGCAACTGTTTCTTGCTTTGAACTTTTCCAGCTCACAGCGCCACCATTGAGACAGAACACATAACCAGATTGTGATCTAAAATCATCCTTATCTGTCTGGAAGCTAGCATCAGTGTAACCAATTACATCAAGCTCTTCCTGACCTCCATATATCAAGAATGAATCCTTAGTCCTTCTCAAGTACTTAAGGATATTCTTGACAGCTACCCAGTGAGCATCACCGGGATCAGATTGGTACCTACTCGTTGCACTTAATGCATACGAGACATCTGGTCGAGTACATAACATGGCATACATGATAGATCCTATTGCAGATGCATATGGAATCTTATTCATGCGATCCCTTTCTTCCTTAGTTGAAGGGGATTGTGTTTTTGATAAACACAGACCATGTTGCATAGGTATGAATCCTTTCTTGGAATCATGCATATTAAAGCGTCTCAACACTTTATCTATGTATGTACTCTGACTTAGGCCAAGCAGTTTTTGTGATCTATCTCTATAGATCCTAATTCCTAATATATAGGCTGCTTCACCTAGGTCTTTCATAGAAAAACAATTCCCTAACCAAGTCTTCACTTGTTGCAAGGTAGGGACATCGTTTCCAATGAGTAATATGTCATCTACATATAATACCAAAAACACGATCATGCTCCCACTAACCTTCTTGTAGACACAAGGTTCATCTTCATTTTTGATGAATCCATATTGTCTTACGGTTTCATCAAAACGAAGATTCCAGCTTCTGGAAGCTTGCTTCAATCCATAGATTGATCGCTGTAACTTGCATATCTTTTGGGCATCTTGTGGTATGTCAAATCCTTCAGGTTGTGTCATGTACACATCCTCAAGAAGATTCCCATTAAGGAAAGCAGTTTTGACATCCATCTGCCATATTTCATAATCATGATATGCAGCGATGGCAAGTAAAATCCGAACAGATTTAAGCATTGCAACTGGTGAAAAGGTTTCATCATAGTCAACCCCATGAATTTGTTTATAGCCTTTTGCAACCAGTCTTGCTTTATAGGTATGTACCTTACCATCCATGTCAGTCTTCTTCTTGAAGACCCACTTGCATCCTATAGGGTTAACTCCTATAGGAGGTTCTACCAAGGTCCAAACCTGGTTTGTGTACATGGAATCCATTTCAGATTTCATGGCTTCTAGCCACTTCTCAGACTCAGGACCAGTTATGGCCTCTTTGTAGGTCACAGGCTCATCTTGATCCATGAGTAATACATCACCCTGATCACTTATGAGATATCCATATCTCTCAGGTTGGTGACGTATCCTGCTTGACCTACGCTGGTCTTGTTCTTCTTGAGCAGGTTGCTCTTCCACAACTACTTGTGTTTCCCGCTCTAGTTCCTCCATAGGTGTTTCAATGTTTTGTGATTCTTGAATTTCTTCAAGCTCTATTTTCCTCCCACTGTTTCCTTTGGAAATAAAATCCCTTTCCAGAAAGACTCCAGTTCGAGCGACAAACACTTTGCCCTCAGAAGGATTGTAGAAGTAATATCCTCTTGTTTCTTTAGGATACCCCACAAATAAGCATTTGTCAGATTTGGGCTCAAGCTTGGTTGAAATTTGTCGTTTGACGTAAACCTCGCAACCCCAAATCTTCATGTAAGACATATGTGGTTTCTTACCACTCCATATCTCATATGGTGTCTTATCAACCTTTTTGGATGGAACACAGTTAAGTGTGTAAGCTGCTGTTAATAATGCATGTCCCCAAAAGGAGTTTGGAAGATCGACGTGACTCATCATGGATCGGACCATGTCTAACAAGGTTCGATTTCTTCTCTCAGATACACCATTCCATTGTGGTGTTCCAGGAGGAGTAAGTTGGGATAGAATCCCATACTCTTTTAGATGGTCATCAAATTCTAGGCTTAAATATTCACCGCCTCGATCTGATCGAAGAACTTTAATATTCTTACCTAGTTGGTTTTGTACTTCATTCTTAAATTCCTTGAACTTTTCAAAGGACTCAGATTTGTGTTTCATTAAATACACATATCCGTATCTACTGAAGTCATCAGTAAAAGTGATGAAGTACTGAAAACCTCCTCTGGCTGGTATGTTCAGTGGTCCACATACATCAGTATGTATGAGTGCCAAAAGATCATTAGCCCTTTCACCTTTTCCTGTGAATGGGGACTTTGTCATCTTTCCAATTAAACAAGATCTGCATGTCTCATATGATTCATAATCAAAAGAGTCCAAGAGTCCATCTTTATGGAGTTTGGAAATGCGTTTCTCATTTATGTGGCCTAATCGACAGTGCCAAAGGTAAGTTGGATTCAACTCATTAGGTTTCAACCTTTTAGTATTAATGTTATAAATTGGCATTTCAAGATCAAGGACATATAGTCCATTATTCATTTTTGCAGTAGCATAGAATATATCATTCAAATAAATGGAGCAACAATTGTTCCTTATTATGAATGAAAAACCAAACTTGTCCAAACAAGAAACGGAAATAATATTCCTGCTAATTGCAGGTACATAATAACAGTTCTCTAACTGAATTATTAAACCACTAGGTAAAGTTAAAACATAAGTTCCTACAGCTAAAGCAGCAACCTTTGCTCCATTGCCAACTCGTAGGTCAACTTCACCTTTTGCCAAATTTCTACTCCTTTTTAGCCCCTGCACATTAGTACAAATGTGAGAACCGCATCCAGTATCTAATACCCATGATGCAGAAGTAGATAAATTAATTTCAATAACAAAAATACCTGAATTTGAAGTCTCTACTCCATTATTCTTATCTTCCAGGTACTTTGGGCAATTTCTCTTCCAATGTCCGGTCTTACCGCAATGGAAGCAAGTGCCCTCCTTTGCTATTCCTCCACTAGGCTTCAAAACAGGAGGAGTGGGTTTGGGTTTGGCAACTTCCTTGCCTTTCCCTCTACCACCCTGTTTGATGGGCCTCTTGTTCTGTTTCTTTCCATTACTGACCATCAGAATGGATTTCCCTTTTGTCTTCATATTCTGCTCAGCAGTTCTCAACATGCCTAGCAGTTCTGGAAGACTTTTGTCCAAGTCATTCATATTGAAATTCAGGACAAACTGACTGAAGCTCTCTAGCAACGATTGCAAGATCAGATCAATCGCAAGTTCCTTTCCAAGGGGAAACCCTAATCTGTCAAGGTTCTCCACATACCCAATCATCTTGAGTACATGGGGACTTACAGGGGCTCCCTCAGCTAACTTGCTGTTAAAAAGGGACTTTGAAACCTGAAACCTCTCATTTCTTGCTTGCTCTTGATAAAGCGTTTTCAGATGTCCGATCATATCGAATGCAGACATGTTCTCGTGTTGCTTTTGCAACTCAGAGTTCATGGTAGCAAGCATGAGGCAAGCGGTTTCATTGGCATCATCGAAATGCTTCTTATAAGCATCTCTTTCTGCCTTTGGTGCAGAACTAGGAGGTTCCTCCTCAGGAACTGGTGTCTCCAAGACATACAGCTTCTTATCGTGCTTGAGGACAATCCTCAGATTACGGTGCCAATCCAGGAAATTTGTCCCAGACAATTTTTCCTTATCTAGGATGGATCGCAAAATATTGTTCGATGTGTTTGTTGTCATGGTAATCTACAAGAGAAATATGAAAATATAAGTATCATTAAAACAACATATTTAATTAGGCCTTTAATCAAATATGCTCCCACTATTTTATTCAAAACAAATGACCCTCATCATTTGATTCGGAAAATCCCGTTGGAAGACTTTCTAGTGGGTCGAGATCCATGTTTCACTTTGTTTTAAGTCAGCGTTAGGCTGATTACACAAAACTAAGTTATTTAGGTAGGAACTCCTTCCAATTGTATCTCATACAACTCTCGAATATTTTCAATTGGGTGAATAACTCCTTATTCTGATCCATCACATGAATCATTCCCAATTCTTGCTTCTAAACATATATAATCTTATTATAATTTGTTTAGTTAAGTTTGACCCATTGTTTTAGCAATTGGATATTACAATTATCCCATCACACCTTACTAATATAGAACATGAACCTCGCGTAGGCGAAACCTACAATGCTCGATACTAGTCTTGATGAGTGCTAAAAATTGGAAAGCATAAACTTAATATTTAATTTGGAGGGAATTTGTTATTAGTTTGATCTCACCGGCTTCACATGCAAAACGTCTCTCACATGCATCAACATACAATTACATGCATCAACATACATATAAAAAAGATACAATTATGGCCCCTAACGCAATTGTTCTCTCAAGCCAATGAGAGAACCTAAGCTAACCTAATAACGATCTAAGCTTCTCCAAGCATGATCTCCAAGGTTATCCTCCTTTAATATTGAATACTTCCTTTTTTTTTTCCATAACATAATATTACATTACATATAAGAAAACTCGTTTTACATACGAGGGAGTGAGATGAGAAAAGAAGTTACATAAAGAGATTGAGAGAGAGGCACGACACGCAGGCCGTATTCAAAAATCCCAAAACAATAATAAAGGAAAAACTAAGGCCATAACTGATCACCACAAATAAATAATAATAAACACACTTTTATTATTAGTTTAAAATTCCGATAATTAAATAAACTAAATTAAATTTCGACTGATTGATCACACTTTGCAGACTTAGCCGGGGTTTCCGCTGCCCGGTCGTTTCCTGCACAACTTTTATGAACACTTCATTGTATTTCACGTCGTTTCCTGCACAACTTTTGTGCATTTACAACCCCAACCGGAAAAGTCTGCGGCAATACAACACTTGTACTGCCATTAATCCTAATGCAACAATTTCATGCCGTCAAACACAACTCGATTGATAACTCAATATGATAGATCAACATGTCATTGCTTCACCATACTAACGTCGGATTCCGAAGCGAATGAAAATGATGATCTTTCAAAAAGAATTACAATCCTTATGTGATTGAATGGATGAAATCAAAACAGTATATCCCATATACCATCTTTGCATCAGAATTTCTTATATCTTATATAAAAGTGATCGATCTAATTGTGTAACCTATGTATGATCAATGTATCGCACAACTTCACCATACTAATGTCGGTTTCTGAAGCATAATCAACATCAATCATCCAAATCGTACACAACAGATGCCAAATTTAATTAATCGTTTATTGTTAAATTCATTCTGTGTTTTAATCGAATCAAATACAGAAAAGACGGAAATTTAACAGCTATCAGATCCATGGTTTCGTAAGTGGCTCTGATACCACTGAAGGAAAATTGCGATCTAAACGCAGCGGAAAACAAAAATTTCCTTTAGTGATCCTTACGAATGAGCATGGTCAGTGATAGAATCGTTACCTCTTTGTGGCGATTCAGATCTTTGATGCAGCGATCACAAGCGTTGATGAAGTGCAACGCCTCTACTCAGTCCACACGAACAGCTTCCGGTCACAGTGCTAGCTGCTTACGAACGGAATTATTTGAGTGAGAAAAGAGAATTAAAAACGAAAATGCATCAAGTGAAAGCTTCATCACAAGGGTTCCTTTTATAGACTCTCTTGTGGGCTACGGGCTAAAACCCAATTCACATGATCCATAATAATATTATATATTATTATAATAACTATTATTATAATAAATATATTTATTTTATTATTATTTTATAACCATTATAAAATAACAATAATTATTATTATATTATCCGAATTTCTATTTTTCACTTAAGTGCACCGTACCTTACGGTGTTCCTTTTTGATTTCTCTATCTCTCATCAAACTGTCCTTATGTGTGTGACCCTGTAGGATTTCGTAACGTTGGTAATTACATTAAATTATATATTTAACATAATAAACAGTAAGCGGTATCTAGCAACACATCACTGCTACCCAAGTCACGAAAATGTCATGTGATATGACAAAACCTTTTTCGTGATAATATATGTTTGTACAATTACCCTTTTGCCCCTATGTCTATATTGAACACAAGGCATACACTGTGTCATCCTTGTCCAGTTCAATATTGGGCCCTTAGACATTTCTCCTGTTATGCAGGATTGGCAAATTCCATCTAGGACACTCATGTCCCTCAGCATGCTTCGTGGAGTGCCCATCAACTGTCTTTATGATCATCCAGTTACGGATAATGTTTGATCAGCAATAAAGCACCCGACTCTACATCTAGGGTCCATAGTGGTTTCAGGTCGAAGGGTGGTAATACACCATTATCACCATGAGAATAACTTATGACACTTTGCATAACATACTATGTAGTATTCTCATAGCGGGTCAATCCGGTATAAATATTACTCCTAATATTTATACCTATGTCAAGACTTGATAACTCTTTATCCATGATCCATGAGATGTGATCATCAGTCTATCTTCATAATAGTCTCAATGCTTTTAATGTTATCCCACTTTGCAATAAAGCTTGACTACGGATATTTTAAGAATAATGTCTTTATGTTTAATGGGATCTCATGATTAAGTCACACTTAACATTTCATTAAACAGACTAACTATTCTAGGGACTTTATTATTCTGAAAGACAAACATAATAAAGAAATACCTTTTATTATTAAACGAATAATCCGATACAAGTACCAAAAAGTATTGGCCTCTAGGGCTTACACCAACAAAGCGAGCATCGAACCCGAAGGCCAGATCAACCGAAGCTGATCATCTGCTATCCAAAGCAGGCATTCTCTAAATAAAACCGAGCATCGAACCCGAAGGCCCGAACAACTGAAGCTGATCTTCTGTTAACCAAAGTAGGCATTCGGTAAATAAAAGTGAGCATCGAACCCGAAGGTCGGATCAACCGAAGCAGATCTTCTGCTAACAAAAGCAGGCATTCGCTAAATAAAAGCGAGCATCGAACCCGAAGGCCCGATCAACAGAAGCTGATCTTCTGCTAATCTAAGCAGGAATTCGCTAAATAAAAGTGAGCATCAAACCCGAAGGCTAGATCAACCGAAGTTGATCTTCTGCTCCTCGAAGCAGGCATTCGGTAAATAAAAGCGAGCATCGAACCCGAAGGTCGGATCAACCGAAGCTGATCTTCTGCTATCCAAAGCAGGAATTCGCTAAATAAAGCGAGCATCGAACCTGAAGGCCAGATCAACCGAAGTTGATGTTCTGCTATCCAAAGCAGGCATTCGCTAAATAAAAGCGAGCATCGAACCCGAAGGCCGAATCAACCGAAGCTGATCTTCTGCTAACCAAAGCACGCATTTGCTAAATAAAAGCGAGCATCGAACCCGAAGGTCGGATCAACCGAAGCTGGTCATCTACTATTCAAAGCAGGCATTCGCTAAATACAAGCGAGCATCGAACCCAAAGACCCGATCAACCGAAGCTGATCTTCTGCTAACCAAACAGGCATTCGCTAAATAAAAGCGAGCATCGAACCCGAAGCCCAGATCAACCGAAGCTGATCTTCTGCTATCCAAAGCCGGAATTCTCTAAATAAAGTGAGCATCGAACCTGAAGGCCAGATCAACCGAAGTTGATGTTCTGCTATCCAAAGCAGGCATTCGCTAAATAAAAGCGAGCATCGAACCCGAAGGCCGAATCAACCGCAGCTGATCTTCTGCTAACCAAAGCACGCATTCGCTAAATAAAAGCGAGCATCGAACCCGAAGGTCGGATCAACCGAAGCTGGTCATCTACTATCCAAAGCAGGCATTCGCTAAATAAAAGCGAGCATCGAACCCGAAGACCCGATCAACCGAAGCTGATCATCTGCTATCCAAAGCTGGCATTCTCTAAATAAAACCGAGCATCGAACCCGAAGGCCCGAACAACCGAAGCTGATCTTCTGCTAACCAAAGTAGGCATTCGCTAAATAAAAGCGAGCATCGAACCCGTAGGTCGGATCAACCAAAGTTGATCTTCTGCTAACCAAAGCAGGAATTCTCTAAATAAAAGCAAGCATCAGACCCGAAGGCCGAATCAACCGAAGTTGACCTTCTGCTAACCAAAGCAGGCATTCGCTAAATAAAAGCGAGCATCGAACCCGAAGGTCGGATCAACCGAAGCTGGTCTTCTACTAACCAAAGCTGGCATTCGCTAAATAAAAGCGAGCATCGAATCCGAAATCCCGATCAACCGAAGCTGATATCTGCTAACCAAACAGGCATTCGCTAAATAAAAGAGAGCATCGAACCCGAAGCCCGGATCAACCAAGCTGATCTTCTGCTATCCAAAGCAGGCATTCTCTAAATAAAAGAGAGCATCGAACCCGAAGGCCCGATCAACTAACGCTGGTCTTCTGCTAACCAAAGCAGGCATTCGCTAAATAAAAGCGAGCATCGAACCCAAATACCGGATCAACCGAAGCTGATCTTCCGCTATCCAAAGCAGGCATTCGATAAATAAAAGCGAGCATCGAACCCGAAGGCCGGATCAACCGAAGCTGATCATCTGCTATCCAAAGCAGGCATTCGCTAAATAAAAGCGAGCATCGAACCCGAAGGCCCAATCAACCGAAGCTGATCTTCTGCTAACCAAACAAGCATTCTCTAAATAAAAGAGAGCATCGAACCCGAAGGCCAGATCAACCGAAGCTGATCATCTGTTATCCAAAGCAGGCATTCTCTAAATAAAACCGAGCATCGAACCCGAAGGCCCGAACAACCGAAGCTGATCTTCTGTTAACCAAAGTACGCTTTCGCTAAATAAAAGTGAGCATCGAACCCGAAGGTCGGATCAACCGAAGCTGATCTTCTGCTAACAAAAGCAGGCATTCGCTAAATAAAAGCGAGCATCGAACCCAAAGGCCCGATCAACAGAAGATGATCTTCTGCTAATCTAAGCAGGAATTCGCTAAATAAAAGTGAGCATCGAACCCGAAGGCTAGATCAACCGAAGCTGATCTTCTATTCCTCGAAGCAGGCATTCGGTAAATAAAAGCGAGCATCGAAACCGAAGGTCGGATCAACCGAAGCTGATCTTCTGCTATCCAAAGCAAGAATTCGCTAAATAAAGCGAGCATCGAACCTGAAGGCCAGATCAACCGAAGTTGATGTTCTGCTATCCAAAGCAGGCATTCGCTAAATAAAAGCGAGCATCGAACCCGAAGGCCGAATCAACCGAAGCTGATCTTCTATTAACCAAAGCACGCATTCGCTAAATAAAAGCGAGCATCGAACCCGAAGGTCGGATCAACCGAAGCTGGTCATCTACTATCCAAAGCAGGCATTCTTTAAATAAAAGCGAGCATCGAACCCGAAGTCCCGATCAACCGAAGCTGATCATCTGCTAACCAAACAGGCATTCGCTAAATAAAAGAGAGCATCGAACCCGAAGCCCGGATCAACCAAGCTGATCTTCTGCTATCCAAAGCAGGCATTCTCTAAATAAAAGAGAGCATCGAACCCGAAGGCCCGATCAACTAACGCTGGTCTTCTGCTAACCAAAGCAGGAATTCGCTAAATAAAAGCAAGCATCAAACCCGAAGGCCGAATCAACCGAAGCTGATCTTCTGCTAACAAAAGCAGGGATTCGCTAAATAAAAGCGAGCATCGAACCCGAAGGTCGGATCAACCGAAGTTGGTCTTCTACTAACCAAAGTTGGCATTCGCTAAATAAAAGCGAGCATCGAACCCGAAGGCCCGAACAACCGAAGCTGATCTTCTGCTAACCAAAGTAGGCATTCGCTAAATAAAAGCGAGCATCGAACCCGTAGGTCGGATCAACCAAAGTTGATCTTCTGCTAACCAAAGCAGGAATTCGCTAAATAAAAGCAAGCATCAAAACCGAAGGCCGAATCAACCGAAGCTGACCTTCTGCTAACCAAAGCAGGCATTCGCTAAATAAAAGCGAGCATCGAACCCGAAGTTCGGATCAACCGAAGCTGGTCTTCTACTAACCAAAGCTGGCATTCGCTAAATAAAAGCGAGGATCGAATCCGAAGTCCCGATCAACCGAAGCTGATCATCTGCTAACCAAACAGGCATTCGCTAAATAAAAAAAAGCATCGAACCCGAAGCCCGGATCAACCGAAGCTGATCTTCTGCTATCCAAAGCAAGCATTCGCTAAATAAAAGAGAGCATCGAACCCGAAGGCCCGATCAAGTAACACTGGTCTTCTGCTAACCAAAGCAGGCATTCGCTAAATAAAAGCGAGCATCGAACCCAAATACCGGATCATCCGAAGCTGATCTTCCGCTATCCAAAGCAGGCATTCGCTAAATAAAAGCGAGCATCGAACCCGAAGGCCGGATCAACCGAAGCTGATGATCTGCTATCCAAAGCAGGCATTCGCTAAATAAAAGCGAGTATCGAACCCGAAGGCCCGATCAACCGAAGCTGATCTTCTGCTAACCAAACAGGCATTCCCTAAATAAAAGAGAGCATCGAACCCGAAGGGCAGATCAACCGAAGCTGATCATCTGTTATCCAAAGCAGGCATTCTCTAAATAAAACCGAGCATCGAACCCGAAGGCCCGAACAACCGAAGTTGATCTTCTGTTAACCAAAGTACACTTTCGCTAAATAAAAGTGAGCATCGAACCCGAAGGTCGAATTAACCGAAGCTGATCTTCTGCTAACAAAAGCAGGCATTCGCTAAATAAAAGCGAGCATCGAACCCGAAGGCCCGATCAACAGAAGCTGATCTTCTGCTAATCTAAGCAGGAATTCGCTAAATAAAAGTGAGCATCGAACCCGAAGGCTAGATCAACCGAAGCTGATCTTCTATTCCTCGAAGCAGGCATTCGGTAAATAAAAGCGAGCATCGAAACCGAAGGTCGGATCAACCGAAGCTGATCTTCTGCTATCCAAAGCAGGAATTCGCTAAATAAAGCGAGCATCGAACCTGAAGGCCAAATCAACCGAAGTTGATGTTCTGCTATCCAAAGCAGGCATTCGCTAAATAAAAGCGAGCATCGAACCCGAAGGCCGAATCAACCGAAGCTGATCTTCTGCTAACCAAAGCACGCATTCGCTAAATAAAAGCGAGCATCGAACCCGAAGGTCGGATCAACCAAAGCTGGTCATCTACTATCCAAAGCAGGCATTCTCTAAATAAAAGCGAGCATCGAACCCGAAGACCCGATCAACCGAAGCTAATCTTCTGCTAACCAAACAGGCATTCGCTAAATAAAAGCGAGCATCGAACCCGAAGCCCAGATCAACCGAAGCTGATCTTCTGCTATCCAAAGCAGGCATTCTCTAAATAAAACCGAGCATCGAACCCGAAGGCCCGAACAACCGAAGCTGATCTTCTGCTAACCAAAGTAGGCATTCGCTAAATAAAAGCGAGCATCGAACCCGTAGGTCGGATCAACCAAAGTTGATCTTCTGCTAACCAAAGCAGGAATTCGCTAAATAAAAGCAAGCATCAAACCCGAAGGCCGAATCAACCGAAGCTGATCTTCTGCTAACAAAAGCAGGCATTCGCTAAATAAAAGCGAGCATCGAACCCGAAGGTCGGATCAACCGAAGCTGGTCTTCTACTAACCAAAGCTGGCATTCGCTAAATAAAAGCGAGCATCGAATCCGAAGTCCCGATCAACCGAAGCTGATCATCTGCTCACCAAACAGGAAATCGCTAAATAAAAGCGAGCATCGAACCCGAAGCCCAGATCAACCGAAGCTGATCTTCTGCTATCCATAGCAGGCATTCGCTAAATAAAATGAGTATCGAACCCGAAGGCCCGATTAACTAACGTTGATAATCTGCTAACCAAAGCAGTCATTCGCTAAATAAAAGCGAGCATCGAACCCGAAGGCCCGATCAACAAAAGCTAATCTTCTGCTAATCTAAGCTGGCATTCGCTAAATAAAAGCGAGCATCAAACCTGAAGGCTGGATCAATCGAAGCTGATCTTCTGCTCCTCGAAGCAGGCATTCGCTAAATAAAAGCGAGCATCGAACCTGAAGGCCGGATTAACCGAAGCTGATCTTCTGCAAACTTAAGCAAGTATTCGCTAAATAAAAGCGAGCATCGAACCCGAAGGTCGGATCAACCGAAGCTGGTCTTCTGTTATCCAAAGCAGGCATTCGCTAAATAAAAGCGAGCATCGAACCCGAAGGCCCGATCAACCAAAGTTGATCTTCTGCTAACCAAAGCAGGAATTCGCTAAATAAAAGCAAGCATCAAACCCGAAGGCCGAATCAACCGAAGTTGATCTTCTGCTAACAAAAGCAGGAATTCGCTAAATAAAAGCGAGCATCGAACCCGAAGGTCGGGTCAACCGAAGCTGGTCTTCTACTAACCAAAGCAGGCATTCGCTAAATAAAAGCGAGCATCGAACCCGAAGGCCCGATCAACCAAAGCTGATCTTCTGCTAACGAAACAGGCATTCGCTAAATAAAAGTAAGCATCGAACCCGAAGCCCGGATCAACCGAAGCTGATCTTCTGTTATCCAAAGCAGGCATTCACTAAATAAAAGCGAGCATCGAACCCGAAGGCCCGATCAACCGAAGCTGATCTTCTGCTAACCAAAGCAGGCATTCGCTAAATAAAAGCAAGCATCGAACCCGAATGCCAGATCAACCGAAGCTGATCATCTGCTATCCAAAGCAGGCATTCTCTAAATAAAACCGAGCATCGAACCCGAAGGCCCGAACAACCGAAGCTGATATTCTGCTAACCAAAGTAGGCATTCGCTAAATAAAAGCGAGCATCGGACCCGTAGGTCGGATCAACCAAAGTTGATCTTCTGCTAACCAAAGCAGGAATTCGCTAAATAAAAGCAAGCATCAAACCCGAAGGCCGAATCAACCGAAGCTGATCTTCTGCTAACCAAAGCAGGCATTCGCTAAATAAAAGCGAGCATCGAACCCGAAGGTCGGATCAACCGAAGCTGGTCTTCTACTAACCAAAGCTGGCATTCGCTAAATAAAAGCGAGCATCGAATCCAAAGTCCCGATCAACCGAAGCTGATCATCTGCTAACCAAACAGGTAATCGCTAAATAAAAGCGAGCATCGAACCCGAAGCCAAGATCAACCGAAGCTGATCTTCTGCTATCCAAAGTAGGCATTCGCTAAATAAAATGAGCATCGAACCCGAAGGCCCGATAAACTAACATTGATCTTCTGCTAACCAAAGCAGGCATTCGCTAAATAAAAGCGAGCATCGAACCCGAAGGCCCGATCAACAGAAGCTAATCTTCTGCTAATCTAAGCAGGCATTCGCTAAATAAAAGTGAGCATCGAACCTGAAGGCTGGATCAATCGAAGCTGATCTTCTGCTCCTCGAAGCAGGCATTCGCTAAATAAAAGCGAGCATCGAACCTGAAGGCCGGATTAACCGAAGCTGATCTTTTGCAAACTTAAGCAGGCATTCGCTAAATAAAAGCGAGCATCAAACCGAAGGTCGGATCAACCGAAGCTGATCTTCTGTTATCCAAAGCAGGCATTCGCTAAATAAAAGCGTGCATCGAACCCGAAGGCCCGATCAACCAAAGTTGATCTTCTGCTAACCAAAGCAGGAATTCGCTAAATAAAAGCAAGCATCGAACCCGAAGGCCGAATCAACCGAAGCTGATCTTCAGTTAACCAAAGCAGGCATTCGCTAAATAAAAGCGAGCATCGAACCCGAAGGTCGGGTCAACCGAAGCTGGTCTTCTACTAACCAAAACAGGCATTCGCTAAATAAAAGCGAGCATCGAACCCGAAGGCCCGATCAACCGAAGCTAATCTTCTGCTAACCAAACAGGCATTCGCTAAGTAAAAGTGAGCATCGAACCCGAAGCCCGGATCAACCGAAGCTGATATTCTGCTATCCAAAGCAGGCATTCGCTAAATAAAAGCGAGCATCGAACCCGAAGGCTTGATCAACCAAAGTTGATCTTCTGCTAACCAAAGCAGGAATTCGCTAAATAAAAGCAAGCATCAAACCCGAAGGCCGAATCAACCGAAGCTGATCTTCTGCTAACCAAAGCAGGCATTCGCTAAATAAAAGCGAGCATCGAACCCGAAGGCCGGGTCAACCGAAGCTGGTCTTCTACTAACCAAAGCAGGCATTCGCTAAATAAAAGCGAGCATCGGACCCGAAGGCCCGATCAACCGAAGCTGATCTTCTGCTAACCAAAGCAGGAATTCGCTAAATAAAAGCAAGCATCAAACCCGAAGGCCGAATCAACCGAAGCTGATCTTCTGCTAACCAAAGCAGGCATTCGCTAAATAAAAGCGAGCATCGAACCCGAAGGTCGGATCAACCGAAGCTGGTCTTCTACTAACCAAAGCTGGCATTCGCTAAATAAAAGCGAGCATCGAATCCAAAGTCCCGATCAACCGAAGCTGATCATCTACTAACCAAACAGGCAATCGCTAAATAAAAACGAGCATCGAACCCGAAGCCAATATCAACCGAAGCTGATCTTCTGCTATCCAAAGCAGGCATTCGCTATATAAAATGAGCATCGAACCCGAAGGCCCGATAAACTAACATTGATCTTCTGCTAACCAAACCAGGCATTCGCTAAATAAAAGCGAGCATCGAACCCGAAGGCCCGATCAACAGAAGCTAATCTTCTGCTAATCTAGGCAGGCATTCGCTAAATAAAAGTGAGCATCGAACCTGAAGGCTGGATCAATCGAAGCGGATCTTCTGCTCCTCGAAGCAGGCATTCGCTAAATAAAAGCGAGCATCGAACCTGAAGGCCGGATTAACCGAAGCTGATCTTTTGCAAACTTAAGCAGGCATTCGCTAAATAAAAGCGAGCATCAAACCGAAGGTCGGATCAACCGAAGCTGATCTTCTGTTATCCAAAGCAGGCATTCGCTAAATAAAAGCGAGCATCGAACCCGAAGGCCCGATCAACCAAAGTTGATCTTCTGCTAACCAAAGCAGGAATTCGCTAAATAAAAGCAAGCATCGAACCCGAAGGCCGAATCAACCGAAGCTGATCTTCGGCTAACGAAAGCAGGCATTCGCTAAATAAAAGCGAGCATCGAACCCGAAGGTCGGGTCAACCGAAGCTGGTCTTCTACTAACCAAAACAGGCATTCACTAAATAAAAGCGAGCATCGAACCCGAAGGCCCGATCAACCGAAGCTAATCTTCTGCTAACCAAACAGGCATTCGCTAAGTAAAAGTGAGCATCGAACCCGAAGCCCGGATCAACCGAAGCTGATCTTCTGCTATCCAAAGCAGGCATTCGCTAAATAAAAGCGAGCATCGAACCCGAAGGCTTGATCAACCAAAGTTGATCTTCTGCTAACCAAAGCAGGAATTCGCTAAATAAAAGCAAGCATCAAACCCGAAGGCCGAATCAACCGAAGCTGATCTTCTACTAACCAAAGCAGGCATTCGCTAAATAAAAGCGAGCATCGAACCCGAAGGTCGGGTCAACCGAAGCTGGTCTTCTACTAACCAAAGCAGGCATTCGCTAAATAAAAGCGAGCATCGAACCCGAAGGCCCGATCAACCGAAGCTGATCTTCTGCTAACCAAAGCAGGAATTCGCTAAATAAAAGCAAGCATCAAACCCGAAGGCCGAATCAACCGAAGCTGATCTTCTTCTAACCAAAGCAGGCATTCGCTAAATAAAAGCGAGCATCGAACCCGAAGGTCGGATCAACCGAAGGTGGTCTTCTACTAACCAAAGCTGGCATTCGCTAAATAAAAGCGAGCATCGAATCCAAAGTCCCGATCAACCGAAGCTGATCATCTACTAACCAAACAGGCAATCGCTAAATAAAAACGAGCATCGAACCCGAAGCCAAGATCAACCGAAGCTGATCTTCTGCTATCCAAAGCAGGCATTCGCTAAATAAAATGAGCATCGAACCCGAAAGCCCGATAAACTAACATTGATCTTCTGCTAACCAAACCAGGCATTCGCTAAATAAAAGCGAGCATCGAACCCGAAGGCCCGATCAACAAAAGCTAATCTTCTGCTAATCTAGGCAGGCATTCGCTAAATAAAAGTGAGCGTCGAACCTGAAGGCTGGATCAATCAAAGCTGATCTTCTGCTCCTCGAAGCAGGCATTCGCTAAATAAAAGCGAGCATCGAACCTGAAGGATGGATTAACCGAAGCTGATCTTCTGCAAACTTAAGCAGGCATTCGCTAAATAAAAGCGAGCATCAAACCGAAGGTCAGATCAACCGAAGCTGATCTTCTGTTATCCAAAGCAGGCATTCGCTAAATAAAAGCGAGCATCGAACCCGAAGGCCCGATCAACCAAAGTTGATCTTCTGCTAACCAAAGCAGGAATTCGCTAAATAAAAGCAAGCATCGAACCCGAAGGCCGAATCAAACGAAGCTGATCTTCGGCTAACGAAAGCAGGCATTCGCTAAATAAAAGCAAGCATCGAACCCGAAGGTCGGGTCAACCGAAGCTGGTCTTCTACTAACCAAAACAGGCATTCGCTAAATAAAAGCGAGCATCGAACCCGAAGGCCCGATCAACCGAAGCTAATCTTCTGCTAACCAAACAGGCATTCGCTAAGTAAAAGTGAGCATCGAACCCGAAGCCCGGATCAACCGAAGCTGATCTTCTGCTATCCAAAGCAGGCATTCGCTAAATAAAAGCGAGCATCGAACCCGAAGGCTTGATCAACCAAAGTTGATCTTCTGCTAACCAAAGCAGGAATTCGCTAAATAAAAGCAAGCATCAAACCCGAAGGCCGAATCAACCGAAGCTGATCTTCTGCTAACCAAAGCAGGCATTCGCTAAATAAAAGCGAGCATCGAACCCGAAGGCCGGGTCAACCGAAGCTGGTCTTCTACTAACCAAAGCAGGCATTCGCTAAATAAAAGCGAGCATCGAACCCGTAGGTCGGATCAACCAATGTTGATCTTCTGCTAACCAAAGCAGGAATTCGCTAAATAAAAGCAAGCATCAAACCCGAAGGCCGAATCAACCGAAGCTGATCTTCGGCTAACCAAAGCAGGCATTCGCTAAATAAAAGCGAGCATCGAACCCGAAGGTCGGGTCAACCGAAGCTGGTCTTCTACTAACCAAAGCTGGCATTCGCTAAATAAAAGCGAGCATCGAATCCAAAGTCCCGATCAACCGAAGTTGATCATCTACTAACCAAATAGGCAATCGCTAAATAAAAACGAGCATCAAACCCGAAGCCAAGATCAACCGAAGCTGATCTTCTGCTATCCAAAGCAGGCATTCGCTAAATAAAATGAGCATCGAACCCGAAGGCCCGATAAACTAACATTGATCTTCTGCTAACCAAACCAGGCATTCGCTAAATAAAAGCGAGCATCGAACCCGAAGGCCCGATCAACAGAAGCTAATCTTCTGCTAATCTAGGCAGGCATTCGCTAAATAAAAGTGAGCGTCGAACCTGAAGGCTGGATCAATCGAAGCTGATCTTCTGCTCCTCGAAGCAGGCATTCGCTAAATAAAAGCGAGCATCGAACCTGAAGGCCGGATTAACCGAAGCTGATTTTTTGCAAACTTAAGCAGGCATTCGCTAAATAAAAGCGAGCATCAAACCGAAGGTCGGATCAACCGAAGCTGATCTTCTGTTATCCAAAGCAGGCATTCGCTAAATAAAAGCGAGCATCGAACCCGAAGGCCCGATCAACCAAAGTTGATCTTCTGCTAACCAAAGCAGGAATTCGCTAAATAAAAGCTAGCATCAAACCCGAAGGCCGAATCAACCGAAGCTGATCTTCGACTAACGAAAGCAGGCATTCGCTAAATAAAAGCGAGCATCGAACCCGAAGGTCGGGTCAACCGAAGCTGGTCTTCTACTAACCAAAACAGGCATTCGCTAAATAAAAGCGAGCATCGAACCCGAAGGCCCGATCAACCGAAGCTAATCTTCTGCTAACCAAACAGGCATTCGCTAAGTAAAAGTGAGCATCGAACCCGAAGCCCGGATCAACCGAAGTTGATCTTCTGCTATCCAAAGCAGGCATTCGCTAAATAAAAGCGAGCATCGAACCCGAAGGCTTGATCAACCAAAGTTGATCTTCTGCTAACCAAAGCAGGAATTCGCTAAATAAAAGCAAGCATCAAACCCGAAGGCCGAATCAACCGAAGCTGATCTTCTGCTAACCAAAGCAGGCATTCGCTAAATAAAAGCGAGCATCGAACCCGAAGGTCGGGTCAACCGAAGCTGGTCTTCTACTAACCAAAGCAGGCATTCGCTAAATAAAAGCGAGCATCGAACCCGAAGGCCCGATCAACCGAAGCTGATCTTCTGCTAACCAAACAGGCATTCAATAAATAAAAGTATGCATCGAACCCGAAGCCCGGATCAACCGAAGTTGATCATCTGCTATCCAAAGCAGGCATTCGCTAAATAAAAGCGAGCATTGAACCCGAAAGCCCGATCAACCGAAGCTGATCTTCTGCTAACCAAAGCAGGCATTCGCTAAATAAAAGCAAGCATCGAACCTGAAGGCTAGATCAACCGAAGCTGATCATCTGCTATCCAAAGCAGGCATTCTCTAAATAAAACCGAGCATCGAACCCGAAGGCCCGAACAACCGAAGCTGATCTTCTGCTAACCAAAGTAGGCATTCGCTAAATAAAAGCGAGCATCGAACCCGTAGGTCGGATCAACCGAAGTTGATCTTCTGCTAACCAAAGCAGGAATTCGCTAAATAAAAGCAAGCATCAAACCCGAAGGCCGAATCAACCGAAGCTGATCTTCGGCTAACCAAAGCAGCCATTCGCTAAATAAAAGCGAGCATCGAGCCCGAAGGTCGGGTCAACCGAAGCTGGTCTTCTACTAACCAAAGCAGGCATTCGCTAAATAAAAGCGAGCATCGAACCCGAAGGCCCGATCAACCGAAGCTAATCTTCTGCTAACCAAACAGGCATTCGCTAAGTAAAAGTGAGCATCGAACCCGAAGCCCGGATCAACCGAAGTTGATCTTTTGCTATCCAAAGCAGGCATTCGCTAAATAAAAGCGAGCATCGAACCCGAAGGCCCGATCAACCAAAGTTGATCTTCTGCTAACCAAAGCAGGAATTCGCTAAATAAAAGCAAGCATCAAACCCGAAGGCCGAATCAACCGAAGCTGATCTTCTGCTAACCAAAGCAGGCATTCGATAAATAAAAGCGAGCATCGAACCCGAAAGTCGGGTCAACCAAAGCTGGTCTTCTACTAACCAAAGCAGGCATTCGCTAAATAAAAGCGAGCATCGAACCCGAAGGCCCGATCAACCGATGCTGATCTTCTGCTAACCAAACAGGCATTCGCTAAATAAAAGTGAGCATTGAACCCGAAGCCCGGATCAACCGAAGCTGATCTTCTGCTATCCAAAGCAGGCATTCGCTAAATAAAAGCGAGCATCGAACCCGAAGGCCCGATCAACCGAAGCTGATCTTCTGCTAACCAAAGCAGGCATTCGCTAAATAAAAGCAAGCATCGAACCCGAAGGCTAGATCAACCGAAGCTGATCATCTGCTATCCAAAGCAGGCATTCTCTAAATAAAACCGAGCATCGAACCCGAAGGCCCGAACAACCGAAGCTGATCTTCTGCTAACCAAAGTAGGCATTCGCTAAATAAAAGCGAGCATCGAACCCGTAGGTCGGATCAACCAAAGTTGATCTTCTGCTAACCAAAGCAGGAATTCGCTAAATAAAAGCAAGCATCAAACCCGAAGGCCGAATCAACCGAAGCTGATCTTCGGCTAACCAAAGCAGGCATTCGCTAAATAAAAGCGAGCATCGAACCCGAAGGTCGGGTCAACCGAAGCTGATCTTCTACTAACCAAAGCAGGCATTCGCTAAATAAAAGCGAGCATCGAACCCGAAGGCCCGATCAACCGAAGCTAATCTTCTGCTAACCAAACAGGCATTCGCTAAGTAAAAGTGAGCATCGAACCCGAAGCCCGGATCAACCGAAGCTGATCTTTTGCTATCCAAAGCAGGCATTCGCTACATAAAAGCGAGCATCGAACCCGAAGGCCCGATCAACCAAAGTTGATCTTCTGCTAACCAAAGCAGGAATTCGCTAAATAAAAGCAAGCATCAAACCCGAAGGCCGAATCAACCGAAGCTGATCTTCTGCTAACCAAAGCAGGCATTCGCTAAATAAAAGCAAGCATCGAACCCGAAGGTCGGGTCAACCGAAGCTGGTCTTCTACTAACCAAAGCAGGCATTCGCTAAATAAAAGCGAGCATCGAACCCGAAGGCCCGATCAACCGAAGCTGATCTTCTGCTAACCAAACAGGCATTTGCTAAATAAAAGTGAGCATTGAACCCGAAGCCCGGATCAACCGAAGCTGATCTTCTGCTATCCAAAGCAGGCATTCGCTAAATAAAAGCGAGCATCGAACCCGAAGGCCCGATCAACCGAAGCTGATCTTCAGCTAACCAAAGCAGGCATTCGCTAAATAAAAGCAAGCATCGAACCCGAAGGCTAGATCAACCGAAGCTGACCATCTGCTATCCAAAACAGGCATTCTCTAAATAAAACCGAGCATCGAACCCGAAGGCCCGAACAACCGGAGCTGATCTTCTGCTAACCAAAGTAGGCATTCGCTAAATAAAAGCGAGCATCGAACCCGTAGGTCGGATCAACCAAAGTTGATCTTCTGCTAACCAAAGCAGGAATTCGCTAAATAAAAGCAAGCATGAAACCCGAAGGCCGAATCAACCGAAGCTGATCTACTGCTAACCAAAGCAGGCATTCGCTAAATAAAAGCGAGCATCGAACCCGAAGGTCGGATCAACCGAAGCTGGTCTTCTACTAACCAAAGCTGGCATTCGCTAAATAAAAGCGAGCATCGAATCCGAAGTCCCGATCAACCGAAGCTGATCATCTGCTAACCAAACAGGAAATCGCTAAATAAAACCGAGCATCGAACCCGAAGCCCAGATCAACCGAAGCTGATCTTCTGCTATCCAAAGCAGGCATTCACTAAATAAAATAAGCATCGAACCCGAAGGCCCGATAAACTAACATTGATCTTCTGCTAACCAAAGCAGGCATTCGCTAAATAAAAGCGAGCATCGAACCCGAAGGCCCGATCAACAGAAGCTAATCTTCTGCTAATCTAAGCAGTAATTCGCTAAATAAAAGTGAGCATCGAACCTGAAGGCTAGATCAATCGAAGCTGATCTTCTGCTCCTCGAAGCAGGCATTCGCTAAATAAAAGCGAGCATCGAACCTGAAGGCTGGATTAACCGAAGCTGATCTTCTGCAAACTTAAGCAGGCACTCGCTAAATAAAAGCGAGCATCGAACCGAAGGTCGGATCACACGAAGCAGATATTCTGTTATCCAAAGCAGGCATTCTCTAAATAAAAGCGAGCATCGAACCCGAAGGCCCGATCAACCAAAGTTGATCTTCTGCTAACCAAAGCAGGAATTTGCTAAATAAAAGCAAGCATCGAACCCGAAGGCCGAATCAACCGAATCTGATCTTCGGCTAACCAAAGCAGGCATTCGCTAAATAAAAGCGAGCATCGAACCCGAAGGTCGGGTCAACTGAAGCTGGTCTTCTACTAACCAAAGCAGGCATTCGCTAAATAAAAGCGAGCATCGAACCCGAAGGCCCGATCAACCGAAGCTGATCTTCTGCTAACCAAACAGGCATTCGCTAAATAAAAGTGAGCATCGAACCCGAAGCCCAGATCAACCGAAGTTGATCATTTGCTATCCAAAGCAGGCATGCTCTAAATAAAACCGAGCATCGAACCCGAAGGCCCGAACAACCGAAGCTGATCTTCTGTTAACAAAAGTAGGCATTCTCTAAATAAAAGCGAGCATCAAACCCGAAGGTCGGATCAACCGAAGCTGATCTTCTACTAACAAAAGCAGGCATTCGCTAAATAAAAGCGAGCAACGAACCCGAAGGCCCGATCAACAGAAGCTGATCTTCTGCTAATCTAAGCAGGCATTCGCTAAATAATAGTGAGCATCAAACCCGAAGGCTGGATCAACCGAAGTTGATCTTCTGCTCCTCGAAGCAGACATTCGGTATATAAAAGCGAGCATCGAACCTGAAGGTCAGATCAACCGAAGCTGATCTTCTGCTATCCAAAGCTGGAATTCGCTAAATAAAGCGAGCATCGAACCTGAAGGCCAAATCAACCGAAGCTGATGTTCTGCTATCCAAAGCAGGCATTCGCTAAATAAACGCTAGCATCGAACCCGAAGGCCGAATCAATCGAAGATGATCTTCTGCTAACCAAAGCAGGCATTTGCTAAATAAAAGCGAGCATCGAACCCGAAGGTCGAATCAACCGAAGCTGGTCTTCTACTAACCAAAGCAGGCATTCGCTAAATAAAAGCGAGCATCAAACCCGAAGGCCGGATTAACCGAAGTTGATATTCTGCTAACCAAAGCAGGCATTCGCTAAATAAAAGCGGGCATCGAACCCAAAGGTCGGGTCAACCGAAGCTGGTCTTCTACTAACCAAAGCATGCATTCGCTAAATAAAAGCGAGCGTCGAACCCGAAGGCCCGATCAACCGAAGTTGATCTTCTGCTAACCAAACAGGCATTCGCTAAATAAAAGCGAGCATCGAACCCGAAGCCCGGATCAACCGAAGCCGATCTTCTGCTATCCAAAGCAGGCATTCGCTAAATAAAAGCGAGCATCGAACCAGAAGGCCCGATCAACTGAAGCTGATCTTCTGCTAACCAAAGCAGGCATTCGCTAAATAAAAGCAAGCATCAAACCCGAAGGCCAGATCAACCGAAGCTGATCATCTGCTATCCAAAGCAGGCATTCTCTAAATAAAACCGAGCATCGAACCCGAAGGCCCGAACAACCGAAGCTGATCTTCTGTTAACCAAAGTAGGCATTCGCTAAATAAAAGCGAGCATCAAACCCGAAGGTCGGATCAACCGAAGCTGATCTTCGGCTAACAAAAGCAGGCATTCGCTAAATAAAAGTGAGCAACGAACCCGAAGGCCCGATCAACAGAAGCTGATCTTCTGCTAATCTAAGCAGGCATTCGCTAAATAAAAGTGAGCATCGAACCCGAAGGCTGGATCAACCGAAGCTGATCTTCTGCTCCTCGAAGCAGACATTCGGTAAATAAAAGCGAGCATCGAACCTGAAGGTCGGATCAACCGAAGCTGATCTTCTGCTATCCAAAGCAGGAATTCGCTGAATAAAGCGAGCATCGAACCTGAAGGCCAGATCAACCGAAGCTGATGTTTTGCTATCCAAAGCAGGCATTCGCTAAATAAAAGCGAGTATCGAACCCGAAGGCCAAATCAATCGAAGCTGATCTTCTGCTAACCAAAGCAGGCATTCGCTAAATAAAAGCGAGCATCGAACCCGAAGGTAGGATCAACCGAAGCTGGTATTCTACTAACCAAAGCAGGCATTCTCTAAATAAAAGTGAGCATCAAACCCGAAGGCCGAATCAACCGAAGCTGATCTTCCCCTAACCAAAGAAGGCATTCGCTAAATAAAAGCGAGCATCGAACCCGAAGGCCGGATCAACCGAAGCTGATGTTCTGCTATCCAAAGCAGGCATTCGCTAAATAAAAGCGAGCATCGAAGCCGAAAGCCCGATCAACCGAAGCTGATCTTCTGATAACCAAAGCAGGCATTTGCTAAATAAAAGTGAGCATCGAACCTGAAGGCTGGATCAATCGAAGCTGATCTTCTGCTTCTCGAAGCAGGCATTCGCTAAATAAAAGCGAGCATCGAACCTGAAGGCCGGATTAACATAAGCTGATCTTCTGCAAACTTAAGCAGGCATTCGCCAAATAAAAGCGAGCATCGAACCGAAGTTCGGATCAACCGAAGCTGATCTTCTGTTATCCAAAGCAGGCATTCGCTAAATAAAAGCGAGCATCGAACCTGAAGGCCCGATCAACCAAAGTTGATCTTCTGCTAACCAAAGCAGGAATTTGCTAAATAAAAGCAAGCATCGAACCCGAAGGCCAAATCAACCGAAGCTGATCTTCGGCTAACCAAAGCAGGCATTCCCGAAATAAAAGCGAGCATCGAACCCGAAGGTCGGGTCGACCGAAGCTGGTCTTCTACTAACCAAAGCAGGCATTCGCTAAATAAAAGCGAGCATCGAACCCGAAGGCCCGATCAACCGAAGCTGGTCTTCTGCTAACCAAACAGGCATTCGCTAAATAAAAGTGAGCATCGAACCCGAAGCCCGGATCAGCCGAAGCTGATCTTCTGCTATCCAAAGCAGGCATTCGCTAAATAAAAGCGAGCATCGAACCCGAAGGCCCGATCAACCGAAGCTGATCGTCTGCTAACCAAAGCAGGCATTCACTAAATAAAAGCAAGCATCGAACACGAAGGCCAGATCAACCGAAGCTGATCATCTGCTATCCAAAGCAGGCATTCTCTAAATAAAACCGAGCATCGAACCTGAAGGCCCGAACAACCGAAGTTGATCTTCTGTTAACCAAAGTAGGCCTTCGCTAAATAAAAGCGAGCATCAAACCCGAAGGTCGGATCAACCGAAGCTGATCTTCTGCTAACAAAAGCAGGCATTCGCTAAATAAAAGCGAGCAATAAACCCGAAGGCCCGATCAACAGAAGCTGATCTTCTACTAATCTAAGCAGGCATTCGCTAAATAAAAGTGAGCATCGAACCCGAAGGCTGGATCAACCGAAGCTGATCTTCTGCTCCTCGAAGCAGACATTCGGTAAATAAAAGCGAGCATCGAACCTAAAGGTCGGATGAACCGAAGCTGATCATCTGCTATCCAAAGCAGGAATTCGCTAAATAAAGCGAGCATCGAACCTGAAGGCCAGATCAACCGAAGCTGATGTTCTGCTATCCAAAGCAGGCATTCGCTAAATAAAAGCGAGCATCGAACCCGAAGGCCAAATCAATCGAAGCTGATCTTCTACTAACCAAAGCAGGCATTCGCTAAATAAAAGCGAGCGTCGAACCCGAAGGTAGGATCAACCGAAGCTGGTCTTCTACTAACCAAAGCAGGCATTCGCTAAATAAAAGCGAGCATCGAACCCGAAGGCCGGATCAACCGAAGCTGATCTTCCCCTAACCAAAGAAGGCATTCGCTAAATAAAAGCGAGCATCGAACCCGAAGGCCGGATCAACCGAAGCTGATGTTCTGCTATCCAAAGCAGGCATTCGCTAAATAAAAGCGAGCATCAAAGCCGAAAGCCCGATCAACCGAAGCTGATCTTCTGATAACCAAAGCAGGCATTTGCTAAATAAAAGTGAGCATCGAACCTGAAGGTTGGATCAATCGAAGCTGATCTTCTGCTCCTCGAAGCAGGCATTCGCTAAATAAAAGCGAACATCGAACCTGAAGGCTGGATTAACCGAAGCTGATCTTCTGCAAACTTAAGCAGGCATTCGCTAAATAAAAGCGAGCATCGAACCGAAGGTCGGATCAACCGAAGCTGATCTTCTGTTATCCAAAGCAGGCATTCGCTAAATAAAAGCGAGCATCGAACCCGAAGGCCCGATCAACCAAAGTTGATCTTCTGCTAACCAAAGCAGGAATTTGCTAAATAAAAGCAAGCATCGAAACCGAAGGCCAAATCAACCGAAACTGATCTTCGGCTAACCAAAGCAGGCATTCGCGAAATAAAAGCGAGCATCGAACCCGAAGGTCGGGTCAACCGAAGCTGGTCTTCTACTAACCAAAGCAGGCATTCGCTAAATAAAAGCGAGCATCGAACCCGAAGGCCCGATCAACCGAAGCTGATCTTCTGCTAACCAAACAGGTATTCGCTAAATAAAAGTGAGCATCGAACCCGAAGCCCGGATCAGCCGAAGCTGATCTTCTGCTATCCAAAGCAGGCATTCGCTAAATAAAAGCGAGCATCGAACCCGAAGGCCCGATCAACCGAAGCTGATCTTCTGCTAACCAAAGCAGGCATTCACTAAATAAAAGCAAGCATCGAACACGAAGGCCAGATCAACCGAAGCTGATCATCTGCTATCCAAAGCAGGCATTCTCTAAATAAAACCGAGCATCGAACCTGAAGGCCCGAACAACCCAAGTTGATCTTCTGTTAACCAAAGTAGGCCTTCGCTAAATAAAAGCGAGCATCAAACCCGAAGGTCGGATCAACCGAAGCTGATCTTCTGCTAACAAAAGCAGGCATTCGCTAAATAAAAGCGAGCAACAAACCCGAAGGCCCGATCAACAGAAGCTGATCTTCTACTAATCTAAGCAGGCATTCGCTAAATAAAAGTGAGCATCGAACCCGAAAGCTGGATCAACCGAAGCTGATCTTCTGCTCCTCGAAGCAGACATTCGGTAAATAAAAGCGAGCATCGAACCTGAAGGTCGGATCAACCGAAGCTGATCATCTGCTATCCAAAGCAGGAATTCGCTAAATAAAGCGAGCATCGAACCTGAAGGCCAGATCAACCGAAGCTGATGTTCTGCTATCCAAAGCAGGCATTCGCTAAATAAAAGCGAGCATCGAACCCGAAGGCCAAATCAATCGAAGCTGATCTTCTACTAACCAAAGCAGGCATTCGCTAAATAAAAGCGAGCATCGAACCCGAAGGTAGGATCAACCGAAGCTGGTCTTCTACTAACCAAAGCAGGCATTCGCTAAATAAAAGCGAGCATCGAACCCGAAGGCCGGATCAACCGAAGCTGATCTTCCCCTAACCAAAGAAGGCATTCGCTAAATAAAAGCGAGCATCGAACCCGAAGGCCGGATCAACCGAAGCTGATGTTCTGCTATCCAAAGCAGGCATTCGCTAAATAAAAGCGAGCATCAAAGCCGAAAGCCCGATCAACCGAAGCTGATCTTCTGATAACCAAAGCAGGCATTTGCTAAATAAAAGTGAGCATCGAACCTGAAGGTTGGATCAATCGAAGCTGATCTTCTGCTCCTCGAAGCAGGCATTCGCTAAATAAAAGCGAACATCGAACCTGAAGGCCGGATTAACCGAAGCTGATCTTCTGCAAACTTAAGCAGGCATTCGCTAAATAAAAGCGAGCATCGAACCGAAGGTCGGATCAACCGAAGCTGATCTTCTGTTATCCAAAGCAGGCATTCGCTAAATAAAAGCGAGCATCGAACCCGAAGGCCCGATCAACCAAAGTTGATCTTCTGCTAACCAAAGCAGGAATTTGCTAAATAAAAGCAAGCATCGAAACCGAAGGCCAAATCAACCGAAACTGATCTTCGGCTAACCAAAGCAGGCATTCGCGAAATAAAAGCGAGCATCGAACCCGAAGGTCGGGTCAACCGAAGCTGGTCTTCTACTAACCAAAGCAGGCATTCGCTAAATAAAAGCGAGCATCGAACCCGAAGGCCCGATCAACCGAAGCTGATCTTCTGCTAACCAAACAGGCATTCGCTAAATAAAAGTGAGCATCGAACCCGGAGCCCGGATCAGCCGAAGCTGATCTTCTGCTATCCAAAGCAGGCATTCGCTAAATAAAAGCGAGCATCGAACCCGAAGGCCCGATCAACCGAAGCTGATCTTCTGCTAACCAAAGCAGGCATTCGCTAAATAAAAGCAAGCATCGAACACGAAGGCCAGATCAACCGAAGTTGATCATCTGCTATCCAAAGCAGGCATTCTCTAAATAAAACCGAGCATCGAACCCGAAGGCCCGAACAACCGAAGCTGATCTTCTATTAACCAAAGTAGGCATTCGCTAAATAAAAGCGAGCATCAAACCCGAAGGTCGGATCAACCGAAGCTGATCTTCTGCTAACAAAAGCAGGCATTCGCTAAATAAAAGCGAGCAACGAACCCGAAGGCCCGATCAACAGAAGCTGATCTTCTGCTAATCTAAGCAGGCATTCGCTAAATAAAAGTGAGCATCAAACCCGAAGGCTGGATCAACCGAAGCTGATCTTCTGCTCCTCGAAGCAGACATTCGGTAAATAAAAGCAAGCATCGAACCTGAAGGTCGGATCAACCGAAGCTGATCTTCTGCTATCCAAAGCCGGAATTTGCTAAATAAAGCGAGCATCGAACCTGAAGGCCAGATCAACCGAAGCTGATGTTTTGCTATCGAAGCAGGCATTCGCTAAATAAACGCGAGCATCGAACCCGAAGGCCGAATCAATCGAAGCTGATCTTCTGCTAACCAAAGCAGGAATTCGCTAAATAAAAGCGAGCATCGAACCCGAAGGTCGAATCAACCGAAGCTGGTCTTCTACTAACCAAAGCAGGCATTCGCTAAATAAAAGCGAGCATCGAACCCGAAGGCCGGATCAACCGAAGTTGATCTTCCCCTAACCAAAGAAGGCATTCGCTAAATAAAAGCGAGCATCGAACCCGAAGGCCGGATCAACCGAAGCTGATGTTCTGCTATCCAAAGCAGGCATTCGCTAAATAAAAGCGAGCATCGAAGCCGAAAGCCCAATCAACCGAAGTTGATCTTCTACTAACCAAAGCAGGCATTCGCTAAATAAAAGTGAGCATCGAACCTGAAAGCTGGATCCATCGAAGCTGATCTTCTGCTCCTCGAAGCAGGCATTCGCTAAATAAAAGCGAGCATCGAACCTGAAGGCCGGATTAACGGAAGCTGATCTTCTGCAAACTTAAGCAGGCATTCGCTAAATAAAAGCGAGCATCGAACCCGAAGGTCGGATCAACCGAAGCTGATCTTCTATTATCCAAAGCAGGCATTCGCTAAATAAAAGCGAGCATCGAACCCGAAAGCCCGATCAACCAAAGTTGATCTTCTACTAACCAAAGCAGGAATTCGCTAAATAAAAGCAAGCATCGAACCCGAAGGCCGAATCAACCGAAGCTGATCTTCTCATAGCCAAAGCAGGCATTCGCTAAATAAAAGCGAGCATCGAACCCGAAGGCCGAATCAATCGAAGCTGATCTTCTGCTAACCAAAGCAGGCATTCGCTAAATAAAAGCGAGGATCGAACCCGAAGTTCGGATCAACCGAAGCTGGTCTTCTACTAACAAAAGCAAGCATTCGCTAAATAAAAGCGAGCATCGAACCCGAAGGCCGGATCAAACGAAGCTGATCTTCCCCTAACCAAAGAAGGCATTCGCTAGATAAAAGCGAGCATTGAACCCGAAGGCCGGATCAACCGAAACTGATGCTCTGCTATCCAAAGCAGGCATTCGCTAAATAAAAGCGAGCATCGAAGCCGAAAGCCCGATCAACTGAAGCTGATCTTCTGCTAACCAAAGCAGGCATTCGTTAAATAAAAGTGAGCATCGAACCTGAAGGCTGGATCAATCGAAGCTGATCTTCTGCTAACCAAAGCAGGCATTCGCTAAATAAAAGCGAGCATCGAACCCGAAGGTAGGATCAACCGAAGCTGGTCTTCTACTAACCAAAGAAGGCATTCGCTAAATAAAAGCGAGCATCGAACCCGAAGGCCGGATCAACCGAAGCTGATCTTCCCCTAACCAAAGAAGGCATTCGCTAAATAAAAGCGAGCATCGAACCCGATGGCCGGATCAACCGAAGCTGATGTTCTGCTATCCAAAGCAGGCATTCGCTAAATAAAAGCGAGCATCGAAGTCGAAAGCCCGATCAACCGAAGCTGATCTTCTGCTAACCAAAGCAGGCATTTGCTAAATAAAAGTAAGCATCGAACCTGAAGGCTAGATCAATCGAAGCTGATCTTCTGCTCCTCGAAGCAGGCATTCGCTAAATAAAAGCGAGCATCGAACCTGAAGGCCGGATTAACCGAAGCTGATCTTCTGCAAATTTAAGCAGGCATTCGCTAAATAAAAGCGAGCATCGAACCCGAAGGTCGGATCAATCGAAGCTGATCTTCTGTTATCCAAAGCAGGCATTCGCTAAATAAAAGCGAGCATCGAACCCGAAGGCCCGATCAACCAAAGTTGATCTTCTACTAACCAAAGCAGGCATTCGCTAAATAAAAGCGAGCATCGAACCCGAAGGCCCGATCAACCGAAGCTGATCTTCTGCTAACCAAACAGGCATTCGCTAAATAAAAGCGAGCATCGAACCCGAAGCCCGGATCAACCGAAGCTGATCTTCTGCTATCCAAAGCAGGCATTCGCTAAATAAAAGCGAGCATCGAACCCGAAGGCCCGATCAACCGAAGCTGATCTTCTGCTAACCAAAGCAGGCATTCGCTAAATAAAAGCAAGCATCGAACCCGAAGGCCAAATCAACCGAAGCTGATCATCTGCTATCCAAAGCAGGAATTCGCTAAATAAAGCGAGCATCGAACCTGAAGGCCAGATCAACCGAAGCTGATGTTCTGCTATCCAAAGCAGGCATTCGCTAAATAAAAGCGAGCATCGAACCCGAAGGCCAAATCAATCGAAGCTGATCTTCTGCTAACCAAAGCAGGCATTCGCTAAATAAAAGCGAGCATCGAACCCGAAGGTAGGATCAACCGAAGCTGGTCTTCTACTAACCAAAGCAGGCATTCGCTAAATAAAAGCGAGCATCGAACCCGAAGGCCGGATCAATCGAAGCTGATCTTCCCCTAACCAAAGAAGGCATTCGTTAAATAAAAGCGAGCATCGAACCCCAAGGCCGGATCAACCGAAGCTGATGTTCTGCTATCCAAAGCAGGCATTCGCTAAATAAAAGCGAGCATCGAAGCCGAAAGCCCGATCAACCGAAGTTGATCTTCTGTTAACCAAAGCAGGCATTTGCTAAATAAAAGTGAGCATCGAACCTGAAGGTTGGATCAATCGAAGCTGATCTTCTGCTCCTCGAAGCAGGCATTCGCTAAATAAAAGCAAGCATCGAACCTGAAGGCCGGATTAACCGAAGCTGATCTTCTGCAAACTTAAGCAGGCATTCGCTAAATAAAAGCGAGCATCGAACCGAAGGTCGGATCAACCGAAGCTGATCTTCTGTTATCCAAAGCAGGCATTCGCTAAATAAAAGCGAGCATCGAACTCGAAGGCCCGATCAACCAAAGTTGATCTTCTGCTAACCAAAGCAGGAATTTGCTAAATAAAAGCAAGCATCGAAACCGAAGGCCAAATCAACCGAAACTGATCTTCGGCTAACCAAAGCAGGCATTCGCGAAATAAAAGCGAGCATCGAACCCGAAGGTCGGGTCAACCGAAGCTGGTCTTCTACTAACCAAAGCAGGCATTCGCTAAATAAAAGCGAGCATCGAACCCGAAGGCCCGATCAACCGAAGCTGATATTCTGCTAACCAAACAGGCATTCGCTAAATAAAAGTGAGCATCGAACCCGAAGCCCGGATCAGCCGAAGCTGATCTTCTGCTATCCAAAGCAGGCATTCGCTAAATAAAAGCGAGCATCGAACCCGAAGGCCCGATCAACCGAAGCTGATCTTCTGCTAACCAAAGCAGGCATTCGCTAAATAAGAGCAAGCATCGAACACGAAGGCCAGATCAACCGAAGTTGATCATATGCTATCCAAAGCAAGCATTCTCTAAATAAAACCGAGCATCGAACCCGAAGGCCCGAACAACCGAAGCTGATCTTCTATTAACCAAAGTAGGCATTCGCTAAATAAAAGCGAGCATCAAACCCGAAGGTCGGATCAACCGAAGCTGATCTTCTGCTAACAAAAGCAGGCATTCGCTAAATAAAAGCGAGCAACGAACCCGAAGGCCCGATCAACAGAAGCTGATCTTCTGCTAATCTAAGCAGGCATTCGCTAAATAAAAGTGAGCATCAAACCCGAAGGCTGGATCAACCGAAGCTGATCTTCTGCTCCTCGAAGCAGACATTCGGTAAATAAAAGCAAGCATCGAACCTGAAGGTCGGATCAACCGAAGCTGATCTTCTGCTATCCAAAGCCGGAATTTGCTAAATAAAGCGAGCATCGAACCTGAAGGCCAGATCAACCGAAGCTGATGTTTTGCTATCGAAGCAGGCATTCTCTAAATAAACGCGAGCATCGAACCCGAAGGCCGAATCAATCGAAGCTGATCTTCTGCTAACCAAAGCAGGAATTCGCTAAATAAAAGCGAGCATCGAACCCGAAGGTCGAATCAACCGAAGCTGGTCTTCTACTAACCAAAGCAGGCATTCGCTAAATAAAAGCGAGCATCGAACCCGAAGGCCGGATCAACCGAAGCTGATCTTCCCCTAACCAAAGAAGGCATTCGCTAAATAAAAGCGAGCATCGAACCCGAAGGCCGGATCAACCGAAGCTGATGTTCTGCTATCCAAAGCAGGCATTCGCTAAATAAAAGCGAGCATCGAAGCCGAAAGCCCAATCAACCGAAGTTGATCTTCTACTAACCAAAGCAGGCATTCGCTAAATAAAAGTGAGCATCGAACCTGAAAGCTGGATCCATCGAAGCTGATCTTCTGCTCCTCGAAGCAGGCATTCGCTAAATAAAAGCGAGCATCGAACCTGAAGGCCGGATTAACCGAAGCTGATCTTCTGCAAACTTAAGCAGGCATTCGCTAAATAAAAGCGAGCATCGAACCCGAAGGTCGGATCAACCGAAGCTGATCTTCTATTATCCAAAGCAGGCATTCGCTAAATAAAAGCGAGCATCGAACCCGAAAGCCCGATCAACCAAAGTTGATCTTCTACTAACCAAAGCAGGAATTCGCTAAATAAAAGCAAGCATCGAACCCGAAGGCCGAATCAACCGAAGCTGATCTTCTGCTAGCCAAAGCAGGCATTCGCTAAATAAAAGCGAGCATCGAACCCGAAGGCCGAATCAATCGAAGCTGATCTTCTGCTAACCAAAGCAGGCATTCGCTAAATAAAAGCGAGGATCGAACCCGAAGTTCGGATCAACCGAAGCTGGTCTTCTACTAACAAAAGCAAGCATTCGCTAAATAAAAGCGAGCATCGAACCCGAAGGCCGGATCAAACGAAGCTGATCTTCCCCTAACCAAAGAAGGCATTCGCTAGTTAAAAGCGAACATCGAACCCGAATGCCGGATCAACCGAAACTGATGCTCTGCTATCCAAAGTAGGCATTCGCTAAATAAAAGCGAGCATCGAAACCGAAAGCCCGATCAACTGAAGCTGATCTTCTGCTAACCAAAGCAGGCATTCGTTAAATAAAAGTGAGCATCGAACCTGAAGGTTGGATCAATCGAAGCTGATCTTCTGCTAACCAAAGCAGGCATTCGCTAAATAAAAGCGAGCATCGAACCCGAAGGTAGGATCAACCGAAGCTGGTCTTCTACTAACCAAAGAAGGCATTCGCTAAATAAAAGCGAGCATCGAACCCGAAGGCCGGATCAACCGAAGCTGATCTTCCCCTAACCAAAGAAGGCATTCGCTAAATAAAAGCGAGCATCGAACCCGATGGCCGGATCAACCGAAGCTGATGTTCTGCTATCCAAAGCAGGCATTCGCTAAATAAAAGCGAGCATCGAAGTCGAAAGCCCGATCAACCGAAGCTGATCTTCTGCTAACCAAAGCAGGCATTTGCTAAATAAAAGTGAGCATCGAACCTGAAGGCTGGATCAATCGAAGCTGATCTTCTGCTCCTCGAAGCAGGCATTCGCTAAATAAAAGCGAGCATCGAACCTGAAGGCCGGATTAACCGAAGCTGATCTTCTGCAAACTTAAGCAGGCATTCGCTAAATAAAAGCGAGCATCGAACCCGAAGGTCGGATCAATCGAAGCTGATCTTCTGTTATCCAAAGCAGGCATTCGCTAAATAAAAGCGAGCATCGAACCCGAAGGCCCGATCAACCAAAGTTGATCTTCTACTAACCAAAGCAGGCATTCGCTAAATAAAAGCGAGCATCGAACCCGAAGGCCCGATCAACCGAAGCTGATCTTCTGCTAACCAAACAGGCATTCGCTAAATAAAAGCGAGCATCGAACCCGAAGCCCGGATCAACCGAAGCTGATCTTCTGCTATCCAAAGCAGGCATTCGCTAAATAAAAGCGAGCATCAAACCCGAAGGCCCGATCAACCGAAGCTGATCTTCTGCTAACCAAAGCAGGCATTCGCTAAATAAAAGCAAGCATCGAACCCGAAGGCCAAATCAACCGAAGCTGATCATCTGCTATCCAAAGCAGGAATTCGCTAAATAAAGTGAGCATCGAACCTGAAGGCCAGATCAACCGAAGCTGATGTTCTGCTATCCAAAGCAGGCATTCGCTAAATAAAAGCGAGCATCGAACCCGAAGACCAAATCAATCGAAGCTGATCTTCTGCTAACCAAAGCAGGCATTCGCTAAATAAAAGCGAGCATCGAACCCGAAGGTAGGATCAACCGAAGCTGGTCTTCTACTAACCAAAGCAGGCATTCGCTAAATAAAAGCGAGCATCGAACCCGAAGGCCGGATCAACCGAAGCTGATCTTCCCCTAACCAAAGAAGGCATTCGCTAGTTAAAAGCGAACATCGAACCCGAATGCCGGATCAACCGAAACTGATGCTCTGCTATCCAAAGTAGGCATTCGCTAAATAAAAGCGAGCATCGAAACCGAAAGCCCGATCAACTGAAGCTGATCTTCTGCTAACCAAAGCAGGCATTCGTTAAATAAAAGTGAGCATCGAACCTGAAGGCTGGATCAATCGAAGCTGATCTTCTGCTAACCAAAGCAGGCATTCGCTAAATAAAAGCGAGCATCGAACCCGAAGGTAGGATCAACCGAAGCTGGTCTTCTACTAACCAAAGAAGGCATTCGCTAAATAAAAGCGAGCATCGAACCCGAAGGCCGGATCAACCGAAGCTGATCTTCCCCTAACCAAAGAAGGCATTCGCTAAATAAAAGCGAGCATCGAACCCGATGGCCGGATCAACCGAAGCTGATGTTCTGCTATCCAAAGCAGGCATTCGCTAAATAAAAGCGAGCATCGAAGTCGAAAGCCCGATCAACCGAAGCTGATCTTCTGCTAACCAAAGCAGGCATTTGCTAAATAAAAGTGAGCATCGAACCTGAAGGCTGGATCAATCGAAGCTGATCTTCTGCTCCTCGAAGCAGGCATTCGCTAAATAAAAGCGAGCATCGAACCTGAAGGCCGGATTAACCGAAGCTGATCTTCTGCAAACTTAAGCAGGCATTCGCTAAATAAAATCGAGCATCGAACCCGAAGGTCGGATCAATCGAAGCTGATCTTCTGTTATCCAAAGCAGGCATTCGCTAAATAAAAGCGAGCATCGAACCCGAAGGCCCGATCAACCAAAGTTGATCTTCTACTAACCAAAGCAGGCATTCGCTAAATAAAAGCGAGCATCGAACCCGAAGGCCCGATCAACCGAAGCTGATCTTCTGCTAACCAAACAGGCATTCGCTAAATAAAAGCGAGCATCGAACCCGAAGCCCGCATCAACCGAAGCTGATCTTCTGCTATCCAAAGCAGGCATTCGCTAAATAAAAGCGAGCATCAAACCCAAAGGCCCGATCAACCGAAGCTGATCTTCTGCTAACCAAAGCAGGCATTCGCTAAATAAAAGCAAGCATCGAACCCGAAGGCCAAATCAACCGAAGCTGATCATCTGCTATCCAAAGCAGGAATTCGCTAAATAAAGTGAGCATCGAACCTGAAGGCCAGATCAACCGAAGCTGATGTTCTGCTATCCAAAGCAGGCATTCGCTAAATAAAAGCGAGCATCGAACCCGAAGACCAAATCAATCGAAGCTGATCTTCTGCTAACCAAAGCAGGCATTCGCTAAATAAAAGCGAGCATCGAACCCGAAGGTAGGATCAACCGAAGCTGGTCTTCTACTAACCAAAGCAGGCATTCGCTAAATAAAAGCGAGCATCGAACCCGAAGGCCGGATCAACCGAAGCTGATCTTCCCCTAACCAAAGAACGCATTCGCTAAATAAAAGCGAGCATCGAACCCGAAGGCCGGATCAACCGAAGCTGATGTTCTGCTATCCAAAGCAGGCATTCGCTAAATAAAAGCGAGCATCGAAGCCGAAAGCCCGATCAACCGAAGTTGATCTTCTGTTAACCAAAGCAGGCATTTGCTAAATAAAAGTGAGCATCGAACCTGAAGGTTGGATCAATCGAAGCTGATCTTCTGCTCCTCGAAGCAGGCATTCGCTAAATAAAAGCGAGCATCGAACCTGAAGGCCGGATTAACCGAAGCTGATCTTCTGCAAACTTAAGCAGGCATTCGCTAAATAAAAGCGAGCATCGAACCGAAGGTCGGATCAACCGAAGTTGATCTTCTGTTATCCAAAGCAGGCATTCGCTAAATAAAAGCGAGCATCGAACCCGAAGGCCGGATCAACCGAAGCTGATCTTCCCCTAACCAAAGAAGGCATTCGCTAAATAAAAGCGAGCATCGAACCCGAAGGCCGGATCAACCGAAGCTGATGTTCTGCTATCCAAAGCAGGCATTCGCTAAATAAAAGCGAGCATCGAAGCCGAAAGCCCGATCAACCGAAGTTGATCTTCTGTTAACCAAAGCAGGCATTTGCTAAATAAAAGTGAGCATCGAACCTGAAGGTTGGATCAATCGAAGCTGATCTTCTGCTCCTCGAAGCAGGCATTCGCTAAATAAAAGCGAGCATCGAACCTGAAGGCCGGATTAACCGAAGCTGATCTTCTGCAAACTTAAGCAGGCATTCGCTAAATAAAAGCGAGCATCGAACCGAAGGTCGGATCAACCGAAGCTGATCTTCTGTTATCCAAAGCAGGCATTCGCTAAATAAAAGCGAGCATCGAACCCGAAGGCCCGATCAACCAAAGTTGATCTTCTGCTAACCAAAGCAGGAATTTGCTAAATAAAAGCAAGCATCGAAACCGAAGGCCAAATCAACCGAAACTGATCTTCGGCTAACCAAAGCAGGCATTCGCGAAATAAAAGCGAGCATCGAACCCGAAGGTCGGGTCAACCGAAGCTGGTCTTCTACTAACCAAAGCAGGCATTCGCTAAATAAAAGCGAGCATCGAACCCGAAGGCCCGATCAACCGAAGCTGATCTTCTGCTAACCAAAGAAGGCATTCGCTAAATAAAAGCAAGCATCGAACCCGAAGGCCAAATCAACCGAAGCTGATCATCTGCTATCCAAAGCAGGAATTCGCTAAATAAAGTGAGCATCGAACCTGAAGGCCAGATCAACCGAAGCTGATGTTCTGCTATCCAAAGCAGGCATTCGCTAAATAAAAGCGAGCATCGAACCCGAAGGCCAAATCAATCGAAGCTGATCTTCTGCTAACCAAAGCAGGCATTCGCTAAATAAAAGCGAGCATCGAACCCGAAGGTAGGATCAACCGAAGCTGGTCTTCTACTAACCAAAGCAGGCATTCGCTAAATAAAAGCGAGCATCGAACCCGAAGGCCGGATCAACCGAAGCTGATCTTCCCCTAACCAAAGAAGGCATTCGCTAAATAAAAGCGAGCATCGAACCCGAAGGCCGGATCAACCGAAGCTGATGTTCTGCTATCCAAAGCAGGCATTCGCTAAATAAAAGCGAGAATCGAAGCCGAAAGCCCGATCAACCGAAGTTGATCTTCTGTTAACCAAAGCAGGCATTTGCTAAATAAAAGTGAGCATCGAACCTGAAGGTTGGATCAATCGAAGCTGATCTTCTGCTCCTCGAAGCAGGCATTCGCTAAATAAAAGCGAGCATCGAACCTGAAGGCCGGATTAACCGAAGCTGATCTTCTGCAAACTTAAGCAGGCATTCGCTAAATAAAAGCGAGCATCGAACCGAAGGTCGGATCAACCGAAGCTGATCTTCTGTTATCCAAAGCAGGCATTCGCTAAATAAAAGCGAGCATCGAACCCGAAGGCCGGATCAACCGAAGCTGATCTTCCCCTAACCAAAGAAGGCATTCGCTAAATAAAAGCGAGCATCGAACCCGAAGGCCGGATCAACCGAAGCTGATGTTCTGCTATCCAAAGCAGGCATTCGCTAAATAAAAGCGAGCATCGAAGCCGAAAGCCCGATCAACCGAAGTTGATCTTCTGTTAACCAAAGAAGGCATTTGCTAAATAAAAGTGAGCATCGAACCTGAAGGTTGGATCAATCGAAGCTGATCTTCTGCTCCTCGAAGCAGGCATTCGCTAAATAAAAGCGAGCATCGAACCTGAAGGCCGGATTAACCGAAGCTGATCTTCTGCAAACTTAAGCAGGCATTCGCTAAATAAAAGCGAGCATCGAACCGAAGGTCGGATCAACCGAAGCTGATCTTCTGTTATCCAAAGCAGGCATTCGCTAAATAAAAGCGAGCATCGAACCCGAAGGCCCGATCAACCAAAGTTGATCTTCTGCTAACCAAAGCAGGAATTTGCTAAATAAAAGCAAGCATCGAAACCGAAGGCCAAATCAACCGAAACTGATCTTCGGCTAACCAAAGCAGGCATTCGCGAAATAAAAGCGAGCATCGAACCCGAAGGTCGGGTCAACCGAAGCTGGTCTTCTACTAACCAAAGCAGGCATTCGCTAAATAAAAGCGAGCATCGAACCCGAAGGCCCGATCAACCGAAGCTGATATTCTGCTAACCAAACAGGCATTCGCTAAATAAAAGTGAGCATCGAACCCGAAGCCCGGATCAGCCGAAGCTGATCTTCTGCTATCCAAAGCAGGCATTCGCTAAATAAAAGCGAGCATCGAACCCGAAGGCCCGATCAACCGAAGCTGATCTTCTGCTAACCAAAGCAGGCATTCGCTAAATAAAAGCAAGCATCGAACACGAAGGCCAGATCAACCGAAGTTGATCATCTGCTATCCAAAGCAGGCATTCTCTAAATAAAACCGAGCATCGAACCCGAAGGCCCGAACAACCGAAGCTGATCTTCTATTAACCAAAGTAGGCATTCGCTAAATAAAAGCGAGCATCAAACCCGAAGGTCGGATCAACCGAAGCTGATCTTCTGCTAACAAAAGCAGGCATTCGCTAAATAAAAGCGAGAAACGAACCCGAAGGCCCGATCAACAGAAGCTGATCTTCTGCTAATCTAAGCAGGCATTCGCTAAATAAAAGTGAGCATCAAACCCGAAGGCTGGATCAACCGAAGCTGATCTTCTGCTCCTCGAAGCAGACATTCGGTAAATAAAAGCGAGCATCGAACCTGAAGGTCGGATCAACCGAAGCTGATCTTCTGCTATCCAAAGCCGGATTTGCTAAATAAAGCGAGCATCGAACCTGAAGGCCAGATCAACCGAAGCTGATGTTTTGCTATCCAAAGCAGGCATTCGCTAAATAAACGCGAGCATCGAACCCGAAGGCCGAATCAATCGAAGCTGATCTTCTGCTAACCAAAGCAGGAATTCGCTAAATAAAAGCGAGCATCGAACCCGAAGGTCGAATCAACCGAAGCTGGTCTTCTACTAACCAAAGCAGGCATTCGCTAAATAAAAGCGAGCATCGAACCCGAAGGCCGGATCAACCGAAGCTGATCTTCTGCTCCTTGAAGCAGGCATTCGCTAAATAAAAGCGAGCATCGAACCTGAAGGCCGGATTAACCGAAACTGATCTTCTGCAAACTTAAGCAGGCATTCGCTAAATAAAAGCGAGCATCGAACCCGAAGGTCGGATCAACCGAAGCTGATCTTCTATTATCCAAAGCAGGCATTCGCTAAATAAAAGCGAGCATCGAACCCGAAAGCCCGATCAACCAAAGTTGATCTTCTACTAACCAAAGCAGGAATTCGCTAAATAAAAGCAAGCATTGAACCCGAAGGCCAAATCAACCGAAGTTGATCTTCTGCTAGCCAAAGCAGGCATTCGCTAAATAAAAGCGAGCATCGAACCCGAAGGCCGAATCAATCGAAGCTGATCTTCTGCTAACCAAAGCAGGCATTCGCTAAATAAAAGCGAGGATCGAACCCGAAGTTCGGATCAACCGAAGCTGGTCTTCTACTAACAAAAGCAAGCATTCGCTAAATAAAAGCGAGCATCGAACCCGAAGGCCGGATCAAACGAAGCTGATCTTCCCCTAACCAAAGAAGGCATTCGCTAGATAAAAGCGAGCATCGAACCCGAAGGCCGGATCAACCGAAGCTGATGTTCTGCTATCCAAAGTAGGCATTCGCTAAATAAAAGCGAGCATCGAAGCCGAAAGCCCGATCAACTAAAGCTGATCTTCTGCTAACCAAAGCAGGCATTCGTTAAATAAAAGAGAGCATCGAACCCGAAGGTAGGATCAACCGAAGCTGGTCTTCTACTAACCAAAGAAGGAATTCGCTAAATAAAAGCGAGCATCGAACCCGAAGGCCGGATCAACCGAAGCTGATCTTCCCCTAACCAAAGAAGGCATTCGCTAAATAAAAGCGAGCATCGAACCCGATGGCCGGATCAACCGAAGCTGATGTTCTGCTATCCAAAGCAGGCATTCGCTAAATAAAAGCGAGCATCGAAGTCGAAAGCCCGATCAACCGAAGCTGATCTTCTGCTAACCAAAGCAGGCATTTGCTAAATAAAAGTGAGCATCGAACCTGAAGGCTGGATCAATCGAAGCTGATCTTCTGCTCCTCGAAGCAGGCATTCGCTAAATAAAAGCGAGCATCGAACCTGAAGGCCGGATTAACCGAAGCTGATCTTCTACAAACTTAAGCAGGCATTCGCTAAATAAAAGCGAGCATCGAACCCGAAGGTCGGATCAATCGAAGCTGATCTTCTGTTATCCAAAGCAGGCATTCGCTAAATAAAAGCGAGCATCGAACCCGAAGGCCCGATCAACCAAAGTTGATCTTCTACTAACCAAAGCAGGCATTCGCTAAATAAAAGCGAGCATCGAACCCGAAGGCCCGATCAACCGAAGCTGATCTTCTGCTAACCAAACAGGCATTCGCTAAATAAAAGCGAGCATCGAACCCGAAGCCCGGATCAACCGAAGCTGATCTTCTGCTATCCAAAGCAGGCATTCGCTAAATAAAAGCGAGCATCGAACCCGAAGGCCCGATCAACCGAAGCTGATCTTCTGCTAACCAAAGCAGGCATTCGCTAAATAAAAGCAAGCATCGAACCCGAAGGCCAAATCAACCGAAGCTGATCATCTGCTATCCAAAGCAGGCATTCGCTAAATAAAAGAGAGCATCGAACCCGAAGGTAGGATCAACCGAAGCTGGTCTTCTACTAACCAAAGAAGGAATTCGCTAAATAAAAGCGAGCATCGAACCCGAAGGCCGGATCAACCGAAGCTGATCTTCCCCTAACCAAAGAAGGCATTCGCTAAATAAAAGCGAGCATCGAACCCGATGGCCGGATCAACCGAAGCTGATGTTCTGCTATCCAAAGCAGGCATTCGCTAAATAAAAGCGAGCATCAAAGTCGAAAGCCCGATCAACCGAAGCTGATCTTCTGCTAACCAAAGCAGGAATTTGCTAAATAAAAGTGAGCATCGAACCTGAAGGCTGGATCAATCGAAGCTGATCTTCTGCTCCTCGAAGCAGGCATTCGCTAAATAAAAGCGAGCATCGAACCCGAAGGCCGAATCAACCGAAGCTGATCTTCTGCTAACCAAAGCAGGCATTCGCTAAATAAAAGCGAGCATCGAACCCGAAGGTCGGGTCAACCGAAGCTGGTCTTCTAATATCCAAAGCAGGCATTCGCTAAATAAAAGCGAGCATCGAACCCGAAGGCCCGATCAACCAAAGTTGATCTTCTACTAACCAAAGCAGGCATTCGCTAAATAAAAGCGAGCATCGAACCCGAAGGCCCGATCAACCGAAGCTGATCTTCTGCTAACCAAACATGCATTAGCTAAATAAAAGCGAGCATCGAACCCGAAGCCCGGATCAACCGAAGCTGATCTTCTGCTATCCAAAGCAGGCATTCGCTAAATAAAAGCGAGCATCGAACCCGAAAGCCCAATCAACCGAAGCTGATCTTCTGCTAACCAAAGCAGGCACTCGCTAAATAAAAGCAAGCATCGAACCCGAAGGCCAAATCAACCGAAGCTGATCATCTGCTATCCAAAGCAGGCATTCGCTAAATAAAAGCGAGCATCGAACCCGAAGGTGGGGTCAACCGAAGCTGGTCTTCTACTAACCAAAGCAGGCATTCGCTAAATAAAAGCGAGCATCGAACCTGAAGGCCCGATCAACCGAAGCTGATCTTCTGCTAACCAAACAGGCATTCGCTAAATAAAAGCGAACATCGAACCCGAAGCCCGGATCAACCGAAGCTGATCTTCTGCTATCCAAAGCAGGCATTGGCTAAATAAAAGCGAGCATCGAACCCGAAGGCCCGATCAACCGAAGCTGATCTTCTGCTAACCAAAGCAGGAATTCGCTAAATAAAAGCAAGCATCGAACCCGAAGGCCGAATCAACCGAAGCTGATCTTCTGCTAACCAAAGCAGGCATTCGCTAAATAAAAGCGAGCGTCGAACCCGAAGGTCGGGTCAACCGAAGCTGGTCTTATACTAATCAAAGCAGGCATTCGCTAAATAAAAGCGAGCATCGAACCCGAAGGCCCGACCAACCGAAGCTGATCTTCTGCTAACCAAACAGGCATTCGCTAAATAAAAGCGAGCATCGAACCCGAAGCCCGGATCAACCGAAGCTGATCTTCTGCTATCCAAAGCAGGCATTGGCAAAATAAAAGCGAGCATCGAACCCGAAGGCCCGATCAACCAAAGCTGATCTTCTGCAAACTTAAGCAGGCATTCGCTAAATAAAAGCCAGCATCGAACCCGAAGGTCGGATCAACCGAAGCTAATTTTCTGTTATCCAAAGCAGGCATTCGCTAAATAAAAGCGAGCATCGAACCCGAAGGCCCGATCAACCGAAGCTGATCTTCTGCTATCCAAAGCAGCCATTGGCTAAATAAAAGCGAGCATCGAACCCGAAGGCCCGATCGACCGAAGCTGATCTTCTGCTAACCAAAGCAGGAATTCGCTAAATAAAAGCAAGCATCGAACTCGAAGGCCGAATCAACCGAAGCTGATCTTTTGCTAACCAAAGCAGGCATTCGCTAAATAAAAGCGAGCGTCGAACCCGAAGGTCGGGTCAACCGAAGCTGGTCTTCTACTAACCAAAGCAGGCATTCGCTAAAAAAAAGCGAGCATCGAACCCGAAGGCCAAATGAACCGAAGCTGATCATCTGCTATCCAAAGCAGGCATTCGCTAAATAAAAGCGAGCATCGAACCCGAAGGTGGGGTCAACCGAAGCTGGTCTTCTACTAACCAAAGCAGGCATTCGCTAAATAAAAGCGAGCATCGAACCCGAAGGCCCGATCAACCGAAGCTGATCTTCTGCTAACCAAACAGGCATTCGCTAAATAAAAGCGAACATCGAACCCGAAGCCCGGATCAACCGAAGCTGATCTTCTGCTATCCAAAGCACGCATTGGCTAAATAAAAGCGAGCATCGAACCCGAAGGCCCGATCAACCGAAGCTGATCTTCTGCTAACCAAAGCAGGAATTCGCTAAATAAAAGCAAGCATCGAACCCGAAGGCCGAATCAACCGAAGCTGATCTTCTGCTAACCAAAGTAGGCATTCGCTAAATAAAAGCGAGCGTCGAACCCGAAGGTCGGGTCAACCGAAGCTGGTCTTATACTAATCAAAGCAGGCATTCGCTAAATAAAAGCGAGCATCGAACCCAAAGGCCCGACCAACCGAAGCTGTTCTTCTGCTAACCAAACAGGCATTCGCTAAATAAAAGCGAGCATCGAACCCGAAGCCCATATAAACCGAAGCTGATCTTCTGCTATCCAAAGCAGGCATTGGCAAAATAAAAGCGAGCATCGAACCCGAAGGCCCGATCAACCGAAGCTGAACTTCTGCAAACTTAAGCAGGCATTCGCTAAATAAAAGCGAGCATCGAACCCGAAGGTCGGATCAACCGAAGCTAATTTTCTGTTATCCAAAGCAGGCATTCGCTAAATAAAAGCGAGCATCGAACCCGAAGGCCCGATCAACCGAAGCTGATCTTCTGCTATCCAAAGCAGCCATTGGCTAAATAAAAGCGAGCATCGAACCCGAAGGCCCGATCGACCGAAGCTGATCTTCTGCTAACCAAAGCAGGAATTCGCTAAATAAAAGCAAGCATCGAACCCGAAGGCCCAATCAACCGAAGCTGATCTTCTGCTAACCAAAGCAGGCATTCGCTAAATAAAAGCGAGCGTCGAACCCGAAGGTCGGGTCAACCGAAGCTGGTCTTCTACTAACCAAAGCAGGCATTCGCTAAAAAAAAGCGAGCATCGAACCCGAAGGCCCGATCAACCGAAGCTGATCTTCTGCTAACCAAACAGGCATTCGCTAATTAAAAGCGAGCATCGAACCCGAAGCCCGGATCAACCGAAGCTGATCTTCTGCTATCCAAAGCAGGCATTGGCTAAATAAAAGCGAGCATCGAACCCGAAGGCCCGATCAACCGAAGCTGATCTTCTGCTAACCAAAGGAGGAATTCGCTAAATAAAAGCAAGCATCGAACCCGAAGGCCAGATCAACCGAAGCTGATCATCTGCTATCCAAAGCAGGCATTGGCTAAATAAAAGCGAGCATCGAACCCGAAGGCCCGATCAATCGAAGCTGATCTTCTGCTATCCAAAGCAGGCATTCTCTAAATAAAACCGAGCATCGAACCTGAAGGCCCGAACAACCGAAGCTGATCTTCTGTTAACCAAAGTAGGCATTCGCTAAATAAAAGCGAGCATCAAACCCGAAGGTCGGATCAACCGAAGCTGATCTTCTTCTAACAAAAGCAGGCATTCGCTAAATAAAAGCGAGCATCGAACCCGAAGGTGGGGTCAACCGAAGCTGGTCTCCTACTAACCAAAGCAGGCATTCGCTAAATAAAAGCGAGCATCGAACCCGAAGGCCCGATCAACCGAAGCTGATCTTCTGCTAACCAAACAGGCATTCGCTAAATAAAAGCGAGCATCGAACCCGAAGCCCGGATCAACCGAAGCTGATCTTCTGCTATCCAAAGCAGGCATTGGCTAAATAAAAGCGAGCATCGAACCCGAAGGCCCGATCAACCGAAGCTGATCTTCTGCAAACTTAAGCAGGCATTCGCTAAACAAAAGTGAGCATCAAACCCGAAGGTCGGATCAACCGAAGCTGATCTTCTGCTAACCAAAGGAGGCATTCGCTAAATAAAAGCAAGCATCGAACCCGAAGGCCAGATCAACCGAAGCTGATCTTCTGCTATCCAAAGCAGGCATTCGCTAAATAAAAGCGAGCATCGAACCCGAAGGCCCGATCAACCGAAGCTGATCTTCTGCTATCCAAAGCAGCCATTGGCTAAATAAAAGCGAGCATCGAACCCGAAGGCCCGATCGACCGAAGCTGATCTTCTGCTAACCAAAGCAGGAATTCGCTAAATAAAAGCAAGCATCGAACCCGAAGGCCGAATCAACCGAAGCTGATCTTTTGCTAACCAAAGCAGGCATTCGCTAAATAAAAGCGAGCGTCGAACCCGAAGGTCGGGTCAACCGAAGCTGGTCTTCTACTAACCAAAGCAGGCATTCGCTAAAAAAAAGCGAGCATCGAACCCGAAGGCCAAATGAACCGAAGCTGATCATCTGCTATCCAAAGCAGGCATTCGCTAAATAAAAGCGAGCATCGAACCCGAAGGTGGGGTCAACCGAAGCTGGTCTTCTACTAACCAAAGCAGGCATTCGCTAAATAAAAGCGAGCATCGAACCCGAAGGCCCGATCAACCGAAGCTGATCTTCTGCTAACCAAACAGGCATTCGCTAAATAAAAGCGAACATCGAACCCGAAGCCCGGATCAACCGAAGCTGATCTTCTGCTATCCAAAGCACGCATTGGCTAAATAAAAGCTAGCATCGAACCCGAAGGCCCGATCAACCGAAGCTGATCTTCTGCTAACCAAAGCAGGAATTCGCTAAATAAAAGCAAGCATCGAACCCGAAGGCCGAATCAACCGAAGCTGATCTTCTGCTAACCAAAGTAGGCATTCGCTAAATAAAAGCGAGCGTCGAACCCGAAGGTCGGGTCAACCGAAGCTGGTCTTATACTAATCAAAGCAGGCATTCGCTAAATAAAAGCGAGCATCGAACCCAAAGGCCCGACCAACCGAAGCTGTTCTTCTGCTAACCAAACAGGCATTCGCTAAATAAAAGCGAGCATCGAACCCGAAGCCCATATAAACCGAAGCTGATCTTCTGCTATCCAAAGCAGGCATTGGCAAAATAAAAGCGAGCATCGAACCCGAAGGCCCGATCAACCGAAGCTGAACTTCTGCAAACTTAAGCAGGCATTCGCTAAATAAAAGCGAGCATCGAACCCGAAGGTCGGATCAACCGAAGCTAATTTTCTGTTATCCAAAGCAGGCATTCGCTAAATAAAAGCGAGCATCGAACCCGAAGGCCCGATCAACCGAAGCTGATCTTCTGCTATCCAAAGCAGCCATTGGCTAAATAAAAGCGAGCATCGAACCCGAAGGCCCGATCGACCGAAGCTGATCTTCTGCTAACCAAAGCAGGAATTCGCTAAATAAAAGCAAGCATCGAACCCGAAGGCCCAATCAACCGAAGCTGATCTTCTGCTAACCAAAGCAGGCATTCGCTAAATAAAAGCGAGCGTCGAACCCGAAGGTCGGGTCAACCGAAGCTGGTCTTCTACTAACCAAAGCAGGCATTCGCTAAAAAAAAGCGAGCATCGAACCCGAAGGCCCGATCAACCGAAGCTGATCTTCTGCTAACCAAACAGGCATTCGCTAATTAAAAGCGAGCATCGAACCCGAAGCCCGGATCAACCGAAGCTGATCTTCTGCTATCCAAAGCAGGCATTGGCTAAATAAAAGCGAGCATCGAACCCGAAGGCCCGATCAACCGAAGCTGATCTTCTGCTAACCAAAGGAGGAATTCGCTAAATAAAAGCAAGCATCGAACCCGAAGGCCAGATCAACCGAAGCTGATCATCTGCTATCCAAAGCAGGCATTGGCTAAATAAAAGCGAGCATCGAACCCGAAGGCCCGATCAATCGAAGCTGATCTTCTGCTATCCAAAGCAGGCATTCTCTAAATAAAACCGAGCATCGAACCTGAAGGCCCGAACAACCGAAGCTGATCTTCTGTTAACCAAAGTAGGCATTCGCTAAATAAAAGCGAGCATCAAACCCGAAGGTCGGATCAACCGAAGCTGATCTTCTTCTAACAAAAGCAGGCATTCGCTAAATAAAAGCGAGCATCGAACCCGAAGGTGGGGTCAACCGAAGCTGGTCTCCTACTAACCAAAGCAGGCATTCGCTAAATAAAAGCGAGCATCGAACCCGAAGGCCCGATCAACCGAAGCTGATCTTCTGCTAACCAAACAGGCATTCGCTAAATAAAAGCGAGCATCGAACCCGAAGCCCGGATCAACCGAAGCTGATCTTCTGCTATCCAAAGCAGGCATTGGCTAAATAAAAGCGAGCATCGAACCCGAAGGCCCGATCAACCGAAGCTGATCTTCTGCAAACTTAAGCAGGCATTCGCTAAACAAAAGTGAGCATCAAACCCGAAGGTCGGATCAACCGAAGCTGATCTTCTGCTAACCAAAGGAGGCATTCGCTAAATAAAAGCAAGCATCGAACCCGAAGGCCAGATCAACCGAAGCTGATCTTCTGCTATCCAAAGCAGCCATTAGCTAAATAAAAGCGAGCATCGAACCCGAAGGCCTGATCGACCGAAGCTGATCTTCTGCTAACCAAAGCAGGAATTCGCTAAATAAAAGCAAGCATCGAACCCGAAGGCCGAATCAACCGAAGCTGATCTTCTGCTAACCAAAGCAGGCATTCGCTAAATAAAAGCGAGCGTCGAACCCGAAGGTCGGGTCAACCGAAGCTGGTCTTCTACTAACCAAAGCAGGCATTCGCTAAAAAAAAGCGAGCATCGAACCCGAAGGCCAAATCAACCGAAGCTGATCATCTGCTATCCAAAGCAGGCATTCGCTAAATAAAAGCGAGCATCGAACCCGAAGGTGGGGTCAACCGAAGCTGGTCTTCTACTAACCAAAGCAGGCATTCGCTAAATAAAAGCGAGCATCGAACCCGAAGGCCCGATCAACCGAAGCTGATCTTCTGCTAACCAAACAGGCATTCGCTAAATAAAAGCGAACATCGAACCCGAAGCCCGGATCAACCGAAGCTGATCTTCTGCTATCCAAAGCAGGCATTGGCTAAATAAAAGCGAGCATCGAACCCGAAGGCCCGATCAACCCAAGCTGATCTTCTGCTAACCAAAGCAGGAATTCGCTAAATAAAAGCAAGCATCGAACCCGAAGGTCGGATCAACCGAAGCTGATCTTCTGCTAACAAAAGCAGGCATTCGCTAAATAAAAGCTAGCGTCGAACCCGAAGGTCGGGTCAACCGAAGCTGGTCTTATACTAATCAAAGCAGGCATTCGCTAAATAAAAGCGAGCATCGAACCCGAAGGCCCGACCAACCGAAGCTGATCTTCTGCTAACCAAACAGGCATTCGCTAAATAAAAGCGAGCATCGAACCCGAAGCCCGGATCAACTGAAGCTAATCTTCTGCTATCCAAAGCAGGCATTGGCAAAATAAAAGCGAGCATCGAACCCGAAGGCCCGATCAACCGAAGCTGATCTTCTGCAAACTTAAGCAGACATTCGCTAAATAAAAGCGAGCATCGAACCCGAAGGTCGGATCAACCGAAGCTAATTTTCTGTTATCCAAAGCAGGCATTCGCTAAATAAAAGCGAGCATTGAACCCGAAGGCCCGATCAACCGAAGCTGATCTTCTGCTATCCAAAGCAGCCATTGGCTAAATAAAAGCGAGCATCGAACCCGAAGGCCCGATCGACCGAAGCTGATCTTCTGCTAACCAAAGCAGGAATTCGCTAAATAAAAGCAAGCATCGAACCCGAAGGCCGAATCAACCGAAGCTGATCTTCTGCTAACCAAAGCAGGCATTCGCTAAATAAAAGCGAGCGTCGAACCCGAAGGTCGGGTCAACCGAAGCTGGTCTTCTACTAACCAAAGCAGGCATTCGCTAAAAAAAAGCGAGCATCGAACCCGAAGGCCCGATCAACCGAAGCTGATCTTCTGCTAACCAAACAGGCATTCGCTAATTAAAAGCGAGCATCGAACCCGAAGCCCGGATCAACCGAAGTTGATCTTCTGCTATCCAAAGCAGGCATTGGCTAAATAAAAGCGAGCATCGAACCCGAAGGCCCGATCAACCGAAGCTGATCTTCTGCTAACCTAAGGAGGAATTCGCTAAATAAAAGCAAGCATAGAACCCGAAGGCCAGATCAACCGAAGCTGATCATCTGCTATCCAAAGCAGGCATTGGCTAAATAAAAGCGAGCATCGAACCCGAAGGCCCGATCAACCGAAGCTGATCTTCTGCTATCCAAATCAGGCATTCTCTAAATAAAACCGAGCAACGAACCTGAAGGCCTGAACAACCGAAGCTGATCTTCTGTTAACCAAAGTAGGCATTCGCTAAATAAAAGCGAGCATCAAACCCGAAGGTCGGATCAACCGAAGCTGATCTTCTGCTAACAAAAGCAGGCATTCGCTAAATAAAAGCGAGCATCGAACCCGAAGGTGGGGTCAACCGAAGCTGGTCTCCTACTAACCAAAGCAGGCATTCGCTAAATAAAACCGAGCATCGAACCCGAAGGCCCGATCAACCGAAGCTGATCTTCTGCTAACCAAACAGGCATTCGCTAAATAAAAGTGAGCATCAAACCCGAAGGTCGGATCAACCGAAGCTGATCTTCTGCTAACCAAAGGAGGCATTCGCTAAATAAAAGCAAGCATCGAACCCGAAGGCCAGATCAACCGAAGCTGATCTTCTGCTATCCAAAGCAGGCATTGGCTAAATAAAAGCGAGCATCGAACCCGAAGGCCCGATCAACCGAAGGTGTTCTTCTGCTAACCAAAGGAGGCATTTGCTAAATAAAAGCAAGCATCGAACCCGAAGGCCAGATCAACCGAAGCTGATCATCTGCTACCCAAAGCAGGCATTCTCTAAATAAAACCGAGCATCAAACCCGAAGGCCCGAACAACCGAAGCTGATCTTCTGTTAACCAAAGTAGGCATTCGCTAAATAAAAGCGAGCATCAAACCCGAAGGTCGGATCAACCGAAGCTGATCTTCTGCTAACAAAAGCAGGCATTCGCTAAATAAAAGCGTGCATCGAACCCGAAGGTGGGGTCAACCGAAGCTGGTCTTCTACTAACCAAAGCAGACATTCGCTAAATAAAAGCGAGCATTGAACCCGGAGGCCCGATCAACCGAAGCTGATCTTCTGCTAACCAAACAGGCATTCGCTAAATAAAAGCGAACATCGAACCCGAAGCCCGGATCAACCGAAGCTGATCTTCTGCTATCCAAAGCAGGCATTGGCTAAATAAAATCGAGCATCGAACCCGAAGGCCCGATCAACCGAAGCTGATCTTCTGCTAACCAAAGCAGGAATTCGCTAAATAAAAGCAAGCATCGAACCCGAAGGCCGAATCAACCGAAGCTGATCTTCTGCTAACCAAAGCAGGCATTCGCTAAATAAAAGCGAGCGTCGAACCCGAAGGTCGGGTCAACCGAAGCTGGTCTTATACTAACCAAAGCAGGCATTCGCTAAATAAAAGCGAGCATCGAACCCGAAGGCCCGACCAACCGAAGCTGATCTTCTGCTAACCAAACAGGCATTCGCTAAATAAAAGCGAGCATCGAACCCGAAGCCCGGATCAACCGAAGCTGATCTTCTGCTATCCGAAGCAGGCATTGGCTAAATAAAAGCGAGCATCGAACCCGAAGGCCCGATCAACCGAAGCTGATCTTCTGCTAACCAAAGGAGGAATTCGCTAAATAAAAGCAAGCATCGAACCCGAAGGCCAGATCAACCGAAGCTGATCATCTGCTATCCAAAGCAGGCATTGGCTAAATAAAAGCTAGCATCGAACCCGAAGGCCCGATCAACCGAAGCTGATCTTCTGCTACCCAAAGCAGGCATTCTCTAAATAAAACCGAGCATCGAACCTGAAGGCCCGAACAACCGAAGCTGATCTTCTGTTAACCAAAGTAGGCATTCGCTAAATAAAAGCGAGCATCAAACCCGAAGGTCGGATCAACCGAAGCTGATCTTCTGCTAACAAAAGCAGGCATTCGCTAAATAAAAGCGAGCATCGAACTCGAAGGTGGGGTCAACCGAAGCTGGTCTCCTACTAACCAAAGCAGGCATTCGCTAAATAAAAGCGAGCATCGAACCCGAAGGCCCGATCAACCGAAGCTGATCTTCTGCTAACCAAACAGGCATTCGCTAAATAAAAGCGAACATCGAACCCGAAGCCCGGATCAACCGAAGCTGATCTTCTGCTATCCAAAGCAGGCATTGGCTAAATAAAAGCGAGCATCGAACCCGAAGGCCCGATCAACCGAAGCTGATCTTCTGCTAACCAAAGCAGGCATTCGCTAAATAAAAGTGAGCATCAAACCCGAAGGTCGGATCAACCGAAGCTGATCTTCTGCTAACCAAAGGAGGCATTCGCTAAATAAAAGCAAGCATCGAACCCGAAGGCCATATCAACCGAAGCTGATCTTCTGCTATCCAAAGCAGGCATTGGCTAAATAAAAGCGAGCATCGAACCCGAAGGCCCGATCAACCGAAGCTGATCTTCTGCTAACCAAAGGAGGCATTCGCTAAATAAAAGCAAGCATCGAACCCGAAGGCCAGATCAACCGAAGCTGATCATCTGCTATCCAAAGCAGGCATTCTCTAAATAAAACCGAGCATCGAACCCGAAGGCCCGAACAACCGAAGCTGATCTTCTGTTAACCAAAGTAGGCATTCGCTAAATAAAAGCGAGCATCAAACCCGAAGGTCGGATCAACCGAAGCTGATCTTCTGCTAACAAAAGCAGGCATTCGCTAAATAAAAGCGAACATCGAACCCGAAGGTGGGGTCAACCGAAGCTGGTCTTCTACTAACCAAAGCAGACATTCGCTAAATAAAAGCGAGCATCGAACCCGAAGGCCCGATCAACCGAAGCTGATCTTCTGCTAACCAAACAGGCATTCGCTAAATAATAGCGAACATCGAACCCGAAGCCCGGATCAACCGAAGCTGATCTTCTGCTATCCAAAGCAGGCATTGACTAAATAAAATCGAGCATCGAACCCGAAGGCCCGATCAACCGAAGCTGATCTTCTGCTAACCAAAGCAGGAATTCGCTAAATAAAAGCAAGCATCGAACCCGAAGGCCGAATCAACCGAAGCTGATCTTCTGCTAACCAAAGCAGGCATTCGCTAAATAAAAGCGAGCGTCGAACCCGAAGGTCGGGTCAACCGAAGCTGGTCTTATACTAACCAAAGCAGGCATTCGCTAAATAAAAGCGAGCATCGAACCCGAAGGCCCGACCAACCGAAGCTGATCTTCTGCTAACCAAACAGGCATTCGCTAAATAAAAGCGAGCATCGAACCCGAAGCCCGGATCAACCGAAGCTGATCTTCTGCTATCCAAAGCAGGCATTGGCTAAATAAAAGCGAGCATCAAACCCGAAGGCCCGATCAACCGAAGCTGATCTTCTGCAAACTTAAGCAGGCATTGGCTAAATAAAAGCGAGCATCGAACCCGAAGGTCGGATCAACCGAAGCTAATTTTCTGTTATCCAAAGCAGGCATTCGCTAAATAAAAGCGAGCATCGAACCCGAAGGCCCGATCAACCGAAGCTGATCTTCTGCTATCCAAAGCAGGCATTGGCTAAATAAAAGCGAGCATCGAACCCGAAGGCCCGATCGACCGAAGCTGATCTTCTACTAACCAAAGCAGGAATTCGCCAAATAAAAGCAAGCATCGAACCCGAAGGCCGAATCAACCGAAGCTGATCTTCTGCTAACCAAAGCAGGCATTCGCTAAATAAAAGCGAGCGTCGAACCCGAAGGTCGGGTCAACCGAAGCTGGTCTTCTACTAACCAAAGCAGGCATTCGCTAAAAAAAAGCGAGCATCGAACCCGAAGGCCCGATCAACCGAAGCTGATCTTCTGCTAACCAAACAGGCATTCGCTAAATAAAAGCGAGCATCGAACCCGAAGCCCGGATCAAGCGAAGCTGATCTTCTGCTATCCAAAGCAGGCATTGGCTAAATAAAAGCGAGCATCGAACCCGAAGGCCCGACCAACCGAAGCTGATCTTCTGCTAACCAAAGGAGGAATTCGCTAAATAAAAGCAAGCATCGAACCCGAAGGCCAGATCAACCGAAGCTGATCATCTGCTATCCAAAGCAGGCATTGGCTAAATAAAAGCGAGCATCGAACCCGAAGGCCCGATCAACCGAAGCTGATCTTCTGCTATCCAAAGCAGGCATTCTCTAAATAAAACCGAGCATCGAACCCGAAGGCCCGAACAACCGAAGCTGATCTTCTGTTAACCAAAGTAGGCATTCGCTAAATAAAAGCGAGCATCAAACCCGAAGGTCGGATCAACCGAAGCTGATCTTCTGCTAACAAAAACAGGCATTCGCTAAATAAAAGCGAGCATCGAACCCGAAGGTGGGGTCAACCGAAGCTGGTCTTCTACTAACCAAAGCAGGAATTCGCTAAATAAAAGCGAGCATCGAACCCGAAGGCCCGATCAACCGAAGCTGATCTTCTGCTAACCAAACAGGCATTCGCTAAATAAAAGCGAACATCGAACCCGAAGCCCGGATCAACCGAAGCTGATCTTCTGCTATCCAAAGCAGGCATTGGCTAAATAAAAGCGAGCATCGAACCCGAAGGCCCGATCAACCGAAGTTGATCTTCTGCTAACCAAAGCAGGCATTCGCTAAATAAAAGTGAGCATCAAACCCGAAGGTCGGATCAACCGAAGCTGATCTTCTGCTAACCAAAGGAGGCATTCGCTAAATAAAAGCAAGCATCGAACCCGAAGGCCAGATCAACCGAAGCTGATCTTCTGCTATCCAAAGCAGGCATTGGCTAAATAAAAGCGAGCATCGAACCCGAAGGCCCGATCAACCGAAGCTGATCTTCTGCTAACCAAAGGAGGCATTCGCTAAATAAAAGCAATCATCGAACCCGAAGGCCAGATCAACCGAAGCTGATCATCTGCTATCCAAAGCAGACATTCTCTAAATAAAACCGAGCATCGAACCCGAAGGCCTGAACAACCGAAGTTGATCTTCTGTTAACCAAAGTAGGCATTCGCTAAATAAAAGCGAGCATCAAACCCGAAGGTCGGATCAACCGAAGCTGATCTTCTGCTAACAAAAGCAGGCATTCGCTAAATAAAAGCGAGAATCGAACCCGAAGGTGGGGTCAACCTAAGCTGGTCTTCTACTAACCAAAGCAGACATTCGCTAAATAAAAGCGAGCATCGAACCCGAAGGCCCGATCAACCGAAGCTGATCTTCTGCTAACCAAACAGGCATTCGCTAAATAATAGCGAACATCGAACCCGAAGCCCGGATCAACCGAAGCTGATCTTCTGCTATCCAAAGCAGGCATTGGCTAAATAAAATCGAGCATCGAACTCGAAGGCCCGATCAACCGAAGCTGATCTTCTGCTAACCAAAGCAGGAATTCGCTAAATAAAAGCAAGCATCGAACCCGAAGGCCGAATCAACCGAAGCTGATCTTCTGCTAACCAAAGCAGGCATTCGCTAAATAAAAGCGAGCGTCGAACCCGAAGGTCGGGTCAACCGAAGCTGGTCTTATACTAACCAAAGCAGGCATTCGCTAAATAAAAGCGAGGATCGAACCCGAAGGCCCGACCAACCGAAGCTGATCTTCTGCTAACCAAACAGGCATACGCTAAATAAAAGCGAGCATCGAACCCGAAGCCCGGATCAACCGAAGCTGATCTTCTGCTATCCAAAGCAGGCATTGGCTAAATAAAAGCGAGCATCGAACCCGAAGGCCCGATCAACCGAAGCTGATCTTCTGCAAACTTAAGCAGGCATTCGCTAAATAAAACCGAGCATCGAACCCGAAGGTCGGATCAACCGAAGCTAATTTTCTGCTATCCAAAGCAGGCATTCGCTAAATAAAAGCGAGCATCGAACCCGAAGCCCGGATCAACCGAAGCTGATCTTCTGCTATCCAAAGCAGGCATTGGCTAAATAAAAGCGAGCATCGAACCCGAAGGCCCGATGAACCGAAGCTGATCTTCTGCTAACCAAAGCAGGCATTCGCTAAATAAAAGTGGGCATCAAACCCGATGGTCGGATCAACCGAAGCTGATCTTCTGCTAACCAAAGGAGGCATTCGCTAAATAAAAGCAAGCATCGAACCCGAAGGCCATATCAACCGAAGTTGATCTTCTGCTATCCAAAGCAGGCATTGGCTAAATAAAAGCGAGCATCGAACCCGAAGGCCCGATCAACCAAGCTGATCTTCTGCTAACCAAAGGAGGCATTCGCTAAATAAAAGCAAGCATCGAACCCGAAGGCCAGATCAACCGAAGTTGATCATCTGCTATCCAAAGCAGGCATTCTCTAAATAAAACCGAGCATCGAACCCGAAGGCCCGAACAACCGAAGCTGATCTTCTGTTAACCAAAGTAGGCATTCGCTAAATAAAAGCGAGCATCAAACCCGAAGGTCGGATCAACCGAAGCTGATCTTCTGCTAACAGAAGCAGGCATTCGCTAAATAAAAGCGAGCATCGAACCCGAAGGTGGGGTCAACCAAAGCTGGTCTTCTACTAACCAAAGCAGACATTCGCTAAATAAAAGCGAGCATCGAACCCGAAGGCCCGATCAACCGAAGCTGATCTTCTGCTAACCAAACAGGCATTCGCTAAATAATAGCGAACATCGAACCCGAAGCCCGGATCAACCGAAGCTGATCTTCTGCTATCCAAAGCAGGCATTGGCTAAATAAAATCGAGCATCGAACTCGAAGGCCCGATCAACCGAAGCTGATCTTCTGCTAACCAAAGCAGGAATTCGCTAAATAAAAGCAAGCATCGAACCCGAAGGCCGAATCAACCGAAGCTGATCTTCTGCTAACCAAAGCAGGCATTCGCTAAATAAAAGCGAGCGTCGAACCCGAAGGTCGGGTCAACCGAAGCTGGTCTTATACTAACCAAAGCAGGCATTCGCTAAATAAAAGCGAGGATCGAACCCGAAGGCCCGACCAACCGAAGCTGATCTTCTGCTAACCAAACAGGCATACGCTAAATAAAAGCGAGCATCGAACCCGAAGCCCGGATCAACCGAAGCTGATCTTCTGCTATCCAAAGCAGGCATTGGCTAAATAAAAGCGAGCATCGAACCCGAAGGCCCGATCAACCGAAGCTGATCTTCTGCAAACTTAAGCAGGCATTCGCTAAATAAAACCGAGCATCGAACCCGAAGGTCGGATCAACCGAAGCTAATTTTCTGCTATCCAAAGCAGGCATTCGCTAAATAAAAGCGAGCATCGAACCCGAAGCCCGGATCAACCGAAGCTGATCTTCTGCTATCCAAAGCAGGCATTGGCTAAATAAAAGCGAGCATCGAACCCGAAGGCCCGATCAACCGAAGCTGATCTTCTGCTAACCAAAGCAGGCATTCGCTAAATAAAAGTGGGCATCAAACCCGATGGTCGGATCAACCGAAGCTGATCTTCTGCTAACCAAAGGAGGCATTCGCTAAATAAAAGCAAGCATCGAACCCGAAGGCCATATCAACCGAAGTTGATCTTCTGCTATCCAAAGCAGGCATTGGCTAAATAAAAGCGAGCATCGAACCCGAAGGCCCGATCAACCGAAGCTGATCTTCTGCTAACCAAAGGAGGCATTCGCTAAATAAAAGCAATCATCGAACCCGAAGGCCAGATCAACCGAAGCTGATCATCTGCTATCCAAAGCAGACATTCTCTAAATAAAACCGAGCATCGAACCCGAAGGCCCGAACAACCGAAGCTGATCTTCTGTTAACCAAAGTAGGCATTCGCTAAATAAAAGCGAGCATCAAACCCGAAGGTCGGATCAACCGAAGCTGATCTTCTGCTAACAAAAGAAGGCATTCGTTAAATAAAAGCGAGCATCGAACCCGAAGGTGGGGTCAACCGAAGCTGGTCTTCTACTAACCAAAGCATACATTCGCTAAATAAAAGCGAGCATCGAACCCGAAGGCCCGATTAACCGAAGCTGATCTTCTGCTAACCAAACAGGCATTCGCTAAATAAAAGCGAACATCGAACCCGAAGCCCGAATCAACCGAAGCTGATCTTCTGCTATCCAAAGCAGGCATTGGCTAAGTAAAAGCGAGCATCGAACCCGAAGACCCGATCAACCGAAGCTGATCTTCTGCTAACCAAAACAGGAATTCGCTAAATAAAAGCAAGCATCGAACCCGAAGGCCGAATCAACCGAAGCTGATCTTCTGCTAACCAAAGCAGGCATTCGATAAATAAAAGCGAGCGTCGAACCCGAAGGTCGGGTCAACCGAAGCTGGTCTTATACTAACCAAAGCAGGCATTCGCTAAATAAAAGCAAGCATCGAACCCGAAGGCCCGACCAACCGAAGCTGATCTTCTGCTAACCAAACAGACATTCGCTAATTAAAAGCGAGCCTCGAACCCGAAGCCCGGATCAACCGAAGCTGATCTTCTGCTATCCAAAGCAGGCATTGGCTAAATAAAAGCGAGCATCGAACCCGAAGGCCCGATCAACCGAAGCTGATCTTCTGCAAACTTAAGCAGGCATTCGCTAAATAAAAGCGAGCATCGAACCCGAAGGTCGGATCAACCGAAGCTAATTTTCTGTTATCCAAAGTAGGCATTCGCTAAATAAAAGCGAGCATCGAACCCGAAGGCCCGATCAACCGAAGCTGATCTTCTGCTATCCAAAGCAGGCATTGGCTAAATAAAAGCGAGCATCGAACCCGAAGGCCCGATCGACCGAAGCTGATCTTCTGCTAACCAAAGCAGGAATTCGCTAAATAAAAGCAAGCATCGAACCCGAAGGCCGAATCAACCGAACCTGATCTTCTGCTAACCAAAGCAGGCATTCGCTAAATAAAAGCGAGCGTCGAACCCGAAGGTTGGGTCAACCGAAGCTGGTCTTCTACTAACGAAAGCAGGCATTCGCTAAAAAAAAGCGAGCATCGAACCCGAAGGCCCGATCAACCGAAGCTGATCTTCTGCTAACCAAACAGGCATTCGCTAAATAAAAGGGAGCATCGAACCCGAAGCCCGGATCAACCGAAGCTGAGCTTCTGTTATCCAAAGCAGGCATTGGCTAAATAAAAGCGAGCATCGAACCCGAAGGCCCGATCAACCGAAGCTGATCTTCTGCTAACCAAAGGAGGAATTCGCTAAATAAAAGCAAGCATCGAACCCGAAGGCCAGATCAACCGAAGCTGATCATCTGCTATCCAAAGCAGGCATTGGCTAAATAAAAGCGAGCATCGAACCCGAAGGCCCGATCAACCGAAGCTGATCTTCTGCTATCCAAAGCAGGCATTCTCTAAATAAAACCGAGCATCGAACCCGAAGGCCCGAACAACCGAAGCTGATCTTCTGTTAACCAAAGTAGGCATTCTCTAAATAAAAGCGAGCATCAAACCCGAAGGTCGGATCAACCGAAGCTGATCTTCTGCTAACAAAAGCAGGCATTCGCTAAATAAAAGCGAGCATCGAACCCGAAGGTGGGGTCAACCGAAGCTGGTCTTCTACTAACCAAAGCAGGCATTCACTAAATAAAAGCGAGCATCGAACCCGAAGGCCCGATCAACCGAAGCTGATCTTCTGCTAACCAAACAGGCATTCGCTAAATAAAAGCGAACATCGAACCCGAAGCCCGGATCAACCGAAGCTGATCTTCTGCTATCCAAAGCAGGCATTGGCTAAATAAAAGCGAGCATCGAACCCGAAGGCCCGATCAACCGAAGTTGATCTTCTGCTAACCAAAGCAGGCATTCGCTAAATAAAAGTGAGCATCAAACCCGAAGGTCGGATCAACCGAAGCTGATCTGCTGCTAACCAAAGGAGGCATTCGCTAAATAAAAGCAAGCATCGAACCCGAAGGCCAGATCAACCGAAGTTGATCTTCTGCTATCCAAAGCAGGCATTTGCTAAATAAAAGCGAGCATCGAACCTGAAGGTCCGATCAACCGAAGCTGATCTTCTGCTAACCAAAGGAAGCATTCGCTAAATAAAAGCAAGCATCGAACCCGAAGGCCAGATCAACCGAAGCTGATCATCTGCTATCCAAAGCAGGCATTCTCTAAATAAAACCGAGCATCGAACCCGAAGGCCCGAACAACCGAAGCTGATCTTCTGTTAACCAAAGTAGGCATTCGCTAAATAAAAGCGAGCATCAAACCCGAAGGTCGGATCAACCGAAGCTGATCTTCTGCTAACAAAAGCAGGCATTCGTTAAATAAAAGCGAGCATCGAACCCGAAGGTGGGGTCAACCGAAGCTGGTCTTCTACTAACCAAAGCAGACATTCGCTAAATAAAAGCGAGCATCGAACCCGAAGGCCCGATTAACCGAAGCTGGTCTTCTGCTAACCAAACAGGCATTCGCTAAATAAAAGCGAACATCGAACCCGAAGCCCGAATCAACCGAAGCTGATCTTCTGCTATCCAAAGCAGGCATTGGCTAAATAAAAGCGAGCATCGAACCCGAAGGCCCGATCAACCGAAGCTGATCTTCTGCTAACCAAAGCAGGAATTCGCTAAATAAAAGCAAGCATCGGACCCGAAGACCGAATCAACCGAAGCTGATCTACTGCTAACCAAAGCAGGCATTCGCTAAATAAAAGCGAGCGTCGAACCCGAAGGTCGGGTCAACCGAAGCTGGTCTTATACTAACCAAAGCAGGCATTCGCTAAATAAAAGCGAGCATCGAACCCGAAGGCCCGACCAACCGAAGCTGATCTTCTGCTAACCAAACAGACATTCGCTAATTAAAAGCGAGCATCGAACCCGAAGCCCGGATCAACCGAAGCTGATCTTCTGCTATCCAAAGCAGGCATTGGCTAAATAAAAGCGAGCATCGAACCCGAAGGCCCGATCAACCGAAGCTGATCTTCTGCAAACTTAAGCAGGCATTCGCTAAATAAAAGCGAGCATCGAACCCGAAGGTCGGATCAACCGAAGCTAATTTTCTGTTATCCAAAGTAGGCATTCGCTAAATAAAAGCGAGCATCGAACCCGAAGGCCCGATCAACCGAAGCTGATCTTCTGCTATCCAAAGCAGGCATTCTCTAAATAAAACCGAGCATCGAACCCGAAGGCCCGAACAACCGAAGCTGATCTTCTGTTAACCAAAGTAGGCATTCGCTAAATAAAAGCGAGCATCAAACCCGAAGGTCGGATCAACCGAAGCTGATCTTCTGCTAACAAAAGCAGGCATTCGCTAAATAAAAGCGAGCATCGAACCCGAAGGTGGGGTCAACCGAAGCTGGTCTTCTACTAACCAAAGCAGGCATTCGCTAAATAAAAGCGAGCATCGAACCCGAAGGCCCGATCAACCGAAGCTGATCTTCTGCTAACCAAACAGGCATTCGCTAAATAAAAGCGAACATCGAACCCGAAGCCCGGATCAACCGAAGCTGATCTTCTGCTATCCAAAGCAGGCATTGGCTAAATAAAAGCGAGCATCGAACCCGAAGGCCCGATCAACCGAAGTTGATCTTCTGCTAACCAAAGCAGGCATTCGCTGAATAAAAGTGAGCATCAAACCCGAAGGTCGGATCAACCGAAGCTGATCTTCTGCTAACCAAAGGAGGCATTCGCTAAATAAAAGCAAGCATCGAACCCGAAGGCCAGATCAACCGAAGCTGATCTTCTGCTATCCAAAGCAGGCATTTGCTAAATAAAAGCGAGCATCGAACCCGAAGGCCCGATCAACCGAAGCTGATCTTCTGCTAACCAAAGGAAGCATTCGCTAAATAAAAGCAAGCATCGAACCCGAAGGCCAGATCAACCGAAGCTGATCATCTGCTATCCAAAGCAGGCATTCTCTAAATAAAACCGAGCATCGAACCCGAAGGCCCGAACAACCGAAGCTGATCTTCTGTTAACCAAAGTAGGCATTCGCTAAATAAAAGCGAGCATCAAACCCGAAGGTCGGATCAACCGAAGGTGATCTTCTGCTAACAAAAGCAGGCATTCGCTAAATAAAAGCGAGCATCGAACCCGAAGGCCTGATTAACCGAAGCTGATCTTCTGCTAACCAAACAGGCATTCGCTAAATAAAAGCGAACATCGAACCCGAAGCCCGAATCAACCGAAGCTGATCTTCTGCTATCCAAAGCAGGCATTGGCTAAATAAAAGCGAGCATCGAACCCGAAGGCCCGATCAACCGAAGCTGATCTTCTGCTAACCAAAGCAGGAATTCGCTAAATAAAAGCAAGCATCGGACCCGAAGGCCGAATCAACCGAAGCTGATCTTCTGCTAACCAAAGCAAGCATTCGCTAAATAAAAGCGAGCGTCGAACCCGAAGGTCGGGTCAACCGAAGCTGGTCTTATACTAACCAAAGCAGGCATTCGCTAAATAAAAGCGAGCATCGAACCCGAAGGCCCGACTAACCGAAGCTGATCTTCTGCTAACCAAACAGACATTCGCTAATTAAAAGCGAGCATCGAACCCGAAGCCCGGATCAACCGAAGCTGATCTTCTGCTATCCAAAGCAGGCATTGGCTAAATAAAAGCGAGCATCGAACCCGAAGGCCCGATCAACCGAAGCTGATCTTCTGCAAACTTAAGCAGGCATTCGCTAAAAAAAAGCGAGCATCGAACCCGAAGGCCCGATCAACCGAAGCTGATCTTCTGCTAACCAAACAGGCATTCGCTAAACAAAAGGGAGCATCGAACCCGAAGCCCGGATCAACCAAAGCTGAGCTTCTGTTATCCAAAGCAGGCATTGGCTAAATAAAAGCGAGCATCGAACCCGAAGGCCCGATCAACCGAAGCTGATCTTCTGCTAACCAAAGGAGGAATTCGCTAAATAAAAGCAAGCATCGAACCCGAAGGCCAGATCAACCGAAGCTGATCATCTGCTATCCAAAGCAGGCATTGGCTAAATAAAAGCGAGCATCGAACCCGAAGGCCCGATCAACCGAAGCTGATCTTCTGCTATCCAAAGCAGGCATTCTCTAAATAAAACCGAGCATCGAACCCGAAGGCCCGATCAACCGAAGCTGATCTTCTGCTAACCAAAGGAGGAATTCGCTAAATAAAAGCAAGCATCGAACCCGAAGGCCAGATCAACCGAAGCTGATCATCTGCTATCCAAAGCAGGCATTGGCTAAATAAAAGCGAGCATCGAACCCGAAGGCCCGATCAACCGAAGCTGATCTTCTGCTATCCAAAGCAGGCATTCTCTAAATAAAACCGAGCATCGAACCCGAAGGCCCGAACAACCGAAGCTGATCTTCTGTTAACCAAAGTAGGCATTCACTAAATAAAAGCGAGCATCAAACCCGAAGGTCGGATCAACCGAAGCTGATCTTCTGCTAACAAAAGCAGGCATTCGCTAAATAAAAGCGAGCATCGAACCCGAAGGTGGGGTCAACCGAAGCTGGTCTTCTACTAACCAAAGCAGGCATTCGCTAAATAAAAGCGAGCATCGAACCCGAAGGCCCGATCAACCGAAGCTGATCTTCTGCTAACCAAACAGGCATTCGCTAAATAAAAGCGAACATCGAACCTGAAGGCCCGATCAACCGAAGCTGATCTTCTGCTAACCAAAGGAAGCATTCGCTAAATAAAAGCAAGCATCGAACCCGAAGGCCAGATCAACCGAAGCTGATCATCTGCTATCCAAAGCAGGCATTCTCTAAATAAAACCGAGCATCGAACCTGAAGGCCCGAACAACCGAAGTTGATCTTCTGTTAACCAAAGTAGGCATTCGCTAAATAAAAGCGAGCATCAAACCCGAAGGTCGGATCAACCGAAGCTGATCTTCTGCTAACAAAAGCAGGCATTCGTTAAATAAAAGCGAGCATCGAACCCGAAGGTGGGGTCAACCGAAGCTGGTCTTCTACTAACCAAAGCATACATTCGCTAAATAAAAGCGAGCATTGAACCCGAAGGCCCGATTAACCGAAGCTGATCTTCTGCTAACCAAACAGGCATTCGCTAAATAAAAGCGAACATCGAACCCGAAGCCCGAATCAACCGAAGCTGATCTTCTGCTATCCAAAGCAGGCATTGGCTAAATAAAAGCGAGCATCGAACCCGAAGGCCCGATCAACCGAAGCTGATCTTCTGCTAACCAAAGCAGGAATTCGCTAAATAAAAGCAAGCATCGAACCCGAAGGCCGAATCAACCGAAGCTGATCTTCTGCTAACCAAAGCAGGCATTCGATAAATAAAAGCGAGCGTCGAACCCGAAGGTCGGGTCAACCGAAGCTGGTCTTATACTAACCAAAGCAGGCATTCGCTAAATAAAAGCGAGCATCGAACCCGAAGGCCCGACCAACCGAAGCTGATCTTCTGCTAACCAAACAGACATTCGCTAATTAAAAGCGAGCATCGAACCCGAAGCCCGGAACAACCGAAGCTGATCTTCTGCTATCCAAAGCAGGCATTGGCTAAATAAAAGCGAGCATCGAACCCGAAGGCCCGATCAACCGAAGCTGATCTTCTGCAAACTTAAGCAGGCATTCGCTAAATAAAAGCGAGCATCGAACCCGAAGGTCGGATCAACCGAAGCTAATTTTCTGTTATCCAAAGTAGGCATTCGCTAAATAAAAGCGAGCATCGAACCCGAAGGCCCGATCAACCGAAGCTGATCTTCTGCTATCCAAAGCAGGCATTGGCTAAATAAAAGCGAGCATCGAACCCGAAGGCCCGATCGACCGAAGCTGATCTTCTGCTAACCAAAGCAGGAATTCGCTAAATAAAAGCAAGCATCGAACCCGAAGGCCGAATCAACCGAACCTGATCTTCTGCTAACCAAAGCAGGCATTCGCTAAATAAAAGCGAGCGTCGAACCCGAAGGTTGGGTCAACCGAAGCTGGTCTTCTACTAACCAAAGCAGGCATTCGCTAAAAAAAAGCGAGCATCGAACCCGAAGGCCCGATCAACCGAAGCTGATCTTCTGCTAACCAAACAGGCATTCGCTAAATAAAAGGGAGCATCGAACCCGAAGCCCGGATCAACCGAAGCTGAGCTTCTGTTATCCAAAGCAGGCATTGGCTAAATAAAAGCGAGCATCGAACCCGAAGGCCCGATCAACCGAAGCTGATCTTCTGCTAACCAAAGGAGGAATTCGCTAAATAAAAGCAAGCATCGAACCCGAAGGCCAGATCAACCGAAGCTGATCATCTGCTATCCAAAGCAGGCATTGGCTAAATAAAAGCGAGCATCGAACCCGAAGGCCCGATCAACCGAAGCTGATCTTCTGCTATCCAAAGCAGGCATTCTCTAAATAAAACCGAGCATCGAACCCGAAGGCCCGAACAACCGAAGCTGATCTTCTGTTAACCAAAGTAGGCATTCGCTAAATAAAAGCGAGCATCAAACCCGAAGGTCGGATCAACCGAAGCTGATCTTCTGCTAACAAAAGCAGGCATTCGCTAAATAAAAGCGAGCATCGAACCCGAAGGTGGGGTCAACCGAAGCTGGTCTTCTACTAACCAAAGCAGGGATTCACTAAATAAAAGCGAGCATCGAACCCGAAGGCCCGATCAACCGAAGCTGATCTTCTGCTAACCAAACAGGCATTCGCTAAATAAAAGCGAACATCGAACCCGAAGCCCGGATCAACCGAAGCTGATCTTCTGCTATCCAAAGCAGGCATTGGCTAAATAAAAGCGAGCATCGAACCCGAAGGCCCGATCAACCGAAGCTGATCTTCTGCTAACCAAAGCAGGAATTCGCTAAATAAAAGCAAGCATCGGACCCGAAGGCCGAATCAACCGAAGCTGATCTTCTGCTAACCAAAGCAGGCATTCGCTAAATAAAAGCGAGCGTCGAACCCGAAGGTCGGGTCAACCGAAGCTGGTCTTATACTAACCAAAGCAGGCATTCGCTAAATAAAAGCGAGCATCGAACCCGAAGGCCCGACTAACCGAAGCTGATCTTCTGCTAACCAAACAGACATTCGCTAATTAAAAGCGAGCATCGAACCCGAAGCCCGGATCAACCGAAGCTGATCTTCTGCTATCCAAAGCAGGCATTGGCTAAATAAAAGCGAGCATCGAACCCGAAGGCCCGATCAACCGAAGCTGATCTTCTGCAAACTTAAGCAGGCATTCGCTAAAAAAATGCGAGCATCGAACCCGAAGGCCCGATCAACCGAAGCTGATCTTCTGCTAACCAAACAGGCATTCGCTAAATAAAAGGGAGCATCGAACCCGAAGCCCGGATCAACCGAAGCTGAGCTTCTGCTATCCAAAGCAGGCATTGGCTAAATAAAAGCGAGCATCGAACCCGAAGGCCCGATCAACCGAAGCTGATCTTCTGCTAACCAAAGCAGGAATTCGCTAAATAAAAGCAAGCATCGGACCCGAAGGCCGAATCAACCGAAGCTGATCTTCTGCTAACCAAAGCAGGCATTCGCTAAATAAAAGCGAGCGTCGAACCCGAAGGTCGGGTCAACCGAAGCTGGTCTTATACTAACCAAAGCAGGCATTCGCTAAATAAAAGCGAGCATCGAACCCGAAGGCCCGACTAACCGAAGCTGATCTTCTGCTAACCAAACAGACATTCGCTAATTAAAAGCGAGCATCGAACCCGAAGCCCGGATCAACCGAAGCTGATCTTCTGCTATCCAAAGCAGGCATTGGCTAAATAAAAGCGAGCATCGAACCCGAAGGCCCGATCAACCGAAGCTGATCTTCTGCAAACTTAAGCAGGCATTCGCTAAAAAAAAGCGAGCATCGAACCCGAAGGCCCGATCAACCGAAGCTGATCTTCTGCTAACCAAACAGGCATTCGCTAAATAAAAGGGAGCATCGAACCCGAAGCCCGGATCAACCGAAGCTGAGCTTCTGTTATCCAAAGCAGGCATTGGCTAAATAAAAGCGAGCATCGAACCCGAAGGCCCGATCAACCGAAGCTGATCTTCTGCTAACCAAAGGAGGAATTCGCTAAATAAAAGCAAGCATCGAACCCGAAGGCCAGATCAACCGAAGCTGATCATCTGCTATCCAAAGCAGGCATTGGCTAAATAAAAGCGAGCATCGAACCCGAAGGCCCGATCAACCGAAGCTGATCTTCTGCTATCCAAAGCAAGCATTCTCTAAATAAAACCGAGCATCGAACCCGAAGGCCCGAACAACCGAAGCTGATCTTCTGTTAACCAAAGTAGGCATTCACTAAATAAAAGCGAGCATCAAACCCGAAGGTCGGATCAACCGAAGCTGATCTTCTGCTAACAAAAGCAGGCATTCGCTAAATAAAAGCGAGCATCGAACCCGAAGGTGGGGTCAACCGAAGCTGGTCTTCTACTAACCAAAGCAGGCATTCGCTAAATAAAAGCGAGCATCGAACCCGAAGGCCCGATCAACCGAAGCTGATCTTCTGCTAACCAAACAGGCATTCGCTAAATAAAAGCGAACATCGAACCCGAAGCCCGAATCAACCGAAGCTGATCTTCTGCTATCCAAAGCAGGCATTGGCTAAATAAAAGCGAGCATCGAACCCGATGGCCCGATCGACCGAAGCTGATCTTCTGCTAACCAAAGCAGGCATTCGCTAAATAAAAGTGAGCATCAAACCCGAAGGTCGGATCAACCGAAGCTGATCTTCTGCTAACCAAAGGAGGCATTCGCTAAATAAAAGCAAGCATCGAACCCGAAGGCCAGATCAACCGAAGCTGATCTTCTGCTATCCAAAGCAGGCATTGGCTAAATAAAAGCGAGCATCGAACCCGAAGGCCCGATCAACCGAAGCTGATCTTCTGCTAACCAAAGGAGGCATTCGCTAAATAAAAGCAAGCATCGAACCCGAAGGCCAGATCAACCGAAGCTGATCATCTGCTATCCAAAGCAGGCATTCTCTAAATAAAACCGAGCATCGAACCCGAAGGCCCGAACAACCGAAGCTGATCTTCTGTTAACCAAAGTAGGCATTCGCTAAATAAAAGCGAGCATCAAACCCGAAGGTCGGATCAACCGAAGCTGATCTTCTGCTAACAAAAGCAGGCATTCGTTAAATAAAAGCGAGCATCGAACCCGAAGGTGGGGACAACCGAAGTTGGTCTTCTACTAACCAAAGCAGACATTCGCTAAATAAAAGCGAGCATCGAACCCGAAGGCCCGATTAACCGAAGCTGATCTTCTGCTAACCAAACAGGCATTCGCTAAATAAAAGCGAACATCGAACCCGAAGCCCGAATCAATCGAAGCTGATCTTCTGCTATCCAAAGCAGGCATTGGCTAAATAAAAGCGAGCATCGAACCCGAAGGCCCGATCAACCGAAGCTGATCTTCTGCTAACCAAAGCAGGAATTCGCTAAATAAAAGCAAGCATCGAACCCGAAGGCCGAATCAACCGAAGCTGATCTTCTGCTAACCAAAGCAGGCATTCGCTAAATAAAAGCGAGCGTCGAACCCGAAGGTCGGTTCAACCGAAGCTGGTCTTATACTAACCAAAGTAGGCATTCGCTAAATAAAAGCGAGCATCAAACCCGAAGGTCGGATCAACCGAAGCTGATCTTCTGCTAACAAAAGCAGGCATTCGCTAAATAAAAGCGAGCATCGAACCCGAAGGTGGGGTCAACCGAAGCTGGTCTTCTACTAACCAAAGCAGGCATTCGCTAAATAAAAGCGAGCATCGAACCCGAAGGCCCGATCAACCGAAGCTGATCTTCTGCTAACCAAACAGGCATTCGCTAAATAAAAGCGAACATCGAACCCGAAACCCGGATCAACCGAAGCTGATCTTCTGCTATCCAAAGCAGGCATTGGCTAAATAAAAGCGAGCATCGAACCCGAAGGCCCGATCAACCGAAGCTGATCTTCTGCTAACCAAAGCAGGCATTCGCTAAATAAAAGTGAGCATCAAACCCGAAGGTCGGATCAACCGAAGCTGATCTTCTGCTAACCAAAGGAGGCATTCGCTAAATAAAAGCAAGCATCGAACCCGAAGGCCAGATCAACCGAAGCTGATCTTCTGCTATCCAAAGCAGGCATTGGCTAAATAAAAGCGAGCATCGAACCCGAAGGCCCGATCAACCGAAGCTGATCTTCTGCTAACCAAAGGAGGCATTCGCTAAATAAAAGCAAGCATCGAACCCGAAGGCCAGATCAACCGAAGCTGATCATCTGCTATCCAAAGCAGGCATTCTCTAAATAAAACCGAGCATCAAACCCGAAGGCCCGAACAACCGAAGTTGATCTTCTGTTAACCAAAGTAGGCATTCGCTAAATAAAAGCGAGCATCAAACCCGAAGGTCGGATCAACCGAAGCTGATCTTCTGCTAACAAAAGCAGGCATTCGCTAAATAAAAGCGAGCACCGAACCCAAAGGTGGGGTCAACCGAAGCTGGTCTTCTACTAACCAAAGCAGACATTCGCTAAATAAAAGCGAGCATCGAACCCGAAGGCCCGATCAACCGAAGCTGATCTTCTGCTAACCAAACAGGCATTCACTAAATAAAAGCGAACATCGAACCCGAAGCCCGGATCAACCGAAGCTGATCTTCTGCTATCCAAAGCAGGCATTGGCTAAATAAAAGCGAGCATCGAACCCGAATGCCCGATCAACCGAAGCTAATCTTCTGCTAACCAAAGCAGGCATTCGCTAAATAAAAGTGAGCATCGAACCTGAAGGCTGGATCAATCGAAGCTGATCTTCTGCTCCTTGAAGCAGGCATTCGCTAAATAAAAGCGAGCGTCGAACCTGAAGGCCAGATTAACCGAAGCTGATCTTCTGCAAACTTAAGTAGGCATTCGCTAAATAAAAGCGAGCATCGAACCCGAAGGTCGGATCAACCGAAGCTGATCTTCTGCTAACAAAAGCAGGCATTCGCTAAATAAAAGCGAGCATCGAACCCGAAGGTGGGGTCAACCGAAGCTGGTCTTCTACTAACCAAAGCAGGCATTCGCTAAATAAAAGCGAGCATCGAACCCGAAGGCCCGATCAACCGAAGCTGATCTTCTGCTAACCAAACAGGCATTCGCTAAATAAAAGCGAACATCGAACCCGAAACCCGGATCAACCGAAGCTGATCTTCTGCTATCCAAAGCAGGCATTGGCTAAATAAAAGCGAGCATCGAACCCGAAGGCCCGATCAACCGAAGCTGATCTTCTGCTAACCAAAGCAGGCATTCGCTAAATAAAAGTGAGCATCAAACCCGAAGGTCGGATCAACCGAAGCTGATCTTCTGCTAACCAAAGGAGGCATTCGCTAAATAAAAGCAAGCATCGAACCCGAAGGCCAGATCAACCGAAGCTGATCTTCTGCTATCCAAAGCAGGCATTGGCTAAATAAAAGCGAGCATCGAACCCGAAGGCCCGATCAACCGAAGCTGATCTTCTGCTAACCAAAGGAGGCATTCGCTAAATAAAAGCAAGCATCGAACCCGAAGGCCAGATCAACCGAAGCTGATCATCTGCTATCCAAAGCAGGCATTCTCTAAATAAAACCGAGCATCAAACCCGAAGGCCCGAACAACCGAAGTTGATCTTCTGTTAACCAAAGTAGGCATTCGCTAAATAAAAGCGAGCATCAAACCCGAAGGTCGGATCAACCGAAGCTGATCTTCTGCTAACAAAAGCAGGCATTCGCTAAATAAAAGCGAGCACCGAACCCAAAGGTGGGGTCAACCGAAGCTGGTCTTCTACTAACCAAAGCAGACATTCGCTAAATAAAAGCGAGCATCGAACCCGAAGGCCCGATCAACCGAAGCTGATCTTCTGCTAACCAAACAGGCATTCACTAAATAAAAGCGAACATCGAACCCGAAGCCCGGATCAACCGAAGCTGATCTTCTGCTATCCAAAGCAGGCATTGGCTAAATAAAAGCGAGCATCGAACCCGAATGCCCGATCAACCGAAGCTAATCTTCTGCTAACCAAAGCAGGCATTCGCTAAATAAAAGTGAGCATCGAACCTGAAGGCTGGATCAATCGAAGTTGATCTTCTGCTCCTTGAAGCAGGCATTCGCTAAATAAAAGCGAGCGTCGAACCTGAAGGCCAGATTAACCGAAGCTGATCTTCTGCAAACTTAAGTAGGCATTCGCTAAATAAAAGCGAGCATCGAACCCGAAGGTCGGATCAACCGAAGCTAATTTTCTGTTATCCAAAGCAGGCATTCGCTAAATAAAAGCGAGCATCGAACCCGAAGCCCGGATCAACCGAAGCTGATCTTCTGCTATCCAAAGCAGGCATTGGCTAAATAAAAGTGAGCATCGAACCCGAAGGCCCGATCAACCGAAGCTGATCTTCTGCTATCCAAAGTAGGAATTCGCTAAATAAAAGCAAGCATCGAACCCGAAGGCCGAATCAACCGAAGCTGATCTTCTGCTAACCAAAGCAGGCATTAGCTAAATAAAAGCGAGCATCGAACCCGAAGGCCCGATCAACTGAAGCTGATCTTCTGCTAACCAAACAGGTATTCGCTAAATAAAAGCGAGCATCGAACCCGAAGCCCGGATCAACCGAAGCTGATCTTCTGCTATCCAAAGCAGGCATTGGCTAAATAAAAGCGAGCATCGAACCTGAAGGCCCGATCAACCGAAGCTGATCTTCTGCTAACCAAAGGAGGCATTCGCTAAATAAAAGCAAGCATCGAACCCGAAGGCCAGATCAACCGAAGCTGATCATCTGCTATCCAAAGCAGGCATTCTCTAAATAAAACCGAGCATCGAACCGGAAGGCCCGAACAACCAAAGCTGATCTTCTGTTAACCAAAGTAGGCATTCGCTAAATAAAAGCAAGCATCAAACCCGAAGGTCGGATCAACGGAAGCTGATCTTCTGCTAACAAAAGCAGGCATTCGCTAAATAAAAGCGAGCAACGAATCCGAAGGCTCGATCAACAGAAGCTGATCGTCTGATAATCTAAGCAGGCATTCGCTAAATAAAAGTGAGCATCGAACCCGACGGCTGGATTAACCGAAGCTGATCTTCTGCTCCTCGAAGCAGGCATTCGGTAAATAAAAGCGACCATCGAACCTGAAGGTCGGATCAACCGAGGTCGATCTTCTGCTATCCAAAGCAGGAATTCGCTAAATAAAGCGAGCATCGAACCTGAAGGCCAGATCAATCGATGCTGATGTTCTGCTATCCAAAGCAGGCATTAGCTAAATAAAAGCGAGCATCGAACCCGAAGGCCGAATCAATCGAAGCTGATCTTCTGCTAACCAAAGCAGGCATTCGCTAAATAAAAGCGAGCATCGAACCCGAAGGTCGGATCAACCGAAGCCGGTCTTCTACAAACCAAAGCAGGCATTCGCTAAATAAAAGCGAGCATCAAACCCGAAGGCCCGAACAACCTAAGCTGATATTCTGCTAACCAAACAGGCATTCGCTAAATAAAAGCGAGCATCGAACCCGAAGGTCGGATCAACCGAAGCTAATTTTCTGTTATCCAAAGCAGGCATTCGCTAAATAAAAGCGAGCATCGAACCCGAAGCCCGGATCAACCGAAGCTGATCTTCTGCTATCCAAAGCAGGCATTGGCTAAATAAAAGCGAGCATCGAACCCGAAGGCCCGATCAACCGAAGCTGATCTTCTGCTATCCAAAGTAGGAATTCGCTAAATAAAAGCAAGCATCGAACCCGAAGGCCGAATCAACCGAAGCTGATCTTCTGCTAACCAAAGCAGGCATTCGCTAAATAAAAGCGAGCATCGAACCCGAAGGTCGGGTCAACCGAAGCTGGTCTTCTACTAACCAAAGCAGGCATTCGCTAAATAAAAGCGAGCATCGAACCCGAAGGCCCGATCAACCGAAGCTGATCTTCTGCTAACCAAACAGGCATTCGCTAAATAAAAGCGAGCATCGAACCCGAAGCCCGGATCAACCGAAGCTGATCTTCTGCTATCCAAAGCAGGCATTGGCTAAATAAAAGCGAGCATCGAACCTGAAGGCCCGATCAACCGAAGCTGATCTTCTGCTAACCAAAGGAGGCATTCGCTAAATAAAAGCAAGCATCGAACCCGAAGGCCAGATCAACCGAAGCTGATCATCTGCTATCCAAAGCAGGCATTCTCTAAATAAAACCGAGCATCGAACCGGAAGGCCCGAACAACCGAAGCTGATCTTCTGTTAACCAAAGTAGGCATTCGCTAAATAAAAGCAAGCATCAATCCCGAAGGTCGGATCAACCGAAGCTGATCTTCTGCTAACAAAAGCAGGCATTCGCTAAATAAAAGCGAGCAACGAATCCGAAGGCCCGATCAACAGAAGCTGATCGTCTGATAATCTAAGCAGGCATTCGCTAAATAAAAGTGAGCATCGAACCCGACGGCTGGATCAACCGAAGCTGATCTTCTGCTCCTCGAAGCAGGCATTCGGTAAATAAAAGCGACCATCGAACCTGAAGGTCGGATCAACCGAGGTCGATCTTCTGCTATCCAAAGCAGGAATTCGCTAAATAAAGCGAGCATCGAACCTAAAGGCCAGATCAATCGATGCTGATGTTCTGCTATCCAAAGCAGGCATTAGCTAAATAAAAGCGAGCATCGAACCCGAAGGCCGAATCAATCGAAGCTGATCTTCTGCTAACCAAAGCAGGCATTCGCTAAATAAAAGCGAGCATCGAACCCGAAGGTCGGATCAACCGAAGCCGGTCTTCTACTAACCAAAGCAGGCATTCGCTAAATAAAAGCGAGCATCGAACCCGAAGGCCCGAACAACCTAAGCTGATCTCATGTTAACCAAAGTAGGCATTCGCTAAATAAAAGCGAGCATCAAACCCGAAGGTCGGATGAACCGAAGCTGATCTTCTGCTATCCAAAGCAGGCATTCACTAAATAAAAGCGAGCATCGAACCCGAAGGCCCGATCAACCAAAGTTGATCTTCTACTAACCAAAGCAGGAATTCGCTAAATAAAAGCAAGCATCGAACCCGAAGGCCGGATCAACCGAAGCTAATCTTCTGCTAACCAAAGCAGGCATTCGCTAAATAAAAGCGAGCATCGAACCCGAAGGTGGGGTCAACCGAAGCTGGTCTTCTACTAACCAAAGCAGGCATTCGCTAAATAAAAGCGAGCATCGAACCCGAAGGCCCGATCAACCGAAGCTGATCTTCTGCTAACCAAACAGGCATTCGCTAAATAAAAGCGAACATCGAACCCGAAGCCCGGATCAACCGAAGCTGATCTTCTGCTATCCAAAGCAGGCATTGGCTAAATAAAAGCGAGCATCGAACCCGAAGGCCCGATCAACCGAAGCTGATCTTCTGCTAACCAAAGCAGGCATTCGCTAAATAAAAGTGAGCATCGAACCTAAAGGCTGGATCAATCGAAGCTGATCTTCTGCTCCTCGAAGCAGGCATTCGCTAAATAAAAGCGAGCATCGAACCTGAAGGCCAAATTAACCGAAGTTGATCTTCTGCAAACTTAAGCAGGCATTCGCTAAATAAAAGCGAGCATCGAACCCGAAGGTCGGATCAACCGAAGCTAATTTTCTGTTATCCAAAGCAGGCATTCTCTAAATAAAAGCGAGCATCGAACCCGAAGCCCGGATCAACCGAAGCTGATCTTCTGCTATCCAAAGCAGGCATTGGCTAAATAAAAGCGAGCATCGAACCCGAAGGCCCGATCAACCGAAGCTGATCTTCTGCTATCCAAAGTAGGAATTCGCTAAATAAAAGCAAGCATCGAACCGGAAGGCCGAATCAACCGAAGCTGATCTTCTGCTAACCAAAGCAGGCATTCGCTAAATAAAAGCGAGCATCGAACCCGAAGGTCGGGTCAACCGAAGCTGGTCTTCTACTAACCAAAGCAGGCATTAGCTAAACAAAAGCGAGCATCGAACCCGAAGGCCCGATCAACCGAAGCTGATCTTCTGCTAACCAAACAGGCATTCGCTAAATAAAAGCGAGCATCGAACCCGAAGCCCGGATCAACCGAAGTTGATCTTCTGCTATCCAAAGCAGGCATTGGCTAAATAAAAGCGAGCATCGAACCTGAAGGGCCGATCAACCGAAGCTGATCTTCTGCTAACCAAAGGAGGCATTCGCTAAATAAAAGCAAGCATCGAACCCGAAGGCCAGATCAACCAAAGCTGATCATCTGCTATCCAAAGCAGGCATTCTCTAAATAAAACCGAGCATCGAACCGGAAGGCCCAAACAACCGAAGCTGATCTTCTGTTAACCAAAGTAGGCATTCGCTAAATAAAAGCAAGCATCAAACCCGAAGGTCGGATCAACCGAAGCTGATATTCTGCTAACAAAAGCAGGCATTCGCTAAATAAAAGCGAGCAACGAATCCGAAAGCCCGATCAACAGAAGCTGATCGTCTGATAATCTAAGCAGGCATTCGCTAAATAAAAGTGAGCATCGAACCCGACGGCTGGATCAACCGAAGCTGATCTTCTGCTCCTCGAAGCAGGCATTCGGTAAATAAAAGCGACCATCGAACCTGAAGGTCGGATCAACCGAGGTCGATCTTCTGCTATCCAAAGCAGGAATTCGCTAAATAAAGCGAGCATCGAACCTAAAGGCCAGATCAATCGATGCTGATGTTCTGCTATCCAAAGCAGGCATTAGCTAAATAAAAGCGAGCATCGAACCCGAAGGCCGAATCAATCGAAGCTGATCTTCTGCTAACCAAAGCAGGCATTCGCTAAATAAAAGCGAGCATCGAACCCGAAGGTCGGATCAACCGAAGCCGGTCTTCTACTAACCAAAGCAGGCATTCGCTAAATAAAAGCGAGCATCGAACCCGAAGGCCCGAACAACCTAAGCTGATCTCATGTTAACCAAAGTAGGCATTCGCTAAATAAAAGCGAGCATCAAACCCGAAGGTCGGATTAACCGAAGCTGATCTTCTGCTATCCAAAGCAGGCATTCACTAAATAAAAGCGAGCATCGAACCCGAAGGCCCGATCAACCAAAGTTGATCTTCTACTAACCAAAGCAGGAATTCGCTAAATAAAAGCAAGCATCGAACCCGAAGGCCGGATCAACCGAAGCTGATCTTCTGCTAACCAAAGCAGGCATTCGCTAAATAAAAGCGAGCATCGAACCCGAAGGTGGGGTCAACCGAAGCTGGTCTTCTACTAACCAAAGCAGGCATTCGCTAAATAAAAGCGAGCATCGAACCCGAAGGCCCGATCAACCGAAGCTGATCTTCTGCTAACCAAACAGGCATTCGCTAAATAAAAGCGAACATCGAACCCGAAGCCCGGATCAACCGAAGCTGATCTTCTGCTATCCAAAGCAGGCATTGGCTAAATAAAAGCGAGCATCGAACCCGAAGGCCCGATCAACCGAAGCTGATCTTCTGCTAACCAAAGCAGGCATTCGCTAAATAAAAGTGAGCATCGAACCTGAAGGCTGGATCAATCGAAGCTGATCTTCTGCTCCTCGAAGCAGGCATTCGCTAAATAAAAGCGAGCATCGAACCTGAAGGCCAAATTAACCGAAGTTGATCTTCTGCAAACTTAAGCAGGCATTCGCTAAATAAAAGCGAGCATCGAACCCGAAGGTCGGATCAACCGAAGCTAATTTTCTGTTATCCAAAGCAGGCATTCTCTAAATAAAAGCGAGCATCGAACCCGAAGCCCGGATCAACCGAAGCTGATCTTCTGCTATCCAAAGCAGGCATTGGCTAAATAAAAGCGAGCATCGAACCCGAAGGCCGAATCAATCGAAGCTGATCTTCTGCTAACCAAAGCAGGCATTCGCTAAATAAAAGCGAGCATCGAACCCGAAGGTCGGATCAACCGAAGCCGGTCTTCTACTAACCAAAGCAGGCATTCGCTAAATAAAAGCGAGCATCGAACCCGAAGGCCCGAACAACCTAAGCTGATCTCATGTTAACCAAAGTAGGCATTCGCTAAATAAAAGCGAGCATCAAACCCGAAGGTCGGATGAACCGAAGCTGATCTTCTGCTATCCAAAGCAGGCATTCACTAAATAAAAGCGAGCATCGAACCCGAAGGCCCGATCAACCAAAGTTGTTCTTCTACTAACCAAAGCAGGAATTCGCTAAATAAAAGCAAGCATCGAACCCGAAGGCCGGATCAACCGAAGCTGATCTTCTGCTAACCAAAGCAGGCATTCGCTAAATAAAAGCGAGCATCGAACCCGAAGGTGGGGTCAACCGAAGCTGGTCTTCTACTAACCAAAGCAGGCATTCGCTAAATAAAAGCGAGCATCGAACCCGAAGGCCCGATCAACCGAAGCTGATCTTCTGCTAACCAAACAGGCATTCGCTAAATAAAAGCGAACATCGAACCCGAAGCCCGGATCAACCGAAGCTGATCTTCTGCTATCCAAAGCAGGCATTGGCTAAATAAAAGCGAGCATCGAACCCGAAGGCCCGATCAACCGAAGCTGATCTTCTGCTAACCAAAGCAGGCATTCGCTAAATAAAAGTGAGCATCGAACCTGAAGGCTGGATCAATCGAAGCTGATCTTCTGCTCCTCGAAGCAGGCATTCGCTAAATAAAAGCGAGCATCGAACCTGAAGGCCAAATTAACCGAAGTTGATCTTCTGCAAACTTAAGCAGGCATTCGCTAAATAAAAGCGAGCATCGAACCCGAAGGTCGGATCAACCGAAGCTAATTTTCTGTTATCCAAAGCAGGCATTCTCTAAATAAAAGCGAGCATCGAACCCGAAGCCCGGATCAACCGAAGCTGATCTTCTGCTATCCAAAGCAGGCATTGGCTAAATAAAAGCGAGCATCGAACCCGAAGGCCCGATCAACCGAAGCTGATCTTCTGCTAACCAAAGCAGGAATTCGCTAAATAAAAGCAAGCATCGAACCCGAAGGCCGAATCAACCGAAGTTGATCTTCTGCTAACCAAAGCAGGCATTCGCTAAATAAAAGCGAGCATCGAACCCGAAGGTCGGGCCAACCGAAGCTGGTCTTCTACTAACCAAAGCAGGCATTCGCTAAATAAAATCTAGCATCGAACCCGAAGGCCCGATCAACCAAAGCTGATCTTCTGCTAACCAAACAGGCATTCGCTAAATAAAAGCGAGCATCGAACCCGAAGCCCGGATCAACCGAAGCTGATCTTCTGCTATCCAAAGCAGGCATTGGCTAAATAAAAGCGAGCATCGAACCCGAAGGCCCGATCAACCGAAGCTGATCTTCTGCTAACCAAAGGAGGCATTCGCTAAATAAAAGCAAGCATCGAACCCGAAGGCCAGATCAACCAAAGCGGACCATCTGCTATCCAAAGCAGCCATTCTCTAAATAAAACCGAGCATCGAACCCGAAGGCCCGAATAACCAAAGCTGATCTTCTGTTAACCAAAGTAGGCATTCGCTAAATAAAAGCGAGCATCAAACCCGAAGGTCGGATCAACCGAAGTTGATCTTCTGCTAACAAAAGCAGGCATTCGCTAAATAAAAGCGAGCAACGAACCCGAAGGCCCGATCAACAGAAGCTGATCTTCTGCTAATCTAAGCAGGCATTCGCTAAATAAAAGTGAGCGTCGAACCCGAAGGCTGGATCAACCGAAGCTGATCTTCTGCTCCTCGAAGCAAGCATTCGGTAAATAAAAGCGAGCATCGAACCCGAAGGTCGGATCAACCGAAGCTAATTTTCTGTTATCCAAAGCAGGCATTCTCTAAATAAAAGCGAGCATCGAACCCGAAGCCCGGATCAACCGAAGCTGATCTTCTGCTATCCAAAGCAGGCATTGGCTAAATAAAAGCGAGCATCGAACCCGAAGGCCCGATCAACCGAAGCTGATCTTCTGCTAACCAAAGCAGGAATTCGCTAAATAAAAGCAAGCATCGAACCCGAAGGCCGAATCAACCGAAGTTGATCTTCTGCTAACCAAAGCAGGCATTCGCTAAATAAAAGCGAGCATCAAACCCGAAGGTCGGATCAACCGAAGTTGATCTTCTGCTAACAAAAGCAGGCATTCGCTAAATAAAAGCGAGCAACGAACCCGAAGGCCCGATCAACAGAAGCTGATCTTCTGCTAATCTAAGCAGGCATTCGCTAAATAAAAGTGAGCGTCGAACCCGAAGGCTGGATCAACCGAAGCTGATCTTCTGCTCCTCGAAGCAAGCATTCGGTAAATAAAAGCGAGCATCGAACCTGAAGGTCGGATCAACCGAAGCTGATATTCTGCTATCCAAAGCAGGAATTCGCTAAATAAAGCGAGCATCGAACCTGAAGGCCAGATCAACCGAAGCTGATGTTCTGCTATCCAAAGCAGGCATTCGCTAAATAAAAGCGTGCATCGAACCCGAAGGCCGAATCAATCGAAGCTGATCTTCTGCTAACCAAAGCAGGCATTCGCTAAATAAAAGCGAGCATCGAACCCGAAGGTCGGATCAACCGAAGCCGGTCTTCTACTAACCAAAGCAGGCATTCGCTAAATAAAAGCGAGCATCGAACCCGAAGGCCCGATCAACCGAAGCTGATCTTCTGCTAACCAAACAGACATTCACTAAATAAAAGCGAGCATCGAACCCGAAGCCCGGATCAACCGAAGCTGATCTTCTGCTATCCAAAGAAGGAATTCTCTAAATAAAACCGAGCATCGAACCTGAAGGCCCGAACAACTGAAGCTGATATTCTGCTAACCAAAGTAGGCATTCGCTAAATAAAAGCGAGCATCGAACTCGAAGGTCGGATCAACCGAAGCTGATCTTCTGCTAACAAAAGCAGGCATTCGCTAAATAAAAGCGAGCATCCAACCGGAAGGCTCGATGAACAGAAACTGATCTTCTGCTAATCTAAGCAGGCATTCGCTAAATAGAAGTGTGCATCGAACCCGAAGGCTGGATCAACCGAAGCTGATCTTCTGCTCCTCGAAGCAGGCATTCGGTAAATAAAAGCGAGCATCGAACCCGAAGGTCGGATCAACCGAAGCTGATCTTCTGCTATCCAAAGCAGGAATTCGCTAAATAAAGAGAGCATCGAACCTGAAGGACAGATCAACCGAAGCTGATGTTCTGCTATCCAAAGCAGGCATTCGCTAAATAAAAGCGAGCATCGAACCCGAAGGCCGATTCAACCGAAGTTGATCTTCTGCTAACCAAAGCAGGCATTCGCTAAATAAAAGCGAGCATCGAACCTGAAGGTCGGATCAACCGAAGCTGGTCTTCTACTAACCAAAGCAGGCATTCGCTAAAAAAAAGCGAGCATCGAACCCGAAGGCCTGATCAACCAAAGCTGATCTTCTGCTAAACTAACAGGGATTCGCTAAATAAAAGCGAGCATCGAACCTAAAGGCCGGATTAACCGAAGCTGATCTTCTGCAAACTCAAGCAGGCATTCGCTAAGTAAAAGCGAGCATCGAACCCGAAGGTCGGATCAACCGAAGCTGATCTTCTATTATCCAAAGCAGGCATTCGCTAAATAAAAGCGAGCATCGAACCCAAAGGCCCGATCAACCAAAGTTGATCTTCTGCTAACCAAAGCAGGAATTCGCTAAATAAAAGCAAGCATCGAACCCGAAGGCCGAATCAACCGAAGCTGATCTTCTGCTAACCAAAGCAGGCATTCGCTAAATAAAAGCGAGCATCGAACCCGAAGGTGGGGTCAACCGAAGCTGGTCTTCTACTAACCAAAGCAGGCATTCGCTAAATAAAAGCGAGCATCGAACCCGAAGGCCCGATCAACCGAAGCTGATCTTCTGCTAACCAAACAGGCATTCGCTAAATAAAAGCGAACATCGAACCCGAAGCCCGGATCAACCGAAGCTGATCTTCTGCTATCCAAAGCAGGCATTGGCTAAATAAAAGCGAGCATCGAACCCGAAGGCCCGATCAACCGAAGCTGATCTTCTGCTCCTCGAAGCAGGCATTCGCTAAATAAAAGCGAGCATCGAACCTTAAGGCCGGATTAACCGAAGCTGATCTTCTGCAAACTTATGCAGGCATTCGCTAAATAAAAGCGAGCATCGAACCCGAAGGTCGGATCAACCGAAGCTGATCTTCTGTTATCCAAAGCAGGCATTCGCTAAATAAAAGCGAGCATCGAACCCGAAGCCCCGATCAACCAAAGTTGATCTTCTGCTAACCAAAGCAGGAATTCGCTAAATAAAAGCAAGCATCGAACCCGAACGCCGAATCAACCAAAGCTGATCTTCTGCTAACCAAAGCAGGCATTCGCTAAATAAAAGCGAGAATCGAACCCGAAGGTCGGATCAACCGAAGCTGATCTTCTGTTAACCAAAGTAGGCATTCGCTAAATAAAAGCGAGCATCAAACCCGAAGGTCGGATCAACCGAAGTTGATCTTCTGCTAACAAAAGCAGGCATTCGCTAAATAAAAGCGAGCAACGAACCCGAAGGCCCGATCAACAGAAGCTGATCTTCTGCTAATCTAAGCAGGCATTCGCTAAATAAAAGTGAGCGTCGAACCCGAAGGCTGGATCAACCGAAGCTGATCTTCTGCTCCTCGAAGCAAGCATTCGGTAAATAAAAGCGAGCATCGAACCTGAAGGTCGGATCAACCGAAGCTGATATTCTGCTATCCAAAGCAGGAATTCGCTAAATAAAGCGAGCATCGAACCTGAAGGCCAGATCAACCGAAGCTGATGTTCTGCTATCCAAAGCAGGCATTCGCTAAATAAAAGCGTGCATCGAACCCGAAGGCCGAATCAATCGAAGCTGATCTTCTGCTAACCAAAGCAGGCATTCGCTAAATAAAAGCGAGCATCGAACCCGAAGGTCGGATCAACCGAAGCCGGTCTTCTACTAACCAAAGCAGGCATTCGCTAAATAAAAGCGAGCATCGAACCCGAAGGCCCGATCAACCGAAGCTGATCTTCTGCTAACCAAACAGACATTCACTAAATAAAAGCGAGCATCGAACCCGAAGCCCGGATCAACCGAAGCTGATCTTCTGCTATCCAAAGAAGGAATTCTCTAAATAAAACCGAGCATCGAACCTGAAGGCCCGAACAACTGAAGTTGATATTCTGCTAACCAAAGTAGGCATTCGCTAAATAAAAGCGAGCATCGAACCCGAAGGTCGGATCAACCGAAGCTGATCTTCTGCTAACAAAAGCAGGCATTCGCTAAATAAAAGCGAGCATCGAACCGGAAGGCTCGATGAACAGAAACTGATCTTCTGCTAATCTAAGCAGGCATTCGCTAAATAGAAGTGTGCATCGAACCCGAAGGCTGGATCAACCGAAGCTGATCTTCTGCTCCTCGAAGCAAGCATTCGGTAAATAAAAGCGAGCATCGAACCCGAAGGTCGGATCAACCGAAGCTGATCTTCTGCTATCCAAAGCAGGAATTCGCTAAATAAAGAGAGCATCGAACCTGAAGGACAGATCAACCGAAGCTGATGTTCTGCTATCCAAAGCAGGCATTCGCTAAATAAAAGCGAGCATCGAACCCGAAGGCCGATTCAACCGAAGTTGATCTTCTGCTAACCAAAGCAGGCATTCGCTAAATAAAAGCGAGCATCGAACCTGAAGGTCGGATCAACCGAAGCTGGTCTTCTACTAACCAAAGCAGGCATTCGCTAAATAAAAGCGAGCATCGAACCCGAAGGCCTGATCAACCAAAGCTGATCTTCTGCTAAACTAACAGGGATTAGCTAAATAAAAGCGAGCATCGAACCTAAAGGCCGGATTAACCGAAGCTGATCTTCTGCAAACTTAAGCAGGCATTCGCTAAGTAAAAGCGAGCATCGAACCCGAAGGTCGGATCAACCGAAGCTGATCTTCTATTATCCAAAGCAGGCATTCGCTAAATAAAAGCGAGCATCGAACCCAAAGGCCCGATCAACCAAAGTTGATCTTCTGCTAACCAAAGCAGGAATTTGCTAAATAAAAGCAAGCATCGAACCCGAAGGCCGAATCAACCGAAGCTGATCTTCTGCTAACCAAAGCAGGCATTCGCTAAATAAAAGCGAGCATCGAACCCGAAGGTGGGGTCAACCGAAGCTGGTCTTCTACTAACCAAAGCAGGCATTCGCTAAATAAAAGCGAGCATCGAACCCGAAGGCCCGATCAACCGAAGCTGATCTTCTGCTAACCAAACAGGCATTCGCTAAATAAAAGCGAACATCGAACCCGAAGCCCGGATCAACCGAAGCTGATCTTCTGCTATCCAAAGCAGGCATTGGCTAAATAAAAGCGAGCATCGAACCCGAAGGCCCGATCAACCGAAGCTGATCTTCTGCTAACCAAAGCAGGCATTCGCTAAATAAAAGTGAGCATCGAACCTGAAGGCTGGATCAATCGAAGCTGATCTTCTGCTCCTCGAAGCAGGCATTCGCTAAATAAAAGCGAGCATCGAACCTGAAGGCCAAATTAACCGAAGTTGATCTTCTGCAAACTTAAGAAGGCATTCGCTAAATAAAAGCGAGCATCGAACCCGAAGGTCGGATCAACCGAAGCTAATTTTCTGTTATCCAAAGCAGGCATTCTCTAAATAAAAGCGAGCATCGAACCCGAAGCCCGGATCAACCGAAGCTGATCTTCTGCTATCCAAAGCAGGCATTGGCTAAATAAAAGCGAGCATCGAACCCGAAGGCCCGATCAACCGAAGCTGATCTTCTGCTAACCAAAGCAGGAATTCGCTAAATAAAAGCAAGCATCGAACCCGAAGGCCGAATCAACCGAAGTTGATCTTCTGCTAACCAAAGCAGGCATTCGCTAAATAAAAGCGAGCATCGAACCCGAAGGTCGGGCCAACCGAAGCTGGTCTTCTACTAACCAAAGCAGGCATTCGCTAAATAAAAGCTAGCATCGAACCCGAAGGCCCGATCAACCAAAGCTGATCTTCTGCTAACCAAACAGGCATTCGCTAAATAAAAGCGAGCATCGAACCCGAAGCCCGGATCAACCGAAGCTGATCTTCTGCTATCCAAAGCAGGCATTGGCTAAATAAAAGCGAGCATCGAACCCGAAGGCCCGATCAACCGAAGCTGATCTTCTGCTAACCAAAGGAGGCATTCGCTAAATAAAAGCAAGCATCGAACCCGAAGGCCAGATCAACCAAAGCGGACCATCTGCTATCCAAAGCAGCCATTCTCTAAATAAAACCGAGCATCGAACCCGAAGGCCCGAATAACCGAAGCTGATCTTCTGTTAACCAAAGTAGGCATTCGCTAAATAAAAGCGAGCATCAAACCCGAAGGTCGGATCAACCGAAGTTGATCTTCTGCTAACAAAAGCAGGCATTCGCTAAATAAAAGCGAGCAACGAACCCGAAGGCCCGATCAACAGAAGCTGATCTTCTGCTAATCGAAGCAGGCATTCGCTAAATAAAAGTGAGCGTCGAACCCGAAGGCTGGATCAATCGAAGCTGATCTTCTGCTCCTCGAAGCAAGCATTCGGTAAATAAAAGCGAGCATCGAACCCGAAGGTCGGATCAACCGAAGCTAATTTTCTGTTATCCAAAGCAGGCATTCTCTAAATAAAAGCGAGCATCGAACCCGAAGCCCGGATCAACCGAAGCTGATCTTCTGCTTTCCAAAGCAGGCATTGGCTAAATAAAAGCGAGCATCGAACCCGAAGGCCCGATCAACCGAAGCTGATCTTCTGCTAACCAAAGCAGGAATTCGCTAAATAAAAGCAAGCATCGAACCCGAAGGCCGAATCAACCGAAGTTGATCTTCTGCTAACCAAAGCAGGCATTCGCTAAATAAAAGCGAGCATCAAACCCGAAGGTCGGATCAACCGAAGTTGATCTTCTGCTAACAAAAGCAGGCATTCGCTAAATAAAAGCGAGCAACGAACCCGAAGGCCCGATCAACAGAAGCTGATCTTCTGCTAATCTAAGCAGGCATTCGCTAAATAAAAGTGAGCGTCGAACCCGAAGGCTGGATCAACCGAAGCTGATCTTCTATTCCTCGAAGCAAGCATTCGGTAAATAAAAGCGAGCATCGAACCTGAAGGTCGGATCAACCGAAGCTGATATTCTGCTATCCAAAGCAGGAATTCGCTAAATAAAGCGAGCATCGAACCTGAAGGCCAGATCAACCGAAGCTGATGTTCTGCTATCCAAAGCAGGCATTCGCTAAATAAAAGCGTGCATCGAACCCGAAGGCCGAATCAATCGAAGCTGATCTTCTGCTAACCAAAGCAGGCATTCGCTAAATAAAAGCGAGCATCGAACCCGAAGGTCGGATCAACCGAAGCCGGTCTTCTACTAACCAAAGCAGGCATTCGCTAAATAAAAGCGAGCATCGAACCCGAAGGCCCGATCAACCGAAGCTGATCTTCTGCTAACCAAACAGACATTCACTAAATAAAAGCGAGCATCGAACCCGAAGCCCGGATCAACCGAAGCTGATCTTCTGCTATCCAAAGAAGGAATTCTCTAAATAAAACCGAGCATCGAACCTGAAGGCCCGAACAACTGAAGCTGATATTCTGCTAACCAAAGTAGGCATTCGCTAAATAAAAGCGAGCATCGAACTCGAAGGTCGGATCAACCGAAGCTGATCTTCTGCTAACAAAAGCAGGCATTCGCTAAATAAAAGCGAGCATCCAACCGGAAGGCTCGATGAACAGAAACTGATCTTCTGCTAATCTAAGCAGGCATTCGCTAAATAGAAGTGTGCATCGAACCCGAAGGCTGGATCAACCGAAGCTGATCTTCTGCTCCTCAAAGCAGGCATTCGGTAAATAAAAGCGAGCATCGAACCCGAAGGTCGGATCAACCGAAGCTGATCTTCTGCTATCCAAAGCAGGAATTCGCTAAATAAAGAGAGCATCGAACCTGAAGGACAGATCAACCGAAGCTGATGTTCTGCTATCCAAAGCAGGCATTCGCTAAATAAAAGCGAGCATCGAACCCGAAGGCCGATTCAACCGAAGTTGATCTTCTGCTAACCAAAGCAGGCATTCGCTAAATAAAAGCGAGCATCGAACCTGAAGGTCGGATCAACCGAAGCTGGTCTTCTACTAACCAAAGCAGGCATTCGCTAAAAAAAAGCGAGCATCGAACCCGAAGGCCTGATCAACCAAAGCTGATCTTCTGCTAAACTAACAGGGATTCGCTAAATAAAAGCGAGCATCGAACCTAAAGGCCGGATTAACCGAAGCTGATCTTCTGCAAACTCAAGCAGGCATTCGCTAAGTAAAAGCGAGCATCGAACCCGAAGGTCAGATCAACCGAAGCTGATCTTCTATTATCCAAAGCAGGCATTCGCTAAATAAAAGCGAGCATCGAACCCAAAGGCCCGATCAACCAAAGTTGATCTTCTGCTAACCAAAGCAGGAATTCGCTAAATAAAAGCAAGCATCGAACCCGAAGGCCGAATCAACCGAAGCTGATCTTCTGCTAACCAAAGCAGGCATTCGCTAAATAAAAGCGAGCATCGAACCCGAAGGTGGGGTCAACCGAAGCTGGTCTTCTACTAACCAAAGCAGGCATTCGCTAAATAAAAGCGAGCATCGAACCCGAAGGCCCGATCAACCGAAGCTGATCTTCTGCTAACCAAACAGGCATTCGCTAAATAAAAGCGAACATCGAACCCGAAGCCCGGATCAACCGAAGCTGATCTTCTGCTATCCAAAGCAGGCATTGGCTAAATAAAAGCGAGCATCGAACCCGAAGGCCCGATCAACCGAAGCTGATCTTCTGCTCCTCGAAGCAGGCATTCGCTAAATAAAAGCGAGCATCGAACCTTAAGGCCGGATTAACCGAAGCTGATCTTCTGCAAACTTATGCAGGCATTCGCTAAATAAAAGCGAGCATCGAACCCGAAGGTCGGATCAACCGAAGCTGATCTTCTGTTATCCAAAGCAGGCATTCGCTAAATAAAAGCGAGCATCGAACCCGAAGCCCCGATCAACCAAAGTTGATCTTCTGCTAACCAAAGCAGGAATTCGCTAAATAAAAGCAAGCATCGAACCCGAACGCCGAATCAACCAAAGCTGATCTTCTGCTAACCAAAGCAGGCATTCGCTAAATAAAAGCGAGAATCGAACCCGAAGGTCGGATCAACCGAAGCTGATCTTCTGTTAACCAAAGTAGGCATTCGCTAAATAAAAGCGAGCATCAAACCCGAAGGTCGGATCAACCGAAGTTGATCTTCTGCTAACAAAAGCAGGCATTCGCTAAATAAAAGCGAGCAACGAACCCGAAGGCCCGATCAACAGAAGCTGATCTTCTGCTAATCTAAGCAGGCATTCGCTAAATAAAAGTGAGCGTCGAACCCGAAGGCTGGATCAACCGAAGCTGATCTTCTGCTCCTCGAAGCAAGCATTCGGTAAATAAAAGCGAGCATCGAACCTGAAGGTCGGATCAACCGAAGCTGATATTCTGCTATCCAAAGCAGGAATTCGCTAAATAAAGCGAGTATCGAACCTGAAGGCCAGATCAACCGAAGCTGATGTTATGCTATCCAAAGCAGGCATTCGCTAAATAAAAGCGTGCATCGAACCCGAAGGCCGAATCAATCGAAGCTGATCTTCTGCTAACCAAAGCAGGCATTCGCTAAATAAAAGCGAGCATCGAACCCGAAGGTCGGATCAACCGAAGCCGGTCTTCTACTAACCAAAGCAGGCATTCGCTAAATAAAAGCGAGCATCGAACCCGAAGGCCCGATCAACCGAAGCTGATCTTCTGCTAACCAAACAGACATTCACTAAATAAAAGCGAGCATCGAACCCGAAGCCCGGATCAACCGAAGCTGATCTTCTGCTATCCAAAGAAGGAATTCTCTAAATAAAACCGAGCATCGAACCTGAAGGCCCGAACAACTGAAGTTGATATTCTGCTAACCAAAGTAGGCATTCGCTAAATAAAAGCGAGCATCGAACCCGATGGTCGGATCAACCGAAGCTGATCTTCTGCTAACAAAAGCAGGCATTCGCTAAATAAAAGCGAGCATCGAACCGGAAGGCTCGATGAACAGAAACTGATCTTCTGTTAATCTAAGCAGGCATTCGCTAAATAGAAGTGTGCATCGAACCCGAAGGCTGGATCAACCAAAGCTGATCTTCTGCTCCTCGAAGCAAGCATTCGGTAAATAAAAGCGAGCATCGAACCCGAAGGTCGGATCAACCGAAGCTGATCTTCTGCTATCCAAAGCAGGAATTCGCTAAATAAAGAGAGCATCGAACCTGAAGGACAGATCAACCGAAGCTGATGTTCTGCTATCCAAAGCAGGCATTCGCTAAATAAAAGAGAGCATCGAACCCGAAGGCCGATTCAACCGAAGTTGATCTTCTGCTAACCAAAGCAGGCATTCGCTAAATAAAAGCGAGCATCGAACCTGAAGGTCGGATCAACCGAAGCTGGTCTTCTACTAACCAAAGCAGGCATTCGCTAAATAAAAGCGAGCATCGAACCCGAAGGCCTGATCAACCAAAGCTGATCTTCTGCTAAACTAACAGGGATTCGCTAAATAAAAGCGAGCATCGAACCTAAAGGCCGGATTAACCGAAGCTGATCTTCTGCAAACTTAAGCAGGCATTCGCTAAGTAAAAGCGAGCATCGAACCCGAAGGTCGGATCAACCGAAGCTGATCTTCTATTATCCAAAGCAGGCATTCGCTAAATAAAAGCGAGCATCGAACCCAAAGGGCCGATCAACCAAAGTTGATCTTCTGCTAACCAAAGCAGGAATTCGCTAAATAAAAGCAAGCATCGAACCCGAAGGCCGAATCAACCGAAGCTGATCTTCTGCTAACCAAAGCAGGCATTCGCTAAATAAAAGCGAGCATCGAACCCGAAGGTGGGGTCAACCGAAGCTGGTCTTCTACCAACCAAAGCAGGTATTCGCTAAATAAAAGCGAGCATCGAACCCGAAGGCCCGATCAACCGAAGCTGATCTTCTGCTAACCAAACAGGCATTCGCTAAATAAAAGCGAGCATCGAACCCGAAGCCCGGATCAACCGAAGCCGATCTTCTGCTATTCAAAGCAAGCATTGGCTAAATAAAAGCGAGCATCGAACCCGAAGGCCCGATCAACCGAAACTGGTCTTCTGCTAACCAAAGGAGGCATTCGCTAAATAAAAACAAGCATCGAACCTGAAGGCCAGATCAACCGAAGCTGATCATTTGCTATCCAAAGCAGGCATTCTCTAAATAAAACCGAGCATCGAACCTGAAGGCCCGAACAAACGAAGCTGATCTTCTGTTAACCAAAGTAGGCATTCGCTAAATAAAAGCGAGCATCAAACCCGAAGGTCGGATCAACCGAAGCAGATCTTCTGATAACAAAAGCAGGCATTCGCTAAATAAAAGCGAGCAACGAACTCGAAGGCCCGATCAACAGAAGCTGATCTTCTGCTAATCTAAGCAGGCATTCGCTAAATAAAAGTGAGCATCGAACCCGAAGGCTGGATCAACTAAAGCTGATCTTCTGCTCCTCGAAGCAGGCATCCGGTAAATAAAAGCGAGCATCGAACCTGAAGGTTGGATCAACCGAAGCTGATCTTCTGCAATCCAAAGCAGGAATTCGCTAAATAAAGCGAGCATCAAACCTGAAGGCCAGATCAACCGAAGCTTATGTTCTGCTATCCAAAGCAGGCATTCGCTAAATAAAAGCGTGCATCGAACCCGAAGGCCGAATCAACCGAAGCTGATCTTCTGCTAACCAAAGAAGGCATTCGCTAAATAAAAGCGAGCATCGAACCCGAAGGTCGGATCAACCGAAGCTGATTTTCTGTTATCCAAAGCAGGCATTCGCTAAATAAAAGCGAGCATCGAACCCGAAGCCCCGATCAACCAAAGTTGATCTTCTACTAACCAAAGCAGGAATTCGCTAAATAAAAGCAAGCATCGAACCCGAACGCCGAATCAACCAAAGCTGATCTTCTGCTAACCAAAGCAGGCATTCGCTAAATAAAAGCGAGCATCGAACCCGAAGGTCGGATCAACCGAAGCTGGTCTTCTACTAACCAAAGCAGGCATTCGCTAAATAAAAGCGAGCATCGAACCCGAAGGCCCGATCAACCGAAGCTGATCTTCTGCTAACCAAACAGGCATTCGCTAAATAAAAGCGAGCATCGAACCCGAAGCCCGGATCAACCGAAGCTGATCTTCTGCTATTCAAAGCAGGCATTGGCTAAATAAAAGCGAGCATCAAACCCGAAGGCCCGATCAACCGAAACTGATCTTCTGCTAACCAAAGGAGGAATTCGCTAAATAAAAACAAGCATCGAACCTGAAGGCCAGATCAACCGAAGTTGATCATCTGCTATCCAAAGCAGGCATTCTCTAAATAAAACCGAGCATCGAACCTGAAGGCCCGAACAACCGAAGCTGATCTTCTGTTAACCAAAGTAGGCATTCGCTAAATAAAAGCGAGCATCAAACCCGAAGGTCGGATCAAGCGAAGCAGATCTTCTGATAACAAAAGCATGCATTCGCTAAATAAAAGCGAGCAACGAACTCGAAGGCCCGATCAACAGAAGCTGATCTTCTGCTAATCTAAGCAGGCATTCTCTAAATAAAAGTGAGCATCGAACCCGAAGGCTGGATCAACTAAAGCTGATCTTCTGCTCCTCGAAGCAGGCATCCGGTAAATAAAAGCGAGCATCGAACCTGAAGGTTGGATCAACCGAAGCTGATCTTCTGCAATCCAAAGCAGGAATTCGCTAAATAAAGCGAGCATCGAACCTGAAGGCCAGATCAACCGAAGCTTATGTTCTGCTATCCAAAGCAGGCATTCGCTAAATAAAAGCGTGCATCGAACCCGAAGGCCGAATCAACCGAAGCTGATCTTCTGCTAACCAAAGCAGGCATTCGCTAAATAAAAGCGAGCATCGAACCCGAAGGTCGGATCAACCGAAGCTGATTTTCTGTTATCCAAAGCAGGCATTCGCTAAATAAAAGCGAGCATCGAACCCGAAGGCCCGATCAACCAAAGTTGATCTTCTGCTAACCAAAGCAGGAATTCGCTAAATAAAAGCGAGCATCGAACCCGAAGGCCCGATCAACCGAAGCTGATCTTCTGCTAACCAAACAGGCATTCGCTAAATAAAAGCGAGCATCAAACCCGAAGGTCGGATCAACCGAAGCTGATCTTATGCTAACAAAAGCAGGCATTCGCTAAATAAAAGCAAGCAACGAACCCGAAGGCCCGATCAACAGAAGCTGATCTTCTGCTAATCTAAGCAGGCATTCGCTAAATAAAAGTGAGCATCGAACCCGAAGGCTGGATCAACCGAAGCTAATCTTCTGCTCCTCGAAGCAGGCATTCGGTAAATAAAAGCGAGCATCGAACCTGAAGGTCGGATCAATCGAAGCTGATCTTCTGCTATCCAAGGCAGGAATTCGCTAAATAAAGCGAGCATCGAACCTGAAGGCCAGATCAACCGAAGCTGATGTTCTGCTATCCAAAGCAGGCATTCGCTAAATAAAAGCGTGCATCGAACCCAAAGGCCGAATCAACCGAAGCTGATCTTCTGCTAACCAAAGCACGCATTCGCTAAATAAAAGCGAGCATCAAACCCGAAGGTCGGATCAACCGAAGCCAGTCTTCTACTAACCAAAGCAGGCATTCGCTAAATAAAAGCGAGCATCGAACCCGAAGGCCCGATCAACCAAAGTTGATCTTCTGCTAACCAAACAGACATTCGCTAAATAAAAGCGAGCATCGAACCCGAAGCCCGAATCAACCGAAGCTGATCTTCTGCTATCCAAAGCAGGCATTCTCTAAATAAAACCGAGCATCGAACCTGAAGGCCCGAACAACTGAAGCTGATATTCTCCTAACCAAAGTAGGCATTCGCTAAATAAAAGCGAGCATCGAACCCGAAGGTCGGATCAACCGAAGCTGATCTTCTTCTAACAAAAGCAGGCTTCGCTAAATAAAAGAGAGCATCGAACCGGAAGGCCCGATCAATAGAAACTGATCTTCTGCTAATCTAAGCAGGCATTCGCTAAATAAAAGTGTGCATCGAACCCGAAGGCTGGATCAACCGAAGCTGATCTTCTGCTCCTCGAAGCAAGCATTCGGTAAATAAAAGCGAGCATCGAACCCGAAGGTCGGATCAACCGAAGCTGATCTTCTGCTATCCAAAGCAGGAATTCACTAAATAAAGCGAGCATCGAACCTGAAGACCAGATCAACCGAAGCTGATGTTCTGCTATCCAAAGCAGGCATTCGCTAAATACAAGCGAGCATCGAACCCGAAGGCCGAATCAACCGAAGTTGATCTTCTGCTAACCAAAGCAGGCATTCGCTAAATAAAAGCGAGCATCGAACCCGAAGGTCGGATCAACCAAAGCTGGTCTTCTACTAACCAAAGCAGGCATTCGCTAAATAAAAGCGAGCATTGAACCAGAAGGCCCGATCAACCAAAGCTGATCTTCTGCTAAACAAACAGGGATTCGCTAAATAAAAGCGAGCATCGAACCTGAAGGTCGGATTAACCGAAGCTGATCTTCTGCAAACTTAAGCAGGCATTCGCTAAATAAAAGCGAGCATCGAATCCGAAGGTCGGATCAACCGAAGCTGATCTTCTATTATCCAAAGCAGGCATTCGCTAAATAAAAGCGAGCATCGAACCCAAAGGCCCGATCAACCAAAGTTGATCTTCTGCTAACCAAAGCAGGAATTCGCTAAATAAAAGCAAGCATCGAACCCGAAGGCCGAATCAACCGAAGCTGATCTTCTGCTAACCAAAGCAGGCATTCGCTAAATAAAAGCGAGCATCGAACCCGAAGGTGGGGTCAACCGAAGCTGGTCTTCTACTAACCAAAGCAGGCATTCGCTTAATAAAAGCATGCATTGAACCCGAAGGCCCGATCAATAGAAGTTGATCTTCTGCTAATCTAAGCAGGCATTCGCTAAATAAAAGTGAGCATCGAACCCGAAGGCCCGATCAACCGAAGCTGATCTTCTACTAACCAAACAGGCATTCGCTAAATAAAAGCGAACATTGAACCCGAAGCCCGGATCAACCGAAGCTGATCTTCTGCTATCCAAAGCAGGCATTGGCTAAATAAAAGCGAACATTGAACCCGAAGCCCGGATCAACCGAAGCTGATCTTCTGCTAACCAAAGCAGGCATTCGCTAAATAAAAGTGAGCATCGAACCTGAAGGCTGGATCAATCGAAGCTGATCTTCTGCTCCTCGAAGCAGGCATTCGCTAAATAAAAGCGAGCATCGAACCTGAAGGCCGGATTAACCGAAGCTAATCTTCTGCAAACTTAAGCAGGCATTCGCTAAATAAAAGCGAGCATCGAACCCGAAGGTCGGATCAACCGAAGCTGATCTTCTGTTATCCAAAGCAGGCATTCGCTAAATAAAAGCGAGCATCGAACCCGAAGGCCCGATCAACCAAAGTTGATCTTCTGCTAACCAAAGCAGGAATTCGCTAAATAAAAGCAAGCATCGAACCCGAACGCCGAATCAACTAAAGCTGATCTTCTGCTAACCAAAGCAGGCACTCGCTAAATAAAAGCGAGCATCGAACCCGAAGGTCGGATCAACCGAAGCTGGTCTTCTACTAACCAAAGCAGGCATTTGCTAAATAAAAGCGAGCATCGAACCCGAAGGCCCGATCAACCGAAGCTGATCTTCTGCTAACCAAACAGGCATTCGCTAAATAAAAGCGAGCATCGAACCCGAAGCCCGGATCAACCGAAGCTGATCTTCTGCTATCCAAAGCAGGCATTGGCTAAATAAAAGCGAGCATCGAACCCGAAGGCCCGATCAACCGAAACTGATCTTCTGCTAACAAAAGCAGGCATTCGCTAAATAAAAGCGAGCAACGAACCCGAAGGCCCGATCAACAGAAGCTGATCTTCTGCTAATCTAAGCAGACATTCGCTAAATAAAAGTGAGCATCGAACCCGAAGGCTGGATCAACTAAAGCTGATCTTCTGCTCCTCGAAGCAGGCATTCGGTAAATAAAAGCGAGCATCGAACCTGAAGGTCGGATCAACCGAAGCTGATCTTCTGCAATCCAAAGCAGGAATTCGCTAAATAAACCAAGCATCGAACCCGAAGGCCGAATCAACCGAAGCTGATCTTCTGCTAACCAAAGCAGGCATTCGCTAAATAAAAGCGAGCATCAAACCCGAAGGTCGGATCAACCGAAGCCGGTCTTCTACTAACCAAAGCAGGCATTCGCTAAATAAAAGCGAGCATCGAACCCGAAGGCCCGATCAACCGAAGTTGATCTTCTGCTAACCAAACAGACATTCGCTAAATAAAAGCGAGCATCGAACCCGAAGCCCGAATCAACCGAAGCTGATCTTCTGCTATCCAAAGCAGGCATTCTCTAAATAAAACCGAGCATCGAACCTGAAGGCCCGAACAACTGAAGCTGATATTCTGCTAACCAAAGTAGGCATTCGCTAAATAAAAGCGAGCATCGAACCCGAAGGTCGGATTAACCGAAGCTGATCTTCTTCTAACAAAAGCAGGCTTCGCTAAATAAAAGCGAGCATCGAACCGGAAGGCCCGATCAATAGAAACTGATCTTCTGCTAATCTAAGCAGGCATTCGCTAAATAAAAGTGTGCATCGAACCCGAAGGCTGGATCAACCGAAGCTGATCTTCTGCTCCTCGAAGCAAGCATTCGGTAAATAAAAGCGAGCATCGAACCCGAAGGTCGGATCAACCGAAGCTGATCTTCTGCTATCCAAAGCAGGAATTCGCTAAATAAAGCGAGCATCGAACCTGAAGGCCAGATCAACCGAAGCTGATGTTCTGCTATCCAAAGCAGGCATTTGCTAAATAAAAGCGAGCATCGAACCCGAAGGCCGAATCAACCGAAGTTGATCTTCTGCTAACCAAAGCAGGCATTCGCTAAATAAAAGCGAGCATCGAACCCGAAGGTCGGATCAACCGAAGCTGGTCTTCTACTAACCAAAGCAGGCATTCGCTAAATAAAAGCGAGCATCGAACCCGAAGGCCCGATCAACCAAAGCTGATCTTCTGCTAAACAAACAGGGATTCGCTAAATAAAAGCAAGCATCGAACCCGAAGCACGGATCAACCGAAGCTGATCTTCTGCTATCCAAAGTAGGCATTCGCTAAATAAAAGCGAGCATCGAACCCGAAGGCCCGATCAACTGACGTTGATCTTCTGCTAACAAAAGCAGGCATTCGCTAAATAAAAGAGAGCATCGAACCTGAAGGCCGAATCAACCAAAGCTGATCTTCCGCTATCCAAAGCAGGAATTCGCTAAATAAAAGCGAGCATCGAACCCGAAGGCCGGATCAACCAAAGCTGATCATCTGCTATCCAAAGCAGGCATTCGCTAAATAAAACCCAGTATCGAACCCGAAGGCCCGAACAACCGAAGTTGATCTTGTGCTAACCAAAGCAGGCATTCGCTAAATAAAAGCGAGCATCGAACCCGAAGGTCGGATCAACCGAAGCTGATCTTCTGCTAATCTAAGCAGGCATTTGCTAATTAAAAGTGAGCATCGAACCCGAAGGCTGGATCAACCGAAGCTGATCTTCTGCTAATCTAAGCAGGCATTCGCTAAATAAAAGTGAGCATCGAACCCGAAGGCTGGATCAACCGAAGCTGATCTTCTGCTATCCAAAGCAGGAATTCGCTAAATAAAGCGAGCTTCGAAACCGAAGGCCCGATCAACCGAAGCTGATGTTCTGCTATCCAAAGCAGGCATTCGCTAAATAAAAGTGAGCATTGAACCTGAAGGTTGGATCATCCGAAGCTGATCTTCTGCTCTTCGAAGCAGGCATTCGCTAAATAATCGCGAGCAACGAACCTGAAGGCCGGATCAAGCGAAGCTGATCTTGTCCTAACAAAAGAAGGCATTCGCTAAATAAAAGAGAGCATCGAACCTGAAGGCCAGATCAGCCGAAGCTAATGTTCTGCTATCCAAAGCAGGCATTCGCTAAATAAAAGCGTGCATCGAACCCGAAGGCCCAATCAACCGAAGCTGATCTTCTGCTAACCAAAGTAGGCATTCGCTAAATAAAAGCGAGCATCAAACCCGAAGGTCGGATCAACCGAAGCTGGTCTTCTACTATCCAAAGCAGGCATTCGCTAAATAAAAGCGAGCATCGAACCCGAAGGCTTGATCAACCGAAGCTGATCTTCTGCTAATCAAACAGGCATTCGCTAAATAAAAGCGTGCATCAAACCCGAAGGCCGGATCAACCGAAGCTCATCCTCTACTATCCAAAGCAGGCGTTCGCTAAATAAAAGCGAGTATCGAACCCGAAGGCCCGATCAAATGACGCTGATCTTCTGCTAACCAAAGCAGGCATTCACCAAATAAAAGCGAGCATCGAACCTGAAGGCCGGATCAACCGAAGCTGATCTTCCGCTACCCATTGCAGGCATTCGCTAAATAAAAGCGAGCATCGAACCCGAAGGCCCGATCAACCAAAGCTGATCATCTGCTATCCAAAGCAGGCATTCGCTAAATAAAACCGAGCATCGAACCCGAAGGCCCGAACAACCGAAGCTGATCGTCTGCTAACCAAAGCAGGCATTCGCTAAATAAAATCGAGCATCGAACCCGAATGCCGGATCAACCAAAGCTGATCTTCTGCTAACCAAAGTAGGCATTCTCTAAATAAAAGCGAGCGTCGAACCTGAAGGCCGGATCATACGAAGCTGATCTTCTGCTAACTAAAGCAAGCATTCGCTAAATAAAAGCGAGCGTCGAACCAAAAGGCTGGATCAACAGAAGCTGATCTTCTGCTAATCTAAGCAGGCATTCGCTAAATAAAAGCGAGCATCGAACCCGAAGGCTGGATGAACCGAAGTTGATCTTCTGCTATCTTAAGCAGGCATTCGCTAAATAAAAGCGAGCATCGAACCCGAAGGCCCGATCAACCGAAGCTGATCTTCTGCTAACCAAAGTAGGCATTCGCTAAATAAATGCGAGCATCGAACCCAAAGGTCGGATCAACCGAAGCTGATCTTCTGCTAACCAAAGCAGGTATTCGCTAAATAAAAGCGAGCATCGAACCCGAAGGCCCGATCAATAGAAGTCCCGATCAATAGAAGTTGATCTTATACTAATCTAAGCAGGCATTCGCTAAATAAAAGTGAGCATCGAACCTGAAGGCTGGATCAACCGAAGCTGATCTTCTGCTCCTCGAAGCAGGCATTCGCTAAATAAAAGCGAGCAACGAACCGGAAGCACGGATCAACCGAACCTGATCTTCTGCTAACTTAAGCAGACATTCGCTCAATAAAATCGAGCATCGAACCCGAAGGCCCGAACAACCGAAGCTGATCTTCTGCTAACCAAAGCAGGCATTTGCTAAACAAAAGCGAGCATCGAACCCGAAGGTCGAATCAACTGAAACTGATCTTCTGCTAAGAAAAGCAGGCATTCGCTAAATAAAAGCGAGCATCGAACCCGAAGGCCCGATCAACAGAAGTTGATCTTCTGCTAATCTAAGCAGGCAATCGCTAAATAAAAGTGAGCATCGAACCCGAAGGCTGGATCAACCAAAGCTAATCTTCTGCTTCTCGAAGCAGGCATTCGCTAAATAAAAGCGAGGATCGAACCCGAAGGTCGGATCAACCGAAGCTGATGTTCTGCTATCCAAAGCAGGAATTCGCTAAATAAAGCGAGCATCGAACCCGAAGGCCCGATCAACCGAAGCTGATGTTCTGCTATCCAAAGCAGTCATTCGCTAAATAAAATTGAGCATCGAACCTGAAGGTTGGATCATCCGAAGCTGATCTTCTGCTAACCAAAGCAGGTATTCGCTAAATAAAAGCGAGCATCGAACCCGAAGGCCCGATCAATAGAAGTCCCGATCAATAGAAGTTGATCTTATACTAATCTAAGCAGGCATTCGCTAAATAAAAGTGAGCATCGAACCTGAAGGCTGGATCAACCGAAGCTGATCTTCTGCTCCTCAAAGCAGGCATTCGCTAAATAAAAGCGAGCAACGAACCGGAAGCACGGATCAACCGAACCTGATCTTCTGCTAACTTAAGCAGACATTCGCTCAATAAAATCGAGCATCGAACCCGAAGGCCCGAACAACAGAAGCTGATCTTCTGCTAACCAAAGCAGGCATTTGCTAAACAAAAGCGAGCATCGAACCCGAAGGTCGGATCAACTGAAACTGATCTTCTGCTAACAAAAGCAGGCATTCGCTAAATAAAAGCGAGCATCGAACCCGTAGGCCCGATCAACAGAAGTTGATCTTCTGCTAATCTAAGCAGGCAATCGTTAAATAAAAGTGAGCATCGAACCCGAAGGCTGGATCAACCAAAGCTAATCTTCTGCTTCTCGAAGCAGGCATTCGCTAAATAAAAGCGAGGATCGAACCCGAAGGTCGGATCAACCGAAGCTGATGTTCTGCTATCCAAAGCAGGATTCGCTAAATAAAGCGAGCATCGAACCCGAAGGCCCGATCAACCGAAGCTGATGTTCTGCTATCCAAAGCAGGCATTCGCTAAATAAAATTGAGCATCGAACCTGAAGGTTGGATCATCCGAAGCTGATCTTCTGCTCTTCAAAGCAGGCATTCGCTAAATAAACGCGAGTATTGAACCTGAAGGCCGGATCAACCGAAGCTGATCTTCTCCTAACCAAAGAAGGCATTCGCTAAATAAAAGAGAGCATCGAACCTGAAGGCCAGATCAACCGAAGATGATGTTCTGCTATGCAAAGCAGGCATTTGCTAAATAAAAGCGTGCATTGAACCCGAAGGCCCAATCAACCGAAGATGATCTTCTGTTAACCAAAGCAGGCATTCGTTAAATAAAAGCGAGCATCAAACCCGAAGGTCGGATCAACCGAAGCTGGTCTTCTACTAACCAAAGCAGGCATTCGCTAAATAAAAGCGAGCATCGAACCCGAAGGCTTGATCAACCGAAGCTGACCTTCTGCTAATCAAACAGGCATTCGCTAAATAAAAGCGTGCATCGAACCCGAAGGTCGGATCAACCGAAGCTGATCTTCTGCTATCCAAAGCAGGCATTCGCTAAATAAAAGCGAGCATCGAACCCGAAGGCCCGATCAACGGACGCTGATCTTCTGCTAACCAAAGCAAGCATTCGCTAAATAAAAGCGAGCATCGAACCCGAAGGCCGGATTAACCGAAGCAGATCATCTGCTATCCAAAGCAGGCATTCGCTAAATAAAACCGAGCATCGAACCCGAAGGCCCGAACAACCGAAGCTGATCTTCGGCTAACCAAAGCAAGCATTCTCTAAATAAAAGCGAGCATCAAACACGAAGGTCGGATCAACCGAAGCTGATCTTCTGCTAACAAAAGCAGGCATTCGCTAAATAAAAGCGAGTATCGAACCCGAAGGCCCGATTAACAGAAGCTGATCTTCTGCTAATCTAAGCAGGCATTCGCTAAATAAAAGTGATCATCGAACCCGAAGGCTGGATCAACCGAAGCTGATCTTCTGCTATCCAAAGCAGGAATTCGCTAAATAAAACGAGCATCGAACTCGAAGGCCCGATCAACCGAAGCTGATGTTCTGCTATTCAAAGCAAGCATTCGCTAAATAAAAGTGAGCATCGAACCCGAAGGCTGGATCAACCGAAGCTGATCTTCTGCTTCTCGAAGCAGGCATTCGCTAAATAAAAGCGAGCATCGAACCCGAAGGTCGGATCAACCGAAGCTGATCTTCTGCTATCCAAAGCAGGAATTCGCTAAATAAAGCGAGCATCGAACCCGAAGGCCCGATCAACCGAAGCTGATGTTCTGCTATCCAAAGCAGGCATTCGCTAAATAAAAGTGAGCATCGAACCTGAAGGTTGGATCATCCGAAGCTGATCTTCTGCTCTTCAAAGCAGGCATTCGCTAAATAAACGCGAGTATTGACCCTGAAGGCCGGATCAACCGAAGCTGATCTTCTCCTAACCAAAGAAGGCATTCGCTAAATAAAAGAGAGCATCGAACCTGAAGGCTAGATCAACCGAAGCTGATGTTCTGCTATCCAAAGCAGGCATTCGCTAAATAAAAGCGTGCATCGAACCCGAAGGCCCAATCAACCGAAGATGATCTTCTGTTAACCAGAGCAGGCATTCGTTAAATAAAAGCGAGCATCAAACCCAAAGGTCGGATCAACCGAAGTTGGTCTTCTACTAACCAAAGCAGGCATTCGCTAAATAAAAGCGAGCATCGAACCCGAAGGCTTGATCAACCGAAGCTGACCTTCTGCTAATCAAACAGGCATTCGCTAAATAAAAGTCTGCATCGAACCCGAAGGCCGGATCAACCGAAGCTGATCTTCTGCTATCCAAAGCAGGCATTCGCTAAATAAAAGCGAGCATCGAACCCGAAGGCCCGATCAACGGACGCTGATCTTCTGCTAACCAAAGCAGGCATTCGCTAAATAAAAGCGAGCATCGAACCTGAAGGCCGGATCAACCGAAGCTGATCTTCCGCTATCCAAAGCAGGCATTCGCTAAATAAAAGCGAGCATCGAACCCGAAGGCCGGATCAACCGAAGCTGATCATCTGCTATCCAAAGCAGGAATTCGCTAAATAAAAGCGAGCATCGAACCCGAAGGCCCGATCAACCGAAGCTAATCTTCTGCTAACCAAACAGGCATTCGCTATATAAAAGCGATCTTCGAACCCGAAGGCTGGATCAACCGAAGGTGATCATCTGCTATCCAAAGCAGGCATTCGCTAAATAAAACCGAGCATCGAACCCGAAGGCCCGAACAACCGAAGCTGAACTTCGCCTAACCAAAGCAAGCATTCGCTAAATAAAAGCGAGCATCAAACACGAAGGTCGGATCAACCGAAGCTGATCTTCTGCTAACAAAAGCAGGCATTCGCTAAATAAAAGCGAGCATCGAACCCGAAGGCCCGATCAACAGAAGCTGATCTTCTGCTAATCTAAGCAGGCATTCGCTAAATAAAAGTGATCATCGAACCCAAAGGTTGGATCAACCGAAGCTGATCTTCTGCTATCCAAAGCAGGAATTCGCTAAATAAAGCGAGCATCGAACTCGAAGACCCGATCAACCGAAGCTGATGTTCTGCTATCCAAAGCAAGCATTCGCTAAATAAAAGTGAGCATCGAACCCGAAGGCTGGATCAACCGAAGCTGATCTTCTGCTTCTCGAAGCAGGCATTCGCTAAATAAAAGCGAGCATCGAACCCAAAGGTCGGATCAACCGAAGCTGATCTTCTACTATCCAAAGCAGGAATTCGCTAAATAAAGCGAGCATCGAACCCGAAGGACCGATCAACCGAAGCTGATGTTCTGCTATCCAAAGCAGGCATTCGCTAAATAAAAGTGAGCATCGAACCTGAAGGTTGGATCATCCGAAGCTGATCTTCTGCTCTTCAAAGCAGGCATTCGCTAAATAAACGCGAGTATCGAACCTGAAGGCCGGATCAACCGAGGCTGATGTTTTGCTATCCAAAGCAGGCATTCGCTAAATAAAAGCGTGCATCGAACCCGAAGGCCTAATTAACCGAAGATGATCTTCTGTTAACCAAAGCAGGCATTCGTTAAATAAAAGCGAGCATCAAACCCGAAGGTCGGATCAACCGAAGCTGGTCTTCTACTAACCAAAGCAGGCATTCGCTAAATAAAAGCGAGCATCGAACCCGAAGGCTTGATCAACCGAAGCTGACCTTCTCCTAATCAAACAGGCATTCGCTAAATAAAAGCGTGCATCGAACACGAAGGCCGGATCAACCGAAGCTGATCTTCTGCTATCCAAAGCAGGCATTCGCTAAATAAAAGCGAGCATCGAACCCGAAGGCCCGATCAACGGACGCTGATCTTCTGCTAACCAAAGCAGGCATTCGCTAAATAAAAGCGAGCATCGAACCTGAAGGCCGGATCAACCGAAGCTGATCTTCCGCTATCCAAAGCAGGCATTCGCTAAATAAAAGCGAGCATCAAACCCGAAGGCCGGATCAACCGAAGCTGATCATCTGCTATCCAAAGCAGGCATTCGCTAAATAAAAGCGAGCATCGAAACCGAAGGCGCGATCAACCGAAGCTGATCTTCGGCTAACCAAAGCAAGCATTCGCTATATAAAAGCGAGCATGAAACACGAAGGTCGGATCAACCGAAGCTGATCTTCTGCTAACAAAAGCAGGCATTCGCTAAATAAAAGCGAGCATCGAACCCGAAGGCCCGATCAACAGAAGCTGATCTTCTACTAATCTAAGCAGGCATTCGCTAAATAAAAGTGATCATCGAACCCGAAGGCTGGATCAACCGAAGCTGATCTTCTTCTATCCTAAGCAGGAATTCACTAAATAAAGCGAGCATCGAACTCGAAGGCCCGATCAACCGAAGCTGATGTTCTGCTATCCAAAGCAAGCATTCGCTAAATAAAAGTGAGCATCGAACCTGAAGGGTGGATCAACCGAAGCTGATCTTCTGCTTCTCGAAGCAGGCATTCGCTAAATAAAAGCAAGCATCGAACACGAAGGTCGGATCAACCGAAGCTGATCTTCTGCTAACAAAAGCAGGCATTCGCTAAATAAAAGCGAGCATCGAACCCGAAGGCCCGATCAACAGAAGCTGATCTTCTGCTAATCTAAGCAGGCATTCGCTAAATAAAAGTTATCATCGAACCCGAAGGCTGGATCAACAGAAGCTGATCTTCTGCTATCCAAAGCAGGAATTCGCTAAATAAAGCGAGCATCGAACTCGAAGGCCCGATCAACCGAAGCCGATGTTCTGCTATCCAAAGCAAGCATTCGCTAAATAAAAGTGAGCATCGAACCCGAAGGCTGGATCAACCGAAGCTGATCTTCTGCTTCTCGAAGCAGGCATTCGCTAAATAAAAGCGAGCATCGAACCCGAAGGTCGGATCAACCAAAGTTGATCTTCTACTATCCAAAGCAGGAATTCGCTAAATAAAGCGAGCATCGAACCCGAAGGCCCGATCAACCGAAGCTGATGTTCTGTTATCCAAAGCAGGCATTCGCTAAATAAAAGTGAGCATCGAACCTGAAGGTTGGATCATCCGAAGATGATCTTCTGCTCTTCAAAGCAGGCATTCGCTAAATAAACGCGAGTATTGAACCTGAAGGCCGGATCAACCGAAGCTGATCTTCTCCTAACCAAAGAAGGCATTCGCTAAATAAAAGAGAGCATCGAACCTGAAGGCCAGATCAACCGAAGCTGATGTTCTGCTATCCAAAGCAGGCATTCGCTAAATAAAAGCGTGCATCGAACCCGAAGGCCCAATCAACCGAAGATGATCTTCTGTTAACCAAAGCAGGCATTCGTTAAATAAAAGCGAGCATCAAACCCGAAGGTCGGATCAACCGAAGCTGGTCTTCTACTAACCAAAGCAGGCATTCGCTAAATAAAAGCGAGCATCGAACCCGAAGGCTTGATCAACCGAAGCTGACCTTCTGCTAATCAAACAGGCATTCGCTAAATAAAAGTCTGCATCGAACCCGAAGGCCGGATCAATCGAAGCTGATCTTCTGCTATCCAAAGCAGGCATTCGCTAAATAAAAGCGAGCATCAAACCCGAAGGCCCGATCAACGGACGCTGATCTTCTGCTAACCAAAGCAGGCATTCGCTAAATAAAAGCGAGCATCGAACCTGAAGGCCGGATCAACCGAAGCTGATCTTCCGCTATCCAAAGCAGGCATTCGCTAAATAAAAGCGAGCATCGAACCCGAAGGCCGGATCAACCGAAGCTGATCATCTGCTATCCAAAGCAGGCATTCGCTAAATAAAAGCGAGCATCGAACCCGAAGGCCCGATCAACCGAAGCTAATCTTCTGCTAACCAAACAGGCATTCGCTAAATAAAAGCGATCTTCGAACCCGAAGGCCGGATCAACCGAAGGTGATCATCTGCTATCCAAAGCAGGCATTCGCTAAATAAAACCGAGCATTGAACCCGAAGGCCCGAACAACCGAAGCTGAACTTCGGCTAACCAAAGCAAGCATTCGCTAAATAAAAGCGAGCATCAAACACGAAGGTCGGATCAACCGAAGCTGATCTTCTGCTAACAAAAGCAGGCATTCGCTAAATAAAAGCGAGCATCGAACCCGAAGGCCCGATCAACAGAAGCTGATCTTCTGCTAATCTAAGCAGGCATTCGCTAAATAAAAGTGATCATCGAACCCAAAGGTTGGATCAACCGAAGCTGATCTTCTGCTATCCAAAGCAGGAATTCGCTAAATAAAGCGAGCATCGAACTCGAAGACCCGATCAACCGAAGCTGATGTTCTGCTATCCAAAGCAAGCATTCGCTAAATAAAAGTGAGCATCGAACCCGAAGGCTGGATCAACCGAAGCTGATCTTCTGCTTCTCGAAGCAGGCATTCGCTAAATAAAAGCGAGCATCGAACCCAAAGGTCGGATCAACCGAAGCTGATCTTCTACTATCCAAAGCAGGAATTCGCTAAATAAAGGGAGCATCGAACCCGAAGGACCGATCAACCGAAGCTGATGTTCTGCTATCCAAAGCAGGCATTCGCTAAATAAAAGTGAGCATCGAACCTGAAGGTTGGATCATCCGAAGCTGATCTTCTGCTCTTCAAAGCAGGCATTCGCTAAATAAACGCGAGTATCGAACCTGAAGGCCGGATCAACCGAGGCTGATGTTTTGCTATCCAAAGCAGGCATTCGCTAAATAAAAGCGTGCATCGAACCCGAAGGCCTAATTAACCGAAGATGATCTTCTGTTAACCAAAGCAGGCATTCGTTAAATAAAAGCGAGCATCAAACCCGAAGGTCGGATCAACCGAAGCTGGTCTTCTACTAACCAAAGCAGGCATTCGCTAAATAAAAGCGAGCATCGAACCCGAAGGCTTGATCAACCGAAGCTGACCTTCTCCTAATCAAACAGGCATTCGCTAAATAAAAGCGTGCATCGAACACGAAGGCCGGATCAACCGAAGCTGATCTTCTGCTATCCAAAGCAGGCATTCGCTAAATAAAAGCGAGCATCGAACCCGAAGGCCCGATCAACGGACGCTGATCTTCTGCTAACCAAAGCAGGCATTCGCTAAATAAAAGCGAGCATCGAACCTGAAGGCCGGATCAACCGAAGCTGATCTTCCGCTATCCAAAGCAGGCATTCGCTAAATAAAAGCGAGCATCGAACCCGAAGGCCGGATCAACCGAAGCTGATCATCTGCTATCCAAAGCAGGCATTCGCTAAATAAAAGCGAGCATCGAAACCGAAGGCGCGATCAACCGAAGCTGAACTCCGGCTAACCAAAGCAAGCATTCGCTATATAAAAGCGAGCATGAAACACGAAGGTCGGATCAACCGAAGCTGATCTTCTGCTAACAAAAGCAGGCATTCGCTAAATAAAAGCGAGCATCGAACCCGAAGGCCCGATCAACAGAAGCTGATCTTCTACTAATCTAAGCAGGCATTCGCTAAATAAAAGTGATCATCGAACCCGAAGGCTGGATCAACCGAAGCTGATCTTCTTCTATCCTAAGCAGGAATTCACTAAATAAAGCGAGCATCGAACTCGAAGGCCCGATCAACCGAAGCTGATGTTCTGCTATCCAAAGCAAGCATTCGCTAAATAAAAGTGAGCATCGAACCTGAAGGGTGGATCAACCGAAGCTGATCTTCTGCTTCTCGAAGCAGGCATTCGCTAAATAAAAGCGAGCATCGAACACGAAGGTCGGATCAACCGAAGCTGATCTTCTGCTAACAAAAGCAGGCATTCGCTAAATAAAAGCGAGCATCGAACCCGAAGGCCCGATCAACAGAAGCTGATCTTCTGCTAATCTAAGCAGGCATTCGCTAAATAAAAGTTATCATCGAACCCGAAGGCTGGATCAACAGAAGCTGATCTTCTGCTATCCAAAGCAGGAATTCGCTAAATAAAGCGAGCATCGAACTCGAAGGCCCGATCAACCGAAGCCGATGTTCTGCTATCCAAAGCAAGCATTCGCTAAATAAAAGTGAGCATCGAACCCGAAGGCTGGATCAACCGAAGCTGATCTTCTGCTTCTCGAAGCAGGCATTCGCTAAATAAAAGCGAGCATCAAACCCGAAGGTCGGATCAACCAAAGTTGATCTTCTACTATCCAAAGCAGGAATTCGCTAAATAAAGCGAGCATCGAACCCGAAGGCCCGATCAACCGAAGCTGATGTTCTGTTATCCAAAGCAGGCATTCGCTAAATAAAAGTGAGCATCGAACCTGAAGGTTGGATCATCCGAAGATGATCTTCTGCTCTTCAAAGCAGGCATTCGCTAAATAAACGCGAGTATTGAACCTGAAGGCCGGATCAACCGAAGCTGATCTTCTCCTAACCAAAGAAGGCATTCGCTAAATAAAAGAGAGCATCGAACCTGAAGGCCAGATCAACCGAAGCTGATGTTCTGCTATCCAAAGCAGGCATTCGCTAAATAAAAGCGTGCATCGAACCCGAAGGCCCAATCAACCGAAGATGATCTTCTGTTAACCAAAGCAGGCATTCGTTAAATAAAAGCGAGCATCAAACCCGAAGGTCGGATCAACCGAAGCTGGTCTTCTACTAACCAAAGCAGGCATTCGCTAAATAAAAGCGAGCATCGAACCCGAAGGCTTGATCAACCGAAGCTGACCTTCTGCTAATCAAACAGGCATTCGCTAAATAAAAGTCTGCATCGAACCCGAAGGCCGGATCAATCGAAGCTGATCTTCTGCTATCCAAAGCAGGCATTCGCTAAATAAAAGCGAGCATCAAACCCGAAGGCCCGATCAACGGACGCTGATCTTCTGCTAACCAAAGCAGGCATTCGCTAAATAAAAGCGAGCATCGAACCTGAAGGCCGGATCAACCGAAGCTGATCTTCCGCTATCCAAAGCAGGCATTCGCTAAATAAAAGCGAGCATCGAACCCGAAGGCCGGATCAACCGAAGCTGATCATCTGCTATCCAAAGCAGGCATTCGCTAAATAAAAGCGAGCATCGAACCCGAAGGCCCGATCAACCGAAGCTAATCTTCTGCTAACCAAACAGGCATTCGCTAAATAAAAGCGATCTTCGAACCCGAAGGCCGGATTAACCGAAGCTGATCATCTGCTATCCAAAGCAGGCATTCGCTAAATAAAACCGAGCATCGAACCCGAAGGCCCGAACAACCGAAGCTGATCTTCGGCTAACCAAAGCAAGCATTCGTTAAATAAAAGCGAGCATCAAACACGAAGGTCGGATCAACCGAAGCTGATCTTCTGCTAACAAAAGCAGGCATTCGCTAAATAAAAGCGAGCATCGAACCCGAAGGCCCGATCAACAGAAGCTGATCTTCTGCTAATCTAAGCAGGCATTCGCTAAATAAAAGTGATCATCGAACCCGAAGGCTGGATCAACCGAAGCTGATCTTCTTCTATCCAAAGCAGGAATTCGCTAAATAAAGCGAGCATCGAACTCGAAGGCCCGATCAACCGAAGCTGATGTTCTGCTATCCAAAGGAAGCATTCGCTAAATAAAAGTGAGCATCGAACCCGAAGGCTGGATCAACTGAAGCTGATCTTCTGCTTCTCAAAGCAGGCATTCGCTAAATAAAAGCGAGCATCGAACCCAAAGGTCGGATCAACCGAAGCTGATCTTCTACTATCCAAAGCAGGAATTCGCTAAATAAAGCGAGCATCGAACCCGAAGGCCCAATCAACCGAAGCTGATGTTCTGCTATCCAAAGCAGGCATTCGCTAAATAAAAGTGAGCATCGAACCTGAAGGTTGGATCATCCGAAGCTGATCTTCTGCTCTTCAAAGCAGGCATTCGCTAAATAAACGCGAGTATTGACCCTGAAGGCCGGATCAACCGAAGCTGATCTTCTCCTAACCAAAGAAGGCATTCGCTAAATAAAAGAGAGCATCGAACCTGAAGGCCAGATCAACCGAAGCTGATGTTCTGCTATCCAAAGCAGGCATTCGCTAAATAAAAGCGTGCATCGAACCCGAAGGCCCAATCAACCGAAGATGATCTTCTGTTAACCAAAGCAGGCATTCCTTAAATAAAAGCGAGCATCAAACCCGAAGGTCGGATCAACCGAAGCTGGTCTTCTACTAACCAAAGCAGGCATTCGCTAAATAAAAGCGAGCATCGAACCCGAAGGCTTGATCAACCGAAGCTGACCTTCTCCTAATCAAACAGGCATTCGCTAAATAAAAGCGTGCATCGAACACGAAGGCCGGATCAACCGAAGCTGATCTTCTACTATCCAAAGCAGGCATTCGCTAAATAAAAGCGAGCATCGAACCCGAAGGCCCGATCAACGGACGCTGATCTTCTGCTAACCAAAGCAGGCATTCGCTAAATAAAAGCGAGCATCGAACCTGAAGGTCGGATCAACCGAAGCTGATCTTCCGCTATCCAAAGCAGGCATTCGCTAAATAAAAGCGAGCATCCAACCCGAAGGCCGGATCAACCGAAGCTGATCATCTGCTATCCAAAGCAGGCATTCGCTAAATAAAAGCGAGCATCGAACCCGAAGGATCGATCAACCGAAGCTAATCTTCTGCTAATCAAACAGGCATTCGCTAAATAAAAGCGATCATCGAACCCGAAGGCCGGATCAACCGAAGCTGATCATCTGCTATCCAAAGCAGGCATTCGCTAAATAAAACCGAGCATCGAACCCGAAGGCCCGAACAACCGAAGCTGAACTTCGGCTAACCAAAGCAAGCATTCGCTAAATAAAAGCGAGCATCAAACACGAAGGTCGGATCAACCGAAGCTGATCTTCTGCTAACAAAAGCAGGCATTCGCTAAATAAAACCGAGCATCGAACCCGAAGGCCCGATCAACAGAAGCTGATCTTCTGCTAATCTAAGCAGGCATTCGCTAAATAAAAGCGAGCATCGAACCTGAAGGCTGGATCAACAGAAGCTGATCTTCTGCTATCCAAAGCAGGAATTCGCTAAATAAAGCGAGCATCGAACTCGAAGGCCCGATCAACCGAAGCCGATGTTCTGCTATCCAAAGCAAGCATTCGCTAAATAAAAGTGAGCATCGAACCCAAAGGCCCGATCAACAGAAGCTGATCTTCTGCTAATCTAAGCAGGCATTCGCTAAATAAAAGCGAGCATCGAACCCGAAGGTCGGATCAACCGAAGCTGATCTTCTGCTATCCAAAGCAGGAATTCGCTAAACAAAGCGAGCATCGAACCCGAAGGCCCGATCAACTGAAGCTGATGTTCTGCTGTCCAAAGCAGACATTCGCTAAATAAAAGTGAGCATCGAACCTGAAGGTTGGATCATCCGAAGCTGATCTTCTGCTCTTCAAAGCAGGCATTCGCTAAATAAAGGCGAGTATTGAACCTGAAGGTCGGATCAACCGAAGCTGATCTTCTCCTAACCAAAGAAGGCATTCGCTAAATAAAAGAGAGCATCAAACCTGAAGGCCAGATCAACCGAAGCTGATGTTCTGCTATCCAAGGCAGGCATTCGCTAAATAAAAGCGTGCATCGAACCCGAAGGCCCAATCAACCGAAGATGATATTCTGTTAACCAAAGCAGGCATTCGTTAAATAAAAGCGAGCATCAAACTTGAAGGTCAGATCAACCGAAACTGGTCTTCTACTAACAAAAGCAGGCATTCGCTAAATAAAAGCGAGCATCGAACCCAAAGGCTTGATCAACCGAAGCTGACCTTCTGCTAATCGAACAGGCATTCACTAAATAAAAGCGTGCATCGAACCCGAAGGCCGGATCAACCGAAGCTGATCTTCTGCTATCCAAAGCAGGCATTCGCTAAATAAAATCGAGCATCGAACCCGAAGGCCCGATCAACGGACGCTGATCTTCGGCTAACCAAAGCAGGCATTCGCTAAATAAAAGCGAGCATCGAACCTGAAGGCCGGATCAACCAAAGCTGATCTTCCGCTATCCAAAGCAGGCATTCGCTAAATAAAAACGAGCATCGAACCCGAAGGTCGGATCAACCGAAGCTGATCATCTGCTATCCAAAGTAGGCATTCGCTAAATAAAAGTGAGCATCGAACCCGAAGGCCGGATCAACCGAAGCTAATCTTCTGCTAACCAAACAGGCATTCGCTAAATAAAAGCGATCATCGAACCCGAAGGCCGGATCAACCGAAGCTGATCATCTGCTATCCAAAGCAGGCATTCGCTAAATAAAACCGAGCATCGAACCCGACGGCCCGAACAACCGAAGCTGATCTTCGGCTAACCAAAGCAAGCATTCGCTAAATAAAAGCGAGCATCAAACACAAAGGTCGGATCAACCGAAGCTGATCTTCTGCTAACAAAAACAGGCATTCGCTAAATAAAAGCGAGCATCGAACCTGAAGGCCCGATCAACAGAAGCTGATCTTCTGCTAATCTAAGCAGGCATTCGCTAAATAAAAGTGATCATCGAACCCGAAGGCTGGATCAACCGAAGCTGATCTTCTGCTATCCAAAGCAGGAATTCGCTAAATAAAGCGAGCATCAAACTCGAAGGCCCGATCAACCGAAGCTGATGTTCTGCTATCCAAAGCAAGCATTCGCTAAATAAAAGTGAGCATCGAACCTGAAGGTTGGATCAACCGAAGCTGATCTTCTGCTCTTCGAAGCAGGCATTCGCTAAATAAACGCGAGAATCGAACCTGAAGGCCGGATCAATCGAAGTTGATCTTCTCCTAACCAAAGAAGGCATTCGCTAAATAAAATAAAGCATCGAACCTGAAGGCCAAATCAACCAAAGCTGATGTTCTGCTATCCAAAGCAGGCATTCGCTAAATAAAAGCGTGCATCGAACCCGAAGCCCGGATCAATCGAAGCTGATCTTCTGCTATCCAAAGCAGATATTCTCTAAATAAAAGAGAGCATCGAACCCGAAGGCCCCATCAACTAACGTTGATCTTCTGCTAACCAAAGCAGGCATTCGCTAAATAAAAGCGAGCATCGAACCTGAAGGCCGGATCAACCGAAGCTGATCTTCTGCTATCCAAAGCAGGCATTCGCTAAATAAAAGCGAGCATCGAACCCGAAGGCCGGATCAACCGAAGCTGATCATCAGCTATCCAAAGCATGCATTCGCTAAATAAAAGCGTGCATCGAACCCGAAGGCCCGATCAAATAAAGCTAATCTTCTGCTAACCAAACAGGCATTCGCTAAATAATAGCGAGCATCGAACCCGAAGGCTTGATCAACCGAAGCTGATCTTCTGCTAACCAAACAAGCATTCGCTAAATAAAAGCGTGCATCAAACCCGAAGGCCGGATCAACCGAAGCTGATCCTCTGCTATCCAAAGCAGGCATTCGCTAAATAAAAGCGAGTATCGAACCCGAAGGCCCGATCAACTGACGCTGATCTTCTGCTAACCAAAGCAGGCATTCGCTAAATAAGAGCGAGCATCGAACCTGAAGGCCGGATCAACCGAAGCAGATCTTCCGCTATCCAAAGCAGGAATTCGCTAAATAAAAGCGTGCATCGAACCCGAAGGCCCGATCAATCTAAGCTGATCTTCTGCTAACCAAACAGGCATTCGCTAAATAATAGCGAGCATCGAACCCGAAGGCCGGATCAACCGAAGCTGATCATCTGCTATCCAAAGCAGGCATTCGCTAAATAAAACCGAGCATTGAACCCGAAGGCCCGAACAACCGAAGCTGATCTTCTGCTAACCAAAGAAGGCATTCGCTAAATAAAAGCGAGCATCGAACCCGAATGCCAGATCAACCAAAACTGATCTTCTGCTAACCAAAGTAGGCATTCTCTAAATAAAAGCGAGCATCGAACCTGAAGGCCGGATCAACCGAAGCTGATCTTCTACTAACTAAACCAGGCATTCGCTAAATAAAAGCGAGCATCGAACCAGAAGGCCGGATCAACATAAGCTGATCTTCTGCTAATCTAAGCAGGCATTCGCTAAATAAAAGCGAGCATCAAACCCGAAGGCTGGATCAACTGAAGCTGATCCTCTGCTCCTCGAAGCAGCCATTCGCTAAATAAAAGCGAGCATCGAACCCGAAGGTCGGATCAACCTAAGTTGATCTTCTGCTATCCAAAGGAGGCATTCGCTAAATAAAAGCGAGCATCGAACCCGAAGGCCCGATCAACCGAAGCTGATCTTCTGTTATCCAAAGCAGGCATTCGCTAAATAAAAGTGAGCATCGAACCCGAAGGCCTGATCAACCAAAGTTGATTTTCTGGTAACCAAAGCAGGAATTCGCTAAATAAAAGCAAGCATCAAACCCGAAGGCCGAATAACCCGAAGCTAATCTTCTGCTTACCAAAGCAGGCATTCGCTAAATAAAAGCGATCATCGAACCCGAAGGTCGGGTCAACCGAAGCTGGTCTTCTACTAACCAAAGTAGGCATTCGCTAAATAAAAGCGAGCATCGAACCCGAAGGCCCGATCAACCGAAGATGATCTTCTGCTAACCAAACTGGCATTCGCTAAATAAAAGCGAGCATCGAACCCGAAGCCCGAATCAACCAAACCTGATCTTCTGCTATCCAAAGCAGGCATTGGCTAAATAAAACCGAGCATCGAACCCGAAGGCCCGATCAACCGAGCTGATCTTCTGCTAACCAAAGCAGGCATTGGCTAAATTAAAGTAAGCATCAAACCCGAAGGCCAGATCAACCGAAGCTGATCATCTGCTATCCAAAGCAGGCATTCTCTAAATAAAACCGAGCATCGAACCCGAAGGCCCGAACAACCGAAGCTGATCTTCTGTTAACAAAAGTAGGCATTCGTTAAATAAAAGCGAGCATCATACCCGAAGGTCGGATCAACCGAAGCTGATCTTCTGCTAACAAAAGCAGGCATTCTCTAAATAAAAGTGAGCAACGAACCTGAAGGCTGGATCAACCGAAGCTGATCTTCTGCTCCTCGAAGCAGGCATTAGGTAAATAAAAGCGAGCATCGAACTTGAAGGTCGGATCAACCGAAGCTGATCTTCTGCTATCCAAAGCAGGAATTCGCTAAATAAAGCGAGCATCGAACCTGAAGGCCAGATGAACCGAAGCTGATGTTTTTCTATCCAAAGCAGGCATTCACTAAATAAAAGCGAGCATCAAACCCGAAGGCCGAATCAACCGAAGTTGATCTTCTGTTAACCAAAGCAGACATTCGCTAAATAAAAGCGAGCATCGAACCCGAAGGTCAGATCAACCGAAGCTGGTCTTCTTCTAACCAAAGCAGGCATTCGCTAAATAAAAGCGAGCATCGAACCCGAAGGCCCGATCAACAGAAGCTGATCTTCTGCTAATCTAAGCAGGCATTCGCTAAATAAAAGTGAGCATCGAACCCGAAGGCTGGATCAACCGAAGTTGATCTCCTGCTCCTCGAAGCAGGCATTCGGTAAATAAAAGCGAGCATCGAACCTGAAGGTCGGATCAACCGAAGCTGATCTTTTGCTATCCAAAGCAGGAATTCGCTAAATAAAGCGAGCATCGAACCTGAAGGCCAGATTAACCGAAGCTGATGTTTTTCTATCCAAAGCAGGCATTCGCTAAATAAAAGCGAGCATCAAACCCGAAGGCCGAATCAACCGAAGTTGATCTTCTGCTAACCAAAGCAGACATTCGCTAAATAAAAGCGAGCATCGAACCCGAAGGTCGGATCAACCGAAGCTGGTCTTCTTCTAACCAAAGCAGGCATTCGCTAAATAAAAGCGTGCATCGAACCCGAAGGCCCGATCAACCGAAGCTGATCTTCTGCTAACCAAACAGGCATTTGCTAAATAAAAGCGAGCTTCGAACCCGAAGCCCGGATCAACCGAAGTTGATCTTCTGCTATCCAAAGCAGACATTCTCTAAATAAAAGAGAGCATCGATCCCGAAGGCCCGATCAACTAACGTTGATCTTCTGCTAACCAAAGCAGGCATTCGCTAAATAAAAGCGAGCATCGAACCTGAAGGTCGGATCAACCGAAGCTGATCTTCCGCTATCCAAAGCAGGCATTCGCTAAATAAAAGCGAGCATCGAACCCGAAGGCCGGATCAACCGAAGCTGATCATCTGCTATCCAAAGCAGGCATTCGCTAAATAAAAGCGTGCATCGAACCCGAAGGCCCAATCAAACGAAGCTGATCTTCTGCTAACCAAACAGGCATTCGCTAAATAATAGCGAGCATCGAACCCGAAGGCCGGATCAACCGAAGCTGATCATCTGCTATCCAAAGCAGGCATTCACTAAATAAAACCGAGCATCGAACCCGAAGGCCTGAACAACCGAAGCTGATCTTCTGCTAACCAAAGCAGGCATTCGCTAAATAAAAGCGAGCGTCGAACCCGAATGCCGGATCAACCAAAACTGATCTTCTGCTAACCAAAGTAGGCATTCTCTAAATAAAAGCGAGCATCGAACCTGAAGGCCGGATCAACCGAAGCTGATCTTCTACTAACTAAAGCAGGCATTCGCTAAATAAAAGCGTGCATCGAACCAGAAGGCCGGATCAACAGAAGCTGATCTTCTGCCGCATCTAAGCAGACATTCGCTAAATAAAACCGAGCATCAAACCCGAAGGCTGGATCATCCGAAGTTGATCCTCTGCTCCTCGAAGCAGGCATTCGCTAAATCAAAGCGAGCATCGAACCCGAAGGTCGGATCAACCTAAGTTGATCTTCTGCTATCCAAAAGAGGCATTCGCTAAATAAAAGCGAGCAATGAACCCGAAGGCCTGATCAACCGAAGCTGATCTTCTGTTATCCAAAGCAGGCATTCGCTAAATAAAAGCGAGCATCGAACCCGAAGGCCCGATCAACAAAAGTTGATCTTCTGCTAACCAAAGCAGGAATTCGCTAAATAAAAGCAAGCATCAAACCCGAAGGCCGAATCAACCGAAGCTGATCTTCTACTAACCAAAGCAGACATTCGCTAAATAAAAGCGAGCATCGAACCCGAAGGTCGGATCAACCGAAGCTGGTCTTCTTCTAACCAAAGCAGGCATTCGCTAAATAAAAGCGAGCATCGAACTCGAAGGCCCGATCAACCGAAGCTGATCTTATGCTAACCAAACAGGCATTTGCTAAATAAAAGCGAGCTTCGAACCCGAAGCCCGGATCAACCGAAGCTGATCTTCTGCTATCCAAAGCAGACATTCTCTAAATAAAAGAGAGCATCGATCCCGAAGGCCCGATCAACTAACGTTGATCTTCTGCTAACCAAAGCAGGCATTCGCTAAATAAAAGCGAGCATCGAACCTGAAGGCCGGATCAACCGAAGCTGATCTTCCGTTATCCAAAGCAGGCATTCGCTAAATAAAAGCGAGCATCGAACCCGAAGGCCGGATCAACCGAAGCTGATCATCTGCTATCCAAAGCAGGCATTCGATAAATAAAAGCGTGCATCGAACCCGAAGGCCCAATCAAACGAAGCTGATCTTCTGCTAACCAAACAGGCATTCGCTAAATAATAGCGAGCATCGAACCCGAAGGCCGGATCAACCAAAGCTGATCATCTGCTATCCAAAGCAGGCATTCACTAAATAAAACCGAGCATCGAACCCGAAGGCCCGAACAACCGAAACTGATCTTCTGCTAACCAAAGCAGGCATTCGCTAAATAAAAGCGAGCGTCGAACCCGAATGCCGGATCAACCAAAACTGATCTTCTGCTAACCAAAGTAGGCATTCTCTAAATAAAAGTGAGCATCGAACCCAAAGGTCGGATCAACCGAAGCCATTCTTCTGCTAACCAAAGAAGGTATTCGATAAATAAAAGTGGGCATCGAACCCGAAGGCCCGAACAACCGAAGTTGATCTTCTGCTAACCAAAGCAAGCATTCGCTAAATAAAAGCGAGCATCGAACCCGAATGCCGGATCAACCGAAGCTGATCTTCTGCTAACCAAAAGTAGGCATTCTCTAAATAAAAGCGAGCATCGAACCTGAAGGCCAGATAAACCGAAGCTGAACTTCTGCTAACTAAAGCAGGCATTTTCTAAATAAAAGCGAGCATCAAACCCGAAGGCCGGATCAACAGAAGATGATCTTCTGCTAATCTAAGCAGGCATTCGCTAAATAAAAGCAGGCATCAAACCGGAAGGCTGGATCAACCGAAGCTAATCTTCTGCTCCTCGAAGCAGGCATTCGATAAATAAGAGCGAGCATCGAACCCGAAGGTCGGATCAACCGAAGCTGATCTTCTGCTATCCAAAGCAGGCATTCGCTAAATAAAAGCAAGAATCGAACCCGAAGGCCCGATCAATCGAAGCTGATCTTCTGCTAACCAAAGTAGGCATTTGCTAAATAAAAGCTAGCATCGAACCCGAAGGCCCGATCAACTAACGGTGATCTTCTGCTAACCAAAGCAGGCATTCGCTAAATAAAAGCGAGCATCGAACGTGAAGGCCGGATCAACCGAAGATGATCTTCCTCTATCCAAAGTAGGCACTCGCTAAATAGAGTGAGCATAAAACCCGAAGGCCCGATCAACCGAACCTGATTTTCTGCTAACCAAACAGGCATTCGCAAAATAAAAGCGAGCATCGAACCCGAAGGCCGGATCAACCGAAGCTGATCATCTGCTATCCAAAGTAGGCATTCGCTAAATAAAATCGAGTGTCGAACCCGAAGGCCCGAACAACTGAAGCTGATCTTCTGCTAACCAAAGCAGGCATTCGCTAAATAAAAACGAGCATCGAACCCGAAGGTCGGATCAACCGAAGCTGATCTTCTGCTAACTAAAGCAGGCATTCGCTAAATAAAGGCGAGCATCGAACCCGAATGCCCAATCAACAGAAGCTGAATTTATGCTAATCTAAGCAGGCATTCACTAAATAAAAGTGAGCATCGAACCCGAGGGCTGGATCAACAGAAGCTGATCCTATGCTCCTCGAAGCAGGCATTCGGTAAATAAAAGCAAGCATCGAACCCGAAGGTCGGATCAACCAAAGCTGATCTTCTGCTATCCAAAGCAGGAATTCGCTAAATAAAGCGAGCATCGAACCCGAAGACCCAATCAACCGAAGCTGATGTTCTGCTATCCAAAGCAGGCATTCGCTAAATAAAAGTGAGCATCAAACCTGAAGCCTGGATCAACCGAAGCTAATCTTCTACTCCTCGAAGCAGGCATTCGATAAATAAAAGTGAACATCAAACCTGAAGGCTGGATCAACTAAGCTAATCTTCTCCTAACCGAAGAAGGCATTCGCTAAATAAAAGCGAGCATCGAACCTGAAGGCTAGATCAACCGAAGCTGATGTTTTTCTATCCAAAGCAGGCATTCGCTAAATAAAATCGAGCATCGAACCCGAAGGCCGAATCTACCGAAGCTGATCTTCTGCTAACCAAAGCAGGCATTCGCTAAATAAAAGAGAGCATCGAACCCGAAGGTCGGATCAACCGAAGCTGGTCTTCTACTAACCAAAGCAGGCATTCGCTAAATAAAAGCGAGCATCGAACCCGAAGACCCGATCAACCGAAGTTGATCTTCTGCTAACCAAACAGGCATTCGCTAAATAAAAGCGAGCATCGAACCCGAAGCCCGGATCAACCGAAGCTGATTTTCTGCTATCCAAAGCAGGCATTCGCTAAATAAAAGCGAGCATCGAACCCGAAGTCCCAATCAACTAATGCAGATCTTCTGCTAACCAAGGCAGGCATTCGCTAAATAAAGGCGAGCATCGAACTTGAAGGCCGGATCAACTGAATCTGATCTTCCGCTATCCAAAGCAGGCATTCGCTAAATAAAAGCGAGCATCGAACCCGAAGGCCCGATCAACCAAAGCTGATATTCTGCTAACCAAACAGACATTCGCATAATAAAAGCGAGCATCGAAACCGAAGGGCCGATCAACCGAAGCTGATCTTCTGCTAACCAAAGAGTCATTCGCTAAATAAAAGAGAGCATCGAACCCGAAGCCCGGATCAACCGAAGCTGATCTTTTGTTATTCAAAGCAGGCATTCGCTAAATAAAAGCGAGCATCGAACCCAAAGTCCTGATCAACTAATGCTGATCTTCTGCTAACCAAAGCAGGCATTCGCTAAATAAAAGCGTGCATCAAACCCGAATGCCGGATCAACCGAAGCTGATCTTCTGCTAACCAAAGTAGGCATTCTCTAAATAAAAGCGAGCATCGAACCTAAAGGCCGGATCAACCGAAGCTGATCTTCTGCTAACTAAAGCAGGCATTCGCTAAATAAAAGCGAGCATCGAACCAGAAGGCCGGATCAACAGAAGCTGATCTTCTGCTAATCTAAGCAGGCATTCGTTAAATAAAAGTGAGCATCAAACCCGAAGGCTGGATCAACCGAAGCTCAACTTCTGCTCCTCGAAGCAGGCATTCGCTAAATAAAAGCGAGCATCGAACCCGAAGGTCGGATCAACCGAAGTTGATCTTCTGCTATCCAAAGCAGGCATTTGCTAAATAAAAGCAAGCATCGAACCCGAAGGCCCGGTCAACCGAGGCTGATCTTCTGCTAACCAAAGCAGGCATTCGCTAAATAAAAGCGAGCATCGAACCCAAAGGTCGGATCAAACGAAGCTGATCTTCTGCTAACCAAAGCAGGTATTCGCTAAATAAAAGCGAGCATCGAACCCGAAGGCCCGAACAACCGAAGCTGATCTTCTACTAACCAAAGCAGGCATTCGCTAAATAAAAGCGAGCATCGAACCCGAATGCCGGATCAACCGAAGCTGGTCTTCTGCTAACCAAAGTAGGCCTTCTCAAAATAAAAGCGAGCATCGAACCTGAAGGCCGGATCAACCGAAGCTGATCTTCTGCTAACTAAAGCAAGCATTTTCTAAATAAAAGCGAGCATCGAACCCGAAGGCCGGATCAACAGAAGCTGATCTTCTGCTAACCTAAGCAGACATTCGCTAAATAAAGGCTAGCATCAAACCCGAAGGCTGGATCAACCGAAGCTAATCTTCTGCTCGTCAAAGCAGGCATTCCATAAATAAAAGCGAGCATCGAACCCGAAGGTTGGATCAACCGAAGTTGATCTTCTGCTATCCAAAGCAGGCATTCGCTAAATAAAAGCAACCACCGAACCCGAAGGCCCGATCAACCGAACCTGATCTTCTGCTAACCAAACAGGCATTCGCTAAATAAAAGCAAGCATCGAACCCGAAGGCCGGATCAACCGAAGATGATCTTCCGCTATCCAAAGCAGGCATTCGCTAAATAAAACCGAGCATCGAACCCGAAGGCCCGAACAACTGAAGCTGATCTTCTGCTAACCAAAGCAGGCATTCGCTAAATAAAAACGAGCATCGAACCCGAAGGTCGGATCAACCGAAGCTGATTTTCTGCTAACTAAAGCAGGCATTCGCTAAATAAAAGCGAGCATCAAACCCGAAGGCCCGATCAACAGAAGCTGAATTTCTGCTAATCTAAGCAGGCATTCACTAAATAAAAGTGAGCATCGAACCCGAAGGCTGGATCTACCGAAGCTGATCCTATGCTCCTCGAAGCAAGCATTCGGTAAATAAAAGCGAGCATCGAACCCGAAGGCCCGATCAACCGAAGCTGATCTTCTGCTAACCCAACAGGCATTCGCTAAATAAAAGCGAGCATCGAACCCGAAGCCCGGATCAACCGAAGCTGGTTTTCTGCTATCCAAAGCATGCATTCGCTAAATAAAAGCGAGCATCGAACCCGAAGTCTCGATCAACTGTTGCACCCCAAAATTTGACCAACATTCCTTTACCTAGCTTGTGTTTCATTTCATTCACATTAGCATTATCATTTGCATTTCATTGACATGTGTGCAGGAGATCAAGAGGTATGATTACCAATTAAGAGCTATACAAGACTATAAAGCTAGCTAAGAAGGTTTTTCAGGTGCTCAAGGGTTGATATCCTTGTCAGAGAAGTTGAAAGATCCTCAAAGAGAGTGGTTGAAGCCAAGAGTGTGTGTCTCCTAACTTGAGAGTTGTGGGAAGCCATCAGATGATTCTGAGCTCATGGAGATGGACTTGAGGTCTTGAGAGAGCTCATGAGAAGTGTTGAAGATCACTTTGAGGCCTAGACAGGTCATTGTGGAAGATTAAGAAGACTTAGCCATGATTGGTGCAGCTAGGGTTTGACTGAGTCAACCCTAAGTCAACTGATGATTTGGAGAAGGTTGTGACCTAATCCAAGAGCCATGTGATAATGGATTGATACATTGAGATGTTATAAGGATGATTCCAAGATCAAATCATCATGATTGAAGAGTTTGAGAAGTTGCAAGCTAGGGTTTCTAAGGCTTGACAGTGTAAAATCCCCTAGTTTGACCCCTATCTTCAAGGCAATTTAGCTCAATATGTGATTGTCATCTCAACTTGCCCCTAACATGATTGTTGAAGAGCATGATCTTAGCTTTAATTTCAGTGCTAGAAGTCTTTTATAGGGTTTGTAGAACTCAAGTTATGAGCCAGACAAGTTACAAGTCATCTGAGGTATGTGAATTTGGAGCTTGAAAGTTACCCAACTTGCATGAAACGTTTGCCCTAGAAGGATGATCCCTATGAACTTTTGGTCAACATGAATGTTGTTCCTTATCCTCTTAGCTTTCTAGAGAGTACTATAAGTCCTTGATAGGATTTGTAGAACTCAACTTATGGCTTTGACAAATCAAGGGTATTTTGGACATTTGGTGATTATAGGTCATTTGTGATCATAGGCCATTTTCACCAATTTAGAGGCCTCAAATGAAATTTTGTTCAACTAGAAAGTTGCTCAAAATGGGGTTTTAACCTTGACCATGCATCAAGGAGGCATTGAAATGGCTCAAGGAGAGACTTGGTTCAAGAAATTTTGAAAATGAAAGAATTAAAAGGATTTAATGGCCAAAATTTCAAATAATTAATTTTGTGACCAAATGAAACAAAATTATAGGTCAAATTGATTGGAAAAATGATTTTAGAAACAATGGAAATGTTAGGATTTTGATTTGAGGTCATTTGCATAACATTCCATTTCATTTCTTCATGATGAAGCAACATATCCAATTCATACCTTTGGCTTGCAAACAAGGAAAATAACTCATCAAACTCATTCAAAATCTCATGAGAATTTGATTACAAGCATAGTCATGCCCAAAGGGAGTCAGAATGGTGATTGCCATGGATGAGATTTTGAAGAGATTTTGAAAATCCAAAATCTCATTTGGATGAATCCAGAAGTTTCTAGACAATCCCAATCACTTCTATATAAGTCATTGAGTGAACTCAGCCATTTTTTTTGGAAGGAATTGAAGCTGGTTGAAGAAAGAGCCATTGAAATTTTGAAGGTGCAAGTTGAAATCGGGTTTTCAATTCAAGGGAGAATCAAGCCAAATCAGGGTGTGCAAAGGCTTTGGGAGTGAATTTGGAGTGTGTCTGCATCATCTTGGCAGTTGAAGTGAGCAAAAACCACCCCTGTTACCTCTCTGAAACCAGGTTTGTACATTTCACCCTTATGCATGATTTAGGAGGAGATACTTAGGAATTCATATGTGGTTAGGATCCTTGCAACATGTAGTTGGATTTAGGATCAGAAATTGGTGAATTAGAGACAAGATAGGTGTGTGATCATTTTCTGTTGAGGTTGATATCTCAAGATTCTTGAAGGAATAATCACGATGGGATAGTGGAAATTGATCAGTGAAGAGTGAGGATTAACTTGAGACCTTTAATTTAAAGAATGGTGAAAATCAAGATTTGGAGGAATTCTGAAAATGCTATCAGGTTTGAAAATCTAGAGGGAATTAGATGATTTGGAGTTGATATTCTTGATCAACATCAAATTTGGAGTGAAATGATGATTTGTTCTGTGAGTTTTGGTGAACTGTGGAGGTTGTCTCACCGGAGAAGACGGTGGCGCCACTGTTCAGGCCACCGTCTGAGAACTCCCTCCATTTCAGTTCAAACTTGGGGAGGATGAACAAGAGCTCTCAGATTAGGGTTTGACCTTGGACTCAGGCGTGCATTGGAGGGCCACGATTTGATCTCAGTGCTGAGGAGAGACATTCGAATGAAATACACTGTTTCATTAATTGATTGGTTTTGGGCTTAACACTCAGAATGATATCCACGCCCCCCTTTGGCCCATTTCTTTGAAATAAACTGCCTTGGATTGCTATTTACCACGCGTTTTTATTAATTTCTTTTATTTTCTTTTATTTTGTGCATTTCATATGACTTAGAGATTAATTCATGAAAAATAGGAAATTAACTCAATTAATTCCAAACCTTTTTTCCCCTGATTCATGATTGAATCTAGAATTTTGTAGATTAAAAATATTAAGAATTCATGCATTTGTGATTTTATTTGCATTTTTTGAATATTAATTAATATTAAAATGGCCATGGTTGATACCTTGTTTTGTTGAATTTTTTTTGAGCACTTGGTGATGATTCTTGCCTTGATTTTTTGTGTGTAGCTATCATAGATATGCATGTTCCCCTTAGATTTTTCTCACATTTTTGTGATGAAGTTAGGTGGCAGTTTTAAGTTGAAACTTTAGGTGCTCTATTTTTAGGGTTTATGCTTAGTACCTTGTGATCTAGGTTTTATTTCTAGGACTTGGTGGATGATTCAACCCCTGGATTTTGTATGGTAGATTCATGATTGAATTAGGGTCCCATAGTTATTTTTGTAGGATTTTACAATTGGTTTTAGTATTTTAGTTAGGACTAACTTTAGTACTAGGTTTTAGGTGATCCTAACTTGCTAATTCAACTAGATTGACTTCTTTAGTTCCCTTAGATTAGGGTTTTGTTTCTCTTGCTCTTGGAAGATGTTGAAGGCATGTGTGGGCTGCTGAGGAATGCATGAAGAAGCTTAGATGTGAAGATTTCCCTTCTTTTGGTGTGGTTTTGTTTATGTGTTAAGATTAGGGTTTGTAAGTAGAGCTTCTAGATAGATTCTCTTCTTTCATAAACATGGAAGGTGTTGATCACTTCCATTCCTTCCTATGATATAAGGTCCCCTTGTGAAGGCCTCATCCCTCCTTTGATAGGATGTGTGGTTCTTCCCAAGTTGGTAGAACCTTTGAGGGTTCCTTTCTTTGATGGTGGAGTGCTTAGTGGTGACCTTTGGTCTTCACTTTGCTTCCCACTATCCAAACCTTGCTCTTGTTAGATGAATCTTTCTCCCTTGCTAGAGGATGGAGTTCCTTGTTAGGAGATGGAAGATGCTAGAGGTTGCATTTCCCTTTGTCTGAAGACTGCCATTGAAGCTGAAGCTTGAAGACCAAGAAGAACAAGTTGACACTTGTGAAGGGAATCCAGTTGGGATTAGATGAAGAAGCTGAAGCTTGAAGTTGGAGAACAAGTTGATACTTATGTTGATACATTGAGAGCCTGAAGGAGCAAAGTTGATACTTGCAATTGGGATTGAAGCCTGATGGTGGAGTCTACTTTGGAGCTGAGGCTTGAAGAAGAAGGATAAGGTGATACTTATGTTGATGCATTGAAAGAGTGAAGAGGCAGGTTGCCACTTGCTGTTGTAGATGATAGCCTTAAAGAGCAGTTGAAGACTGAGGACTGAACTGATGTCAGAGGAGCTTTACTGTGAAGTTGTGGAAGTTGTTAATCTGCTTTCTTTCCTGTCTGTTTGCTTGTTGTGCAACTGTATTGATGTGACTTGTTTAATTTTCTTGATGCATTAGAATAAGTTCATATTTAGACTAATTTAAGCTAGGGCATGATTGCACTAGAGGTTGAGTTGCTCCCTCTGCTTGTATTGTTACTGAGTGGCTTTGCTTGCTGGTATTTGGTAGAGCCCTGCTCCCTTGCCTATGTGGTTTATTTTGCTTGATAGCATTTTATTTCATTTTTTCTGCATGATTGCAGTTATTATTGTGTTTGCTTGATAGCATGTTATTTATTCCCCTGTATGATTACAGTTATTCATATGTGGCTTGAGGTCGAGATGAGCTTGTGGAGGCTGATGTCCCACACACATTTCCTCCCTCACTTGCATTGCATGCATTTTACAGTCGTTTACTATTTACTGTTTAAGCTGATGCTTTATCTGTTTCTGTTTATCCCTCACATGATCCCCTAGGAATCTCACTTCCTTTGATAAGGAAGTGATGATTAGAACTTTAGGTTGAAACCTATGCATGATAACTTCTAGGAGTTCCCTGTTTCAAACTTCAACCACAGGATGAATCCTTGGCATGACAACATTAGGACTTGATAGTCTCCCCTTAGTTGAGCCTGTTCTCTCTTCTCATCTCAAAACAAATTAAAATACAGTAATAAAGGTTAACTGACGTCGTACGTTACGAGCCTTAAGCTATCTGAGAAAGGATTGTTGAAGAGCTTCTTTTCAACAGTCTGGATGTTTAGTATGGTACCCTTTGGGTGACATGCGACGCATTCACTCTCAGGTCATAGTCTCTAGTGTGATATTGGTTGCAAACAACCGTAAAAAACAGTTCTTCCGTAAAAGACAGAAAACAGACTTCAAACCTTTTTGCCCCGTGGGCCCATAATTCAAAGGAAACTTTTCTGAAGAAAAAAGTCTCGTTAACTCCCAGTTCTACCGCAAACGGTAACGCCTAAGTCTCCAAGAGTCGAGCTGCGTACGCCAAACTGCTGGAACTGTTTGTTAACCCCACTCGAAAAACAGATGAATCTGAATTCCCGTAATCCGTATTATTCCGAACAACATAAGCTCTGATCTCTCAAGCCTGTTGAGAGTACGTAGGCACAATACTGACGTACTGGCGAGCCACCTTCCCCATAACCCATAGTTGGCCGAACTACGTTGACTCTGATTTCTCATTCTCTGATGAGAATACGTAGGCATAAAGCGCGACGCTTTGCTGAGTCATTTTCTTTTCTTTTCAGACCAGCCTTGATAGGTAGATAGTAAAATAAACCCGTCAGATAAACACAACGAGCATGGATCCCATCGAGTACGATGGACGTGAGGGGTTCTAATACCTTCCCATTGCGTAACTGACTCCCGAACCCAGACAATGGTTGCGATGACCTTGTCTTATACCTTTTCGTCAGGTTTTTCCGATCGTTTCCTTTCCCGTTCTAAGGGATAAATAACGAAAGGTGGAGACTCTTCTGTTTTGCCGGCACCTTATTTTCGCGGTAGCGACAGCTGGCGACTCTGCTGGGGACTTGATAGTTTCTTGGGATCCAACGTCCCTTATGCGAGTCAGTTTGGGGATCCAACGTCCCCTGCGAGAGTCAATCTTAGCGCTTGTATGATTACTTGTTGGGTTGTGTTTGTTTATCGCATTTTATTTCCCGCACTTTATTTTCAGTATGATATGATTATCTGTGCTGTTCTGGGAAGGACATTCTGATGAGTGAGAAGCCAGACCCAGGCTTGAGTGTACCTAGCATTAGTTGTGGAAATTAGTGGGCGCGTGCTTGCTTTGCAGGCACTAGTGTCTCATGAAATCCACGCTCAGACGAGGTTCTCCCGGTTGACTTCTTTTCCGGCCCTTTGGGCCTGAGGGTTTGTTGGTTTGGAGGATTGTCGACTCTGGGGACCGATCATTAGGAATTCAGCTGAGTGAGGCCGCTTCAGGAGATGGTGACGCCACACCTTCTGGGTATCGTATCACCCCTTTTGAATGTCTGTGACGCTGATGACCGCATAGGATGCCGAACTTGTGTCAGTTTAGGTCCCTACCTATGAGCAGGGTCGGGTTTGTTGCAGGAAACCTTAACCTTCAGACTACCTGGTTTTCTTGATAGTGAATCAGTTTTGTTGGTATCAGAGGACCTTATTATCAGATGTATGTGTGTTCTTGACAGAGCAGAGTTATAGCCCGACATCAGGGTTTCTCATCATCAGATGTGTATTTGTTCTTGACAGAGCAGAGTTATGGTCCTGTATCAGAGGTCCTTATCTTCAGAGATGAAGTTGTTCTTGACAGAGCAGAGTTATGGTCCTGTATCAGAGGTCATTAGTACCAGATATATGGGTGTTCTTGACAGAGCAGATTTATGGTCTGATACCAGGGTTTTCTTCTTATCAGAGATAATGGTTGTTCTTGACAGAGCAGTATTGTGGTTTTGTTGACACAGAACCTTCATTTCTTCAACATCACAGTTGTCTTGATCTCCTGCTGCATGATTGCATTTTACATTACTTTGCATACCCATTTGCATTTCATTAACGTGTGTCTGTGTTGCAGGTACCGTTTCCCCCGGTTCAGGTTTTCTTGCCTTCTATTGTGCTACTATGGGTTCTCTGAGGAAGACTGTGGCCTACAAGCTCCCCACTCCTGATGTTGTTCAGCTGTCTAGTTTGATTGCTTTGGCAGATGATTCTGTGAGAGGTGAATTCAGAAAGTCTTATAGGAAACTGCTCAGCTTGGTTCGTAAACCCTCCGTGTTTGAGTTGAATGGGTTGCACGCCTTGCTGCAGTTCTACGACCCTCGTTTGAGATGCTTTACTTTCCCGGACTTTATTCTCGCACCCACACTAGAGGAGTATGATGATTTTTTAGGTGTGCCTATCAAGAGTCAGATGCCCTTTGTTCATATGGATGCTGAGCCTAATCTGGCTAGTCTAGCTCCGTCACTTCATCTGGATGCCTCCGAGTTGGTCTTGTCTAGTTGGAACAGGGTTCCCGGTTTCTCCTTGCAGTTCTTAGTGGGAAAGGCCCAGCAGTGCGCCAAAGACGGTTGTTGGATCGTGTTCAACGCTATTCTTTCTCTTTGCATATACGACATCATTATGTTCCCTAATATGTCTGACTTTGTAGACTTCAACGCCTTTCACATCTTTGCATCAGGGAATCCAGTCCCTACATTGATTGGAGATGTTTACCATTCCGTCCACTACAAAAACGAGAACAGAAGGGGTAAGAATGTCTCGTGCTGTGCGCCCCTGCTCTATAGATGGCTTGATAGTCATCTACCCAAGAAGGGTCCCTTTGCTTCGGTTGCAGCCACAACTGAGTGGTCTGAGCATTTGATGAGTCTGTCAGCGGAGGATATTGCCTGGTTTGATATAGATAGGTTGGGTACTGAGATTATCTTCAGCTACAGCGGGTTTTCGAATGTGCCTTTGATAGGCAGGAAGGGCTGTATCAACTATAATCCATCTCTGTTGGTCCGAAAGTTTGCTTATGCTTTGAGAGCTCCGCCGAAGGATGAAGAGGTGCAAGAATCTCTATACCTCACTAGTCTTCTAGAGGGGGATATGTTATCTAAGCTTCAGCACGCTTGGAAGGGTATCTGTAAGCGGGGCAAGCCGTTGCTGGGGAAAAGTAATAGCCAAGCCTACGCTCCGTATGTGACCTGGATCAGAGCCAGAGCAGATATTATAGGGATGTCGTTTCCACCTGCCCAGCTAGAAAGCCCTCCAGTGATTGAAGAGCCTACCACCGTGCCTATTCAGCAGCATAATCAGGTGTTAACTGAGAGAGATGAGCTGAAAAAGGCAAATGAAGAACTGGATAAAGAATTGGCTCAGCTCAGAAGCGAGAGAAGCGAAGCCGTCCATTCCTTTAAGAAGCAGACATAGCTGGTGAACCAGTTAGGGACAGACTTGACTAAGCAGATAGCTGAGCATGAGCGCTTGGGTCGAGACTTCAAAGCTGTCAATGACGTACTAGCCACCAAGAAGCAGCACTTGGATGAAGCGTACCGGAGAATATCCAAGTTTAATCAGCATTGGAAGGCCACCCTAGCCAACGGCAAGGAACGAGAGGATAAACTGAAACATCAGATCTCCAAGTTTAAAGCCCAGGTGAAGGCTAGCGAGAAGAGGTTTGATGAAGAAACCGCTCGCAGATATGTCGCTGAAGGCCTGCTCAACAAGGCTCTTGCCAACCTGAAGGAGCGCAAACTGACGTTTGAGTCCAAGAAGCAAAAGTTAGAAGATTGTTTTGGTGAAGGAGCATGGGAAGACTCAGTTGAAGGTCTTCAATACACTATTGCGCAGAGGGAGTTACTCGTCAAAGGGTTGCTCACTCGGCCTGATCATCCAGAAACAAGGGATCTGTTATAAGAGTTTCGAGCCCGTGGCCGTACTTGACTATATTTGTAATCCTTTTGTTTTGATCATAGTTGTATGCTGACCATCACCAGGCTTGTTGGTTGAGGTCATGCTATTGATTCTGCCTGTACTCAGTGATGTTGTGTACCGCCTTGATGGGTTCTCTTTATATATATGAGATGTTATTTCCATGACTGGACTCGGACTTCTTATTATCAGCATTGGCACTCATGCACTAGGATCGGGGGATGCCTCCCTAACGCACAGACACACGTTTGCATTTGCATGAAGCATCTGCATAATGGGCACTTTGTCGTTTTTTCTAACCCTTTTGTGTATACAGGTTGTTTCAGGTTGTTCCAGGATTGATCAAAGACCCATCCACCGCTATCCGACCAGAGCGAATCAAGCTAGAGCAATGGAGCAAGTGCAGACTGATGTTCAAGAACTCCGAGAGAGGATGGACCGCTTCATGGAGCTCATGCAATTGGTTGCCAACGGCCAAGACCAGCTCAGAACATTGGTCCAGCCCCTGATCTCAAGGGTTGACAGCAATGGTGTACTCCACGGTGGGAGCGTTCCAACCCCTCCACCTGTTGAAACTCCTCAGAATGGCGTCCCTGTGACCGGGGGGAACAGTAGTGGTAACGGAAATGTGATCGCTAACATGGGGCTCAATGGTAATACGACTGGCGTCGGTAATGGAAATTTTGAAGCTAATGTCAATGTTGGACTGGGCAACGGCAACACAGGTGTCGGGAATCTGTACGGGCCTCAGCCATGGTTAGAAGACCGTCAAGAAGATTTGTTCTCACAGAAGGGTGCTAAAGGAGAGCTGACTGCTGAAGCACATCTGAGGTTTAAGGCACTCGAGGACAAGATGAGGAATTTCGAGAACCTGAACACTATGGGTGCCGACATGTCTAAATTGGGATTGATTTCTGATTTCAAGGTGCCTCCCAAGTTCAAGGTACCCGATTTTGAGAAGTACAAGGGCACCACCTGCCCTCGGGTCCACTTAAGGTCATACTACCGGAAAATGTCCGCTCACTCTGAAGACGAGAAGTTGCTGATGCACTTCTTTCAGGATAGCTTGTCCGGGCCATCCTTGGAATGGTACATGAGTTTGGAGCCTACCAGTGTGCGCACGTGGAAGGAACTTGCTGAGGCATTCGTGCAACATTACCAATATAACAGTGACTTGGCTCCGAACCGAGTCCAACTGCAGAATTTGTCACAGAGGAACAACGAAGGGTTCAAAGAGTACGCCCAACGGTGGCGTGAATTGGCAGCTAGAGTTCAGCCGTCGATGGTTGAACGGGAGCTTGTTGAAATTTTTGTAGCCACCCTCCCAGGGGTTTATTACGAGAAATTGGTCAGCAGTATGTCTGGAAGTTTCTCAGATCTCATCATTACCGGCGAGCACGTTGAAAATGGGATCAAATTGGGGAAAATTCAAGGTGATCTATCCTCAGCTGGAGGAGGAAAGAAACTGTATGGTGGAAAAAGGCGTGAAGGAGAGACGAGTGCCGTGTCTAACGCTCGAAGGAAAGGTAAGGGCCAGCACTAGCAGGTGGCTAGCATAACCATCCCTGCAGTCCAACAACCCCAGCCACATCAGCAGCAACCGAATCAGCAAGGATACAGAAAGTATCAGAACAGGGCACCTATGTCAAGTCGTCACCTCGAGACACCGCCCATGTCTTATGCTCAGCTGTTACAGACTCTGCTTCAGTTACAGCTAATCCAGAAGAGAACCCTGGCTCCCTTGACAGGGGCACCTCCGCCAGGTTATGATGCGAATGCAACTTGTGAGTTTCACTCGGGGGCACCAGGCCACATGATAGAAAATTGCAAAGCCTTCAAGCACAAGGTGCAGGATATGATGGACGCTAAGATCATCAATTTCTCAGATAATGTGCCAAATGTCACAAAGAACCCTATGCTGAATCATCGGGGAGGTGGGGTGAATGCCATTATTAAGGACGAGAACTTGGATTTATTGACTGACGTCAAGGATCTGAAGACACCGCTTAGCTTCGTTAAAGCTAAGCTGATGAAGAAAGGCTTCTTCCCAGGCTGTGGAGAACTGTGTATAGGCTGTGCGACTCGTCCTGATGGATGCGAACAGTTGATAGAAGGAATTCAGAGTCTGATGACCGAAGGAATCTTGCAGTTTAGCCGAAGGGCCGAATGTAGGTCTGGAGAGGTGATGCTGAAGCAGGATGATGAGGTTGCCACCATCGCCATCCCTCGCCGGACGATCACCATTTCTGCACCCAGGCCGCCCATAATTACCATCACCAAGGCTAGGCCGATACCTTTTGAAAGCACCAATGCTATTCCATGGCATTATGGGGCAGACGTTTATTGTAACGGACAGAAGTTGGAACTAGAACCATCTGGGCGGTCTGTGGATAACCTAGTGGGAGTCGGCGGAATCACGCGCAGCGGAAGAGTATTTGCTCCACCCGAGATTGTGGCGGACAAAGCAGACAAAGCCGACAAAGCTGATGTAACCGATAAGGGAAAAGGTAAAGTCGCTGAGGAAACCCCTCGGGGGGTAGAGAAGGACTTACTTGTTAAGGATGCTGAAGAGTTCATGAGGCTGATCAAGAAGAGTGATTACAAGATCGTGGATCACCTCCATCAAACACCCTCGAAAATTTCCATCCTGAATTTGTTGCTGTGTTCGGAGTCACATCGCAACGCCCTGTTAAGGGTTTTGAATGCCACGTATGTGCCGCAGGAAATATCGGTCAACCAATTGGAAGGGGTCGTAGCCCACGTGAATGCTGGAAACGGTTTAGGGTTCACTGACCTGGAGCTGACACCGAAAGGAAGAAACCACAACAGCGCCCTGCACATCTCGATAGAGTGTAGGGGAACGATTATGTCTCATGTGTTGGTGGACACAGGGTCGTCACTCAATGTTCTTTTGAAGAAGGCATTAATGAAATTAGATACTCGAGGATTGATCTGCACACCCAGTGATCTGGTCGTGAAGGCGTTTGATGGAACCAAGCGTCATGTCTTTGGAGAGGTAACTCTGCCGATTCAAGTTGGGCCGAAAACTTTCGACGCAGTCTTCTACATTATGGACATCATGCTAGCCTACAGCTGTCTCTTAGGCCAGCCATGGATCCATTCCGCTGGCGCCGTGACTTCCACGTTGCACCAGAAGCTCAAGTATGCTATCGGAGGCAGCATCGTAACTGTTTGTGGTGAGGAAGACATAATGGTGAGCCATTTGTCGTCCTTCAAATATGTTGAGATGGATGGGGAATCCACGAAACCCTATGTCAGCCGTTCGAAGCTGTTAAAGTCAAGGACGTGGCTCCTGTAATGACCGAAAAGCCAGAGATGACTCTCTCTTCCTTCAAGGAAGCTCGGGTCATTGTTCAAGCCGGATCTACCCCAGGCTGGGGGCAGGTTCTAGAAATACCTAACAAACAGGACAAATTTGGGTTAGGATACTCTCTTGCGGCCGAAGCCTCCTCTTCTCGCAGTGCGTCGCGAGGTAAAGGGCCGATCCAGTTTACCAGCGGCGGGGTGATATTTGAAAGTGTCAATGCAGTGTCTGAAGACGGTGAAGACAGTGATTGCGACCTAGACTCTTAGATCCAGCCAAGCACACCAGGCGAGAGCCTCAACAACTGGTCCATCAGGGATACCATCCAAGTGACAAGCAAAGAGTAATGATTTACTTTCTCCAATCGTTGTACAACCCTGTGTCCTACCCGGGGCATAGTGGTTTTATTGTCAGGGCCTTGTTTGATTATGTACATGCATTTTATCAATAAATCAAAAGGCGTTTTTCTTCGCATTCAAATGTTGTGATCTCTGTTGTTCTTGTTTTATATTTGTCTTGAAAAACAGTAAAATGGCAATGGGGTTTGTGCTAACCTGCATATCCTTATTTTAAGCTTAACCCTTGTTATTGCAGGATCCACATAGCAGATGACATCGACTCTGGACCTTCTACGACTCACTTCGACTTCGATTGCCCGATCTATCAAGCCGAAAAAGAGATTGATGAAGACGAAGACCTTCCCGAAGAGTTGGCCCGCTTGTTGAAACAAGAAGAGAAAGTTATTCTGCCTCACGAGGAAGAGATTGAGATTGTGAATCTGGGTTCTGAAGAACTTGTCAGGAACATCAGGATAGGGGACGCGTTGCAGAGTGATGTCAAGCAGAGATTGGTCGAGATGCTAAGAGAGTATAGTGACATCTTTGCTTGGTCATACAAAGATATGCCCGAACTTGATACTGACATCGTGGTCCATCACTTGCCGCTGCGAGAAGATTGTCCTCCCGTCAAGAAGAAGCTTAGAAGGACGCGACCAGATATGGCCGTTAAGATCAAAGAAGAAGTACAAAAGCAGCTTAATGCTGGCTTCTTAGCGGTCACTACATACCCTCCGTGGGTCGCCAACATAGTGCCTGTACCGAAGAAGGATGGTAAGGTGCGAATGTGCGTCGATTATCGGGATTTGAATAGGGCGAGCCCTAAAGATGATTTCCCGCTCCCTCATATCGATGTGTTGGTCGACAATACAGCTCAGTTCTCCGTATTCTCGTTCATGGATGGCTTCTCCGGTTACAATCAGATCAAGATGACGCCGGAGAACATGGAGAAAACTACGTTTATTACACCTTGGGGAACGTTTTGCTACAAGGTAATGCCTTTCGGTCTGAAGAACGCAGGGGCCACTTACCAACGAGCAATGGTTACTTTGTTTCATGACATGATTCATCATGAGATTGAAGTCTATGTTGATGACATGATTGCGAAGTCCCAAACGGAGGAAGGACATCTGGTCAATTTGCTGAAGCTTTTTGAGAGGCTTAGGAAATTCAGGTTGAGGCTGAATCCTAACAAGTATACTTTAGGAGTACGGTCTGGAAAGCTACTGGGGTTTATCGTGAGTGAAAGAGGCATCGAGGTTGATCCTGCGAAGATAAAAGTAATACTAGAAATGCCAGCGCCAAAAACAGAAAAAGAAGTTTGTGGTTTCCTGGGCAGAATAAACTACATTGCAAGGTTTATCTCAGCTCACGGCCACGTGTGAACCGATGTTCAAACTACTGAGAAAAGATCAAGCAATTATATGGAACGAGGATTTCCAGAAGGCATTTGATAAGATAAAACAGTATCTACAGGAACCTCCAATCTTTATACCCCTAGTGGCCGGAAGGCCCTTAATCATGTACTTGACAGTTCTTGAGAATAGTATGGGGTGTGTTCTCGGTCAGCACGACAAGACGGGCAGAAAGGAGCATGCCATTTACTATTTGAGTAAAAAGTTCACAGAATGTGAATCTCGTTACTCGATGCTGGAGAAGACGTGTTGCGCACTAGCCTGGGATGCCAAACATTTACGACAGTAAATGCTCAATCACACAACCCTGCTAATTTCAAAGATGGATCCGATCAAGTACGTCTTCGAGAAGCAAGCGCTTTCGGGCAGGATTGCCAGATGGCAAATGGTGTTGACGGAATATGACATTCAATACATTTCCCAGAAGGCCATCAAGGGAAGCGTATTGTCTGAATACCTTGCCGAACAGCCAATCGAAGATTATCAGCTGATGAAATTTGAATTCCCCGATGAGGATATCATGTTTCTCAAAGCAAAGGATTGCGATGAACCGTTGCCCGACGAGGGGCCAGATAGGAAATCCCAATGGAAATTGATATTTGACAGGGCAGTTAATTCTTATGGAAGTGGCATTGGGGCGATCATCACGACTCCCCATGGATCCCACATCCCGTTCACCGCTAGACTGACGTTTCCGGTCACCAATAACGAAGCGGAGTACGAAACATGCATCATGGGTCTAGAAGAAGCAATTGATTTGAGAATCAAGAACCTAGATGTATATGGTGACTCGGCACTTGTGATTAACCAGATTAAAGGGGAGTGGGAGACTCGCCAGTCAAATTTGGTGTCGTACATGAATTATGCCAGAAGGCTGCTTCCGTTCTTTGATCGAGTGGAACTCCATCATGTGCCCAGGGCTAAAAATCAGATGGCTGATGCCTTAGCCACGTTGGCTTCGATGTATAAAGTCAATTTCTGGAATGAAGCTCCAAGAATTGTCCTCTCTCGTCTTGATAGACTTGCATTCGTCTTTGCGATCGAGGAAGCCTTCGACGGCAAGCCATGGTTCCATGACATCCAGACCTTCCTTATGACTAAGGAGTATCCTGCGGGAGCGACAACCCAGGATAAGAAGACTCTGAGGAGGCTGTCTGGAAATTTTTATCTCAATCCTGATGGAGTTTTGTATAAAAGAAACCACGATCTCGTGCTACTCAGATGTGTAGATGAGAAAGAAGCGAGTATGCTCATGGAAGAAGTCCATGAAGGCACATTTGGTACGCACGCCGGCGGGCATGCTATGACGAGAAAGATCCTGAGAGCAGGATACTACTGGCTGACGATGGAATCGGATTGCTTTAAATTCGCGAAGAGATGTCATAAATGCCAGATTTATGCTGATAAGATTCACGTGTCGCCGTGCCCGTTGAATGTCATGTCCTCCCCATGGCCGTTCTCCATGTGGGGCATTGACATGATAGGCAAGATCGAGCCCACCGCATCTAACGGTCATCGCTTCATTCTGGTAGCTATCGACTACTTCACCAAGTGGGTGGAGGCAGCCTCGTACGCTAATGTGACCAAGCAGGTGGTGGCTAGGTTCATAAAGAGGGACATCATTTGTCGTTACGAAATTCACGAACGGATCATTACTGATAATGGTTCGAATCTGAATAACAAGATGATGAAGGAGATGTGCCAGAGTTTCAAGATTGAACACCACAACTCATCTCCTTACCGGCCGAAGATGAATGGTGCCGTTGAAGCGGCTAACAAGAACATCAAGAAGATTGTACAGAAGATGGTTGGGACCTATAAAGACTGGCACGAGATGTTGCCATTTGCACTGCACGGTTATCGTACAATGGTACGTACATCAACCGGGGCAACTCCTTTCTCACTGGTGTACGGTATGGAAGTTGTCCTACCGTTAGAAGTTGAGATCCCTTCTTTACGAGTTTTGGTTGACGTGAAACTCGATGAGGCAGAATGGATTAAGAACCGACTAAACCAACTCAGCCTGATGGACGAGAAGAGGTTAGCATCGATTGCATATGGCCGTCTGTACCAAAGCCGAATGAAGAAAGCTTATGATAAGAAGGTGCATCCTAGAAGCTTTCAGACGGGTGATCTCGTCTTGAAGAAGATTCTTCCCCCACACTCTGATCACCGGGGCAAGTGGACTCCCAATTACGAAGGTCCGTACATCGTCAGCAAGGTCTTCTCGGGAGGAGCCTTGTTGTTATCCACAATGGATGGTGAAGATTTTGCATCCCCGGTGAACGCGGACGCAGTTAAAAAATACTTTGCTTAAAAAACGGCCCGCTGGAAAGAAAAAGAATATCCAGGCAAAAATGGGGCATCCCGGCGAACCATAAAAAAGGAAAAAAGGGTTCGGGCAAAAATTAGGGATATAAAAGAAAATAATGTACACCCGCAAAGTCGAAAACCTGGAAGAGCGACTTTGGCAAAAAAGGGCATCCCGGTGAATCGAAAACCCGAGAGGGCGATTCAGGAAAAAGTTAGGATTTGAAAAAGCAAATGACTGCGGTCCGCAGGTGGACTTTCATTGTTTAGTGGTTTGGAAAACCTGAGGGTCGTTTATCTGAATCAATCTCTTCTGAAGCCGAAGCGTCGGAGAAGTATCGAAGTCGAGTGGGTCATAGAGGGATCAACTCATGGTGTTCGTCTACGCCTCATTGTCGACATTTGTGTATATCTTGATGTATATTTATGTTTTCATATTTGCGCAGCTTCCTCATTCCAGGAGCTTGCATCTGTTGTAAAACATTTTTGCCCATTCAGGGGTTCGTTATCAATAAAATGTGTACTATTCAGCAATTCTGCTTGCTTGTTTAGCATTTACTTGTTTTGTTTGCGAAAAAGAACGTCGATGTTTTTGATAAAATGCACATACATAAACTTACTAGCCTAGGCCACCGATTGTTGAAACAATGAATTACTTGAACATGGTCACAAGATGATAACCTTGATATGTCCCTTTGAGAAGGGTATCTTGTCTGTCTGTTTGTGTTGTTGCAGGTATAGTATACTCCAGGCAGCACGCCGTATGTCTCCCCAAGCAGAAAAGATTCTCTCCCCAATCAGATGTGCCCTGAAGGATTGTCATCTCCCCAGCTGAGTCATATACTGAAGTGTGCAGCACTCGATGGCGCAGATTGAAGTCTCTGGCAGAATTGAAATTCCCCACAGTGTTGTACTCTCCCCGGCAGGTAGGAGTGATTCCATCGTCTGGTTGCCTTTCCTCAGCCAAGAATTGAAATGCCCTTGGAAAGCGCTCAGGCCATGATTGGTTTTCCCCAGTAGAGTGTTGAATAGCTGATGCTGTTATTCCCCATCGGAGTCGTTATCTCCCAGAAAGTTTTTCCGCGAAGGCGGTGCAGTTTATTTCTGCGACTGATATCGTTTCCTCAACAGTTTGTGGTTTGAATACCCAGTTAAGCGAGTCCAAGTTCTCGGAGAGCTTTATTCCCCTGTAGCAGTCAACTGAAGATCGTTTCCCCAGGCGGAATCCAATTGAGATTGGTGTGACTTCTTCTCCTCGGCAGGATGATTCCTTCCTCCACCAGAGTGGTTCTTTCTCCTTGACAGGAGGATTCTCCCTTCAGTATTTATTTTGCTGATGGGGTCACAGCATTCTGCATGATTGCATAGCATCTACCCTAAACGCATAGCATTTCCACCGTGTTAAGCATTGCGCCATCCTCAAACATATGCATATGAAGCATGAGCTAGGTCGTTACCGTTCTTGTTTTGCAGGTGTTCCCTGACAGGTTGTTTTGCTCAGGATGATTCCTGAAATCTCAGAGGAGTTGTTTTACTCAGGATGATTCCTGAAATCTCAGAAGAGTTGTTTGGCCCAAGATGATTCTTGAATTCTCCAGCGAAGTGGTTTGCTTAAGATGATTCTTAAAATCCCCGGTGAGATCACCAGAAAGGGCTGCTCGAGTTGAGGCTTAGAGTCCCCGACAGAGTGTTTGCTCAGGACGATTCTTGAAACCTCCAGCAGAGTTATTGGTTCAGGATGATTCTTGAAGTTCCCGATGGGTTTATTTGTCCAAGATGATTCTTGAAGTCCTCAGCAGAGTTGATTCATCCAGAATGATTTCTGAAGCCCCGAAGTAGAGTTACTCGATAGTTCTCCAAAATCCCCAGCGGAGATGTGTGATCCCCAGCAGGTTTGAACAGAGAAGTCGAGATTTCCCTTGAAGACTTGATGACTGAAGTCCGGCAGCGGTGCCAAAACCCCTGACCTACTGATGAGGTCTAACCACGAGGTCAGAGCAGTTCTCTCAGCTGATGCGGAGTGCCAGACGGTAAAAGATTGCATATCCTTATTTGGTTCATGATTGACCGGAGATTCTATTCCAGGCTTACCGATGAAGTTCGGCTGACGCCCGAAAATTCCCTTGAATGCCTGACGGCATGATTAACTTGATTGTTAAAAAGTTCCTAATGACCTGATGAGTCCCGAGGAATTCTTCTGCTGCCATGTTGCAGAATGCCTGATGGCAATGTCAGCTATGTATCGCTGGTTGCCGAATGACCCGTGACCCCTTAATGACTCGAGGACGAAGATCTACAGCAAAATCAGATGATCATCCTGACGGAGATTTGAGCTTAGACCCTTCACCAATTACCGTGTGACCGATTCCCCAGCAGAGTTGCTGTGCAACTGTCATGCTCAGTTTTTGAAGATGTTCCTACCAATCGGAGTACCGTTTACAAATCATCAGTTACCGTGTAACCGGTGATCCCTTGATGATTCAAGGATGCAATAATATCAGATAAATCAAAGAATCACCCTGACGGAGATTTAGATCAGTATTTCTCCAGCTAGTTGCCGTGCAACTATTATTTCAGTTTCCGAAGAGATTTGTCCCCATCAGAGTACCGTGTACTTGTGCAGTTGGCAAATTTCCGGGTTTATTGGTATTCAACCGCCTTTTACCTTGATTGTTTGAGAGCCGTTCGCTTCTCACCCAGTCAGGTCCAAGCCGTTTGAATAGGGGCAGCTGTTGCACCCAAAATTTGACCAACATTCCTTTACCTAGCTTGTGTTTCATTTCATTCACATTAGCATTATCATTTGCATTTCATTGACATGTGTGCAGGAGATCAAGAGGTATGATTACCAATTAAGAGCTATACAAGACTATGAAGCTAGCTAAGAAGGTTATTCAGGTGCTCAAGGGTTGATATCCTTGTCAGAGAAGTTGAAAGATCCTCAGAGAGAGTGGTTGAAGCCAAGAGTGTGTGTCTCCTAACTTGAGAGTTGTGGGAAGCCATCAGATGATTCTGAGGTCATGGAGATGGACTTGAGGTCTTGAGAGAGCTCATGAGAAGTGTTGAAGATCACTTTGAGGCCTAGACAGGTCATTGTGCAAGATTAAGAAGGCTCAACCATGATTGGTGCAGCTAGGGTTTGACTGGGTCAACCCTAAGTCAACTGATGATTTGGAGAAGGTTGAGACCTAATCCAAGAGCCATGTGATCATGGATTGATACATTGAGATGTTATAAGGATGATTCCAAGATCAACTCATCATGATTGAAGAGTTTGAGAAGTTGCAAGCTAGGGTTTCTAAGGCTTGACAGTGTAAAATCCCCTAGTTTGACCCCTATCTTCAAGGCAATTTAGCTCAAGATGTGATTGTCATCTCATCTTGCCCCTAACATGATTGTTGTAGAGCATGATCTTAGCTTTAATTTGAGTGCTAGAAGTCTTTGATAGACTTTGTAGAACTCAAGTTATGAGCCAGACAAGTTACAAGTCATCTGAGGTATGTGAATTTGGAGCTTGAAAGTTACCCAACTTGCATGAAACCTTTTCCCTAGAAGGATGATTCCTATGAACTTTTGGTAAACATTAATGTTGTTCCTTATCCTCTTAGCTTTCTATAGAGTACTAGAAGTCCTTGATAGGATTTGTAGAACTCAACTTATGGCTTTGACAAGTCAAGGGTATTTTGGACATTTGGTGATTATAGGTCATTTATGATCATAGGCCATTTTCACCAACTTAGAGGCCTCAAATGAAATTTTTTTCAACTAGAAAGTTTCTCAAAATGGGGTTTTAACCTTGACCATGCATCAAGGAGGCATTGAAATGGCTCAAGGAGAGACTTGGTTCAAGAAATTTTGAAAAAGAAAGAATTAAAAGGATTTAATGGCAAAAAATTCAAAAAATTCATTGTGACCAAATGAAACAAAATTATAGGTCAAATTGATTGGAAAAATGATTTTAGAAACAATGGCAATGTTAAAATTTTGATTTGAGGTCATTTGCATAACATTCCATTTCATTTCTTCATGATGAAGCAACATATCCAATTCATACCTTTGGCTTGCAAACAAGGAAAATAACTCATCAAACTCATTCAAAATCTCATGAGAATTTGATTACAAGCATAGCCATGCCCAAAGGGAGTCAGAATGGTGATTGCCATGGATGAGATTTTGAAGAGATTTTGAAAATCCAAAATCTCATTTGGATGAATCCAGAAGTTTCTAGACAATCCCAAACACTTCTATATAAGTCATTGAGTGAACTCAACCATTTTTTTTGGAAGGAATTGAAGCTGGTTGCAGAAAGAGCCATTGAAATTTTGAAGGTGCAAGTTGAAATCGGGTTTTCAATTCAAGGGAGAATCAAGCCAAATCAGGGTGTGCAAAGGCTTTGGGAGTGAATTTGGAGTGTGTCTGCATCATCTTGGCAGTTGATGTGAGCAAAAACCACCTCTGTTACCTCTCTGAAACCAGGTTTGTACATTTCACCCTTATGCATGATTTAGGAGGAGATACTTAGCAATTCATATGTGGTTAGGATCCTTGCAACATGTAGTTGGATTTAGGATCATAAATTGGTGAATTAGAGACAAGACAGGTGTGTGATCATTTTCTGTTGAGGTTGATATCTCAAGATTCTTGAAGGAATAATCACGATGCGATAGTGGAAATTGATCAGTGAAGAGTGAGGATTAACTTGAGACCTTTAATTTAAAGAATGGTGAAAATCAAGATTTGGAGGAATTTTGAAAATGCTATCGGGTTTGAAAATCTAGAGGGTATTAGATGATTTGGATTTGATATTCTTGATCAACATCAAATTTGGAGTGAAATGATGATTTGTTCTGTGAGTTTTGGTGAACTGTGGAGGTTGTCTCACCGGAGAAGACGGTGGCGCCACTATTCAGGCCACCGTCTGAGAACTCCCTCCATTTCAGTTCAAACTTGGGAACGATGAACAAGAGCCCTCAGATTAGGGTTTGACCTTGGACTCAGGCGTGCATTGGAGGGCCACGATTTGATCTCAGCGCTGAAGAGAGACATTAGAATGAAACGCACCGTTTCATTAATTGATTGGTTTTGGGCTTAGCACTCAGAATGATTTCCACCCCCCCCCCCCCCCCCTTTAGCCCATTTCTTTGAAATAAACTGCCTTGGATTGCTATTTACCACGCGTTTTTATTAATTTCTTTAATTTTCTTTTATTATGTGCATTTCATATGACTTAGAGATTAATTCATAAAAAATAGGAAATTAACTCAATTAATTCCAGACTTTTTTCCCCTGATTCATGATTGAATCTAGAATTTTATAGATTAAAAATATTAAGATTTCATGCATTTGTGATTTTATTTGCATTTTTTGAATATTAATGGATATTAAAATGGCCATGGTTGATACCTTGTTTTGTTGAATTTTGTTTGAGCACTTGGTGATGATTCTTTCCTTGATATTTTGTGTGTAGCTAGCGTAGATATGCATATTCCCCTTAGATTTTTCTCACATTTTTGTGATGAAGTTAGGTGATAGTTTTAAGTTGAAAATTTAGGTGCTCTATTTTTAGGGTTTATGCTTAGTACCTTGTGATCTAGGTTTTATTTCTAGGACTTGGTGGATGATTCAACCCCTGGATTTTGTATGGTATATTCATGATTGAATTAGGGTCCCATAGTTATGTTTGTAGGATTTTAGAATTGGTTTTAGTATTTTAGTTAGGACTAACTTTAGTACTAGGTTTTAGGTGATCCTAACTTGCTAATTCAACTAGATTGACTTCTTTAGTTCCCTTAGATTAGGGTTTTGTTTCTCTTGCTCTTGGAAGATGTTGAAGGCATGTGTGGGCTACTGAGGAATGCATGAAGAAGCTTAGATGTGAAGATTTCCCTTCTTTTGGTGTGGTTTTGTTTAGGTGTTAAGATTAGGGTTTGTAAGTAGAGCTTCTAGATAGATTCTCTTCTTTCATAAACATGGAAGGTGTTGATCACTTCCATTCCTCCCTATGATATAAGGTCCCCTTGTGAAGGCCTCATCCCTTCTTTGGTAGGATGTGTGGTTCTTCCCAAGTTGGTAGAACCTTTGAGGGTTCCTTTCTTTGATGGTGGAGTGCTTAGTGGTGACCTTTGGTCTTCACTTTGCTTTCCACTATCCAAACCTTGCTCTTGTTTGATGAATCTTTCTCCCTTGCTAGAGGATGGAGTTCCTTGTTAGAAGATGGAAGATGCTAGACGTTGCACTTCCCTTTGTCTGAAGACTGCCATTGAAGCTGAAGCTTGAAGACCAAGAAGAACAAGTTGTCACTTGTGAAGGGAACTTTTCTGAAGAAAAGAGTCTCGTTAACTCCCAGTTCTACCGTAAACTGTAACGCCTAAGTCTCCAAGGGTCGAGCTGTGTACGCCAAACTGCTGGAACTGTTTGTTAACCCCACTCGAAAAACAGATGAATCTAAATTCCCGTAATCCGTATTATCCCGAACTACCTAAGCTCTGATCTCTCGAGCCTGTTGAGAGTACGTAGGCACAATAGTGACGTATTGGCGAGCCACCTTCCCCGTAACCCGTAGTTGGCCGAACTACGTTGACTCTGATTTCTCATTCTCTGATGAGAATACGTAGGCATAAAGCGCGACGCTTTGCCGAGTCATTTTCTTTTCTTTTCAGACCAGCCTTGATAGGTAGATAGTAAAATAAACCAGTCAGATAAACACAACGAGCGTGGATCCCATCGAGTACGACGGACGTGAGGGGTGCTAATACCTTCCCCTTGCGTAACCAACTCCCGAACCCAGACAATGGTTGCGATGAACTTGCCTTATACCTTTTCGTCAGGTTTTTCCGATCGTTTCCTTTCCCGTTCTAAGGGATAAATAACGAAAGGTAGAGAGTCTTCTGTTTTGCCGGCACCTTATTTTCGCGGTAGCGACATCAACTAACGCTGATCTTCTGCTAACCAAGGCAGGCATTCGCTAAATAAAGGCGAGCATCGAACCCGAAGGTCGGATCAACCGAAGCTGATCTTCTGCTAACAAAAGCAGGCATTCGCTATATCAAAGCGAGCATCGAACCCGAAGGCCCCATCAACAGAAGCTGATCTTCTGCTAATCTAAGCAGGCATTCGCTAAATAAAAGTGAGCATAAAACCCGAAGGTCGGATCAACCGAAGCTGATCTTCTGCTATCCAAAGCAGGAATTCGCTAAATAAAGCGAGCATCGAACCCGAAGGCCCGATCAACCGAAGCTGATGTTCTGCTATCTAAAGCAGGCTTTCGCTAAATAAAAGTGAGCATCGAACCTGAAGGTTGGATCAACCGAAGCTAATCTTCTGCTCCTCGAAGCAGGCATTCGGTAAATAAACGCGAGCATCGCACCTGAAGGCCGGATCAACCGAAGATGATCTTCTCCTAACCAAAGAAGGCATTCGCTAAATAAAAGAGAGCATCGAACCTGAAGGCCAGATCAACCGAAGCTGATGTTCGGCTATCCAAAGCAGGCATTCGCTAAATAAAAGCGAGCATCGAACCCGAAGGCCCAATCAACCAAAGCTGGTATTCTGCTAACCAAAGCAGGCATTCACTAAATAAAAGCGAGCATCGAACCCGAAGGTCGGATCAACCGAAGCTGGTCTTCTACTAACCAAAGCAGGCATTCGCTAAATATAAGCGAGCATCGAACCCGAAGGCTTGATCAACCGAAGCTGATCTTCTGCTAACCAAAGCAGGAATTCGCTAAATAAAAGCGTGCATCGAACCCGAAGGCCAGATCAACCGAAGCTGATCTTCTGCTATCCAAAGCAGGCACTCGCTAAATAAAAGCGAGCATCGAACCCAAAGGCTCGATCAACCGAAGCTGATCTTCTGCTAACCAAACAGGCATTCACTAAATAAAAGCGATCATCGACCCTGAAGGCCGGATCAACCGAAGCTGATCTTCTGCTAACTTAAGAGGGCATTCGCTAAATAAAAGCGAGCATCGAACCCGAAGGCCCGAAAAACCGAAGCTGATCTTTTGCTAACCAAAGAAGGCATTCGCTAAATAAAAGCGAGCATCGAACCCAAATGCCGAATCAACCGAAGTTGATCTTCTGCTAACCAAAGTAGGCATTCTCTAAATAAAAGCGAGCATAGAACCTGAAGGCCGGATCAACCGAAGCTGATATTCTGCTAACTAAAGCAGGCATTCGCTAAATAAAAGCGAGCATCGAACCAGAAGGCCGAATCAACAGAAGCTGATCTTCTGCTAATCTAAGCACGCTTTCGCTAAATAAAAGCGAACATCAAACCCGAAGGCTGGATCAACCGAAGCTGATCTTCTGCTCCTCGAAGAAGGCATTCGCTAAATAAAAGCGACCATCGAACCCGAAGGTCGGATCAACCAAAGCTGATCTTCTGCTATCCAAAGTAGGCATTCGCTAAATAAAAGCGAGCATCGAACCCAAAGGCCCGATCAACCGAAGCTAATCTTCTGCTAACCAAAGCAGACATTCGCTAAATAAAAGCGAGCATCGACCCCAAAGGTCGGATCAACCGAAGCTGATCTTCTGCTAACCAAAGCAGGTATTCGCTAAATAAAAGCGAGCATCGAACCCGAAGGCCCGATCAACAGAAGCTGATCTTCTGCTAATCTAAGCAGGCATTCGCTAAATAAAAGTGAGCATCGAACCTGAAGGCTGGATCAACCGAAGCTAATCTTCTGCTCCTCGAAGCAGGCATTCGCTAAATAAAAGCGAGCATCGAACCCGAAGGCCCGATCCACCGAAGCTGATCTTCTGCTAACCAAACAGGCATTCGCTAAATAAAAGCGAGCATCGAACCCGAAGGCCGGATCAACCGAAGCTGATCTTCTGCTATCCAAAGCAGGCATTCGCTAAATAAAAGCGAGCATCGAACCCGAAGGCCCGATCAACCAAAGTTGATATTCTGTTAACCAAAGCAGGCATTCGCTAAATAAAAGCAAGCATCGAACCCGAAGTTGGATAACCCGAAGTTGATCTTCTGCTAACCAAAGCAGACATTCGCTAAATAAAGGCGAGCATCGAACCCATAGGCCGGATCAACCGAAGCTGATGTTCTGCTATCCAAAGCAGGCATTCGCTAAATAAAAGCGAGCATTGAACCCGAAGGCCGAATCAACCGAAGCTGATCTTCTGCTAACCAAAGCAGGCATTCGCTAAACAAAAGCGAGCATCGAACCCGAAGGTCGGATCAACCGAAGCTGGTCTTCTACTAACCAAAGCAGTCATTTGCTAAATAAAAGCGAGCATCGAACCCGAAGGCCCGATCAACTGAAGCTGATCTTCTGCTAACCAAACAGGCATTCGCTAAATAAAAGCGAGCATCGAACCCGAAGCCCGGATCAACCGAAGCTTATCTTCTGCTATCCAAATCAGGCATTTGCTAAATAAAATCAAGCATTGAACCCGACGTCCCGATCAACTAACGCTGATCTTCTGCTAACCAAAGCAGGCATTCGCTAATTAAAAGTGACCATCGAACCTGAAGGCCGGATCAACCGAAGCTGATCTTCCGCTATCCAAAGCAGGCATTCGCTAAATAAAAGCGAGCATCGAACCCGAAGGCCCGACCAACCGAAGCTGATCTTCTGCTAACCAAACAGGCATTCACTAAATAAAAGCGAGCATCGAACCCGAAGTCCGGGTCAACCGAAACTGATCATCTGCTATCCAAAACAGGCATTCGCTAAATAAAACCGAGCATCAAACCCGAAGGCCCGAAAAAACGAAGCTAATCTTCTGCTAACCAAAGCAGGCATTCGCTAAATAAAAGCGAGCATTGAACTCGAAGGTCGGATCAACCGAAGCTGATCTTCTGCTAACAAAAGCAGGCATTCGCTAAATAAAAGCGAGCATCGAACCCGAAGGCCTGATCAACAGAAGCTGATCTTTTGCTAATATAAGCAGGCATTCGGTAAATAAAAGCGAGCATCGAACCCGAAGGTCGGATCAACCGAAGCTGATCTTCTGCTCCTCGAAGTAGGCATTCGCTAAATAAAAGCGAGCATCGAACCCGAAGGCCCGATCAACAGAAGCTGATCTTCTGCTAATCTAAGCAGGCATTCGCTAATTAAAAGCGAGCATCAAACCCGAAGGCTAGATCAACCGAAGCTGATCTTCTGCTCCTTAAAGCAGGCATTCGCTAAATAAAAGCGAGCATCGAACCCGAAGGTCGGATCAACCGAAGCTGATATTCTGCAATCCAAAGCAAGAATTCGCTAAATAAAGCGTGCATCGAACCTGAAGGCCCTATCAACCGAAGTTGATGTTTTGCTATCCAAAGCAGGCATTCGCTAAATAAAAGCGAGCATCGAACCTGAAGGTTGGATCAACCAAAGTTGTTTTTCTCCTAAACAAAGAAGGCATTCGCTAAATAAAAGCGAGCATCGAACCCGAAGGCCCGATCAACTGACGCTGATCTTCTGCTAACCAAAGCAGGTATTCGCTAAATAAAAGCGAGCATCGAACCTGAAGGCCGGATCAACCGAAGCTGATCTTCCACTATCCAAAGCAGGCATTCGCTAAATAAAAGCGAGCATCAAACACGAAGGCCGGATCAACCGAAGCTGATCTTCTGCTAACCAAACAGGCATTCGCTAAATAAAAGCAAGCATCGAACCCGAAGGCCAGATCAACCGAAGTTGATCATCTGCTATCCAAAGCAGGCATTCGCTAAATAAAACCGAGCATCGAACCCGAAGGTCGGATCAACCGAAGCTGATATTCTGCAATCCAAAGTAAGAATTCGCTAAATAAAGCGAGCATCGAACCCGAAGGCCCGATCAACCGAAGCTGATGTTCTGCTATCCAAAGCAGGCATTCGCTAAATAAAAGCGAGCATCGAACCTGAAGGTTGGATCAACCAAAGTTGTTCTTCTCCTAACCAAAGAAGGCATTCGCTAAATAAAAGCGAGCATCGAACCCGAAGCCCCGATCAACTGACGCTCATCTTCTGCTAACCAAAGCAGGTATTCGCTAAATAAAAGCGAGCATCGAACCTGAAGGCCGGATCAACCGAAACTGATCTTCCACTATCCAAAGCAGGCATTCGCTAAATAAAAGCGAGCATCGAACACGAAGGCCGGATCAACCGAAGCTGATCTTCTGCTAATCAAACAGGCATTCGCTAAATAAAAGCGAGCATCGAACCTGAAGCTCGGATCAACCGAAGTTGACATTCTGCTAACCAAATCAGGCATTCGCTAAATAAAAGCAAGCATCGAACCCGAATGCCGGATCAACCGAAGCTCATCTTCTGCTAACCAAAGCAGGCATTCGCTAAATAAAAGCGAGCATCGAACCTGAAGGCCGGATTAACCAAAACTGATCTTCTGCTAACTAAAGTCGGCATTCGCTAAATAAAAGAGAGCATCGAACCCGAAGGCCGGATCAACAGAAGTTGATCTTCTTCTAATCTAAGCACGCATTTGCTAAATAAAAGTGAGCATCAAACCCGAAGGCTGGATCAACCGAAGCTGATCTTCTGCTCCTCGAAGCAGGCATTCGCTAAATAAAAGCGAGTATCGAACCCGAAGGTCGGATCAACCGAAGCTGATCTTCTACTATCCAAAGCAGGCATTCGCTAAATAAAAGCGAGCATCGAACCCGAAGGCCGGATCAACCGAAGCTGATCTTCTGCTAACCAAACAGGCATTCGCTAAATAAAAGCGAGCATCGAACCCGAAGGCCGAATCAACCGAAGCTGATCATCTGCTATCCAAAGCAGGCATTCGCTAAATAAAACCAAGCATCGAACCCGAAGGCCCAAACAACCGAAGTTGATCTTCTGCTAACCAAAGCAGGCATTCGCTAAATAAAAGCGAGCATCGAACCCGAAGGTTGGGTCAACCGAAGCTGATCATCTGCTAACTAAAGCAGGCATTCGCTAAATAAAAGCGAGCATCGAACCCGAAGGCCCGATCAACAGAAGCTGATCTTCTGCTAATCTAAGCAGGCATTCGCTAAATAAAAGTGAGCATCGAACCCGAACGCTGGATCAACCGAAGCTGATCCTCTGCTCCTCGAAGCAAGCATTCGGTAAATAAAAGCGAGCATCGAACCCGAAGGTCGGATCAACCGAAGCTGATCTTCTGCTATCCAAAGCAGGCATTCGCTAAATAAAAGCGAGCATCGAACCCGAAGGTCGGATCATCCGAAGCTGATCTTCTGCTAACAAAAGCAGGCATTCGCTAAATAAAAGCGAGCATCGAACCCGAAGGCCCGATCAACAGAAGCTGATCTTCTGCTAATCTAAGCAGGCATTCGCTAAATAAAAGCGAGCATCGAACCCGAAGGCTGGATCAACCGAAGCTGATCTTCTGCTCCTTGAAGCAGGCATTCGCTAAATAAAAGCGAGCATCGAACCCGAAGGTTGGATCAACCGAAGCTGATATTCTGCTATCCAAAGCAGGAATTCGCTAAATAAAGCGAGCATCGAACCCGAAGGCCCGATCAACCGAAGCTGATGTTCTGCTATCCAAAGCAGGCATTCGCTAAATAAAAGTGAGCATCGAACCGGAAGGTTGGATCAACCGAAGTTGATCTTCTCCTAACCAAAGAAGGCATTCGCTAAATAAAAGCGAGCATCGAACCTGAATGCCAGATCAACCGAAGCTGATGTTCTGCTATCCAAAGCAGGCATTCGTTAAATAAAAGCGAGCATCGAACTCGAAGCCCCAATCAACCGAAGCTGATCTTCTGCTAACCAAAGCAGGCATTCGCTAAATAAAAGCGAGCATCGAACCCGAAGGTCGGATCAACCGAAGTTGGTCTTCTACTAACCAAAGCAGGCATTCGCTAAATAAAAGCGAGCATCGAACCTGAAGGCTTGATCAACCGAAGCTGATCTTCTGCTAACCAAACAGGCATTCGCTAAATAAAAACGTGCATCGAACCCGAAGCCCGGATCAACCGAAGCGGATCTTCTGCAATCCAAACCAGGCATTCTCTAAATAAAAGCAAGCGTCGAACCCGAAGGCCCGATCAACTTAAGTTGATCTTCTGCTAAACAAAGCAAGCATTCGCTAAATAAAAACGAACATCGAACCTGATGGCCGGATCAACCGAAGCTGATCTTCCACTATCCAAAGCAGGCATTCGCTAAATAAAATCGAGCATCGAACCCGAAGGCCCGATCAACCGAAGTTGATCTTCTGCTAACCAAACAGGCATTCGCTAAATAAAAGCGAGCATCGAACCCGAAGGTCGGATCAACCGAAGTTGATCATCTGCTATCCAACGCAGGCATTCGCTAAATAAAACCGAGCATCGATCTCGAAGGCCCGAACAACCGAAGCTGATCTTCTGCTAACCAAATCAGGCATTCGCTAAATATAAGCGAAAATCGAACCCGAATACCAGATCAACCGAAGCTGATCTTCTGCTAATCTAAGCACGCATTCGCTAAATAAAAGCGATCATCGACCCTGAAGGCCGGATCAACCGAAGCTGATCTTCTGCTAACTTAAGAGGGCATTCGCTAAATAAAAGCGAGCATCGAACCCGAAGGCCCGAAAAACCGAAGCTGATCTTTTGCTAACCAAAGAAGGCATTCGCTAAATAAAAGCGAGCATCGAACCCAAATGCCGAATCAACCGAAGTTGATCTTCTGCTAACCAAAGTAGGCATTCTCTAAATAAAAGCGAGCATAGAACCTGAAGGCCGGATCAACCGAAGCTGATATTCTGCTAACTAAAGCAGGCATTCGCTAAATAAAAGCGAGCATCGAACCAGAAGGCCGAATCAACAGAAGCTGATCTTCTGCTAATCTAAGCACGCATTCGCTAAATAAAAGCGAACATCAAACCCGAAGGCTGGATCAACCGAAGCTGATCTTCTGCTCCTCGAAGAAGGCATTCGCTAAATAAAAGCGAGCATCGAACCCGAAGGTCGGATCAACCGAAGCTGATCTTCTGCTATCCAAAGTAGGCATTCGCTAAATAAAAGCGAGCATCGAACCCAAAGGCCCGATCAACCGAAGCTGATCTTCTGCTAACCAAAGCAGGCATTCGCTAAATAAAAGCGAGCATCGACCCCAAAGGTCGGATCAACCGAAGCTGATCTTCTGCTAACCAAAGCAGGTATTCGCTAAATAAAAGCGAGCATCGAACCCGAAGGCCCGATCAACAGAAGCTGATCTTCTGCTAATCTAAGCAGGCATTCGCTAAATAAAAGTGAGCATCGAACCTGAAGGCTGGATCAACCGAAGCTAATCTTCTGCTCCTCGAAGCAGGCATTCGCTAAATAAAAGCGAGCATCGAACCCGAAGGCCCAATAAACCGAAGCTGATCTTCTGCTAACCAAACAGGCATTCGCTAAATAAAAGCGAGCATCGAACCCGAAGGCCGGATCAACCGAAGCTGATCTTCTGCTATCCAAAGCAGGCATTCGCTAAATAAAAGCGAGCATCGAACCCGAAGGCCCGATCAACCAAAGTTGATATTCTGTTAACCAAAGCAGGCATTCGCTAAATAAAAGCAAGCATCGAACCCGAAGTTGATCTTCTGCTAACCAAAGCAGACATTCGCTAAATAAAAGCGAGCATCGAACCCATAGGCCGGATCAACCGAAGCTGATGTTCTGCTATCCAAAGCAGGCATTCGCTAAATAAAAGCGAGCATTGAACCCGAAGGCCGAATCAACCGAAGCTGATCTTCTGCTAACCAAAGCAGGCATTCCCTAAACAAAAGCGAGCATCGAACCCGAAGGTCGGATCAACCGAAGCTGGTCTTCTACTAACCAAAGCAGTCATTTGCTAAATAAAAGCGAGCATCGAACCCGAAGGCCCGATCAACTGAAGCTGATCTTCTGCTAACCAAACAGGCATTCGCTAAATAAAAGCGAGCATCGAACCCGAAGCCCGGATCAACCGAAGCTTATCTTCTGCTATCCAAATCAGGCATTTGCTAAATAAAATCAAGCATTGAACCCGAAGTCCCGATCAACTAACGCTGATCTTCTGCTAACCAAAGCAGGCATTCGCTAATTAAAAGTGACCATCGAACCTGAAGGCCGGATCAACCGAAGCTGATCTTCCGCTATCCAAAGCAGGCATTCGCTAAATAAAAGCGAGCATCGAACCCGAAGGCCCGACCAACCGAAGCTGATCTTCTGCTAACCAAACAGGCATTCACTAAATAAAAGCGAGCATCGAACCCGAAGTCCGGGTCAACCGAAACTGATCATCTGCTATCCAAAACAGGCATTCGCTAAATAAAACCGAGCATCAAACCCGAAGGCCCGAAAAAACGAAGCTAATCTTCTGCTAACCAAAGCAGGCATTCGCTAAATAAAAGCGAGCATTGAACTCGAAGGTCGGATCAACCGAAGCTGATCTTCTGCTAACAAAAGCAGGCATTCGCTAAATAAAAGCGAGCATCGAACCCGAAGGCCTGATCAACAGAAGCTGATCTTTTGCTAATCTAAGCAGGCATTCGGTAAATAAAAGCGAGCATCGAACCCGAAGGTCGGATCAACCGAAGCTGATCTTCTGCTCCTCGAAGTAGGCATTCGCTAAATAAAAGCGAGCATCGAACCCGAAGGCCCGATCAACAGAAGCTGATCTTCTGCTAATCTAAGCAGGCATTCGCTAATTAAAAGCGAGCATCAAACCCGAAGGCTAGATCAACCGAAGCTGATCTTCTGCTCCTTAAAGCAGGCATTCGCTAAATAAAAGCGAGCATCGAACCCGAAGGTCGGATCAACCGAAGCTGATATTCTGCAATCCAAAGCAAGAATTCGCTAAATAAAGCGAGCATCGAACCTGAAGGCCCGATCAACCGAAGTTGATGTTTTGCTATCCAAAACAGGCATTCGCTAAATAAAAGCGAGCATCGAACCTGAAGGTTGGATCAACCAAAGTTGTTTTTCTCCTAAACAAAGAAGGCATTCGCTAAATAAAAGCGAGCATCGAACCCGAAGGCCCGATCAACTGACGCTGATCTTCTGCTAACCAAAGCAGGTATTCGCTAAATAAAAGCGAGCATCGAACCTGAAGGCCGGATCAACCGAAGCTGATCTTCCACTATCCAAAGCAGGCATTCACTAAATAAAAGCGAGCATCGAACACGAAAGCCGGATCAACCGAAGCTGATCTTCTGCTAACCAAACAGGCATTCGCTAAATAAAAGCAAGCATCGAACCCGAAGGCCGGATCAACCGAAGTTGATCATCTGCTATCCAAAGCAGGCATTCGCTAAATAAAACCGAGCATCGAACCCGAAGGTCGGATCAACCGAAGCTGATATTCTGCAATCCAAAGTAAGAATTCGCTAAATAAAGCGAGCATCGAACCCGAAGGCCCGATCAACCGAAGCTGATGTTCTGCTATCCAAAGCAGGCATTCGCTAAATAAAAGCGAGCATCGAACCTGAAGGTTGGATCAACCAAAGTTGTTCTTTTCCTAACCAAAGAAGGCATTCGCTAAATAAAAGCGAGCATCGAACCCGAAGCCCCGATCAACTGACGCTCATCTTCTGCTAACCAAAGCAGGTATTCGCTAAATAAAAGCGAGCATCGAACCTGAAGGCCGGATCAACCGAAACTGATCTTCCACTATCCAAAGCAGGCATTCGCTAAATAAAAGCGAGCATCGAACACGAAGGCCGGATCAACCGAAGCTGATCTTCTGCTAATCAAACAGGCATTCGCTAAATAAAAGCGAGCATCGAACCTGAAGCTCGGATCAACCGAAGTTGACATTCTGCTAACCAAATCAGGCATTCGCTAAATAAAAGCGAGCATCGAACCCGAATGCCGGATCAACCGAAGCTCATCTTCTGCTAACCAAAGCAGGCATTCGCTAAATAAAACCGAGCATCGAACCTGAAGGTCGGATTAACCAAAACTGATCTTCTGCTAACTAAAGTCGGCATTCGCTAAATAAAAGAGAGCATCGAACCCGAAGGCCGGATCAACAGAAGTTGATCTTCTTCTAATCTAAGCACGCATTTGCTAAATAAAAGCGAGCATCAAACCCGAAGGCTGGATCAACCGAAGCTGATCTTCTGCTCCTCGAAGCAGGCATTCGCTAAATAAAAGCGAGTATCGAACCCGAAGGTCGGATCAACCGAAGCTGATCTTCTACTATCCAAAGCAGGCATTCGCTAAATAAAAGCGAGCATCGAACCCGAAGGCCGGATCAACCGAAGCTGATCTTCTGCTAACCAAACAGGCATTCGCTAAATAAAAGCGAGCATCGAACCCGAAGGCCGAATCAGTCGAAGCTGATCATCTGCTATCCAAAGCAGGCATTCGCTTAATAAAACCAAGCATCGAACCCGAAGGCCCAAACAACCGAAGTTGATCTTCTGCTAACCAAAGCAGGCATTCGCTAAATAAAAGCGAGCATCGAACCCGAAGGTTGGATCAACCGAAGCTGATCATCTGCTAACTAAAGCAGGCATTCGCTAAATAAAAGCGAGCATCGAACCCGAAGGCCCGATCAACAGAAGCTGATCTTCTGCTAATCTAAGCAGGCATTCGCTAAATAAAAGTGAGCATCGAACCCGAACGCTGGATCAACCGAAGCTGATCCTCTGCTCCTCGAAGCAGGCATTCGGTAAATAAAAGCGAGCATCGAACCCGAAGGTCGGATCAACCGAAGCTGATCTTCTGCTATCCAAAGCAGGCATTCGCTAAATAAAAGCGAGCATCGAACCCGAAGGTCGGATCATCCGAAGCTGATCTTCTGCTAACAAAAGCAGGCATTCGCTAAATAAAAGCGAGCATCGAACCCGAAGGCCCGATCAACAGAAGCTGATCTTCTGCTAATCTAAGCAGGCATTCGCTAAATAAAAGCGAGCATCGAACCCGAAGGCTGGATCAACCGAAGCTGATCTTCTGCTCCTTGAAGCAGGCATTCGCTAAATAAAAGCGAGCATCGAACCCGAAGGTTGGATCAACCGAAGCTGATATTCTGCTATCCAAAGCAGGCATTCGCTAAATAAAAGTGAGCATCGAACCGGAAGGTTGGATCAACCGAAGTTGATCTTCTCCTAACCAAAGAAGGCATTCGCTAAATAAAAGCGAGCATCGAACCTGAATGCCAGATCAACCGAAGCTGATGTTCTGCTATCCAAAGCAGGCATTCGTTAAATAAAAGCGAGCATCGAACTCGAAGCCTCAATCAACCGAAGCTGATCTTCTGCTAACCAAAGCAGGCATTCGCTAAATAAAAGCGAGCATCGAACCCGAAGGTCGGATCAACCGAAGTTGGTCTTCTACTAACCAAAGCAGGCATTCGCTAAATAAAAGCGAGCATCGAACCTGAAGGCTTGATCAACCGAAGCTGATCTTCTGCTAACCAAACAGGCATTCGCTAAATAAAAACGTGCATCGAACCCGAAGCCCGGATGAACCGAAGCGGATCTTCTGCTATCCAAACCAGGCATTCGCTAAATAAAACCAAGCGTCGAACCCGAAGGCCCGATCAACTTAAGTTGATCTTCTGCTAAACAAAGCAGGCATTCGCTAAATAAAAACGAACATCGAACCTGATGGCCGGATCAACCGAAGCTGATCTTCCACTATCCAAAGCAGGCATTCGCTAAATAAAAGCGAGCATCGAACCCGAAGGCCCGATCAACCGAAGTTGATCTTCTGCTAACCAAACAGACATTCGCTAAATAAAAGCGAGCATCGAACCCGAAGGTCGGATCAACCGAAGTTGATCATCTGCTATCCAACGCAGGCATTCGCTAAATAAAACCGAGCATCGATCTCGAAGGCCCGAACAACCGAAGCTGATCTTCTGCTAACCAAATCAGGCATTCGCTAAATATAAGCGAGCATCGAACCCGAATACCAGATCAACCGAAGCTGATCTTCTGCTAATCTAAGCACGCATTCGCTAAATAAAAGCGAGCATCAAACCCGAAGGCTGGATCAACCGACGCTGATCTTCTGCTCCTCGAAGCAGGCATTCGCTAAATAAAACCGAGCATCGAACCCGAAGGTCGGATCAACCGAAGCTGATCTTCTGCTATCCAAAGCAGGCATTTGCTAAATAAAAGCGAGCATCGAACCCGAAGGCCCGATCAGACGAAGCTGATCTTCTGCTAACCAAACAGGCATTCGCTAAATAAAAGCGAGCATCGAACCCGAAGGTCGGATCAACCGAAGCTGATCATCTGCTATCCAAAGCAGGCATTCGCTAAATAAAATCGAGCATCGAACCCGAAGGCCCGATCAACCGAAGCTGATCTTCTGCTAACCAAACAGGCATTCGCTAAATAAAACCGAGCATCGAACCCGAAGCCCGGATCAACCGAAGCTGATATTCTGCTAACCAAAGAAGGCATTTGCTAAATAAAACCGAGCATCGAACCCGAAGTCACGATCAACTAAAGCTGATCTTCGGCTAACCAAAGCAGGCATTCGCTAAATAAAAGCAAGCATCGAACCTGAAGGCCGGATCAACCGAACTTGATCTTCTGCTATCCAAAGCAGGCATTCGCTAAATAAAAGCGAGCATCGAACCCGAAGGCCCGATCAACTGAAGCTGATCTTCTGCTAACCAAACAGTCATTTGCTAAATAAAAGCGAGCATCGAACCCGAAGGTCAGATCAACCGTAGCTGATCATTTGCTATTCAAAGCAGGCATTCGCTAAATAAAACCGAGCATCGAACCCGAAGACCCGAACAACCGAAGTTGATCTTCTGCTAACCAAAGCAGGCATTCGCTAAATAAAAGCGAGCATCGAACTCGAAGGTCGGATCAACCGAAGCTGATCTTCTGCTAACAAAAGTAGGCATTCGCTAAATAAAAGCGAGCATCGAACCCGAAGGCCGGATCAACTGAAGCTGATCTTCTGCTAAACTAAGCAGCCATTCGCTAAATAAAAGTGAGCATCGAACCCGAAGGCTGGATCAACCGAAGCTGAGCTTCTGCTCCTCGAAGCAGGCATTCGGTAAATAAAAGCGAGCATCGAACCCGAAGGACGAATCAACCGAAGCTGATCTTCTGCTATCCAAAGCAGGCATTCGCTAAATAAAAGCGAGCATCAAACCCGAAGTCACGATCAACTAACGCTGATCTTCGGCTAACCAATGCAGGCATTCGCTAAATAAAAGCAAGCATCGAACCTGAAGGCCGGATCAACCGAAGTTGATCTTCCGCTATCCAAAGCAGGCATTCACTAAATAAAAGCGAGCATTGAACCCGAAGGCCCGATCAACCGAAGCTGATCTTCTGCTAACCAAATAGGCATTCGCTAAATAAAAGCGAGAATCGAACCCGAAGGTCGGATCAACCGAAGCTGATCATCTTCTATCTAAAGCAGGCATTCGCTAAATAAAACCGAGCATCGCACCCGAAGGCCCGAACAACCGAAGCTGATCTTCTGCTAACCAAAGCAGGCATTCGCTAAATAAAAGCGAGCATCGCACCCGAAGGTCGGATCAACTGAAGCTGATCTTCTGCTAACAAAAGCAGGCATTCGCTAAATAAAAGCGAGCATCGAACCTGAAGGCCCGATCAACAGAAGCTGATCTTCTACTAATCTAAGCAGGCATTCGCTAAATAAAAGTGAGCATCGAACCCGAAGGCTGGATCAACCGAAGCTGATCTTCTGCTCCTCGAAGCAGGCATTCGGTAAATAAAAACGAGCATCGAACCCGAAGGTCGGATCAACCGAAGCTGATCTTCTGCTATCCAAAGCAGGAATTCGCTAAATAAAGCGAGCATCGAACCCGAAGGGCTGATCAACCGAAGCTGATGTTCTGCTATCCAAAGCAGGCATTCGCTAAATAAAAGTGAGCATCGAACCCGAAGGCTGGATCAACCGAAGCTGATCTTCTGCTCCTCGAAGCAGGCATTCGGTAAATAAAAACGAGCATCCAACCCGAAGGTCGGATCAACCGAAGCTGATCTTCTGCTATCCAAAGCAGGAATTCGCTAAATAAAGCGAGCATCGAACCCGAAGGGCTGATCAACCGAAGCTGATGTTCTGCTATCCAAAGCAGGCATTCGCTAAATAAAAGTGAGCATCGAACCCGAAGGCTGGATCAACCGAAGCTGATCTTCTGCTCCTCGAAGCAGGCATTCGGTAAATAAAAACGAGCATCCAACCCGAAGGTCGGATCAACCGAAGCTGATCTTCTGCTATCCAAAGCAGGAATTCGCTAAATAAAGCGAGCATCGAACCCTAAGGGCTGATCAACCGAAGCTGATGTTCTGCTATCCAAAGCAGGCATTCGCTAAATAAAAGCGAGCATCGAACCCGAAGGTCGGATCAACCGAAGCTGGTCTTCTACTAACCAAACAGGCATTCGCTAAATAAAAGTGAGCATCGAACCCGAAGGCCCGATCAACCGAAGCTGATCTTCTTCTAACCAAACAGGAATTCGCTAAATAAAACCGAGCATCGAACCTGAAGCCCGGATCAACCGAAACTGAACTTCTGCTATCCAAAGCAGGCATTCGCTAAATAAAAGCGAGCATCGAACCCGAAGTCACGATTAACTAACGCTGATCTTCTGCTAACCAAAGCAGGCATTCGCTAAATAAAAGCAAGCATCGAACCCGAAGGCCGAATCAATCGAAGCTGATCTTTTGCTAACCAAAGCAGGCATTCGCTAAGTAAAAGCGAGCATCGAACCCGAAGGTCGGATCAACCGAAGCTGGTCTTCTACTAACCAAAGCAGGCATTCGCTAAATAAAAGCGAGCATCGAACCCGAAGGCCCGATCAACCGAAGCTGATCTTCTGCTAACCAAACAGGCATTCGCTAAATAAAACCGAGCATCGAACCCGAAGCCCGGATCAACCGAAGCTGATCTTCTGCTAACCAAAGCAGGCATTCGCTAAATAAAACCGAGCATCGAACCCGAAGTCACGATCAACTAACGCTGATCTTCGGCTAACCAAAGCAGGCATTCGCTAAATAAAAGCAAGCATCGAACCTGAAGGCCGGATCAACCGAAGCTGATCTTCCGCTATCCAAAGCAGGCATTCGCTAAATAAAAGCGAGCATCGAACCCGAAGGCCCGATCAACTGAAGCTGATCTTCTGCTAACCAAACAGTCATTTGCTAAATAAAAGCGAGCATCAAACCCGAAGGTCAGATCAACCGTAGCTGATCATTTGCTATTCAAAGCAGGCATTCGCTAAATAAAACCGAGCATCGAACCCGAAGACCCGAACAACCGAAGTTGATCTTCTGCTAACCAAAGCAGGCATTCGCTAAATAAAAGCGAGCATCGAACTCGAAGGTCGGATCAACCGAAGCTGATCTTCTGCTAACAAAAGTAGGCATTCGCTAAATAAAAGCGAGCATCGAACCCGAAGGCGGATCAACTGAAGCTGATCTTCTGCTAAACTAAGCAACCATTCGCTAAATAAAAGTGAGCATCGAACCCGAAGGCTGGATCAACCGAAGCTGAGCTTCTGCTCCTTGAAGCAGGCATTCGGTAAATAAAAGCGAGCATCGAACCCGAAGGACGGATCAACCGAAGCTGATCTTCTGCTATCCAAAGCAGGCATTCGCTAAATAAAAGCGAGCATCGAACCCGAAGTCACGATCAACTAACGCTGATCTTCGGCTAACCAAAGCAGGCATTCGCTAAATAAAAGCAAGCATCGAAACTGAAGGCCGGATCAACCGAAGCTGATCTTCCGCTATCCAAAGCAGGCATTCACTAAATAAAAGCGAGCATCGAACCCGAAGGCCCGATCAACCGAAGCTGATCTTCTGCTAACCAAATAGGCATTCGCTAAATAAAAGCGAGCATCGAACCCGAAGGTCGGATCAACCGAAGCTGATCATCTTCTATCTAAAGCAGGCATTCGCTAAATAAAACCGAGCATCGAACCCGACGGCCCGAACAACCGAAGCTGATCTTCTGCTAACCAAAGCAGGCATTCGCTAAATAAAAGCGAGCATCGCACCCGAAGGTCGGATCAACCGAAGCTGATCTTCTGCTAACAAAAGCAGGCATTCGCAAAATAAAAGCGAGCATCGAACCTGAAGGCCCGATCAACAGAAGCTGATCTTCTGCTAATCTAAGCAGGCATTCGCTAAATAAAAGTGAGCATCGAACCCGAAGGCTGGATCAACCGAAGCTGATCTTCTGCTCCTCGAAGCAGGCATTCGGTAAATAAAAACGAGCATCGAACCCGAAGGTCGGATCAACCGAAGCTGATCTTCTGCTATCCAAAGCAGGAATTCGCTAAATAAAGCGAGCATCGAACCCGAAGGGCTGATCAACCGAAGCTGATGTTCTGCTATCCAAAGCAGGCATTCGCTAAATAAAAGTGAGCACCGAACCCGAAGGCTGGATCAACAGGACCTGATCTTCTGCTCCTCGAAGCAGGCATTCGGTAAATAAAAACGAGCATCCAACCCGAAGGTCGGATCAACCGAAGCTGATCTTCTGCTATCCAAAGCAGGAATTCGCTAAATAAAGCGAGCATCGAACCCGAAGGGCTGATCAACCGAAGCTGATGTTCTGCTATCCAAAGCAGGCATTCGCTAAATAAAAGTGAGCATCGAACCCGAAGGCTGGATCAACCGAAGATGATCTTCTGCTCCTCGAAGCAGGCATTCGGTAAATAAAAACGAGCATCCAACCCGAAGGTCGGATCAACCGAAGCTGATCTTCTGCTATCCAAAGCAGGAATTCGCTAAATAAAGCGAGCATCGAACCCGAAGGGCTGATCAACCGAAGCTGATGTTCTGCTATCCAAAGCAGGCATTTGCTAAATAAAAGCGAGCATCGAACCCGAAGGTCGGATCAACCGAAGCTGGTCTTCTACTAACCAAACAGGCATTCGCTAAATAAAAGTGAGCATCGAACCCGAAGGCCCGATCAACCGAAGCTGATCTTCTTCTAACCAAACAGGAATTCGCTAAATAAAACCGAGCATCGAACCCGAAGCCCGAATCAACCGAAACTGAACTTCTGCTACCCAAAGCAGGCATTCGCTAAATAAAAGCGAGCATCGAACCCGAAGTCACGATCAACTAACGCTGATCTTCTGCTAACCAAAGCAGGCATTCGCTAAATAAAAGCAAGCATCGAACTTGAAGGCCGGATCAACCGAAGCTGATCTTCCGCTATCCAAAGCAGGTATTCGCTAAATAAAAGCGAGCATCGAACCCGAAGGCCCGATCAACTGAAGCTGATCTTCTGCTAACCAAACAGGCATTTGCTAAATAAAAGCGAGCATCGAACCCGAAGGTCGGATCAACCGTAGCTGATCATTTGCTATTCAAAGCAGGAATTCGCTAAATAAAACCGAGCATCGAACCCGAAGGCCCGAACAACCGAAGTTGATCTTCTGCTAACCAAAGCAGGCATTCGCTAAATAAAAGCGAGCATCGAACCCGATGGTTGGATCAACCGAAACTGAACTTCTGCTAACAAAAGCAGACATTCGCTAAATAAAAGCGAGCATCGAACCCGAAGGCCCGATCAACTGAAGCTGATCTTTTGCTAATCTAAGCAGGCATTCGCTAAATAAAAGTGAGCATCGAACCCGAAGGCTGGATCAACCGAAGCTGATATTCTGCTCCTCGAAGCAGGCATTCGGTAAATAAAAGCGAGCATCGAACCCGAAGGACGGATCAACCGAAGCTGATCTTCTGCTATCCAAAGCAGGAATTCGCTAAATAAAGAGAGCATCGAACCCGAAGGCCTGATCAACTGAAGCTGATGTTCTGTTATCCAAAGCAGGCATTCTCTAAATAAAAGTGAGCATCGAACCTGAAGGCTGAATTAACCGAAGCTGATATTCTGCTCCTCGAAGCAGGCATTCGCAAAATAAAAGCGAGCATCGAACCTGAAGGCCGGATCAACCGAAGATGATTTTCTCCTAACAAAGAAGGCATTCTCTAAATAAAAGCGAGCATTGAACCTGAAGGCCAGATCAACCGAAGCTGATGTTCTGCTATCCAAAGCAGGAATTCGCTAAATAAAAGCGGGCATCGAACCCGAAGGCCGATCCAATAGAAGCTGATCTTCTGCTGACCAAAGCAGGCATTCGCTAAATAAAAGCGAGCATCGAACCCGAAGGTCGGATCAACCGAAGCTGGTCTTCTACTAACCAAAGCAGGCATTCGCCAAATAAAGGCGAGCATCAAACCCGAAGGCCCGATCAACCGAAGCTGATCTTCTGCTAACCAAACAGGCATTCGCTAAATAAAAGCAAGCATCGAACTCGAAGCCCGGATCAACCAAAGCGTATCTTCTGCTATCCAAAGTAGGCATTCGCTAAATAAAAGCGAGAATCGAACCCGAAGGCCCGATCAACTAACGCTGATCTTCTGCTAACCAAAGCAGGCATTCGCTAAATAAAAGCGAGCATCGAACCTGAAGGCCGGATCAATCGAAGCTGATCTTCCGCTATCCAAAGCAGGAATTCGCTAAATAAAAGCGAGCATCGAACCCAAAGGCCGGATAACCGAAGCTGATCATCTGCTATCCAAAGCAGGCATTCGCTAAATAAAACAGAGCATCGAACCCGAAGGCCCGAACAACCGAAGCTGATCTTCTGCTAACCAAAGCAGGCATTCGTTAAATAAAAGCGAGCATCGAACCCGAATGCCGGATCAACCGAAGCTGATCTTCTGCTAACCAAAGTAGGCATTCTGTAAATAAAAGCGAGCATCGAACCTGAAGGCCGGATCAACCGAAGCTGATCTTCTGTTAACTAAAGCACGCATTCGCTAAATAAAAGCGAGCATCGAACCAGAAGGCCGGATCAACAAAAGATGATCTTCTGCTAATCTAAGCAGGCATTCGCTAAATAAAAACGAGCATCAAACCCGAAGGCTGGATCAATCGAAGCTGATCTTCTGCTCCTCGAAGTAGGAATTCGCTAAATAAAAGCGAGCATCGAACCCGAAGGTCGGATCAACCGAAGATGATCTTCTGCTATCCAAAGCAGGCATTCGCTAAATAAAAGCGAGCATCGAACCCAAAGGCCCGATCAACCGAAGCTGATCTTCTGCTAACCAAAGCAGGCATTCGCTAAATAAAAGCGAGCATCGAACCCAAAGGTCGGATCAACCGAAGCTGATGTTCTGCTAACCAAAGCAGGTATTCGCTAAATAAAAGCGAGCATCGAACCCGAAGGCCCGATCAACAGAAGCTGATCTTCTGCAAATCTAAGCAGGCATTCGCTAAATAAAAGTGAGCATCGAACCTGAAGGCTAGATCAACTGAAGCTGATCTTCTGCTCCTCGAAGCAGGCATTCGCTAAATAAAATCGAGCATCGAACCTGAAGGCCGGATCAACCGAAGGTGATCTTCTGCTAACTTAAGCAGGCATTCGCTAAATAAAAGCGAGCATCGAACCCGAAGGCCGGATCAACCGAAGCTGATCTTCTGCTATCCAAAGCAGGCATTTGCTAAATAAAAGCGAGCATCGAACCCGAAGTCACGATCAACTAACGCTGATCTTCTGCTAACCAAAGCAGGCATTCGCTAAATAAAAGCAAGCATCGAACTTGAAGGCCGGATCAACCGAAGCTGATCTTCCGCTATCCAAAGCAGGCATTCGCTAAATAAAAGCGAGCATCGAACCCGAACGCCCGATCAACTGAAGCTGATCTTCTGCTATCCAAACAGGCATTTGCTAAATAAAAGCGAGCATCGAACCCGAAGGTCGGATCAACCGTAGCTGATCATTTGCTATTCAAAGCAGGAATTCGCTAAATAAAACCGAGCATCGAACCCGAAGGCCCGAACAACCGAAGTTGATCTTCTGCTAACCAAAGCAGGCATTCGCTAAATTAAAGCGAGCATCGAACCCGAAGGTCGGATCAACCGAAACTGATCTTCTGCTAACAAAAGTAGACATTCTCTAAATAAAAGCGAGCATCGAACCCGAAGGCCCGATCAACTGAAGCTGATCTTTTGCTAATCTAAGCAGGCATTCGCTAAATAAAAGTGAGCATCGAACCCGAAGGCTGGATCAACCGAAGCAGATATTCTGCTCCTCGAAGCAGGCATTCGGTAAATAAAAGCGAGCATCGAACCCGAAGGATGGATCAACCGAAGCTGATCTTCTGCTATCCAAAGCAGGAATTCGCTAAATAAAGAGAGCATCGAACCCGAAGGCCTGATCAACTGAAGCTGATGTTCTGTTATCCAAAGCAGGCATTCTCCAAATAAAAGTGAGCATCAAACCTGAAGGCTGGATTAATCGAAGCTGATCTTCTTCTCCTCGAAGCAGGCATTCGCAAAATAAAAGCGAGCATCGAACCTGAAGGCCGGATCAACCGAAGATGATCTTCTCCTAACAAAGAAGGCATTCTCTAAATAAAAGCGAGCATCAAACCTTAAGGCCAGATCAACCGAAGCTGATGTTCTGCTATCCAAAGCAGGCATTCGCTAAATAAAAGCGAGCATCGAACCTGAAGGCCGAATCAATAGAAGTTGATCTTCTGCTGACCAAAGCAGGCATTCGCTAAATAAAAGCGAGCATCGAACCCGAAGGTCGGATCAACCGAAGCTGGTCTTCTACTAACCAAAGCAGGTATTCGCTAAATAAAGGCGAGCATCAAACCCGAATGCCCGATCAACCGAAGCTGATATTCTGCTAACCAAACAGGCATTCGCTAAATAAAAGCAAGCATCGAACTCGAAGCCTGGATCAACCAAAGTTGATCTTCTGCTATCCAAAGTAGGAATTCGCTAAATAAAAGCGAGAATCGAACCCGAAGGCCCGATCAACTAACGCTGATCTTCTGCTAACCAAAGCAGGCATTCGCTAAATAAAAGCGAGCATCGAACCCGAAGGTCGGATCAACCGAAGCTGGTCTTCTACTAACCAAAGCAGGAATTCGCCAAATAAAGGCGAGCATCAAACCCGAAGGCCCGATCAACCGAAGCTGATCTTCTGCTAACCAAACAGGCATTCGCTAAATAAAAGCAAGCATCGAACTCGAAGCCCGGATCAACCAAAGCGTATCTTCTGCTATCCAAAGTAGGCATTTGCTAAATAAAAGCGAGAATCGAACCCGAAGGCCCGATCAACTAACGCTGATCTTATGCTAACCAAAGCAGGCATTCGCTAAATAAAAGCGAGCATCGAACCTGAAGGCCGGATCAATCGAAGCTGATCTTCCGCTATCCAAAGCAGGCATTCGCTAAATAAAAGCGAGCATCGAACCCAAAGGCCGGATAACCGAAGCTGATCATCTGCTATCCAAAGCAGGCATTCGCTAAATAAAACAGAGCATCGAACCCGAAGGCCCGAACAACCGAAGCTGATCTTCTGCTAACCAAAGCAGGCATTCGTTAAATAAAAGCGAGCATCGAACCCGAATGCCAGATCAACCGAAGCTGATCTTCTGCTAACCAAAGTAGGCATTCTGTAAATAAAAGCGAGCATCGAACCTGAAGGCCGGATCAACCGAAGCTGATCTTCTGTTAACTAAAGCACGCATTCGCTAAATAAAAGCGAGCATCGAACCAGAAGGCCGGATCAACAAAAAATGATCTTCTGCTAATCTAAGCAGGCATTCGGTAAATAAAAACGAGCATCAAACCCGAAGGCTGGATCAATCGAAGCTGATCTTCTGCTCCTCGAAGTAGGCATTCGCTAAATAAAAGCGAGCATCGAACCCAAAGGTCGGATCAACCGAAGATGATCTTCTGCTATCCAAAGCAGGCATTCGCTAAATAAAAGCGAGCATCGAACCCGAAGGCCCGATCAACCGAAGCTGATCTTCTGCTAACCAAAGCAGGCATTCGCTAAATAAAAGCGAGCATCGAACCCAAAGGTCGGATCAACCGAAGCTGATGTTCTGCTAACCAAAGCAGGTATTCGCTAAATAAAAGCGAGCATCGAACCCGAAGGCCCGATCAACAGAAGCTGATCTTCTGCAAATCTAAGCAGGCATTCGCTAAATAAAAGTGAGCATCGAACCTGAAGGCTAGATCAACTGAAGCTGATCTTCTGCTCCTCGAAGCAGGCATTCGCTAAATAAAATCGAGCATCGAACCTGAAGGCCGGATCAACCGAAGGTGATCTTCTGCTAACTTAAGCAGGCATTCGCTAAATAAAAGCGAGCATCGAACCCGAAGGCCGGATCAACCGAAGCTGATCTTCTGCTATCCAAAGCAGGCATTTGCTAAATAAAAGCGAGCATCGAACCCGAAGTCACGATCAACTAACGCTGATCTTCTGCTAACCAAAGCAGGCATTCGCTAAATAAAAGCAAGCATCGAACTTGAAGGCCGGATCAACCGAAGCTGATCTTCCGCTATCCAAAGCAGGCATTCGCTAAATAAAAGCGAGCATCGAACCCGAAGGCCCGATCAACTGAAGCTGATCTTCTGCTAACCAAACAGGCATTTGCTAAATAAAAGCGAGCATCGAACCCGAAGGTCGGATCAACTGTAGTTGATCATTTGCTATTCAAAGCAGGAATTCGCTAAATAAAACAGAGCATCGAACCCGAAGGCCCGAACAACCGAAGTTGATATTCTGCTAACCAAAGCAGGCATTCGCTAAATAAAAGCGAGCATCGAACCCGAAGGTCGGATCAACCGAAACTGATCTTCTGCTAACAAAAGTAGACATTCTCTAAATAAAAGCGAGCATCGAACCCGAAGGCCCGATCAACTGAAGCTGATCTTTTGCTAATCTAAGCAGGCATTCGCTAAATAAAAGTGAGCATCGAACCCGAAGGCTGGATCAATCGAAGCTGATATTCTGCTCCTCGAAGCAGGCATTCGGTAAATAAAAGCGAGCATCGAACCCGAAGGATGGATCAACCGAAGCTGATCTTCTGCTATCCAAAGCAGGAATTCGCTAAATAAAGAGAGCATCGAACCCGAAGGCCTGATCAACTGAAGCTGATGTTCTGTTATCCAAAGCAGGCATTCTCTAAATAAAAGTGAGCATCAAACCTGAAGGCTGGATTAACCGAAGCTGATCTTCTGCTCCTCGAAGCAGGCATTCGCAAAATAAAAGCGAGCATCGAACCTGAAGGCCGGATCAACCGAAGATGATCTTCTCCTAACAAAGAAGGCATTCTCTAAATAAAAGCGAGCATCAAACCTTAAGGCCTGATAAACCGAAGCTGATGTTCTGCTATCCAAAGCAGGCATTCGCTAAATAAAAGCGAGCATCGAACCTGAAGGCCGAATCAATAGAAGTTGATCTTCTGCTGACCAAAGCAGGCATTCGCTAAATAAAAGCGAGCATCGAACCCGAAGGTCGGATCAACCGAAGCTGGTCTTCTACTAACCAAAGCAGGTATTCGCTAAATAAAGGCGAGCATCAAACCCGAAGGCCCGATCAACCGAAGTTGATCTTCTGCTAACCAAACAGGCATTCGCTAAATAAAAGCAAGCATCGAACTTGAAGCCTGGATCAACCAAAGCTGATCTTCTGCTATCCAAAGTAGGAATTCGCTAAATAAAAGCGAGAATCGAACCCGAAGGCCCGATCAACTAACGCTGATCTTCTGCTAACCAAAGCAGGCATTCGCTAAATAAAAGCGAGCATCGAACCTGAAGGCCGGATCAACCGAAGCTGATCTTCCACTATCCAAAGCAGGCATTCGCTAAATAAAAGCGAGCATCGAACCCAAAGGCCGGATAACCGAAGCTGTTCATCTGCTATCCAAAGCAGGCATTCGCTAAATAAAACAGAGCATCGAACCCGAAGGCCCGAACAACCGAAGCTGATCATCTGCTAACCAAAGCAGGCATTCGTTAAATAAAAGCGAGCATCGAACCCGAATGCCGGATCAACCGAAGCTGATCTTCTGCTAACCAAAGTAGGCATTCTCTAAATAAAAGCGAGCATCGAACCTGAAGGCCGATCAACAGAAGCTGATCTTCTGTTAACTAAAGCAGGCATTCACTAAATAAAAGCGAGCATCGAACCAGAAGGCCGGATCAACAAAAGATGATCTTCTGCTAAGCTAAGCAGGCATTCGCTAAATAAAAACGAGCATCAAACCCGAAGGCTGGATCAATTGAACCTGATCTTCTGCTCCTCGAAGTAGGCATTCGCTAAATAAAAGCGAGAATCGAACCCGATGGTCGGATCAACCGAAGATGATCTTCTGCTATCCAAAGCAAGCATTCGCTAAATAAAAGCGAGCATCGAACCCGAAAGCCCGATCAACCGAAGCTGATCTTCTGCTAACCAAAGCAGGCATTCGCTAAATAAAAGCGAGCATCGAACCCAAAGGTCGGATCAACCGAAGCTGATGTTCTGCTAACCAAAGCAGGTATTCGCTAAATAAAAGCGAGCATCGAACCCGAAGGCCCGATCAACAGAAGCTGATCTTCTGCAAATCTAAGCAGGCATTCGCTAAATAAAAGTGAGCATCGAACCTGAAGGCTAGATCAACTGAAGCTGATCTTCTGCTGCTCGAAGCAGGCATTCGCTAAATAAAATCGAGCATCGAACCTGAAGGCCGGATCAACCGAAGCTGATCTTCTGCTAACTTAGGTAGGCATTCGCTAAATAAAAGCGAGCATCGAACCCGAAGGTCGGATCAACCGAAGTTGATCTTCTGCTATCCAAAGCAGGAATTTGCTAAATAAAAGTGAGCAACGAACCTAAAGGCTAGATCAACCAAAGCTGATCTTCTGCTCCTCGAAGCAGGCATTCGCTAAATAAAAGCGAGCATCGAACCTGAAGGCCGGATCAATCGAAGCTGATCTTCACCTAACCAAAGAAGGCATTCGCTAAATAAAACCGAGCATCAAACCCGATGGCCGGATCAACTGAAGCTGATATTCTGTTATCCAAAGCAGGAATTTGCTAAATAAAAGCGAGCATCGAACCCGAAGGTCCAATCAACTGAAGCTGATCTTATGCTAACCAAAGTAGGCATTCGCTAAATAAAAGCGAGCATCGAACCCGAAGGTCGGATCAACCGAAGCTGGTCTTCTATTAACCAAAGCAGTTATTCACTAAATAAAAGCGAGCATCAAACCCGAAGGCCCGATCAACTGAAGCTGATGTTCTGCTAACCAAACAGGCATTCGCTAAATAAAAGCGAGCATCGAACCCGAAGCCCGGATCAACCGAAACTGATCTTCTGCTATCTAAAGCAGGCATTCGCTAAATAAAAGCGAGCATCGAACCCGAAGTCACGATCAACTAACGCTGGTCTTCTGCTAACCAAAGCACGCATTCGCTAAATAAAAGCAAGCATCGAACTTGAAGGCCGGATCAACCGAAGCTGATCTTCCGCTATCCATAGCAGGCATTCGCTAAATAAAAGCGAGCATCGAACCCGAAGGCCCGATCAACTGAAGCTGATCTTCTGCTAACCAAACAGGCATTTGCTAAATAAAAGCGAGCATCGAACCCGAAGGTCGGATCAACCGTAGCTGATCATTTGCTATTCAAAGCAGGAATTCGCTAAATAAAACCGAGCATCGAACCCGAAGGCCCGAATAACCGAAGTTGATCTTCTGCTAACCAAAGCAGGCATTCGCTAAATAAAAGCGAGCATCGAACCCGAAGGTCGAATCAACCGAAACTGATCTTCTGCTAACAAAAGCAGACATTCGCTAAATAAAAGCGAGCATCGAACCCGAAGGCCCGATCAACTGAAGATGATCTTTTGCTAATCTAAGCAAGCATTCGCTAAATAAAAGTGAGCATCGAACCCGAAGGCTGGATCAACCGAAGCTGATATTCTGCTCCTCGAAGCAGGCATTCGATAAATAAAAGCGAGCATCGAACCTGAAGGATGGATCAACCGAAGCTGATCTTCTGCTATCCAAAGCAGGAATTCGCTAAATAAAGAGAGCATCGAACCCGAAGGCCTGATCAACTGAAGCTGATGTTCTGTTATCCAAAGCAGGCATTCTCTAAATAAAAGTGAGCATCGAACCTGAAGGCTGGATTAACCGAAGCTGATCTTCTGCTCCTCGAAGCAGGCATTCGCAAAATAAAAGCGAGCATCGAACCTGAAGGCCAGATCAACCGAAGCTGATGTTCTGCTATGCAAAGCAGGCATTCGCTAAATAAAAGCGAGCATTGAACCCGAAGGCCGAATCAATAGAAGCTGATCTTCTGCTGACCAAAGCAGGCATTCGCTAAATAAAAGCGAGCATCGAACTCGAAGGTCGGATCAACCGAAGCTGGTCTTCTACTAACCAAAGCAGGCATTCGCTAAATAAAGGCGAGCATCAAACCCAAAGGCCCGATCAACCGAAGCTGATCTTCTGCTAACCAAACAGGCATTCGCTAAATAAAAGCAAGCATCAAACTCGAAGCTCGGATCAACCAAAGCTGATCTTCTGCTATCCAAAGTAGGCATTCGCTAAATAAAAGCGAGAATCGAACCCGAAGGCCCGATCAACTAACGCTGATCTTCTGCTAACCAAAGCAGGCATTCGCTAAATAAAAGCGAGCATCGAACCTGAAGGCCGGATCAACCGAAGCTGATCTTCCGCTATCCAAAGCAGGCATTCGCTAAATAAAAGCGAGCATCGAACCCAAAGGCCGGATAACCGAAGCTGATCATCTGCTATCCACGGCAGGCATTCGCTAAATAAAACAGAGCATCGAACCCGAAGGCCCGAACAACCGAAGCTGATCTTCTGCTAACCAAAGCAGGCATTCGTTAAATAAAAGCGAGCATCGAACCCGAATCCCGGATCAACCGAAGCTGATCTTCTACTAACCAAAGTAGGCATTCTCTAAATAAAAGCGAGCATCGAACCTGAACGCCTGATCAACCGAAGCTGATCTTCTGTTAACTAAAGCAGGCATTCGCTAAATAAAATCGAGCAACGAACCAGAAGGCCGGATCAACAAAAGATGATCTTCTGCTAATCTAAGCAGGCATTCGCTAAATAAAAACGAGCATCAAACCCGAAGGCTGGATCAATCGAAGCTGATCTTCTGCTCCTCGAAGTAGGCATTCGCTAAATAAAAGCGAGCATCGAACCCGAAGGTCGGATCAACCGAAGATGATCTTCTGCTATCCAAAGCAGGCATTCGCTAAATAAAAGCGAGCATCGAACCCGAAGGCCCGATCAACCGAAGCTGATCTTCTGCTAACCAAAGCAGGCATTCGCTAAATAAAAGAGAGCATCGAACCCAAAGGTTGGATCAACCGAAGCTGATGTTCTGCTAACCAAAGCAGGTATTCGCTAAATAAAAGCGAGCATCGAACCCGAAGGCCCGATCAACAGAAGCTGATCTTCTGCAAATCTAAGCAGGCATTCGCTAAATAAAAGTGAGCATCGAACCTGAAGGCTAGATCAACTAAAGCTGATCTTCTGCTCCTTGAAGCAGGCATTCGCTAAATAAAATCGAGCATCGAACCTGAAGGCCGGAATAACCGAAGCTGATCTTCTGCTAACTTAAGCAAGCATTCGCTAAATAAAAGTGAGCATCGAACCCGAAGGCCGGATCAACCGAAGCTGATCTTCTGCTATCCAAAGCAGGCATTTGCTAAATAAAAGCGAGCATCGAACCTAAAGGCTGGATCAACCAAAGCTGATCTTCTGCTCCTCGAAGGAGGCATTCGCTAAATAAAAGCGAGCATCGAACCTGAAGGCCGGATCTATCGAAGCTGATCTTCACCTAACCAAAGAAGGCATTCGCTAAATAAAACCGAGCATCGAACCCGATGGCCGGATCAACCGAAGCTGATATTCTGTTATCCAAAGCAGGCATTTGCTAAATAAAAGCGAGCATCGAACCCGAAGGTCCAATCAACTGAAGCTGATCTTATGCTAACCAAAGTAGGCATTCGCTAAATAAAAGCGAGCATCGAACCCGAAGGTCGGATCAACCGAAGCTGGTCTTCTATTAACCAAAGCAGTTATTCGCTAAATAAAAGCGAGCATCAAACCCGAAGGCCCGATCAACTGAAGCTGATGTTATGCTAACCAAACAGGCATTCGCTAAATAAAAGCGAGCATCGAACCCGAAGGCCGGATCAACTGAAGCTGATCTTCAGCTATCCAAAGCAGGCATTCGCTAAATAAAAGCGAGCATCGAACCCGAAGGCCCGATCAACCAAAGTTGACCTTCTGCTAACCAAAGCAGGCATTCGCTAAATAAAAGCAAGCATCGAACCCGAAAGTCGGATCAACCGAAGCTGGTCTTCTACTAACCAAAGCAGGCATTCGCTAAATAAAAGCGAGCATCAAACCCGAAGGCCCAATCAACCGAAGCTGATCTTTTGCTAATCTAAGCAGGCATTCACTAAATAAAAGCAAGCATCAAACCCGAAGGCCGGATCAACCGAAGCTTATCTTCTGCTTCTCGAAGCAGGAATTCGCTAAATAAAAGCGAGCATCGAACCCGAAGGTCGGTTCAACTGAAGCTGATCTTCTGCTATCCAAAGCAGGAATTCGCTAAATAAAAGCGAGCATCGAGCCCGAAGGCCCGATCAACCGAAGCTGATCTTCTGCTAACCAAAGCAAGCATTAGCTATATAAAAGCGAGCATCAAACCCGAAGGCCTGATCAACCAAAGCTGATCTTCTGCTAACCAGAACAGGCATTCGCTTAATAAAAGCGAGCATCAAACCCGAAGGCTCGATCAACAAAAGCTGATCTTCTGCTAATCTAAGCAAGCATTCGCTAATTAAAAGTGAGCGTCGAACCTGAAGGCCGGATCAACCGAAGCTGATATTCTGCTATCCAAAGCAGGCACTCGGTAAATTAAAGCGAGCATCGAATCCGAAGGCCGGATCAACCGAAGCTGATGTTCTGCTATCCAAAGTAGGCATTTGCTAAATAAAAGTGAGCATCGAACCTAAAGGCTGGATCAACCAAAGCTGATCTTCTGCTCCTCGAAGCAGGCATTCGCTAAATAAAAGCGAGCATCGAACCTGAAGGCCGGATCAATCGAAGCTGGTCTTCACCTAACCAAAGAAGGCATTCGCTAAATAAAAGCGAGCATCGAACCCGAAGGCCGGATCAACCGAAGCTGATGTTCTGTTAACCAAAGTAGGCATTCGCTAAATAAAAGCGAGCATTGAACCCGAAGGTCGGATCAACCAAAGCTGGTCTTCTATTAACCAAAGCAGGTATTCGCTAAATAAAAGCGAGCATCGAACCCGAAGGCCTGATCAACCGAAGCTGATCTTCAGCTAACCAAACACGCATTCGCTAAATAAAAGCGAGCATCGAACCCGAAGGCCAGATCAATCGAAGCGGATCTTCTGCTATCCAAAGCAGGCATTCGCTAAATAAAAGCGAGCATGGAACCCGAAGGCCTGATCAACAGAAGATGATCTTCTGCTAATCTAAGAAGGCATTCGCTAAATAAAAATGAGCAGCGAACCCAAAGGCTGGATCAACCGAAGCTGATCTTCTACTCCTCGAAGCAAGCATTCGCTAAATAAAAGCGAGCATCGAACCCGAAGGTCGGTTCAACCAAAGCTGATCTTCTGCTATCCAAAGCAGGAATTCGCTAAATAAAAGCGAGCATTGAACCCGAAGGCCCGATCAACCGAAGCTGATCTTCTGCTAACCAATGCAAGCATTAGCTAAATAAAAGCGAGCATCGAACCCGAAGGCCCGATCAACCAAAGCTGATCTTCTGCTAACCAAAGCAGGCATTCGCTTAATAAAACGAGCATCAAACCCGAAGGCCCGATCAACAAAAGCTAATCTTCTGCTAATCTAAGCAGGCATTCGCTAATTAAAAGTGAGCGTCGAACCCGAAGGCTGGATCAACCAAAGCTAATCTTCTGCTCCTCGAGGCAGGTATTCGCTAAATAAAAGCGAGCATCGAACCTGAAGGCCGGATCAACCGAAGCTGATCTTCTGCTATCCAAAGCAGGCATTCGTTAAATTAAAGCGAGCATCGAATCCGAAGGCCGGACCAACCGAAGCTGATGTTCTGTTATCCAAAACAGGCATTCGCTAAATAAAAGTGAGCATCGAACCTAAAGGCTGGATCAACCAAAACTGATCTTCTGCTCCTCGAAGCAGGCATTCGCTAAATAAAAGTGAGCATCAAACCTGAAGGCCGAATCAATCAAAGCTGATCTTCACCTAACCAAAGAAGGCATTCGCTAAATAAGACCGAGCATCGAACCCGTAGGCTGGATCAACCGAAGCTGATGTTCTGTTATCCAAAGCAGGCATTTGCTAAATAAAAGCGAGCATCGAACCCGAAGGCCCAATCAACTGAAGCTGATCTTATGCTAACCAAAGTAGGCATTCGCTAAATAAAAGCGAGCATCGAACCCGAAGGTCAGATAAACCGAAGCTGGTCTTCTATTAACCAAAGCAGGCATTCGCTAAATAAAAGCGAGCATCGAACCCGAAGGCCGGATCAACCGAAGCTGATCTTCTGCTAACCAAACAGGCATTCGCTAAATAAAAGCGAGCATCGAACCCGAAGGCCGGATGAACCGAAGCTGATCTTCTGCTATCCAAAGCAGGCAATCGCTAAATAAAAGCGAGCATCGAACCCGAAGGCCCGATCAACCAAAGTTGATCTTCTGCTAACCAAAGCAGGCATTCGCTAAATAAAAGCAAGCATCGAACCCGAAGGTCGGATCAACCGAAGTTGATCTTCTGCTAACCAAAGCAGACATTCGCTAAATAAAAGCGAGCATCGAACCCATAGGCCGGATCAAACGAAGCTGATATTCTGCTATCCAAAGCAGGCATTCGCTAAATAAAAGCAAGCATCGAACCCGAAGGTCGGATCAACCGAAGCTGTTCTTCTACTAACCAAAGCAGGCATTCGCTAAATAAAAGCGAGCATCGAACCCGAAGGCCCGATCAACCGAAGCTGATCTTTTGCTAATCTAAGCAGGCATTCGCTAAATAAAAAGTGAGCATCGAACCCAAAGGCCGGATCAACCGAAGCTGATCTTCTGCTCCTCGAAGCAGGCATTCGCTAAATAAAAGCGAGCATCGAACCCGAAGGTCGGTTCCACCGAAGCTGATCTTCTGCTATCCAAAGCAGGAATTCGCTAAATAAAAGCGAGCATCGAACCCGAAGGCCCGATCAACCGAAGCTGATCTTCTGTTAACCAAAGCAAGCATTAGCTAAATAAAAGCGAGCATCGAACCCGAAGGCCCGATCAACCAAAGCTGATCTTCTGCTAACCAAAGCAGGCATTCGCTTAATAAAAGCGAGCATCGAACCCGAAGGCTCGATCAATAAAAGTTGATCTTCTGCTAATCTAAGCAAGCATTCGCTAATTAAAAGTGAGCGTTGAACCCGAAGGCTGGATCAACCGAAGCTGATCTTTTGCTCCTCGATGCAGGTATTCGCTAAATAAAAGCGAGCATCGAAACCGAAGGCCGGACCAACCGAAGCTGATGTTCTACTATCCAAAGCAGGCATTCTCTAAATAAAAGTGAGCATCGAACCTAAAGGCTGGATCAACCAAAGCTGATCTTCTGCTCCTCGAAGCAGGCATTCGCTAAATAAAATCGAGCATTGAACCTGAAGGCCGGATCAATCGAATTTGATCTTCACCTAACCAAAGAAGGCATTCGCTAAATAAAACCGAGCATCGAACCCGAAGGCCGGATCAACCGAAGCTGATGTTCTATTATCCAAAGCAGGCATTTGCTAAATAAAAGCGAGCATCGAACCCGAAGGCCCAATCAACTAAAGCTGATCTTCTCCTAACCAAAGTAGGCATTCGCTAAATAAAAGCGAGCATCAAACTCGAAGGTCGGATCAGACGAAGCTGGTCTTCTATTAACCAATGCAGGCATTCGCTAAATAAAAGCGAGCATCGAACCCGAAGGCCCGATCAACCGAAGCTGATCTTCTGCTAACCAAACAGGCATTCGCTAAATAAAAACGAGCATCGAACTCGAAGGCCGGATCAACCGAAGCTGATCTTCTGCTATCCAAAGCAGGCATTCGCTAAATAAAAGCGAGCATCGAACCCGAAGGCCCGATCAACCAAAGTTGATCTTCTGCTAACCAAAGCAGGCATTCGCTAAATAAAAGCAAGCATCGAACCCGAAGGTCGGATCAACCGATTTGATCTTCTGCTAACCAAAGCAGACATTCGCTAAATAAAAGCGAGCATCGAACCCATAGGCCAGATCAAACGAAGCTGATATTCTGCTATCCAAAGCAGGCATTCGCTAAATAAAAGCGAGCATCGAACCCGAAGGTCGGATCAACCGAAGCTGGTCTTCTACTAACCAAAGCAGGCATTCGCTAAATAAAAGCGAGCATCGAACCCGAAGGCCCGATCAACCGAAGCTGATCTTTTGCTAATCTAAGCAGGCATTCGCTAAATAAAAAGTGAGCATCGAACCCGAAGGCTCGATCAACAAAAGCTGATCTTCTGCTAATCTAAGCAAGCATTCGCTAATTAAAAGTGAGCGTCGAACCCGAAGGCTGGATCAACCGAAGTTGATCTTTTGCTCCTCGATGCAGGTATTCGCTAAATAAAAGCGAGCATCGAATCCGAAGGCCGGACCAACCGAAGCTGATGTTTTACTATCCAAAGCAGGCATTCGCTAAATAAAAGTGAGCATCGAACCTAAAGGCTGGATCAACCAAAGCTGATCTTCTGCTCCTCGAAGCAGGCATTCGCTAAATAAAATCGAGCATTGAACCTGAAGGCCGGATCAATCGAATTTGATCTTCACCTAACCAAAGAAGGCATTCGCTAAATAAAACCGAGCATCGAACCCGAAGGCCGGATCAACCGAAGTTGATGTTCTATTATCGAAAGCAGGCATTTGCTAAACAAAAGCGAGCATCGAACCCGAAGGCCCAATCAACTAAAGCTGATCTTCTCCTAACCAAAGTAGGCATTCGCTAAATAAAAGCGAGCATCGAACCCGAAGTTCGGATCAGACGAAGCTGGTCTTCTATTAACCAATGCAGGCAATCGCTAAATAAAAGCGAGCATCGAACCCGAAGGCCCGATCAACCAAAGTTGATCTTCTGCTAACCAAAGCAGGCATTCGCTAAATAAAAGCAAGCATCGAACCCGAAGGTCGGATCAACCGAAGTTGATCTTCTGCTAACCAAAGCAGACATTCGCTAAATAAAAGCGAGCATCGAACCCATAGGCCGGATCAAACGAAGCTGATATTCTGCTATCCAAAGCAGGCATTCGCTAAATAAAAGCAAGCATCGAACCCGAAGGTCGGATCAACCGAAGCTGTTCTTCTACTAACCAAAGCAGGCATTCGCTAAATAAAAGCGAGCATCGAACCCGAAGGCCCGATCAACCGAAGCTGATCTTTTGCTAATCTAAGCAGGCATTCGCTAAATAAAAAGTGAGCATCGAACCCAAAGGCCGGATCAACCGAAGCTGATCTTCTGCTCCTCGAAGCAGGCATTCGCTAAATAAAAGCGAGCATCGAACCCGAAGGTCGGTTCCACCGAAGCTGATCTTCTGCTATCCAAAGCAGGAATTCGCTAAATAAAAGCGAGCATCGAACCCGAAGGCCCGATCAACCGAAGCTGATCTTCTGCTAACCAAAGCAAGCATTAGCTAAATAAAAGCGAGCATCGAACCCGAAGGCCCGATCAACCAAAGCTGATCTTCTGCTAACCAAAGCAGGCATTCGCTTAATAAAAGCGAGCATCGAACCCGAAGGCTCGATCAATAAAAGTTGATCTTCTGCTAATCTAAGCAAGCATTCGCTAATTAAAAGTGAGCGTTGAACCCGAAGGCTGGATCAACCGAAGCTGATCTTTTGCTCCTCGATGCAGGTATTCGCTAAATAAAAGCGAGCATCGAAACCGAAGGCCGGACCAACCGAAGCTGATGTTCTACTATCCAAAGCAGGCATTCTCTAAATAAAAGTGAGCATCGAACCTAAAGGCTGGATCAACCAAAGCTGATCTTCTGCTCCTCGAAGCAGGCATTCGCTAAATAAAATCGAGCATTGAACCTGAAGGCCGGATCAATCGAATTTGATCTTCACCTAACCAAAGAAGGCATTCGCTAAATAAAACCGAGCATCGAACCCGAAGGCCGGATCAACCGAAGCTGATGTTCTATTATCCAAAGCAGGCATTTGCTAAATAAAAGCGAGCATCGAACCCGAAGGCCCAATCAACTAAAGCTGATCTTCTCCTAACCAAAGTAGGCATTCGCTAAATAAAAGCGAGCATCAAACTCGAAGGTCGGATCAGACGAAGCTGGTCTTCTATTAACCAATGCAGGCATTCGCTAAATAAAAGCGAGCATCGAACCCGAAGGCCCGATCAACCGAAGCTGATCTTCTGCTAACCAAACAGGCATTCGCTAAATAAAAGCGAGCATCGAACTCGAAGGCCGGATCAACCGAAGCTGATCTTCTGCTATCCAAAGCAGGCATTCGCTAAATAAAAGCGAGCATCGAACCCGAAGGCCCGATCAACCAAAGTTGATCTTCTGCTAACCAAAGCAGGCATTCGCTAAATAAAAGCAAGCATCGAACCCGAAGGTCGGATCAACCGATTTGATCTTCTGCTAACCAAAGCAGACATTCGCTAAATAAAAGCGAGCATCGAACCCATAGGCCAGATCAAACGAAGCTGATATTCTGCTATCCAAAGCAGGCATTCGCTAAATAAAAGCGAGCATCGAACCCGAAGGTCGGATCAACCGAAGCTGGTCTTCTACTAACCAAAGCAGGCATTCGCTAAATAAAAGCGAGCATCGAACCCGAAGGCCCGATCAACCGAAGCTGATCTTTTGCTAATCTAAGCAGGCATTCGCTAAATAAAAAGTGAGCATCGAACCCGAAGGCTCGATCAACAAAAGCTGATCTTCTGCTAATCTAAGCAAGCATTCGCTAATTAAAAGTGAGCGTCGAACCCGAAGGCTGGATCAACCGAAGTTGATCTTTTGCTCCTCGATGCAGGTATTCGCTAAATAAAAGCGAGCATCGAATCCGAAGGCCGGACCAACCGAAGCTGATGTTTTACTATCCAAAGCAGGCATTCGCTAAATAAAAGTGAGCATCGAACCTAAACGCTGGATCAACCAAAGCTGATCTTCTGCTCCTCGAAGCAGGCATTCGCTAAATAAAATCGAGCATTGAACCTGAAGGCCGGATCAATCGAATTTGATCTTCACCTAACCAAAGAAGGCATTTTCTAAATAAAACCGAGCATCGAACCCGAAGGCCGGATCAACCGAAGTTGATGTTCTATTATCGAAAGCAGGCATTTGCTAAACAAAAGCGAGCATCGAACCCGAAGGCCCAATCAACTAAAGCTGATCTTCTCCTAACCAAAGTAGGCATTCGCTAAATAAAAGCGAGCATCGAACCCGAAGGTCGGATCAGACGAAGCTGGTCTTCTATTAATCAATGCAGGCATTCGCTAAATAAAAGCGAGCATCGAACCCGAAGGCCCGATCAACCGAAGCTGATCTTCTGCTAACCAAACAGGCATTCGCTAAATAAAAGCGAGCATCGAACCCGAAGGCCGGATCAACCGAAGCTGATCTTCTGCTATCCAAAGCAGGCATTCGCTAAATAAAAGCGAGCATCGAACCCGAAGGCCCGATCAACCAAAGTTGATCTTCTGCTAACTAAAGCAGGCATTCGCTAAATAAAAGCAAGCATCGAACCCATAGGCCGTATCAACCGAAGCTGATATTCTGCTATCCAAAGCAGGCATTCGCTAAATAAAAGCGAGCATCGAACCCGAAGGTCGGATCAACCGAAGCTGGTCTTCTACTAACCAAAGCAGGCATTCGCTAAATAAAAGCGAGCATCGAACCTGACGACCCAATCAACCGAAGCTGATCTTCTGCTAACCAAACAGGCATTCGCTAAATAAAAGCAAGCATCGAACCCGAAGCCTGGATCAACTGAAGCTGATCTTCTGCTATATAAAGTAGGCATTCGCTAAATAAAAGCGATCATCGAACCCGAAGTCCCGATCAACTAACGCTGATCTTCTGCTAATCAAAGCAGGCATTCGCTAAATAAAAGCGAGCACCGAACTTAAAGGCCGGATCAACCGAAGCTGATCTTTCGCTATCCAAACCAGGCATTCGCTAAATAAAAGCGAGCATCGAACCCGAAGTCCCGATCAACCGAAGCTGATCTTCTGCTAACCAAACTGGCATTCGCTAACTAAAAGCGAGCATCGAACCCGAAGGCCGGATCAACCGAAGCTGATCATCTGCTATCCAAAGCAGGCATTCGCTAAATAAAAGCGAGCATCGAACTCGAATGCCCGAACGACCGAAGCTGATCTTCTGCTAACCAAAGCAGGCATTCGCTAAATAAAAGCGAGCATCGAACGCGAAGGTCGGATCAACCGAAGCTGATCTTCTGCTAACAAAAGCAGGCATTCGCTAAATAAAAGTGAGCATCGAACCCGAAGGCTGGATCAACCGAAGCTGACGTTCTGCTATCCAAAGCAGGCATTCACTAAATAAAAGCGAGCATCGAACCCGAAGGCCGAATCAACCGAAGTTGATCTTCTGCTAACCAAAGCACGCATTCGCTAAATAAAAGCGAGCATCGAACCCGAAGGTCAGATCAACCAAAGCTGGACTTCTACTAACCAAAGCAGGCATTCGCAAAATAAAAGCGAGCATCGAACCCGAAGGCCCGATCAACCAAAGCTGATCTTCTGCTAACCAAACAGGCATTCGCTAAATAAAAGCGAGCATCGAACCCGAAGCCCGGATCAACCGAAGCGGATCTTTTGCTATCTAAATCAGGCATTCGCTAAATAAAAGCGAGCATCGAACCCGAAGGCCCGATCACCTAACGCTGATCTTCTGCTAACCAAATCAGGCATTCGCTAAATAAAAGCGAGCATCGAACCTGAAGGCCGGATCAACCGAAGCTGATCTTCCGCTATCCAAAGCAGGCATTCGCTAAATAAAAGCGAGCATCGAACTCGAAGGCCGGATCAACCGAAGCTGATCATATGTATCCAAAGCAGGCATTCGCTAAATAAAACCGAGCATCGAACCTGAAGGCCCGAACAACCGAAGCTGATCTTCTGCTAACCAAAGCAGGCATTCGCTAAATAAAAGCGAGCATCGAACCCGAATGCCGGATCAACCGAAGCTGATCTTCTGCTAACCAAAGTAGGCATTCTCTAAATAAAAGCGAGCATCGAACCTGAAGGCCGGATCAATCGAAGCAGATTTTCTATTAACTAAAGCAGGCATTCGCTAAATAAAAGCGAGCATCGAACCCGAAGGCTGGATCAACCGAAGCTGATCTTCTGCTCCTCGAAGTAGGCATTCGCTAAATTAAAGCGAGCATCAAATCCGAAGGCCGGACCAACCGAACCTGACGTTCTGCTATCCAAAGCAGGCATTCGCTAAATAAAAGCGAGCATCGAACCCGAAGGCCGAATCAACCGAAGTTGATCTTCTGCTAACCAAAGCACGCATTCGCTAAATAAAAGCGAACATCGAACCCGAAGGTCAGATCAACCAAAGCTGGTCTTCTACTAACAAAAGCAGGCATTCGCTAAATAAAAGCGAGCATCGAACCCGAAGGCCCGATCAACCGAAGCTGATCTTCTGCTAACCAAACAGGCATTCGTTAAATAAAAGCGAGCATCGAACCCAAAGGTCGGATCAACCGAAGCTGATCTTCTGCTAACCAAAGCAGGTATTCGCTAAATAAAAGCGAGCATCGAACCCGAAGGCCCGATCAATAGAAGCTGATCTTCTGCTAATCTAAGCAGGCATTCGCTAAATAAAAGTGAGCATCGAACCTGAAGGATGGATCAACCGAAGCTGATCTTCTGCTCCTCGAAGCAGGCATTCGCTAACTAAAAGCGAGCACCAAACTTGAAGGTCGGATCAACCGAAGTTGATCTTCTGCTAACTTAAGCAGGCATTTGCTAAATAAAAGCGAGCATCGAACCCGAAGGCCGGATCAACCGAAGCTGATCTTCTGCTATCCAAAGCAGGCATTCGCTAAATAAAAGCAAGCATCGAACCCTAAGGTCGGATCAACCGAAGTTGATCTTCTGCTAACCAAAGCAGACATTCGCTAAATAAAAGCGAGCATCGAACCCATAAGCTGGATCAACCGAAGCTGATGTTCTGCTATCCAAAGCAGGCATTCGCAAAATAAAAGCGAGCATCGAACCCGAAGGCCGGATCAAGAGAAGCTGATCTTCTGCTAATCTACGCAAGCATTCGCTAAATAAAAGCGAGCATCAAACCCGAAGGCTGGATCAAACGAAGCTGATCTTCTGCTCCTCGAAGCAAGCATTTGCTAAATTAAAGCGAGCATCAAACCCGAAGGTCAGATCAACCGATGCTGATCTACTGCTATCCAAAGCAGGCATTCACTAAATAAAAGCGAGCATCGAACCCGAAGGCCCGATCAACCGAAGCTGATCTTCTGCTAACCAAAGTAGGCATTAGCTAATTAAAAGCGAGCATCAAACCAGAAGGTCAGATCAACCGAAGCTGATCTTCTGCTAACCAAAGCAGGTATTCGCTAAATAAAAGCGAGCATCGAACCCGAAGGCCCGATCAACAGAAGCTGATCTTCTGCTAATCTAAGCAGGCATTCGCTAAATAAAAGTGAGCATCGAACCCGAAGGCTGGATCAACCGAAGTTGATCTTCTGCTCCTCGAGGAAGGTATTCGCTAAATAAAAGCGAGCATCGAACCTGAAGTCCGGATCAACCGAAGCTGATCTTCTGCTATCCAAAGCAGGCATTCGGTAAATTAAAGTGAGTATCGAATCCGAAGGCCGGACCAACCGAAGCTGATGTTCTGCTATCCAAAGCAAGCATTCGCTAAATAAAAGTGAGCATCGAACCTAAAGGCTGGATCAACCAAAGCTGATCTTCTGCTCCTCGAAGCAAGCATTCGCTAAATTAAAGCGAGCATCGAACCTGAAGGTCAGATCAATCGAAGGTGATCTTCACCTAACCAAAGAAGGCATTCGCTAAATAAAAGCGAGCATCGAACCCGAAGGCCAGATCAACCGAAGCTGATGTTCTGCTATCCAAAGTAGGCATTTTCTAAACAAAAGCGAGCATCGAACCCGAAGGCCCAATCAACTGAAGCTGATCTTCTGCTAACCAAAGCATGCATTCGCTAAAATAAATGCGAGCATCAAACCCGAAGGTTTGATCAACCGAAGCTGATCTTCTGCTATCTAAAGCAGGCATATGCTAAATAAAATTGAGCATCGAACCCGAAGGCCCAATCAACTGAAGCTGATATTCTACTAACCAAAGCAGGCATTCGCTAAATAAAAGCGAGCATGGAACCCGAAGGTCAGATCAACCAAAGTTGATCTTCTGCTGACCAAAGCAGGCATTCGCTAAATAAAAGCGATCATCAAATCCTAAGGCCCAGTCAATAGAAGTTGATCTTCTACTATCCAAAGCAGGCATTCCCTAAATAAAAGCGAGCATCGAACCCCAAGGCCCGATCAACCGAAGTTGATCTTCTGCTAACCAAACAAGAATTCGCTAAATAAAAGCGAGTATCGAACCCAAAGGCCGGATCAACCGAAGTTGATCATCTGTTATCCAAAGCAGGAAATCGCTAAATAGAACCGAGCATCGAACCCGAATGCCGGATCAACCGAAGCTGATCTTCTGCTAACCAAAGCTGGCATTCTCTAAATAAAAGCGACAATCGAACTTGAAGGACAGATCAACCGAAGCTGATCTTCTGCTAACTAAAGCAGACATTCGCTAAATAAAAGCGAGCATCGTACCCGAAGGCCGGATCAACAGAAGCTGATCTTCTGCTAATCTAAGCAGGCATTCGCTAAATAAAAGCGAGCATCAAACCCGGAGGCTGGATCAACCGAAGCTGATCTTCTGCTCCTCGAAGCAGGCATTCGCTAAATTAAAGCGAGCATCAAATCCGAAGGCCGGACCAACAGAAGCTGATGTTCTGCAATCCAAAGCAGGCATTTGCTATATAAAAGTGAGCAACGAACCTAAATAAAAGCGAGCATCGTACCCGAAGGCCGGATCAACAGAAGCTGATCTTCTGCTAATCTAAGCAGGCATTCGCTAAATAAAAGCGAGCATCAAACCCGAAGGCTGGATCAACCGAAGCTGATCTTCTGCTCCTCGAAGCAGGCATTCGCTAAATTAAAGCGAGCATCAAATCCGAAGGCCGGACCAACAGAAGCTGATGTTCTGCTATCCAAAGCAGGCATTTGCTATATAAAAGTGAGCAACGAACCTGAATAAAAGCGAGCATCGTACCCGAAGGCCGGATCAACATAAGCTGATCTTCTGCTAATCTAAGCAGGCATTCGCTAAATAAAAGCGAGCATCAAACCCGAAGGCTGGATCAACCGAAGTTGATCTTCTGCTCCTCGAAGCAGGCATTCGCTAAATTAAAGCGAGCATCAAATCCGAAGGCCGGACCATCCGAAGCTGATGTTCTGCTATCCAAAGCAGGCATTCGCTATATAAAAGAGAGCAACGAACCTGAAGGCTGGATCAACCAAAGCTGGTCTTCTGCTCCTCGAAGCAGGCATTCGCTAAATAAAAGCGAGCATCGAACCTGAAGGCCGAATCAATCGAAACTGATCTTCACCTAACCAAAGAAGGCATTCGCTAAATAAAAGCGAGCATCGAACCCTACGGCCGGATCAACCGAAGCTGATGTTCTGCTATCCAAAGCAGACATCTGCTAAATAAAAGCGAGCATCGAACACGAAGGCCCAATCAACCGAAGCTGATCTTCTGATAACCAAAGCAGTCATTCGATAAATAGAAGCAAGCATCAAACCCGAAGGTCGGATCATTCGAAGCTGGTCTTCTACTAACCAAAGCAGGCATTCGCTAAATAAAAGCGAGCATCGAACCCGAAGGCCCGATCAACAGATGCTGATCTTCTGCTAATATAAGCAGGCATTCGCTAAATAAAAGTGAGCATCGAACCCGAAGGTTGGATCAACCGAAGCTGATCTTCTGCTCCTCGAAGCAGGCAATCGCTAAATAAAAGCGAGCATCGAACCCGAAGGTCGGTTCAACCGAAGCTGATCTACTGCTATCCAAAGCAGGAATTCGCTAAATAAAAGCGAGCATCGAACCCGAAGGCCCGATCAACCGAAACTGATATTGTGCTAACCAAACAGGAATTCGCTAAATAAAAGCGAGTATCGAACCCAAAGGCCGGATCAACCGAAGCTGATCATCTGCTATCCAAAACAGGCATTCGCTAAATAAAATCGAGCATCGAACTCGAATGCCGGATCAACTGAAGCTGATCTTCTGCTAACCAAAGCTGGCATTCTCTAAATAAAAGCGACAATCGAACTTGAAGGACGGATCAACCGAAGCTGATCTTCTGCTAACTAAAGCAGACATTCGCTAAAAAAAAGCGAGCATCGTACCCGAAGACCGAATCAACAGAAGCCGATCTTCTGCTAATCTAAGCAAGCATTCGCTAAATAAAAGCGAGCATCAAACCCGAAGGCTGGATCAACCGAAGCTGATCTTCTGCTCCTCGAAGCAGGCATTCACTAAATTAAAGCGAGCATCAAATTTGAAGGCCGGACCAACCAAAGCTGATGTATTGCTATCCAAAGCAGGCAGTCGCTATATAAAAGTGAGCAATGAACCTGAAGGCTGGATCAACCAAAGCTGGTCTTCTGCTCCTCGAAGCAGGCATTCGCTAAATAAAAGCGAGCATCGAACCTGAAGGTCGGATCAACCGAAGCTGATCTTCTGCTATCCAAAGCAGGCATATGCTAAATAAAAGTGAGCATCGAACCCGAAGGCCCAATCAACTAAAGCTGATCTTCTGCTAACCAAAGCAGACATTCGCTAAATAAAAGCGAGCATGGAACCCGAAGGCCAGATCAACCAAAGCTGATCTTCTGCTAACCAAAGCAGGCATTCGCTAAATAAAAGCGATCATCAAATCCGAAGGCCCGATCAACAGAAGTTGATCTTCTACTATCCAAAGCAGGCATTCGCTAAATAAAAGCGAGCATCGAACCCGAAGGCCCGATCAACTGAAGCTGGTCTTCTGCTAACCAAACAGGAATTCGCTAAATAAAAGCGAGTATCAAACCCAAAGGCCGGATCAACCGAAGCTGATCATCTGTTATCCAAAGCAGGAATTCGCTAAATAAAACCGAGCATCGAACCCGAATGCCGGATCAACCGAAGCTGATCTTTTGCTAACCAAAGCTGGCATTCTCTAAATAAAAGCGACAATCGGACTTGAAGGACGGATCAACCGAAGCTGACCTTCTGCTAACTAAAGCAGACATTCGCTAAATAAAAGCGAGCATCGTACCCGAAGGCCGAATCAACAGAAGCTGGTCTTCTGCTAATCTAAGCAGACATTCGCTAAATAAAAGCGAGCATCAAACCCGAAGACTGGATCAACCGAAGTTGATCTTCTGCTCCTAGAAGCAGGCATTCGCTAAATTAAAGCGAGCATCAAATCCGAAGGCCGGACCAACCGAAGCTGATGTTCTACTATCCAAAGCAGGCATTCGCTATATAAAAGTGTGCAACGAACCTGTATAAAAGCGAGCATCGTACCCGAAGGCCGGATCAACAGAAGCTGATCTTCTGCTAATCTAAGCAGGCATTCGCTAAATAAAAGCGAGCATCAAACCCAAAGGCTGGATCAACCGAAGCTGATCTTCTGCTCCTCGAAGCAGGCATTCGCTAAATTAAAGCGAGCATCAAATCCGAAGGCCGGACCAACAGAAGCTGATGTTCTGCTATCCAAAGCAGGCATTTGCTATATAAAAGTGAGCAACGAACCTGAATAAAAGCGAGCATCGTACCCGAAGGACGGATCAACATAAGCTGATCTTCTGCTAATCTAAGCAGGCATTCGCTAAATAAAAGCGAGCATCAAACCCGAAGGCTGGATCAACCGAAGCTGATCTTCTGCTCCTCGAAGCAGGCATTCGCTAAATTAAAGCGAGCATCAAATCCGAAGGCCGGACCAACCGAAGCTGATGTTCTGCTATCCAAAGCAGGCATTCGCTATATAAAAGAGAGCAACGAACCTGAAGGCTGGATCAACCAAAGCTGGTCTTCTGCTCCTCGAAGCAGGCATTCGCTAAATAAAAGCGAGCATCGAACCTGAAGGCCGGATCAATCGAAACTGATCTTCACCTAACCAAAGAAGGCATTCGCTAAATAAAAGCGAGCATCGAACCCGACGGCCGGATCAACCGAAGCTGATGTTCTGCTATCCAAAGCAGACATCTGCTAAATAAAAGCAAGCATCGAACACGAAGGCCCAATCAACCGAAGCTGATCTTCTGATAACCAAAGCAGTCATTCGATAAATAGAAGCAAGCATCAAACCCGAAGGTCGGATCATTCGAAGCTGGTCTTCTACTAACCAAAGCAGGCATTCGCTAAATAAAAGCGAGCATCGAACCCGAAGGCCCGATCAACAGATGCTGATCTTCTGCTAATATAAGCAGGCATTCGCTAAATAAAAGTGAGCATCGAACCCGAAGGTTGGATCAACCGAAGCTGATCTTCTGCTCCTCGAAGCAGGCAATCGCTAAATAAAAGCGAGCATCGAACCCGAAGGTCGGTTCAACCGAAGCTGATCTTCTGCTATCCAAAGCAGGAATTCGCTAAATAAAAGCGAGCATCGAACCCGAAGGCCTGATCAACCGAAACTGATATTGTGCTAACCAAACAGGAATTCGCTAAATAAAAGCGAGTATCGAACCCAAAGGCCGGATCAACCGAAGCTGATCATCTGCTATCCAAAACAGGCATTCGCTAAATAAAATCGAGCATCGAACTCGAATGCCGGATCAACTGAAGCTGATCTTCTGCTAACCAAAGCTGGCATTCTCTAAATAAAAGCGACAATCGAACTTGAAGGACGGATCAACCGAAGCTGATCTTCTGCTAACTAAAGCAGACATTCGCTAAAAAAAAGCGAGCATCGTACCCGAAGACCGAATCAACAGAAGCCGATCTTCTGCTAATCTAAGCAAGCATTCGCTAAATAAAAGCGAGCATCAAACCCGAAGGCTGGATCAACCGAAGCTGATCTTCTGCTCCTCGAAGCAGGCATTCACTAAATTAAAGCGAGCATCAAATTTGAAGGCCGGACCAACCGAAGCTGATGTATTGCTATCCAAAGCAGGCAGTCGCTATATAAAAGTGAGCAACGAACCTGAAGGCTGGATCAACCAAAGCTGGTCTTCTGCTCCTCGAAGCACGCATTCGCTAAATAAAAGCGAGCATCGAACCTGAAGGTCGGATCAACCGAAGCTGATCTTCTGCTATCCAAAGCAGGCATATGCTAAATAAAAGTGAGGATCGAACCCGAAGGCCCAATCAACTAAAGCTGATCTTCTGCTAACCAAAGCAGACATTCGCTAAATAAAAGAGAGCATGGAACCCGAAGGCCAGATCAACCAAAGCTGATCTTCTGCTAACCAAAGCAGGCATTCGCTAAATAAAAGCGATCATCAAATCCGAAGGCCCGATCAACAGAAGTTGATCTTCTACTATCCAAAGCAGGCATTCGCTAAATAAAAGCGAGCATCGAACCCGAAGGCCCGATCAACCGAAGCTGGTCTTCTGCTAACCAAACAGGAATTCGCTAAATAAAAGCGAGTATCAAACCCAAAGGCCGGATCAACCGAAGCTGATCATCTGTTATCCAAAGCAGGAATTCGCTAAATAAAACCGAGCATCGAACCCGAATGCCGGATCAACCGAAGCTGATCTTTTGCTAACCAAAGCTGGCATTCTCTAAATAAAAGCGACAATCGGACTTGAAGGACGGATCAACCGAAGCTGACCTTCTGCTAACTAAAGCAGACATTCGCTAAATAAAAGCGAGCATCGTACCCGAAGGCCGAATCAACAGAAGCTGGTCTTCTGCTAATCTAAGCAGGCATTCGCTAAATAAAAGCGAGCATCAAACCCGAAGACTGGATCAACCGAAGTTGATCTTCTGCTCCTAGAAGCAGGCATTCGCTAAATTAAAGCGAGCATCAAATCCGAAGGCCGGACCAACCGAAGCTGATGTTCTACTATCCAAAGCAGGCATTCGCTATATAAAAGTGAGCAACGAACCTGTATAAAAGCGAGCATCGTACCCGAAGGCCGGACCAACAGAAGCTGATCTTCTGCTAATCTAAGCAGGCATTCGCTAAATAAAAGCGAGCATCAAACCCGAAGGCTGGATCAACCGAAGCTGATCTTCTGCTCCTCGAAGCAGGCATTCGCTAAATTAAAGCGAGCATCAAATTCGAAGGCCGGACCAACAGAAGCTGATGTTCTGCTATCCAAAGCAGGCTTTTGCTATATAAAAGTGAGCAACGAACCTGAATAAAAGCGAGCATCGTACCCGAAGGCCGGATCAACATAAGCTGATCTTCTGCTAATCTAAGCAGGCATTCGCTAAATAAAAGCGAGCATCAAACCCGAAGGCTGGATCAACCAAAGCTGATCTTCTGCTCCTCGAAGCAGGCATTCGCTAAATTAAAGCGAGCATCAAATCCGAAGGCCGGACCAACCGAAGCTGATGTTCTGCTATCCAAAGCAGGCATTCGCTATATAAAAGAGAGCAACGAACCTGAAGGCTGGATCAACCAAAGCTGGTCTTCTGCTCCTCGAAGCAGGCATTCGCTAAATAAAAGCGAGCATCGAACCTGAAGGCCGGATCAATCGAAACTGATCTTCACCTAACCAAAGAAGGCATTCGCTAAATAAAAGCGAGCATCGAACCCGACGGCCGGATCAACCGAAGCTGATGTTCTGCTATCCAAAGCAGACATCTGCTAAATAAAAGCGAGCATCGAACACGAAGGCCCAATCAACCGAAGCTGATCTTCTGATAACCAAAGCAGTCATTCGATAAATAGAAGCAAGCATCAAACCCGAAGGTCGGATCATTCGAAGCTGGTCTTCTACTAACCAAAGCAGGCATTCGCTAAATAAAAGCGAGCATCGAACCCGAAGGCCCGATCAACAGATGCTGATCTTCTGCTAATATAAGCAGGCATTCGCTAAATAAAAGTGAGCATCGAACCCGAAGGTTGGATCAACCGAAGCTGATCTTCTGCTCCTCGAAGCAGGCAATCGCTAAATAAAAGCGAGCATCGAACCCGAAGGTCGGTTCAACCGAAGCTGATCTTCTGCTATCCAAAGCAGGAATTCGCTAAATAAAAGCGAGCATCGAACCCGAAGGCCCGATCAACCGAAACTGATATTGTGCTAACCAAACAGGAATTCGCTAAATAAAAGCGAGTATCGAACCCAAAGGCCGGATCAACCGAAGCTGATCATCTGCTTTCCAAAACAGGCATTCGCTAAATAAAATCGAGCATCGAACTCGAATGCCGGATCAACCGAAGCTGATCTTCTGCTAACCAAAGCTGGCATTCTCTAAATAAAAGCGACAATCGAACTTGAAGGACGGATCAACCGAAGCTGATCTTCTGCTAACTAAAGCAGACATTCGCTAAAAAAAAGCGAGCATCGTACCCGAAGACCGAATCAACAGAAGCCGATCTTCTGCTAATCTAAGCAAGCATTCGCTAAATAAAAGCGAGCATCAAACCCGAAGGCTGGATCAACCGAAGCTGATCTTCTGCTCCTCGAAGCAGGCATTCACTAAATTAAAGCGAGCATCAAATTTGAAGGCCGGACCAACCGAAGCTGATGTATTGCTATCCAAAGCAGGCAGTCGCTATATAAAAGTGAGCAACGAACCTGAAGGCTGGATCAACCAAAGCTGGTCTTCTACTCCTCGAAGCAGGCATTCGCTAAATAAAAGCGAGCATCGAACCTGAAGGCCGGATCAACCGAAGCTGATCTTCTGCTATCCAAAGCAGGCATATGCTAAATAAAAGTGAGCATCGAACCCGAAGGCCCAATCAACTAAAGCTGATCTTCTGCTAACCAAAGCAGACATTCGCTAAATAAAAGCGAGCATGGAACCCGAAGGCCAGATCAACCAAAGCTGATCTTCTGCTAACCAAAGCAGGCATTCGCTAAATAAAAGCGATCATCAAATCCGAAGGCCCGATCAACAGAAGTTGATCTTCTACTATCCAAAGCAGGCATTCGCTAAATAAAAGCGAGCATCGAACCCGAAGGCCCGATCAACCGAAGCTGGTCTTCTGCTAACCAAACAGGAATTCGCTAAATAAAAGCGAGTATCAAACCCAAAGGCCGGATCAACCGAAGCTGATCATCTGTTATCCAAAGCAGGAATTCGCTAAATAAAACCGAGCATCGAACCCGAATGCCGGATCAACCGAAGCTGATCTTTTGCTAACCAAAGCTGGCATTCTCTAAATAAAAGCGACAATCGGACTTGAAGGACGGATCAACCGAAGCTGACCTTCTGCTAACTAAAGCAGACATTCGCTAAATAAAAGCGAGCATCGTACCCGAAGGCCGAATCAACAGAAGCTGGTCTTCTGCTAATCTAAGCAGGCATTCGCTAAATAAAAGCGAGCATCAAACCCGAAGACTGGATCAACCGAAGTTGATCTTCTGCTCCTAGAAGCAGGCATTCGCTAAATTAAAGCGAGCATCAAATCCGAAGGCCGGACCAACCGAAGCTGATGTTCTACTATCCAAAGCAGGCATTCGCTATATAAAAGTGAGCAACGAACCTGTATAAAAGCGAGCATCGTACCCGAAGGCCGGATCAACAGAAGCTGATCTTCTGCTAATCTAAGCAGGCATTCGCTAAATAAAAGCGAGCATCAAACCCGAAGGCTGGATCAACCGAAGCTGATCTTCTGCTCCTCGAAGCAGACATTCCCTAAATTAAAGCGAGCATCAAATCCGAAGGCCGGACCAACCGAAGCTGATGTTCTGCTATCCAAAGCAGGCATTTGCTATATAAAAGTGAGCAACGAACCTGAAGGCTGGATCAACCAAAGCTGGTATTCTGCTCCTCGAAGCAGGCATTCACTAAATAAAAGCGAGCATCGAACCTGAAGGCCGGATCAATCGAAGCTGATCTTCACCTAACCAAAGAAGGCATTCGCTAAATAAAAGCGAGCATCGAACCCGACGGCCGGATCAACCGAAGCTGATGTTCTGCTATCCAAAGCAGACATCTGCTAAATAAAAGCGAGCATCGAACACGAAGGCCCAATCAACCGAAGCTGATCTTCTGATAACCAAAGCAGTCATTCGATAAATAGAAGCAAGCATCAAACCCGAAGGTCGGATCATTCGAAGCTGGTCTTCTACTAACCAAAGCAGGCATTCGCTAAATAAAAGCGAGCATCGAACCCGAAGGCCCGATCAACAGATGTTGATCTTCTGCTAATATAAGCAGGCATTCGCTAAATAAAAGTGAGCATCGAACCCGAAGGTTGGATCAACCGAAGCTGATCTTCTGCTCCTCGAAGCAGGCAATCGCTAAATAAAAGCGAGCATCGAACCCGAAGGTCGGTTCAACCGAAGCTGATCTTCTGCTATCCAAAGCAGGAATTCGCTAAATAAAAGCGAGCATCGAACCCGAAGGCCCGATCAACCGAAACTGATATTGTGCTAACCAAACAGGAATTCGCTAAATAAAAGCGAGTATCGAACCCAAAGGCCGGATCAACCGAAGCTGATCATCTGCTTTCCAAAACAGGCATTCGCTAAATAAAATCGAGCATCGAACTCGAATGCCGGATCAACCGAAGCTGATCTTCTGCTAACCAAAGCTGGCATTCTCTAAATAAAAGCGACAATCGAACTTGAAGGACGGATCAACCGAAGCTGATCTTCTGCTAACTAAAGCAGACATTCGCTAAAAAAAAGCGAGCATCGTACCCGAAGACCGAATCAACAGAAGCCGATCTTCTGCTAATCTAAGCAAGCATTCGCTAAATAAAAGCGAGCATCAAACCCGAAGGCTGGATCAACCGAAGCTGATCTTCTGCTCCTCGAAGCAGGCATTCACTAAATTAAAGCGAGCATCAAATTTGAAGGCCGGACCAACCGAAGCTGATGTATTGCTATCCAAAGCAGGCAGTCGCTATATAAAAGTGAGCAACGAACCTGAAGGCTGGATCAACCAAAGCTGGTCTTCTACTCCTCGAAGCAGGCATTCGCTAAATAAAAGCGAGCATCGAACCTGAAGGCCGGATCAACCGAAGCTGATCTTCTGCTATCCAAAGCAGGCATATGCTAAATAAAAGTGAGCATCGAACCCGAAGGCCCAATCAACTAAAGCTGATCTTCTGCTAACCAAAGCAGACATTCGCTAAATAAAAGCGAGCATCGAACCCGAAGGCCCAATCAACCAAAGCTGATCTTCTGCTAACCAAAGCAGGCATTCGCTAAATAAAAGCGATCATCAAATCCGAAGGCCCGATCAACAGAAGTTGATCTTCTACTATCCAAAGCAGGCATTCGCTAAATAAAAGCGAGCATCGAACCCGAAGGCCCGATCAACCGAAGCTGGTCTTCTGCTAACCAAACAGGAATTCGCTAAATAAAAGCGAGTATCAAACCCAAAGGCCGGATCAACCGAAGCTTATCATCTGTTATCCAAAGCAGGAATTCGCTAAATAAAACCGAGCATCGAACCCGAATGCCGGATCAACCGAAGCTGATCTTTTGCTAACCAAAGCTGGCATTCTCTAAATAAAAGCGACAATCGGACTTGAAGGACGGATCAACCGAAGCTGACCTTCTGCTAACTAAAGCAGACATTCGCTAAATAAAAGCGAGCATCGTACCCGAAGGCCGAATCAACAGAAGCTGGTCTTCTGCTAATCTAAGCAGGCATTCGCTAAATAAAAGCGAGCATCAAACCCGAAGACTGGATCAACCGAAGCTGATCTTCTGCTCCTAGAAGCAGGCATTCCCTAAATTAAAGCGAGCATCAAATCCGAAGGCCGGACCAACCGAAGCTGATGTTCTACTATCCAAAGCAGGCATTCGCTATATAAAAGTGAGCAACGAACCTGTATAAAAGCGAGCATCGTACCCGAAGGCCGGATCAACAGAAGCTGATCTTCTGCTAATCTAAGCAGGCATTCGCTAAATAAAAGCGAGCATCAAACCCGAAGGCTGGATCAACCGAAGCTGATCTTCTGCTCCTCGAAGCAGACATTCCCTAAATTAAAGCGAGCATCAAATCCGAAGGCCGGACCAACTGAAGCTGATGTTCTGCTATCCAAAGCAGGCATTTGCTATATAAAAGTGAGCAACGAACCTGAAGGCTGGATCAACCAAAGCTGGTATTCTGCTCCTCGAAGCAGGCATTCACTAAATAAAAGCGAGCATCGAACCTGAAGGCCGGATCAATCGAAGCTGATCTTCACCTAACCAAAGAAGGCATTCGCTAAATAAAAGCGAGCATCGAACCCGACGGCCGGATCAACCGAAGCTGATGTTCTGCTATCCAAAGCAGGCATCTGCTAAATAAAAGCGAGCATCGAACCCGAAGGCCCAATCAACCGAAGCTGATCTTCTGCTAACCAAAGCAGTCATTCGCTAAATAGAAGCAAGCATCAAACCCGAAGGTCGGATCATTCGAAGCTGGTCTTCTACTAACCAAAGCAGGCATTCGCTAAATAAAAGCGAGCATCGAACCCGAAGGCCCTATCAGATGCTGATCTTCTTCTAATATAAGCAGGCATTCGCTAAATAGAAGTGAGCATCGAACCCGAAGGCTGGATCAACCGAAGCTGATCTTCTACTCCTCGAAGCAGGCAATCGCTAAATAAAAGCGAGCATCGAACCCGAAGGTCGGTTCAACCGAAGCTGATCTTCTGCTATCCAAAGCAGGAATTCGCTAAATAAAATCGAGCATCGAACCCGAAGGCCCGATCAACCGAAACTGATATTGTGCTAACCAAACAGGAATTCGCTAAATAAAAGCGAGTATCGAACCCAAAGGCCGGAACAACCGAAGCTGATCATCTGCTATCCAAAGCAGGCATTCGCTAAATAAAATCGAGCATCGAACCCGAATGCCGGATCAACCGAAGCTGATCTTCTGCTAACCAAAGCTGGCATTCTCTAAATAAAAGCGACAATCGAACTTGAAGGACGGATCAACCGAAGCTGATCTTCTGCTAACTAAAGCAGAGATTCGCTAAAAAAAAGTGAGCATCGTACCCGAAGACCGAATCAATAGAAGCTGATCTTCTGCTAATCTAAGCAAGCATTCGCTAAATAAAAGCGAGCATCAAACCCGAAGGCTGGATCAACTGAAGCTGATCTTCTGCTCCTCGAAGCAGGCATTCGCTAAATTAAAGCGAGCATCAAATCCGAAGATCGGACCAACCGAAGCTGATGTTCTGCTATCCAAAGCAGGCATTCGCTATATAAAAGTGAGCAACGAACCTGAAGGCTGGATCAACCAAAGCTGGTCTTCTGCTCCTCGAAGCAGGCATTCGCTAAATAAAAGCGAGCATTGAACCTGAAGGTCGGATCAATCGAAGGTGATCTTCACCTAACCAAAGAAGGCATTCGCTAAATAAAAGCAAGCATCGAACCCGAAGGCCGAATCAACCGAAGCTGATGTTCTGCTATCCAAAGCAGGCATTTTCTAAATAAAAGCGAGCATCGAACCCGAAGGCCCAATCAACTGAAGCTGATCTTCTGCTAACCAAAGCAGGCATTCGCTAAATAAAAGCGAGCATTGAACCCGAAGGTTTGATCAACCGAAGCTGATCTTCTACTATCCAAAGCAGGCATATGCTAAATAAAAGTGAGCATCGAACCCGAAGGCCCAATCAACTGAAGCTGATCTTCTGCTAACCAAAGCAGGCATTCGCTAAATAAAAGCGAGCATGGAACCCGAAGGCCAGATCAACCAAAGTTGATCTTCTGCTAACCAAAGCAGGCATTCGCTAAATAAAAGCGATCATCAAATCCGAAGGCCCGATCAACAGAAGTTGATCTTCTACTTTCCAAAGCAGGCATTCGCTAAATAAAAGCAAGCATCGAACCCGAAGGCCCGTTCAACCGAAGCTGGTCTTCTGCTAACCAAACAGGAATTCGCTAAATAAAAGCGAGTATCGAACCCAAAGGCCGGATCAACCGAAGCTGATCATCTGTTTTCCAAAGCAGGAATTCGCTAAATAAAACCGAGCATCGAACCTGAATGCCAGATCAACTGAAGCTGATCTTCTGCTAACTAAAGCAGACATTCGCTAAATAAAAGCGAGCATCGTACCCGAAGGCCGGATCAACAGAAGCTGATCTTCTGCTAATCTAAGCAGGCATTCGCTAAATAAAAGCGAGCATCAAACCCGAAGGCTGGATCAACTGAAGCTGATCTTCTGCTCCTCGAAGCAGGCATTCGCTAAATTAAAGCGAGCATCAAATCCGAAGGCCGGACCAACCGAAGTTGATGTTCTGCTATCCAAAGCAGGCATTCACTATATAAAAGTGAGCAACGAACCTGAATAAAAGCGAGCATCGTACCCGAAGACCGGATCAACAGAAGCTGATCTTCTGCTAATCAAAGCAGGCATTCGCTAAATAAAAGCGAGCATCAAATCCGAAGGCTGGATCAACCGAAGCTGATCTTCTGCTCCACGAAGCAGGCATTCGCTAAATTAAAGCGAGCATCAAATCCGAAGGCCGGACCAACCGAAGCTGATGTTCTGCTATCCAAAGCAGGCATTCGCTATATAAAAGTGAGCAACGAACCTGAAGGCTGGATCAACCAAAGCTGGTCTTCTGCTCCTCGAAGCAGGCATTCGCTAAATAAAAGCGAGCATCGAACCTGAAGGCCGGATCAATCGAAACTGATCTTCACCTAACCAAAGAAGGCATTCGCTAAATAAAAGCGAGCATCGAACCCGACGGCCGGATCAACCGAAGTTGATGTTCTGCTATCCAAAGCAGGCATCTGCTAAATAAAAGCGAGCATCGAACCCGAAGGCCCAATCAACCGAAGCTGACCTTCTGCTAACCAAAGCAGGCATTCGCTAAATAGAAGCAAGCATCGAACCCGAAGGTATGATCATTCGAAGCTGGTCTTCTACTAACCAAAGCAGGCATTTGCTAAATAAAAGCGAGCATCGAACCCGAAGGCCCGATCAACAGATGCTGCTCTTCTGCTAATCTAAGCAGGCATTCGCTAAATAAAAGTGAGCATCGAACCCGAAGGCTGGATCAACCGAAGCTGATCTTCTGCTCCTCGAAGCAGGCAATCGCTAAATAAAAGCGAGCATCGAACCCGAAGGTCGGTTCAACCGAAGCTGATCTTCTATTATCCAAAGCAGGAATTCGCTAAATAAAAGCGAGCATCGAACCCGAAGGCCCGATCAACCGAAACTGATATTGTGCTAACCAAACAGGAATTCGCTAAATAAAAGCGAGTATCGAACCCAAAGGCCGGATCAACCGAAGCTGATCATCTGCTATCCAAAGCAGGCATTCTCTAAATAAAACCGAGCATCGAACCCGAATGCCGGATCAACCGAAGCTGATCTTCTGCTAACCAAAGCTGGCATTCTCTAAATAAAAGCGACCATCGAACTTGAAGGACGGATCAACCGAAGCTGATCTTCTGCTAACTAAAGCAGACATTCGCTAAAAAAAAGCGAGCATCGTACCCGAAGACCGGATCAACAGAAGCTGATCTTCTGCTAATCTAAGCAAGCATTCGCTAAATAAAAGCGAGCATCAAACCCGAAGGCTTGATCAACCAAAGCTGATCTTCTGCTCCTCGAAGCAGGCATTCGCTAAATTAAAGCGAGCATCAAATCCGAAGGCCGGACCAATCGAAGCTGATGTTCTGCTATCCAAAGCAGGCATTCGCTATATAAAAGTGAGCAACGAACCTGAAGGCTGGATCAACCAAAGCTTGTCTTCTGCTCCTCGAAGCAGGCATTCCCTAAATAAAAGCGAGCATCGAACCTGAAGGCCGGATCAATCGAAGCTGATCTTCACCTAACCAAAGAAGGCATTCGCTAAATAAAAGTGAGCATCGAACCCGAAGGCCGGATCAACCAAAGCTGATGTTCTGCAACCAAAGCAGGCATTTTCTAAATAAAAGCGAGCATCGAACCCGAAGGCCCAATCAACTGAAGCTGATCTTCTGCTAACCAAAGCAGGCATTCGCTAAAAAAAAAAGAGCATCGAACCCGAAGGTTTGATCAACCGAAGCTGATCTTCTGCTATCCAAAGCAGGCATATGCTAAATAAAAGTGAGCATCGAACCCAAAGGCCCAATCAACTGAAGCTTATCTTCTGTTAACCAAAGCAGGCATTCGCTAAATAAAAGCGAGCATGGAACCCGAAGGCCAGATCAAGTAAAGCTGATCTTCTGCTAACCAAAGCAGGCATTCGCTAAATAAAAGCGATCATCAAATCCGAAGGCCAGATCAACAGAAGTTGATCTTCTACTATCCAAAGCAGGCATTCGTTAAATAAAAGCGAGCATCGAACCCGGAGGCCCGATCAACCGAAGCTGGTCTTCTGCTAACCAAACAAGAATTCGCTAAATAAAAGCGAGTATCGAACCCAAAGGCCGGATCAACCGAAGCTGATCATCTGTTATCCAAAGCAGGAATTCGCTAAATAAAACCGAGCATCGAACCTGAATGCCGGATCAACCGAAGCTGATCTTCTGCTAACCAAAGCTGGCATTCTCTAAATAAAAGCGACAATCGGACTTGAAGGACGGATCAACCGAAGCTGATCTTCTGCTAACTAAAGCAGACATTTGCTAAATAAAAGCGAGCATCGCACCCGAAGGCCGGATCAACAGAAGCCGATCTTCTGCTAATCTAAGCAGGCATTCGCTAAATAAAAGCGAGCATCAAACCCGAAGGCTGCATCAACCGAAGCTGATCTTCTGCTCCTCGAAGAAGGCATTCGCTAAATTAAAGCGAGCATCAAATCCGAAGGCCGGACCAAACGAAGCTGATGTTCTGCTATCCAAAGCAGGCATTCGCTATATAAAAGTGAGCAACGAACCTGAATAAAAGTGAGCATCATACCCGAAGGCCGGATAAATAGAAGCTGATCTTCTGCTAATCTAAGCAGGCATTCGCTAAATAAAAGCGAGCATCAAACCCGAAGGCTGGATCAACCGAAGCTGGTCTTCTTCTCCTCGAAGCAGGCATTCGCTAAATTAAAGCGAGCATCAAATCCGAAGGCCGGACCAACCGAAGCTGATGTTCTGCTATCCAAACCAGGCATTCGCTATATAAAAGTGAGCAACGAACCTGAAGGCTGGATCAAACAAAGCTGGTCTTCTGCTCCTCGAAGCAGGCATTCGCTAAATAAAAGCGAGCATCGAACCTGAAGGCCGGATCAATCGAAACTGATCTTCACCTAACCAAAGAAGGCATTCGCTAAATAAAAGCGAGCATCGAACCCGACGGCCGGATCAACCGAAGCTGATGTTCTGCTATCCAAAGCAGGCATCTGCAAAATAAAAGCGAGCATCGAACCCGAAGGCCCAATCAACCGAAGCTGACGTTCTGCTAACCAAAGCGGGCATTCGCTAAATAGAAGCAAGCATCGAACCCGAAGGTCTGATCATTCGAAGCTGGTCTTCTACTAACCAAAGCAGGCATTCGCTAAATAAAAGCGAGCATCGAACCCGAAGGCCCGATCAACAGATGCTGCTCTTCTGCTAATCTAAGCAGGCATTCGCTAAATAAAAGCGAGCATGGAACCCGAAGGCCAGATCAACCAAAGCTGATCTTCTGCTAACCAAAGCAGGCAATCGCTAAATAAAAGTGAGCATCAAACCCGAAGGTCGGTTCAAAAGAAGTTGATCTTCTACTATCCATAGCAGGCATTCGCTAAATAAAAGCGAGCATCGAACCCGAAGGCCCGATCAACCGAAGCTGGTCTTCTGCTAAACAAATAGGAATTCGCTAAATAAAAGCGAGTATCGAACCCAAAGGCCGGATCAACCGAAGCTGATCATCTGCTATCCAAAGCAGGCATTCGCTAAATAAAACCGAGCATCGAACCCGAATGCCGGATCAACCGAAGCTGATCTTCTGCTAACCAAAGCTGGCATTCTCTAAATAAAAGCGACAATCGAACTTGAAGGACGGATCAACCGAAGCTGATCTTCTGCTAACTAAAGCAGACATTCGCTAAAAAAAAGCGAGCATCGTACCCGAAGACCGGATCAACAGAAGCTGATCTTCTGCTAATCTAAGCAAGCATTCGCTAAATAAAAGCGAGCATCAAACCCGAAGGCTGGATCAACCGAAGCTGATCTTCTGCTCCTCGAAGCAGGCATTCGCTAAATTAAAGCGAGCATCAAATCCGAAGGCCGGACCAACCGAAGCTGATGTTCTGCTATCCAAAGCAGGCATTCGCTATATAAAAGTTAGCAACGAACCTGAAGGCTGGATCAACCAAAGCTGGTCTTCTTCTCCTCGAAGCAGGCATTCGCTAAATAAAAGCGAGTATCGAACCTGAAGGTCGGATCAATCGAAACTGATCTTCACCTAACCAAAGAAGGCATTCGCTAAATAAAAGCGAGCATCGAACCCGACGGCCGGATCAACCGAAGCTGATGTTCTGCTATCCAAAGCAAGCATCTACTAAATAAAAGCGAGCATCGAACCCGAAGGCCCAATCAACCGAAGCTGACCTTCTGCTAACCAAAGCAGGCATTCGCTAAATAGAAGCAAGCATCGAACCCGAAGGTCTGATCATTCGAAGCTGGTCTTCTACTAACCAAAGCAGGCATTCGCTAAATAAAAGCGAGCATCGAACCCGAAGGCCCGATCAACAGATGCTGCTCTTCTGCTAATCTAAGAAGGCATTCGCTAAATAATAGTGAGCATCGAACCCGAAGGCTGGATCAACCGAAGCTGATCTTCTGCTCCTCGAAGCAGGCAATCGCTAAATAAAAGCGAGCATCGAACCCGATGGTCGGTTCAACCGAAGCTGATCTTCTGCTATCCAAAGCAGGAATTCGCTAAATAAAAGCGAGCATCGAACCCGAAGGCCCGATCAACCGAAACTGATATTGTGCTAACCAAACAGGAATTCACTAAATAAAAGCGAGTATCGAACCCAAAGGCCGGATCAACCGAAGCTGATCATATGCTATCCAAAGCAGGCATTCGCTAAATAAAACCGAGCATCGAACCCGAATGCCGGATCAACCGAAGCTGATCTTCTGCTAACCAAAGCTGGAATTCTCTAAATAAAAGCGACAATCGAACTTGAAGGACGGATCAACCGAAGCTGATCTTCTGCTAACTAAAGCAGACGTTCGCTAAAAAAAAGCGAGCATCGTACCCGAAGACCGGATCAACAGTAGCTGATCTTCTGCTAATCTAAGCAAGCATTCGCTAAATAAAAGCGAGCATCAAACCCGAAGGCTGGATCAACCGAAGCTGATCTTCTGCTCCTCGAAGTAGGCATTCGCTAAATTAAAGCGAGCATCAAATCCGAAGGCTGGACCAACCGAAGCTGATGTTCTGCTATCCAAGGCAGGCATTCGCTATATAAAAGTGAGCAACGAACCTGAAGGCTGGATCAACCAAAGTTGGTCTTCTGCTCCTCGAAGCAGGCATTCGCTAAATAAAAGCGAGCATCGAACCTGAAGGCCGGATCAATCGAAGCTGATCTTCACCTAACCAAAGAAGGCATTCGCTAAATAAAAGCGAGCATCGAACCCGAAGGCCGGATCAACCGAAGCTGATGTTCTGCAACCAAAGCAGGCATTTTTTAAATAAAAGCGAGCATCGAACCCGAAGGCCCAATCAACTGAAGCTGATCTTCTGCTAACCAAAGCAGGCATTCGCTAAAAAAAAGAGAGCATCGAACCCGAAGGTTTGATCAACCGTAGCTGATCTTCTGCTATCCAAAGCAGGCATATGCTAAATAAAATTGAGCATCGAACCCAAAGGCCCAATCAACTGAAGCTGATCTTCTGCTAACCAAAGCAGGCATTCGCTAAATAAAAGCGAGCATGGAACCCGAAGGCCAGATCAACCAATGCTGATCTTCTGCTAACCAAACCAGGCATTCGCTAAATAAAAGCGATCATCAAATCCGAAGGCCCGATCAACAGAAGTTGATCTTCTACTATCCAAAGCAGGCATTCGCTAAATAAAAGCGAGCATCACCGAAGCTGGTCTTCTGCTAACCAAACAGGAATTCGCTAAATAAAAGCGAGTATCGAACCCAAAGGCCGGATCAACCGAAGCTGATCATCTGCTATCCAAAGCAGGCATTCGCTAAATAAAACCGAGCATCGAACCCGAATGCCGGATCAACCGAAGCTGATCTTCTGCTAACCAAAGCTGGCATTCTCTAAATAAAAGCGACAATCGAACTTGAAGGACGGATCAACCGAAGCTGATCTTCTGCTAACTAAAGCAGACATTCGCTAAAAAAAAGCGAGCATCGTACCCGAAGACCGGATCAACAGAAGCTGATCTTCTGCTAATCTAAGCAAGCATTCGCTAAATAAAAGCGAGCATCAAACCCGAAGGCTGGATCAACCGAAGCTGATCTTTTGCTCCTCGAAGCAGGCATTCGCTAAATTAAAGCGAGCATCAAATCCGAAGGCCAGACCAACCGAAGCTGATGTTCTGCTATCCAAAGCAGGCATTCGCTATATAAAAGTGAGCAACGAACCTGAAGGTTGGATCAACTAAAGCTTGTCTTCTGCTCCTCGAAGCAGGCATTCGCTAAATAAAAGCGAGCATCGAACCTGAATGCCGGATCAATCGAAGCTGATCTTCACCTAACCAAAGAAGGCATTCGCTAAATAAAAGCGAGCATCGAACCCGAAGGCCGGATCAACCGAAGCTGATGTTCTGCAACCAAAGCAGGCATTTTCTAAATAAAAGCGAGCATCGAACCCGAAGGCCCAATCAACTGAAGCTGATCTTCTGCTAACCAAAGCAGGCATTCGCTAAAAAAAAGCGAGCATCGAACCCGAAGGTTTGATCAACCGAAGCTGATCTTGTGCTATCCAAAGCAGGCATATGCTAAATAAAAGTGAGCATCGAACCCAAAGGCCCAATCAACTGAAGCTGATCTTCTGCTAACCAAAGCAGGCATTCGCTAAATAAAAGCGAGCATGGAACCCGAAGGCCAAATCAACCAAAGCTGATCTTCTGCTAACCAAAGCAGGCATTCGCTAAATAAAAGCGATCATCAAATCCGAAGGCCCGATCAACAGAAGTTGATCTTCTACTATCCAAAGCAGGCATTCGCTAAATAAAAGCGAGCATCGAACCCTAAGGCCCGATCAACCGAAGCTAGTCTTCTGCTAACCAAACAGGAATTCGCTAAATAAAAGCGAGTATCAAACCCAAAGGCCGGATCAACCGAAGCTGATCATCTGTTATCCAAAGCAGGAATTCGCTAAATAAAACCGAGCATCGAACCTGAATGCCGGATCAACCGAAGCTGATCTTCTGCTAACCAAAGCTGGCATTCTGTAAATAAAAGCGACAATCGGACTTGAAGGACGGATCAACCGAAGCTGATCTTCTGCTAACTAAAGCAGACATTCGCTAAATAAAAGCGAGCATCGTACCCGAAGGCCGGATCAACAGAAGCTGATCTTCTTCTAATCTAAGCAGACATTCGCTAAATAAAAGCGAGCATCAAACCCGAAGGCTGGATCTACCGAAGCTGATCTTCTGCTCCTCGAAGCAGGCATTCGCTAAATTAAAGCGAGCATCAAATCCGAAGGCCGGACCAACCGAAGCTGATGTTCTGCTATCCAAAGCAGGCATTCGCTATATAAAAGTGAGCAACGAACCTGAATAAAAGCGAGCATCATACCCGAAGGCCGGATCAACAGAAGCTGATCTTCTGCTAATCTAAGCAGGCATTCGCTAAATAAAAGCGAGCATCAAACCTGAAGGCTGGATCAACCAAAGCTGATCTTCTGCTCCTCGAAGCAGGCATTTGCTAAATTAAAGCGAGCATCAAATACGAAGGCCGGACCAACCGAAGCTGATTTTCTGCTATCCAAAGCAGGCATTCGCTATATAAAGGTGAGCAACGAACCTGAAGGCTGGATCAACCAAAGCTGGTCTTCTGCTCCTCGAAGCAGGCATTCGCTAAATAAAAGCGAGCATCGAACCTGAAGGCCGGATCAATCGAAACTGATCTTCACCTAAACAAAGATGGCATTCGCTAAATAAAAGCGAGCATCGAACCCGACGGCCGGATCAACCGAAGCTGATGTTCTGCTATCCAAAGCAGGCATCTGCTAAATAAAAGCGAGCATCGAACCCGAAGGCCCAATCAACCGAAGTTGATCTTCTGCTAACCAAAGAGGCATTCGCTAAATAGAAGCAAGCATTGAACCCGAAGGTCGGATCATTCGAAGCTGATCTTCAACTAACCAAAGCAGGCATTCTCTAAATAAAAGCGAGCATCGAACCCGAAGGCCCGATCAACAGATGCTGATCTTATGCTAATCTAAGAAGGCATTCGCTAAATAAAAGTGAGCATCGAACCCGAAGGCTGGATCAACCGAAGCTGATCTTCTGCTCCTCGAAGCAGGCAATCGCTAAATAAAAGCGAGCATCGAACCCGAATGTCGGTTCAACCGAAGCTGATCTTCTACTACCCAAAGCAGGAATTCGCTAAATAAAAGCGAGCATCGAACCCGAAGGCCCGATCAACCGAAACTGATATTGTGTGTCGCTACTGCGAAAATCGGCGTCGGCTGACAGAAGAGTCGCCACCGTGCGTTATTTATCCCAACAGAGGGAAAGGAAACGCTCGAAGTAAACCTCGCAAAAAACGGGGAAAGGTATGGTCATCGCAACCAAAACCTGGGTTCGGGAGTCGGTTACGCAAGGGGAAGGTATTAGCACCCCTCACGTCCGTCGTACTCGACGGGATCCACGCTTGCTTGGGTTGTCTAAAGGATGCAAAAACAATCTATCTACGGCTGCTAAATCTAAACGGAAGGGAATTGACTCGATAGAGCGTCGCACTCTACGCCTACGTATTCTCAAGAGAGAAAGTCAGAGTCAACGTAGTTCGGGACTACGGGGAAATTGGCTCGTCAAGACCTCGCGTCTTGTGCCTACGTACTTCCACACTGCATGGAAGATCAGAGCTTACGTAGTTCAGGCTAACTACGGCTAAACAGGGTGTTCTCACATAGGAGTGAGAAATTAATCTGGTTTTACAGGTATGGGAACCTATGGGAAAACTACGGTCTGGTCTCAAATGCACTTGGGCAAGAGAGAAGGGGATAACAATTAGTCGTCAACGGGATAGTCTCGATCGCACAGCAGCGAGAGAACCAAAGGTTAGTTGTTAGTGTGCTCGCTAGGATATCGCATCCTATGCCTACATATTCTCGTCTGGTACGAGAAATCAGAGCAGCTGTAGTTCGGCTACTTCGGGACCACAGCTCAAATCTCATTTTATTAACATTCTGAAAAAATGGTTACAATGATTGAATACTAGAAAATAATCTCCTAGGACTATCCTGGAAAAAATCAAATAGAAAATCGTCCCCTAACAAATGGACGTCTAAACTACCTCTAAAAAGGTGTAAAATAAACTCTATGAAAATTATATCCTAAAAGAAAAATATTAAATCTACAATGTAATATTTTTTACTATTTTTTCCAAGTATCTTTCTTTTTCCAATATTATTTTCTCTTTTTTCATATATTTTTTTCTTCCTCAAATATTCTTTTTTAATATTTTTCAATATTCTTTTCTCTTCTTTTTCCATCTTTCTTTTTTTTTAAACTATTCTTTTTCTCTTCTTTTTTCATATATTTTTCTTCTATTTTTCTATTTCTTTTCATATTTCCTCAAATATTCTTTTTTAATACTTTTCAATATTCTTTTCTCTTCTTTTTCCATCTTTCTTTTTTTTCAAATTATTCTTTTCCATATATTTTTTTTTCTATATGAAGCAACAGAACTATATAAAAAAAAAATAGAAAAGAAAATGTAAAGGGAGGGGGGTACACTGATTATTAAAGGGGGTATATCCAACAGAAAAATAAAACAAAAAAAAAAGAAAGGCCCAACCCAACAGCTGTGGCTGCAAGAAAACGGAGAGGGCGTAATACTGAAACGGGGGGGTGTGCCAACCATCTCGTTGGGCCCAGCCCATTTCACCAAAGAAACCCACGGGGGGTGCAATGAAGGAGACGGGAGTATGATCCCAAAAAATCCGTTGGGCCTTCAGCCAGGCCCAGTACCCATGGAACCCCAGGTGTCCTCTCATCTCCCTCACTCACTCTTTCATTCTGAAACCCTAATTCTAACCTCTCTTCTTCCTCATCGTCGTCACCAACATCCTCCCTCCATCACCGTTCTCCGACTCTGTCAATCTCCATTCACGCAACTTCTCCCCTAACCTCTCTCTCTCTCACTCTCATTTGCTTCACAAACCCTTTCATACACCTAACATCCACCACCTCCGACCTCAACCACAAAGAGATAACAAAATATAATTTGCTGAGGGAAATCAAACCGCGATGATTGGTGTTGAAACGTGTAGTCTGGTGAGGATATCTAGAAAAACTGAAAGACGCGTTGTTGCGAGTGAAGAAGCTTCTCCGATGGTGGTTCTTGCAGATGTTCTGGAGACTTGATTCGTGATAAGATCTTGAAGCTTCTGGACACCTGATGAACAACGATTAAAGGAAGTTTCATGGATAGATCCTTGATGAAGTTGATGAACGCGCGAGGAAGGATGGAGATCTGGACATTTTCTGGAAAACAAGTTGAAGGTTAACGAGGATGGCATGAACACGGTGGAGACTCCTCAAAGAAATCTGGATAATGTTGAAGGTGGAGGATCTATGGAGATCTACTGAAGGTAAAGAGTCTTGGAGCGATCTTGATGAGGTACAACGAATCCTGATCTGGAGATAAGTTGGCGTTTGATGAACTCGGATGAACATCTGGTGAAGATCTCATAGGAAGATTGCTGGAAGTCTGATGAACGTTGAAGATTCGTGGAGTTCTGGGGATTTTCCTGAAGGTCGTTGAGGATTGATGATTCGTTGAAGAAAACAAGATGAACATGCGATGATGATTTACGCTTTCTGGAGAACTATGATGCTGATCGGAAGAACTGAAGAGTTTGTTGAAGGTTCTCCGGCGGAGATTTCTTGCCCGGATCCGATGAATGTTCTTGATGAAGAACACCGTTGGAGCTTCTGGACAACGTCTATGGAGGATCTTGATGAAGATCGAGGATGAACATTGACGACCGGAGTTTGTGATGAACATGGGAGATCGGGAAGAACACGGTGGCGATCGGTTATCATTGAGGTTGATTTTCTGGGAATAAGATGAAGTTAGATCAGAGAAGATGATGAATAGGGAAGAGGATGAATTTCTGGAACTTTTCCAGTTTCCGGCGGGTTAGACGGCGGCCGGAATTAGTTGGAGGTGGCCGAAAGGAGTTGGGGACGGTGGCCGGCGGGCTCTGCATGCCGGCCGGTGGGAGGTTACCGGCGAGGTTGCATGCATGAGGGGGAGGTGGAGGTAGTGACAAGTGTCCAGGGAGAGAGTTTGCATGCTGGCCACGTGGCGTGGAGAGAGGGAGTCGAATGTGGCGTTGGCACGCATGCAGTGTGATAAGTGAGGGCCCCCTGAAGATAACACGTGGCTGGACTTTATATATGCTGGCAATTGATTCTTGGACAAAACGGGACAGCATGGATCGAAAGAGAATGGGCCTGCAGAACTGGGCCTCCAAACGAACTCAACCTGGGCCCAACGAAAAAAACAATAAAACCCCCAAAATCAGAATTGAAATGGATTAATGAAAATTACAAACTAATTAACAACTAAACCTAATTAACTAGCTAATACTAATCTGAAAATTAAGACTAATCTAATCTAATTAATTCTGATAAATCCTAATTAACACCTAATCTAACTAAATCTCAATTAAACCTAAAAAGAGAATTAACCTAAAAAAACTCTATTAACTCTAATTAAATTCTAAACTAACAAGACTCTAATAATCCCACTAATCTAAAAAAACTCTAATAGTTCTCTGTTAATCTAAAATTTTATTAAATCTCTATTAAATCCCTAATAAAACCTATATTATTTATTTAAAAGAAAATCTATTATTAATAAAAGAAAAATCTATATTCTTTCTATATTAAAACCTATTAAAAAATCTATTAAAGCCCTAAAAACTCTATAAACTCTAAAAAAAGATTTAAATCTATTTATTGTCTATTAACATCTATTATATTCTAAAAATGATTTTAAAGCTATAAAAAATCTAAAAATAGCTAATAAAATCTAGAAAATTCACAATAATTCCCAGAGGAACAAAAATAGCACATAACGCACCGGGACAACCGGTAAAAATCAACGGACACCGAAATATCCCTAAAAACAACAACGCGAGCTGAAAACACCGGGAAGAGCACGGCTTCCCGAAAATACGATTCTACCTATCTAAACTGACTAAAAACACATGAAACGCGAGACGAGGGCTGTGATCCCGATAAAATCAATACAAGTGAAAAAATGCATTGTATGCGATATGCGGATGCGAATGCAGTTATGCGTCGAAACATCGAGCCAGACACGGGACCCGGTTGGTCAAATTTTAGGGTGCAACAGCTGCCCCTATTCAAGCGGCTTGGACCTGAATGGTTGAAGAGCGCTCAGCCTTCAAACATTCAAAGGTAGATGACGGTTGAATACAAATGAAACCCTGAAATTTGCCAACCGCAGGAATATACTACAAAACTGCTTGAGGAATAGCCTCCAATGAACTGAAGTTTGGCTATCACGGCAACAACTGGTCAATTATCTGATAAATTTTCTCCTTTTCAACATCAATCACCTGTGCGACGCCCCAAGTATGGGAATAATGCTTCGGAAAGCAAACGACTTGATTCCCATCTCTCTTATGGGATCAAATCCTGTCATCTCACAGTTCACAACGAACTTGAGGACAATTCTCCTAGCGAACTCCTGAATCGACTGCTCGGCACCCATTCTGTCAACAGGTCGCAGCTTCAGAAATCTGATACATGTCAATCTTTTTTTCAGTGCCGACGTAACAACCAAATGTGAAGAATCACTCTGCTGAGGAAGAAGAGAAGCTTAACCACACAACTCTGCAGGTGAACATACTCGAAATCCAATGAGGTAACCAACCTGGTCCATGTTTCGACATGCGTATGCCTGATAATGATGCAATGCCCTATATGGCATGGAAATGCTATGCGTTTTGTTTGAAAATGCGAGGCCCAGACGGCGTGCTATATGTTTGTATAAATGCTATGACGATATATGCAAATGTTAATGCAGGCTCGAGCTGCCAGAGAACACCAGGTCTGCAACCACTTGGCAAAATAAACGCCGAAGGTAGACGTCAACTCCACTGAGGGTAACCTGATATCACAGAATCATCTCAACAAAATAAATGCTGGAAAAGGGAAACCAAATTCGCTGGGAATAACCGTCCTGCTGGAGAAATGGAAAGGCAACCCTACTTGGGGAGAAAAAACAACTCTGCTCGGGGATGCTCTCTTCAAACCATTGGCAACTGATTGTGCTCTGTGGGGATTGACCCAAACTGAGGTTGATTGCGCGCAGCACGCTGCTGGAAATGCCCCTACTATCAAGGATATCAATCTTAATCTGCCGGGGATACTGCTGATCCTACTCTGATACGGGATAAAATGCAATCTCAACTCTTCCGGGGATAATACACAACTTTCATCTACTGAAGAGTAACCATTCTGATTTAGCCACATCCACATGGAATTCAAACATTAATCGGAGCACTGGTATCCGTCGAGCTTCGTATCGGGGAACACGACAACATGCGAGTCATTGGGAATTACTGTGTCAGATACCTTTAGGTTTTTGTTTTTCTGGTTTAGGATAAACATGGATTATGTACACAGTGGAAGATATGGAAAATACTAGACGAGAACTAGCATTCAAAGGTAGACTACCAGGCGAGAACTGATAGAAAAATAGATTAAGAAAATTGAACGAAAATTGGTTTGGCTTAGGCATCAGACGGGGCTGACTGGATAACAGACTGAGGCATAGACAACCAGACGAGAACTGGTTGAAAGCTGACGCACACCAGACGAGAACTGGTATAGCACACAGGTTAAAACACATGATGATTGGTTACGCGATGACATGTACCAGACGAGAACTGATACAACACTTGAAGAAACGGCGATCAAACGAGAACTGGTTACAATACACTACACCAGACGGGAACTGATGCTTACAATAAACTACACCAGACGGGAACTGATGCTTACGGAAGGGTGGGCCAGACGAAAACTGGTTACCGGTTTGCCAGGCGAGAACTGGACTTTGGAAACGACTGGTTACTGACACGTAACAGGTTTAAACTGCAGGTTAGTGATCCAACGACTGCAAGGCCTTTTCGGAATGCTAAGGTTCTTTGATAAGGGTTATGACACGATCCCCCGATACTCAACTCCGGCTGGGGGTAAACAGACTGGTTTGAATAACTTGCTCCAGTGCACTCAACTTGCCCCAATCCAACTCTTGGGAATATTTGCTCTGAACAGCTTACCACGCTACGAGACGACCTCGAGATTACTTGCCCCGGTATCTATACGACAACAACATTCCATCTCCATTAACATTTCTGCAGTGACTTGCCCATGAATGAGCGTTCTAGCGACTTAACCCGATCTGATTATCCACCTGAAGTATCGGCTTTCAAATCTCCACATTCTGTATAATTGCCCCTGATTGGTTCTCGAGAAGACTCACTTCTGATCAACTACTTCTCAAGCAAACTGCCCCTGATCAACTGAAGCTTCGGGACTTGTCCTCAGACTAACTGATTCCGAACTCACTGGAAGTCAATGCCCCGGATTCATAGGTCTTCACAACATACACCATCCTGGTTCAGACTACTGAATTACTCAGTCCTGCTCGACGATTCCCCGTTGGAATTTCTTTCATGCCAACTACTAACCTGCAATTAAAATCGTCTGTCTACGAATGGTAATCTTAATGCAGTGGTTATGCAGATTTTGAAAAAAATTTTGAGCTGTCACTCATTTACATGTCATGATTGTGAGTGACGAATGAACCAAAGTTCAAACGTAGTGCTTACGTGGTCAGTGAAAAACACAACAAGGATGTGACTAGCAAGTCATGAGGGAGTCAGGTTACTCAACCTTATCGTAATGCGCTTTCAGAATAAACCCTACCTCAATTAGGTCTTTTAAGGGTTGTATCGTGGTCGGGTTCACGGTTCGTGAAACAAAGGATATTTGGCTCAAATTTTGATTTGTACCCACCCCTTCTACGTGATGATCTCCGATCCTAAAGTTCAGTTAACCTGGCACAAGCGCTCGCCTCTTCGAGAGGTATGTTGAATGGTAAGAACCATAACTGAGGAATTCACAAGGTTTTTCCGGAGTGATAGTTACTCCTTTTCGCTTTCGGTGTCTGTGTACACGACTTTGTGACTTGCTGGGGAAAAATTCCTATTGATATCCTTTCTTTTCCATTCTTTTGATTCCCTAATTTTTGCCTGGACTGACTCCTTTTGAGTTCTTTTCGATTTTTCTTTTGAAGTCCAACGGGATGCCCTGATTTTTGCCTAAGTATTAACTTTCCAGCTTTTTCTTTCTTTTTACTTAGCGGGCTTTCTTTCTTCTTTCTTTTGGAACAAAGTCGTGTGACACTGGTTGTCTTGATTGCTCGGAAAGGATTGTAACTGTCTCACTCCTGGTTGGTGAGGTTTAACCGCTTGAAAGGTATAAACTGTTTGGTCCTCGAAAGACAACACTCCTCTGTAAGACTTGAACGCTCGTTCAAGCTAACTGACAACTACCCTGCCCCGGGTTAAGATGTGAGGGTTTAAAAGTCCGAAAAAACTTCTACTTCTTGGCTCGAAGTGGTTAACAAGGGACTAACTCCTTATATCTCCAGTGTTTGGGGGATTTGAAACAATGCCTTGTACGTCATCGGTAAGGTCTTATCTGAAAGCATACGATCATCGGCCATGAGTTTATTTCGTCATCTTCCCTCCAATCTTTGCTAGTCACAGTGATAAAGTGGAGTGAATAAAATGCAAGTGTCAGTGCAAATAAATGAGCGACAGCGACGTGATTAATTCAAAAAAATGCATAGTCACTTTATTAATATCACCATTCGAAACATACAATGTTTACAGCAAGTAGTAACTAACAGAAAAGAAACTACAAATGCAAATGATATAAAGGTCTGAGGACCGCCAATGCTAAGGGCGCCTGCCTGTCTGGACCACTGGCTTTTGCTGGGGAATACTCTCCGAGTCTATGAGCTTAGACAGCTGAGCGGTTGGTATGCACAAACAGAAGTCCTTCTCGAAAGGAAATGCGATCTTGGTCGATCAACTATTGTACCTTCGCCTGAAACGCTTTACAATCTTCAGTTGAATGCCCCGGTGATCCGCCATGGTAACCACACTGAACATGGGGATTATACCCAGGAAGGTAAGGTTCTGGCACGGGCTTGAGAGCTTTCGGTTCCACCAAAGAACTCTGGACCAACTGTGGCAAAAGCTGACTGTACGGCACCGGAACTGGATGAGAAGGACCATTCCTTCGCTCCAAATTGCTACGAGGTTTGTTCTGATTCTGACGCTGATTCTGATAACCTCGGCCACGAGTTCGCTGATTGACAAGGGAAGTGACATAAGACTCCCGATATGGTGCCCCAGGCACAGCTGTTTGTCCAGCATAACAAGGCATAGAAGATACTGATCCAACAGATTTCACCGATTCATCTCGAGGATACCCATCATCTGGCATGACTGCATTGATCACAACTCCTTCTTCATTCTGATAGTCGCAAAGAGATTCAGTTTCACTAGCCTGACCGCTTGAATCAATCTGAATTTTCCCAATCTTTATAGCATTCTCAATACGTTCTCCAACTCCCACTAATTCGGAGAAGTTCAGCGATACTCCAAGCAATCTCTCAAAGTACGGGCTTTGCAACGAGTCTACGAACATGCCTGCTAACTCTCGGTCAGGGATCGGTGGTTCCACTCTGGAAGCAAAATCTCTCCATCTCCGAGCATACTTTTTGAAAGGTTCATTGATCCCCATAGACAAAGCTTGCAACTCCATGCGAAAGGGAGCTATGTCCATATTGTAATCATACCGCTTTAGGAAAGCTCTGGCTAAATCCACCCATGATCGAATCTGATCCTTCTCTAACTGCATATACCAACGTAGAGATGCCCCAATCAAACTGTCCTGAAAACAGTAAATCATCAACTTGTCGTTTTGCACAAACGAAGTCATCTTTCTGCAGAACATCACCAAATGTAGCCTCGGGCAGCTATCTCCTTTATACTTTCCAAACTTCGGCGCTCTGAATTTAGGAGGTAACACTAGGTCAGAAACCAAGCACATATCTGAAGCATTGAGACCAACATCGTTCTGAACTTCCAGGGCTTTGACTTGTCCTCCAATGCGCACAACCTCTTAGCTTGCACAAGAGCTAATGGATTATTAGTCCTTACCATCGGAACTTCTCTTCGGGAGATCAGACCAGCAGGAATAACATTCTGATAATTCGCGGCATCAGAAGAAGAACATTTACTTGGGATGACAAACTGTTGGTGCAGATTTTGGCCTCTAACAGAAGTCTGCACAGGTTGAGCTGCAGTAAGGTTATTCACTTGCGGAAAGCCTTCGTCAGACGTGGAATCATACAAAGGATTGGTCGTCACAATGAACCCTGACAAGGCGTCAGCAACCTGGAAGTCGTCTCCTGACATGACTATCAGCAACTTTCAACTGACGGCACTGCTTGATTCTGCTTGATCTGTTTCAACCCCTTTGGTCGTCTTCTGACAATCCACACTTGCCTCGAACAATCCCTCGAGAATCACCTTCTGAAATCAAACAACGGCTGGATAAGAGCTCTGGCCAGCTGGAGAAATGCTATGCAATACGATGCAAATATGCTTATGCAAATGCAATGCAATGCAGCAAACACGGGATCACAGCCCCCACACAACAAGATGAGTGCCACTGCACTGCTGATGGAGTACGTTCTCTCTAAAAGAGAACGCCAGGATAGCTGGTAGTCTGGAAGTCAAGGTTTCGCAAAAAGAAAAACCCCCCTTACTCACGGGTATGGACCTAAGATACAGCATCCTATGCGGTAGTCAGCGTCACAGACTTTCATGAGGAATGATACGATTCCCAGAAGGAGTGGCACCGTCATCTCATGAAGAGGCCTCACATAGTTGACTCCCAATTGATCGGTCTTCAGAGTCGACAATCCTCACGTCTGGACTCCCCTATGATCCTCAGGACCTTAGAGAAGCACCTCGGAGAGAACCTCGTCTGAGCGCAGATTTCGTAGGGAACTGTGCCTGCTCCGCAGACAGGTTCGTCTACTACTCTCCGCAACTATGTCTAGGTGTATACTCAAAAAAAAGAAGCCCATGTCCGGCTATCACTCAAAATATCGCCCTCCCCAGCACAACGGCAACAGATAAAAGCGATGAAAAAATAAACACCCAAAAGACAAGCAAACAAGCGCTAGGATTGACTCTCTCAGGGGACGTTGGATCCCACATGCATAGGGACTATCGCAGTCCTTAGCAGCCAGGGGACGTTGGATCCCCAGCAGAGTCGCCAGCTGTCGCTACTGCGAAAATCGGCGCCGGCTGACAGAAGAGTCGCCACCGTGCGTTATTTATCCCAACGGAGGGAAAGGAAACGCTCGAAGTAAACCTCGCAAAAAACGGGGAAAGGTATGGTCATCGCAACCAAAACCTGGGTTCGGGAGTCGGTTACGCAAGGGGAAGTGTCGCTACTGCGAAAATCGGCGCCGGCTGAACAGAAGAGTCGCCACCGTGCGTTATTTATCCCACGGGAGGGAAAGGAAACGCTCAGAGTAAACCTCGCACAACACGGGAAAGGTATGGTCATCGCAACCAAAACCTGGATTCGGGAGTCGGTTACGCAAGGGGAAGGTATTAGCACCCCTCACGTCCGTCGTACTCGACGGGATCCACGCTTGTTTTCGGGTATGGATTGTTATTCTATCTAAACTATAGGTCAAGGGTGAAAAAGAAAATAAAACGAAAATGAAAATGACTCGGCAAAGTATCGCACTTTATGCCTACGTATTCCCGTCTGGAACGAGAAATCAGAGTCAACGTAGTTCGCCTACCTACGGGAAAGGAGGGGAAGGTTGCTCGCTAGGATATCGCATCCTATGCCTACGTACTTCCACACAGCATGGAAGATCAGAGCAAACGTAGTTCGGGCCACGTACGACACAAGTCTGTTTTGATTGTTTTTATTCCTTCTGAAAAAGGGTTTTTCTGATTACCAGTCCCAGCGGACAAAGATGACGCTTTGATGAGTTCACATTCTTTTACGAAAGAAGTGTCTTTTATTGTGTTTGAAATCTTTATGTGTTTTTCTGTTTGTTTTGAGAGAGAAAGAGACAGAACTCTAACCTACGGTTGCGAAGGGAAACAAACTAACCTAATGTTATCATGCATGGGTTAAGACCTAGTGTCTATCATGCTCCTCTCTTGCACAGAGAGAAACAGAGATCCTACGGGATAGGCAGAAACAGAAACAATAACAGATATATACAGTAAAGCAGTAAAATGCATGGATGCAACAGCACAAGCGAGGCAAGGGAGTCCCACTCAACCTCGAACCTAGAAAACAATAGGCAAAAGTGAACAGACTTCACTTTCCACCCAGCAGGGTAAACAGCAAACAATACAGTCCAGAAAACCAATCAATACATCAGCAAATGAAATACAACAGCAAAAGAAACAGCATCAGCAGTTCTGACTCAACATCTGACTTCAAGTAATCTCCAATCAGCTACAGGCTTCAACAAGCATCAATCTCCATCTTCATGGCCTTCAGGCAAGGGCTTTGATCATCAGTCTTCCATCTGCAATGGCTTTTCTTCAAGCTCAAACCTCCAGGATGAGGGATTAGTCACAAGAGTGAAGTGAATGAATGTTAGACAGTTAATTACCTACCAAGGGTGGTTCATCAACTGTTAACATTAAACAGAAAGTTTCCTCTCAAAAGTTCTATCTTCCAAATATATTCACTGATCCTTCCAAAGGGAGGAGGTGGATATTTGAAAGAGACTTTGAATCATAGAGAAAGGATGGATGCAGACAAGGCATTCCATGTTTGAGAAACAAGCTTTCTAATCTAGAGCTCTGCCTAGCTCCTAAACCCTAGTCTCCTCAGCCTCTGCTAGCAATAACCTACTCCTCAACTCTGGCAGTTGATCTTTAATCTCTGAATCTCCAATGGTCTTCATCTCCTCAAGTCTTCAGCTTCCCCAGGGCCCCAGACAATCCCAATACCCAAGCAAGCAAGCAATAATCCCCAGAGGGCACACCACACCAGTCAATCAGATATACAGACAGTATTAATAGCAGTAGGGGAATCCTGACTTTTTCTAAGGGGGTCTAATAACTACCCATAGTCCCTATAGTCCCATAACTAATCTAGTTAATCCCTAAGTCCTAAGGGAAAGAATCAAACTTCCTAAGTCATCACCTAAAAAAACCTAATTTTGTTCATGTTGTTCAAGCCTACACTAATCACCTAAAATTAATTTCTAAAAATGGGCACTAAATTGTTTCTACAAGTTCAATATCTAATCTAAACAATATAAAAAGAATGAACAAAAAATATAGAAGCATTTAATAGAACAAAAATCACTAAAATCGTGCATGAAATGGATCTATTTAAAATGACATTTATTTAGAAAATATGGAAAAAATATGAAATAAAAATGAAAATGCAATTTTATTTTCCTATAATTTTCTAGCCATCCTAAAGAAAATAGTGTAAAAAGAATGAATTAAAATGCATTGTTTATGAATTTATTATGAATTTTTTAAAGTGAATGAAAAATTAAAATGAATTAAAAAAACAATTGGAATTAAAATGAGAGAGGGGGTTAGAATATCAATTCGCTCCAGTTATATCCAGGATGGGCCACGCAGGGTGGGGTGCGCGTAGCACTTTGAGTTAAGGCCCAGAAACACTCAGCATTGATGAAAATAAAAACACAAGCTGGGGGGTGAAAATAGCACAGGGAATCACGTTCAAACTGATTTGGGCTCATGCACTGGGGGTGGGGATATCAATACTACTCAGGCCCGCCCGTTTCAATTAATGAAACGGTGCGTTTGGCACCAAACTAATCTCCCTCCAAATTCTGAATTGAATAAGAGCCATAGGATTTCCCTCTTAGTCAAAGGTCTCACACGAATTGGACCGCCCAGATTATGTCTTCCTCATTGGATCTGAAACTTAGGGTTTGGACTCCATGAATGCACATGCACGAGTTCCATTCCACCAATCTGTTCTAACTCTACAGTCCATAACACATCACGATATAAACATGAAAAATGCTCAGGATCTCTCCCTCTATAATCCTATGGCACTAGTTCAATCTGAAATTCACTAGATCACTCAACCCGATACCTACAAGTTCTGGTCACCATGGAAATCCTCTGCAACTCATCAACACAATTCTCCATCAAACTTGCACTAATCTAATCTATAACTAATGGTTATCATTCTGATCTATCAAGCTAAGATTATGATGCATTCTACTACAAGTTTCAAGCCCTAACAGTTTCTACCACCTGCTAACAATCATCACTAATCTACTCCAAATTCGTCCTAATTGCTCTACTAACCTTCTACATTACATCTAAACTAACAAAATCATGCTAACCTAATTGAATCAAGCTGTGGCAGAGAAAACATACCTGGTGTAAAATCTTGAAAACAGCTATGGAGACTCGTGGATCTGAGGCTTCTAGGGCTTGGATCTTGATCAATTCTTGATGTACTTGATTCTGTTTGCAATATTTGGATGAGACTTGGCTTGAATTATGCTGTCCAATGAAAATTGTAATTTTGATGTTGATGATGGAAGTGCTCGAAAATGGAGTAATCACACCTTGTTCTTGATTGAATTATGATCTATGATGATGAAACAGTATAATGAAGTTGATTGTGATGATGATTGGTGAAGAATTTGAGGAATTGGAATGAAACTTCAATGAAAAAGAATGAGAAAATTTGGGAGATTCTTGGTGAAAAATGAAGCCAACCCTTGATCAATCTTCATTTCATGAATATATAGGGCTCACATGAACATTCTAGATCCCTCTTACACATTCCCTTGCCTTCCAACTTTGGTCCATTTTTGAAATGTTTCTTCAATTACAAGTAACCAAAGATAACTTTCTTTTTTCCTTCTAAACTCAAAAAAGTGTTTGAACCATTGTTCTTAGAATTGCTTTTCCATTCAAAATCATATATTGGAAGTCTCCATTTGGACTCATAAATCTCCCAAACCATTTTTCACTTTGAATTTCTTTAAATTATAAGCCATTTTAGTTCAAATTTTGACCAATTATGCAACTCCATGTTATGAGCTTTTCCAACAATTTGTGACCTTCTTTCTAGACTTAAAATCCCATTTGGAGCAAGTTTGATGTTGTAAGTTTTTCCATTTGAGGCCTCCTTGTATGAGTTTTGGACATGAGTTAAAATGACCTGTAATTCACAAATACCCAAAATACCCTTTGCTTGCCAAGACCATAAGTTGAGTTCCACACATCATATGAAGGCATGCTATACCATTCTAGAAAGCTAAGACACTGAGGAACAATTCTTATGTTGACCAAGAATTCATTTGAAATCTCCTTGAGGGGTAAAAATTGCTTGGAAGTCAAGTCACTTTCACAGACAAAAATTCAGATACCTCAGATGACCTGTAACTTGCAAGGACCATAACTTGAGTTCTATAAATCTCCTTGATGTCTTCCACCACTCAAATTAAAGGTCTTGAGATCCTCTACAAGTTTAATGTTGGCCAAGAAGCCATTTGAAGCTAGCATTTTGACTTATCTTGCTTGGAAATTTGACCTAAACTAGGGGATTTTACAGAGAAACCCTAATTTAGTAACTCCTCTTCTCCTTGATTTCTCTTGAATTCTCCTTGGCATATCTCCATATCCTTCTTCATATATCCAATGATGAACCCCACATCTCTCCAATAGCCCTTAATGCCTTTAAATCAATCAATTGACTTAGGGTTGACCTAGGGTTGACCCAGATGAAACCCTAGTTGACTGCCTTCAGCTATAGCTCTTGTGCTTTCATCAATGACTTGTCTCCTTCTCCAAATGACTTTCTAAGTCTCTCATAATGTCTAGATACTCTCCATGCCTTCAATCCACAGCTCACAACCCTCTTGTTGACCCTCAGACACCCTCAGCTAGGAGATGGACTCAAGACTTGATCTGCTGAACTCTTTGCTTTCAAATTCTTTCCTGATGACTGGAATGAGATGGAATTAGGATAATAACCTCTTGATAGGCCTCTGGAGATGAGAATAATGATTGGTCCCCTGTTGAACGACTTGCTATGCTTATGCTATGCAGATGGTTAGTCTATGTACATGACTCTATATGCAAATGCTAATGATATTGAAACATGAATCCAAGTGAATAAGGTTGGGCAAATTTTAGGGTGCAACAGCTGCCCCTATTCAAGCGTCTTGGACCCGATTGGGTGAAGAGCCCGGAGCCTTCAGACATTCGCGGTACGAGACGGTTGAATACTAGTGAAACCAGAAATTTGCCAACCGCAAAACTAAATTGCGCTCCTGCTTGGGGAACGACACTCATCAGCTGAATCTGACTGTTACGGCAACCCACTGATCTCGTACGACTGTGCTGGGGATTGTCTTCATCGTTTTGAAGAGGATTCTGTCATAACAGATTGCTTGCTTGTCCACGTTAGGACTCTGTCCGTCATCAATACGAAAAAATCTCAACTAAAGCCTGTCCACGTTAGGACTCCACTTGCTGTTAACCCAGAAAAATCTCGGCAACTCCGCTAGGGATAATTCGTCTGTATTTCCATAAACTGAATCGTCCACGTTAGGGATAGAACTCTTCCACGTTAGGAGTAACACCTGTCCACGTTAGGAATAACATCGTCCACGTTAGGAATCATCTCTTCTGTATCTGTCCATGTCAGGACTAACCCTTTCATCTTTCCACGTCAGGAAGCAATCTTCTTTCCACATGAGGAGAACTATATCAATCTGTCCACGTAAGGACTCCAATACCACTTGACATGCCCGCGTCAGGACTCCAATCTTTCCACGTAAGGAATTCAACTTTGGTTCTGAACCTGTCCACGTCAGGACTCAACTTTCCGCGTAAGGAGTACATCATTCTTCCACGTCAGGAATCAACTTTTCTTGAGTCTGTCCACGTAAGGACCCCCATTTTTCCACGTCAGGAATAAATCTTCTTTTGAATCCGTCCACGTCAGGACTAAATTTTCCACGTCAGGAATAATCCCTTTCTTTCCACGTCAGGAATCAATCTCTTTCTTTCCACGTAAGGAAGCAATCTTGATATGTCCTCGTGAGGACTTAATCTTTCCACGTAAGGAATAAACTCGTCTTTCCACGTAAGGAAAACATTTTTCTTCCACGTAAGGGGTGCTCTTGATATGTCCACGTAAGGACTCTGATCTTTCCACGTAAGGAATACCAACTTCCTTCCGATTTGTCCGCGTCAGGACTCATTTTTCCACGTAAGGAATGCCATCTTAATCTGTCCATGTAAGGACTCCATACTTTCCACGTTAGGAATCACCTCTTTCCACGTAAGGAATCCAACTTCTGATATGTCCGCGTGAGGACTGCATCGTCCACGTTAGGACCCACTTCTCCACGTTAGGAATAATAATTTCTTTGATTTGTCCACGTCAGGATGCTGATCTCGTCTTGATTTGTCCACATTAGGACTCAGGCGTCTTCGACCCGCTGAGGAAATAAGACCTGTCCACGTAAGGACTCACACTGGTCTGATCTGTCCACGTCAGGACACCACCACAAAGAGTAATTACCTTTTGTCAACGCCATGACCTCCCATTCCACTAATTTCGAGAAACTGAATCTGCCCACAATAGGACTAACACACCTCACCAATCCAGGGAAATAAACCTGTCCACGTTAGGACGCCCACTTCTGAATAAATCCCGTCAATCTAGGAATAAATTGTCCGCGTCAGGACTTAGTTCTTCAATGATCCACACCCACAAACTTCTTAGCACTGACGTAACAGCGACTTTGAGATGAACTCTACTGGGGATGTCTGGAAACCAAACTACCGGATGCCTGCTCTGATAACCGGCGGTGGCCTCTGAAATTCTGATTCATGGAACCCGTTGATGACAAACAAACTCTGCTTGGGGATAAGGAGACATTCCTGGTAACTCTGGCGGGGAAAATAAGAGACATTTGCATAAATGACTCCGTTAGAGACAAAGAGAATTTCATCATGCCCACTCTGTGGGGGAATACCGCCGAAACTGACATTATCATTGGATGTCTCATGCCGAGGTCTTGACTGTTTGATCGTTCATCTGAGCAAGAGCTCTCTCCATCTGAACTGCTAAAATACAGAAACTGCTTCAGCAAAATAAATGCTGGAAGGATAATGCCGACTCCGCCAGGGATAGCCAGATGCTACAGAATTATTCCAGCCAAAATAAATGCTGGAAGAGTGAAGTCAACCCTGCTGGGAAATTGGGAACTCAAACCACACGCCTTGTTGAGGTAACCCCATGCTGGGGAATAGCAGATGTGCCTAGTACGATCGGACTTTCTGCTGGAACGTGAACTGACATCACCAGTACCCTTGACAAAATAAACGATAGGAACCACCATCAACTCTGCTTGGGAGAGTCTTAATCTTCGAATTCCACTGGAAGGAATGAAAACGCTTGCAAAGAGAATTCCGCTAGGGATGGGATGATTCTCTTGGGGGGAATTAACTGACTCCCTGGAGGAGAGTGCATGACCCTGCGGGGAAAGATGAACCTGTCTGAGCACAGCCTTACGATCTAGGAATCACCAAACTCTGTTGAGGACGAATAACTTTCTGGAGCACGCTCTTTTGGATAAGCTACGGCTAGCTGGGGATTTCTATCCTTCTTCAGGAAGAACATGCATGACCTGCGTGGGGACTAAGTCTTTCATTATCGCAATCCTTTGATCACCTTCTTCGTATGGTTACGAAACCTGCAACAACACAAACAAGACACGACAAGCCTATGCAATCAAATCAATTCAGGTTAGTGACGTTACACCCAGTTAATTCAAAGCTTTAATGATTGTTGGCAAGGGCCAGTGATGTTATACTCATGCTAGCTTCAATAAACTTAGGCGTTTTATCATGCACAAAACAGTAAAGAACCAGCATCAAGTACTGAATAACATATTTTATTGATCGGGCCCCTGAATGGGCGGAGTTTTTGTACACGGGATGTAACTCCTGAAAAGAGGAAGCTACGCAAAGCAAATACATAAGTATGCACAAGAAGCATGAATATTTTGACAAATTAAATTTTGTACACATGTCGGCAACGGGATGCAGATGAACACCACGAGCTGATCCTCCCATGACTCGTCCGACTCTAATGCTTTCCCGGTATCCCCCCTTCTGAAGAGATTGTATCCGATAACTGACTCCTCAAATGTATTCTCCCGCATTGATGCTCATTGGAATATCAAGTTCGGACCGCAGTCATTTGCTTTTCAAATCCCTAACTTTTGCGTGAACCGCCCTTTACGGGTTTTCAGTTCACCGGGATACCCTTTTTTGCCGAAGCCGCCCAGTGTAGGTTTTCAACTTCGCGGGTGTACATTTTTTTCAATTTTATCCCTAACTTTTGCCCGAACCTTTCATTCTGTTTTTGGTTCGCCAGGATGCCCCATTTTTGCCTGGACTCTCTTTTTCTGTCCAGCGGGTCTATTTTAAGCAAAGTATTTTTTAACTGCGTCCGAATTCACAGGGGACGCAAAGTCTTCTCCATCCATGGTGGACAACAACAACGCCCCTCCTGAAAAGACCTTTCTGACAACGTATGGCCCTTCGTAGTTGGGGGTCCACTTGCCCCTGTGATCTGCTTGCGGCGGGAGAATCCTCTTCAGCACAAGGTCGCCCGTCTGAAAGCTTCGCGGAAGTATCTTCTTGTCGTACGCTTTCTTCATTCGTCTTTGGTACAAACGACCGTATGCCAGAGAAGCTAGCCTCTTCTCATCCATCAAACTCAGCTGGTTCAATCTATTCGTTACCCATTCTGCCTCGTCCAGCTGAACGTCTCGCAATACCCTCAGAGAAGGGATCTCAACTTCCAATGGTAGTACCGCTTCCATTCCGTATACCAACGAGAACGGAGTTGCCCCGGTTGATGTGCGTACCGTCGTACGATAACCGTGCAAAGCGAAAGGTAGCATTTCATGCCAATCTTTATAAGTCACCACCATTTTCTGAACAATCTTCTTGATATTCTTATTGGCCGCTTCGACAGCGCCATTCATCTTGGGTCGGTAAGGGGAGGAGTTGTGATGTTCGATCTTGAAATTCTGACAGAGCTCCTTCATCATTTTGTTGTTCAGATTTGAACCATTATCCGTGATTATCCGCTCGGGGATCCCATATCGGCAAATGATATCTCTCTTGATGAATCTGGCCACCACTTGCTTCGTTACATTTGCGTAAGACGCCGCTTCCACCCACTTGGTGAAATAATCGATTGCTACTAGGATGAACCGGTGCCCGTTAGAAGCCGTCGGCTCGATCTTTCCGATCATATCGATTCCCCACATCGAGAATGGCCATGGAGATGACATCACATTTAAAGGGCTCGGAGGCACGTGTATCTTGTCAGCATAGATTTGGCACTTGTGGCATTTCCTCGCGAACTTGAAACAATCCGTTTCCATCGTCAGCCAAAAATAACCTGCCCGCAGCAGTTTTCTCGTCATAGCATGTCCACCAGCATGCGTACCAAAGGCACCTTCGTGAATTTCCTCCATGAGAAGCTTTGCCTCTTTCTCGTCTACACAACGCAACAACACCAAATCGTGGTTTCTTCTATACAAGACGCCATCCGGATTCAAGTAGAAATTACCCGCTAACCTCCTGAGAGTCTTCTGATCTTGACTGGATGCCCCAGCCGGATACTCTTTATTCTTCAGGAAATTAAGGATATCGAAATACCACGGTTTGTCATCAGATGCTTCATCAATAGCAAATACATAAGCTGGCCTGTCCAACCGAGAGATAGTGATTTGGGGAGCTTCGTTCCAGAAGTTGACCTTGTACATGGAAGACAAAGTGGCGAGGGCGTCAGCCATTTGATTTTCTGCCCGCGGCACGTGATGCAATTCAACTTTGTCGAAGAAAGGCAATAATCTCCTTGCATAATTCATGTAACGTATCAAATTAGGCTGACGTGTCTCCCATTCCCCTTTGATCTGATTTACCACCAGAGCTGAGTCTCCGTATACGTCTAGATGTTTGATTCGCAAATCAATGGCTTCTTCAAGCCCCATTATACAAGCTTCGTATTCGGCCTCATTGTTGGTAACGGCAAAGGTCAATCGGGCAGTAAACGGGATGTGCGACCCGTGCGGCGTCGTGATGATTGCCCCTATTCCGCTACCGTAAGCATTCACAGCTCCGTCAAATATCATCTGCCATTTGGAGCCCAGCTCTGGTCCCTCGTCTGGCAACGGCTCTTCGCAATCCTTCATCTTGAGGTACATGATATCCTCGTCAGGAAAATCAAACCTCATCGATTGGTATTCTTCAATAGGCTGCTCCGCCAGATACTCAGACAGCACACTCCCCTTTATAGCCTTTTGCGAGACGTATTGAATATCATATTCAGTCAAGACCATCTGCCAACGGGCAATCCTACCTGACAACGCCTGCTTTTCGAATATATATTTGATAGGATCCATCTTCGAGATGAGCATGGTTGTATGATTCAGCATGTACTGCCTCAAACGCTTGGCGGCCCAGGCTAGCGCGCAACAAGTTTTCTCCAGCATTGAATATCGAGATTCACAGTCTGTAAATTTCTTACTCAAGTAATAGATCGCATGCTCTTTTCTCCCTGTCTCGTCGTGTTGACCAAGGACACAACCCATGCTTCCCTCAAGAACCGTCAAATACATTATCAAGGGTCTCCCTGCCACTGGGGGTATCAAAATAGGAGGCTCCTGCAAGTACTTCTTTATTTTATCAAACGCCTTTTGACAATTTTCGTTCCACGTTACAGCTTGATCTTTCTTCAACAGCTTGAATAATGGTTCACACGTGGCCGTTAGGTGAGATATGAACCGGGCAATGTAGTTCAATCTCCCTAAAAACCCGCGCACCTCTTTCTCTGTTTTAGGCGTTGGCATTTCTTGAATAGCTTTTATTTTAGCAGGATCGACCTCTATTCCCCTTTCGCTTACGATAAACCCCAGCAGTTTACCCGATCTCACCCCGAAGGTGCATTTGTTAGGGTTCAGCCTCAGCCTGAACTTCCTAAGTCTTTTAAACAACTTCAGCAGATTCACCAGATGCTCTTCCTTCGTCTGGGATTTGGCAATCATATCGTCAACATAAACTTCGATCTCTTTATGCATCATGTCATGGAAAAGAGTCGTCATCGCACGCTGATATGTTGCCCCAGCATTTTTCAAACCAAAGGGCATCACTTTGTAGCAAAATGTTCCCCACGGCGTTATGAAAGTAGTCTTCTCCATATCCTCTGGCGCCATTTTAATCTGATTGTAGCCTGAAAAGCCATCCATGAAGGAGAATACGGAGTACTGAGCAGTATTATCAACTAACACGTCAATGTGAGGAAGTGGAAAATCGTCCTTCGGGCTTGCTTTATTCAAATCTCTATAATCCACGCACATTCGAACCTTGCCATCTTTCTTTGGCACTGGTACGATGTTAGCAACCCATGAGGGATACTTCGTCACAGCCAGGAAACCAGCGTCCCACTGTTTCTGAACCTCCTCTTTGATCTTCATTGCCATATCTGGTCGAGTTCTGCGAAGTTTTTGTTTGACCGGTGGGCAATCTTCTTTCAGTGGCAGGCGATGCACAACCATATCTGTATCAAGCCCTGGCATATCCTCATATGACCAAGCGAATACATCATTATACTCTCGGAGCATTTCAACCAGTTTTCGCTTGATATCACCCTGCAGTGCGGCTCCAATACGAATATTCTTCTCAATCCCTTCCGACCCCAAATTGATAATTTCGATGACCTCGTCGTGAGGCAGAATGGCTCTTTCCTCTTGCTTCACCAACCAAGACAGCTCTTCAGGAACGTCGCTATCTTCGACAACCTCTTCTTCGGTCTGGAATACCGGGTGCTCAAAGTCGGGACGAGTCATAGGTGGTTCAAGGATGTCATCTGAAAATGTTATCCTGCAAAAGAAATGGTTAAGTGCTTCAAAATGCGTATAAAGCGAATAACCACATTGCCATTTTATTGAAAAATATGAAACAAGAAGGACAGAGATTACAGTATTTGCACATAAAAAACGCCGTTTATTTAATGATTAACACGCAATGTTTATAACAACACAGCCCTAAGCAAATCCTGATGCCCCGGGCAAGACATCAGATTATTCAACAATTAATAAAGCAAAGCATTACTGTTTAAAAGTCACAGGAACAAGCTCCTGAATAGACCAGTTGCACAGTCCTTGTCCTGGCGTGCTTGGCTGAATCCAGGCATCCATATCACAGTCGCTGTCCCCTTCATCGGACTCTGAAGCAGCATTGACAGTTTCATGACATACTCCACTGGCAGAGATGGTGATTGACTTTCTGAAATGGGGGGCCCCCACGGAAGGAGTTGATGACGACGGTCGGTACCCCAGTCCAAACCGGTCCATTTTCACAGGAATGTCCAGCACTTTGCCCCAGCCCTTGGCTTCTCCTGCTTCTACTAGAGCTTGAGCTTCTTTATACGATGAGACAGCTATCTCTGGCACTTTGCTCGGCCCTGGACCTTTGTCCTTGATGCGCAAACCTTCGAATGCCTGGCATGGCGTCTCGTGGATCTCTCCGTCGACTTCCACATACTTAAACGAAGATAGATGGCTGACCAGGATGTCTTCTTCTCCGCACACGGTGACTACGCTGTCTCCGACCATATATTTTAACTTCTGATGCAGGGTAGACGTGACTGCCCCTGCCCCATGAATCCAGGGTCTTCCCAGCAAGCAGCTGTACGCAGGCTGTATATCCATGATATAAAACTCCGTTGCAAACACTTCCGGCCCCACTTGCAGAGGCAAGGTAATCAATCCGAAGACTGTTCTCCGCGTGCCGTCAAACGCTCTGACTACCAAATCACTGGGTGTACACAAAATCCCTCGAACATCCAGCTTCATCATCGCCTTCTTGGGCAGCACATTCAAAGATGATCCGGTGTCAACCAATACGTGCGACATCACCGATCCTCTGCACTCAACAGACACGTGCAGTGCCATATTATGATCTCTCCCTTTCGGAGTCAAGTCAAAATCGGTAAAGCCCAGACTGTGGCCTGCATTCACATGCGCCAATACTCCTTCTAGCTGATTCACGGAGACACCCTGGGGTACAAAAGAAGTGTCCAGGACTTTCAGCAAAGCGTTTCTGTGAGCTTCTGAACACAGCAGCAATGACAAGATGGATATTTTGGACGGTGTCTGCTGCAGATGCTCCACAATCTTATAATCACTTTTCCGAATCAAGCGCATGAATTCTTCTATATCCTTCGATGCTGCTTCTTTTTCACTTGCTTGCACCGGAACATTCTCAACCGCTTTCCCTTTTCCTTTTGCTAGTCTTTCAGCCTCCACTTCCGGAGATATAAAGATCCTGCCACTCCTCGTCATGCCTCCTGAACCAACAACATTATCCACAATCTCCCCTGGCTGCTTGTTAACGTCGATTTTTATCCCGTCACAATATACTTCCAGCCCATATGACCATGGGACTGCTTTCGTGTTCTCGTACGGGATTGGCCCGGCCTTAGTTATGGTAATCGGTGGTCGCTGAGCTGGCGCTGCAATAGTGATCGTCTTCCGCGGAATCGTCACCGTGGCCACATCACTCTGATTATCCACTACTGCCCCTGCAGGCTCGTCAGTCGTCGCTCGATCAAACTGCAATATACCTTCATCAATTAAAGCCTGAATGCCTTTCTTCAAATCCTCACACCCCCCAGCTAGGGCCCAACAGTCTAAGCAATACTCGTTGCAACCCGGGTAAACACCTCCTTGCAACAGTCGGCTCTTTATCTCGCTCAGCGGCGTCTTTAAATCTTCAACATTCATAATCAGATTCAGACCTTCTTCAGTCAGCACGGCGTTCGCCCCATGATTGGGCATGGGTTTCTGGACTATATTCGGACCTGCCGTTCCGAAATTGATAGTCTTGTTGTCCAAAAGATCCTGTACAACGTGCTTAAAAGCATGACAACCTTCTATATCGTGGCCCGGGGCCCCAGAATGAAACTCACAGTGCCTGCTTGCATCGTAGCCGAACGGGGGAGCTCCCGTTATCGGTGCCAGAGTTCTTTTCTCTACCAGATTCAATCCCAACAATGTCTGTAATAAATCAGCATAGGTTGAGGGAGGCTTCTCAAACACTCTTCTCGGTTTACCGCCCTGGAATCTTCGCTGAGCTTGCGGTGCCCCCTGCTGAGGCTGCTGCTGCTGTGGCATTGGTTGCTGCTGAATCGGTTGTTGTTGCTGGATTGGTTGTTGCTGATAGGGAATAGTAACACTCGACACCTGCTGCGGCTGACGATATTGACCTCTTCCCCTGCCTCGGCCTCGGCCTCGGCCTCCAAATACCGCGCTTGCCTCGCCCTGACGGCGCCCACCATAAGCTTTCCTATTACTGCCAGATGCAGTTGATTCCTCGACTTGGAACTTTCCTTGCTTAATGTTACGCTCAATCTTTTCCCCCATCAGAATCAGGTCTGAAAAACTGGCCAGAGACGTATGAAACAGCATATCATGAAACAGCCCTGTGAATGTGCCGACAAACATATCATTCATTTCTTTATCTTCCACAGGAGGACGGACCCTGGCAGCCATATCGCGCCACCTTTGCGCGTACTCTTTAAAACTCTCCCCCTTCTTCTGCGAAAGCCCGGCCAACTGGACCCGATTGGGTGCCAGGTCGCTGTTATACTTGTAATGGGCTATGAACGCCTCCGCCAATTGCTTCCATGTCTTGATATCAGTTGGCTCCAACCCCATGTACCACTCTAGGGAAGGGCCCGACAGACTATCCTGAAAGAAATGCATTAGCATTCTTTCATCAGTTGAGTATGCAGACATCTTTCTGTAATAAGCTCGTACATGCACTTTCGGACATGTGTCTCCTTTGTACTTATCGAACGCAGGCGCTTTGAATTTAATTGGCACCCTCAAGCCAGGTACCAAGCCCATAGTTGCCATGTCCAAACCCACAGCACTCTGGTTTAGGACTCCCTTCATCTGCTCTTCCAGCATTCTAATCTTTTGGGAATCATCCATCGGCCCTTCAAAACCTCCTCCGGAGAAGGCGTCCTCCTGCTGATCTTCTTGCCACATACCGTTTCCAGCCCCGTACCCATCATATGCATTATTACGTCCAGCTCTGATCTGATTCATCCCCGGACCCCGGCCTCTGTTGCCGTACCCTTGAACACCTCCAGCAGGACCAAAACCCATAAATCCAGTACCATTTCCGTTTCCAAAGCCTCCGTAACCCTGATTGACCATACCATAACCATCTTGCCCAAAGCCTTGAGCATTAAAGCCATACTTGCCAGTGTTATCGAATCCCTGATCGTTGAATCCGAACCCAGTATTGACAAAGCCATTGCCTCCTAGATTATCTCCCAAATTGACATCACCCAGCCCAGCATTCTGGACAGCAGTCTCATTCCCCCCTCCGACGTTACCATTCACAGCAGCGGTAGCGTTGTTGACATTAGCAGCAGGTATATTAACCACGGGCGGAGCCACCGGCGTGGGAGTGCCGTCTCCATGAGCAGTATCAACCCGGACAGACTGATGATCTTCATTACCATGACCAGCGTTGCGAGCCAACAGAGGCTGGACCATGGCCTGCAAGTTCTCTTGCCCTTTTGCTATAGCCTCCATGGTCTGCATGAAGAGGGCGAGCTTCTCGCGCACATCTTGCATCTCGTTCTGCATTTGGTCCATGACTTTTCGACAGTTGGAGCATGTGGAATAGCGGTGCGGATGTTGATCTGGAATCCTGTTAAGTACCTGATACAGAGCAGGAAATAAGACACCATCCAAAGATTACCTGTAATGCAATATGAATATGAATGCAATGCAATGTGTCTGTGCATTAGGGAAGTTCATTCCCCCAGTTCTAGTGCGAAGGTGCCGGTGCAGTGACAGTGCTGTCAATAGGAGTATCGGAGCTGAATCATAGAAAGCCTCATATATTGCAGGGAAAATCAATAAGCCCAGAGTACAATATCACTGAGAGTACAATAAGAAGGCATGACCTCAACCAACAATCCTGGTGATGGTCAGCACTATGCAAATAAAGCATACAAGTTACTACATGAGATCAAATCCTCCCAAAAGTCTGGTACTCCTCTATCAACTTCCTGGTCTCCGGATGGCTTGGTCGATCAAGCAGCCCTTCGACAAGCTGGTTTCTCCTCTTAAGGACACGGCGTACGTCTTCAGCAGTTTCTTCCCATGTTGCTTCTCCGAAGCAATCTTCTAGCTTTCGCTTCTGAGACACCGCTTCATCTCTGGATTTGATTGCCTTGTTCAGTGCATGCTGGACACTATACCGGGTCATCACTTCCTCCTCACACTTCTTGATGCTAGACTTCAACTTCTCCTCGAGGTCGGAGATTTGCTGCTTCATCTTATCTTCCCTCTTCTTGTTGTTGGTGAGAGTAGCATTCCAAGTCTTATTGCAAGAGGAGATTTCTCGGTGTGCTGCGTCGAGCGCCTTCTTTTTTGATTCCAGCATGTCATGGGAGCTTCTGAACTCTTGCCCCAGACGTTCGCGCTTTTTCTTTTCTTCAGTCAACTCAGCCCCTAGTCTGTTTACCAGCTCGATCTGTTGTTGGAAAGCATACACGGCCTTGTTTTTCTCGCTGCGTACTTGAGCTAGCTCTTGCTCTAACCCTTCGTTAATCTTCATCAAGGCTTCTTTTTCCTTCACAACTTGTTCGTAGACTTCTCTAGACACAGTAGTCGGCTCTGCTACCGGAACGGGAACAAGAATTGGTGCATCTGGAAACGACATCCTCAACTGACTAGCCCTCTCCTGAATCCAAACTTTGTAAGGTGCATAGGCCTGACAATCATTCTTTCCTAACAACGGCTTCCCCCTTCTGATAATACGCGTCCAGGCATGTTGCAGCTTGGCTAGTAACTCCCCCTTCACGTCACCGGTGAAGTACAGAGATTCCTGTACTTCTTCCTCCTGAGGTGGGTTCTTCAGTGCATATCCGAACTGGCGAATGAATAGAGAAGGGTTGTAATTGATACACCCTTTTCTTCCTATCAGCGGCACATTAGGGTACCCAGAACAGCTGAAGATGAGCTCGGATCCCAACAGGTCTCGATCAAACCATACAATGTCTTCGGAAGATAGCCTCATCAGGCGTTCTGACCAACTGGCTGAGGTTGCGCTGTCTACAAACGGTCCCTTTGTGGGAAGGTGACTCTTGAACCACATATTCAACAGAGGAGTACAACAGTAAACAACTTTTCCCCTTCGATTTTCGTTCTTGTAGTGCAATGAGTGGTAGAAGTCTCCGATCAAAGTTGGCACTGGGTTGCCTGCAGCAAACAGATAGAAAGCATCCAAATCCACAAAGTTGGGCAAGTTAGGAAACAACACAATTCCATAGATGCATAAAGCCAGAATAGCATTGAAAACCACCCAACAACCGTTCTTGGCGTACTCTCGAGCTTTGGCGACTAAGAAATCCAGAGAGAAACCTGACACCCCAAGCCAAGAAGTCAATAACAGATCTGCAGCGTTCATATGCAAGGCTTTGGCTAAGTCCTCCAACTTGGGCTCAGCAGCAGAGTGAATAAAGGGAACCTTGTTCTGCACGGGAAGCTCAGTAAACTCCACATACTCTTCAATAGTAGGTCCTAGAATGAAGTCAGCAAAAGTAAAGCATCTCAACGCGGGGTCATAGAACTGCATCAAGGTGTATAGCCCGTTCATCTCATCAGCAGTGGGCTTGCAAACTAATCTCAGTAATCTCCCATGGCTCATTCTGAAGCTTCTCCTAACCTCCTCATCGGCAAGAGATATCAGACCAAGCAAAGAAGTAAGATCAGGTGCAGGCAGCTTATACGCAACTGTTTTCCTCAAACTAGCCATAATCAATACTCAGAAATCCGGGCACTAGAACTAGGGAAATGCAAATGCACCTGCAGCACAGACACACGTTAGTGAAATGCAAATGGTAATGGATATGCAGGCAATGCAATGCAAGTAACATGCAACAGGAACCAAAGCTGTAGCTGAATAGCCTAAACCCAATCAAGAAAGGTCTCAGATAGACCATCCAGAAGTCATCAAACCCTGGTCTCAGATAGACCTAACACAAAGCTCCATTACTGGTCTCTGATGGACCTCAAACTATAACTCCCACTGGTCTCTGGTAGACCTCAAATCACATCTCTAATTGGTCTCTGACAGACCTCAGAACACATCTCCAAATGGTCTCTGACAGACCTCATAACTCTCCATAAATACCCAGGATCTCTGATCGAGAACAAACCGGTATCTGAAGGTCTGGTTACCTGCATAACCCCAAATCCCCTCACAGGTGGGTGGCCCTATAACTGGCACAAGGTACGGCATCCTATGCGGTCGTCGGCGTCACAGACTTTCAGGGTTGATGATACGATTCCCAGAAGGAGTGGCATCATCAAATCCTGAAGAGGCCTCACTCAGCCAACTTCCAAATGATCGGTTCCCGGAGTCGACAATTCAGCTGACCAACAACCCCTTCGACCCAAAGGGTAGAAAAAGAAGCCAACCAGAAGAACCTCGTCCGAGTGTAGATTTCATGAGACACTAATGCAAGCAAAGCCGGCACGCGCCCACTACTTTCTACGCTAATTCTAGGTGCACTCAAGCCCAGGTCCGGCTTATCTCTCAATATCAGAACACCCGTCACACCCCAAATACAGCAATAATAATCAATATACAAAGCTGAAAATACAAAGGTTAGAAATATAAATCCATACAAAATCCTCGACGGGAAAACAAGCGCTAGGATTGACTCTCTTAAGGGACGTTGGATCCCAAATGCATAAGAACCATCGCAGTTCTTAGCAGCCAGGGGACGAGATATCCCCAGCAGAGTCGCCAGCTGTCGCTACTGCGAAAATTGGCGCCGGCTGAACAGAAGAGTCGCCACCGTGCGTTATTTATCCCACGGGAGGGAAAGGAAACGCTCAGAGTAAACCTCGCACAACACGGGAAAGGTATGGTCATCGCAACCAAAACCTGGATTCGGGAGTCGGTTACGCAAGGGGAAGGTATTAGCACCCCTCACGTCCGTCGTACTCGACGGGATCCACGCTTGTTTTCGGGTATGGATTGTTATTCTATCTAAACTATAGGTCAAGGGTGAAAAAGAAAATAAAACGAAAATGAAAATGACTCGGCAAAGTATCGCACTTTATGCCTACGTATTCCCGTCTGGAACGAGAAATCAGAGTCAACGTAGTTCGCCTACCTACGGGAAAGGAGGGGAAGGTTGCTCGCTAGGATATCGCATCCTATGCCTACGTACTTCCACACAGCATGGAAGATCAGAGCAAACGTAGTTCGGGCCACGTACGACACAAGTCTGTTTTGATTGTTTTTATTCCTTCTGAAAAAGGGTTTTTCTGATTACCAGTCCCAGCGGACAAAGATGACGCTTTGATGAGTTCACATTCTTTTACGAAAGAAGTGTCTTTTATTGTGTTTGAAATCTTTATGTGTTTTTCTGTTTGTTTTGAGAGAGAAAGAGACAGAACTCTAACCTACGGTTGCGAAGGGAAACAAACTAACCTAATGTTATCATGCATGGGTTAAGACCTAGTGTCTATCATGCTCCTCTCTTGCACAGAGAGAAACAGAGATCCTACGGGATAGGCAGAAACAGAAACAATAACAGATATATACAGTAAAGCAGTAAAATGCATGGATGCAACAGCACAAGCGAGGCAAGGGAGTCCCACTCAACCTCGAACCTAGAAAACAATAGGCAAAAGTGAACAGACTTCACTTTCCACCCAGCAGGGTAAACAGCAAACAATACAGTCCAGAAAACCAATCAATACATCAGCAAATGAAATACAACAGCAAAAGAAACAGCATCAGCAGTTCTGACTCAACATCTGACTTCAAGTAATCTCCAATCAGCTACAGGCTTCAACAAGCATCAATCTCCATCTTCATGGCCTTCAGGCAAGGGCTTTGATCATCAGTCTTCCATCTGCAATGGCTTTTCTTCAAGCTCAAACCTCCAGGATGAGGGATTAGTCACAAGAGTGAAGTGAATGAATGTTAGACAGTTAATTACCTACCAAGGGTGGTTCATCAACTGTTAACATTAAACAGAAAGTTTCCTCTCAAAAGTTCTATCTTCCAAATATATTCACTGATCCTTCCAAAGGGAGGAGGTGGATATTTGAAAGAGACTTTGAATCATAGAGAAAGGATGGATGCAGACAAGGCATTCCATGTTTGAGAAACAAGCTTTCTAATCTAGAGCTCTGCCTAGCTCCTAAACCCTAGTCTCCTCAGCCTCTGCTAGCAATAACCTACTCCTCAACTCTGGCAGTTGATCTTTAATCTCTGAATCTCCAATGGTCTTCATCTCCTCAAGTCTTCAGCTTCCCCAGGGCCCCAGACAATCCCAATACCCAAGCAAGCAAGCAATAATCCCCAGAGGGCACACCACACCAGTCAATCAGATATACAGACAGTATTAATAGCAGTAGGGGAATCCTGACTTTTTCTAAGGGGGTCTAATAACTACCCATAGTCCCTATAGTCCCATAACTAATCTAGTTAATCCCTAAGTCCTAAGGGAAAGAATCAAACTTCCTAAGTCATCACCTAAAAAAACCTAATTTTGTTCATGTTGTTCAAGCCTACACTAATCACCTAAAATTAATTTCTAAAAATGGGCACTAAATTGTTTCTACAAGTTCAATATCTAATCTAAACAATATAAAAAGAATGAACAAAAAATATAGAAGCATTTAATAGAACAAAAATCACTAAAATCGTGCATGAAATGGATCTATTTAAAATGACATTTATTTAGAAAATATGGAAAAAATATGAAATAAAAATGAAAATGCAATTTTATTTTCCTATAATTTTCTAGCCATCCTAAAGAAAATAGTGTAAAAAGAATGAATTAAAATGCATTGTTTATGAATTTATTATGAATTTTTTAAAGTGAATGAAAAATTAAAATGAATTAAAAAAACAATTGGAATTAAAATGAGAGAGGGGGTTAGAATATCAATTCGCTCCAGTTATATCCAGGATGGGCCACGCAGGGTGGGGTGCGCGTAGCACTTTGAGTTAAGGCCCAGAAACACTCAGCATTGATGAAAATAAAAACACAAGCTGGGGGGTGAAAATAGCACAGGGAATCACGTTCAAACTGATTTGGGCTCATGCACTGGGGGTGGGGATATCAATACTACTCAGGCCCGCCCGTTTCAATTAATGAAACGGTGCGTTTGGCACCAAACTAATCTCCCTCCAAATTCTGAATTGAATAAGAGCCATAGGATTTCCCTCTTAGTCAAAGGTCTCACACGAATTGGACCGCCCAGATTATGTCTTCCTCATTGGATCTGAAACTTAGGGTTTGGACTCCATGAATGCACATGCACGAGTTCCATTCCACCAATCTGTTCTAACTCTACAGTCCATAACACATCACGATATAAACATGAAAAATGCTCAGGATCTCTCCCTCTATAATCCTATGGCACTAGTTCAATCTGAAATTCACTAGATCACTCAACCCGATACCTACAAGTTCTGGTCACCATGGAAATCCTCTGCAACTCATCAACACAATTCTCCATCAAACTTGCACTAATCTAATCTATAACTAATGGTTATCATTCTGATCTATCAAGCTAAGATTATGATGCATTCTACTACAAGTTTCAAGCCCTAACAGTTTCTACCACCTGCTAACAATCATCACTAATCTACTCCAAATTCGTCCTAATTGCTCTACTAACCTTCTACATTACATCTAAACTAACAAAATCATGCTAACCTAATTGAATCAAGCTGTGGCAGAGAAAACATACCTGGTGTAAAATCTTGAAAACAGCTATGGAGACTCGTGGATCTGAGGCTTCTAGGGCTTGGATCTTGATCAATTCTTGATGTACTTGATTCTGTTTGCAATATTTGGATGAGACTTGGCTTGAATTATGCTGTCCAATGAAAATTGTAATTTTGATGTTGATGATGGAAGTGCTCGAAAATGGAGTAATCACACCTTGTTCTTGATTGAATTATGATCTATGATGATGAAACAGTATAATGAAGTTGATTGTGATGATGATTGGTGAAGAATTTGAGGAATTGGAATGAAACTTCAATGAAAAAGAATGAGAAAATTTGGGAGATTCTTGGTGAAAAATGAAGCCAACCCTTGATCAATCTTCATTTCATGAATATATAGGGCTCACATGAACATTATAGATCCCTCTTACACATTCCCTTGCCTTCCAACTTTGGTCCATTTTTGAAATGTTTCTTCAATTACAAGTAACCAAAGATAACTTTCTTTTTTCCTTCTAAACTCAAAAAAGTGTTTGAACCATTGTTCTTAGAATTGCTTTTCCATTCAAAATCATATATTGGAAGTCTCCATTTGGACTCATAAATCTCCCAAACCATTTTTCACTTTGAATTTCTTTAAATTATAAGCCATTTTAGTTCAAATTTTGACCAATTATGCAACTCCATGTTATGAGCTTTTCCAACAATTTGTGACCTTCTTTCTAGACTTAAAATCCCATTTGGAGCAAGTTTGATGTTGTAAGTTTTTCCATTTGAGGCCTCCTTGTATGAGTTTTGTACATGAGTTAAAATGACCTGTAATTCACAAATACCCAAAATACCCTTTGCTTGCCAAGACCATAAGTTGAGTTCCACACATCATATGAAGGCATGCTATACCATTCTAGAAAGCTAAGACACTGAGGAACAATTCTTATGTTGACCAAGAATTCATTTGAAATCTCCTTGAGGGGTAAAAATTGCTTGGAAGTCAAGTCACTTTCACAGACAAAAATTCAGATACCTCAGATGACCTGTAACTTGCAAGGACCATAACTTGAGTTCTATAAATCTCCTTGATGTCTTCCACCACTCAAATTAAAGGTCTTGAGATCCTCTACAAGTTTCATGTTGGCCAAGAAGCCATTTGAAGCTAGCATTTTGACTTATCTTGCTTGGAAATTTGACCTAAACTAGGGGATTTTACAGAGAAACCCTAATTTAGTAACTCCTCTTCTCCTTGATTTCTCTTGAATTCTCCTTGGCATATCTCCATATCCTTCTTCATATATCCAATGATGAACCCCACATCTCTCCAATAGCCCTTAATGCCTTTAAATCAATCAATTGACTTAGGGTTGACCTAGGGTTGACCCAGATGAAACCCTAGTTGACTGCCTTCAGCTATAGCTCTTGTGCTTTCATCAATGACTTGTCTCCTTCTCCAAATGACTTTCTAAGTCTCTCATAATGTCTAGATACTCTCCATGCCTTCAATCCACAGCTCACAACCCTCTTGTTGACCCTCAGACACCCTCAGCTAGGAGATGGACTCAAGACTTGATCTGCTGAACTCTTTGCTTTCAAATTCTTTCCTGATGACTGGAATGAGATGGAATTAGGATAATAACCTCTTGATAGGCCTCTGGAGATGAGAATAATGATTGGTCCCCTGTTGAATGACTTGCTATGCTTATGCTATGCAGATGGTTAGTCTATGTACATGACTCTATATGCAAATGCTAATGATATTGAAACATGAATCCAAGTGAATAAGGTTGGGCAAATTTTAGGGTGCAACAGGAAGGTATTAGCACCCCTCATGTCCGTCGTACTCGACGGGATCCACGCTTGCTTGGGTTGTCTAAAGGATGCAAAAACAATCTATCTACGGCTGCTAAATCTAAACGGAAGGGAATTGACTCGATAGAGCGTCGCACTCTACGCCTACGTATTCTCAAGAGAGAAAGTCAGAGTCAACGTAGTTCGGGACTACGGGGAAATTGGCTCGCCAAGACCTCGCGTCTTGTGCCTACGTACTTCCACACTGCATGGAAGATCAGAGCTTACGTAGTTCAGGCTAACTACGGCTAAACAGGGTGTTCTCACACAGGAGTGAGAAATTAATCTGGTTTTACAGGTATGGGAACCTATGGGAAAACTACGGTCTGGTCTCAAATGCACTTGGGCAAGAGAGAAGGGGATAACAATTAGTCGTCAGCGGGACAGTCTCGATCGCACAGCAGCGAGAGAACCAAAGGTTAGTTGTTAGTGTGCTCGCTAGGATATCGCATCCTATGCCTACATATTCTCGTCTGATACGAGAAATCAGAGCAGCTGTAGTTCGGCTACTTCGGGACCACAGCTCAAATCTCATTTTATTAACATTCTGAATAAATGGTTACAATGATTGAATACTGGAAAATAATCTCCTAGGACTATCCTGGAAAAAATCAAATAGAAAATCGTCCCCTAACAAATGGACGTCTAAACTACCTCTAAAAAGGTGTAAAATAAACTCTATGAAAATTATATCCTAAAAGAAAAATATTAAATCTACAATGTAATATTTTTTACTATTTTTTCCAAGTATCTTTCTTTTTCCAATATTATTTTCTCTTTTTTCATATATTTTTTTCTTCCTCAAATATTCTTTTTTAATATTTTTCAATATTCTTTTCTCTTCTTTTTCCATCTTTCTTTTTTTTCAAACTATTCTTTTTCTCTTCTTTTTTCATATATTTTTCTTCTATTTTTCTATTTCTTTTCATATTTCCTCAAATATTCTTTTTTAATACTTTTCAATATTCTTTTCTCTTCTTTTTCTATCTTTCTTTTTTTTCAAACTATTCTTTTCCATATATTTTTTTTCTATATGAAGCAACAGAACTATATAAAAAAAATAGAAAAGAAAATGTAAAGGGAGGGGGGTACACTGATTATTACAGGGGGTATATCCAGCAGAAAAATAAAACAAACAAAAAAAGAAAGGCCCAGCCCAACAGCTGTGGCTGCAAGAAAACGGAGAGGGAGTAATACTGAAACGGGGGGGTGTGCCAGCCATCTCGTTGGGCCCAGCCCGTTTCACCAAAGAAACCCACGGGGGGTGCAATGAAGGAGACGGGAGTATGATCTCAAAAAATCCGTTGGGCCTTCAGCCAGGCCCAGTACCCATGGAACCCCAGGTGTCCTCTCATCTCCCTCACTCACTCTTTCATTCTGAAACCCTAATTCTAACCTCTCTTCTTCCTCATCGCCGTCACCAACATCCTCCCTCCATCACCGTTCTCCGACTCCGTCAATCTCCATTCATGCAACTTCTCCCCTAACCTCTCTCTCTCTCTCTCACTCTCATTTGCTTCACAAACCCTTTCATACACCCAACATCCACCACCTCCGACCTCAACCACAAAGAGATAACAAAATATAATTTGCTGAGGGAAATCAAACCGCGATGATTGGTGTCGAAACGTGTAGTCTGGTGAGGATTTCCAGAAAAACTGAAAGACGCGTTGTTGCGAGTGAAGAAGCTTCTCCGATGGTGGTTCTTGCAGATGTTCTGGAGACTTGATTCGTGATAAGATCTTGAAGCTTCTGGACACCTGATGAACAACGAGTAAAGGAAGTTTCATGGATAGATCCTTGATGAAGTTGATGAACGCGCGAGGAAGGATGGAGATCTGGACATTTTCTAGAAAACAAGTTGAAGGTTAACGAGGATGGCATGAACACGGTGGAGACTCCTCGAAGAAATCTGGATAATGTTGAAGGTGGAGGATCTATGGAGATCTACTGAAGGTAAAGAGTCTTGGAGCGATCTTGATGAGGTGCAACGAATCCTGATCTGGAGATAAGTTGGCGTTTGATGAACTCGGATGAACATCTGGTGAAGATCTCATAGGAAGATTGCTGGAAGTCTGATGAACGTTGAAGATTCGTGGAGTTCTGGGGATTTTCCTGAAGGTCGTTAAGGATTGATGATTCGTTGAAGAAAACAAGATGAACATGCGATGATGATTTACGCTTTCTGGAGAACTATGATGCTGATCGGAAGAACTGGAGAGTTTGTTGAAGGTTCTCCGGCGGAGATTTCTTGCCCGGATCCGATGAATGTTCTTGATGAAGAACACCGTTGGAGCTTCTGGACAACGTCTATGGAGGATCTTGATGAAGATTGAGGATGAACATTGACGACCGGAGTTTGTGATGAACATGGGAGATCGGGAAGAACACGGTGGCGATCGGTTATCATTGAGGTTGATTTTCTGGGAATAAGATAAAGTTAGATCGGAGAAGAAGATGAATAGGGAAGAGGATGAATTTCTGGAACTTTTCCAGTTTCCGGCGGGTTAGACGGCGGCCGGAATTGGTTGGAGGTGGCCGGAAGGAGTTGGGGACGGTGGCCGGCGGACTCTGCATGCCGGCCGGTCGGAGGTTAACGGCGAGGTTGCATGCATGAGGGGGAGGTGGAGGTAGTGACAAGTGTCCAGGGAGAGGGTTTGCATGCTAGCCACGTAGCGTGGAGAGAGGGAGTCGAATGTGGCGTTGGCACGCATGCAGCGTGATAAGTGGGGCCCCCCTGAAGATAACACGTGGCTGGACTTTATATATGCTGGCAATTGATTCTTGGACAAAACGGGACAGCATGGATCGAAAGAGAATGGGCCTGCAGAACTGGGCCTCCAAACGAACTCAACCTGGGCCCAACGAAAAAAACAATAAAACCCCCAAAATCAGAATTGAAATGGATTAATGAAAATTACAAACTAATTAACAACTAAACCTAATTAACTAGCTAATACTAATCTGAAAATTAAGACTAATCTAATCTAATTAATTCTGATAAATCCTAATTAACACCTAATCTAACTAAATCTCAATTAAACCTAAAAAGAGAATTAACCTAAAAAAACTCTATTAACTCTAATTAAACTCTAAACTAACAAGACTCTAATAATCCCACTAATCTAAAAAAACTCTAATAGTTCTCTATTAATCTAAAATTTTATTAAATCTCTATTAAATCCCTAATAAAACCTATATTATTTATTTAAAAGAAAATCTATTATTAATAAAAGAAAAATCTATATTCTTTCTATATTAAAACCTATTAAAAAATCTATTAAAGCCCTAAAAACTCTATAAACTCTAAAAAAAAGATTTAAATCTATTTATTGTCTATTAACATCTATTATATTCTAAAAATGATTTTAAAGCTATAAAAAATCTAAAAATAGCTAATAAAATCTAGAAAATTCACAATAATTCCCAGAGGAACAAAAATAGCACAGAACGCACCGGGACAACCGGTAAAAATCAACGGACACCGAAATATCCCTAAAAACAACAACGCGAGCTGAAAACACCGGGAAGAGCACGGCTTCCCGAAAATACGATTCTACCTATCTAAACTGACTAAAAACACATGAAACGCGAAACGAGGGCTGTGATCCCGATAAAATCAATACAAGTGAAAAAATGCACTGTATGCGATATGCGGATGCGAATGCAGTTATGCGTCGAAACATCGAGCCAGACACGGGACCCGGTTGGTCAAATTTTAGGGTGCAACATTGTGCTAACCAAACAGGAATTCGCTAAATAAAAGCGAGTGTCGAACCCAAAGGCCGGATCAACCGAAGCTGATCATCTGCTATCCAAAGCAGGCATTCGCTAAATAAAACCGAGCATCGAACCCGAATGCCGGATCAACCGAAGCTGATCTTCTGCTAACCAAAGCTGGCATTCTCTAAAAAAAAGCGAGCATCACACCCGAAGACCGGATCAACAGAAGCTGATCTTCTGCTAATCTAAGCAAGCATTCGCTAAATAAAAGCGAGCATCAAACCCGAAGGCTGGATCAACCGAAGATGATCTTCTGCTCCTCGAAGAAGGCATTCGCTAAATTAAAGCGAGCATCAAATCCGAAGGCCGGACCAACCGAAGCTGATGTTCTGCTATCCAAAGCAGGCATTCGCTATATAAAAGTGAGCAACGAACCTGAAGGCTGGATCAACCAAAGTTGGTCTTCTGCTCCTCGAAGCAGGCATTCGCTAAATAAAAGCGAGCATCGAACCTGAAGGCCGAATCAATCGAAGCTGATCTTCACCTAACCAAAGAAGGCATTCGCTAAATAAAAGCGAGCATCGAACTCGAAGGCTGGATCAACCGAAGCTGATGTTCTGCTATCCAAAGCAAGCATTTTCTAAATAAAAGCGAGCATCGAACCCGAAGGCCCAATCAACTGAAGCTGATCTTCTGCTAAACAAAGCAGGCATTCGCTAAATAAAAGCGAGCATCGAACCCGAAGGCTTGATCAACCGAAGCTGATCTTCTACTATCCAAAGCAGGCATATGCTAAATAAAAGTGAGCATCGAACCTGAAGGCCCAATCAACTGAAGCTAATCTTCTGCTAACCAAAGCAGGAATTCGCTAAATAAAAGCGAGCATGGAACTCGAAGGCCAGATCAAGGAAAGCTGATCTTCTGCTAACCAAAGCAGGCATTCGCTAAATAAAAGCGATCATCAAATCCGAAGGCCCGATCAACAGAAGTTGATCTTCTACTATCCAAAGCAGGCATTCGCTAAATAAAAGCGAGCATCGAACCCGAAGGCCCGATCAACCAAAGCTGATCTTCTGCTAACCAAACAGGAATTCGCTAAATAAAAGCGAGTATCGAACCCAAAGGCCGGATCAACCGAAGCTGATCATCTGCTATCCAAAGCAGGCATTCGCTAAATAAAACCGAGAATCGAACCCGAATGTCGGATCAACCGAAGCTGATCTTCCGCTAACCAAAGCTGGCATTCTCTAAATAAAAGCGATAATCGAACTTGAAGGACGGATCAACCGAAGCTGATCTTCTGCTAACTAAAGCAGACATTCGCTAAATAAAAGCGAGCATCGTACCCGAAGGACGGATCAACATAAGCTGATCTTCTGCTAATCTAAGCAGGCATTCGCTAAATAAAAGCGAGCATCAAACCTGAAGGCTGGATCAACCGAAGCTGATCTTCTGCTCCTCGAAGCAGGCATTCGCTAAATTAAAGCGAGCATCAAATCCGAAGGTCGGACCAACCGAAGCTGATGTTCTGCTATCCAAAGCAGGTATTCACTATATAAAAGTGAGCAACGAACCTGAAGGCTGGATCAATCAAAGCTGGTCTTCTGCTCCTCGAAGCAGGCATTCGCTAAATAAAAGCGAGCATCAAACCTGAAGGTCGGAATAATTGAAGCTGATATTCACCTAACCAAAGAAGGCATTCGCTAAATAAAAGCGAGCATCGAACCCGACGGCCGAATCAACCGAAGCTGATGTTCTGCTATCCAAAGCAGGCATTTGCTAAATAAAAGCGAGCATCGAACTCGAAGGCCCAATCAACCGAAGCTGATCTTCTACTAACCAAAGCAGACATTCGCTAATTAAAAGCGAGCATCGAACCCGAAGGTCGGATCATTCGAAGTTGGTCTTCTACTAACCAAAGCAGGCATTCGCTAAATAAAAGCGAGCATCGAACCCAAAGGCCCGATCAACAGATGCTGATCTTCTGCTAATCTAAGCAGGCATTCGCTAAATAAAAGTGAGCATCGAACCCGAAGGCTGGATCAACTGAAGCTGATCTTCTGCTCCTCGAAGCATGCATTCGCTAAATAAAAGTGAGCATCGAACCCGAAGGTCGGTTCAACCGAAGCTGATCTTCTGCTATCCAAAGCAGGAATTCGCTAAATAAAAACGAGCATCGAACCCGAAGGCCCGATCAACCGAAGCTGATATTGTGCTAACCAAACAGGAATTTGCTAAATAAAAGCGAGTATCGAACCCAAAGGCCGGATCAATCGAAGCTGATCATCTGCTATCCAAAGTAGGCATTCGCTAAATAAAACCGAGCATCGAACCCGAATGCCGGATCAACCGAAGCTGATCTTCTGCTAACCAAAGCTGGCATTCTCTAAATAAAAGCGACAATCGAACTTGAAGGACGGATCAACTGTAACGCCCGTTTGATTTGGATTAAATTCAATTGTGACTTTGCTATGTCTCGTTGCATTGTAGTCGTAGTTGAGTATGTGTTTGGATCGAAGGAAGGAAAGTGAATAGGTCGAATTGTAGGGAAATAGTGTAAAATTCCGTAGCAGTTTTAGGAAACTTCGAAAAATCATATATCTTGATCCGTAAGTCGGATTTGACCCCCGTTCGAAGCATTGGAAAGCTAAAGAGATGTTCTATCCAGAAAAAATTTAATTTTGCTGCTATGACGATCGTCACACGAGCAAAAACTGCAGTTATGCAAAATTTGAACGTGTTCTGGTGGAATGAGATTTTGTAGCAAAAATATATTCCTGTAGACTCTTTTACCCTCAATTACATCATTTTTTTGGGAAAGGAAAGACGGAAAAGAGAAGTTACGCATTGAGAGAAGTGGACAGCGAAGAAGCATCCATCGGCGAATTCGGGAGATTTCTGCAGAAAAATCACCGTAGAGCAGAAGCGGAATCGGAAAGCGTGGAATTGGCCTCAATTCTAAGGTAAGGGTGGGGTTCAATTCTATAACTGGGAGTATGATCGAATTCATGTGGGGATCGAGTCATAGGTATAGTTTTCGTTAATCGATAAATGTTAAGGAAAAGGTTTCCCTAATGGGACCAGATTTCTATGTAGGAATCAATGTGTTATGTGGTTATTAATGCGATGCTCTAAGGTTTTATTTATGGGCAAATACGTAGAACGAATATGCTATACAGTTATTCGTACAACGCTCTAATGGTTTTCCCTAATGGGCATCAAGATGGCCGAGTTGGTCTAAGGCGCCAGTTTCAGGTACTGGTCCAAAAAGGACAGTTACATGGTTGTGATTGATTTGTAATTAATTAGGTGAGAAGATGCCGTAATATTGTTATTACGATAAAATGTTAAAGATTAATTGTAGAACTGATGTTGATGTTATACCTGTATAGGAATAGCCGTTTTGTGTGAACAATTTGAGTTCCTATTTGTTGATACGATGTTCCTTTACATGAACAGTCGTAAATGTTGAAATTATGTTGTTATTGTTCGCATATGTGAACGAGTAGAAAGTGATGGTTGTATGAGTGGTATGATGTTATGATGCTCTATTATGGACATTCTGGTTATAGGCATAATGCCTTGTTATATGGTTGTTATGGTTGTGTTGTAGTCCATAATAGATGCATTTCATGGCATAGAATTTGGCCTGGATTGGCGACGGTTGTGCCTGTATTGGCGTTATTTGGAGTGTTGGCTCCTAGATGGGTTCGGGGTGTTGGCCCTGTCCCGAGTTTTGGAGTGTTGGCTCCGAGATGGGTTCGGGGTGTTGGCCCTGTCCCGAGTTGTGGAGAGTTGTCTCCCAAATTGGTACCACATGCATATGCACAGTTGAGTCGCATTGTTGAGTCACATGAAGTTGCATAATTATGTTAGTTGTATATTAATGTTGTTTTACGTGAGGTATGGATTGTTGTAGTTGTTGTCGATGATGTTTATGATTTCGAAACTTATAATGCTGTGATGAGTTTCTGGCATGTTTTCTGGAATGAAGTTCCGCTTTGTCGATTAAGTGGTCGTTGGTCGCTCTGATACGTAGCACTCTTGGGGGGATGAACGATGGTTTATGTTGTTTATTTGATGTTTTCTTGTTGCTGAATTTTACTAAGTATTTTAGTTGAATTGGTTGCTTTTTTGTTAACGCATCGAATGCTGGTTGTACGCACTGGACCGGTGGGTCGGTAGTGCTGAAATTTATGACTGAACTAATTGTTTTGTTGAATCTATGCAAGATGATTGCTTGCTGAATTTTAATCGAGATGGTTGCAAGTTTTATGATTTTACTTTAATCATTAAGAATGTTGGAAGTGTTTTATGTTCCGCTGCAAATTAATAAAATGTTGAGAACTCGATATGTTAAGCAAGTTGTCGTATGTTCATCCAAATTCATGTGCTATGTATCATTACTGAATGCATGTTGCCTAGTTAAATTAAATGGAAAAATGCATGTTTCTGCTAGCTGAAAGATGTGACGCCCAGGTTTTTGTCTGTGTGACGACCGTCACAAGTCCATGACGACCGTCGTGCGTACAAATTTCGTGCACTCTGATTTTGATTTATTTTAAATATGCCTTGGGTAGAAATGGGGTGTTACATTAGTGGTATCAGAGCAGGTCGGTCTGTCCGGCCAAGTTGTCGTATGTTCATCCAAATTCATGTGCTATGTATCATTACTGAATGCATGTTGCCTAGTTAAATTAAATGGAAAAATGCATGTTTCTGCTAGCTGAAAGATGTGACGCCCAGGTTTTTGTCTGTGTGACGACCGTCACAAGTCCATGACGACCGTCGTGCGTACAAATTTCGTGCACTCTGATTTTGATTTATTTTAAATATGCCTTGGGTAGAAATGGGGTGTTACATTAGTGGTATCAGAGCAGGTCGGTCTATCCGGCCAAGTTGTCTAGTGTCGTCGAGTCAGTCGTCGTGCCTAACACTAGAGTCTCGTTAATTATGAAATCTGACTGTTGGTTGTTGCATCTTAAGTGAAATGGCTGGGAGGAATGATGCTGCAATTGCTGCTGCTCTGCAAGCTTTAGCTAATGCTATGGAACATCAGCCGAATCCTGCTGGAGATGATGGGTCTCGCAGTTTGGCTACGTTTCAACGGGAGAATCTGCCTACCTTCAAGGGTAAGCATGATCCTGATGGTGCATTGGAGTGGTTAAAAGAAATGGAGAGAATCTTTCGTGTGATGGATTGCACTCCAGCACAGAAGGTCCATTATGGGACTCATATAATAGAAGTCGAAGCTGATGACTGGTGGCTAGAGATTCGTCCAGTGTTGGAAGCTGCAAGTGAAGAAGTTACTTGGACGGTATTCCGTAGGGAATTTCTGAAGAAGTATTACCCGGAAGATGTCCGTGGTAAGAAAGAGATTGAATTTCTTGAACTGAAGCAAGGAGACAAATCTGTTACTGAGTATGCGGCGAAGTTCAAGGAGTTGGCTAAGCTTTACCCGCACTACAGCGCAAAGACTGCTGAATTCTCTAAATGTATCAAGTTTGAGAACGGATTGAAGTCTGAAATCAAGAAAGCAATCGGGTATCAGAAGATCCGTGTCTTTGATTCATTGGTTGAAAGCTGTAGGATTTATGAAGAGGATAGCAATGCTCATTACAAGTTGGTGAGTGAGAGGAGAGGCAAATCACAGCAGAGTCGTGGTAAGCCTTATGATCCTCCAGCTGGCAAAGGGAAACATAAAGTAGCTGACGGCCGGAAAGCTAGTAGGGGAGATGTTCCTGCTGGTATTGTTTGCTATAAGTGCGGAAAGCCAGGTCACAAGAGTATTGTATGTAATTCTGGATCATTGAAATGTTACCGTTGCGGAGAGTTGGGACACGCTGTTGGTGAGTGCAAATGCAAAGGAATGGTTTGTTTCAACTGTGGTGAAGAGGGACACCTGCGAGACAAGTGTCATAAGCCTAAGAAGGAACAGAATGGTGGAAGAGTGTTCGCGCTATCTGGGACTCAGACATCCAGTGATGACAAATTGATTGAAGGTACTTGTTTCATTAATGGTAGTCCTTTACTTGCTATTATTGACACTGGTGCGTCTCATTGCTTTATTGCTGCGGATTGTGTTGAACGTTTGGGTCTTATGTTGTCACACATGAGTGGAGAGATGGTAGTTGAGACCCCAGCCAAGGGATCGATAACTACGTCTCTTGTGTGTTTGAAATGTCCTCTGTCGATGTTTGATAGAGATTTCCTGGTTGACTTAGTCTGTTTGCCACTATGTGGGATAGACATAATTTTGGGTATGAACTGGTTAGAGTATAACTGCGTTCATATTAATTGCTTTGATAAGTCGGTGAGATTCTCCACTCTTGAGGAGGAGGGAGCGTGTTCGGTAACTACCAAACAGATGAAGCAGATATTGCTAGGAGATGTGCAGGTGTTTGCATTGGTGGCATCATTATCCATTGAGAATCAAGCGATAATCGATGAATTGGAAGTTGTTTGTGATTTCCCTGAGGTGTTTCAAGATGAAATTCCTGAAGTTCCTCCGGAACGGGGAATTGAATTTTCTATTGATCTTGTACCCTGTACCAGACCTGTGTCTATGGCACCATACAGGATGTCTGCATCTGAATTGGCAGAGTTGAAGAAACAGTTGGAAGACTTACTTGAGAAGAAGTTCGTTAGACCAAGTGTATCACCGTGGGGAGCTCCGGTATTGTTAGTGAAGAAGAAGGATGGTAGTATGAGGTTGTGTATTGACTACCGGCAACTGAACAAAGTTACGATTAAGAACAAATACCCGCTTTCGAGAATTGATGACTTGATGGATCAATTGGTTGGAGCGCGAGTGTTTAGTAAAATTGATTTGAGGTCGGGGTATCACCAGATTAAAGTAAAAGATGACGATGTTCAGAAAACTGCGTTCAGAACCAGGTATGGACACTATGAGTTTACGGTAATGCCTTTTGGCGTTACTAATGCGCCGGGAGTTTTCATGGAATATATGAACCGTATCTTCCATGAGTATTTGGATCGGTTCGTGGTAGTATTCATTGATGATATCCTAATTTATTCAAAGTCGAAGGAGGAGCATGTTGAGCACTTGAGATTAGTGCTGCAAGTGTTGAAAGAAAGGAAGTTGTTTGCGAAACTGTCGAAATGTGACTTTTGGTTGGAAGAAGTTAAATTTTTGGGTCATGTTATATCAGGTGATGGAATTGCCGTAGATCCATCTAAGGTTGATGCCGTGTTGAAATGGGAAACTCCGAAGTCGGCAACGGAGATTAGAAGCTTTTTGGGACTTGCTGGTTATTATAGAAGGTTTATTGAAGGTTTTTCTAAGTTTGCCCTTCCGTTAACTAAGTTGACTTGTAAAGGGAAGACTTTTGTATGGGATGCTCAATGCGAAGCAGGTTTTACGGAGTTAAAGAAGAGGTTGACGTCTGCTCCGGTGTTGATCTTGCCTAACGCAGAAGAACCGTTTGTTGTATACTGTGATGCTTCTAAGTTTGGTTTAGGAGGAGTACTCATACAGAATAATAAAGTAGTTGTGTATGCCTCAAGACAGCTGAGAATCCATGAGAAGAATTATCCCACGCACGATTTAGAACTTGCTGCCGTTGTTTTTGTGCTGAAGATTTGGAGACATTATCTGTATGGCTCGAGATTCGAAGTGTTCAGCGACCATAAGAGTATAAAATACTTATTTGACCAAAAAGAGCTGAACATGAGGCAACGAAGGTGGCTAAAGTTGTTAAAGGATTATGATTTTGGGTTACATTACCATCCGGGAAAAGCTAATGTTGTAGCTGATGCCTTAAGCCGCAAGACCTTGCATATGTCTGCAATGATGGCTAAAGAATTAGAGTTGATTGAGCAATTCAGAGATCTGAGTTTAGTTTGTGAAGTAACACCGAATAGTGTAAAGTTGGGCATGTTAATGATTAATAATAACTTTCTGGACAGCATTAGAGAAGCTCAGAAATTGGATGTGAAATTGGTGGATTTAATGCCTGGAGTAGATCATGCGGAAGATAATGATTATCAGTTGGATGCGCAAGGAGTGTTGAGATTTCGTGGTCGTATTTGCATTCCTAATAATGCAGATATGAAGACAGCAATTCTGGAAGAGAGTTACAGAAGTAAGTTGAGTATTCATCCAGGAGCGACGAAAATGTATAATGATTTGAAGAATCTGTTTTGGTGGCCTGGTATGAAGCGTGATGTAGCACGTTTTGTGTATGGATGTTTGACTTGTCAGAAGTCGAAAGTTGAGCATCAGAAACCTGTTGGGTTGATGCAACCGTTAGAAATTCCAAAATGGAAATGGGACAACATTTCAATGGACTTTGTAATGGGTTTGCCGAACACTTTGAGAGGATGTGATTCTATTTGGGTGATTGTTGATAGGCTTACAAAGTCAGCTCACTTTATTCCTATTAACATCACTTTTCCAGTATCGAAGTTGGCAGAGATTTATGTTAGAGTGGTTGTTAAGTTGCATGGTGTCCCGTTGAGTATTATGTCGGATAGAGATCTGCGGTTTACTTCTGAGTTTTGGAAGAGTCTGCAAGAGGCTTTGGGTTCTAAGTTGAGGTTGAGTTCAGCATACCATCCTCAAACAGATGGTCAGATTGAACGGACTATTCAGTCTTTAGAAGACTTGCTGAGAGCATGTGTACTTGAGGAAGGTGGTTCGTGGGATACATATCTTCCGTTGATAGAATTTACTTATAATAACAGTTATCACTCTAGTATCGGAATGGCACCATTCGAAGCTTTGTATGGTCGACGGTGTAGGACTCCGTTGTGTTGGTATGAATCGGGAGAGAGTGTGGTACTCGGACCAGAGATTGTTCGAGAGACTACCGAGAAGGTGAAGTTAATTCGAGAAAAGATGAAAACTTCACAGAGTAGGAAGAAAAGTTATCATGATAAGCGCAGGAAGGATTTAGAATTTGAAGCTGGAGATCATGTATTTTTGAGAGTCACGCCTGTGACCGGTGTTGGTAGAGCTTTGAAATCTAAGAAGCTTACTCCTCGTTTCATTGGTCCGTATCAGATATTGGACAGAGTTGGAAAGGTGGCATATCGGGTGGCGTTGCAGCCAAATTTGTCGATTCTACACGATGTATTTCATGTGTCACAGCTCCGCAAGTATATTTCAGATCCGTTGCATGTCATTCCCATGGACGATGTGCAAGTACGTGAGAATCTCACTGTGGAGACGAAGCCTGTGAGAATTGATGATCGAGAGGTGAAGACGTTACGAGGTAAAGAGATTGCTTTGGTGAAAGTGGTCTGGTTGGGAGCTACTAGTGAAAGCTTGACGTGGGAACTAGAAAGCAAGATGCGGGAGTCTTATCCCGAGCTGTTTGATTAAGGTAATTTCGAGGACGAAATTCTTGTAAGTAAGGGAGAGTTGTAACGCCCGTTTTATTTTGATTAAATTCAATTGTGACTTTTCTATGTCTCGTTGCATCGTAGTCGTAGTTGAGTATGTGTTTGGATCGAAGGAAGGAAATTGAATCGGTCGAATTGTAGGGAAATAGTGTAAAATTCCGTAGCAGTTTTAGGAAACTTCGAAAAATCATATCTCTTAATCCGTAAGTCAGATTTGACCCCTGTTCGAAGCGTTGGAAAGCTAAAGAGATTTTCTATCCAGAAAAAATTTAATTTTGCTGCTATGACGATCGTCACACGAGCAAAAACTGCAGTTATGCAGAATTTGAACGTGTTCTGGTGGAATGAGATTTTGTAGCAAAAATATATTCCCGTAGACTCTTTTACCCTCAATTACATCATTTTTTTTTGGGAAAGGAAAGACGGAAAAGAGAAGTTACGCATTGAGAGAAGTGGACAGCGAAGAAGCATCCATCGGCGAATTCGGGAGATTTCTGCAGAAAAATCACCGTAGAGCAGAAGCGGAATCGGAAAGCGTGGAATTGGCCTCAATTCTAAGGTAAGGGTGGGGTTCAATTCTATAACTGGGAGTATGATCGAATTCATGTGGGGATCGAGTCATAGGTATAGTTTTCGTTAATCGATAAATGTTAAGGAAAAGGTTTCCCTAATGGGACCATATTTCTATGTAGGAATGAATGTGTTATGTGGTTATTAGTGCGATGCTCTAAGGTTTTCCTTATGGGAAAATACGTAGAACGAATATGCTATACGGTTATTCGTACAACGCTCTAATGGTTTTCCCTAATGGGCGTCAAGATGGCCGAGTTGGTCTAAGGCGCCAGTTTCAGGTACTGGTCCAAAAAGGACAGTTACATGGTTGTGATTGATTTGTAATTAATTAGGTGAGAAGATGCCGTAGTGTTGTTATTACAATAAAATGTTAAAGATTAATTGTAGAACTGATGTTGATGTTATACCTGTATAGGAATAGACATTTTGTGTGAACACTTTGAGTTCCTATTTGTTGATACGATGTTCCTTTACAAGAACAGTCGTAAATGTTGAAATTATGTTGTTATTGTTCCCATATGTGAACGAGTAGAAAGTCATGGTTGTATGAGTGGTATGATGTTATGATGCTATGTTATGGACATTCTGGTTGTAGGCATAATGCCTTGTTATACGGTTGCTATGGTTGTGTTGTAGTCCATAATAGATGCATTTCATGGCATAGAATTTGGCCTGGATTGGCGACGGTTGTGCCTGTATTGGCGTTATTTGGAGTGTTGGCTCCTAGATGGGTTCGGGGTGTTGGCCCTGTCCCGAGTTTTGGAGTGTTGGCTCCTAGATGGGTTCGGGGTGTTGGCCCTGTCCCGAGTTGTGGAGAGTTGTCTCCAAAATTGGTACCACATGCATATGCACAGTTGAGTCGTATTGTTGAGTCACATGAAGTTGCATAATTATGTTAGTTGTATATTAATGTTATTTTACGTGAGGTATGGATTGTTGTAGTTGTTGTCGATGATGTTTATGATTTCGAAACTTATAATGCTGTGATGAGTTTCTGGCATGTTTTCTATCATGCTCTATGTTATATTAATGATATCTCACCCTTTACGTTGTATGTTACCTCCTCTAGTGGTAATTTGCAGGTAGTTCGGAATGAAGTTCCGCTTTGTCGATTAAGTGGTCGTTGGTCGCTCTGATACGTAGCACTCTTGGGGGGATGAACGATGGTTTATGTTGTTTATTTGATGTTTTCTTGTTGCTGAATTTTACTAAGTATTTTAGTTGAATTGGTTGCTTTTTTGTTAACGCATCGAATGCTGGTTGTACGCACTGGACCGGTGGGTCGGTAGTGCTGAAATTTATGACTGAACTAATTGTTTTGTTGAATCTATGCAAGATGATTGCTTGCTGAATTTTAATCGAGATGGTTGCAAGTTTTATGATTTTACTTTAATCATTAAGAATGTTGGAAGTGTTTTATGTTCCGCTGCAAATTAATAAAATGTTGAGAACTCGATATGTTAAGCAAGTTGTCGTATGTTCATCCAAATTCATGTGCTATGTATCATTACTGAATGCATGTTGCCTAGTTAAATTAAATGGAAAAATGCATGTTTCTGCTAGCTGAAAGATGTGACGCCCAGGTTTTTGTCTAGGTGACGACCGTCACAAGTCCATGACGACCGTCGTGCGTACAAACTTCGTGCACTCTGATTTTGATTTATTTTAAATATGCCTTGGGTAGAAATGGGGTGTTACATCAACCGAAGCTGATCTTCTGCTAACTAAAGCAGACATTCGCTAAATAAAAGCGAGCATCGTACCCGAAGGCCGGATCAACAGAAGCTGATCTTCTGCTAATCTAAGCAGGCATTCGCTAAATAAAAGCGAGCATCAAACCCGAAGGCTAGATCAACCGAAGCTGATCTTCTGCTCCTCGAAGCAGGCATTCGCTAAATTAAAGCGAGCATCAAATCCGAAGGCCGGACCAACCGAAGCTGATGTTCTGCTATCCAAAGCAGGCATTCGCTATATAAAAGTGAGCAACAAACCTGAAGGTTGGATCAACCAAAGCTGGTCTTCTGCTCCTCGAAGCAGGCATTCGCTAAATAAAAGCGAGCATCGAACCTGAAGGCCGGATCAATCGAAGCTGATAATCACCTAACCAAAGAAGGCATTCGCTAAATAAAAGCGAGCATCGAACCCGAAAGCCGGATCAACCGAAGCTGATGTTCTGCTATAAAAAGCAGGCATTTTCTAAATAAAAGCGAGCATCGAACCCGAAGGCCCAATCAACTGAAGCTGATCTTGTGCTAAACCAAAGCAGGCATTCGCAAAATAAAAGCGAGCATCGAACTCGAAGGTTTGATCAACCGAAGCTGATCTTCTGCTATCCAAAGCAGGCATATGCTAAATAAAAGGGAGCATTGAACCCGAAGGCCCAATCAACTGAAGTTGATCTTCTGCTAACCAAAGCAGGCATTCGCTAAATAAAAGCGAGCATGGAACCCGAAGGTCAGATCAACCAAAGCTGATCTTCTGCTAACCAAAGCAGGCATTCGCTAAATAAAAGCGATCATCAAATCCGAAGGCCCGATCAACAGAAGTTGATCTTCTACTATCCAAAGCAGGCATTCGCTAAATAAAAGCGAGCATCGAACCCGAAGACCCGATCAACCGAAGCTGATCTTCTGCTAACCATATAGGAATTCGCTAAATAAAAGCGAGTATCGAACCCAAAGGCCGGATCAACCGAAGCTGACCATCTGCTATCCAAAGCAGGCATTCGCTAAATAAAACCGAGCATCGAACCCGAATGCCGGATCAACCCAAGTTGTTCTTCTGCTAACCAAAGCTGGCATTCTTTAAATAAAAGCGACAATCGAACTTGAAGGACGGATCAACCGAAGTTGATCTTCTGCTAACTAAAGCAGACATTCGCTAAATAAAAGCGAGCATCGTACCCGAAGGCCGGATCAACAGAAGCAGATCTTCTGCTAATCTAAGCAGGCATTCGCTAAATAAAAGCGAGCATAAAACCCGAAGGCTGGATCAACCGAAGCTGATCTTCTGCTCCTCGAAGCAGGCATTCGCTAAATTAAAGCGAGCATCAAATCCGAAGGTCGGACCAATCGAAGCTGATGTTCTGCTATCCAAAGCAGGCATTCGCTATATAAAAGTGAGCAACGAACCTGAAGGCTGGATCAACCAAAGATGGTCTTCTGCTCCTCGAAGCAGGCATTCGCTAAATAAAAGCGAGCATCGAACCTGAAGGCCGGATCAATCGAAGCTGATCTTCACCTAACCAAAGAAAGCATTCGCTAAATAAAAGTGAGCATCGAACCCGAAGGCCGGACCAACCGAAGCTGATGTTCTGCTATCGAAAGCAGGCATTCGCTATATAAAAGTGAGCAACGAACCTGAAGGCTGGATCAACCAAAGCTGGTCTTCTGCTCCTCGAAGCAGGCATTCGCTAAATAAAAGCGAGCATCGAACCTGAAGGTCGGATCAATCGAAGCTGATCTTCACCTAACCAAAGAAGGCATTCGCTAAATAAAAGCGAGCATCGAACCCGAAGGCCGGATCAACCGATGCTGATGTTCTGCTATCCAAACCAGGAATTTGCTAAATAAAAGCGAGCATCGAACCCGAAGGCCCAACCAACCGAAGCTGATCTTCTGCTAACTAAAGCAGGCATTCGCTAAATAAAAGCGACCATCGAACCCGAAGGTCGGATCATTCGAAGCTGGTCTTCTACTAACCAAAGCAGGCATTCGCTATATAAAAGCGAGCATCGAACCCGAAGGCCCGATCAACAGATGCTGATCTTCTGCTAATCTAAGCAGGCATTCACTAAATAAAAGTGAGCATCGAACCCGAAGGCTGGATCAACCGAAGCTGATCTTCTGCTCCTCGAAGCAGGCATTCGATAAATAAAAGCGAGCATCGAACCCGAAGGTCGGTTCAACCGAAGCTCATCTTCTGCTATCCCAAGCAGGAATTCACTAAATAAAAGCGAGCATCGAACCCGAAGGACCGATCAACCGAAGCTGATATTGTGCTAACCAAACAGGAATTCGCTAAATAAAAGCGAGTATCGAACCCAAAGGCCAGATCAACCGAAGTTGATCATCTGCTATCCAAAGCAGGCATTTGCTAAATAAAACCGAGCATCGAACCCGAATGCCGGATCAACCGAAGCTGAACTTCTGCTAACCAAAGCTGGCATTCTCTAAATAAAAGCGACAATCGAACTTGAAGGACGGATCAACCGAAGCTGATCTTCTGCTAACTAAAGCAGACATTCGCTAAATAAAAGCGAGCATCTTACCCGAAGGCCGGATCAACTGAAGCTGATCTTCTGCTAATCTAAGCAGGCATTCGCTAAATAAAAGCGAGCATCAAACCCGAAGGCTGGATCAACCGAAGCTGATCTTCTACTCCTCAAAGCAGGCATTCACTAAATTAAAGCGAGCATCAAATCCGAAGGCCGGACCAACCGAAGCTGATGTTCTGCTATCCAAAGCAGGCATTCGCTATATAAAAGTGAGCAACGAACCTGAAGGCTAGATCAACCAAAGCTGGTCTTCTGCTCCTCGAAGCAGGCATTCGCTAAATAAAAGCGAGCATCGAACCTGAAGGTCGAATCAATCAAAGCTGATCTTCACCTAACCGAAGAAGGCATTTGCTATATAAAAGTGAGCAACGAACCTGAAGGCTGGATCAACCAAAGCTGGTCTTCTACTCCTCGAAGCAGGCATTCGCTAAATAAAAGCGAGCATCGAACCTGAAGGCCAAATCAATCGAAGTTGATCTTCACCTAACCAAAGAAGGCATTCACTAAATAAAAGCGAGCATCGAACCTGAAGGCCGGACCAACCGAAGTTGATCTTCACCTAACCAAAGAAGGCATTTGCTAAATAAAATCGAGCATCGAAACCGAAGGCCCAATCAACCAAAGCTGATCTTCTACTAACCAAAGCACGCATTCGCTAAATAAAAGCGAGCATCGAACCCGAAGGTCGGATCATTCGAAGCTGGTCTTCTACTAACCAAAGCAGGCATTCGCTAAATAAAAGCGAGCATCGAAACCGAAGGTCCGATCAACAGATGCTGATCTTCTGCTAACTAAAGCAGGCATTCGCTAAATAAATGCGACCATCGAACCCGAAGGTCGGATCATTCGAAGCTGGTCTTCTACTAACCAAAGCAGGCATTCGCTAAATAAAAGCGAGCGTCGAACCCGAAGGCCCGATCAACAGATGCTGATCTTCTGCTAATCTAAGCAGGCATTCGCTAAATAAAAGTGAGCATCGAACCCAAAGGCTGGATCAACCGAAGGTGATCTTCTGCTCCTCAAAGCATGCATTCGCTAAATATAAGCGAGCATCGAACCCGAAGGTCGGTTCAACCGAAGCTGATCTTCTGCTATCCAAAGCAGGAATTCGCTAAATAAAAGCGAGCATCGAACCCGAAGGCCCGATCAACCGAAGCTGATCTTGTGCTAACCAAAGCAAACATCAAACCCGAAGGCCGGATCAACCGAAGCTGATCTTCTACTAACCAAAGCAGGCATTAGCTAAATAAAAGCGAGCATCGAACCTAAAGGCCGGATCAACCAAACCTTATCTTCTGCTATCCAAAGCAGGCATTCGCTAAATAAAAGCGAGCATCGAACCCGAAGGCCCGATCAATCGAAGCTGATCTTCTGCTAACCAAACAGGCATTCGCTAAATAAAAGCGAGCATCGAACCCGAAGGCCGAATCAACCGAAGCTGATCATCTGCTATCCAAAGCAGGCACTCGCTAAATAAAACCGAGCGTCGAACCCGAATGCCGGATCAACCGATGTTGATTTTCTGCTAACCAAAGCTGGCATTTTCTAAATAAAAGCGAGCATCGAACCCGAAGGCCGAATCTGTTAGAACACAGATTGGTTCTTAATAATAACTCTTTGTTTTGATGATAACTGTTATGAAATTTATATTTAAGAATTATATACTCTAAAATTTGTTTGAGAGTTTTACTGCAGATTGAAATAATATTAACTCTCTAGAAGCAAATCTGTTTTGAATACAAGAAGTTATTCTGACTCTGAAGCGCCAGATGCACCTTACAGAAGAATCTGATTGCTCCTTACAGAAGATCCTGAGCGTAGTCTCCAGAAGGATCTGAAGCAAGACGCTCCAGAACATTCTGAGTCAGAAGCATCTGAAGATAATCAGAAGCAGCTGAAGCTGAAGCATCTGAAGCATAGAAGAATATTGATTGAAGAGTTTCTCAAAGCATAAGTCTACAGAAGTTTCTGAAAGTACTGAAGCTCTGTGTCAAATATGCTCTGATGATCAACACGCTGAAAACACACATGTTGCAGAAGACTCTGATACAACATAGTTCTGAATCTCATTAGAAGACTCTGATCCATTCAGACTATGAGGAACTTGCTGAAAACTGAAGAAGTAATTTTCAAGAATATATCCGTTGGAGTTGTTCAACGTCTCTTTCCTTATTTGTGCTAGACACACTTACACAGACAAAAAGGATTTTTCTGTGCCATCTACTTCTAGGAAAGGTCACTTGATGTGAAGACAAAAAGGCTCAAACCTTTTGGGACTCTCTTTTCAACGCTCAGCTTGCATGGATCAGCTGCCTATAAAAGGAGAACTTCACCACATTCTTCAGTTACACACTTTGCTAAAAAGAAATCATTATATTCTAAAGCTCTCATTTATTCTTATTCTTCATAGAATCTCATTGTACTTAAACTTAAGAGAATAATCACTGTTGTGATAAAAGCTTTTTAGAAGCATTAAAACTCTTGTATTTAATTTACATTGATTGTAAAGGTTATTCCTTAAGAGGATTCAGTTGGAATCAGTAGCTCTTGAGAAGACTAAGAACTGTTGTTCTTAGGTGATACTATTGTAATCAGTTTGATTTAATAGTGGATTAAGTCCTTGTTGAGAAAGGCAAATCACTCTAGGAAGGGTGGACTGGAGTAGTTGTTAAACGAACCAGGATAAAAATAATTGTGTGATTATTTTTTAAGTCTTAATTTATAATACTTATTCAACCCCCCCCCCCCCCCCTTCTAAGTATTATCTCACCTTCAGTTGGCATCAGAGCTCCGGTTCTGAGTGTGCTATCACTTAACAGTGTCAGTAAAGATCCAGAGAGATATACTTTGATATATATATTTATTTGTTATCATGGCTGATAATTCAATGTCAAATATTAACAATAAATATGAAGAGAGGGATAGGATCAGCACCAAACCCCCAATGTTTGATGGGGAGAAATTTGACTACTGGAAAGACAGAATTGAGAGTTTTTTCCTAGGATATGATGCTGATCTATGGGATCTTGTCATAGATGGATATGTACATCCTACAGATGGGGATGGCAAAAAGATTGATAGAAAATCTATGACAGATTCTCAAAAGAAAGACTTCAGGAATCACCACAAAGCCAGGACTATATTACTGAATTCTATTTCACATACAGAGTATGAGAAAATTACAAACAGGGAGACTGCTTTTGATATGTTTGAATCCCTTAAAATGACTCATGAGGGAAATTCTCAAGTTAAGGAGACAAAAGCTCTGGCTCTGATCCAGAAGTATGAGGCTTTCAAAATGGAAGACTCTGAATCTGTTGAAGCCATGTTCTCTAGATTCCAGATACTCACTGCTGGGCTGAAAGTTCTGGACAAGGGATATTCTACGTCAGATCATGTAAAGAAAATCATCAGAAGTCTGCCTATCAGATGAAGACCAATGGTGACTGCCCTGAAGATGGCCAAAGATCTGAACAAGATCTCTCTAGAAGAACTCATCAGCTCACTGAGGAGCCATGAGATTGAGCTTGAGGAAGATGAACCTCAGAAGAAAGATAAAGGTAAATCTGTAGCATTAAAATCTAACAAAACTGCTAAAGCTTTGCAGGTCATTCAAGAAAGCTCTGAAGAATCTTCTTCTGAAGAAGAAGATGAGTTATCCATGCTGTCCAGAAGGATTAACAAACTCTGGAAGCACAAGGGAAAGAAGTTCAACAACTTCAGAAGATCTGATAACAGAAAGGAATCTTCTAGTCACAGAAGATCTGCCAAGAAAGAAGTTGTGTGCTATGAGTGCAAAGAACCTGGGCACTACAAAAATGATTGCCCCAAACTTCAGAAGGAAAAACCCAAGAAGAAGTTCAACAAAAAGAAGAAGGTTCTGATGGCAACATGGGATGACTCAGATGAGTGTGAATCATCTTCTGAATCAGAAGAAGAATGTGCAAACATTGCACTGATGGCCAGGACAGAGGATCAAGAGGAAGGTACCTCAGGATATGAATCAGAATCTGAATCTGATGATGATGCAGAAGAGGTAATGGCTAAACTTACCAAAGAAGAACTCATTAAAGTTTTAACAGAAGTTCTTAAAAGTTATAACAACATCAAACTCAAATACAAGAAGCTGAAAAGCAATCTTGAATCTGAAATTGATCTTCTGAAAACTGAACTTGTTGAGCAAAAAGAAATAAATTTGAAAATCAAAAATGACTTTGAAAGAACTCAACAAGAATCTGAATCTGAGACTAAGTCATGTGAAAATATCTTAGAAAAATATGACTCTAGCTTCTAGAGATTTCTCACTAAGAGCATAGATAGAAGCAAGATGGCTTCCATGATCTATGGTGTTAGTGGAAACAACAGAAGAGGCATTGGATATGAGTCTTCATCTGGAAGCAATCCAAAACCTGTTGACAAACTTTTCATCAGGAAGACACCTCTGTATTCTCAATTCAAATTTGGTCACTTGAATGACATTAAACACACAAGCTCTGAGAAGAGTACTTATGTGTTTAAACCTAAGGCAAGTCAGAATAAACATTATGTTGCAAAACAGAAGTTTAGACAAACCTACAAACCAACTAACCCCAAAGGACCCAAGAAGATCTGGGTACCTAAAAACAAAATAATTCCTGTTGCAGATGTTCTTAGCAGCAAGGTCAGGACACCAATCATGGTACCTGGACTCTGGATGCTCACGACACATGACAGGAGAAAAGTCTATGTTCCAAAGCCTGGAACTTAGATCTGGAGGTGACGTGAAGTTTGGAGGGAACCAGAAGGGCAAGATCATTGGATCTGGCACTATTGGAAATGGTAAACTTCCCTCTATTACTAATGTTTTACTTGTTGAAGGGTTAAAGCATAACTTATTGTCCATAAGTCAATTAAGTGACAATGGTTATGATATAACTTTTAATCAAAAATGTTGTAAAGCTATTAGTCAGAAGGATGACTCTATCCTATTTAATGGTAAGAGGAAAAACAACATTTATAAAATAAATCTTTCAGAACTTAAAGTTGAAAATGTTAAATGCCTCTTGTCTGTTAATGAAGAGCAATGGGTCTGGCACAGAAGATTGGGCCATATTAATATGAGACGTATATCTCAGATTAATAAACTTAATCTTGTCAGAGGACTCCCTAATCTGAAGTTCACTTCAGATGCTCTTTGTGAAGCATGCCAGAAAGGGAAGTTTTCAAAAACATCTTTCAAATCAAAAAATGTTGTTTCTACCTCTAAACCATTAGAACTACTTCATATTGATCTGTTTGGACCAGTGAAAACTGCATCCATCAGAGGCAAGAAGTATGGATTGGTCATTGTTGATGACTTTAGCAGATGGACATGGGTAAAGTTCTTAAAACACAAGGATGAGTCACATTCTGTGTTCTTTGACTTCTGCAAGCAAGTCCAGAATGAAAAGAATTTCAAAATTATAAAAGTCAGAAGTGATCATGGTGGAGAATTTGAAAATAAATATTTTGAAAAATATTTTTCTGAAAATGGCATTGCTCATGATTTTTCCTGTCCTAGAACTCCACAACAGAATGGGGTTGTAGAGAGGAAAAACAGAACTTTGCAAGAAATGGCCAGAACCATGATCAATGAGACAAATCTGGCAAAACATTTTTGGGCAGAAGCAATCAATACAGCATGCTACATTTAGAACAGAGTGTCTGTTAGACCTCTTCTGAAGAAGACTCCTTATGAATTGTGGAAGAACAAAAAGCCCAACATTTCATATTTTCATCCTTTTGGATGTATTTGTTATATGTTAAACACTAAGGAAAATCTGGGCAAGTTTGATTCCAAAGCACAGAAGTGTTTCATGCTTGGATATTCTAAACGCTCTAAAGGCTACAGAGTATACAACACTGAGACACAGATTGTGGAAGAATCCATTCATGTCAGATTTGATGATAAGCTTGGCTCTGAAAAGCCAAAGCAGGTTGATAACTCTGCAGATAGGGAAGTAGTCTTTATTGACTCTGAAGTTCCAGAAGCAGACAAACTTCAAGAGAAGGAACCAAAAGCAACTCCAGATGCCACTCCCTTAACTTCTCAGATGAATAATCTAAACATTTCTGAAGAGTCAACCATCAGAGGATCATCATTCAGAATTAAAGCTTCTCATCCAGAGGATGTAATTATTGGAAAGAAGGATGATCCCATCAGAACAAGATTCTTTCTAAGATCATCTGAAGCATCACTATTTGGACTAGTGTCAAAAATTGAACCATCTTCTGTAGAAGAGGCTCTGCAAGACAATGACTGGATTATTGCCATGCAAGAAGAGCTAAACCAATTCAGCAGAAATGATGTATGGGATCTAGTTCAAAGACCTCAAGGATTCAATATAATTGGTACGAAATGGGTCTTCAGAAATAAGCTAAATGAGAAAGGAGAAGTTGAGAGGAATAAGGCAAGGCTGGTTGCTCAAGGATACAGTCAGCAAGAAGGTATTGATTACACTGAGACATATGCTCCAGTGGCAAGGTTAGAATCTATACGCCTTCTTATTTCCTTTGCTGCACAGAATAACATCACTCTGTATCAGATGGATGTTAAAAGTGCCTTTCTTAATGGTATTATAGAAGAAGAAGTTTATGTCCACCAACCTCCTGGTTTTGAAAATGAAAAATTTCCAGATCATGTTTTCAAATTAAAGAAATCTCTATATGGATTAAAACAAGCCCCCAGAGCTTGGTATGAGAGATTGAGTAATTTTCTTCTGGAGAAGAATTTCATCAGAGGCAAAGTGGATACAACTCTATTTTGTAAAACAATAAAGAAAGATCTTCTAATTTGCCAAATTTATGTAGATGATATTATTTTTGGATCAACAAATATTATGCTTGGAAAGGAGTTTGCTACATGTATGCAGGCAGAATTTGAAATGAGCATGATGGGAGAACTCAGATTCTTCTTAGGAATCCAAGTTAATCAAACTCCAGAATGCACCTACATACATCAGACAAAGTATGTTAAAGAACTTCTGAAGAAATTCAACATGTCTGACAGCAAGCTGGCAAAGACTCCAATGCATCCTACTAGCTCACTTGGCAAAGAAGAGGTAAGTAAGAAAGTAGACTAGAAGCTCTACAGAGGTATGATTGGCTCTCTTCTTTATCTTACTGCTTCTAGACCTGACATATTATTCAATGTTTGTCTGTGTGCTAGATTCCAATCAGATCCTAGAGAATCACACTTGACAGCTGTCAAGAGGATTCTAAGGTATCTGAAAGGTACTTCTAATGTGGGTTTGTGTTACAGAAAATCTGATGATTTCAAATTAGTTGGATTCTGTGATGCTGACTATGCTGGAGACAGAGTGGAAAGAAAAAGTACATCTGGAAGTTGTCAATTTCTAGGAAGAAATCTAATCTCCTGGTACAGCAAGAAGCAACCCACAATTGCACTTTCAACCACAGAGGCTGAATACATTGCTGCTGCTGGATGTAGCACGCAGATGCTCTGGATGAAAAGTCAACTAGAAGATTATCAAATTTTTGAGAGTAACATTTCTATCTTTTGTGATAATACTTCTGCTATATGTTTGTCCAAGAATCCCATTTTACATTCTAAGGCAAAACATATAGAAATTAAGCATCATTTCATCAGAGACTATGTTAAGAAGGGAATCATAAATTTAGCCTTTGTTGATACAGATCATCAATGGGAAGATATTTTTACAAAACCCCTTGTTGAAGATAGATTCAATTTTACTCTGAAAAATATTGGTATGGATTTTTGTCCAGAATGATATTTATCAGAAGCAAATTGTTACAGATGCAAAAATGCTTAATTCATCTGAAATATTTCTTCTGTTTATTCATTCTATTCTGATTAAAATTTCTGATATAAAACTCTGAACTAATCATCTTTAGAAGATCTGAACGTTGGCTAACATTTCATTTCTTGAGAGATCTCAGAACAGCATGCAAGTAAACACGTGTCACACAAAATATGAAGAGGTGGCGTGTACACAACTGAAAAGACGTTTGAGGTGAAATTTGAATAGTAAATATCTTGGTTTTCCCCCCAAATTGTCAGAAGCATTTATTGTTTGAAATGATTTTATTCTCTTCATTTAGTGCTTGCTCTAACGTGCGTTTCTTTCTGACTTTTGATGTGCCTAAGTGTTTAGTATAAATACTTGTTGTGTATTCACTATCACACTTTTCACTCTCAGAATTTACATGCGTTTTCATCTCTTGTTCTCTTTGCATAAAAACTCAAAACCTAAGTGTTTGAAAAAGCAATCTTCAATGGCGTCTTTTTCATCAACAACTGCTCAGTTTCAATCTACAATGGCTGCTGTGACTTCAGATAACTTAGGTGCTGCTCCATATTCTCCTCCCAAGAGAACTCTTCTCACACCTATTGATAAACTAGAAGTGTTGTGTGAATCTATGATTGAATTTGACTCTTTGGCTGACAATGGGTTTGATTTTCGCTCCATTGTTAGAGCTCAAGGATGGGTGAAATACTTTGATAGGTTGTTTGGACCAGTTTACCCTCTACTTGTGAAGGAATTCTGGATTCATGCATCTGTGTATCCCAAGTTTATTTTATCATCTGTACTGGGAAAGGAGATTATCATCACAGAGGATCTGATAAGAAGATTGATTGGTTATGAAGAAACAGATGGTGTTTCCCACTTGCCAGCTGGGCGTGTGGATATGGATGAGATTTATGAGGAAGTTATGACTGCTGGACAAGCTTCTAACAGATTCAAAGATCTGAAGCCTGATTACAAGATCTGGGCCAAGATCTTCATGGGATGTATACATCACAGGAAGTCAACAAATTCCCCAGATTATGTCAACAATGAACAGATCTATTTTATGTACTTCCTTAGTCAGAGCAACAAGGTAGATCTTCCTTACATTCTGTTCATGCATCTGTGGAATCACATCAATGCATCTAGAGAATCTGTAAAAGAAAAAGGCCAGAAGATCAGGACTTGGATCCCATTTGGAAGGTTGATCTCAGATCTTCTCACTGAAAATGGTTTAGTGGCTGCTCTGTATGATGCTGGGGTTACAGAGGAATTAGAGTTCATTATGGGAAAGCCTCTGAACGCTAAAAGTCTTCTGAGACTCAAGATTGTAGATGAACTCACTACTGCTCCAAAGAGGCTGAATATGTCTGATTTGAATAAGAGGATTCCAGTATCTGACTTCCCTCTATTCTTTGCTGAAGAACCTAGACATATAGTACTGATGTATATAGAGGAATGCAAAAAAAAAGGAGTACTTGTTCCAGCTAATGTGTTTCAGCTTGTCAAACAACCACTACCAGATGCAGGAGAAGAAGAAGAAGTACCACTTCAGAGGAAAAGGACTCAGCCTGCAGCAGAATATGAACCTGTCCAGAAGAAGGCTAAGATTGCTGAGAAACCCAAGAATCTCTTAAAGAGAAAGGATTCTGAAGAAGCTGCCTCTGCATCTGCCAAGAGGATTAAACTAAAAGGTACTAAAACTTCTGTTATTTCTAAAAATGTTGTTATTAATGATTCAACTATTAAGTCTGTTCCCAAACCACCTGTTACTTAAACAACTTCTGTTGCTGCCCCTAGTTCTGTCTCTCCTCAAAAACAAAACACTGCTTCTGTATCAAAAACACCTCAACCCAAAATACACATCAAACACTTCATTCCACGTCCACAACCAACAGATTCACAACCAACAAAACCACAACAAACAGAACCACAACCATCAAAACAACAACAACAATCTGAACAACAAAACTCTGATCAACCACAAACAGAAAATCAACCGGAAACTTCTGAACATCCAGAAAACCAAACCACAGAAGATCAACCAGAAAAAGACTCTGTCATACCACCATCAAATACTCCATCTTCTGAACCTGTTGCACCTGTTACTTCTGAACCCACAAAAGTAACTTCTGCTCCTGTTTCATCAGAACCACCGTCCCAACAATCTGATACTCCTTCAGAACCTACTCATATCCCTGAGACAGAAGTTCTTGATATCACTCCATTAAAAACAGTGTTTCAAGTCTCTTCTACCTCTTGTACACCTACAACATCCTCCAACTCATCAGAATCAGAAATTCATCCAGATTTTCTAATTTCTCCATCTGACAAATATCCTGTACATGAACCTGAACCTGAATCAACCATACCTTCTAATACTCCCATTCCAGACCCTATGCCTCCACCTGCACCTTCATCTGAGATGATTGTTCCCACTTCCAATCCATCATCATCTGGTATATCTTGTGCCCAAGTGTCTTCTCTTTATCATAATTTATCTTATGGTTTCAAACTGAAAGATTTTTATGATAGAGTTGAACCTTCTAAACCCCTGAAACCTCTGAAACCAAAACTCAGACAGGCTCTTCCATCTGTAATCCTTTCATATATTCAATCTATGAACAATGAAGGATCCTTAGCAACAATATCTGCTACATCTGGTAAAGCTGTTGTTTCAGCTCTGCAACCTGCATCTGATAACTCAGTTGCATCTGATAAACCATCAACCTCTGCTTTCATACCATACTCTAATGAATCCTTTGATATTGTTTATCCACACACAAGACCACAACCAAATCTGCTTAATGCTTTAAACAGATCCTTACCTCAAAAACCAGAAATTCCCTTCATTCCATATTATCCCCCTCCTCTGATTTCCATCCAAAAATCACTGCTACCACCAACTCCAAAACCTAAACATATGACTCTGGAAACCTTGCTTAAACCACCACCCAGACTTAATATTGATCATTTATTTCAAACGTTTTTGCAAGAAATACAGATGTCTTTAGGTACTGTTCAGAAGAGATGCTCTGAAACTATGGATGCAAATGAAACTGACATCATCTGGAAAGGATTTATCAATAGATTCAACACTGTAGCTTCCAATCTGAAGAACGTCTGTTCTGATGATGCAAAGCTCAGAGCTGAAAGAACTCAATTCTGGATTGTCAACAAGACTGAACCTCTGCTTTGTTTGGATGCTCCTCCTCGTCCACCAGAACCAACTGCCAATGCATTGACTATGACTCTGGTAGAACCCTCTTCAGGATATCCAAAACCTATGGCAATTGACTCTGTTCAGGCTGCAGAACCTCCACCTTCTTCATCAGAGATAAAGACAGAAAATCCAGATTTTGGAGACAAGATTGCTGCTCTGGAGGCTGGTCAATCTGAAATAAAATCTTGGATGGCGAAGCAAGACAAGAAATCTGAGGACATGACAGAGTGGATGTCAAAACAAGATGAGAAGAATGAGACAATGACTAAGTGGATGTCAAAGCAAGAGCAATCTTCATCTGAGATTACAGACCTATTGAAGATGCTTTTGTCAAAACACTCTTAGATTTTTTTTCATTCTACTGTTTGTGCATCTGTTGTTTTGCATCTGAATTTTATTGTTATATCTTCTGATATTTACCAATGTACTCTTGCTCTGTTATGTTAAATGAATCAATGTTTCTCCATTGAATTATCTATTTATTGTTCCTTTTATCTGTCTTTTCAAAAGTTTTTACTTTTTGCTTATGACAAAAAAGGGGGAGAAAATAAAGATCTGAACTATTTAATATAATTTCACTAGAATGAATCTTCAGACATATATATTCTATCTAATATTTAAATTGACTATTTCAGAACATTTGATAAGAACACTCTATAAAAGATTCTCTGAGTCTCTCAGATCATTTGCTTTTCTATCAAACTCTGAATCTTATATCTACAAGATATTCTGACCCTAAATTGTTATAAGAACAATCAAGATCTGACTCTGAAGATTACTCAAGATAAAAAGGGAAGTTTCTATTCCTTTTTTTCATATTTAACTCAGGGGGAGATTCATCATCTCAGGGAGAGTTATAATTCTTTATGTTCAGTTAAATAAAATTTCTGATACTTTTTGTCATCATCAAAAAGGGGGAGATTGTTAGAACACAGATTGGTTCTTAATAATAACTCTTTGTTTTGATGATAACTGTTAGGAAATTTATATTTAAGAATTATATACTCTAAAATTTGTTTGAGAGTTTTACTGCAGATTGAAATAATATTAACTCTCTAGAAGCAAATCTGTTTTGAATACAAGAAGTTATTCTGATTCTGAAGCGCCAGATGCACCTTACAGAAGAATCTGATTGCTCCTTACAGAAGATCCTGAGCGTAGTCTCCAGAAGGATCTGAAGCAAGAAGCTCCAGAACATTCTGAGTCAGAAGCATCTGAAGATAATCAGAAGCATCTGAAGCTGAAGCATCTGAAGCATAGAAGAATATTGATTGAAGAGTTTCTCAAAGCATAAGTCTACAGAAGTTTCTGAAAGTACTGAAGCTCTGTGTCAAATATGCTCTGATGATCAACACGCTGAAAGCACACATGCTGCAGAAGACTCTGATACAGCATAGTTCTGAATCTCATTAAAAGACTCTGATCCATTCAGACTCTGAAGAACTTGCTGAAAACTGAAGAAGTAATTTTCAAGAATATATCCGTTGGAGTTGTTCAACGTCTCTTTCCTTATTTGTGCTAGACACACTTACACAGACAAAAAGGATTTTTCTGTGCCATCTACTTCTAGGAAAGGTCACTTGATGTGAAGACAAAAAGGCTCAGACCTTTTGGGACTCTCTTTTCAATGCTTAGCTTGCATGGATCAGCTGCCTATAAAAGGAGAACTTCACCACATTCTTCAGTTACACACTTTTCTAAAAAGAAATCATTATATTCTAAAGCTCTCATTTATTCTTATTCTTCATAGAATCTCATTGTACTTAAACTTAAGAGAAAAATCACTGTTGTGATAAAAGCTTTTTAGAAGCATTAAAACTCTTGTATTTAATTTACATTGATTGTAAAGGTTATTCCTTAAGAGGATTCAGTTGGAATCAGTAGCTCTTGAGAAGACTAAGAACTGTTGTTCTTAGGTGATACTATTGTAATCAGTTTGATTTAATAGTGGATTAAGTCCTTGTTGAGAAAGGCAAATCACTCTAGGAAGGGTGGACTGGAGTAGTTGTTAAACGAACCAGGATAAAAATAATTGTGTGATTATTTTTTAAGTCTTAATTTATCATACTTATTCAACCCCCCCCCCCTTCTAAGTATTATCTCACCTTCAGGATCAACCGAAGCTGATCATCTGCTATCCAAAGCAGGCATTCGCTAAATAAAACCGAGCGTCGAACCCGAAGGCCCGATCAACCGAAGTTGATCTTCTGCTAACCAAAGCAGGCATTCGCTAAATAAAAGCGAGCATCGAACCTGAATGCTGCTCAACCGAAGCTGATTTTCTGCTAACCAAATCTGGCATTCTCTAAATAAAAGCGAGCATCGAACTTGAAGGCCGGATCAACCGAAGTTGATCTTCTGCTAACTAAAGCAGACATTCGCTAAATAAAAGCGAGCATCGAACACGAAGACCGGATCAACAGAAGCTGATCTTCTGCTAATCTAAGCAGGCATTCGCTAAATAAAAGCGAGCATCAAACCCAAAGGCTGGATCAACCGAAGCTGATCTTCTGCTCCTCGAAGCAGGCATTCGCTAAATAAAAGCGAGCGTCGAACCCGAAGGTTTGATCAACCGAATCAGATCTTCTGCTATCCAAAGCAGGCATATGCTAAATAAAAGCGAGCATCGAACACGAAGACCGGATCAACAGAAGCTGATCTTCTGCTAATCTAAGAAGGCATTCGCTAAATAAAAGCGAGCATCAAACCCGAAGGCTGGATCAACCGAAGCTGATCTTCTGCTCCTCGAAGCAGGCATTCGCTAAATAAAAGCGAGCATCGAACCCGAAGGTCGGATCTTTCGAAGCTGGTCTTCTACTAACCAAAGCAGGCAGTCGCTAAATAAAAGCGAGCATCGAAACCGAAGGCCCGATCAACAGATGCTGATCTTCTGCTAACTAAAGCAGGCATTCGCTAAATAAAAGCGACCATCGAACCCGAAGGTTGGATCATTCGAAGCTGGTCTTCTACTAACCAAAGCAGGCATTCGCTAAATAAAAGCGAGCATCGAACCCGAAGGCCCGATCAACAGATGCTGATCTTCTGCTAATCTAAGCAGGCATTCGCTAAATAAAAGTGAGCATCGAACCCGAAGGCTGGATCAACCGAAGGTGATCTTCTGCTCCTCGAAGCAGGCATTCGCTAAATATAAGCGAGCATCGAACCCGAAGGTCGGTTCAACCGAAGCTGATCTTCTGCTATCCAAAGCAGGAATTCGCTAAATAAAAGCGAGCATCGAACCCGAAGGCCTGATCAACCGAAGCTGATCTTGTGCTAACCAAAGCAAACATCGAACCCGAAGGCCGGATCAACCGAAGCTGATATTCTACTAACCAAAGCAGGCATTAGCTAAATAAAAGCGAGCATCGAACCTAAAGGCCGGATCAACCAAACCTTATCTTCTGCTATCCAAAGCAGGCATTCGCTAAATAAAAGCGAGCATCGAACCCGAGAGCCCGATCAACCGAAGCTGATCTTCTGCTAACAAAACAGGCATTCGCTAAATAAAAGCGAGCATCGAACCCGAAGGCCGAATCAACCGAAGCTGATCATTTGCTATTCAAATCAGGCATTCGCTAAATAAAACCGAGCGTCGAACCCGAATGCCGGATCAACCGATGTTGATCTTCTGCTAACCAAAGCTGGCATTCTCTAAATAAAAGCGAGCATCGAACCCGAAGGCCGGATCAACCGAAGCTGATCATCTGCTATCCAAAGCAGGCATTCGCTAAATAAAACCGAGCGTCGAACCCGAAGGCCCGATCAACCGAAGTTGATCTTCTGCTAACCAAAGCAGGCATTCGCTAAATAAAAGCGAGCATCGAACCCGAATGCTGGATCAACCGAAGCTGATTTTCTGCTAACCAAAGCTGGCATTCTCTAAATAAAAGCGAGCATCGAACTTGAAGGTCGGATCAACCGAAGTTGATCTTCTGCTAACTAAAGCAGACATTCGCTAAATAAAAGCGAGCATCCAACACGAAGACCGGATCAACAGAAGCTGATCTTCTGCTAATCTAAGCAGGCATTCGCTAAATAAAAGCGAGCATCAAACCCGAAGGCTGGATCAACCGAAGCTGATCTTCTGCTCCTCGAAGCAGGCATTCACTAAATAAAAGCGAGCGTCGAACCCGAAGGTTTGATCAATCGAAGCTGATCTTCTGCTATCCAAAGCAGGCATATGCTAAATAAAAGAGAGCATCGAACACGAAGACCGGATCAACAGAAGCTGATCTTCTGCTAATCTAAGCAGGCATTCGCTAAATAAAAGAGAGCATCAAACCCGAAGGCTGGATCAACCGAAGCTGATCTTCTGCTCCTCGAAGCAGGCATTCGCTAAATAAAAGCGAGCATCGAACCCGAAGGTCGGATCATTCGAAGCTGGTCTTCTACTAACCAAAGCAGGCATTCGCTAAATAAAAGCGAGCATCGAAACCGAAGGCCCGATCAACAGATGCTGATCTTCTGCTAACTAAAGCAGGCATTCGCTAAATAAAAGCGACCATCGAACCCGAAGGTCGGATCATTCGAAGCTGGTCTTCTACTAACCAAAGCAGGCATTCGCTAAATAAAAGCGAGCATCGAACCCGTAGGCCCGATCAACAGATGCTGATCTTCTGCTAATCTAAGCAGGCATTCGCTAAATAAAAGTGAGCATCGAACCCGAAGGCTGGATCAACCGAAGGTGATCTTCTACTCCTCGAAGCAGGCATTCGCTAAATATAAGCGAGCATCGAACCCGAAGGTCGGTTCAACCGAAGCTGATCTTCTGCTATCCAAAGCAGGAATTCGCTAAATAAAAGCGAGCATCGAACCCGAAGGCCCGATCAACCGAAGCTGATCTTGTGCTAACCAAAGCAAACATCGAACCCGAAGGCCGGATCAACTGAAGCTGATCTTCTACTAACCAAAGCAGGCATTAGCTAAATAAAAGCGAGCATCGAACCTAAAGGCCGGATCAACCAAACCTTATCTTCTGCTATCCAAAGCAGGCATTCGCTAAATAAAAGCGAGCATCGAACCCGAGAGCCCGATCAACCGAAGCTGATCTTCTGCTAACAAAACAGGCATTCGCTAAATAAAAGCGAGCATCGAACCCGAAGGCCGAATCAACCGAAGCTGATCATTTGCTATCCAAAGCAGGCATTCGCTAAATAAAACCGAGCGTCGAACCCGAATGCCGGATCAACCGATGTTGATCTTCTGCTAACCAATGCTGGCATTCTCTAAATAAAAGCGAGCATCGAACCCGAAGGCCGGATCAACCGAAGCTGATCATCTGCTATCCAAAGCAGGCATTCGCTAAATAAAACCGAGCGTCGAACCCGAAGGCCCGATCAACCGAAGCTGATCTTCTGCTAACCAAAGCAGGCATTCGCTAAATAAAAGCGAGCATCGAACCCGAATGCTGGATCAACCGAAGCTGATTTTCTGCTAACCAAAGCTGGCATTCTCTAAATAAAAGCAAGCATCGAACTTGAAGGCCGGATCAACCGAAGTTGATCTTCTGCTAACTAAAGCAGACATTCGCTAAATAAAAGCGAGCATCGAACACGAAGACCGGATCAACAGAAGCTGATCTTCTGCTAATCTAAGCAGGCATTCGCTAAATAAAAGCGAGCATCAAACCCGAAGGCTGGATCAACCGAAGCTGATCTTATGCTCCTCGAAGCAGGAATTCGCTAAATAAAAGCGAGCGTCGAACCCGAAGGTTTGATCAACCGAAGCTGATCTTCTGCTATCCAAAGCAGGCATATGCTAAATAAAAGCGAGCATCGAACACGAAGACCGGATCAACAGAAGCTGATCTTCTGCTAATCTAAGCAGACATTCGCTAAATAAAAGCGAGCATCAAACCCGAAGGCTGGATCAACCGAAGCTGATCTTCTGCTCCTCGAAGCAGGCATTCGCTAAATAAAAGCGAGCGTCGAACCCGAAGGTTTGATCAACCGAAGCTGATCTTCTGCTATCCAAAACATGCATATGCTAATTAAAATCGAGCGTCGAACCCGAAGGCCCGATCAATCGAAGCTGATCTTCTGCTAACCAAAGCAGGCATTCGCTAAATAAAAGCGAGCATGGAACCCGAAGGTCAGATCAACCGAAGCTGATCTTCTACTAACCAAAGCAGGCATTCGCTAAATAAAAGCGAGCATCAAACCCGAAGACCCGATCAACAGAAGTTGATCTTCTGCTATCCAAAGTAGGCATTCGCTAAATAAAAGCGAGCATCGAACCCGAAGGCCCGATCAACCGAAGCTGATCTTCTGCTAACCAAACAGGCATTCGCTAAATAAAAGCGAGCATCGATCCCGAAGGACGGATCAATCGAAGCTGATCTTCACCTAACCAAAGAAGGCATTCGCTAAATAAAAGAGAGCATCGAACCCGAAGGCCGGATCAACCGAAGTTGATGTTCTGCTATCCAAAGCAGGCATTTGCTAAATCAAAGCGAGCATCGAACCCGAAGGCCCAGTGAACCGAAGCTGATCTTCTGCTAACCAAAGCAAGCATTCGCTAAATAAAAGCGAGCATCGAACCCAAAGGTCGAATCAACCGAAGCTGGTCTTCTATTAACCAAAGCAGGCATTAGCTAAATAAAAGCGAGCATCGAACCTGAAGGCCGGATCAACCGAAGCTGAACTTCTGCTATCCTAAGCAGGCATTCGCTAAATAAAAGCGAGCATCGAACCTGAAGGCCCGATCAACTGAAGCTGATGTTTTGCTAACCAAAAAGGCATTCGCTAAATAAAAGCGAGCATCGAACCCGAAAGCCGGATCAATGGAAGCTGATCATCTGCTATCCAAAGCAGGCATTCGCTAAATAAAACCGAGCGTCGAACCCGAAGGCCCGATCAACCGAAGCTGATCTTCTGCTAACCAAAGCAGGCATTCGCTAAATAAAAGCGAGCATCGAACCCGAATGCCGGCTCAACCGATGCTGATCTTCTACTAACCAAAGCTAGCATTCTCTAAATAAAAGCGAGCATCGAACTTGAAGGTCGGATCAACCGAAGTTGATCTTCTGCTAACCAAACAGGCATTCGCTAAATAAAAGCGAGCATCGAACCCGAAGGCCCAATCAACTGAAGTTGATCTTCTACTAACCAAAGCAGGCATTATCTAATTAAAAGCGAGCATCGAACCTAAAGGCCGGATCAACCGAAGCAGATCTTCTGCTATCCTAAGCAGGCATTCGCTAAATAAAAGCGAGCATCGAACCCGAAGGCCCGATCAACCGAAGCTGATCTTCTGCTAACCAAACAGGCATTCGCTAAATAAAAGCGAGCATCGAACCCGAATGCCGGCTCAACCGATCCTGATCTTCTGCTAACCAAAGATGGAATTCTCTAAATAAAAGCGAGCATCGAACTTGAACGCCGGATCAACCGAAGCTGATCTTCTGCTAACTAAAACAGACATTCGCTAAATAAAAGCGAGCATCGAACACGAAGGCCGGATCAACAGAAGCTGATCTTCTGCTAATCTAAGCAGGCATTCGCTAAATAAAAGCGAGCATCAAACCCGAAGGCTGGATCAACCGAAGCTGATCTTCTGCTCCTCGAAGCAAGCATTCGCTAAATAAAAGCGAGCATCGAACCCGAAGGCCCGATCAACAAAAGCTGATCTTCTGCTAATCTAAGCAGGCATTTGCTAAATAAAAGTGAGCGTCGCACCCGAAGGTTGGATCAACCGAAGTTGATCTTCTGCTCCTCGAGGCAGGCATTCGCTAAATAAAAGCAAGCATCGAACCTGAAGGCCGGATCAACCGAAGCTTATCTTCTGCTATCCAAAGCAGGCATTCGCTAAATTAAAGTGAGCATCGAATCCGAAAGCCGGACCAACCGAAGCTGATGTTCTGCTATCCAAAGCAGGGATTGGCTAAATAAAAGTGAGCATCGAACCTGAAGGCTGGATCAACCAAAGCTAATCTTCTGCTCCTCGAAGCAGGCATTCGCTAAATAAAAGTGAGCATCGAACCTAATGGCCGGATCAATCGAAGCTGATCTTCCCCTAACCAAAGAAGGCAGTCCCTAAATAAAAGCGAGCATCGAACCCGAAGGCCGGATCAACCGAAGCTGATGTTCTGCTATCCAAAGCAGGCATTTGCTAAATAAAAGCGAGCATCGAACCCGAAGGCCCAATCAACCGAAGCTGATCTTCTGCTAACCAAACAAGCATTCGCTAAATAAAAGCGAGCATCGAACCCGAAGGCCTGATCAACCGAAGCTGATCATCTGCTATCCAAAGCAGGCAGTCGCTAAATAAAACCGAGCGTCGAAATCGAAGGCCCGATCAACCGAAGCTGATCTTCTACTCACCAAAGCAGGCATTCGCTAAATAAAAGCGAGCATTGAACCCGAAGGCCGGATCAACCGAAGCTGATCATCTGCTATCCAAAGCAAGCATTCGCTAAATAAAACCGAGCGTCGAACCCGAAGGCCCGATCAACCGAAGCTGATCTTCTGCTAACCAAAGCAGGCATTCACTAAATAAAAGCGAGCATCGAACCCGAATGCCGGCTCAACCGATGCTGATCTTCTGCTAACCAAAGATGGCATTTTCTAAATAAAAGCGAGCATCGAACTTGAACGCCAGATCAACCGAAGCTGATATTCTGCTAACTAAAACAGACATTCGCTAAATTAAAGCGAGCATCGAACACAAAGGCCGGATCAACAGAAGTTGATCTTCTGCTAATCTAAGCAGGCATTCGCTAATAAAAGCGAGCGTCAAACCCGAAGGCTGGATCAGCCGAAGCTGATCTTCTGCTCCTCGAAGCAGGCATTCGCTAAATAAAAGCGAGCATCGAACCCGAAGGCCCAATCAACAAAAGCTGATCTTCTGCTAATCTAAGCAGGCATTCGCTAAATAAAAGCGAGCATGGCACCCGAAGCTCGGATCAACCGAAGCTGATCTTCTGCTAACCAAAGCAGGCATTCGCTAAATAAAAGCGAGTATCAAACCCGAAGACCCGATCAATAGAAGTTGATCTTCTGCTATCCAAAGCAGGCATTCGCTAAATAAAAGCGAGCATCAAACCCGAAGGCCTGATCAACCGAAGTTGATCTTCTGCTAACCAAACAGGCATTCACTAAATAAAAGCGTGCATCGAACCCGGATGCCGGATCAATCGAAGCTGATCTTCACCTAACCAAAGAAAGCATTCGCTAAATAAAAGCGAGCATCGAACCCGAAGGCTGGATCAACCGAAGCTGATGTTCTGCTATCCAAAGCAGGCATTTGCTAAATAAAAGCGAGCATCGAACCCGAAGGACCAATCAACCGAAGCTGATCTTCTGCTAACCAAACAAGCATTCGCTAAATAAAAGCGAGCATCGAACCCGAAGGCCCGATCAACCGAAGCTGATCATCTGCTATCCAAAGCAGGCATTCGCTAAATAAAACCGAGCGTCGAACCCGAAGGCCCGATCAACCGAAGCTGATCTTCTGCTAACCAAAGTAGGCATTCGCTAAATAAAAGCGAGCATCGAACCCAAATGCCGGCCCAACCGATGCTGATCTTCTGCTAACCAAAGATGGCATTCTATAAATAAAAGAGAGCCTCGAACTTGAACGCCGAATCAACCGAAGCTGATCTTCTGCTAACTAAAACAGACATTCGCTAAATAAAAGCGAGCATCGAACACGAAGGTTGGATCAACAGAAGCTGATCTTCTGCTAATCTAAGCAGGCATTCGCTAAATAAAAGCGAGCATCAAACCCGAAGGCTGGATCAACCGATGCTGATCTTCTGCTCCTCGAAGCAGGCATTCGCTAAATAAAAGCGAGCATTGAACCCGAAGGCCCGATCAACAAAAGCTGATCTTCTGCTAATCTAAGCAGGCATTCGCTAAATAAAAGTGAGCGTCGAACCCGAACGCTGGATCAACCGAAGCTGATCTTCTGCCCCTCGAGGCAGGCATTCGCTAAATAAAAGCAAGCATCGAACCTGAAGGCCGGATCAACCGAAGCTGATCTTCTACTATCCAAAGCAGGCATTCGCTAAATTAAAGCGAGCATCGAATCCGAAGGCCGGACCAACCGAAGCTGATGTTCTGCTATCCAAAGCAGGGATTCGCTAAATAAAAGTGAGCATCAAACCTGAAGGCTGGATCTACCAAAGCTGATCTTCTGCTCCTCGAAGCAGGCATTCGCTAAATAAAAGTGAGCATCGAACCTGAAGGCCGGATCAATCGAAGCTGATCTTCACCTAACCAAAGAAGGCATTCGCTAAATAAAAGCGAGCATCAAACCCGAAGGCCGGATCAACCGAAGCTGATGTTCTGCTATCCAAAGCAGGCATTTTCAAAATAAAAGCGAGCATCGAACCCGAAGGCCCAATCAACCGAAGCTGATCTTCTGCTAACCAAACAAGCATTCGCTAAATAAAAGCGAGCATCGAACCCGAAGGCCTGATCAACCGAAGCTGATCATCTGCTATCCAAAGCAGGTAGTCGCTAAATAAAACTGAGTGTCAAACCCGAAGGCCCGATCAACCGAAGCTGATCTTCTGCTCACCAAAGCAGGCATTCGCTAAATAAAAGCGAGCATCGAACCCGAATGCCGGATCAACCGAAGCTGATCTTCTGCTAACCAAAGCAGGCATTCGCTAAATAAAAGCGAGCATCGAACCCAAATGCCGGCTCAACCGAAGCTGATTTTCTGCTAACCAAAGCTGGCATTCTCTAAATAAAAGCGAGCATCGAACTTGAAGGTTGGATCAACCGAAGCTGATCTTCTGCTTACTAAAGCAGACATTTGCTAAATAAAAGCGAGCATCAAACACGAAGATCGGATCAATAGAAGCTGATCTTCTGCTAATCTAAGCAGGCATTCACTAAATAAAAGCGAGCATCAAACCCGAAGGCTGGATCAACCGAAGCTGATCTTCTGCTCCTCGAAGCAGGCATTCGCTAAATAAAAGCGAGCATCGAACCCGAAGCTTTGATCAACCGAAGCTGATCTTCTACTATCCAAAGCAGGCATATGCTAAATAAAAGCGAGCATCGAACCCGAAGGCCCGATCAATCAAAGCTGATCTTCGGCTAACCAAAGCAGGCATTCGCTAAATAAAAGCGAGCATGGAACCCGAAGGTCGGATCAACCGAAGCTGATCTTCTACTAACCAAAGCAGGCATTCACTAAATAAAAGCGAGCGTCGAACCTGAAGGCCGGATCAATCGAAGCTGATCTTCACCTAACCAAAGAAGGCATTCCCTAAATAAAACCGAGCATCGAACCCGAAGGCCGGATCAACCGAAGCTGATGTTCTGCTATCCAAAGCAGGAATTTGCTAAATAAAAGCGAGCATCGAACCCGAAGGCCCAATCAACCGAAGCTGATCTTCTGCTAACTAAAGCAGGCATTCGCTAAATAAAAGCGAGCATAGAACCCGAAGGTCGGATCAACCGAAGCTGGTCTTCTATCAACCAAAGCAGGCATTCGCTAAATAAAAGCGAGCATCGAAACCGAAGGCCCGATCAACCGAAGCTGATCTTCTGCTAACCAAACAAGCATTCGCTAAATAAAAGCGAGCATCGAACCCGAAGGCCGAATCAACCGAAGCTGATCTTCTGCTACCCAAAGCAGGCATTCGCTAAATAAAAGTGAGCATCGAACCCAAAGGCCCGATCAACTGAAGTTGATCTTCTACTAACCAAAGCAGGCATTAGCTAAATAAAAGCGAGCATCGAACCTGAAGGCCGGATCAACCGAAGCTGATCCTCTGCTATCCAAAGCAGGCATTCGCTAAATAAAAGCGAGGATCGAACCCGAAGGCCCGATCAACCGAAGCTGATCTTCTGCTACCCAAAGCAGGCATTCGCTAAATAAAAGTGAGCATCGAACCCGACGGCCCGATCAACTGAAGCTGATCTTCTACTAACCAAAGCAGGCATTAGCTAAATAAAAGCGAGCATCGAACCTGAAGGCCGGATCAACCGAAGCTGATCTTCTGCTAACCAAAGCAGGAATTCGCTAAATAAAAGCGAGCATCGAACCCAAATACCGGATCAACCGAAGCTGATTTTCTGCTAACCAAAGCTGGCATTCTCTAAATAAAAGCGAGCATCGAACTTGAAGGTCGGATCAATCGAAGCTGATCTTCTGCTAACTAAAGCAGACATTCGCTAAATAAAAGCGAGCATCGAACACGAAGATCTGATCAATAGAAGCTGATCTTCTGCTAATATAAGCAGGCATTCGCTAAATAAAAGCGAGCATCAAACCCGAAGGCTGGATCAACCGAAGCTGATATTCTGCTCCTCGAAGCAGGCATTCGCTAAGTAAAAGCGAGCATCGAACCCGAAGCTTTGATCAACAGAAGCTGATCTTCTCCTATCCAAAGCAGGCATATGCTAAATAAAAGCGAGCATCGAACCCGAAGGCCCGATCAATCGAAGCTGATCTTCGGCTAACCAAAGCAGGCATTCGCTAAATAAAAGCGAGCATAGAACCCGAAGGTCGGATCAACCGAAGCTGATCTTCTTCTAATCTAAGCAGGCATTCGCTAAATAAAAACGAGCATCGAACCCGAAGGCCGGATCAACCGAAGCTGATGTTCTGCTATCCAAAGCAGGCATTTGCTAAATAAAAGCGAGCATCGAACCCGAAGGCCCAATCAACCGAAGCTGGTCTTCTGCTAACTAAAGCCGGCATTCGCTAAATAAAAGCGAGCATCGAACCCGAAGGTCGGATCAACCGAAGCTGGTCTTCTATCAACCAAAGCAGGCATTCGCTAAATAAAAGCGAGCATCGAAACCGAAGGCCCAATCAACCGAAGCTGATCTTCTGCTAACCAAACAAGCATTCGCTAAATAAAAGCGAGCATCGAACCCGAAGGCCGAATCAACCGAAGCTGATCTTCTGCTACCCAAAGCAGGCATTCGCTAAATAAAAGCAAGCATCGAACCCGAAGGCCCGATCAACTGAAGTTGATCTTCTACTAACCAAAGCAGACATTAGCTAAATAAAAACGAGCATCGAACCTGAAGGCCGAATCAACCGAAGCTGATCTTCTGCTATCCAAAGCAGGCATTCGCTAAATAAAAGCGAGGATCGAACCCGAAGGCCCGATCAACCGAAGCTGATCTTCTGCTAACCAAACAGGCATTCGCTAAATAAAAGCGAGCATCGAACTCGAAGGCCGGATCAACCAAAGCTGATCATCTGCTATCCAAAGCAGGCATTTGCTAAATAAAACCGAGCGTCGAACCCAAAGGCCCGATCAACCGAAGCTGATCTTCTGCTAACCAAAGCAGGCATTCGCTAAATAAAAGCGAGTATCGAACCCGAATGCCGGATCAACCGAAGCTGATTTTCTGCTAACCAATGTTGGCATTCTCTAAATAAAAGCATGCATCAAACTTGAAGGCCGGATCAACCGAAGCTGATCTTCTGCTAACTAAAGCAGACATTCGCTAAATAAAAGCGAGCATAGACCACGAAGGCCGGATCAACAGAAGCTGATCTTCTGCTAATCTAAGCAGGCATTCGCTAAATAAAAGCGAGTATCAAACCCGAAGGCTGGATCAACCGAAGCTGATCTTCTGCTCCTCGAAGCAGGCATTCGCTAAATAAAAGCGAGCATCGAACCCGAAGGTTTGATCAACCGAAGCTGATCTTCTGCTATCCAAAGCAGGCATATGCTAAATAAAAGCGAGCATCGAACCCGAAGGCCCGATCAATCGAAGCTGATCTTTGGCTAACCAAAGCAGGCATTCGCTAAATATAAGCGAGCATGGAACCCGAAGGTCGGATCAACCAAAGCTGATCTTCTACTAACCAAAGCAGGCATTCGCTAAATAAAAGCGAGCGTCGAACCTGAAGGTCGGATGAATCGAAGCTGATCTTCACCTAACCAAAGAAGGCATTCGCTAAATAAAACCGAGCATCGAACCCGAAGGCCGGATCAACCGAAGCTGATGTTCTGCTATCCAAAGCAGGCATTTGCTAAATAAAAGCGAGCATCGAACCCGAAGGCCCGATCAACCGAAGTTGATCTTCTTCTAACTAAAGCAGGCATTCGCTAAATAAAAGCGAGCATCGAACCCGAAGGTCGGATCAACCTAAGCTGGTCTTCTATCAACCAAAGCAGGCATTCGCTAAATAAAAGCGAGCATCGAAACCGAAGGCCCGATCAACCGAAGCTGATCTTCTGCTAACCAAACAAGCATTCGCTAAATAAAAGCGAGCATCGAACCCGAAGGCCGAATCAACCGAAGCTGATCTTCTGCTACCCAAAGCAGGCATTCGCTAAATAAAAGTGAGCATCGAACCCGAAGGCCCGATCAACTGAAGCTGATCTTCTACTAACCAAAGCAGGCATTAGCTAAATAAAAGCGAGCATCAAACCTAAAGGCCGGATCAACCGAAGCTGATCTTCTGCTATCCAAAGCAGGCATTCGCTAAATAAAAGCGAGGATCGAACCCGAAGGCCCGATCAACCGAAGCTAATCTTCTGCTACCCAAAGCAGGCATTCGCTAAATAAAAGCGAGCATAGAACACGAAGGCCGGATCAACAGAAGCTGATCTTCTGCTAATCTAAGCAGGCATTCGCTAAATAAAAGCGAGTATCAAACCCGAAGGCTGGATCAACCGAAGCTGATCTTCTGCTCCTCGAAGCAGGCATTCGCTAAATAAAAGTGAGCATCGAACCCGAAGGTTTGATCAACCGAAGCTGATCTTCTGCTATCCAAAGCAGGCATATGCTAAATAAAAGCGAGCATCGAACCCGAAGGCCCGATCAATCGAAGCTGATCTTCGGCTAACCAAAGCAGGCATTCGCTAAATATAAGCGAGCATGGAACCCGAAGGTCGGATCAACCAAAGCTGATCTTCTACTAACCAAAGCAGGCATTCGCTAAATAAAAGCGAGCGTCGAACCTGAAGGCCGGATCAATCGAAGCTGATCTTCACCTAACCAAAGAAGGCATTCGCTAAATAAAACCGAGCATCGAACCCGAAGGCCGGATCAACCGAAGCTGATGTTCTGCTATCCAAAGCAGGCATTCGCTAAATAAAAGCGAGCATCGAACCCGAAGGCCCGATCAACCGAAGCTGATCTTATGCTAACTAAAGCAGGCATTCGCTAAATAAAAGCGGGCATCGAATCCGAAGGTCGGATCAACCGAAGCTGGTCTTCTATCAACCAAAGCAGGCATTCGCTAAATAAAAGCGAGCATCGAAACCGAAGGCCCGATCAACCGAAGCTGATCTTCTGCTAACCAAACAAGCATTCGCTAAATAAAAGCGAGCATCGAACCCGAAGGCCGAATCAACCGAAGCTGATCTTCTGCTACCCAAAGCAGGCATTCGCTAAATAAAAGTGAGCATCGAACCCGAAGGCCCGATCAACTGAAGCTGATCTTCTACTAACCAAAGCAGGCATTAGCTAAATAAAAGCGAGCATCGAACCTGAAGGCCGGATCAACCGAAGCTGATCTTCTGCTATCCAAAGCAGGCATTCGCTAAATAAAAGCGAGGATCGAACCCGAAGGCCCGATCAACCGAAGCTGATCTTCTGCTACCCAAAGCAGGCATTCGCTAAATAAAAGTGAGCATCGAACCCGACGGCCCGATCAACTGAAGCTGATCTTCTACTAACCAAAGCAGGCATTAGCTAAAAAAAGCGAGCATCAAACCTGAAGGCCGGATCAACCGAAGCTGATCTTCTGCTAACCAAAGCAGGCATTCGCTAAATAAAAGCGAGCATCGAACCCAAATACCGGATCAATTGAAGCTGATTTTCTGCTAACCAAAGCTGGCATTCTCTAAATAAAAGCGAGCATCGAACTTGAAGGTCGGATCAACCGAAGCTGATATTCTGCTAACTAAAGCAGACATTCGCTAAATAAAAGCGACCATCGAACACGAAGATCGGATCAATAGAAGCTGATCTTCTGCTAATCTAAGCAGGCATTCGCTAAATAAAAGCAAGCATCAAACCCGAAGGCTGGATCAACCGAAGCTGATCTTCTGCTCCTCGAAGCAGGCATTCGCTAAGTAAAAGCGAGCATCAAACCCGAAGCTTTGATCAACCGAAGCTAATCTTCTGCTATCCAAAGCAGGCATATGCTAAATAAAAGTGAGCATCGAACCCGAAGGCCCGATCAATCAAAGATGATCTTCGGCTAACCAAAGCAGGCATTCGCTAAATAAAAGCGAGCATGGAACCCGAAGGTCGGATCAACCGAAGGTGATCTTCTGCTAATCTAAGCAGGCATTCGCTAAATAAAAGTGAGCGTCAAACCTGAAGGCCGGATCAATCGAAGCTGATCTTCACCTAACCAAAGACGGCATTCGCTAAATAAAAGCGAGCATCGATCCCGAAGGCCGAATCAACCGAAGCTGGTCTTCTGCTACCCAAAGCAGGCATTCGCTAAATAAAAGTGAGCATCGAACCCGAAGGCCCGATCAACTGAAGCTGATCTTCTACTAACCAAAGTAGGCATTAGCTAAATAAAAGCGAGCATCGAACCTGAAGGCCGGATCAACCGAAGCTGATCTTCTGCTATCCAAAGCAGGCATTCACTAAATAAAAGCGAGGATCGAACCCGAAGGCCCGATCAACCGAAGCTGATCTTCTGCTACCCAAAGCAGGCATTCGCTAAATAAAAGTGAGCATCGAACCCGACGGCCCGATCAACTGAAGCTGATCTTCTACTAACCAAAGCAGGCATTAGCTAAATAAAAGCGAGCATCGAACCTGAAGGCCGGATCAACCGAAGCTGATCTTCTGCTAACCAAAGCAGGCATTCGCTAAATAAAAGCGAGCATCGAACCCAAATACCGGATCAACCGAAGCTGATTTTCTGCTAACCAAAGCTGGCATTCTCTAAATAAAAGCGAGCATCGAACTTGAAGGTCGGATCAACCGAAGCTGATCTTCTGCTAACTAAAGCAGACATTCGCTAAATAAAAGCGAGCATCGAACACAAAGATCGGATCAATAGAAGCTGATCTTCTGCTAATCTAAGCAGGCATTCGCTAAATAAAAGCGAGCATCAAACCCGAAGGCTGGATAAACCGAAGCTGATCTTCTGCTCCTCGAAGCAGGCATTCGCTAAGTAAAAGCGAGCATCGAACCCTAAGCTTTGATCAACCGAAGCTGATCTTCGGCTAACCAAAGCAGGCATTCGCTAAATAAAAGCGAGCATGGAACCCGAAGGACGGATCAACCGAAGCTGATCTTCTGCTAATCTAAGCAGGCATTCGCTAAATAAAAGTGAGCGTCGAACCTGAAGGCCGGATCAATCGAAGCTGATCTTCACCTAACCAAAGAAGGCATTCGCTAAATAAAAGCGAGCATCGAACCCGAAGGCTGGATCAACCGAAGCTGATGTTCTGCTATCCAAAGCAGGCATTTGCTATATAAAAGCGAGCATCGAACCCGAAGGCCCAATCAACCGAAGCTGATCTTCTGCTAACTAAAGCAGGCATTCGCTAAATAAAAGCGAGCGTTGAACCCGAAGGCAAGAACAACCGAAGCTGATCTTCTGCTAACCAAAGCAGGCAGTCGCTAACTAAAAGCAAGCATCGAACCCGAATGCCGAATCAGTCGAAGTTGATCTTCTGCTAACCAAAGCTGGCATTCTCTAAATAAAAGCGACAATCGAACTTGAAGGTCGGATCACCCAAAGCTGATCTTCTGCTAACTAAAGCAGACATTCGCTAAATAAAAGCGAGCATCGAACCCGAAGGCCGGATCGACAGAAGTTGATCTTCTGCTAATCTAAGCAGGCATTCGTTAAATAAAAGCGAGCATCAAACCCGAAGGCTGGATCAACCGAAGCTGATCTTCTGCTCCTCGAAGGAGGCATTCGCTAAATAAAAGCGAGCATCGAACCCGAAGGTTTGATCAACCGAAGCTGATCTTCTGCTATCCAAAGCAGGCATATGCTATATAAAAGCGAGCATCGAACCCGAAGGCCGGAACAACCGAAGCTGATCTTCTGCTAACCAAAGCAGGCATTCGCTAAATAAAAACAAGCATTAAACCCGAAGGCCCGATCAACAGAAGTTGATCTTCTGCTATCCAAAGCAGTCATTCGCTAAATAAAAGCGAGCATCGAACCCGAATGCCCAATCAACAAAAGCTGATCTTCTGCTAACCAAACAGGCATTCGCTAGATAAAAGCGAGCATCGAACCCGAAGGCCGGATCAACTGAAGCTAATCATCTGCTATCCAAAGCAGGCATTCGCTAAATAAAACCGAGCGTCGAACCCGAAGACCCGATCAACCGAAGCTGATCTTCTGCTAACCAAAGCAGGCATTCGGTAAATAAAAGCGAGCATCGAATCCGAATGCCGGATCAACCGATGCTGATCTTCTACTAACCAAAGCTGGCATTCTCTAAATAAAAGCGAGCATCGAACTTGAAGGCCGAATCAACCGAAGCTGATCTTCTGCTAACTAAAACAGACATTCGCTAAATAAAAGCGAGCATCAAACCCGAAGGTCGGATCAACCGAAGCTGATCTTCTGCTAATCTAAGCAGGCATTCGCTAAATAAAAGCGAGCATCAAACCCGAAGACCCGATCAACAGAAGTTAATCTTCTGCTATCCAAAGCAGGCATTCGCTAAATAAAAGCGAGCATCGCACCCGAAGGCCCGATCAACCGAAGCTGATCTTCTGCTAACCAACAGGCATTTGCTAAATAAAAGCGAGCATCGATCCCGAAGGCCGGATCAATCGAAGCTGATCTTCACCTAACCAAAGAAGGCATTCGCTAAATAAAAGCGAGCATCGAACCCGAAGGCCGGATCAACCGAAGCTGATGGTCTGCTATCCAAAGCAGGCATTTGCTAAATAAAAGCGAGCATCGAACCTGAAGGCCCAGTCAACCGAAGTTGATCTTCTGCTATCCAAAGCAGGCATTCGCTAAATAAAAGCGAGCATCGAACCCGAAGGCCCGATCAACTTAAACTGATCTTCTACTAACCAAAGCAGGCATTAGCTAAATAAAAGCGAGCATCGAACCTGAAGGCCCAATCAACCGAAGCTGATCTTCTGCTAACCAAACAGGCATTCGCTAAATAAAAGCGAGCATCGAACCCGATGGTCGGATCAACCGAAGCTGGTCTTCTACTAAGCAAAGCAGGCATTCGCTAAATAAAAGCGAGCATCGAACCCGAAGGCCAAATAAACAGAAACTGATCTTCTGCTAATCTAAGCAGGCATTCGCTAAATTAAAGCGAGCATCGAATCCGAAGGCCGGATCAACCGAAGCTGATGTTCTGCTATCGAAAGCAGGCATTCGCTAAATAAAAGTGAGCATCGAACCTGAAGGCTGGATCAACCAAAGCTGATCTTCTGCTCCTTGAAGCAGGCATTCGCTAAATAAAAGCGAGTGTCGAACCTGAAGGCTGGATCAATCGAAGCTGATCTTCACCTAACCAAAGAAGGCATTCACTAAATAAAAGCGAGCATCGAACCCGAAGGCCAGATCAACCGAAGCTGATGTTGTACTATCCAAAACAGGCATTTGCTAAATAAAAGCGAGCATCGAACCCAAAGGCCCAATCAACTAAAGCTGATCTTCTGCTAACCATAGCAGGCATTTGCTAAATAAAAGCGAGCATCGAACCCGAAGGTCGGATCAACCGAAGCTGGTCTTCTATTAACCAAAGCAGGCATTCGCTAAATAAAAGCGAGCATCGAACCCGAAGGCCGGATCAACAGAAGCTGATCATCTGTTATCCAAAGCAGGCATTCGCTAAGTAAAACCGAGCGTCGAACCCGAAGGCTCGATCAACCGAAGTTGATCTTCTGCTAACAAAAGCAGGCATTCGCTAAATAAAAGAGAGCATCGAACCCGAATGTCGGATCAACCGAAGCTGATCTTCTGCTAACCAAAGCTGGCATTCTCTATATAAAAGCGAGCACCGAACTTGAAGGCCGGATCAACCGAAGCTGATCTTCTGCTAACTAAAGCAGACATTCGCTAAATAAAAGCGAGCATCGAACACGAAGGCCGGATCAACAGAAGCTGATCTTTTGCTAATCTAAGCAGGCATTCGCTAAATAAAAGCGAGCATCAAACCCGAAGGCTGGATCAACCGAAGCTGATCTTCTGCTCCTCGAAGGAGGCATTCGCTAAATAAAAGCGAGCATCGAACCCGAAGGTTTGATCAACCGAAGCTGATCTTCTGCTATCCAAAGCAGGCATATGCTAAATAAAAGCGAGCATCGAACCCGAAGGCCGGAACAACCGAAGCTGATCTTCTGCTAACCAAAGCAGGCATTCGCTAAATAAAAACAAGCATCAAACCCGAAGGCCCGATCAACAGAAGTTGATCTTCTGCTATCCAAAGCAGGCATTCGCTAAATAAAAGCGAGCATCGAACCCAAAGGCCCAATCAACAAAAGCTGATCTTCGGCTAACCAAACAGGCATTCGCTAGATAAAAGCGAGCATCGAACCCGAAGGCCGGATCAACTGAAGCTAATCATCTGCTATCCAAAGCAGGCATTCGCTAAATAAAACCGAGCGTCGAACCCGAAGACCCGATCAACCGAAGCTGATCTTCTGCTAACCAAAGCAGGCATTCGGTAAATAAAAGCGAGCATCGAACCCGAATGCCGGATCAACCGAAGCTGATCTTCTACTAACCAAAGCTGGCATTCTCTAAATAAAAGCGAGCATCGAACTTGAAGGCCGGATCAACCGAAGCTGATCTTCTGCTAACTAAAACAGACATTCGCTAAATAAAAGCGAGCATCAAACCCGAAGGTCGGATCAACCGAAGCTGATCTTCTGCTAATCTAAGCAGGCATTCGCTAAATAAAAGCGAGCATCAAACTCGAAGACCCGATCAATAGAAGTTAATCTTCTGCTATCCAAAGCAGGCATTCGCTAAATAAAAGCGAGCATCGCAACCGAAGGCCCGATCAACCGAAGCTGATCTTCTGCTGACCAACAGGCATTTGCTAAATAAAAGCGAGCATCGATCCCGAAGGCCGGATCAATTGAAGCTGATCTTCACCTAACCAAAGAAGGCATTCGCTAAATAAAAGCGAGCATCAAACCCGAAGGCCGGATCAACCGAAGCTGATGGTCTTCTATCCAAAGCAGGCATTTGCTAAATAAAAGCGAGCATCGAACCTGAAGGCCCAGTCAACCGAAGCTGATCTTCTGCTATCCAAAGCAGGCATTCGCTAAATAAAAGCGAGCATCGAACTTGAAGGCCCGATCAACTTAAGCTGATCTTCTACTAACCGAAGCAGGCATTAGCTAAATAAAAGCGAGCATCGAACCTGAAGGCCCAATCAACCGAAGCTGATCTTCTGCTAACCAAACAGGCATTCGCTAAATAAAAGCGAGCATCGAACCCGATGGTCGGATCAACCGAAGCTGGTCTTCTACTAAGCAAAGAAGGCATTCGCTAAATAAAAGCGAGCATCGAACCCGAAGGCCAAATAAACAGAAACTGATCTTCTGCTAATCTAAGCAGGCATTCGCTAAATTAAAGCGAGCATCGAATCCGAAGGCCGGACCAACCGAAGCTGATGTTCTGCTATCGAAAGCAGGCATTCGCTAAATAAAAGTGAGCATCGAACCTGAAGGCTGGATCAACCAAAGCTGATCTTCTGCTCCTTGAAGCAGGCATTCGCTAAATAAAAGCGAGTGTCGAACCTGAAGGCTGGATCAATCGAAGCTGATCTTCAGCTAACCAAAGAAGGCATTCACTAAATAAAAGCGAGCATCGAACCCGAAGGCCAGATCAACCGAAGCTGATGTTGTACTATCCAAAACAGGCATTTGCTAAATAAAAGCGAGCATCGAACCCAAAGGCCCAATCAACTAAAGCTGATCTTCTGCTAACCATAGCAGGCATTTGCTAAATAAAAGCGAGCATCGAACCCGAAGGTCGGATCAACCGAAGCTGGTCTTCTATTAACCAAAGCAGGCATTCGCTAAATAAAAGCGAGCATCGAACCCGAAGGCCGGATCAACCGAAGCTGATCATCTGTTATCCAAAGCAGGCATTCGCTAAGTAAAACCGAGCGTCGAACCCGAAGGCTCGATCAACCGAAGCTGATCTTCTGCTAACAAAAGCAGGCATTCTCTAAATAAAAGAGAGCATCGAACCCGAATGCCGGATCAACCAAAGCTGATCTTCTGCTAACCAAAGCTGGCATTCTCTAAATAAAAGCGAGCACCGAACTTGAAGGCCGGATCAACCGAAGCTGATCTTCTGCTAACTAAAGCAGACATTCGCTAAATAAAAGCGAGCATCGAACACGAAGGCCGGATCAACAGAAGCTGATCTTCTGCTAATCTAAGCAGGCATTCGCTAAATAAAAGCAAGCATCAAACCCGAAGGCTGGATAAACCGAAGCTGATCTTCTGCTATCCAAAGCAGGCATATGCTAAATAAAAGCGAGCATCGAACCCGAAGGCCCGATCAATCGAAGCTGATCTTCTGCTAACCAAAGCAGGCATTCGAAAAATAGAAGCGAGCATCGAACCCGAAGGTTTGATCAACCGAAGCTGATCTTCTGCTATCCAAAGCAGGCATATGCTAAATAAAAGCGAGCATCGAACCCGAAGGCCCGATCAACCGATGTTGATCCTCTGCTAACCAAACAGGCATTTGCTAAATAAAAGCGAGCATCGAACCCGAAGGCTGGATCAACCAAAGCAGATCATCTGCTATCTAAAGCAGGCATTCGCTAAATAAAAGCGAGCGTCGAACCCGAATGCCGGATCAACCGAAGCTGATCTTCTGCTAACTAAAGCTGACATTCTCTAAATAAAAGCGAGCATCGAACTTGAAGGCCGGATCAACCGAAGCTGATCTTCTTCTAATTTAAGCAGGCATTCGCTAAGTAAAAGCTAGAATCGAACACGAAGGCCGGATCAACCGAAGTTGATCTTCTGCTAACCAAACAGGCATTCGCTAAATAAAAGCGAGCATGGAACCCGAAGGACGGATCAACCGAAGCAGGTCATCTGCTATCCAAAGCAGGCATTCGCTAAATAAAAGCGAGCGTCGAACCCGAAGGCCCGATCAACCGAAGCTGATATTCTGCTAACCATAGCAGGCATTCGCTAAATAAAAGCGAGCATCAAACCCGAATGCCGGATCAACCAAAGTTGATCTTCTGCTAACTAAAGCTGGCATTCTCTAAATAAAAGCGAGCATCGAACTTGAATGTCGGATCAACCGAAGCTGATCTTTTTCTAATCTAAGCAGGCATTCGCTAAATAAAAGCGAGCATCGAACCCGAAGGCCGGATCAACCGAAGCTGATCATTTGCTATCCAAAGCAGGCATTCGCTAAATAAAACCGAGCGTCGAACCCGAAGGCTCGATCAACCGAAGCTGATCTTCTGCTAACCAAAGCAGGCATTCGCTAAATAAAAGCGAGCATCAAACCCGAAGGTCGGATCAACCGAAGCCGATCTTCTGCTAACCAAAGCAGGAATTCGCTAAATAAAAGCGAGCATCAAACCCGAAGGCCCGATCAATAGAAGTTGATCTTCTACTATCCAAATCAGGCATTCACTTATAAAAGCGAACATCGAACTCGTAGGCCTGATCAACCGAAGCTGATCTTCTGCTAACGAAATAGGCATTCGCTAAATAAAAGTGAGCATCGAACCCGAAGGCCAGATCAACCAAAGCTGATCATCTGCTATCCAAAGCAGGCATTCGCTAAATAAAATCGAGCGTCGAACCCGAAGGCCAGATCAACTGAAGCTGATCTTCTAATACCCAAAGCAGGCATTCGCTAAATAAAAGCGAGCATCGAACCCGAATGCCGCATAAACCGAAGCTGATCTTCTGCTAACCAAAGTTGGCATTCTCTAAATAAAAGCGACAATCGAACTTGAAGGCCGGATCAACCAAAGCTGATCTTTTGCTAATTAAAGCAGACATTCGCTAAATAAAAGCGAGCATCAAACCCGAAGGCCGGATCAACTGAAGTTGATCTTCTGCTATTCTAAGCAGGCATTCGCTAAATAAAAGCGAGCATCGAACCCGAATGCTGGATCTACCGAAGCTGATCATCTGCTCCTCGAAGCAGGCATTCGCTAAATAAAAGCGAGCATCGAACCCGAAGGTTTGATCAACCGAAGCTGATCTTCTGCTATCCAAAGCAGGCATATGCTAAATAAAAGCGAGCATCGAACCTGAAGGCCCAATCAACCGAAGCTGATCTTCTGCTAACCAAACAGGCATTCGCTAAATAAAAGCGAGCATCGAATCCGAAGGCCCGATCAACTGAAGCTAATCATCTGCTATCCAAAGCAGGCATTCGCTAAATAAAACCGAGCGTCGAACCCGAAGGCCCGATCATCTGAAGCTGATCTTCTGCTAACCAAAGCAGGCGTTTGCTAAATAAAAGCGAGCATCGAACCCGAATGCCGGATCAACCGAAGCTGATCTTCTGCTAACCAAAGCTGGCATTCTCTAAATAAAAGCGAGCATCGAACTTGAAGGTCGGATCAACCGAAGCTGATCTTCTGCTAACTAAAATAGACATTCGCTAAATAAAAGCGAGCATCGAACCCGAAGGTCGGATCAACCGAAGCTGATCTTCTGCTAATCTAAGCAGGCATTCGCTAAATAAAAGCGAGCATCGAACCCGAAGGCCCGATCAACCAAACCTGATCTTCTGCTAACCAAACAGGCATTCGCTAAATAAGGGCGAGCATCGAACCTGAAGGCCGAATTAACCGAAGCTGATCTTCTGCTATCCAAAGCAGGCTTTCGCTAAATAAAAGCGAGGATCGAACCCGAAGGCCCGATCAACTGAAGCTCATCTTCTGCTAACCCATGCAGGCATTAGCTAAATAAAAGCGACCATCGAACCTGAAGGCCGGATCAACCGAAGCTGATCTTCTGCTATCCAAAGCTGGCATTCGCTGAATAAAAGCGAGCATCGAACCCAAAGGCCCGATCAACCAAACCTGATCTTCTGCTAACCAAACAGGCATTCGCTAAATAAGAGCGAGCATCGAACCTGAAGGCCGAATCAACCGAAGCTGATCTTCTGCTATCAAAAGCAGGCATTCGCTAAATAAAAGCGAGGATCGAACCCGAAGGCCCGATCAACTGAAGCTGATCTTATGCTAACCCAAGCAGGCATTAGCTAAATAAAAGCGAGCATCAAACCTGAAAGCCGGATCAACCGAAGCTGATCATCTTCTATCCAAAGCAGGCATTCGCTAAATAAAAACGAGCGTCGAACCCGAAGGCTCGATCAATCGAAGCTGATCTTCTGCTAACCAAAGCTGGCATTCTCTAAATAAAAACGAGCATCGAACATGAAGGCCGAATCAAACGAAGCTGATCTTCTGCTAACTAAAGCAGACATTCGTTAAATAAAAGCGAGCATCGAACACGAAGGCTGGAATAACAGAAGCTGATCTTCTGCTAATCTAAGCAGGCATTCGCTAAATAAAAGCGAGCATCAAACCCGAAGGCTGGATCAACCGAAGCTGATCTTCTGCTATCCAAAGCAGGCATATGCTAAATAAAAGCGAGCATCGAACCCGAAGGCCAGATCAACCGAAGCTGATCATCTGCTATCCAGAGCAGGCATTCGCTAAATAAAACCGAGCTTCGAACCCAAAGGTTCGATCAACCGAAGCTGATCTACTGCTAACCAAAGCAGGCATTCGCTAAATAAAAGCAAGCATCGAACCCGAAGGTCGGATCAACCGAAGCTGATCTTCTGCTAACCAAAGCAGGCATTCGCTAAATAAAAGCGAGCATCAAACCCGAAGGCCCGATCAATAGAAGTTGATCTTCTGCTATCCAAAGCAGGCATTCGCTAATAAAAGCGAGCATCGAACTCGAAGGCCCGATCAATCGAAGCTGATCTTCTGCTAACGAAACAGGCATTCGCTAAATAAAAGTGAGCATCGAACCCGAAGGCCGGATCAACCGAAGCTGATTATCTGCTATCCAAAGCAGGCATTCGCTAAATAAAATCGAGCGTCGAACCCGAAGGCCAGATCAACCGAAGCTGATCTTCTAATAACCAAAGCAAGCATTCGCTAAATAAAAGCGAGCATCGAACCCGAATGCCGGATCAACCGAAGCTGATCTTTTGCTAACCAAAGTTGGCATTCTCTAAATAAAAGCGACAATCGAACTTGAAGGCCGGATCAACCGAACCTGATCTTTTGCTAATTAAAGCAGACATTCGCGAAATAAAAGCGAGCATCGAACCCGAAGGCCGGATCAACAGAAGTTGATCTTCTGCTAATCTAAGCAGGCATTCGCTAAATAAAAGCGAGCATCAAACCCGAAGGCTGGATTTACCGAAGCTGATCTTCTGCTCCTCGAAGCAGGCATTCGCTACATAAAAGCGAGCATCGAACCCGAAGGTTTGATCAACCGAAGCTGATCTTCTCCTATTCAAAGCAGGCGTATGCTAAATAAAAGCGAGCATCGAACCCGTAGGCCTGAACAACTGAAGCTGATCTTCTGCTAACCAAAGCAGGAATTCGCTAAATAAAAGCGAGCATGGAACCCGAAGGTCAGATCAACCGAAGCTGATCTTCTGCTAACCAAAGCAGGCATTCGCTAAATAAAAGCGAGCATCAAACCCGGAGGCCCGATCAACAAAAGTTGATATTCTGCTATCCAAAGCAGGCATTCGCTAAATAAAGGCGAGCATCGAACCCGAAGGCTCGATCAACCGAAGCTAATCTTTTGCTAATCAAACAGGCATTCGCTAAATAAAAGCGAGCATCACACCCGAATGTCGGATCAACCGAAGGTGATCATCTGCTATCCAAAGCAGGAACTCGCTAAATAAAACCGAGCTTCAAACCCGAAGGCTCGATCAACCGAAGCTGATCTTCTGCTAACCAAAGCAGTCATTCGCTAAATAAAAGCGAGCATCGAACCCGAATGCCGGATCAACCAAAGTTGATCTTCTGCTAACTAAAGCTGGCATTCTCTAAATAAAAGCGAGCATCGAAGTTGAATGTCGGATCAACCGAAGTTGATCTTCTGCTAACCAAACAGGCATTCGCTAAATAAAAGCGAGCATCGAATCCGAAGGCCCGATCAACTGAAGCTAATCATCTGCTATCCAAAGCAGGCATTCGCTAAATAAAACCGAGCGTCGAACCCGAAGGCCCGATCATCTGAAGCTGATCTTCTGCTAACCAAAGCAGGCGTTTGCTAAATAAAAGCGAGCATCGAACCCGAATGCCGGATCAACCGAAGCTGATCTTCTGCTAACCAAAGCTGGCATTCTCTAAATAAAAGCGAGCATCGAACTTGAAGGCCGGATCAACCGAAGCTGATCTTCTGCTAACTAAAATAGACATTCGCTAAATAAAAGCGAGCATCGAACCCGAAGGTCGGATCAACCGAAGCTGATCTTCTGCTAATCTAAGCAGGCATTCGCTAAATAAAAGCGAGCATCGAACCCGAAGGCCCGATCAACCAAACCTGATCTTCTGCTAACCAAACAGGCATTCGCTAAATAAGGGCGAGCATCGAACCTGAAGGCCGAATTAACCGAAGCTGATCTTCTGCTATCCAAAGCAGGCATTCGCTAAATAAAAGCGAGGATCGAACCCGAAGGCCCGATCAACTGAAGCTCATCTTCTGCTAACCCATGCAGGCATTAGCTAAATAAAAGCGAGCATCGAACCTGAAGGCCGGATCAACCGAAGCTGATCTTCTGCTATCCAAAGCTGGCATTCGCTGAATAAAAGCGAGCATCGAACCCAAAGGCCCGATCAACCAAACCTGATCTTCTGCTAACCAAACAGGCATTCGCTAAATAAGAGCGAGCATCGAACCTGAAGGCCGAATCAACCGAAGCTGATCTTCTGCTATCAAAAGCAGGCATTCGCTAAATAAAAGCGAGGATCGAACCCGAAGGCCCGATCAACTGAAGCTGATCTTCTGCTAACCCAAGCAGGCATTAGCTAAATAAAAGCGAGCATCAAACCTGAAAGCCGGATCAACCGAAGCTGATCATCTTCTATCCAAAGCAGGCATTCGCTAAATAAAAACGAGCGTCGAACCCGAAGGCTCGATCAATCGAAGCTGATCTTCTGCTAACCAAAGCTGGCATTCTCTAAATAAAAACGAGCATCGAACATGAAGGCCGGATCAAACGAAGTTGATCTTCTGCTAACTAAAGCAGACATTCGTTAAATAAAAGCGAGCATCGAACACGAAGGCTGGAATAACAGAAGCTGATCTTCTGCTAATCTAAGCAGGCATTCGCTAAATAAAAGCGAGCATCAAACCCGAAGGCTGGATCAACCGAAGCTGATCTTCTGCTATCCAAAGCAGGCATATGCTAAATAAAAGCGAGCATCGAACCCGAAGGCCAGATCAACCGAAGCTGATCATCTGCTATCCAGAGCAGGCATTCGCTAAATAAAACCGAGCTTCGAACCCAAAGGCTCGATCAACCGAAGCTGATCTACTGCTAACCAAAGCAGGCATTCGCTAAATAAAAGCGAGCATCGAACCCGAAGGTCGGATCAACCGAAGCTGATCTTCTGCTAACCAAAGCAGGCATTCGCTAAATAAAAGCGAGCATCAAACCCGAAGTCCCGATCAATAGAAGTTGATCTTCTGCTATCCAAAGCAGGCATTCGCTAATAAAAGCGAGCATCGAACTCGAAGGCCCGATCAACCGAAGCTGATCTTCTGCTAACGAAACAGGCATTCGCTAAATAAAAGTGAGCATCGAACCCGAAGGCCGGATCAACCGAAGCTGATCATCTGCTATCCAAAGCAGGCATTCGCTAAATAAAATCGAGCGTCGAACCCGAAGGCCAGATCAACCGAAGCTGATCTTCTAATAACCAAAGCAAGCATTCGCTAAATAAAAGCGAGCATCGAACCCGAATGCCGGATCAACCGAAGCTGATCTTTTGCTAACCAAAGTTGGCATTCTCTAAATAAAAGCGACAATCGAACTTGAAGGCCGGATCAACCGAACCTGATCTTTTGCTAATTAAAGCAGACATTCGCTAAATAAAAGCGAGCATCGAACCCGAAGGCCGGATCAACAGAAGTTGATCTTCTGCTAATCTAAGCAGGCATTCGCTAAATAAAAGCGAGCATCAAACCCGAAGGCTGGATTTACCGAAGCTGATCTTCTGCTCCTCGAAGCAGGCATTCGCTACATAAAAGCGAGCATCGAACCCGAAGGTTTGATCAACCGAAGCTGATCTTCTCCTATTCAAAGCAGGCGTATGCTAAATAAAAGCGAGCATCGAACCCGTAGGCCTGAACAAATGAAGCTGATCTTCTGCTAACCAAAGCAGGCATTCGCTAAATAAAAGCGAGCATGGAACCCGAAGGTCGGATCAACCGAAGCTGATCTTCTGCTAACCAAAGCAGGCATTCGCTAAATAAAAGCGAGCATCAAACCCAGAGGCCCGATCAACAAAAGTTGATATTCTGCTATCCAAAGCAGGCATTCGCTAAATAAAGGCGAGCATCGAACCCGAAGGCTCGATCAACCGAAGCTAATCTTTTGCTAATCAAACAGGCATTCGCTAAATAAAAGCGAGCATCACACCCGAATGTCGGATCAACCGAAGGTGATCATCTGCTATCCAAAGCAGGCATTCGCTAAATAAAACCGAGCTTCAAACCCGAAGGCTCGATCAACCGAAGCTGATCTTCTGCTAACCAAAGCAGGCATTCGCTAAATAAAAGCGAGCATCGAACCCGAATGCCGGATCAACCAAAGTTGATCTTCTGCTAACTAAAGCTGGCATTCTCTAAATAAAAGCGAGCATCAAACTTGAATGTCGGATCAACCGAAGCTGATCTTTTTCTAATCTAAGCAGGCATTCGCTAAATAAAAGCGAGCATCGAACCAGAAGGCCGGATCAACCGAAGCTGATCATTTGCTATCCAAAGCAGGCATTCGCTAAATAAAACCGAGCGTCGAACCCGAAAGCCCGATCATCCGAAGCTGATCTTCTGCTAACCAAAGCAGGCGTTTGCTAAATAAAAGCGAGCATCGAACCCGAATGCCGGATCAACCGAAGCAGATCTTCTGCTAACCAAAGCTGGCATTCTCTAAATAAAAGCGAGCATCGAACTTGAAGGCCGGATCAACCGAAGCTGATCTTCTGCTAACTAAAATAGACATTCGCTAAATAAAAGCGAGCATCGAACCCGAAGGTCGGATCAACCGAAGCTGATCTTCTGCTAATCTAAGCAGGCATTCGCTAAATAAAAGCGAGCATCGAACCCGAAGGCCCGATCAACCAAACCTGATCTTCTGCTAACCAAACAGGCATTCGCTAAATAAGGGCGAGCATCGAACCTGAAGGCCGAATTAACCGAAGCTGATCTTCTGCTATCCAAAGCAGGCATTCGCTAAATAAAAGCGAGGATCGAACCCGAAGGCCCGATCAACTGAAGCTCATCTTCTGCTAACCCATGCAGGCATTAGCTAAATAAAAGCAAGCATCGAACCTGAAGGCCGGATCAACCGAAGCTGATCTTCTGCTATCCAAAGCTGGCATTCGCTGAATAAAAGCGAGCATCGAACCCAAAGGCCCGATCAACCAAACCTGATCTTCTGCTAACCAAACAGGCATTCGCTAAATAAGAGCGAGCATCGAACCTGAAGGCCGAATCAACCGAAGCTGATCTTCTGCTATCAAAAGCAGGCATTCGCTAAATAAAAGCAAGGATCGAACCCGAAGGCCCGATCAACTGAAGCTGATCTTCTGCTAACCCAAGGAGGCATTAGCTAAATAAAAGCGAGCATCAAACCTGAAAGCCGGATCAACCGAAGCTGATCATCTTCTATCCAAAGCAGGCATTCGCTAAATAAAAACGAGCGTCGAACCCGAAGGCTCGATCAATCGAAGCTGATCTTCTGCTAACCAAAGCTGGCATTCTCTAAATAAAAACGAGCATCGAACATGAAGGCCGGATCAAACGAAGTTGATCTTCTGCTAACTAAAGCAGACATTCGTTAAATAAAAGCGAGCATCGAACACGAAGGCTGGAATAACAGAAGCTGATCTTCTGCTAATCTAAGCAGGCATTCGCTAAATAAAAGCGAGCATCAAACCTGAAGGCTGGATCAACCGAAGCTGATCTTCTGCTATCCAAAGCAGGCATATGCTAAATAAAAGCGAGCATCGAACCCGAAGGCCAGATCAACCGAAGCTGATCATCTGCTATCCAGAGCAGGCATTCGCTAAATAAAACCGAGCTTCGAACCCAAAGGCTCGATCAACCGAAGCTGATCTACTGCTAACCAAAGCAGGCATTTGCTAAATAAAAGCGAGCATCGAACCCGAAGGTCGGATCAACCGAAGCTGATCTTCTGCTAACCAAAGCAGGCATTCGCTAAATAAAAGCGAGCATCAAACCCGAAGGCCCGATCAATAGAAGTTGATCTTCTGCTATCCAAAGCAGGCATTCGCTAATAAAAGCGAGCATCGAACTCGAAGGCCCGATCAACCGAAGCTAATCTTCTGCTAACGAAACAGGCATTCGCTAAATAAAAGTGAGCATCGAACCCGAAGGCCGGATCAACCGAAGCTGATCATCTGCTATCCAAAGCAGGCATTCGCTAAATAAAATCGAGCGTCGAACCCGAAGGCCAGATCAACCGAACCTGATCTTCTAATAACCAAAGCAAGCATTCACTAAATAAAAGCGAGCATCGAACCCGAATGCCGGATCAACTGAAGCTGATCTTTTGCTAACCAAAGTTGGCATTCTCTAAATAAAAGCGACAATCGAACTTGAAGGCCGGATCAACCGAACCTGATCTTTTGCTAATTAAAGCAGACATTCGCTAAATAAAAGCGAGCATCGAACCCGAAGGCCGGATCAACAGAAGTTGATCTTCTGCTAATCTAAGCAGGCATTCGCTAAATAAAAGCGAGCATCAAACCCGAAGGCTGGATTTACCGAAGCTGATCTTCTGCTCCTCGAAGCAGGCATTCGCTACATAAAAGCGAGCATCGAACCCGAAGGTTTGATCAACCGAAGCTGATCTTCTCCTATTCAAAGCAGGCGTATGCTAAATAAAAGCGAGCATCGAACCCGTAGGCCTGAACAACTGAAGCTGATCTTCTGCTAACCAAAGCAGGCATTCGCTAAATAAAAGCGAGCATGGAACCCGAAGGTCGGATCAACCGAAGCTGATCTTCTGCTAACCAAAGCAGGCATTCGCTAAATAAAAGCGAGCATCAAACCCAGAGGCCCGATCAACAAAAGTTGATATTCTGCTATCCAAAGCAGGCATTCGCTAAATAAAGGCGAGCATCGAACCCGAAGGCTCGATCAACCGAAGCTAATCTTTTGCTAATCAAACAGGCATTCGCTAAATAAAAGCGAGCATCACACCCGAATGTCGGATCAACCGAAGGTGATCATCTGCTATCCAAAGCAGGCATTCGCTAAATAAAACCGAGCTTCAAACCCGAAGGCTCGATCAACCGAAGCTGATCTTCTGCTAACCAAAGCAGGCATTCGCTAAATAAAAGCGAGCATCGAACCCGAATGCCGGATCAACCAAAGTTGATCTTCTGCTAACTAAAGCTGGCATTCTCTAAATAAAAGCGAGCATCGAACTTGAATGTCGGATCAACCGAAGCTGATCTTTTTCTAATCTAAGCAGGCATTCGCTAAATAAAAGCGAGCATCGAACCAGAAGGCCGGATCAACCGAAGCTGATCATTTGCTATCCAAAGCAGGCATTCGCTAAATAAAACCGAGCGTCGAACCCGAAGGCCCGATCATCCGAAGCTGATCTTCTGCTAACCAAAGCAGGCGTTTGCTAAATAAAAGCGAGCATCGAACCCGAATGCCGGATCAACCGAAGCAGATCTTCTGCTAACCAAAGCTGGCATTCTCTAAATAAAAGCTAGCATCGAACTTGAAGGCCGGATCAACCGAAGCTGATCTTCTGCTAACTAAAATAGACATTCGCTAAATAAAAGCGAGCATCGAACCCGAAGGTCGGATCAACCGAAGCTGATCTTCTGCTAATCTAAGCAGGCATTCACTAAATAAAAGCGAGCATCGAACCCGAAGGCCCGATCAACCAAACCTGATCTTCTGCTAACCAAACAGGCATTCGCTAAATAAGGGCGAGCATCGAACCTGAAGGCCGAATTAACCGAAGTTGATCTTCTGCTATCCAAAGCAGGCATTCGCTAAATAAAAGCGAGGATCAAACCCGAAGGCCCGATCAACTGAAGCTCATCTTCTGCTAACCCATGCAGGCATTAGCTAAATAAAAGCGAGCATCGAACCTGAAGGCCGGATCAACCGAAGCTGATCTTCTGCTATCCAAAGCTGGCATTCGCTGAATAAAAGCGAGCATCGAACCCAAAGGCCCGATCAACCAAACCTGATCTTCTGCTAACCAAACAGGCATTCGCTAAATAAGAGCGAGCGTCGAACCTGAAGGCCGAATAAACCGAAGCTGATCTTCTGCTATCAAAAGCAGGCATTCGCTAAATAAAAGCGAGGATCGAACCCGAAGGCCCGATCAACTGAAGCTGATCTTCTGCTAACCCAAGCAGGCATTAGCTAATTAAAAGCGAGCATCAAACCTGAAAGCCGGATCAACCGAAGCTGATCATCTTCTATCCAAAGCAGACATTCGCTAAATAAAAACGAGCGTCGAACCCGAAGGCTCGATCAATCGAAGCTGATCTTCTGCTAACCAAAGCTGGCATTCTCTAAATAAAAACGAGCATCGAACATGAAGGTCGGATCAAACGAAGTTGATCTTCTGCTAACTAAAGCAGACATTCGTTAAATAAAAGCGAGCATCGAACACGAAGGCTGGAATAACAGAAGCTGATCTTCTGCTAATCTAAGCAGGCATTCGCTAAATAAAAGCGAGCATCAAACCTGAAGGCTGGATCAACCGAAGCTGATCTTCTGCTAATTAAAGCAGACATTCGCTAAATAAAAGCGAGCATCGAATCCGAAGGCCGGATCAACAGAAGTTGATCTTCTGCTAATCTAAGCAGGCATTCGCTAAATAAAAGCGAGCATCAAACCCGAAGGCTGGATTTACCGAAGCTGATCTTCTGCTCCTCGAAGCAGGCATTCGCTACATAAAAGCAAGCATCGAACCCGAAGGTTTGATCAACCGAAGCTGATCTTCTCCTATTCAAAGCAGGCGTATGCTAAATAAAAGCGAGCATCGAACCCGTAGGCCTGAACAACTGAAGCTGATCTTCTGCTAACCAAAGCAGGAATTCGCTAAATAAAAGCGAGCATGGAACCCGAAGGTCGGATCAACCGAAGCTGATCTTCTGCTAACCAAAGCAGGCATTCGCTAAATAAAAGCGAGCATCAAACCCGGAGGCCCGATCAACAAAAGTTGATATTCTGCTATCCAAAGCAGGCATTCGCTAAATAAAGGCGAGCATCGAACCCGAAGGCTCGATCAACCGAAGCTAATCTTTTGCTAATCAAACAGGCATTCGCTAAATAAAAGCGAGCATCACACCCGAATGTCGGATCAACCGAAGGTGATCATCTGCTATCCAAAGCAGGCATTCGCTAAACAAAACCGAGCGTCGAACCCGAAGGCCCGATCAACCGAAGCTGATCTTCTGCTAACCAAAGAAGGCGTTCGCTAAATAAAAGCGAGCATCGAACCCGAATGCTGGATCAACCGAAGCTGATCTTCTGCTAACCAAAGTTGGCATTCTCTAAATAAAAGCGAGCATCGAACTTGAAGGCCGGATCAACCGAAGCTGATCTTCTGCTAACTAAAACAGACATTCGCTAAATAAAAGCGAGCATCGAACCCGAAGGCCGGATCAACAGAAGTTGATCTTCTGCTAATCTAAGCAGACATTCGCTAAATAAAAGCGAGCATCAAACCCGAAGGCTGGATCTACCGAAGCTGATCTTCTGCTCCTCGAAGCAGGCATTCGCTACATAAAAGCGAGCATCGAACCCGAAGGTTTGATCAACCGAAGCTGATCTTCTCCTATTCAAAGCAGGCGTATGCTAAATAAAAGCGAGCATCGAACCCGTAGGCCTGAACAACTGAAGCTGATCTTCTGCTAACCAAAGCAGGCATTCGCTAAATAAAAGCGAGCATGGAACCCGAAGGTCGGATCAACCGAAGCTGATCTTCTGCTAACCAAAGCAGGCATTCGCTAAATAAAAGCGAGCATCAAACCCGGAGGCCCGATCAACAAAAGTTGATATTCTGCTATCCAAAGCAGGCATTCGCTAAATAAAGGCGAGCGTCGAACCCGAAGGCCCGATCAACTGAAGCTAATCTTCTGCTAACCAAACAGGCATTCGCTAAATAAAAGCGAGCATCGAACCCGAAGGCCAGATCAACCGAAGCTGATCATCTGCTATCCAGAGCAGGCATTCGGTAAATAAAACCGAGCTTCGAACCCGAAGGCTCGATCAACCGAAGTTGATCTTCTGCTAACCAAAGCAGGCATTCGCTAAATAAAAGCGAGCATCGAACTCGAATTCCGGATCAACCAAAGTTGATCTTCTGCTAACTAAAGCTAGCATTGTCTAAATGAAAGCGAGCATCGAACTTGAATGTCGGATCAACCGAAGCTGATCTTTTTCTAATCTAAGCAGGCATTCGCTAAATAAAAGCGAGCATCGAACCCGAAGGCCGGATCAACCGAAGCTGATCATTTGCTATCCAAAGCAGGCATTCGCTAAACAAAACCGAGCGTCGAACCCGAAGGCCCGATCAACCGAAGCTGATCTTCTGCTAACCAAAGAAGGCGTTCGCTAAATAAAAGCGAGCATCGAACCCGAATGCTGGATCAACCGAAGCTGATCTTCTGCTAACCAAAGCTGGCATACTCTAAATAAAAGCGAGCATCGAACTTGAAGGCCGGATCAACCGAAGCTGATCTTCTGCTAACTAAAACAGACATTCGCTAAATAAAAGCGAGCATCGAACCCGAAGGTCAGATCAACCGAAGCTTATCTTCTGCTAATCTAAGCAGGCATTCGCTAAATAAAAGCAAGCATCGAACCCGAAGGCCCGATCAACCAAACCTGATCTTCTGCTAACCAAACAGGCATTCGCTAAATAAGAGCGAGCATCGAACCTGAAGGCCGAATCAACCGAAGCTGATCTTCTGCTATCCAAAGCAGGCATTCGCTAAATAAAAGCGAGGATCGAACCCGAAGGCCCGATCAACTGAAGCTGATCTTTTGCTAACCCAAGCAGGCATTAGCTAAATAAAAGCGAGCATCGAACCTGAAGGCCGACTCAACCGAAGCTGATCTTCTGCTATCCAAAGCTGGCATTCGCTGAATAAAAGCGAGCATCGAACCCGAAGGCCCGATCAACCAAACCTGATCTTCTGCTAACCAAACAGGCATTCGCTAAATAAGAGCGAGCATCGAACCTGAAGGCCGAATCAACCGAAGCTGATCTTCTGCTATCCAAAGCAGGCATTCGCTAAATAAAAGCGAGTATCGAACCCGAATGCCGGATCAACCGAAGCTGATCTTTTGCTAACCAAAGTTGGCATTCTCTAAATAAAAGCGACAATCGAACTTGAAGGCCGGATCAACCGAACCTGATCTTTTGCTAATTAAAGCAGACATTCGCTAAATAAAAGCGAGCATCGAACCCGAAGGCCGGATCAACAGAAGTTGATCTTATGCTAATCTAAGCAGGAATTCGCTAAATAAAAGCGAGCATCAAACCCGAAGGCTGTATCTACCGAAGCTGATCTTCTGCTCCTCGAAGCAGGCATTCGCTACATAAAAGCGAGCATCGAACTTGAAGGTTTGGTCAACCGAAGCTGATCTTCTCCTATTCAAAGCAGGCGTATGCTAAATAAAAGCGAGCATCGAACCCGTAAGCCTGAACAACCGAAGCTGATCTTCTGCTAACCAAAGCAGGCATTCGCTAAATAAAAGCGAGCATGGAACCCGAAGGTCGGATCAACCGAAGCTGATCTTCTGCTAACCAAAACAGGCATTCGCTAAATAAAAGCGAGCGTCAAACCCGGAGGCCCGATCAACAAAAGTTGATATTCTGCTATCCAAAGCAGGCATTCGCTAAATAAAGGCGAGCATCGAACCCGAAGGCCCGATCAACCGAAGCTGATCTTCTGCTAACCAAACAGGCATTCGCTAAATAAAAGCGAGCATCACACCCGAATGTCGTATCAACCTAAGCTGATCATCTGCTATCCAAAGCAGGCATTCGCTAAATAAAACCGAGCGTCGAACCCGAAGGCTCAATCAACCGAAGCTGATCTTCTGCTAACCAAAGCAGGCATTCGTTAAATAAAAGCGAGCATCGAACCCGAATGTCGGATCAACCGAAGCTGATCTTCTGCTAACCAAAGCTGGCATTCTCTAAATAAAAGCGAGCATCGAACTTGAAGGACGGATGAACCGAAGCTGATCTTCTGCTAAGTAAAGCAGACATTCGCTAAATAAATGCGAGCATCGAACACGAAGGCCGGATCAACCGAAGTTGATCTTCTGCTAATCTAAGCAGGCATTCGCTAAATAAAAGCGAGCATCGAACCCGAAGGCCCGATCAACCAAAGCTGATCTTCTGCTAACCAAATAGGCATTCGCTAAATAAAAGCGAGCATCGTACCTGAAGGCCGAATCAACTGAAGCTGATATTCTGCTATCCAAAGCAGGCATTCGCTAAATAAAAGCGAGGATCGAACCCGAAGGCCCGATCAACTGAAGATGATCTTCTGCTAACCCAAGCAGGCATTAGCTAAATAAAAGCGAGCATCGAACCTGAAGGCCAGATCAACCGAAGCTGATCTTCTGCTATCCAAAGCTGGCATTCGCTGAATAAAAGCGAGCATCGAACCCGAAGGCCCGATCAACTGAAGCTGATCTTCTGCTAACATAACAAGCATTCGTTAAATAAAAGCTAACATCGAACCCGAAGGCCGGATCAACCGAAGCTTATCATCTTCTATCCAAAGCAGGCATTCGCTAAATAAAACCGAGCGTCGAACCCGAAGGCTCGATCAATCGAAGCTGATCTTCTGCTAACCAAAGCAGGCATTCGCTAAATAAAAGCGAGCATCGAACCCGAATGCCGGATCAACCGAAGCTAATCTTCTGCTAACCAAAGCGGGCATTCTCTAAATAAAAGCGAGCATCGAACTTAAAGGCCGGATCAACCGAAGCTGATTTTCTGCTAATTAAAGCAGACATTCGCTAAATAAATGCGAGCATCGAACACGAAGGCCGGATCAATCGAAGTTGATCTTCTGCTAATCTAAGCAGGCATTCGCTAAATAAAAGTGAGCATCGAACCCGAAGGCCCGATCAACCAAAGCTGATCTTCCGCTAACCAAACAGGCATTCGCTAAATAAAAGCGTGCATCGTACCTGAAGGCCGAATCAACTGAAGCTGATATTCTGCTATCCAAAGCAGGCATTCGCTAAATAAAAGCGAGGATCGAACCCGAAGGCCCGATCAACTGAAGCTGATCTTCTGCTAACCCAAGCAGGCATTAGCAAAATAAAAGCGAGCATCGAACCTGAAGGCCAGATCAACCGAAGCTGATCTTCTGCTATCCAAAGCTGGCATTCGCTAAATAAAAGCGAGCATCGAACCCGAAGGCCCGATCAACCAAAGCTGATCTTCTGCTAACCAAACAAGCATTCGCTAAATAAAAGCTAGCATCGAATCCGAAGGCCGGATCAACCGAAGCTGATCATCTTCTATCCAAAGCAGGCATTCGCTAAATAAAACCGAGCGTCGAACCCGAAGGCTCGATCAATCGAAGTTGATCTTCTGCTAACCAAAGCAGGCATTCGCTAAATAAAAGCGAGCATCGAACCCGAATGCCGGATCAACCGAAGCTGATCTTCTGCTAACCAAAGCTGGCATTCTCTAAATAAAAGCGAGCATCGAACTTGAAGGCCGGATCAACCGAAGCTGATCTTCTGCTAACTAAAGCAGACATTCGCTAAATAAAAGCGAGCATCGAACACGAAGGCCGGATCAACAGAAGCTGATCTTCTGCTAATCTAAGCAGGCATTCGCTAAATAAAAGCGAGCATCAAACCCGAAGGCTGGATCAACCGAAGCTGATCTTCTGCTATCCAAAGCAGGCATATGCTAAATAAAAGCGAACATCGAACCCGAAGGCCCAATCAATCGAAGCTGATCTTCTGCTAACCAAAGGAGGCATTCGATAAATAGAAGCGAGCATCGAACCCGAAGGTTTGATCAACTGAAGCTGATCTTTGCTATCCAAAGCAGGCATATTCTAAATAAAAGTGAGCATCGAACCCAAAGGCCCGATCAATCGAAGTTGATCTTCTGCTAACCAAACAGGCATTCGCTAAATAAAAGCGAGCATCGAACCCGAAGGCTAGATCAACCGAAGCAGATCATCTGCTATCCAAAGCAGGCATTCGCTAAATAAAAGCGAGCGTCGAACCCGAAGGGCCGATCAACCGAAGCTGATCTTCTGCTAACCAAAGCAGGCATTCGCTAAATAAAAGCGAGCATCCTACCCGAATGCCGGATCAACCGAAGTTGATCTTCTGCTAACTAAAGCTGGCATTCTCTAAATAAAAGCGAGCATCGAACTTGAAGGCCGGATCAACCGAAGTTGATCTTCTTCTAATTTAAGCAGGCATTCGCTAAGTAAAAGCGAGCATCGAACCCGAAGGCCGGATCAACCGAAGTTGATCTTCTGCTAACCAAACAGGCATTCGCTAAATAAAAGCGAACATCGAACCCGAAGGCCGGATCAACCGAAGTTGATCTTCTGCTAACCAAACAGGCATTCGCTAAATAAAAGCGAACATCGAACCCGAAGGCCGGATCCACCGAAGCAGGTCATATGCTATCCAAAGCAGGCATTCGCTAAATAGAAGCGAGCGTTGAACCCGAAGGCCCGATCAACCGAAGCTGATCTTTTGCTAACCATAACAGGCATTCGCTAAATAAAAGCGAGCATCGAACCCGAATGCCGGATCAACCAAAGTTGATCTTCTGCTAACTAAAGCTGGCATTCTCTTAATAAAAGCGAGCATCGAACTTGAATGCCGGATCAACCGAAGCTGATCTTTTTCTAATCTAAGCAGGCATTCGCTAAATAAAAGCGAGCATCGAACCCGAAGGCCGGATCAACCGAAGCTGGTCATCTGCTATCCAAAGCAGACATTCACTAAATAAAACCGAGCTTCGAACCTGAAGGCTCGATCAACCGAATCTGATCTACTGCTAACCAAAGCAGGCATTCGCTAAATAAAAGCGAGCATCGAACCCGAAGGTCGGATCAACCGAAGCTGATCTTCTGCTAACCAAAGCAGGCATTCGCTAAATAAAAGCGAGCATCAAACCCGAAGGCCCGATCAACAGAAGTTGATCTTCTGCTATCCAAAACAGGCATTCGCTAATAAAAGCGAGCATCGAACTCGAAGGCCCGATCAACCGAAGTTGATCTTCTGCTAACGAAACAGGCATTCGCTAAATAAAAGTGAGCATCGAACCCAAAGGCCGGATCAACCGAAGCTGATCATCTGCTATCCAAAGCAGGCATTCGCTAAATAAAAGCGAACATCGAACCCGAAGGGCGGATCCACCGAAGCAGGTCTTCTAATAACCAAAGCAAGCATTCGCTAAATAAAAGCGAGCTTCGAACCCGAATGCCGGATCAACCGAAGCTGATCTTATGCTAACCAAAGTTGGCATTCTCTAAATAAAAGCGACAATCGAACTTGAAGGCCGGATCAACCGAACCTGATCTTTTGCTAATTAAAGCAGACATTCGCTAAATAAAAGCGAGCATCGAACCCGAAGGCCGGATCAACAGAAGTTGATCTTATGCTAATCTAAGCAGGAATTCGCTAAATAAAAGCGAGCATCAAACCCGAAGGCTGTATCTACCGAAGCTGATCTTCTGCTCCTCGAAGCAGGCATTCGCTACATAAAAGCGAGCATCGAACTTGAAGGTTTGGTCAACCGAAGCTGATCTTCTCCTATTCAAAGCAGGCGTATGCTAAATAAAAGCGAGCATCGAACCCGTAAGCCTGAACAACCGAAGCTGATCTTCTGCTAACCAAAGCAGGCATTCGCTAAATAAAAGCGAGCATGGAACCCGAAGGTCGGATCAACCGAAGCTGATCTTCTGCTAACCAAAACAGGCATTCGCTAAATAAAAGCGAGCGTCAAACCCGGAGGCCCGATCAACAAAAGTTGATATTCTGCTATCCAAAGCAGGCATTCGCTAAATAAAGGCGAGCATCGAACCCGAAGGCCCGATCAACCGAAGCTGATCTTCTGCTAACCAAACAGGCATTCGCTAAATAAAAGCGAGCATCACACCCGAATGTCGTATCAACCTAAGCTGATCATCTGCTATCCAAAGCAGGCATTCGCTAAATAAAACCGAGCGTCGAACCCGAAGGCTCAATCAACCGAAGCTGATCTTCTGCTAACCAAAGCAGGCATTCGTTAAATAAAAGCGAGCATCGAACCCGAATGTCGGATCAACCGAAGCTGATCTTCTGCTAACCAAAGCTGGCATTCTCTAAATAAAAGCGAGCATCGAACTTGAAGGACGGATGAACCGAAGCTGATCTTCTGCTAAGTAAAGCAGACATTCGCTAAATAAATGCGAGCATCGAACACGAAGGCCGGATCAACCGAAGTTGATCTTCTGCTAATCTAAGCAGGCATTCGCTAAATAAAAGCGAGCATCGAACCCGAAGGCCCGATCAACCAAAGCTGATCTTCTGCTAACCAAATAGGCATTCGCTAAATAAAAGCGAGCATCGTACCTGAAGGCCGAATCAACTAAAGCTGATATTCTGCTATCCAAAGCAGGCATTCGCTAAATAAAAGCGAGGATCGAACCCGAAGGCCCGATCAACTGAAGATGATCTTCTGCTAACCCAAGCAGGCATTAGCTAAATAAAAGCGAGCATCGAACCTGAAGGCCAGATCAACCGAAGCTGATCTTCTGCTATCCAAAGCTGGCATTCGCTGAATAAAAGCGAGCATCGAACCCGAAGGCCCGATCAACTGAAGCTGATCTTCTGCTAACATAACAAGCATTCGTTAAATAAAAGCTAACATCGAACCCGAAGGCCGGATCAACCGAAGCTTATCATCTTCTATCCAAAGCAGGCATTCGCTAAATAAAACCGAGCGTCGAACCCGAAGGCTCGATCAATCGAAGCTGATCTTCTGCTAACCAAAGCAGGCATTCGCTAAATAAAAGCGAGCATCGAACCCGAATGCCGGATCAACCGAAGCTAATCTTCTGCTAACCAAAGCGGGCATTCTCTAAATAAAAGCGAGCATCGAACTTAAAGGCCGGATCAACCGAAGCTGATTTTCTGCTAATTAAAGCAGACATTCGCTAAATAAATGCGAGCATCGAACACGAAGGCCGGATCAATCGAAGTTGATCTTCTGCTAATCTAAGCAGGCATTCGCTAAATAAAAGTGAGCATCGAACCCGAAGGCCCGATCAACCAAAGCTGATCTTCCGCTAACCAAACAGGCATTCGCTAAATAAAAGCGTGCATCGTACCTGAAGGCCGAATCAACTGAAGCTGATATTCTGCTATCCAAAGCAGGCATTCGCTAAATAAAAGCGAGGATCGAACCCGAAGGCCCGATCAACTGAAGCTGATCTTCTGCTAACCCAAGCAGGCATTAGCAAAATAAAAGCGAGCATCGAACCTGAAGGCCAGATCAACCGAAGCTGATCTTCTGCTATCCAAAGCTGGCATTCGCTAAATAAAAGCGAGCATCGAACCCGAAGGCCCGATCAACCAAAGCTGATCTTCTGCTAACCAAACAAGCATTCGCTAAATAAAAGCTAGCATCGAATCCGAAGGCCGGATCAACCGAAGCTGATCATCTTCTATCCAAAGCAGGCATTCGCTAAATAAAACCGAGCGTCGAACCCGAAGGCTCGATCAATCGAAGTTGATCTTCTGCTAACCAAAGCAGGCATTCGCTAAATAAAAGCGAGCATCGAACCCGAATGCCGGATCAACCGAAGCTGATCTTCTGCTAACCAAAGCTGGCATTCTCTAAATAAAAGCGAGCATCGAACTTGAAGGCCGGATCAACCGAAGCTGATCTTCTGCTAACTAAAGCAGACATTCGCTAAATAAAAGCGAGCATCGAACACGAAGGCCGGATCAACAGAAGCTGATCTTCTGCTAATCTAAGCAGGCATTCGCTAAATAAAAGCGAGCATCAAACCCGAAGGCTGGATCAACCGAAGCTGATCTTCTGCTATCCAAAGCAGGCATATGCTAAATAAAAGCGAACATCGAACCCGAAGGCCCAATCAATCGAAGCTGATCTTCTGCTAACCAAAGGAGGCATTCGATAAATAGAAGCGAGCATCGAACCCGAAGGTTTGATCAACTGAAGCTGATCTTTGCTATCCAAAGCAGGCATATTCTAAATAAAAGTGAGCATCGAACCCAAAGGCCCGATCAATCGAAGTTGATCTTCTGCTAACCAAACAGGCATTCGCTAAATAAAAGCGAGCATCGAACCCGAAGGCTAGATCAACCGAAGCAGATCATCTGCTATCCAAAGCAGGCATTCGCTAAATAAAAGCGAGCGTCGAACCCGAAGGGCCGATCAACCGAAGCTGATCTTCTGCTAACCAAAGCAGGCATTCGCTAAATAAAAGCGAGCATCCTACCCGAATGCCGGATCAACCGAAGTTGATCTTCTGCTAACTAAAGCTGGCATTCTCTAAATAAAAGCGAGCATCGAACTTGAAGGCCGGATCAACCGAAGTTGATCTTCTTCTAATTTAAGCAGGCATTCGCTAAGTAAAAGCGAGCATCGAACCCGAAGGCCGGATCAACCGAAGTTGATCTTCTGCTAACCAAACAGGCATTCGCTAAATAAAAGCGAACATCGAACCCGAAGGCCGGATCAACCGAAGTTGATCTTCTGCTAACCAAACAGGCATTCGCTAAATAAAAGCGAACATCGAACCCGAAGGCCGGATCCACCGAAGCAGGTCATATGCTATCCAAAGCAGGCATTCGCTAAATAGAAGCGAGCGTTGAACCCGAAGGCCCGATCAACCGAAGCTGATCTTTTGCTAACCATAACAGGCATTCGCTAAATAAAAGCGAGCATCGAACCCGAATGCCGGATCAACCAAAGTTGATCTTCTGCTAACTAAAGCTGGCATTCTCTTAATAAAAGCGAGCATCGAACTTGAATGCCGGATCAACCGAAGCTGATCTTTTTCTAATCTAAGCAGGCATTCGCTAAATAAAAGCGAGCATCGAACCCGAAGGCCGGATCAACCGAAGCTGGTCATCTGCTATCCAAAGCAGACATTCACTAAATAAAACCGAGCTTCGAACCTGAAGGCTCGATCAACCGAATCTGATCTACTGCTAACCAAAGCAGGCATTCGCTAAATAAAAGCGAGCATCGAACCCGAAGGTCGGATCAACCGAAGCTGATCTTCTGCTAACCAAAGCAGGCATTCGCTAAATAAAAGCGAGCATCAAACCCGAAGGCCCGATCAACAGAAGTTGATCTTCTGCTATCCAAAACAGGCATTCGCTAATAAAAGCGAGCATCGAACTCGAAGGCCCGATCAACCGAAGTTGATCTTCTGCTAACGAAACAGGCATTCGCTAAATAAAAGTGAGCATCGAACCCAAAGGCCGGATCAACCGAAGCTGATCATCTGCTATCCAAAGCAGGCATTCGCTAAATAAAAGCGAACATCGAACCCGAAGGGCGGATCCACCGAAGCAGGTCTTCTAATAACCAAAGCAAGCATTCGCTAAATAAAAGCGAGCTTCGAACCCGAATGCCGGATCAACCGAAGCTGATCTTATGCTAACCAAAGTTGGCATTCTCTAAATAAAAGCGACAATCGAACTTGAAGGCCGGATCAACCGAAGCTGATCTTTTGCTAATTAAAGCAGACATTCGCTAAATAAAAGCGAGCATCGAACCCGAAGGCCGGATCAACAGAAGTTGATCTTCTGCTAATCTAAGCAGGCATTCGCTAAATAAAAGCGAGCGTCAAACCCGAAGGCTGTATCTACCAAAGCTGATCTTCTGCTCCTCGAAGCAGGCATTCGCTACATAAAAGCGAGCATCGAACTTGAAGGTTTGATCAACCGAAGCTGATCTTCTCCTATTCAAAGCAGGCATATGCTAAATAAAAGCGAGCATCGAACCCGTAGGCCTGAACAACCGAAGCTGATCTTCTGCTAACCAAAGCAGGCATTCGCTAAATAAAAGCGAGCATGGAACCCGAAGGTCGGATCAACCGAAGCTGATATTCTGCTAACCAAAGCAGGCATTCGCTAAATAAAAGCGAGCATCAAACCCGGAGGCCCGATCAACAAAAGTTGATATTCTGCTATCCAAAGCAGGCATTCGCTAAATAAAGGCGAGCATCGAACCCGAAGGCCCGATCAACCGAAGTTGATCTTCTGATAACCAAACAGGCATTCGCTAAATAAAAGCGAGCATCACACCCGAATGCAGGATCAATCGAAGTGATCATCTGCTATCCAAAGCAGGCATTCGCTAAATAAAACCGAGCATCGAACCCGAAGGCTCGATCAACCGAAGCTGATCTTCTGCTAACCAAAGCAGGCATTCTCTAAATAAAAGCGAGCATCGAACCCGAATGTCGGATCAACCGAAGCTGATCCTCTGCTAACCAAAGCTGGCATTCTCTAAATAAAAGCGAGCATCGAACTTGAAGGACGAATCAACCGAAGCTGATCTTCTGCTAACTAAAGCAGACATTCGCTAAATAAAAGCGAGCATCGAACACGAAGGCCGGATCAACCGAAGCTGATCTTTTGCTAATCTAAGCAGGCATTTGCTAAATAAAACCGAGCATCGAACCCGAAGGCCCGATCAACCAAAGCTGATCTTCTGCTAACCAAACAGGCATTCGTTAAATAAAAGTGAGCATCGTACCTGAAGGCCGAATCAACTGAAGCTGATATTCTGCTATCCAAAGCAGGCATTCGCTAAATAAAAGCGAGGATCGAACTCGAAGGCCCGATCAACTGAAGCTGATCTTCTGCTAACCCAAGCAGGCATTAGCTAAATAAAAGCGAGCATCGAACCTGAAGGCCAGATCAACCGAAGCTGATCTTCTGCTATCCAAAGCTGGCATTCGCTAAATAAAAGCGAGCATCGAACCCGAAGGCCCGATCAACCGAAGCTGATCTTCTGCTAACCAAACAAGCATTTGCTAAATAAAAGCTAGCATCGAACCCGAAGGCCGGATCAACCGAAGTTGATCATCTTCTATCCAAAGCAGGCATTCGCTAAATAAAACCGAGCGTCGAACCCGAAGGCACGATCAATCGAAGCTGATCTTCTGCTAACCAAAGCAGGCATTCGCTAAATAAAAGCGAGCATCGAACCCGAATGCCGGATCAACCGAAGCTGATCTTCTGCTAACCAAAGTTGGCATTCCCTATATAAAAGCAACAATCGAACTTGAAGGCCGTATCAACCGAAGCTGATCTTTTGCTAATTAAAGCAGACATTCGCTAAATAAAAGCGAGCATCGAACCCGAAGGCCGGATCAACAGACGTTGATCTTCTGCTAATCTAAGCAGGCAGTCGCTAAATAAAAGCGAGCATCAAACCCGAAGGCTGGATCTACCGAAGCTGATCTTCTGCTCCACGAAGCAGGCATTCGCTACATAAAAACGAGCATCGAACCCGAAGGTTTGATCAACTGAAGCTGATCTTATCCTATTCAAAGCAGGCGTATGCTAAATAAAAGCGAGCATCGAACCCGTAGGCCTGAACAACCGAAGCTGATCTTCTGCTAACCAAAGCAGGCATTCGCTAAATAAAAGCGAGCATGGAACCCGAAGGTCGGATCAACCGAAGCTGATCTTCTGCTAACCAAAGCAGGCATTCGCTAAATAAAAGCGAGCATCAAACCCGAAGGCCCGATCAACAAAAGTTGATATTCTGCTATCCAAAGCAAGCATTCGCTAAATAAAGGCGAGCATCGAACCCGAAGGCCCGATCAACCGAAGCTGATCTTCTGCTAACCAAACAGGCATTCGCTAAATAAAAGCGAGCATCAAACCCGAATGCCGGATCAACCGAAGCTGATCATCTGCTATCCAAAGCAGGCATTCGCTAAATAAAACTGAGCGTCGAACCCGAAGGCTCGATCAACCGAAGTTGATCTTCTGCTTACCAAAGCAGGCATTCGCTAAATAAAAGCGAGCATCGAACCCGAATGCCGGATCAACCGAAGCTGATCTTCTGCTAACCAAAGCTGGCATTCTCTAAATAAAAGCGAGCATCGAACTTGAAGGACGGATCAACCGAAGCTGATCTTCTGATAACTAAAGCAGACATTCGCTAAATAAAAGCGAGCATCGAACACGAAGGCCGGATCAACAGATGCTGATCTTCTGCTAATCTAAGTAGGCATTTGCTAAATAAAAGGGAGCATCAAACCCGAAGGCTGGATCAACCGAAGCTGATCTTCTGCTCCTCGAAGTACGCATTCACTAAATAAAAGCGAGCATCGAACCCGAAGGTTTGATCAACCGAAGCTGATCTTCTACTATCCAAAGCAGGCATATGCTAAATAAAAGCGAGCATCGAACCCGAAGGCCCGATCAATCGAAGCTGATCTTCTGCTAACCAAAGCAGGCATTCACTAAATAAAAGCGAGCATGGAACCCGAAGGTCGGATCAACCGAAGCTGATCTTCTGCTAACCAAAGCAGGCATTCGCTAAATAAAAGCGAGCATCCAACCCGAAGGCCCGATCAACCGAAGTTGATCTTCTGCTATCCTAAGCAGGCATTTGCTAAATAAAAGCGAGCATCGAACCCGAAGGCCTGATCAACTAAAGCTGATCATCTGCTATCCAAAGCAGGAAGTCGCTAAATAAAACCGAGCGTCGAACCCGAAGGCCTGATCAACCGAAGTTGATCATCTGCTATCCAAAGCAGGCAGTCGCTAAATAAAACCGAGCGTCGAACCCGAAGGCCCGATCAACCGAAGCTGATCTTCTGCTAACCAAAGTAGGCATTCGCTAAATAAAAGCGAGCATCGAACCCGAATGCCGGATCAACCGAAGCTGATCTTCTGCGAACCAAAGCTGGCATTCTCTAAATAAAAGCGACAATCGAACTTGAAGGTCAGATAAATCGAAGCTGATCTTCTGCTAACTAAAGTAGACATTTGCTAAATAAAAGCAAGCATCGAACATGAAGGCCGGATCAACAGAAGCTGATCTTCTGCTAATCTAAGTAGGCATTCGCTAAATAAAAGCGAGCATCAAACCCGAAGGCTGGATCAACCGAAGCTGATCTTCTGCTCCTCGAAGCAAGCATTCACTAAATAAAAGCGAGCATCGAACCCGAAGGTTTGATCAACCGAAGCTGATCTTCTGCTATCCAAAGCAGGCATTCGCTAAATAAAAGCGAGCATGGAACCCGAAGGCCCGACCAATCGAAGCTGATCTTCTGCTAACCAAAGCAGGCATTCGCTAAATAAAAGCGAGCATGGAACCCGAAGATCGGATCAACCGAAGCTGATCTTCTGCTAACCAAAGCAGGCATTCGCTAAATAAAAGGGAGCATCGAACCCGAAGGCCCGATCAACCGAAGCTGATCTTCTGCTAACCAAAGAGACGTTCGCTAAATAAAAGCGAGCATCGAACCCGAAGGCCTGATCAACTGAAGCTGATCATATGCTATCCAAAGCAGGCAGTCGCTAAATAAAACCGAGCGTCGAACCCGAAGGCCTGATCAACCGAAGTTGATCATCTGCTATCCAAAGCAGGCAGTCGCTAAATAAAACCGAGCGTCGAACCCGAAGGCCCGATCAACCGAAGCTGATCTTCTACTAACCAAAGTAGGCATTCGCTAAATAAAAGCGAGCATCGAACCCGAATGCCGGATCAACCGAAGCTGATCTTCTGCTAACCAAAGTTGGCATTCTCTAAATAAAAGCGACAATCGAACTTGAAGGCCGGATCAACCGAAGCTGATCTTCTGCTAACTAAAGCAGACATTCGCTAAACAAAAGGGAGCATCGAACATGAAGGCCGGATCAACAGAAGCTGATCTTCTGCTAATCTAAGTAGGCATTCGCTAAATAAAAGCGAGCTTCAAACCCGAAGGCTGGATCAACCGAAGCTGATCTTCTGCTCCTCGAAGCAAGCATTCACTAAATAAAAGCGAGCATCGAACCCGAAGGTTTGATCAACTGAAGCTGATCTTCTTCTATCCAAAGCAGGCATATGCTAAATAAAAGCGAGCATCAAACCCGAAGGCCCGACCAATCGAAGCTGATCTTCTGCTAACCAAAGCAGGCATTCGCTAAATAAATGCGAGCATGGAACCCGAAGGTCGGATCAACCGAAGCTGATCTTCTGCTAACCAAAGAAGGCATTCGCTAAATAAAAGCGAGCATCAAACCCGAAGGCCCGATCAACAGAAGTTGATCTTCTGCTATCCAAAGCAGGCATTCGCTAAATAAAAGCGAGCATCGAACCCGAAGGCCCGATCAACCAAAGCTGATCTTCTGCTAACCAAACAGACGTTCGCTAAATAAAAGCGAGCATCGAACCCGAAGGCCTGATCAACCGAAGCTGATCATCTGCTATCCAAAGCAGGCAGTCGCTAAATAAAACCGAGCGTCGAACCCGAAGGCCTGATCAACCGAAGCTGATCTTCTACTAACCAAAGCAGGCATTCGCTAAATAAAAGCTTGCAACGAACCCGAATGCCGGATCAACCGAAGCTGATCTTCTGCTAACCAAAGTTGGCATTCTCTAAATAAAAGAGAGCATCGAACTTGAAGGCCGGATCAACCGAAGCTGATCTTCTGCTAACTAAAGCAGACATTCGCTAAATAAAAGCGAGCATCGAACCCGAGTGCCGGATCAACCAAAGCTGATCTTCTGCTAACTAAAGCTGGTATTCACTAAATAAAAGCGAGCGTCGAACTTGAAGGCCGAATCAACCGAAGCTGATCTTCTGCTAACTAAAACAGACATTCGCTAAATAAAAGCGAGCATCGAACCCGAAGGCCGGATCAACCGAAGCTGATCTTCTGCTAATCTAAGCAAGCATTCGCTAAATAAAAGCGAGCCTCAAACCCGAAGGTCGGATCAACCGAAGCTGATCATCTGCTATCCAAAGCATGCATTCGCTAAATAAAACCGAGCGTCGAACCCGAAGGCCCAATCAACCGAAGCTGATCTTCTGCTAACCAAAGTAGGCATTCGCTAAATAAAAGCGAGCATCGAACCCGAATGCCGGATCAACCGAAGCTGATCTTCTGCGAACCAAAGCTGGCATTCTCTAAATAAAAACGACAATCGAACTTGAAGGTCGGATAAATCGAAGCTGATCTTCTGCTAACTAAAGTAGACATTTGCTAAATAAAAGCAAGCATCGAACATGAAGGCCGGATCAAGAGAAGCTGATCTTCTGCTAATCTAAGTAGGCATTCGCTAAATAAAAGCGAGCATCAAACCCGAAGGCTGGATCAACCGAAGCTGATCTTCTGCTCCTCGAAGCAAGCATTCACTAAATAAAAGCGAGCATCGAACCCGAAGGTTTGATCAACCGAAGCTGATCTTCTGCTATCCAAAGCAGGCATTCGCTAAATAAAAGCGAGCATGGAACCCGAAGGCCCGACCAATCGAAGCTGATCTTCTGCTAACCAAAGCAGGCATTCGCTAAATAAAAGCGAGCATGGAACCCGAAGATCGGATCAACCAAAGCTGATCTTCTGCTAACCAAAGCAGGCATTCGCTAAATAAAAGGGAGCATCGAACCCGAAGGCCCGATCAACCGAAGCTGATCTTCTGCTAACCAAAGAGACGTTCGCTAAATAAAAGCGAGCATCGAACCCGAAGGCCTGATCAACTGAAGCTGATCATCTGCTATCCAAAGCAGGCAGTCGCTAAATAAAACCGAGCGTCGAACCCGAAGGCCTGATCAACCGAAGTTGATCATCTGCTATCCAAAGCAGGCAGTCGCTAAATAAAACCGAGCGTCGAACCCGAAGGCCCGATCAACCGAAGCTGATCTTCTACTAACCAAAGTAGGCATTCGCTAAATAAAAGCGAGCATCGAACCCGAATGCCGGATCAACCGAAGCTGATCTTCTGCTAACCAAAGTTGGCATTCTCTAAATAAAAGCGACAATCGAACTTGAAGGCCGGATCAACCGAAGCTGATCTTCTGCTAACTAAAGCAGACATTCGCTAAACAAAAGGGAGCATCGAACATGAAGGCCGGATCAACAGAAGCTGATCTTCTGCTAATCTAAGTAGGCATTCGCTAAATAAAAGCGAGCTTCAAACCCGAAGGCTGGATCAACCGAAGCTGATCTTCTGCTCCTCGAAGCAAGCATTCACTAAATAAAAGCGAGCATCGAACCCGAAGGTTTGATCAACCGAAGCTGATCTTCTTCTATCCAAAGCAGGCATATGCTAAATAAAAGCGAGCATCAAACCCGAAGGCCCGACCAATCGAAGCTGATCTTCTGCTAACCAAAGCAGGCATTCGCTAAATAAATGCGAGCATGGAACCCGAAGGTCGGATCAACCGAAGCTGATCTTCTGCTAACCAAAGAAGGCATTCGCTAAATAAAAGCGAGCATCAAACCCGAAGGCCCGATCAACAGAAGTTGATCTTCTGCTATCCAAAGCAGGCATTCGCTAAATAAAAGCGAGCATCGAACCCGAAGGCCCGATCAACCAAAGCTGATCTTCTGCTAACCAAACAGACGTTCGCTAAATAAAAGCGAGCATCGAACCCGAAGGCCTGATCAACCGAAGCTGATCATCTGCTATCCAAAGCAGGTAGTCGCTAAATAAAACCGAGCGTCGAACCCGAAGGCCTGATCAACCGAAGCTGATCTTCTGCTAACCAAAGCAGGCATTCGCTAAATAAAAGCTTGCAACGAACCCGAATGCCGGATCAACCGAAGCTGATCTTCTGCTAACCAAAGTTGGCATTCTCTAAATAAAAGAGAGCATCGAACTTGAAGGCCGGATCAACCGAAGTTGATCTTCTGCTAACTAAAGCAGACATTCGCTAAATAAAAGCGAGCATCGAACCCGAGTGCCGGATCAACCAAAGCTGATCTTCTGCTAACTAAAGCTGGTATTCACTAAATAAAAGCGAGCGTCGAACTTGAAGGCCGGATCAACCGAAGCTGATCTTCTGCTAACTAAAACAGACATTCGCTAAATAAAAGCGAGCATCGAACCCGAAGGCCGGATCAACAGAAGCTGATCTTCTGCTAATCTAAGCAAGCATTCGCTAAATAAAAGCGAGCCTCAAACCCGAAGGTCGGATCAACCGAAGCTGATCATCTGCTATCCAAAGCATGCATTCGCTAAATAAAACCGAGCGTCGAACCCGAAGGCCTGATCAACCGAAGCTGATCTTCTGCTAACCAAAGCAGGCATTCACAAAATAAAAGCGAGCATCAAACCCGAAGGCCGATCAGCAGAAGTTGATCTTCTGCTATCCAAACCAGGCATTCGCTAAATAAAAGCGAGCATCGAACTCGAAGGCCCGATCAACTGAAGTTGATCTTCTGCTAACCAAACAGGCATTCGCTAAATAAAAGTGAGCATCGAACCCGAAGGCCGGATCAACCGAAGCTGATCATCTGCTATCCAAAGCAGGCATTCGCTAAATAAAATCGAGCGTCGAACCCGAAGGCCCGATCAACCGAAGTTGATCTTCTACTAACCAAAGGAGGCATTCGCTAAATAAAAGCGAGCATCGAACCCGAATGCCGAATCAACCGAAGCTGATCTTCTGCTAACCAAAGTTTGCATTCTCTAAATAAAAGCGACAATCGAACTTGAAGGCCGGATCAAGCGAAGCTGATCTTCTGCTAATTAAAGCAGACATTCGCTAAATAAAAGCGAGCATCGAACCCGAAGGCCGGATCAACAGAAGTTGATCTTCTGCTAATCTAAGCAGGCATTCACTAAATAAAAGCGAGCATCAAACCCGAAGGCTGGATCAACCGAAGCTGATCTTCTGCTCCTCGAAGCAGGCATTCGCTACATAAAAGCGAGCATCGAACCCGAAGGTTTGATCAACCGAAGCTGATCTTCTGCTATTCAAAACAGGCATATGCTAAATAAAAGCGAGCATCAAACCCGAAGGCCCGACCAATCGAAGCTGATCTTCTGCTAACCAAAGCAGGCATTCGCTAAATAAAAGCGAGCATGGAACCCGAAGGTCGGATCAACCGAAGCTGATCTTCTGCTAACCAAAGAAGGCATTCGCTAAATAAAAGCGAGCATCAAACCCGAAGCCCGATCAACAGAAGTTGATCTTCTGCTATCCAAAGCAGGCATTCGCTAAATAAAAGCGAGCATCGAACCCGAAGGCCCGATCAACCGAAGCTGATCTTCTGCTAACCAAACAGACGTTCGCTAAATAAAAGCGAGCATCGAACCCGAAGGCCTGATCAATCGAAGCTGATCATCTGCTATCCAAAGCAGGCAGTCACTAAATAAAACCGAGCGTCGAACCCGAAGGCGTGATCAACCGAAGCTGATCTTCTGCTAACCAAACAGGCATTCGCTAAATAAAAGCGAGCATCAAACCCGAAGGCTGGATCAACCGAAGCTGATCTTCTGCTCCTCGAAGCAGGCATTCACTAAATAAAAGTGAGCATGGAACCCGAAGGTCGGATCAACCAAAGCTGATCTTCTGCTAAGCAAAGCAGGCATTCGCTAAATAAAAGCGAGCATCAAACCCGAAGGCCGGATCAACCGAAGCTAATCATCTACTATCCAAAGCAGGCATTCGCTAAATAAAACCAAGCGTCGAACCCGAAGGCTCGATCAACCGAAGCTGATAATCTGCTAACCAAAGCAGGCATTCGCTAAATAAAAGCGAGCATCGAACCCGAATGCCGGATCAACCGAAGCTGATCTTCTGCTAACCAAAGCTCGCATTCTCTAAATAAAACCTAGCTTCGAACTTGAAGGCCGGATCAACCGAAGCTGATCTTCTGTTAACTAAAGCAGACATTCGCTAAATAAAAGCGAGCATCGAACACGAAGGCCGAATCAACAGAAGCTGATCTTCTGCGAATCTAAGCAGGCATTCGCTAAATAAAAGCGAGCATCAAACCCGAAGGCTGGATCAACCGAAGCTGATCTTCTGCTCCTCAAAGCAGGCATTCGCTAAATAAAAGCGAGCATCGAACTCGAAGGTTTGATCAACCAAAGCTGATCTTCTGCTATCCAAAGCAGGCATATGCTAAATAAAAGCGAGCATCGAACCCGAAGGCCCGATCAATTGAAGCTGATATTCTGCTAACCAAAACAGGCATTCGCTAAATAAAAGCGAGCATGGAACCTGAAGGTCGGATCAACCGAAGCTGATCTTCTGCTAACCAAGGCAGGCATTCGCTAAATAAAAGCGAGCATCAAACCCGAAGGCCCGATCAACAGAAGTTGATCTTCTGCTATCCAAAGCAGGCATTCGCTAAATAAAAGCGAGCATCGAACCCCGAGGCCCTATCAACCGAATCTGATCTTCTACTTCGCTAAATAAACGCGAGCATCAAACCCGAAGGCCTGATCAACCGAAGCTGATCATCTGCTATCCCAAGCAGGCAGTCGCTAAATGAAAGCAAGCATCGAACCTGAAGGACGGATCAACCGAAGCTGATCATCTGCTATCCAAAGCAGCCATTCCCTAAATAAAATCGAGCGTCGAACCCGAAGGCCCGATCAACCGAAGCTGATCTTCTGCTAACCAAAGCAGGCATTCGCTAAATAAAAGCGAGCATCGAACCCGAATATCGGATCAACCGAAGCTGATCTTCTGCTAACCAAAGCTGGCATTCTCTAAATAAAAGCGACAATCGAACTTCACGGCTGGATCAACCGAAGCTGATCTTCTGCTAACCAAAGCAGGCATTCACTAAAAAAAAGCGAGCATCAAACCCGAAGGCCGATCAACAGAAGTTGATCTTCTGCTATCCAAAGCAGGCATTCGCTAAATAAAAGCGAGCATCGAACTCGAAGGCCCGATCAACTGAAGCTGATAATCTGCTAACCAAAGCAGGCATTCGCTAAATAAAAGCGAGCATCGAACCCGAATGCCGGATCAACCGAAGCTGATCTTCTGCTAACCAAAGCTGGCATTCTCTAAATAAAAGTTAGCTTCGAACTTGAAGGCTGGATCAACCGAAGCTGATCTTCTGTTAACTAAAGCAGACATTCGCTAAATAAAAGCGAGCATCGAACACGAAGGCCGAATCAACAGAAGCTGATCTTCTGCGAATCTAAGCAGGCATTCGCTAAATAAAAGCGAGCATCAAACCCGAAGGCTGGATCAACCGAAGCTGATCTTCTGCTCCTCAAAGCAGGCATTCGCTAAATAAAAGCGAGCGTCGAACTCGAAGGTTTGATCAACCAAAGCTGATCTTCTGCTATCCAAAGCAGGCATATGCTAAATAAAAGCGAGCATCGAACCCGAAGGCCCGATCAATCGAAGCTGATATTCTGCTAACCAAAGCAGGCATTCGCTAAATAAAAGCGAGCATGGAACCCGAAGGTCGGATCAACCGAAGCTGATCTTCTGCTAACCAAGGCAGGCATTCGCTAAATAAAAGCGAGCATCAAACCCGAAGGCCCGATCAACAGAAGTTGATCTTCTGCTATCCAAAGCAGGCATTCGCTAAATAAAAGCGAGCATCGAACCCCGAGGCCCTATCAACCGAAGTTGATCTTCTACTTCGCTAAATAAACGCGAGCATCAAACCCGAAGGCCTGATCAACCGAAGCTGATCATCTGCTATCCCAAGCAGGCAGTCGCTAAATGAAAGCAAGCATCGAACCTGAAGGACGGATCAACCGAAGCTGATCATCTGCTATCCAAAGCAGCCATTCCCTAAATAAAATCGAGCGTCGAACCCGAAGGCCCGATCAACCGAAGCTGATCTTCTGCTAACCAAAGCAGGCATTCTCTAAATAAAAGCGAGCATCGAACCCGAATATCGGATCAACCGAAGCTGATCTTCTGCTAACCAAAGCTGGCATTCTCTAAATAAAAGCGACAATCGAACTTCACGGCTGGATCAACCGAAGCTGATCTTCTGCTAACCAAAGCAGGCATTCACTAAAAAAAAGCGAGCATCAAACCCGAAGGCCGATCAACAGAAGTTGATCTTCTGCTATCCAAAGCAGGCATTCGCTAAATAAAAGCGAGCATCGAACTCGAAGGCCCGATCAACTGAAGCTGATCTTCTGCTAACCAAACAGGCATTCGCTAAATAAAAGGGAGCATCAAACCCGAAGGCCGGATCAACCGAAGCTGATCATCTGCTATCAAAAGCAGACATTCGCTAAATAAAATCGAGCGTCGAACCCGAAGGCCCGATCAACCGAAGCTGATCTTCTACTAACCAAAGCAGGCATTCTCTAAATAAAAGCGAGCATCGAACCCGAATGCCGGATCAACCGAAGTTGATCTTCTGCTAACCAAAGTTGGCATTCTCTAAATAAAAGCGACAATCGAACTTGAAGGCCAAATCAACCAAAGCTGATCTTCTGCTAATTAAAGCAGACATTCGCTAAATAAAAGCGAGCATCGAACCCGAAGGCCGGATCAACAGAAGTTGATCTTCTGCTAATCTAAGTAGGCATTCGCTAAATAAAAGCGAACATCAAACCCGAAGGCTGGATCAACCGAAGCTGATCTTCTGCTCCTCGAAGCAGGCATTCGCTACATAAAAGCGAGCATCGAACCCGAAGGTTTGATCAACCGAAGCTGATCTTCTGCTATTCAAAGCAGGCATATGCTAAATAAAAGCGAGCATCGAACCCGAAGGCCTGAACAATCGAAGCTGATCTTCTGCTAACCAAAGCAGGCATTCGCTAAATAAAAGCGAGCATGGAACCTGAAGGTCGGATCAACCAAAGTTGATCTTCTGCTAACCAAAGCAGGCATTCGCTAAATAAAAGCAGCATCAAACCCGAAGGCCCGATCAACAGAAGTTGATCTTCTGCTATCCAAAGCAGGCATTCCCTAAATAAAAGCGAGCATCGAACTCGAAGGCCCGATCAACCGAAGCTGATCTTCTGCTAACCAAACAGGCATTCGCAAAATAAAAGCGCGCATCGAACCCGAAGGCCGGATCAACCGAAGCTGATCATCTACTATCCAAAGCAGGCATTCTCAAAATAAAACCGAGCGTCGAACCCGAAGACCCGATCAACTGAAGCTGATCTTCTGCTAACCAAAGTAGGCATTCGCTAAATAAAAGCGAGCATCGAACCCGAATGCCGGATCAACCGAAGCTGATCTTCTGCTAACCAAAGTTGGCATTCTCTAAATAAAAGCGAGCATCGAACTAGAAGGCCGGATCAACCAAAGCTGATCTTCTGCTAAGTAAAGCAGACATTCGCTAAATAAAAGCGACCATCGAACCCGAAGACCGGATCAACAGAAGCTGATCTTCTGCTAATCTAAGCAGGCATTCGCTAAATAAAAGCGAGCATCAAACCGGAGGGCTGATCTTCTGCTCCTCAAAGCAGGCATTCGCTAAATAAAAGCGAGCATCAAACCCGAAGGTTTGATCAACCGAAGCTGATCTTCTGCTATCCAAAGCAGGCATATGCTAAATAAAAGCGAGCATCGAACCCGAAGGCCCGATCAATCGAAGCTGATATTCTGCTAACCAAAACAGGCATTCGCTAAATAAAAGCGAGCATGGAACCCGAAGGTCGGATCAACCGAAGCTGATCTTCTGCTAACCAAGGCAGGCATTCGCTAAATAAAAGCGAGCATCAAACCCGAAGGCCCGATCAACAGAAGTTGATCTTCTGCTATCCAAAGCAGGCATTCGCTAAATAAAAGCGAGCATCGAACCCCGAGGCCCTATCAACCGAAGCTGATCTTCTACTTCGCTAAATAAACGCGAGCATCAAACCCGAAGGCCTGATCAACCGAAGCTGATCATCTGCTATCCCAAGCAGGCAGTCGCTAAATAAAATCGAGCGTCGAACCCGAAGGCCCGATCAACCGAAGCTGATCTTCTGCTAACCAAAGCAGGCATTCGCTAAATAAAAGCGAGCATCGAACCCGAATATCGGATCAACCGAAGCTGATCCTCTGCTAACCAAAGCTGGCATTCTCTAAATAAAAGCGACAATCGAACTTCACGGCTGGATCAACCGAAGCTGATCTTCTGCTAACCAAAGCAGGCATTCACTAAAAAAAAGCGAGCATCAAACCCGAAGGCCGATCAACAGAAGTTGATATTCTGCTATCCAAAGCAGGCATTCGCTAAATAAAAGCGAGCATCGAACTCGAAGGCCCGATCAACTGAAGCTGATCTTCTGCTAACCAAACAGGCATTCGCTAAATAAAAGGGAGCATCGAACCCGAAGGTCGGATCAACCGAAGCTGATCATCTGCTATCCAAAGCATACATTCGCTAAATAAAATCGAGCGTCGAACCCGAAGGCCCGATCAACCGAAGCTGATCTTCTACTAACCAAAGCAGGCATTCGCTAAATAAAAGCGAGCATCGAACCCGAATGCCGGATCAACCGAAGCTGATCTTCTGCTAACCAAAGTTGGCATTCTCTAAATAAAAGCGACAATCGAACTTGAAGGCCGGATCAACCAAAGCTGATCTTCTGCTAATTAAAGCAGACATTCGCTAAATAAAAGCGAGCATCGAACCCGAAGGCCGGATCAACAGAAGTTGATCTTCTGCTAATCTAAGCAGGCATTCGCTAAATAAAAGCGAACATCAAACCCGAAGGCTGGATCAACCGAAGCTGATCTTCTGCTCCTCGAAGCAGGCATTCGCTACATAAAAGCGAGCATCGAACCCGAAGGTTTGATCAACTAAAGCTGATCTTCTGCTATTCAAAGCAGGCATATGCTAAATAAAAGCGAGCATCGAACCCGAAGGCCTGAACAATTGAAGCTCATCTTCTGCTAACCAAAGCAGACATTCGCTAAATAAAAGCAAGCATGGAACCTGAAGGTCGGATCAACCAAAGTTGATCTTCTGTTAACCAAAGCAGGCATTCGCTAAATAAAAGCAGCATCAAACCCGAAGGCCCGATCAACAGAAGTTGATCTTCTGCTATCCAAAGCAGGCATTCCCTAAATAAAAGCGAGCATCGAACTCGAAGGCCCGATCAACCGAAGCTGATCTTCTGCTAACCAAACAGGCATTCGTAAAATAAAAGCGAGCATCGAACCCGAAGGCCGGATCAACCGAAGCTGATCATCTACTATCCAAAGAAGGCATTCTCAAAATAAAACCGAGCGTCGAACCCGAAGACCCGATCAACCGAAGTTGATCTTCTGCTAACCAAAGTAGGCATTCGCTAAATAAAAGCGAGCATCGAACCCGAATGCCGGATCAACCGAAGCTGATCTTCTGCTAACCAAAGTTGGCATTCTCTAAATAAAAGCGAGCATCGAACTAGAAGGCCGGATCAACAAAAGCTGATCTTCTGCTAACTAAAGCAGACATTCGCTAAATAAAAGCGACCATCGAACCCGAAGACCGGATCAACAGAAGCTGATCTTCTGCTAATCTAAGCAGGCATTCGCTAAATAAAAGCGAGCATCAAACCCGAAGGCTGGATCAACCGAAGCTGATCTTCTGCTCCTCGAAGCAGGCATTCGCTAAATAAAAATGAGCATGGAACCCGAAGGTCGGATCAACCAAAGCTGATCTTCTGCTAACCAAAGCAGGCATTCGCTAAATAAAAGCGAGCATCAAACCCGAAGGCCGGATCAACCGAAGCTGATCATCTGCTATCCAAAGCAGGCATTCGCTAAATAAAACCGAGCGTCGAACCCGAAGGCTCGATCAACCGAAGCTGATCATCTGCTAACCAAAGCAGGCATTCGCTAAATAAAAGCGAGCATCGAACCCGAATGCCGGATCAACCGAAGCCGATCTTCTGCTAACCAAAGTTTGCATTCTCTAAATAAAAGCGAGCATCGAACTTGAAGGCCGGATCAACCGAAGCTGATCTTCTGCTAACTAAAGCAGACATTCGCTAAATAAAAGCGAGCATCGAACCCGAATGCCGGATCAACCGAAGCTTATCTTCTGCTAACTAAAGCTGGTATTCACTAAATAAAAGCGAGCGTCGAACTTGAAGGCCGGATCAACCGAAGCTGATCTTCTGCTAACTAAAACAGACATTCGCTAAATAAAAGCGAGCATCGAACCCGAAGGCCGGATCAACAGAAGCTGATCTTCTGCTAATCTAAGCAAGCATTCGCTAAATAAAAGCGAGCATCAAACCCGAAGGTCGGATCAACCGAAGCTGATCATCTGCTATCCAAAGCATGCATTCGCTAAATAAAACCGAGCGTCGTACCCGAAGTCCTGATCAACCGAAGCTGATCTTCTGCTAACCAAAGCAGGCATTCACTAAATAAAAGCGAGCATCAAACCCGAAGGCCGATCAGCAGAAGTTGATCTTTTGCTATCCAAAGCAGGCATTCGCTAAATAAAAGCGAGCATCGAACTCGAAGGCCCGATCAACTGAAGTTGATCTTCTGCTAACCAAACAGGCATTCGCTAAATAAAAGTGAGCATCGAACCCGAAGGCCGGATCAACCGAAGCTGATCATCTGCTATCCAAAGCAGGCATTCGCTAAATAAAATCGAGCGTCGAACCCGTAGGCCCGATCAACCGAAGTTGATCTTCTACTAACCAAAGGAGGCATTCGCTAAATAAAAGCGAGCATCGAACCCGAATGCCGGATCAACCGAAGCTGATCTTCTGCTAACCAAAGTTGGCATTCTCTAAATAAAAGCGACAATCGAACTTGAAGGCCAGATCAAGCGAAGCTGATCTTCTGCTAATTAAAGCAGACATTCGCTAAATAAAAGCGAGCATCGAACCCGATGGCCGGATCAACAGAAGTTGATCTTCTGCTAATCTAAGCAGGCATTCGCTAAATAAAAGCGAGCATCAAACCCGAAGGCTGGATCAACCGAAGCTGATCTTCTGCTCCTCGAAGCAGGCATTCGCTACATAAAAGCGAGCATCGAACCCGAAGGTTTGATCAACCGAAGCTGATCTTCTGCTATTCAAAACAGGCATATGCTAAATAAAAGCGAGCATCGAACCCGAAGGCCTGAACAATCGAAGCTGATCTTCTGCTAACCAAAGCTGGCATTCGCTAAATAAAAGCGAGCATCGAACTCGAAGGCCCGATCAACCGAAGCTGATATTCTGCTAACCAAAGCAGGCATTCGCTAAATAAAAGCGAGCATCAAATCCGAAGGCCCGATCAACAGAAGTTGATCTTCTGCTATCCAAAGCAGGCATTCTCTAAATAAAAGCGAGCATCGAACCCGAAGGCCGGAACAACCGAAGATGGTCTTGTGCTAACCAAACAGGCATTCGCTAAATAAAAGCGAGCATCGAACCCGAAGGCCGGATCAACCGAAGCTGATCATCTACTATCCAAAGCAGGAATTCTCAAAATAAAACCGAGCTTCGAACCAGAAGACCCGATCAACCGAACCTGATCTTCTGCTAACCAAACAGGCATTCGCTAAATAAAAGCGAGCATCAAACCGGAAGGCTGGATCAACCGAAGCTGATCTTCTGCTCCTCGAAGCAGGCATTCGCTAAATAAAAGTGAGCATGGAACCCGAAGGTCAGATCAACCAAAGCTGATCTTCTGCTAAGCAAAGCAGGCATTCGCTAAATAAAAGCGAGCATCAAACCCGAAGGCCGGATCAACCGAAGCTGATCTTCTGCTAACCAAAGCTTGCATTCTCTAAATAATAGCTAGCATCGAACTTGAAGGTCGGATCAACCGAAGCTGATCTTCTGTTAACTAAAGTAGACATTCGCTAAATAAAAGCGAGCATCGAACACGAAGGCCGAATCAACAGAAGCTGATCTTCTGCGAATCTAAGCAGGCATTCGCTAAATAAAAGCGAGCATCAAACCCGAAGGCTGGATCAACCGAAGCTGATCTTCTGCTCCTCAAACCAGGCATTCGCTAAATAAAAGCGAGCATCGAACCCGAAGGTTTGATCAACCGAAGCTGATCTTCTGCTATCCAAAGCAGGCATATGCTAAATAAAAGCGAGCATCGAACCCGAAGGCCCGATCAATCGAAGCTGATATTCTGCTAACCAAAGCAGGCATTCGCTAAATAAAAGCGAGCATGGAACCCGAAGGTCGGATCAACCGAAGCTGATCTTCTGCTAACCAAGGCAGACATTCGCTAAATAAAAGCGAGCATCAAACCCGAAGGCCCGATCAACAGAAGTTGATCTTCTGCTATCCAAAGCAGGCATTCGCTAAATAAAAGCGAGCATCGAACCCCGAGGCCCTATCAACCGAAGCTAATCTTCTACTTCGCTAAATAAACGCGAGCATCAAGCCCGAAGGCCTGATCAACCGAAGCTGATCATCTGCTATCCCAAGCAGGCAGTCGCTAAATAAAATCGATTGTCGAACCCGAAGGCCCGATCAACCGAAGCTGATCTTCTGCTAACCAAAGCAGGCATTCGCTAAATAAAAGCGAGCATCGAACCCGAATATCGGAATAACCGAAGCTGATCTTCTGCTAACCAAAGCTGGCATTCTCTAAATAAAAGCGACAATCGAACTTCACGGCTGGATCAACCGAAGCTGATCTTCTGCTAACCGAAGCAGGCATTCACTAAAAAAAAGAGAGCATCAAACCCGAAGGCCGATCAACAGAAGTTGATCTTCTGCTATCCAAAGCAGGCATTCGCTAAATAAAAGCGAGTATCGAACTCGAAGGCCCGATCAACTGAAGCTGATCTTCTGCTAACCAAACAGGCATTCGCTAAATAAAAGGGAGCATCGAACCCGAAGGCCGGATCAACCGAAGCTGATCATCTGCTATCCAAAGCAGACATTCGCTAAATAAAATCGAGCGTCGAACCCAAAGGCCCGAACAACCGAAGCTGATCTTCTACTAACCAAAGCAGGCATTCGCTAAATAAAAGCGAGCATCGAACCCGAATGCCGGATCAACCGAAGCTGATCTTCTGCTAACCAAAGTTGGCATTCTCTAAATAAAAACGACAATCGAACTTGAAGGCCGGATCAACCAAAGCTGATCTTCTGCTAATTAAAGCAGACATTCGCTAAATAAAAGCGAGCATCGAACCCGAAGGCCGGATCAACAGAAGTTGATCTTCTGCTAATCTAAGCAGGCATTCGCTAAATAAAAGCGAACATCAAACCCGAAGGCTGGATCAACCGAAGCTGATCTTCTGCTCCTCGAAGCAGGCATTCGCTACATAAAAGCGAGCATCGAACCCGAAGGTTTGATCAACCGAAGCTGATCTTCTGCTATTCAAAGCAGGCATATGCTAAATAAAAGCGAGATCGAACCCGAAGGCCTGAACAATCGAAGCTGATCTTCTGCTAACCAAAGCAGGCATTCGCTAAATAAAAGCGAGCATGGAACCTGAAGGTCGGATCAACCAAAGTTGATCTTCTGCTAACCAAAGCAGGCATTCGCTAAATAAAAGCAGCATCAAACCCGAAGGCCCGATCAACAGAAGTTGATCTTCTGCTATCCAAAGCAGGCATTCCCTAAATAAAAGCGAGCATCGAACTCGAAGGCCCGATCAACCGAAGCTGATCTTCTGCTAACCAAACAGGCATTCGCAAAATAAAAGCGAGCATCGAACCCGAAGGCCGGATCAACCGAAGCTGATCATCTACTATCCAAAGCAGGCATTCTCAAAATAAAACCGAGCGTCGAACCCGAAGACCCAATCAACCGAAGCTGATCTTCTGCTAACCAAAGTAGGCATTCGCTAAATAAAAGCGAGCATTGAACCCGAATGCCGGATCAACCGAAGCTGATCTTCTGCTAACCAAAGTTGGCATTCTCTAAATAAAAGCGAGCATCGAACTAGAAGGCCGGATCAACCAAAGCTGATCTTCTGCTAACTAAAGCAGACATTCGCTAAATAAAAGCGACCATCGAACCCGAAGACCGGATCAACAGAAACTGATCTTCTGCTAATCTAAGCAGGCATTCGCTAAATAAAAGCGAGCATCAAACCCGAAGGCTGGATCAACCGAAGCTGATCTTCTGCTCCTCGAAGCAGGCATTCGCTAAATAAAAATGAGCATGGAACCCGAAGGTCAGATCAACCAAAGCTGATCTTCTGCTAACCAAAGCAGGCATTCGTTAAATAAAAGCGAGCATCAAACCCGAAGGCCGGATCAACCGAAGCCGATCTTCTGCTAACCAAAGCTGGCATTCTCTAAATAAAAGCGAGCATCGAACTTGAAGGCCGGATCAACCGAAGCCGATCTTCTGTTAACTAAAGCAGACATTCGCTAAATAAAAGCGAGCATCGAACACGAAGGCCGAATCAACAGAAGCTGATCTTCTGCGAATCTAAGCAGGCATTCGCTAAATAAAAGCGAGCATCAAACCCGAAGGCTGGATCAACCGAAGCTGATCTTCTGCTCCTCAAAGCAGGCATTCGCTAAATAAAAGCGAGCATCGAACCCGAAGGTTTGATCAACCGAAGCTGATCTTCTGCTATCCAAAGAAGGCATATGCTAAATAAAAGCGAGCATCGAACCCGAAGGGCCGATCAATCGAAGCTGATATTCTGCTAACCAAAGCAGGCATTCGCTAAATAAAAGCGAGCATGGAACCCGAAGGTCGGATCAACCGAAGCTGATCTTCTGCTAACCAAGGCAGGCATTCGCTAAATAAAAGCGAGCATCAAACCCGAAGGCCCGATCAATAGAAGTTGATCTTCTGCTATCCAAAGCAGGCATTCGCTAAATAAAAGCGAGCATCGAACCCCGAGGCCCTATCAACCGAAGTTGATCTTCTGCTTCGCTAAATAAACGCGAGCATCAAACCCGAAGGCCTGATCAACCGAAGCTGATCATCTGATATCCCAAGCAGGCAGTCGCTAAATAAAATCGAGCGTCGAACCCGAAGGCCCGATCAACCGAAGCTGATCTTCTGCTAACCAAAGCAGGCATTCGCTAAATAAAAGCGAGCATCGAACCCGAATACCGGATCAACCGAAGCTGATCTTCTGCTAACCAAAGCTGGCATTCTCTAAATAAAAGCGAAAATCGAACTTGACGGCCGGATCAAACAAAGCTGATCTTCTGCTAACTAAAGCAGACATTCGCTTAATAAAAGCGAGTATCGAACCCGAAGGCCAGAACAACAGAAGTTGATCTTCTGCTAATCTAAGCAGGCATTAGGTAAATAAAAGCGAGCATCAAACCCAAACACTGGATCAACCGAAGCTGATCTTCTGCTCCTCGAAGCAAGAATTCGCTAAATAAAAGCGAGCATCGAACCCGAAGGTTTGATCAACCAAAGCTGATCTTCTGCTATCCAAAGCAGGCATATGCTAAATAAAAGCGAGCATCGAACCCGAAGGCCTGAACAACTGAAGCTGATCTTCTGCTAACCAAAGCAGGCATTCACTAAATAAAAGCGAGCATGGAACCCGAAGGCCCGATCAAAAGAAGTTGATCTTCTGCTATCCAAAGCAGGCATTCACTAAATAAAAGCGAGCATCGAACCCGAAGGCCCAATCAACCGAAGCTGATCTTCTGCAAACCAAATAGGCATTCGCTAAATAAAAGCGAGCATCGAACCAGAAGGCCAGATCAACCGAAGCAGATCATCTGCTATCCAAAGCAGGCATTCGCTAAATAAAACCGAGCGTCGAACCCGAAGGCCTGATCAACCGAAGCTGATCTTCTGCTAACCAAAGCAGGCATTCGCTAAATAAAAGCGAGAATCGAACCCGAATGCCGGATCAACCGAAGCTGATCTTCTGCTAACTAAAGCCGGTTTTCTCTAAATAAAAGCGAGCATCGAACTTGAAGGCCGGATCAACCCAAGCTGATCTTCTGCTAACTAAAACAGACATTCGCTAAATAAAAGCGAGCATCGAACCCGAAGGCCGATCAACAGAAGCAGATCTTCTGCTAATCTAAGCAGGCATTCGCTAAATAAAATCGAGCATCGAACCCGAAGGTCGGATCAACCGAAGCTGATCATCTGCTTTCCAAAGCATGCATTCGCTAAATAAAACCGAGCGTCGAACCAGAAAGCCCGATCAACCGAAGCTGATCTTCTGCTAACCAAAGAAGGCATTGGCTAAATAAAAGCGAGCATGGAACCCGAAGGTCAGATCAACCGAAGCTGATCTTCGGCTAACCAAAGCAGGCATTCGCTAAATAAAAGCGAGCATCAAACCCGAAGGCCGGATCAACCGAAGCTGATCATCTGCTATCCAAAGCAGGCATTCGCTAAATAAAACCGAGCGTCGAACCCGAAGGCTCGATCAACCGAAGCTAATCTTCTGCTAACCAAAGCAGGCATTCGCTAAATAAAAGCAAGCATCGAACCCGAATGCCGGATCAACCGAAGCTGATCTTCTGCTAACCAAAGCTGGCATTCTCTAAATAAAAGCGAGCATCGAGCTTGAAGGCCGGATCAACCAAAGCTGATCTTCTGTTAACTAAAGCAGACATTCGCTAAATAAAAGCGAGCATCGAACATGAAGGTTGGATCAACAGAAGCTGATCTTTTGCGAATCTAAGCAGGCATTCGCTAAATAAAAGCGAGCATCAAACCCAAAGGCTGGATCAACCGAACCTGATCTTCTGCCCCTCAAAGCAGGCATTCGCTAAATAAAAGCGAGCATCGAACCCAAAGGTTTGATCAACCGAAGTTGATCTTCTGCTATCCAAAGCAGGCATATGCTAAATAAAAGCGAGCATCGAACTCGAAGGCCCGATCAATCGAAGCTGATATTCTGCTAACCAAAGCAGGCATTCGCAAAATAAAAGCGAGCATGGAACCCGAAGGTCAGATCAACCGAAGCTGATCTTCTGCTAACCAAAGCAGGCATTCGCTAAATAAAAGCGAGCATCAAACCCGAACGCCCGATCAACAGAAGTTGATCTTCTGCTATCCAAAGTAGGCATTTGCTAAATAAAAGCGAGCATCGAACCCGAAGGCCCGATCAACCGAAGCTGATCTTCTGCTTTGCTAAATAAAAGCAGGCATTCGCTAAATAAAAGCGAGCATCAAACCCGAAGGTTGGATCAACCGAAGATGATCTTCTGCTCCTCGAAGTAGGCATTCGTTACATAAAAGCGAGCATCGAACCCGAAGGTTTAATCAACCGAAGCTGGTCTTCTGCTATTCAAAGCAGGCATATGCTAAATAAAAGCGAGCATCGAACCCAAAGGCCGGAACAACCGAAGCTGATCTTCTGCTAACCAAAGCAAGCATTCGCTAAATAAAAGCGAGCATGGAACCCGAAGGTAGGATCAACCGAAGCTGATCTTCTGCTAACCAAAGCAGGCATTCGCTAAATAAAAGCGAGCATCAAACCCAAAGGCCCGATCAACAGAAATTGATATTCTACTATCCAAAGCAGGCATTCGTTAAATAAAAGCGAGCATCGAACCCGAAGGCCCGATCAACCAAAGTTGATCTTCTGCTAACCAAACAGGCATTTGCTAAATAAAAGCGACCATCGAACCCGAAAGCCGGATCAACCGAAGCTGATCATCTGCTATCGAAAGCAGGCATTCGCTAAATAAAATCGAGCGTCGAACCCGAAGGCCAGATCAACCGAAGCTGATCTTCTGCTAACCAAAGCAGGCATTCGCTAAATAAAAGCGAGCATCGAACCCGAATGCCGGATCAACCAAAGTTGATTTTCTGCTAACCAAAGCTGGCATTCTCTTATTAAAATCGAGCATCGAACTTGAAGGCTGGATCAACCGAAGCTGATCTTCTACTAACTAAAGCAGACATTCGCTAAATAAAAGCGACCATCGAACCCGAAGGCCGGATCAACAGAAGCTGATCTTCTGCTAATCTAAGCAGGCATTCGCTAAATAAAAGCGAGCATCAAACCCGAAGGCTGGATCAACCGAAGCTGATCTTCTGCTCCTCGAAGCAGGCATTCGCTAAATAAAAGTGAGCATGGAACCCGAAGGTCGGATCAACCAAAGCTGATCTTCTGCTAACCAAAGCAGGCATTCGCTAATTAAAAACGAGCATCAAACCCGAAGGCCGAATCAACCGAAGCTGATCATCTGCTATCCAAAGCAGGCATTCACTAAATAAAACCGAGCGTCGAACCCGAAGGCTCGATCAACCGAAGCTGATCATCTGCTAACCAAAGCAGGCATTCGCTAAATAAAAGCGAGCGTCGAACCCGAATGCTGGATCAACCGAAGCTGATCTTCTGCTAACCAAAGCTGGCATACTCTAAATAAAAGCGAGCATCGAACTTGAAGGTCGGATCAACCGAAGCTGATCTTCTGTTAACTAAAGCAGACATTCGCTAAATAAAAGCTAGCATCGAACACGAAGGCCGAATCAACAGAAGCTGATCTTCTGCGAATCTAAGCAGGCATTCGCTAAATAAAAGCGAGCATCAAACCCAAAGGCTGGATCAACCGAAGTTGATCTTCTGCTCCTCAAAGCAGGCATTCGCTAAATAAAAGCGAGCATCGAACCCGAAGGTTTGATCAACCGAAGCTGATCTTCTGCTATCCAAAGCAGGCATATGCTAAATAAAAGCGAGCATCGAACCCGAAGGGCCGATCAATCGAAGCTGATATTCTGCTAACCAAAGCAGGCATTCGCTAAATAAAAGCGAGCATGGAACCCGAAGGTCGGATCAACCGAAGCTGATCTTCTGCTAACCAAGGCAGGCATTCGCTAAATAAAAGCGAGCATCAAACCCGAAGGCCCGATCAACAGAAGTTGATCTTCTGCTATCCAAAACAGGCATTCGCTAAATAAAAGCGAGCATCGAACCCCGAGGCCCTATCAACCGAAGCTGATCTTCTGCTTCGCTAAATAAACGCAAGCATCAAACCCGAAGGCCTGATCAACCGAAGCTGATCATCTGATATCCCAAGCAGGCAGTCGCTAAATAAAATCGAGCGTCGAACCCGAAGGCCCGATCAACCGAAGCTGATCTTCTGCTAACCAAAGCAGGCATTCGCTAAATAAAAGCGAGCATCGAACCCGAATACCGGATCAACCGAAGATGATCTTCTGCTAACCAAAGCTGGCATTCTCTAAATAAAAGCGACAATCGAACTTGACGGCCGGATCAACCGAAGCTGATCTTCTGCTAACTAAAGCAGACATTCGCTTAATAAAAGCGAGTATCGAACCCGAAGGCCGGATCAACAGAAGCTGATCTTCTGCTAATCTAAGCAGGCATTAGGTAAATAAAAGCGAGCATCAAACCCAAAGGCTAGATCAACCGAAGCTGATCTTCTGCTCCTCGAAGCAGGCATTCGCTAAATAAAAGTGAGCATCGAACCCGAAGGTTTGATCAACCAAAGCTGATCTTCTGCTATCCAAAGCAGGCATATGCTAAATAAAAGCGAGCATCGAACCCGAAGGCCTGAACAACCGAAGTTGATCTTCTGCTAACCAAAGCAGGCATTCGCTAAATAAAAGCAATCATGGAACCCGAAGGCCCGATCAACAGAAGTTGATCTTCTGCTATCCAAAGTAGGCATTCGCTAAATAAAAGCGAGCATCGAACCCGAAGGCCCAATCAACCGAAGCTGATCTTCTTCTAACCAAACAGGCATTCGCTAAATAAAAGCGAGCATCGAACCCGAAGGCCAGATCAACCGAAGCAGATCATCTGCTATCCAAGGCAGGCATTCGCTAAATAAAACCGAGCGTCGAACCCGAAGGCCTGATCAACCGAAGCTGATCTTCTGCTAACCAAAGCAGGCATTCGCTAAATAAAAGCGAGAATCGAACCCGAATGCCGGATCAACCGAAGATGATCTTCTGCTAACTAAAGCTGGTACTCTCTAAATAAAAGCGAGCATCGAACTTGAAGGCCGGATCAACCGAAGCTGATCTTCTGCTAACTAAAACAGACATTCGCTAAATAAAAGCGAGCATCGAACCCGAAGGCCGATCAACAGAAGTAGATCTTCTGCTAATCTAAGCAGGCATTCGCTAAATAAATGCGAGCATCGAACCCGAAGGTCGGATCAACCGAAGCTGATCATCTGCTATCCAAAGCATGCATTCGCTAAATAAAACCGAGCGTCGAACCAGAAGGCCCGATCAACCGAAGCTGATCTTCTGCTAACCAAAGCAGGCATTCGCTTAATAAAAGCGAGCATGGAACCCGAAGGTCAGATCAACCGAAGCTGATCTTCGGCTAACCAAAGCAGGCATTCGCTAAATAAAAGCGAGCATCAAACCCGAAGGCCGGATCAACCGAAGGTGATCATCTGCTATCCAAAGCAGGCATTCGCTAAATAAAACCGAGCGTCGAACCCGAAGGCTCGATCAACCGAAGCTGATCTTCTGCTAACCAAAGCAGGCATTCGCTAAATAAAAGCAAGCATCGAACCCGAATGCCGGATCAACCGAAGCTGATCTTCTGCTAACCAAAGCTGGCATTCTCTAAATAAAAGCGAGCATCGAGCTTGAAGGCCGGATCAACCGAAGCTGATCTTCTGTTAACTAAAGTAGACATTCGCTAAATAAAAGCTAGCATCGAACACGAAGGCCGGATCAACAGAAGCTGATCTTTTGCGAATCTAAGCAGGCATTCGCTAAATAAAAGCGAGCATCAAACCCGAAGGATGGATCAACCGAAGCTGATCTTCTGCCCCTCAAAGCAGGCATTCGCTAAATAAAAGCGAGCATCGAACCCGAAGGTTTGATGAACCGAAGTTGATCTTCTGCTATCCAAAGTAGGCATATGCTAAATAAAAGCGAGCATCGAACCCGAAGGCCCGATCAATCGAAGCTGATATTCTGCTAACCAAAGCAGGCACTCGCAAAATAAAAGCGAGCATGGAACCCGAAGGTCAGATCAACCGAAGCTGATCTTCTGCTAACTAAAGCAGGCATTCGCTAAATAAAAGCGAGCATCAAACCCGAAGGCCCGATCAACAGAAGTTGATCTTCTGCTATCCAAAGCAGGCATTCGCTAAATAAAAGCGAGCATCGAACCCGAAGGCCCGATCAACCGAAGCTGATCTTCTGCTTTGCTAAATAAAAGCATGCATTCGCTAAATAAAAGCGAGCATCAAACCCGAAGGTTGGATCAACCGAAGATGATCTTCTGCTCCTCGAAGTAGGCATTTACTACATAAAAGCGAGCATCGAACCCGAAGGTTTGATCAACCGAAGCTGATCTTCTTCTATTCAAAGCAGGCATATGCAAAATAAAAGCGAGCATCGAACCCGAAGGCCGGAACAACCGAAGCTGATCTTCTGCTAACCAAAGCAGGCATTCGCTAAATAAAAGCGAGCATGGAACCCGAAGGTAGGATCAACCGAAGCTGATCTTCTGCTAACCAAAGCAGGCATTCGCTAAATAAAAGCGAGCATAGAACCCAAAGGCCCGATCAACAGAAATTGATATTCTGCTATCCAAAGCAGGCATTCGTTAAATAAAAGCGAGCATCGAACCCGAAGGCCCGATTAACCGAAGAGGCATTTGCTAAATAAAAGCGACCATCGAACCCGAAAGCCGGATCAACCGAAGCTGATCATCTGCTATCGAAAGCAGGCATTCGCTAAATAAAATCGAGCGTCGAACCCGAAGGCCAGATCAACCGAAGCTGATCTTCTGCTAACCAAAGCAGGCATTCGCTAAATAAAAGCGAGCATCGAACCCGTATGCCGGATCAACCAAAGCTGATTTTCTGCTAACCAAAGCTGGCATTCTCTAATTAAAATCGAGCATCGAACTTGAAGGCCGAATCAACCGAAGCTGATCTTCTGCTAACTAAAGCAGACATTCGCTAAATAAAAGCGAGCATCGAACCCGAAGGCCGGATCAAAAGAAGCTAATCTTCTTCTAATCTAAGCAGGCATTCGCTAAATAAAAGCGAGCATCAAACCCGAAGGCTGGATCAACCGAAGCTGATCTTCTGCTCCTCGAAGCAGGCCTTCGCTAAATAAAAGCGAGCATGGAACCCGATGGTCGGATCAACCGAAGCTGATCTTCTGCTAACCAAAGCAGGCATTCGCTAAATAAAAGCGAGCATCAAACCCGAAGGCCCGATCAACAGAAGTTGATCTTCTGCTATCCAAAGCAGGCATCGAACTCGAAGGCCCGATCAACCGAAGCTGATCTTTTGCTAACCAAACAAGCATTCACTAAATAAAAGCGAGCATCGAACCCGAAGGCCGGATCAACCGAAGTTGATCATCTGCTATTTAAAGCAGGCATTCGCTAAATAAAACCGAGCGTCGAACCCGAAGGACCGATCAAATGAAGCTGATCTTCTGCTAACCAAAGCAGGCATTCGCTAAATAAAAGCGAGCATCTAACCTGAATGCCTGATCAACCGAAGCTGATCTTCTGCTAACCAAAGTCGGCATTCTCTAAATAAAAGCGACAATCGAACTTGAAGGCCGGATCAACCGAAGCTGATCTTCTGCTAACTAAAGCAGACATTCGCTAAATAAAAGCGAGCATCGAACCCGAAGGCCGGATCAACAGAAGCTGATCTTCTGCTAATCTAAGCAGGCATTCGCTAAATAAGAGCGAGCATCAAACCCGAAAGCTGGATCAACCGAAGCTGATCTTCTGCTATCCAAAGCAGGCATATGCTAAATAAAAGCGAGCATCGAACCCGAAGGCCTGAACAACCGAAGCTGATCTTCTGCTAACTAAAGCAGGCATTCACTAAATAAAAGCGAGCATGGAACCCGAAGGTCGGATCAACCGAAGCTGATCTTCTGCTAACTAAAGCAGGCAATCGCTAAATAAAAGCGAGTATCAAACCCGAAGGCCCGATCAACAGAAGTTGATCTTCTGCTATCCAAAGCAGGCATTCGCTAAATAAAAGCGAGTATCGAACCCAAAGGCCCGATCAACCGAAGCTGATCTTCTGCTAACCAAAGTTGACATTCTCTAAATAAAAGCGACAATCGAACTTGAAGGCCGGATCAACCGAAGCTGATCTTCTGCTAACTAAAGCAGACATTCGCTAAATAAAAGCGAGCATCGAACCCGAAGACCGGATCAACAGAAGTTGATCTTCTACTAATCTAAGCAGGCATTCGGTAAATAAAAGCGAGCATCAAACCCGAAGGCTGGATCAACCGAAGCAGATCTTCTGCTCCTCGAAGCAGGCATTCGCTACATAAAAACGAGCATCGAACCCGAAGGTTTGATCAACCGAAGTTGATCTTCTGCTATCCAATGTAGGCATATGCTAAATAAAAGCGAGCATCGAAACGGAAGGCCTGAACAACCGAAGCTGATCTTCTGCTAACCAAAGCAGGCATTCGCTAAATAAAAGCGAGCATGGAACCCGTAGGTCGGATCAACCGAAGCTGATCTTCTGCTAACCAAAGCAGACATTCGCTAAATAAAAGCGAGCATCAAACCCGAAGGCCCGATCAACAAAAGTTGATATTCTGCTATCCAAAGCAGGCATTCGCTAAATAAAAGCGAGCATCAAACCCGAAGGCCCGATCAACCAAAGCTGATCTGCTATTAACCAAATAGGCATTCGCTAAATAAAAGCGACCATCGAAGCCGAAAGCCGGATCAACCGACGCTGATCATCTACTATCGAAAGCAGGCATGCTCTAAATAAAACCGAGCGTCGAACCCGAAGGCCGGATCAACCGAAGCTGATCTTCTGCTAACCAAAGCAGGCATTCGCTAAATAAAAGCGAGCATCGAACCCGAATGCCGGATCAACCGAAGCTGATTTTCTGCTAACCAAAGCTGGCATTCTCTTATTAAAATCGAGCATCGAACTTGAAGGTCGGATCAACCGAAGCTGATCTTCTGCTAACTAAAGCAGACATTTGATAAATAAAAGCGAGCATCGAACCCGAAGGCCGGATCAAAAGAAGCTGATCTTCTACTAATCTAAGCAGGCATTCGCTAAATAAAAGCGAGCATCAAACCCGAAGGCTGGATCAACCGAAGCTGATCTTCTGCTCCTCGAAGCAGGCATTCTCTAAATAAAAGTGAGCATGAAACCCGAAGGTCGGATCAACCGAAGCTGATCTTCTGCAAACCAAAGCAGGCATTCGCTAAATAAAAGCGAGCATCAAACCCGAAGGCCCGATCAACAGAAGTTGATCTTCTGCTATCGAAAGCAGGCATCAAACTCGAAGGCCCGATCAACCGAAGCTGATCTTCTGCTAACCAAACAGGCATTCGCTAAATAAAAGCGAGCATCGAACCCGAAGGCCGGATCAACCGAAGTTGATCATCTGCTATCTAAAGCAGGCATTCGCTAAATAAAACTGAGGGTCGAACCCAAAGGCCCGATCAACCGAAGCTGATCTTCTGCTAACCAAAGCAGGCATTCGCTAAATAAAACGAGCATCTAACCCGAATGCCGGATCAACCGAAGCTGATCTTCTACTAACCAAAGCCGGCATTCTCTAAATAAAAGCGACAATCGAACTTGAAGGCCGGATCAACCGAAGCTGATCTTCTGCTAACTAAAGCAGACATTCGCTAAATAAAAGCGAGCATCGAACCCGAAGGCCGGATCAACAGAAGCTGATCTTCTGCTAATCTAAGCAGGCATCCGCTAAATAAAAGCGAGCATCAAACCCGAAAGTTGGATCAACCGAAGCTGATCTTCTGCTCCTCGAAGCATGTATTCGCTACATAAAAGCGAGCATCGAACCCGAAGGTTTAATCAACCGAAGCTGACCTTCTGCTATCCAAAGCAGGCATACGCTAAATAAAAGGGAGCATTGAACCCGAAGGCCTGATCAACCGAAGCTGATCTTCTGCTAACCAAAGCAGGCAGTCGCTAAATAAAAGCGAGCATCAAACCCGAATGCCTGATCAACCGAAGCTGATCTTCTGCTAATCAAAGTCGGCATTCTCTAAATAAAAGCGACAATCGAACTTGAAGGCCGGATCAACCGAAGCTGATATTCTGCTAACTAAAGCAGACATTCGCTAAATAAAAGCGAGCATCGAACCCGAAGGCCGGATCAACAGAAGTTGATCTTCTGCTAATCTAAGCAGGCATTCGCTAAATAAAAGCGAGCATCCAACCCGAAAGCTGGATCAGCCGAAGCTGATCTTCTGCTCCTCGAAGCAGGCATTCGCTACATAAAAGCTAGCATCGAACCCGAAGGTTTGATCAACCGAAGCTGATCTTTTGCTATCCAAAGCAGGCATATGCTAAATAAAAGCGAGCATCGAACCCGAAGGCCTGAACAACCGAAGCTGATCTTCTGCTAACCAAAGCAGGCATTCGCGAAATAAAAGCGAGCATGGAACCCGAAGGTCGGATCAACCGAAGCTGATCTTCTGCTAACCAAAGCAGGCATTCGCTAAATAAAAGCGAGCATCAAACCCGAAGGTTTGATCAACCGATGTTGATCTTCTGCTATCCAAAGCAGGCATTCGCTAAATAAAAGCGAGCATCGAACCCGAAAGCTCGATCAACCGAAGCTGATCTTCTGCTAACCAAACAGGAATTCGCTAAATAAAAGCGAGCATCGAACCCGAAGGCAGGATCAACCGAGGCTGATCATCTGCTATCCAAAGCAGGCATTCGTTAAATAAAACCGAGCGTCGAACCCGAAGGCCCGATCAACCGAAGCTGAACTTCTGCTAACAAAAGTAGGCATTCACTAAATAAAAGCGAGCATGGAACCCGAAGGTCAGATCAACCGAAGCTGATCTTCTGCTAACCAAAGCAGGAATTCGCTAAATAAAAGCGAGCATCAAACCCGAAGGCCCGATCAACAGAAGTTGATATTCTGCTATCCAGAGCAGGCATTCGCTAAATAAAAGCGAGCATCGAACTCAAAGGCCCGATCAACCGAAGCTGATCTTCTGCTAACCAAACAGGCCTTCGCTAAATAAAAGCGAGCAACGAACCCGAAGGCCGGATCAACCGAAGCTGATCATCTGCTATCTAAAGCAGGCATTCTCTAAATAAAACCGAGCGTCGTACCCGAATGCCGGATCAACCAAAGCTGATCTTCTGCTAACCAAAGCAGGCATTCGCTAAATAAAAGCGAGCATCGAACCCGAATGCCGGATAAACCGAAGCTGATTTTCTGCTAACCAAAGTTGGCATTCTCTTATTAAAATCGAGCATCGAACTTGAAGGCCGGATCAACCGAAGCTGATCTTTTACTAACTAAAGCAGACATTCGCTAAATAAAAGCGAGCATCGAACCCGAAGGCCGGATCAAAAGAAGCTGATCTTCTGCTAATCTAAGCAGGCATTCGCTAAATAAAAGCGAGCATCAAACCCGAAGGCTGGATCAACCGAAGCTGATCTTCTGCTCCTCGAAGCAGGCATTCGCTAAATAAAAGCGAGCATGGAACCCGAAGGTCGGATCAACCGAAGCTGATCTTCTGCTAACCAAAGCAGGCATTCGCTAAATAAAAGCGAGCATCAAACCCGAAGGCCCGATCAACAGAAGTTGATCTTCTGCTATCGAAAGCAGGCATCGAACTCGAAGGCCCGATCAACCGAAGCTGATCTTCTGCTAACCAAACAGGCATTCGCTAAATAAAAGCGAGCATCGAACCCGAAGGCCGGATCAACCGAAGTTGATCATCTGCTATCTAAATCAGGCATTCGCTAAATAAAACTGAGGGTCGAACCCGAAGGCCCGATCAACCGAAGCTGATCTTCTGCTAACAAAAGCAGGCATTCGCTAAATAAAACGAGCATCTAACCCGAATGCCGGATCAACCGAAGCTGATCTTCTGCTAACCAAAGCCGGCATTCTCTAAATAAAAGCGACAATCGAACTTGAAGGCCGGATCAACCGAAGCTGATCTTCTGCTAACTAAAGCAGACATTCGCTAAATAAAAGCGAGCATCGAACCCGAAGGCCGGATCAACAGAAGTTGATCTTCTGCTAATCTAAGCAGGCATCCGCTAAATAAAAGCGAGCATCAAACCCGAAAGTTGGATCAACCGAAGCTGATCTTCTGCTCCTCGAAGCATGTATTCGCTACATAAAAGCGAGCATCGAACCCGAAGGTTTAATCAACCGAAGCTGATCTTCTGCTATCCAAAGCAGGCATACGCTAAATAAAAGGGAGCATCGAACCCGAAGGCCTGAACAACCGAAGCTGATCTTCTGTTAACCAAAGCAGGCATTCGCTAAATAAAAGCGAGCATCTAACCCGAATGCCTGATCAACCGAAGCTGATCTTCTGCTAATCAAAGCCGACATTCTCTAAATAAAAGCGACAATTGAACTTGAAGGCCGGATCAACCGAAGCTGATCTTCTGCTAACTAAAGCAGACATTCGCTAAATAAAAGAGAGCATCGAACCCGAAGGCCGGATCAACAGAAGTTGATCTTCTGCTAATCTAAGCAGGCATTCGCTAAATAACAGCGAGCATCCAACCCGAAAGCTGGATCAGCCGAAGCTGATCTTCTGCTCCTCGAAGCAGGCATTCGCTACATAAAAGCGAGCATCGAACCCGAAGGTTTTATCAACCGAAGCTGATCTTTTGCTATCCAAAGCAGGCATATGCTAAATAAAAGCGAGTATCGAACCCGAAGGCCTGAACAACCGAAGCTGATCTTCTGCTAACCAAAGCAGGCATTCGCGAAATAAAAGCGAGCATGGAACCCGAAGGTCGGATCAACCGAAGCTGATCTTCTGCTAACCAAAGCAGGCATTCGCTAAATAAAAGCGAGCATCAAACCCAAAGGCCCGATCAACAGAAGTTGATCTTCTGCTATCCAAAGCAGGCATTCGCTAAATAAAAGCGAGCATCGAACCCGAAAGCTCGATCAACCGAAGCTGATCTTCTGCTAACCAAACAGGAATTCGCTAAATAAAAGCGAGCATCGAACCCGAAGGCTGGATCAACCGAGGCTGATCATCTGCTATCCAAAGCAGGCATTCGTTAAATAAAACCGAGCGTCGAACCCGAAGGCCCGATCAACCGAAGCTGAACTTCTGCTAACAAAAGTAGGCATTCACTAAATAAAAGCGAGCATGGAACCCGAAGGTCAGATCAACCGAAGCTGATCTTCTGCTAACCAAAGCAGGAATTCGCTAAATAAAAGCGAGCATCAAACCCGAAGGCCCGATCAACAGAAGTTGATCTTCTGCTATCCAAAGCAGGCATTCGATAAATAAAAGCGAGCATCGAACTCAAAGGCCCGATCAACCGAAGCTGATCTTCTGCTAACCAAACAGGCCTTCGCTAAATAAAAGCGAGCAACGAACCCGAAGGCCGGATCAACCGAAGCTGATCATCTGCTATCTAAAGCAGGCATTCGCTAAATAAAACCGAGCGTTAAACCCGAAGGCCCGATCAACCGAAGCTGATCTTCTGCTAACCAAAGCAGGCATTCGCTAAATAAAAGCGAGCATCGAACCCGAATGCCGGATCAACCGAAGCTGATCTTCTACTAACCAAAGTTGGCATTCTCTAAGTAAAAGCGACAATCGAACTTGAAGGCCGGATCAACCGAAGCTGATCTTCTGCTAACTAAAGCAGACATTCGCTAAATAAAAGCGAGCATCGAACCCGAAGGCCGGATCAACAGAAGTTGATCTTCTGCTAATCTAAGCAGGCATTCGCTAAATAAAAGCGAGCATCAAACCCGAAGGCTGGATCAACCGAAGCAGATCTTCTGCTCCTCGAAGCAGGCATTCGCTACATAAAAACGAGCATCGAACCCGAAGGTTTGATCAACCGAAGTTGATCTTCTGCTATCCAAAGCAGGCATATGCTAAATAAAAGCGAGCATCGAAACCGAAGGCCTGAACAACCGAAGCTGATCTTCTGCTAACCAAAGCGGGCATTCGCTAAATAAAAGCGAGGATGGAACCCGAAGGTCGGATCAACCGAAGCTGATCTTTTGCTAACCAAAGCAGGCATTCGCTAAATAAAAGCGAGCATCAAACCCGAAGGCCCGATCAACAAAAGTTGATATTCTGCTATGCAAAGCAGGCATTCGCTAAATAAAAGCGAGCATCGAACCCGAAGGCCCGATCAACCAAAGCTGATCTTCTGCTAACGAAACAGGCATTCGCTAAATAAAAGTGACCATCGAAGCCGAAAGCCGGATCAATCGAAGCTGATCATCTGCTATCGAAAGCAGGCATTCTCTAAATAAAACCGAGCGTCGTACCCGAATGTCGGATCAACCAAAGTTGATCTTCTGCTAACCAAAGCAGGCATTCGCTAAATAAAAGCGAGCATCGAACCCGAATGCACGATCAACCGAAGCTGATTTTCTGCTAACCAAAGCTGGCATTCTCTTATTAAAATCGAGCATCGAACTTGAAGGCCGGATCAACCGAAGCTGATCTTCTACTAACTAAAGCAGACATTCGCTAAATAAAAGCGAGCATCGAACCCGAAGGCCGGATCAAAAGAAGCTGATCTTCTACTAATCTAAGCACGAATTCGCTAAATAAAAGCGAGCATCAAACCCGAAGGCTGGATCAACCGAAGCTGATCTTCTGCTCCTCGAAGCAGGCATTCGCTAAATAAAAGCGAGCATGGAACCCGAAGGTCGGATCAACCGAAGCTGATCTTCTGCTAACCAAAGCAGGCATTCGCTAAATAAAAGCGAGCATCAAACCCTAAGGCCCGATCAACAGAAGTTGATCTTCTGCTATCGAAAGCAGGCATCGAACTCGAAGGCCCGATCATCCGAAGCTGATCTTCTGCTAACCAAACAGGCATTCGCTAAATAAAAGCGAGCATCGAACCCGAAGGCCGGATCAACCGAAGTTGATCATCTGCTATCAAAGCACGCATTCGCTAAATAAAACTGAGGGTCGAACCCGAAGGCCCGATCAACCGAAGCTGATCTTCTGCTAACCAAAGCAGGCATTCGCTAAATAAAACGAGCATCTAACCCGAATGCCAGATCAAACGAAGCTGATCTTCTACTAACCAAAGCCGGCATTCTCTAAATAAAAGCGACAATCGAACTTGAAGGCCGGATCAACCGAAGCTGATCTTCTGCTAACTAAAGCAGACATTCGCTAAATAAAAGCGAGCATCGAACCCGAAGGCCGGATCAACAGAAGCTGATCTTCTGCTAATCTAAGCAGGCATCCGCTAAATAAAAGCGAGCATCAAACCCGAAAGTTGGATCAACCGAAGCTGATCTTCTGCTCCTCGAAGCATGTATTCGCTACATAAAAGCGAGCATCGAACCCGAAGGTTTAATCAACCGAAGCTGATCTTCTGCTATCCAAAGCAGGCATACGCTAAATAAAAGGGAGCATCGAACCCGAAGGCATGAACAACCGAAGTTGATCTTCTGTTAACCAAAGCAGGCATTCGCTAAATAAAAGCGAGCATCTAACCCGAATGCCTGGTCAACCGAAGCTGATCTTCTGCTAATCAAAGCCGGCCTTCTCTAAATAAAAGCGACAATCGAACTTGAAGGCCGGATCAACTGAAGCTGATCTTCTACTAACTAAAGCAGACATTCGCTAAATAAAAGCGAGCATCGAACCCGAAGGCCGGATCAACAGAAGTTGATCTTCTGCTAATCTAAGCAGGCATTCGCTAAATAAAAGCGAGCATCCAACCCGAAAGCTGGATCAGCCGAAGCTGATCTTCTGCTCCTCGAAGCAGGCATTCGCTACATAAAAGCGAGTATCGAACCCGAAGGTTTGATCAACCGAAGCTGATCTTTTGCTATCCAAAGCAGGCATATGCTAAATAAAAGCGAGCATCGAACCCGAAGGCCTGAACAACCGAAGCTGATCTTATGCTAACCAAAGCAGGCATTCGCGAAATAAAAGCGAGCATGGAACCCGAAGGTCGGATCAACGGAAGCTGATCTTCTGCTAACCAAAGCAGGAATTCGCTAAATAAAACCGAGCATCAAACCCAAAGGCCCGATCAACAGAAGTTGATCTTCTGCTATCCAAAGCAGGCATTCGCTAAATAAAAGCGAGCATCGAACCCGAAAGCTCGATCAACCGAAGCTGATCTTCTGCTAACCAAACAGGCATTCGCTAAATAAAAGCGAGCATCGAACCCGAAGGCTGGATCAACCGAGGCTGATCATCTGCTATCCAAAGCAGGCATTCGTTAAATAAAACCGAGCGTCGAACCCGAAGGCCCGATCAACCGAAGCTGAACTTCTGCTAACAAAAGTAGGCATTCACTAAATAAAAGCGAGCATGGAACCCGAAGGTCAGATCAACCAAAGCTGATCTTCTGCTAACCAAAGCAGGCATTCGCTAAATAAAAGCGAGCATCAAACCCGAAGGCCCGATCAACAGAAGTTGATCTTCTGCTATCCAAAGCAGGCATTCGCTAAATAAAAGCGAGCATCGAACTCAAAGACCCGATCAACCGAAGCTGATCTTCTGCTAACCAAACAGGCCTTCGCCAAATAAAAGAGAGCAACGAACCCGAAGGCCGGATCAACCGAAGCTGATCATCTGCTATCTAAAGCAGGCATTCGCTAAATAAAACCGAGCGTCAAACCCGAAGGCCCGATCAACCGAAGCTGATCTTCTGCTAACCAAAGCAGGCATTCGCTAAATAAAAGCGAGCATCGAACCCGAATGCCGGATCAACCGAAGCTGATCTTCTACTAACCAAAGTTGGCATTCTCTAAATAAAAGCGACAATCGAACTTGAAGGCCGGATCAACCGAAGCTGATCTTCTGCTAACTAAAGCAGACATTCGCTAAATAAAAGCGAGCATCGAACCCGAAGGCCGGATCAACAGAAGTTGATCTTCTGCTAATCTAAGCAGGCATTCGCTAAATAAAAGCGAGCATCAAAACCGAAGGCTAGATCAACCGAAGCAGATCTTCTGCTCCTCGAAGCAGGCATTCGCTACATAAAAACGAGCATCGAACCCGAAGGTTTGATCAACCGAAGTTGATCTTCTGCTATCCAAAGTAGGCATATGCTAAATAAAAGCGAGCATCGAAACCGAAGGCCTGAACAACCGAAGCTGATCTTCTGCTAACCAAAGCGGGCATTCGCTAAATAAAAGCGAGGATGGAACCCGAAGGTCGGATCAACCGAAGCTGATCTTCTGCTAACCAAAGCAGGCATTCGCTAAATAAAAGCGAGCATCAAACCCGAAGGCCCGATCAACAAAAGTTGATATTCTGCTATCCAAAGCAGGCATTCGCTAAATGAAAGTGAGCATCGAACCCGAAGGACCGATCAACCAAAGTTGATCTTCTGCTAACCAAACAGGCATTCGCTAAATAAAAGCGACCATCGAAGCCGAAAGCCGGATCAACCAAAGCTGATCATCTGCTATCGAAAGCAGGCATTCTCTAAATAAAACCGAGCGTCGTACCCGAATGCCGGATCAACCAAAGCTGATCTTCTGCTAACCAAAGCAGGCATTCGCTAAATAAAAGTGAGCATCGAACCTGAATGCCGGATCAACCGAAGCTGATTTTCTGCTAACCAAAGCTGGCATTCTCTTATTAAAATCGAGCATCGAACTTGAAGGCCGGATCAACCGAAGCTGATCTTCTGCTAACTAAAGCAGACATTCGCTAAATAAAAGCGAGCATCGAACCCGAACGCCGGATTAAAAGAAGCTGATCTTCTACTAATCTAAGTAGGCATTCGCTAAATAAAAGCGAGCATCAAACCCGAAGGCTGGATCAACCGAAGATGATCTTTTGCTCCTCGAAGCAGGCATTCGCTAAATAAAAGCGAGCATGGAACCCGAAGGTCGGATCAACCAAAGCTGATCTTCTGCTAACCAAAGCAGGCATTCGCTAAATAAAAGCGAGCATCAAACCCGAAGGCCCGATCAACAGAAGTTGATCTTCTGCTATCCAAAGCAGGCATCGAACTCGAAGGCCCGATCAACCGAAGCTGATCTTCTGCTAACCAAACAGGCATTCGCTAAATAAAAGCGAGCATCGAACCTGAAGGCCGAATCAACCGAAGTTGATCATCTGCTATCTAAAGCAGGCATTCGCTAAATAAAACTGAGGGTCGAAACCGAAGGCCCGATCAAACGAAGCTGATCTTCTGCTAACCAAAGCAGGCATTCGCTAAATAAAACGAGCATCTAACCCGAATGCCGGATCAACCGAAGCTGATCTTCTGCTAACCAAAGCCGGCATTCTCTAAATAAAAGCGACAATCGAACTTGAAGGCCGGATCAACCGAAGCTGATCTTCTGCTAACTAAAGCAGACATTCGCTAAATAAAAGCGAGCATCGAACCCGAAGGCCGGATCAACAAAAGCTGATCTTCTGCTAATCTAAGCAGACATTCGCTAAATAAAAGCGAGCATCAAACCCGAAAGCTGGATCAACCGAAGCTGATCATCTGCTATCCAAAGCAGGCATTCGCTACATAAAAGCGAGCATCGAACCCGAAGGTTTGATCAACCAAAGCTGATCTTCTGCTATCCAAAGCAGGCATATGCTAAATAAAAGGGAGCATCGAACCCGAAGGCCTGAACAACTGAAGCTGATTTTCTGCTAACCAAAGCAGGCATTCGCTAAATAAAAGCGAGCATGGAACCCGAAGGACGGATCAACCGAAGCTGATCTTCTGCTAACCAAAGCAGGAATTCGCTAAATAAAAGAGAGCATCAAACCCGAAGGCCCGATCAACAGAAGTTGATCTTCTGCTATCCAAAGCAGGCATTCGCTAAATATAAGCGAGCATCGAACCTGAAAGCCCGATCAACCGAAGCTGATCTTCTGCTAACTAAACAGGCATTCGCTAAATAAAAGCGAGCATCGAACCCGAAGGCCGGATCAACCGAAGCTGATCATCTGCTATCCAAAGCAGGCATTCGTTAAATAAAACCGAGCGTCAAACCCGAAGGCCCGATCAACCGAAGCTGAACTTCTGCTAACCATAGTAGGCATTCGCTAAATAAAAGTGAGCATGGTACCCGAAGGTCGGATCAACCGAAGCTGATCTTTTGCTAACCAAAGCAGGCATTCGCTAAATAAAAGCGAGCATCAAACCCGAAGGCCCGATCAACAGAAGTTGATCTTCTGCTATCCAAAGCAGGCATTCGGTCAATAAACCCGAGCATCGAACTCAAAGGCCCGATCAACCAAAGCTGATCTTCATGCTAACCAAACAGGCATTCGCTAAATAAAAGAGAGCATCGAACCCGAAGGCCGGATCAACCGAAGCTGATCATCTGCTATCCAAAGTAGGCATTCGCTAAATAAAACCGAGCGTCAAACCCGAAGGCCCGATCAACCAAAGCTGATCTTCTGCTAACCAAAGCAGGCATTCGCTAAATAAAAGCGAGCATCGAACCCGAATGCCGGATCAACCGAAGCTGATCTTCTGCTAACCAAAGTTGGCATTCTCTAAATAAAAGCGACAATCAAACTTGAAGGCCGGATCAACCGAAGCTGATCTTCTGCTAAGTAAAGCAGATATTCGCTAAATAAAAGCGAGCATCGAACCCGAAGGACGGATCAACAGAAGTTGATCTTCTGCTAATCTAAGCAGGCATTCACTAAATAAAAGCGAGCATCAAACCCGAAGGCTGGATCAACCGAAGCAGATCTTCTGCTCCTCGAAGCAGGCATTTGCTACATAAAAACGAGCATCGAACCCGAAGGTTTGATCAACCGAAGCTGATCTTCTGCTAACCAAAGCAGGCATTCGCTAAATAAAAGAGAGCATGGAACCCAAAGGTGGATCAACCAAAGCTGATCTTCTGCTAACCAAAGCAGGCATTCGCTAAATAAAAGAGAGCATCAAACCCGAAGGCCCGATCAACAGAAGTTGATCTTTTGCTAATCTATGCAGGCATTCGCTAAATAAAAGTGTGCATCGAACCTGAAGGCTGGATCAATCGAAGCTGATCTTCTGCTCCTCGAAGCAGGCATTCGCTAAATAAAAGCGAGCATCAAACCCGAAGGCCCGATCAACCGAAGCTAATCTTCTGCTAACCAAAGCAGGCATTCGCTAAATAAAGGAGAGCATCGAACCCGAAGACCGGATCTACCGAAGTTGTTCTTCAGCTATCGAAAGCAGGCATTCGCTAAATAAAAGCGAGCATCGAATCCGAAGGCCCGATCAACCGAAGCTGATCTTCTGCTAACCAAAGCAGGCATTCGCTAAATAAAAGCAAGCATCGAACCCGAAGGTCGGATCAACCAAAGCTGATCTTCTGCTATCCCAAGCAGGCATTTGCTAAAAAAAGCGAGCATCGAACCCGAAGGCCCGATCAACCGAAGCAGATCTTCTGCTATCCAAAGCAGGCATTCGCTAAATAAAAGCGAGCATCGAACTCGAAGGCCCGACCAACCGAAGCTGATCTTCTGCTAACCAAAGCAGGCATTCTCTAAATAAAAGAGAGCATCGAACCCGAAGTTCGGATCAACCAAAGCTGTTCTTCAGCTATCGAAAGCAGGCATTCGCTAAATCAAAGCGAGCATCGAATCCGAAGGCCCGATCAACCGAAGCTGATCTTCTGCTAAACAAAGCAGGCATTCGCTAAATAAAAGCAAGCATCGAACCCGAAGGTCGGATCAACCGAAGCTGATCTTCTGCAATCCCAAGCAGGCATTTGCTAAATAAAGCGAACATCGAACCCGAAGGCCCGATCAACCGAAGCTGATCTTCTGCTAACCAAAGCAGGCATTCGCTAAATAAAAGCGAGCATCGAACCCGAAGGCTGGATCAACCGAAGCTGATCTTCTGCTCCTCGAAGCAGGCATTCGCAAAATAAAAGCGAGCATCGAACCCGAAGGCCGGATCAACCGAAGCTGATCTTCTGCTAACCAAAGCAGACATTCGCTAAATAAAAGCGAGCATCGAACCCGAAGGCAGGATCAACCGAAGCTGATGTTCTGCTATCCAGAGCAGGCATTCGCTAAATAAAAGCGAGAATCGAACCCGAATGCCGGATCAACAGAAGTTGATCTTCTACTAATATAAGCATGCATTCGCTAAATAAAAGCGAGCATCAAACCCGAAGTCTGGATCAACCGAAGCTGATCTTCTCCTGCTCGAAGCAAGCATTCGCTAAATAAAAGCGAGCATCGAACCCGAAGGTCGGATCAACCGAAGCTGGTCTTCTCCTATCCAAAGTAGACATTCGCTAAATAAAAGCGAGCATTGAACCCGAAGGCCCATCAACCGAAGCTGATCTTCTGCTAAACAAAGCAGGCATTAGCAAAATAAAAGCGAGCATCGAACGCGAAGGTCGGATCAACTGAAGTTGATCTTCTGCTAATCTAAGAAGGCATTCGCTAAATAAAAGTGAGCATCGAACCCGGAGGCTGGATGATGTTCTGCTCCTCGAAGCAGGCATTCGCTAAATAAAAGCGATCATCAAACCTGAAGGCCATTATCAATCGAAGCTGATCTTCTGCTAATCAAAGTAGGCATTCGCTAAATAAAAGCGAGCTTCGAACCCGAAGGCCGGATCAACAGAAGCTGATCTTCTGCTAAGCTAAGCAGGCATTCGCTAAACAAAAGAGAGCATCAAACCCGAAGGCTGGATCAACCGAAGCTGATCTTCTGCTCCTCGAAGCAGGCATTCGTAAAATAAAAGCGAGCATCGAACCCGAAGGTTTGATCAACCGAAGCTGATCTTCTGCTATCTAAAGCAGGCATTCACTAGATAAAAGCGAGCATCGAACCCGAAGGCCCGATCAACCAAAGTTGATATTCTGCTAACCAAAGCAGGCATTCGCTAAATAAAAGCGAGCATGGAACCCGAAGGTCGGATCAACCGAAGCTGATCTTCTCCTAACCAAAGCAGGCATTCGCTAAATAAAAGCGAGCATCAAACCCGAAGGCCCTATCAACAGAAGTTGATTTTCTGCTATCCAAAGCAGGCATTCGCTAAATAAAAGCGAGCATCAAACTCGAAGGCCCTATAAAACGAAGCTAATCTTTTGCTAACCAAACAGGCATTCGCTAAATAAAAGGGAGCATCGAACCCGAAGGACGGATCAACCGAAGCTGATCATCTGCTATCCAAAGCAGCCATTCCCTAAATAAAATAGAGCGTTAAACCCGAAGGCCCGATCAACCGAAGCTGATCTTCTGCTAACCAAAGCAGGAATTCGCTAAATAAAAGCGAGCATCGAATCCGAAAACCGAATCAACCGAAGCTGATATTCTGCTAAACAAAGCTGGCATTCTCTAAATAAAAGCGAGAATAGAACTTGAAGGCCCGATAAACCGAAGTTGATCTTCTGCTAACTAAAGCAGACATTCGCTAAATAAAAGACAGCATCGAACCCGAAGGCCGGATCAACAGAAGCTGATCTTCTGCTAATCTAAGCAGGCATTCGCTAAATAAAAGCGAGCATCAAACCCGAAGGCTGGATCAACCGAAGCTGATCTTCTGCTCCTCGAAGCAGGCATTCGCTACATAAAAGCGAGCATCGAACCCGAAGGCCGGATCAACAGAAGCTGATCTTCTGCTAGCTAAGCAGGCATTCGCTAAATAAAAGAGAGCATCAAACCCGAAGGATGGATCAACCGAAGCTGATCTTCTGCTCCTCGAAGCAGGCATTCGCTAAATAAAAGAGAGCATCAAACCCGAAGGCTGGATCAACCGAAGCTGATCTTCTGCTCCTCGAAGTAGGCATTCGCTAAATAAAAGCGAGCATCGAACCCGAAGGTTTGATCAACCGAAACTGATCTTCTGCTATCCAAAGCAGGCATTCGCTAAATAAAAGCGAGCATCGAACCCGAAGGCCCGATCAACCGAAGCTGATCTTCTGCTAACCAAAGCAGGCATTCGCTAAATAAAAGCGAGCATCAAACCCGAAGGTCCGATCAACAGAAGCTGATCTTCTGCTATCCAAAGCAGGCATTCGCTAAATAAAAGCGAGCATGGAACCCGAAGCTCGGATCAATCGAAGCTGATCTTTTGCTAACCAAAGCAGGCATTCGCTAAATAAAAGCGAGCATCAAACCCAAAGGCCCGATAAACAGAAGTTGATCTTCTGCTATCCAAAGCAGGCATTCGCTAAATAAAAGCGAGCATCGAACTCGAAGGCCCTATCAACCGAAGCTGATCTTTTGCTAACCAAACAGGCATTTGCTAAATAAAAGCGAGCATCGAACTCGAAGGACGGATCAACCGAAGTTGATCATCTGCTATCCAAAGCAGCCATTCCCTAAATAAAATCGAGCGTCGAACCCGAAGGCCCGATCAACCGAAGTTGATCTTCTGCTAACCAAAGCTGGTATTCTCTAAATAAAAGCAAGAATCGAACTTGAAGGCCGGATAAACCGAAGCTGATCTTCTGCTAACTACAACAGACATTAGCTAAATAAAAGCGAGCATAGAACCCGAAGGCCAGATCAACAGAAGCTGATCTTCTGCTAATCTAAGCAGGCATTCGCTAAATAAAAGCGAGCATCAAACCCGAAGGCTGGATCAACCGAAGTTGATCTTCTGCTCCTCGAAGCAGGCATTCGCTAAATAAAAGCGAGCATCGAACCCGAAGGTTTGATCAACCGAAGCTGATCTTCTGCTATCCAAAGCAGACATTCGCTAAATAAAAGCGAGCATCGAACCCGAAGGCCCGATCAACCGAAGCTGATCTTCTGCTAACTAATGCAGGCATTCGCTAAATAAAAGCGAGCATGGAACCCGAAGGTCGGATCAACCAAAGCTGATCTTCTGCTAACCAAAGCAGGCATTCGCTAAATAAAAGCGAGCATCAAACCCGAAGGACCGATCAACAGAAGTTGATCTTCTGCTATCCAAAGCAGGCATTCGCTAAATAAAAGCGAGCATGGAACCCGAAGGTCGGATCAATCGAAGATGATCTTTTGCTAACAAAAGCAGGCATTCGCTAAATAAAAGCGAGCATCAAACCCGAAGGCCCGATCAACAGAAGTTGATCTTCTTCTATCCAAAGCAGGCATTCGCTAAATAAAAGCGAGCATCGAACTCGAAGGCCCTATCAACCGAAGCTGATCTTTTGCTAACCAAACAGGCATTCGCTAAATAAAAGCGAGCATCGAACCCGAAGGACGGATCAACCGAAGCTGATCATCTGCTATCCAAAGCAGCTATTCCCTAAATAAAATCGAGCGTCGAACCCGAAGGCCCGATCTACCGAAGCTGATCTTCTGCTAACTAAAGTAGGAATTCCTTAAATAAAAGCGAGCATCGAACCCGAATGCCGGATCAACCGAAGCTGATCTTCTGCTAACCAAAGCTGGAATTCTCTAAATAAAAGCGAGAATCGAACTTGAAAGCCGGATAAACCGAAGCTGATCTTCTGCTAATCTAAGCAGACATTCTCTAAATAAAAGCGAGCATAGAACCCGAAGGCCGAATCAACAGAAGTTGATCTTCTGCTAATCTAAGCAGGCATTCGCTAAATAAAAGCGAGCATCAAACCCGAAGGCTGGATCAACCGAAGCAAATCTTCTGCTCCTCGAAGCTGGCATTCGCTACATAAAAGCGAGCATCGAACCCAAAGGTTTGATTAACCGAAGTTGATCTTCTGCTATCCAAAGCAGGCATATGCTAAATAAATGCGAGCATCGAACCCGAAGGCCTGAACAACCGTAGCTGATCTTCTGCTAACCAAAGCAGGCATTCGCTAAATAAAAGGGAGCATGGAACCTGAAGGTTGGATCAACCGAAGCTGATCTTCTGCTAACCAAAGCAGGCATTCGGTAAATAAAAGCGAGCATCAAACCCGAAGGCCCGATCAACAGAAGTTGATATTCTGCTATCCAAAGCAGGCATTCGCTAAATAAAAGCGAGCATCGAACCCGAAGGCCCGATCAACCGAAGCTGATCTTCTGCTAACCAAACAGGCATTCGCTAAATAAAAGCAAGCACCGAACCCGAAGGCCCGATCAACCGAAGCTGATCATCTACTATCCAAAGCAGGCATTCACTAAATAAAACCGAGCGTCGAACCCAAAGGCCCGATCAACCGAAGGTGATATTCTGCTAACCAAAGCAGGCATTCACTACATAAAAGCGAGCATCGAACCCGAATGCCGGATCAACTGAAGCTGATCATCTTCTAACCAAAGCTGGCATTCTCTAAATAAAAGCGAGCATCGAACTTGAAGGCCGGATCAACCGAAGCTGATCTTCTGCTAACTAAAGCAGACATTCGCTAAATAAAAGCGAGCATCGAACCCGAAGGCCGGATCAACCGAAACTGATCTTCTACTAACCAAAGCAGGCATTAGCAAAATAAAAGCGAGCATCGAACCCGAAGGTCGGATCAACTGAAGCTGATCTTCGGCTAATCTAAGCAGGCATTCACTAAATAAAAGTAAGCATCGAACCCGAAGGCTGGATCAACCGAAGCTGATGTTCTGCTCCTCGAAGCAGGCATTCGCTAAATAAAAGCGATCATCAAACCTGAAGGCCGTATCAATCGAAGCTGATCTTCTGCTAACCAAAGTAGGCATTCGCTAAACAAAAGCGAGCATCGAACCCGAAGGCCGGATCAACAGAAGCTGATCTTCTGCTAAGCTAAGCAGGCATTCGCTAAACAAAAGAGAGCATCAAACCCGAAGGCTGGATCAACCGAAGCTGATCTTCTGCTCCTCGAAGCAGGCATTCGCTAAATAAAAGCGAGCATCAAACCCGAAGGTTTGATCAACCGAAGCTGATCTTCTGCTATCCAAAGCAGACATTCGCTAAATAAAAGCGAGCATCGAACCCGAAGGCCCGATCAACCGAAGCTGATCTTCTGCTAACCAATGCAGGCATTCGCTAAATAAAAGCGAGCATGGAACCCGAAGGTCGGATCAATCGAAGATGATCTTTTGCTAACAAAAGCAGGCATTCGCTAAATAAAAGCGAGCATCAAACCCGAAGGCCCGATCAACAGAAGTTGATCTTCTTCTATCCAAAGCAGGCATTCGCTAAATAAAAGCGAGCATGGAACCCGAAGGTCGGATCAATCGAAGATGATCTTTTGCTAACAAAAGCAGGCATTCGCTAAATAAAAGCGAGCATCAAACCCGAAGGCCCGATCAACAGAAGTTGATCTTCTTCTATCCAAAGCAGGCATTCGCTAAATAAAAGCGAGCATCGAACTCGAAGGCCCTATCAACCGAAGCTGATCTTTTGCTAACCAAACAGGCATTCGCTAAATAAAAGCGAGCATCGAACCCGAAGGACGGATCAACCGAAGCTGATCATCTGCTATCCAAAGCAGCTATTCCCTAAATAAAATCGAGCGTCGAACCCGAAGGCCCGATCTACCGAAGCTGATCTTCTGCTAACTAAAGTAGGAATTCCCTAAATAAAAGCGAGCATCGAACCCGAATGCCGGATCAACCGAAGCTGATCTTCTGCTAACCAAAGCTGGAATTCTCTAAATAAAAGCGAGAATCGAACTTGAAAGCCGGATAAACCGAAGCTGATCTTCTGCAAACTAAAGCATACATTCGCTAAATAAAAGCGAGCATAGAACCCGAAGGCCGGATCAACAGAAGTTGATCTTCTGCTAATCTAAGCAGGCATTCGCTAAATAAAAGCGATCATCAAACCTGAAGGCCGTATCAATCGAAGCTGATCTTCTGCTAACCAAAGTAGGCATTCGCTAAACAAAAGCGAGCATCGAACCCGAAGGCCGGATCAACAGAAGCTGATCTTCTGCTAAGCTAAGCAGGCATTCGCTAAACAAAAGAGAGCATCAAACCCGAAGGCTGGATCAACCGAAGCTGATCTTCTGCTCCTCGAAGCAGGCATTCGCTAAATAAAAGCGAGCATCAAACCCGAAGGTTTGATCAACCGAAGCTGATCTTCTGCTATCCAAAGCAGGCATTCGCTAAATAAAAGCGAGCATCGAACCCCAAGGCCCGATCAACCGAAGTTGATCTTCTTCTAACCAAAGCAGGCATTCGCTAAATAAAAGCGAGCATGGAACCCGAAGGTCGGATCAACCGAAGCTGATCTTCTGCTAACCAAAGCAGGCATTCGCTAAATAAAACTAGCATCAAACCCGAAGGACCGATCAACAGAAGTTGATCTTCTGCTATCCAAAGCAGGCATTCGCTAAATAAAAGCGAGCATCGAACTCGAAGGCCTTATCAACCGAAGCTGATCTTTTGCTAACCAAACAGGCATTCGCTAAATAAAAGCGAGCATCGAACCCGAAGGACGGATCAACCGAAGCTGATCATCTGCTATCCAAAGCAGCCATTCCCTAAATAAAATCAAGCGTCAAACCCGAAGGCCCGATCAACCGAAGCTGATCTTCTGCTAACCAAAGCAGGAATTCGCTAAATAAAAGCGAGCATCGAACCCGAATACCGGATCAACCGAAGCTGATCTTCTGCTAACCAAAGCTGGCATTCTCTAAATAAAAGCGAGAATCGAACATGAAGGTCGGATAAACCGAAGCTGATCTTCTGCTAACTAAAGCAGACACTCGCTAAATAAAAGCGAGCATCGAACCCGAAGGCCGGATAAACAGAAGCTGATCTTCTGCTAATCTAAGCAGGCATTCGCTAAATAAAAGCGAGCATCAAACCCGAAGGCTGGATCAACCGAAGCTGATCTTCTGCTCCTCGAAGCAGGCAGTCGCTACATAAAAGCGAGCGTCGAACCCGAAGGCCGGATCAACAGAAGCTTATCTTCTGCTAAGCTAAGCAGGCATTCGCTAAATAAAAGAGAGCATCAAACCCGAAGGTTGGATCAACCGAAGCTGACCTTCTGCTCCTCGAAGCAGGCATTCGCTAAATAAAAGCGAGCATCGAACCCGAAGGTTTGATCAACCGAAGCTGATCTTCTGCTATCCAAAGCAGACATTCGCTAAATAAAAGCGAGCATCGAACCCGAAGGCCCGATCAACCGAAGCTGATCTTCTGCTAACCAATGCAGGCATTCGCTAAATAAAAGCGAGCATGGAACCCGAAGGTCGGATCAACCAAAGCTGATCTTCTGCTAACCAAAGCAGGCATTCGCTAAATAAAAGCGAGCATCAAACCCGAAGGACCGATCAACAGAAGTTGATCTTCTGCTATCCAAAGCAGGCATTCGCTAAATAAAAGCGAGCATGGAACCCGAAGGTCGGATCAATCGAAGATGATCTTTTGCTAACAAAAGCAGGCATTCGCTAAATAAAAGCGAGCATCAAACCCGAAGGCCCGATCAACAGAAATTGATCTTCTTCTATCCAAAGCAGGCATTCGCTAAATAAAAGCGAGCATCGAACTCGAAGGCCCTATCAACCGAAGCTGATCTTTTGCTAACCAAACAGGCATTCGCTAAATAAAAGCGAGCATCGAACCCGAAGGACGGATCAACCGAAGCTGATCATCTGCTATCCAAAGCAGCTATTCCCTAAATAAAATCGAGCATCGAACCCGAAGGCCCGATCTACCGAAGCTGATCTTCTGCTAACCAAAGCAGGAATTCCCTAAATAAAAGCGAGCATCGAACCCGAATGCCGGATCAACCGAAGCTGATCTTCTGCTAACCAAAGCTGGAATTCTCTAAATAAAAGCGAGAATCGAACTTGAAAGCCGGATAAACCGAAGCTGATCTTCTGCAAATTAAAGCAGACATTCGCTAAATAAAAGCGAGCATAGAACCCGAAGGCCGGATCAACAAAAGTTGATCTTCTGCTAATCTAAACAGGCATTCGCTAAATAAAAGCGAGCATCAAACCCGAAGGCTGGATCAACCGAAGCAGATCTTCTGCTCCTCGAAGCAGGCATTCGCTACATAAAAGCGAGCATCGAACCCAAAGGTTTGATTAACCGAAGTTGATCTTCTGCTATCCAAAGCAGGCATATGCTAAATAAATGCGAGCATCGAACCCGAAGGCCTGAACAACCGTAGCTGATCTTCTTCTAACCAAAGCAGGCATTCGCTAAATAAAAGGGAGCATGGAACCTGAAGGTTGGATCAACCGAAGCTGATCTTCTGCTAACCAAAGCAGGCATTCGGTAAATAAAAGCGAGCATCAAACCCGAAGGCCCGATCAACAGAAGTTGATATTCTGCTATCCAAAGCAGGCATTCGCTAAATAAAAGCGAGCATCGAACCCGAAGGCCCGATCAACCGAAGCTGATCTTCTGCTAACCAAACAGGCATTCGCTAAATAAAAGCAAGCACCGAACCCGAAGGCCCGATCAACCGAAGCTGATCATCTACTATCCAAAGCAGGCATTCACTAAATAAAACCGAGCGTCGAACCCAAAGGCCCGATGAACCGAAGGTGATATTCTGCTAACCAAAGCAGGCATTCGCTAAATAAAAGCGAGCATCGAACCCGAATGCCGGATCAACTGAAGCTGATCATCTTCTAACCAAAGCTGGCATTCTCTAAATAAAAGCGAGCATCGAACTTGAAGGCCGGATCAACCGAAGCTGATCTTCTGCTAACTAAAGCAGACATTCGCTAAATAAAAGCGAGCATCGAACCCGAAGGCCGGATCAACCGAAACTGATCTTCTGCTAACCAAAGCAGGCATTAGCAAAATAAAAGCGAGCATCGAACCCGAAGGTCGGATCAACTGAAGCTGATCTTCTGCTAATCTAAGCAGGCATTCGCTAAATAAAAGTGAGCATCGAACCCGAAGGCTGGATCAACCGAAGCTGATGTTCTGCTCCTCGAAGCAGGCATTCGCTAAATAAAAGCGATCATCAAACCTGAAGGCCGTATCAATCGAAGCTGATCTTCTGCTAACCAAAGTAGGCATTCGCTAAACAAAAGCGAGCATCGAACCCGAAGGCCGGATCAACAGAAGCTGATCTTCTGCTAAGCTAAGCAGGCATTCGCTAAACAAAAGAGAGCATCAAACCCGAAGGCTGGATCAACCGAAGCTGATCTTCTGCTCCTCGAAGCAGGCATTCGCTAAATAAAAGCGAGCATCAAACCCGAAGGTTTGATCAACCGAAGCTGATCTTCTGCTATCCAAAGCAGGCATTCGCTAAATAAAAGCGAGCATCGAACCCGAAGGCCCGATCAACCGAAGTTGATCTTCTTCTAACCAAAGCAGGCATTCGCTAAATAAAAGCGAGCATGGAACCCGAAGGTCAGATCAACCGAAGCTGATCTTCTGCTAACCAAAGCAGGCATTCGCTAAATAAAAGCGAGCATCAAACCCGAAGGCCCGATCAACAGAAGTTGATCTTCTGCTATCCAAAGCAGGCATTCGCTAAATAAAAGCGAGCATCGAACTCGAAGGCCCTATCAACCGAAGCTGATCTTTTGCTAACCAAACAGGCATTCGCTAAATAAAAGCGAGCATCGAACCCGAAGGACGGATCAACCGAAGCTGATCATCTGCTATCCAAAGCAGCCATTCCCTAAATAAAATCAAGCGTCAAACCCGAAGGCCCGATCAACCGAAGCTGATCTTCTGCTAACCAAAGCAGGAATTCGCTAAATAAAAGCGAGCATCGAACCCGAATACCGGATCAACCGAAGCTGATCTTCTGCTAACCAAAGCTGGCATTCTCTAAATAAAAGCGAGAATCGAACATGAAGGCCGGATAAACCGAAGCTGATCTTCTTCTAACTAAAGCAGACACTCGCTAAATAAAAGCGAGCATCGAACCCGAAGGCCGGATCAACAGAAGCTGATCTTCTGCTAATCTAAGCAGGCATTCGCTAAATAAAAGCGAGCATCAAACCCGAAGGCTGGATCAACCGAAGCTGATCTTCTGCTCCTCGAAGCAGGCAGTCGCTACATAAAAGCGAGCGTCGAACCCGAAGGCCGGATCAACAGAAGCTGATCTTCTGCTAAGCTAAGCAGGCATTCGCTAAATAAAAGAGAGCATCAAACCCGAAGGTTGGATCAACCGAAGCTGACCTTCTGCTCCTCGAAGCAGGCATTCGCTAAATAAAAGCGAGCATCGAACCCGAAGGTTTGATCAACCGAAGCTGATCTTCTGCTATCCAAAGCAGACATTCGCTAAATAAAAGTGAGCATCGAACCCGAAGGCCCGATCAACCGAAGCTGATCTTCTGCTAACCAATGCAGGCATTCGCTAAATAAAAGCGAGCATGGAACCCGAAGGTCGGATCAACCGAAGCTGATCTTCTGCTAACCAAAGCAGGCATTCGCTAAATAAAAGCGAGCATCAAACCCGAAGGACCGATCAACAGAAGTTGATCTTCTGCTATCCAAAGCAGGCATTCGCTAAATAAAAGCGAGCATGGAACCCGAAGGTCGGATCAATCGAAGATGATATTTTGCTAACAAAAGCAGGCATTCGCTAACTAAAAGCGAGCATCAAACCCGAAGGCCCGATCAACAGAAGTTGATCTTCTTCTATCCAAAGCAGGCATTCGCTAAATAAAAGCGAGCATCGAACTCGAAGGCCCTATCAACCGAAGCTGATCTTTTGCTAACCAAACAGGCATTCGCTAAATAAAAGCGAGCATCGAACCCGAAGGACGGATCAACCAAAGCTGATCATCTGCTATCCAAAGCAGCTATTCCCTAAATAAAATCGAGCGTCGAACCCGAACGCCCGATCTACCGAAGCTGATCTTCTGCTAACTAAAGTAGGAATTCCCTAAATAAAAGCGAGCATCGAACCCGAATGCCGGATCAACCGAAGCTGATCTTCTGCTAACCAAAGCTGGAATTCTCTAAATAAAAGCGAGAATCGAACTTGAAAGCCGGATAAACCGAAGCTGATCTTCTGCAAACTAAAGCAGACATTCGCTAAATAAAAGCGAGCATAGAACCCGAAGGCCGGATCAACAGAAGTTGATCTTCTGCTAATCTAAGCAGGCATTCGCTAAATAAAAGCGAGCATCGAACCCGAAGGCTGGATCAACCGAAGCAGATCTTCTGCTCCTCGAAGCAGGCATTCGCTACATAAAAGCGAGCATCGAACCCAAAGGTTTGATTAACCGAAGTTGATCTTCTGCTATCCAAAGCAGGCATATGCTAAATAAATGCGAGCATCGAACCCGAAGGCCTGAACAACCGTAGCTGATCTTCTGCTAACCAAAGCAGGCATTCGCTAAATAAAAGGGAGCATGGAACCTGAAGGTTGGATCAACCGAAACTGATCTTCTGCTAACCAAACCAGGCATTCGGTAAATAAAAGCGAGCATCAAACCCGAAGGCCCGATCAACAGAAGTTGATATTCTTCTATCCAAAGCAGGCATTCGCTAAATAAAAGCGAGCATCGAACCCGAAGGCCCAATCAATCGAAGCTGATCTTCTTCTAACCAAACATGCATTCGCTAAATAAAAGCAAGCATCGAACCCGAAGGCCGGATCAACCGAAGCTGATCATCTACTATCCAAAGCAGGCATTCGCTACTAAAACCGAGCGTCGAACCCAAAGGCCCGATCAACCGAAGGTGATTTTCTGCTAACCAAAGCAGGCATTCGCTAAATAAAAGCGAGCATCGATCCCGAATGCCGGATCAACTGAAGCTGATCTTCTGCTAACCAAAGCTGGCATTCTCTAAATAAAAGCGAGCATCGAACTTGAAGGCCGGATCAACCGAAGCTGATCTTCTGCTAACTAAAGCAGACATTCGCTAAATAAAAGCGAGCATCGAACCCGAAGGCCGGATCAACAGAAGCTGATCTTTTGCTAATCTAAGCAGGCATTCGCTAAATAAAAGCGAGCATCAAACCCGAAGGCTGGATCAAATGAAACTGATCTTCTGCTCCTCGAAGCAAGCATTCGCTACATAAAAGCGAGCATTGAACCCGAAGGCCGGATCAACAGAAGCTGATCTTCTGCTAAGCTAAGCAAGCATTTGCTAAATAAAAGAGAGCATCAAACCCGAAGGCTGGATCAACCGAAGCTGATCTTCTGCTCCTCGAAGCAGGCATTCGCTAAATAAAAGCGAGCATCGAACCCGAAGGTTTGATCAACCGAAGCTGATCTTCTGCTATCCAAAGCAGGCATTCGCTAAATAAAAGCGAGCATCGAACCCGAAGGCCCGATCAACCGAAGCTGATGTTCTGCTAACCAAAGCAGGCATTCGCTAAATAAAAGCGAGCATGGAACCCGAAGGTCGGATCAACCGAAGCTGATTTTCTGCTAACCAAAGCAGGCATTCGCTAAATAAAAGCGAGCATCAAACCGGAAGGCCCGATCAACAGAAGTTGATCTTCTGCTATCCAAAGCAGGCATTCGCTAAATAAAAGCGAGCATGGAACCCGAAGGTCAGATCAATCGAAGCTGATCTTTTGCTAACCAAAGCAGGCATTCGCTAAATAAAAGCGAGCATCAAACCCGAAGGCCCGATCAACAGAAGTTGATCTTCTGCTATCCAAAGCAGGCATTTGCTAAATAAAAGCGAACATCGAACTCGAAGGCCCTATCAACCGAAGCTGATCTTTTGCTAACTAAACAGGCATTCGCTAAGTAAAAGCGAGCATCGAACCCGAAGGACGGATCAACCGAAGCTGATCATCTGCTATCCAAAGCAGCCATTCCCTAAATAAAATCGAGCGTCGAACCCGAAGGCCCGATCAACCAAAGCTGATCTTCTGCTAACCAAAGCAGGAATTCGCTAAATAAAAGCGAGCATCGAACCCGAATGCCGGATCAACCAAAGCTGATCTTCTGCTAACCAAAGCTGGCATTCTCTAAATAAAAGCAAGAATCGAACTTGAAGGCAGGATAAACCGAAGCTGATCTTCTGCTAACTAAAGCAGACATTCGCTAAATAAAAGCGAGCATCGAACCCGAAGGCCGGATCAACAGAAGCTGATCTTCTGGTAATCTAAGCAGGCATTCGCTAAATAAAAGCGAGCATCAAACCCAAAGGCTGGATCAACCGAAGCTGATCTTCTGCTCCTCGAAGCAGGCATTCGCTACCTAAAAGCGAGCATCGAACCCGAATGTTTGATCAACCGAAGCTGATCTTCTGCTATCCAAAGCAGGAATTCGCTAAATAAAAGGGAGCATGGAACCTGAAGGTCGGATCAACCAAAGCTGATCTTCTGCTAACCAAAGCAGGAATTCGCTAAATAAAAGCGAGCATCAAACCCGAAGGCCCGATAAACAGAAGTTGATATTCTGCTATCCAAAGCAGGCATTCGCTAAATAGAAGCGAGCATCGAACCCGAAGGCCCGATCAACCGAAGCTGATCTTCTGCTAACCAAACAGGCATTCACTAAATAAAAGCGAGCATCGAACCCGAAGGCCGGATCAACAGAAGCTGATCATCTGCTATCCAAAGCAGGCATTCGCTAAATAAAACCGAGCGTCGAACCCAAAGGCCCGATCAACCGAAGGTGATCTTCTGCTAACCAAAGCAGGCATTCGCTAAATAAAAGCAAGCATCAATCCCGAATGCCGGATCAACCGAAGCTGATCTTCTGCTAACCAAAGCTGGCATTCTTTAAATAAAAGCGAGCATCGAACTTGAAGGCCGGATCAACCGAAGCTGATCTTCTGCTAACTAAAGCAGACATTCGCTAAATATAAGCGAGCATCGAACCCGAAGGCCGGATCAACAGAAGCTGATCTTTTGCTAATCTAAGCAGGCATTCGCTAAATAAAAGCGAGCATCAAACCCAAAGGCTGGATCAACCGAAGCTGATCTTCTGCTCCTCGAAGCAAGCATTCACTACATAAAAGCGAGCATTGAACCCGAAGGCCGAATCAACAGAAGCTGATCTTCTGCTAAGCTAAGCAAGCATTCGCTAAATAAAAGAGAGCATCAAACCCGAAGGCTGGATCAACCGAAGCTGATCTTCTGCTCCTCGAAGCAGGCATTCGCTAAATAAAAGCAAGCATCGAACCCGAAGGTTTGATCAACCGAAGCTGATCTTATGCTATCCAAAGAAGGCATTCGCTAAATAAAAGCGAGCATCGAACCCGAAGGCCCGATCAACCGAAGCTGATCTTCTGCTAACCAAAGCAGGCATTCGCTAAATAAAAGAGAGCATGGAACCCGAAGGTCGGATCAACCGAAGCTGATCTTCTGCTAACCAAAGCAGGCATTTGTTAAATAAAAGCGAGCATCAAACCCGAAGGCCCGATCAATAGAAGTTGATCTTCTGCTATCCAAAGCAGGCATTCGCTAAATAAAAGCGAGCATGGAACCCGAAGGTCAGATCAATCGAAGCTGATCTTTGCTAACCAAAGCAGGCATTCGCTAAATAAAAGCGAGCATCAAACCCGAAGGCCCGATCAACAGAAGTTGATCTTCTGCTATCCAAAGAAGGCATTCGCTAAATAAAAGCGAGCATCGAACTCGAAGGCCCTATCAACCGAAGCTAATCTTTTGCTAACAAAACAGGCATTCGCTAAATGAAAGCAAGCATCGAACCTGAAGGACGGATCAACCGAAGCTGATCATCTGCTATCCAAAGCAGCCATTCCCTAAATAAAATCGAGCGTCGAACCCGAAGGCCCGATCAACCGAAGCTGATATTTTGCTAACTAAAGCAGGAATTCGCTAAATAAAAGCGAGCATCGAACCCGAATGCCGGATCAACCGAAGCTGATCTTCTGCTAACCAAAGCTGGCATTCTCTAAATAAAAGCGAGAATCGAACTTTAAGGCCGGATAAACCGAAGCTGATCATTTGCTATCCAAAGCAAGCATTTGCTAAATAAAACCGAGCGTCGAACCCAAAGGCCCGATCAACCGAAGCTGATCTTCTGCTAACCAAAGCAGGCATTCGCTAAATAAAAGCGAGCATGGAACCCGAGGTCGGATCAACTGAAGCTCATCTTCTGCTAACCAAAGCAGGCATTCGCTAAATAAAAGCGAGCATCAAACCCGAAGGCCCGATCAACAGAAGTTGATATTCTGCTATCCATAGCAGGCATACGCTAAATAAAAGCAAGCATCGAACCCGAAGGCCCGATCAACCGAAGTTGATCATCTGCTATCCAAAGCAGGCATTCGCTAAATAAAACTGAGCGTCGAACCCAAAGGCCCGATCAACCGAAGCTAATCTTCTGCTAACTAAAGCAGGCATATGCTAAATAAAACCGAGCATCGAACCCAAAGGCCCAATCAACCAAAGCTAATCTTCTTCTAACTAAAGCAGACATTTGCTAAATAAAAGCGAGCATCGAACCCGAAGGCCGGATCAATAGAAGCTGATTTTTTGCTAATCTAAGCAGGCATTCGCTAAATAAAAGCGAGCATCAAACTCGAAGGCTGGATCAACCGAAGTTGATCTTCTGCTCCTCGAAGCAGGCATTCGCTAAATAAAAGCGAGCATCGAACCCGAAGGTTTAATCAACCGAAGCTGATCTTCTGCTATCCAAAGCAGGCATATGCTAAATAAAAGCGAGCATCAAACCCGAAGGCCCGATCGACCGAAGTTGATCTTCTGCTAACCAAAGCAGGCATTCGCTAAATAAAAGCGAGCATGGAACCCGAAGGTCGGATCAACCAAAACTGATCTTCTGCTAACCAAAGATGGCATTCGCTAAATAAAAGCGAGCATCAAACCCGAAGGCCCGATCAACCGAAGATGATCTTTTGCTAATCTAAGCAGGCATTCCCAAAATAAAAGCGAGCATCGAACCCGAAGGTCGGATCAACCGAAGCTAATCTTCTCCTATCCAAAGTAGGGATTCGCTAAATAAAAGCGAGCATCGAACCCGAAGGCCCGATCAACCGAAGCTGATCTTCTGCTAACCAAAGCAGGCATTAGCTAAATAAAAGCGAGCATCGAACCCGAAGGTCGGATCAACTGAAGCTGATCTTCTGTTAATCTAAGCAGGCATTCGCTAAATAAAAGTGAGCATTGAACATGAAGGCTGGATCAACCGAAGTTGATCTTCTGCTCCTCGAAGCAGGCATTCGCTAAATAAAAGCGAGCATCAAACCTGAAGGTCGTATCAATCGAAGTTGATCTTCTGCTAACCAAAGTAGGCATTCGCTAAATAAAGCGAGCATCAATCCCGAAGGCCGGATCAACAGAAGCTGATCTTCTGCTAAGCTAAGCAGGCATTCGTGTCGCTTCCACGAAAATAAGGTGCCGGCAAAATAGAAGAGTCGCCACCTTTCGTTATTTACCCCTCGGAAAGGTATAAGACAAGGTCATCGCAACCATTGTCTGGGTTCGGGAGTCGGTTACGCAAGGGGAAGGTATTATCACCCCTCGCGTCCGTCGTACTCGACAGGATCCATGCTTGTTGTGTTTACTGGATGAGTTGGTTTATCTATCTACCTATCAAGGATGGCTTAAACAGAAAAGAAAATGACTCTGCAAAGCGTCGCACTTTATGCCTACGTATTCTCATCAGAGAATGAGAAATCAGAGTCAACGTAGTTCGACCTACTACGGGTTACGGGGAAGGTGGCTCGCCAATACGTCAGTATTGTGCCTACGTACTCTCAACAGGTATGAGAGATCAGAGCTTACGTAGTTCGGGATAATACGGATTACGGGGATTCAGATTCATTTGTTTTATCGAGTAGGGTTAAACAACAGTTCCAGCAGTTAGGGGCAAAGCCTGTTTGCGTTGGCGTTGAAGTTTAACGACACTCTTTTCTTCAGAAAAGCTTTCCTTTGAATTATGGACCCACGGGGCAAAAAGGTTTGAAGTTTGTTTTCTGTCTTTTACGAAAGAGGTGTTTTTTATTGTGTTTGCAATTTCAATCGCACTAAAGACTATGACCTGAGAGTGAATGCGTAGCATGTCACCCAAAGGGTGCCATACTAAACATCCAGACTGTTGAAAAGAAACTCTCTAACAATCCTTTCTCAGATAGCTTAAGGCTCGTGACGTACGAAAGAAATCATTCATAATTACTGTTTTTTAATTTGTTTGAGATGAGAAGAGAGAACAGGCTTAACTAAAGGGAAACTATCAAGTCCTACTGTTGTCATGCCAAGGATTCATCCTATAGTTGAGGTTTGAGACAGGGAACTCCTAAAAGTTATCATGCATAGGTTTCAACCTAAAGTTCTAATCATCACTTCCTCGTCAAAGGAAATGAGATTCCTAGGGGATCATGTCAATGATAAACAGAAACAGATAAAGCATCAGCTTAAACAATAAACAGTATACGACTGTAAAATGCATGCAATGCAAATGAGGGAGGAAATGTGTGTGGGGTAGCAGCCTCCACAAGCTCATCTCAACCTCAAGCCAGATATGAATAACTGTAATCATACAGAAGAAATACCATTCCATCAAGCAAGATAGAATAACAACTGCAATCATACAGTAAAAATAACATGCTATCAAGCAAAATAAACCACATGGGCAAGGGAGCTGGGCTCTACCGAATACCCGCAAGCAAAGCCATACAATAACAATACAAGCAGAGGGAGCAACTCAACCTCTAGTGCAATCATGCTCCTAGATCAAAGTCAGTCTAGATATGAACTTATTCTAATGCATCAAGCAAGTCAAACAAGTCACAGCAATACAAAAAAGAAAACAGACAAGGAAGAAAGCAGATCAACCCCTCTTTCAATTCAAAGCTTCAGCTCTTCTAACAGCAATCCAGTCTTCAGACTTCAAGCACCCTTCAAGGCTATCATCCTCCATGACAAGTATCAACTTGTTTCTCCAAGGTTTCAATCCATCAAACCCAAGTATCAACTTGCTCTCTCTTCTCCAAGCTTCAACTCTTCAGTCAATTCCACCTTCAGGCTTCACTCTTAACTACAAGTATCAACTTGATTCCTTCAGGCCCTCCAAGCATCAATGTAAGTATCAACTCATCCTTTATTCCTCAAGCTTCATTGGATCTTCAAGCTCTACACTCAATCTCAATTAAATCCTCTTCATAAGTATCAACTTAGTCTTCAAGCTTCAGCTCTCTTTGCTTTGCCAGTATCAACTGGGTCTTCCTCAGCTACAAGCTTCAGCTTCTCAGAGTAATCTTCAATCACATGGAAGTGTCAGCTTCATCCTTCAATTCTTTGAGCCTCAGCTCTTAACTCCATCTCCATTGGATCTTCAAGTATCAACTTGGTCTTCTTGCTCTTCAAGCTTCAGCTGCAGTGGCAATGCTCAAGGAATCATCCTCTTCCACACTCTTCAATGAAGTTCTCATCTTCAAACTCAAGTCCAACATCTTTCAAGATACTCAAACCAGAAGACAATTGATTTAACAACATGCGTGGAAATGATAAACAACTTATTGACAACCAAAGGATGCCTGTAAGGGTTCATCATTATGAGAGACTGGTTCCCTCAAAGTTCTACTTCCCAGATAAAGCCACTCATCCCTCCAAAGGAGGGATGTGAATATCTTAGAAGGACTTTTAGTCATTGGGAGGAATGGAAGCACAAGATGCTTTCCACATTTGTGAAAGAAGTCATTCTAGTTCTAAGGCTCTCCCTATGTCTCCTACCTCCTAAATCTTCATCAGACACCTTCAGGCACAAGCAACTCCCAAGCTCCAAGCAACTTCAAGCATCCCCACCTTGTCTTCAACTTGTCTTCAATCTCAACCAAAGGCAAACAAAACAAAAACCCTAATCTAAGGGGACTAAGGAAGTTAAACTAGTTGAATTAGCAAGTTAGGATCACCTAAAACCTAGTACTAAAGTTAGTCCTAACTAAAATACTAAAACCAATTGTAAAATCCTACAAAAATAACTATGGGAACCTAGGTCAATCATGACTCTACCACATTAATTTCAGAGATCAAATCATCAAATTAGACCTAGAAATAAATTCTACATTATGAGGTACTAAACCTAAACCCTAAAAGGAAGCACCTAAATATCAATCTAGAAAGCACACCTATTTTCATCACAAAAATGTTAGAAAAATGCTATGTGAGCATACATATCTAACCTAATGACACACAAAAAATTAGGATCAAAATCATCAACACATGATCACACAAAATTCCACAAAATTATGTATCAAACATAACCATTTTAATATCAATTAAAATGTAAAATTCCCATAAAATCATAAAATACATGAAATGAAAATATTTTTTATCTAAAAAATACTAGACTCAATCATGAGTAAAATGCAAAAAGAATGGTATTAATTAGATTAATTTTCAATTTTATATGATTTTTCCAAGAACCATGAATAAAATGAAAAGAATAATGAAAATCAAATTAAAATAAACACACGCACGGTGCAAATAGCAATGATACACAGTTCATGTAATGGATTGGACCTTCAGGGGGGTGGGGATATCAGTTAATTCACTAAGCCCAGAACCACTGATTAAATGAAACGGTGCGTTTCATAATCAGAATTCCTTCACAAGCTGAAATCAAAATGTGGCCGTTGGATCACTCACTCAGTCAAAGTCCAACCCCCATCCAATGGCTCTAGGGTCATCTTCTACCTTTTGAACCTATGAACTTCGCGCCCAGCTCCGGCCACCACCGGTGGTGCTCCGGTCACCATTCCACAACCCTAGTTCATCATAGAGTCCACCATAGGCCACGATCCCTTAATGAAACATGTCCCAAATTCCCTCACGAGTTCATTCATGCCCTTAGTTCTTTCTGAAACCTCAAGATTCGTCATATCCAACTCTCAACCGAAAATGGTAATACCCTAAATTGGTCACTAATTCTCAAATTAATGGTCTGAAATCAAGCCTACACCGTTCTACAATGCATCTAACACCTTAATTCATCTTGATTCAACCTAATTCATGCTAGAGGAAGAAAGTCACTAACCTGAAAATCTTGGATGAACAGATGCACTAAACCTTCAATTCAAACTCTCCAACCTTCCAGACACGATCAATGGATCCTCTCCTTGCTTCTGTATGCAAAAGAACCGGTTGAAAGCTCCTGAATCTTGAAATCCGATGGTGAGTTGCAGGTGGAAAAATTCAATTGCTCCTACACGATTCAGCCACGAATTCTCTTGGATTATGATCTGGAATCACTCCTTAGCATCCATGGAAGACGTTTCAATCAAGAAAATGGATGGAAAGTGAAGAATTTGGTGAAACCGACTCCAATTGCAAGCCAAGAAATCTCAATCTCAATCTATGCTCTCTCCTTCAATCATCATCAACCCTTGCATTGGATCACCTCTACTCAATATATAGATGATGTATGAGTGATCTAGAACCCTCTAGATCCTTCTAATGAGAGTTTCAACTTCTCATGTCATGAGATTTTCAACCATATGCCATGCTATGCATAATGCTGCAAACAGCTTGGAACCAATCTCATTTACTTCCAATTTCTCCCCTAGTGACATTTTGAAAGTGTTTAGCTTGCAAAGGGCCTTGCTCATGCCTTGATTCTATGTTTTGCACATGTTACATATGATGTAAGTAATCACTTTTCAAAGCAAGTCCACCAATTGAGTTTCAATTCAAAAATGTGGCTAAACCGATGTTCTTAGAATGTTTTCTAGAGTCAAAATGATATATTACATGCCATGGTTTGGATGTGTAGGTTGAAAATATCAATTTCCAACTTTGATTCATTTAACTTATACCCTTATTTTAGGTCATTTTTGCAACTTTGAGCCACAAGCATTTCCATCATCTCATGACCTCCTTACTAGCCTTAAAACATCACTTTGAACAAGTTTTATGTTAAACATTTTTCCATTTGAAGCTTGGAAATAGGAGTTATGGCCTTATACTTGAAATGACCTGTAATCTCCAAATGACCAAAATGCCCTTGACTTGTCAAAGCCATAACTTGAGTTCTACAAATCCTATCAAGGACTTCTAGTACTCTCTAGAAAGCTAAGAGGATCAGGAACAACACTCATGTTGACCAAAAGTTCATAGGAAGCATCCTTCTAGGGCAAAAGTTTGATTCAAGTTGGGTAACTTTCAAGCCCCCAGATTCACATACCTCAGATGACCTATAACTTGTCAAAGTCATAACTTGAGTTCTACAAATCCTATCAAGGACTTATAGTACTAAAATTAAAGCTAAGAACAAGCTCTACAACATTCATGTTGGGGGCAAGATGATATGACAATCACATCTTGGGCTAAACTGCCTTGAAGATAGGGATCAAACTAGGGGATTTTACACTGTCAAGCCTTAGAAACCCTAGCTTGAAACTTCTCAAACTCTTCAATCATGATGAGTTGACCTTGGAATCATCCTTATAACATCTCAATGTGTCAATCCATGATCACATGGCCCTTGAATTAGGTCTCAACCTTGTCCAAATCATCAGTTGACCTAGGGTTGACCCAGTCAAACCCTAATTACACCACTCATGGCTGAGGCTTCTTAATCTTGCACAATGACCTGTCTAGGCTTCATGATGACCTTCAAACCTTCTCATGAGCTCTCTCAAGACCTAAAGTCCATCTTCTTGGCTTCAGAATCATCTGAGGACTCCCACAACTTTCAAGTTAGGAGGCACACACCCTCTTGGCTTCAACCATTCTCTCTGAGGTTCTTTTGACTTCTCTAACAAAGATATCTACCCTTGAACACTTGAATAACCTTCTTGGCTAGCTTCAAAGTCTTGTATAGCTCTTGATTGGTAATCATACCTCTTGATCTCCTGCATACATGTCAATGAAATGCAAATGATAATGCTAATGTGAATGAAATGAAACACAAGCTAGGTAAAGAAATGTTGGTCAAATTTTGGGGTGCAACAGCTGCCCCTATTCAAACGGCTTGAACCTGACTGGGTGAGAAGCGAATGGCTCTCAACCAATCAAGGTGTGAGACGGTTGAATAACGACAAACCCGGAAATTTGCCAACTGCACAAGTACACGGTACTCTGATGGGAACAAATCTTCGAAAACTGAAATACTAGCTGCACGGCAACTTGCTGGGGAATTGGTCACACGGTAACCGGTGATACATGGTCGATCATGCCGTTAGGCATCAAGATTCCTCGGGACTCATCAGGTCAACAATCAAGTTAATCATGCCATCGGGCATTCAAAGAAATTTTCGGGCATCAGCCGGACTTCATCAGTAAGTCGGGAATAGAGTTCTCAGTCAACCATGAACCAATTGGGGATATCCGAACTTCTGCCATCAGGCACTCCGCATCAGTTGAGAGAACTGCTTCGTCAATATGGTTGGACTTCAATCATCAAGTCTTCGAGGGAAGTTTCAACTTCGCTGTTCAGAAACCTACTGGAGATTGTCGCTTCCGCGAAAATAAGGTGCCGGTAAAACAGAAGAGTCGCCACCTTTCGTTGTTTATCCCTCGGAACGGGAAAGGAAACGATCGGAAAAACCTGACGAAAAGGTATAAGACAAGGTCATCGCAACCGTTGTCTGGGTTCGGGAGTCGGTTACGCAAGGGGAAGGTATTAGCACCCCTCGCGTCCGTCGTACTCGACGGGATCCACGCTTGTTGTGTTTACTGGACGAGTTAGTTTATCTATCTACCTATCAAGGCTGGCTTAAACAGAAAAGAAAAATGACTCGGCAAAGCGTCGCGCTTTATGCCTACGTATTCTCATCAGAGAATGAGAAATCAGAGTCAATGTAGTTTGGCCTACGACGGGTTATGGGGGAAGGTGGCTCGCCAATACATCAGTATTGTGCCTACGTACTCTCAACAGGTATGAGAGATCAGAGCTTACGTAGTTCGGGATAATACGGATTACGGGGATTCAGATTCATCTGTTTTATCGAGTAGGGTTAAACAACAGTTCCAGCAATTAGGGACAAAGCCTGTTTGCGTTGGCGCTGAAGTTTAACGACACTCTTTTCTTCAGAAAAGCTTCCTTTGAATTATGGGCCCACGGGGCAAAAAGGTTTGAAGTTTGTTATCTGTCTTTTACGGAAGAAGTGTTTTTTATTGTGTTTGCGATTTCAATCGCACTAAAGACTATGACCTGAGAATGAATGCGTCGCATGTTACCCAAAGGGTGCCATACTAAACATCCAGATTGTTGAAAAGAAGCTCTCCAACAATCCTTTCTCAAATAGCTTAAGGCTCGTAACGTACGTAAGAAATCATTCATGATTACTGTATCTTAAGCTGTTTTGAGATGAGAAGAGAGGGCTCAACTAAAGGGAGACTATCAAGTCCTACTGTTGTCATGCCAAGGATTCATCCTATAGTTGAGGTTTGAAACAGGGAACTCCTAGAAGTTATCATGCATAGGTTTCAACCTAAAGTTCTAATCATCACTTCCTTATCAAAGGAAGTGAGAGTCCTAAGGGATCATGTCAATGATACACGGAAACAGATAAAGCATCAGCTTAAATAGTAAACAGATAAACGACTGTAAAATGCATGCAATGCAAGTGAGGGAGGAAATGTGTGTGGGGTATCAGCCTCCACAAGCTCATCTCAACCTCAAGCCAGAATGAATAACTGCAATCATACAGAAAAAAATAACAACTGCAATCATACATAAGACATAACATGCTATCAAGCAAAATAAACCACATGGGCAAGGGAGCAGGGCTCTACCAAATACCCGCAAGCAAAGCCATACAGTAACAATACAAGCAGAGGGAGCAACTTAACCTCTAGTGCAATCATGCTCCTAGTTTAAAGTCAGTCTAGATATGAACTTATTCTAATGCATCAAGCAAGTCAAACAAGGCACATCAGCACAGAAAAGAAGATAGACAAGAAAGCAGATCAACAACTCTCTCTCAATTCCAAGCTTCAGCTCTTCTGACAGCAATCCAGTCTTCAGACTTCAACCACCCTTCAAGGCTACCATCTTCTATGACAAGCATCAACTTGATTCCCCAAGGTTTCAACCCATCAAACATAAGTATCAACTGGTTCTCTCCTCTCCAAGCCTCAGCTTTACAGTCAACTCCACCCTCAGGCTTCACTCCTAACTGCAAGTATCAAATGGATTCCTTCAGGCTCTCAAAGCATCAGTTTAAGTGGCCACTTATCCTTTATTCCTCAAGCCTCAGCTCTATACTTAATCTTAATTGAATCCTCTTCCTAAGTATCAACTTAGTCTTCAAGCCTCAGCTCTCTTTGCTTCATCAGTATCAACTGGGTCTTCTTCCTCTACAAGCTTCAGCTTCTCAGAGTAGTCTTCAATCACTTAGAAGTGTCAACTTCATCCTTCAATTCTTCAAGCCTCAGCTCTTCACTCCATCTCCATTGGATCTTCAAGTATTAACTTGTTCTTCTTGCTCTCCAATCTTCAGCTGCAATGGCAATGCTCAAGGAATCATCCTCTTCCACACTCTTCAATGAAGTCCTCATCTTCAAACTCAAGTCCAACATCTTCCAAGATACTTAAACCAGAAGACAATTGATTTAACAGGGTGAGTGGAAATGATAAACAGCTTACTGACAACCAAAGGAAGCCTGTAAGGGTTCATCATTATGAGAGACTGGTTCCCTCAAAGTTCTACTTCCCAAATAAAGCCACTCATCCCTCCCAAGGAGGGATGTGAATATATGAGAAGGACTTTTAGTCATTGGGAGGAATGGAAGCCCAAGATGTTTTCCATATTTGTGAAAGAAGTCATTCTAATCATAAGGCTCTCCCTATGTCTCCTATCTCCTAAATCTTCATCAGACACCTTCAGGCACACGCAACTCCCAAGCTCCAAGCAACTTCAAGCATCCTCACCTTGTCTTCAACTTGTCTTCAATCTCAACCAAAGGCGAACAAAGCAAAAACCCTAATCTAAGGGAACTAAAGAAGTTAATCTGGTTGAGTTAGTAAGTTAGGATCACCTAAAACCTAGTACTAAAGTTAATCCTAACTAAAATACTAAAACCAATTGTAAAATCCTACAAAAATAACTATGGGAACCTAGGTCAATGATGACTCTACCACATTAATTTCAGAGATCAAACCATCAAATTAGACCTATAAATAAATTCTACATTATGAGGTACTAAACCTAAACCCTAAAAGGAAGCACCTAAATCTCAATCTAGAAAGCACACCTATTTTCATCACAAAAATGTGAGAAAAATGCTATGGGAGCATACATGTCTAACCTAATCACACACAAAATATTAGGATCAAAATCATCACCACATGATCACACAAAATTTCACAAAATTATGTATCAAACATAACCATTTTAATATCAATTAAAATGTAAAATTCCCATTAAATCAGAAAATACATGAAATGAAAATATTTTTTCTCTAAAACATACTAGACTCAATCATGAGTAAAATGCAAAACGAATGGGATTAATTGGATTAATTTTCAATTTTATATGATTTTTCCAAGAACCATGGATAGAATGAAAATTAAAAGAAAATCAATGGAAATTAATCACACGCGCGGTGCAAATAGAAATGAAAATCAATACAAATAATGGATTGGGCTCGCTGGGGGGTGTGGGTAGTGGTTATTTCACTAAGCCCAAAACCAACTAGTAAGTGAAACGCATCGTTTCACTTACTCAGACTCCTTCACAAATTGAATTAAAACGTGGCCGTTGGATGAGGGTCATAGTCCAAGTCAAACCAAGATCTGATGGTCCCAGAGTCATCTCCTACCTTTCAAACCTCTGCAACGTCGCGCCCAGCTCCGGCCACCACCGGTGGTGCTCCGGTCATCTTCCTCAACCCTAATTCTCTCTAGGATCCTACATTGCAAATGGTCAATACATGAAACTCATCCCAAATTCCCTCACGAACTCATTCATGCCCTTAATTCAACCTAAATCCTCAAGATTCACCATATCCAATTCTCAACCGAAAATGGTAACACACCTATTTTGTCACTAATTCTCAAATTAACTATCTGAAATCATTCCTACACCATTCTACAATGCAACTGACACCTTAATTCATCTTGATTCTACCTAATTCATGCTAGAGGAAGAAAGTTACCAACCTGAAAATCTTGGTTGAACAGATGCACTAAACCTCCAATTCAAGCTCTCCAATCTTTCAGACACGATCAATGAACCCTTTCCTTGCTTCTGTATGCAAAAGAACCGGTTGAAAGCTCCTGAATCTTGAAATCCGATGGTGAGTTGCAGGTGGAAAAATTCAGTTGCTCCTACACGATTCAGCCACGAATTCTCTTGGATTATGATCTGGAATCACTCCTTAGCATCCATGGAAGAAGTTTCAATCAAGAAAATGGATGGAAAGTGAAGAATTTTGTGAAACCGAATTCAATTGCAAGCCAAGAAATCTCAATCTCAATCTATGCTCTCTCCTTCAATCATCACCAACCCTTGCATTGGATCACCTCTACTCAATATATAGATGATGTATGAGTGATCTAGAACCCTCTAGATCCTTCTAATGAGAGTTTCCACTTCTCATGTCATGAGATTTTCAATCACATATCATGATATTCATAGCTCTGTTTGCAGCTTGAAACAAACCTCATTCACTTCCAATTTCTCCCCTAGTGACATTTTGAAAGTGTTTAGCTTGCAAAGGGCCTTGCTCATCCCTTGATTCTATGTTTTGCACATGTTACTTAATATGCAAGTAATCACTTTTCAAAGCAAGTCCACAAATTGAATCTCAACTCAAAAATGTGGCTAAACCAATGTTCTTAAAATGTTTTATAGAGTCAAAATGATATATTACATGGCATGGTTTGGATGTGTAGGTTGAAAATATCAATTTCCAACTTTGATTTATTTAACTTATACCCTTATTTTAGGTCATTTTTGCAACTTTGAGCCACAAGCATTTCCATCATCTGATGACCTCTTTAATAGCCTTAAAACATCATTTTGAACAAGTTTGATGTTGAACATTTTTCCATTTGAAGCTTGGAAATAGGAGTTATGGCCTTATGCTTGAAATGACCTGTAATCTCCAAATGACCAAAATGCCCTTGACTTGTCAAAGCCATAACTTGAGTTCTACAAATCCTATCAAGGACTTCTAGTACTCTCTAGAAAGCTAAGAGGATAAGGAACAACATTAATGTTGACCAAAAGTTCATAGGAATCATCCTTCTTGGGAAACAGTTTGATACAAGTTGGGTAACTTTCAAGGCCCCAAATTCACATACCTCAGATGACCTGTAACTTGTCAAAGTCATAACTCGAGTTCCACAAATCCTATCAAGGACTTCTAGTACTAAAATTAAATCTAAGAGCAAGCTCTTCAACATTCATGTTGGGGGAAAGATGAGATGACAATCACATCTTGGGCTAAACTGCCTTGGAGATAGGGGTCAAACTAGGGGATTTTACACTGTCAAGCCTTAGAAACCCTAGCTTGAAACTTCTCAAACTCTTCAATCATGATGAGTTGGCCTTGGAATCATCCTTATAGCATCTCAATGTGTCAATCCATGATCACATGGCCCTTGGATTAGGTCTCAACCTTGTTCAAATCATCAGTTGACCTAGGGTTGACCCAGTCAAACCCTAATTGCACCACTCATGGCTGGGTCTTCTTAATCTTGTGCAATGACCTGTCTAGGCTTCATGATGGCTTTCAAGACATCTCATAAGCTCTCTCAAGGCTTCAAGTCCGCATTCCTGGCTTCAGAATCATCTGAGGACTTCCCACAACTCTCAAGCTAGGCACACACTCTTGGTTTTAACGACTCTCTCTGAGGATCTTCTGACTTCTCTGACAAAGATATCTACCCTTGAACACTTGAATAACCTTCTTGGCTAGCTTCCTAGTCTTGTATAGATCTTGATTGGTAATCATACCTCTTGATCTCCTGCATACATGTCAATGAAATGCAAATGACAATGCTAATGTGAATGAAATGAAACATAAGCTAGGTAAAGAAAAGTTGGTAAAATTTTGGGGTGCAACAGCTGCCCCTATTCAAACGGCAAACCTGACTGGGTGAGAAGCGAACGGCTCTCAACCATTCAAGGTGTGAGACGGTTGAATACCGACAAACCCGGAAATTTGCCAACTGCACAAGTACACGGTACTCTGATGGGAACGAATCTTCGAAAACTGAAATATTAGCTGCACAGAAACTAGCTGGGGAATGGGTCACACGGTAACCAGTGATACACGGTCGATCATGCCGTCAGGCATCAAGATTCCTCGGGACTCATCAGGTCAACAATCAAGTTAACCACGCCATCGGGCATTCAAAGAGGACTTTCGGGCATCAGCCGGACTTCATCAGTAAGTCGGGAATAGAATTCTCGGTCAATCATGAACCGATAGGGGATATCCAAACTTCTGCCATCAGGCACTCTACTTCAGCTGAGAGAACTGCTTCGCCAATACGGTCGGACTTCAATCATCAAGTCTTCGAGGGAAGTTTCAACTTCGCTGTTCAGAAACCTGCTGGGGATGACGCATCTCCGCTGGAGATTCTGGAGAACTATCAAGTAACTCTGCTTCGGGGATCCAGAAATCAATCTGGGTGAGTCAACTCTGCTGAGGACATCAAGAATCATGTTGAACAGATAACTCCGTGGGGACTTCAAGAATCATCCTGAACCCATAACTCTGCTGGAGATTTCGGGAATCATCCTGAGCAAACATTCTGCCGGGGACTCTGAGCATCAACTTGAGCAACCCACTCTGGCAATTTCACTCGGGATTTTAAGAATCATCTTAAGCAAACGACTTCGCTGTGGAATTCAAGAATCATCTGGGGCCGAAGACTTTGCTGGGGAGTTCAAGAATCCTCTTGAGCAAGCGACTTTGCGGAGGAACACCTGCAAAATAAGAACGGTAACGACCTAGCTCATGTTTCATATGCATATTCTTTGACAACGGCGCGATGCTCCACACGGTGGAAATGCTACGCGTTTATGATAAATGCTATGCAATCATGCAAAATGCTGCGATCCCGTCAACAAAATAAATGCTGAAGGGAGAATCCTCCTGTCAAGGAGAAAGAAACACTCTGGTGGAGAGGAGGAGTCATCCTGCCGAGGAGAGGAAGTCGCGCCAATCTCAATCGGACTCCGCACGGGGAAGCAAACTTCAGTCGACTGCTGCAGGGGAACGAAGCTCTACGAGAACCCAGACCTGGTGAGGAAAGCGATGTCAATCGCGGAAATAAACTGCACGGCATTCGCAGCCAGAGCTTTCCTGGAGGTAACGACTCCGGCAGGGAAATATGGCATCAGCTATTCAACATCTCTACTGGGGAAAACCAATCATGGCCCGAACTGCTTTCCCGGGACTCGGCTCTCTTGGGGGACTGTAAACTCGGCTGGGGAAAAAGGAATCATCCTGCTTACAGGGGAGAGTACGACTCTGCGGGGAATTTCAATTCCGCTGAAGACTTCAGTCTGGAACTATAAATTGCTGCATACTTCAGCGTATGACTCAGCTGGGGAGACGACATTCCTTCAGGATGTACTTGACTGGGGAGAGAATCTTCTCTGCCTGGGGAGATATATCAATGCTCACGATCTCACGTTCAGACTCTGCGGGGAGAGACTGGTGAACTTTGCTGGAGAAGGAGGAATCATTCTGCCTGGGGATGCGCACGGCGCACTGTCTGGTATATGCTACCTGCAACAACACAAGCAAACAGACAAGATACCCTCCTCAAAGGGGCCTATCAAGGTTATAATCTTGTGACAATGTTCAAGTAATTCATTGTTTTAACAATCAGTGGCCTAGGCCAGTAAGTTTATATATGCGCATTTTATCAAAAACATCGGCGTTCTTTTTCGCAAACAAAACAGATAAATGCTAAACAAACAAACAGAATTGCTGAATAGTACACATTTTATTGATAACGAACCCCTGAATGGGTAAAAATGTTTTACAACAGATGCAAGCTCCTGGAATGAGGAAGCCGCGCAAAAAGTAAAAACATAAATATACATCAGTATATGCAAATGTCGGCAACGAGGCGTAGATGAACACCATGAGTTGATCCCTCTAAGACCCACTCGACTTCAATACTTCTCCGATGCTTCAGCTTCAGAAGAGATTGATTTAGATAAACGGCCCTCACGTTTTCCAAACCACTAAACAATGAAAGTCCACACGCGAAACGCAGTCATTTGCTTTCTCAAATCCCTAACTTTTGCCTGAATCAACCTTCCGGGTTTTCGATTCACTGGGATACCCTTTTTTGCCAAAGTCGCCCATCCGGGTTTTCGACTTTGCGGGTGCACATTTTTTCAATTTATGTCCCTAATTTTTGCCCGAACCTTTTTCCTTTTTTATGGTTCGCCGGGATGCCCCATTTTTGCCTGGATATTCTTTTTCTTTCCAGCGGGTCATTTTTAAGCAAAGTATTTTTTAACTGCGTCCGCGTTCAACGGGGATGCAAAATCTTCACCATCCACCGTGGATAACAACAAAGCTCCTCCCGAGAAGACCTTGCTGACGACGTACGGACCTTCGTAATTGGGAGTCCACTTGCCCCGGTGATCGGAGTGTGGAGGAAGAATCTTCTTCAGGACGAGATCACCCGTCTGAAAGCTTCTAGGACGCACCTTCTTATCATAAGCTTTCTTCATTCGGCTTTGGTACAGATGATCATGCGCAATCGATGCTAACCTCTTCTCGTCCATCAGGCTGAGTTGGTTTAGTCGGTTCTTAATCCATTCTGCCTCGTCGAGCTTCACGTCAACCAAAACTCGCAAAGAGGAGATCTCCACTTCTAATGGTAGGACAACCTCCATACCGTACACTAAGGAGAAAGGAGTTGCCCCGGTTGACGTACGTACCATCGTACGATAACCGTGCAGTGCGAATGGCAACATCTCGTGCCAATCTTTGTAGGTCACAACCATCTTCTAAATAATCTTCTTTATGTTCTTATTGGCCGCTTCAACGGCACCATTCATCTTCAGCCGATAAGTAGATGACTTGTAGTGTTCAATCTTGAAACTTTGGCACAGCTCCTTCATCATCTTGTTATTCAGATTCGAACCATTATCAGTAATGATCCGTTCGGATATTCCGTAACGACAGATGATGTCCCTCTTTATGAATTTGGCCACCACCTGCTTGGTCACATTAGCGTATGAGGCTGCCTCCACCCACTTAGTGAAGTAGTCGATAACTACTAGAATGAAGCGATGACCATTAGATGCAGTAGGCTCGATCTTGTCTATCATGTCGATGCCCCACATGGAGAACGGCCACGGGGAGGACATGACATTTAACGGGCACGGCGGTACATGAACTTTATCAGCATAAATCTAGCATTTATGACACCTCTTCGCAAATTTAAAGCAATCCGATTCCATCGTCAGCCAGTAATATCCTGCTCTCAGGATCTTTCTCGTCATAGCGTGCCCGCCGGCGTGCGTACCAAATGTGCCTTCATGGACTTCTTCCATGAGCATAATCGCTTCTTTCTCATCTACACATCTGAGTAGCACGAGATCGTGGTTTCTTTTATACAAAACTCCATCAGGATTGAGATAAAAATTTCCAGACAGCCTCCTCAGAGTCTTCTTATCTTGGGTTGACGCTCCCGCAGGATACTCCTTAGTCATAAGGAAGGTCTGGATATCATGGAACCATGGCTTGCCGTCGGCGGCTCCCTCGATCGCAAAGACGAATGCAGGTCTATCAAGACGAGAAAGGACAATCCTTGGAGCTTCATTCCAAAAATTGACTTTATACATCGAAGCCAACGTGGCTAAGGCATCAGCCATCTGGTTTTCCGCCCTGGGCACATGATGGAGTTCAACTCGATCAAAGAACGGAAGTAGCCTTCTGGCATAGTTCATGTACGGCACCAAATTTGATTGACGAGTCTCCCACTCCCCTTTAATCTGGTTAATCACAAGTGCCGAGTCACCATACACATCTAAGTTCTTGATTCTCAAATCAATTTCTTCTTCTAGACCCATGATGCATGCTTCGTACTCCACTTCGTTATTGGTGACTGGAAACGTCAGTCTCGCAGTGAACGGGATGTGGGATCCGTGGGGAGTCGTGATGATCACCCCAATGCCACTTCCATAGGAATTAACCGCCCCGTCAAATATCAATTTCCACTGGGATTTCCTATCTGGCCCCTCGTCGGGCAACGATTCATCACAATCCTTCGCTTTGAGAAACATGATATCCTCATCAGGGAATTCAAATTTCATCGGCTGGTAATCCTCGATCGGCTGTTCGGCCAGGTAATCAGACAATACGCTTCCCTTGATAGCCTTCTGGGACACGTACTGAATGTCATATTCTGTCAACACCATTTGCCATCTGGCAATCCTGCCCGAAAGCGCTTGCTTCTCGAAGACGTACTTGATCGGATCCATCTTCGAAATTAGCATAGTGGTGTGATTGAGCATGTACTGTCGTAAACATTTGGCAGCCCAGGCTAGTGCACAACACGTCTTCTCCAGCATCGAGTAGCGAGATTCACAGTCTATGAACTTTTTACTCAAGTAGTAAATGGCATGCTCCTTTCTGCCCGTATCATCGTGCTGACCGAGAACACACCCCATGCTATTCTCAAGAACTGTCAAGTACATGATTAAAGGCCGTCCGACCACTGGGGGTATCAAGATTGGAGGTTCCTGCGGATACTGTTTTATCTTATCGAATGCCTTCTGGCAATCCTCATTCCAGATAATCGCCTGATCTTTCTTTAACAGTTTGAACATCGGTTCACACGTGGCCGTGAGCTGAGAAATAAACCTTGCAATGTAGTTTATTCTGCCCAAGAAACCACAAACTTCTTTCTCGGTTTTTGGCACTGGCATTTCTTGTATCGCTTTTATCTTCGCAGGATCAACCTCGATGCCCCAGTAACTTTCTGGACCGTACTCCGAAAGTACACTTATTAGGATTCAGCCTCAACCTGAATTTCCTATGCCTCTCAAAAAGCTTCAGCAAATTGACCAGATGTCCCTCCTCCGTTTGGGACTTCGCAATCATGTCATCAACATAGACTTCAATCTCATGATGAATCATATCATGAAACAAAGTAACCATCGCTCGTTGGTAAGTGGCCCCTGCGTTCTTCAGACCGAAAGGCATTACCTTGTAGCAAAATGTTCCCCAAGGGGTGATAAACGTAGTTTTCTCCATGTCCTCCGGCGCCATCTTGATCTGATTGTAACCGGAGAAGCCATCCATGAACGAAAACACGGAGAACTGAGCTGTATTGTCGACCAACACATCAATACGAGGCAGCGGGAAATCATCTTTAGGGCTCACCCTATTCAAATCCCGATAATCGACGCACATCCGTACCTTACCGTCCTTCTTCGCTACAAGTACTATGTTGGCGACCCACGGAGGGTAAGTAGTGACCGCTAAGAAGCCAGCATCAAGCTGCTTTTGCACTTCTTCTTTGATCTTAACGGCCATATCTGGTCGCGTCCTCCTAAGCTTCTGCTTAACGGGGGGACAATCTTCTCGCAGCGGCAAGTGGTGGACCACGATGTCAGTGTCAAGTCCGGGCATATCTTCGTATGACCAAGCAAAGATGTCACTATACTCTCTCAGCATCTCGACCAATCTCTGCTTGACATTACTCTGCAATGAGGCCCCTATCCTGACGTTCCTGACTAGTTCTTCAGAACCCAAATTCACAATCTCGATCTCCTCTTCATGAGGCAGAATAACTTTCTCTTCTTGTTTCAACAAGCGGGCCAACTCTTCAGGAAGGTCTTCGTCTTCATCAATCTCTTCTTCGGCTTGATAGATCGGTCAATCGAAGTCAAAGTGAGTCGTAGAAGGTCCAGAGTCGATGTCATCTGTTATGTGGATCCTGCAATAACAAGGGTTAAGCTTAAAACAAGGATATGCAGGTTAGCACAAACCCCATTGCCGTTTTATTGTTTTTCAAAAAAATATAAAACAGGAATAACAGAGATCACAATATTTGAATACGAAGAAAAATGCCTATTGATTTATTGATAAAATGCATGTACATAATCAAACGAGGCCCTGACAATAAAACCACTATGCCCCGGGTAGGACATAGGGTTGTATAATGATTGGAAAAAGTAAATCATTACTCTTCGCTTGTCATCTGGATGATATCCTTGACGGACCAGTTGGTAAGGCCCTCGCCTGGCTTGCTTGGCTGGATCCAAGAGTCGAGGTCACAGTCGATATCTCCGCTGTCTTCAGACACTGCATTGATGCTTTCAAATATCACCCCGCCGCTGGTAAACTGGATCGGCCCTTTACCTCGCGACACACTGCTAGAAGAGGAGGCTTCAGCCGCAGGAGAATATCCCAACCCAAACTTGTCTTGCTTGTTAGGTATCTCCAAAATTCGCCCCCAGCCTGGGGTAGATCCGGCTTGAACAACGGCCAGGCTTCCTTGAAGGAAGAGAGAGTCATCTCTGGCTTCTCAGTGACTACAGGAGCTACGTCCTTGACTTTAACAGCTTCGAACGCTTGGCATAGGGTTTCGTGGATTTCCCATCCATCTCGACATACTTCAAGGACGACAAATGGCTCACCATTATATCTTCCTCACCGCAAACGGTCACAATGCTACCTCCGACAGCATACTTGAGTTTTTGGTGCAACGTAGAGGTCACGGCACCTGCGGAATGGATCCATGGCCGGCCCAAGAGACAGCTGTAGGCAGGCATGATGTCCATAATGTAAAAGATCGCATCGAATGTTTCCGGCCCGACTTGGATTGGCAGGGTCACCTCTCCGAAAACATGGCGTTTAGTTCCATCGAACGCTTTCACAACCAGATCACTAGGTGTGCAAACCACTCCGCGAGTATCCAACTTCATTAATGCCTTCTTCGGAAGAACATTGAGTGACGACCCAGTGTCCACCAACATGTGAGACATAATCGTTCCCCTACACTCTATTGAGATGTGCAGGGCACTATTGTGATTCCTCCCTTTCGGCGTCAGCTCTAGGTCAGTGAACCCTAACCCATTTCCAGCATTTACGAGGGCTACGACCTCTTCCAGCTGGTTTACCGATATTTCCTGCGGTACATATGCAACGTTCAACACCTTCAGCAGCGCGTTGCGGTGCGCCTCAGAACACAGCAACAGATTCAAGATGGAAATCTTCGAGGGTGTCTGATGGAGATGATCCACGATCTTGTAGTCACTATTTTTAATCAACCTCATAAATTCCTCGGCGTCTTTAACGAGTAAGTCTTTTTCTACCCCGCGAGGGGTCTCTTCAATGACTTTACTTTTACCTTTATCAGTTGCATCAGCTCTGTCCGCTTTATCCGCCACGACCTCAGGTGGTGCAAACACTCTTCCGCTGCGAGTGATACCACTGATTCCCGCTAGGTTCTCCACAGACGACCCATATGGTTCCAGTTCCAACTTCTGTCCGTTGCAGTAGACTTCAGCCCCATAATGCCATGGGACAACATTGGTGCTTTCGAAGGGTATCGGCCCAGCTTTGGTGATGGTAATCGTGGGCGCCCTGGGTGCAGAAATAGTTATCGTCTGGCGAGGGATGATGATGGTGGCAACCTCATCATCTTGCTTCAGCATTACCTCTCCCGATCCGCTTTCGGCCCTGCAGCTAAACTATAAAATCCCTTCATTCATCAGACTTTGAATCCCCTCTATCAACTATTCACATCCATCAGGACGTGTCGCACAGCCCATACACAGCTCTCCGCAACCTGGAAAGAAACCTCTTTTCATCAGCTTAGCTTTAACGAAGCTAAGTGGTGTCTTTAGATCTCTGACGTCAGTCAACAAATCCAAACTCTCGTCTTCAATAATGGCGTTTACTCCACCCCCCTATGATTTGGCATAGGGTTCTTCGTGACGTTTGGCACATTATCTGAGAAGTTGATGATCTTAGCGTCCACCATGTCCTGCACCTTGTGCTTGAAGGCTTTGGAATTCTCTATTGTGTGGCCTGGTGCCCCTGAGTGAAACTCACAAGTTGCATTCGCGTCATAACCTGGCGGAGGTGCCCCTGTCAAGGGAGCCAGGGTTCTCTTCTGAATTAGCTGTAACTGAAGCAAAGTCTGTAATAGCTGAGCATAAGACATGGGCTACGTCTCAAGGTGACGACTTGATAGCGGTGCCCTATTTTGATACTTCTTGTATCCTTGCTGATTTGGTTGCTGCTGTTGTGGCTATTGAACTGCCGGGATAGTTATGCTGGCCACCTGTTGGTGAGGGCCTTTACCCTTCCTTCGAGCGTTGGTCACGGCGCTCGTTTCTCCTTCCCGTCTTTTGCCGCTATAAGGTTTCTTTCCGCCTCCAGCTGAGGATGAATCACCTTGAATTTTCCCGAGTTTGATCCCATTTTCAATGTGCTCACCCGTGATAATGAGATCTGAGAAGGTTCCAGACATACCGCTGACCAATTTCTCATAATAAACCCCTGGGAGGGTAGCTACGAACATCTGAACAAGCTCGCGTTCAACCATCGGCGGCTGAACCCTGGCTGCCAATTCACGCCACTGCTGGGCGTATTCCTTAAACCCTTCGTTGTTCCTTTGCGACAGATTCTGCAATTGGACTCGGTTCGGGGCCAAGTCACTGTTGTATTGGTAGTGGTGCACAAATGCTTCAGCAAGGTCCTTCCACGTGCGCACGCTGGTAGGCTCCAGACTCATGTACCATTCGAGGGAGGGTCCGGACAGACTGCCCTGAAAGAAATGCATCAACAACTTCTCGTCCTCAAAATGAGCGGACATTTTCCTGTAATATGATCTCAGGTGGACGCGAGGGCAAGTGGTGCCCTTATATTTTTCAAAGTCAGGTACCTTGAACTTGGGAGGCACTTTGAAATCAGCAATCAGTCCCAACTTGGACATATCAACGCCCAGGGTGTTCTGGTTCTCGATGTTCCTCATCTTGTCCTCGAGTGCCTTGAACCTAAGTCGTGCTTCAGCAGTCAGCTCCCCTTCAGCACCTCTCTGAGAGAACACATCGTCTTGACGGTCTTCTAACCATGGCCGAGGCCCAAAAAGATTCCCAACACCTGCATTGCTGTTGCCCAATCCAACATTGACGTTAGCTTCAAAATTCCCATTACCGACGCCCGTCGTATTACCATTGAGTCCCATGTTAGCTATCACATTACCGTTGGCACTGCCATTCCCCCCGGTCACGGGGACGCCATTCTGAGGAGTTTCAACAGGTGGAGGGGTTGGCACAGTCCCACCATGGAGTACGCCATTGCTATCAACCCTTGAAATCAGAGGCTGAACCAAGGTTCTGAGCTGATCCTGGCCATTGGCGACCGCTTGCATGAGCTCCATGAAGCGATCCATTCTTTCACGGAGTTCCTGAACATCAGTTTGCACTTGCTCCATGATTCTGGTTTGATTTGCTCTGGTCGGATAGCGGTGGATTGGTCTCTGATCAATTCTGGAACAACCTGAAACAACCTGTAAACACAAAAGGGTTAGGAAAAACGACAAAGTGCTCGTTATGCAAATGCTTCATGCAAATGCAAATGTGTGTCTGTGCGTTAGGGAGATTTCCCCCGATCCTAGTGCCTGAGTGCCAGTGCTGATAATACGAAGTCCGAGTCCAGTCATGGAAATAACATCTCATATATACGAAAAAGCCCATCAAGGCAATACACAACATCAGTGAGTACAAGCATAATCAATAGCATGACCTCGACCAACAAGCCTGGTGATGGTCAGCATACAACAATGATCACAACAAAAGGAATACTAATAGTCAAGCACGGCCACGGGCGCGAAACTCTTCTAACAACCCCTTCGTTTCTGGGTGATCAGGCCGAGTGAGCAACCCTTCAACGAGTAACTCCCTCTGCATAATGGTATATTGAAGACCTTCGACCGAATCTTCCCATGCTCCTTCGCCGAAACAATCTTCTAGCTTCCGTTTCTTGGATTCAAACGTCAGTTTGCGCTCCTTCAGGTTAGCAAGAGCTTCGTTGAGCTGGCCTTCAGCGGCATATCTGCGAGCGGTTTCTTCATCAAACCTCTTCTCACTAGCCTTCACCTAGGCTTTCAGCTTGGAGATCTGTTGCATCAGCTTATCCTCCCGCTCTTTCCTATTGGCTAGGGTGGCCTTCCAATGCTGATTGAACTTGGATATCCTCTGATACGCTTCGTCCAAGTGCTGATTCTTCGTGGCTAGTACATCGTTGACAACTTTGAAGTCCCGACCCATGTGTTCACGCTCGGCTATCTGCTTAGTCAAATCTGTCCCGAACTGGTTCACCAGTTCTGTCTGCCTCTTGAAGGAATGAACGGCTTCGTTTCTCTCGCTTCGGAGCTGAGCCAATTCTTTCTCCAGTTCTTCATTTGCCCTCTTCAATTCATCTCTCTCAGCTAACACCTGATTACGTTGCTGAATGGGCACGGTAGTAGGCTCTTCAATCATTGGAGGGCTTTCAGGCTTGGCAGGAATAAACGGCATCCCTATAGCATCTGCTTTTGCTCTGATCCAAGTCACATACGGAGCGTAGGCTTGGCTATTGCTTTTCCCCCACAATGGTTTTCCCCTCTTACTGATACCATTCCAAGTGCGCCGAAGCTTAGATAACATATCCCCCTCTAGAAGACCAGTGAGGTACAGAGATTCCTGCACCTCTTCATCCTTCGGCGGAGCTCTCAAAGCATACGCAAACTGTCGGACCAGCAAAGACGGATTATAGTTTATACAGCCATTCCTGCCTATCAAAGGCACGTTCGGAAACCCGCTGTAGCTGAAGATAATCTCGGTACCCAACCTATCTCTGTCAAACCAGTCAATATCCTCTGCTGATAGACTCATCAAACGCTCGGACCACTCAGCTGTGGCTGCAGACGAAACAAAGGGACCCCTCTTGGGCAGATGACTATCAAGCCATTTATAAAGCAAGGGCACACAACACGAGACATTCTTGCCCCTCCGGTTCTCGTTTTTGTAGTGGATGGAATGGTAGACATCTCCTATCAAGGTAGGGACTGGATTCCCTGAAGCGAAGATGCGAAACGCGTCGAAGTCTACAAAGTCGGGCATATTGGGGAACAGAATGATGCCATATACGCACAGAGCGAGGATGGCGTTGAACACGACCCAACATCCGTCTTTGGCGCACTGCTGAGCCTTTCCTACTAAGAACTGCAAGGAGAAACCGGGAACCTTGTTCCAACTACACAATACCAACTCGGAGACATCCAGATGAAGTGAAGGAGCTAGACTAGCCAGATCAGGCTCAGCATCCATATGAACAAAAGGCATCTGCCTCTTGATAGGCACACCTAACAAATCAGCATATTCTTCCAGCGTGGGTGCGAGAACACAATCCTGGAAAGTAAAGCATCTCAACGGAGGATCGTAGAACTGCAACAAAGCGTGCAACCCATTCAACTCGAACACAGAAGGTTTACGAACCAAACTGAGCAATTTGCCGTAAGATTTTCTGAACTCATCTCTCACAAAATCATCTGCTAAAGCAATCAAACCAGTCAGCTGAACCACATCAGGGGCAGGGAGCTTGTAAGCCATGGTCTTCCTCAGAGAACCCATAACAATACAGTAGGAGGCCAGAAATCCTGAATCGGGGGAAACGGTACCTGCAACACCGACACACGTTAATGAAATGCAAATGAGTATGCAAAGCAATGTAAAATGCAATCATGCAGCAGGAGATCAAGGCAACTGTGCTGTGGAGATTCCGTATCAACAAAACCATGATGCTGCTCTGTCAAGAACAACCACTATATCTGATAAGAAGAAAATCCCGGTATCGGACCACAAATCTACTCTGTCAAGAACACACACACATAGGACCATAAATCTGCTATGTCAGGAACACACATCTGATAATAAGGGCCTCTGATACAGGACCAAAAATCTGCTCTGTCAAGAACACACATCTAATGATAAGGACCTCTGATACAGGACCAAAACTCTGCTCTGTCAAGAACAATCATATATCTGATGATGAGAACCTCCGGTACCAACAAAACTGATTCACTATCAAGAAATCCAGGTAGTCTGAAGGTCAAAGTTTCCTGCAACAAACCCAACCCTGCTCACAGGTATGGACCTAAACTGACTCAAGTTCGGCATCCTATGCGGTCATCAGCGTCACAGACATTCAAGAGGGGTGATACGATACCCAGAAGGTGTGGCATCACCAGCTCATGAAGCGGCCTCACTCGGCTGAATCTGAAATGATCGGTCCCCAGAGTCGACAATCCTCCAAACCAACAACCCCCTCAACCCAAAGGGTTGAAAAAGAAGTCAACCGGGAGAACCTCGTCTGAGCGTGGATTTCATGAGACACTAGTGCCTGCCAAGCAAGCACGCGCCCACTAATTTCCACAACTAATGCTATGTTCAATCAAGCCCGGGTCTGGCTTCTCACTCATCAGAATTCCCCTCCCACAACAGCATAGATAATCATATCATACTGAAAATAAAGTGCGGGAAATAAAGTGCGATAAATAAACACAACCCAACAAGTAATCATACAAGCGCTAGGATTGACTCTCGCAGGGGACGTTGGATCCCCAAACTGACTCGCATTCGGGACGTTGGATCCCAGGAAACTATCAAGTCCCCAGCAGAGTCGCCAGCTGTCGCTTCCGCGAAAATAAGGTGCCGGCAAAACAGAAGAGTCGCCACCTTTCGTTATTTATCCCTCGGAATGGGAAAGGAAACGATCGGAAAAACCTAACGAAAAGGTATAAGACAAGGTCATCGCAACCGTTGTCTGGGTTCAGGAGTCGGTTACGCAAGGGGGAGGTATTAGCACCCCTCGCGTCCGTCGTACTCGACGGGATCCATGCTTGTTGTGTTTAATGGACGAATTGGTTTATCTATCTACCTATCAAGGCTGGCTTAAACAGAAAAGAAAAATGACTCAGTAAAGCGTCGCGCTTTATGCCTACGTATTCTCATCAGAGAATGAGAAATCAGAGTGAACGTAGTTCGGTCTACGACGGGTTATGGGGGAAGGTGGCTCGCTAATACATCAGTATTGTGCCTACGTACTCTCAACAAGTATGAGAGATCAGAGCTTACGTAGTTCGGGATAATACGGATTAGGCGGATTCAGATTCATTTGTTTTATCGAGTAGGGTTAAACAGTAGTTCCAGCAGTTAGGGACAAAGCCTGTTTGCGTTGGCGCTGAAGTTTAACGACACTCTTTTCTTCAGAAAAGCTTCCTTTGAATTATGGGCCCACGGGGCAAAAAGGTTTGAAGTTTATTTTCTGTCTTTTACGGAAGAAGTGTTTTTTATTGTGTTTGCGATTTCAATCGCACTAAAGACTATGACCTGAGAATGAATGCGTCGCATGTTACCCAAAGGGTGCCATACTAAACATCCAGACTGTTGAAAAGAAGCTCTCCAACAATCCTTTCTCAGATAGCTTAAGGCTCGTAACATACGTAAGAAATCATTCATGATTACAGTATCTTAAGCTGTTTTGAGATGAGAAGAGAGGGCTCAACTAAAGGGAGACTATCAAGTCCTACTGTTGTCATGCCAAGGATTCATCTTATAGTTAAGGTTTGAAACAGGGAACTCCTAGAAGTTATCATGCATAGGTTTCAACCTAAAGTTCTAATCATCACTTCCTTATCAAAGGAAGTGAGAGTCCTAAGGGATCATGTCAATGATACACAGAAACAGATAAAGCATCAGCTTAAACAGTAAACAGATAAACGACTGTAAAATGCATGCAATGCAAGTGAGGGAGGAAATGTGTGTGGGGTATCAGCCTCCACAAGCTCATCTCAACCTCAAGCCAGAATGAATAACTGCAATCATACAGAAAAAAATAACAACTGCAATCATATAGAAGACATAACATGCTATCAAGCAAAATAAACCACATGGGCAAGGAAGCAGGGCTCTACCGAATACCCGCAAGCAAAGCCATACAGTAACAATACAAGCAGAGGGAACAACTCAACCTCTAGTGCAATCATGCTCCTAGTTTAAAGTCAGTCTAGATATGAACTTATTCTAATGCATCAAGCAAGTCAAACAAGGCACATCAGCACAGAAAAGAAGACAGACAAGAAAGCAGATCAACAACTCTCTCTCAATTCTAAGCTTCAGCTCTCCTGACAGCAATCCAGTCTTCAGACTTCAACCACCCTTCTAGGCTACCATCTTCTATGACAAGCATCAACTTGATTCCCCAAGGTTTCAACCCATCAAACATAAGTATCAACGGGTTCTCTCCTCTCCAAGCCTCAGCTTTACAGTCAACTCCACCCTCAGGCTTCACTCCTAACTGCAAGTATCAAATGGATACCTTCAGGCTCTCAAAGCATAAGTGTAAGTGTCCACTTATCCTTTATTCCTCAAGCCTCAGCTCTATACTTAATCTCAATTGAATCCTCTTCCTAAGTATCAACTTAGTCTTCAAGCCTCAGCTCTCTTTGCTTCATCAGTATCAACTAGGTCTTCTTCCTCTACAAGCTTCAGCTTCTCAGAGTAGTCTTCAGTCACTTAGAAGTGTCAACTTCATCCTTCAATTCTTCAAGCCTCAGCTCTTCACTCCATCTCCATTGGATCTTCAAGTATCAACTTGTTCTTCTTGCTCCCCAATCTTCAGCTGCAATGGCAATGCTCAAGGAATCATCCTCTTCCACACTCTTCAATGAAGTCCTCATCTTCAAACTCAAGTCCAACATCTTTCAAGATACTCAAACCAGAAGACAATTGATTTAACAGGGTGAGTGGAAATGATAAACAACTTACTGACAACCAAAGGAAGCCTGTAAGGGTTCATCATTATGAGAGACTGGTTCCCTCAAAGTTCTACTTCCCAGATAAAGCCACTCATCCCTCCCAAGGAGGGATGTGAATATCTGAGAAGGACTTTTAGTCATTAGGAGGAATGGAAGCCCAAGATGCTTTCCATATTTGTGAAAGAAGTCATTCTAATCATAAGGCTCTCCCTATGTCTCCTATCTCCTAAATCTTCATCAGACACCTTCAGGCACAAGCAACTCCCAAGCTCCAAGCACCTTCAAGCAACTTCAAGCATCCTCACCTTGTCTTCAACTTGTCTTCAATCTCAACCAAAGGCAAACAAAGCAAAAACCCTAATCTAAGGGAACTAAAGAAGTTAATCTAGTTGAGTTAGTAAGTTAGGATCACCTAAAACCTAGTACTAAAGTTAATCCTAACTAAAATACTAAAACCAATTGTAAAATCCTACAAAAATAACTATGGGAACCTAGGTCAATCATGACTCTACCACATTAATTTCAGAGATCAAACCATCAAATTAGACCTAGAAATAAATTCTACATTATGAGGTACTAAACCTAAACCCTAAAAGGAAGCACCTAAATCTCAATCTAGAAAGCACACCTATTTTCATCACAAAAATATGAGAAAAATGCTATGGGAGCATACATGTCTAACCTAATCACACACAAAAAATTAGGATCAAAATCATCACCACATGATCACACAAAATTATGTATCAAACATAACCATTTTAATATCAATTAAAATGTAAAATTCCCATTAAATCAGAAAATACATGAAATGAAAATATTTTTTCTCAAAAATACTAGACTCAATCATGAGTAAAATGCAAAAAGAATGGGATTAATTGGATTAATTTCAATTTTATATGATTTTTCCAAGAACCATGGATAAAATGAAAATTAAAAGAAAATCAATGGAAATTAATCACACGCGCGGTGCAAATAGAAATGAAAATCAGTACAAATAATGGATTGGGCTCGCTGTGGGGTGTGGATAGTGGTTATTTCACTAAGCCCAAAACCAACTAGTAAGTGAAACGCATCGTTTCACTTACTCAGACTCCTTCACAAATTGAATTAAAACGTGGCCGTTGGATGAGGGTCATAGTCCAAGTCAAACCAAGATCTGATGAACCCACAGTCATCTCCTACCTTTCAAACCTCTGCAACTTCGCGCCCAGCTCCGGCCACCACCGGTGGTGCTCCGGTCATCTTCCTCAACCCTAATTCTCTCTAGGATCCTCCATTGCAAATGGTCAATACATGAAACTCATCCCAAATTCCCTCACGAACTCATTCATGCCCTTAATTCAACCTAAATCCTTAAGATTCACCATATCCAATTCTCAACCGAAAATGGTAACACACCTATTTTGTCACTAATTCTCAAATTAACTATCTGAAATCATTCCTACACCATTCTACACTGCAACTGACACCTTAATTCATCTTGATTCTACCTAATTCATGCTAGAGGAAGAAAGTTACCAACCTGAAAATCTTGGATGAACAGATGCACTAAACCTCCAATTCAAGCTCTCCAATCTTTCAGACACGATCAATGAACCCTCTCCTTGCTTCTGTATGCAAAAGAACTGGTTGAAAGCTCCTGAATCTTGAAATCCGATGGTGAGTTGCAGGTGGAAAAATTCAGTTGCTCCTACATGATTCAGCCACGAATTCTCTTGGATTATGATCTGGAATCACTCCTTAGCATCCATGGAAGAAGTTTCAATCAAGAAAATGGATGGAAAGTGAAGAATTTTGTGAAACCGAATTCAATTGCAAGCCAAGAAATCTCAATCTCAATCTATGCTCTCTCCTTCAATCATCACCAACCCTTGCATTGGATCACCTCTACTCAATATATAGATGATGTATGAGTGATCTAGAACCCTCTAGATCCTTCTAATGAGAGTTTCCACTTCTCATGTCATGAGATTTTCAATCACATATCATGATATGCATAGCTCTGTTTGCAGCTTGAAACCAACCTCATTCACTTCCAATTTCTCCCCTAGTGACATTTTTAAAGTGTTTAGCTTGCAAAGGGCCTTGCTCATGCCTTGATTCTATGTTTTGCACATGTTACTTAATATGCAAGTAATCACTTTTCAAAGCAAGTCCACAAATTGAATCTCAACTCAAAAATGTGGCTAAACCAATGTTCTTAAAATGTTTTCTAGAGTTAAAATGATATATTACATGCCATGGTTTGGATGTGTAGGTTGAAAATATCAATTTCCAACTTTGGTTTATTTAACTTATACCCTTATTTTAGGTCATTTTTGCAACTTTGAGCCACAAGCATTTCCATCATCTCATGACCTCCTTACTAGCCTTAAAACATCATTTTGAAAAAGTTTGATGTTGAACATTTTTCCATTTGAAGCTTGGAAATAGGAGTTATGGCCTTATGCTTGAAATGACCTGTAATCTCCAAATGACCAAAATGCCCTTGACTTGTCAAAGCCATAACTTGAGTTCTACAAATCCTATCAAGGACTTCTAGTACTCTCTAGAAATATAAGAGGATAAGGAACAACATTCATGTTGACCAAAAGTTCATAGAAATCATCCTTCTTGGGCAAAAGTTTGATACAAGTTGGGTAACTTTCAAGGCCCCAGATTCACATACCTCAGATGACCTGTAACTTGTCAAAGTCATAACTTGAGTTCCACAAATCCTATCAAGGACTTCTAGTACTCAAATTAAAGCTAAGAGCAAGCTATACAACATTCATGTTGGGGGCAAGATGAGATGACAATCACATCTTGGGCTAAACTGCCTTGGAGATAGGGTTCAAACTAGGGGATTTTACACTCTCAAGCCTTAGAAACCCTAGCTTGAAACTTCTCAAACTCTTCAATCATGATGATTTGGCCTTGGAATCATCCTTATAGCATCTCAATGTGTCAATCCATGATCACATGGCCCTTGGATTAGGTCTCAACCTTGTTCAAATCATCAGTTGACCTAGGGTTGACCCAGTCAAACCCTAATTGCACCACTCATGGCTGGGTCTTCTTAATCTTGTACAATGACCTGTCTAGGCTTCATGATGGCTTTCAAGACATCTCATAAGCTCTCTCAAGGCTTCAAGTCCGCATTCCTGGCTTCAGAATCATCTGAGGACTTCTCACAACTCTCAAGCTAGGCACACACTCTTGGTTTCAACCACTCTCTCTGAGGATCTTCTGACTTCTCTGACAAAGATATCTACCCTTGAACACTTGAATAACCTTCTTGGCTAGCTTCATAGTCTTGTATATCTCTTGATTGGTAATCATACCTCTTGATCTCCTGCATACATGTCAATGAAATGCAAATGACAATGCTAATGTGAATGAAATGAAACATAAGCTAGGTAAAGAAAAGTTGGTCAAATTTTGGGGTGCAACAGGGATGACACATCTCCGCTGGGGATTCTGGGGAACCATCAAGTAACTCTGCTTCGGGGATCCGGAAATCATTCTGGGTAGGTCATCTCTGCTGAGGACTTCAAGAATCATCTTGAACAAATAACTCCGTGGGGACTTCAAGAATCATCCTGAACCCATAACTCTGCCGGGGATTTCAGGGATCATCCTGAGCAAACGCTCTGCCGGGGATTTCAAGCATCAACTTGAGCAACCAACTCTGGCGACTTCACTAGGGATTTTTAAGAATCATCTTGAGCAAACGACTTTGCTGGGGAATTCACGAATCATCTTTAGCAAGCGACTTTCGCTAGGGGATTCAAGAATCGTCTTGAGCAAGCGACTCTGCGGAGGAACACCTGCAAAACAAGAACGGTAACGACCTAGCTCATGTTTCATATGCATATGCTTTGATAATGGCGCAATGCTCCACACGGTGGAAATGCTACACGTTCTTTGGGTAAATGCTATGCAATCATGCAAAATGCTGCGGTCCCGTCAGCAAAATAAATGCTGAAGGGAGAACCCTCCTGTCGAGGAGGAAGAACCACGGAGAAAAGGCCACGCCGATCTCAATCGGACTCCGCATGGGGAAGCAAACTTTAGTTGACTGCTGCAGGGGAACGAAGCTCTACGAGAACCCAGACCTGCTGAGGAAAGCAATGTCGATCGCAGAAATAAACCGCGCGGCCTTCGCGACTACTTCCCTGGAGGCAACGACTCCGGCGGGGAAATACAGCATCAGTTATTCAACACTCTACTGGGGAAAACCAATCATGGCCCAAACTGCTTTCCAGGGACTCGCCTCTCTTGGGGATCTGCAAACTCGGCTGGGGAGGACGAAATTATCCTGACTTCCGGGGAGAGTACGACTCTGTGGGGAATCTCAATTCCAACGGAGACTTCAGTCTGGAGCTATCAATTGCTGCGCACCTCAGCATATGACTCAGCTGGGGAGATGTCGTTCCTTCAGGATACATCTGATTGGGGAGAGAATCTTCTCTGCCTAGGGAAAATACATCAATGCTTGACGATCTCATGTTCGGACTCTGCGGGGAGAGGTTGCTGAACTTTGCTGGAGAAGAAGGAATCATCCTGCTTGGGGACGCGCACGGCGTACTACCTGGTACATGCTACACCTGCACCAACACAAACAAACAGACAAGATACCCTTCTCAAAGGGACCTATCAAGGTTATCATCTTGTGACAATGTTCGAGTAATTCATTGTTTCAACAATCAGCGGCCTAGGCCAGTAAGTTTATGTATGCGCATTTTATCAAAAACATCAGCGTTCTTTTTCGCAAACAAAACAGATAAATGCTAAACAGACAAACAGAATTGCTGAATAGTATACATTTTATTGATAACGAACCCCTGAATGGGTAAAAATGTTTTACAACAGAGGCAAGCTCCTGGAATGAGGAAGCTGCGCAAAAAAGTAAAAACATAAATATACATCAGTATATACAAATGTCGGCAACAAGGCGTAGACAAACACCATGAGTTGATCCCTCTATGACCCACTCGACTTCGATACTTCTCCGACGCTTCAGCTTCAGAAGAGATTGTTTCAGAGAAACGGCCCTCAGGTCCTTCGAACCACTAAACAATGAAAGTCCACACGCGGAACGCAGTCATTTGCTTTTTCAAATCCCTAACTTTTGCCTGAATCGCCCTTCCGGGTTATCGATTCACCGGGATACCCTTTTTTGCCAAAGTCGCCCTTCCGGGTTTTCAACTTTGCGGGTGTACATTTTTTCAATTTATATCCCTAATTTTTGCCCGAACATTTTTTCTTTTTTGTGGTTCGCCGGGACGCCCCTTTTTTGCCTGGATGCTCTTTTTCTTTCCAGCGGGTCGTTTTTAAGCAAAGTATTTTTTAACTGCGTCCGCGTTCACCAGGGATGCAAAATCTTCACCATCCATCATGGATAACAACAACGCTCCTCCCGAGAAGACCTTGCTGATGACGTACGAACCTTCGTAATTGGGAGTCCACTTGCCCCGATGATCGGAGTGTGGAGGAAGAATCTTCTTCAGGACGAGATCACCCATCTGAAAGCTTCTACGACGCACCTTCTTATCATAAGCTTTCTTCATTCGCCTTTGGTACAGACGACCATACGCAATCGATGCTAACCTCTTCTTGTCCATCAGACTGAGTTGGTTTAGTCGGTTCTTAATCCATTCTGCCTCATCGAGTTTCACGTCAACCAAAACTCGCAAGGAAGGGATCTCCACTTCTAACGGCAGGACATCTTCCATACCGTACACCAAGGAGAAAGGAGTTGCCTCGGTAGATGTACGTACCGTTGTACGATAACCGTGCAACGCGAATGGCAGCATCTCGTACCAATCCTTGTAGGTCACAACCATCTTATGAACAATGTTCTTTATGTTCTTATTGGTTGCTTCAACGACGCCATTCATCTTCGACCGGTAAGGGGATGAGTTGTGGTGTTCAATCTTGAAACTCTGGCACAGCTCCTTCATCATCTTGTTATTCAAATTCGAACCATTATCCATAATGATCTGCTCGGGAATTCCGTAACGACAGATGATGTCCCTCTTTATGAATTTAGCCACCACCTGCTTGGTCACATTAGCATATGAGGCTGCCTCCACCCACTTGGTGAAGTAGTCGATAGCTACTAGAATGAAGCGATGACCGTTAGATGCAGTGGGCTCGGTCTTGCCTATCATGTTGATGCCCCACATGGAGAACGGCCACGGGGAGGACATGACATTTAACGGGCACGGCGGCACATGAACTTTATCAGCATAAATCTGGCATTTATGACACCTCTTTGTGAATTTAAAGCAATCCGATTCCATCGTCAGCCAGTAATATCCTGCACTCAGGATCTTTCTCGTCATAGCATGCCCGCCGGCGTGCGTACCAAATGTGCCTTCATGGACTTCTTCCATGAGCATACTCGCCTCTTTCTCATCTACACATCTGAGTAGCACGAGATCATGGTTTCTTTTATACAAAACTCCATCAGGATTGAGATAAAAATTTCCAGACAGCCTCCTCAGAGTCTTCTTATCCTGGTTTGACGCTCCCGCAGGATACTCCTTAGTCATAAGGAAAGTCTGGATGTCATGGAACCATGGCTTGCCGTCGGAGGCTTCCTCGATCGCAAAGACGAATGCAGGTCTATCAAGACGAGAAAGGGCAATTCTTAGAGCTTCATTCCAAAAATTGACTTTATACATCGAAGCCAACGTGGCTAAGGCATCAGCCATCTGATTTTCTGCTCTGGGCACAAGATGGAGTTCCACTCGATCAAAGAATGGAAGTAGCCTTCTGGCATAGTTCATGTACGACACCAAATTCGATTGACGAGTCTCCCACTCCCCTTTAATCTGGTTGATCACAAGCGTCGAGTCGCCATATACATCTAGGTTCTTGATTCTCAAATCAATTGCTTCTTCTAGACCCATGATGCATGCTTCGTACTCCGCTTCGTTATTGGTGACCGGAAACGTCAGTCTCGCCGTGAACGGGATATGGGATCCGTGGGGAGTCGTGATGATCACCCCAATGCCACTTCCGTAGGAATTAACCGCCCCGTCAAATATCAATTTCCATTGGGATTTCCTATCTGGACCCTCGTTGGGCAACGGTTCATCGCAATCCTTTGCTTTGAGAAACATGATATCCTCATCAGGGAATTCAAATTTCATCGGCTGGTAATCCTCGATTGGCTGTTCGGCCAGGTATTCAGAAAATACGCTTCCCTTGATGGCCTTCTGGGAAGCGTACTGAATGTCATATTCCGTCAACACCATTTGCCATCTGGCAATCCTGCCCGAAAGCGCTTGTTTCTCGAAGACGTACTTGATCGGATCCATCTTCAAAATTAGCATGGTGGTGTGATTGAGCATGTACTGTCGTAAACGTTTGGCAGCCCAGGCTAGTGCACAACACGTTTTCTCTAGCATCGAGTAGCGAGATTCACAGTCTGTGAACTTTTTACTCAAGTAATAAATGGCATGCTCCTTTCTGCCCGTCTCATCATGCTGACCGAGAACACACCCCATACTATTCTCAAGAACTGTCAAGTACATGATTAGAGGTCGTCTGGCTACTGGGGGAATCAAGATCGGAGTTCCTGCAGATACTGTTTTATCTTATCAAATGCCTTCTGGCAATCCTCGTTCCAGATAATCGCCTGATCTTTCTTTAACAGTTTGAACATCGGTTCACACGTGGCCGTGAGCTGAGAAATAAACCTTGCAATGTAGTTTATTCTGCCCAGGAAACCACGAACTTCTTTTTCGGTTTTTGGCGCAGGCATCTCTTGTATTGCTTTTATTTTCGCAGGATCGACCTCAATGCCTCTTTCGCTCACGATAAACCCCAGTAGTTTTCCGGACCGTACTCCGAAAGTACACTTGTTAGGATTCAGCTCAACCTGAACTTCCTAAGCCTCTCAAAAAGCTTCAGCAAATTGACCAGATGCCCCTCCTCCGTTTGGGACTTCGCAATCATGTCATCAACATAGACTTCAATCTCATGATGAATCATGTCATGAAACAAAGTAACCATTGCTCGTTGGTAAGTGGCCCCTGCGTTCTTCAGACCGAAAGACATTACCTTGTAGCAAAATGTTCCCCAAGGAGTGATAAACGTAGTTTTCTCCATGTCCTCCGGCACCATCTTGATCTGATTGTAGCCGGAGAAGCCATCCATGAACAAAAACACGGAGAACTGAGCTGTATTGTCGACCAACACATCAATATGAGGCAGCGGGAAATCATCTTTAGGGCTCGCCCTATTCAAATCCCGATAATCGACGCACATTCGTACCTTACCGTCCTTCTTCGGTACAGACACTATGTTGGCGACCCACAAAGGGTAAGTAGTGACTGCTAAGAAGCCAGCATCAAGTTGTTTTTGCACTTCTTCTGTGGTCTTAACGGCCATATCTGGTCGCGTCCTTCTAAGCTTCTGCTTAACGGGAGGACAATCTTATCGCAGCGGCAAGTGGTGGACCACGATGTCAGTATCAAGTCTGGGCATATCTTCGTATGACCAAGCAAAGACGTCACTATACTCTCTTAGCATCTCGACCAATCTCTGCTTGACATCACTCTGCAATGCAGCCCCTATCATGACATTCCTGACAAGTTCTTCAGAACCCAGATTCACAATCTCGATCTCCTCTTCATGAGGCAGAATAACTTTCTCTTCTTGTTCCAACAAGCGGGCCAACTCTTCAGGAAGGTCTTCGTCTTCATCAATCTCTTCTTCGGCTTGATAGATCGGGCAATCGAAGTCGAAGTGAGTCGTAGAAGGTCCAGAGTCGATGTCATCTGCTATGTGGATCTCTTCGCTTGTCATCTGGATGATATCCTTGACGGACCAGTTGTTGAGGCTCTCGCCTGGCTTGCTTGGCTGGATCCAAGAGTCTAGGTCACAGTCGCTATCTCCGCTGTCTTCAGACACTGCATTGACACTTTCAAATATCACCCCGCCACTGGTAAAATGGATCGGCCCTTTACCTCGCGACGCACTGCTAGACGAGGAGGCTTTAGCTCCAGGAGAATATCCCAACCCAAACTTGTCTTGCTTGTTAGGTATCTCCAAAATTAGCCCCTAGCCTGGGGTAGCTCCGGCTTGAACAACGGCCCGGGCTTCCTTGAAGGAGGAGAGAGTCATCTCTGGCTTTTCAGTGACTACAGGAGCTACGTCCTTGACTTTAATAGCTTCGAAAGCTTGGCATAGGGTTTCGTGGATTTCCCCATCCATCACAACATACTTGAAAGGACGACAAATGGCTCACCATTATGTCTTTCTCGCCACATACAGTCACAATGCTTCCTCCGACAGCGTACTTGAGCTTCTGGTGCAACGTGGAGGTCACGGCACCCGCCGAATGGATCCATGGTCGGCCCAAGAGACAGCTGTAGGCAGGCATGATCTCCACAATGTAAAAGATCGCGTCGAATGTTTCCGGCCCGACTTGGATTGGCAACGTCACCTCCCCGAAAACATGGCGTTTGGTTCCATCGAATGCTTTCACAACCAGATCACTGGGTGTGCAAATCACTCTGCGAGTATCTAACTTCATTAATGCCTTCTTCGGAAGAACATTGAGTGACGACCCTGTGTCTACCAACACGTGAGACATTATCGTTCCCCTAAACTCTATCGAGATGTGCAGGGCGCTATTGTGGTTCCTCCCCTTCGGCGTCAGCTCTAGGTCAGTGAAACCTAACCCATTTCTAGCATTCACGTGGGCTACGACCTCTTCTAACTGGTTTACCGATATTTCATGCGGTACATACGCGGCGTTCAACACCTTCAGCAGCACGTTGCGGTGTGCTTCAGAACACAGCAACTGATTCAGGATGGAAATCTTCGAGGGTGTCTGATGGAGATGATCCACGATCTTGTAGTCACTCTTTTTAATCAACCTCATAAATTCATCGGCGTCTTTAACGAGTAAGTCTTTTTCTGCCCCCCGCGGGATCTCTTTAACGACTTTACTTTTACCTTTATCAGTTGCATCAGCTCTGTCTGCTTTGTCCGCCACGACCTCAGGTGGTGCGAACACTCTCCCGCTGCGAGTGATCCCGCTGATTCCCGCAAGGTTATCTACAGACGACCCAAACGGTTCTAGCTCCAACTTCTGTCCGTTGCAGTAGACTTCTGCCCCGTAATGCCATGGGACAGCATTAGTGCTTTCGAACGGTATTGGCCCAGCTTTGGTTATGGTAATTATGGGCGGTCTGGGTGCAGAAATATTTATCGTCTGGCGAGGGATGGTGATGGTGGCGACCTCATCATCTTGCTTCAGCACTACCTCTCCCGATCCACTTTCGGCCCTCTGGCTAAACTGTAAGATCCCTTCAGTCATCAGACTTTTAATCCCCTCTATCAACTGTTCACATCCATCAAGACTTATCGCACAACCCATACACATCTCTCCGCAACCTGGAAAGAAACCTCTTTTCATCAACTTAGCTTTAACGAAGCTAAGCGGCGTCTTCAGATCTCTGACGTCAGTCAACACATCCAAGTTCTCGTCTTCAATAATGGCGTTTACTCCACCTCCCCTATGGTTCGGCATAGGGCTCTTCGTGACGTTTGGCACATTATCTGAGAAGTTGATGATCTTAGCGTCCACCATGTCCTGCACCTTATGCTTGAGGGCTTTGCAGTTTTCTATTGTGTGGCCTGGTGCCCCTGAGTGAAACTCACAAGTTGCATTCGCGTCATAACCTGGCGGAGGTGCCCCTGTCAAGGGAGCCAGGGTTCTTTTCTGGATCAACTGTAGCTGAAGTAAAGTCTGTAATAGTTGCGCGTACGACATGGGCGGTGTCTCGAGGTGACGGCTCGACAGAGGTGCCCTATTCTTACTTTTTGTACCCTTGTTGATTCGGTTGTTGTTGTTGTTGCTGCTGCTGCTGCTGTGGCTGTTGAACTGCCGGGATAGTTATGCTGGCCACCTGTTGGTGAGGGCCTTTACCCTTCCTTCGAGCGTTGGTCACGGCGCTCGTTTCTCCTTCCCGTCTTTTGCCACTATAAGGTTTCTTTCCTCCTCCTCCGGCTGAGGATGAATCACCTTGAATTTTCCCGAGTTTGATCCCATTTTCAATGTGCTCACCCGTGATAATGAGATCTGGGAAGGTTCCAGACATACCGCTGACCAATTTTTCATAATAAACCCTTGGGAGGGTGGCTACGAACATCTGCACAAGTTCACGTTCAACCATCGGCGGCTGAACCCTGGCTGCCAACTCACGCCATCGCTGGGCGTATTCCTTAAACCCTTCGTTGTTCCTTTGCGACAGATTCTGCATTTGGACTCGGTTTGGGGCCAAGTCACTATTATATTGGTAGTGGTGCACGAATGCTTCAGCAAGGTCCTTCCACGTGCGCACACTGGTAGGCTCCAGACTCATGTACCATTCGAGGGATGGTCCGGATAGACTGTCCTGAAAGAAGTGCATCAACAACTTCTCGTCTTCAAAATGAGCTAACATTTTTCTGTAATATGATCTCAGATGGACGCGAGGGCAAGTGGTGCCCTTGTACTTTTCAAAGTCAGGTACCTTGAACTTGGGAGGCACCTTGAAATCAGCAATCAGTCCCAACTTGGACATATCAACGCCCAGGGTGTTCTGGTTCTCGATATTTCTCATCTTATCCTCGAGTGCCTTGAACCTTAGACGTGCTTCAGCAGTTAGCTCGCCTTCAGCACCTCTCTGAGAGAACACATCGTCTTGACGATCTTCCAACCACAGCTGAGGCCCGAACAGCTTCCCAATACCTGCATTGTCGTTGCCCAGCCCAACATTGACGTTAGCTTCAAGAATCCCATTACCGACGCCCGTCGTATTGCCATTGAGTCCCATGTTAGCTATCACATTGCCGTTGGCACTGCCATTCCCCCCGGTCCCGGGGACGCCATTCTGAGGAGTTTCCACAGGTGGAGGAGTAGGCACGGTCCCACCATGGAGTACGCCATTGCTATCGACCCTTGAAATCAGAGGCTGAACCAAGGTCCTGAGCTGATCTTGGCCATTGGCGACCGCTTGCATGAGCTCCATGAAGCGATCCATTCTGGAACAACCTGGTTTGTTCTAGGTTGTTCCATGATTCTGGTTTGATTTTCTCTGGTCGGATAGCGGTGGATAGGTCTCTGATCAATCCTGGAACAACCTGAAACAACCTGAAAACACAAAAGGGTCAGGAAAAACGACAAAGTGCTCGTTATGCAAATGCTTCATTCAAATGCAAACGTGTGTCTGTGCGTTAGGGAGATATCCCCCGATCCTAGTGCCTGAGTGCCGGTGCTGATAATAAGAAGTCTGAGTCCAGTCATGGAAATAACATCTCATATATAAAGAAAGCCCATCAAGGCAGTACACAACATCGGTGAGTACAAGCAGAATCAATGGCATGACCTCGACCAACAGGCCTGGCGATGGTCAGCATACAACAATGATCAAACAAAAGGAATACAAATAGTCAAGCACAGCCACGGGCGTGAAACTCTTCTAACAATCCCTTCGTTTCTGGATGATCAGGCCGAGTGAGTAAACCTTCGACGAGTAACTCCTTCTGCATAATAGTGTATTGAAGACCTTCGACCGAATCTTCCCATGCTCCTTCGCCGAAACAATCTTCTAGCTTCCGCTTTTTGGACTCAAACGTCAGCTTGCGCTCCTTCAGGTTAGCAAGAGCCCTGTTGAGTTGGCCTTCAGCGGCATATCTGCGAGCAGTTTCTTCATCAAACCTCTTCTCACTAGCCTTCACCTGGGCTTTCAGCTTGGAGATCTGTTGCATCAGCTTATCCTCCCGCTCTTTCCTGTTGGCTAGGGAGGCCTTCCAATGCTGATTGAACTTGGATATCCTCCGATATGCTTCGTCCAAGTGCTGCTTCTTCGTGGCCAGTACATCGTTGACAGCTTTGAAGTCTCGACCCATGCGCTCACGCTCAGCTATCTACTTAGTCAAGTCTGTACCTAGCTAGTTCACCAGCTCCGTCTGCTTCTTGAAGGAATGAACGGCTCCATTTCTCTCGCTTCTGAGTTGCGCCAATTCTTTCTCCAGTTCTTCATTTTCCCTCTTCAATTCATCTCTCTCAGCTAACACCCGATTATGTTGCCGAATGGGCACGGTAGTAGGCTCTTCAATCACTGGAGGGCTTTCTGGCTTGGCAGGAAGAAACGACATCCCTATAGCATCTGCTCTGGCTCTGATCCAAGTCACATACGGAGGGTAGGCTTGATTATTACTTCTCCCCAGCAATGGTTTTCCCCTCTTACTGATGCCATTCCAAGCGCGCTGAAGCTTGGATAACATATCCCCTTCTAGAAGACCAGTCAGGTACAGAGATTCCTGTACCTCTTCATCCTTCGGCGGAGCTCTCAGAGCATAAGCAAACTGTCGGATTAGCAGAGACGGATTATAGTTTATACAGCCCTTCCTGCATATCAAAGGCACATTCGGGAACTCGCTGCAGCTAAAGATGATCTCGATGCCCAACCTATCTCTGTCAAACCAGTCAATATCCTCCACTGATAGACTCATCAAACGCTCGGACCACTCAGCTGTGGCTTCAGACGAAACAAAGGGACCCCTCTTGGGCAGATGACTATCAAGCCATTTATAAAGCAAGGGCACACAACACGAGACATTCTTGCCCCTTCTGTTCGCGTTTTTGTAGTGGATGGAATGGTAGACATCTCCTATCAAGGTAGGGACTGGATTCCCTGATGCAAAGATGCGGAAGGCGTCGAAGTCTACAAAGTCAGGCATATTGGGGAACAAAATGATGCCATATATGCACAAAGCGAGAATGGTGTTGAACACGACCCAACATCCGTCTTTGGAGCACTGCTGAGCCTTTCCCACTAAGAACTGCAAGGAGAAACCGGGAACCTTGTTCCAACTAGACAATACCAACTCGGAGGCATCCAGATGAAGTGAAGGAGCTAGACTAGCCAGATTAGGCTCAGCCTCCCTATGAACGAAGGGCATCTGAATCTTGATAGGCACACCTAACAAATCAACATACTCCTCTAGTGTGGGTGCGAGAACAAAATCCTGGAAAGTAAAGCATCTCAACGGAGGATCGTAGAACTGCAGCAGAGCGTGCAACCCATTCAACTCGAACGCAGAAGGTTTACGAACCAAACTGAGCAATTTTCCGTAAGATTTTCTGAACTCATCTCTCACAGAATCACCTGCTAAAGCAATCAAACCAGTCAGCTGAACAACATCAGCGACAGGGAGCTTGTAAGCCACGGTCTTCCTCAGAGAACCCATAAGAATACAACAGGAGGCGAGAAATCCTGAATCGGGGGAAACGGTACCTGCAACACAGACACACGTTAATGAAATGCAAATGGGTATGCAAAGCAATGTAAAATGCAATCATGCAGCAGGAGATCAAGGCAACTGTGTTGTGGAGATTCTGTATCAACAAAACCATGATGCTGCTCTGTCAAGAACAACCATTATCTCTGATAAGAAGAAAACCCCGGTGTCGGACCATAAATCTGCTCTGTCAAGAACACACACACATAGGACCATAAATCTGCTCTGTCAAGAACAACCATCTGATAATAAGGACCTCTGATACAGGACCAAAACTCTGCTCTGTCAAGAACACACATCTGATGATAAGGACCTCTGATATAGGACCAAAACTCTGCTCTGTCAAGAACAAACATCTGATAATAAGGACCTCTGATACAGGACCAAAACTGTGCTCTGTCAAGAACAAACAGGCATCTGCAGATGAGATCCTCAGATCCCAACCATAAACCTGCTCTGTCAAGAACAAATACACATCTGATGATGAGATCCTCCGGTACCAACAAAACTGATTCACTATCAAGAAAACCAGGTAGTCTGAAGGTTAAAGTTTCCTGCAATAAACCCAACCCTGCTCACGGGTATGGACCTAAACTGACACAAGTTCGGCATCCTATGCGGTCATCAGCGTCACAGACATTCAAGAGGGGTGATACGATACCCAGAAGGTGTGGCATCACCAGCTCATGAAGCGGCCTCACTCGGCTGAATCCCAAATGATCGGTCCCCAGAGTCGACAATCCTCCAAACCAACAACCCCCTCAACCCAAAGGGTTGAAAAAGAAGTCAACCGGGAGAACCTCGTCTGAGCGTGGATTTCATGAGACACTAGTGCCTGCCAAGCAAGCACGCGCCCACTAATTTCCACAACTAATGCTAAGTTCACTCAAGCCTGGGTCTGGCTTCTCACTCATCAGAATGCCCCTCCCACAACAGCACAGATAATCATATCATACTGAAAATAAAGTGCGGGAAATGAAATTCGATAAATAAACACAACCCAAAAAGTAATCATACAAGCGCTAGGATTGACTCTCGCAGGGGACGTTGGATCCCCAAACTGACTCGCATACGGGACGTTGGATCCCAGGAAACTATCAAGTCCCCAGCAGAGTCGCCAGCTGTCGCTTCCGCGAAAATAAGGTGCCGGAAAAACAGAAGAGTCGCCACCTTTCGTTATTTATCCCTCGGAACGGGAAAGGAAACGATCGGAAAAACCTGACGAAAAGGTATAAACCAAGGTCATCGCAACCATTGTCTGGGTTCGGGAGTCGGTTACGCAAGGGGAAGGTATTAGCACCCCTCACGTCCGTCGTACTCGACGGTATCCAAGCTTGTTGTGTTTACTGGACGAGTTGGTTTATCTATCTACCTATCAAGGCTGGCTTAAACAGAAAACAAAATGACTCGGCAAAGCGTCACACTTTATGCCTACGTATTCTCATCAGAGAATGAGAAATCAGAGTCAACGTAGTTCGACCTACTACGGGTTACGGGGAAGGTGGCTCGCCAATACGTCAGTATTGTGCCTACATACTCTCAACGGGTATGAGAGATCAGAGCTTACGTAGTTCGGGATAATACGGATTACGGGGATTCAGATTCATCTGTTTTATCGAGTAGGGTTAAACAGCAGTTCCAGCAGTTAGGGGCAAAGCCTGTTTGCATTGACACTGAAGTTTAACGACACTCTTTTCTTCAGAAAAGCTTTCCTTTGAATTATGGGCCCACGGGGCAAAAAGGTTTGAAGTTTGTTTTCTGTCTTTTACGAAAGAAGTGTTTTTTATTGTGTTTGCAATTTCAATCGCACTAAAGACTATGACCTGAGAGTGAATGCATCGCATGTCACCCAAAGGGTGCCATACTAAACATCCAGACTGTTGAAAAGAAACTCTCCAACAATCCTTTCTCAGATAGCTTAAGGCTCGTGACGTACGAAAGAAATCATTCATGATTACTGTATTTTAATTTGTTTGAGATGAGAAGAGAGAACAGGCTCAACTAAAGGGAAACTATCAAGTCCTACTGTTGTCATGCCAAGGATTCATCCTATAGTTGAGGTTTGAGACAGGGAACTCCTAGAAGTTATCATGCATAGGTTTCAACCTAAATTTCTAATCATCACTTCCTCATCAAAGGAAATGAGATTCCTAGGGGATCATGTCAATGATAAACAGAAACAGATAAAGTATCAGCTTAAACAGTAAACAGTATACGACTGTAAAATGCATGCAATGCAAGTGAGGGAGGAAATGTGTGTGGGGCTGCAGCCTCCACAAGCTCATCTCAACCTCAAGCCAGATATGAATAACTGTAATCATACAGAATAAATACCATGCCATCAAGCAAGATAGAATAACAAATGCAATCATACAGTAAAAATAACATGCTATCAAGCAAAATAAACCACATGGGCAAGGGAGCTGGGCTCTACCGAATACCCGCAAGCAAAGCCATACAGTAATAATACAAGCAGAGGGAGCAACTCAACCTCTAGTGCAATCATGCTCCTAGCTCAAAGTCAGTCTAGATATGAACTTATTCTAATGCATCATGCAAGTCAAACAAGTCACAGCAATACATAAAAGAAAATAGACAAGGAAGAAAGCAGATCAACCCCTCTTTCAATTCCAAGCTTCAGCTCTTCTAACAGCAATCCAGTGTTCAGACTTCAAGCACCCTTCAAGGCTATCATCCTCTATGACAAGTATCAACTTGTTTCTCCAAGGTTTCAATCCATCAAACCCAAGTATCAACTTGCTCTCTCTTCTCCAAGCTTCAACTCTTCAGTCAATTCCACCTTCAGGCTTCAGTCTTAACTACAAGTATCAACTTGATTCCTTCAGGCCCTCCAAGCATCAATGTAAGTATCAACTCATCCTTTATTCCTCAAGCTTCATTGGATCTTCAAGCTCTACACTCAATCTCAATTGAATCCTCTTCATAAGTATCAACTTAGTCTTCAAGCTTCAGCTCTCTTTGCTTTGCCAGTATCAACTGGGTCTTCCTCAGCTACAAGCTTCAGCTTCTCAGAGTAATCTTCAATCACATGAAAGTGTCAGCTTCATCCTTCAATTCTTTGAGCCTCATCTCTTCACTCCATCTCCATTGGATCTTCAAGTATCAACTTGGTCTTCTTGCTCTTCAAGCTTCAGCTGCAGTGGCAATGCTCAAGGAATCATCCTCTTCCACACTCTTCAATGAAGTTCTCATCTTCAAACTCAAGTCCAACATCTTTCAAGATACTCAAACCAGAAGACAATTGATTTAACAGCATGAGTGGAAATGATAAACAACTTATTGACAACCAAAGGAAGCCTGTAAGGGTTTATCATTATGAGAGACTGGTTCCCTCAAAGTTCTACTTCCCAGATAAAGCCACTCATCCCTCCAAAGGAGGGATGTGAATATCTTAGAAGGACTTTTAGTCATTTGGAGGAATGGAAGCACAAGATGCTTTCCACATTTGTGAAAGAAGTCATTCTAGTTATAAGGCTCTCCCTATGTCTCCTACCTCCTAAATCTTCATCAGACACCTTCAGGCACAAGCAACTCCCAAGCTCCAAGCAACTTCAAGCATCCTCACCTTGTCTTCAATCTCAACCAAAGGCAAACAAAACAAAAACCCTAATCTAAGGGGACTAAGGAAGTTAAACTAGTTGAATTAGCAAGTTAGGATCACCTAAAACCTAGTACTAAAGTTAGTCCTAACTAAAATACTAAAACCAATTGTAAAATCCTACAAAAATAACTATGGGAACCTAGGTCAATCATGGCTCTACCACATTAATTTTAGAGATCAAATCATCAAATTAGACCTAGAAATAAATTCTACATTATGAGGTACTAAACCTAAACCCTAAAAGGAAGCACCTAAATATCAATCTAGAAAGCACACATATTTTCATCACAAAAATGTGAGAAAAATGCTATGGGAGCATACATATCTAACCTAATCACACACAAAAAATTAGGATCAAAATCATCAACACATGATCACACAAAATTCCACAAAATTATGTATCAAGCATAACCATTTTAATATCAATTAAAATTTAAAATTCCCATAAAATCAGAAAATACATGAAATGAAAATATTTTTTATCTAAAAAATACTAGACTCAATCATGAGTAAAATGCAAAAATAATGGGATTAATTGGATTAATTTTCAATTTTATATGATTTTTCCAAGAACTATGAATAAAATGAAAAAAATAATGAAAATCAAATTAAAATAAACACACGCGCGGTGCAAATAGCAATGATACACAGTTCATGTAATGGATTGGGCCTTCAGGGGGGTGGGGATATCAGTTAATTCACTAAGCCTAGAACCACTGATTAAATGAAACGGTGCGTTTCATAATCAGAATTCCTTCACAAGCTGAAATCAAAATGTGGCCGTTGGATCACTCACTCAGTCAAAGTCCAACCCCCATCTAATGGCTCTAGGGTCATCTTCTACCTTTTGAACCTCTGAACTTCGCGCCTAGCTCCGGCCACCACTGGTGGTGCTCCAGTCACCATTCCACAACCCTAGTTCATCATAGAGTCCACCATAGGCCACGATCCCTTAATGAAACATGTCCCAAATTCCCTCACGAGTTCATTCATGCCCTTAGGTCTTTCTGAAACCTCAAGATTCACCATATCCAACTCTCAACCGAAAATGGTAATACCCTAAATTGGTCACTAATTCTCAAATTAATGGTCTGAAATCAATCCTACACGTTCTACAATGCATCTAACACCTTAATTTATCTTGATTCTACCTAATTCATTCTAGAGGAAGAAAGTCACTAACTTGAAAATCTTGGATGAACAGATGCACTAAACCTTCAATTCAAACTCTCCAACCCTCCAGACACGATCAATGGATCCTCTCCTTGCATCTGTATGCAAAAGAACCGGTTGAAAGCTCCTGAATCTTGAAATCCGATGGTGAGTTTCAGGTGGAAAAATTCAATTGTTCCTACACGATTCAGCCACGAATTCTCTTGGATTATGATCTGGAATCACTCCTTAGCATCCATGGAAGACGTTTCAATCAAGAAAATGGATGGAAAGTGAAGAATTTGGTGAAACCGAATCCAATTACAAGCCAAGATCTCTCAATCTCAATCTATGCTCTCTCCTTCAATCATCACCAACCCTTGCATTGGATCACCTCTACTCAATATATAGATGATGTATGAGTGATCTAGAACCCTCTAGATCCTTCTAATAAGAGTTTCAACTTTTCATGTCATGAGATTTTCAACCATATGCCATGCTATGCATAATGCTGCAAACAACTTGGAAACAATCTCATTTACTTCCAATTTCTCCCCTAGTGACATTTTGAAAGTGTTTAGCTTGCAAAGGGCCTTGCTCATGCCTTGATTCTATGTTTTGCACATGTTACTTATGATGTAAGTAATCACTTTTCAAAGCAAGTCCACCAATTGAGTTTCAATTCACAAATGTGGCTAAACCAATGTTCTTAGAATGTTTTCTAGAGTCAAAATGATATATTACATGCCATGGTTTGGATGTGTAGGTTGAAAATATCAATTTCCAACTTTGATTCATTTAACTTATACCCTTATTTTAGGTCATTTTTGCAACTTTGAGCCACAAGCATTTACATCATCTCATGACCTCCTTACTGGCCTTAAAACATCATTTTGAACAAGTTTTATGTTGAACATTTTTCCATTTGAAGCTTGGAAATAGGAGTTATGGCCTTATACTTGAAATGACCTGTAATCTCCAAATGACCAAAATGCCCTTGACTTGTCAAAGCCATAACTTGAGTTCTACAAATTCTATCAAGGACTTCTAGTACTCTCTAGAAATCTAAGATGATAAGGAACAACACTCATGTTGACCAAAAGTTCATAGGAATCATCCTTCTTGGGCAAAAGTTTGATGCAAGTTGGGTAACTTTCAAGCCCCCAGATTCACATACCTCAGATGACCTATAACTTGTCAAAGTCATAACTTGAGTTCTACAAATCCTATCAAGGACTTCTAGTACTCAAATTAAATCTAAGAACAAGCTCTACAACATTCATGTTGGGGCCAAGATGATATGACAATCACATCTTGGGATAAACTTCCTTGAAGATAGGGATCAAACTAGGGGATTTTACACTGCCAAGCCTTAGAAACCCTAGCTTGAAACTTCCCAAACTCTTCAATCATGATGAGTTGACCTTGGAATCATCCTTATAACATCTCAATGTGTCAATACATGATCACATGGCCCTTGAATTAGGTCTCAACCTTGTCCAAATCATCAGTTGACCTAGGGTTGACCCAGTCAAACCCTAATTACACCACTCATGGCTGAGGCTTCTTAATCTTGCACAATGACCTGTCTAGGCTTCATGATGACCTTCAAACCTTCTCATGAGCTCTCTCAAGACCTCAAGTCCATCTTCTTGGCTTCAGAATCATCTGAGGACTCCCACAACTTTCAAGTTAGGAGGCACACACCCTCTTGGCTTCAACCATTCTCTCTGAGGATCTTTTGACTTCTCTAACAAAGATATCTACCCTTGAACACTTGAATAACCATCTTGGCTAGCTTCAAAGTCTTGTATAGCTCTTGATTGGTAATCATAACTCTTGATCTCCTGCATACATGTCAATGAAATACAAATGATAATGCTAATGTGAATGAAATGAAACACAAGCTAGGTAAAGAAATGTTGGTCAAATTTTGAGGTGCAACAATTCGCTAAATAAAAGAGAGCATCAAACCCGAAGGCTGGATCAACCGAAGCTGATCTTCTGCTCCTCGAAGCAGGCATTCTCTAAATAAAAGCGAGCATCGAACCCGAAGGTTTGATCTGTAAGAACAGAGTATGCCTAAGAGGGGGGGGGGGGGTGAATTAGGCCTTTTGAAATTTTTCCGGTTTTTATGGTATCTTGAAATATTACTGGTTTGTGTTTTTGGTTATGAAAGCAGAAGAAGAAAAATAAAAGAACAATGGACACCAGGATTTATAGTGGTTCCCCTCACAATCCGAGAGTACTCCACTCCCCTTTCAACATGAAAGAGAGTTTTCACTATTGTTTAATAAAGTACAACCTATCACACCATCAACCGGTGAGGCCTACTATCAAACAATAAAACTAACAAGTGTACAAGAACAATCCTCTTGTAAACACTCACCCTTGTGTCCAACAATCCTGGATCACAAGTCAAAATACACAAGTTTGTAAAGATTTTGATTTGAGAGTAATGATATCAAATTTGATCTTCTCCAAATGATCAGAATTCACTCTTACAATTTTCAATACAAGTGTTCAAGGATGAATATGAAATTTATGCACATATGAACACTTAATGAAAGTTTTTGAAAATGGTGAATTTGATTCTAAGACAATTTGAAAATGAATGTAGAAAGTGTTTGGAGATTGAAAAGTTTTTATTTGTTGTGTTGTTGGGTGTTTTTTTCAAAAATGAAAAACTCAGAATTTATATGAGTAATATACCCTTTCAAAAAGGTACATTGAGGAGACATCAAAAATATGAAATGGTATAATTTTTAAATAATTTTTGAACTTGAAACAAAGCAATTTTTCACTGCACGTTCAGTGTTAATCGGTTAACCCATATGGTTAATCGGTTAACACTGGTACGTTAGCCCAGAAATTTCAAAATTCAAATTGGTTAACCGGTTAACCCATATGGTTAATCGGTTAACACTGCTAATTTTCAGAAAAATGCTTTTTAAAATTAATGTTATACCATTTCTAAGGTTTCAAAAACATGCTTATGTATTATGCAAAAATGCTTAATGTTTTTGAACACTTGTATATCAAATTATAAGGGTAGAATTTGATATACCAGTAATGCATCCAAGTATGGAAGAATCATAGTTCCATATGTAGCTTGACTTGAAAGATATCTTGACTTGATCTTGAGATCTTTTGAACGGCTTGTCTTTTTGCAATCAAGAGATGACCTTGAGTAGTATTGACATCATCAAAACTTGAGACTGAAGCATGCTTCTACATTCTCCCCCTTTTTGATGATGGCAATCAAAAATGTTGTGCGATGTCTCTTGATTCTTGATCTGATTCTCCCCCTATGTCTAGCAACTCCCCCTATCTTAACAGAGGAAAAAAATCTGCACACAGAGAGATATTAACAGAACCAAGCTCTTCTCCGCCTTTGACATCAGCAAAAAGGAAGAGCTTTCAAAGAAATCATAAGATAACAGCATATATAGAAATAAGCACATGCAAAGCCAAGTAAACACAAAGCACAAACAGTAGTACATATAAAATGCAGCAAATAGAAATTGTACTTGTTACAATAAAACATAGTTCAAATGAAAGCATAAAAACTTAAGACTAGAAAGCAAAGCAATAAAAACAACAGCAACAACATATTCTCTAAAAGTCCTCATCCGCCATATCCTCATCCTCTTCTTCTTCTTGTCCTTCATTTTCTTCATCAGATACAACAGGGCTGTCAGGGTTGGTGTGGTGAGAAGAAAGTACAAGGTTCCGGAGAGAAGCAATGGCCCGGGAGGTTTCTCTATGCTGAGTCATGATAGTTTGGTAAAGGAACTCGTTTGTGATGCCTCCTTCAGGTACGGGAAAGGCCTGGTTAGCATTGGCTCCTTCTTCTGTATACTTGTAAGTACCGTCATTATCCTTAAAAATTCCAGTATTCTTGACAATTGTAATCTTGTTGATCTCATTTGTGGTTGATTTCATCTTGATGGTTGGTTCACGGTTAAGATCCAAAGTAGTCAATTCCAAAATTCTTGATACCAGCCGTGCATAAGGAAGACGGGTCGACAGAGATATTTGTTGTTGAAGGTGATACATGATGGTCAGAATCCAATTGACACGAATCTTGTTCTTGATGGCGAAAAGAAGTTGCATTTCCAGATCATTAATTTGTGCATGATTCGAATCCTTGGGAATCAGCACATAGCAGATTATGTAGTGAAGCATCCAATCAGAGACGGTAAGATTCTTTGCATAGCACAACAGACGAGCAGTACGTTGGTTGGCGATAATCATCTCCTTTGGAAATCTGCAGATCTGATAATAGAACTCCATCTTGTCGTAGTTGGACCATGGCCCTTCCACATGGTTAACTCCCTTTCTCAGAAAGTACCCAGATGATGGTATGTTCAGCATTGCAGCAACATCAGACAGATTTTCTTCAACAACACAGTCTCTAACAATTGTTTTCATAATATGCTCATTATTTGCATTTAGAAACACAGACAGTTTATGCAAAAAGGATTTGACAAGATCCGGGTAGCAGTTTCCAGAATCAGACACAAATTTATCGATCCTCTGATATTTGAGCAAAGCAGGAAAATCAAAAGATGATGCGGGAAAAGCCTTAAGATTCACATACTTTACCGGAAGGATAGAACGAACTCGAACTTTGAAATCCATTCTGCGCTTCTTGGTTGTTTCCATAGGGATATCTTCATCAGATGCAGAGTGATGTTCTGGAAGTTTTCCCTTGCCGCGGTTTGATGCTGAAGCCATGGATGGTTGTGGGTTCTGAGGAAGTTAGGGTTTGAGAAGTTGTGGGGAGTTTTTCCAACTTTTGAAAGTGGGAGAGAGAAGTTAGAATTTTAAGAGGGAATATGGATTTTGGATATGGATTTGGATATTTAAGAGAATATGGACCACACAAAATATATTAAAAAAATATACAGTTTTTCAAAAATTTTAATTAATTTTCGTTTCTGATTTTTTGAAAAATTAACAGTGTTAATCGGTTAACCATATAGGTTAATCGGTTAACACATTAAAAAATTTAATCAGAATTGAAAATTCAACAGTGTTAATCGGTTAACCCATATGGTTAATCGATTAACATGCTCGAATTTTTGAAAAATACTTAAAAACAGAATGCATACACATGAAAACATATCACAAATAATGCATACATATGATAGAGAAAAAGATCAGATGTCACCTTCATCAAGAATCCCAAGTTCTCTCCGAATTTTGTAGAATGGTTCTTTTGCTAAAGGCTTGGTGAAGATGTCGGCAAGTTGGTTGTGTGTGTCGACGAAAGTAACATCAACATCTCTGTTTAATACGTGATCTCGAAGGAAATGATGCCTGATATCGATGTGCTTTGTTCTGGAATGCATAACCAGATTCTTTGTGATATTTATGGCACTAGTATTGTCACATCGTAGAGGAATGCATCCGAGGTCAACACCATAATCCAGAAATTGTTGTTTCAGCCATAAAATCTGTGCACAGCAACTTCCTGCGGTGATGTATTCTGCTTCGGCGGTGCTGAGTGCTACACAAGCTTGCTTTTTGCAGGCCCATGATACTAGAGCATTTCCAAGAATGTGACACGTACCACTTGTACTCTTTCTATCGGTTTTGCATCCTGCATAGTCAGCGTCAGAATAACCAACTAAAGAACAAGTACTACCTTTAGGATACCATAATCCTACGTTGGTCGTTCCTTTGAGATACTTGATAATTCTCTTCACAGCAGTGAGATGCGATTCCTTCGGATTTGCTTGGAAGCGCGCACACAAACAAACACTAAACATAATGTCAGGACGGCTTGCCGTCAAATATAGTAATGAACCAATCATACCTTGATATTTAGTAATATCAATTGGAGTACCAGATTCATCTTGATCAACATACGTTCCGGATCCCATAGGAGTAGACATCATCTTGCAACTATCCATATCGAATTTCTTTATTAATTCCTTACAGTACTTGGATTGGTTGAGAAATATTCCATCCTTGGTTTGCTTGATTTGTAGTCCAAGAAAATAATTTAACTTTCCCATCATGGACATCTCGAATTCTTCTTGCATCATGAGTGAGAATTCTTCGCAGAGTTCTTTGTTTGTTGATCCAAATATGATGTCGTCGACGTAGACTTGTACTAACAAGGTGTTACCCTTGATCTTTTTTATAAACAGCGTCTTGTCAACCTTTCCTTTTGTAAATCCTTTCTCACATAAGAAGTTTCTAAGGCGATCATACCATGCTCGTGGTGCTTGTTTTAAACCGTAAAGAGCCTTCTTCAGTTTGAAAACATGTGAGGGATTTTTGAAGTCTTCAAAACCCGGAGGTTGTTTGACGTAGACTTCCTCATTAATGTATCCATTCAGAAAAGCGCTTTTGACATCCATCTGGAATAACTGAAAATTCATAGAACAAGCGTAAGCAAGTAGTAATCTAATTGCTTCTAACCTTGCTACCGGAGCGAATGTTTCATCAAAATCAATTCCTTCCTCCTGGTTGTAGCCTTGTGCGACCAATCTTGCCTTGTTACGAACTATAATCCCATTCTCGTCAAGTTTGTTCTGGAACACCCATCTGGTTCCTATAATATGCTTATTTTCTGGTCTTGGTACAAGGGTCCAAACTTGATTTCTTTCAAATTGATTAAGTTCTTCTTGCATTGCTATAATCCATTGGTCGTCGCCTAAAGCTTCATCGATCTTTGATGGTTCAATTTGAGATACAAACGCCATGTTGAGACAAGCATCCTTTAAATTAAGTCGAGTTGCAACACCTTGACTAATATCACCAATAACTTTATCAATTGGGTGATCTTTGTGTGTTCTCCATTCTTTCGGAAGATCTTGATTTTCTTGAGTAACATCTTCTCGAAATATTGTTTGATCATTTGAAACAATTTCTTCATTTTGTGGAGTATCTACAAAATCATCATCATCATTCAAAACAATATTATCCTCTTTCGAGGGGTTAGTTTCATCAAACGAAACATGAATAGACTCTTCAATGGTAAGAGTTCTTTTATTAAAAATTCTAAATGCTTTACTATAAAGAGAGTAACCAAGAAATATACCTTCGTCGGATTTCTCATCAAACTTACCGAGATTGTCCTTATTGTTGTTGAGAACGAAGCATTTGCAGCCAAATATGTGGAAGAATGAAATATTCGGTTTCCTTCCCTTGAACAACTCATACGGAGTCTTTTTGAGTAGCGGTCGAATATTCACGCGGTTGCTTACAAAGCACGCCGTGCTTACTGCTTCTGCCCAAAAATATTTTGGAAGATTTGTGTCGCTGAGCATTGTTCTAGCAAGTTCAACTAGTGAACGATTCTTCCGTTCTACGACGCCGTTCTGTTGAGGAGTTCTTGGTGCCGAAAAATTATGAGAAATTCCATGTTCTTCGCAAAATTCTTCAAAGTCTGAATTTTGAAATTCTCCACCGTGGTCGCTTCTTATGGAGGCTATAGTGAGTGACTTCTCGTTTTGAATTTGTTTTTCATACTTTTTGAATGCTTTAAACGCATCATTTTTCTGCACTAAAAACATTGTCCAGGTATATCGAGAAAAATCACCAACAATAACTAAAGCATAAATACTACCTCCAAAGCTCTTCGTTCTTGATGGACCAAAAAGATCCATGTGCAACAATTGAAGTAGTCTTGATGTAGAAACCACTTGCTTGGATTTGAAAGTTGTCTTGGTCTGTTTTCCCTTTTGACATGCATCGCATAATTTATCCTTGATGAATTTTATCTTCGGAAGCCCAACAACCAGATCATGCTTGATTAATTTGTTTAGATGCTCCATGTGAATGTGAGCAAATCTTTTATGCCAAAGCCATGCCTCGTTGTTGTTTGCCATAAGACATTTTACCTTCAAGGAAGAATCATCAAAAGAGATCATAAAAATATTATTATATCTTTTACCTTTTAGCAGAATCTCATGAGTGACTTCGTGTTCAATCAAGCATTCCTCCTTTGTGAAGTTGATTTTGAACCCTTTGTCACACAATTGACTGATGCTAAGCAGGTTATGCTTAAGGCCTTCAACAAAAAGAACGTCTTCGATAATTGTACATGGAGGTGCACCAATGGTTCCAACTCCAAGAATTTTTCCTTTATTATCATCACCGTAAGTGACGTATCCTTTGGCCTTTAATGATAAACTTGAAAATTTGTTTATATCTCCCGTCATATGCTTCGAGCAGCCACTATCAAGATACCATTGATTTGTGGTTGTCTTCAAGCATACCTCATTTTCGTCATCGGAATGGTGAGAGGCCATTAAGGAAATATTTGCGCTTTCATCGCTATCTGATTCCGATGATGAACTCACTTTATTGTCATCCCATGCGACATACGCCTTCTTTGTTTTGAAATCCTTCTTGCCCTTGAATTTTCCTTTATTTGCGAGTTTTGGGCAATCTGGCTTTATGTGACCTTGTTTCCCACATTCGTAACATGTAATTTCTTGGTTTGATGTGGATGCCTCCTTTATCCTGAAATGTCTATTCTTTTTAGAAAAAGAAGAAGTTTTATTATTATTAAAAAACTTACCAAGCTTCTTTACTAGAAGCATGAAATTTTCGTCTTCGGAAGATTCGTCAATTTTATCATCCCTTGTGTCAGTCTTCAAGGCAATTCCTTTGGACTTCTTGTCTTGACTTTCATGTTTCTCAAGCCTTCCAAGTTCCAGTTCATGCTCTTGAAGTTTCCCGAATAATGAAGCGGATGTCATTGTTGAAAGACTTTTCTTTTCCGAAATGGCGGTCACCTTTGGTTGCCATTCTCTTGTCAAGGATCTTAGGACTTTTAAGTTGAGATCATCGTTGGTGAAGGTCTTCCCAAGAGCAATCAGGTGATTTGTTAGATGAACGAACCTCTTTTGTAAGGCAACAATAGATTCACCGGGCTACATACGGAACATCTCATATTCTTGACTTAACGTGTTAAGTCTTGATCTTTTTACTTCTGCTGTTCCTTCATGCGTTTCTACCAAGGTATCCCAAATCTGTTTTGCCGATTGACACTGTGATATGCGAAAGAATTCATCCATACTGAGAGCGCTTTGAAGTATGTTGATTGCTTTCTTCTCATTCAAGATTCTCTTCTTGTCATCTTCATCATATGAGGATTTAATCTTTGGGGTTCCAACACCATTTACCACACTTGTAGGAACATGTGGATCAGTTTCAACGGTTTCCCATCTACCATCTCCTTGAGCCTCAAGATGTGCCTTCATACGGATTTTCCAAAAATCAAAGTATTCTCCAGAAAAGAGTGGTGGCTTGTTACTACTTCCACCATCTTTGAAAACCGGGTTGGTACTTGCGGAAGCCATACTGAATCGTTAGGAAGAGGTTACCTTAACCTGCTCTGATACCAATTGTAAGAACAGCGTATGCCTAAGAGGGGGGGGGGGGGTGAATTAGGCCTTTTGAAATTTTTCTGGTTTTTATGGTATCTTGAAATATTACTGGTTTGTGTTTTTGGTTATGAAAGCAGAAGAAGAAAAATAAAAGAACAATGGACACCAGGATTTATAGTGGTTCCCCTCACAATCCGAGAGTACTCCACTCCCCTTTCAACATGAAAGAGAGTTTTCACTATTGTTTAATAAAGTACAACCTATCACACCATCAACCGGTGAGGCCTACTATCAAACAATAAAACTAACAAGTGTGCAAGAACAATCCTCTTGTAAACACTCACCCTTGTGTCCAACAATCCTGGATCACAAGTCAAAATACACAAGTTTGTAAAGATTTTGATTTGAGAGTAATGATATCAAAGTTGATCTTCTCCAAATGATCAGAATTCACTCTTACAATTTTCAATACAAGTGTTCAAGGATGAATATGAAATTTATGCACATATGAACACTTAATGAAAGTTTTTGAAAATGGTGAATTTGATTCTAAGACAATTTGAAAATGAATGTAGAAAGTGTTTGGAGATTGAAAAGTTTTTATTTGTTGTGTTGTTGGGTGTTTTTTTCAAAAATGAAAAACTCAGAATTTATATGAGTAAAATACCCTTTCAAAAAGGTACATTGAGTAGACATCAAAAATATGAAATGGTATAATTTTTAAATAATTTTTGAACTTGAAACAAAGCAATTTTTCACTGCACGTTCAATGTTAATCGGTTAACCTATATGGTTAATCGGTTAACACTGGTACGTTAGCCCAGAAATTTCAAAATTCAAATTGGTTAACCGGTTAACCCATATGGTTAATCGGTTAACACTGCTAATTTTCAGAAAAATGCTTTTTAAAATTAATGTTATACCATTTCTAAGGTTTTCAAAAACATGCTTATGTATTATGCAAAAATGCTTAATGTTTTTGAATACTTGTATATCAAATTATAAGGGTAGAATTTGATATACCAGTAATGCATCCAAGTCTGGAAGAATCATAGTTCCATATGTAGCTTGACTTGAAAGATATTTTGACTTGATCTTGAGATCTTTTGAACGGCTTGTCTTTTTGCAATCAAGAGATGACCTTGAGTAGTATTGACATCATCAAAACTTGAGACTGAAGCATGCTTCTACATGATCAACCGAAGCTGATCTTCTTCTATCCAAAGCAGGCATTCGCTAAATAAAAGCGAGCATCAAACCCGAAGGCCCGATCAACCGAAGCTGATCTTCTGCCAACCAAATCAGGCATTCGCTAAATAAAAGCAAGCATCGAACCCGAAGGTCGGATCAACCGAAGTTGATCTTCTGCTATCCCAAGCAGGCATTCGCTAAATAAAGCGAGCATCGAACCCGAAGGCCCGATCAACCGAAGCTGATCTTCTGCTAACCAAAGCAGGCATTCGCTAAATAAAAGCGAGCATCGAACCCGAAGGTTGGATCAACCGAAGCTGATCTTCTGCTCCTCGAAGCAGACATTCGCTAAATAAAAGCGAGAATCGAACTCGAAGGCCGGATAAATACAAGCTAATCTTCTGCTTATCTAAGCAGGCATTCGCTAAATAAAAGCGAGCATCAAACCCGAAGGCTGGATCAACCGAAGCTGATCATCTACTACTAAAAGCAGGCATTCGCTAAATAAAAGCGAGCATTAAACCCGAAGGTCGGATCAACCGAAGCTGATCTTTTCCTATCCAAAGCAGGCATTCGCTAAATAAAAGCGAGCATCGAACCCGAAGGCCCGATCAACCGAAGCTGATCTTCTGCTAACCAAAGCTGGCATTAGCTAAATAAAAGCGAGCATCGATCCCGAAGGTCGGATCAACTGAAGCTGATCTTCTGCTAATCTAAGCAGGCATTCGCTAAATAAAAGTGAGCATCGAACCCGAAGGCTGGATCAACCAAAGTTGATCTTCTGCTCCTCGAAGGAGGCATTCGCTAAATAAAAGCGAGCATCAAACCTGAAGGACGTATCAATAAAAGTTGATCTTCTGCTAACCAAAGTAGGCATTCGCTAAATAAAAGCGAGCATCGAACCCGAAGGCCGGATCAACAGAAGCTGATCTTCTGCTAAGCTAAGCAGGCATTCGCTAAATAAAAGAGAGCATCAAACCCGAAGGCTGGATCAACCGAAGCTGATCTTCTTCTCCTCGAAGCAGGCATTTTCTAAATAAAAGCGAGCATCGAACCCGAAGGTTTGATCAACCAAAGCTGATCTTCTGCTATCCAAAGCAGGCATTCGCTAAACAAAAACGAGCATTGAACCCGAAGGCCCGATCAACCGAAGCTGGTCTTCTGCTAACCAAAGCAGGCATTCGCTAAATAAAAGCGAGCATGGAACCCGAAGGTCGGATCAACCGAAGCTGATCTTCTGCTAACCAAAGCAGGCATTCGCTAAATAAAAGCGAGCATCAAACCCGAAGGCCCGATCAACAGAAGTTGATCTTCTGCTAATCTATGCAGGAATTCGCAAAATAAAAGTGAGCATCGAACCTGAAGGCTGGATCAACTGAAGCTGATCTTCTGCTCCTCGAAGCAGACATTCGCTAAATAAAAGCGAGAATCGAACCCGAAGGCTGGATCAACCGAAGCTGATCTTCTACTACTCGAAGCAGGCATTCGCTAAATAAAAGCGAGCATTGAACCCGAAGGTCGGATTAACCGAAGCTGATCTTCTCCTATCCAAAGCAGGCATTCGCTAAATAAAAGCGAGCATCGAACCCGAAGGCCCGATCAACCGAAGTTGATCTTCTGCTAACCAAAGCAGGAATTAGCTAAATAAAAGCGAGCATCGATCCCGAAGGTCGGATCAACTGAAGCTGATCTTCTGCTAATCTAAACAGGAATTCGCTAAATAAAAGTGAGCATCGAACCCGAAGGCTGGATCAACCAAAGCTGATCTTCTGCTCCTCGAAGCACGCATTCGCTAAATAAAAGCGAGCATCAAACCTGAAGGCCATATCAATCAAAGATGATCTTCTGCTAACCAAAGTAGGCATTCGATAAATAAAAGCGAGCATCGAACCCGAAGGCCGGATCAACAGAAGCTGATCTTCTGCTAAGCTAAGCAGGCATTCGCTAAATAAAAGAGAGCATCAAACCCGAAGGCTGGATCAACCGAAGCTGATCTTCTGCTCCTCGAAGCAGGCATTTGCTAAATAAAAGCGAGCATCGAACCCGAAGGTTTGATCAACCGAACCTGATCTTCTGCTATCCAAAGCAGGCATTCGCTAAATAAAAGCGAGCATCGAACCCGAAGGCCCGATCAACCGAACCTGGTCTTCTGCTAACCAAAGCAGGCATTCGCTAAATAAAAGCGAGCATGGAACCCGAAGGTCGGATCAACCGAAGCTGATCTTCTGCTAACCAAAGCAGGCATTCGCTAAATAAAAGCGAGCATCAAACCCGAAGGCCCAATCAACAGAAGTTGATCTTCTGCTAATCTATGCAGGAATTCGCTAAATAAAAGTGAGCATCGAACCTGAAGGCTGGATCAACTGAATCTGATCTTCTGCTCCTCGAAGCAGACATTCGCTAAATAAAAGCGAGAATCGAACCAGAAGGACGGATCAATAGAAGCTGATCTTCTGCTTATCTAAGCAGGCATTCGCTAAATAAAAGCGAGCATCAAACCCGAAGGCTGGATCAACCGAAGCTGATCTTCTACTACTCGAAGCAGGCATTCGCTAAATAAAAGCGAGCATTGAACCCGAAGGTCGGATCAACCAAAACTGATCTTCTCCTATCCAAAGCAGGCATTCGCTAAATAAAAGCGAGCATCGAACCCGAAGGCCCGATCAACCGAAGTTGATCTTCTGCTAACCAAAGCAGGCATTAGCTAAATAAAAGCGAGCATCAATCCTGAAGGTCGGATCAACTGAAGCTGATCTTCTGCTAATCTAAGCAGGCATTCGCTAAATAAAAGTGAGCATCGAACCCGAAGGCTGGATCAACCAAAGTTGATCTTCTGCTCCTCGAAGCAGGCATTCGCTAAATAAAAGCGAGCATCAAACCTGAAGGCCATATCAATCAAAGCTGATCTTCTGCTAACCAAAGTAGGCATTCGCTAAATAAAAGCGAGCATCGAACCCGAAGGCCGGATCAACAGAAGCTGATCTTCTGCTAAGCTAAGCAGGCATTCGCTAAATAAAAGAGAGCATCAAACCCGAAGGCTGGATCAACCAAAGCTGATCTTCTGCTCCTCGAAGCAGGCATTTGCTAAATAAAAGCGAGCATCGAACCCGAAGGTTTGATTAACCGAAGCTGATCTTCTGCTATCCAAAACAGGCATTCGCTAAATAAAAGCGAGCATCGAACCCGAAGGCCCGATCAACCGAAGCTGGTCTTCTGCTAACCAAAGCAGGCATTTGCTAAATAAAAGCGAGCATGGAACCCGAAGGTCGGATCAACCGAAGCTGATCTTCTGCTAACCAAAGCAGGCATTCGCTAAATAAAAGCGAGCATCAAACCCGAAGGCCCGATCAACAGAAGTTGATCTTCTGCTAATCTATGCAGGAATTCGCTATATAAAAGTGAGCATCGAACCTGAAGGCTGGATCAACTGAAGCTGATCTTCTGCTCATCAAAGCAGGCATTCGCTAACTAAAAGCGAGCATCGAACCTGAATGCCGGATCAACCGAAGCTGATCTTCTGCTAACCAAAGCAGGCATTCGCTAAATAAAAGAGAGCATCGAACCCGAAGGACGGATCAACCGAAGTTGTTCTTCTGCTATCCAAAGTAGGCATTCGCACAATAAAAGCGAGCATCGAACCCGAAGGCCTGATCAACCGAAGCTGATCTTCTGCTAACCAAAGCAGGCATTCGCTAAATAAAAGCAAGCATCGAACTCGAAGGTCGGATCAACCGAAGCTAATCTTCTGCTATCCCAAGCAGGCATTCGCTAAATAAAGCGAGCATCGAACCCGAAGGCCCGATCAACCGAAGCTGATCTTCTGCTAACCAAAGCAGGCATTCGCTAAATAAAAGCGAGCATCGAACCCGAAGGTCGGATCAACCGAAGCTGATCTTCTGCTAACCAAAGCAGGCATTCGCTAAATAAAAGCGAGCATCAAACCCGAAGGCCCGATCAACAGAAGTTGATCTTCTGCTAATCTATGCAGAAATTCGCTAAATAAAAGTGAGCATCGAACCTGAAGGCTGGATCAACTGAAGCTGATCTTATGCTCCTCGAAGCAGACATTCGCTAAATAAAAGCGAGAATCGAACCCGAAGGCCGGATAAATAGAAGCTGGTCTTCTGCTTATCTAAGCAGGCATTCGCTAAATAAAAGCGAGCATCAAACCCGAAGGTTGGATCAACCGAAGCTGATCTTCTACTACTCGAAGCAGGCATTCGCTAAATAAAAGCGAGCATTGAACCCGAAGGTCGGATCAACCGAAGCTGATCTTCTCCTATCCAAAGCAGGCATTCGCTAAATAAAATCGAGCATCGAACCCGAAGGCCCGATCAACCGAAGTTGATCTTCTGCTAACCAAAGCAGGCATTAGCTAAATAAAAGCGAGCATCGATCCCGAAGGTCGGATCAACTGAAGCTGATCTTCTGCTAATCTAAGCAGGCATTCGCTAAATAAAAGTGAGCATCGAACCCGAAGGCTGGATCAACCAAAGTTGATCTTCTGCTCCTCGAAGCAGGCATTCGCTAAATAAAAGCGAGCATCAAACCTGAAGGCCATATCAATCAAAGTTGATCTTCTGCTAACCAAAGTAGACATTCGCTAAATAAAAGCGAGCATCGAACCCGAAGGCCGGATCAACAGAAGCTGATCTTCTGCTAAGTTAAGCAGGCATTCGCTAAATAAAAGAGAGCATCAAACCCGAAGGCTGGATCAACCAAAGCTGATCTTCTGCTCCTCGAAGCAGGCATTTGCTAAATAAAAGCGAGCATCGAACCCGAAGGTTTGATCAACCGAAGCTGATCTTCTGCTATCCAAAGCAGGCATTCGCTAAATAAAAGCGAGCATCGAACCCGAAGGCCCGATCAACCGAAGCTGGTCTTCTGCTAACCAAAGCAGGCATTCGCTAAATAAAAGCGAGCATGGAACCCGAAGGTCGGATCAACCGAAGCTGATCTTCTGCTAACCAAAGCAGGCATTCGCAAAATAAAAGCGAGCATCAAACCCGAAGGCCCGATCAACAGAAGTTGATCTTCTGCTAATCTATGTAGGAATTCGCTAAATAAAAGTGAGCATCGAACCTGAAGGCTAGATCAACTGAAGCTGATCTTCTGCTCATTGAAGCAGGCATTCGCTAACTAAAAGCGAGCATCGAACCTGAATGCCGGATCAACCGAAGCTGATCTTCTACTAACCAAAGCAGGCATTCGCTAAATAAAAGAGAGCATCGAACCCGAAGGACGAATCAACCGAAGCTGTTCTTCTGCTATCCAAAGTAGGCATTCGCTAAATAAAAGCGAGCATCGAACGTGAAGGCCCGATCAACCGAAGTTGATCTTCTGCTAACCAAAGCAGGCATTCGCTATATAAAAGCAAGCATCGAACCCGAAGGTCGGATCAACCGAAACTAATCTTCTGCTATCCCAAGCAAGCATTCGCTAAATAAAGCGAGCATCGAACCCGAAGGCCCGATCAACCGAAGCTGATCTTCTGCTAACCAAAGCAGGCATTCGCTAAATAAAAGCGAGCATCGAACCCGAAGGTTGGATCAACCGAAGCTGATCTTCTGCTCCTCGAAGCAGGCATTCGCTAAATAAAAGCGAGAATCGAACCCGAAGGCAAGATCAATAGAAGCTGATCTTCTGCTTATCTAAGCAGGCACTCACTAAATAAAAGCGAGCATCAAACCCGAAGGCTGGATCAACCGAAGCTGATCTTCTGCTACTCGAAGCAGGCATTCGCTAAATAAAAGTGAGCATTGAACCCGAAGGTCGGATCAACCAAAGCTGATCTTCTCCTATCCAAAGCAGGCATTCGCTAAATAAAAGCGAGCATCGAACCGGAAGGCCCGATCAACCGAAGATGATCTTCTGCTAACCAAAGCAAGCATTAGCTAAATAAAAGCAAGCATCGAACCCGAAGGTTGGATCAACTGAAGCTGATCTTCTGCTAATCTAAGCAGGCATTCGCTAAATAAAAGTGAGCATCGAACCCGAAGGCTGGATCAACCGAAGTTGATCTTCTGCTCCTCGAAGTAGGCATTCGCTAAATAAAAGCGAGCATCAAACCTGAAGCCCGTATCAATCGAAGCTGATCTTCTGCTAACCAAAGTAGGCATTCGCTAAATAAAAGCGAGCATCGAACCCGAAGGCCTGATCAACAGAAGCTTATCTTCTGCTAAGCTAAGCAGGCATTCGCTAAATAAAAGAGAGCATCAAACCCGAAGGCTGGATCAACCGAAGCTGATTTTCTGCTCCTCGAAGCAGGCATTTGCTAAATAAAAGCGAGCATCGAACCCGAAGGTTTGATCAACCGAAGTTGATCTTCTGCTATCCAAAGCAGGCATTCGCTAAATAAAAGCGAGCGTCGAACCCGAAGGCCCGATCAACCGAAGCTGGTCTTCTGCTAACCAAAGCAGGCATTCGCTAAATAAAAGCGAGCATGTGTCGCTACCGCGAAAATAAGGTGTCGACAAAACAGAAGAGTCGCCACCTTTCGTTATTTATCCCTTAGAGCGGGAAAGGAAACGATCGGAAAAACCTGACGAAAAGGTATAAGACAAGGTCATCGCAACCATTGTCTGGGTTCGGGAGTCGGTTACGCAAGGGGAAGGTATTAGCACCCCTCACGTCCATCATACTCGATGGGATCCACGCTTGTTGTGTTTACCGGACGGGTTTGTTTTATCTATCTACCTATCAAGGCTGGCTTAAAAAGAAAAGAAAATGACTCGGCAAAGCGTCACGCCTTATGCCTACGTATTCTCATCAGAGAATGAGAAATCAGAGTCAACGTAGTTCGACTAACTACGGGTTACGGGGAAAGTGGCTCGCCAATACATCAGTATTGTGCCTACGTACTCTCAACAAGTATGAGAGATCAGAGCTTACGTAGTTCGGGATAACACGGATTACGGGGATTTAGATTCATCTGTTTTATCGAGTAGGGTTAAACAGCAATTCCAGAAGTTAGGGACAAAGCCTGTTTGCGGTAGAACTGAAGTTTAACGACACTCTTTTCTTCAGAAAAGCTTCCTTTGAATTACGGGCCCACGGGGCAAAAAGGTTTGAAGTTTGTTTTCTGTCTTTTACGAAAGAACTGTTTTTTATGGTTGTTTGCAACTAATGTCGCACTAGAGACTATGACCTGAGAGTGAATGCGTCGCATGTCACCCAAAGGGTGCCATACTAAACATCCAGACTGTCAAAAAGAAGCCCTCCAACAATCCTCTCTCAGATAACTTAAGGCTCGTAACGTACGACGTCAGTTAACCTTTATTACTGTATTTTGATTTGTTTGAAGATACGAAGAGAGAGGGACAACTACGGGGAGACTATCAAGTCCTAATGTTGTCATGCCAAGGATTCATCCTATGGTTGAAGTTTGAAACAGGGAACTCCTAGAAGTTATCATGCATAGGTTTCAACCTAAAGTTCTATTATCACTTCCTTATCAAGGGAAGTGAGATTCCTAAGGGATCATGTCAATGATAAACAGAAACAGATAAAGCATCAGCTTAAACAGTAAACAGTAAACGACTGTAAAATGCATGCAATGCAAGTGAGAGAGGAAATGTGTGTGAGGTGTCTACCTCCACAAGCTCATCTCAACCTCAAGCCAGATATGAGTAACTGCAATCATACAGGAAATAACATGCTATCAAGCAAACACAATAATAACTTCAATCATACAGAGGAAATGAAATGCTATCAAGCAAACACAAACCACATGGGCAAGGGAGATGGGCTCTACCGAATACCCGCAAGCAAAGCCATACAGTAAAAATACAAGCAGAGGGAGCAACTCAACCTCTAGTGCAATCATGCTCCTAGCTTAAAGTTAGTCTAGATATGAACTTATTCTAATGCATCAAGCAAGTCAAACCAGGCACATCAGCACAAGTGGAAACAGACAAGAAAGAAAGCAGATCAACAACTCCCTCTTTCAATTTCACAGCAGAGCCATCTCTGACATCAGTTCAGCCTTCAGACTTCAATCATCCTTCATGACAAGTATCAACTTGCTTCTCCAAGGTTTCAATCCATCAAACATAAGTATCAACTTGTTCTCTCTTCTCCAAGCTTCAGCTCTTCAGTCAATTGCACCTTCAGGCTTCACTCCCAACTGCAAGTATCAACTTGATTCCTTCAGGCTCTCAATGCATCAATGCAAGTGTCAACTTATCCTTTATTCCTCAAGCCTCAGCTCTTCACTCAATCTCAATTGGATCTTCTTCACAAGCATCAACTTGATCTTCTGGCTCCAGCCCTCTTTGCTTCACCAATATCATCTAACTTTCCTCTTCATCTATAAGCTTCAGCTTCTCAGAGTAGTCTTCAATCACATGGAAATATCAACTTCATTCTTCAATCTTCTTCAAGCAAGGAACTCCATCCTCTAATCAAGGGAGAAAGATGCATCTATCAAGAGCAAAGTTGGGATGATTGGTAGCAGAGTGAAGACCAAAGGTCACCACTAAGCATCCTGTCATCAGAGAAAGGGACCCTCAAAGGTTCTACCAATTTGCAAAGAACCACACATCCTACCAAAGGAGGGATGAGGCCTTTACAAGGGACCTTACATCATATGGAAGAATGGAATTGATCAACATATTCCATGTTTATGAAGGAAGAGAACTATCTAGAAGCTCTGCCTACAAAACCCTAATCTTAGCCTAATCAAAACTACACCACAAGAAGGGAAAATCTTCAAATCCAAGCCTCTTCAAGCCATCCAATTCATATTCAACTTGCCTTCAACATCATCCAGGAACAAGCAAAGCACAACCCTAATCTAAGGGAACTAAAGATGTTAATCTAGTTGAGCTAGTGCCTTAGAATCATCTAAAGTTAGTATCTAAACTAAAATCAATCAAAAATAGCAAACTATCTTATAAATTTCTACAAAAATTCCTAAGGGATCCTAATTCAATTAAGAATGCCTCATACAAAAACAAGGGACTAAATCATCTATTAAGTCCTAAAATTAAGTCCTAAATCCAAAGGTATCAATCATAAACCCTAAAAATGGAGCTTCTAAAGGTTTCAACCTAAACTACCGCCTATGTTCATCACAAAAATGTGAGAAAAATATATGGGGAGCATGCACATCTATTCTAACTACTCACAAAAAATCAGGATCAAAATCATCACCACATGATCACACAAAATTCCACAAAATCAAGCATCAAACATAACTATTTTAATATCAATTAAATTGTGAAAATTCCCAAAAAATCAGAAAATGCATGAAATAAAAATATTTTCTATCTAAAAATTACTAGATCCTATCATGAATCTAATGCAAAAATAATGGGGTTAATTGGATCATTTTTCAATTTTATATGATTTAATCAAGAACCATGAATAAAATGAAGGAATATAAGAAAATAACACAAATAACCAAGCGCGTGGTGCAGATAGTAATAAAATCAATTCAATATTCAGACTGGGCCAAAAAGGGGGGTGTGAGTAGAAAAGCACCTAACCCCATATCACAATCAGAAATTAATATGGAAATAGAAAGAAAAGAGAAAAAGTCACGGTGCAGTAAGTAAGAGAATTCAGTTCAAATCATGGATTGGGCTCGCTGGGGGGTGTGGATAGTTGTTTCAGACTTAAGCCCAATGCCACCGTTTAAATGAAACGGTGTGTTTCAATGTCTCTGAACCCTTCACAATCTGAGGACAAATCTGGGCCATGAGATCTTGTTCTGGTCAATGGTCATACGTGAATCCGATGGCTGGGACTTCATCACCTACCTCTAGCCATGAAAATGGAGGGAAGCATCCATTGTAACAGAGTTCAAACATCAACCTCATCCTCACTCGGGCTCCCTCAAATCTCCATCAAAATTCAAGATCTAAAACACTGAATCACTCTAAATCTCTCCCTGAGTCTAACCCTAGCCTCAGAATTTATTGAATCAACCTCTAACCTAAAACACGATTAAGAATCAAAATTATGCTCAAACCTCAACTATCACCATTCTTCAAATTGTTTGGTCTAAAATGTTCACCACATTACCCTGATCAGTTCTTGCTATAATACTCACATTATCTCTCAATATCCAGCATGTTCTTGATCCAAACAGAAATTGTGTCATCTCATTGATCATCACCAAATCCTCTCTAAGTTTCCAGAAACGATCTCCTAACCACATACTATCAATCTAACCTAACAAATTGAGGTAATTCTTCTTAAATTAAGGTGAGGGATGAGAGATTCACACCTGTGAATTCTTGAATAACAGAAGTAGAAAAGCTTCAATTCAACCCTTCTACTGCTCCAGAATCATTCAATGTACCAAGTTCTTGCTTCTGTATGCAAGAGAATTGATTGCAAATGCTTGGAACCCCAAACCCGATAGTGACTTGCAGGTGCTGAAATTCAATTGCAAGAACACGATCCTTCAAGGCTTTGGCTATGGAATTGATCTGGAATCATTCAGTATCCTCAATAGAAGTTGTTGAAATCAAAAGAAAGGAAAAAGATGGTGTAGAATGCAGAAACTGATTTCAAGTTGCAATGAACAATGTGAAGTTGCAAACTCTCTTCTCTCCCTCAATTCTCACCAACCCTGCACTTGAACCCCTTCTAATCAATATATAAATGATGTTGGACCTCTCTAGAATCTTCTGGAATCATCCAAGGAGATGTTGAATTTCTCATGTCATCAAAAATACCATCTCATGCCATACTCACCCCAATTCTAGTTTCACTTGTTGCAGCAGCTTGTTGTGATCCCAAAATCTCTCCAAATGAGATATTAGATGTGTTACAATGCCTTGGAAGCTTGTGCATTGATCTCTCATGTGTTTTGCAAATGTTACTTAAGATGTAAGTAACTACTTTTCAAAGCAAGTCCACAAATTACACCCCAACTCAAAAATGTGGCTAAACCAATGTTCTTAAAATGTTTTTTAGAGTCAAAATGATATATTACATGCCTTGGTTTGGATGTGTAGATCAGAAATATCAATTTCCAACTTTGGTTTATTTAACTTATACCCTTATTTTAGGTCATTTTTGCAACTTTGAGCTACAAGCACTTCCAACATCTCATGACCTCTTTTCTAGCCTTAAAACATCATTTTGAACAAGTTTTATGTTGAACATTTTCCCATTTGAGTCTTGGAAATAGGAGTTATGGCCTTATGATTGAAATGACCTGTAATCTCCAAATGACCAAAATACCCTTGACTTGTCAAAGCCATAACTTGAGTTCCACAAATCCTATCAAGGACTTCTAGTACTCTATAGAAAGCTAAGAGGATAAGGAACAGCATTCATGTTGACCAAAAGTTCATAGGAATCATCCTTCTAGGGTAAACTATTCATGCAAGTTGGGTAACTTTCAAGCTCCCAAATCCACAGACCTCAGATGACCTGTAACTTGTCAAAGTCATAACTTGAGTTCTACAAATCCTATCAAGGACTTCTAGCACTCAAATTAAAGATAAGATCATTCTCTAGAACATTAATGTTGGGGGAAAGATGAGATGACAATCACATCTTGAGCTAAATTGCCTTGAAGATTAGGGTCAAACTAGGGGATTTTACACTGTCAAGCCTTAGAAACCCTAGCTTGAAACTTCTCAAACTCTTCAATCATGATGAGTTAACCTTGGAATCATACTTATTGCATCTCAATACATCAATCCATGATCACATGGCCTTTGAATTAGGTCTCAACCTTGTTCAAATCATCAGTTGACCTAGGGTTGACCCAGTCAAACCCTAACTGCACCACTCATGGCTGAGGCTTCTTATTCTTGCAACATGACCTATCTAGGCTTCAAAGTGATCTTCAACACTTCTCAGGAGCTCTATCAAGACCTCAAGTCCATCTTCATGGCCTCAGAATCATCTGAGGAGCTCCCACAACTCTCAAGTTAGGAGGCACACAACCTTGGTTTCAACCACTCTCTCTGAGAATCTCTTACCTTCTCTGACAAGGATATCAACCCTTGAACACTTGAATAAGCTTCTTAGCTAGCTTCATGGTCTTGTATAGCTCTTAATGGGTAATCATACCTCTTGATCTCCTACATACATGTCAATGAAATGCAAATGATAATGCTAATGTGAATGAAATGAAACATAAGCTAGGTAAAGAAATGTTGGGCAAATTTTGGTGTGCAACAGCATGGAACCCAAAGGTCGGATCAACCAAAGATGATCTTCTGCTAACCAAAGCAGGCATTCGCTAAATAAAAGCGAGCACCAAACCCGAAGGCCCGATCAACAGAAGTTGATCTTCTGCTAATCTATGCAGGAATTCGCTAAATAAAAGTGAGCATCGAACCTGAAGGCTGGATCAACTGAAGCTGATCTTCTTCTCCTCGAAGCAGGCATTCGCTAAATAAAAGGGAGCATCGAACCTGAAGGCCGGATCTGTAACACCCTTCTAAACCCCACGGATAATATATGAATAATCAGAGTAAATTTCCATGCATTTACAAAAGGGCATTACACATAACTTTCAAAATATCAAAACCACCTATCATGCTCATTACTATTTCAATATAAAATTATGCTTTACAAAACTTCACTTTGCATGTAGCAGCAGATTCAATTATACCACAATTTTCATAAAAGAAACATTTTTTTATCACATAAAACAACATCACTTAGGCACTAAGGCCAACATCATAATATTCCAATGGATATAAACACGTTTATAGAGTACACAATGTATATCTTAAACACAACCGAAGCGATCCCAGTGTTACATGACCAGAGCATGACTCGACCCAACATAATTAAATCACTAAACAACTACACCAAAAGCGACCTCGTAACTACGAGCAATACTACTCCTTGATACCTGCACGATGTCATGTAGGACATCATTCCAGCAGAAGGGTGAGAAATATTATCATAATAACAATGCATATAATTATATATACACAAATACACAAGCACAAAATACATATATTCCACATTTTCTCACCACAATTCATTATAACTCATCATGTACAATACAACATATATATATAATCAAATATGGATAATCACCAAGCATATTCATCATGCACGTATCCATAAATCTCAACATTCCATATGAACATACACATATTATGTTTACTCACTAATTCCCAATTACACATTCACAATTCTCAAATCAACAATTCATGTTCATAAGCATACTTTCATACAATGATCACATATTCACAACTCTCAATTACACAAGTAATGCACATACGCATATTCCACCATTCTCACCATACTTCATCATAACTCATCATATACATCACAAAGTATATATATATATATATATATATATATATATATATATATATATATATATATATATATATATATATATATATAGGCAAATATGGACAATCATCAAACATATCCATAGTTCACAATTACACAAGTCATGTACATACACCTATGCATAACTTCATACAACAATCATATATTCATTCCATGAGACTCAATGCAACTCATGCCATGTGGTACCAACACTTGTTATCATTTTTCGGTTTGTACACTTAAACCGGGTCCGTTCCCTAGACCGATAACAACAAAAGCCCGTTCCCTAAGCTTTCAAACCCCGCTCTAGGTTTGGGACAAGTCACTAGCCTCCACGAAACTAGCAAACATTGCCTCTTGACTAAATGATGCATATGCAATCAACAACAAAATGCACTTAAGACCGATCACACGTCTTAATCCCATGCATTCACATAATTCCTCACTTCAAGAATTAAACAAGATTGCACACACAACATATCATATAATCAAGTATTCATACTTTTCATCAACATATTTGTCAAACAATGCACGCATATCTTACAATATGCTCCCATGCATTAATTCACAATAATCGGATACAACAAATATGCATTCATAATTCAACCTCATTACCTTTTCAAACAATGCACACATATTCACAATATGTTCTCATGCATTTACAATATCGCATACAATCAATATGCATTTACACTTCAATATCATTACCACATTTATCAAGCAATGCACACATATTCACAATATGTTCTCATGCATTCTTCACATACAAACAATATGCATATATTTGTCAAAAGATTATATTTCATAATCGATTCTACCATCTAGGATTCACGCCATACGGCTACCCACAACATATCATATCACAACATGCACAAGCTATACGTTATATAACAAAAGTATTCTGCACAATAACACATCAATCACACACATTCGCGACGGTAAAAATCAATACAACAATATGTTTTCAATTTTCTGCTATAATTGAACTAGGTACAAGCCTCAAAGCCATTTTTTCTAGAAAGATAATCTCATAAACTTACCAACACTTCAAATGGGGGTCAAAACCGACTTACGGTTCAAGAGTTATGAATTTTTGAAGTTTTCTGAAAAACCAGAATTTTGCCTAAACACGGCTACGGGATTTTGCATTTTCGCCCGAAAATCTGACCGATTCAATTCTTTTTTTCGAAACAAACACATACTCATACTCACCTAACATATAGCAGTGAATTAGAACAATTAAACACGATTTCTACGACGTCCGATTTTCACTCAAATCTCAAACCCTCAATTATCCAAAAATGTCAAAACTCACAAACTCAATCAAATTCAATCAAACGAAATCCAATAATCATGGCTAAACATTACCCGACTAAACTATGCAATTTATTTTGAATTCTAACCGTTCAAAACTCGATTCTATCGATTTAACTCATTTGCCCTAGAAATGGAAAATAGAGAAAAACACCCAACATATCCAACACAACTCATACATAATCATACACATTGATCAAATAATAATGTTTCTCACCCTTACCTTGATTGGATTGAAGCTTCAAGTTGATTCTTGATGATTTCTCCAAGTTTCCCCCTTCTCTTCTCTTTTCTCCTCTTTCTCTATTTTTTCTCTCCTTTTCTTTCTTTCTTTCTCTTATGCTTCTATCTCTTTTCTTTTCTCTCCAATTTCCCTTATATATCCTTCTATTTTCTTTCCATCATAATTCTTCTCTCAAAAATATCTCTCAATTCATTTCTCACAAAATATCTCATCTTATCATTAATTAGAGAATATCTAATAAATTCACATTATTCTACCAAGTAGAATAAATTAATTAAATCCATTAACTCATTTAAATAAATCCAATAATTTATTTAAATCAGATAAATCACATAAACCAATTAATTAGCACAATTAATCACTTATTGAAAAATTGGGCTGTTACAACCCTCCCCTACTTTAGGAATTTTCGTCCTCGAAAATGTTACCTGATTCAAATAACTCTGGATACGAGTCTCGCATCCTAATCTCCCAACTACCTCCACCAAAGGAATCTCTATACCTCGAAGTTGCTTCTCGTTCATCAACCTGAACTGGCAATGTCTCAACAATCAAATCCTCTCTCACTCGTACACTATCCATCTGAATCAATGCACTTCCTCAACTTAGACACATGAACACATCATGCAATTCCCACAAGTGACCGCGGTAAAACAATCTAACATGCTATTTTCTCCATGCTTCCGCTGCGCCACTCTGATACAGATAAACCAAACACAGTGGGTGCTTCCGAGACCTCAAGCTCGACCGACACCAGTTACTATTGTAACTCTCGAAACACGTCTTTTCTTGGGTCCTTTTAATCTTTCTAGTCGTCTCTTGCACAATATCAGGTCCGAGTACAACACTCTCGCCTGGCACACATCAACACAAAGGATTCCTACACCTCTTACCGTACAAAGCCTCATACAATGTTATTCCGATACTAGAATGATCATTGTCATAGTAGGTAATTCAAGCAACGATAGTTAACTATCCTACAATCCACCTTGATCCAACACACAAGCTCTCCACAAATACCCTACATACTAGATAGTTCTCTTTGTCTGTCCAGTCCGTCCACGGATGCTAGACAGAGTTCAACTTCAACATGACACCCAAAGCGTCTACAACTTTCTCAAAATCTCAACGAAAATTCAGATTCCCATCTGACACAATATTCGACGGTAACCCATACTACCCCGCAACTTACTCACTATACCTCTTAGCTAGCTTCAGCATAGAATGATTCATCCTCATTAGTAAGAAATGAGTTAATCTTGCCAATCCATTCATAACCACCCAAGTCGAATAATATCCCTCCATATTTCTTCGGAAAACCCGACACAAAATCCATGGGAATACTATCCCATACCGTTTAGAAATATTCAACAGTTGTATCAGGTCCAACAACCTCTGATGTTCACACTTCGACTTCCGATAAGTCAAACCAGCACATACCACTTCAACCACTTCTCTCTCCATCTATCTCAATGTTCTTCTTCCAGAGTACTCTTATCCAACTCACACTATTTGGAACACACACTCCATCACGACATCTCATGGTACCATTCTCATCAATCCGAAAATCAGCTCTTTGACTTCAATTCATTAAATTCAATCAATCTATTAACTCAAATTAGAACTTCGACTTCTTCGAATCTTATCAAGAATACCTATAGTCAGTCTCAAGATACAAAGCTCAACTCCCTAAGATATTTTCTTCACAGACCAAACTCATATCCCGAATTTGCTTCATCAGTTCTAACTCATTACCATCATCATTGGTATATACAGAAATTTCCAATTCGATACCTCTGCTACCACTTGGTCTCACTCGAATGGTAATTCAACCCGAAACCATACTCCTTCAGAAGTCCCTATTTATTTCCTCTGCACCATATTCAACTCTTTTTCAAATCAACAAATACCTTAAGTTCATAAGATCACCAACCATCTCAAATCTCAACTAAACAATTGAGGCTTCCAAACTCCGGCACAAACATGCAACATCAACCAACTCCAATTACTTGTCATATAATTCCCTTATGTACTTTAAGTTGCCTTAAAGCATAACCAAAACTCGCTGATGTTGTACTTAACATATCCCCCAATCATATCAACCAAACATCACAAAACACAACAATTCTTCTCCAACACTGATAACTCAAGTTCCCGATGCTCAACATGATCCTCTATACTCTTCGAGTATATCCAAATATCATTGGTTACCCAACCATTGACTCACTCAATTAAGTATGGAGAATCTTATGCCAAACGGACACTCAATTTGTGAGTCATGGCGGAAATACAAACCGCACTTACTACAACAACCAAACATATTCCATCAATAAATACTTAATTCCATGTCACTACTTCACCATCACATAAAGCATTGTTTCCCGCGCTTCTAATCTTGCGTCATTCCGAGTTATAGTCCTCCCGTTACGACAAAAATACGAAAACAACATTTCCACACTTAGAATGCCATTCAACACATCTTCAACTCTTGAAATGTTTAAAGGTCTAATTATACCAATATAGTATCCCACACCTTACTTCCTTTAATAATCACCAGAAGTCACTATCCACCCTTTGTATACTTGACTTCACAATCTGTTGCCACAACACACACACCAAACACAAGTCTCAAAACTACTCAATCAGTTTAATTCATTGACTATCCAAATAGACATATAATATAGAGCTCTTAATATCGGACTAGTTCCCGTAACTAAGTCAATCACAACTCCACTTCACGTCCTGGCTGTATATCACTATCTTGTCAGAATAACTTCCAGACAACCACAATTAATCGGCAAACCGCCAACTTCCCACTTTCGTTAACACTCAAAATTTCCATCAAAATGAAACATCTCATCACTGTCCTACGCCGACTCATCAAAACAATTCTTCAGCACTTGGCTTAACTCCAAACAATTCATTGCTCACGCCGTTTAAGCTTGCAAAACACGTCTATCCCATCCAACACAATCCCAACTACTATTAACAAGAGATTAAGGGTGATCAGTTCCTCAATTTGTTAATAGACAGTCGACAATCATAATGGGGCATAAACCGTCTTTACCAAACTATAAGAGCGTTCAACTATACACTAACCTACAACTCCACACTTGCAGCATCTTGGAGAAGCACCAGTTTCTACCCCACTTAAATCATTCTCACTCTTGCAGACAAAGGTTAGACAACAAACATGTATCGACAGTGTTTTCACACACATGTCATATACCAGGGAACAAACAACATTAGACAACTTGGCCGGACGGACCGACCTGCTCTGATACCACTAGTGTAACACCCTTCTAAACCCCTCGGATAATATATGAATAATCAGAGTAAATTTCCATGCATTTACCAAAGGGCATTACACATAACTTTCAAAATATCAAAACCACCTGTAATGCTCATTACTATTTCAATATAAAATTATGCTTTACAAAACTTCACTTTGCATGTAGCAGCGGATTCAATTATACCACAATTTTCATAAAAGAAACATTTGTTTTTATCACATAAAACAACATCACTTAGGCACTAAGGCCAACATCATAATATTCCTATGGATATAAACACGTTTATAGAGTACACAATGTATATCTTAAACACAACCGAAGCGATCCCAGTGTTACATGACCAGAGCATGACTCGACCCAACATAATTAAATCACTAAACAACTACACCAAAAGCGACCTCGTAACTACGAGCAATACTACTCCTTGATACCTGCACGATGTCATGTAGGACATCATTCCAGCAGAAGGGTGAGAAATATTATCATAATAACAATGCATATAATTATATATACACAAATACACAAGCACAAAATACATATATTCCACATTTTCTCACCACAATTCATTATAACTCATCATGTACAATACAACATATATATATAATCAAATATGGATAATCACCAAGCATATTCATCATGCACGTATCCATAAATCTCAACATTCCACATGAACATACACATATTATGTTTACTCACTAATTCCCAATTACACATTCACAATTCTCAAATCAACAATTCATGTTCATAAGCATACTTTCATACAATGATCACATATTCACAACTCTCAATTACACAAGTAATGCACATACGCATATTCCACCATTCTCACCATACTTCATCATAACTCATCATATACTTCACAAAGCATATATATATATATATATATATATATATATATATATATATATATATATATATATATATATATATATATATATATATATATATATATATATATATATATATATATATATATATATATATATATATATATATATATATATATATATATATATATATATATATATATATATATATATATATATATATATATATATATATATATATATATATATATATATATATATATATATATATATATATATATATATATATATATATATATATATATATATATATATATATATATATATATATATATATATATATATATATATATATATATATATATATATATATAGGCAAATATGGACAATCATCAAACATATCCATAGTTCACAATTACACAAGTCATGTACATACACCTATGCATAACTTCATACAACAATCATATATTCATTCCATGAGACTCAATGCAACTCATGCTATGTGGTACCAACACTTGTTATCATCTTTAGGTTTGTACACTTAAACCGGGTCCGTTCCCTAGAACGATAACAACAAAAGCCCGTTCCCTAAGCTTTCAAACCCCGCTCTAGGTTTGGGACAAGTCACTAGCCTCCACGAAACTAGCAAACATTGCCTCTTGACTAAATGATGCATATGCAATCAACAACAAAATGCACTTAAGACCGATCACACGTCTTAATCCCATGCATTCACATAATTCCTCACTTCAAGAATTAAACAAGATTGCACACACAACATATCATATAATTAAGTATTCATACTTTTCATCAACATATTTGTCAAACAATGCACGCATATCTTACAATATGCTCCCATGCATTAATTCACAATAATCGGATACAACAAATATGCATTCATAATTCAACCTCATTACCTTTTCAAACAATGCACACATATTCACAATATGTTCTCATGCATTTACAATATCGCATACAATCAATATGCATTTACACTTCAATATCATTACCACATTTATCAAGCAATGCACACATATTCACAATATGTTCTCATGCATTCTTCACATACAAACAATATGCATATATTTGTCAAAAGATTATATTTCATAATCGATTCTACCATCTAGGATTCACGCCATACGGCTACCCACAGCATATCATATCACAACATGCACAAGCTATACGTTATATAACAAAAGTATTCTGCACAATAACACATCAATCACACACATTCGCGACGGTAAAAATCAATACAACAATATGTTTTCAATTTTCTGCTATAATTGAACTAGGTACAAGCCTCAAAGCCATTTTTTCTAGAAAGATAATATCGTTAACTTACCAACACTTCAAATGGGGGTCAAAACCGACTTACGGTTCAAGAGTTATGAATTTTTGAAGTTTTCCGAAAAACCAGAATTTTGCCTAAACACGACTACGGGATTTTGCATTTTCGCCCGAAAATCTGACCGATTCAATTCTTTTTTTCGAAACAAACACATACTCATACTCACCTAACATATAGCAGTGAATTAGAACAATTAAACACGATTTCTACGACGTCCGATTTTCACTCAAATCTCAAACCCTCAATTATCCAAAAATGTCAAAACTCACAAACTCAATCAAATTCAATCAAACGAAATCCAATAATCATGGCTAAACATTACCCGACTAAACTATGCAATTTATTTTGAATTCTAACCGTTCAAAACTCGATTCTATCGATTTAACTCATTTGCCCTAGAAATGGAAAATAGAGAAAAACACCCAACATATCCAACACAACTCATACATAATCATACACATTGATCAAATAATAATGTTTCTCACCCTTACCTTGATTGGATTGAAGCTTCAAGTTGATTCTTGATGATTTCTCCAAGTTTCCCCCTTCTCTTCTCTTTTCTCCTCTTTCTCTATTTTTTCTCTCCTTTTCTTTCTTTCTTTCTCTTATGCTTCTATCTCTTTTCTTTTCTCTCCAATTTCCCTTATATATCCTTCTATTTTCTTTCCATCATAATTCTTCTCTCAAAAATATCTCTCAATTCATTTCTCACAAAATATCTCATCTTATCATTAATTAGAGAATATCTAATAAATTCACATTATTCTACCAAGTAGAATAAATTAATTAAATCCATTAACTCATTTAAATAAATCCAATAATTTATTTAAATCAGATAAATCAGATAAACCAATTAATTAGCACAATTAATCACTTATTGAAAAATTGGGCTGTTACAGGATCAACCGAAGCTGATCTTCTGCTAACCAAAGCAGGCATTCGCTAAATAAAAGAGAGCATCGAACACGAAGGACGGATCAACCGAAGTTGTTCTTCTGCTATCCAAAGCAGGCATTCGCTAAATAAAAGCGAGCATCAAACCCGAAGGCCCGATCAACCGAAGCTGATCTTCTGCTAACCAAAGCAGGCATTCGCTAAATAAAAGCAAGCATCGAACCCGAAGGTCGGATCAACCGAAGTTGATCTTTTGCTATCCCAAGCAGGCATTCGCTAAATAAAGCGAGCATCGAACCCGAATGCCCGATCAACCGAAGCTGATCTTCTGCTAACCAAAGCAGGCATTCGCTAAATAAAAGTGAGCATCGAACCCGAAGGTTGGACCAACCGAAGATGATCTTCTGCTCCTCGAAGCAGGCATTCGCTAAATAAAAGCGAGAATCGAACCCGAAGGCCGGATCAATAGAAGCTGATCTTCTGCTTATCTAAACAGGCATTTGCTAAATAAAAGCGAGCATCAAACCCGAAGGCTGGATCAACCGAAGCTGATCTTCTGCTACTCGAAGCAGGCATTCGCTAAATAAAAGCGAGCATTGAACCCGAAGGTCGGATCAACCAAAGCTGATCTTCTCCTATCCAAAGCAAGCATTCGCTGAATAAAAGCGAGCATCGAACCCGAAGGCCCGATCAACCAAAGCTGATCTTCTGCTAACCAAAGCAGGCATTAGCTAAATAAAAGCGAGCGTCGAACCCGAAGGTCGGATCAACTGAAGCTGATCTTCTGCTAACCTAAGCAGGCATTCGCTAAATAAAAGTGAGCATCGAACCTGAAGGCTGGATCTACCGAAGTTGATCTTCTGCTCCTCGAAGCAGGCATTCGCTAAATAAAGGCGAGCATCAAACTTGAAGGCCGTATCAATCGAAGCTGATCTTCTGCTAACCAAAGTAGGCATTCGCTAAATAAAAGCGAGCATCGAACCCGAAGGCCGGATCAACAGAAGCTGATCTTCTGCTAAGCTAAGCAGGCATTCGCTAAATAAAAGAGAGCATCAAACCCGAAGGTTGGATCATCCGAAGCTGATCTTTTGCTCCTCGAAGCAGGCATTCGCTAAATAAAAGCGAGCATCGAACCCGAAGGTTTGATCAACCGAAGCTGATCTTCTGCTATCCAAAGCAGGAATTCGCTAAATAAAAGCGAGCATCGAACCCGAAGGCCCGATCAACCGAAGCTGGTCTTATGCTAACAAAAGCAGGCATTCGCTAAATAAAAGCGAGCATGGAACCCGAAAGTCGGATCAACCGAAGTTGATCTTCTGCTAACCAAAGCAGGCATTCGTTAAATAAAAGCGAGCATCAAACCCGAAGGCCCGATCAACAGAAGTTGATCTTCTGCTAATCTATGCAGGAATTCGCTAAATAAATGTGAGCATCAAACCTGAAGGCTGGATCAACTGAAGCTGATCTTCTGCTCCTCGAAGCAGGCATTCGCTAAATAAAAGCGAGCATCGAACCTGAAGGCCGGATCAACCGAAGCTAATCTTCTGCTAACCAAAGCAGGCATTCGCTAAATAAAAGAGAGCATCGAACCCGAAGGACGGATCAACCGAAGCTGTTCTTCTGCTATCCAAAGCAGGCATTCGTTAAATAAAAGCAAGCATCGAACCCGAAGGTCGGATCAACCAAAGCTGATCTTCTGCTATCCCAAGCAGGCATTCGCTAAATAAAGTGAGCATCGAACCCGAAGGCCCGATCAACCGAAGCTGATCTTCTGCTAACCAGAGCAGGAATTCACTAAATAAAAGCGAGCATCGAACCCGAAGGTTGGATCAACCGAAGCTGATCTTCTGCTCCTCGAAGCAGGCATTCGCTAAATAAAAGCGAGAATCGAACCCGAAGGCTGTATCAATAGAAGCTGATCTTCTGCTTATCTAAGCAGGCATTCGCTAAATAAAAGCCAGCATCAAACCTGAAGGCTGGATCAACCGAAGCTGATCTTCTGCTACTCGAAGCAGGCATTTGCTAAATAAAAGCGAGCATTGAACCCGAAGGTCGGATCAACCGAAGCTGATCTTCTCCTATCCAAAGCAGGCAATCGCTAAATAAAACGAGCATCGAACCCGAAGGTCGGATCAAATGAAGTTGATCTTCTGCTAATCTAAGCAGGCATTCGCTAAATAAAAGTGAGCATCGAACCCGAAGGCTGGATCAACCGAAGTTGATCTTCTGCTCCTCGAAGCAGGCATTCACTAAATAAAAGCGAGCATCAAACCTGAAGGTCGTATCAATCGAAGCTGATCTTCTGCTAACCAAAGTAGGCATTCGCTAAATAAAAGCGAGCATCGAACCCGATGGCCGGATCAATAGAAGCTGATCTTCTGCTAAGCTAAGCAGGCATTTGCTAAATAAAAGAGAGCATCAAACCCGAAGGCTGGATCAACCGAAGCTGATCTTCTGCTCCTCGAAGTAGGCATTCGCTAAATAAAAGCGAGCATCGAACCTGAAGGCCGGATCAACCGAAGCTGATCTTCTGCTAACCAAAGCAGGCACTCGCTAAATAAAAGCGAGCATCGAACCCGAAGGCCCGATCAACCGAAGCTGGTCTTCTTCTCCTCGAAGCAGGAATTCGCTAAATAAAAGCGAGCATCGAACCCGAAGGTCGGATCAACCGAAGCTAATCTTCTGCTATCCAAAGTAGGCATTCGCTAAATAAAAGCGAGCATCAAACCCGAAGGCCCGATCAACCGAAGTTGATCTTCTGCTAACCAAAGCAGGCATTAGCTAAATAAAACCGAGCATCGAACCCGAAGGTCGGATCAACCAAAGCTGATCTTCTGCTAATCTAAGCTGGCATTCGCTAAATAAAAGTGAGCATCGAACCTGAAGGATGGATCAACCGAAGCTGATCTTCTGCTCCTCGAAGCAGGCATTCGCTGAATAAAAGCGAGCAACAAACCTGAAGGTCGTATCAATTGAAGCTGATCTTCTGCTAACCAAAGTAGGCATTTGATAAATAAAAGCGAGCATCGAACCCGAAGGCCGGATCAACCGAAGATGATCTTCTACTATCCAAAGCAGGCATTCGCTAAATAAAAGCGAGCATCGAACCCGAAGGCCCGATCAACCGAAGCTGATCTTCTGCTAATCTAAGCAGGCATTTGCTAAATAAAAGTGAGCATCGAACCCGAAGGCGGGATCAACCGAAGCTGATCTTCTGCTACCCAAAGCAGGCATTCGCTAAATAAAAGCGAGCATCAAACCCGAAGGCCCGATCAACCGAAGCTGATCTTCTGCTAACCAAAGCAGGCATTAGCTAAATAAAACCGAGCATCGAACCCGAAGGTCGGATCAACCGAAGCTGATCTTCTGCTAATCTAAGCTGGAATTCGCTAAATAAAAGTGAGCATCGAACCTGAAGGATGGATCAACCGAAGCTGATCTTCTGCTCCTCGAAGCAGGCATTCGCTGAATAAAAGCGAGCAACAAACCTGAAGGCCGTATCAATTGAAGCTGATCTTCTGCTAACCAAAGTAGGCATTTGCTAAATACAAGCGAGCATCGAACTTGAAGGCCGGATCAACCGAAGCTGATCTTCTACTATCCAAAGCAGGCATTCGCTAAATAAAAGCGAGCATCGAACCCGAAGGCCCGATCAACCGAAGCTGATCTTCTGCTAATCTAAGCAGGCATTTGCTAAATAAAAGTGAGCATCGAACCCGAAGGCGAGATCAACCGAAGCTGATCTTCTGCTACCCAAAGCAGGCATTCGTTAAATAAAATGAGCATCGAATCCGAAGGCCCGATCAGCCGAAGCTGATCTTTTGCTAACAAAATCAGGCATTCGCTAAATAAAAGCGAACATCAAACACGAAGGCTGGATCAACCTAAGCTGATCTTCTGCTAATCAAAGCAGGCATTCGCTAAATAAAATCGAGCATCAAACCCGAAGGCCCGATCAATCGAAGATGATCTTCTGCTAACCAAAGCAGGCATTCGCTAAATAAAAGCGAGCATCGAACCCAAAGGTCGGATCAACCGAAGCTGATCTTCTGCTACCCAAAGCAGGCATTAGCTAAATAAAAGCGAGGGTCGAACCCGAAGGTCGGATCAACTGTAGCTGATCTTCTGCTAATCTAAGCAGGCATTCGCTAAATAAATGTAAGCATCGAACCTGAAGGCTGGATCAACCGAAGCTGATCTTCTGCTCCTCGAAGCAGGCATTCTGTCGCTTCTGCGAAAATCGGCACCGTCCATGACAGAATAGTCGCCACCGTGCATTATTTATTCCAAAAGAGGGAAAGGAAACACTCAGAGAAAACCTAACGCAAAGAGGGAAAGGAATGGTCATCGCAACCAAATCCTGGATTCGGGAGTCGGTTACGCAAGGGGAAGGTATTAGCACCTCTCACGTCCGTCGTAATCGACGGGATCCACGCTTGTTTTCTATCTAAGGGTGTGTTTATCTATCTACTCTAAAAGGTCTGGTCTAAAAAGAAAAGAAAATGACTAGGCAAAGTATCGCACTTTATGCCTACGTATTCCCGTCTGGAACGAGAAATCAGAGTCAACGTAGTTCGCCTAACTACGGGTTATGGGGGAAGGTTGCTCGCCGAGATGTCGCATCTCGTGCCTACGTACTTTCATACGGCATGAAAGATCAGAGCAAACGTAGTTCGGGCTACGGAAGACACAAGTTTGTCTGACAGTTTTTTATCTCCTTATGAAAGGGTTTCTAGATTAAGGGTCCAAGAGGACAAAAACAGAGTTGGAATGTTTGTTTGAATCTTTTACGAAAGAACTGTTTTTTAGGATGTTCGCAATCTCTGTCGCACTAGAGACTATGACCCAGGAGTGAACGCTTCATATGTCACCCAAAGGGTACCACACTAAACATCCAGATTACTGGAGAGAGACCCTCCACCAACCTTTTGCCAGATAGCTTAAGGCTCGTAACGTACGACTTCGATTAACCTTATTACTGTATTTTTGAATTGTTTTGAGATAAGAAGAGAAAGACGCCCTAAAACTATGGTTGAAAGGGAATCTACCTACAGTTATCATGCATGGTTTAAAAACCTAATGTCTGTCATAATTCCCTCTTGCACAGAGGAAATCAGAGATCCTAGGGGAAAACAGCAAAAGAAAGCAAGCAGTAAACAGTAAACAGTAAAATGCATGCTATGCAACAGTACAAGCGAGGCAAGGGAGTCCGGCTCAACCTCAAACCTAAGAAAACAACAGGCAAGGGGAGACAAGCTCCACCTCAAACCTAAAGGTAAGCAACACAAGCAAACAGATAATACAACAAATGAAAAACAGAGGAAGCACCCCAAGCAGCAGCAACAATCTTCTACAGACAGCAACTTCAATCTTCAATAGTAGCTCTTGTAACAAAGTGAATTGACAGTAAAGAATCTTCATCTTCAAGCTAGCTCCTATCTTCAAGCTTCTTCAAATATTCATCTTCAAACTCTAGCAAGCTTCACAAGAAGAGAAATCATCATTGAGATCAAGTTCACAATGTTAGGAAACCTGATGAAAACCAAAGGAATTCATCAGGAACCAACATGAAAGAAAGTGCATCCTCAAAAGTTCTACTCATTAAGGCATGCCACTCATCCCTCCAAAGGAGAGATGGAGCTTCCTTAAGAGGACTTTGCATCATGGGATGAGGATAGAAGCAAACAATGCATTCTATTTTTGAGGAAAAGAAAAGAACCAATTCTAATGGCTCTTCCTAAAACCCTACTTCTATAAGCTTCTAAAAAGCTCCTAAAAGAGAAAGAAAACTCCAAAATAAGCTCCACAAGCCAATCCACAGCATCTACAAGATGTCCAATACCTCCTCCAAAAAGGAAACCAAGCTCTTCAAGCTCCAAAGCCACCAACAAGATCACACAAAGCAAGGCACCAAAGAAGGAACACCAAAAGCAACACATACTTGCAAATTCTATCTAAAATAGAAAACTAAGTTCTAAAAATCTAATAAATTTCCTAAGGGAACATGCATGTTTTAACATTCTAGGGTTCAAATATCAAAGCCTAAATCAACTTCTAGGTCCACTAAATAAATCCTAAGTTGAATTGTGTTAAGATAAACCATAAGTTGGGAAGGCTCTAAACATCTCACCTAAAACAGAACCTACAATTGTTGAAAAAATCTAATAAAAATCCTAAGGGAGCATGCACGTCTAACTTACAACATACTCAAAAATCAAATTCAGAAACCAAACCAAATGCTCAAACCAAAATCAACAAGGCAAATAGTCAAATATGCAAAATTAAAAAAATAACATAAAATAGAAAATTGCAAATTAAACTGAAAAATGCATTAAAATGCAATTTATTGATCCTAGAAAATCACAAACTTCATCAGGAACATGGACATATTTTTAAAATATTTTTCAGATTAAAGATGAAATTATTATGATTTTTGGAATCAAAATGCATTTAAAATAATACAAAAATGAAATAAAACAAATTAAAACTAAGAAAATATCATGAGCGTTGGATGAATTGACAAGGTATGCAGATCCAAGGTCAGTGAGCGCATCCATGCAAGCATCCCAGTCACACGCTGACTGAGATTAATGAAACGCAGCGTTTTTGGTTTAGAGCCAAATCCTCAGTTCAAATCGTGACCATCAGATGATCCTACTAAGTCTTCTCAATAAACTAATCCAACGGCAGTGCATTATCGTCCTCATTCAACTCCTCAGATGGAGGGAGAACTGTTCAGGTGGCCGGAGAAGACCTTCGGTCGTCTTCTCCGGTGAGCAGGTGGTCTCAGGTAGCCAGGTAACATCAAACCTTACATCAAAATGCTCAAAAACTCACAAGGATCTCAGATATCTTATCCAAATTCTCTAGATCAGGCTAGGTTTTAAAACACGATCCAAGTTTCAGAAATCACATCCAAATTGATCATCACCAAATCATAATTCAATTGCATAGAAATGATGCTCACACTTTCTAGGTTAACCTGATGTATCCAAATCACATTGAAACCTTAAGATCAAGCTAAATCGTATCCAAACAGAAATTGCACTTCAACCTAAATTGTCTCTAATTGCTTCAATATTGATCCAGAAACGATCTATGTCTCTATTAGATCCTAACCACATGCACAACATGAACTACATCTCCCTGGAATTGTGAGAAATTTGAAGGTTACATACTTGGTGTAGATCTATGCACAGATGTAGTTAGAGCACGATTCAGCCTTCAAAACTCTCTAGAATCACTCAATGATGCATGAGAAAGATGTTGAAACCTTCAATTTGATCTAAATTGGCTTGGAACTTAAAACCCGATCTGCACTTGCTTGCTTGAGAATGAACTTGCTATCTCTGCTTCAGCCACGAAAACTGCACCAAAATGATTCTAAAATCATCAAATGACTTAAATAGAACATGCTTGTGGGCTTTTTGAGTCCAATTGGAGCCCAATCCAGCCATTTCAATTTTCTGTTTTTCTCTTCAAAATTGCACATGGCAGTCACGAATTGGCCATGGAAATTGTTCTAGAAGCTTCCCTTTCAATTGCAAAATGTCTTGTGAATGCAATGAGACCAAAAGGAACACTTGAAATGCCTTGGTGAGTGATTTGGTCATGTAACTTGCATATGAAGAAACAACCTTGTAACTCATGAAAATCTGCCTCAACTCAAAAATCCACCAATGTCATTGAGTTTGAAATGAAATTTCCAATCAAAATGAATACTTATTTGACATGTGTTGGTCACTTAACCATTAATTTGAATTTTTCAACTTTGAATCCTTTGAAAATCTCCCTTTTTAAGCCATTTCAAACCAAATCTTGATATGAGCCAAATCAATTCATCATGACTTCTTGGTTAGCCTAAAAACCACATTTTGAACAAGTTTCATGTTGAACAAAAATCCATTTGACAAGTGCAAGTTGGAGATTTTGACCTATGATTGAAAATGACCTATAATCTCACTTTCCCAAAATACCCCTAACTTGTAAACCTCATAACATGATTTCTACAAATCAGATGGAAGACTTATAATACAATTTGGAAATCTAAGATCATGAGGAACAACTTTCATGTTGGCCAAAAATTCAGGTGAAACCTCCTTCTAGGTTAAAAATAGCTTGGAAGTCAGATGATTTTCACAGACAAAATTCAGAGGCATCTGAGGACTTGTAACTTGTCTGGACCATAACTTGAGTTCTATAAATCCCCTTAAGAACTTCTAGTACTCAAATTAAAGGTATTGATATTCTCTACAAGTTTCATGTTGGCCAAAGATCCATTTGAAACTTTCATCTTGACTTATGTGGTCTTGAAGTTAGGCATTAAACAGGGGATTTTACACTGAAACCCTAATTTAGCAATTTCCCACACTCTTGACTCTTCTTGACTTGATCTTGGCAAAACACCACAAAGGTCTCAACATATCATTTCATGAACTCCATGACCTAAAAGTAGGCTTTGATACCCTTCAATTACACAGTTGACCTAGAATTGACCCAGATGAAACCCTAATTGCTTGCACTTCAACTATGGCTCTTGCATTTGACATAATAACTTGGTTGAACTCTCCCATGGCCCTCTAGGCATTCTATGAGCTCCATACACATCCTCTTCTCATATTAAACACTTCACATTCCTCTAATGGTCTTCAATTGATCCTCAAGCTAGGAGAAAATCTTCATGCAAGAATCTAAACTCTTAGGCACTCAAATTACCTCCTGATGACTTTGATAACTTCTCAATCTTGAATAAGACCTCTTGCTAGGCTTCTCTTGATAAGAAACACACTTGATCCCCTTCTATATGAATGATATCATGATATGCAAATGATATAACTATGCAAATGTTAATGCAATGAAACATAAACCAAGTAAGAAAAGAGGTGAGCAAATTTTGGGGTGCAACACATTCGCTAAATAAAAGCGAGCATCAAACCTGAAGGCCGTATCAATTGAAGCTGATCTTCTGCTAACCAAAGTAGGTATTCGCTAAATAAAAGCGAGCATCGAAACCGAAGGCCGGATCAACCGAAGCTGATCTTCTGCTATCACAAGCAGGCATTTGCTAAATAAAACGAGCATTGAACCCGAAGGCCCGATCAACCGAAGCTGATCTTCTGCTAACCAAAGCAGGCATTCGCTAAATAAAAGCGAGCATCGAACCCGAAAGATGGATCAACCGAAGCTGATCTTCTGCTCCTTGAAGCAGGCATTCGCAAAATAAAAGCGAGCATCGAACCCGAAGGTCGGATCAACCGAAGCTGATCTTCTGCTAACCAAAGCAGACATTCGCTAAATAAAGCGAGCATCAAACCCGAAGGCCGGATCAACCGAAGCTGATGTTCTGCTATCCAAAGCAAGCATTCGCTAAATAAAAGCGAGAATAGAACCCGAAGGCTGGATTAACAGAAGATGATCTTCTGCTAATCTAAGCAGGCATTCGCTAAATAAAAGCGAGCATCAACCCGAAGGCTGGATCAACCGAAGTTGATCTTCTGCTCCTCGAAGCAGGCATTCGCTAAATAAAAGAGAGCATCAAACCTGAAGGCCGTATCAATTGAAGTTGATCTTCAGTAAACCAAAGTAGGCATTCGCTAAATAAAAGCGAGCATCGAACCCGAAGGGCGGATCAACCGAAGCTGATCTTCTACTATCCAAAGCAGGCATTTGCTAAATAAAAGCGAGCATCGAACCCGAAGGCCCGATCAACCGAAGGTGATCTTCTGCTAATCTAAGCAGGCATTCACAAAATAAAAGTGATCATCGAACCTGAAGGCGGGATCAACCGAAGCTGATCTTCTGCTACCGAAAGCAGGCATTCGCTAAATAAAAAGAGCATCGAACCCGAAGGCCCGATCAGCCGAAGCTAAACTTCTGCTAACCAAAGCAGGCATTCGCTAAATAAAAGCGAGCATCGAACCCGAAGGCTGGATCAACCGAAGCTGACCTTCTGCTAACCAAAGCAGGTATTCGCTAAATAAAAGCAAGCATCAAACCCGAAGGTCGGATCAATCGAAGCTGATCTTCTGCTACCCAAAGCAAGCATTCGCTAAATAAAGCGAGCATCGAACTCGAAGGCCCGATCAACCGAAGCTGATCTTCTGCTAACCAAAGCAGGCATTCGCTAAATAAAAGCGAGCATCGAACCCGAAGGCTAGATCAACCGAAGCTGATCTTATGCTAACCAAAATTGGCATTCGCTAAATAGAAGCGAGTATCGAACCCGAAGGCCGGATAAACCGAAGCTGATCTTCTGCTAACCAAAGCAGACATTCGCTAAATAAAAGCGAGCATCAAACCCGAAGGATGGATCAACCGAAGCTGATGCTCTGCTATCCAAAGTAGGCATTTGATAAATAAAAGCGAGCATCGAACCCAAAGGCTGGATCAAACAAAGCTGATCTTCTGCTCCTCGAAGAAGGCATTCGCTAAATAAAAGCGAGCAACGAATCCGAAGGCCCGATCAACCGAAGTTGATCTTCTGCTAACCAAAGCAGGCATTCGCTAAATAAAAGCGAGCATCGAACCGAAAGGCTGGATCAACCGAAGCTTATCTTCTACTCCTCGAAGCAGGAATTCGCTAAATAAAAGCGAGCAACGAACCCGAAGGCCAAATCAACCGAAGCTGGTCTTCTACTAACCAAAGCAGGCATTCGCTAAATAAAAGCGGTAATCGAACCCGAAAGCCGGATCAACCGAAGCTGATGTTCTGCTATCCAAAGCAGGCATTCGCTAAATAAAAACGAGCATCGAACCCGATGGCCTGATCAACCGAAGCTGATCTTCTGCTATACAAAGCAAGCATTCGCTAAATAAAAGTGAGCGTCGAACCCGAAGGCTGGATCAACCGAAGCTGACCATATGCTCCTCGAAGCAGGCTTTCGCAAAATAAAAGCGAGCATCGAACCTGAAGGTCGGATCAACCGAAGCTGATCTTCACCTAACCAAAGAAGGCATTCGCTAAATAAAAACAAGCATCGAACCCGAAGGCCGGATCAAACTAAGCTGATGTTCTGCTATCCAAAGCAGGCATTTCCTAAATAAAAGCGAGCATCGAACCCGAAGGCCCAATCAACCGAAGCTGATCTTCTGCTAACCAAAGCAGGCATTCGCTAAATAAAAGCGAACATCGAACCCGAAGGTCGGATCAACGAAGCTGGTCTTCTACTAACTAAAGTAGGAATTCGCTAAATAAAAGCGAGTATCGAACCCGAAGGCCCGATCAACCGAAGCTGATCTTTTGCTAACCTAATAGGCATTCGCTAAATAAAAGCGAGCATCGAACCCGAAGGCCGGATCAACGAAGCTGGTCTTCTACTAACTAAAGCAGGCATTCGCTAAATAAAAGAGAGCATCGAACCCGAAGGCCCGATCAACCGAAGCTGATCTTTTGCTAACCTAATAGGCATTCGCTAAATAAAAGCGAGCATCGAACCCGAAGGCCGGATCAACCGAAGCTGATCTTCTGCTATCCAAAGCAGGCATTTGCTAAATAAAAGCAAGCATCGAACCCGAAGGCCCGATCAACTGAAGCTGATCTTCTACTAACCAAAGCAGGCATTAGCTAAATAAAAGCGAGCATCGAACCTGAAGGCCAGATCAACCGAAGTTGATCTTCTGCTATCCAAAGCAGGCATTCGCTAAATAAAAGCGAGCATCGAACCCGAAAGCTGGATCAACCGAAGCTGATATTCTGCTCCTTGAAGCAGGCATTCTCAAAATAAAAGCGAGCATCGAACCCGAAGGCCGGATCAACCGAAGCTGATCTTCTGCTAACCAAAGCACACATTCGCTAAATAAAAGCGAGCATCGAACCCGAAGGCCGGATCAACCGAAGCTGATGTTCTGCTATCCAAAGCAGGCATTCGCTAAATAAAAGCGAGAATCGCACCCGAAGGCCGGATCAATAGAAGATGATCTTCTTCTAATCTAAGCAGGCATTCGCTAAATAAAAGCGAGCATCAACCCGAAGGCTGGATCAACCAAAGTTAATCTTCTGCTCCTCGAATCAGGCATTCGCTAAATAAAAGAGAGTATCAAACCTGAAGGTCGTATCAATTGAAGTTGATCTTCAGTAAACCAAAGTAGGCATTCACTAAATAAAAGCGACCATCGAACCCGAAGGTCGGATCAACCGAAGCTGATCTTCTACTATCCAAAGCAGGCATTTGCTAAATAAAAGCGAGCATCGAACCCGAAGGCCCGATCAACCGAAGGTGATCTTCTACTAATCTAAGCAGGCATTCGCAAAATAAAATTGAGCATCGAACCTGAAGGCGGGATCGACCGAAGCTGATCTTCTGCTACCCAAAGCAAGCATTCGCTAAATAAAATGAGCATCGAACCCGAAGGCCCGATCAGTCGAAGCTGATCTTCTGCTAACCAAAGCAGGGATTCGCTAAATAAAAGCAAGCATCGAACCCGAGGGTCGGATCAACCGAAGCTGATCTTCTGCTACCCAAAGCAGGCATTCGCTAAATAAAGCGAGCATCAAACCCGAAGGCCCGATCAACCGAAGCTGATCTTCTGCTAACCAAAGCAGGCATTCGCTAAATAAAAGCGAGCATCGAACCCGAAGGCTGGATCAACCGAAGTTGTTCTTCTGCTAACCAAAACTGGCATTCGCTAAATAAAAAAGCGAGTATCGAACCCGAAGGCCGGATAAACTGAAGCTGATCTTCTGCTAACCAAAGCAGACATTCGCTAAATAAAAGCGAGCATCGAACCCGAAGGCCGGATCAACCGAAGCTGATGCTCTGCTATCCAAAGCAGGCATTTGATAAATAAAAGCGAGCATCGAACCCAAAGGCTGGATCAAACAAACCTGATCTTCTGCTCCTCGAAGAAGGCATTCGCTAAATAAAAGCGAGCAACGAACCCGAAGGCCCGATCAACCGAAGTTGATCTTCTGCTAACCAAAGCAGGCATTCGCTAAATAAAAGCGAGCATCAAACCGAAAGGCTGGATCAACCGAAGCTGATCTTCTGCTCCTTGAAGCAGGCATTCGCTAAATAAAAGCAAGCAACGAACCCGAAGGCCAGATCAATCGAAGCTGATCTTCTTCAAACCAAAGCAGGCATTCGCTAAATAAAAGCGAGCATCGAACCCGAAAGCCGGATCAACCGAAGTTGATGTTCTGCTATCCAAAACAGGCATTCGCTAAATAAAAACGAGCATCGAACCCGATGGCCGGATCAACCGAAGCTGATCTTCTGTTATACAAAGCAGGAATTCGCTAAATAAAAGTGAGCGTCGAACCCGAAGGCTGGATCAACCGAAGCTGACCATCTGTTCCTCGAAGCAGGCATTCGCTAAATAAAAGCGAGCATCGAACCTGAAGGCCGGATCAACTGAAGTTGATCTTCTGCTATCCAAAGCAGGCATTCGCTAAATAAAAGAGAGCATCGAATCCGAAGGCTGGACAAACCGAAGTTGATGTTCTACTTTCCAAAGCAGGCATTCGCTAAATAATAGTGAGCATCGTACCTGAAGGCTAGATCAACCGAAGCTGATCTTCTGCTCCTCGAAGCAGGCATTCGCTAAATTAAAGCGAGCATCGAACCTGAAGGTCGGATCATCCGAAGCTGATCTTCACCTAACCAAAGAAGGCATTCGCTAATTAAAAGCGAGCATCGAACCCGAAGGTCGGATCAACGAAGCTGGTCTTCTACTAACTAAAGCAGGCATTCGCTAAATAAAAGCGAACATCGAACCCGAAGGCCCGATCAACCAAAGCTGATCTTCTGCTAACCTAATAGGCATTCGCTAAATAAAAGCGAGCATCGAACCCGAAGGCCGGATGAACCGAAGCTGATCTTCTGCTATCCAAAGCAGGCATTTGCTAAATAAAAGCGAGCATCGAACCCGAAGGCCCGATCAACTGAAGCTGATCTTCTACTAACCAAAGCAGGCATTAGCTAAATAAAAGCGAGCATCGAACCTGAAGGCTGGATCAACCGAAGCTGATCTTCTGCTATCCAAAGCAGGCATTCGCTAAATAAAAGCGAGCATTGAACCCGAAGGCCTGATCAACCGAAGCTGATTTTCTGCTAACCAAACAGGAATTCGCTAAATAAAAGCGAGCATCGAACGAGAAGGCCGGATCAACCGAAACTGATCATCTACTATCCAAAGCAGGCATTCGCTAAATAAAACCGAGCGTCGAACCCGAAGGCACGATCAACCAAAGCTGATCTTCTGCTAACCAAAGTAGGCATTCGCTAAATAAAAGCGAGCATCAAACCCGAATATCCGATCAACCGAAGTTGATCTTCTGCTAACCAAAGCTGGCATTCTCTAAATAAAAGCGAGCATCGAACCTGTAAGCCGGATCAACCGAAGCTGATCTTCTGCTAACCAAAGCAGGCATTCGCTAAATAAAAGCGAGCATCGAACCCGAAAGCTGGATCAACCGAAGCTGATATTCTGCTCCTTGAAGCAGGCATTCGCAAAATAAAAGCGAGCATCAAACCCGAAGGCCGGATCAACCGAAGCTGATCTTCTGCTAACCAAAGCACACATTCGCTAAATAAAAGCGAGCATCGAACCCGAAGGCCGGATCAACCGAAGCTGATGTTCTGCTATCCAAAGCAGGAATTCGCTAAATAAAAGCGAGAATCGCACCCGAAGGCCAGATCAATAGAAGATGATCTTCTTCTAATCTAAGCAGGCATTCGCTAAATAAAAGCGAGCATCAACCCGAAGGCTGGATCAACCGAAGTTAATCTTCTGCTCCTCGAATCAGGCATTCGCTAAATAAAAGAGAGCATCAAACCTGAAGGTCGTATCAATTGAAGTTGATCTTCAGTAAACCAAAGTAGGCATTCGCTAAATAAAAGCGACCATCGAACCCGAAGGTCGGATCAACCGAAGCTGATCTTCTACTATCCAAAGCAGGCATTTGCTAAATAAAAGCGAGCATCGAACCCGAAGGCCCGATCAACCGAAGGTGATCTTCTACTAATCTAAGTAGGCATTCGCAAAATAAAAGTGAGCATCGAACCTGAAGGCGGGATCGACCGAAGCTGATCTTCTGCTACCCAAAGCAAGCATTCGCTAAATAAAATGAGCATCGAACCCGAAGGCCCGATCAGCCGAAGCTGATCTTCTGCTAACCAAAGCAGGGATTCGCTAAATAAAAGCAAGCATCGAACCCGAGGGTCGGATCAATCGAAGCTGATCTTCTGCTACCCAAAGCAGGCATTCGCTAAATAAAGCGAGCATCAAACCCGAAGGCCCGATCAACCGAAGCTGATCTTCTGCTAACCAAAGCAGGTATTCGCTAAATAAAAGCGAGCATCGAACCCGAAGGCTGGATCAACCGAAGCTGATCTTCTGCTAACCAAAATTGGCATTCGCTAAATAAAAGCGAGTATCGAACCCGAAGGCCGGATAAACTGAAGCTGATCTTCTGCTAACCAAAGCAGACATTCGCTAAATAAAAGCGAGCATCGAACCCGAAGGCCGGATCAACCGAAGCTGATGCTCTGCTATCCAAAGCAGGCATTTGATAAATAAAAGCGAGCATCGAACCCAAAGGCTGGATCAAACAAACCTGATCTTCTGCTCCTCGAAGAAGGCATTCGCTAAATAAAAGCGAGCAACGAACCCGAAGGCCCGATCAACCGAAGTTGATCTTCTGCTAACCAAAGAAGGCATTCGCTAAAGAAAAGCGAGCATCAAACCGAAAGGCTGGATCAACCGAAGCTGATCTTCTGCTCCTTGAAGCAGGCATTCGCTAAATAAAAGCAAGCAACGAACCCGAAGGCCAGATCAATCGAAGCTGATCTTCTTCAAACCAAAGCAGGCATTCGCTAAATAAAAGCGAGCATCGAACCCGAAAGCCGGATCAACCGAAGTTGATGTTCTGCTATCCAAAGCAGGCATTCGCTAAATAAAAACGAGCATCGAACCCGATGGCCGGATCAACCGAAGCTGATCTTCTGTTATACAAAGCAGGAATTCGCTAAATAAAAGTGAGCGTCGAACCCGAAGGCTGGATCAACCGAAGCTGACCATCTGTTCCTCGAAGCAGGCATTCGCTAAATAAAAGCGAGCATCGAACCTGAAGGCCGGATCAACTGAAGTTGATCTTCTGCTATCCAAAGCAGGCATTCGCTAAATAAAAGCGAGCATCGAATCCGAAGGCTGGACAAACCGAAGTTGATGTTCTACTTTCCAAAGCAGGCATTCGCTAAATAATAGTGAGCATCGTACCTGAAGGCTAGATCAACCGAAGCTGATCTTCTGCTCCTCGAAGCAGGCATTCGCTAAATTAAAGCGAGCATCGAACCTGAAGGTCGGATCATCCGAAGCTGATCTTCACCTAACCAAAGAAGGCATTCGCTAATTAAAAGCGAGCATCGAACCCGAAGGCCGGATCAACCTAAGCTGATGTTCTGCTATCCAAAGAAGGCATTTGCTAAATAAAAGCGAGCATCGAACCCGAAGGCCCAATCAACCGAAGCTGATCTTCTGCTAACCAAATAAGGCATTCGCTAAATAAAAGCGAGCATCGAACCCGAAGGTCGGATCAACGAAGCTGGTCTTCTACTAACTAAAGCAGGCATTTGCTAAATAAAAGCGAGCATCGAACCCGAAGGCCCGATCAACCAAAGCTGATCTTCTACTAACCTAATAGGCATTCGCTAAATAAAAGCGAGCATCGAACCCGAAGGCCGGATCAACCGAAGCTGATCTTCTGCTATCCAAAGCAGGAATTTGCTAAATAAAAGCGAGCATCGAACCCGAAGGCCCGATCAACTGAAGCTGATCTTCTACTAACCAAAGCAGGCATTAGCTAAATAAAAGCGAGCATCGAACCTGAAGGCTGGATAAACCGAAGCTGATCTTCTGCTATCCAAAGCAGGCATTCGCTAAATAAAAGCGAGCATTGAACCCGAAGGCCTGATCAACCGAAGCTGATTTTCTGCTAACCAAACAGGAATTCGCTAAATAAAAGCGAGCATCGAACGAGAAGGCCGGATCAACCGAAACTGATCATCTACTATCCAAAGCAGGCATTCGCTAAATAAAACCGAGCGTCGAACCCGAAGGCACGATCAACCGAAGTTGATCTTCTGCTAACCAAAGTAGGCATTCGCTAAATAAAAGCGAGCATCAAACCCGAATGTCCGATCAACCGAAGTTGATCTTCTGCTAACCAAAGCTGGCATTCTCTAAATAAAAGCGAGCATCGAACCTGTAAGCCGGATCTACCGAAGCTGATCTTCTGCTAACCAAAGCAGGCATTCGCTAAATAAAAGCGAGCATCGAACCCGAAAGCTGGATCAACCGAAGCTGATATTCTGCTCCTTGAAGCAGGCATTCGCAAAATAAAAGCGAGCATCAAACCCGAAGGCCGGATCAACCGAAGCTGATCTTCTGCTAACCAAAGCACACATTCGCTAAATAAAAGCGAGCATCGAACCCGAAGGCCGGATCAACCGAAGCTGATGTTCTGCTATCCAAAGCAGGCATTCGCTAAATAAAAGCGAGAATCGCACCCGAAGGCCAGATCAATAGAAGATGATCTTCTTCTAATCTAAGCAGGCATTCGCTAAATAAAAGCGAGCATCAACCCGAAGGCTGGATCAACCGAAGTTAATCTTCTGCTCCTCGAATCAGGCATTCGCTAAATAAAAGAGAGCATCAAACCTGAAGGTCGTATCAATTGAAGTTGATCTTCAGTAAACCAAAGTAGGCATTCGCTAAATAAAAGCGACCATCGAACCCGAAGGTCGGATCAACCGAAGCTGATCTTCTACTATCCAAAGCAGGCATTTGCTAAATAAAAGCGAGCATCGAACCCGAAGGCCCGATCAACCGAAGGTGATCTTCTACTAATCTAAGCAGGCATTCGCAAAATAAAAGTGAGCATCGAACCTGAAGGCGGGATCGACCGAAGCTGATCTTCTGCTACCCAAAGCAAGCATTCGCTAAATAAAATGAGCATCGAACCCGAAGGCCCGATCAGCCGAAGCTGATCTTCTGCTAACCAAAGCAGGGATTCGCTAAATAAAAGCAAGCATCGAACCCGAGGGTCGGATCAATCGAAGCTGATCTTCTGCTACCCAAAGCAGGCATTCGCTAAATAAAGCGAGCATCAAACCCGAAGGCCCGATCAACCGAAGCTGATCTTCTGCTAACCAAAGCAGGCATTCGCTAAATAAAAGCGAGCATCGAACCCGAAGGCTGGATCAACCGAAGCTGATCTTCTGCTAACCAAAACTGGCATTCGCTAAATAAAAGCGAGTATCGAACCCGAAGGCCGGATAAACTGAAGCTGATCTTCTGCTAACCAAAGCAGACATTCGCTAAATAAAAGCGAGCATCGAACCCGAACGCCGGATCAACCGAAGCTGATGCTCTGCTATCCAAAGCAGGCATTTGATAAATAAAAGCGAGCATCGAACCCAAAGGCTGGATCAAACAAACCTGATCTTCTGCTCCTCGAAGAAGGCATTCGCTAAATAAAAGCGAGCAACGAACCCGAAGGCCCGATCAACCGAAGTTGATCTTCTGCTAACCAAAGCAGGCATTCGCTAAATAAAAGCGAGCATCAAACCGAAAGGCTGGATCAACCGAAGCTGATCTTCTGCTCCTTGAAGCAGGCATTCGCTAAATAAAAGCAAGCAACGAACCCGAAGGCCAGATCAATCGAAGCTGATCTTCTTCAAACCAAAGCAGGCATTCGCTAAATAAAAGCGAGCATCGAACCCGAAAGCCGGATCAACCGAAGTTGATGTTCTGCTATCCAAAGCAGGCATTCGCTAAATAAAAACGAGCATCGAACCCGATGGCCGGATCAACCGAAGCTGATCTTCTGTTATACAAAGCAGGAATTCGCTAAATAAAAGTGAGCGTCGAACCCGAAGGCTGGATCAACCGAAGCTGACCATCTGTTCCTCGAAGCAGGCATTCGCTAAATAAAAGCGAGCATCGAACCTGAAGGCCGGATCAACTGAAGTTGATCTTCTGCTATCCAAAGCAGGCATTCGCTAAATAAAAGCGAGCATCGAATCCGAAGGCTGGACAAACCGAAGTTGATGTTCTACTTTCCAAAGCAGGCATTCGCTAAATAATAGTGAGCATCGTACCTGAAGGCTAGATCAACCGAAGCTGATCTTCTGCTCCTCGAAGCAGGCATACGCTAAATTAAAGCGAGCATCGAACCTGAAGGTCGGATCATCCGAAGCTGATCTTCACCTAACCAAAGAAGGCATTCGCTAATTAAAAGCGAGCATCGAACCCGAAGGCCGGATCAACCTAAGCTGATGTTCTGCTATCCAAAGAAGGCATTTGCTAAATAAAAGCGAGCATCGAACCCGAAGGCCCAATCAACCGAAGCTGATCTTCTGCTAACCAAATAAGGCATTCGCTAAATAAAAGCGAGCATCGAACCCGAAGGTCGGATCAACGAAGCTGGTCTTCTACTAACTAAAGCAGGCATTCGCTAAATAAAAGCGAGCATCAAACCCGAAGGCCCGATCAACCAAAGCTGATCTTCTACTAACCTAATAGGCATTCGCTAAATAAAAGCGAGCATCGAACCCGAAGGCCGGATCAACCGAAGCTGATCTTCTGCTATCCAAAGCAGGAATTTGCTAAATAAAAGCGAGCATCGAACCCGAAGGCCCGATCAACTGAAGCTGATCTTCTACTAACCAAAGCAGGCATTAGCTAAATAAAAACGAGCATCGAACCTGAAGGCTGGATCAACCGAAGCTGATCTTCTGCTATCCAAAGCAGGCATTCGCTAAATAAAAGCGAGCATTGAACCCGAAGGCCTGATCAACCGAAGCTGATTTTCTGCTAACCAAACAGGAATTCGCTAAATAAAAGCGAGCATCGAACAAGAAGGCCGGATCAACCGAAACTGATCATCTACTATCCAAAGCAGGCATTCGCTAAATAAAACCGAGCGTCGAACCCGAAGGCACGATCAACCGAAGCTGATCTTCTGCTAACCAAAGTAGGCATTCGCTAAATAAAAGCGAGCATCAAACCCGAATGTCCGATCAACCGAAGTTGATCTTCTGCTAACCAAAGCTGGCATTCTCTAAATAAAAGCGAGCATCGAACCTGTAAGCCGGATCAATCGAAGCTGATCTTCTGCTAACTAAAGTAGACATTCGCTAAATAAAAGCGAGCATCGAACCCGAAGGCCGGATCAACAGAAGCTGATCTTCTGCTAATTCAAGCAGGCATTTGCTAAACAAAAGTGAGCATCAAACCCGAAGGCTGGATCAACCGAAGTTGATCTTCTGCTCCTCGAAGCAGGCATTCGCTAAATAAAAGAGAGCAACGAACCCGAAGGCCCGATCAACCAAAGTCAATCTTCTGCTAACCAAAGCAGGCATTCGCTAAATAAAAGCGAGCGTCGAACCCAAAGGCTGGATCAACCAAAGCTGATCTTCTGCTCCTCGAAGCAGGCATTCGCTAAATAAAAGCGAGCAATGAACCCGAAGGCCAGATCAACCGAAGCTGATCTTCTGTAACCAAAGCAGGCATTCGCTAAATAAAAGCGAGCATCGAACCCGAAAGCCGGATCAACCGAAGCTGATGTTCTGCTATCCAAAGCAGGCATTTGCTAAATAAAAACGAGCATCGAACCCGATGGCCTGATCAACAGAAGTTGATCTTCTGCTAACCAAAGCAGGCATTCGCTAAATTAAAATGAGCGTCGAACTCGAAGGATGGATCAACCGAAGCTGATCTTCTGCTCCACGAAGCAGGCATTCGCTAAATAAAAGTGAGCATCCAACCTGAAGGCCGGATCAACCGAAGCTGATCTTCTGCTATCCAAAGTAGGCATTCGCTAAATAAAAGCGAGCATCGAACCCGAAGGTCGGATCAACCGAAGCTGATCTTCTGCTATCCAAAGCAGGCATTCGCTAAATAAAAGCGAGCATCGAACACGAAGGCCCGATCAACCGAAGCTGATCTTCTGTTAACCAAAGTAGGCATTCGCTAAATAAAAGCGAGCATCGAACCCGAAGGTCGGATCAACCGAAGCTGATCTTCTGCTAACCAATGCAGGAATTTGCTAAATAAAAGCGAGCATCGAACCCGAAAGCCCGATCAACAGAATTTGATCTTCTACTACTCTAAGCAGGCATTCCCTAAATAAAAGTGAGCATCGAACCTGAAGGCTGGATCAACCGAAGCTGATCTTCTGTTCCTCGAAGCAGGCATTCGCTAAATAAAAGCGAGCATCGAACCTGAACGCCGGATCAACCGAAGCTGATCTTCTGCTAACCAAAACAGGCATTCACTAAATAAAAGAGAGCATCGAACCCGAAGGCCGGATCAACCGAAGTTGATCTTCTGTTATCCAAAGCAGGCATTCGCTAAATAAAAGCGAGCATCGAACCCGAAGGCCCGATCAACCGAAGTTGATCTTCTGCTAACCAAAGCAGGCATTCGCTAAATAAAAGCAAGCATCGAACCCAAAGGGTGGATCAACCGAAGCTAATCTTCTGCTCCTCGAAGCAGGCATTCGCTAAATAAAAGCGAGCAATGAACCCGAAGGTCGGATCAACAAAGCTGGTCTTCTACTAACTAAAGCAGGCATTCGCTAAATAAAATTGAGCATTGAACCCGAAGGCCCGATCAATCGAAGCTGATCTTCTGCTAACCTAATAGGCATTCGCTAAATAAAAGCGAGCATCGAACCCGAAGGCCGGATCAACCGAAGCTAATCTTCTGCTATCCAAAGCAGGCATTTGCTAAATAAAAGCGAGCATCGAACCTGAAGGCCCGATCAACTGAAGCTGATCTTCTACTAACCAAAGCAGGGATTAGCTAAATAAAAGCGAGCATCGAACCTGAAGGTCGGATCAACCGAAGCTGATCTTCTGCTATCCAAAGCAGGCATTCGCTAAATAAAAGCGAGCATTGAACCCGAAGGCCTGATCAACCGAAGCTGATCTTCTGCTAACCAAACAGGAATTCGCTAAATAAAAGCGAGCATCAAACCAGAAGGCCGGATCAACCGAAACTGATCATCTGCTATCCAAAGCAGGCATTCGCTAAATAAAACCGAGCGTCGAACCCGAAGGCACGATCAACCGAAGCTGATCTTCTGCTAACCAAAGCAGGCAGTCACTAAATAAAAGCGAGCATCAAACCCGAATGTCGGATCAACCGAAGCTGATCTTCTGCTAACCAAAGCTGGAATTCTCTAAATAAAAGCGAGCATCGAACCTGTAAGCCGGATCAACCGAAGCTGATCTTCTGCTAACTAGAGTAGACATTCGCTAAATAAAAGCGAGCATCGAACCCGAAGGCCGGATCAACAGAAGCTGATCTTCTGCTAATCTAAGCAGGCATTTGCTAAACAAAAGCGAGCATCAAACCCGAAGGCTGGATCAACCGAAGCTGATCTTCTGCTCCTCGAAGCAGGCATTCGCTAAATAAAAGCGAGCAACGAACCCAAAGGCCTGATCAACCAAAGTTGATCTTCTGCTAAGCAAAGCAGGCATTCGCTAAATAAAACCGAGCGTCGAACCCGAAGGCACGATCAACCGAAGCTGATCTTCTGCTAACCAAAGCAGGCAGTCACTAAATAAAAGCGAGGATCAAACCCGAATGTCGGATCAACCGAAGCTGATCTTCTGCTAACCAAAGCTGGAATTCTCTAAATAAAAGCGAGCATCGAACCTGTAAGCCGGATCAACCGAAGCTGATCTTCTGCTAACTAGAGTAGACATTCGCTAAATAAAAGCGAGCATCGAACCCGAAGGCCGGATCAACAGAAGCTGATCTTCTGCTAATCTAAGCAGGCATTTGCTAAACAAAAGCGAGCATCAAACCCGAAGGCTGGATCAACCGAAGCTGATCTTCTGCTCCTCGAAGCAGGCATTCGCTAAATAAAAGCGAGCAACGAACCCAAAGGCCTGATCAACCAAAGTTGATCTTCTGCTAAGCAAAGCAGGCATTCGCTAAATAAAAGCTAGCGTCAAACCCAAAGGCTGGATCAACCGAAGCTGATCTTCTGCTCCTCGAAGAAGGCATTCGCTAAATAAAACCGAGCGTCGAACCCGAAGGCACGATCAACCGAAGCTGATCTTCTGCTAACCAAAGCAGGCATTCGCTAAATAAAAGCGAGCATCAAACCCGAATGTCGGATCAACCGAAGTTGATCTTCTGCTAACCAAAGCTGGCATTCTCTAAATAAAAGCGAGCATCGAACCTGTAAGCCGGATCAATCGAAGCTGATCTTCTGCTAACTAAAGTAGACATTCGCTAAATAAAAGCGAGCATCGAACCCGAAGGCCGGATCAACAGAAGCTGATCTTCTGCTAATCTAAGCAGGCATTTGCTAAACAAAAGCGAGCATCAAACCCGAAAGCTGGATCAACCGAAGCTGATCTTCTGCTCCTCGAAGCAGGCATTCGCTAAATAAAAGTGAGCAACGAACCCGAAGGCCCGATCAACCAAAGTTGATCTTCTGCTAACCAAAGCAGGCATTCGCTAAATAAAAGCGAGCATCGAACCCGAAAGCCGGATCAACCGAAGCTGATGTTCTGCTATCCAAAGCAGGCATTCGCTAAATAATAGTGAGCATCGTACCTGAAGGCTAGATCAACCGAAGCTGATCTTCTGCTCCTCGAAGCAGGCATTCGCTAAATTAAAGCGAGCATCGAACCTGAAGGTCGGATCAACTGAGCTGATCTTCACCTAACCAAAGAAGGCATTCGCTAATTAAAAGCGAGCATCGAACCCGAAGGCCGGATCAACCTAAGCTGATGTTCTGCTATCCAAAGCAGGCATTTGCTAAATAAAAGCGAGCATCGAACCCGAAGGCCCAATCAACCGAAGCTGATCTTCTGCTAACCAAATAAGGCATTCGCTAAATAAAAGCGAGCATCGAACCCGAAGGTCGGAACAACGAAGCTGGTCTTTTACTAACTAAAGCAGGCATTCGCTAAATAAAAGCGAGCGTCGAACCCGAAGGCCCGATCAACCAAAGCTGATCTTCTGCTAACCTAATAGGCATTCGCTAAATAAAAGCGAGCATCGAACCCGAAGGCCGGATCAACCGAAGCTGATCTTCTGCTATCCAAAGCAGGCATTTGCTAAATAAAAGCGAGCATCGAACCCGAAGGCCCGATCAACTGAAGCTGATCTTCTACTAACCAAAGCAGGCATTAGCTAAATAAAAGCGAGCATCGAACCTGAAGGCTGGATCAACCGAAGCTGATCTTCTGCTATCCAAAGCAGGCATTCGCTAAATAAAAGCGAGCATTGAACCCGAAGGCCTGATCAACCGAAGCTGATCTTCTGCTAACCAAACAGGCATTCGCTAAATAAAAGCGAGCATCGAACCAGAAGGCCGGATCAACCGAAACTTATCATCTGCTATCCAAAGCAGGCATTCGCTAAATAAAACCGAGCGTCGAACCCGAAGGCACGATCAACCGAAGCTGATCTTCTGCTAACTAAAGCAGGCATTCACTAAATAAAAGCGAGCATCAAACCCGAATGTCCGATCAACCAAAGTTGATCTTCTGCTAACCAAAGCTGGCATTCTCTAAATAAAAGCGAGCATCGAACCTGTAAGCCGGATCAATCGAAGCTGATCTTATGCTAACTAAAGTAGACATTCGCTAAATAAAAGCGAGCATCGAACCCGAAGGCCGGATCAACAGAAGCTGATCTTCTGCTATTTCAAGCAGGCATTTGCTAAACAAAAGCGAGCATCAAACCCGAAGGCTGGATCAACCGAAGCTGATCTTTTGCTCCTCGAAGCAGGCATTCGCTAAATAAAAGCGAGCAACGAACCCGAAGGCCCGATCAACCAAAGTTGATCTTCTGCTAACCAAAGCAGGCATTCGCTAAATAAAAGCGAGCGTCGAACCCAAAGGCTGGATCAACCGAAGCTGATCTTCTGCTCCTCGAAGCAGGCATTCGCTAAATAAAAGCGAGCAACGAACCCGAAGGCCAGATCAACCGAAGCTGGTCTTCTGTAACCAAAGCAGGCATTCGCTAAATAAAAGCGAGCATCGAACCCGAAAGCCGGATCAACCGAAGCTGATGTTCTGCTATCCAAAGCAAGCATTCGCTAAATAAAAACGAGCATCGAACCCGATGGCCTGATCAACAGAAGCTAATCTTCTGCTAACCAAAGCAGGCATTCGCTAAATTAAAATGAGCGTCGAACTCGAAGGATGGATCAACCGAAGCTGATCTTCTGCTCCACGAAGCAGGCATTCGCTAAATAAAAGTGAGCATCCAACCTGAAGGCCGGATCAACCGAAGCTGATCTTCTGCTATCCAAAGTAGGCATTCGCTAAATAAAAGCGAGCATCGAACCCAAAGGTCGGATCAACCGAAGCTGATCTTCTGCTATCCAAAGCAGGCATTCGCTAAATAAAAGCGAGCATCGAACCCGAAGGCCCGATCAACCGAAGCTGATCTTCTGTTAACCAAAGCAGGCATTCGCTAAATAAAAGCGAGCATCGAACCCGAAGGCCGGATCAACTGAAGTTGATCTTCTGCTATCCAAAGCAGGCATTTGCTAAATAAAAGCGAGCATCGAACCCGAAGGCCCGATCAACTGAAGCTGATCTTCTACTAACCAAAGTAGGCATTAGCTAAATAAAAGCGAGCATCGAACCTGAAGGCTGGATTAACCGAAGCTGATCTTCTGCTATCCAAAGCAGGCATTCGCTAAATAAAAGCGAGCATTGAACCCGAAGGCCTGATCAACCGAAGCTGATCTTCTGCTAACCAAACAGGCATTCGCTAAATAAAAGCGAGCATCGAACCAGAAGGCCGGATCAACCGAAACTGATCATCTGCTATCCAAAGCAGGCATTCGCTAAATAAAACCGAGCGTCGAACCCGAAGGCACGATCAACCGAAGCTAATCTTCTGCTAACTAAAGCAGGCATTCGCTAAATAAAAGCGAGCATCAAACCCGAATGTCCGATCAACCGAAGTTGATCTTCTGCTAACCAAAGCTGGCATTCTCTAAATAAAAGCGAGCATCGAACCTGTAAGCCGGATCAATCGAAGCTGATCTTCTGCTAACTAAAGTAGACATTCGCTAAATAAAAGCGAGCATCGAACCCGAAGGCTGAATCAACAGGAGCTGATCTTCTGCTAATTCAAGCAGGCATTTGCTAAACAAAAGCGAGCATCAAACCCGAAGGCTGGATCAACCGAAGCTGATCTTTTGCTCCTCGAAGCAGGCATTCGCTAAATAAAAGCGAGCAACGAACCCGAAGGCCCGATCAACCAAAGTTGATCTTCTGCTAACCAAAGCAAGCATTCGCTAAATAAAAGCGAGCGTCGAACCCAAAGGCTGGATCAACCGAAGCTGATCTTCTGCTCCTCGAAGCAGACATTCGCTAAATAAAAGCGAGCAACGAACCCGAAGGCCAAATCAACCAAAGCTGATCTTTTGTAACCAAAGCAGGCATTCGCTAAATAAAAGCGAGCATCGAACCCGAAAGCCGGATCAACCGAAGCTGATGTTCTGCTATCCAAAGCAGGCATTCGCTAAATAAAAACGAGCATCGAACCCGATGGCCTGATCAACAGAAGCTGATCTTCTGCTAACCAAAGCAGGCATTCGCTAAATTAAAATGAGCGTCGAACTCGAAGGATGGATCAACCGAAGCTGATCTTCTGCTCCACGAAGCAGGCATTCGCTAAATAAAAGTGAGCATCCAACCTGAAGGCCGGATCAACCGAAGCTGATCTTCTTCTATCCAAAGTAGGCATTCACTAAATAAAAGCGAGCATCGAACCCGAAGGTCGGATCAACCGAAACTGGTCTTCTGCTATCCAAAGCATGCATTCGCTAAATAAAAGCGAGCATCGAACACGAAGGCCCGATCAACCGAAGCTGATCTTCTGTTAACCAAAGCAGGCATTCGCTAAATAAAAGCGAGCATCGAACCCGAAGGTCGGATCAACCGAAGCTGATCTTCTGCTAACCAATGCAGGCATTTGCTAAATAAAAGCGAGCATCGAACCCGAAAGCCCAATCAACAGAATTTGATCTTCTACTAAACTAAGCAGGCATTCCCTAAATAAAAGTGAGCATCGAACCTGAAGGCTGGATCAACCGAAGCTGATCTTCTGTTCCTCGAAGCAGGCATTCGCTAAATAAAAGCGAGCATCGAACCTGAAGGTCGGATCAACCGAAGCTGATCTTCTGCTAACCAAAACAGGCATTCGCTAAATAAAAGAGAGCATCGAACCCGAAGGCCGGATCAACCGAAGTTGATCTTCTGCTAACCAAAGCAGGCATTCGCTAAATAAAAGCAAGCATCGAACCCAAAGGGTGGATCAACCGAAGCTAATCTTCTGCTCCTCGAAGCAGGCATTCGCTAAATAAAAGCGAGCAATGAACCCAAAGGTCGGATCAACGACGCGGGTCTTCTACTAAATAAAGCAGGCATTCGCTAAATAAAAGTGAGCATTGAACCCGAAGGCCCGATCAACCGAAGCTGATCTTCTGCTAACCTAATAGGCATTCGTTAAATAAAAGCGAGCATCGAACCCGAAGGCCGGATCAACCGAAGCTAATCTTCTGCTATCCAATGCAGGCATTTGCTAAATAAAAGCGAGCATCGAACCTGAAGGCCCGATCAACTGAAGGCCGGATCAACCAAAGCTGATCTTCTGCTATCCAAAGCAGGCATTCGCTAAATAAAACCGAGCGTCGAACTCGAAGGCACGATCAACCGAAGCTGATCTTCTGCTAACCAAAGCAGGCAGTCACTAAATAAAAGCGAGCATCAAACCCGAATGTCGGATCAACCGAAGCTGATCTTCTGCTAACCAAAGCTGGCATTCTCTAAATAAAAGCGAGCATCGAACCTGTAAGCCGGATCAACCGAAGCGGATCTTCTGCTAACTAAAGTAGACATTCGCTAAATAAAAGCGAGCATCGAACCCGAAGGCCGGATCAACAGAAGCTGATCTTCTGCTAATCTAAGCAGGCATTTGCTAAACAAAAGCGAGCATCAAACCCGAAGGATGGATCAAACGAAGCTGATCTTCTGCTCCTCGAAGCAGGCATTCGCTAAATAAAAGCGAGCAACGAACCCAAAGGCCTGATCAACCAAAGTTGAGCTTCTGCTAACCAAAGCAGGCATACGCTAAATAAAAGCTAGCGTCGAACCCAAAGGCTGGATCAACCGAAGCTGATCTTATGCTCCTCAAAGAAGGCATTCGCTATATAAAACCGAGCGTCGAACCCGAAGGCACGATCAACCGAAGCTGATCTTCTGCTAACCAAAGCAGGCATTCGCTAAATAAAAGCGAGCATCAAACCCGAATGTCGGATCAACCGAAGTTGATCTTCTGCTAACCAAAGTTGGCATTCTCTAAATAAAAGCAAACATCAAACCTGTAAGCCGGATCAATCGAAGCTGATCTTCTGCTAACTAAAGTAGACATTCGCTAAATAAAAGCGAGCATCGAACCCGAAGGCCGGATCAACAGAAGCTGATCTTCTGCTAATCTAAGCAGGCATTTGCTAAACAAAAGCGAGCATCAAACCCGAAGGCTGGATCAACCGAAGCTGATCTTCTGCTCCTCGAAGCAGGCATTCGCTAAATAAAAGCGAGCAACGAACCCAAAGGCCCGATCAACCAAAGTTGATCTTCTGCTAACCAAAGCAGGCATTCGCTAAATAAAAGCGAGCATCGAACCCGAAAGCCGGATCAACCGAAGCTGATGTTCTGCTATCCAAAGCAGGCATTCGCTAAATAATAGTGAGCATCGTACCTGAAGGCTAGATCAACCGAAGCTGATCTTCTGCTCCTCGAAGCAGGCATTCGCTAAATTAAAGCGAGCATCGAACCTGAAGGTCGGATCAACCGAGCTGATCTTCACCTAACCAAAGAAGGCATTCACTAATTAAAAGCGAGCATCGAACCCGAAGGCCGGATCAACCTAAGTTGATGTTTTGCTATCCAAAGCAGGCATTTGCTAAATAAAAGCGAGCATCGAACCCGAAGGCCCAATCAACCGAAGCTGATCTTCTGCTAACCAAATAAGGCATTCGCTAAATAAAAGCGAGCATCGAACCCGAAGGTCGGATCAACGAAGCTGGTCTTCTACTAACTAAAGCAGGCATTCGCTAAATAAAAGCGAGCATCGAACCCGAAGGCCCTATCAACCAAAGCTGATCTTCTGCTAACCTAATAGGCATTCGCTAAATAAAAGCGAGCATCGAACCCGAAGGCCGGATCAACCGAAGCTGATCTTCTGCTATCCAAAGCAGGCATTTGTTAAATAAAAGCGAGCATCGAACCCGAAGGCCCGATCAACTGAAGCTGATCTGCTACTAACCAAAGCAGGCATTAGCTAAATAAAAGCGAGCATCGAACCTGAAGGCTGGATCAACCGAAGCTGATCTTCTGCTATCCAAAGCAGGCATTCGCTAAATAAAAGCGAGCATTGAACCCGAAGGCCTGATCAACCGAAGCTGATCTTCTGCTAACCAAACAGGCATTCGCTAAATAAAAGCGAGCATCGAACCAGAAGGCCGGATCAACCGAAACTGATCATCTGCTATCCAAAGCAGGCATTCGCTAAATAAAACCGAGCGTTGAACCCGAAGGCACGATCAACCGAAGCTGATCTTCTGCTAACCAAAGCAGGCATTCGCTAAATAAAAGCGGGCATCAAACCCGAATGTCCGATCAACCGAAGTTGATCTTCTGCTAACCAAAGCTGGCATTCTCTAAATAAAAGCGAGCATCGAACCTGTAAGCCGGATCAATCGAAGCTGATCTTCTGCTAACTAAAGTAGACATTCGCTAAATAAAAGCGAGAATCGAACCCGAAGGCCGGATCAACAGAAGCTGATCTTCTGCTAATTCAAGCAGGCATTTGCTAAACAAAAGTGAGCATCAAACCCGAAGGCTAGATCAACCGAAGCTGATCTTCTGCTCCTCGAAGCAGGCATTCGCTAAATGAAAGCGAGCAACGAACCCGAAGGCCCGATTAACCAAAGTTGATCTTCTGCTAACCAAAGCAGGCATTCGCTAAATAAAAGCGAGCATCAAACCCGAATGTCCGATCAACCGAAGTTGATCTCCTGCTAACCAAAGCTGGCATTCTCTAAATAAAAGCGAGCATCGAACCTGTAAGCCGAATCAATCGAAGCTGATCTTCTGCTAACTAAAGTAGACATTCGCTAAATAAAAGCGAGCATCGAACCCGAAGGCCGGATCAACAGAAGCTGATCTTCTGCTAATTCAAGCAGGCATTTGCTAAACAAAAGCGAGCATCAAACCCGAAGCCTGGATCAACCGAAGCTGATCTTCTGCTCCTCGAAGCAGGCATTCGCTAAATAAAAGCGAGCGACGAACCCGAAGGCCCGATCAACCAAAGTTGATCTTTTGCTAACCAAAGCAGGCATTCGCTAAATAAAAGCGAGCGTCGAACCCAAAGGCTGGATCAACCGAAGCTGATCTTCTGCTCCTCGAAGCAGGCATTCGTTAAATAAAAGCGAGCAACGAACCCGAAGGCCAGATCAACCGAAGCTGATCTTCTGTAACCAAAGCAGGCATTCGCTAAATAAAAGCGAGCATCGAACCCGAAAGCCGGATCAACCGAAGCTAATGTTCTTCTAACCAATGCAGGCATTTGCTAAATAAAAGCGAGCAACGAACCCGAAAGCCCGATCAACAGAATTTGATCTTCTGCTAATCTAAGCAGGCATTCCCTAAATAAAAGTGAGCATCGAACCTGAAGGCTGGATCAACCGAAGCTGATCTTCTGTTCCTCGAAGCAGGCATTCGCTAAATAAAAGCGAGCATCGAACCTGAACGCCGGATCAACCGAAGCTGATCTTCTGCTAACCAAAACAGGCATTCGCTAAATAAAAGAGAGCATTGAACCCGAAGGCCGGATCAACCGAAGTTGATCTTCTGTTATCCAAAGCAAGCATTCGCTAAATAAAAGATAGCATCGAACCCGAAGGCCCGATCAACCGAAGTTGATCTTCTGCTAACCAAAGCAGGCATTCGCTAAATAAAAGCAAGCATCGAACCCAAAGGGTGGATCAACTGAAGCTGATCTTCTGCTCCTCGAAGCAGGCATTCGCTAAATAAAAGCGAACAATGAACCCGAAGGTCGGATCAACGAAGTTGGTCTTCTACTAACTAAAGCAGGCATTCGCTAAATAAAAGTGAGCATTGAACCCGAAGGCCCGATCAACCGAAGCTGATCTTCTGCTAACCTAATAGGCATTCGCTAAATAAAAGCGAGCATCGAACCCGAAGGCCGGATCAACCGAAGCTAATCTTCTGCTATCCAAAGCAGGCATTTGCTAAATAAAAGCGAGCATCGAACCTGAAGGCCCGATCAACTGAAGCTGATCTTCTACTAACCAAAGCAGGCATTAGCTAAATAAAAGCGAGCATCGAACCTGAAGGCCGGATCAACCGAAGCTGATCTTCTGCTATCCAAAGCAGGCATTCGCTAAATAAAAGCGAGCATCGAACCCGAAGGCCGGATCAACAGAAGCTGATCTTCTGCTAATCTAAGCAGGCATTTGCTAAACAAAAGTGAGCATCAAACCCGAAGGCTGGATCAACCGAAGCTGATCTTCTGCTCCTCGAAGCTGGCATTCGCTAAATAAAAGCGAGCAACGAACCCAAAGGCCTGATCAACCAAAGTTGATCTTCTGCTAACCAAAGCAGGCATTCGCTAAATAAAAGCTAGCGTCGAACCCAAAGGCTGGATCAACCTAAGCTGATCTTCTGCTCCTCGAAGAAGGCATTCGCTAAATAAAACCGAGCGTCGAACCCGAAGGCACGATCAACCGAAGCTGATCTTCTGCTAACCAAAGCAGGCATTCGCTAAATAAAAGCGAGCATCAAACCCAAATGTCGGATCAACCGAAGTTGATCTTCTGCTAACCAAAGCTGGCATTCTCTAAATAAAAGCGAGCATCGAACCTGTAAGCCGGATCAATCGAAGCTGATCTTCTGCTAACTAAAGTAGACATTCGCTAAATAAAAGCGAGCATCGAACCCGAAGGCCGGATCAACAGAAGCTGATCTTCTGCTAATCTAAGCAGGCATCTGCTAAACAAAAGCGAGCATCAAACCCGAAGGCTGGATCAACCGAAGCTGATCTTCTGCTCCTCGAAGCAGGTGTTGCACCCTAAAATTTGACCAACTGATTTTCCTATCTGACTCATGGTTTAAATTCATATTCGCAGCTCAGATGTATGATTTTTGTGCACAAGCAGGGGATATCAGAGTTTACAGCTTGATTTTTGTCTATCAGATATGGCAGACCCAGTCCAGATTATCGGGGTTTTATTTTCGGGAAATTGTGCGCTCCTCGGTGATTTTTCAGTGATTTTGGGATATTCTGATGCCCGGGGATCTCCGTTCGATTCGATCTGGTCTCGTGCGCTTTTATGGGAGTCATTTGCATTCATCTGCATTTTTAGGATTTTATAGACTTTTTGTGAATTTTTAACAGGCTTTATAGATTTTTCTGGAATTTAAATAGGGTTTTAGAATATTTTTATAGTTTAATCTCTTTTTTAGGATTTTATAGATTTTTTAATAGATTTTAATCACTTGTAGAATTTTAAATAAGATTTTAAATAGTTTTATCATTTTAGAATAATATGGTTTTTCTTTTAAATCATTTTTAGGAATTTTTCTATAGAAAATAATATAGTTTTCTTTTATTAATAATAGGTTTAATTGTTTTTAAATCATTTTTAGAATTTTAATAGAAAATTAGATTGATATAGAATTAATTAGACTTTAATCATTTTTTAGAGTTTAATTAGGATTAATTGAATTTTTCAGAATTAAATAGGTTAATGACTTTTTAGAGTTTAATTAGGATTAATTGAATTTTTCAGAATTAAATAGGTTAATGACTTTTTTAGAGTTTTAATTAGGTTAATCATGTTTTAGATTTAATTAGATGATTTAGAGTTAATTAGACTTTTAATAATTGATTAGAGTTAATTAGGTCTAGTTAATTGTTTAATACAGTTTTTTCAGTTTTTTGCATTCATTTTTCGTATGGGCCCAGTGAGGCGTTTTTTGCAAAGGCCCAATTCACAATTGATTCAGAAAAGTCCAGCAAAATGATCCAGTCAGTCAAAAATGCTCCCAGCGCACACCAGAAATTTCTGGAAAGTTCTAGCATCTTCAGGGATATAAATAGCATGACACGTGTTGCTTAGAGGGCCCCCCACGTTTTTCTCAATCATTGCGCCACCACCCACTCCCAGACGTCCCCACCTGTCCCCCACTATCTCTCTCTCTCTCTCCACGCCACCACGTGGCACGCATGCAACCATCTCCCTGAGCCACCTGGCCTCCTCTCGTCCTCGCCGGAGCCCCCTTACCGCCGGGCATGCAAACGCCCTAGCAACGCCGCCGGCCACCGTCCTTTCCACCGGAGCTACCAAAAGCCTCAGATCTTCATCTTCTTCCCAGATCTCCACCGTCTCCACCTCGCCGGAATCATCAACATTCATCATCTATCAAGAATTTTTCCAGACATTCATCATCTTCATCATTAATTTCCAGAAATCGTCCTCCACCTTCATCCACCTCCAACCAAACTCCAGAAACGCCATTAAACCTTCATCACCTTCATCCCACAGCTCTCCAGAAATCACTAAACCTTCAAACCTTCATACGAATTTTTTCCAGAAATCATCTCAGATCTTCATCGTCCATCAAGATCTTTCCAGAATAATATCAATCCTCCATCAATTTTTCCAGCACGCTCAGACATTCAACGATCTTCAACCAACGCAGCGCCTCCAGTTTTCTTCCATGATCTAGCCAGATTCACCAGAAATCTTCAAGATCTTCGCACTCTGAGGTCTTCGTTCTTCAACGAACTTCAAGAACACCTTAGCTCGTTCTTGCTTCTCATCCAGGTGCGTCCTCATTTAAATTTGTTGCATGTCGCTTCTGATTGATAGAATGGCCTTAGGTTGTGTTTGTTCATTGAGATTTTAGGGATGTTAGGGTTTGGAAGTGTGTTTGATGCGTGGTTTGAGTGTGGCGGTACTGAGATTGTGTTTGATTTTGAGGTTTGTTCAGAGAGTTTGAGAGGAGATGAGAAAGTTGCAGAGAGCGTGAGAGGTAGAGGAAGGAGATGAGGAAGACGGCGCTTGATGAACAGTGCCAGAGAGATTAGGAGAAGTTTAGTTTTGATTAGGGTTTGTCTGGGTTTAGGGTTTGGATTGGGCTTAGGCCCAAGCGTAGTTGCTACGCTAACCCCTCAATTGCTTCCCCACCTCCCTTCTGCGTGAGAGACAGAGTAACTGGAGTTGGGCCTTAGGCCCCAAATTGATATCAACACCCCCTGGGCGTAGCCCATTATGGATATCAACGGAGGAATTGCTAATGTGACACCCCCCCTCTGGTTTCAATTCAATTCTTTTGTTTTCTGGATAATAAGACTTGGGCTCAGCGCCCTACTGCTAATGGCACCCCACCATTGAGGGCCCAATGAATTGAAAGCTGAAATTCTTTGCTGTTTAGACCCCCAGCTCTATTCCATGTTGTTTCTTTTATTTTGATCTTTCTTTTATATTTCCATTAAATAAATCATAATAAATTGTAAATAATTGTTTTTAATAATTCTTTTTTTTCAACCATTTCATAAAAAATGTTAGGAAAATCAAATAAAAATAAAATTGTCATTTTATTTTAGTTTGCTATTTTTTGCATATTTTCCATTTTAATTGATGTGTTTTTTTAATATTTTTAATGCATGCATATCATTAGAAATTCATAAAAAAATAGTAGAATTAGTCAAATAATCCCGTTCTTTTTTCTGTAGACTCGTGATTCAGTGTAGAATTTTATAGTGCAAAAACATTAGCTCAATCATGCATTTTCATTCTAATTGCATTTTTTCACTATTATTGATGATGAATAATTGGTCTGTTGATATATCTGTGTTGCTGAGTTTAATTCTTTCATCTGGTATTGAATTTTGTTTTGATTTTTCAGTATGTTATCCTAGAGCCATGTAGGTCTCCCATTAGATTTTTGATAGATTTTCATAGGATGTTCTGCTGTGATTTGTCTGAGCCTGAAGATAGGAGAAGTCTTGATGACTTCTGACTTTGAAGTTCAACTGTGGTTGAACTTCAGAGATAGTCTCCTGTGGTTTGTTGGCCTGTGGGTTCTTCTTGAAGGTGGGAGCTGATGGGAGTCCTGTTGGAGCTTGCAGAGTTGCATTGGACTGAGGCTTAGTCTAGGAGCTTGTTTGTCTGTTTGTGAGGTTCGAGATCCTGAAGTTTGAAGGGAGTTTATGGTACTTTCCTGAGGAAGGCACTATGAATGACCTTCATTCTTTCTTCTCACCTCTTTCGTAAGTATCCAATGATGTCGGAGCCGACTTGTGAGTTTAATTCCTCCTGAGGAGGAATGTAAACTGATCACATGTTGTTGAGCCACATGGGATACGATTCCTAAGTGGAAGCCTCCTAGCACTTTCCTGAGGAAGGTCCTATGGGTCTATTCACTTAGTTCCAGCAGTTTGTCTAGGACTTCTTAAGTGTCCAGTGATGTTGGAGCCGACTTGTGAGTTTAATTCCTCCTGAGGAGTAATGTAAACTGATCACATGTTGTTGAGCCACATGGGATACGATTCCTAAGTGGAAGCCTCCTAGTACTTTCCTGAGGAAGGTCCTATGGGTCTATTCACTTAGTTCCATTAGTTTATCTAGGATTTCGTAAGTATCCAGTGATGTCGGAGCCTTCATGTGAGTTTAATCTCTCCTGAGGAGGGATGTAAACTGATCACAGTTGTCGAGCCGCATAGGATACGACTCCTGAGGAGTAACCTCCTGGTGCTTTCCTGAGGAAGATACCATGAGCTTGTCTGCTTAGCTTCCTTTCTCTGGTAAGCTTATTCTGAAGCTTGGAGAATGGGATTGATTCCTCTTGCCTAGGAGTTTGTTTAGATCCTTGCTTAGGGTTTTGATTAGATTTGTTGCTTAGATCTTTGCTTAGGTTGTATAGAGTTTGTTTAGAGAGCTAGATTAGGAGCTTGTTTCAGGTTTGTTAGAGGCCCTGCTCAGGGTTAGTCTCTTTGTGTTGATTGACTTGTGTGATGTTATGTTGCATTAGACTTAGGTGCCCATCTAGATAGTTCTGAATAGGTGCATCTTAGAAGTAGACTTTGTGTGCATGAGAAGTTGAGGTGGTCCTACTTCTGCTTGTTTGTTATTGCGTGGCTTTGCTTGTTGGTATTCGGTAGAGCTGAGCTCCCTTGCCTCTGTGCCTTGTTCGTCTAGTTGTTGCATTCATGCATATTTTCAGTATTCTTTACGTTGCAGTTTCTTGTGTGTAGTTTAGTCCTGTTGCCATGATCCCTTAGGAGCTCTGACTTCTCCGCTGCGGAGTTGTTATGATAGACATTAGGATGGTCAACCAGGTGTGATAGCAGTATATAGATTCCCCTGTTTCTCAGCTATAGTTCTAGGGTTTCCCTTTCCTTTCTGTAGGAGCGTTTGAGTAGCTTGATCCGTAGTTAGCTGAACTACAGCTGCTCTGATTCTTCGTTCCAGACGAAGATATGTAGGCATAGGATGCGATATCCTAGCGAGCACACTAACGACTAACCTTTGTTCTCTCGCGGCTGTGCGATCGAGACTTTCCCGCTAACGACTAATTGCTATCCCTTTCTCTTGCCTGAGCGCGTTTGAGACCAGATCGTAGTTGTAGGTTCCCGAGCCTTAGAGACTAGTTTGTTTTCTCACTGTTGTGTGAGAACTCCTGTTTACCCGTAGTTAGCCGAACTACGTTTGCTCTGATCTTTCATTTCAAATGAAAGTACGTAGGCACAGGACGCGATGTCCTGGCGAGCACCTTTTCCCCCGTTAGACGTAGGAAGTCGAACTACGTTGACTCTGACTTTCCCATTGCACGAGGGAATACGTAGGCCCAGAACACCGTATGTTCTGTCGAGTCCTGTCCTTTTATTTTCTTTTCAGACCAGCCATTAGCGTAGATAGATAACACACCCTTTTACCTATAAACACCAAGCGTGGATCCCATCGAGTACGATGGACGTGAGGGGTGCTAATACCTTCCCCTTGCGTAACCGACTCCCGAATCCAGGTTTTGGTTGCGATGACCATACCTTTTCCCGTCTTTGCGAGGTTTACTTCGAGCGTTTCCTTTCCCGCTCTGAGGGATAAATAACGCACGGTGGCGACTCTCCTGTCAAGCCGGCGCCGATTTTCGCAGTAGCGACAGCTGGCGACTCTGCTGGGGATTTATAGCATCTAGGGACTTTTCCCATCCCTTATGCTGGGACCGTTTCCCATCCCCTACGCGAGTCAATCCTAGCGCTTGGATGTTTATTCGTTGGGTGTTGTGCATATTGTGTTTTACTTTTCTGCACTTTACTTTTCTGTACCTTTACCTTTCCGCATTTATTTTCCAGCATTATATTATTATGATTATTGCTGTGGGCAAAGGGAGGTTACTGTGAGTGAGAAGCCGGACCTGGGCTTGAGTACACACCTAGATATAGTTGCGGAGAAGTAGTAGACGAACCTGTCTGCTGAGCAGGCACAGTTCCCTACGAAAATTTGCGCTCAGACGAGATTCTTGCAGAGGTGCTCCTTTCCGGTCCTGAGGATCTGAGGGGAGTCCAGACGTAAGGATTGTCGACTCTGGGGACCGATCATTTGGAAGTCAGCTAAGTAAGGCCTCTTCATGACTTGATGATGCCACTCCTTCTGGGAATCGTATCGTCACTCATGAAAGTCTGTGACGCTGATAACCGCATAGGATGCCGTACCTTTGTCCGTGGATTAGGTCTATCCTACCTGTGAGAGGGACTGGGTTATTGCAGGAAAACTGGCCTTCAGAAACCATGATTCATTATCTTTATCAGATGGTATTCTTGATTCATCTCCAGGTGTGTTGTCTGGGTCAGATGGGTTTCTTATCTGAGGTTGAGGCTATTACCAGATGGTATTCTCGTCAGATACAGAGGGTCAGATGGTTTTCTTACCAGGGGATTGATATTTGGAGTATCAGATGATAGTTAGTGGCATGAGATTCTGGTGACCGTGTTGGTTTTCTGTTCTTGATCACAGAGATATTCCTCCTCAGGCTACAGCATAGCCCCTATGTTCGCAGATTGCATTATTTATCATATTGCATCATTGCATTACCATCTGCATTCAACTAACGTGTGTGTATTGCAGGTACATATTTCCCCTTCCAGTTCTGGTGTTTGTTCCTAGCAAGACATGGAAAACCTGAAGAGAGTATTGCCCTATAAGTTTCCGTCGCCGAATATCAGTCCATTGTTAGAGTTGATTGCTATTGCTAAGAAGAGAGGAATGGGTGACTTCAGAAAGAAATATGGGAGGATTCTGACCTACGTTTATCAGCCATCTGTCTACGAGACCAGCGGCATCTATACTCTGTTACAGTTCTACGACGCGGAGCTCAGGTGTTTTGTATTTCCCGACTTTGTTTTGGCTCCTACCCTGGAGGAATACTCTGCACTTCTGGATATACCGATCCGTGAGCAGATGCCTTTTTATCGTCCGGACGCTGAGCCTAAGCTGGCTGAGCTTTCTACCATCCTGTGCTTGAAAGAGTCTGAGTTGTCTGGGAAGATGATCAGAAGAGGAGACGTATGGGGATTTCCGTTGGATGTCTTAGTGGATAAGGCTCGAGAGTATGCCCAGAAGGGTAAATGGGATGTTTTTGACGTCATTCTTGCTGTATGTGTGTATGGCATCGTGTTATTCCCGAATATTCCTGATTTCGTTGATTCAGATGCCTTCTATATTTTGGCTGCGGGAAACCCAGTTCCTACTTTGCTGGGGGATATCCACCATTCAACTCATTACCAGAATGAAAAGCGACGAGGAAGGAATGTGTCTTGTTGTGTCCCTCTCCTATGCAGGTGGTTCACCAGTCATTTGCCTAAGTCAGGCCCGTTTGTCACGTCTATCAATTCTCTAGGATGGCCCGAGCGCTTAATGGGATTAACTGCTGAGAACGTGGTATGGACCAATAAAGAAGTATTTGGAGCTGAAGTCATACTCAAAGGCGAAGGATTCCCGAGTGTTCCGTTAATAGGAAGGAAAGGTTGTGTCAACTATAACCCTTCCTTATTGATCAAGCAATTTGGGTACATACCTCAAGGAGCGCCAAAGCCCGAGGAAATACAGGAATCTCTGTATCTCACCGGGGCAATAGGGAAAGAGATGCTGACCAAACTTGAGAAAGCCTGGAAAAACTTGCACAAGAGAGGGAAGCTTTCAGGTAACAGAGGGGATACTCGAGGTCCTAGCCCATATGAAGAATGGATTCGTGAGCGAGCTGTGAAATTCCTTATGCCGTATCCAGCAGTTCAGCCATTGCATCCTCCTCCGGTGGAGGAGCCTACCACTGTGGACATTCAGGTCTACAAGCAGCTGATGGCGGAGAAAGAAGAGCTGGCAAAGACTAAAGAGGCTTTAGAGCAGGAGAATGCCAAGCTTCGGCATGAAAATATTGAAACAGGGTATATTTCTAAGCAACAGGATGAAACTCTGAAACATCTGAAGGCTACGCTATTGGAATTGACTGAAACAAAGAAGCGTCTGGAGTTAGATGTAGACTCAGTTAGTAGTGTGTTGGCTACCAAGAAGCAAGAGCTGGAAAGGGCCTACACCAAGCTAGCCAAGTTCAGAGAACACTGGGATCTCACTATGACCAAGCGCAAGGAGCGAGAAGGAGAGCTGAAGACACAGATTGCTCAGTTAGAAGAACAGGTCAAAGTGAAGAACGAAGAGCTTGAAGAAGAAGCCTGTCGCCGATACGAGGCCGAGCGCAAGTTGATAGATGCCATGAAGAATTTGGAAGATCTCCAGCATAGAGCAGATGCCAAGAGACCCAAACCTGGGGATGGTGCTAATGATAAGGCTTGGGAAGACTTTGTCAGAGACATCCAGGGGACGGTCAGGAAGAGGGATCGACTGATAGAAGGTTTGATTTATCAACCGGATCATGCAGAGACAAAGAAGATGGTCGAGGACTTCCGCAATCGTACCCGTATTTGATTTCTCTCGTATTCTGTATGTTGAGATCACCACCAGGCATGTTGGTTGGGATCCTCTTTGTCATATCAGCTGTATGGAGCATAGTTATGTAACTTCTTGACAAGACTGTTATTCTAATCAATATATGAGGGATTTTCCAAATATTGTCTTTATGGCTTATCTCGTCTTGCTACCACTGACACTGGAATTGGAGGGAAAATATCTCCAATGCACACATGCACGTTAGCATTTTTGTATTTCTGTTTGCATAAATCATATTGCATAGCATTTCTCTAGCAGGTCAGAGCACTTATCCAGCCTTTGTTTTCACCAGAAAGTGATTCTCGGGGAATTGTTTGAGGCAAGAGTGGAGTGTTGAAGACGACCAAGGGGCTGAAGCGGATTTGAGCAGAATCAAGCAGCATAGTCGGTTACCGGTAATTGGTGGCTATGTCTGAAGGCAATTTCCAGGTTCCTGACACCCAGGCAGGGTTTACTATGGCGTCCAACCATCAGTATGATTCTATGGAAGGCTTCCCGCAAGCAAACAATATTACTGCAGACCAAGTTGTACAGCCTGCTGTTGAGAACCGAGATCAGCATGAGCAGTTTCTTGCCCGAAATGAATATTATCCTCCTGTTAACAATCAATGTGTTGCTTTCCCTGCGATGAATTACCGGAGAGATATTCCGGTGACCGGGTTAGGAGATCCAAGAGCTCTTGACGATGGTAGAAGACTCCGAGCGTTGGAAGAGCAAATGAAAGCCTTGGAAGCGAAAGATGTTATTAACCTGGATGCTGTAGCCATGTGTTTGGTTCCTGACCTGGTGTTGCCGCACAAGTTCAAAATGCCGGAATTTGAAAAATATACAGGAGATAGCTGTCCAAAGTTGCATTTGATGATGTTCTGTCGGAGGATGACTTCGTTTGTGCGAAATGACAAATTGATGATCCATTGCTTCCAGTATAGCCTGACTGGGGCATCCCTGAGATGGTATGTGCAATTGGAGAGTAATCAGATTCGATCATGGGTAGATTTAGCCAGAGCTTTCATGAAGCAGTACGATTACAACTTGGATTTGACTCCTAGTCTCGTAGATCTGCAAGAATTGTCTCAAGCGGAGCATGAATCATTCAGAGCGTATTTGCGAAGGTGGAAAGAATTGTCTGCTAGTGTTCGACCACCGCTTCCGGAAAGAGAACTGGTTGACATCTTCTTGGGTACTCTGAAAGGCCATTATTTTGACAAATTGTTCAGTTGCACAAGCTTTGTGGGCCTGATGAGGCTGGGAGAGATTGTTGAGCGAGGACTCAGGAGTGGAAAGTTTCGAGGTGTTCCTTACGTCCCAGTTGATAGGATTGAGTCAGTTGTCAGTTCTCAAGAAGAGTGGGAAGGAGATGATGCCACCTCAGAATCTCTAGCATCTCAGGATCAGTTTTCAGATACTTCAAGTCAACGATCATCCTATCGCCGATCGCGTCAGCATGCTCCACGAAGACCAAGGAAGCCTGAAAGGCAGTTTACTCAGCTACCAGTGTCGTACAGTCAGTTGTTGCCAGATCTGGTCAGAAGTGGATTGATAGCACCGAAAGAGACTAAGCCGGTGATTCCACCGTATCCTCCCGGTTTTGACGCCAGCGCCCGCTGTGAGTACCATGTTGGGGCACAGGGGCATTCAACAAATGATTGTAAGGTGCTTAGAAGCCAGATTCAGGATCTGTTAGACTCTGACCGTATTTGCATCACTCCTCAAGGTTGTGTTCAGATTAATGATTTTCCGTCTTCCAGTTGTGCGGGTTCGTCAGTTAATGTCATGGAAGACTCCACAGGAAGTGTGTGCTCTGAAGATTGCCAATCAGAAAGTTCGGTTGTATGGGAGAAGTTTCTAGAGGTTTTCGCGTCGGATGCCGCATCTGTTTTCTCTGCTTAACCCGTTTAGCTTTTGTACATCAGTATTTGTCGATCACCACCAGGATTGTTGGCTGGGGTCGTTGTATTCATACTCATTTGTGCTTACCTGCTAATTTTGTTGGTTGTACATGTGTGGGAGATGTTCATCTGTTTGCTTATAGCTTGAGTTTCTCTTTATCTCGTTGTGAATATGTGTTTGCTTGCTGCGCTGCATTATCATTTAACAGGTATATCAGAACCGTGGGTCTTATTTCTTCATCATCCAGTTTGTTGCAGGAATTCCCTCAGAGATATGGAACAGAATCAGTTTGAATTGATCGAAGTCCGAAGCCAGCTGGGGCAGATGATGAAAGACATGCAAGAGTTGCGTTCAGAGCAGAAGATTCTCAAAGAGGAGAACAGTCAGCTGAAGACCCAAGTGAGCTTGATCATGGAGGTAGTCAAGAATGTGCTTAGGAAAGAAGACGATCAGCTATTTGAAGCCGCAATGAAGAAGCTCGCGCTACCTGTGCATGTGGAACCTGAGCAGCAGCAACAGAAGATACATCCGGTTCAGCGGATGATCCAAGAGGGAAAGCCAAGGAGAATATTTGAGGCACCGCCTATGGCATATGCGGAACTCTTGCAGATCTTATTGAGGTTTAATCTGGTGGAGAAAAGAACGTTGTCGCCACCAACAAAAGCGTTTCCTCAGGGATACGATGCCAATAAGCAATGTGATTTTCATTCCGGGGCATTCGGACATGACATCGAGGGATGTCATGCTTTCAAACACAATGTTCAAGACCTGATTGACTCGCACGATATTGAATTCACGCCGGGCGGCGTAGCTGTGCATATTGCTCCTGTCTCAGTCGATGCTAAGATGACAGATGTTTCCAAAGCTGCAGTGGGTCAGAAGCGTATCCTGGATTCCATAGTGTCAGAATCTCCAGGCCCACAACTGTTGCCTATTCCTGGGGCAGATCTAAGAAAGAAAATGGTTAAGCATAAGGAGAGTGTTCAGTACATTGAAGGTCAAGAAACCAATGTTGCATTTGATACAAAGGGTGTTCAAGGGTCAACCCGATACCAGCAGCAGCAGCCTCAGTAGGGGGCACAGCAAACTCAAAGAAGATTCCAGGGCGGCAAGTCGAGAAGAGTGTTTGAGAAGCCTCCCTCAACATATGCCGAGTTGTTGCAGACATTGTTGAGATTGAATCTGGTAGAGACAAGAACTCTGGCACCAATAACGGGAACTCCCCCGTTTGGTTATGACGCAAGCAAGCACTGTGAGTTTCATTCTGGAGCCCCGGGTCACGATATAGAAGGCTGCCATGCTTTTAAGCACAAAGTGCAGGATTTGCTTGACAGTGCAGCAATCAGCTTCGGGCAGAGAGGTCCCCACATCATCTGAATGAAGGAGAAAGGGCTCTATAATTTGGCTGGGTCGTTGAAGCAGATCAGGACAGCATCAGATTGCCTCTAATAAAGATAGCTGGTTCAGCAGCAGGGTAGATGCAAAAGCCCAGTTCTCGGGAGCTAGCATATTTTCTTTGTTTTAGCTTGTCATTTCTTTGCATTTGTAATTGCTTTCCTGTTTGAATTTGTAAACTTGTTTGTAAAACTTGGTTGTTTTCATTCAAATCGATGATAATGAAATAAATGTGCATGTTTTGATTGAATCCATTCGTGTTCACTAACTGTTTTGCAAATATCCACTGCTTGGTTAAGTAGAATTTGGGGAGGATGACGAAAATGACCGACATGCAACTACCGATATTGTATGCTTTTGAAATAGAACCTGTTGATGATGTACAGGCATTGTTTCAAATCCTTAAACACCGGAGATATAAGGAAGATAATCCCTTGTCAACCCCTTTGAGCCTTGTAGTAGGAGTTTCTTTCTGTGAACGAAAAAACCCTCAATCTTAACCTGGGGCAGGGTAGGTGTTAGCTAATTTGACCGAGCGTCCAAATTGCAAAAGGAGTGTCCGTTCGAGGATCAATCACACCCCTAGAGGTCGTACCTAAAAGACCACAGTGGTTCAATCAAGAGTGGGACAGCCACATCATTCCCAAAGATTCAGGCAACCAGTGTCACACGACTTGTTCGAAAGGAAAAAAATGAAAGAAAAAGAATCAAAAGCCCGCTAAGTCAAGAAAATTTCAAAACAAATGACTTAGGCAAAAATGAGGGCATCCCGCTGGACTAAAAAATCCAAAGAAACTCAAAAGGAGTCAGTCCAGGCAAAAGTTAGGGATATGAAAAGAAAAAGTGAAAAGGATCAAAAGAAAAATCCTCGATGAAAATACAAGTCGTGTGACCACAAATGTCAAAGACGAAAAGTGAGTGACTGTCACTCCAAAATCCAAAAGTTTCTCGAACTATCATTCCTATTTTCTTTCAGCCTCTGAGAGGTGAGCGCTAAGGTCGAATTAGCTGAACATAGGATCGGAGAACATCAAGGAGAATGGGTGGGTTAAAGTAAACTTTGAGCCTTTATCCTTTCCTTTCAAAACCATGAACCTGACCATGTTACAACCTTCGAAAGTCCTAATTGAAGCAGGTTGTTTCGAAAGCATACTCCGGTAAAGGTCGTGTCGATTCTGACTCCTAAAAAGGTTCCTCTTACCATGTTGGTACTGATGTTGATAAATGTTTTTGTGCATTATATGCCATAAACTGTTTTTCCTTTTCCCAGTGAACAGATTGGATTGTCAAAGCTGTCATATGTGTTGCATTAATACATCCTTTATGCATGACAACTTGTTTTACTTGCGAGTAAGCGCTTGATAGCAGAAAAGCTTCCTACAATGGAAAGTATGGTCAAGATAGAATGCAGAACGCCCAAATATTCCGAGAGCAGGGGCAAGCTTTATGGTGATCCCCAGTCAGGTCAGCTTTTCGAAGTCAGTTATTCTGGGGCAATCAGATTGAGATTCGGTGAATACGGCGCAGTCAAGAGTACCGCTCTGAATCAGATAATCAAGGGGTTGCAGTCAGGGGCAGACCATCTTAAGCGCGCAGAAGTTACTCGAAAAGCATTCAAGGTGAAGTGTCTCTCAGGAGTTCAGAACGCTGAGGCATATCATATCAGACCATCAAGGAACAAATTTGCAGATTCTCTTTCAAGGGCTATCCCCACGGAGATCCCGTAAGCCGGGGCATATCAGAAGCGAAAGGATTGTTGTTCTCCGTACCTACAAGGCCATTCAGGGTTATTCGAGCGGATACAGTCGATTTTCGAGAGCGAGATGAATACGGGAAGTCGTGTTACTATCCCTTGACCCTTCACTAAAAGGCTGTGTATTCAGGAAGAATATTTTCCAGCGTCAGGTGTACCTGACCCAGTAAGATAAGCTTAAGAGCTCAAATCCATGTTTGCGATTACTGTGAAGCCCATCTGTGTTGGCGCATCATTTTCCAGATCCGAGCGTCGTCAGTGCGCAGGAGGACTCCCTCCATTGTCTCCAGCAGAGACCAATTTGTCATTGGTATGGGTAAGCTATTCCCAGAGGAGTCCAATCATATTCAGCACATCTGCTATTTAGCAGCGGAGTTATATTCCCCAGCAGGGTATTACTCCGTCGAGGTGTTCGGTTAAGTTCCCGGTATCCCCAGCAGGGTTGATTTCACTCTCCCAGCATTTATTTTGCTAGGACGATTCAGTGATATCCGGGTTATCCCCAGCAAAGTTGGCCTCGCCTTCAGCATTTATTTTGCTGAAGTGGTTTTCTGTACCCGGCCTTCTCCGGCAGCTCGAGCCTGCTAACATATTGCATGCATCATATTTGCATCATACCTGCATATCATTGTCAAAATGCGTAGCATTTCCATCTAGAATGGAGCATTACGCTGTAGAAAGATTAAAGCATTTGCATAGGCATACAAAGCGTAAGTCAGGTTTTCTATCAGCTTCATATGGCACGTGAATTACTCTGTGATCAGGGGCATTTATCCAGCAACAGTATTCAGACAGTTCAGCGGATTATTTGTATCTCAGATCATACAGCGATTATGCTTTGATCAGTCAGTCATCTGATGTTGACAAGCTTTTCTTCCCGTCAATTCATATTGGCGATGTGTTCCTCCAACGAATGGATTTCTCCGACGTCTGGAGTACGAATGTGGTTTTCTTTCCGTCTATCCATAGACGATGTGAAGTTGCGGGTGATCGCAGTAAGATTTCAAGAAGGGGTTTCTCCCAGGATATGCTTTTCTTTCCGTCTATCAGTAGACGATGTGAAGTTTCGAGCTACTGTTCAGCGGGTTTCTTATTGCCGGATCATACATATGATGAGGTGTTTCCCCAGCGAGTCTTCTCCAGCTATCCTTAGTTGTTGAGGGGTTTCAAAATGATTTTGAATATCGGTTCTCTTTCTGGTTATTGGATGAGATGACGTTTAAGAGGGACTTTTCTGACCATCAATCCCTATTGATGACGAGGCTCTTCGAAGAATGTTCAGTTTGCGTGATTGTTGATTCTTATTGACGACATGCTTCTTAAAAGGTGTTTTTCTTCCCGTCAGTCCATACTGACGATGTGGCCCCTTCAAGGATATTGACTTCTCCATCAATTCCCGTAGACAGAAGGATTCTGAAATTCAAAGGATGGTGTTGAATTGCGTTATGGTGACTTCCCGTCTATCTTTAGACGATGTGTGTATGGAGATTCTGGTGTCTTTCCGTCTATCCTTAGATGATGTGAGTATGGAGATTAAAGTTTTCTCCCGTCTGTCAGTAGACAGCGTGAATTCAGAGATTATTTCTTTCCGTCTACCCTTAGACGATGAGAATAATGAGTTGTTCATCAATCAGGATGATCCCGTCTACCCTTAGACGATGAGAATATTGATTCGTTCATCAATCAGGATGATGCCGTCTACCCTTAGACGATGAGAATAATGAGTTGTTCATCAATCAGGATGATGCCGTCTACCCTTAGACGATGAGAATATTGATTCGTTCATCAATCAGGATGATGCCGTCTACCCTTAGACGATGAGAATAATGAGTTGTTCATCAATCAGGATGATACCGTCTACCCTTAGACGATGTGGATAATGATTTGTTCATCAATCAGGATGATCCCGTCTATCCTTAGGCGATGTGAATTTGGAGATTAATGTTGTCTTCCCGTCTATCATTAGACGAAGTGAGTATTCAATCAGGGTGTCTTCCCGTCCATCTGTGGGCGATGTGAGTATATTTCTCTTCCTGCCTATCAGTAGGCAATGTGAAAGAATCATGTATGTTGTTGCAACCATCCGGGTTTGTTATGTGGGGTATCACAAGCAACGGGTATTCAAATCAGGAGTTCTCTATCAGATGATTGATCAGTTTGGTGCCGTAATGACTGGACTCGGTTTTCTGGACTTTATTCTCCAAGCAGTTAACAGTATATGCTCGCGGTTGGCAAATTTTCGGGTTTTATTTGTATTCAACCGTCTCGTACCTCTGAATGTTTGAAGGCTGAGTGCTCTTCAAACCCTTCAGGTCCAAGTCGCTTGAATAGGGGCAGCTGTTGCACCCTAAAATTTGACCAACTGATTTTCCTATCTGACTCATGGTTTAAATTCATATTCGCAGCTCAGATGTATGATTTTTGTGCACAAGCAGGGGATATCAGAGTTTACAGCTTGATTTTTGTCTATCAGATATGGCAGACCCAGTCCAGATTATCGGGGTTTTATTTTCGGGAAATTGTGCGCTCCTCGGTGATTTTTCAGTGATTTTGGGATATTCTGATGCCCGGGGATCTCCGTTCGATTCGATCTGGTCTCGTGCGCTTTTATGGGAGTCATTTGCATTCATCTGCATTTTTAGGATTTTATAGACTTTTTGTGAATTTTTAACAGGCTTTATAGATTTTTCTGGAATTTAAATAGGGTTTTAGAATATTTTTATAGTTTAATCTCTTTTTTAGGATTTTATAGATTTTTTAATAGATTTTAATCACTTGTAGAATTTTAAATAAGATTTTAAATAGTTTTATCATTTTAGAATAATATGGTTTTTCTTTTAAATCATTTTTAGGAATTTTTCTATAGAAAATAATATAGTTTTCTTTTATTAATAATAGGTTTAATTGTTTTTAAATCATTTTTAGAATTTTAATAGAAAATTAGATTGATATAGAATTAATTAGACTTTAATCATTTTTTAGAGTTTAATTAGGATTAATTGAATTTTTCAGAATTAAATAGGTTAATGACTTTTTAGAGTTTAATTAGGATTAATTGAATTTTTCAGAATTAAATAGGTTAATGACTTTTTTAGAGTTTTAATTAGGTTAATCATGTTTTAGATTTAATTAGATGATTTAGAGTTAATTAGACTTTTAATAATTGATTAGAGTTAATTAGGTCTAGTTAATTGTTTAATACAGTTTTTTCAGTTTTTTGCATTCATTTTTCGTATGGGCCCAGTGAGGCGTTTTTTGCAAAGGCCCAATTCACAATTGATTCAGAAAAGTCCAGCAAAATGATCCAGTCAGTCAAAAATGCTCCCAGCGCACACCAGAAATTTCTGGAAAGTTCTAGCATCTTCAGGGATATAAATAGCATGACACGTGTTGCTTAGAGGGCCCCCCACGTTTTTCTCAATCATTGCGCCACCACCCACTCCCAGACGTCCCCACCTGTCCCCCACTATCTCTCTCTCTCTCTCCACGCCACCACGTGGCACGCATGCAACCATCTCCCTGAGCCACCTGGCCTCCTCTCGTCCTCGCCGGAGCCCCCTTACCGCCGGGCATGCAAACGCCCTAGCAACGCCGCCGGCCACCGTCCTTTCCACCGGAGCTACCAAAAGCCTCAGATCTTCATCTTCTTCCCAGATCTCCACCGTCTCCACCTCGCCGGAATCATCAACATTCATCATCTATCAAGAATTTTTCCAGACATTCATCATCTTCATCATTAATTTCCAGAAATCGTCCTCCACCTTCATCCACCTCCAACCAAACTCCAGAAACGCCATTAAACCTTCATCACCTTCATCCCACAGCTCTCCAGAAATCACTAAACCTTCAAACCTTCATACGATTTTTTTCCAGAAATCATCTCAGATCTTCATCGTCCATCAAGATCTTTCCAGAATAATATCAATCCTCCATCAATTTTTCCAGCACGCTCAGACATTCAACGATCTTCAACCAACGCAGCGCCTCCAGTTTTCTTCCATGATCTAGCCAGATTCACCAGAAATCTTCAAGATCTTCGCACTCTGAGGTCTTCGTTCTTCAACGAACTTCAAGAACACCTTAGCTCGTTCTTGCTTCTCATCCAGGTGCGTCCTCATTTAAATTTGTTGCATGTCGCTTCTGATTGATAGAATGGCCTTAGGTTGTGTTTGTTCATTGAGATTTTAGGGATGTTAGGGTTTGGAAGTGTGTTTGATGCGTGGTTTGAGTGTGGCGGTACTGAGATTGTGTTTGATTTTGAGGTTTGTTCAGAGAGTTTGAGAGGAGATGAGAAAGTTGCAGAGAGCGTGAGAGGTAGAGGAAGGAGATGAGGAAGACGGCGCTTGATGAACAGTGCCAGAGAGATTAGGAGAAGTTTAGTTTTGATTAGGGTTTGTCTGGGTTTAGGGTTTGGATTGGGCTTAGGCCCAAGCGTAGTTGCTACGCTAACCCCTCAATTGCTTCCCCACCTCCCTTCTGCGTGAGAGACAGAGTAACTGGAGTTGGGCCTTAGGCCCCAAATTGATATCAACACCCCCTGGGCGTAGCCCATTATGGATATCAACGGAGGAATTGCTAATGTGACACCCCCCCTCTGGTTTCAATTCAATTCTTTTGTTTTCTGGATAATAAGACTTGGGCTCAGCGCCCTACTGCTAATGGCACCCCACCATTGAGGGCCCAATGAATTGAAAGCTGAAATTCTTTGCTGTTTAGACCCCCAGCTCTATTCCATGTTGTTTCTTTTATTTTGATCTTTCTTTTATATTTCCATTAAATAAATCATAATAAATTGTAAATAATTGTTTTTAATAATTCTTTTTTTTCAACCATTTCATAAAAAATGTTAGGAAAATCAAATAAAAATAAAATTGTCATTTTATTTTAGTTTGCTATTTTTTGCATATTTTCCATTTTAATTGATGTGTTTTTTTAATATTTTTAATGCATGCATATCATTAGAAATTCATAAAAAAATAGTAGAATTAGTCAAATAATCCCGTTCTTTTTTCTGTAGACTCGTGATTCAGTGTAGAATTTTATAGTGCAAAAACATTAGCTCAATCATGCATTTTCATTCTAATTGCATTTTTTCACTATTATTGATGATGAATAATTGGTCTGTTGATATATCTGTGTTGCTGAGTTTAATTCTTTCATCTGGTATTGAATTTTGTTTTGATTTTTCAGTATGTTATCCTAGAGCCATGTAGGTCTCCCATTAGATTTTTGATAGATTTTCATAGGATGTTCTGCTGTGATTTGTCTGAGCCTGAAGATAGGAGAAGTCTTGATGACTTCTGACTTTGAAGTTCAACTGTGGTTGAACTTCAGAGATAGTCTCCTGTGGTTTGTTGGCCTGTGGGTTCTTCTTGAAGGTGGGAGCTGATGGGAGTCCTGTTGGAGCTTGCAGAGTTGCATTGGACTGAGGCTTAGTCTAGGAGCTTGTTTGTCTGTTTGTGAGGTTCGAGATCCTGAAGTTTGAAGGGAGTTTATGGTACTTTCCTGAGGAAGGCACTATGAATGACCTTCATTCTTTCTTCTCACCTCTTTCGTAAGTATCCAATGATGTCGGAGCCGACTTGTGAGTTTAATTCCTCCTGAGGAGGAATGTAAACTGATCACATGTTGTTGAGCCACATGGGATACGATTCCTAAGTGGAAGCCTCCTAGCACTTTCCTGAGGAAGGTCCTATGGGTCTATTCACTTAGTTCCAGCAGTTTGTCTAGGACTTCTTAAGTGTCCAGTGATGTTGGAGCCGACTTGTGAGTTTAATTCCTCCTGAGGAGTAATGTAAACTGATCACATGTTGTTGAGCCACATGGGATACGATTCCTAAGTGGAAGCCTCCTAGTACTTTCCTGAGGAAGGTCCTATGGGTCTATTCACTTAGTTCCATTAGTTTATCTAGGATTTCGTAAGTATCCAGTGATGTCGGAGCCTTCATGTGAGTTTAATCTCTCCTGAGGAGGGATGTAAACTGATCACAGTTGTCGAGCCGCATAGGATACGACTCCTGAGGAGTAACCTCCTGGTGCTTTCCTGAGGAAGATACCATGAGCTTGTCTGCTTAGCTTCCTTTCTCTGGTAAGCTTATTCTGAAGCTTGGAGAATGGGATTGATTCCTCTTGCCTAGGAGTTTGTTTAGATCCTTGCTTAGGGTTTTGATTAGATTTGTTGCTTAGATCTTTGCTTAGGTTGTATAGAGTTTGTTTAGAGAGCTAGATTAGGAGCTTGTTTCAGGTTTGTTAGAGGCCCTGCTCAGGGTTAGTCTCTTTGTGTTGATTGACTTGTGTGATGTTATGTTGCATTAGACTTAGGTGCCCATCTAGATAGTTCTGAATAGGTGCATCTTAGAAGTAGACTTTGTGTGCATGAGAAGTTGAGGTGGTCCTACTTCTGCTTGTTTGTTATTGCGTGGCTTTGCTTGTTGGTATTCGGTAGAGCTGAGCTCCCTTGCCTCTGTGCCTTGTTCGTCTAGTTGTTGCATTCATGCATATTTTCAGTATTCTTTACGTTGCAGTTTCTTGTGTGTAGTTTAGTCCTGTTGCCATGATCCCTTAGGAGCTCTGACTTCTCCGCTGCGGAGTTGTTATGATAGACATTAGGATGGTCAACCAGGTGTGATAGCAGTATATAGATTCCCCTGTTTCTCAGCTATAGTTCTAGGGTTTCCCTTTCCTTTCTGTAGGAGCGTTTGAGTAGCTTGATCCGTAGTTAGCTGAACTACAGCTGCTCTGATTCTTCGTTCCAGACGAAGATATGTAGGCATAGGATGCGATATCCTAGCGAGCACACTAACGACTAACCTTTGTTCTCTCGCGGCTGTGCGATCGAGACTTTCCCGCTAACGACTAATTGCTATCCCTTTCTCTTGCCTGAGCGCGTTTGAGACCAGATCGTAGTTGTAGGTTCCCGAGCCTTAGAGACTAGTTTGTTTTCTCACTGTTGTGTGAGAACTCCTGTTTACCCGTAGTTAGCCGAACTACGTTTGCTCTGATCTTTCATTTCAAATGAAAGTACGTAGGCACAGGACGCGATGTCCTGGCGAGCACCTTTTCCCCCGTTAGACGTAGGAAGTCGAACTACGTTGACTCTGACTTTCCCATTGCACGAGGGAATACGTAGGCCCAGAACACCGTATGTTCTGTCGAGTCCTGTCCTTTTATTTTCTTTTCAGACCAGCCATTAGCGTAGATAGATAACACACCCTTTTACCTATAAACACCAAGCGTGGATCCCATCGAGTACGATGGACGTGAGGGGTGCTAATACCTTCCCCTTGCGTAACCGACTCCCGAATCCAGGTTTTGGTTGCGATGACCATACCTTTTCCCGTCTTTGCGAGGTTTACTTCGAGCGTTTCCTTTCCCGCTCTGAGGGATAAATAACGCACGGTGGCGACTCTCCTGTCAAGCCGGCGCCGATTTTCGCAGTAGCGACAGCAGGCATTCGCTAAATAAAAGCGAGCAACGAACCCGAAGGCCCGATCAACCAAAGTTTATCTTCTGCTAACCAAAGCAGGCATTCGCTAAATAAAAGCGAGCATCGAACCCGAAAGCCGGATCAACCGAAGCTGATCTTCTGCTCCTCGAAGCAGGCATTCGCTAAATAAAAGAGAGCAACGAACCCGAAGGCCAGATCAACCGAAGCTGATCTTCTGCTAACCAAAGCAGGCATTCGCTAAATAAAAGCGAGCATCGAACCCGATGGCCTGATCAACAGAAGCTGATCTTCTGCTAACCAAAGCAGGAATTCGCTAAATTAAAGTGAGCGTCGAACTCAAAGGATGGATCAACCGAAGCTGATCTTTTGCTCCTCGAAGCAGGCATTCGCTAAATAAAAGTGAGCATCGAACCTGAAGGCCGGATCAACCGAAGCTGATCTTCTACTATCCAAAGCAGGCATTCGCTAAATAAAAGCGAGCATCGAACCCGAAGGTCGGATCAACCGAAGCTGATCTTCTGCTATCCAAAGCAGGCATTCGCTAAATAAAAGCGAGCATCGAACACGAAGGCCCGATCAACCGAAGCTCACCTTCTGTTAACCTAAGCAGGCATTCGCTAAATAAAAGAGAGCATCGAACCCGAAGGTCGGATCAACCGAAGGTGATCTTCTACTAACCAAAGCAGGCATTTGCTAAATAAAAGCGGGCATCGAACCCGAAAGCCCGATCAACCGAATTTGATCTTCTGCTAATCTAAGCAGACATTCCCTAAATAAAAGTGAGCATCGAACCTGAAGGCTGGATCAACCGAAGCTGATCTTCTGTTCCTCGAAGCAGGCATTCGCTAAATAAAAGCGAGCATCGAACCTGAAGGCCGGATCAAACGAAGCTGATCTTCTGCTAACCAAAACAGGCATTCGCTAAATAAAAGAGAGCATCGAACCCGAAGGCCGGATCAACCGAAGTTGATCTTCTGTTATCCAAAGCAGGCATTCGCTAAATAAAAACGAGCATCGAACCCGAAGGCCCGATCAACCGAAGTTGATCTTCTGCTAACCAAAGCAGGCATTCGCTAAATAAAAGCAAGCATCGAACCCAAAGGGTGGATCAACCGAAGCTGATCTTCTGCTCCTCGAAGTAGGCATTCGCTAAATAAAAGCGAGCAATGAACCCGAAGGTCGGATCAACGAAGCTGGTCTTCTACTAACTAAAGCAGGCATTCGCTAAATAAAAGTGAGCATTGAACCCGAAGGCCCGATCAACCGAAGCTGATCTTCTGCTAACCTAATAGGCATTCGCTAAATAAAAGTGAGCGTCGAACCCGAAGGCTGGATCAACTAAAGCTGATCTTCTGCTCCTCGAAGCAGGCATTCGCTAAATAAAAGCGAGCAACAACCCCGAAGGCTAGATCAACCGAAGCTGATCTTCTGCTAACCAAAGCAGGAATTCGCTAAATAAAAGCGAGCATCGAACCCGAAAGCCGGATCAACCGAAGCTGATGTTCTGCTATCCATAGCAGGCATTCGCTAAATAAAAACGAGCATCGAACCCGATGGCCTGATCAACAGAAGCTGATCTTCTGCTAACCAAAGCAGGCATTCGCTAAATTAAAGTGAGCGTCGAACTCGAAGGATGGATCAACCGAAGCTGATCTTCTGCTCCTCGAAGCAGGCATTCGCTAAATAAAAGTGAGCATCGTACCTGAAGGCCGGATCAACCGAAGCTGATCTTCTGCTATCCAAAGCAGGCATTCGCTAAATAAAAGCGAGCATCGAACCCGAAGGTCGGATCAACCGAAGCTGATCTTCTGCTATCCAAAGCAGGCATTCGCTAAATTAAAGCGAGCATCGAACACGAAGGCCCGATCAACCGAAGCTGATCTTCTGTTAACCAAAGCAGGCATTCGCTAAATAAAAGCGAGCATCGAACCCGAAGGTCAGATCAACCGAAGGTGATCTTCTGCTAAGCAAAGCAGGCATTTGCTAAATAAAAGCGAGCATCGAACCCGAAAGCCCGATCAACAAAATTTAATCTTCTGCTAATCTAAGCAGGCATTCCCTAAATAAAAGTGAGCATCGAACCTGAAGGCTGGATCAACCGAAGCTGATCTTCTGTTCCTCGAAGCAGGCATTCGCTAAATAAAAGCGAGCATCGAACCTGAAGGCCGGATCAACCGAAGCTGATCTTCTGCTAACCAAAACAGGCATTCGCTAAATAAAAGAGAGCATCGAACCCGAAGGCCGGATCAACCGAAGTTGATCTTCTGTTATCCAAAGCAGGCATTCGCTAAATAAAAGCGAGCATCGAACCCGAAGGCCCGATCAACCGAAGTTGATCTTCTGCTAACCAAAGCAGGCATTCGCTAAATAAAAGCTCAACATCGAACCCGAAGGCCGGATCAACCGAAGCTGATGCTCTGCTATCCAAAGCAGGCATTTGATAAATAAAAGCGAGCATCGAACCCAAAGGCTGGATCAAACAAAGCTGATCTTCTGCTCCTCGAAGAAGGAATTCGCTAAATAAAAGCGAGCAACGAACCCAAAGGCCCGATCAACCGAAGTTGATCTTCTGCTAACCAAAGCAGGCATTCGCTAAATAAAAGCGAGCATCGAACCGAAAGGCTGGATCAACCGAAGCTGATCTTCTGCTCTTTAAAGCAGGCATTCGCTAAATAAAAGCGAGCAACGACCCCGAAGGCCAGATCAATCGAAGCTGATCTTTTTCTAACCAAAGCAGGCATTCGCTAAATAAAAGCGAGCATCGAACCCGAAAGCCGGATCAACCGAAGCTGATGTTCTGCTATCCAAAGCAGGCATTCGCTAAATAAAAACGAGCATCGAACCCGATGGCCGGATCAACCGAAGCTGATCTTCTGCTATACAAAGCAGGAATTCGCTAAATAAAAGTGAGCGTCGAACCCGAAGGCTGGATCAACCGAAGCTGACCATCTGTTCCTCGAAGCAGGCATTCGCTAAATAAAAGCGAGCATCGAACCTGAAGGCCGGATCAACTGAAGCTGATCTTCTGCAATCCAAAGCAGGCATTCGCTAAATAAAAGCGAGCATCGAATCCGAAGGCCGGACAAACCGAAGCTGATGTTCTAATTTCCAAAGCAGGCATTTGCTAAATAATAGTGAGCATCGTACCTGAAGGCTAGATCAACCGAAGCTGATCTTCTGCTCCTAGAAGCAGGCATTCGCTAAATTAAAGCGAGCATCGAACCTGAAGGTCGGATCAACCGAAGCTGATCTTCACCTAACCAAAGAAGGCATTCGCTAATTAAAAGCGAGCATCGAACCCGAAGGCCGGATCAACCTAACCTGATGTTCTGCTATCCAAAGCAGGCATTTGCTAAATAAAAGCGAGCATCGAACCCGAAGCCCCAATCAACCGAAGCTGATCTTCTGCTAACCGTATAAGGCATTCGCTAAATAAAAGCGAGCATCTAACCCGAAGGTCGGATCAACGAAGCTGGTCTTCTACTAACTAAAGCAGGCATTCGCTAAATAAAAGCGAGCAACGAACCCGAAGGCCCGATCAACCAAAGCTGATCTTCTGCTAACCTAATAGGCATTCGCTAAATAAAAGCGAGCATCGAACCCGAAGGCCGGGTCAACCGAAGCTGATCTTCTGCTATCCAAAGCAGGCATTTGCTAAATAAAAGCGAGCATCGAACCCGAAGGCCCGATCAACTGAAGCTGATCTTCTACTAACCAAAGAAGGCATTAGCTAAATAAAAGCGAGTATCGAACCTGAAGGCTGGATCAACCGAAGCTGATCTTCTGCTATCCAAAGCAGGAATTCGCTAAATAAAAGCGAGCATCGAACCAGAAGGCCGGATCAACCGAAACTGATCATCTGCTATCCAAAGCAGGAATTCGCAAAATAAAACCGAGCGTCGAACCCGAAGGCACGATCAACCGAAGCTGATCTTCTGCTAACCAAAGCAGGCATTCGCTAAATAAAAGCGGGCATCAAACCCGAATGTCCGATCAACCCAAGTTGATCTTCTGCTAACCAAAGCTGGCATTCTCTAAATAAAAGCGAGCATCGAACCTGTAAGCCGGATCAATCGAAGCTGATCTTCTGCTAACTAAAGTAGACATTCGCTAAATAAAAGCGAGCATCGAACCCGAAGGCCGGATCAACAGAAGCTGATCTTCTGCTAATCTAAGCAGGCATTTGCTAAACAAAAGTGAGCATCAAACCCGAAGGCTGGATCAACCGAAGCTGATCTTTTGCTCCTCGAAGCAGGCATTCGCTAAATAAAAGCGAGCAACGAACCCGAAGGCCCGATCAACCAAAGTTGATCTTCTGCTAACCAAAGCAGGCATTCGCTAAATAAAAGCGAGCGTCGAACCCAAAGGCTGGATCAAACGAAGCTGATCTTCTGCTCCTCGAAGCAGGCATTCGCTAAATAAAAGCGAGCAACGGACCCGAAGGCCAGATCAACCGAAGCTGATCTTCTGCTAACCAAAGCAGGCATTCGCTAAATAAAAGCGAGCATCGAACCCGAAAGCCGGATCAACCGAAGCTGATGTTCTGCTATCCAAAGCAAGAATTCGCTAAATAAAAACGAGCATCGAACCCGATGGCCTGATCAACAGAAGCTGATCTTCTGCTAACCAAAGCAGGCATTCGCTAAATTAAAATGAGCATCGAACTCGAAGGATGGATCAACCGAAGCTGATCTTCTGCTCCACGAAGCAGGCATTCACTAAATAAAAGTGAGCATCGAACCTGAAGGCCGGATCAACCGAAGCTGATCTTCTGCTATCCAAAGCAGGCATTCGCTAAATAAAAGCGAGCATCGAACCCGAAGGTCGAATCAACCGAAGTTGATCTTCTGCTATCCAAAGCAGGCATTCGCTAAATAAAAGCGAGCATCGAACACGAAGGCCCGATCAACCGAAGCTGATCTTCTGTTAACCAAAGCAGGCATTCGCTAAATAAAAGCGAGCATCGAACCCGAAGGTCGGATCAACCGAAGCTGATCTTCTGCTAACCAATGCAGGCATTTGCTAAATAAAATCGAGCATCAAACCCGAAAGCCCGATCAACAAATTTGATCTTCTGCTAATCTAAGCAGGCATTCCCTAAATAAAAGTGAGCATCAAACCTGAAGGCTGGATCAACCGAAGCTGATCTTCTGTTCCTCGAAGCAGGCATTCGCTAAATAAAAGCGAGCATCGAACCTGAAGGCCGGATCAACCGAAGCTGATCTTCTGCTAACCAAAACAGGCATTCGCTAAATAAAAGAGAGCATCGAACCCGAAGGCCGGATCAACCGAAGTTGATCTTCTGTTATCCAAAGCAGGCATTCGCTAAATAAAAGCGAGCAACGAACCCGAAGGCCCGATCAACCGAAGTTGATCTTCTGCTAACCAAAGCAGGCATTCGCTAAATAAAAGCAAGCATCGAACCCAAAGGGTGGATCAATCGAAGCTGATCTTCTGCACCTCGAAGCAGGCATTCGCTAAATAAAAGCGAGCAATGAACCCGATGGTCGAATCAACGAAGCTGGTCTTCTACTAACTAAAGCAGGCATTCGCTAAATAAAAGTGAGCATTGAACCCGAAGGCCCGATCAACCGAAGCTGATCTTCTGCTAACCTAATAGGCATTCGCTAAATAAAAGCGAGCATCGAACCCGAAGGCCGGATCAACCAAAGCTAATCTTCTGCTATCCAAAGCAGGCATTTGTTAAATAAAAGCGAGCATCGAACCTGAAGGCCCGATCAACTGAAGCTGATCTTCTACTAACCAAAGCAGGCATTAGCTAAATAAAAGCGAGCATCGAACCTGAAGGCCGGATCAACCGAAGCTTATCTTCTGCTATTCAAAGCAGGCATTCGCTAAATAAAAGCGAGCATTGAACCCGGAGGACTGATCAACCGAAGCTGATCTTCTGCTAACCAAACAGGCATTCGCTAAATAAAAGCGAGCATCGAACCAGAAGGCCGGATCAACCGAAACTGATCATCTGCTATCCAAAGTAGGCATTTGCTAAATAAAATCGAGCTTCGAACCCGAAGGCACGATCAACCGAAGGTGATCTTTTACTAACCAAAGCAGGCAGTCGCTAAATAAAAGGGAGCATCGAACCCGAAAGCCCGATCAACATAATTTGATCTTCTGCTAATCTAAGCAGGCATTCCCTAAATAAAAGCGAGCATCGAACCTGTAAGCGGGATCAACCGAAGTTGATCTTCTGCTAACTAAAGTAGACATTCGCTTAATAAAAGCGAGCATTGAACCCGAAGGCCGGATCAACAGAAGCTGATCTTCTGCTAATCTAAGCAGGCATTTGCTAAACAAAAGCGAGCATCAAACCCGAAGGCTGGATCAACCGAAGCTGATCTTCTGCTCCTCGAAGCAGGCATTCGCTAAATAAAAGCGAGCAACGAACCCAAAGGCCTGATCAACCAAAGTTGATCTTCTGCTAACCAAAGCAGGCATTCGCAAAATAAAAGCTAGCGTCGAACCCAAAGGCTGGATCAACCGAAGTTGATCTTCTGCTCCTCGAAGAAGGCATTCGCTAAATAAAACCGAGCGTCGAACCCGAAGGCACGATCAACCGAAGCTGATCTTCTGCACACCAAAGAAGGAATTCGCTAAATAAAAGCGAGCATCGAACCCGAAGGTCGGATCAACCGAAGCTGATGTTCTGCTATCCAAAGCAGGCATTCGCTAAATAAAAACGAGCATCGAACCCGATGGCCTGATCAACAGAAGCTGATCTTCTGCTAACCAAAGCAGGCATTCGCTAAATTAAAGTGAGCGTCGAACTCGAAGGATGGATCAACCGAAGCTGATCTTCTCCTCCTCGAAGCAGGCATTCGCTAAATAAAAGCGAGCATCGAACGCGAAGGTCGGATCAACCGAAGCTGATCTTCTGCTATCCAAAGCAGGCATTCGCTAAATAAAAGCAAGCATCGAACACAAAGGCCCGATCAACCGAAGCTCATCTTCTGTTAACCAAAGCAGGCATTCGCTAAATAAAAGCGAGCATCGAACCCGAAGGTCGGATCAACCGAAGGTGATCTTCTACTAACCAAAGCAGGCATTTGCTAAATAAAAGCGAGCATCGAACCCGAAAGCCCGATCAACAGAATTTGATCTTCTGCTAATCTAAGCAGGCATTCCCTAAATAAAAGTGAGCATCGAACCTGAAGGCTGGATCAACCGAAGCTGATCTTCTATTCCTCGAAGCAGGCATTTGCTAAATAAAATCGAGCATCGAACCTGAAGGCCGGATCAACCGAAGCTGATCTTCTACTAACCAAAACAGGCATTCGCGAAATAAAAGAGAGCATCGAACCCGAAAGCCGGATCAACCGAAGTTGATCTTCTATTATCCAAAGCAGGCATTCGCTAAATAAAAGCGGGCATCGAACCCGAAGGCCCGATCAACCGAAGTTGATCTTCTGCTAACCAAAGCAGGCATTCCCTAAATAAAAGCAAGCATTGAACCCAAAGGGTGGATCAACCAAAGCTGATCTTCTGCTCCTCGAAGCAGGCATTCACTAAATAAAAGCGAGCAATGAACCCGAAGGTCGGATCAACGAAGCTGGTCTTCTACTAACTAAAGCAGGCATTCGCTAAATAAAAGTGAGCATTGAACCCGAAGGCCCGATCAACCTAAGCTGATCTTCTGCTAACCTAATAGGCATTCGCTAAATAAAAGCGAGCATCGAACCCGAAGGCCGGATCAACCGAAGCTAATCTTCTGCTATCCAAAGCAGGCATTTGCTAAATAAAAGCGAGCATCGAACCTGAAGGTCCGATCAACTGAAGCTGATCTTCTACTAACCAAAGCAGGCATTAGCTAAATAAAAGAGAGCATCGAACCTGAAGGCCGGATCAACCGAAGCTGAACTTCTGCTATCCGAAGCAGGCATTCGCTAAATAAAAGCGAGCATTGAACCCGAAGGCCTGATCAACCGAAGCTGATCTTCTGCTAACCAAACAGGCATTCGCTAAATAAAAGCGAGCATCGAACCAGAAGGCCGGATCAACCGAAACTGATCATCTGCTATCCAAAGCAGGCATTCGCTAAATAAAACCGAGCGTCGAACTCGAAGGCACGATCAACCGAAGCTGATCTTCTGCTAACCAAAGCAGGCAGTCGCTAAATAAAAGCGAGCATCTAACCCGAATGTCGGATCAATCGAAGCTGATCTTCTGCGAACCAAAGCTGGCATTCTCTAAATCAAAGCGAGCATCGAACCTGTAAGCCGGATCAACCGAAGCTGATCTTCTGCTAACTAAAGTAGACATTCGCTAAATAAAAGCGAGCATCGAACCCGAAGGCCGGATCAACAGAAGCTGATCTTCTGCTAATCTAAGCAGGCATTTGCTAAAGAGAAGCGAGCATCAAACCCGAAGGTTGGATCAACCGAAGCTGATCTTCTGCTCCTCGAAGCAGGCATTCGCTAAATAAAAGCGAGCAACGAACCCAAAGGCCTAATCAACCAAAGTTGATCTTCTGCTAACCAAAGCAGGCATTCGCTAAAAAAAAGCTAGCGTCGAACCCAAAGGCTGGATCAACCGAAGCTGATCTTATGCTCCTCGAAGCAGGCATTCGCTAAATAAAACCGTTCGTCGAACCCGAAGGCACGATCAACCGAAGCTGATCTTCTGCTAACCAAAGCAGGCATTTGCTAAATAAAAGGGAGCATCAAACCCGAATGTCGGATCAACCGAAGTTTATCTTCTGCTAACCAAAGCTGGCATTCTCTAAATAAAAGCGAGCATCGAACCTGTAAGCCGGATCAATCGAAGCTGATCTTCTGCAAACTAAAGTAGACATTCGCTAAATAAAAGCGAGCATTGAACTCGAAGGATGGATTAACCGAAGCTGATCTTCTGCTCCTCTAAGCAGGCATTTGCTAAATAAAAGCGAGCATCAAACCCGAAGGCTGGATCAACCGAAGCTGATCTTCTACTCCTCGAAGCAGGCATTCGCTAAATAAAAGCAAGCATCGAACACAAAGGCCCGATCAACCGAAGTTGATCTTCTGCTAACCAAAGCAGGCATTCGCTAAATAAAAGCGAGCATCGAACCCGAAGGTCGGATCAACCGAAGGTGATCTTCTGCTCCTCGAAGCAGGCATTCACTAAATAAAAGCGAGCAACAAACCCGAAGGCCAGATCAACCGAAGCTGATCTTCTGCTAACCAAAGCAGGCATTCCCTAAATAAAAGCGAGCATCGAACCCGAAAGCCGGATCAACCGAAGCTGATGTTCTGCTATCCAAAGCAGGCATTCGCTAAATAAAAACGAGCATCGAACCTGAAGGCCAGATCAACCGAAGCTGATCTTCTGCTATCCAAAGCAGACATTCGCTAAATAAAAGCGAGCGTCGAACCCGAAGGTCGGATCAACCGAAGTTGATCTTCTGCTATCCAAAGCAGGCATTCGCTAAATAAAAGCGAGCATCGAACACGAAGGCCCGATCAACCGAAGCTGATCTTCTGTTAACCAAAGCAGGCATTCGCTAAATAAAAGCGAGCATCGAACCCGAAGGTCGGATCAACCGAAGGTGATCTGCTGCTAACCAAAGTAGGCATTCGCTAAATAAAAGCGAGCATCGAACCCGAAGGCTCGATCAACCGAAGTTTATCTTCTGCTAACCAAAGCAGGCATTCACTAAATAAAAGCAAGCATCGAACCCAAAGGGTGGATCAACCGAAGCTGATCTTCTGCTCCTCGAAGCAGACATTCGCTAAATAAAAGCGAGCAATGAACCCGAAGGTCGGATCAACGAAGCTGGTCTTCTACTAACTAAAGTAGGCATTCGCAAATAAAAGTGAGCATTGAACCCGAAGGCCCGATTAACCGAAGCTGATCTTCTGCTAACCTAATAGGCATTCGCTAAATAAAAGCGAGCATCGAACCCGAAGGCCGGATCAACCGAAGCTAATCTTCTGCTATCCAAAGTAGGCATTTGCTAAATAAAAGCGAGCATCGAACCTGAAGGCCCGATAAACTGAAGCTGATCTTCTACTAACAAAAGCAGGCATTAGCTAAATAAAAGCGAGCATCGAACCTGAAGGCCGGATCAACCGAAGCTGATCTTCTGCTATCCAAAGCAGGCATTCGCTAAATAAAAGCGAGCATTGAACCCGAAGGCCTGATCAACCGAAGCTGATCTTCTGCTAACCAAAGCAGGCAGTCGCTAAATAAAAGCGAGCATCAAACCCGAATGTCGGATCAACCGAAGCTGATCTTCTGCTAACCAAAGCTGGCATTCTCTAAATAAAAGCGAGCATTGAACCTGTAAGCCGGATCAACCAAAGATGATCTTCTGCTAACTAAAGTAGACATTCGCTAAATAAAAGCGAGCATCGAACCCGAAGGCCGGATCAACAGAAGCTGATCTTCTGCTAATCTAAGCAGGCATTTGCTAAACAAAAGCGAGCATCAAACCCAAAGGCTGGATCAACCGAAGTTGATCTTCTGCTCCTCGAAGCAGGCGTTCGCTAAATAAAAGCGAGCAACGAACCCGAAGGCTAGATCAACCGAAGCTGATGTTCAGCTATCCAAAGCAGGCATTCGCTAAATAAAAATGAGCATCGAACCCGATGGCCTGATAAACCGAAGCTGATCTTCTGCTAAACAAAGCAGGCATTCGCTAAATAAAAGTGAGCGTTGAACTCGAAGGCTGGATCAACCGAAGCTGATCTTCTGCTCCTCGAAGCAGGCATTCGCTAAATAAAAGCGAGCATCGAACCTGAAGGCCGGATCAACCGAAGCTGATCTTCTGCTATCCAAAGTAGGCATTCGCTAAATAAAAGCGAGTATCGAACCCGAAGGTCGGATCAACCGAAGCTGATATTATGCTATCCAAAGCAGGCATTCGCTAAATAAAAGCGAGCATCAAACACAAAGGCCCGATCAACCGAAGCTGATCTTCTGTTAACCAAAGCAGGCATTCGCTAAATAAAAGCGAGCATCGAACCCGAAGGTCGGATCAACCGAAGTTGATCTTCTGCTAACCAAAGCAGGCATTCGCTAAATAAAAGTGAGCATCGAACCTGAAGGCTGGATCAACCGAAGCTGATCTTCTGTTCCTCGAAGCAGGCATTCGCTAAATAAAAGCGAGCATCGAACCTGAAGGCCGGATAAACCGAAGCTGATCTTCTGCTAACCAAAACAGGCATTCGCTAAATAAAAGAGAGCATCGAACCCGAAGGCCGGATCAACCGAAGTTGATCTTCTGTTATCCAAAGCAGGCATTCGCTAAATAAAAGCGAGCATCGAACCCGAAGGCCCGATCAACCGAAGTTGATCTTCTGCTAACCAAAGCAGGCATTCGCTAAATAAAAGAAAGCATCGAACCCAAAGGATGGATCAACCGAAGCTGATCTTCTGCTCCTCGAAGCAGGAATTCGCTAAAACAAAAGCGAGCAACGAACCCGAAGGCCGGATCAACCAAAGCTGATATTCTGCTAACTAAAGCAGGCATTCGCTAAATAAAAGCGAGCATCGAACCTGAAAGCCGGATCAACCGAAGCTGATGTTGTGCTAACTAAAGCAGGCATTCGCTAAATAAAAGCGAGCATCGAACCCGAAAGCCGGATCAACCGAAGCTGATGTTGTGCTATCCAAAGCAGGCATTCGCTAAATAAAAGCGAGCATCGAACCCGATGGCCTGATCAACCGAAGCTGATCTTCTGCAATACAAAGCAGGCATTCGCTAAATAAAAGCGAGCATCGAATCCGAAGGCCGGACAAACCGAAGCTGATGTTCTGCTTTCCAAAGCAGGCATTCGCTAAATAATAGTGAGCATCGAACCTGAAGGCTGGATCAACCGAAGCTGATCTTCTGCTCCTTGAAGCAGCCATTCGCTAAATAAAAGCGAGCATCGAACCCGAAGGCCGAATCAACCAAAGCTGATGTTGTGCTATCCAAATCAGGCATTCGCTAAATAAAAACGAGCATCAAACCAGATGGCCTGATCAACCGAAGCTGATCTTCTGCTATAAAAAGCAGGCATTCGCTAATTAAAGTGAGCATCAAACCAGAAGGCTGGATCAACTGAAGCTGACCTTCTGCTCCTCAAAGCAGGCATTCGCTAAATAAAAGCGAGCATCGAACCTGAAGGCCGGATCAACCGAAGCTGATCTTCTGCTATCCAAAGCAGGCATTCGCTAAATAAAAGCGAGCATCGAATCCGAAGGCCGGACAAACCGAAGCTGATGTTCTGCTTTCCAAAGCAGGCATTCGCTAAATAATAGTGAGCATCGAACCTGAAGGCTGGATCAACCGAAGCTGATCTTCTGCTCCTTGAAGCAGCCATGCGCTAAATAAAAGCGAGCATCGAACCCGAAGGCCGGATCAACCGAAGCTGATGTTCTGCTATCCAAAGCAGGCATTTGCTAAATAAAAGCGAGCATCGAACCCGAAGGCCCAATCAAACGAAGCTGATCTTCTGCTAACCAAAGCAGGCATTCGCTAAATAAAAGCGAGCATCGAACCCGAAGGTCGGATCAACGAAGCTGGTCTTCTACTAACTAAAGCAGGCATTCGCTAAATAAAAGCGAGCATCGAACCCGAAGGCTCGATCAACCGAAGTTGGTCTTCTGCTAACCTAATAGGCATTCGCTAAATAAAAGCGAGCATCGAACCTGAAGGCCGGATAAACCGAAGCTGATCTTCTGCTAACCAAAACAGGCATTCGCTAAATAAAAGAGAGCATCGAACCCGAAGGCCGGATCAACCGAAGTTGATCTTCTGTTATCCAAAGCAGGCATTCGCTAAATAAAAGCGAGCATCGAACCCGAAGGCCCGATCAACCGAAGTTGATCTTCTGCTAACCAAAGCAGGCATTCGCTAAATAAAAGCAAGCATCGAACCCAAAGGATGGATCAACCGAAGCTGATCTTCTGCTCCTCGAAGCAGGAATTCGCTAAAACAAAAGCGAGCAACGAACCCGAAGGCCGGATCAACCAAAGCTGATATTCTGCTAACTAAAGCAGGCATTCGCTAAATAAAAGCGAGCATCGAACCCGAAAGCCGGATCAACCGAAGCTGATGTTGTGCTATCCAAAGCAGGCATTCGCTAAATAAAAACGAGCATCGAACCCGATGGCCTGATCAACCGAAGCTGATCTTCTGCTATACAAAGCAGGCATTCGCTAATTAAAGTGAGCGTCAAACCCGAAGGCTGGAAAAACTGAAGCTGAACTTCTGCTCCTCAAAGCAGGCATTCGCTAAATAAAAACGAGCATCGAACCTGAAGGCCGGATCAACCGAAGCTGATCTTCTGCTATCCAAAGCAGGCATTCGCTAAATAAAAGCGAGCATCGAATCCGAAGGCCGGACAAACCGAAGCTGATGTTCTGCTTTCCAAAGCAGGCATTCGCTAAATAATAGTGAGCATCGAACCTGAAGGCTGGATCAACCGAAGCTGATCTTCTGCTCCTTGAAGCAGCCATTCGCTAAATAAAAGCGAGCATCGAACCCGAAGGCCAGATCAACCGAAGCTGATGTTCTGCTATCCAAAGCAGGCATTTGCTAAATAAAAGCGAGCATCGAACCCGAAGGCCCTATAAACCGAAGCTGATCTTCTGCTAACCAAAGCAGGCATTCGCTAAATAAAAGCGAGCATCGAACCCGAAGGTCGGATCAACGAAGCTGGTCTTCTGCTAACTAAAGCAGGCATTCGCTAAATAAAAGCGAGCATCGAACCCGAAGGCCCGATCAACCGAAGTTGATCTTCTGCTAACCAAAGCAGGAATTCGCTAAATAAAAGCAAGCATCGAACCCAAAGGATGGATCAACCGAAGCTCTTCTTCTGCTCCTCGAAGCAGGAATTCGCTAAAACAAAAGCGAGCAACGAACCCGAACGCCGGATCAACCAAAGCTGATATTCTGCTAACTAAAGCAGGCATTCGCTAAATAAAAGCGAGCATCGAACCTGAAGGCCGGATCAACCGAAGCTGATCTTCTGCTATCCAAAGCAGGCATTCGCTAAATAAAAGCGAGCATCGAATCCGAAGGCCGGACAAACCGAAGCTGATGTTCTGCTTTCCAAAGCAGGCATTCGCTAAATAATAGTGAGCATCGAACCTGAAGGCTGGATCAACCGAAGCTGATCTTCTGCTCCTTGAAGCTGCCATTCGCTAAATAAAAGCGAGCATCGAACCCGAAGGCCAGATCAACCGAAGCTGATGTTCTGCTATCCAAAGCAGGCATTTGCTAAATAAAAGCGAGCATCGAACCCGAAGGCCCTATAAACCGAAGCTGATCTTCTGCTAACCAAAGCAGGCATTCGCTAAATAAAAGCGAGCATCGAACCCGAAGGTCGGATCAACGAAGCTGGTCTTCTGCTAACTAAAGCAGGCATTCGCTAAATAAAAGCGAGCATCGAACCCGAAGGCCCGATCAACCGAAGTTGATCTTCTGCTAACCAAAGCAGGAATTCGCTAAATAAAAGCAAGCATCGAACCCAAAGGATGGATCAACCGAAGCTGATCTTCTGCTCCTCGAAGCAGGAATTCGCTAAAACAAAAGCGAGCAACGAACCCGAAGGCCGGATCAACCAAAGCTGATATTCTGCTAACTAAAGCAGGCATTCGCTAAATAAAAGCGAGCATCGAACCTGAAGGCCGGATCAACCGAAGCTGATCTTCTGCTATCCAAAGCAGGCATTCGCTAAATAAAAGCGAGCATCGAATCCGAAGGCCGGACAAACCGAAGCTGATGTTCTGCTTTCCAAAGCAGGCATTCGCTAAATAATAGTGAGCATCGAACCTGAAGGCTGGATCAACCGAAGCTGATCTTCTGCTCCTTGAAGCAGCCATTCGCTAAATAAAAGCGAGCATCGAACCCGAAGGCCAGATAAACCGAAGCTGATGTTCTGCTATCCAAAGCAGGCATTTGCTAAATAAAAGCGAGCATCGAACCCGAAGGCCCTATAAACCGAAGCTTATCTTCTGCTAACCAAAGCAGGCATTCGCTAAATAAAAGTGAGCATCGAACCCGAAGGTCGGATCAACGAAGCTGGTCTTCTGCTAACTAAAGCAGGCATTCGCTAAATAAAAGCGAGCATCGAACCCGAAGGCCCGATCAACCGAAGTTGATCTTCTGCTAACCAAAGCAGGAATTCGCTAAATAAAAGCAAGCATCGAACCCAAAGGATGGATCAACCGAAGCTGATCTTCTGCTCCTCGAAGCAGGAATTCGCTAAAACAAAAGCGAGCAACGAACCCGAAGGCCGGATCAACCAAAGCTGATATTCTGCTAACTAAAGCAGGCATTCGCTAAATAAAAGCGAGCATCGAACCTGAAGGCCGGATCAACCGAAGCTGATCTTCTGCTATCCAAAGCAGGCATTCGCTAAATAAAAGCGAGCATCGAATCCGAAGGCCGGACAAACCGAAGCTGATGTTCTGCTTTCCAAAGCAGGCATTCGCTAAATAATAGTGAGCATCGAACCTGAAGGCTGGATCAACCGAAGCTGATCTTCTGCTCCTTGAAGCAGCCATTCGCTAAATAAAAGCGAGCATCGAACCCGAAGGCCAGATCAACCGAAGCTGATGTTCTGCTATCCAAAGCAGGCATTTGCTAAATAAAAGCGAGCATCGAACCCGAAGGCCCTATAAACCGAAGCTGATCTTCTGCTAACCAAAGCAGGCATTCGCTAAATAAAAGCGAGCATCGAACCCGAAGGTCGGATCAACGAAGCTGGTCTTCTGCTAACTAAAGCAGGCATTCGCTAAATAAAAGCGAGCATCGAACCCGAAGGCCCGATCAACCGAAGTTGATCTTCTGCTAACCAAAGCAGGAATTCGCTAAATAAAAGCAAGCATCGAACCCAAAGGATGGATCAACCGAAGCTGATCTTCTGCTCCTCGAAGCAGGAATTCGCTAAAACAAAAGCGAGCAACGAACCCGAAGGCCGGATCAACCAAAGCTGATATTCTGCTAACTAAAGCAGGCATTCGCTAAATAAAAGCGAGCATCGAACCCGAAAGCCGGATCAACCGAAGCTGATGTTGTGCTATCCAAAGCAGGCATTTGCTAAATAAAAACGAGCATCGAACCCGATGGCCTGATCAACCGAAGCTGATCTTCGGCTATACAAAGCAGGCATTCGCTAATTAAAGTGAGCGTCAAACCCGAAGGCTGGATCAACTGAAGCTGACCTTCTGCTCCTCAAAGCAGGCATTCGCTAAATAAAAGCGAGCATTGAACCTGAAGGCCGGATCAACCGAAGCTGATCTTCTGCTATCCAAAGCAGGCATTCGCTAAATAAAAGCGAGCATCGAATCCGAAGGCCGGACAAACCGAAGCTGATGTTCTGCTTTCCAAAGCAGGCATTCGCTAAATAATAGTGAGCATCGAACCTGAAGGCTGGATCAACCGAAGCTGATCTTCTGCTCCTTGAAGCAGCCATTCGCTAAATAAAATCGAGCATCGAACCCGAAGGCCGGATCAACCGAAGCTGATGTTCTGCTATCCAAAGCAGGCATTTGCTAAATAAAAGCGAGCATCGAACCCGAAGGCCCAATCACCTGAAGCTGATCTTCTGCTAACCAAAGCAGGCATTCGCTAAATAAAAGCGAGCATCGAACCTGAAGGTCGGATCAACGAAGCTGGTCTTCTACTAACTAAAGCAGGCATTCGCTAAATAAAAGCGAGCATCGAACCCGAAGGCTCGATCAACCGAAGTTGATCTTCTGCTAACCTAATAGGCATTCACTAAATAAAAGCGAGCATCGAACCTGAAGGCCGGATAAACCGAAGCTGATCTTCTGCTAACCAAAACAGGCATTCGCTAAATAAAAGAGAGCATCGAACCCGAAGGCCGGATCAACCGAAGTTGATTTTCTGTTATCCAAAGCAGGCATTCGCTAAATAAAAGCGAGCATCGAACCCGAAGGCCCGATCAACCGAAGTTGATCTTCTGCTAACCAAAGCAGGCATTCGCTAAATAAAAGCAAGCATCGAACCCAAAGGATGGATCAACCGAAGCTGATCTTCTGCTCCTCGAAGCAGATATTCGCTAAAACAAAAGCGAGCAACGAACCCGAAGGCCGGATCAACCAAAGCTGATATTCTGCTAACTAAAACAGGCATTCGCTAAATAAAAGCGAGCATCGAACCCGAAAGCCGGATCAACCGAAGCTGATGTTGTGCTATCCAAAGCAGGCACTCGCTAAATAAAAACGAGCATCGAACCCGATGGCCTGATCAACCGAAGCTGATCTTCTGCTATACAAAGCAGGCATTCGCTAATTAAAGTGAGCGTCAAACCCGAAGGCTGGATCAACTGAAGCTGACCTTCTGCTCCTCAAAGCAGGCATTTGCTAAATAAAAGCGAGCATCGAACCTGAAGGTCGGATCAACCGAAGCTGATCTTCTGCTATCCAAAGCAGGCATTCGCTAAATAAAAGCAAGCATCGAATCCGAAGGCCGGACAAACCGAAGTTGATGTTCTGCTTTCCAAAGCAGGCATTCGCTAAATAATAGTGAGCATCGAACCTGAAGGCTGGATCAACCGAAGCTGATCTTCTGCTCCTTGAAGCAGCCATTCGCTAAATAAAAGCGAGCATCGAACCCGAAGGCCGGATCATCCGAAGCTGATGTTCTGCTATCCAAAGCAGGCATTTGCTAAATAAAAGCGAGCATCGAACCCGAAGGCCCAATAAACCGAAGCTGATCTTCTGCTAACCAAAGCAGGCATTCGCTAAATAAAAGCGAGCATCGAACCCGAAGGTCGGATCAACAAAGCTGGTCTTCTACTAACTAAAGCAGGCATTCGCTAAATAAAAGCGAGCATCGAACCCGAAGGCTCGATCAACCGAAGTTGATCTTCTGCTAACCTAATAGGCATTCGCTAAATAAAAGCGAGCATCGAACACGAAGGCTGGATCAACCGAAACTGATCTTCTGCTATCCAAAATTGGCATTCGCTAAATAAAACCGAGCTTCGAACCCGAAGGCACGACCAGCCGAAGCTGATCTTCTACTAACCAAAGCAGGCATTCGCTAAATAAAAGCGAGCATCAAACCCGAATGCCGGATCAACCGAAGCTGATGTTCTGCAAATCAAAGCTGGCATTCTCTAAATAAAAGCGAGCATCGAACCTGTAAGCCGGATCAACCGAAGCTGATCTTTTGCTAACTAAAGTAGACATTCGCTAAATAAAAGCGAGCATCGAACCCGAAGGCCGGATCAACAGAAGATGATCTTCTGCTAATCTAAGCAGGCATTTGCTAAACAAAAGCGAGCATCAAACCCGAAGGCTGTATCAACCGAAGTTGATGTTCTGCTAACCAAAGCAGGCATTCGCTAAATAAAAGCGAGCGTTGAACCCAAAGGCTGGATCAACTGAAGCTGATCTTCTGCTCCTCGAAGCAAGCATTCGCTAAATAAAAGCGAGCATCGAACCCGAAAGCCGGATCAACCGAAGATGATGTTCTGCTATCCAAAGCAGGCATTTGCTAAATAAAAACGAGCATCGAACCCGAAGGCCTGATCAACCGAAACTGATCTTCTGCTAACCAAAGCAGGCATTCGCTAAATAAAAGCGAGAATCGAACCTGAAGGTCGGATCAATGAAGCTGGTCTTCTACTAACTAAAGCAGGCATTCGCTAAATAAAAGCGAGCATCGAACCCGAAGGCCGGATCAACCGAAGCTGATGTTCTGCTATCCAAAGCAGGCATTCGCTAAATAAAAGCGAGCATCGAATCCGAAGGCCGGACAAACCGAAGCTGATGTTCTGCTTTCCAAAGCAGGCATTCGCTAAATAATAGTGAGCATCGAACCTGAAGGCTGGATCAACCGAAGCTGATCTTCTGCTCCTTGAAGCAGCCATTCGCTAAATAAAAGCGAGCATCGAACCCGAAGGCCGGATCAACCGAAGCTGATGTTCTGCTATCCAAAGCAGGCATTTGCTAAATAAAAGCGAGCAACGAACCCGAAGGCCCAATCAACCGAAGCTGATCTTCTGCTAACCAAAGCAGGCATTCGCTAAATAAAAGCGAGCATCGAACCCGAAGGTCGGATCAACGAAGCTGGTGTTCTACTAACTAAAGCAGGCATTCGCTAAATAAAAGCGAGCATCGAACCCGAAGGCTCGATCAACCGAAGTTGATCTTCTGCTAACCTAATAGGCATTCGCTAAATAAAAGCGAGCATCGAACACGAAGGTCGGATCAACCGAAACTGATCTTCTGCTATCCAAAACTGGCATTCGCTAAATAAAACCGAGCTTCGAACCCGAAGGCACGATCAGCCGAAGCTGATCTTCTACTAACCAAAGCATGCATTCGCTAAATAAAAGCGAGCATCAAACCCGAATGCCGGATCAACCGAAGCTGATGTTCTACAAACCAAAGCTGGCATTCTCTAAATAAAAGCGAGCATCGAATCTGTAAGCCGGATCAACCGAAGCTGATCTTTTGCTAACTAAAGTAGACATTCGCTAAATAAAAGCGAGCATCGAACCCGAAGGCCGGATCAACAGAAGCTGATCTTCTCCTAATCTAAGCAGGCATTTGCTAAACAAAACGAGCATCATACCCGAAGGCTGGATCAACCGAAGTTGATCTTCTGCTAACCAAAGCAGGCATTCGCTAAATAAAAGCGAGCGTCGAACCCAAAGGCTGGATCAACTGAAGTTGATCTTCTGCTCCTCGAAGCAGGCATTCGCTAAATAAAAGCGAGCATCGAACCCGAAAGCCGGATCAACCGAAGATGATGTTCTGCTATCCAAAGAAGGCATTTGCTAAATAAAAACGAGCATCGAACCCGATGGCCTGATCAACTGAAACTTATCTTCTGCTAACCAAAGCAGGCATTCGCTAAATAAAAGCGAGAATCGAACCTGAAGGTCGGATCAATGAAGCTGGTCTTCTACTAACTAAAGCAGGCATTCGCTAAATAAAAGCGAGCATCGAACCCGAAGGCCCGATCAACCGAAGTTGATCTTCTGCTAACCTAATAGGCATTCGCTAAATAAAAGCGAGCATCAAACCCGAAGGCCGAATCAACCGAAACTGATCTTCTGCTATCCAAAGCAGGCATTCGCTAAATAAAACCGAGCGTCGAACCCGAAGGCACGATCAGCCGAAGCTGATCTTCTACTAACCAAAGCATGCATTCGCTAAATAAAAGCGAGCATCAAACCCGAATGCCGGATCAACCGAAGCTGATGTTCTGCTAACCAAAGCTGGCATTCTCTAAATAAAAGCGAGCATCGAACCTGTAAGCCGGATCAACCGAAGCTGGTCTTCTGCTAACTAAAGTAGACATTCGCTAAATAAAAGCGAGCATCGAACCCGAAGGTCGGATCAACAGAAGCTGATCTTCTGCTAATCTAATCAGGCATTTGCTAAACAAAAGCCAGCATCAAACCCGAAGGCTAGATCAACCGAAGCTGATCTTCTGCTCCTCGAAGCAGGCATTCGCTAAATAAAAGCGAGCAACGAACCCGAAAGCCCGATCAACCGAAGTTGATCTACTGCTAACCAAAGCAGGCATTCGCTAAATAAAAGTGAGCGTCGAACCCAAAGGCTGGATCAACCGAAGCTGATCTTCTGCTCCTCGAAGCAGGCATTCGCTAAATAAAAGCGAGCAACGAACCCGAAGGCCAGATCAACCGAAGCTGATCTTCTGCTAACTAAAGTAGGTAATCGCTAAATAAAAGCGAGCAGCAAACCCGAAAGCTGGATCAACCGAAGCTGATGTTTTGCTATCCAAAGAAGTCATTTGCTAAATAAAAGCGAGCATCGAACCCGATGGCCTGATCAACCGAAGCTGATCTTCTGCTAACCAAAGCAAGCATTTGCTAAATAAAAGTGAGAGTCGAACTCGAAGGTTGGATCAACCGAAGCTGATCTTCTGCTCCTCGAAGCAGGCATTCGCTAAATAAAAGCGAGCATCGAACCTGAAGGCGGGATCAACCGAAGCCGATCTTCTACTATCCAAAGCAGGCATTCGCTAAAGAAAAGCGAGCATCGAACCCGAAGGTCGGATCAACCGAAGTTAATCTTCTGCTATCCAAAGCAGGCATTCGCTAAGTAAAAGCGAGCATCGAACACGAAGGCCCGATCAACCGAAGCTGATCTCCTGTTAACCAAAGCAGGCATTCGCTAAATGAAAGCGAGCATCGAATCCGAAGGTCGGATCAACTGAAGCTGATCTTCTGCTAACCAAAGCAGGCATTCTCTAAATAAAAGCGAGCATCGAACCCGAAAGCCCGATCAACAGAATTTAATCTTCTGCTAATCTAAGCAGGCATTCCCAAATTAAAGTGAGCATCGAACCTGAAGGCTGGATCAACCGAAGCTGATCTTCTATTCCTCGAAGCAGCCATTCGCTAAATAAAAGCGAGCATTGAACCTAAAGGCCGGATCAACCGAAGCTGATCTTCTACTAACCAAAACAGGCATTTGATAAATGAAAGAGAGCATCGAACCCGAAGGCCGGATCAACCGAAGTTGATCTTCTGTTATCCAAAGCAGGCATTCGCTAAATAAAAGCGCGCATCGAACCCGAAGGCCCGATCAACCAAAGTTGATCTTCTGCTAACCAAAGCAGGCATTCGCTAAATAAAAGCAAGCATCGAACCCGAAGGTCGGATCAACCGAAGCTGATCTTCTGCTAATCTAAGCAGGCATTCGCTAAATAAAAGCGAGCATCAAACCCGAAGGCTGGATCAACCGAAGCTGATCTTCTGCTAACCAAAGCAGGCATTCGCTAAATAAAAGTGAGCGTCGAACTCGAAGGCTGGATCAACCGAAACTGATCTTTTGCTCCTCGAAGCAGGCATTCTCTAAATAAAAGCGAGCATTGAACCTGAAGGCGGGATCAACCGAAGCGGATCTTCTGCTATCCAAAGCAGGCATTCGCTAAAGAAAAGCGAGCATCGAACCCGAAGGTCGGATCAACCGAAGCTGATCTTCTGCTATCCAAAGCAGGCATTCGCTAAGTAAAAGCGAGCATCGAACACGAAGGCCCGATCAACCGAAGCTGATCTTCTGTTAACCAAAGCAGACATTCGCTAAATAAAAGCGAGCATCGAACCCAAAGGTCGGATCAACCGAAGCTGATCTTCTGCTAACCAAAGCAGGCATTCTCTAAATAAAAGCGAGCATCGAACCCGAAAGCCCGATCAACAGAATTTAATCTTCTGCTAATCTAAGCAGGCATTCCCAAATTAAAGTGAGCATCGAACCTGAAGGCTGGATCAACCGAAGCTGATCTTCTATTCCTCGAAGCAGCCATTCGCTAAATAAAAGCGAGCATTGAACCTAAAGGCCGGATCAACCGAAGTTGATCTTCTGCTAACCAAAACAGGCATTCGATAAATGAAAGAGAGCATCGAACCCGAAGGCCGGATCAACCGAAGTTGATCTTCTGTTATCCAAAGCAGGCATTCGCTAAATAAAAGCGAGAGTCGAACCCAAAGGCCCGATCAACCAAAGTTGATCTTATGCTAACCAAAGCAGGCATTCGCTAAATAAAAGCAAGCATCGAACCCGAAGGTCGGATCAACCGAAGCTGATCTTCTACTAATCTAAGCAGGCATTCGCTAAATAAAAGCAAGCATCGAACCCGAAGGTCGGATCAACCGAAGCTGATCTTCTACTAATCTAAGCAGGCATTCGCTAAATAAAAGCGAGCATCAAACCCGAAGGCTGGATCAACCGAAGCTGATCTTCTGCTAACCAAAGCAGGCATTCGCTAAATAAAAGTGAGCGTCGAACTCGAAGGCTGGATCAACCGAAACTGATCTTTTGCTCCTCGAAGCAGGCATTCGCTAAATAAAAGCGAGCATTGAACCTGAAGGCGGGATCAACCGAAGCTGATCTTCTGCTATCCAAAGCAGGCATTCGCTAAAGAAAAGCGAGCATCGAACCCGAAGGTCGGATCAACCGAAGCTGATCTTCTGCTATCCAAAGCAGGCATTCGCTAAGTAAAAGCGAGCATCGAACACGAAGGCCCGATCAACCGAAGCTGATCTTCTGTTAACCAAAGCAGACATTCGCTAAATAAAAGCGAGCATCGAACCCAAAGGTCGGATCAACCGAAGCTGATCTTCTGCTAACCAAAGCAGGCATTCTCTAAATAAAAGCGAGCATCGAACCCGAAAGCCCGATCAACAGAATTTAATCTTCTGCTAATCTAAGCAGGCATTCCCAAATTAAAGTGAGCATCGAACCTGAAGGCTGGATCAACCCAAGCTGATCTTCTATTCCTCGAAGCAGGCATTCGCTAAATAAAAGCGAGCATCGAACCCGAAGGCCCGATCAACCGAAGTTGATCTTCTGCTAACCAAAGCAGGCATTCGCTAAATAAAAGCAAGCATCGAACCCGAAGGTCGGATCAACCGAAGTTGATCTTCTTCTAATCGAAGCAGGCATTCGCTAAATAAAAGCGAGCATCAAACCCGAAGGCTGGATCAACCGAAGCTGATCTTCTGCTAACCAAAGCAGGCATTCGCTAAATAAAAGCGAGCATCGAACCCGAAGGTCGGATCAACCGAAGCTGATCTTCTGCTATGCAAAGCAGGCATTCGATAAATAAAAGCAAGCATCGAACACGAAGGGCCGATCAACCGAAGCTGATCTTCTGCTAACCAAAGCAGGCATTCGCTAAATAAAAGCGAGCATCGAACCTGAAGGTCGGATAAATCGAAGCTGATCTTCTGCTAACCAAAGCAGGCATTCGCTAAATAAAAGCGAGCATCGAACCCGAAGTCCCGATCAATCGAAGTTGATCTTCTGCTAACCAAGGCAGGCATTCACTAAATAAAAGCGAACATCGAACTCGAAGGTTGGATCAACCGAAGCTGATCTTCTGCTCCTCGAAGTAGGCTTCGCTAAATAAAAGCTAGCATCAAACCCGAAGGTCGGATCAACTGAATCTGATCTTCTGCTATCCAAAGCAGGCATTTGATAAATAAAAGCGAGCGTCGAACCCGATGGCCCGATCAATAGAAGCTGATCTTCTGCTAACCAAAGCAGGCATTCGCTAAATAAAAGTGAGCGTCGAACCCGAAAGCTGGATCAACCGAAGCTGATCTTCTGTTCCTCGAAGCAGGCATTCGGTAAATAAATGCGAGCATCGAACCTGAAGGCCGGATCAACCGAAGCTTGTCTTCCGCTATCCAAAGCAAGAATTCTCTAAATAAAAGCGAGCATCGAATCCGAAGGCCGGACCAACCGAAGCTAATATTCTGCTATCCAAAGCAGGCATTCGCTAAATAAAAGTGAGCATCGAACCTGAAGGCCGGATCAACCGAATCTGATCTTCACCTAACCAAAGAAGGCATTCGCTAAATAAAAACGAACATCGATCCCGAAGGCCCAATCAACCGAAGCTGATCTTCTGCTAATCTAAGCAGGCGTTCGCTAAATTAAAGTGAGCATCAAACCGAAGGCTGGATCAACCGAAGCTAATCTTCTACTAATCAAAGCACACATTCTCTAAATAAGAGCGAGCATCGAACCCGAAGGCCCGATCAACCGAAGTTGATCTTCTACTAACCAAATAGGCATTCGCTAAATAAAAGCGAGTATCGAACCCGAAGGCCGGATCAACCGAAGCTGATCTTCTGCTATCCAAAGCAGGCATTCGCTAAATAAAAGCGAGCGTCGAACCCGAAGGCCCGGTCAACTGAAGTTGATCTTCTACTAACCAAAGCAGGCATTAGCTAAATAAAAGCGAGCATCGAACCTGAAGGCCAGATCAACCGAAGCTGATCTTCTGCTATCCAAAGCAGGAATTCGCTAAATAAAAGCGAGCATCGAACCCGAAGGTCGGATCAACCGAAGTTGATCTTCTGCTAATCTAAGCAGGCATTCGTTAAATAAAAGCGAGCATCAAACCCGAAGGCTGGATCAACCGAAGTTGATCTTCTGCTAACCAAACAGGCATTCGCTAAATAAAAGCGAGCATCGAACCCGAAGGCCGGAGCAACCGAAGCTCATCTTCTGCTATCCAATGCAGGCATTCGCTAAATAAAAGCGAGCATCGAACACGAAGGCCCGATCAACCGAAGCTGATCTTCTGCTAACCAAAGCAAGCATTCGCTAAATAAAAGCGAGCATGGAACCCGAAGGTCGGATCAACCGAAGCTGATGTTCTGCTAACCAAAGCAGGCATTCGCTAAATAAAACCAAGCATCGAACCTGAAGGCCCGATCAATAGAAGTTGATCTTCTACTAATCTAAGCAGGAATTTGCTAAGTAAAAGTGAGCATCGAACCTGAAGGTTGGATCAACCGAAGTTGATCTTCTGCTCTTCGAAGCAGGCATTTGCTTAATAAAAGCGAGCGTCGGGCCGGATCAACCGAAGCTGATCTTCTGCAAACCAAAACAGGCATTTGCTAAATAAAAGAGAGCATCGAACCCGAAGGTCGGATCAATCGAAGTTGATATTCTGTCATCCAAAGCAGGCATTCGCTAAATAAAAGCGAGCATCGATCCCAAAGGCCCGATCAACCGAAGCTGATCTTCTGCTAACCAAAGTAGGCATTCGCTAAATAAAAGCGAGCATCGAACCCGAAAGTTGGATCAACCGAAGCTGATCTTCTGCTCCTCGAAGCAGGCATTCGTTAAAAAAAAGCGAGCATCGAACCCGAAGGCTCGATCAACAGAAGCAGATCTTCTTCTAACCAAAGCAGGCATTCGCTACTAAAAGCGAGCATCGAACCCGAAGCCCGATCAACCGAAGTTGATCTTCTGCTAACCAAGCCAGGCATTCGCTAAATAAAAGCAAGCATCGAACCTGAAGGTCTGATCAACCGAAGTTGATCTTCGCTAAATAAAAGTGAGCATCGAACCCAAAGGCTGGATCAACCTAAGCTGATCTTCTGTAAACCAAAGCAGGCATTCGCTCAATAAGAGCGAGCATCAAACCCAAAGGCCGGATAAATTGAAGCTGATCTTCTGTTATCCAAAGCAGGCATTCGCTAAATAAAAGCGAGCATCGAACCCGAAGGCCCGGTCAACTGAAGTTGATCTTCTGCTAACCAAAGCAGGCATTCGCTAAATAAAGCAAGCATCGAACCCGAAGGTCGGATCAACCGAAGCTGATCTTCTGCTATCCAAAGCAGGCATTCGCTAAATAAGGCGAGCATCGAACCCGAAGGCGGGATCAACCGAAGCTGATCTTCTGCTACCCAAAGCATTCATTCGATAAATAAAGCGAGCGTCGAACCCAAAGGCTGGATCAACTGAAGTTGATCTTCTGCTCCTCGAAGCAGGCATTCGCTTAATAAAAGTGAGCAACGAACCCGAAGGCCGGATCAACCGATGTTGATCTTCTGATAACCAAATTAGTCATTCGCTAAATAAAAGCGAGCATCGAACCCGAAGGCCAGTTCAACCAAAGCTGATGTTCTGCAATCAAAAGCAGGAATTCACTAAATAATAATGAGCATCGAACCCGATGGCCCGATCAACCGAAGTTGATCTTCTGCTAACAGAAGCAGGCATTCGCTAAACAAAAGTGAGCGTCAAACTCGAAGGCTGGATCAACCGAAGCTGATCTTCTGCTATCCAAACAGGCATTCGCTTAATAAAAGCGAGCAACGAACCCGAAGGCCGGATCAACCGATGTTGATCTTCTGATAACCAAATTAGGCATTCGCTAATAAAAGCGAGCATCGAACCCGAAGGCCAGATCAACCGAAGCTGATGTTCTGCTATCCAAAGCAGGCATTCGCTAAATAAAACCGAGCGTCGAACCAGAAGGCCCGATCAACCGAAGCTGATCTTCTGCTAACCAAAGCTGACATTCGCTAAATAAAAGCGAGCATCGAACATGAAGGCCCGATCAACAGAAGCTGATCTTCTGCTAATCTAAGTAGGCGTTCGCTAAATAAAAGCGAGCATCAAACCCGAAGGCTGGATCAACCGAAGCTGATCTTCTGCTTCTCAAAGTACGCATTCGCTAACTAAAAGCGAGCACCGAACCCGAAGGCCGGATCAACCGAAGCTGATCTTCTGTTATCCAAAGCAGGCATTCGCTAAATAAAAGCGAGCATCGAAACCGAAGGCCCGATCAACCGAAGCTGATCTTCTGCTAACCAAATCAGGCATTCGCTAAATAAAAGCGACCATCGAACCCGAAGGTCGGATCAACCGAAGCTGATCTTCTGCTATCCAAAGCAGGCATTCGCTAAATAAAGCGAGCATCGAACCCGAAGGCCCGATCAACCCAAGCTGATCTTCTGTTAACCAAAGCAGGCATTCGCTAAATATGAGCGAGCATCAAACTCGAAAGCAGGATCAACCGAAGCTGATCTTCTGCTCCTCGAAGCAGGCATTCGCTAAATAAAAGCGAGCATCGAACTCGAAGGTCAGATCAACCAAAGCTAATCTTCTGCTATCCAAAGTAGGCATTCGCTAAATAAAAGCGAGCATCGAACCCGAAGGCCCAATCAACCGAAGCTGATCTTCTGCTAACTAAAGTAGGCAATAGCTAAATAAAAGCGAGCATCGAACCCAAAGGTCGGATCAACCGAAGCTGATCTTCTGCTAACCAAAGCAGGCATTCGCTAAATAAAAGCGAGCATCGAACCCGAAGGCCCGATCAACAGAAGCTGATCTTCTGCTAACCTAAGCAGGCGTTCGCTAAATAAAAGTGAGCATCGAACCCGAAGGCTGGATCAACCGAAGCTAATGTTTTGCTCCTCGAAGCAGGCATTCGCTAAATAAAAGCGAGCATCAAACCTGAAGGTTGTATCAATCGAAGCTGATTTTCTGCAAACCAAAGTAGGCATTTGCTAAATAAAAGCGAGCATCGAACCCGAAGGCCGGATCAACCGAAGCTGATCTTCTACTATCCAAAGCAGGCATTCGCTAAATAAAAGCAAGCATCGAACCCGAAGGACCGATCAACCGAAGCTGATCTTCTGCTAACCAAAGCAGGCATTCGCTAAATAAAAGCGAGCATCGAACCCAAAGGCCCGATCAACTGAAGCTGATCTTATGCTATCCAAACAGCCATTCGCGAAATAAAAGCGAGCATCGAACCCGAAGGCGGGATCAACCAAAGCTGATCATCTGCTACCCAAAGCAGGCATTCGATAAATAAAGCGAGCATTGAACCAGAAGGCCCGATCAGCCGAAGCTGATCTTCTACTAACCAAAGAAGGCATTCGCTGAATAAAAGCGAGCATCGAACCCGAAGGCAGGATCAACCGAAACTGATCTTCTGCTAACCAAAGCAGACATTCGCAAAATAAAAGCGAGCATCGAACCCGAAGGCCGGATCAACCAAAGCTGATGTTCTGCTATCCAAAGCAAGCATTCGATAAATAAAATCGAGTATCGAACCCAAAGGCTGGATCAACCGAAGCTGATCTTCTGCTCCTCGAAGCAGGCATTCGCTGAATTAAAGCGAGCAACGAACCCGAAGGCCGGATCAACCGAAGTTGATCTTCTGCTAACAAAAGCAGGCATTCGCTAAATAAAAGCGAGCATCGAACCCGAAGGCCAGATCAACCGACGCTGATGTTCTGCTATCCAAAGCAGGCATTCGCTAAATAAAAATGAGCATCAACCCGATGGCCCGATAAACTGAAGCTAATCTTCTGCTAACCAAAGCAGGCATTCGCTAAATAAAAGCGAGATTCGAACCCGAAGGTCGGTTCAATCGAAGTTGATCCTCTGCTAACTAAAGCAGGCATTCGCTCAATAAAAGCGAGCATCGAACCCGAAGGCCAGATAAATTTAAGCTGATCTTTTGTTATCCAAAGCAGGCATTCGCTAAATAAAAGCGAGCATCGAACCTGAAGACCCGATTAACTGAAGTTGATCTTCTGCTAACCAAAGCAGGCATTCGCTAAATAAAGCAAGCATCGAACCCGAAGGTCGGATCAACCGAAGCTGATCTTCTGCTATCCAAAGCAGGCATTCGCTAAATAAAGCGAGCATCAAACCCTATGGCCCGGTCAACCGAAGCTGATCTTTTGCTATCCAAACAGGCATTCGCTAAATAAAAGCGAGCATCGAACCCGAAGGCGGGATCAACCGAAGCTGATCTTCTGCTACCCAAAGCATTCATCCGATAAATAAAGCGAGCATCGAACCCGAAGGCCCGATCAGCCGAAGCTGATGTTCTGCAATCCAAAGCAGGCATTCGTTAAATAAAGCGAGCATCGAACCCGAAGGCCCGATCAAACGAAGCTGATCTTCTGCTAACCAAAGCAGGCATTCGCTAAATAAAAGCGAGCATCGAACTCGAAGGCTGGATCAACCGAAGCTGATCTTCTGCTCCTCGAAGCAGGTATTCTTAAAATAAAAGCGAGCATCGAACCCGAAGTCCGGATCAACCGAAGCTGATCTTCTGCTAACCAAAGCAGACATTCGCTAAATAAAAGCGAGCATCGAACTCGAAGGCCGGATCAACCGAAGCTGATGTTCTGCTATCCAAAGCAGGCATTTGTTAAAAAAAAGCGAGAATCAAACCCGAAGGCCGGATCCACAAAAGCTGATCTTCTGCTAATCTAAGCAGGCATTCGCTAAATAAAAGCGAGCATCAAACCTGAAGGCCGTATCAATCGAAGTTGATCTTCTGCTAACCAAAGTAGGCATTCGCAAAATAAAAGCGAGCATCGAACCTGAAGGCCGGATCAACCGAAGTTGATCTTTTACTATCCAAAGCAGGCATTCGCTAAATAAAAGCGAGCGTTGAACCCGAAGGCCCGATCAACCGAAGCTGATCTTCTACTAACCAAAGCAGGCAATCGCTAAATAAAAGCAAGCATCGAACCCAAAGTTCGGATCAACCGAAGCTGATCTTCTGCTACCCAAAGTAGGCATTCGATAAATAAAGCGAGCATCGAACCCGAAGGCCCGATCAGCCGAAGCTGATCTTGTGCTAACCAAAGAAGGCATTCGCTAAATAAAAGCGAGCATCAAACCCAAAGGCCGGATAAACCGAAGCTGATCTTTTGCTAACCAAAGCAGACATTCGCTAAATAAAAGCGAGCATCAAACCCGAAGGCCAAATAAACCGAAGCTGATGTTCTGCTATCCACAGCAGGCATTGGATAAATAAAAGCGAGCATCGAACCCAAAGGTTGGATCAACCGAAGCTGATCTTCTGCTCCTCGAAGCAGGCATTCGTAAAATAAAAACGAACAACGAACCCGAAGGCCCGATCAACCGAAGTTGATCTTCTGCTAACCAAAGCAGGCATTCGTTAAATAAAAGGGAGCATCGAAACCTAAGGCTGGATCAATTGAAGCTGATCTTCTGCTCCTCGAAGAAGGCATTCGCTAAATAAAAGCGATCAAGGAACCCGAAGGCCGGATGAACCGAGGCTGATCTTCTGCTAACCAAAGCTGGCATTCGCTAAATAAAAGCAAGCATCAAACTCGAAGGCCGGATCAACGGATGCTGATGTTCTGCTATCCAAAGCAGGCATTCGCTAAATAAAAACGAGCATCGAACCCGATGGCCCGATTAACCGAAGTTGATCTTCTGCTAACCAAAGCAGGCATTCGCTAAATAAAAGCGAACATCGAACCCGAAGGCTGGATTAACCGAAGCTGATCTTCTGCTCCTCGAAGCAGGCATTCTCAAAATAAAAGCGAGCATCGAACCCAAAGGCCGGATCAACCGAAGTGGATCTTCTGCTAACCAAAGTAGACATTCGCTAAATAAAAGCGAGCAACGAACCCGAAGGCCGGATCAACTGAAGCTGATCTTCTGCTATCCAAAGCAGGCATTCGCTAAATAAAAGCGAGCATCGGACCCGAAGGCCCGATCAACCGAAGCTGATCTTCTGCTCACCAAAGCAGGCATTAGCTAAATAAAAGCGAGGATCGAACCCAAAGGTCGGATCAATCGAAGCTGATCTTCTGCTAACTAAAGCAGTCATTCGCTAAATAAAAGCGAGCATCGAACCCGAAGTCCCGATCAGCCGAAGCTGATCTTGTGCTAACCAAAGAAGGCATTCGCTAAATAAAAGTGAGCATCGAACCCGAAGGCCGGATAAACCGAAGTTGATCTTTTGCTAACCAAAGCAGACATTCGCTAAATAAAAGCGAGCATCGGACCCGAAGGCCCGATCAACCGAAGCTGATCTTCTGCTACCCAAAGTAGGCATTCGATAAATAAAGCGAGCATCGAACCCGAAGGCCCGATCAGCCGAAGCTGATCTTGTGCTAACCAAAGAAGGCATTCGCTAAATAAAAGCGAGCATCAAACCCAAAGGCCGGATAAACCGAAGCTGATCTTTTGCTAACCAAAGCAGACATTCGCTAAATAAAAGCGAGCATCAAACCCGAAGGCCAAATCAACCGAAGCTGATGTTCTGCTATCCACAGCAGGCATTAGCTAAATAAAAGCGAGGATCGAACCCAAAGGTCGGATCAATCGAAGCTGATCTTCTGCTCCTCGAAGCAGGCATTCGCTAAATAAAAGCTAGCATCGAAGCCGAAGGCCCGATCAACAGAAGCTGATCTTCTGCTAATCTAAGCAGGCATTCGCTAAATAAAAGCGAGCATCGAACCCAAAGGCTGGATCTATCGAAGCTGATCTTCTGCTCCTCGAAGAAGGCATTCGCTAAATAAAAGCGAACAACGAACCCGAAGGCCGGATAAACTGAGGCTGATCTTCTGCTAACCAAAGTAGGCATTCGCTAAATAAAAGCAAGCATCAAACTCGAATGTCGGATCAACCGAAGCTGATGTTCTGCTATCCAAAGTAGGCATTCGCTAAATATAAACGAGCATCGAACCCGATGGCCCGATTAACCGAAGCTGATCTTCTGCTAACCAAAGCAGGCATTCACTAAATAAAAGTGAACATCGAACCCGAAGGCTGGATCAACCGAAGCTGATCTTCTGCTCCTCGAAGCAGGCATTCTCAAAATAAAAGCGAGCATCGAACCCGAAGGCCGGATCAACCGAAGCGGATCTTCTGCTAACCAAAGCAGACATTCGCTAAATAAAAGCGAGCATCGAACCCGAAGGCCGGATCAACCGAAGCTGATCTTCTGCTATCTAAAGCAGGCATTCGCTAAATAAAAGCGAACATCGGACCCGAAGGCCCGATCAACCGAAGCTGATCTTTTGCTCACCAAAGCAGGCATTAGCTAAATAAAAGCGAGGATCGAACCCAAAGGTCGGATCACTCGAAGGTGATCTTCTGCTAACTAAAGCAGGCATTCGCTAAATAAAAGCGAGCATCGAACCCGAAGGCCCGATCAACAGAAGCTGATCTTCTACTAATCTAAGCAGGCATTGGCTAAATAAAACTGAGCATCGAACCCGAAGGCTGGATCAACCGAAGATGATGTTCTGCTCCTCGAAGCAGGCATTCGCTAAATAAAAGCGAGCATCAAACCTGAAGGCCGTATCAATCGAAGCTGATCTTCTGCCAACCAAAGTAGGTATTCGCTAAATAAAAGCGAGCATCGAACCTAAAGGCCGGATCAACCGAAGCTGATATTCTACTATCCAAAGCAGGCGTTCGCTAAATAAAAGCGAGCGTTGAACCCGAAGGCCCGATCAATCGAAGTTGATCTTCTACTAACCAAAGCAGGCAATCGCTAAATAAAAGCAAGCATCGAACCCAAAGGTCGGATCAACCGAAGCTGATCTTCTGCTACCCAAAGCAGGCATTCGCTAAATAAAAGCGAGCATCAAACCCAAAGGTCGGATAAACCAAAGCTGATCTTTTGCTAACCAAAGCAGACATTCGCTAAATAAAAGCGAGCATCAAACCCGAAGGCCGGATCAACCTAAGTTGATGTTCTGCTATCCACAGCAGGCATTTGATAAATAAAAGCGAGCATCGAACCCAAAGGCTGGATCAACCGAAGCTGATCTTTTGCTCCTCGAAGCAGGCATTCGCAAAATAAAAACGAGCAACGAACCCGAAGTCCCGATCAACCGAAGTTGATCTTCTGCCAACCAAAGCAGGCATTCGCTAAATAAAAGCGAGCATCGAACCCAAAGGCTGGATCAATCGAAGCTGATCTTCTGCTCCTCGAAGAAGGCATTCGCTAAATAAAAGCGAGCAACGAACCAGAAGGCCGGATAAACCGAGGCTAATCTTCTGCTAACCAAAGCTGGCATTCGCTAAATAAAAGCAAGCATCAAACCCGAAGGCCTGATCAACCGAAGCTGATGTTCTGCTATCCAAAGCAGGCATTCGCTAAATAAAAACGAGCATCGAACTCGATGGCCCGATTAACCGAAGCTGATCTTCTACTAACCAAAGCAGGCATTCGCTAAATAAAAGCGAACATCGAACCCGAAGGCTGGATCAACCGAAGCTGATCTTCTGCTCCTCGAAGCAGGCATTCTCAAAATAAAAGCGAGCATCGAACCCGAAGGCCGGATCAACCAAAGCGGATCTTCTGCTAACCAAAGCAGACATTCGCTAAATAAAAGCGAGCATCGAACCCGAAGGCCGGATCAACCGAAACTGATGTTCTGCCATCCAAAGCAGGCATTTGCTAAATAAAAGCGAGAATCGAACCCGAAGGCCGGATCAACATAAGCTGATCTTCTGCTAATCTAAGTAGGCATTCGCGAAATAAAAGCGAGCATCAAACCAGAAGGCTGGATCAACCGAAGCTGATCTTCTGATCCTCGAAGCAGGCATTCGCTAAATAAAAGCGAGCATCGAACCCGAAGGTCGGATCAACCTAAGCTGATCTTCTGCTATCCAAAGCAGTCATTCGCTAAATAAAAGCGAGCATCACACCCGAAGGCCCGATCAACCGAAGCTGATCTTCTGCTAACCAAAGCAGGCATTAGCTAAATAAAAGCGAGGATCGAACCCAACGGTCAGATCAAACGAAGCTGATCTTCTGCTAACCAAAGCAGGAATTCGCTAAATAAAAGCGAACATCGAACCCGAAGGCCCGATCAACAGAAGCTGATCTTCTGCTAATCTAAGCAGGAATTCGCTAAATAAAAGTGAGCATCGAACCCGAAGGCTGGATCAACTGAAGCTGATCTCCTGCTCCTCGATGCAGGCATTCGCTAAATAAAAGTGAGCATCAAACCTGAAGGTCGTATCAATCGAAGCTGATCTTCTGTTAACCAAAGTAGGCATTCGCTAAATAAAAGCAAGCATCAAACCCGAAGTCCGGATCAACCGAAATTGATCTTCTGCTATCAAAAAGGCATTTGGTAAATAAAAGCGAGCATTGAACCCGAAGGCCCGATCAACTGAAATTGATCTTCTGCTAACCAAAGCAGGTATTCGCTAAATAAAAGCAAGCATCGAACCCGAAGGTCGGATCAACCAAAGCTGATCTTCTACTACCCAAAGCAGGCATTCGCTAAATAAAGTGAGCATCGAACCCGAAGGCCCGATCAACCGAAGCGGATCTTCTGCTAACCAAAGCAGACATTCGCTAAATAAAAGCGAGCATCGAACCCGAAGGCCGGATCAACCGAATATGATGTTCTGCCATCCAAAGCAGGCATTTGCTAAATAAAAGCGAGAATCGAACCCGAAGGCCGGATCAACAGAAGCTGATCTTCTGCTAATCTAAGTAGGCATTCGCGAAATAAAAGCGAGCATCAAACCAGAAGGCTGGATCAACCGAAGCTGATCTTCTGATCCTCAAAGCAGGCATTCGCTAAATAAAAGCGAGCATCGAACCCGAAGGTCGGATCAACCGAAGCAGATCTTCTGCTATCCAAAGCAGGCATTCGCTAAATAAAAGCGAGCATCACACCCGAAGGCGCGATCAACCGAAGCTGATCTTCTGCTAACCAAAGCAGGCATTAGCTAAATAAAAGCGAGGATCGAACCCAACGGTCAGATCAACCGAAGCTGATCTTCTGCTAACCAAAGCAGGCATTCGCTAAATAAAAGCGAACATCGTACCCGAAGGCCCGATCAACAGAAGCTGATCTTCTGCTAATCTAAGCAGGAATTCGCTAAATAAAAGTGAGCATCGAACCCGAAGGCTGGATCAACTGAAGCTGATCTCCTGCTCCTCGAAGCAGGCATTTGCTAAATAAAAGTGAGCATCGAACCTGAAGGTCGTATCAATCGAAGCTGATCTTCTGTTAACCAAAGTAGGCATTCGCTAAATAAAAGCAAGCATCAAACCCGAAGTCCGGATCAACCGAAATTGATCTTCTGCTATCAAAAAGGCATTTGGTAAATAAAAGCGAGCATTGAACCCGAAGGCCCGATCAACTGAAATTGATCTTCTGCTAACCAAAGCAGGTATTCGCTAAATAAAAGCAAGCATCGAACCCGAAGGTCGGATAAACCAAAGCTGATCTTCTACTACCCAAAGCAGGCATTCGCTAAATAAAGTGAGCATCGAACCCGAAGGCCCGATCAACCGAAGCTGATCTTCTGCTAACCAAAGCAGGCATTCGCTAAATAAAAGCGAGCATCGAACCCGAAGGCTGGATCAACCGAAGCTGATCTTATGCTAACCAAAGCAGGCATTCGCTAAATTAAAGCGAGCATCGAACCCGACGGACGGATAAACCCAAGCTGATCTTCTGCTCCTCGAAGCAGACATTCGCTAAATAAAAGCGAGCAACGAACCCAAAGGCCCGATCAACCGAAGTTGGTCTTCTGCTAACCAAAGCAGGCATTCGCTAAATAAAAGCGAGAATCCAACCCAAAGGCTGGATCAACCGAAGCTGATCTTCTGCTCCTCGAAACAGGCATTCGCTAAATAAAAGCGAGCAACGATCCTGAAGGCCGGATCAACCGAAGCTGATCTTCTGCTAACCAAAGCAGGGATTCGCTAAATAAAAGCAAGCATCGAACCTGAAGGTCGGATCAACCGAAGCTGATCTTCTGCTATCCAAAGTAGGCATTCGCTATATAAAAGAGAGCATCGGACCCAAAGGACCGATCAACCAAAGTTGATCTTCTGCTAACCAAAGCAGGCATTAGCTAAATAAAAGCGAGGATCGAACCCAAAGGTCGGATCAACCAAAGCTGATCTTCTGCTAACCAAAGCAGGCATTTGCTAAATAAAAGCGAGAAACGAACCTGAAGGCTGGATCAACCGAAGCTGATCTTCTGCTCCTCGAAGAGGGGATTCGCTAAATAAAAGCGAGCATTAAACCTGAAGGCCGTATCAATCGAAGCTGATCTTCTGCTAACCAAAGTAGGAATTCCATAAATAAAAGCGAGCATCAAACCCGAAGTCCGGAACAACCGAAGCTGATCTTCAGCTAATCAAAAGGCATTCGCTAAATAAAAGCGAGCATCGAACCCGAAGGCCCTATCAACTGAAGCTGATCTTCTGCTAACCAAAGCAGGTATTCGCTAAATAAAAGCAAGCATCGAACCCGAAGGTCGGATGAACCGAAGCTGATCTTCTGCTACCCAAAGCAGGCATTCGTAAATAAAGCGAGCATCGAACCCGAAGGCCCGATCAACCGAAGTTGATCTTCTGCTAACCAAAGCAGGCATTCGCTAAATAAAAGAGAGCATTGAACCCGAAGGCCCGATCAACCGAAGTTGATCTTCTGCTAACCAAAGCAGGCATTCGCTAAATAAAAGTGAGCATTGAACCCGAAGGCCGGATAAATCGAAGCTGGTCTTCTGCTCCTCGAAGCAGACATTCGCTAAATAAAAGCGAGCAACGAACCTAAAGGCCCGATCAACCGAAGTTGATCTTCTGCTAACCAAAGCAGGCATTCGCTAAGTAAAAGCGAGCATCGAACCCAAAGGCTGGATCAACCGAAGCTGATCTTCTGCTCCTCGAAGCAGGCATTCGCTAAATAAAAGCAAGCAACGAACCCGAAGGCCGGATCAACCGAAGCTGATCTTCTGCTAACCAAAGCAGGGATTCGCTAAATAAAAGCAAGCATCGAACCCGAAGGTCGATCAACCGAAGCTGATCTTCTGCTATCCAAAGCAGGCATTCGCTAAATAAAAGCGAGCATCGGACCCAAAGGCCCGATCAACCAAAGCTGATCTTCTACTAACCAAAGCAGGCTTTAGCTAAATAAAAGCAAGGATCGAACCCAAACGTCGGATCAACCGAAGCTGATCTTCTGCTAACAAAAGAAGGCATTTGCTAAATAAAAGCGAGCATCGAACCCGAAGGCCCGATCAACAGAAGTTGATCTTCTGCTATTCTAAGCAGGCATTCGCTAAATAAAAGTGAGGATCGAACCCGAAGGCTGGATTAACCGAAGGTGATCTTCAGCTCCTCGAAGCAGGCATTCGCTAAATAAAAGCGAGCATTAAACCTGAAGGTCGTATCAATCGAAGCTGATCTTCTGCTAACCAAAGTAGGAATTCGCTAAATAAAAGCTAGCATCAAACCCGAAGTCCGGATCAAGCGAAGCTGATCTTCAGCTATCCAAAAGGCATTCGCTAAATAAAAGCGAGCATCGAACCCAAAGGCCCGATCAACTGAAGCTGATCTTCTGCTAACCAAAGCAGGTATTCGCTAAATGAAAGCAAGCATCGAACCCGAAGGTCGGATCAACCGAAGCTGATCTTCTGCTACCCAAAGCAGGCATTCGTAAATAAAGCGAGCATCGAACCCGAAGGCCCGATCAACTGAAGTTGATCTTCTGCTAACCAAAGCAGGCATTCGCTAAATAAAAGCGAGCATCAAACCCAAAGGCTGGATGAACCGAAGTTGATCTTCTGCTAACCAAAGCAGGCATTCGCTAAATAAAAGCGAGCATCGAACTCGAAGGCCCGATCAGCCGAAGCTGATCTTCTGCTAACCAAAGAAGGCATTCACTAAATAAAAGCGAGCATCGAACCCGAAGGCTGGATCAACCGAAGCTGATCTTCTGCTAACCAAAGCAGGCATTTGCTAAATAAAAGCAAGCATCGAACCCGAAGGCCGGATAAACCGAAGCTAATCTTTTGCTGCTCGAAGCAGGCATTCGCTAAATAAAAACGAGCAACGAACCCGAAGGCCCGATCAACCAAAGTTGATCTTCAGCTAACCAAAGCAGGCATTCGCTAAATAAAAGCAAGCATCGAACCCAAAGGCTGGATCAACCGAAGCTGATCTTCTGCTCCTCGAAGCAGGCATTCGCTAAATAAAAGCGAGCAACGATCTCGAAGACCGGATCAACCGAAGCTGATCTTCTGCTATCCAAAGCAGGCATTCGCTAAATAAAAGCGAGCATCGGACCCAAAGGCCCGATCAACCAAAGCTGATCTTCTACTAACCAAAGCAGGCTTTAGCTAAATAAAAGCAAGGATCGAACCCAAACGTCGGATCAACCGAAGCTGATCTTCTGCTAACAAAAGAAGGCATTTGCTAAATAAAAGCGAGCATCGAACCCGAAGGCCCGATCAACAGAAGTTGATCTTCTGCTATTCTAAGCAGGCATTCGCTAAATAAAAGTGAGGATCGAACCCGAAGGCTGGATTAACCGAAGGTGATCTTCAGCTCCTCGAAGCAGGCATTCGCTAAATAAAAGCGAGCATTAAACCTGAAGGTCGTATCAATCGAAGCTGATCTTCTGCTAACCAAAGTAGGAATTCGCTAAATAAAAGCTAGCATCAAACCCGAAGTCCGGATCAAGCGAAGCTGATCTTCAGCTATCCAAAAGGCATTCGCTAAATAAAAGTGAGCATCGAACCCAAAGGCCCGATCAACTGAAGCTGATCTTCTGCTAACCAAAGCAGGTATTCGCTAAATGAAAGCAAGCATCGAACCCGAAGGTCGGATCAACCGAAGCTGATCTTCTGCTACCCAAAGCAGGCATTCGTAAATAAAGCGAGCATCGAACCCGAAGGCCCGATCAACTGAAGTTGATCTTCTGCTAACCAAAGCAGGCATTCGCTAAATAAAAGCGAGCATCAAACCCAAAGGCTGGATGAACCGAAGTTGATCTTCTGCTAACCAAAGCAGGCATTCGCTAAATAAAAGCGAGCATCGAACTCGAAGGCCCGATCAGCCGAAGCTGATCTTCTGCTAACCAAAGAAGGCATTCACTAAATAAAAGCGAGCATCGAACCCGAAGGCTGGATCAACCAAAGCTGATCTTCTGCTAACCAAAGCAGGCATTTGCTAAATAAAAGCAAGCATCGAACCCGAAGGCCGGATAAACCGAAGCTAATCTTTTGCTGCTCGAAGCAGGCATTCGCTAAATAAAAACGAGCAACGAACCCGAAGGCCCGATCAACCAAAGTTGATCTTCAGCTAACCAAAGCAGGCATTCGCTAAATAAAAGCAAGCATCGAACCCAAAGGCTGGATCAACCGAAGCTGATCTTCTGCTCCTCGAAGCAGGCATTCGCTAAATAAAAGCGAGCAACGATCTCGAAGACCGGATCAACCGAAGCTGATCTTCTGCTAACCAAAGCAGGCATTCGCTAAATAAAAGCGAGCATCGAACCCGATGGTCGGATCAACTGAAGTTGATCCTTTGCTAACCAAAGCAGGCATTCGCTAAATAAAAGCGAGCATCGATCCCGAAGGCCGTATCAATTGAAGCTGATCTTCTGCTATCCAAAGCAGGCATTCGCTAAATAAAAGCGAGCATCGAACCCGAAGGCCCGATCAACTGAAGCTGATCTTCTGCTAACCAAAGCAGGCATTCACTAAATAAAAGCAAGCATCGAACCCGAAGGTCGGATCAACCGAAGCTGATCTTCTACTATCTGTCATACGCCAAATTTGTCCTACTTTGGTGTTTAATGGATGTTTTACTGCTTCACAACTTCTGGCCATGTTTCTCCAAAACTTCGTCTATATAGACTTTGTGTGTACTCATTATGGTAATAATCCCTGGCAATTTATGCTGAATTCTTGTGGGAGGAGCGCGCCACCAGCGGCTTGTACCCAAACTCATGTGTGTCCTCGTTCTCACGATCAGACAAACATGATATGATCAATAACACAAAGTACATGATTGGATCTATCTTGCCACACAGTTTCAGGAAATTTACACCCTATTTCAACTTGATTACAAACTTCTCCTTAAATGTTGTTTAAGCCTCACACTACAAGTTACTTATTATGGTATGCACTTAATTCAAGTTAATTCAAAGATACTTCACATGATGCTTATGGACACAGTCGGTTTGGCCACAAGCTTTGTTCGAATCAATTGCAAGTGCCAAGCTATGTTTGGATTCTAAATCAATTTGTGACAAACTTAAATTTAGTTTGCAAATTTCAAGTCATGGTTAAATACAATTAGTCCAGAAGCGATTTCGAATTGTGGATAATGTCTTTCAATTTGCACTTTAAAGATATGAGTGTAGTACACCTTTAAAACCATACCAAATTTTATTACAATTATGATGAAGTCTAAGAGCTGCTCAGTTTAGATGCAGTGTGTTGGCAGATGGATTAGTTTTCACTTTGCCAATTACTTTCTACCATCTAAGAGCTGCTGAGTAGGAAGTCTCCAGGGTTACGTTGGAGTAACAAGATTAAAGACGAAGGGTGCTCGAATATTTCCCAGAGTGTTACATTTTGCAAGGGAACGCAACATGAGTATGCTATAAAGCTCAATGTAAAACCACCTACATACAATACTATGGAGTAAAAAAAGGAGTTTCCATATTTTGTATGTACTATGGATTTCAACTGTACAAGTTACATTGGAGAAGCAGCTAGAAGAAAAGAGGAAGCGAAGGATTTAGCAGCTCGTGCCACTATTCTTTCAATCCTAGATAAATCCGACTCGACGATTATACTGGTTCAGATGATCAAGGCAAAAACTATGCTTTTCAAGTCTGTTCAATCAAAGACCTTGCAACCCACTTGTGATAATGTAAACAAGGGCATTGCTGATCCTGCGGGTAATGATAATATTGAAACCGCAAGTTCTGAGCCTGGCCTAGTTGTTTCCACACATCAACAATCTGAGATGCCAAAATCTTCACGGAGCTGCACCAACCAAAAATCCGCAACTTCTGTCGGATGCATCTTGTCAACCGGCAACAGTCCCGTCCTTCAACCAGTGGCATCTACCTTCCAAAAACAACATTACAAAGATTAGTTTGCAACCATTGGCGAAAATTCAGCAGAGTTACAGGGATACGATGCTAGAGATAATTGATAAAAAATGAATTCATGTATTGAAAATCAATCCCAAAAGCAGCATATGTCAAAATGTCAAAGAAAAAGCTTAAATAATAAATAACATTCAACAAGTTGATTACCAGGTTTTAGCCTAAAGAGGTGTCCTCACAATAAGTTTGACAGGGTGACAAGGTTCTACTTCCCAAAAGTGTAGAAGACGGTTTTCGCACGAGGAAAATATTTGTCATCACTCATGTTGGTCACGCAAAATCAACCGTGACAGGTTCCCTTGTTATCGTTGCTGGAAGTTGCTACTGCGCTTCATACGACCAATGGAGCATCACCGTTGATGAAATGTGCTGAGGGAGTGTGTGTAAACAAAAGCTGTGTTGCGGCAGGCTTTTGGAGAAGGGATCAGGCCTGTTCTTGTGCTTCAAGGTGATGGAGATAAGGCATATCAAGCCTTTTCAAGAATAATTGAGAGTGCCCAGGCCATTATGGTGATATTCAATGATTTTGAGTCTCACAAGAAGGCTAGACCTGCACAAATCATAACAGCAGGATCAATATTACAAAGTTACCACCAATACCACTTGATGTATCACATGACACAAGTTTGAAACCTGCACCTCAAAACCAATCATTGTTAAGCTTCCTAATTCGGTTTATCAAACCGCAATTACTGGCTGTTTTTAAGGTTGAAAATCATCCGGTGAATCAGCACACGGATCGTGAAGTCATTATGCAGGAATTACTCGCGGTTTTACTCCAAAAAGCCAAACAACAACGGTGTTGGAGTAGCTGTTGGTTCAATCACAGTAGGAGTTGCACTTTGATTGAACAAAATCATGAAGGTATTACATTTGTTCCACCCTGCCTCAGATAAGATAAGCACCTGCAAAACCAGATACAGAAGTACGTGATTCAAGGCCATAATCATTTTATACCTTTACTCAAATGGATGTAGGAAACTGATTGCGATAAGTGCACGTGTTCACATACTTACGCAGAATTGTTGTTGTTTCGGATGCAAAGAATTATGTTATATTCATTATGTTACTCCATGACAGCATCAACCAAGCCTTCATTTACCAAGTTGTTTGCTAACCCAATTTCACACCGTAAAAAGCTGTGTCACAACCATTTGCACATTTCTTCGACCTGTACCTGCAATACGCACAAGAGCTAAATGATTCCAAAGCCAATCAGACAATCTAAAGGTTAATAAGACAAAGTATATATGGAAAGTTGATAGATCACATACAGTTTGTATTGCTGTCCAAAAACTCAGCCTGCACCAATTCTATTACTGAAACATTTGTCAACCATTTTGATGACTATCTTCATGCTCCCACCATGATTTCTCCCATGCCCTGCAAAATGAGAAGAGAAAGAGTAAACATAATGCTTCGGATGGTTCAAACTGATGCAAGAAATGAAGAGAATTATCAGAATCACTCTCACAAGTTTAATCCTGAACTCAATACTAGATAAGTAGGAATTCTATTAGAAATGTTTCGCCCATCGGATGTACCAACAACTGTACCCAGATATCCTGGTTTGAACGAAATACTCTCTGCCTCAATGTTGCAACTTTCACCAAGGAATGGTGTGTTTCATCAGGCACCACTCTCTGAGGATTCATATCTGTCTAAGATGAGCCATAGACATCTAAATGGACTTGAGGAGCCTACTGGCTGGGCCAATTATGTTGTCGGTCAGTCTGTTCCATCCCAAGCTTCAAGGAATCAGATTCTTGCAGTAGCATATGCTAATACTCCAGAGGGAGCTTATGCAACTAGGGCGGTCAGCAGGTATACTCCATCACTGCCATATCCTCAATACGCACACGAGGATTTTCTTAACCCACAACCAGAGTTTCATTCATTCCTGAGCCAACACAAGCACAATGTCATGATACAGATAGGGAAGTTTTAAATACTCTGCAAGCATATTCCTTGGTGTTGCAAAGAATCTTACCATTGGATTACCTTTCAACCAGTGATGTACATGGTTAGGCTCAAGTTCTTGAATTATCCGTCAATGCCCTGTCATCTGATATTTTCTCTCTTGCCAAGAGGCATGCTTCTGAACCTGTTGCAAAATTTCATGATTCCATCAAATGCAGTCATGATGAGCTATGTTTTAGAGCGGAGAAGTATGGAAATAGAAAAGTTGGAAAAAGAGTTTACTGAAAATAGAGAATTCCATTTGTTTAGAGTCAGAATCAATAACAAAGGATCATCCTTTGTCAGCTTTCATGAAATTTGCAGTCCCCTACACAGCATACAACAACGTCATAATTCACATATACATATCGACAAATTCATGTAGTGAGAAATCATTTCGCAAATCATACACTTAGTCACTCACCGTTTACAAGCCAGACTGCAACTTCCGCACCACGTCAAAGATTTGTGTGTTCCATCGATACCAAATTCGGGCAAGTGTTGGATTGAGCTGGTAAATATGATGAAATTAATCTATGCAAAAGAGAGTAGACATTGGCTCAAGTTGAACTAACCCTCTCAGCAAGAAAGAAACCCGTCACATCAGAACAAAACAAGAATTAAAAGTTATATTTGAAGTTCAAAGAAGTAAATCCACATTAGAAAATTGAGGACAGTAAAAAGCATCATTTTCACACAGTAAAAAACCAGGGTAAAACTAGATATTTTTCTTCCTCACTACAGACAAAGAAAAGGTCACTATCAAGTCCCAGAAAAGAAGAAATCATGGTATAAACCTCTAACAGAATTGTACTACCAAAATACACCTCACCTCACACGATACCAAATGTTTCCTTCAGCAAATTTCAAATTTTCACACGTATCAAAACAAACCCTAAAATCTCCTATAAATACAATCCTAACCATTGGCAAAACCACAAAAAAAAACCTTACTGTTACTCTGTTAAAAAGTCACCATAAACCCTCACCAAAGCTCAAATTTTTGAAGAACTTCTTAGAGCCTCACACTGAGACTCTAAGATAGTGAGCTTAGCCACACTCACGCACCTCCATATCACGACATTTTCAACAAGGCGCAGTAAAGAGAAAGAGAGGAGTCAAAGCAAACAAGCGGATAAAGAAGGGACATTCGAGCTCACCTGAGGTAAAAATAACGAAACCAGTTCCTCATTTTAAAGTTTTTCATGATGGAATATGATGTTGTCCGCTGAATGTTTGATTTCAATAATAAACATACTCTTGATTCGTGATTGTTTCTGGTTAGGGTTTGTCTTGTTTGTTTGGATTTAAGGACTCGTAGCAGGTTCGTAGAAAACAGATAGATTTGGGATTTTCATTGAGGGTTTAGATGTTGTGTTTTCAGAGGAAGAGAGAAGAAAGGTTCAGGTGAGAGGGAGTCGTTTGGGGTCTGGGAGAAGATTAAGTAGGACCTGATTCGTCTTATTTCGTTTTATGCGTTTTTGTTCTAGGGTCTAGGCTGTGCTTTTTCACTAATTAAGTGGGGAACCGGGTTCTCCATGACCCGAGTTTTGGAAGCCAAAAGGCTCAGAATTTTGGGCTTTATTGCCTTTGTTAGTGAAGCTGGCCCATTAATTTGGATTATATTAGGTTTTATTTAAGACATGAAAGTTTTTTTTTAGATAATATTACAATGACATTTAATTTAAATAAGGTTTAGTGAACTTAATAGGGTCATATTTTAGAATTAATTACATAACATATTATTAATAGTATTATTATAGTATATTTTAAAGTATATTATCAATAATATTATTATAGTATATTATTAGTAGTAATACTGTTTTATATCAGTAATGTATTTTAGATTTTATTTTTAAATTATGATAATTAATATTTTCTTTGTCATATGGATTTATTTAAATTCTATTTAGGATTTTTATCAAATTTATTATTTATTAAATTCAAAATATTTTGTTTTAAACTAGAATAAATAAAAATCCATTTTTTTGAATTTGTATGAAAGTGGTGGATCCTTGGAGTCTAGCACTCCTTGGATCCTTAAGCGACCGCTCTCAAGGTGCACGCCTTGAGTTGTGGTCGTTTCGTCTTTCATCTCTAAACTACCCAACCTTGTTTAAACCTTTCAAAGTAGGTCTAATTCGAACGATACGCATACCCTAGCTTAACCCACCTACGCAAACTTATTCAAACCATTTTTTTCTCAATTAAAATTACGAAAGTATCGAGTTCTTGGAGTCGCGCATTCTTTGAATTCGAGAGCGACAACTATTGAGGTGTACGCCTTGATTAGCGTGTCATTCGAACTTTCGTTTCTAAAACACTTCCTCTAAGTATTTGGACAAGTATTCACTGTCCAACAAATATATTTCGTAATTAATGGGATGAAAAAGATGTCGTTGGGATCTAACATTCCAACGATATCCCGACTAATTGGTTACGAGGCCGACGCCTCACTTATCGAATAGTCGTCATTCCTCCTAATTTTTCAAACCATCTAATCTCGTTCCTCACCTTCGTGCGATCGAGTCTAAACCCTAGTTTGTTTCTAAACCATACGTAAAATTCAAATTATTTACTTAACTAAATTGTGAAAGAATGGAGTTCTTGGAGTCTCGCATTCCTTGAATTCTTGAGTAACCACTCTTGGGGCGTACGCTTTAGGTTGTGGGTTACTCGACCTTTCGTCTATAAAACACATGCCCTAATTATTTGGACAAATATCGTCATTGTCCATTCAAATATAATTTCATAATTAATGGATTGAAAAAGGTATCGTTGGGATCTAGCATTCCAACGATATCCCGACTAATTGGTTGCGAGGCTGACGTCTCGTTTATCGAGTAGTCGTCATTCTCCCTTAAAATATTCTATCCAACTCTCTTTTCTCGCCCCCGTGCGATTGAAACTTTCTCAAATACAATTTCATAATTAATTGAATAAAAAAGGTATCGTTGGGATCTATCATTCCAATGATATCCCGATTAATTGATTGCGAGGCTGACGTCTCGTTTATCGAGTAGTCGTCATTCTCCTCTAAAATATTCAACCATTCAAACTCCTCTTTCTCGCCCCCGTACGATTGAATCTCCCTTAAATACTAAATTCCTCGCCCTCATGCGATTCCCAACTCAAACAACTTTCCCAAAGAACATTGTTTATTCCCTTCTTCTGCGCATAACAAACTAGTGCTTCAGCCTCCCCTAGCGAGCAGACAAGCCAACGTTTAGCAGTTAGAATGCGACATAAACACTCGTTCATTCACAAACCAAATCGTAGTTAGCCAAACTACGACTACTTTGATTTCTCATTTATCAATGAGAATACGTAGGCACAAGATTGCGATGATCTTGGCGAGCACAAATCCCTCTTTTACCTGTAGTCCCATGAACTACGAATACTCTGATTTTCCACTTCTTACAAGTGAAGATACGTAGGCACAAGGGCCCCAATCCTTGGCGAGCACCCTATCTAAAAACCACCCATTCCCCCGTAGGAGAAACCTTAGAAGAAAACAAGTGTAGCTAACTTTACTCTCGAATCGACTCAAGAGGTTCCCGTTGAGTACAACGGACGTAGAGGGTGCTAATACCTTCCCTCTGCGTAATCGACTCCCGAACCTAGAATATTGGTTGCGATGACCATGTTCTTATCTCTTAAAGGTTTTATTGATATTTTCCTATTCCATCCTTGGAATGAATAAAGTTCGGTGGTGACTCTATTCGAACGTTTTTTCCGCGTCCATCGCGAGGATCGTATTTTTCGAGGTACGACAGATGGCGACTCTGCTGGGGACTACGCATTGCCCTATGCAAGAGAGAGTCAAGCCTCACTTGACTCGATTCGAGAGTACTAACCTTTTGCTTAACTATTTTTCTTTATGTTTATTTTCTCCTATTGTTTATTTCTTGTTTTCTCTTTCTATCGTATGCTGTTTATTATATCTGCCTGCATCTGCCTGCTGGATTCGGGGATAACATTGCAAGTAAAGCTCTACACCTGAGCTTTGGAAAAAGAAGAGAGAAAACATAGTTTAGAATTGGTAGTGATTAGTGTTAGTCCCCAAGGACTCGCTCCTTGTGTGCCTAGCATGAAAGCTCCTCCAGAATAAACCTTTTCATAGATCCTATCGTAACGCAGCTAGCCTGTTGCACGATTTGATTCATTAAGGGTCCATGACTCTAGGAACCACTCGTAGAACCAGTTTCTATATTGGTAGTCGTGTAGTGTTAGTCTCCGAGGACCCGCTCCTCGTGTGCCTAGCATGAAGACTCCGCTCAGGAGAGACCCTATCGTACTCTCGTTATAATACAACTAGCCTGTTGCATAATGTTTATGCGATTGGTGTCCGTGATCTTGGGAACCTTATCTGTCAACATAGAAGCTATCCTGTGAGTGGGTATGTGGGTAAAGAAAATAGAACTTGCCTAGTGTAAACTACCGGTTAGGGAGCTTTGACCTGCTTATGTTATCCTGGATCCTGCCTGCATTGCATTCGCATGTCATTGCATATGCATTTCATGTAGTTTTCCAAAACCAAAAAGCTCATCCATCCTTTGTTCATAATCCACAGTTGATTTCCTGACACAAGTATTGAACTTAACTTAGTGCTGGAAGACTATGGAACACTTGAGGCAAAATCAAGTTGAGCTGGGAAAAGACGAGAATAGCAGGGAAGGCAAGATCAAGCAGACGCCAGAAGTGGGAAGAAGAAAGGAAAAGCTTCACGAAGGTACCACAACTAGGAGTTTTACTCCCCTAGTTCCTTCCATTCCACAGCCCGCGGTGAATAGTCTATTGTGTGTTGTTCCTCTTGGGTTTTATCCCCAACCATTTCTTCCAAAGCCTCGGAATCAACGGTCATCACCTGCTCTATCCCAGAAACAGGAATTTAAACCAGAGAAGCGTCAAGAAGTCTCAGTCACGCCCTATTCGCGACCCTATTCCTATACCGTGTGGACAACTGCTCTCGTACCTAATTCAGAGTTCATTAGTGGCACCCATATCCCTCGGGCCAGCTAGTACTCGTCTTCCACCTGGATATGATCCTGATGCACAGTGTGAATACCATAAAGGGGCGAGAGGGCACACTATTGAAAGTTGTTGGTCATTCAAGAATAAAGTTCGAGAGCTAATTAACAACAAGCGCATAGTCTTCGAGGAAGACAACCCAGGGGCAGAGTGTGGGTATCATACTAGAACCGTAGGGCATGCTGTCGAAGAATGTAAAAGCTTTTGAAACAAGTTGCAAAGATTGACCAGAAAGGAATACCTTATCCCAAATGGTTCAACTCAAAGATCTGGGAAAGAGGAAGTACAAGAGTTTTGTGGACCAATCAGAATCCGGTACCACAAGGAAAAGGTTGAGTTTTTGGCAGATGAGATGTCTTTATCCTCTGATAATCATGTGGAGACCATGATCTCAAGAGAGGAGATGGAAGATAAGTCTAAAAGAGTTGTATTTGCTGAAGAGACCTCGAAAATTCACTTGGGAGAGCATCATACCGATACTGAGGAAGATGACGACATCCACCTTTGGATCCTAAAAGGACACCCAACAATACCTAGGGAACCATGTCAGAAACCCTGGATTGCTCCCTATGCAAATCAATGAGCGTATGGCTGAGGAAATCAGGATCCACACCAGAATCAAAACAGGCCTCGCAATAATTTGGGAAGAAGGAATGCTCCTCTTCACCCAGTTCCTGTATCGCACACTCAGCTTCTGCCACATTTGATTTGAAATTCACTAGTGGAGCCTAAATCTCTCAAGCCAGTGCCAGAACCATACCCTCCTGGGTATGATCCCGATGCACATTGTGGATACCATGCTGGATCAATGGGGAATTCAACAGAAGATTGCAAAGCTTTCCAACCCAGGGTGCAGCAATTGATTGACGAGGGATGCTGTTGCACCCCAAAATTTGCCCAACTTTTCTTCACCTAGCTTATGTTTCATTTCATGCACATTAGCATTATCATTTGAAGTTCAATGACATGTATGCAGGAGATCAAGAGGTATGATTACCAATCAAGAGCTACAAGATTATGAAGCTAGCTAAGAAGGTTATTCAGATGTTCAAGGGTTGATATCCTTGTCAGAGAAGTTAAAGGATCCTCAGAGAGAGTGATTGAAACCAAGTATAGGGGTCTCCTAACATGAGAGTTGTGGGAGGTCATCAGATGATTCTGAAGCCATGAAGTTAGACTTGAGGTCTTGAGAGAGCTAATGAGAAGTGTTGAAGATCACTTTGAGGCCTGGACAGGTCATTGTGCAAGATTAAGAAGACTCAGCCATGAGTGGTGCAATTAGTTTTTGACTGGGTCAACCCTAAGTCAACTGATGATTTGAAGGAAGTTGAGACCTAATCCAAGAGCCATGTGATCATGGATTGATACATTGAGATGTTATAAGGATGATTCCAAGGTTAACTCATCATGATTGAAGAGTTTGAGAAGTTTCAAGCTAGGGTTTCTAAGGCTTGACAGTGTAAAATCCCCTAGTTTGACCCCTATCTTCAAGGAAATTTAGCTCAAGATGTGATTGTCATATCATCTTTCCCCCAACATGATTATTGTAGAGCATGATCTTAGCTTTAATTTAAGTACTAGAAGTCCTTGATAGGGTTTGTAGAACTCAAGTTATGGCTTTGACAAGTTACAAGTCATCTGAGGCATGTGAATTTGGAGCTTGAAAGTTACCCAACTTGCATGAAACTTTTTCCCTAGAAGGATGATTCCTATGAACTTTTGGTTAACATGAATGTTGTTCCTTATCCTCTTAATTTTCCATAGAGTACTAGAAGTCCTTGATAGGATATGTAGAACTCAAGTTATGGCTTTGACAAGTCAAGGGTATTTTGGGTATTCCAACTTAGAGGCCTCAAATGAAATTTTGTTCAACTAGGTAGTTGCTCAAAATGGGGTTTTAACCTTGACCATGCATCAAGGAGACATTGAAATGGCTCAAGGAGAGACTTGGTTCAAAGAAATTTGAAAAAGAAGAATTAAAGGGATTTAATGACCAAAAATTGAAATAAATCATTTTGTGTCCGAACAAGGCAAAATAATAGGTCATTTTGATTAGAAAAATAGTTTTTGAAACTTTGGCAATATTAGAATTTTGGTTTGAGGTCATTTTCATACCATTCTATGTTGTTTCTTCATGATGAAGCAACACACCAAACTCACACCATTGGCTTGCAAGCAAGGAAATTAACATAACCAACTGATCCAATATCTCATGAGATGATGATTGCAAGCAAAATCAAGCCAGAATAGAGCCAATGCATGACTGTTATAACATGGTATTTTGAAGGAGAAATTGAAATTGAAAAATCTCCTATGGTTGGTTACAGAACTTTCTAGATGATGCTAATGAGTTCTATATAAGTGGTTGAGTGTGTTCAGCCATTTTTTTGGAGAAGATTGAGCCCTGAAGCAGAGAGTGAGGTTGAAGTTTCACAACTGCAAGTTGGAAACGGTTTCTGAATTCAAGGAAAAATCAAGGAAAAGTGAAGGTTGCATTAGCTTCAGAAGGTGATTTAGAGTGAATCTGCATCATCTTGAAGGATGAATCGAGCAAGAAGTGCATCTGTTACAAGCTCGAACACAGGTTTTAACTTCTTGAAATTTCTCTCTAATTATGTGTTTTCAGTGAACTAGAAGCATGTGGTTAGGTTCCCCTATTGACATAGATGGATTTAGGATGATCAATTGCAACTGTAGAGACAATTTAGGTTAGATTGCATTTTCGGTTGATATTGATATCTCAAGATTCAGGCGTTTTGAGGATGAATTAATGGCATGGTTGAATTACTGGTGAAATTTTGAGCAAGATTCATTCAGGAATCGTGGCGAATGGTTGGCTATAGACGAAGTTAGGGTTGTGCAGGGGTGGCCGGAAAAGCCACCGGCGATGTCTGGTTCGCGCGCAGGTTTCAGGTTTGAAATGAGGAAGATGAAATCCTCACCCTCCATTCATGTAGAAGACTTGACTCAGTCTCTCAATCCAAGCGCCCTTGATGAGCCACGTACCCTCTCCCAAAACTCACCGTTTTACTTATTCGCTGTATGGACTGAGCGTGCCTTGGTTCGAATCCTGGCTTGTGCTATTTTTCTTTCTTGTGTGAATTTCTGAAGAGATGGAAAATGAGTTGAAGCGCCTAGGCTTAGTACACAGATTGTTATCCACGCCCCCCTCTGGGCCCAATTCTTAGATTGAACTGCAATGAATTGCTATTTGTCACGCCAATTTTATTAATTTCTTTGATTTTCTTTTATTTTGTGCATTTCATATGGTTTAGAAAATAATTCATAAAAAATAGGAAAATAATCCAAATTGATCCAATTTTTTCCCCTGACTCACGAATGAGTCTAGAATTTTATTGAATAAAAATATTAGGAATTCATGCATTTGTGATTTTATGTGCCTTTTTTACATTTTAATTGATATTAAAATCATTATGGTTGATACCTTGTTTTGCTGAATTTTATGTGATCAATTGGTGATGATTGTTGAGCTAATTTTTTGTGTGTGATTAGTTTAGATATTCATGATCCTCTAGTAATTTTCCCACATTTTTGTGATGAAATTAGGTAGTAGTTTTCAGTTGAAACTTTAGGTGCTCTAGTTTTAGGGTTTAAGCTTAGTACCTTGTGATTTATGATTTATTTTTAGGGCTTTGTGGATGATTCAACCCCTGGATTTTGTATGGTAGATTCATGATTGAATTAGGTTCCCATAGTTATTTTTGTAGGATTTTACAATTGGTTTTAGTATTTTAGTTAAGATTAACTTTAGTACTAGGTTTTAGGTGATCCTAACTTGCTAATTCAACTAGAATGATCTCTTTAGTTCCCTTAGATTAGGGTTTTCCCTCTCTTGGTCTTGGATGATGATGAAGGCTTGTGTGGGCTGCTGATGAATGCATGAAGAAGCTTGGATGTGAAGATTTCCCTTCTTTTGGTGTAGTTTTGTTTAGGTGTTAAGATTAGGCTTTGTAAGTAGAGCTTCTAGATAGATTCTTTTCTTTCATAAACATGGAAGGTGTTGATCACTTCCATTCTTCCCTATGATGTAAGGTCCCCTTGTGAAGGCCTCATCCCTCCTTTGGTAGGATGTGTGGCTCTTCACAAGTTGGTAGAACCTTTGAGGGTTCCTTTCTCTGATGATGGAGTGCTTAGTGGTGACCTTTGGTCTTCACTCTGCTGTCCACTGTCCAAACCTTGCTCTTGTTAGATGAATCTTTCTCCCTTGCTAGAGGATGGAGTTCCTTGCTAGAATATTGAAGATACTAGAAGTTGATACTTCTCTGTGTTTGAAGACTGCCATTGGAGCTGAAGCTTGAAGACCAAGAAGAACAAGTTGACACTTGTAAAGGAAATCCTGCTGAGATCAAATGAAGAGCTGAAGCTTGAAGTTGGAGAACAAGTTGATACTTGTGTTTGATGCATTGAAAGCTTGAAGAAGCAAGTTGATATTTTCTATCGAAGAGAATATCCTTGAGGAACAGTTGCAGACTGAGGACTGAACTGATGTCAGAGGAGCTTTGCTGTGGAGCTGTGGAAGTTGTTGATTTGCTTTCTTTCTTGTCTGTTTGCTGGCTGTGCAACTGTATTGATGTGACTTGTTTGATTTGCTTGATGCATTAGAATAAGTTCATATTTAGATTGATTTAAGCTAGGAGCATGATTGCACTAGAGGTCGAGTTGCTCCCTCTGCTTGTATTTTTACTGTATGGCTTTGCTTGCGGGTATTCGGTAGAGCCCTGCTCCCTTGCCTATGTGGTTTGTTATTTGCTTGATGGCCTTTTACTTCTTCTGTATGATTGCAGTTATATTTTGCTTGATGGCATGTTATTTCTTCTGTATGATTACAGTTATTCATATCTGGCTTGAGGTCGAGACGAGCTTGTGGAGGTTGATGCCCCACACACATTTCCTCCCTCACTTGCATTGCATGCATTTTACAGTCGTTTACTGTTTAAGATGATGCTTTATCTGTTTCTATTTATCATTGACATGATCCCCTAGGAATCTCACTTCCTTTGATAAGGAAGTGATGATTAGAACTTTAGGTTGAAACCTATGCATGATAACTTCTAGGAGATCCCTGTTTCAAACTTCAACCGTAGGATGAATCCTTGGCATGACAACATTAGGACTTGATAGTCTCCCCTTAGTTGAGCCTGTTCTCTCTTCTCATCTCAAACAACAGTAAAAAATGTAATAAAGGCAAGTTAGTATAAGCGCGTTACGAGCCTTAAGCTACTTGGGTAATGATAATTGAGCGGCCTCCTCTCAATCGTCTAGAATGTTTAGTATACGTCCTTTGGACGATATGCGACGCATTCGCTCCCAGGTCATAGTCTCTAGTGCTGTACGAACTACAGACAAACATAAAAAAACAGTTCTTCCATAAAAGATAGAAAACGAACTTCAAACCTTTTTGCCCCGTGGGCCCGTAATTCAAAGGAAGCTTTTCTGAAGAAAAGAGTGTCGTTAACTCCCAGTTCTACCGCAAACGGTAACGCCTGAGTCTCCAAAGGTCGAGCTGCGTATGCCAAACTGCTGGAACTGTCTGTTAACCCTACTCGATAAAACAGATGAATCTGAACCCCCGTAATCCATATTATCCCGAACTATGTAAGCTATGATCTCTCATACTTGTTGAGAGTACGTAGGCACAATACTGATGTATTGGCGAGCCACCTTCCCCGTAACCCGTTGTTAGGCGAACTACGTAGACTCTGATTTCTCATTCTCTGATGAGAATACATTGGCATAGAGCGCGACGCTTTGCCGAGTAATTTTTCTTTTCTTTTCAGACCAACCTTGATAGGTAGATAGTAAAACCAACCCGTTAGATAAACACAACAAGCGTGGATCCCATCGAGTACGATGGAGGTGAGGGGTGCTAATACCTTCCCCTTGCGTAACCGACTCCCAAACCCAGACAATGGTTGTGGTGACCTTGTCTTATACCTTTTCGTCAGGTTTTTCCGATCGTTTCCTTTCCCGCTCTGAGGGATAAATAATGAAAGGTGGCGACTCTTCTGTTTTACCGGCACCTTATTTTCGCGGAAGCGACAGATGCATATCCTTTCAAGAAGGGAGTTTGGTTGTGCGTGTCCACCTCGCACCTGAATGAGTTTGGGGACTTCAAGACGCATCTTCTCAAGACAACTGATCAAGCAAGAAAAGCCCAGTTCCTCCATGCTGGCATTTTTTTTAGATCATGTTTTTTTAAGCATTTGTAGTTTCTTTTCTGTTAATTTCTACTTGCTTTTAGACATTGTTTCATATTAATGGTATTGCTAATGTGATAATCATGCATGTTTTGATCAAATCCATTCGTATTCACTCACAATTTCTAATTTATTGCAAAAATCACAAAAGTATTTCACTTCCTTTATCGCATTGCTCTTTAGCAAAGATTTGAGGGAGGATGACGAAAACGAAATACCCATAATTGCTGATAGTATGATTTCGGATAAAATATCGCTAATGATGTATAGGCATTGTTTCGAACCCCCAAACACTGGAGAAATAAGGAGTTAGTCCCTAGATAACCACTTCGAGCCTAGAAGTAGGAGTTTCCTTCAGTTTTCTAAACCCTTACACTTAACCTGGGGCAAGGGTAGTTGTACAGTTAATTCAATCCCGCACTCGAGACAAAATCCAAAAGATATGATGGTTGTTCTTCAAAGACCATTGACTTGGCGGTCTCAAGTCTCCAAAAAAATCAAAAGCCTGCTAAGTCAAGCACCTTAAAGGAGACTTAGGAAAAAAAATCAAGGCAATCCCGATGGATCTGACAAGCAAAGTCAGACCATGCAAAAGTTAGGGATCAAAAACAAAACCAAAAAGAGGTCCTCGAACCCTCGACAAAAACAAAATAAGATTCAGTGGCCACCCAAATCAAGGGGTTACGGACATCCATCAAAATAAGGTGGCTGCCGTTTCAAGCAAACCTTGAACCATCAAGTTTACACCGTCAAGCAAGTGCAAAATTAACTGAACGTAGGTATGGAGATCATTACGAAGAAAGGGTGGGTACAAATCATACTTTGAGCATAATATCCTTTGTTTCTATAACCGAGAACCAGACCGCGTTACAAACCTCAAAAGACCTAATTGAGGCGGGGTTTATTCTGAAAGCATACTATTGCGAGGTTGCGTAAACTGACTCCTACATATTTGTTAATCTTATGTATTGGTGTCATATTCTTGCTATATCTTTCACACCAATTAAATCAGTGTTGCGTTTGGATTAACAGTCCACTCGTCACACATTTTCACATCATTCCCAATAAATGATATTTTCATAACTTGCATGAATGTCGCATTAAAATTACCATTTTTGAATGAACAATTTTAATTACAAGTTAGTAATTGGCATAATGGAAATTCCAACAAAGTGCAATCAAAGAGGAACTTGATCACTCATTGGTGTTGACCTGAATTAAGACTTTCTCCTAACCCTACGAATCTGGGGCAAGTCCTTCTGAGGTTTAAACCGGGGCAGACCACTGCAAGGTTCAGACACTAGGGCAAATGGGTTCAAGCCATATCCTAGTATAATCACCGCCAAAGTTCTCATCCCAGACAAAGTCCTTCAAATACCCGGCAGACTGGGGCAAACTGGTTGAACTTGGGGCAAACTAGCTGATGGTTGAGGTCGACAAGCGTCAAAGGCCTTGGGGCAGAGCAAAAGCACGGCTAATACGCATTGGTTAAGTCGCTACGCTCACGCAATCCATATGCATTGGTTAAATCGCTACGCTCACACGATTAACACGCATTGGTTAAGTCGCTACGCTCGCGCAGTCAACATGCTTTGGATAAGTCGCTACGCTCAATGTTTGTAAGTTGTCATGACATATCAGCTAGAAGCTAGGTTCTTACCAGAACGAGTATACCACTTCTGCAAAGGATCCAACTTGGGACACCAAGAGTATTCACATCTGTCTTCTGATTGTGGCGCTGTCATATACCATGTGTCGGGAAGTCAAATCCTTTTACCAATAAAAGTCCAATCTCGCTTGGCACGTCCTTAAAGTCCAATATTTTATTGGCAACTACAAAAATCCACTCCAATTGGCACCTTCAATTCACCCTAAAAGTCCAATCTTCATTGGCAACCACTAAAAGTCCACCCCTGTTGGCATCCTCAATAACCGAAGTCCAAACCATTTCGCAACTACCAAATCCAATCCCTGGTGATATCCCCAGCAGGATTTTATCCCTAGCATACCTTTGAATTATCATAAGCACGACATGCAACATCATATCATAATCATAATCATAATCGAGCATTAGCATATCATTTGCATTCGCATCTTGCACTCCTTAGCAGTTGCATTGTTAGCTGCATGTTTGGGCATCATAAAGCATTGCATTGCATAGCGACATAGCAGGATCTAGGATTAGTTTGCAAGCATCTTGGTCAGTTCTCCAATGAAGTTGGCAGTATGACTCTGAAAAGAGTTAATACCCCGCGAGTTCAAGGAATTCTACGCCCCATCAATTCATTCTTCAACCATGCAGTCGATGATGATAATCCCCAACAACTATTACTCCTGTGGCTCCCCAAGCAGAGGTTACCTTAAAACGTTTCTTGAAGGCTTCCCCCTGCAAAGTTTGCACAACGTTGTTCCTCCAATAGGAATTTTGGCTCAATTATTCCCCAACAAATTGTGTTTAGAGATACTGCTTTGGTATCATCGAAGAACCTTAACGAATGACGGACTGCTTCGACCACCCAAAGGGGATCGTTTATACCACTTTGGTATCGCGAAGGACCTTAACGAATGAGGGACTGCTTCGACCACCCAAAGAGGTTTGTTTATACCACTTTGGTATCGTGAAGGACCTTAACGAATGAGGGACTGCTTCGACCACCCAAAGAGGTTCGTTTATACCGCTTTGGTATCGCGAAGGACCTTAACAAATGAGGGACTGCTTCGACCACCCAAAGAGATTTGTTTATACCACTTTGGTATCGCGAAGGACCTTAATGAATCAGGGACTGCTTCGACCACCCAATGAGGTTTGTTTATACCACTTTGGTATCACGAATGACCTTAATGAATGAGGGACTGCTTCGACCACCCAAAGGGGATCGTTTATACCACTTTGGTATCGCGAAGGACCTTAACGAATGAGGGACTACTTCGACCACCCAAAGGGGATCGTTTATACCACTTTGGTATCGCGAAGGACCTTAACGAATGAGGGACTGCTTCGACCACCCAAAGGGGATCGTTTATACCACTTTGGTATCGCGAAGGACCTTAACGAATGAGGGACTGCTTCGACCACCCAACGAGCTTTGTTTATACCACTTTGGTATCGCGAAGGACCTTAAAGAATGAGGGACTGCTTCGACCACCCAAAGAGGTTCGTTTATACCACTTTGGTATCGCGAAGTACCTTAACGAATGAGGGACTGCTTCGACCACCCAAAGCGGCTCCTTTATACCACTTTGGTATCGCGAAGGACCTTAACGAATGAGGGACTGCTTCGACCACCCAAAGGGGATCGTTTATACCACTTTGGTATCGCAAAGGACCTTAATGAATGAGGGACTGCTTCGACCACCCAAAGGGGATCGTTTATACAACTTTGGTATCGCGAAGGACCTTAACGAATGAGGGACTGCTTCGACCACTAAAAGAGGTTCTTTTTACCGCTTTGGTATCGCGAAGGACCTTAACGAATGAGGGACTGCTTCGACCACCCAAAGAGGTTTGTTTATACCACTTTGGTATCGCGAAGGACCCTAACGAATGAGGGACTGCTTCGACCACCCAAAGAGGTTTGTTTATACCAATTTGGTATCGCGAAGGACCTTAACGAATGAGGGTCTGCTTCAACCACCCAAAGAGGATTGCTTATACTACTCTGGTATCGCGAAGGACCTTATTAGATAAGGGACTGCTTCGACCACCCAGAGAATATCAGGCTATCTTGTTCATGGTACTTTTCACTTCTCTACCGGACAAATTTTGGGGTCTTCTTATATATAATTGACTTCCACCTTAAAATGAACGCCATGCAGCAGTTCGTTCACTCAGGTTTAAGGCAGTTAGATAGGGGCATCTGTCATACCCCAAATTTGTCCTACTTCGGTATTTAATGGATGTTTTACTGCTTCATGACTTCTGGCCATGATTCTCCAAGACTTCATCTATATAGACTTGGTGTGTACTCATTGTGGTAATAATCCCTGGCAATTTATGCTGAATTCTTGTAGGAGGAGCGCGCCTCCAGCCCCTTGTACCCAAACTCATGTGTGTCCTCGTTCTCACGATCAGACAAACATGATATGATCAATAACACAAAGTACATGATTGGATCTATCTTGCTACACAGTTTTAGGAAATTTACACCCTATTTCAACTTGATTACAAACTTCTCATTTAAATGTTGTTTAAGCCTCACACTACAAGTTGCTTATTATGGTTTGCACTTAATTCAAGTTAATTCAAAGATACTTCACATGATGCTTATGGACACAGTCGGTTTGGCCACAAGCTTTGTTCGAATCAATTGCAAGTGCCAAGCTATGTTTGGATTCTAAATCAGTTTGTGACAAACTTAAATTTAGTTTGCAAATTTCAAGTCATGGTTAAATACAATTAGTCCAGAAGCGATTTCGAATTGTGGATAATGTCTTTCAATTTGCGCTTTAAAGCCATGATTGTAGTACACCTTTCAAACCATACCCAATTTTATTACAATTATGATGAAGTCTAAGAGCTGCTCAGTTTAGATGCAGTGTGTTGGCAGATGGATTCGTTTTCACTTTGCCAATTACTTTCTACCATCTAAGAGCTGCTGAGTAGGAAGTCTCCAGGGTTGCGTCGGAGTAAGAAGATTAAAGACGAAGGGCGCTCGATTATTTCCAAGAGTGTTACATTTTGCAAGGGAACGCTACATCTATAAAGCTCAATGTAAAACCACCTACATACAATACTGTGGAGTATAAAAAGGAGTTTCCATATTTTGTATGTACTATGGATTTCAACTGTACAAGTTACATTGGAGAAGCAGCTAGAAGAAAAGAGGAAGCGAAGGATTTAGCAACTCGTGCCACTATTCTTTCAATCCTAGATAAATCCGACTCGGCGATTATACTAGTTCAGATGATAAAGGCAAAAATTATGCTTTTCAAGTCTTTTCAATCAAAGACCTTGCAACCCACTTGTGATAATGTAAACAAGGGCATTGCTGATCCTGTGGGTAATGATAATATTGAAACCGCACGTTCTGAGCCTGGCCTAGTTGTTTCCACACATCAACAATCTGAGATGCCAAAATCTTCACGGAGCTGCACCAACTAAAAATCCGCAACTTGCGTCGGATGCATCTTGTCAATCGGCAATAGTCTCGTCCTTCAACCAGCGGCATCTACCTTCAAAAAACAACATTACAAAGATTAGTTTGCAACCATTGGAGAAAATTCAGCAGAGTTACAGGGATACGATGCTAGAGATAATTGATAAAAAATGAATTCATGTATTGAAAATCAATCCCAAAAGCAGCACATGTCAAAACGTCAAAGAAAGAGCTTAAATAATAAATAACATTCAACAAGTTGATTACCAGGTTTTAGCCTAAAAAGGTGTCCTCACAACAAGTTTGACAGGGTGACAAGGTTCTACTTCCCAAAAGTGTAGAAGACGGTTTTCGCACGAGGAAAATATTTGTCATCACTCATGTTGCTCACGCAAAATCAACCGTGACAGGTTCCCTTGTTGTCGCTGCTGGAAGTTGCTACTGCGCTTCATACGAAAAATGGAGCATCACCGTTGATGAAATGTGCTAAGGGAGTGTGTGTAAACAGAAGTGTGTTGCGGAAGGATTTTGGAGAAGGGATCAGGCATGTTCTTGTGCTTCAAGGTGATGGAGATAAGGCATATCAAGCCTTTTCAAGAATAATTGAGAGTGCCCAGGCCATTATGGTGATATTCAATGATTTTGAGTCTCACAAGAAGGCTAGACCTGCACAAATCATAACAGTAGGATCAATATTACAAAGTTACCACCAATACCACTTGATGTATCACATGACACAAGTTTGAAACCTGCACCTCAAAACCAATCATTGTTAAGCTTCCTAAGTCGGTTTATCAAACCGCAATTACTGGCTGCTGTTAAGGTTAAAAATCATTCGGTGAATCAGCACACGGCTCGTGAAATCATTATGCAGGAATTACTCGCGGTTTTACTCTAAAAAGCCAAACAACAACGGTGTTGGAGTAGCTGTTGGTTCAATCAGAGCAGGAGTTGTACTTTGATTGAAAAAAATCATGAAGGTATTACATTTGTTCCACCCTGCCTCAGATAAGATAAGCACCTGCAAAACCAAATACAGAAGTACGTGATTCAAGGCCATAATCATTTTATACCACTACTCAAATGGATGTAGGAAACTGATTGCGATAAGTGCACGTGTTCACATACTTGCGCAGAATTGTTGTTATTTCGGATGCAAAGAATTATGTTATATTCATTGTGTTACTCCATGACAGCATCAACCAAGCCTTCATTTACCAAGTAGCTAACCACATTTCACACCGTAAAAAGTTGTGTCACAACCATTCGCACATTTCTTCGACCTGTACCTGCAATACGCACAAGAGCTAAATGATTCCAAAGCCAATCAGACAATCTAAAGGTTAATAAGACAAAGTATATATGGAAAGTTGATAGATCACATACAGTTTGTATTGCTGTCCAAAAACTCAGCCTGCACCAATTCTATTACTGAAACATTTGTCAACCATTTTGATGACTATCTTCATGCTCCCACCATGATTTCTCCCATGCCCTGCAAAATGAGAAGAGAAAGAGTAAACATAATGCTTCAGATGGTTCAAACTGATGCAATAAATGAAAAGAATTATCAGAATCACTCTCACAAGTTTAATCCTGAACTCAATACTAGATAAGTAGGAATTCTATTAGAAATGTTTCGCCCATCGGATGTACCAACAACTGTACCCAGATATCCTAGTTTGAACGAAATACTCTCTGCCTCAATGTTGCAACTTCCACCAAGGAATGGTGTGTTTCATCAGACACCACTCTCTGAGGATTCATATCTGTCTAAGATGAGCCATAGACATCTAAATAGACTTGAGGAGCCTACTGGTTGGGCCAATTATGTTATCGGTCAGTCTGTTCCATCCCAAGCTTCAAGGAATCAGATTCTTGCAATAGCATATGCTAATACTCCAGAGGGAGCTTATGCAACTAGGGCGGTCAGCAGGTATACTCCATCACTGCCATATCCTCAATAGGCACACGAGGATTTCCTTAACCCACAACCAGAGTTTCATTCATTCCTGAGCCAACACAAGCACAATGTCATGATACAGATAGGGAAGTTTTAAATACTCTGCAAGCATATTCCTTGGTGTTGCAAAGAATCTTACCATTGGATTACCTTTCAACCAGTGTTGTACATGGTTGGGCTCAAGTTCTTGAATTATCCGTCAATGCCCTGTCATCTGATATTTTCTCTCTTGCCAGGAGGCATGCTTCTGAACCTGTTGCAAAATTTCATGATTCCATCAAATGCAGTCATGATGAGCTATGTTTTAGAGCGGAGAAGTATGGAAATATAAATGTTGGAAAAAGAGTTTACTGAAAATAGAGAGTTCCATTTGTTTAGAGTCAGAATCAATAACTAAGGATCATCCTTTGTCAGCTTTCATGAAATCTGCAGTCCCCTACACAGCATACAATAACGTTATAATTCACATATACATATCGACAAATTCATGTAGTGAGAAATCATTTCGCAAATCATACACTTAGTCGCTCACCGTTTGCAAGCCAGACTGCAACTTCCGCACCACGTCAAAGATTTGTGTGTTCCATCGATACCAAATTCGAGCAAGTGTTGGATTGAGCTGGTAAATATGATGAAATTAATCTATGCAAAAGAGAGTAGACATTGGCTCAAGTTGAACTAACCCTCTCAGCAAGAAAGAAACCTGTCACATCAGAACAAAACAAGAATTAAAAGTTATATTTGAAGTTTAAAGAAGTAAATTCCACATTAGAAAATTGAGGACAGTAAAAAGCAGCATTTTCACACAGTAAAAAACCAGGGTAAAACTAGATATTTTTCTTCCTCACTACAGACAAAGAAAAGGTCACTATCAAGTCCCAGAAAAGCAGAAATCATGGTATAAACCTCTAACAGAATTGTACTACCAAAATACACCTCACCTCACACGATACCAAACGTTTTCTTCAGCAAATTTCAAATTTTCACACGTATCAAAACAAACCCTAAAATCTCCTATAAATATAATCCTAACCATTAGCAAAACCACAAAAAAAAACCTTACTGTTTCTCTGTTAAAAAGTCACCATAAACCCTCACCAAAGCTCAAATTTTTGAAGAACTTCTTAGAGCCTCACACTGAGACTTTAAGATAGTGAGCTTAGCCACATTCACGCACCTCCATATCACGACATTTTCAGCAAGGTGCAGTAAAGAGAAAGAAAGGAGTCAAAGCAAACAAGCGGATAAAGAAGGGACATTCGAGCTCACCTGAGGTAAAAATAACGAAACTAGTTCCTCATTTTAACGTTTTTCATGATGGAATATGATGTTGTCCGCTGAATGTTTGATTTCAATAATAAACATACTCTTGATTCGTGATTGTTTCTGGTTAGGGTTTGTCTTGTTTGTTTGGATTTAGGGACTCGTAGCAGGTTCGTAGAAAACGGATAGATTTGGGATTTTCATTGAGGGTTTAGATGTTGTGTTTTCAGAGGAAGAGAGAAGAAAGGTTCAGGTGAGAGGGAGTCGTTTGGGGTCTGGGAGAAGATTAAGTAGGACCTGATTCGTCTTATTTCGTTTTATGCGTTTTTGTTCTAAAACATTAATGGTTTGTTTCCTTCAAAATACTGATAGTGCACTGCCCAATTTTCTTGCCTGCCATTACACTTAAATGCCTGTTGCGTGTCAGTCTTGGGAAAGGGAAAGGATTAGTCAGAATTAAGACATCAACAACTAGGGTCTAGGTTGTGCTTCTTCACTAATTAAGTGGGGAATCGGGTTCTCCATGACCCGAGTTTTGGAAGCCAAAAGGCTCAGAATTATGGGCTTTATTGCCTTTGTTAGTGAAGCTGGGCCATTAATTTGGATTATATTAGGTTTTAATTAAGACATGAAAGTTTTTTTTTTAGATTATATTACAATGACATTTAATTTAAATAAGGTTTAGTGAACTTAATAGGGTCATATTTTAGAATTAATTACATAACATATTATTAATAGTATTATTATAGTATATTTTAAAGTATATTATCAGTAATATTATTATAGTATATTATTAGTAGTAATACTGTTTTATATCAGTAATGTATTTTAGATTTTATTTTTAAATTATGATAATTAATATTTTCTTTGTCATATGGATTTATTTAAATTCTATTTAGGATTTTTATCAAATTTATTATTTATTAAATTCAAAATATTTTGTTTTAAACTAGAATAAATAAAAATCCGTTTTTTTGAATTTGTATGAAAGTGGTGGATCCTTGGAGTCTAGCACTCCTTGGATCCTTAAGCGACCGCTCTCGAGGTGCACGCCTTGAGTTGTGGTCGTTTCGTCTTTCATCTCTAAACTACCCAACCTTGTTTAAACCTTAGAAAGTAGGTCTAATTCGAACGATACGCCTACCCTAGCTTAACCCACCTACGCAAACTTATTCAAACCATTTTTTTTCTCAATTAAAATTACGAAAGTATCGAGTTCTTGGAGTCGCGCATTCCTTGAATTCGAGAGCGACAACTATTGAGGTGTACGCCTTGATTAGCGTGTCATTCGAACTTTCATTTCTAAAACACTTCCTCTAAATATTTGGACAAGTATTCACTGTCCAACAAATATATTTCGTAATTAATTGGATGAAAAAGATGCCGTTGGGATCCAACATTCCAACGATATCCCGACTAATTGGTTACGAGGCCGACGCCTCGCTTATCGAATAGTCGTCATTCCTCCTAATTTTTCAAACCATCTAATCTTGTTCCTCACCTTCGTGCGATCGAGTCTAAACCCTAGTTTGTTTCTAAAACATACGTAAAATTCAAATTATTTTCTTAACTAAATTGCGAAAGAATGGAGTTCTTGGAGTATCGCATTCCTTGAATTCTTGAGTAACCACTCTTGGGGCGTACGCTTTAGGTTGTGGGTTACTCGACCTTTCGTCTATAAAACACATGCCCTAATTATTTGGACAAATATCGTCATTGTCCATTCAAATATAATTTCATAATTAATGGAGTGAAAAAGGTATCGTTGGGATCTAACATTCCAACGATATCCCGACTAATTGGTTGCGAGGCTGACGTCTCGTTTATCGAATAGTCGTCATTCTCCCTTAAAATATTCTATCCAACTCTCTTTTCTCGCCCCCGTGCGATTGAAACTTTCTCAAATACAATTTCATAATTAATTGAATAAAAAAGGTATCGTTGGGATCTATCATTCCAATGATATCCCGATTAATTGATTGCGAGGCTGACGTCTCGTTTATCGAGTAGTCGTCATTCTCCCCTAAAATATTCAACCATCCAAACTCCTCTTTCTCGCCCCCGTACGATTGAATCTCCCTTAAATACTAAATTCCTCACCCTCATGCGATTCCCAACTCAAACAACTTTCCCAAAGAACATTGTTTATTCCCTTCTTCCACGCATAACAAACTAGTGCTTCAGCCTCCCCTAGCGAGCAGACAAGCAAATGTTTAGCAGCTAGAATGCGACATAAACACTCGTTCGTTCACAAACCAAATCGTAGTTAGCCGAACTACGACTGCTCTGATTTCTCATTTATCAATGAGAATACGTAGGCACAAGATTGCGATGATCTTGGCGAGCACAAATCCCTCTTTTACCCGTAGTCCCATGAACTACGAATGCTCTGATTTTCCACTTCTTACAAGTGAAGATGCATAGGCACAAGGGCCCCAATCCTTGGCGAGCACCCTATCTAAAAACCACCCATTCCCCCGTAGGAGAAACCTTAGAAGAAAACAAGCGTAGCTAACTTTACTCTCGAATCGAATCAAGAGGTTCCCGTTGAGTACAACGGACGGAGAGGGTGCTAATATCTTCCCTCTGCGTAATCGACTCCCGAACCTAGAATATTGGTTGCGATGACCATGTTCTTATCTCTTAAAGGTTTTATTGATATTTTCCTATTCCATCCTTGGAATGAATAAAGTTCGGTGGCGACTTTGTTCGAACGTTTTTTCCGCGTCCATCGCGAGGATCGTATTTTTCGAGGTACGACACTATCCAAAGCAGGCATTCGTTAAATAAAGCGAGCATCGAACCCAAAGGCCTGATCAACCGCAGCTGGTCTTCTGCTAACCAAAGCAGGCATTCGCTAAATAAAAGCAAGCATCGAAACCGAAGGTCGGATCAACCGAAGCTGATCTTCTGCTAATCTAAGCAGGCATTCGCTAAATAAAAGCGAGCATCAAACCCGAAGGCTGGATCAACCGAAGCTGATCTTCTGCTAACCAAAGCAGGCATTCGCTAAATAAAAGCGGGCATCGAACCCGAAGGCTGGATCAACCGAAGCTGATCTTCAGCTCATCGAAGCAGGCATTCTCAAAATAAAAGCGAGCATCGAACCCGAAGGCCGATTCAACCGAAGCTGATCTTCTGCTAACCAAAGCAGACATTCGCTAAATAAAAGAGAGCATCGAACTCAAAGGCCGGATCAACCGAAGCTGATGTTCTGCTATCCAAAGCAGGCATTCGCTAAATAAAAGCAAGAATCGAACCCGAAGGCCGGATCAACAGAAGCTGATCTTCTGCTAATCTAAGCAGGCATTCGCTAAATAAAAGCAAGCAACAAACCCGAAGGCTAGAACAACCGAAGCTGACTTCTCCTCCTCGACGCAGGCATTCGCTAAATAAAAGAGAGCATCGAACCCGAAGGTCGGATCAACCGAAGCTGATATTCTGCTATCCAAAGCAGGCATTCGCTAAATAAAAGCGAGCATCGAACCCGAAGGCCCGATCAACAAAAGATGATCTTCTGCTAACCAAAGCAGGCATTAGCTAAATAAAAGCGAGGATCGAACCCGAAGGTCAGATCAACCGAAGCTGATCTTCTTCTAACCAAAGCAGGCATTCGCTAAATAAAAGCGAGCATCGAACTCGAAGTCCCGATAAACAGAAGCTGATCTTTTGCTAATCTAAGCATGCATTCGCTAAATAAAAGTGAGCATCGAACCCGAAGGCTGGATCAACCGAAGCTGATCTTCTGCTCCTCGAAGCAGGCATTCGCTAAATAAAATCGAGCAACAAACCTGAAGGCCGTATCAATCGAAGCTGATCTTCTGCTAACCAAAGTAGGCATTCGCTAAATAAAAGCGAGCATCGAACCCGAAGTCCGGATCAACCGAAGCTGATCTTCTGCTATCCAAAAGGCATTCGCTAAATAAAAGTGAGCATCGAACCCGATGGCCAGATCAATCGAAGCTGATCTTCTGCTAACCAAAGCAGACATTTGCTAAATAAAAGCGAGCATCGAACCCGAAGGCCGAATCAACCGAAGCTGATGTTCTCCTATCCAAAGCAGGCATTTGCTAAATAAAAGAGAGCATCGAACCCGAAGGCCCGATCAACCGAAGCTGATCTTCTCCTATCCAAAGCAAGCATTCGCTAAATAAAAGTGAGCATCGAACCCGAAGGCTGGATGATTCGAAGCTGATCTTCTGCTAACCAAAGCAGGCATTCGCTAAATAAAAGCGAACATCGAACCCGAAGGCTGGATGAACCGAAGCTGATCTTCTGCTAACCGAAGAAGGCATTCGCTAAATAAAAGCGAGCATCGAACTCGAAGGCCGGATCAACCAAAGCTAATCTTCTGCTAACCAAAGCAGACATTCGATAAATAAAAGCGAGCATCGAACCCGAAGGCCGGATCAACCGAAGATGATGTTCTGCTATCCAAAGCAGGCATTCGCTAAATAAAAACGAGCATCGAACCCAATGGCTGGATCAATCAAAGCTGATCTTCTACTCCTCGAAGCAGGCATTCGCTAAATAAAAGTGAGCAACGAACCCGAAGGCCCGATCAACCGAAGTTGATCTTCTGCTAACCAAAGCAGGCATTCTCTAAATAAAAGCGAGCATCGAACCCAAAGGCTGGATCAACTGAAGCTGATCTTCTACTCCTCGAAGCAGGCATTCGCTAAATAAAAGCGAGCATCGAACCCAAAGGCTGGATCAACCGAAGCTGATCTTCTTCTCCTCGAAGCAGGAATTCGCTAAAGAAAAGCGAGCAACGAACCCGAAGGCCGGATCAACCGAAGTTGATGTTCTGCTATCCAAAGCAGGCATTCGCTAAATAAAAACGAGCATCGAACCCGATGGCCCGATAAATCGAAGCTGATATTCTGCAAACCAAAGCAGGAAATTGCTAAATAAAAGCGAGCATCGAACCCGAAGGCCCGATCAACCGAAGCTGATCTTCTGATATCTAAAGCAGGCATTCACTAAATAAATGCGAGCATCGAACCCGAAGGCTGGATGATCCGAAGCTGATCTTCTGCTAACTAAAGCATGCATTCGCTAAATAAAAGCGAGCATCGAACTCGAAGGCTGGATCAACCGAAGCTGATGTTCTGCAAACCAAAGCAGACATTTGCTAAATAAAAGCGAGCATCGAACCCGAAGGCCGGATCAACCGAAGCTGATGTTCTGCTATCCAAAGCAGGATTTCGCTAAATAAAAGCGAGCATTGAACCCAAAGGCTGGATCAACCGAAGTTGATGTTCTTCTATCCAAAGCAGGCATTCACTAAATAAAAGCGAGCATCGAACCCAAAGGCTGGATCAACCGAAGCTGAGCTTCTGCTCCTCGAAGCAGGCATTCGCTAAATAAAAGCGAGCAACAAACCCGAAAGCCCGATCCACCTGAAGTTGATCTTCTGCTAACCAAAGATGGCATTCGGTAAATAAAAGTGAGCATCGAACCCAAAGGCTGGATCAACCGAAGCTGATCTTCTGCTCCTTAAAGCAGGTATTCGCTAAATAAAAGCGAGCAACGAACCCGAAGGCCGGATCAATCGAAGCTGATCTTCAGCTAACCAAAGCAGGCATTCGCTAAATAAAAGCGATTATCGAACCCGAAGGCCGGATCAACCGAAGCTGATGTTCTGCTATCCAAAGCAGGCATTCGCTAAATAAAAATGAGCAACGAACCCGATGGCCCGATCAACCAAAGCTGATCTTCTGCAAACCAAAGCAGGCAATTGCTAAATAAAAGCGAGCATCGAACCCGAAGGCCCGATCAAGCGAAGCTGATCTTCTGCTATCCAAAGCAGGCATTCGCGAAATAAAAGCGAACATCGAACCCGAAGGCTGGATGAAGTGAAGCTGATCTTCTGCTAACCAAAGTAGACATTCGCTAAATAAAAGCGAGCATCGAACCCGAAGGCCGGATCAACCAAAGATGATGTTCTACTATCCAAAGCAGGCATTTGCTAAATAAAAGCGATCATCGAACCCAAAGGATGGATCAACCGAAGCTGATCTTCTGCTCCTCGAAGCAGGCATTCGCTAAAGAAAAGCGAGCAACGAACCCGAAGGCCCGATCAACCGAAGTTGATCTTCTGCTAACCAAAGCAGGGATTCGCTAAATAAAAGCGAGCATCGAACCCAAAGGTTGGATCAACCAAAGCTGATCTTCTGCTCCTCGAAGCAGGCATTCGCTAAATAAAAGCGAGCATCGAACCCAAAGTCTGGATCAACCGAAGCTGATCTTCTTCTCCTCGAAGCAGGCATTCGCTAAATAAAAGCGAGCGACGAACCCGAAGGCCGAATCAACCGAAGCTGATCTTCTGCTAACCAAAGCAGGCATTCGCTAAATAAAAGCGAGCATCGAACCCGAAGGCCGGATCACACGAAGCTGATGTTCTGCTATCCAAAGCAGGCATTCGCTAAATAAAAACGAGCATCAAACCCGATGGCCCGATTAACCAAATCTGATCTTCTGCAAACCAAAGCAGGTATTCGCTAAATAAAAGCGAGCATCGAACCCGAAGGTCGGATCAACCAAAGCTGATCCTCTGCTAACCAAAGCAGGCATTCGATAAATAAAAGCGAGCATCGAACCCGAAGGCCGGATCAACTGAAGTTGATCTTCTGCTAACCAAAGTAGGCATTCGCTAAATAAAAGCGACCATCGAACCTGAAGACCGGATCAACCGAAGCTGATCTTCTGCTATCCAAAGCAGGCATTCGCTAAATAAAAGAGAGCATCGAACCCGATGTCCCGATCAACCTAAACTGATCTTCTGCTAACCAAACAGGTATTCTCTAAATAAAAGAGAGCATCGAACCCGAAGGCCGGATCAACCGAAGCTGATCTTCTGCTATCAAAAGCAGGCATTCGCTAAATAAAACCGAGCATCAAACCCGAAGGCCCGATCAACCGAAGCTGATCTTTTGCTAACCAAAGCAGGCATTCGCTAAATAAAAGCATGTATCGAACCTGAATGCCGGATCAACTGAAGCTGATCTTCTGCTAACCAAAGCAGACATTCTCTAAATAAAAGCGAGCATCGAACTTTATTGAGGGATCAACCAAAGCTGATCTTATGCTTACTAAAGCTGGCATTCGCTAAATAAAAGCGCGCATCAAACCCGAAGGCCGGATCAACAGAAGCTGATCTTATGTTAATCTAAGCAGGCATTCACTAAGTAAAAGCGAGCATCAAACCTCAAGGCTGGATCAACCGAAGCTGATGCTCTGCTCCTCAAAGCAGACATTCGCTAAGTAAAAGCGAGCAACGAACCCGAAGGCCCAATCAACCGAAGCTGATCTTCTGCTAACCAAAGCAGGCATTCGCTAAATAAAAGCGAGCATCGAACCCGAAGGCTGGATGTACCGAAGCTGAGCTTCTGCTAACCAAAGCAGGCATTCGCTAAATAAAAGCGAGCATCGAACCCGAAGGTTGGATCAATCGAAGCTGATCTTCTGCTATCCAAAGCAGGCATTCGCTTAATAAAAGCGAGCATCGAACCCGAAGGCCCGATCAATAGAAGCTGATCTTCTGCTAATCTAAGCAGGCATTCGCTAAATAAAAGTGAGCATCGAACCCGAAGGCTGGATCAACCGAAGTTGATCTTCTGCTCCTCGAAGCAGGCATTCGCTAAATAAAAGCGAGCATCGAACCTGAAGGCCGGATCAACCGAAGCTGATCTTCTGCTAACCAAAGCAGGAATTCGCTAAATAAAAGCGAGCATCGAACCCGAAGGCCGGATCAACCGAAGTTGATCTTCTGCTATCCAAAGCAGGCATTCTCTAAATAAAAGCGAGCATCGAACCCGAAGGCCCGATTATCGCTACTGCGAAAATCGGCGCCGGCTATGACAGAAGAGTCGCCACGGTGTGTTATTAATCCCACACGAGGGAAAGGAAACGCTCAGAGTAAACCTAACGCAAAACGGGAAAGGAATTGTCGTCGCAACCAAATTCCTGGATTCGGGAGTCGATTACGCAAGGGGATCCACGCTTGTTTTCTAGTACGGATTGTTATTCTATCTACTCTACAGGTCTGGGTTAAAAAGAAAAGAAAATGACTCGGCAAAGTATCGCACTTTATGCCTACGTATCCCCGTATGGAACGAGAAATCAGAGTCAACGTAGTTCGCCTACCTACGGAAAAGGAGGGAAGGTTGCTCGCTAGGATACGGCATCCTATGCCTACGTACTTTCATACAGCATGAAAGATTAGAGCAAACGTAGTTCGAGCTACGGAAGAGACAAGCTTGTCTGACTGGTTTTTTATTACCTTATGAAAGGGTTTTTCTTGATTAAGAGTTCAAGCGGACAAAATGACATTTTGATGTTTGTTTTGAATCTTTTGCGAAAGAAGTGTTTTTTAGGTTGTTTGCAATCTCTGACGTACTAGAGACTATGATTCGAGAGTGACTACGTCGCATGTCACCCTAAGGGTAACACACTAAGCAGTCAGATTACTGGAAAGTGACCCTCCAGCAACCCTTTCTCAAATAGCTTAAGGCTCGTAACGTACGACATCGATTAACCTTATTACTGTATTTTTGAGTTGTTTTGAGATAGAAGAGAAAGAAACTCTAAAAAGCCTAGGGTTGAAAGGGAATAAAAAACTAACCTAATGTTGTCATGCATGGATAAGAATCCTATTGTCTGTCATAATTCCCTCCTGCACAGAGAAAATTAGAGATCCTAGGGGATAAACAGAAAAGAAAGCAAGCAAATACAGTAAAATGCATGCAATGCAGCAATATAAGAGAGGCAAGAGAGAAAACAATAGGCAAAGTGAATCAACATTCACTTCAAACCTAGGGGGAAAGCTACACAAGCCAACAAACAATACAGAAAACAAAACCCCAAAGCAGAGGAGGCAGCCCAAACAACAGCACCAATCTCCTACAGCAAACAGCAGCTCTGACAGCAACATATGATTAAACAGCAAAAGATTGACAGCAACAACCTTCATCTTCATGAATAACTCCCATCTTCAAGCTCCACTAAACCTTCAATCTTCAACAAGCATCAAGTTTCAACAAGCTTCAAACTTCAACAAGACCCCAGCTCAAACCAGCAAACTTCAACAAGTAAACAACTTCAACAAGCCCCTAACCTCATCTTCAACAAGCAGCAAAACCCTAGCTTCAACAAGCCACCAACTCCAACAAGCACAAACTCCTAGCTTCAACAGGCTTCCCCAAGGGAGAATCATTCAACAAGATCAGGTTATAATATTAAGAAACTTAATGACAACCAAAAGGAAATCACTAAGAACTTAACATTGCAAATTGACAGACATCCTCAAGGTTCTACTCATCCAAAGCATGCTCTACATCCCTCCTAAGGAGAGATGGAACTTCTTTGGGAAGACCTTGTGTCATAGGATGGAATAGAGGCACAAGAAGCTCTCTATGTTTGAAAGAAGAAACAAAACTATTCTAAGGCTCTTCCTACATATCCTAAGCCCCTGACAAGCACTCCATCAGATGAGAAATCCCAATTCTAAGCTCCTTCAAAACATCCAAAGCATCTTCACTTGATCTTCAATTCATCCAAGCAAAGTCCAAGCTAAAGGCTCACCCAAGATAGCCCAAACAAAGTGAACAAGCCAAACACTCCAGGGAGAAACCCACAAACATCACACCAATTGCAAAATACAAATAAAATGCTAAAAAGGTCACAAAATCCTAATTAAATTTCTAAGGGAACCTAAGCCAATACCCAATACCCCATATAAATCCCAGGACCTAAATCAAACCCTAAGTCCCCAAACTATGTTCTAAACTACAACTAGTTGTTTGAAACCCTAAATCTAACACTCCTTATGCTCACCACTCAAATTGGCCTAAGTTTTATTCACAAAAATATGATAAAATTTCTAAGGGTACATGCTTCTCTAAGCTAACTAATCCAACAAGAACCAATTCAAAATTCCTCACCAATTGATCACAATAAAATCAGCAAGAACTTGTAGCAAATATACAAAATTAAAGAAAAATAATAAAATGGAGAAAACAAAATTAAATTGAAAAAATGGATGAAAATGAGATTTCTTGATTTCAGAAAATCACAATTAAATCCAGGATCATGGAGATATTTTTAAAATATTTTTTGGATTAAAATTGGATTTAATATGGATTTTAGAAATCAAATGAGTTAAAATAAATCAAAAAAAGAATAAAAAGAAAATAAAATGCTGAATTAAATGATATGCGTTGGATGAGAAGACTGGTAAGCGCATCCAAGGACCCTGAGCATGTCCACGCGTGCATGACATGGCTGATGACTCACAAGCTGAGTCAATAAATGAAACGTTGCGTATTGAATTAATGGAGGGAGAGCCGAGTTCAAATCCTATCCACACGATCTGTGTACAAAGTCCATCTGAAGGACTGATCCAAGGGCCAAGAGGTCGTCTTCTCCAAAGTTCAGGTGACTTAAGACTATTCTCAGGTGGTGTTCCACGGTGGAAAACACCGTCTTCTCCGGCGAAGGTCCACTTGCAGGTGACCAGAAATCACAAAGATTATACCTATCTCACTCAAAATTCCATGCTGATCATGAATCTGATCTCAGAATTTCTCAATTCCTTCTAGATTCTCAAACCCGATAGCATTTCCAAAACATGTCACATCTTTGATCTTTACTAAACTCAAATCTAAAGCCATAAGAATGATCCTCATGTCACACTGGTCATCCTAAGCTATCACAATCATGTTATTTTCTCAAGATCACATGTAACTGAATCCAAATAGAAATTGGTGCACTCCCTCGATCATCACCAAATGATGCCAAACCAAGCCTAAATCGTTCTACCAATCATAGGGAACCTAACCACATACACATTGCTAACTAATTCAGCCTAGATCAATAGGAAATCCAAGAGTTACATACCTGTGAAAATTGACTCAACAGAAGTAGAAGATGATGGATTCAAGCTTTGCAACTCTTCAAACACGATCAGTGAAGCAAGATGAAGCTTCTAGGCACTTCAATTTGGCTTGATCTAGATCCAAACTCCAAAACCGTTTTCAGTTAGAACCCTTGAAAGTCAACTTGCTATCTTCACTCTCTCCATGAATTCTGCACCAAACTTCATCTGGAATCATTCTAGAGCTTAAATAGAAACTATTTGTGGGCTTTTGCAATCCAATTCAGGCCCAAATCTGTTGATCCAAAATTCTGATTTACTCTTGAAAATCCAATGCACCTGTCATGATTTGCTTGCTACAGTTGGCTCTAGAATGTTCCTTTCAACTGCAAATTGGATTTGGGATATGTTTGGATAGCTAGCTCAGCCTGAAATGCTTTGATTCTTGTTTTGGCATTGTAACTTGTAATGTAAGAAAGCACTTTTCAAAGCAAGTCATAAAATTAGGGCTCATCTCAAAATTTTGATATTGCCAATGTGTTTGAAATCTAATTTCCATTCAAAATGACTACCCATATGCCATGTTTATGTCTTATAATTCAAAAATCCCAATTTCCCTCCTTTGAATCATTTGAAAAATCCCCCTTTTTAGGCCATTTTGGATCATTTTGGGAAGCAAGCCAATTCAATCCCTCATGACTTTTCACCTGACCTAAAAACATTATTCTAAACACATTTCATGTTGAACACTTTTTCATTTGAGGAGTGGAAGATAGAGATTTTGACACATGTTGAAAAAGGACCTATAATTCAACTTTCCCAAAATACCCCTGGATTGCCAAGATCATAACTTGAGTTCCACAAATCTCCTTGAGGACTTCTAGTACTCAAATTAAAGCTAAGATCAAGACCTACAACTCTTATGTTGACTAAGAATCCAATTGAAAACTCCTTGAGGGGCAAACGTTGCTTGGAAGTCAAGTGACTTTCACAGATAAATTTCAGTGTCCTTTGGTGACCTGTAACTTGCAAGAACCATAACTCGAGTTCTACAAATCTTCTTGAAGACTTCTAGTACTCAAATTAAAGGTATTGTGAATCTCTACAAGTTTCATGTTGGCAAAAGATCCATTTGAAACTTTTATTTTTACTTATGTGGCTTGGAAGTCCAGTGCCATACAAGGGATTTTACCCTAGGAACCCTGTCTCAAACACCTCCAACCACTCTTGATTCTTTTGAACTTGGTCTTGGCTCACCCCCACACATGCTTCAACATATCAATACATGACTTCCATGACCTAGAGCTAGATCTTGATGCCCTTTCTTTGCTCTCCTTGACCTAGGGTTACCCAGATGAAACCCTACTTGTACACACCTCAACCATGGCTCCTGAACTTGATACAATGACTTGTCTAAGCTTCAATAGGGCCCTCTAGGCATCCCATGAGATCCATACACACCTCAGATTCACATTCCCTGTTGATGATCTTCAATACACCTCAAATTAGGAGAGAAATTCCCCTGTGGGCCCTCAAACTTCTCATGACTTCAACCCTTCTCTGATGACTTGGATGGTCTCTCAGGCTCAGATAACACCTCTAGATAGGCTTCTTTTGACATAAATGGCACTTGATCCCTTCTTGGATGACTTGATATGCTATGGTATGCAAATGATTGTTATGTGCATGATGTAACTATGCAAAGGAAATGCAATGAAACATAAATCAGGCAAGAAAAGGTTGAGCAAATTTTGGGGTGCGACAGCTGCCCCTATTCAAATGGCTTGGACCCGACTGGGTGAAGAGTGAACGGCCTTCAAACAATCGAGGTACGAGATGTTTGAATACCAAGAAAATCGGAAATTTGCTAACCGCAGAAATAAACTGCACAACTGCTTGGGGAACGACATCCACCAACTGAATCTGGTTGTTACGGCAACAACTGATTCAACGTCTGATAATAATTCTGATTCCAACATCAACCACCTGTGTAATGCCACAGGTACTGAACACCTCCGTCCACAACTGGACTAATCTTGTCAACACAAGAAGAGAAACAAATTCATCAAATCACAACTAAACACCAATCGGTCCACGTCAGGACTCACATTTCGTCAACCCGAAGAAATCCCAACAGCACAGGGATAGAACTTTGTCCACGTCAGGACTCCACATTCCGTCAACATGGAGAAATCCCGGCTACTCCGCTAGGGATGAGTTGGTCGCCTCCCACCAACACGAGGAGGTCCTATCAATCATAGGCAATAAAATTCGTCGACTTCACAGGGGAAACATTTCTGTCTAATCACAGGAAACTCCATCCGCCTATCCATACAGGAACATCATCTGTCTAAACACAGGAAACTGCTTATCTCTACAGTAGCTAACTCCGTTGGTCCCAACCTGCAAACGACTTTGAGGAAGACTCTACTGGGGATAATAATATTTTGTCAATACGAAGAAATCACGGCGACTTCATTGGGGATAGACTCTTCCACCCAATAGGAATTCAATTCTGTCAATCATACTGGACAATAACTCCGCCTTATCTTTGCAGTAGCCAAACCCACTGGGGATGCCCTTCCAAGCACCTATTTCGACAACAGGCGACGACTTCTGAAATTTTGTTTATGAAACCCTGTGACGCTAACGGAACAGCAAACTTGAAGAAAATACTCCGATGGCCGGATAAGAGAAACTTCAACAAGCAACTCTGTGGGGAAAAATCTGTCAATAACTCCCAAGCCTACTTATGAAGCTATTCCATGCGGACAAAACTTTCGGACAACAACTCCAACGTCCAATCGTGAAGATGCGGTAACGCTGAAGAACTCTAAAGTCTAATTACGAAGTCGTTTGATGTTGACGACAACTCCAAGGTCTTAATTACGAAGCTGCTCAATGTTGACGTAACAGCTGCTATAGAAAACTCTTTTGGGTAATTGCTAACGACAACTCCAAAGTCTAATCATGAAGCCGTGCAACGCTGATGTAACAGCCACTCGAAGAAAACTATACTGATCTCCAAGGTCAGATCATGAAGTCTACAATGCTGACATAACAGCTACTCGAGGAAAATCCGCTAGGGAATTCCTAACAACAACTCCAAAGTCTAGTTGTGAAGTTGTCGAATGCTGACAATAACTCCAAGGTCGAATCATGAAGCCATATAAACTGATAATAACTCGAAGGTCTAATTATAAAGCCATCCACTGTTGCTAACAACTTCAAAGTCTAATTACGAAGCAGTGACACCAAGTAACGATTTCAGTCGTCTGATCGCTGAAATCCCCCCTACAACAACTTCAAAGTCAAATCATGAAGCCTTATAGTGCTGATGTAACGAACTTCAAAGTCTAGTTATGAAGCCGTGCAATGCTGACGTAACAGCACTTCCAGGAAAACTCCATTGAACTTCAAAGTCAGATCATGAAGCCCTCTAGACTCCTTCCGAGGAAATTCTAACAACAACTTCAAAGCCTAATTATGAAGCCATTGTAATAGTGATAACGTCTCCAACGTCTAATTATGGAACCTCCTATGCTGACGAACTTCAAAGTCAAATTACGAAGCCGTAACAACAAGTAATGACTTCAATCGTCTAATCGCTGAAATCTCTCTTTTACAATGCTGACAACAACTCCAAAGTCAAATCGTGAAGCCTTGACAACAAGTAATGACTTCAACCTTCAAATCACTGAAATATCTCTTTAAAATGATGACAACACCTCCAAAGTCAAATCGTGAAGCCCTGACAACAAGTAATGACTTCAAACGTCAAATCGCTGAAATCTCTCTTTTACAACAAATTCAAAGTCTATTCATGAAGCCGTTGACTGCTGAAAGCAACTTCAAAATTATGAAGCCTGACAATAACTTCAAAGTCAAATTATGAAGCCATATCATTATGGTAACAACTTCAAAGTCTAATTATGAAGCCGTAAAGTGCTGACATAACAAACTTCAAAGTCTAATTATGAAGCCATAACAGCAAACTGGGGAGAACTCTGCCGGGGAAATTCTGACGTCAACTGCCAGACATTCATCTTGACGACGAGTAATGACTTCAGACGTCTAATCCCTAAAATCTTTTCTGAAAATGCTGACGTGACAGCAACCCGAGGGAACGCTCCACTGGGGAATTTTTTACAACAACTCCAAAGTCCAATTATGAAGCCGTGTAAAAACACTCCGCTGAGGAAGAAGAGAAGTTAATCAAGCACCTCTAGTAAGGGAACATATGGCGGGATGAACGTTATCATCACATATCTCATGCCACAATTCTGAATATCTGAAAACGATCCTGAACAAGAATTCCAATTACCTGCAGGGAAGAACACTGAAAACAAAGAGGTAACCAACCTGACTTGTGTTTCAAAATGTGTATGTTCGAAAATGGCGTAATGCTCCGTACGACACGGAAATTCTACGCGTTTGAGTAGATGCAAATATGACAGTATATGCAAATGCAAATGCAGGCTCAAGCTGCCGGGGCCACTCTGATAGTGATGTCTCAACAACATGAATGCTGAGGATAAAGCCAACTCCGCTGGGGATGATCAAGTATCATAAGGTATTCTGGAAAAATAAATGCCATAAACACAACCAACTCTGCCGAGGAGAGTTTAAACATCAATTTCCACTGGGAGGAAAGAACAAGCCACCCTGCTGGTGAACAAACTTAGCTGGGGAAGAAGCGACACTTCTAGGAAAAGCACGTTGTCTGGGCACAGTTTACGAACTCGGAGCTACTACTCTGCTGAGGATCAACATCCTGTCGATGGCATGATGACCTGTGGGGAGCAAGAAAAACATCCTTCGCGGATATAAACCTTTCGAACCATCGACTTGGTTAACTATTGCGGGAATCTCCTATGCTGGAGATTGAACGTGCGCACCTTCGATTCGCTAATGAGCGCAACCTCTGCAGGGGATACTGATTCTGACTTGCTGAGGTTAGTCCTATGGACGGCTTTCCATGAGGACACTCTTTTGGGGAGAATAATTCCTCATTCAGTAAGGGATAACGTCATTCCAACTCTCTGGGAATAAGCTGCGACTAGCTGAGGAATGACACCAACTGTAATCAGGCTCTTCATCAAGAGGCCTTGGTTGGGAAGTACAATTCCTGATCATTTGCTCCAAAGGTAAGAATCCTGCAAGACACAAACGGGACAAAACAGGCCTATACAACAGAATCTATCCGGGTTAGCATCTGTGACATTACTTCAGTCAATTCGAAGTTTTAGCAATTATTGGCAATGGCCATCAAGATTATGTAAGTACAAGTTTATCAAAAAACATCGGCGTCTTTCACAAACAAAATGGTAAAGAACAAGCATCGAGTACTGAATAACATGTTTTATTGATAATGGGCCTCTGAATAGGCAAAGTTTTGTACACTGGATGTAACTCCTGAAAAGAGGAAGTTACGCACACACATACATACATATATGCACAAGAAGCATAAATAAAATACAAAACAATATTTGTATACATGTCGGCGACATGGTACAGACAAACACCATGAGCTGATCCTCCTATGACTCGCCTGACTCTGCACTTTCCCGGTACTCAATCTTCGGAAGAGATTGTTTTTGGATAGACAGCCCCCCAGGTACTCCCAAACCACTAAGTAAAGCTATATCAAATCCGGACCGCAGTCATTTGCTTTTTTCAATCCCTAACTTTTGCGTGAACCGCCCTTTGCGGGTTTTCAATTCACTGGGATACCCTTTTTTGCCGAAGTCACCCTTTTCAGGTTTTCGACTTCGCGGGTGTACATTTTTTCAATTTTATCCCTAATTTTTGCCCAATTTTTGCTTGGACTCTCTTTTTACTGTTCAGCGGGTCACTTTCAAGCAAAGTATTTTTTAACTGCGTCCGCATTCATAGGAGACGTAAAGTTTTCACCATCCATGGTGGATAGTAACAAGGCTCCTCCAGAGAAGACTTTTCTGACAATGTAGGGACCTTCGTAATTAGGAGTCCACTTGCCCCTGTGATCTGTTTGTGGGGGAAGAATCTTTTTCAAAACAAGATCGCCCGTCTGAAAGCTGCGAGGGCATATCTTCTTGTCGTAAGCTTTCTTCATCCAGCTCTAATATAACCGACCGTATGCTAAAGAAGCCAGCCTCTTCTCATCCATTAAGCTGAGCTGATTCAGTCTATTTTTAACCCATTCTGCCTCGTCAAGTTGGACATCACGTAAAACCCTCAGGGAAGGAATCTCGACCTCCAACGGTAACACCGCCTCGATCCCGTATACCAATGAGAAAGGGGTTGCCCCGGTTGATGTGCGTACCGTCGTACGATAACCGTGCAAAGCGAAAGGTAGCATCTCGTGCCAGTCCTTATATGTCACAACCATCTTCTGAACAATCTTCTTTATGTTCTTGTTGGCCGCTTCGACAGCGCCATTCATCTTGGGTCGGTAAGGAGAAGAGTTGTGATGTTCAATCTTAAAATTCTGGCACAGCTCTTTCATCATTTTATTATTCAAATTCGAACCATTGTCGGTGATAATCCGCTCAGGGATTCCATATCTGCAGATAATATCTCGTTTGATAAACCTGGCGACCACTTGTTTGGTGACATTAGCATATGATGCTGCTTCCACCCATTTGGTGAAGTAATCGATTGCCACCAAAATGAACTGGTGTCCGTTGGATGCCGTAGGCTCAATCTTGCCAATCATATCAATTCCCCACATCGAGAAAGGCCATGGTGATGACATCACATTCAGAGGACTTGGAGGCACATGGATCTTGTCCGCATAAATCTGGCATTTATGACACCTCTTTGCAAAGTTGAAACAGTCTGTTTCTATAGTTAGCCAATAATAACCTGCCCGCAGCAGTTTTCTCGTTATAGCATGCCCACCAGCATGTGTACCAAATGTACCCTCATGTATCTCTTCCATGAGCAACTTCTCCTCCTTCTCATCTACACAATGTAGCAACACCAAGTCGTGGTTTCTTTTGTACAGGACACCGTCCGGGTTCAAATAGAAATTGCCAGCCAATCTCCTAAGAGTCTTCTGATCTCGACTGGATGCCCCAACCGGATACTCTTTATTCTTCAGGAAATTCTGGATATCAAAGTACCAGTGTTTACCATCGGGAGCCTCGTCAATGGCAAATATGAATGCAGGCCTATCGAGCCGAGAGATGACAATCCGGGGAGCCTCGTTCCAGAATTTAACTTTATACATTGAAGACAATGTCGCCAGGGCGTCAACCATTTGATTTTCTGCCCGCGGCACATGATGCAATTCCACCTTGTCAAAGAAAGGCAACAATCTCCTTGCATAATTCATATATGGTATCAATTTGGGCTGACGTGTCTCCCATTCTCCTTTAATCTGGTTCACCACTAGAGCTGAGTCTCCGTATACATCCAGATGTTTGATTCGCAAATCAATAGCTTCTTCCAGACCCATGATGCAAGCCTCATATTCAGCTTCATTATTGGTAACGGGAAAAGTCAATCGGGCAGTAAAGGGGGTGTGCGACCCCTGAGGAGTAGTGATAATTGCACCTATTCCGCTACCATAAGAATTTACAGCTCCGTCAAATATCAACTGCCATTTGGAACCCAATTCTGGTCCTTCGTCCGGCAACGGTTCTTCACAATCCTTCATTTTCAGGTACATGATATCCTCGTCAAGAAAATCAAACCTCATCGATTGGTAGTCCTCAACAGGCTGCTCCACAAGGTACTCTGATAGAATGCTACCTTTAATAGCCTTTTGCGAGACATATTGGATATCGTATTCGGTTAACACCATCTGCCATCGGGCAATTCTTCCGGAGAGTGCTTGCTTCTCAAACACGTATTTGATTGGATCCATCTTTGAAATTAGCAGGGTTGTATGATTCAGCATGTATTGCCTCAAACGTTTGGCGGCCCAAGCTAGCGCGCAACACGTTTTCTCGAGCATTGAGTATCTGGACTCACAGTCGGTAAACTTCTTACTCAAATAGTAGATCGCATGCTCTTTACGTCCGGTCTCGTTGTGTTGACCGAGAACACAACCCATACTTTCCTCAAGAATCGTCAAATACATAATCAAAGGTCTCCCGGCCACTCGGGGTATCAAAACAGGAGGTTCCTGCAAGTATTCTTTTATCTTGTCGAACGCCTTTTGACAATTTTCATTCCAGGTCAACACCTGATCCTTTTTCAACAACTTGAATAACGGATCGCATGTCGCAGTTAGGTGAGATATGAACCGGGCGATATAGTTCAACCTCCCTAAACACCCACGCACTTCTTTTTCTGTTTTAGGCGTCGGCATTTCTTGTATTGCTTTTATTTTCGCAGGATCAACCTCTATTCCTTTTTTGCTCACAATAAACCCCAGCAGTTTACCGGATCTCACCCCGAAGGTGCACTTGTTAGGATTCAGCCTCAGCCTGAATTTCCTAAGCCTCTTGAACAATTTCAGAAGATTGACCAGATGCTCCTCCTCCGTCTGGGATTTGGCAATCATATCATCAACATAAACCTCGATCTCTTTGTGCATCATGTCATGAAAGAGCGTCATCATAGCACGTTGATATGTTTCCCCAGCGTTCTTCAAACCAAAGGGCATCACTTTGTAGCAAAATGTTCCCCAGGGAGTAATGAACGTAGTCTTCTCCATGTCTTCCGGCGCCATTTTGATCTGATTATAGCCCGAGAAGCCGTCCATGAAGGAGAATACGGAGAACTGAGCAGTGTTATCAACCAGCACATCAATGTGAGGAAGCGGAAAGTCGTCTTTCAGGCTCGCCCTATTCAAATCACGGTAGTCTACACACATTCGCACTTTACCGTCTTTCTTCGGCACTGGTACTATATTAGCGACCCATGACGGATAAGTTGTGACAGCTAGGAAACCAGCATCCCACTGTTTTTGAACTTCCTCCTTGATTTTCACAGCCATGCCTGGTCTGGTTCTTCTGAGTTTCTGCTTAACAAGCGGACATTCCTCTCGCAACGGCAGACGGTGCACAACCATGTCCGCATCTAACCCAGGCATATCCTCGTACGACCAAGCAAATATATCACTATACTCTCGCAGCATCTCAATCAGCCTTTGCTTGACGTCGCTCTGCAGCGCAGCCCCTATACGGATATTTCTCACAACTTCTTCCGACCCCAGGTTGATAATCTCAATTTCCTCCTGATGAGGCAGAATGATTCTCTCTTCCTGTTTCAACAAACGAGACAGCTCCTCTGGCAGGTCGCTATCCTCAACAATCTCTTCCTCTGCTTGGAATACCGGGTGCTCGAAGTCGAGACGAGTCATAGGCGGTTCGTATGAGATGTCATCTGAAATATTAGTCCTGCAAAGGAAATGGTTAAACGCTTCAACATGCAAACAAAGCAAATAACCACGTTGCCATTTATTGTTAAAGTAAAAACAAGAAAAACAGGGATCACAATATTTGAATATGAAAAACGCCTTTATTTCATGATTAAAACAGTACAATACACATAATCAAGTAGCCCTAATGTAACATCACTATGCCCCGAGTAGGACATAGGATTATTCAACAATTGATAAAACAAATCATTACTGTTTAAAAGTCACTGGGACAATTTCCCGGATGGACCAGTTGCAGAGACTTTGTCCTGGCACGCTTGGCTTGATCCACGCGTCCATATCGCTGTCGCTATCTCCGTCTTCGGCGTCAGAAATAGCGTTTATAGTCTCAAAGCACACCCCGCTTGGTGTAATCGTGACCGGTCCCTTGAACCTGGGCGCTCTTGAAGAGGACGCTGACGACGTCGTCCGATACCCTACCTCAAACTTGTCATTCTTCACGGGAATCTCCAGTATCTGCCCCCAGCCTTTAGTCTCACCAGTCTGCACTAAAGCCTGAGCCTCGTTGTAAGATGACACTGCCACATCTGACATTTTGCTGGAACACTGAGCTTTGTCTTTAATCCGCAACCCCTCGAAGGCCTGACACGGTGTCTCGTGTATTTCCCCGTCGACCTCAACATATCTGAATGATGACAGGTGACTGACCAAAATATCCTCCTCCCCGCAAACGGTAACAACACTATCACCAACCATGTATTTCAACTTCTGATGCAAAGTGGACGTTACGGCCCCTGCAGCATGGATCCATGGGCGCCCAAGAAGGCAACTATAAGCTGGATGGATATCCATGATGTAGAATTCGGTATCAAAAGTTTCTGGCCCCACCTGGAGCGGTAATGTTATTGACCCAAACACTGACCTTTTCGTTCCGTCAAACGCCCTCACAACCAAATCACTGGGCGTGCAAATAACTCCCCGTATGTCCAATTTCATCATGGATTTCTTTGGCAATACGTTTAACGACGATCCCGTATCCACTAATACATGCGACATTACGATGCCCCGGCACTCCACCGATATATGCAAGGCCATGTTGTGCTCTCGACCCTTAGGTGTTAGGTCAAAATCTGTGAAACCCAGGCTATGTCCAGCATTGACATGCGCCATTACCCCCTCTAACTGATTTACAGAAACTTCTTGGGGCACGAATGACGTATCCAGAATCTTTAGCAGGGCCTTCCGATGGGCCTCGGAACATAACAACAACGACAATATAGAAATCTTCGACGGCGTCTGCTGTAGGTGCTCGACAATTTTGTAGTCGCTCTTGCGAATCAGTGTCATGAACTCTTCTACGTCCTTGAGCGACGTGTCCTTTTCTTTTGACTGAGAAGGCCCGCTTTCACTTACTTTGGCTTTACCTTTAGCCAACCTCTCTGCTTCTATTTCAGGTGAGGTAAAGATCCTTCCGCTACGGGTCATGCCCCCCGTTCTAACAACATTATCAACAGCTCCTGCTGGTTGGCTATTCATCATAATCTTTTCACCGTTGCAATATGCTTCTAATCCATATGTCCACAGGACAGCTTTCTTACTCTCAAAGGGAACAGGCCCTACTTTGGTAATCGTAATAGTTGGCCGTTGGACGGGCGTCACTATCGTTATAGTCTTCCTCGGGATCGTCACCGTTGCAATATCATTCTGCTCGTCACATAATGCCTCCACAGGCTTCTCGACCGTATCTCGATTAAATTGCAAGGTCCCCTCGTCGATCATGGCTTGAATGCCCTGCTTCAAATCATTACAACCCTCTAGCTGGGTCCAACACTCTAAACAGTATTCATCACAACCCGGAAATACTCCCCCTATGAGCAACCTGCTTTTCACCTCACTCAATGGTGTCTTCAACTTATTAACATCCATCACCAGGTTCAAATTTTCTTCTGTTAAGATGGCATTTGCCCCATGATTAGGCATGGGCTGTTGTACAATATTGGGCCCCACTTGGGCGAAGTTGATGGCTTTACTGTCCAACAAGTCTTGAACATTATGCTTGAAAGCATGACAAGATTCTACATCATGTCCGGGCGCCCCGGAATGGAATTCACAATGCTTATTAGCATCATACCCCCTAGGAAGTACTGGTCCTGTAGGTGGTTCCATTGTCCTTTTCTCGACCAAATTCAACCCCAGCAGTGTCTGAAGAAGCTCTGCATATGTCGACGGAGGTTTATCAAATACCCTCTTCGGCTTTACATTCTGAAACCTTCCCTGACCCTGATTTTGCCTTTGTTGTGGCTGCGGTTGTTGTTGCTGTTGTTGTGGTTGTTGTTGTTGAGGAATTGGAATAGTAACACTGGCTATCTGTTGAGGTTGCATGTACTGATTTCTGCCTCTGCCCCGGCCTCTACCACCAAACACAGCACTGGTATCACCTTGTCGTCTTCCGCCGAACGCTTTTCTCGCACCCTCGGCTGAAGTAGATTCGCCTGCCTGAATCTTTCCAATTTTAATTCCATTCTCGATCCTTTCTCCCATAAGGATCATATCGGAGAAACTACCCATCGAAACATTGAGTAACTTGTCATAGTACATTCATGCCATATCGCGCCACCGCTGCGCGTACTCTTTGAAACTTTCACCATTTTTCTACGACAGACTCTGCAACTGAACTCTGTTTGGCGCCAAATCACTATTATATTTGTAATGCATAACGAAAGCATCAGCCAACTGCTTCCAGCTCCTGATCTGGGTGGGCTCCAGTCCCATGTACCACTCCAATGATGGTCCCGATAAGCTATCTTGAAAGAAATGCATGAGCATCCTTTCATCATTAGAATATGCAGACATCCTTCTATAATAAGAACATACATGGACCTTTGGGCAGGTATCCCCTTTGTATTTGACAAATGTTGGAGCCTTGAATTTCAACGACACCCTCAGCCCTGGTACCAACCCCATAGTAGTCATATCCAACCCAGCGGAGTTCTGATCAACCACACCTTTCATCTGCTCTTCGAGCATTCTGATCCTCTAAACAGGGTCAATAGGGCCCTCGGGTCCCATACCTCTTCCTGAAAAAGCGTCCTCCTGTTGATCCACATTCCAGTCATTTCCATACCCATTGTAACCCATGTTATGGCCAAACCCTTGCTGATTGTACACAGGACCCTGTCCTCGGTTGCCGAACCCCAGATTGACCCCAGCAGGTCCAAAGCCATTGTTGAAAGGAAGTGCTCCAGCACCGTTCACATTCACATTACCGAATCCCCCATTACCGTAGCCATACCCCTGATTGTTGTCGTAACCGTCATTACCGAAGCCTTGATTGTTGAACCCGAAGTTCCCGTCCTGATTGACATTGCCATACCCATTGTTTCCAAATCCAACATTATCAACGAATCCTTGATCAGCATCCACAGTGTTGCCTTTGTTGTTAACAACATGCCCATCACCACCATTCCCAGTATTGCCGTTACTAGCGCCAGCACCTGCACCAGTACCAGTGTTTTCGTTGACAGTCACAACAGGTGGAGTGACAACTGCCGGTATCTCATTCTCCCGGCGAGGAGTTTCAACAGAAATATGGTCAGTGTTGCCATTTTCGTTTGCCCGCGTCAGCAGCGGCTGCACCAAGGTCTGAAGATTCTCCTGGCCCTTGGCCATGTTCTCCATAGCTTTCATAAACAAAGTCAACTTCTCGCGGATTTCCTGCATCTCGACCTGAACTTGATCCATTGCCTTCTTACAGTTGTTCCGGGTTGAGTAGCGGTGGATTCTTTGGTCGTCAATCCTGAAAACCCTGAGAGATGCAGGAAATAAGATACAGATTCAAAAATACCGGTTATGCAATATGAGGATGCATATGGAAACGTATAAATATGCTACAGGTTATAGTCCCCCCCCCCCCCCCCCCGATTCTAGTTTTAGAGAGAAGGCCATCACGACAATGGAGTCCCCATCAGGCAAGCAAGGAATCAGAAAACCCTCGTATATAAACAAATGCCAAGAGGCAGAGTACAAGAGTACAACTGAATACAACTGAAGAGACCTCGGCCAACAAGCCTGGCGATGGTCATAATACAAGTACAAAAAGCAAGGCAAAGATGACTCAGGCCAAATGGCGCGCTCTGACATCTTCCAATATCCTCAACGTCTCCGAATGACCTAGTCTGGAGATTAGCTCTTGTATCAGTAATGCATGTCGCTCAGGAGTGGATCTTAGCTTTTTGGCGTCGTCCTTGCAGGTTCCTTCACCAAAACACTCGTCAAGTCTGCATCTCTTGGAGCTAGCCTTCAATTCACAACCTCTCGGCTTCTCGCCACGGTCACTTACTCTAAACTCAACATCACTCCTAAGTGATGTCTCTTCAGCAATCTTTGCATCCTGGGCTCTAATCTGCGCCTCTAGCGTGGCAATCTGCAGCTTCAGCTCATCTTCACGCGCCTTCCGCTTAGTAAGTGTGGTATTCCATAATGCTTCCCACTTGCCGAGTCGGGAATAAGCTTTGTTTAAGAGTTCCTTCTTGGAAGCAAGCACCTTGCTAACACCGTTCAAGGCTACTCCCACCTTTTCCTTCTTGTTGGTCTCTTCAATCAACTCTGAACCCAACCTATTAATCAACTTCGTCTGTTCCTTCACAGTGAAGGTAGCTTCATTCTTCTCATGACGCAACTGGAAGATCTCTTTCTCTAACTCATCATTGGCTTTCTTCAATTCTTCATTTTCAGCCAACAATTTGTTATAATTCTCAATCTCTACCGAAGTAGGTGCCTCAATCACTGGAAGATACAGAGGTTCCACAGCAGGATATGGCATCGAGGAAATCCTAGCTCTCTCGTGGATTCAAGTCAAATAGGGATCATGAACTTTGTTGTTGCTCTTACCAAGCAAAGCTTTCCCTCTCCTATGTATGTTAGCCCATGCACGTCTCAACCTGATCGAAACAGCCTCGTCTAATGAGCCTGTGAGATACAGAGATTCCTGTATCTCAACCTCAATAGGAGCATCTCTCAAGGCATAACCAAACTGTCTCACTAGCAGAGAAGGGTTATAGTTGATACAGCCTTTCCGTCCAATTAGAGGGACATTTGGAAAGCCACTGCAACTATATATAATATCAGTGCTAAGCATACTCCGATCAAACCAAATGATGTTCTCGGCAGACAGCCCCATCAACCGTGAAGACCAATCCAAAGTACCAACAGCATCAACAAAAGGCCCTGTCTTCGAAAGATGTCCCTGGAACCACCTGTACAAAAGAGGAAGACAGCAGGAAACATTCTTGCCACGATGTTTCTCATTCTTATAGTGAATAGAATGATAAATATCGCCCAAGAGAGTAGGAACTGGATTCTTCGAGGCAAGAATCAAGAAGGCATCTGAGTCAACAAAATCTGGCACGTTAGGAAACAAGACAGTCCCATAGATGCAGACAGCTAGAATGGCGCTGAAGGCAACCCAACATCCACTCTTCGAGCACTGGGTAGCCTTCTCAACCAGGACAGACAGGTGAAAACCATAAGCTCCGTTTAGCTTGACCAAACCTCCAGGGAACTCAGAAGCGTCCAAACTGACAATCTTAGCAAGTGTAGCCAACTCAGTCTCAGCGTCAACATGTATAAAAGGCATCTGGTCTAACACAGGAACTCCCATCATAGCAGAATACTCCTCCAAAGTGGGTGCCAGAATATAGTCGGGAAACAAAAAGCATCGAAGTCGTGGCTCATAGAACTGCATCAGAGTATATAACCCGGTAATCTCAAATATTGAAGGCCTGTACAACAAACTAAGCAATCTCCCATAAGATACTTGATAACACGAAATCATATAGACATTTTCATGCATAATTCAACTAAAGTCTAACCGTTTTCAATCCGATTTCGGGTTATTTCCGTGTATTTGTCTGATGTTTTTGCAGGTATTCAACGATCACGTCTAAACAAGGCAACATGAAGAAAAGAAGCAATCCCATATGAAATATGGACGAAAAAGGAGTGAAAACACAATGAAAAGCGCAGCAGACTGTTTTTGCTGATGTGACGACCGTCACACCTTGTGACGACCTTCATGCAGGCAAAAATGCCCCACTCAGATTACACGTCAAAAGAGCAGTTCCAATTCCCATTAAGTGGTCCACTACTCCCTAAATTATCTGCCTCAAGGTCCATCATCCTCAGAGATAACAGTTGGGATTCCACTTCTATAAAAAGGGAAGCAGGGGACTTCAGAAAGGGGGGCTGCATTCATACCACGAAGTGCTGCCGAATTTAATTTCCAGAGCAAATTTAATTTCCAGTTTTTATTTGTATTCCTTTCCTTTATTTCCCTTTTCATTTCCTCATTTCCATTTCCGCTCTTCTGTAATACCTATTGCACTGTACGATCAATTTGGAACTAAAGATCAGAATCCTGCCAACATCTGTGGAGGATCTGCCCAAAGGCCAATTGGCTTATTTACAGGTTTTCATTTTGATCAACTTCTGTTTTATTATAATGCAATTTATTATTTATTATTATTATTTATGTTTTGTTTTTCCCAATTCCATGTCTAGCTAAACTTAGGTAATCGATATGTAGTAATAATTCGAATGGGATTTGATAACTCTTGTTTGAAAACTTTCTTTTCACAAAAGTAATTTATGGTCTAAGTGTTTAAAATTGATTCACGAAATAAACTTCGTCGCGAAAGCGAGAACTTATTTAAAAGTAGTTTTGCCACGAAAGTGGGAAATTAATTAAGATATGAACCAACAAGCGAAAGCTGCGGTAAGGTCAGATAGTAAACACTAGGCATTTGTTTTATAAACAGCGAAAGCACTTTAAAACGAATTAGAATTTAAAGATTTCCAAAAAGTAATTTTAACCCCGAACGGAATACGAAAGTGTACGTTTGGCCCTTAGGATTATGATTAGCGTCAATAACCATCGTGAGACGAGAGTCTTCAAATCTCCATTTTCTGCTTAAATAAACTGTGAAAACTATTTCATACATCAGTAACTTATCAAATCCCTGAAGAACACAATTACTACGTATCGATTCAATTAATTAAAATCTAAACAGTAATCTTAGTTCCCCCTTTTAGTGACAATTAGTTCCCCCTTTTAGTGACAATCTTATTCCCTTAATACATATTCTACCTAGCTAAACATAGTAACTCCCGAGAACACTAGTTTGATTACGAGTCCCTGTGGGATCGATATCTTTTATTACTACACGATAGACTGTGCACTTGCAGTTAGTTGTATTAGACATAGAAAGTCGCGATCAAGTTTTTGGGGCCGTTGCCGGGGACCCGTTTAGTCAATAGTGTAACCTTCTGTTACGCCGTATAGACTAGGTAAACAATTTTCATTTTTCCTTTACTAGTGCTGTCGATTGTATGCCAAGTGATCGCCCATAAGGCGATATCTTGAAACCTTCAGTCGCAGAACTAGAACGCTTCTTACATCTAAGAAGCCGAATCATTGAGTACCAACTCAAACATAACATTCCTGATCATCTCACTCCCATTCCCAAATCCGAAGAAGAACCGACGATGGCTGAAGGACCTCCGAAAAACCGCTGAAGGCATACGTTACACCATCTCAGATGGAGCCTAGAAGTAGCATTGTTGCCCCAGCTATTACCCGAAATGATTTTGAGCTGAAACCATCATTGCTGTCGGCTGTACAACAAAACCAATTCTCAGGTAACGCAACTGAGGATCCGAACGAACATCTAACGAAGTTTGTACAATACGCAGACACAGTGAAAGCAAATGGAGTAACTCCAGACGCGATAAGACTTCGTCTTTTCCCATTCTCTCTTAGAGACAGAGCATGGACATGGTTACAATCGTTACCATCCAACTCCGTTACGACGTGGGAGCAATTGAAGAACGTATTCTTAGCGAGATATTTTCCACCAAGCAAAACTGCTATGCTTAGAGCTCAAATCAACGGATTTCGACAGAAAGATACTGAATCTCTCTACGAAGCATGGGAACGATTCAAAGATATGATGAGAACATGTCCTCACCACGGTCTAGAAGACTGGGTGACAATCCATACTTTCTATAATGGGCTTCTATACAATACTAGATTGACAATAGACGATGCCGCGGGCGGTGCACTTATGGATAAGCCATACGATGAAGCCTATCAATTAATAGAAAACATGTCACAAAACCATTGCCAATGGGGAGGTGAACGTACTCCAAATGAGAAAACCACAGCGAAAGGTGGGATGTACGAAATCAGCAGCCTTGAAAAGTTCAATGCTAAAGTAGATGCTCTAGCACAGAAGATTGATAGTTTGACCGTTAACCCCACTGCAACTGTCGCTGCAGTAACTCCAAATTGCGAGTTATGCGGAAGCACCACTCATAATGCACCCGAATGCCCATTGCTAGCCGGAATCCCGCCAGACCAGGTAAATTATGCTCAAGGAAATCCCTACGCAAATACCTACAACCCAGGTTGGCGAAATCATCCAAACTTTTCTTACAAAAGCGAAAATGCATTGCAAATGCCTACTGCTCCGCAAGGATATCAAAAACCAGCTGCTCAGAATGCACCTAGGAAATCAAACCTCGAATTGATGATGGAAAAGTTCATAGCTACTCAAGCTCAAACGAATAAAGAGTTCCTGAATCAAAACATACACACTAGCGAGCAAATTAAACAGTTGACAGGAAAAGTAGACGCTTTAGCCACCCACAACAAAATGTTAGAAACTCAGATATCACAAGTGGCTCAACAGCAAGCATCTGCTGCCGCACCTGCTGGCACATTTCCTGGACAACCCGAACAGAATCCCAAAGGCCAAGCAAATGTTGTGATACTAAGAAGTGGAAAAGAATTGGACGAACCGATCGATCCGAGGACCGAAAACTCAGCCATGCAACAGACACCAACTGAACAAGAAGAAAAGGAATCTGAGTTAGAGAAGAAGGAGGACAACGAGAAGGAGGATACCGCAAGTGAAAAAACTCAAGCACCTCCAGCGCCATATAAACCACCTATTCCTTATCCGCAAAGACTAATAAACTCTAAAACTTCAGGACAGTTTAAGAAATTTGTAGAGCTCCTTAAACAGTTGAATATCACTATTCCTTTTACAGAAGCGATAACTCAAATGCCGTCATACGCCAAATTTCTCAAAGAGATCCTGTCGAATAAGAGAAAGATCGAGGATAACGAAACAGTTACACTTACTGCAGAGTGTAGCGCTATTATTCAGAACCGCATGCCTCCTAAATTAAAAGACCCAGGTAGTTTCTCCATACCCTGCGTCATAGGAAAGTTCGTAATAGATAAAGCTCTATGCGATTTAGGAGCCAGTATCAGTGTTATGCCCTTATCTATATGCAAAAAGCTGAATATGGGATACCTCAGACCAACCAAAATGTCTGTACAATTAGCTGACAGATCAGTAAAATACCCAGTCGGAATACTGGAAAACGTTCCAGTACGCATAGGACAATTTTACATTCCAACCGACTTCATAATCATGGACATCAAGGAGGACACTGTAACCCCAATTATCCTAGGAAGACCGTTCCTAGCTACAGCTGGAGCAATTATAGACGTGAAGAAAGGAAGGCTAACATTCGAAGTAGGAAAAGAAAAGATAGAGTTCATTCTCACCAAGTTCTTACAAGCACCAGCAATAGACGATACCTGCTATTTAGTAGACGAAATTGACGAATGCATAAGAGAACTTGAAAATGAAGAGACCACGTATTCAGAAATAATAAAGATTCAAATACCCGACATTTCTGAAGACGACAATTGGCGTAAACCGTATAAAGACGACAACCTAAGCGAAAGCTTAGCACTGACACCAAATCATATGCCAGGTCCGAAGAACCCATCTTTAGAACTTAAAACACTACCCAAAAACCTCAGATATGAATTTCTAGACGATGAACTAAAAAGACCAGTGATAGTCAACGCCGACTTAGGACAACCAGAAACCGAAAAAGTTATTAGAAGTCCTAAAGAAGTACCCCACCGCGTTAGGCTATAACATAAGCGATCTAAAAGGTATAAGCCCTTCGATCTGTATGCATCGAATTACAATAGAGGAAGACTCTAAAACCTCTCGAGAGCATCAGAGAAGACTAAACCCCATCTTGAGCACTGTAGTCAGAGATGAAGTAAAGAAATTACTAGATGCAGGAATCATCTATACGATCTCCGATAGTGAATGGGTTAGCCCAGTTCATGTCGTACCAAAGAAAGGAGGAGTCACAGTAGTTAAAAACGAAAAAGGCAAATCGATAACAAAAAGAGTCGTGACTGGAAGTAGGATGTGTATTAATTATAGGAAGCTTAACAAGGCTACGCGCAAATATCACTTCCCGCTACCCTTCATAGACCAAATGTTGGAAAGATTAGCCAAACATTCATATTTCTGCTATCTAGATGGTTACTCAGGATTCTTCCAAATTCCCATCCATCCTGATGACCAAGAAAAGACTACATTCACCTGTCCTTACGGTACTTTTGCTTACCCCCGAATGCCGTTCGGACTCTGTAACGCTCCAGCAACCTTCCAAAGATGCATGATGTCAATCTTCGCAGATTTCATAGACGACATTATGGAAGTGTTTATGGGCGATTTCTCGGTATGTGGACAAAGTTTCGAAGGATGCTTACAAAACTTAGAAATGGTACTAGAACGTTGCGTAAAAGTAAACCTCGTCCTAAATTGGGAGAAATGCCATTTTATGGTCCGACAAGGAATAGTTCTAGGACATGTCATATCAGATAGAGGGATTGAGGTAGACAAAGCTAAAATAGAGATTATAAAAGATCTCCAACCTCCAAAATCTGTACGAGAAATACGGAGTTTTCTAGGACATGCCGGTTTCTACAGAAGATTTATAAAAGATTTCTCGAAAATCACAAAACCTTTGACCGGCCTGTTAATGAAAGATGCTGAGTTCGTCTTCGACGATGACTGTTTAAAAGCATTCGAAACATTGAAATCAGCCCTTATCACCGCACCAATCATGCAACCACCAGATTGGAGACTACTGTTTGAAATCATGTGCGACGCGAGTGATTACGCTGTAGGCGCAGTTCTAGGACAATGGAAGGACAAGAAACTCCATGCTATCTACTACGCCAGTAGAACCTTAGATCCTGCCCAAATGAACTACGCTACCACAGAAAAGGAACTTCTTGCAGTTATATTTGCGCTTGACAAATTCCGTTCTTACCTAGTAGGAGCAAAAATTATAATATACACAGACCACGCTGCCATAAGGTACCTAATAAGCAAAAAGGATGCCAAACCAAGACTATTGAGATGGATCCTGTTATTACAAGAGTTTGACTTAGAAATCAAAGATAAGAAAGGAACCGAGAATGTTGTTGCGGATCACTTATCCCGAATAGAAGGCATCAGACACGAACCAGTACCGATAAATGACGATTTCCCGTACGAACGTCTGATAGCCAAATTAGAAAGTGACACACCCAATGCAATCTCGGAAGATCCAGAATTCGAAAAAGCCGTAGAAGCCGTCTATGCCCAAGTCACATTACCTTGGTATGCTGACATCGTTAATTACCTCGCTGCTGGCGTGCTTCCACCAGATCTTACTTATCAGCAAAAGAAGAAATTCTTCCACGATCTGAAACACTATTATTGGGACGAACCCCTACTCTTCAAGAGAGGGGCCGACAACATATATTGTCGCTGTGTCCCAGAGGAAGAAATAGAAAATATTATTTCCCAATGCCACTCAGCACCATATGGTGGTCATGCTAGTACGTCCAAGACGTGCGCTAAGATTCTCCAAGCCGGCCTATTCTGGCCTAATATTTGGAAAGACGTTCACATCACTGTGCAAAAGTGCGATAGATGCCAACGAACTGGCAACATCTCACGACGCGATGAAATGCCTCAGAAAGGATTCTTAGAGGTAGAAATCTTCGACGTTTGGGGAATAGATTTCATGGGACCTTTCCCTCCTTCTTTTGGTAATAATTACATACTCGTCGATGTCGATTATGTGTCTAAATGGATAGAAGCCATAGCTGCTCCAACAAACGATGCACGAGTAGTAATCAAACTCTTCAAGAACACAATCTTTCCTAGATTCGGTGTACCCAGACTCGTCATTAGTGACGGAGGATCTCACTTCATATCACGAATATTCGATAAACTTCTTTCTAGATATGGAGTCAGGCACCGAGTAGCTACACCCTATCATCCGCAAACTAGCGGACAAGTAGAGGTCTCAAACAGAGAAATAAAACAGATCTTGGAAAAGACTGTCGCTACCTCGAGAAAAGATTGGTCATCAAAGCTACAAGAAGCTTTATGGGCCTATAGGACCGCATTTAAGACACCAATAGGTACTACCCCCTATAAATTAATTTACGGTAAATCCTGCCATCTCCCTGTAGAGTTAGAGCATAAGGCCTTTTGGGCCATTAAAACACCCAACTTCAACTACACCGAGGCAGGAGAAAAGCGAATCTTGAACTTACACGAGTTGGAAGAACTTCGATTAGACGCTTACGAAAATGCTCGTATCTACAAAGAACGAACTAAAAAGTGGCATGATAAACGTTCAATCAGGAAACAATTCAGTGTGGGAGACATCGTATTGCTCTTCAATTCACGATTAAAACTCTTCCCAGGAAAACTAAAATCTAGGTGGTCTGGACCCTATGAAGTGACTAAAGTACTTCAGAGTGGAGCTGTCGAAATTACCGATAAGACGAATGCACCATTCATCGTAAACGGGCAACGTCTAAAACATTACAATAAGAACGACAACAGTCCTCAAGTCAGCAATATAACATTGCTCGAGCTTCCAGCTCAGACACCCGAATAGCTTCTCACCAAGCTATCGTCAGGCTTTAGACGTTAAAAACAGCGCTTACTGGGAGGCAACCCAAAATTTCCCTCGTTATTGCATTTCATTTTTCTTTAAAATTCTACTTTGAAAAATCCAACAAAAATCCTAAAATTACTACTACTTTCTACTTTCGTTCATTTTCGTACTTTTATTCTTATTTTATTTTTTTCTCTTTTGTCTTTTGTTTCCACCACTTTTCGTTTCTAAAAATCCTGACTTCAATTCCCTGTTTCAAACTTTTCAGGATTTTTAAAGTCTTCAAAACATTTCTTCTGTTTTCTCCGAATTACCTGCGAATATGACCGAGTACGATTTCACAAAGGTTCATTTCAGAGGACTCGCTCAAAAGGCAAGATTTGCAGCACTGACCGAAAGAGAATTCGCCTTAACGCTGTATTATGATAAGGCTACTATGGATAAACTAGGAATCACGGATAGCATTCAATACCTGTTCAATCAACTGGGTTGGGAGAACACTGCTCTGAAAACACGCTTCGCTACCTACAAGGATCTTACCTACGAATTCCTTAGTTCCTTCAGATATACACCCAACTATGGTTTTGGATCCAGCACAGAGTTTATTACCTTCCGATCGTTTGGAATGGACCAAGGCTACTCCCACCTTTTCCTTCTTGTTGGTCTCTTCAATCAACTCTGAACCCAACCTATTAATCAACTTCGTTTGTTCCTTCACAGTGAAGGTAGCTTCATTCTTCTCATGACGCAACTGGAAGATCTCTTTCTCTAACTCATCATTGGCTTTCTTCAATTCTTCATTTTCAGCCAACAATTTGTTATACTTCTCAATCTCTACCGAAGTAGGTGCCTCAATCACTGGAAGATACAGAGGTTCCACAGCAGGATATGGCATCGAGGAAATCCTAGCTCTCTCGTGGATTCAAGTCAAATAGGGATCATGAACTTTGTTGTTGCTCTTACCAAGCAAAGCTTTCCCTCTCCTATGTATGTTAGCCCATGCACGTCTCAACCTGATCGAAACAGCCTCGTCTAATGAGCCTGTGAGATACAGAGATTCCTGTATCTCAACCTCAATAGGAGCATCTCTCAAGGCATAACCAAACTGTCTCACTAGCAGAGAAGGGTTATAGTTGATACAGCCTTTCCGTCCAATTAGAGGGACATTCGGAAAGCCACTGCAACTATATATAATATCAGTGCTAAGCATACTCCGATCAAACCAAATGATGTTCTCGGCAGACAGCCCCATCAACCGTGAAGACCAATCCAAAGTACCAACAGCATCAACAAAAGGCCCTGTCTTCGAAAGATGTCCCTGGAACCACCTGTACAAAAGAGGAAGACAGCAGGAAACATTCTTGCCACGATGTTTCTCATTCTTATAGTGAATAGAATGATAAATATCGCCCAAGAGAGTAGGAACTGGATTCTTCGAGGCAAGAATCAAGAAGGCATCTGAGTCAACAAAATCTGGCACGTTAGGAAACAAGACAGTCCCATAGATGCAGACAGCTAGAATGGCGCTGAAGGCAACCCAACATCCACTCTTCGAGCACTGGGTAGCCTTCTCAACCAGGACAGACAGGTGAAAACCATAAGCTCCGTTTAGCTTGACCAAACCTCCAGGGAACTCAGAAGCGTCCAAACTGACAATCTTAGCAAGTGTAGCCAACTCAGTCTCAGCGTCAACATGTATAAAAGGCATCTGGTCTAACACAGGAACTCCCATCATAGCAGAATACTCCTCCAAAGTGGGTGCCAGAATATAGTCGGGAAACAAAAAGCATCGAAGTCGTGGCTCATAGAACTGCATCAGAGTATATAACCCGGTAATCTCAAATATTGAAGGCCTGTACAACAAACTAAGCAATCTCCCATAAGATACTTGATAACACGAAATCATATAGACATTTTCATGCATAATTCAACTAAAGTCTAACCGTTTTCAATCCGATTTCGGGTTATTTCCGTGTATTTGTCTGATGTTTTTGCAGGTATTCAACGATCACGTCTAAACAAGGCAACATGAAGAAAAGAAGCAATCCCATATGAAATATGGACGAAAAAGGAGTGAAAACACAATGAAAAGCGCAGCAGACTGTTTTTGCTGATGTGACGACCGTCACACCTTGTGACGACCTTCATGCAGGCAAAAATGCCCCACTCAGATTACACGTCAAAAGAGCAGTTCCAATTCCCATTAAGTGGTCCACTACTCCCTAAATTATCTGCCTCAAGGTCCATCATCCTCAGAGATAACAGTTGGGATTCCACTTCTATAAAAAGGGAAGCAGGGGACTTCAGAAAGGGGGGCTGCATTCATACCACGAAGTGCTGCCGAATTTAATTTCCAGAGCAAATTTAATTTCCAGTTTTTATTTGTATTCCTTTCCTTTATTTCCCTTTTCATTTCCTCATTTCCATTTCCGCTCTTCTGTAATACCTATTGCACTGTACGATCAATTTGGAACTAAAGATCAGAATCCTGCCAACATCTGTGGAGGATCTGCCCAAAGGCCAATTGGCTTATTTACAGGTTTTCATTTTGATCAACTTCTGTTTTATTATAATGCAATTTATTATTTATTATTATTATTTATGTTTTGTTTTTCCCAATTCCATGTCTAGCTAAACTTAGGTAATCGATATGTAGTAATAATTCGAATGGGATTTGATAACTCTTGTTTGAAAACTTTCTTTTCACAAAAGTAATTTATGGTCTAAGTGTTTAAAATTGATTCACGAAATAAACTTCGTCGCGAAAGCGAGAACTTATTTAAAAGTAGTTTTGCCACGAAAGTGGGAAATTAATTAAGATATGAACCAACAAGCGAAAGCTGCGGTAAGGTCAGATAGTAAACACTAGGCATTTGTTTTATAAACAGCGAAAGCACTTTAAAACGAATTAGAATTTAAAGATTTCCAAAAAGTAATTTTAACCCCGAACGGAATACGAAAGTGTACGTTTGGCCCTTAGGATTATGATTAGCGTCAATAACCATCGTGAGACGAGAGTCTTCAAATCTCCATTTTCTGCTTAAATAAACTGTGAAAACTATTTCATACATCAGTAACTTATCAAATCCCTGAAGAACACAATTACTACGTATCGATTCAATTAATTAAAATCTAAACAGTAATCTTAGTTCCCCCTTTTAGTGACAATTAGTTCCCCCTTTTAGTGACAATCTTATTCCCTTAATACATATTCTACCTAGCTAAACATAGTAACTCCCGAGAACACTAGTTTGATTACGAGTCCCTGTGGGATCGATATCTTTTATTACTACACGATAGACTGTGCACTTGCAGTTAGTTGTATTAGACATAGAAAGTCGCGATCAAGTTTTTGGGGCCGTTGCCGGGGACCCGTTTAGTCAATAGTGTAACCTTCTGTTACGCCGTATAGACTAGGTAAACAATTTTCATTTTTCCTTTACTAGTGTTGTCGATTGTATGCCAAGTGATCGCCCATAAGGCGATATCTTGAAACCTTCAGTCGCAGAACTAGAACGCTTCTTACATCTAAGAAGCCGAATCATTGAGTACCAACTCAAACATAACATTCCTGATCATCTCACTCCCATTCCCAAATCCGAAGAAGAACCGACGATGGCTGAAGGACCTCCGAAAAACCGCTGAAGGCATACGTTACACCATCTCAGATGGAGCCTAGAAGTAGCATTGTTGCCCCAGCTATTACCCGAAATGATTTTGAGCTGAAACCATCATTGCTATCGGCTGTACAACAAAACCAATTCTCAGGTAACGCAACTGAGGATCCGAACGAACATCTAACGAAGTTTGTACAATACGCAGACACAGTGAAAGCAAATGGAGTAACTCCAGACGCGATAAGACTTCGTCTTTTCCCATTCTCTCTTAGAGACAGAGCATGGACATGGTTACAATCGTTACCATCCAACTCCGTTACGACGTGGGAGCAATTGAAGAACGTCTTCTTAGCGAGATATTTTCCACCAAGCAAAACTGCTATGCTTAGAGCTCAAATCAACGGATTTCGACAGAAAGATACTGAATCTCTCTACGAAGCATGGGAACGATTCAAAGATATGATGAGAACATGTCCTCACCACGGTCTAGAAGACTGGGTGACAATCCATACTTTCTATAATGGGCTTCTATACAATACTAGATTGACAATAGACGATGCCGCGGGCGGTGCACTTATGGATAAGCCATACGATGAAGCCTATCAATTAATAGAAAACATGTCACAAAACCATTGCCAATGGGGAGGTGAACGCACTCCAAATGAGAAAACCACAGCGAAAGGTGGGATGTACGAAATCAGCAGCCTTGAAAAGTTCAATGCTAAAGTAGATGCTCTAGCACAGAAGATTGATAGTTTGACCGTTAACCCCACTGCAACTGTCGCTGCAGTAACTCCAAATTGCGAGTTATGCGGAAGCACCACTCATAATGCACCCGAATGCCCATTGCTAGCCGGAATCCCGCCAGACCAGGTAAATTATGCTCAAGGAAATCCCTACGCAAATACCTACAACCCAGGTTGGCGAAATCATCCAAACTTTTCTTACAAAAGCGAAAATGCATTGCAAATGCCTACTGCTCCGCAAGGATATCAAAAACCAGCTGCTCAGAATGCACCTAGGAAATCAAACCTCGAATTGATGATGGAAAAGTTCATAGCTACTCAAGCTCAAATGAATAAAGAGTTCCTGAATCAAAACATACACACTAGCGAGCAAATTAAACAGTTGACAGGAAAAGTAGACGCTTTAGCCACCCACAACAAAATGTTAGAAACTCAGATATCACAAGTGGCTCAACAGCAAGCATCTGCTGCCGCACCTGCTGGCACATTTCCTGGACAACCCGAACAGAATCCCAAAGGCCAAGCAAATGCTGTGATACTAAGAAGTGGAAAAGAATTGGACGAACCGATCGATCCGAGGACCGAAAACTCAGCCATGCAACAGACACCAACTGAACAAGAAGAAAAGGAATCTGAGTTAGAGAAGAAGGAGGACAACGAGAAGGAGGATACCGCAAGTGAAAAAACTCAAGCACCTCCAGCGCCATATAAACCACTTATTCCTTATCCGCAAAGACTAATAAACTCTAAAACTTCAGGACAGTTTAAGAAATTTGTAGAGCTCCTTAAACAGTTGAATATCACTATTCCTTTTACAGAAGCGATAACTCAAATGCCGTCATACGCCAAATTTCTCAAAGAGATCCTGTCGAATAAGAGAAAGATCGAGGATAACGAAACAGTTACACTTACTGCAGAGTGTAGCGCTATTATTCAGAACCGCATGCCTCCTAAATTAAAAGACCCAGGTAGTTTCTCCATACCCTGCGTCATAGGAAAGTTCGTAATAGATAAAGCTCTATGCGATTTAGGAGCCAGTATCAGTGTTATGCCCTTATCTATATGCAAAAAGCTGAATATGGAATACCTCAGACCAACCAAAATGTCTGTACAATTAGCTGACAGATCAGTAAAATACCCAGTCGGAATACTGGAAAACGTTCCAGTATGCATAGGACAATTTTACATTCCAACCGACTTCATAATCATGGACATCAAGGAGGACACTGTAACCCCAATTATCCTAGGAAGACCGTTCCTAGCTACATCTGGAGCAATTATAGACGTGAAGAAAGGAAGGCTAACATTCGAAGTAGGAAAAGAAAAGATAGAGTTCATTCTCACCAAGTTCTTACAAGCACCAGCAATAGACGATACCTGCTATTTAGTAGACGAAATTGACGAATGCATAAGAGAACTTGAAAATGAAGAGACCACGTATTCAGAAATAATAAAGATTCAAATACCCGACATTTCTGAAGACGACAATTGGCGTAAACCGTATAAAGACGACAACCTAAGCGAAAGCTTAGCACTGACACCAAATCATATGCCAGGTCCGAAGAACCCATCTTTAGAACTTAAAACACTACCCAAAAACCTCAGATATGAATTTCTAGACGATGAACTAAAAAGACCAGTGATAGTCAACGCCGACTTAGGACAACCAGAAACCGAAAAAGTTATTAGAAGTCCTAAAGAAGTACCCCACCGCGTTAGGCTATAACATAAGAGATCTAAAAGGTATAAGCCCTTCGATCTGTATGCATCGAATTACAATAGAGGAAGACTCTAAAACCTCTCGAGAGCATCAGAGAAGACTAAACCCCATCCTGAGCACTGTAGTCAGAGATGAAGTAAAGAAATTACTAGATGCAGGAATCATCTATACGATCTCCGATAGTGAATGGGTTAGCCCAGTTCATGTCGTACCAAAGAAAGGAGGAGTCACAGTAGTTAAAAACGAAAAAGGCGAATCGATAACAAAAAGAGTCGTGACTGGAAGTAGGATGTGTATTAATTATAGGAAGCTTAACAAGGCTACGCGCAAAGATCACTTCCCGCTACCCTTCATAGACCAAATGTTGGAAAGATTAGCCAAACATTCATATTTCTGCTATCTAGATGGTTACTCAGGATTCTTCCAAATTCCCATCCATCCTGATGACCAAGAAAAGACTACATTCACCTGTCCTTACGGTACTTTTGCTTACCCCCGAATGCCGTTCGGACTCTGTAACGCTCCAGCAACCTTCCAAAGATGCATGATGTCAATCTTCGCAGATTTCATAGACGACATTATGGAAGTGTTTATGGGCGATTTCTCGGTATGTGGACAAAGTTTCGAAGGATGCTTACAAAACTTAGAAATGGTACTAGAACGTTGCGTAAAAGTAAACCTCGTCCTAAATTGGGAGAAATGCCATTTTATGGTCCGACAAGGAATAGTTCTAGGACATGTCATATCAGATAGAGGGATTGAGGTAGACAAAGCTAAAATAGAGATTATAAAAGATCTCCAACCTCCAAAATCCGTACGAGAAATACGGAGTTTTCTAGGACATGCCGGTTTCTACAGAAGATTTATAAAAGATTTCTCAAAAATCACAAAACCTTTGACCGGCCTGTTAATGAAAGATGCTGAGTTCGTCTTCGACGACGACTGTTTAAAAGCATTCGAAACATTGAAATCAGCCCTTATCACCGCACCAATCATGCAACCACCAGATTGGAGACTACTGTTTGAAATCATGTGCGACGCGAGTGATTACGCTGTAGGCGCAGTTCTAGGACAAAGGAAGGACAAGAAACTCCATGCTATCTACTACGCCAGTAGAACCTTAGATCCTGCCCAAATGAACTACGCTACCACAGAAAAGGAACTTCTTGCAGTTATATTTGCGCTTGACAAATTCCGTTCTTACCTAGTAGGAGCAAAAATTATAATATACACAGACCACGCTGCCATAAGGTACCTAATAAGCAAAAAGGATGCCAAACCAAGACTATTGAGATGGATCCTGTTATTACAAGAGTTTGACTTAGAAATCAAAGATAAGAAAGGAACCGAGAACGTTGTTGCGGATCACTTATCCCGAATAGAAGGCATCAGACACGAACCAGTACCGATAAATGACGATTTCCCGTACGAACGTCTGATAGCCAAATTAGAAAGTGACACACCCAATGCAATCTCGGAAGATCCAGAATTCGAAAAAGCCGTAGAAGCCGTCTATGCCCAAGTCACATTACCTTGGTATGCTGACATCGTTAATTACCTCGCTGCTGGCGTGCTTCCACCAGATCTTACTTATCAGCAAAAGAAGAAATTCTTCCACGATCTGAAACACTATTATTGGGACGAACCCCTACTCTTCAAGAGAGGGGCCGACAACATATATTGTCGCTGTGTCCCAGAGGAAGAAATAGAAAATATTATTTCCCAATGCCACTCAGCACCATATGGTGGTCATGCTAGTACGTCCAAGACGTGCGCTAAGATTCTCCAAGCCGGCCTATTCTGGCCTAATATTTGGAAAGACGTTCACATCACTGTGCAAAAGTGCGATAGATGCCAACGAACTGGCAACATCTCACGACGCGATGAAATGCCTCAGAAAGGATTCTTAGAGGTAGAAATCTTCGACGTTTGGGGAATAGATTTCATGGGACCTTTCCCTCCTTCTTTTGGTAATAATTACATACTCGTCGATGTCGATTATGTGTCTAAATGGATAGAAGCCATAGCTGCTCCAACAAACGATGCACGAGTAGTAATCAAACTCTTCAAGAACACAATCTTTCCTAGATTCGGTGTACCCAGACTCGTCATTAGTGACGGAGGATCTCACTTCATATCACGAATATTCGATAAACTTCTTTCTAGATATGGAGTCAGGCACCGAGTAGCTACACCCTATCATCCGCAAACTAGCGGACAAGTAGAGGTCTCAAACAGAGAAATAAAACAGATCTTGGAAAAGACTGTCGCTACCTCGAGAAAAGATTGGTCATCAAAGCTACAAGAAGCTTTATGGGCCTATAGGACCGCATTTAAGACACCAATAGGTACTACCCCCTATAAATTAGTTTACGGTAAATCCTGCCATCTCCCTGTAGAGTTAGAGCATAAGGCCTTTTGGGCCATTAAAACACCCAACTTCAACTACACCGAGGCAGGAGAAAAGCGAATCTTGAACTTACACGAGTTGGAAGAACTTCGATTAGACGCTTACGAAAATGCTCGTATCTACAAAGAACGAACTAAAAAGTGGCATGATAAACGTTCAATCAGGAAACAATTCAGTGTGGGAGACATCGTATTGCTCTTCAATTCACGATTAAAACTCTTCCCAGGAAAACTAAAATCTAGGTGGTCTGGACCCTATGAAGTGACTAAAGTACTTCAGAGTGGAGCTGTCGAAATTACCAATAAGACGAATGCACCATTCATCGTAAACGGGCAACGTCTAAAACATTACAATAAGAACGACAACAGTCCTCAAGTCAGCAATATAACATTGCTCGAGCTTCCAGCTCAGACACCCGAATAACTTCTCACCAAGCTATCGTCAGGCTTTAGACGTTAAAAACAGCGCTTACTGGGAGGCAACCCAAAATTTCCCTCGTTATTGCATTTCATTTTTCTTTAAAATTCTACTTTGAAAAATCCAACAAAAATCCTAAAATTACTACTACTTTCTACTTTCGTTCATTTTCGTACTTTTATTCTTATTTTATTTTTTTCTCTTTTGTCTTTTGTTTCCACCACTTTTCGTTTCTAAAAATCCTGACTTCAATTCCCTGTTTCAAACTTTTCAGGATTTTTAAAGTCTTCAAAACATTTCTTCTGTTTTCTCCGAATTACCTGCGAATATGACCGAGTACGATTTCACAAAGGTTCACTTCAGAGGACTCGCTCAAAAGGCAAGATTTGCAGCACTGACCGAAAGAGAATTCGCCTTAACGCTGTATTATGATAAGGCTACTATGGATAAACTAGGAATCACGGATAGCATTCAATACCTGTTCAATCAACTGGGTTGGGAGAACACTGCTCTGAAAACACGCTTCGCTACCTACAAGGATCTTACCTACGAATTCCTTAGTTCCTTCAGATATACACCCAACTATGGTTTTGGATCCAGCACAGAGTTTATTACCTTCCGATCGTTTGGAATGGACCAAACCCATAGCCAGATGTCACTAGCTAACCTCCTAGGATTCCCTAGCGGACCGCATGTGTTCGTCAGTGCAGAAGATGACGATATTGATTTGCAACTCGATCACTTTTGGGGTAGAATCACAGGCGACTATCACCCTGAACCAGACAAAATGTACAATGATGACATTCATAACCCCGCCTTCAGATACTTCCATAAGATACTAGCTCACACCTTGTTTGGAAAAGAAGAAAATATTACCACAATGTCTAAGGAAGAGTTATTCATCATGTTCTGTGCTTCTCAGGGACGGACAGTAAACGCAGTGCCTTTCATGATGAGATCCTTCAAACGCCTCACGCTGGAACCTCAGACACCTATTCTTATAGGAGGACTAGTAACAATGATTGCCCACGAGCTTGGCCTTAGATTCCATCTAAATGCCAGCACTCGTTTTGGTACCATCAGACCCATGAACATACAATTCTGCTTTAACAGGCGCATCTTAGGGACTATGGGACCTGGACTGTATGAGTACCTTATTAACGAAAAACCAGTACAGCTATTCACACTGCCTGATCATCTGATGACAAGCATTCACAACAAGGATAACTGGCTCTACGAATTGGATGAGCCTATGGGACCTCCTTCACCACAGTCAACACCCCAGAACTATATGTATGACAGTGACCACATCTCTGAGGCACACGACTACATGTACTATGAGGACGCCGCCTCTGAAACTGAAGTAGACCCTATGACTCCTCCACACTATAATACTTATCCTGAGCCTATCCCTGAGGAAACCACCGACAAAATGGATGCCGTGTTACTCAGATTGGACGACGTTGATAAAGCTCTGACTAATGTAAAAGCTGATATCGCAGGCATGCACAGCGAACTGGTAGGCTTCATGGATCTAGTCTGCGACCAACTCGACTACTATTCATAGAAATTCGATGAGTTGAAGGCACGAAAAGATTAGTTATTAGCTCATAGCAGTAGTTTCAGTTTAGTCTAGTCTAGTTTAGTTTCATTTAATCATTTGGATTTTTCGCATTGTTAGTTTTCATTATGTACTACATACAATTGTTTCCATTTTATGTTATTTCAATTCTAGTTTTTGTTCAATTATTCTATTTTCGCATTATTTGTTGTTTGTTGGCTGTTATATTACGTCACCGTATCAATACTAAGCTTTAAAATCACCACGAGTACGCCCTCAGAGAAAAATTCTGCGTTCTGCAGATTTTGCTGCTGTGACGACCGTCACAGCCCCATGACGAGCGTCACGCGGGTGACGACCGTCACACCTTTGTGACGACCGTCACGCAGTCCAGAACTGCTATCTGATATAACAGGGTTCGTGTTCCCTTCCACTCCCCCCATTATCACTTTCAAACTTCCAAAATTCATACCCCACTACGATTTTCGTCCTCCCCACATTGAACTATAAACCTCAACTCCAAATTCAACCTCCAAACCACCATTCTGTCATTTTTCCCTCTCTGCCAAAAAACCCCAAAACCTCTGAAACCTCTCCATCTTCAACAATGGCCAGAAACGCAGATGTCAGTAACATTACCTTCTCTGAGGGCGAGTTAGGCGAAAGACAACGAGCACAATACATTGCATTTCATCAGAGGTCACTCCATCCAACTCACTACCCGCACCTTCCATCGCTTACGGAGCTCGGACTCCTTGAAGGTGTAACCTGGATGCTTCAACGAGCAGGCATCTGGAACCTCTGCACCAACCCACAGCCAACCTACGAACAACTCACTCTGGAGTTCTTGAGTTCGTTCACTTACGTCACCGGCAGCGGCAAACTCAACCAGCATTCAGGTGCCGCTTGCTTCCGGATGTTTGGCGTTAACTATCAGATGCACCAAAACCAGATTGCCGGCATCCTACAGCTACCTCGCGGCGACAACGCTCATCGCCGCATCACTGATCAGTTCCAGCACGAAGCCTTCGCGCTGTGGTATCAGTTGACCGACCTCAATGCCGATGGTTGGGACTCCCTGCACGCCACTCACATCCATAACCCCGCCATCCGGTACTTTCACAGAGCGTTGAGCAACACCATCTTCGCCAGAGACAACAACCACAAAGTGAACTCCAAGGAGCTCTTCTTTCTTCATTGCGTCTTCAACAATGAACCTGTCAATGCTGCCCCGTTTCTGCTGGCTCACATTCAGGACAACTGCAACCGTGGCTCGAAGCCATTCTATTTTGGCGGGATTGTCACGGCTATTGCACTTGGGCTGAACCTTGGCGACCGCCTCCAGCACCTCCAGTCCATCCCCTCGGTGTTCCTTGACACCGACCACTGCAGGGCCTCCCATCTCATCCGCTCCCGAGCTGACGGGAAATACCATCCGGTTGTGCGTGGCAAGACCGTCAGAAGCATCATCCTTCCGTCCCGCACCCGCATCCATCCAGAGGACCGTACCAACTGGTTGTTCGACCTCACTGCCCCTCTTGCTGCCGCTGTTCCTACTCAGGATCCCACTCATGATTCCGACGATGAAATCCAAGCTAAGTTGGACAGGTCCGAGCAGCCAGAGGCATCGCAGCCTCCTCGTCCAGTAGGTACATCTTCTCGCCGCCGTCGTCACCATCCCGTGCCCGACTACACCGAAGAGGACCTCCGTCGCTCCCTAGACCAGCAGGCACAAATACTCACGATGCTGCAGCAGCAGAACCAGCGAGCTGACCAGTTCGAAGCTTGGCACCGGACTCAAATGCAACAAATTCACACCGGCCAAGCTACGATCACTGAGAGTCTAGCGAATCTGACCCTGCAGGTCGAAGGACTCCGAGACACGGTCTACCACACCGGAGCCATGAGCTATGAGGATAGAGTAGCCCTTGCTAGAGCCAGAGGACGCCAGCGTGGACGTGACAGAGGCCGGGACTAGATTTTCATTTTTTTTTCCTTCATTGTTTACTATATTTCAGTTCTTTGTATTTTCATTTTCAGTTGTATCTCCCTCTCGCATGCTTCAAGAATCAGTGAGGAGACTGATCGAGATATTGTGGGAGCGGAGCCTTATTTCCACTGTATTATGAACTTCCCTTATTTCCTGTATTTCCATTTCACTGCACTTTGAATTTTAGTAATTTCTATTTTTACACTTTCTATTTCTAGCAAATAAAGCTCGTCTATATATTTTTCACGTTACGCAAACAATCCCCACATTATTCAACGTAAACAAAAACTTTCATTTGTTCCTCAAAAGCAAAAGCATCACGAGAATGCACCTGAGTTCAAAACAAGTTTCGAAACTCCGAGGAAACGACAGTTCTAACAAAACCAGTATCGTCCATACACCTTAGATCTCTAGTTTATGCGAGTCGGTTTCACCACCTACGTGTACCAAAGTCTCAAGTGTCTATGCAAACTCAACCCCAAGTAGTTTATACTTTCAGTCAGCACCATCCTAAAAACACTTCTAAGCGAGCGACCGATGCAAATAAGTGTATGATCTCCAAAAAGATGAAAAATCATGAAAAGAGAGCTAAAAAGCCCAAGAATATAAGATACGTTTCCTTCTAAGTTAGGTGCTCCTCACCCGAGCATTTAGCCCAACGGCACGAAAAACTCATTGAAAAATCAATGACATAAAATTATGATCAATGAAGAAGATCAAAAACAAAAATGAGATCATATTCACTAACAGGTCGACTTGCCATGAAAGTGTGCGGACAACGGGCTTAATGTGATTGCGCTAGAACAAACAGGGTGAACTTGCCACGAGAACCTTGACACCAAGATACGGTAGCATGACTGAGACCGATTTGCATAAAAGGGAGACCTCCAGAGACTTGTAGTCCAGTGTCGTCATGATACTCGTCTTGTTCCTACCAAGAATCCCGGTTTTTCCAAACTCTGCGAACGAAGAAGCAGCCTCGTGCTTGCCGACCTTTCCACGTTTTACTTGAGGACAAGCAAATATTCAAGCTTAGGGGAGTTTGATAACACGAAATCATATAGATATTTTCATGCATAATTCAACTAAAGTCTAACCGTTTTCGATCCGATTTCGGGTTATTTCCGTGTATTTGTCTGATGTTTTTGCAGGTATTCAACGATCACATCTAAACAAGGCAACATGAAGAAAAGAAGCAATCCCAGATGAAATATGGACGAAAATGGAGTGAAAACACAATGAAAAGCGCAGCAGACTGTTTTTGCTGATGTGACGACCGTCATGCAGGCAAAAACGCCCCACTCAGATTACACGTCAAAAGAGCAGTTCCAATTCCCATTAAGTGGTCCACTACTCCCTAAATTATCTGCCTCAAGGTCCATCATCCTCAGAGATAACAGTTGGGATTCCACTTCTATAAAAAGGGAAGCAGGGGACTTCAGAAAGGGGGGCTGCATTCATACCACGAAGTGCTGCCGAATTTAATTTCCAGAGCAAATTTACTTTCCAGTTTTTATTTGTATTCCTTTCCTTTATTTCCCTTTTCATTTCCTCATTTCCATTTCCGCTCTTCTGTAATACCTATTGCACTGTACGATCAATTTGGAACTAAAGATCAGAATCATGCCAACATCTGTGGAGGATCTGCCCAAAGGCCAATTGGCTTATTTACAGGTTTTCATTTTGATCGACTTCTGTTTTATTATAATGCAATTTATTATTTATTATTATTATTTATGTTTTGTTTTTCCCAATTCCATGTTTAGCTAAACTTAGGTAATCGATATGTAGTAATAATTCGAATGGGATTTGATAACTCTTGTTTGAAAACTTTCTTTTCACAAAAGTAATTTATGGTCTAAGTGTTCAAAATTGATTCACGAAATAAACTTCGTCGCGAAAGCGAGAACTTATTTAAAAGTAGTTTTGCCACGAAAGTGGGAAATTAATTAAGATACGAACCAACAAGCGAAAGCTGCGGTAAGCTCAGATAGTAAACACTAGGCATTTGTTTTAATAACAGCGAAAGCACTTTAAAACGAATTAGAATTTAAAGATTTCCAAAAAGTAATTTTAACCCCGAACGGAATACGAAAGTGTACGTTTGGCCCTTAGGATTATGATTAGCGTCAATAACCATCGTGAGACGAGAGTCTTCAAATCTCCATTTTCTGCTTAAATAAACTGTGAAAACTATTTCATACACCAGTAACTTATCAAATCCCTGAAGAACACAATTACTACGTATCGATTCAATTAATTAAAATCTAAACAGTAATCTTAGTTCCCCCTTTTAGTGACAATTAGTTCCCCCTTTTAGTGACAATCTTATTCCCTTAAAACATATTCTACCTAGCTAAACATAGTAACTCCCGAGAACACTAGTTTGATTACGAGTCCCTGTGGGATCAATATCTTTTATTACTACGCGATAGACTATGCACTTGCAGTTAGTTGTATTAGACATAGAAAGTCGCGATCAATACTCTGAACTCAGCCCTCACTCTCTCATCTGCTAGAGCAACTAATCCCAGCAAGGAACTGATATCTAGCGAATGCAACCGGTAAGCAACTGTCCTCTTCATGGACTCCATTGTCTGACTAGAAGATACACTAGAATCAGAGGGGAATGATCACACCTGCAACATAAATACACGTTAATGAAATGCAGTCATGAAAATGCACATGCATATGCAAACAGGAGATCAAGTGCAATGCTGATGAACTGTGCTGCTCTGTACTGAAGCCTGAGAGCTATCAAATCTTCATCTCAAACCAAACCAACCACTCCTGTAACCACATCTCACTGACAGAGATAAACCAGGTACTCTGAGGTCAAAGGTTTCCTGCAAACAGACCTACCTACCCCTCACAGGTATGTACTTAACTCGCAGACGAGGTACGGCATCCTATGCGGGTTCAACGTCAAAGACTTTCAAGAGCGATGACACGATACCCAGAAGGTGTGGCATCATCATCCCTTGAAGCAACCTCACTTAGCTGAATCCCAATTGATAGGTCCCCAGAGTCGACAATCCTCGGGTCAGACAACTTGTCGAGCCCTAAGGGCCAGGCAAGAAGCATCAAAGAGAATCTCGTCCGAGCGCAGATTTCGCGGCTAGCTGGTGCGAGCTAAGCAAGCAGGCTAACCACTACTCCCTACTACTAAATCTATGTGCACTCAAGCCCAGGTCCGGCTTATCTCTCAATCTAAACCCTCTACTCAGCATAACAACAATAATATAATGCTGAAAGTAAATACAGAACGGTAAATCCATACAAAGCCCACAACGGGAAAATAAGCGCTAGGATTGACTCGCATAGGGGACGTTGGATCCCCAGCAGAGTCGCCAGCTGTCGCTACTGCGAAAATCGGTGCCGGCTATGACAGAAGAGTCGCCACCGTGCGTTATTTATCCCACAGGAGGGAAAGGAAACGCTCAAAGTAAACCTAACGCAAAACGGGAAAGGAATGGTCGTCGCAACCAAATTCCTGGATTCGGGAGTCGATTATGCAAGGGGAAGGTATTAGCACCCCTCACATCCGTCGTACTCGACGGGATCCACGCTTGTTTTCTAGTACGGATTGTTATTCTATCTACTCTACAGGTCTGGGTTAAAAAGAAAAGAAAATGACTCGGCAAAGTATCGCACTTTATGCCTACGTATCCCCGTCTGGAACGAGAAATCAGAGTCAACGTAGTTCGCCTACCTACAGGAAAGGAGGGAAGGTTGCTCGCTAGGATACGGCATCCTATGCCTACGTACTTTCATACAGCATGAAAGATCAGAGCAAACGTAGTTCGGGCTACGGAAGACACAAGCTTGTCTGACTTGTTTTTTATTACCTTATGAAAGGGTTTTTCTTGATTAAGAGTCCAAGCGGACAAAAATGACATTTTGATGTTTGTTTTGAATCTTTTGTGAAAGAAGTGTTTTTTAGGTTGTTTGTAATCTCTGACGTACTAGAGACTATGATTCGAGAGTGACTACGCCGCATGTCACCCTAAGGGTAAAACACTAAGCAGTCAGATTACTGGAAAGTGACCCTCCAGCAACCCTTTCTCAAATAGCTTAAGGCTCGTAACGTACGACATCGATTAACCTTATTACTGTATTTTTGAGTTGTTTTGAGATAGAAGAGAAAGAAACTCTAAAAAGCCTAGGGTTGAAAGGGAATAAAAAACTAACCTAATGTTGTCATGCATGGATAAGAATCCTAATATCTGTCATAATTCCCTCCTGCACAGAGGAAATCAGAGATCCTAGGGGATAAACAGAAAAGAAAGCAAGCAAATACAGTAAAATGCATGCAATGCAGCAATATAAGAGAGGCAAGAGAGAAAACAATAGGAAAAGTGAATCAACATTCACTTCAAACCTAGGGAGCAAGCTACACAAGCCAACAAACAATACAGAAAACAAAACCCCAAAGCAGAGGAGGCAGCCCAAACAGCACCACCAATCTCCTACAGCAAACAGCAGCTCTGACAGCAACATATGATTAAACAGCAAAAGATTGACAGCAACAACCTTCATCTTCATGAATAGCTCCCATCTTCAAGCTCCATTAAACCTTCAATCTTCAACAAGCATCAAGCTTCAACAAGCTTCAAACTTCAACAAGACCCCAACTCAAACCAGCAAACTTCAACAAGTAAACAGCTTCAACAAGCCCCTAACCTCATCTTCAACAAGCAGAAAAACCCTAGCATCAACAAGCAACCAGCTCCAACAAACACAAACTCCTAGCTTCAACAGGCTTCCCCAAGGGAGAATAATTCAACAAGATCAGGTTATAATGTTAAGAAACGTAATGACAACCAAAAGGAAATCACTAAGAACTTAACATTGCAAATTGACAGACATCCTCAAGGTTCTACTCATCCAAAGCATGCTCTACATCCCTCCTAAGTAGAGATGGAACTTCTTTAGGAAGACCTTGTGTCATAAGATGGAATAGAGGCACAAGAAGCTCTCTATGTTTGAAAGAAGAAAAAAAACTATTTTAAGGCTCTTCCTACATATTCTAAGCCCCTGACAAGCACTCCATCAAATGAGAAATCTCAATTCTAAGCTCCTTCAAACCATCCAAAGCATCTTCACTTGATCTTCAATTCATCCAAGCAAAGTCCAAGCCAAAAGCTCACCCAAGATAGCCCAAACAAAGCGAACAAGCCAAACACTTCAGGGAGAAACCCACAAACATCACACCAATTGCAAAATACAAATAAAATTATAAAAAAGGTCACAAAATCCTAATTAAATTTCTAAGGGAACCTAAGCCTATACCTAATACCCCATATGAATCCCAGGACCTAAATCAAACCCTAAGTCCCCAAACTATGTTCTAAACTACAACTAGTTGTTTGAAACCCTAAATCTAACACTCCTTATGCTCACGACTCAAATTGGCCTAAGTTTTATTCACAAAAATATGATAAAATTTCTAAGGGTACATGCTTCTCTAAGCTAACTAATCCAACAAGAACCAATTTAAAATTCCTCACCAATTGATCACAATAAAATCAGCAAGAACTTGTAGCAAATATACAAAATTAAAGAAAAATAATAAAATGGAGAAAATCAAATTAAATTGAAAAAATGGATGAAAATGAGATTTCTTGATTTCAGAAAATCACAATTAAATCCAGGATCATGGAGATATTTTTAAAATATTTTTTGGATTAAAATTGGATTTAATATGGATTTTAGAAATCAAATGAGTTAAAATAAATCAAAAAAAGAATAAAAAGAAAATAAAATGCTGAATTAAATGATATGCGTTGGATGAGAAGACTGGTAAGCGCATCCAAGGACCCTGAGCGTGTCCACGCGTGCATGACATGGCTGATGACTCATAAGCTGAGTCAATAAATGAAACGTTGCGTATTGAATTATTGGAGGGAGAGCTGAGTTCAAATCCTATCCACACGATCTGTGTACAAAGTCCATCTGAAGGACTGATCCAAGGGCCAAGAGGTCGTCTTCTCCAAAGTTCAGGTGACCTGAGACTATTCTCAGGTGGTGGTCCACGGTGGAAAACACCGTCTTCTTCGGCGAAGGTCCACTTGCAGGTGACCAGAAATCACAAAGATTATACCTATCTCACTCAAAATTCCATGCTGATCATGAATCTGGCCTCAAAATTTCTCAATTCCTTCTAGATTTTCAAATCTGATAGCATTTCCAAAACATGTCACATCTTTGATCTTCACTAAACTCAAATCTAAAGCCATAAGAATGATCCTCATGTCACACTGGTCATCCTAAGCTATCACAATCATGTTATTTTCTCAAGATCACATGTAACTGAATCCAAATAGAAATTGGTGCACTCCCTCGATCATCACCAAATGATGCTAAACCAAGCCTAAATCGTTCTACCAATCATAGGGAACCTAACCACATACACATTGCTAACTAATTCAGCCTAGATCAATAAGAAATCCAAGAGTTACATACCTATGAAAATTGACTCAACAGAAGTAGAAGATGATGGATTCAAGCTTTGCAACTCTTCAAATACGATCAGTGAAGCAAGATGAAGCTTCTAGGCACTTCAATTTGGCTTGATCTTGATCCAAACTCCAAAACCGTTTTCAGTTAGAACCCTTGAAACTCAACTTGCTATCTTCACTCTCTCCACGAATTCTGCACCAAACTTCATCTGGAATCATTCTAGAGCTTAAATAGAAACTATTTGTGGGCTTTTGCAATCCAATTCAGGCCCAAATCTGTTGATCCAAAATTCTGATTTACTCTTGAAAATCCAATGCACCTGTCACGATTTGCTTGCTACAGTTGGCTCTAGAATGTTCCTTTCAACTGCAAATTGGATTTGGGATATGTTTGGATAGCTAGCTCAGCCTGAAATGCTTTGATTCTTGTTTTGGCATTGTAACTTGTAATGTAAGAAAGCACTTTTCAAAGCAAGTCATAAAATTAGGGCTCGTCTCAAAATTGTGACATTGCCAATGTTTTTGAAATCTAATTTCCATTCAAAATGACTACCCATATGCCATGTTTATGTCTTATAATTCAAAAATCCCAATTTCCCTCCTTTGAATCATTTGAAAAATCCCCCTTTTTAGGCCATTTTGGATCATTTTGGGAAGCAAGTCAATTCAATCCCTCATAAATTCTCACCTGACCTAAAAACATCATTCTAAACACATTTCATGTTGAACACTTTTTCATTTGAGGAGTGGAAGATAGAGATTTTGACACATGTTGAAAAAGGACCTATAATTCAACTTTCCCAAAATACCCCTGGATTGCCAAGATCATAACTTGAGTTCCACAAATATCCTTGAGGACTTATAGTACTCAAATTAAAGCTAAGATCAATAACTACAACTCTTATGTTGGCCAAGAATCCAATTGAAAACTCCTTGAGGGGCAAACGTTGCTTGGAAGTCAAGTGACTTTCACAGATAAATTTCAGTGTCCTCTGGTGACCTGTAACTTGCAAGAACCATAAATTGAGTTCTACAAATATTCTTGAAGACTTCTAGTACTCAAATTAAAGGTATTGAGAAGATATACAAGTTTCATGTTGGCCAAAGATCCATTTGAAACTTTTATTTTGACTTATGTGGCTTGGAAGTCCAGTGCCATACAGGGGATTTTACCCTAGGAACCCTGTCTCAAACACCTCCAACCACTCTTGATTCTTTTGAACTTGGTCTTGGCTCACCCCCACACATGCTTCAACATATCAATACATGACTTCCATGACCTAGAGCTAGATCTAGATGCCCTTTCTTTGCTCTCCTTGACCTAGGGTTACCCAGATGAAACCCTACTTGTACACACCTCAACCATGGCTCTTGAACTTGATACAATGACTTGTCTAAGCTTCAATAGGGCCCTCTAGGCACATCCCATGAGATCCATACACACCTCAGATTCACATTCCCTGTTGATGATCTTCAATACACCTCAAATTAGGAGAGAAATTCCCCTGTGGGCCCTCAAACTTCTCATGACTTCAACCCTTCTCTGATGACTTGGATGGTCTCTCAGGCTCAGATAACACCTATAGATAGGCTTCTTTTGACATAAATGGAACTTGATACCTTCTTGGATGACTTGATATCCTATGATATGCAAAGGATTGTTATGTTCATGATGTAACTATGCAAAGGAAATGCAATGAAACATAAATCAGGCAAGAAAAGGTTGAGCAAATTTTGGGGTGCAACACCGATCAACCGAAGCTGATCTTCTGCTAACCAAAGCAGGCATTCGCTAAATAAAAGCAAGCATCAAAACCGAAGGTCGGATCAACCAAAGCTGATCTTCTGCTATCCAAAGCAGGCATTCACTAAATAAAACGAGCATCAAATCCGAAGGCCCGATCAATCGAAGCTGATCTTCTGCTAACAAAAGCAGGCATTCGCTAAATAAAATCGAGCATCGAACCCGAAGGCTGGATCAATCGAAGCTGATCTTCTGCTCCTCGAAGCAGGCATTTGCTAAATAAAAGTGAGCATCGAACCCGAAGGCCGGATCAACCGAAGCTTATCTTCTGCTAACCAAAGCCGACATTCGCTAAATAAAAGCGAGCATCGAACCCGAAGGACGGATCAACCGAAGCTGATGTTCATCTATCGAAAGCAGGCATTCGCTAAATAAAAGCGAGCATCGAACCTGAAGGCCCGATCAACCGAAGCTGATCTTCTGCTATCCAAATCAGGCATTCGCTATATAAAAGCGAGCATCGAACCCAAAGGTCGGATCAACCGAAGTTGATCTTCTTCTAACCAAAGCAGGCATTCGCTAAATAAAAGCGAGCATCAAACCCGAAGGTCGGATCAACCGAAGCTGATCTTCTGCTATCCAAAACAGGCATTCGCTAAATAAAAGCGAGCATCGAACCCGAAGGCCTGATCAACCGAAGGTGATCTTCTGCTAACCAAAGCAGGCATTCGCTAAATAAAAGCGATCATCTAACCCGAAGGTCGGATCAACCGAAGATGATCTTTTGCTAACCAAAGCAGGCATTCGCTTAATAAAAGCGAGCATCGAACCCGAAGGCCCGATCAACAGAAGCTGATGTTCTGCTAATCTAAGCAGCCATTCGATAAATAAAAGTGAACATCGAACCCGAAGGCTGGATCAACCGAAGTTGATCTTCTGCTCCTCGAAGCAGGCATTCCCTAAATAAAAGCGAGCATCGAACCCGAAGGCCGGATAACCCGAAGCAGAGCTTCGGCTAACCAAAGCAGGCATTCGCTAAATAAAAGCGAGCATCGGACCCGAAGGCCGGATCAACAGAAGTTGATCTTCTGCTATCCAAAGAAGGCATTCACTAAATAAAAGCGAGCATCGAACCCGAAGGCCCGATCAACCGAAGCTGATCTTCTGCTAACCAAAGCAGGCATTCACTAAATAAAAGCAAGCATCGAACCCGAAGGTCGGATCAACCGAAGCTGATCTTCTGCTATCCAAAGCAGGCATTCGCTAAATAAAGCGAGCATAGAACCTGAAGGCCCGATCAATCGAAGCTGATCTTCTGCTAACCAAAGCAGGCTTTCCCTAAATAAAAGCGAGCATCGAACCCGAAGGCTGGATCAACCGAAGCTGATCTTCTGCTCTTCGAAGCAGGCATTCGCTAAATAAAAGCGAGCATCGAACCCGAATGTCGGATCAACCGAAGTTGATCTTCTACTAACCAAAGCAGACATTCGCTAAATAAAAGCGTGCATCGAACCCGAAGGACGGATCAACCGAAGCTGATGTTCTGCTATCCAAAGCAGGCATTCGCTAAATAAAAGCGAGCTTTGAACCCGAAGGCCCGATCAACCGAAGCTGATCTTCTGCTATCCAAATCAGGCATTCGCTAAATAAAATCGAACATCGAACCCGAAGGCCGGATCAACCGAAGCTGATCTTCTGCTAACCAAAGCAGGCATTCTCTAAATAAAAGCGAGCATCGAACTTGATGGCTGGATCAACCGAAGCTGATCTTCTGCTAAACAAAGCAGGCATTCGCTAAATAAAAGCGAGCATCAAACCCGAAGGCTGGATCTACCGAAGCTGATCTCCTGCTCCTCGAAGCAGGCATTCGCTAAATAAAAGCAAGCATCAAAGCCGAAGGTCGGATCAACCGAAGCTGATCTTCTGCTATCCAAAGCAGGCATTCGCTAAATAAAAGCGAGCATCGAACCCGAAGGCCCGATCAACCGAAGCTGATCTTCTGCTAGCCAAAGCAGGCATTCGCTAAATAAAAGAGGGCATCAAACCTGAAGGATGGATCAACCGAAGCTGATCTTCTACTCCTCGAAGCAGGCATTTGCTAAATAAAAGCGTGCATCGAACCTGAAGGCAGGATCAACCCAAGCTGATCTTCTGCTATCCAAAACAGGCATTCGCTAAATAAAAGCGAGCATCGAACCCGAAGATCCGATCAACCGAAGCTGATCTTCTGCTAACCAAAGCAGGCATCGCTAAATAAAAGCGAGCATCGAACCCGAAGGTCGGATCAACCGAAGATGATCTTCTGCTAACCAAAGCAGGCGTTCGCTTAATAAAAGCGAGCATCGAACCCGAAGGCCCGATCAACAGAAGCTGATCTTCTGCTAATCTAAGCAGGCATTCGCTAAATATAAGCGAGCATCGAACACGAAGGCCTGATCAACCGAAGCAGATCTTCTGCTAACCAAAGAAGGCATTCGCTAAATAAAAGCGAGCATCGAACCCGAAGGCCCGATCAACAGAAGTTGATCTTTTGCTAATCTAAGATGGCATTCGCTAAATAAAAGTGAGCATCGAACTCGAAGGCTGGATCATCCGAAGCTGATCTTCTGCTCCTCGAAGCAGGCATTCGGTAAATAAAAGCGTGCATCGAACCTGAAGGCAGGATCAACTGAAGCTGATCTTCTGCTAAATAAAGCAAGCATTCGCTAAATAAAAGAGAGCATCGAACCCGAAGGCCGGATCAACCGAAGCTGAGCTTCTGCTATCCAAAGCAGGCAATCACTAAATTAAAGAGAGCATCGAACCCGAAGGCCAGATCAACCGAAGCTGATCTTCTGCTAACCAAAGCAGGCATTCGCTAAATAAAAGCAAGCATCGAACCCGAAGGTCGGATCAACCGAAGTTGATCTTATGCTAATCAAAGCAGGCATTCACTTAATAAAACCTAGCATCGAACTCGAAGGCCCGATTAACAGAAGCTGATCTTCTACTAATCTAAGAAGCATTCGCTAAATAAAAGTGAGCATCAAACCCGAAGGCTGGATCAACCGAAGCTGATCTTCTGCTCCTCGAAGCAAGCATTTGCAAAATAAAAGCGTGCATCGAACCTGATGGTAGGATCAACCGAAGCTGATCTTCTGCTAACTAAAGCAGGCATTCTCTAAATAAAAGAGAGCATCGAACCCGAAGGCCGGATCAACCGAAGCTGAGCTTCTACTATCCAAAGCAGGCAATCGCTAAATAAAAGAGAGCATCGAACCCGAAGGCCAGATCGACCGAAGCTGATCTTTCGCTAACCAAAGCAGGCATTCGCTAAATAAAAGTGAGCATCGAACCCGAAGGTCGGATCAACCGAAGCTGATATTCTGCTAACCAAAGCAGGCATTCGCTTAATAAAAGCGAGCATCGAACCCGAAGGCCCGATCAACAGAAGTTGATCTTCTACTAATCTAAGCAGGCATTCGCTAAATAAATGTGAGCATCGAACCCGAAGGCTGGATCAACCGAAGTTGTTCTTCTGCTCCTCGAAGCAGGCATTCGCTAAATAAAAGCAAGCATCGAACCTGAAGGCCGAATCAACCGAAGCTGATCTTCTGTTAACCAAAGCAGGCATTCGCTAAATAAAAGCGTGCATCGAACCCGAAGGTCGGATCAATCGAAGCTGATCTTCTGCTAACCAAAGCAGACATTCGCTAAATAAAAGCGAGCATCGAACCCGAAGGCCGGATCAACCGAAGCTGATCTTCTCCTAACCAAAGCAGGCATTCGCTAAATAAAAGCGAGCACCGAACCCGAAGGCCAGATCAACCGAAGCTGATGTTCTGCTATCCAAAGCAGGCATTCGATAAATAAAAACGAGCATCGAACCCGAAGGCCCGGTCAACCGAAGCTGATCTTCTGCTAACCAAAGCAAACATTCGCTAAATAAAGGCGAGCATCGAACCCAAAGGCCGGATCAACCAAAGCTGATCTTCTGTTATCCAAAGCAGGCATTCGATAAATAAAAGCGAGAATCGAACCCGAAGGCCGGATCAACCAAAGCTGATTTTCTGCTAACCAAAGCAGGCATACGCTAAATAAAAGCGAGCATCAAACCCGAAGTCTGGATCAACCGAAGCTGATCTTTTGCTCCTCGAAGCAAGCATTCGCTAAATAAATGCGAGCATCAAACCCGAAGGCCCAATCAACAGAAGCTGATCTTCTGCTAATCTAAGAAGGCATTTGCTAAATAAAAGTGAGCATCGAACCCGAAGGCTGGATCAACCGAAGCTGATCTTCTGCTCCTCGAAGCAAGCATTCGCTAAATAAAAGCGTGCGTCGAACCTGAAGGCAGGATCAACTGAAGGTGATCTTCTGCTAAATAAAGCAAGCATTCGCTAAATAAAAGAGAGCATCGAACCCGAAGGCCGGATCAACCGAAGCTGAGCTTCTGCTATCCAAAGCAGGCAATCGCTAAATTAAAGAGAGCATCGAACCCGAAGGCCAGATCAACCGAAGCTGATCTTCTGCTAACCAAAGCAGGCATTCGCTAAATAAAAGCGAGCATCGAACCCGAAGGTCGGATCAACCGAAGCTGATCTTATGCTAATCAAAGCAGGTATTCACTTAATAAAACCGAGCATCGAACCCGAAGGCCCGATTAACAGAAGCTGATCTTCTACTAATCTAAGAAGCATTCGCTAAATAAAAGTGAGCATCAAACCCGAAGGATGGATCAACCGAAGCTGATCTTCTGCTCCTCGAAGCAAGCATTCGCAAAATAAAAGTGTGCATCGAACCTGATGGCAGGATCAACCGAAGTTGATCTTCTGCTAACTAAAGCAGGCATTCTCTAAATAAAAGAGAGCATCGAACCCGAAGGCCGGATCAACCGAAGCTGAGCTTCTACTATCCAAAGCAGGCAATCGCTAAATAAAAGAGAGCATCGAACCCGAAGGCCAGATCGACCGAAGCTGATCTTTCGCTAACCAAAGTAGGCATTCGCTAAATAAAAGTGAGCATCGAACCCGAAGGTCGGATCAACCGAAGCTGATATTCTGCTAACCAAAGCAGGCATTCGCTTAATAAAAGCGAGCATCGAACCCGAAGGCCCGATCAACAGAAGCTGATCTTCTACTAATCTAAGCAGGCATTCGCTAAATAAATGTGAGCATCGAACCCGAAGGCTGGATCAACCGAAGCTGTTCTTCTGCTCCTCGAAGCAGGCATTCGCTAAATAAAAGCGAGCATCGAACCTGAAGGCCGGATCAACCGAAGCTGATCTTCTGCTAACCAAAGCAGGCATTCGCTAAATAAAAGCGTGCATCGAACCCGAAGGTCGGATCAATCGAAGCTTATCTTCTGCTAACCAAAGCAGACATTCGCTAAATAAAAGCGAGCATCGAACCCGAAGGCCCGATTAACCGAAGCTGATCTTTTGCTAACCAAAGCAGGCAGACGCTAAATAAAAGCGAGCATCGAACCCAAAGGCCGGATCAACTGAAGCTGATCTTCTGTTATCCAAAGCAGGCATTCGATAAATAAAAGCGAGCATCGAACCCGAAGGCCCGGTCAACCGAAGCTGATCTTCTGCTAACCAAAGCAAACATTCGCTAAATAAAGGCGAGCATCGAACCCAAAGGCCGGATCAACCAAAGCTGATCTTCTGTTATCCAAAGCAGGCATTCGATAAATAAAAGCGAGAATCGAACCCGAAGGCCGGATCAACCAAAGCTGATTTTCTGCTAACCAAAGCAGGCATACGCTAAATAAAAGCGAGCATCAAACCCGAAGTCTGGATCAACCGAAGCTGATCTTTTGCTCCTCGAAGCAAGCATTCGCTAAATAAATGCGAGCATCGAACCCGAAGGCCCAATCAACAGAAGCTGATCTTCTGCTAATCTAAGAAGGCATTTGCTAAATAAAAGTGAGCATCGAACCCGAAGGCTGGATCAACCGAAGCTGATCTTCTGCTCCTCGAAGCAAGCATTCGCTAAATAAAAGCGTGCGTCAAACCTGAAGGCAGGATCAACTGAAGCTGATCTTCTGCTAAATAAAGCAAGCATTCGCTAAATAAAAGAGAGCATCGAACCCGAAGGCCGGATCAACCGAAGCTGAGCTTCTGCTATCCAAAGCAGGCAATCGCTAAATTAAAGTGAGCATCGAACCCGAAGGCCAGATCAACCGAAGCTGATCTTCTGCTAACCAAAGCAGGCATTCGCTAAATAAAAGCGAGCATCGAACCCGAAGGTCGGATCAACCGAAGCTGATCTTATGCTAATCAAAGCAGGTATTCACTTAATAAAACCGAGCATCGAACCCGAAGGCCCGATTAACAGAAGCTGATCTTCTACTAATCTAAGAAGCATTCGCTAAATAAAAGTGAGCATCAAACCCGAAGGATGGATCAACCGAAGCTGATCTTCTGCTCCTCGAAGCAAGCATTCGCAAAATAAAAGTGTGCATCGAACCTGATGGCAGGATCAACCGAAGTTGATCTTCTGCTAACTAAAGCAGGCATTCTCTAAATAAAAGAGAGCATCGAACCCGAAGGCCGGATCAACCGAAGCTGAGCTTCTACTATCCAAAGCTGGCAATCGCTAAATAAAAGAGAGCATCGAACCCGAAGGCCAGATCGACCGAAGCTGATCTTTCGCTAACCAAAGTAGGCATTCGCTAAATAAAAGTGAGCATCGAACCCGAAGGTCGGATCAACCGAAGCTGATATTCTGCTAACCAAAGCAGGCATTCGCTTAATAAAAGCGAGCATCGAACCCGAAGGCCCGATCAACAGAAGCTGATCTTCTACTAATCTAAGCAGGCATTCGCTAAATAAATGTGAGCATCGAACCCGAAGGCTGGATCAACCGAAGCTGTTCTTCTGCTCCTCGAAGCAGGCATTCGCTAAATAAAAGCGAGCATCGAACCTGAAGGCCGGATCAACCGAAGCTGATCTTCTGCTAACCAAAGTAGGCATTCGCTAAATAAAAGCGTGCATCGAACCCGAAGGTCGGATCAATCGAAGCTTATCTTCTGCTAACGAAAGCAGACATTAGCTAAATAAAAGCGAGCATCGAACCCGAAGGCCCGATTAACCGAAGCTGATCTTTTGCTAACCAAAGCAGGCAGACGCTAAATAAAAGCGAGCATCGAACCCAAAGGCCGGATCAACTGAAGCTGATCTTTTGTTATCCAAAGCAGGCATTCGATAAATAAAAGCGAGCATCGAACCCGAAGGCCCGGTCAACCGAAGCTGATCTTCTGCTAACCAAAGCAAGCATTCGCTAAATAAAAGTGAGCATCGAACCCGAAGGCTGGATCAACCGAAGCTGTTCTTCTGCTCCTCGAAGCAGGCATTCGCTAAATAAAAGCGAGCCTCGAACCTGAAGGCCGGATCAACCGAAGCTGATCTTCCGTGAACCAAAGCAGGTATTCGCTAAATAAAAGCGTGCATCGAACCCGAAGGCCGGATCAACCGAAGCTAATCTTCTGCTAACCAAAACAGACATTCGCTAAATAAAAGCGAGCTTCGAACCCGAAGGCCCGATCAACCGAAGCTGATCTTTTGCTAACCAAAGCAGGCATTCGCTAAATAAAAGCGAGCATCGAACCCAAAGGCCGGATCAACCGAAGCTGATCTTCTGTTATCCAAAGCAGGCATTCGATAAATAAAAGCGAGCATCGAACCCGAAGGCCCAGTCAATCGAAGCTATTCTTCTGCTAACCAAAGCAGGCATTCGCTAAATAAAAGCGAGCATCAAACCCGAAGGCCGGATCAACCGAAGCTGATCTTCTGCTCCTCGAAGCAAGCATTCGCTAAATAAAAGCGAGCATCGAACCCGAAGGCCCGATCAACAGAAGCTGATCTTCTGCTAATCTAAGAAGGCATTCGCTAAATAAAAGTCAGCATCGAACCCGAACGCTGGATCAACCGAAGCTGATCTTCTGCTCCTCGAAGCAGGCATTTGCTAAATAAAAGCGTGCATCGAACCTGAAGGCAGGATCAACTGAAGTTGTTCTTCTGCTAACGAAAGCAGGCATTCGTTAAATAAAAGAGAGCATCGAACCCGAAGGCCGGATCAACCGAAGCAGAGCTCCTGTTATCCAAAGCAGGCAATCGCTAAATAAAAGAGAGCATCGAACCCGAAGGCCAGATCAACCGAAGCTGATCTTCTGCTAACCAATGCAGGCATTCGCTAAATAAAAGTGAGCATCGAACCCGAAGGTCGGATCAACCGAAGCTGATCTTCTGCTAACCAAAGCAGGGATTCGCTTAATAAAAGCGAGCATCGAACCCGAAGGCCCGATCAACAGAAGCTGATATTCTACTAATCTAAGCAGGCATTCGCTAAATAAATGTGAGCATCAAACCCGAAGGCTGCATCAACAGAAGTTGTTCTTCTGCTCCTCGAAGCATACATTCGCGAAATAAAAGCGAACATCGAACCTGAAGGCCGGATCAACCGAAGCTGATCTTCTGCTAACCAAAGCAGGCATTAGCTAAATAAAAGCGTGCATCGAACCCGAAGGCCGGATCAATCGAAGCTGATCTTCTGCTAACCAAAGCAGACATTCGCTAAATAAAACCGAGCATCGAACCCGAAGGCCCGATCAACCGAAGCTGATCTTTTGCTAACCAAAGCAGGCAGTCGCTAAATAAAAGCGAGCATCGAACCCAAAGGCCGGATCAACTGAAGCTGATCTTCTGTTATCCAAAGCAGGCATTCGATAAATAAAAGCGAGCATCGAACCCGAAGGCCCGGTCAACCGAAGCTAATCTTCTGCTAACCAAAGCAAGCATTCGCTAAATAAAAGTGAGCATCAAACCCGAAGGATGGATCAACCGAAGCTGTTCTTCTGCTCCTCGAAGTAGGCATTCGCTAAATAAAAGCGAGACTCGAACCTGAAGGCCGGATCAACTGAAGCTGATCTTCTGCTAACCAAAGCAGGCATTCGCTAAATAAAAGCGTGTATCGAACCAGAAGGCCGGATCAACCGAAGCTGATCTTCTGCTAACCAAAGCAGACATTCGCTAAATAAAAGCGAGCATCGAACCCGAAGGTCGGATCAACCGAAGCTGATATTCTGCTAACCAAAGCAGGCATTCGCTTAATAAAAGCGAGCATCGAACCCGAAGGCCCGATCAACAGAAGCTGATCTTCTACTAATCTAAGCAGGCATTCGCTAAATAAATGTGAGCATCGAACCCGAAGGCTGGATCAACCGAAGCTGTTCTTCTGCTCCTCGAAGCAGGCATTCGCTAAATAAAAGCGAGCATCGAACCTGAAGGCCGGATCAACCGAAGCTGATCTTCTGCTAACCAAAGCAGGCATTCTCTAAATAAAAGCGTGCATCGAACCCGAAGGTCGGATCAATAGAAGCTGATCTTCTGCTAACCAAAGCAGACATTCGCTAAATAAAAGCGAGCATCGAACCCGAAGGCCCGATTAACCGAAGCTGATCTTTTGCTAACCAAAGCAGGCAGTCGCTAAATAAAAGCGAGCATCGAACCCAAAGGCCGGATCAACTGAAGCTGATCTTCTGTTATCCAAAGCAGGCATTCGATAAATAAAAGCGAGCATCGAACCCGAAGGCCCGGTCAACCGAAGCTGATCTTCTGCTAACCAAAGCAAGCATTCGCTAAATAAAAGTGAGCATCGAACCCGAAGGCTGGATCAACCGAAGCTGTTCTTCTGCTCCTCGAAGCAGGCATTCGCTAAATAAAAGCGTGCATCGAACCTGAAGGCAGGATCAACTGAAGTTGTTCTTCTGCTAACGAAAGCAGGCATTCGTTAAATAAAAGAGAGCATCGAACCCGAAGGCCGGATCAACCGAAGCAGAGCTCCTGTTATCCAAAGCAGGCAATCGCTAAATAAAAGAGGGCATCGAACCCGAAGGCCAGATCAATCGAAGCTGATCTTCTGCTAACCAATGCAGGCATTCGCTAAATAAAAGCGAGCATCGAACCCGAAGGTCGGATCAACCGAAGCTGATCTTATGCTAACCAAAGCAGGGATTCGCTTAATAAAAGCGAGCATCGAACCCGAAGGCCCGATCAACAGAAGCTGATCTTCTACTAATCTAAGCAGGCATTCGCTAAATAAATGTGAGCATCAAACCCGAAGGCTGGATCAACAGAAGTTGTTCTTCTGTTCCTCGAAGCATACATTCGCGAAATAAAAGCAAACATCGAACCTGAAGGCCGGATCAACCGAAGTTGATCTTCTGCTAACCAAAGCAGGCATTAGCTAACTAAAAGCGTGCATCGAACCCGAAGGCCGGATCAATCGAAGCTGATCTTCTGCTAACCAAAGCAGACATTCGCTAAATAAAACCGAGCATCGAACCCGAAGGCCGGATCAACTGAAGCTGATCTTCTGCTAACCAAAGCAGGCAGTCGCTAAATAAAAGCGAGCATCGAACCGGAAGGCCGGATCAACCGAAGCTGATCTTCTGCTAACCAAAGCAGACATTCGCTAAATAAAAGCGAGCATCGAACCCGAAGGCCCGATCAACCGAAGCTGATCTTCTGCTAACCAAAGCAAGCATTCGCTAAATAAAAGTGAGCATCAAACCCGAAGGATGGATCAACCAAAGCTGTTCTTCTGCTCCTCGAAGTAGGCATTCGCTAAATAAAAGCGAGACTCGAACCTGAAGGCCGGATCAACTGAAGTTGATCTTCTGCTAACCAAAGCAGGCATTCGCTAAATAAAAGCGTGCATCGAACCAGAAGGCCGGATCAACCGAAGTTGATCTTCTGCTAACCAAAGCAGACATTCGCTAAATAAAAGCGAGCATCGAACCCGAAGGCCCGATGAACCGAAGTTGATCTTTTGCTAACCAAAGCAGGCATTCGCTAAATAAAAGCGAGCATCGAACCCAAAGGCCGGATCAACCGAAGCTGATCTTCTGTTATCCAAAGCAGGCATTCGATAAATAAAAGCGAGCATCGAACCCGAAGGCCCAGTCAATCGAAGCTGATCTTCTGCTAACCAAAGCAGGCATTCGCTAAATAAAAGCGAGCATCAAACCCGAAGGCCGGATCAACCGAAGCTGATCTTCTGCTCCTCGAAGAAAGCATTCGCTAAATAAAAGCGAGCATCGAACCCGAAGGCCCGATCAACAGAAGCTGATCTTCTGCTAATCTAAGAAGGCATTCGCTAAATAAAAGTCAGCATCGAACCCGAACGCTGGATCAACCGAAGCTGATCTTCTGCTCCTCGAAGCAGGCATTTGCTAAATAAAAGCGTGCATCGAACCTGAAGGCAGGATCAACTGAAGTTGTTCTTCTGCTAACGAAAGCAGGCATTCATTAAATAAAAGAGAGCATCGAACCCGAAGGCCGGATCAACCGAAGCAGAGCTCCTGTTATCCAAAGCAGGCAATCGCTAAATAAAAGAGAGCATCGAACCCGAAGGCCAGATCAACCGAAGCTGATCTTCTACTAACCAATGCAGGCATTCGCTAAATAAAAGTGAGCATCGAACCCGAAGGTCGGATCAACCGAAGCTGATCTTCTGCTAACCAAAGCAGGGATTCGCTTAATAAAAGCGAGCATCGAACCCGAAGGCCCGATCAACAGAAGCTGATCTTCTACTAATCTAAGCAGGCATTCGCTAAATAAATGTGAGCATCAAACCCGAAGGCTGGATCAACAGAAGTTGTTCTTCTGCTCCTCGAAGCATACATTCGCGAAATAAAAGCGAACATCGAACCTGAAGGCCGGATCAACCGAAGCTGATCTTCTGCTAACCAAAGCAGGCATTAGCTAAATAAAAGCGTGCATCGAACCCGAAGGCCGGATCAATCGAAGCTGATCTTCTGCTAACCAAAGCAGACATTCGCTAAATAAAACCGAGCATCGAACCCGAAGGCCCGATCAACCGAAGCTGATCTTTTGCTAACCAAAGCAGGCAGTCGCTAAATAAAAGCGAGCATCGAACCCAAAGGCCGGATCAACTGAAGCTGATCTTCTGTTATCCAAAGCAGGCATTCGATAAATAAAAGCGAGCATCGAACCCGAAGGCCCGGTCAACCGAAGCTAATCTTCTGCTAACCAAAGCAAGCATTCGCTAAATAAAAGTGAGCATCAAACCCGAAGGATGGATCAACCGAAGCTGTTCTTCTGCTCCTCGAAGTAGGCATTCGCTAAATAAAAGCGAGACTCGAACCTGAAGGCCGGATCAACTGAAGCTGATCTTCTGCTAACCAAAGCAGGCATTCGCTAAATAAAAGCGTGCATCAAACCAGAAGGCCGGATCAACCGAAGCTGATCTTCTGCTAACCAAAGCAGACATTCGCTAAATAAAAGCGAGCACCGAACCCGAAGGCCCGATCAACCGAAGCTGATCTTTTGCTAACCAAAGCAGGCATTCGCTAAATAAAAGCGAGCATCGAACCCAAAGGCCGGATCAACCGAAGCTGATCTTCTGTTATCCAAAGCAGGCATTCGATAAATAAAAGCGAGCATCGAACCCGAAGGCCCGGTCAATCGAAGCTGATCTTCTGCTAACCAAAGCAGGCATTCGCTAAATAAAAGCGAGCATCAAACCCGAAGGCCGGATCAACCGAAGCTGATCTTCTGCTCCTCGAAGCAAGCATTCGCTAAATAAAAGCGAGCATCGAACCCGAAGGCCCGATCAACAGAAGCTGGTCTTCTGCTAATCTAAGAAGGCATTCGCTAAATAAAAGTCAGCATCGAACCCGAACGCTGGATCAACCGAAGCTGATCTTCTGCTCCTCGAAGCAGGCATTTGCTAAATAAAAGCGTGCATCGAACCTGAAGGCAGGATCAACTGAAGTTGTTCTTCTGCTAACGAAAGCAGGCATTCGTTAAATAAAAGAGAGCATCGAACCCGAAGGCCGGATCAACCGAAGCAGAGCTCCTGTTATCCAAAGCAGGCAATCGCTAAATAAAAGAGAGCATCGAACCCGAAGGCCAGATCAACCGAAGCTGATCTTCTGCTAACCAATGCAGGCATTCGCTAAATAAAAGCGAGCATCGAACCCGAAGGTCGGATCAACCGAAGCTGATCTTCTGCTAACCAAAGCAGGGATTCGCTTAATAAAAGCGAGCATCGAACCCGAAGGCCCGATCAACAGAAGCTGATCTTCTACTAATCTAAGCAGGCATTCGCTAAATAAATGTGAGCATCAAACCCGAAGGCTGGATCAACAGAAGTTGTTCTTCTGCTCCTCGAAGCATACATTCGCGAAATAAAAGCGAACATCGAACCTGAAGGCCGGATCAACCGAAGCTGATCTTCTGCTAACCAAAGCAGGCATTAGCTAAATAAAAGCGTGCATCGAACCCGAAGGCCGGATCAATCGAAGCTGATCTTCTGCTAACCAAAGCAGACATTCGCTAAATAAAACCGAGCATCGAACCCGAAGGCCCGATCAACTGAAGCTGGTCTTTTGCTAACCAAAGCAGGCAGTCGCTAAATAAAAGTGAGCATCGAACCCAAAGGCCGGATCAACTGAAGCTGATCTTCTGTTATCCAAAGCAGGCATTCGATAAATAAAAGCGAGCATCGAACCCGAAGGCCCGGTCAACCGAAGCTAATCTTCTGCTAACCAAAGCAAGCATTCCCTAAATAAAAGTGAGCATCAAACCCGAAGGATGGATCAACCGAAGCTGTTCTTCTGCTCCTCGAAGTAGGCATTCTCTAAATAAAAACGAGACTCGAACCTGAAGGCCGGATCAACTGAAGCTGATCTTCTGCTAACCAAAGCAGGCATTCGCTAAATAAAAGCGTGCATCGAACCAGAAGGCCGGATCAACCGAAGCTGATCTTCTGCTAACCAAAGCAGACATTCGCTAAATAAAAGCGAGCATCGAACCCGAAGGCCGGATCAACCGAAGCAGAGCTTCTGCTATCCAAAGCAGGCAATCGCTAAATAAAAGAGAGCATCGAACCCGAAGGTCAGAACAACCGAAGCTGATCTTCTGCTAAACAATGCAGGCATTCGCTAAATAAAAGCGAGCATCGAACCCGAAGGTCGGATCAACCGAAGCTGATCTTCTGCTAACCAAAGCAGGCATTCACTTAATAAAAACGAGCATCGAACCCGAAGGCCCGATCAACAGAAGTTGATCTTCTACTAATCTAAGAAGGCATTTGCTAAATAAAAGTGAGCATCGAACCCGAAGGCTGGATCAACCGAAGCTGATCATCTACTCCTCGAAGCAGGCATTCGATAAATAAAAGCGTGCATCGAACCTGAAAGCAGGATCAACCGAAGCTGATCTTCTGCTAACTAAAGCAGGCATTCTCTAAATAAAAGAGAGCATCGAACCCGAAGGCCGGATAAACCGAAGCTGAGCTTCTGCTATCCAAAGCAGGCAATCGCTAAATAAAAGAGAGCTTCAAACCCGAAGGCCAGATCAACCGAAGCTGATCTTTCACTAACCAAAGAAGGCATTCACTAAATAAAAGCAAGCATCGAACCCGAAGGTCGGATCAACCGAAGCTGATCTTCTGCTAACCAAAGCAGGCATTCGCTTAATAAAAGCGAGCATCGAACCCGAAGGTCGGATCAACCGAAGCTGATCTTCTACTAATCTTAGCTGGCATTCGCTAAATAAAAGTGAGCATCGAACCCGAAGGCTGGATCAACCGAAGATGTTCTTTTGCTCCTCGAAGCAGGCATTTGCTAAATAAAAGTGAGCATCGAACCTGAAGGTCGGATTAACCGAAGTTGATCTTCTGCTAACCAAAGCAGACACTCGCTAAATAAAAGCGTGCATCGAACCCGAAGGCCGGATCAACCAAAGCTGATCTTATGCTAACCAAAGCAGACATTCGCTAAATAAAAGCGAGCATCGAACCCGAAGGCCCGATCAACCGAAGCTGATCTTTTACTAACCAAAGCTGGCATTCGCTAAATAAAAGCGAGCATCGAACCCATAGGCCGGATCAACCGAAGTTGATATTCTGTTATCCAAAGCAGGCATTCCGTAAATAAAAGCGAGCATCGAACCCGAAGGCCGGATCAACCGAAGCTGATGTTCTGCTATCCAAAGCAGGCATTCGCTAAATAAAAGCGAGCATCGAACCCGAAGGCCCGATCAACTGAAGCTGATCTTTTGCTAACCAAAGAAAACATTCGCTAAATAAAAGCGAGCATCGAACCCAAAGGCCGGATCAACCAAAGTTGATCTTCTGTTATCCAAAGCAGGCATTCGATAAATAAAAGCGAGAATCGAACCCGAAGGCCGGATCAACCAAAGCTGATCTTCTGCTAACCAAAGCAGGCATACGCTAAATAAAAGCGAGCATCAAACCCGAAGTCTGGATCAACCGAAGCTTATCTTCTGCTCCTCGAAGCAAGCATTCGCTAAATAAATGCGAGCATCGAACCCGAAGGCCCAATCAACAGAAGCTGATCTTCTGCTAATCTAAGAAGGCATTTGCTAAATAAAAGTGAGCATCGAACCCGAAGGCTGGATCAACCGAAGCTGATCTTCTGCTCCTCGAAGCAAGCATTCGCTAAATAAAAGCGTGCATCGAACCTGAAGGCAGGATCAACTGAAGCTGATCTTCTGCTAAATAAAGCAAGCATTCGCTAAATAAAAGAGAGCATCGAACCCGAAGGCCGGATCAACCGAAGCTGAGCTTCTGCTATCCAAAGCAGGCAATCGCTAAATTAAAGAGAGCATCGAACCCGAAGGCCAGATCAACCGAAGCTGATCTTTTGCTAACCAAAGTAGGCATTCGCTAAATAAAAGCGAGCATCGAACCCAAAGGCCGGATCAACTGAAGCTGATCTTCTGTTATCCAAAGCAGGCATTCGATAAATAAAAGCGAGCATCGAACCCGAAGGCCCGGTCAACCGAAGCTGATCTTCTGCTAACCAAAGCAAGCATTCGCTAAATAAAAGTGAGCATCGAACCCGAAGGCTGGATCAACCGAAGCTGTTCTTCTGCTCCTCGAAGCAGGCATTCGCTAAATAAAAGCGAGCCTCGAACCTGAAGGCCGGATCAACCGAAGCTGATCTTCTGCTAACCAAAGCAGGCATTCGCTAAATAAAAGCGTGCATCGAACCCGAAGGCCGGATCAACCGAAGCTGATCTTCTGCTAACCAAAGCAGACATTCGCTAAATAAAAGCGAGCTTCGAACCCGAAGGCCCGATCAACCGAAGCTGATCTTTTGCTAACCAAAGCAGGCACTTGCTAAATAAAAGCGAGCATCGAACCCAAAGGCCAGATCAACCGAAGCTGATCTTCTGTTATCCAAAGCAGGCATTCGATAAATAAAAGCGAGCATCGAACCCGAAGGTCGGATCAACCGAAGCTGATCTTCTGCTCCTCGAAGCAAGCATTCGCTAAATAAAAGCGAGCATCGAACCCGAAGGCCCAATCAACAGAAGCTTATCTTCTGCTAATCTAAGAAGGCATTCGCTAAATAAAAGTGAGCATCGAACCCGAACGCTGGATCAACCGAAGCTGATCTTCTGCTCCTCGAAGCAGGCATTTGCTAAATAAAAGCGTGCATCGAACCTGAAGGCAGGATCAACTGAAGCTGTTCTTCTGCTAACTAAAGCAGGCATTCATTAAATAAAAGAGAGCATCGAACCCGAAGGCCGGATCAACCGAAGCAGAGCTTCTGCTATCCAAAGCAGGCAATCGCTAAATAAAAGAGAGCATCGAACCCAAAGGTCAGATCAACCGAAGCTGATCTTCTGCTAAACAATGCAGGCATTCGCTAAATAAAAGCGAGCATCGAACCCGAAGGTCGGATCAACCGAAGCTGATCTTCTGCTAACCAAAGCAGGCATTCACTTAATAAAAACGAGCATCGAACCCGAAGGCCCGATCAACAGAAGTTGATCTTCTACTAATCTAAGAAGGCATTCGCTAAATAAAAGTGAGCATCGAACCCGAAGGCTGGATCAACCGAAGCTGATCATCTGCTCCTCGAAGCAGGCATTCGATAAATAAAAGCGTGCATCGAACCTGAAAGCAGGATCAACCGAAGCTGATCTTCTGCTAACTAAAGCAGGCATTCTCTAAATAAAAGAGAGCATCGAACCCGAAGGCCGGATAAGCCGAAGCTGAGCTTCTGCTATCCAAAGCAGGCAATCGCTAAATAAAAGAGAGCTTCGAACCCGAAGGCCAGATCAACTGAAGCTGATCTTTCGCTAACCAAAGAAGGCATTCACTAAATAAAAGCAAGCATCGAACCCGAAGGTCGGATCAACCGAAGCTGATCTTCTGCTAACCAAAGCAGGCATTCGCTTAATTAAAGCGAGCATCGAACCCGAAGGTCAGATCAACCGAAGCTGATCTTCTACTAATCTAAGCAGGCATTCGCTAAATAAAAGTGAGCATCGAACCCGAAGGCTGGATCAACCGAAGCTGTTATTTTGCTCCTCGAAGCAGGCATTCGCTAAATAAAAGTGAGCATCGAACCTGAAGGTCGGATTAACCGAAGCTGATCTTCTGCTAACCAAAGCAGGCATTCGCTAAATAAAAGCGTGCATCGAACCCGAAGGCCGGATCAACCAAAGCTGATCTTCTGCTAACCAAAGCAGACATTCGCTAAATAAAAGCGAGCATCGAACCCGAAGGCCCGATCAACCGAAGCTGATCTTTTACTAACCAAAGCAGGCATTCGCTAAATAAAAGCGAGCATCGAACCCAAAGGCCAGATCAACCGAAGCTGATATTCTGTTATCCAAAGCAGGCATTCGATAAATAAAAGCGAGCATCGAACCCGAAGGCCCCGTCAACCGAAGCTGATCTTCTGCTAACCAAAGCAGGCATTCGCAAAATAAAAGCGAGCATCAAACACGAAGGCTGGATCAACCGAAGCTGATCTTCTTCTCCTCGAAGCAAGCATTCGCTAAATAAAAGCGAGCATCAAACCCGAAGGCCCGATCAACAGAAGCTGATCTTTTGCTAATCTAAGAAGGCATTCGCTAAATAAAAGTGAGCATCGAACCCGAAGGCTGGATCAACCGAAGCTGATCTTCTGCTCCTCGAAGTAGGCATTCGCTAAAAAAAAGCGTGCATCGAACCTGAAGGCAGGATCAATCGAAGTTGATCTTCTGCTAACTAAAGCAGGCATTCTCTAAATAAAAGAGAGCATCGAACCCGAAGGATGGATCATCCGAAGCTGAGCTTCTGCTATGCAAAGCAGGCAATCGCTAAATAAAAGAGAGCATCGAACCCGAAGGCCAGATCAACCGAAGCTGATCGTTTGCTAACCAAAGCAGGAATTCGCTAAATAAAAGCGAGCATCAAACCCGAAGGTCGGATCAACCGAAGTTGATCTTCTGCTAACCAAAGCAGGCATTCGCTTAATAAAAGCGAGCATCGAATCCGAAGGACCGATAAACAGAAGCTGATCTTCTACTAATCTAAGCAGGCATTCGCTAAATACAAGTGAGCATCGATCCCGAAGGCTGGATCAACCGAAGCTGTTCTTCTGCTCCTCGAAGTAGGCATTCACTAAATAAAAGCGAGCATCGAACCTGAAGGCCGGATCAACCGAAGCTGATCTTCTGCTAACCTAAGCAGGCATTCGCTAAATAAAAGCGTGCATCGAACCCGAAGGCCGGATCAACCAAAGCTGATCTTCTGCTAACCAAAGCAGACATTCGCTAAATAAAAGCGAGCATCGAACCCGAAGGCACGATCAACCGAGGCTGATCTTTTGCTAACCAAAGCAGGCATTCGCTAAATAAACGCGAGCATCGAACCCAAAGGCCGGATCAACCGAAGCTGATCTTCTATTATCCAAAGCAGGCATTCGATAAATAAAAGCGAGCATCGAACCCGAAGGCCCGGTCAACCGAAGCTGATCTTCTCCTAACCAAAGCAGGCATTCGCTAAATAAAAGCGAGCATCAAACCCGAAGGCTGGATCAACCGAAGCTGATCTTCTGCTCCTCGAAGCAAGCATTCGCTAAATAAAAGCGTGCATCGAACCCGAAGGCCGGATCAACCAAAGCTGATCTTCTGCTAACCAAAGCAGACATTCGCTAAATAAAAGCGAGCATCGAACCCGAAGGCACGATCAACCGAGGCTGATCTTTTGCTAACCAAAGCAGGCATTCGCTAAATAAACGCGAGCATCGAACCCAAAGGCCGGATCAACCGAAGCTGATCTTCTATTATCCAAAGCAGGCATTCGATAAATAAAAGCGAGCATCGAACCCGAAGGCCGGATCAACCGAAGCTGAGCTTCTGCTATCCAAAGCAGGCAATCGCTAAATAAAAGAGAGCATCGAACCAGAAGGCCAGATCAACCGAAGCTGATCTTCTACTAACAAAAGCAGGCATTCGCTAAATAAAAGCGAGCATCGAACCCGAAGGTCGGATCATCCGAAGCTGATCTTCTGCTAACTAAAGCAGGTATTCACTTAATAAAAGCGAGCATCGAACCCGAAGGCCCGATCAACAGAAGCTGATCTTCTACTAATCTAAGAAGGCATTCGCTAAATAAAAGTGAGCATCGAACCCGAAGGCTAGATCAACCGAAGCTGATCTTCTGCTCCTCGAAGTAGGCATTCGCTAAATAAAAGCGTGCATCGAACCTGAAGGCAGGATCAACTGAAGTTGTTCTTCTGCTAACTAAAGCAGGCATTCTCTAAATAAAAGAGAGCATCGAACCCGAAGGCCGGATCAACCGAAGCTGAGCTTCTGCTATCCAAAGCAGGCAATCGCTAAATAAAAGAGAGCATCGAACCTGAAGGCCAGATCAACCGCAGCTGATCTTTCGCTAACCAAAGCAGGCATTCGCTAAATAAAAGCGAGCATCGAACCCGAAGGTCGGATCAACCAAAGCTGATCTTCTGCTAACCAAAGCAGGCATTCGCTTAATAAAAGCGAGCATCGAACCCGAAGGCCCGATCAACAGAAGCTGATCTTCTACTAATTTAAGCAGGCATTCGCTAAATAAAAGTGAGCATCGAACCCGAAGGCTGGATCAACCGAAGCTGTTCTTTTGCTCCTCGAAGCAGGCATTCGCTAAATAAAAGTGAGCATCGAACCTGAAGGTCGGATTAACCGAAGATGATCTTCTGCTAACCAAAGCAGGCTTTCGCTAAATAAAAGCATGCATCGAACCCGAAGGCCGGATCAACCAAAGCTGATCTTGTGCTAACCAAAGCAGACATTCGCTAAATAAAAGCGAGCATCGAACCCGAAGGCCCGATCAACGGAAGCTGATCTTTTACTAACCAAAGCAGGCATTCTCTAAATAAAAGCGAGCATCGAACCCAAAGGCCGGATCAACCGAAGCTGATATTCTGTTATCCAAAGCAGGCATTCGGTAAATAAAAGCGAGCATCGAACCCGAAGGCCCGGTAAACCGAAGCTGATCTTCTGCTAACCAAAGCAGGCATTCGCTAAATAGAAGCGAGCATCAAACACGAAGGCTGGATCAACCGAAGTTGATCTTCTGCTCCTCGAAGCAAGCATTCGCTAAATAAAAGAGAGCATCGAACCCGAAGGCCCGATCAACAGAAGCTGATCTTTTGCTAATCTAAGAAGGCATTCGCTAAATAAAAGTGAGCATCGAACCCGAAGGCTGGATCAATCGAAACTGATCTTCTGCTCCTCGAAGTAGGCATTCGCTAAAAAAAAGCGTGCATCGAACCTGAAGGCAGGATCAATCGAAGCTGATCTTCTCCTAACTAAAGCAGGCATTCTCTAAATAAAAGAGAGCATCGAACCCGAAGGCCGGATCAACCGAAGCTGAGCTTCTGCTATGCAAAGCAGGCAATCGCTAAAAAAAAGAGAGCATCGAACCCGAAGGCCAGATCAGCCGAAGCTGATCATTTGCTAACCAAAGCAGGCATTCGCTAAATAAAAGCGAGCATCGAACCCGAAGGTCGGATCAACCGAAGCCGATCTTCTGCTAACCAAAGCAGGCATTCGCTTAATAAAAGCGAGCATCGAATCCGAAGGCCCGATCAACAGAAGCTGATCTTCAACTAATCTAAGCAGACATTCGCTAAATAAAAGTGAGCATCGATCCCGAAGGCTGGATCAACCGAAGCTGTTCTTCTGCTCCTCGAAGCAGGCATTCGCTAAATAAAAGCGAGCATCGAACCTGAAGGCCGGATCAACCGAAGCTGATCTTCTGCTAACCAAAGCAGGCATTCGCTAAATAAAAGCGTGCATCGAACCCGAAGGCCGGATCAACCGAAGCTGATCTTCTGCTAACCAAAGCAGACATTCGCTAAATAAAAGCGAGCATCGAACCCGAAGGCATGATCAACCGAGGCTGATCTTTTGCTAACCAAAGCAGGCATTCGCTAAATAAACGCGAGCATCGAACCCAAAGGCCGGATCAACCGAAGCTGATCTTCTATTATCCAAAGCAGGCATTCGATAAATAAAAGCGAGCATCGAACCCGAAGGCCCGGTCAACCGAAGCTGATCTTCTGCTAACCAAAGCAGGCATTCGCTAAATAAAAGCGAGCATCAAACCCGAAGGCTGGATCAACCGAAGCTGATCTTCTGCTCCTCGAAGCAAGCATTCGCTAAATAAAAGCGAGCATCGAACCTGAAGGCCCAATCAACAGTAGCTGATCTTCTGCTAATCTAAGAAGGCATTCGCTAAATAAAGGTGAGCATCGAACCCGAAGGCTGGATCAACCGAAGCTGATCTTCTGCTCCTCGAAGCAGGCATTCGCTAAATAAAAGCGTGCATCGAACCTGAAGGCAGGATCAACTGAAGCTGATCTTCTACTAACTAAAGCAGGCATTCGCTAAATAAAAGAGAGCATCGAACCCGAAGGCCGGATCCACCGAAGCTGAGCTTCTGCTATCCAAAGCAGGCAATCGCTAAATAAAAGAGAGCATCGAACCAGAAGGCCAGATCAACCGAAGCTGATCTTCTACTAACAAAAGCAGGCATTCGCTAAATAAAAGTGAGCATCGAACCCGAAGGTCGGATCATCCGAAGCTGATCTTCTGCTAACTAAAGCAGGTATTCACTTATTTAAAGCGAGCATCGAACTCGAAGGCCCGATCAACAGAAGCTGATCTTCTACTAACCTAAGAAGGCATTCGCTAAATAAAAGTGAGCATCGAACCCGAAGGCTAGATCAACCGAAGCTGATCTTCTGCTCCTCGAAGTAGGCATTCGCTAAAAAAAAGCGTGCATCGAACCTGAAGGCAGGATCAATCGAAGCTGATCTTCTGCTAACTAAAGCAGGTATTCTCTAAATAAATGAGAGAGCATCGAACCCGAAGGCTGGATCAACCGAAGCTGAGCTTCTGCTATCCAAAGCAGGCAATCGCTAAATAAAAGAGAGCATCGAACCTGAAGGCCAGATCAACCGAAGCTGATCTTTCGCTAACCAAAGCAGGCATTCGCTAAATAAAAGCGAGCATCGAACCCGAAGGTCGGATCAACCGAAGCTGATCTTCTGCTAACCAAAGCAGGCATTCGTTTAATAAAAGCGAGCATCGAACCCGAAGGCCGGATCAATAGAAGCTGATCTTCAACTAATCTAAGCAGGCATTCGCTAAATAAAAGTGAGCATCGATCCCGAAGGCTGGATCAACCGAAGCTGTTCTTCTGCTCCTCGAAGCAGGCATTCGCTAAATAAAAGCGAGCATCGAACCTGAAGGCCGGTTCAACCGAAGCTGATCTTCTGCTAACCAAAGTAGGCATTCGCTAAATAAAAGCGTGCATCGAACCCGAAGGCCGGATCAACCGAAGCTGATGTTCTGCTATCCAAAGCAGGCATTCGCTAAATAAAAGCGAGCATCGAACCCGAAGGCACGATCAACCGAGGCTGATCTTCTACTAACAAAAGCAGGCATTCGCTAAATAAAAGCGAGCATCGAACCCGAAGGCTCGATCAACCGAAGTTGATCTTCTGCTCCTCGAAGCAGGCAATCGCTAAATAAAAGAGAGCGTCGAACCCGAAGGCCCGATCAACCGAAGCTGATCTTCTCCTAACCAAAGCAGGCATTCGCTAAATAAAAGCGAGCATCGAACCCGATGGCCCGATCAACCGAAGCTGATCTGCTGCTAAACAAAGCAGGCATTCGCTAAATAAAAGCGAGCATCGAACCCGAAGGTCGGATCAACCGAAGCTGGTCTTCTGCTAACCAAAGCAGGCATTCGCTAAATAAAAGCGAGCATCGAACCCGAAGGCCCGATCAACTTAAGCTGATCTTCTGCTAACCAAACAGGCATTCGCTAAATAAAAGCGAGCATCGAACCCGAAGGTCGGATCAACCGAAGCTTATCTTCTGCTAACCAAAGCAGGCATTCGCTTAATAAAAGCGAGCATCGAACCCGAAGGCCCGATCAACAGAAGCTGATCTTCTACTAATCTAAGCAGGCATTCGCTAAATAAAAGTGAGCATCTAACCCGAAGGCTGGATCAACCGAAGCTGTTCTTCTGCTCCTCGAAGCATGCATTCGCTAAATAAAAGCCAGCATCGAACCTGAAGGCCGGATCAACCGAAGCTGATCTTCTGCTAACCAAATCAGGCATTCGCTAAATAAAAGCTTGCATCGAACTCGAAGGCCGGATCAACCGAAGCTGATCTCCTGCTATTTAAATCAGGCATTCGCTAAATAAAAGCGAGCATCGAACTTGAAGGCTGGATCAACCGAAGTTGATCTTCTGCTAACTAAAGCAGGCATTCTCTAAATAAAAGCGAGCATCGAACCCGAAGGCCGGATCAACAGAAGCTGATCTTTTGCTAATCTTAGAAGGCATTCGCTAAATAAAAGCGAGCATCAAACCCGAAGGCTGGATCAACGGAATCTGATCTTCTGCTCCTCGAAGCAGGCATGCGCTAAATAAAAGCGAGCATCGAACCCCAAGGTCGGATCAACCGAAGCTGATCTTCTGCTAACCAAAGAAGGCATTCACTAAATAAAAGCGAGCATCGAACCCGAAGGCCCGATCAACAGAAGCTGATCTTCTGCTAATCTAAGAAGGCATTCGCTAAATAAAAGTGAGCATTGAACCCGAAGGCTGGATCAAACGAAGCTGATCTTCTGCTCCTCGAAGCAGGCATTCGCTAAATAAAAGCATGCATCGAACCTGAAGGCCAGATCAACCGAAGCTGATCTTCTATTATCCAAAGTAGGCAATCGTTAAATAAAAGAGAGCATCGAACCCGAAGGCTCGATCAACCGAAGCTGATCTTCTGCTCCTCGAAGCAGGCAATCGCTAAATAAAAGAGAGCATCGAACCCGAAGGCCCGATCAACCGAAGCTGATCTTCTCCTAACCAAAGCAGGCATTCGCTAAATAAAAGCGAGCATCGAACCCGAAGGCTGGATCAACCGAAGTTGATGTTCTTCTATCCAAAGCAGGCATTTGCTAAATAAAAGCGAGCATCGAACCCGAATGCCCGATCAACCGAAGCTGATCTGCTGCTAACCAAAGCAGGCATTCGCTAAATAAAAGCGAGCATCGAACCCGAAGGTCGGATCAACCGAAGCTGGTCTTCTGCTAACCAAAGCAGGCATTCGCTAAATAAAAGCGAGCATCGAACCCGAAGGCCCGATCAACTGAAGCTGATCTTCTGCTAACCAAACAGGCATTCGCTAAATAAAAGCGAGCATCGAACCCGAAGGTCGGATCAACCGAAGATTATCTTCTGCTAACCAAAGCAGGCATTCGCTTAATAAAAGCGAGCATCGAACCCGAAGGCCCGATCAACAGAAGCTGATCTTCTACTAATCTAAGCAGGCATTCGCTAAATAAAAGTGAGCATCTAACCCGAAGGCTGGATCAACCGAAGTTGTTCTTCTGCTCCTCGAAGCATGCATTCGCTAAATAAAAGCCAGCATCGAACCTGAAGGCCGGATCAACCGAAGCTGATCTTCTGCTAACCAAATCAGGCATTCGCTAAATAAAAGCTTGCATCGAACTCGAAGGCCGGAGCAACCGAAGCTGATCTCCTGCTATTTAAATCAGGCATTCGCTAAATAAAAGCGAGCATCGAACTTGAAGGCTGGATCAACCGAAGTTGATCTTCTGCTAACTAAAGCAGGCATTCTCTAAATAAAAGCGAGCATCGAACCCGAAGGCCGGATCAACAGAAGCTGATCTTTTGCTAATCTTAGCAGGCATTCGCTAAATAAAAGCGAGCATCAAACCCGAAGGCTGGATCAACGGAATCTGATCTTCTGCTCCTCGAAGCAGGCATGCGCTAAATAAAAGCGAGCATCGAACCCCAAGGTCGGATCAACCGAAGCTGATCTTCTGCTAACCAAAGAAGGCATTCACTAAATAAAAGCGAGCATCGAACCCGAAGGCCCGATCAACAAAAGCTGATCTTCTGCTAATCTAAGAAGGCATTCGCTAAATAAAAGTGAGCATTGAACCCGAAGGCTGGATCAACCGAAGCTGATCTTCTGCTCCTCGAAGCAGGCATTTGCTAAATAAAAGCATGCATCGAACCTGAAGGCCAGATCAACCGAAGCTGATCTTCTATTATCCAAAGTAGGCAATCGTTAAATAAAAGAGAGCATCGAACCCGAAGGCTCGATCAACCGAAGCTGATCTTCTGCTCCTCGAAGCAGGCAATCGCTAAATAAAAGAGAGCATCGAACCCGAAGGCCCGATCAACCGAAGCTGATCTTCTCCTAACCAAAGCAGGCATTCGCTAAATAAAAGCGAGCATCGAACCCGAAGGCTGGATCAACCGAAGTTGATGTTCTTCTATCCAAAGCAGGCATTCGCTAAATAAAAGCGAGCATCGAACCCGAATGCCCGATCAACCGAAGCTGATCTGCTGCTAACCAAAGCAGGCATTCGCTAAATAAAAGCGAGCATCGAACCCGAAGGTCGGATCAACCGAAGCTGGTCTTCTGCTAACCAAAGCAGGCATTCGCTAAATAAAAGCGAGCATCAAACCCGAAGGCCCGATCAACTGAAGCTGATCTTCTGCTAACCAAACAGGCATTCGCTAAATAAAAGCGAGCATCGAACCCGAAGGTCGGATCAACCGAAGCTGATCTTCTCCTAACCAAAGCAGGCATTCGCTTAATAAAAGCGAGCATCGAACCCAAAGGTCCGATAAACAGAAGTTGATCTTCTACTAATCTAAGCAGGCATTCGCTAAATAAAAGTGAGCATCGAACCCGAAGGCCGGATCAACCGAAGCTGAGCTTCTGCTATCCAAAGCAGGCAATCGCTAAATAAAAGGGAGCATCGAACCAGAAGGCCAGATCAACCGAAGCTGATCTTCTACTAACAAAAGCAGGCATTCGCTAAATAAAAGCGAGCATCGAACCCGAAGGTCGGATCATCCGAAGATGATCTTCTGCTAACTAAAGCAGGTATTCACTTAATAAAAGCGAGCATCGAACCCGAAGGCCCGATCAACAGAAGCTGATCTTCTACTAATCTAAGAAGGCATTCGCTAAATAAAAGTGAGCATCGAACCCGAAGGCTAGATCAACCGAAGCTGATCTTCTGCTCCTCGAAGTAGGCATTCGCTAAATAAAAGCGTGCATCGAACCTGAAGGCAGGATCAACTGAAGTTGTTCTTCTGCTAACTAAAGCAGGCATTCTCTAAATAAAAGAGAGCATCGAACCCGAAGGTCGGATCAACCGAAGCTGAGCTTCTGCTATCTAAAGCAGGCAATCGCTAAATAAAAGAGAGCATCGAACCTGAAGGCCAGATCAACTGCAGCTGATCTTTCGCTAACCAAAGCAGGCATTCGCTAAATAAAAGCGAGCATCGAACCCGAAGGTCGGATCAACCGAAGCTGATCTTCTGCTAACCAAAGCAGGTTCGCTTAATAAAAGCGAGCATCGAACACGAAGGCCCGATCAACAGAAGCTGATCTTCTACTAATCTAAGCAGGCATTCGCTAAATAAAAGTGAGCATCGAACCCGAAGGCTGGATCAACCGAAGCTGTTCTTTTGCTCCTCGAAGCAGGCATTCGCTAAATAAAAGTGAGCATCGAACCTGAAGGTCGGATTAACCGAAGCTGATCTTCTGCTAACCAAAGCAGGCATTCGCTAAATAAAAGCGTGCATCAAACCCGAAGGCCGGATCAACCAAAGCTGATCTTCTGCTAACCAAAGCAGACATTCGCTAAATAAAAGCGAGCATCGAACCCGAAGGCCCGATCAACGGAAGCTGATCTTTTACTAACCAAAGAAGGCATTCTCTAAATAAAAGCGAGCATCGAACCCAAAGGCCGGATCAACCGAAGCTGATATTCTGTTATCCAAAACAGGCATTCAGTAAATAAAAGCGAGCATCGAACCCGAAGGCCCGGTCAACCGAAGCTGATCTTCTGCTAACCAAAGCAGGCATTCGCTAAATAGAAGCGAGCATCAAACACGAAGGCTAGATCAACCGAAGCTGATCTTCTGCTCCTCGAAGCAGGCATTCGCTAAATAGAAGCGAGCATCAAACACGAAGGCTAGATCAACCGAAGCTGATCTTCTGCTCCTCGAAGCAAGCATTCGCTAAATAAATGCGAGCATCGAACCCGAAGGCCCGATCAACAGAAGCTGATCTTTTGCTAATCTAAGAAGGCATTCGCTAAATAAAAGTGAGCATCGAACCCGAAGGCTGGATCAACTGAAACTGATCTTCTGCTCCTCGAAGTAGGCATTCGCTAAAAAAACGCGTGCATCGAATCTGAAGGCAGGATCAATCGAAGCTGATCTTCTGCTAACTAAAGCAGGCATTCTCTAAATAAAAGAGAGCATCGAACCCGAAGGCCGGATCAACCGAAGCTGAGCTTCTGCTATGCAAAGCAGGCAATCGCTAAATAAAAGAGAGCATCGAACCCGAAGGCCAAATCAACCGAAGCTGCTCATTTGCTAACCAAAGCAGGCATTCGCTAAATAAAAGCGAGCATCGAACCCGAAGGTCGGATCAACCGAAGCTGATCTTCTGCTAACCAAAGCAGGCATTCTCTTAATAAAAGCGAGCATCGAATCCGAAGGCCCGATCAACAGAAGCTGATCTTCAACTAATCTAAGCAGGAATTCGCTAAATAAAAGTGAGCATCGATCCCGAAGGCTGGATCAACCGAAGCTGTTCTTCTGCTCCTCGAAGCAGGCATTCGCTAAATAAAAGCGAGCATCGAACCTGAAGGCTGGATCAACCGAAGCTGATCTTCTGCTAACCAAAGAAGGCATTCGCTAAATAAAAGCGTGCATCGAACCCGAAGGCCGGATCAACCGAAGCTGATCTTCTGCTAACCAAAGCTGACATTCGCTAAATAAAAGCGAGCATCGAACCCGAAGGCACGATCAACCGAGGCTGATCTTTTGCTAACCAAAGCAGGCATTCGCTAAATAAACGCGAGCATCGAACCCAAAGGCTGGATCAACCGAAGCTGATCTTCTATTATCCAAAGCAGGCATTCGATAAATAAAAGCGAACATCGAACCCGAAGGCCCGGTCAACCGAAGCTGATCTTCTGCTAACCAAAGCAGGCATTCGCTAAATAAAAGCGAGCATCAAACCCGAAGGCTGGATCAATCGAAGCTGATCTTCTGCTCCTCGAAGCAAGGATTCGCTAAATAAAAGCGAGCATCGAACCTGAAGGCCCAATCAACAGTAGCTGATCTTCTGCTAATCTAAGAAGGCATTCGCTAAATAAAGGTGAGCATCAAACCCGAAGGATGGATCAACCGAAGCTGATCTTCTGCTCCTCGAAGCAGGCATTCGCTAAATAAAAGTGTGCATCGAACCTGAAGGCAGGATCAACTGAAGCTGATCTTCTACTAACTAAAGCAGGCATTCGCTAAATAAAAGAGAGCATCGAACCCGAAGGCCGGATCAACCGAAGCTGAGCTTCTGCTATCCAAAGCAGACAATCGCTAAATAAAAGAGAGCATCGAACCAGAAGGCCAGATCAACCGAAGCTGATCTTCTACTAACAAAAGCAGGCATTCACTAAATAAAAGCGAGCATCGAACCCGAAGGTCGGATCATCCGAAGCTGATCTTCTGCTAACTAAAGCAGGTATTCACTTATTTAAAGCGAGCATCGAACCCGAAGGCCCATTCAACAGAAGCTGATCTTCTACTAATCTAAGAAGGCATTTGCTAAATAAAAGTGAGCATCGAAACCGAAGGCTAGATCAACCGAAGCTGATCTTCTGCTCCTCGAAGTAGGCATTCGCTAAAAAAAAGCGTGCATCGAACCTGAAGGCAGGATCAATTGAAGCTGATCTTCTGCTAACTAAAGCAGGCATTCTCTAAATAAAAGAGAGCATCGAACCCGAAGGCCGGATCAACCGAAGCTGAGCTTCTGCTATCCAAAGCAGGCAATCGCTAAATAAAAGAGAGCATCGAACCTGAAGGCCAGATCAACCGAAGCTGATCTTTCGCTAACCAAAGCAAGCATTCGCTAAATAAAAGCGAGCATCGAACCCGAAGGTCGGATCAACCGAAGTTGATCTTCTGCTAACCAAAGCAGGAATTCGCTTAATAAAAGCGAGCATCGAACCCGAAGGCCCGATCAACAGAAGCTGATCTTCAACTAATCTAAGCAAGCATTCGCTAAATAAAAGTGAGCATCGATCCCGAAGGCTGGATCAACCGAAGTTGTTCTTCTGCTCCTCGAAGCAGGCATTCGCTAAATAAAAGCGAGCATCGAACCTGAAGGCCGGATCAACCGAAGCTGATCTTCTGCTAACCAAAGCAGGCATTCGCTAAATAAAAGCGGTCATCGAACCCGAAGGCCGGATCAACCGAAGCTGATCTTCTGCTAACCAAAGCAGACATTCGCTAAATAAAAGCGAGCATCGAACCCGAAGGCACGATCAACCGAGGCTGATCTTTTGCTAACCAAAGCAGGCATTCGCTAAATAAACGCGAGAATCGAACCCAAAGGCCGGATCAACCGAAGCTGATCTTCTATTATCCAAAGCAGGCATTCAATAAATAAAAGCGAGCATCGAACCCGAAGGCCCGGTCAACCGAAGCTGATCTTCTGCTAACCAAAGCAGGCATTCGCTAAATAAAAGCGAGCATCAAACCCGAAGGCTGGATCAACCGAAGCTGATCTTCTGCTCCTCGAAGCAGGCATTCGCTAAATAAAAGCGTGCATCGAACCTGAAGGCAGGATCAACTGAAGCTGATCTTCTACTAACTAAAGCAGGCATTCGCTAAATAAAAGAGAGCATCGAACCCGAAGGCCGGATCAACCGAAGCTGAGCTTCTGCTATCTAAAGCAAGCAATCGCTAAATAAAAGAGAGCATCGAACCAGAAGGCCAGATCAACCGAAGCTGATCTTCTACTAACAAAAGTAGGCATTCGCTAAATAAAAGCGAGCATCGAACCCGAAGGTCGGATCATCCGAAGCTGATCTTCTGCTAACTAAAGCAGGTATTCACTTAATAAAAGCGAGCATCGAACCCGAAGGCCCGATCAACAGAAGCTGATCTTCTACTAATCTAAGAAGGCATTCGCTAAATAAAAGTGAGCATCGAACCCGAAGGCTAGATCAACCGAAGCTGATCTTCTGCTCCTCGAAGTAGGCATACGCTAAATAAAAGCGTGCATCGAACCTGAAGGCAGGATCAACTGAAGTTGTTCTTCTGCTAACTAAAGCAGGCATTCTCTAAATAAAAGAGAGCATCGAACCCGAACGCCAGATCAACCGAAGCTGAGCTTCTGCTATCCAAAGCAGGCAATCGCTAAATAAAAGAGAGCATCGAACCTGAAGGCCAGATCAACCGCAGCTGATCTTTCGCTAACCAAAGCAGGCATTCGCTAAATAAAAGCGAGCGTCAAACCCGAAGGTCGGATCAACCGAAGCTGATCTTCTGCTAACCAAAGCAGGCATTCGCTTAATAAAAGCGAGCATCGAACCCGAAGGCCCGATCAACAGAAGCTGATCTTCTACTAATCTAAGCAGGCATTCGCTAAATAAAAGTGAGCATCGAACCCGAAGGCTGGATCAACCGAAGCTGTTCTTCTGCTCCTCGAAGCATGCATTCGCTAAATAAAAGCCAGCATCGAACCTGAAGGCCGGATCAACCGAAGCTGATCTTCTGCTAACCAAATCAGGCATTCGCTAAATAAAAGCTTGCATCGAACCCGAAGGCCGGATCAACCGAAGCTGATCTTCTGCTATTTAAATCAGGCATTCGCTAAATAAAAGCGAGCATCGAACTTGAAGGCTGGATCAACCGAAGCTGATCTTCTGCTAACTAAAGCAGGCATTCTCTAAATAAAAGCGAGCATCGAACCCGAAGGCCGGATCAACAGAAGCTGATCTTTTGCTAATCTTAGCAGGCATTCGCTAAATAAAAGCGAGCATCAAACCCGAAGGCTGGATCAACGGAAGCTGATCTTCTGCTCCTCGAAGCAGGCATGCGCTAAATAAAAGCGAGCATCGAACCCCAAGGTCGGATCAACCGAAGCTGATCTTCTGCTAACCAAAGAAGGCATTCACTAAATAAAAGCGAGCATCGAACCCGAAGGCCCGATCAACAGAAGCTGATCTTCTGCTAATCTAAGAAGGCATTCGCTAAATAAAAGTGAGCATTGAACCCGAAGGCTGGATCAACCGAAGCTGATCTTCTGCTCCTCGAAGCAGGCATTCGCTAAATAAAAGCATGCATCGAACCTGAAGGCCGGATCAACCGAAGCTGATCTTCTATTATCCAAAGCAGGCAATCGCTAAATAAAAGAGAGCATCGAACCCGAAGGCTCGATCAACCGAAGCTGATCTTCTGCTCCTCGAAGCAGGCAATCGCTAAATAAAAGAGAGCGTCGAACCCGAAGTCCCGATTAACCGAAGCTGATCTTCTCCTAACCAAAGCAGGCATTCGCTAAATAAAAGCGAGCATCGAACCCGAAGGTTGGATCAACCGAAGTTGATGTTCTTCTATCCAAACCAGGCATTCGCTAAATAAAAGCGAGCATCGAACCCGAAGGCCCGATCAACCGAAGTTGATCTGCTGCTAACCAAAGCAGGCATTCGCTAAATAAAAGCGAGCATCGAACCCGAAGGTTTGATCAACCGAAGCTGGTCTTCTGCTAACCAAAGCAGGCATTCGCTAAATAAAAGCGAGCATCGAACCCGAAGGCCCGATCAACTGAAGCTGATCTTCTGCTAACCAAACAGGCATTCGCTAAATAAAAGCGAGCATCGAACCCGAAGGTCGGATCAACCGAAGCTTATCTTCTACTTACCAAAGCAGGCATTCGCTTAATAAAAGCGAGCATCGAACCCGAAGGCCCGATCAACAGAAGCTGATCTTCTACTAATCTAAGCAGGCATTCGCTAAATAAAAGTGAGCATCGAACCCGAAGGCTGGATCAACCGAAGCTGTTCTTCTGCTAACCAAATCAGGCATTCGCTAAATAAAAGCTTGCATCGAACCCGAAGGCCGGATCAACCGAAGCTGATCTCCTGCTATTTAAATCAGGCATTCGCTAAATAAAAGCGAGCATCGAACTTGAAGGCTGGATCAACCGAAGCTGATCTTCTGCTAACTAAAGCAGGCATTCTCTAAATAAAAGCGAGCATCGAACCCGAAGGCCGGATCAACAGAAGCTGATCTTTTGATAATCTTAGCAGGCATTCGCTAAATAAAACCGAGCATCAAACCCGAAGGCTGGATCAACGGAATCTGATCTTCTGCTCCTCGAAGCAGGCATGCGCTAAATAAAAGCGAGCATCGAACCCCAAGGTCGGATCAACCGAAGCTGATCTTCTGCTAACCAAAGAAGGCATTCACTAAATAAAAGCGAGCATCGAACCCGAAGGCCCGAATAACAGAAGCTGATCTTCTGCTAATCTAAGAAGGCATTCGCTAAATAAAAGTGAGCATTGAACCCGAAGGCTGGATCAACCGAAGCTGATCTTCTGCTCCTCGAAGCAGGCATTCGCTAAATAAAAGCATGCATCGAACCTGAAGGCCAGATCAACCGAAGCTGATCTTCTATTATCCAAAGCAGGCAATCGCTAAATAAAAGAGAGCATCGAACCCGAAGGCTCGATCAACCGAAGCTGATCTTCTGCTCCTCGAAGCAGGCAATCGCTAAATAAAAGAGAGCATCGAACCCGAAGGCCCGATCAACCGAAGCTGATCTTCTCCTAACCAAAGCAGGCATTCGCTAAATAAAAGCGAGCATCGAACCCGAAGGCTGGATCAACCGAAGTTCATGTTCTTCTATCCAAAGCAGGCATTCACTAAATAAAAGCGAGCATCGAACCCGAAGGCCCGATCAACCGAAGCTGATCTGCTGCTAACCAAAGCAGGCATTCGCTAAATAAAAGCGAGCATGGAACCCGAAGGTCGGATCAACCGAAGCTGGTCTTCTGCTAACCAAAGCAGGCATTCGCTAAATAAAAGCGAGCATCGAACCCGAAGGCCCGATCAACTGAAGCTGATCTTCTGCTAACCAAACAGGCATTCGCTAAATAAAAGCGAGCATCGAACCCGATAATCGGATCAACCGAAGCTGATCTTCTGCTAACCAAATCAGGCATTCGCTTAATAAAAGCGAGCATCGAACCCAAAGGTCTGATAAACAGAAGTTGATCTTCTACTAATCTAAGCAAACATTCGCTAAATAAAAGTGAGCATCGAACCCGAAGGCTGGATCAACCGAAGCTGTTCTTCTGCTCCTCGAAGCAAACATTCGCTAAATAAAAGCGAGCATCGAACCTGAAGGCCGGGTAAACCGAAGCTGATCTTCTGCTAACCAAAGCAGGCATTCGCTAAATAAAAGCGTTCATCGAACCCGAAGGCCGGATCAACCGAAGCTGATCTTCTGCTAACCAAAGCAGACATTCACTAAATAAAAGCGAGCATTGAACCCGAAGCCCCGATCAACCGAAGCTGATCTTTTGATAACCAAAGCAGGCATTCGCTAAATAAAAGCGAGCATCGAACCCAAAGGCCGAATTAACCGAAGATGATCTTCTGTTATCCAAAGCAGGCATTCGATAAATAAAAGCGAGCATCGAACCTGAAGGCCTGATCAATAGAAGCTGATCTTCTGCTAATCTAAGAAGGCATTCGCTAAATAAAAGTGAGCATCGAACCCGAAGGCTGGATCAACCGAAGCTGATCTTCTGCTCCTCGAAGCAGGCATTCGCTAAATAAAAGCGTGCATCGAACCTGAAGGCAGGATCAACTGAAGCTGATCTTCTGCTAACTAAAGCAGGCATTCGCTAAATAAAAGAGAGCATCGAACCCGAAGGCCAGATCAACCGAAGCTAAGCTTCTGTTATCCAAAGCAGGCAATCGCTAAATAAAAGAGAGCATCGAACCCGAAGGCCAGATCAACCGAAGCTGATCTTCTACTAACCAAAGCAGGCATTCGCTAAATAAAAGCGAGCATCGAACCCGAAGGTCGGATCATCCGAAGCTGATCTTCTGCTAACTAAAGCAGACATTCACTTAATAAAAGCGAGCATCGAACCCGAAGACCCGATCAACAGAAGCTGATCTTCTACTAATCTAAGAAGGCATTCGCTAAATAAAAGTGAGCATCGAACCCGAAGGCTGGATCAAACGAAGCTATTCTTCTGCTCCTCCAAGCATGCATTCGCTAAATAAAAGCCAGCATCGAACCTGAAGGCAGGATAACCTGAAGCTGTTCTTCTGCTAACTAAAGCAAGCATTCTCTAAATAAAAGAGAGCATCGAACCCGAAGGCCGGATCAACCGAAGCCGAGCTTCTGCTATCCAAAGCAGGCAATCGCTAAATAAAAGAGAGCATCGAACCCCAAGGGCAGATCAACCGAAGCTGATCTTTCGCTAACCAAAGCAGGCATTCGCTAAATAAAAGCGAGCATCGAACCCGAAGGTCGGATCAACCGAAGCTGATCTTCTGCTAACCAAAGCAGGCATTCGCTTAATAAAAGCGAGCATCGAACCCGAAGGCCCAATCAACAGAAGCTGATCTTCTACTAATCTAAGCAGGCATTCGCTAAATAAAAGTGAGCATCGAACCCGTAGGCTGGATCAACCGAAGCTGTTCTTCTGCTCCTCGAAGCAGGCATTCGCTAAATAAAAGCCAGCATCGAACCTGAAGGCCGGATCAACCGAAGCTGATCTTCTGCTATCCAAAGCAGGCATTCGCTAAATAAAAGCGTGCATCGAACCCGAAGGCCGGATCAACCGAAGCTGATCTTCTGCTATTTAAATCAGGCATTCGCTAAATAAAAGCGAGCATCGAACTTGAAGGCTGGATCAACCGAAGCTGATCTTCTGCTAACTAAAGCAGGCATTCTCTAAATAAAAGCGAGCATCGAACCCGAAGGCCGGATCAACAGAAGCTGATCTTTTGCTAATCTAAGCAGGTATTCGCTAAATAAAAGCGAGCATCAAACCCGAAGGCTGGATCAACCGAAGCTGATCTTCTGCTCCTCGAAGCAGGCATGCACTAAATAAAAGCGAGCATCGAACCCCAAGGTTGGATCAACCGAAGCTGATCTTCTGCTAACCAAAGAAGGCATTCACTAAATAAAAGCGAACATCGAACCCAAAGGCCCGATCAATAGAAGCTGATCTTCTGCTAATCTAAGAAGGCATTCGCTAAATAAAAGTGAGCATTGAACCCGAAGGCTGGATCAACCGAAGCTGATCTTCTGCTGCTCGAAGCAAGCATTCGCTAAATAAAAGCATCCATCGAACCCGAAGCTGATCTTCTGCTCCTCGAAGCTGATCAACCGAAGCTGATCTTCTGCTATCTAAAGCAGGCAATCGCTAAATAAAAGAGAGCATCGAACCCGAAGGCCCGATCAACCGAAGCTGATCTTCTGCTCCTCGAAGCAGGCAATCGCAAAATAAAAGAGAGCATCGAACCCGAAGGCCCGATCAACCGAAGCTGATCTTCTCCTAACCAAAGCAGGCATTCGCTAAATAAAAGCGAGCATCGAACCCGAAGGCCGGATCAACCGAAGTTGATGTTCTTTTATCCAAAGCAGGCATTCGCTTAATAAAAGCGAGCATCGAACCCGAAGGCCCAATCAACCGAAGCTGATCTTCTGCTAACCAAAGCAGGCATTCGCTAAATAAAAGCGAGCATCGAACCCGAAGGTCGGATCAACCGAAGCTGGTGTTCGGCTAACCAAAGCAGGCATTCGCTAAATAAAAGCGAGCGTCGAACCCGAAGGCCCGATCAACTAAAGCTGATCTTCTGCTAACCAAACAGGCATTCGCTAAATAAAAGAGAGCATCGAACCCGAAGGTCGGATCAACCGAAGCTGATCTTCTGCTAACCAAATCAGGCATTCGCTTAATAAAAGCGAGCATCGAACCCAAAGGTCTGATAAACAGAAGTTGATCTTCTACTAATCTAAGCAAACATTCGCTAAATAAAAGTGAGCATCGAACCCGAAGGCTGGATCAACCGAAGCTGTTCTTCCGCTCCTCGAAGCAAACATTCGCTAAATAAAAGCGAGCATCGAACCTGAAGGCCGGGTAAACCGAAGCTGATCTTCTGCTAACCAAAGCAGGCATTCGCTAAATAAAAGCGTTCATCGAACCCGAAGGCCGGATCAACCGAAGCTGATCTTCTGCTAACCAAAGCAGACATTCACTAAATAAAAGCGAGCATTGAACCCGAAGCCCCGATCAACCGAAGCTGATCTTTTGATAACCAAAGCAGGCATTCGCTAAATAAAAGCGAGCATCGAACCCAAAGGCCGAATTAACCGAAGATGATCTTCTGTTATCCAAAGCAGGCATTCGATAAATAAAAGCGAGCATCGAACCTGAAGGCCTGATCAATAGAAGCTGATCTTCTGCTAATCTAAGAAGGCATTCGCTAAATAAAAGTGAGCATCGAACCCGAAGGCTGGATCAACCGAAGCTGATCTTCTGCTCCTCGAAGCAGGCATTCGCTAAATAAAAGCGTGCATCGAACCTGAAGGCAGGATCAACTGAAGCTGATCTTCTGCTAACTAAAGCAGGCATTCGCTAAATAAAAGAGAGCATCGAACCCGAAGGCCAGATCAACCGAAGCTAAGCTTCTGTTATCTAAAGCAGGCAATCGCTAAATAAAAGAGAGCATCGAACCCGAAGGCTAGATCAACCGAAGCTGATCTTCTACTAACCAAAGCAGGCATTCGCTAAATAAAAGCGAGCATCGAACCCGAAGGTCGGATCATCCGAAGCTGATCTTTTGCTAACTAAAGCAGACATTCACTTAATAAAAGCGAGCATCGAACCCGAAGACCCGATCAACAGAAGCTGATCTTCTACTAATCTAAGAAGGCATTCGCTAAATAAAAGTGAGCATCGAACCCGAAGGCTGGATCAAACGAAGCTATTCTTCTGCTCCTCGAAGCATGCATTCGCTAAATAAAAGCCAGCATCGAACCTGAAGGCAGGATAACCTGAAGCTGTTCTTCTGCTAACTAAAGCAAGCATTCTCTAAATAAAAGAGAGCATCGAACCCGAAGGCCGGATCAACCGAAGCTGAGCTTCTGCTATCCAAAGCAGGCAATCGCTAAATAAAAGAGAGCATCGAACCCCAAGGGCAGATCAACCGAAGCTGATCTTTCGCTAACCAAAGCAGGCATTCGCTAAATAAAAGCGAGCATCGAACCCGAAGGTCGGATCAACCGAAGCTGATCTTCTGCTAACCAAAGCAGGCATTCGCTTAATAAAAGCGAGCATCGAACCCGAAGGCCCAATCAACAGAAGCTGATCTTCTACTAATCTAAGCAGGCATTCGCTAAATAAAAGTGAGCATCGAACCCGTAGGCTGGATCAACCGAAGCTGTTCTTCTGCTCCTCGAAGCAGGCATTCGCTAAATAAAAGCCAGCATCGAACCTGAAGGCCGGATCAACCGAAGCTGATCTTCTGCTAACCAAAGCAGGCATTCGCTAAATAAAAGCGTGCATCGAACCCGAAGGCCGGATCAACCGAACCTGATCTTCTGCTATTTAAATCAGGCATTCGCTAAATAAAAGCGAGCATCGAACTTGAAGGCTGGATCAACCGAAGCTGATCTTCTGCTAACTAAAGCAGGCATTCTCTAAATAAAAGCGAGCATCGAACCCGAAGGCCGGATCAACAGAAGCTGATCTTTTGCTAATCTAAGCAGGTATTCGCTAAATAAAAGCGAGCATCAAACCCGAAGGCTGGATCAACCGAAGCTGATCTTCTGCTCCTCGAAGCAGGCATGCACTAAATAAAAGCGAGCATCGAACCCCAAGGTTGGATCAACCGAAGCTGATCTTCTGCTAACCAAAGAAGGCATTCACTAAATAAAAGCGAACATCGAACCCAAAGGCCCGATCAATAGAAGCTGATCTTCTGCTAATCTAAGAAGGCATTCGCTAAATAAAAGTGAGCATTGAACCCGAAGGCTGGATCAACCGAAGCTGATCTTCTGCTGCTCGAAGCAAGCATTCGCTAAATAAAAGCATCCATCGAACCCGAAGCTGATCTTCTGCTCCTCGAAGCTGATCAACCGAAGCTGATCTTCTGCTATCTAAAGTAGGCAATCACTAAATAAAAGAGAGCATCGAACCCGAAGGCCCGATCAACCGAAGCTGATCTTCTGCTCCTCGAAGCAGGCAATCGCAAAATAAAAGAGAGCATCGAACCCGAAGGCCTGATCAACCGAAGCTGATCTTCTCCTAACCAAAGCAGGCATTCGCTAAATAAAAGCGAGCATCGAACCCGAAGGCCGGATCAACCGAAGTTGATGTTCTTTTATCCAAAGCAGGCATTCGCTTAATAAAAGCGAGCATCGAACCCGAAGGCCCAATCAACCGAAGCTGATCTTCTGCTAAATAAAAGAGAGCATCGAACCCGAAGGTCGGATCAACTGAAGTTGATCTTCTGCTATCCAAAGCAGGCATTCGCTAAATAAAACCGAGCATCGAACCCGAAGGCCGGATCAACCGAAGCTGATCTACTGCTATCCAAAGCAGGCAATAGCTAAATAAAAGAGAGCATCGAACCCGAAGGCCCGATCAACCGAAGCTGATCTTCTGCTAACCAAAGCAGGCATTGTCTAAATAAAAGCAAGCACAGAACTCAAAAGTCAGATCAACCGAAGCTGATCTTCTGCTATCCAAAGTAGAAGTTCGCTAAAAAAAAGATAGCATCGAACCCGAAGGCACGATCAACCGAAGCTGATCTTCTACTAACCAAAGCAGGCATTCGCTAAATAAAAGCGAGCATCGAACTCGAAGGCTGGATCTACCTAAGCTGATCTTCTGCTCCTCGAAGCAGGCATTCGCTAAATAAAAGCGAGCATCAAACCCAAAGGCCCGATCAACCGAAGCTGATCTTCTCCTAAAGAAAGCAGGCATTCCCTAAATAAAAGCGAGCAACGAACCTGAAGGCCAGATCAACCGAAGCTGATGTTCTGCTATCCAAAGCAGGCATTCGCTAAATAAAAGCGAGCATCGAACCCGAAGGCCCGATCAATTGAAGCTGATTTTCTGCTATCCAAAGCAGAAGTTCGCTAAATAAAAGATATCATCCAACCCGAAGGCCCGATCAACCGAAGCTGATCTTCTGCTAACCAAAGCAGGCATTCGCTAAATAAAAGCGAGCATCGAACCCGAAGGTCGGATCAACCGAAGCTGGTCTTCTGCTAACCAAAGCAGCCATTCGCTAAATAAAAGCGAGCATCGAACCCGAAGGCCCGATCAACTGAAGTTGATCTTCTGCTAACCAAGCAGGCATTCGCTAAATAAAAGTAAGCATCGAACCCGAAGGCCGGATCAACCGAAGTTCATCTTCTGCTATCCAAAGCAGGAATTCGCTAAATAAAAGATAGCATCGAACCCGAAGGCCCGATCAACCGAAGCGGATCTTCTGCTAACCAAAGCAGGCATTCGCTAAATAAAAGGGAGCATCGAACACGAAGGCTAGATCAACCGAAGCTGATCTTCTGCTCCTCGAAGCAGGCATTCGCTAAATAAAAGCGAGCATCAAATCCGAAAGCCAGATCAACCGAAGCTGATCTTCGCCTAATCAAAGCAGTCATTCGCTAAATAAAAGCGAGCATCGAACCCGAAGGCCCGATCAACAGAAGTTGATCTTCTGCTAATCTAAGAAGGCATTCGCTAAATAAAAGTGAGCATCGAACCCGAAGGCTGGATCCACCAAAGCTGATGTTCTGCTCCTCGAAGCTGGCATTCGCTAAATAAAAGCGAGCATCGAACCTGAAGGCCGAATCAATCGAAGCTGATCTTCTGCTAACCAAAGCAAACATTCGCTAAATAAAAGCGAGCATCGAACCCGAAGGCCGGATCAACTGATGCTTATCTTCTGCTATCCAAAGCGGGCATTCGCTAAATAAAAGCGAGCATCAAACTCGAAGTCCTGATCAACCGAAGTTGATCTTCTGCTAACCAAAGCAGGAATTCGCTAAATAAAAGCGAGCATCGAACCCGAAGGCCCGATCAATTGAAGTTGATCTTCTGCTAACCAAAGCAGGCATTCGCTAAATAAAAGCGAGCATCGAACCCGAAGGCTGGATCAACCGAAGCTGATCTTCTGCTCCTCAGAGCAGGCATTCAATAAATAAAAGCGAGCATCGAACCCGAAGGCTGGATCAACCGAAGCTGATCTTCTGCTCCTCGAAGCAGGCATTCGCTAAATAAAAGCGAGCATCGAACCTGAAGGCCAGATCAACCGAAGCTGATCTTCTGCTAACCAAAGCAGGCATTCGCTAAATAAAAGCAAGCATCGAACCCGAAGGCCCGATCAACCGAAGCTGATCTTCTGCTATCCAAATCAAGCATTCGCTAAATAAAAGCGAGCATCAAACCCGAAGGACGGATCAACCGAAGCTGATCTTCTGCTAACCAAAGCAGGCATTCGCTAAATAAAAGCGAGCATCGAACCGGAAGGCCGGATCAACCAAAGCTGATCTTCTGCTATCCAAAGCAGGCATTCGCTAAATAAAAGAGAGCATCGAACCTGAAGGCCCGATCAACCGAAGTTAATCTTCTGTTAACCAAAGCAGGCATTCGCTTAATAAAAGCGAGCATCGAACCCGAAGGCCCGATCAACAGAAGTTGATCTTCTGCTAATCTAAGCAGGCATTCGCTAAATAAAAGTGAGCATCGAACCCGAAGGCTGGATCCACCGAAGCTGATGTTCTGTTCCTCGAAGCTGGCATTCGCTAAATAAAAGCGAGCATCGAACCTGAAGGCCGAATCAACCGAAGCTGATCTTCTGCTAACCAAAGCAGAGATTCGCTAAATAAAAGCGAGCATCGAACCCGAAGGCCGGATCAACAGATGCTTATCTTCTGCTATCCAAAGCAGGCATTCGCTAAATAAAAGCGAGCATCGAACCCGAAGTCCTGATCAACCGAAGTTGATCTTCTCCTAACCAAAGCAGGCATTCGCTAAACAAAAGCGAGCATCGAACCCGAAGGCCCGATCAATTGAAGCTGATCTTCTGCTAACCAAAGCAGGCATTCGCTAAATAAAAGCGAGCATCGAACCCGAAGGCTGGATCAACCGAAGCTGATCTTCTGCTCCTCAGAGCAGGCATTCAATAAATAAAAGCGAGCATCGAACCCGAAGGCTGGATCAACCGAAGCTGATCTTCTGCTCCTCGAAGCAGGCATTCGCTAAATAAAAGCGAGCATCGAACCTGAAGGCCAGATCAACCGAAGCTGATCTTCTGCTAACCAAAGCAGGCATTCGCTAAATAAAAGCAAGCATCGAACCCGAAGGCCCGATCAACCGAAGCTGATCTTCTGCTATCCAAATCAGGCATTCGCTAAATAAAAGCGAGCATCAAACCCGAAGGACGGATCAACCGAAGCTGATCTTCTGCTAACCAAAGCAGGCATTCGCTAAATAAAAGCGAGCATCGAACCGGAAGGCCGGATCAACCAAAGCTGATCTTCTGCTATCCAAAGCAGGCATTCGCTAAATAAAAGAGAGCATCGAACCTGAAGGCCCGATCAACCGAAGTTAATCTTCTGTTAACCAAAGCAGGCATTCGCTTAATAAAAGTGAGCATCGAACCTGAAGGCCCGATCAACAGAAGTTGATCTTCTGCTAATCTAAGCAGGCATTCGCTAAATAAAAGTGAGCATCGAACCCGAAGGCTGGATCCACCGAAGCTGATGTTCCGTTCCTCGAAGCTGGCATTCGCTAAATAAAAGCGAGCATCGAACCTGAAGGCCGAATCAACCGAAGCTGATCTTCTGCTAACCAAAGAAGAGATTCGCTAAATAAAAGCGAGCATCGAACCCGAAGGCCGGATCAACAGATGCTTATCTTCTGCTATCCAAAGCAGGCATTCGCTAAATAAAAGCGAGCATCGAACCCGAAGTCCTGATCAACCGAAGTTGATCTTCTGCTAACCAAAGCAGGCATTCGCTAAACAAAAGCGAGCATCGAACCCGAAGGCCCGATCAATTGAAGCTGATCTTCTGCTAACCAAAGCATGCATTCGCTAAATAAAAGCGAGCATCGAACCCGAAGGCTGGATCAGTCGAAGCTGATCTTCTGCTCCTCAAAGCTGGCATTCAATAAATAAAAGAGAGCATCGAACCCGAAGGCTGGATCAACCGAAGCTGATCTTCTGCTCCTCGAAGCAGGCATTTGCTTAATAAAAGCGAGCATCGAAACTGAAGGCCAGATCAACCGAAGCTGATCTTCTGCTAACCAAAGCAGGCATTCGCTAAATAAAAGCGAGCATCGAACCAGAAAGCCGGATCAACCAAAGCTGATCTTCTGCTATCCAAAGCAGGCATTCGCTAAATAAAAGAGAGCATCGAACCCGAAGGCCCGATCAACCGAAGTTAATCTTCTGCTAACCAAAGCAGGCATTCGCTTAATAAAAGCGAGCATCGAACCCGAAGGCCCGATCAACAGAAGTTGATCTTCTGCTAATCTAAGAAGGCATTCGCTAAATAAAAGTGAGCATCGAACCCGAAGGCTGGATCCACCGAAGCTGATGTTCTGCTCCTCGAAGCTGGCATTCGCTAAATAAAAGCGAGCATCGAACCTGAAGGCCAAATCAACCGAAGCTGATCTTCTGCTAACCAAAGCAGACATTCGCTAAATAAAAGCGAGCATCGAACCCGAAGGCCGGATCAACTGATGCTTATCTTATGCTATCCAAAGCAGGAATTCGCTAAATAAAAGCGAGCATCAAACCCGAAGTCCTGATCAACCGAAGTTGATCTTCTGCTAACCAAAGCAGGCATTCGCTAAATAAAAGCGAGCATCGAACCCGAAGGCCCGATCAATTGAAGCTGATCTTCTGCTAACCAAAGCAGGCATTCAATAAATAAAAGTGAGCATCGAACCCGAAGGCTGGATCAACCGAAGCTGATCTTCTGCTCCTTGAAGCAGGCATTCGCTAAATAAAAGCGAGCATCGAACCTGAAGGCCAGATCAACCGAAGTTGATCTTCTGCTAACCAAAGGAGGCATTCGCTAAATAAAAGCGAGCATCAAACCCGAAGGCCCGATCAACCGAAGCTGATCTTCTGCTATCCAAATCAGGCATTCGCTAAATAAAAGCGAGCATCGAACCCGAAGGCCCAATCAACCGAAGCTGATCTTCTGCTAACCAAAGCAGGAATTCGCTAAATAAAAGCGAGCATCGAACCAGAAGGCCGGATAAACCAAAGCTGATCTTCTGCTATCCAAAGCAGGAATTCGCTAAATAAAAGAGAGCATCGAACCCGAAGGCCCAATCAACCAAATTTAATCTTCTGCTAACCAAAGCAGGCATTCGCTTAATAAAAGCAAGCATAGACCCGAAGGCCCGATCAACAGAAGTTGATCTTCTGCTAATCTAAGCAGGCATTCGCTAAATAAAAGTGAGCATCGAACCCGAAGGCTGGATCCACCGAAGCTGATCTTTTGCTCCTCGAAGCAGGCATTCGCTAAATAAAAGCGAGCATCGAACCTGAAGGCCGGATCAACTGAAGTTGATCTTCTGCTAACCAAAGCAGACATTCGCTAAATAAAAGCGAGCATCGAACCCGTAGGCCGGATAAACCGAAGCTGATCTTCTGCTATGCAAAGCAGGCATTCGCTAAATAAAAGCGAGCACAGAACCCGAAGGCCCGATCAACCGAAGCTGATCTTCAGCTAACCAAAGCAGGCATTCGCTAAATAAAAGCAAGCATCGAACCCGAAGATCGGATCAAGCGAAGCTGATCTTCTGCTAACCAAAGCAGGCATTCGCTAAATAAAAGCGAGCATCGAACCAGAAAGCCGGATCAACCAAAGCTGGTCTTCTGCTATCCAAAGCAGGCATTCGCTAAATAAAAGAGAGCATCAAACCCGAAGGCCCGATCAACCGAAGTTAATCTTCTGCTAACCAAAGCAGGCATTCGCTTAATAAAAGCGAGCATCGAACCCGAAGGCCCGATCAACAGAAGTTGATCTTCTGCTAATCTAAGAAGGCATTCGCTAAATAAAAGTGAGCATCGAACCCGAAGGCTGGATCCACCAAAGCTGATGTTCTGCTCCTCGAAGCTGGCATTCGCTAAATAAAATCGAGCATCGAACCTGAAGGCCGAATCAACCGAAGCTGATCTTCTGCTAACCAAAGCAGAGATTCGCTAAATAAAAGCGAGCATCGAACCCGAAGGCCGGATCAACAGATGCTTATCTTCTGCTATCCAAAGCAGGCATTCGCTAAATAAAAGCGAGCATCGAACCCGAAGTCCTGATCAACCGAAGTTGATCTTCTGCTAACCAAAGCAGGCATTCGCTAAACAAAAGCGAGCATCGAACCCGAAGGCCCGATCAATTGAAGCTGATCTTCTGCTAACCAAAGCATGCATTCGCTAAATAAAAGCGAGCATCGAACCCGAAGGCTGGATCAGTCGAAGCTGATCTTCTGCTCCTCAAAGCTGGCATTCAATAAATAAAAGAGAGCATCGAACCCGAAGGCTGGATCAACCGAAGCTGATCTTCTGCTCCTCGAAGCAGGCATTTGCTTAATAAAAGCGAGCATCGAAACTGAAGGCCAGATCAACCGAAGCTGATCTTCTGCTAACCAAAGCAGGCATTCGCTAAATAAAAGCGAGCATCGAACCAGAAAGCCGGATCAACCAAAGCTGATCTTCTGCTATCCAAAGCAGGCATTCGCTAAATAAAAGAGAGCATCGAACCCGAAGGCCCGATCAACCGAAGTTAATCTTCTGCTAACCAAAGCAGGCATTCGCTTAATAAAAGCGAGCATCGAACCCGAAGGCCCGATCAACAGAAGTTGATCTTCTGCTAATCTAAGAAGGCATTCGCTAAATAAAAGTGAGCATCGAACCCGAAGGCTGGATCCACCGAAGCTGATGTTCTGCTCCTCGAAGCTGGCATTCGCTAAATAAAAGCGAGCATCGAACCTGAAGGCCAAATCAACCGAAGCTGATCTTCTGCTAACCAAAGCAGACATTCGCGAAATAAAAGCGAGCATCGAACCCGAAGGCCGGATAGACTGATGCTTATCTTATGCTATCCAAAGCAGGAATTCGCTAAATAAAAGCGAGCATCAAACCCGAAGTCCTGATCAACCGAAGTTGATCTTCTGCTAACCAAAGCAGGCATTCGCTAAATAAAAGCGAGCATCGAACCCGAAGGCCCGATCAATTGAAGCTGATCTTCTGCTAACCAAAGCAGGCATTCAATAAATAAAAGTGAGCATCGAACCCGAAGGTTGGATCAACCGAAGCTGATCTTCTGCTCCTTGAAGCAGGCATTCGCTAAATAAAAGCGAGCATCGAACCTGAAGGCCAGATCAACCGAAGTTGATCTTCTGCTAACCAAAGGAGGCATTCGCTAAATAAAAGCGAGCATCAAACCCGAAGGCCCGATCAACCGAAGCTGATCTTCTGCTATCCAAATCAGGCATTCGCTAAATAAAAGCGAGCATCGAACCCGAAGGCCCAATCAACCGAAGCTGATCTTCTGCTAACCAAAGCAGGAATTCGCTAAATAAAAGCGAGCATCGAACCAGAAGGCCGGATAAACCAAAGCTGATCTTCTGCTATCCAAAGCAGGAATTCGCTAAATAAAAGAGAGCATCGAACCCGAAGGCCCAATCAACCAAATTTAATCTTCTGCTAACCAAAGCAGGCATTCGCTTAATAAAAGCAAGCATAGAACCCGAAGGCCCGATCAACAGAAGTTGATCTTCTGCTAATCTAAGCAGGCATTCGCTAAATAAAAGTGAGCATCGAACCCGAAGGCTGGATCCACCGAAGCTGATCTTTTGCTCCTCGAAGCAGGCATTCGCTAAATAAAAGCGAGCATCGAACCTGAAGGCCGGATCAACTGAAGTTGATCTTCTGCTAACCAAAGCAGACATTCGCTAAATAAAAGCGAGCATCGAACCCGTAGGCCGGATAAACCGAAGCTGATCTTCTGCTATCCAAAGCAGGCATTCGCTAAATAAAAGCGAGCACAGAACCCGAAGGCCCGATCAACCGAAGCTGATCTTCAGCTAACCAAAGCAGGCATTCGCTAAATAAAAGCAAGCATCGAACCCGAAGATCGGATCAAGCGAAGCTGATCTTCTGCTAACCAAAGCAGGCATTCGCTAAATAAAAGCGAGCATCGAACCAGAAAGCCGGATCAACCAAAGCTGGTCTTCTGCTATCCAAAGCAGGCATTCGCTAAATAAAAGAGAGCATCAAACCCGAAGGCCCGATCAACCGAAGTTAATCTTCTGCTAACCAAAGCAGGCATTCGCTTAATAAAAGCGAGCATCGAACCCGAAGGCCCGATCAACAGAAGTTGATCTTCTGCTAATCTAAGAAGGCATTCGCTAAATAAAAGTGAGCATCGAACCCGAAGGCTGGATCCACCAAAGTTGATGTTCTGCTCCTCGAAGCTGGCATTCGCTAAATAAAATCGAGCATCGAACCTGAAGGCCGAATCAACCGAAGCTGATCTTCTGCTAACCAAAGCAGAGATTCGCTAAATAAAAGCGAGCATCGAACCCGAAGGCCGGATCAACAGATGCTTATCTTCTGCTATCCAAAGCAGGCATTCGCTAAATAAAAGCGAGCATCGAACCCGAAGTCCTGATCAACCGAAGTTGATCTTCTGCTAACCAAAGCAGGCATTCGCTAAACAAAAGCGAGCATCGAACCCGAAGGCCCGATCAATTGAAGCTGATCTTCTGCTAACCAAAGCATGCATTCGCTAAATAAAAGCGAGCATCGAACCCGAAGGCTGGATCAGTCGAAGCTGATCTTCTGCTCCTCAAAGCTGGCATTCAATAAATAAAAGAGAGCATCGAACCCGAAGGCTGGATCAACCGAAGCTGATCTTCTGCTCCTCGAAGCAGGCATTTGCTTAATAAAAGCGAGCATCGAAACTGAAGGCCAGATCAACCGAAGCTGATCTTCTGCTAACCAAAGCAGGCATTCGCTAAATAAAAGCGAGCATCGAACCAGAAAGCCGGATCAACCAAAGCTGATCTTCTGCTATCCAAAGCAGGCATTCGCTAAATAAAAGAGAGCATCGAACCCGAAGGCCCGATCAACCGAAGTTAATCTTCTGCTAACCAAAGCAGGCATTCGCTTAATAAAAGCGAGCATCGAACCCGAAGGCCCGATCAACAGAAGTTGATCTTCTGCTAATCTAAGAAGGCATTCGCTAAATAAAAGTGAGCATCGAACCCGAAGGCTGGATCCACCGAAGCTGATGTTCTGCTCCTCGAAGCTGGCATTCGCTAAATAAAAGCGAGCATCGAACCTGAAGGCCAAATCAACCGAAGCTGATCTTCTGCTAACCAAAGCAGACATTCGCTAAATAAAAGCGAGCATCGAACCCGAAGGCCGGATCAACTGATGCTTATCTTATTCTATCCAAAGCAGGAATTCGCTAAATAAAAGCGAGCATCAAACCCGAAGTCCTGATCAACCGAAGTTGATCTTCTGCTAACCAAAGCAGGCATTCGCTAAATAAAAGCGAGCATCGAACCCGAAGGCCCGATCAATTGAAGCTGATCTTCTGCTAACCAAAGCAGGCATTCAATAAATAAAAGTGAGCATCGAACCCGAAGGCTGGATCAACCGAAGCTGATCTTCTGCTCCTTGAAGCAGGCATTCGCTAAATAAAAGCGAGCATCGAACCTGAAGGCCAGATCAACCGAAGTTGATCTTCTGCTAACCAAAGGAGGCATTCGCTAAATAAAAGCGAGCATCAAACCCGAAGGCCCGATCAACCGAAGCTGATCTTCTGCTATCCAAATCAGGCATTCGCTAAATAAAAGCGAGCATCGAACCCGAAGGCCCAATCAACCGAAGCTGATCTTCTGCTAACCAAAGCAGGAATTCGCTAAATAAAAGCGAGCATCGAACCAGAAGGCCGGATAAACCAAAGCTGATCTTCTGCTATCCAAAGCAGGAATTCGCTAAATAAAAGAGAGCATCAAACCCGAAGGCCCAATCAACCAAATTTAATCTTCTGCTAACCAAAGCAGGCATTCGCTTAATAAAAGCAAGCATAGAACCCGAAGGCCCGATCAACAGAAGTTGATCTTCTGCTAATCTAAGCAGGCATTCGCTAAATAAAAGTGAGCATCGAACCCGAAGGCTGGATCCACCGAAGCTGATCTTTTGCTCCTCGAAGCAGGCATTCGCTAAATAAAAGCGAGCATCGAACCTGAAGGCCGGATCAACTGAAGTTGATCTTCTGCTAACCAAAGCAGACATTCGCTAAATAAAAGCGAGCATCGAACCCGTAGGCCGGATAAACCGAAGCTGATCTTCTGCTATCCAAAGCAGGCATTCGCTAAATAAAAGCGAGCACAGAACCCGAAGGCCCGATCAACCGAAGCTGATCTTCAGCTAACCAAAGCAGGCATTCGCTAAATAAAAGCAAGCATCGAACCCGAAGATCGGATCAACCGAAGCTGATCTTCTGCTAACCAAAGCAGGCATTCGCTAAATAAAAGCGAGCATCGAACCAGAAAGCCGGATCAACCAAAGCTGGTCTTCTGCTATCCAAAGCAGGCATTCGCTAAATAAAAGAGAGCATCAAACCCGAAGGCCCGATCAACCGAAGTTAATCTTCTGCTAACCAAAGCAGGCATTCGCTTAATAAAAGCGAGCATCGAACCCGAAGGCCCGATCAACAGAAGTTGATCTTCTGCTAATCTAAGAAGGCATTCGCTAAATAAAAGTGAGCATCGAACCCGAAGGCTGGATCCACCGAAGCTGATGTTCTGCTCCTCGAAGCTGGCATTCGCTAAATAAAAGCGAGCATCGAACCTGAAGGCCAAATCAACCGAAGCTGATCTTCTGCTAACCAAAGCAGACATTCGCTAAATAAAAGCGAGCATCGAACCCGAAGGCCGGATCAACTGATGCTTATCTTATTCTATCCAAAGCAGGAATTCGCTAAATAAAAGCGAGCATCAAACCCGAAGTCCTGATCAACCGAAGTTGATCTTCTGCTAACCAAAGCAGGCATTCGCTAAATAAAAGCGAGCATCGAACCCGAAGGCCCGATCAATTGAAGCTGATCTTCTGCTAACCAAAGCAGGCATTCAATAAATAAAAGTGAGCATCGAACCCGAAGGCTGGATCAACCGAAGCTGATCTTCTGCTCCTTGAAGCAGGCATTCGCTAAATAAAAGCGAGCATCGAACCTGAAGGCCAGATCAACCGAAGTTGATCTTCTGCTAACCAAAGGAGGCATTCGCTAAATAAAAGCGAGCATCAAACCCGAAGGCCCGATCAACCGAAGCTGATCTTCTGCTATCCAAATCAGGCATTCGCTAAATAAAAGCGAGCATCGAACCCGAAGGCCCAATCAACCGAAGCTGATCTTCTGCTAACCAAAGCAGGAATTCGCTAAATAAAAGCGAGCATCGAACCAGAAGGCCGGATAAACCAAAGCTGATCTTCTGCTATCCAAAGCAGGAATTCGCTAAATAAAAGAGAGCATCAAACCCGAAGGCCCAATCAACCAAATTTAATCTTCTGCTAACCAAAGCAGGCATTCGCTTAATAAAAGCAAGCATAGAACCCGAAGGCCCGATCAACAGAAGTTGATCTTCTGCTAATCTAAGCAGGCATTCGCTAAATAAAAGTGAGCATCGAACCCGAAGGCTGGATCCACCGAAGCTGATCTTTTGCTCCTCGAAGCAGGCATTCGCTAAATAAAAGCGAGCATCGAACCTGAAGGCCGGATCAACTGAAGTTGATCTTCTGCTAACCAAAGCAGACATTCGCTAAATAAAAGCGAGCATCGAACCCGTAGGCCGGATAAACCGAAGCTGATCTTCTGCTATCCAAAGCAGGCATTCGCTAAATAAAAGCGAGCACAGAACCCGAAGGCCCGATCAACCGAAGCTGATCTTCAGCTAACCAAAGCAGGCATTCGCTAAATAAAAGCAAGCATCGAACCCGAAGATCGGATCAACCGAAGCTGATCTTCTGCTAACCAAAGCAGGCATTCGCTAAATAAAAGCGAGCATCGAACCAGAAAGCCGGATCAACCAAAGCTGGTCTTCTGCTATCCAAAGCAGGCATTCGCTAAATAAAAGAGAGCATCAAACCCGAAGGCCCGATCAACCGAAGTTAATCTTCTGCTAACCAAAGCAGGCATTCGCTTAATAAAAGCGAGCATCGAACCCGAAGGCCCGATCAACAGAAGTTGATCTTCTGCTAATCTAAGAAGGCATTCGCTAAATAAAAGTGAGCATCGATCCCGAAGGCTGGATCCACCAAAGCTGATGTTCTGCTCCTCGAAGCTGGCATTCGCTAAATAAAAGCGAGCATCGAACCTGAAGGTCGAATCAACCGAAGCTGATCTTCTGCTAACCAAAGCAAACAATCGCTAAATAAAAGCGAGCATCGAACCCGAAGGCCGGATCAACTGATGCTTATCTTCTGCTATCCAAAGCAGGCATTCGCTAAATAAAAGCGAGCATCAAACTCGAAGTCCTGATCAACCGAAGTTGATCTTCTGCTAACCAAAGCAGGCATTCGCTAAATAAAAGCGAGCATCGAACCCGAAGGCTCGATCATTTGAAGTTGATCTTCTGCTAACCAAAGCAGGCATTCGCTAAATAAAAGCGAGCATCGAACCCGAAGGCTGGATCAACCGAAGCTGATCTTCTGCTCCTCAGAGCAGGCATTCAATAAATAAAAGCGAGCATCGAACCCGAAGGCTGGATCAACCAAAGCTGATCTTCTGCTCCTCGAAGCAGGCATTCGCTAAATAAAAGCGAGCATCGAACCTGAAGGCCAGATCAACCGAAGCTCATCTTCTGCTAACCAAAGCAGGCATTCGCTAAATAAAAGCAAGCATCGAACCCGAAGGCCCGATCAACCGAAGCTGATCTTCTGCTATCCAAATCAGGCATTCGCTAAATAAAAGCGAGCATCAAACCCGAAGGACGGATCAACCGAAGCTGATCTTCTGCTAACCAAAGCAGGCATTCGCTAAATAAAAGCGAGCATCGAACCGAAAGGCCGGATCAACCAAAGCTGATCTTCTGCTATCCAAAGCAGGCATTCGCTAAATAAAAGAGAGCACCGAACCTGAAGGCCCGATCAACCGAAGTTAATCTTCTGTTAACCAAAGCAGGCATTCGCTTAATAAAAGCGAGCATCGAACTTGAAGGCCCGATCAACAGAAGTTGATCTTCTGCTAATCTAAGCAGGCATTCGCTAAATAAAAGTGAGCATCGAACCCGATGGCTGGATCCACCGAAGCTGATGTTCTGTTCCTCGAAGCTGGCATTCGCTAAATAAAAGCGAGCATCGAACCTGAAGGCCGAATCAACCGAAGCTGATCTTCTGCTAACCAAAGCAGAGATTCGCTAAATAAAAGCGAGCATCGAACCCGAAGGCCGGATCAACTGATGCTTATCTTCTGCTATCCAAAGCAGGCATTCGCTAAATAAAAGCGAGCATCGAACCCGAAGTCCTGATCAACCGAAGTTGATCTTCTGCTAACCAAAGCAGGCATTCGCTAAACAAAAGCGAGCATCGAACCCGAAGGCCCGATCAATAGAAGCTGATCTTCTGCTAACCAAAGCATGCATTCGCTAAATAAAAGCAAGCATCGAACCCGAAGGCTGGATCAACCGAAGCTGATCTTCTGCTCCTCAAAGCTGGCATTCAATAAATAAAAGAGAGCATCGAACCCGAAGGCTGGATCAACAGAAGCTGATCTTCTGCTCCTCGAAGCAGGCATTTGCTTAATAAAAGCGAGCATCGAACCTGAAGGCCAGATCAACCGAAGCTGATCTTCTGCTAACCAAAGGAGGCATTCGCTAAATAAAAGCGAGCATCGAACCCGAAGGCCCGATCAACCGAAGCTGATCTTCTGCTATCCAAATCAGGCATTCGCAAAATAAAAGCGAGCATCAAACCCGAAGGACGGATCAACCGAAGCTGATCTTCTGCTAACCAAAGCAGGCATTCGCTAAATAAAAGAGAGCATCGAACCAGAAGGCCGGATAAACCAAAGCTGATCTTCTGCTATCCAAAGCAGGCATTCGCTAAATAAAAGAGAGCATCGAACCCGAAGGCCCGATCAACAGAAGTTGATCTTCTGCTAATCTAAGCAGGCATTCGCTGAATAAAAGTGAGCATCGAACCCGAAGGCTGGATCCACCGAAGCTGATCTTCTGCTCCTCGAAGCAGGCATTCGCTAAATAAAAGCGAGCATCGAACCTGAAGGCCGGATAAACCGAAGCTAATCTTCTGCTAACCAAAGCAGGCATTCGCTTAATAAAAGCGAGGATAGAACCCGAAGGCCCGATCAACAGAAGTTGATCTTCTGCTAATCTAAGCAGGCATTCGCTAAATAAAAGTGAGCATTGAACCCGAAGGCTGGATCCACCGAAGCTGATCTTCTGCTCCTCGAAGCAGGAATTCGCTAAATAAAAGCGAGCATCGAACCTGAAGGCCGGATCAACTGAAGCTGATCTTCTGCTAACCAAAGCAGACATTCGCTAAATAAAAGCGAGTATCGAACCCGAAGGCCGGATAAACCGAAGCTGATCTTCTGCTATCCAAAGCAGGCATTCGCTAAATAAAAGCGAGCATAGAACCCGAAGGCCCGATCAACCGAAGCTGATCTTCAGCTAACCAAAGCAGGCATTCGCTAAATAAAAGCAAGCATCGAACCCGAAGGTCGGATCAAACGAACTTGATCTTCTGTTATCCAAAGCAGGCATTCGCTAAATAAAGCGAGCATCGAACCCGAAGGCCCGATCAATCGAAACTGATCTTCTGCTAACCAAAGCAGGCATTCGCTAAATAAAAGCGAGCATCGAATCTGAAGGTCGGATCAACCGAAGCTAATCTTCTGCTATCCAAAGCATGCATTCGCTAAATAAAAGCGAGCATCGAACCCGAAGGCCCGATCAACGAAGCTGATCTTCTGCTAACCAAAGCAGGCATTCGCTAAATAAAAGCAAGCATCGAACCCGAAGGTCGGATCAACCGAACTTGATCTTCTGCTATCCAAAGCAGGCATTCGCAAAATAAAGCGAGCATCGAACCCGAAGGCCCGATCAATCGAAGCTGATCTTCTGCTAACCAAAGCAGGCATTCGCTAAATAAAAGCGAGCATCGAACCCGAAGGTCGGATTAACCGATGCTGATCTTCTGCTATCCAAAGCAGGCATTCGCTAAATAAAAGCGAGCATCGAACCCGAAGGCCCGATAAACCAAAGTTGTTCTTCTGCTAACTAAAGCAGGCATTCGCTAAATAAAAGCAAGCATCGAACCCGAAGGTCGGATCAACTGAACTTGATCTTCTGCTATTCAAAGCAGGCATTCGCTAAATAAAGCGAGCATCGAACCCGAAGGCGCGATCAATCGAAGCTGATCTTCTGCTAACCAAAGTAGGCATTCGCTAAATAAAAGCGAGCATCGAACCCGAAGGTCGGATCAACCGATGCTGATCTTCTGCTATCCAAAGCAGGCATTCGCTAAACAAAAGCGAGCATCGAACCTGAAGGCCAGATCAACCAAAGCTGATCTTCTGCTAACCAAAGCAGGCATTCGCTAAATAAAAGCGAGCATCGAACCCGAAGGCCCGATCAACCGAAGTTGATCTTCTGCTATCCGAATCAGGCATTAGCTAAATAAAAGCGAGCATCGAACCCGAAGGACGGATCAACCGAAGTTGATCTTCTGCTAACCAAAACAGGCATTCGCTAAATAAAAGCGAGCATCGAACAAGAAGGCCGGATCGACCAAAGCTGATCTTCTGCTATCCAAAGCAGGCATTCGCTAAACAAAAGAGAGCATCGAACCCGAAGGCACGATCAACCGAAGTTAATCTTCTGCTAACCAAAGCAGGCATTCGCTTAATAAAAGCGAGCATCGAACCCAAAGGCCCGATCAACAGAAGTTGATCTTCTGCTAATCTAAGCAGGCATTTGCTAAATAAAAGTGAGCATCGAACCCGAAGGCTGGATCCACCGAAGCTGATCTTCTGCTATCCAAAGCAGGCATTCGCTAAATAAAAGCGAGCATAGAACCCGAAGGCCCGATCAACCGAAGCTGATCTTCAGCTAACCAAAGCAGGCATTCGCTAAATAAAAGTAAGCATCGAACCCGAAGGTCGGATCAAACGAACTTGATCTTCTGTTATCCAAAGCAGGCATTCGCTAAATAAAAGCGAGCATCAAACCTGAAGGCCGGATCAACCAAAGCTGATCTTCTGCTAACCAAAGCAGACATTCGCTAAATAAAATCGGGCATCGAACCCGAAGGCCGGATCAACCGAAGCTGATCTTCTGCTATCCAAAGCAGGCATTCGCTAAATAAAAGCGAGCATAGAACCCGAAGGCCCGATCAACCGAAGCTGATCTTCAGCTAACCAAAGCAGGCATTCGCTAAATAAAAGCAAGCATCGAACCCGAAGGTCGGATCAAACGAACTTGATCTTCTGTTATCCAAAGCAGGCATTCGCTAAATAAAGCGAGCATCGAACCCGAAGGCCCGATCAATCGAAACTGATCTTCTGCTAACCAAAGCAGGCATTCTCTAAATAAAAGCGAGCATCGAATCCGAAGGTCGGATCAACCGAAGCTGATCTTCTGCTATCCAAAGCATGCATTCGCTAAATAAAAGCGAGCATCGAACCCGAAGGCCCGATCAACGAAGCTGATCTTCTGCTAACCATAGCAGGCATTCGCTAAATAAAAGCAAGCATCGAACCCGAAGGTCGGATCAACCGAACTTGATCTTCTGCTATCCAAAGAATCCATTTGCTAACTAAAGCGAGCATCAAACCCGAAGGCTTGATCAATCGAAGCTGATCTTATGCTAACCAAAGCAGGCATTCACTAAATAAAAGCAAGCATCGAACCCGAAGGTCGGATCAACCGATGTTGATCTTCTGTTATCCAAAGCAGGCATTCGCTAAATAAAAGCGAGCATCGAACCCGAAGGCCCGATCAACAGAAGTTGATCTTCTGCTAATCTAAGCAGGCATTCGCTGAATAAAAGTGAGCATTGAACCCGAAGGCTGGATCCACCGAAGCTGATCTTCTGCTCCTCGAAGCAGGAATTCGCTAAATAAAAGCGAGCATCGAACCTGAAGGCCGGATCAACTGAAGCTGATCTTCTGCTAACCAAAGCAGACATTCGCTAAATAAAAGCGAGTATCGAACCCGAAGGCCGGATAAACCGAAGCTGATCTTCTGCTATCCAAAGCAGGCATTCGCTAAATAAAAGCGAGCATAGAACCCGAAGGCCCGATCAACCGAAGCTGATCTTCAGCTAACCAAAGCAGGCATTCGCTAAATAAAAGCAAGCATCGAACCCGAAGGTCGGATCAAACGAACTTGATCTTCTGTTATCCAAAGCAGGCATTCGCTAAATAAAGCGAGCATCGAACCCGAAGGCCCGATCAATCGAAACTGATCTTCTGCTAACCAAAGCAGGCATTCGCTAAATAAAAGCGAGCATCGAATCTGAAGGTCGGATCAACCGAAGCTAATCTTCTGCTATCCAAAGCATGCATTCGCTAAATAAAAGCGAGCATCGAACCCGAAGGCCCGATCAACGAAGCTGATCTTCTGCTAACCAAAGCAGGCATTCGCTAAATAAAAGCAAGCATCGAACCCGAAGGTCGGATCAACCGAACTTGATCTTCTGCTATCCAAAGCAGGCATTCGCTAAATAAAGCGAGCATCGAACCCGAAGGCCCGATCAATCGAAGCTGATCTTCTGCTAACCAAAGCAGGCATTCGCTAAATAAAAGCGAGCATCGAACCCGAAGGTCGGATCAACCGATGCTGATCTTCTGCTATCCAAAGCAGGCATTCGCTAAATAAAAGCGAGCATCGAACCCGAAGGCCCGATAAACCAAAGTTGTTCTTCTGCTAACTAAAGCAGGCATTCGCTAAATAAAAGCAAGCATCGAACCCGAAGGTCGGATCAACTGAACTTGATCTTCTGCTATTCAAAGCAGGCATTCGCTAAATAAAGCGAGCATCGAACCCGAAGGCGCGATCAATCGAAGCTGATCTTCTGCTAACCAAAGTAGGCATTCGCTAAATAAAAGCGAGCATCGAACCCGAAGGTCGGATCAACCGATGCTGATCTTCTGCTATCCAAAGCAGGCATTCGCTAAACAAAAGCGAGCATCGAACCTGAAGGCCAGATAAACCAAAGCTGATCTTCTGTTAACAAAAGCAGGCATTCGCTAAATAAAAGCGAGCATCGAACCCGAAGGCCCGATCAACCGAAGTTGATCTTCTGCTATCCGAATCAGGCATTCGCTAAATAAAAGCGAGCATCGAACCCGAAGGACGGATCAACCGAAGTTGATCTTCTGCTAAACAAAACAGGCATTCGCTAAATAAAAGCGAGCATCGAACAAGAAGGCCGGATCGACCAAAGCTGATCTTCTGCTATCCAAAGCAGGCATTCGCTAAACAAAAGAGAGCATCGAACCCGAAGGCACGATCAACCGAAGTTAATCTTCTGCTAACCAAAGCAGGCATTCGCTTAATAAAAGCGAGCATCGAACCCAAAGGCCCGATCAACAGAAGTTGATCTTCTGCTAATCTAAGCAGGCATTCGCTAAATAAAAGTGAGCATCGAACCCGAAGGCTGGATCCACCGAAGCTGATCTTCTGCTATCCAAAGCAGGCATTCGCTAAATAAAAGCGAGCATAGAACCCGAAGGCCCGATCAACCGAAGCTGATCTTCAGCTAACCAAAGCAGGCATTCGCTAAATAAAAGCAAGCATCGAACCCGAAGGTCGGATCAAACGAACTTGATTTTCTGTTATCCAAAGCAGGCATTCGCTAAATAAAAGCGAGCATCAAACCTGAAGGCCGGATCAACCAAAGCTGATCTTCTGCTAACCAAAGCAGACATTCGCTAAATAAAACCGGGCATCGAACCCGAAGGCCGGATCAACCGAAGCTGATCTTCTGCTATCCAAAGCAGGCATTCGCTAAATAAAAGCGAGCATAGAACCCGAAGGCCCGATCAACCGAAGCTGATCTTCAGCTAACCAAAGCAGGCATTCGCTAAATAAAAGCAAGCATCGAACCCGAAGGTCGGATCAAACGAACTTGATCTTCTGTTATCCAAAGCAGGCATTCGCTAAATAAAGCGAGCATCGAACCCGAAGGCCCGATCAATCGAAACTGATCTTCTGCTAACCAAAGCAGGCATTCGCTAAATAAAAGCGAGCATCGAACCCGAAGGCCCGATCAACGAAGCTGATCTTCTGCTAACCAAAGCAGGCATTCGCTAAATAAAAGCAAGCATCGAACCCGAAGGTCGGATCAACCGAACTTGATCTTCTGCTATCCAAAGAAGCCATTTGCTAACTAAAGCGAGCATCAAACCCGAAGGCTTGATCAATCGAAGCTGATCTTATGCTAACCAAAGCAGGCATTCACTAAATAAAAGCAAGCATCGAACCCGAAGGTCGGATCAACCGATGTTGATCTTCTGTTATCCAAAGCAGGCATTCGCTAAATAAAAGCGAGCATCGAACCCGAAGGCCCGATCAACCGAAGTTGATCTTCTGCTAACCAAAGCAGGCATTCGCTAAATAAAAGCAAGCATCCAACCCGAAGGTCGGATCAACCGAACTTGATCTTCTGCTATCCAAAGCAGGCATTCGCTAAATAAAGCGAGCATCGAACCCGAAGGCCCGATCAATCGAAGCTGATCTTATGCTAACCAAAGCAGGCATTCGCTAAATAAAAGCGAGCATCGAACCCGAAGGTCAGATCAACCGATATTGATCTTCTGCTATCCAAAGCAGGCATTCGCTAAATAAAAGTGAACATCGAAGCCGAAGGCCCGATTAACCGAAGTTGATCTTCTGCTAACCAAATCAAGCATTCGCTAAATAAAAGCGAGCATCGAACCCGAAGGCCCGATCAATCGAAGTTGATCTTCTGCTAACCAAAGCAGGCATTCGCTAAATAAAAGCGAGCATCGAACCCGAAGGCTGGATCAACCGAAGCTAATCTTCTGCTCCTCAAAGCAGGCATTCGTTAAATAAAAGCGAGCATCGAACCCGAAGGCTGGATCAACCGAAGCTGATCTTCTACTCCTCGAAGCAGGAATTCGCTAAATAAAATCGAGCATCGAACCTGAAGGCCAGATCAACCGAAGCTGATCTTCTGCTAACCAAAGCAGGCATTCGCTAAATAAAAGCGAGCATCGAACCCGAAGGCCCGATCAACCGAAGCTGATCTTCTACTATCCAAATCAGGCATTCGCTAAATAAAAGCGAGCATCGAACCCGAAGGACGGATCACCCGAAGCTGATCTTCTGCTAACCAAAGCAGGCATTCGCTAAATAAAAGCGAGCATCGAACCAGAAGGCCGGATCAACCTAAGCTGATATTCTGCTATCCAAAGCAGGCATTTGCTAAATAAAAGAGAGCATCAAACCCGAAGGCCCGATCAACCGAAGTTAATCTTCTGCTAACCAAAACAAGCATTCGCTTAATAAAAGCGAGCATCGAACCCAAAAGCTCGATCAACAGAAGTTGATCTTCTGCTAATCTAAGCAGGCATTCGCTAAATAAAAGTCAGCATCGAACCCGAAGGCTGGATCCACCGAAGCTGATCTTCTGCTCCTCGAAGCAGGCATTCGCTAAATAAAATCGAGCATCGAACCTGAAGGCCGGATCAACCAAAGCTGATCTTCTGCTAACCAAAGCAGACATTCGCTAAATAAAAGCGAGCATCGAACCCGAAGGCCGGATCAACCGAAGCTGATCTTCTGCTATCTAAAGCAGGCATTCGCTAAATAAAAGCGAGCATAGAACCCGAAGGCCTGATCAACCGAAGCTGACCTTCAGCTAACCAAAGCAGGCATTCGCTAAATAAAAGCAAGCATCGAACCTGAAGGTTGGATCAACCGAACTTGATCTTCTGCTATCCAAAGCAGGCATTCGCTAAATCAAGCGAGCATCAAACCCGAAGGCCCGATCAATCGAAACTGATCTTCTGCTAACCAAAGCAGGCATTCGCTAAATAAAAGCGAGCATCGAATCCGAAGGTCGGATCAACCGAAGCTGATCTTCTGCTATCCAAAGCATGCATTCGCTAAATAAAAGCGAGCATTGAACCCGAAGGCCCGATCAACCGAAGCTGATCTTCTGCTAACCAAAGCAGGCATTCGCTAAATAAAAGCAAGCATCGAACCCGAAGGTCGGATCAACCGAACTTGATCTTCTGCTATCAAAGCAGGCATTCGATAAATAAAGCGAGCATCGAACCCGAAGGCCCGATCAATCGAAGTTGATCTTATGCTAACCAAAGCAGGCATTCGCTAAATAAAAGCGAGCATCGAATCCGAAGGTCGGATCAACCGATGCTGATCTTCTGCTATCCAAAGCAGGCATTCGCTAAATAAAAGCGAGCATCGAACCCGAAGGCCCGATCAACCAAAGTTGATCTTTTGCTAACCAAGGCAAGCATTCGCTAAATAAACGCGAGCATCGAACCCGAAGGCCCGATCAATCAAAGCTGATCTTCTTCTAACCAAAGCAGGCATTCGCTAAATAAAAGCGAGCATCGAACCCGAAGGCTGGATCAACCGAAGCTGATCTTCTGCTCCTTAAAGCAGGCATTCGTTAAATAAAAGCGAGCATCGAACCCGAAGGCTGGATCAACCGAAGCTGATCTTCTGGTCCTCGAAGCAGGCATTCGCTAAATTAAAGCGAGCATCGAACCTAAAGGCAAGATCAACTGAAGCTGATCTTTTGCTAACCAAAGCAAGCATTCGATAAATAAAAGCAAGCATCGAACCCGAAGGCCCGATCAACCGAAGCTGATCTTCTACTATCCAAATCAGGCATTCGCTAAATAAAAGCGAGCATCGAACCCGAAGGACGGATCAACCGAAGCTGATCTTCTGCTAACCAAAGCAGGCATTCGCTAAATAAAAGCGAGCATCGAACCAGAAGGCCGGATCAACCAAAGCTGATCTTCTGCTATCCAAAGCAGGCATTCGCTAAATAAAAGAGAGCATCGAACCCGAAGGCCCGATCAACCGAAGTTAATCTTCTGCTTACCAAAGCAGGCATTCGCTTAATAAAAGCGAGCATCGAACCCGAAGGCCCGATCAACAGAAGTTGATCTTCTGCTAATCTAAGCAGGCATTCGCTAAATAATAGTGAGCATTGAACCCGAAGGCTGGATCCACTGAAGCTGATCTTCTGCTCCTCGAAGCAGGCATTCGCTAAATAAAAGCGAGCATCGAACCTGAAGGCCGGATCAACCGAAGCTGATCTTCTGCTAACCAAAGCAGACATTCGCTAAATAAAAGCGAGCATCGAATCCGAAGGCAGGATCAACCGAAGCTGATCTTCTGCTATCCAAAGCAGGCATTCGCTAAATAAAAGCGAGCATAGAACCCGAAGGCCCGATCAACCGAAGCTGATCTTCAGCTAACCAAAGCAGGCTTTCGCTAAATAAAAGCAAGCATCGAACCCGAAGGTCGGATCAACCAAACTTGATCTTCTGCTATCCAAAGCAGGCATTCGCTAAATAAAGCGAGTGTCGCTGCCGCGAAAATAAGGTGCCGGCAAAACAGAAGAGTCGCCACCTTTCGTTATTTATCCCTCAGAACGGGAAAGGAAACGATCGGAAAAACCTAACAAAAAGGTATAAGACAAGGTCATCGCAACCATTGTCTGGGTTCGGGAGTCGGTTACGCAAGGGGAAGGTATTAGCACCCCTCATGTCCATCGTACTCGATGGGATCCACGCTTGTTGTGTTTATCGGACGGGTTGGTTTACTATCTACCTATCAAGGCTGGTCTGAAAGAAAATAAAATGACTCGGCAAAGCGTCGTGCTTTATGCCTACGTATTCTTATCAAAGAATGAGAAATCAGAGTCAACGTAGTTCGACCTACTACGGATTGTGGGGAAGGTGGCTCGCCAATACGTTAGTATTGTGCCTACGTACTCTCAACAGGTATGAGAGATCAGAGCTTACGTAGTTCGGGCTAATACGGATTACGGGGATTCAGATTCATCTGTTTTATCGAGTAGGGTTAACAAACAGTTCCAACAGTTGGATGTACGCAGCTCGACCCTTGGAGACTTAAGCGTTATCGTTTGCGGTAGAACTAGGAGTTAACGACACTCTTTTCTTCAGAAAAGCTTCCTTTGAATTATGGGCCCACGGGGCAAAAAGGTTTGAAGTTTGTTTTCTGTCTTTTACGGAAGAACTGTTTTTTATTGTATTTGCAACTAGTATCGCACTAGAGACTATGACCTGAGAATGAATGCGTCGCATGTCACCCAAAGGGTACCATACTAAACATCCAGATTGTTGAAAAGAAACTCTCCAACAATCCTTTCTCAGATAGCTTAAGGCTCGTAACGTACGACGTCAGTTAACCTTTATTAGTGTATTTTCATTGGTTTTGAGAAGAGAAGAGAAGGGGCTCAACTAAAGGGAGACTTTCAAGTCCTAATGTTGACATGCCAAGGATTCATCCTATGGTTGAGGTTTGGAACAGGGAACTCCTAGAGGTTATCATGCATAGGTTTCAACCTAAAGTTCTAATCATCACTTCCTTATCAAAGGAAGTGAGATTCCTAGGGGATCATGTCAATGATAAACAGAAACAGATAAAGCATCAGCTTAAATAGTAAACAGATATACAGTAAAGTGCATGTAATGCAAGTGAGGGAGGAAATGTGTGTGGGACATCATCCTCCACAAGCTCATCTCAACCTCAAGCCAGATATGAATAACTATAATCATACAGAAGAAATAACATGCTATCAAGCAAATACAATAAACTGCAATCATACAGAAGAAATAACATGCTATCAAGCAAACACAAACCACACAGGCAAGGGAGCTGGGCTCTACCGAATACCCGCAAGCAAAGCCATACAATAACAATACAAGCAGAGGGAGCAACTCAACCTCTAGTGCAATCATGCTCCTAGCTCAACACAATCTAAATATGAACTTATTCTAATGCATCAAGCAAATCAAACAAGGCACCTCAATACAGTAAAGAAAACAGACAGGAAAGAAAGCAGATCAACCCCCTTTTCAATTACAAGCTTCAGCTCTTTTGCCAGCAATCCAGTCTTCAGACTTCAATCACCCCTCAAGGCTATCACCTTCCATGACAAGTATCAACTTGCTTCTCCAAGGTTCTAACACATCAAACATAAGTATCAACTTGTTCTTTCTTCCCCAAGCCTCAGTTCTTCAGTCAATTCCACCTTCAGGCTTCACTCCTAACTACAAGTATCAACTTGATTCCTTCAGGCTCTCAATGCATCAATGTAAGTGTCAACTTATCCTTCCTTCCTCAAGCCTCAGCTCTTCACTCAATCTCAATTGAATCCTCTTCATAAGAATCAACTTGGTCTTCAAGCTTTAGCTCTCTCTTCTTTACCAGTATCAACTTGGTTCTCTTCATCTACAAGCTTCAGCTTCTTAGAGTAGTCTTCCATCACATGGAAGTATCAACTTCATCCTTCAATATTCTTCAAGCAAGGAACTCCATCCTCTAACAAGGGAGAAAGATTCATCTATCAAGAGCAAAGTTTGGATGATTGGTAGCAGAGTGAAGACTAAAGGTCACCACTAAGCATCCTGTCATCAGAGAAAGGGAGCCTCAAAGGTTCTACCAATTTGCAAAGAGCCACACATCATACCAAAGGAGGGATGAGGCCTTTACAAGGGACCTTACATCATAGGGAAGAATGGAATTGATCAACATATTCCATGTTTATGAAGGAAGAGAACTATCTAGAAGCTATGCCTACAAAACCCTAATCTTAGCTTAATCAAAACTATACCACAAGAAGGGAAGATCTTCAAATCCAAGCCTCTTCAAGCCATCCAATGCATCTTCAACTTGTCTTCATCAACATGCAAGAGCAAGAGAAACAAAACCCTAATCTAAGGGAACTAAAGATGTTAATCTAGTTGAGTTAGTGCCTTAGAATCATCTAAAACTAGCACCTAAACTAAAATCAATCAAAAATAGTAAACTAGCTTATAAATTTCTACAAAAATTCCTAAGGGATCCTAATTCAATTAAGAATGCCTCATAAAAAAACCAGGGACTAAATCATCTATTAAGTCCTAAAATTAGGTCCTAAATCCAAAGGTATCAACCATAAACCCTAAAAATGGAGCTTCTAAAGGTTTCAACCTAAACTACCACTTATGATCATCAAAAAAATGTGAGAAAAATCTATGGGGAACATGCATATCTATGATAATCACTCAAAAAAATCAAGATCAAAATCATCATCACATGATCACACAAAATTCCACAAAATCAAGCATCAAACATGACCATTTTAATATCAATTAAAATGTAAAAATTCCCATAAAATCATAAAATGCATGAAATAAAAATATCTTTTACCTAAAAAATACTAGACCCTATCATGAATCTAATGCAAAAAGAATGGGGTTAATTGGATCATTTTTCCATTTTTTATGATTTTATCAAGAACCATGTATAAAATGAAAAAATATAAAGAAAATCAAAAGAAAATAATAAATGCACGGTGCAGATAGTAATAGGAATCAGTTCAATATCATGGATTGGGCCATCAGGGGGGTGCAGGTATCAACCAATTCACTAAGCCAGAATCAGCAACTAAATGAAACGATGCGTTTCATTAAAACTCAGATCCTTCACAAAATGAAACACATTCGTGGCCATTGGATCACTCTCCAGTCAAAGGTCCTACCCTGATCCAAGGGCCCTAAAGTCATCTTCAACCTTTTGAATATCTGAACCTCTCCGGCCACCACCGGTGGTGCTCTGGTCATCGTCCCCAACCCTAACTCTCTCTAGGATCCTCCATTGCAAGTGGTCTATACATGAAACTTGTCCCAAATTTCCTCACGAATTCATTCATGCCCTTTATTCTCTCTGAAACCTCAAGATTCGCCCTAACCAATTCTCAACCGAAAATGGTAACATCCTTAATTGGTCACTAATTCTCAAATTAACTATCTGGAAACCTTCCTACACCGTTCTACAATGCATCTAACATCCTAATTCGTATTGATTCTACCTAATTTATGCTGGAGGAAGAAGTTTACATACATGTCAATTCTTGATGAACAGATGCACTAAATCTTCAAATCAAGCTCTCCAACCTTCCAGACACGATCAATGGATCATTCCCTTGCTTCTGTATGCACAAGAAGTGGTTGAAAACTCCTGAAACTTGAAACCCGATGGTGAGTTGCAGGTGGAAAAATCTGAGCTCAAGAACACCAATCAGCCACGAATTCCCTTTGATTATGATCTGTAATCATTCCCTAGCATCCATGGAAGAGATTTCAATCAAGAAAATGGATGGAAAGTGAGTGAAATGATGTAACCGAATTCAGTTGCAAGCAATGAAATCTCAATCTCAATCTCTGCTCTCTCCTTCAATCATCACCAACCTTTCATCTGAACCTCTTCTACTCAATATATAGAACATGTGTGGATGATCTAGAACCCTCTATATCCTTCTAATGAGAGTTTCAATCTCTCATGTCATGAGAATTTCAACCATATGCCATGGTATGCATAGTTCTGTTTGAAGCTTGAAATCCATCCCATTCTCTTCCAATTTCTCCCCTAGTGACATTTTGGAAGTGTTTTGCTGGCAAGGGGCTTTGGTTGTGCCTTGATTCTAGGTTTTGCAAATGTTACTTAAGATGAAAGTAACTACTTTTCAAAGCAAGTCCACAAATTGAACTTCAATTCCAACTTTGGTTCATTTAACTTATACCCTTATTTTAGGTCATTTTTGCCACTTTGAGCTACAAGCATTTCCAACATCTCATGACCTCTTGAATAGCCTTAAAACATCATTTTGAACAAGTTTGATGTTGAACATTTTCCCATTTGAAGCTTGGAAATAGGAGTTATGGCCTTATGGTTGAAATGACCTGTAATCTCCAAATGACCAAAATGCCCTTGACTTGTCAAAGCCATAACTTGGGTTCTACAAATCCTATCAAGGACTTCTAGTACTCTCTAGAAAGCTAAGAGGATAAGTAACAACATTAATGTTGACCAAAAGTTCATAGGAATCATCCTTCTAGGGAAAACGTTTCATGCAAGTTGGACAACTTTCAAGCCCCCAAATTCACATGCCTCAGATGACCTGTAACTTGTCAAAGTCATAACTTGTGTTCTATAAATCCCATCAAGGACTTATAGTACTCAAATTAAAGTTAAGAGCGTGCTATACAACATTCATGTTGGGGGCAAGATGAGATGACAATCACATCTTGAGCTAAACTGCCTTGAAGATAGGGGTCAGGCTAGGGGATTTTACACTGTCAAGCCTTAGAAACCCTAGCCTGAAACTTCTCAAACTCTTCAATCATGATGAGTTGACCTTGGAATCATCCTTAGAGCATCTCAATGTGTCAATCCATGATCACATGGCTCTTGGATTAGGTCTCAACCTTGTCCAAATCATCAGTTGACTCAGGGTTGACCCAGTCAAACCCTAATTGCACCACTCATGGCTGAGTCTTCTTAATCTTGCACAATGACCTGTCTAGGCCTCAAAGTGATCTTCAAAACTTCTCATGAGATCTCTCAAGACCTTAAGTCCATCTTCATGGCCTCAGAATCATCTGATGACTTCCCACAACTCTCAAGCTAGGAGACACACACTCTTGGTTTCAATCACTCTCTCTGAGGATCTTTTAACTTTTCTGACAAGGATATCAACCCTTGAGCACCTGAATAACATTCTTAGCTAGCTTCATAGTCTTGTATAGCCCTCTTGATCTCCTACATACATGTCAATGAAATGCAAATGATAATGCTAATGTGCATGAAATGAGACATAAGCTAGGTAAAGAAATGTTGCGCAAATTTTGGGGTGCAACAGCGAGCATCGAACCCGAAGTCCCGATCAATCGAAACTGATCTTCTGCTAACCAAAGCAGGCATTCGCTAAATAAAAGAGAGCATTAAACCCGAAGGTCGGATCAACCGAAGCTGATCTTCTGCTATCCAAAGCATGCATTCGCTAAATAAAAGCGAGCATCGAACCCGAAGGCCAGATCAACCGAAGTTGATCTTCTGCTAACCAAAGCAGGAATTCGCTAAATAAAAGCAAGCATCGAACCCGAAGGTCGAATCAACCGAACTTGATCTTCTGCTATCCAAAGCAGGCATTCACCAAATAAAGCGAGCATCGAACCCGAATGCCCGATCAATCGAAGCAGATCTTCTGCTAACCAAAGCAGGCATTCGCTAAATAAAAGCGAGCATCGAACCCGAAGGTCACATCAACCGAAGCTGATCTTCTGCTATCCAAAGCAGGCATTCGCTAAATAACAGCGAGCATCAAACCCGAAGGCCCGATCAACCGAAGCTGATCTTCTGCTAACCAAAGCAGGCATTCGCTAAATAAAAGCAAGCATCAAACCCGAAGGTCGGATCAACCGAACTTGATCTTCTGCTATCCAAAGCAAGCATTCGCTAAATAAAATCGAGCATCGAACCCGAAGGCCCGATCAACCTAAGTTGATCTTCTGCTAACAAAAGCAGGCATTCGCTAAATAAAAATGAGCATCGAACCCGAAGGTCGGATCAACCGAAGCTGATCTTCTGCTAACCAAAGCAGGCATTCGCCTATTAAAAGCAAGGATCGAACCCGAAGGCCCGATCAACAGAAGCTGATCTTCTGCTAATCTAAGCAGGCATTCGCTAAATAAAAGTGAGCATCGAACCTGAAGGCTGGATCAACCGAAGCTGATCTTCTGCTCCTCGAAGCAAGCATTCGCTAAATAAAAGCGAGCATCGAACCTGAAGGCCGGATCAACCGAAGCAGATCTTCTACTAACCAAAACAGACATTCGCTAAATAAAAGCGAGCATCGAACCCGAAGGCCGGATCAACCGAAGCTGATCTTCTGCTATCAAAAGCAGGCACTCGTTAAATAAAAGCGAGCATCAAACCCGAAGGCCCGATCAACCGAAGCTGATCTTCTGCTAACTAAAGCAGGCATTCGCTAAATAAAAGCAAGCATCGAACCCGAAGGTCGGATCAATCGAACTTGATCTCCTGCTATCCAAAGCAGGCATTCGCTAAATAAAGCGAGCATGGAACCCAAAGGCCCGATCAACCGAAGCTGATCTTCTGCTAACCAAAGCAGGCATTCGCTAAATAAAAGCGAGCATCGAACCCGAAGGTCGGATCAACCGAAGCTGATCTTCTGCTATCCAAAGCATGCATTCGCTAAATAAAAGCGAGCATCGAACCCGAAGGCCCGATCAACCGAAGTTGATCTTCTGCTAACAAAAGCAGGCATTCGCTAAATAAAAGCAAGCATCGAACCCGAAGGTCGGATCAACCGAACTTGATCTTCTGCTATCCAAAGCAGGCATTCGTTAAATAAAGCGAGCATTGAACCCGAAGGCCCGATCAATCGAAGCTGATCTTCTGTTAACCAAAGCAGGCAGTCGCTAAATAAAAGCGAGCATCGATTCCGAAGGACCGATGAACCTAAGCTGATCTTCTGCTAAAAAAAGCAGGCATTTGCTAAATAAAAACGAGCATCAAACCCGAAGGTCGGATCAACCGAAGCTGGTCTTCTGCTAACCAAAGCAGGTATTCTCTAAATAAAAGCGAGCATCGAACCCGAAGGCCGGATCAACTGAAGCTGATCTTCTGCTAACCAAACAGGCATTCGTTAAATAAAAGCGAGCATCGAACCCGAAGTCGGGTCAACCGAAGCTGATCTTCTACTATCCAAAGCAGGCATTCGCTAAATAAAACCGAGCATCGAACCCGAAGGTCGGATCAATCGAACTTGATCTCCTGCTATCCAAAGCAGGCATTCGCTAAATAAAGCGAGCATGGAACCCAAAGGCCCGATCAACCGAAGTTGATCTTCTGCTAACCAAAGCAGGCATTCGCTAAATAAAAGCGAGCATCGAACCCGAAGGTCGGATCAACCGAAGCTGATCTTCTGCTATCCAAAGCAGGCATTTGCTAAATAAAAGCGAGCATCAAACCCAAAGGCTTGATCAACCAAAGCTGATCTTCTGCTCCTCAAAGCAGGCATTCGCTAAATAAAAGCAAGCATCGAACCTGAAGGCCGGATCAACCAAAGCTGATCTTCTGCTAACCAAAGCAGGCATTCGCTAAATAAATGCGAGTATCAAACCCGAAGGCCCGATCAACCGAAGTTGATCTTCTGCTAACCAAAGCAGGCATTCGCTAAAAAAAATGAGCATCGAACCCGAAGGTCGGATCAACCGAAGCTGATCTTCTGCTAACCAAAGCAGGCATTCGCTTAATAAAAGCAAGGATCGAACCCGAAGGCCCGATCAACAGAAGCTGATCTTCTGCTAATCTAAGCAGGCATTCGCTAAATAAAAGTGAGCATCGAACCTGAAGGCTGGATCAACCGAAGCTGATCTTCTGCTCCTCGAAGCAGGCATTCGCTAAATAAAATCGAGCATCGAACCTAAAGGCCGGATCAACCGCAGCTGATCTTCTGCTAACCAAAGCAGACATTCGCTAAAAAAAGCGAGCATCGAACCCGAAGGCCGGATCAACCGAAGCTGATCTTCTGCTATCAAAAGCAGGCATTCGTTAAATAAAAGCGAGCATCAAACCCGAAGGCCCGATCAACCGAAGCTGATCTTCTGCTAACTAAAGCAGGCATTCGCTAAATAAAAGCAAGCATCGAACCAGAAGGTCGGATCAATCAAACTTGATCTCCTGCTATCCAAAGCAGGCATTCGCTAAATAAAGCGAGCATGGAACCGAAAGGCCCGATCAACCGAAGTTAATCTTCTGCTAACCAAAGTAGGCATTCGCTAAATAAAAGCGAGCATCGAACCCGAATGCCGGATCAACCAAAGTTGATCTTTTGCTAACCAAAGCAGGCATTTTCTAAAGAAAAGCGAGCATCGAACCTGTAGCCCGGATCAACCGAAGCTGATATTCTGCTAACTAAAGCAGGCATTCGCTAAATAAAAGCGAGCATCAAACCCGAAGGCTGGATCAACAAAAGCTGATCTTTTGCTAATCTAACCAGGCATTCGCTAAATAAAAGCGAGCATCAAACCCGAAGGCTGGATCAACCGAAGCTGATCTTCTGCTCCTCAAAGCAGGCATTCACTAAATAAAAGCGAGCATCGAACCCGAAGGCCGGATCAACCAAAGTTGATCTTCTGCTAACCAAAGCAGGCATTCGCTAAATAAAAGCGAGCATCGAACCCGAATGCCAGATCAACCGAAGCTGATCTTTTGCTAACCAAAGCAGGCATTTTCTAAAGAAAAGCGAGCATCGAACCTGTATCCCGGATCAACCGAAGCTGATATTCTGCTAACTAAAGCAGGCATTCGCTAAATAAAAGCGAGCATCAAACCCGAATGCCAGATCAACAGAAGCTGATCTTCTGCTAATCTAAGCAGGCATTTGCTAAATAAAAGCGAGCATCAAACCCGAAGGCTGGATCAACCGAAGCTGATCTTCTGCTCCTCAAAGCAGGCATTCGCTAAATAAAAGCGAGCATCGAACCTTAAGGCCGGATCAACCAAAACTGATCTTTTGCTAACCAAAGCAGGCAGTCGCTAAATAAAAGCGAGCATCAAACCCAAAGGCTTGATCAACCAAAGCTGATCTTCTGCTCCTCAAAGCAGGCATTCGCTAAATAAAAGCAAGCATCGAACCTGAAGGCCGGATCAACCAAAGCTGATCTTCTGCTAACCAAAGCAGGCATTCGCTAAATAAATGCGAGTATCAAACCCGAAGGCCCGATCAACCGAAGTTGATCTTCTGCTAACCAAAGCAGGCATTCGCTAAAAAAAATGAGCATCGAACCCGAAGGTCGGATCAACCGAAGCTGATCTTCTGCTAACCAAAGCAGGCATTCGCTTAATAAAAGCAAGGATCGAACCCGAAGGCCCGATCAACAGAAGCTGATCTTCTGCTAATCTAAGCAGGCATTCGCTAAATAAAAGTGAGCATCGAACCTGAAGGCTGGATCAACCGAAGCTGATCTTCTGCTCCTCGAAGCAGGCATTCGCTAAATAAAATCGAGCATCGAACCTAAAGGCCGGATCAACCGCAGCTGATCTTCTGCTAACCAAAGCAGACATTCGCTAAAAAAAGCGAGCATCGAACCCGAAGGCCGGATCAACCGAAGCTGATCTTCTGCTATCAAAAGCAGGCATTCGTTAAATAAAAGCGAGCATCAAACCCGAAGGCCCGATCAACCGAAGCTGATCTTCTGCTAACTAAAGCAGGCATTCGCTAAATAAAAGCAAGCATCGAACCAGAAGGTCGGATCAATCAAACTTGATCTCCTGCTATCCAAAGCAGGCATTCGCTAAATAAAGCGAGCATGGAACCGAAAGGCCCGATCAACCGAAGTTAATCTTCTGCTAACCAAAGTAGGCATTCGCTAAATAAAAGCGAGCATCGAACCCGAATGCCGGATCAACCAAAGTTGATCTTTTGCTAACCAAAGCAGGCATTTTCTAAAGAAAAGCGAGCATCGAACCTGTAGCCCGGATCAACCGAAGCTGATATTCTGCTAACTAAAGCAGGCATTCGCTAAATAAAAGCGAGCATCGAACCCGAAGGCTGGATCAACAAAAGCTGATCTTTTGCTAATCTAACCAGGCATTCGCTAAATAAAAGCGAGCATCAAACCCGAAGGCTGGATCAACCGAAGCTGATCTTCTGCTCCTCAAAGCAGGCATTCACTAAATAAAAGCGAGCATCGAACCCGAAGGCCGGATCAACCAAAGTTGATCTTCTGCTAACCAAAGCAGGCATTCGCTAAATAAAAGCGAGCATCGAACCCGAATGCCAGATCAACCGAAGCTGATCTTTTGCTAACCAAAGCAGGCATTTTCTAAAGAAAAGCGAGCATCGAACCTGTATCCCGGATCAACCGAAGCTGATATTCTGCTAACTAAAGCAGGCATTCGCTAAATAAAAGCGAGCATCAAACCCGAATGCCAGATCAACAGAAGCTGATCTTCTGCTAATCTAAGCAGGCATTTGCTAAATAAAAGCGAGCATCAAACCCGAAGGCTGGATCAACCGAAGCTGATCTTCTGCTCCTCAAAGCAGGCATTCGCTAAATAAAAGCGAGCATCGAACCTTAAGGCCGGATCAACCAAAACTGATCTTTTGCTAACCAAAGCAGGCAGTCGCTAAATAAAAGCGAGTATCGAACCCAAAGGTCGGATCAACCGAAGTTGATCTTCTGCTATCCAAAGCAGGCATTCGCTAAATAAAAGCGAGCATCAAACCCGAAGGCCCGATCAACCGAAGTTGATCTTCTGCTAACCAAAGCAGGTATTCGCTAAAAAAAATGAGCATCAAACCCGAAGGTCGGATCAACCGAAGCTGATCTTCTGCTAACCAAAGCAGGCATTCGCTTAATAAAAGCAAGGATCGAACCCGAAGGCCCGATCAACAGAAGCTGATCTTCTGCAAATCTAAGCAGGCATTCGCTAAATAAAAGTGAGCATCGAACCCGAAGGATGGATCAACCGAAGCTGATCTTCTGCTCCTCGAAGCAGGCATTCGCTAAATAAAAGCGAGCATCAAACCTGAAGGCCATATAAACCGAAGCAGATCTTCTGCTAACCAAAGCAGACATTCGCTAAATAAAAGCGAGCATCGAACACGAAGGCCGGATCAACCGAAGCTGATCTTCTGCTATCAAAAGCAGGCATTCGTTAAATAAAAGCGAGCATCAAACCCGAAGGCCCGATCAACCGAAGCTGATCTTCTGCTAACTAAAGCAGGTATTCGCTAAATAAAAGCAAGCATCGAACCCGAAGGCCGGATCAATCGAACTTGATCTCCTGCTATCCAAAGCAGGCATTCGCTAAATAAAGCGAGCATGGAACCCAAAGGCCCGATCAACCGAAGTTGATCTTCTGCTAACCAAAGCAGGCATTCGCTAAATAAAACCGAGCATCGAACCCGAATGCCGGATCAACCGAAGCTGATCTTTTGCTAACCAAAGCAGGCATTTTCTAAAGAAAAGCAAGCATCGAACCTGTAGCCTGGATCAACCGAAGCTGATATTCTGCTAACTAAAGCAGGCATTCGCTAAATAAAAGCGAGCATTGAACCCGAAGGCCGGATCAACAAAGCTGATCTTTTGCTAATCTAAGCAGGCATTCGCTAAATAAAAGCGAGCATCAAACCCGAAGGCTGGATCAACCGAAGCTGATCTTCTGCTCCTTAAAGCAGGCATTCGCTAAATAAAAGCGAGCATCGAACCCGAAGGCCGGATCAACCAAAGCTGATCTTCTGCTAACCAAAGCAGTCATTCGCTAAATAAAAGCGAGTATCGAACCCGAAGGTCGGATCAACCGAAGCTGATCTTCTGCTATCCAAAGCAGGCATTCCCTAATAAAAGCGAGCATCAAACCCGAAGGCCGGATCAACCGAAGCTGATCTTTTGCTAACCAAAGTGTCGCTACTGCGAAAATTGGCGTCGTCTATGACAGAAGAGTCGCCACCGTGCGTTATTTATCCCACAAGAGGGAAAGGAAACGCTCAGAGTAAACCTAACGCAAAACGGGAAAGGAATGGTCATCGTAACCAAATTCCTGGATTCGGGAGTGAGTTACGCAAGGGGAAGGTATTAGCACACCTCACGTCCGTCGTACTTGAGGGGATCCATGCTTGTTTTCTATCTAAGGGTGTGTTATTCTATCTACTCTACAAGTCTGGGTTAAAAAGAAAAGAAAATGAAAATGACTCGGAAAAGTATCGCACTTTATGCCTACGTATTCCCGTCTGGAACGAGAAATCAGAGTCAACGTAGTTCGCCTACCTACGGGTCAAGGGGGGAAGGTTGCTCGCTAGGATACGGCATCCTATGCCTACGTACTTTCATACAGCATGAAAGATCAGAGCAAACGTAGTTCGGGCTACGGAAGACACAAGCTTGTCTGACATGTTTTTATTACCTTAGGAAAGGGTTTTTTTTATTAAGAGTCCAAGCGGACAAAAATGACACTTTGATGTTTGTTTGAATCTTTTACGAAGGAAGTGTTTTTTTAGTTTGTTTGCAATCTCTGACGCACTAGAGACTATGATTCGAGAGTGACTACGTCGCATGTCACCCTAAGGGTAACACACTAAGCAGTCAGATTACTGAAGAGTGACCCTCCAGCAACCTTTTCTCAAATAGCTTAAGGCTCGTAACGTACGACATCGATTAACCTTGTTACTGTGTTTTTGAGTTGTTTTGAGATAAGAAGAGAAAGAAGCTATAAAAAGCCTTGGGTTGAAAAGGGAATAAAACTAACCTAATGTTGTCATGCATGGATAAGAATCCTAATGTCTGTCATAATTCCCTCCTGCACAGAGGAAATCAGAGATCCTAGGGGATAAACAGAAAAGAAAGCAAGCAAATACAGTAAAATGCATGCAATGCAGCAATATGAGAGAGGCAAGAGAAAACAATAGGCAAAGTGAATCATCATTCACCTCAACCCCAGGGGGCAAGCTACACAAGCCAACAAACAATACAGAGAAACAAAAACCACAGCAGAGGAGGCAGCCCAAGCAGCAGCATCAAACTCCTACAGCAAACAGCTGCTCTGATAGCAACAGTTGGTTAACAGCAAGAAGTTGACAGCAACAACTTTCATCTTCAAACTTCAATAAACTTCAATCTCCAACTTCCTGGGAAGAGAAAGCACACTTCAAATAAGGCTCCTCAATACCTAAACAGTTAAGCTCCACAGCTACAGAAAACTCCAGCTCAAAAGCAACAGTAAACCCTAGCTTCAATCCTCCAGCAAGCTCCTGACAGCAAAGTTGACAGTAACACAACTCCATCTTCAAGCAAACCTCCTGAAAGGCATCTTCAACATATTAGATCTTCATACCCAAGCTCTAGCAAGCTCCACCAAGAAAGATTTGTTATTGAGATCAAGTTATAATGAATGGGAACCAGTGAAAACAAAAGGAAATCACTAGAAACCATCATCTGCAAAGAAGGGTATCCTCAAAAGTTCTACTCTTTAAGGCATACCACTCATCCCTCCAAGGGAGAGATGGGGCTTCCTTAAGAGGACTTTGAATCATAGGATAGGATGGAAGCAAACAAAACATTCCATGTTTGAAGAAAGAAATGAACAAAGTCTAAAAAGCTCTTCCTAAAACCCTAATTTCCCTAAGCTTCTGACAAGCATCCACAAGATGAGAGAATCTTCACATCCAAGCTCCTTCAAGCTCTCCAAAGCACCTTCAATGCCTCCCACAGCCCCACCAAGAAGAAACCAAGCCCAAAGCCAAAGCACAATGGCTAACCAAGTTAAACAAGCCAAACAATCCAGGGAGAAACCCACAAACATCACACCAATTGCAAAATACAAATAAAATGCTAAAATAGATCATAAAATCCTAATTAAATTTCTAAGGGAACCTAATCCTATACCCAATACCCCATATAAATCCCAGGACCTAAATCAAACACTAAGTCCCCAAACTATGTCCTAAACTACAGCTAGTTGTTTTGAAACCCTAAATCTAACACTCCTTATGTTCACTACTCAAATTGGCCTAAAAATTATTCACAAAAATATGATAAAATTTCTAAGGGTACATGCTTCTCTAAGATAACTAATCCAACAAGAATCAACTCAAAATCATGCACCAATTGGTCACAATAAAATCCACAATATCATGTAGCAAATATACAAAATTAAAGAAAATAATAAAATGGAGAAAACCAAATTAAATTGGAAAAATGGATGAAAATGAGATTTCTTGTTTTTAAAATATATTTTGGATCAAAATTGGATTTAATATGGATTTTAGAAATCAAATGAATTAAAATAAATCCAAAAAGAATAAAAAGAAAATAAAATGTTGAATTAAATGAGAGCCATCAGATGGAGAGACTGGTAATCAGATCCAAGAGTTGAGGGCGTGTCCACGTGAGGGTCCAGTCACCAGCTGACTGGATAAATGAAACGCTGTGTTTTTTATTAAAGAGGGAAAGCTGAGTTTGAATCATATCCACACGATCATGCTTCCAAGTCAATGAGTCAACCTGATCCAACGCTTCAGGCTTCGTCTTCCCCAAAACTCAGGTGACCTGAGGCAATTCTCAGGCGGTGGTTCACGGTGGAAAACACCGTCTTCTCCGGTGAGGTCCCAAACTCAGGTGACCAAAACTGATGAACCTTATACCTATCTTACTCAGAAAATCACCAGGATCATGAATATCACATCCATTTCATCCAACTCTCAATGGAAATTAAAACACGAAGCCATCTTCAGAATATGCCAAAATCTCAACCATCACCATTTGCAAAATTGAATCCACATAAATGATCCTCATGTTTTGTACATCATAATGATCCATCCAAATCAGTTCATAGCCTTAGGATCAACTCAATTCGTGCTCAAACAGAAATCACATGTCATCTTAGAATGTCTCTAATTGCTCAAATTTCTATCCAAAAATGACCTAGGTTCCATCTAAACCCTAACCACATGCAAGAATCTACCTAGTTCAGCCTAGATCATGATGAAACTCGAGAGTTACATACCTGAGAAAAATGAATCAACAAAAGGAAGCTTTTCCAACCTTCAATTGTGCTTGATTATGCCTTAAACTTCAAAACTGTTTTCAGTTAGAAACCTTGAAACTCAACTTGCTATCTCCCTCTCCTCCATGAAATTTGCACCAACCTTCATCTGGAATCATTGAAATTAATATATAGAAGCTTCTCATGGGCTTCTAAGTCCATATTAAGGCCCAATTCAGTGGATCCAAAAATCTGTCATACACTTGAAACTCAATGGTGACAGTCACAATTTTGCACTCTCAGCTTGCTCTAGAATGTTCCTTTCAACTGCAAATTGATCATGGAGTATGTTTGGATAGCTATCTCAGCCTGAAATACCCTGATTCTTGTTTTGGATCAATGACTTGTAATGTAAGAAACAACTTTTACAAAGCATGTCATGTAATTGAACCTCAACTCAAAATTGTGACATTGCCATTGTGTTTGGAATGCAATTTCTGGTCAAAATGACTACCCACATGATGTATTTATGACCTATAACTCAAAAAATGATTTTTCCCTCTTTTGAATCATTTGAAAAAAACCTTCTTTTTAGGCCATTTTGAAGCACTTTGTGAAATAAGCTCATTCAACCCACCATGACTTCACATTTGACCTAAAAACATCATTCTAAGCACATTCATGTTGAACAATTTTTCATTTGAAGAGTGGAAGATGGAGATTTTGGCACATTCTTGAAAATGACCTATAATTCAACTTTCCCAAAATACCCCTGGATTGCCAAGATCATAACTTGAGTTACACAAATCTTCTTGAGGACTTCTAGTACTCAAATTAAAGCTACGATCAAGACCTACAACTATTATGTTGGCTAAGAATCCATTTGAAAAACCCTTGAGGGGCAAAAGTTACTTGGAAGTCAAGTGACTTTCACAGATAAATTTTAGTGTCCTCTGGTGACTTGTAACTTGCAAGAACCATAACTTGAGTTCTACAAATCTTCTTGAAGACTTCTAGTACTATAATTAAAGGTATTGAGAAGCTATACAAGTTTCATGTTGGCCAAAGATCCATTTGAAACTTGTATTTTTACTTATGTGGCTTTGAAGTTAGGCACTAAACAGGGGATTTTACACTGAAACCCTAATTTAGCAACTTCCCACATCCTTGATCTTTCTTTGCTTAATCTTGGCACAACACCACACATGTTTCAACATACCAATTCATAAACCCCATGACCTCGAGGTAGGCTTTGATGCTCTCCAATTACTCAATTGACTTAGTGTTACCCAGATAAACCCTAATTGTACACACCTCAACAATGGCTCTTGAACTTGATACAATGACTTGTTTAAGCTCCTTCTTGACTTTCTAGAGACTCATTAAGCTTCATTCACACATCATACCCTTGATCAAGACTCCTTAAACCCTGGAGGCTCCTCAGATACCTCCTCACACTTGAAGATATGCCTCATACAGATGATTAAACTCCCCAAGGACACCTTCTTTTGACATGATACTCTTGATGACTTTTCAATTTTGTGTGAACCTCCAGGTAGGCTCTTTCTTTCATATCTCACCCTTGATCCCCTTCATAATGAATGATGCTATGCTATGCCAATGTTAGGGCTATGTTATGCTATGCAAATGAAATGTAATGAAACATAAATCAGACATGAAAAGGTTAAGCAAATTTTGGGGTGCAACAGCTGCCCCTATTCAAACGGCTTGGACCCGATTGGGTGAAGAGAGAACGGCCTTCAAATGATCGAGGTACGAGACGGTTTAATACCAAGAAACCCGGAAATTTGCTAACCACAGAAATAAACTGCACAATGCTTGGGAACGACATCCACCAACTGAATCTGGTTGTTACGGCAACAACTGATCCAACGTCTTATAATAATTCTGATTTCAACTTCAATCACCTGTGTAACACCACAGGTACTGAACACTTCCGTCTACCACTGGACTAACGTTGTCAACACAAGAAGAGAAACAAATTCGCCAACACGAATAGAGACTCTGTCGTCACAGGAATAACCTTGTCCACATCTGGACCCAAATTTCGTCAAATCACGAATAAACACCAACCTGTCCACGTTAGGACTCACATTTCGTCAACTCGAAGAAATCTCAACAACACAGGAATAGAACTTTGTCCATGTTAGGACGCTACATTCTGCCAATACGAAGAGATCCCGGCTACTCCGCTGGGGATGAGTTGTCCGCCTCTTACCAACACGAGGAGGTCCTATCAATCACATGCAATAAATTTGTTGACTTCACTGGGAAATATTTCTGTCTAATCACAAGAAACTCCATCCACCTATCCATATGGGAAAATCATCTGTCTAAACACAGGAACATTCATCCGCCTATCCATACGGGAAAATCATCTGTCTAAACATAGGAAACTCCATCCTCCTATCCATACGGGCAAATCATCTGTCTAAACACAGGAACATTCATCTGCCTATCCATACGGGAAAATCATCTGCCTAAACACAGGAAACTTCATCCGCCTATCCATACGGGAAAATACTCTGAATACAGTTTCTATGCCTATCTCTGCAGTAGCTAACTCCATCGGTCCCAACTGTCGCTACTGCGAAAATCGGCGCCGCTGAACAGAAGAGTCGCCACCGTGCGTTATTTATCCCAACGGAGGGAAAGGAAACGCTCGAGGTAAACCTACCGCAAAGACGGGAAAAGGTATGGTCATCGCAACCAAAACCTGGATTCGGGAGTCGGTTACGCAAGGGGAAGGTATTAGCACCCCTCACGTCCGTCGTACTCGACGGGATCCACGCTTGTTTTCTGGTATGGATTGTTATTCTATCTACTCTACAGGTCAGGGGTTAAAAGAAAAGAAAATGACTCGGCAAAGTATCGCACTTTATGCCTACGTATTCCCGTATGGAACGAGAAATCAGAGTCAACGTAGTTCGCCTACCTACTGGAAAGGAGGGGAAGGTTGCTCGCTAGGATATCGCATCCTATGCCTACGTACTTTCATACAGCATGAAAGATCAGAGAAAACGTAGTTCGGGCCACGTACGACACAAGACTGTCTTGATTGTTTTATTCCTTCTGAAAAAGGGTTTTTCTGATTAACAGTCCAAGCGGACAAAAATTGACGTTTTGATGAGTTCACATTCTTTTACGGAGGAAGTGTCTTTTATTGGGTTTGAAATCTTATTGTGTTTTTCTGTTTGTTTTGAGAAAGAAGAGACAGAACTCTAACCTACGGTTGAAAAGGGAATCAAACTAACCTAGTGTTATCATGCATGGGTTAAGACCTAATGTCTATCATGTTCCTCTCTTGCGCAGAGAGAAACAGATCTCCTAAGGGATAAACGGAAACAAAAACAATAGCATATATACAATAAAGCAGTAAAATGCATGGATGCAGCAATACAAGCGAGGCAAGGGAGTCCCACTCAACCTCGAACCTAGAAAACAACAGGCAAAAGTGAACAGAATTCACTTTCAACCTAACAGGTTAAACAGCAAGCAATACAGTCAGGGAAAACCAATCAATACATCAGGAATTAAACAGCAAAAAGAGAAACAACAACAGCAGCTCTGCATCAACATCTGTCCTCAAGTCATCTCCAAACAACTACAAGCTTCAAGCAAGCCTCAGTCTTGATCTTCACAACCCTCCAGCAAGGTCTTTGTCTTCAGTCTTCAATCTGCAATGGCTTTTCTTCAAGTCTCAATCTCCAAGATGAATATCAGTCAACAAGATGAAATGAATGTTAAACAGTCAATTGCCTACCAAGGGTGGCTCATTAACTGTTAACATTATACAGACAATTTTCCCTCAAAAGTTCTATCTTTCAAATATATTCACTAATCCTTCCAAAGGAAGGAGGTGGATATTTGAAAGAGACTTTGAATCATAGAGAAAGAATGGAGGCAGACAAAGCCTTCCATGTTTATGAAGCAAGTTTTCTACTCTAGAGCTCTGCCTAGCTCCTAAACCCTATACTCCTCAACAGCTGCCAGCAAAGGATACTCCCCATCAACTCTGGAAGTTGGATTTCATTCTCTTGATATCCAATGGCCTTCATCATCAAAGTCTTCAGCTCTCCCAATCCCCAAGCAAACCCAATACCCCACACAGACAAATGAAATAACCCTAGAGAGGGCACACCACACAGTCAAGCAAATACAAGCAGTATACTGATACTAATAGTAGAATATGGGAAACCTAGTAATTTCTAAGGGATCTACTATCTACCCATAACCCCTATAGTCCCATACCCCAAAGATTCAAACTACAATCCCTAAAAGAATTGATTCACTACACCTATGTCATCTCCTAAACCCTAGTTTTGGTTCTTCTAATCACATCTAAACAAATCATCTAGAATTAAGTTCTAAAATCATGGACTAAATTTTATATACAAGCTAAAGGTCTAAGCTAATCACCCTAAAAAGAATGGATCAAAAATGTTAAAGCATCTAATCAAACCAAAATTAACAATATCATGCATTAAACTAAACATTATTTACAACCTATTTAAAAGAAAAATATACTAAAAATAAAAAATGAAATGAAATACCAATTTTTTTTATGTGATAATTTTCTTGACAAAAATATGAAAAATATGCAAAAACAACCAATTAAAAACAAGCATTTTTCAATTATTTATGATTTTTCAAAGAAATAAAGAAAATGAATGAAATTAATGTGAGTTAAGTTGGATATGGGGTGCAGAAAGTAGTTAAATCAATTGAAAATGAGAGATGGGTCCAGACTGGGGGGGCACGCATAGCAATGCACGTCTGGGCCCAGTGATCAGAAAACACAATCAAAAAATAAAAAAAACCTGAAACGGTGCATATAGTAAGAACTTCAGTTAAAATTGCTTGGGCCTTGGAAAGCAGGGGTACGAATAGCAAGTAATTATTGAGCCCATCAGAAGAGTTAAATGAAACGCAACGTTCTGCTTCATAACCTCTCCCTCCAAATTTATTTTAAACGCTGGCCATTGGATTAAGGTCTGAGTCAAGGTCAAATGCATGATCGTGCGGTTCTCCTTTATCTTCCCCACGAAATTAGGGTTTCCACCATGGACGAACCCTGCATGCAGCTTCATGAGTCCATCTTCCACCTTCTCATACGCCCTCAATTCTCCATGAAAACAAAATCTGTAAAGAGCAAAGTTGCTCTACTTCTTCCCCTCTACACAACCATGATAATATCCTCTTCTAAAACTCACTCAAACTTCAAACCCGATAGGTATAACATCCTAGTTCCACCATTTCACACTGATATCCATCACTTCAATTCCTTCTAATTCTTGCCCTAACGTGATCTACATGCTTTGCTAATCATCCTGAGCTATCTAACCAAGATTATCGTGCCATATCCTAGGAGTTATAAACCCTAACAACTTTGGTGCACCAATGGCAAACTTCATGAAACCTTCTCAAACTTTGTGAATTCCATCATCTAACCTATCCTAACAGTTCTAACCCTAAAATTCTCTAACATGCTAACTAAAACATGCCAATTCGATGAGATTACCAACCTGGTGTAAATGATGAAACAGGTGGGGAATTCTTCAGATCCAATGCTTGCAATGCTTGGGAATTGATCAGTGAACTTGATTATGAGTTCTGTATGCAATAGATCTTGCTCCAATGCCTTGAATCTTGCAATCACAATGTTCTTGCTCCTTGGATGATGAAGTTGGATAGCACGATTCCTCTTCAATTAAAACAAATCTTTGATGGAAATTGGATATATGAATGATGTAGATGATGATCAGATCAAGAAATTTGGAAATTGATGGAGATTTGATGAAGTTTGAGATGAATTTGCAAAATGGAAGAATGAAGTGTAACTTGGTATTATGAACAAAACGAATCACCAACCAATGCATGAAGCCTCTCAATTCAATATATAGATGGAATTAGAAACCTCTAGAACTTTGTAGAAACTTCCCATGCACACTTTCCTTTGGATTTTGATTATGTAACTTCTTTTGTAAGTAACCAAGCATAACTTTCTAATCTTGAACCAAACTCAAAAATCTACTTTTTCCAATGTTCTTAAAACATTTTTTCCAATCAAAATGACCTATAATTTCACCCCATTTGACCAAATTATGAAAAATCTCAATTTTAGGTCACTTTTTATTCATTAAATTCACCAATTTTGAAACCTTGAGCTATGAGCCTTTCCAATCTTTCATGATCACTTTTATAGACTCAAAATGTCATTTGGAGCAAGTTTGATGTTGTGAAGTTTTTCATTTGAAGCTTCCTTGTATGAGTTTTGGGCATAGGCTTGAAATGACCTGTAATTCTCAGATGACCAAAATACCCTTTGCTTGCCAAGACCATAAGTAGAGTTACACAAATAATATGAAGGCATACCATACCATTCTAGAAAGCTAAGACAATGAGGAACAACTCTTATGTTGACCAGAAATTCATTTGAAATCTCCTTGAGGGGTAAACGTTGCTTGTAAGACAAGTAACTTTCACAGACAAAATTTCAGATACCTCAGATGACCTGTAACTTGCAAGGACCATAACTTGAGTTCTATAAACCTCCTTGATGTCTTCCACCACTAAAATTAAAGGTATTAAGATCCTCTACAAGTTTCATGTTAGCCAAGGATCCATTTGAAGCTTGCATTTTGACTTATATAGCTTGGAAGTTTGACCTAAATCAGGGGATTTTACACAGAAACCCTAATTTAGAAACTCCTCTTCTTCTTGATTTCTCTTGATTTTTTTCTTGGCACAACACCATATCCTTATCTACATATCAAATGATGAACCCCACATCTCTCAAATAGACCTTAATGCCTTTCAATCAATCATTTGACCTAGGGTTGACCCAGATGAAACCCTAGTTGACTGTCTTCACTGCAACTCTTGTGATCATATCAATGACTTGCCTCCTTCTCCAAATGACTTTCTAAGTCTTCCATGATGTCTATATACCCTCCATGATCAATTCACAGCTCACAACTTCTTTGATGATCTTCAGATACCCTCAGATAGGAGATAGATTCACTGCTTGATCCACTGACTTCTTTAGCTTTCCAATTCTTTCTGGTGACTTGGATATGCTTGAATTTGAATAATAACCTCTTGATAGGCTTATAGAGATGAGAATAGTACTTGGTCCCTTGTTGGATGACTTGCTATGCTATGCTATGCAGATGATTAGACTATGTACATGACTCTATATGCAAATGCTAATGCAATTGAAACATAAACCAAGTGAAATAGGTTAAGCAAATTTTAGGGTGCAACAGCTGCCCCTATTCAAGCGACTTGGACCCGATTGGGTGAAGAGAGAATGGCCTTCAAACATTCGAGGTACGAGACGGTTGAATACTAAGAACCCGGAAATTTGCCAACCGCAGAAATAAACTGCACCACTGCTTGGGGAACGATGTTCATCAACTGAATCTGACTGTTACAGCAACCCACTAATCCCTTAGCGACGTGCTGGGGATTATTTTCATCAGCCTGAAAAAGATTCTATCATCACAGGGATAGAACTTTGTCCACGTTAGGACGCCTGCTTTATCAACACGAAGAAATCTCAACTAAACTTGTCCACGCCAGGACGCACATTTGCCGTCAACCCGGAAAAATCGCGGCGACTTCGCTGGAGATGACTCGCCTGCATTTCATCAGAAATAAATCGTCCACGTTAGGAATAAACTCTTCCACGTTAGGAATAACACCGTCCACGTTAGGACTGAGACTTCATCTGGATCTGTCCACGTTAGGACTAAACTTTCTAAGTTATGAATACATCGTCCACGTCAGGAATGCATCGTACACGTTAGGACCCACCTCTTTCCACGTAAGGAATAAATCTTCTTTCCACGTAAGGAATAAAACTTCTTTCCACGTAAGGAATACCATCTTTCCACGTAAGGCATAAACTTCTTTCCACGTAAGGAATACATCTTTCCACGTAAGGAATACATCTTTCCACGTAAGGAAACCATCTTTCCACGTAAGGAATCAATCTTTCCACGTAAGGAATAAATCTTCTTTCCACGTAAGGAATAAACCTCGTCCGGATCTGTCCACGTCAGGACTAAGCTTTCCACGTAAGGAATACATCTTTTTTCCACGTAAGGAATACATCTTTCCACGTTAGGAATACATCTTTCCACGTTAGGAATACATCTTCTTTCCACGTAAGGAATACCATCTTTCCACGTAAGGAATCAATCTTTGATTTGTCCACGTAAGGACTCACATCTTCGACCCGCTGAGGAAATAAAACTTGTCCATGTCAGGACTCCCGCTTCATCTTGATTTGTCCACGTCAGGACGCACATTTCACCATTACGAAGGAAGATATCTGCTGGGAATAAATGGTCCACGTCAGGACACCAACACGAAGAGTAATCGATTTTGTCCACGTCAGGACTTCACATTCAATCAATACGGAGAAATCACATCTGTCCACGTTAGGACTAGCACATATCGTCAACTTGAGGAAATCAATCTGTCCACGTTAGGACTTCACATTCCATCAATTCTGAGAAATCGAACCTGTCCACGTTAGGACTAACACCTCTTATCAGCCCGGGGAAATAAATCTGTCCACGTTAGGACACCCACTTCTCTAGCACGAAGAAAATCCGTCAATAAAATTGTCCACGTCAGGACCCATTTCTCCATTGGTCCCAACCCACAAACTTCTTAGCACTGACATGACAGCGACTTTGAGGCAGACTCTACTGGGGATATTTGGAAACCAAACTACCGGACGCCTGTTCTGATAACCGGCGGCAGCCTCTGAAATTCTGATTCATGCAACCCTTTGATGACAAATAACTCTGCTTGGGGACAAGGAGAGATTTTTCCTACTAACTCTACGGGGAATAATGCCAAAACGGACATTATCGTTGAATATCTCACGCCGAGATCTTGAATGTTTGGTAATTCATTTGAGCAAGAGCTCCTTCCACCTGCAAGAGAGCAATACTTGAAACAAACAGTTAGCCAACCTAGTTTATGTTTCAAAATGCATATGCTTGACAATGACACCATGCTCCCTTCGACATGGAAATGCTACGTGCTTTTATTTGGTAGATGCAAATATGACACTATATGCCGATGCAAATGCAGACTCGAACTGCTGGGATACAAGAAACCGCTTCAGCAAAATAAATGCTGAAGACAATGCCGACTCCGCTAGGGATAGCCAAGTGCTACAGAATTATTCCAGCAAAATAAATGCTGGAAAAGTGAAGTCAACCCTGCTGGGGAATATAACTCTGCTGGGGAATAGCAGATGAGCCCGGTATGATTAGACTTCTGTTGGGGAGTGAACTGATATCACACGGTATTCTGACAAAATAAATGCCAGGGCGCAACCAACTCTGCCGGGGAGAGTCTTAATCTTCAAGTTCCACTGGGAGGAAAGAGAACACTTGCTGAAGAGAGAACTCCGCTGAGGACGAACCAATTCTCTTGGGGAAAACCAACTGACTCCGCTGGGGGATAGCACATGACCATACTGGGAAGGGTAGACTGCCTGAGTACAGCTCACGAGTCGGAAATATTAATCTTCTGAGGCTAAACCACTCTGCTCGAGATAGGGGAATCCTTCTGGGGGACACCACACTGTCTGAATACAGTCTACAATCTTGGAATCGCCAAACTCTACTGAGGATAAATGACTTTGCTGGAGAACACCCTTTGGATAAGCTACGACTAGCTGGGGAATTCGATCCTTCTTCAGTGATGGAACATGCACGACCTGTGTGGGGATCGAGTCTTTTGTTATGAGCTTCCGATCCATACTGCAATCTTTTGATTGTCCTCTTTGTACGGCTATGAACCCTGCAACACCTCAAACAAGACAAGACAAGTCTACACAACCAAATCTATTCAGATTAGTGTTAGTGACATTATTTCCAGTTAATTCAAAGTTTTAGAAATTATTGGCAAGGGCCAGCGATGTTATGCACATGCTAGTTTCATCAAACCTAGGCGTTTATCATGCATAAAACAGTAAAGAACCAGCATCAAATACTGAATAACATATTTTATTGATTGGGCCCCTGAATGGGCAGAGTTTTTTTTTTGTACACGGGATGTAACTCCTGAAAAGAGGAAGCTACGCACAACAAATATACAAGTATGCATAAGAAGCATAAATATACTGACAAATCAAATTTGTACACATGTCGGCAACGGGATGCAGATGAACATCACGAACTGATCCTCCTATGACTCGCCCGACTCTAATGCTTTCCCGGTATCCATACTTTCGAAGAGATTGTATCTGATAATCGACCTCTCGAGCATATTCTCCCGCACCAATGCTCAATGCAGTATCAAATTCGGACCGCAGTCATTTGCTTTTCAAATCCCTAACTTTTGCGTGAACCGCCCTTTACGGGTTTTCAGTTCACCGGGATACCCTTTTTTGCCGAAGCCGCCCAGTGTAGGTTTTCAACTTCGCGGGTGTACATTTTTTCAATTTATCCCTAACTTTTGCCCGAACCTTTCATTCTGTTTTTGGTTTGCCAGGATGCCCCATTTTTGCCTGGACTCTCTTTTTTCTGTCCAGCGGGTCAATTTCAAGCAAAGTATTTTTTAACTGCGTCCGAATTCACAGGCGACATGAAGTCTTCACCGTCCATGGTGGACAACAATAAAGCTCCTCCTGAAAAGACTTTTCTGACAACGTATGGCCCTTCGTAGTTGGGGGTCCACTTGCCCCTGTGATCTGCCTGTGGCGGGAGAATCCTTTTCAGCACAAGGTCGCCCGTCTGAAAGCTCCGAGGATGTATCTTCTTATCATATGCTTTCTTCATCCGGCTCTGGTACAAACGACCGTATGCTAGAGAAGCGAGCCTCTTCTCATCCATTAAACTCAGTTGGTTCAACCTATCTTTCACCCATTCTGCCTCGTCTAGTTGGACGTCTCATAGCACTCTCCGAGAGGGAATCTCGACTTCCAGTGGTAGCACTGCTTCCATTCCGTATACCAGCGAGAACGGGGTTGCCCCGGTTGATGTGCGTACCGTCGTACGATAACCGTGCAAAGCGAAAGGTAGCATCTCATGCGAATCCTTATAGGTCACCACCATCTTTTGAACGATCTTCTTTATATTCTTATTGGCCGCTTCAACAGCGCCATTCATCTTGGGTCGGTAAGGGGAGGAATTGTGATGCTCGATCTTGAAATTCTGACAGAGCTCCTTCATCATTTTGTTGCTCAGGTTTGAACCGTTGTCAGTGATTATCCGCTCGGGGATCCCATATCTGCAAATGATATCTCTCTTGATGAATCTGGCTACCACCTGCTTAGTTACATTTGCGTAAGATGCCGCTTCCACCCACTTGGTGAAATAATCGATTGCTACTAGAATGAACCGATGTCCATTAGAAGCCGTCGGCTCGATCTTTCCAATCATATCGATTCCCCACATCGAGAATGGCCATGGCGACGACATCACATTCAGAGGACTCAGAGGCACATGGATCTTATCAGCATAGATTTGGCACTTGTGGCACTTCCTCGCAAACTTGAAACAATCAGTTTCCATAGTCAGCCAAAAATAACCTGCCCGCAGCAGCTTCCTCGTCATAGCATGCCCGCCAGCATGCATACCAAAGGTACCTTCATGTATTTCCTCCATGAGCAGCTTCGCCTCTTTTTCGTCCACACAACGTAGTAGCACCAAGTCGTGATTTCTTCTGTATAAGACACCATCCGGATTAAGATAGAAATTACCCGCCAATCTCCTGAGAGTCTTCTGATCTTGACTGGATGCCCCAGCCGGATACTCTTTGTTCTTCAGGAAATTAAGGATATCAAAATACCATGGTTTATCATCGGATGCTTCGTCAATGGCAAACACGAAGGCTGGTCTGTCAAGCCGAGAGATGACAATTCTGGGAGCCTCGTTCCAGAAGTTGACTTTGTACATAGAAGACAATGTGGCCAGGGCGTCAGCCATCTGATTCTCCGCTCGCGGTACAGGATGCAATTCAACCTTGTCGAAGAAAGGCAACAATATCCTTGCATAATTCATGTACGGTATCAAATTGGGCTGACGTGTCTCCCATTCTCCTTTTATTTGATTCACCACCAGAGCTGAGTCTCTGTATACGTCCAGATTTTTGATTCGCAAATCAATGGCTTCTTCAAGCCCCATGATACAAGCTTCGTATTCGGCTTCATTATTGGTAACCGGAAAGGTCAATCGAGTAGTAAACGGGATGTGCGACCCGTGTGGAGTAGTGATGATTGCCCCTATTCCGCTACCGTAAGCATTCACAGCTCCGTCAAAAATCAACTTCCATTTGGAACCCAATTCCGGTCCTTCGTTTGGCAACGGCTCTTCACAATCTTTCATCTTTAGGTACATGATATCCTCGTCAGGAAAATCAAACCTCATCGATTGGTAATCTTCAATAGGCTGCTCTGCCAAGTACTCAGACAGTACACTCCCCTTTATGGCCTTCTGCGAGACATACTGGATGTCATATTCAGTCAAGACCATCTGCCACCGGGCAATTCTCCCCGATAATGCCTGCTTTTCGAATACATATTTGATAGGATCCATCTTCGAGATGAGCATGGTTGTATGATTCAGCATGTATTGCCTCAAACGCTTGGCGGCCCAGGCTAGCGCGCAACAAGTTTTCTCAAGCGTTGAATATCGAGATTCACAATCAGTAAACTTCTTACTCAAGTAATAGACCGCATGCTCTTTTGTTCCTGTCTCGTCATGTTGACCGAGAACATAACCCATACTTCCCTCAAGAACTGTCAAATACATAATCAAGGGTCTCCCTGCCACTGGGGGTATCAAGATAGGAGGCTCCTGCAAATACTGCTTTATTTTATCGAACGCCTTTTGACAATTTTTGTTCCACGTTACAGCCTGATCTTTCTTCAATAGCTTGAATAATGGTTCACACGTAGCTGTTAGGTGAGATATGAACCGAGCGATGTAGTTCAACCTCCCTAAAAACCCGCGTACCTCTTTCTCTGTTCTAGGCGTCGGCATATCTTGTATTGCTTTTATTTTTGCAGGATCAACCTCTATTCCCTTTTCACTTACGATAAACCCCAGCAGTTTACCCGATCTCACCCCGAAGGTGCACTTGTTAGGGTTCAGTCTCAGCCTGAACTTCCTAAGCCTTTTGAATAACTTCAGCAGATTCACTAAATGCTCTTCTTCCGTCTGGGATTTGGCAATCATATCGTCAACATAAACTTCGATCTCCTTATGCATCATATCATGAAAAAGAGTCGTCATTGCACGCTGATACGTTGCCCCAACATTCTTTAGTCCAAAGGGCATCACTTTATAACAAAATGTTCCCCAAGGCGTAATGAAAGCAGTCTTCTCCATGTCCTCTGGTGCCATTTTAATCTGATTATAGCCTGAGAAGCCATCCATGAAGGAGAATACGGAGAATTGAGCAGTGTTGTCAACTAGCACATCGATGTGAGGAAGCGGAAAATCGTCTTTCGGGCTCGCTATATTTAAATCACGGTAATCTACGCACATTCTCACTTTACCGTCTTTCTTTGGCACTGGTACGATGTTAGCGACCCATGAGGGATATTTTGTAACAGCTAGGAAACCAGCATCCCACTGTTTTTGAACCTCTTCCTTAATTTTCACTGCCATATCAGGTCTAGTTCTGCGAAGCTTCTGCTTGACGGGCGGGCATTCTTCTTTCAACGGCAGACGGTGCACAACCATATCTGTATCAAGCCCTGGCATGTCTTCATACGACCAAGCGAACACATCACTATACTCTCTGAGCATTTCAACCAGTCTTCGCTTGACGTCACTCTGCAGCGCGGCTCCTATACGAATATTCTTTTCAACCCCTTCCGACCCCAGGTTAATAATTTCAATGACCTCCTCATGAGGCAGAATGACACGCTCTTCTTGCTTCACCAACCAAGACAATTCTTCGGGAACGTCACCATCTTCAACAATCTCTTCTTCGGTCTGAAATACCGGGTGCTCAAAGTCGGGACGAGTCATAGGTGGTTCAATGCTGTCATCTGAAAATGTTATCCTGCAAAAGGAATGGTTAAATGCTTCAAAATGCGTATAAAGCGAATAACCGCGTTGCCATTTTATTGTAAAACACAAGACAAGAAAAACAGAGATCGCAATATTTGCACATGAAAAAACGCCTTTTATTTAATGATTAACACGCAATGTTCATAACAGCACAGCCTTAAGCAAATCATGATGCCCCGGGCAAGACATCAGATTGTTCAACAATTAATAAAACAAAGCATTACTGTTTAAGAGTCACAGGAACAATCTCCTGAATAGACCAATTGCACAATCCTTGTCCTGGCACGCTCGGCTGAATCCAGGCGTCCATATCGCAGTCGCTGTCTCCTTCGTCAGACTCTGAAGCAGCGTTGATGGTCTCGAGACATACTCCACTAGCAGTGATGGTTATTGGTCCTTTGAAACGGGGTGCCCCCACAGCAGGTGTTGATGACGACGGTTGATACCCCAACCCAAACCGGTCCATCTTCACAGGAATATCCAGTACTTTGCCCCAACCCTTGGTCTCTCCAGTCTCTACTAGAGCTTGAGCTTCTTTATATGACGATACAGCTACCTCTGACACTTTACTCGGCCCGGGACCTTTGTCTTTGATGCGCAACCCTTCAAATGCCTGACAGGGTGTTTCGTGAATCTCTCCATCGACCTCTACATATTTAAATGATGACAGATGGCTGACCAGTATATCTTCTTCCCCACATACAGTGACCACACTGTCCCCCACCATATATTTCAACTTTTGATGCAAGGTAGACGTGACTGCCCCAGCCCCATGGATCCAAGGTCGTCCGAGGAGGCAGCTGTATGCTGGCTGGATATCCATGATATAAAACTTAGTCGCGAAAACCTCCAGCCCCACCTGTAAAGGTAATGTTATAGACCCAAAAACTGTTCTTCGCGTGCCATCAAATGCCCTGACCACCAAGTCACTGGGCGTACACAAGATTCCTCTGACATCTAGTTTCATCATCGCTTTCTTGGGCAGCACGTTTAAAGACGAGCCGGTGTCTACCAGTACATGAGACATGACTGATCCTCTACACTCCACAGAGACGTGCAACGCCATATTATGCTCTCTCCCCTTCGGGGTCAAATCAAAGTCAGTAAAGCCCAAGCTATGGCTTGCATTCACATGCGCCAACACCCCCTCCAGCTGATTCACGGTAACATCTTGGGGTACGAAGGAAGTATCCAAGACTTTCAACAATGCATTTCTGTGAGCTTCAGAGCACAATAGCAACGACAGTATAGATATCTTTGACGGCGTCTGTTGCAGATGCTCAACAATCTTATAATCACTTTTACGAATCAAGCGCATGAACTCTTCCACATCTTTCGATGCCGTTTCTTTTCCGCTTGCCTGCACCGGGACATTCTCAATCATCTTCCCTTTCCCCTTTGCCAGTCGCTCAGCCTCTACCTCAGGCGATATGAAGATCCTCCCACTTCTTGTCATACCTCCTGTACCAACAACGTTGACTACAGTCTCCGCTGGCTGCTTATTAACATCAATTTTTACTCTGTCACAGTACACTTCCAAACCATAGGACCAGGGGACTGCCTTGGTGCTTTCGTACGGGATTGGTCCGGCCTTAGTGATAGTGATCGGTGGTCGCTGGGCCGGTGCCGTTATAGTGATTGTCTTTCGAGGAATCGTCACAGTGGCCACATCACTTTGCTTGTCTGCTAATACCCCTGCAGGTTCTTCAATTGCTGCTCGGTCAAACTGCAATGTGCCGCCATCTATTAAAGCCTGAATACCCTTCTTTAAGTCATCACAACCCCCAGCTAGGGACCAACACTCTAAACAATACTCGTCGCACCCTGGATAGACACCCCCTTGCAATAATCTGCTCTTTATCTTGCACAACGGTGTCTTTAAATCGTCGACATTCATAATCAAATTCAAACCCTCCTCAGTCAAAATGGCGTTTGCCCCATGGTTGGGAATGGGCTTCTGCACTATATTCGGACCCGCCGTTCCAAAATTGATAGCTTTACTATCCAATAGATCCTGCACAACATGCTTGAACGCATGGCAACCCTCTACATCGTGGCCCGGAGCCCCGGAGTGGAATTCACAGTGCCTACTTGCATCATAACCATACGGAGGAGTTCCCGTTATTGGTGCCAGAGTTCTCTTCTCTACCAAGTTCAAACCTAGTAACGTCTGTAACAAATCTGCATACGTTTGTTGCACCCTAAAATTTGCCCAACCTTATTCACTTGGTTTATGTTTCAATATCATTAGCATTTGCATATAGAGTCATATACATAGCCTAACCATCTGCATAGCATAAGCATAGCAAAGTCATTCAACAGGGGACCAATCATTATTCTCATCTCTAGAAGCCTATCAAGAGGTTATTATCCTAATTCCATCTCATTCAAGTCATCAGAAAAGAATTTGAAAGCAGAGAGTTCAGCAGGTCAAGCCTTGAGTCCATCTCCTAGCTGAGGGTATCTGAGGGTCAACAAGAGGGTTGTGAGCTGTGAGTTGAAGGCATGGAGAGTATCTAGACATTAGGAGAGACTTAGAAAGTCATGTAAAGAAGGAGACAAGTCATTGATGAGAGCACAAGAACTGTAGCTGAAGGCAGTCAACTAGGGTTTCATCTGGGGTCAACCCTAGGTCAACCCTAGGTCAATTGGCTGATTTAAGGGGCATTCAAGTCTAGTGGAGAGATGTGGGGTTCATCATTGGACATATAAAGAAGGATAGGGAGATATGACAAGAAGAATTCAAGAGAAATCAAAGAGAAGAGGAGTTTCTAAATTAGGGTTTCTGTGTAAAATCCCCTAGTTTAGGTCAAATTTCCAAGCAAGATAAGTCAAAATGCAAGGTTCAAATGGATCCTTGGCCAATATGAAACTTGTAGAGGATCTCAAGACCTTTAATTTGAGTGGTGGAAGACATCAAGGGGATTTATAGAACTCAAGTTATGGTCTTTGCAAGTTACAGGTCATCTGAGGCATCTGAAATTTTGTCTGTGAAAGTGACTTGACTTCCAAGCTAGTTTTACCCCTCAAGGAGATTTCAAATGAGTTTCTGGTCAACATAAGAATTGTTCCTCATTGTCTTAGCTTTCTAGAATGGTATGGTATTCCTTAATATGATGTGTGGAACTCAACTTATGGTCTTGGCAAGAAAAGGGTATTTTGGTCATTTGTCAGTTATAGGCCATTTTTAAGCAAAGGCCATATCTCCTATTTCCAAGCCTCAAATGGAAAAACTCAAAACATGAAAGTTGTTCAAAATGTGATTTTAAGTCAAGAAATAAGGCCATGTAAGTTTGGAAATTCTTGTAACTCATGCTTGTAGAAATGACCTAAAAAAGGCATAAATTTAATACATGAAATGTCCATTTTTGGGAATTTTACACTACATGATCAAAATGGGGCAAGTGACATATCATTTTGACTAGAAAACATATTTTGTGATCATTGGCATTATTAGATTTTGGATTTGAGGTCATAATTTGGGACTTGCCATGGATTGCTTATAATTCAAGTTACACATCCAACTCACATAAGGGATTAACACACAAGCTTGCAAGGCTTTTCAACATGTTCAAAATACCATTTGGGGAGATTTTCAATTGATAATCATGGGCTGTAACAAGGAGAACTTAGACTGAACTATGCATAGCATGAAATGAAAAAGTCATGACATGAGAAACTCAATTTCTCATAAGAAGATTCCAGTTGGTTCTAGATGATTCTAACATCATCTATATATGGATTGGAGTGTGCTCAGATGCAGGGGTTAGAGAGAATTGCTGCAGAAAGAGAGATTGAAATCAAAGTTCTTCCATAGCAAGTCATTTTCCAATTCTTCATTTCTTCTCCATTCTGTTCAATTTCTTGATCTGGTTCAATTCTATCATCATCATTGAGGGTGTGGCAATCAAAATCAGAGGGAATTCAAGGCCAAATCGTGTTCTGTATCTTGAGTTTGGCAGCTTGCAGCTTCAGATCCATTTCCAAGATTCAGAGCTTTTCAACCTTCCTTTTTGCATACAGAAGCTAGAAGATGGATCACTGAATGATTCTGGAGAAATTCAGGCATTGATTTGAAGAATTCTACCATCTGTTCATCTCATTTCACCAGGTTTGTAAATTTCTTCGTGCACCTTAATTTAAGTAGAATTGATTAGAATTAGTAGGTTAGAATGGTTAGAAATCATTAGGGGAAGCTTTCTGGAAAGTTAGAGGTGATTTAGTGATGATTTTGTTAGAGGCACCATTTCTGTGTGGACCAAGAACTCCCTCGATATTGAATGATAATCTTAGTTCTTTAGGGGGAAATGATCTAGGTAAAGAGAGGAACATGCTTGTGCCATCAATTTTGAAGATAGTGAGAATCGGTTCTTGATCTTTTCTTGGAGGTAGCTATCGGGTTTAGGGTTAGAGGAGATCTCAGTTAGTTGTGACACCATGGTTGGATTCCTGGTAAGTTTTGGAGCGGATTTGGTTTTTATATGTTGGCATTCCATGGAGAATCGAGGGAGTTAGGGTATGGAGCAGTTGGTGTGTTCATCCATGGAGTTCCCTCCAAGCCCTGAACCAAGGAGGAAGACGATCTTATCACCCTCAGATCACCTTTTGACCAGTTGACTGACCTTGGATCCAACGAATGAGATTTAAACTTCGTTTGTGAGGGAAGGCTGAGCTAGGACCAAACGCTGCGTTTCACTAATTGGGGGGTTGGGCTCAGAGCGCTATCCACACCCCCCATGTTATCAAGCCCAATCCCTTGAACGTGATTTCCCTGCTATTCTCACCCCCTCCATTTTATTTCCTTTTATTTTCTTTTATTTTCTTTAATTTTTTATGCATCTTCTAAAATTCATAATAAATAGCTAAATAATCCTTTTTAATTCATTCTTTTTGCATTATTTTCTTTAGGATGTCTAGAAAATTCTAAAAAATAAAAATTGCATTTTATTTTTTATTTGATATTTTTCCCACATTTTCTAAATAAATGACATTTTAAGTAGTTTCATTTCATGCATGATTTTAATAATTTTTGTTCTATTAGATACTTTCATATTTTTTGTTCATTCTTTTTAGGTTGTTTAGATTAGACATTGAACTAGTAGATTCAATTTAGTTCCCATTTTTAGAAATTAAATTTAGGTGCTTAGTGTAGGTTTGAACAACATGAACAAATTAGGGTTTTTAGGTGATGACTTAGGAAGTTTGATTCTTTCCCTTAGGACTTAGGGTTTAACTAGATTAGTTATGGGACTATAGGGGCTATGGGTAGTTATTAGATCCCTTAGAGAAAAAGTCAGGACTCCCCTACTGCTATTAATACTCTGTGTATGTCTGATTGACTGGTGTGGTGTGCCCTCTGGGGATTATTGCTTGCTTGCTTGGGTATTGGGGTTGTCTGGGGACTTAGGAGAGCTGAAGACTTGAGAAGATGAAGACCATTGGAGATCCAGAAATTGAAGATCAACTTCCAGAGTTGAAGAGAAGATTCTTGTTAGCGGATGCTGAGGAGACTAGGGTTTAGGAGCTAGGCAGAGCTCAAGATTAGACAGTTTGTTTCTCAAATATGGATTGCCTTGTCTGCATCCATTCTTCTCTGTGATTCAGAGTCTCTCTAAGACACTCCCCCCTTCCTTTGGAAGGCTTGGTGATAGTGTCTAAGAGATAGAACTCTTGAGAGAAAATGTCTTTTGTGTTAGAAGCAGTCTGTTCACCACCCTTGGTAGTCAACTGATTGCTTAACACCCAATTCACTCTTGTGACTAATCCCTCATCCTGGAGGTTTGAACTTGAAGAAAAGCCATTGCAGATGGAAGAATGATGATCAAAGCCCTTGTCTGAAGGCCATGAAGATGGAGATTGATGCTTGTTGAAGCCTGTAACTGATTGGAGATTACTTGAAGCCAGATGTTAATTCAGACCTGCTGATGCTGTTCTTTTGCTGTTGTATTTCATTGCTGATGTATTGATTGGTTTTCTGGGTTGTATTGTTTGCTGTCTACCCTGTTGGGTTGAAAGTGAAGCCTGTTCACTTTTGCCTATTGTTTTCTAGGTTCGAGGTTGAGTGGGACTCCCTTGCCTCGCTTGTACTGTTGCATCCATGCATTTTACCGCTTTATTATATCTGTTATTGTTTCTGTTTCTGCCTATCCCGTAGGATCTCTGTTTCTCTCTGTGCAAGAGAGGAGCATGATAGACACTAGGTCTTAACCCATGCATGATAACATTAGGTTAGTTTGTTTCCCTTCGCAACCATAGGTTAGAGTTCTGTCTCTTTCTTTTCCAAAACAAACAGAAAAACACATAAAGATTTCAAACACAATAAAAGACACTTCTTCTGTAAAAGAATGTGAACTCATCAAAGCGTCATTTTTGTCCGCTGGGACTGTTGATCAGAAAACCTTTTTCAGAAGGAATAAAATCAACCAAGACAAGCTTGTGTCGTACGTGGCCCGAACTACGTTTGCTCTGATCTTTCATGCTGTTTGAAAGTACGTAGGCATAGGATGCGATATCCTAGCGAGCAACCTTCCCCTCCTTTCCCGTAGGTAGGCGAACTACGTTGACTCTGATTTCTCGTTCCAGGCGAGAATACGTAGGCATAAAGTGCGATACTTTGCCGAGTCATTTTTATTTTCATTTTATTTTCTTTTTAACCCCTGACCTTTAGAGTAGATAGAATAACAATCCATACCCGAAAACAAGCGTGGATCCCGTCGAGTACGACGGACGTGAGGGGTGCTAATACCTTCCCCTTGCGTAACCGACTCCCGAACCCCGGTTTTGGTTGCGATGACCATACCTTTCCCGTGTTGTGCGAGGTTTACTCTGAGCGTTTCCTTTCCCTCCCGTGGGATAAATAACGCACGGTGGCGACTCTTCTGTTCAGCCGGCGCCGATTTTCGCAGTAGCGACAGCTGGCGACTCTGCTGGGGACCCAACGTCCCCTGGCTGTTAAGGACTGCGATAGTTCTTATGCATTTGGGATCCAACATCCCTTAAGAGAGTCAATCCTAACGCTTGTTTTCCCGTCGAGGATTTTGTATGGATTTATATTTCTGACCTTTATTTTCAGCTTTGTATATATGGATTATTATTGCTGTATCTTGGGGTGTGACGGGTGTTCTGATATTGAGTGAGAAGCCGGACCTGGGCTTGAGTGCACCTAGAATTAGAGTAGAAATTAGTGGGTGCCCGCTTGCTTTGCTTGCTTTGGTGTCCCATGAAATCTACACTCAGACGAGGTTCCTCTGGTTGGCCTCCTGCCCCTTCCTTTGGTTGGCGTGGGTTGCTGGTTAGTTGGATTGTCGACTCTGGGGACCGATCATTTGGAAGTTGGCTAAGTGAGGCCTCTTCAGGAATTGATGATGCCACTCCTTCTGGGAATCGTATCATCAACCCTGAAAGTCTGTGACGCCGACGACCGCATAGGATGCCGTACCTTGTGCCAGTTATAGGGCCACCCACCTGTGAGGGGATTCAGGGTTATGCAGGTAACTAGACCTTCAGACCACCGGTTTGTTTCTTGATCAGGATCCTGGATATTTATGGAGGGTTCTAAGGTCTGTCAGAGACCAGGTGGAGATGTGTTCTAAGGTCTGTCAGAGACCAGTTGGTGTGTTCCGAGGTCTGTCAGAGACTATTTGGAGATATGTTCTGAGGTCTATCAGAGACCAGTGGGAGAAATGATTTGAGATTTGCCAGAGACCATTCAGGTTATGATTATGGGGTCTATCAGAGACCAGTATTGGAGCTTTGTTTGAGGTCTATCCGAGACCAGATTTGGAGGACTTCTGGATGGTCTATCTGAGACCTTTCTGACATGGTTCAGGCTATTCAGCTACAGCTTTGGTCCCTGTTGCATGTTACTTGCATTGCATATCCACTACCATTTGCATTTCACTAACGTGTGTCTGTGCTGCAGGTGCATTTGCATTTCCCTAGTTCTAGTGCACAGACTTCTGAGTGTTTGATCATGACTAGCTTAAGGAGGACAGTTGCTTACAAATTGCCTACGCCTGATATTGTTCCTCTACTTGGGTTGATCTCTCTTGCTGATGAGGGTGTTCGTAGGAGCTTCCGGATGAGCTATGGTAGACTACTGAGATTGGTGTGCAAACCTACAGAGGTAGAGTTAGATGGGCTGTATGCTTTGATGCAATTCTACGACCCTGCTTTGAGGTGCTTTACGTTCTCTGACTTTATTATGGGACCCACTCTGGAGGAATACGCTGAGTATATTGAGCTGCCCGTGCAGAACCAGGTTCCATTCATTCATTATGGCGCCAAACCCAAGCCGGAGGAATTGGCAAAAGCCTTGCATGTTGATGCTTCTGAACTTGTGACTACTGTTTCCCGTGGAGTTCCAGGCTTCTCACTCCAATTCTTAGTTGGTAAAGCCCAAGAGTATGCCAAGAGCGGGTGCTGGGTTGCTTTCAATGCTGTGTTGGCCTTGTGCATTTATGGCATAGTACTGTTCCCCAATATACCGGATTTTGTGGACTTCGACGCCTTCTACTTGTTTGCCGCTGGTAATCCTGTACCTACCTTACTCGGAGATCTCTACCACTCACTGCATTACAAGAATGAGAAGGGAAGAGGGAAGAATGTTCATCTGTGTGTACCCTTGTTGAGTAGGTGGTTTGAGGGTCACCTTCCTAAGAGAAGATCTGTTGCAGAGACTACAGTCCCAGCTGGTTGGCCAGAGCGCCTGATGAGGCTATCGTTGGAAGATATGGAGTGGTTTGATAGAGATCTGCTGGGATCCGAGCTTATCTTCAGTTGTTCTGGTTACCCTAATGTCCCCCTGATTGGAAGAAAAGGGTGTATCAACTACAACCCATCGCTGCTGGTCCGTCAGTTCGGATATGCGCTGAAGAACCCGCCTCAGGAGGAAGAAGTACAGGAATCTCTGTACTTCACAGGTGACGTGAAGGGGGAGTTATTAGCCAAGTTGCAACATGCCTGGACGCGTATTAACCGCAGAGGGAAGCCATTGTTAGGAAAAAATGACTGTCAGGCCTATGCACCATATAGGGTTTGGATCCAGGAAAGAGCAAGTCAGTTATTAATGCCATTTCCAGATGTACCAATCCTTGTTCCTATTCCGGTAGCGGAGCCAACTACTGTTTCTAGGGAAGCCTACGAGCAAGTTGTGAAGGAAAAGGAAGCCTTGATGAAGATCAATGAAGGGTTAGAGCAAGAGTTAGCCCAGGTACGCAGTGAGAAAAACAAGGCCGTATATGCTTTCCAACAACAGATCGAGCTGTTAAACAGGTTAGGGGCTGAGTTGACCGAGGAAAAGAAAAAGCGCGAACGTCTGGGGCAAGAGTTCAGAAGCTCCCATGACGTGCTGGAAGCCAAAAAGAAGGCGCTCGACGCAGCACACCGAGAAATCTCCTCTTGCAATAAGACTTGGAATGCTACTCTCACCAACAATAAGATGAGAGAAGATAAGCTGAGGCAGCAAATCTCCGACCTCGAAGAGAAGTTGAAGTCTAGCATCAAGAAGTGTGAGGAAGAAGTAATGACCCGGTATAGTGTCCAGCATGCACTGAACAAGGCAATCAAATCCAGAGATGAAGCGGTGTCTCAGAAGCGAAAGTTAGAAGATTGCTTCGGGAAAGCCACATGGGAAGAAACTGCTGAAGACGTACGCCGTGTCCTTAAGAGGAGAAACCAGCTTGTTGAAGGGCTGCTTGATCGACCAAGCCATCCGGAGACCAAGAAGTTGATAGAGGAGTACCAGACTTTTGGGAGGATTTGACCATTTCATATAGTAACTTGTATGCTTTATTTGCATAGTGCTGACCATCACCAGGATTGTTGGTTGAGGTCATGCCTTCTTATTGTACTCTCAGTAATATTGTACTCCCGGCTTATTGATTTTCTCAGCAATATATGAGGCTTTCTATGATTCAGCTCCGATATTCCTATTGTCAACATTGTCACCGCACTGGCACCTTCACACTAGAACTGGGGGAATGAATTTCCCTAATGCACAGACACATTGCATTGCATTCATATTGCATTACAGGTAATCTTTGAATAGTGTCTTATTTCCTGCTTTTCACCAGGTACTTTCCAGGATTGCAGATCAACATCCGCACCGCTATTCTACCCGCACTAACTGTCGAAGGATCATGGATCAAATGCAGAACGAGATGCAAGATGTGCGCGAGAAGCTCGCTCTCTTCATGCATACCATGGAAGCTATAGCAAAAGGGCAGGAGAATTTGCAGGCCATGGTCCAGCCTCTGTTGGCCCGAAACGCTGGTCATGGTAATGAAGATCATCAGTCTGTACGGGTCGATACTGTTCATGGAGACGGTACTCCCACGCCAGTGGCTCTGCCTGTAATCAATACACCTGCTGCTAATGTCAACAACGCTACCACTGCTGTAAATGGTAACGTCGGAGTTGGGAATGAGACTGCTGTCCATAATGTTGGGCTGGGTGATGTCAATTTGGGAGATAATATGGGAGGCAACGGCTTCGTCAATGCTGGATTCGGGTTCAACGATCAGGGATTCGATAACACTGGCAAGTATGGCTTTAATGCTCAAGGCTTTGGGCAAGACGGTTATGGCGCGACCAATCAGGGTTACGGAGGCTTTGGAAACGGAAACGGTACCGGATTTATGGCTTTTGGTCCTGCTGGAGGTGTTCAAGGGTACGGCAACAGAGGCCGAGGTCCGGGGATGAATCAGACCAGGGCTGGACGTAATATTGGATATGATGGGTATGGAGCTGGAAATGGTATGTGGCAAGAAGATCAGCAGGAGGACGCTTTCTCCGGCGGAGGTTTCGAAGGGCCGATGGATGACTCCTAGAAGATCAGGATGCTAGAAGAGCAGATGAGGGGGGTCCTGAACCAAAGTGCTGTGGGCTTAGACATGGCAACAATGGGCTTGGTACCTGGCTTGAGGGTGCCAATTAAATTCAAAGCCCCTACGTTTGACAAGTATAAAGGAGACACATGTCCAAAAGTACATGTACGAGCTTATTACAGAAAGATGTCTGCATACTCCACTGATGAAAGAATGCTAATGCATTTCTTTCAGGATAGTCTGTCGGGCCCTTCCCTAGAGTGGTACATGGGGTTGGAGCCAACTGATATCAAGACATGGAAGCAATTGGCGGAGGCGTTCGTAGCTCACTACAAGTATAACAGCGACTTGGCGCCCAATCGGGTCCAATTGGCGGGACTGTCGCAGAAGAAGGGGGAGAGCTTTAAAGAGTACGCGCAAAGGTGGCGCGATATGGCTGCCAGGGTCCGTCCTCCTGTAGAAGATAAGAAAATGAATGACATGTTTGTCGGCACATTCACAGGGCTGTTTCATGACATGCTGTTTCACACGTCTCTGGCCAGTTTTTCAGACCTGATTCTAATGGGAGAAAAGATTGAACGTAACATTAAGCAAGGAAAGTTCCAAGTCGAGGAATCAACTGCATCTGGCAGTAATAGGAAAGCTTATGGTGGGCGCCGTCAGGGCGAGGCAAGCGCAGTATTTGGAGGCCGAGGCCGGGGCCGAGGCAGGGGACGAGGTCAATATCGTCAGCCGCAGCAGGTGGCGAGTGTTACTATCCCGTATCAACAACAACCACTCCAGCAACAACAACCGGTTCAGCAACAGCCAATGCCACAGCAGCAGCAACCTCAGCAGGGGGCACAGCAGGCTCAACGAAGATTCCAGGGTAGTAAACCGAGAAGAGTGTTTGAGAAGCCTCCCTCAACCTATGCCGATTTGTTGCAGACATTGTTGGGATTGAATCTAATAGAGAAGAGAACCCTGGCACCGATAACGGGAGCTCCCCCGTTTGGTTACGATGCAAGCTGACACTGTGAGTTTCATTCTGGAGCCCCGGGTCACGATATAGAAGGTTGCCATGCTTTTAAGCATGTTGTGCAGGACCTTTTGGACAACAAGACTATCAATTTCGGAACGGCAGGTCCGAATATAGTGCAGAAACCCATGCCTAATCATGGGGCCAACGCCGTTCTGACTGAGGAAGGGCTGAATCTTATTATGAATGTTGAAGATTTAAAGACACCGCTGAGCGAGATAAAGAGCCGACTGTTACAAGGAGGTGTTTACCCAGGATGTAACGAGTATTGCTTAGACTGTTGGACCCTAGCTGGGGGGTGTGAGGATTTGAAGAAAGGCATTCAGGCTTTAATTGATGAGGGCATATTGCAGTTTGATCGAGCGGCAACTGACGAGCCTGCAGGGGCAGTAGTGGATAATCGGAGTGATGTGGCCACGGTAACGATTCCTCGGAAGACGATCACTATTGCAGCACCAGCTCAGCGACCACCGATCACCATAACTAAGGCCGGGCCAATCCCGTACGAGAACACGAAAGCAGTCCCATGGTCATATGGGTTGGAAGTATATTGTGACGGGATAAAAATTGATGTTAACAAGCAGCCAGCGGAGATTGTGGATAATGTTGTTGGTTCAGGAGGCATGACGAGGAGTGGCAGGATCTTTATATCTCCTGAAGTGGAGGCTGAAAGACTAGCGAAAGGAAAAGGGGAAGTGGTTGAAAATGTTCCGGTGCAAGCAAGTGAAAAAGAAGCAGCATCGAAGGATGTAGAAGAGTTCATGCGCTTGATTCGAAAAAGTGATTATAAGATTGTGGAGCATCTGCAGCAGACACCGTCCAAAATATCTATCCTATCATTGCTGTTGTGTTCGGAAGCTCACAGAAATGCTTTGCTGAAAGTCCTGGACACCTCTTTTGTACCCCAAGACGTCTCCGTAAATCAGCTAGAAGGAGTATTGGCACATGTGAATGCAGGCCACAGCTTGGGTTTTACCGATTTTGACTTGACTCCGAAAGGGAGAGATCATAATATGGCATTACACGTATCTGTTGAGTGTAGAGGATCGGTAATGTCCCACGTCTTGGTTGACACCGGGTCATCTTTGAATGTGTTACCCAAGAAGGCGATGATGAAGATGGATGTTAGAGGAATCCTGTGCACACCCAGTGATTTGGTAGTCAGAGCGTTTGACGGCACGCGGAGAACAGTCTTTGGATCAATCACTTTGCCTCTGCAAGTGGGGCCGGAAGTGTTTGCAACTGAGTTTTATATCATGGATATACAGCCTGCGTATAGCTGCTTGCTTGGAAGACCCTGGATTCATGGGGCAGGGGCCGTCACGTCCACCCTGCATCAGAAGTTAAAATATATGGTTGGGGACAGCGTAGTCACCGTGTGCGGAGAAGAGGACATCCTGGTCAGCCATTTATCTTCATTTAAGTATGTGGAAGTCGACGGAGAGATCCACGAAACACCATGCCAGGCATTCGAAGGTTTGCGCATCAAGGACAAAGGTCCCGGGCCGAGCAAAGTGCCAGAGATAGCTGTCTCATCGTATAAGGAAGCTCAAGCTCTAGTAGAAGCAGGAGAAGCCAAGGGCTGGGGCAAAGTGCTGGACATTCCTGTAAAGATGGACCGGTTCGGACTGGGGTACCAACCGTCGTCATCAACTCCTTCCGTGGGGGCCCCCCGTTTCAGAAAGCCAATTACCATCTCTGCCAGTGGAGTATGTCACGAAACTGTCAATGCTGCTTCGGAGTCTGATGAAGGAGACAGCGACTGTGATATGGATGCCTGGATTCAGCCAAGCACGCCAGGACAAGGACTGTGCAACTGGTCTATTCAGGAGCTTGTTCCTGTGACTTTTAAACAGTAATGCTTTGCTTTATTAATTGTTGAATGATCTGATGTCTAGCCCGGGGCATCAGGATTTGCTTAGGGCTGTGTTGTTATAAACATTGCGTGTTAATCATTAAATAAATGGCGTTTTTTCATGTGCAAATACCGTAATCCCTGTCTTTCTTGTTTTATATTTTTCAATAAAATGGCAACGTGGTTACTCGCTTTATACGCATTTTGAAGCACTTAACCATTCCTTTTGCAGGATAACATTTTCAGATGACATCCTTGAACCACCTATGACTCGTCCCGACTTTGAGCACCCGGTGTTTCAGGCTGAAGAAGAGGTTGTCGAAGATAGCGACGTTCCTGAAGAACTGTCTTGGTTAGTAAAGCAAGAGGAAAGAGCCATTCTGCCTCACGACGAGGTCATCGAAATTATCAACTTGGGTCGGAAGGGGTTGAGAAAAACATTCGTATCGGAGCCGCGCTGCAGGATGACATCAAGCGGAGAATGGTTGAAATGCTCCAAGAGTATAGTGATGTATTCGCTTGGTCGTATGAAGATATGCCAGGCCTCGATACAGATATGGTCGTGCATCGCCTGCCACTGAAAGAAGATTGCCCGCCGGTCAAACAAAAGCTTCGCAGAACTCGGCCAGATATGGCAATGAAGATCAAAGAGGAGGTTCAGAAACAGTGGGACGCTGGTTTCCTGGCTGTGACAAAGTATCCATCATGGGTTGCTAACATCGTACCAGTGCCAAAGAAAGATGGCAAGGTTCGAATGTGCGTGGATTATAGAGATTTGAATAAAGCAAGCCCAAAAGACGATTTTCCACTTCCTCATATTGACGTGCTAGTTGATAATACTGCTCAATACTCCGTATTCTCCTTCATGGATGGCTTTTCAGGCTATAATCAAATTAAAATGGCGCCAGAGGATATGGAGAAGACTACTTTCATAACGCCTTGGGGAACATTTTGCTACAAGGTGATGCCCTTTGGTTTGAAGAATGCTGGGGCAACATATCAGCGTGCGATGACGACTCTTTTCCATGACATGATGCATAAAGAGATCGAAGTTTATGTTGACGATATGATTGCCAAATCCCAGACGGAGGAAGAGCATCTGGTGAATTTGCTGAAGTTATTTAAAAGGCTTAGGAAGTTCAGGCTAAGGCTGAACCCTAATAAATGCACCTTCGGGGTGAGATCGGGTAAGCTGCTGGGGTTTATCGTAAGCGAAAGAGGAATAGAGGTCGATCCTGCTAAAATAAAAGCAATTCAAGAAATGCCGACGCCTAAAACAGAGAAAGAGGTGCGCGGGTTTTTAGGGAGGTTGAACTACATTGCCCGGTTCATATCTCACCTAACGGCCACGTGTGAACCGTTATTCAAGCTGTTGAAGAAAGATCAAGCTGTAACGTGGAACGAAAATTGTCAAAAGGCGTTCGATAAAATAAAGCAGTATTTGCAGGAGCCTCCTGTTCTGATACCCCCAGTGGCAGGTAGACCCTTGATAATGTATTTGACGGTTCTTGAGGGAAGCATGGGTTGTGTTCTCGGTCAACACGACGAGACGGGGAGGAAAGAGCATGCGATCTATTACCTGAGTAAGAAGTTTACAGATTGTGAATCTCGATACTCAATGCTTGAGAAAACTTGTTGCGCGCTAGCCTGGGCCGCCAAGCGTTTGAGGCAGTATATGCTGAATCATACAACCATGCTCATCTCAAAGATGGATCCTATCAAATATGTATTTGAAAAGCAGGCGTTGTCAGGTAGAATTGCCCGTTGGCAGATGGTCTTGACTGAATATGATATTCAATACGTCTCGCAAAAGGCTATAAAGGGGAGTGTGCTGTCTGAGTATCTGGCGGAGCAGCCTATTGAAGAGTACCAAGCGATGAGGTTTGATTTTCCTGACGAGGATATCATGTACCTAAAGATGAAAGATTGTGAAGAACCGTTGCCAGACGAGGGACCAGAGTTGGGGTCCAAATGGAAGATGATATTTGACGGAGCCGTGAATGCTTACAGCAGCGGAATAGGGGCAATCATCACCACGCCACACGGGTCGCATATCCCGTTTACTGCCCGGTTGACCTTTGCTGTTACCAATAATGAGGCCGAATACGAAGCTTGTATAATGGGGCTTGAAGAAGCCATTTATTTGCGAATCAAACATCTAGACGTATACAGAGACTCAGCTCTGGTAGTGAATCAGATAAAAGGGGAATGGGAGACACGGCAGCCTAATTTGATACATTACATGAATTATGCAAGGAGATTGTTGCCTTTCTTCGACAAGGTTGAATTGCATCACGTACCGAGGGCAGAAAATCAAATGGCTGACGCCCTTGCCACTTTGTCTTCCATGTACAAGGTCAACTTCTGGAACGAAGCTCCCCGAATCATTATCTCTCGGCTTGACAGGCCAGCTTATGTATTTGCTATTGATGAAGCATCTGACGACAAACCGTGGTATTTTGATATCCTTAATTTCCTGAAGAATAAAGAGTATCCGGCTGGGGCATCCAGTCAAGATCAGAAGACTCTCAGGAGATTAGCGGGTAATTTTTACTTGAATCCGGATGGTGTCTTATACAGAAGAAATCACGATTTGGTGTTGTTGCGTTGTGTAGACGAGAAAGAGGCAAAGCTTCTCATGGAGGAAATTCACGAAGGTACATTTGGCACGCATGCTGGTGGACATGCTATGACAAGAAAACTGCTGCGGGCAGGTTATTTTTGGCTGACTATGGAAACTGATTGTTTCAAGTTTGCGAGGAAGTGTCACAAGTGCCAAATATATGCGGATAAGATCCATGTGCCTCCAAGTCCTCTAAATATGATGTCATCGCCTTGGCCATTTTCAATGTGGGGAATCGATATGATTGGAAAGATCGAGCCGACAGCTTCTAACGGGCATCGGTTCATCCTAGTAGTAATCGATTATTTCACCAAGTGGGTGGAAGCGGCGTCTTACGCGAATGTAACGAAGCAAGTGGTGGCCAGATTCATCAAGAGAGATATCATTTGCCGATATGGGATTCCCGAACGGATAATCACGGATAATGGTTCAAATCTGAACAACAAAATGATGAAGGAGCTCTGCCAGAACTTCAAGATTGAACATCACAACTCCTCCCCTTACCGACCCAAGATGAATGGCGCCGTTGAGGCGGCCAATAAAAATATCAAGAAGATCGTTCAGAAAATGGTGGTGACCTATAAGGATTGGCATGAGATGCTACCTTTTGCTTTGCACGATTATCGTACGACGGTACGCACATCAACCGGGGCAACTCCGTTCTCGTTGGTATACGGAATGGAAGCGGTGCTACCCTTAGAGGTTGAGATCCCTTCTCTGAGGGTATTGCGAGACGTTCAGCTGGACGAGGCAGAATGGGTGAAAGACAGGTTGAATCAGTTGAGTTTGATGGATGAGAAGAGGCTAGCTTCTCTAGCATACGGTCGTTTGTACCAGAGCCGAATGAAGAAAGCGTACAACAAGAAGATACATCCGCGAAGCTTTCAGACGGGCGACCTTGTGCTGAAAAGGATTCTCCCGCCGCAAGCAGATCACAGGGGCAAGTGGACCCCCAACTACGAAGGGCCATACGTTGTTAGTAAAGTCTTCTCAGGAGGAGCGTTGTTGTTGTCCACCATGGACGGAGAAGACTTTGTGTCACCTGTGAATTCGGACGCAGTTAAAAAATACTTTGCTTAAAATAGACCCGCTGGACAGAAAAAGAGAGTCCAGGCAAAAATGGGGCATCCTGGCGAACCAAAAAACAGAATGAAAGGTTCGGGCAAAGTTAGGGATAAAATCGAAAAAATGTACACCCGCGAAGTCGAAAACCTACACTGGGCGGCTTCGGCAAAAAAGGGTATCCCGGTGAACTGAAAACCCGTAAAGGGCGGTTCACGCAAAAGTTAGGGATTTGAAAAGCAAATGACTGCGGTCCGAATTTGATAATTGCAATAAGCATCAATGTGGGAGAATACGTTTGAGGAGCCAGTTATCGGATACAGTCTCTTCAGAAGAGGGGACACCGGGAAAGTATTAGAGTCAGATGAGTCATAGGAGGATCGGTTCGTGGTGTTCATCTGCATCCCGTTGCCGACATGTGTACAAATTTAAGTTGTCAATATTTATGCTTCTTGTGCATACTTGTATACTTGTATATTTGCTTTGTGTAGCTTCCTCATTTCAGGAGTTACATCCCGTGTACAAAACTCCGCCCATTCAGGGGCCCGATCAATAAAATACGTTATTCAGTACTTGACACTGTTCTTTACTGTTTTGTGCATGATTAACGCCTAAGTTTGATGAAACTAGCATGAGTATAACGTCGCTGGCCCTTGCCAACAGTTGCTAAAGCTTTGAATTAACTGAAAATAACGTCACTAACTTGAGTGGATTTGGTTGCATAGGCTTGTCTTGTCTTGTTTGTGTTGTTGCAGGTTTCATAACCGTACAAGGAAGATGATCAAAAGATTGCAATAACTAAAGACTCAGCCCTCACGCAGGTCATGCAGGTTCCTCCCGAAGAAGGATAGAACTCTTCAGCTAGTCGTAGCGTGTGCAAAGGGGAATTGACGATTCCAAGATCGTAAGGTTGTATTCAGACAGGTTCAAATTTCCCCGCAGGGTCATTCACTCTCCTCCAGCGGAGTCCTATCTTTTCAGCAAACGTTCTTTCCTCCCGGTGGAACCCGGAGATCAAGACTCTCCCCAGTAGAGTTGGTGGTGGGTCCTGTCATTTGTTTTGTCAAGGATACCGTGTAATATTAGTTCACTCTCCAGCAGAAAGTCCGAGCATACTTGGCATACCTGCTATTCCCCAGCAAAGTTATATCCCCCAGCAGGGGGTTACCTCAACAAGGTGTTTGGTTTGAGCTCCCAACTTCCCAGTATGGTCGACTTCACCCTTCCAGCATTTATTTTGCTGGAATAATTCTGTAGCACCTGGCTATCCCCGGCGGAGTCGGCATTATCTTCAGCGTTTATTTTGATGAAGCAATTTCTGTACTCTAGCAGTTCAGGTGGGGAGAGCACTTGCTCAAATGAACTACTAAACACTCGAGATCTCGGCATGAGATATTCAATGATAATGTCAGTTCGGCAGTATTCCCCACATAGTTACCAGGATAAGGTTCTCTTTATTTCCAAGCAGAGTTATTTGTCATCAAAAGGGTTTCATGAATCAGAATTTCAGAAGTTGCCTCCGGGCATCAGAACAGGCATCCGGTAGTTTGGTTTCCAGATATCCCCAGTAGAGTCCGCCCCAAAGTCGCTGTCACGTCGGTGCTAAGAAGTTTGTGGGTGGGGATCAATGGAGAACTAAGTCCTGACATGGACAACTTATTCCTATATTGACGGGGTTTCTTCAGAAGTGGGCGTCCTAACGTGGACAGGTTTATTTCCCCGGATTGGTGAAGCGTGTTAGTCCTAACGTGGACAGATTCGGGTTCTCGGAGTTGGTGAAATGGGAAGTCATGACGTTGACAAAAGTGAGTGCTCTTTGTGTTGGTGTCCTGACGCGGACCAGTTACTCTCAGCAGTTATCTTTTTTCGTGTTGGCAAAGCAGGGGTCCTGACGTGGCCAGATCAGACAAAGGTGTGAGTCCTGACGTGGACAAGTCTTATTTCCTCAGCAGGTCGAAGACGCCTGAGTCCTAACATGGACAAATCAAGACGAGATCAGTGTCCTGACGTGGACAAGTCAAAGAGGTGGGTCCTAACGTGGACGATGTAGTCCGTACGCGGACATATCAAGTTGGATTCCTTACGTGGAAAAAGATAGTTGCCTTACGTGGAAATGACAGCATTCCTGACGCGGAAAGATCGGAGTCCTTACGTGGACAGATTAAGATGGTGTTCCTGACGCGGAAAGATTGAGTCCGTACGCGGACATATCGAAATGGACTCCTTACGGAGAAACAAGTGCATTCCTAACGTGGAAGGGTTTAGTCCTGACACGGACAGATCCAGACGAAGTCCTATTCCTTACGTGGAAAAATGGTGATTCCTTACGTGGAAAAATTGGAGTCCTCACGGAGAAACAAGTGCATTCGTAACGTGGAAGAAGAAATAGATTCCTTACGTGGAAAGTGTAGTCCTGACGTGGACGGATTCAGAAGAAGAAGTATTCCTAATGTTGGAAAGGAAGCATGTTCCTCACGTGGGAGAGAATGATGTACTCCTTACGTGGAAAGTTGAGTCCTGACGTGGACAGGTTCAGAACCAAAGTTGTATTCCTTACGCGGAAAGATTGGAGTCCTGACGCGGACATATTGAGTTGTACTGGAGTCCTTACGTGGACAGATTGATACGGTTCTCCTTACGTGGAAAAAGAAGATTGCATCCTGACGTGGAAAGATGGAAAGTTTAGTCCTGACATGGACAGATGCAGAAGAGATGATTCCTTACGTGGATGGTGTTATTCCTAACGTGGAAGAGTCTATTCCTAACGAGGACGATTTATTGGAATATCCCCCAGCGGAGTTGTCGAGATTTTTCTGGGTTAACAGCAAGTGGAGTCCTAACGTGGACAGGTTCTAGTTGAGATTTCTTCGTATTGATGACGGACAGAGTCCTAATGTGGACAAGCAAGCAATCTGTTATCCCCAGCATGGTCGTTACGAGATCAGTGAGCGGCTGCAAACAGTCAGATCCAGGCAGTGGATGTCGTTACCCAAGCAGGGGTGCAGTTTATTTCTGCGGTTGGCAAATTTCTGGGTTCTTAGTATTCAACCGTCTCGTACCGCGAATGTATGAAGGCTCCGGGCTCTTCACCCAATCGGGTCCAAGTCGCTTGAATAGGGGCAGCTGTTGCACCCTAAAATTTGCCCAACCTTATTCACTTGGTTTATGTTTCAATATCATTAGCATTTGCATATAGAGTCATATACATAGCCTAACCATCTGCATAGCATAAGCATAGCAAATCATTCAACAGGGGACCAATCATTATTCTCATCTCTAGAAGCCTATCAAGAGGTTATTATCCTAATTCCATCTCATTCAAGTCATCAGAAAAGAATTTGAAAGCAGAGAGTTCAGCAGGTCAAGCCTTGAGTCCATCTCCTAGCTGAGGGTATCTGAGGGTCAACAAGAGGGTTGTGAGCTGTGAGTTGAAGGCATGGAGAGTATCTAGACATTAGGAGAGACTTAGAAAGTCATGTAAAGAAGGAGACAAGTCATTGATGAGAGCACAAGAACTGTAGCTGAAGGCAGTCAACTAGGGTTTCATCTGGGGTCAACCCTAGGTCAACCCTAGGTCAATTGGCTGATTTAAGGGGCATTCAAGTCTAGTGGAGAGATGTGGGGTTCATCATTGGACATATAAAGAAGGATAGGGAGATATGCCAAGAAGAATTCAAGAGAAATCAAAGAGAAGAGGAGTTTCTAAATTAGGGTTTCTGTGTAAAATCCCCTAGTTTAGGTCAAATTTCCAAGCAAGATAAGTCAAAATGCAAGGTTCAAATGGATCCTTGGCCAATATGAAACTTGTAGAGGATCTCAAGACCTTTAATTTGAGTGGTGGAAGACATCAAGGGGATTTATAGAACTCAAGTTATGGTCTTTGCAAGTTACAGGTCATCTGAGGCATCTGAAATTTTGTCTGTGAAAGTGACTTGACTTCCAAGCTAGTTTTACCCCTCAAGGAGATTTCAAATGAGTTTCTGGTCAACATAAGAATTGTTCCTCATTGTCTTAGATTTCTAGAATGGTATGGTATTCCTTCATATGATGTGTGGAACTCAACTTATGGTCTTGGCAAGCAAAGGGTATTTTGGTCATTTGTCAGTTATAGGCCATTTTTAAGCAAAGGCCATATCTCCTATTTCCAAGCCTCAAATGGAAAAACTCAAAACATGAAAGTTGTTCAAAATGTGATTTTAAGTCAAGAAAGAAGGCCATGTAAGTTTGGAAATGCTTGTAACTCATGCTTGTAGAAATGACCTAAAAAAGGCATAAATTTAATACATGAAATGTCCATTTTTGGGAATTTTACACTACATGATCAAAATGGGGCAAGTGACATATCATTTTGACTAGAAAACATATTTTGTGATCATTGGCATTATTAGATTTTGGATTTGAGGTCATAATTTGGGACTTGCCATGGATTGCTTATAATTCAAGTTACACATCCAACTCACATAAGGGATTAACACACAAGCTTGCAAGGCTTTTCAACATGTTCAAAATACCATTTGGGGAGATTTTCAATTGATAATCATGGGCTGTAACAAGGAGAACTTAGACTGAACTATGCATAGCATGAAATGAAAAAGTCATGACATGAGAAACTCAATTTCTCATAAGAAGATTCCAGTTGGTTCTAGATGATTCTAACATCATCTATATATGGATTGGAGTGTGCTCAGATGCAGGGGTTAGAGAGAATTGCTGCAGAAAGAGAGATTGAAATCAAAGTTCTTCCATAGCAAGTCATTTTCCAATTCTTCATTTCTTCTCCATTCTGTTCAATTTCTTGATCTGGTTCAATTCTATCATCATCATTGAGGGTGTGGCAATCAAAATCAGAGGGAATTCAAGGCCAAATCGTGTTCTGTATCTTGAGTTTGGCAGCTTGCAGCTTCAGATCCATTTCCAAGATTCAGAGCTTTTCAACCTTCCTTTTTGCATACAGAAGCTAGAAGATGGATCACTGAATGATTCTGGAGAAATTCAGGCATTGATTTGAAGAATTCTACCATCTGTTCATCTCATTTCACCAGGTTTGTAAATTTCTTCGTGCACCTTAATTTAAGTAGAATTGATTAGAATTAGTAGGTTAGAATGGTTAGAAATCATTAGGGGAAGCTTTCTGGAAAGTTAGAGGTGATTTAGTGATGATTTTGTTAGAGGCACCATTTCTGTGTGGACCAAGAACTCCCTCGATATTGAATGATAATCTTAGTTCTTTAGGGGGAAATGATCTAGGTAAAGAGAGGAACATGCTTGTGCCATCAATTTTGAAGATAGTGAGAATCGGTTCTTGATCTTTTCTTGGAGGTAGCTATCGGGTTTAGGGTTAGAGGAGATCTCAGTTAGTTGTGACACCATGGTTGGATTCCTGGTAAGTTTTGGAGCGGATTTGGTTTTTATATGTTGGCATTCCATGGAGAATCGAGGGAGTTAGGGTATGGAGCAGTTGGTGTGTTCATCCATGGAGTTCCCTCCAAGCCCTGAACCAAGGAGGAAGACGATCTTATCACCCTCAGATCACCTTTTGACCAGTTGACTGACCTTGGATCCAACGAATGAGATTTAAACTTCGTTTGTGAGGGAAGGCTGAGCTAGGACCAAACGCTGCGTTTCACTAATTGGGGGGTTGGGCTCAGAGCGCTATCCACACCCCCCATGTTATCAAGCCCAATCCCTTGAACGTGATTTCCCTGCTATTCTCACCCCCTCCATTTTATTTCCTTTTATTTTCTTTTATTTTCTTTAATTTTTTATGCATCTTCTAAAATTCATAATAAATAGCTAAATAATCCTTTTTAATTCATTCTTTTTGCATTATTTTCTTTAGGATGTCTAGAAAATTCTAAAAAATAAAAATTGCATTTTATTTTTTATTTGATATTTTTCCCACATTTTCTAAATAAATGACATTTTAAGTAGTTTCATTTCATGCATGATTTTAATAATTTTTGTTCTATTAGATACTTTCATATTTTTTGTTCATTCTTTTTAGGTTGTTTAGATTAGACATTGAACTAGTAGATTCAATTTAGTTCCCATTTTTAGAAATTAAATTTAGGTGCTTAGTGTAGGTTTGAACAACATGAACAAATTAGGGTTTTTAGGTGATGACTTAGGAAGTTTGATTCTTTCCCTTAGGACTTAGGGTTTAACTAGATTAGTTATGGGACTATAGGGGCTATGGGTAGTTATTAGATCCCTTAGAGAAAAAGTCAGGACTCCCCTACTGCTATTAATACTCTGTGTATGTCTGATTGACTGGTGTGGTGTGCCCTCTGGGGATTATTGCTTGCTTGCTTGGGTATTGGGGTTGTCTGGGGACTTAGGAGAGCTGAAGACTTGAGAAGATGAAGACCATTGGAGATCCAGAAATTGAAGATCAACTTCCAGAGTTGAAGAGAAGATTCTTGTTAGCGGATGCTGAGGAGACTAGGGTTTAGGAGCTAGGCAGAGCTCAAGATTAGACAGTTTGTTTCTCAAATATGGATTGCCTTGTCTGCATCCATTCTTCTCTGTGATTCAGAGTCTCTCTAAGACACTCCCCCCTTCCTTTGGAAGGCTTGGTGATAGTGTCTAAGAGATAGAACTCTTGAGAGAAAATGTCTTTTGTGTTAGAAGCAGTCTGTTCACCACCCTTGGTAGTCAACTGATTGCTTAACACCCAATTCACTCTTGTGACTAATCCCTCATCCTGGAGGTTTGAACTTGAAGAAAAGCCATTGCAGATGGAAGAATGATGATCAAAGCCCTTGTCTGAAGGCCATGAAGATGGAGATTGATGCTTGTTGAAGCCTGTAACTGATTGGAGATTACTTGAAGCCAGATGTTAATTCAGACCTGCTGATGCTGTTCTTTTGCTGTTGTATTTCATTGCTGATGTATTGATTGGTTTTCTGGGTTGTATTGTTTGCTGTCTACCCTGTTGGGTTGAAAGTGAAGCCTGTTCACTTTTGCCTATTGTTTTCTAGGTTCGAGGTTGAGTGGGACTCCCTTGCCTCGCTTGTACTGTTGCATCCATGCATTTTACCGCTTTATTATATCTGTTATTGTTTCTGTTTCTGCCTATCCCGTAGGATCTCTGTTTCTCTCTGTGCAAGAGAGGAGCATGATAGACACTAGGTCTTAACCCATGCATGATAACATTAGGTTAGTTTGTTTCCCTTCGCAACCATAGGTTAGAGTTCTGTCTCTTTCTTTTCCAAAACAAACAGAAAAACACATAAAGATTTCAAACACAATAAAAGACACTTCTTCCGTAAAAGAATGTGAACTCATCAAAGCGTCATTTTTGTCCGCTGGGACTGTTGATCAGAAAACCTTTTTCAGAAGGAATAAAATCAACCAAGACAAGCTTGTGTCGTACGTGGCCCGAACTACGTTTGCTCTGATCTTTCATGCTGTTTGAAAGTACGTAGGCATAGGATGCGATATCCTAGCGAGCAACCTTCCCCTCCTTTCCCGTAGGTAGGCGAACTACGTTGACTCTGATTTCTCGTTCCAGGCGAGAATACGTAGGCATAAAGTGCGATACTTTGCCGAGTCATTTTTATTTTCATTTTATTTTCTTTTTAACCCCTGACCTTTAGAGTAGATAGAATAACAATCCATACCCGAAAACAAGCGTGGATCCCGTCGAGTACGACGGACGTGAGGGGTGCTAATACCTTCCCCTTGCGTAACCGACTCCCGAACCCCGGTTTTGGTTGCGATGACCATACCTTTCCCGTGTTGTGCGAGGTTTACTCTGAGCGTTTCCTTTCCCTCCCGTGGGATAAATAACGCACGGTGGCGACTCTTCTGTTCAGCCGGCGCCGATTTTCGCAGTAGCGACAACGTTGAAGGAGGCTTTTCAAACACCCTCCTTGGTTTGCCCCCCTGGAATCTACGCTGGGCAGGCTGTGCCCCCTGTTGTGGCTGTTGTTGCTGTTGCTGTTGTTGTTGAAATGGTTGTTGCTGAAACGGTTGTTGCTGAAACGGTTGTTGCTGAAACGGTTGTTGCTGAAACGGAATAGTAACGCTTGCCACCTGCTGCGGCTGATTGTACTGGTTTCGACCTCTACCCTGGCCTCGGCCTCGGCCCCCAAACACTGTGCTTGCATCGCCCTGACGGTTCCCACCAAAAGCCTTTCTATTACTGCCAGATGCAGTAGATTCCTCAGCTTGGAATCTTCCCTGTTTAATGTTGCTTTCAATCTTTTCCCCCATCAGAATTAAGTCTGAGAAACTGCCCAAAAAGGTATGAAACAACTTGTCATAAAACATGCCGGTGAATGTTCCTATGAACATGTCATTCATTTCCTTGTCCTCTAGAGGGGGATGGACTCTAGCAGCCATGTCGCGCCATCTCTGTGCATACTCTTTAAAGCTCTCACCCTTCTTCTGGGACAACCCTTGCAGTTGGACCCGATTGGGTGCCAAGTCGCTGTTATACTTATAGTGAGCTACAAATGCTTCTGCCAACTGCTTCCATGTCTTTATATGAGTTGGTTCCAATCCCATATACCACTCGAGGGAAGGACCAGACAAGCTATCTTGAAAGAAATGCATTAGCATCCTCTCATCAGTTGAATACGCCGACATCCTTCTGTAATATGACCGCACGTGCACCTTCGGACAGGTGTCCCCCTTATACTTGTCAAATGTAGGAGCTTTGAATTTGATTGGCACCCTCAAGCCAGGCACCAGACCCATTGTTGACATATCTAAGCCCACAACACTTTGATTCACGACCCCCCTCATCTGCTCCTCGAGCATTCTGATCCTCTGGGAGTCATCCATAGGCCCCTCGAAACCTCCACTGGAGAAAGCGTCCTTTTGCTGGTCTTCTTGCCAGTTACCATTCCCAGCTCCATACCCATCGTATCCGTTGTTACGGCCAGCTCTAATCTGATTCATCACCGGGCCTCGCCCTCTGTTGCCGTACCCCGGAGCAACTCCAGCAGGTCCAAAAGCCATTAACCCAGCGCCATTTCCATTTCCGAATCCTCCGTAACCCTGATTAGTCATACCATAACCGTCTTGCCCGAAGCCTTGAGCATTGAAACCATATTTCCTAGTATTATCGAACCCCTGGTCATTGAAGCCGAATCCAGCATTACCGAAGCCATTGCCTCCCATATTATCACCCAGGTTAACATCTCCAAGTCCAACATTGTTAACGATAGTCTCGTTCCCAATTCCAACGTTACCGTTCCCAGCAGCAGTACCGTTGTTGACATTAACAGCAGGTATGTTGACTACAGGTGGAGCCACTGGTGTGGGAGTACCATCCCCATGAACAGTGTCGACTCGCACAGACTGATGATCCTCATTCCCGTGCCCAGCATTTCTGGCCAACAGAGGCTGCACCAGAGCTTGCAAATTCTCCTGTCCTTTCGCAATAGTCTCCATTGTCTGCATGAAGAGCGCCAGCTTCTCACGCATATCTTGCATCTCATTCTGCATTTGATCCATGATTCTTCGGCAGTTGGTGCGAGTGGAGTATCGGTGCGGGCGCTGATCTTCAATCCTGAAAAGACCTGGTACAGTGCAAGCAATAAGATACCATCCAATAATCACCTGTAATGCAATATGAATGAGAATGCAATGCAAGATGTGTTTGTGCATTAGGGAATATCATTCCCCGATTCTAGTGTGAATGTGCCAGTGCAGTGACAGTGCTAGCAATACGGAGATCGGAGCCGAATCATAGAAAGCCTCATATATTGAAGAGAAATCCATTAAACCAAGAATACAATATCACTGAGTACAATAAGAAGGCATGACCTCAACCAACAATCCTGGTGATGGTCAGCACTATGCAAATAAAGCATCAATACATGAAATGGTCAAATACACTCATAAGCCTGGTACTCTTCTAGTAACTTCTTGGTTTCTGGATGGCTTGGTCGGGTAAGCAGACCCTCGACAAGTTGGTTTCTTCGTTTGAGAACACGTCGCACGTCACCAGCGGTTTCCTCCCATGCCCCTTCTCCGAAGCGATCCTCTAGCTTCCGCTTCTGAGACACTGCTTCTTCCTGCCTTCGATGGCCTTGTTCAATGCATTCTGGAGACTATACCTGGTCATCACTTCTTCTTCATACTTCTTGATGCTAGCCTTCAACTGCTCTTCGAGGTCAGAGATTTGCTGCTTCAACTTATCTTCCCTCTTTTTGTTGTTGGTCAGCGTAGCATTCCAAGTCTTGTTACAAGAAGAGATTTCTCGGTGGGCGGCGTCGAGTGCTTTCTTTTTGGATTCCAACATGTCATGAGAGCTTCTGAACTCTTGCCCCAGACGTTCACGCTTCTTTTTCTCTTCAATCAACTCAGCACCTAGTCTGTTTACTAGTTCGATCTGCTGTTGGAAAGCATGCACAACCTTGTTTTTCTCACTACGTATCTGAGCTAGCTCTTGTTCTAACCCTTCATTGATCTTCATCAAGGCTTCTTTTTCTCTTACAACTTGCTCGTAGGCCTCCCTAGTAACAGTAGTTGGATCTTCCACGGGAATATGAACAGGGACTGGTGCAGCTGGAAATAGCATCAGCAACTGCCTTGCTCTCTCTTGGATCCAAACTCTGTAGGGTGCATAAGCCTGACAATCATTCTTCCCTAACAGTGGCTTCCCCTTTTTGTTAATACGCGTCCAGGCATGCCGAAGCTTGGCTAGTAACTCTTCATTCAAATCACCGGTGAAGTACAGAGATTCCTGTACTTCTTCCTCCTGAGGTGGGCTCTTCAACGCGTATCCAAACTGGCGAATAAACAGAGATGGGTTGTAATTGATACACCCTTTTCTTCCTATCAATGGAACATTAGGGTACCCAGAACAACTGAAAATAAGCTCAGACCCCAGCAAGTCTCGATCAAACCACTCAATGTCTTCAGAAGATAGCCTCATCAAACGCTCTGGCCAGCTAACTGTAGTTGCACTATCCACAAAAGGTCCCTTCAGGGGAAGATGGCTCTTAAACCACATGTTCAACAGCGGCGCACAACAGTAAATAGTCTTTCCTCTTCTGTTTTCATTTTTGTAGTGCAATGAATGATAGAGATCTCCGATCAAAGTGGGCACCGGGTTGCCAGCAGCAAACAGATGGAAAGCGTCCAAGTCCACAAAATTGGGTAAGTTGGGAAACAACACTATTCCGTAAATGCATAGAGCCAAGATAGCATTAAAGACTATCCAGCACCCGTTCTTGGCATACTCTTGAGCTTTGCCAACCAGAAAATCAAGGGAGAAACCTGGAACCCCAAGCCAAGAAGTCACTAATAGTTCAGCAGCGTTCATGTGCAAGGCCTTAGCTAAGTCCTCCAACTTGGGCTCAGCAACAGAGTGAATAAAGGGAACCCTATTCTGTACTAGTAGCTCGGTAAACTCTACATACTCTTCAATGGTAGGTCCCAAAATAAAGTCAGCAAACGTGAAACATCTCAATGCAGGGTCATAGAATTGCATCAAGGTGTACAACCCATTCATCTCAACAGCCGTTGGCTTGCAGACCAATCTCAGCAATCTTCCATGACTCATTCTGAAACATCTCCTAACCTCCTCATCAACAAGGGACATTAGACCAAGTAAGGGAGTAATGTCAGGTGTAGGCAACTTATACGCAACTGTCTTCCTCAAACCAGCCATGATCAATAAGCAGAAGTCCGGGCACTAGAACCAGGGAATATGCAAATGCACCTGCAGCACAGACACACGTTAATGGGATGCAATGATAATGATTATGCAGACAATGCAATGCAAGTACATGCAACAGGGACCAAATGCCATAGTTGAAAAGCCTGAACCATATCAAAAGTCTCAGATAGACTCTCTAGAATTCCTCAAGCCCTGGTCTCTGACAGACCCAATACAAAGGCTCCAACACCGGTCTCTGATAGACCCCATATCATAACTCTGACTGGTCATTGATAGACCTCAACCATAACTCTGACTGGTCTCTGACAGACCTCAACCATAACTCTGACTGGTCTCTGACAGACCTCAACCATAACTCTGACTGGTCTCTGACAGACCTCAACCATAACTCTGACTGGTCTCTGACAGACCTCAACCATAACTCTGACTGGTCTCTGACAGACCTTATAACTGACCATAAATACCCAGGATCTCAGATCAAGAAACAACCGGTATCTGAAGGTCTAGTTACCTGCATAACCCCAAACCCTCTCACAGGTAGGTGTCCTAGTAACTGACAAAGGTATGGCATCCTATGCGGTCGTCGGCGTCACAGACTTTCAGGGTTGATGATACGATTCCTAGAAGGAGTGGCATCATCAAATCCTGAAGAGGCCTCACTTAGCCAACATCCAAATGATCGGTTCCCGGAGTCGACAATTCAGCTAACCAAAAACCCCTTCGACCCAAATGGTAGAAAAAGAAGTCAACCAGAAGAACCTCGTCCGAGTGTAGATTTCGTGAGACACTAATGAAAGCAAAGCCGGCACGCGCCCACTACTTTCTACTCTAATTCTAGATGCACTCAAGCCCAGGTCCGGCTTATCTCTCAATCATAGAACACCCGTCACACCCCAATACAGCAATAATAATCAATAATATAATGCTGAAAGTAAATGACGGAAAAATAAATCCATACAAAAATCCTCGACGGGAAAACAAGCGCTAGGATTGACTCGCTTAAGGGACGTTGGATCCCAAATGCATAAGGAACTATCGCAGTCCTTAGCATCCAGGGGACGCTGGATCCCCAGCAGAGTCGCCAGCTGTCGCTACTGCGAAAATCGGCGCCGGCTGAACAGAAGAGTCGCCACCGTGCGTTATTTATCCCAACGGAGGGAAAGGAAACGCTCGAGGTAAACCTACCGCAAAGACGGGAAAAGGTATGGTCATCGCAACCAAAACCTGGATTCGGGAGTCGGTTACGCAAGGGGAAGGTATTAGCACCCCTCACGTCCGTCGTACTCGACGGGATCCACGCTTGTTTTCTGGTATGGATTGTTATTCTATCTACTCTACAGGTCAGGGGTTAAAAGAAAAGAAAATGACTCGGCAAAGTATCGCACTTTATGCATACGTATTCCCGTCTGGAACGAGAAATCAGAGTCAATGTAGTTTGCCTACCTACTGGAAAGGAGGGGAAGGTTGCTCGCTAGGATATCGCATCCTATGCCTACATACTTTCATACAGCATGAAAGATCAGAGCAAACGTAGTTCGGGCCACGTACGACACAAGACTGTCTTGATTGTTTTATTCCTTCTGAAAAAGGGTTTTTCTGATTAACAGTCCAAGCGGACAAAAATTGACGTTTTGATGAGTTCACATTCTTTTACGGAAGAAGTGTCTTTTATTGGGTTTGAAATCTTATTGTGTTTTTCTGTTTGTTTTGAGAAAGAAGAGACAGAACTCTAACCTACGGTTGAAAAGGGAATCAAACTAACCTAGTGTTATCATGCATGGGTTAAGACCTAATGTCTATCATGTTCCTCTCTTGCGCAGAGAGAAACAGAGATCCTAAGGGATAAACGGAAACAGAAACAATAGCATATATACAATAAAGCAGTAAAATGCATGGATGCAGCAATACAAGCGAGGCAAGGGAGTCCCACTCAACCTCGAACCTAGAAAACAACAGGCAAAAGTGAACAGAATTCACTTTCAACCTAACAGGTTAAACAGCAAGCAATACAGTCAGGGAAAACCAATCAATACATCAGGAATTAAACAGCAAAAAGAGAAACAGCAACAGCAGCTCTGCATCAACATCTGTCCTCAAGTCATCTCCAAACAGCTACAAGCTTCAAACAAGCCTCAGTCTTGATCTTCACAACCCTCCAGCAAGGTCTTTGTCTTCAGTCTTCAATCTGCAATGGCTTTTCTTCAAGTCTCAATCTCCAAGATGAATATCAGTCAACAAGATGAAATGAATGTTAAACAGTCAATTGCCTACCAAGGGTGGCTCATTAACTGTTAACATTATACAGACAATTTTCCCTCAAAAGTTCTATCTTTCAAATATATTCACTAATCCTTCCAAAGGAAGGAGGTGGATATTTGAAAGAGACTTTGAATCATAGAGAAAGAATGGAGGCAGACAAAGCCTTCCATGTTTATGAAGCAAGTTTTCTACTCTAGAGCTCTGCCTAGCTCCTAAACCCTATACTCCTCAACAGCTGCCAGCAAAGGATACTCCCCATCAACTCTGGAAGTTGGACTTCATTCTCTTGATCTCCAATGGCCTTCATCATCAAAGTCTTCAGCTCTCCCAATCCCCAAGCAAACCCAATACCCCACACAGACAAATGAAATAACCCTAGAGAGGGCACACCACACAGTCAAGCAAATACAAGCAGTATACTGATAGTAATAGTAGAATAGGGGAAACCTAGTAATTTCTAAGGGATCTACTATCTACCCATAACCCCTATAGTCCCATACCCCAAAGATTCAAACTACAATCCCTAAAAGAATTGATTCACTACACCTATGTCATCTCCTAAACCCTAGTTTTGGTTCTTCTAATCACATCTAAACAAATCATCTAGAATTAAGTTCTAAAATCATGGACTAAATTTTATATACAAGCTAAAGGTCTAAGCTAATCACCCTAAAAAGAATGGATCAAAAATGTTAAAGCATCTAATCAAACCAAAATTAACAATATCATGCATTAAACTAAACATTATTTACAACCTATTTAAAAGAAAAATATACTAAAAATAAAAAATGAAATGAAATACCAATTTTTTTATGTGATAATTTTCTTGACAAAAATATGAAAAATATGCAAAAACAACCAATTAAAAACAAGCATTTTTCAATTATTTATGATTTTTCAAAGAAATGAAGAAAATGAATGAAATTAATGTGAGTTAAGTTGGATATGGGGTGCAGAAAGTAGTTAAATCAATTGAAAATGAGAGATGGGCCCAGACTGGGGGGGCGCGCCTAGCAATGCGCGTCTGGGCCCAGTGATCAGAAAACACAATCAAAAAAAAAAAAAAAACTGAAACGGTGCATATAGTAAGAACTTCAGTTAAAATTGCTTGGGCCTTGGAAAGCAAGGGTACGAATAGCAAGTAATTATTGAGCCCATCAGAAGAGTTAAATGAAACGCAACGTTCTGCTTCATAACCTCTCCCTCCAAATTTATTTTAAACGCTGGCCATTGGATTAAGGTCTGAGTCAAGGTCAAATGCATGATCGTGTGGTTCTCCTTTATCTTCCCCACGAAATTAGGGTTTCCACCATGGACGAACCCTGCATGCAGCTTCATGAGTCCATCTTCCACCTTCTCACACGCCCTCAATTCTCCATGAAAACAAAATCTGTAAATAGCAAAGTTGCTCTACTTCTTCCCCTCTACACAACCATGATAATATCCTCTTCTAAAACTCACTCAAACTTCAAACCCAATAGGTATAACATCCTAGTTCCACCATTTCACACTGATATCCATCACTTCAATTCCTTCTAATTCTTGCCCTAACGTGATCTACATGCTTTGCTAATCATCCTGAGCTATCTAACCAAGATTATCGTGCCATATCCTAGGAGTTATAAACCCTAACAGCTTTGGTGCACCAATGGCAAACTTCATGAAACCTTCTCAAACTTTGTGAATTCCATCATCTAACCTTTCCTAACAGTTCTAACCCTAAAATTCTCTAACATGCTAACTAAAACATGCCAATTCGATGAGATTACCAACCTGGTGTAAATGATGAAACAGGTGGGGAATTCTTCAGATCCAATGCTTGCAATGCTTGGGAATTGATCAGTGAACTTGATTCTGAGTTCTGTATGCAATAGATCTTGCTCCAATGCCTTGAATCTTGCAATCACAATGTTCTTGCTCCTTGGATGATGAAGTTGGATAGCACGATTCCTCTTCAATTCAAACAAATCTTTGATGGAAATTGGATATATGAATGATGTAGATGATGATCAGATCAAGAAATTTGGAAATTGATGGAGATTTGATGAAGTTTGAGATGAATTTGCAAAATGGAAGAATGAAGTGTAACTTGGTATTATGAACAAAATGAATCACCAACCAATGCATGAAGCCTCTCAATTCAATATATAGATGGAATTAGAAACCTCTAGAACTTTGTAGAAACTTCCCATGCACACTTTCCTTTGGATTTTGATTATGTAACTTCTTTTGTAAGTAACCAAGCATAACTTTCAAATCTTGAACCAAACTTAAAAATATACTTTTGCCAATGTTCTTAAAACATTTTTTCCAATCAAAATGACCTATAATTTCACCCCATTTGACCAAATTATGAAAAATCTCAATTTTAGGTCACTTTTTATTCATTAAATTCACCAATTTTTAAACCTGGAGCTATGAGCCTTTCCAATCTTTCATGATCACTTTTATAGACTCAAAATGTCATTTGGAGCAAGTTTTATGTTGTGAAGTTTTTCATTTGAAGCTTCCTTGTATGAGTTTTGGGCATAGGCTTGAAATGACCTGTAATTCTCAGATGACCAAAATACCCTTTGCTTACCAAGACCATAAGTAGAGTTACACAAATCATATTCAGGCATACCATACCATTATAGAAAGATAAGACAATGAGGAACAACTCTTATGTTGACCAGAAATTCATTTGAAATCTCCTTGAGGGGTAAAAGTTGCTTGGAAGACAAGTAACTTTCACAGACAAAATTTCAGATACCTCAGATGACCTGTAACTTGAAAGGACCATAACTTGAGTTCTATAAACCTCCTTGATGTCTTCCACCACTCAAATTAAAGGTCTTGAGATCCTCTACAAGTTTCATGTTGGCCAAGGATCCATTTGAAGCTTTCATTTTGACTTATCTTACTTGGAAGTTTGACCTAAATCAGGGGATTTTACACAGAAACCCTAATTTAGAAACTCCTCTTCTTCTTGATTTCTCTTGATTTTTTTCTTGGCACAACACCATATCCTTATCTACATGTCAAATGATGAACCCCACATCTCTCAAATAGACCTTAATGCCTTTCAATCAATCATTTGACCTAGGGTTGACCCAGGGTTGACCCAGATGAAACCCTAGTTGACTGTCTTCACTGCAACTCTTGTGATCATATCAATGACTTGCCTCCTTCTCCAAATGACTTTCTAAGTCTTCCATGATGTCTATATACCCTACATGACCAATTCACAGCTCACAACGTCTTTGATGATCTTCAGATACCCTCAGATAGGAGATAGATTCACTGCTTGATCCACTTACTTCTTTAGCTTTCCAATTCTTTCTGGTGACTTGGATATGCTTGAATTTGAATAATAACCTCTTGATAGGCTCATAGAGATGAGAATAGTACTTGGTCCCTTGTTGGATGACTTGATATGCTATGTTATGCAGATGATTAGACTATGTACATGACTCTATATGCAAATGCTAATGCAATTGAAACATAAACCAAGTGAAATAGGTTAAGCAAATTTTAGGGTGCAACAGCAACCCGCAAACGACTTGGAGGAGGACTCTACTGGGGATAATAATATTTCGTCAACACGAAGAAATCACGGTGACTTCATTGGGGATCGAATTCTTCCACCCAATATTAATTCAATTCAGTCAATTATACTGGACAATAACTCCGCCTTATCTTTGCAGTAGCCAAACCCACTGGGATGCTCTGAAATTAACTGTCGGGCACCTATTTCGACAACAGGCGACAACTTCTGAAATTTTGATTATGAAACCCTGTGACGCTGACGGAACAACAAACTTGAAGGAAATACTCCGATGGCCGGATAAGAGAAACTTCAACAAGCAACTCTGTGGGGAAAAATCTGGCAACAACTCCAAAGTCTAACTTATGAAGCTATTCCATACGGACAAACTTTCGGACAACAACTCCAAATTCTAATCATGGAGCCGTCGTAACACTGAAGAACTCCAAAGTCTAATTACGAAGTCGTTTGATGTTGACGACAACTCTAAGGTCTAATTATGAAGCGGCTCAATGTTGACGTAAGAGCTGCTAGAGAAAACTCTGTTGGGGAATCGTTAACGACGACTCCAAAGTCTAATTCTGAAGCCGTGTAACGCTGACGTAACAACCACTCAAAGAAAACTATGCCGATCTCCAAAGTCAAATCATGAAGTCTGCAATGCTGATACAACAGCTACGCGAGGAAAATCCGCTAGGGAATCCCTAACAACAACTCCAAAGTCTAGTCATGAAGTTGTTTAACACTGGAAATAACTCCAAGGTCGAATCATGAAGCCGTATAAACTGATAATAACTCCAAGGTCTAATTATGAAGCCATCCACTGCTTCTAACAACTTCAAAGTCTAATTATGAAACAGTGACACCAAGTAACGATTTCAGCCATCTAATCGCTGAAATCTTCCTTTTACAACAACTTCAAAGTCTAATCGTGAAGCCGTTGACCGCTGAAAGCAACTGACAATGACTTCAAAGTCAGATTATGGAGCCACATCATGATGGTAACACCTTCAAAATATAATTATGAAGCCATAACAACAAACCGGGAAGAACCCTGCCGGGGGAATTCTGACGTCAACTGCCAGACATTCAACTTGATGACGAGTAATGACCTCAGATGTCTAATCCCTGAAATCTTTTCTGAAAATGCTGACGTGACAGCAACTCGAGGGAACACTCCGTCGGGGGATTGTTTTGACAATAACTCCAAAGTCCAATTATGAAGCCGTGTAAAGAACACTCCGCTGAGGAAGAAGAGAAGTTGATCAAGCACCTCTGATAAGGGAACATATGGCGGGACGACCATTATCATCACATATCTCATGCCACAAATCTGAATATCTGAAAACGATCCTGAACAAGAAGTCCAATTACTTGCAGGGAAGAACACCTGAAAACAAAGAGGTAGCCAACCTGACTTATGCTTCAAAATGCGCATGTTTGAAAGTGGCGTAATGCTCCGTACGGCACGGAAATGCTACACGTTTGAGTAGATGCAAATGTGACAATACATGCAAATGCAAATGCAGGATTAAGCTGCTGGGAAACTCTGGTAGTGTCGTCTTAACAACATGAATGCTGAGGATAAAGCCAACTCCGCTGGGGAGAACAAGTATCATGGGGTATTCCGGCGAAATAAACGCCAGAACCACAACCAACTCTGTCGGGGAGAGATTACACATCGATTTCCACTAGGAGGAAAGAACAAACATCCTACTGGTGGACAAACTTAGCTGGTTAACTATTGCAGGAATCTCCCATGTCGGAGATCGAACGTGCACACCTTCGATTCGCTAGGAAGCGCAACCTCTGCAGGGAACATTGATTTTGACTTGCTGGGGATATCCTGTGGACAACTTCCTTGAGGACACTCTTCTTGGGAAAATAATCCCTCATTCGGTAAGGGATAACGTCATTCCAACTCTCTGGGGGTAAGATGAGACTAGCTGAGGAATGACATCAATTGAAATCAGGCTCTTCATCAAGAGATTTTGGTTGGGGAATACCATCCCTGACTGTTTGCTCCAAAGGTAAGAACCCTGCAAAACACAAACGAGACAAAACAGGCCTATACAACAGAATCTACCCGGGTTAGCATCCGTGACATTACTTCAGTCAACTCGAAGTTTTATCGATTATTGGCAAGGGCCAGCAAGATTATGTAAGTGCAGGTTTATCAAAAACATCGGCATCTTTCACAAACAAAACAGTAAAGAACAAGCTTCGAGTACTAAATAACATGTTTTATTGATAATGGGCCTCTGAATAGGCAAAGTTTTGTACACTGGATGTAACTTCTGAAAAGAGGAAGTTACGCACACACATACATACATATATGCACAAGAAGCATAAATAAAATACAAAACAATATTTGTATACATGTCGGCGACGTGGTACAGACAAACACCATGGGCTGATCCTCCTATGACTCGCCTGACTCTGCGCTTTCCCGGTACTCGACCTTCGGAAGAGATTGTTTTTGGATTGGCGGCCCCCAGGTACTCCCAAACCACTAAGCAATGCTGTATCAAATCCGGACCGCAGTCATTTGCTTTTTCAATCCCTAACTTTTGCGTGAACCGCCCGTTGCGGGTTTTCAATTCACCGGGATACCCTTTTCAGGTTTTCAACTTCGCGGGTGTACATTTTTTCAATTTTATCCCTAAATTTTGCCCGAACCTTTTATTCATTTTTTATGGTTCGCCGGGATGCCCCATTTTTGCCTGGACTCTCTTTTTTACTGTCCAGCGGGTCGCTTTCAAGCAAAGTATTTTTTAACTGCGTTTGAATTCACAGGAGACGTAAAGTCTTCACCATCCATGGTGGATAGTAACAAGGCTCCTCCAGAGAAGACTTTTCTGACAACGTAGGGTCCTTCGTAATTAGGAGTCCACTTGCCCCTGTGATCTGTTTGTGGTGGGAGAATCTTTTTCAAAACAAGATCGCCCGTCTGAAAGCTTCGAGGGCATACCTTCTTGTCGTAAGCTTTCTTCATTCGCCTCTGATATAACCGACCGTATGCTAGAGGAACCAGTCTCTTCTCATCCATTAAACTGAGCTGATTCAGTCTATCTTTCACCCATTCTGCCTCGTCAAGTTGGACATCACGTAAAACCCTCAGGGAAGGAATCTCGACCTCCAACGGTAACACCGCCTCCATCCCGTATACCAATGAGAAAAGGGTTGCCCCGGTTGATGCGTGTACCTTCGTACCATAACCGTGTAAAGCGAAAGGTAGCATCTCGTGCCAATCCTTATATGTCACAACCATCTTCTGAACAATCTTCTTTATGTTCTTATTGTCCGCTTCGACAGCGCCATTCATCTTAGGTCGGTAAGGAGAAGAGTTGTGATGTTCAATCTTAAAATTCTGACACAGCTCTTTCATCATTTTGTTATTCAAATTCGAACCGTTGTCGGTGATAATCTGCTCAGGGATTCCATATCTGCAGATAATATCTCGTTTGATAAATCTGGCTACCACTTGCTTGGTCACATTGGCGTATGATGCTGCTTCCACCCACTTGGTGAAGTAATCGATTGCCACCAAAATGAACCGGTGTCCGTTGGATGCCGTAGGCTCAATCTTGCCAATCATATCAATCCCCCACATCGAGAAAGGCCACGGTGATGACATCACATTAAGAGGACTTGGAGGCACATGGATTTTGTCCGGATAAATCTGGCATTTATGACACCTCTTTGCAAACTTGAAATAGTCTGTTTCCATAGTTAGCCAATAATAACCTGCCCGCAACAGTTTTCTCGTCATAGCATGCCCACCAGCATGTGTACTAAATGTGCCCTCATGTATCTCTTCCATGATCAACTTCGCCTCTTTCTCATCTACACAACGTAGCAAAACCAAGTCGTGGTTTCTTTTGTACAGGACACCGTCAGGATTCAAATTGAAATTGCCAGCCAATCTCCTGAGAGTCTTCTGATCTCGACTGGATGCCCCAGCCGGATACTCCTTATTCTTCAGGAAATTCTGGATGTCAAAGTACCAGGGTTGACCATCGGGAGCCTCGTCAATGACAAATATAAATGCAGGCCTATCAAGCCGAGAGATAACAATCTGGGGAGCCTCGTTCCAGAAGTTAACTTTATACATTGAAGACAATGTCGCCAGGGCGTTAGCCATTTGATTTTCTGCTCGCGGCACATGATGCAATTCCACCTTGTCAAAGAAAGGCAATAATCTCCTTGCATAATTCATATATGGTATCAAATTGGGCTGACGCGTCTCCCATTCTCCTTTAATCTGGTTCACCACTAGAGCTGAGTCTCCGTATACATCCAGGTGCTTGATTCGCAAATCAATAGCTTCTTCTAGACCCATGATGCAAGCCTCATATTCATCCTCATTATTGGTAACGGGAAAAGTCAGTCGGGCAGTAAAGGGGATGTGCGACCCCTGAGGAGTAGTGATGATTGCACCTATTCCGCTACCATAAGAATTTACAGCTCCGTAAAATATCAACTGCCATTGGGAACCCAATTCTGGTCCTTCGTCCGACAACGGTTCTTCGCAATCTTTCATCTTCAGGTACATGATATCCTCGTCAGGAAAATCAAACCTCATCGATTGGTAGTCCTCAACAGGCTGCTCCGCAAGGTACTCTGACAGAATGCTACCTTTAATAGCCTTCTGCGAGACATATTGGATATCGTATTCGGTTAACACCATCTGCCATCGGGCAATTCTTCCGGAGAGTGCTTGCTTCTCAAACACGTATTTGATTGGATCCATCTTTGAAATTAGCATGGTTGTATGATTCAGCATGTATTGCCTCAAACGTTTGGCGGCCCAGGCTAGCGCACAACACGTTTTTTCGAGCATTGAGTATCTGGACTCACAGTCGGTAAACTTCTTACTCAAATAGTAAATCGCATGCTCTTTACGTCCGGTCTCGTCGTGTTGACCGAGAACACAACCCATACTTTCCTCAAGAACCGTCAAATACATAATCAAAGGTCTCCCGGCCACTGGGGGTATCAAAACAGGAGGTTCTTGCAAGTATTCTTTTATTTTGTCGAATGCCTTTTGACAATTTTCATTCCAGGTCACAGCCTGATTCTTTTTCAACAATTTGAATAACGGCTCACATGTCGCAGTTAGGTGAGATATGAACCGGGCGATATAGTTCAACCTCCCTAAAAACCCACGCACTTCTTTTTCTGTCTTAGGCGTCGGCATTTCTTGTATTGCTTTTATTTTCGCAGGATCAACCTCTATCCCCTTTTCGCTCACAATAAACCCCAGCAGTTTACCCCATCTCACCCCAAAGGTGCACTTGTTATGGTTCAGTCTCAACTTGAGCTTCCTAAGTCTTTTGAACAGTTTCAGCAGATTAACCAAATGCTCCTCCTCCGTCTGGGATTTGGCAATCATATCATCAACATAAACCTCAATCTCTTTGTGCATCACTTTGTAGCAAAATGTTCCCCAGGGAGTAATGAAGGTAGTCTTCTCCATGTCTTCCGGTGCTATTTTGATCTGATTATAGCCTGAGAAGCCGTCCATGAAGGAGAATACGGAGAACTGAGCAGTGTTATCAACCAGCACATCAATGTGAGGAAGTGGAAAGTCGTCTTTCGGGCTCGCCCTATTCAAATCACGGTAATCTACACACATTCGCACTTTACCGTCTTTCTTCGGCAGTGGTACTATATTAGCGACCCACGACGGATAAGTTGTAACGGCTATGAAACCAGCATCCCACTGTTTTTGAACTTCCTCTTTGATTTTTACAGCCATGTCTGGTCTGGTTCTTCTGAGTTTCTGTTTAACAGGCGGACATTCCTCTCGCAACGGCAGACGGTGCACAACCATGTCCGTATCTAACCCAGGCATATCCTCGTACGACCAAGCGAATATATCACTATACTCTCGCAGTATCTCAATCAGCCTTTGCTTGACGTTGCTCTGCAGCGCAGCCCCTATACGGATATTTCTCACAACTTCTTCCGACCCCAGGTTGATAATCTCAATTTCCTCCTGATGAGGCATAATGATTCTTTCTTCCTGTTTCAGCAACCGAGTCAGCTCCTCTGGCAGGTCGCTATCCTCAACAATCTCTTCCTCTGCTTGGAATACCGGGTGCTCGAAGTCGAAACGAGTCATAGGCAGTTCGTATGAGATGTCATCTAAAATATTAGTCCTGCAAAGGAAATGGTTAAACGCTTCAACACGCAAACAGAGCAAATAACCACGTTGCCATTTATTGTTAAAGTAAAAACAAGAAAAACAGGGATCACAACATTTGAATATGAAAAACGCCTTTATTTCATGATTAAACAGTGCAATACACATAATCAAGCAGCCCTAATGTAACATCACTATGCCCCGGGTAGGACATAGGATTATTCAACAATTGATAAAACAAATCATTACTGTTTAAAAGTCACTGGGACAGTTTCCCGAATGGACCAGTTGCAGAGACTTTGTCCTGGCACGCTTGGCTTGATCCACGCGTCCATATTGCAGTCGCTATCCCCGTCTTCAGCATCGGAAATAGCGTTGATAGTCTCGAAGCACACCCCGCTTGGCATAATCGTGACCGGTCCCTTGAACCTGGGCGCTCCTGACGATGATGCTGACGACGTCGGTCGATACCCTAGCCCAAACTTGTCATTCTTCACGGGAATCTCCAGCACCTGCCCCCAGCCTTTAGTCTCACCAGTCTGCACTAAAGCCTGAGCCTCTTTGTAAGATGACACTGCCACGTCTGATATTTTGCTAGAACCCTAAGCTTTGTCTTTAATCCGCAACCCTTCGAAGGCTTGACAGGGTGTCTCGTGTATTTCTTCGTCGACCTCAACATATCCGAACGATGACAGGTGACTGATCAAAATGTCCTCCTCCCCGCAAATGGTAACAACACTGTCACCCACCATGTACTTCAACTTCTGATGCAATGTGGACGTTACGGCCCCTGCAGCATGGATCCATGGGCGTCCAAGAAGGCAGCTATAAGCTGGATGGATATCCATGATGTAGAATTCGGTATCAAAAATTTCTGGCCCCACCTGCAGCGGTAATGTTTTTGACCCAAACACTGATCTTTTCGTCTCGTCAAACGCCCTCACAACCAAATCGCTGGGCGTGCAAATAACTCCCCGTATGTCCAATTTCATCATGGCTCTCTTTGGCAATACGTTCAACGACGATCCAGTATCTACCAATACACGGGACATTACGGTGCCCCGACATTCCACCGATATATGCAAAGCCATGTTGTGCTCTCGACCCTTAGGTGTTAGATCAAAATCTGTGAAACCCAGGCTATGTCCAGCATTGACATGTGCCATTACCCCCTCTAACTGATTTACAGAAACTTCTTGGGGTACGAATGACGTGTCCAGTATCTTCAGCAAGGCGTTCCTGTGGGCTTCGGAACATAACAACAACGACAAGATAGAAATCTTCGACGGCGTCTGCTGTAGGTGTTCAACAATTTTGTAGTCGCTCTTGCGAATCAGTCTCATGAACTCCTCTACGTCCTTGGGCGACGTATCCTTTTCTTTCGACTGAGAAGGCCCGCTTTCACTTACTTTGGCTTTACCTTTGGCCAACCTCTCTGCTTCTATTTCAGGTGAGGTAAAGATCCTTCCGCTACGGGTCATGCCCCCCATTCCAACGACATTATCAACAGCCTCAGCTAGCTGGCTATTCACCACGATCTTTTCACCGTTGCAATATGCTTCTAATCCATATGTCAACGGGACAACTTTCATACTCTCAAAGGGAATAGGCCTTGCTTTGGTAATCGTAATAGTTGGCCGCTTGGCGGGCGCCACTATCGTTATAGTCTTCCTTGGGATCGTCACTGTTGCAATATCATTCTGCTTATCACATAATGCCTCCACAGGCTTCTCAACCGCAGTTCGATCAAATTGCAAGGTCCCTTCGTCGATCATGGCCTGAATGCCCTGCTTCAAATTATTACAACCCTCTGGCTAGGTCCAGCACTCTAAACAGTATTCATCACAACCAGGGAATACTCCCCCTCTGAGCAACCTTCTTTTCACTTCACTCAATGGTGTCTTCAACTCATTAACATCCAACACCAAGTTCAAATTATCTTCTTTTAAGACGGCATTTGCCCCATGATTAGGCATAGGCTGTTGGACAATATTGGGCCCCACTTGGCCAAAGTTGATGGCTTTACTGTCCAACAAGTCTTGAACTTTATGCTTGAAAGCATGACAAGATTCTACATCATGTCCGGGCGCCCCGGAATGGAATTCGCAATGCTTATTAGCATCATACCCCCTTGGAAGTACCGGTCCTGTAGGTGGTTCCATTGTTCTTTTCTCGACCAAATTCAACCCCAGCAATGTCTGAAGAAGCTCTACATATGTCGACGGAGGCTTATCAAATACCCTCTTCGGCCTTACGTTCTGGAACCTTCCCTGACCCTGATTCTGCCTTTGCTGCTGCTGCAGTTGTTGTTGTTGTTGTGGTTGTTGTTGCTGTTGTTGCTGAGGAATTGGAATAGTAACACTGGCTATCTGTTGAGGTTGAATGTACTGATTTCTGCCTCTGCCCCGGCCTCTGCCACCAAATACAGCGCTTGTATCACCCTGTCGTCTTCCACCGAACGCTTTTCTCGCACCCCCGGCTGAAGTAGATTCGCCTGCCTGAATCTTTCCAATTTTTATTCCATTTTCGATCCTTTCCCCCATAAGGATCATATCGGAGAAACTGCCCATCGAAACATTGAGCAACTTGTCATAGTACATTCCTGTAAATTTCCCCACAAACATGTCATTCATCTCCCTTTCAACCAAAGGAGGGTGCACCCGAGCTACCATATCGCGCCACCGCTGCGCGTACTCTTTGAAACTTTCACCACTTTTCTGCGACAGGCTCTGCAACTGAACCCTGTTTGGTGCCAAATCGCTGTTATATTTGTAATGCATAACGAAAGCCTCAGCCAACTGCTTCCAACTTCTAATCTGAGTGGGCTCCAGTCCCATGTACCACTCCAATGATGGTCCCGATAAGCTATCTTGAAAGAAATGCATGAGCATCCTTTCATCATTGGAATATGCAGACATCCTTCTATAATAAGAACGTACATGGACCTTTGGGCAGGTATCCCCTTTGTATTTGTCGAATGTTGGAGCCTTGAATTTTAATGGCACCCTCAGCCCTGGTACCAACCCCATAGTAGCCATATCTAACCCAGCGGAGTTCTGATCAACCACACCTTTCATCTGCTCCTCTAGCATCTGATCCTCTGAACAGGGTCAATAGGGCCTTCAGTTCCCATACCTCTTCCTGAAAAAGCGTCCTCCTGTTGATCCACATTCCAGTCATTGCCATACCCATCGTAACCCATGTTACAACCAAATCCTTGCTGATTGAACACAGGACCATGTCCTCGGTTACCAAACCCTAGATTGACCCCAGCAGGTCCAAAGCCATTGTTGAAAGGAACTGCTCCCGCGCCGTTGTTATTCATGTTACCGAACCCACAATTACTATAGCCATACCCCTGATTGTTGCCGTAACCATCATTACCAAAGACTTAATTGTTGAACCCGAAGTTCCCGTCCTGATTGACGTTGCCACACCCATTGTTTCCAAAGCCAACATTGTCAATGAATCCTTGATCGGCATCCACAGTGTTGCCTTTGTTGTTAACAAAATTCCCATCACCACCATTTCCAGTGTTGCCATTACCAGCGTCAGCACCTGCACCAGTACCAGTGTTTCCGTTGACAGTCACAACAGGTGGAGTAACAACTGCCGGTATCTCATTCTCCTGGCGAGGAGTTTCAACAGAAATGTGGTCAGTATTGCCATTTCCGTTTGCCCGCGTGAGCAGCGGCTGCACCAAGGTCTGAAGATTCTCCTGGCCCTTGGCCATGCTCTCCAGAGCTTGCATGAACAAAGTCAACTTCTCACGGATTTCCTGCATCTCGACCTGAACTTGATCCATTATCTTCTTGCAGTTGTTTCGGGTTGAGTAGCGGTGGACTCTTTGTTCGTCAATCCTGAAAAACCTGAAGAGATGCAGGAAATAAGATACAAATTCAACAAGTAATCGACAATGCAAAATGAGTATGCAGATGCAAACGTATAAATATGCTACAGGTTATAGTCCCCCCCGATTCTAGTTTCAGAGAGAAGGCCATCACGACAATGGAGTCCCCATCAGGCAAGCAAGGAATCAGAAAACCCTCATACATAAACAAATGCGAAGAGGAAGAGTACAAGAGTACAACTGAATACAACTGAAGAGACCTCGGCCAACAAGCCAGGCGATGGTCAAAATACAAGTACAAAAAGCAAGGCAAAGATGGCTCAGGCCAAATGGCGCGCTCTGACATCTTCCAATATCCGCAACGTCTCCGAATGACCTTGTCTGGAGATTAGCTCTTGTATCAGTAATGCATGTCGCTCAGCAGTGGATCTCAGCTTTTTGGCGTCGTCCTTGCAGGTTCCTTCGCTAAAACACTCGTCGAGTCTGCATCTCTTGGAGCCGGCCTTCAATTCACAACCTCTCGGCTTCTCGCCACGGTCACTTACTCTAAGCTCAATAGCACTCCTAAGTGATGTCTCTTCAGCAATCTTTGCATCCTGGGCTCTAATCAGCGCCTCTAGCGTGGCAATCTGCAGCTTCAGCTCATCTTCACGCTCCTTCCGCTTGGTAAGCGTGGTATTCCATAATGCTTCCCACTTGCCGAGTCGGGAATACGCTTTGTTTAAGAGTTCCTTCTTGGAAGCAAGCACCTTGCTAACACCATTCAAGGCTACTCCCACCTTTTCCTTCTTGTTGGTCTCTTCAGTCAAATCTGAACCCAACCTATTAATCAACTCCGTCTGCTCCTTCACCGTGAAGGTAGCTTCATTCTTCTCATGACGCAACTGGAAGATCTCTTTCTCTAACTCATCATTGGCTTTCTTCAATTCTTCATTTTCAGCCAACAATTTGTTATACTTCTCAATCTCTACCGAAGTAGGTGCCTCAATCACTAGAAGATACAGAGGTTCCACAACAGGATATGGCATCGAGGAAATCCTAGCTCTCTCGTGGATCCAAGCCAAATAGGGATCATAAGCTTTGTTGTTGCTCTTACCAAGCAAAGCTTTCCCTCTCATATGGATGTTAGCCCATGCACGTCTCAACCTGATCGAAACAGCCTCGTCTAATGAGCCCGTAAGATACAGAGATTCCTGTATCTCAACCTCAATAGGAGCATCTCTCAAGGCATAACCAAACTGTATCACCAGCAAAGAAGGGTTATAGTTGATACAGCCTTTCCGTCCAATCAAAGGGACATTCGGAAAGCCACTGCAACTATATATAATATCAGTGCCAAGCATACTCCGATCAAACCAAATGATGTTCTCAGCAGACAGTCCCATCAACCGGGAAGACCAATCCAAAGTACCAACAGCATCCACAAAAGGCCCTGTCTTCGGAAGATGTCCCTGGAACCACCTGTACAAAAGAGGAAGACAGCAGGAAACATTCTTGCCACGACGTTTCTCATTCTTATAGTGAATAGAATGATAAACATCGCCCAAGAGAGTAGGAACTGGATTCTTCGAGGCAAGAATCAAGAAGGCATCTGAGTCAACAAAATCTGGCACATTAGGAAACAAGACAGTCCCATAGATGCAGACAGCTAGAATGGCACTAAAGGCAACCCAACATCCACTCTTCGCGCAATGTGGAGCCTTCTCAACCAGGACAGACAAGTGAAAACCATAGGCTCCGTTTAGCTTGACCAATCCTCCAGGAAACTCAGAAGCGTTTAAACTGACAATCTCAGCAAGTGTAGCCAACTCAGGCTCAGTGTCAACATGTACAAAGGGCATCTGGTCTAACACAGGAACTCCCATCATAGCAAAATACTCCTCCAAAGTGGGTGCCAGAATATAGTCGGGGAATAGGAAACATCTCAGCTGAGGCTCATAAAACTGCATCAAAGTATACACCCCAGTCGTCTCAAATGCTGAAGGCCTGTACAACAAACTAAGCAATCTCCCATAAGATACTCTGAACTCAGCCCTCACTCTCTCATCTGCTAGAGCAACTAATCCCAGCAAGGAACTGATATCTAGCGAATGCAACCGGTAAGCAACTGTCCTCTTCATGGACTCCATTGTCTGGCTAGAAGATACACTAGAATTAGAGGGGAATAATCACACCTGCAACATAAATACACGTCAATGAAATGCAAACATGAAAATGCACATGCATATGCAAACAGGAGATCAAGGGCAATGCTGATGAACTGGGCTGCTTTGTACTGAAGCCTGAGAACCATCAAATCTTCATCTCAAACCAACCACTCAAATGAACCCTGTAACCACATCTCACTGACAGAGATAAACCAGGTATTCTGAGGTCAAGGGTTTCCTGCAAACAAACCTACCTACCCCTCACAGGTGTGTACTTAACTCGCAGACGAGGTACGGCATCCTATGTGGGTTCAACGTCACAGACTTTCAAGAGCGATGATACGATACCCAGAAGGTGTGGCATCATCATCCCTTGAAGCAGCCTCACTTAGTTGAATCCCAAATGATAGGTCCCTAGAGTCGACAATCCTCGGGTCAGACAACTCGTCGAGCCCTAAGGGCCAGGCAAGAAGCATCAAAGAGAATCTCGTCCGAGCGCAGATTTCGCGGCTAGCTGGTGCGAGCTATGCAAGCAGGCTAACCACTACTCTCTACTTCTAAGTCTATGTGCAAGTCAAGCCCAGGTCCGGCTTATCTCTCAATATAAACCTCTACCCAACACAACAACAATAATATAGTACTGAAAGTAAAGGTAGAAAGGTAAATACATACAACACCCCTAGACGGGAAAACAAGCGCTAGGATTGACTCACATAGGGAACCATTGGAGTCCCCAGCAGAGTCGCCAGCTGTCGCTACTGCGAAAATCGGCGCCGTCTATGACAGAAGAGTCGCCACCGTGCGTTATTTATCCCACAAGAGGGAAAGGAAACGCTCAAAGTAAACCTAATGCAAAACGGGAAAGGAATGTTCATCGCAACCAAATTCTTGGATTCGGGAGTCGGTTACACAAGGGGAAGGTATTAGCATCCCTCACGTCCGTCGTACTCGACGGGATCCACGCTTGTTTTCTATCTAAGGGTGTGTTATTCTATCTACTCTACAAGTCTGGGTTAAAAAGAAAAGAAAATGAAAATGACTCGGCAAAGTATCGCACTTTATGCCTACGTATTCCCGTCTGGAACGAGAAATCAGAGTCAACGTAGTTCGCCTACCTACGGGTCAAGGGGGAAGGTTGCTCGCTAGGATACGGCATTCTATGCCTACGTACTTTCATACAGCATGAAAGATCAGAGCAAACGTAGTTCGGGATACGGAAGACACAAGCTTGTCTGACATGTTTTTATTACCTTAGGAAAGGGTTTTTTTTTATTAAGAGTCCAAGAGGACAAAAATGACACTTTGATGTTTGTTTGAATCTTTTACGAAGGAAGTGTTTTTTTAGTTTGTTTGCAATCTCTGACGCACTAGAGACTATGACTCGAGAGTGACTACGTCGCATGTCACCCTAAGGGTAACACACTAAGCAGTCAGATTACTGAAGAGTGACCCTCCAGCAACCTTTTCTCAAATAGCTTAAGGCTCGTAACGTATGACATCGATTAACCTTGTTACTGTGTTTTTGAGTTGTTTTGAGATAAGAAGAGAAAGAAGCTCTAAAAAGCCTTGGGTTGAAAAGGGAATAAAACTAACCTAATGTTGTCATGCATGGATAAGAATCCTAATGTCTGTCATAATTCCCTCCTGCATAGAGGAAATCAGAGATCCTAGGGGATAAACAGAAAAAGAAAGCATGCAAATACAGTAAAATACATGCAATGCAGCAATATGAGAGAGGCAAGAGAAAACAATAGGCAAAGTGAATCATCATTCACCTCAACCCTAGGGGGAAAGCTACACAAGCCAACAAACAATACAAAGAAACAAAAACCACAGCAGAGGAGGCAACCCAAGCAGCATCATCAAACTCCTACAGCAAACAGCTGCTCTGATAGCAACAGTTGGTTAAACAGCAAGAAGTTGACAGCAACAACTTTCATCTTCAAACTTCAATAAACTTCAATCTCCAACTTCCTGGGAAGAGAAAGCACACTTCAAATAAGGCTCCTCAATACCTAAACAGTTAAGCTCCACAGCTACAGAAAACTCCAGCTCAAAAGCAACAGTAAACCCTAGCTTCAATCCTTCAGCAAGCTCCTGACAGCAAAGTTGACAGTAACACAACTCCATCTTCAAGCAAACCTCATGAAAGGCATCTTAAACATCTTAGATCTTCATACCCAAGCTCTAGCAAGCTCCACCAAGAAAGATTTGTTATTGAGATCAAGTTATAATGAATGGGAACCAGTGAAAACCAAAGGAAATCACTAGAAACCATCATCTGCAAAGTAGGGTATCCTCAAAAGTTCTACTCTTTAAGGCATACCACTCATCCCTCCAAGGGAGAGATGGGGCTTCCTTAAGATGACTTTGAATCATAGTATAGGATGGAAGCAAACAAAACATTCCATGTTTGAGGCAAGAAATGAACTAAGTCTAAAAAGCTCTTCCTAAAACCTTAATTTCCCTAAGCTTCTGACAAGCATCCACAAGATGAGAGAATCTTCACATCCAAGCTCCTTCAAGCTCTCCAAAGCACCTTCAATGCCTCCCACATCCCCACCAAGAAGAAACCAAGCCCAAAGCCAAAGCACAATGGCTAACTAAGTTAAACAAGCCATACAATCCAGGGAGAAACCCACAAACATCACACCAATTGCAAAATACAAATAAAATGCTAAAATAGATCATAAAATCCTAATTAAATTTCTAAGGGAACCTAATCTTATACCCAATACCCCATATAAATCCTAGGACCTAAATCGAACACTAAGTCCCCAAACTATGTCCTAAACTACAACTAGTTGTTTTGAAACCCTAAATCTAACACTCCTTATGTTCACTACTCAAATTGGCCTAAAACTTATTCACAAAAATATGATAAAATTTCTAAGGGTACATGCTTCTCTAAGATAACTAATCCAACAATAATCAACTCAAAATCATGCACCAATTGGTCACAATAAAATCCACAAAATCATGTAGCAAATATACAAAATTAAAGAAAATAATAAAATGGAGAAAACCAAATTAAATTGAAAAAATGGATGAAAATGAGATTTCTTGATTTCAGAAAATCACAATTAAATCCAGGATCATGGAGATATTTTTAAAATATTTTTTGGATCAAAATTGGATTTAATATGGATTTTAGAAATCAAGTCAATTAAAATAAATCCAAAAAGAATAAAAAGAAAATAAAATGCTGAATTAAATGAGAGCCATCAGATGGAGAGACTGGTAATCAGATCCAAGAGTTGAGGGCGTGTCCACGTGAGGGTCCAGTCACCAGCTGACTGGATAAATGAAACGCTGCATTTTTTATTAAAGAGGGAAAGCTGAGTTTGAATCATATCCACACGATCATGCTTCCAAGTCAATGAGTCAACCTGGTCCAACGCTTCAGGCTTTGTCTTCCCCAAAACTCAGGTGACCTGAGGAAATTCTCAGACGGTGGTTCATGGTGGAAAACACCGTCTTCTCCAGTGAGGTCCCAAACTCAGGTGACCAAAACTGATGAACCTTATACCTATCTTACTCAGAAAATCACCAGGATCATCAATATCACATCCATTTCATCCAACTCTCGATGGAAATTAAAACACGAAGCCATCTTCAGAATATGCCAAAATCTCAACCATCACCATTTGCAAAATTGAATCCACAGAAATGATCTTCATGTTTTGTACATCATAATGATCCATCCAAATCAGTTCATAGCCTTAGGATCAACTCAATTCGTGCTCAAACAGAAATCACATGTCATCTTGGAATGTCTCTAACTGCTCAAATTTCTATCCAAAAACGACCTAGGTTCCATCTAAACCCTAACCACATGCAAGAATCTACCTAGTTCAGCCTAGATCATGAGGAAAATCGAGAGTTACATACCTGAGAAAAATGAATCAACAGAGGTAGAAGATGATGGATTCAAGCTCCACAACTCTCCAGACACGATCAGTGAAGCAAGAGGAAGCTTTTCCAACCTTCAATTGTGCTTGATTATGCCTTGAACTTCAAAACCGTTTTCAGTTAGAAACCTTGAAACTCAACTTGCTATCTCCCTCTCCTCCATGAAATTTGCACCAACCTTCATCTGGAATCATTGAAATGAATATATAGAAGCTTCTCATGGGCTTCTAAGTCCAAATTAAGGCCCAATTCAGTGGATCCAAAAATCTGTCATACACTTGAAACTCAATGGTGACAGTCACGATTTTGCACTCTCAGCTTGCTCTAGAATGTTCCTTTCAACTGCAAATTGATCATGGAGTATGTTTGGATAGCTATCTCAGCCTGAAATACCCTGATTCTTGTTTTGGATCAATGACTTGTAATGTAAGAAATAACTTTTACAAAGCATGTCATGTAATTGAACCTCAACTCAAAATTGTGACATTGCCATTGTGTTTGGAATGCAATTTCTGGTCAAAATGACTACCCACATGATGTGTTTATGACCTATAACTCAAAAAATGATTTTTCCCTCTTTTTAATCATTTGAAAAAAAACCTTCTTTTTAGGCCATTTTGAAGCACTTTGTGAAATAAGCTCATTCAACCCACCATGACTTCACATCTGACCTAAAAACATCATTCTAAGCACATTTCATGTAGAACAATTTTTCATTTGAAGAGTGGAAGATGGAGATTCTGGCACATTCTTGAAAATGACCTATAATTCAACTTTCCCAAAATACCCCTGGATTGCCAAGATCATAACTTGAGTTCCACAAATATTCTTGAGGACTTCTAGTACTCAAATTAAAGCTAAGATCAAGACCTGCAATACTTATGTTGGCCAAGAATCAATTGGAAAACTCCTTGAGGGGAAAAAGTTACTTGGAAGTCAAGTGACTTTCACAGATAAATTTCAGTGTCCTCTGGTGACTTGTAACTTGCAAGAACCATAACTTGAGTTCTACAAATCTTCTTGAAGACTTATAGTACTCAAATTAAAGGTATTGAGAAGCTCTACAAGTTTCATGTTGGCCAAAGATCCATTTGAAACTTGTATTTTGACTTATGTGGCTTTGAAGTTAGGCACTAAAAAGGGGATTTTACACTGAAACCCTAATTTAGCAACTTCCCACATCCTTGATCTTTCTCTGCTTAATCTTGGCACAACACCACACATGTATCAACACACCAATTCATAAACCCTATGACCACAGGGTAGGCTTTGATTCTCTCCAATTACTCAATTGACCTAGAGTTACCCAGATAAACCCTAATTGTACACACCTCAACCATGGCTCTTGAACTTGATACAATGACTTGTTTAAGCTCCTTCTTGACTTTCTAGAGACTCATTTAGCTTCATTAACACATCATAACCTTGATCAAGACTCCTTAAACCCTGGAGGCTCCTCAGATACCTCCTCACACTTGAAGATAGGCCTCATACAGATGATCAAACTCCCCAAGGACACCCTCTTTTGACATGATACTCTTGATGACTTTTCTATTTTGTGTGAACCTCCAGCTAGGCTCTTTCTTTCATATCTCACCCTTGATCCCCTGCACAATTAATGATGCTATACTATGCCAATGTTAGGGCTATGTTATGCTATGCAAATGAAATGTAATGAAACATAAATCAGGCAAGAAAAGTTTAAGCAAATTTTGGGGTGCAACACAAAGCAGGCATTTTCTAAAGAAAAGCGAGCATCGAACCTGTAGCCCGGATCCACCAAAGCTGATATTCTGCTAACTAAAACAGGCATTCGCTAAATAAAAGTGAGCATCGAACCTGAAGGCCGGATCAACAAAAGTTGATCTTCTGCTAATCTAAGCAGGCATTCGCTAAATAAAAGCGAGCATCAAACCCGAAGGCTGGATCAACCGAAGCTGATCTTCTGCTCCTCAAAGCAAGCATTCGCTAAATAAAAGCGAGCATCGAACCTGAAGGCCAGATCAACCAAAGCTGATCTTCTGCTAACCAAAGCAGGCATTCGCTAAATAAAAGCGAGTATCGAACCCGAAGGTCGGATCAACCGAAGCTGATCTTCTGCTATCCAAAGCAGGCATTCCCTAATAAAAGCGAGCATCGAACCCCGAAGGCCGGATCACCCAAGATGATCTTTTGCTAACCAAAGCAGGGATTTTCTAAAGAAAAGTGAGCATCGAACCTGTAGCCCGGATCAACCGAAGCTGATATTCTGCTAACTAAAACAGGCATTCCTTAAATAAAAGCGAGCATCAAACCCGAAGGCCGGATCAACAGAAGCTGATCTTCTGCTAATCTAAGCAGGCATTCCCTAAATAAAAGCGAGCATCAAACCCGAAAGCTGGATTAACCGAAGCTGATCTTCTGCTCCTCAAAGCAGGCATTCGCTAAATAAAAGCGAGCATCGAAACCGATGGCCGGATCAACCAAAGCTGATATTCTGCTAACCAAAGCAGGCATTCGCTAAATAAAAGCGAGTATCGAACCCGAAGATCGGATCAACCGAAGTTGATCTTCTGCTATCCAAAGCAGGCATTCCCTAATAAGAGCGAGCATCGAACCCGAAAGCCGGATCAACCGAAGCTAATCTTTTGCTAACCAAAGCAGCCATTTTCTAAAGAAAAGCGAGCATCGAACCTGTAGCCCGGATCAACCGAAGCTGATATTCAGCTAACTAAAACAGGCATTCGCTAAATAAAAGCGAGCTTCGAACCTGAAGGCCAGATCAACAGAAGCTGATCTTCTGCTAATCTAAGCAGGCATTCGCTAAATAAAAGCGAGCATCAAACCCGAAGGCTGGATCAACCGAAGCTGATCTTCTACTCCTCAAAGCAGGCATTTGCTAAATAAAAGCGAGCATCGAACCTGAAGGTCGGATCAACCAAAGCTGATCTTCTGCTAACCAAAGCATGCATTCGCTAAATAAAAGCGAGTATCGAACCCGAAGGTCGGATCAACCGAAGATGATCTTCTGCTATCCAAAGCAGGCATTCCCCAATAAAAGCGAGCATCGAACCCGAAGGCCGGATCACCCAAGCTGATCTTTTGCTAACCAAAGAGGGCATTTCTAAAGAAAAGCGAGCATTGAACCTGTAGCCCGGATCAACCGAAGCTGATATTCTGCTAACTAAAACAGGTATTCGCTAAATAAAAGCGAGCATTGAACCCGAAGGCCGGATCAACAGAAGCTTATCTTCTGCTAATCTAAGCAGGCATTTGCTAAATAAAAGCGAGCATCAAACCCGAAGGCTTGAACAACCGAAGCTGATCTTCTGCTCATCAAAGCAGGCATTCGCTAAATAAAAGCGAGCGTCGAACCTGAAGGCCTGACCAACCAAAACTGATCTTCTGCTAACCAAAGCAGGCATTCGCTAAATAAAAGCGAGCATCGAACCTGAAGGCCGGATCAACCAAAGCTGATCTTCTGCTCTCCAAGACATGCATTCCGTAATAAAAGCGACCATCGAACCCGAAGGCCGGATCAACCGAAGCTGATCTTTTGCTAACCAAAGCAGGCATTTTCTAAAGAAAAGCGAGCATCGAACCTGTAGCCCGGATCAACCGAAGCTGATATTCTGCTAACTAAAACAGGCATTCACTAAATAAAAGCGAGCATCGAACCCGAAGGCCGGATCAACAGAAGATGATCATTCGCTAATCTAAGCAGGCATTCGCTAAATAAAAGCGAGCATCAAACCCGAAGGCTGGATCAATCGAAGCTGATCTTCTGCTCCTCAGAGCAGGCATTTGCTAAATAAAAGCGAGCATCGAACCTGAAGGCCGGATCAACCAAAGCTGATCTTCTGCTAACCAAAGCAGGCATTCGCTAAATAAAAGTGAGTATCGAACCCGAAGGTCGGATCAACCGAAGCTGATCTTCTGCTATCCAAAGCAGGCATTCCCTAATAAAAGCGAGCATCGAACCCGAAGGCCGGATCACCCAAGCTGATCTTTTGCTAACCAAAGAGGGCATTTTCTAAAGAAAAGAGAGCATCGAACCTGTAGCCCGGATCAACCGAGGTTGATATTCTGCTAACTAAAACAGGCATTCGCTAAATAAAAGCGAGCATCGAACCCGAGAAGCTGATCTTCTGCTAATCTAAGCAGGCATTCGCTAAATAAAAGCGAGCATCAAACCCGAAGGCTGGATCAACTGAAGCTGATCTTCTGCTCCTCAAAGCAGGCATTCGCTAAATAAAAGCGAGCATCGAATCCGATAGCCGGATCAACCAAAGCTGATATTCTGCTAACCAAAGCAGGAATTCGCTAAATAAAAGCGAGTATCGAACCCGAAGGTCGGATCAACCGAAGTTGATCTTCTGCTATCCAACGCAGGCATTCCCTAATAAAAGCGAGCATCGAACCCGAAGGCCGGATCAACCGAAGTTGATCTTTTGCTAACCAAAGCAGGCATTTTCTAAAGATAAGCGAGCATCGAACCTGTAGCCTGGATCAACCGAAGCTGATATTCTGCTAACTAAAACAGGCATTCGCTAAATAAAAGCGAGCATCGAACCCGAAGGCCAAATCAATAGAAGCTGATCTTCTGCTAATCTAAGCAGGCATTCGCTAAATAAAAGCGAGCATCAAACCCGAAGGCTGGATCAACCGAAGTTGATCTTCTGCTCCTCAAAGCAGGCATTCGCTAAATAAAAGCGAGCATCGAACCTGAAGGCCTGATCAACCAAAGCTGATCTTCTGCTAACCAAAGCAGGCATTCGCTAAATAAAAGCGAGCATCGAACCTGAAGGTCGGATCAACCAAAGCTGATCTTCTGCTAACCAAAGCAGGTATTCGCTAAATAAAAGCGAGCATCGAACCTGAAGGCCGGATCAACCGAAGCTGATCTTCTGCTATCCAAAGCAGGCATTCCCTAATAAAAGCGAGCATCGAACCCGAAGGCCGGATCAACCGAAGTTGATCTTTTGCTAACCAAAGCAGGCATTTTCTAAAGATAAGCGAGCATCGAACCTGTAGCCTGGATCAACCGAAGCTGATATTCTGCTAACTAAAACAGGCATTCGCTAAATAAAAGCGAGCATCGAACCCGAAGGCCTAATCAATAGAAGCTGATCTTCTGCTAATCTAAGCAGGCATTCGCTAAATAAAAGCGAGCATCAAACCCGAAGGCTGGATCAACCGAAGTTGATCTTCTGCTCCTCAAAGCAGGCATTCGCTAAATAAAAGCGAGCATCGAACCTGAAGGCCTGATCAACCAAAGCTGATCTTCTGCTAACCAAAGCAGGCATTCGCTAAATAAAAGCGAGCATCGAACCTGAAGGTCGGATCAACCAAAGCTGATCTTCTGCTAACCAAAGCAGGTATTCGCTAAATAAAAGCGAGCATCGAACCTGAAGGCCGGATCAACCGAAGTTGATCTTCTGCTATCCAAAGCAGGCATTCCCTAATAAAAGCGAGCATCGAACCCGAAGGCCGGATCAACCGAAGTTGATCTTTTGCTAACCAAAGCAGGCATTTTCTAAAGAAAAGCGAGCATCGAACCTGTAGCCCGGATCAACCGAAGCTGATATTCTGCTAACTAAAACAGGCATTCGCTAAATAAAAGCGAGCATCGAACCCGAAGGCCGGATCAACAGAAGCTGATCTTCTGCTAATCTAAGCAAGCATTTGCTAAATAAAAGCGAGCATCAAACCCGAAGGCTGGATCAACCGAAGCTGATCTTCTGCTCCTCAAAGCAGGCATTCGCTAAATAAAAGCGAGCATCGAACCTGAAGGCCTGATCAACCAAAGTTGATCTTCTGCTAACCAAAGCAGGCATTCGCTAAATAAAAGTGTGCATCGAACCTGAAGGCCGGATATACCAAAGCTGATCTTCTGCTATCCAAGGCAGGCATTCCGTAATAAAAACGACCATCGAACCCGAAGGCCGGATCAACCGAAGTTGATCTTTTGCTAACTAAAGCAGGCATTTTCTAAAGAAAAGCGAGCATCGAACCTGTAGCCCGGAACAACCGAAGCTGATATTCTGCTAATTAAAACAGGCATTCGCTAAATAAAAGCGAGCAAAGAACCCGAAGGCCGGATCAACAGAAGCTGATCTTCTGCTAATCTAAGCAGGCATTCACTAAATAAAAGCGAGCATCAAACCCGAAGGCTGGATCTACCGAAGCTGATCTTCTGCTCCTCAAAGCAGGCATTCGCTAAATAAAAGCGAGCATCGAACCCGAAGGCCGGATCAACCAAAGCTGATATTCTGCTAACCAAAGCAAGCATTCGCTAAATAAAGCGAGTATCAAACCCGAAGGTCGGATCAACCGAAGCTGATCTTCTGCTATCCAAAGCAGGCATTCCCTAATAAAAGCGAGCATCAAACCCGAAGGCCGGATCAACCGAAGCTGATCTTTTTCTAACCAAAGCAGGCATTTTCTAAAGAAAAGCGAGCATCGAACCTGTAGCCCGGATCAACCGAAGCTGATATTCTGCTAACTAAAACAGGCATTCGCTAAATAAAAGCGAGCATCGAACCCGAAGGCCGGATCAACAGAAGCTGATCTTCAGCTAATCTAAGCACGCATTCGCTAAATAAAAGCGAGCATCAAACCCGAAGCCTGGATCAACCGAAGCTGATCTTCTGCTCCTGAAAGCAGGCATTTGCTAAATAAAAGCGAGCATCGAACCTGAAGGCCGGATCAACCAAAGTTGATCTTCTGCTAACCAAAGCATGCATTCGCTAAATAAAAGCGAGTATCGAACTCGAAGGTCAGATCAACCGAAGCTGATCTTCTGCTATCCAAAGCAGGCATTCCCCAATAAAAGCGAGCATCGAACCCGAAGGCCGGATCACCCAAGCTGATCTTTTGTTAACCAAAGCAGGCATTTTCTAAAGAAAAGCGAGCATCGAACCTGTAGCCCGGATCAACCGAAGTTGATATTCTGCTAACTAAAACAGGCATTCTCTAAAGAAACGCGAGCATCGAGCCCGAAGGCCGGATCAACATAAGCTGATCTTCTGCTAATCTAAGCAGGCATTCGCTAAATAAAAGCGAGCATCAAACCCGAAGGCTGGATCAATCGAAGTTGATCTTCTGCTCCTCAAAGCAGGCATTTGCTAAATAAAAGCGAGCATCGAACCTGAAGGTCGGATCAACCAAAGCTGATCTTCTACTAACCAAAGCAGGCATTCGCTAAATAAAAGCGAGCATCGAACCTGAAGGCCGGATCAACCGAAGCTGATCTTCTGCTATCCAAAGCAGGCATTCCCTAATAAAAGCGAGCATCGAACCCGAAGGCCGGATCAACCGAAGCTGATCTTTTGCTAACCAAAGCAGGCATTTTCTAAAGAAAAGCGAACATCGAACCTGTAGCCCGGATCAACCGAAGCTGATATTCTGCTAACTAAAACAGGCATTCGCTAAATAAAAGCGAGCATCGAACCCGAAGGCCGGATCAACAGAAGTTGATCTTCTGCTAATCTAAGCAGGCATTCGCTAAATAAAAGCGAGCATCAAACCCGAAGGCTGGATCAACCGAAGTTGATCTTCTGCTCCTCAAAGCAGGCATTCGCTAAATAAAAGCGAGCATCGAACCTGAAGGCCTGATCAACCAAAGCTGATCTTCTGCTAACCAAAGCAGGCATTCGCTAAATAAAAGCGAGCATCGAACCTGAAGGCCGGATCAACCAAAGCTGATCTTGTGCTATCCAAGGCAGGCATTCCGTAATAAAAGCGAGCATCGAACCCGAAGGCCGGATCTACCAAAGCTGATCTTTTGCTAACCAAAGCAGGCAATTTCTAAAGAAAAGCGAGCATCGAACCCGAAGGCCGGATCTACCGAAGCTGATCTTTTGCTAACCAAAGCAGGCATTTTCTAAAGAAAAGCGAGCATCGAACCTGTAGCCCGGAACAACCGAAGCTGATATTCTGCTAATTAAAACAGGCATTCGGTAAATAAAAGCGAGCATCGAACCCGAAGGCCGGATCAACAGAAGCGGATCTTCTGCTAATCTAAGCAGGCATTCGCTAAATAAAAGCGAGCATCGAACCCGAAGGCCGGATCAACCAAAGTTGATATTCTGCTAACCAAAGCAGGCATTCGCTAAATAAAAGCGAGTATCGAACCCGAAGGTCGGATCAACCGAAGCTGATCTTCTGCTATCCAAAGCAGGCATTCCCTAATAAAAGAGAGCATCGAACCCGAAGGCCGGATCAACCGAAGCTGATCTTTTGCTAACCAAAGCAGGCATTTTCTAAAGAAAAGCGAGCATCGAACCTGTAGCCCGGATCAACCGAAGCTGATATTCTGCTAATTAAAACAGGCATTCGCTAAATAAAAGCGAGCATCGAACCCGAAGGCCGGATCAACAGAAGCTGATCTTCTGCTAATCTAAGCAAGCATTTGCTAAATAAAAGCGAGCATCAAACCCGAAGGCTGGATCAACCGAAGCTGATCTTCTGCTCCTCAAAGCAGGCATTCGCTAAATAAAAGCGAGCATCGAACCTGAAGGCCTGATCAACCAAAGTTGATCTTCTGCTAACCAAAGCAGGCATTCGCTAAATAAAAGCGTGCATCGAACCTGAAGGCCGGATATACCAAAGCTGATCTTCTGCTATCCAAGGCAGGCATTCCGTAATAAAAACGACCATCGAACCCGAAGGCCGGATCAACCGAAGTTGATCTTTTGCTAACTAAAGCAGGCATTTTCTAAAGAAAAGCGAGCATCGAACCTGTAGCCCGGAACAACCGAAGCTGATATTCTGCTAATTAAAACAGGCATTCGCTAAATAAAAGCGAGCAAAGAACCCGAAGGCCGGATCAACAGAAGCTGATCTTCTGCTAATCTAAGCAGGCATTCACTAAATAAAAGCGAGCATCAAACCCGAAGGCTGGATCTACCGAAGCTGATCTTCTGCTCCTCAAAGCAGGCATTCGCTAAATAAAAGCGAGCATCGAACCCGAAGGCCGGATCAACCGAAGCTGATATTCTGCTAACCAAAGCAGGCATTCGCTAAATAAAGCGAGTATTAAACCCGAAGGTCGGATCAACCGAAGCTGATCTTCTGCTATCCAAAGCAGGCATTCCCTAATAAAAGCGAGCATCGAACCCGAAGGCCGGATCAACCGAAGTTGATCTTTTTCTAACCAAAGCAGGCATTTTCTAAAGAAAAGCGAGCATCGAACCTGTAGCCCGGATCAACCGAAGCTGATATTCTGCTAACTAAAACAGGCATTCGCTAAATAAAAGCGAGCATCGAACCCGAAGGCCGGATCAACAGAAGCTGATCTTCTGCTAATCTAAGCACGCATTCGCTAAATAAAAGCGAGCATCAAACCCGAAGGCTGGATCAACCGAAGCTGATCTTCTGCTCCTGAAAGCAGGCATTTGCTAAATAAAAGCGAGCATCGAACCTGAAGGCCGGATCAACCAAAGTTGATCTTCTGCTAACCAAAGCATGCATTCGCTAAATAAAAGCGAGTATCGAACTCGAAGGTCGGATCAACCGAAGCTGATCTTCTGCTATCCAAAGCAGGCATTCCCCAATAAAAGCGAGCATCGAACCCGAAGGCTGGATCACCCAAGCTGATCTTTTGTTAACCAAAGCAGGCATTTTCTAAAGAAAAGCGAGCATCGAACCTGTAGCCCGGATCAACCGAAGCTGATATTCTGCTAACTAAAACAGGCATTCGCTAAATAAAAGCGAGCATCGAACCCGAAGGCCGGATCAACAGAAGCTGATCTTCTGCTAATCTAAGCAAGCATTTGCTAAATAAAAGCGAGCATCAAACCCGAAGGCTGGATCAACCGAAGCTGATCTTCTGCTCCTCAAAGCAGGCATTCGCTAAATAAAAGCGAGCATCGAACCTGAAGGCCTGATCAACCAAAGTTGATCTTCTGCTAACCAAAGCAGGCATTCGCTAAATAAAAGCGTGCATCGAACCTGAAGGCCGGATATACCAAAGCTGATCTTCTGCTATCCAAGGCAGGCATTCCGTAATAAAAACGACCATCGAACCCGAAGGCCGGATCTACCGAAGCTGATCTTTTGCTAACCAAAGCAGGCATTTTTTAAAGAAAAGCGAGCATCGAACCTGTAGCCCGGAACAACCGAAGCTGATATTCTGCTAACTAAAACAGGCATTCGGTAAATAAAAGCGAGCATCGAACCCGAAGGCCGGATCAACAGAAGCGGATCTTCTGCTAATCTAAGCAGGCACTCACTAAATAAAAGCGAGCATCAAACCCGAAGGCCGGATCAACCAAAGTTGATATTCTGCTAACCAAAGCAGGCATTCGCTAAATAAAAGCGAGTATCGAACCCGAAGGTCGGATCAACCGAAGCTGATCTTCTGCTATCCAAAGCAGGCATTCCCTAATAAAAGCGAGCATCGAACCCGAAGGCCGGATCAACCGAAGCTGATCTTTTGCTAACCAAAGCAGGCATTTTCTAAAGAAAAGCGAGCATCGAACCTGTAGCCCGGATCAACCGAAGCTGATATTCTGCTAACTAAAACAGGCATTCGCTAAATAAAGACGAGCATCGAACCCGAAGGCCGGATCAACAGAAGCTGATCTTCTGCTAATCTAAGCAGGCATTCGCTAAATAAAAGCGAGCATCAAACCCGAAGGCTGGATCAACCGAAGCTCATCTTCTGCTCCTCAAAGCAGGCATTTGCTAAATAAAAGCGAGCATCGAATCTGAAGGCCGGATCAACCAAAGCTGATCTTCTGCTAACCAAAGCATGCATTCGCTAAATAAAAGCGAGTATCGAACCCGAAGGTCGGATCAACCGAAGCTGATCTTCTGCTATCCAAAGCAGGCATTCCCCAATAAAAGCAAGCATCGAACCCGAAGGCCGGATCACCCAAGCTGATCTTTTGCTAACCAAAGCAGGCATTTTCTAAAGAAAAGCGAGCATCGAACCTGTAGCCCGGATCAACCGAATTTGATATTCTGCTAACTAAAACAGGCATTCGCTAAATAAAAGCGAGCATCGAACCCGAAGGCCAGATCAACAGAAGCTGATCTTCTGCTAATCTAGCAGGCATTTGCTAAATAAAAGCGAGCATCAAACCCGAATGCTGGATCAACCGAAGCTGATCTTCTGCTCCTCAAAGCAGGCATTCGCTAAATAAAATCGAGCATCGAACCCGATGGCCAGATCAACCAAAGCTGATATTCTGCTAACCAAAGCAGGCATTCGCTAAATAAAAGCGAGTATCGAACCCGAAGGTCGGATCAACCGAAGCTGATCTTCTGCTATCCAAAGCAAGCATTCCCTAATAAAAGCGAGCATCGAACCCGAAGGCCGGATCAACCGAAGCTGATCTTTTGCTAACCAAAGCAGGCATTTTCTAAAGAAAAGCGAGCATCGAACCTGTAGCCCGGATCAACCGAAGCTGATATTCTGCTAACTAAAACAGGCATTCGCTAAATAAAAGCGAGCATCGAACCCGATGGCCGGATCAACAGAAGCTGATATTCTGCTAATCTAACCAGGAATTCGCTAAATAAAAGCGAGCATCAAACCCGAAGGCTGGATCAACCGAAGCTGATCTTCTGCTCCTCAAAGCAGGCATTCGTTAAATAAAAGCGAGCATCGAACCTGAAGGCCTGATCAACCAAAGCTGATCTTCTGCTAACCAAAGCAGGCATTCGCTAAATAAAAGCGAGCATTGAACCTGAAGGCCGAATCAACCAAAGCTGATCTTCTGCTATCCAAGGCAGGCATTCCGTAATAAAAGCGAGCATCGAACCCGAAGGCCGGATCTACCGAAGCTGATCTTTTGCTAACCAAAGCAGGCATTTTCTAAAGAAAAGCGAGCATCGAACCTGTAGCCCGGAACAACCGAAGCTGATATTCTGCTAATTAAAACAGGCATTCGGTAAATAAAAGCGAGCATCGAACCCGAAGGCCGGATCAACAGAAGCGGATCTTCTGCTAATCTAAGCAGGCATTCGCTAAATAAAAGCGAGCATCGAACCCGAAGGCCGGATCAACCAAAGTTGATATTCTGCTAACCAAAGCAGGCATTCGCTAAATAAAAGCGAGTATCGAACCCGAAGGTCGGATCAACCGAAGCTGATCTTCTGCTATCCAAAGCAGGCATTCCCTAATAAAAGAGAGCATCGAACCCGAAGGCCGGATCAACCGAAGCTGATCTTTTGCTAACCAAAGCAGGCATTTTCTAAAGAAAAGCGAGCATCGAACCTGTAGCCCGGATCAACCGAAGCTGATATTCTGCTAACTAAAACAGGCATTCGCTAAATAAAAGCGAGCATCGAACCCGAAGGCCGGATCAACAGAAGCTGATCTTCTGCTAATCTAAGCAAGCATTTGCTAAATAAAAGCGAGCATCAAACCCGAAGGCTGGATCAACCGAAGCTGATCTTCTGCTCCTCAAAGCAGGCATTCGCTAAATAAAAGCGAGCATCGAACCTGAAGGCCTGATCAACCAAAGTTGATCTTCTGCTAACCAAAGCAGGCATTCGCTAAATAAAAGCGTGCATCGAACCTGAAGGCCGGATATACCAAAGCTGATCTTCTGCTATCCAAGGCAGGCATTCCGTAATAAAAACGACCATCGAACCCGAAGGCCGGATCAACCGAAGTTGATCTTTTGCTAACTAAAGCAGGCATTTTCTAAAGAAAAGCGAGCATCGAACCTGTAGCCCGGAACAACCGAAGCTGATATTCTGCTAATTAAAACAGGCATTCGCTAAATAAAAGCGAGCAAAGAACCCGAAGGCCGGATCAACAGAAGCTGATCTTCTGCTAATCTAAGCAGGCATTCACTAAATAAAAGCGAGCATCAAACCCGAAGGCTGGATCTACCGAAGCTGATCTTCTGCTCCTCAAAGCAGGCATTCGCTAAATAAAAGCGAGCATCGAACCCGAAGGCCGGATCAACCAAAGCTGATATTCTGCTAACCAAAGCAGGCATTCGCTAAATAAAGCGAGTATTAAACCCGAAGGTCGGATCAACCGAAGCTGATCTTCTGCTATCCAAAGCAGGCCTTCCCTAATAAAAGCGAGCATCGAACCCGAAGGCCGGATCAACCGAAGTTGATCTTTTTCTAACCAAAGTAGGCATTTTCTAAAGAAAAGCGAGCATCGAACCTGTAGCCCGGATCAACCGAAGCTGATATTCTGCTAACTAAAACAGGCATTCGCTAAATAAAAGCGAGCATCGAACCCGAAGGCCGGATCAACAGAAGCTGATCTTCTGCTAATCTAAGCACGCATTCGCTAAATAAAAGCGAGCATCAAACCCGAAGGCTGGATCAACCGAAGCTGATCTTCTGCTCCTGAAAGCAGGCATTTGCTAAATAAAAGCGAGCATCGAACCTGAAGGCCGGATCAACCAAAGTTGATCTTCTGCTAACCAAAGCATGCATTCGCTAAATAAAAGCGAGTATCGAACTCGAAGGTCGGATCAACCGAAGCTGATCTTCTGCTATCCAAAGCAGGCATTCCCCAATAAAAGCGAGCATCGAACCCGAAGGCTGGATCACCCAAGCTGATCTTTTGTTAACCAAAGCAGGCATTTTCTAAAGAAAAGCGAGCATCGAACCTGTAGCCCGGATCAACCGAAGCTGATATTCTGCTAACTAAAACAGGCATTCGCTAAATAAAAGCGAGCATCGAACCCGAAGGCCGGATCAACAGAAGCTGATCTTCTGCTAATCTAAGCAAGCATTTGCTAAATAAAAGCGAGCATCAAACCCGAAGGCTGGATCAACCGAAGCTGATCTTCTGCTCCTCAAAGCAGGCATTCGCTAAATAAAAGCGAGCATCGAACCTGAAGGCCTGATCAACCAAAGTTGATCTTCTGCTAACCAAAGCAGGCATTCGCTAAATAAAAGCGTGCATCGAACCTGAAGGCCGGATATACCAAAGCTGATCTTCTGCTATCCAAGGCAGGCATTCCGTAATAAAAACGACCATCGAACCCGAAGGCCGGATCAACCGAAGTTGATCTTTTGCTAACTAAAGCAGGCATTTTCTAAAGAAAAGCGAGCATCGAACCTGTAGCCCGGAACAACCGAAGCTGATATTCTGCTAATTAAAACAAGCATTCGCTAAATAAAAGCGAGCAAAGAACCCGAAGGCCGGATCAACAGAAGCTGATCTTCTGCTAATCTAAGCAGGCATTCACTAAATAAAAGCGAGCATCAAACCCGAAGGCTGGATCTACCGAAGCTGATCTTCTGCTCCTCAAAGCAGGCATTCGCTAAATAAAAGCGAGCATCGAACCCGAAGGCCGGATCAACCAAAGCTGATATTCTGCTAACCAAAGCAGGCATTCGCTAAATAAAGCGAGTATCAAACCCGAAGGTCGGATCAACCGAAGCTGATCTTCTGCTATCCAAAGCAGGCATTCCCTAATAAAAGCGAGCATCGAACCCGAAGGCCGGATCAACCGAAGCTGATCTTTTTCTAACCAAAGCAGGCATTTTCTAAAGAAAAGCGAGCATCGAACCTGTAGCCCGGATCAACCGAAGCTGATATTCTGCTAACTAAAACAGGCATTCGCTAAATAAAAGCGAGCATCGAACCCGAAGGCCGGATCAACAGAAGCTGATCTTCTGCTAATCTAAGCACGCATTCGCTAAATAAAAGCGAGCATCAAACCCGAAGGCTGGATCAACCGAAGCTGATCTTCTGCTCCTGAAAGCAGGCATTTGCTAAATAAAAGCGAGCATCGAACCTGAAGGCCGGATCAACCAAAGTTGATCTTCTGCTAACCAAAGCATGCATTCGCTAAATAAAAGCGAGTATCGAACTCGAAGGTCGGATCAACCGAAGCTGATCTTCTGCTATCCAAAGCAGGCATTCCCCAATAAAAGCGAGCATCGAACCCGAAGGCCGGATCACCCAAGCTGATCTTTTGTTAACCAAAGCAGGCATTTTCTAAAGAAAAGCGAGCATCGAACCTGTAGCCCGGATCAACCGAAGTTGATATTCTGCTAACTAAAACAGGCATTCTCTAAAGAAACGCGAGCATCGAGCCCGAAGGTCGGATCAACAGAAGCTGATCTTCTGCTAATCTAAGCAGGCATTCGCTAAATAAAAGCGAGCATCAAACCCGAAGGCTGGATCAACCGAAGTTGATCTTCTGCTCCTCAAAGCAGGCATTTGCTAAATAAAAGCGAGCATCGAACCTGAAGGTCGGATCAACCAAAGCTGATCTTCTACTAACCAAAGCAGGCATTCGCTAAATAAAAGCGAGCATCGAACCTGAAGGTCGGATCAACCGAAGCTGATCTTCTGCTATCCAAAGCAGGCATTCCCTAATAAAAGCGAGCATCGAACCCGAAGGCCGGATCAACCGAAGCTGATCTTTTGCTAACCAAAGCAGGTATTTTCTAAAGAAAAGCGAGCATCGAACCTGTAGCCCGGATCAACCGAAGCTGATATTCTGCTAACTAAAACAGGCATTCACTAAATAAAAGCGAGCATCGAACCCGAAGGCCGGATCAACAGAAGCTGATCTTCTGCTAATCTAAGCAGGCATTCGCTAAATAAAAGCGAGCATCAAACCCGAAGGCTGGATCAACCGAAGCTGATCTTCTGCTCCTCAAATCAGGCATTCGCTAAATAAAAGCGAGCATCGAACCTGAAGGCCTGATCAACCAAAGCTGATCTTCTGCAAACCAAAGCAGGCATTCGCTAAATAAAAGCGAGCATCGAACCTGAAGGCCGGATCAACCAAAGCTGATCTTGTGCTATCCAAGGCAGGCATTTCGTAATAAAAGCGAGCATCGAACCCGAAGGCCGGATCTACCGAAGCTGATCTTTTGCTAACCAAAGCAGGCAATTTCTAAAGAAAAGCGAGCATCGAACCTGTAGCCCGGATCAACCGAAGCTGATATTCTGCTAACTAAAACAGGCATTCGCTAAATAAAAGCGAGCATCGAACCCGAAGTCCGGATCAACAGAAGCTGATCTTCTGCTAATCTAAGCAGGCATTCGCTAAATAAAAGCGAGCATCAAACCCGAAGGTTGGATCAACCGAAGCTGATCTTCTGCTCCTCAAAGCAGGCATTCGCTAAATAAAAGCGAGCATCGAACCTGAAGGCCTGATCAACCAAAGTTGATCTTCTGCTAACCAAAGCAGGCATTCGCTAAATAAAAGCGAGCATCGAACCTGAAGGCTGGATCAACCAAAGCTGATCTTCTGCTATCCAAGGCAGGCATTCCGTAATAAAAGCGAGCATCGAACCAGAAGGCCGGATCAACCGAAGCTGATCTTTTGCTAACCAAAGCAGGCATTTTCTAAAGAAAAGCGAGCATCGAACCTGTAGCCCGGATCAACCGAAGTTGATATTCTGCTAACTAAAACAGGCATTCGCTAAATAAAAGCGAGCATCGAACCCGATGGCCGGATCAACAGAAGCTGATCTTCTGCTAATCTAAGCAGGCATTTGCTAAATAAAAGCGAGCATCAAACCCGAATGCTGGATCAACCGAAGCTGATCTTCTGCTCCTCAAAGCAGGCATTCGCTAAATAAAATCGAGCATCGAACCCGACGGCCAGATCAACCAAAGCTGATATTCTGCTAACCAAAGCAGGCATTCGCTAAATAAAAGCGAGCATTGAACCTGAAGGCTGGATCAACCAAAGCTGATCTTCTGCTATCCAAGGCAGGCATTCCGTAATAAAAGCGAGCATCGAACCCGAAGGCCGGATCTACCGAAGCTGATCTTTTGCTAACCAAAGCAGGCATTTTCTAAAGAAAAGCGAGCATCGAACCTGTAGCCCGGAACAACCGAAGCTGATATTCTGCTAACTAAAACAGGCATTCGGTAAATAAAAGCGAGCATCGAACCCGAAGGCCGGATCAACAAAAGCGGATCTTCTGCTAATCTAAGCAGGCATTCACTAAATAAAAGCGAGCATCAAACCCGAAGGCCGGATCAACCAAAGTTGATATTCTGCTAACCAAAGCAGGCATTCGCTAAATAAAAGCGAGTATCGAACCCGAAGGTCGGATCAACCGAAGCTGATCTTCTGCTATCCAAAGCAGGCATTCCCTAATAAAAGCGAGCATCTAACCCGAAGGCCGGATCAACCGAAGTTGATCTTTTGCTAACCAAAGCAGGCATTTTCTAAAGAAAAGCGAGCATCGAACCTGTAGCCCGGATCAACCGAAGCTGATATTCTGCTAACTAAAACAGGCATTCGCTAAATAAAGACGAGCATCGAACCCGAAGGCCGGATCAACAGAAGCTGATCTTCTGCTAATCTAAGCAGGCATTCGCTAAATAAAAGCGAGCATCAAACCCGAAGGCTGGATCAACCGAAGCTCATCTTCTGCTCCTCAAAGCAGGCATTTGCTAAATAAAAGCGAGCATCGAACCTGAAGGCCGGATCAACCAAAGCTGATCTTCTGCTAACCAAAGCATGCATTCGCTAAATAAAAGCGAGTATCGAACCCGAAGGTCGGATCAACCGAAGCTGATCTTCTGCTATCCAAAGCAGGCATTCCCCAATAAAAGCGAGCATCGAACCCGAAGGCCGGATCACCCAAGCTGATCTTTTGCTAACCAAAGCAGGCATTTTCTAAAGAAAAGCGAGCATCGAACCTGTAGCCCGGATCAACCGAAGTTGATATTCTGCTAACTAAAACAGGCATTCGCTAAATAAAAGCGAGCATCGAACCCGAAGGCCAGATCAACAGAAGCTGATCTTCTGCTAATCTAGCAGGCATTTGCTAAATAAAAGCGAGCATCAAACCCGAATGCTGGATCAACCGAAGCTGATCTTCTGCTCCTCAAAGCAGGCATTCGCTAAATAAAATCGAGCATCGAACCCGATGGCCAGATCAACCAAAGCTGATATTCTGCTAACCAAAGCAGGCATTCGCTAAATAAAAGCGAGTATCGAACCCGAAGGTCGGATCAACCGAAGCTGATCTTCTGCTATCCAAAGCAGGCATTCCCTAATAAAAGCGAGCATCGAACCCGAAGGCCGGATCAACCGAAGCTGATCTTTTGCTAACCAAAGCAGGCATTTTCTAAAGAAAAGCGAGCATCGAACCTGTAGCCTGGATCAACCGAAGCTGATATTCTGCTAACTAAAACAGGCATTCGCTAAATAAAAGCGAGCATCGAACCCGATGGCCGGATCAACAGAAGCTGATATTCTGCTAATCTAAGCAGGCATTCGCTAAATAAAAGCGAGCATCAAACCCGAAGGCTGGATCAACCGAAGTTGATCTTCTGCTCCTCAAAGCAGGCATTCGTTAAATAAAAGCGAGCATCGAACCTGAAGGCCTGATCAACCAAAGCTGATCTTCTAATAACCAAAGCAGGCATTCGCTAAATAAAAGCGAGCATTGAACCTGAAGGCCGAATCAACCAAAGCTGATCTTCTGCTATCCAAGGCAGGCATTCCGTAATAAAAGCGAGCATCGAACCCGAAGGCCGGATTTACCGAAGCTGATCTTTTGCTAACCAAAGCAGGCATTTTCTAAAGAAAAGCGAGCATCGAACCTGTAGCCCGGAACAACCGAAGCTGATATTCTGCTAACTAAAACAGGCATTCGGTAAATAAAAGCGAGCATCGAACCCGAAGGCCGGATCAACAGAAGCGGATCTTCTGCTAATCTAAGCAGGCATTCGCTAAATAAAAGCGAGCATCGAACCCGAAGGCCGGATCAACCAAAGTTGATATTCTGCTAACCAAAGCAGGCATTCGCTAAATAAAAGCGAGTATCGAACCCGAAGGTCGGATCAACCGAAGCTGATCTTCTGCTATCCAAAGCAGGCATTCCCTAATAAAAGAGAGCATCGAACCCGAAGGCCGGATCAACCGAAGCTGATCTTTTGCTAACCAAAGCAGGCATTTTCTAAAGAAAAGCGAGCATCGAACCTGTAGCCCGGATCAACCGAAGCTGATATTCTGCTAACTAAAACAGGCATTCGCTAAATAAAGACGAGCATCGAACCCGAAGGCCGGATCAACAAAAGCTGATCTTCTGCTAATCTAAGCAGGCATTCGCTAAATAAAAGCGAGCATCAAACCCGAAGGCTGGATCAACCGAAGCTGATCTTCTGCTCCTCAAAGCAGGCATTCGTTAAATAAAAGCGAGCATCGAACCTGAAGGCCTGATCAACCAAAGCTGATCTTCTGCTAACCAAAGCAGGCATTCGCTAAATAAAAGCGAGCATTGAACCTGAAGGCCGAATCAACCAAAGCTGATCTTCTGCTATCCAAGGCAGGCATTCCGTAATAAAAGCGAGCATCGAACCCGAAGGCCGGATCTACCGAAGCTGATCTTTTGCTAACCAAAGCAGGCATTTTCTAAAGAAAAGCGAGCATCGAACCTGTAGCCCGGAACAACCGAAGCTGATATTCTGCTAACTAAAACAGGCATTCGGTAAATAAAAGCGAGCATCGAACCCGAAGGCCGGATCAACAGAAGCGGATCTTCTGCTAATCTAAGCAGGCATTCGCTAAATAAAAGCGAGCATCGAACCCGAAGGCCGGATCAACCAAAGTTGATATTCTGCTAACCAAAGCAGGCATTCGCTAAATAAAAGCGAGTATCGAACCCGAAGGTCGGATCAACCGAAGCTGATCTTCTGCTATCCAAAGCAGGCATTCCCTAATAAAAGAGAGCATCGAACCCGAAGGCCGGATCAACCGAAGCTGATCTTTTGCTAACCAAAGCAGGCATTTTCTAAAGAAAAGCGAGCATCGAACCTGTAGCCCGGATCAACCGAAGCTGATATTCTGCTAACTAAAACAGGCATTCGCTAAATAAAGACGAGCATCGAACCCGAAGGCCGGATCAACAGAAGCTGATCTTCTGCTAATCTAAGCAGGCATTCGCTAAATAAAAGCGAGCATCAAACCCGAAGGCTGGATCAACCGAAGTTGATCTTCTGCTCCTCAAAGCAGGCATTTGCTAAATAAAAGCGAGCATCGAACCTGAAGGCCGGATCAACCAAAGCTGATCTTCTGCTAACCAAAGCATGCATTCGCTAAATAAAAGCGAGTATCGAACCCGAAGGTCGGATCAACCGAAGCTGATCTTCTGCTATCCAAAGCAGGCATTCCCCAATAAAAGCGAGCATCGAACCCGAAGGCCGGATCACCCAAGCTGATCTTTTGCTAACCAAAGCAGGCATTTTCTAAAGAAAAGCGAGCATCGAACCTGTAGCCCGGATCAACCGAAGTTGATATTCTGCTAACTAAAACAGGCATTCGCTAAATAAAAGCGAGCATCGAACCCGAAGGCCAGATCAACAGAAGCTGATCTTCTGCTAATCTAGCAGGCATTTGCTAAATAAAAGCGAGCATCAAACCCGAATGCTGGATCAACCGAAGCTGATCTTCTGCTCCTCAAAGCAGGCATTCGCTAAATAAAATCGAGCATCGAACCCGATGGCCAGATCAACCAAAGCTGATATTCTGCTAACCAAAGCAGGCATTCGCTAAATAAAAGCGAGTATCGAACCCGAAGGTCGGATCAACCGAAGCTGATCTTCTGCTATCCAAAGCAGGCATTCCCTAATAAAAGCGAGCATCGAACCCGAAGGCCGGATCAACCGAAGCTGATCTTTTGCTAACCAAAGCAGGCATTTTCTAAAGAAAAGCGAGCATCGAACCTGTAGCCCGGATCAACCGAAGCTGATATTCTGCTAACTAAAACAGGCATTCGCTAAATAAAAGCGAGCATCGAACCCGATGGCCGGATCAACAGAAGCTGATATTCTGCTAATCTAAGCAGGCATTCGCTAAATAAAAGCGAGCATCAAACCCGAAGGCTGGATCAACCGAAGCTGATCTTCTGCTCCTCAAAGCAGGCATTCGTTAAATAAAAGCGAGCATCGAACCTGAAGGCCTGATCAACCAAAGCTGATCTTCTGCTAACCAAAGCAGGCATTCGCTAAATAAAAGCAAGCATTGAACCTGAAGGCCGAATCAACCAAAGTTGATCTTCTGCTATCCAAGGCAGGCATTCCGTAATAAAAGCGAGCATCGAACCCGAAGGCCGGATCTACCGAAGCTGATCTTTTGCTAACTAAAGCAGGCATTTTCTAAAGAAAAGCGAGCATCGAACCTGTAGCCCGGAACAACCGAAGCTGATATTCTGCTAACTAAAACAGGCATTCGGTAAATAAAAGCGAGCATCGAACCCGAAGGCCGGATCAACAGAAGCGGATCTTCTGCTAATCTAAGCAGGCATTCGCTAAATAAAAGCGAGCATCGAACCCGAAGGCCGGATCAACCAAAGTTGATATTCTGCTAACCAAAGCAGGCATTCGCTAAATAAAAGCGAGTATCGAACCCGAAGGTCGGATCAACCGAAGCTGATCTTCTGCTATCCAAAGCAGGCATTCCCTAATAAAAGAGAGCATCGAACCCGAAGGCCGGATCAACCGAAGCTGATCTTTTGCTAACCAAAGCAGGCATTTTCTAAAGAAAAGCGAGCATCGAACCTGTAGCCCGGATCAACCGAAGCTGATATTCTGCTAACTAAAACAGGCATTCGCTAAATAAAGACGAGCATCGAACCCGAAGGCCGGATCAACAGAAGCTGATCTTCTGCTAATCTAAGCAGGCATTCGCTAAATAAAAGCGAGCATCAAACCCGAAGGATGGATCAACCGAAGCTGATCTTCTGCTCCTCAAAGCAGGCATTTGCTAAATAAAAGCGAGCATCGAACCTGAAGGCCGGTTCAACCAAAGCTGATCTTCTGCTAACCAAAGCATGCATTCGCTAAATAAAAGCGAGTATCGAACCCGAAGGTCGGATCAACCGAAGCTGATCTTCTGCTATCCAAAGCAGGCATTCCCCAATAAAAGCGAGCATCGAACCCGAAGGCCGGATCACCCAAGCTGATCTTTTGCTAACCAAAGCAGGCATTTTCTAAAGAAAAGCGAGCATCGAACCTGTAGCCCGGATCAACCAAAGTTGATATTCTGCTAACTAAAACAGGCATTCGCTAAATAAAAGCGAGCGTCGAGCCCGAAGGCCGGATCAACAAAAGCTGATCTTCTGCTAATCTAAGTAGGCATTCGCTAAATAAAAGCGAGCATCAAACCCGAAGGCTGGATCAACCGAAGCTGATATTCTGCTCCTCAAAGCAGGCATTTGCTAAATAAAAGCGAGCATCGAACCTGAAGGTCGGATCAACCAAAGTTGATCTTCTGCTAACCAAAGCAGGCATTCGCTAAGTAAAAGCAAGCATCGAACCTGAAGGCCGGATCAATCGAAGCTGATCTTCTGCTATCCAAAGCAGGCATTCCCTAATAAAAGCGAGCATCGAACCCGAAGGCCGGATCAAACGAAGCTGATCTTTTGCTAACCAAAGCAGGAATTTTCTAAAGAAAAGCGAGCATCGAACCTGTAGCCCGGATCAACCGAAGCTGATATTCTGCTAACTAAAACAGGCATTCGCTAAATAAATGCGAGCATCGAACCCGATGGCCGGATCAACAGAAGCTGATCTTCTGCTAATCTAAGCAGGCATTCGCTAAATAAAAGCGAGCATCAAACCCGAAGGCTGGATCAACCGAAGCTGATTTTCTTCTCCTCAAAGCAGGCATTCGCTAAATAAAAGCGAGCATCGAACCCGAAGGCCGGATCAACCAAAGTTGATATTCTGCTATCCAAAGCAGGCATTCCCTAATAAAAGAGAGCATCGAACCCGAAGGCCGGATCAACCGAAGCTGATCTTTTGCTAACCAAAGCAGGCATTTTCTAAAGAAAAGCGAGCATCGAACCTGTAGCCCGGATCAGCCAAAGCTGATATTCTGCTAACTAAAACAGGCATTCGCTAAATAAAGACGAGCATCGAACCCGAAGGCCGGATCAACAGAAGCTGATCTTCTGCTAATCTAAGCAGGCATTCGCTAAATAAAAGCGAGCATCAAACCCGAAGGCTGGATCAACCGAAGCTGATCTTCTGCTCCTCAAAGCAGGCATTTGCTAAATAAAAGCGAGCATCGAACCTGAAGGACGGATCAACCAAAGCTGATCTTCTGCTAACCAAAGCATGCATTCGCTAAATAAAAGCGAGTATCGAACCCGAAGGTCGGATCAACCGAAGCTGATCTTCTGCTATACAAAGCAGGCATTCCCCAATAAAAGCGAGCATCGAACCCGAAGGCCGGATCACCCAAGCTGATCTTTTGCTAACCAAAGCAGGCATTCGCTAAGTAAAAGCGAGCATCGAACCTGAAGGCCGGATCAATCGAAGCTGATCTTCTGCTATCCAAAGCAGGCATTCCCTAATAAAAGCGAGCATCGAACCCGAAGGCCGGATCAACCGAAGCTGATCTTTTGCTAACCGAAGCAGGCATTTTCTAAAGAAAAGCGAGCATCGAACCTTTAGCCCGGATCAACCGAAGCTGATATTCTGCTAACTAAAACAGGCATTCGCTAAATAAAAGCGAGCATCAAACCCGAAGGCTGGATCAACCGAAGCTGATCTTCTGCTCCTCAAAGCAGGCATTTGCTAAATAAAAGCGAGCATCGAACCTGAAGGCCGGATCAACCAAAGTTGATCTTCTGCTAACCAAAGCAGGCATTCACTAAATAAAAGCGAGTATCGAACCCGAAGGTCGGATCAACCGAAGCTGATCTTCTGCTATCCAAAGCAGGCATTCCCCAATAAAAGCGAGCATCGAAACCGAAGGCCGGATCACCCAAGCTGATCTTTTGCTAACCAAAGCAGGCATTTTCTAAAGAAAAGCGAGCATCGAACCTGTAGCCCGGAACAACCGAAGTTGATATTTTGCTAACTAAAACAGGCATTCGTTAAATAAAAGCGAGCATCGAACCCGAAGGCCGGATTAACAGAAGCTGATCTTCTGCTAATCTAAGCAGGCATTCGCTAAATAAAAGCGAGCATCAAACCCGAAGGCTGGATCAACCGAAGCTGATCTTCTGCTCCTCAAAGCAGGCATTCGCTAAATAAAAGCGAGCATCGAACCCGAAGGCCGGATCAACCAAAGCTGATATTCTGCTAACCAAAGCAGGCATTCACTAAATAAAAGCGAGCATCGAACCCGAAGGCCGGATCAACCGAAGCTGATCTTCTGCTATCAAAAGCAGGCATTCGTTAAATAAAAGCGAGCATAGAACCCGAAGGCCGGATCAACCGAAGCTGATCTTTTGCTAACCAAAGTAGGTATTTTCTAAAGAAAAGCGAGCATCGAACCTGTAGCCCGGAACAACCGAAGCTGATATTCTGCTAACTAAAACAGGCATTCGCTAAATAAAAGCGAGCATCGAACCCAAAGGCCGGATCAACAGAAGCAGATCTTCTGCTAATCTAAGCACGCATTCGCTAAATAAAAGCGAGCATCAAACCCGAAGGCTGGTGTCATACCCTAAATTTGTCCTACCTTTTTGTAATTATTTTCGCTTTTTGTTCCGTGCCATATAGACACGTGTCGTCTCGCAATTGGTCGATTTTGCAAAGATTTATCTTTTGACCAATCAAAGTGTGACACGTGGCCTAAAGGGCGTTTTGGTCTTTTACTTCCATGTTCTCTTTTCCTTTTTTTTGCAATTTTCTCCCCTTTTATTCTTTTTATTTATTTTATTTTATCACCTATTTATTTCTTTTAGATATAGGTTTATTTATGAAAATAGCTTTTATTAAATACTTCCTTTTTATTATTAGATTTAACATTAAATTTATTTTTATTTAATTAGAGTGGGATATCTCTTTTCTTTTAAAATAGAGTTCATTATATTTTTTAAATTAATTTTCTTTTGTGTTTAGTTGTTAAGGTTTAAGTTAATAGTGATAATCATTTTCCTTTTTAGATTATTATTTAGGTTTATTTAAAAAAATGTGTTAGTTATTATTTTGTTTTTATTTATTATTTTATTTTTTCTCGTTTACTTATTTATTTATTATTTTATTTTTATTTTTTCGTCTTTTTATTATTATTTATTATTTTATTTTATTTTTCGTTTTTATTTATAATTAGTAATCTTTTTTTATTTATTATTCATTCTGATTTAATTAGGTTTAGATTTTTTTTTAATATTAGCCAGGTTGGTTTTAAGAGCATTAACTTTTTTAGTGTTTATTTGGTTTCATCAGTAATTTGGCAGCTTTAATAACTGGATCCATTGGTCAGAATTCAAGGCCCATTATGTCATTACTGCGACACTTGTCAGGCTATAAAGCCTAACATATGTCTGCATTTATGGAGGACACATTCCCCAAAACCAGAAAACCCTACAGCCGCCACCTAGCCCTGAGGCCTGCCCTCCAGCCGCCACCTAACCCTAATAGTAACCCTAACCCTAACAGTAGCCCTAACCCTAAATTCATGCAAACACCCACTGTGCTCGCCGGACAAATCACCACGATCGAACTCGCCGGAAATACTCGCCGATAAACTCATGAACATCACCAGAAAACTCAAACCTTCATATCATTTCCCAGAAACTCGCCCATACTCATCAACCTTCATAATGTTCTTCATCATCCATTTCCAGAATTTCCCAGCAATGTTCATACATCCAGATCTGTTTGAACATTCTTCGAACATTCATCCATGTTCATACCATGTTCTTCGCTATTTTCCCCAGACGCTCATCAATGTTCATCATTTTTCGTCGTTTTCTTGCAGTTTTCCAGAATTCACTCACATCTTCATCCCAAAAACCTCCAAACGTTCATCCCTCTTCAGATTCTTCAAACATCTTCAGCCTTAAACTTCATAACATCACCAAACTTTCTTCGATCAAAACACAAACACCAATCTAAAAAAACTTCGTCTCCACATTAACGCTATCCCAGATCAAACTACGACAAAAAACTCCAACACAAATCTACAATAACCCCTCAAACCACAAATGAATCTACCTTCATAAATCTAACCCCAAATCTTCGACCACTTCTTCAGATTTACACTCGAACACACTTCAAACCTTCAACTTGTAAATCTTCAGAAATCATCAACTTTCAACCGAGACCTAGAAAGCTCCACAGATCGACCTGGGTCTAGCGATTCACCATCAGATCGCCATGAACCCCATCGTCATTCGCTTCTGCTTTCCATTCATCGAAGTCGCTAACAGGCTATGCGCAATCCATGAATTGACGCCTTGAAGTTTGGTCGCAACTCCATCTCCAGGATTTGTCGGTCTTCTTCGTCCTCAACGATGACGAACAAGACGATCTGCAGACCTGTCAGCAGAACCTCGAGCATCAACATGCAGCTTCATCTCCAGATTGTCCTTCCTTTGATCATCTTCAAGCCCAACATATTGTAAATCTTGACAGAGAGAGGAATTTTTGTTGTTTAATTTGTCTGTTTGTTGTTTGAACAGGAGAAAGGCGGAAGGGGAGAGGAAGAAGAGTACGGCGGCCAAGGGGAGCTAGGGTTAGGGCAAATGGGAAGAAAATGTTAATTCACAGATTTGGGTTTAGTGGGCCGTTGGCCCACCCGTTCCATTTGGATCACACCCCCGTTTTTTTTTATTATTGTTACTACACCCCTCTATGTTTTTGCTGCTGTTTGAGATTGGGCCTTAGGGCCCATCATGGGGATTTTCAGGTGTACCCCCCCTGGATACTGATGCCCCCTACTATTTTATTACGTTGTAAATTATTTTCAAAACTATTTTTCTAAATCGTTGTTTAAATTTTTTTTTATTATTTACTAAATGTACTTTCAAATTTATTTTAAAAAAAAATGTGTTTTTTCAGTTCTTATTTTAAATGGTTTTATTAAAATATCTTCTTTTCAAATTCATTTATAAATAATTTTGGTCTTTACTCAATTTAATTTTTATTACTAATTTATTTTTTAAATTAAATCGTGAGAAACTAAGTTCTTGAAGTCTAGCACTTCTTGAATTTTTGGATAGTCATTATTAAGGTGTACACCTTAAATAGTGTATTATTCGACCTCTCATTTTCAAAATTATATTTTTCTAACAAAATGTCATGAGAATTTAGCATTCTTTGTGATATTTCCTTTGTTCATTCAAACATTCTCCAAATGAAAAAGGTGTCGTCGAGATCTAGCATTTCGATAATACCCCAATTAATTGGTTGTGAGGCCTACGTCTCATTTATCAAATAATTGTCATTTCTCTCATTTTCAAATCCAATCTCACGTCCTCACATCTCGTACCTTAAACTATTTTCATACCTCATTTCACTTCAAATCTTTTTCAAACATTTTCTTGATCAAACTTCGAAAGAAGAAGGTTCTTGGAGTCTAGCATTCCTTGAATTTTCGAGTGAATAATTCTCGAGGCACGCCCTTTGAGTTATTATTCATTCAATCTTTCGACCTTTTTAAATATCTTTTTTCGATTCACACTTCGAAAGAAGGAGGTTCTTGGAGTCTAGCATTCCTTGAATTTTCGAGTGAATAGCTCTCGAAGCACGCCCTTTGGGTTGTTATTCACTCAACCTTTCGACTTTTTTCAAACTCAACCGTTCTCTATATTCTCCCGAGTCGATTGCTCGTCCGCATTCGCAACCCATTTCTTTCACAATTCCTCGTGGTCTCGATATTAGGAGCACCCTCAGGGACTAATATCGTTTCTCACAACCTTAACACTTGACACGTCGTCAAGTCGGTTCTATCTTCGATCAAATCTTCGACTCATCGTCGAACCAGTTCAAAACAATCCCCTTTTGGCCTCGCATGCCATTCTTCGATCCGATCCTTTCACAAACACATTTTTTAAACTTACGAAAGAGGGATATTCTTAGAATCTAGCATTCTTTGAATATTCGAACGAGTAACTCTTGGGCGCGCCCCCGAGTTGTTATTAGTTCATTCTTTCGTTTTCAAAATATCCAACTCTCATCTTCAACTCATTCAACCCAATTTCCGAAAGAACTGAGTTCTTGGGATCTCGCATTCCTTGAATTCTTGAGTGACAAGCTCTTGAGGCACGCCCTTAGGTTGTTTGTCAGTCACTCTTTCGTCTCTCAACTCAACGTCAAACCAATTTTAACCTCATCTTTTCGTGGTCGTCTCCACGAACTACGGACGCTCTGATTCTTTATTCATTCTTGAATATAAGATACGTAGGCACAAGATTGCGATGATCTTGGCGAGCACACTTCTATCCATCTTCCGTTTTCCCCCATCCTTTCCCGTAGTCGAACTACGACGCTCTGATTTCTCATTCTCGTCCGAATGAGCATACGTAGGCACAAGGGCCCCAATCCTTGGCGAGCACCCTATCTTCTAACCACCCATCTCTCCTTAGCGTCTTTAACCTTTTACCCTACCAATTCTACCTTTAGTAGCGAGAAGAAAACTAGTAAACCTAAACAATACTCCCCACATTTACCTTAAGAGGTTCCCGTCGAGTACGACGGACGTGAGGGGTGCTAATACCTTCCCCTCACGTAACCGACTCCCGAACCCGGAACTTGGTTGCGACAGCCCTGTTCCTGTCCTTTCGTTTTTAAGAGGTTTTCTCGATATTTTCCTCTCCCGTTTATTTCGGGAAAAATAAAGTTCGGTGGCGACTCTGTCGAACCGCATTTTCCGCGCCTTTCACGCGAGGGTCGTATTTCCGAAATGTCTTCGTGATTTTTCGAGGTGCGACAGGTGGCGACTCTGCTGGGGATGCATTGCTCCATGCAAAGAGAGAGTCGAGCCTATCTTTCGGTTTGTGAGGAGTGTTTGTTTTTATTTGTTTTCTTTTTGTATTCGTTCTCTTGTGGTTTTTATTTGTGTTTGTTATCTGGGCCTTTCGGTTCTTGGGACAACGTCATGAGTAAAGCTCTACACCCGAGCTTTGGTAAAAGCAGAGAGAACACATATTTTAGAATTGGTAGTCGAGTAGTGTTAGTCTCTGAGGACTCGCTCCTTGTGGGCCTAGCATGAAAGCTCCTCCAGAGGAGACCTATTCGTAGATCTCGTTGTAACACAGCTAGCCTGTCGCACGACTTGATTAATGAAGGGTCCGTGATTCTGGGAACCTTTTGTTAGAACCAGTTCCGATATTGGTGGTCGTGTAATGTTAGTCTCCAAGGACTCGCTCCTTGTGTGCCTAACACGAGGATCCCGCCCAGGAGAGACCTTATCGTCATTATCGTCGTAATGCAGCCAGCCTGTTGCGTGACGCTAATACGACTAGTGTCCGTGATCCTGGGAACCAAACATAGAAACCATCCCGTGAGTGGGATTATGGGTAGAATGTTTAGACCTTCCCGTATAGGTTGTACCTGTCAGTTTTCTTTGAGCAGGAATTATGGTTACTTATCTGTTACGGTTACCAGCTTCAGGAGTCGTTGGAGTTGTGATCCTGTGATCCTGGATCTTGTATCTTGCATTGCATCTTGCATATCATTTGCATTGCATTTCATATGTTGTGCATTTTGCATCTCCAGTCCTTCAACAGAATCTTATGTCTCCGTTCCTTCTTCTCCAGTAAATCAAGCTGATTCCTCGACACCCGAAGGCCTGATCAACAGAAGCTGATCTTCTGCTAATCTAAGCAGGCATTCGCTAAATAAAAGTGAGCATCAAACCCGAAGGCTGGATCAACCGAAGCTGATCTTCTGCTCCTCAAAGCAGGCATTCGCTAAATAAAAGCGAGCATCGAACCTGAAGGCCGGATCAACCAAAGTTGATCTTCTGCTAACCAAAGCAGGCATTCGCTAAATAAAAGCGAGCATCGAACCTGAAGGCCGAATCAACCAAAGCTGATCTTCTGCTATCCAAGGCAGGCATTCCCTAATAAAAGCGAGCATCGAACCCGAAGGCCGGATCAACCGAAGCTGATCTTTTGCTAACCAAAGCAGGCATTTTCTAAAGAAAAGCGAGCATCGAACCTGTAGCCCAGAACAACCGAAGTTGATATTCTGCTAACTAAAACAGGCATTCGCTAAATAAAAGCGAGCATCGAACCCGAAGCCCGGATCAACAGAAGCTGATCTTCTGCTAATCTAAGCAGGCATTCGCTAAATAAAAGCGAGCATCAAACCCGAAGGCTGGATCAACCGAAGCTGATCTTCTGCTCCTCAAAGCAGGCATTTGCTAAATAAAAGCGAGCATCGAACCTGAAGGACGGATCAACCAAAGCTGATCTTCTGCTAACCAAAGCATGCATTCGCTAAATAAAAGCGAGTATCGAACCCGAAGGTCGGATCAACCGAAGCTGATCTTCTGCTATACAAAGCAGGCATTCCCCAATAAAAGCGAGCATCGAACCCGAAGGCCGGATCACCCAAGCTGATCTTTTGCTAACCAAAGCAGGCATTTTCTAAAGAAAAGCGAGCATCGAACCTGTAGCCCGGATCAACCGAAGTTGATATTCTGCTAACTAAAACAGGCATTCGCTAAATAAAAGCAAGCGTCGAGCCCGAAGGCCGGATCAACAGAAGCTGATCTTCTGCTAATCTAAGCAGGCATTCGCTAAATAAAAGCGAGCATCAAACCCGAAGGCTGGATCAACCGAAGCTGATCTTCTGCTCCTCAAAGCAGGCATTTGCTAAATAAAAGCGAGCATCGAACCTGAAGGTCGGATCAACATAAGTTGATCTTCTGCTAACCAAAGCAGGCATTCGCTAAGTAAAAGCGAGCATCGAACCTAAAGGCCGGATCAATCGAAGCTGATCTTCTGCTATCCAAAGCAGGCATTCCCTAATAAAAGCGAGCATCGAACCCGAAGGCCGGATCAACCGAAGCTGATCTTTTGCTAACCGAAGCAGGCATTTTCTAAAGAAAAGCGAGCATCGAACCTTTAGCCCGGATCAACCGAAGCTGATATTCTGCTAACTAAAACAGGCATTCGCTAAATAAAAGCGAGCATCAAACCCGAAGGCTGGATCAACCGAAGCTGATCTTCTGCTCCTCAAAGCAGGCATTTGCTAAATAAAAGCGAGCATCGAACCTGAAGGCCGGATCAACCAAAGTTGATCTTCTGCTAACCAAAGCAGGCATTCAATAAATAAAAGCGAGTATCGAACCCGAAGGTCGGATCAACCGAAGCTGATCTTCTGCTATCCAAAGCAGGCATTCCCCAATAAAAGCGAGCATCGAACCCGAAGGCCGGATCACCCAAGCTGATCTTTTGCTAACCAAAGCAGGCATTTTCTAAAGAAAAGCGAGCATCGAACCTGTAGCCCGGAACAACCGAATTTGATATTTTGCTAACTAAAACAGGCATTCGTTAAATAAAAGCGAGCATCGAACCCGAAGGCCGGATTAACATAAGCTGATATTCTGCTAATCTAAGCAGGCATTCGCTAAATAAAAGCGAGCATCAAACCCGAAGGCTGGATCAACCGAAGCTGATCTTCTGCTCCTCAAAGCAGGCATTCGCTAAATAAAAGCGAGCATCGAACCCGAAGGCCGAATCAACCAAAGCTGATATTCTGCTAACCAAAGCAGGCATTCACTAAATAAAAGCGAGCATCGAACCCGAAGGCCGGATCAACCGAAGCTGATCTTCTGCTATCAAAAGCAGGCATTCGTTAAATAAAAGCGAGCATAGAACCCGAAGGCCAGATCAACCGAAGCTGATCTTTTGCTAACCAAAGTAGGTATTTTCTAAAGAAAAGCGAGCATCGAACCTGTAGCCCGGAACAACCGAAGCTGATATTCTGCTAACTAAAACAGGCATTCGCTAAATAAAAGCGAGCATCGAACCCAAAGGCCGGATCAACAGAAGCAGATCTTCTGCTAATCTAAGCACGCATTCGCTAAATAAAAGCGAGCATCAAACCCGAAGGCTGGATCAACCGAAGCTGATCTTCTGCTCCTCAAAGCAGGCATTCGCTAAATAAAAGCGAGCATCCAACCCGAAGGCCGGATCAACCAAAGCTGATATTCTGCTAACCAAAGCAGGCATTCGCTAAATAAAAGCGAGCATCGAACCCGAAGGCCGGATCAACCGAAGCTGATCTTCTGCTATCAAAAGCAGGCATTCGTTAAATAAAAGCGAGCATAGAACCCGAAGGCCGGATCAACCGAAGCTGATCTTTTGCTAACCAAAGTAGGCATTTTCTAAAGAAAAGCGAGCATCGAACCTGTAGCCCGGAACAACCGAAGCTGATATTCTGCTAACTAAAACAGGCATTCGCTAAATAAAAGCGAGCATCGAACCCGAAGGCCGGATCAACAGAAGCTGATCTTCTGCTAATCTAAGCAGGCATTCGCTAAATAAAAGCGAGCATCAAACCCGAAGGCTGGATCAACCGAAGCTGATCTTCTGCTCCTCAAAGCAGGCATTCGTTAAATAAAAGCGAGCATCCAACCCGAAGGCCGGATCAACCAAAGCTGATATTCTACTAACCAAAGCAGGCATTCGCTAAATAAAAGCGAGCATCGAACCCGAAGGCCGGATCAACCGAAGCTGATCTTCTGCTATCAAAAGCAGGCATTCGTTAAATAAAAGCGAGCATAGAACCCGAAGGCCGGATCAACCGAAGCTGATCTTTTGCTAACCAAAGTAGGCATTTTCTAAAGAAAAGCGAGCATCGAACCTGTAGCCCGGAACAACCGAAGCTGATATTCTGCTAACTAAAACAGGCATTCGCTAAATAAAAGCGAGCATCGAACCCGAAGGCCGGATCAACAGAAGCTGATCTTCTGCTAATCTAAGCAGGCATTCGCTAAATAAAAGCGAGCATCAAACCCGAAGGCTGGATCAACCGAAGCTGATCTTCTGCTCCTCAAAGCAGGCATTCGCTAAATAAAAGCGAGCATCCAACCCGAAGGCCGGATCAACCAAAGCTGATATTCTGCTAACCAAAGCAGGCATTCGCTAAATAAAAGCGAGCATCGAACCCGAAGGCCGGATCAACCGAAGCTGATCTTCTGCTATCAAAAGCAGGCATTCGTTAAATAAAAGCGAGCATAGAACCCGAAGGCCGGATCAACCGAAGCTGATCTTTTGCTAACCAAAGTAGGCATTTTCTAAAGAAAAGCGAGCATCGAACCTGTAGCCCGGAACAACCGAAGCTGATATTCTGCTAACTAAAACAGGCATTCGCTAAATAAAAGCGAGCATCGAACCCGAAGGCCGGATCAACAGAAGCTGATCTTCTGCTAATCTAAGCAGGCATTCGCTAAATAAAAGCGAGCATCAAACCCGAAGGATGGATCAACCGAAGCTGATCTTCTGCTCCTCAAAGCAGGCATTCGCTAAATAAAAGCGAGCATCCAACCCGAAGGCCGGATCAACCAAAGCTGATATTCTGCTAACCAAAGCAGGCATTCGCTAAATAAAAGCGAGTATCGAACCCGAAGGTCGGATCACCTGAAGCTGATCTTCTGCTATCCAAAGCAGGCAATCCCTTATAAAAGCGAGCATAGAACCCGAAGGCCGGATCAACCGAAGCTGATCTTTTGCTAACCAAAGCAGGCATTTTCAAAAGAAAAGTGAGCATCGAACCTATAGCCCAGATCAACCGAAGCTGATATTCTGCTAACTAAAACAGGCATTCGCTAAATAAAAGCGAGCATCGAACCCGAAGGCCGGATCAACAGAAGCTGATCTTCTGCTAATCTAAGCAGGCATTCGCTAAATAAAAGTGAGCATCAAACCCGAAGGCTGGATCAACCGAAGCTGATCTTCTGCTCCTCAAAGCAGGCATTCGCTAAATAAAAGCGAGCATCGAACCTGAAGGCCGGATCAACCAAAGTTGATCTTCTGCTAACCAAAGCAGGCATTCGCTAAATAAAAGCGAGCATCGAACCTGAAGGCCGAATCAACCAAAGCTGATCTTCTGCTATCCAAGGCAGGCATTCCCTAATAAAAGCGAGCATCGAACCCGAAGGCCGGATCAACCGAAGCTGATCTTTTGCTAACCAAAGCAGGCATTTTCTAAAGAAAAGCGAGCATTGAACCTGTAGCCCGGAACAACCGAAGTTGATATTCTGCTAACTAAAACAGGCATTCGCTAAATAAAAGCGAGCATCGAACCCGAAGGCCGGATCAACAGAAGCTGATCTTCTGCTAATCTAAGCAGGCATTCGCTAAATAAAAGCGAGCATCAAACCCGAAGGCTGGATCAACCGAAGCTGATCTTCTGCTCCTCAAACCAGGCATTCGCTAAATAAAAGCGAGCATCGAACCCGAAGGCCGGATCAACCGAAGCTGATCTTCTGCTATCCAAAGCAGGCATTCGCTAAATAAAAGCGAGTATCGAACCCGAAGGTCGGATCAACCGAAGCTGATCTTCTGCTATCCAAAGCAGGCATTCGCTAAATGATAGCGAGCATCGAACCCGAAGGCGCGATCAACCAAAGTTGATCTTCTGCTAACCAAAGCAGGCATTCGCTAAATAAAAACGACCATCGAACCCGAAGGTCGGATAAACCGAAGCTGATCTTCTGCTAACCAAAGCAGGCATTCGCTTAATAAAAGCAAGGATCAAACCCGAAGGCTCGATCAACAGAAGCTAATCTTCTACTAATCTAAGCAGGCATTCGCTAAATAAAAGTGAGCATCGAACCCGAAGGCTGGATCAACCGAAGCTGATCTTCTGCTCCTCGAAGTAGGCATTCGCTAAATAAAAGCGAGCATCGAATCTGAAGGCCAGATCAATCGAAGCTGATCTTCTGCTAACCAAAGCAGACATTCGCTAATTAAAAGCGAGCATCGAACCCGAAGGCCGGATCAACCGAAGCTGATCTTCTGCTAACCAAAGCAGGCATTCGCTAAATAAAAGCAAGCATCGAACCCAAAGGTCGGTTCAACCGAACGTGATCTCCTGCTATCCAAAGCAGGCATTCGCTAAATAAAGCGAGCATGGATCCCAAAGGCCCGATCAATCAAAGCTGATCTTCTGCTAACCAAAGCAGGCATTTGCTAAATAAAAGCGAGCATCGGACCCGAAGGTCGGATCGACCGAAGCTGATCTTCTGCTATCCAAAGCAGGCATTCGCTAAATAAAAGCGAGCATCGAACCCGAAGGCCCGATCAACCAAAGTGAATCTTCTGCGAACCAAAGCAGGCATTCGCTAAATAAAAGCGAACATCGAACCCGAAGGCCCGATCAATCGAAGCTGATCTTCTGCTAACCAAAGCAGGCATTCACTAAATAAAAGCAAGCATCAAACCCGAAGGGCGGATCAACCGAACTTGATCTTCTGCTATCCAAAGCAGGCATTCGCTAGATAAAGCAAGCATCGAACCCGAAGGCCCGATCAGTCGAAGCTGATCTTCTGCTAACCAAAGCAGGCATTCGCTAAATAAAAGCGAGCATCGAACCCGAAGGTCGGATCAACCGAAGTTGTTCTTCTGCTTACCAAAGCAGGCATTCGCTTAAAAAAAGCAAGCATCGAACCCGGAGGTCGGATCAACCAAACTTGATCTTCTGCTATTCAAAACAGGCATTCGCTAAATATAGTGAGCATCGAACCCGAAGGCCCGATCTATCGAAGTTGATCTTCTGGTAACCAAAGCAGGCATTTGCTAAATAAAAGCGAGCATCGAACCCGAATGCTGGATCAACCGAAGCTGATCTTCTGCTCCTCAAAGCAGGCATTCGCTAAATAAAAGCGAGCATCGAACCCGAAGGCTGGATCAACCGAAGCTGATCTTCTGCTCCTCGAAACAGGCATTCGCTAAATAAAAGCGAGCATCGAACCTGAAGGCCAGATCAACCGAAGCTGATCTTCTGCTATCCAAAGCAGGCATTCCCTTATAAAAGCGAGCATCGAACCCGAAGGCCGGATCAACCGAAGCTGATCTTTTGCTAACCAAAGCAGGCATTTTCTAAAGAAAAGCGAGCATCGAGCCTGTAGCCCGGATCAACCGAAGCTGATATTCTGCTAACTAAAACAGGCATTCGCTAAATAAAAGCGAGCATCGAACCCGAAGGCCGGATCAACAGAAGCTGATCTTCTGCTAATCTAAGCAGGCATTTGCTAAATAAAAGCGAGCATCAAACCCGAACGCTGGATCAACCGAAGCTGATCTTCTGCTCCTCAAAGCAGGCATTCGCTAAATAAAAGCGAGCATCGAACCCGAAGGTCGGATCAACCAAAGCTGATATTCTGTTAACCAAAGCAGGCATTCGCTAAATAAAAGCGAGTATCGAACCCGAAGGTCGGATCAACTGAAGCTGATCTTCTGCTATCAAAAGCAGGCATTCGCTAAGTAAAAGCGAGCATCGAACCCGATGGCCCGATCAACCGAAGCTGATCTTTTGGTAACCAAAGCAGGCATTTTCTAAAGAAAAGCGAGCATTGAACCTGTAGCCCGGATCAACCAAAGCTGATATTCTACTAACTAAAACAGGCATTCGCTAAATAAAAGCGAGCATCGAACCCGAAGGCCGGATCAACAGAAGCTAATCTTCTGCTAATCTAAGCAGGCATTCGCTAAATAAAAGCAAGCATTAAACCCGAAGGCTGGATCAACCGAAGCTGATCTTCTGCTCCTCAAAGCAGGCATTCGCTAAATAAAAGCGAGCATCGAACCCGAAGGCCGGATCAACCAACGCTGATATTCTGCTAACCAAAGCAGGCATTCGCTAAATAAAAGCGAGTATCAAACCCGAAGGTCAGATCAACCGAAGCAGATCTTCTGCTATCCAAAGCAGGCATTCGCTAAATAAAAGCAAGCATCGAACCCGCAGGCCCGATCAACCGAAGTTGATCTTCTGCTAACCAAAGCAGGCATCCGCTAAATAAAAACGACCATCGAACCCGAAGGTCGGATAAACCGAAGCTGATCTTCTGCTAACCAAAGCAGGCATTCGCTTAATAAAAGCAAGGATCAAACCCGAAGGCTCGATCAACAGAAGCTAATCTTCTGCTAATCTAAGCAGGCATTCGCTAAATAAAAGTGAGCATCGAACCCGAAGGCTGGATCAACCGAAGCTGATCTTCTGCTCCTCGAAGCAGGCATTCGCTAAATAAAAGCGAGCATCGAACCTGAAGGCCGGATCAACCGAAGCTTATCTTCTTCTAACCAAAGCAGACATTCGCTAAATAAAAACGAGCATCGAACCCGAAGGTCGGATCAACCGAAGCTGATCTTCTACTAACCAAAGCAGGCATTCGCTAAATAAAAGCAAGCATCGAACCCGAAGGTCGGATCAACCGAACGTGATCTCTTGCTATCCAAAGAAGGCATTCGCTAAATAAAGCGAGCATGGAACCCAAAGGCCCGATCAATCAAAGTTGATCTTCTGCTAACCAAAGCAGGCATTTGCTAAATAAAAGCGAGCATCAGACCCGAAGGTCGGATCAACCGAAGCTGATCTTCTGCTATCCAAAGCAGGCATTCGCTAAATAAAAGCGAACGTCGAACCCGAAGGCCCGATCAATCGAAGCTGATCTTCTGCTAACCAAAGCAGGCATTCGCTAAATAAAAGCGAGCATCGAACCCGAAGGCTGGATCAACCGAAGCTGATCTTCTACTCCTCAAAGCAGGCATTCGCTAAATAAAAGCGAGCATCGAACCCGAAGGCTGGATCAACCGAAGCTGATCTTCTGCTCCTCGAAACAGGCATTCGCTAAATAAAAGCGAGCATCGAACCCGAAAGCCAGGTCAACCGAAGCTGATCTTCTGCTAACCAAAGCAGGCATTCGCTAAATAAAAGAGAGCATCGAACCTGAAGGCCCGATCAAACGAAGCTGATCTTCTGCTATCCAAATCAGGCATTTGCTAAATAAAAGCGAGCATCGAACCCGAAGGACGGATCAACCGAAGCTGATCTTCTGCTAACCAAAGCAGGCATTCGCTAAATAAAAGAGAGCATCGAACCTGAATGCCCGATCAACCGAAGTTGATCTTCTGCTAACCAAAGCAGGCATTCGCTTAATAAAAGCGAGCATCGAACCCGAAGGCTGGATCAACCGAAGCTGATCTTCTGCTCCTCAAAGCAGGCATTCGCTAAATAAAAGCGAGCATCGAACCCGAAGGCTGGATCAACCGAAGCTGATCTTCTGCTCTTCGAAATAGGCATTCGCTAAATAAAAGCGAGCATCGAACCTGAAGGCCAGATCAGACGAAGCTGATCTCCTGCTAACCAAAGCAGGCATTCGATAAATAAAAGAGAGCATCGAACCCAAAGGCCCGATCAACCGAAGCTGATCTTCTGCTATCCAAATCAGGCATTCGCTAAATAAGAGCGAGCATCGAACCCGAAGGCCCGATCAGTCAAAGCAGATCTTCTGCTAACCAAAGCAGGCATTCGCTAAATAAAAGCGAGCATCGAAACCGAAGGTCGGATCAACCGAAGCTGATCTTCTGCTATCCAAATCAGGCATTCGCTAAATAAAAGCGAGCATCGAACCCGATGGCCCGATCAACCGAAGTTGATCTTCTGCTAACCAAAGCAGGCATTAGCTAAATAAAAGCAAGCATCGAACCCGAAGGTCGGATCAACCGAAGCTGATCTTCTGCTAACCAAAGCAATCATTCGCTTAATAAAAGCAAGCATCGAACCCGAAGGTCAGACCACCCGAACTTGATCTTCTGCTATCCAAAACAGGAATTCGCTAAATAAAGTGAGCATCGAACCCGAAAGCCTGATCAATCGAAGCTGATCTTCTGCTAACCAAAGCAGGCATTCGCTAAATAAAAGCGAGCATCGAACCCGAAGGCTGGATCAACCGAAGCTGATCTTCTGTTCCTAAAAGCAGGCATTCGCTAAATAAAAGCGAGCATCGAACCCGAAGGCTGGATCAATCGAAGCTGATCTTCTGCTCCTCGAAACAGACATTCGCTAAATAAAAGCGAGCATCGAACCTGAATGCCAGATCAACCGAAGCTGATCTTCTGCTAACCAAAGCAGGCATTCGCTAAATAAAAGAGAGCATCGAACCCGAAGGCCCGATCAACCGAAGCAGATCTTCTGCTATCCAAATCAGGCATTCGCTAAATAAAAGCGAGCATCGAAACCGAAGGACAGATCAACCGAAGCTGATCTTCTGCTAACCAAAGCAGGCATTCGCTAAATAAAAGCGAGCATCGAACCAGAAGGCCGGACCAACCGAAGCTGATCTTCTGCTATCCAAAGCAGGCATTCGCTAAATAAAAGAGAGCATCGAACCCAAATGCCCGATCAACCGAAGTTGATCTTCTGCTAACCAAAGCAGGCATTCGCTTAATAAAAGCGAGCATCGAACCCGAAGGCCCGATCAACAGAAGTTGATCTTCTGCTAATCTAAGCAGGCATTCGCTAAATAAAAGTGAGGATCGAACCCGAAGGCTGGATCAACCGAAGCTGATCTTCTGCTCCTCGAAGCAGGCATTCACTAAATAAAAGCGAGCATCAAACCCGAAGGCCCGATCAACCGAAGCTGATCTTCAGCTAACCAAAGCAGGCATTCGCAAAATAAAAGCGAGCATCGAACCCGAAGGTTGGATCAACCGAAGCTGATCTTCTGCTATCCAAAGCAGGCATTCGTTAAATAAAAGCGAGCATCGAACCCGAAGGCCCGATCAACCGAAGTTGATCTTCTGCTAACCAAAACAGGCATTCGCTAAATAAAAGCGAGCATCGAACCCGAAGGTCGGATAAACCGAAGCTGATCTTCTGCTAACCAAAGCAGGCATTCGCTTAATAAAAGCAAGCATCGAACCCGAAGGTCGGACCAACCGAACTTAATCTTCTGCTATCCAAAACAGGCATTCGCTAAATAAAGTGAGCATCGAACCCGAAGGCCCGATCAATCGAAGCTGATCTTCTGCTAATCAAAGCAGGCATTCGCTATATAAAAGAGAGCATCGAACCCGAAGGTCGGATCAACCGAAGCTGATCTTCTGCTAACCAAAGCAATCATTCGCTTAATAAAAGCAAGGATTGAACCCGAAGGTCGGACCAACCGAACTTGATCTTCTGCTATCCAAAACAGGCATTCGCTAAATAAAGTGAGCATCGAACCCGAAGGCCCGATCAATCAAAGCTGATCTTCTGCTAACCAAAGCAGGCATTCGCTAAATAAAAGCGAGCATCGAACCCGAAGGCTGGATCAATCGAAGCTGATCTTCTGCTCCTCGAAACAGGCATTCGCTAAATAAAAGCGAGCATCGAACCTGAATGCCAGATCAACCGAAGCTGATCTTCTGCTAACCAAAGCAGGCATTCGCTAAATAAAAGAGAGCATCGAACCCGAAGGCCCGATCAACCGAAGCAGATCTTCTGCTATCCAAATCAGGCATTCGCTAAATAAAAGCGAGCATCGAACCCGAAGGACGGATCAACCGAAGCTGATCTTCTGCTAACCAAAGCAGGCATTCGCTAAATAAAAGCGAGCATCGAACCAGAAGGCCGGACCAACCGAAGCTGATCTTCTGCTATCCAAAGCAGGCATTCGCTAAATAAAAGAGAGCATCGAACCCGAATGCCCGATCAACCGATGTTGATCTTCTGCTAACGAAAGCAGGCATTCGCTTAATAAAAGCGAGCATCGAACACGAAGGCTCGATCAAAAGAAGTTGATCTTCTGCTAATCTAAGCAGGCATTTGCTAAATAAAAGTGAGGATCGAACCCGAAGGCTGGATCAACCGAAGCTGATCTTCTGCTCCTCGAAGCAGGCACTCACTAAATAAAAGCGAGCATCGAACCCGAAGGCTCGATCAACCGAAGCTGATCTTCAGCTAACCAAAGCAGGCCTTCGCAAAATAAAAGCGAGCATCGAACCCGAAGGTTGGATCAACTGAAGTTGATCTTCTGCTAACCAAAGCAGGCATTCGCTAAATAAAAGTGAGCATCGAACCCGAAGGTCGGATAAACCGAAGCTGATCTTCTGCTAACCAAAGCAGGCATTCGCTTAATAAAAGCAAGCATCGAACCCGAAGGTCTGACCAACCGAACTTAATCTTCTGCTATCCAAAACAGGCATTCGCTAAATAAAGTGAGCATCGAACCCGAAGGCCCGATCAATCGAAGCTGATCTTCTGCTAATCAAAGCAGGCATTCGCTATATAAAAGAGAGCATCGAACCCGAAGGTCGGATCAACCGAAGCTGATCTTCTGCTAACCAAAGCAATCATTCGCTTAATAAAAGCAAGGATTGAACCCGAAGGTCGGACCAACCGAACTTGATCTTCTGCTATCCAAAACAGGCATTCGCTAAATAAAGTGAGCATCGAACCCGAAGGCCCGATCAATCGAACCTGATCTTCTGCTAACCAAAGCAGACATTCGCTAAATAAAAGCGAGCATCGAACTCGAAGGCCGAATCAACCGAAGCTGATCTTCTGCTATCCGAAGCAGGCATTCACTAAATAAAAGCGAGCATCGAACCCGAAGGCCCGATCAACCAAAGCTGATCTTCTGCTAACCAAAGCAGGCATTCGCTAAATAAAAGCAAGCATCGAACCCGAGGGTCGGATCAACCGAACTTGATCTTCTGCTATCCAAAGCAGGCATTCGCTAAATAAAAGCAAGCATCGAACCCGAGGGTCGGATCAACCGAACTTGATCTTCTGCTATCTAAAGCAGGCATTCGCTAAATAAAAGCAAGCATCGAAGCCGAAGGTCGGATCAACCGAAGCTGATCTTCTGCTATCCAAAGCAGGTTTTCGCTAAATAAAAGCGAGCATCGAACCCGAAGGCCCGATCAACCGAAGTTGATCTTATGCTAACCAAAGCAGGCATTCGCTAAATAAAATCGAGCATCGAACCCGAAGGCCGGATCAACCTAAGCTGATCTTCTGATATCCGAAGCAGGCATTCGCTAAATAAAAGCGAGCATCGAACCCGAAGGCCCGATCAACCGAAGCTGATCGCCTGCTAACCAAAGCAGGCATTCCCTAAATAAAAGCAAGCATCGAACCCGAAGGTCGGATCAACCGAAGCTAATCTTCTGCTATCCAAAGCAGGCACTCGCTAAATAAAAGCGAGCATCGAACTCGAAGGCCCGATCAACCGAAGTTGATATTATGCTAACCAAAGCAGGCATTCGCTAAATAAAAGCGAGCATCGAACCCGAAGGTCGGATCAACCAAAGCTGATCTTCTGCTAACCAGAGCAGGCAATCGCTAAATAAAAGCTTGCATCGAAACCCGATGGCTGGATCAACCGAAGCAGATCTTCTGCTCCTCAAAGCAGGCATTCGCTAAATAAGAGCGAGCATCGAACCCGAAGGCTGGATCAACCAAAGCTGATATTCTGCTAACCAAATCAGGAATTCGCTAAATAAAAGCGAGCATCGAACTCGAAGGCCGGATCAACCGAATCTGATCTTTTGCTAACCAAAGCAGGCATTTACTAAATAAAAGCGAGCATCGAACCCGAAGGCCGGATCAACCGAAGCTGATCTTCTGCTATCCAAAGCAGGCATTCGCTAAATAAAAGAGAGCATCGAACCCGAATGCCCGGTCGACCGAAGTTGATCTTCTGCTAACCAAAGCAGGCATTCGCTTAATAAAAGCGAGCATCGAACCCGAAGGCTCGATCAACAGAAGTTGATCTTCTGCTAATCTAAGCAGGCATTCGCTAAATAAAAGTGAGGATCGAACCCGAAGGCTGCATCAACCGAAACTGATCTTCTGCTCCCCGAAGCAGGCATTTGCTAAATAAAAGCGAGCATCGAACCCGAAGGCCCGATCGACCGAAGTTGATCTTCAGCTAACCAAAGCAGGCATTCGCTAAATAAAAGCAAGCATCGAACCCGAAGGAGAGGATCAACCGAACTTGATCTTCTGCTATCCAAAGCAGGCATTCGCTAAATAAAAGCGAGCATCGAACCCGAAGGCCCGATCAATCGAAGCTGATCTTCTGCTAACCAAAGCAGGCATTCGCTAAATAAAACCGAGCATCGAACCCGAAGGTCGGATCAACCGAAGCTGATCTTCTGCTATCCAAAGCAGGCATTCGCTAAATAAAAGCGAGCATCTAACCCGAAGGTCGGATCAATCGAAGCTGATCTTCTGCTAACCAAAGCAGGCATTCGCTAAATAAAAGCGAGCATCGAACCCGAAGGTCGGATCAACCAAAGCTGATCTTCTGCTATCCAAAGCAGGCATTCGCTAAATAAAAGCAAGCATCGAACCCGAAGGTCGGATCAACCGAAGCTGATCTTCTGCTATCCAAAACAGGCATTCGCTAAATAAAGTGAGAATCGAACCCGAAGGCCCGATCAATCGAAGTTGATCTTCTGCTAACCAAAGCAGGCATTCGCTATATAAAAGCGAGCATCGAATCCGAAGGTCAGATCAACCGAAGCTGATCTTCTGCTATCCAAAGCAGGCATTCGCTAAATAAAAGAGAGCATCGAACCCGAAGGCCGGATCAACCGAAGCTGATCTTCTGCTATCCGAAGCATGCATTCGCTAAATAAAAGTGAGCATCGAACCCGAAGGCCCGATCAACCAAAGTTGATCTTCTGCTAACCAAAGCAGGCATTCTCTAAATAAAAGCAAGCATCGAACCCGAGGGTCGGATCAACCGAAGTTGATCTTCTTCTATCCAAAGCAGGCATTCGCTAAATAAAGCGAGCATCGAACCCGAAGGCCCGATCAATCGAAGCTGATCTTCTGCTAACCAAAGAAGGCATTTGCTAAATAAAAGCGAGCATCGAAGCCGAAGGTCGGATCAACTGAAGCTGATCTTCTGCTATCCAAAGCAGGCATTCGCTAAATAAAAGCGAGCATCGAACCCGAAGGCCGGATCAACCGAAGTTGATCTTCTGCTATCCAAAGCAGGCATTCGCTAAATAAAAGAGAGCATCGAACCCGAATGCCCGGTCAACCGAAGTTGATCTTCTGCTAACCAAAGCAGGCATTCGCTTAATAAAAGCGAGCATCGAACCCGAAGGCTCGATCAACAGAAGTTGATCTTCTGCTAATCTAAGCAGGCATTCGCTAAATAAAAGTGAGGATCGAACCCGAAGGCTGCATCAACCGAAACTGATCTTCTGCTCCTCGAAGCAGGCATTTGCTAAATAAAAGCGAGCATCGAACCCAAAGGCCCGATCGACCGAAGTTGATCTTCAGCTAACCAAAGCAGGCATTCGCTAAATAAAGGCAAGCATCGAACCCGAAGGAGCGGATCAACCGAACTTGATCTTCTGCTATCCAAAGCAGGCATTCGCTAAATAAAAGCGAGCATCGAACCCGAAGGCCCGATCAATCGAAGCTGATCTTCTGCTAACTAAAGCAGGCATTCGCTAAATAAAAGCGAGCATCGAACCCAAAGGTCGGATCAACCGAAGCTGATCTTCTGCTATCCAAAGCAGGCATTCGCTAAATAAAAGCGAGCATCGAACCCGAAGGTCGGATCAATCGAAGCTGATCTTCTGCTAACCAAAGCAGGCATTCGCTAAATAAAAGCGAGCATCGAACCCGAAGGTCGGATCAACCAAAGCTGATCTTCTGCTATCCAAAGCAGGCATTCGCTAAATAAAAGCAAGCATCGAACCCGAAGGTCGGATCAACCGAAGCTGATCTTCTGCTATCCAAAACAGGCATTCGCTAAATAAAGTGAGAATCGAACCCGAAGGCCCGATCAATCGAAGTTGATCTTCTGCTAACCAAAGCAGGCATTCGCTATATAAAAGCGAGCATCGAATCCGAAGGTCAGATCAACCGAAGCTGATCTTCTGCTATCCAAAGCAGGCATTCGCTAAATAAAAGCGAGCATCGAACCCGAAGGTCGGATCAATCGAAGCTGATCTTCTGCTAACCAAAGCAGGCATTCGCTAAATAAAAGCGAGCATCGAACCCGAAGGTCGGATCAACCAAAGCTGATCTTCTGCTATCCAAAGCAGGCATTCGCTAAATAAAAGCAAGCATCGAACCCGAAGGTCGGATCAACCGAAGCTGATCTTCTGCTATCCAAAACAGGCATTCGCTAAATAAAGTGAGAATCGAACCCGAAGGCCCGATCAATCGAAGTTGATCTTCTGCTAACCAAAGCAGGCATTCGCTATATAAAAGCGAGCATCGAATCCGAAGGTCAGATCAACCGAAGCTGATCTTCTGCTATCCAAAGCAGGCATTCGCTAAATAAAAGAGAGCATCGAACCCGAAGGCCGGATCAACCGAAGCTGATCTTCTGCTATCCGAAGCATGCATTCGCTAAATAAAAGTGAGCATCGAACCCGAAGGCCCGATCAACCAAAGTTGATCTTCTGCTAACCAAAGCAGGCATTCTCTAAATAAAAGCAAGCATCGAACCCGAGGGTCGGATCAACCGAAGTTGATCTTCTTCTATCCAAAGCAGGCATTCGCTAAATAAAGCGAGCATCGAACCCGAAGGCCCGATCAATCGAAGCTGATCTTCTGCTAACCAAAGAAGGCATTTGCTAAATAAAAGCGAGCATCGAAGCCAAAGGTCGGATCAACTGAAGCTGATCTTCTGCTATCCAAAGCAGGCATTCGCTAAATAAAAGCGAGCATCGAACCCGAAGACCGGATCAACCGAAGTTGATCTTCTGCTATCCAAAGCAGGCATTCGCTAAATAAAAGAGAGCATCGAACCCGAATGCCCGGTCAACTGAAGTTGATCTTCTGCTAACCAAAGCAGGCATTCGCTTAATAAAAGCGAGCATCGAACCCGAAGGCTCGATCAACAGAAGTTGATCTTCTGCTAATCAAAGCAGGCATTCGCTAAATAAAAGTGAGGATCGAACCCGAAGGCTGCATCAACCGAAACTGATCTTCTGCTCCTCGAAGCAGGCATTTGCTAAATAAAAGCGAGCATCGAACCCGAAGGCCCGATCGACCGAAGCTGATCTTCAGCTAACCAAAGCAGGCATTCGCTAAATAAAAGCAAGCATCGAACCCGAAGGAGCGGATCAACCGAACTTGATCTTCTGCTATCCAAAGCAGGCATTCGCTAAATAAAAGCGAGCATCGAACCCGAAGGCCCGATCAATCGAAGCTGATCTTCTGCTAACCAAAGCAGGCATTCGCTAAATAAAAGCGAGCATCGAACCCGAAGGTCGGATCAACCGAAGCTGATCTTCTGCTATCCAAAGCAGGCATTCGCTAAATAAAAGCGAGCATCGAACCCGAAGGCCCGATCGACCGAAGTTGATCTTCAGCTAACCAAAGCAGGCATTCGCTAAATAAAAGCAAGCATCGAACCCGAAGGAGCGGATCAACCGAACTTGATCTTCTGCTATCCAAAGCAGGCATTCGCTAAATAAAAGCGAGCATCGAACCCGAAGGCCCGATCAATCGAAGCTGATCTTCTGCTAACCAAAGCAGGCATTCGCTAAATAAAAGTGAGCATCGAACCCGAAGGTCGGATCAACCGAAGCTGATCTTCTGCTATCCAAAGCAGGCATTCGCTAAATAAAAGCGAGCATCGAACCCGAAGGTCGGATCAATCGAAGGTGATCTTCTGCTAACCAAAGCAGGCATTCGCTAAATAAAAGCGAGCATCGAACCCGAAGGTCGGATCAACCGAAGCTGATCTTCTGCTATCCAAAGCAGGCATTCGCTAAATAAAAGCAAGCATCGAACCCGAAGGTCGGATCAAATGAACTTGATCTTCTGCTATCCAAAACAGGCATTCGCTAAATAAAGTGAGAATCGAACCCGAAGGCCCGATCAATCGAAGTTGATCTTCTGCTAACCAAAGCAGGCATTCGCTATATAAAAGCGAGCATCGAATCCGAAGGTCAGATCAACCGAAGTTGATCTTCTGCTATCCAAAGCAGGCATTCGCTAAATAAAAGAGAGCATCGAACCCGAAGGCCGGATCAACCGAAGCTGATCTTTTGCTATCCGAAGCATGCATTTCCTAAATAAAAGTTAGCATCGAACCCGGAGGCCCGATCAACCAAAGTTGATCTTCTGCTAACCAAAGCAGGCATTCTCTAAATAAAAGCAAGCATCGAACCAGAGGGTCGGATCAACCGAAGTTGATCTTCTGCTATCCAAAGCAGGCATTCGCTAAATAAAGCAAGCATCGAACCCGAAGGCCCGATCAATCGAAGCTGATCTTCTGCTAACCAAAGCAGGCATTTGCTAAATAAAAGCGAGCATCGAAGCCGAAGGTCGGATCAACTGAAGCTGATCTTCTGCTATCCAAAGCAGGCATTCGCTAAATAAAAGCGAGCATCGAACCCGAAGGCCGGATCAACCGAAGTTGATCTTCTGCTATCCAAAGCAGGCATTCGCTAAATAAAAGAGAGCATCGAACCCGAATGCCCGGTCAACTGAAGTTGATCTTCTGCTAACCAAAGCAGGCATTCGCTTAATAAAAGCGAGCATCGAACCCGAAGGCTCGATCAACAGAAGTTGATCTTCTGCTAATCAAAGCAGGCATTCGCTAAATAAAAGTGAGGATCGAACCTGAAGACTGCATCAACGGAAACTGATCTTCTGCTCCTCGAAGCAGGCATTTGCTAAATAAAAGCGAGCATCGAACCCGAAGGCCCGATCGACCGAAGCTGATCTTCAGCTAACCAAAGCAGGCATTCGCTAAATAAAAGCAAGCATCGAACCCGAAGGAGCGGATCAACCGAACTTGATCTTCTGCTATCCAAAGCAGGCATTCGCTAATTAAAAGCGAGCATCGAACCCGAAGGCCCGATCAATCGAAGCTGATCTTCTGCTAACCAAAGCAGGCATTCGCTAAGTAAAAGCTAGCATCGAACCCGAAGGTCGGATCAACCGAAGCTGATCTTCTGCTATCCAAAGCAGGCATTCGCTAAATAAAAGCGAGCATCGAACCCGAAGGCCCGATCGACCGAAGTTGATCTTCAGCTAACCAAAGCAGGCATTCGCTAAATAAAAGCAAGCATCGAACCCGAAGGAGCGGATCAACCGAACTTGATCTTCTACTATCCAAAGCAGGCATTCGCTAAATAAAAGCGAGCATCGAACCCGAAGGCCCGATCAATCGAAGCTGATCTTCTGCTAACCAAAGCAGGCATTCGCTAAATAAAAGCGAGCATCGAACCCGAAGGTCGGATCAACCGAAGCTGATCTTCTGCTATCCAAAGCAGGCATTCGCTAAATAAAAGCGAGCATCGAACCCGAAGGTCGGATCAATCGAAGCTGATCTTCTGCTAACCAAAGCAGGCATTCTCTAAATAAAAGCGAGCATCGAACCCGAAGGTCGGATCAACCGAAGCTGATCTTCTGCTATTCAAAGCAGGCATTCGCTAAATAAAAGCAAGCATCGAACCCGAAGGTCGGATCAAACGAACTTGATCTTCTGCTATCCAAAACAGGCATTCGCTAAATAAAGTGAGAATCGAACCCGAAGGCCCGATCAATCGAAGTTGATCTTCTGCTAACCAAAGGAGGCATTCGCTATATAAAAGCGAGCATCGAATCCGAAGGTCAGATCAACCGAAGCTGATCTTCTGCTATCCAAAGCAGGCATTCGCTAAATAAAAGAGAGCATCGAACCCGAAGGCCGGATCAACCGAAGCTGATCTTCTGCTATCCGAAGCATGCATTCGCTAAATAAAAGTTAGCATCGAACCCGAAGGCCCGATCAACCAAAGTTGATCTTCTGCTAACCAAAGCAGGCATTCTCTAAATAAAAGCAAGCATCGAACCCGAGGGTCGGATCAACCGAAGTTGATCTTCTGCTATCCAAAGCAGGCATTCGCTAAATAAAGCGAGCATCGAACCCGAAGGCCCGATCAATCGAAGCTGATCTTCTGCTAACCAAAGCAGGCATTTGCTAAATAAAAGCGAGCATCGAAGCCGAAGGTCGGATCAACTGAAGCTGATCTTCTGCTATCCAAAGCAGGCATTCACTAAATAAAAGCGAGCATCGAACCCGAAGGCCGGATCAACCGAAGTTGATCTTCTGCTATCCAAAGCAGGCATTCGCTAAATAAAAGAGAGCATCGAACCCGAATGCCCGGTCAACCGAAGTTGATCTTCTGCTAACCAAAGCAGGCATTCGCTTAATAAAAGCGAGCATCGAACCCGAAGGCTCGATCAACAGAAGTTGATCTTCTGCTAATCAAAGCAGGCATTCGCTAAATAAAAGTGAGCATCGAACCCGAAGGAGCGGATCAACCGAACTTGATCTTCTGCTATCCAAAGCAGGAATTCGCTAAATAAAAGCGAGCATCGAACCCGAAGGCCCGATCAATCGAAGCTGATCTTCTGCTAACCAAAGCAGGCATTCGCTAAATAAAAGCGAGCATCGAACCCGAAGGTCGGATCAACCGAAGCTGATCTTCTGCTATCCAAAGCAGGCATTCGCTAAATAAAAGCGAGCATCGAACCCGAAGGTCGGATCAACCGAAGCTGATCTTCTGCTATCCAAAGCAGGCATTCGCTAAATAAAAGCAAGCATCGAACCCGAAGGTCGGATCAACCGAACTTGATCTTCTGCTATCCAAAACAGGCATTCGCTAAATAAAGTGAGAATCGAACCCGAAGGCCCGATCAATCGAAGTTGATCTTCTGCTAACCAAAGCAGGCATTCGCTATTTAAAAGCGAGCATTGAATCCGAAGGTCAGATCAACCGAAGCTGATCTTCTGCTATCCAAAGCAGGCATTCGCTAAATAAAAGCAAGCATCGAACCCGAAGGCCGGATCAACCGAAGCTGATCTGCTGCTATCCGAAGCATGCATTCGCTAAATAAAAGTGAGCATCGAACCCGAAGGCCCGATCAACCAAAGTTGATCTTCTGCTAACCAAAGCAGGCATTCGCTAAATAAAAGCAAGCATCGAACCCGAGGGTCAGATCAACCGAAGTTGATCTTCTGCTATCCAAAGCAGGCATTCGCTAAATAAAGCGAGCATCGAACCCGAAGGCCCGATCAATCGAAGCTGATCTTCTGCTAACCAAAGCAGGCATTTTCTAAATAAAAGCGAGCATCGAAGCCGAAGGTCGGATCAACTGAAGCTGATCTTCTGCTATCCAAAGCAGGCATTCGCTAAATAAAAGCGAGCATCGAACCCGAAGGCCGGATCAACCAAAGCTGATCTTCTGTTATCCAAAGCAGGCATTCGCTAAATAAAAGCGAGCATCGAACCCGAAGGTCGGATCAATCGAAGCTGATCTTCTGCTAACCAAAGCAGGCATTCGCTAAATAAAAGCGAGCATCGAACCCGAAGGTCGGATCAACCGAAGCTGATCTTCTGCTATCCAAAGCAGGCATTCGCTAAATAAAAGCAAGCATCGAACCCGAAGGTCGGATCAAACGAACTTGATCTTCTGCTATCCAAAACAGGCATTCGCTAAATAAAGTGAGAATCGAACCCGAAGGCCCGATCAATCGAAGTTGATCTTCTGCTAACCAAAGCAGGCATTCGCTATATAAAAGCGAGCATCGAATCCGAAGGTCAGATCAACCGAAGTTGATCTTCTGCTATCCAAAGCAGGCATTCGCTAAATAAAAGAGAGCATCGAACCCGAAGGCCGGATCAACCGAAGCTGATCTTTTGCTATCCGAAGCATGCATTTCCTAAATAAAAGTTAGCATCGAACCCGGAGGCCCGATCAACCAAAGTTGATCTTCTGCTAACCAAAGCAGGCATTCTCTAAATAAAAGCAAGCATCGAACCAGAGGGTCGGATCAACCGAAGTTGATCTTCTGCTATCCAAAGCAGGCATTCGCTAAATAAAGCAAGCATCGAACCCGAAGGCCCGATCAATCGAAGCTGATCTTCTGCTAACCAAAGCAGGCATTTGCTAAATAAAAGCGAGCATCGAAGCCGAAGGTCGGATCAACTGAAGCTGATCTTCTGCTATCCAAAGCAGGCATTCGCTAAATAAAAGCGAGCATCGAACCCGAAGGCCGGATCAACCGAAGTTGATCTTCTGCTATCCAAAGCAGGCATTCGCTAAATAAAAGAGAGCATCGAACCCGAATGCCCGGTCAACTGAAGTTGATCTTCTGCTAACCAAAGCAGGCATTCGCTTAATAAAAGCGAGCATCGAACCCGAAGGCTCGATCAACAGAAGTTGATCTTCTGCTAATCAAAGCAGGCATTCGCTAAATAAAAGTGAGGATCGAACCTGAAGACTGCATCAACGGAAACTGATCTTCTGCTCCTCGAAGCAGGCATTTGCTAAATAAAAGCGAGCATCGAACCCGAAGGCCCGATCGACCGAAGCTGATCTTCAGCTAACCAAAGCAGGCATTCGCTAAATAAAAGCAAGCATCGAACCCGAAGGAGCGGATCAACCGAACTTGATCTTCTGCTATCCAAAGCAGGCATTCGCTAAATAAAAGCGAGCATCGAACCCGAAGGCCCGATCAATCGAAGCTGATCTTCTGCTAACCAAAGCAGGCATTCGCTAAGTAAAAGCTAGCATCGAACCCGAAGGTCGGATCAACCGAAGCTGATCTTCTGCTATCCAAAGCAGGCATTCGCTAAATAAAAGCGAGCATCGAACCCGAAGGCCCGATCGACCGAAGTTGATCTTCAGCTAACCAAAGCAGGCATTCGCTAAATAAAAGCAAGCATCGAACCCGAAGGAGCGGATCAACCGAACTTGATCTTCTACTATCCAAAGCAGGCATTCGCTAAATAAAAGCGAGCATCGAACCCGAAGGCCCGATCAATCGAAGCTGATCTTCTGCTAACCAAAGCAGGCATTCGCTAAATAAAAGCGAGCCTCGAACCCGAAGGTCGGATCAACCGAAGCTGATCTTCTGCTATCCAAAGCAGGCATTCGCTAAATAAAAGCGAGCATCGAACCCGAAGGTCGGATCAATCGAAGCTGATCTTCTGCTAACCAAAGCAGGCATTCTCTAAATAAAAGCGAGCATCGAACCCGAAGGTCGGATCAACCGAAGCTGATCTTCTGCTATTCAAAGCAGGCATTCGCTAAATAAAAGCAAGCATCGAACCCGAAGGTCGGATCAAACAAACTTGATCTTCTGCTATCCAAAACAGGCATTCGCTAAATAAAGTGAGAATCGAACCCGAAGGCCCGATCAATCGAAGTTGATCTTCTGCTAACCAAAGCAGGCATTCGCTATATAAAAGCGAGCATCGAATCCGAAGGTCAGATCAACCGAAGCTGATCTTCTGCTATCCAAAGCAGGCATTCGCTAAATAAAAGAGAGCATCGAACCCGAAGGCCGGATCAACCGAAGCTGATCTTCTGCTATCCGAAGCATGCATTCGCTAAATAAAAGTTAGCATCGAACCCGAAGGCCCGATCAACCAAAGTTGATCTTCTGCTAACCAAAGCAGGCATTCTCTAAATAAAAGCAAGCATCGAACCCGAGGGTCGGATCAACCGAAGTTGATCTTCTGCTATCCAAAGCAGGCATTCGCTAAATAAAGCGAGCATCGAACCCGAAGGCCTGATCAATCGAAGCTGATCTTCTGCTAACCAAAGCAGGCATTTGCTAAATAAAAGCGAGCATCGAAGCCGAAGGTCGGATCAACTGAAGCTGATCTTCTGCTATCCAAAGCAGGCATTCACTAAATAAAAGCGAGCATCGAACCCGAAGGCCGGATCAACCGAAGTTGATCTTCTGCTATCCAAAGCAGGCATTCGCTAAATAAAAGAGAGCATCGAACCCGAATGCCCGGTCAACCGAAGTTGATCTTCTGCTAACCAAAGCAGGCATTCGCTTAATAAAAGCGAGCATCGAACCCGAAGGCTCGATCAACAGAAGTTGATCTTCTGCTAATCAAAGCAGGCATTCGCTAAATAAAAGTGAGCATCGAACCCGAAGGAGCGGATCAACCGAACTTGATCTTCTGCTATCCAAAGCAGGAATTCGCTAAATAAAAGCGAGCATCGAACCCGAAGGCCCGATCAATCGAAGCTGATCTTCTGCTAACCAAAGCAGGCATTCGCTAAATAAAAGCGAGCATCGAACCCGAAGGTCGGATCAACCGAAGCTGATCTTCTGCTATCCAAAGCAGGCATTCGCTAAATAAAAGCGAGCATCGAACCCGAAGGTCGGATCAACCGAAGCTGATCTTCTGCTATCCAAAGCAGGCATTCGCTAAATAAAAGCAAGCATCGAACCCGAAGGTCGGATCAACCGAACTTGATCTTCTGCTATCCAAAACAGGCATTCGCTAAATAAAGTGAGAATCGAACCCGAAGGCCCGATCAATCGAAGTTGATCTTCTGCTAACCAAAGCAGGCATTCGCTATTTAAAAGCGAGCATTGAATCCGAAGGTCAGATCAACCGAAGCTGATCTTCTGCTATCCAAAGCAGGCATTCGCTAATTAAAAGCAAGCATCGAACCCGAAGGCCGGATCAACCGAAGCTGATCTGCTGCTATCCGAAGCATGCATTCGCTAAATAAAAGTGAGCATCGAACCCGAAGGCCCGATCAACCAAAGTTGATCTTCTGCTAACCAAAGCAGGCATTCGCTAAATAAAAGCAAGCATCGAACCCGAGGGTCAGATCAACCGAAGTTGATCTTCTGCTATCCAAAGCAGGCATTCGCTAAATAAAGCGAGCATCGAACCCGAAGGCCCGATCAATCGAAGCTGATCTTCTGCTAACCAAAGCAGGCATTTTCTAAATAAAAGCGAGCATCGAAGCCGAAGGTCGGATCAACTGAAGCTGATCTTCTGCTATCCAAAGCAGGCATTCGCTAAATAAAAGCGAGCATCGAACCCGAAGGCCGGATCAACCAAAGCTGATCTTCTGTTATCCAAAGCAGGCATTCGCTAAATAAAAGAGAGCATCGAACCCGAATGCCCGGTCAACCGAAGTTGATCTTCTGCTAACCAAAGCAGGCATTCGCTTAATAAAAGCGAGCATCGAACCCGAAGGCCCGATCAATCGAAGCTGATCTTCTGCTAACCAAAGCAGGCATTCGCTATATAAAAGCGAGCATCGAACCCGAAGGCTGCATCAACCGAAGTTGATCTTCTGCTATCCAAAGCAGGCATTCGCTAAATAAAAGCGAGCATCGAACCCGAAGGCTGGATCAACCGAAGCTGATCTTCTGCTACCCGAAGCATGCATTCGCTAAATAAAAGCGAGCATCGAACCCGAAGGCCCGATCAACTGAAGCTGATCTTCTGCTAACCAAAGCAGGCATTCGCTAATTAAAAGCGAGCATCGAACCCGAAGGCCCGATCAACCGAAGTTGATCTTCTGCTATCCATAGCAGGCATTCGCTAAATAAGAGCGAGCATCGAACCCGAAGGCCCGATCAATCAAAGCTGATCTTCTGCAAACCAAAGCAGGCATTTTCTAAATAAAAGCGAGCATCGAAGCCGAAGGAAGGATCAACTGAAGCTGATCTTCTGCTATCCAAAGCAGGCATTCGCTAAATAAAAGAGAGCATCGAACCCGAAGGCCGGATCAACCGAAGCTGATCTTCTGCTATCCAAAGCAGGCATTCGCTAAATAAAAGAGAGCATCGAACCCGAATGCCCGGTCAACCGAAGTTGATCTTCTGCTAACCAAAGCAGGCATTCGCTTAATAAAAGCGAGCATCGAACCCGAAGGCTCGATCAACAGAAGTTGATCTTCTGCTAATCTAAGCAGGCATTCGCTAAATAAAAGTGAGGATCGAACCCGAAGGCTGCATCAACCGAAACTGATCTTCTGCTCCTCGAAGCAGGCATTTGCTAAATAAAATCGAGCATCGAACCCGAAGGCCCGATCGACCGAAGCTGATCTTCAGCTAAACAAAGAAGGCATTCGCTAAATAAAAGCAAGCATCGAACCTGAAGGAGCGGATCAAGCGAACTTGATCTTCTGCTATCCAAAGCAGGCATTCGCTAAATAAAACCGAGCATCAAACCTGAAGGCCCGATCAATCGAAGCTGATCTTCTGCTAACCAAAGCAGGCATTCGCTAAATAAAAGCGAGCATCGAACCCGAAGGTCGGATCAACCGAAGCTGATCTTCTGCTATCCAAAGCAGGCATTCGCTAAATAAAAGCGAGCATCGAACCCGAAGGTCGGATCAACCGAAGCTGATCTTCTGCTAACCAAAGCAGGCATTTTCTAAATAAAAGCGAGCATCGAAGCCGAAGGTCGGATCAACTGAAGCTGATCTTCTGCTATCCAAAGCAGGCATTCGCTAAATAAAAGCGAGCATCGAACCCGAAGGCCGGATCAACCGAAGCTGATCTTCTGTTATCCAAAGCAGGCATTCGCTAAATAAAAGAGAGCATCGAACCCGAATGCCCGGTCAACCGAAGTTGATCTTCTGCTAACCAAAGCAGGCATTCGCTTAATAAAAGCGAGCATCGAACCCGAAGGCCCGATCAATCGGAGCTGATCTTCTGCTAACCAAAGCAGGCATTCGCTATATAAAAGCGAGCATCGAACTCGAAGGCTGCATCAATCGAAGTTGATCTTCTGCTATCCAAAGCAGGCATTCGCTAAATAAAAGCGAGCATCGAACCCGAAGGCCGGATCAACCGAAGCTGATCTTCTGCTATCCGAAGCATGCATTCGCTAAATAAAAGCGAGCATCGAACCCGAAGGCCCGATCAACTGAAGCTGATCTTCTGCTAACCAAAGCAGGCATTCGCTAAGTAAAAGCGAGCATCGAACCCGAAGGCCCGATCAACCGAAGTTGATCTTCTGCTATCCATAGCAGGCATTCGCTAAATAAGACCGAGCATCGAACCCGAAGGCCCGATCAATCGAAGCTGATCTTCTGCTAACCAAAGCAGGCATTTTCTAAATAAAAGCGAGCATCGAAGCCGAAGGTCGGATCAACTGAAGCTGATCTTCTGCTATCCAAAGCAGGCATTCGCTAAATAAAAGAGAGCATCGAACCCGAAGGCCGGATCAACCGAAGCTGATCTTCTGCTATCCAAAGCAGGCATTCGCTAAATAAAAGAGAGCATCGAACCCGAATGCCCGGTCAACCGAAGTTGATCTTCTGCTAACCAAAGCAGGCATTCGCTTAATAAAAGCGAGCATCGAACCCGAAGGCTCGATCAACAGAAGTTGATCTTCTGCTAATCTAAGCAGGCATTCGCTAAATAAAAGTGAGGATCGAACCCGAAGGCTGCATCAACCGAAACTGATCTTCTGCTCCTCGAAGCAGGCATTTGCTAAATAAAAACGAGCATCGAACCCGAAGGCCCGATCGACCGAAGCTGATCTTCATCTAAACAAAGAAGGCATTCCCTAAATAAAAGCAAGCATCGAACCCGAAGGAGCGGATCAAGCGAACTTGATCTTCTGCTATCCAAAGCAGGCATTCGCTAAATAAAAGCGAGCATAAAACCCGAAGGCCCGATCAATCGAAGCTGATCTTCTGCTAACCAAAGCAGGCATTCGCTAAATAAAAGCGAGCATCGAACCCGAAGGTCGGATCAACCGAAGCTAATCTTCTGCTATCCAAAGCAGGCATTCGCTAAATAAAAGCGAGCATCGAACCCGAAGGTCGGATCAACCGAAGCTGATCTTCTGCTAACCAAAGCAGGCATTCGCCTAATAAAAGCAAGCATCGAACCCGAAGGTCGGATCAACCGAACTTGATCTTCTGCTATCCAAAACAGGCAATCGCTAAATAAAGTGAGAATCGAACCCGAAGGCCCGATCAATCGAAGCTGATCTTCTGCTAACCAAAGCAGGCATTCGCTATATAAAAGCGAGCATCGAACCCGAAGGTCAGATCAACCGAAGTTGATCTTCTGCTATCCAAAGCAGGCATTCGCTAAATAAAAGCGAGCATCGAACCCGAAGGCCGGATCAACCGAAGCTGATCTTCTGCTATCCGAAGCATGCATTCGCTAAATAAAAGCGAGCATCGAAGCCGAAGGTCGGATCAACTGAAGCTGATCTTCTTTTATCCAAAGCAGGCATTCGCTAAATAAAAGCGAGCATCGAACCCGAAGGCCCGATCAACCGAAGTTGATCTTCTGCTAAAAAAAGCAGGCATTCGCTAAATAAGAGCGAGCATCGAACCCGAAGGTCGGATCAACCAAAGCTAATCTTCTGCTCCTCGAAGCAGGCATTCGCTAAATAAAGCTAGCATCGAACCCGAAGGCCCGATCAATCGAAGCTGATCTTATGCTAACCAAAGCAGGCATTCGCTAAATAAAATCGAGCATCGAACCCGAAGGCCGGATCAACCTAAGCTGGTCTTCTGCTATCCGAAGCAGACATTCGCTAAATAAAAGCGTGCATCGAACCCGAAGGCCCGATAAACCGAAGTTGATCGTCTGCTAACCAAAGCAAGCATTTGCTAAATAAAAGCAAGCATCGAACCCGAGGGTCGGATCAACCGAAGCTGATCTTCTGCTATCCAAAGCAGGCATTCGCTAAATAAAAGCGAGCATCGAACCCGAAGGCCTGATCAACCGGAGTTGATATTATGCTAACCAAAGCAGGCATTCACTAAATAAAAGCGAGCATCGAACCCGAAGGTCGGATCAACCAAAGCTGATCTTCTACTAACTGTCGCTTGCGCGAAAATAAGGTGCCGGCATAACGGAAGAGTCACCACCTTTCGTTATTTATCCCTCGGAGCGGGAAAGGAAACGATCCGAAAAACCTGACGAAAAAGGGTAAGACAAGGTCATCGCAACCATTGTCTGGGTTCGGGAGTCGGTTACGCAAGGGGAAGGTATTAGCACCCCTCACGTCCGTCGTACTCGACGGGATCCATGCTTGTTGTGTTTACTGGGACGGGTTGGTTTTATTCTATCTACCTATCACGGCTGGCTGAAAAAGAAAAGAAAAAATGACTCGGCAAAGCGTCGCACTTTATGCCTACGTATTCTCATCTGAGAATGAGAAATCAGAGTCAACGTAGTTCGGCCTACGAAGGGTTATGGGGGAAGGTAGCTCGCCAAGACTTCGCCATCTTGTGCCTACGTACTCTCAACAGGCATGAGAGATCAGAGCTCACGTAGTTCGGGAAACTACGGTTTATTTCCTGTTTTTACGAAAGAAGTGTTTTTTATTGTGTTTGGGATTTCAATCGCACTAGAGACTATGACCTCAGAGTGAATGCGTCGCATGTCACACAAAGGGTACCATACTAAACATCCAGACTGTGGAAAAGAAACTCTCCCACAATCCTTTCTCAGATAGCTTAAGGCTCGTAACGTACGAAAGAAATCATTCATGATTACTGTATCTTAAACTATTTTGAGATGAGAAGAGAACAGGCCCAACTAGGAGGGAGACTATCAAGTCCTACTGTTGTCATGCCATGGATTCATCCTATGGTCAAGGTTTGAACAGGGAACTCCTAGAAGTTGTCATGCATAGGTTTCAACCTAAGATTCTATCATCAAATCCTTATCAAAGGAAATGAGAGTCCTAAGGGATCATGTCAATGATACACCAAAACAGACAAAGCATCAGCTTAACAGTAAAATGCATGCAATGCAAGTGAGGGAGGAAATGTGTGCGGGGCTTCAGCCTCCACAAGCTCATCTCAACCTCAAGCCAGAATGAAATAACAGTAATCATACTGAAAAGATAAACAACATGCTATCAAGCAATAAACAGTAAACTGCAATCATACAGAAAGAAATGAAATAAAATTCCATCAGGCAAAACAAACCACATGGGCAAGGGAGCTGGGCTCTACCGAATACCCGCAAGCAAAGCCACACAGTAACAATACAAGCAGAGGGAGCAACTCAACCTCTAGTGCAATCATGCTCCTAGATTCTACCTATTCTAGATATGAACTTATTCTAATGCATCAAACAAGTCAAACAAAACACAGCAATACAGAAAAGAAAAAGGAAGAGAGCAGACCAGCCTCTCTCTCAACTCCAAGCTTCAGCTTCTCCAACAACAACTCAGTCTTCAGACTTCAATCACTCTTGACAAACATCAGTTTGCTTTTCCAGGTTTCAACCCTACAACATGAGTTTCAACTCATCTTCTCCCCTAAGCTTCAGCTTCTTTGATCAGCTCCACCTTCAGGCTTCACCTAATCTTCAGGGATCTTCAAGTATCAACTTGCTCTGGTTTCTCTTCAAGCTTCAGCTGGAATGGCAATACTCAAGGATTCATCCTCTTCAATACTCTTCAATGAAGTCTTCATCTTCAAGCTCAGGCTCAACCTCTCTCAAGATAATCAAACTAGAGAAAATCACTTACTGGATAAGCTGGGGGATATTGAACTGCTTATTTGACCACCAAAGGTGACCTATAAGGGTTCAACATCAAAGGAAAGGTTCCCTCAAAAGTTCTACTTCCTAGGTACATCACTTATCCCTCCAAAGGAGAGAGGTGTATACCATGGAAGGACTTTGAATCATAGGGAGGAATGGAAGTGAATGATACCATCCATGTTTGAGAAAGAAGTTATCTACATCTAAACTCTTCCTAATTCCTAACCCTAAAACAACAAAAAAAGAAAAGAAGAACAAGCTCTCAAGCTCCTCAATTCTCCTTCAGGTCTTCTACTATGCTCCTCAATGCTCCACAATTAGATACCAAGCTTTCCAAGCTCACAAAGCAAAGCAACTAAAGCAAACATGCCCTAAAGGCAACACAAACAATCAACCAATACAAAAATCAACTAAAAATAGCATACTATTATATTAAATCCTAATATAATTTCTAAGGGATCCTACATACCTACCCTTAATACCCATATATGCCCCATAGTCTAAATTTGTCCTAAACCCAAAAATCTAAAGTTATTGTGGACCTATGTTGAAGTTTTAGCCTAATTCTACACAACCTAGAATTATCTAATCAAAACTATCCTAAAAATCATCACAAAAATATGGAATTAATCCAGGGGGAACCTAAAACATACATCTAACTACCCTAAAAAGATTGAACTAAAAATATTAAGGGAGTTACCTAAACTAAAATCTACAAATTAAGGATCAACTAAAAAGAATTAAAAACTCCCATTGAAAAATATTTTCATTTTATATTTTTCTAGACAAAAATATGAAAAGGGAGAAAAAACTCCCATTGAAAAATATTAATTTTTCAATTTAATATGAATTTTACAAAGTATGAGAAAAAATGGAGAGAAAATAATATGAATTATGAACAGGGGTGCAATCAGAAATAATATGCAGTTCATTTATTGGTGGGCTCAGAAGGTGGGGTGCCAATAATAATGCGCCTGGGCCCAATTTCTTTCAGAAAAAACAATTGGAAAATCAAAATAAAAAGAAAAGACGCGGTGCGAAAATGAAAGAAAATCAGTGTAAATCATGCAATTGGGCTTGATGGGGGTGGGGATAGAAGTATTCACTCAAAGCCCAGAAACCGCGTTTTAATGAAACGCCGCGTTTCATTCGCTCGGGGCTCCCTCCAAAACGAGTTCAAATCTGGAGCGTTGGATCCATTCTTTGGTCAAGGTCAAGCGCGCCATCCAACGGACCGTGAGTTATCTTCAACCTTGGGTTGGCTAGGGTTTCTGAAACACCATTAAAACAACTTCCATGCACAGAACTTCCTCTCACTCGTTCTCCTTCATTTCTTCACCAATTTCCACGATGTAAAAACCAAACTTGATCTATTTTCCACGCTGAACACAACCATGGCATTGGTTTTCATTGAAACAATCTCTATCACCCAACCCGAATGGGGAAACTCCATGAACCTCACAATATCATCAGTTTTCCACTTCAACCAAACTCAAAATTCTTGGTATCAAAATGATCCTCATGTTCCATGGGTTAAAATCATCTAATAATCTTGCATTAAAACTCACTATATCACTCATTCTTACTCCCTCAAGAATTGACCTCCATGAATGAAACTCCACCAAATGCTCCCAAACTCATCAGAATTGGTCACCTAATTGTCTTTAACCAATCTAAACTAATAATTTACCCTATCCATGCCTAGATTAGGAGATGAAAGTGATTTTGCAAACCTGGCTTCTTGGAATGGTAGGTGATGAAACCCTTGCTTTCAAGGCTTGAAACTCTTCAAGAACACTCCTTGGATGATGAATCTTCCTCTGTATGCAAAAGATTTGATGTAGCAAGCTTGTACTTCAAGATCTAATGTGAATTGCTTCTTTACAAAACCAATGTGAACACCTTCAAATCTTCATCAATGGAGCTTTAAACCAGTATGAACACACTCAGAAATATCTATGGAGAAGGTTTGTGGAGAAAAAATGGATTGCAATGAAGAAGAATATGAAGTTTGAATGTAACTTGAAATGGAGGAAAATGGATTTCAATCTCTCTTCTCTACACCAATTAACACCAACCTTGCCTTTGAGCAAGTTGCAATGGTTATATAGAATGGTTTAGAACAGTCTAGAACCATCTAGAACAATCCAATGAGAATTTGAAGATTTCATGTCATGGTATTTTGAATTTTCATTTCTCATAACATGGTATCTCATGCCAAGTGCCTTGCAACCTTTGTAACCAACTTGATTTTATCCCCACATGATATTTTGGATGAGATACAATGCATAACCAATGTGCTTGTTAAGTTTTTCCTTGTTTTGGTTTGGTGCCTTAATATGCAAGTAATCAAATTCCAAAGCAACCCTATGATGAAAGCCTCAAATAAAAATTGTGGCTGAACCATTGTTCTTAGAATGTCATTTGGAGTCAAAATGACCTATTACATGACATGGTTTGGACTTATAGCTTATGATTTATGATTTTCAATCTCACTTTATTTAACTTATACCTCATTTTTAGGCCATTTTTATCACTTTTTGATATGAGCCTTTTCAACATATCAAGACCTCCCTACTAGCCTTAAAACATCATTCTAAGCAACTTTGATGTTGAAGATTTTTCCATTTGAAGCTTGGAAGTAGGAGATATGGCCTTATGCTTGAAATGAGCTATAACTTCCAAATGACCAAAATTCCCTTGGCTTGTCAAAGCCATAAGTTGAGTTATACAAATCCTATCAAGGACATCTAGTACTCTCTAGAAATCTAAGAAGATGACCTTCAACATTCATGTTGACCAAGAATCCATAGGAATCATCCTACTAGGGCAAATATGTCTGCAAGTTGGGTAACTTTCAAGGACCCAGATTCACATACCTCAGATGACCTGTAATTTGTCAAAACCATAACTTGAGCTCTGCAAATCCTATCAAGGACTTCTACTACTCAAATTAAATCTAAGAATAATATCTACAACATTCATGTTTTGGGGAAGATAAGATGACAATCACATCTTGAGCTAAAACTGCCTGGAAGATAGGGATCAAACTAGGGGATTTTACACTGTCAATCCTTAGAAACCCTAGCTTAAAACTTCTCAAACTCCTCAATCATGATGAGTTGGTCTAGGAATCATCCTTATAGTATCTCAATACATCATTCTATGATCACATGGCTCTTGGATTAGGTCTCAACCCTCTCCAAATCATCAGTTGACCTAGGGTTGACCCAGTCAAACCCTAATTCCACCACTCATGGCTGAATCTTCTGAATTCTTGTACAATGACCTCTCTAGGCTTCATGTTGGCTTTCAAGACATCTCATAAGCTTTCTCAAAGCTTCAAGTTCATCCTCATAGTCTCAGAATCATCTGAGGAGCTCCCACAACTCTCAAGTTATGAGGCACACAAACTTGGTTTCAACCAATTCCTCTGAGGATCTCTTGAGCTTTCTGACAAAGGTATCAACCTTCAAACACTTGATGGGTAAATAAATGTTGGTCAAATTTTAGGGTGCAACACTAATCAAAGCAGGCATTCGCTAAATAAAAGCGAGTATCAAACCCGAAGGTCGGATCAACCGAAGCTGATCTTCTGCTTTCTAAAGCAGGCATTCCCTAATAAAAGCGAGCATATAACCCGAAGGCCGGATCAACCGAAGCTGATCTTTTGTTAACCAAAGCAGGCATTTTCTAAAGAAAAGCGAGCATCGAACCTGTAGCCCGGATCAACCAAAGCTGATATTCTGCTAACTAAAACAGGCATTCGCTAAATAAAAGCGAGCATCGAACCCGAAGGCCGGATCAACAGAAGCTGATCTTATGCTAATCTAAGCAGGCATTCGCTAAATAAAAGCGAGCATCAAACCCGATGGCTGGATCAACCGAAGCTGATCTTCTGCTCCTCAAAGCATGCATTCGCTAAATAAAAGCGAGCATCGAACCCGAAGCCCGGATCAACCAAAGCTGATATTTTGCTAACCAAAGCAGGCATTCGCTAAATAACAACGATTATCGAACCCGAAGGTTGGATCAACCGAAGCTGATCTTCTGTTATCCAAAGCAGGCATTCCCTAATAAAAGTGAGCATCGAACCCGAAGGCCGGATCAACCAAAGCTGATATTTTGCTAACCAAAGCAGACATTTTCTAAAGAAAAGCGAGCATCAAACCTGTAGCCCGGATCAACCGAAGCTGATATTCTGCTAACTAAAACAGGCATTCGCTTAATAAAAGCGAGCATCAAACCCGAAGGCCGGATCAATAGAAGCTGATCTTCTGCTAATCTAAGCAGACATTCGCTAAATAAAAACGAGCATCAAACCCGAAGGCTGGATCAACCGAAGCTGATCTTCTGCTCCTCAAAGCAGGCATTCGCTAAATAAAAGCGAGCATCGAACCTGAAGGTCGGATCAACAAAAGCTGATCTTCTGCTAACCAAAGCAGGAATTCGCTAAATAAAAGCGAGCATCGAACCTGAAGGCCGGATCAACCGAAGCTGATCTTCAGCTATCCAAAGCAGGCATTCCCTAATAAAAGCGAGCATCGAACCCGAAGGCCGGATCAACCGAAGCTGATCTTTGCTAACCAAATCAGGCATTTTCTAAAGAAAAGCGAGCATCGAACCTGTAGCCCGGATCAACCGGAGTTGATATTATGCTAACCAAAGCAGGCATTCACTAAATAAAAGCGAGCATCGAACCCGAAGGTCGGATCAACCAAAGCTGATCTTCTACTAACTGTCGCTTGCGCGAAAATAAGGTGCCGGCATGACGGAAGAGTCACCACCTTTCGTTATTTATCCCTCGGAGCGGGAAAGGAAACGATCCGAAAAACCTGACGAAAAAGGGTAAGACAAGGTCATCGCAAGCATTGTCTGGGTTCGGGAGTCGGTTACGCAAGGGGAAGGTATTAGCACCCCTCACGTCCGTCGTACTCGACGGGATCCATGCTTGTTGTGTTTACTGGGACGGGTTGGTTTTATTCTATCTACCTATCACGGCTGGCTGAAAAAGAAAAGAAAAAATGACTCGGCAAAGCGTCGCACTTTATGCCTACGTATTCTCATCAGAGAATGAGAAATCGGAGTCAACGTAGTTCGGCCTACGAAGGGTTATGGGGGAAGGTAGCTCGCCAAGACTTCGCCATCTTGTGCCTACGTACTCTCAACAGGCATGAGAGATCAGAGCTCACGTAGTTCGGGAAACTACGGTTTATTTCCTGTTTTTACGAAAGAAGTGTTTTTTATTGTGTTTGGGATTTCAATCGCACTAGAGACTATGACCTCAGAGTGAATGCGTCGCATGTCACACAAAGGGTACCATACTAAACATCCAGACTGTGGAAAAGAAACTCTCCCACAATCCTTTCTCAGATAGCTTAAGGCTCGTAACGTACGAAAGAAATCATTCATGATTACTGTATCTTAAACTATTTTGAGATGAGAAGAGAACAGGCCCAACTAGGAGGGAGACTATCAAGTCCTACTGTTGTCATGCCATGGATTCATCCTATGGTCAAGGTTTGAACAGGGAACTCCTAGAAGTTGTCATGCATAGGTTTCAACCTAAGATTCTATCATCAAATCCTTATCAAAGGAAATGAGAGTCCTAAGGGATCATGTCAATGATACACCAAAACAGACAAAGCATCAGCTTAACAGTAAAATGCATGCAATGCAAGTGAGGGAGGAAATGTGTGCGGGGCTTCAGCCTCCACAAGCTCATCTCAACCTCAAGCCAGAATGAAATAACAGTAATCATACTGAAAAGATAAACAACATGCTATCAAGCAATAAACAGTAAACTGCAATCATACAAAAAGAAATGAAATAAAATTCCATCAGGCAAAACAAACCACATGGGCAAGGGAGCTGGGCTCTACCGAATACCCGCAAGCAAAGCCACACAGTAACAATACAAGCAGAGGGAGCAACTCAACCTCTAGTGCAATCATGCTCCTAGATTCTACCTATTCTAGATATGAACTTATTCTAATGCATCAAACAAGTCAAACAAAACACAGCAATACAGAAAAGAAAAAGGAAGAGAGCAGACCAGCCTCTCTCTCAACTCCAAGCTTCAGCTTCTCCAACAACAACTCAGTCTTCAGACTTCAATCACTCTTGACAAACATCAGTTTGCTTTTCCAGGTTTCAACCCTACAACATGAGTTTCAACTCATCTTCTCCCCTAAGCTTCAGCTTCTTTGATCAGCTCCACCTTCAGGCTTCACCTAATCTTCAGGGATCTTCAAGTATCAACTTGCTCTGGTTTCTCTTCAAGCTTCAGCTGGAATGGCAATACTCAAGGATTCATCCTCTTCAATACTCTTCAATGAAGTCTTCATCTTCAAGCTCAGGCTCAACCTCTCTCAAGATAATCAAACTAGAGAAAATCACTTACTGGATAAGCTGGGGGATATTGAACTGCTTATTTGACCACCAAAGGTGACCTATAAGGGTTCAACATCAAAGGAAAGGTTCCCTCAAAAGTTCTACTTCCTAGGTACATCACTTATCCCTCCAAAGGAGAGAGGTGTATACCATGGAAGGACTTTGAATCATAGGGAGGAATGGAAGTGAATGATACCATCCATGTTTGAGAAAGAAGTTATCTACATCTAAACTCTTCCTAATTCCTAACCCTAAAACAACAAAAAAAGAAAAGAAGAACAAGCTCTCAAGCTCCTCAATTCTCCTTCAGGTCTTCTACTATGCTCCTCAATGCTCCACAATTAGATACCAAGCTTTCCAAGCTCACAAAGCAAAGCAACTAAAGCAAACATGCCCTAAAGGCAACACAAACAATCAACCAATACAAAAATCAACTAAAAATAGCATACTATTATATTAAATCCTAATATAATTTCTAAGGGATCCTACATACCTACCCTTAATACCCATATATGCCCCATAGTCTAAATTTGTCCTAAACCCAAAAATCTAAAGTTATTGTGGACCTATGTTGAAGTTTTAGCCTAATTCTACACAACCTAGAATTATCTAATCAAAACTATCCTAAAAATCATCACAAAAATATGGAATTAATCCAGGGGGAACCTAAAACATACATCTAACTACCCTAAAAAGATTGAACTAAAAATATTAAGGGAGTTACCTAAACTAAAATCTACAAATTAAGGATCAACTAAAAAGAATTAAAAACTCCCATTGAAAAATATTTTCATTTTATATTTTTCTAGACAAAAATATGAAAAGGGAGAAAAAACTCCCATTGAAAAATATTAATTTTTCAATTTAATATGAATTTTACAAAGTATGAGAAAAAATGGAGAGAAAATAATATGAATTATGAACAGGGGTGCAATCAGAAATAATATGCAGTTCATTTATTGGTGGGCTCAGAAGGTGGGGTGCCAATAATAATGCGCCTGGGCCCAATTTCTTTCAGAAAAAACAATTGGAAAATCAAAATAAAAAGAAAAGACGCGGTGCGAAAATGAAAGAAAATCAGTGTAAATCATGCAATTGGGCTTGATGGGGGTGGGGATAGAAGTATTCACTCAAAGCCCAGAAACCGCGTTTTAATGAAACGCCGCGTTTCATTCGCTCGGGGCTCCCTCCAAAACGAGTTCAAATCTGGAGCGTTGGATCCATTCTTTGGTCAAGGTCAAGCGCGCCATCCAACGGACCGTGAGTTATCTTCAACCTTGGGTTGGCTAGGGTTTCTGAAACACCATTAAAACAACTTCCATGCACAGAACTTCCTCTCACTCGTTCTCCTTCATTTCTTCACCAATTTCCACGATGTAAAAACCAAACTTGATCTATTTTCCACGCTGAACACAACCATGGCATTGGTTTTCATTGAAACAATCTCTATCACCCAACCCGAATGGGGAAACTCCATGAACCTCACAATATCATCAGTTTTCCACTTCAACCAAACTCAAAATTCTTGGTATCAAAATGATCCTCATGTTCCATGGGTTAAAATCATCTAATAATCTTGCATTAAAACTCACTATATCACTCATTCTTACTCCCTCAAGAATTGACCTCCATGAATGAAACTCCACCAAATGCTCCCAAACTCATCAGAATTGGTCACCTAATTGTCTTTAACCAATCTAAACTAATAATTTACCCTATCCATGCCTAGATTAGGAGATGAAAGTGATTTTGCAAACCTGGCTTCTTGGAATGGTAGGTGATGAAACCCTTGCTTTCAAGGCTTGAAACTCTTCAAGAACACTCCTTGGATGATGAATCTTCCTCTGTATGCAAAAGATTTGATGTAGCAAGCTTGTACTTCAAGATCTAATGTGAATTGCTTCTTTACAAAACCAATGTGAACACCTTCAAATCTTCATCAATGGAGCTTTAAACCAGTATGAACACACTCAGAAATATCTATGGAGAAGGTTTGTGGAGAAAAAATGGATTGCAATGAAGAAGAATATGAAGTTTGAATGTAACTTGAAATGGAGGAAAATGGATTTCAATCTCTCTTCTCTACACCAATTAACACCAACCTTGCCTTTGAGCAAGTTGCAATGGTTATATAGAATGGTTTAGAACAGTCTAGAACCATCTAGAACAATCCAATGAGAATTTGAAGATTTCATGTCATGGTATTTTGAATTTTCATTTCTCATAACATGGTATCTCATGCCAAGTGCCTTGCAACCTTTGTAACCAACTTGATTTTATCCCCACATGATATTTTGGATGAGATACAATGCATAACCAATGTGCTTGTTAAGTTTTTCCTTGTTTTGGTTTGGTGCCTTAATATGCAAGTAATCAAATTCCAAAGCAACCCTATGATGAAAGCCTCAAATAAAAATTGTGGCTGAACCATTGTTCTTAGAATGTCATTTGGAGTCAAAATGACCTATTACATGACATGGTTTGGACTTATAGCTTATGATTTATGATTTTCAATCTCACTTTATTTAACTTATACCTCATTTTTAGGCCATTTTTATCACTTTTTGATATGAGCCTTTTCAACATATCAAGACCTCCCTACTAGCATTAAAACATCATTCTAAGCAACTTTGATGTTGAAGATTTTTCCATTTGAAGCTTGGAAGTAGGAGATATGGCCTTATGCTTGAAATGAGCTATAACTTCCAAATGACCAAAATTCCCTTGGCTTGTCAAAGCCATAAGTTGAGTTATACAAATCCTATCAAGGACATCTAGTACTCTCTAGAAATCTAAGAAGATGACCTTCAACATTCATGTTGACCAAGAATCCATAGGAATCATCCTACTAGGGCAAATATGTCTGCAAGTTGGGTAACTTTCAAGGACCCAGATTCACATACCTCAGATGACCTGTAATTTGTCAAAACCATAACTTGAGCTCTGCAAATCCTATCAAGGACTTCTACTACTCAAATTAAATCTAAGAATAATATCTACAACATTCATGTTTTGGGGAAGATAAGATGACAATCACATCTTGAGCTAAAACTGCCTGGAAGATAGGGATCAAACTAGGGGATTTTACACTGTCAATCCTTAGAAACCCTAGCTTAAAACTTCTCAAACTCCTCAATCATGATGAGTTGGTCTAGGAATCATCCTTATAGTATCTCAATACATCATTCTATGATCACATGGCTCTTGGATTAGGTCTCAACCCTCTCCAAATCATCAGTTGACCTAGGGTTGACCCAGTCAAACCCTAATTCCACCACTCATGGCTGAATCTTCTGAATTCTTGTACAATGACCTCTCTAGGCTTCATGTTGGCTTTCAAGACATCTCATAAGCTTTCTCAAAGCTTCAAGTTCATCCTCATAGTCTCAGAATCATCTGAGGAGCTCCCACAACTCTCAAGTTATGAGGCACACAAACTTGGTTTCAACCAATTCCTCTGAGGATCTCTTGAGCTTTCTGACAAAGGTATCAACCTTCAAACACTTGATGGGTAAATAAATGTTGGTCAAATTTTAGGGTGCAACACTAATCAAAGCAGGCATTCGCTAAATAAAAGCGAGTATCAAACCCGAAGGTCGGATCAACCGAAGCTGATCTTCTGCTTTCTAAAGCAGGCATTCCCTAATAAAAGCGAGCATATAACCCGAAGGCCGGATCAACCGAAGCTGATCTTTTGTTAACCAAAGCAGGCATTTTCTAAAGAAAAGCGAGCATCGAACCTGTAGCCCGGATCAACCAAAGCTGATATTCTGCTAACTAAAACAGGCATTCGCTAAATAAAAGCGAGCATCGAACCCGAAGGCCGGATCAACAGAAGCTGATCTTATGCTAATCTAAGCAGGCATTCGCTAAATAAAAGCGAGCATCAAACCCGAAGGCTGGATCAACCGAAGCTGATCTTCTGCTCCTCAAAGCAGGCATTCGCTAAATAAAAGCGAGCATCGAACCCGAAGGCCGGATCAACCAAAGCTGATATTTTGCTAACCAAAGCAGGCATTCGCTAAATAACAACGATTATCGAACCCGAAGGTTGGATCAACCGAAGCTGATCTTCTGTTATCCAAAGCAGGCATTCCCTAATAAAAGTGAGCATCGAACCCGAAGGCCGGATCAACCAAAGCTGATATTTTGCTAACCAAAGCAGACATTTTCTAAAGAAAAGCGAGCATCAAACCTGTAGCCCGGATCAACCGAAGCTGATATTCTGCTAACTAAAACAGGCATTCGCTTAATAAAAGCGAGCATCAAACCCGAAGGCCGGATCAATAGAAGCTGATCTTCTGCTAATCTAAGCAGACATTCGCTAAATAAAAACGAGCATCAAACCCGAAGGCTGGATCAACCGAAGCTGATCTTCTGCTCCTCAAAGCAGGCATTCGCTAAATAAAAGCGAGCATCGAACCTGAAGGTCGGATCAACAAAAGCTGATCTTCTGCTAACCAAAGCAGGAATTCGCTAAATAAAAGCGAGCATCGAACCTGAAGGCCGGATCAACCGAAGCTGATCTTCAGCTATCCAAAGCAGGCATTCCCTAATAAAAGCGAGCATCGAACCCGAAGGCCGGATCAACCGAAGCTGATCTTTGCTAACCAAATCAGGCATTTTCTAAAGAAAAGCGAGCATCGAACCTGTAGCCCGGATCAACCGGAGTTGATATTATGCTAACCAAAGCAGGCATTCACTAAATAAAAGCGAGCATCGAACCCGAAGGTCGGATCAACCAAAGCTGATCTTCTACTAACTGTCGCTTGCGCGAAAATAAGGTGCCGGCATGACGGAAGAGTCACCACCTTTCGTTATTTATCCCTCGGAGCGGGAAAGGAAACGATCCGAAAAACCTGACGAAAAAGGGTAAGACAAGGTCATCGCAAGCATTGTCTGGGTTCGGGAGTCGGTTACGCAAGGGGAAGGTATTAGCACCCCTCACGTCCGTCGTACTCGACGGGATCCATGCTTGTTGTGTTTACTGGGACGGGTTGGTTTTATTCTATCTACCTATCACGGCTGGCTGAAAAAGAAAAGAAAAAATGACTCGGCAAAGCGTCGCACTTTATGCCTACGTATTCTCATCAGAGAATGAGAAATCGGAGTCAACGTAGTTCGGCCTACGAAGGGTTATGGGGGAAGGTAGCTCGCCAAGACTTCGCCATCTTGTGCCTACGTACTCTCAACAGGCATGAGAGATCAGAGCTCACGTAGTTCGGGAAACTACGGTTTATTTCCTGTTTTTACGAAAGAAGTGTTTTTTATTGTGTTTGGGATTTCAATCGCACTAGAGACTATGACCTCAGAGTGAATGCGTCGCATGTCACACAAAGGGTACCATACTAAACATCCAGACTGTGGAAAAGAAACTCTCCCACAATCCTTTCTCAGATAGCTTAAGGCTCGTAACGTACGAAAGAAATCATTCATGATTACTGTATCTTAAACTATTTTGAGATGAGAAGAGAACAGGCCCAACTAGGAGGGAGACTATCAAGTCCTACTGTTGTCATGCCATGGATTCATCCTATGGTCAAGGTTTGAACAGGGAACTCCTAGAAGTTGTCATGCATAGGTTTCAACCTAAGATTCTATCATCAAATCCTTATCAAAGGAAATGAGAGTCCTAAGGGATCATGTCAATGATACACCAAAACAGACAAAGCATCAGCTTAACAGTAAAATGCATGCAATGCAAGTGAGGGAGGAAATGTGTGCGGGGCTTCAGCCTCCACAAGCTCATCTCAACCTCAAGCCAGAATGAAATAACAGTAATCATACTGAAAAGATAAACAACATGCTATCAAGCAATAAACAGTAAACTGCAATCATACAAAAAGAAATGAAATAAAATTCCATCAGGCAAAACAAACCACATGGGCAAGGGAGCTGGGCTCTACCGAATACCCGCAAGCAAAGCCACACAGTAACAATACAAGCAGAGGGAGCAACTCAACCTCTAGTGCAATCATGCTCCTAGATTCTACCTATTCTAGATATGAACTTATTCTAATGCATCAAACAAGTCAAACAAAACACAGCAATACAGAAAAGAAAAAGGAAGAGAGCAGACCAGCCTCTCTCTCAACTCCAAGCTTCAGCTTCTCCAACAACAACTCAGTCTTCAGACTTCAATCAATCTTGACAAACATCAGTTTGCTTTTCCAGGTTTCAACCCTACAACATGAGTTTCAACTCATCTTCTCCCCTAAGCTTCAGCTTCTTTGATCAGCTCCACCTTCAGGCTTCACCTAATCTTCAGGGATCTTCAAGTATCAACTTGCTCTGGTTTCTCTTCAAGCTTCAGCTGGAATGGCAATACTCAAGGATTCATCCTCTTCAATACTCTTCAATGAAGTCTTCATCTTCAAGCTCAGGCTCAACCTCTCTCAAGATAATCAAACCAGAGAAAATCACTTACTGGATAAGCTGGGGGATATTGAACTGCTTATTTGACCACCAAAGGTGACCTATAAGGGTTCAACATCAAAGGAAAGGTTCCCTCAAAAGTTCTACTTCCTAGGTACATCACTTATCCCTCCAAAGGAGAGAGGTGTATACCATGGAAGGACTTTGAATCATAGGGAGGAATGGAAGTGAATGATACCATCCATGTTTGAGAAAGAAGTTATCTACATCTAAACTCTTCCTAATTCCTAACCCTAAAACAACAAAAAAAGAAAAGAAGAACAAGCTCTCAAGCTCCTCAATTCTCCTTCAGGTCTTCTACTATGCTCCTCAATGCTCCACAATTAGATACCAAGCTTTCCAAGCTCACAAAGCAAAGCAACTAAAGCAAACATGCCCTAAAGGCAACACAAACAATCAACCAATACAAAAATCAACTAAAAATAGCATACTATTATATTAAATCCTAATATAATTTCTAAGGGATCCTACATACCTACCCTTAATACCCATATATGCCCCATAGTCTAAATTTGTCCTAAACCCAAAAATCTAAAGTTATTGTGGACCTATGTTGAAGTTTTAGCCTAATTCTACACAACCTAGAATTATCTAATCAAAACTATCCTAAAAATCATCACAAAAATATGGAATTAATCCAGGGGGAACCTAAAACATACATCTAACTACCCTAAAAAGATTGAACTAAAAATATTAAGGGAGTTACCTAAACTAAAATCTACAAATTAAGGATCAACTAAAAAGAATTAAAAACTCCCATTGAAAAATATTTTCATTTTATATTTTTCTAGACAAAAATATGAAAAGGGAGAAAAAACTCCCATTGAAAAATATTAATTTTTCAATTTAATATGAATTTTACAAAGTATGAGAAAAAATGGAGAGAAAATAATATGAATTATGAACAGGGGTGCAATCAGAAATAATATGCAGTTCATTTATTGGTGGGCTCAGAAGGTGGGGTGCCAATAATAATGCGCCTGGGCCCAATTTCTTTCAGAAAAAACAATTGGAAAATCAAAATAAAAAGAAAAGACGCGGTGCGAAAATGAAAGAAAATCAGTGTAAATCATGCAATTGGGCTTGATGGGGGTGGGGATAGAAGTATTCACTCAAAGCCCAGAAACCGCGTTTTAATGAAACGCCGCGTTTCATTCGCTCGGGGCTCCCTCCAAAACGAGTTCAAATCTGGAGCGTTGGATCCATTCTTTGGTCAAGGTCAAGCGCGCCATCCAACGGACCGTGAGTTATCTTCAACCTTGGGTTGGCTAGGGTTTCTGAAACACCATTAAAACAACTTCCATGCACAGAACTTCCTCTCACTCGTTCTCCTTCATTTCTTCACCAATTTCCACGATGTAAAAACCAAACTTGATCTATTTTCCACGCTGAACACAACCATGGCATTGGTTTTCATTGAAACAATCTCTATCACCCAACCCAAATGGGGAAACTCCATGAACCTCACAATATCATCAGTTTTCCACTTCAACCAAACTCAAAATTCTTGGTATCAAAATGATCCTCATGTTCCATGGGTTAAAATCATCTAATAATCTTGCATTAAAACTCACTATATCACTCATTCTTACTCCCTCAAGAATTGACCTCCATGAATGAAACTCCACCAAATGCTCCCAAACTCATCAGAATTGGTCACCTAATTGTCTCTAACCAATCTAAACTAATAATTTACCCTATCCATGCCTAGATTAGGAGATGAAAGTGATTTTGCAAACCTGGCTTCTTGGAATGGTAGGTGATGAAACCCTTGCTTTCAAGGCTTGAAACTCTTCAAGAACACTCCTTGGATGATGAATCTTCCTCTGTATGCAAAAGATTTGATGTAGCAAGCTTGTACTTCAAGATCTAATGTGAATTGCTTCTTTACAAAACCAATGTGAACACCTTCAAATCTTCATCAATGGAGCTTTAAACCAGTATGAACACACTCAGAAATATCTATGGAGAAGGTTTGTGGAGAAAAAATGGATTGCAATGAAGAAGAATATGAAGTTTGAATGTAACTTGAAATGGAGGAAAATGGATTTCAATCTCTCTTCTCTACACCAATTAACACCAACCTTGCCTTTGAGCAAGTTGCAATGGTTATATAGAATGGTTTAGAACAGTCTAGAACCATCTAGAACAATCCAATGAGAATTTGAAGATTTCATGTCATGGTATTTTGAATTTTCATTTCTCATAACATGGTATCTCATGCCAAGTGCCTTGCAACCTTTGTAACCAACTTGATTTTATCCCCACATGATATTTTGGATGAGATACAATGCATAACCAATGTGCTTGTTAAGTTTTTCCTTGTTTTGGTTTGGTGCCTTAATATGCAAGTAATCAAATTCCAAAGCAACCCTATGATGAAAGCCTCAAATCAAAATTGTGGCTGAACCATTGTTCTTAGAATGTCATTTGGAGTCAAAATGACCTATTACATGACATGGTTTGGACTTATAGCTTATGATTTATGATTTTCAATCTCACTTTATTTAACTTATACCTCATTTTTAGGCCATTTTTATCACTTTTTGATATGAGCCTTTTCAACATATCAAGACCTCCCTAATAGCCTTAAAACATCATTCTAAGCAACTTTGATGTTGAAGATTTTTCCATTTGAAGCTTGGAAGTAGGAGATATGGCCTTATGCTTGAAATGAGCTATAACTTCCAAATGACCAAAATTCCCTTGGCTTGTCAAAGCCATAAGTTGAGTTATAAAAATCCTATCAAGGACATCTAGTACTCTCTAGAAATCTAAGAAGATGACCTTCAACATTCATGTTGACCAAGAATCCATAGGAATCATCCTACTAGGGCAAATATGTCTGCAAGTTGGGTAACTTTCAAGGACCCAGATTCACATACCTCAGATGACCTGTAATTTGTCAAAACCATAACTTGAGCTCTGCAAATCCTATCAAGGACTTCTACTACTCAAATTAAAGCTAAGAATAATATCTACAACATTCATGTTTTGGGGAAGATAAGATGACAATCACATCTTGAGGTAAAACTGCCTGGAAGATAGGGATCAAACTAGGGGATTTTACACTGTCAATCCTTAGAAACCCTAGCTTAAAACTTCTCAAACTCCTCAATCATGATGAGTTGGTCTAGGAATCATCCTTATAGTATCTCAATACATCATTCTATGATCACATGGCTCTTGGATTAGGTCTCAACCCTCTCCAAATCATCAGTTGACCTAGGGTTGACACAGTCAAACCCTAATTCCACCACTCATGGCTGAATCTTCTGAATTCTTGTACAATGACCTCTCTAGGCTTCATGTTGGCTTTCAAGACATCTCATAAGCTTTCTCAAAGCTTCAAGTTCATCCTCATAGTCTCAGAATCCTCTGAGGAGCTCCCACAACTCTCAAGTTATGAGGCACACAACCTTGGTTTCAACCAATTCCTCTGAGGATCTCTTGAGCTTTCTGACAAAGGTATCAACCTTCAAACACTTGATGGGTAAATAAATGTTTGTCAAATTTTAGGGTGCAACACTAATCAAAGCAGGCATTCGCTAAATAAAAGCGAGTATCAAACCCGAAGGTCGGATCAACCGAAGCTGATCTTTTGCTTTCTAAAGCAGGCATTCCCTAATAAAAGCGAGCATATAACCCGAAGGCCGGATCAACCGAAGCTGATCTTTTGTTAACCAAAGCAGGCATTTTCTAAAGAAAAGCGAGCATCGAACCTGTAGCCCGGATCAACCAAAGCTGATATTCTGCTAACTAAAACAGGCATTCGCTAAATAAAAGCGAGCATCGAACCCGAAGGCCGGATCAACAGAAGCTGATCTTATGCTAATCTAAGCAGGCATTCGCTAAATAAAAGCGAGCATCAAACCCGAAGGCTGGATCAACCGAAGCTGATCTTCTGCTCCTCAAAGCAGGCATTCGCTAAATAAAAGCGAGCATCGAACCCGAAGGCCGGATCAACCAAAGCTGATATTTTGCTAACCAAAGCAGGCATTCGCTAAATAACAGCGATTATCGAACCCGAAGGTTGGATCAACCGAAGCTGATCTTCTGTTATCCAAAGCAGGCATTCCCTAATAAAAGTGAGCATCGAACCCGAAGGCCGGATCAACCAAAGCTGATCTTTTGCTAACCAAAGCAGACATTTTCTAAAGAAAAGCGAGCATCAAACCTGTAGCCCGGATCAACCGAAGCTGATATTCTGCTAACTAAAACAGGCATTCGCTAAATAAAAGCGAGCATCAAACCCGAAGGCCGGATCAACAGAAGCTGATCTTCTGCTAATCTAAGCAGGCATTCGCTAAATAAAAACGAGCATCAAACCCGAAGGCTGGATCAACCGAAGCTGATCTTCTGCTCCTCAAAGCAGGCATTCGCTAAATAAAAGCGAGCATCGAACCTGAAGGTCGGATCAACCAAAGCTGATCTTCTGCTAACCAAAGCAGGAATTCGCTAAATAAAAGCGAGCATCGAACCTGAAGGCCGGATCAACCGAAGCTGATCTTCTGCTATCCAAAGCAGGCATTCCCTAATAAAAGCGATCATCGAACCCGAAGGCCGGATCAACCGAAGCTGATCTTTGCTAACCAAATCAGGCATTTTCTAAAGAAAAGCGAGCATCGAACCTGTAGCCCGGATCAACCGAAGCTGATATTCGGCTAACTAAAACAGGCATTTGCTAAATAAAAGCGAGCATCGAACCCGAAGGTCGGATCAACCAAAGCTGATCTTCTACTAACTGTCGCTTGCGCGAAAATAAGGTGCCGGCATGACGGAAGAGTCACCACCTTTCGTTATTTATCCCTCGGAGCGGGAAAGGAAACGATCCGAAAAACCTGACGAAAAAGGGTAAGACAAGGTCATCGCAACCATTGTCTGGGTTCGGGAGTCGGTTACGCAAGGGGAAGGTATTAGCACCCCTCACGTCCGTCGTACTCGACGGGATCCATGCTTGTTGTGTTTACTGGGACGGGTTGGTTTTATTCTATCTACCTATCACGGCTGGCTGAAAAAGAAAAGAAAAAATGACTCGGCAAAGCGTCGCACTTTATGCCTACGTATTCTCATCAGAGAATGAGAAATCAGAGTCAACGTAGTTCGGCCTACGAAGGGTTATGGGGGAAGGTAGCTCGCCAAGACTTCGCCATCTTGTGCCTACGTACTCTCAACAGGCATGAGAGATCAGAGCTCACGTAGTTCGGGAAACTACGGTTTATTTCCTGTTTTTACGAAAGAAGTGTTTTTTATTGTGTTTGGGATTTCAATCGCACTAGAGACTATGACCTCAGAGTGAATGCGTCGCATGTCACACAAAGGGTACCATACTAAACATCCAGACTGTGGAAAAGAAACTCTCCCACAATCCTTTCTCAGATAGCTTAAGGCTCGTAACGTACGAAAGAAATCATTCATGATTACTGTATCTTAAACTATTTTGAGATGAGAAGAGAACAGGCCCAACTAGGAGGGAGACTATCAAGTCCTACTGTTGTCATGCCATGGATTCATCCTATGGTCAAGGTTTGAACAGGGAACTCCTAGAAGTTGTCATGCATAGGTTTCAACCTAAGATTCTATCATCAAATCCTTATCAAAGGAAATGAGAGTCCTAAGGGATCATGTCAATGATACACCAAAACAGACAAAGCATCAGCTTAACAGTAAAATGCATGCAATGCAAGTGAGGGAGGAAATGTGTGCGGGGCTTCAGCCTCCACAAGCTCATCTCAACCTCAAGCCAGAATGAAATAACAGTAATCATACTGAAAAGATAAACAACATGCTATCAAGCAATAAACAGTAAACTGCAATCATACAAAAAGAAATGAAATAAAATTCCATCAGGCAAAACAAACCACATGGGCAAGGGAGCTGGGCTCTACCGAATACCCGCAAGCAAAGCCACACAGTAACAATACAAGCAGAGGGAGCAACTCAACCTCTAGTGCAATCATGCTCCTAGATTCTACCTATTCTAGATATGAACTTATTCTAATGCATCAAACAAGTCAAACAAAACACAGCAATACAGAAAAGAAAAAGGAAGAGAGCAGACCAGCCTCTCTCTCAACTCCAAGCTTCAGCTTCTCCAACAACAACTCAGTCTTCAGACTTCAATCACTCTTGACAAACATCAGTTTGCTTTTCCAGGTTTCAACCCTACAACATGAGTTTCAACTCATCTTCTCCCCTAAGCTTCAGCTTCTTTGATCAGCTCCACCTTCAGGCTTCACCTAATCTTCAGGGATCTTCAAGTATCAACTTGCTCTGGTTGCTCTTCAAGCTTCAGCTGGAATGGCAATACTCAAGGATTCATCCTCTTCAATACTCTTCAATGAAGTCTTCATCTTCAAGCTCAGGCTCAACCTCTCTCAAGATAATCAAACCAGAGAAAATCACTTACTGGATAAGCTGGGGGATATTGAACTGCTTATTTGACCACCAAAGGTGACCTATAAGGGTTCAACATCAAAGGAAAGGTTCCCTCAAAAGTTCTACTTCCTAGGTACATCACTTATCCCTCCAAAGGAGAGAGGTGTATACCATGGAAGGACTTTGAATCATAGGGAGGAATGGAAGTGAATGATACCATCCATGTTTGAGAAAGAAGTTATCTACATCTAAACTCTTCCTAATTCCTAACCCTAAAACAACAAAAAAAGAAAAGAAGAACAAGCTCTCAAGCTCCTCAATTCTCCTTCAGGTCTTCTACTATGCTCCTCAATGCTCCACAATTAGATACCAAGCTTTCCAAGCTCACAAAGCAAAGCAACTAAAGCAAACATGCCCTAAAGGCAACACAAACAATCAACCAATACAAAAATCAACTAAAAATAGCATACTATTATATTAAATCCTAATATAATTTCTAAGGGATCCTACATACCTACCCTTAATACCCATATATGCCCCATAGTCTAAATTTGTCCTAAACCCAAAAATCTAAAGTTATTGTGGACCTATGTTGAAGTTTTAGCCTAATTCTACACAACCTAGAATTATCTAATCAAAACTATCCTAAAAATCATCACAAAAATATGGAATTAATCCAGGGGGAACCTAAAACATACATCTAACTACCCTAAAAAGATTGAACTAAAAATATTAAGGGAGTTACCTAAACTAAAATCTACAAATTAAGGATCAACTAAAAAGAATTAAAAACTCCCATTGAAAAATATTTTCATTTTATATTTTTCTAGACAAAAATATGAAAAGGGAGAAAAAACTCCCATTGAAAAATATTAATTTTTCAATTTAATATGAATTTTACAAAGTATGAGAAAAAATGGAGAGAAAATAATATGAATTATGAACAGGGGTGCAATCAGAAATAATATGCAGTTCATTTATTGGTGGGCTCAGAAGGTGGGGTGCCAATAATAATGCGCCTGGGCCCAATTTCTTTCAGAAAAAACAATTGGAAAATCAAAATAAAAAGAAAAGACGCGGTGCGAAAATGAAAGAAAATCAGTGTAAATCATGCAATTGGGCTTGATAGGGGTGGGGATAGAAGTATTCACTCAAAGCCCAGAAACCGCGTTTTAATGAAACGCCGCGTTTCATTCGCTCGGGGCTCCCTCCAAAACGAGTTCAAATCTGGAGCGTTGGATCCATTCTTTGGTCAAGGTCAAGCGCGCCATCCAACGGACCGTGAGTTATCTTCAACCTTGGGTTGGCTAGGGTTTCTGAAACACCATTAAAACAACTTCCATGCACAGAACTTCCTCTCACTCGTTCTCCTTCGTTTCTTCACCAATTTCCACGATGTAAAAACCAAACTTGATCTATTTTCCACGCTGAACACAACCATGGCATTGGTTTTCATTGAAACAATCTCTATCACCCAACCCGAATGGGGAAACTCCATGAACCTCACAATATCATCAGTTTTCCACTTCAACCAAACTCAGAATTCTTGGTATCAAAATGATCCTCATGTTCCATGGGTTAAAGTCATCTAATAATCTTGCATTAAAACTCACTATATCACTCATTCTTACTCCCTCAAGAATTGACCTCCATGAATGAAACTCCACCAAATGCTTCCAAACTCATCAGAATTGGTCACCTAATTGTCTCTAACCAATCTAAACTAATAATTTACCCTATCCATGCCTAGATTAGGAGATGAAAGTGATTTTGCAAACCTGGCTTCTTGGAATGGTAGGTGATGAAACCCTTGCTTTCAAGGCTTGAAACTCTTCAAGAACACTCCTTGGATGATGAATCTTCCTCTGTATGCAAAAGATTTGATGTAGCAAGCTTGTACTTCAAGATCTAATGTGAATTGCTTATTTACAAAACCAATGTGAACACCTTCAAATCTTCATCAATGGAGCTTTAAACCAGTATGAACACACTCAGAAATATCTATGGAGAAGGTTTGTGGAGAAATAATGGATTGCAATGAAGAAGAATATGAAGCTTGAATGTAACTTGCAATGGAGGAAAATGGATTTCAATCTCTCTTCTCTACACCAATTAACACCAACCTTGCCTTTGAGCAAGTTGCAATAGTTATATAGAATGGTTTAGAACAGTCTAGAACCATCTAGGACAATCCAATGAGAATTTGAAGATTTCATGTCATGGTATTTTGAATTTTCATTTCTCATAACATGGTATCTCATGCCAAGTGCCTTGCAACCTTTGTAACCAACTTGATTTTATCCCCACATGATATTTTGGATGAGATACAATGCATAACCAATGTGCTTGTTAAGTTTTTCCTTGTTTTGGTTTGGTGCCTTAATATGCAAGTAATCAAATTCCAAAGCAACCCTATGATGAAAGCCTCAAATCAAAATTGTGGCTGAACCATTGTTCTTAGAATGTCATTTGGAGTCAAAATGACCTATTACATGACATGGTTTGGACTTATAGCTTATGATTTATGATTTTCAATCTCACTTTATTTAACTTATACCTCATTATTAGGCCATTTTTATCACTTTTTGATATGAGCCTTTTCAACATCTCAAGACCTCCCTACTAGCCTTAAAACATCATTCTAAGCAACTTTGATGTTGAAGATTTTTCCATTTGAAGCTTGGAAGTAGGAGATATGGCCTTATGCTTGAAATGAGCTATAACTTCCAAATGACCAAAATTCCCTTGGCTTGTCAAAGCCATAAGTTGAGTTATACAAATCCTATCAAGGACTTCTAGTACTCTCTAGAAATCTAAGAAGATGACCTTCAACATTCATGTTGACCAAGAATCCATAGGAAGCATCCTACTAGGGCAAATATGTCTGCAAGTTGGGTAACTTTCAAGGACCCAGATTCACATACCTCAGATGACCTGTAATTTGTCAAAACCATAACTTGAGCTCTGCAAATCCTATCAAGGACTTCTACTACTCAAATTAAAGCTAAGAACAATATCTACAACATTCATGTTTTGGGGAAGATAAGATGACAATCACATCTTGAGCTAAAACTGCCTGGAAGATAGGGATCAAACTAGGGGATTTTACACTGTCAATCCTTAGAAACCCTAGCTTAAAACTTCTCAAACTCCTCAATCATGATGAGTTGGTCTAGGAATCATCCTTATAGTATCTCAATACATCATTCTATGATCACATGGCTCTTGGATTAGGTCTCAACCCTCTCCAAATCATCAGTTGACCTAGGGTTGACCCAGTCAAACCCTAATTCCACCACTCATGGCTGAATCTTCTGAATTCTTGTACAATGACCTCTCTAGGCTTCATGTTGGCTTTCAAGACATCTCATAAGCTTTCTCAAAGCTCAAGTTCATCCTCATGGTCAAATTTTAGGGTGCAACACTAATCAAAGCAGGCATTCGCTAAATAAAAGCGAGTATCAAACCCGAAGGTCGGATCAACCGAAGCTGATCTTCTGCTTTCTAAAGCAGGCATTCCCTAATAAAAGCGAGCATATAACCCGAAGGCCGGATCAACCGAAGCTGATCTTTTGTTAACCAAAGCAGGCATTTTCTAAAGAAAAGCGAGCATCGAACCTGTAGCCTGGATCAACCAAAGCTGATATTCTACTAACTAAAACAGGCATTCGCTAAATAAAAGCGAGCATCGAACCCGAAGGCCGGATCAACAGAAGCTGATCTTATGCTAATCTAAGCAGACATTCGCTAAATAAAAGCGAGCATCAAACCCGAAGGCTGGATCAACCGAAGCTGATCTTCTGCTCCTCAAAGCAGGCATTCGCTAAATAAAAGCGAGCATCGAACCCGAAGGCCGGATCAACCAAAGCTGATATTTTGCTAACCAAAGCAGGCATTCGCTAAATAACAGCGAGTATCAAACCCGAAGGTTGGATCGACCGAAGCTGATCTTCTGTTATCCAAAGCAGGCATTCCCTAATAAAAGTGAGCATCGAACCCGAAGGCCGGATCAACCAAAGCTGATCTTTTGCTAACCAAAGCAGACATTTTCTAAAGAAAAGCGAGCATCAAACCTGTAGCCCGGATCAACCGAAGCTGATATTCTGCTAACTAAAACAGGCATTCGCTAAATAAAAGTGAGCATCAAACCCGAAGGCCGGATCAACAGAAGCTGATCTTCTGCTAATCTAAGCAGGCATTCGCTAAATAAAAACGAGCATCAAACCCGAAGGCTGGATCAACCGAAGCTGATCTTCTGCTCCTCAAAGCAGGCTTTCGCTAAATAAAAGCGAGCATCGAACCTGAAGGTCGGATCAACCAAAGCTGATCTTCTGCTAACCAAAGCAGGAATTCGCTAAATAAAAGCGAGCATCGAACCTGAAGGCCGGATCAACCGAAGCTGATCTTCTGCTATCCAAAGCAGGCATTCCCTAATAAAAGCGAGCATCGAACCCGAAGGCCGGATCAACCGAAGCTGATCTTTGCTAACCAAATCAGGCATTTTCTAAAGAAAAGCGAGCATCGAACCTGTAGCCCGGATCAACCGAAGCTGATATTCGGCTAACTAAAACAGGCATTTGCTAAATAAAAGCGAGCATCGAACCCGAAGGCCGGATCAACAGAAGCTGATCTTCTGCTAATCTAAGCAGGCATTCCCTAAATAAAAGCGAGCATCAAATCCGAAGGCTGGATCAACCGAAGCAGATCTTCTGCTCCTCAAAGCAGGCATTCGCTAAATAAAAGCGAGGATCGAACCCGAAGGCCGTATCAACCAAAGCTGATATTCTGCTAACCAAAGCAGGCATTCGCTAAATAAAAGCGAGTATCGAACCCGAAGGTTGGATCAACCGAAGCTGATCTTCTGTTATCCATAGCAGGCATTCCCTAATAAAAGCAAGCATCGAACCCGAAGGCCGGATCAACCAAAGCTGATCTTTTGCTAACCAAAGCAGGCATTTTCTAAAGAAAAGCGAGCATCAAACCTGTAGCCCGGATCAACCGGAGCTGATATTCTGCTAACTAAAACAGGCATTCGCTAAATAAAAGCGAACATCAAACCCGAAGGTCGGATCAACAGAAGCTGATCTTCTGCTAATCTAAGCAGGCATTCGCTAAATAAAAGCGAGCATCAAACCCGAAGGCTGGATCAACCGAAGCTGATCTTCTGCTCCTCAAAGCAGGCATTCGCTAAATAAAAGCGAGCATCGAACCTGAAGGTCGGATCAACCAAAGCTGATCTTCTGCTAACCAAAGCAGGAATTCGCTAAATAAAAGCGAGCATCGAACCTGAAGGCCGAATCAACCGAAGCTGATCTTCTGCTATCCAAAGCAGGCATTCCCTAATAAAAGCGAGCATCGAACCCGAAGGCCGGATCAACCGAAGCTGATCTTTGCTAACCAAAGCAGGCATTTTCTAAAGAAAAGCGAGCATCGAACCTGTAGCCCGGATCAACCGAAGCTGATATTCGGCTAACTAAAACAGGCATTTGCTAAATAAAAGCGAGCATCGAACCCGAAGGCCGGATCAACAGAAGCTAATCTTCTGCTAATCTAAGCAGGCATTCGCTAAATAAAAGCGAGCATCAAATCCGAAGGCTGGATCAACCGAAGCAGATCTTCTGCTCCTCAAAGCAGGCATTCGCTAAATAAAAGCGAGGATCGAACCCGAAGGCCGGATCAACCAAAGCTGATATTCTGCTAACCAAAGCAGGCATTCGCTAAATAAAAGCGAGTATCGAACCCGAAGGTCGGATCACCCGAAGCTGATCTTCAGCTATCCAAAGCAAGCATTCGCTAAATAAAAGCGAGCATCGAACCCGAAGGCCCGATCAACCGAAGTTGATCTTCTGCTAACCAAAGCAGGCATTCGCTAAATAAAAGCGAGCATCGAACCCGAAGGCCGGATCAACAGAAGCTGATCTTCTGCTAATCTAAGCAGGCATTCGCTAAATATAAGCGAGCATCAAAGCCGAAGGCTGGATGAACCGAAGCTGATCTTCTGCTCCTCAAAGCAGGCATTCGCTAAATAAAAGCGAGCATCGAACCTGAAGGCCCGATCAACCAAAGCTGATCTTCTGGTAACCAAAGCAGGCATTTGCTAAATAAAAGCGAGCATCGAACCTGAAGGCCGGATCAACCGAAGCTGATCTTCTGCTATCCAAAGCAGGCATTCCCTAATAAAAGCGAGCATCGAACCCGAAGGCCGGATCAATAGAAGCGGATCTTTTGCTAACCAAAGCAGGCATTTTCTAAAGAAAATCGAGCATCGAACCTGTAGTCCGGATCAACCGAAGCTGATATTCGGCTAACTAAAAAAGGCATTTGCTAAATAAAAGCGAGCATCGAACCCGAAGGCCGGATCAACAGAAGCTGATCTTCTGCTAATCTAAGCAGGCATTCGCTAAATCAAAGCGAGCATCAAATCCGAAGGCTGGATCAACCGAAGCAGATCTTCTGCTCCTCAAAGCAGGCATTCGCTAAATAAAAGCGAGGATCGAACCCGAAGGCCGGATCAACCAAAGCTGATATTCTGCTAACCAAAGCAGGCATTCGCTAAATAAAAGCGAGTATCGAACCCGAAGGTTGGATCAACCGAAGCTGATCTTCTGTTATCCATAGCAGGCATTCCCTAATAAAAGCAAGCATCGAACCCGAAGGCCGGATCAACCAAAGTTGATCTTTTGCTAACCAAAGCAGGCATTTTCTAAAGAAAAGTGAGCATCAAACCTGTAGCCCGGATCAACCGGAGCTGATATTCTGCTAACTAAAACAGGCATTCGCTAAATAAAAGCGAACATCAAACCCGAAGGCCGGATCAACAGAAGCTGATCTTCTGCTAATCTAAGCAGGCATTCGCTAAATAAAAGCGAGCATCAAACCCGAAGGCTAGATCAACCGAAGCTGATCTTCTGCTCCTCAAAGCAGGCATTCGCTAAATAAAAGCGAGCATCGAACCTGAAGGTCGGATCAACCAAAGCTGATCTTCTGCTAACCAAAGCAGGAATTCGCTAAATAAAAGCGAGCATCGAACCTGAAGGCCGGATCAACCGAAGCTGATCTTCTGCTATCCAAAGCAGGCATTCCCTAATAAAAGCGAGCATCGAACCCAAAGGTCGGATCACCCGAAGCTGATCTTCAGCTATCCAAAGCAAGCATTCGCTAAATAAAAGCGAGCATCGAACCCGAAGGCCCGATCAACCGAAGTTGATCTTCTGCTAACCAAAGCAGGCATTCGCTAAATAAAAGCGTGCATCGAACCCGAAGGCCGGATCAACCGAAGCTGATCTTCTGCTATCAAAAGCAGGCATTCGCTAAATAAAAGCGAGCATCAAAACCGAAGGCCCGATCAACCGAAGCTGATCTTATGCTAACCAAAGCAAGCATTCGCTAAATAGAAGCAAGCATCGAACCCGAAGGTCGGATCAACCGAACTTGATCTCCTGCTATCCAAAGCAGGCATGCGCTAAATAAAGCGAGCATGGAACCCAAAGGCCCGATCAACCGAAGCTGATATTCTTCTAACTAAAGCAGGCATTCGCTAAATAAAAGCGAGCATCGAACCCGAAGGCCGGATCAACAGAAGCTGATCTTCTGCTAATCTAAGCAGGCATTCGCTAAATATAAGCGAGCATCAAAGCCGAAGGCTGGATGAACCGAAGCTGATCTTCTGCTCCTCAAAGCAGGCATTCGCTAAATAAAAGCGAGCATCGAACCTGAAGGCCCGATCAACCAAAGCTGATCTTCTGGTAACCAAAGCAGGCATTTGCTAAATAAAAGCGAGCATCGAACCTGAAGGCCGGATCAACCGAAGCTGATCTTCTGCTATCCAAAGCAGGCATTCCCTAATAAAAGCGAGCATCGAACCCGAAGGCCGGATCAATAGAAGCGGATCTTTTGCTAACCAAAGCAGGCATTTTCTAAAGAAAATCGAGCATCGAACCTGTAGTCCGGATCAACCGAAGCGGATATTCGGCTAACTAAAAAAGGCATTTGCTAAATAAAAGCGAGCATCGAACCCGAAGGCCGGATCAACAGAAGCTGATCTTCTGCTAATCTAAGCAGGCATTCGCTAAATCAAAGCGAGCATCAAATCCGAAGGCTGGATCAACCGAAGCAGATCTTCTGCTCCTCAAAGCAGGCATTCGCTAAATAAAAGCGAGGATCGAACCCGAAGGCCGGATCAACCAAAGCTGATATTCTGCTAACCAAAGCAGGCATTCGCTAAATAAAAGCGAGTATCGAACCCGAAGGTTGGATCAACCGAAGCTGATCTTCTGTTATCCATAGCAGGCATTCCCTAATAAAAGCAAGCATCGAACCCGAAGGCCGGATCAACCAAAGTTGATCTTTTGCTAACCAAAGCAGGCATTTTCTAAAGAAAAGTGAGCATCAAACCTGTAGCCCGGATCAACCGGAGCTGATATTCTGCTAACTAAAACAGGCATTCGCTAAATAAAAGCGAACATTAAACCCGAAGGCCGGATCAACAGAAGCTGATCTTCTGCTAATCTAAGCAGGCATTCGCTAAATAAAAGCGAGCATCAAACCCGAAGGCTAGATCAACCGAAGCTGATCTTCTGCTCCTCAAAGCAGGCATTCGCTAAATAAAAGCGAGCATCGAACCTGAAGGTCGGATCAACCAAAGCTGATCTTCTGCTAACCAAAGCAGGAATTCGCTAAATAAAAGCGAGCATCGAACCTGAAGGCCGGATCAACCGAAGCTGATCTTCTGCTATCCAAAGCAGGCATTCCCTAATAAAAGCGAGCATCGAACCCAAAGGCCGGATCAACTGAAGCTGATCTTTGCTAACCAAAGCAGGCATTTTCTAAAGAAAAGCGAGCATCGAACCTGTAACCCGGATCAACCGAAGCTGATATTCGGCTAACTAAAACAGGCATTTGCTAAATAAAAGCGAGCATCGAACCCGAAGGCCGGATCAACAGAAGCTGATCTTCTGCTAATCTAAGCAGGCATTCGCTAAATAAAAGCGAGCATCAAATCCGAAGGCTGGATCAACCGAAGCAGATCTTCTGCTCCTCAAAGCAGGCATTCGCTAAATAAAAGCGAGGATCGAACCCGAAGGCCGGATCAACCAAAGCTGATATTCTGCTAACCAAAGCAGGCATTCGCTAAATAAAAGCGAGTATCGAACCCGAAGGTCGGATCACCCGAAGCTGATCTTCAGCTATCCAAAGCAAGCATTCGCTAAATAAAAGCGAGCATCGAACCCGAAGGCCCGATCAACCGAAGTTGATCTTCTGTTAACCAAAGCAGACATTCGCTAAATAAAAGCGAGCATCGAACCCGAAGGCCGGATCAACCGAAGCTGATCTTCTGCTATCAAAACCAGGCATTCGCTAAATAAAAGCGAGCATCAAAACCGAAGGCCCGATCAACCGAAGCTGATCTTATGCTAACCAAAGCAAGCATTCGCTAAATAGAAGCAAGCATCGAACCCGAAGGTCGGATCAACCGAACTTGATCTCCTGCTATCCAAAGCAGGCATGCGCTAAATAAAGCGAGCATGGAACCCAAAGGCCCGATCAACCGAAGCTGATATTCTTCTAACTAAAGCAGGCATTCGCTAAATAAAAGCGAGCATCGAACCCGAAGGCCGGATCAACAGAAGCTGATCTTCTGCTAATCTAAGCACGCATTCGCTAAATAAAAGCGAGCATCAAACCCGAAGGCTGGATCAACCAAAGCTGATCTTCTGCTCCTCAAAGCAGGCATTCACTAAATAAAAGCGATCATCGAACCCGACGGCCAGATCAACCAAAGCTGATCTTCTGCTAACCAAAGCAGGCATTCGCTAAATAAAAGCGAGTATCGAACCCGAAGTTCGGATCAACCGAAGCTGATCTTCTGCTATCCAAAGCAGGCATTCCCTAATAAAAGCGAGCATCGAACCCGAAGGCCGGATCAACCGAAGCGGATCTTTTGCTAACCAAAGCAGGCATTTTCTAAAGAAAATCGAGCATCGAACCTGTAGCCCGGATCAACCGAAGCTGATATTCTGCTAACTAAAACAGGCAATCGCTAAATAAAAGCGAGCATCGAACCCGAAGGCCGGATCAACAGAAGCTGATCTTCTGCTAATCTAAGCAGGCATTCGCTAAATATAAGCGAGCATCAAAGCCGAAGGCTGGATGAACCGAAGCTGATCTTCTGCTCCTCAAAGCAGGCATTCGCTAAATAAAAGCGAGCATCGAACCTGAAGGCCCGATCAACCAAAGCTGATCTTCTGGTAACCAAAGCAGGCATTTGCTAAATAAAAGCGAGCATCGAACCTGAAGGCCGGATCAACCGAAGCTGATCTTCTGCTATCCAAAGCAGGCATTCCCTAATAAAAGCGAGCATCGAACCTGAAGGCCGGATCAACCGAAGCTGATCTTTTGCAAACCAAAGAAGGCATTTTCTAAAGAAAAGCGAGCGTCGAACCTGTAGCCCGGATCAACCGAAGCTGATATTCTGCTAACTAAAACAGGCATTCGCTAAATAAAAGCGAGGATCGAACCCGAAGGCCGGATCAACAGAAGCTGATCTTCTGCTAATCTAAGCAGGCATTCGCTAAATAAAAGCGAGCATCAAACCCGAAGGCTGGATCAACCGAAGCTGATCTTCTGCTCCTCAAAGCAGGCATTCGCTAAATAAAAGCGAGCATCGACCCCGAAGGCCGGATCAACCAAAGTTGATATTCTGCTAACCAAAGCAGGCATTCGCTAAACAAAAGCGAATATCGAACCCGAAGGTCGGAACAACCGAAGCTGATCTTCAGCTATCCAAAGCAGGCATTCGCTAAATAAAAGCGAGCATCGAACCCGAAGGCCCGATCAACCGAAGTTGATCTTCAGCAAACCAAAGCAGGCATTCATTACATAAAAACAAGCATCGAACCCGAAGGTCGGATCAACCGAAGCTGATCTTCTGCTAACCAAAGCAGGCATTCGCTTAATAAAAGCAAGGATCAAACCCGAAGGCCCGATCAACAGAACCTGATCTTCTGCTAATCTAAGCAGGCATTCGCTAAATAAAAGTGAGCATCAAACCCAAAGGCTGGATCAACCGAAGCTGATCTTCTGCTCCTCGAAGCAGGCATTCGCTAAATAAAAGCGAGCATCGAACCTGAAGGCCGGATCAACTGAAGCTAATCTTCTGCTAACCAAAGCAGACATTCGCTAAATAAAAACGAGCATCGAACCCGAAGGCCGGATCAACCGAAGCTGATCTTCTGCTATCAAAAGCAGGCATTCGCTAAATAAAAGCGAGCATCAAACCCGAAGGCCTGATCAACCGAAGCTGATCTTCTGCTAACCAAAGCTGGCATTCGCTAAATAAAAGCAAGCATCGAACCTGAAGGTCGGATCAACCGAAGCTGATCTTCTGCTATCCAAAGCAGGCATTCGCTAAATGAAAGCGAGCGTCGAACCCGAAGGCCCGATCAACCGAAGTTGATCTTCTGCTAACCAAAGCAGGCATTCGCTAAATAAAAGCCAGCATCGAACCCGAATGCCGGATAAACCGAAGCTGATCTTTTGCTAACCAAAGCAGGCATTTTCTAAAGAAAAGCGAGCATCGAACCTGTAGCCCGGATCAACCGAAGCTGATATTCTGCTAACTAAAGCAGGCATTCGCTAAATAAAAGCGAGCATCGAACCCGAAGGCCGGATCAACAGAAGCTGATCTTCTGCTAATCTAAGCAGGCATTCGCTAAATAAAAGCGAGCATCAAACCCGAAAACTGGATCAACCGAAGCTGATCTTCTGCTCCTCAAAGCAGGCATTCGCTAAATAAAAGCGAGCATCGAACCCGAAGGCCGAATCAACCAAAGCTGATATTCTGCTAACCAAAGCAGGCATTCGCTAAATAAAAGCGAGTATCGAACCCGAAGGTCGGATCAACCGAAGCTGATCTTCTGCTATCCAAAGCAGGCATTCGCTAAATAAAAGCGCGCATCGAACCCGAAGGCCCGATCAACCGAAGTTGATCTTCTGCTAACCAAAGCAGGCATTCGCTAAATAAAAACGAGCATCAAACCCGAAGGTCGGATCAATCGAAGCTGATCATCTCCTAACCAAAGCAGGCATTCGATTAATAACAGCAAGCATCGAACCCGAAGGCCCGATCAACAGAAGCTGATCTTCTGCTAATCTAAGCAGGCATTCGCTAAATAAAAGTGAGCATCGAACCAGAAGGCTGGATCAACCGAAGCTGATCTTCTGCTCCTCGAAGCAGGCAATCGCTAAATAAAAACGAGCATCGAACCCGAAGGCCGAATCAACCGAAGATGATCTTCTGCTATCAAAAGCAGGCATTCGCTAAATAAAAGCGAGCATCAAACCCGAAGGCCTAATCAACCGAAGCTGATCTTCTGCTAACCAAAGCAGGCATTCGCTAAATAAAAGCAAGCATCGAACCCGAAGGTCAGATCAACCGAAATTGATCTATTGCTATCCAAAGCAGGCATTAGCTAAATAAAGCGAGTATGGAACCCAAAGGCCCGATCAATCGAAGCTGATCTTCTGCTATCCAAAGGAGGCATTCGCTAAATAAAAGCGAGCGTCGAACCCGAAGGCCCGATCAACCGAAGTTGATCTTCTGCTAACCAAAGCAGGCATTCGCTAAATAAAAGCGAGCATCGAACCCGAATGCCGGATCAACCGAAGCTGATCTTTTGCTAACCAAAGCAGGCATATTCTAAAGAAAAGCGAGCATCGAACCTGTAGCCCGGATCAACCGAAGCTGATATTCTGCTAACTAAAGCAGGCATTCGCTAAATAAAAGCGAGCATCGAACCCGAAGGCCGGATCAACAGAAGGTGATCTTCTGCTAACCTAAGCAGGCATTCGCTAAATAAAAGCGAGCATCAAACCCGAAGGCTGGATCAACCGAAGCTGATCTTCTGCTCCTCAAAGCAGGCATTCGCTAAATAAAAGCGAGCATCAAACCCGAAGGCCGGATCAACCAAAGTTGATCTTCTATTAACAAAAGCAGGCATTCGCTAAATAAAAGCGAGTATCGAACCCGAAGGTCGGATCAACCGAAGCTGATCTTCTGCTATCCAAAGCAGGCATTCCCTAATAAAAGCGATCATCGAACCCGAAGGCCGGATCAACCGAAGCTGATCTTTTGCTAACTAAAGCAGGCATTTTCTAAAGAAAAGCGAGCATCGAACCTGTAGCCCGGATCAACCGAGGCTGATATTCTGCTAACTAAAATAGGCATTCGCTAAATAAAAGCGAGCATCAAACCCGAAGGCCGGATCAACAGAAGCTGATCTTCTGCTAATCTAAGCAGGCATTCGCTAAATAAAAGCGAGCATCAAACCCGAAGGCTGGATCAACCGAAGTTGATCTTCTGCTCCTCAAAGCAGGCATTCGCTAAATAAAAGCGAGCATCGAACCCGAAGGCCGGATCAACAGAAACTGATCTTCTGCTAACCAAAGCAGACAATCGCTAAATAAAAACGAGCATCGAACCCGAAGGCCGAATCAACCGAAGCTGATCTTCTGCTATCAAAAGCAGGCATTCGCTAAATAAAAGCGAGCATCAAACCCGAAGGCCTGATCAACCGAAGCTGATCTTCTGCTAACCAAAGCAGGCATTCGCTAAATAAAAGCAAGCATCGAACCCGAAGGTCAGATCAACCGAACTTGATCTATTGCTATCCAAAGCAGGCATTCGCTAAATAAAGCGAGTATGGAACCCAAAGGCCCGATCAATCGAAGCTGATCTTCTGCTATCCAAAGTAGGCATTCGCTAAATAAAAGCGAGCGTCGAACCCGAAGGCCCGATCAACCGAAGTTGATCTTCTGCTAACCAAAGCAGGCATTCGCTAAATAAAAGCGAGCATCGAACCCGAATGCCGGATCAACCGAAGCTGATCTTTTGCTAACCAAAGCAGGCATATTCTAAAGAAAAGCGAGCATCGAACCTGTAGCCCGGATCAACCGAAGCTGATATTCTGCTAACTAAAGCAGGCATTCGCTAAATAAAAGCGAGCATCGAACCCGAAGCCCGGATCAACAGAAGGTGATCTTCTGCTAACCTAAGCAGGCATTCGCTAAATAAAAGCGAGCATCAAACCCGAAGGCTGGATCAACCGAAGCTGATCTTCTGCTCCTCAAAGCAGGCATTCGCTAAATAAAAGCGAGCATCAAACCCGAACGCCGGATCAACCAAAGTTGATCTTCTGTTAACAAAAGCAGGCATTCGCTAAATAAAAGCGAGTATCGAACCCGAAGGTCGGATCAACCGAAGCTGATCTTCTGCTATCCAAAGCAGGCATTCCCTAATAAAAGCGATCATCGAACCCGAAGGCCGGATCAACCGAAGCTGATCTTTTGCTAACTAAAGCAGGCATTTTCTAAAGAAAAGCGAGCATCGAACCTGTAGCCCGGGTCAACCGAGGCTGATATTCTGCTAACTAAAATAGGCATTCGCTAAATAAAAGCGAGCATCAAACCCGAAGGCCGGATCAACAGAAGCTGATCTTCTGCTAATCTAAGCAGGCATTCGCTAAATAAAAGCGAGCATCAAACCCGAAGGCTGGATCAACCGAAGTTGATCTTCTGCTCCTCAAAGCAGGCATTCGCTAAATAAAAGCGAGCATCGAACCCGAAGGCCGGATCAACAGAAACTGATCTTCTGCTAACCAAAGCAGACAATCGCTAAATAAAAACGAGCATCGAACCCGAAGGCCGAATCAACCGAAGCTGATCTTCTGCTATCAAAAGCAGGCATTCGCTAAATAAAAGCGAGCATCAAACCCGAAGGCCTGATCAACCGAAGCTGATCTTCTGCTAACCAAAGCAGGCATTCGCTAAATAAAAGCAAGCATCGAACCCGAAGGTCAGATCAACCGAACTTGATCTATTGCTATCCAAAGCAGGCATTCGCTAAATAAAGCGAGTATGCAACCCAAAGGCCCGATCAATCGAAGCTGATCTTCTGCTATCCAAAGTAGGCATTCGCTAAATAAAAGCGAGCGTCGAACCCGAAGGCCCGATCAACCGAAGTTGATCTTCTGCTAACCAAAGCAGGCATTCGCTAAATAAAAGCGAGCATCGAACCCGAATGCCGGATCAACCGAAGCTGATCTTTTGCTAACCAAAGCATGCATATTCTAAAGAAAAGCGAGCATCGAACCTGTAGCCCGGATCAACCGAAGCTGATATTCTGCTAACTAAAGCAGGCATTCGCTAAATAAAAGCGAGGATCGAACCCGAAGGCTGGATCAACAGAAGGTGATCTTCTGCTAACCTAAGCAGGCATTCGCTAAATAAAAGCGAGCATCAAACCCGAAGGCTGGATCAACCGAAGCTGATCTTCTACTCCTCAAAGCAGGCATTCGCTAAATAAAAGCGAGCATCAAACCCGAAGGCCGGATCAACCAAAGTTGATCTTCTGTTAACAAAAGCAGGCATTCGCTAAATAAAAGCGAGCATCGAACCCGAAGCCCGGATCAACAGAAGGTGATCTTCTGCTAACCTAAGCAGGCATTCGCTAAATAAAAGCGAGCATCAAACCCGAAGGCTGGATCAACCGAAGCTGATCTTCTGCTCCTCAAAGCAGGCATTCGCTAAATAAAAGCGAGCATCAAACCCGAACGCCGGATCAACCAAAGTTGATCTTCTGTTAACAAAAGCAGGCATTCGCTAAATAAAAGCGAGTATCGAACCCGAAGGTCGGATCAACCGAAGCTGATCTTCTGCTATCCAAAGCAGGCATTCCCTAATAAAAGCGATCATCGAACCCGAAGGCCGGATCAACCGAAGCTGATCTTTTGCTAACTAAAGCAGGCATTTTCTAAAGAAAAGCGAGCATCGAACCTGTAGCCCGGGTCAACCGAGGCTGATATTCTGCTAACTAAAATAGGCATTCGCTAAATAAAAGCGAGCATCAAACCCGAAGGCCGGATCAACAGAAGCTGATCTTCTGCTAATCTAAGCAGGCATTCGCTAAATAAAAGCGAGCATCAAACCCGAAGGCTGGATCAACCGAAGTTGATCTTCTGCTCCTCAAAGCAGGCATTCGCTAAATAAAAGCGAGCATCGAACCCGAAGGCCGGATCAACAGAAACTGATCTTCTGCTAACCAAAGCAGACAATCGCTAAATAAAAACGAGCATCGAACCCGAAGGCCGAATCAACCGAAGCTGATCTTCTGCTATCAAAAGCAGGCATTCGCTAAATAAAAGCGAGCATCAAACCCGAAGGCCTGATCAACCGAAGCTGATCTTCTGCTAACCAAAGCAGGCATTCGCTAAATAAAAGCAAGCATCGAACCCGAAGGTCAGATCAACCGAACTTGATCTATTGCTATCCAAAGCAGGCATTCGCTAAATAAAGCGAGTATGCAACCCAAAGGCCCGATCAATCGAAGCTGATCTTCTGCTATCCAAAGTAGGCATTCGCTAAATAAAAGCGAGCGTCGAACCCGAAGGCCCGATCAACCGAAGTTGATCTTCTGCTAACCAAAGCAGGCATTCGCTAAATAAAAGCGAGCATCGAACCCGAATGCCGGATCAACCGAAGCTGATCTTTTGCTAACCAAAGCATGCATATTCTAAAGAAAAGTGAGCATCGAACCTGTAGCCCGGATCAACCGAAGCTGATATTCTGCTAACTAAAGCAGGCATTCGCTAAATAAAAGCGAGGATCGAACCCGAAGGCTGGATCAACAGAAGGTGATCTTCTGCTAACCTAAGCAGGCATTCGCTAAATAAAAGCGAGCATCAAACCCGAAGGCTGGATCAACCGAAGCTGATCTTCTACTCCTCAAAGCAGGCATTCGCTAAATAAAAGCGAGCATCAAACCCGAAGGCCGGATCAACCAAAGTTGATCTTCTGTTAACAAAAGCAGGCATTCGCTAAATAAAAGCGAGTATCGAACCCGAAGGTCGGATCAACCGAAGCTGGTCTTCTGCTATCCAAAGCAGGCATTCCCTAATAAAAACGAGTATCGAACCCGAAGGTCGGATCAACCGAAGCTGATCTTCTGCTATCCAAAGCAGGCATTCGCTAAATAAAAGCGCGCATCGAACCCGAAGGCCCGATCAACCGAAGTTGATCTTCTGCTAACCAAAGCAGGCATTCGCTAAATAAAAACGAGCATCAAACCCGAAGGTCGGATCAATCGAAGCTGATCATCTCCTAACCAAAGCAGGCATTCGATTAATAACAGCAAGCATCGAACCCGAAGGCCCGATCAACAGAAGCTGATCTTCTGCTAATCTAAGCAGGCATTCGCTAAATAAAAGTGAGCATCGAACCAGAAGGCTGGATCAACCGAAGCTGATCTTCTGCTCCTCGAAGCAGGCAATCGCTAAATAAAAACGAGCATCGAACCCGAAGGCCGAATCAACCGAAGCTGATCTTTTGCTATCAAAAGCAGGCATTCGCTAAATAAAAGAGAGCATCAAACCCGAAGGCCTGATCAACCGAAGCTGATCTTCTGCTAACCAAAGCAGGCATTCGCTAAATAAAAGCAAGCATCGAACCCGAAGGTCAGATCAACCGAAATTGATCTATTGCTATCCAAAGCAGGCATTCGCTAAATAAAGCGAGTATGGAACCCAAAGGCCCGATCAATCGAAGCTGATCTTCTGCTATCCAAAGTAGGCATTCGCTAAATAAAAGCGAGCGTCGAACCCGAAGGCCCGATCAATCGAAGTTGATCTTCTGCTAACCAAAGCAGGCATTCGCTAAATAAAAGCGAGCATCGAACCCGAATGCCGGATCAACCGAAGCTGATCTTTTGCTAACCAAAGCAGGCATATTCTAAAGAAAAGCGAGCATCGAACCTGTAGCCCGGATCAACCGAAGCTGATATTCTGCTAACTAAAGCAGGCATTCGCTAAATAAAAGCGAGCATCGAACCCGAAGGCCGGATCAACAGAAGGTGATCTTCTGCTAACCTAAGCAGGCATTCGCTAAATAAAAGCGAGCATCAAACCCGAAGGCTGGATCAACCGAAGCTGATCTTCTGCTCCTCAAAGCAGGCATTCGCTAAATAAAAGCGAGCATCAAACCCGAAGGCCGGATCAACCAAAGTTGATCTTCTGTTAACAAAAGCAGGCATTCGCTAAATAAAAGCGAGTATCGAACCCGAAGGTCGGATCAACCGAAGCTGATCTTCTGCTATCCAAAGCAGGCATTCCCTAATTAAAGCGATCATCGAACCCGAAGGCTGGATCAACCGAAGCTGATCTTTTGCTAACTAAAGCAGGCATTTTCTAAAGAAAAGCGAGCATCGAACCTGTAGCCCGGATCAACCGAGGCTGATATTCTGCTAACTAAAATAGGCATTCGCTAAATAAAAGCGAGCATCAAACCCGAAGGCCGGATCAACAGAAGCTGATCTTCTGCTAATCTAAGCAGGCATTCGCTAAATAAAAGCGAGCATCAAACCCGAAGGCTGGATCAACCGAAGTTGATCTTCTGCTCCTCAAAGCAGGCATTCGCTAAATAAAAGCGAGCATCGAACCCGAAGGCCGGATCAACAGAAACTGATCTTCTGCTAACCAAAGCAGACAATCGCTAAATAAAAACGAGCATCGAACCCGAAGGCCGAATCAACCGAAGCTGATCTTCTGCTATCAAAAGCAGGCATTCGCTAAATAAAAGCGAGCATCAAACCCGAAGGCCTGATCAACCGAAGCTGATCTTCTGCTAACCAAAGCAGGCATTCGCTAAATAAAAGCAAGCATCGAACCCGAAGGTCAGATCAACCGAACTTGATCTATTGCTATCCAAAGCAGGCATTCGCTAAATAAAGCGAGTATGGAACCCAAAGGCCCGATCAATCGAAGCTGATCTTCTGCTATCCAAAGTAGGCATTCGCTAAATAAAAGCGAGCGTCGAACCCGAAGGCCCGATCAACCGAAGTTGATCTTCTGCTAACCAAAGCAGGCATTCGCTAAATAAAAGCGAGCATCGAACCCGAATGCCGGATCAACCGAAGCTGATCTTTTGCTAACCAAAGCATGCATATTCTAAAGAAAAGCGAGCATCGAACCTGTAGCCCGGATCAACCGAAGCTGATATTCTGCTAACTAAAGCAGGCATTCGCTAAATAAAAGCGAGCATCGAACCCGAAGGTCGGATCAACAGAAGGTGATCTTCTGCTAACCTAAGCAGGCATTCGCTAAATAAAAGCGAGCATCAAACCCGAAGGCTGGATCAACCGAAGCTGATCTTCTACTCCTCAAAGCAGGCATTCGCTAAATAAAAGCGAGCATCGAACCCGAAGGCCGGATCAACCAAAGCTGATATTCTGCTAACCAAAGCAGGCATTCGCTAAATAAAAGCGAGTATCGAACCCGAAGGTCGGATCAACCGAAGCTGATCTTCTGCTATCCAAAGCAGGCATTCGCTAAATAAAAGCGAGTATCGAACCCGAAGGTCTGATCAACCGAAGCTAATCTTCTGCTATCCAAAGCAGGCATTCGCTAAATAAAAACGAGCATCGAACCCGAAGGTCGGATCAATCGAAGTTGATCTTCTGCTAACCAAAGCAGGCATGCGATTAATAAAAGCATGGATCGAACCCGAAGGCCCAATCAACCGAAGTTGATCTTCTGCTAACCAAAGCAGGCATTCGCTAAATAAAAACGAGCATCGAACCCGAAGGTCGGATCAATCGAAGTTGATCTTCTGCTAACCAAAGCAGGCATTCGATTAATAAAAGCATGGATCGAACCCGAAGGCCCGATATACAGAAGCTGATCTTCTGCTAATCTAAGCAGGCATTCGCTAAATAAAAGTGAGCATCGAACCCGAAGGCTGGATCAACCGAAGCTGAATTTCTGCTCCTCGAAGCAGGAATTCGCTAAATAAAAGCGAGCATCGAACCTGAAGGCCGGATCAACAGAAGCTGATCTTCTGCTAACCAAAGCAGACATTCGCTAAATAAAAGAGAGCATCGAACCCGAAGGCCGGATCAACCAAAGCTGATCTTCTGCTATCAAAAGCAGGCATTCGCTAAATAAAAGCGAGCATCAAACCTGAAGGCCTGATCAACCGAAGCTGATCTTATGCTAACCAAAGCAGGCATTCGCTAAATAAAAGCAAGCATCGAACCCGAAGGTCGGATCAACCGAACTTGATCTATTGCTATCCAAAGCAGGCATTCGCTAAATAAAGCGAGTATGGAACCCAAAGGCCCGATCAATCGAAGCTGATCTTCTGCTAACCAAAGCAGGCATTCTCTAAATAAAAGCGAGCATCGAACCTGAAGGCCGGATCAACCGAAGCTGATCTTCTGCTAACCAAAGCAGACATACGCTAAATAAAAGTGAGCATCGAACCCAAAGGCCGAATCAACCGAAGCTGATCTTCTGCTATCAAAAGCAGGCATTCGCTAAATAAAAGCGAGCATCAAACCCGAACGCCCGATCAACCGAAGCTGATCTTCTGCTAACCAAAGCAGACATTCGCTAAATAAAAGCAAGCATCGAACCCGAAGGTCGGATCAACCGAAGCTGATCTTCTGTTATCCAAAGCAGGCATTCGCTTAATAAAAGCAAGCGTCAAACCCGAAGGCTGGATCAACCGAAGCTGATCTTCTGTTAACCAAAGCAGGCATTCGCTAAATAAAAGCGAGCATCGAACCCGAATGCCGGATCAACCAAAGTTGATCTTTTGCTAACCAAAGCAGGCATTTTCTAAAGAAAAGCGAGCATCGAACCTGTAGCCCGATCAACCGAAGCTGATATTATGCTAACTAAAGCAGACATTCGCTAAATAAAAGCGAGCATCGAACCCGAAGGCCGGATCAACAGAAGCTGATCTTCTGCTAATCTATGCAGGCATTCGCTAAACAAAACCGAGCATCAAACCCGAAGGCCGGATTAACCGAAGCTGATCTTCTGCTATCCAAAGCAGGCATTCCCTAATAAAAGCGAGTATCGAACCCGAAGGCCGGATCAACCAAAGCTGATCTTTTTCTAACCAAAGCAGGCATTTTCTAAAGAAAAGCGAGCATCGAACCTGTAGCCCGGATCAACCGAAGCTGATATTCTGCTAACTAAAACAGGCATTCGCTAAATAAAAGCGAGCATCGAACCCGAAGGCCGGATCATTAGAAGCTGATCTTCTGCTAATCTAAGAAGGCATTGGCTAAATAAAAGCGAGTATCAAACCCGAAGGCTGGATCAACCGAAGCTGATCTTCTGCTCCTGAAACCAGGCATTCGCTAAATAAAAGCGAGCATCGAACCTGAAGGCCGGATCAACCAAAGCTGATATTCTGCTAACCAAAGCAGGCATTTGCTAAATAAAAGCGAGTATCGAACCCGAAGTCCGGATCAACCGAAGCTGATCTTCTGCTATCCAAAGCAGGCATTCGCTAAATAAAAGCGAGTATCGAACTCAAAGGTCGGATCAACCGAAGCTGATCTTCTGCTATCCAAAGCAGGCATTCGCTAAATAAAAGCGCGCATCGAACCCGAAGGCCCGATCAACCGAAGTTGATCTTCTGCTAACCAAATCAGGCATTCGCTAAATAAAAGTGAGGATCGAACCCGAAGGCTGGATCAACCGAAGCTGATCTTCTGCTCCTCGAAGCAGGCATTCGCTAAATAAAAGTGAGCATCAAACCCGAAGGCTGGATCAACCGAAGCTGATCTTCTGCTCCTCAAAGCAGGCATTCGCTAAATAAAAGCGAGCATCGAACCTGAAAGCCGGATCAACCGAAGCTGATCTTCTGCTAACCAAAGCAGACATTCTCTAAATAAAAGTGAGCATCGAACCTGAAGGACGAATCAACCGAAGCTGATCTTCTGCTATCAAAAGCAGGCATTCGATAAATAAAAGCGAGCATCAAACCCGAAGGCCCGATCAATCGAAGCTGATCTTCTGCTATCCAAAGCAGGCATTCTCTAAATAAAAGCGAGCGTCGAACCCGAAGGACCGATCAACCGAAGTTGATCTTCTGCTAACTAAAGCAGGCATTCGCTAAATAAAAGCGAGCGTCGAACCCGAAGACCCGATCAATCGAAGTTGATCTTCTGCTAACCAAAGCAGGCATTCGCTAAATAAAAGCGAGCATCGAAACCGAATGCCGGATCAACCGAAGCTAAGCTTTTGCTAACCAAAGCAGGCATTTTCTAAAGAAAAGCGAGCATCGAACCTGTAGCCCGGATCAACCGAAGCTGATATTCTGCTAACTAAAGCAGGCATTCGCTAAATAAAAGCGAGCATCAAACCCAAAGGCTGGATCAACCGAAGCTGATCTTCTGCTCCTCAAAGCAGGCATTCGCTAAATAAAAGCGAGCATCGAACCCGAAGGCTGGATCAACCAAAGCTGATCTTCTGCCAACCAAAGCAGGCATTCACTAAATAAAAGCGAGTCTCGAACCCGAAGGTCGGATCAACCGAAGCTGATCTTCTGCTATCCAAAGCAGGCATTCCCTAATAAAAGCGAGCATCGAACCCGAAGGCCGGATCAACCTAAGCTGATCTTTTGCTAACCAAAGCAGGCATTTTCTAAAGAAAAGCGAGCATCGAACCTGTAGCCCGGATCAACCGAAGCTGATATTCTGCTAACTAAACCAGGCATTCGCTAAATAAAAGCGAACATCAAACCCGAAGGCCGGATCATTAGAAGCTGATCTTCTGCTAATCTAAGCAGGCATTCGCTAAATAAAAGCGAGCATAAAACCTGAAGGTTGGATCAACCAAAGCTGGTCTTCTGCTCCTCAAACCAGGAATTCGCTAAATAAAAGCGAGCATCGAGCCCGAAGGCCGGATCAACCAAAATGATATTCTGCTAACCGAAGCAGGCATTCGCTAAATAAAAGCGAGTATCGAACCCGAAGGTCGGATCAACCGAAGCTCATCTTCTGCTATCCAAAGCAGGCATTCGCTAAATAAAAGCGAGTATCGAACCCGAAGGTCGGATCAACCGAAGCTGATCTTCTGCTATCCAAAGCAGGCATTCGCTAAATAAAAGCGCGCATCGAACCCGAAGGCCCGATCAACCGAAGTTGATCTTCTGCTAACCAAAGCAGGCATTCGCTAAATAAAAACGAGCATCGAACCCGAAGGTCAGATCAATCGAAGCTGATCTTCTACTAACCAAAGCATGCATTCGATTAATAAAAGCAAGGACCGAACCCGAAGGATGGATCAACCGAAGCTGATCTTCTGCTTCTCGAAGCAGGCATTCGCTAAATAAAAGTGAGCATCGAACCCGAAGGCTGGATCAACCGAAGCTGATCTTCTGCTCCTCAAAGCAGGCATTCGCTAAATAAAAGCGAGCAACGAACCCGAAGGCCGTATCAACCAAAGCTGATCTTCTGCTAACCAAAGCAAACATTCGCTAAATAAAAGCGAGTATCGAACCCGAAGGTCGGATCAACCGAAGCTGATCTTCTGCTATCCAAAGCAGGCATTCCCTAATAAAAGCGAGCATCGAACCCGAAGGCCGGATCAACCGAAGCTGATCTTTTGCTAACCAAAGAAGGCATTTTCTAAAGAAAAGCGAGCATCGAACCTGTAGCCCGAATCAACCGAAGCTGATATTCTGCTAACTAAAACAGCCATTTTCTAAATAAAAGCGAGCATCAAACCCGAAGTCCGGATCATTAGAAGCTGATCTTCTGCTAATTTAAGCAGGCATTCGCTAAATAAAAGCGAGCATCAAACCCGAAGGCTGGATCAACCGAAGCTGATCTTCTGCTCCTCAAACTAGGAATTCGCTAAATAAAAGCGAGCATCGAAACCGAAGGCCGGATCAACCAAAGCTGATATTCTGCTAACCAAAGCAGGCATTCGCTAAATATAAGCGAGTATCGAACCCGAAGGTCGGATCAACCGAAGCTGATCTTCTGCTATCCAAAGCAGGCATTTGCGAAATAAAAGCGAGTATCGAACCCGAAGGTCGGATCAACCGAAGCTGATTTTCTGCAATCCAAAGCAGGCATTCGCTAAATAAAAGCGCGCATCGAACCCGAAGGCCCGATCAACCGAAGTTGATCTTCTGCTAACCAAAGCAGGCATTCGCTAAATAAAAACGAGCATCGAACCCGAAGGTTAGATCAATCGAAGCTGATCTTCTGCTAACCAAAGCAGGCATTCGATTAATAAAAGCAAGGATCGAACCCGAAGGCTGGATCAACCGAAGCTGATCTTCTGCTCCTCGAAGCAAACATTCGCTAAATAAAAGTGAGCATCGAACCCGAAGGCTGGATCAACCGAAGCTGATTTTCTGCTCCTAGAAGCAGGCATTCGCTAAATAAAAGCAAGCATCGAACCTGAAGGCCGGACCAACCGAAGCTGATCTTCTGCTAACCAAAGCAGACATTCGCTAAATAAAAGCGAGCATCGAACCCGAAGGCCGGATCAACCGAAGCTGATCTTCTGCTATCAAAAGCAGGCATTCGCTAAATAAAAGCGAGCATCAAACCCGAAGGCCTGATCAACCGTAGCTGATCTTCTGTTAACCAAAGCAGGCATTCGCTAAATAAAAGCAAGCATCGAACCCGAAGGTCGGATCAACCGAACTTGATCTCCTGCTATCCAAAGCAGGCATTCGCTAAATAAAGCGAGTATGGAACCCAAAGGCCCGATCAATCGAAGCTGATCTTTTACTAACCAAAGCAGGCATTCGCTAAATAAAAGCGAGCATCGGACCCGAAGGTCGGATCAACCGAAGCTGATCTTCTGCTATCCAAAGCAGGCATTCGCTAAATAAAAGCGAGCGTCGAACCCGAAGGCCCGATCAACCGAAGTTGATCTTCTGCTAACCAAAGCAGGCATTCGCTAAATAAAAGCGAGCATCGAACCCGAAGGCTGGATCAACCGAAGCTAATCTTCTGCTCCTCAAAGCAGGCATTCTCTAAATAAAAGCGAGCATCGAACCCGAAGGCTGGATCAACCGAAGCTGATCTTCTGATCCTCGAAAGAGGCATTCGCTAAATAAAAGCGAGCATCGAACCTGAATGCCAGATCAACCGAAGCTGATCTTTTTCTAACCAAAGCAGGCATTCGCTAAATAAAAGAGAGCATTGAACCCGAAGGCCCGATTAACCGAAGCTGATCTTCTGCTATCCAAATCAGGCATTCGCTAAATAAAAGCGAGCATCGAACCCGAAGGACGGATCAACCGAAGCTGATCTTCTGCTAACCAAAGCAGGTATTCGCTAAATAAAAGCGAGCATCGAACCCGAAGGCCGGATCAACCGAAGCTGATCTTCTGCTATCCAAAGCAGGAATTCGCTAAATAAAAGAGAGCATCGAACCCGAATGCCCGATCAAACGAATTTGATCTTCGGCTAACCAAAGCAGGCATTCGCTTAATAAAAGCGAGCATCGAACCCGAAGGCCCGATCAACAGAAGTTGATCTTCTGCTAATCTAAGCAGGCATTCGCTAAATAAAAGTGAGGATCGAACCCGAAGGCTGGATCAACCGAAGCTGATCTTCTGCTCCTCGAAGCAGGCATTCGCTAAATAAAAGCGAGCATCGAACCCGAAGGCCCGATCAACCGAAGCTGATCTTCAGCTAACCAAAGCAGGCATTCGCTAAATAAAAGCAAGCATCGAACCCGAAGGAGCGGATCAACCAAACTTGATCTTTTGCTATCCAAAGCAGGCATTCGCTAAATAAAGCGAGCATCGAACCCGAAGGCCCGATCAATCGAAGCTGATCTTCTGCTAACCAAAGCAGGCATTCGCTAAATAAAAGCGAGCATCGAACACGAAGGTCGGATCAACCGAAGCTGATCTTCTGCTATCCAAAGCAGGCATTCGCTAAATAAAAGCGAGCATCGAACCCGAAGGCCCGATCAACTGACGTTGATCTTCTGCTAACCAAAGCAGGCATTCGCTAAATAAAAGCGAGCATCGAACCCGAAGGTCGGATCAACCGAAGCTGATTTTCTGCTAACCAAAGCAGGCATTCGCTAAATAAAAGCAAGCATCGAACCCCGAGGGTCGGATCAACCGAACTTGATCTTCTGCTATCCAAAGCAGGCATTCGCTAAATAAAGCGAGCATCGAACCCGAAGGCCCGATCAATCGAAGCTGATCTTCTGCTAACCAAAGCAGGCATTCGCTAACTAAAAGCGAGCATCGAACCCGAAGGCTGGATCAACCGAAGCTGATCTTCTGCTCCTCGAAAGAGGCATTCGCTAAATAAAAGCGAGCATCAAACCTGAAGGCCAGATCAACCGAAGCTGATCTTCTGCTAACCAAAGCAGGCATTCGCTAAATAAAAGAGAGCATTGAACCCGAAGGCCGGATCAACCGAAGCTGATCTTCTGCTATCCAAATCAGGGATTCGCTAAATAAAAGCGAGCATCGAACACGAAGGACGGATCAACCGAAGCTGATCTTCTGCTAACCAAAGCAGGCATTCGCTAAATAAAAGCGAGCATCGAACCCGAAGGCCGGATCAACCGAAGCTGATCTTCTGCTATCCAAAGCAGGAATTCGCTAAATAAAAGAGAGCATCGAACCCGAATGCCCGATCAAACGAATTTGATCTTTGGCTAACCAAAGCAGGCATTCGCTTAATAAAAGCGAGCATCGAACCCGAAGGCCCGATCAACAGAAGTTGATCTTCTGCTAATCTAAGCAGGCATTCGCTAAATAAAAGTGAGGATCGAACCCGAAGGCTGGATCAACCGAAGCTGATCTTCTGCTCCTCGAAGCAGGCATTCGCTAAATAAAAGCGAGCATCGAACCCGAAGGCCTGATCAACCGAAGCTGATCTTCAGCTAACCAAAGCAGGCATTCGCTAAATAAAAGTGAGGATCGAACCCGAAGGCTGGATCAACCGAAGCTGATCTTCTGCTCCTCGAAGCAGGCATTCGCTAAATAAAAGCGAGCATCGAACCCGAAGGCCCGATCAACCGAAGCTGATCTTCAGCTAACCAAAGCAGGCATTCGCTAAATAAAAGCAAGCATCGAACCCGAAGGAGCGGATCAACCAAACTTGATCTTTTGCTATCCAAAGCAGGCATTCGCTAAATAAAGCGAGCATCGAACCCGAAGGCCCGATCAATCGAAGCTGATCTTCTGCTAACCAAAGCAGGCATTCGCTAAATAAAAGCGAGCATCGAACACGAAGGTCGGATCAACCGAAGCTGATCTTCTGCTATCCAAAGCAGGCATTCGCTAAATAAAAGCGAGCATCGAACCCGAAGGCCCGATCAACTGACGTTGATCTTCTGCTAACCAAAGCAGGCATTCGCTAAATAAAAGCGAGCATCGAACCCGAAGGTCGGATCAACCGAAGCTGATTTTCTGCTAACCAAAGCAGGCATTCGCTAAATAAAAGCAAGCATCGAACCCCGAGGGTCGGATCAACCGAACTTGATCTTCTGCTATCCAAAGCAGGCATTCGCTAAATAAAGCGAGCATCGAACCCGAAGGCCCGATCAATCGAAGCTGATCTTCTGCTAACCAAAGCAGGCATTCGCTAACTAAAAGCGAGCATCGAACCCGAAGGCTGGATCAACCGAAGCTGATCTTCTGCTCCTCGAAAGACGCATTCGCTAAATAAAAGCGAGCATCAAACCTGAAGGCCAGATCAACCGAAGCTGATCTTCTGCTAACCAAAGCAGGCATTCGCTAAATAAAAGAGAGCATTGAACCCGAAGGCCGGATCAACCGAAGCTGATCTTCTGCTATCCAAATCAGGGATTCGCTAAATAAAAGCGAGCATCGAACACGAAGGACGGATCAACCGAAGCTGATCTTCTGCTAACCAAAGCAGGCATTCGCTAAATAAAAGCGAGCATCGAACCCGAAGGCCGGATCAATCGAAGCTGATCTTCTGCTATCCAAAGCAGGAATTCGCTAAATAAAAGAGAGCATCGAACCCGAATGCCCGATCAAACGAATTTGATCTTCGGCTAACCAAAGCAGGCATTCGCTTAATAAAAGCGAGCATCGAACCCGAAGGCCCGATCAACAGAAGTTGATCTTCTGCTAATCTAAGCAGGCATTCGCTAAATAAAAGTGAGGATCGAACCTGAAGGCTGGATCAACCGAAGCTGATCTTCTGCTCCTCGAAGCAGGCATTCGCTAAATAAAAGCGAGCATCGAACCCGAAGGCCCGATCAACCGAAGCTGATCTTCAGCTAACCAAAGCAGGCATTCGCTAAATAAAAGCAAGCATCGAACCCGAAGGAGCGGATCAACCAAACTTGATCTTTTGCTATCCAAAGCAGGCATTCGCTAAATAAAGCGAGCATCGAACCCGAAGGCCCGATCAATCGAAGCTGATCTTCTGCTAACCAAAGAAGGCATTCGCTAAATAAAAGCGAGCATCGAACACGAAGGTCGGATCAACCGAAACTGATCTTCTGCTATCCAAAGCAGGCATTCGCTAAATAAAAGTGAGCATCGAACCCGAAGGCCCGATCAACCGACGTTGATCTTCTGCTAACCAAAGCAGGCATTCGCTAAATAAAAGCGAGCATCGAACCCGAAGGTCGGATCAACCGAAGCTGATTTTCTGCTAACCAAAGCAGGCATTCGCTAAATAAAAGCAAGCATCGAACCCGAGGGTCGGATCAACCGAACTTGATCTTCTGCTATCCAAAGCAGGCATTCGCTAAATAAAGCGAGCATCGAACCCGAAGGCCCGATCAATCGAAGATGATCTTCTGCTAACCAAAGCAGGCATTCGCTAACTAAAAGCGAGCATCGAACCCGAAGGCTGGATCAACCGAAGCTGATCTTCTGCTCCTCGAAAGAGGCATTCGCTAAATAAAAGCGAGCATCAAACCTGAAGGCCAGATCAACCGAAGCTGATCTTCTGCTAACCAAAGCAGGCATTCGCTAAATAAAAGAGAGCATTGAACCCGAAGGCCGGATCAACCGAAGCTGATCTTCTGCTATCCAAATCAGGGATTCGCTAAATAAAAGCGAGCATCGAACACGAAGGACGGATCAACCGAAGCTGATCTTCTGCTAACCAAAGCAGGCATTCGCTAAATAAAAGCGAGCATCGAACCCGAAGGCCGGATCAACCGAAGCTGATCTTCTGCTATCCAAAGCAGGAATTCGCTAAATAAAAGAGAGCATCGAACCCGAATGCCCGATCAAACGAATTTGATCTTCGGCTAACCAAAGCAGGCATTCGCTTAATAAAAGCGAGCATCGAACCCGAAGGCCCGATCAACAGAAGTTGATCTTCTGCTAATCTAAGCAGGCATTCGCTAAATAAAAGTGAGGATCGAACCCGAAGGCCCGATCAACAGAAGTTGATCTTCTGCTAATCTAAGCAGGCATTCGCTAAATAAAAGTGAGGATCGAACCTGAAGGCTGGATCAACCGAAGCTGATCTTCTGCTCCTCGAAGCAGGCATTCGCTAAATAAAAGCGAGCATCGAACCCGAAGGCCCGATCAACCGAAGCTGATCTTCAGCTAACCAAAGCAGGCATTCGCTAAATAAAAGCAAGCATCGAACCCGAAGGAGCGGATCAACCAAACTTGATCTTTTGCTATCCAAAGCAGGCATTCGCTAAATAAAGCGAGCATCGAACCCGAAGGCCCGATCAATCGAAGCTGATCTTCTGCTAACCAAAGAAGGCATTCGCTAAATAAAAGCGAGCATCGAACACGAAGGTCGGATCAACCGAAACTGATCTTCTGCTATCCAAAGCAGGCATTCGCTAAATAAAAGTGAGCATCGAACCCGAAGGCCCGATCAACCGACGTTGATCTTCTGCTAACCAAAGCAGGCATTCGCTAAATAAAAGCGAGCATCGAACCCGAAGGTCGGATCAACCGAAGCTGATTTTCTGCTAACCAAAGCAGGCATTCGCTAAATAAAAGCAAGCATCGAACCCGAGGGTCGGATCAACCGAACTTGATCTTCTGCTATCCAAAGCAGGCATTCGCTAAATAAAGCGAGCATCGAACCCGAAGGCCCGATCAATCGAAGATGATCTTCTGCTAACCAAAGCAGGCATTCGCTAACTAAAAGCGAGCATCGAACCCGAAGGCTGGATCAACCGAAGCTGATCTTCTGCTCCTCGAAAGAGGCATTCGCTAAATAAAAGCGAGCATCAAACCTGAAGGCCAGATCAACCGAAGCTGATCTTCTGCTAACCAAAGCAGGCATTCGCTAAATAAAAGAGAGCATTGAACCCGAAGGCCGGATCAACCGAAGCTGATCTTCTGCTATCCAAATCAGGGATTCGCTAAATAAAAGCGAGCATCGAACACGAAGGACGGATCAACCGAAGCTGATCTTCTGCTAACCAAAGCAGGCATTCGCTAAATAAAAGCGAGCATCGAACCCGAAGGCCGGATCAACCGAAGCTGATCTTCTGCTATCCAAAGCAGGAATTCGCTAAATAAAAGAGAGCATCGAACCCGAATGCCCGATCAAACGAATTTGATCTTCGGCTAACCAAAGCAGGCATTCGCTTAATAAAAGCGAGCATCGAACCCGAAGGCCCGATCAACAGAAGTTGATCTTCTGCTAATCTAAGCAGGCATTCGCTAAATAAAAGTGAGGATCGAACCCGAAGGCTGGATCAACCGAAGCTGATCTTCTGCTCCTCGAAGCAGGCATTCGCTAAATAAAAGCGAGCATCGAACCCGAAGGCCCGATCAACCGAAGCTGATCTTCAGCTAACCAAAGCAGGCATTCGCTAAATAAAAGCAAGCATCGAACCCGAAGGAGCGGATCAACCAAACTTGATCTTTTGCTATCCAAAGCAGGCATTCGCTAAATAAAGCGAGCATCGAACCCGAAGGCCCGATCAATCGAAGCTGATCTTCTGCTAACCAAAGCAGGCATTCGCTAAATAAAAGCGGGCATCGAACACGAAGGTCGGATCAACCGAAGCTGATCTTCTGCTATCCAAAGCAGGCATTCGCTAAATAAAAGCGAGCATCGAACCCGAAGGCCCGATCAACCGACGTTGATCTTCTGCTAACCAAAGCAGGCATTCGCTAAATAAAAGCGAGCATCGAATCCGAAGGTCGGATCAACCGAAGCTGATTTTCTGCTAACCAAAGCAGGCATTCGCTAAATAAAAGCAAGCATCGAACCCGAGGGTCGGATCAACCGTACTTGATCTTCTGCTATCCAAAGCAGGCATTCGCTAAATAAAGCGAGCATCGAACCCGAAGGCCCGATCAATCGAATCTGATCTTCTGCTAACCAAAGCAGGCATTCGCTAAATAAAAGCGAGCATCGAACCCGAAGGCTGGATCAACCGAAGCTGATCTTCTGCTCCTCGAAAGAGGCATTCGCTAAATAAAAGCGAGCATCAAACCTGAAGGCCAGATCAACCGAAGCTGATCTTCTGCTAACCAAAGCAGGCATTCGCTAAATAAAAGCGAGCATCGAACCCGAAGGTCGGATCAACCGAAGCTGATCTTCTGCTATCCAAAGCAGACATTCGCTAAATAAAAGCGAGCATCGAACCCGAAGGCCCGATCAACCGACGTTGATCTTCTGCTAACCAAAGCAGGCATTCGCTAAATAAAAGCGAGCATCGAACCCGAAGGTCGGATCAACCGAAGCTGATTTTCTGCTAACCAAAGCAGGCATTCGCTAAATAAAAGCAAGCATCGAACCCGAGGGTCGGATCAACCGAACTTGATCTTCTGCTATCCAAAGCAGGCATTCGCTAAGTAAAGCGAGCATCGAACCCGAAGGCCCGATCAATCGAAGCTGATCTTCTGCTAACCAAAGCAGGCATTCGCTAAATAAAAACGAGCATCGAACCCGAAGGCTGGATCAACCGAAGCTGATCTGCTCCTCGAAAGAGGCATTCGCTAAATTAAAGCGAGCATCAAACCTGAAGGCCAGATCAACCGAAGCTAATCTTTTGCTAACCAAAGCAAGCATTCGCTAAATAAAAGAGAGCATTGAACCCGAAGGCCGGATCAACCGAAGCTGATCTTCTGCTATCCAAATCAGGCATTCTCTAAATAAAAGCGAGCATCGAACCCGAAGGACGGATCAACTGAAGCTGATCTTCTGCTAACCAAAGCAGGCATTCGCTAAATAAAAGCGAGCATCGAACCCGAAGGCCGGATCAACCAAAGCTGATCTTCTGCTATCCAAAGAAGGAATTCGCTAAATAAAAGAGAGCATCGAACCCGAATGCCCGATCAACCGAATTTGATCTTCTGCTAACCAAAGCAGGCATTCGCTTAATAAAAGCAAGCATCGAACCCGAAGGCCCGATTAACAGAAGTTGATCTTCTGCTAATCTAAGCAGGCATTCGCTAAATAAAAGTGAGGATCGAACCCGAAGGCTGGATCAACCGAAGCTGATCTTCTGCTCCTCGAAAGAGGCATTCGCCAAATAAAAGCGAGCATCAAACCTGAAGGCCAGATCAACCGAAGCTGATCTTCTGCTAACTAAAGCAGGCATTCGCTAAATAAAAGAGAGCATTGAACCCGAAGGCCCGATCAACCGAAGCTGATCTTCTGCTCCACAAAGCAGGCATTCGCTAAATAAAAGCGAGCATCGAACCCGAAGGCCGGATCAACCAAAGTTGATATTCTGCTAACCAAAGCAGGCATTTGCTAAATAAAAGCGAGTATCGAACCCGAAGGTCGGATCAATCGAAGCTGATCTTCTGCTATCCAAAGCAGGCACTCCCTAATAAAAGTGAGCATCGAACCCGAAGACCGGATCAACCGAAGCTGATCTTTTGCTAACCAAAGCAGGCATTTTCTAAAGAAATGCAAGCGTCGAACCTGTAGCCCAGATCAACCGAAGCTGATAATATGCTAACTAAATTAGGCATTCGCTAAATAAAAGTGAGCATCGAACCCGAAGGCCGGATCAACAGAAGCTGATCTTCTGCTAATCTAAGCAGGCATTCGCTAAATAAAAGCGAGCATCAAACCCGAAGGCTGGATCAACCGAAGCTGATCTTCTGCTCCTCAAAGCAGGCATTCGTTAAATAAAAGCGAGCATCGAACCTGAAGGCCGAATCAACCAAAGCTGATATTCTGCTAACCAAAGCAGGCATTCACTAAATAAAAGCGAGTATCGAACCCGAAGGTCGGATCAACCGAAGCTGATCTTCTGCTAACCAAAGCAGGCATTCGCTTAATAAAAGCAAGCATCGAACCCGAAGGCCCGATCAACAGAAGTTGATCTTCTGCTAATCTAAGCAGGCATTCGCTAAATAAAAGTGAGGATCGAACCCGAAGGCTGGATCAACCGAAGCTGATCTTCTGCTCCTCGAAAGAGGCATTCGCCAAATAAAAGCGAGCATCAAACCTGAAGGCCAGATCAACCGAAGCTGATCTTCTGCTAACCAAAGCAGGCATTCGCTAAATAAAAGAGAGCATTGAACCCGAAGGCCCGATCAACCGAAGCTGATCTTCTGCTCCACAAAGCAGGCATTCGCTAAATAAAAGCGAGCATCGAACCCGAAGGCCGGATCAACCAAAGTTGATATTCTGCTAACCAAAGCAGGCATTTGCTAAATAAAAGCGAGTATCGAACCCGAAGGTCGGATCAATCGAAGCTGATCTTCTGCTATCCAAAGCAGGCACTCCCTAATAAAAGTGAGCATCGAACCCGAAGACCGGATCAACCGAAGCTGATCTTTTGCTAACCAAAGCAGGCATTTTCTAAAGAAATGCAAGCGTCGAACCTGTAGCCCAGATCAACCGAAGCTGATAATATGCTAACTAAATTAGGCATTCGCTAAATAAAAGTGAGCATCGAACCCGAAGGCCGGATCAACAGAAGCTGATCTTCTGCTAATCTAAGCAGGCATTCGCTAAATAAAAGCGAGCATCAAACCCGAAGGCTGGATCAACCGAAGCTGATCTTCTGCTCCTCAAAGCAGGCATTCGTTAAATAAAAGCGAGCATCGAACCTGAAGGACGAATCAACCAAAGCTGATATTCTGCTAACCAAAGCAGGCATTCACTAAATAAAAGCGAGTATCGAACCCGAAGGTCGGATCAACCGAAGCTGATCTTCTGCTATCCAAAGCAGGCATTCGCTAAATAAAAGCGAGTATCGAACCCGAAGGTCGGATCAACCGAAGCTGATCTTCTGCTAACCAAAGCAGACATTCGCTAAATAAAAGCGAGCATCGAACCCGAAGGCCCGATCAACCAAAGCTGATCTTCTGCTATCAAAAGCTGGCATTCGCTAAATAAAAGCGAGCATCAAACCCGAAGGCCTGATCAACCGAAGCTGATCTTCTGCTAACCAAAGCAGGCATTCGCTAAATAAAAGCAAGCATCGAACCCGAAGGTCGGATCAACCGAACTTGATCTCCTGCTATCCAAAGCAGGCATTCGCTAAATAAAGCGAGTATGGAACCCAAAGGCTCGATCAATCGAAGCTGATCTTCTACTAACCAAAGCAGGCATTCGCTAAATAAAAGCGAGCATCGGACCCGAAGGTCGGATCAACCGAAGCTGATCTTCTGCTATCCAAAGCAGGCATTCGCTAAATAAAAGCGAGCGTCGAACCCGAAGGACCGATCAACTGAAGTTGATCTTCTGCTAACCAAAGCAGGCATTCGCTAAATAAAAGCGAGCATCGAACCCGAAGGCCCGATCAATCGAAGTTGATCTTCTGCTAACCAAAGCAGGCATTCGCTAAATAAAAGCGAGCATCGAACCAGAAGGCTGGATCAACCGAAGCTGATCTTCTGCTCCTCAAAGCAGGCATTCGCTAAATAAAAGCGAGCATCGAACCCGAAGGCTGGATCAACCGAAGCTGATCTTCTGCTCCTCGAAAGAGGCATTCGCTAAATAAAAGCGAGCATCGAACCTGAAGGCCAGATCAACCGAAGTTGATCTTCTTCTAACCAAAGTAGGCATTCGCTAATTAAAAGAGAGATGTGAACCCGAAGGCCGGATCAACCGAAGCTGGTCTTCTGCTATCCAAATCAGGCATTCGCTAAATAAAAGTGAGCATCGAACCCGAAGGACGGATCAACCGAAGCTGATCTTCTGCTAACCAAAGCAGGCATTCCCTAAATAAAAGCGAGCATCGAACCCAAAGGCCGGATCAACCGAAGCTGGTCTTCTGCTATCTAAAGCAGGCATTCGCTAAATAAAAGAGAGCATCGAACCCGAATGCCCGATCAAACGAATTTGATCTTCTGCTAACCAAAGCAGGCATTCGCTTAATAAAAGCGAGCATCGAACCCGAAGGCCCGATCAACAGAAGTTCATCTTCTGCTAATCTAAGCAGGCATTCGCTAAATAAAAGTGAGGATCGAACCCGAAGGCTGGATCAACTGAAGCTGATCTTCTGCTCCTCGAAGCAGGCATTCGCTAAATAAAGCGAGCATCGAACCCGAAGGCCCGATCAACCGAAGCTGATCTTCAGCTAACAAAAGCAGGCATTCGCTAAATAAAAGCAAGCATCGAACCCGAAGGAGCGGATCAACCAAACTTGATCTTCTGCTATCCAAAGCAGGCATTCGCTAAATAAAGCGAGCATCGAACCCGAAGGCCCGATCAATAGAAGCTGATCTTCTGCTAACCAAAGCAGGCATTCGCTAAATAAAAGCGAGCATCGAACCCGAAGGTCGGATCAACCGAAGCTGATCTTCTGCTATCCAAAGCAGGCATTCGCTAAATAAAAGCGAGCATCGAACCCGAAGGCCCGATCAACCGACGTTGATCTTCTGCTAACCAAAGAAGGCATTCGCTAAATAAAAGCGAGCATCGAACCCGAAGGTCGGATCAACCGAAGCTGATTTTCTGCTAACCAAAGCAGGCATTCGCTAAATAAAAGCAAGCATCGAACCCGAGGGTCGGATCAACCGAATTTGATCTTATGCTAACCAAAGCAGGCATTCGCTAAATAAAGCGAGCATCGAACCCGAAGGCTGGATCAACCGAAGCTGATCTTCTGCTCCTCGAAATAGGCATTCGCTAAATAAAAGCGAGCATCGAACCTGAAGGCCAGATCAACCGAAGTTGATCTTCTTCTAACCAAAGCAGGCATTCGCTAAATAAAAGAGAGCATTGAACCCGAAGGCCCGATCAACCGAAGCTGATCTTCTGCTATCCAAATCAGGCATTCGCTAAATAAAAGCGAGCATCGAACCCGAAGGACGGATCAACCGAAACTGATCTTCTGCTAACCAAAGCAGGCATTCCCTAAATAAAAGCGAGCATCGAACCCGAAGGCCGGATCAACCAAAGCTGATCTTCTGCTATCCAAAGAAGGAATTCGCTAAATAAAAGAGAGCATCGAACCCGAATGCCCGATCAACCGAATTTGATCTTCTGCTAACCAAAGCAGGCATTCGCTTAATAAAAGCAAGCATCGAACCTGAAGGCCCGATCAACAGAAGTTGATCTTCTGCTAATCTAAGCAGGCATTCGCTAAATAAAAGTGAGGATCAAACCCGAAGGCTGGATCAACCGAAGCTGATCTTCTGCTCCTCGAAGCAGGCATTCGCTAAATAAAAGCGAGCATCGAACCCGAAGGCCCGATCAACCGAAGCTGATCTTCAGCTAACCAAAGCAGGCATTCGCTAAATAAAAGCAAGCATCGAGCCTGAAGGGGCGGATCAACCAAACTTGATCTTCTGCTATCCAAAGCAGGCATTCGCTAAATAAAGCGAGCATCGAACCCGAAGGCCCGATCAATCGAAGCTGATCTTCTGCTAACCAAAGCAGGCATTCGCTAAATAAAAGCGAGGATCAAACCCGAAGGTCGGATCAACCGAAGCTGATCTTCTGCTATCCAAAGCAGGCATTCGCTAAATAAAAGCGAGCATCGAACCCGAAGGCCCGATCAACCGACGTTGATCTTCTGCTAACCAAAGCAGGCATTCGCTAAATAAAAGCGAGCATCGAACCCGAAGGTCGGATCAACCGAAGCTGATTTTCTCTAACCAAATCAAGCATTCGCTAAATAAAAGCAAGCATCGAACCCGAGGGTCGGATCAACCGAACTTGATCTTCTGCTATCCAAAGCAGGCATTCGCTAAATAAAGCGAGCATCGAACCCGAAGGCCCGATCAATTGAAGCTGATCTTCTGCTAACCAAAGCAGGCATTCGCTAAATAAAAGCGAGCATCGAACCCGAAGGCTGGATCAACCGAAGGTGATCTTCTGCTCCTCGAAAGAGGCATTCGCTAAATAAAAGCGAGCATCAAACCTGAAGGCCAGATCAACCGAAGCTGATTTTCTAATAACCAATGCAGGCATTCGCTAAATAAAAGAGAGAATTGAACCCGAAGGCCCGATCAACCGAAGCTGATCTTCTGCTATCCAAATCACGCATTCGCTAAATAAAAGCGAGCATCGAACCCGAAGGACGGATCAACCGAAGCTGATCTTCTGCTAACCAAAGCAGGCATTCGCTAAATAAAAGCGAGCATCGAACCCGAAGGCCGGATCAACCAAAGCTGATCTTCTGCTATCCAAAGCAGGAATTCGCTAAATAAAAGAGAGCATCAAACCCGAATGCCCGATCAACCGAATTTGATCTTCTGCTAACCAAAGCAGGCATTCGCTTAATAAAAGCAAGCATCAAACCCGAAGGCCCGATCAACAGAAGTTGATCTTCTGCTAATCTAAGCAGGCATTCGCTAAATAAAAGTGAGGATCGAACCCGAAGGCTGGATCAACCGAAGCTGATCTTCTGCTCCTCGAAAGAGGCATTCGCTAAATAAAAGCTAGCTTCAAACCTGAAGGCCAGATCAACCGAAGCTGATCTTCTGCTAACCAAAGCAGGCATTCGCTAAATAAAAGAGAGCATTGAACCCGAAGGCCCGATCAACCGAAGCTGATCTTCTGCTCCTCAAAGCAGGCATTCGCTAAATAAAAGCGAGCATCGAACCCGAAGGCCGGATCAACCAAAGCTGATATTCTGCTAACCAAAGCAGGCATTCGCTAAATAAAAGTGAGTATCGAACCCGAAGGTCGGATCAATCGAAGCTGATCTTCTGCTATCCAAAGCAGGCATTCCCTAATAAAAGCGAGCATCGAACCCGAAGGCCGGATCAACCGAAGCTGCTCTTTTGCTAACCAAAGCAGGCATTTTCTAAAGAAATGCGAGCGTCGAACCTGTAGCCCGGATCAACCGAAGCTGATATTATGCTAACTAAATTAGGCATTCGCTAAATAAAAGTGAGCATCGAACCCGAAGGCCGGATCAACAGAAGCTGATCTTCTGCTAATCCAAGCAGGCATTCGCTAAATAAAAGCGAGCATAAAACCCGAAGGCTAGATCAACCGAAGCTGATCTTCTGCTCCTCAAAGCAGGCATTCGTTAAATAAAAGCGAGCATCGAACCTGAAGGCCGAATCAACCAAAGCTGATATTCTGCTAACCAAAGCAGGCATTCGCTAAATAAAAGCGAGTATCGAACCCGAAGGTCGGATCAACCGAAGCTGATCTTCTGCTATCCAAAGCAGGCATTCGCTAAATAAAAGCGAGTATCGAACCCGAAGGTCGGATCAACCGAAGCTGATCTTCTGCTATCCAAAGCAGGCATTTGCTAAATAAAAGCACGCATCGAACCCGAATGCCCGATCAACCGAAGTTGATCTTCTGCTAACCAAAGCAGGCATTCGCTAAATAAAAACGAGCATCGAACCCGAAGGTCGGATCAATCGAAGCTGATCTTCTACTAACCAAAGCAGGCATTCGATTAATAAAAGCAAGGATCGAACCCGAAGGCCCGATCAGCAGAAGCTAATCTTCTACTAATCTAAGCAGGCATTCGCTAAATAAAAGTGAGCATCGAACCCGAAGGCTGGATCAACTGAAGCTGATCTTCTGCTCCTCGAAGCAGGCATTCGCTAAATAAAAGCGAGCATCGAACCTGAGGCCGGATCAACCGAAGTTGATCTTCAGCTAACCAAAGCAGACATTCGCTAAATAAAAGCGAGCATCGAACCCGAAGGCCGGATCAACTGAAGCTGATCTTCTGCTATCAAAAGCAGGCATTCGCTAAATAAAAGCGAGCATCAAACCCGAAGGCCTGATCAACCGAAGCTGATCTTCTGCTAACCAAAGCAGGCATTCGCTAAATAAAAGCAAGCATCGAACCCGAAGGTCGGATCAACTGAACTTGATCTCCTGCTATCCAAAGCAGGCATTTGCTAAATAAAGCGAGTATGGAACCCAAAGGCCCGATCAATCGAAGCTGATCTTCTGCTAACCAAAGAAGGCATTCGCTAAATAAAAGCGAGCATCGAACCCGAAGGTCGGATCAACCGAAGCTGATCTTCTGCTATCCAAAGCAGGCATTCGCTAAATAAAAGCGAGCGTCGAACCCGAAGGCCCGATCAACCGAAGTTGATCTTCTGCTAACCAAAGCAGGCATTCGCTAAATAAAAGCGAGCATCGAACCCGAAGGCCCGATCAATCGAAGCTGATCTTCTGCTAACCAAAGCAGGCATTCGCTAAATAAAAGCGAGCATCGAACCCGAAGGATGGATCAACATAAGCTGATCTTCTGCTCCTCAAAGCAGGCATTCGCTAAATAAATGCGAGCATCGAACCCGAAGGCTGGATCAACCGAAGCTGATCTTCTGCTCCTCGAAAGAGGCATTCGCTAAATAAAAGCGAGCATCGAACCTGAAGGCCAGAACAACCGAAGCTGATCTTCTGCTAACCAAAGCAGGCATTCGCTAAATAAAAGAGAGCATTGAACCCGAAGGCCCGATCAACCGAAGCTGATCTTCTGCTATCCAAATCAGGCATTCGCTAAATAAAAGAGAGCATCGAACCCGAAGGACGGATCAACCGAAGCTGATCTTCTGCTAACCAAAGCAGGCATTCGCTAAATAAAAGCGAGTATCGAACCCGAAGGCCGGATCAACGGAAGCTGATCTTCTGCTATCCAAAGCAGGCATTCGCTAAATAAAAGAGAGCATCGAACTCGAATGCCCGATCAACCGAATTTGATCTTCTGTTAACCAGAGCAGGCATTCGCTTAATAAAAGTGAGCATCGAACCCGAATGCCCGATCAACAGAAGTTGATCTTCTGCTAATCTAAGCAGGCATTCGCTAAATAAAAGTGAGGATCGAACCCGAAGGCTGGATCAACCGAAGCTGATCTTCTGCTCCTCGAAGCAGGCATTCGCTACATAAAAGCGAGCATCGAACCCGAAGGCCCGATCAACCGAAGCTGATCTTCAGCTAACCAAAGCAGGCATTCACTAAATAAAAGCAAGCATCGAACCCGAAGGAGCGGATCAACCAAACATGATCTTCTACTATCCAAAGCAGGCATTCGCTAAATAAAGCGAGCATCGAACCCGAAGACCCGATCAATCGAAGTTGATCTTCTGCTAACCAAAGCAGGCATTCGCTAAATAAAAGCGAGCATCGAACCCGAAGGTCGGATCAACCGAAGCTGATCTGCTGCTATCCAAAGCAAGCATTCGCTAAATAAAAGCGAGCATCGAACCCGAAGGCCCGATCAACCGACGTTGATCTTCTGGTAACCAAAGCAGGCATTCGCTAAATAAAAGCGAGCATCGAACCCGAAGGTCGGATCAACCGAAGCTGATCGTCTGCTAACCAAAGCAGGCATTCGCTTAATAAAAGCAAGCATCGAACGCGAAGGTCGGATCAACCGAACTTGATCTTCTGCTATCCAAAACAGGCATTCGCTAAATAAAGTGAGCATCGAACCCGAAGGCCCAATCAATCGAAGCTGATCTTCTACTAACCAAAGCAGGCATTCACTATATAAAAGCGAGCATCGAACCCGAAGGTCGGATCAACCGAAGCTGATCTTCTGCTATCCAAAGCAGGCATTCGCTAAATATAAGCGAGCATCGAACTCGAAGGTCGGATCAACCGAAGCTGATCTTCTGCTATCCGAAGCAGGCATTCGCTAAATAAAAGCGAGCATCGAACCCGAAGGCCCGATCGATCAAAGCTGATCTTCTGCTAACCAAAGCAGGCATTCGCTAAATAAAAGCAAGCATCGAACCCGAGGGTCGGATCAACCGAACTTGATCTTCTGCTATCCAAAGCAGGCATTCGCTAAATAAAAGCGAGCATCGAACCCGAAGGCCCGATCAATCGAAGCTGATCTTCTGCTAACCAAAACAGGCATTCGCTAAATAAAAGCGAGCATCGAACCCGAAGGTCGGATCAACCGAGGCTGATCTTCTGCTCCTCAAAGCAGGCATTCGCTAAATAAAAGCGAGCATCGAACCCGAAGGCTGGATCAACCGAAGCTGATCTTCTGCTCCTCGAAAGAGGCATTCGCTAAATAAAAGCGAGCATCAAACCTGAAGGCCAGATCAACCGAAGCTGATCTTTTGCTAACCAAAGCAGGCATTCGCTAAATAAAAGAGAGCATTGAACCCGAAGGCCCGATCAACCGAAGCTGATCTTCTGCTATCCAAATCAGGCATTCGCTAAATAAAAGCGAGCATCGAACCCGAAGGACGGATCAACCGAAGCTGATCTTCTACTAACCAAAGCAGGCATTCGCTAAATAAAAGCGAGCATCGAACCCGAAGGCCGGATCAACGGAAGCTGATCTTCTGCTATCCAAAGCAGGCATTCGCTAAATAAAAGAAAGCATCGAACCCGAATGCCCGATCAACCGAATTTGATCTTCTGCTTACTAGAGCAGGCATTCGCTTAATAAAAGCGAGCATTAAACCCGAAGGCCCGATCAACAGAAGTTGATCTTCTGCTAATCTAAGCAGGCATTCGCTAAATAAAAGTGAGGATCGAACCCGAAGGCTGGATCAACCGAAGCTGATCTTCTGCTCCTCGAAGCCGGCATTCGCTAAATAAAAGCGAGCATCGAACCCGAAGGCCCGATCAACCGAAGTTGATCTTCAGCTAACCAAAGAAGGCATTCTCTAAATAAAAGCGAGCATCGAACCCAAAGGTCGGATCAACCGAAGCTGATCTTCTGCTATCCAAAGCAAGCATTCGCTAAATAAAAGCGAGCATCGAACCCAAAGGCCCGATCAACCGATGTTGATCTTCTGGTAACCAAAGCAGGCATTCGCTAAATAAAAGCGAGCATCGAACCCGAAGGTCGGATCAACCGAAGCTGATCTTCTGCTAACCAAAGCAGGCATTCGCTTAATAAAAGCAAGCATCGAACCCGAAGGTCGGATCAACCGAACTTGATCTTCTGCTATCCAAAACAGGCATTCGCTAAATAAAGTAAGCATCGAACCCGAAGGCCCGATCAATCGAAGCTGATCTTCTACTAACCAAAGCATGCATTCGCTATATAAAAGCGAGCATCGAACACGAAGGTCGGATCAACCGAAGCTGATCTTCTGCTATCCAAAGCAGGCATTCGCTAAATAAACGCGAGCATCGAACTCGAAGGTCGGATCAACCGAAGCTGATCTTCTGCTATCCGAAGCAGGCATTCGCTAAATAAAAGCGAGCATCGAACCCGAAGGCCCGATCGATCAAAGTTGATCTTCTGCTAACCAAAGCAGGCGTTTGCTAAATAAAAGCAAGCATCGAACCCGAGGGTCGGATCAACCGAACTTGATCTTCTGCTATCCAAAGCAGGCATTCGCTAAATAAAGCGAGCATCGAACCCGAAGGCCCGATCAATCGAAGCTGATCTTCTGCTATCCAAAGCAGGCATTCGCTAAATAAAAGCGAGCATCGAACCCGAAGGTCGCATCAACCGAGGCTGATCTTCTGCTCCTCAAAGCAGGCATTCGCTAAATAAAAGCGAGGATCGAACCCGAAGGCTGGCTCAACCGAAGTTGATCCTTTGCTCCTCGAAAGAGGCATTCACTAAATAAAAGCGAGCATCGAACCTGAAGGCCAGAACAACCGAAGCTGATCTTCTGCTAACCAAAGCAGGCATTCGCTAAATAAAAGAGAGCATTGAACCCGAAGGCCCGATCAACCGAAGCTGATCTTCTGCTATCCAAATCAGGCATTCGCTAAATAAAAGAGAGCATCGAACCCGAAGGACGGATCAACCGAAGCTGATCTTCTGCTAACCAAAGCAGGCATTCGCTAAATAAAAGCGAGTATCGAACCCGAAGGCCGGATCAACGGAAGCTGATCTTCTGCTATCCAAAGCAGGCATTCGCTAAATAAAAGAGAGCATCGAACTCGAATGCCCGATCAACCGAATTTGATCTTCTGTTAACCAGAGCATGCATTCGCTTAATAAAAGTGAGCATCGAACCCGAATGCCCGATCAACAGAAGTTGATCTTCTGCTAATCTAAGCAGGCATTCGCTAAATAAAAGTGAGGATCGAACCCGAAGGCTGGATCAACCGAAGCTGATCTTCTGCTCCTCGAAGCAGGCATTCGCTACATAAAAGCGAGCATCGAACCCGAAGGCCCGATCAACCGAAGCTAATCTTCAGCTAACCAAAGCAGGCATTCACTAAATAAAAGCAAGCATCGAACCCGAAGGAGCGGATCAACCAAACATGATCTTCTACTATCCAAAGCAGGCATTCGCTAAATAAAGCGAGCATCGAACCCGAAGGCCCGATCAATCGAAGTTGATCTTCTGGTAACCAAAGCAGGCATTCGCTAAATAAAAGCGAGCATCGAACCCGAAGGTCGGATCAACCGAAGCTGATCTGCTGCTATCCAAAGCAAGCATTCGCTAAATAAAAGCGAGTATCGAACCCGAAGGCCCGATCAACCGACGTTGATCTTCTGGTAACCAAAGCAGGCATTCGCTAAATAAAAGCGAGCATCGAACCCGAAGGTCGGATCAACCGAAGCTGATCGTCTGCTAACCAAAGCAGGCATTCGCTTAATAAAAGCAAGCATCGAACCCGAAGGTCGGATCAACCGAACTTGATCTTCTGCTATCCAAAACAGCCATTCGCTAAATAAAGTGAGCATCGAACCCGAAGGCCCAATCAATCGAAGCTGATCTTCTACTAACCAAAGCAGGCATTCGCTATATAAAAGCGAGCATCGAACCCGAAGGTCGGATCAACCGAAGCTGATCTTCTGCTATCCAAAGCAGGCATTCGCTAAATATAAGCGAGCATCGAACTCGAAGGTCGGATCAACCGAAGCTGATGTTCTGCTATCCGAAGCAGGCATTCGCTAAATAAAAGCGAGCATCGAACCCGAAGGCCCGATCGATCAAAGCTGATCTTCTGCTAACCAAAGCAGGCATTCGCTAAATAAAAGCAAGCATCGAACCCGAGGGTCGGATCAACCGAACTTGATCTTCTGCTATCCAAAGCAGGCATTCGCTAAATAAAAGCGAGCATCGAACCCGAAGGCCCGATCAATCGAAGCTGATCTTCTGCTAACCAAAGCAGGCATTCGCTAAATAAAAGCGAGCATCGAACCCGAAGGTCGGATCAACCGAGGCTGATCTTCTGCTCCTCAAAGCAGGCATTCGCTAAATAAAAGCGAGCATCGAACCCGAAGGCTGGATCAACCGAAGCTGATCTTCTGCTCCTCGAAAGAGGCATTCGCTAAATAAAAGCGAGCATCAAACCTGAAGGCCAGATCAACCGAAGCTGATCTTTTGCTAACCAAAGCAGGCATTCGCTAAATAAAAGAGAGCATTGAACCCGAAGGCCCGATCAACCGAAGCTGATCTTCTGCTATCCAAATCAGGCATTCGCTAAATAAAAGCGAGCATCGAACCCGAAGGACGGATCAACGGAAGCTGATCTTCTACTAACCAAAGCAGGCATTCGCTAAATAAAAGCGAGCATCGAACCCGAAGGCCGGATCAACGGAAGCTGATCTTCTGCTATCCAAAGCAGGCATTCGCTAAATAAAAGAGAGCATCGAACCCGAATGCCCGATCAACCGAATTTGATCTTCTGCTAACTAGAGCAGGCATTCGCTTAATAAAAGCGAGCATTAAACCCGAAGGCCCGATCAACAGAAGTTGATCTTCTGCTAATCTAAGCAGGCATTCGCTAAATAAAAGTGAGGATCGAACCCGAAGGCTGGATCAACCGAAGCTGATCTTCTGCTCCTCGAAGCAGGCATTCGCTAAATAAAAGCGAGCATCGAACCCGAAGGCCCGATCAACCGAAGTTGATCTTCAGCTAACCAAAGAAGGCATTCTCTAAATAAAAGCGAGCATCGAACCCAAAGGTCGGATCAACCGAAGCTGATCTTCTGCTATCCAAAGCAAGCATTCGCTAAACAAAAGCGAGCATCGAACCCAAAGGCCCGATCAACCGATGTTGATCTTCTGGTAACCAAAGCAGGCATTCGCTAAATAAAAGCGAGCATCGAACCCGAAGGTCGGATCAACCGAAGCTGATCTTCTGCTAACCAAAGCAGGCATTCGCTTAATAAAAGCAAGCATCGAACCCGAAGGTCGGATCAACCGAACTTGATCTTCTGCTATCCAAAACAGGCATTCGCTAAATAAAGTAAGCATCGAACCCGAAGGCCCGATCAATCGAAGCTGATCTTCTACTAACCAAAGCAGGCATTCGCTATATAAAAGCGAGCATCGAACACGAAGGTCGGATCAACCGAAGCTGATCTTCTGCTATCCAAAGCAGGCATTCGCTAAATAAACGCGAGCATCGAACTCGAAGGTCAGATCAACCGAAGCTGATCTTCTGCTATCCGAAGCAGGCATTCGCTAAATAAAAGCGAGCATCGAACCCGAAGGCCCGATCGATCAAAGTTGATCTTCTGCTAACCAAAGCAGGCGTTTGCTAAATAAAAGCAAGCATCGAACCCGAGGGTCGGATCAACCGAACTTGATCTTCTGCTATCCAAAGCAGGCATTCGCTAAATAAAGCGAGCATCGAACCCGAAGGCCCGATCAATCGAAGCTGATCTTCTGCTATCCAAAGCAGGCATTCGCTAAATAAAAGCGAGCATCGAACCCGAAGGTCGCATCAACCGAGGCTGATCTTCTGCTCCTCAAAGCAGGTATTCGCTAAATAAAAGCGAGGATCGAACCCGAAGGCTGGATCAACCGAAGCTGATCCTTTGCTCCTCGAAAGAGGCATTCGCTAAATAAAAGCGAGCATCAAACCTGAAGGCCAGATCAACTGAAGTTGATCTTCTGCTAACCAAAGCAGGCATTCGCTAAATAAAAGAGAGCATTGAACCCGAAGGCCCGATCAACCGAAGCTGATCTTCTGCTATCCAAATCAAGCATTCGCTAAATAAAAGCGAGCATCGAACCCGAAGGACGGATCAACCGAAGCTGATCTTCTGCTAACCAAAGCAGGCATTCGCTAAATAAAAGCGAGCATCGAACCCGAAGGCCGGATCAACGGAAGCTGATCTTCTGCTATCCAAAGCAGGCATTCGCTAAATAAAAGAGAGCATCGAACCCGAATGCCCGATCAACCGAATTTGATCTTCTGCTAACTAGAGCAGGCATTCGCTTAATAAAAGCGAGCATCAAACCCGAAGGCCCGATCAACAGAAGTTGATCTTCTGCTAATCTAAGCAGGCATTCGCTAAATAAAAGTGAGGATCGAACCCGAAGGCTGGATCAACCGAAGCTGATCTTCTGCTCCTCGAAGCAGGCATTCGCTAAATAAAAGCGAGCATCGAACCCGAAGGCCCGATCAACCGAAGCTGATCTTCAGCTAACCAAAGCAGGCATTCGCTAAATAAAAGCGAGCATCGAACCCAAAGGTCGGATCAACCGAAGCTGATCTTCTGCTATCCAAAGCAAGCATTCGCTAAATAAAAGCGAGCATCGAATCCGAAGGCCCGATCAACCGATGTTGATCTTCTGGTAACCAAAGCAGGCATTCGCTAAATAAAAGCGAGCATCGAACCCGAAGGTCGGATCAACCGAAGCTGATCTTCTGCTAACCAAAGCAGGCATTCGCTTAATAAAAGCAAGCATCGAACCCGAAGGTCGGATCAACCGAACTTGATCTTCTGCTATCCAAAACAGGCATTCGCTAAATAAAGTGAGCATCGAACCCGAAGGCCCGATCAATCGAAGCTGATCTTCTACTAACCAAAGCAGGCATTCGATATATAAAAGCGAGCATCGAACACGAAGGTCGAATCAACCGAAGCTGATCTTCGGCTATCCAAAGCAGGCATTCGCTAAATAAACGCGAGCATCGAACTCGAACGTCGGATCAACCGAAGCTGATCTTCTGCTATCCGAAGCAGGCATTCGCTAAATAAAAGCGAGCATCGAACCCGAAGGCCCGATCGATCAAAGTTGATCTTCTGCTAACCAAAGCAGGCGTTTGCTAAATAAAAGCAAGCATCGAACCCGAGGGTCGGATCAACCGAACTTGATCTTCTGCTATCCAAAGCAGACATTCGCTAAATAAAGCGAGCATCGAACCCGAAGGCCCGATCAATCGAAGCTGATCTTCTGCTAACCAAAGCAGGCATTCGCTAAATAAAAGCGAGCATCGAACCCGAAGGCTGGATCAACCGAAGATGATCTTCTGCTCCTCGAAAGAGGCATTCGCTAAATAAAAGCGAGCATCAAACCTGAAGGCCAGATCAACTGAAGCTGATCTTCTGCTAACCAAAGCAGGCATTCGCTAAATAAAAGAGAGCATTGAACCCGAAGGCCCGATCAACCGAAGCTGATCTTCTTCTATCCAAATCAGGCGTTCGCTAAATAAAAGCGAGCATCGAACCCGAAGGACGGATCAACCGAAGCTGATCTTCTGCTAACCAAAGCAGGCATTCGCTAAATAAAAGCGAGCATCGAACCCGAAGGCCGGATCAACGGAAGCTGATCTTCTGCTATCCAAAGCAGGCATTCGCTAAATAAAAGAGAGCATCGAACCCGAATGCCCGATCAACTGAATTTGATCTTCTGCTAACTAGAGCAGGCATTCGCTTAATAAAAGCGAGCATCAAACCCGAAGGCCCGATCAACAGAAGTTGATCTTCTGCTAATCTAAGCAGGCATTCGCTAAATAAAAGTGAGGATCGAACCCGAAGGCTGGATCAACCGAAGCTGATCTTCTGCTCCTCGAAGCAGGCATTCGCTAAATAAAAGCGAGCATCGAACCCGAAGGCCCGATCAACCGAAGCTGATCTTCAGCTAACCAAAGCAGGCATTCGCTAAATAAAAGCGAGCATCGAACCCAAAGGTCGGATCAACCGAAGCTGATCTTCTGCTATCCAAAGCAAGCATTCGCTAAATAAAAGCGAGCATCGAATCTGAAGGCCCGATCAACCGATGTTGATCTTCTGGTAACCAAAGCAGGCATTCGCTAAATAAAAGCGAGCATCGAACCCGAAGGTCGGATCAACCGAAGCTGATCTTCTGCTAACTAAAGCAGGCATTCGCTTAATAAAAGCAAGCATCGAACCCGAAGGTCGGATCAACTGAACTTGATCTTCTGCTATCCAAAACAGGCATTCGCTAAATAAAGTGATCATCGAACCCGAAGGCCCGATAAATCGAAGCTGATCTTCTACTAACCAAAGCAGGCATTCGCTATATAAAAGCGAGCATCGAACATGAAGGTCGGATCAACCGAAGCTGATCTTCTGCTATCCAAAGCAGGCATTCGCTAAATAAACGCGAGCATCGAACTCGAACGTCGGATCAACCGAAGCTGATCTTCTGCTATCCGAAGCAGGCATTCGCTAAATAAAAGCGAGCATCGAACCCGAAGGCCCGATCGATCAAAGTTGATCTTCTGCTAACCAAAGCAGGCGTTTGCTAAATAAAAGCAAGCATCGAACCCGAGGGTCGGATCAACCGAACTTGATCTTCTGCTATCCAAAGCAGGCATTCGCTAAATAAAGCGAGCATCGAACCCGAAGGCCCGATCAATCGAAGTTGATCTTCTGCTAACCAAAGCAGGCATTCTCTAAATAAAAGCGAGCATCGAACCCGAAGGTCGGATCAACCGAGGCTGATCTTCTGCTCCTCAAAGCAGGCATTCGCTAAATAAAAGCGAGCATCGAACCCGAAGGCTGGATCAACCGAAGCTGATCTTCTGCTCCTCGAAAGAGGCATTCGCTAAATAAAAGCGAGCATCAAACCTGAAGGCCAGACCAACTGAAGCTGATCTTCTGCTAACCAAAGCAGGCATTCGCTAAATAAAAGAGAGCATTGAACGCGAAGGCCCGATCAACCGAAGCTGATCTTCTTCTATCCAAATCAGGAATTCGCTAAATAAAAGCGAGCATCGAACCCGAAGGACGGATCAACCGAAGCTGATCTTCTGCTAACCAAAGCAGGCATTCGCTAAATAAAAGCGAGCATCGAACCCGAAGGCCGGATCAATGGAAGCTGATCTTCTGCTATCCAAAGCAGGAATTCGCAAAATAAAAGAGAGCATCGAACCCGAATGCCCGATCAACCGAATTTGATCTTCTGCTAACTAGAGAAGGCATTCGCTTAATAAACGCGAGCATCAAACCCGAAGGCCCGATCAACAGAAGTTGATCTTCTGCTAATCTAAGCAGGCATTCGCTAAATAAAAGTGAGGATCGAACCCGAAGGCTGGATCAACCGAAGCTGATCTTCTGCTCCTCGAAGCAGGCATTCGCTAAATAAAAGCGAGCATCGAACCCGAAGGCCCGATCAACCGAAGCTGATCTTCAGCTAACCAAAGCAGGCATTCGCTAAATAAAAGCGAGCATCGAACCCAAAGGTCGGATCAACCGAAGCTGATCTTCTGCTATCCAAAGCAAGCATTCGCTAAATAAAAGCGAGCATCGAACCCGAAGGCCCGATCAACCGATGTTGATCTTCTGGTAACCAAAGCAGGCATTCGCTAAATAAAAGCGAGCATCGAACCCGAAGGTCGGATCAACCGAAGCTGATCTTCTGCAAACCAAAGCAGGCATTCGCTTAATTAAAGCAAGCATCGAACCCGAAGGTCGGATCAACCGAACTTGATCTTCTGCTATCCAAAACAGGCATTCGCTAAATAAAGTGAGCATCGAACCCGAAGGCCCTATCAATCGAAGCTGATCTTCTACTAACCAAAGCAGGCATTCGCTATATAAAAGCGAGCATCGAACACGAAAGTCGGATCAACCGAAGCTGATCTTCTGCTATCCAAAGCAGGCATTCGCTAAATAAACGCGAGCATCGAACTCGAAGGTCGGATCAACCGAAGCTGATCTTCTGCTATCCGAAGCAGGCATTCTCTAAATAAAAGCGAGCATCGAACCCGAAGGCCCGATCGATCAAAGCTGATCTTCTGCTAACCAAAGCAGGCGTTCGCTAAAATAAAGCAAGCATCGAACCCGAGGTTCGGATCAACCGAACTTGATCTTCTGCTATCCAAAGCAGGCATTCGCTAAATAAAGCGAGCATCGAACCCGAAGGCCCGATCAATCGAAGCTGATCTTCTGCTAACCAAAGCAGGCATTCGCTAAATAAAAGCGAGCATCGAACCCGAAGGTCGGATCAACCGAGGCTGATCTTCTGCTCCTCAAAGCAGGCATTCGCTAAATAAAAGCGAGCATCGAACCCGAAGGCTGGATCAACCGAAGCTGATCTTCTGCTCCTCGAAAGAGGCATTCGCTAAATAAAAGCGAGAATCAAACCTGAAGGCCAGATCAACCGAAGCTGATCTTCTGCTAACCAAAGCAGGCATTCGCTAAATAAAAGAGAGCATTAAACCCGAAGGCCCGCTCAACCGAAGCTGATCTTCTGCTTTCCAAATCAGGCATTCGCTAAATAAAAGCGAGCATCGAACCCGAAGGACGGATCAACCGAAGCTGATCTTCTGCTAACCAAAGCAGGCATTCGCTAAATAAAAGCGAGCATCGAACCCGAAGGCCGGATCAACGGAAGCTGATCTTCTGCTATCCAAAGCAGGCATTCGCTAAATAAAAGAGAGCATCGAACCCGAATGCCCGATCAACCGAATTTGATCTTCTGCTAACCAGAGCAGGCATTCGCTTAATAAAAGCGAGCATCGAACCCGAAGGCCCGATCAACAGAAGTTGATCTTCTGCTAATCTAAGCAGGCATTTGCTAAATCAAAGTGAGGATCGAACCCGAGGGTCGGATCAACCGAACTTGATCTTCTGCTATCCAAAGCAGGCATTCGCTAAATAAAGCGAGCATCGAACCCGAAGGCCCGATCAATCGAAGCTGATCTTCTGCTAACTAAAGCAGACATTCGCTAAATAAAAGCGAGCATCGAACCCGAAGGTCGGATCAACCGAAGCTGATCTTCTGCTCCTCAAAGCAGGCATTCGCTAAATAAAAGCCAGCATCGACCCCGAAGGCTGGATCAACCGAAGCTGATCTTCTGCTCCTCGAAAGAGGCATTCGCTAAATAAAAGCGAGCATCAAACCTGAAGGCCAGATCAACCGAAGCTGATCTTCTGCTAACCAAAGCAGGCATTCGCTAAATAAAAGAGAGCATTGAACCCGAAGGCCCGATCAACCGAAGCTGATCTTCTGCTATCCAAATCAGGCATTCGCTAAATAAAAGCGAGCATCGAACCCGAAGGACGGATCAACCGAAGTTGATCTTCTGCTAACCAAAGCAGGCATTCGCTAAATAAAAGCGAGCATCGAACCCGAAGGACGGATCAACCGAAGCTGATCTTCTGCTATCCAAAGCAGGCATTCGCTAAATAAAAGAGAGCATCGAACCCGAATGCCCGATCAACCGAATTTGATCTTCTGCTAACCAGAGCAGGCATTCGCTTAATAAATGCGAGCATCAAACCCGAAGGCCCGATCAACAGAAGTTGATCTTCTGCTAATCTAAGCAGGCATTCGCTAAATAAAAGTGAGGATCGAACCCGAAGGCTGGATCAACCGAAGCTGATCTTCTGCTCCTCGAAGCAGGCATTCGCTAAATAAAAGCGAGCATCGAACCCGAAGGCCCGATCAACCAAAGCTGATCTTCAGCTAACCAAAGCAGGCATTCGCTAAATAAAAGTGAGCATTGAACCCAAAGGTCGGATCAACCGAAGCTGATCTTCTGCTATCCAAAGCAAGCATTCGCTAAATAAAAGCGAGCATCGAACCCGAAGGCCCGATCAACCGATGTTGATCTTCTGGTAACCAAAGCAGGCATTCGCTAAATAAAAGCGAGCATCCAACCCGAAGGTCGGATCAACCGAAGCTGATCTTCTGCTAACCAAAGCAGGCATTCGCTTAATAAAAGCAAGCATCGAACCCGATGGTCGGATCAACCGAACTTGATCTTCTGCTATCCAAAACAGGCATTCGCTAAATAAAGTGAGCATCGAACCCGAAGGCCCGATCAATCGAAGCTGATCTTCTACTAACCAAAGCATGCATTCGCTATATAAAAGCGAGCATCGAACACGAAGGTCGGATCAACCGAAGCTGATCTTCTGCTATCCAAAGCAGGCATTCGCTAAATAAAAGCGAGCATCGAACTCGAAGGTCGGATCAACCGAAGCTGGTCTTCTGCTATCCGAAGCAGGCATTCGCTAAATAAAAGCGAGCATCGAACCCGAAGGCACGATCGATCAAAGTTGATCTTCTGCTAACCAAAGCAGGCATTCGCTATATAAAAGCAAGCATCGAACCCGAGGGTCGGATCAACCGAACTTGATCTTCTGCTATCCAAAGCAGACATTCGCTAAATAAAGCGAGCATCGAACTCGAAGGCCCGATCAATCGAAGCTGATCTTCTGCTAACCAAAGCAGGCATTCGCTAAATAAAAGCGAGCATCGAACCCGAAGGTCGGATCAACCGAAGCTGATCTTCTGCTCCTCAAAGCAGGCATTCGCTAAATAAAAGCGAGCATCGAACCCGAAGGCTGGATCAACCGAAGCTGATCTTCTGCTCCTCGAAAGAGGCATTCGCTAAATAAAAGCGAGCATCAAACCTGAAGGCCAGATCAACCGAAGCTGATCTTCTGCTAACCAAAGCAGGCATTCGCTAAATAAAAGAGAGCATTAAACCCGAAGGCCCGCTCAACCGAAGTTGATCTTCTGCTATCCAAATCAGGCATTCGCTAAATAAAAGCGAGCATCGAACCCGAAGGACGGATCAAGCGAAGCTGATCTTCTGCTAACCAAAGCAGGCATTCGCTAAATAAAAGCGAGCATCGAACCCGAAGCCCGGATCAACGGAAGCTGATCTTCTGTTATCCAAAGCAGGCATTCGCTAAATAAAAGAGAGCATCGAACCCGAATGCCCGATCAACCGAATTTGATCTTCTGCTAACCAGAGCAGGCATTCGCTTAATAAAAGCGAGCATCGAACCCGAAGGCCCGATCAACAGAAGTTGATCTTCTGCTAATCTAAGCAGGCATTTGCTAAATCAAAGTGAGGATCGAACCCGAGGGTCGGATCAACCGAACTTGATCTTCTGCTATCCAAAGCAGGCATTCGCTAAATAAAGCGAGCATCGAACCCGAAGGCCCGATCAATCGAAGCTGATCTTCTGCTAACTAAAGCAGGCATTCGCTAAATAAAAGCGAGCATCGAACCCGAAGGTCGGATCAACCGAAGCTGATCTTCTGCTCCTCAAAGCAGGCATTCGCTAAATAAAAGCCAGCATCGACCCCGAAGGCTGGATCAACCGAAGCTGATCTTCTGCTCCTCGAAAGAGGCATTCGCTAAATAAAAGCAAGCATCAAACCTGAAGGCCAGATCAACCGAAGCTGATCTTCTGCTAACCAAAGCAGGCATTCGCTAAATAAAAGAGAGCATTGAACCCGAAGGCCCGATCAACCGAAGCTGATCTTCTGCTATCCAAATCAGGCATTCGCTAAATAAAAGCGAGCATCGAACCCGAAGGACGGATCAACCGAAGCTGATCTTCTGCTAACCAAAGCAGGCATTCGCTAAATAAAAGCGAGCATCGAACCCGAAGGACGGATCAACCGAAGCTGATCTTCTGCTATCCAAAGCAAGCATTCGCTAAATAAAAGAGAGCATCGAACCCGAATGCCCGATCAACCGAATTTGATCTTCTGCTAACCAGAGCAGGCATTCGCTTAATAAATGCGAGCATCAAACCCGAAGGCCCGATCAATAGAAGTTGATCTTCTGCTAATCTAAGCAGGCATTCGCTAAATAAAAGTGAGGATCAAACCCGAAGGCTGGATCAACCGAAGCTGATCTTCTGCTCCTCGAAGCAGGCATTCGCTAAATAAAAGCGAGCATCGAACCCGAAGGCCCGATCAACCGAAGCTGATCTTCAGCTAACCAAAGCAGGCATTCGCTTAATAAAAGCGAGCATAGAACCCGAACGTTTGATCAACCGAAGCTGATCTTCTGCTATCCAAAGCAAGCATTCGCTAAATAAAAGCGAGCATCGAACCCGAAGGCCCGATCAATCGATGTTGATCTTCTGGTAAGCAAAGCAGGCATTCGCTAAATAAAAGCGAGCATCGAACCCGAAGGTCGGATCAACCGAAGCTGATCTTCTGCTAACCAAAGCAAGCATTCGCTTAATAAAAGCAAGCATCGAACCCGAAGGTCGGATCAACCGAACTTGATCTTCTGCTATCCAAAACAGGCATTCGCTAAATAAAGTGAGCATCGAACCCGAAGGCCCGATCAATCGAAGTTGATCTTCTACTAACCAAAGCAGGCATTCGCTATATAAAAGCGAGCATCGAACACGAAGGTCGGATCAACCGAAGCTGATCTTCTGCTATCCAAAGCAGGCATTCGCTAAATAAAAGCGAGCATCGAACTCGAAGGTCGGATCAACCGAAGCTGATCTTCTGCTATCCGAAGCAGGCATTCGCTAAATAAAAGCGAGCTACGAACCCGAAGGCCCGATCGATCAAAGCTGATCTTCTGCTAACCAAAGCAGGCATTCGCTAAATAAAAGCAAGCATCGAACCCGAGGGTCGGATCAACCGAACTTGATCTTCTGCTATCCAAAGCAGACATTCGCTAAATAAAGCGAGCATCGAACCCGAAGGCCCGATCAATCGAAGCTGATCTTCTGCTAACCAAAGCAGGCATTCGCTAAATAAAAGCGAGCATCGAACCCGAAGGTCGGATCAACCGAAGCTGATCTTCTGCTCCTCAAAGCAGGCATTTGCTAAATAAAAGCGAGCATCGAACCCGAAGGCTGGATCAACCGAAGCTGATCTTCTGCTCCTCGAAAGAGGCATTCGCTAAATAAAAGCGAGCATCAAACCTGAAGGCCAGATCAACCGAAGCTGATCTTCTGCTAACCAAAGCAGGCATTCGCTAAATAAAAGAGAGCATTAAACCCGAAGGCCCGATCAACCGAAGCTGATCTTCTGCTATCCAAATCAGGCATTCGCTAAATAAAAGCGAGCATCGAACCCGAAGGACGGATCAACCAAAGCTGATCTTCTGCTAACCAAAGCAGGCATTCGCTAAATAAAAGCGAGCATCGAACCCGAAGGCCGGATCAACGGAAGCTGGTCTTCTGCTATCCAAAGCAGGCATTCGCTAAATAAAAGAGAGCATCGAACCCGAATGCCCGATCAACCGAATTTGATCTTCTGCTAACTAGAGCAGGCATTCGCTTAATAAAAGCGAGCATCAAACCCGAAGGCCCGATCAACAGAAGTTGATCTTCTGCTAATCTAAGCAGGCATTCGCTAAATAAAAGTGAGGTACGAACCCGAAGGCTGGATCAACCGAAGCTGATCTTCTGCTCCTCGAAGCAGGCATTCGCTAAATAAAAGCGAGCATCGAACCCGAAGGCCCGATCAACCGAAGCTGATCTTCATCTAACCAAAGCAGGCATTCGCTAAATAAAAGCGAGCATTGAACCCAAAGGTCGGATCAACCGAAGCTGATCTTCTGCTATCCAAAGCAAGCATTCGCTAAATAAAAGCGAGCATCGAACCCGAAGGCCTGATCAACCGATGTTGATCTTCTGGTAACCAAAGCAGGCATTTGCTAAATAAAAGCGAGCATCCAACACGAAGGTCGGATCAACCGAAGCTGATCTTCTGCTATCCAAAGCAGGCATTCGCTAAATAAAAGCGGGCATCGAACTCGAAGGTCGGATCAACCGAAGCTGATCTTCTGCTATCCGAAGCAGGCATTCGCTAAATAAAAGCGAGCATCGAACCCGAAGGCCCGATCAATCAAAGCTGATCTTCTGCTAACCAAAGCAGGCATTCGCTAAATAAAAGCAAGCATCGAACCCGAGGGTCGGATCAACCGAACTTGATCTTCTGCTATCCAAAGCAGACATTCGCTAAATAAAGCGAGCATCGAACCCGAAGGCCCGATCAATCGAAGCTGATCTTCTGCTAACCAAAGCAGGCATTCGCTAAATAAAAGCGAGCATCGAACCCGAAGGTCGGATCAACCGAAGCTGATCTTCTGCTCCTCAAAGCAGGCATTCGCTAAATAAAAGCGAGCATCGAACCCGAAGGCTGGATCAACCGAAGCTGATCTTCTACTCCTCGAAAGAGGCATTCGCTAAATAAAAGCGAGCATCAAACCTGAAGGCCAGATCAACCGAAGCTGATCTTCTGCTAACCAAAGCAGGCATTCGCTAAATAAAAGAGAGCATTAAACCCGAAGGCCCGATCAACCGAAGCTGATCTTCTGCTATCTAAATTAGGCATTCACTAAATAAAAGCGAGCATCGAAGCCGAAGGACGGATCAACCGAAGCTGATCTTCTGCTAACCAAAGCAGGCATTCGCTAAATAAAAGCGAGCATCGAACCCGAAGGCCGGATCAACGGAAGCTGATCTTCTGCTATCCAAAGCAGGCATTCGCTAAATAAAAGAGAGCATCGAACCCGAATGCCCGATCAACCGAATTTGATCATCTGCTAACCAGAGCGAGCAATCGCTTAATAAAAGCGAGCATCGAACCCGAAGGCCCAATCAACAGAAGTTGATCTTCTGCTAATCTAAGCAGGCATTTGCTAAATCAAAGTGAGGATCGAACCCGAGGGTCGGATCAACCGAACTTGATCTTCTGCTATCCAAAGCAGGCATTCGCTAAATAAAGCGAGCATCGAACCCGAAGGCCCGATCAATCGAAGCTGATCTTCTGCTAACTAAAGCAGGCATTCGCTAAATAAAAGCGAGCATCGAACCCGAAGGTCGGATCAACCGAAGCTGATCTTCTGCTCCTCAAAGCAGGCATTCGCTAAATAAAAGCGTGCATCGAACCCGAAGGATGGATCAACCGAAGCTGATCTTCTGCTCCTCGAAAGAGGCATTCGCTAAATAAAAGCGAGCATCAAACCTGAAGGCCAGATCAACCGAAGCTGATCTTCTGCTAACCAAAGCAGGCATTCGCTAAATAAAAGAGAGCATTGAACCCGAAGGCCCGATCAACCGAAGCTGATCTTCTGCTATCCAAATCAGGCATTCGCTAAATAAAAGCGAGCATCGAACCCGAAGGACGGATCAACCGAAGCTGATCTTCTGCTAACCAAAGCAGGCATTCGCTAAATAAAAGCGAGCATCGAACCCGAAGGATGGATCAACGGAAGCTGATCTTCTTCTATCCAAACAGGCATTCGCTAAATAAAAGAGAGCATCGAACCCGAATGCCCGATCAACCGAATTTGATCTTCTGCTAACCAGAGCAGGCATTCGTTTAATAAATGCGAGCATCAAACCCGAAGGCCCGATCAATAGAAGTTGATCTTCTGCTAATCTAAGCAGGCATTCACTAAATAAAAGTGAGGATCGAACCCGAAGGCTGGATCAACCGAAGCTGATCTTCTGCTCCTCGAAGCAGGCATTCGCTAAATAAAATCGAGCATCAAACCCGAAGGCCCGATCAACCGAAGCTGATCTTCAGCTAACCAAAGCAGGAATTCGCTTAATAAAAGCGAGCATCAAACCCGAACGTTTGATCAACCGAAGCTGATCTTCTGCTATCCAAAGCAAGCATTCGCTAAATAAAAGCGAGCATCGAACCCGAAGGCCCGATCAACCGATGTTGATCTTCTGGTAAGCAAAGCACGCATTCGCTAAATAAAAGCGAGCATCGAACCCGAAGGTCGGATCAAACGAAGCTGATCTTCTGCTAACCAAAGCAGGCATTCGCTTAATAAAAGCAATCATCGAACCCGAAGGTCGGATCAACAGAACTTGATCTTCTGCTATCCAAAACAGGCATTCGCTAAATAAAGTGAGCATCGAACCCGAAGGCCCGATCAATCGAAGTTGATCTTCTACTAACCAAAGCAGGCATTCGCTGTATAAAACCGAGCATTGAACACGAAGGTCGGATCAACCGAAGGTGATCTTCTGCTATCCAAAGCAGGCATTCGCTAAATAAAAGCGAGCATCGAACTCGAAGGTCGGATCAACCGAAGCTGATCTTTTGCTATCTGAAGCAGGCATTCGCTAAATAAAAGCGAGCATCGAACCCGAAGGCCCGATCGATCAAAGCTGATCTTCTGCTAACCAAAGCAGGAATTCGCTAAATAAAAGCAAGCATCGAACCCGAGGGTCGGATCAACCGAACTTCATCTTCTGCTATCCAAAGCAGACATTCGCTAAATAAAGCGAGCATCGAACCCGAAGGCCCGATCAATCGAAGCTGATCTTCTGCTAACCAAAGCAGGCATTCGCTAAATAAAAGCGAGCATCGAACCCGAAGGTCGGATCAACCGAAGCTGATCTTCTGCTCCTCAAAGCAGGCATTCGCTAAATAAAAGCGAGCATCGAACCCGAAGGCCAGATCAACCGAAGCTGATCTTCTGCTAACCAAAGCAGGCATTCGCTAAATAAAAGAGAGCATTAAACCCGAAGGCCCGATCAACCGAAGCTGATCTTCTGCTATCCAAATCAGGCATTCGCTAAATAAAAGCAAGCATCGAACCCGAAGGACGGATCAACCGAAGCTGATCTTCTGCTAACCAAAGCAGGCATTCGCTAAATAAAAGCGAGCATCGAACCCGAAGGCCGGATCAACGGAAGCTGGTCTTCTGCTATCCAAAGCAGGCATTCGCTAAATAAAAGAGAGCATCGAACCCGAATGCCCGATCAACCGAATTTGATCTTCTGCTAACTAGAGCAGGCATTCGCTTAATAAAAGCGAGCATCAAACCCGAAGGCCCGATCAACAGAAGTTGATCTTCTGCTAATCTAAGCAGGCATTCGCTAAATAAAAGTGAGGTACGAACCCGAAGGCTGGATCAACCGAAGCTGATCTTCTGCTCCTCGAAGCAGGCATTCGCTAAATAAAAGCGAGCATCAAACCCGAAGGCCCGATCAACCGAAGCTGATCTTCATCTAACCAAAGCAGGCATTCGCTAAATAAAAGCGAGCATTGAACCCAAAGGTCGGATCAACCGAAGCTGATCTTCTGCTATCCAAAGCAAGCATTCGCTAAATAAAAGCGAGCATCGAACCCGAAGGCCCGATCAACCGATGTTGATCTTCTGGTAACCAAAGCAGGCATTTGCTAAATAAAAGCGAGCATCCAACACGAAGGTCGGATCAACCGAAGCTGATCTTCTGCTATCCAAAGCAGGCATTCGCTAAATAAAAGCGAGCATCGAACTCGAAGGTCGGATCAACCGAAGCTGATCTTCTGCTATCCGAAGCAGGCATTCGCTAAATAAAAGCGAGCATCGAACCTGAAGGCCCGATCGATCAAAGCTGATCTTCTGCTAACCAAAGCAGGCATTCGCTAAATAAAAGCAAGCATCGAACCCGAGGGTCGGATCAACCGAACTTGATCTTCTGCTATCCAAAGCAGACATTCGCTAAATAAAGCGAGCATCGAACCCGAAGGCCCGATCAATCGAAGCTGATCTTCTGCTAACCAAAGCAGGCATTCGCTAAATAAAAGCGAGCATCGAACCCGAAGGTCGGATCAACCGAAGCTGATCTTCTGCTCCTCAAAGCAGGCATTCGCTAAATAAAAGCGAGCATCGAACCCGAAGGCTGGATCAACCGAAGCTGATCTTCTGCTCCTCGAAAGAGGCATTCGCTAAATTAAAGCGAGCATCAAACCTGAAGGCCAGATCAACCGAAGCTGATCTTCTGCTAACCAAAGCAGGCATTCGCTAAATAAAAGAGAGCATTAAACCCGAAGGCCCGATCAACCGAAGCTGATCTTCTGCTATCCAAATCAGGCATTCGCTAAATAAAAGCGAGCATCGAACCCGAAGGACGGATCAACCGAAGCTGATCTTCTGCTAACCAAAGCAGGCATTCGCTAAATAAAAGCGAGCATCGAACCCGAAGGCCGGATCAACGGAAGCTGGTCTTCTGCTATCCAAAGCAGGCATTCGCTAAATAAAAGAGAGCATCGAACCCGAATGCCCGATCAACCGAATTTGATCTTCTTCTAACTAGAGCAGGCATTCGCTTAATAAAAGCGAGCATCAAACCCGAAGGCCCGATCAACAGAAGTTGATCTTCTGCTAATCTAAGCAGGCATTCGCTAAATAAAAGTGAGGTACGAACCCGAAGGCTGGATCAACCGAAGCTGATCTTCTGCTCCTCGAAGCAGGCATTCGCTAAATAAAAGCGAGCATCAAACCCGAAGGCCCGATCAACCGAAGCTGATCTTCATCTAACCAAAGCAGGCATTCGCTAAATAAAAGCGAGCATTGAACCCAAAGGTCGGATCAACCGAAGCTGATCTTCTGCTATCCAAAGCAAGCATTCGCTAAATAAAAGCGAGCATCGAACCCGAAGGCCCGATCAACCGATGTTGATCTTCTGGTAACCAAAGCAGGCATTTGCTAAATAAAAGCGAGCATCCAACACGAAGGTCGGATCAACCGAAGCTGATCTTCTGCTATCTAAAGCAGGCATTCGCTAAATAAAAGCGAGCATCGAACTCGAAGGTCGGATCAACCGAAGCTGATCTTCTGCTATCCGAAGCAGGCATTCGCTAAATAAAAGCGAGCATCGAACCCGAAGGCCCGATCGATCAAAGCTGATCTTCTGCTAACCAAAGCAGGCATTCGCTAAATAAAAGCAAGCATCGAACCCGAGGGTCGGATCAACCGAACTTGATCTTCTGCTATCCAAAGCAGACATTCGCTAAATAAAGCGAGCATCGAACCCGAAGGCCCGATCAATCGAAGCTGATCTTCTGCTAACCAAAGCAGGCATTCGCTAAATAAAAGCGAGCATCGAACCCGAAGGTCGGATCAACCGAAGCTGATCTTCTGCTCCTCAAAGCAGGCATTCGCTAAATAAAAGCGAGCATCGAACCCGAAGGCTGGATCAACCGAAGCTGATCTTCTGCTCCTCGAAAGAGGCATTCGCTAAATAAAAGCGAGCATCAAACCTGAAGGCCAGATCAACCGAAGCTGATCTTCTGCTAACCAAAGCAGGCATTCGCTAAATAAAAGAGAGCATTAAACCCGAAGGCCCGATCAACCGAAGCTGATCTTCTGCTATCCAAATCAGGCCACTAGTGCAGAAATGACTTTTTACATCGGGCCAAAAACACATTTTACATCGGGTCTGGGTGCGATGTAAAGCCAAGCGATGTAGTAAATCAAAGACATTTTACATCGGGTCATAGACCGATGTAAAAAATACATCTACTACATCAGTTGACAGTTAAGACTGATGTGAAATATATTATTATTAATTTTTTTTTATAAAAAAAAGCACTTTTTACATCGGTCGTTATTCGGAACCGATGTAAAATGTGTCATAGGTGATTTTTTACATCGGTTGGTCAGTAGAACTGATGTAAAAGGTGTCATAGGTGTGTTTTTTTACATCGGTTGCCTTCTTGACCCGATGTAAAAGGTGTCATAGGTATGTTTTTTTACATCGGTTTCCTTTTTGACCCGATGTAAAAGGTGTGCTACGTGTCTTCAAAATTTATGTTTTTACATCGGTTTTTAAGCACACCCACCCGATGTTAAATGTAGGTTGTTTTTCTTAAATATTTAGACTAATTTTTATCCGAATCGATATGGAATCCCTGTAATTTTTTTGGTACTTAATTTTTCATATTTTTCCAACATCACACATACCAAATTTTAGTCCCTATTTGGTATGCAATTTTTTATATTTTTTCAACTAACCTTTTAGTTTCATTGCACCAAATAGCTAGGATACACATATTCTTCAACATGAACAAATTGATTTACAAAAGTACTAATCTAGTATACATACAACTGTTCAATCCACAAGAAATTGATTTACAAAAGTACTAATTGAGGAACAAAAGTACTAATCTAGTACACATATTCTTTCTTCAATATTCAACCATTTATAAGTCCTTTACCACACTTGAATACCAACATGCAATCCACAAGAAATCCGTTGTAGCTAGCTTCGGTAGAGAACACCAAAATCACATTTGCTGACAATAAATAATAATAACAATAAACATCAGCAGACAATACCAAAGTCAAGAAACTCAAATTAGGTATACATAGAAAATTCTATATAACTCACCATATAAAGTTTAATTTTTATATAACTCAAAGAAACATTTTGCCCAACGGAGTCGCAAATCATACAAATCATCTTGTGTTAATTCTGTTGGATCATCAAATACCTACAATATGTAAATAGCAATATAAAGTCATTCTTTGAAAATTCACCTTAAGTTGCAAATGCAAAGTAAATAACAAAGTAAAGTTATTTTTATTTACCTGCAACCAAGACTCGGTTATGTTGGCAGAGACAATATCCAACATATTTTTCATAACATAGTATCCACAGTCAATAGAGTTATGTTGTCGCCTTGTCTAAAATAAATGACACAGTTAGTGAATACTTATGATAAAATTAAATATAAAATTATAATTTACATGACGCTTACTTTGGGTTGGAGCCATGTAGCCTTTTTTCTATTTCCATTTGCCATTTGATAAACCCCGAAAGCACTAATTCAGAAAAAAATTCATATAGAGCAACATAAAATATGAAATTACTTTTGTAAAATTTTATGTATATGAGATATAACATATACTATAACAAAATTCACATAAAATATAAACTTACTTTGTAACAATTTTCTTCATGGTTGGATTAAGTTCCCGATGAAGTGAACAAAAGACGACCACAATATTGTCTCTTGGACAAATGACTATTAATTTCCAATGGTCTCTGTACGTGTGCGTGGAAACACAAAAAACACATCAAATATCTATGTTATCAAAAATAAAAAAATAAAAAACACAATTTCATACAAACTTACCCATGAATAAATGGTAGTAAGTGACACACTCTGTTTTCGTCACGTAACTTATCTTGTATGTATTTTTTAACCTCTGCTTCATTTTTTTGCATATTATCAACATACACACACCTAGCAGGGTCCATAAATCCATATACTTCCGATGTGGAATTATCAATACATACACGATGAATATACCTGAATAATTTTAAAGTAAATATTAGAGTCAAAGTGATGAGAGATATAACATATTAATATGTATTAACAGTAATAAAAAAAAGAAAATGTACTTACGTGGACCAAACTTGCAGAATAGACACGTCAAGCCATTGAAAACCCACCAATAACTCTCTGATACACTTAGCTGACATATAAAAATTAATGACACTTGCACAATGACTTAATTTTAATTCCAAGTGTGTGTCGCCCATTTTCAGAACCATGAGTAACAATCTCTGAACATCGTCTTCCACTTCTTTTGTGCTTCCTTTTGCAGCTGAACAACTTCCTCTTCCGCTTCCATCGACAACTTCCATTTGTTCAATGCATTTTTTATTTTCGGTGCTTTGCGAGAGACCCATAGACCTAAGTGTCTCCATAAAAGATTGTTGCAACACCTTACGCTCTTCGACCAACTTTTGCTCAAAATCAGCTCTAAGCTTTGCTTCCAATTCCAAAGAAAATTGCGCTAGTTGTTCTTGTACATCCATATGTTGTCTTTGACGTGAAGACGACCTTCCAAAAAAAGTGCTAATTTTATGGTGTTTTCCAACACCACGAACACGACCTCCATGCTCAGATGTTCCAATGGCTACTGTTAAGATATCGTTAGGTCCATCCGAAACAAAGACACCCTTTTCAGCTTCCTCAACTAGAAAATCCTACAAAATTCAAAAATCAAAACTATTTTCAATAGTTTTTATCAATCACAACTATAATGATACTTGAAGTATTTTCCAAATTTTACTTACAATCTTCTCAGCAACAACTTGTGTAGAATGTGATGTGTATTCTCCCCCTTTCTTTTGTCGTGCTCTCTTCCATACTTCATGGCGTGACGGTGGAGATGGACTACCATTATCATCTACTGTAGAATCATCTCTCGATGATCTCCTTTCATTTTTCATTTTTTCCTCAAGCAAGCGATACCCTCCACGAGATAATACGTGTGGGTATACATTTCTAGCCACACTTTCCATACCCTTTTGACTTTTCTCCTATTATAAACTTAAAAAGTTATTAATCGCTAAACATAATAAAAAATTTATGCATGAAAAAATTAATATAATGCTTATTAACCTTAAATTCAGGGGTATCTCGAGACTTCAGAAACTCCTTCCATGTTTCTTCTTTAATATAATTATACTTGACATATGCAGGAGTGCAACCTTCTTTGGGATTTCTAATATATTCTTTTGTGAGTTGTGTCTTAAAACCTCTCCATCGCTCTCCCGCATATTTAATCCATTCATCCTTCAACGGATCCTTCTTTGGATCATCACATTCTAGAATAGTGAAATGAGCCTACACATATACATAAAGAATTTGTTGTTAGTATATGGCATATGTTGTTAGTATGTGATTATAAAATATAATAAAGTTTTGAATTTAAAATACCTGAACATCAACCCAAATAGCATCTTTTATATCTTTACTTATGTCTTTCCACTCATCTATTAAAATACTACATCTCTTACGAGCAAGAGATGCTACATAACTCTTAAAAGTAGAAGCATTTTTACCAACACCGATACATTCATAAGTTCTTGGATCAAACTCAACCTTTATCCTTTCACCCGTTTGATGAACTTTGTCAATTTGTGCCATCATAGTGGGACCTCTAACTCTTCTTTTACTAGGATTACTAGATGAAGAAGGGTTTTCGGTTGAATCAGCCATGTACCTGTTTACACAAAATAAAGATGATTAGAAATCAAATCAAGCACAAAATAAAAACAACTAGAAATCAAAGTAATGTCGAATTAACTTATAAAAAAACCTTACTAGTTCTCCCATATCCCTTCTTCATGATCTATGCGAATAGCATGCACATCATCCTCTTCATTATCTTCAATGAAGCTAGGCACATTTGTTGAGAAAGGAGGAGTTTCGGAAATATCAAGATTCGCATCTTGATTTTCATCACTACCATGCACCTTTCCTTGTATAACCACTGACCATCTTTTATTACAAGGATCTGTGACATAAAACACTTGTTTTGCTTGAGATGCCATGATGAAAGGTTCGTTCGCATAAGCTAACTTGCTAAGATCAACCAGTGTAAACCCAAATTCATCGATTCTTACACCACTGTTAATATCAATCCATTTGCATTTAAATACAGGAACTTTAAAAACAACATAATCAACTTCCCAAATCTCTTCAATCACCCCAAAGTAGGGTACAGATGCCATAACCGGGTTTTTATCTTTAGAACTAGAGAAGTGCATGGACTCTGCCACAATCATAACCCCACTATTTTGCGTGGTACTACGGTCATCCTTTGACTTTGTATAAAATGAAGTTTTATTAATATCATATCCACTCCAAGTTATTATGTTACATTTAGGCTCGTAGGACAACCACTTAATTGTATTAGAAGCAGTATCATCATTAGCAATTTTTTCTTTAAACCACTCAGAGAAACTCTTATTATGCTCTTTTAACAATCCTCTTTCATTCATCTTGGGGTACTTTTTCTTTATGATGCTTTTATGAGCAGATAAGTAAGGTTGAACTTCATCAGTGTTATTCAATATGTACAAATGTGCTTGTACAACCACCTCAATACTTAAGCTCTTTACCTTTAAACCTTGTGTACCTACACCGTCACATCTTCCATCATGACGAGACTTGGGAACCCCTACAGCATCCACTTCTGACAAATAGTTTGAACAAAACTCAATTGCTTCTTCTGCAATGTACCTCTCAATAATCGATGCTTCTGGACGGTGTGGGTTTTTTGTATACCCTTTTAGGATCTTCATGTATCGCTCTGTTGGATACATCCACCTTAAATAAATTGGACCACATATTCTAATCTCCCTTACTAGATGGACAATCAAGTGAACCATAATGTCAAAAAATGAAGGAGGAAAATACATCTCTAATTGGCACAGGATAACTACAGCCTCATTTTCCAAATCGTCTAACTTTAACGGATCAATGGCTTTACAACAAATTGCATTGAAAAATAAGCACAACCTAGTTATAGTTTTCCTAACATTGTTAGGCAATATCCCACGAATAGCCACTGGTAGTAGCTGTTGCATTAAGACATGGCAATCATGAGATTTTAACCCAACTAATTTGAGATCTTTAATTGATACAAGCCTCTTGATATTTGATGAGTAACCATGCGGAACTTTAATACTTTTTAAACACTCACAAAAACTTATTTTCTCCTTTTTAGACAAAGTGTAGCAGGCCGGAGGCAAATATATCTTGTTACCTATATGTTGTGGAGTTAACTCTTCTCGTATACCCATCAAACCCAAATCCAAACGAGCATTATAACCATCTTTTGTCTTACCTTGAATGTTGAGAAGTGTTCCGATTAAACTATCACATACATTTTTCTCCACGTGCATCACATCAATACAATGTCTTACATCAAGATTAGACCAATATGGAAGATCGAAGAAAATCGACCTCTTTTTCCATATATTTTTTGTAGTAGTTTGCTTTTGGTACTTTCCAAATACAACATTAATTCCCTGTTGTCGATGATAAACTTCCTCTCCAGTTAAGGGCTTTGGAGCAACACCATGCTCTTGTTCCCCATTAAAAGCTTTTCGCAATCTGCGATATGGATGATAACGATTTAGAAATTTTCGATGCCCGAGATAAACAGTCTTTTTTCCTTTTTCAAGTTGATGGTAACATGTGTCTTTTTCACATATAGGACACGCTTTATGCCCTTTAACTTTGTACCCAGACAAATTGCCATATGCCGGAAAATCGTTGATGGTGCAAAACAACATGGCATGCATATTGAAATGTTCACCAGAATACGCATCAAAAACATTCACCCCTTCCTCCCACAACACTCTTAAATCATCTATCAGTGGACTTAGATAAACGTCTATGTCATTTCCTGGTTGTTTTGGGCCCGAAATCATCATCGATAACATAATATATTTACGCTTCATGCACAACCTAGGAGATAGGTTGTAAATCATCAGGAGAACGGGCCAAGAAGTATGGTTAGTACTTAGATTACCAAATGGATTCATTCCATCAGTAGAAAGTCCAAGTCTAAGGTTTCTCGACTCTTTGCCAAAATTTGGAAACAAAGAATCTATTTTCTTCCATTGCAAAGAATCAGCTACATGGCGAATTTTCCCATCAGATTTTCTTTCTTCCGCATGCCATCTAAGATTCTTTGCGTCATTTTCATTAGCGAATAATCTCTTAAACCTTGAAATTATTGGTAGGTACCACACTACTTTCGCGGGAGGACCCTTTTTTACCACCTCATCATCACTAGAATAACCATCTTTCTCTTTGTAGCGTGACGCCTTGCACTTCGGACAGTGATTATAGTTTACATACTCTTTTCTGTATAGTATGCAATCATTAGGGCATGCATGTATCTTTTCATACTCCAAACCCATCGGACACAATAGTTTCTTCGCCTCGTAATAACGATTTGGCATTACGTTACCTTCGGGAAGCATTTGTGTCAACAATTCAAGCAATTCGGTAAAACTTTTATCAGTCCATCCATTATTTGCCTTTAAATTAAACAATTTTAACACAGCAGACAAACGTGTAAAATTTGTGCATCCCGGGTACAAAGGTTTATCCTTGTCACTGCATAAAGTATCATACGCATGTGCCCTCTTAAACGAATCTTGTCCAATATCACGCATCATGTCTTCTAGACGATCATCCATTTCTACACTAACATTATCTTTTTTGGACACATTTGACTTTGCTACTACTTCACCATGCCATATCCATTGTGTATAACTTTGGCAAATCCCTTCACAAATTAGATGATCCATAATTTCTTTCTTATTAAGTTTTGGTTCTTGATTTGCACAACGAACACATGGACAAAGAAAAAGCACATGACGACTTTTTTCAGCACTACTTTTAGGAGGAGGAATATTTTTTTTAGCATTACTTTCAGCAAACTGTATAAATTCCATCACTCCATGCTCGTACTCAGCACTTAATCGATTAGCTCTCATCCAACTACGATCCATACCTATGTTCCGAAATTAACACATACAGAGTTAAATCATTGTGATACCTACAATAGTCCCTCTTTTGGACACATTAGAGAGAACAAAGTCTCTACGTGCAAACATGTGGCATTAAATTAAATCATAAAAATTATTCCTAACACAATGGTATTTGCGCATAAAATTCTATTACTCAAATTTAACCCAAATAGCACCAAATTGACATCAAAATTATTTGACATTTTTACAAAAAGCTATTATTAAAAACAGTAAAATCATGTACTATTAAAGATACCTTATTTATCGTTGTTATCACCGCCAGAGTGCTGGAAAGTAGAAAAAGCTCAAGGTTGTCTCTCCAATAGAAACTAAAAAATAAGATATTTCTTTCAGTAGCAAATAATATCAAAACTTCACGTTGAGAATAGTTAACTTTTCCAAGTGAAAGACAACACCTTAAATTTCACGTTGAGAATAGAAACCTATACGGGAGACAACACCTTAAAATTCAACCAAACTGAAAGTAAAAACAACCGATTAGAAGAATACACATGAGATGAACAACAAACCAAACATAAATAATAAAAATAAGCAATGCATGGATTTAGTTTCTCTACTATTATGAGTCGCATCACCAGTATCTTTTACTTATTATTTATTATTTTAATTTAGAAAAACCTATGATATACATGTACACTTTTGAATAAACATATTTATTTTTTGTATTTTATAAATTGGGGATTAAAAATAAGTAGCAGTACACGATAAACATATTTTGTTTTTGTATTCGTGTGTCCGTACGTATATGGCTAACTAATTCATCAACATTATGTAAATATGATGAGAGAAAATAATTAATCAGAGAAAATATGATGAGAAACTTACGTAAAAGGGATTCACCTCATCTTTGGCGAAGAGATTGGTGGCGGCGGAAAAAAAAGAAGAAGAATGACGGAAGGTGGCGGCGGTGACAGCACCTTAAAATTCAACCAAACTGAAAGCAAACACAACCTATTAGAAGAATACACATGAGATGAACAACAAACCAAACATAAATAATAAAAATAAGCAATGCATGGTTAGTTAACAATTTTATTTTATTTTGAATAAACAATTTTATTTTGAATACACCGATTAGTTAACAATTCTAGTTATTTACCAAAAGGATTAGAGCTTACTGAGTTTGGTTCTACTATTTATGATTTAAAAAAATTATTTCAAATCAATCTGACTTTACCAAGTGTTATATATATATATATATATATATATATATATATATATATATATATATATATATATATATATATATATATATATATATATAAGAAATTTTTTTCATATATTAATAGAGCTTTTGAAATATAAAATATTTTATAAATAAAAAAACAATGAACTTACAGTATTCAAGTTTTTTCTTGAAGTTTCGTTACTGAGTATATGAAAACGATCAAGTGCAAGGAAAATACCAAGAACAGTAATCAACAGAACCTTAAAAATAGGCATTAATGCAACAACAAAAAGATTCCAGAATTCCATTTTATTATTACTACCCTGTTACATCAAACAACTTTTCTTCAATTAAATAAATAAACATGCATCATATTCATTTATTATTGGAAGTTTATAGTCTTATATATATATATATATATATATATATATATATATATATATATATATATATATATATATATATATATATATATATATATATATATATATATATATAAAAGAAAATAAATTAAAGAATTTCATATATATTATAAATTCTGCATTGGAAACAAATCATTTTAAGTTGATGTATCTAGTCTATGTATAAATTAAATTCGTAAATTCTTAAATATATCTAAAAATTAAAATTTGTTAGTATAGGATGGAAAATTACATAATATTACTCCAATTATATAACACTAGTTAAAGACAAAATAAGAGTGAAGTTATAATGAAGTTATAAAGACTTTTAGTAATTGTGAAGAAATGACAAAATAATAAAGTGAAGTCTGAACCTATTTTGATAAATAGTCTGAATTTCATTACCAAAATAATAAAGTGAAGTTCTAATAATAAATATTTCATTACAAGTCTGAATTTCACTATCAAAATAATAAAGTGAAGTTCTAATAATTGTGAAAAAATAACATACAGGTAAGTCTGAGTCTATAAAATAGAAGACTATAAACTTTTCATTTTTTTAAGGTCTGTAGTTGAATAATTTAGTTTACCAAGTCTTTAGTTGAATAAGTCAGGTCTATATTGTAGGAGAACTGAGTAGTAGTGGATTCCTAAATGTTAAGATTTTTTCAGTTGTACTTAGGCTATTTAAGTTTTCATTCCAAATTAATTGTTACAGTTCTGTTCTAACAAATTGGTATCAGAGCTCCAATTGGGGCCTGATAATTGAGAAATAAAATAGAGAATACAAATTGTCAATCTAGTTGTATGTATATACATAACTAATGTACATGTGAAAGATCCAAAATAATTTTACTGCATGAAATGTTATTCCTCCCAGATCTAGTTGAAATGTTCGTTTGTCTCTATGTGAGTCCCAGTGTCAATCCTAGTTTGTATGTATATTATAGGTTTGTCTTTATGTGAGTCTCAGTATCAAACCTATGATATACATGTACGAGTACGAGTATCAATCCTATTTTGAATAAACATATTTATTTTTTGTATTTTATAAATTGGGGATTAAAAATAAGTAGCAGTACATGATAAACATATTTGGTTTTTGTATTCACGATGAACATATTTGGTTTTTGTATTCTTGTGTCAGTATATGGCTAACTAATTCATCAACATTATGTAAATATGATGAGAGAAAATAATTAATTAGAGAAAATATGATGAGAAACTTACGTAAAAGGGATTTACCTCATCTTCCGCAAAAGGATTGGTGGCGGCGGGAAAAAAAGAAGAAGAATGACGGACGGTGGCGGCGGAGGAAGAAGAATGGTAGACGGTGGCGGCAGAGGAAGAAGAAAAACAATGATGGTGGAAGCGTAAAAGAAGAAAAATGGAGACAGAGACGGGGAAGCGAAAAAGAAGAACGATAAGAGATTTTTGAGAGTTGGAGAATCTTAAGTTTTCAGATAGGGTTTTGGGATTTTAAGAAACATTTTTTATCGGTTGGCAAATAGGCCTGATGTAAAAGGTTTAATCAATTTTATTTAAATTTTTATTTAGAATCTTATTACATCAGTTGGGCTAATTGGCCTGATGTAAAAGGTTTAATAAATCTTATTTAATTTTTTATTGAGAAACTTATTACATCAGTTGGGCAAAATGACCCGATATAAAACGTTTAATCCATTTATTTTTTTATTGAAAAACTTTTTACATCCGTTGGGCAAAATGACCCGATGTAAAACGTTTAATCCATTTATTTTTTTATTGAAAAACTTTTTACATCGGTTGGGATAAACAACCCGATGTAAAATGACTTAATCTATATTTTTTATTAATATGAAGAAGCATCTCATAATATCTGTATTTTTTATACAATTTCATAGTTAATGCATGTGATCACATTTTATATGAATTTAAAAAAAAATATAATCTAGATGATATATACTAAAGAATTGAAATTTTTGTTTTAATCCTTTTATATTACAAAATAAAAATATCATGCAATTATTATCAGTTAAATATAAATCACTTAAAATTTTTTTAATTAAAATGACTTAATCTATTTTATTTATTTATTTATTGAGGACTTTTACATCGATTGGGGTAAACGGCCTGATGTAAAATCTTTTATAATAAAATTTTTTATTATGAGTAGCATCACCAGTATCTTTTATTTTTTATTTATTATTTTAATTAAGAACGTCCTATGATATACATGTACGAGTATCAATCCTATTTTGAATAAATATAGAGAAACTATAGAGAAAATAATTAATTAGAGAAAATACGATGAGAAACTTACGGAAAAGAGATTCACCTCATCTTCGGCGAAGGGATGGGTGGCGGCGAAAAAAAAAAGAAGAATGACGGATGGTGGCGGCGGAGGAAGAAGAATGGTAGACGGTGGCGGCGGAGGAAGAAGAATAACAATGATGGTGGAAGCGAAGAAGAAAAATGGAGACGAAGACGGTGGAAGCGAAGAAGAAGAATGATAAGAGATTTTTGGGAGTTGGAGAATCTTAAGTTTTCAGATAGGGTTTTGGGATTTTAAGAAACATTTTACATCGGATGGGCAAATAGGCCTGATGTAAAATTTTTAATCAATTTTATTTAAATTTTTATTTAGAATCTTATTACATCAGTTGGGCAAATTGGCCTGATATAAAATCTTAATCTATTTTATTTATTTATTTATTGAGGACTTTTACATCGGTTGGGATAAACAACCCGATGTAAAATCCTTTATAACAAAATTTGTTATTATTTACGACACTGCCACCGCATTATTTTTTACATCAGATGGGGTACATGGCCCGATGTAAAATGTTTCTCCCATTTTATTTATTTTTTATTGAGAACTTTTTACATCGGTTGGGATAAATGGCCCGATGTAAAATCCTTTATAACAAAATTTCTTATTATTTACGACAATGCCACCGCGTTATTTTTTACATCAGTGGAAATATATGTCTGATGTAAAATCTTTAAATCAAATATTTCTCACATCATATTGTTAATAAATCTGATGTAAAATCCTTTAACAAATATTTTTCACATCATATATCTAAAAATCTGATGTAAAATCATTTAACCAAATGTCTTATTTTTAGTAGTGGGCATTCGCTTAATAAAAGCGAGCATCGAACCCGAAGGACGGATCAACCGAAGCTGATCTTCTGCTAACCAAAGCAGGCATTCGCTAAATAAAAGCGAGCATCGAACCCGAAGGCCGGATCAACGGAAGCTGGTCTTCTGCTATCCAAAGCAGACATTCGCTAAATAAAAGAGAGCATCGAACCCGAATGCCAGATCAACCGAATTTGATCTTCTGCTAACTAGAGCAGGCATTCGCTTAATAAAAGCGAGCATCAAACCCGAAGGCCCGATCAACAGAAGTTGATCTTCTGCTAATCTAAGCAGGCATTCGCTAAATAAAAGTGAGGTACGAACCCGAAGGCTGGATCAACCGAAGCTGATCTTCTGCTCCTCGAAGCAGGCATTCGCTAAATAAAAGCGAGCATCGAACCCGAAGGCCCGATCAACCGAAGCTGATCTTCATCTAACCAAAGCAGGAATTCGCTAAATAAAAGCGAGCATTGAACCCAAAGGTCGGATCAACCGAAGCTGATCTTCTGCTATCCAAAGCAAGCATTCCCTAAATAAAAGCGAGCATCGAACCCGAAGGCCCGATCAACCGATGTTGATCTTCTGGTAACCAAAGCAGGCATTTGCTAAATAAAAGCGAGCATCCAACACGAAGGTCGGATCAACCGAAGCTGATCTTCTGCTATCCAAAGAAGGCATTCGCTAAATAAAAGCGAGCATCGAACCCGAAGGCCCGATTAATCAAAGCTGATCTTCTGCTAACCAAAGCAGGCATTCGCTAAATAAAAGCAAGCATCGAACCCGAGGGTCGGATCAACCGAACTTGATCTTCTGCTATCCAAAGCAGACATTCGCTAAATAAAGCGAGCATCGAACCCGAAGGCCCGATCAATCGAAGCTGATCTTCTGCTAACCAAAGCAGGCATTCGCTAAATAAAAGCGAGCATCGAACCCGAAGGTCGGATCAACCGAAGCTGATCTTCTTCTCCTCAAAGCAGGCATTCGCTAAATAAAAGCGAGCATCGAACCCGAAGGCTGGATCAAACGAAGCTGATCTTCTGCTCCTCGAAAGAGGCATTCGCTAAATAAAAGCGAGCATCAAACCTGAAGGCCAGATCAACCGAAGCTGATCTTCTGCTAACCAAAGCAGGCATTCGCTAAATAAAAGAGAGCATTAAACCCGAAGGCCCGATCAACCGAAGCTGATCTTCTGCTATCCAAATTAGGCATTCGCTAAATAAAAGCGAGCATCGAAGCCGAAGGACGGATCAACCGAAGCTGATCTTCTGCTAACCAAAGCAGGCATTCGCTAAATAAAAGCGAGCATCGAACCCGAAGGCCGGATCAACGGAAGCTAATCTTCTGCTATCCAAAGTAGGCATTCGCTAAATAAAAGAGAGCATCGAACCCGAATGCCCGATCAACCGAATTTGATCTTCTGCTAACCAGAGCAGGCATTCGCTTAATAAAAGCGAGCATCGAACCCGAAGGCCCGATCAACAGAAGTTGATCTTCTGCTAATCTAAGCAGGCATTTGCTAAATCAAAGTGAGGATCGAACCCGAGGGTCGGATCTCCCGAACTTGATCTTCTGCTATCCAAAGCAGGCATTCGCTAAATAAAGCGAGCATCGAACCCGAAGGCCCGATCAATCGAAGCTGATCTTCTGCTAACTAAAGCAGGCATTCGCTAAATAAAAGCGAGCATCGAACCCGAAGGTCGGATTAACCGAAGCTGATCTTCTGCTCCTCAAAGCAGGCATTCGCTAAATAAAAGCGAGCATCGAACCCGAAGGCTGGATCAACCGAAGCTGATCTTCTGCTCCTCGAAAGAGGCATTCGCTAAATAAAAGCGAGCATCAAACCTGAAGGCCAGATCAACCGAAGCTGATCTTCTGCTAACCAAAGCAGGCATTCGCTAAATAAAAGAGAGCATTGAACCCGAAGGCCCGATCAACCGAAGCTGATCTTCTGCTATCCAAATCAGGCATTCGCTAAATAAAAGCGAGCATCGAACCCGAAGGACGGATCAACCGAAGCTGATCTTCTGCTAACCAAAGCAGGCATTCGCTAAATAAAAGCGAGCATCGAACCCGAAGGACGGATCAACCGAAGCTGATCTTCTGCTATCCAAAGCAGGCATTCGCTAAATAAAAGAGAGCATCGAACCCGAATGCCCGATCAACCGAATTTAATCTTCTGCTAACCAGAGCAGGCATTCGCTTAATAAATGCGAGCGTCAAACCCGAAGGCCCGATCAATAGAAGTTGATCTTCTGCTAATCTAAGCAGGCATTCGCTAAATAAAATTGAGGATCGAACCCGAAGGCTGGATCAACCGAAGCGGATCTTCTGCTCCTCGAAGCAGGCATTCGCTAAATAAAAGCGAGCATCGAACCCGAAGGCCCGATCAACCGAAGCTGATCTTCAACTAACCAAAGCAGGCATTCGCTAAATAAAAGCGAGCATCGAACCCGAACGTCGGATCAACCGAAGCTGATCTTCTGCTATCCAAAGCAAGCATTCGCTAAATAAAAGCGAGCATCGAACCCGAAGGCCCGATCAACCGATGTTGATCTTCTGGTAAGCAAAGCAGGCATTCGCTAAATAAAAGCGAGCATCGAACCCGAAGGTCGGATCAACCGAAGCTGATCTTCTGCTAACCAAAGCAGGCATTCGCTTAATAAAAGCAAGCATCGAACCCGAAGGTCGGATCAACCGAACTTGATCTTCTGCTATCCAAAACAGGCATTCGCTAAATAAAGTGAGCATCGAACCCGAAGGCCCGATCAATCGAAGTTGATCTTCTACTAACCAAAGCAGGCATTCGCTATATAAAAGCGAGCATCGAACATGAAGGTCGGATCAACCGAAGCTGATCTTCTGCTATCCAAAGCAGGCATTCGCTAAATAAAAGCGAGCATCGAACTCGAAGGTCGGATCAACCGAAGCTGATCTTCTGCTATCCGAAGCAGGCATTCGCTAAATAAAAGCGAGCATCGAACCCGAAGGCCCGATCGATCAAAGCTGATCTTCTGCTAACCAAAGCAGGCATTCGCTAAATAAAAGCGAGCATCGAACCCGAAGGTCGGATCAACCGAAGCTGATCTTCTGCTCCTCAAAGCAGGCATTCGCTAAATAAAAGCGAGCATCGAACCCGAAGGCTGGATCAACCGAAGCTGATCTTCTGCTAACCAAAGCAGGCATTCGCTAAATAAAAGCGAGCATCGAACCCGAAGGACGGATCAACGGAAGCTGATCTTCTGCTATCCAAAGCAGGCATTCGCTAAATAAAAGAGAGCATCGAACCCGAATGCCCGATCAACCGAATTTGATCTTCTTCTAACTAGAGCAGGCATTCGCTTAATAAAAGCGAGCATCAAACCCGAAGGATCGATCAACAGAAGTTGATCTTCTGCTAATCTAAGCAGGCATTCGCTAAATAAAAGTGAGGATCGAACCCGAAGGCTGGATCAACCGAAGCTGATCTTCTGCTCCTTGAAGCAGGCATTCGCTAAATAAAAGCGAGCATCGAACCCGAAGGCCCGATCAACCGAAGCTGATCTTCAGCTAACCAAAGCAGGCATTCGCAAAATAAAAGCAAGCATCGAAACCAAAGGAGCGGATCAACCAAACTTGATTTTCTGCTATCCAAAGCAGGCATTCGCTAAATAAAGCGAGCATCGAACCCGAAGGCCCGATCAATCGAAGTTGATCTTCTGCTAACCAAAGCAGGCATTCACTAAATAAAAGCGAGCATCGAACCCGAAGGTCGGATCAACCGAAGCTGATCTTCTGCTATCCAAAGCAGGCATTCGCTAAATAAAAGCGAGCATCGAACCCGAAGGCCCGATCAACTGACGTTGATCTTCTGGTAACCAAAGCAGGCATTTGATAAATAAAAGCGAGCATCGAACCCGAAGGTCGGATCAACCGAAGCTGATCTTCTGCTCCTCAAAGCAGGCATTCGCTAAATAAAAGCGAGCATCGAACCCGAAGGCTGGATCAACCGAAGCTGATCTTCTGCTCCTCGAAAGAGGCATTCGCTAAATGAAAGCGAGCATCAAACCTGAAGGCCAGATCAACCGAAGCTGATCTTCTGCTAACCAAAGCAGGCATTCGCTAAATAAAAGAGAGCATTGAACCCGAAGGCCCGATCAACCGAAGTTGATCTTCATCTAACCAAAGCAGGCATTCGCTAAATAAAAGCGAGCATTGAACCCAAAGGTCGGATCAACCGAAGCTGATCTTCTGCTATCCAAAGCAAGCATTCGCTAAATAAAAGCGAGCATCGAACCCGAAGGCCGGATCAACGGAAGCTGATCTTCTGCTATCCAAAGCAGGCATTCGCTAAATAAAAGAGAGCATCGAACCCGAATGCCCGATCAACCGAATTTGATCTTCTGCTAACCAGAGCAGGCATTCGCTTAATAAAAGCGAGCATCGAACCCGAAGGCCCGATCAACAGAAGTTGATCTTCTGCTAATCTAAGCAGGCATTTGCTAAATAAAAGTGAGGATCGAACCCGAGGGTCGGATCAACCGAACTTGATCTTCTGCTATCCAAAGCAGGCATTCGCTAAATAAAGCGAGCATCGAACCCGAAGGCCCGATCAATCGAAGCTGATCTTCTGCTAACCAAAGCAGGCATTCGCTAAATAAAAGCGAGCATCGAACCCGAAGGTCGGATCAACCGAAGCTGATCTTCTGCTCCTCAAAGCAGGCATTCGCTAAATAAAAGCGAGCATCGAACCCGAAGGCTGGATCAACCGAAGCTGATCTTCTGTTCCTCGAAAGAGGCATTCGCTAAATAAAAGCGAGCATCAAACCTGAAGGCCAGATCAACCGAAGTTGATCTTCTGCTAACCAAAGCAGGCATTCGCTAAATAAAAGAGAGCATTGAACCCGAAGGCCCGATCAACCGAAGCTGATCTTCTGCTATCCAAATCAGGCATTCGCTAAATAAAAGCGAGCATCTAACCCGAAGGACGGATCAACCGAAGTTGATCTTCTGCTAACCAAAGCAGGCATTCGCTAATTAAAAGCGAGCATCAAACCCGAAGGCCAGATCAACAGAAGCTGATCTTCTGCTATCCAAAGCAGGCATTCGCAAAATAAAAGAGAGCATCGAACCCGAATGCCCGATCAACTGAATTTGATCTTCTGCTAACCAGAGCAGGCATTCGCTTAATAAAAGCGAGCATCAAACCCGAAGGCCCGATCAACCGAAGTTGATCTTCTGCTAATCTAAGCAGGCATTCGCAAAATAAAAGTGAGGATCGAACCCGATGGCTGGATCAACCGAAGCTGATCTTCTACTCCTCGAAGCAGGCATTCGCTAAATAAAAGCGAGCATCGAACCCGAAGGCCCGATCAACCGAAGCTGATCTTCAGCTAACCAAAGCAGGCATTCGCTAAATAAAAGCAAGCATCGAACCCGAAGGAGCGGATCAACCAAACTTGATCTTCTGCTATTCAAAGCAGGCATTCGCTAAATAAAGCGAGCATCGAACCCGAAGGCCCGATCAATCGAAGTTGATCTTCTGCTAACCAAAGCAGGCATTCGCTAAATAAAAGCGAGCATTGAACCCGAAGTTCGGATCAACCGAAGCTGATTTTCTGCTATCCAAAGCAGGCATTCGCTAAATAAAAGCGAGCACCGAACCCGAAGGCCCGATCAACCGACGTTGATCTTCTGGTAACCAAAGCAGGCATTCGATAAATAAAAGCGAGCATCGAACCCGAAGGTCGGATCAACCGAAGCTGATCTTCTGCTAACCAAAGCAGGCATTCGCTTAATAAAAGCAAGCATCAAACCCGAAGGTCGGATCAACCGAACTTGATCTTCTGCTATCCAAAACAGGCATTCGCTTAATAAAGTGAGCATCGAACCCGAAGGCCCGATCAATCGAAGCTGACCTTCTACTAAGCAAAGCAGGCATTCGCTATATAAAAGTGAGCATCGAACCCGAAGGTCGGATCAACCGAAGCTGATCTTCTACTATCCAAAGCAGGCATTCGCTAAATAAAAGCGAGCATCGAACCCGAAGGTCGGATCAACCAAAGCTGATCTTCTGCTATCCGAAGCAGGCATTCGCTAAATAAAAGCGAGCATCGAACTTGAAGGCCCAATCAACCAAAGCTGATCTTGTGCTAACCAAAGCAGGCATTCGCTAAATAAAAGCAAGCATCGAACCCAAGGGTCAGATCAACCGAACTTGATCTTCTGCTATCCAAAGTAGGCACTCGCTAAATAAAGCGAGCATCGAACTCGAAGGCCCGATCAATCGAAGCTGATCTTCTGCTAACCAAAGCAGGCATTCGCTAAATAAAAGCGAGCATCGAACCCGAAGGCTGGATCAACCGAAGCTGATCTTCTGCTCCTCGAAAGAGGCATTCGCTAAATAAAAGCGAGCATCAAACCTGAAGTCCAGATCAACCGAAGCTGATCTTCTGCTAACCAAAGCAGGCATTCGCTAAATAAAAGAGAGCATTGAACCCGAAGGCCCGATCAACCGAAGCTGATCTTCTGCTATCCAAATCAGGCATTCGCTAAATAAAAGCGAGCATCGAACCCGAAGGACGGATCAACCGAAGCTGATCTTCTGCTAACCAAAGCAGGCATTCGCTAAATAAAAGCGAGCATCAAACCCGAAGGCCGGATCAATGGAAGCTGATCTTCTGCTATCCAAAGCAGGCATTCGCTAAATAAAAGAGAGCATCGAACCCGAATGCCCGATCACCTGAATTTGATCTTCTGCTAACCAGAGCAGGCATTCGCTTAATAAAAGCGAGCATCGAACCCGAAGGCCCGATCAACAGAAGTTGATCTTCTGCTAATCTAAGCAGGCATTCGCTAAATAAAAGTGAGGATCGAACCCGAAGGCTGGATCAACCGAAGCTGATCTTCTGCTCCTCGAAGCAGGCATTCGCTAAATAAAAGCGAGCATCGAACCCGAAGGCCCGATCAACCGAAGCTGATCTTCTGCTAACCAAAGCAGGCATTCGCTAAATAAAAGCAAGCATCGAACCCGAAGGAGCGGATCAACCAAACTTGATCTTCTGCTATCCAAAGCAGGCATTCGCTAAATAAAGCGAGCATCGAACCCGAAGGCCCGATCAATCGAAGTTGATCTTCTTCTAACCAAAGCAGGCATTCGCTAAATAAAAGCGAGCATTGAACCCGAAGTTCGGATCAACCGAAGCTGATTTTCGGTTATCCAAAGCAGGCATTCGCTAAATAAAAGCGAGCACCGAACCCGAAGGCCCGATCAACCGACGTTGATCTTCTGGTAACCAAAGCAGGCATTCGATAAATAAAAGCGAGCATCGAACCCGAAGGTCGGATCAACCGAAGCTGATCTTCTGCTAACCAAAGCAGGCATTCGCTTAATAAAAGCAAGCATCGAACCCGAAGGTCGGATCAACCGAACTTGATCTTCTGCTATCCAAAACAGGCATTCGCTTAATAAAGTGAGCATCGAACCCGAAGGCCCGATCAATCGAAGCTAATCTTCTACTAAGCAAAGCAGGCATTCGCTATATAAAAGCGAGCATCGAACCCGAAGGTCGGATCAACCGAAGACGATCTTCTACTATCCAAAGCAGGCATTCGCTAAATAAAAGCGAGCATCGAACCCGAAGGTCGGATCAACCAAAGCTGATCTTCTGCTATCCGAAGCAGGCATTCGCTAAATAAAAGCGAGCATCGAACCCGAAGGCCTGATCAACCAAAGATGATCTTGTGCTAACCAAAGCAGGCATTCGCTAAATAAAAGCAAGCATCGAACCCAAGGGTCAGATCAACCGAACTTGATCTTCTGCTATCCAAAGTAGGCATTCGCTAAATAAAGCAAGCATCGAACCCGAAGGCCCGATCAATCGAAGCTGATCTTCTGCTAACCAAAGCAGGCATTCGCTAAATAAAAGCGAGCATCGAACCCGAAGGCTGGATCAACCGAAGCTGATCTTCTGCTCCTCGAAAGAGGCATTCGCTAAATAAAAGCGAGCATCAAACCTGAAGTCCAGATCAACCGAAGCTGATCTTCTGCTAACCAAAGCAGGCATTCGCTAAATAAAAGAGAGCATTGAACCCGAAGGCCTGATCAACCGATGCTGATCTTCTGCTATCCAAATTAGGCATTCGCTAAATAAAAGCGAGCATCGAACCCGAAGGACGGATCAACCGAAGCTGATCTTCTGCTATCCATAGCAGGCATTCGCTAAATAAAAGTGAGCATCGAACCCGAATGCCCGATCAACCGAATTTGATCTTCTGCTAACCAAAGCAGGCATTCGCTTAATAAAAGCAAGCATCGAACCCGAAGGCCCGATCAACAGAAGTTGATCTTCTGCTAATCTAAGCAGGCATTCGCTAAATAAAAGTGAGGATCGAACCCTAAGGCTGGATCAACCGAAGCTGATCTTCTGCTCCTCGAAGCAGGCATTCGCTAAATAAAAGCGAGCATCGAACCCGAAGGCCCGATCAACCGAAGCAGATCTTCAGCGAACCAAAGCAGGCATTCGCTAAATAAAAGCAAGCATCGAACCCGAAGGAGCGGATCAACCAAACTTGATCTTCTGCTATCCAAAGCAGGCATTCGCTAAATAAAGCGAGCATCGAACCCGAAGGCCCGATCAATCGAAGCTGATCTTCTGCTAACAAAAGCAGCCATTCGCTAAATAAAAGCGAGCATCGAACCCGAAGGCTGGATCAACCGAAGCTGATCTTCTGCTCCTCGAAAGAGGCATTCGCTAAATAAAAGCGAGCATCAAACCTGAAGTCCAGATCAACCGAAGCTGATCTTCTGCTAACCAAAGCAGGCATTCGCTAAATAAAAGAGAGCATTGAACCCGAAGGCCCGATCAACCGAAGCTGATCTTCTGCTATCCAAATCAGGCATTCGCTAAATAAAAGCGAGCATCGAACCCGAAGGACGGATCAACCGAAGCTGATCTTCTGCTAACCAAAGCAGGCATTCGCTAAATAAAAGCGAGCATCAAACCCGAAGGCCGGATCAACGGAAGCTGATCTTCTGCTATCCAAAGCAGGCATTCGCTAAATAAAAGAGAGCATCGAACCCGAATGCCCGATCACCTGAATTTGATCTTCTGCTAACCAGAGCAGGCATTCGCTTAATAAAAGCGAGCATCGAACCCGAAGGCCCGATCAACAGAAGTTGATCTTCTGCTAATCTAAGCAGGCATTCGCTAAATAAAAGTGAGGATCGAACCCGAAGGCTGAATCAACCGAAGCTGATCTTCTGCTCCTCGAAGCAGGCATTCGCTAAATAAAAGCGAGCATCGAACCCGAAGGCCCGATCAACCGAAGCTGATCTTCTGCTAACCAAAGCAGGCATTCGCTAAATAAAAGCAAGCATCGAACCCGAAGGAGCGGATCAACCAAACTTGATCTTCTGCTATCCAAAGCAGGCATTCGCTAAATAAAGCGAGCATCAAACCCGAAGGCCCGATAAATCGAAGTTGATCTTCTTCTAACCAAAGCAGGCATTCGCTAAATAAAAGCGAGCATTGAACCCGAAGTTCGGATCAACCGAAGCTGATTTTCGGTTATCCAAAGCAGGCATTCGCTAAATAAAAGCGAGCACCGAACCCGAAGGCCCGATCAACCGACGTTGATCTTCTGGTAACCAAAGCAGGCATTCGATAAATAAAAGCGAGCATCGAACCCGAAGGTCGGATCAACCGAAGCTGATCTTCTGCTAACCAAAGCAGGCATTCGCTAAATAAAAGCGAGCATCGAACCCGAAGGACGGATCAACCGAAGCTGATCTTCTGCTATCCAAAGCAGGCATTCGCTAAATAAAAGAGAGCATCGAACCCGAATGCCCGATCAACCGAATTTGATCTTCTGCTAACCAGAGCAGGCATTCGCTTAATAAATGCGAGCGTCAAACCCGAAGGCCCGATCAATAGAAGTTGATCTTCTGCTAATCTAAGCAGGCATTCGCTAAATAAAATTGAGGATCGAACCCGAAGGCTGGATCAACCGAAGCTGATCTTCTGCTCCTCGAAGCAGGCATTCGCTAAATAAAAGCGAGCATCGAACCCGAAGGCCCGATCAACCGAAGCTGATCTTCAACTAACCAAAGCAGGCATTCGCTAAATAAAAGCGAGCATCGAACCCGAACGTCGGATCAACCGAAGCTGATCTTCTGCTATCCAAAGCAAGCATTCGCTAAATAAAAGCGAGCATCGAACCCGAAGGCCCGATCAACCGATGTTGATCTTCTGGTAAGCAAAGCAGGCATTCGCTAAATAAAAGCGAGCATCGAACCCGAAGGTCGGATCAACCGAAGCTGATCTTCTGCTAACCAAAGCAGGCATTCGCTTAATAAAAGCAAGCATCGAACCCGAAGGTCGGATCAACCGAACTTGATCTTCTGCTATCCAAAACAGGCATTCGCTAAATAAAGTGAGCATCGAACCCGAAGGCCCGATCAATCGAAGTTGATCTTCTACTAACCAAAGCAGGCATTCGCTATATAAAAGCGAGCATCGAACATGAAGGTCGGATCAACCGAAGCTGATCTTCTGCTATCCAAAGCAGGCATTCGCTAAATAAAAGCGAGCATCGAACTCGAAGGTCGGATCAACCGAAGCTGATCTTCTGCTATCCGAAGCAGGCATTCGCTAAATAAAAGCGAGCATCGAACCCGAAGGCCCGATCGATCAAAGCTGATCTTCTGCTAACCAAAGCAGGCATTCGCTAAATAAAAGCGAGCATCGAACCCGAAGGTCGGATCAACCGAAGCTGATCTTCTGCTCCTCAAAGCAGGCATTCGCTAAATAAAAGCGAGCATCGAACCCGAAGGCTGGATCAACCGAAGCTGATCTTCTGCTAACCAAAGCAGGCATTCGCTAAATAAAAGCGAGCATCGAACCCGAAGGACGGATCAACGGAAGCTGATCTTCTGCTATCCAAAGCAGGCATTCGCTAAATAAAAGAGAGCATCGAACCCGAATGCCCGATCAACCGAATTTGATCTTCTTCTAACTAGAGCAGGCATTCGCTTAATAAAAGCGAGCATCAAACCCGAAGGATCGATCAACAGAAGTTGATCTTCTGCTAATCTAAGCAGGCATTCGCTAAATAAAAGTGAGGATCGAACCCGAAGGCTGGATCAACCGAAGCTGATCTTCTGCTCCTTGAAGCAGGCATTCGCTAAATAAAAGCGAGCATCGAACCCGAAGGCCCGATCAACCGAAGCTGATCTTCAGCTAACCAAAGCAGGCATTCGCAAAATAAAAGCAAGCATCGAAACCAAAGGAGCGGATCAACCAAACTTGATTTTTTGCTATCCAAAGCAGGCATTCGCTAAATAAAGCGAGCATCGAACCCGAAGGCCCGATCAATCGAAGTTGATCTTCTGCTAACCAAAGCAGGCATTCACTAAATAAAAGCGAGCATCGAACCCGAAGGTCGGATCAACCGAAGCTGATCTTCTGCTATCCAAAGCAGGCATTCGCTAAATAAAAGCGAGCATCGAACCCGAAGGCCCGATCAACTGACGTTGATCTTCTGGTAACCAAAGCAGGCATTTGATAAATAAAAGCGAGCATCGAACCCGAAGGTCGGATCAACCGAAGCTGATCTTCTGCTCCTCAAAGCAGGCATTCGCTAAATAAAAGCGAGCATCGAACCCGAAGGCTGGATCAACCGAAGCTGATCTTCTGCTCCTCGAAAGAGGCATTCGCTAAATGAAAGCGAGCATCAAACCTGAAGGCCAGATCAACCGAAGCTGATCTTCTGCTAACCAAAGCAGGCATTCGCTAAATAAAAGAGAGCATTGAACCCGAAGGCCCGATCAACCGAAGTTGATCTTCATCTAACCAAAGCAGGCATTCGCTAAATAAAAGCGAGCATTGAACCCAAAGGTCGGATCAACCGAAGCTGATCTTCTGCTATCCAAAGCAAGCATTCGCTAAATAAAAGCGAGCATCGAACCCGAAGGCCGGATCAACGGAAGCTGATCTTCTGCTATCCAAAGCAGGCATTCGCTAAATAAAAGAGAGCATCGAACCCGAATGCCCGATCAACCGAATTTGATCTTCTGCTAACCAGAGCAGGCATTCGCTTAATAAAAGCGAGCATCGAACCCGAAGGCCCGATCAACAGAAGTTGATCTTCTGCTAATCTAAGCAGGCATTTGCTAAATAAAAGTGAGGATCGAACCCGAGGGTCGGATCAACCGAACTTGATCTTCTGCTATCCAAAGCAGGCATTCGCTAAATAAAGCGAGCATCGAACCCGAAGGCCCGATCAATCGAAGCTGATCTTCTGCTAACCAAAGCAGGCATTCGCTAAATAAAAGCGAGCATCGAACCCGAAGGTCGGATCAACCGAAGCTGATCTTCTGCTCCTCAAAGCAGGCATTCGCTAAATAAAAGCGAGCATCGAACCCGAAGGCTGGATCAACCGAAGCTGATCTTCTGTTCCTCGAAAGAGGCATTCGCTAAATAAAAGCGAGCATCAAACCTGAAGGCCAGATCAACCGAAGTTGATCTTCTGCTAACCAAAGCAGGCATTCGCTAAATAAAAGAGAGCATTGAACCCGAAGGCCCGATCAACCGAAGCTGATCTTCTGCTATCCAAATCAGGCATTCGCTAAATAAAAGCGAGCATCTAACCCGAAGGACGGATCAACCGAAGTTGATCTTCTGCTAACCAAAGCAGGCATTCGCTAATTAAAAGCGAGCATCAAACCCGAAGGCCGGATCAACAGAAGCTGATCTTCTGCTATCCAAAGCAGGCATTCGCAAAATAAAAGAGAGCATCGAACCCGAATGCCCGATCAACTGAATTTGATCTTCTGCTAACCAGAGCAGGCATTCGCTTAATAAAAGCGAGCATCAAACCCGAAGGCCCGATCAACAGAAGTTGATCTTCTGCTAATCTAAGCAGGCATTCGCTAAATAAAAGTGAGGATCGAACCCGATGGCTGGATCAACCGAAGCTGATCTTCTACTCCTCGAAGCAGGCATTCGCTAAATAAAAGCGAGCATCGAACCCGAAGGCCCGATCAACCGAAGCTGATCTTCAGCTAACCAAAGCAGGCATTCGCTAAATAAAAGCAAGCATCGAACCCGAAGGAGCGGATCAACCAAACTTGATCTTCTGCTATTCAAAGCAGGCATTCGCTAAATAAAGCGAGCATCGAACCCGAAGGCCCGATCAATCGAAGTTGATCTTCTGCTAACCAAAGCAGGCATTCGCTAAATAAAAGCGAGCATTGAACCCGAAGTTCGGATCAACCGAAGCTGATTTTCTGCTATCCAAAGCAGGCATTCGCTAAATAAAAGCGAGCACCGAACCCGAAGGCCCGATCAACCGACGTTGATCTTCTGGTAACCAAAGCAGGCATTCGATAAATAAAAGCGAGCATCGAACCCGAAGGTCGGATCAACCGAAGCTGATCTTCTGCTAACCAAAGCAGGCATTCGCTTAATAAAAGCAAGCATCAAACCCGAAGGTCGGATCAACCGAACTTGATCTTCTGCTATCCAAAACAGGCATTCGCTTAATAAAGTGAGCATCGAACCCGAAGGCCCGATCAATCGAAGCTGACCTTCTACTAAGCAAAGCAGGCATTCGCTATATAAAAGTGAGCATCGAACCCGAAGGTCGGATCAACCGAAGCTGATCTTCTACTATCCAAAGCAGGCATTCGCTAAATAAAAGCGAGCATCGAACCCGAAGGTCGGATCAACCAAAGCTGATCTTCTGCTATCCGAAGCAGGCATTCGCTAAATAAAAGCGAGCATCGAACTTGAAGGCCCAATCAACCAAAGCTGATCTTGTGCTAACCAAAGCAGGCATTCGCTAAATAAAAGCAAGCATCGAACCCAAGGGTCAGATCAACCGAACTTGATCTTCTGCTATCCAAAGTAGGCACTCGCTAAATAAAGCGAGCATCGAACTCGAAGGCCCGATCAATCGAAGCTGATCTTCTGCTAACCAAAGCAGGCATTCGCTAAATAAAAGCGAGCATCGAACCCGAAGGCTGGATCAACCGAAGCTGATCTTCTGCTCCTCGAAAGAGGCATTCGCTAAATAAAAGCGAGCATCAAACCTGAAGTCCAGATCAACCGAAGCTGATCTTCTGCTAACCAAAGCAGGCATTCGCTAAATAAAAGAGAGCATTGAACCCGAAGGCCCGATCAACCGAAGCTGATCTTCTGCTATCCAAATCAGGCATTCGCTAAATAAAAGCGAGCATCGAACCCGAAGGACGGATCAACCGAAGCTGATCTTCTGCTAACCAAAGCAGGCATTCGCTAAATAAAAGCGAGCATCAAACCCGAAGGCCGGATCAACGGAAGCTGATCTTCTGCTATCCAAAGCAGGCATTCGCTAAATAAAAGAGAGCATCGAACCCGAATGCCCGATCACCTGAATTTGATCTTCTGCTAACCAGAGCAGGCATTCGCTTAATAAAAGCGAGCATCGAACCCGAAGGCCCGATCAACAGAAGTTGATCTTCTGCTAATCTAAGCAGGCAATCACTAAATAAAAGTGAGGATCGAACCCGAAGGCTGGATCAACCGAAGCTGATCTTCTGCTCCTCGAAGCAGGCATTCGCTAAATAAAAGCGAGCATCGAACCCGAAGGCCCGATCAACCGAAGCTGATCTTCTGCTAACCAAAGCAGGCATTCGCTAAATAAAAGCAAGCATCGAACCCGAAGGAGCGGATCAACCAAACTTGATCTTCTGCTATCCAAAGCAGGCATTCGCTAAATAAAGCGAGCATCGAACCCGAAGGCCCGATCAATCGAAGTTGATCTTCTTCTAACCAAAGCAGGCATTCGCTAAATAAAAGCGAGCATTGAACCCGAAGTTCGGATCAACCGAAGCTGATTTTCGGTTATCCAAAGCAGGCATTCGCTAAATAAAAGCGAGCACCGAACCCGAAGGCCCGATCAACCGACGTTGATCTTCTGGTAACCAAAGCAGGCATTCGATAAATAAAAGCGAGCATCGAACCCGAAGGTCGGATCAACCGAAGCTGATCTTCTGCTAACCAAAGCAGGCATTCGCTTAATAAAAGCAAGCATCGAACCCGAAGGTCGGATCAACCGAACTTGATCTTCTGCTATCCAAAACAGGCATTCGCTTAATAAAGTGAGCATCGAACCCGAAGGCCCGATCAATCGAAGCTAATCTTCTACTAAGCAAAGCAGGCATTCGCTATATAAAAGCGAGCATCGAACCCGAAGGTCGGATCAACCGAAGACGATCTTCTACTATCCAAAGCAGGCATTCGCTAAATAAAAGCGAGCATCGAACCCGAAGGTCGGATCAACCAAAGCTGATCTTCTGCTATCCGAAGCAGGCATTCGCTAAATAAAAGCGAGCATCGAACCCGAAGGCCTGATCAACCAAAGCTGATCTTGTGCTAACCAAAGCAGGCATTCGCTAAATAAAAGCAAGCATCGAACCCAAGGGTCAGATCAACCGAACTTGATCTTCTGCTATCCAAAGTAGGCATTCGCTAAATAAAGCAAGCATCGAACCCGAAGGCCCGATCAATCGAAGCTGATCTTCTGCTAACCAAAGCAGGCATTCGCTAAATAAAAGCGAGCATCGAACCCGAAGGCTGGATCAACCGAAGCTGATCTTCTGCTCCTCGAAAGAGGCATTCGCTAAATAAAAGCGAGCATCAAACCTGAAGTCCAGATCAACCGAAGCTGATCTTCTGCTAACCAAAGCAGGCATTCGCTAAATAAAAGAGAGCATTGAACCCGAAGGCCTGATCAACCGATGCTGATCTTCTGCTATCCAAATTAGGCATTCGCTAAATAAAAGCGAGCATCGAACCCGAAGGACGGATCAACCGAAGCTGATCTTCTGCTATCCATAGCAGGCATTCGCTAAATAAAAGTGAGCATCGAACCCGAATGCCCGATCAACCGAATTTGATCTTCTGCTAACCAAAGCAGGCATTCGCTTAATAAAAGCAAGCATCGAACCCGAAGGCCCGATCAACAGAAGTTGATCTTCTGCTAATCTAAGCAGGCATTCGCTAAATAAAAGTGAGGATCGAACCCTAAGGCTGGATCAACCGAAGCTGATCTTCTGCTCCTCGAAGCAGGCATTCGCTAAATAAAAGCGAGCATCGAACCCGAAGGCCCGATCAACCGAAGCAGATCTTCAGCGAACCAAAGCAGGCATTCGCTAAATAAAAGCAAGCATCGAACCCGAAGGAGCGGATCAACCAAACTTGATCTTCTGCTATCCAAAGCAGGCATTCGCTAAATAAAGCGAGCATCGAACCCGAAGGCCCGATCAATCGAAGGTGATCTTCTGCTAACAAAAGCAGCCATTCGCTAAATAAAAGCGAGCATCGAACCCGAAGGCTGGATCAACCGAAGCTGATCTTCTGCTCCTCGAAAGAGGCATTCGCTAAATAAAAGCGAGCATCAAACCTGAAGTCCAGATCAACCGAAGCTGATCTTCTGCTAACCAAAGCAGGCATTCGCTAAATAAAAGAGAGCATTGAACCCGAAGGCCCGATCAACCGAAGCTGATCTTCTGCTATCCAAATCAGGCATTCGCTAAATAAAAGCGAGCATCGAACCCGAAGGACGGATCAACCGAAGCTGATCTTCTGCTAACCAAAGCAGGCATTCGCTAAATAAAAGCGAGCATCAAACCCGAAGGCCGGATCAACGGAAGCTGATCTTCTGCTATCCAAAGCAGGCATTCGCTAAATAAAAGAGAGCATCGAACCCGAATGCCCGATCACCTGAATTTGATCTTCTGCTAACCAGAGCAGGCATTCGCTTAATAAAAGCGAGCATCGAACCCGAAGGCCCGATCAACAGAAGTTGATCTTCTGCTAATCTAAGCAGGCATTCGCTAAATAAAAGTGAGGATCGAACCCGAAGGCTGAATCAACCGAAGCTGATCTTCTGCTCCTCGAAGCAGGCATTCGCTAAATAAAAGCGAGCATCGAACCCGAAGGCCCGATCAACCGAAGCTGATCTTCTGCTAACCAAAGCAGGCATTCGCTAAATAAAAGCAAGCATCGAACCCGAAGGAGCGGATCAACCAAACTTGATCTTCTGCTATCCAAAGCAGGCATTCGCTAAATAAAGCGAGCATCAAACCCGAAGGCCCGATAAATCGAAGTTGATCTTCTTCTAACCAAAGCAGGCATTCGCTAAATAAAAGCGAGCATTGAACCCGAAGTTCGGATCAACCGAAGCTAATTTTCGGTTATCCAAAGCAGGCATTCGCTAAATAAAAGCGAGCACCGAACCCGAAGGCCCGATCAACCGACGTTGATCTTCTGGTAACCAAAGCAGGCATTCGATAAATAAAAGCGAGCATCGAACCCGAAGGTCGGATCAACCGAAGCTGATCTTCTGCTAACCAAAGCAGGCATTCGCTTAATAAAAGCAAGCATTGAACCCGAAGGTCGGATCAACCGAACTTGATCTTCTGCTATCCAAAACAGGCATTCGCTTAATAAAGTGAGCATCGAACCCGAAGGCCCGATCAATCGAAGCTAATCTTCTACTAAGCAAAGCAGGCATTCGCTATATAAAAGCGAGCATCGAACCCGAAGGTCGGATCAACCGAAGATGATCTTCTACTATCCAAAGCAGGCATTCGCTAAATAAAAGCGAGCATCGAACCCGAAGGTCGGATCAACCAAAGCTGATCTTCTGCTATCCGAAGCAGGCATTCGCTAAATAAAAGCGAGCATCGAACCCGAAGGCCTGATCAACCAAAGCTGATCTTGTGCTAACCAAAGCAGGCATTCGATAAATAAAAGCAAGCATCGAACCCAATGGTCAGATCAACCGAACTTGATCTTCTGCTATCCAAAGCAGGCATTCGCTAAATAAAGCAAGCATCGAACCCGAAGGCCCGATCAATCGAAGCTGATCTTCTGCTAACCAAAGCAGGCATTCGCTAAATAAAAGCGAGCATCGAACCCGAAGGCTGGATCAACCGAAGCTGATCTTCTGCTCCTCGAAAGAGGCATTCGCTATATAAAAGCGAGCATCAAACCTGAAGGCCAGATCAACCGAAGCTGATCTTCTGCTAACCAAAGCAGGCATTCGCTAAATAAAAGAGAGCATTGAACCCGAAGGCCTGATCAACCAAAGCTGATCTTCTGCTATCCAAATTAGGCATTCGCTAAATAAAAGCGAGCATCGAACCCGAAGGACGGATCAACCGAAGCTGATCTTCTGCTCCTCAAAGCAGGCATTCGCTAAATAAAAGCGAGCATCGAACCCGAAGGCTGGATCAACCGAAGCTGATCTTCTGCTCCTCGAAAGAGGCATTCGCTAAATAAAAGCGAGCATCAAACCTGAAGGCCAGATCAACCGAAGCTGATCTTCTGCTAACCAAAGCAGGCATTCGCTAAATAAAAGAGAGCATTAAACCCGAAGGCCCGATCAACCGAAGCTGATCTTCTGCTATCCAAATCAGGCATTCTCTAAATAAAAGCGAGCATCGAACCCGAAGGACGGATCAACCGAATCTGATCTTCTGCTAACCAAAGCAGGCATTCGCTAAATAAAAGCGAGCATCAAACCCGAAGGACGGATCAACGGAAGCTGATCTTCTGCTATCCAAAGCAGGCATTCGCTAAATAAAAGAGAGCATCGAACCCGAATGCCCGATCAACCGAATTTGATCTTCTTCTAACTAGAGCAGGCATTCGCTTAATAAAAGCGAGCATCAAACCCGAAGGCCCGATCAACAGAAGTTGATCTTCTGCTAATCTAAGCAGGCATTCGCTAAATAAAAGTGAGGATCGAACCCGAAGGCTGGATCAACTGAAGCTGATCTTCTGCTCCTTGAAGCAGGCATTCGCTAAATAAAAGCGAGCATCGAACCCGAAGGCCCGATCAACCGAAGCTGATCTTCAGCTAACCAAAGCAGGCATTCGCAAAATAAAAGCAAGCATCGAAACCGAAGGAGCGGATCAACCAAACTTGATTTTCTGCTATCCAAAGCAGGCATTCGCTAAATAAAGCGAGCATCGAACCCGAAGGCCCGATCAATCGAAGTTGATCTTCTGCTAACCAAAGCAGGCATTCGCTAAATAAAAGCGAGCATCGAACCCGAAGGTCGGATCAACCGAAGCTGATCTTCTGCTATCCAAAGCAGGCATTCGCTAAATAAAAGCGAGCATCGAACCCGAAGGCCCGATCAACTGACGTTGATCTTCTGGTAACCAAAGCAGGCATTTGATAAATAAAAGCGAGCATCGAACCCGAAGGTCGGATCAACCGAAGCTGATCTTCTACTCCTCAAAGCAGGCATTTGCTAAATAAAAGCGAGCATCGAACCCGAAGGCTGGATCAACCGAAGCTGATCTTCTGCTCCTCGAAAGAGGCATTCGCTAAATGAAAGCGAGCATCAAACCTGAAGGCCAGATCAACCGAAGTTGATCTTCTGCTAACCAAAGCAGGCATTCGCTAAATAAAAGAGAGTATTGAACCCGAAGGCCCGATCAACCGAAGTTGATCTTCATCTAACCAAAGCAGGCATTCGCTAAATAAAAGCGAGCATTGAACCCAAAGGTCGGATCAACCGAAGCTGATCTTCTGCTATCCAAAGCAAGCATTCGCTAAATAAAAGCGAGCATCGAACCCGAAGGCCGGATCAACGGAAGCTGATCTTCTGCTATCCAAAGCAGGCATTCGCTAAATAAAAGAGAGCATCGAACCCGAATGCCCGATCAACCGAATTTGATCTTCTGCTAACCAGAGCAGGCATTCGCTTAATAAAAGCGAGCATCGAACCCAAAGGCCCGATCAACAGAAGTTGATCTTCTGCTAATCTAAGCAGGCATTTGCTAAATAAAAGTGAGGATCGAACCCGAGGGTCGGATCAACCGAACTTGATCTTCTGCTATCCAAAGCAGGCATTCGCTAAATAAAGCGAGCATCGAACCCGAAGGCCCGATCAATCGAAGCTGATCTTCTGCTAACCAAAGCAGGCATTCGCTAAATAAAAGCGAGCATCGAACCCGAAGGTCGGATCAACCGAAGCTGATCTTCTGCTCCTCAAAGCAGGCATTCGCTAAATAAAAGCGAGCATCGAACCCGAAGGCTGGATCAACCGAAGCTGATCTTCTGTTCCTCGAAAGAGGCATTCGCTAAATAAAAGCGAGCATCAAACCTGAAGGCCAGATCAACCGAAGCTGATCTTCTGCTAACCAAAGCAGGCATTCGCTAAATAAAAGAGAGCATTGAACCCGAAGGCCCGATCAACCGAAGCTGATCTTCTGCTATCCAAAGCAGGCATTCGCAAAATAAAAGAGAGCATCGAACCCGAATGCCCGATCAACTGAATTTGATCTTCTGCTAACCAGAGCAGGCATTCGCTTAATAAAAGCGAGCATCGAACCCGAAGGCCCGATCAACAGAAGTTGATCTTCTGCTAATCTAAGCAGGCATTCGCTAAATAAAAGTGAGGATCGAACCCGAAGGCTGGATCAACCGAAGCTGATCTTCTACTCCTCGAAGCAGGCATTCGCTAAATAAAAGCAAGCATCGAACCCGAAGGCCCGATCAACCGAAGCTGATCTTCAGCTAACCAAAGCAGGCATTCGCTAAATAAAAGCAAGCATCGAACCCGAAGGAGCGGATCAACCAAACTTGATCTTCTGCTATTCAAAGCAGGCATTCGCTAAATAAAGCGAGCATCGAACCCGAAGGCCCGATCAATCGAAGTTGATCTTCTGCTAACCAAAGCAGGCATTCGCTAAATAAAAGCGAGCATTGAACCCGAAGTTCGAATCAACTGAAGCTGATTTTCTGCTATCCAAAGCAGGCATTCGCTAAATAAAAGCGAGCACCAAACCCGAAGGCCCGATCAACCGACGTTGATCTTCTGGTAACCAAAGCAGGCATCCGATAAATAAAAGCGAGCATCGAACCCGAAGGTCGGATCAACCGAAGCTGATCTTCTGCTAACCAAAGCAGGCATTCGCTTAATAAAAGCAAGCATCGAACCCGAAGGTCGGATCAACCGAACTTGATCTTCTGCTATCCAAAACAGGCATTCGCTTAATAAAGTGAGCATCGAACCCGAAGGCCCGATCAATCGAAGCTGACCTTCTACTAAGCAAAGCAGGCATTCGCTATATAAAAGTGAGCATCGAACCCGAAGGTCGGATCAACCGAAGCTGATCTTCTACTATCCAAAGCAGGCATTCGCTAAATAAAAGCGAGCATCGAACCCGAAGGTCGGATCAACCAAAGCTGATCTTCTGCTATCCGAAGCAGGCATTCGCTAAATAAAAGTGAGCATCGAACTTGAAGGCCCGATCAACCAAAGCTGATCTTGTGCTAACCAAAGCAGGCATTCGCTAAATAAAAGCAAGCATCGAACCCAAGGGTCAGATCAACCGAACTTGATCTTCTGCTATCCAAAGTAGGCACTCGCTAAATAAAGCGAGCATCGAACTCGAAGGCCCGATCAATCGAAGCTGATCTTCTGCTAACCAAAGCAGGCATTCGCTAAATAAAAGCGAGCATCGAACCCGAAGGCTGGATCAACCGAAGCTGATCTTCTGTTCCTCGAAAGAGGCATTCGCTAAATAAAAGCGAGCATCAAACCTGAAGTCCAGATCAACCGAAGCTGATCTTCTGCTAACCAAAGCAGGCATTCGCTAAATAAAAGAGAGCATTGAACCCGAAGGCCCGATCAACCGAAGCTGATCTTCTGCTATCCAAATCAGGCATTCGCTAAATAAAAGCGAGCATCGAACCCGAAGGACGGATCAACCGAAGCTGATCTTCTGCTAACCAAAGCAGGCATTCGCTAAATAAAAGCGAGCATCAAACCCGAAGGCCGGATCAACGGAAGCTGATCTTCTGCTATCCAAAGCAGGCATTCGCTAAATAAAAGAGAGCATCGAACCCGAATGCCCGATCACCTGAATTTGATCTTCTGCTAACCAGAGCAGGCATTCGCTTAATAAAAGCGAGCATCGAACCCGAAGGCCCGATCAACAGAAGTTGATCTTCTGCTAATCTAAGCAGGCATTCGCTAAATAAAAGTGAGGATCGAACCCGAAGGCTGGATCAACCGAAGCTGATCTTCTGCTCCTCGAAGCAGGCATTCGCTAAATAAAAGCGAGCATCGAACCCGAAGGCCCGATCAACCGAAGCTGATCTTCTGCTAACCAAAGCAGGCATTCGCTAAATAAAAGCAAGCATCGAACCCGAAGGAGCGGATCAACCAAACTTGATCTACTGCTATCCAAAGCAGGCATTCGCTAAATAAAGCGAGCATCGAACCCGAAGGCCCGATCAATCGAAGTTGATCTTCATCTAACCAAAGCAGGCATTCGCTAAATAAAAGCGAGCATTGAACCCAAAGGTCGGATCAACCGAAGCTGATCTTCTGCTATCCAAAGCAAGCATTCGCTAAATAAAAGCGAGCACCGAACCCGAAGGCCCGATCAACCGACGTTGATCTTCTGGTAACCAAAGCAGGCATTCAATAAATAAAAGCGAGCATCGAACCCGAAGGTCGGATCAACCGAAGCTGATCTTCTGCTAACCAAAGCAGGCATTCGCTTAATAAAAGCAAGCATCGAACCCGAAGGTCGGATCAACCGAACTTGATCTTCTGCTATCCAAAACAGGCATTCGCTTAATAAAGTGAGCATCGAACCCGAAGGCCCGATCAATCGAAGCTAATCTTCTACTAAGCAAAGCAGGCATTCGCTATATAAAAGCGAGCATCGAACCCGAAGGTCGGATCAACCGAAGATGATCTTCTACTATCCAAAGCAGGCATTCGCTAAATAAAAGCGAGCATCGAACCCGAAGGTCGGATCAACCAAAGCTGATCTTCTGCTATCCGAAGCAGGCATTCGCTAAATAAAAGCGAGCATCGAACCCGAAGGCCTGATCAACCAAAGCTGATCTTGTGCTAACCAAAGCAGGCATTCGCTAAATAAAAGCAAGCATCGAACCCAAGGGTCAGATCAACCGAACTTGATCTTCTGCTATCCAAAGCAGGCATTCGCTAAATAAAGCAAGCATCGAACCCGAAGGCCCGATCAATCGAAGCTGATCTTCTCCTAACCAAAGCAGGCATTCGCTAAATAAAAGCGAGCATCGAACCCGAAGGCTGGATCAACCGAAGCTGATCTTCTGCTCCTCGAAAGAGGCATTCGCTAAATAAAAGCGAGCATCAAACCTGAAGTCCAGATCAACCGAAGCTGATCTTCTGCTAACCAAAGCAGGCATTCGCTAAATAAAAGAGAGCATTGAACCCGAAGGCCTGATCAACCGATGCTGATCTTCTGCTATCCAAATTAGGCATTCGCTAAATAAAAGCGAGCATCGAACCCGAAGGACGGATCAACCGAAGTTGATCTTCTGCTATCCATAGCAGGCATTCGCTAAATAAAAGAGAGCATCGAACCCGAATGCCCGATCAACCGAATTTGATCTTCTGCTAACCAAAGCAGGCATTCGCTTAATAAAAGCAAGCATCGAACCCGAAGGCCCGATCAACAGAAGTTGATCTTCTGCTAATCTAAGCAGGCATTCGCTAAATAAAAGTGAGGATCGAACCCTAAGGCTGGATCAACCGAAGCTGATCTTCTGCTCCTCGAAGCAGGCATTCGCTAAATAAAAGCGAGCATCGAACCCGAAGGCCCGATCAACCGAAGCAGATCTTCAGCGAACCAAAGCAGGCATTCGCTAAATAAAAGCAAGCATCGAACCCGAAGGAGCGGATCAACCAAACTTGATCTTCTGCTATCCAAAGCAGGCATTCGCTAAATAAAGCGAGCATCGAACCCGAAGGCCCGATCAATCGAAGCTGATCTTCTGCTAACAAAAGCAGCCATTTGCTAAATAAAAGCGAGCATCGAACCCGAAGGCTGGATCAACCGAAGCTGATCTTCTGCTCCTCGAAAGAGGCATTCGCTAAATAAAAGCGAGCATCAAACCTGAAGTCCAGATCAACCGAAGCTGATCTTCTGCTAACCAAAGCAGGCATTCGCTAAATAAAAGAGAGCATTGAACCCGAAGGCCCGATCAACCGAAGCTGATCTTCTGCTATCCAAATCAGGCATTCGCTAAATAAAAGCGAGCATCGAACCCGAAGGACGGATCAACCGAAGCTGATCTTCTGCTAACCAAAGCAGGCATTCGCTAAATAAAAGCGGGCATCAAACCCGAAGGCCGGATCAACGGAAGCTGATCTTCTGCTATCCAAAGCAGGCATTCGCTAAATAAAAGAGAGCATCGAACCCGAATGCCCGATCACCTGAATTTGATCTTCTGCTAACCAGAGCAGGCATTCGCTTAATAAAAGCGAGCATCGAAGCCGAAGGCCCGATCAACAGAAGTTGATCTTCTGCTAATCTAAGCAGGCATTCGCTAAATAAAAGTGAGGATCGAACCCGAAGGCTGAATCAACCGAAGCTGATCTTCTGCTCCTCGAAGCAGGCATTCGCTAAATAAAAGCGAGCATCGAACCCGAAGGCCCGATCAACCGAAACTGATCTTCTGCTAACCAAAGCAGGCATTCACTAAATAAAAGCAAGCATCGAACCCGAAGGAGCGGATCAACCAAACTTGATCTTCTGCTATCCAAAGCAGGCATTCGCTAAATAAAGCGAGCATCAAACCCGAAGGCCCGATCAATCGAAGTTGATCTTCTTCTGACCAAAGCAGGCATTCGCTAAATAAAAGCGAGCATTGAACCCGAAGTTCGGATCAACCGAAGCTGATTTTCGGTTATCCAAAGCAGGCATTCGCTAAATAAAAAAGAGCACCGAACCCGAAGGCCCGATCAACCGACGTTGATCTTCTGGTAACCAAAGCAGGCATTCGATAAATAAAAGCGAGCATCGAACCCGAAGGTCGGATCAACCGAAGCTGATCTTCTGCTAACCAAAGCAGGCATTCGCTTAATAAAAGCAAGCATCGAACCCGAAGGTCGGATCAACCGAACTTGATCTTCTGCTATCCAAAACAGGCATTCGCTTAATAAAGTGAGCATCGAACCCGAAGGCCCGATCAATCGAAGCTAATCTTCTACTAAGCAAAGCAGGCATTCGCTATATAAAAGCGAGCATCGAACCCGAAGGTCGGATCAACCGAAGATGATCTTCTACTATCCAAAGCAGGCATTCGCTAAATAAAAGCGAGCATCGAACCCGAAGGTCGGATCAACCAAAGCTGATCTTCTGCTATCCGAAGCAGGCATTCGCTAAATAAAAGCGAGCATCGAACCCGAAGGCCTGATCAACCAAAGCTGATCTTGTGCTAACCAAAGCAGGCATTCGCTAAATAAAAGCAAGCATCGAACCCAAGGGTCAGATCAAACGAACTTGATCTTCTGCTATCCAAAGCAGGCATTCGCTAAATAAAGCAAGCATCGAACCCGAAGGCCCGATCAATCGAAGCTGATCTTCTGCTAACCAAAGCAGGCATTCGCTAAATAAAAGCGAGCATCGAACCCGAAGGCTGGATCAACCGAAGCTGATCTTCTGCTCCTCGAAAGAGGCATTCGCTATATAAAAGCGAGCATCAAACCTGAAGGCCAGATCAACCGAAGCTGATCTTCTGCTAACCAAAGTAGGCATTCGCTAAATAAAAGAGAGCATTGAACCCGAAGGCCTGATCAACCAAAGCTGATCTTCTGCTATCCAAATTAGGCATTCGCTAAATAAAAGCGAGCATCGAACCCGAAGGACGGATCAACCGAAGCTGATCTTCTGCTATCCATAGCAGGCATTCGCTAAATAAAAGAGAGCATCGAACCCGAATGCCCGATCAACCGAATTTGATCTTCTGCTAACCAAAGCAGGCATTCGCTTAATAAAAGCAAGCATCAAACCCGAAGGCCCGATCAACAGAAGTTGATCTTCTGCTAATCTAAGCAGGCATTCGCTAAATAAAAGTGAGGATCGAACCCTAAGGCTGGATTAACCGAAGCTGATCTTCTGCTCCTCGAAGCAGGCATTCGCTAAATAAAAGCTAGCATCGAACCCGAAGGCCCGATCAACCGAAGCAGATCTTCAGCGAACCAAAGCAGGCATTCGCTAAATAAAAGCAAGCATCGAACCCGAAGGAGCGGATCAACCAAACTTGATCTTCTGCTATCCAAAGCAGGCATTCGCTAAATAAAGCGAGCATCGAACCCGAAGGCCCGATCAATCGAAGCTGATCTTCTGCTAACCAAAGCAGGCATTCGCTAAATAAAAGCGAGCATCAAACCCGAAGGTCGGATCAACCGAAGTTGATCTTCTGCTATCCACAGCAGGCATTCGCTAAATAAAAGCGAGCATCGAACCCGAAGGCCCGATCAACCGACGTTGATCTTCTGCTAACCAAAGCAGGCATTCGCTAAATAAAAGCGAGGATCGAACCCGAAGGTCGGATCAACCGAAGCTGATCTTCGGCTATCCAAAGCAGGCATTCGCTAAATAAAAGCGAGCATCGAACCTGAAGGCCTGATCAACCGAAGTTGATCTTCTGCTAACAAAAGCAGGCATTCGCTAAATAAAAGCGAGCATCGAACCTGAAGGTCGGATCAACCGAAGCTGATCTTCTGCTCCTCGAAGCAGGCATTCGCTAAATAAAGCTAGCATCGAACCCGAAGGCCCGATCAATCGATGCTGATCTTATGCTAACCAAAGCAGGCATTCGTTAAATTAAATCGAGCATCGAATCCGAAGGCCGGATCAACCTAAGCTGATCTTCTGCTATCCGAAGCAGGCATTCGCTAAATAAAAGCGAGCATCGAACCCGAAGGCCCGATCAACCGAAGTTGATCGACTGCTAACCAAAGCAGGCATTCGCTAAATAAAAGCAAGCATCGAACCCGAAGGTCGGATCAACCGAAGCTGATCTTCTGCTACCCAAAGCAGGCATTCGCTAAATAAAAGCGAGCATCGAACCCAAAGGCCCGATCAACCGAAGCTGATATTCTGCTATCCGAAGCAGGCATTCGCTAAATAAAAGCGAGCATCGAACCCGAAGGCCCGATCAACCAAAGCTGATCTTCTGCTAACCAAAGCAGCCATTCGCTAAATAAAAGCAAGCATCGAACCCGAGGGTCGAATCAACTGAACTTAATCTTCTGCTATCCAAAGCAGGCATTCGCTAAATAAAGCGAGCATCGAATCCGAAGGCCCGATCAATCGAAGCTGATCTTCTGCTAACCAAAGCTGGCATTCGCTAAAAAAAAGCGATCATCGAACCCGAAGGTCGGATCAACTGAAGCTGATCTTCTGCTATCCAAATCAGGCATTCGCTAAATAAAAGCGAGCATCGAACCCGAAGGCCCGATCAACCGAAGTTGATCTTCTGCTAACAAAAGCAGGCATTCGCTAAATAAAAGCGAGCATCGAACCCGAAGGCCCGATCAATCGAAGTTGATATTATGCTAACCAAAGCAGGCATTCGCTAAATAAAAGCGAGCATCGAACCCGAAGGTCGGATCAACCAAAGCTGATCTTCTGCTAACCAAAGCAGGAATTCTCTTAATAAAAGCAAGCATCGAACCCGAAGGTCGGATCAACCGAACTTGATCTTCTGCTATCCAAAACAGGCATTCGCTAAATAAAGTGAGCATCGAACCCGAAGGCCCGATCAATCGAAGTTGATCTTCTGCTAACCAAAGCAGGCATTCGCTATATAAAAGCGAGCATCGAACCCGAAGGTTGGATCAAGAGAAGCTGATCTTCTGCTATCCAAAGCAGGCATTCGCTAAATAAAAGCGAGCATCGAACCCGAAGGCTGGATCAACCGAAGCTGATCATCTGCTATCCGAAGCAGGCATTCGCTAAATAAAAGCGAGCATCGAACCCGAAGGCCCGATCAACCAAAGCTGATCTTCAGCTAACCAAAGCAGGCATTCGCTAAATAAAAGCGAGCATCGAACCCGAAGGTCGGATCAACCGAAGCTGTTCTTCTGCTAACCAAAGCAGGCATTCGCTTAATAAAAGCAAGCATCGAACCCGAAGGTCGGATCAACCGAACTTGATCTTCTGCTATCCAAAACAGGCATTCGCTAAATAAAGTGAGCATCGAACCCGAAGGCCCGATCAATCGAAGTTGATCTTCTGCTAACCAAAGCAGGCATTCGCTATATAAAAGCGAGCATCGAACCCGAAGGTTGGATCAAGCGAAGCTGATCTTCTGCTATCCAAAGCAGGCATTCGCTAAATAAAAGCGAGCATCGAACCCGAAGGCCGGATCAACCGAAGCTGATCTTCTGCTATCCGAAGCAGGCATTCGCTAAATAAAAGCGAGCATCGAACCCGAAGGCCCGATCAACCGAAGCTGATCTTCAGCTAACCAAAGTTGGCATTCGCTAAATAAAAGCAAGCATTGAACCTGAAGGAGCGGATCAACCGAACTTGATCTTCTCCTATCCAAAGCAGGCATTCGCTAAATAAAGCGAGCATCAAACCCGAAGGCCCGATCAATCGAAGCTGATCTTCTGCTAACCAAAGCAGGCATTCACTAAATAAAAGCGAGCATCGAACCCGAAGGTCGGATCAACCGAAGCTGATCTTCTGCTATCCAAAGCAGGCATTCGCTAAATATAAGCGAGCATCGAACCCGAAGGCCCGATCAACCGAAGTTGAACTTCTGCTAACCAAAGCAGGCATTCGCTAAATAAAAGCGAGCATCGAACCCGAAGGTCGGATCAACCGAAGCTGATCTTCTGCTAACCAAAGCAGGCATTCGCTTAATAAAAGCAAGCATCGAACCCGAAGGCCGGATCAACCGAAGCTGATCTTCTACTATCCGAAGCAGGCATTCGCTAAATAAAACGAGCATCGAACCCGAAGGCCCGATCAACCGAAGCTGATCTTCTACTAACCAAAGCAGGCATTCGCTTAATAAAAGCAAGCATCGAACCCGAAGGTCGGATCAACCGAACTTGATCTTCTGATATCCAAAGCAGGCATTCGCTAAATAAAAGCGTGCATCGAACCTGAAGGCCCCATCAACCGAAGTTGATCTTCTGCTAACAAAAGCAGGCATTCGCTATATAAAAGCGAGCATCGAACCCGAAGGTTGGATCAAGCGAAGCTGATCTTTTGCTATCCAAAGCAGGCATTCGCTAAATAAAAGCGAGCATCGAACCCGAAGGCCCGATCAACCGAAGTTGAACTTCTGCTAACCAAAGCAGGCATTCGCTTAATAAAAGCAAGCATCGAACCCGAAGGTCGGATCAACCGAACTTGATCTTCTGGTATCCAAAACAGGCATTCGCTAAATAAATTGAGCATCGAACCCGAAGGCCCGATCAATCGAAGTTGATCTTCTGCTAACCAAAGCAGGCATTCGCTATATAAATGCGAGCATCGAACCCGAAGGTTGGATCATGCGAAGCTGATCTTCTGCTATCCAAAGCAGGCAGTCGCTAAATAAAAGCGAGCATCGAACCCGAAGGCCCGACCAACCAAAGTTGAACTTCTGCTAACCAAAGCAGGCATTCGCTAAATAAAAGCGAGCATCGAACCCGAAGGTCGGATCAACCGAAGCTGATCTTCTGCTAACCAAAGCAGGCATTCGCTTAATAAAAGCAAGCATCGAACCCGAAGGTCGGATCAACCGAACTTGATCTTCTGCTATCCAAAACAGGCATTCGCTAATTAAAGTGAGCATCGAACCCGAAGGCCTGATCAATCGAAGCTGATCTTCTGTTAACCAAAGCAGGCATTCGCTAAATAAAAGCGAGCATCGAACCCGAAGGTCGGATCAACCGAAGCTGATTTTCTGCTATCCAAAGTAGGCATTCGCTAAATAAAAGCGTGCATCGAACCCGAAGGCCCCATCAACCGAAGTTGATCTTCTGCTAACAAAAGCAGGCATTCGCTTAATAAAAGCGTGCATCGAACCCGAAGGTCGGATCAACCGAAGCTGATCTTCTGCTCCTCGAAGCAGGCATTCGCTAAATAAAGCTAGCATCGAACCCGAAGGCCGGATCAACCGAAGCTGATCTTCTGCTATCCGAAGCAGGCATTCGCTAAATAAAAGCGAGCATCGAACCCGAAGGCCCGATCAACCGAAGCTGATCTTCAGCTAACCAAAGTTGGCATTCGCTAAATAAAAGCAAGCATTGAACCTGAAGGAGCGGATCAACCGAACTTGATCTTCTGCTATCCAAAGCAGGCATTCGCTAAATAAAGCGAGCATCAAACCCGAAGGCCCGATCAATCGAAGCTGATCTTCTGCTAACCAAAGCAGGCATTCACTAAATAAAAGCGAGCATCGAACCCGAAGGTCGGATCAACCGAAGCTGATCTTCTGCTATCCAAAGCAGGCATTCGCTAAATAAAAGCGAGCATCGAACCCGAAGGCCCGATCAACCGAAGTTGAACTTCTGCTAACCAAAGCAGGCATTCGCTAAATAAAAGCGAGCATCGAACCCGAAGGTCGGATCAACCGAAGCTGATCTTCTGCTAACCAAAGCAGGCATTCGCTTAATAAAAGCAAGCATTGAACCCGAAGGCCGGATCAACCGAAGCTGATCTTCTACTATCCGAAGCAGGCATTCGCTAAATAAAACGAGCATCGAACCCGAAGGCCCGATGAACCGAAGTTGATCTTCTACTAACCAAAGCAGGCATTCGCTTAATAAAAGCAAGCATCGAACCCGAAGGTCGGATTAACCGAACTTGATCTTCTGATATCCAAAGCAGGCATTCGCTAAATAAAAGCGTGCATCGAACCCGAAGGCCCCATCAACCGAAGTTGATCTTCTGCTAACAAAAGCAGGCATTCGCTATATAAAAGCGAGCATCGAACCCGAAGGTTGGATCAAGCGAAGCTGATCTTCTGCTATCCAAAGCAGGCATTCACTAAATAAAAGCGAGCATCGAACCCGAAGGCCCGATCAACCGAAGTTGAACTTCTGCTAACCAAAGCAGGCATTCGCTTAATAAAAGCAAGCATCGAACCCGAAGGTCGGATCAACCGAACTTGATATTCTGGTATCCAAAACAGGCATTCGCTAAATAAATTGAGCATCGAACCCGAAGGCCCGATCAATCGAAGTTGATCTTCTGCTAACCAAAGCAGGCATTCGCTATATAAAAGCGAGCATCGAACCCGAAGGTTGGATCAAGCGAAGCTGATCTTCTGCTATCCAAAGCAGGCAGTCGCTAAATAAAAGCGAGCATCGAACCCGAAGGCCCGATCAACCGAAGTTGAACTTCTGCTAACCAAAGCAGGCATTCGCTAAATAAAAGCGAGCATCGAACCCGAAGGTCGGATCAATCGAAGCTGATCTTCTGCTAACCAAAGCAGGCATTCGCTTAATAAAAGCAAGCATCGAACCCGAAGGTCGGATCAACCGAACTTGATCTTCTGCTATCCAAAACAGGCATTCGCTAATTAAAGTGAGCATCGAACCCGAAGGCCCGATCAATCGAAGCTGATCTTCTGCTAACCAAAGCAGGCATTCGCTAAATAAAAGCGAGCATCGAACCCGAAGGTCGGATCAACCGAAGCTGATCTTCTGCTATCCAAAGCAGGCATTCGCTAAATAAAAGCGTGCATCGAACCCGAAGGCCCCATCAACCGAAGTTGATCTTCTGCTAACAAAAGCAGGCATTCGCTTAATAAAAGCGAGCATCGAACCCGAAGGTCGGATCAACCGAAGCTGATCTTCTGCTCCTCGAAGCAGGCATTCGCTAAATAAAGCTAGCATCGAACCCGAAGGCCCGATCAATCGAAGCTAATCTTATGCTAACCAAAGCAGGTATTTGCTAAATAAAAGCGAGCATCAAACCCGAAGGTCGGATCAACCGAAGCTGATCTTCTGCTAACCAAAGCAGGCATTCGCTTTATAAAAGAAAGCATCAAACCCGAAGGTCAGATCAACCGAACTTGATCTTCTGCTATCCAAAACAGGCATTCACTAAATAAAGTGAGCATCGAATCCAAAGGCCCGATCAATTGAAGTTGATCTTATGCTAACCAAAGCAGGCATTCGCTATATAAAAGCGAGCATTGAACCCGAAGGTTGGATCAAGCGAAGCTGATCTTCTGCTATCCAAAGCAGGCATTCGCTAAATAAAAGCGAGCATTGAACCCGAAGGCCAGATCAACCGAAGCTGATCTTCTACTATCCGAAGCAGGCATTCGCTAAATAAAACGAGCATCGAACCCGAAGGCCCGATCAACCAAAGCTGATCTTCTACTAACCAAAGCAGGCATTCGCTTAATAAAAGCAAGCATCGAACCCGAAGGTCGGATCAACCGAACTTGATCTTCTGATATCCAAAACAGGCATTCGCTAAATAAATTGAGCATCGAACCCGAAGGCCCGATCAATCGAAGTTGATCTTCTGCTAACCAAAGCAGGCATTCGCTATATAAAAGCGAGCATCGAACCCGAAGGTTGGATCAAGCGAAGCTGATCTTCTGCTATCCAAAGCAGGCATTCGCTAAATAAAAGCGAGCATCGAACCCGAAGGCCCGATCAACCGAAGTTGAACTTCTGCTAACCAAAGCAGGCATTCGCTAAATAAAAGCGAGCATCAAACCCGAAGGTCGGATCAACCGAAGCTGATCTTCTGCTAACCAAAGCAGGCATTCGCTTAATAAAAGCAAGCATCGAACCCGAAGGTCGGATCAACCGAACTTGATCTTCTGCTATCCAAAACAGGCATTCGATGAATAAAGTGAGCATCGAACCCGAAGGCCCGATCAATCGAAGCTGATCTTCTGCTAACTAAAGCAGGCATTCGCTAAATAAAAGCGAGCACGAACCCGAAGGTCAGATCAACCGAAGCTGATCTTCTGCTATCCAAAGCAGGCATTCGCTAAATAAAAGCGAGCATCGAACCCGAAGGCCCGATCAACTGAAGTTGATCTTCTGCTAACAAAAGCAGGCAGTCGCTAAATAAAAGCGAGCTTCGAACCCGAAGGTTGGATCATCCGAAGCTGATCTTTTGCTCCTCGAAGAAGGCATTCGCTAAATAAAGCTAGCATCGAACCCGAAGGCCCGATCAATCGAACTTGATCTTCTGCTATCCAAAACAGGCATTCGCTAAATAAAGTGAGCATCGAATCCGAAGGCCCGATCAATTGAAGTTGATATTATGCTAACCAAAGCAGGCATTCGCTATATAAAAGCGAGCATTGAACCCGAAGGTTGGATCAAGCGAAGCTGATCTTCTGCTATCCAAAGCAGGCATTCGCTAAATAAAAGCGAGCATTGAACCCGAAGGCCGGATCAACCGAAGCTGATCTTCTACTAACCAAAACAGGCATTCGCTTAATAAAAGCAAGCATCGGACCCGAAGGTCGGATCAACCGAACTTGATCTTCTGCTATCCAAAACAGGCATTCCCTAAATAAAGTGAGCATCGAACCCGAAGGCCCGATCAATCGAAGTTGATCTTCTGCTAACCAAAGCAGGCATTCGCTATATAAAAGCGAGCATCGAACCCGAAGGTTGGATCAAGCGAAGCTGATCTTCTGCTATCCGAAGCAGGCATTCGCTAAATAAAAGCGAGCATCGAACCCGAAGGCCGGATCAACCGAAGCTGATCTTCTACTAACCAAAACAGGCATTCGCTTAATAAAAGCAAGCATCGGACCCGAAGGTCGGATCAACCGAACTTGATCTTCTGCTATCCAAAACAGGCATTCGCTAAATAAAGTGAGCATCGAACCCGAAGGCCCGATCAATCGAAGTTGATCTTCTGCTAACCAAAGCAGGCATTCGCTATATAAAAGCGAGCATCGAACCCGAAGGTTGGATCAAGCGAAGCTGATCTTCTGCTATCCAAAGCAGGCATTCGCTAAATAAAAGCGAGCATCGAACCCGAAGGCCGGATCAACCGAAGCTGATCTTCTGCTATCCGAAGCAGGCATTCGCTAAATAAAAGCGAGCATCGAACCCGAAGGCCCGATCAACCGAAGCTGATCTTCAGCTAACCAAAGCTGGCATTCGCTAAATAAAAGCAAGCATTGAACCTGAAGGAGCGGATCAACCGAACTTGATCTTCTGCTATCCAAAGCAGGCATTCGCTAAATAAAGCGAGCATCAAACCCGAAGGCCCGATCAATCGAAGCTGATCTTCTGCTAACCAAAGCAGGCATTCACTAAATAAAAGCGAGCATCGAACCCGAAGGTCGGATCAACCGAAGCTGATCTTCTGTTATCCAAAGCAGGCATTCGCTAAATAAAAGCGAGCATCGAACCCGAAGGCCCGATCAACCGAAGTTGAACTTCTGCTAACCAAAGCAGGCATTCGCTAAATAAAAGCGAGCATTGAACCCGAAGGTCGGATCAACCGAAGCTGATCTTCTGCTAACCAAAGCAGGCATTCGCTTAATAAAAGCAAGCATCGAACCCGAAGGTCGGATCAACCGAACTTGATCTTCTGCTATCCAAAACAGGCATTCGCTAAATAAAGTGAGCATCGAACCCGAAGGCCCGATCAATCGAAGCTGATCTTCTGCTAACCAAAGCAGGCATTCGCTAAATAAAAGCGAGCATCGAACCCGAAGGTCGGATCAACCGAAGCTGATCTTCTGCTACCCAAAGCAGGCATTCGCTAAATAAAAGCGTGCATCGAACCCGAAGGCCCCATCAACCGAAGTTGATCTTCTGCTAACAAAAGCAGGCATTCGCTAAATAAAAGCAAGCATCGAACCCGAAGGTCGGATCAACCGAAGCTGATCTTCTGCTCCTCGAAGCAGGCATTCGCTAAATAAAGCTAGCATCGAACCCGAAGGCCCGATCAATCGAAGCTGATCTTATGCTAACCAAAGCATGCATTTGCTAAATAAAAGCGAGCATTGAACCCGAAGGTCGGATCAACCGAAGCTGATCTTCTGCTAACCAAAGCAGGAATTCGCTTAATAAAAGCAAGCATCGAACCCGAAGGTCAGATCAACCGAATTTGATCTTCTGCTATCCAAAACAGGCATTCGCTAAATAAAGTGAGCATCGAATCCGAAGGCCCGATCAATCCAAGTTGATCTTCTGCTAACCAAAGCAGGCATTCGCTATATAAAAGCGAGCATCGAACCCGAAGGTTGGATCAAGCGAAGCTGATCTTCTGCTATCCAAAGCAGGCATTCGCTAAATAAAATCGAGCATTGAACCCGATGGCCGGATCAACAGAAGCTGATCTTCTGCTAATCTAAGCAGGCATTCGCTAAATAAAACAAGCATCGAACCCGAAGGCCCGATCAATCAAAGCTGATCTTCTGCTAAACAAAGCTAGCATTCGCTAAATAAAAGCGAGCATCGAACCCGAAGGTCGGATCAACCAAAGCTGATCTTCTGCTATCCGAAGCAGGCATTCGCTAAATAAAAGCGAGCATCGAACCCGAAGGCCTGATCAACCAAAGCTGATCTTGTGCTAACCAAAGCAGGCATTCGCTAAATAAAAGCAAGCATCGAACCCAAGGGTCAGATCAACCGAACTTGATCTTCTGCTATCCAAAGTAGGCATTCGCTAAATAAAGCAAGCATCGAACCCGAAGGTCGGGTCAACCGAAGCTGATCTTCTGCTAACCAAAGCAGGCATTCGCTTAATAAAAGCAAGCATCGAACCCGAAGGTCGGATCAACCGAACTGGATCTTCTGCTATCCAAAACAGGCATTCGCTAAATAAAGTGAGCATCGAACCCGAAGGCCCGATCAATCGAAGCTGATCTTCTGCTAACCAAAGCAGGCATTCGCTAAATAAAAGCGAGCATCGAACCCGAAGGTCGGATCAACCGAAGCTGATCTTCTGCTATCCAAAGCAGGCATTCGCTAAATAAAAGCGTGCATCGAACCCGAAGGCCCCATCAAACAAAGTTGATCTTCTGCTAACAAAAGCAGGCATTCGCTAAATAAAAGCGAGCATCGAACCCGAAGGTCGGATCAACCGAAGCTGATCTTCTGCTCCTCGAAGCAGGCATTCGCTAAATAAAGCTAGCATCGAACCCGAAGGCCCGAACAATCGAAGCTGATCTTATGCTAACCAAAGCAGGCATTTGCTAAATAAAAGCGAGCATCGAACCCGAAGGTCGGATAAACCGAAGCTGATCTTCTGCTAACCAAAGCACGCATTCGCTTAATAAAAGCAAGCATCGAACCCGAAGGTCAGATCAACCGAACTTGATCTTCTGCTATCCAAAACAGGCATTCGCTAAATAAAGTGAGCATCGAATCCGAAGGCCCGATCAATCGAAGTTGATCTTCTGATAACCAAAACAGGCATTCGCTATATAAAAGCGAGCATCGAACCCGAAGGTCGGATCAAGCGAAGCTGATCTTCTGCTATCCAAAGCAGGCATTCGCTAAATAAAAGCGAGCATCGAACCCGAAGGTCGGATCAACCGAAGCTGATCTTCTGCTAACCAAAGCAGGCATTCGCTTAATAAAAGCAAGCATCGAACCCGAAGGTCAGATCAACCGAACTTGATCTTCTGCTATCCAAAACAGGCATTCGCTAAATAAAGTGAGCATCGAACCCGAAGGCCCGATCAATCGAAGCTGATCTTCTGCTAACCAAAGCAGGCATTCGCTAAATAAAAGCGAGCATCGAACCCGAAGGTCGGATCAACCGAAGCTGATCTTCTTCTATCCAAAGCAGGCATTCGCTAAATAAAAGCGTGCATCGAACCTGAAGGCCCCATCAACCGAAGTTGATCTTCTGCTAACAAAAGCAGGCAGTCGCTAAATAAAAGCGAGCTTCGAACCCGAAGGTCGGATCATCCGAAGCTGATCTTTTGCTCCTAGAAGAAGGCATTCGCTAAATAAAGCTAGCATCGAACCCGAAGGCCCGATCGATCGAAGTTGATCTTATGCTAACCAAAGCAGGCATTCGCTAAATAAAATCGAGCATCAAACCCGAAGGTCGGATCAACCTAAGCTGATTCTGCTATCCAAAGTAGGCATTTGCTAAATAAAAGAGAGCATCGAACCCGAAGGCCCGATCAACCAAAGTTGATCTTCTGCTAACCAAACCAGGCATTTGCTAAATAAAAGCAAGCATCAAACCCGAGGGTCGAATCAACCAAACTTGATCTTCTGCTACCCAAAGCAGGCATTCGCTAAATAAAGCGAGCATCGAATCCGAAGGCCCGATCAATCGAAGCTGATCTTCTGCTAAACAAAGCTAGCATTCGCTAAATAAAAGCGAGCATCGAACCCGAAGGTCGGATCAACCGAAGCTGATCTTCTGCTATCCAAAGCAGGCATTCGCTAAATAAAAGCGAGCATCGAACCCGAAGGCCCGATCAACCGAAGTTGATCTTCTGCTAACATAAGCAGGCAGTCGCTAAATAAAAGCGAGCTTCGAACCCGAAGGTCGGATCATCCGAAGCTGATCTTTTGCTCCTAGAAGAAGGCATTCGCTAAATAAAGCTAGCATCGAACCCGAAGGCCCGATCGATCGAAGTTGATCTTATGCTAACCAAAGCAGGCATTCGCTAAATAAAATTGAGCATCAAACCCGAAGGTCGGATCAACCTAAGCTGATTCTGCTATCCAAAGTAGGCATTCGCTAAATAAAAAGAGCATCGAACCCGAAGGCCCGATCAACTGAAGCTGATCTTCTGCTAAGCAAAGCAGGCATTCGCTAAATAAAAGCAAGCATCGAACCCGAAGGTCGGATCAACCGAACTTGATCTTCTGCTATCCAAAGCAGGCATTCGCTAAATAAAGCGAGCATCGAACCCGAAGGCCCGATCAATCGAAGCTGATCTTCTGCTAACCAAAGCAGGCATTCGCTAAATAAAAGCGAGCATCGAACCCGAAGGCCCGATCAACCAAAGATGATCTTCTGCTAACCAAACCAGGCATTTGCTAAATAAAAGCAAGCATCAAACCCGAGGGTCGAATCAACCAAACTTGATCTTCTGCTACCCAAAGTAGGCATTCGCTAAATAAAGCGAGCATCGAATCCGAAGGCCCGATCAATCGAAGCTGATCTTCTGCTAACCAAAGCTGGCATTCGCTAAATAAAAGCGAGCATCGAACCCGAAGGTCGGATCAACCGAAGCTGATCTTCTGCTATCCAAAGCAGGCATTCGCTAAATAAAAGCGAGCATCGAACCCGAAGGTTGGATCAAGCGAAGCGTATCTTCTGCTATCCAAAGCAGGCATTCGCTAAATAAAAGCGAGCATTGAACCCGAAGGCCGGATCAACCGAAGATGATCTTCTGCTATCCGAAGCAGGCATTCGCTAAATAAAACGAGCATCGAACCCGAAGGCCCGATCAATCGAATCTGATCTTCTGCTAAACAAAGCTAGCATTCGCTAAATAAATGCGAGCATCGAACTCGAAGGTCAGATCAACCGAAGCTGATCTTCTGCTATCCAAAGCAGGCATTCGCTAAATAAAAGCGAGCATCGAACCCGAAGGCCCGATCAACCGAAGTTGATCTTCTGCTAACAAAAGCAGGCAATCGCTAAATAAAAGCGAGCTTCGAACCCGAAGGTCGGATCATCCGAAGCTGATCTTTTGCTCCTAGAAGAAGGCATTCGCTAAATAAAGCTAGCATCGAACCCGAAGGCCCGATCGATCGAAGTTGATCTTATGCTAACCAAAGCAGGCATTCGCTAAATAAAATCGAGCATCAAACCCGAAGGTCGGATCAACCTAAGCTGATTCTGCTATCCAAAGTAGGCATTCGCTAAATAAAAGCGAGCATCGAACCCGAAGTCTTCCACCACATCACTCTGCCGTCACGCACACGCATCGACCCAGCAAACCGAGCCAACTGGCTCTTTGCCTTACCAGCTGCTGCGGATCACGTGCCGGTACATGATGATCAGCCAAACGCCGCAGTGGACGAGATGCAGGACGCCATGGATGCCGCAGAGCATGCCCAGGACATCCCCGAGACTTCCACCCGACAGCAGGCAGCCCCCGCTGCCACACTGGAGGACGTCCTATTTGCGATCCACCAGCAGAACCTGATGAACACAGCACTAGAGCGTCAGCAGAAGGCCCAGTACGACGCTCTGCTCGGCACTATTGCTGCCAACCATGCGGCCACTAATGAGCGGGTTAGCGAACTCTTTGGCGAAGTCCGCGGCGAGCTTGAGGCACTCCGCCTCAGCATTACTGCTACCTCCGGTACCGGCTCTGACCCCGACGCGACTCCCTCCAGACGCCGCTCTCGCACCAGAGGCCGAGCCCGCGATCACCAGCAGCCGTAGTTTGCTTTTATGTTGTTTTTCAGTTTTAGTCTTGTACTGTATCTATACCGCTATTATATCACAACATTGAGGACAATGTCTGATATAGTGTGGGAGAGGTACTTTTCATTTCATTTCATTTCAATGTACTTTCAATTCTGTTGTATTCCTTTTAGAAAATCAATGAAACGAGCAATTCTGTGCGTTATCTTCTTGAATATCGAGTTTTCCCCGATTATTAAGCCATACTAGAAAAATCCTTAAATTACTCGCATTACCCGACTGACCACCGAATGGTTCGTAATTACGAGGCCGAGAACGATTAAACAAGACCAATACAATCTTGACATCTTCGACCCCCTGCTTAAGAAATTCCATCCGATCACCATTGCGAGTGCACCTTTAGTTTCAGTTCAAAAATAACCCCAGTAGTTTATACTAGCAGTCAGCACCGTCTGAACACAAACCACGTGGGGAGCCGATGAATATAAGCGTTTGATGCCTAATCAATAATGATCCTTCGTATCTCAATGCAAAATGAAAAGACATTGCACCAAAGTACACGGTCGCAGATAATAAACGAGAAATATGAGAAGGACTCCGTTCCGGGTTGGTTCAGAGGCACTGGTTCTGAACTCGGTAGGGCGTGCTACGGCTCGATCCCCCACAACCTCCGCATCGGATAAAACATGAAGGGGTACCACACTCGTGTACCAGACCCCGTGCTAAAAAAGGATCAAAATCGCTAACCGGCTACTCCACTACGTGCGTGCGAAGGCAAAGGGCTTAATGTGACTGCGCCAGAACGAACCGGGTGAAATACGATCGAAAAACTCTAGGTGAAATCGCAATGTGATTGTCGACTGTTTCGCTTGACGGGAAGTAGACGACGTAGCCTGTTGCTTATGTCATTAGTGTATCGGTAGTGTTCTATCAAAGTACCGGACTATCCGACAGAACGATCCACCGGACGGTTTGCTATGAGTATGCGCGAATAAAATCTTGTCCGCCGATTTTCAACCGACTATTTGCTTGAGGACAAGCAAAGGTTTAAGTTTGGGGAAGTTTGATGACGAGAAAACGCATCGGTTATATCGCTAGATTTCATTGACTTTTACCGCGCATTCACCGTTTTAACGCTCGATTCCTCGAGTTTTTTCTTACTATTTTGCAGGTACATCGATATGTGAGGCCAAATCAAGAATTAAGAAGAAAAGAACAAAGAAACCACAAGAAATGAAGCAAGACAGAAGCCTGCATAAAACTCTGCATAATTTGTTACGACCACGGTCGTTACAAGGGTGTCACGACCGTGACACCTTACTTTGGGACCTCACGACCGTGAGGAATGAGTGACGACCGTGACACTTGAAAACATAAGACAACGAGCGTGAAGACCTTGTCACGCCCGTGACAAGGATATAACTTGATTCTTTTGACTCAGACTACGTCAAAGTCACCAGTGAAGCCACTCCTCCTAGTAATTCTCACGTGAGGGAGATTTCTCCCACTTTCTGCTGCCACTTTCCAACATTTTCTCAACCACTTCAGCAAAGCCCAAGAAGCAAAAGACCCAGGACCAGCCCATTGGAAGCTCTATAAATAGGACCAGCTCAGGAGGATTGAGGGACAGACTTCAGTATCCAAATTTCCTGCGGAAGCTCTGCCGAATTACCTTACCATCAGATTTATTATTCCAGCATTTTATTTTCTGCCTTGTTTTATTTGTATCCAAACCAACCGTGTAACAATTTCCAACATTAGGGAATTGTTATACCTTTATTTGTTTCCAGCCTTCAGCATTTCGTTTTAATTTTTATTTCCGCCTACTCCAAGCCTTCCGGTCTGTGGAAGAAGGAGTCTACTCAGATATTTGTTAATCAGGTTTTTTTCAGTTATTGCAATTTAATTTATTTAATTTATTTATAATGTCCAATTATTTCTCTGCCATTAGTAAGCTAATAAATAACTCTGAGTCTGATTTAACCTCGATGAGTAGCTAAATACCTTAGGGCGGTATGTAGTTATAACTAACTTAACCGGTAAAATATAACCATGGGCTAAAATAATTAATCGCTTAACATTCTGGCTGATACTTTTTAATTAAATTCGACCTTTTCGTTACGAGAGTAAGAAAAGGGTATTAGGTTGGGTCAAGACCACGAGAGTGTGAGATTTTAACCAGATAGCTAAAGTTAGGCATTTAAATTAAATACAGCGAGAGCGCTTTAAGATAAATTAGAATTATTTAGTTTCCAAAAATTATCTCTAAACACTTATGGGCTAGCGAGAGCAGGCATAGGGCTTTAGGGATAAGATCTGATTCAAGACCACGAGAGTGTGAGTTGAGGGTATTCAAACTAGTAATCTCTACCGAGTAGATTAAGTGAACACCTTCATAGGCCTAGGTTAGATTGACCCACCTAAGTTAGTATAATTACATACCGACCGTTTTAGTATTATTTTATTAAAAACTTGAATTTAATTCCGCCTTCAATAGTCTTAGAAAACCAACAACAATCGTGACAACTACTCGCCTTAGCTAAACTAGAAGTTCATCTAGCACTACGTAACGATAGAATCCCTGTGGATCGATAATCTTAAATATTACTTCGATAGGCTGTGCACTTGCAGTAAGATACCGCTAGACGCATAAGTAGACACGTCTTTAGCCCATCAAGTTTTTGGCGCCGTTGCCGGGGATTCCTTAATTTAGTTACTAGTGCACTTAGGTAGCATTGTCTAGACTAAGGTATCAACTATTTAATTTAATCTAATCTCCGAGTGTATGCCACGTACTCGCTCTAAAAGCGAAGACTTGCAACCTCTAATCCCTGAATCGGAACGCTTCTTACACGTAAGAAGACGTATACTCGATTTCGAAAATAATTCCAACATTCCAGATCTTCAATTAGATCCGCCTGAACCAGTCGTAAAATCAGAAAACGCAGGAATGGCTGAAGAACAAGCTCATCCACTCAAGTATTACGCTAATCCTTCGCAAGGTGAACCGCATTCAAGCATTGCAGCACCGGCTATCAACCGAAACGATTTCGAACTAAAACCATCATTGATATCAGCCGTGCAACAAAACCAATTCGCCGGAAATCCTACCGAGGATCCAAATCTTCATCTTTCGATCTTTGTGCAATATGCAGATACCGTAAAAGCCAATGGAGTTACCCAAGAAGCTATTAGACTACGTTTATTTCCTTTTTCGCTTCGAGACAGAGCAAGAGCATGGCTTCAATCTCTGCCTTCAAACTCAGTAACTACGTGGGAACAGCTTAAGAAAGTTTTCTTGAATAGGTATTTTCCACCTAGCAAGACAGCTATGCTGAGAGCTCAGATCAACGGATTTAAGCAAAGAGAAAGTGAATCATTATTCGAAGCTTGGGAACGCTATAAGGATCTACTTAGGCTTTGTCCACATCACGGATTAGTAGAATGGATGGTCATCCATACCTTCTATAATGGACTCTTGTACAATACAAGAATGACAATTGACGCTGCCGCGGGTGGTGCATTGATGGACAAAGAATATAGTGATGCCTATGCACTTATCGAAAGTATGGCTCAGAATCATTACCTTTGGGGAAGCGAAAGAGTCGCAACTGAGAAACCAACAAAGGGAGGTATGTACGAAGTAAGTAGTATGGACCAAGTCAATGCGAAGTTTGACCAACTAAGCCAAAAGATCGATAACTTGGCCATAACACCTGCAGCCACCGTGGCTGCAGTAACACCTAACTGTGAGTTATGTGGAGTCCCAGGACACGAAGTCTCTGATTGTCAACTATTGACAGGAACTCCCACTGATCAAGTGAATTATGCTCAAGGAAACCCTTACTCAAACACATACAACCCAGGTTGGAAGAATCATCCGAATTTCTCCTATAAGAGTAACAATGCTTATTACGCACCAGGTCAAGCACCAGCTACATCACCAGGATATCAAAAGACTGCTCCTAATATCCCTAAAAAATCGAACCTTGAATTGATGATGGAGAGCTTTATAGCTAGCCAATCTCAGACGAACAAGGACTTCCTAAACCAAAACATCCACACTAGCGAGCAGATTAAACAATTAGTGAGCAAAGTAGACGCACTAGCTACGCATAACAAAATGCTTGAAACTCAGATTTCACAAGTAGCTCAACAACAAGCGCCTACTGCTGCACCAGCTGGAGTATTCCCTGGACAACCTCAACCTAATCCGAAAGGACATGCTAACGCTGTAATATTAAGAAGTGGCAAGGAACTTGACGGACCTACCGATCCGAGACTTGACAATCCAGCCATGTACCAAAAACCGGATAAACCGACTGAAGTGGTGAATGATCCAGAAGAAAAGGAAGATGAAAGTCAAGAGGTAGTGGAGAAAGAACAACCTTATGTGCCTCCACCACCCTATAAACCACCAATTCCGTACCCTCAGAGACTAATAAGTTCTAAGACGACGGGTCAATTTAAGAAATTTGTAGAACTTCTGAAACAGTTGAATATTACTATTCCGTTTACAGAAGCAATTACCCAAATACCCTCGTATGCCAAGTTTCTAAAAGAGATCTTATCCAATAAGAAAAAGATAGAGGATAACGGAACAGTTACACTCACTGCCGAGTGTAGCGCCATAATCCAGAATAACATGCCTCCTAAGCTAAAAGATCCAGGAAGTTTCTCTATACCCTGTGTAATAGGAAAATTCGTCATTGACAAAGCTCTATGCGATTTAGGAGCCAGTATCAGTGTTATGCCCTTAACGATTTGCAAAAGGCTAGACATGGGAGAACTAAGACCAACTAAAATGTCCGTTCAACTAGCCGATCGCTCTGTTAAATATCCTGTAGGCATACTAGAAAACGTCCCAGTACGTATAGGACAATTCTACATTCCTACTGATTTTATAATCATGGACATCTCTGAAGACTCCACTACACCTATCATACTAGGAAGACCATTCTTAGCTACCGCCGGAGCTATAATAGACGTAAAAAGAGGAAAGCTAACCTTTGAAGTAGGTGAAGAGAAAGTTGAATTTGTTTTAACACAATTCTTACAATCACCAGCTATAGAGGATACATGCTATCTAATGGACGTAATTGACGAATGTGTAAGAGAAATGGAACTGGAGGAGACCACTTATTCTGAAATAATGAAAATTCAAATCCCTCCAATTCTCGAAGATGATAATTGGCAAAAACCGTATCAGGATAATAGTCTGAGCGAAAGCTTAGCACTTACACCGGATCCCATGCCAAGTAAAGATAAACCTACATTAGGATTAAAAACTTTACCTAAAAACCTAAGGTACGAATTCTTAGACGTTGAATGTAAAAGACCAGTTATAGTGAATTCCAGTTTAGGCACTATAGAGACAAAGAAACTTTTAGATGTCTTGAAGAAATATCCAACTGCATTAGGATATAACATATCTGATCTCAAAGGAATATGTCCTTCAGTTTGCATGCATCGCATTCTGCTAGAAGAAGATTGCAGAACCTCCAGAGAAGCTCAAAGAAGAATAAACCCAACCCTTAGCACTGTAGTAAAGGAAGAAGTCAAGAAATTATTAGACGCCGGGATAATATACCCAATCTCTGATAGTGAATGGGTTAGTCCAATACATGTAGTGCCAAAGAAGGGAGGTATCACTGTTGTAAAAAACGCTCAAGGCGAATCGATATCGCAAAGAGTAGTGACGGGATATAGAGTGTGCATAGATTATCGTAAACTAAACAAAGCCACTCGAAAAGATCATTTCCCACTACCTTTCATAGATCAAATGTTAGAACGATTAGCCAAGCATTCTTACTTCTGTTACCTTGATGGTTACTCAGGATTTTTCCAAATCCCTATCCATCCTGATGATCAAGAGAAGACCACGTTCACATGTCCTTATGGAACGTTCGCTTATAGGCGAATGCCCTTTGGATTGTGCAACGCCCCTGCAACCTTTCAAAGATGCATGATGTCAATCTTCGCAGATTTTATAGACAACATCATGGAAGTGTTCATGGACGACTTCTCTGTATGCGGGCAAAGCTTTGAAGGATGTCTATCAAACTTAGAAATGGTGTTAGAAAGATGTGTAAAAGTGAATCTCGTGCTTAACTGGGAGAAATGTCATTTTATGGTCAACGAAGGAATAGTATTAGGTCATGTGATATCAGATAAGGGAATTGAAGTCGATAAAGCTAAGATTGAAGTAATAAAAGATCTTCAACCTCCTAAAACCGTTCGAGAAATACGAAGCTTTTTAGGACACGCCGGTTTCTACCGACGATTCATTAAAGATTTCTCGAAAATCACTAAACCTCTTACTGGTTTATTAATGAAAGACGCTGACTTCATATTCAATGAAGATTGTCTTAAAGCATTCGAAACTCTAAAAACAGCCCTCATCACCGCACCAATCATGCAACCCCCTGACTGGAGATTACCTTTTGAAATCATGTGCGATGCGAGTGACTATGCTGTGGGCGCAGTCCTGGGTCAGAGAAAAGAAAAGAAACTCCATGCGATTTACTATGCAAGTAGAACCTTGGATTCTGCCCAGATGAACTACGCCACTACAGAAAAAGAATTGCTGGCAGTTGTCTTTGCGCTTGACAAATTCCGCTCTTACCTAGTTGGAGCGAAAATAATCATTTACACGGACCACGCTGCTATCCGATATCTATTAACTAAGAAGGATGCTAAGCCAAGACTCTTAAGATGGATTTTACTTCTACAAGAGTTTGATCTAGAAATAAAAGACAAAAAAGGTACCGAAAACGTCGTAGCGGACCATCTATCTAGAATAGAAGGTATTAAACCCGAACAAGTGCCGATCAACGATGATTTTCCGTATGAACAGCTGATAGCGCAAATAGGAAGCGACCTGGCGCAGTTAGACATAAATGAACCAGAACCCGTGGAAATAATACAGACAACTGTAGGACTGCCATGGTACGCTGACATTGTCAACTACCTAGCCGCAGGAGCTCTTCCACCAGATCTAACCTATCAGCAGAAAAAGAAGTTCTTTCATAACCTGAAACAGTACTATTGGGATGAACCATTATTGTTCAAACGAGGACCGGATGGAATCTTTCGCCGATGTATTCCCGAAGAAGAAATAGAAGACGTCATTATTCAATGTCATTCATCTCCTTATGGTGGACATGCGAGCACTTCCAAAACCTGTGCAAAAATCTTGCAAGCCGGCTTATACTGGCCTAGTCTATGGAAGGATGTCCACATCGCTGTTATAAGTTGCGATCGGTGTCAACGCACCGGCAATATTTCAAGAAGAGATGAAATGCCCCAAAAGGGAATTTTGGAAGTAGAAATCTTCGACGTCTGGGGAATAGATTTCATGGGACCATTCCCATCATCTTTCGGTAATAATTACATACTCGTAGCCGTTGACTATGTCTCAAAATGGATCGAAGCCATAGCTTCTCCTACAAATGATGCACGAGTAGTAATAAAGCTTTTCAAAAACATAATCTTTCCCAGATTTGGTGTACCTCGACTCGTCATAAGTGACGGTGGCTCACACTTCATTTCGAAAATCTTTGACAAATTACTATCTAAATATGGAGTGAGACACCGTGTGGCTACACCATATCACCCACAAACAAGTGGACAGGTCGAAGTCTCAAACCGAGAGATTAAACAAATCCTAGAAAAGACTGTCGCCATATCTCGGAAAGATTGGTCATCTAAACTTAATGAAGCTCTATGGGCTTATAGGACCGCTTACAAGACTCCCATAGGTACTACACCTTTCAAACTAGTTTATGGAAAGTCTTGCCACCTCCCAGTAGAACTAGAACACAAAGCTTATTGGGCGATCAAAACTCTCAATATGAACTATAGTGCTGCAGGAGAAAAGCGAATCCTAGACATCAACGAATTAGAAGAACTAAGGTTAGATGCATATGAAAATGCTAAGCTATATAAGGAAAGAACCAAGCGATGGCATGATAAACGCCTATCTAAGAAAGAATTCAGTGTGGGAGACGTTGTACTCCTCTTTAATTCAAGACTTAGGCTCTTTCCTGGGAAACTAAAGTCTCGATGGTCGGGACCCTTTGATATAACTAAAGTATTCCCAAGTGGAGCAATAGAAATCAAGGGTAGGAACAATGAACCATTCATAGTAAACGGACAGCGCCTAAAACATTATCATAAAGTTGAAAATAGAGCCTATACGAATGATCTAAAACTTTTGAAATTGTCCGATAATTCCCCTGATTAGTCTAAACCTCAGCGTTACGTCAGGCTTTTGACAATAAAAACAGCGCTTAGTGGGAGGCAACCCATTTTCTTAGTTATCTATTTTAAACTATCCTTTTCCTTTTTGAGCATTTTTAATTATCGTTATTACTATTTGTTTAAATGGTTTTGATAGTTTTATTTTACATTACATTTATAGCCATTACATTTTAGCATTTCATTTTTCTTATTTTTTCCTAAATCACTTTTTACAGATTTTCTAAAGTCTTTTCCACTGAATTGTTTCCACCGTATTTTCACTGACTATGGCTAACCAACCTATTAACTATATGGAAACCCAATTTAGAGGTAGGAACCAAAGAATAAAGTTCGAAGAGTTATCACAGAGGCAAATGGATTTGACCCTGTACCCAAATGAAAAGACTATGGAAACCTTAGGTATACATGAGAGCATGATATACCTGTTCAACCGACTCGGATGGGAAAATGCAATGATCCAACACAAGTTTGCGACTTACCGAGAGCTCACCCTTGAGTTCCTTAGTTCCCTACTTTACCTACCCGAGCGCGGTTTTGGTTCTAGGAAAGGATTCATTAGTTTCCGCCTATTCGGAATAGAATACGACTTTAACCACAAAGAACTAGCTGACCTATTAGGATTCCCTAGTGGACCTTTCGCCTTTACTACCACACAGGTAGAATTGATGGATGTGGAGCTAGATTTTTTTTGGGGAACTCTGACCGGAAACTACCACCCTGAACCAAATGATATGAACAATGATGAAATCCATAACCCTGCTCTTCGCTACTTCCACAAATTCCTCGCCCATACCTTCTTTGGAAAAGAAGAAAATATTACCGGAGTCTCTAAGGATGAATTATTTATTATGTCATGTTTCAATACTGGACAGTGTGTTAATGGTGTCCCTTTCATGATGCAAACCTTCACCCGCATCCAAGATGAACCTGAATTACCTATAGTGGTAGGAGGTCTTGTAACCATGATTGCTGATGCCTTAGGACTTAGGTACCAACTGGACAGGTGCACCCGTCTGGGAACCGTACGCCTGATGAACCTTAAATTCTGCTTCAATAGACATATTATAAGGAATTTAGGACGCCCACCTTTTGAGTACCTGATCCGGAACACAGTAGTCACCCTGTTCACATTGCCCAATCATGCAAAAGTAGGTGTTCATAATAAGGATAATTGGCTTTATGAGTTAACCCCACCTGTTTATCCAGCCACTCCTGAAACACCTCAGTCTCACAGGATAACAGATGATGTAATGACCGCTGTTGAAACCGACCCCGAGACACCTCCTGGATACTATGACATTGACCCAACTGACAAAGTTCATGAAACCCCTGGAGCGAATCACGGAGAGTACGCTAACAACTTGCAGAACATCATGCACACTCTCAATGCCTATCAAGCCGACATTAATCTATTCAGAGAAGACATTAAGAGTATGCGATTGGACATCGTGGGATTGACTGACATGGCCTGCAAACAGTTCTATCATCTGGACTCCGCCATCGAAGATCTGAAGAAACGCCTTTGAACCGGCTATCAGTGATTTATTTTATCAACTCTTTTCTCATTATTTTTTATCATTATTCTCATTTCCAGTTGAATTTATTTTTCGCAACGATTTCATAACATAATTTGAGTTTATGTAATTTCAATTTTTCTTAATACCATGCACTTTTTATTTTCAATTGATTCTTCATTTTAGCAGCTTAAATAATTTTTCTATTTCTTTTCTATACACTGTGTTACCGTATACTGTATTGACTGCAATATTCTATCTCAGATTCGTGTACTACTGTTTTGAAATTGCTGTATATCATGGTGTGTGTTACTATAGTGCTACTAAATAAACTATATTATTATTATTAAATTAAAAATAACGTGACACAATATGCTTTCCTGGAAATTATTCAGCACCACACAAGCCTCACGGTCGTCACGCCCCCCTTACGATCGTGACATGCGCAATTAGCGCGTCACGACCGTCACGATCTAGTCACGACCGTGACTACCTCTATACCAGAGGTCGTGAGAAACAGAACTGTTTCTTCATCGTGTCCACCCCTCTTCTCCCTCCATAACCTATCTAACACTTCCCCCACTCATTCCCAAACCGTCAAAACCTTTCCACTACCCCATTAATCCACCACTACCAGTAACTATTTCAACTCCACTGTCCCGTATTTAATCCGAACAACAACTCCCTCATTCTACCACTCTTCTTCCACAAACTTCACAAAACACCCTTCCACCCTCTCCCTTCACATTTGCATGTTATGGATTCTATCGTTTTCAGAGAAGGAGAAGCAGGAGAAACCCAGCGAGACCGTTTCGTCCGCTTCGAGAACCGCGGTCTGCAGCCCACCCGGTACATTTCTACCGACTGTCTGCAAGAACTCGGTATGCTGCCCAGCGTCCAAAACCTATTGCAGAAGGTTGGCCTGTGGGACCTCTGTCACCAGCCACAGCCTACCTTCGAACTCCTGACGCTGGAGTTCCTCAGTTCCTACTGCTACATCACCCCTCATGGTTCGCAGAGCCAGCTTACCGGCAACGTATCATTCAGACTGCTTGGCCAGGAGTTCAACCTCACACAAACCAGGATTGCAGAGCTGTTAGGTTTCCACCACGGCACCGAAGCCCACCGTCGCGTGCCCGACAACTTCAGTGAACAAGCATTCACACTGTGGCGCGACCTCACCAACACCCAAGCGACCACCTTCCAGAGCCTCAACGCCACTCATATCCACAACCCGGCTATCCGCTACTTTCACCGGGTCCTCTGCAACACCATCTTTGCTCGAGAGAGCAACCACAAGCTCAACTCAAAGGAGCTCCTGTTTCTGTACTGTGCCCTGCATGACGAGCCAATCAATGCTGCCCCCTTTATGCTCTACCACATCCAGGCCATCGCGCACCGTGGCTCATCCCCGTTCTTCATTGGAGGCATTATCACCACCCTCGCCATTCAGCTGGGGCTTGGTGACGCGCTCGCTGATCTGCCGCACCTCGCCCCCGATTTCCTGACCATGAGCTACTGCCGGTCCGCCCACCTGATCGCGCAGCGAGAGGATGGCAGGTACAGCCCTGTCGTCAATGGCACCGTCTTCCACCACATCACTCTGCCGTCACGCACACGCATCGACCCAGCAAACCGAGCCAACTGGCTCTTTGCCTTACCAGCTGCTGCGGATCACGTGCCGGTACATGATGATCAGCCAAACGCCGCAGTGGACGAGATGCAGGACGCCATGGATGCCGCAGAGCATGCCCAGGACATCCCCGAGACTTCCACCCGACAGCAGGCAGCCCCCGCTGCCACACTGGAGGACGTCCTATTTGCGATCCACCAGCAGAACCTGATGAACGCAGCACTAGAGCGTCAGCAGAAGGCCCAGTACGACGCTCTGCTCGGCACTATTGCTGCCAACCATGCGGCCACTAATGAGCGGGTTAGCGAACTCTTTGGCGAAGTCCGCGGCGAGCTTGAGGCACTCCGCCTCAGCATTACTGCTACCTCCGGTACCGGCTCTGACCCCGACGCGACTCCCTCCAGACGCCGCTCTCGCACCAGAGGCCGAGCCCGCGATCACCAGCAGCCGTAGTTTGCTTTTATGTTGTTTTTCAGTTTTAGTCTTGTACTGTATCTATACCGCTATTATATCACAACATTGAGGACAATGTCTGATATAGTGTGGGAGAGGTACTTTTCATTTCATTTCATTTCAATGTACTTTCAATTCTGTTGTATTCCTTTTAGAAAATCAATGAAACGAGCAATTCTGTGCGTTATCTTCTTGAATATCGAGTTTTCCCCGATTATTAAGCCATACTAGAAAAATCCTTAAATTACTCGCATTACCCGACTGACCACCGAATGGTTCGTAATTACGAGGCCGAGAACGATTAAACAAGACCAATACAATCTTGACATCTTCGACCCCCTGCTTAAGAAATTCCATCCGATCACCATTGCGAGTGCACCTTTAGTTTCAGTTCAAAAATAACCCCAGTAGTTTATACTAGCAGTCAGCACCGTCTGAACACAAACCACGTGGGGAGCCGATGAATATAAGCGTTTGATGCCTAATCAATAATGATCCTTCGTATCTCAATGCAAAATGAAAAGACATTGCACCAAAGTACACGGTCGCAGATAATAAACGAGAAATATGAGAAGGACTCCGTTCCGGGTTGGTTCAGAGGCACTGGTTCTGAACTCGGTAGGGCGTGCTACGGCTCGATCCCCCACAACCTCCGCATCGGATAAAACATGAAGGGGTACCACACTCGTGTACCAGACCCCGTGCTAAAAAAGGATCAAAATCGCTAACCGGCTACTCCACTACGTGCGTGCGAAGGCAAAGGGCTTAATGTGACTGCGCCAGAACGAACCGGGTGAAATACGATCGAAAAACTCTAGGTGAAATCGCAATGTGATTGTCGACTGTTTCGCTTGACGGGAAGTAGACGACGTAGCCTGTTGCTTATGTCATTAGTGTATCGGTAGTGTTCTATCAAAGTACCAGACTATCCGACAGAACGATCCACCGGACGGTTTGCTATGAGTATGCGCGAATAAAATCTTGTCCGCCGATTTTCAACCGACTATTTGCTTGAGGACAAGCAAAGGTTTAAGTTTGGGGAAGTTTGATGACGAGAAAACGCATCGGTTATATCGCTAGATTTCATTGACTTTTACCGCGCATTCACCGTTTTAACGCTCGATTCCTCGAGTTTTTTCTTACTATTTTGCAGGTACATCGATATGTGAGGCCAAATCAAGAATTAAGAAGAAAAGAACAAAGAAACCACAAGAAATGAAGCAAGACAGAAGCCTGCATAAAACTCTGCATAATTTGTTACGACCACGGTCGTTACAAGGGTGTCACGACCGTGACACCTTACTTTGGGACCTCACGACCGTGAGGAATGAGTGACGACCGTGACACTTGAAAACATAAGACAACGAGCGTGAAGACCTTGTCACGCCCGTGACAAGGATATAACTTGATTCTTTTGACTCAGACTACGTCAAAGTCACCAGTGAAGCCACTCCTCCTAGTAATTCTCACGTGAGGGAGATTTCTCCCACTTTCTGCTGCCACTTTCCAACATTTTCTCAACCACTTCAGCAAAGCCCAAGAAGCAAAAGACCCAGGACCAGCCCATTGGAAGCTCTATAAATAGGACCAGCTCAGGAGGATTGAGGGACAGACTTCAGTATCCAAATTTCCTGCGGAAGCTCTGCCGAATTACCTTACCATCAGATTTATTATTCCAGCATTTTATTTTCTGCCTTGTTTTATTTGTATCCAAACCAACCGTGTAACAATTTCCAACATTAGGGAATTGTTATACCTTTATTTGTTTCCAGCCTTCAGCATTTCGTTTTAATTTTTATTTCCGCCTACTCCAAGCCTTCCGGTCTGTGGAAGAAGGAGTCTACTCAGATATTTGTTAATCAGGTTTTTTTCAGTTATTGCAATTTAATTTATTTAATTTATTTATAATGTCCAATTATTTCTCTGCCATTAGTAAGCTAATAAATAACTCTGAGTCTGATTTAACCTCGATGAGTAGCTAAATACCTTAGGGCGGTATGTAGTTATAACTAACTTAACCGGTAAAATATAACCATGGGCTAAAATAATTAATCGCTTAACATTCTGGCTGATACTTTTTAATTAAATTCGACCTTTTCGTTACGAGAGTAAGAAAAGGGTATTAGGTTGGGTCAAGACCACGAGAGTGTGAGATTTTAACCAGATAGCTAAAGTTAGGCATTTAAATTAAATACAGCGAGAGCGCTTTAAGATAAATTAGAATTATTTAGTTTCCAAAAATTATCTCTAAACACTTATGGGCTAGCGAGAGCAGGCATAGGGCTTTAGGGATAAGATCTGATTCAAGACCACGAGAGTGTGAGTTGAGGGTATTCAAACTAGTAATCTCTACCGAGTAGATTAAGTGAACACCTTCATAGGCCTAGGTTAGATTGACCCACCTAAGTTAGTATAATTACATACCGACCGTTTTAGTATTATTTTATTAAAAACTTGAATTTAATTCCGCCTTCAATAGTCTTAGAAAACCAACAACAATCGTGACAACTACTCGCCTTAGCTAAACTAGAAGTTCATCTAGCACTACGTAACGATAGAATCCCTGTGGATCGATAATCTTAAATATTACTTCGATAGGCTGTGCACTTGCAGTAAGATACCGCTAGACGCATAAGTAGACACGTCTTTAGCCCATCACGAACCCGAAGGTCGGATCAACCGAAGCTGATCTTCTGCTATCCAAAGCAGGCATTCGCTAAATAAAAGCGAGCATCGAACCCGAAGGTTGGATCAAGCAAAGCTGATCTTCTGCTATCCAAAGCAGGCATTCGCTAAATAAAAGCGAGCATTGAACCCGAAGGCCGGATCAACCGAAGCTGATCTTCTGCTATCCGAAGCAGGCATTCGCTAAATAAAACGAGCATCGAACCCGAAGGTCAGATCAACCGAACTTGATCTTCTGCTATCCAAAACAGGCATTCGCTAAATAAATGCGAGCATCGAACCCGAAGGCCCGATCAACCGAAGCTGATCTTCTGCTAACCAAAGCAGGCATTCGCTAAATAAAAGCGAGCATCGAACCCGAAGGTCGGATCAACCGAAGCTGATCTTCTGCTATCCAAAGCAGGCATTCGCTAAATAAAAGCGTGCATCGAACCCGAAGGCCCCATCAACCGAAGTTGATCTTCTGCTAACAAAAGCAGGCAGTCGCTAAATAAAAGCGAGCTTCGAACCCGAAGGTCGGATCATCCGAAGCTGATCTTTTGCTCCTAGAAGAAGGCATTCGCTAAATAAAGCTAGCATCGAACCCGAAGGCCCGATCGATCGAAGTTGATCTTATGCTAACCAAAGCAGGCATTCGCTAAATAAAATCGAGCATCAAACCCGAAGGTCGGATCAACCTAAGCTGATTCTGCTATCCAAAGTAGGCATTCGCTAAATAAAAGCGAGCATCGAACCCGAAGGCCCGATCAACTGAAGCTGATCTTCTGCTAAGCAAAGCAGGCATTCGCTAAATAAAAGCAAGCATCGAACCCGAAGGTCGGATCAACCGAACTTGATCTTCTGCTATCCAAAGCAGGCATTCGCTAAATAAAGCGAGCATCGAACCCGAAGGCCCGATCAATCGAAGCTGATCTTCTGCTAACCAAAGCAGGCATTCGCTAAATAAAAGCGAGCATCGAACCCGAAGGCCCGATCAACCAAAGCTGATCTTCTGCTAACCAAACCAGGCATTTGCTAAATAAAAGCAAGCATCAAACCCGAGGGTCGAATCAACCAAACTTGATCTTCTGCTACCCAAAGCAGGCATTCGCTAAATAAAGCGAGCATCGAATCCGAAGGCCCGATCAATCGAAGCTGATCTTCTGCTAACCAAAGCTGGCATTCGCTAAATAAAAGCGAGCATCGAACCCGAAGGTCGGATCAACCGAAGCTGATCTTCTGCTATCCAAAGCAGGCATTCGCTAAATAAAAGCGAGCATCGAACCCGAAGGTTGGATCAAGCGAAGCTGATCTTCTGCTATCCAAAGCAGGCATTCGCTAAATAAAAGCGAGCATTGAACCCGAAGGCCGGATCAACCGAAGATGATCTTCTGCTATCCGAAGCAGGCATTCGCTAAATAAAACGAGCATCGAACCCGAAGGCCCAATCAATCGAATCTGATCTTCTGCTAAACAAAGCTAGCATTCGCTAAATAAATGCGAGCATCGAACTCGAAGGTCAGATCAACCGAAGCTGATCTTCTGCTATCCAAAGCAGGCATTCGCTAAATAAAAGCGAGCATCGAACCCGAAGGCCCGATCAACCGAAGTTGATCTTCTGCTAACAAAAGCAGGCAATCGCTAAATAAAAGCGAGCTTCGAACCCGAAGGTCGGTTCATCCGAAGCTGATCTTTTGCTCCTAGAAGAAGGCATTCGCTAAATAAAGCTAGCATCGAACCCGAAGGCCCGATCGATCGAAGTTGATCTTATGCTAACCAAAGCAGGCATTCGCTAAATAAAATCGAGCATCAAACCCGAAGGTCGGATCAACCTAAGCTGATTCTGCTATCCAAAGTAGGCATTCGCTAAATAAAAGCGAGCATCGAACCCGAAGGTCGGATCAACCGAAGCTGATCTTCTCCTAACCAAAGCAGGCATTCGCTTAATAAAAGCAAGCATCGAACCCGAAGGTCAGATCAACCGAACTTGATCTTCTGCTATCCAAAACAGGCATTCGCTAAATAAAGTGAGCATCGAACCCGAAGGCCCGATCAATCGAAGCTGATCTTCTGCTAACCAAAGCAGGCATTCGCTAAATAAAAGCGAGCATCGAACCCAAAGGTCGGATCAACCGAAGCTGATCTTCTGCTATCCAAAGCAGGCATTCGCTAAATAAAAGCGTGTATCGAACCCGAAGGCCCCATCAACCGAAGTTGATCTTCTGCTAACAAAAGCAGGCAGTCGCTAAATAAAAGCGAGCTTCGAACCCGAAGGTCGGATCATCCGAAGCTGATCTTTTGCTCCTAGAAGAAGGCATTCGCTAAATAAAGCTAGCATCGAACCCGAAGGCCCGATCGATCGAAGTTGATCTTATGCTAACCAAAGCAGGCATTCGCTAAATAAAATCGAGCATCAAACCCGAAGGTCGGATCAACCTAAGCTGATTCTGCTATCCAAAGTAGGCATTCGCTAAATAAAAGCGAGCATCGAACCCGAAGGTCAGATCAACCGAACTTGATCTTCTGCTATCCGAAGCAGGCATTCGCTAAATAAAACGAGCATCGAACCCGAAGGCCCGATCAATCGAAGCTGATCTTCTGCTAAACAAAGCTAGCATTCGCTAAATAAAAGCGAGCATCGAACCCGAAGGTCGGATCAACCGAAGCTGATCTTCTGCTATCCAAAGCAGGCATTCGCTAAATAAAAGCGAGCATCGAACCCGAAGGTCGGATCAACCGAAGTTGATCTTCTGCTAACAAAAGCAGGCAGTCGCTAAATAAAAGCGAGCTTCGAACCCGAAGGTCGGATCATCCGAAGCTGATCTTTTGCTCCTAGAAGAAGGCATTCGCTAAATAAAGCTAGCATCGAACCCGAAGGCCCGATCGATCGAAGTTGATCTTATGCTAACCAAAGCAGGCATTCGCTAAATAAAATCGAGCATCAAACCCGAAGGTCGGATCAACCTAAGCTGATTCTGCTATCCAAAGTAGGCATTCGCTAAATAAAAGCGAGCATCGAACCCGAAGGCCCGATCAACTGAAGCTGATCTTCTGCTAAGCAAAGCAGGCATTCGCTAAATAAAAGCAAGCATCGAACCCGAAGGTCGGATCAACCGAACTTGATCTTCTGCTATCCAAAGCAGGCATTCGCTAAATAAAGCGAGCATCGAACCCGAAGGCCCGATCAATCGAAGCTGATCTTCTGCTAACCAAAGCAGGCATTCGCTAAATAAAAGCGAGCATCGAACCCGAAGGCCCGATCAACCAAAGCTGATCTTCTGCTAACCAAACCAGGCATTTGCTAAATAAAAGCAAGCATCAAACCCGAGGGTCGAATCAACCAAACTTGATCTTCTGCTACCCAAAGCAGGCATTCGCTAAATAAAGCGAGCATCGAATCCGAAGGCCCGATCAATCGAAGCTGATCTTCTGCTAACCAAAGCTGGCATTCGCTAAATAAAAGCGAGCATCGAACCCGAAGGTCGGATCAACCGAAGCTGATCTTCTGCTATCCAAAGCAGGCATTCGCTAAATAAAAGCGAGCATCGAACCCGAAGGTTGGATCAAGCGAAGCTGATCTTCTTCTATCCAAAGCAGGCATTCGCTAAATAAAAGCGAGCATTGAACCCGAAGGCCGGATCAACCGAAGATGATCTTCTGCTATCCGAAGCAGGCATTCGCTAAATAAAACGAGCATCGAACCCGAAGGCCCGATCAATCGAATCTGATCTTCTGCTAAACAAAGCTAGCATTCGCTAAATAAATGCGAGCATCGAACTCGAAGGTCAGATCAACCGAAGCTGATCTTATGCTATCCAAAGCAGGCATTCGCTAAATAAAAGCGAGCATCGAACCCGAAGGCCCGATCAACCGAAGTTGATCTTCTGCTAACAAAAGCAGGCAATCGCTAAATAAAAGCGAGCTTCGAACCCGAAGGTCGGATCATCCGAAGCTGATCTTTTGCTCCTAGAAGAAGGCATTCGCTAAATAAAGCTAGCATCGAACCCGAAGGCCCGATCGATCGAAGTTAATCTTATGCTAACCAAAGCAGGCATTCGCTAAATAAAATCGAGCATCAAACCCGAAGGTCGGATCAACCTAAGCTGATTCTGCTATCCAAAGCAGGCATTCGCTAAATAAAAGCGAGCATCGAACCCGAAGGCCCGATCAACTGAAGCTGATCTCCTGCTAAGCAAAGCAGGCATTCGCTAAATAAAAGCAAGCATCGAACCCGAAGGTCGGATCAACCGAACTTGATCTTCTGCTATCCAAAGCAGGCATTCGCTAAATAAAGCGAGTGTCGAACCCGAAGGCCCGATCAATTGAAGCTGATCTTCTGCTAACCAAAGCAGGCATTCGCTAAATATAAGCGAGCATCGAACCCGAAGGCCCGATCAACCAAAGCTGATCTTCTGCTAACCAAACCAGGCATTCGCTAAATAAAATCAAGCATCAAACCCGAGGGTCGAATCAACCAAACTTGATCTTCTGCTATCCAAAACAGGCATTCGCTAAATAAAGCGAGCATCGAATCCGAAGGCCCGATCAATCGAAGCTGATCTTCTGCTAACCAAAGCTGGCATTCGCTAAATAAAAGCGAGCATCGAACCCGAAGGTTGGATCAAGCGAAGCTGATCTTCTGCTATCCAAAGCAGGCATTCGCTAAATAAAAGCGAGCATTGAACCCGAAGGCCGGATCAACCGAAGATGATCTTCTGCTATCCGAAGCAGGCATTCGCTAAATAAAACGAGCATCGAACCCGAAGGCCCGATCAATCGAATCTGATCTTCTGCTAAACAAAGCAAGCATTCGCTAAATAAATGCGAGCATCGAACTCGAAGGTCAGATCAACCGAAGCTGATCTTCTGCTATCCAAAGCAGGCATTCGCTAAATAAAAGCGAGCATCGAACCCGAAGGCCCGATCAACCGAAGTTGATCTTCTGCTAACAAAAGCAGGCAGTCGCTAAATAAAAGCGAGCTTCGAACCCAAAGGTCGGATCATCCGAAGCTGATCTTCTGCTCCTCGAAGAAGGCATTCGCTAAATAAAGCTAGCATCGAACCCGAAGGCCCGATCGATCAAAGTTAATCTTATGCTATCCAAAGCAGGCATTCGCTAAATAAAATCGAGCATCGAACCCGAAGGTCGGATCAACCTAAGCTGATCTTCTGCTATCCAAAGCAGGCATTCGCTAAATAAAAGCGAGCATCGAACCCGAAGGCCCGATCAACTGAAGCTGATCTTCTGCTAAGCAAAGCAGGCATTCGCTAAATAAAAGCAAGCATCGAACCCGAAGGTCGGATCAAGCGAAGCTGATCTTCTGCTATCCAAAGCAGGCATTCGCTAAATAAAAGAGAGCATCGAACCCGAAGGCCCGATCAACCGAAGTTGAACTTCTGCTAACCAAAGCAGGCATTCGCTAAATAAAAGCGAGCATCGAACCCGAAGGTCGGATCAACCGAAGCTGATCTTCTGCTAACCAAAGCAGGCATTCGCTTAATAAAAGCAAGCATCGAACCCGAAGGTCAGATCAACCGAACATGATCTTCTGCTATCCAAAACAGGCATTCGCTAAATAAAGTGAGCATCGAACCCGAAGGCCCGATCAATCGAAGCTGATCTTCTGCTAACCAAAGCAGGCATTCGCTAAATAAAAGCGAGCATCGAACCCGAAGGTCGGATCAACCGAAGCTGATCTTCTGCTATCCAAAGCAGGCATTCGCTAAATAAAAGCGTGCATCGAACCCGAAGGCCCCATCAACCGAAGTTGATCTTCTGCTAACAAAAGCAGGCATTCGCTAAATAAAAGCGAGCATCGAACCCGAAGGTCGGATCAACCGAAGCTGATCTTCTGCTCCTCGAAGCAGGCATTCGATAAATAAAGCTAGCATCGAACCCGAAGGCCCGATATTTCGAAGCTGATCTTATGCTAACCAAAGCAGGCATTTGCTAAATAAAAGCGAGCATCGAACCTGAAGGTCGGATCAACCGAAGTTGATCTTCTGCTAACCAAAGCACGCATTCGCTTAATAAAAGCAAGCATCGAACCCGAAGGTCAGATCAACCGAACTTGATCTTCTGCTATCCAAAACAGGCATTCGCTAAATAAAGCGAGCTTCGAATCCGAAGGCCCGATCAATCGAAGCTGATCTTCTGCTAACCAAAGCAGGCATTCGCTATATAAAAGCGAGCATCGAACCCGAAGGTCGGATCAAGCGAAGCTGATCTTCTGCTATCCAAATCAGGCATTCGCTAAATAAAAGCGAGCATCGAACCCGAAGGCCCGATCAACCGAAGTTGATCTTCTGCTAACAAAAGCAGGCAGTCGCTAAATAAAAGCGAGCTTCGAACCCAAAGGTCGGATCATCCGAAGCTGATCTTCTGCTCCTCGAAGAAGGCATTCGCTAAATAAAGCTAGCATGAACCCGAAGGTCTGATCGATCAAAGTTGATCTTATGCTAACCAAAGCAGGCATTCGCTAAATAAAATCGAGCATCGAACCCGAAGGTCGGATCAACCTAAGCTGATCTTCTGCTATCCAAAGCAGGCATTCGCTAAATAAAAGCGAGCATCGAACCCGAAGGCCCGATCAACTGAAGCTGATCTTCTGCTAAGCAAAGCAGGCATTCGCTAAATAAAAGCAAGCATCGAACCCGAAGGTCGGATCAACCGAACTTGATCTTCTGCTATCCAAAGCAGGAATTCGCTAAATAAAGCGAGTATCGAATCCGAAGGCCCGATCAATCGAAGCTGATCTTCTGCTAACCAAAGCTGGCATTCGCTAAATAAAAGCGAGCATCGAACCCGAAGGTCGGATCAACCGAAGCTGATCTTCTGCTATCCAAAGCAGGCATTCGCTAAATAAAAGCGAGCATCGAACCCGAAGGCCCGATCAACTGAAGTTGATGTTCTGCTAACAAAAGCAGGCATTCGCTAAATAAAAGCGAGCATCGAACCCGAAGGTCGGATCGACCGAAGCTGATCTTCTGCTCCTCGAAGCAGGCATTCGCTAAATAAAGCTTGCATCGAACCCGAAGGCCCGATCAATCGAAGTTGATCTTATGCTAACCAAAGCTGGCATTCGCTAAATAAAATCGACCATCAAACTCGAAGGCCGAATCAACCTACGCTGATCTTCTGCTATCCAAAGTAGGCATTTGCTAAATAAAAGCGAGCATCGAACCCGAAGGCCCGATCAACTGAAGCTGATCTTCTGCTAACCAAAGCAGGCATTCGCTTAATAAAAGCCAGTATCAAACCCGAAGGTCGGATCAACCGAACTTGATCTTCTGCTATCCAAAGGAGGCATTCGCTATATAAAAGCGAGCATCGAACCCGAAGGTCCGATCAACCAAAGCTGATCTTCTACTATCCAAAGCAGGCATTCGCTAAATAAAAGCGAGCATCGAACCCGAAGGCCGGATCAACCGAAGCTGATCTTCTGCTATCCGAAGCAGGCATTCGCTAAATAAAAGCGAGCCTCGAACCTGAAGGCCCGATCAACCGAAGCTGATCTTCTGCTAACGAAAGCAGGCATTCGCTAAATAAAAGCAAGCATCGAACCCGAAGGTCGGATCAACCGAACTTGATCTTCTGCTATCCAAAGCAGGCATTCGCTAAATAAAGCGAGCATCGAACCCGAAGGCCCGATCAATCGAAGTTGATCTTCTGCTAACCAAAGCAGGCATTCGCTTAATAAAAGCAAGCATCGAACCCGAAGGTCGGATCAACCGAACTTGATCTTCTGTTATCCAAAACAGGCATTCGCTAAATAAAGTGAATATCGAACCCGAAGGCCCGATCAATCGAAGCTGATCTTCTGCTAACCAAAGCAGGCATTCGCTAAATAAAAGCGAGCATCGAACCCGAAGGTCGGATCAACCGAAGCTGATATTCTGCTATCCAAAGCAGGCATTCGCTAAATAAAAGCGTGCATCGAACCCGAAGGCCCCATCAACCGAAGTTGATCTTCTGCTAACAAAAGCAGGCATTCGCTAAATAAAAGCGAGCATCGAACCCGAAGGTCGGATCGACCGAAGCTGATCTTCTGCTCCTCGAAGCAGGCATTTGCTAAATAAAGCTTGCATCGAACCCGAAGGCCCGATCAATCGAAGTTGATCTTATGCTAACCAAAGCTGGAATTCGCTAAATAAAATCGAGCATCGAACTCGAAGGCCGAATCAACCTACGCTGATCTTCTGCTATCCAAAGTAGGCATTTGCTAAATAAAAGCGAGCATCGAACCCGAAGGCCCGATCAACTGAAGCTGATCTTCTGCTAACCAAAGCAGGCATTCGCTTAATAAAAGCCAGCATCAAACCCGAAGGTCGGATCAACCGAACTTGATCTTCTGCTATCCAAAGGAGGCATTCGCTATATAAAAGCGAGCATCGAACCCGAAGGTCCGATCAACCAAAGCTGATCTTCTACTATCCAAAGCAGGCATTCGCTAAATAAAAGAGAGCATCGAACCCGAAGGCCGGATCAACCGAAGCTGATCTTCTGCTATCCGAAGCAGGCATTCGCTAAATAAAAGCGTGCATCGAACCCGAAGGCCCCATCAACCGAAGTTGATCTTCTGCTAACAAAAGCAGGCATTCGCTAAATAAAAGCGAGCATCGAACCCGAAGGTCGGATCGACCGAAGCTGATCTTCTGCTCCTCGAAGCAGGCATTTGCTAAATAAAGCTTGCATCGAACCCGAAGGCCCGATCAATCGAAGTTGATCTTATGCTAACCAAAGCTGGAATTCGCTAAATAAAATCGAGCATCGAACTCGAAGGCCGAATCAACCTACGCTGATCTTCTGCTATCCAAAGTAGGCATTTGCTAAATAAAAGCGAGCATCGAACCCGAAGGCCCGATCAACTGAAGCTGATCTTCTGCTAACCAAAGCAGGCATTCGCTTAATAAAAGCCAGCATCAAACCCGAAGGTCGGATCAACCGAACTTGATCTTCTGCTATCCAAAGGAGGCATTCGCTATATAAAAGCGAGCATCGAACCCGAAGGTCCGATCAACCAAAGCTGATCTTCTACTATCCAAAGCAGGCATTCGCTAAATAAAAGAGAGCATCGAACCCGAAGGCCGGATCAACCGAAGCTGATCTTCTGCTATCCGAAGCAGGCATTCGCTAAATAAAAGCGAGCCTCGAACCTGAAGGCCCGATCAACCGAAGCTGATCTTCTGCTAACGAAAGCAGGCATTCGCTAAATAAAAGCAAGCATCGAACCCGAAGGTCGGATCAACCGAACTTGATCTTCTGCTATCCAAAGCAGGCATTCGCTAAATAAAGCGAGCATCGAACCCGAAGGCCCGATCAATCGAAGTTGATCTTCTGCTAACCAAAGCAGGCATTCGCTTAATAAAAGCAAGCATCGAACCCGATGGTCGGATCAACCGAACTTGATCTTCTGCTATCCAAAACAGGCATTCGCTAAATAAAGTGAGCATCGAACCCGAAGGCCCGATCAATCGAAGCTGATCTTCTGCTAACCAAAGCAGGCATTCGCTAAATAAAAGCGAGCATCGAACCCGAAGGTCGGATCAACCGAAGCTGATCTTCTGCTATCCAAAGCAGGCATTCGCTAAATAAAAGCGTGCATCGAACCCGAAGGCCCCATCAACCGAAGTTGATCTTCTGCTAACAAAAGCAGGCATTCGCTAAATAAAAGCGAGCGTCGAACCCGAAGGTCGGATTGACCGAAGCTGATCTTCTGCTCCTCGAAGCAGGCATTCGCTAAATAAAGCTAGCATCGAACCCGAAGGCCCGATATTTCGAAGTTGATCTTATGCTAACCAAAGCAGGCATTTGCTAAATAAAAGCGAGCATCGAACCTGAAGGTCGGATCAACCGAAGTTGATCTTCTGCTAACCAAAGCACGCATTCGCTTAATAAAAGCAAGCATCGAACCCGAAGGTCAGATCAACCGAACTTGATCTTCTGCTATCCAAAACAGGCATTCGCTAAATAAAGTGAGCTTCGAATCCGAAGGCCCGATCAATCGAAGTTGATCTTCTGCTAACCAAAGCAGGCATTCGCTATATAAAAGCGAGCATCGAACCCGAAGGTTGGATCAAGCGAAGCTGATCTTCTGCTATCCAAAGCAGGCATTCGCTAAATAAAAGCGAGCATTGAACCCGAAGGCCGGATCATTAGAAGCTGATCTTCTGCTAATCTAAGCAGGCATTCGCTAAATAAAAGCGAGCATCAAACCCGAAGGCTGGATCAACCGAAGCTGATCTTCTGCTCCTCAAAGCAGGCATTCGCTAAATAAAAGCGAGCATCGAACTCGAAGGCCGGATCAACCAAAGCTGATATTCTGCTAACCAAAGAAGGCATTCGCTAAATAAAAGCAAGCATCAAACCCGAGGTTCGAATCAACCAAACTTGATCTTCTGCTATCCAAAGCAGGAATTAACTAAATAAGGCGAGCATCGAACCCGAAGGCCCGATCAATCGAAGCTGATCTTCTGCTAACCAAAGCAGGCATTCGCTAAATAAAAGCGAGCATCGAACCCGAAGGCAGGATCAACCGAAGCTGATCTTTTGCAAACCAAAGCAGGCATTTTCTAAAGAAAAGCGAGCATCGAACCTGTAGCCAGGATCAACCGAAGCTGATATTCTGCTAACTAAAACAGGCATTCGCTAAATAAAAGCGAGCATCGAACCCGAAGGCCGGATCAACAGAAGCTGATCTTCTGCTAATCTAAGCAGACATTCGCTCAATAAAAGCGAGCATCTAACCCGAAGGCTGGATCAACCGAAGCTGATCTTCTGCTCCTCAAAGCAGGCATTCGCTAAATAAAAGCGAGCATCGAACCTGAAGGCCGGATCAACCAAAGTTGATCTTCTGCTAACCAAAGCAGGCATTCGCTAAATAAAAGCAAGCATCGAACCCGAAGGTTGGATCAACCGAAGCTGATCTTCTGCTATCCAAAGCAGGCATTCGCTAAATAAAAGCGAGCATCGAACTCGAAGGCCCGATCAACTGAAGTTGATATTATGCTAACCAAAGCGGGCATTCGCTAAATAAAAGCGAGCATCGAACCCGAAGGTCGATCAACCAAAGTTGATCTTCTGCTAACCAAAGCAGGCATTCACTAAATAATAGCGAGTATCGAACCCGAAGGTCGGATCAACCGAAGCTGATCTTCTGCTATCCAAAGCAGGCATTCCCTAATAAAAGCGAGCATCGAACCCGAAGGCCGGATCAACCGAAGTTGATCTTTTGCTAACCAAAGCAGGCGTTTTCTAAAGAAAAGCGAGCATCGAACCTGTAGCCCGGATCAACCGAAGCTGATATTCTGCTAACTAAAACAGGCATTCGCTAAATAAAAGCGAGCATCGAACCCGAAGGCCGAATCATTACAATCTGATCTTCTGCTAATCTAAGCAGGCATTCGCTAAATAAAAGCGAGCATCAAACCCGAAGGCTGGATCAACCGAAGCTGATCTTCTGCTCCTCAAAGCAGGCATTCGCTAAATAAAAGCGAGCATCGAACCCGAAGGCCGGATCAACCAAAGCTGATATTCTGCTAACCAAAGCAGGCATTCGCTAAATAAAAGCAAGCATCAAACCCGAGGGTCGAATCAACCAAACTTGATCTTCTGCTATCCAAAGCAGGCATTCGCTAAATAAAGCGAGCATCGAATCCGAAGGCCCGATCAATCGAAGCTGATCTTCTGCTAACCAAAGCTGGCATTCGCTAAATAAAAGCGAGCATCGAACCCGAAGGTCGGATCATCCGAAGCTGATCTTCTGCTATCCAAAGCAGGCATTCGCTAAATAAAAGCGAGCATCGAACCCGAAGGTCGGATGAACCGAACTTGATCTTCTGCTATCAAAAGCAGGCATTCGCTAAATAAAGCGAGCATCGAACCCGAAGGCCCGATTAATCGAAGCTGATCTTCTGCTAACCAAAGCAGGCATTCGCTAAATAAAAGCAAGCATCGAACCAGAAGGCAGGATCAACCGAAGTTGATCTTTTGCAAACCAAAGCAGGCATTTTCTAAAGAAAAGCGATCATCGAACCTGTAGCCTGGATCAACCGAAGCTGATATTCTGCTTACTAAAACAGGCATTCGCTAAATAAAAGCAAGCATCGAACCCGAAGGCCGTATCAACAGAAGCTGATCTTCTGCTAATCTAAGCAGGCATTCGCTCAAGCGAGCATCTAACCCAAAGGCTGGATCAACCGAAGCTGATCTTCTGCTCCTCAAAGCAAGCATTCGCTAAATAAAAGCGAGCATCGAACCTGAAGGCTGGATCAACCAAAGTTGATCTTCTGCTAACCAAAGCAGGCATTCGCTAAATAAAAGCAAGAATCCAACCCGAAGGTTGGATCAACCGAAGCTGATCTTCTGCTATCCAAAGCAGGCATTCGCTAAGTAAAAGCGAGCATCGAACCCGAAGGCCCGATCAACCGAAGTTGATATTATGCTAACCAAAGCAGGCATTCGCTAAATAAAAGCGAGCATCGAACCCGAAGGTCGGATCAACCAAAGCTGATCTTCTGCTAACCAAAGCAGGCATTCACTAAATAAAAGCGAGTATCGAACCCGAAGACCGGATCAACCGAAGCTGATCTTCTGCTATCTAAAGCAGGCATTCCCTAATAAAAGTGAGCATCGAACCCGAAGGCCAGATCAACCGAAGTTGATCTTTTGCTAACCAAAGCAGGCATTTTCTAAAGAAAAGCGAGCATCGAACCTGTAGCCCGGATCAACCGAAGCTGATATTCTGCTAACTAAAACAGGCATTCGCTAAATAAAAGCGAGCATCGAACCCGAAGGCCGGATCATTAGAAGCTAATCTTCTGCTAATCTAAGCAGGCATTCGCTAAATAAAAGCGAGCATCAAACCCGAAGGCTGGATCAACCGAAGCTGATCTTCTACTCCTCAAAGCAGGCATTCGCTAAATAAAAGCGAGCATCGAACCCGAAGGCCGGATCAACCAAAGCTGATATTCTGCTAACCAAAGCAGGCATTCGCTAAATAAAAGCAAGCATCGAACCCGAAGGTTGGATCAACCGAAGCTGATCTTCTGCTATCCAAAGCAGGCATTCGCTAAATAAAAGCGAGCATCGAACCCGAAGGCCTGATCAACCGAAGTTGATATTATGCTAACCAAAGCAGGCATTCGCTAAATAAAAGCGAGCATCGAACCCGAAGGTCGGATCAACCAAAGCTGATCTTCTGCTAACCAAAGCAGGCATTCGCTAAATAAAAGCGAGTATCGAACCCGAAGGTCGGATCAACCCAAGCTGATCTTCTGCTATCCAAAGCAGGCATTCCCTAATAAAACTGAGTCGAACCCGAAGGTCGGATCAACCGAAGCTGATCTTTTGCTAACCAAAGCAGGCATTTTCTAAAGAAAAGCGAGCATCGAACCAGTAGCCCGGATCAACCGAAGCTGATATTCTGCTAACTAAAACAGGCATTCGCTAAATAAAAGCGAGCGTCGAACCCGAAGGCTGGATCAACAGAAGCTAATCTTCTGCTAATCTAAGCAGGCATTCGCTAAATAAAAGCGAGCATCAAACCCGAAGGCTGGATCAACCGAAGCTGATCTTCTGCTCCTCACAGCAGGCATTTGCTAAATAAAAGCGAGCATCGAACCTGAAGGCCGGATCAACCAAAGTTGATCTTCTGCTAACCAAAGCAGGCATTCGCTAAATAAAAGCAAGCATCGAACCCGAAGGTCGGATCAACCAAAGCTGATATTCTGCTATCCAAAGCAGGCATTCACTAAAGAAAAGCGAGCATCGACCCCGAAGGCCCGATCAACCGAAGTTGATCTTCTGCTACCCAAAGCAGGCATTCGCTAAATAAAAGCGAGCATCGAACACGAAGATCAGATCAACCGGAGCTGATCTTCTGCTAACCAAAGCAGGCATTCGCTTAATAAAAGCCAGCATCGAACCCGAGGGTTGGATCAACCGAACTTGATGTTCGGCTATCCAAAGCAGGCATTCGCTAAATAACGCGAGCATCGAACCCGAAGGCCCGATCAATCGAAGCTGATCTTCTGCTAACCAAAGCAGTCATTCTCTATATAAAAGCGAGCATCGAACCTGAAGGTCAGATCAACCGAAGCTGATCTTCTACTATCCAAAGCAGGCATTCGCTAAACAAAAGCGAGCATCGAACCCGAAGGCCGGATCAACCGAAGTTGATCTTCTGCTATCCGAAGCAGGCATTCGCTAAATAGAAGCGAGCATCGAACCCGAAGGCCCATTCAACCGAAGCTAATCTTCTGCTAACCAAAGCAGGCATTCGCTAAATAAAAGCAAGCATCGAACCCGAAGGTCGGATCAACCGAATTTGATCTTCTGCTATCCAAAGCAGGCATTCGCTAAATAAAGCTAGCATCGAACCCGAAGGCCCGATCAATCGAAGTTGATCTTATGCTAACCAAAGCAGGTATTCGCTAAATAAAAGCGAGCATCGAACCCGAAGGTCGGATCAACCGAAGCTGATCTTCTTCTATCCGAAGCAGGCATTCGCTAAATAAAAGCGAGCATCAAACCCGAAGGCCCGATCAACCGAAGCTGATCTTCTTCTATCCAAAGCAGGCATTCGCTTAATAAAAGCGAGCATCGAACCCGAAGGCCCGATCAATAGAAGTTGATCTTCTGCTAATCTAAGCAGGCATTCGCTAAGTAAAAGTGAGGATCGAACCCGAAGGCTGGATCAACCGAAGCTGATCTTCTGCTCCTCGAAGCAGGCATTCGCAAAATAAAAGCGAGCATCGAACCTGAAGGTCGGATCAACTGAAGCTGAACTTCTGCTAACCAAAGCAGACATTCGCTAAATAAAAGCGAGCGTCGAACCCGAAGGCCGGAACAACCGAAGCTGATCTTCTGCTATCCAAAGGAGGCATTCGCTAAATAAAAGCGAGCATCGAACCCGAAGGCCCGATCAACCGAAGCTGATCTTCAGCTAACGAAAGCAGGCATTCGCTAAACAAAAGCAAGCATCGAACCTGAAGGTCGGATCAACTGAACTTCATCTTCTGCTATCCAAAGCAGGCATTTGCTAAATAAAGCGAGCATCGAACCCGAAGGCCCGATCAATCGAAGCTGATCTTCTACTAACCAGAGCCGGCATTCGCTAAATAAAACCGAGCATCGAACCCGAAGGTCGGAGCAACCGAAGCTGATCTTCTGCTATCCAAAGCAGGCATTCGCTAAATAAAAGCGAGAATTGAACCCGAAGGCCCGATCAACCGAAGTTGATCTTCTGCTAACCAAAGCAGGATCTCGATAAATAAAAGCGAGCATCGAACCCGAAGGCCGGATCAACCGAAGCTGATCTTCTGCTATCTGAAGTAGGCATTCGCTAAATAAAAGCGAGCATCGAACCCGAAGGCTCGATCAACCGAAGCTGATCTTCAACTAACCAAAGCAGGCATTCGCTAAATAAAAGCAAGCATCGAACCCGAAGGTCGGATCAACCGAACTTGATCTTCTGCTAACCAAAGCAGGCATTAGCTAAATAAAAGCAAGCATCAAACCCGAAGGTCGGATCAACCGAACTTGATCTTCTGCTATCCAAAGAAGGTATTCGCTAAATAAAGCGAGCATCGAACCCGAAGGACCGATCAATCGAAGCTGATCTTCTGCTAACCAAAGCAGGCATTCGCTAAATAAAATCGAGCATCGAACCCGAAGGTCGGATCAACCGAAGCTATTCTTTTGCTATCCAAAGCAGGCATTCGCTAAATAAAAGCGAGCATCGAACCCGAAGGCCGGATCAACCGAAGTTGATCTTCTGCTATCCAAAGCAGGCATTCGTTAAATAAAAGAGAGCATCGAACCCGAAGGCCCGATCAACCGAAGTTGATCTTCTCCTAACCGAAGCAGGCATTCGCTTAATAAAAGCGAGCATCGAACCCAAAGGCCCGATCAACAGAAGTTGATCTTCTGCTAATCTAAGCAGGCATTCGCTAAATAAAAGTGAGGATCGAACCCGAAGGCTGGATCAACCGAAGCTGATCTTCTGCTCCTCGAAGCAGGCATTCGCTAAATAAAAGCGAGCATCGAACCTGAAGGCCGGATCAACTGAACCTGAACTTCTGCTAACCAAAGCAGACATTCGCTAAATAAAAGCGAGCGTCGAACCCAAAGGTCGGATCAACCGAAGCTGATCTTCTGCTATCCAAAGGAGGCATTCAATAAATAAAAGCGAGCATCGAACCCGAAGGCCCGATCAACCGAAGCTGATCTTCTGCTAACCAAAGCAGTCATTCGCTAAATAAAAGCAAGCATTGAACCCGAAGGTCGGATTAACCGAACTTGATCTTCTGCTATCCAAAACAGGCATTCGGTAAATAAAGCGAGCATCGAACCCGAAGGCCCGATCAATCGAAGCTGATCTTCTGCTAACCAAAGCAGGCATTCGCTAAATAAAAGCGAGCATCGAACCCGAAGGTCGGATCAACCGAAGCTGATCTTCTGCTATCTAAAGCAGGCATTCGCTAAATAAAAGCGAGCATCGAACCCGAAGGTCAAATCAACCGAAGTTGATCTTCTGTTAACCAAAGTAGGCATTCGCTAAATAAAAGCGAGCATCAAACCCGAAGGTCGGATCAACCAAAGCTGATCTTCTGCTATCCAAAGCAGGCATTCGCTAAATAAAAGCGAGCATCGAACCCGAAGGCCCGGTCAATCGAAGCTGATCTTCTGCTAACTAAAGCAGGCATTCGCTAAATAAAAGCGAGCATCGAACCCGAAGGTCGGATCAACCGAAGCTGATCTTCTGCTATCCAAAGCAGGCATTCACTAAATAAAAGCGAGCATCGAACCCGAAGGCCCGATCACCCAAGTTGATCTTCTGCTAACCGAAGCAGGCATTCGCTAAATAAAAGCGAGCATCGAACCCGAAGGCCCGATCAACCGAAGATGATCTTCAGCTAACCAAAGCAGGCATTCGCTAAATAAAGCAAGCATCGAACCCGAAGGTCGGATCAACCGAACTTGATCTTCTGCTATCCAAAGCAGGAATTCGCTAAATAAAGCGAGCAGCGAACCCGAAGGCCCGATCAATCGAAGCTGATCTTCTGCTAACTAAAGCAGGCATTCGCTAAATAAAAGCGAGCATCGAACCCGAAGGTCGGATCAACCGAAGCTGATCTTCTGCTATCCAAAGCAGGCATTCGCTAAATAAAAGCGAGCATCAAACCCGAAGGCCGTATCAACCGAAGCTGATCTTCTGCTATCCAAAGCAGGCATTCGCTAAATAAAAGAGAGCATCAAACTCGAAGGCCCGATCAACCAAAGTTGATCTTCTGCTAACCAAAGCAGGCATTCGCTTAATAAAAGCGAGCATCGAACCCGAAGGCCCGATCAATAGAAGTTGATCTTCTGCTAATCTAAGCAGGCATTCGCTAAGTAAAAGTGAGGATCGAACCCGAAGGCTGGATCAACCGAAGCTGATCTTCTGCTCCTCGAAGCAGGCATTCGCAAAATAAAAGCGAGCATCGAACCTGAAGGTCGGATCAACTGAAGCTGAACTTCTGCTAACCAAAGCAGACATTCGCTAAATAAAAGCGAGCGTCGAACCCGAAGGCCGGAACAACCGAAGCTGATCTTCTGCTATCCAAAGGAGGCATTCGCTAAATAAAAGCGAGTATCGAACCCGAAGGCCCGATCAACCGAAGCTGATCTTCAGCTAACCAAAGCAGGCATTCGCTAAACAAAAGCAAGCATCGAACCTGAAGGTCGGATCAACTGAACTTCATCTTCTGCTATCCAAAGCAGGCATTTGCTAAATAAAGCGAGCATCGAACCCGAAGGCCCGATCAATCGAAGCTGATCTTCTACTAACCAGAGCCGGCATTCGCTAAATAAAACCGAGCATCGAACCCGAAGGTCGGAGCAACCGAAGCTGATCTTCTGCTATCCAAAGCAGGCATTCGCTAAATAAAAGCGAGAATTGAACCCGAAGGCCCGATCAACCGAAGTTGATCTTCTGCTAACCAAAGCAGGATCTCGATAAATAAAAGCGAGCATCGAACCCGAAGGCCGGATCAACCGAAGCTGATCTTCTGCTATCTGAAGTAGGCATTCGCTAAATAAAAGCGAGCATCGAACCCGAAGGCTCGATCAACCGAAGCTGATCTTCAACTAACCAAAGCAGGCATTCGCTAAATAAAAGCAAGCATCGAACCCGAAGGTCGGATCAACCGAACTTGATCTTCTGCTAACCAAAGCAGGCATTAGCTAAATAAAAGCAAGCATCAAACCCGAAGGTCGGATCAACCGAACTTGATCTTCTGCTATCCAAAGAAGGTATTCGCTAAATAAAGCGAGCATCGAACCCGAAGGACCGATCAATCGAAGCTGATCTTCTGCTAACCAAAGCAGGCATTCGCTAAATAAAATCGAGCATCGAACCCGAAGGTCGGATCAACCGAAGCTATTCTTTTGCTATCCAAAGCAGGCATTCGCTAAATAAAAGCGAGCATCGAACCCGAAGGCCGGATCAACCGAAGTTGATCTTCTGCTATCCAAAGCAGGCATTCGTTAAATAAAAGAGAGCATCGAACCCGAAGGCCCGATCAACCGAAGTTGATCTTCTCCTAATCGAAGCAGGCATTCGCTTAATAAAAGCGAGCATCGAACCCGAAGGCCCGATCAACAGAAGTTGATCTTCTGCTAATCTAAGCAGGCATTCGCTAAATAAAAGTGAGGATCGAACCCGAAGGCTGGATCAACCGAAGCTGATCTTCTGCTCCTCGAAGCAGGCATTCGCTAAATAAAAGCGAGCATCGAACCTGAAGGCCGGATCAACTGAACCTGAACTTCTGCTAACCAAAGCAGACATTCGCTAAATAAAAGCGAGCGTCGAACCCAAAAGCCGGATCAACCGAAGCTGATCTTCTGCTATCCAAAGGAGGCATTCGCTAAATAAAAGCGAGCATCGAACCCGAAGGCCCGATCAACCGAAGTTGATCTTCAGCTAACCAAAGCAGGCATTCGCTAAACAAAAGCAAGCATCGAACCCAAAGGTCGGATCAACTGAACTTGATCTTCTGCTATCCAAAGCAGGCATTTGCTAAATATAGCGAGCATCGAACCCGAAGGCCCGATCAATCGAAGCTGATCTTCTACTAACCATAGCAGGCATTCGCTAAATAAAAGCGAGCATCGAACCCGGAGGTCGGAGCAACCGAAGCTGATCTTCTGCTATCCAAAGCAGGCATTCGCTAAATAAAAGCGAGAATCGAACCCGAAGGCCGGATCAACCGAAGCTGATCTTCTGCTATCCAAAGCAGGCATTCGCTAAATAAATGAGAGCATCGAACTTGAAGGCCCGATCAACCGAAGTTGATCTTCTGCTAACCAAAGCAGGCATTCGCTTAATAAAAGCGAGCATCGAACCCGAAGGCCCGATCAACAGAAGTTGATCTTCTGCTAATCTAAGCAGGCATTCGCTAAATAAAAGTGAGGATCGAACCCGAAGGCTGGATCAACCAAAGTTGATCTTCTGCTCCTCGAAGCAGGCATTCGCTAAATAAAAGCGAGCATCGAACCCGAAGGCCGGATCAACCGAAGCTGATCTTCTGCTATCTAAAGCAGGCATTCGCTAAATAAAAGCGAGCATTGAACCCGAAGGCCCGATCCACCGAAGCTGATCTTCAGCTAACCAAAGCAGGCATTCGCTAAATAAAAGCAAGCATCGAACCCGAAGGTCGGATCAACCGAACTTGATCTTCTGCTATCCAAAGCAGGCATTCGCTAAATAAAGCGAGCATCGAACCCGAAGGCCCGATCAATCGAAGTTGATCTTCTACTAACCAAAGCAAGCATTCGCTAAATAAAAGCGAGCATCAAACCCGAAGGTCGGATCAACCGAAGCTGGTCTTCTTCTAACCAAAGCAGGAATTCGCTTAATAAAAGCAAGCATCGAACTCGAAGGTCGGATCAATCAAACTTGATCTTCTGCTATCCAAAGCAGGCATTCGCAAAATAAAGCGAGCATCGAACCCGAAGGCCCGATCAATCGAAGCTGATCTTCTGCTAACCAAAGCAGGCATTCGCTATACAAAAGCGAGCATCGAACCTGAAGGTCGGATCAACCAAAGCTGATCTTATGCTAACCAAAGCAGACATTCGCTAAATAAAAGCGAGCATCGAACCCGAAGGTCGGATCAACCGAAGCTGCTCTTCTGCTATCCAAAGCAGGCATTTGCTAAATAAAAGTGAGCATCGAACCCGAAGGCCGGATCAACCGAAGCTGATCTTCTGCTATCCGAAGCAGACATTCGCTAAATAAAAGTAAGCATCAAACCCGAAGGCCTGATCAACCGAAGTTGATCTTCTGCTAACCAAAGCAGGCATTCGCTAAATAAAAGAGAGCATCGAACCCGAAGGCCCGATCAACCGAAGTTGATCTTCTGCTAACCAAAGCAGGCATTCGCTTAATAAAAGCGAGCATCGAACCCGAAGGCCCGATCAACAGAAGTTGATCTTCTGCTAATCTAAGCAGGCATTCGCTAAATAAAAGTGAGGATCGAACCCGAAGGCTGGATCACTCGAAGCTGATCTTCTGCTCCTCGAAGCAGGCATTCGCTAAATAAAAGCGAGCATTGAACCTGAAGGCCGGATCAACCGAAGTTGATCTTCTGCTAACCAAAGCACACATTCGCTAAATAAAGCGAGCATCGAACCCGAAGGCCCGATCAATCGAAGCTGATCTTCTGCTAACCAAAGCAAGCATTCGCTAAATAAAAGCGAGCATCGAACCCGAAGGTCGGATCAACCGAAGCTGGTCTTCTTCTAACCAAAGCAGGCATTCGCGTAATAAAAGCAAGCATCGAACCCGAAGGTCGGATCAACCGAACTTAATCTTCTGCTATCCAAAGCAGGCATTCGCAAAATAAAGCGAGCATCGAACCCAAAGGCCCGATCAATCGAAGCTGATCTTTTGCTAACCAAAGCAGGCATTCGCTATATAAAAGCGAGCATCGAACCTGAAGGTCGGATCAACCGAAGCTGATCTTCTGCTAACCAAAGTAGACATTCGCTAAATAAAAGCGAGCGTCGAGCCCGAAGGCCGGATCAATAGAAGCTTATCTTCTGCTATCCAAAGCAGGCATTTGCTAAATCAAAGCGAGCATCGAACCCGAAGGCCGGATCAACCGAAGCTTTTCTTCTGCTATCCGAAGCAGGCATTCACAAAATAAAAGCAAGCATCGAACCTGAATGCCCGATCAACCGAAGCTGATCTTCATCTAACCAAAGCAGGCATTCGCTAAATAAAAGCAAGCATCGAACCTGAAGGTCGGATCAACCGAACTTGATCTTCTGCTAACCAAAGCAGGCATTCGCTAAATAAAAGCAAGGATCGAACCCGAAGGTCGGATCAACCGAACTTGATCCTCTGCTATCCAAAGCAGGAATTCGCTAAATAAAGCGAGCAGCGAACCCGAAGGCCCGATCAATCGAAGTTGATCTTCTGCTCCTCGAAGCAGGCATTCGTTAAATAAAAGCGAGCATCGAACTCGAAGGCCGGATCAACCGAAGTTGATCTTCTGCTAACCAAAGCACAGATTCGCTAAATAAAAGCGACCATCAAACCCGAAGGCCCGATCAACAGAAGTTGATCTTCTGCTATCCAAAGCAGGCATTCGCTAAATAAAAGCGAGCATCGAACCCAAAGGCCCGATCAACCGAAGCTGATCTTCTGATAACCAAAGCAAGCATTCGCTAAATAAAAGCGAGCATCGAACCCGAAGGTCGGATCAACCGAACTTGATCTTCCGCTATCCAAAGCAGGCATTCTCTAAATAAAAGCGAGCATCGAACCCGAAGGCCTGATCAACCGAAGTTGATCTTCTACTAACCAGAGCAGGCATTCGCTAAATAAAAGCGAGCATCGAACCCGAAGGTCAGATCAACCGAAGTTGATCTTCTGCTATCCAAAGCAGGCATTCGTTAAATAAAAGCGAGCATCGAACCCGAAGGCCCGATCAACCGAAGTTGATCTTCTGCTAACCAAAGCAGGCATTCGCTAAATAAAAGCGAGCATCGAACCCAACGGCCGGATCAATCGAAGCTGATCTTCTACTAACCAAAGCAGGCATTCGCTTAATAAAAACAAGCATCGAACCCGAAGGTCGGATCAACCGAACTTGATCTTCTGCTATCCAAAGCAGGCATTCGCTAAATAAAGCGAGCATCGAACCCGAAGGCCCGATAATTCGAAGCTGATCTTCTGCTAACCAAAGCAGGCATTCCCTATATAAAAGCGAGCATCAAACCCGAAGGTCGGATCAACCGAAGCTGATCTTCTGCTAACCAAAGCAAGCATTCGCTTAATAAAAGCAAGCATCGAACCCGAAGGTCGGATAAACCGAAGCTGATCTTCTACTAACCAGAGCAGGCATTCGCTAAATAAAAGCGAGCATCGAACCCGAAGGTCGGATCAACCGAAGCTGATCTTCTGCTATCCAAAGCAGGCATTCGCTAAATAAAAGCGAGCATCGAACCCGAAGGCCCGATCAACCGAAGTTGATCTTCTGCTAACCAAAGCAGGCATTCTCTAAATAAAAGCGAGCATCAAACCCGAAGGCCGGATCAACCGAAGCTGATCTTCTGCTATCTGAAGCAGGCATTCGCTAAATAAAAGCGAGCATCGAACATGAAGGCCCGATCAACCGAAGTTGATCTTCTGCTAACCAAAGCACGCATTCGCTAAATAAAAGCAAGCATCGAACCCGAAGGTCGGATCAACCGAACTTGATCTTCTGCTAACCAAAGCAGGCATTCGCTAAATAAAAGCAAGCATCAAACCCGAAGGTCGGATCAGCCGAACTTGATCTTCTGCTATCGAAAGAAGGCATTCGCTAAATAAAGCGAGCATCGAACCCGAAGTCCCGATCAACCGAAGCTGATCTTCTGCTAACCAAAGCAGGCATTCGCTAAATAAAAGCGAGCATCAAACCCGAAGGTCGGATCAACCGAAGCTGATCTTCTGCTATCCAAAGCAGGCATTCGCTAAATAAAAGCAAGCATCGAACCCGAAGGTCGGATCAACCGAAGCTGATCTTCTACTAACCAGAGCAGGCATTCGCTAAATAAAGGCGAGCATCGAACCCAAAGGCCGGATCAATCGAAGCTGATCTTCTGCTAACCAAAGCAGGCATTCGCTTAATAAAAACAAGCATCGAACCCGAAGGTCGGATCAACCGAACTTGATCTTCTGCTATCCAAAGCAGGCATTCGCTAAATAAAGCGAGCATCGAACCCGAAGGCCCGATAATTCGAAGCTGATCTTCTGCTAACCAAAGCAGGCATTCCCTATATAAAAGCGAGCATCAAACCCGAAGGTCGGATCAACCGAAGCTGATCTTCTGCTAACCAAAGCAAGCATTCGCTTAATAAAAGCAAGCATCGAACCCGAAGGTCGGATAAACCGAAGCTGATCTTCTACTAACCAGAGCAGGCATTCGCTAAATAAAAGCGAGCATCGAACCCGAAGGTCGGATCAACCGAAGCTGATCTTCTGCTATCCAAAGCAGGCATTCGCTAAATAAAAGCGAGCATCGAACCCGAAGGCCCGATCAACCGAAGTTGATCTTCTGCTAACCAAAGCAGGCATTCTCTAAATAAAAGCGAGCATCAAACCCGAAGGCCGGATCAACCGAAGCTGATCTTCTGCTATCTGAAGCAGGCATTCGCTAAATAAAAGCGAGCATCGAACATGAAGGCCCGATCAACCGAAGTTGATCTTCTGCTAACCAAAGCACGCATTCGCTAAATAAAAGCAAGCATCGAACCCGAAGGTCGGATCAACCGAACTTGATCTTCTGCTAACCAAAGCAGGCATTCGCTAAATAAAAGCAAGCATCAAACCCGAAGGTCGGATCAGCCGAACTTGATCTTCTGCTATCGAAAGAAGGCATTCGCTAAATAAAGCGAGCATCGAACCCGAAGTCCCGATCAACCGAAGCTGATCTTCTGCTAACCAAAGCAGGCATTCGCTAAATAAAAGCGAGCATCAAACCCGAAGGTCGGATCAACCGAAGCTGATCTTCTGCTATCCAAAGCAGGCATTCGCTAAATAAAAGCAAGCATCGAACCCGAAGGTCGGATCAACCGAAGCTGATCTTCTACTAACCAGAGCAGGCATTCGCTAAATAAAGGCGAGCATCGAACCCAAAGGCCGGATCAATCGAAGCTGATCTTCTGCTAACCAAAGCAGGCATTCGCTTAATAAAAGCAAGCATCGAACCCGAAGGTCGGATCAACCGAACTTGATCTTCTGCTATCCAAAGCAGGCATTCGCTAAATAAAGCGAGCATAGAACCCGAAGGACCGATAATTCGAAGCTGATCTTCTGCTAACCAAAGCAGGCATTCCATATATAAAAGCGAGCATCGAACCCGAAGGTCGGATCAACCGAAGCTGATCTTCTGCTAACCAAAGCAAGCATTCGCTTAATAAAAGCAAGCATCGAACCCGAAGGTCGAATAAACGGAAGCTGATCTTCTACTAACCAGAGCAGGCATTCGCTAAATAAAAGCGAGCATCGAACCCGAAGGTCGAATCAACCGAAGCTGATCTTCTGCAATCCAAAGTAGGCATTCGCTAAATAAAAGCGAGCATCGAACCCGAAGGCCCGATCAACCGAAGTTGATCTTCTGCTAACCAAAGTGTTGCACCCCAAAATTTGACCAACAATTATTTATCCATTGAGTGTTTGAAAGTTGATACCCTCATCAGAGAGTTCAAGAGATCCTCAGAGGAAGTGGGTTGAAACCAGGGGATTGTGCTTCATAGCTTGAGAGTTGTGGGTGCCCCTCAGATGATTCTGAGACTTTATGAAAGAACTTGATGTTTTGGGAAAGCCTATGAGATGTCTTGATAGCCTTCATGAAGCCCAGAAATGTCATTGAGCAAGAATTCAGAAGATTCAACCATGAATGGTGGAATTAGGGTTTTGACTGGGTCAACCCTAGGATAACTGAAAATTTGGAGAAGGTTGAGACCTAATCCAAGGGCCATGAGATCATGGAATGATGTATAGAGATGTTGTAAAGATGATTCCTAGAACAACTCATCATGATTGAGGAGTTTGAGAAGTTTCAAGTCAGGGTTTCCAAGGATTGTCAGTGAAAAACCCTAATTTGATCCCTATTTTCCAGGCAGTTTTAGCTCTAGATGTGATTGATATCTCATCTTCCCCACAACATGAATGTTGTAGAGCTTGTTCTAAGCTTTAATTTGAGTGGTGGAAGTCCTTGATAGGAGTTACAGAGTTCAAGTTATGGTTTTGACAAATTACAGGTCAGCAGAGGTGTGTGAATCTGGGTCCTTGAAAGTCACCCAACTTGCAGACAACTTTTGCCCTAGTAGAATGATTCCTATGATTTCTTGGTCAACATGAATGTTGAAGAGGATCTTCTTAGCTTTAATTTGAGTGGTAGAAGTCCTTGATTGGATTTGTGGAACTCAACTTATGGTTTGAACAAGACAGGGGTATTTTGGTCATTTGTCAGTTATAGGTCATTTTAGCCAATGCCTAAAACTCCTATTTCCAAGCCTCAAATGGAAAAACTCAAAACATGAAACTTGCTCAAAATGTGATTTTAAGTCTAGAAAGAAGGTCATAAATTGTTGGAAAAGCTCATAGCATGGATTTGCATGATTGGTCAAAAATGAACTAAAAATGACTTATAACTTTGAAAAGTTGAAATGGAAAAGTGATTTGGGAGATCCACAAATCCAAAATAGGTCATCCAATATATCATTTTGATTGGAAAAACCATTTTAAGAACTTTGGTTTAAATAGATTTTTCATTTGAGGCTCCAAAAATGGACTTCCTTTGGAAATTTATTACTTGCATAAGAAGGCAACTTTGCAAAACCCTACATAAGTGAAATGTAAGGGCTGCTTTCATTCATTAACATCCAATATCTCATGTTAAGACAATTTGGCATGAGATTACAAGGGATAAGGCAAGGGATATGATATTTTCAACTTCTCATTCAAGGAGAAGTTCATGACTTTTCTAGATCCTTTTAGATGATTCCACAAGCTTCCATCAATTGTTATTTAAAGAATGCCATGAGGAGTGTTAAAGGTTGGTGAAATTGGTGAAGAGAGTGAGAGGAGAGAGAGATATTCAAGGGTGGATTCCATTGCAAGCAAGCCTCGAATCTCATGCTACAAGCCTTCATCCTCCAAATTGTTGCAAACAGAAAGGAGATTGATACCTGAGGATCATAGAGAGGAGGATTCAAGCACTGAAACAAGCTGGTTCTACCTCTGCCATAGCCACCTAGCAGGTTAGCTTTTTCTCTCATATCTCTCTAATTATGTGTAATTAGTTAGATTTCTAGGGTTAGAATTGCTGGGTTAAGTTAGGTGATCATTCCCATAAAGATTAAGAGCATTTCATGGAGTTTGAGTTTTTGACTTAAATCTTGAATCACCAAGAACTGCTTGTATGTTGAGTGTTAAGATTAGATAATTATATCAGAGTAATGAGGGCCATGAGTAGAGTAGGTTAGTGTCAAGAAACGCAAGAAACAAGGAGGTCGAAAATGGAGTGTTTACTCAAGTTGGTACTATCGGTTTATTCAGTAGGGAGTGTTTTAATAAAAACTATCGGTCCAGCTGTGTAGAGCTTGAAAAATGGAGCAATATTGATGTTTACACCTTGGCATTTCATTGAGAAACAAGCACGAACGAGGCCATGGAAGTTTCACGTGTAAAGCTGCATATTAATGGAAGTTGTAAACCCTAACTCATGGCCAAGGAAGAAGACAACCCGTGGCCGTTGGATCTCCTCAAATACTTGACCAAGACTCACGATCGGGCGGCCCACAATTGAATTCAGAAATGGAGGGAATTGAAACGCGCATAAAACGCTGCGTTTAGATTAGTTGCCCCTCATGGGCTTGGCGCTATCCGCACCCCCCCCTGTTGCTGGCCCAGTTCATTTTAACTAGCGTGACTTGCTGTTCATACCCCCCCTCCCTTTAATTCATTCTAATTGTTTTAATTTTCTTCTTTTATTTTTCTGTTTTGATTAATTCATTTAAAATTGATAAAAAATGATTTTTTAATGCTTCTTTTTTCTATGATTAGATTAAAATGTGTAGAAAATTATAAAAATAAAATTGGGATTTTATTTTTTAGTTTAGTATTTTAATAGATTTTTCTTTTAAAATAGCTTTTATATTGTTTAGTTTTTATATCATGATCTTGTAGGAATTATTTTAGAACCTTCCCTTAGGGTTTTTAATCCCTTCTTTTTGATGCAATTAGATGATGAATCATAGTTCCCCATAGGATTTTTTCTAGATTTTTAGAATTAAATTTTGATTAGTTTAATTAGGGTAGATTTAGGGTATCCTAATTAGGGTTTAGATTGTGTTTAGGTGATGAATCCCTTTCTTTGATTGAGTTTTGTCTTGATTTCTAGGTAGAGGCCTATGTAGATGTTATGAGTAGGTGTTGAGGACCCTTGTGAATAATTGTTAGATTTTTCCCCATTAGTTTAGTATTTTTAGGTATTTTCTGAAGTTGCCTGATGATTTGGTCTGTTCAGTGGGTTATCTGTTCATCTTTGGGGTTCATTGTGGGAAATTTGTTGAGAGGCTTGTGTTGCCTTGAAGACCTTGATGGAGAGCATCATGAAGAGAAGATTGTAGATCAAGATTCAGAGACCCAGAGCTTGGCTTGTTCCCTGTCTGTGAGGTTTGAGATCCTGAAGTTTGAAGGAAGTTCATGGTACTTTCCTGAGGAAGGCACTATGAATGACTTTCATCCTTTCTTCTCACCTCTTTCTTAAGTATCCAATGATGTGGAGCCAACTTGTGAGTTTAATTTCTCCTGAGGAGGAATGTAAACTGATCACATGTTGTTGAGCCACATGGGATACAACTCCTAAGTGAAAGCCTCCTAGTACTTTCCTGAGGAAGGTCCTATGGGTCTATTCACTTAGTTCCATTAGTTTATCTAGGATTTCTCAAGTATCCAATGATGTTGGAGCCAACTTGTGAGTTTAATTTCTCCTGAGGAGGAATGTAAACTGATCACATGTTGTTGAGCCACATAGGATACAACTCCTAAGTGGAAGCCTCCTAGTACTTTCCTGAGGAAGGTCCTATGGGTCTATTCACTTAGTTCCACTAGTTCAGATAGGATTTCCTAAATATCCAATGATGTCGGAGCCTGCTTGTGAGTTTAATTTCTCCTGAGGAGGAATATAAACTGATCACAGTGGTTGAGCCACATAGGATATAACTCCTGAGTATCCACCTCCTAGTGCTTTCCTGAGGAAGACACTATGAGTCTGCTTGCTTAGCTCCCTCTCTTTGGTAAGCTTGTTCTGAAGCTTGAAGACTGGGATTGATTTCTCTTGTTTAGGGTTTGCTTGAAGGCTGTGTTTTGATTCAAGATTCTGTGTTAGGGTTAGGATTAGAGAGTGGATTCTTTCTTTCTCAAGCATGTGTGTTGTTTGCCTGATGGCACTTCATTTCTTTTATCTGTTATTGCTTGATAGCATGTTGTTTATCTTCAGTATGATTACTGTTATTTCATGACTGGCTTGAGGTTGAGATGAGCTTGTGGAGGCTGAATCCCCACACACATTTCCTCCCTCACTTGCATTGCATGCATTTTTCTGTTAAAGCTGATGTTTTTGTCTGTTTTGATGTATCATTGACATGATCCCTTAGGACTCTCATTTCTTCTGATGAGGATTTGATGATAGACTTTTAGGTTGAAACCTATGCATGACAACATCTAGGAGTTCCCTGTTCAAACCTCAACCATAGGATGAATCCATGGCATGATGATAGTAGGACTTGATAGTCTCCCTCCTAGTTGAGCCATTTTTCCCGTAGTTTCCCGAACTACGTTTGCTCTGATCTTTCATACCAGATGAAAGTACGTAGGCATAGGATGCGACATCCTAGCGAGCAACCTTCCCCAACCTTTCCCCGTAGTTAGCCGAACTACGTTGACTCTGATTTCTCATTCTCTGATGAGAATACGTAGGCATAAAGTGCGGCGCTTTGCCGAGTCATTTTTCTTTTTCAGCCAGCCTTGATAGGTAGATAGATTATAACCAACCCGTCCAAGTAAACACCCAAGCGAGGATCCCGTCGAGTACGACGGACGTGAGGGGTGCTAATACCTTCCCCTTGCGTAACCGACTCCCGAACCCAGACAATGGTTGCGATGACCTTGTCTTACCCTTATTCGTCAGGTTTTTCCGATCGTTTCCTTTCCCGCTCTGATGGATAAATAACGAAAGGTGGCGACTCTTCTGTCATGCCGGCACCTTATTTTCGCGCAAGCGACAGCTGGCGACTCTACTGGGGAGAACATCTAGGGACTTTTCCCATCCCTTATGCTGGGACCGTCTCCCATCCCCTACGCGAGTCAATCCTATCGTTTGTGTGTTCGCTTGTTGGGTTGTGTTTATTTATCGCATCTTTACTTCCCGCATTTTATTTCCCGCATTTTATTTCCAGTTCGATATGATTATCTGTGCTGCTGTGGGAGAGGGATGTTACTGTGAGTGAAAAGCCGGACCCGGGCTTGAGTACACACCTAGATATAGTTGCGGAGAAGTAGTAGACGAACCTGTCTGCTGAGCAGGCACAGTTCCCTACGAAAATCTGCGCTCAGACGAGATTCTTGCAGAGGTGCTCCTTTCCGGTCCTGAGGATCTGAGGGGAGTCCAGACGTGAGGATTGTCGACTCTGGGGACCGATCATTTGGAAGTCAGCTAAGAGAGGCCTCTTCATGACTTGACGATGCCACTCCTTCTGGGAATCGTATTGTCACTCTTGAAAGTCTGTGACGCTGACGACCGCATAGGATGCCGTACCTTTGTCCGTGGATTAGGTCCATCATACCTGTGAGTGGGGTTGGGATATTGCAGGAAACCTTGACCTCCAGACTACCTGGTTTTCTTGACAGTGAATCAGTTATGTTGGGTTCTCAGTTGCAGAGATGTTCTTGATAGAGCAAGGGTTTGATCAGAGGATCTTATCATCGGATGTTTGTCTGTTCTTGATAGAGCAGGCTTTGACCAGTGTATTATCATCAGTGGTTTGTTCTGGATGGAGCAGATTTTTGAATGGGGTCTGAGGATCTCGTCAGCAGTTGTTATTTTGTTCTTGACAGGGCAGATTTTTGAGTGGGGTTTGAAGATCTCATCAGCAGCTGTGTATTTGTTCTTGAGAGGGCAGATTTTTGATTTGGGGGTCTGAAGACTTCATCAACAGATATTCCTTGATCTAGCATCCGGGGTCTTTATTATCAGACCTTCGTTCTTGACAGAGCAGAAATTTGATCTCGATCCTATCAGATGGTTATTCTCAACAGATCAGATCAGTGGTTTTACACCGGGGTTTCCTTCTCATCAGCGACTGTTGACATCGAATCTCCACAGCAGCCACCTGGATATATTGTTGCATACCTGCATTTTGCATTAGCTTGCATAATCATTCCATTAGCGTGTGTCTGTGACAGGTGCCGTGTCCCCGATCCAAGATCTCTCATTGTGTTACTGCAGCCGTTCTCAGGAAGACTGTTGCGTACGAGTTCTCGATCCTTGTTGTGTCGAATCTGACTATTGCTATGAGAGGTTACTATTTCCATGATTGGGCCCAAATTCCTCTCCTTATTATTAACAGCAGGTGCCAGGATCGGGGGAAATCTCTCAAGCACACAGGCACACGCATGCATTTGCATGAAGCATTCTTGCATGACATACATTCTGTTGCTTTTCCTAACCTTTGATCTTGACAGGTTTTTCAGGTACTCAGGTTCCGAGCTGCTTTCGATCTCCAGGATTGATCAAAGATTCATCCACCGCTACTCGACTCGCGCCAATCAAACGAGAATCATGGACCAGGTACAATCAGATGTTCAGGAGCTTCGTGAAAGGATGGATCGTTTTATGGAGCTGATGCAAGTAGTTGCGAATGGGCAAGACCAGCTTCGTACTTTGGTTCAACCTCTCATCTCCCGGGTTGACAGCAATGGAATACTTCACGGCGGGGCCGTACCTACTCCTCCTCAAGGGGATACTCCACAGAACGTTGTTCCTGCTGCCGGAGGCAACGGTAGTGCTAACGGCAATCTTATGACTAATCTCGGACTTAACACGGCGGGCGCCGTCAATGGTGGTTTGGGAGCCAATGTTAACGTGGGGCCGGTCAGCGGCAATGTTGGTGCAGGAAATATGGTGGTGCCTCAACCGTGGCTGGAGGACCATCAGGATGACATTTTCTCTCAGAGAGGTGTAGAGGCTGAATTGACTGCTGAGGCTCGACTCAGGTTCAAGGCGCTGGAAGATAAAATGAGAGATATAGAAAATCAGAACACATTGGGCGTTGACATGTCCAAACTCGGGTTGATCGCTGACTTTAAAGTACCTCACAAGTTCAAGGTGCCTATCTTTGAGAAGTATAGAGGCACTACTTGTCCCCGTGTTCACCTCCGATCTTATTACAGAAAGATGTCCGCTTATTCTGACGATGAGAAGCTGCTGATGCACTTCTTTCAGGATAGTCTTTCCGGCCCATCGCTCGAATGGTATATGGGTTTGGAGCCCGCTGCTGTGCGCACGTGGAAAGATCTCGCTGAAGCGTTTGTTCTCCACTATCAATATAATAGCGACTTGGCTCCCAACCGAGTTCAGCTTCAGAATCTCTCGCAGCGGAGCAATGAAAGCTTCAAGGAGTACGCCCAGCGGTGGCGTGAGTTGGCTGCTCGGGTTCAACCGCCGATGGTTGAGCGTGAGTTGGTACAAATGTTCGTGGCTACCCTTCCCGGAGTCTATTATGAGAAGCTGATTAGTGGCATGTCCGGAACTTTCTCGGCCCTTATCACTTTGGGCGAGCATGTTGAAAATGGTATAAAGATCGGAAAGATTCAAGGCGAATCATCCTCATCTGGAGGAGCTAGCAAGAAACCTTATACTGGCAAACGCCGAGAGGGCGATGCCAGTGCTGTCACTAGTGCTAGAAGAAAGGGCAAGGGCCCTCAGTCTCAGATCGCTAGCATAAACATCCCAGCTGCACCCCCTCAGCCGCAGCAGCAGCCTCAGCAACAGAATAATCCGGGATATAAGAGATATCAGAATCGGGGTCCCCTGGCAAACCGTCATTTGGAAACTCCTCCTATGTCATATGCCCAGCTTCTGCAGACGCTGCTTCAGCTCCAATTAGTTCAGAAAAGGACATTGGCTCCCTTGACAGGGGCACCACCCCCAGGGTATGATGCTAATGCTACTTGTGAATTTCATTCTGGGGCACCTGGCCATACAGTTGAGAATTGCAAAGCTTTTAAGCACAAAGTCCAGGACTTGGTCGACGCCAAGGTGATCAACTTTTCTGACAGCGTGCCCAACGTCACCAAAAATCCAATGCCTCATCACAGGGGGGGCGGAGTAAATGCTGTTATCACTGAAGAGAATTCAGACTTGCTGACTGACGTCAGAGATTTGAAGACGCCGTTGAGTTTTGTTAAAGCCAAGTTGCTGAAGAAAGGCTTCTTTCCCGGATGTGGAGAGTTTTGTATGGCATGTGCTGCACTTCCTGATGGGTGTGAGCAGTTGAGTGAAGGTATCCAGAGTCTGATGACCGAGGGTATTTTGCAGTTCAGTCGAAGCGTTGAGAATGCGTCAGGGGAAGTCGTGCTGAAGCAGGCAGACGAAGTTGCTACTATTACCATTCCTCGCCACCCTATCACTATTTCTGCGCCTCGTCCGCCTACAATCACCATCACCAGGGCCGGACCAATCCCGTTCGAGAGCACTAATGCCGTCCCATGGCATTATGGCGCCGAAGTATATTGTAATGGTCAGAGAATAGAGCTGGAGCCGTCCGGGTCGACTGCACAGAATCTTGCTGAAGTCAGTGGTATCACCAGAAGTGGCAGAGTGTTCGCGCCGGCAGAGGTCGCCGCAGAGAAAGTAGTCAGGGCTGATGCTGCTGACAAGGGTAAAGGTAAAGCTGTTGAAGAGGTTCCTGCAGGGGCAGAGAAAGACTTGTTGGTTAAAGATGCCGAAGAGTTCATGCGACTGATCAGGAAAAGTGACTACAAGATTGTAGATCATCTTCACCAGACTCCGTCGAAGATCTCGATTCTTAACCTGTTGCTGTGTTCTGAAGCGCACCGCAACGCGTTGCTGAAAGTATTGAATGCTGCATACGTGCCGCAGGAGATATCAGTTAATCAACTCGAGGAAGTAGTAGCCCATGTCAATGCTGGTAATGGGCTGGGATTTACAGACCTGGAGCTGACGCCCAAGGGAAGAGATCACAACAATGCCTTGCACGTCTCGATAGAGTGCAGAGGCACGATTATGTCACATGTCCTAGTAGATACGGGCTCCTCGCTTAACGTGCTTCCGAAGAAATCACTGATGAAGTTGGATACCCGTGGACTGCTGTGCACGCCCAGTGATCTGGTCGTGAAGGCTTTTGACGGAACCAAGCGCCACGTCTTCGGAGAATTGACCCTGCCAATTCAAGTTGGACCAGAGACGTTTAATGCGGTGTTCTATATTATGGATATCATGCCCGCCTATAGTTGCCTCTTAGGTCGGCCGTGGATTCATTCTGCTGGTGCCGTGACGTCCACGCTGCATCAGAAGCTTAAATATGCTGTTGGGGGCAGCATAGTGACAGTCTGTGGAGAGGAGGACATCATGGTAAGCCACCTGTCATCCTTTAAATATGTCGAAATGGATGGTGAGATTCATGAGACTCTTTGCCAAGCTTTTGAAACCGTCAGGGTGAAGGAGGTAGCTCCCGTTGTTGCAGAGAAGCAAGAGGTGAACCTCTCCTCGTTCAAGGAAGCTAGGGCTGTTGTCGAGGCTGGTTCCACCCCAGGCTGGGGGCATGTCTTGGATATACCATTCAAACAGGATAAGTTTGGATTGGGATATTCTCCTGAAGCTGAAGCTTCGTCTTCTTCTGGTAGCTCGTCTCGTGGAAAAGGGCCGATCCTGTTCACCAAGGGGGGAGTAATCTTCGAGAGTATCAACGCTACGTCGGAGGACAGCGGAGACAGTGATTGTGATCTTGACGCTTGGATTCAACCGAGCAAGCCAGGCGAGCGCCTCCACAATTGGACCATCAAGGAGATTATCGAGCTGACAAGTGAAGAGATCCACGTAACAGATGACATCGACTCTGGACCCTCTACGGCTCACTACGACTTTGATTGCCCGATTTATCAAGCCGAGGATGAGATTGATGAAGACGAAGACCTTCCGGAAGAATTGGCCCGCTTGTTGAGACAAGAGGAGAAGGTTATTCTGCCTCACGAGGAGGATATTGAGATCATAAATCTGGGTTCTGAGGAGCTTATTAGGAATGTCAGAGTTGGGGCTGCGCTGCAGAATGATGTCAAGCATAGACTGGTCGAGATGCTTCGAGAGTATAGTGACGTCTTTGCTTGGTCGTATGAGGATATGCCCGGACTTGACACAGATATCGTGGTTCATCGCTTGCCGTTGCGAGAAGATTGCCCTCCAGTCAAGCAGAAGCTCAGGAGGACGAGACCAGACATGGCTGTAAAAATCAAAGAAGAAGTCCAGAAGCAGTTGGACGCAGGATTTCTAGCCGTTACCACCTACCCTCCGTGGGTCGCCAACATAGTACCTGTACCGAAGAAGGACGGTAAGGTACACATGTGCGTCGATTATCGGGATTTGAATAGGGCGAGCCCTAAGGATGATTTCCCGTTGCCTCATATCGATGTGTTGGTCGACAATACAGCCCAGTTTTCCGTGTTTTCATTCATGGATGGCTTCTCCGGTTACAATCAGATTAAGATGGCGCCGGAGGACATGGAGAAAACGACGTTTATTACCCCCTGGGGCACGTTTTGCTACAAGGTAATGCCCTTCGGTCTGAAGAACGCAGGGGCCACTTACCAGCGAGCAATGGTAACTTTGTTTCATGATATGATTCATCATGAGATCGAGGTCTATGTTGATGACATGATTGCAAAGTCCCAAACGGAGGAGGAGCATCTAGTCAATCTGCTGAAGCTGTTTGAAAGGCTTAGGAAGTTCAGGCTGAGGCTGAATCCTAACAAGTGCACTTTCGGAGTGCGGTCCGGAAAGTTATTGGGGTTTATCGTTAGCGAACGAGGTATTGAAGTTGATCCTGCGAAGATAAAAGCTATCCAAGAGATGCCAGCGCCGAAAACAGAAAAAGAAGTTCGTGGTTTCTTGGGCCGAATAAACTACATTGCAAGGTTTATCTCTCAGCTCACTGCCACTTGTGAACCGATGTTCAAGTTGTTAAAGAAAAATCAGGCGATTACTTGGAATGAGGATTGCCAGAAGGCATTCGATAAGATAAAGCAGTATCTTCAAGAACCTCCAATCTTGATACCCCCAGTGGCTGGACGGCCATTAATCATGTACTTGACAGTTCTGGAGAATAGTATGGGGTGTGTTCTCGGTCAGCACGACGAGACGGGCAGAAAGGAGCACGCCATTTATTATTTGAGTAAAAAGTTCACTGAGTGTGAATCCCGATACTCGATGCTGGAGAAGACGTGTTGTGCATTAGCTTGGGCCGCCAAACGTCTACGACAGTATATGCTCAATCACACCACTATGCTGATTTCGAAGATGGATCCGATCAAGTACGTCTTCGAGAAGCAGGCTCTTTCGGGCAGGATTGCCAGATGGCAAATGGTGTTAACAGAATATGATATTCAGTACGTCTCTCAGAAAGCCATCAAGGGAAGCGTATTGTCTGATTACCTTGCCGAACAGCCAATCGAAGACTATCAGCCGATGAAGTTCGAGTTCCCTGACGAGGACATTATGTTTCTCAAAGCAAAGGATTGCGATGAGCCATTGCCCGATGAGGGGCCAGATAGGAAGTCTCAGTGGAAGTTGATATTCGACGGAGCGGTTAATTCCTATGGAAGTGGTATCGGGGCTATCATCACGACTCCTCACGGATCCCACATCACGTTTACTGCGAGACTGACGTTTCCAGTTACCAACAACGAAGCCGAGTACGAAGCATGTATTATGGGTCTAGAAGAGGCAATTGATTTGAGAATCAAGAATCTAGACATATATGGTGACTCAGCGCTTGTAATCAATCAGATCAAAGGGGAGTGGGAAACTCGTCAACCGAATCTAGTGCCGTACATGAATTATGCCAGAAGGCTGCTTCCGTTCTTCGACCGAGTAGAACTTCATCATGTACCCCGGGCTGAAAATCAAATGGCTGATGCTTTAGCCACGTTGGCTTCAATGTATAAGGTCAATCTTTGGAATGAGGCTCCAAGCATTGTTCTTTCGCGTCTTGACAGACCAGCATATGTGTTCGCAATCGAGGATGCCACTGACGGCAAGCCATGGTTCCACGACATCCAGACCTTCCTTATGACTAAGGAGTATCCTGTGGGTGCGTCCACCCAGGATAAGAAGACTCTGAGGAGGCTATCTGGAAACTTTTACCTCAATCCTGATGGAGTGCTGTATAAGAGAAACCACGATCTCGTGCTACTCAGATGTGTAGATGAGAAAGAGGCAAGTATGCTCATGGAGGAAGTCCATGAGGGCACATTTGGTACGCACGCCGGCGGGCATGCCATGACGAGAAAGATCCTGAGAGCAGGATATTACTGGTTGACTATGGAGTCGGATTGCTTCAGATTCGCGAAGAAATGTCACAAATGCCAGATTTATGCTGATAAAGTTCATGTGCCGCCGTGCCCATTGAATGTCATGTCCTCCCCTTGGCCGTTCTCCATGTGGGGCATTGACATGATAGGCAAGATCGAGCCCACCGCGTCCAATGGTCATCGTTTCATTCTGGTAGCTATCGACTACTTCACCAAGTGGGTGGAGGCAGCCTCGTACGCTAATGTGACCAAGCAGGTGGTAGCTAAGTTCATAAAGAGGGACATCATCTGTCGCTATGGAATTCCCGAGCGGATCATTACTGATAATGGTTCGAATTTGAATAACAAGATGATGAAGGAGCTGTGCCAGAGCTTCAAGATTGAACACCACAACTCATCTCCTTATCGGCCGAAGATGAATGGCGTTGTTGAAGCGGCCAATAAGAACATCAAGAAGATTGTTCAGAAGATGGTTGTGACGTATAAAGATTGGCACGAGATGCTGCCGTTTGCCTTGCACGGTTATCGTACGACGGTGCGTACGTCGACCGGGGCAACTCCTTTCTCCTTGGTGTACGGTATGGAAGCTGTCCTACCGATAGAAGTGGAGATTCCCTCTTTGCGAGTTTTGGTTGATGTGAAACTTGATGAGGCAGAATGGATTACGAATCGTTTGAACCAACTCAGCCTGATGGACGAGAAGAGGTTAGCATCGATTGCATTTGGTTGCCTGTACCAAAGCCGAATGAAGAAAGCTTATGATAAGAAGGTGCGTCCTCGAAGCTTTCAGACGGGTGATCTCGTCCTGAAGAAGATTCTTCCGCCACACTCCGATCACCGGGGCAAGTGGACTCCGAATTACGAAGGGCCGTATGTCGTCAGCAAGGTCTTCTCGGGAGGAGCTTTGTTGTTATCCACGATGGATGGTGAAGATTTTGCATCCCCGGTGAACGCGGACGCAGTTAAAAAATACTTTGCTTGAAAGCGACCCGCTGGACAAAAAAAAGAAAGAGTCCAGGCAAAAAAGGGGCATCCCGGCGAACCAAAAACAGAATAAAAGGTTCGGGCAAAAATTAGGGATATATTAAAAAAATGTACACCCGCGAAGTCGAAAACCTACACTGGGCGGCTTCGGCAAAAAAGGGTATCCCGGTGAACTGAAAACCCAGAAGGGCGGTTCACGCAAAAGTTAGGGATTTGAATAAGCAAATGACTGCGTTCCGCGTATGGACTTTCATTGTTTAGTGGTTCGGAAGACCTGAGGGCCGTTTATCTGAATCAATCTCTTCCAAAGCTGAAGCATCGGAGAAGTATCGAAGTCGAGTGGGTCTTAGAGGGATCAACTCATGGTGTTCGTCTACGCCTCGATTGCCGACATTTGTATATACTGATGTATATTTATGTTTTCTTTTTTGCGCGGCTTCCTCATTCCAGGAGCTTGCCTCTGTTGTAAAACATTTTTGCCCATTCAGGGGTTCATCATCAATAAAATGCACATTATTCAGCAATTCTACTTGTCTGTTTAGCATTTATCTGTTTTGTTTGCGAATGATAACGCCGATGTGTTTTTTGATAAAATGCGCATACATAAACTTGCGGGCCTAAGCCCATTGATTGTTGAAACAATTAACTAACTGAACATTGTCACGAGATAACAACCTGGATAGGCCCCTTTGAGGAGGGTATCTTGTCTGTTTGTTTGTGTTGTTGCAGGTGTAGCGCCTCGCCAGAAGATGTGCCGTGCGTATCCCCGAAGCAGGATGAGTCCTCCTTCTCCAGCAGTGTTCAGTGGTCTCTCTTCCGCAGAATCAGAATAGTGAGCATTGATATGTCTTCCCCAGGTAGAGGTGATTCTCTTCCCCCAAGCAGACGCATCCTGAAGGAATGTCACCTCATCAGCTGAGTCAAGCACCGAAGCAGGTGTCTCTCCCCAGCACCGGGTCACAAGTGCAGATTTCAGAGAAGTGTTCGGGTGCCGAAGCTCGTGTTTTCCCCAGTAAAGTCACTGAAGTGGGATCTTCCCTCGCACCGGGTCACAAGTGCAGGTTTCGTAGGAAGCTGTTCGTATACCGAAGTATGCAGTAATTGATGAGGCCAGACTGAAGTCTCCAGCGGAATTGAGATTCCTCACCCGAGTCAAGCTCTCTCCTGAAGTTCGATGATTCCTTCTTCCCCAGCAGAGCGTGGAACAGCCGATGCTGTATTTCCCCCAGAGTCGTACTCTATCCAGCGAAGCAGAATGATTTCTCCTCCCTCAGCCGAGTTTGCAGATGTCCAAGAGATCCGAGTCCGTGGAAGTTGATCAGATCATGATTGGTTTTTCCCCAGTGGAGTGTCGAGCAACTGAAGTTGGTTCCCCACAGAGTGATCATCCCCAGAAGAGTAGCCGAGACGGCCACGCAGTTCATTCTCGCAATTGATATCAGCAGATCCAAGTTCTCGTAGAGCTTCATCCCCTGCCGCAGTCAGCTGAAGTTGTTTTCCCTGCAGCAGTCAACGGAAGATCAATTCCCCAGGCAGAGCCTGATTGACATTGGCGTGTTCACATTCTCCTCAGCAGGATGATTCCTCTACCTGAGTGGTTTTGTCTCCTTGACAGGAGGATTTCCCCCTTCGGCATTTATTTTGCTGACGGGATCGCATCATTGTGCATGACTGCATAGCATTTAACGCTGCATAGAATTATGCATCATTGTGCATGACTGCATAGCATTTAACGCTGCATAGAATTATGCAGGATTGCGTAGCATTGTGCATGATTGCATAGCATTGTGCATGATTGCATGGCATTTAGCATAAATATCATTCCCATGTGGGGCGTGGCGCAGAAGCATACGCATCATAAGCATGATCTAGGTCATCATCATCCTTGTTTTACAGGTATCCCACCAAGAGACTAGTTGCTCAGGACGATTCTTGTTGTTCTCCCCAGCAAGGTTGTTTTCTTAGATGATTCTAAAAACCCCGGTGTGATCCCCGCAGTCGCTCGCTCAAGATGATTTTTGAGATCCCCAGCGAAGTCTTCAGTTCAAGATGATTCTCGAATCCCTTAGCAGGACCATTTGCTTAAGACGATTCTTAAGACCTCAGTACAGCTTCCCGAGTTGTTTGACTAGTATGATACTTGAGCTCCCTAATAGCATCTCCAGCAGGATTTGCCCAGGAAGATTCCTGGAATACCCAACAGAATGTTTGCTCCAGAAAGGTTATTAGTTCAGGACGATTCTTGAAGATGCCCGACGGATCTGTTTGGTCAAGATGATTCTTGAAGTCCAGAGCAGCATGATATGTCTGCTCCAGCAATGATGTCTAATCTGAAGATGGATTACGTAAGCGCCCGAAGGCGATATCAGAAGGTTCCTGTGAGTTCAGATTTCCGTGTTGAAGAATCAACAGGTAGCTGAAGACAAGGTTCCAGGGTTGTAGACACAACAGAGTGATTCGTGTGAGTCTGAAGACCAAGTCAGTTATCCTGAGGTGATGATTGATTGCGATCAAGTGAATAGTCTCTTCTGACTGAAGTCGAAGATGTTTCTCCAGCTGAAGCGGAGTTTTGCCTGAAGGCAAAGTGTTTGAATCCCCGTAGAGTCATGAATGGCTCAGGATACCATTTCTCTGACTGAAGTCACAGATTTCTTAAGCTGAAGCGAAGGTGCCTAAGGGCAAGGTTATCCCCCAAGGTCATGAATGACCTAGGATTCATTTTTTCGGACTGAAGGCCGAAGTATATCCCTGACTGAAGTCTCGGATGCTCTATAGCAGAGGTGGAGTTGCCTGAAGGCATATCCATGTATCCTTGAAGGCCAAGGACCATTTCTTCAGACTGAAGTCGAAGATACCTCCTGCAGAGTTGCCATCCTTGAAGGTCAAGGATGCTTATCTTCAGAAGTACTTGAAGATCTTTTCTAGCTGAAGCTGGAAGTGGCCGGGGGCCAGGGTTTCATATAGTTCTGATGTTGAAATTCTACAGTGGGATCATTGTGCAGTAGTATTCCGATGTTCGTTATGGTTCTGAGGGTGAACCCCAGATCAGAGTGTGCTTGGTTAAGTCTCTCATCCCCAGCAGAGCAGCTCCAGATACGCAAGTGTACCTTTGTTCCATTTACCAGGGGTGAACCCCAGGTCAGAGTTGTTCAGTGTTGTAGTTCTCCAGCGGTGATGCAGAGTATGTTTGTGTTTGACGGCGAGGTCAGATTATGATTTGTCCGACGGCAATGTCAGGCTCTTTAAATCCCCAGCAGAGATGATGTTGGTACGACGGCGATGTCGAGTGTCTCTCAGAATGATGTTTGTTTCCGACGATGATGTCAGATTTAGTTCTCCAGCGGTGATGTTGGGTGTTTTGATTGTCTGACGGAGATTCAGATCAGTATTTCTCCAGCTAGTTGTTGAGCAGCTAGTGTTGCAGTATTCAAAGATTTGTTCCCCGCAGAGTACCGTGTGCTCGTGCAGTTGGCAAATTTTCGGGTTTACCGATATTCAACCGTCTCGTACCTTGATTGGTTGAGAGCCGTTCGCTTCTCACCCAGTCAGGTCCAAGCCGTTTGAATAGGGGCAGCTGTTGCACCCCAAAATTTGACCAACAATTATTTATCCATTGAGTGTTTGAAAGTTGATACCCTCATCAGAGAGTTCAAGAGATCCTCAGAGGAAGTGGGTTGAAACCAGGGTTGTGCGCTTCATAGCTTGAGAGTTGTGGGTGCCCCTCAGATGATTCTGAGACTTTATGAAAGAACTTGATGTTTTGGGAAAGCCTATGAGATGTCTTGATAGCCTTCATGAAGCCCAGAAATGTCATTGAGCAAGAATTCAGAAGATTCAACCATGAATGGTGGAATTAGGGTTTTGACTGGGTCAACCCTAGGATAACTGAAAATTTGGAGAAGGTTGAGACCTAATCCAAGGGCCATGAGATCATGGAATGATGTATAGAGATGTTGTAAAGATGATTCCTAGAACAACTCATCATGATTGAGGAGTTTGAGAAGTTTCAAGTCAGGGTTTCCAAGGATTGTCAGTGAAAAACCCTAATTTGATCCCTATTTTCTAGGCAGTTTTAGCTCTAGATGTGATTGATATCTCATCTTCCCCACAACATGAATGTTGTAGAGCTTGTTCTAAGCTTTAATTTGAGTGGTGGAAGTCCTTGATAGGAGTTACAGAGCTCAAGTTATGGTTTTGACAAATTACAGGTCAGCAGAGGTGTGTGAATCTGGGTCCTTGAAAGTCACCCAACTTGCAGACAACTTTTGCCCTAGTAGGATGATTCCTATGATTTCTTGGTCAACATTAATGTTGAAGAGGATCTTCTTAGCTTTAATTTGAGTGGTAGAAGTCCTTGATTGGATTTGTGGAACTCAACTTATGGTTTGAACAAGACAGGGGTATTTTGGTCATTTGTCAGTTATAGGTCATTTTAGCCAATGCCTAAAACTCCTATTTCCAAGCCTCAAATGGAAAAACTCAAAACATGAAAGTTGCTCAAAATGTGATTTTAAGTCTAGAAAGAAGGTCATAAATTGTTGGAAAAGCTCATAGCATGTATTTGCATGATTGGTCAAAAATGAACTAAAAATGACTTATAACTTTGAAAAGTTGAAATGGAAAAGTGATTTGGGAGATCCACAAATCCAAAATAGGTCATCCAATATATCATTTTGATTGGAAAAACCATTTTAAGAACTTTGGTTTAAATATATTTTTCATTTGAGGCTCCAAAAATGGACTTCCTTTGGAAATTTATTACTTGCATAAGAAGGCAACTTTGCAAAACCCTACATAAGTGAAATGTAAGGGCTGCTTTCATTCATTAACATCCAATATCTCATGTTAAGACAATTTGGCATGAGATTACAAGGGATAAGGCAAGGGATATGATATTTTCAACTTCTCATTCAAGGAGAAGTTCATGACTTTTCTAGATCCTTTTAGATGATTCCACAAGCTTCCATCAATTGTTATTTAAAGAATGCCATGAGGAGTGTTAAAGGTTGGTGAAATTGGTGAAGAGAGTGAGAGGAGAGAGAGATATTCAAGGGTGGATTCCATTGCAAGCAAGCTTCGAATCTCATGCTACAAGCCTTCATCCTCCAAATTGTTGCAAACAGAAAGGAGATTGATACCTGAGGATCATAGAGAGGAGGATTCAAGCACTGAAACAAGCTGGTTCTACCTCTGCCATAGCCACCTAGCAGGTTAGCTTTTTCTCTCATATCTCTCTAATTATGTGTAATTAGTTAGATTTCTAGGGTTAGAATTGCTGGGTTAAGTTAGGTGATCATTCCCATAAAGATTAAGAGCATTTCATGGAGTTTGAGTTTTTGACTTAAATCTTGAATCACCAAGAACTGCTTGTATGTTGAGTGTTAAGATTAGATAATTATATCAGAGTAATGAGGGCCATGAGTAGAGTAGGTTAGTGTCAAGAAACGCAAGAAACAAGGAGGTCGAAAATGGAGTGTTTACTCAAGTTGGTACTATCGGTTTATTCAGTAGGGAGTGTTTTAATAAAAACTATCGGTCCAGCTGTGTAGAGCTTGAAAAATGGAGCAATATTGATGTTTACACCTTGGCATTTCATTGAGAAACAAGCACGAACGAGGCCATGGAAGTTTCACGTGTAAAGCTGCATATTAATGGAAGTTGTAAACCCTAACTCATGGCCAAGGAAGAAGACAACCCGTGGCCGTTGGATCTCCTCAAATACTTGACCAAGACTCACGATCGGGCGGCCCACAATTGAATTCAGAAATGGAGGGAATTGAAACGCGCATAAAACGCTGCGTTTAGATTAGTTGCCCCTCATGGGCTTGGCGCTATCCGCACCCCCCCCTGTTGCTGGCCCAGTTCATTTTAACTAGCGTGACTTGCTGTTCATACCCCCCTCCCTTTAATTCATTCTAATTGTTTTAATTTTCTTCTTTTATTTTTCTGTTTTGATTAATTCATTTAAAATTGATAAAAAATGATTTTTTAATGCTTCTTTTTTCTATGATTAGATTAAAATGTGTAGAAAATTATAAAAATAAAATTGGGATTTTATTTTTTAGTTTAGTATTTTAATAGATTTTTCTTTTAAAATAGCTTTTATATTGTTTAGTTTTTATATCATGATCTTGTAGGAATTATTTTAGAACCTTCCCTTAGGGTTTTTAATCCCTTCTTTTTGATGCAATTAGATGATGAATCATAGTTCCCCATAGGATTTTTTCTAGATTTTTAGAATTAAATTTTGATTAGTTTAATTAGGGTAGATTTAGGGTATCCTAATTAGGGTTTAGATTGTGTTTAGGTGATGAATCCCTTTCTTTGATTGAGTTTTGTCTTGATTTCTAGGTAGAGGCCTATGTAGATGTTATGAGTAGGTGTTGAGGACCCTTGTGAATAATTGTTAGATTTTTCCCCATTAGTTTAGTATTTTTAGGTATTTTCTGAAGTTGCCTGATGATTTGGTCTGTTCAGTGGGTTATCTGTTCATCTTTGGGGTTCATTGTGGGAAATTTGTTGAGAGGCTTGTGTTGCCTTGAAGACCTTGATGGAGAGCATCATGAAGAGAAGATTGTAGATCAAGATTCAGAGACCCAGAGCTTGGCTTGTTCCCTGTCTGTGAGGTTTGAGATCCTGAAGTTTGAAGGAAGTTCATGGTACTTTCCTGAGGAAGGCACTATGAATGACTTTCATCCTTTCTTCTCACCTCTTTCTTAAGTATCCAATGATGTGGAGCCAACTTGTGAGTTTAATTTCTCCTGAGGAGGAATGTAAACTGATCACATGTTGTTGAGCCACATGGGATACAACTCCTAAGTGAAAGCCTCCTAGTACTTTCCTGAGGAAGGTCCTATGGGTCTATTCACTTAGTTCCATTAGTTTATCTAGGATTTCTCAAGTATCCAATGATGTTGGAGCCAACTTGTGAGTTTAATTTCTCCTGAGGAGGAATGTAAACTGATCACATGTTGTTGAGCCACATAGGATACAACTCCTAAGTGGAAGCCTCCTAGTACTTTCCTGAGGAAGGTCCTATGGGTCTATTCACTTAGTTCCACTAGTTCAGATAGGATTTCTTAAATATCCAATGATGTCGGAGCCTGCTTGTGAGTTTAATTTCTCCTGAGGAGGAATATAAACTGATCACAGTGGTTGAGCCACATAGGATATAACTCCTGAGTATCCACCTCCTAGTGCTTTCCTGAGGAAGACACTATGAGTCTGCTTGCTTAGCTCCCTCTCTTTGGTAAGCTTGTTCTGAAGCTTGAAGACTGGGATTGATTTCTCTTGTTTAGGGTTTGCTTGAAGGCTGTGTTTTGATTCAAGATTCTGTGTTAGGGTTAGGATTAGAGAGTGGATTCTTTCTTTCTCAAGCATGTGTGTTGTTTGCCTGATGGCACTTCATTTCTTTTATCTGTTATTGCTTGATAGCATGTTGTTTATCTTCAGTATGATTACTGTTATTTCATGACTGGCTTGAGGTTGAGATGAGCTTGTGGAGGCTGAAGCCCCACACACATTTCCTCCCTCACTTGCATTGCATGCATTTTTCTGTTAAAGCTGATGTTTTTGTCTGTTTTGATGTATCATTGACATGATCCCTTAGGACTCTCATTTCTTCTGATGAGGATTTGATGATAGACTTTTAGGTTGAAACCTATGCATGACAACATCTAGGAGTTCCCTGTTCAAACCTCAACCATAGGATGAATCCATGGCATGATGATAGTAGGACTTGATAGTCTCCCTCCTAGTTGAGCCATTTTTCCCGTAGTTTCCCGAACTACGTTTGCTCTGATCTTTCATACCAGATGAAAGTACGTAGGCATAGGATGCGACATCCTAGCGAGCAACCTTCCCCAACCTTTCCCCGTAGTTAGCCGAACTACGTTGACTCTGATTTCTCATTCTCTGATGAGGATACGTAGGCATAAAGTGCGACGCTTTGCCGAGTCATTTTTCTTTTTCAGCCAGCCTTGATAGGTAGATAGATTATAACCAACCCGTCCAAGTAAACACCCAAGCGAGGATCCCGTCGAGTACGACGGACGTGAGGGGTGCTAATACCTTCCCCTTGCGTAACCGACTCCCGAACCCAGACAATGGTTGCGATGACCTTGTCTTACCCTTATTCGTCAGGTTTTTCCGATCGTTTCCTTTCCCGCTCTGAGGGATAAATAACGAAAGGTGGCTACTCTTCTGTCATGCCGGCACCTTATTTTCGCGCAAGCGACACAAAGCAGGCATTCGCTAAATAAAAGCGAGCATCAAACCCGTAGGCCGAATCAACCGAAGCTGATCTTCTGCTATCTGAAGCAGGCATTCGCTAAATAAAAGCGAGCATCGAACATGAAGGCCCGATCAACCGAAGTTGATCTTCTGCTAACCAAAGCACGCATTCGCTAAATAAAAGCAAGCATCGAACCCGAAGGTCGGATCAACCGAACTTGATCTTCTGCTAACCAAAGCAGGCATTCGCTAAATAAAAGCAAGCATCGAACCCGAAGGTCGGATCAGCCGAACTTGATCTTCTGCTATCGAAAGCAGGAATTCGCTAAATAAAGCGAGCATCGAACCCGAAGGCCCGATCAATCGAAGTTGATCTTCTGCTAACCAAAGCAGGCATTCGCTAAATAAAAGCGAGCATCGAACCCGAAGGTCGGATCAACCGAAGCTGATCTTCTGCTATCCAAAGCAGGCATTCGCTAAGTAAAAGCAAGCATCGAACCCGAAGGTCGGATCAACCGAAGCTGATCTTCTGCTATCCAAAGCAGGCATTCGCTAAATAAAAGAGAGCATCGAACCCGAAGGCCGGATCAACCGAAGCTGATCTTCTGCTATCCAAAGCAGGCATTCGCTAAACAAAAGTGAGCATCGATCCCGAAGACCCGATTAACCGAAGCTGATCTTCAGCAAATCAAAGCAGGCATTCGCTAAATGAAAGCGAGCATTCAACCCGAAGGTCGGATCAACCGAAGTTGATCTTCTGCTATCCAAAGCAGGCATTCGCTAAATAAAAGCGAGCATCGAACCCGAAAGCCCGATCAACCGAAGTTGATCTTATGCTAACCAAAGCAGGCATTCGCTAAATAAAAGCGAGCATCGAACCCGAAGGCCGGATCAACCGAAGCTGATCTTCTGCTAACCAAAGCAGGCATTCGCTTAATAAAAGCAAGCATCAAACCCGAAGGTCGGATCAACCGAACTTGATCTTCTGCTATCCAAAGTAGGCATTCGCTAAATAAACCGAGCATCGAACCCGAAGGACCGATCAATCGAAGCTGATCTTCTGCTAACTAGAGAGGGCATTCGCTAAATAAAAGCGAGCATCGAACCCGAAGGTCGGATCAACCGAACTTAATCTTCTGCTATCCAAAGCAGGCATTCGCTAAATAAAGCAAGCATCGAACCCGAAGGCCCGATCAATCGAAGTTGATCTTCTGCTAACCAAAGCAGGCATTCGCTATATAAAAGCGAGCATCGAACCTGATGGTCGGATCAACCGAAACTGATCTTCTGCTATCCAAAGCAGGCATTCGCTAAATAAAAGTGAGCATCGAACCCGAAGGCTCGATCAATCGAAGTTGATCTTCTACTAACCAGAGCGGTTATTCGCTAAATAAAAGCGAGCATCGAACCCGAAGGCCCGATCAACCGAAGCTGATCTTCTGCTATCCAAAGCAGGCATTCACTAAATAAAGCGAGCATCGAACCCGAAGGCCCGATCAATCGAAGCTGATCTTCTACTAACCAGAGCGGTTATTCGCTAAATAAAAGCGAGCATCGAACCCGAAGGCCCGATCAACCGAAGCTGATCTTCTGCTAACCAAAGCAGTCATTCGCTAAATAAAAGCAAGCATCGAACCCGAAGGTCGGATCAACCGAACTTGATCTTCTACTATCCAAAGCAGGCATTCGCTAAATAAAGCGAGCATCGAACACGAAGGCCCGATCAATCGAAGCTGATCTTCTGCTAACCAAAGCAGGCATTTGCTATATAAAAGCGAACATCGAACCCGAAGATCGGATCAACCGAAGCTGATCTTCTGCTATCCAAAGCAGGCATTCGCTAAATAAAAGCGAGCATCGAACCCGAAGGCCCAATCAACCGAAGTAGATCTTCTGCTAACCAAAGCAGGCATTCGCTAAATAAAAGCGAGCATCAAACCCGAAGGTCGGAACAACCAAAGTTGATCTTCTGCTAACCAAAGCAGGCATTCGCTTAATAAAAGCAAGCATCGAACCCGAATGTCGGATCAACCGAACTTGATCTTCTACTATCCAAAGCAGGCATTCGCTAAATAAAGCGAGCATCGAACACGAAGGCCCGATCAATCGAAGCTGATCTTCTGCTAACCAAAGCAGGCATTTGCTATATAAAAGCGAGCATCGAACCTGAAGGTCGGATCAACCGAAGTTGATCTTCTGCTATCCAAAGCAGGCATTCGCTAAATAAAAGCGAGCATCGAACCCGAAGGCCGGATCAACCGAAGATGATCTTCTGCTATCCGAAGCAGGCATTCGCTAAATAAAAACAAGCATCGAACCCGAAGGTCGGATCAACTGAACTTGATCTTCTGCTATCCAAAGCAGGCATTCGCTAAATAAAGAGAGCATCGAACCCGAAGGCCTGATCAATCGAAGCTGATCTTTTATTAACTAGAGCAGGCATTCGCTAAATAAAAGCGAGCATCGAACCCGAAGGCCCAATCAACCGAAGCTGATCTTCTCCTAACCAAAGCAATCATTCGCTAAATTAAAGCAAGCATCGAACCCGAAGGTCGGATCAACCGAAGTTGATCTTCTGCTAACCAAAGCAGGCATTCGCTTAATAAAAGCAAGCATCGAACCCGAAGGTCGAATCAACCGAACTTGATCTTCTGCTATCCAAAGCGGGCATTCGCTAAATAAAGCGAGCATCGAACCCGAAGGCCCGATCAATCGAAGCTGATCTTTTACTAACCAGAGCAGGCATTCACTAAATAAAAGCGAGCATCGAACCCGAAGGCCCGATCAACCGAAGCTGATCTTCTGCTAACCAAAGCAGGCATTCGCTAAATAAAAGCGAGCATCGAACCCGAAGGTCGGATCAACCGAAGCTGATCTTCTGCTATCCAGAGCAGGCATTCGCTAAATAAAAGCGAGCATCAAACCCGAAGGCCCGATCAACCGAACTTGATCTTCTGCTAACCAAAGCAGGCATTCGCTATATAAAAGCAAGCATCGAACCCGAAGGTCGGATCAACCGAAGCTGATCTTCTGCTAACCAAAGCAGGCATTCGCTTAATAAAAGAAAGCATCGAACCCGAAGGTCGGATCAACCGAACTTGATCTTCTGCTATCCAAAGCAGGCATTCGCAAAATAAAGCGAGCATCGAACCCGAAGGCCCGATCAATCAAAGCTGATCTTCTGCTAACCAAAGCAGGCATTCGCTATATAAAAGCGAGCATTGAACCTAAAGGTCGCATCAACCGAAGTTGATCTCCTGCTAACCAAAGCAGACATTCGCTAAATAAAAGCGAGCATCGAACCCGAAGGCCGGATCAACCGAAGCTGATCTTCTGTTATCCAAAGCAGGCATTCGCTAAATAAAAGCGAGCATTGAACCCGAAGGCCGGATCAACCGAAGCTGATCTTCTGCTATCCGAAGCAGGCATTCGCTAAATAAAAGCGAGCATCGAACCCGAAGGCCCGATCAACCGAAGTTGATCTTTAGCTAACCAAAGCAGGCATTCGCTAAATAAAAGCAAGCATCGAACCCGACGGTCGGATCAACCGAACTTGATCTTCTACTAACCAAAGCAGGCATTCGCTAAATAAAAGCAAGCATCGAACCCGAAGGTCGGATCAACCGAACTTGATCTACTGTTATCCAAAGCAGGAATTCACTAAATAAAGCGAGCATCGAACCCGAAGGCCCGATCAATCGAAGGTGATCATCTGCTAACCAAAGCAGGCATTCACTAAATAAAAGCGAGCATCGAACCCGAAGGTCGGATAACCCGAAGCTGATCTTCTGCTATCCAAAGCAGGCATTCGCTAAATAAAAGCGAGCATCGAACCCGAAGGCCGGATAAACCGAAGCTGATCTTCTGCTATCCAAAGCAGGCATTCGCTAAATAACAGATAGCATCAAACCGGAAGGCCCGATCACCCGAAGTTGATCTTCTGCTAACCAAAGCAGGCATTCGCTTAATAAAAGCGAGCATCGAACCCGAAGGCCCGATCAACAGAAGTTGATCTTCTACTAATCTAAGCAGGCATTCGCTAATTAAAAGTGAGGATCGAACCCGAAGGCTGGATCAACCGAAGCTGATCTTCTGCTCCTCAAAGTAGGCATTCGCTAAATAAAAGCGAGCATCGAACGTGAAGGCCGAATCAACCGAAGCTGATCTTCTGCTAACCAAAGCAGACATTCGCTAAATAAAAGCGAGCATCGAACCCGAAGGCCGTATAAACTGAAGCTGATCTTCTGCTATCCGAAGCAGGCATTCGCTAAACAAAACCCAGCATCGAACTCGAAGGCCCGATCAACCGAAGCTGATCTTCTGCTATCCAAAGCATACATTCGCTAAATAAAGCGAGCATCGAACCCGAAGGCCCGATCAATCGAAGCTGATCTTCTACTAACCAGAGCAGGCATTCGCTAAATAAAAGCGAGCATCGAACCCGAAGGCCCGATCAACCGAAGCTGATCTTCTGCTAACCAAAGCAGTCATTCGCTAAATAAAAGTAAGTATCGAACCCGAAGGTCGGATCAACCGAACTTGGTCTTCTGCTATCCAAAGCAGGTATTCACTAAATAAAGCGAGCATCGAACCTGAAGTCCCGATCAAACGAAGCTGATCTTCTGCTAACCAAAGCAGGCATTCGCTAAATAAAAGCGAGCGTCGAACCCGAAGGTCAGATCAACCGAAGCTGATCTTCTGCTATCCAAAGCAGGCATTCGCTAAGTAAAAGTGAGCATCGAACACGAAGGGCCGATCAACCGAAGTTGATCTTCTGCTAACCAAAGCAGGCATTCGCTATATAAAAGCGAGCATCGAACCCGAAGGTCGGATCAACCGAAGCTGATCTTCTGCTAACCAAAGCAGGAATTCGCTTAATAAAAGAAAGCATCGAACCCGAAGGTCGGATCAACCGAACTTGATCTTCTGCTATCCAAAGCAGGCATTCGCAAAATAAAGCGAGCATCGAACCCGAAGGCCCGATCAATCGAAGCTGATCTTCTGCTAACCAAAGCAGGCATTCGCTATATAAAAGCGAGCATCGAACCTGAAGGTCGGATCAACCAAAGCTGATCTTCTGCTAACCAAAGCAGACATTCGCTAAATAAAAGCGAGCATCGTCTATTGCTGGTGCTTGTAAGAACTTGGTGAGAATGAACTCTATCTTTTCTTCTCCTACTTCGAATGTTAGCCTTCCTTTCTTCACGTCTATAATGGCTCCGGCTGTAGCTAGGAACGGTCTTCCTAGGATAATTGGGGTTACAGTGTCCTCCTTGATGTCCATGATTATGAAGTCGGTTGGAATGTAGAATTGTCCTATGCATACTGGAACGTTTTCTAGTATTCCGACGGGGTATTTTACTGATCGGTCAGCTAATTGTACGGACATTTTGGTTGGTCTGAGGTCTCCCATATTCAGCTTTTTGCATATAGATAAGGGCATAACACTGATACTGGCTCCTAAGTTGCATAGAGCTTTGTCTATTACGAACTTTCCTATGACGCAGGGTATGGAGAAACTACCTGGGTCTTTTAATTTAGGAGGCATGCGGTTTTGAATAATAGCGCTACACTCTGCAGTAAGTGTAACTGTTTCGTTATCCTCGATCTTTCTCTTATTCGACAGGATCTCTTTGAGAAATTTAGCGTATGACGGCATTTGAGTTATCGCTTCTGTAAAAGGAATAGTAATATTCAGCTGTTTAAGGAGCTCTACAAATTTCTTAAACTGTCCTGAAGTTTTGGAGTTTATCAGTCTTTGAGGGTAAGGAATAGGTGGTTTATATGGCGCTGAAGGTGCTTGAGTTTTTTCACTTGCGGTATCCTCCTTCTCGTTGTCTTCCTTCTTCTCTAACTCGGATTCCTTTTCTGCTTGTTCAGTTGGTTTTTGTTGCATGGCTGAGTTTTCGGTCCTCGGATCGATCGGCTCGTCCAATTCTTTTCCGCTTCTTAGTATTACAGCATTTGCTTGGCCTTTTGGATTCTGTTCGGGTTGTCCAGGAAATGTGCCAGCGGGTGCGGCAGGAGAGGCTTGCTGTTGAGCCACTTGTGATATCTGAGTTTCTAACATTTTGTTGTGGGTGGCTAAAGCGTCTACTTTTCCTGTCAACTGTTTAATTTGCTCGCTAGTGTGTATGTTTTGATTCAGGAATTCTTTATTTGTTTGAGCTTGAGTAGCTATGAATTTTTCCATCATCAACTCGAGGTTTGATTTCCTAGGTGCATTCTGAGCAGCAGCTGATTTCTGATATCCTGGTGGAGCAGTAGGCATTTGCAATGTATTTTCGCTTTTGTAAGAAAAGTTTGGATGATTTCGCCAACCTGGGTTATAGGTATTTGCGTAGGGACTTCCTTGAGCATAATTTACCTGGTCTGGTGGGATTCCGGCTAGCAATGGGCATTCGGGCGCATTATGAGTGGTGTTTCCGCATAACTCGCAATTTGGAGTTACTGCAGCGACAGTTGCAGTGGGGTTAACGGTCAGACTATCAATCTTCTGTGCTAGAGCATCTACTTTAGCGTTGAACTTTTCAAGGCTGCTGATCTCGTACATCCCACCTTTCACTGTGGTTTTCTCTGTTGGAGTGCGTTCACCTCCCCATTGGCAATGGTTTTGTGACATGTTTTCGATTAATTGATAGGCTTCATCGTATGGCTTATCCATAAGTGCACCGCCTGCGGCAGCGTCTATTGTCAATCTAGTATTGTATAGAAGCCCATTATAGAAAGTATGGATTGTCACCCTGTCTTCTAGACCATGGTGAGGACATGTTCTCATCATATCTTTGAATCCTTCCCATGCTTCGTAAAGAGATTCAGTATCTTTCTGTCGAAATCTGTTGATTTGAGCTCTAAGCATAGCAGTTTTGCTTGGCGGGAAATATCTCGCTAAGAAGACGTTCTTCAATTGCTCCCACGTCGTAACGGAGTTGGATGGTAACGATTGTAACCATGTCCACGCTCTGTCTCTAAGAGAGAATGGGAAAAGAAAAAGTCTTATCGCGTCTGGAGTTACTCCATTTGCTTTCACTGTGTTCGCGTATTGTACAAACTTCGTTAGATGTTCGTTCGGATCCTCAGTTGCGTTTCCTGAGAATTGGTTTTGTTGTACAACCGACAGCAATGATGGTTTCAGCTCAAAATCATTTCGGGTTATAGCTGGGGCAACAATGCTACTTCTAGGCTCCATCTGAGAGGGTGTAGCGTATGCCTTCAGCGGTTTGTTTGGAGGTCCTTCAGCCATCGTTGGTTCTTCTTCTTCTGATTTGGGAATGGGAGTGAGAGGTTCGGGAGTGTTATGTTTGAGTTGTTTGAGTTGGTACTCAATGATTCGACTTCTTAAATGTAAGAAGCGTTCTAGTTCTGCGACTGATGGTTTTACGATATCGCCTTGCGGGCGATTACTTGGCATACAATTGACAGAACTAGTAAAGGAAAAAATGAAAATTGTTAACCTAGTCTATATGGCGTAACAGAAGGTTACACTATTGACTAAACGGGTCCCCGACAACGGCGCCAAAAACTTGATCGCGACTTTCTATGTCTAATACAACCTAACTGCAAGTGCACAGTCTATCGCGTAGTAATAATAGATATCGATCCCACAGGGACTCGTAATCAAACTAGTGTTCTCGGGAGTTACTATGTTTAGCTAGGTAGAATATGTTTAAGGGAATAAGATTGTCACTAAAAGGGAACTAAGAATGCTACTTAGATTATAAATGGTTGAATCGATATGTAGTAATTGTGTTCTTCAGGGATTTGATAAGTTACTGGTGTATGAAATAATTTTCAAAGTTTATTTAAGCAGAAAATGGTGATTTGAAGACTCTCGCCTCACGCTGGTTATTGACGCTAATCATAATCCTAAGGGCCAAACGTACACTTTCGTATCCCGTTCGGGGTTAAAATTACTTTTTGGAAATCTCTAAGTTCTAATTCATTTTAAAGTGCTTTCGCTGTTATTAAAATGGATGACTAGTGTTTACTATCTGACCTTACCGCAACTTTCGCTTGTTGGTTCGTATCTTAATTAATTTCCCACTTTCGTGGCAAAACTACTTTCAAATAAGTTCTCGCTTTCGCGACAAAGTTTATTCAGTAAATCAATTTTAAACACTCAGACCATAAATTACTTTTTGAAAAGAAAGTTTTTCAACCAGTTGTTATCAAATCCCATTCGAATTATTACTACATATCGATTACCTAAGTTTAGCTAGACATGGATTTGGGAAATATAAAACATAAATAAAAGCAATAAATAATGATTTGCATTATAATAAAACTGGAATCGATTGAAATGAGAAACCTGTAAATATTCCAATTGGCCTTTGGGCAGATCCTCCACAGATGTTGGCAGGATTCTGGTCTTTATGCCAAATTGATCGTACAAATGAAAGTAGAAATTACAGAAGAATGAAAATGGAATACAGGAAAGGTAAAGAGAAACAAATAAGAATATTGCTGGAAAATATGCTCTGGAAATAAATTTCGCAGCACTTCGTTGTATGAATGCAGCACACTTTCTGAGGTCCCTTTCTTCCCTTTTTATAGAAGTGGAATTCCAACGGTTATCATTGTAGATGATGGACTTTGAGGCAGATAATTTAGGGAGTAGTGGTCCACTCTGTGGGAATTGGAACTGATTCTTTAACGTGTAATTGAAGTGGGGCGTTTTTGCCTGCATGACGGTCGTCACAAGGTGTGACGGTCGTCACCCGTGTGACGCTCGTCATGGCGCTGTGACGGTCGTCACATCAGCAAAAACAGCTTCCTGCGCTTTTCATGATGTTTTCACTCCTTTTTCGTCCATATTTCATCTGAGATTGCTTCTTTTCTTCATGTTGCCTTGTTTAGACGTGATCGTTGAATACCTGCAAAACATCAGACAAAAAACACGGAAATAACTCGAAATCGGATTGAAAATGGTTAAACTTTAGTTGAATTATGCATCAAAATATATATACGATTTCGTGTTATCAAACTCCCCTAAGCTTGAATCTTTGCTTGTCCTCAAGTAAAACATGAAAAAGTCGGCAAGCACGAGGCAGCTTCTTCGTTCGCAGAGTTAGGAAAAGCCGGGATTCTTGGTAAGAACAAGACGAGTATCATGCCGACACTGGACTACAAGTCTTCGGAGGTCTCCTTTTTATGCAAATCGGTCCCAGTCATGCTACTGTAGCTTAGTGTCAGGGTTCTCGCGGCAAGTTCACCCTGTTTGTTCTAGCGCAATCACATTAAGCCCGTTGTCCGTACACTTTCATGGCAAGTCGACCTGTTAGTGAATATGATCTCATTTCTGTTTTTGATCTTCTTCATTGATCATAAGCTTATGTCATTGATTTTTCAATGAGTTTTCGTGCCGTTGGGCTAAATGCTCGGGTGAGGAGCACCTAACTTAGAAGGAAACGCGTCTTATATTTTTGGGCTATTTAGCTCTCTTTTCATGATTTTTCATCTTTTTGGAGATCATACACTTATTTGCATCGGTCGCTCGCTTAGAAGTGTTTTAGGATGGTGCTGACTGCTAGTATAAACTACTTGGGGTTGAGTTTGCGTAGACACTTGAGACTTTGGTACACGTAGGTAGTGAAACCGACTCGCATAAACCGGAGATCTAAGGTGTCTGAACGGTACTGGTTTTGTTAGAACTGTCGTTTCCTCGGAGTTTCAAAACTTGTTTTGAACTCGGGTGCGTTCTTGTGATGCTTTTGCTTTTGAGGAACGAACGAAAGTTTTTGTTTACGTTGAATAATGTGGGGATGTTTGCGTAACGGGAAAAGTATATATAGACGAGCTTTATTTGCTAGAAATAGAAAGTGTTTAAATAGAAATTACGAAATTCAAAGTACAGTGGAATGGAAATAAAGGAAATAAAGGAAATTCAGAGTACAGTGGAATGGAAATAAAGGCTCCGCTTCCACACTATCTCAATCAGTGTCCTCACTGATTTTTGAAGTATGCGAGAGGGAGATACAGCTGAAATGAAAGTACAAAGAACTGAAATATAGTAAACAAATAAGGAAAAATGGGAAACTAATCACGTCCGCTGCCTCTGTCACGTCCGCGCTGGCGTCCTCTGGCTCTGGCGAGGGCTACTCGGTCCTCATAACTCATAGCTCCTGTGTGGTAGACGGTGTCCCGGAGTCCTTCGACCTGCAAGGTCAGATTCGCCAGGCTCTCAGCGATAATAGCTTGGCCGGTGTGAAGTTGTTGCATTTGAGTCTGATGCCAAGCTTCGAACTGGTCAGCTCGCTGATTCTGCTGCTGCAGCATCGCGAGTATCTGTGCCTGCTGGTCTAGAGAGCGGCAGAGGTCCTCTTATGTGTAGTCTGGCACGGGATGATGGCGGCGACGGCGAGAGGATGTACCTTCGGGTGGAGGAGGTTGCGATGCCTCTGGCTGCTCGGACCTGTCCAACTCAGCTTGGATTTCATCGTCAGAACCTTGGTTGTGGTCCTGAGTAGGAACAGCGGCAGCAGGAGGGGCAGTGAGGTCGAACAACCAGTTGGTACGGTCCTCTGGATGTGTGCGGGTGCGGGACGGAAGGATGATGCTTTGGACGATCTTGCCACGCACTACCGGATGGTATTTGCCGTCAGCTCTGGAGCAGATAAGATGAGAGGCTCTGCAGTGGTCGGTGTCAAGGAGCACCGAGGGGATGGAATGGAGGTGCTGGAGGCGGTCGCCAAGGTTCAGCCCAAGTGCAATAGTAGTGACAATCCCGCCAAAGTAGAATGGCTTCGAGCCACGGTTGCAGTTGGCCTGAATATGAGCCAGCAGGAACGGAGCAGTGTTGACAGGCTCATTGTTGAAGACGCAATGAAGGAAGAAGAGCTCTTTCGAGTTCACTTTGTGGTTGCTGTCTCTTGAAAAAATAGTGTTGCTCAACGCTCTGTGAAAGTACCGGATGGTTAGGTTATGGATATGAGTGGCGTGCAGAGAGTCCCAACCATCGGCATTGATGCCGGTCAACTGATACCACAGCGCGAAAGCTTCGTGCTGGAACTGATCGGTGATGCGGCGGTGAGCGTTGTCGCCACGAGGTAGTTGTAGGATGTTGGCAATCTGATTTTGGTTCACCTGATAGTTGGTGCCAAACATCCGGAAGCATGCGGCACCTGAGTGCTGGCTAAGTTCTCTGCTGGATGTGGCGTAAGTGAACAAACTCAAGAACTCAAGAGTGAGTTGTTCGTATGTTGGTAGTGGGTTGCTGCAGAGGTTCCAGATGCCTGCTCTTTGAAGCATCCAGGTTACGCCTTCAAGGAGTCCGAGCTCCGTAAGCGATGGAAGGTGTGGATAATGAGTCGGCTGGAGCGACCTCTGATGGAATGCGATGTAGTTTGCTCGTTGTCTTTCGCCTAAGTCTCCTTCACTAAAGATAATGTTGCTGATATCTGGGGTTTTTGCATTTCTTGCCATTGTTGGAAGATTGAGAGGTTTCTGAAGATTGGGGTTTTTCTGCAGAGTGGGAAGAACTGACAGAAGTGTGGTTTGGAGGTTGAGATTGGAGTTGAAATATATGGTTCAATGCGGAGAGGACGAAAATTTGTAGTGGGGTAGGAGTTAGGATGATTGGAAGTGGTAATGGGGGAAGTGGAAGAGAATACGAACCCTGTTTTATCAGATATCAGTTTTTGAATTCGTGACGGTCGTCACGTAGGTGTGACGGTCGTCACCCGCGTGACGCTCGTCAGGGTCCTGTGACGGTCGTCACTGCAGCAAAATCTGCAGAACGCAGAATTTTGCTCTGAGGGCGTTCTCGTAGTGACTTTAAGGCTTAGTATTGATACGGTGATGTAATATAACAGCCAACAAACAACGAATAATGCGAAAACAGAATAATTGAATAAAAACTAGAATTGAAATAACATAAAATTGAAATGATTGTATGTAATACATAAAGAAAACTAACAATGCGAAAAATCCAAATGATTAAATGAAACTAAACTAGACTAAACTAAACTAAAACTACTGCTAAGAACTAGTAACTAATCTTTTCGTGTCTTCAACTCACCGAATTTCCGTGCGTAGTAGTCGAGTTGGTCGCAGACTAAATCCATGAAGCCTACCAGTTCGCTGTGCATGCCTGCGATGTCAGCTTTTACATTAGTCAGAGCTGCATCAACGTCGTCCAATCGGAGTAAAACGGTATCCATTTTGTCGGTGGTCTCCTCAGGGATAGGCTCAGGATAGGTGTTGTAGTGTGGAGGAGTCGTAGGGTCTACTTCAGCTTCGGACACAGCATCCTCATAATACATATAGTCGTGTGCCTCAGAGATGTGGTCACTGTCATACATATAGTTCTGTGGTGTTGACTGTGGTGAAGGAGGTCCCATAGGCTCATCCAATTCATAGAGCCAGTTGTCCTTATTGTGGATACTTGTCATCAGATGATCAGGCAGTGTGAATAGCTGTACTGGTTTTTCATTAATGAGGTACTCATACGGTCCAGGTCCCATAGTTCCTAAAATGCGCCTGTTAAAGCAGAATTGTATGTTCATGGGTCGGATGGTGCCAAAACGAGTGCTTGCATTTAAGTGGAATCTAAGGCCAAGCTCGTGGGCAATCATTGTCACGAGGCCTCCTATAAGGATAGGTGTCTGTGGTTCCAGCGTGAGGCGTTTGAAAGATCTCATCATGAAAGGCACTGCATTTGCTGTACGTCCCTGAGAAGCACAGAACATGATGAATAACTCCTCTTTAGATACTGTCGTAATATTTTCTTCTTTTCCAAACAAGGTGTGAGCTAGTATCTTATGGAAGTATCTGAAGGCTGGGTTATGAATATCATCATTGTACATTCTGTCTGGTTCAGGGTGATAGTCGCCTGTGATTCTACCCCAGAATTGATCGAGTTGAAAATCAATATCGTCATCTTCTGCACTGATGAACACATGCGGTCCGCTAGGAAATCCTAGGAGGTTAGCTAGTGACATTCGGCTATGGGTTTGGTCCATTCCAAACAATCAGAAGGTAATCAGCTCTGTGTTGGATCCAAAACCATAGTTGGGTATGTATCTGAAAGAACTAAGGAATTCATAGGTAAGATCCTTATAGGTAGCAAAGCGTGTTTTCAGAGCAGTGTTCTCCCAACCCAGTTGATTGAACAGGTATTGAATGCTATCCGTGATTCCTAGTTTATCCATAGTAGCCTTATCATAATACAGCGTTAAGGCGAATTCTCTTTCGGTCAGTGCTGCAAATCTTGCCTTTTGAGCTAGTCCTCGGAAGTGAACCTTTGTGAAGTCGTACTCGACCATACTCGCAGGTAATTCGGAGAAAACAGAAGGAATGTTTTGAAGACTTTAAAAATCCTGAAAAGTTTAAAACAGGAAATTGAAGTCAGGATTTTTAAAGACGAAAAGCGGTAGAAACAAAAGACAAAAGAGAAAAATAAAATAAAAATAAAAATATGAAAACAAACGAAAGCAGAAAGTAGTAGTAATTATAAGTTTAGAATTTTTGTTGGATTTTCAAAGTAAAATTTTAAAGAAAAATGAAATACAATAACGAGGGAAATTGGGTTGCCTCCTAGTAAGCGCTGTTTTTAACGCCTAAAGCCTGACGATAGCTTGGTGAGAATCTATTCGGGTGTTTGAGCTGGAAGCTCAAGCAATGCTATACTGCTGACTTGAGGATTGTTGTCGTTCTTATTATAATGTTTTAGACGTTGCCCGTTTACGATAAACGGTGCATTCATCTTATCGGTAATTTCAACAGCTCCACTCTGAAGTACTTAGTCACTTCATAAGGTCCAGACCACCTAGATTTTATTTTACCTGGGAAGAGTTTTAATCTTGAATTAAATAGCAATACGATGTCTCCCACACTGAATTGTTTCCTGACTGAACGTTTATCATGCCACTTTTTAGTTCGTTCTTTGTAGATACGGGCATTTTTGTAAGCGTCTAATCGGAGTTCTTCCAACTCGTGTAAGTTCAAGATTCGCTTTTCTCCTGCCTCGGTGTAGTTGAAGTTGAGTGTCTTAATGGCCCAGAAGGCCTTATGCTCTAATTCTACAGGGAGATGGCAGGATTTACCGTAAACTAATTTGTAGGGTGTAGTAGCTATTGGTGTCTTAAAAGCGGTCCTATAATCCCATAAAGCTTCTTGTAGCTTCGACGACCAATCTTTCCTTGAGGTAGCGACAGTCTTTTCCAAGATCTGTTTTATTTCTCTGTTCGAGACCTCTACTTGTCCGCTAGTTTGCGGGTGATAGGGTGTAGCTACTCGGTGTCGGACTCCATATTTAGAGAGAAGTTTATCGAATATTCGTGATATGAAGTGAGATCCGTCGTCACTAATGACGAGTCTTGGTACACCGAATCTAGGAAAGATTGTGTTTTTGAAGAGTTTGATTACTACTCGTGCGTCGTTCGTTGGAGCAGCTATGGCTTCTATCCATTTAGACACGTAATCGACAGCGACGAGTATGTAGTTATTACCAAAAGAAGGTGGAAATGGTCCCATGAAATCTATTCCCCAGACGTCGAAGATTTCTACCTCTAAGATTCCTTTCTGAGGCATTTCATCGCGTCGTGAGATGTTGCCAGTTCGTTGGCATCTATCCCACTTTTGCACAGCGATGTGAACGTCTTTCCAGAGATTAGGCCAAAATAAGCCGGCTTGGAGAATCTTAGCGCACGTCTTGGATGTACTAGCATGACCACCGTATGGTGCTGAGTGGCATTGGGAAATGATATTTTCTATTTCTTCCTCTGGGACACAGCGACAATATATGTTGTCGGCCCCTCTCTTGAAGAGTAGAGGTTCGTCCCAATAATAGTGTTTTAGATCGTGGAAGAATTTCTTCTTTTGCTGATAAGTAAGATCCGGTGGAAGCACGCCCGCAGCTAGGTAATTAACGATGTCAGCATACCAAGGTAATGTGACTTGGGCATAGACGGCTTCTACGGCTTTTTCGAATTCTGGATCTTCCGAGATTGAATTGGGTGTGTCACTTTCTAATTTGGCTATCGGAAGTTCGTACGGGAAATCGTCATTTATCGGTACTGGTTCGTGTTTGATGCCTTCTATTCGGGATAAGTGATCTGCAACAACGTTCTCGGTTCCTTTCTTATCTTTGATTTCTAAGTCAAACTCTTGTAATAATAGGATCCATCTCAATAGTCTTGGTTTGGCATCCTTTTTGCTTATTAGGTACCTTATGGCAGCGTGGTCTGCGTATATGATAATTTTTGCTCCTACTAAGTAAGAACAGAATTTGTCAAGCGCAAATATAACTGCTAGAAGTTCCTTTTCTGTGGTAGCGTAGTTCATTTGGGCAGGATCTAAGGTTCTACTGGCATAGTAGATGGCATGGAGTTTCTTGTCCTTCCTTTGTCCTAGAACTGCGCCTACAGCATAATCACCCGCATCACACATGATTTCGAACGGTAGTCGCCAATCTGGTGGTTGCATGATTGGTGTGGTGATAAGGGCTGATTTCAATGTTTCGAATGCTTTTAGACAGTCGTCGTCGAAGACGAACTCAACATCTTTCATCAACAGGCCGGTCAGAGGTTTTGTGATTTTCGAAAAATCTTTTATAAATCTTCTGTAGAAACCGGCATGTCCTAGAAAACTCCGTATTTCTCGTGCGGATTTTGGAGGTTGGAGATCTTTTATAATCTCTATTTTAGCTTTGTCTACCTCAATTCCTCTATCTAATATGACATGTCCTAGAACTATTCCTTGTCGGACCATAAAATGGCATTTTTCCCAATTTAGGACGAGGTTTACTTTTACACAACGTTCTAATACCATTTCTAAGTTTTGTAGGCATCCTTCGAAACTTTGACCACATACCGAGAAATCGTCCATAAATACTTCCATGATGTTGTCTATGAAATCTGCAAAGATTGCCATCATGCATCTTTGGAAGGTTGCTGGAGCATTGCAGAGTCCGAACGGCATTCGGCGGTAAGCAAAAGTACCATAAGGACAGGTGAATGTAGTCTTTTCTTGGTCATCAGGATGAATGGGAATTTGGAAGAATCCCGAATAACCATCTAGATAGCAGAAATATGAATGTTTGGCTAATCTTTCCAACATTTGGTCTATGAAAGGTAAGGGGAAGTGATCTTTTCGTGTAGCCTTGTTAAGCTTTCTATAGTCAATGCACATCCTGCTTCCAGTCACGACTCTTTTTGTTATTGATTCGCCTTTTTCGTTTTTAACTACTGTGACTCCTCATTTCTTCGGTACGACATGAACTGGGCTGACCCATTCACTATCGGAGATCGGATAGATGATTCCTGCATCTAGCAATTTCTTTACTTCATCTCTGACTACAGTGCTCAGGATGGGGTTCAGTCTCCTCTGATGCTCTCGAGGGGTTTTAGAGTCTTCCTCTATTGTAATTCGATGCATACAGATTGAAGGGCTTATACCTTTTAGATCGCTTATGTTATAGCCTAACGCGGTGGGGTACTTCTTTAGGACTTCTAATAGCTTTTCGGTTTCTAGTTGTCCTAAGTCGGCGTTGACTATCACTGGTCTTTTTAGTTCATCGTCTAGAAATTCATATCTAAGGTTTTTGGGTAATGTTTTAAGTTCTAAAGATGGGTTCTTCGGACCTGGCATATGGTTTGGGGTCAGTGCTAAGCTTTCGCTTAGGCTGTCGTCTTTATACGGTTTATGCCAATCATCGTCTTCAGAAATATCTGGTATTTGAATCTTTATTATTTCTGAATACGTGGTCTCTTCATTTTCAAGTTCTCTTATGCATTCGTCAATTTCATCTACTAAATAGCAGGTATCGTCTATTGCTGGTGCTTGTAAGAACTTGGTGAGAATGAACTCTATCTTTTCTTCTCCTACTTCGAATGTTAGCCTTCCTTTCTTCACGTCTATAATGGCTCCGCTGTAGCTAGGAACGGTCTTCCTAGGATAATTGGGGTTACAGTGTCCTCCTTGATGTCCATGATTATGAAGTCGGTTGGAATGTAGAATTGTCCTATGCGTACTGGAACATTTTCCAGTATTCCGACGGGGTATTTTACTGATCGGTCAGCTAATTGTACGGACATTTTGGTTGGTCTGAGGTCTCCCATATTCAGCTTTTTGCATATAGATAAGGGCATAACACTGATACTGGCTCCTAAATCGCATAGAGCTTTGTCTATTACGAACTTTCCTATGACGCAGGGTATGGAGAAACTACCTGGGTCTTTTAATTTAGGAGGCATGCGGTTTTGAATAATAGCGCTACACTCTGCAGTAAGTGTAACTGTTTCGTTATCCTCGATCTTTCTGTTATTCGACAGGATCTCTTTGAGAAATTTAGCGTATGACGGCATTTGAGTTATCGCTTCTGTAAAAGGAATAGTAATATTCAGCTGTTTAAGGAGCTCTACAAATTTCTTAAACTGTCCTGAAGTTTTGGAGTTTATCAGTCTTTGAGGGTAAGGAATAGGTGGTTTATATGGCGCTGGAGGTGCTTGAGTTTTTTCACTTGCGGTATCCTCCTTCTCGTTGTCTTCCTTCTTCTCTAACTCGGATTCCTTTTCTGCTTGTTCAGTTGGTTTTTGTTGCATGGCTGAGTTTTCGGTCCTCGGATCGATCGGCTCGTCCAATTCTTTTCCGGTTCTTAGTATTACAGCATTTGCTTGGCCTTTTGGATTCTGTTCGGGTTGTCCAGGAAATGTGCCAGCGGGTGCGGCAGCAGAGGCTTGCTGTTGAGCCACTTGTGATATCTGAGTTTCTAACATTTTCTGGTGGGTGGCTAAAGCGTCTACTTTTCCTGTCAACTGTTTAATTTGCTCGCTAGTGTGTATGTTTTGATTCAGGAATTCTTTATTTGTTTGAGCTTGAGTAGCTATGAATTTTTCCATCATCAACTCGAGGTTTGATTTCCTAGGTGCATTCTGAGCAGCAGCTGATTTCTGATATCCTGGTGGAGCAGTAGGCATTTGCAATGCATTTTCGCTTTTGTAAGAAAAGTTTGGATGATTTCGCCAACCTGGGTTATAGGTATTTGCGTAGGGACTTCCTTGAGCATAATTTACCTGGTCTGGTGGGATTCCGGCTAGCAATGGGCATTCGGGCGCATTATGAGTGGTGTTTCCGCATAACTCGCAATTTGGAGTTACTGCAGCGACAGTTGCAGTGGGGTTAACGGTCAGACTATCAATCTTCTGTGCTAGAGCATCTACTTTAGCGTTGAACTTTTCAAGGCTGCTGATCTCGTACATCCCACCTTTCGCTGTGGTTTTCTCTGTTGGAGTGCGTTCACCTCCCCATTGGCAATGGTTTTGTGACATGTTTTCGATTAATTGATAGGCTTCATCGTATGGCTTATCCATAAGTGCACCGCCCGCGGCAGCGTCTATTGTCAATCTAGTATTGTATAGAAGCCCATTATAGAAAGTATGGATTGTCACCCAGTCTTCTAGACCGTGGTGAGGACATGTTCTCATCATATCTTTGAATCGTTCCCATGCTTCGTAAAGAGATTCAGTATCTTTCTGTCGATATCCGTTGATTTGAGCTCTAAGCATAGCAGTTTTGCTTGGCGGAAAATATCTCGCTAAGAAGACGTTCTTCAATTGCTCCCACGTTGTAACGGAGTTGGATGGTAACGATTGTAACCATGTCCACGCTCTGTCTCTAAGAGAGAATGGGAAAAGACGAAGTCTTATCGCGTCCGGAGTTACTCCATTTGCTTTCACTGTGTCCGCGTATTGTACAAACTTCGTTAGACGTTCGTTCGGATCCTCAGTTGCGTTTCCTGAGAATTGGTTTTGTTGTACAGCCGACAACAATGACGGTTTTAGCTCAAAATCATTTTGGGTTATAGCTGGGGCAGCAATGCTACTTCTAGGCTCCATCTGAAAGGGTGTAGCGTATGCCTTCAGCGGTTTGTTTGGAGGTCCTTCAGCCATCGTTGGTTCTTCTTCTTCTGATTTGGGAATGGGAGTGAGAGGTTCGGGAGTGTTATGTTTGAGTTGTTTGAGTTGGTACTCAATGATTCGACTTCTTAAATGTAAGAAGCGTTCTAGTTCTGCGACTGATGGTTTTACGATATCGCCTTGCGGGCGATTACTTGGCATACAATCGACAGAACTAGTAAAGGAAAAAATGAAAATTGTTAACCTAGTCTATACGGCGTAACAGAAGGTTACACTATTGACTAAACGGGTCCCAGGCAACGGCGCCAAAAACTTGATCGCGACTTTTTATGTCTAATACAACCTAACTGCAAGTGCACAGTCTATCGCGTAGTAATAATAGATATCGATCCCACAGGGACTCGTAATCAAACTAGTGTTCTTGGGAGTTACTATGTTTAGCTAGGTAGAATATGTTTAAGGGAATAAGATTGTTACTAAAAGGGAACTAAGGATGCTACTTAGACTATAAATGGTTGAATCGATATGTAGTAATTATGTTCTTCAGGGATTTGATAAGTTACTGGTGTATGAAATAATTTTCAAAGTTTATTTAAGCAGAAAATGGTGATTTGAAGACTCTCGCCTCATGATGGTTATTGACGCTAATCATAATCCTAAGGGCCAAACGTACACTTTCTTATCCCGTTCGGGGTTAAAATTACTTTTTGGAAATCTCTAAGTTCTAATTCATTTTAAAGTGCTTTCGCTGTTATTAAAATGGATGACTAGTGTTTACTATCTGACCTTACCGCAGCTTTCGCTTGTTGGTTCTTATCTTAATTAATTTCCCACTTTCGTGGCAAAACTACTTTTAAATAAGTTCTCGCTTTCGCGACGAACTTTATTTAGTAAATCAATTTTAAACACTCAGACCATAAATTACTTTTTGAAAAGAAAGTTTTTCAACCAGTTGTTATCAAATCCCATTCGAATTATTACTACATATCGATTACCTAAGTTTAGCTAGACATGGATTTGGGAAAGATAAAACATAAATAAAAACAATAAATAATGATTTGCATTATAATAAAACTAGAATCGATTGAAATGAGAAACCTGTAAATATTCCAATTGGCCTTTGGGCAGATCCTCCACAGATGTTGGCAGGATTCTGGTCTTTATGCCAAATTGATCATACAAATGAAAGTAGAAATTACATAAGAATGAAAATGGAATACAGGAAAGGTACAGAGAAACAAATAAGAATATTGCTGGAAAATATGCTCTGGAAATAAATTTGGCAGCACTTCGTTGTATGAATGCAGCACACTTTCTGAGGTCCCTTTCTTCCCTTTTTATAGAAGTGGAATTCCAATGGTTATCATTGAAGATGATGGACTTTGAGGCAAATAATTTAGGGAGTAGTGGTCCACTCTGTGGGAATTGGAACTGATTATTTAACGTGTAATTGAAGTGGGGCGTTTTTGCCTGCATGACGGTCGTCACAAGGTGTGACGGTCGTCACCCGTGTGACGCTCGTCATGGCGCTGTGACGGTCGTCACATCAGCAAAAACAACTTCCTGCGCTTTTCATGATGTTTTCACTCCTTTTTCGTCCATATTTCATCTGAGATTGCTTCTTTTCTTCATGTTGCCTTGTTTAGACGTGATCCCCTGCAAAAAATCAGACAAATAACACAGAAATAACCCGAAATCGGATCGAAAACGGTTAAACTTTAGATGAATTATGCATCAAAATATATATACGATTTCGTGTTATCAAAAAGCGAGCATCGAACCCGAAGGTCGGATCAACCGAACTTGATCTTCTGCTATCCAAAGCAGGCATTCGCTAAATAAAGCGAGCATCGAACTCGAAGGCCCGATCAATCAAAGATGATCTTCTGCTAACCAAAGCAGGCATTCGCTATATAAAAGCTAGCATCGAACCCGAAGGTCGGATCAACCGAAGCTGATCTTCTCCTATCCAAAGCAGGCATTCGCTAAAAAAAAGCGAGCATCGAACCCGATGGCCGAATCAACCGAAGCTGATCTTCAGCTATCCAAAGGAGGCATTTGCTAAATAAAAGCGAGCATCGAACCCGAAAGCCCGATCAACCGAAGCTGATCTTCAGCTAACCAAAGCAGGCATTCGCTAAATAAAAGCAAGCATCGAACCTGAGGGTCGGATGAACCGAACTTCATCTTCTGCTATCCAAAGCAGGAATTCGCTAAATAAAGCGAGCATCAAACCCGAAGGCCCGATCAATCGAAGCTGATCTTCTACTAACCAGAGCAGGCATTCGCTAAATAAAAGCGAGCATCGAAACCGAAGGTCAGATCAACCGACGTTGATCTTCTCCTAACCAAAGCAGGCATTCGCTAAATAAAAGCGAGCATCGAACCCAAAGGCCCGATCAACCGAAGTTGATCTTCTCCTAACCAAAGCAGGCATTCGCTAAATAAAAGCGAGCATCGAACCTGAAGGGCGGATCAACCGAAGCTGATCTTCTGCTATCTGAAGCAGGCATTTGCTAAATAAAAGCGAGCATCGAACCCGAAGGCCCGATCAACCGAAGCTGATCTTCAGCTAACCAAAGCAGGCATTCGCTAAATAAAAGCAAGCATCGAACCCGAAGGCCGGATCAACCGAACATGATCTTCTGCTATCCAAAGCAGGCATTCGCTAAATAAAATAGAGCATCGAACCCGAAGGCCCGATCAACCGAAGTTGATCTTCTGCTAACCAAAGCAGGCATTCGCTAAATAAAAGCGAGCATCGAACCCGAAGGCCCGATCAACAGAAGCTGATCTTCTGCTAAACTAAGCAGGCATTCGCTAAATAAAAGTGAGGATCGAACCCGAAGGCTGGATCAACCGAAGCTGATCTTCTGCTCCTCGAAGCAGGCATTTGCTAAATAAAAGCGAGCATCGAACCTGAAGGCCGAATTACCCGAAGCTGATCTTCTGCTAACCATAGCAGACATTCGCTATATAAAAGCGAGCATCGAAGCCAAAGGCCGGATCAACCGAAGCTGATCTTCTGCTATCCAAAGCAGGCATTTGCTAAATAAAAGCGAGCATCGAACCCGAAGGCCCGATCAACCGAAGCTGATCTTCAGCTAACCAAAGCAGGCATTCGATAAATAAAAGCAAGCATCAAACCCGAAGGTCGGATCAACCGAACTTGATCTTCTGCTATCCAAAGCAAACATTTGCTAAATAAAGCGAGCATCGAACCCGAAGGCCCGATCAATCGAAGCTGATCTTCTACTAACCAGAGCAATCATTCGCTAAATAAAAGCGAGCATCGAACCCGAAGGTCGGATCAACCGAAGCTGATCTTCTGCTATCCAAAGCAGGCATTCGCTAAATAAAAGCAAGCATCGGACCCGAGGGTCAGATGAACCGAACTTGATCTTCTGCTATCCAAAGAAGGAATTCGCTAAATAAAGCGAGCATCGAACCCGAAGGCCCGATCAATCGAAGCTGATCTTCTACTAACCAGAGCAGGCATTCGCTAAATAAAAGCGAGCATCGAACCCGAAGGTCATATCAACCGAAGTTGATCTTCTGCTATCCAAAGCAGGCATTCGCTAAATAAAAGCAAGCATCGAACCCAAAGGCCCGATCAACCGAAGTTGATCTTCTGCTAACCAAAGCAGGCATTCGCTAAATAAAAGCGAGCATCGAACCCGAAGGGCGGATCAACCGAAGCTGATCTTCTGCTATCTGAAGCAGGCATTTGCTAAATAAAAGCGAGCATCGAACCCGAAGGCCCGATCAACCGAAGCTGATCTTCAGCTAACCAAAGCAGGCATTCGCTAAATAAAAGCAAGCATCGAACCCGAAGGCCGGATCAACCGAACATGATCTTCTGCTATCCAAAGCAGGCATTCGCTAAATAAAAGAGAGCATCGAACCCGAAGGCCCGATCAACAGAAGCTGATCTTCTGCTAAACTAAGCAGGCATTCGCTAAATAAAAGTGAGGATCGAACCCGAAGGCTGGATCAACCGAAGCTGATCTTCTGCTCCTCGAAGCAGGCATTTGCTAAATAAAAGCGAGCATCGAACCTGAAGGCCGAATAAACCGAAGCTGATCTTCTGCTAACCATAGCAGACATTCGCTATATAAAAGCGAGCATCGAAGCCAAAGGCCGGATCAACCGAAGCTGATCTTCTGCTATCCAAAGCAGGCATTCGGTAAATAAAAGCGAGCATCGAACCCGAAGGCCCGATCAACCGAAGCTGATCTTCAGCTAACCAAAGTAGGCCTTCGCTAAATAAAAGCAAGCATCGAACCCGAAGGTCGGATCAACCAAACTTGATCTTCTGCTATCCGAAGCAGGCATTTGCTAAATAAAGCGAGCATCGAACCCGAAGGCCCGATCAATCGAAGCTGATCTTCTACTAACCAGAGCAATCATTCGCTAAATAAAAGCGAGCATCGAACCCGAAGGTCGGATCAACCGAAGCTAATCTTCTGCTATCCAAAGCAGGAATTCGCTAAATAAAAGCAAGCATCGAACCCGAAGGCCCGATTGTTGCACCCCAAAATTTGACCAACATTTCTTTACCTAGCTTGTGTTTCATTTCATTCACATTAGCATTATCATTTGCATTTCATTGACATGTATGCAGGAGATCAAGAGGTATGATTACCAATTAAGAGCTACACAAGACTGGGAAGCTAGCTAAGAAGGTTATTCAAGTGTTCAAGGGTTGACATCCTTGTCAGAGAAGTTAAAAGATCCTCAGAGAGAGTGGTTGAAACCAAGTGTGCAGGTCTCCTAACTTGAGAGTTGTGGAAAGCCATCAGATGATTTTGAAGCCATGAGGATGGACTTGAGAGAGCTCATGAGAAGTGTTGAAGATCACTTTGAGGCCTAGACAGGTCATTGTGCAAGATTAAGAAGCCTCAGCCATGAGTGGTGCAGCTAGGGTTGACTGGGTCAACCCTAAGTCAACTGAAGACTTGGAGGAAGTTGAGACCTAATCCAAGAGCCATGTGATCATGGGTTGACACATTTAGATGTTATAAGGATGATTCCAAGGTTAACTCATCATGATTGAAGAGTTTGAGAAGTTTCAAGCTAGGGTTTCTAAGGCTTGACAGTGTAAAATCCCCTATTTTGACCCCTATCTTCAAGGCAATTCAACTCAAGATGTGATTGTCATCTCATCTTACCCCCAACATGAATGTTGTAGAGCTTGATATTAGTTTTAATTTGAGTGCTAGAAGTCCTTGATAGGATTTCTTGAACTCAAGTTATGACTTTGACAAGTTACAGGCCATCTGAGGTATGTGAATTTGGGGGCTTGAAAGTTGTCCAACTTGCATGAAACTTTTGCCCTAGAAGGATGATTCCTATGAACTTTTGGTCAACATGAATGTTGTTCCTTATTCTCTTATATTTCTAGAGAGTACTAGAAGTCCTTGATAGGATTTGTAGAACTCAATTTATGGCTTTGACAAGTCAAGGGCATTTTGGTCATTTGGAGATTATAGGTCATTTCAACCATAAGGCCATAACTCCCATTTCCAAGCTTCAAATGAGAAAATGTTCAACATCAAACTTGTTCAAAATGATGTTTTAAGGCTTGTCAAGAGGTCATGAGATGTTGGAAATGCTTGTAGCTCAAAGTTGCAAAAATGACCTAAAATAAGGGTATAAGTTAAATGAACCAAAGTTGGAAATTGATGCTTTTGATTTACATATCCAAACTGTCGCTTGCGCGAAAATAAGGTGCCGGCATGACAGAAGAGTCGCCACCTTTCGTTATTTATCCCTCAGAGCGGGAAAGGAAACGATCGGAAAAACCTGACGGAGAAGGGTAAGACAAGGTCGTCGCAACCATTGTCTGGGTTCGGGAGTCGGTTACGCAAGGGGAAGGTATTAGCACCCCTCACGTCCGTCGTACTCGACGGGATCCTCGCTTGTTTGTTTACTTGGACGGGTTGGTTTTAATCTATCTACCTATCAAGGCTGGCTGAAAAAGAAAAGAAAAATGACTCGGCAAAGCATCGCACTTTATGCCTACGTATTCTCATCAGAGAATGAGAAATCAGAGTCAACGTAGTTCGGCTAACTACGGGTGCAGGTGGGGAAGGTTGCTCGCTAGGATGTCGCATCCTATGCCTACGTACTTTCATCTGGTATGAAAGATCAGAGCAAACGTAGTTCGGGAAACTACGGGTTATGGCTCAACTAGGAGGGAGACTATCAAGTCCTACTGTTATCATGCCATGGATTCATCCTATGGTTGAGGTTTGAACAGGGAACTCCTAGATGTTGTCATGCATAGGTTTCAACCTAAAAGTCTATCATCAAATCCTCATCAGAGGAAATGAAAGTCCTAAGGGATCATGCCAATGATACACAGAAACAGACAAAAACATCAGCTTTAACAGTAAAATGCATGCAATGCAAGTGAGGGAGGAAATGTGTGTGGGGCTTCAGCCTCCACAAGCTCGTCTCGACCTCAAGCCAGTCATGAAATAACAGTAATCATACTGAAGATAAACCACATGCTATCAAGCAATAACAGATAAAAGAAATGAAGTGCCATCAGGCAAACAAAACACAGGCTTGAGAAAGAATCATCTATTCTCTAATCCTGGCCCTAATCACAGAATCCTGAACAAATCTAAGCAAAGCCCTCAAGCAAAACCCTAAACAAGAGAAATCAATCCCAGTCTTCAAGCTTCAGAACAAGCTTACCAAAGAAAGGGAGCTAAGTAAGCAAACTCATAGTGTCTTCCTCAGGAAAGCACTAGGAGGTGTATACTCAGGAGTCATAACCTATGTGGCTCAACCACTGTGATCAGTTTACATTCCTCCTCAGGAGAAATTAAACTCACAAGCAGGCTCCTACATCACTGGATATTTAGGAAATCCTATCTGAACTAGTGGAGCTAAATGAATAGACTCATAGGACCTTCCTCAGGAAAGTACTAGGAGGCTTCCACTTAGGAGTTGTATCCTATGTGGCTCAACAACTGTGATCAGTTTACATTCCTCCTCAGGAGAAATTAAACTCACAAGTTGGCTCCAACATCATTGGATACTTGAGAAATCCTAGATAAACTAATGGAACTAAGTGAATAGACCCATAGGACCTTCCTCAGGAAAGTACTAGGAGGCTTCCACTTAGGAGTTGTATCCCATGTGGCTCAACAACATGTGATCAGTTTAATTCCTCCTCAGGAGAAATTAAACTCACAAGTTGGCTCCAACATCATTGGATACTTAAGAAAGAGGTGAGAAGAAAGGATGAAAGTCATTCATAGTGCCTTCCTCAGGAAAGTACCATGAACTTCCTTCAAACTTCAGGATCTCAAACCTCACAGACAGGGAACAAGCTAAGCTCTGGGTCTCTGAATCTTGATCTACAATCTTCTCTTCATGATGCTCTCCATCAAGGTCTTCAAGGCAACACAAGCCCCTCAACAAGTTTCCCACAACAAACCCCAAAGATGAACAGATAACCACAGGGGAGACAAAATTAATAGGCAACTTCAGAAAATACCTAAAAATACTAAACTAATGGGGAAAAATCTAACAATTATTCACAAGGGTCCTCAACACCTACTCATAACATCTACATAGGCCTCTACCTAAAAATCAAGATAAAACTCAATCAAAGAAAGTGAATCTTCACCTATGCACAATCTAAACCCTAATCAGGATACCCTAAATCTACCCTAATTAAACTAATCAAAATTTAATTCTAAAAATCTAGAAAAAATCCTATGGGGAACTATGATTCATCATCTAATTGCACAAAAAGAATGGATTAAAAAACCCTAAGGGAAGGTCCTAAAACAATTCCTACAAAATCATGATATAAAACTAAACATTATAAAAGCTATTTTAAAAGAAAAATCTATTAAAATACTAAACTAAAAAATAAAATCCCATTTTTATTTTTATAATTTTCTACACATTTTCATCTAATCATAGAAAAAAGAATAGGTCAAAAATCATTTTTTATCATTTATTAATGAATTAAACAAAACAGAAAAATAAAAGAAGAAAATAAAATAATTAAAATCAATTAAAGGGAGGGGGGTATGAAAAGCAATAGGCGCCAGTTAAAATAATTGGGCCAGGAAAGAAGGGGGGTGGGGATAGCGCGTTGAGGCCCAGAACGCTGGTTTAATGAAACGACCGCGTTTCATTGAATTTGAATCTTCCCTCTCTTTCTCAGGCTCGCGCACGGCCGTTGGATTAGGTGAATGAGTCAAATATGGAGACTGATCCAAGGGCTCTCCCTCATCGTCCCAGATGAGACCTAGGGTTTTCAGACCCTCTCCCATGCACTCAAATCTTCGAGCTCCTCTATCTCTCTCCACACGCCATGATTCATCAAGATTCCAAAACAAAAAAAGCTCTACTAAATGCCTAGAACACAGCCATGCGCTCACCTTTCCATAACTCGCCCTAGATAATTCTAACAGAAGGCATCAAGACCATGGTTCAAAATTTTTCTCTGAGATCAACCCTAATTAAACTCAAAACTAAAGCTGCAATCTTGTTCTTGATGTTATCCTGGTCATTCTAACCTAATTCATGTTACCTAAAACTCATTAAACAGCCAGTTATTGAAGATTAAAGAACCATGGCTCTGGTGTGAAACCTCACAAATCTTGCTCTAACTCTTAGGGTTACATCAACTAACCTAATGCATCAATTATATACCTAGGAAACTACTGAAAAGTGCATAAATTAGGGGAATCATAGAGAGAAACCAACCTGTCAAAGAGAGGTGGTAGATGCTCGTGGAGATGGTTCCAAGGCTTGAAATGGCTTCAATGAGATCCTCTGAGGATGTACAAGTTTCTGTTTGCACTTGTTGTGAAAGAGAAGGCTTGTGGTGGAAGAATTCTTGAGTTGCTTGAACTTGAAGAAATTGCTTCAATGGCTATCTCTCCCTCTCTCTCCCCTCTGAAAATGCTCTCTATCACCAACCTTGATCACTCTCTGATGCATTCTCTTTATAATGATCTTTGGATGTTTCTAGATTCATCTAGAATGTGGTGGAAACTTCTTGAAATTCTCATGACATGCCAAGTTGGATATCTCATATCTCATATGCCATGCCTTGCAATTTTGTCTTAAAATGTCCTTATGTGAGATATTGAGAAGGGATGAGTGAAAAACAAGTTCATTTTTGGCTTGTGTAGGGTTTTTCAACATTGCCTTCTTTTTCAAGTAATGACTTTTCAAAGCATCACCCATTTTTAGACCTCAAATGAAAATTCTAGCTAAACCAATGTTCTCAAAATGGTTTTTCCAATCAAAATGATATATTGGATGACCTATTTTGGATTTGTGGATCTCCCAAATCACTTTTCAATTTCAACTTTTCAAAGTTATAAGCCTTTTTTAGTTCATTTTTGACCAATCATGTAATCTTGTGCCATGAGCTTTTCCAACAATTTGTGACCTTCTTTCTAGACTTAAAATCACATTTTGAGCAACTTTCATGTTTTGAGTTTTTCCATTTGAGGCTTGTAAGTAGGAGTTTTAGGCATTGGATAAAATGACCTATAACTGACAAATGACCAAAATACCCCTGTCTTGTTCAAACCATAAGTTGAGTTCCACAAATCCAATCAAGGACTTCTACCACTCAAATTAAAGCTAAGAAGATCCTCTTCAACATTCATGTTGACCAAGAAATCATAGGAGTCATCCTACTAGGGCAAAAGTTGTCTGCAAGTTGGGTGACTTTCAAGGACCCAGATTCACACACCTCTACTGACCTGTAATTTGTCAAAACCATAACTTGGGCTCTGTAACTCCTATCAAGGACTTCCACCACTCAAATTAAAGCTTAGAACAAGCTCTACAACATTCATGTTGTGGGGAGGATGAGATATCAATCACATCTAGAGCTAAAACGGCCTGGAAGATAGGGATCAAATTAGGGTTTTTTCACTGACAATCCTTGGAAACCCTGACTTGAAACTTCTCAAACTCCTCAATCATGATGAGTTGGTCTAGGAATCATCTTTATAACATCTCTATGCATCATTCCATGATCTCATGGCCCTTGGATTAGGTCTCAGCCTTCTCCAAATCTTCAGCTGATCTAGGGTTGACCCAGTCAAAACCCTAATTCTACCATTCATGGTTGAATACTCTGAACTCTTGCACAATGACCTCTATGGGCTTCATGATGGCTATCAAGACATCTCATAGGCTTTCTCAAAACATCAAGTTCATTCTCAAAGTCTCAGAATCATCTGAGGAGCTCCCACAACTCTCAAGTTAGGAGGCACACAACCCTGGTTTCAAACCACTCCTCTGAGGATCTCTTGAACTGTCTGATGAAGGTATCCACTTTCAAACATTCAATAAATAAATAATTGTTGGTCAAATTTTGGGGTGCAACAGCTGCCCCTATTCAAACGGCTTGAACCTGACTGGGTGAGAAGCGAACGGCTCTCAACCAATCAAGGTACGAGACGGTTGAATATCGGTAAACCCGAAAATTTGCCAACTGCACGACCACATGATACTCTGCGGAGAACAAACCTTCGAACACTGCAACACTAGCTGCTCAACAGCTAGCTGGAGAGATACTGATCTGACATCGCCGCCGGAAACAAACATCATTCTGAGAGACACTCGACATCACCGTCGTACCAACATCATCTCTGCTGGGGATTTAAAGAGCCTGACATTGCCGTCAAACAAACATCCAACCTCGCTGCCGGAAACAAACATAATCTGACCTCGCCGTCGGATAATCAAAATACTCAACCTCGCTGTCGGAGAAAATACAACACTGAACAACTCTGACCTGGGGTTCACCCCTGGTAAATGGAACAAAAGGTACACTTGCGTATTTGAAACTACTCTGTTGGGGATGAGAGACTCAACCGAGCACACTCTGATCTGGGGTTCACCCTCAGAACCATAACGAACATCGGAATACTACTGCACAATGATCCCACTGTAGAACTTCAACATCAGAACTATATGAAACCCTGGCCCCTGGCCACTTCCAGCTTCAGCTAGATAAGACCTTCAAGTACTTCTGAAGATAAGCATCCTTGGCCTTCAAGGATATAAACTTCGCCTGTCGGCAACTCTGCAGGAGGTATCTTCGACTTCAGTCTAAAGAAATGGTCCTTGGCCTTCAAGGATACATGGATCTGCCTTCAGGCAACTCCGCCTCTGCTATAGAGCATCCGTGACTTCAGTCAGGGATATACTTCGGCTTTTAGTCCGAAAAAATGAATCCTAGGTCATTCATGACCTTGGGGGATAACCTTGCCTTCAGGCACCTTCGCTTCAGCTTGGGAAATCTGTGACTTCAGTCAGAGAAGTGGTATCCTGAGCCACTCATGACTCCACGGGGATTCAAACACTTTGCCTTCAGGAAAAACTCCGCTTCAGCTGGAGAAACATCTTCGACTTCAGTCAGAAGAAAAACTATCCACTTGATCGCAATCAATCATCTCCTTAGGACAACTGACTTGGTCTTCAGACTCACACGAATCACTCTGTTGTATCTACAACTCAGGAACCTTGTCTTCAGCTACCCGTTGATTCTTCAACACGGAAATCTGGACCTGTAGGAACCTTCTGATATCGCCTTCGGGCGCTTACGAAACCCATCTTCAGATTAGACATCGTGGTTGGAGCAGACATATCATGCTGCTGAGGACTTCAAGAATCAACTTGAACAAACAGATCCGTCGGGCATCTTCAAGAACCGTCCTGAACTAATAACCTTTCTGGAGCAACATTCTGTTGGGAATTCCAGGAATCTTCCTGGGCAACTCCTGCGGGAGACGTTATTGGGGAGCTCAAGTATCATACTAGGCGAACAACTCGGGAAGCTGTACTGAGGTCTTAAGAATCGTCTTAAGCAAATGGCCCTGCTGAGGGACTTGAGAATCATCTCGAACTGAAGATTTTGCTGGGGATCTCAAAAAATCATCTTGAGCGAGCGACTGCGGGGATCACACCGGGGTCTTTAAGAATCATCTCAAGAAATCAACCTTGCTGGGGAGAACATCAGAAATCGTCCTGAGCAACTGGTCTTTTGGTGGCACACCTGTTCAACAAGGATGGTAATGACCTAGATCATGCTTATGATGTGTATGCTTCTGCACTATGCCCCACATAGTGGGAATACCATGCGTTTATGCTACATGCCATGCAATCATGCACAATTCTATGCAGCGTTTAAATGCTATGCAGTCATGCACAATGCTATGCAATCATGCACAAGGATGCGATCCCATCAGCAAAATAAATGCCGAAGGGGGAAAATCCTCCTGTCAAGGGGAAAGAACCATTCAGGTAGAGGAATCATCCTGCTGAGGAGAACGTGAACCCGCCAATATCAATCAGGCTCTGTCTGGGGAATTGATCTTCCGCGGACTGCTGCAGGGGGACAACTTCAGCTGACTGCTGCAGGGGACGAAGCTCTACGAGAACTTGGATTTGCTGATATCAATCGCGAGAATGAATTGCGCGGTCGTCTCGGCTACTCTTCTGGGGATGACCGCTCTGTGGGGAACCAACTTCAGCTGCTCAACACTCCACTGGGAAAAACCAATCATGATCTGATCAACTTCCAAGGATTCGGATCTCTTGGACATCTGCAAACTCGGCTGAGGAAGAAATCATTCTGCTTCGATGGAGAGAGTGCGATTCTGGGGAACCACAGCATTAGCTGCCCCATGCTCTGCTGGGGAAAATCAATCATGATCTGACCAACTTCCAAGGATTCTGCTTTTCTGCGGACTCAGCCGGGGATAGAAATCATTCTACTTCGCTGGAGAGTGCAACTCTGATGAGGGATTCGATTCCACCGGGGACGAAAGAATCATCTGCCTTCGGGGGAGAGTACAACTCTGCAGGGGAATACAACATCAGCTGTTCCAACACTCTACTGGGGAAGAAGGAATCATCGAACTTCAGGAGGAGCCTGACTCTGGTGAGGAACTTCAATTCCGCTGGAGACTTCAGTCTGGCATCATCAGTTACTGCGTCCTTCGGCATACGAACAACCTTCTGCGAAACCTGCACTTGTGACCCGGTGCGGGGGAGACACCTGCTTCGGTGACTTTACTGGGGGAAAACACGAGCTTCAGCTTCCCAAACATTTCTAAGAACTCTGCACTTGTGACCCGGTGCTGGGGAAATACGACATCATTCTTCGGTGCTTGACTCAGCTGATGAGGTGACATTCCTTCAGGATGCGTCTGTTTGGGGAAGAGAATCATCTCTGCGCGGGGAGACATGTCAATGCTCACTATTCTGATTCTGATTCTGCGGAGGAGAGACTACTGAACTCTGTTGGAGAAGGAGGACTCGCCCTGCTTCGGGGATATCATTCCTGGTCTACTGAGGGCAATCTTGACCCTAATCTGATGAGGGATAAACGCCATCTCAATCTGTTGCAGTCTCAAACTGTACAGGGGGAACAACCTCAAACCGTACATCTCTGCTGAGAAACAATCCTGATTCAACAACGTCAACACAGGGAATACAGGCTACCAATCATGGAGTCAAGTAACAGGTTATGCTGTAGGATAGCAATCCAATGACTACCAGGCTTCTTCAGAAGGTTCAGGTTTCGGCAAGGTAATGACACGATTCCCCGATACTCAATTCTTGCCAGGGTGAACAAACTCATTTGAACAACTTGCCCCAGCGCAATTCAACTTGCCCCAATCCGACCTTTGGGAATAATTCATTCTGAGCCGAAAACAAATGGCAACAAGACAATCTTCAGAGGGCTTGCCCCAGCATCTGCACAACGGGAGGATTCATCCTCAACTAATCAACTTTCAGCATGGTCGGCTTCAATATCTCTGAAGTAATTTGCCCCTGAACGAGTGATGAGCGACTCAACATGCTCTGATCGAACACTGGAGGGATCTGCCCTTAAATCGCAAGGATTCCGGATAACTGCCCCTGATTGGGTCTCGAGAAGATTCACTTCCGATCAACCGCTTGTTGCATAAACTGCCCCATAATCAACTGATGCTCCGGGACTTGTCCTCAGACAAACCGATTCCAAACTCACAGGAAGTCATTGCCCCAGATTCACAGGGTTCCACAGCATACCATTCTGATCCAGACCTCTGACGATTCAGTCCTGATTGGCTATTTCCTGTTGAAGTTCCTTCATATCAGCTACTAACCTGCAACTAAAATTGTTTATTCACGAATAGTAATTTTAATGCAGTGTTCATGCAAATTTCGAAAAATGTTGTACTGTCACTCATTTACGTGTCATGCTAGTGAGTGACGAATGAACCAAAGAGTTCAAACGTAGTGCTGATGTAATCAGTGAAAAATGCAATAAGGATATGATTAGCAAATCATGAAGGAGTCAGGTTACTCAACCTTATCGTAATGCGCTTTCAGAATAAACCCTGCCTCAATTAGGTCTTTTAAGGGTTGTATCGTGGTCGGGTTCACGGTTCGTGAAACAAAGGATATTTGGCTCAAATTATGATTTGTACCCACCCCTTCTACGTGATGATCTCCGATCCTAAAGTCCAGTTAACTTAACTCGAGCGCTCTCCTCTTCGAGAGGTATGTTGAACATTGGGAACAACTGGTTAAAGAATTCTCAAGGTGTTTCGGAGTGACAGTTACTCCTTTTCGTTTTCGGTGTCTGCATCTACACGACTTCGCCCTTGTTCGAGGATTTTTCTTTTTTATATCCTTTCTTTTCATTCTTTTGATTCCCTAACGTTTGCCTGGACTGACTCCTTTTGAGTTCTTTTCGATTTTTTCTTTTGAAGTCCAGCGGGATGCCCTGATTTTTGCCTAAGTATTTGCTTTCTAGCTTTTCTTTTTTACTTAGCGGGCTTTCTTATTTCTCCTTTTTTCTTGGAACAAGTCGTGCGACACTGGTTGTCTTGATTGCTCCGAAAGGATTATAACTGTCTCACTCCTGATTAGTGAGGTTTAACCATTGTTGATGAGGTACGACCTCTGGAGAGGAATACGATGTGATTGGTCCTCGAAGGACAACACTCCTCTATAAGACTTGAACGCTCGATCAAGCTAACTGACAACTACCCTGCCCCGGGTTAAGATGTAAGGGTTTAACAATCCGAAAGAAACTCCTACTCCTCGGCTCGAAGTGGTTAACAAGGGATTCTCTTCCTTATCTCTCCGGTGTTTAGGGGATTTGAAACAATGCCTTATATGTCATCGGCAAAGTTTTATCTGAAAGCAATACGATCATTGGCTATGAGTATTCCGTTTCATCATCCTCCCTCCGCTCATTGCTAATCATAGTAAGAAATCGGAGTAAATAAAATGCAAGTGTCAGTGTAATGCAGTAAATGAGTGACAACGACATAACTAATTCAGAAAAAATGCATAGTCACTTTATTATCATTACCATTCGAAACATACAATGTTTAACAGCAAGTAGTAACTAACAGAAAAGAAACTACAAATGCAAATGGTAAAAAGCCCGAGGACCGCCAATACTGAGGACGTCTGCCTGTCTGGATCACCGGCTTCTGGAAATAACCCTCTGATTCTGCGAGCTCAAACAGCCGAGAGGTTGTTGCGTATAACCAAAACTCCATCTGGAAAGGAGATACACCCTTGGTCGATCAATTGTTGCACTTTCTCCTGGAAAGCCTTGCAATCTTCAGTTGAATGCCCCGGAGATCCACCATGGTAACCGCAATGAACATGAGGATTGTACCCTGGAGGGTAAGGCTCAGGCACGGGCTTGAGAGCTTTCGGTTCCACCAAGGAATTCTGAATCAACAGTGGAAGAATCTGGCTATACGGCACAGGCACTGGGTGGGAAGAAGCATTCCTTCGTTCCAAGTGGTTGCGAGGTCTCTTGTGATCCTGGGGCTGGTATTCTTTCCGCCCAAGAAGTAGTCGTTTCTGACTGGCAATGGTCCCTTGCTTAGGCGCTTGCGTCCCTGAGCTTGATCCAGGTAGAAACTGCGAGCGAGGCGATTCAGTCACCAAAGGTCGCGGGACATATTCAAGATCTTTCTCAGCTTCAGGCAAAGGAGTGAAATCATTCGCTCCTTTTGCAGGGTACGGGATGAACTTTCCCGATGCTCTCATGCCGCCCGGCACAAGCCTAATCGCCCTTGAGTCAATAAGGTCCTGAATCTTATTCCTGAGAGCCTTGCATGTTTCAACATGGTGCCCTGGTGCTCCTGAGTGGAAATCACAACGCATGCTTAGATCAACGTCTGGTGACACGTCATCTGGTGGATTTGAGGTCCGAAGCTTGAGAACACGGTTCTGAACCAACAGCGGCAGCAGCTGGGCATAACTCACAGGTAGTGGGTCTACAGCTCTATCAAGTAGCTTCTTCTTTTGACCATAACCTTCAGGATTATTCTGAGATGCTCGGCGCGGCTGATGACGAGACAGGCCTCGAGCTTCATGCTGTGTAGAGGGTCCATGAGGTCCACTTGGCTTCAGCACAGGTGGCACTGACGGCAATGGGAGAAACACTTTGGTCTCCTCCTTGGATGCTTGACCACTCTCCTTATTTAGCATACTTCTCACCACTCCCATGAGAAAGCTCAACTGATTCTGCAGCTGCTGATTCTCCTCTCTGAGTACTTGCTGGTCCAAGCGCACCGCCTGTATGTCATTCATGACCTGCCCCAGCTGGCTTTGGATTTTCCCCAGTTCAGCTTGTACCTGCTCCATTAGTCTGAGCTGCTTGATTCTGAGTCAAACCTGCAAACACAAGGGTTAGAAGACAAGTCCCGGCTTCTGCCATGCAAGATGAATTATGGGTGTCTGTACGTCCAGGAGATCACCCCTGATTCTGGTGTCAACGTGCCAGCATAGTGTTAATGCAGTGATAAGACTGGATCCATTCATGGAAGGAAATATCTCATATTGCTCGGGACACCAGACTCAGGGTACAAAACACGCCGGCAGCACAGACACATGCTGATGGAATGCAAACATGAATATGCGAGCTAATGCAAAATGCAGGCATGCAATAAGATATCCAGGTAGCTGCTGTGGAGATTCGATGTCAACAGTCACTGATGAGGAGGAAACCCCGGTGTAAAACCACTGATCTGATCTGCTGTGAATAACCATCTGGTAGGATCGAGATCAACATTCTGCTCTGACAAGAACGAAGGCCTGATAATAAAGACCCCGGATGCAAGATCAAGGAATATCTGTTGATGAAGTCTTCAGACCCCAAATCAAAAATCTGCCCTCTCAAGAACAAACACACAGCTGCTGACGAGATCTTCAAACCCCACTCAAAATCTGCCCCATCAAGAACAAAATAACAACTGCTGACGAGATCCTCAGACCCCATTCAAAAATCTGCTCCATCCAGAACAAACCTCTGATAACAATACTCTGATCGGAACCTGCTCTATCAGGAACAGACAAACACCCGATGACAACATCCTCTGATCAAACCCTTGCTCTATCAAGAACATATCTGTAACTGAGAACCCAACATAACTGATTCACTGTCGAGAAAACCAGGTAGTCTGGAGGTCAAAGTTTCCTGCAATATCCCGACCCCACTCACAGGTATGATGGACCTAATCCACGGACAAAGGTACGTCATCCTATGCGGTCGTCAGCGTCACAGACTTTCACGAGTGACAATACGATTCCCAGAAGGAGTGGCATCATCAAGTCATGAAGAGGCCTCTCTTAGCTGACTTCCAAATGATCGGTCCCCAGAGTCGACAATCCTCACGTCTGGACTCCCCTCAGATCCTCAGGACCGGAAAGGAGCACCTCTGCAAGAATCTCGTCTGAGCGCAGATTTTCGTAGGGAACTGTGCCTGCTCAGCAGACAGGTTCGTCTACTACTTCTCCGCAACTATATCTAGGTGTGTACTCAAGCCCAGGTCCGGCTTTTCACTCACAGTAACATCCCTCTCCCACAGCAGCACAGATAATCATATCAAACTGGAAATAAAATGCGGGAAGTAAAGATGCGAGAAGTAAAAATGCGATAAATAAACGCAACCCAACAAGCAAACACACAAACGATAGGATTGACTCGCGTAGGGGATGGGAAACGGTCCCAGCATAAGGGATGGGAAAAGTCCCTAGATGCTATAGACTCCCCAGCAGAGTCTCCAGCTGTCGCTTGCGCGAAAATAAGGTGCCGGCATGACAGAAGAGTCGCCACCTTTCGTTATTTATCCCTCAGAGCGGGAAAGGAAACGATCGGAAAAACCTGACGGAGAAGGGTAAGACAAGGTCGTCGCAACCATTGTCTGGGTTCGGGAGTCGGTTACGCAAGGGGAAGGTATTAGCACCCCTCACGTCCGTCGTACTCGACGGGATCCTCGCTTGTTTGTTTACTTGGACGGGTTGGTTTTAATCTATCTACCTATCAAGGCTGGCTGAAAAAGAAAAGAAAAATGACTCGGCAAAGCATCGCACTTTATGCCTACGTATTCTCATCAGAGAATGAGAAATCAGAGTCAACGTAGTTCGGCTAACTACGGGTGCAGGTGGGGAAGGTTGCTCGCTAGGATGTCGCATCCTATGCCTACGTACTTTCATCTGGTATGAAAGATCAGAGCAAACGTAGTTCGGGAAACTACGGGTTATGGCTCAACTAGGAGGGAGACTATCAAGTCCTACTGTTATCATGCCATGGATTCATCCTATGGTTGAGGTTTGAACAGGGAACTCCTAGATGTTGTCATGCATAGGTTTCAACCTAAAAGTCTATCATCAAATCCTCATCAGAGGAAATGAAAGTCCTAAGGGATCATGCCAATGATACACAGAAACAGACAAAAACATCAGCTTTAACAGTAAAATGCATGCAATGCAAGTGAGGGAGGAAATGTGTGTGGGGCTTCAGCCTCCACAAGCTCGTCTCGACCTCAAGCCAGTCATGAAATAACAGTAATCATACTGAAGATAAACCACATGCTATCAAGCAATAACAGATAAAAGAAATGAAGTGCCATCAGGCAAACAAAACACAGGCTTGAGAAAGAATCATCTATTCTCTAATCCTGGCCCTAATCACAGAATCCTGAACAAATCTAAGCAAAGCCCTCAAGAAAAACCCTAAACAAGAGAAATCAATCCCAGTCTTCAAGCTTCAGAACAAGCTTACCAAAGAAAGGGAGCTAAGTAAGCAAACTCATAGTGTCTTCCTCAGGAAAGCACTAGGAGGTGTATACTCAGGAGTCATAACCTATGTGGCTCAACCACTGTGATCAGTTTACATTCCTCCTCAGGAGAAATTAAACTCACAAGCAGGCTCCTACATCACTGGATATTTAGGAAATCCTATCTGAACTAGTGGAGCTAAATGAATAGACTCATAGGACCTTCCTCAGGAAAGTACTAGGAGGCTTCCACTTAGGAGTTGTATCCTATGTGGCTCAACAACTGTGATCAGTTTACATTCCTCCTCAGGAGAAATTAAACTCACAAGTTGGCTCCAACATCATTGGATACTTGAGAAATCCTAGATAAACTAATGGAACTAAGTGAATAGACCCATAGGACCTTCCTCAGGAAAGTACTAGGAGGCTTCCACTTAGGAGTTGTATCCCATGTGGCTCAACAACATGTGATCAGTTTACATTCCTCCTCAGGAGAAATTAAACTCACAAGTTGGCTCCAACATCATTGGATACTTAAGAAAGAGGTGAGAAGAAAGGATGAAAGTCATTCATAGTGCCTTCCTCAGGAAAGTACCATGAACTTCCTTCAAACTTCAGGATCTCAAACCTCACAGACAGGGAACAAGCTAAGCTCTGGGTCTCTGAATCTTGATCTACAATCTTCTCTTCATGATGCTCTCCATCAAGGTCTTCAAGGCAACACAAGCCCCTCAACAAGTTTCCCACAACAAACCCCAAAGATGAACAGATAACCACAGGGGAGACAAAATTAATAGGCAACTTCAGAAAATACCTAAAAATACTAAACTAATGGGGAAAAATCTAACAATTATTCACAAGGGTCCTCAACACCTACTCATAACATCTACATAGGCCTCTACCTAAAAATCAAGATAAAACTCAATCAAAGAAAGTGAATCTTCACCTATGCACAATCTAAACCCTAATCAGGATACCCTAAATCTACCCTAATTAAACTAATCAAAATTTAATTCTAAAAATCTAGAAAAAATCCTATGGGGAACTATGATTCATCATCTAATTGCACAAAAAGAATGGATTAAAAAACCCTAAGGGAAGGTCCTAAAACAATTCCTACAAAATCATGATATAAAACTAAACATTATAAAAGCTATTTTAAAAGAAAAATCTATTAAAATACTAAACTAAAAAATAAAATCCCATTTTTATTTTTATAATTTTCTACACATTTTCATCTAATCATAGAAAAAAGAATAGGTCAAAAATCATTTTTTATCATTTATTAATGAATTAAACAAAACAGAAAAATAAAAGAAGAAAATAAAATAATTAAAATCAATTAAAGGGAGGGGGGGTATGAAAAGCAATAGGCGCCAGTTAAAATAATTGGGCCAGGAAAGAAGGGGGGTGGGGATAGCGCGTTGAGGCCCAGAACGCTGGTTTAATGAAACGACCGCGTTTCATTGAATTTGAATCTTCCCTCTCTTTCTCAGGCTCGCGCACGGCCGTTGGATTAGGTGAATGAGTCAAATATGGAGACTGATCCAAGGGCTCTCCCTCATCGTCCCAGATGAGACCTAGGGTTTTCAGACCCTCTCCCATGCACTCAAATCTTCGAGCTCCTCTATCTCTCTCCACACGCCATGATTCATCAAGATTCCAAAACAAAAAAAGCTCTACTAAATGCCTAGAACACAGCCATGCGCTCACCTTTCCATAACTCGCCCTAGATAATTCTAACAGAAGGCATCAAGACCATGGTTCAAAATTTTTCTCTGAGATCAACCCTAATTAAACTCAAAACTAAAGCTGCAATCTTGTTCTTGATGTTATCCTGGTCATTCTAACCTAATTCATGTTACCTAAAACTCATTAAACAGCCAGTTATTGAAGATTAAAGAACCATGGCTCTGGTGTGAAACCTCACAAATCTTGCTCTAACTCTTAGGGTTACATCAACTAACCTAATGCATCAATTATATACCTAGGAAACTACTGAAAAGTGCATAAATTAGGGGAATCATAGAGAGAAACCAACCTGTCAAAGAGAGGTGGTAGATGCTTGTGGAGATGGTTCCAAGGCTTGAAATGGCTTCAATGAGATCCTCTGAGGATGTACAAGTTTCTGTTTGCACTTGTTGTGAAAGAGAAGGCTTGTGGTGGAAGAATTCTTGAGTTGCTTGAACTTGAAGAAATTGCTTCAATGGCTATCTCTCCCTCTCTCTCCCCTCTGAAAATGCTCTCTATCACCAACCTTGATCACTCTCTGATGCATTCTCTTTATAATGATCTTTGGATGTTTCTAGATTCATCTAGAATGTGGTGGAAACTTCTTGAAATTCTCATGACATGCCAAGTTGGATATCTCATATCTCATATGCCATGCCTTGCAATTTTGTCTTAAAATGTCCTTATGTGAGATATTGAGAAGGGATGAGTGAAAAACAAGTTCATTTTTGGCTTGTGTAGGGTTTTTCAACATTGCCTTCTTTTTCAAGTAATGACTTTTCAAAGCATCACCCATTTTTAGACCTCAAATGAAAATTCTAGCTAAACCAATGTTCTCAAAATGGTTTTTCCAATCAAAATGATATATTGGATGACCTATTTTGGATTTGTGGATCTCCCAAATCACTTTTCAATTTCAACTTTTCAAAGTTATAAGCCTTTTTTAGTTCATTTTTGACCAATCATGTAATCTTGTGCCATGAGCTTTTCCAACAATTTGTGACCTTCTTTATAGACTTAAAATCACATTTTGAGCAACTTTCATGTTTTGAGTTTTTCCATTTGAGGCTTGGAAGTAGGAGTTTTAGGCATTGGATAAAATGACCTATAACTGACAAATGACCAAAATACCCCTGTCTTGTTCAAACCATAAGTTGAGTTCCACAAATCCAATCAAGGACTTCTACCACTCAAATTAAAGCTAAGAAGATCCTCTTCAACATTCATGTTGACCAAGAAATCATAGGAGTCATCCTACTAGGGCAAAAGTTGTCTGCAAGTTGGGTGACTTTCAAGGACCCAGATTCACACACCTCTACTGACCTGTAATTTGTCAAAACCATAACTTGGGCTCTGTAACTCCTATCAAGGACTTCCACCACTCAAATTAAATCTTAGAACAAGCTCTACAACATTCATGTTGTGGGGAGGATGAGATATCAATCACATCTAGAGCTAAAACTGCCTGGAAGATAGGGATCAAATTAGGGTTTTTTCACTGACAATCCTTGGAAACCCTGACTTGAAACTTCTCAAACTCCTCAATCATGATGAGTTGGTCTAGGAATCATCTTTATAACATCTCTATGCATCATTCCATGATCTCATGGCCCTTGGATTAGGTCTCAGCCTTCTCCAAATCTTCAGCTGATCTAGGGTTGACCCAGTCAAAACCCTAATTCTACCATTCATGGTTGAATACTCTGAACTCTTGCACAATGACCTCTCTGGGCTTCATGATGGCTATCAAGACATCTCATAGGCTTTCTCAAAACATCAAGTTCATTCTCAAAGTCTCAGAATCATCTGAGGAGCTCCCACAACTCTCAAGTTAGGAGGCACACAACCCTGGTTTCAAACCACTCCTCTGAGGATCTCTTGAACTGTCTGATGAAGGTATCCACTTTCAAACATTCAATAAATAAATAATTGTTGGTCAAATTTTGGGGTGCAACACAAACCAAGGCATGTAATAGGTCATTTTGACTCTAAGAAACATTTTAAGAACATTGGTTTAGCCAAATTTTTGAATTGAAGTTCAATTTGTGGACTTACTTTGAAAAGTAGTTACTTACATCTTAAGTAGCATTTGCAAAACCAAAATGCAAGGCATAATCAAGGTCCCTTGCAAGCCAAACACTTCCAAAATGTCACTAGGGGAGAAATTGGAAGGGAATGGGATTGATTTCAAGCTGTTAACAGGATTATGCACACCATGGCATATAAGTGAACTTCTCATGTCATGAGAGATTGAATTTCTCCTTGGAAGGATCTAGAGCTTTCTAGATCATCCACACAGGTTCTATATATGATAATGAGTTGATCCAAGGCCAAGGTTGGTGATGATTGAGAGAGAAAACTGAGATTTCACTTTGAGATTTCACATTGCAAATCAAAATCGGTTACAAGGTTAGAGGCCATTTCAGTCCAAGAAATTGATCTCAATAGCTTGCTCTGAGGTTGGTGATCAATTCCAAATCAAATTCAAGGCACTATGGTGGAAGAATCGTGAGGTTGGTGATCAATAATGAGTTGATAATTCAAGAAGATTCAACTCTTTTCTTTGCATACAGAAGATTGATTGTGATTCAGTGAAGGATTCTGCAAGTTCTTGAAGGCTGATTTGAAGATTCAACCCTTCTGTTTGCTCAAGTTTACCAGCTATGCAACTCTTGTGCTACAACTTAAATTAGGTAGAATTAAGATGAATTGTTATGGTAGATGCATAGTAGAATGGTGTAGGAAGATTTCTGGATCATCAACTTGGAGATTAGTGACCAATTAGGGATATTTCCATTTTCGGTTGAGAGTTGGTTCTTGTGAATCTTGAGGTTTCAGAGTGAACTAAGGGCATGAGTGAATTCCTTGTGAGATTTGGGATAAGTTTCATGTAGAGACCTCTTGGAATGGAGGCCTGTGGAGAGAGTTAGGGTTGGGGACGATGACCGAAGCACCACCGGCGACGGCCATGGCTGCGCGCGTGTTTCAGAGGTTCAAAATGAAGAAGATGACTTTAGAGCCATTGGATGGGGCTGAGACCTTTGACCAGATGAAGATCCAACGGCCACGTATTGATTTGAGTTTTTGAAGGACCCTGAACTAAAGGAAACGATGCGTTTCATTAATGTAGTCTGGGTGGGCTTAGTGCAGATTGATACTCACACCCCCTTGTTGGGGCCAACCCTGAGAATGAACTGATTTTCATTGCTAGCTGCACCGTGTGTTTATCATTTTATTCTGATTTTCTTTATTTTTTTCATTTTATTCATGGTTCTTGATAAAATCATAAAAAATGGAAAAATAGCTCAATTAATCCCATTCTTTTTGCATTAGATTCATGATAGGGTCTAGTATTGTTTAGATAAAAAATATTTTTATTTCATGAATTTTATGATTTTATGGGAATTTTCACATTTTAATTGATATTAAAATAGTCATGTTTAATAATTGATGTTGTGGAATTTTGTGTGATCATGTGATGATGATCTTGACCTTGATTTTTTGTAAGTAGTTAGCATAGATATGCATGCTACCCATAGATTTTTCTCACATTTTTGTGATGAACATAGGTGGTAGTTTTAGGTTGAAACCTTAGAAGCTCCATTTTTAGGGTTTATGGTTGATACCTTTGGATTTAGGACTTAATTTTAGGACTTAATAGATGATTTAGTCCCTGGTTTTTGTATGAGGCATTCTTAATTGAATTAGGATCCCTTAGGAATTTTTGTAGAAATTTATAATATAGTTTACTATTTTTGACTGATTTTAGTTTAAGTGCTAGTTTAAATGATTCTAATTCACTAACTCAACTAGATTAACTTCTTTAGTTCCCTTAGATTAGGGTCTTGTTTCTATTGCTCTTGGATAATGATGAAGGAAAGTTGAAGATGCATTGGATTGCTTGAAGAGGCTTGGATGTGAAGATCTTCCCTTCTTGTGGTATAGTTTTGATTAGGTTAAGATTAGGGTTTTGTAGGCCGAGCTTCTAGATAGTTCTCTTTCTTCATAAACATGGAATATGTTGATCAATTCCATTCTTCCCTGTGATGAAAGGTCCCTTTGTAAAGGCCTCATCCATCCTTTGGTAGGATGTGTGTTTCTTTGCAAATTGGTAGAACCTTTGAGGGTCCCTTTCTCTGATGACAGGATGCTCAGTGGTGACCTTTGGTCTTCACTTTGCTACGAATCATCCCAACTTTGCTCTTGATAGATGAATCTTTCTCCCTTGTTAGAGGATGGAGTTCCTTGCTTGAAGAAGATTGAAGGATGGAGTTGATACTTCTTTATGTTTAAAGACTACTCTGAGAAGCTGAAGCTTGTAGATGAAGAAGACCCAGTTGATACTGGTAAAGCAAAGAGAGCTGAAGGTCAAGAAGAGCAAGTTGACACTTGTGAGAGGATTCAATTGAGATTGAGTGAAGATCTGAGGCTTGAAGAATAAAGGATAAGCTGATACTTATGTTGATACAATGAGAGCCTGAAGAACAAGTTGATACTTGTAGTCATGAGTGAAGCCTGACGGTGGAATTGACTGGAGAGCTGAAGCTTGGAGAAGAAAGAATAAGTTGATACTTATGTTTAGTGTATTGAAAGCTTGGAGAAGAAAGTTGATACTTGCTATTGAAGATGCTAGCCTTGAAGGGTAGGTGAGGTCTGAAGACTGAATTACTGAGGAGGAGAAGCTTGAAGCTGCGGAAGCTGTTGATCTGTTTTCTTCTCTGTATTGCTGTGACTTGTTTGATTTGCTTGATGCATTAGAATAAGTTCATATCTAGACTGACTTAATCTAGGAGCATGATTGCACTAGAGGTTGAGTTGCTCCCTCTGCTTGTATTTTTACTGTATGACTTTGCTTGCGGGTATTCGGTAGAGCCCAGCTCCCTTGCCTATGTGGTCTGTGTTTACTTGATAGCATTTCATTTCTTCTGTATGATTGCAGTTGCTCATCATCTTGCTTGATAGCATGTTTTATTTTGTTTCTTTGTATGATTGCAGTTATTCATATCTGGCTTGAGGTTGAGATGAGCTTGTGGAGGCTGATGCCCCACACACATTTCCTCCCTCACTTGCATTGCATGCATTTTACTATATATTTGTTTACTGTTTACTGTTTAAGCTGATGCTTTATCTGTTTCTGGTTACCATTGACATGATCCCCTAGGAATCTCACTTCCTTTGATAAGGAAGTGATGATTAGAACTTTAGGTTGAAACCTATGCATCATAACTTCTAGGAGTTCCCTGCTTCAAACCTCAATCATAGGGTGAATCCTTGGCATGACAACAGTAGGACTTGATAGTCTCCCCGTAGTTGTCCCCCTCTCTTCTCATCTCAAAACAAATTAAAATACAGTAATAAAGGTTAACTGACGTCGTACGTTACGAGCCTTAAGCTATCTGAGAAACGATTATTGAAGAGTTTCTTTTCAACAGTCTGGATGTCTAGTATGGCACCCTTTGGGTGACATGCGACGCATTCACTCTCAGGTCATAGTCTCTAGTGCGATACTAGTTGCAAACAACCATAAAAAACAGTTCTTCCGTAAAAGACAGAAAACGAACTTCAAACCTTTTTGCCCCGTGGGCCCATAATTCAAAGGAAGCTTTTCTGAAGAAAAGAGTGTCGTTAACTCCCAGTTCTACCGCAAACGGTAACGCCTAAGTCTCCAAGGGTCGAGCTGCATACACCAAACTGCTGGAACTGTCTGTTAACCCTACTCGATAAAACAGATGAATCTGAATTCCCGTAATCCGTATTATCCCGAACTACGTAAGCTCTGATCTCCCAAACCTGTTGAGAGTATGTAGGCATAATACTGACGTATTGGCGAGCTACCTTCCCCGTAACCCGTAGTTAGTCGAACTACGTTGACTCTGATTTCTCATTCTCTGATGAGAATACGTAGGCATAAAGTGCGACGCTTTGCCGAGTCATTTTCTTTTCTTTTCAGACCAGCCTTGATAGGTAGATAGATAAAACCAACCCGTCAGATAAACACAACAAGCATGGATCCCATCGAGTACGATGGACGTGAGGGGTGCTAATACCTTCCCCTTGCGTAACCGACTCCCGAACCCAGACAATGCTTGCGATGACCTTGTCTTATACCTTTTCGTCAGGTTTTTCCGATCGTTTCCTTTCCCGTCCTGAGGGATAAATAACGAAAGGTGGCGACTCTTCTGTTTTGCCGGCACCTTATTTTCGTGGAAGCGACAGCTGGCGACTCTGCTGGGGACTTGATAGTTTCCTGGGATCCAACGTCTCGTATGCGAGTCAGTTTGGGGATCCAACATCCCCTGCGAGAGTCAATCCTAGCGCTTGTATGATTACTTGTTGGGTTGTGTTTATTTATCGCATTTTATTTCCCGCACTTTATTTTCAGTATGATATGATTATCTGTGCTGTTGTGGGAGGGGCATTCTGATGAGTGAGAAGCCAGACCCAGGCTTGAGTGAACCTAGCATTAGTTGTGCAAATTAGTGGGCGCATGCTTGCTTTGCAGGAACTAGTGTCTTATGAAATCCACGCTCAGACGAGGTTCTCCCGGTTGACTTCTTTTTCAACCCTTTAGGTTGAGGGGGTTGTTGGTTTAGAGGATTGTCGACTCTGGGGACCGATCATTTGGAATTCAGCTGAGTGAGGCTGCTTCAGGAGATGGTGATGCCACACCTTCTGGGTATCGTATCAGCCCTCTTGAATGTCTGTGACGCTGATGACCGCATAGGATGCTGAACTTGAGTCAGTTTAGGTCCATACCTGTGAGCAGGGTTGGGTTTGTTGCAGGAAACCTTAACCTTCAGATTACCTGGTTTTCTTGATAGTGAATCAGTTTTGGTTGGGATCAAAGGATCTCATCAGCAGATGTGTATGTTGTTCTTGACAGAGCAGGTTTTTGGTTGGGATCAGAGGATCTCATCAGTAGATGTATGTTTGTTCTTGACAGAGCAGTGTTTTGGTCCTGTATCAGAGGTCCTTATTTTCAGAGATGTTTGTTCTTGACAGAGCGGAGTTTTGGTCCTGTATCAGAGGTCCTTATTTTCAGAGATGTTTGTTCTTGACAGAGCAGATTTATGGTCCTGCATCAGAGGTCCTTATTTTCAGAGATGGTTGTTCTTGACAGAACAGATTTATGGTCCTGTATCAGAGGTCCTTATTATCATATGTTTGTTCTTGACAGAGTAGAGTTGGGTCTTGTGACAGAGGTCCTTATTAGCAGATGTGTGTTTGTTCTTGACAGAGCAGATTTATGGTCCGATATATGGGTTTTCTTCTCATCAGATCTATGGTTGTTCTCGACAGAGCAGTGTTGTGGTTTTGTTGATACAGAACCTTCGCATCTTCAACAGCACATTCGTCTTGATCTCCTGCTGCATGATTGCATTTTACATTGCTTTGCATACCCATTTGCATTTCATTAACGTGTGTTTGTGTTGCAGGTACCGTTTCCCCCGGTTCAGGATTTCTTGCCTTCTATTGTGCTATCATGGGTTCTCTGAGGAAGACCGTGGCTTACAAGCTCCCCGCTCCCGATGTTGTTCAACTGACTGGTTTGATTGCTTTAGCGGATGATTCTGTGAGAGATGAATTCAGAAAGTCTTACGGCAAACTACTCAGTTTGGTTCGTAAACCCTCTGCGTTTGAGTTGAATGGGTTGCACGCCCTGCTGGAGTTCTACGACCCTCCGTTGAGATGCTTTACTTTCCAGGACTTTGTCCTTGCACCCACATTAGAGGAGTATGTTGATTTGTTAGGTGTGCCTATCAAGAGTCAGATGCCCTTTGTTTATATGGTAGCTGAGCCTAATCTGGCTAGTCTAGCTCCTTCACTTCAACTGGATGCCTCAGAGTTGGTATTGTCTAGTTGGAACAAGGTTCCCGGTTTCTCCTTGCCGTTCTTGGTGGGAAAAGCTCAGCAGTGCGCCAAAGACGGATGTTGGGTCGTGTTCAACGCCATTCTCGCTCTGTGCATATACGGCATCATTCTGTTCCCCAATATGCCCGACTTTGTGGACTTCGACGCCTTCCACATCTTTGCTTCAGGGAATCCAGTCCCTACCTTGATAGGAGATGTCTACCATTCCATCCACTACAAAAACGAGAACAGAAGAGGTAAGAATGTCTCGTGCTGTGTGCCCCTGCTCTGTAGATGGCTTGATAGTCATCTACCCAAGAAGGGTCCTTTTGCTTCGTCTGCAGCCACAACTGAGTGGTCCGAGCATTTGATGAGTCTATCTGCAGAAGATATTACCTGGTTTGACAGAGATAGGTTGGGTACCGAGATTATCTTCAGCTGCAGCGAATTTCCGAACGTGCCTTTGATAGGCAGGAAGGGCTGTATAAACTATAATCTGTCTCTGCTAGTCCGACAGTTTGCTTATGCTTTGAGAGCTCCGCCGAAGGATGAAGAGGTACAGGAATCTCTGTACCTCACTGGTCTTCTAGAGGGGGATATGTTATCCAAGCTTCAGCGCGCTTGGAAGGGTATCAGTAAGCGGGGAAAACCATTGCTGGGAAAAAGTAATGGTCAAGCCTACACTCCGTATGTGACTTGGATCAGAGCAAGAGCAGATGCTATAGGGATGCCGTTTCCACCTGCCAAGCCAAAAAGCCCTCCAGTGATCGAAGAGCCTACCACCGTGCCTATTCAGCAGCATAATCAGGTGTTAGCTGAGAGAGATGAATTGAAAAGGGCGAATGAAGAATTGGAGAAAGAATTGGCGCAACTCAGAAGCGATAGAAGCGAGGCCGTTCATTCCTTCAAGAGGCAGACCGAGCTGGTGAACCAGTTGGGGACAGATTTGACTAAGCAGATAGCTGAGCGTGAGCGCATGGGTCGAGACTTCAAAGCTGTCAATGATGTACTGGCCACTAAGAAGCAGCACTTGGATGAAGCGTATCGGAGGATATCCAAGTTTAACCAACATTGGAAGGCCACCCTAGACAACAGGAAAGAGCGGGAGGATAAGCTGATGCAACAGATCTCCAAGCTGAAAGCCCAGGTGAAGGCTAGTGAGAAGAGGTTTGATGAAGAAACCGCTCGCAGATATGCCGCTGAAGGACAGCTCAACAAAGCTCTCGCTAACCTGAAGGAGCGCAAGCTGACGTTTGAGTCCAAGAAGCGGAAGCTAGAAGATTGTTTCGGCGAAGGAGCATGGGAAGATTCGGTCGAAGGTCTTCAATACACTATTATGCAGAGGGAGTTACTCGTCGAAGGGTTGCTCACTCGGCCTGATCATCCAGAAACGAAGGGGTTGTTAGAAGAGTTTCGCGCCCGTGGCCGTACTTGACTATTTGTATTCCTTTTGTTTTGATCGTTGTTGTATGCTGACCATCACCAGGCTTGTTAGTTGAGGTCATGCTATTGATTCTGCTTGTAGTCAGTGACGTTGTGTACTGCCTTGATGGGATTTCTTTATATATGAGATGTGATTTCCATGACTGGACTCGGACTTCTTATTATCAGCACTGGCACTCAGGCACTAGGATCGGGGGATACCTCCCTAATGCACAGACACACGTTTGCATTTGCATGAAGCATTTGCATAACGAGCACTTTGTCGTTTTTCCTAACCCTTTTGTGTTTACAGGTTGTTTCAGGTTGTTCCAGGATTGATCAGAGACCTATCCACCGCTATCCGACCAGAGCAAATCAAACCAGAATCATGGAGCAAGTGCAAACTGATGTTCAGGAACTCCGCGAAAGGATGGACCGTTTTATAGAGCTCATGCAAGCGGTCGCCAATGGCCAGGATCAGCTCAGAACCTTGGTTCAGCCTCTGATTTCAAGGGTCGATAGCAATGGCGTACTCCATGGTGGGACCGTGCCTACCCCTCCACCTGTTGAAACTCCTCAGAATGGCGCCCTGTGACCGGGGGGAATGGCAGTGCCAACGGCAATGTGATAGCTAACATGGGACTCAATGGTAATACGACGGGTGTCGGTAATGGGAATTTTAAAGCTAACGTCAATGTTGGGTTGGGCAACGGCAATGTGGGTGTTGGAAATCTGTTTGGGCCTCAGCCGTGGTTAGAAGACCGTCAAGACGATGTGTTGTCTCAGAGAGGTGTTGAAGGGGAGCTGACTGCTGAAGCACGACTTAGGTTCAAGGCACTCGAGGAGAAGATGAGGAATATCGAGAACCAAAACATCCTGGGTGTTGACATGTCCAAGTTGGGACTGATTGCTGATTTCAAGGTACCTCTCAAGTTCAAGGTACCTGACTTTGAAAAGTACAAGGGCACCACCTGCCCTCGCGTCCACCTGAGATCATACTATAGAAAAATGTCCGCTCATTCTGAGAATGAGAAGTTGCTGATGCACTTCTTTCAGGACATTCTGTCCGGACCCTCCCTCGAATGGTACATGAGTCTGGAGCCTACCACTGTGCGCACGTGGAAGGAACTTGCTGAAGCATTTGTGCACCACTACCAATATAACAGTGACTTGGCTCCGAACCGAGTCCAACTGCAGAATCTGTCGCAAAGGACCAATGAAGGGTTCAAGGAAAACGCCCAGCGGTGGCATGAATTGGCAGCCAGGGTTCAGCCGCCGATGGTTGAACGCGAGCTTGTGAAAATGTTCGTAGCCACCCTCCTAGGGGTTTATTATGAAAAATTGGTCAGCGGTATGTCTGGAACCTTCTCAGATCTCATTATCACGGGTGAGCACATTGAAAACGGGATCAAACTGGGGAAAATTCAAGGTGATTCATCCTCGGCTGGAGGAGGCGGAAGGAAACCTTATGGTGGCAAACGGAGGGAAGGAGAGACGAGCGTCGTGTCCAGCGCTCGAAGGAAGGGTAAAGGCCCTCACCAACAGGTGGCCAGTATAACTATCCCCGCCGTACAGCAACCCTAGCCACAGTAGCAGCAGCAGCAGCCGAATCAACAAGGGTACAGAAAGTATCAGAACAGGGCACCTCTGTCGAGCCTTCACCTCGAGACGCCGCCCATGTCTTACGCCCAGCTATTACAGACTCTGCTCCAGCTACAATTGATCCAGAAGAGGACCCTAGCTCCCTTGACCGGGGCACCTCCGCCAGGTTATGATGCGAATGCGACTTGCGAGTTTCACTCACGGGCACCAGGCTACACAATAGAAAATTGCAAAGCCTTTAAGCACAAGGTGCAGGACATGGTGGATGCCAAGATCATCAACTTCTCAGATAATGTGCCAAACGTCACGAAGAACCTATGCCGAATCATAGGGGAGGTGGAGTAAATGCCATTATTGAAGACGAGAGCTTGGATTTGTTGACTGACGTCAAGGATCTGAAGACACCGCTTAGCTTCGTTAAAGCTAAGCTGATGAAAAGAGGTTTCTTTCCAGGCTGTGGAGAGCTATGTATGGGCTGTGCGACTAGTCCTGATGGATGTGAACAGTTGATAGAGGGGATCCAAAGTCTGATGACTGAAGGGATCTTACAGTTTAGCCGAAGGGCCGAAAGCGGATCTGGAGAGGTAATGCTGAAGCAAGATGATGAGGTTGCCACCATCACCATCCCTCGCCGGACGATAACTATTTCTACACCCAGGCCGCCCACGATTACCATCACCAAAGCTGGGCCGATACCTTTCGAAAGCACCAATGCTGTCCCATGGCACTGTGGGGCAGAGGTCTACTGCAACAGACAGAAGTTGGAACTAGAACCCTCAGGGTCATGTGCGGAGAACCTAGCGGGCATTAGCGGAATTACTCGCAGCGGAAGAGTGTTTGCACCACCTGAGGTCGCGGCGGGCAAAGCGGACAAAGCTGATGCAACTGATAAAGGGAAGAGTAAAGTCGTCGAAGAGACCCCTCGAGGGGTAGAAAAAGACTTACTTGTTAAAGACGCTGAAGAGTTTATGCGGTTGATTAAAAAGAGTGACTACAAGATTGTGGATCATCTCCACCAAACACCCTCGAAAATTTCCATCCTGAACCTGTTGCTGTGTTCTGAGGCGCACCGCAACGTGCTGCTGAAGGTGTTAAATGCCGCGTATGTACCGCAGGAAATATCGGTAAACCAGTTGGAAGAGGTCGTAGCCCACGTGAATGCTGGAAATGGGTTAAGGTTCACTGACCTGGAGCTGACGCCGAAGGGAAGAAACCACAATAGCGCCCTGCACATCTCGATAGAGTGCAGAGGAACGATTATGTCTCATGTGTTGGTAGACACAGGGTCATCGCTCAATGTTCTTCCGAAGAAGGCATTAATGAAGTTAGATACTCGCGGAGTGATTTGCACACCCAGTGATCTGGTTGTGAAAGCGTTCGATGGAACCAAACGTCATGTTTTCGGGGAAGTGACGCTGCCAATCCAAGTTGGGCCGGAAACATTCGACGCGCTCTTTTACATTATGGACATCATGCCTGCCTACAGCTGTCTCTTGGGCCGGCCATGGATCCATTCCGCGGGTGCCGTGACCTCCACGTTGCACCAGAAACTCAAGTATGATGTCGGAGGTAGTCTCGTGACCGTATGTCGCGAGGAAGACATAATGGTGAGCCATTTGTCGTCCTTCAAGTATGTTGAGATGGATGGGGAAATCCACGAAACCCTATGTCAAGCGTTCGAAGCTGTTAAAGTCAAGGACGTAGCTCCTGTAGTCACTGAGAAGCCAGAGATGACTCTTTCCTCCTTCAAGGAAGCCCGGGCCGTTGTCCAAGCCGGATCTACCCCAGGCCGGGGACGAATTTTGGAGATACCTAACAAGCAAGACAAGTTTGGGTTAGGATACTCTCCTGGAGCTGAAGCCTCCTCTTCTCACAGTGCGTCGCGAGGTAAAGGGCCGACCCGGTTTACCAGTGGTGGGGTGATATTTGAAAGTGTCAGCGCAGTGTCTGAAGACAGCGGAGATAGCGACTGTGACCTAGACTCTTGGATCCAACCGAGCAAGCCAGGCGAGAGCCTCAACAACTGGTCCGTCAGGGATATCATCCAAATGGCAAGCAAAGAGTAATGATTTACTTTTTCCGATCATTGTACAACCCTGTGTCCTACCCGGGGCATAGTGGTTTTATTGTCAGAGCCTCGTTTGATTATGTACTTGCATTTTACCAATAAATCAAAAGGTGTTTTTCTTCGTATTCAAATATTGTGATCTCTGTTATTCCTGTTTTATATTTGTTTTGAAAAACAATAAAATGGCAATGGGGTTTGTGCTAACCTGCATATCCTTGTTTTAAGCTTAACCCTTGTTATTGCAGGATCCACATAGCAGATGACGTCGACTCTGGACCTTCTACGACTCACTTCGACTTCTATTGCCTGATCTATCAAGCCGGAGAAGGGATTGATGAAGAGGAAGACCTTCCCAAAGAGTTGGCCCGCTTGTTGAAACAAGAAGAGAAAGTTATTCTGCCTCACGAAGAAGAAATCGAGATTGTGAATCTGGGTTCTGAAGAACTTGTCAGGAATGTCAGGATAGGGGCTGCATTGCAGAGTGATGTCAAGCAGAGATTGGTCGAGATGCTAAGAGAGTATAGTGACGTCTTTGCTTGGTCATACGAAGATATGCCCGGACTTGATACTGACATCGTGGTCCACCACTTGCCGCTGCGAGAAGATTGTCCTCCCGTTAAGCAGAAGCTTAGAAGGACACGACCAGATATGGCCGTTAAGATCTAAGAAGAAGTGCAAAAGTAGCTTGATGCTGGCTTCTTAGTTGTCACTACTTACCCTCCATGGGTCGCCAACATAGTGCCTGTACCGAAGAAGGACGGTAAGGTACGAATGTGCGTCGATTATCGGGATTTGAATAGGGCGAGCCCTAAAGATGATTTCCCGCTGCCTCATATTGATGTGTTGGTCGACAATACAACCCAGTTCTCCGTATTTTCGTTCATGGATGGCTTCTCCGGTTACAATCAGATCAAGATGGCGCCGGAGGACATGGAGAAAACTACGTTTATCACTCCCTGGGGAACGTTTTGCTACAAGGTAATGCCTTTCGTTCTGAAGAACGCAGGGGCCACTTACCAACGAGCAATGGTCACTTTGTTTCATGACATGATTCATCATGAGATTGAAGTCTATGTTGATGACATGATTGCGAAGTCCCAAACGGAGGAGGGGCATCTGGTCAATTTGCTGAAGCTTTTTGAGTGGCTTAGGAAGTTCAGGTTGAGGCTGAATCCTAACAAGTGTACTTTTGGGGTACGGTCCGGAAAACTACTGGGGTTTATCGTGAGCGAAAGAGGCATCGAGGTTGATCCTGCGAAGATAAAATCCATACAAGAAATGCCAGCGCCAAAAACAGAAAAAGAAGTTCGTGGTTTCCTGGGCAGAATAAACTACATTGCAAGGTTTATTTCTCAGCTCACATCCACGTGTGAACCGATGTTCAAACTACTAAAGAAAAATCAGGCGATTATCTTGAACGAGGATTGCCAGAAGGCATTTGATAAGATAAAGCAGTATTTACAGGAACCTCCGATCTTGATACCCCCAATGGCCGGACGACCCTTAATCATGTACTTGACAGTTTTTGAGAATAGTATGGGGTGTGTTCTCGGTCAGCACGACGAGACGGGCAGAAAGGAGCATGCCATTTACTACCTGAGTAAAAAGTTCACAGATTGTGAATCTGTTGTAAAACATTTTTGCCCATTCAGGGGTTCGTTATCAATAAAATGTATACTATTCAGCAATTATGTTTGTCTGTTTAGCATTTACTTGTTTTGTTTGCGAAAAATAACGCTGATGTTTTTGATAAAATGCGCATACATAAACTTACTGGCCTAGGCCACTGATTGTTGAAACAATGAATTACTTGAACATTGTCACGAGATGATAACCTTGATAGGTCCCTTTGAGAGGGGTGTCTTGTCTGTTTGTTTGTGTTGTTGCAGGTGTAGCATATACCAGGTAGTACGCCGTATGCGTTCCCAAGCAGGATGATTCCTTCTTCTCCAGCAAAGTTCAGCAGCCTCTCCCCACAGAGTCTGAACAGGAGATCGTAAAGCATTGATATGTCTCCCCAGGCAGAGAAGATTCTCCCCCCAATCAGATGCATCCTGAAGGAACGTCATCTCCCCAGCTGAGTCATATACTGAAGTGTGCGGTACTCGGAAGTTCCAGACTGAAGTCTCCGGCAGAATTGAAATTCCCCACAGAGTCGTACTCTCCCCAGCAAGCAGGGTGATTCCTTCTTCCCCAGCCGAGTTTGCAGTTCCCCAACAGAGCCGAGTCCTTGGAAAGCAGTTAGGACCATGATTGGTTTTCCCCCAGTAGAGCGTTGAATAGCTGATGCTGTGTTTCCCCACCGGAGTCGTTATCTCCAGGAAGGTTTTGCTGCGAATGCCGTGCAGTTTACTTCTGCGATTGACATCGCTTTCCTCAGCAGGTCCAGGTTCTCGTAGAATTTTGTTCCCCTGCAGCAGTCGGCTGAAGTTCGTTCCCCAAGAGGAATCCGATTGAGATTGGTGTGACTTCTTCTCCTCAGCGGGATGATTCCTTCCTCCACCAGAGTGGTCCTTTCTCCTTGATAGGAGGATTTTCCCTTCGGCATCTATTTTGCTGATGGAGTCGTAGCATTTTGCATGATTGCATAGCATTTACCCAGAAAACGTGTGGCATTTCCACCGTGTGGAGCATTACGCCGTTGTCAAAGCATATGCATACTAAACATGAGCTAGGTCGTTACTGTGCTTATTTTGCAGGTGTTCCTCCGCAGAGTCGCTTGCTCAAGATGATTCTTGAATCCCCCAGCGAAAGTCGTTTGCCCAAGATGATTCTTGAATTCTCCAGCGAAGGCGCTCATTTAAGATGATTCTTAAAATCCTCAGTAAAGTCGCAAGAGTTGGTTGCTCAAGTTGACGCTTAGAGTCCCCGACAGAGTTTTTGCTCAGGATGATTCCTAAAATCTCCAGCCGAGTTATGGGTTCAAGATAATTCTCGAAGTTCCCGGCGGAGTTATTTGTCCAAGATGATTCTTGAAGTCTTCAACAGAGTTTATCCAGGATGATTCCTGAATCCCCGAAGCAGAGTTACTCGATAGTTCTCCAGAATCCCCAGCGGAGATGTGTCATCCCCAGCAGGTTTCCGAACAGCAAAGTTGAAACTTCCCTCGAAGACTTGATGATTGAAGTCCAACCGTATTGACGAAGCAGTTCTCTCAGCTGATGCGGAGTGCCTGATGGCAGAAGTTTGGATATCCCCAATTGGTTCATGATTGACTAAGAATTCTATTCCCGACTTAGTGATGATGTCCGGTTGATGCCCGAAAATTTCTTCGAATGCCCGATGGCATGATTAACTTGGTTGTTGACCTGATGAGTCCCGAGGAATCCTGATGCCTGACAGCATGATCGACCATGTATCACCGGTTACCGTGTGACCAGTTCCCCAGCTAGTTGCCGTGCAGCTAATATTTCAATTTCCGAAGATTTGTTCCCATCAGAGTACCGTGTGCTTGTGCAGTTGGCAAATTTCCGGGTTTGTCGGTATTCAACCGTCTTTTACCTTGATTTTTTAAGAGCCGTTCGCTTCTCACCCAATCAGGTCCAAGCCTTTTGAATAGGGGCAGCTGTTGCACCCCAAAATTTACCAACATTTCTTTACCTAGCTTGTGTTTCATTTCATTCACATTAGCATTATCATTTGCATTTCATTGACATGTATACAGGAGATCAAGAGGTATGATTACCAATCAAGAGCTACACAAGACTGGGAAGCTAGCTAAGAAGGTTATTCAAGTGTTCAAGGGTTGACATCCTTGTCAGAGAAGTTAAAAGATCCTCAGAGAGAGTGGTTGAAACCAAGTGTGCAGGTCTCCTAACTTGAGAGTTTTGGAAAGCCATCAGATGATTCTGAAGCCATGAGGATGGACTTGAGAGAGCTCATGAGAAGTGTTGAAGATCACTTTGAGGCCTAGACAGGTCATTGTGCAAGATTAAGAAGCCTCAACCATGAGTGGTGCAGCTAGGGTTTGATTGGGTCAACCCTAAGTCAACTGAAGACTTGGAGGAAGTTGAGACCTAGTCCAAGAGCCATGTGATCATGGGTTGACACATTGAGATGTTATAAGGATGATTCCAAGGTTAACTCATCATGATTGAAGAGTTTGAGAAGTTTCAAGCTAGGGTTTCTAAGGCTTGACAGTGTAAAATCCCCTAGTTTGACCCCTATCTTCAAGGCAATTCAACTCAAGATGTGATTGTCATCTCATCTTACCCCCAACATGAATGTTGTAGATATTGATCTTAGATTTAATTTGAGTGCTAGAAGTCCTTGATAGGATTTGTGGAACTCAAGTTATGACTTTGACAAGTTACAGGTCATCTGAGGTATGTGAATTTGGGGGCTTGAAAGTTGTCCAACTTGCATGAAACTTTTGCCCTAGAAGGATGATTCCTATGAACTTTTGGTCAACATGAATTTTGTTCCTTATTCTATTATATTTCTAGAGAGTACTAGAAGTCCTTGATAGGATTTGTAGAACTCAGGTTATGGCTTTGACAAGTCAAGGGCATTTTGGTCATTTGGAGATTATTGGTCATTTCAACCATAAGGCCATAACTCCCATTTCCAAGCTTCAAATGAGAAAATGTTCAACATCAAACTTGTTCAAAATGATGTTTTAAGGCTAGTCAAGAGGTCATGAGATGTTGGAAATGCTTGTAGCTCAAAGTTTCAAAAATGACCTAAAATAAGGGTATAAGTTAAATTAACCAAAGTTGGAAATTGATACTTTTGATTTACATATCCAAACCAAGGCATGTAATAGGTCATTTTGACTCTAAGAAACATTTTAAGAACATTGGTTTAGCCACATTTTTGAATTGAAGTTCAATTTGTGGACTTACTTTGAAAAGTAGTTACATACATCTTAAGTAACATTTGCAAAACCAAAATGCAAGGCATAATCAAGGTCCCTTGCAAGTCAAACACTTCCAAAATGTCACTAGGGGAGAAATTGGAAGGGAACGGGATTGATTTCAAGCTGTTAACAGGATTATGCACACCATGGCATATAAGTGAACTTCTCATGTCATGAGAGATTGAATTTCTCTTTGGAAGGATCTAGAGCTTTCTAGATCATCCACACAGGTTCTATATATGATAATGAGTTGATCCAAGGCTAAGGTTGGTGATGATTGAGAGAGAAAACTGAGATTGCACTTTGAGATTTCACATTGCAAATCAAAATCGGTTACAAGGTTAAAGGCCATTTCAGTCCAAGAAATTGATCTCAATAGCTTGCTCTGAGGTTGGTGATCAATTCCAGATCAAATTCAAGGCACTATGGTGGAAGAATCGTGAAGTAGCCATGGGAGAGTGAAGCTTGCAACTCAGAATCGGATTTGATAATTCAAGAAGATTCAACTCTTTTCTTTGCATACAGAAGATTGATTGTGATTCAGTGAAGGATTCTGCAAGTTCTTGAAGGCTGATTTGAAGATTCAACCCTTCTGTTTGCTCAAGTTTACAAGGTATGCAACTCTTGTGCTACAGCTTAAATTAGGTAGAATTAAGATGAATTGTTATGGTAGATGCATAGTAGAATGGTGTAGGAAGATTTCTGGATCATCAACATGGAGATTAGTGACCAATTAGGGATATTGCCATTTTCGGTTGAGAGTTGGTTCTTGCGAATCTTGAGGTTTCAGAGTGAACTAAGGGCATGAGTGAATTCCTTGTGAGATTTGGGATAAGTTTCATGTAGAGACCTCTTGGAATGGAGGCCTGTGGAGAGAGTTAGGGTTGGGGACGATGACCGGAGCACCACCGGCGACGGCCATGGATGCGCGCGTGTTTCAGAGGTTCAAAATGAAGAAGATGACTTTAGAGCCATTGGATGGGGCTGAGACCTTTGACCAGATGAAGATCCAACGGCCACGTATTGATTTGAGTTTGTGAAGGACCCTGAACCAAAGGAAACGATGCGTTTCATTAATGTAGTCTGGGTGAGCTTAGTGCAGATTGATACTCACACCCCCTTGTTGGGCCCAACCCTTAGAATGAACTGATTTTCATTGCTAGCTGCACCGTGTGTTTATCATTTTATTCTGATTTTCTTTATTTTTTTCATTTTATTCATGGTTCTTGATAAAATCATAAAAAATGGAAAAATAGCTCAATTAATCCCATTCTTTTTGCATTAGATTCATGATAGGGTCTAATATTTTTTAGATAAAAATATTTTTATTTCATGCATTTTCTGATTTTATGGGAATTTTCACATTTTAATTGATATTAAAATAGTCATGTTTAATGCTTGATGTTGTGGAATTTTGTGTGATCATGTGATGATGATTTTGACCTTGATTTTTTGTGAGTAGTTAGAATAGATATGCATGCTCCCCATAGAGTTTTCTCACATTTTTTTGATGAACATAGGTGGTAGTTTTAGGTTGAAACCTTAGAAGCTCCATTTTTAGGGTTTATGGTTGATACCTTTTGATTTAGGACTTAATAGATGATTTAGTCCCTGGTTTTTGTATGAGGAATTCTTAATTGAATTAGGATCCCTTAGGAATTTTTGTAGAAATTTATAATATAGTTTACTATTTTTGACTGATTTTAGTTCAAGTGCTAGTTTTAGATGATTCTAATGCACTAACTCAACTAGATTAACTTATTTAGTTCCCTTAGATTAGGGTCTTGTTTATCTTGCTATTGGATAATGATGAAGGCAAGTTGAAGATGCATTGGATTGCTTGAAGAGGCTTGGATGTGAAGATCTTCCCTTCTTGTGGTATAGTTTTGATTAGGTTAAGATTAGGGTTTTGTAGGCAGAGCTTCTAGATAGTTCTCTTTCTTCATAAATATGGAATATGTTGATCAATTCCATTCTTCCCTGTGATGAAAGGTCCCTTTGTAAAGGCCCCATCCCTCATTTGGTAGGATGTCCAGCTCTTTGCAAATTGGTAGAACCTTTGAGGGTCCCTTTCTCTGATGACAGGATGCTCAGTGGTGATCTTTGGTCTTCACTCTGCTACCAATCATCCCAACTTTGCTCTTGATAGATGAATCTTTCTCCCTTGTTAGAGGATGGAGTTCCTTGCTTGAAGAAGATTGAAGGATGGAGTTGATACTTCTTTATGTTTAAAGACTACTCTGAGAAGCTGAAGCTTGTAGATGAAGAAGACCCAGTTGATACTGGTAAAGCAAAGAGAGCTGAAGGTCAAGAAGAGCAAGTTGACACTTGTGAGAGGATTCAATTGAGATTGAGTGAAGAGCTGAGGCTTGAAGAATAAAGGATAAGTTGATACTTATGTTGATACAGTGAGAGCCTGAAGAACAAGTTGATACTTGTAGTCATGAGTGAAGCCTGAAGGTGGAATTGACTGGAGAGCTGAAGCTTGGAGAAGAAAGAATAAGTTAATACTTATGTTTAGTGTATTGAAAGCTTGGAGAAGCAAGTTGATACTTGCTATTGAAGATGCTAGCCTTGAAGGGTAGGTGAGGTCTGAAGACTGAATTACTGAGGAGGAGAAGCTTGAAGCTGTGGAAGCTGTTGATCTGTTTTCTTCTCTGTATTGCTGTGACTTGTTTGATTTGCTTGATGCATTAGAATAAGTTCATATCTAGACTAACTTAATCTAGGAGCATGAATGCACTAGAGGTTGAGTTGCTCCCTCTGCTTGTATTTTTACTGTATGGCTTTGCTTGCGGGTATTCGGTAGAGCCCAGCTCCCTTGCCTATGTGGTCTGTGTTTACTTGATAGCATTTCATTTCTTCTGTATGATTGCAGTTGCTCATCATCTTGCTTGATAACATGTTTTATTTTGTTTCTCTGTATGATTGCAGTTATTCATATCTGGCTTGAGGTTGAGATGAGCTTGTGGAGGCTGATGCCCCACACACATTTCCTCCCTCACTTGCATTGCATGAATTTTACTATATATCTGTTTACCGTTTACTGTTTAAGCTGATGCTTTATCTGTTTCTAGTTACCATTGACATGATCCCCTAGGAATCTCACTTCCTTTGATAAGGAAGTGATGATTAGAACTTTAGGTTGAAACCTATGCATGATAACTTCTAGGAGTTCCCTGCTTCAAACCTCAATCATAGGATGAATCCTTGGCATGACAACAGTAGGACTTGATAGTCTCCCCGTAGTTGTCCCCCTCTCTTCTCATCTCAAAACAAATTAATATACAGTAATAAAGGTTAACTGACGTCGTACGTTACGAGCCTTAAGCTATCTGAGAAAGGATTGTTGAAGAGTTTCTTTTCAACAGTCTGGATGTCTAGTATGGCACCCTTTGGGTGACATGCGACGCATTCACTCTCAGGTCATAGTCTCTAGTGCGATACTAGTTGCAAACAACCATAAAAAACAGTTCTTCCGTAAAAGACAGAAAACAAACTTCAAACCTTTTTGCCCCGTGGGCCCATAATTCAAAGGAAGCTTTTCTGAAGAAAAGAGTGTCATTAACTCCCAGTTCTACCGCAAACGGTAACGCCTAAGTCTCCAAGGGTCGAGCTGTGTACACCAAACTGCTGGAACTGTCTGTTAACCCTACTCGATAAAACAGATGAATCTGAATTCCCGTAATCCGTATTATCCCGAACTACGTAAGCTCTGATCTCTCAAACCTGTTGAGAGTACGTAGGCACAATACTGACGTATTGGCGAGCTACCTTCCCCTTTAACCCGTAGTTAGTCGAACTACGTTGACTCTGATTTCTCATTCTCTGATGAGAATACGTAGGCATAAAGTGCGACGCTTTGCCGAGTCATTTTCTTTTCTTTTCAGACCAGCCTTGATAGGTAGATAGATAAAACCAACCCGTCAAATAAACACAACAAGCATGGATCCCATCGAGTACGATGGACGTGAGGGGTGCTAATACCTTCCCCTTGCGTAACCGACTCCCGAACCCAGACAATGGTTGCAATGACCTTGTCTTATACCTTTTCGTCAGGTTTTTCCGATCGTTTCCTTTCCCGTCCTGAGGGATAAATAACGAAAGATTGCGACTATCCTGTTTTGCCGGCACCTTATTTTCGCGGAAGCGACACCGATCAACCGAAGTTGATCTTATGCTAACCAAAGCAGGCATTCGCTAAATAAAAGCGAGCATCGAACCCGAAGGCCGGATCAACCGAAGTTGATCTTCTGCTAACCAAAGCAGGCATTCGCTTAATAAAAGCAAGCATCGAACCCGAAGGTCGGATCAACCGAACTTGATCTTCTGCTATCCAAAGCAGGCATTCGCTAAATAAAGCGAGCATCGAACACGAAGGCCCGATCAATCGAAGTTGATCTTCTGCTAATCAAAGCAGGCATTCGCTATATAAAAGCGAGCATCGAACCCGAAGGTCGGATCAACCGAAGCTGATCTTCTGCTATCCAAAGCAGGCATTCGCTAAATAAAAGCGAGCATCGAACCCGATGGCCGGATCAACCGAAGCTGATCTTATGCTATCCGAAGTAGGCATATGCTAAATAAAAGCGAGCATCGAACCCGAAGGCCCGATCAATCGAAGCTGATCTTCTGCTAACCAAAGCAGGCATTCACTTTATAAAAGCAAGCATCGAACCCGAAGGTCGGATCAACCGAAGCTGATCTTCTGCTATCCAAAGCAGGCATTCGCTAAATAAAAGCGAGCATCGAACCCGATGGCCGGATCAACCGAACTTGATCTTCTGCTATCCAAAGCAGGAATTCGCTAAATAAAGCGAGCATCGAACCCGAAGGCCCGATCAATCGAAGTTGGTCTTCTACTAACCAGAGATGGCATTCGCTAAATAAAAGCGAGCATCGAACCCGAAGGTCAGATCAACCGAAGCTGATCTTCTGCTCCTCGAAGCAGGCATTCGCTAAATAAAGCTAGCATCGAACCCGAAGGCCCGATCAGTCGAAGTTGATCTTATGCTAACCAAAGCAGGCATTCGCTAAATAAAATCGAGCATCGAACCCGAAGGCCGGATCAACCTAAGCTGATCTTCTGCTATCCGAAGCAGGCATTCGCTAAATAAAAGCGAGCATCGAACCCGAAGGCCCGATCAACCGAAGTGGATCTACAGCTAACCAAAGCAGGAATTCGCTAAATAAAAGCAAGCATCGAACCCAAAGGTCGGATCAACCGAACATGATCTTCTGCTAACCAAAGCAGGCATTCACTAAATAAAAGCAAGCATCGAACCCGAAGGTCGGATCAACCGAACTTGATCTTCTGCTATCCAAAGCAGGCATTCGCTAAATAAAGCAAGCATCGAACCCGAAGGCCCGATCAATCAAAGTTGATCTTCTGCTAACCAAAGCAGGCATTCGCTAAATAAAAGCAAGCATCGAACCCGAATGTCGGATCAACCAAAGCTGATCTTCTGCTATCCAAAGCAGGCATTCGCTAAACAAAAGCGAGCATCGAACCCGAAGGCCGGATCAACCGAAGCTGAACTTCTGCTATCCAAAGCAGGCATTCGCTAAATAAGAGAGAGCATAGAACCCGAAGGCCCTATCAACCGAAGTTGATCTTCTGCTAACCAAAGCAGGCATTCGCTTAATAAAAGCGAGCATCGAACCCGAAGGCCCGATCAACAGAAGTTGATCTTCTTCTAATCTAAGCAGGCATTCGCTAAATGAAAGTGAGGATCGAACCCGAAGGCTGGATCAATCGAAGCTGATCTTCTGCTAACCAAAGCAGACATTCGCTATATAAAAGCGAGCATCGAACCCGAAGGTCGGATCAACCGAAGTTGATCTTTTGCTATCCGAAGCAGGCATTTGGTAAATAAAAGCGAGTATCGAACCCGAAGGCCCGATCAACCGAAGCTGATCTTCAGCTAACCGAAGCAGGCATTCGCTAAATAAAAGCAACCATCAAACCCGAAGGTCGGATCAACCGAACTTGATCTTCTGCTATCCAAAGCAGGCATTCGCTAAATAAAAGCGAGCATCAAACCCGAAGGCCGGATCAACCGAAGCTGATCTTCTGCTAACCAAAGCAGGCATTCGCTTAATAAAAGCAAGCATCGAAACCCGAAGGTCGGATCAACCGAACTTGATCTTCTGCTATCCAAAGCAGGCATTCGCTAAATAAAGCGAGCATCGAACACGAAGGCCCGATCAATCGAAGCTGATCTTCTGCTAACCAAAGCAGGCCTTCGCTCTATAAAAGCGAGCATCGAACCTGAAGGTCGGATAAACTGAAGCTGATCTTCTGCTATCCAAAGCAGGCATTCGCTAAATAAAAGCGAGCATCGAACCCGATGGCCGGATCAACCGAAGCTGATCTTCTGCTATCCGAAGTAGGCATATGCTAAATAAAAGCGAGCATCGAACCCGAAGGCCCGATCAATCGAAGCTGATCTTCTGCTAACCAAAGCAGGCATTCACTTTATAAAAGCAAGCATCGAACTCGAGGGTTGGATCAACCGAACTTGATCTTCTGCTATCCAAAGCAGGAATTCGCTAAATAAAGCGAGCATCGAACCCGAAGGCCCGATCAATCGAAGTTGATCTTCTACTAACCAGAGATGGCATTCGCTAAATAAAAGCGAGCATCGAACCCGAAGGTCAGATCAACCGAAGCTGATCTTCTGCTCCTCGAAGCAGGCATTTGCTAAATAAAGCTAGCATCGAACCCGAAGGCCCGATCAATCGAAGCTGATCTTATGCTAACCAAAGCAGGCATTCGCTAAATAAAATCGAGCATCGAACCCGAAGGCCGGATCAACCTAAGCTGATCTTCTGCTATCCGAAGCAGGCATTCGCTAAATAAAAGCGAGCATCGAACCCGAAGGCCCGATCAACCGAAGTTGATCTTCAGCTAACCAAAGCAGGCATTCGCTAAATAAAAGCAAGCATCGAACCCAAAGGTCGGATCAACCGAACATGATCTTCTGCTAACCAAAGCAGGCATTCACTAAATAAAAGCAAGCATCGAACCCGAAGGTCGGATCAACCGAACTTGATCTTCTGCTATCCAAAGCAGGCATTCGCTAAATAAAGCAAGCATCGAACCCGAAGGCCCGATCAATCAAAGTTGATCTTCTGCTAACCAAAGCAGGCATTCGCTAAATAAAAGCAAGCATCGAACCCGAATGTCAGATCAACCGAAGCTGATCTTCTGCTATCCAAAGCAGGCATTCGCTAAACAAAAGCGAGCATCAAACCCGAAGGCCGGATCAACCGAAGCTGATCTTCTGCTATCCAAAGCAGGCATTCGCTAAATAAAAGAGAGCATCGAACCCGAAGGCCCTATCAACCGAAGTTGATCTTCTGCTAACCAAAGCAGGCATTCGCTTAATAAAAGCGAGCATCGAACCCGATGGCCCGATCAACAGAAGTTGATCTTCTTCTAATCTAAGCAGGCATTCGCTAAATGAAAGTGAGGATCGAACCCGAAGGCTGGATCAATCGAAGTTGATCTTCTGCTAACCAAAGCAGGCATTCGCTATATAAAAGCGAGCATTGAACCCGAAGGTCGGATCAACCGAAGCTGATCTTCTGCTAACCAAAGCAGGCATTCACTAAATAAAAGCGAGCATCGAACCCGATGGCCGGATCAACCGAAGTTGATCTTTTGCTATCCGAAGCAGGCATTTGGTAAATAAAAGCGAGTATCAAACCCGAAGGCCCGATCAACCGAAGCTGATCTTCAGCTAACCAAAGCAGGCATTAGCTAAATAAAAGCAAGCATCGAACCCGAAGGTCGGATCAACCGAACTTGATCTTCTGCTATCCAAAGCAGGCATTCGCTAAATAAAGCGAGCATCGAACCCGAAGGCCCGATCAATCGAAGTTGATCTTCTACTAACCAGAGCAGGCATTCGCTAAATAAAAGCGAGCATCGAACCCGAAGGCCGGATCAACCGAAGCTGATCTTCTGCTATCCAAAGCAGGCATTCGCTAAACAAAAGAGAACATCGAACCCGAAGGCCCGATCAACCGAACTTGATCTTCTGCTAACCAAAGCAGGCATTCGCTAAATAAAAGCGAGCATCAAACCCGAAGGCCGGATCAACCGAAGCTGATCTTCTGCTAACCAAAGCAGGCATTCGCTAAATAAAAGCAAGCATCGAACCCGAAGGTCGGATTAACCGAACTTGATCTTCAGCTAACCAAAGCAGGCATTCGCTAAATAAAGCGAGCATCGAACCCGAAGGCCCGATTAATCGAAGTTGATCTTCTACTAACCAGAGCAGGCATTCGCTAAATAAAAGCGAGCATGGAACCCGAAAGTCGGATCAACCGAAGCTGATCTTCTGCTATCCAAAGCAGGCATTAGCTAAATAAAAGCGAGCATCGAACCCGAAAGCCCGATCAACCGAACTTGATCTTCTGCTAACCAAAGCAGGCATTCGCTAAATAAAAGCGATCATCGAACCCGAATGTCGGATCAACCGAAGCTGATCTTATGCTAACCAAAGCAGGCATTTGCTTAATAAAAGCAAGCATCGAACCCGAAGGTCGGATCAACCGAACTTGATCTTCTGCTATCCAAAGCAGGCATTCGCTAAATAAAGCGAGCATCGAACCCGAAGCCCCGATCAATTGAAGCTGATCTTCTGCTAATCAAAGCAGGCATTCGCTATATAAAAGCGAGCATCGAACCCGAAGGTCGGATCAACCGAAGCTGATCTTCTGCTATCCAAAGCAGGCAGTCGCTAAATAAAAGCGAGCATCGAACCCGATGGCCGGATCAACCGAAGCTGATATTCTGCTATCCGAAGCAGGAATTTGCTAAATAAAAGCGAGCATCGAACCAGAAGGCCCGATCAACCAAAGTTGATCTTCTTCTAACCAAAGCAGGCATTCGCTAAATAAAAGCAAGCATCGAACCAGAGGGTCGGATCAACAGAACTTGATCTTCTGCTATCCTAAGCTGGCATTCGCTAAATAAAGCGAGCATTGAACTCGAAGGCCCGATCAATCGAAACTGATCTTCTGCTAACCAAAGCAGGCATTCGCTAAATAAAAGGGAGCATCGAACCCGAATGTCGGATCAACCGAAGCTGATCTTCTGCTATCCAAAGCAGGCATTCGCTAAATAAAAGCGAGCATCGAACCCGAAGGCCAGATCAACCGAAGCTGATCTTCTGCTATCCAAAGCAGGCATTCGCTAAATAAAAGAGAACATCGAACCCGAAGGCCCTATCAACCGAAGTTGATCTTCTGCTAATCAAAGCAGGCATTCGCTTAATAAAAGCAAGCATCGAACCCGAAGGCCCGATCAACAGAAGTTGATCTTCTTCTAATCTAAGCAGGCATTCGCTAAATGAAAGTGAGGATCGAACCCGAAGGCTGGATCAATCGAAGCTGATCTTCTGCTAACCAAAGCAGGCAGTCGCTATATAAAAGCGAGCATCGAACCCGAAGGTCGGATCAACCGAAGCTGATCTTCTGCTAACCAAAGCAGGCATTCACTAAATAAAAGCAAGCATCGAACCCGATGGCCGGATCAACCGAAACTGATCTTTTGCTATCCGAAGCAGGCATTTGGTAAATAAAAGCGAGCATCGAACCCGAAGGCCCGAACAACCGAAGCTGATCTTCAGCTAACCAAAGCAGGCATTCGCTAAATAAAAGCAAGCATCGAACCCGAAGGTCGGATCAACCGAACTTGATCTTCTGCTATCCAAAGCAGGCATTCGCTAAATAAAGCGAGCATCGAACCCGAAGGCCCGATCAATCGAAGTTGATCTTCTACTAACCAGAGCAGGCATTTGCTAAATAAAAGCGAGCATCGAACCCGAAGGTCGAATCAACCGAAGCTGATCTTCTGCTATCCAAAGCAGGCATTCGCTAAATAAAAGCGAGCATCGAACCCGAAGGCCCGATCAACCGAACTTGATCTTCTGATAACCAAAGCAGGCATTCGCTAAATAAAAGCGAGCATCGAACCTGAAGGCCGGATCAACCGAAGCTGATCTTCTGCTAACCAAAGCAAGCAATCACTTAATAAAAGCAAGCATCAAACCCGAAGGTCGGATCAACCGAACTTGATCTTCTGCTATCCAAAGCAGGCATTCGCTAAATAAAGCGAGCATCGAACCCGAAGGCCCGATCAATCGAAGCTGATCTTCTGCTAACCAAAGCAGGCATTCGCTCTATAAAAGCGAGCATCGAACCCGAAGGTCGGATCAACTGAAGCTGATCTTTTGCTATCCAAAGCAGGCATTCGCTAAATGAAAGCGAGCATCGAACCCGATGGCCGGATCAACCGAAGCTGATCTTCTGTTATCCGAAGCAGGCATTTGCTAAATAAAAGCGAGCATCGAACTCGAAGGCCCGATCAATCGAAGTTGATCCTCTGCTAACTAAAGCAGGCATTTGCTAAATAAAAGCGAGCATGAACCCGAATGTCGGATCAACCGAAGCTGATCTTCTGCTATCCAAAGCAGGCATTCGCTAAATAAAAGCGAGCATCGAACCCGAAGGCCGGATCAACCGAAACTGATCTTCTGCTATCCAAAGCAGGCATTCGCTAAATAAAAGAGAGCATCGAATCCGAAGGCCCTATCAATCGAAGTTGATCTTCTGCTAACCCAAGTAGGCATTCGCTTAATAAAAGCGAGCATCGAACCCGAAGGCCCGATCAACAGAAGTTGATCTTCTTCTAATCTAAGCAGGCATTCGCTAAATGAAAGTGAGGATCGAACCCGAAGGCTAGATCAATCGAAGCTGATCTTCTGCTAACCAAAGCAGACATTCGCTATATAAAAGCGAGCATCGAACCCGAAGGTCGGATCAACCGAAGTTGATCTTTTGCTATCTGAAGCAGGCATTTGGTAAATAAAAGCGAGTATCAAACCCGAAGGCCCGATCAACCGAAGCCGATCTTCAGCTAACCGAAGCAGGCATTCGCTAAATAAAAGCAACCATCGAACCCGAAGGTCGGATCAACCGAACTTGATCTTTTGCTATCCAAAGCAGGCATTCGCTAAATAAAGCGAGCATCGAACCCGAAGGCCCGATCAATCGAAGTTGATCTTCTACTAACCAGAGCAGGCATTCGCTAAATAAAAGCGAGCATCGAACCCGAAGGTCGGATCAACCGAAGCTGATCTTCTGCTATCCAAAGCAGGCATTCGCTAAATAAAAGCGAACATCGAACCCGAAGGCCCGATCAACCGAACTTGATCTTCTGCTAACCAAAGCAGGCATTCGCTAAATAAAAGCGAGCATCAAACCCGAAGGCCGGATCAACCGAAGCTGATCTTCTGCTAACCAAAGCAGGCATTCGCTTAATAAAAGCAAGCATCGAAACCCGAAGGTCGGATCAACCGAACTTGATCTTCTGCTATCCAAAGCAGGCATTCGCTAAATAAAGCGAGCATCGAACCCGAAGGCCCGATCAATCGAAGCTGATCTTCTGCTAACCAAAGCAGGCCTTCGCTCTATAAAAGCGAGCATCGAACCTGAAGGTCGGATAAACTGAAGCTGATCTTCTGCTATCCAAAGCAGGCATTCGCTAAATAAAAGCGAGCATCGAACCCGATGGCCGGATCAACCGAAGCTGATCTTCTGCTATCCGAAGTAGGCATATGCTAAATAAAAGCGAGCATCGAACCCGAAGGCCCGATCAATCGAAGCTGATCTTCTGCTAACCAAAGCAGGCATTCACTTTATAAAAGCAAGCATCGAACCCGAGGGTCGGATCAACCGAACTTGATCTTCTGCTATCCAAAGCAGGAATTCGCTAAATAAAGCGAGCATCGAACCCGAAGGCCCGATCAATCGAAGTTGATCTTCTATTAACCAGAGATGGCATTCGCTAAATAAAAGCGAGCATCGAACCCGAAGGTCAGATCAACCGAAGTTGATCTTCTGCTCCTCGAAGCAGGCATTCGCTAAATAAAGCTAGCATCGAACCCGAAGGCCCGATCAATCGAAGCTGATCTTATGCTAACCAAAGTAGGCATTCGCTAAATAAAATCGAGCATCGAACCCGAAGGCCGGATCAACCTAAGCTGATCTTCTGCTATCCGAAGCAGGCATTCGCTAAATAAAAGCGAGCATCGAACCCGAAGGCCCGATCAACCGAAGTTGATCTTCAGCTAACCAAAGCAGGCATTCGCTAAATAAAAGCAAGCATCGAACCCAAAGGTCGGATCAACCGAACATGATCTTCTGCTAACCAAAGCAGGCATTCAATAAATAAAAGCAAGCATCGAACCCGAAGGTCGGATCAACCGAACTTGATCTTCTGCTATCCAAAGCAGGCATTCGCTAAATAAAGCAAGCATCGAACCCGAAGGCCCGATCAATCAAAGTTGATCTTCTACTAACCAAAGCAGGCATTTGCTAAATAAAAGCAAGCATCGAACCCGAATGTTGGATCAACCGAAGTTGATCTTCTGCTATCCAAAGCAGGCATTCGCTAAACAAAAGCGAGCATCGAACCCGAAGGCCGGATCAACCGAAGCTGATCTTCTGCTATCCAAAGCAGGCATTCGCTAAATAAAAGAGAGCATCGAACCCGAAGGCCCTATCAACCGAAGTTGATCTTCTGCTAACCCAAGTAGGCATTCGCTTAATAAAAGCGAGCATCGAACCCGAAGGCCCGATCAACAGAAGTTGATCTTCTTCTAATCTAAGCAGGCATTCGCTAAATGAAAGTGAGGATCGAACCCGAAGGCTAGATCAATCGAAGCTGATCTTCTGCTAACCAAAGCAGACATTCGCTATATAAAAGCGAGCATCGAACCCGAAGGTCGAATCAACCGAAGTTGATCTTTTGCTATCTGAAGCAGGCATTTGGTAAATAAAAGCGAGTATCGAACCCGAAGGCCCGATCAACCGAAGCCGATCTTCAGCTAACCGAAGCAGGCATTCGCTAAATAAAAGCAACCATCGAACCCGAAGGTCGGATCAACCGAACTTGATCTTTTGCTATCCAAAGCAGGCATTCGCTAAATAAAGCGAGCATCGAACCCGAAGGCCCGATCAATCGAAGTTGATCTTCTACTAACCAGAGCAGGCATTCGCTAAATAAAAGCGAGCATCGAACCCGAAGGTCGGATCAACCGAAGCTGATCTTCTGCTATCCAAAGCAGGCATTCGCTAAATAAAAGCGAACATCGAACCCGAAGGCCCGATCAACCGAACTTGATCTTCTGCTAACCAAAGCAGGCATTCGCTAAATAAAAGCGAGCATCAAACCCGAAGGCCGGATCAACCGAAGCTGATCTTCTGCTAACCAAAGCAGGCATTCGCTTAATAAAAGCAAGCATCGAAACCCGAAGGTCGGATCAACCGAACTTGATCTTCTGCTATCCAAAGCAGGCATTCGCTAAATAAAGCGAGCATCGAACCCGAAGGCCCGATCAATCGAAGCTGATCTTCTGCTAACCAAAGCAGGCCTTCGCTCTATAAAAGCGAGCATCGAACCTGAAGGTCGGATAAACTGAAGCTGATCTTCTGCTATCCAAAGCAGGCATTCGCTAAATAAAAGCGAGCATCGAACCCGATGGCCGGATCAACCGAAGCTGATCTTCTGCTATCCGAAGTAGGCATATGCTAAATAAAAGCGAGCATCGAACCCGAAGGCCCGATCAATCGAAGCTGATCTTCTGCTAACCAAAGCAGGCATTCACTTTATAAAAGCAAGCATCGAACCCGAGGGTCGGATCAACCGAACTTGATCTTCTGCTATCCAAAGCAGGAATTCGCTAAATAAAGCGAGCATCGAACCCGAAGGCCCGATCAATCGAAGTTGATCTTCTATTAACCAGAGATGGCATTCGCTAAATAAAAGCGAGCATCGAACCCGAAGGTCAGATCAACCGAAGTTGATCTTCTGCTCCTCGAAGCAGGCATTCGCTAAATAAAGCTAGCATCGAACCCGAAGGCCCGATCAATCGAAGCTGATCTTATGCTAACCAAAGTAGGCATTCGCTAAATAAAATCGAGCATCGAACCCGAAGGCCGGATCAACCTAAGCTGATCTTCTGCTATCCGAAGCAGGCATTCGCTAAATAAAAGCGAGCATCGAACCCGAAGGCCCGATCAACCGAAGTTGATCTTCAGCTAACCAAAGCAGGCATTCGCTAAATAAAAGCAAGCATCGAACCCAAAGGTCGGATCAACCGAACATGATCTTCTGCTAACCAAAGCAGGCATTCAATAAATAAAAGCAAGCATCGAACCCGAAGGTCGGATCAACCGAACTTGATCTTCTGCTATCCAAAGCAGGCATTCGCTAAATAAAGCAAGCATCGAACCCGAAGGCCCGATCAATCAAAGTTGATCTTCTACTAACCAAAGCAGGCATTTGCTAAATAAAAGCAAGCATCGAACCCGAATGTTGGATCAACCGAAGTTGATCTTCTGCTATCCAAAGCAGGCATTCGCTAAACAAAAGCGAGCATCGAACCCGAAGGCCGGATCAACCGAAGCTGATCTTCTGCTATCCAAAGCAGGCATTCGCTAAATAAAAGAGAGCATCGAACCCGAAGGCCCTATCAACCGAAGTTGATCTTCTGCTAACCCAAGTAGGCATTCGCTTAATAAAAGCGAGCATCGAACCCGAAGGCCCGATCAACAGAAGTTGATCTTCTTCTAATCTAAGCAGGCATTCGCTAAATGAAAGTGAGGATCGAACCCGAAGGCTAGATCAATCGAAGCTGATCTTCTGCTAACCAAAGCAGACATTCGCTATATAAAAGCGAGCATCGAACCCGAAGGTCGAATCAACCGAAGTTGATCTTTTGCTATCTGAAGCAGGCATTTGGTAAATAAAAGCGAGTATCGAACCCGAAGGCCCGATCAACCGAAGCCGATCTTCAGCTAACCGAAGCAGGCATTCGCTAAATAAAAGCAACCATCGAACCCGAAGGTCGGATCAACCGAACTTGATCTTTTGCTATCCAAAGCAGGCATTCGCTAAATAAAGCGAGCATCGAACCCGAAGGCCCGATCAATCGAAGTTGATCTTCTACTAACCAGAGCAGGCATTCGCTAAATAAAAGCGAGCATCGAACCCGAAGGTCGGATCAACCGAAGCTGATCTTCTGCTATCCAAAGCAGGCATTCGCTAAATAAAAGCGAACATCGAACCCGAAGGCCCGATCAACCGAACTTGATCTTCTGCTAACCAAAGCAGGCATTCGCTAAATAAAAGCGAGCATCAAACCCGAAGGCCGGATCAACCGAAGCTGATCTTCTGCTAACCAAAGCAGGCATTCGCTTAATAAAAGCAAGCATCGAAACCCGAAGGTCGGATCAACCGAACTTGATCTTCTGCTATCCAAAGCAGGCATTCGCTAAATAAAGCGAGCATCGAACCCGAAGGCCCGATCAATCGAAGCTGATCTTCTGCTAACCAAAGCAGGCCTTCGCTCTATAAAAGCGAGCATCGAACCTGAAGGTCGGATAAACTGAAGTTGATCTTCTGCTATCCAAAGCAGGCATTCGCTAAATAAAAGCGAGCATCGAACCCGATGGCCGGATCAACCGAAGCTGATCTTCTGCTATCCGAAGTAGGCATATGCTAAATAAAAGCGAGCATCGAACCCGAAGGCCCGATCAATCGAAGCTGATCTTCTGCTAACCAAAGCAGGCATTCACTTTATAAAAGCAAGCATCGAACCCGAGGGTCGGATCAACCGAACTTGATCTTCTGCTATCCAAAGCAGGAATTCGCTAAATAAAGCGAGCATCGAACCCGAAGGCCCGATCAATCGAAGTTGATCTTCTATTAACCAGAGATGGCATTCGCTAAATAAAAGCGAGCATCGAACCCGAAGGTCAGATCAACCGAAGCTGATCTTCTGCTCCTCGAAGCAGGCATTCGCTAAATAAAGCTAGCATCGAACCCGAAGGCCCGATCAATCGAAGCTGATCTTATGCTAACCAAAGTAGGCATTCGCTAAATAAAATCGAGCATCGAACCCGAAGGCCGGATCAACCTAAGCTGATCTTCTGCTATCCGAAGCAGGCATTCCCTAAATAAAAGCGAGCATCAAACCCGAAGGCCCGATCAACCGAAGTTGATCTTCAGCTAACCAAAGCAGGCATTCGCTAAATAAAAGCAAGCATCGAACCCAAAGGTCGGATCAACCGAACATGATCTTCTGCTAACCAAAGCAGGCATTCAATAAATAAAAGCAAGCATCGAACCCGAAGGTCGGATCAACCGAACTTGATCTTCTGCTATCCAAAGCAGGCATTCGCTAAATAAAGCAAGCATCGAACCCGAAGGCCCGATCAATCAAAGTTGATCTTCTACTAACCAAAGCAGGCATTTGCTAAATAAAAGCAAGCATCGAACCCGAATGTTGGATCAACCGAAGTTGATCTTCTGCTATCCAAAGCAGGCATTCGCTAAACAAAAGCGAGCATCGAACCCGAAGGCCGGATCAACCGAAGCTGATCTTCTGCTATCCAAAGCAGGCATTCGCTAAATAAAAGAGAGCATCGAACCCGAAGGCCCTATCAACCGAAGTTGATCTTCTGCTAACCAAAGCAGGCATTCGCTTAATAAAAGCGAGCATCGAACCCGAAGGCCCGATCAACAGAAGTTGATCTTCTTCTAATCTAAGCAGGCATTCGCTAAATGAAAGTGAGGATCGAACCCGAAGGCTGGATCAATCGAAGCTGATCTTCTGCTAACCAAAGCAGGCATTCGCTATATAAAAGCGAGCATCGAACCCGAAGGTCGGATCAACCGAAGCTGATCTTCTGCTAACCAAAGCATGCATTCACTAAATAAAAGCGAGCATCGAACCCGATGGCCGGATCAACCGAAGTTGATCTTTTGCTATCCGAAGCAGGCATTTGGTAAATAAAAGCGAGTATCGAACCCGAAGGCCCGATCAACCGAAGCTGATCTTCAGCTAACCGAAGCAGGCATTCGCTAAATAAAAGCAAGCATCGAACCCGAAGGTCGGATCAACCGAACTTGATCTTCTGCTATCCAAAGCAGGCATTCGCTAAATAAAGCGAGCATCGAACCCGAAGGCCCGATCAATCGAAGTTGATCTTCTACTAACCAGAGCAGGCATTCGCTAAATAAAAGCGAGCATCGAACCCGAAGGTCGGATCAACCGAAGCTGATCTTCTGCTATCCAAAGCAGGCATTCGCAAAATAAAAGCGAACATCGAACCCGAAGGCCCGATCAACCGAACTTGATCTTCTGCTAACCAAAGCAGGCATTCGCTAAATAAAAGCGAGCATCAAACCCGAAGGCCGGATCAACCGAAGCTGATCTTCTGCTAACCAAAGCAGGCATTCGCTAAATAAAGCAAGCATCGAACCCGAAGGCCCGATCAATCAAAGTTGATCTTCTACTAACCAAAGCAGGGATTCGCTAAATAAAAGCAAGCATCGAACCCGAATGTCGGATCAACCGAAGCTGATCTTCTGCTATCCAAAGCAGGTATTCGCTAAACAAAAGCGAGCATCGAACCCGAAGGCCGGATCAACCGAAGCTCATCTTCTGCTATCCAAAGCAGGCATTCGCTAAATAAAAGAGAGCATCGAACCCGAAGGCCCTATCAACCGAAGTTGATCTTCTGCTAACCAAAGCAGGCATTCGCTTAATAGAAGCGAGCATCGAACCCGAAGGCCCGATCAACAGAAATTGATCTTCTTCTAATCTAAGCAGGAATTCGCTAAATGAAAGTGAGGATCGAACCCGAAGGCTGGATCAATCGAAGCTGATCTTCTGCTAACCAAAGCAGGCATTCGCTATATAAAAGCGAGCATCGAACCCGAAGGTCGGATCAACCGAAGCTGATCTTCTGCTCACCAAAGCAGGCATACACTAAATAAAAGCGAGCATCGAACCCGATGGCCGGATCAACCGAAGTTGATCTTTTGCTATCCGAAGCAGGCATTTGGTAAATAAAAGCGAGTATCGAACCCGAAGGCCCGATCAACCGAAGCTGATCTTCAGCTAACCGAAGCAGGCATTCGCTAAATAAAAGCAAGCATCGAACCCGAAGGTCGGATCAACCGAACTTGATCTTCTGCTATCCAAAGCACGCATTCGCTAAATAAAGCGAGCATCGAACCCGAAGGCCCGATCAATCGAAGTTGATCTTCTACTAACCAGAGCAGGCATTCGCTAAATAAAAGCGAGCATCGAACCCGAAGGTTGGATCAACCGAAGCTGATCTTCTGCTATCCAAAGCAGGCATTCGCTAAATAAAAGCGAACATCGAACCCGAAGGCCCGATCAACCGAACTTGATCTTCTGCTAACCAAAGCAGGCATTCGCTAAATAAAAGCGAGCATCAAACCCGAAGGCCGGATCAACCGAAGCTGATCTTCTGCTAACCAAAGCAGGCATTCGCTAAATAAAAGCAAGCATCGAACCCGAAGGTCGGATTAACCGAACTTGATCTTCAGCTAACCAAAGCAGGCATTCGCTAAATAAAGCGAGCATCGAACCCGAAGGCCCGATTAATCGAAGTTGATCTTCTACTAACCAGAGCAGGCATTCGCTAAATAAAAGCGAGCATCGAACCCGAAAGTCGGATCAACCGAAGTTGATCTTCTGCTATCCAAAGCAGGCATTCGCTAAATAAAAGCGAGCATCGAACCCGAAAGCCCGATCAACCGAACTTGATCTTCTGCTAACCAAAGCAGGCATTCGCTAAATAAAAGCGATCATCGAACCCGAATGTCGGATCAACCGAAGCTGATCTTATGCTAACTAAAGCAGGCATTTGCTTAATAAAAGCAAGCATCGAACCCGAAGGTCGGATCAACCGAACTTGATCTTCTGCTATCCAAAGCAGGCATTCGCTAAATAAAGCGAGCATCGAACCCGAAGGCCCGATCAATTGAAGCTGATCTTCTGCTAATCAAAGCAGGCATTCGTTATATAAAAGCGAGCATCGAACCCGAAGGTCGGATCAACCGAAGCTGATCTTCTGCTATCCAAAGCAGGCATTCGCTAAATAAAAGCGAGCATCGAACCCGATGGCCGGATCAACCGAAGCTGATATTCTGCTATCCGAAGCAGGCATTTGCTAAATAAAAGCGAGCATCGAACACGAAGGCCCGATCAACCAAAGTTGATCTTCTTCTAACCAAAGCAGGCATTCGCTAAATAAAAGCAAGCATCGAACCCGAGGGTCGGATCAACAGAACTTGATCTTCTGCTATCCTAAGCTGGCATTCGCTAAATAAAGCGAGCATTGAACTCGAAGGCCCGATCAATCGAAACTGATCTTCTGCTAACCAAAGCAGGCATTCGCTAAATAAAAGGGAGCATCGAACCCGAATGTCGGATCAACCGAAGTTGATCTTCTGCTATGCAAAGCAGGCATTCGCTAAATAAAAGCGAGCATCGAACCCGAATGCCGGATCAACCGAAGCTGATCTTCTGCTATCCAAAGCAGGCATTCGCTAAATAAAAGAGAGCATCGAACCCGAAGGCCCTATCAACCGAAGTTGATCTTCTGCTAATCAAAGCAGGCATTCGCTTAATAAAAGCAAGCATCGAACCCGAAGGCCCGATCAATAGAAGTTGATCTTCTTCTAATCTAAGCAGGCATTCTCTAAATGAAAGTGAGGATCGAACCCGAAGGCTGGATTAATCGAAGCTGATCTTCTGCTAACCAAAGCAGGCATTCGCTATATAAAAGCGAGCATCGAACCCGAAGGTCGAATCAACCGAAGTTGATCTTCTGCTAACCAAAGCAGGCATTCACTAAATAAAAGCGAGCATCGAACCCGATGGCCGAATCAACCGAAACTGATCTTTTGCTATCCGAAGCAGGCATTTGGTAAATAAAAGCGAGCATCGAACCCGAAGGCCCGAACAACCGAAGCTGATCTTCAGCTAACCAAAGCAGGCATTCGCTAAATAAAAGCAAGCATCGAACCCGAAGGTCGGATCAACCGAACTTGATCTTCTGCTATCTAAAGCAGGCATTCGCTAAATAAAGCGAGCATCGAACCCGAAGGCCCGATCAATCGAAGTTGATCTTCTACTAACCAGAGCAGGCATTTGCTAAATAAAAGCGAGCATCGAACCCGAAGGTCGAATCAACCGAAGCTGATCTTCTACTAACCAGAGCAGGCATTTGCTAAATAAAAGCGAGCATCGAACCCGAAGGTCGAATCAACCGAAGCTGATCTTCTGCTATCCAAAGCAGGCATTCGCTAAATAAAAGCGAGCATCGAACCCGAAGGCCCGATCAACCGAACTTGATCTTCTGCTAACCAAAGCAGGCATTCGCTAAATAAAAGCGAGCATCGAACCTGAAGGCCGGATCAACCGAAGCTGATCTTCTGCTAACAAAAGCAGGCAATCGCTTAATAAAAGCAAGCATCAAAACCGAAGGTCGGATCAACCGAACTTGATCTTCTGCTATCCAAAGCAGGCATTCGCTAAATAAAGCGAGCATCGAACCCGAAGGCCCGATCAATCGAAGCTGATCTTCTGCTAACCAAAGCAGGCATTCGCTCTATAAAAGCGAGCATCGAACCCGAAGGTCGGATCAACTGAAGCTGATCTTCTGCTATCCAAAGCAGGCATTCGCTAAATGAAAGCGAGCATCGAACCCGATGGCCGGATCAACCGAAGCTGATCTTCTGCTATCCGAAGCAGGCATTTGCTAAATAAAAGCGAGCATCGAACTTGAAGGCCCGATCAATCGAAGCTGATCTTCTGCTAACCAAAGCAGGCATTTGCTAAATAAAAGCGAGCATCGAACCCGAATGTCGGATCAACCGAAGCTGATCTTCTGCTATCCAAAGCAGGCATTCGCTAAATAAAAGCGAGAATCGAACCCGAAGGCCGGATCAATCGTAACTGATCTTCTGCTATCCAAAGCAGGCATTCGCTAAATAAAAGAGAGCATCGAACCCGAAGGCCCTATCAACCGAAGTTGATCTTCTGCTAACCAAAGCAGGCATTTGCTAAATAAAAGCGAGCATCGAACCCGATGTCCGGATCAACCGAAGCTGATCTTCTGCTATCCGAAGCAGGCATTTGCTAAATAAAAGCGAGCATCGAACCCGAAGGCCCGATCAACCGAAGCTGATCTTCTGCTAACCAAAGCAGGCATTCGCTAAATAAAAGCAAGCATCGAACCCGAGGGTCGGATCAACAGAACTTGATCTTCTGCTATCCAAAGCAGGCATTCGCTAAATAAAGCGAGCATCGAACCCGAAGGCCCGATCAATTGAAGCTGATCTTCTGCTAATCAAAGCAGGCATTCTCTATATAAAAGCGAGCATCGAACCCGAAGGTCGGATCAACCGAAGCTGATCTTCTGCTATCCAAAGCAGGCATTCGCTAAATAAAAGCGAGCATCGAACTCGATGGCCGGATCAACCGAAGTTGATCTTCTGCTATCCAAAGCAGGCATTCGCTAAATAAAAGCGAGCATCGAACCCGGAGGCCCGATCAACCGAAGATGATCTTCTTCTAACCAAAGCAGGCATTCGCTAAATAAAAGCAAGCATCGAACCCGAGGGTCGAATCAACAGAACTTGATCTTCTGCTATCCTAAGCAGGCATTCGCTAAATAAAGTGAGCATCGAACTCGAAGGCCCGATCAATCGAAGCTGATCTTCTGCTAACCAAAGCAGGCATTCGCTAAATAAAAGCGAGCATCGAACCCGAAGGTCGGATCAACCGAAGCTGATCTTCGGCTTTTCAAAGCAGGCATTCGCTAAATAAAAGCGAACTTCGAACCCGAAGGCCCGATCAACCGAAGTTGATCTTCTGCTAACTAAAGCAGGCATTCGCTAAATAAAAGCGAGCATCGAACCCGAAGGTCGGATCAACCGAAGCTGATCTTCTGCTCCTCGAAGCAGGAATTCGCTAAATAAAGCTAGCATCCAACCCGAAGGCCAGATCATTCGAAGCTGATCATATGCTAACCAAAGCAGGCATTCGCTAAATAAAATCGAGCATCGAACCCGAAGGCCGGATCAACCTAAGCTGATCTTCTGCTATCCGAAGCAGGCATTAGCTAAATAAAAGCGAGCATCGAACCCGAAGGCCCGATCAACCGAAGCTGATCTTCTGCTAACCAAAGCAGGCATTCGCTAAATAAAAACAAGCATCGAACCCGAAGGTCAGATCAACCGAACTTGATCTTCTCCTATCCAAAGCAGGCACTCGCTAAATAAAGCGAGCATCGAACCCGATGGCCCGATCGATCGAAGCTGATCTTCTGCTAACCAAAGCAGGCATTCGCTAAACAAAAGCGGGCATCGAACCCGAAGGTCGGATCAACCGAAGCTGATCTTCTGCTAACTAAAGTAGGCATTTGCTAAATAAAAGCAAGCATCGAACCCGAGGGTCGGATCAACAGAACTTGATCTTCTGCTATCCAAAGCAGGCATTCGCTAAATAAAGCGAGCATCGAACCCGAAGGCCCGATTAATTGAAGTTGATCTTCTGCTAATCAAAGCTGGCATTCGCTATATAAAAGCGAGCATCAATCCCGAAGGTCGGATCAACCGAAGCTGATCTTCTGCTGTCCAAAGCAGGCATTCGCTAAATAAAAGCGAGCATCGAACCCGATGGCCGGATCAACCGAAGCTGATCTTCTGCTAACCGAAGAAGGAATTTGCTAAATAAAAGCGATCATCGAACCCGAAGGCCCGATCAACCGAAGCTGATCTTCTTCTAACCAAAGCAGGAATTCGCTAAATAAAAGCAAGCATCGAACCCGAGGGTCGGATAAACAGAACTTGATCTTCTGCTATCCAAAGCAGGCATTCGCTAAATAAAGCGAGCATCGAACCCGAAGGCCTGATCAATCGAAGCTGATCTTCTGCTAACCAAAGCAGGCAATCGCTAAATAAAAGCGAGCATCGAACCCGAAGGTCGGATCAACCGAAGCTGATCTTCTGCTATCCAAAGCAGGCATTCGCTAAATAAAAGCGAGCATCGAACCCGAAGGCCCGATCAACCAAAGCTGATCTTCTGCTAACCAAAGCAGGCATTCGCTATATAAAAGCGAGCATCGAACCCGAAGGGCGGATCAACCGAACTTGATCTTCTGCTCCTCGAAGCAGGCATTCGCTAAATAAAAGCGAGCATCGAACCCGAAGGCCCGATCGATTGAAGCTGATCTTCTGCTAACCAAAGCAGACATTCGCTAATTAAAAGCGAGAATCGAACCCGAAGGTCGGATCAACCGAAGCTGATCTTCTGCTATCCAAAGCAGGCATTCGCTAAATAAAGCGAGCATCGAACCCGAAGGCCCGATCAATCGAAGCTGATCTTCTACTAACCAAAGCAGGCATTCGCTCTATAAAAGCGAGCATCGAACCCGAAGGTCGGATCTACTGAAGCTGATCTTCTGCTATCCAAAGCAGGCATTCGCTAAATAAAACCGAGCATCGAACCCGATGGCCGGATCAACCGAAGCTGATCTTCTGCTATCCGAAGCAGGCATTTGCTAAATAAAAGCGAGCATCGAACCCGAAGGCCCGATCAACCGAAGCTGATCTTCTGCTATCCAAAGCAGGCATTCGCTAAATAAAAGCAAGCATCGAACCCGAGGGTCGGATCAATAGAACTTGATCTTCTGCTATCCAAAGCAGGCATTCGCTAAATAAAGCGAGCATCGAACCCGAAGGCCCGATCAATTGAAGCTGATCTTCTGCTAATCAAAGCAGGCATTCGCTATATAAAAGCGAGCATCGAACCCGAAGGTAGGATCAACCGAAACTGATCTTCTCCTATCCAAAGCAGGCATTCGCTAAATAAAAGCGAGCATCGAACCCGATGGCCGGATCAACCGAAGCTGATCTTCTGCTATCCGAAGCAGGCATTAGCTAAATAAAAGCGAGCATCGAACCCGAAGGCCCGATCAACCGAAGCTGATCTTCTGCTAACTAAAGCAGGCATTCGCTAAATAAAAGCAAGCATCGAACCCGAAGGTCGGATCAACCGAACTTGATCTTCTCCTATCCAAAGCAGGCACTCGCTAAATAAAGCGAGCATCGAACCCGATGGCCCGATCGATCGAAGCTGATCTTTTGCTAACCAAAGCAGGCATTCGCTAAATAAAAGCGAGCATCGAACCCGAAGGTCGGATCAACCGAAGCTGATCTTCTGCTAACCAAAGCAGGCATTCGCTAAATAAAAGCAAGCATCGAACCCGAGGGTCGGATCAACAGAACTTGATCTTCTGCTATCCAAAGCAGGCATTCGCTAAATAAAGCGAGCATCGAACCCGAAGGCCCGATTAATTAAAGTTGATCTTCTGCTAATCAAAGCTGGCATTCGCTATATAAAAGCGAGCATCGAACCCGAAGGTCGGATCAACCGAAGCTGATCTTCTGCTGTCCAAAGCAGGCATTCTCTAAATAAAAGCGAGCATCGAACCCGATGGCCGGATCAACCGAAGCTGATCTTCTGCTATCCGAAGCAGGCATTTGCTAAATAAAAGCGATCATCGAACCCGAAGGCCCGATCAACCGAAGCTGATCTTCTTCTAACTAAAGCAGGAATTCGCTAAATAAAAGCAAGCATCGAACCCGAGGGTCGGATCAACAGAACTTGATCTTCTGCTATCCAAAGCAGGCATTCGATAAATAAAGCGAGCATCGAACCCGAAGGCCCGATCAATCGAAGCTGATCTTCTGCTAACCAAAGCAGGCATTCGCTAAATAAAAGGGAGCATCGAACCCGAAGGTCGGATCAACCGAAGCTGATTTTCTGCTGTCCGAAGCAGGCATTCGCTAAATAAAACCGAGCATCGAACCCGATGGCTGGATTAACCGAAGCTGATCTTCTGCTATCTGAAGCAGGCATTTGCTAAATAAAAGCGAGCATCGAACCCGAAGGCCCGATCAACCGAAGCTGATCTTCTGCTATCCAAAGCAGGCATTCGCTAAATAAAAGCAAGCATCGAACCCGAGGGTCGGATCAACAGAACTTGATCTTCTGCTATCCAAAGCAGGCATTCGCTAAATAAAGCGAGCATCGAACCCGAAGGCCCGATCAATTGAAGCTGATCTTCTGCTAATCAAAGCAGGCATTCGCTATATAAAAGCGAGCATCGAACCCGAAGGTCGGATCAACCGAAACTGATCTTCTCCTATCCAAAGCAGGCATTCGCTAAATAAAAGCGAGCATCGAACCCGATGGCCGGATCAACCGAAGCTGATCTTCTGCTATCCGAAGCAGGCATTAGCTAAATAAAAGCGAGCATCGAACCCGAAGGCCCGATCAACCGAAGCTGATCTTCTGCTAACCAAAGCAGGCATTCGCTAAATAAAAGCAAGCATCGAACCCGAAGGTCGGATCAACCGAACTTGATCTTCTCCTATACAAAGCAGGCACTCGCTAAATAAAGCGAGCATCGAACCCGATGGCCCGATCGATCGAAGCTGATCTTTTGCTAACCAAAGCAGGCATTCGCTAAATAAAAGCGAGCATCGAACCCGAAGGTCGGATCAACCGAAGCTGATCTTCTGCTAACCAAAGCAGGCATTCGCTAAATAAAAGCAAGCATCGAACCCGAGGGTCGGATCAACAGAACTTGATCTTCTGCTATCCAAAGCAGGCATTCGCTAAATAAAGCGAGCATCGAACCCGAAGGCCCGATTAATTAAAGTTGATCTTCTGCTAATCAAAGCTGGCATTCGCTATATAAAAGCGAGCATCGAACCCGAAGGTCGGATCAACCGAAGCTGATCTTCTGCTGTCCAAAGCAGGCATTCTCTAAATAAAAGCGAGCATCGAACCCGATGGCCGGATCAACCGAAGCTGATCTTCTGCTATCCGAAGCAGGCATTTGCTAAATAAAAGCGATCATCGAACCCGAAGGCCCGATCAACCGAAGCTGATCTTCTTCTAACCAAAGCAGGAATTCGCTAAATAAAAGCAAGCATCGAACCCGAGGGTCGGATCAACAGAACTTGATCTTCTGCTATCCAAAGCAGGCATTCGATAAATAAAGCGAGCATCGAACCCGAAGGCCCGATCAATCGAAGCTGATCTTCTGCTAACCAAAGCAGGCATTCGCTAAATAAAAGGGAGCATCGAACCCGAAGGTCGGATCAACCGAAGCTGATCTTCTGCTGTCCAAAGCAGGCATTCGCTAAATAAAACCGAGCATCGAACCCGATGGCCGGATCAACCGAAGCTGATCTTCTGCTATCTGAAGCAGGCATTTGCTAAATAAAAGCGAGCATCGAACCCGAAGGCCCGATCAACCGAAGCTGATCTTCTGCTATCCAAAGCAGGCATTCGCTAAATAAAAGCAAGCATCGAACCCGAGGGTCGGATCAACAGAACTTGATCTTCTGCTATCCAAAGCAGGCATTCGCTAAATAAAGCGAGCATCGAACCCGAAGGCCCGATCAATTGAAGCTGATCTTCTGCTAATCAAAGCAGGCATTCGCTATATAAAAGCGAGCATCGAACCCGAAGGTCGGATCAACCGAAACTGATCTTCTCCTATCCAAAGCAGGCATTCGCTAAATAAAAGCGAGCATCGAACCCGATGGCCGGATCAACCGAAGCTGATCTTCTGCTATCCGAAGCAGGCATTAGCTAAATAAAAGCGAGCATCGAACCCGAAGGCCCGATCAACCGAAGCTGATCTTCTGCTAACCAAAGCAGGCATTTGCTAAATAAAAGCAAGCATCGAACCCGAAGGTCGGATCAACCGAACTTGATCTTCTCCTATCCAAAGCAGGCACTCGCTAAATAAAGCGAGCATCGAACCCGATGGCCCGATCGATCGAAGCTGATCTTTTGCTAACCAAAGCAGGCATTCGCTAAATAAAAGCGAGCATCGAACCCGAAGGTCGGATCAACTGAAGCTGATCTTCTGCTAACCAAAGCAGGCATTCGCTAAATAAAAGCAAGCATCGAACCCGAGGGTCGGATCAACAGAACTTGATCTTCTGCTATCCAAAGCAGGCATTCGCTAAATAAAGCGAGCATCGAACCCGAAGGCCCGATTAATTAAAGTTGATCTTCTGCTAATCAAAGCTGGCATTCGCTATATAAAAGCGAGCAACGAACCCGAAGGTCGGATCAACCGAAGCTGATCTTCTGCTGTCCAAAGCAGGCATTCGCTAAATAAAAGCGAGCATCGAACCCGATGGCCGGATCAACCGAAGCTGATCTTCTGCTATCCGAAGCAGGCATTTGCTAAATAAAAGCGATCATCGAACCCGAAGGCCCGATCAACCGAAGCTGATCTTCTTCTAACCAAAGCAGGAATTCGCTAAATAAAAGCAAGCATTGAACCCTTGGGTCGGATCAACAGAACTTGATCTTCTGCTATCCAAAGCAGGCATTCGCTAAATAAAAGCGATCATCGAACCCGAAGGCCCGATCAACCGAAGCTGATCTTCTTCTAACCAAAGCAGGAATTCGCTAAATAAAAGCAAGCATCGAACCCGAGGGTCGGATCAACAGAACTTGATCTTCTGCTATCCAAAGCAGGCATTCGCTAAATAAAGCGAGCATCGAACCCGAAGGCCCGATCAATCGAAGCTGATCTTCTGCTAACCAAAGCAGGCATTTGCTAAATAAAAGGGAGCATCGAACCCGAAGGTCGGATCAACCGAAGCTGATCTTCTGCTATCCAAAGCAGGCATTCGCTAAATAAAAGCGAGCACCGAACCCGAAGGCCCGATCAACCAAAGCTGATCTTCTGCTAACCAAAGCAGGCATTCGCTAAATAAAAGCGAGCATCGAACCCGAAGGTCGGATCAACCGAAGTTGATCTTCTGCTCCTCGAAGCAGGCATTCGCTAAATAAAAGCGAGCATCGAACCCGAAGGCCCGATCGATTGAAGCTGATCTTCTGCTAACCAAAGCAGACATTCGCTAATTAAAAGCGAGAATCGAACCCGAAGGTCGGATCAACCGAAGCTGATCTTCTGCTATCCAAAGCAGGCATTCGCTAAATAAAGCGAGCATCGAACCCGAAGGCCCGATCAATCGAAGCTGATCTTCTACTAACCAAAGCAGGCATTCGCTCTATAAAAGCGAGCATCGAACCCGAAGGTCGGATCAACTGAAGCTGATCTTCTGCTATCCAAAGCAGGCATTCGCTAAATAAAACCGAGCATCGAACCCGATGGCCGGATCAACCGAAGCTGATCTTCTGCTATCCGAAGCAGGCATTTGCTAAATAAAAGCGAGCATCGAACCCGAAGGCCCGATCAACGGAAGCTGATCTTCTGCTATCCAAAGCAGGCATTTGCTAAATAAAAGCAAGCATCGAACCCGAGGGTCGGATCAACAGAACTTGATCTTCTGCTATCCAAAGCAGGCATTCGTTAAATAAAGCGAGCATCGAACCCGAAGGCCCGATCAATTGAAGCTGATCTTCTGCTAATCAAAGCAGGCATTCGCTATATAAAAGCGAGCATCGAACCCGAAGGTCGGATCAACCGAAGCTGATCTTCTGCTGTCCAAAGCAGGCATTCTCTAAATAAAAGCGAGCATCGAACCCGATGGTCGGATCAACCGAAGCTGATCTTCTGCTATCCGAAGCAGGCATTTGCTAAATAAAAGCGATCATCGAACCCGAAGGCCCGATCAACCGAAGCTGATCTTCTTCTAACCAAAGCAGGAATTCGCTAAATAAAAGCAAGCATCGAACCCGAGGGTCGGATCAACAGAACTTGATCTTCTGCTATCCAAAGCAGGCATTCGATAAATAAAGCGAGCATCGAACCCGAAGGCCCGATCAATCGAAGCTGATCTTCTGCTAACCAAAGCAGGCATTCGCTAAATAAAAGGGAGCATCGAACCCGAAGGTCGGATCAACCGAAGCTGATCTTCTGCTGTCCAAAGCAGGCATTCGCTAAATAAAACCGAGCATCGAACCCGATGGCCGGATCAACCGAAGCTGATCTTCTGCTATCTGAAGCAGGCATTTGCTAAATAAAAGCGAGCATCGAACCCGAAGGCCCGATCAACCGAAGCTGATCTTATGCTATCCAAAGCAGGCATTCGCTAAGTAAAAGCAAGCATCGAACCCGAGGGTCGGATCAACAGAACTTGATCTTCTGCTATCCAAAGCAGGCATTCGCTAAATAAAGCGAGCATCGAACCCGAAGGCCCGGTCAATTGAAGCTGATCTTCTGCTAATCAAAGCAGGCATTCGCTATATAAAAGCGAGCATCGAACCCGAAGGTTGGATCAACCGAAACTGATCTTCTCCTATCCAAAGCAGGCATTCGCTAAATAAAAGCGAGCATCGAACCCGATGGCCGGATCAACCGAAACTGATCTTCTGCTATCCGAAGCAGGCATTAGCTAAATAAAAGCGAGCATCGAACCCGAAGGCCCGATCAACCGAAGCTGATCTTCTGCTAACCAAAGCAGGCATTCGCTAAATAAAAGCAAGCATCGAACCCGAAGGTCGGATCAACCGAACTTGATCTTCTCCTATCCAAAGCAGGCACTCGCTAAATAAAGCGAGCATCGAACCCGATGGCCCGATCGATCGAAGCTGATCTTTTGCTAACCAAAGCAGGCATTCGCTAAATAAAAGCGAGCATCGAACCCGAAGGTCGGATCAACCGAAGCTGATCTTCTGCTAACCAAAGCAGGCATTCGCTAAATAAAAGCAAGCATCGAACCCGAGGGTCGGATCAACAGAACTTGATCTTCTGCTATCCAAAGCAGGCATTCGCTAAATAAAGCGAGCATCGAACCCGAAGGCCCGATTAATTAAAGTTGATCTTCTGCTAATCAAAGCTGGCATTCGCTATATAAAAGCGAGCAACGAACCCGAAGGTCGGATCAACCGAAGCTGATCTTCTGCTGTCCAAAGCAGGCATTCGCTAAATAAAAGCGAGCATCGAACCCGATGGCCGGATCAACCGAAGCTGATCTTCTGCTATCCGAAGCAGGCATTAGCTAAATAAAAGCGAGCATCGAACCCGAAGGCCCGATCAACCGAAGCTGATCTTCTGCTAACCAAAGCAGGCATTCGCTAAATAAAAGCAAGCATCGAACCCGAAGGTCGGATCAACCGAACTTGATCTTCTCCTATCCAAAGCAGGCACTCGCTAAATAAAGCGAGCATCGAACCCGATGGCCCGATCGATCGAAGCTGATCTTTTGCTAACCAAAGCAGGCATTCGCTAAATAAAAGCGAGCATCGAACCCGAAGGTCGGATCAACCGAAGCTGATCTTCTGCTAACCAAAGCAGGCATTCGCTAAATAAAAGCAAGCATCGAACCCGAGGGTCGGATCAACAGAACTTGATCTTCTGCTATCCAAAGCAGGCATTCGCTAAATAAAGCGAGCATCGAACCCGAAGGCCCGATTAATTAAAGTTGATCTTCTGCTATCCGAAGCAGGCATTTGCTAAATAAAAGCGAGCATCGAACCCGAAGGCCCGATCAACGGAAGCTGATCTTCTGCTATCCAAAGCAGGGATTTGCTAAATAAAAGCAAGCATCGAACCCGAGGGTCGGATCAACAGAACTTGATCTTCTGCTATCCAAAGCAGGCATTCGTTAAATAAAGCGAGCATCGAACCCGAAGGCCCGATCAATTGAAGCTGATCTTCTGCTAATCAAAGCAGGCATTCGCTATATAAAAGCGAGCATCGAACCCGAAGGTCGGATCAACCGAAGCTGATCTTCTGCTGTCCAAAGCAGGCATTCTCTAAATAAAAGCGAGCATCGAACCCGATGGCCGGATCAACCGAAGCTGATCTTCTGCTATCCGAAGCAGGCATTTGCTAAATAAAAGCGATCATCGAACCCGAAGGCCCGATCAACCGAAGCTGATCTTCTTCTAACCAAAGCAGGAATTCGCTAAATAAAAGCAAGCATCGAACCCGAGTGTCGGATCAACAGAACTTGATCTTCTGCTATCCAAAGCAGGCATTCGATAAATAAAGCGAGCATCGAACCCGAAGGCCCGATCAATCGAAGCTGATCTTCTGCTAACCAAAGCAGGCATTCGCTAAATAAAAGGGAGCATCGAACCCGAAGGTCGGATCAACCGAAGCTGATCTTCTGCTGTCCAAAGCAGGCATTCGCTAAATAAAACCGAGCATCGAACCCGATGGCCGGATCAACCGAAGCTGATCTTCTGCTATCTGAAGCAGGCATTTGCTAAATAAAAGCGAGCATCGAACCCGAAGGCCCGATCAACCGAAGCTGATCTTCTGCTATCCAAAGCAGGCATTCGCTAAATAAAAGCAAGCATCGAACCCGAGGGTCGGATCAACAGAACTTGATCTTCTGCTATCCAAAGCAGGCATTCGCTAAATAAAGCGAGCATCGAACCCGAAGGCCCGATCAATTGAAGCTGATCTTCTGCTAATCAAAGCAGGCATTCGCTATATAAAAGCGAGCATCGAACCCGAAGGTCGGATCAACCGAAACTGATCTTCTCCTATCCAAAGCAGGCATTCGCTAAATAAAAGCGAGCATCGAACCCGATGGCCGGATCAACCGAAGCTGATCTTCTGCTATCCGAAGCAGGCATTAGCTAAATAAAAGCGAGCATCGAACCCGAAGGCCCGATCAACCGAAGCTGATCTTCTGCTAACCAAAGCAGGCATTCGCTAAATAAAAGCAAGCATCGAACCCGAAGGTCGGATCAACCGAACTTGATCTTCTCCTATCCAAAGCAGGCACTCGCTAAATAAAGCGAGCATCGAACCCGATGGCCCGATCGATCGAAGCTGATCTTTTGCTAACCAAAGCAGGCATTCGCTAAATAAAAGCGAGCATCGAACCCGAAGGTCGGATCAACCGATGCTGATCTTCTGCTAACCAAAGCAGGCATTCGCTAAATAAAAGCAAGCATCGAACCCGAGGGTCGGATCAACAGAACTTGATCTTCTGCTATCCAAAGCAGGCATTCGCTAAATAAAGCGAGCATCGAACCCGAAGGCCTGATTAATTAAAGTTGATCTTCTGCTAATCAAAGCTGGCATTCGCTATATAAAAGCGAGCAACGAACCCGAAGGTCGGATCAACCGAAGCTGATCTTCTGCTGTCCAAAGCAGGCATTCGCTAAATAAAAGCGAGCATCGAACCCGATGGCTGGATCAACCGAAGCTGATCTTCTGCTATCCGAAGCAGGCATTAGCTAAATAAAAGCGAGCATCGAACCCGAAGGCCCGATCAACCGAAGCTGATCTTCTGCTAACTAAAGCAGGCATTCGCTAAATAAAAGCAAGCATCGAACCCGAAGGTCGGATCAACCGAACTTGATCTTCTCCTATCCAAAGCAGGCACTCGCTAAATAAAGCGAGCATCGAACCCGATGGCCCGATCGATCGAAGCTGATCTTTTGCTAACCAAAGCAGGCATTCGCTAAATAAAAGCGAGCATCGAACCCGAAGGTCGGATCAACCGAAGCTGATCTTCTGCTAACCAAAGCAGGCATTCGCTAAATAAAAGCAAGCATCGAACCCGAGGGTCGGATCAACAGAACTTGATCTTCTGCTATCCAAAGCAGGCATTCGCTAAATAAAGCGAGCATCGAACCCGAAGGCCCGATTAATTAAAGTTGATCTTCTGCTAATCAAAGCTGGCATTCGCTATATAAAAGCGAGCATCGAACCCGAAGGTCGGATCAACCGAAGCTGATCTTCTGCTGTCCAAAGCAGGCATTCTCTAAATAAAAGCGAGCATCGAACCCGATGGCCGGATCAACCGAAGCTGATCTTCTGCTATCCGAAGCAGGCATTTGCTAAATAAAAGCGATCATCGAACCCGAAGGCCCGATCAACCGAAGCTGATCTTCTTCTAACCAAAGCAGGAATTCGCTAAATAAAAGCAAGCATCGAACCCGAGGGTCGGATCAACAGAACTTGATCTTCTGCTATCCAAAGCAGGTATTCGATAAATAAAGCGAGCATCGAACCCGAAGGCCCGATCAATCGAAGCTGATCTTCTGCTAACCAAAGCAGGCATTCGCTAAATAAAAGGGAGCATCGAACCCGAAGGTCGGATCAACCGAAGCTGATCTTCTGCTGTCCAAAGCAGGCATTCGCTAAATAAAACCGAGCATCGAACCCGATGGCCGGATCAACCGAAGCTGATCTTCTGCTATCTGAAGCAGGCATTTGCTAAATAAAAGCGAGCATCGAACCCGAAGGCCCGATCAACCGAAGCTGATCTTCTGCTATCCAAAGCAGGCATTCGCTAAATAAAAGCAAGCATCGAACCCGAGGGTCGGATCAACAGAACTTGATCTTCTGCTATCCAAAGCAGGCATTCGCTAAATAAAGCGAGAATCGAACCCGAAGGCCCGACCAATTGAAGCTGATCTTCTGCTAATCAAAGCAGGCATTCGCTATATAAAAGCGAGCATCGAACCCGAAGGTCGGATCAACCGAAACTGATCTTCTCCTATCCAAAGCAGGCATTCGCTAAATAAAAGCGAGCATCGAACCCGATGGCCGGATCAACCGAAGCTGATCTTCTGCTATCCGAAGCAGGCATTAGCTAAATAAAAGCGAGCATCGAACCCGAAGGCCCAATCAACCGAAGCTGATCTTCTGCTAACCAAAGCAGGCATTCGCTAAATAAAAGCAAGCATCGAACCCGAAGGTCGGATCAACCGAACTTGATCTTCTCCTATCCAAAGCAGGCACTCGCTAAATAAAGCGAGCATCGAACCCGATGGCCCGATCGATCGAAGCTGATCTTTTGCTAACCAAAGCAGGCATTCGCTAAATAAAAGCGAGCATCGAACCCGAAGGTCGGATCAACCGAAGCTGATCTTCTGCTAACCAAAGAAGGCATTCGCTAAATAAAAGCAAGCATCGAACCCGAGGGTCGGATCAACAGAACTTGATCTTCTGCTATCCAAAGCAGGCATTCGCTAAATAAAGCGAGCATCGAACCCGAAGGCCCGATTAATTAAAGTTGATCTTCTGCTAATCAAAGCTGGCATTCGCTATATAAAAGCGAGCAACGAACCCGAAGGTCGAATCAACCGAAGCTGATCTTCTGCTGTCCAAAGCAGGCATTCGCTAAATAAAAGCGAGCATCGAACCCGATGGCCGGATTAACCGAAGCTGATCTTCTGCTATCCGAAGCAGGCATTTGCTAAATAAAAGCGATCATCGAACCCGAAGGCCCGATCAACCGAAGCTGATCTTCTTCTAACCAAAGCAGGAATTCGCTAAATAAAAGCAAGCATTGAACCCTTGGGTCGGATCAACAGAACTTGATCTTCTGCTATCCAAAGCAGGCATTCGCTAAATAAAAGCGATCATCGAACCCGAAGGCCCGATCAACCGAAGCTGATCTTCTTCTAACCAAAGCAGGAATTCGCTAAATAAAAGCAAGCATCGAACCCGAGGGTCGGATCAACAGAACTTGATCTTCTGCTATCCAAAGCAGGCATTCGCTAAATAAAGCGAGCATCGAACCCGAAGGCCCGATCAATCGAAGCTGATCTTCTGCTAACCAAAGCAGGCATTCGCTAAATAAAAGGGAGCATCGAACCCGAAGGTCGGATCAACCGAAGCTGATCTTCTGCTATCCAAAGCAGGCATTCGCTAAATAAAAGCGAGCACCGAACCCGAAGGCCCGATCAACCAAAGCTGATCTTCTGCTAACCAAAGCAGGCATTCGCTAAATAAAAGCGAGCATCGAACCCGAAGGTCGGATCAACCGAAGTTGATCTTCTGCTCCTCGAAGCAGGCATTCGCTAAATAAAAGCGAGCATCGAACCCGAAGGCCCGATCGATTGAAGCTGATCTTCTGCTAACCAAAGCAGACATTCGCTAATTAAAAGCGAGAATCGAACCCGAAGGTCGGATCAACCGAAGCTGATCTTCTGCTATCCAAAGCAGGCATTCGCTAAATAAAGCGAGCATCGAACCCGAAGGCCCGATCAATCGAAGCTGATCTTCTACTAACCAAAGCAGGCATTCGCTCTATAAAAGCGAGCATCGAACCCGAAGGTCGGATCAACTGAAGCTGATCTTCTGCTATCCAAAGCAGGCATTCGCTAAATAAAACCGAGCATCGAACCCGATGGCCGAATCAACCGAAGCTGATCTTCTGCTATCCGAAGCAGGCATTTGCTAAATAAAAGCGAGCATCGAACCCGAAGGCCCGATCAACGGAAGCTGATCTTCTGCTATCCAAAGCAGGCATTTGCTAAATAAAAGCAAGCATCGAACCCGAGGGTCGGATCAACAGAACTTGATCTTCTGCTATCCAAAGCAGGCATTCGCTAAATAAAGCGAGCATCGAACCCGAAGGCCCGATCAATTGAAGCTGATCTTCTGCTAATCAAAGCAGGCATTCGCTATATAAAAGCGAGCATCGAACCCGAAGGTCGGATCAACCGAAGCTGATCTTCTCCTATCCAAAGCAGGCATTCGCTTAATAAAAGCGAGCATCGAACCCGATGGCCGGATCAACCGAAGCTGATCTTCTGCTATCCGAAGCACGCATTAGCTAAATAAAAGCGAGCATCGAACCCGAAGGCCCGATCAACCGAAGCTGATCTTCTGCTAACCAAAGCAGGCATTCGCTAAATAAAAGCAAGCATCGAACCCGAAGGTCGGATCAACCGAACTTGATCTTCTCCTATCCAAAGCAGGCACTCGCTAAATAAAGCAAGCATCGAACCCGATGGCCCGATCGATCGAAGCTGATCTTTTGCTAACCAAAGCAGGCATTCGCTAAATAAAAGCGAGCATCGAACCCGAAGGTCGGATCAACCGAAGCTGATCTTCTGCTAACCAAAGCAGGCATTCGCTAAATAAAAGCAAGCATCGAACCCGAGGGTCGGATCAACAGAACTTGATCTTCTGCTATCCAAAGCAGGCATTCGCTAAATAAAGCGAGCATCGAACCCGAAGGCCCGATTAATTGAAGTTGATCTTCTGCTAATCAAAGCTGGCATTCTCTATATAAAAGCGAGCATCGAACCCGAAGGTCGGATCAACCGAAGCTGATCTTCTGCTGTCCAAAGCAGGCATTCGCTAAATAAAAGCGAGCATTGAACCCGATGGCCGGATCAACCGAAGCTGATCTTCTGCTATCCGAAGCAGGCATTTGCTAAATAAAAGCGATCATCGAACCCGAAGGCCCGATCAACCGAAGCTGATCTTCTTCTAACCAAAGCAGGAATTCGCTAAATAAAAGCAAGCATCGAACCCGAGGGTCGGATCAACAGAACTTGATCTTCTGCTATCCAAAGCAGGCATTCGCTAAATAAAGCGAGCATCGAACCCGAAGGCCCGATCAATCGAAGCTGATCTTCTGCTAACCAAAGCAGGCATTCGCTAAATAAAAGGGAGCATCGAACCCGAAGGTCGGATCAACCGAAGCTGATCTTCTGCTATCCAAAGCAGGCATTCGCTAAATAAAAGTGAGCATCGAACCCGAAGGCCCGATCAACCAAAGTTGATCTTCTGCTAACCAAAGCAGGCATTCGCTAAATAAAAGCGAGCATCGAACCCGAAGGTCGGATCAACCGGACTTGATCTTCTGCTCCTCGAAGCAGGCATTCGTTAAATAAAAGCGAGCATCGAACCCGAAGGCCCGATCGATTGAAGCTGATCTTCTGCTAACCAAAGCAGACATTCGCTAAATAAAAGAGAGAATCGAACCCGAAGGTCGGATCAACCGAAGCTGATCTTCTGCTATCCAATGCAGGCATTCGCTAAATAAAGCGAGCATCGAACCCGAAGGCCCGATCAATCGAAGCTGATCTTCTACTAACCAAAGCAGGCATTCGCTCTATAAAAGCGAGCATCGAACCCGAAGGTCGGATCAACTGAAGCTGATCTTCTGCTATCCAAAGCAGGCATTCGCTAAATAAAAGCGAGCATCGAACCCGATGGCCAGATCAACCGAAGCTGATCTTCTACTATCCGAAGCAGGCATTTGCTAAATAAAAGCGAGCATCGAACCCGAAGGCCCGATCAACCGAAGCTGATCTTCTGCTATCCAAATCAGGCATTTGCTAAATAAAAGCAAGCATCGAACCCGAGGGTCGGATCAACAAAACTTGATCTTCTGCTATTCAAAGCAGGCATTCGCTAAATAAAGCGAGCATCGAACCCGAAGGCCCGATCAATTGAAGCTGATCTTCTTCTAATCAAAGCAGGCATTCGCTATATAAAAGCGAGCATCGAACCCGAAGGTCGAATCAACCGAAGCTGATCTTCTGCTATCCAAAGCAGGCATTCGCTAAATAAAAGCGAGCATCGAACCCAATGGCCGGATCAACCGAAGCTGATCTTCTGCTATCCGAAGCAGGCATTTGCTAAATAAAAGCGAGCATCGAACCCGAAGGCCCGATCAACCGAAGCTGATCTTCTTCTAACCAAAGCAGGCATTCTCTAAATAAAAGTAAGCATCGAACCCGAGGGTCGGATCAATAGAACTTGATCTTCTGCTATCCTAAGCAGGCATTCGCTAAATAAAGCGAGCATCGAACTCGAAGGCCCGATCAATCGAAGCTGATCTTCTGCTAACCAAAGCAGGCATTCGCTAAATAAAAGCGAGCATCGAACCCGAAGGACGGATCAACCGAAGCTGATCTTCTGCTATCAGAAGCAGGCATTCGCTAAATAAAAGCGAGCTTCGAACCCGAAGCCCCAATCAACCAAAGTTGATCTTCTGCTAACCAAAGCAGGCATTCGCTAAATAAAAGCGAGCATCGAACCCGAAGGTCGGATCAACCGAAGCTGATCTTCTGCTCCTCGAAGCAGGAATTCGCTAAATAAAGCTAGCATCCAACCCGAAGGCCCGATCAATCGAAGCTGATCATATGCTAACCAAAGCAGGCATTCGCTAAATAAAATCGAGCATCGAATCCGAATGCCGGATCAACCTAAGCTGATATTCTGCTATCCGAAGCAGGCATTAGCTAAATAAAAGCGAGCATCGAACCCGAAGGCCCAATCAACGGAAGTTGATCTTCTGCTAACCAAAGCAGGCATTCGCTAAATAAAAGCAAGCATCGAACCCGAAGGTCGGATCAACAGAACTTGATCTTCTCCTATCCAAAGCAGGCATTCGCTAAATAAAGCGAGCATCGAACCCGAAGGCCCGATCGATCGAAGCTGATCTTCTGCTAACCAAAGCAGGCATTCGCTAAATAAAACCGAGCATCGAACCCGAAGGTCGGATCAACCGAAGCTGATCTTCTGCTATCCAAAGCAGGCATTCGCTAAATAAAAGCGAGCATCGAACCCGAAGGCCCGATCAACCGAAGTTAATCTTCTGCAAACCAAAGCAGGCATTCGCTAAATAAAAGCGAGCTTCGAACCCGAAGGTCGGATTAACCGAATCTGATCATCTGCTAACCAAAGCAGGCATTCGCTTAATAAAAGCAAGCATCGAACCCGAAGGTCGGATCAACCGAACTTGATCTTCTCCTATGCAAAGCAGGCACTCGCTAAATAAAGCGAGCATCGAACCCGATGGCCCGATCGATCGAAGCTGATCTTTTGCTAACTAAAGCAGGCATTCGCTAAATAAAAGCGAGCATCGAACCCGAAGGTCGGATCAACCGAAGCTGATCTTCTGCTAACCAAAGCAGGCATTCGCTAAATAAAAGCAAGCATCGAACCCGAGGGTCGGATCAACAGAACTTGATCTTCTGCTATCCAAAGCAGGCATTTGCTAAATAAAGCGAGCATCAAACCCGAAGGCCCGATTAATTGAAGTTGAACTTCTGCTAATCAAAGCTGGCATTCGCTATATAAAAGCGAGCATCGAACCCGAAGGTCGGATCAACCGAAGCTGATCTTCTGCTGTCCAAAGCAGGCATTCGCTAAATAAAAGCGAGCATCGAACCCGATGGCCGGATCAACCGAAGCTGATCTTCTGCTATCCGAAGCAGGCATTTGCTAAATAAAAGCGATCATCGAACCCGAAGGCCCGATCAACCGAAGCTGATCTTCTTTTAACCAAAGCAGGACTTCGCTAAATAAAAGCAAGCATCGAACCCGAGGGTCGGATCAACAGAACTTGATCTTCTGCTATCCAAAGCAGGCATTCGCTAAATAAAGCGAGCATCGAACCCGAAGGCCCGATCAATCGAAGCTGATCTTCTGCTAACCAAAGCAGGCATTCGCTAAATAAAAGGGAGCATCGAACCCGAAGGTCGGATCAACCGAAGCTGATCTTCTGCTATCCAAAGCAGGCATTCGCTAAATAAAAGCGAGCATCGAACCCGAAGGCCCGATCAACCAAAGCTGATCTTCTGCTAACCAAAGCAGGCATTCGCTAAATAAAAGCGAGCATCGAACCCGAAGGTCGGGTCAACCGAAGTTGATCTTCTGCTCCTCGAAGCAGGCATTCGCTAAATAAAAGCGAGCATCGAACCCGAAGGCCCGATCGATTGAAGCTGATCTTCTGCTAACCAAAGCAGACATTCGCTAATTAAAAGCGAGAATCGAACCCGAAGGTCGGATCAACCGAAGCTGATCTTCTGCTATCCAACGCAGGCATTTGCTAAATAAAGCGAGCATCGAACCCGAAGGCCCGATCAATCGAAGCTGATCTTCTACTAACCAAAGCAGGCATTCGCTCTATAAAAGCGAGCATCGAACCCGAAGGTCGGATCAACTGAAGCTGATCTTCTGCTATCCAAAGTAGGCATTCGCTAAATAAAAGCGAGCATCGAACCCGATGGTCGGATCAACCGAAGCTGATCTTCTGCTATCCGAAGCAGGCATTTGCTAAATAAAAGCGAGCATCGAACCCGAAGGCCCGATCAACCGAAGCTGATCTTCTGCTATCCAAAGCAGGCATTCGCTAAATAAAAGCAAGCATCGAACCCGAGGGTCGGATCAACAGAACTTGAATTTCTGCTATCCAAAGCAGGCATTCGCTAAATAAAAGCGAGCATCGAACCCGAAGGTCGGATCAACCGAACTTGATCTTCTGCTCCTCGAAGCAGGTATTCGTTAAATAAAAGCGAGCATCGAACCCGAAGGCCCGATCGATTGAAGCTGATCTTCTGCTAACCAAAGCAGACATTCGCTAAATAAAAGAGAGAATCGAACCCGAAGGTCGGATCAACCGAAGCTGATCTTCTGCTATCCAAAGCAGGCATTCGCTAAATAAAGCGAGCATCGAACCCGAAGGCCCGATCAATCGAAGCTGATCTTCTACTAACCAAAGCAGGCATTCGCTCTATAAAAGCGAGCATCGAACCCGAAGCTCGGATCAACTGAAGCTGATCTTCTGCTATCCAAAGCAGGCATTCGCTAATTAAAACCAAGCATCGAACCCGATGGCCGGATCAACCGAAGCTGATCTTCTGCTATCCGAAGCAGGCATTTGCTAAATAAAAGCGAGCATCGAACCCGAAGGCCCGATCAACCGAAGCTGATCTTCTGCTATCCAAAGCAGGCATTCGCTAAATAAAAGCAAGCATCGAACCCGAGGGTCGGATCAACAGAACTTGATCTTTTGCTATCCAAAGCAGGCATTCGCTAAATAAAGCGAGCATCGAACCCGAAGGCCCGATCAATTGAAGCTGATCTTCTTCTAATCAAAGCAGGCATTCGCTATATAAAAGCGAGCATCGAACCCGAAGGTCGGATCAACCGAAGCTGATCTTCTGCTATCCAAAGCAAGCATTCGCTAAATAAAAGCGAGCATCGAACCCGATGGTTGGATCAACCGAAGCTGATCTTCTGCTATCCGAAGCAGGCATTTGCTAAATACAAGCGAGCATCGAACCCGAAGGCCCGATCAATCGAAGCTGATCTTCTTCTAACCAAAGCAGGCATTCTCTAAATAAAAGTAAGCATCGAACCCGAGGGTCGGATCAATAGAACTTGATCTTCTGCTATCCTAAGCAGGCATTCGCTAAATAAAGCGAGCATCGAACTCGAAGGCCCGATCAATCGAAGCTGATCTTCTGCTAACCAAAGTAGGCATTCGCTAAATAAAAGCGAGCATCGAACCCAAAGGACGGATCAACCGAAGCTGATCTTCTGCTATCAGAAGCAGGCATTCGCTAAATAAAAGCGAGCTTCGAACCCGAAGCCCCAATCAACCAAAGTTGATCTTCTGCTTACCAAAGCAGGCATTCGCTAAATAAAAGCGAGCATCGAACCCGAAGGTCGTATCAACCGAAGCTGATCTTCTGCTCCTCGAAGCAGGAATTTGCTAAATAAAGCTAGCATCCAACCCGAAGGCCCGATCAATCGAAGCTGATCATATGCTAACCAAAGCAGGCATTCGCTAAATAAAATCGAGCATCAAACCCGAAGGCCGGATCAACCTAAGCTGATATTATGCTATCCGAAGCAGGCATTAGCTAAATAAAAGCGAGCATCGAACCCGAAGGCCCAATCAACGGAAGTTGATCTTCTGCTAACCAAAGCAGGCATTCGCTAAATAAAAGCAAGCATCGAACCCGAAGGTCGGATCAACAGAACTTGATCTTCTCCTATCCAAAGCAGGCATTCGCTAAATAAAGCGAGCATCGAACCCGAAAGCCCGATCGATCGAAGCTGATCTTCTGCTAACCAAAGCAGGCATTCGCTAAATAAAACCGAGCATCGAACCCGAAGGTCGGATCAACCGAAGCTGATCTTCTGCTATCCAAAGCACGCATTCGCTAAATAAAAGTGAGCATCGAACCTGAAGGCCCGATCAACCGAAGTTAATCTTCTGCTAACCAAAGCAGGCATTCGCTAAATAAAAGCGAGCTTCGAACCCGAAGGTCGGATCAACCGAATCTGATCTTCTGCTAACCAAAGCAGGCATTCGCTTAATAAAAGCCAGCATCGAACCCGAAGGTCGGATCGACCGAACTTGATCTTCTGCTATCCAAAGCAGGCATTCGCTATATAAAAGCGAGCATCGAACCCGAAGGTCGGATCAACCGAACTTGATATTCTGCTATCCAAAGCAGGCATACGCTAAATAAAAGCAAGCATCGAACTCGAACGCCCGATCAATCGAAGCTGATCTTCTGCTATCCGAAGCAGGCATTCGCTAAATAAAAGTGAGCATCGAACCCGAAGGCCCGATCAACCGAAGCTGATCTTCTGCTAACCAAAGCAGGCATTCACTAAATAAAAGCGAGCATCGAACCCGAAGGCCCGATTAACCAAACTCATCTTCTGCTAACCAAAGCAGGCATTCGCTAAATAAAAGCGAGCATCGAACCCGAAGGCCGGATCAACCGAAGTTGATCTTCTACTAACCAGAGCAGGCATTCGCTAAATAAAAACGAGCATCGAACCCGATGGTCGGATTAACCGAAGCTGATCTTCTGCTATCCAAAGCAGGCATTCGCTAAATAAAAACGAGCATCGAACCCGAAGGCCCGATCAATCGAAGCTGATCTTCTGCTAACCAAAGCAGGCAATCGCTCTATAAAAGCGAGCATAGAACCCGAACGCCCGATCAATCGAAGCTGATCTTCTGCTATTCGAAGCAGGCATTCGCTAAATAAAAGTGAGCATCGAACCCGAAGGCCCGATCAACCGAAGCTGATCTTCTGCTAACCAAAGCAGGCATTCACTAAATAAAAGCGAGCATCGAACCCGAAGGCCCGATCAACCGAACTTGATCTTCTGCTAACCAAAGCAGGCATTCGCTAAATAAAAGCGAGCATCGAACCCGAAGGCCGGATCAACCGAAGTTGATCTTCTACTAACCAGAGCAGGCATTCGCTAAATAAAAACGAGCATCGAACCCGATGGTCGGATTAACCGAAGTTGATCTTCTGCTATCCAAAGCAGGCATTCGCTAAATAAAAGCGAGCATCGAACCCGAAGGCCCGATCAATCGAAGCTGATCTTCTGCTAACCAAAGCAGGCATTCGCTCTATAAAAGCGAGCATCGAACCCGAAGGTCGGATCAACCAAAGCTGATCTTCTGCTATCCAAAGCAGGCATTCGCTAAATAAAAGCGAACATCGAACCCGATGGCCAGATCAACCGATGCTGATCTTCTGCTATCCGAAGCAGGCATTTGCTAAATAAAAGCGAGCATCGAACCCGAAGGCCCGATCAACCGAAGCTGATCTTCTGCTCCTCGAAGCAGGCATTCGCTAAATAAAAGCGAGCATCGAACCCAAAGGCCCGATCAACCGAAGTTGATCTTCTGCTAACCAAAGCAGGCATTCGCTAAATAAAATCGAGCATCAAACCCGAAGGCCGGATCAACCGAACTTGATCTTCTACTATCCAAAGCAGGCATTCGCTAAATAAAGTAAGCATCGAACCCGAAGGCCCGATCGATCGAAGCTGATCTTCTGCTAACCAAAGCAGGCATTCGCTGAATAAAAGCGAGCATCGAACCCGAAGGTCGGATCAACCAAAGCTGATCTTCTGCTATCCAAAGCAGGCATTCGCTAAATAAAAGCGAGCATCGAACCCGAAGGCCCGACCAACCGAAGTTGATCTTCTGCTAACCAAAGTAGGCTTTCGCTAAATAAAAGCGAGCTTCGAACCCGAAGGTCGGATCAACCGAAGCTGATCTTCTGCTAACCAAAGCAGGCATTCGCTTAATAAAAGAAAGCATCGAACCCGAAGGTCGGATCGACCGAACTTGATCTTCTGCTATCCAAAGCAGGCATTCCCTAAATAAAAGCGAGCATCGAACCCGAAGGCCCGATCAACCGAAGTTGATCTTCTGCTAACCAAAGTAGGCTTTCGCTAAATAAAAGCGAGCTTCGAACCCGAAGGTCGGATCAACCGAAGCTGATCTTCTGCTAACCAAAGCAGGCATTCGCTTAATAAAAGAAAGCATCAAACCCGAAGGCCGGATCAACCGAACTTGATCTTCTCCTATCCAAAGCAAGCATTCGCTAACTAAAGCGAGCATCGAACCCGAAGGCCCGATCGATCGAAGCTGATCTTCTGCTAACCAAAGCAGGCATTCGCTAAATAAAAGCGAGCATCGAACCCGAAGGTCGGATCAACCGAAGCTGATCTTCTGCTATCCAAAGCAGGCATTCGCTAAATAAAAGCGAGCATCGAACCCGAAGGCCCAATCAACCGAAGTTAATCTTCTGCTAACCTAAGCAGGCATTCGCTAAATAAAAGCGAGCTTCGAACCCGAAGGTCGAATCAACCGAATCTGATCTTCTGCTAACCAAAGCAGGCATTCGCTTAATAAAAGCCAGCATCAAACCCGAAGGTCGGATCGACCGAACTTGATCTTCTGCTATCCAAAGCAGTCATTCGCTGAATAAAGCGAGTATAAAACCCGAAGGCCCGATCAACCGAAGCTGATCTTCTGCTAACCAAAGCAGGCATTCGCTATATAAAAGCGAGCATCGAACCCGAAGGTCGGATCAACCGAACTTGATATTCTGCTATCCAAAGCAGGCATACGCTAAATAAAAGCGAGCATCGAACCCGAACGCCCGATCAATCGAAGCTGATCTTCTGCTATCCGAAGCAGGCATTCGCTAAATAAAAGTGAGATTCGAACCCGAAGGCCCGATCAACCGAAGCTGATCTTCTGCTAACCAAAGCAGGCATTCACTAAATAAAAGCGAGCATCGAACCCGAAGGCCCGATCAACCGAACTTGATCTTCTGCTAACCAAAGCAGGAATTCGCTAAATAAAAGCGAGCATCGAACCCGAAGGCCGGATCAACCGAAGTTGATCTTCTACTAACCAGAGCAGGCATTCGCTAAATAAAAACGAGCATCGAACCCGATGGTCGGATTAACCGAAGCTGATCTTCTGCTATCCAAAGCAGGCATTCGCTAAATAAAAGCGAGCATCGAACCCGAAGGCCCGATCAATCGAAGCTGATCTTCTGCTAACCAAAGCAGGCATTCGCCTTATAAAAGCGAGCATAGAACCCGAACGCCCGATCAATCGAAGCTGATCTTCTGCTATCCGAAGCAGGCATTCGCTAAATAAAAGTGAGCATCGAACCCGAAGGCCCGATCAACCGAAGCTGATCTTCTGCTAACCAAAGCAGGCATTCACTAAATAAAAGCGAGCATCGAACTCGAAGGCCCGATCAATCGAAGTTGATCTTCTGCAAACCAAAGCAGGCATTCGCTCTATAAAAGCGAGCATCGAACCCGAAGGTCGGATCAACCGAAGCTGATCTTCTGCTATCCAAAGCAGGCATTCGCTAAATAAAAGCGAGCTTCGAACCCGAAGGCCCGATCAACCGAAGTTGATCTTCTGCTAACCAAAGCAGGCATTCGCTAAATAAAAGCGAGCATCGAACCCGAAGGTCGGATCAACCGAAGCTGATCTTCTGCTCCTCGAAGCAGGCATTCGCTAAATAAAAGCGAGCATCGAACCCAAAGGCCCGATCAACCGAAGCTGATCTTCTGCTAACCAAAGCAGGCATTCGCTAAATAAAATCGAGCATCAAACCCGAAGGCCGGATCAACCGAACTTGATCTTCTACTATCCAAAGCAGGCATTCGCTAAATAAAGCGAGCATCGAACCCGAAGGCCCGATCGATCGAAGCTGATCTTCTGCTAACCAAAGCAGGCATTCGCTAAATAAAAGCGAGCATCGAACCCGAAGGTCGGATCAACCGAAGCTGATCTTCTGCTATCCAAAGCAGGCTTTCGCTTAATAAAAGAAAGCATCGAACCCGAAGGTCGGATCGACCGAACTTGATCTTCTGCTATCCAAAGCAGTCATTCGCTAAATAAAGCAAGTATAAAACCCGAAGGCCCGATCAATCGAAGTTGATCTTCTGCTAACCAAAGCAGGCATTCGCTATATAAAAGCGAGCATCGAACCCGAAGGTCGGATCAACCGAAGCTGATCTTCTACCATCCAAAGCAGGCATACGCTAAATAAAAGCGAGCATCGAACCCGAAGGCCAGATCAACCGAAGCTGATCTTCTGTTATTCGAAGCAGGCATTTGCTAAATAAAAGCGAGCATCGAACCCGAAGGCCCGATCAACTGAAGCTGATCTTCTTCTAACCACAGCAGGCATTCACTAAATAAAAGCAAGCATCTAACCCGAAGGTCGGATCAACCGAACTTGATCTTCTACTATCCAAAGCAGGCATTCGCTAAATAAAGCGAGCATCGAACCCGAAGGCCCGATCGATCGAAGCTGATCTTCTGCTAACCAAAGCAGGCATTCGCTAAATAAAAGCGAGCATCGAACCCGAAGGTCGGATCAACCGAAGCTGATCTTCTGCTATCCAAAGCAGGCTTTCGCTTAATAAAAGAAAGCATCGAACCCGAAGGTCGGATCGACCGAACTTGACCTTCTGCTATCCAAAGCAGGCATTCGCTAAATAAAGCGAGCATCGAACCCGAAGGCCCGATCAATCGAAGTTGATCTTCTACTAACCAGAGCAGGCATTCGCTAAATAAAAGCGAGCATCGTACCTGAAGGTCGGATCAACCAAAGCTGATCTTCTGCTAACCAAAGCAGGCATTCACTATATAAAAGTGAGCATCGAACCCGAAGGTCGGATCAACCGAAGCTGATCTTCTACTATCCAAAGCAGGCATACGCTAAATAAAAGCGAGCATCGAACCCGAAGGCCAGATCAACCGAAGCTGATCTTCTGTTATCCGAAGCAGGCATTTGCTAAATAAAAGCGAGCATCGAACCCGAAGGCCCGATCAACCGAAGCTGATCTTCTTCTAACCACAGCAGGCATTCACTAAATAAAAGCAAGCATCGAACCCGAAGGTCAGATCAACCGAACTTGACCTTCTGCTATCCAAAGCAGGCATTCGCTAAATAAAGCGAGCATCGAACCCGAAGGCCCGATCAATCGAAGTTGATCTTCTACTAACCAGAGCAGGCATTCGCTAAATAAAAGCGAGCATCGAACCCGAAGGTCGGATCAAGCGAAGCTGATCTTCTGCTATCCAAAGCAGGCATTCGCTAAATAAAAGCGAGCATCGAACCCGAAGGCCCGATCAACCAAAGCTGATCTTCTACTAACCAAAGCAGGCATTCGCTAAATAAAAGCGAGCATCGAACCCGAAGGTCGGATCAATCGAACTTGATCTTCTGCTCCTCGAAGCAGGCATTCGCTAAATAAAAGCAAGCATCGAACCCGAAGGCCCGATCGATCGAAGCTGATCTTCTGCTAACCAAAGCAGACATTCGCTAAACAAAAGCGAGAATCGAACCCGAAGGTCGGATCAACCGAAGCTGATCTTCTGCTATCCAAAGCAGGAATTTGCTAAATAAAAGCGAGCATCGAACCCGAAGGCCCGATCAACCGAAGTTGATCTTCTGCTAACCAAAGCAGGCATTCGCTAAATAAAAGCGAGCTTCAAACCCGAAGGTCGGATCAACCGAAGCTGATCTTCTGCTAACCAAAGCAGGCATTCGCTTAATAAAAGCCAGCATCGAACCCGAAGGTCGGATCGATCGAACTTGATCTTCTGCTATCCAAAGCAGTCATTTGCTAAATAAAGGGAGTATAAAACCCGAAGGCTCGATCAATCGAAGCTGATCTTCTGCTAACCAAAGCAGGCTGTCGTTATATAAAAGCGAGCATCGAACCCGAAGGTCGGATCAAATGAAGCTGATCTTCTGCTATCCAAAGCAGGCATTCGCTAAATAAAAGCGAGCATCGAACCCGAAGGCCCGATCAACCGAAGTTGATCTTCTGCTAACCAAAGCAGGCATTCACTAAATAAAAGCGAGCATCGAACCCGAAGGCCGGATCAACCGAAGCTGATCTTCTGCTAAACAAAGCAGGCATTCGCTTAATAAAAGCAAGCATCGAACCCGAAGGTCAGATCAACCGAACTTGATCTTCTGCTATCCAAAGCAGGCATTCGCTAAATAAAGCGAGCATCGAACCCGAAGGCCCGATCAATCGAAGCTGATCTTCTGCTAACCAAAGCAGGCATTCCCTATATAGAAGCGAGCATCGAACCTGAAGGTCGGATCAACCGAAGCGGATCTTCTGCTATCCAAAGCATGCATTCGCTAAATAAAAGCGAGCATCGAACCCGAAGGCCCGATCAACCGAAGTTGATCTTCTGCTAACCAAAGTAGGCATTCGCTAAATAAAAGCGAGCTTCGAACCCGAAGGTCGAATCAACCGAAGCTGATCTTCTGCTAACCAAAGAAGGCATTCGCTTAATAAAAGCCAGCATCGAACCCGAAGGTCGGATCGACCGAACTTGATCTTCTGCTATCCAAAGCAGTCATTTGCTAAATAAAACAAGTATAAAACCCGAAGGCCCGATCAATCGAAGTTGATCTTCTGCTAACCAAAGCAGACATTCGCTATATAAAAGCGAGCATCGAACCCGAAGGTCGGATCAACCGAAGCTGATCTTCTGCTATCCAAAGCAGGTATACGCTAAATAAAAGCGAGCATCGAACCCGAAGGCCGGATCAACTGAAGCTGATCTTCTGTTATCCGAAGCAGGCATTCGCTAAATAAAAGCGAGCATCGAACCCGAAGGCCGGATCAACCGAAGCTGATCTTCTGCTATCCGAAGCAGGCATTTGCTAAATAAAAGCGAGCATCGAACCCGAAGGCCCGATCAACTAAAACTGATCTTCTTCTAACCAAAGCAGGCATTCGCTAAATAAAAGCAAGCATCGAACCCGAGGGTCAGATCAACAGAACTTGATCTTCTGCTATCCAAAGCAGGCATTTGCTAAATAATGCGAGCATCAAACCCGAATGCCCGATCAATCGAAGCTGATCTTCTGCTAACCAAAGCAGGCATTCGCTAAATAAAAGGGAGCATCGAACCCGAAGGTCGGATCAACCGAAGCTGATCTTCTGCTATCCAAAGCAGGCATTCGCTAAATAAAAGCGAGCTTCGAACCCGAAGGCCCGATCAACCGAAGTTGATCTTCTGCTAACTAAAGCAGGCATTCGCTAAATAAAAGTGAGCATCGAACCCGAAGGTCGGATCAACCGAAGCTGATCTTCTGCTCCCTGAAGCAGGCATTCGCTAAATAAAAGCGAGCATCGAACCCAAAGGCCCGATCAACCGAAGCTGATCTTCTGCTAACCAAAGCAGGAATTCGCTAAATAAAATTGAGCATCAAACCCGAAGGCCGGATCAACCGAACTTGATCTTCTACTATCCAAAGCAGGCATTCGCTAAATAAAGCGAGCATCGAACCCGAAGGCCCGATCGATCGAAGCTGATCTTCTGCTAACCAAAGCAGGAATTCGCTAAATAAAAGCGAGCATCGAACCCGAAGGTCGGATCAACCGAAGCTGATCTTCTGCTATCCAAAGCAGGCATTCGCTAAATAAAAGCGAGCATCGAACCCGAAGGCCCGATCAACCGAAGTTGATCTTCTGCTAACCAAAGTAGGCATTCGCTAAATAAAAGCGATCTTCGAACCCAAAGGACGGATCAACCGAAGTTGATCTTCTGCTAACCAAAGCAGGCATTCGCTTAATAAAAGCCAGCATCGAACCCGAAGCTCGGATCGACCGAACTTGATCTTCTGCTATCCAAAGCAGTCATTCGCTAAATAAAGCAAGTATAAAACTCGAAGGCCCGATCAATCGAAGCTGATCTTCTGCTAACCAAAGCAGGCATTCGCTATATAAAAGCGAGCATCGAACCCGAAGGTCGGATCAACCGAAGCTGATCTTCTACTATCCAAAGCAGGCATACGCTAAATAAAAGCGAGCATCGAACCCGAAGGCCGGATCAACCGAAGCTGATCTTCTGTTATCCGAAGCAGGCATTTGCTAAATAAAAGCGAGCATCGAACCCGAAGGCCTGATCAACCGAAGTTGATCTTCTTCTAACCACAGCAGGCATTCACTAAATAAAAGCAAGCATCGAACCCGAAGGTCGGATCAACCAAACTTGACCTTCTGCTATCCAAAGCAGGCATTCGCTAAATAAAGCGAGCATCGAACCCGAAGGCCCGATCAATCGAAGTTGATCTTCTACTAACCAGAGCAGGCATTCGCTAAATAAAAGCGAGCATCGAACCCGAAGGTCGGATCAACCGAAGCTGATCTTCTGCTATCCAAAGCAGGCATTCGCTAAATAAAAGCGAGCATCGAACCCGAAGGCCCGATCAACCAAAGCTGATCTTCTACTAACCAAAGCAGGCATTCGCTAAATAAAAGCGAGCATCGAACCCGAAGGTCGGATCAATCGAACTTGATCTTCTGCTCCTAGAAGCAGGCATTCGCTAAATAAAAGCAAGCATCGAACCCGAAGGCCCGATCGATCGAAGCTGATCTACTGCTAACCAAAGCAGACATTCACTAAACAAAAGCGAGAATCGAACCCGAAGGTCGGATCAACCGAAGCTGATCTTCTGCTATCCAAAGCAGGCATTCGCTAAATAAAAGCGAGCATCGAACCCGAAGGCCCGATCAATCGAAGCTGATCTTCTGCTAACCAAAGAAGGCATTCCCTAAATAAAAGCGAGCTTCGAACCCGAAGGTCGGATCAACCGAAGCGGATCTTCTGCTATCCAAAGCATGCATTCGCTAAATAAAAGCGAGCATCGAACCCGAAGCCCCAATCAACCGAAGTTGATCTTCTTCTAACCAAAGTAGGCATTCGCTAAATAAAAGCGAGCTTCGAACCCGAAGGTCGAATCAACCGAAGCTGATCTTCTGCTAACCAAAGCAGGCATTCGCTTAATAAAAGCCAGCATCGAACCCGAAGGTCGGATCGACCGAACTTGATCTTCTGCTATCCAAAGCAGTCATTCGCTAAATAAAACAAGTATAAAACCCGAAGGCCCGATCAATCGAAGTTGATCTTCTGCTAACCAAAGCAGACATTCGCTATATAAAAGCGAGCATCGAACCCGAAGGTCGGATCAACCGAAGCTGATCTTCTGCTATCCAAAGCAGGTATACGCTAAATAAAAGCGAGCATCGAACCCGAAGGCCGGATCAACCGAAGCTGATCTTCTGTTATCCGAAGCAGGCATTCGCTAAATAAAAGCGAGCATCGAACCCGAAGGCCGGATCAACCGAAGCTGATCTTCTGCTATCCGAAGCAGGCATTTGCTAAATAAAAGCGAGCATCGAACCCGAAGGCCCGATCAACTGAAACTGATCTTCTTCTAACCAAAGCAGGCATTCGCTAAATAAAAGCAAGCATCGAACCCGAGGGTCGGATCAACAGAACTTGATCTTCTGCTATCCAAAGCAGGCATTCGCTAAATAATGCGAGCATCGAACCCGAATGCCCGATCAATCGAAGCTGATCTTCTGCTAACCAAAGCAGGCATTCGCTAAATAAAAGGGAGCATCGAACCCGAAGGTCGGATCAACCGAAGCTGATCTTCTGCTATCCAAAGCAGGCATTCGCTAAATAAAAGCGAGCTTCGAACCCGAAGGCCCGATCAACCGAAGTTGATCTTCTGCTAACCAAAGCAGGCACTCGCTAAATAAAAGCGAGCATCGAACCCGAAGGTCGGATCAACCGAAGCTGATCTTCTGCTCCTCGAAGCAGACATTTGCTAAATAAAAGCGAGCATCGAACCCAAAGGCCCGATCAACCGAAGCTGATCTTCTGCTAACCAAAGCAGGGATTCGCTAAATAAAATCGAGCATCAAACCCGAAGGCCGGATCAACCGAACTTGATCTTCTACTATCCAAAGCAGGCATTCGCTAAATAAAGCGAGCATCGAACCCGAAGGCCCGATCGATCGAAGCTGATCTTCTGCTAACCAAAGCAGGAATTCGCTAAATAAAAGCGAGCATCGAACCCGAAGGTCGGATCAACCGAAGATGATCTTCTGCTATCCAAAGCAGGCATTCGCTAAATAAAAGCGAGCATCGAACCCGAAGGCCCGATCAACCGAAGTTGATCTTCTGCTAACCAAAGTAGGCATTCGCTAAATAAAAGTAAGCTTCGAACCCGAAGGACGGATCAACCGAAGCTGATCTTCTGCTAACCAAAGCAGGCATTCGCTTAATAAAAGCCAACATCGAACCCGAAGGTCGGATCGACCGAACTTGATCTTCTGCTATCCAAAGCAGTCATTCGCTAAATAAAGCGAGTATCAAACCCGAAGGCCCGATCAATCGAAGCTGATCTTCTACTAACCAAAGCAGGTTGTCGCTATATAAAAGCGAGCATCGAACCCGAAGGTCGGGTCAACTGAAGCTGATCTTCTGCTATCCAAAGCAGGCATTCGCTAAATAAAAGCGAGCATCAAACCCGAAGGCCCGATCAACCGAAGTTGATCTTCTGCTAACCAAAGCAGGCATTCGCTAAATAAAAGCGAGCATCGAACCCGAAGGCCGGATCAACCGAAGCTGATCTTCTGCTAAACAAAGCAGGCATTCGCTTAATAAAAGCAAGCATCGAACCCGAAGGTCAGATCAATCGAACTTGATCTTCTGCTATCCAAAGCAGGCATTCGCTAAATAAAGTGAGCATCGAACCCGAAGGCCCGATCAATCGAAGCTGATCTTCTGCTAACCAAAGCAGGCTGTCGCTATATAAAAGAGAGCATCGAACCCGAAGGTCGGATCAACCGAAGCTGATCTTCTACTATCCAAACCAGGCATACGCTAAATAAAAGCGAGCATCGAACCCGAAGGCCGGATCAACCGAAGCTGATCTTCTGTTATCCGAAGCAGGCATTTGCTAAATAAAAGCGAGCATCGAACCCGAAGGCCCGATCAACCGAAGTTGATCTTCTTCTAACCACAGCAGGCATTCACTAAATAAAAGCAAGCATCGAACCCGAAGGTCGGATCAACCGAACTTGACCTTCTGCTATCCAAAGCAGGCATTCGCTAAATAAAGCGAGCATCGAACCCGAAGGCCCGATCAATCGAAGTTGATCTTCTACTAACCAGAGCAGGCATTCGCTAAATAAAAGCGAGCATCAAACCCGAAGGTCGGATCAACCGAAGCTGATCTTCTGCTATCCAAAGCAGGCATTCGCTAAACAAAAGCGAGCATCGAACCCGAAGGCCCGATCAACCAAAGCTGATCTTCTACTAACCAAAGCAGGCATTTGCTAAATAAAAGCGAGCATCGAACCCGAAGGTCGGATCAATCGAACTTGATCTTCTGCTCCTCGAAGCAGGCATTCGCTAAATAAAATCAAGCATCGAACCCGAAGGCCCGATCGATCGAAGCTGATCTTCTGCTAACCAAAGCAGACATTCGCTAAACAAAAGCGAGAATCGAACCCGAAGGTCGGATCAACCGAAGCTGATCTTCTGCTATCCAAAGCAGGCATTCGCTAAATAAAAGCGAGCATCGAACCCGAAGGCCCGATCAACCGAAGTTGATCTTCTGCTAACCAAAGAAGGCATTCGCTAAATAAAAGCGAGCTTCGAACCCGATGGTCGGATCAACCGAATCTGATCTTTTGCTAACCAAAGCAGGCATTCGCTTAATAAAAGCCAGCATCGAATCCCAAGGTCGGATCGATCGAACTTGATCTTCTACTATCCAAAGCAGTCATTCGCTAAATAAAGCGAGTATAAAACCCGAAGGCCCGATCAATCGAAGCTGATCTTCTGCTAACCAAAGCAGGCTGTCGCTATATAAAAGCGAGCATCGAACCCGAAGGTCGGATCAACTGAAGCTGATCTTCTACTATCCAAAGCAGGCATTCGCTAAATAAAAGCGAGCATCGAACCCGAAGGCCCGATCCACTGAAGTTGATCTTCTGCTAACCAAAGCAGGCATTCGCTAAATAAAAGCGAGCATCGAACCCGAAGGCCGGATCAACCGAAGCTGATCTTCTGCTAAACAAAGCAGGCATTCGCTTAATAAAAGCAAGCATCGAACCCGAAGGTCAGATCAACCGAACTTGATCTTCTGCTATCCAAAGCAGGCATTCGCTAAATAAAGTGAGCATCGAACCCGAAGGCCCGATCAATCGAAGCTGATCTTCTGCTAACCAAAGCAGGCATTCGCTATATAGAAGCGAGCATCGAACCCGAAGGTCGGATCAACCCAAGCGGATCTTCTGCTATCCAAAGCAGGCATTCGCTAAATAAAAGCGAGCATCGAACCCGAAGGCCCGATCAACCGAAGTTGATCTTCTGCTAACCAAAGTAGGCATTCGCTAAATAAAAGCGAGCTTCGAACCCGAAGGTCGAATCAACCGAAGCTGATCTTCTGCTAACCAAAGCAGGCATTCGCTTAATAAAAGCCAGCATCGAACCCGAAGGTCGGATCGATCGAACTTGATCTTCTGCTATCCAAAGCAGTCATTCGCTAAATAAAGCGAGTATCAAACCCGAAGGCCCGATCAATCAAAGCTGATCTTCTGCTAACCAAAGCAGGTTGTCGCTATATAAAAGCGAGCATCGAACCCGAAGGTCGGGTCAACTGAAGCTGATCTTCTGCTATCCAAAGCAGGCATTCGCTAAATAAAAGCGAGCATCAAACCCGAAGGCCCGATCAACCGAAGTTGATCTTCTGCTAACCAAAGCAGGCATTCGCTAAATAAAAGCGAGCATCGAACCCGAAGGCCGGATCAACCGAAGCTGATCTTCTGCTAAACAAAGCAGGCATTCGCTTAATAAAAGCAAGCATCGAACCCGAAGGTCAGATCAATCGAACTTGATCTTCTGCTATCCAAAGCAGGCATTCGCTAAATAAAGTGAGCATCGAACCCGAAGGCCCGATCAATCGAAGCTGATCTTCTGCTAACCAAAGCAGGCTCTCGCTATATAAAAGCGAGCATCGAACCCGAAGGTCGGATCAACCGAAGCTGATCTTCTACTATCCAAACCAGGCATACGCTAAATAAAAGCGAGCATCGAACCCGAAGGCCGAATCAACCGAAGCTGATCTTCTGTTATCCGAAGCAGGCATTTGCTAAATAAAAGCGAGCATCGAACCCGAAGGCCCGATCAACCGAAGTTGATCTTCTTCTAACCACAGCAGGCATTCACTAAATAAAAGCAAGCATCGAACCCGAAGGTCGGATCAACCGAACTTGACCTTCTGCTATCCAAAGCAGGCATTCGCTAAATAAAGCGAGCATCGAACCCGAAGGCCCGATCAATCGAAGTTGATCTTCTACTAACCAGAGCAGGCATTCGCTAAATAAAAGCGAGCATCGAACCCGAAGGTCGGATCAACCGAAGCTGATCTTCTGCTATCCAAAGCAGGCATTCGCTAAACAAAAGCGAGCATCGAACCCGAAGGCCCGATCAACCAAAGCTGATCTTCTACTAACCAAAGCAGGCATTTGCTAAATAAAAGCGAGCATCGAACCCGAAGGTCGGATCAATCGAACTTGATCTTCTGCTCCTCGAAGCAGGCATTCGCTAAATAAAATCAAGCATCGAACCCGAAGGCCCGATCGATCGAAGCTGATCTTCTGCTAACCAAAGCAGACATTCGCTAAACAAAAGCGAGAATCGAACCCGAAGGTCGGATCAACCGAAGCTGATCTTCTGCTATCCAAAGCAGGCATTCGCTAAATAAAAGCGAGCATCGAACCCGAAGGCCCAATCAACCGAAGTTGATCTTCTGCTAACCAAAGAAGGCATTCGCTAAATAAAAGCGAGCTTCGAACCCGAAGGTCGGATCAACCGAAGCTGATCTTTTGCTAACCAAAGCAGGCATTCGCTTAATAAAAGCCAGCATCGAACCCCAAGGTCGGATCGATCGAACTTGATCTTCTACTATCCAAAGCAGTCATTCGCTAAATAAAGCGAGTATAAAACCCGAAGGCCCGATCAATCGAAGCTGATCTTCTGCTAACCAAAGCAGGCTGTCGCTATATAAAAGCGAGCATCGAACCCGAAGGTCGGATCAACTGAAGCTGATCTTCTACTATCCAAAGCAGGCATTCGCTAAATAAAAGCGAGCATCGAACCCGAAGGCCCGATCCACCGAAGTTGATCTTCTGCTAACCAAAGCAGGCATTCGCTAAATAAAAGCGAGCATCGAACCCGAAGGCCGGATCAACCGAAGCTGATCTTCTGCTAAACAAAGCAGGCATTCGCTTAATAAAAGCAAGCATCGAACCCGAAGGTCAGATCAACCGAACTTGATCTTCTACTATCCAAAGCAGGCATTCGCTAAATAAAGTGAGCATCGAACCCGAAGGCCCGATCAATCGAAGCTGATCTTCTGCTAACCAAAGCAGGCATTCGCTATATAGAAGCGAGCATCGAACCCGATGGTCGGATCAACCCAAGCGGATCTTCTGCTATCCAAAGCAGGCATTCGCTAAATAAAAGCGAGTATCGAACCCGAAGGCCCGATCAACCGAAGTTGATCTTCTGCTAACCAAAGTAGGCATTCGCTAAATAAAAGCGAGCTTCGAACCCGAAGGTCGAATCAACCGAAGCTGATCTTCTGCTAACCAAAGCAGGCATTCGCTTGATAAAAGCCAGCATCGAACCCGAAGGTCGGATCGACCGAACATGATCTTCTGCTATCCAAAGCAGTCATTCGCTAAATAAAGCAAGTATAAAACTCGAAGGCCCGATCAATCGAAGTTGATCTTCTTCTAACCAAAGCAGGGATTCGCTATATAAAAGCGAGCATCGAACCCGAAGGTCGGATCAACCGAAACTGATCTTCTACTATCCAAAGCAGGCATACGCTAAATAAAAGCGAGCATCGAACCCGAAGGCCGGATCAACCGAAGCTGATCTTCTGTTATCCGAAGCAGGCATTTGCTAAATAAAAGCGAGCATCGAACCCGAAGGCCCGATCAACCGAAGTTGATCTTCTTCTAACCACAGCAGGCATTCACTAAATAAAAGCAAGCATCGAACCCGAAGGTCGGATCAACCGAACTTGACCTTCTGCTATCCAAAGCAGGCATTCGCTAAATAAAGCGAGCATCGAACCCGAAGGCCCGATCAATCGAAGTTGATCTTCTACTAACCAGAGCAGGCATTCGCTAAATAAAAGCGAGCATCGAACCCGAAGGTCGGATCAACCGAAGCTGATCTTCTGCTATCCAAAGCAGGCATTCGCTAAACAAAAGCGAGCATCGAACCCGAAGGCCCGATCAACCAAAGCTGATCTTCTACTAACCAAAGCAGGCATTCGCTAAATAAAAGCGAGCATCGAACCCAAAGGTCGGATCAATCGAACTTGATCTTCTGCTCCTCGAAGCAGGCATTCGCTAAATAAAAGCAAGCATCGAACCCGAAGGCCCGATCGATCGAAGCTGATCTTCTGCTAACCAAAGTAGACATTCGCTAAACTAAAGCGAGAATCGAACCCGAAGGTCGGATCAACCGAAGCTGATCTTCTGCTATCCAAAGCAGGCATTCGCTAAATAAAAGCGAGCATCGAACCCGAAGGCCCGATCAACCGAAGTTGATCTTCTGCTAACCAAAGAAGGCATTCGCTAAATAAAAGCGAGCTTCGAACCCGAAGGTCGGATCAACCGAAGCTGATCTTCTGCTAACCAAAGCAGGCATTCGCTTAATAAAAGCCAGCATCGAACCCCAAGGTCGGATCGATCGAACTTGATCTTCTACTATCCAAAGCAGTCATTCGCTAAATAAAGCGAGTATAAAACCCGAAGGCCCGATCAATCGAAGCTGATCTTCTGCTAACTAAAGCAGGCTGTCGCTATATAAAAGCGAGCATCGAACCCGAAGGTCAGATCAACTGAAGCTGATCTTCTACTATCCAAAGCAGGCATTCGCTAAATAAAAGCGAGCATCGAACCCGAAGGCCCGATCAAAGTTGATCTTCTGCTAACCAAAGCAGGCATTCGCTAAATAAAAGCGAGCATCGAACCCGAAGGCCGGATCAACCGAAGCTGATCTTCTGCTAAACAAAGCAGGCATTCGCTTAATAAAAGCAAGCATCGAACCCGAAGGTCAGATCAACCGAACTTGATCTTCTGCTATCCAAAGCAGACATTCGCTAAATAAAGTGAGCATCGAACCCGAAGGCCCGATCAATCGAAGCTGATCTTCTGCTAACCAAAGCAGGCATTCGCTATATAGAAGCGAGCATCGAACCCGAAGGTCGGATCAACCCAAGCGGATCTTCTGCTATCCAACGCAGGCATTCGCTAAATAAAAGCGAGCATCGAACCCGAAGGCCCGATCAACCGAAGTTGATCTTCTGCTAACCAAAGTAGGCATTCGCTAAATAAAAGCGAGCTTCGAACCCGAAGGTCGAATCAACCGAAGCTGATCTTCTGCTAACCAAAGCAGGCATTCGCTTAATAAAAGCCAGCATCGAACCCGAAGGTCGGATCGACCGAACTTGATCTTCTGCTATCCAAAGCAGTCATTCGCTAAATAAAACAAGTATCAAACCCGAAGGCCCGATCAATCGAAGCTGATCTTCTGCTAACCAAAGCAGGCATTCGCTATATAAAAGCGAGCATCGAACCCGAAGGTGAGATCAACCGAAGCTGATCTTCTGCTAACCAAAGCAGGCATACGCTAAATAAAAGCGAGCATCGAACCCGAAGGCCGGATCAACCGAAGCTGATCTTCTGTTATCCGAAGCAGGAATTTGCTAAATAAAAGCGAGCATCGAACCCGAAGGCCCGATCAACCGAAGCTGATCTTCTGCTAACCACAGCAGGCATTCACTAAATAAAAGCAAGCATCGAACCCGAAGGTCGGATCAACCGAACTTGATCTTCTCCTATCCAAAGCAGGCATTCGCTAAATAAAGCAAGTATCAAACCCAAAGGCCCGATCAATCGAAGTTGATCTTCTACTAACCAAAGCAGGCATTCGCTAAATAAAACAAGTATCAAACCCGAAGGCCCGATCAATCGAAGCTGATCTTCTGCTATCCAAAGCAGGAATTCGCTAAATAAAAGCGAGCATCGAACCCGAAGGCCCGATCAACCAAAGCTGATCTTCTACTAACAAAAGCAGGCATTCGCTAAATAAAAGCGATCATCGAACCCGAAGGTCGGATCAACCGAACTTGATCTTCTGCTCCTCGAAGCAGGCATTCGCTAAATAAAAGCGAGCATCGAACCCGAAGGCCCGATTGATTGAAGCTGATCTTCTACTAACCAAAGCAGACATTCGCTAAATAAAAGCGAGAATCGAACCCGAAGGTCGGATCAACCGAAGCTGATCTTCTGCTATCCAAAGCAGGCATTCGCTAAATAAAAGCGAGCATCGAACCCGAAGGCCCGATCAAGCAAAGTTGATCTTCTGCTAACCAAAGCAGGCATTCGCTATATAGAAGCGAGCATCGAACCCGAAGGTCGGATACCCCGAAGCGGATCTTCTGCTATCCAAAGCAGGCATTCGCTAAATAAAAGCGAGCATCGAACCCGAAGGCCCGATCAACCGAAGTTGATCTTCTGCTAACCAAAGTAGGCATTCGCTAAATAAAAGCGAGCTTCGAACCCGAAGGTCGAATCAACCGAAGCTGATCTTCTGCTAACCAAAGCAGGCATTCGCTTAATAAAAGCCAGCATCGAACCCGAAGGTCGGATCGACCGAACTTGATCTTCTGCTATCCAAAGCAGTCATTCGCTAAATAAAACAAGTATCAAACCCGAAGGCCCGATCAATCGAAGCTGATCTTCTGCTAACCAAAGCAGGCATTCGCTATATAAAAGCGAGCATCGAACCCGAAGGTGAGATCAACCGAAGCTGATCTTCTGCTATCCAAAGCAGGCATACGCTAAATAAAAGCGAGCATCGAACCCGAAGGCCGGATCAACCGAAGCTGATCTTCTGTTATCCGAAGCAGGCATTTGCTAAATAAAAGCGAGCATCGAACCCGAAGGCCCGATCAACCGAAGCTGATCTTCTGCTAACCACAGCAGGCATTCACTAAATAAAAGCAAGCATCGAACCCGAAGGTCGGATCAACCGAACTTGATCTTCTCCTATCCAAAGCAGGCATTCGCTAAATAAAGCAAGTATCAAACCCAAAGGCCCGATCAATCGAAGTTGATCTTCTACTAACCAAAGCAGGCATTCGCTAAATAAAACAAGTATCAAACCCGAAGGCCCGATCAATCGAAGCTGATCTTCTGCTATCCAAAGCAGGAATTCGCTAAATAAAAGCGAGCATCGAACCCGAAGGCCCGATCAACCAAAGCTGATCTTCTACTAACAAAAGCAGGCATTCGCTAAATAAAAGCGATCATCGAACCCGAAGGTCGGATCAACCGAACTTGATCTTCTGCTCCTCGAAGCAGGCATTCGCTAAATAAAAGCGAGCATCGAACCCGAAGGCCCGATTGATTGAAGCTGATCTTCTACTAACCAAAGCAGACATTCGCTAAATAAAAGCGAGAATCGAACCCGAAGGTCGGATCAACCGAAGCTGATCTTCTGCTATCCAAAGCAGGCATTCGCTAAATAAAAGCGAGCATCGAACCCGAAGGCCCGATCAAGCAAAGTTGATCTTCTGCTAACCAAAGCAGGCATTCGCTATATAGAAGCGAGCATCGAACCCGAAGGTCGGATACCCCGAAGCGGATCTTCTGCTATCCAAAGCAGGCATTCGCTAAATAAAAGCGAGCATCGAACCCGAAGGCCCGATCAACCGAAGTTGATCTTCTACTAACAAAAGCAGGCATTCGCTAAATAAAAGCGATCATCGAACCCGAAGGTCGGATCAACCGAACTTGATCTTCTGCTCCTCGAAGCAGGCATTCGCTAAATAAAAGCGAGCATCGAACCCGAAGGCCCGATTGATTGAAGCTGATCTTCTACTAACCAAAGCAGACATTCACTAAATAAAAGCGAGAATCGAACCCGAAGGTCGGATCAACCGAAGCTGATCTTCTGCTATCCAAAGCAGGCATTCGCTAAATAAAAGCGAGCATCGAACCCGAAGGCCCGATCAACCGACGTTGATCTTCTGCTAACCAAAGTAGGCATTCGCTAAATAAAAGCGAGCTTCGAACCCGAAGGTCGGATCAACCAAAGCTGATCTTCTGCTAACCAAAGCAGGCATTCGCTTAATAAAAGCCAGCATCGAACCCGAAGGTCGGATCGATCGAACTTGATCTTCTGCTATCCAAAGCAGTCATTCGCTAAATAAAGCGAGTATAAAACCCGAAGGCCCGATCAAATGAAGCTGATCTTCTGCTAACCAAAGCAGGCTGTCGCTATATAAAAGCGAGCATCGAACCCGAAGGTCGGATCAACTGAAACTGATCTTCTGCTATCCAAAGCAGGCATTCGCTAAATAAAAGCGAGCATCGAACCCGAAGGCCCGATCAACCGAAGTTGATCTTCTGCTAACCAAAGCAGGCATTCGCTAAATAAAAGCGAGCATAGAACCCGAAGGCCGGATCAACCGAAGCTGATCTTCTGCTAAACAAAGCAGGCATTCGCTTAATAAAAGCAAGCATCGAACCCGAAGGTCAGATCAACCAAACTTGATCTTCTGCTATCCAAAGCAGGCATTCGCTAAATAAAGCGAGCATCGAACCCGAAGGCCCGATCAATCGAAGCTGATCTTCTGCTAACCAAAGCAGGCATTCGCTATATAGAAGCGAGCATCGAACCCGAAGGTCGGATCAACCCAAGCGGATCTTTTGCTATCCAAAGCAGGCATTCGCTAAATAAAAGCGAGCATCGAACCCGAAGGCCCGATCAACCGAAGTTGATCTTCTGCTAACCAAAGTAGGCATTCGCTAAATAAAAGCGAGCTTCGAACCCGAAGGTCGAATCAACCGAAGCTGATCTTCTGCTAACCAAAGCAGGCATTCGCTTAATAAAAGCCAGCATCGAACCCGAAGTTCGGATCGACCGAACTTGATCTTCTGCTATCCAAAGCAGTCATTCGCTAAATAAAACAAGTATCAAACCCGAAGGCCCGATCAATCGAAGCTGATCTTCTGCTAACCAAAGCAGGCATTCGCTATATAAAAGCGAGCATTGAACCCGAAGGTCAGATCAACCGAAGCAGATCTTCTGCTATCCAAAGCAGGCATACGCTAAATAAAAGCGAGCATCGAACCCGAAGGCCGGATCAACCGAAGCTGATCTTCTGTTATCCGAAGCAGGCATTCGTTAAATAAAAGCGAGCATCGAACCCGAAGGCCCGATCAACCGAAGCTGATCTTCTGCTAACCACAGCAGGCATTCACTAAATAAAAGCAAGCATCGAACCCGAAGGTCGGATCAACCGAACTTGATCTTCTCCTATCCAAAGCAGGCATTCGCTAAATAAAGCAAGTATCGAACCCGAAGGCCCGATCAATCGAAGTTGATCTTCTACTAACCAGAGCAGGCATTCGCTAAATAAAAGCGAGCATCGAACCCGAAGGTCGGATCAACCGAAGCTGATCTTCTGCTATCCAAAGCAGGAATTCGCTAAATAAAAGCGAGCATCGAACCCGAAGGCCCGATCAACCAAAGCTGATCTTCTACTAACAAAAGCAGGCATTCGCTAAATAAAAGCGATCATCGAACCCGAAGGTCGGATCAACCGAACTTGATCTTCTGCTCCTCGAAGCAGGCATTCGCTAAATAAAAGCGAGCATCGAACCCGAAGGACCGATTGATTGAAGCTGATCTTCTGCTAACCAAAGCAGACATTCGCTAAATAAAAGCGAGAATCGAACCCGAAGGTCGGATCAACCGAAGCTGATCTTCTGCTATCCAAAGCAGGCATTCGCTAAATAAAAGCGAGCATCGAACCCGAAGGCCCGATCAACCGAAGTTGATCTTCTGCTAACCAAAGTAGGCATTCGCTAAATAAAAGCGAGCTTCGAACCCGAAGGTCGGATCAACCAAAGCTGATCTTCTACTAACCAAAGCAGGCATTCGCTTAATAAAAGCCAGCATCGAACCCGAAGGTCGGGTCGATCGAACTTGATCTTCTGCTATCCAAAGCAGTCATTCGCTAAATAAAGCGAGTATAAAACCCGAAGGCCCGATCAATCGAAGCTGATCTTCTGCTAACCAAAGCAGGCTGTCGCTATATAAAAGCGAGCATCGAACCCGAAGGTCGGATCAACTGAAACTGATCTTCTGCTATCCAAAGCAGGCATTCGCTAAATAAAAGCGAGCATCGAACCCGAAGGCCCGATCAACCGAAGTTGATCTTCTGCTAACCAAAGCAGGCATTCGCTAAATAAAAGCGAGCATCGAACCCGAAGGCCGGATCAACCGAAGCTGATCTTCTGCTAAACAAAGCAGGCATTCGCTTAATAAAAGCAAGCATCAAACCCGAAGGTCAGATCAACCAAACTTGATCTTCTGCTATCCAAAGCAGGCATTCGCTAAATAAAGCGAGCATCGAACCCGAAGGCCCGATCAATCGAAGCTGATCTTCTGCTAACCAAAGCAGGCATTCGCTATATAGAAGCGAGCATCGAACCCGAAGGTCGGATACCCCGAAGCGGATCTTCTGCTATCCAAAGCAGGCATTCTCTAAATAAAAGCGAGCATCGAACCCGAAGGCCCGATCAACCGAAGTTGATCTTCTACTAACCAAAGCAGGCATTCGCTAAATAAAAGCGAGCATCGAACCCGAAGGTCGGATCAATCGAACTTGATCTTCTGCTCCTCGAAGCAGGCATTCGCTAAATAAAAGCAAGCATCGAACCCGAAGGCCCGATCGATCGAAGCTGATCTTCTGCTAACCAAAGCAGACATTCGCTAAACTAAAGCGAGAATCGAACCCGAAGGTCGGATCAACCGAAGCTGATCTTCTGCTATCCAAAGCAGGCATTCGCTAAATAAAAGCGAGCATCGAACCCGAAGGCCCGATCAACCGTAGTTGATCTTCTGCTAACCAAAGAAGGCATTCGCTAAATAAAAGCGAGCTTCGATACCGAAGGTCGGATCAACCGAAGCTGATCTTCTGCTAACCAAAGCAGGCATTCGCTTAATAAAAGCCAGCATCGAACCCCAAGGTCGGATCGATCAAACTTGATCTTCTACTATCCAAAGCAGTCATTCGCTAAATAAAGCGAGTATAAAACCCGAAGGCCCGATCAATCGAAGCTGATCTTCTGCTAACCAAAGCATGCTGTCGCTATATAAAAGCGAGCATCGAACCCGAAGGTCGGATCAACTGAAGCTGATCTTCTACTATCCAAACAGGCATTCGCTAAATAAAAGCGAGCATCGAACCCGAAGGCCCGATCAAAGTTGATCTTCTGCTAACCAAAGCAGGCATTCGCTAAATAAAAGCGAGCATCGAACCCGAAGGCCGGATCAACCGAAGCTGATCTTCTGCTAAACAAAGCAGGCATTCGCTTAATAAAAGCAAGCATCGAACCCGAAGGTCAGATCAACCGAACTTGATCTTCTGCTATCCAAAGCAGGCATTCGCTAAATAAAGTGAGCATCGAACCCGAAGGCCCGATCAATCGAAGCTGATCTTCTGCTAACTAAAGCAGGCATTCGCTATATAGAAGCGAGCATCGAACCCAAAGGTCGGATCAACCCAAGCGGATCTTCTGCTATCCAAAGCAGGCATTCGCTAAATAAAAGCGAGCATCGAACCCGAAGGCCCGATCAACCGAAGTTGATCTTCTGCTAACCAAAGTAGGCATTCGCTAAATAAAAGCGAGCTTCGAACCCGAAGGTCGAATCAACCGAAGCTGATCTTCTGCTAACCAAAGCAGGCATTCGCTTAATAAAAGCCAGCATCGAACCCGAAGGTCGGATCGACCGAACTTGATCTTCTTCTATCCAAAGCAGGCATACGCTAAATAAAAGCGAGCATCGAACCCGAAGGCCGGATCAACCGAAGCTGATCTTCTGCTATCCGAAGCAGGCATTCGCTAAATAAAAGCGAGCATCGAACCCGAAGGCCCGATCAACCGAAGCTGATCTTCTGCTAACCACAGCAGGCATTCACTAAATAAAAGCAAGCATCGAACCCGAAGGCCGGATCAACCGAAGCTGATCTTCTCCTATCCAAAGCAGGCATTCGCTAAATAAAGCAAGTATCGAACCCGAAGGACCGATCAATCGAAGCTGATCTTCTGCTAACCACAACAGGCATTCGCTAAATAAAAGCAAGCATCGAACCCGAAGGTCGGATCAACCGAACTTGATCTTCTCCTATCCAAAGCAGGCATTCGCTAAATAAAGCAAGTATCGAACCCGAAGGCCCGATCAATCGAAGTTGATCTTCTACTAACCAGAGAAGGCATTCGCTAAATAAAAGCGAGCATCGAACCCGAAGGTCGGATCAACCGAAGCTGATCTTCTGCTATCCAAAGCAGGAATTCGCTAAATAAAAGCGAGCATCGAACCCGAAGGCCCGATCAACCAAAGTTGATCTTCTACTAACAAAAGCAGGCATTCGCTAAATAAAAGCGATCATCGAACCCGAAGGTCGGATCAACCGAACTTGATCTTCTGCTCCTCGAAGCAGGCATTCGCTAAATAAAAGCGAGCATCGAACCCGAAGGCCCGATTGATTGAAGCTGATCTTCTGCTAACCAAAGCAGACATTCGCTAAATAAAAGCGAGAATCGAACCCGAAGGTCGGATCAACTGAAGCTGATCTTCTACTATCCAAAGCAGGCATTCACTAAATAAAAGCGAGCATCGAACCCGAAGGCCCGATCAACCGAAGTTGATCTTCTGCTAACCAAAGTAGGCATTCGCTAAATAAAAGCGAGCTTCGAACCCGAAGGTCGGATCAACCAAAGCTGATCTTCTGCTAACCAAAGCAGGCATTCGCTTAATAAAAGCCAGCATCGAACCCGAAGGTCGGATCGATCGAACTTGATCTTCTGCTATCCAAAGCAGTCATTCGCTAAATAAAGCGAGTATAAAACCCGAAGGCCCGATCAATCGAAGCTGATCTTCTGCTAACCAAAGCAGGCTGTCGCTATATAAAAGCGAGCATCGAACCCGAAGGTCGGATCAACTGAAACTGATCTTCTGCTATCCAAAGCAGGCATTCGCTAAATAAAAGCGAGCATCGAACCCGAAGGCCCGATCAACCGAAGTTGATCTTCTGCTAACCAAAGTAGGCATTCGCTAAATAAAAGCGAGCTTCGAACCCGAAGGTCGAATCAACCGAAGCTGATCTTCTGCTAACCAAAGCAGGCATTCGCTTAATAAAAGCCAGCATCGAACCCGAAGGTCGGATCGACCGAACTTGATCTTCTGCTATCCAAAGCAGGCATACGCTAAATAAAAGCGAGCATCGAACCCGAAGGCCGGATCAACCGAAGCTGATCTTCTGCTATCCGAAGCAGGCATTCGCTAAATAAAAGCGAGCATCGAACCCGAAGGCCCGATCAACCGAAGCTGATCTTCTGCTAACCACAGCAGGCATTCACTAAATAAAAGCAAGCATCGAACCCGAAGGCCGGATCAACCGAAGCTGATCTTCTCCTATCCAAAGCAGGCATTCGCTAAATAAAGCAAGTATCGAACCCGAAGGACCGATCAATCGAAGCTGATCTTCTGCTAACCACAACAGGCATTCGCTAAATAAAAGCAAGCATCGAACCCGAAGGTCGGATCAACCGAACTTGATCTTCTCCTATCCAAAGCAGGCATTCGCTAAATAAAGCAAGTATCGAACCCGAAGGCCCGATCAATCGAAGTTGATCTTCTACTAACCAGAGAAGGCATTCGCTAAATAAAAGCGAGCATCGAACCCGAAGGTCGGATCAACCGAAGCTGATCTTCTGCTATCCAAAGCAGAAATTCGCTAAATAAAAGCGAGCATCGAACCCGAAGGCCCGATCAACCAAAGTTGATCTTCTACTAACAAAAGCAGGCATTCGCTAAATAAAAGCGATCATCGAACCCGAAGGTCGGATCAACCGAACTTGATCTTCTGCTCCTCGAAGCAGGCATTCGCTAAATAAAAGCGAGCATCGAACCCGAAGGCCCGATTGATTGAAGCTGATCTTCTGCTAACCAAAGCAGACATTCGCTAAATAAAAGCGAGAATCGAACCCGAAGGTCGGATCAACCGAAGCTGATCTTCTACTATCCAAAGCAGGCATTCACTAAATAAAAGCGAGCATCGAACCCGAAGGCCCGATCAACCGAAGTTGATCTTCTGCTAACCAAAGTAGGCATTCGCTAAATAAAAGCGAGCTTCGAACCCGAAGGTCGGATCAACCAAAGCTGATCTTCTGCTAACCAAAGCAGGCATTCGCTTAATAAAAGCCAGCATCGAACCCGAAGGTCGGATCGATCAAACTTGATCTTCTGCTATCCAAAGCAGTCATTCGCTAAATAAAGCGAGTATAAAACCCGAAGGCCCGATCAATCGAAGCTGATCTTCTGCTAACCAAAGCAGGCTGTCGCTATATAAAAGCGAGCATCGAACCCGAAGGTCGGATCAACTGAAACTGATCTTCTGCTATCCAAAGCAGGCATTCGCTAAATAAAAGCGAGCATCGAACCCGAAGGCCCGATCAACCGAAGTTGATCTTCTGCTAACCAAAGTAGGCATTCGCTAAATAAAAGCGAGCTTCGAACCCGAAGGTCGAATCAACCGAAGCTGATCTTCTGCTAACCAAAGCAGGCATTCGCTTAATAAAAGCCAGCATCGAACCCGAAGGTCGGATCGACCGAACTTGATCTTCTGCTATCCAAAGCAGGCATACGCTAAATAAAAGCGAGCATCGAACCCGAAGGCCGGATCAACCGAAGCTGATCTTCTGCTATCCGAAGCAGGCATTCGCTAAATAAAAGCGAGCATCGAACCCGAAGGCCCGATCAACCGAAGCTGATCTTCTGCTAACCACAGCAGGCATTCACTAAATAAAAGCAAGCATCGAACCCGAAGGCCGGATCAACCGAAGCTGATCTTCTCCTATCCAAAGCAGGCATTCGCTAAATAAAGCAAGTATCGAACCCGAAGGACCGATCAATCGAAGCTGATCTTCTGCTAACCACAACAGGCATTCGCTAAATAAAAGCAAGCATCGAACCCGAAGGTCGGATCAACCGAACTTGATCTTCTCCTATCCAAAGCAGGCATTCGCTAAATAAAGCAAGTATCGAACCCGAAGGCCCGATCAATCGAAGTTGATCTTCTACTAACCAGAGAAGGCATTCGCTAAATAAAAGCGAGCATCGAACCCGAAGGTCGGATCAACCGAAGCTGATCTTCTGCTATCCAAAGCAGAAATTCGCTAAATAAAAGCGAGCATCGAACCCGAAGGCCCGATCAACCAAAGTTGATCTTCTACTAACAAAAGCAGGCATTCGCTAAATAAAAGCGATCATCGAACCCGAAGGTCGGATCAACCGAACTTGATCTTCTGCTCCTCGAAGCAGGCATTCGCTAAATAAAAGCGAGCATCGAACCCGAAGGCCCGATTGATTGAAGCTGATCTTCTGCTAACCAAAGCAGACATTCGCTAAATAAAAGCGAGAATCGAACCCGAAGGTCGGATCAACCGAAGCTGATCTTCTACTATCCAAAGCAGGCATTCACTAAATAAAAGCGAGCATCGAACCCGAAGGCCCGATCAACCGAAGTTGATCTTCTGCTAACCAAAGTAGGCATTCGCTAAATAAAAGCGAGCTTCGAACCCGAAGGTCGGATCAACCAAAGCTGATCTTCTGCTAACCAAAGCAGGCATTCGCTTAATAAAAGCCAGCATCGAACCCGAAGGTCGGATCGATCGAACTTGATCTTCTGCTATCCAAAGCAGTCATTCGCTAAATAAAGCGAGTATAAAACCCGAAGGCCCGATCAATCGAAGCTGATCTTCTGCTAACCAAAGCAGGCTGTCGCTATATAAAAGCGAGCATCGAACCCGAAGGTCGGATCAACTGAAACTGATCTTCTGCTATCCAAAGCAGGCATTCGCTAAATAAAAGCGAGCATCGAACCCGAAGGCCCGATCAACCGAAGTTGATCTTCTGCTAACCAAAGTAGGCATTCGCTAAATAAAAGCGAGCTTCGAACCCGAAGGTCGAATCAACCGAAGCTGATCTTCTGCTAACCAAAGCAGGCATTCGCTTAATAAAAGCCAGCATCGAACCCGAAGGTCGGATCGACCGAACTTGATCTTCTGCTATCCAAAGCAGGCATACGCTAAATAAAAGCGAGCATCGAACCCGAAGGCCGGATCAACCGAAGCTGATCTTCTGCTATCCGAAGCAGGCATTCGCTAAATAAAAGCGAGCATCGAACCCGAAGGCCCGATCAACCGAAGCTGATCTTCTGCTAACCACAGCAGGCATTCACTAAATAAAAGCAAGCATCGAACCCGAAGGCCGGATCAACCGAAGCTGATCTTCTCCTATCCAAAGCAGGCATTCGCTAAATAAAGCAAGTATCGAACCCGAAGGACCGATCAATCGAAGCTGATCTTCTGCTAACCACAACAGGCATTCGCTAAATAAAAGCAAGCATCGAACCCGAAGGTCGGATCAACCGAACTTGATCTTCTCCTATCCAAAGCAGGCATTCGCTAAATAAAGCAAGTATCGAACCCGAAGGCCCGATCAATCGAAGTTGATCTTCTACTAACCAGAGAAGGCATTCGCTAAATAAAAGCGAGCATCGAACCCGAAGGTCGGATCAACCGAAGCTGATCTTCTGCTATCCAAAGCAGAAATTCGCTAAATAAAAGCGAGCATCGAACCCGAAGGCCCGATCAACCAAAGTTGATCTTCTACTAACAAAAGCAGGCATTCGCTAAATAAAAGCGATCATCGAACCCGAAGGTCGGATCAACCGAACTTGATCTTCTGCTCCTCGAAGCAGGCATTCGCTAAATAAAAGCGAGCATCGAACCCGAAGGCCCGATTGATTGAAGCTGATCTTCTGCTAACCAAAGCAGACATTCGCTAAATAAAAGCGAGAATCGAACCCGAAGGTCGGATCAACCGAAGATGATCTTCTACTATCCAAAGCAGGCATTCGCTAAATAAAAGCGAGCATCGAACCCGAAGGCCCGATCAACCGAAGTTGATCTTCTGCTAACCAAAGTAGGCATTCGCTAAATAAAAGCGAGCTTCGAACCCGAAGGTCGGATCAACCAAAGCTGATCTTCTGCTAACCAAAGCAGGCATTCGCTTAATAAAAGCCAGCATCGAACCCGAAGGTCGGATCGATCGAACTTGATCTTCTGCTATCCAAAGCAGTCATTCGCTAAATAAAGCGAGTATAAAACCCGAAGGCCCGATCAATCGAAGCTGATCTTCTGCTAACCAAAGCAGGCTGTCGCTATATAAAAGCGAGCATCGAACCCGAAGGTCGGATCAACTGAAACTGATCTTCTGCTATCCAAAGCAGGCATTCGCTAAATAAAAGCGAGCATCGAACCCGAAGGCCCGATCAACCGAAGTTGATCTTCTGCTAACCAAAGCAGGCATTCGCTAAATAAAAGCGAGCATCGAACCCGAAGGCCGGATCAACCGAAGTTGATCTTCTGCTAAACAAAGCAGGCATTCGCTTAATAAAAGCAAGCATCGAACCCGAAGGTCAGGTCAACCAAACTTGATCTTCTGCTATCCAAAGCAGGCATTCGCTAAATAAAGCGAGCATCGAACCCGAAGGCCCGATCAATCGAAGCTGATCTTCTGCTAACCAAAGCAGGCATTCGCTATATTGAAGCGAGCATCGAACCCGAAGGTCGGATACCCCGAAGCGGATCTTCTGCTATCCAAAGCAGGCATTCGCTAAATAAAAGCGAGCATCGAACCCGAAGGCCCGATCAACCGAAGTTGATCTTCTACTAACCAAAGCAGGCATTCGCTAAATAAAACCGAGCATCGAACCCGAAGGTCGGATCAATCGAACTTGATCTTCTGCTCCTCGAAGCAGGCATTCGCTAAATAAAAGCAAGCATCGAACCCGAAGGCCCGATCGATCGAAGCTGATCTTCTGCTAACCAAAGTAGACATTCGCTAAACTAAAGCGAGAATCGAACCCGAAGGTCGGATCAACCGAAGCTGATCTTCTGCTATCCAAAGCAGGCATTCGCTAAATAAAAGCGAGCATCGAACCCGAAGGCCCGATCAACCGAAGTTGATCTTCTGCTAACCAAAGAAGGCATTCGCTAAATAAAAGCGAGCTTCGATACCGAAGGTCGGATCAACCGAAGCTGATCTTCTGCTAACCAAAGCAGGCATTCGCTTAATAAAAGCCAGCATCGAACCCCAAGGTCGGATCGATCGAACTTGATCTTCTACTATCCAAAGCAGTCATTCGCTAAATAAAGCGAGTATAAAACCCGAAGGCCCGATCAATCGAAGCTGATCTTCTGCTAACCAAAGCATGCTGTCGCTATATAAAAGCGAGCATCGAACCCGAAGGTCGGATCAACTGAAGCTGATCTTCTACTATCCAAAGCAGGCATTCGCTAAATAAAAGCGAGCATCGAACCCGAAGGCCCGATCAAAGTTGATCTTCTGCTAACCAAAGCAGGCATTCGCTAAATAAAAGCGAGCATCGAACCCGAAGGCCGGATCAACCGAAGCTGATCTTCTGCTAAACAAAGCAGGCATTCGCTTAATAAAAGCAAGCATCGAACCCGAAGGTCAGATCAACCGAACTTGATCTTCTGCTATCCAAAGCAGGCATTCGCTAAATAAAGTGAGCATCGAACCCGAAGGCCCGATCAATCGAAGCTGATCTTCTGCTAACCAAAGCAGGCATTCGCTATATAGAAGCGAGCATCGAACCCGAAGGTCGGATCAACCCAAGCGGATCTTCTGCTATCCAAAGCAGGCATTCGCTAAATAAAAGCGAGCATCGAACCCGAAGGCCCGATCAACCGAAGTTGATCTTCTGCTAACCAAAGTAGGCATTCGCTAAATAAAAGCGAGCTTCGAACCCGAAGGTCGAATCAACCGAAGCTGATCTTCTGCTAACCAAAGCAGGCATTCGCTTAATAAAAGCCAGCATCGAACCCGAAGGTCGGATCGACCGAACTTGATCTTCTGCTATCCAAAGCAGTCATTCGCTAAATAAAACAAGTATCAAACCCGAAGGCCCGATAAATCGAAGCTGATCTTCTGCTAACCAAAGCAGGCATTCGCTATATAAAAGCGAGCATCGAACCCGAAGGTCAGATCAACCGAAGCTGATCTTCTGCTATCCAAAGCAGGCATACGCTAAATAAAAGCGAGCATCGAACCCGAAGTCCGGATCAACCGAAGCTGATCTTCTGTTATCCGAAGCAGGCATTCGCTAAATAAAAGCGAGCATCGAACCCGAAGGCCCGATCAACCGAAGCTGATCTTCTGCTAACCACAGCAGGCATTCACTAAATAAAAGCAAGGATCGAACCCGAAGGTCGGATCAACCGAACTTGATCTTCTCCTATCCAAAGCAGGCATTCGCTAAATAAAGCAAGTATCGAACCCGAAGGACCGATCAATCGAAGTTGATCTTCTACTAACCAGAGCAGGCATTCGCTAAATAAAAGCGAGCATCGAACCCGAAGGTCGGATCAACCGAACTTGATCTTCTGCTCCTCGAAGCAGGCATTTGCTAAATAAAAGCGAGCATCGAACCCGAAGGCCCGATTGATTGAAGCTGATCTTCTGCTAACCAAAGCAGACATTCGCTAAATAAAAGCGAGAATCGAACCCGAAGGTCGGATCAACCGAAGCTGATCTTCTGCTATCCAAAGCAGGCATTCGCTAAATAAAAGCGAGCATCGAACCTGAAGGCCCGATCAACCGAAGTTGATCTTCTGCTAACCAAAGTAGGCATTCGCTAAATAAAAGCGAGCTTCGAACCCGAAGGTCGGATCAACCAAAGCTGATCCTCTGCTAACCAAAGCAGGCATTCGCTTAATAAAAGCCAGCATCGAACCCGAAGGTCGGATCGATCGAACTTGATCTTCTGCTATCCAAAGCAGTCATTCGCTAAAGAAAGCGAGTATAAAACCCGAAGGCCCGATCAATCGAAGCTGATCTTCTGCTAACCAAAGCAGGCTGTCGCTATATAAAAGCGAGCATCGAACCCGAAGGTCGGATTAACTGAAACTGATCTTCTGCTATCCAAAGCAGGCATTCGCTAAATAAAAGCGAGCATCGAACCCGAAGGCCCGATCAACCGAAGTTGATCTTCTGCTAACCAAAGCAGGCATTCGCTAAATAATAGCGAGCATCGAACCCGAAGGCCGGATCAACCGAAGCTGATCTTCTGCTAAACAAAGCAGGCATTCGCTTAATAAAAGCAAGCATCGAACCCGAAGGTCAGATCAACCAAACTTGATCTTCTGCTATCCAAAGCAGGCATTCGCTAAATAAAGCGAGCATCGAACCCGAAGGCCCGATCAATCGAAGCTGATCTTCTGCTAACCAAAGCAGGCATTCGCTATATAGAAGCGAGCATCGAACCCGAAGGTCGGATACCCCGAAGCGGATCTTCTGCTATCCAAAGCAGGCATTCGCTAAATAAAAGCGAGCATCGAACCCGAAGGCCCGATCAACCGAAGTTGATCTTCTACTAACCAAAGTAGGCATTCGCTAAATAAAAGCGAGCATCGAACCCGAAGGTCGGATCAATCGAACTTGATCTTCTGCTCCTCGAAGCAGGCATTCGCTAAATAAAAGCAAGCATCGAACCCGAAGGCCCGATCGATCGAAGCTGATCTTCTGCTAACCAAAGCAGACATTCGCTAAACTAAAGCGAGAATCGAACCCGAAGGTCGGATCAACCGAAGTTGATCTTCTGCTATCCAAAGCAGGCATTCGCTAAATAAAAGCGAGCATCGAACCCGAAGGCCCGATCAACCGAAGTTGATCTTCTGCTAACCAAAGAAGGCATTCGCTAAATAAAAGCGAGCTTCGATACCGAAGGTCGGATCAACCGAAGCTGATCTTCTGCTAACAAAAGCAGGCATTCGCTTAATAAAAGCCAGCATCGAACCCCAAGGTCGGATCGATCGAACTTGATCTTCTACTATCCAAAGCAGTCATTCGCTAAATAAAGCGAGTATAAAACCCGAAGGCCCGATCAATCGAAGCTGATCTTCTGCTAACCAAAGCATGCTGTCGCTATATAAAAGCGAGCATCGAACCCGAAGGTCGGATCAACTGAAGCTGATCTTCTACTATCCAAAGCAGGCATTCGCTAAATAAAAGCGAGCATCGAACCCGAAGGCCCGATCAAAGTTGATCTTCTGCTAACCAAAGCAGGCATTCGCTAAATAAAAGCGAGCATCGAACCCGAAGGCCGGATCAACCGAAGCTGATCTTCTGCTAAACAAAGCAGGCATTCGCTTAATAAAAGCAAGCATCGAACCCGAAGGTCAGATCAACCGAACTTGATCTTCTGCTATCCAAAGCAGGCATTCGCTAAATAAAGTGAGCATCGAACCCGAAAGCCCGATCAATCGAAGCTGATCTTCTGCTAACCAAAGCAGGCATTCGCTATATAGAAGCGAGCATCGAACCCGAAGGTCGGATCAACCCAAGCGGATCTTCTGCTATCCAAAGCAGGCATTCGCTAAATAAAAGCGAGCATCGAACCCGAAGGCCCGATCAACCGAAGTCGATCTTCTGCTAACCAAAGTAGGCATTCGCGAAATAAAAGCGAGCTTCAAACCCGAAGGTCGAATCAACCGAAGCTGATCTTCTGCTAACCAAAGCAGGAATTCGCTTAATAAAAGCCAGCATCGAACCCGAAGGTCGGATCGACCGAACTTGATCTTCTGCTATCCAAAGCAGTCATTCGCTAAATAAAACAAGTATCAAACCCGAAGGCCCGATCAATCGAAGCTGATCTTCTGCTAACCAAAGCAGGCATTCGCTATATAAAAGCGAGCATCGAACCCGAAGGTCAGATCAACCGAAGCTGATCTTCTGCTATCCAAAGCAGGCATACGCTAAATAAAAGCGAGCATCGAACCCGAAGGCCGGATCAACCGAAGCTGATCTTCTGTTATCCAAAGCAGGCATTCGCTAAATAAAAGCGAGCATCGAACCCGAAGGCCCGATCATTCGAAGCTGATCTTCTGCTAACCACAGCAGGCATTCACTAAATAAAAGCAAGCATCGAACCCGAAGGTCGGATCAACCGAACTTGATCTTCTCCTATCCAAAGCAGGCATTCGCTAAATAAAGCAAGTATCGAACCCGAAGGCCCGATCAATCGAAGTTGATCTTCTACTAACCAGAGCAGGCATTCGCTAAATAAAAGCGAGCATCGAACCCGAAGGTCGGATCAACCGAAGCTGATCTTCTCTTATCCAAAGCAGGAATTCGCTAAATAAAAGCGAGCATCGAACCCGAAGGCCCGATCAACCAAAGTTGATCTTCTACTAACAAAAGCAGGCATTCGCTAAATAAAAGCGAGCATCGAACCCGAAGGTCGGATCAACCGAACTTGATCTTCTGCTCCTCGAAGCAGGCATTCGCTAAATAAAAGCGAGCATCGAACCCGAAGGCCCGATTGATTGAAGCTGATCTTCTGCTAACCAAAGCAGACATTCGCTAAATAAAAGAAAGAATCGAACCCGAAGGTCGGATCAACCGAAGCTGATCTTCTGCTATCCAAAGCAGGTATTCGCTAAATAAAAGCGAGCATCGAACCCGAAGGCCCGATCAACCGAAGTTGATCTTCTGCTAACCAAAGTAGGAATTCGCTAAATAAAAGCGAGCTTCGAACCCGAAGGTCGGATCAACCAAAGCTGATCTTCTGCTAACCAAAGCAGGCATTCGCTTAATAAAAGCCAGCATCGAACCCGAAGGTCGGATCGATCGAACTTGATCTTCTGCTATCCAAAGCAGTCATTCGCTAAATAAAGCGAGTATAAAACCCGAAGGCCCGATCAATCGAAGCTGATCTTCTGCTAAGCAAAGCAGGCTGTCGCTATATAAAAGCGAGCATCGAACCCGAAGGTCGGATCAACTGAAGCTGATCTTCTGCTATCCAAAGCAGGCATTCGCTAAATAAAAGCGAGCATCAAACCCGAAGGCCCGATCAACCGAAGTTGATCTTCTGCTAAAGCAGGCATTCGCTAAATAAAAGCGAGCATCGAACCCGAAGGCCGGATCAACCGAAGCTGATCTTCTGCTAAACAAAGCAGGCATTCGCTTAATAAAAGCAAGCATCGAACCCGAAGGTCAGATCAACCGAACTTGATCTTCTGCTATCCAAAGCAGGCATTCGCTAAATAAAGCGAGCATCGAACCCGAAGGCCCGATCAATCGAAGCTGATCTTCTGCTAACCAAAGCAGGCATTCGCTATATAGAAGCGAGCATCAAACCCGAAGGTCGGATACCCCGAAGCGGATCTTCTGTTATCCAAAGCAGGCATTCGCTAAATAAAAGCGAGCATCGAACCCGAAGGCCCGATCAACCGAAGTTGATCTTCTGCTAACCAAAGCAGGCATTCGCTAAATAAAAGCGAGCTTCGAACCCGAAGGTCGGATCAACCGAAGCTAATCTTCTGCTAACCAAAGCAGGCATTCGCTTAATAAAAGCCAACATCGAACCCGAAGGTCGGATCGATCGAACTTGATCTTCTGCTATCCAAAGCAGTCATTCGCTAAATAAAGCGACTATAAAACCCGAAGGCCCGATCAATCGAAGTTGATCTTCTGCTAACCAAAGCAGGCATTCGCTATATAAAAGCGAGCATCGAACCCGAAGGTTGGATCAACCGAAGCTGATCTTCTGCTATCCAAAGCAGGCATTCGCTAAATAAAAGCGAGCATCAAACCCGATGGCCGGATCACCCGAAGCTGATCTTCTACAATCCGAAGCATGCATTTGCTAAATAAAAGCGAGCATCGAACCTGAAGGCCCGATCAATCGAAGATGATCTTCTGCTAACCAAAGTAGGAATTCGCTAAATAAAAGCGAGCTTCGAACCCGAAGGTCGAATCAACCGAAGCTGATCTTCTGCTAACCAAAGCAGGCATTCGCTTAATAAAAGCCAGCATCGAACCCGAAGGTCGGATCGACCGAACTTGATCTTCTGCTATCCAAAGTAGTCATTCGCTAAATAAAACAAGTATAAAACCCGAAGGCCCGATCAATCGAAGCTGATCTTCTGCTAACCAAAGCTGGCATTCGCTATATAAAAGCGAGCATCGAACCCGAAGGTCAGATTAACCGAAGCTGATCTTCTGCTATCCAAAGAAGGCATTCGCTAAATAAAGCGAGCATCGAACCCGAAGGCCCGATCAATCGAAACTGATCTTCTGCTAACCAAAGCAGGCATTCGCTATATAAAAGCGAGCATCGAACCCGAAGGTTGGATCAACCGAAGCTGATCTTCTGCTATCCAAAGCAGGCATTCGCTAAATAAAAGCGAGCATCGAACCCGACGGCCGGATCACCCGAAGCTGATCTTCTACAATCCGAAGCATGCATTTGCTAAATAAAAGCGAGCATCGAACCCGAAGGCCCGATCAATCGAAGCTGATCTTCTGCTAACCAAAGTAGGCATTCGCTAAATAAAAGCGAGCTTCGAACCCAAAGGTCGAATCAACCGAAGCTGATCTTCTGCTAACCAAAGCAGACATTCGCTTAATAAAAGCCAGCATCGAACCCGAAGGTCGGATCGACCGAACTTGATCTTCTGCTATCCAAAGCAGTCATTCGCTAAATAAAACAAGTATAAAACCCGAAGGCCCGATCAATCGAAGCTGATCTTCTGCTAACCAAAGCTGGCATTCGCTATATAAAAGCGAGCATCGAACCCGAAGGTCAGATCAACCGAAGTTGATCTTCTGCTATCCAAAGCAGGCATACGCTAAATAAAAGCGAGCATCGAACCCGAAGGCCGGATCAACCGAAGCTGATCTTCTGTTATCCGAAGCAGGCATTCGCTAAATAAAAGCGAGCATCGAACCCGAAGGCCCGATCAACCGAAGCTGATCTTCTTCTAACCACAGCAGGCATTCACTAAATAAAAGCAAGCATCGAACCCGAAGGTCGGATCAACCGAACTTGATCTTCTCCTATCCAAAGCAGGCATTCGCTAAATAAAGCGAGCATCGAACCCGAAGGCCCGATCATCGAAGTTGATCTTCTACTAACCAGAGCAGGCATTCGCTAAATAAAAGCGAGCATCGAACCCGAAGGTCGGATCAACCGAAGCTGATCTTCTGCTATCCAAAGCAGGAATTCGCTAAATAAAAGCAAGCATCGAACCCGAAGGCCCGATCAACCGAACTTGATCTTCTGCTCCTCGAAGCAGGCATTCGCTAAATAAAAGCGAGCATCGAACCCGAAGGCCCGATTGATTGAAGCTGATCTTCTGCTAACCAAAGCAGACATTCGCTAAATAAAAGCGAGAATCGAACCCGAAGGTCGGATCAACCGAAGCTGATCTTCTGCTATCCAAAGCAGGCATTCGCTAAATAAAAGCGAGCATCGAACCCGAAGGCCCGATCAACCGAAGTTGATCTTCTGCAAACCAAAGTAGGCATTCGCTAAATAAAAGCGAGCTTCGAACCCGAAGGTCGGATCAACCAAAGCTGATCTTCTGCTAACCAAAGCAGGCATTCGCTTAATAAAAGCCAGCATCGAACCCGAAGGTCGGATCGATCGAACTTGATCTTCTGCTATCCAAAGCAGTCATTCGCTAAATAAAGCGAGTATAAAACCCGAAGGCCCGATCAACCGAAGCTGATCTTCTGCTATCCAAAGCAGGCATTCGCTAAATAAAAGCGAGCATCGAACCCGAAGGCCGGATCAACCGAAGCTGATCTTCTGCTAAACAAAGCAGGCATTCGCTTAATAAAAGCAAGCATCGAACCCGAAGGTCAGATCAACCGAACTTGATCTTCTGCTATCCAAAGCAGGCATTCGCTAAATAAAGCTAGCATCGAACCCGAAGGCCCGATCAATCGAAACTGATCTTCTGCTAACCAAAGCAGGCATTCGCTATATAGAAGCGAGCATCGAACCCTAAGGTCGGATACCCCGAAGCGGATCTTCTGCTATCCAAAGCAGGCATTCGCTAAATAAAAGCGAGCATCGAACCCGAAGGCCCGATCAACCGAAGTTGATCTTCTGCTAACCAAAGCAGGCATTCGCTAAATAAAAGCGAGCTTCGAACCCGAAAGTCGGATCAACCGAAGTTGATCTTCTGCTAACCAAAGCAGGCATTCGCTTAATAAAAGCCAACATCGAACCCGAAGGTCGGATCGATCGAACTTGATCTTTTGCTATCCAAAGCAGTCATTCGCTAAATAAAGCGAGTATAAAACCCGAAGGCCCGATCAATCGAAGCTGATCTTCTGCTAACCAAAGCAGGCTGTCGCTATATAAAAGCGAGCATCGAACCCGAAGGTCAGATCAACTGAAGCTGATCTTATGCTATCCAAAGCAGGCATTCGCTAAATAAAAGCGAGTATCGAACCCGAAGGCCCGATCAACCGAAGCTGATCTTCTGCTAACCAAAGCAGGCATTCGCTAAATAAAAGCAAGCATCGAACCCGAAGGTCAGATCAACCGAACTTGATCTTCTGCTATCCAAAGCAGGCATTCGCTAAATAAAGCGAGCATCGAACCCGAAGGCCCGATCAATCGAAGTTGATCTTCTGCTAACCAAAGCAGGCATTCGCTATATAAAGCGAGCATCGAACCCGAAGGTTGGATCAACCGAAGCTGATCTTCTGCTATCCAAAGCAGGCATTCGCTAAATAAAAGCGAGCATCGAACCCGATGGCCGGATCACCCGAAGCTGATCTTCTACAATCCGAAGCATGCATTTGCTAAATAAAAGCGAGCATCGAACCCGAAGGCCCGATCAATCGAAGCTGATCTTCTGCTAACCAAAGTAGGCATTCGCTAAATAAAAGCAAGCATCGAACCCGAGGGTCGGATCAACAGAACTTGATCTTCTGCTATCCAAAGCAGGCATTCGCTAAATAAAGCGAGCATCGAACCCGAAGGCCCGATCAATCGAAGCTGATCTTCTGCTAACCAAAGCAAGCATTTGCTAAATAAAATGGAGCATCGAACCCGAAGGTCGGATCAACCGAAGCTTATCTTCTGCTATCCAAAGCAGGCATTCACTAAATAAAAGCGAGCATCGAACCCGAAGGCCCGATCAACCGAAATTGATCTTCTGCTAACCAAAGCAGGCATTCTCTAAATAAAAGCGAGCTTCGAAAACGAAGGTCGGATCAACCAAAGCTGATCTTCTGCTAACCAAAGCAGGCATTCGCTTAATAAAAGCCAGCATCGAACCCGAAGTACGGATCGATCGAACTTGATCTTCTGCTATCCAAAGCAGTCATTCGCTAAATAAAGCGAGTATAAAACCCGAAGGCCCAATCAATCGAAGCTGATCTTTTGCTAACCAAATCAGGCTGTCGCTATATAAAAGCGAGCATCGAACTCGAAGGTCGGATCAACTGAAGCTGATCTTCTACTATCCAAAGCAGGCATTCGCTAAATAAAAGCGAGCATCGAGCCCGAAGGCCCGATCAACCGAAGTTGATCTTCTGCTAACCAAAGCAGGCATTCGCTAAATAAAAGCGAGCATCGAACCCGAAGGCCGGATCAACCGAAGCTGATCTTCTGCTAAACAAAGCAGGCATTTGCTTAATAAAAGCAAGCATCGAACCCGAAGGTCAGATCAACCGAACTTGATCTTCTGCTATCCAAAGCAGGCATTCGCTAAATAAAGCGAGCATCGAACCCGAAGGCCCGATCAATCGAAGCTGATCTTCTGCTAACCAAAGCAGGCATTTGCTATATAGAAGCGAGCATCGAACCCGAAGGTCGGATACCCCGAAGCGGATCTTCTGCTATCCAAAGCAGGCATTCGCTAAATAAAAGCGAGCATCGAACCCGAAGGCCCAATCAACCGAAGTTGATCTTCTGCTAACCAAAGCAGGCATTCGCTAAATAAAAGCGAGCTTCGAACCTGAAGGTCGGATCAACCGAAACTGATCTTCTGCTAACCAAAGCAGGCATTCGCTATATAGAAGCGAGCATCGAACCCGAAGGTCGGATACCCCGAAGCGGATCTTCTGCTATCCAAAGCAGGCATTCGCTAAATAAAAGCGAGCATCGAACCCGAAGGCCCAATCAACCGAAGTTGATCTTCTGCTAACCAAAGCAGGCATTCGCTAAATAAAAGCGAGCTTCGAACCCGAAGGTCGGATCAACCGAAGCTGATCTTCTGCTAACCAAAGCAGGCATTCGCTTAATAAAAGCCAACATCGAACCCGAAGGTCGGATCGATCGAACTTGATCTTCTGCTATCCAAAGCAGTCATTCGCTAAATAAAGCGAGTATAAAACCCGAAGGCCCGATCAACCGAAGCTGATCTTCTGCTAACCAAAGCAGGCTGTCGCAATATAAAAGCGAGCATCGAACCCGAAGGTCGGATCAACTGAAGCTGATCTTCTGCTATCCAAAGCAGGCATTCGCTAAATAAAAGCGAGTATCGAACCCGAAGGCCCGATCAACCGAAGCTGATCTTCTGCTAACCAAAGCAGGCATTAGCTAAATAAAATCAAGCATCGAACCCGAAGGTCAGATCAACCGAACTTGATCTTCTGCTATCCAAAGCAGGCATTCGCTAAATAAAGCGAGCATCGAACCCGAAGGTCCGATCAATCGAAGCTGATCTTCAGCTATCCAAAGCAGGCATTCTCTATATAAAAGCGAGCATCGAACCCGAAGGTTGGATCAACCGAAGCTGATCTTCTGCTATCCAAAGCAGGCATTCACTAAATAAAAGCGAGCATCGAACCCGATGGCCGGATCACCCGAAGCTGATCTTCTACAATCTGAAGCAGGCATTTGCTAAATAAAAGCGAGCATCGAACCCGAAGGCCCGATCAATCGAAGCTGATCTTTTGCTAACCAAAGTAGGCATTCGCTAAATAAAAGTAAGCATCGAACCCGAGGGTCGGATCAACAGAACTTGATCTTCTGCTATCCAAAGCAGGCATTCGCTAAATAAAGCGAGCATCGAACCCGAAGGCCCGATCAATCGAAGTTGATCTTCTGCTAACCAAAGCAGGCATTTGCTAAATAAAAGGGAGCATCGAACCCGAAGGTCGGATCAACCGAAGCTGATCTTCTGCTATCCAAAGCAGGCATTCGCTAAATAAAAGCGAGCATTGAACCCGAAGGCCCGACCAACCGAAGTTGATCTTCTGCTAACCAAAGCAGGCATTCGCTAAATAAAAGTGAGCATCGAACACGAAGGTCGGATCAACCGAAGCTGATCTTCTGCTATCCGAAGCAGGCATTCGCTAAATAAAAGCGATCATCGAACCCGAAGGCCCGATAACCCAAAGCTGATCTTCTGCTAACCAAAGCAGGCATTCGCTAAATAAAAGCAAGCATCGAACCCGATGGTCGGATCAACCGAACTTGATCTTCTGCTATCCAAAGCAGGCATTCGCTATATAAAAGCGAGCATCGAACCCGAAGGTCGGATCAACCGAAGTTGATCTTCTGCTAACCAAAACAGGCATTCGCTAAATAAAAGCGAGCATCGAACCCGAAGGTCGGATCAACCGAACTTGATCTTCTGCTATCCAAAGAAGGCATTCGCTAAATAAAAGCGAGCATCGAACCCGAAGGCCCGATCAACCGAAGTTGATCTTCTGCTAACCAAAGCAGGCATTCACTAAATAAAAGTGAGCATCGAACCCGAAGGTCGGATCAACCGAAGCTGATCTTCTGCTATCTGAAGCAAGCATTCGCTAAATAAAAGCGAGCATCGAACCCGAAGGCTCGATCAACCGAAGCTGATCTTCTGCTAACCAAAGCAGGCATTCACTAAATAAAAGCAACCATCAAACCTGAAGGTCGGATCAACCGAACTTGATCTTCTGCTCTTCAAAGCAGGCATTCGCTAAATAAAGCGAGCATCGAACCGGAAGGCCCGATCAATCGAAGCTGATCTTCTGCTAACCAAAGATGGCATTCGCTAAATAAAAGCGAGCATCGAACACGAAGGTCGGATCAACCGAAGCTGATCTTCTGCTATCCGAAGCAGGCATTCGCAAAATAAAAGCGAGCATTGAACCCGAAGGCCCGATCAACTGAAGCTGATCTTCTTCTAACCAAAGCAGGCATTCACTAAATAAAAGCAAGCATCGAACCCGAAGGTCGGATCAACCGAACTTGATCTTCTGCTATCCAAAGCAGGCATTCGCTAAATAAAGCGAGCATCGAACCCGAAGGCCCGATCAATCGAAGCTGATCTTCTGCTAACCAAAGCTGGCATTCGCTAAATAAAAGCGAGCATCGAACCCGAAGGTCGGATCAACCGAAGCTGCTCTTCTGCTATCCGAAGCAGGCATTCGCTAAATAAAACGAGCATCGAACCCGAAGGCCAGATCAACCAAAGTTGATCTTCTGCTAACAAAAGCAGGCATTCGCAAAATAAAAGCGAGCATCGAACCCGAAGGTCGGGTCAACCGAAGCTGATCTTCTGCTCCTCGAAGCAGGCATTCGCTAAATAAAAGCGAGCATCGAACCCGAAGGCCCGATCAACCGAAGCTGATCTTCTGCTAACCAAAGCAGGCATTCGCTAAATAAAAGCAAGCATCGAACCCGAAGGTCGGATCAACCGAAGCTGATCTTCTGCTATCCAAAGCAGGCATTCGCTAAATAAAAGAGAGCATCGAACCTGAAGGCCCGATCAACCGAAGTTTATCTTCTGCTAACCAAAGCAGGCATTCGCTAAATAAAAGCGAGCATCTAACCCGAAGGTCGGATCAACCGAAGCTGATCTTCTACTAACCAAAGCAGGCATTCGCTTAATAAAAGCCAGCATCGAACCCGAAGGTCGGTTCGACCGAACTTGATCTTCTGCTATCCAAAGCAGACATTCGCTAAATAAAAGCGAGCATCGAACCCAAAGGCCCGATCAACCGAAGCTGATCTTCTGCTAACCAAAGCAGGCATTCGCTAAATAAAAGCAAGCATCGAACCCGAAGGTCGGATCAACCGAACTTGATCTTCTGCTATCCAAAGCAGGCATTCGCTAAATAAAGCGAGCATCGAACCCGAAGTCCCGATTGATCGAAGCTGATCTTCTGCTAACTAAAGCAGGCATTCGCTATATAAAAGCGAGCATCGAACCCGAAGGTCAGATCAACCGAAGCTGATCTTCTGCTATCCAAAGCAGGCATTCGCTAAATAAAAGCGAGCATCGAACCTGAAGGCCCGATCAACTGAAGTTTATCTTCTGCTAACCAAAGCAGGCATTCGCTAAATAAAAGCGAGCATCGAACCCGAAGGTCGGATCAACCGAAGCTGATCTTCTACTAACCAAAGCAGGCATTCGCTTAATAAAAGCCAGCATCGAACCCGAAGGTCGGTTCGACCGAACTTGATCTTCTGCTATCCAAAGCAGGCATTCGCTAAATAAAGCGAGTATAAAACCCGAAGGCCCGATCAATCGAAGTTGATCTTCTGCTAACCAAAGCAGGCATTCGCTATATAAAAGCGAGCATCGAACCCGAAGGTCGGATCAACCGAAGCTGATCTTCTGCTAACCAAAGCAGGCATTCGCTAAATAAAAGCGTGCATCGAACCCGAAGGTCAGATCAACCGAACTTGATCTTCTGCTATCCAAAGAAGGCATTCGCTAAATAAAAGAGAGCATCGAACCCGAAGGCCCGATCAACCGAAGTTGATCTTCTGCTAACCAAAGCAGGCATTTACTAAATAAAAGCTACCATCGAACCTGAAGGTCGTATCAACCGAACTTGATCTTCTGCTATCCAAAGCAGGCATTCGCTAAATAAAGCGAGCATCGAACCGGAAGGCCCGATCAATCGAAGTTGATCTTCTGCTAACCAAAGATGGCATTCGCTATATAAAAGCGAGCATCGAACACGAAGGTCGGATCAACCGAAGCTGATCTTCTGCTAACCAAAACAGGCATTTGCTAAATAAAAGCGAGCATCGAACCCGAATGTCGGATCAACCGAACTTGATCTTCTGCTATCCAAAGAAGGCATTCGCTAAATAAAAGCGAGCATCGAACCCGAAGGCCCGATCAACCGAAGTTGATCTTCTGCTAACCAAAGCAGGCATTCACTAAATAAAAGTGAGCATCGAACCCGAAGGTCGGATCAACCGAAGCTGATCTTCTGCTATCTGAAGCAAGCATTCGTTAAATAAAAGCGAGCATCGAACCCGAAGGCTCGATCAACCGAAGCTGATCTTCTGCTAACCAAAGCAGGCATTCACTAAATAAAAGCAACCATCAAACCTGAAGGTCGGATCAACCGAACTTGATCTTCTGCTCTCCAAAGCAGGCATTCGCTAAATAAAGCGAGCATCGAACCGGAAGGCCCGATCAATCGAAGTTGATCTTCTGCTAACCAAAGATGGCATTCGCTAAATAAAAGCGAGCATCGAACACGAAGGTCGGATCAACCGAAGCTGATCTTCTGCTATCCGAAGCAGGCATTCGCAAAATAAAAGCGAGCATTGAACCCGAAGGCCCGATCAACTGAAGCTGATCTTCTTCTAACCAAAGCAGGCATTCACTAAATAAAAGCAAGCATCGAACCCGAAGGTCGGATCAACCGAACTTGATCTTCTGCTATCCAAAGCAGGCATTCGCTAAATAAAGCGAGCATCGAACCCGAAGGCCCGATCAATCGAAGCTGATCTTCTGCTAACCAAAGCTGGCATTCGCTAAATAAAAGCGAGCATCGAACCCGAAGGTCGGATCAACCGAAGCTGATCTTCTGCTATCCGAAGCAGGCATTCGCTAAATAAAACGAGCATCAAACCCGAAGGCCAGATCAACCAAAGTTGATCTTCTGCTAACCAAAGCAGGCATTCGCTAAATAAAAGCGAGCATCGAACCCGAAGGTCGGGTCAACCGAAGCTGATCTTATGCTCCTCGAAGCAGGCATTCGCTAAATAAAAGCGAGCATCGAACCCGAAGGCCCGATCAACCGAAGCTGATCTTCTGCTAACCAAAGCAGGCATTCGCTAAATAAAAGCAAGCATCGAACCTGAAGGTCGGATCAACCGAACTTGATCTTCTGCTATCCAAAGCAGGCATTCGCTAAATAAAGCGAGCATCGAACCCGAAGGCCCGATCGATCGAAGCTGATCTTCTGCTAACCAAAGCAGGCATTCGCTATATAAAAGCGAGCATCGAACACGAAGGTCGGATCAACCGAAGCTGATCTTCTGCTATCCAAAGCAGGCATTCGCTAAATAAAAGCGAGCATCGAACCTGAAGGCCCGATCAACCGAAGTTTATCTTCTGCTAACCAAAGCAGGCATTCGCTAAATAAAAGCGAGCATCGAACCCGAAGGTCGGATCAACCGAAGCTGATCTTCTACTAACCAAAGCAGGCATTCGCTTAATAAAAGCCAGCATCGAACCCGAAGGTCGGTTCGACCGAACTTGATCTTCTGCTATCCAAAGCAGGCATTCGCTAAATAAAAGCGAGCATCGAACCCGAAGGCCCGACCAACCGAAGCTGATCTTCTGCTAACCAAAGCAGGCATTCGCTAAATAAAAGCAAGCATCGAACCCGAAGGTCGGATCAACCGAACTTGATCTTCTGCTATCCAAAGCAGGCATTCGCTAAATAAAGCGAGCATCGAACCCGAAGTCCCGATCGATCGAAGCTGATCTTCTGCTAACTAAAGCAGGCATTCGCTATATAAAAGCGAGCATCGAACCCGAAGGTCGGATCAACCGAAGCTGATCTTCTGCTATCCAAAGCAGGCATTCGCTAAATAAAAGCGAGCATCGAACCTGAAGGCCCGATCAACCGAAGTTTATCTTCTGCTAACCAAAGCAGGCATTCGCTAAATAAAACCGAGCATCGAACCCGAAGGTCGGATCAACCGAAGCTGATCTTCTACTAACCAAAGCAGGCATTCGCTTAATAAAAGCCAGCATCGAACCCGAAGGTCGGTTCGACCGAACTTGATCTTCTGCTATCCAAAGCAGGCATTCGCTAAATAAAGCGAGTATAAAACCCGAAGGCCCGATCAATCGAAGTTGATCTTCTGCTAACCAAAGCAGGCATTCGCTATATAAAAGCGAGCATCGAACCCGAAGGTCGGATCAACCGAAGCTGATCTTCTGCTAACCAAAGCAGGCATTCGCTAAATAAAAGCGTGCATCGAACCCGTAGGTCGGATCAACCGAACTTGATCTTCTGCTATCCAAAGAAGGCATTCGCTAAATAAAAGAGAGCATCGAACCCGAAGGCCCGATCAACCGAAGTTGATCTTCTGCTAACCAAAGCAGGCATTCACTAAATAAAAGTGAGCATCGAACCCGAAGGTTGGATCAACCGAAGCTGATCTTCTGCTATCCGAAGCAAGCATTCGCTAAATAAAAGCGAGGATCGAACCCGAAGGCCCGATCAACCGAAGCTGATCCTCTGCAAACCAAAACAGGCATTTACTAAATAAAAGCAACCATCGAACCTGAAGGTCGTATCAACCGAACTTGATCTTCTGCTATCCAAAGCAGGCATTCGCTAAATAAAGCGAGCATCGAACCGGAAGGCCCGATCAATCGAAGCTGATCTTCTTCTAACCAAAGATGGCATTTGCTATATAAAAGCGAGCATCGAACACGAAGGTCGGATCAACCGAAGCTGATCTTCTGCTATCGGAAGCAGGCATTCGCAAAATAAAAGCGAGCATCGAACCCGAAGGCCCGATCAACCGAAGCTGATCTTCTGCTAACCAAAGCAGGCATTCACTAAATAAAAGCAAGCATCGAACCCGAAGGTCGGATCAACCGAACTTGATCTTATGCTATCCAAAGCAGGCATTCGCTAAATAAAGCGAGCATCGAACCCGAAGGCCCGATCAATCGAAGCTGATCTTCTGCTAACCAAAGCTGGCATTCGCTAAATAAAAGCGAGCATCGAACCCGAAGGTCGGATCAACCGAAGCTGATCTTCTTCTATCCGAAGCAGGCATTCGCTAAATAAAAACGAGCATCGAACCCGAAGGCCCGATCAACCAAAGTTGATCTTCTGCTAACCAAAGCAGGCATTCGCTAAATAAAAGCGAGCATCGAACCCGAAGGTCGGGTCAACCGAAGCTGATCTTCTGCTCCTCGAAGCAGGCATTCGCTAAATAAAAGCGAGCATCGAACCCGAAGGCCCGATCAACCGAAGCTGATCTTCTGCTAACCAAAGCAGGCATTCGCTAAATAAAAGCAAGCATCGAACCCGAAGGTCGGATAAACCGAACTTGATCTTCTGCTATCCAAAGCAGGCATTCGCTAAATAAAGCGAGCATCGAACCCGAAGGCCCGATCGATCAAAGCTGATCTTCTGCTAACCAAAGCAGGCATTCGCTATATAAAAGCGAGCATCGAACCCGAAGGTCGGATCAACCGAAGCTGATCTTCTGCTATCCAAAGCAGGCATTCGCTAAATAAAAGCGAGCATCGACCCTGAAGGCCCGGTCAACCGAAGTTTATCTTCTGCTAACCAAAGCAGGCATTCGCTAAATAAAAGCGAGCATCGAACTCGAAGGTCGGATCAACCGAAGTTGATCTTCTACTAACCAAAGCAGGCATTCGCTTAATAAAAGCCAGCATCGAACCCGAAGGTCGGTTCAACCGAAGCTGATCTTCTGCTAACCAAAGCAGGCATTCGCTAAATAAAAGCAAGCATCGAACCCGAAGGTCGGATCAACCGAACTTGATCTTCTGCTATCCAAAGCAGGCATTCGCTAAATAAAGCGAGCATCGAACCCGAAGGCCCGATCGATCAAAGTTGATCTTCTGCTAACCAAAGCAGGCATTCGCTATATAAAAGCGAGCATCGAACCCGAAGGTCGGATCAACTGCTATCCAAAGCAGGCATTCGCTAAATAAAAGCGAGCATCAAACCTGAAGGCCCGATCAACCGAAGTTTATCTTTTGCTAACCAAAGCAGGCATTCGCTAAATAAAAGCAAGCATCGAACCCGAAGGTCGGATCAACCGAAGCTGATCTTCTACTAACCAAAGCAGGCATTCGCTTAATAAAAGCCAGCATCGAACCCGAAGGTCGGTTCGACCGAACTTGATCTTCTGCTATCCAAAGCAGGCATTCGCTAAATAAAGCGAGTATAAAACCCGAAGGCCCGATCAATCGAAGTTGATCTTCTGCTAACCAAAGCAGGCATTCGCTATATAAAAGCGAGCATCGAACCCGAAGGTCGGATCAACCGAAGCTGATCGTCTGCTAACCAAAGCAGGCATTCGCTAAATAAAAGCGTGCATCGAACCCGAAGGTCGGATCAACCGAACTTGATCTTCTGCTATCCAAAGAAGGCATTCGCTAAATAAAAGAGGGCATCGAACCCGAAGTCCCGATCAACCGAAGTTGATCTTCTGCTAACCAAAGCAGGCATTCACTAAATAAAAGTGAGCATCGAACCCGAAGGTTGGATCAACCGAAGCTGATCTTCTGCTATCCGAAGCAAGCATTCGCTAAATAAAAGCGAGCATAGAACCCGAAGGCCCGATCAACCGAAGCTGATCCTCTGCAAACCAAAGCAGGCATTCACTAAATAAAAGCAACCATCGAACCTGAAGGTCGTATCAACCGAACTTGATCTTCTGCTATCCAAAGCAGGCGTTCGCTAAATAAAGCGAGCATCGAACCAGAAGGCCCGATCAATCGAAGCTGATCTTCTGCTAACCAAAGATGGCATTTGCTAAATAAAAGCGAGCATCGAACACGATGGTCGGATCAACCGAAGCTGATCTTCTGCTATCCGAAGCAGGCATTCGCTAAATAAAAGCAAGCATCGAACCCGAAGGCCCGATCAACCAAAGTTGATCTTCTGCTAACCAAAGCAGGCATTCGCTAAATAAAAGCGAGCATCGAACCCGAAGGTCGGATCAACCGAAGCTGATCTTCTGCTCCTCGAAGCAGGCATTCGCTAAATAAAGCTAGCATCGAACCTGAAGGCCTGATCAATCGAAGCTGATCTTATGCTAACCAAAGCATGCATTCGCTTAATAAAAGCGAGCATCGAACCCGAAGGCCGGATCAACCGAAGCTGATTTTGTCTGCTATCCGAAGCAAGCAATCGCTAAATAAAAGCGAGTATCGAACCCGAAGGCCCGATCAACCGAAGCTGATCTTCTGCTAACCAAAGCAGGCATTCGCTAAATAAAAGCGAGCATCGAACCCGAAGGTCGGATCAACCGAACTTGATCTTCTGCTATCCAAAGCAGGCATTCGCTAAATAAAAGCGAGCATCGAACCCGAAGGCCCGATCAACCGAAGTTGATCTTCTGCTAACCAAAGCAGGCATTCGCTAAATAAAAGTGAGCATCGAACCCGAAGGTCGGATCAACCGAAACTGATCTTCTGCTAACCAAAGCAGGCATTCGATTAATAAAAGCCAGCATCGAACCCGAAGGTCGGATCGACCGAACTTGATCTTCTGCTATCCAAAGCAGGCTTTCGCTAAATAAAGCGAGTATAAAACCCGAAGGCCCGATCAATTGAAGTTGATCTTCTGCTAACCAAAGCAGGCATTCGCTATATAAAAGTGAGCATCGAACCCGAAGGTCGAATCAACTGAAGCTGATCTTCTGCTATCTTAAGAAGGCATTCGCTAAATAAAAGCGACAATCGAACCCGAAGGCCGGATCAACCGAAGCTGAACTTCTGGTATCCGAAGCAAGCATTCGCTAAATAAAAGCGAGCATCGAACCCGAAGGCCCGATCAACCGAAGCTGATCTTCTGCTAACCAAAGCAGGCATTCACTAAATAAAAGTAAGCATCGAACCCGAAGGTCGGATCAACCGAACTCGATCTTCTGCTATCCAAAGCAGGCATTCGCTTAATAAAGCGAGCATCGAACCAGAAGGCCCAATCAATCGAAGCCGATCTTCTGCTAACCAAATATGGCATTCGCTAAATAAAAGCGAGCATCGAACACGAAGGTCGGATCAACCGAAGCTGATCTTCTGCTATCCGAAGCAGGCATTCTCTATATAAAAGAGAGTATCAAACCCGAAGGCCCGATCAACCGAAGCTGATCTTCTGCTAACCAAAGCAGGCATTCAATAAATAAAAGCAAGCATCGAACCCGAAGGTCGGATCAACCGAACTTGATCTTCTGCTATCCAAAGCAGGCATTCGCTAAATAAAAGCGAGCATCGAACCCGAAGGCCGGATCAACCGAAGCTGATCTTCTGCTATCCGAAGCAAGAATTTGCTAAATAAAAGCGAGCATCGAACCCGAAGGCCCGATCAACCGAAGCTGATCTTCTGCTAACCAAAGCAGGCATTCACTAAATAAAAGCAAGCATCGAACCCGAAGGACGGATCAACCGAACTTGATCTTCTGCTATCCAAAGCAGGCATTCGCTAAACAAAGCGAGCATCGAACCGGAAGGCCCGATCAATCGAAGCTGATCTTCTATTAACCAAAGATGGCATTCGCTAAATAAAAGCGAGCATCGAACACGATGGTCGGATCAACCGAAGCTGATCTTCTGCTATCCGAAGCAGGCATTCGCTAAATAAAAGCAAGCATCGAACCCGAAGGTCGGATCAACCGAACTTGTTCTTCTGCTATCCAAAGCAGGCATTCGCTAAATAAAGCGAGCATCGAACCCGAAGGCCCGATCAATCGAAGCTGATCTTCTGCTAACCAAAGCTGGCATTCGCTAAATAAAAGTGAGCATCGAACCCGAAGGTCGGATCAACCAAAGCTGATTTTATGCAAACTAAAGCTGGGATTCGCTAAATAAAAGAGAGCATCGCACCCAAATGTAGGATTAACCGAAGCTGATCTTCTGCTATGCGAAGCAGGCATTCGCTAAATAAAAGCGAGCATCGAACCCGAAGGCCCGATCAACCAAAGTAGAACTTCTGCTAACCAAAGCAGGCATTCGCTAAATAAAAGCGAGCATCGAACCCGAAGGCCCGATCAACCGAAGCTGATCTTCTGCTAACCAAAGCAGGCATTCACTAAATAAAAGCAAGCATCGAACCCGAAGGTCGGATCAACCGAACTTGATCTTCTTCTATCCAAAGCAGGCATTCGCTAAATAAAGCGAGCATCGAACCGGAAGGCCCGATCAATTGAAGCTGATCTTCTGCTAACAAAAGCTGGCATTCGCTAAATAAAAGCGAGCATCGAACCCGAAGGTCGGATCAACCGAAGCTGATCTTCTACTATGCGAAGCAGGCATTCGCTAAATAAAAGCGAGCATCGAAACCGAAGGCCCGATCAACCAAAGTTGATCTTCTGCTAACCAACGCAAGCATTCGCTAAATAAAAGCGAGCATCGAACCCGAAGGTCGGATCAACCGAAGCTGATCTTCTGCTCCTCGAAGCAGGCATTCGCTAAAATAAGCTAGCATCGAACCTGAAGGCCCGATCAATCGAAGCTGATCTTATGCTAACCAAAGCAGGCATTCGCTAAATAAAAGCGAGCATCGAACCCGAAGGCCGGATCAACCGAAGCTGATCTTCTTCTATCTGAAGCAGGCATTCGCTAAATAAAAGCGAGCTTCGAACCCAAAGGCCCGATCAACCGAAGCTGATCTTCTGCTAACCAAAGCAGGCATTCGCTAAATAAAAGCAAGCATCGAACCCGAAGGTCGGATCAACCAAACTTGATCTTCTACTATCCAAAGCAGGCATTCGCGAAATAAAGCGAGCATCGAACCCGAAGGCCCGATCGATCGAAGCTGATCTTCTGCTAACCAAAGCAGGCATTCGCTAAATAAAAGCGAGCATTGAACCCGAAGGTCGGATCAACCGAAGCTGATCTTCTACTATCCAAAGCAGACATTCGCTAAATAAAAGCGAGCATCGAACCCGAAGGCCCGATCAACCAAAGTAGATCTTCTGCTAACCAAAGCAGGCATTCGCTAAATAAAAGCGAGCATCGAACCCGAAGGTCAGATCAACTGAAGCTGATCTTCTGCTCCTCGAAGCAGGCATTCGCTTAATAAAGCTAGCATCGAACCCGAAGGCCTGATCAATCGAAGCTGATCTTATGCTAACCAAAGCAGGCATTCGCTAAATAAAAGCGAGCATCGAACCCGAAGGCCGGATCAACCGAAGTTGATCTTCTGCTATCCGAAGCAGGCATTCGCTAAATAAACGAGAGCATCGAACCCGAAGGCCCGATTAACCGAAGCTGATCTTCTGCTAACCAAAGCAGGCATTCGCTAAATAAAACCAAGCATCGAACCCGAAGGTCGGATCAACCGAACTTGTTCTTCTGCTATCCAAAGCAGGCATTCGCTAAATAAAGCGAGCATCGAACCCGAAGGCCCGATCAATCGAAGCTGATCTTCTGCTAACCAAAGCTGGCATTCGCTAAATAAAAGCGAGCATCGAACCCGAAGGTCGGATCAACCAAAGCTGATTTTCTGCAAACTAAAGCTGGCATTCGCTAAATAAAAGAGAGCATCGCACCCGAATGCCGGATTAACCGAAGCTGATCTTCTGCTATGCGAAGCAGGCATTCGCTAAATAAAAGCGAGCATCGAACCCGTAGGCCCGATCAACCAAAGTAGATCTTCTGCTAACCAAAGCAGACATTCGCTAAATAAAAGCGAGCATCGAACCCGAAGGTCAGATCAACCGAAGCTGATCTTCTGCTCCTCGAAGCAGGCATTCGCTAAATAAAGCTAGCATCGAACCCGAAGGCCCGATCAATCGAAGCTGATCTTATGCTAACCAAAGCAGGCATTCGCTAAATAAAAGCGAGCATCAAAACCGAAGGCCGGATCAACCGAAGCTGATCTTCTGCTATCCGAAGAAGGCATTCGCTAAATAAAAGCGAGCATCGAACCTGAAGGCCCGATTAATCGAAGCTGCACTTCTGCTAACCAAAGCAGGCATTCGCTAAATAAAAGCAAGCATCGAACCCGTAGGTCGGATCAACCGAACTTGATCTTCTGCTATCCAAAGCAGGCATTCGCTAAATAAAAGAGAGCATCGAACCCGAAGGCCCGATCAACCGAAGTTGATCTTCTGCTAACCAAAGCAGGCATTCGTTAAATAAAAGCGAGCATCGAACCCGAAGGTTGGATCAATCGAAGTTGATCTTCTGCTAACCAAAGCAGGCATTCGCTTAATAAAATCCAGCATCGAACCCGAAGGTCGGATCGACCGAACTTGATCTTCTGCTATCCAAAGCAGTCATTCACTAAATAAAGCGAGTATAAAACCTGAAGGCCCGATCAATCGAAGCTGATCTTCTGCTAACCAAAGCAGGCATTCGCTATATAAAAGCGAGCATCGAACCCGAAGGTCGGATCAACCGAAGTTGATCTTCTGCTATCCAAAGCAGGCATACGCTAAATAAAAGCGAGCATTGAACCCGAAGGCCGGATCAACCGAAGAAGATCTTCTGCTATCCGAAGCAGGCATTCGCTAAATAAAAGCGAGCATCGAACCCAAAGGCCCGATCAACCGAAGTTGATCTTCTGATAACCAAAGCAGGCATTCACTAAATCAAAGCAAGCATCGAACCCGAAGGTCGGATCAACCGAACTTGATCTTCTGCTATCCAAAGCAGACATTCGCTAAATAAAGCGAGCATCGAACCCGAAGGCCCGATCAATCGAAGCTGATCTTCTGCTAACCAAAGTTGGCATTCGCTAAATAAAAGCGAGCATCGAACCCGAAGGTCGGATCAACCGAAGTTGATCTTCTACTATCCGAAGCAGGCAAACGCTAAATAAAAACGAGTATCGAACCCGAAGGCCCGATCAACCAAAGTTGATCTTCTGCTAACCAAAGCAAGCATTCGTTAAATAAAAGTGAGCATCGAACCCGAAGGTCAGATCAACCGAAGCTGATCTTCTGCTCCTCGAAGCAGGCATTGGCTAAATAAAGCTAGCATCGAACCCGATGGCCCGATCAATCAAAGCTGATCTTATGCTAACCAAAGCAGCCATTCGCTAAATAAAAGCGAGCATCGAACCCGAAGGCCGGATCAACCGAAGCTGATCTTCTGCTATCCGAAGCAGACATTCGCTAAATAAAAGCGAGCATCGAACTCGAAGGCCCGATCAACCAAAGCTGATCTTCTGCTAACCAAAGCAGGCATTCGCTAAATAAAAGCAAGCATCGAACCCGAAGGTCGGATCAACCGAACTTGTTCTTCTGCTATCCAAAGCAGGCATTCGCTAAATAAAGCGAGCATCAAACCCGAAGGCCCGATCAATCGAAGCTGATCTTCTGCTAACCAAAGCTAGCATTCGCCGAATAAAAGCGAGCATCGAACCTGAAGGTCGGATCAACCGAAGCTAATCTTCTGCTAACTAAAGCTGGCATTCGCTAAATAAAAGCGAGCATCGAACCCGAAGGTCGGATCAACCGAAGCTGATCTTCTGCTATGCGAAGCAGGCATTCGCTAAATAAAAGCGAGCATCGAACCCGAAGGCCCGATCAACCAAACTAGATCTTCTGCTAACCAAAGCAGGCATTCGCTAAATAAAAGCGAGCATCGAACCCGAAGGTCAGATCAACCGAAGCTGATCTTCTACTCCTCGAAGCAGGCATTCACTAAATAAAGCTAGCATCGAACCCGAAGGCCCGATCAATCGAGGCTGATCTTATGCTAACCAAAGCAGGCATTCGCTAAATAAAAGCGAGCATCGAACCCGAAGGCCGGATCAACCGAAGCTGATCTTCTGCTATCCGAAGAAGGCATTCGCTAAATAAAAGTGAGCATCAAACCCGAAGGCCCGATTAATCGAAGCTGATCTTCTGCTAACTAAAGCAGGCATTCGCTAAATAAAAGCAAGCATCGAACCCGAAGGTCGGATCAACTGAACTTGATCTTCTGCTATCCAAAGCATGCATTCGCTAAATAAAAACGAGCATCGAACCCGAAGGCCCGATCAACCGAAGTTGATCTTCTGCTAACCAAAGCAGGCATTCGTTAAATAAAAGTGAGCATCGAACCCGAAGGTTGGATCAACCGAAGCTGATCTTCTGCTAACCAAAGCAGGCATTCGCTTAATAAAAGCCAGCATCGAACCCGAATGTCAGATCGACCGAACTTGATCTACTGCTATCCAAAGCAGTCATTCGCTAAATAAAGTGAGTATAAAACCCGAAGGCCCGATCAATTGAAGCTGATCTTCTGCTAACCAAAGCAGGCATTCGCTATATAAAAGCGAGCATCGAACCCGAAGGTCGGATCAACCAAAGATGATCTTCTGCTATCCAAAGCAGGCATACGCTAAATAAAAGCGATCATCGAACCCGAAGGCCGGATCAACCGAAGAAGATCTTCTACTATCCGAAGCAGGCATTCGCTAAATAAAAGCGAGCATCAAACCCGAAGGCCCGATCAACCGAAGTTGATCTTTTGATAACCATAGCAGGCATTCACTAAATAAAAGCAAGCATCGAACCCGAAGGTCGGATCAACCGAACTTGATCTTCTGCTATCCAAAGCAGGCATTCGCTAAATAAAGCGAGCATCGAACCCGAGGGCCCGATCAATCGAAGCTGATCTTCTGCTAACCAAAGCTGGCATTCGCTAAATAAAAGCGAGCATCGAACCCGAAGGTCGGATCAACCGAAGCTGATCTTCTACTATCCGAAGCAGGGAAACGCTAAATAAAAGTGAGCATCGAACCCGAAGGTCAGATCAACCGAAGCTGATCTTCTGCTCCTCGAAGCAGGGATTGGCTTAATAAAAGCAAGCATCGAACCCGAAGGCCCGATCAACCGAAGCTGATCTTATGCTAACCAAAGCAGGCATTCGCTAAATAAAAGCGAGCATCGAACCCGAAGGCCGGATCAATCGAAGCTGATCTTCTGCTATCCGAAGCAGGCATTCTCTAAATAAAAGCGAGCATCGAACCCGAAGGTCGGATCAACCGAACTTGATCTTCTGCTATCCAAAGCAGGCATTCGCTAAATAAAGCGAGCATCGATCCCGAAGGCCCGAACAATCGAAGCTGATCTTCTGCTAACCAAAGCTGGCATTCGCTAAATAAAAGCGAGGATCGAACCCGAAGGTCGGATCAACCGAAGCTGATCTTCTGCTCCTCGAAGCACGCATTGGCAAAATAAAGCTAGCATCGAACCCGAAGGCCCGATCAATCGAAGCTGATCTTATGCTAACCAAAGCAGGCATTCGCTAAATAAAAGCGAGCATCGAACCCGAAGGCCGGATCAACCGAAGTTGATCTTCTGCTATCCGAAGCAGGCATTCGCTAAATAAAAGCGAGCATCGAACTCGAAGGCCCGATCAACCAAAGCTGATCTATTGCTAACCAAAGCAGGCATTCGCTAAATAAAAGCGAGCATCGAACCCGAAGGCCTGATCAACCGAAGTTGATCTTCTGCTAACCAAAGCAGGTATTCGCTAAATAAAAGCGAGCATCGAACCCGAAGGTCGGATCAACCAAAGCTGATCTTCTACTAACCAAAGCAGGCATTTGCTTAATAAAAGCAAGCATCGAACCCGAAGGCCCGATCAATCGAAGCTGATCTTATGCTAACCAAAGTAGGAATTCGCTAAATAAAAGCGAGCATCGAACCCGAAGGCCCGATCAACCGAAGCTGATCTTCTGCTATCCGAAGCAGGCATTCGCTAAATAAAAGCGAGCATAGAACCCGAAGGCCCGATTAATCGAAGCTGATCTTCTGGTAACCAAAGCAGGCATTCGCTAAATAAAAGCAAGCATCGAACCCGAAGGTCGGATCAACCGAACTTGATCTTCTGCTATCCAAAGCAGGCATTCGCTAAATAAAAGCGAGCATCAAACCCGAAGGCCCGATCAACCGAAGTTGATCTTCTGCTAACCAAAGTAGGCATTTGTTAAATAAAAGCGAGCATCGAACCCGAAGGTTGGATCAACCGAAGCTGATCTTCTGCTAACCAAAGCAGGCATTCGCTTAATAAAAGCCAGCATCGAACCCGAAGGTCGGATCAACCGAACTTGATCTTCTGCTATCCAAAGCAGTCATTCGCTAAATAAAGCGAGTATAAAACCCGAAGGCCCGGTTAATCGAAGCTGATCTTCTGCTAACCAAAGCAGGCATTCGCTATATAAAAGCGAGCATCGAACCCGAAGGTCGGATCAACCGAAGCTGATCTTCTACTATCCGAAGCAGGCAAACGCTAAATAAAAGCGAGCATCGAACCCGAAGGCCCGATCAACCAAAGTTGATCTTCTGCTAACCAAAGCAGGCATTCGCTAAATAAAAGTGAGCATCGAACCCGAAGGTCAGATCAACCGAAGCTGATCTTCTGCTCCTCGAAGCAGGCATTGGCTAAATAAAGCTAGCATCGAACCCGAAGGCCCGATCAATCGAAGTTGATCTTATGCTAACCAAAGCAGGCATTCGCTAAATAAAAGCGAGCATCGAACCCGAAGGCCAGATCAACCGAAGATGATCTTCTGCTATCCGAAGCAGGCATTCACTAAATAAAAGCGAGCATCGAACTCGAATGCCCGATCAACCAAAGTTGATCTTTTGCTAACCAAAGCAGGCATTCGCTAAATAAAAGCAAGCATCGAACCCGAAGGTCGGATCAACCGAACTTGATCTTCTGCTATCCAAAGCAGGCATTCGCTAAATAAAGCGAGCATCGAACCCGAAGGCCCGATCAATCGAAGCTGATCTTCTGCTAACCAAAGCTGGCATTCGCTAAATAAAAGCGAGCATCGAACCCGAAGGTCGGATCAACCGAAGCTGATCTTCTACTATCCGAAGCAGGCAAACGCTAAATAAAAGCGAGCATCGAACCCGAAGGCCGGATCAACCGAAGCTGATCTTCTGCTATCCGAAGCAGGGATTCGCTAAATAAAAGCGAGCATCGAACTCGAAGGCCCGATCAACCAAAGCTGATCTTTTGCTAACCAAAGCAGGCATTCGCTAAATAAAAGCAAGCATCGAACCCGAAGGTCGGATCAACCGAACTTGATCTTCTGCTATCCAAAGCAGGCATTCGCTAAATAAAGCGAGCATCGAACCCGAAGGCCCGATCAATCGAAGCTAATCTTCTGCTAACCAATGCAGGCATTCGCTAAATAAAAGCGAGCATCGAACCTGAAGGTCGGATCAACCGAAGCTGATCTTCTGCTATCCAAAGCATGCATTCGCTAAATAAAACCGAGCATCGAACCCGAAGGCCTGATCAACCGAAGTTGATCTTCTGCTAACCAAAGCATGCATTCGCTAAATAAAAGCGAGCATCGAACCCGAAGGTCGGATCAACCAAAGCTGATCTTCTGCTAACCAAAGCAGGCATTTGCTTAATAAAAGCAAGCATCAAACCCGAAGGCCCGATTAATAGAAGCTGATCTTCTGCTAATCTAAGTAGGCATTCGCTAAATAAAAGTGAGCATCGAACCCGAAGGCCCGATGAATCGAAGCTAATCTTCTGCATCTCAAAGCAGGCATTCGCTATATAAAAGCGAGCATCGAACCCGAAGGTCGGATCAACCGAAGCTGATCTTCTGCTATCCAAAGCAGGAATTCGCTAAATAAAAGTGAGCATCGAACCCGAAGGCCGGATAAAACGAAGCTGATCTTCTGCTATCCAAAGCAGGCGTTCGCTAAATAAAAGCGAGCATCGAACCCGAAGGTCAGATCAACTGAACTTGATCTTCTGCTATCCAAAGCAAGCATTCGCTAAATAAAAGCGTGCATCGAACCCGAAGGTCGGATCAACCGAACTTGATCTTCTGCTATCCAAAGCAGGCATTTGCTAAATAAAGCGAGCATCGAACCCGAAGGCCTGATCAATCAAAGTTGATCTTCTACTAACCAAAGCAGGCATTCGCTAAATAAAAGCGAGCATCGAACCCGAAGGCCGGATCAACCGAAGCTGATCTTCTGCTCCTCAAAGCAGGCATTCGCTAAATAAAAGCGAGCATCAAACCCGAAGGCCCGATCAACCGAAGCTGATCTGCTGCTCCTCGAACCAGTCATTCGCTAAATAAAAGCAAGCATCGAACCCGAAGGTCGGATCAACCGAACTTGATCTTCTGCTATCCAAAGCAGGAATTCACTAAATAAAAGCGAGCATCGAACCCGAAGGTCGGATCAACCCAAGCTGATCTTCTGCTCCTCGAAGCAGGCATTTGCTAAATAAAAGCTAGCATAGAACCTGAATGCCCGATCAATCGAAGCTGATCTTATGCTAACCAAAGTAGGCATTCGCTAAATAAAAGCGAGCATCGAACCCGAAGGCCGGATCAACCGAAGCTGATCTTCTGCTATCCAAAGCAGGCATTCGCTAAATAAAAGCGAGCATCTAACCCGAAGGCCCGATCAACCGAATCTGATCTTCTACTATCCGAAGCAGGCAAACGCTAAATAAAAGCGAGCATCGAACCCGAAGGCCCGATCAACCAAAGTTGATATTCTGCTAACCAAAGCAGGCATTCGCTAAATAAAATCAAGCATCGAACCCGAAGGTCGGATCAACCGAACTTGATCTTCTGCTATCCAAAGCAGGCATTCGCTAAATAAAGCGAGCATCGATCCCGAAGGCCGGATGAACCGAAGCTGATCTTCTGCTAAAGAAAGCAGGCATTCGCTAAATAAAAGCGAGCATCAAACCCGAAGGCCGGATCAACCGAAGTTGATCTTTTGCTATCCGAAGCAGGCATTCGCTAATTAAAAGCAAGCATCGAACCCGAAGGTCGGATCAACCAAAATTGATCTTCTGCTATCCAAAGCAGGCATTCGCTAAATAAAGCGTGCATGGAACCCGAAGGCCCGATCAATCGAAGCTGATCTTCTGCTAACCAAAGCAGGCATTCGCTAAATAAAAGCGAGCATCGAACCCGAAGGTCGGATCAACCGAAGCTGATCTTCTGCTATCCGAATCTGATCTTCTGCTATCCAAAGCAGGCATTTGCTAAATGAAAGCGAGCATCGAACCCGAAGGCCCAATCAACCAAAGTTGATCTTCTGCTAACCAAAGCAGGCATTCGCTAAATAAAGCGAGCATCGAACCCGGAGGCCCGATCAATCGAAGCTGATCTTCTGCTAACCAAAACAGGCATTCGCTTAATAAAAGCAAGCATCGAACCCGAAGGCCCGATCAATAGAAGCTGATCTTCTGCTAATCTAAGCAGGCATTCGCTAAATAAAAGTGAGCATCGAACCCGAAGGCCCGATCAATCGAAGCTAATATTTTTCACCTCAAAGCAGGCATTAGCTATATAAAAGCGAGCATCAAACCCGAAGGTCGGATCAACAGAAGCTGATCTTCTGCTATCCAAAGCAGGCATTCGCTAAATAAAAGCGAGCATCGAACCCGAAGGCCGGATCAACCGAAGTTGATCTTCTGCTATCCAAAGCAGGCATTCGCTAAATAAAAGCGAGCATCGAACCCGAAGGTCAGATCAACTGAAGCTGATCTTCTTCTATCCAAAGCAGGCATTCGCTAAATAAAAGCGAGCATCGAACCCGAAGGCCCGATCAACCGAAGCTGATCTTCTGCTAACCAAAGCAGGCATTCGCTAAATAAAAGCAAGCATCGAACTCGAAGGTCGGATCAACCGAACTTGATCTTATGCTATCCAAAGCAGGAATTCACTAAATAAAAGCGAGCATCGAACCCGAAGGTCGGATCAACCCAAGCTGATCTTCTGCTCCTCGAAGCAGGCATTTGCTAAATAAAAGCTAGCATAGAACCTGAATGCCCGATCAATCGAAGCTGATCTTATGCTAACCAAAGTAGGCATTCGCTAAATAAAAGCGAGCATCGAACCCGAAGGCCGGATCAACCGAAGCTGATCTTCTGCTATCCAAAGCAGGCATTCGCTAAATAAAAGCGAGCATCTAACCCGAAGGCCCGATCAACCGAATCTGATCTTCTACTATCCGAAGCAGGCAAACGCTAAATAAAAGCGAGCATCGAACCCGAAGGCCCGATCAACCAAAGTTGATATTCTGCTAACCAAAGCAGGCATTCGCTAAATAAAATCAAGCATCGAACCCGAAGGTCGGATCAACCGAACTTGATCTTCTGCTATCCAAAGCAGGCATTCGCTAAATAAAGCGAGCATCGATCCCGAAGGCCGGATGAACCGAAGCTGATCTTCTGCTAAAGAAAGCAGGCATTCGCTAAATAAAAGCGAGCATCAAACCCGAAGGCCGGATCAACCGAAGTTGATCTTTTGCTATCCGAAGCAGGCATTCGCTAATTAAAAGCAAGCATCGAACCCGAAGGTCGGATCAACCAAAATTGATCTTCTGCTATCCAAAGCAGGCATTCGCTAAATAAAGCGTGCATGGAACCCGAAGGCCCGATCAATCGAAGCTGATCTTCTGCTAACCAAAGCAGGCATTCGCTAAATAAAAGCGAGCATCGAACCCGAAGGTCGGATCAACCGAAGCTGATCTTCTGCTATCCGAATCTGATCTTCTGCTATCCAAAGCAGGCATTTGCTAAATGAAAGCGAGCATCGAACCCGAAGGCCCAATCAACCAAAGTTGATCTTCTGCTAACCAAAGCAGGCATTCGCTAAATAAAGCGAGCATCGAACCCGGAGGCCCGATCAATCGAAGCTGATCTTCTGCTAACCAAAACAGGCATTCGCTTAATAAAAGCAAGCATCGAACCCGAAGGCCCGATCAATAGAAGCTGATCTTCTGCTAATCTAAGCAGGCATTCGCTAAATAAAAGTGAGCATCGAACCCGAAGGCCCGATCAATCGAAGCTAATATTTTTCACCTCAAAGCAGGCATTAGCTATATAAAAGCGAGCATCAAACCCGAAGGTCGGATCAACAGAAGCTGATCTTCTGCTATCCAAAGCAGGCATTCGCTAAATAAAAGCGAGCATCGAACCCGAAGGCCGGATCAACCGAAGTTGATCTTCTGCTATCCAAAGCAGGCATTCGCTAAATAAAAGCGAGCATCGAACCCGAAGGTCAGATCAACTGAAGCTGATCTTCTTCTATCCAAAGCAGGCATTCGCTAAATAAAAGCGAGCATCGAACCCGAAGGCCCGATCAACCGAAGCTGATCTTCTGCTAACCAAAGCAGGCATTCGCTAAATAAAAGCAAGCATCGAACTCGAAGGTCGGATCAACCGAACTTGATCTTATGCTATCCAAAGCAGGAATTCACTAAATAAAAGCGAGCATCGAACCCGAAGGTCGGATCAACCCAAGCTGATCTTCTGCTCCTCGAAGCAGGCATTTGCTAAATAAAAGCTAGCATAGAACCTGAATGCCCGATCAATCGAAGCTGATCTTATGCTAACCAAAGTAGGCATTCGCTAAATAAAAGCGAGCATCGAACCCGAAGGCCGGATCAACCGAAGCTGATCTTCTGCTATCCAAAGCAGGCATTCGCTAAATAAAAGCGAGCATCTAACCCGAAGGCCCGATCAACCGAATCTGATCTTCTACTATCCGAAGCAGGCAAACGCTAAATAAAAGCGAGCATCGAACCCGAAGGCCCGATCAACCAAAGTTGATATTCTGCTAACCAAAGCAGGCATTCGCTAAATAAAATCAAGCATCGAACCCGAAGGTCGGATCAACCGAACTTGATCTTCTGCTATCCAAAGCAGGCATTCGCTAAATAAAGCGAGCATCGATCCCGAAGGCCGGATGAACCGAAGCTGATCTTCTGCTAAAGAAAGCAGGCATTCGCTAAATAAAAGCGAGCATCAAACCCGAAGGCCGGATCAACCGAAGTTGATCTTTTGCTATCCGAAGCAGGCATTCGCTAATTAAAAGCAAGCATCGAACCCGAAGGTCGGATCAACCAAACTTGATCTTCTGCTATCCAAAGCAGGCATTCGCTAAATAAAGCGTGCATGGAACCCGAAGGCCCGATCAATCGAAGCTGATCTTCTGCTAACCAAAGCAGGCATTCGCTAAATAAAAGCGAGCATCGAACCCGAAGGTCGGATCAACCGAAGCTGATCTTCTGCTATCCGAATCTGATCTTCTGCTATCCAAAGCAGGCATTTGCTAAATGAAAGCGAGCATCGAACCCGAAGGCCCAATCAACTAAAGTTGATCTTCTGCTAACCAAAGCAGGCATTCGCTAAATAAAGCGAGCATCGAACCCGGAGGCCCGATCAATCGAAGCTGATCTTCTGCTAACCAAAACAGGCATTCGCTTAATAAAAGCAAGCATCGAACCCGAAGGCCCGATCAATAGAAGCTGATCTTCTGCTAATCTAAGCAGGCATTCGCTAAATAAAAGTGAGCATCGAACCCGAAGGCCCGATCAATCGAAGCTAATATTTTTCACCTCAAAGCAGGCATTAGCTATATAAAAGCGAGCATCAAACCCGAAGGTCGGATCAACAGAAGCTGATCTTCTGCTATCCAAAGCAGGCATTCGCTAAATAAAAGCGAGCATCGAACCCGAAGGCCGGATCAACCGAAGTTGATCTTCTGCTATCCAAAGCAGGCATTCGCTAAATAAAAGCGAGCATCGAACCCGAAGGTCAGATCAACTGAAGCTGATCTTTTTCTATCCAAAGCAGGCATTCGCTAAATAAAAGCGAGCATCGAACCCGAAGGCCCGATCAACCGAAGCTGATCTTCTGCTAACCAAAGCAGGCATTCGCTAAATAAAAGCAAGCATCGAACTCGAAGGTCGGATCAACCGAACTTGATCTTATGCTATCCAAAGCAGGCGTTCGCTAAATAAAAGCAAGCATCGAACCCGAAGGCCGGATTGTTGCACCCTAAAATTTGACCAACCGGTCCTAATATCTGGTTTATGTTTCGACACATTTTGCATTCGCATTCGCATACGGCATGCATTGCATTTTTATCATTCAGATTGGTTTTTATCAGGATTATAGCCCTTGGCGTTTCAGGCAGTTCAGACCAGTCAGAATAAAAGTCTTTCGAGAATTGGGGCTCGTTCCTGGTGTTTTCAGGCCATCTCGGTGCCCGGGATTCGCTACGGTTGCGTAATTGGGTTTTAATCGGTTTAATCGGCCTCCTGGCATTTTTAGGATTTTTCTGTCATTTCTCTGGATTTTAAGGTACTTAATTGGATTTTTCTGGATTTTATAAGGTTTTTTAATATTTTTTTAGAGTTAAATAAATTTTCTTTTCATTTTTCAGAAATTAATAGATTTTTAATAAATTCAGATATTATTTATTCTTTTAATAGTTTAATAGATAAATAGTTTTTTTCTTTAATAGAATGAAAAAAAATAATAAAAAAAAGGATATATGTAGATATTAGTTTGTTTTAGATTGTTTTAAAAAATGATAGTAGATTTTAAAAGAAATTAAATGTTTTTAGAATTCTTAATTTTTAATTTTCAGAATTAATTAGAATTTTAATAATAGTTTTTTAGATTTTTTAGATTTAATTAGGGTTTTATTATTTTATTTTTGTTTTTAGAATTAATTAGGATTTTAATAATAGATTAATTAGGGTTTATTAGATTTTAATTAGGTTTAGTGTTTAATTTTCGTTTTAGTTAATTAGATATGATTAGAGGTTAATTAGATTTATTTTGATTTTAGTTTAGATCTTAATTAGTCTTAATCAGTTTCTTAATCTGGATTAATCATTTTGGGCCCAATCAACGAATTATCCATCAAAGCCCAGGTCCAGAAATTCAAATTCAGGTCCAGTTGGAAGCGCCACGTGTCGTATATATAGCTGGCCACGCGTGCGTTTGGGGTCTCTCCACCTCATTGTCTCTCTCTCACCCAGAAGGTGCCACTTGTCCCTTTTCAGACTCTCTCTCTCACCCTGCATGCACACCACATGTGCTCCCCTCAGACTCCCCCAGCCACGCGTCTCGCTCTCCATCACTCCCCTTGCCACCGCATCACATCGCCAGAATCTCACCGTCGGCCATGCAAAGACCGGCGGCCACCGTCCTAACCGCTTCCGACCACCGCTAATCACCGGAAACTGGAAAATTCTCAGAAAATCATTTCCAATCTTCTTCTTCTCCGATCTACCTTCAACCAACCTTCATCCGCAATTCTCCCAAACTCGCCGGAAAATCCACTTCATCCATCGTTCATCATCTTCATCGTGGTCGTGAGCTCTTTTCTCCAGAAATTCATGAAAGCTTCATAGATCCTTCAACGTCATTCCTCAGATTCCAGAAGATCTTCAAGGATCTTCGCAAATTCTGGCCAATCCTTCAAACATCCACGGAAGAAAACTCCAGAAATTTCATCAAGGTCCATCGCGTTCTCCGTTCTTCAAGGATCTTCATGGTTCTTCGTGATTTTCGCGCATCAACGTCATCGCCAGCACCTTCAACGATTTTTCCAGAAACGCATCGATCTTCATCGTTTTCCTCAGATTCACAGTGTTCTTGAGGTGTTTTTCCAGAAACTTTCTTTGACGTTCCTCACCTTCAACCTTCGTAGATCCAAATATTCCAGATCTTCATCATCAAGACTTGTCTAGGTCCCCCAAGATTCAAGAATCTTCATCTCATCAATAACCTCCAGAAATTCTTCCCAGCGTTCATCTTCTTCACCAAGTTCCCCAGGTTTTTCTTCGCTCTTCTTCCTTAAATCCTTACGCCTCCATATCTGTGCAGATTAGCTTGAGATTTATTGTAACGGTTAGGTATTGAATGGATTCATGTGAGAGTTTTAAGTGTTGATTTGGTGAGGCAATGTATGTTAGGGTTGAAAGATTGGATGGAGAGAGGGGTTTCAGAAGGTAAGGTTGAGAGAGTTTGTGAGCGGCACCGTTTAGGGTTCGTGGAAGGAGATGAACAGTGGCGTGAGGGAAAGACTTTAGTTAGTTTAGGGTTTGATGTTTGCTGAAGATGGTTGTATGGGATCCTGGGCCTTAAGCCCAATAGTATCTTGCTGAGCTGTAATCCCTCTGTTTCCATTTGTACCCCCCCCCCCTTGGTTTGAGTATGTTTGGGCCTACCCTAATTGCTACCAGCACCCCCATTGAGGGCCCAAGAGAATTAACAAACAAAATAGGCGTTATTCGCACCCCCAAGGATTTTATTTTTTGTGGTTTTTTCTGGATTGGTTACTGGGCCCAGTGCTTCACTGAGCGCACCCCCCTCCTGGGCCCAGTTGTTTTCTGAAAGTGTATAGAACTGCTTCTACCACCCCCCGGCTCCATTATATTTTAATTGAATTTCTTCTTTTTCCATTATTTGCACATAGTTTGATTAATTCATAAAAAATCTGAAAATGGTCATTTTAATATGGGACTTTTTTCCCCATTTCAATAACTGTTTCAAGAAATTTGTGAGAAAATAAAAATATTATTTTAGGTATTTTCTTTATTTTTTGTGAATATTTTACATTTAGTTGTTTTTTTTAATGAATATAGTTTGTACATAATCTTGTAGATTTTTGTTTAGCTAGCTCCCTTTACATTTTTAGTGCTATTCTTTTTAGAGTAATTAGATATAAACTTGAGCTCCCCCCTTGATTTATTCCATGATTTTATAATTGGATTTTGATTAGTTTTGATTAGATGATATTAGGGTGGTTAGATTAGGGTTGATACATAATATAGGTGCACTTGAACATTTTATTTTTGGGTTTTTTAGATTGAATTAGAGTATGGGACCTATGGGGTATATAGGGTAGATATAGTATTTCCCTTAGCATTAATATTAGGCTTGTAAATATCATATTACTATTTTTAGTATATTTTACCATTGTGTGATTGTTTGGTTTGCCCATTTTTGGGGTTTATTTTGTTGTGTGGGTTTTTTGGGCTTTTGCTTGGGGCATGGGTTTAGTTAGAGCTTGTGGAGCTTGGCAAGGATTAAAGATGAAGTTAAAGATCAATGTTGAAGCTTGAAGATTGCTTGGCTTGCTTGGAGCTGTTTGGAGACCATAGGACATAGAATATAGGAAGAGCCTTAGAGTAGAAATTCTCTTCATAAACATGGATGGTTTCTTTTACCTCCATTCTTCTCAATGATTAAAAGTCTCTCCTTAATACTCACATCCCTCCTTGGGAAGGATTAGTGACTGTATCTAGGAGATAGAACTTTGAGAGAAACAGTCTGTATTATGTTAACTTTCTGTAGGCCACCTTTGGTGTTCAACAAATTGTTTAACATTCAAAATCCTCTTGTAATCATTTCTCTGTTGGAGAGCTTGCTTTGAAGAATCCCTTGAAGATTGAGGATAAAGTACATTGCCTTGAAGACTGATAGAAGAAGGAGCTTGTGCTGTCAGGTTTTGCTGTTTAGAGTTGTTGGTGCTGTTTAGGGCTGTTGATGTATTGTTTGAGTTTCTTGACTGTATTGTTCGTTAATTTTCCCCTTGAGGTTGAGGTGAAGTTGTTTCACTTTGCTCAATGTTTTCTAGGTTCGAGGTTGAGTGGGACTCCCTTGCCTCGCTTGTACTGCTGCATTCATGCATTTTATTGCTTTACTGTATATATGTTGTTGCTTTTCCGTTTATCCCCTTAGGATCTCTGTTTCTCTCTGTGCAAGAGAGAAATATGATAGACATTAGGCTCTCATCCATGCATGCCAACATTAGGGTAGATTTTGATTCCCTTTTTAACCCTAGGTTTTAGAGCTTCTTTCTCTTCTTTCTCAAAATAATCAAAAATACAATAAAAGGATAAAACATCAATAAAAAACAATTCTTGCGTAAAAGACTGTAAACCAATCAAAAGAGTCATTTTTGTCCGCTTGGACCCATAATCAGGAGAAAACCTTTTTCAGAAGGATAAAAAACAGTCAAACAAAATTGTGTCTTTCGTGGCCCGAACTACGTTTGCTCTGATCTTTCATGCTGTATGAAAGTACTTAGGCATAGGATGCGATATCCTAGCGAGCAACCTTCCCCTCCTTTCCCGTAGGTAGGCGAACTACGTTGACCCTGATTTCTCGTTCCAGACGGGAATACGTAGGCATAAAGTGCGATACTTTGCCGAGTCAGTTTATTTTCTTTTAACCCCAGACCTGTAGAATAGATAGAATAACAATCCGTACTAGAAAACAAGCGTGGATCCCGTCGAGTACGACGGACGTGAGGGGTGCTAATACCTTCCCCTTGCGTAACCGACTCCCGAATCGAGGATTTGGTTGCGATGACCATTCCTTTCCCGTCTTTGCGGTAGGTTTACTTCGAGCGTTTCCTTTCCCTCCTTTGGGATAAATAACGCACGGTGGCGACTCTTCTGTTCAGCCGGCGCCGATTTTCGCAGTAGCGACACGGATCAACCGAAGCTGATCTTCTGCTAACCAAAGCAGGCATTCGCTAAATAAAAGCGAGCATCGAACCCGAAGGCCGGATCAACTGAAGTTGATCTTCTGCTATCCAAAGCAGGTATTCGCTAAATAAAATCGAGCATCGAACCCGAAGGCCCGATCAATCGAAGCTGATCTTCTGCTACCAAAGGAGGCATTCGCTAAATAAAAGCAAGCATCGAACCCGAAGGTCGGATCAACCGAACTTGATCTTCTGCTATCCAAAGCAGGCATTCGCTAAATAAAGCGAGCATCGAACCCGAAGGCCCAATCAATCGAAGTTGATCTTCTGCTAACCAAAGCAGGGATTCGCTAAATAAAAGCGAACATCGAACCCAAAGGCCCGATCAACCGAAGCTGATCTTCTGCTAACCAAAGGAGGCATTCGCTTAATAAAAGCGAGAATCGAACCCGAAGGCCCTATCAATAGAAGTTGATCTTCTGCTAATCTAAACAGGCATTCGCTTAATAAAAGTGAGCATCGAACCCGAAGGATAGATCAACCGAAGCTGATCTTCTGCTCCTCGAAGCATGCATTCGCTAAATAAAAGCGAGCATCGAACTCTAAGGCCCGATCAACCGAAGTTGATCTTCTGCTAACCAAAGCAGGCATTCGCTAATTAAAAGGGAGCATCGAACCCGAAGGTCGGATCAACCGAACTTGATCTTCTGCTATCCAAAGCAGGCATTCGCTAAATAAAGCGAGCATCGAACCCGAACGCCCGATCAATCGAAGCTGATCTTCTGCTAACCAAAGCAGGCATTCGCTTAATAAAAGCATGCATCGAACCCGAAGGCCCGTTCAATAGAAGTTGATCTTCTGCTAATCTAAGCAGGCATTCGCTAAATAAAAGTGAGCATCGAACCCGATGGCTGGATCAACCTAAGTTGATCTTCTGCTCCTCGAAGCAGGCATTCGCTAAATAAAAGCGAACATCGAACCTGAAGGCCGGATCAACCGAAGCTGATCTTCTGCTAACCAAAGCAGGCATTCGCTAAATAAAAGCGAGCATCGAACCCGAAGGCTGGATCAACCGAAGCTGGTCTTCTGCTATCCAAAGCGGGCATTCGCTAAATAAAAGAGAGTATCGAACCCGAAGGCCCGATCAACCGAAGCTGATCTTCTGCTACCAAAGCAGGCATTCGGTAAATAAAAGAGAGCATCGAACCCGAAGGCCCGATCAACCGAAGCTGATCTTCTGCTACCAAAGCAGGCATTCGCTAAATAAAAGCAAGCATCGAACCCGAAGGTCGGATCAACCGAACTTGATATTTTGCTATCCAAAGCAGGCATTCGCTAAATAAAGCGAGCATCGAACCCGAAGGCCCGATCAATAGAAGTTGATCTTCTGCAAATCTAAGCAGGCATTCGCTAAATAAAAGTGAGCATCGAAGCCGAAGGCTGGATCAACCGAAGCTGATCTTCTGCTCCTCGAAGCATGCATTCGCTAAATAAAAGCGAGCATCGAACCTGAACGCCGGATCAACCGAAGCTGATCTTCTGCTAACGAAAGCAGGCATTCGCTAAATAAAAGCGAGCATCGAACCCGAAGGCCGGATCAATCGAAGCTGATCTTTTGCTATCCATAGTAGGCACTCGCTAAATAAAAGCGAGCATCGAAGCCGAAGGCCCGATCAACCGAAGTTGATCTTCTGCTAACCAAAGCAGGCATTCGCTAATTAAAAGCGAGCATCGAACCCGAAGGTCGGATCAACCGAAGCAGATCTTCTGCTCCTCGAAGCAGGTATTCGCTAAATAAAGCGAGCATCGAACCTGAAGGCCCGATCAATCGAAGCAGATCTTCTGCTAACCAAAGCAGGCATTCGCTAAATAAAAGCGAGCATCGAACCCGAAGGCCGGATCAACCGAAGCTGATCTTCTGCTATCCAAAGCAGGCATTCGCTACATAAAAGCGAGCATCGAACTCGAAGGCCCGATCAACAGAAGCTGATCTTCTGCTAACCAAAGCAGGCATTCGCTAAATAAAACCAAGCATCGAACCCGAAGGTCGGATCAACCGAACTTGATCTTCTGCTATCCAAAGCAGGCATTCGCTAAATAAAGCGAGCATCGAACCCGAACACCCGATTAATCGAAGCTGATCTTCTGCTAACCAAAGCAGGCATTCGCTAAATAAAAGCGAGCATCGAACCCGAAGGTCGGATCAACCGAAGCTGATATTCTGCTATCCAAAGCAGGCATTCGCAAAATAAAAGCGAGCATCAAACCCAAAGGCCCGATCAACCGAAGCTGATCTTCTACAAACCAAAGCAGGCATTCGCTAAATAAAAGCGAGCATCGAACCCGAAGGTCGGATCAACCGAAGCTGATCTTCTGCTAACCAAAGCAGGCATTCGCTTAATAAAAGCATGCATTGAACCCGAAGGCCCGATCAATAGAAGTTGATCTTCTGCTAATCTAAGCAGGCATTCGCTAAATAAAAGTGAGCATCGAACCCGATGGCTGGATCAACCTAAGCTGATCTTCTGCTCCTCGAAGCAGGCATTTGCTAAATAAAAGCGAGCATCGAACCTGAAGGCCGGATCAACCGAAGCTGATCTTCTGCTAACCAAAGCAGGCATTCGCTAAATAAAAGCGAGCATCGAACCCGAAGGCCGGATCAACCGAAGCTGATCTTCTGCTATCCAAAGCAGGCATTCGCTAAATAAAAGAGAGTATCGAACCCGAAGGCCCGATCAACCGAAGCTGATCTTCTGCTACCAAAGCAGGCATTCGGTAAATAAAAGAGAGCATCGAACCTGAAGGCCCGATCAACCGAAGCTGATCTTCTGCTACCAAAGCAGGCATTCGCTAATTAAAAGCGAGCATCGAACCCGAAGGTCGGATCAACCGAAGCAGATCTTCTGCTCCTCGAAGCAGGTATTCGCTAAATAAAGCGAGCATCGAACCTGAAGGCCCGATCAATCGAAGCAGATCTTCTGCTAACCAAAGCAGGCATTCGCTAAATAAAAGCGAGCATCGAACCCGAAGGCCGGATCAACCGAAGCTGATATTCTGCTATCCAAAGCAGGCATTCGCTACATAAAAGCGAGCATCGAACCCGAAGGCCCGATCAACAGAAGCTGATCTTCTGCTAACCAAAGCAGGCATTCGCTAAATAAAACCAAGCATCGAACCCGAAGGTCGAATCAACCGAACTTGATCTTCTGCTATCCAAAGCAGGCATTCGCTAAATAAAGCGAGCATCGAACCCGAACACCCGATTAATCGAAGCTGATCTTCTGCTAACCAAAGCAGGCATTCGCTAAATAAAAGCGAGCATCGAACCCGAAGGCCGGATCAACTGAAGTTGATCTTCTGCTATCCAAAGCAGGCATTCGCTAAATAAAATCGAGCATCGAACCCGAAGGCCCGATCAATCGAAGCTGATCTTCTGCTACCAAAGGAGGCATTCGCTAAATAAAAGCAAGCATCGAACCCGAAGGTCGGATCAACCGAACTTGATCTTCTGCTATCCAAAGCAGGCATTCGCTAAATAAAGCGAGCATCGAACCCGAAGGCCCGATCAATCGAAGTTGATCTTCTGCTAACCAAAGCAGGGATTCGCTAAATAAAAGCGAACATCGAACCCGAAGGCCCGATCAACCGAAGCTGATCTTCTGCTAACCAAAGGAGGCATTCGCTTAATAAAAGCGAGAATCGAACCCGAAGGCCCTATCAATAGAAGTTGATCTTCTGCTAATCTAAACAGGCATTCGCTCAATAAAAGTGAGCATCGAACCCGAAGGATGGATCAACCGAAGTTGATCTTCTGCTCCTCGAAGCATGCATTCGCTAAATAAAAGCGAGCATCGAACCTGAAGGCCGGATCAACCGAAGCTGATCTTCTGCTAACCAAAGCAGGCATTCGCTAAATAAAAGCGAGCATCGAACCCGAAGGCCCGATCAACCGAAGCTGATCTTCTGCTATCCAAAGCAGGCATTCGCTAAATAAAAGAGAGTATCGAACCCGAAGGCCCGATCAACCGAAGCTGATCTTCTGCTACCAAAGCAGGCATTCGGTAAATAAAAGAGAGCATCGAACCTGAAGGCCCGATCAACCGAAGCTGATCTTCTGCTACCAAAGCAGGCATTCGCTAATTAAAAGCGAGCATCGAACCCGAAGGTCGGATCAACCGAAGCAGATCTTCTGCTCCTCGAAGCAGGTATTCGCTAAATAAAGCGAGCATCGAACCTGAAGGCCCGATCAATCGAAGCAGATCTTCTGCTAACCAAAGCAGGCATTCGCTAAATAAAAGAGAGCATCGAACCCGAAGGCCGGATCAACCGAAGCTGATCTTCTGCTATCCAAAGCAGGCATTCGCTACATAAAAGCGAGCATCGAACCCGAAGGCCCGATCAACAGAAGCTGATCTTCTGCTAACCAAAGCAGGCATTCGCTAAATAAAACCAAGCATCGAACCCGAAGGTCGAATCAACCGAACTTGATCTTCTGCTATCCAAAGCAGGCATTCGCTAAATAAAGCGAGCATCGAACCCGAACACCCGATTAATCGAAGCTGATCTTCTGCTAACCAAAGCAGGCATTCGCTAAATAAAAGCGAGCATCGAACCCGAAGGCCGGATCAACTGAAGTTGATCTTCTGCTATCCAAAGCAGGCATTCGCTAAATAAAATCGAGCATCGAACCCGAAGGCCCGATCAATCGAAGCTGATCTTCTGCTACCAAAGGAGGCATTCGCTAAATAAAAGCAAGCATCGAACCCGAAGGTCGGATCAACCGAACTTGATCTTCTGCTATCCAAAGCAGGCATTCGCTAAATAAAGCGAGCATCGAACCCGAAGGCCCGATCAATCGAAGTTGATCTTCTGCTAACCAAAGCAGGGATTCGCTAAATAAAAGCGAACATCGAACCCGAAGGCCCGATCAACCGAAGCTGATCTTCTGCTAACCAAAGGAGGCATTCGCTTAATAAAAGCGAGAATCGAACCCGAAGGCCCTATCAATAGAAGTTGATCTTCTGCTAATCTAAACAGGCATTCGCTCAATAAAAGTGAGCATCGAACCCGAAGGATGGATCAACCGAAGTTGATCTTCTGCTCCTCGAAGCATGCATTCGCTAAATAAAAGCGAGCATCGAACCCTGAGGCCCGATCAACCGAAGTTGATCTTCTGCTAACCAAAGCAGGCATTCGCTAATTAAAAGGGAGCATCGAACCCGAAGGTCGGATCAGCCGAACTTGATCTTCTGCTATCCAAAGCAGGCATTCGCTAAATAAAGCGAGCATCGAATCCGAACGCCCGATCAATCGAAGCTGATCTTCTGCTAACCAAAGCAGGCATTCGCTTAATAAAAGCTTGCATTGAACCCGAAGGCCCGTTCAATAGAAGTTGATCTTCTGCTAATCTAAGCAGGCATTCGCTAAATAAAAGTGAGCATCGAACCCGATGGCAGGATCAACCTAAGCTGATCTTCTGCTCCTCGAAGCAGGCATTCGCTAAATAAAAGCGAACATCGAACCTGAAGGCCGGATCAACCGAAGCTGATCTTCTGCTAACCAAAGCAGGCATTCGCTAAATAAAAGCGAGCATCGAACCCGAAGGCCGGATCAACCGAAGCTGATCTTCTGCTATCCAAAGCAGGCATTCGCTAAATAAAAGAGAGTATCGAACCCGAAGGCCCGATCAACCGAAGCTGATCTTCTGCTACCAAAGCAGGCATTCGATAAATAAAAGAGAGCATCGAACCCGAAGGCCCGATCAACCGAAGCTGATCTTCTGCTACCAAAGCAGGCATTCGCTAAATAAAAGCAAGCATCGAACCCGAAGGTCGGATCAACCGAACTTGATCTTTTGCTATCCAAAGCAGGCATTCGCTAAATAAAGCGAGCATCGAACCCGAAGGCCCGATCAATAGAAGTTGATCTTCTGCAAATCTAAGCAGGCATTCGCTAAATAAAAGTGAGCATCGAAGCCGAAGGCTGGATCAACCGAAGCTGATCTTCTGCTCCTCGAAGCATGCATTCGCTAAATAAAAGCGAGCATCGAACCTGAACGCCGGATCAACCGAAGCTGATCTTCTGCTATCCAAAGCAGGCATTCGCTAAATAAAAGAGAGTATCGAACCCGAAGGCCCGATCAACCGAAGCTGATCTTCTGCTACCAAAGCAGGCATTCGGTAAATAAAAGAGAGCATCGAACCCGAAGGCCCGATCAACCGAAGCTGATCTGCTGCTACCAAAGCAGGCATTCGCTAATTAAAAGCGAGCATCGAACCCGAAGGTCGGATCAACCGAAGCAGATCTTCTGCTCCTCGAAGCAGGTATTCGCTAAATAAAGCGAGCATTGAACCTGAAGGCCCGATCAATCGAAGCAAATCTTCTGCTAACCAAAGCAGGCATTCGCTAAATAAAAGCGAGCATCGAACCCGAAGGCCGGATCAACCGAAGCTGATCTTCTGCTATCCAAAGCAGGCATTCGCTACATAAAAGCGAGCATCGAACCCGAAGGCCCGATCAACAGAAGCTGATCTTCTGCTAACCAAAGCAGGCATTCACTAAATAAAACCAAGCATCGAACCCGAAGGTCGGATCAACCGAACTTGATCTTCTGCTATCCAAAGCAGGCATTCGCTAAATAAAGCGAGCATCGAACCCGAACACCCGATTAATCGAAGCTGATCTTCTGCTAACCAAAGCAGGAATTCGCTAAATAAAAGCGAGCATCGAACCCGAAGGTCGGATCAACCGAAGCTGATATTCTGCTATCCAAAGCAGGCATTCGCTAAATAAAAGCGAGCATCAAACCCGAAGGCCCGATCAACCGAAGCTGATCTTCTGCAAACCAAAGCAGGCATTCGCTAAATAAAAGCGAGCATCGAACCCGAAGGTCGGATCAACCGAAGCTGATCTTCTGCTAACCAAAGCAGGCATTCGCTTAATAAAATCATGCATTGAACCCGAAGGCCCGATCAATAGAAGTTGATCTTCTGCTAATCTAAGCAGGCATTCGCTAAATAAAAGTGAGCATCGAACCCGATGGCTGGATCAACCTAAGCTGATCTTCTGCTCCTCGAAGCAGGCATTTGCTAAATAAAAGCGAGCATCGAACCTGAAGGCCGGATCAACCGAAGCTGATCTTCTGCTAACCAAAGCAGGCATTCGCTAAATAAAAGCGAGCATCGAACCCGAAGGCCGGATCAACCGAAGCTGATCTTCTGCTATCCAAAGCAGGCATTCGCTAAATAAAAGCGAGCATCGAACCCGAAGGCCGGATCAACTGAAGTTGATCTTCTGCTATCCAAAGCAGGCATTCGCTAAATAAAATCGAGCATCGAACCCGAAGGCCCGATCAATCGAAGCTGATCTTCTGCTACCAAAGGAGGCATTCGCTAAATAAAAGCAAGCATCGAACCCGAAGGTCGGATCAACCGAACTTGATCTTCTGTTATCCAAAGCAGGCATTCGCTAAATAAAGCGAGCATCGAACCCGAAGGCCCGATCAATCGAAGTTGATCTTCTGCTAACCAAAGCAGGGATTCGCTAAATAAAAGCGAACATCGAACCCGAAGGCCCGATCAACCGAAGCTGATCTTCTGCTAACCAAAGGAGGCATTCGCTTAATAAAAGCGAGAATCGAACCCGAAGGCCCTATCAATAGAAGTTGATCTTCTGCTAATCTAAACAGGCATTCGCTCAATAAAAGTGAGCATCGAACCCGAAGGATGGATCAACCGAAGTTGATCTTCTGCTCCTCGAAGCATGCATTCGCTAAATAAAAGCGAGCATCGAACCCTGAGGCCCGATCAACCGAAGTTGATCTTCTGCTAACCAAAGCAGGCATTCGCTAATTAAAAGGGAGCATCGAACCCGAAGGTCGGATCAACCGAACTTGATCTTCTGCTATCCAAAGCAGGCATTCGCTAAATAAAGCGAGCATCGAACCCGAACGCCCGATCAATCGAAGCTGATCTTCTGCTAACCAAAGCAGGCATTCGCTTAATAAAAGCTTGCATTGAACCCGAAGGCCCGTTCAATAGAAGTTGATCTTCTGCTAATCTAAGCAGGCATTCGCTAAATAAAAGTGAGCATCGAACCCGATGGCTGGATCAACCTAAGCTGATCTTCTGCTCCTCGAAGCAGGCATTCGCTAAATAAAAGCGAACATCGAACCTGAAGGCCGGATCAACCGAAGCTGATCTTCTGCTAACCAAAACAGGCATTCGCTAAATAAAAGCGAGCATCGAACCCGAAGGCCGGATCAACCGAAGCTGATCTTCTGCTATCCAAAGCAGGCATTCGCTAAATATAAGAGAGTATCGAACCCGAAGGCCCGATCAACCGAAGCTGATCTTTTGCTACCAAAGCAGGCATTCGATAAATAAAAGAGAGCATCGAACCCGAAGGCCCGATCAACCGAAGCTGATCTTCTGCTACCAAAGCAGGCATTCGCTAAATAAAAGCAAGCATCGAACCCGAAGGTCGGATCAACCGAACTTGATCTTTTGCTATCCAAAGCAGGCATTCGCTAAATAAAGCGAGCATCGAACCCGAAGGCCCGATCAATAGAAGTTGATCTTCTGCAAATCTAAGCAGGCATTCGCTAAATAAAAGTGAGCATCGAAGCCGAAGGCTGGATCAACCGAAGCTGATCTTCTGCTCCTCGAAGCATGCATTCGCTAAATAAAAGCGAGCATCGAACCTGAACGCCGGATCAACCGAAGCTGATCTTCTGCTATCCAAAGCAGGCATTCGCTAAATAAAAGAGAGTATCGAACCCGAAGGCCCGATCAACCGAAGCTGATCTTCTGCTACCAAAGCAGGCATTCGGTAAATAAAAGAGAGCATCGAACCCGAAGGCCCGATCAACCGAAGCTGATCTTCTGCTACCAAAGCAGGCATTCGCTAATTAAAAGCGAGCATCGAACCCGAAGGTCGGATCAACCGAAGCAGATCTTCTGCTCCTCGAAGCAGGTATTCGCTAAATAAAGCGAGCATTGAACCTGAAGGCCCGATCAATCGAAGTAGATCTTCTGCTAACCAAAGCAGGCATTCGCTAAATAAAAGCGAGCATCGAACCCGAAGGCCGGATCAACCGAAGCTGATCTTCTGCTATCCAAAGCAGGCATTCGCTACATAAAAGCGAGCATCGAACCCGAAGGCCCGATCAACAGAAGCTGATCTTCTGCTAACCAAAGCAGGCATTCGCTAAATAAAACCAAGCATCGAACCCGAAGGTCGGATCAACCGAACTTGATCTTCTGCTATCCAAAGCAGGCATTCGCTAAATAAAGCGAGCATCGAACCCGAACACCCGATTAATCGAAGCTGATCTTCTGCTAACCAAAGCAGGCATTCGCTAAATAAAAGCGAGCATCGAACCCGAAGGTCGGATCAACCGAAGCTGATATTCTGCTATCCAAAGCAGGCATTCGCTAAATAAAAGCGAGCATCAAACCCGAAGGCCCGATCAACCGAAGCTGATCTTCTGCAAACCAAAGCAGGCATTCGCTAAATAAAAGCGAGCATCGAACCCGAAGGTCGGATCAACCGAAGCTGATCTTCTGCTAACCAAAGCAGGCATTCGCTTAATAAAAGCATGCATTGAACCCGAAGGCCCGATCAATAGAAGTTGATCTTCTGCTAATCTAAGCAGGCATTCGCTAAATAAAAGTGAGCATCGAACCCGATGCCTGAATCAACCTAAGCTGATCTTCTGCTCCTCGAAGCAGGCATTTGCTAAATAAAAGCGAGCATCGAACCTGAAGGCCGGATCAACCGAAGATGATCTTCTGCTAACCAAAGCAGGCATTCGCTAAATAAAAGCGAGCATCGAACCCGAAGGCCGGATCAACCGAAGCTGATCTTCTGCTATCCAAAGCAGGCATTCGCTAAATAAAAGAGAGTATCGAACCCGAAGGCCCGATCAACCGAAGCTGATCTTCTGCTACCAAAGCAGGCATTCGGTAAATAAAAGAGAGCATCGAACCCGAAGGCCCGATCAACCGAAGCTGATCTTCTGCTACCAAAGCAGGCATTCGCTAAATAAAAGCAAGCATCGAACCCGAAGGTCGGATCAACCGAACTTGATCTTTTGCTATCCAAAGAAGGCATTCGCTAAATAAAGCGAGCATCGAACCCGAAGGCCCGATCAATAGAAGTTGATCTTCTGCAAATCTAAGCAGGCATTCGCTAAATAAAAGTGAGCATCGAAGCCGAAGGCTGGATCAACCGAAGCTGATCTTCTGCTCCTCGAAGCATGCATTCGCTAAATAAAAGCGAGCATCGAACCTGAACGCCGGATCAACCGAAGCTGATCTTCTGCTAACGAAAGCAGGCATTCGCTAAATAAAAGCGAGCATCCAACCCGAAGGCCGGATCAATCGAAGCTGATCTTTTGCTATCCATAGTAGGCATTCGCTAAATAAAAGCGAGCATCGAACCCGAAGGCCCGATCAACCGAAGTTGATCTTCTGCTAACCAAAGCAGGCATTCGCTAATTAAAAGCGAGCAACGAACCCGAAGGTCGGATCAACCGAAGCAGATCTTCTGCTCCTCGAAGCAGGTATTCGCTAAATAAACCGAGCATCGAACCTGAAGGCCCGATCAATCGAAGCAGATCTTCTGCTAACCAAAGCAGGCATTCGCTAAATAAAAGCGAGCATCGAACCCGAAGGCCGGATCAACCGAAGTTGATCTTCTGCTATCCAAAGCAGGCATTCGCTACATAAAAGCGAGCATCGAACCCGAAGGCCCGATCAACAGAAGCTGATCTTCTGCTAACCAAAGCAGGCATTCGCTAAATAAAACCAAGCATCGAACCCGAAGGTCGGATCAACCGAACTTGATCTTCTGCTATCCAAAGCTGGCATTCGCTAAATAAAGCGAGCATCGAACCCGAACACCCGATTAATCGAAGCTGATCTTCTGCTAACCAAAGCAGGCATTCGCTAAATAAAAGCGAGCATCGAACCCGAAGGTCGGATCAACCGAAGCTGATATTCTGCTATCCAAAGCAGGCATTCGCTAAATAAAAGCGAGCATCAAACCCGAAGGCCCGATCAACCGAAGCTGATCTTCTGCAAACCAAAGCAGGCATTCGCTAAATAAAAGCGAGCATCGAACCCGAAGGTCGGATCAACCGAAGCTGATCTTTTGCTCCTTGAAGCAGGCATTTGCTAAATAAAAGCGAGCATCGAACCTGAAGGCCGAATCAACCGAAGCTGATCTTCTGCTAACGAAAGAAGGCATTCGCTAAATAAAAGAGAGCATGGAACCCGAAGGCCGGATCAACTGAAGCTGATCTTCTGCTATCCAAAGCAGGCATTCGCTAAATAAAAGCGAGCATCGAACCCGAAGGCCGGATCAACCGAAGTTGATCTTCTGCTCACCAAAGCAGGAATTCGCTAAATAAAAGCGAGCATCGAACCCGAAGGTCGGATCAACCGAAGCTGATCTTCTGCTAACCAAAGCAGGCATTCGCTTAATAAAAGCATGCATCAAACCCGAAGGCCTGATCAATAGAATTTGATCTTCTTCTAATCTAAGCAGGCAGTCGCTAAATAAAAGTGAGCATCGAACCCGATGGCTGGATCAACCTAAGTTGATCTTCTGCTCCTCGAAGCCGGCATTCGCTAAATAAAAGCAAGCATCGAACCTGAAGGCTGGATCAACCGAAGCTGATCTTCTGCTAACCAAAGCAGGCATTCGCTAAATAAAAGCGAGCATGGAACCCGAAGGCCGGATCAACCGAAGCTGATCTTCTGCTATCCAAAGCAGGCATTCGCTAAATAAAAGCGAGCATCAAATCCGAAGGCCCGATCAACCGAAGCTGATCTTATGCTACCAAAGTAGGCATTCACTAAATAAAAGCGAGCATCGAACCCGAAGTTCAGATCAACCGAAGCTGATCTTCTGCTAACCAAAGCAGGCATTCGCTAAATAAAAGCAAGCATCGAACCCGAAGGCCGGATCAACCGAAGCTGATCTTCTGCTATCCAAAGCAGGCATTCCCTAAATAAAAGAGAGCATCGAACCCGAAGGCCCGATCAACCGAAGCTGAACTTCTGCTAACCAAAGCAGGCATTCGCTTAATAAAAGCGAGTATCGAACCCGAAGGCACGATCAACAAAAGCTGATCTTCTGCTAATCTAAGCAGGCATTCGATAAATAAAAGTGAGCATCGAACCCGAAGGCTGGATCAACCGAAGCTGATCTTCTGCTCCTCGAAGCAGGCATTCGCTAAATAAAAGCTAGCATCGAACCTGAAGGCCGAATCAACTGAAGCTGATCTTCTGCTAACGAAAGAAGGCATTCGCTAAATAAAAGCGAGCATGGAACCCGAAGGCCGGATCAACCGAAGCTGATCTTCTGCTATCCAAAGCAGGCATTCGCTAAATAAAAGCGAGCATCGAACCCGAAGGCCGGATCAACCGAAGCTGATCTTCTGCTACCAAAGCAGGCATTCGGTAAATAAAAGAGAGCATCGAACCCGAAGGCCCGATCAACCGAAGTTGATCTTCTGCTACCAAAGCAGGCATTCGCTAAATAAAAGCAAGCATCGAACCCGAAGGTCGGATCAACCAAACTTGATCTTTTGCTATCCAAAGAAGGCATTCGCTAAATAAAGCGAGCATCGAACCCGAAGGCCCGATCAATAGAAGTTGATCTTCTGCAAATCTAAGCAGGCATTCGCTAAATAAAAGTGAGCATCGAAGCCGAAGGCTGGATCAACCGAAGCTGATCTTCTGCTCCTCGAAGCATGCATTCGCTAAATAAAAGCGAGCATCGAACCTGAACGCCGGATCAACCGAAGCTGATCTTCTGCTAACGAAAGCAGGCATTCGCTAAATAAAAGCGAGCATCGAACCCGAAGGCCGGATCAATCGAAGCTGATCTTTTGCTATCTATAGTAGGCATTCGCTAAACAAAAGCGAGCATCGAACCCGAAGGCCCGATCAACCGAAGTTGATCTTCTGCTAACCAAAGCAGGCATTCGCTAATTAAAAGCGAGCATCGAACCCGAAGGTCGGATCAACCGAAGCAGATCTTCTGCTCCTCGAAGCAGGTATTCGCTAAATAAACCGAGCAGGCATTCCTGAAGGCCCGATCAATCGAAGCAGATCTTCTGCTAACCAAAGCAGGCATTCGCTAAATAAAAGCGAGCATCGAACCCGAAGGCTGGATCAACCGAAGCTGATCTTCTGCTCCTCGAAAGAGGCATTCGCTATATAAAAGCGAGCATCAAACCTGAAGGCCAGATCAACCGAAGCTGATCTTCTGCTAACCAAAGCAGGCATTCGCTAAATAAAAGAGAGCATTGAACCCGAAGGCCTGATCAACCAAAGCTGATCTTCTGCTATCCAAATTAGGCATTCGCTAAATAAAAGCGAGCATCGAACCCGAAGGACGGATCAACCGAAGTTGATCTTCTGCTATCCAAAGCAGGCATTCGCTACATAAAAGCGAGCATCGAACCCGAAGGCCCGATCAACAGAAGCTGATCTTCTGCTAACCAAAGCAGGCATTCGCTAAATAAAACCAAGCATCGAACCCGAAGGTCGGATTAACCGAACTTGATCTTCTGCTATCCAAAGCTGGCATTCGCTAAATAAAGCGAGCATCGAACCCGAACACCCGATTAATCGAAGCTGATCTTCTGCTAACCAAAGCAGGCATTCGCTAAATAAAAGCGAGCATCGAACCCGAAGGTCGGATCAACCGAAGCTGATATTCTGCTATCCAAAGCAGGCATTCGCTAAATAAAAGCGAGCATCAAACCCGAAGGCCCGATCAACCGAAGCTGATCTTCTGCAAACCAAAGCAGGCATTCGCTAAATAAAAGCGAGCATCGAACCCGAAGGTCGGATCAACCGAAGTTGATCTTCTGCTAACCAAAGCAGGCATTCGCTTAATAAAAGCATGCACTGAACCCGAAGGCCCGATCAATAGAAGTTGATCTTCTGCTAATCTAAGCAGGCATTCGCTAAATAAAAGTGAGCATCGAACCCAAAGGCTGGATCAACCTAAGCTGATCTTCTGCTCCTTGAAGTAGGCATTTGCTAAATAAAAGCGAGCATCGAACCTGAAGGCCGAATCAACCGAAGCTGATCTTCTGCTAACGAAAGAAGGCATTCGCTAAATAAAAGCGAGCATGGAACATGAAGGCCGGATCAACTGACGCTGATCTTCTGCTATCCAAAGCAGGCATTCGCTAAATAAAAGCGAGCATCGAACCCGAAGGCCGGATCAACCGAAGTTGATCTTCTGCTCACCAAAGCAGGCATTCGCTAAATAAAAGCGAGCATTGAACCCGAAGGTCGGATCAACCGAAGCTGATCTTCTGCTAACCAAAGCAGGCATTCGCTTAATAAAAGCATGCATCAAACCCGAAGGCCTGATCAATAGAATTTGATCTTCTTCTAATCTAAGCAGGCAGTCGCTAAATAAAAGTGAGCATCGAACCCGATGGCTGGATCAACCTAAGCTGATCTTCTGCTCCTCGAAGCCGGCATTCGCTAAATAAAAGCGAGCATCGAACCTGAAGGCCGGATCAACCGAAGCTGATCTTCTGCTAACCAAAGCAGGCATTCGCTAAATAAAAGCGAGCATCGAACCCGAAGGCCGGATCAACCGAAGCTGATCTTCTGCTATCCAAAGCAGGCATTCGCTAAATAAAAGCGAGCATCAAATCCGAAGGCCCGATCAACCGAAGCTGATCTTATGCTACCAAAGTAGGCATTCACTAAATAAAAGCGAGCATCGAACCCGAAGGTCGGATCAACCGAAGCTGATCTTCTGCTAACCAAAGTAGGCATTCGCTAAATAAAAGCAAGCATCGAACCCGAAGGCCGGATCAACCGAAGCTGATCTTCTGCTATCGAAAGCAGGCATTCCCTAAATAAAAGAGAGCATCGAACCCGAAGGCCCGATCAACCGAAGCTGAACTTCTGCTAACCAAAGCAGGCATTCGCTTAATAAAAGCGAGTATCGAACCCGAAGGCACGATCAACAAAAGCTGATCTTCTGCTAATCTAAGCAGGCATTCGATAAATAAAAGTGAGCATCGAACCCGAAGGCTGGATCAACCGAAGCTGATCTTCTGCTCCTCGAAGCAGGCATTCGCTAAATAAAAGCTAGCATCGAACCTGAAGGCCGAATCAACCGAAGCTGATCTTCTGCTAACGAAAGAAGGCATTCGCTATATAAAAGCGAGCATGGAACCCGAAGGCCGGATCAACCGAAGCTGATCTTCTGCTATCCAAAGCAGGCATTCGCTAAATAAAAGCGAGCATCGAACCCGAAGGCCGGATCAACCGAAGTTGATCTTCTGCTCACCAAAGCAGGCATTCGATAAATAAAAGCGAGCATTGAACCCGAAGGTCGGATCAACCGAAGCTGATCTTCTGCTAACCAAAGCAGGCATTCGCTTAATAAAAGCATGCATCAAACCCGAAGGCCTGATCAATAGAATTTGATCTTCTTCTAATCTAAGCAGGCAGTCGCTAAATAAAAGTGAGCATCGAACCCGATGGCTGGATCAACCTAAGCTGATCTTCTGCTCCTCGAAGCCGGCATTCGCTAAATAAAAGCGAGCATCGAACCTGAAGGCCGGATCAACCGAAGCTGATCTTCTGCTAACCAAAGCAGGCATTCGCTAAATAAAAGCGAGCATCGAACCCGAAGGCCGGATCAACCGAAGCTGATCTTCTGCTATCCAAAGCAGGCATTCGCTAAATAAAAGCGAGCATCAAACCCGAAGGCCCGATCAACCGAAGCTGAACTTCTGCTAACCAAAGCAGGCATTCTCTTAATAAAAGCGAGTATCGAACCCGAAGGCACGATCAACAAAAGCTGATCTTCTGCTAATCTAAGCAGGCATTCGATAAATAAAATTGAGCATCGAACCCGAAGGCTGGATCAACCGAAGTTGATCTTCTGCTCCTCGAAGCAGGCATTCGCTAAATAAAAGCGAGCATCGAACCTGAAGGTCGGATCAACCGAAGCTGGTCTTCTGCTAATGAAAGAAGGCATTCGCTAAATAAAAGCGAGCATGGAACCCGAAGGCCGGATCAACCGAAGCTGATCTTCTGCTATCCAAAGCAGGCATTCGTTAAATAAAAGCGAGCATCAAACCAGAAGGCACGATCAACCGAAGCTGATCTTCTGCTAACCAAAGTAGACATTCGCTAAATAAAAGCGAGCATCAAACCCGAAGGCCGGATCAACCGAAGCTGATATTCTGCTCCTCGAAGCAAGCATTCGCTAAGTAAAAGCTAGCATCGAACCCGAAGGTCAGATCAAGTGAAGCAGATCTTCGCTAAATAAAAGCGAGCATCAAACCCGAAGGCCCGATCAACAGAAGTTGATCTTCTGCTAATCTAAGAAGGCATTCGCTAAATAAAACCGAGCATCGAACCCGAATGCTGGAGCAATCGAAGCTGATCTTCTGCTAACCAAAACAGATCTTCGCTAAATAAAAGCGTGCATCGAACCTGAAGGCAGGATCAACCGAAGTTGATCTTCTGCTAATCGAAGCAGGCATTCGCTAAATAAAAGTGAGCATCGAACCCGAAGGCCGGATAAACCGAAGCTGATCTTCTGCTATCCAAAGCAGGCAATCGCTAAATAAAAGAGAGCATCGAACCCGAAGGCCCGATCAACCGAAGCTGATCTTCAGCTAACCAAAGCAAGCATTCACTAAATAAAAGCAAGCATCGAACCCGAAAGTCGGATCAACCGAAGCTGATCTTCTGCTATCCAAAGCAGGCATTCGCTTAATAAAAGCAAGCATCGAACCCGAAAGTCGGATCAACCGAAGCTGATCTTCTGCTATCCAAAGCAGGCATTCGCTAAATAAAAGAGAGCATCGAACCCGAAGGCCCGATCAACCGAAGCTGATCTTCTGCTATCCAAAGCAGCCATTCGCTTAATAAAAGCGAGTATCGAACCCGAAGGTCCGATCAATAGAAGCTGATCTTTTGCTAATCTAAGCAGGCATTCGCTAAATAAAAGTGAGCATCGAACCCGAAGGTCGGATCAACCGAAGCTGATCTTCTGCTAACCAAAGCAGGCATTCGCTTAATAAAAGCATGCATCGAACCCGAAGGCCCATTCAATAGAAGTTGATCTTCTGCTAATCTAAGCAGGCATTCGCTAAATAAAAGTGAGCATCGAACCCGATGGCTGGATCAACCTAAGCTGATCTTCTGCTCCTCGAAGCAGGCATTCGCTAAATAAAAGCGAACATCGAACCTGAAGGTCGGATCAACCGAAGCTGATCTTCTGCTAACCAAAGCAGGCATTCGCTAAATAAAAGCGAGCATCGAACCTGAAGGCCGGATCAACCGAAGCTGATCTTCTGGTATCCAAAGCAGGCATTCGCTAAATAAAAGAGAGTATCGAACCCGAAGGCCCGATCAACCGAAGCTGATCTTCTGCTACCAAAGCAGGCATTCGGTAAATAAAAGAGAGCATCGAACCCGAAGGCCCGATCAACCGAAGTTGTTCTTCTGCTACCAAAGCAGGCATTCGCTAAATAAAAGCAAGCATCGAACCCGAAGGTCGGATCAACCGAACTTGATCTTCTGCTATCCAAAGCAGGCATTCGCTAAATAAAGCGATCATCGAACCCGAAGGCCCGATCAATAGAGGTTGATCTTCGGCAAATCTAAGCAGGCATTTGCTAAATAAAAGTGAGCATTGAACCCGAATGCTGGAGCAAACGAAGCTGATCTTGTGCTAACCAAAACAGATATTCGCTAAATAAAAGCGTGCATCGAACCTGAAGGCAGGATCAACCGAAGCTGATCTTCTGCTAATCGAAGCAGGCATTCGCTAAATAAAAGTGAGCATCGAACCCGAAGGCCGGATAAACCGAAGCTGATCTTCTGCTATCCAAAGCAGGCAATCGCTAAATAAAAGAGAGCATCGAACCCGAAGGCCCGATCAACCGAAGCTGATCTTCAGCTAACCAAAGCAAGCTTTCACAAAATAAAAGCAAGCATCGAACCCGAAAGTCGGATCAACCGAAGCTGATCTTCTGCTATCCAAAGCAGGCATTCGCTAAATAAAAGAGAGCATCGAACCCGAAGGCCCGATCAACAGAAGCTGATCTTCTGCTATCCAAAGCAGGCATTCGCTTAATAAAAGCAAGAATCGAACCCGAAAGTCGGATCAACCGAAGCTGATCTTCTGCTATCCAAAGCAGGCATTCGCTAAATAAAAGAGAGCATCGAACCCGAAGGCCCGATCAACCGAAGCTGATCTTTTGCTATCCAAAGCAGGCATTCGCTTAATAAAAGCGAGTATCGAACCCGAAGGTCCGATCAATAGAAGCTGATCTTCTGCTAATCTAAGCAGGCATTCGCTAAATAAAAGTGAGCATCGAACCCGAAGGTCGGATCAACCGAAGTTGATCTTCTGCTAACCAAAGCAGGCATTCGCTTAATAAAAGCATGCATCGAACCCGAAGGCCCGTTCAATAGAAGTTGATCTTCTGCTAATCTAAGCAGGCATTCGCTAAATAAAAGTGAGCATCGAACCCGATGGCTGGATCAACCTAAGCTGATCTTCTGCTCCTCGAAGCAGGCATTCGCTAAATAAAAGCGAACATCGAACCTGAAGGCCGGATCAACCGAAGCTGATCTTCTGCTAACCAAAGCAGGCATTCGCTAAATAAAAGCGAGCATCGAACCCGAAGGCCGGATCAACCGAAGCTGATCTTCTGCTATCCAAAGCAGGCATTCGCTAAATAAAACAGAGTATCGAACCCGAAGGCTCGATCAACCGAAGCTGATCTTCTGCTACCAAAGCAGGCATTCGATAAATAAAAGAGAGCATCGAACCCGAAGGCCTGATCAACCGAAGCTGATCTTCTGCTACCAAAGCAGGCATTCGCTAAATAAAAGCAAGCATCGAACCCGAAGGTCGGATCAACCGAACTTGATCTTCTGCTATCCAAAGCAGGCATTCGCTAAATACAGCGAGCATCGAACCCGAAGGCCCGATCAATAGAAGTTGATCTTATGCAAATCTAAGCAGGCATTTGCTAAATAAAAGTGAGCATCGAAGCCGAAGGCTGGATCAACCGAAGCTGATCTTCTGCTCCTCGAAGCATGCATTCGCTAAATAAAAGCGAGCATCGAACCTGAACGCCGGATCAACCGAAGCTGATCTTCTGCTAAAGAAAGCAGGCATTCGCTAAATAAAAGCGTGCATCGAACCCGAAGGCCGGATCAATCGAAGCTGATCTTTTGCTATCCATAGTAGGCATTCGCTAAATAAAAGCGAGCATCGAACCCGAAGGCCCGATCAACCGAAGTTGATCTTCTGCTAACCAAAGCAGGCATTCGCTAATTAAAAGCGAGCATCGAACCCGAAGGTTGGATCAACCGAAGCAGATCTTCTGCTCCTCGAAGCAGGTATTCGCTAAATAAAGCGAGCATCGAACCTGAAGGCCCGATCAATCGAAGCAGATCTTCTGCTAACCAAAGCAGGCATTCGCTAAATAAAAGCGAGCATCGAACCCGTAGGCCGGATCAACTGAAGTTGATCTTCTGCTATCCAAAGCAGACATTCGCTACATAAAAGCGAGCATCGAACCCGAAGGCCCGATCAACAGAAGCTGATCTTCTGCTAACCAAAGCAGGCATTCGCTAAATAAAACCAAGCATCGAACCCGAAGGTCGGATCAACCGAACTTGATCTTCTGCTATCCAAAGCAGGCATTCGCTAAATAAAGCGAGCATCGAACCCGAAGGTCGGATCAACCGAAGCTGATATTCTGCTATTCAAAGCAGGCATTCGCTAAATAAAAGCGAGCATCAAACCCGAAGGCCCGATCAACCGAAGCTGATCTTCTGCAAACCAAAGCAGGCATTCGCTAAATAAAAGCGAGCATCGAACCCGAAGGTCGGATCAACCGAAGCTGATCTTCTGCTAACCAAAGCAGGCATTCGCTTAATAAAAGCATGCATTGAACCCGAAGGCCCGATCAATAGAAGTTGATCTTCTGCTAATCTAAGCAGGCATTCGCTAAATAAAAGTGAGCATCGAACCCGAAGGCTGGATCAACCTAAGCTGATCTTCTGCTCCTTGAAGCAGGCATTTGCTAAATAAAAGCGAGCATCGAACCTGAAGGCCGGATCAACCGAAGCTGATCTTCTGCTACCAAAGCAGGCATTCGGTAAATAAAAGAGAGCATCGAACCCGAAGGCCCGATCAACCGAAGTTGTTCTTCTGCTACCAAAGCAGGCATTCGCTAAATAAAAGCAAGCATTGAACCCGAAGGTCGGATCAACTGAAGCAGATATTCGCTAAATAAAAGCGAGCATCAAACCCGAAGGCCCGATCAACAGAAGTTGATCTTCTGCTAATCTAAGAAGGCATTCGCTAAATAAAACCGAGCATCGAACCTGAATGCTGGAGCAACCGAAGCTGATCTTCTGCTAACCAAAACAGATATTCGCTAAATAAAAGCGTGCATCGGACCTGAAGGCAGGATCAATCGAAGCTGATCTTCTGCTAATTGAAGCAGGCATTCGCTAAATAAAAGTGAGCATCGAACCCGAAGGACGGATAAACCGAAGCTGATCTTCTGCTATCCAAAGCAGGCAATCGCTAAATAAAAGAGAGCATCGAACCCGAAGGCCCGATCAACCGAAGCTGATCTTCAGCTAACCAAAGCAAACATTCACTAAATAAAAGCAAGCATCGAACCCGAAAGTCGGATCAACCGAAGCTGATCTTCTGCTATCCAAAGCAGGCATTCGCTAAATAAAAGAGAGCATCGAACCCGAAGGCCCGATCAACCGAAGCTGATCTTCTGCTATCCAAAGCAGGCATTCTCTTAATAAAAGCAAGCATCGAACCCGAAAGTCGGATCAACCGAAGCTGATCTTCTGCTATCCAAAGCAGGCATTCACTAAATAAAAGAGAGCATCGAACCCGAAGGCCCGATCAACCGAAGCTGATCTTCTGCTATCCAAAGCAGGCATTCGCTTAATAAAAGCGAGTATCGAACCCGAAGGTCCAATCAATAGAAGCTGATCTTCTGCTAATCTAAGCAGGCATTCGCTAAATAAAAGTGAGCATCAAACCCGAAGGTCGGATCAACCGAAGCTGATCTTTTGCTAACCAAAGCAGGCATTCGCTTAATAAAAGCATGCATCGAACCCGAAGGCCCGTTCAATAGAAGTTGATCTTCTGCTAATCTAAGCAGGCATTCGCTAAATAAAAGTGAGCATCGAACCCGATGGCTGGATCAACCTATGCTGATCTTCTGCTCCTCGAAGCAGGCATTCGCTAAATAAAAGCGAACATCGAACCTGAAGGCCGGATCAACCGAAATTGATCTTCTGCTAACCAAAGCAGGCATTCGCTAAATAAAAGCGAGCATCGAACCCGAAGGCCGGATCAACCGAAGCTGATCTTCTGCTATCCAAAGCAGGCATTCGCTAAATAAAAGAGAGTATCGAACCCGAAGGCTCGATCAACCGAAGCTGATCTTCTGCTACCAAAGCAGGCATTCGATAAATAAAAGAGAGCATTGAACCCGAAGGCCCGATCAACCGAAGCTGATCTTCTGCTACCAAAGCAGGCATTCGCTAAATAAAAGCAAGCATCGAACCCGAAGGTCGGATCAACCGAACTTGATCTTCTGCTATCCAAAGCAGGCATTCGCTAAATACAGCGAGCATCGAACCCGAAGGCCCGATCAATAGAAGTTGATCTTCTGCAAATCTAAGCAGGCATTTGCTAAATAAAAGTGAGCATCGAAGCCGAAGCTGATCTTCTGCTCCTCGAAGCATGCATTCGCTAAATAAAAGCGAGCATCGAACCTGAACGCCGGATCAACCGAAGCTGATCTTCTGCTAAAGAAAGCAGGCATTCGCTAAATAAAAGCGTGCATCGAACCCGAAGGCCGGATCAATCGAAGCTGATCTTTTGCTATCCATAGTAGGCATTCGCTAAATAAAAGCGAGCATCGAACCCGAAGGCCCGATCAACCGAAGTTGATCTTCTGCTAACCAAAGCAGGCATTCGCTAATTAAAAGCGAGCATCGAACCCGAAGGTTGGATCAACCGAAGCAGATCTTCTGCTCCTCGAAGCAGGTATTCGCTAAATAAAGCGAGCATCGAACCTGAAGGCCCGATCAATCGAAGCAGATCTTCTGCTAACCAAAGCAGGCATTCGCTAAATAAAAGCGAGCATCGAACACGTAGGCCGGATCAACCGAAGCTGATCTTCTGCTATCCAAAGCAGACATTCGCTACATAAAAGCGAGCATCGAACCCGAAGGCCCGATCAACAGAAGCTGATCTTCTGCTAACCAAAGCAGGCATTCGCTAAATAAAACCAAGCATCGAACCCGAAGGTCGGATCAACCGAACTTGATCTTCTGCTATCCAAAGCAGGAATTCGCTAAATAAAGCGAGCATCGAACCCGAACGCCCGATTAATCGAAGCTGATCTTCTGCTAACCAAAGCAGGCATTCGCTAAATAAAAGCGAGCATCGAACCCGAAGGTCGGATCAACCGAAGCTGATATTCTGCTATCCAAAGCAGGCATTCGCTAAATAAAAGCGAGCATCAAACCCGAAGGCCCGATCAACCGAAGCTGATCTTCTGCGAACCAAAGCAGGCATTCGCTAAATAAAAGCGAGCATCGAACCCGAAGGTCGGATCAACCGAAGCTGATCTTCTGCTAACCAAAGCAGGCATTCGCTTAATAAAAGCATGCATTGAACCCGAAGGCCCGATCAATAGAAGTTGATCTTCTGCTAATCTAAGCAGGCATTCGCTAAATAAAAGTGAGCATCGAACCCGAAGGCTGGATCAACCTAAGCTGATCTTCTGCTCCTTGAAGCAGGCATTTGCTAAATAAAAGCGAGCATCGAACCTGAAGGCCGGATCAATCGAAGCTGATCTTCTGCTAACGAAAGAAGTCATTCGCTAAATAAAAGCGAGCATGGTACCCGAAGGCCGGATCAACCGAAGTTGATCTTCTGCTATCCAAAGCAGGCATTCGCTAAGTAAAAGAGAGCATCGAACCCGAAGGCCGGATCAACCGAAGTTTATCTTCTGCTCACCAAAGCAGGCATTCGCTAAATAAAAGCGAGCATCGAACCCGAAGGTCGGATCAACCGAAGATGATCTTCTGCTAACCAAAGCAGGCATTCGCTTAATAAAAGCATGCATCGAACCCGAAGGCCTGATCAATAGAATTTGATCTTCTTCTAATCTAAGCAGGCAGTCGCTAAATAAAAGTGAGCATCGAACCTGATGGCTGGATCAACCTAAGCTGATCTTCTGCTCCTCGAAGCCGGCATTCGCTAAATAAAAGCGAGCATCGAACCTGAAGGCCGGAACAACCGAAGCTGATCTTCTACTAACCAAAGCAGGCATTCGCTAAATAAAAGCGAGCATCGAACCCGAAGGCCGGATCAACCGAAGCTGATCTTCTACTATCCAAAGCAGGCATTCGCTAAATAAAAGCGAGCATCAAATCCGAAGGCCCGATCAACCGAAGCTGATCTTATGCTACCAAAGCAGGCATTCACTAAATAAAAGCAAGCATCGAACCCGAAGGTCGGATCAACCGAAGCTGATATTCTGCTAACCAAAGCAGGCATTCGCTAAATAAAAGCAAGCATCGAACCCGAAGGCCGGATCAACCGAAGCTGATCTTCTGCTATCAAAGCAAGCATTCCCTAAATAAAAGAGAGCATCGAACCCGAAGGCCCGATCAACCGAAGCTGAACTTCTGCTAACCAAAGCAGGCATTCGCTTAATAAAAGCGAGTATGGAACCCGAAGGCACGATCAACAAAAGCTGATCTTCTGCTAATCTAAGCAAGCATTCGATAAATAAAAGTGAGCATCGAACCCGAAGGCTGGATCAACCGAAGCTGATCTTCTGCTCCTCGAAGCAGGCATTCGCTAAATAAAAGCGAGCATCGAACCTGAAGGTCGGATCAACCGAAGCTGATCTTCTGCTAACGAAAGAAGGCATTCGCTAAATAAAAGCGAGCATGGAACCCGAAGGCCGGATCAACCGAAGCTGATCTTCTGCTATCCAAAGCAGGCATTCGTTAAATAAAAGCGAGCATCGAACCAGAAGGCCCGATCAACCGAAGCTGATCTTCTGCTAACCAAAGCAGACATTCGCTAAATAAAAGCGAGCATCAAACCCGAAGGCCGGATCAACCAAAGCTGATATTCTGCTCCTCGAAGCAAGCATTCGCTAAGTAAAAGCTAGCATCGAACCCGAAGGTCGGATCAACTGAAGCAGATCTTCGCTAAATAAAAGCGAGCATCAAACCCGAAGGCCCGATCAACAGAAGTGGATCTTCTACTAACCTAAGAAGGCATTCGCTAAATAAAACCAAGCACCGAACCCGAATGCTGGAGCAACCGAAGCTGATCTTCTGCTAACCAAAGCAGATATTCGCTAAATAAAAGCGTGCATCGAACCTGAAGGCAGGATCAATCGAAGCTGATCTTCTGCTAATCGAAGCAGGCATTCGCTAAATAAAAGTGAGCATCGAACCCGAAGGCCGGATAAACCGAAGCTGATCTTCTGCTATCCAAAGCAGGCAATCGCTAAATAAAAGAGAGCATCGAACACGAAGGCCCGATCAACCGAAGCTGATCTTCAGCTAACCAAAGCAAGCATTCACTAAATAAAAGCAAGCATCGAACCCGAAAGTCGGATCAACCGAAGCTGATCTTCTGCTATCCAAAGCAGGCATTCGCTAAATAAAAGAGAGCATCGAACCCGAAGGCCCGATCAACCGAAGCTGATCTTCTGCTATCCAAAGCAGGCATTCGCTTAATAAAAGCAAGCATCGAACCCGAAAGTCGGATCAACCGAAGATGATCTTCTGCTATCCAAAGCAGGCATTCGCTAAATAAAAGAGAGCATCGAACCCGAAGGCCCGATCAACCGAAGCTGATCTTCTGCTATCCAAAGCACGCATTCGCTTAATAAAAGCGAGTATCGAACCCGAAGGTCCGATCAATAGAAGCTGATCTTCTGCTAATCTAAGCAGGCATTCGCTAAATAAAAGTGAGCATCGAACCCAAAGGATGGATCACCCGAAGCTAATCTTTTGCTCCTCGAAGCAGGCATTTGCAAAATAAAAGCGAGCATCGAACCTGAAGGCCGGATCAACCAAAGCTGATCTTCTGCTAACGAAAGCAGGCATTCGCTAAATAAAAGCGAGCATCGAACCCGAAGGCCGGATCAACCGAAGCTGATCTTCTGCTCCTCAAAGCAAGCATTCGCTAAATAAAATCGAGCATCGAACCCGAAGGCCGGATCAACCGAAGCTGATCTTCTCCTAACCAAAGCAGGCATTTGCTAAATAAAAGCGAGAATCAAACCCGAAGGCCGGATCAACCGAAGCTGATGTTCTGCTATCCAAAGCAGGCATTTCCTAAATAAAAGCACCATAGCAGGCATTCGCTAAATAAAAGCGAGCATCGAACCCGAATGCCGGATCAACCGAAGCTGATCATCTGCTACCCAAAGCAGGCATTCGCTAAATAAAACCGAGCATCGAACCCGAAGGCCCGATCAACCGAAGCTGATCTTCTGCTAACCAAAGCAGGCATTCGCTAAATAAAAGCGAGCATCGAACCCGAATGTCAGATCAACCGAAGCTGATCTTTTGCTAACCAAAGCAGGCATTCTCTAAATAAAAGCGAGCATCGAACCTGAAGGCCGGATCAACCGAAGCTGATATTCTGTTAACTAAAGAAGGTATTCGCTAAATAAAAGCGAGCATCGAACCCGAAGGCCGGATCAACAGAAGCTGATCTTCTACTAATCTAAGCAGGCATTGGCTAAAGAAAAGCGAGCATCAAACCCGAAGGCTGGATCAACTGAAGCTGATCTTCTGCTCCTCAAAGTAGGCATTCGCTAAATAAAAGCAACCATCGAACCCGAAGGCCGGATCAACCGAAGCTGATCTTCTGCTATCCAAAGCAGGCATTGGCTAAATGAAAGCGAGCATTGAACCCGAAGGTCGGATCAACCGAAGCTGATCTTCTGCTAATCTAAGCAGGCATTCGATAAATAAAAGTGAGCATCGAACCCGAAGGCTGGATCAACCGAAGCTGATCTTCTGCTCCTCGAAGCAGGCATTCGCTAAATAAAAGCGAGCATTGAACCTGAAGGTCGGATCAACCGAAGCTGATCTTCTGCTAACGAAAGAAGGCATTCGCTAAATAAAAGCGAGCATGGAACCCGAAGGCCGGCTCAACCAAAGTTGATCTTCTGCTATCCAAAGCAGGCATTCGTTATATAAAAGCGAGCATCGAACCAGAAGGCCCGATCAACCGAAGCTGATCTTCTGCTAACCAAAGCAGACATTCGCAAAATAAAAGCGAGCATCAAACCCGAAGGCCGGATCAACCGAAGCTGATATTCTGCTCCTCGAAGCAAGCATTCGCTAAGTAAAAGCGAGCATCAAACCCGAAGGCCCGATCAACCGAAGCTGAACTTCTGCTAACCAAAGCAGGCATTCGCTTAATAAAAGCGAGTATCGAACCCGAAGGCCCGATCAACAAAAGTTGATCTTCTGCTAATCTAAGCAGGCATTAGATAAATAAAAGTGAGCGTCGAACCCGAAGGCTGGATCAACCGAAGCTGATCTTCTGCTCCTCGAAGCAGGCATTCGCTAAATAAAAGCAAGCATCGAACCTGAAGGTCGGATCAACCGAAGCTGATCTTCTGCTAACGAAAGAAGGCATTCGCTAAATAAAAGCGAGCATGGAACCCGAAGGCCGGATCAACCGAAGCTGATCTTCTGCTATCCAAAGCAGGCATTCGTTAAATAAAAGCGAGCATCGAACCAGAAGGCCCGATCAACCGAAGCTGATCTTCTGCTAACCAAACCAGACATTCGCTAAATAAAAGCGAGCATCAAACCCGATGGCCGGATCAACTGAAGCTGATATTATGCTCCTCGAAGCAAGCATTCGGTAAGTAAAAGCTAGCATCGAACCCGAAGGTCGGATCAACTGAAGCAGATCTTCGCTAAATAAAAGCGAGCATCAAACCCGAAGGTCCGATCAACAGAAGTTGATCTTCTGCTAATCTAAGAAGGCATTCGCTAAATAAAACCGAGCATCGAACCCGAATGCTAGAGCAACCGAAGCTGATCTTCTGCTAACCAAAGCAGATATTCGCTAAATAAAAGCGTGCATCGAACCTGAAGGCAGGATCAACCGAAGCTGATCTTCTGCTAATCTAAGCAGGCATTCGCTAAATAAAAGTGAGCATCGAACCCGAAGGTCGGATAAACCGAAGCTGATCTTCTGCTATCCAAAGCAGGCAATCGCTAAATAAAAGAGAGCATCGAACCCGAAGGCCCGATCAACCGAAGCTGATATTATGCTAACCAAAGCAAGCATTCACTAAATAAAAGCAAGCATCGAACCCGAAAGTCGGATCAACCGAAGCTGATCTTCTGCTATCCAAAGCAGGCATTCGCTAAATAAAAGAGAGCATCGAACCCGAAGGCCCGATCAACCGAAGCTGATCTTCTGCTATCCAAAGCAGGCATTCGCTTAATAAAAGCGATTATCGAACCCGAAGGTCCGATCAATAGAAGCTGATCTTCTGCTAATCTAAGCAGGCATTCGCTAAATAAAAGTGAGCATCGAACCCGAAGGCTGGATCACCCGAAGCTGATCTTCTGCTCCTCGAAGCAGGCATTTGCAAAATAAAAGCGAGCATCGAACCTGAAGGTCGGATCAACCAAAGCTGATCTTCTGCTAACAAAAGCAGGCATTCGCTAAATAAAAGCGAGCATCGAACCCGAAGGCCGGATCAACCGAAGCTGATCTTCTGCTCCTCAAAGCAAGCATTCGCTAAATAAAAGTGAGCATCGAACCCGAAGGCCGGATCAACCGAAGCTGATCTTCTCCTAACCAAAGCAGGCATTCACTAAATAAAAGCGAGAATCAAACCCGAAGGCCAGATCAACTGAAGTTGATGTTCTGCTATCCAAAGCAGGCATTTCCTAAATAAAAGCACCATAGCAGGCATTCGCTAAATAAAAGCGAGCATCGAACCCAAATGTCGGATCAACCGAAGCTGATCTTCTGCTATCCAAAGCAGGCATTCGCTAAATAAAACCGAGCATTGAACCCGAAGGCCCGATCAACCGAAGCTGATCTTCTGCTAACCAAAGCAGGCATTCACTAAATAAAAGCGAGCATCGAACCCGAATGTCGGATCAACCGAAGCTGATCTTCTGCTAACCAAAGCAGGCATTCTCTAAATAAAAGCGAGCATCGAACCTGAAGGCCGGATCAACCGAAGCTTATATTCTGCTAACTAAAGAAGGCATTCGCTAAATAAAAGCGAGCATCGAACCCGAAGCTCCGATCAGCAGAAGCTGATCTTCTACTAATCTAAGCAGGCATTGGCTAAAGAAAAGCGAGCATCAAACCCGAAGGCTGGATCAACCGAAGCTGATCTTCTGCTCCTCAAAGCAGGCATTCGCTAAATAAAAGCGACCATCGAACCCGAAGGCCGGATCAACCGAAGTTGATCTTATGCTATCCAAAGCAGGCATTCGCTAAATGAAAGCGAGCATTGAACCCGAAGGTCGGATCAACCGAAGTTGATCTTCTGCTATCCAAAGCAGGCATTCGCTAAATAAAAGCGATGGAGTTGTTTGTTCCAGAAAGGTCATCAGTTCAAGATGATTCTCGAAAGTGCCCGATGGAGTTGTTTGTTCAAGATGATTCTTGAAGTCCCTCGCAGCGTGATATGTTTGCTCCAACAGCGATGTCTAATCTGAAGATTGATTTCGTAAATGCCTGAAGGCAGTACCAGAACGTTCCTGTGCATTCAGGTTTCCGTGCTGATGAATCAGCGCTTATCTGAAGACAAAGTTCAAAATTTGTAGATACAGCTTTTGTTTGCAAAGTGATACGTGCTGGCCTGAAGACCAAGTCGGTTGGCCTGAGGTGATGATTGATCGCGATCGAATGAATAGTTTTTCTTCTGACTGAAGTCGAAGATATTTCTCCAGCTGAAGCGGAGTTTTGCCGGAAGGCAAAGTGTTTGAATCCCCGTAGAGTCATGAATGGCTCAGGATACCATTTCTCTGACTGAAGTCATAGATTTCCCAAGCTGAAGCAAAGGTGCCTGAAGGAAAGGTTATCCCCAAGGTCATGAATGACCTAGGATTCATTCTTTCGGACTGAAGGCCGAAATATATCCCTGACTGAAGTCACAGATACTCTATAGTAGAGGCGGAGTTGCCTGAAGGCAGATCCATGTATCCTTGAAGGCCAAGGACCATTTCTTCAGACTGAAGTCGAAGATACCTCCTGCAGAGTTGCCATCCTTGAAGGCCAAGGAGGCTTATCTTCAGAAGTACTTGAAGATCTTTTCTAGCTGAAGCTGGAAGTGGCCAGGGGCCAAGGTTTCATACAGTTCTGATGTTGAGGTTCTACGATGGGCAGTATGCAGTAGTATTTGGATGTTCGTCATGGTTCTGGAGGTGAACCCCAGATCAGAGTGTGCTCGGTTAAGTCTCTCATTCCCAGCGGAATAGTTTCAAATACGCAAGTGTACCTCTTGTTCCACTTACCAGGGGTGAACCCCAGGTCAGATTATGATGTGTTCGACGGCGAGGTTGGATATTTGTTTGACGGCGAGGTCAGATCAGGTTTGTGTTCGACGGCGAGGTTGAATGTTTGTTCCACGGCGAGGTTGGATATTTGTTTGACGGCGAGGTCAGATCAGGTTTGTGTTCGACGGCGAGGTTGAATGTTTGTTCGACGGCGAGGTTGAATGTTTGTTCGACGGCGAGGTTGAATGTTTGTTCGACGGCGAGGTCAGATTATGATTGGTTCGACGACGATGTTGAATGTGTTCGACGGCGAGGTTGAATGTTTGTTTGACGGCGAGGTCAGAGTATGTTTATGTTCGACGGCGAGGTTGAATGTTTGTTTTGACGGCAAGGTCAGATTAGGTTTGTTTCGACGGCGAGGTCAGATTATGTTGGTTCCCGGCAGCGATGTTGGAGGATTATGTTCGATGGCGATGTCAGGCTCTTTAAATCCCCAGCAGAGATGATGTTTGTACGACGGCGACGTCGAGTGTCTCTCAGAGCGATGTTTATTTCTGACGGCGATGTCAGATTCAGTTTTCCAGCGGCGATGTTGGGCATGTCAAGTTGATCCAGTCTTCTGACAGCGATGTTAGGTGATGCAGATCCTTTAGTTCTCCAGCGGCGATGCGGAGCATTTTGTCAGATTTAGTTCTCCACCGGCGAGGCGGAGTGTTGTGAGTGACCGACGGCGATGTCAAATTCAGTCTTCCGGCGGCGATGTTGGGTATATCAGATAGGCTAGTCTTCCGGCGGCGATGTTGGGTGTTGTGGTTGTCTGAAGGCGATGTCAGAAGAAGTTAACGTGGATAACTAACGGCGACGTCAGATCGATATTTCTCCAGCTAGTTGCCGTGCAGCTGGTATTGCAGTATTCAAAGGTTTGTTCCCCGCAGAGTATCGTGTGCTCGTGCAGTTGGCAAATTTTCGGTTTTACCGGTATTCAACCGTCTCGCACCTTGATTGGCTGAGAGTCGTCCGCTTCTCACCTAGTCAGGTTCAAGCCGTTTGAATAGGGGCAGCTGTTGCACCCCAAAATTTGACCAACATTTATTTACTCATTAAGTGTTTGAAAGTTGACACCTTCATCAGAAAGTTCAAGAGATCCTCAGAGGAATTGGTTGAAACCAGAGTTCTGTGCCTCCTAACTTGAGAGTTGTGAGAGCTCCTCAGATGATTCAGAGACTTTGAGAGTGAACTTAGAGAGTTGAGAAAGTTTATGGGATGTATTGATAGCCATTATGAAGCCAGAGAAGTCATTGTGCAAGAATTCAGGAGATTCAACCATGAATGGTAGAATTAGGGTTTTGACTGGGTCAACCCTAGATCAGCTGAAGATTTGGAGAAGGTTGAGACTTAATCCAAGGGCCATGAGATCATGGAATGATGTATGGAGATGTTATAAAGATGATTCCTAGGCCAACTCATCATGATTGAGGAGTTTGAGAAGTTTTGAGTTAGGGTTTCCAGGGATTGTCAGTAAAAAAACCTAATTTAATCCATATCTTCCAGGCAATTTTAGCTCAAGATGTGATTGATATCTCATCTCCCCCACGACATGAATATTGTAGAGCTTGTTCATAGCTTTAATTTGAGTGGTAGAAGTCCTTGATAGGAGTTGCAGAGCTCAAGTTATGGTTTTGACAAATTACAGGTCAGCAGAGGTGTGTGAATCTGGGGCCTTGAAAGTCACCCAACTTGCAGACAACTTTTGCCCTAGTAGGATGATTCCTATGATTTCTTGGTCAACATTAATGTTGAAGGGCATCTTCTTAGCTTTCTATAGAGTACTAGAAGTCCTTGATAGGATTTGTAGAACTCAACTTATGATTTGAACAAGGCAGGGGTATTTTGGTCATTTGGTGATTATAGGTCATTTTAAGCAAAGGCCATATCTCCTAGTTCCAAGCCTCAAATGGAAAAACTCAAAACATGAAAGTTGTTAAAAATGGAATTTTAAGCCTAGAAAAGAGGTCATGAGTTGTTGGAAAAGCTCATAGCATGGAATGACAAAGTTTGGTAAATTTGAACTAAAAAAGGCATATAAGTTAATTCAAGTCAAGTTGAAATTTGGTTTGGGAGATCTATGAATCCAAAATAGGTCATCCAATATACCATTTTGAGTGCAAATAACATTCTAAAAACTTTGGTTTAAACAGAATTTTGATTTGAGGCTCAAAAATGAAGGTTGCTTTGAAAAATTGTAACTTGTATCTTAAGGCATCCTTGGAAGGTTCTACACAAGGCAAGTTTGGCCTGATTTTTGCACATATGATCTCAATATCTCTTGTAATGAGATTTTGACACAAGTTTACAAGGCCTAACTCATGAGATATGGTATGTTCAACTTGTCATCAAAGGAGAAAATCCAAGCTTTTCTAGTGGATTCTAGATGATTCTAGAAGCTTCCATGGATTGCTATTTAAAGAGTGCCTCATAGTGTGATGAAAGGTTGGTGAAAGTTGCTGAGTTCATTGGAGAGAGATAGAGAGAAAGTGCCATTGCAAGGTTTCTTCAAGATCAAGCAAGATCCAATTTCTTCTTCTACAAGCCTCATTCATCCCAAGTCTTGCAAACAGAAAGGTATTCATCATTGGAGGAGCATTTGGAGAAGATTTCAAGTGCTAGATCAAGCTCTAACACCACTCACCATTGAAGCTTGACAGGTTGGTAACTTGGTCTATAAGTCTTTATTCAGGTGCATTCTGTTAGAATTCTAGGTGGAAAGATAGCATGCTAGGTTAGAGGAAGATTTTCTGAAAGTTTGAGAGGAATCCATGGAGTTTCGTGGCAGGGTACCAATTCTTGCAAGATTGATAATAGGCTGTTCATGGGGTTTTAATGGATATGATATAGTTTAGAAAGGCTAGGGTAGCATGTGGAACAAGTTTGGATCACTAGATTGAAGCTTTATCATGTTTGATCTCAGAGAATCATGGTGGAACCCTAACATTCGTGTGTTCTGTTAGAGTGATATGTGGAGTTTCAGGGAAAACTATTGGTATCATCGTGTTCTGGGTGGTTAGTAGAGCAAGTTTGCTCTTGGAAGTTTTGGATTTCATTGAGGGATCAGAGAGAACGAGTTGATGGAAATTCTGGCATGGAGTTAGGGTTTCTGAAAACCCTATGGTGTGTTTGGGGACGATGAACTCCCACTGTTGGATTAGTCTGGTTATTTGACTTCTTCGCATGATCACACGGCCAAGATTTAATTTCAAAACGGAGGGAAATCTCAACATCAAAACGCAGCGCTTAACTTAAATGAAGGTTTTGGGCTCAGCATCCTTGTGCTATTCACACCCTACTCAGAGGCCCAACCCAGATTTCAACATAAAAACATTGCTATTCATACCGTCGTTTTACCAATTTCTGTTTAATTTTTCCTTCATTTTCTGAGCGCAGGTGGGCCTTAATATTTTGATATCTGCACCACCCTTTCCTGGCCCAATGGTCAATATAACTGGGCGCAGTTACTCATGACACCCCCACCCCTTTTTCTTATATTTTCATATTTTAATTTCCTTTATATTTTTTTGCATATTAAAAAATCCATATAAAATAGAAAAATTAGTATTTTTTAATGCTTCTTTTTTTCACATGTTCATAATTCTGTCTAGAAAAATGTAAATAAATAAAATCCCATTTTAGTTTTCTTTCAATATTTTTAGCATATTATTCTTGTAAATAGTCTTTTTAATTGATTTTGGTTAATACTTTATTTTGTACAATTTCTTTTAGGACTTTCCCTTAGGATTTTTGAGCCATTCTTTTTGGCATAGTTAGACATTGAACCATAGATCATATGGGATTTAATTCACAATTTGTAGATTAAAATTTGACATAGTTTGCTTGTTTGACATTTAGGTGCTCAAATTAGGGTTTTAGGTTGTATAAGTAGATTCAACAATTTTGTTTTGGGGTTTATAGGCCAAATTAGTGTATGGGGAATATATGGGTTAAGGGTAAGTATGTATAGAGTCCCCTAGAATTTTGCTAGAATATTATGCGGTGTTTTAGTATTTTTAATTGATTTTTGAATGTATGGTTAGTATGTTTGTTGCTTAAGGGCATAGTTTGTATTGTTTTGTTTTCTTTTCTTCTCCTTTGAGTGTGTGAGCCTTGAAGATTGAGTTGAAGACCTTGTGGATCATCATTGAAGCCTTGAAGACCTTGCAGAGGAGTTTAGCTAGCTTTTGTTGTTTTGTTTACAGGATCATAAGTGCATAGGTAGAGCTTTAGATAGAATAATTCCTTTCAATAAACATGGAGTGTCTTGTTCACCTCCTTCCTTCTCTGTGACATAAAGTCCCTTAAGGGTATTCACCTCTCTCCTTTGGAGAGATTAGTGACCTTGCCCTATAAGGTAGAACTTTGAGAGAGCCTTTCCCTTTGATGTTAAGTCCTTAATGGTATCCTTTGGAAGTCAGTGAGCACTGTAACATCCTCACCTCATCCTGTTGACTGAATCTTGTTTGCTGGAGCATTTGAGCCATTGAAGATAGAAGCTGAAGCTTTGAAGAGGATGATTCCTTAAAGATTGTTGAAGTCTGAAGACTTTGTGAAGATCAAGTTGATACCTGAAGATCCCTGAAGATAGTGAAGCCTGAAGGTGGAGCTGATCAAAGAAGCTGAAGCTTAAGGGAGAAGATGAGTTGATACTCATGTTGTAGGGTTGATACCTGGGAAGCAATTGATGATTGAAGTCTGAAGACTGAGTTGCTGCTGGAGGAGCTGAAGCTTTCTTCTGTTTTCTTTTCTGTATTGTTTGTTTTGTTTGATTTGTCTGTTGCATTAGATTAAGTTCATCTAGAATAAGTTCAGTCTAAGAGCATGATTGCATTAGAGGTTGAGTTGCTCCCTCTGCTTGTATTGTTATTGCGTGGCTTTGCTTGCGGGTATTCGGTAGAGCCCAGCTCCCTTGCCCATGTGGTTTGTTTACCTGATGGCAATTTCATTTCTTTTATCTGTATGATTGCAGTTTACTGTTTATTGCTTGATAGCATGTTGTTTATTTTTCAGTATGATTACTGTTATTTCATGACTGGCTTGAGGTTGAGACGAGCTTGTGGAGGCTGAAGCCCCACACACATTTCCTCCCTCACTTGCATTGCATGCATTTTACTGTTAAGCTGATGCTTTGTCTGTCTCGGTGTATCATTGACATGATCCCCTAGGACTCTCATTTCCTTTGATAAGGATTTGATGATAGAATTTTAGGTTGAAACCTATGCATGACAACTTCTAGGAGTTCCCTGTTCAAACCTCAACCATAGGATGAATCCATGGCATGATAACAGTAGGACTTGATAGTCTCCCTCCTAGTTGGGCCTGTTCTCTTCTCATCTCAAAACAGTTTAAGATACAGTAATCATGAATGATTTCTTTCGTACGTTACAAGCCTTAAGCTATCTGAGAAAGGATTGTGGGAGAGTTCCTTTTCCACAGTCTGAATGTTTAGTATGGTACCCTTTGGGTGACATGCGACGCATTCACTCTCAGGTCATAGTCTCTAGTGCGGTTGAAATCGTAAACACAATAAAAAACACTTCTTTCAAGACAGGAAATAAACCGTAGTTTCCCGAACTACGTGAGCTCTGATCTCTCATGCCTGTTGAGAGTACGTAGCCACAAGACGGCGAAGTCTTGGCGAACAACCTTTCCCCCGTAACCCTTCGTAGGCCGAACTACGTTGACTCTGATTTCTCATTCTCTGATGAGAATACGTAGGCATAAAGTGCGACGCTTTGCCGAGTCATTTTTCTTTTCTTTTTTCAGCCAGCCTTGATAGGTAGATAGAATAAAACCAACCAGTCCAAGTAAGCAAGCAAGCGTGGATCCCGTCGAGTACGACGGACGTGAGGGGTGCTAATACCTTCCCCTTGCGTAACCGACTCCCGAACCCAGACGATGGTTGCGACGACCTTGTCTTACCCTTTTTCGTCAGGTTTTTCCGATCATTTCCTTTCCCGCTCTGAGGGATAAATAACGAAAGGTGGCGACTCTTCTGTTGTGCCGGCACCTTATTTTCGCGCAAGCGACAGGATCAACCGAAGCTGATCTTCTGCTATCCAAAGCAGGCATTCGCTAAATAAAAGCAAGCATGAAACCCGAAGGCCCGATCAACCGAAGCTGATCTTCTGCTAACCAAAGCAGGCATTCGCTAAAAAAAAGCGAGCATCGAACCCGAAGGCTGGATCAACCTAAGCTGATCTTCTGCTCCTCGAAGCAGGCATTCGCTAAATAAAAGCGAGCATCAAACCTAAAGGCTGGATCAACCGAAGCTGATCTTCTACTAACGAAAGAAGGCATTCGCTAAATAAAAGCGAGCATGGAATTCGAACCGAAGCTGATCTTCTGCTATCCAAAGCAAGCATTCACTAAATAAAAGCGAGCATCGAACCCGAAGGCCCGATCAACCGAAGCTGATCTTCTGCTCACCAAAGCAGGCATTCACTAAATAAAAGCGAGCATCGAACCCGAAGGTCGGATCAACCGAAGCTGATCTTCTGCTAACCGAAGCAGGCATTCAATTAATAAAAGCATGCATCGAACCCGAAGGCCTGATCAATAGAAGTTGATCTTCTGCTAATCTAAGCAGGCATTCACTAAATAAAAGTGAGCATCGAACCCGATGGCTGGATCAACCTAAGCTGATCTTCTGCTCCTCGAAGCCGGCATTCGCTACATAAAAGCGAGCATCGAACCTGAAGGCCCGATCAACCGAAGCCGATCTTCTGCTACCAAAGCAGGCATTCGCTAAATAAAAGTAATCATCGAACCCGAAGGTCGGATCTACCGAACTTGATCTTCTGCTATCCAAAGCAGGCATTCGCTAAATAAAGCGAGCATCGAACCTGAAGGCCCGATCAATCGAAGCTGATCTCTTGCTAACCAAAGCAGGGATTCGCTAAATAAAAGCGAGCATCGAACCCGAAGGCTGGATCAACCGAAGCTGATCTTCTGCTTCTCAAAGCAGGCATTCGCTAAATAAAAGCGAGCATCAAACCCGAATGCTGGATCAATCGAAGCTGATCTTCTGCTCCTCGAAGCATGCCTTCGCTAAATAAAAGCGAGCATCGAACCTGAAGGCCAGATCAACCGAAGCTGATCTTCGGCTAACTAAAGCAGGCATTTGCTAAATAAAAGCGAGCATCGAACCCGAAGGCCCGATCAACCGAAGCTAATCTTCTGCTATCCAAATCAGGTATTCGCTAAATAAAAGCGAGCATCGAACCCGAAGGACGGATCAACCGAAGCTGATCTTCCGCTAACCAAAGCAGGCATTCGCTAAATAAAAGCGAGCATCGAACCCGAAGGCCGGATCAACCGAAGATGATCTTCTGCTATCCAAAGTAGGCATTCCCTAAATAAAAGAGAGCATCGAACCCGAAGGCCTGATCAACCAAAGTTGATCTTCTGCTAACCAAAGCAGGCATTCGCTTAATAAAAGCGAGTATCGAACCCGAAGGCCCGATCAACAGAAGCTGATCTTCTGCTAATCTAAGCAGGCATTCGCTAAATAAAAGTGAGCATCGAACCCGAAGGCTTGATCAACCGAAGTTGATCTTCTGCTCCTCGAAGCAGGCATTCGCTAAATAAAAGCGAGCATCGAACCTGAAGGCCGGATCAACCGAAGCTGATCTTCTGCTAACGAAAGAAGACATTTGCTAAATAAAACTAAGCTTGGAACCCGAAGGCCGGATAAACCGAAGCTGATCTTCTGCTATCCAAAGCAGGCATTCACTAAATAAAAGCGAGCATCGAACCAGAAGGCCCGATCAACCGAAGCTGATCTTCTGCTAATCAAAGCAGGCATTCGCAAAATAAAAGCGAGCATCAAACCCGAAGGTCGGATCAACTGAAGCAGATCTTCTGGTAACCAAAGAAGGCCTTCGCTAAATAAAAGCGAGCATCAAACCCGAAGGCCCGATCAAAAGAAGTTGATCTTCTGCTAATCTAAGAAGGCATTCGCTAAATAAAACCGAGCATCGAACCCGAAGGCTGGAGCAACCGAAGCTGATCTTCTGCTAGCCAAAGCAGACATTCGCTAAATAAAAGCGTGCATCGAACCTGAAGGCAGGATCAACCGCAGCTGATCTTCTTCTAATCTAAGCAGGCATTCGCTAAATAAAAGTGAGCATCAAACCCGAAGGCCGGATTAACCAAAGCTGATCTTCTGCTATCCAAAGAAGGCAATCGCTAAATAAAAAAGAGCATCGAACCCGAAGGCCCGATCAACCGAAGCTGATCTTCTGCTAACCAAAGCAGGCATTCGCTTAATAAAAGCGAGTATCGAACCCGAAGGCCAGATCAACAGTAGCTGATCTTCTGCTAATCTAAGCAGGCATTCGCTAAACAAAAGTGAGCATCAAACCCGAAGGCTGGATCACCCGAAGCTGATCTTCTGCTCCTCGAAGCAGGCATTTGCAAAATCAAAGCGAGCATCGAACCTGAAGGCCGGATCAACCAAAGCTGATCTTCTGCTAACAAAAGCAGGCATTCGCTAAATAAAAGCGAGCATGGAACCCGAAGGCCGGATCAACCGAAGCTGATCTTCTGCTCCTCAAAGCAGGCATTCGCTAAATAAAAGCGAGCATCGAACCCGAAGGCCGGATCAACCGAAGCTGATCTTCTCCTAACCAAAGCAGGCATTCGCTAAATAAAAGCGAGCATCAAACCCGAAGGCCGAATCAACCGAAGCTGATGTTCTGCTATCCAAAGAAGGCATTTGCTAAATAAAAGCACCAGAGCAGGCATTCGCTAAATAAAAGCGAGCATCGAACCCGAATGCCGGATCAACCGACGCTGATCTTCTGCTAACCAAAGCAGGCATTCTCTAAATAAAATCTTGCATCAAACCCGAAGACCCGATCAACCGAAGTTGATCTTCTGCTATCCAAAGCAGGCATTCGCTAAATAAAACCAAGCATCGAACCCGAAGGCCCGATCAACCGAAGCTGATCTTCTGCTAACCAAAGCAGGCATTCGCTAAATAAAAGCGAGCATCGAACCCGAAGGTCGGATCAACCGAAGTTGATCTTCTGCTAACCAAAGCAGGCATTCACTTAATAAAAGCATATATTGAACCCGAAGGCCCGATCAATAGAAGTTGATCTTCTGCTAATCTAAGCAGGCATTCGCTAAATAAAAGTGAGCATCGAACCCGAAGGCTGGATCAACCTAAGTTGATCTTCTGCTCCTCGAAGCAGGCATTCACTAAATAAAAGCGAGCATCGAACCTGAAGGCCGGATCAACCGAAGTTGATCTTCTGCTAACGAAAGAAGGCATTCGCTAAATAAAAGCGAGCATGGAATCTGAATGCCGGATCAACCGAAGCTGATCTTCTGCTATCCAAAGCAGGCATTTGCTAAATAAAAGCGAGCATTGAACCCAAAGGCCCGATCAACCGAAGCTGATCTTCTGCTAACCAAAGCAGGCATTCGCTTAATAAAAGCATATATTGAACCCGAAGGCCCGATCAATAGAAGTTGATCTTCTGCTAATCTAAGCAGGCATTCGCTAAATAAAAGTGAGCATCGAACCCGAAGGCTGGATCAACCTAAGCTGATCTTCTGCTCCTCGAAGCAGGCATTCACTAAATAAAAGCGAGCATCGAACCTGAAGGCCGGATCAACCGAAGTTGATCTTCTGCTAACGAAAGAAGGCATTCGCTAAATAAAAGCGAGCATGGAATCTGAATGCTGGATCAACCGAAGCTGATCTTCTGCTATCCAAAGCAGGCATTTGCTAAATAAAAGCGAGCATTGAACCCAAAGGCCCGATCAACCGAAGCTGATCTTCTGCTAACCAAAGAAGACATTCGCTAAATAAAAGCGAGCATCGAACCCGAAGGTCGGATCAACCGAAGCTGGTCTTCTGCTAACCAAAGGAGGCAGGCATTCGCTAAATAAAAGCGAGCATCAATCCCAAAAGCCCGATCAACTGAAGCTGATCTTCTTCTAACCAAACAGGCATTCGCTAAATAAAAGCGAGCATCGAACCCTAAGTCTGGATCACCCGAAGCTGATCTTCTGCTATCCAAAGCAGGCATTCGATAAATAAACCCGAGCATCGAACCCGAAGCCCCGATCAACCGAAGCTGATCTTCTGCTAACCAAAGCAGGCATTCGCTAAATAAAAGCGAGCATCGAACCCGAATGTCGGATTAACCGAAGCTGATCTTCTGCTAACCAAAGCAGGCATTCTCTAAATAAAAGCGAGCATCGAACCTGAAGGCCAGATCAACCGAAGCTGATATTCTGCTAACTAAAGAAGGCATTCGCTAAATAAAAGCGAGCATTGAACCCGAAGGCCGGATCAACAAAAGTTGATCATCTGCTAATCTAAGCAGGCATTCGCTAAAGAAAAGCGAGCGTCAAACCCGAAGGTTGGATCAACCGAAGCTGATCTTCTGCTCCTCAAAGCAGGCATTCGCTAAATAAAAGCGAGCATGGAACCCGAAGGCCGGATCAACCGAAGCTGATCTTCTGCTAACCAAAGCAGGCATTCGCTAAATGAAAGCGAGCATTGAACCCGAAGGTCGGATCAACCGAAGCTGATCTTCTGCTTTCCAAAGCAGGCATTCGCTAAATAAAAGCAAGCATCAAACCCGAAGGCCCGATCAACCGAAGCTGATCTTCTGCTAACCAAAGCAGGCATTCGCTAAATAAAAGCGAGCATCGAACCCGAAGGTCGGATCAACCGAAGCTGATCTTCTGCTAACCAAAGCAGGCATTCGCTTAATAAAAGCATATATTGAACCCGAAGGCCCGATCAATAGAAGTTGATCTTCTGCTAATCTAAGCAGGCATTCGCTAAATAAAAGTGAGCATCGAACCCGAAGGCTGGATCAACCTAAGCTGATCTTCTGCTCCTCGAAGCAGGCATTCACTAAATAAAAGCGAGCATCGAACCTGAAGGCCGGATCAACCGAAGTTGATCTTCTGCTAACGAAAGAAGGCATTCGCTAAATAAAAGCGAGCATGGAATCTGAATGCCGGATCAACCGAAGCTGATCTTCTGCTATCCAAAGCAGGCATTCGCTAAATAAAAGCGAGCATTGAACCCGAAGGCCCGATCAACCGAAGCTGATCGTCTGCTCACCAAAGCATGCATTCGCTAAATAAAAGCGAGCATCGAACCCGAAGGTCGGATCAACCGAAGCTGATCTTCTGCTAACCGAAGCAGGCATTCGCTTAATAAAAGCATGCATCGAACCCGAAGACCTGATCAATAGAAGATGATCTTCTGCTAATCTAAGCAGGCATTCCCTAAATAAAAGTGAGCATCGAACCCGATGGCTGGATCAACCTAAGCTGATCTTCTGCTCCTCGAAGCCGGCATTCGCTAAATAAAAGCGAGCATCGAGCCTGAAGGCCGGATCAACCGAAGCTGATCTTCTGCTAACCAAAGCAGGCATTCGCTAAATAAAAGCGAGCATCGAACCCGAAGGCCGGATCAACCGAAGCTGATATTCTGCTATCCAAAGCAGACATTCTCTAAATAAAAGCGAGCATCAAATCCGAAGGCCCGATCTACCGAAGCTGATCTTCTGTTACCAAAGCAGGCATTCGCTAAATAAAAGCAAGCATCGAACCCGAAGGTCGGATCAACCGAACTTGATCTTCTGCTATCCAAAGCAGGGATTCGCTAAATAAAGCGAGCATCGAACCCGAAGGCCCGATCAATCGAAGTTGATCTTCTGCTAACCAAAGCAGGGATTCGCTAAATAAAACCGAGCATCGAACCCGAAGGCTGGATCAACCGAAGCTGATCTTCTGCTCCTCAAAGCAGGCATTCGCTAAATAAAAGCAAGCATCGAACCTGAATGCTGGATCAATCGAAGATGATCTTCTGCTCCTCGAAGCAGGCCTTCGCTAAATAAAAGCGAGCATCGAACCTGAAGGCCAGATCAACCGAAGCTGATCTTCTGCTAACCAAAGCAGGGATTCGCTAAATAAAAGCGAGCATTGAACCCGAAGGCCCGATCAACCGAAGCTGATCTTCTGCTAACCAAAGAAGACATTCGCTAAATAAAAGCGAGCATCGAACCCGAAGGTCGGATCAACCGAAGCTGGTCTTCTGCTAACCAAAGGAGGCATTCGCTAAATAAAAGCGAGCATCAATCCCAAAAGCCCGATCAACTGAAGCTGATCTTCTTCTAACCAAACAGGCATTCGCTAAATAAAAGTGAGCATCGAACCCGAAGTCCGGATCACCCGAAGCTGATCTTCTGCTATCCAAAGCAGGCATTCGCTAAATAAACCCGAGCATCGAACCCGAAGGCCCGATCAACCGAAGCTGATCTTCTGCTAACCAAAGTAGGCATTCGCTAAATAAAAGCGAGCATCGAACCCGAATGTCGGATTAACCGAAGCTGATCTTCTGCTAACCAAAGCAGGCATTCTCTAAATAAAAGCGAGCATCGAACCTGAAGGCCAGATCAACCGAAGCTGATATTCTGCTAACTAAAGAAGGCATTCGCTAAATAAAAGCGAGCATTGAACCCGAAGGCCGGATCAACAAAAGTTGATCATCTGCTAATCTAAGCAGGCATTCGCTAAAGAAAAGCGAGCGTCAAACCCGAAGGCTGGATCAACCGAAGCTGATCTTCTGCTCCTCAAAGCAGGCATTCGCTAAATAAAAGCGAGCATGGAACCCGAAGGCCGGATCAACCGAAGCTGATCTTCTGCTAACCAAAGCAGGCATTCGCTAAATGAAAGCGAGCATTGAACCCGAAGGTCGGATCAACCGAAGCTGATCTTCTGCTTTCCAAAGCAGGCATTCGCTAAATAAAAGCAAGCATCAAACCCGAAGGCCCGATCAACCGAAGCTGATCTTCTGCTAACCAAAGCAGGAATTCGCTAAATAAAAGCGAGCATCGAACCCGAAGGTCGGATCAACCGAAGCTGATCTTCTGCTAACCAAAGCAGGCATTCGCTTAATAAAAGCATATATTGAACCCGAAGGCCCGATCAATAGAAGTTGATCTTCTGCTAATCTAAGCAGGCATTCGCTAAATAAAAGTGAGCATCGAACCCGAAGGCTGGATCAACCTAAGCTGATCTTCTGCTCCTCGAAGCAGGCATTCACTAAATAAAAGCGAGCATCGAACCTGAAGGCCGGATCAACCGAAGTTGATCTTCTGCTAACGAAAGAAGGCATTCGCTAAATAAAAGCGAGCATGGAATCTGAATGCTGGATCAACCGAAGCTGATCTTCTGCTATCCAAAGCAGGCATTTGCTAAATAAAAGCGAGCATTGAACCCAAAGGCCCGATCAACCGAAGCTGATCTTCTGCTAACCAAAGAAGACATTCGCTAAATAAAAGCGAGCATCGAACCCGAAGGTCGGATCAACCGAAGCTGGTCTTCTGCTAACCAAAGGAGGCAGGCATTCGCTAAATAAAAGCGAGCATCAATCCCAAAAGCCCGATCAACTGAAGCTGATCTTCTTCTAACCAAACAGGCATTCGCTAAATAAAAGCGAGCATCGAACCCTAAGTCTGGATCACCCGAAGCTGATCTTCTGCTATCCAAAGCAGGCATTCGATAAATAAACCCGAGCATCGAACCCGAAGCCCCGATCAACCGAAGCTGATCTTCTGCTAACCAAAGCAGGCATTCGCTAAATAAAAGCGAGCATCGAACCCGAATGTCGGATTAACCGAAGCTGATCTTCTGCTAACCAAAGCAGGCATTCTCTAAATAAAAGCGAGCATCGAACCTGAAGGCCAGATCAACCGAAGCTGATATTCTGCTAACTAAAGAAGGCATTCGCTAAATAAAAGCGAGCATTGAACCCGAAGGCCGGATCAACAGAAGTTGATCTTCTGCTAATCTAAGCAGGCATTCGCTAAAGAAAAGCGAGCGTCAAACCCGAAGGCTGGATCAACTGAAGCTGATCTTCTGCTCCTCAAAGCAGGCATTCGCTAAATAAAAGCGAGCATGGAACCCGAAGGCCGGATCAACCGAAGCTGATCTTCTGCTAACCAAAGCAGGCATTCGCTAAATGAAAGCGAGCATTGAACCCGAAGGTCGGATCAACCGAAGCTGATCTTCTGCTTTCCAAAGCAGGCATTCGCTAAATAAAAGCAAGCATCAAACCCGAAGGCCCGATCAACCGAAGCTGATCTTCTGCTAACCAAAGCAGGCATTCGCTAAATAAAAGCGAGCATCGAACCCGAAGGTCGGATCAACCGAAGTTGATCTTCTGCTAACCAAAGCAGGCATTCACTTAATAAAAGCATATATTGAACCCGAAGGCCCGATCAATAGAAGTTGATCTTCTGCTAATCTAAGCAGGCATTCACTAAATAAAAGTGAGCATCGAACCCGAAGGCTGGATCAACCTAAGTTGATCTTCTGCTCCTCGAAGCAGGCATTCACTAAATAAAAGCGAGCATCGAACCTGAAGGCCGGATCAACCGAAGTTGATCTTCTGCTAACGAAAGAAGGCATTCGCTAAATAAAAGCGAGCATGGAATCTGAATGCCGGATCAACCGAAGCTGATCTTCTGCTATCCAAAGCAGGCATTCGCTAAATAAAAGCGAGCATTGAACCCGAAGGCCCGATCAACCGAAGCTGATCGTCTGCTCACCAAAGCATGCATTCGCTAAATAAAAGCGAGCATCGAACCCGAAGGTCGGATCAACCGAAGCTGATCTTCTGCTAACCGAAGCAGGCATTCGCTTAATAAAAGCATGCATCGAACCCGAAGACCTGATCAATAGAAGATGATCTTCTGCTAATCTAAGCAGGCATTCCCTAAATAAAAGTGAGCATCGAACCCGATGGCTGGATCAACCTAAGCTGATCTTCTGCTCCTCGAAGCCGGCATTCGCTAAATAAAAGCGAGCATCGAGCCTGAAGGCCGGATCAACCGAAGCTGATCTTCTGCTAACCAAAGCAGGCATTCGCTAAATAAAAGCGAGCATCGAACCCGAAGGCCGGATCAACCGAAGCTGATATTCTGCTATCCAAAGCAGACATTCGCTAAATAAAAGCAAGCATCAAATCCGAAGGCCCGATCTACCGAAGTTGATCTTCTGTTACCAAAGCAGGCATTCGCTAAATAAAAGCAAGCATCGAACCCGAAGGTCGGATCAACCGAACTTGATCTTCTGCTATCCAAAGCAGGGATTCGCTAAATAAAGCGAGCATCGAACCCGAAGGCCCGATCAATCGAAGTTGATCTTCTGCTAACCAAAGCAGGGATTCGCTAAATAAAACCGAGCATCGAACCCGAAGGCTGGATCAACCGAAGCTGATCTTCTGCTCCTCAAAGCAGGCATTCGCTAAATAAAAGCAAGCATCGAACCTGAATGCTGGATCAATCGAAGATGATCTTCTGCTCCTCGAAGCAGGCCTTCGCTAAATAAAAGCGAGCATCGAACCTGAAGGCCAGATCAACCGAAGCTGATCTTCTGCTAACCAAAGCAGGGATTCGCTAAATAAAAGCGAGCATCGAACCCGAAGGCCCGATCAACCGAAGCTTATCTTCTGCTATCCAAATCAGGTATTCGCTAAATAAAAGCGAGTATCGAACCCGAAGGACGGATTAACCGAAGCTGATCTTCTGCTAACCAAAGCAGGCATTCGCTAAATAAAAGTGAGCATCGACCCCGAAGGCCGGATCAACCGAAGATGATCTTCTGCTATCCAAAGCATGCATTCCCTAAATAAAAGAGAGCATCGAACCTGAAGGCCAGATCAACCGAAGTTGATATTCTGCTAACTAAAGAAGGCATTCGCTAAATAAAAGCGAGCATCAAACCCGAATGTCGGATTAACAGAAGCTGATCTTCTGCTAACCAAAGCAGGCATTCTCTAAATAAAAGCGAGCATCGAACCTGAAGGCCAGATCAACCGAAGCTGATATTCTGCTAACTAAAGAAGGCATTCGCTAAATAAAAGCGAGCATTGAACCCGAAGGCCGGATCAACAGAAGTTGATCTTCTGCTAATCTAAGCAGGCATTCGCTAAAGAAAAGCGAGCGTCAAACCCGAAGGCTGGATCAACCGAAGCTGATCTTCTGCTCCTCAAAGCAGGCATTCGCTAAATAAAAGCGAGCATGGAACCCGAAGGCCGGATCAACCGAAGCTGATCTTCTGCTAACCAAAGCAGGCATTCGCTAAATGAAAGCGAGCATTGAACCCGAAGGTCGGATCAACCGAAGCTGATCTTCTGCTTTCCAAAGCAGGCATTCGCTAAATAAAAGCAACCATCAAACCCGAAGGCCCGATCAACCGAAGCTGATCTTCTGCTAACCAAAGCAGGCATTCACTAAATAAAAGCGAGCATCGAACCCGAAGGTCGGATCAACCGAAGCTGATCTTCTGCTAACCAAAGCAGGCATTCGCTTAATAAAAGCATATATTGAACCCGAAGGCCCGATCAATAGAAGTTGATCTTCTGCTAATCTAAGCAGGCATTCGCTAAATAAAAGTGAGCATCGAACCCGAAGGCTGGATCAACCTAAGCTGATCTTCTGCTCCTCGAAGCAGGCATTCACTAAATAAAAGCGAGCATCGAACCTGAAGGCCGGATCAACCGAAGTTGATCTTCTGCTAACGAAAGAAGGCATTCGCTAAATAAAAGCGAGCATGGAATCTGAATGCTGGATCAACCGAAGCTGATCTTCTGCTATCCAAAGCAGGCATTTGCTAAATAAAAGCGAGCATTGAACCCAAAGGCCCGATCAACCGAAGCTGATCTTCTGCTAACCAAAGAAGACATTCGCTAAATAAAAGCGAGCATCGAACCCGAAGGTCGGATCAACCGAAGCTGGTCTTCTGCTAACCAAAGGAGGCAGGCATTCGCTAAATAAAAACGAGCATCAATCCCAAAAGCCCGATCAACTGAAGCTGATCTTCTTCTAACCAAACAGGCATTCGCTAAATAAAAGCGAGCATCGAACCCTAAGTCTGGATCACCCGAAGCTGATCTTCTGCTATCCAAAGCAGGCATTCGATAAATAAACCCGAGCATCGAACCCGAAGCCCCGATCAACCGAAGCTGATCTTCTGCTAACCAAAGCAGGCATTCGCTAAATAAAAGCGAGCATCGAACCCGAATGTCGGATTAACCGAAGCTGATCTTCTGCTAACCAAAGCAGGCATTCTCTAAATAAAAGCGAGCATCGAACCTGAAGGCCAGATCAACCGAAGCTGATATTCTGCTAACTAAAGAAGGCATTCGCTAAATAAAAGCGAGCATTGAACCCGAAGGCCGGATCAACAGAAGTTGATCTTCTGCTAATCTAAGCAGGCATTCGCTAAAGAAAAGCGAGCGTCAAACCCGAAGGCTGGATCAACTGAAGCTGATCTTCTGCTCCTCAAAGCAGGCATTCGCTAAATAAAAGCGAGCATGGAACCCGAAGGCCGGATCAACCGAAGCTGATCTTCTGCTAACCAAAGCAGGCATTCGCTAAATGAAAGCGAGCATTGAACCCGAAGGTCGGATCAACCGAAGCTGATCTTCTGCTTTCCAAAGCAGGCATTCGCTAAATAAAAGCAAGCATCAAACCCGAAGGCCCGATCAACCGAAGCTGATCTTCTGCTAACCAAAGCAGGCATTCGCTAAATAAAAGCGAGCATCGAACCCGAAGGTCGGATCAACCGAAGTTGATCTTCTGCTAACCAAAGCAGGCATTCACTTAATAAAAGCATATATTGAACCCGAAGGCCCGATCAATAGAAGTTGATCTTCTGCTAATCTAAGCAGGCATTCACTAAATAAAAGTGAGCATCGAACCCGAAGGCTGGATCAACCTAAGTTGATCTTCTGCTCCTCGAAGCAGGCATTCACTAAATAAAAGCGAGCATCGAACCTGAAGGCCGGATCAACCGAAGTTGATCTTCTGCTAACGAAAGAAGGCATTCGCTAAATAAAAGCGAGCATGGAATCTGAATGCCGGATCAACCGAAGCTGGTCTTCTGCTATCCAAAGCAGGCATTCGCTAAATAAAAGCGAGCATTGAACCCGAAGGCCCGATCAACCGAAGCTGATCGTCTGCTCACCAAAGCATGCATTCGCTAAATAAAAGCGAGCATCGAACCCGAAGGTCGGATCAATCGAAGTTGATCTTCTGCTAACCAAAGCAGGGATTCGCTAAATAAAACCGAGCATCGAACCCGAAGGCTGGATCAACCGAAGCTGATCTTCTGCTCCTCAAAGCAGGCATTCGCTAAATAAAAGCAAGCATCGAACCTGAATGCTGGATCAATCGAAGATGATCTTCTGCTCCTCGAAGCAGGCCTTCGCTAAATAAAAGCGAGCATCGAACCTGAAGGCCAGATCAACCGAAGCTGATCTTCTGCTAACCAAAGCAGGGATTCGCTAAATAAAAGCGAGCATCGAACCCGAAGGCCCGATCAACCGAAGCTTATCTTCTGCTATCCAAATCAGGTATTCGCTAAATAAAAGCGAGTATCGAACCCGAAGGACGGATTAACCGAAGCTGATCTTCTGCTAACCAAAGCAGGCATTCGCTAAATAAAAGTGAGCATCGACCCCGAAGGCCGGATCAACCGAAGATGATCTTCTGCTATCCAAAGCATGCATTCCCTAAATAAAAGAGAGCATCGAACCTGAAGGCCAGATCAACCGAAGTTGATATTCTGCTAACTAAAGAAGGCATTCGCTAAATAAAAGCGAGCATCAAACCCGAATGTCGGATTAACAGAAGCTGATCTTCTGCTAACCAAAGCAGGCATTCTCTAGATAAAAGCGAGCATCGAACCTGAAGGCCAGATCAACCGAAGCTGATATTCTGCTAACTAAAGAAGGCATTCGTTAAATAAAAGCGAGCATTGAACCCGAAGGCCGGATCAACAGAAGTTGATCTTCTGCTAATTTAAGCAGGCATTCGCTAAAGAAAAGCGAGCGTCAAACCCGAAGGCTGGATCAACCGAAGCTGATCTTCTGCTCCTCAAAGCAGGCATTCGCTAAATAAAAGCGAGCATGGAACCCGAAGGCCGGATCAACCGAAGCTGATCTTCTGCTAACCAAAGCAGGCATTCGCTAAATGAAAGCGAGCATTGAACCCGAAGGTCGGATCAACCGAAGCTGATCTTCTGCTTTCCAAAGCAGGCATTCGCTAAATAAAAGCAACCATCAAACCCGAAGGCCCGATCAACCGAAGCTGATCTTCTGCTAACCAAAGCAGGCATTCGCTAAATAAAAGCGAGCATCGAACCCGAAGGTCGGATCAACCGAAGCTGATCTTCTGCTAACCAAAGCAGGCATTCGCTTAATAAAAGCATATATTGAACCCGAAGGCCCGATCAATAGAAGTTGATCTTCTGCTAATCTAAGTAGGCATTCGCTAAATAAAAGTGAGCATCGAACCCGAAGGCTGGATCAACCTAAGCTGATCTTCTGCTCCTCGAAGCAGGCATTCACTAAATAAAAGCGAGCATCGAACCTGAAGGCCGGATCAACCGAAGTTGATCTTCTGCTAACGAAAGAAGGCATTCGCTAAATAAAAGCGAGCATGGAATCTGAATGCTGGATCAACCGAAGCTGATCTTCTGCTATCCAAAGCAGGCATTCGCTAAATAAAAGCGAGCATTGAACCCAAAGGCCCTATCAACCGAAGCTGATCTTCTGCTAACCAAAGAAGACATTCGCTAAATAAAAGCGAGCATCAAACCCGAAGGTCGGATCAACCGAAGCTGGTCTTCTGCTAACCAAAGGAGGCATTCGCTAAATAAAAGCGAGCATCAATCCCAAAAGCCCGATCAACTGAAGCTGATCTTCTTCTAACCAAACAGGCATTCGCTAAATAAAAGCGAGCATCGAACCCGAAGTCCGGATCACCCGAAGCTGATCTTCTGCTATCCAAAGCAGGCATTCGATAAATAAACCCGAGCATCGAACCCGAAGCCCCGAACAACCGAAGCTGATCTTCTGCTAACCAAAGCAGGCATTCGCTAAATAAAAGCGAGCATCGAACCCGAATGTCGGATTAACCGAAGCTGATCTTCTGCTAACCAAAGCAGGCATTCTCTAAATAAAAGCGAGCATCGAACCTGAAGGCCAGATCAACCGAAGCTGATATTCTGCTAACTAAAGAAGGCATTCGCTAAATAAAAGCGAGCATTGAACCCGAAGGCCGGATCAACAGAAGCTGATCTTCTGCTAATCTAAGCAGGCATTCGCTAAAGAAAAGCGAGCGTCAAACCCGAAGGCTGGATCAACTGAAGCTGATCTTCTGCTCCTCAAAGCAGGCATTCGCTAAATAAAAGCGAGCATGGAACCCGAAGGCCGGATCAACCGAAGCTGATCTTCTGCTAACCAAAGCAGGCATTCGCTAAATGAAAGCGAGCATTGAACCCGAAGGTCGGATCAACCGAAGCTGATCTTCTGCTTTCCAAAGCAGGCATTCGCTAAATAAAAGCAAGCATCAAACCCGAAGGCCCGATCAACCGAAGCTGATCTTCTGCTAACCAAAGCAGGCATTCGCTAAATAAAAGCGAGCATCGAACCCGAAGGTCGGATCAACCGAAGCTGATCTTCTGCTAACCAAAGCAGGCATTCACTTAATAAAAGCATATATTGAACCCGAAGGCCCGATCAATAGAAGTTGATCTTCTGCTAATCTAAGCAGGCATTCACTAAATAAAAGTGAGCATCGAACCCGAAGGCTGGATCAACCTAAGCTGATCTTCTGCTCCTCGAAGCAGGCATTCACTAAATAAAAGCGAGCATCGAACCTGAAGGCCGGATTAACCGAAGTTGATCTTCTGCTAACGAAAGAAGGCATTCGCTAAATAAAAGCGAGCATGGAATCTGAATGCCGGATCAACCGAAGCTGATCTTCTGCTATCCAAAGCAGGCATTCGCTAAATAAAAGCGAGCATTGAACCCGAAGGCCCGATCAACCGAAGCTGATCGTCTGCTCACCAAAGCATGCATTCGCTAAATAAAAGCGAGCATCGAACCCGAAGGTCGGATCAACCGAAGCTGATCTTCTGCTAACCGAAGCAGGCATTCGCTTAATAAAAGCATGCATCGAACCCGAAGACCTGATCAATAGAAGATGATCTTCTGCTAATCTAAGCAGGCATTCCCTAAATAAAAGTGAGCATCGAACCCGATGGCTGGATCAACCTAAGCTGATCTTCTGCTCCTCGAAGCCGGCATTCGCTAAATAAAAGCGAGCATCGAGCCTGAAGGCCGGATCAACCGAAGCTGATCTTCAGCTAACCAAAGCAGGCATTCGCTAAATAAAAGCGAGCATCGAACCCGAAGGCCGGATCAACCGAAGCTGATATTCTGCTATCCAAAGCAGACATTCGCTAAATAAAAGCGAGCATCAAATCCGAAGGCCCGATCTACCGAAGCTGATCTTCTGTTACCAAAGCAGGCATTCGCTAAATAAAAGCAAGCATCGAACCCGAAGGTCGGATCAACCGAACTTGATCTTCTGCTATCCAAAGCAGGGATTCGCTAAATAAAGCGAGCATCGAACCCGAAGGCCCGATCAATCGAAGTTGATCTTCTGCTAACCAAAGCAGGGATTCGCTAAATAAAACCGAGCATCGAACCCGAAGGCTGGATCAACCGAAGCTGATCTTCTGCTCCTCAAAGCAGGCATTCGCTAAATAAAAGCAAGCATCGAACCCGAATGCTGGATCAATCGAAGATGATCTTCTGCTCCTCGAAGCAGGCCTTCGCTAAATAAAAGCGAGCATCGAACCTGAAGGCCAGATCAACCGAAGCTGATCTTCTGCTAACCAAAGCAGGGATTCGCTAAATAAAAGCGAGCATCGAACCCGAAGGCCCGATCAACCGAAGCTTATCTTCTGCTATCCAAATCAGGTATTCGCTAAATAAAAGCGAGCATCGAACCCGAAGGACGGATTAACCAAAGCTGATCTTCTGCTAACCAAAGCAGGCATTCGCTAAATAAAAGTGAGCATCGACCCCGAAGGCCGGATAAACCGAAGATGATCTTCTGTTATCCAAAGCATGCATTCCCTAAATAAAAGAGAGCATCGAACCTGAAGGCCAGATCAACCGAAGCTGATATTCTGCTAACTAAAGAAGGCATTCGCTAAATAAAAGCGAGCATCAAACCCGAATGTCGGATTAACCGAAGCTGATCTTCTGCTAACCAAAGCAGGCATTCTCTAAATAAAAGCGAGCATCGAACCTGAAGGCCAGATCAACCGAAGCTGATATTCTGCTAACTAAAGAAGGCATTCGCTAAATAAAAGCGAGCATTGAACCCGAAGGCCGGATCAACAGAAGTTGATCTTCTGCTAATCTAAGCAGGCATTCGCTAAAGAAAAGCGAGCGTCAAACCCGAAGGCTGGATCAACCGAAGCTGATCTTCTGCTCCTCAAAGCAGGCATTCGCTAAATAAAAGCGAGCATGGAACCCGAAGGCCGGATCAACCGAAGCTGATCTTCTGCTAACCAAAGCAGGCATTCGCTAAATGAAAGCGAGCATTGAACCCGAAGGTCGGATCAACCGAAGCTGATCTTCTGCTTTCCAAACAGGCATTCGCTAAATAAAAGCAAGCATCAAACCCGAAGGCCCGATCAACCGAAGCTGATCTTCTGCTAACCAAAGCAGGCATTCGCTAAATAAAAGCGAGCATCGAACCCGAAGGTCGGATCAACCGAAGCTGATCTTCTGCTAACCAAAGCAGGCATTCGCTTAATAAAAGCATATATTGAACCCGAAGGCCCGATCAATAGAAGTTGATCTTCTGCTAATCTAAGCAGGCATTCGCTAAATAAAAGTGAGCATCGAACCCGAAGGCTGGATCAACCTAAGCTGATCTTCTGCTCCTCGAAGCAGGCATTCACTAAATAAAAGCGAGCATCGAACCTGAAGGCCGGATCAACCGAAGTTGATCTTCTGCTAACGAAAGAAGGCATTCGCTAAATAAAAGCGAGCATGGAATCTGAATGCTGGATCAACCGAAGCTGATCTTCTGCTATCCAAAGCAGGCATTCGCTAAATAAAAGCGAGCATTGAACCCAAAGGCCCGATCAACCGAAGCTGATCTTCTGCTAACCAAAGAAGACATTCGCTAAATAAAAGCGAGCATCGAACCCGAAGGTCAGATCAACCGAAGCTGGTCTTCTGCTAACCAAAGGAGGCATTCGCTTAATAAAAGCGAGCATCAATCCCAAAAGCCCGATCAACTGAAGCTGATCTTCTTCTAACCAAACAGGCATTCGCTAAATAAAAGCGAGCATCGAACCCGAAGTCCGGATCACCCGAAGCTAATCTTCTGCTATCCAAAGCAGGCATTCGATAAATAAACCCGAGCATCGAACCCGAAGCCCCGATCAACCGAAGCTGATCTTCTGCTAACCAAAGCAGGCATTCGCTAAATAAAAGCAAGCATCGAACCCGAATGTCGGATTAACCGAAGCTGATCTTCTGCTAACCAAAGCAGGCATTCTCTAAATAAAAGCGAGCATCGAACCTGAAGGCCAGATCAACCGAAGCTGATATTCTGCTAACTAAAGAAGGCATTTGCTAAATAAAAGCGAGCATTGAACCCGAAGGCCGGATCAACAGAAGCTGATCTTCTGCTAATCTAAGCAGGCATTCGCTAAAGAAAAGCGAGCGTCAAACCCGAAGGCTGGATCAACTGAAGCTGATCTTCTGCTCCTCAAAGCAGGCATTCGCTAAATAAAAGCGAGCATGGAACCCGAAGGCCGGATCAACCGAAGCTGATCATCTGCTAACCAAAGCAGGCATTCGCTAAATGAAAACGAGCATTGAACCCGAAGGTCGGATCAACCGAAGCTGATCTTCTGCTTTCCAAAGCAGGCATTCGCTAAATAAAAGCAAGCATCAAACCCGAAGGCCCGATCAACCGAAGCTGATCTTCTGCTAACCAAAGCAGGCATTCGCTAAATAAAAGCGAGCATCGAACCCGAAGGTCGGATCAACCGAAGCTGATATTCTGCTAACCAAAGCAGACATTCACTTAATAAAAGCATATATTGAACCCGAAGGCCCGATCAATAGAAGTTGATCTTCTGCTAGTCTAAGCAGGCATTCACTAAATAAAAGTGAGCATCGAACCCGAAGGCTGGATCAACCTAAGCTGATCTTCTGCTCCTCGAAGCAGGCATTCACTAAATAAAAGCGAGCATCGAACCTGAAGGTCGGATCAACCGAAGTTGATCTTCTGCTATCGAAAGAAGGCATTCGCTAAATAAAAGCGAGCATGGAATCTGAATGCCGGATCAACCGAAGCTGATCTTCTGCTATCCAAAGCAGGCATTCGCTAAATAAAAGCGAGCATTGAACCCGAAGGCCCGATCAACCGAAGCTGATCGTCTGCTCACCAAAGCATGCATTCGCTAAATAAAAGCGAGCATCGATCCCGAAGGTCGGATCAACCGAAGCTGATCTTCTGCTAACCGAAGCAGGCATTCGCTTAATAAAAGCATGCATCGAACCCGAAGACCTGATCAATAGAAGATGATCTTCTGCTAATCTAAGCAGGCATTCCCTAAATAAAAGTGAGCATCGAACCCGATGGCTGGATCAACCTAAGCTGATCTTCTGCTCCTCGAAGCCGGCATTCGCTAAATAAAAGCGAGCATCGAGCCTGAAGGCCGGATCAACCGAAGCTGATCTTCTGCTAACCAAAGCAGGCATTCGCTAAATAAAAGCGAGCATCGAACCCGAAGGCCGGATCAACCGAAGCTGATATTCTGCTATCCAAAGCAGACATTCGCTAAATAAAAGCGAGCATCAAATCCGAAGGCCCGATCTACCGAAGCTGATCTTCTGTTACCAAAGCAGGCATTCGCTAAATAAAAGCAAGCATCGAACCCGAAGGTCGGATCAACCGAACTTGATCTTCTGCTATCCAAAGCAGGGATTCGCTAAATAAAGCGAGCATCGAACCCGAAGGCCCGATCAATCGAAGTTGATCTTCTGCTAACCAAAGCAGGGATTCGCTAAATAAAACCGAGCATCGAACCCGAAGGCTGGATCAATCGAAGCTGATCTTCTGCTCTTCAAAGCAGGCATTCGCTAAATAAAAGCAAGCATCGAACCCGAATGATGGATCAATCGAAGATGATCTTCTGCTCCTCGAAGCAGGCCTTCGCTAAATAAAAGCGAGCATCGAACCTGAAGGCCAGATCAACCGAAGCTGATCTTCTGCTAACCAAAGCATGGATTCGCTAAATAAAAGCGAGCATCGAACCCGAAGGCCCGATCAACCGAAGCTTATCTTCTGTTATCCAAATCAGGTATTCGCTAAATAAACGCGAGCATCGAACCCGAAGGACGGATTAACCGAAGCTGATCTTCTGCTAACCAAAGCAGGCATTCACTAAATAAAAGTGAGCATCGACCCCGAAGGCCGGATCAACCAAAGATGATCTTCTGCTATCCAAAGCATGCATTCCCTAAATAAAAGATAGCATCGAACCCGAAGGCCCGATCAACCGAAGTTGATCTTCTGCTAACCAAAGCTGGCATTCGCTTAATAAAAGCGAGTATCGAACCCGAAGGCCCGATCAACAGAAGCTGATCTTATGCTAATCTAAGAAGGCATTCGCTAAATAAAAGTGAGCATCGAACCCGAAGGCTGGATCAACCGAATATGATCTTCTGCTCCTCGAAGCAGGCATTCGCTAAATAAAAGAGAGCATCGAACCTGAAGGTCGGATCAACCGAAGCTGATCTTCTGCTAACCAAAGCAGGCATTCGCTAAATAAAAGCGAGCATCAAACCCGAAGCCGGATCAACCGAAGCTGATATTCTGCTCCTCAAAGCAATCATTCGCTAAGTAAAAGCTAGCATCGAACCCGAAGGTCGGATCAACTGAAGCAGATCTTCTGCTAACCAAAGAAGGCCTTCGCTAAATAAAAGCAAGTATCAAACCCGAAGGCCCGATCAACAGAAGTTGATCTTCTGCTAATCTAAGAAGGCATTCGCTAAATAAAAGCGAGCATCGAACCCGAAGGCTGGAGCAACCGAAGCTGATCTTCTGCAAACCAAAGCAGACATTCGCTAAATAAAAGCGTGCATCGAACCTGAAGGCAGGATCAACCGAAGCTGATCTTCTGCGAATCTAAGCAGGCATTTGCTAAATAAAAGTGAGCATCGAACCCGAAGGCCGGATTAACCGAAGCTGATCTTGTGCTATCCAAAGCAGGCAATCGTTAAATAAAAGAGAGCATCGAACCCGAAGGCCCGATCAACCGAAGCTGATCTTCTACTAACCAAAGCAAGCATTCACTAAATAAAAGCAAGCATCGAACCCGAAAGTCGGATCAACCGAAGCTGATCTTCTGCTATCCAAAGCAGGCATTCGCTAAATAAAAGAGAGCATCGAACCCGAAGGCCCGATCAACCGAAGCTGATCTTCTGCTAACCAAAGCAGGCATTCGCTTAATAAAAGCGAGTATCGAACCCGAAGGCCCGATCAACAGAAGCTGATCTTCTGCTAATCTAAGCAGGCATTCGCTAAATAAAAGTGAGCATCGAACCCGAAGGCTGGATCACCCGAAGCTGATCTTCTGCAACTCGAAGCAGGCATTTGCAAAATAAAAGCGAGCATCGAACCTGAAGGCCGGAACAACCAAAGCTGATCTTCTGCTAACGAAAACAGGCATTCGCTAAATAAAAGCGAGCATCGAACCCGAAGGCCGGATCAACCGAAGCTGATCTTCTGCTCCTCAAAGCAGGCATTCGCTAAATAAAAGCGAGCATCGAACCCGAATGCCGGATCGACCGAAGCTGATCTTCTGCTAACCAAAGCAGGCATTCTCTAAATAAAATCTTGCATCGAACCCGAATGCCCGATCAACCGAAGTTGATCTTCTGCTATCCAAAGCAGGCATTCGCTAAATAAAACCAAGCATCGAACCCGAAGGCCCGATCAATCGAAGTTGATCTTCTGTTAACCAAAGCAGGGATTCGCTAAATAAAAGCGAGCATCGAACCCGAAGGCTGGATCAACCGAAGCTGATCTTCTGCTCCTCAAAGCAGGCATTCGCTAAATAAAAGCGAGCATCGAACCCGAATGCTGGATCAATCGAAGCTGATCTTCTGCTCCTCGAAGCAGTCCTTCGCTAAATAAAAGCGAGCATCGAACCTGAAGGCCAGATCAACCGAAGCTGATCTTCTGCTAACCAAAGCAGGCATTCGCTAAATAAAAGCGAGCATCGAACCCGAAGGCCCGATCAACCGAAGCTGATCTTCTGCTATCCAAATCAGGTATTCGCAAAATAAAAGCGAGCATCGAACCCGAAGGACGGATCAACCGAAGCTGATCTTCTGCTAACCAAAGCAGGCATTCGCTAAATAAAAGCGCGCATCGACCCCGAAGGCAGGATCAACCGAAGACGATATTCTGCTATCCAAAGCAGGCATTCCCTAAATAAAAGAGAGCATCGAACCCGAAGGCCCGATCAACCGAAGCTGATCTTCTGCTAACCAAAGCAGGCATTCGCTTAATAAAAGCGAGTATCGAACCCGAAGACCCGATCAACAGAAGTTGATCTTCTGCTAATCTAACTAGGCATTCGCTAAATAAAAGTGAGCATCGAACCCGTAGGCTGGATCAACCGAATCTGATCTTCTGCTCGAAGCCGGCATTCGCTAAATAAAAGCGAGCATCGAACCTGAAGGCCGGATCAACCGAAGCTGATCTTCTGCTAACGAAAGAAGGCATTCGCTAAATAAAAGCGAGCATGGAACCCGAAGGCCGGATAAACCGAAGCTGATCTTTTTCTATCCAAAGCAGGCATTCGCTAAATAAAATCGAGCATCGAACCAGAAGGCCCGATAAACCGAAGCTGATCTTCTGCTAAACAAAGCAGGCATTCGCTAAATAAAAGCGAGCATCAAACCCGAAGGCCGGAGCAACCGAAGCTGATATTCTGCTCCTCAAAGCAATCATTCGCTAAGTAAAAGCTAGCATCGAACCCGAAGGTCAGATCAACTGAAGCAGATCTTCTGGTAACCAAAGAAGGCCTTCGCTAAATAAAAGAAAGTATCAAACCCGAAGGCCCGATCAACAGAAGTTGATCTTCTGCTAATCTAAGAAGGCATTCGCTAAATAAAAGCGAGCATCGAATCCGAAGGCTGGAGCAACCGAAGCTGATCTTCTGCTAACCAAAGCAGACATTCGCTAAATAAAAGCGTGCATCGAACCTGAAGGCAGGATCAACCGAAGCTGATCTTCTGCTAATCTAAGCAGGCATTCGCTAAATAAAAGTGAGCATCGAACCCGAAGGACGGATTAACCGAAGCTGATCTTCTGCTATCCAAAGCAGGCAATCGCTAAACAAAAGAGAGCATCAAACCCGAAGGCCCGATCAACCGAAGCTGATCTTCTGCTAACCAAAGCAAGCATTCACTAAATAAAAGCAAGCATCGAACCCGAAATTCGGATCAACCGAAGCTGATCTTCTGCTATCCAAAGCAGGCATTCGCTAAATAAAAGAGAGCATCGAACCCGAAGGCCCGATCAACCGAAGTTGATCTTCTGCTAACCAAAGCAGGCATTCGCTTAATGAAAGCGAGTATCGAACCCGAAGGCCCGATCAATAGAAGTTGATCTTCTGCTAATCTAAGAAGGCATTCGCTAAATAAAAGCAAGCATCGAACCCGAAGGCTGGAGCAACCGAAGCTGATCTTCTGCTAACCAAAGTAAACATTCGCTAAATAAAAGCGTGCATCGAACCTGAAGGCAGGATCAACCGAAGCTGATCTTCTGCTAATCTAAGCAGGCATTCGCTAAATAAAAGTGAGCATCGAACTCGAAGGCCGGATTAACCGAAGCTGATCTTCTGCTATCCAAAGCAGGAAATCGCTAAATAAAAGAGAGCATCGAACCCGAAGGCCCGATCAACCGAAGCTGACCTTCTGCTATCCAAAGCGGGCACTCACTAAATAAAAGAGAGCATCGAACCCGAAGGCCCGATCAGCCGAAGCTGATCTTCTGCTAACCAAAGCAGGCATTCACTTAATAAAAGCGAGTATCAAACCCGAAGGCCTGATCAACAGAAGCTGATCTTCTGCAAATCTAAGAAGGCATTCGCTAAATAAAAGTGAGCATCGAACCAGAAGGCTGGATCAACCGAAGCTGATCTTCTGCTCCTCGAAGCAGGCATTCGCTAAATAAAAGCGTGCATCGAACCTGAAGGCAGGATCAACCGAAGCTGATCTTCTGCTAACGAAAGCAGGCATTCGCTAAATAAAAGCGAGCATCGAACCCGAAGGCCGGATCAACCGAAGCTGATCTTCTGCTATCCAAAGCAGGCAATTGCTAAATAAAAGAGAGCATCGAACCTGAAGGCCGGATCAACCGAAGCTGATTTTCTCCTAGCCAAAGCAGGCATTCGCTAAATAAAAGCAAGCATCAAACCCGAAGGCTGGATCAACCGAAGCTGATGTTCTGCTATCCAATGCAGGAATTCGCTAAATAAAAGATAGCATCGAACCCGAAGGCCCGATCAACCGAAGCTGATCTTATGCTAACCAAAGCAGGCATTCGCTAAATAAAAGCGAGCATCGAACCCGAAGGCTGGATCAACCGAAGCTGATATTCTGCTCCTTGAAGCAGGCATTCGCTAAATAAAAGCGAGCATCGAACCCGAAGGCCGGATCAACCGAAGCTGATCTTCTCCTAACCAATGCAGGCATTCGCAAAATAAAAGTGAGCATCAAACTCGAAGACCGGATCAACCGAAGCTGATGTTCTGTTATCCAAAGCAGACATTCGCTAAATAAAAGCGAGCATCGAACTCGAAGGCCTGATCAACCGAAGTTGATCTTCTGCTAACCAAAGCAGGCATTTGCTAAATAAAAGCGAGCATCGAACCCGAAGGTCGGATCAACCGAAGCTGGTCTTCTGCTAACCAAAGCAGGCATTCGCTAAATAAAAGCGAGTCTCAATCCCAAAAGCCCGATCAACTGAAGTTGATCTTCTTCTAACCAAACAGGCATTCGCTAAATAAAAGCGAGCATCGAACCCGAAGGTCGGATCAACCGAAGCTGATCTTCTGCTAACCAAAGCAGGCATTCGCTTAATAAAAGTGAGAATCGAACCCGAAGGCCCGATCAACAGAAGCTGATCTTCTCCTAATCTAAGCAAGCATTCGCTAAATAAAAGTGAGCATCGAACCCGAAGGCTGGATCAAACGAAGCTGATCTTCTGCTCCTCGATGCAGGCATTCGCTAAATAAAAGCGAGCATCGAACCAGAAGGCGGGATCAACCGAAGTTGATCTTCTTCTAACCAAAGCAGGCATTCGCTAAATAAAAGCGAGCATCGAACCCGAAGGCCGGTCAACCGAATCTGATCTTCTTCTAACCAAAGTAGGCATTCGCTAAATGAAAGCGAGCATTGAACCCGAAGGTCGGATCAACCGAAGCTGATCTTCTGCTATCCAAAGCAGGCATTCGCTAAATAAAAGCGAGCATCGAACCCGAAGGCCCGATCGACCGAAGTTGGTCTTCTGCTAACCAAAGCAGGAATTCGCTAAATAAAAGCGAGCATCGAACCCGAAGGCCCGATCGACCGATGTTGGTCTTCTGCTAACCAAAGCAGGAATTCTCTAAATAAAAGCGAGCATCGAACTCGAAGGTCGAAGCAACCGAAGCTGATCTTCTGCTAACCAAAGCAGGAATTCGCTTAATAAATGCGAGCATCGAACTCGAAGGCGGGATCAACCGAAGCTGATCTTCTGCTCCTCGAAGCAGGCATTCACTAAATAAAAGCGAGCATCGAACCAGAAGGCGGGATCAACCGAAGTTGATCTTCTGCTAACCAAAGCAGGCATTCGCTAAATAAAAGCGAGCATCGAACCCGAAGGCCGGATCAACCGAATCTGATCTTCTTCTATCCAAAGCAGGCATTCGCTAAATAAAAGCGAGCATCGAACCCGAAGGCCCGATGAACCGAAGCTGATCTTCTGCTAACTAAAGCAGGCATTCGCTAAATAAAAGCACCATAGCAGGCATTCGCTAAATAAAAGCGAGCATCGAACCCGAATGCCGAATCAACCGAAGCTGATCTTCTGCTAACCAAAGCAGGCATTCTCTAAATAAAATTGAGCATCGAACCCGAAGGCCCGATCAACCGAAGTTGATCTTCTGCTATCCAAGCAGGCATTCGCTAAATAAAACCAAGCATCGAACCCGAAGGCCCGATCAACCGAAGCTGATCTTCTGCTAACCAAAGCAGGAACTCGCTAAATAAAAGCGAGCATCGAACCCGAAGGCCGGATCAACAGAAGCTGATCTTTTGCTAACGAAAGCAGGCATTTGCTAAATAAAAGCGAGCATCGAACCCGAATGCCGGATCAACCGAAGCTGATCTTCTGCTAACGAAAGCAGGCATTCGCTAAATAAAAGCGAGCATCGAACTCGAAGGCCGGATCAACTGAAGCTGATCTTCTGCTCCTCAAAGCAGGCATTCGCTAAATAAAAGCGAGCATCGAACCCGAAGGCCGGATCAACCAAAGCTGATCTTCTCCTAACCAAAGCAGGCATTCGCTAAATAAAAGCACCATAGCAGGCATTCGCTAAATAAAAGCGAGCATCGAACCCGAATGCGGGATCAACCAAAGCTGATCTTCTGCTAACCAAAGCAGGCATTCCCTAAATAAAATCGAGCATCGAACCCGAATGCCCGATCAACCGAAGTTGATCTTCTGCTATCCAAAGCAGGCATTTGCTAAATAAAACCAAGCATCGAACCCGAAGGCCCGATCAAACGAAGCTGATCTTCTGCTAACCAAAGCAGGCATTCGCTATATAAAAGCGAGCATCGAACCCGAAGGTCGGATTAACCGAAGCTGATCTTCTGCTAACCAAAGCAGGCATTAGCTTAATAAAAGTGAGGATCGAACCCGAAGGCCCGATCAACAGAAGCTGATCTTCTCCTAATCTAAGCAGGCATTCGCTAAATAAAAGTGAGCATCGAACCCGAAGGCTGGATCAACCAAAGCTGATCTTCTGCTCCTCAATGCAGGCATTCGCTAAATAAAAGCGAGCATCGAACCAGAAGGCGGGATCAACCGAAGTTGATCTTCTGCTAACCAAAGCAGGCATTCGCTAAATAAAACAGAGCATCGAACCCGAAGGCCGGATCAACAGAATCTGATCTTCTTCTAACCAAAGTAGGCATTCACTAAATGAAAGCGAGCATTGAACCCGAAGGTCGGATCAACCGAAGCTGATCTTCTGCTATCCAAAGCATGCATTCGCTAAATAAAAACGATCGTCGAACCCGAAGGCCCGATCGACCGAAGTTGGTTTTCTGCTAACCAAAGCAGGCATTCGCTAAATAAAAGTGAGCATCGAACTCGAAGGTCGAAGCAACCGAAGCTGATCTTCTGCTAACCAAAGCAGGCATTCGCTTAATAAAAGCAAGCATCGAACCCGAAGGCCCGATCAACAGAAGCTGATCTTCTGCTAATCTAAGCAGGCATTCGCTAAATAAAAGTGAGCATCGAACCCGAAGGCTAGATCAACCGAAGCTGATCTTCTGCTCCTCGAAGCAGGCATTCGCTAAATAAAAGTGAGCATCGAACCAGAAGGCGGGATCAACCGAAGTTGATCTTCTGCTAACAAAAGCAGGCATTCGCTAAATAAAAACGAGCATCGAACCCGAAGGCCGGATCAACCGAATCTGATCTTCTTCTATCCAAAGCAGGCATTCGTTAAATAAAAGCGAGCATCGAACCCGAAGGCCTGATGAACCGAAGTTGATCTTCTGCTAACCAAAGCACGCATTCGCTAAATAAAAGCGAGCATCGAACCCGAAGGCTAGATCAACCGAAGCTGATCTTCTGCTTCTCAAAGCAGGCATTCGCTAAATAAAAGCGAGCATCGAACTTGAAGGTCAGATCAACCGAAGCTGATCTTCTGCTCCTCAAAGGAGGCATTCGCTAAATAAAAGCGAGCATCGAACCCGAAGGCCCGATCAATCGAAGCTGATCTTCTGCTATCCAAATCAGGCATTCGCTAAATAAAAGCGAGCATCGAACCCGAAGGACGGATCAACCGAAGATGATCTTCTACTAACAAAGCAGGCACTCGCTAAATAAAAAAGAGCATCGAACTCAAAGGCCGGATCAACCGAAGCTGATCTTTTGCTAACCAAAGCAGGCATTCGCTAAATAAAAGAAAGCATAGAACCAGAAGGTCCGATCAACCGAAGCTGATCTTCTGCTAACCAAAGCAGAAATTCTCTAAATAAAAGCGAGCATCGAACCCGAAGGCCCGATCAACCGAAGTTGATCTTCTGCTAACGAAAGCAGGCATTCGCTAAATAAAAGCGAGCATCGAACCCGAAGGCCGGATCAACCGAAGCTGATCTTCTGCTAACGAAAGCCGGCATTCGCTAAATAAAAGCGAGCATCGAACTCGAAGGCCGGACCAACCGAAGCTGATCTTCTGCTCCTCAAAGCAGGCATTCGCTAAATAAAAGCGAGCATCGAACCCGAAGGCCGGATCAACCAAAGCTGATCTTCTGCTCCTCAAAGCAGGCATTCGCTAAATAAAAGCGAGCATCGAACCCGAAGGCCGGATCAACCGAAGCTGATCTTCTCCTAACCAAAGCAGGCATTCGCTAAATAAAAGCACCATAGCAGGCATTCGCTAAATAAAAGCGAGCATCTAACCCGAATGCCGGATCAACCGAAGCTGATCTTCTGCTAACCAAAGCAGGCATTCTCTAAATAAAATCGGGCATCGAAGCCGAAGGCCCGATCAACCGAAGTTGATCTTTTGCTATCCAAAGCAGGCATTCGCTAAATAAAACCAAGCATCGAACCCGAAGGCTCGATCAACCGAAGCTGATCTTCTGGTAACAAAAACAGGCATTCGCTAAATAAAAGCGAGCATCGAACCCGAAGGTCGGATCAACCGAAGCTGATCTTCTGCTAACCAAAGCAGGCATTCGCTTAATAAAAGTGAGAATCGAACCCGAAGGCCCGATCAACAGAAGCTGATCTTCTCCTAATCTAAGCAAGCATTCGCTAAATAAAAGTGAGCATCGAACCCGAAGGCTGGATCAAACGAAGCTGATATTCTGCTCCTCGATGCAGGCATTCGCTAAATAAAAGCGAGCATCGAACCAGAAGGCGGGATCAGCCGAAGTTGATCTTCTGCTAACCAAAGCAGGCATTCGCTAAATAAAAGCGAGCATCGAACCCGAAGGCGGGATCAACCGAATCTGATCTTCTTCTAACCAAAGTAGGCATTCGCTAAATGAAAGCGAGCATTGAACCCGAAGGTCGGATCAACCGAAGTTGATCTTCTGGTATCCAAAGCAGGCATTCGCTAAATAAAAGCGAGCATCGAACCCGAAGGCCCGATCAACCGAAGTTGGTCTTCTGCTAACCAAAGCAGGCATTCGCTAAATAAAAGCGAGCATCGAACTCGAAGGTCGGAGCAACCGAAGCTGATCTTCTTCTAACCAAAGCAGAAAATCTCTTAATAAATGCGAGCATCGAACTCGAAGGCGGGATCAACCGAAGCTGATCTTCTGCTCCTCGAAGCAGGCATTCACTAAATAAAAGCGAGCATCAAACCAGAAGGCGGGATCAACCGAAGTTGATCTTCTGCTAACCAAAGCAGGCATTCGCTAAATAAAAGCGAGCATCGAACCCGAAGGCCGGATCAACCGAATCTGATCTTCTTCTATCCAAAGCAGGCATTCGCTAAATAAAAGCGAGCATCGAACCCGAAGGCCCGATGAACCGAAGCTGATCTTCTGATAACTAAAGCAGGCATTCGCTAAATAAAAGCGAGCATCGAACCCGAAGGCTAGATCAACCGAAGCTGATCTTCTGCTTCTCAAAGCAGGCATTCGCTAAATAAAAGCGAGCATCGAACTTGAAGGTCGGATCAACCGAAGTTGATCTTCTGCTCCTCAAAGGAGGCATTCGCTAAATAAAAGCGAGCATTGAACCCGAAGGCCCGATCAACCGAAGTTGATCTTTTGCTATCCAAATCAGGCATTCGCTAAATAAAAGTGAGCATCGAACCCGAAGGACGGATCAACCGAAGCTGATCTTCTGCTAACCAAAGCAGGTATTCGCTAAATAAAAGAAAGCATCGAACTCGAAGGCCCGATCAACCAAAGCTGATATTTTGCTAACCAAAGCAGGCATTCGCTAAATAAAAGAAAGCATCGAACCCGAAGGCCGGATCAACGGAATCAGATTTTCTTCTAACCAAAGTAGGCATTCGCTAAATGAAAGCGAGCATTGAACCCGAAGGTCGGATCAACCGAAGCTGATCTTCTGCTATCCAAAGCATGCATTCGCTAAATAAAAGCGAGCATCGAACCCGAAGGCCCGATCGACCGAAGTTGGTTTTCTGCTAACCAAAGCAGGCATTCGCTAAATAAAAGAGAGCATCGAACTCGAAGGTCGGAGCAACCGAAGCTGATCTTCTACTAACCAAAGCAGGCATTCGCTTAATAAAAGCAAGCATCCAACCCGAAGGCCCGATCAACAGAAGCTGATCTTCTGCTAATCTATGCAGGCATTCGCTAAATAAAAGTGAGCATCGAACCCGAAGGCTGGATCAACCGAAGCTGATCTTCTGCTCCTCGAAGCAGGCATTCACTAAATAAAAGCGAGCATCGAACCTGAAGGCCGGATCAACCGAAGTTGAACCGAAGCTGATCTTCTGCTATCCAAAGCAGGCATTCGCTAAATAAAAGCGAGCATCGAACCCGAAGGCCCGATCAACTGAAGCTGATCTTCTGCTAACCAAAGCAGGCATTCGCTAAATAAAAGCAAGCATCGGACCCGAACGTCGGATCAACCGAAGATGATCTTTCGCTATCCAAAGCAGGCATTCGCTAAATATAAGCGAGCATCTGACCCGAAGGCCGGATCAACTGAAGCTGATGTTCTTCTATCCAAAGCAGGCATTCGCTAAATAAAAGCGAGCATCGAACCCAAAGGCCAGATCAACCGAAGCTGATCTTCTGCTAACTAAAGCAGGCATTCGCTAAATAAAAGCGAGCATCGAACCCGAAGACCGGATCAACAGAAGTTGATCTTCTGCTAATCTAAGCAGGCATTCGCTAAATAAAAGCGAGCATCAAACCCGAAGGTCTGATCAACCGAAGTTGATCTTCTGCTCTCCAAAGCACGCATTCGCTAAATAAAAGCGAGCATCGAACCCGAAGGCCCGATCAACCGAAGCTGATCTTCTGCTAACCAAAGCAGGCATTCGCTAAATAAAAGCAAGCATCGAACCCGAAGGTCTGATCAACCGAAGTTGATCTTCTGCTATCCAAAGCAGGCTTTCGCTAAATAAAAGCGAGCATCGAACCCGAACGCCCGATCAACCGAAGCTGATCTTCTGCTAACCAAAGCAGGCATTCGCTAAATAAAAGCGAGCATCGAATCCGAAGGCTGGATCAACCGAAGCTGATCTTCTGCTCCTGGAAGAAGGAATTCGCTAAATAAAAGCGAGCATCGAACCCGAAGGTTGGATCAACCGAAGCTGATCTTCTGCTAACCAAAGCAGGCATTCGCTAAATAAAAGCTAGCATCGAACCCGAAGGCCCGATTAACCGAAGTTGATCTTCTGCTAACCAAAGCAGGCATTCGTTAAATAAAAGCGAGCATCAAACCCGAAGGTCGGATCAACCGAAGCTGATCTTTTGCTAACCAAAGCAGGCATTCGCTAAATAAAAGCGAACATCGAACCCGAAGGCTGGATCAACCGAAGCTGATCTTCTGCTCCTCGAAACAGGCATTCGCAAAATAAAAGCGAGCAACGAATCCGAAGGCCGGATCAACCGAAGCTGATCTTCTGCTAACCAAAGCAGGCATTCGCAAAATAAAAGCGAGGATCGAACCCGAAGGCCCGATCAACCGAAGCTGATCTTCTGCTAACCAAAGAAGGCATTCCCTAAATAAAATCGATCATCGAACCCGAAGGCCGGATCAACAGAAGCTGATCTTCTGCTAATCTAAGCAGGCATTCGCTAAATAAAAGTGAGCATCAAACCCGAATGCTGGATCAACCGAAGATGATCTTCTGCTCCTCGAAGCAGGCATTCCCTAAATAAAAGCGAGCGTCGAACCTGAAGGCCGGATCAACCGAAGCTGATCTTCTGCTAACCAAAGCATGCATTTACTAAATAAAAGCGAGCATCGAACCCAAAGGCCGGATCAACCGAAGCTGATCTTCTGCTATCCAAAGCAGGCATTCGCTAAATAAAAGCGAGCATCGAACCCGAAGGCCCGATCAACTGAAGCTGATCTTCTGCTAACCAAAGCAGGCATTCGCTAAATAAAAGCAAGCATCGAACCCGAACGTCGGATCAACCGAAGATGATCTTCCGCTATCCAAAGCAGGCATTCGCTAAATATAAGCGAGCATCTAACCCGAAGGCCGGATCAACTGAAGCTGATGTTCTTCTATCCAAAGCAGGCATTCGCTAAATAAAAGCGAGCATCGAACCCAAAGGCCCGATCAACCGAAGTTGATCTTCTGCTAACCAAAGCAGGCATTCGCTAAATAAAAGCAAGCATCGAACCCGAACGTCGGATCAACCGACGATCATCTTCTGCTAACCGAAGCAGACATTCGCTAAATATAAGCGAGCATCAAACCCGAAGGCCGGATCAACAGAAGCTGATGTTCTTCTATCCAAAGCAGGCATTCGCTAAATAAAGCGAGCATCGAACCGGAAGGCCCGATCAACCGAAGCTGATCTTCTGCTAACCAAACCAGGCATTTGCTAAATAAAAGCGAGCAACGAACCCGAAGGCCGGATCAACAAAAGCTGATCTTCTGCTAACCAACGCCGGCATTCGCTAAATAAAAGCGAGCGTCGAACCCGAAGGCCGGATCAACCGAAGCCAATCTTCTACTATCCAAAGCAGGCATTCGGTAAATAAAAGCGAAGATCGAATCCAAAGGCCCGATTAACCGAAGCTGATCTTCTGCTAACCAAAGCAGGCATTCACTAAATAAAATCGATCATCGAACCCGAAGGCCGGATCAACAGAAGCTGATCTTCTGCTAATCTAAGCAGGAATTCGCTAAATAAAAGTGAGCATCAAACCCGAATGCTGGATCAACCGAAGATGATCTTCTGCTCCTCGAAGCAGGCATTCCCTAAATAAAAGCGAGCGTCGAACCTGAAGGCCGGATCAACCGAAGCTGATCTTCTGCTAACCAAAAAATGCATTCGCTAAATAAAAGCGAGCATCGAACCCGAAGGCCGGATCAACCGAAGCTGATCTTCTGCTATCCAAAGCAGGCATTCGCTAAATAAAAGCGAGCATCGAACCCGAAGGCCCGATCAACTGAAGCTGATCTTCTGCTAACCAAAGCAAGCATTCGCTAAATAAAAGCAAGCATCGAACCCGAACGTCGGATCAACCGAAGATGATCTTCCGCTATCCAAAGCAGGCATTCGCTAAATATAAGCGAGCATCTAACCCGAAGGCCGGATCAACTGAAGCTGATGTTCTTCTATCCAAAGCAGGCATTCGCTAAATAAAAGCGAGCATCGAACCCGAAGGCCCGATCAACCGAAGCTAATCTTCTGCTCCTCGAAACAGGCATTCGCAAAATAAAAGCGAGCAACGAACCCGAAGGCCGGATCAACCGAAGCTGATCTTCTGCTAACCAAAGCAGGCATTCGCTAAATAAAAGCGAGCATCGAACCCGAAGGCCTGATCAACCGAAGCTGATCTTCTGCTATCCGAAGCAGGCAATCGCTAAATAAAAGCGAGGATCGAACCCGAAGGCCCGATCAACCAAAGCTGGTCTTCTGCTAACCAAAGCAGGCATTCGCTAAATAAAATCGATCATCGAACCCGAACGTCGGATCAACCGAAGCTGATCTTCTGCTATCCAAAGCAGGCATTCGCTAAATAAAAGCGAGCATCAAACCCAAAGGCCTGATCAACTGAAGTTTATCTTCTGCTAACCAAAGCAGGCATTCGCTAAATAAAAGCGAGCATCGAACCTGAAGGCCAGATCAACCGAAGCTGATCTTCTACTATCCAAAGCAGGCATTCGCTAAATAAAAGCGAGCATCGAACCCGAAGGCCTGATCAACCGAAGCTGATCTTCTGCTAACTAAAGCAGGCATTTGCTAAATAAAAGCGAGCATCGAACCCGAATGCCGGATCAACCGAAGCTGATCTTCTGCTAACCAAACCAGACATTCTTAAAATAAAAGCGAGCATCAAACCTGAAGGCCGGATCAACCGAAGCTGATCTTCTGCTAACTAAAGCAGGCATTCGCTAAATAAAAGCGAGCATCGAACCCGAAGACCGAATCAACAGAAGTTGATCTTCTGCTAATCTAAGCAGGGATTCGCTAAATAAAAGCGAGCATCAAACCCGAAGGTCTGATCAACCGAAGCTGATCTTCTGCTCTCCAAAGCACGCATTCGCTAAATAAAAGCGAGCATCGAACCCGAAGGCCCGATCAACCGAAGCTGATCTTTTGCTAACCAAAGCAGGCATTCGCAAAATAAAAGCGAGCAACGAATCCGAAGGCCGGATCAACCGAAGCTGATCTTCTGCTAACCAAAGCAGGCATTCGCAAAATAAAAGCGAGGATCGAACCCGAAGGCCCGATCAACCAAAGCTGATCTTCTGCTAACCAAAGAAGGCATTCCCTAAATAAAATCGATCATCGAACCCGAAGGCCGGATCAACAGAAGCTGATCTTCTGCTAATCTAAGCAGGCATTCGCTAAATAAAAGTGAGCATCAAACCCGAATGCTGGATCAACCGAAGATGATCTTCTGCTCCTCGAAGCAGGCATTCCCTAAATAAAAGCGAGCGTCGAACCTGAAGGCCGGATCAACCGAAGCTGATCTTCTGCTAACCAAAGCATGCATTCACTAAATAAAAGCGAGCATCGAACCCAAAGGCCGGATCAACCGAAGCTGATCTTCTGCTAACCAAAGCAGGCATTTGCTAAATAAAAGCGAGCATCGAACCCGAATGCCGGATCAACTGAAGCTGATCTTCTGCTAACCAAACCAAACATTCTTAAAATAAATGCGAGCATCAAACCTGAAGGCCGGATCAACCGAAGCTGATCTTCTGCTAACTAAAGCAGGCATTCGCTAAATAAAAGCGAGCATCGAACCCGAAGACCGGATCAACAGAAGTTGATCTTCTGCTAATCTAAGCAGGCATTCGCTAAATAAAAGCGAGCATCAAACCCGAAGGTCTGATCAACCGAAGCTGATCTTCTGCTCTCCAAAGCACGCATTCGCTAAATAAAAGCGAGCATCGAACCCGAAGGCCCGATCAACCGAAGCTGATCTTCTGCTAACCAAAGCAGGCATTCGCAAAATAAAAGCGAGCAACGAATCCGAAGGCCGGATCAACCGAAGCTGATCTTCTGCTAACCAAAGCAGGCATTCGCAAAATAAAAGCGAGGATCGAACCCGAAGGCCCGATCAACCGAAGCTGATCTTCTGCTAACCAAAGAAGGCATTCCCTAAATAAAATCGATCATCGAACCCGAAGGCCGGATCAACAGAAGCTGATCTTCTGCTAATCTAAGCAGGCATTCGCTAAATAAAAGTGAGCATCAAACCCGAATGCTGGATCAACCGAAGATGATCTTCTGCTCCTCGAAGCAGGCATTCCCTAAATAAAAGCGAGCGTCGAACCTGAAGGCCGGATCAACCGAAGCTGATCTTCTGCTAACCAAAGCATGCATTCACTAAATAAAAGCGAGCATCGAACCCAAAGGCCGGATCAACCGAAGCTGATCTTCTGCTAACCAAAGCAGGCATTTGCTAAATAAAAGCGAGCATCGAACCCGAAGGCCCGATCAACTGAAGCTGATCTTCTGCTAACCAAAGCAGGCATTCGCTAAATAAAAGCAAGCATCGAACCCGAACGTCGGATCAACCGAAGATGATCTTCCGCTATCCAAAGCAGGCATTCGCTAAATATAAGCGAGCATCTAACCCGAAGGCCGGATCAACTGAAGTTGATGTTCTTCTATCCAAAGCAGACATTCGCTAAATAAAAGCGAGCATCGAACCCAAAGGCCCGATCAACCGAAGTTGATCTTCTGCTAACCAAAGCAGGCATTCGCTAAATAAAAGCAAGCATCGAACCCGAACGTCGGATCAACCGACGATCATCTTCTGCTAACCGAAGCAGACATTCGCTAAATATAAGCGAGCATCAAACCCGAAGGCCGGATCAACAGAAGCCGATGTTCTTCTATCCAAAGCAGGCATTCGCTAAATAAAAGCGAGCATCGAACCGGAAGGCCCGATCAACCGAAGCTGATCTTCTGCTAACCAAACCAGGCATTTGCTAAATAAAAGCGAGCAACGAACCCGAAGGCCGGATCAACAAAAGCTGATCTTCTGCTAACCAACGCCGGCATTCGCTAAATAAAAGCGAGCGTCGAACCCGAAGGCCGGATCAACCGAAGCCAATCTTCTACTATCCAAAGCAGGCATTCGGTAAATAAAAGCGAAGATCGAATCCGAAGGCCCGATTAACCGAAGCTGATCTTCTGCTAACCAAAGCAAGCATTCACTAAATAAAATCGATCATCGAACCCGAAGGCCGGATCAACAGAAGCTGATCTTCTGCTAATCTAAGCAGGCATTCGCTAAATAAAAGTGAGCATCAAACCCGAATGCTGGATCAACCGAAGATGATCTTCTGCTCCTCGAAGCAGGCATTCCCTAAATAAAAGCGAGCGTCGAACCTGAAGGCCGGATCAACCGAAGCTGATCTTCTGCTAACCAAAGCATGCATTCACTAAATAAAAGCGAGCATCGAACCCAAAGGCCGGATCAACCGAAGCTGATCTTCTGCTAACCAAAGCAGGCATTTGCTAAATAAAAGCGAGCATTGAACCCGAAGGCCCGATCAACTGAAGCTGATCTTCTGCTAACCAAAGCAGGCATTCGCTAAATAAAAGCAAGCATCGAACCCCAACGTCGGATCAACCGAAGATGATCTTCCGCTATCCAAAGCAGGCATTCGCTAAATATAAGCGAGCATCTAACCCGAAGGCCGGATCAACTGAAGTTGATGTTCTTCTATCCAAAGCAGACATTCGCTAAATAAAAGCGAGCATCGAACCCAAAGGCCCGATCAACCGAAGTTGATCTTCTGCTAACCAAAGCAGGCATTCGCTAAATAAAAGCAAGCATCGAACCCGAACGTCGGATCAACCGACGATCATCTTCTGCTAACCGAAGCAGACATTCGCTAAATATAAGCGAGCATCAAACCCGAAGGCCGGATCAACAGAAGCTGATGTTCTTCTATCCAAAGCAGGCATTCGCTAAATAAAAGCGAGCATCGAACCGGAAGGCCCGATCAACCGAAGCTGATCTTCTGCTAACCAAACCAGGCATTTGCTAAATAAAAGCGAGCAACGAACCCGAAGGCCGGATCAACAAAAGCTGATCTTCTGCTAACCAACGCCGGCATTCGGTAAATAAAAGCGAGCGTCGAACCCGAAGGCCGGATCAACCGAAGCCAATCTTCTACTATCCAAAGCAGGCATTCGGTAAATAAAAGCGAAGATCGAATCCGAAGGCCCGATTAACCGAAGCTGATCTTCTGCTAACCAAAGCAGGCATTCACTAAATAAAATCGATCATCGAACCCGAAGGCCGGATCAACAGAAGCTGATCTTCTGCTAATCTAAGCAGGCATTCGCTAAATAAAAGTGAGCATCAAACCCGAATGCTGGATCAACCGAAGATGATCTTCTGCTCCTCGAAGCAGGCATTCCCTAAATAAAAGCGAGCGTCGAACCTGAAGGCCGGATCAACCGAAGCTGATCTTCTGCTAACCAAAAAATGCATTCGCTAAATAAAAGCGAGCATCGAACCCGAAGGCCGGATCAACCGAAGCTGATCTTCTGCTATCCAAAGCAGGCATTCGCTAAATAAAAGCGAGCATCGAACCCGAAGGCCCGATCAACTGAAGCTGATCTTCTGCTAACCAAAGCAAGCATTCGCTAAATAAAAGCAAGCATCGAACCCGAACGTCGGATCAACCGAAGATGATCTTCCGCTATCCAAAGCAGGCATTCGCTAAATATAAGCGAGCATCTAACCCGAAGGCCGGATCAACTGAAGCTGATGTTCTTCTATCCAAAGCAGGCATTCGCTAAATAAAAGCGAGCATCGAACCCGAAGGCCCGATCAACCGAAGCTAATCTTCTGCTCCTCGAAACAGGCATTCGCAAAATAAAAGCGAGCAACGAACCCGAAGGCCGGATCAACCGAAGCTGATCTTCTGCTAACCAAAGCAGGCATTCGCTAAATAAAAGCGAGCATCGAACCCGAAGGCCTGATCAACCGAAGCTGATCTTCTGCTATCCGAAGCAGGCAATCGCTAAATAAAAGCGAGGATCGAACCCGAAGGCCCGATCAACCAAAGCTGGTCTTCTGCTAACCAAAGCAGGCATTCGCTAAATAAAATCGATCATCGAACCCGAACGTCGGATCAACCGAAGCTGATCTTCTGCTATCCAAAGCAGGCATTCGCTAAATAAAAGCGAGCATCAAACCCAAAGGCCTGATCAACTGAAGTTGATCTTCTGCTAACCAAAGCAGGCATTCGCTAAATAAAAGCGAGCATCGAACCTGAAGGCCAGATCAACCGAAGCTGATCTTCTACTATCCAAAGCAGGCATTCGCTAAATAAAAGCGAGCATCGAACCCGAAGGCCTGATCAACCGAAGCTGATCTTCTGCTAACTAAAGCAGGCATTTGCTAAATAAAAGCGAGCATCGAACCCGAATGCCGGATCAACCGAAGCTGATCTTCTGCTAACCAAACCAGACATTCTTAAAATAAAAGCGAGCATCAAACCTGAAGGCCGGATCAACCGAAGCTGATCTTCTGCTAACTAAAGCAGGCATTCGCTAAATAAAAGCGAGCATCGAAACCGAAGACCGGATCAACAGAAGTTGATCTTCTGCTAATCTAAGCAGGCATTCGCTAAATAAAAGCGAGCATCAAACCCGAAGGTCTGATCAACCGAAGCTGATCTTCTGCTCTCCAAAGCACGCATTCGCTAAATAAAAGCGAGCATCGAACCCGAAGGCCCGATCAACCGAAGCTGATCTTCTGCTAACCAAAGCAGGCATTCGCAAAATAAAAGCGAGCAACGAATCCGAAGGCCGGATCAACCGAAGCTGATCTTCTGCTAACCAAAGCAGGCATTCGCAAAATAAAAGCGAGGATCGAACCCGAAGGCCCGATCAACCAAAGCTGATCTTCTGCTAACCAAAGAAGGCATTCCCTAAATAAAATCGATCATCGAACCCGAAGGCCGGATCAAAAGAAGCTGATCTTCTGCTAATCTAAGCAGGCATTCGCTAAATAAAAGTGAGCATCAAACCCGAATGCTGGATCAACCGAAGATGATCTTCTGCTCCTCGAAGCAGGCATTCCCTAAATAAAAGCGAGCGTCGAACCTGAAGGCCGGATCAACCGAAGCTGATCTTCTGCTAACCAAAGCATGCATTCACTAAATAAAAGCGAGCATCGAACCCAAAGGCCGGATCAACCGAAGCTGATCTTCTGCTAACCAAAGCAGGCATTTGCTAAATAAAAGCGAGCATCGAACCCGAATGCCGGATCAACTGAAGCTGATCTTCTGCTAACCAAACCAGACATTCTTAAAATAAATGTGAGCATCAAACCTGAAGGCCGGATCAACCGAAGCTGATCTTCTGCTAACTAAAGCAGGCATTCGCTAAATAAAAGCGAGCATCGAACCCGAAGACCGGATCAACAGAAGTTGATCTTCTGCTAATCTAAGCAGGCATTCGCTAAATAAAAGCGAGCATCAAACCCGAAGGTCTGATCAACCGAAGCTGATCTTCTGCTCTCCAAAGCACGCATTCGCTAAATAAAAGCGAGCATCGAACCCGAAGGCCCGATCAACCGAAGCTGATCTTCTGCTAACCAAAGTAGGCATTCGCAAAATAAAAGCGAGCAACGAATCCGAAGGCCGAATCAACCGAAGCTGATCTTCTGCTAACCAAAGCAGGCATTCGCAAAATAAAAGCGAGGATCGAACCCGAAGGCCCGATCAACCGAAGCTGATCTTCTGCTAACCAAAGAAGGCATTCCCTAAATAAAATCGATCATCGAACCCGAAGGCCGGATCAACAGAAGCTGATCTTCTGCTAATCTAAGCAGGCATTCGCTAAATAAAAGTGAGCATCAAACCCGAATGCTGGATCAACCGAAGATGATCTTCTGCTCCTCGAAGCAGGCATTCCCTAAATAAAAGCGAGCGTCGAACCTGAAGGTCGGATCAACCGAAGCTGATCTTCTGCTAACCAAAGCATGCATTCACTAAATAAAAGCGAGCATCGAACCCAAAGGCCGGATCAACCGAAGCTGATCTTCTGCTATCCAAAGCAGGCATTCGCTAAATAAAAGCGAGCATCGAACCCGAAGGCCCGATCAACTGAAGCTGATCTTCTGCTAACCAAAGCAGGCATTCGCTAAATAAAAGCAAGCATCGAACCCGAACGTCGGATCAACCGAAGATGATGTTCCACTATCCAAAGCAGGCATTCGCTAAATATAAGCGAGCATCTAACCCGAAGGCCGGATCAACTGAAGCTGATGTTCTTCTATCCAAAGCAGGCATTCGCTAAATAAAAGCGAGCATCGAACCCAAAGGCCCGATCAACCGAAGTTGATCTTCTGCTAACCAAAGCAGGCATTCGCTAAATAAAAGCAAGCATCGAACCCGAACGTCGGATCAACCGACGATTATCTTCTGCTAACCAAAGCAGACATTTGCTAAATATAAGCGAGCATCAAACCCGAAGGCCAGATCAACCGAAGCTGATGTTCTTCTATCCAAAGCAGGCATTCGCTAAATAAAAGCGAGCATCGAACCGGAAGGCCCGATCAACCGAAGCTGATCTTCTGCTAACCAAACCAGGCATTTGCTAAATAAAAGCGAGCAACGAACCCGAAGGCCGGATCAACAAAAGCTGATCTTCTGCTAACCAACGCCGGCATTCGCTAAATAAAAGCGAGCGTCGAACCCGAAGGCCGGATCAACCGAAGCCAATCTTCTACTATCCAAAGCAGGCATTCGGTAAATAAAAGCGAAGATCGAATCCGAAGGCCCGATTAACCGAAGCTGATCTTCTGCTAACCAAAGCAGGCATTCACTAAATAAAATCGATCATCGAACCCGAAGGCCGGATCAACAGAAGCTGATCTTCTGCTAATCTAAGCAGGCATTCGCTAAATAAAAGTGAGCATCAAACCCGAATGCTGGATCAACCGAAGATGATCTTCTGCTCCTCGAAGCAGGCATTCCCTAAATAAAAGCGAGCGTCGAACCTGAAGGCCGGATCAACCGAAGCTGATCTTCTGCTAACCAAAAAATGCATTCGCTAAATAAAAGCGAGCATCGAACCCGAAGGCCGGATCAACCGAAGCTGATCTTCTGCTATCCAAAGCAGGCATTCGCTAAATAAAAGCGAGCATCGAACCCGAAGGCCCGATCAACTGAAGCTGATCTTCTGCTAACCAAAGCAAGCATTCGCTAAATAAAAGCAAGCATCGAACCCGAAGGTCAGATCAACCGAAGATGATCTTCCGCTATCTAAAGCAGGCATTCGCTAAATATAAGCGAGCATCTAACCCGAAGGCCGGATCAACTGAAGCTGATGTTCTTCTATCCAAAGCAGGCATTCGCTAAATAAAAGCGAGCATCGAACCCGAAGGCCCGATCAACCGAAGTTGATCTTCTGCTAACCAAAGCAGGCATTCGCTAAATAAAAGCAAGCATCGAACCCGAACGTCGGATCAACCGACGATCATCTTCTGCTAACCAAAGCAGACATTCGCTAAATATAAGCGAGCATCAAACCCGAAGGCCGGATCAACCGAAGCTGATGTTCTTCTATCCAAAGCAGGCATTCGCTAAATAAAAGCGAGCATCGAACCGGAAGGCCCGATCAACCGAAGCTGATCTTCTGCTAACCAAACCAGGCATTTGCTAAATAAAAGCGAGCAACGAACCCGAAGGCCGGATCAACAAAAGCTGATCTTCTGCTAACCAACGCCGGCATTCGCTAAATAAAAGCGAGCGTCGAACCCGATGGCCGGATCAACCGAAGCCAATCTTCTACTATCCAAAGCAGGCATTCGGTAAATAAAAGCGAAGATCGAATCCGAAGGCCCGATTAACCGAAGCTGATCTTCTGCTAACCAAAGCAGGCATTCACTAAATAAAATCGATCATCGAACCCGAAGGCCGGATCAACAGAAGCTGATCTTCTGCTAATCTAAGCAGGCATTCGCTAAATAAAAGTGAGCATCAAACCCGAATGCTGGATCAACCGAAGATGATCTTCTGCTCCTCGAAGCAGGCATTCCCTAAATAAAAGCGAGCGTCGAACCTGAAGGCCGGATCAACCGAAGCTGATCTTCTGCTAACCAAAGCATGCATTCGCTAAATAAAATCGAGCATCGAACCCGAAGGCCGGATCAACCGAAGCTGATCTTCTGCTATCCAAAGCAGGCATTCGCTAAATAAAAGCGAGCATCGAACCCGAAGGCCCGATAAACTGAAGCTGATCTTCTGCTAACCAAAGCAGGCATTCGCTAAATAAAAGCAAGCATCGAACCCGAACGTCGGATCAACCGAAGATGATCTTCCGCTATCCAAAGCAGGAATTCGCTAAATATAAGGGAGCATCAAACCCGAAGGCCGGATCAACTGAAGCTGATGTTCTTCTATCCAAAGCAGGCATTCGCTAAATAAAAGCGAGCATCGAACCCGAAGGCGCGATCAACCGAAGTTGATCTTCTGCTAACCAAAGCAGGCATTCGCTAAATAAAAGCAAGCATCGAACCCGAACGTCGGATCAACCAAAGATGATCTTCTGCTAACCAAAGCAGACATTCGCTAAATATAAGCGAGCATCAAACCCGAAGGCCGGATCAACCGAAGCTGATGTTCTTCTATCCAAAGCAGGCATTCGCTAAATAAAAGCGAGCATCGAACCCGAAGGCCTGATCAACCAAAGCTGATCTGCTGCTAACCAAAGCAGGCATTTGCTAAATAAAAGCAAGCAACGAAACGGAAGGCCCGATCAATCGAAGCTGATCTTCTACTAACCAAAGCAGGCATTCGCTAAATAAAAGCGAGCATCGAACCTGAAGGCCCGATCAACTGAAGTTGATCTTCTGCTAACCAAAGCAGGCATTCGCTAAATAAAAGCGAGCATCGAACCTGAAGGCCATATCAACCGAAGCTGATCTTCTGCTATCCAAAGCAGGCATTCGCTAAATAAAAGCGAGCATCGAACCCGAAGGCCCGATCAACCGAAGCTGATCTTCTGCAAACCAAAGCAGGAATTCACTAAATAAAAGCGAGCATCGAACCCGAATGCCGGATCAACCGAAGTTGATCTTCTGCTAAACAAACCAGACATTCTCAAAATAAAAGCGAGCATCAAACCTGAAGGCCGGATCAACCGAAGTTGATCTTCTGCTAACTAAAGCAGGCATTCGCTAAATAAAAGCGAGCATCGAACCCGAAGACCGGATCAACAGAAGTTGATCTTCTGCTAATCTAAGCAGGCATTCGCTAAATAAAAGCGAGCATCAAACCCGAAGGTCTGATCAACCGAAGCTGATCTTCTGCTATCCAAAGCAGGCATTCGCTAAATAAAAGCGAGCATCGAACCCGAAGGCCCGATCAACCGAAGCTGATCTTCTGCTAACCAAAGCAGGCATTCGCTAAATAAAAGCAAGCATCGAACCCGAAGGTCTGATCAACCGAAGCTGATCTTCTGCTATCCAAAGCAGGCATTCGCTAAATAAAAGCGAGCATCAAACCCGAACGGCCGATCAACCGAAGATGATCTTCTGCTAACCAAAGCAGGCATTCGCTAAATAAAAGCGAGCATCGAATCCGAAGGCTGGATCAACCGAAGCTGATCTTCTGCTCCTCGAAGAAGGAATTCACTAAATAAAAGCGAGCATCGAACCCGAAGGCTGGATCAACCGAAGCTGATCTTTTGCTAACCAATGCAGGCATTCGCTAAATAAAAGCGAGCATCGAACCCGAAGGCCCGATTAACCGAAGTTGATCTTCTGCTAACCAAAGCAGGCATTCATTAAATAAAAGCGAGCATCGAACCCGAAGGTCGGATCAACCGAAGTTGATCTTTTGCTAACCAAAACAGGAATTCGCTAAATAAAAGCGAACATCGAACCCGAAGGCTGGATCAACCGAAGCTAATCTTCTACTCCTCGAAACAGGCATTCGCAAAATAAAAGCGAGCAACGAACCCGAAGGCCGGATCAACCGAAGCTGATCTTCTGCTAACCAAAGCAGGCATTCGCTAAATAAAATCGAGCGTCGAACCCGAAGGCCGGATCAACCGAAGCTGATGTTCTGCTATCCTAAGCAGGCATTCGCTAAATAAAAGCGGGCATCGAACCCGAAGGCCGAATCAACAAAAGCTGATCTTCTGCTAACCAACGTCGACATTCGATAAATAAAAGTGAGCGTCGAACCCGAAGGCCGAATCAACCGAAGCCGATCTTCTGCTATCCAAAGCAGGCATTCGGTAAATAAAAGAGAAGATCGAATCCGAAGGCCCGATCAACCGAAGCTGATCTTCTGCTAACCAAAGCAGGCATTCACTAAATAAAATCGATCATCGAACCCGAAGGCCGGATCAACAAAAGCTGATCTTCTGCTAATCTAAGCAGGCATTCGCTAAATAAAAGTGAGTATCGAACCCGAATGCTGGATCAACCGAAGATGATCTTCTGCTCCTCGAAGCAGGCATTCCCTAAATAAAAGCGAGCGTCTAACCTGAAGGTCGGATCAACCGAAGCTGATCTTCTGCTAACCAAAGCATGCATTCGCTAAATAAAAGCGAGCATCGAACCCGAAGGCCGGATCAACCGAAGCTGATCTTCTGCTATCCAAAGTAGGCATTCGCTAAATAAAAGCGAGCATCGAACCCGAAGGCCCGATCAACCGAAGCTGATCTTCTGCTAACCAAAGCAGGCATTCGCTAAATAAAAGCAAGCATCGAACCCGAACGTCGGATCAACCGAAGATGATCTTCCGCTATCCAAAGCAGGCATTCGCTAAATAAAGCGAGCCTCGAACCCGAAGGCTTGATCAACCGAAGCAGATCTTCTGCTAACCAAAGCAGGCATTCGCTAAATAAAAGCGAGCATCGAACCCGAAGGCTGGATCAGTCGAAGCTGATCTTCTGCTAACCAAAGCAGACATTCGCTAAATATAAGCGAGCATCAAACCCGAAGGACGGATCAACGGAAGCTGATGTTCTTCTATCCAAAGCAGGGTTCGCTAAATAAAAGCGAGCATCGAACCCGAAGGCCTGATCAACCGAAGCTGATCTTCTGCTAACCAAAGCAGGCATTTGCTAAATAAAAGCAAGCAACGAAACCGAAGGCCCGATCAATCGAAGCTGATCTTCTACTAACCAAAGCAGGCATTTGCTAAATAAAAGCGAGCATCGAACCTGAAGGCCCGATCAACTGAAGTTGATCTTCTGCTAACCAAAGCAGGCATTCACTAAATAAAAGCGAGCATCGAACCTGAAGGCCAGATCAACCGAAGCTGATCTTCTGCTATCCAAAGCAGGCATTCGCTAAATAAAAGCAAGGATCGAACCCGAAGGCCCGATCAACCGAAGTTGATCTTCTGCTAACCAAAGCAGGCATTCGCTAAATAAAAGCGAGCATCGAACCCGAAGGCCCGATCAACCGAAGCTGATCTTCTGCTAATTAAACCAGACAATCTCAAAATAAAAGCGAGCATCAAACCTGAAGGCCGGATCAACCGAAGTTGATCTTCTGCTAACTAAAGCAGGCATTCGCTAAATAAAAGCGAGCATCGAACCCGAAGACCGGATCAACAGAAGTTGATCTTCTGCTAATCTAAGCAGGCATTCGCTAAATAAAAGCGAGCATCAAACCCGAAGGTCTGATCAACCGAAGCTGATCTTCTGCTCTCTAAAGCAGGCATTCGCTAAATAAAAGCGAGCATCGAACCCGAAGGCCCGATCAACCGAAGCTGATCTTCTGCTAACCAAAGCAGGCATTTGCTAAATAAAAGAAAGCATCGAACCCGAAGGTCTGATCAACCGAAGCTGATCTTCTGCTATCCAAAGCAGGCATTCGCTAAATAAAAGCGAGCATCGAACCCGAACGCCCGATCAACCGAAGCTGATCTTCTGCTAACCAAAGCAGGCATTCGCTAAATAAAAGCGAGCATTGAATCCGAAGGCTGGATCAACCGAAGCTGATCTTCTGCTCCTCGAAGAAGGAATTCGTTAAATAAAAGCGAGCATCGAACCCGAAGGCTGGATCAACCGAAGCTGATCTTCTGCTAACCAAAGCAGGCATTCGCTAAATAAAAGCGAGCATCGAACCCGAAGGCTCGATTAACCGAAGTTGATCTTCTTCTAACCAAAGCAGGCATTCGCTAAATAAAAGCGAGCATCGAATCCGAAGGCTGGATCAACCGAAGCTGACCTTCTGCTCCTCGAAGAAGGAATTCGCTAAATAAAAGCGAGCATCGAACCCGATGGTCGAATCAACCGAAGCTTATCTTTTGCTAACCAAAGCAGGCATTCGCTAAATAAAAGCGAACGTCGAACCCGAAGGCTGGATCAACCGAAGCTAATCTTCTGCTCCTCGAAACAGGCATTCGCAAAATAAAAGCGAGCAACGAACCCGAAGGCCGGATCAACCGAAGCTGATCTTCTGCTAACCAAAGCAGGCATTCGCTAAATAAAAGCGAGCATCGAACCCGAAGGCCTGATCAACCGAAGCTGATCTTCTGCTATCCGAAGCAGGCAATCGCTAAATAAAAGCGAGGATCGAACCCGAAGGCCCGATCAACCGAAGCTGATCTTCTACTAACCAAAGCAGGCATTCGCTAAATAAAATCGATCATCGAACCCGAACGTCGGATCAACCGAAGCTGATCTTCTGCTATCCAAAGCAGGCATTCGCTAAATAAAAGCGAGCATCAAACCCAAAGGCCTGATCAACTGAAGTTGATCTTCTGCTAACCAAAGCAGGCATTCGCTAAATAAAAGCGAGCATCGAACCTGAAGGCCAGATCAACCGAAGCTGATCTTCTACTATCCAAAGCAGGCATTCGCTAAATAAAAGCGAGCATCGAACCCGAAGGCCCGATCAACCGAAGCTGATCTTCTGCTAACCAAAGCAGGCATTTGCTAAATAAAAGCGAGCATCGAACCCGAATGCCGGATCAACCGAAGCTGATCTTCTGCTAACCAAACCAGACATTCTCAAAATAAAAGCGAGCATCAAACCTGAAGGCCGGATCAACCGAAGCTGATCTTCTGCTAACTAAAGCAGGCATTCGCTAAATAAAAGCGAGCATCAAACCCGAAGACCGGATCAACAGAAGTTGATCTTCTGCTAATCTAAGCAGGCATTCGCTAAATAAAAGCGAGCATCAAACCCGAAGGTCTGATCAACCGAAGCTGATCTTCTGCTCTCCAAAGCACGCATTCGCTAAATAAAAGCGAGCATCGAACCCGAAGGCCCGATCAACCGAAGCTGATCATCTGCTAACCAAAGCAGGCATTCGCTAAATAAAAGCAAGCATCGAACCCGAAGGTCTGATCAACTGAAGCTGATCTTCTGCTATCCAAAGCAGGCATTCGCTAAATAAAAGCGAGCATCGAACCCGAACGCCCGATCAACCGAAGCTGATCTTCTGCTAACCAAAGCAGGCATTCTCTAAATAAAAGCGAGCATCGAACCCGAAGGCTGGATCAACCGAAGCTGATCTTCTGCTAACCAAAGCAGGCATTCGCTAAATAAAAGCTAGCATCGAACCCGAAGGCCCGATTAACCGAAGTTGATCTTTTGCTAACCAAAGCAGGCATTCGTTAAATAAAAGCGAGCATCAAACCCGAAGGTCGGATCAACCGAAGCTGATCTTTTGCTAACCAAAGCAGGCATTCGCTAAATAAAAGCGAACATCGAACCCGAAGGCTGGATCAACCGAAGCTAATCTTCTGCTCCTCGAAACAGGCATTCGCAAAATAAAAGCGAGCAACGAATCCGAAGGCCGGATCAACCGAAGCTGATCTTCTGCTAACCAAAGCAGGCATTCGCAAAATAAAAGCGAGGATCGAACCCGAAGGCCCGATCAACCGAAGCTGATCTTCTGCTAACCAAAGAAGGCATTCGCTAAATAAAATCGATCATCGAACCCGAACGCCGGATCAACCAACGTTGATCTTCTGCTATCCAAAGCAGGAATTCGCTAAATAAAAGCGAGCATCAAACCCAAAGGCCCGATCAACTGAAGTTGATCTTCTGCTAACCAAAGCAGGCATTCGCTAAATAAAAGCGAGCATCGAACCTGAAGGCCAGATCAACCGAAGCTGATCTTCTGCTATCCAAAGCAGGCATTCGCTAAATAAAAGCGAGCATCGAACCCGAAGGCCCGATCAACCGAAGCTGATCTTCTGCTAACCAAAGCAGGCATTCGCTAAATAAAAGCGAGCGTCGAATCCGAAGGCCGGATCAACCGAAGCTGATCTTCTGCTAACCAAAGCAGACATTCGCTAAATATAAGCGAGCATCGAACCCGAAGGCCGGATCAACCGAAGCTGATGTTCTTCTATCCAAAGCAGGCATTCGCTAAATAAAAGCGAGCATCGAACCCGAAGGCCCGATCAACCGAAGCTGATCTTCTGCTAACCAAAGCAGGCATTCGCTAAATAAAAGCAAGCATCGAACCCGAAGGTCTGATCAACCGAAGCTGATCTTCTGCTATCCAAAGCAGGCATTCGCTAAATAAAAGCGAGCATCGAACCCGAACGCCCGATCAACCGAAGCTGATCTTCTGCTAACCAAAGCAGGCATTCTCTAAATAAAAGCGAGCATCGAATCCGAAGGCTGGATCAACCGAAGCTGATCTTCTGCTCCTGGAAGAAGGAATTCGCTAAATAAAAGCGAGCATCGAACCCGAAGGCTGGATCAACCGAAGCTGATCTTCTGCTAACTAAAGCAGGCATTCGCTAAATAAAAGCTAGCATCGAACCCGAAGGCCCGATTAACCGAAGTTGATCTTCTGCTAACCAAAGCAGGCATTCGTTAAATAAAAGCGAGCATCAAACCCGAAGGTCGGATCAACCGAAGCTGATCTTTTGCTAACCAAAGCAGGCATTCGCTAAATAAAAGCGAACATCGAACCCGAAGGCTGGATCAACCGAAGCTAATCTTCTGCTCCTCGAAACAGGCATTCGCAAAATAAAAGCGAGCAACGAATCCGAAGGCTGGATCAACCGAAGCTGATCTTCTGCTAACCAAAGCAGGCATTCGCAAAATAAAAGCGAGGATCGAACCCGAAGGCCCGATCAACCGAAGCTGATCTTCTGCTAACCAAAGAAGGCATTCGCTAAATAAAATCGATCATCGAACCCGAACGCCGGATCAACCAACGTTGATCTTCTGCTATCCAAAGCAGGAATTCGCTAAATAAAAGCGAGCATCAAACCCAAAGGCCCGATCAACTGAAGTTGATCTTCTGCTAACCAAAGCAGGCATTCGCTAAATAAAAGCGAGCATCGAACCTGAAGGCCAGATCAACCGAAGCTGATCTTCTGCTATCCAAAGCAGGCATTCGCTAAATAAAAGCGAGCATCGAACCCGAAGGCCCGATCAACCGAAGCTGATCTTCTGCTAACCAAAGCAGGCATTCGCTAAATAAAAGCGAGCGTCGAATCCGAAGGCCGGATCAACCGAAGCTGATCTTCTGCTAACCAAAGCAGACATTCGCTAAATATAAGCGAGCATCGAACCCGAAGGCCGGATCAACCGAAGCTGATGTTCTTCTATCCAAAGCAGGCATTCGCTAAATAAAAGCGAGCATCGAACCCGAAGGCCCGATCAACCGAAGCTGATCTTCTGCTAACCAAAGCAGGCATTCGCTAAATAAAAGCAAGCATCGAACCCGAACGTCGGATCAACCGACGATCATCTTCTGCTAACCAAAGCAGACATTCGCTAAATATAAGAGAGCATCAAACCCGAAGGCCGGATCAACCGAAGCTGATGTTCTTCTATCCAAAGCAGGCATTCGCTAAATAAAAGCGAGCATCGAACCCGAAGGCCGGATCAACCAAAGCTGATCTTCTGCTAACCAAACCAGACATTCTCAAAATAAAAGCGAGCATCAAACCTGAAGGCCGGATCAACCGAAGTTGATCTCCTGCTAACTAAAGCAGGCATTCACTAAATAAAAGCGAGCATCGAACCCGAAGACCGGATCAACAGAACTTGATCTTCTGCTAATGTAAGCAGGCATTCGCTAAATAAAAGCGAGCATCAAACCCGAAGGTCTGATCAACCGAAGCTGATTTTCTGCTATCCAAAGCAGGCATTCGCTAAATAAAAGTGAGCATCGAACCCGAAGGCCCGATCAACTAAAGCTGATCTTCTGCTAACCAAAGCAGGCATTCGCTAAATAAAAGCAAGCATCGAACCCGAAGGTCTGATCAACCGAACCTGATCTTCTGCTATCCAAAGCAGGCATTCGCTAAATAAAAGCGAGCATCGAACCCGAACGCCTGATCAACCGAAGCTGATCTTCTGCTAACCAAAGCAGGCATTCGCCTAATAAAAGCAAGCATCGAACCCGAACGTCGGATCAACCGAAGATGATCTTCCGCTATCCAAAGCAGTCATTCGCTAAATAAAGCGAGTCTCGAATCCGAAGGCTTGATCAACCGAAGCAGATCTTCTGCTAACCAAAGAAGGCATTCGCTAAATAAAAGCGAGCATCGAACCCGAAGGCTGGATCAACCGAAGCTGATCTTCTGCTCCTCGAAGAAGGAATGCTAAATAAAAGCGAGCGTCGAATCCGAAGGCCGGATTAACTGAAGCTGATCTTCTGCTAACCAAAGCAGACATTCGCTAAATATAAGCGAGCATCGAACCCGAAGGCCGGATCAACCGAAGCTGATGTTCTTCGATCCAAAGCAGGCATTCGCTAAATAAAATCGATCATCGAACCCGAAGGCCGGATCAACAAAAGCTGATCTTCTGCTAATCTAAGCAGGCATTCGCTAAATAAAAGTGAGTATCGAACCCGAATGCTGGATCAACCGAAGATGATCTTCTGCTCCTCGAAGCAGGCATTCCCTAAATAAAAGCGAGCGTCTAACCTGAAGGCCGGATCAACCAAAGCTGATCTTCTGCTAACCAAAGCATGCATTCGCTAAATAAAAGCGAGCATCGAACCCGAAGGCCGGATCAACCGAAGCTGATCTTCTGCTATCCAAAGCAGGCATTCGCTAAATAAAAGCGAGCATCGAACCCGAAGGCCCGATCAACCGAAGCTGATCTTCTGCTAACCAAAGCAGGCATTCGCTAAATGAAAGCAAGCATCGAACCCGAACGTCGGATCAACCGAAGATGATCTTCCGCTATCCAAAGCAGGCATTCGCTAAATAAAGCGAGCCTCGAACCCGAAGGCTTGATCAACCGAAGCAGATCTTCTGCTAACCAAAGCAGGCATTCGCTAAATATAAGCGAGCATCAAACCCGAAGGCCGGATCAACGGAAGCTGATGTTCTTCTATCCAAAGCAGGGTTCGCTAAATAAAAGCGAGCATCGAACCCGAAGGCCTGATCAACCGAAGCTGATCTTCTGCTAACCAAAGCAGGCATTTGCTAAATAAAAGCAAGCAACGAAACCGAAGGCCCGATCAATCGAAGCTGATCTTCTACTAACCAAAGCAGGCATTCGCTAAATAAAAGCGAGCATCGAACCTGAAGGCCCGATCAACTGAAGTTGATCCTCTGCTAACCAAAGCAGGCATTCGCTAAATAAAAGCGAGCATCGAACCTGAAGGCCAGATCAACCGAAGCTGATCTTCTGCTATCCAAAGCAGGCATTCGCTAAATAAAAGCAAGCATCGAACCCGAAGGCCCGATCAACCGAAGCTGATCTTCTGCTAACCAAAGCAGGCATTCGCTAAATAAAAGCGAGCATCGAACCCGAAGGCCCGATCAACCGAAGCTGATCTTCTGCTAACCAAACCAGACATTCTCAAAATAAAAGCGAGCATCAAACCTGAAGGCCGGATCAACCGAAGCTGATCTTCTGCTAACTAAAGCAGGCATTCGCTAAATAAAAGCGAGCATCGAACCCGAAGACCGGATCAACAGAAGTTGATCTTCTGCTAATCTAAGCAGGCATTCGCTAAATAAAAGCGAGCATCAAACCCGAAGGTCTGATCAACCGAAGCTGATCTTCTGCTCTCCAAAGCAGGCATTCGCTAAATAAAAGCGAGCATCGAACCCGAAGGCCCGATCAACCGAAGCTGATCTTCTGCTAACCAAAGCAGGCATTCGCTAAATAAAAGAAAGCATCGAACCCGAAGGTCTGATCAACCGAAGCTGATCTTCTGCTATCCAAAGCAGGCATTCGCTAAATAAAAGCGAGCATCGAACCTGAACGCCTGATCAACCGAAGCTGATCTTCTGCTAACCAAAGCAGGCATTCGCTAAATAAAAGCGAGCATTGAATCCGAAGGCTGGATCAACCGAAGTTGATCTTCTGCTCCTCGAAGAAGGAATTCGTTAAATAAAAGCGAGCATCGAACCCGAAGGCTGGATTAACCGAAGCTGATCTTCTGCTAACCAAAGCAGGCATTCGCTAAATAAAAGCGAGCATCGAACCCGAAGGCTCGATTAACCGAAGTTGATCTTCTTCTAACCAAAGCAGGCATTCGCTAAATAAAAGCGAGCATCGAATCCGAAGGCTGGATCAACGGAAGCTGATCTTCTGCTCCTCGAAGAAGGAATTCGCTAAATAAAAGCGAGCATCGAACCCGATGGTCGGATCAACCGAAGCTGATCTTTTGCTAACCAAAGCAGGCATTCGCTAAATAAAAGCGAACATCGAACCCGAAGGCTGGATCAACCGAAGCTAATCTTCTGCTCCTCGAAACAGGCATTCACAAAATAAAAGCGAGCAACGAACCCGAAGGCCGGATCAACCAAAGCTGATCTTCTGCTAACCAAAGCAGGGATTCGCTAAATAAAAGCGAGCATCGAACCCGAAGGCCTGATCAACCGAAGCTGATCTTCTGCTATCCGAAGCAGGCAATCGCTAAATAAAAGCGAGGATCGAACCCGAAGGCCCGATCAACCGAAGCTGATCTTCTGCTAACCAAAGCAGGCATTCGCTAAATAAAATCGATCATCGAACCCGAACGTCGGATCAACCGAAGCTGATCTTCTGCTATCCAAAGCAGGCATTCGCTAAATAAAAGCGAGCATCAAACCCAAAGGCCTGATCAACTGAAGTTGATCTTCTGCTAACCAAAGCAGGCATTCGCTAAATAAAAGCAAGCATCGAACCTGAAGGCCAGATCAACCGAAGCTGATCTTCTACTATCCAAAGCAGGCATTCGCTAAATAAAAGCGAGCATCGAACCCGAAGGCCCGATCAACCGAAGCTGATCTTCTGCTAACCAAAGCAGGCATTTGCTAAATAAAAGCGAGCATCGAACCCGAATGCCGGATCAACCGAAGCTGATCTTCTAATAACCAAACCAGACATTCTCAAAATAAAAGCGAGCGTCAAACCTGAAGGCCGGATCAACCGAAGCTGATCTTCTGCTAACTAAAGCAGGCATTCGCTAAATAAAAGCGAGCATCAAACCCGAAGACCGGATCAACAGAAGTTGATCTTCTGCTAATCTAAGCAGGCATTCGCTAAATAAAAGCGAGCATCAAACCCGAAGGTCTGATCAACCGAAGCTGATCTTCTGCTCTCCAAAGCACGCATTCGCTAAATAAAAGCGAGCATCGAACCCGAATGCCCGATCAACCGAAGCTGATCTTCTGCTAACCAAAGCAGGCATTCGCTAAATAAAAGCAAGCATCGAACCCGAAGGTCTGATCAACCGAAGCTGATCTTCTGCTATCCAAAGCAGGCATTCGCTAAATAAAAGCGAGCATCGAACCCGAACGCCCGATCAACCGAAGCTGATCTTCTGCTAACCAAAGCAGGCATTCGCTAAATAAAAGCGAGCATCGAATCCGAAGGCTGGATCAACCGAAGCTGATCTTCTGCTCCTGGAAGAAGGAATTCGCTAAATAAAAGCGAGCATCGAACCCGAAGGCTGGATCAACCGAAGCTGATCTTCTGCTAACCAAAGCAGGCATTCGCTAAATAAAAGCTAGCATCGAACCCGAACGCCCGATTAACCGAAGTTGATCTTCTGCTAACCAAAGCAGGAATTCGTTAAATAAAAGCGAGCATCAAACCCGAAGGTCGGATCAACCGAAGCTGATCTTTTGCTAACCAAAGCAGGCATTCGCTAAATAAAAGCGAACATCGAACCCGAAGGCTGGATCAACCGAAGCTAATCTTCTGCTCCTCGAAACAGGCATTCGCAAAATAAAAGCGAGCAACGAATCCGAAGGCCGGATCAACCGAAGCTGATCTTCTGCTAACCAAAGCAGGCATTCGCAAAATAAAAGCGAGGATCGAACCCGAAGGCCCGATCAACCGAAGCTGATCTTCTGCTAACCAAAGAAGGCATTCGCTAAATAAAATCGATCATCGAACCCGAACGCCGGATCAACCGACGTTGATCTTCTGCTATCCAAAGCAGGAATTCGCTAAATAAAAGCGAGCATCAAACCCAAAGGCCCGATCAACTGAAGTTGATCTTCTGCTAACCAAAGCAGGCATTCGCTAAATAAAAGCGAGCATTGAACCTGAAGGCCAGATCAACCGAAGCTGATCTTCTGCTATCCAAAGCAGGCATTCGCTAAATAAAAGCGAGCATCGAACCCGAAGGCCCGATCAACCGAAGCTGATCTTCTACTAACCAAAGCAGGCATTCGCTAAATAAAAGCGAGCGTCGAATCCGAAGGCCGGATCAACCGAAGCTGATCTTCTGTTAACCAAAGCAGACATTCGCTAAATATAAGCGAGCATCGAACCCGAAGGCCGGATCAACCGAAGCTGATGTTCTTCTATCCAAAGCAGGCATTCGCTAAATAAAAGCGAGCATCGAACCCGAAGGCCCGATCAACCGAAGTTGATCTTCTGCTAACCAAAGCAGGCATTCGCTAAATAAAAGCAAGCATCGAACCCGAACGTCAGATCAACCGACGATCATCTTCTGCTAACCAAAGCAGACATTCGCTAAATATAAGAGAGCATCAAACCCGAAGGCCGGATCAACCGAAGCTGATGTTCTTCTATCCAAAGCAGGCATTCGCTAAATAAAAGCGAGCATCGAACCCGAAGGCCGGATCAACCAAAGCTGATCTTCTGCTAACCAAACCAGACATTCTCAAAATAAAAGCGAGCATCAAACCTGAAGGCCGGATCAACCGAAGTTGATCTCCTGCTAACTAAAGCAGGCATTCGCTAAATAAAAGCGAGCATCGAACCCGAAGACCGGATCAACAGAACTTGATCTTCTGCTAATGTAAGCAGGCATTCGCTAAATAAAAGCGAGCATCAAACCCGAAGGTCTGATCAACCGAAGCTGATTTTCTGCTATCCAAAGCAGGCATTCGCTAAATAAAAGTGAGCGTCGAACCCGAAGGCCCGATCAACTAAAGCTGATCTTCTGCTAACCAAAGCAGGCATTCGCTAAATAAAAGCAAGCATCGAACCCGAAGGTCTGATCAACCGAACCTGATCTTCTGTTATCCAAAGCAGGCATTCGCTAAATAAAAGCGAGCATCGAACCTGAACGCCTGATCAACCGAAGCTGATCTTCTGCTAACCAAAGCAGGAATTCGCCTAATAAAAGAAGGCATCGAACCCGAACGTCGGATCAACCGAAGATGATCTTCCGCTATCCAAAGCAGTCATTCGCTAAATAAAGCGAGTCTCGAACCCGAAGGCTTGATCAACCGAAGAAGATCTTCTGCTAACCAAAGAAGGCATTCGCTAAATAAAAGCGAGCATCGAACCCGAAGGCTGGATCAACTGAAGCTGATCTTCTGCTCCTCGAAGAAGGAATGCTAAATAAAAGCGAGCGTCGAATCCGAAGGCCGGATTAACCGAAGCTGAACTTCTGCTAACCAAAGCAGACATTCGCTAAATATAAGCGAGCATCGAACCCGAAGGCCGGATCAACCGAAGCTGATGTTCTTCTATCCAAAGCAGGCATTCGCTAAATAAAAGCGAGCATCGAACCCGAAGGACCGATCAACCGAAGCTGATCTTCTGCTAACCAAAGCAGGCATTCGCTAAATAAAAGCAAGCATCGAACCCGAACGTCGGATCAACCGACGATCATCTTCTGCTAACCAAAGCAGACATTCGCTAAATATAAGAGAGCATCAAACCCGAAGGCCGGATCAACCGAAGCTGATGTTCTTCTATCCAAAGCAGGCATTCGCTAAATAAAAGCGAGGATCGAACCCGAAGGCCCGATCAACCGAAGTTGATCTTCTGCTAACCAAAGCAGGCATTCGCTAAATAAAATCGATCATCGAACCCGAAGGCCGGATCAACCGAAGTTGATCTTCTGCTATCCAAAGCAGGCATTCGCTAAATAAAAGCGAGCATCAAACCCAAAGGCCCGATCAACTGAAGTTGATCTTCTGCTAACCAAAGCAGGCATTCGCTAAATAAAAGCGAGCATCGAACCTGAAGGCCAGATCAACCGAAGCTGATCTTCTGCTATCCAAAGCAGGCATTCGCTAAGTAAAAGCGAGCATCGAACCCGAAGGCTCGATCAACCGAAGATGATATTCTGCTAACCAAAGCAGGAATTCGCTAAATAAAAGCGAGCATCGAACCTGAATGCCGGGTCAACCGAGGCTGATCTTCTGCTAACCAAACCAGACATTCTCAAAATAAAAGCGAGCATCAAACCTGAAGGCTGGATCAACCGAAGCTGATCTTCTGCTAACTAAAGCAGGCATTCGCTAAATAAAAGCGAGCATCAAACCCAAAGACCGGATCAACAGAAGTTGATCTTCTGCTAATCTAAGCAGGCATTCGCTAAATAAAAGCGAGCATCAAACCCGAAGGTCTAATCAACCGAAGCTGATCTTCTGCTATCCAAAGCAGGCATTCGCTAAATAAAAGCGAGCATCGAACCCGAAGGCCCGATCAACCGAAGCTGATCTTCTGCTAACCAAAGCCGGCATTCGCTAAATAAAAGCAAGCATCGAACCCGAAGGTCTGATCAACCGATGCTGATCTTCTGCTATCCAAAGCAGGCATTCGCTAAATCAAAGCAAACATCGAACCCGAAGGTCTGATCAACCGAAGCTGATCTTCTGCTAACCAAACCAGACATTCTCAAAATAAAAGCGAGCATCAAACCTGAAGGCCGGATCAACCGAAGCTGATCTTCTGCTAACTAAAGCAGGCATTCGCTAAATAAAAGCGAGCATCGAACCCGAAGACCGGATCAACAGAAGTTGATCTTCTGCTAATCTAAGCAGGCACTCGCAAAATAAAAGCGAGCATCAAACCCGAAGGTCTGATCAACCGAAGCTGATCTTCTGCTATCCAAAGCAGGCATTCGCTAAATAAAAGCGAGCATCGAACCCGAACGCCCGATCAACCGAAGCTGATCTTCTGCTAACCAAAGCAGGCATTCGCTAAATAAAAGCGAGCATCGAATCCGAAGGCTGGATCAACCGAAGCTGATCTTCTGCTCCTCGAAGAAGGAATTCGCTAAATAAAAGCGAGCATCGAACCCGAAGGCTGGATCAACCGAAGCTGATCTTCTGCTAACCAAAGCAGGCATTTGCTAAATAAAAGCGAGAATCGAACCCGAAGGCTCGATTAACCGAACTGATCTTCTGCTAACCAAAGCAGGCATTCGTTAAATAAAAGCGAGCATCGAACCCGAAGGTCGGATCAACCGAAGCTGATCTTTTGCTAACCAAAGCAGGCATTCGCTAAATAAAAGCGAACATCGAACCCGAAGGCTGGATCAACCGAAGCTAATCTTCTACTCCTCGAAACACGCATTCGCAAAATAAAAGCGAGCAACGAACCCAAAGGCCGGATCAACCGAAGCTAATCTTCTGCTAACCAAAGCAGGCATTCGCTAAATAAAAGTGAGCGTCGAACCCGAAGGTCGGATCAACCGAAGCTGATCTTCTGCTAACCAAAGCAGGCATTCGCTAAATAAAATCGATCATCGAACCCGAAGGCCGGATCAACCGAAGCTGATCTTCTGCTATCCAAAGCAGGCATTTGCTAAATAAAAGCGAGCATCAAACCCAAACGCCCGATCAGCTGAAGTTGATCTTCTACTAACCAAAGCAGGCATTTGCTAAATAAAACCGAGCATCGAACCTGAAGGCCAGATCAACCAACGCCGATCTTCTGCTATCCAAAGCAGGCATTCGCTAAATAAAAGCGAACATCGAACCCGAAGGCCCAATCAACCGAAGCTGATCTTCTGCTAACCAAAGCAGGCATTCGCTAAATAAAAGCGAGCATCGAACCCGAATGCCGGATCAACCGAAGCTGGTCTTCTGCTAACCAAACCAGACATTCTCTAAATAAAAGCGAGCATCAAAACTGAAGGCCGGATCAACCGAAGCTGACCTTCTGCTAACTAAAGCAGACATTCGCTAAATAAAAGCGAGCGTCGAACCCGAAGGCCAGATCAACAGAAGCTGATCTTCTGCTAATCTAAGCAGGCATTCGCTAAATAAAAGCGAGCATCAAACCCGAAGGTCTAATAAACCGAAGCTGATCTTCTGCTATCCTAAGCAGGCATTCGCTAAATAAAAGCGAGCATCGAACCCGATGGCCCGATCAACCGAAGCTATTCTTCTGCTAACCAAAGCAGGCATTCGCTAAGTAAAAGCAAGCATCAAACTCGAACGTCTGATCAACCGAAGCTTATCTTCTACTATCCAAAGCAGGCATTCGCTAAATAAAAGCGAGCATCGAACCCGAAGGCCTGATCAACCGAAGCTGATCTTCTGCTAACCAAAGCATGCATTCGCTAAATAAAAGCGATCGTCGAACCCGAAGGCCGGATCAACCGAAGGTGATGTTCTGCTATCCAAAGCAGGCATTCGCTAAATAAAAGCGAGCATCAAACCCAAAGGCCCGATCAACTGAAGTTGATCTTCTGCTAACCAAAGCAGGCATTCGCTAAATAAAAGCGAGTATCGAACCTGAAGGCCAAATCAACCGAAGCTGATCTTCTGCTATCCAAAGCAGGCATTCGCTAAATAAAAGCGAGCATCGAACCCGAAGGCCGGATCAACCGAAGCTGATCTTCTGCTAACCAAACCAGACATTCTCAAAATAAAAGCGAGCATCAAACCCGAAGGTCTGATCAACCGAAGTTGATCTTCTGCTATCCAAAGCAGGCATTCGCTAAATAAAAGCGAGCATCGAACTCGAAGGCCCGATCAACCGAAGCTGATCTTCTGCTAATGTAAGCAGGCATTCGCTAAATAAAAGCGAGCATCAAACCCGAAGGTCTGATCAACCGAAGCTGATCTTCTGCTATCCAAAGCAGGCATTCGCTAAATAAAAGCGAGCATCGAACTCGAAGGCCCGATCAACCGAAGCTGATCTTCTGCTAACCAAACCAGGCATTCGCTAAATAAAAGCAAGCATCGAACCCGAAGGTCTTATCAACCGAAGCTGATCTTCTGCTATCCAAAGCAGGCATTCCCTAAATAAAAGCGAGGATCGAATCCGAAGGCTGGATCAACCGAAGCTGATCTTCTTCTCCTCGAAAAAGGAATTCGCTAAATAAAAGCGAGCATCGAACCTGAAGGCTGGATCAACCGAAGCTGATCTTCTGCTAACCAAAGCAGGCATTCGCTAAATAAAAGCGAGCATCAAACCCGAAGGCCCGATTAACCGAAGTTGATCTTCTGCTAAAGAAAGCAGGCATTCGTTAAATAAAAGCGAGCATCGAACCCGAATGTCGGATCAACCGAAGCTGATCTTTTGCTAACCAAAGCAGGCATTCGCTAAATAAAAGTGAACATCGAACCCGAAGGCTGGATCAACCGAAGCTAATCTTCTGCTCCTCGAAACAGGCATTCACAAAATAAAAGCGAGCAACGAACCCGAAGGCCGGATCAACCGAAGCTGATCTTCGACTAACCAAAGCAGGCATTCGCTAAATAAAAGCGAGCGTCGAACCCGAAGGCCGGATCAACCGAAGCTGATGTTCTGCTATCCAAAGCAGGCATTCGCTAAATAAAAGCGGGCATCAAACCCGAAGGCCCGATTAACCGAAGTTGATCTTTTGCTAACCAAAGCAGGCATTCGTTAAATAAAAGCGAGCATCGAACCCGAAGGTCGGATCAACCGAAGCTGATCTTCTGCTAACCAAAGCAGGCATTCGCCAAATAAAATCGATCATCGAACCCGAACGCCGGATCAACTGAAGTTGATCTTCTGCTATCCAAAGCAGGCATTTGCTAAATAAAAGTGAGCATCAAACCCAAAGGCCCGATCAACTGAAGTTGATCTTCTGCTAACCAAAGCAGGCATTTTCTAAATAAAAGCGAGCATCGAACCTGAAGGCCAGATCAACCGAAGTTGATCTTCTACTATCCAAAGCAGGCATTCGCTAAATAAAAGCGAACATCGAACCCGAAGGCCCGGTCAACCGAAGCTGATCTTCTGCTAACCAAAGTAGGCATTCGCTAAATAAAAGCGAGCATCGAACCCGAATGCCGGATCAACAGAAGCTGATCTTCTGCTAACCAAACCAGACATTCTCTAAATAAAAGAGAGCATCAAACCTGAAGGCCGGATCAACCGAAGCTGATCTTCTGCTTACTAAAGCAGGCATTCGCTAAATAAAAGCGAGCATCGAACCCGAAGGCCAGATCAACAGAAGCTGATCTTCTGCTAATCTAAGCTGGCATTCGCTAAATAAAAGCGAGCATCAAACCCGAAGGTCTAATAAACCGAAGCTGATCTTCTGCTATCCAAAGCAGGCATTCGCTAAATAAAAGCGAGCATCGAACCCGAAGGCCCGATCAACCGAAGCTAATCTTCTGCTAACCAAAGCAGGCATTCGCTAAATAAAAGCAAGCATCGAACCCGAAGGTCTGATCAACCGAAGCTGATCTTCTACTATCCAAAGCAGGCATTTGCTAAATAAAAGCGAGCAACGAATTCGAAGGCCTGATCAACCGAAGCTGGTCTTCTGCTAACCAAAGCAGGCATTCGTTAAATAAAAGCGAGCATCGAACCCGAAGGCTGGATCAACCGAAGCTGATCTTCTGCTCCTCGAAGAAGGAATTCGCTAAATAAAAGCAAGCATCGAACCCGAAGGCTGGATCAACCGAAGCTGATCTTCTGCTAGCCAAAGCAGGCATTCGCTAAATAAAAGCGAACATCGAACCCGAAGGCTGGATCAACCGAAGCTGATCTTCTGCTCCTCCAAGCAAGCATTCGCTAAATCAAAGCGAGCAACGAACCCGAAGGCCGGATCAACCGAAGCTGATCTTCTGCTAACCAAAGCAGGCATTCGCTAAATAAAAGCGAGCATCGAACCCGATGGCCCGATCAACCGAAGCTATTCTTCTGCTAACCAAAGCAGGCATTCGCTAAGTAAAAGCAAGCATCAAACTCGAACGTCTGATCAACCGAAGCTTATCTTCTACTATCCAAAGCAGGCATTCGCTAAATAAAAGCGAGCATCGAACCCGAAGGCCTGATCAACCGAAGCTGATCTTCTGCTAACCAAAGCATGCATTCGCTAAATAAAAGCGATCGTCGAACCCGAAGGCCGGATCAACCGAAGGTGATGTTCTGCTATCCAAAGCAGGCATTCGCTAAATAAAAGCGAGCATCAAACCCAAAGGCCCGATCAACTGAAGTTGATCTTCTGCTAACCAAAGCAGGCATTCGCTAAATAAAAGCGAGTATCGAACCTGAAGGCCAAATCAACCGAAGCTGATCTTCTGCTATCCAAAGCAGGCATTCGCTAAATAAAAGCGAGCATCGAACCCGAAGGCCGGATCAACCGAAGCTGATCTTCTGCTAACCAAACCAGACATTCTCAAAATAAAAGCGAGCATCAAACCCGAAGGTCTGATCAACCGAAGTTGATCTTTTGCTATCCAAAGCAGGCATTCGCTAAATAAAAGCGAGCATCGAACTCGAAGGCCCGATCAACCGAAGCTGATCTTCTGCTAATGTAAGCAGGCATTCGCTAAATAAAAGCGAGCATCAAACCCGAAGGTCTGATCAACCGAAGCTGATCTTCTGCTATCCAAAGCAGGCATTCGCTAAATAAAAGCGAGCATCGAACTCGAAGGCCCGATCAACCGAAGCTGATCTTCTGCTAACCAAACCAGGCATTCGCTAAATAAAAGCAAGCATCGAACCCGAAGGTCTTATCAACCGAAGCTGATCTTCTGCTATCCAAAGCAGGCATTCCCTAAATAAAAGCGAGGATCGAATCCGAAGGCTGGATCAACCGAAGCTGATCTTCTTCTCCTCGAAAAAGGAATTCGCTAAATAAAAGCGAGCATCGAACCTGAAGGCTGGATCAACCGAAGCTGATCTTCTGCTAACCAAAGCAGGCATTCGCTAAATAAAAGCGAGCATCAAACCCGAAGGCCCGATTAACCGAAGTTGATCTTCTGCTAAAGAAAGCAGGCATTCGTTAAATAAAAGCGAGCATCGAACCCGAATGTCGGATCAACCGAAGCTGATCTTTTGCTAACCAAAGCAGGCATTCGCTAAATAAAAGTGAACATCGAACCCGAAGGCTGGATCAACCGAAGCTAATCTTCTGCTCCTCGAAACAGGCATTCACAAAATAAAAGCGAGCAACGAACCCGAAGGCCGGATCAACCGAAGCTGATCTTCGACTAACCAAAGCAGGCATTCGCTAAATAAAAGCGAGCGTCGAACCCGAAGGCCGGATCAACCGAAGCTGATGTTCTGCTATCCAAAGCAGGCATTCGCTAAATAAAAGCGGGCATCAAACCCGAAGGCCCGATTAACCGAAGTTGATCTTTTGCTAACCAAAGCAGGCATTCGTTAAATAAAAGCGAGCATCGAACCCGAAGGTCGGATCAACCGAAGCTGATCTTCTGCTAACCAAAGCAGGCATTCGCCAAATAAAATCGATCATCGAACCCGAACGCCGGATCAACTGAAGTTGATCTTCTGCTATCCAAAGCAGGCATTTGCTAAATAAAAGTGAGCATCAAACCCAAAGGCCCGATCAACTGAAGTTGATCTTCTGCTAACCAAAGCAGGCATTTTCTAAATAAAAGCGAGCATCGAACCTGAAGGCCAGATCAACCGAAGTTGATCTTCTACTATCCAAAGCAGGCATTCGCTAAATAAAAGCGAACATCGAACCCGAAGGCCCGGTCAACCGAAGCTGATCTTCTGCTAACCAAAGTAGGCATTCGCTAAATAAAAGCGAGCATCGAACCCGAATGCCGGATCAACAGAAGCTGATCTTCTGCTAACCAAACCAGACATTCTCTAAATAAAAGAGAGCATCAAACCTGAAGGCCGGATCAACCGAAGCTGATCTTCTGCTTACTAAAGCAGGCATTCGCTAAATAAAAGCGAGCATCGAACCCGAAGGCCAGATCAACAGAAGCTGATCTTCTGCTAATCTAAGCTGGCATTCGCTAAATAAAAGCGAGCATCAAACCCGAAGGTCTAATAAACCGAAGCTGATCTTCTGCTATCCAAAGCAGGCATTCGCTAAATAAAAGCGAGCATCGAACCCGAAGGCCCGATCAACCGAAGCTAATCTTCTGCTAACCAAAGCAGGCATTCGCTAAATAAAAGCAAGCATCGAACCCGAAGGTCTGATCAACCGAAGCTGATCTTCTACTATCCAAAGCAGGCATTTGCTAAATAAAAGCGAGCAACGAATTCGAAGGCCTGATCAACCGAAGCTGGTCTTCTGCTAACCAAAGCAGGCATTCGTTAAATAAAAGCGAGCATCGAACCCGAAGGCTGGATCAACCGAAGCTGATCTTCTGCTCCTCGAAGAAGGAATTCGCTAAATAAAAGCAAGCATCGAACCCGAAGGCTGGATCAACCGAAGCTGATCTTCTGCTAGCCAAAGCAGGCATTCGCTAAATAAAAGCGAACATCGAACCCGAAGGCTGGATCAACCGAAGCTGATCTTCTGCTCCTCCAAGCAAGCATTCGCTAAATCAAAGCGAGCAACGAACCCGAAGGCCGGATCAACCGAAGCTGATCTTCTGCTAACCAAAGCAGGCATTCGCTAAATACAAGCGAGCGTCGAACCCGAAGGCCGGATCAACCAAAGCTGATGTTCTGCTATCCAAAGCAGGCATTCGCTAAATAAAAGCGAGCATCAAACCCGAAGGCCCGATTAACCAAAGTTGATCTTCTGCTAACCAAAGAAGGCATTCGCTAAATAAAAGCGAGCATCGTACCCGAAGGTCGGATCAACCGAAGCTGATCCTCTGCTAACCAAAGCAGGCATTCGCTAAATAAAATCAATCATCGAACCCGAAGGCCGGATCAACCGAAGCTGATCTTCTGCTATCCAAAGCAGGCATTCGCTAAATAAAAGCGAGAATCGAACCCAAAGGCCCGATCAACCGAAGCTGATCCGTTTCTAAACAAAGCAGGCATTTGCTAAATAAAATCGATCATCAAACCCGAAGGCCGGATCAACCGAAGCTGATCTTCTGTTATTCAAAGCAGGCATTCGCTAAATAAAAGCGAGCATCGAACCCAAAGGCCCGATAAACTGAAGCTGATCTTCTGCTAACTAAAGCAGACATTCGCTAAATAAAAGCGAGCATCGAACCTGAAGGCCAGATCAACCGACGCTAATCTTCTGCTATCCAAAGCAGGCATTCGCTAAATAAAAGCGAGCATCGAACCCGAAGGCCCGATCAACCGGAGCAGATCTTCTGCAAACCAAAGCAGGCATTCGCTAAATAAAAGCGAGCATCGAACCCGAATGCCGGATCAACCGAAGCTGATCTTCTGCTAACCAAAGCAGGCATTCTCTAAATAAAAGCGAGCATCGAACCTGAAGGCCAGATCAACCGAAGCTGATCTTCTGCCAACTAAAGCAGGAATTCGCTAAATAAAAGCGAGCATCGAACCCGACGGCCGGATCAACAGAAGTTGATCTTCTGCTAATCTAAGCAGGCATTCGCTAAATAAAAGCGAGCATCAAACCCGAAGGCTAGATCAACCAAAGCTGATCTTCTGCTCCTCGAAGCAGGCATTCACTAAATAAAAGCGATCATCGAACCCGAAGGTAGGATCAACCGCGCTGATCTTCTGCTATCAGAAGCAGGCATTCGCTAAACAAAAGCGAGCATCGAACCCGAAGGGCCGATCAACCGAAGCTGATCTTCTGCTAACAAAAGAAGGCATTCGCTAAATAAAAGTGAGCATCGAACCCGAAGGTCGGATCAACCGAAGCTGATCTTCTGCAAACCAAAGCAGGCATTCGCTAAATAAAAGCGAGCATCGAACCCGAAGGCCCAATCAACAGAAACTGATCTTCTACTAATCTAACCAGGCATTTGCTAAATAAAAGTGAGCATCGATCCAGAAGGCTGGATCAACCGAAGCTGATCTTCTGCTCCTCGAAGCAGGCATTCACTAAATAAAAGCGAGCATCGAACCCGAAGGTCGGATCAACCGAAGCTGATCCTCTGCTAACCAAAGCAGGCATTCGTTAAATAAAATCGATCATCGAACCCGAAGGCCGATTCAATCGAAGCTGATCTTCTGCTATCCAAAGCAGGCATTCGCTAAATAAAAGCGAGAATCGAACCCAAAGGCCCGATCAACCGAAGTTGATCCTCTGCTAACCAAAGCAGGCATTCGCTAAATAAAATCGATCATCGAACCCAAAGGCCGGATCAACCGAAGCTGATCTTCTGCTATTCAAAGGAGGCATTCGCTAAATAAAAGCGAGCATTGAACCCAAAGGCCCGATAAACTGAAGCTGATCTTCTGCTAACCAAAGCAGGAAATCGCTAAATAAAAGCGAGCATCGAACCTGAAGGCCAGATCAACCGAAGCTGATCTTATGCTATCCAAAGCAGGCATTCGCTAAATAAAAGGGAGCATCGAACCCGAAGGCCCGATCAACCGGAGCTGATCTTCTGCTAACCAAAGCAGGCATTCGCTAAATAAAAGCAAGCATCGAACCCGAAGGTCTGATCAACCGAAGCTGATCTTCTACTATCCAAAGCAGGCATTCGCTAAATAAAAGCGAGCATCGAACTCGAAGGCCCGATCAACCGAAGCTGATCTTCTGCTAACCAAAGCAGGCATTCATTAAATAAAAGCGAGCATCGAACCCGAAGGCTGGATCAACCGAAGCTGATCTTCTGCTCCTCGAAGAAGGAATTCGCTAAATAAAAGCGAGCATTGAACCCGAAGGCTGGATCAACCGAAGCTGATCTTCTGCTAGCCAAAGCAGGCATTCGCTAAATAAAAGCGAACATCGAACCCGAAGGCTGGATCAACCGAGGCTGATCTTCTGCTCCTCGAAGCAAGCATTCGCTAAATCAAAGCGAGCAACGAACCCGAAGGTCGGATCAACCGAAGCTGATCTTCTGCTAACCAAAGCAGGCATTCGCTAAATACAAGCGAGCGTCGAACCCGAAGGCCGGATCAACCGAAGCTGATGTTCTGCTATCCAAAGCAGGCATTCGCTAAATAAAAGCGAGCATCAAACCCGAAGGCCCGATTAACCAAAGTTGATCTTCTGCTAACCAAAGAAGGCATTCGCTAAATAAAAGCGAGCATCGTACCCGAAGGTCGGATCAACCGAAGCTGATCCTCTGCTAACCAAAGCAGGCATTCGCTAAATAAAATCAATCATCGAACCCGAAGGCCGGATCAACCGAAGCTGATCTTCTGCTATCCAAAGCAGGCATTCGCTAAATAAAAGCGAGAATCGAACCCAAAGGCCCGATCAACCGAAGCTGATCCTTTTCTAAACAAAGCAGGCATTTCCTAAATAAAATCGATCATCAAACCCGAAGGCCGGATCAACCGAAGCTGATCTTCTGCTATTCAAAGCAGGAATTTGCTAAATAAAAGCGAGCATCGAACCCAAAGGCCCGATAAATTGAAGCTGATCTTCTGCTAACCAAAGCAGACATTCGTTAAATAAAAGCGAGCATCGAACCTGAAGGCCAGATCAACCGACGTTGATCTTCTGCTATCCAAAGCAGGCATTCGCTAAATAAAAGCGAGCATCGAACCCGAAGGCCCGATCAACCGGAGCAGATCTTCTGCAAACCAAAGCAGGCATTCGCTAAATAAAAGCGAGCATCGAACCCGAATGCCGGATCAACCGAAGCTGATCTTTTGCTAACCAAAGTAGGCATTCTCTAAATAAAAGCGAGCATCGAACCTGAAGGCCAGATCAACCAAAGCTGATCTTCTGCTAACTAAAGCAGGAATTCGCTAAATAAAAGCGAGCGTTGAACCCGACGGCCGGATCAACAGAAGCTGATCTTCTGCTAATCTAAGCAGGCATTCGCTAAATAAAAGCGAGCATCAAACCCGAAGGCTAGATCAACCGAAGCTGATCTTCTGCTCCTCGAAGCAGGCATTCACTAAATAAAAGCGAGTATCGAACCCGAAGGTCGGATCAACCGCGCTGATCTTCTGCTATCAGAAGCAGGCATTCACTAAATAAAAGCGAGCATCGAACCCGAAGGGCCGATCAACCGAAGCTGATCTTCTGCTAACCAAAGAAGGCATTCGCTAAATAAAAGTGAGCATCGAACCCGAAGGTCGGATCAACCGAAGCTGATCTTCTGCTAACCAAAGCAGGCATTCGCTAAATAAAAGCGAGCATCGAACCCGAAGGCCCAATCAACAGAAACTGATCTTCTACTAATCTAACCAGGCATTTGCTAAATAAAAGTGAGCATCGATCCCGAAGGCTGGATCAACCGAAGCTGATCTTCTGCTCCTCGAAGCAAGCATTCGCTAAATAAAAGCGAGCATCGAACCCGAAGGCTGGATCAACCGAAGCTGATCTTCTGCTAACCAAAGCAGGCATTCGCTAAATAAAAGCGAACATCGAACCCGAAGGCTGGATCAACCGAAGCTGATCTTCTGCTCCTCGAAGCAGGCATTCACTAAATAAAAGCGAGCATCGAACCCGAAAGTCGGATCAACCGAAGCTGATCCTCTGCTAACCAAAGCAGGCATTCGCTAAATAAAATCGATCATCGAACCCGAAGGCCGATTCAACCGAAGCTGATCTTCTGCTATCCAAAGCAGGCATTCGCTAAATAAAAGCGAGAATCGAACCCAAAGGCCCGATCAACCAAAGCTGATCCTCTGCTAACCAAAGTAGGCATTCGCTAAATAAAATCGATCATCGAACCCGAAGGCCGGATCAACCGAAGCTGATCTTCTACTATTCAAAGCAGGCATTCGCTAAATAAAAGAGAGCATCGAACCCAAAGGCCCGATAAACTGAAGCTGATCTTCTGCTAACCAAAGCAGGAAATCGCTAAATAAAAGCGAGCATCGAACCGGAAGGCTAGATCAACCGAAGATGATCTTCTGCTATCCAAAGCAGGCATTCGCTAAATAAAAGGGAGCATCGAACCCGAAGGCCCGATCAACCGGAGCTGATCTTCTGCTAACCAAAGCATGCATTCGCTAAATAAAAGCTAGCATCGAACCCGAATGCCGGATCAACCGAAGCTGATCTTCTGCTAACCAAAGCAGGCTTTCTCTAAAAAAAAGCGAGCATCGAACCTGAATGCCGGATCAACCGAAGCGGATCTTCTGCTAACCAAAGCAGGCATTCGCTAAATAAAAGCGAGCATCGAACCCGAATGTCAGATCAACCGAAGCTGATCTTCTGCTAACCAAAGCAGGCATTCTCTAAATAAAAGCGAGCATCAAACCTGAAGGCCAGATCAACCAAAGCTGATCTTCTGCTAACTAAAGCAGGAATTCGCTAAATAAAAGCGAGCATCGAATCCGACGGCCGGATCAACAGAAGCTGATCTTCTGCTAATCTAAGCAGGCATTCGCTAAATAAAAGAGAGCATCAAACCCGAAGGATAGATCAACCGAAGCTGATCTTCTGCTCCTCGAAGCAGGCATTCACTAAATAAAAGCGAGTATCGAACCCGAAGGTCGGATCAACCGCGCTGATCTTCTGCTATCAGAAGCAGGCATTCACTAAATAAAAGCGAGCATCGAACCCGAAGGGCCGATCAACCGAAGCTGATCTTTTGCTAACCGAAGAAGGCATTCGCTAAATAAAAGTGAGCATCGAACCCGAAGGTCGGATCAACCGAAGCTGATCTTCTGCTAACCAAAGCAGGCATTCGCTAAATAAAAGCGAGCATCGAACCCGAAGGCCCAATCAACAGAAACTGATCTTCTACTAATCTAACCAGGCATTTGCTAAATAAAAGTGAGCATCGATCCCGAAGGCTGGATCAACCGAAGCTGATCTTCTGCTCCTCGAAGCAAGCATTCGCTAAATAAAAGCGAGCATCGAACCCGAAGGCTGGATCAACCGAAGCTGATCTTCTGCTAACCAAAGCAGGCATTCGCTAAATAAAAGCGAACATCGAACCCGAAGGCTGGATCAACCGAAGCTGATCTTCTGCTCCTCGAAGCAGGCATTCACTAAATAAAAGCGAGCATCGAACCCGAAAGTCGGATCAACCAAAGCTGATCCTCTGCTAACCAAAGCAGGCATTCGCTAAATAAAATCGATCATCGAACCCGAAGGCCGATTCAACCGAAGCTGATCTTCTGCTATCCAAAGCAGGCATTCGCTAAATAAAAGCGAGAATCGAACCCAAAGGCCCGATCAACCGAAGCTGATCCTCTGCTAACCAAAGTAGGCATTCGCTAAATAAAATCGATCATCGAACCCGAAGGCCGGATCAACCGAAGCTGATCTTCTACTATTCAAAGCAGGCATTCGCTAAATAAAAGAGAGCATCGAACCCAAAGGCCCCATAAACTGAAGCTGATCTTCTGCTAACCAAAGCAGGAAATCGCTAAATAAAAGTGAGCATCGAACCTGAAGGCTAGATCAACCGAAGATGATCTTCTGCTATCCAAAGCAGGCATTCGCTAAATAAAAGGGAGCATCGAACCCGAAGGCCCGATCAACCGGAGCTGATCTTCTGCTAACCAAAGCATGCATTCGCTAAAAAAAAGCTAGCATCGAACCCGAATGCCGGATCAACCGAAGCTGATCTTCTGCTAACCAAAGCAGGCATTCTCTAAAAAAAATCGAGCATCGAACCTAAATGCCGGATCAACCGAAGCTGATCTTCTGCTAACCAAAGTAGGCATTCGCTAAATAAAAGCGAGCATCGAACCCGAATGCCGGATCAACCGAAGCTGATCTTCTGCTAACCAAAGCAGGCATTCTCTAAATAAAAGCGAGCATCAAACCTGAAGGCCAGATCAACCAAAGCTGATCTTCTGCTAACTAAAGCAGGAATTCGCTAAATAAAAGCGAGCATCGAACCCGACGGCCGGATCAACAGAAGCTGATCTTCTGCTAATATAAGCAGGCATTCGCTAAATAAAAGCGAGCATCAAACCCGAAGGCTAGATCAACCGAAGCTGATCTTCTGCTCCTCGAAGCAGGCATTCACTAAATAAAAGCGAGCATCGAACCCGAAGGTCGGATCAACCGCGCTGATCTTCTGCTATCAGAAGCAAGCATTCACTAAATAAAAGCGAGCATCGAACCCGAAGGGCCGATCAACCGAAGCTGATCTTCTGCTAACCAAAGAAGGCATTCGCTAAATAAAAGTGAGCATCGAACCCGAAGGTCGGATCAACCGAAGCTGATCTTCTGCTAACCAAAGCAGGCATTCGCTAAATAAAAGCGAGCATCGAACCCGAAGGCCTAATCAACAGAAACTGATCTTCTACTAATCTAACCAGGCATTTGCTAAATAAAAGTGAGCATCGATCCCGAAGGCTGGATCAACCGAAGCTGATCTTCTGCTCCTCGAAGCAAGCATTCGCTAAATAAAAGCGAGCATCGAACCCGAAGGCTGGATCAACCGAAGCTGATCTTCTGCTAACCAAAGCAGGCATTCGCTAAATAAAAGCGAACATCGAACCCGAAGGCTGGATCAACCGAAGCTGATCTTCTGCTCCTCGAAGCAGGCATTCACTAAATAAAAGCGAGCATCGAACCCGAAGGTCGGATCAACTGAAGCTGATCCTCTGCTAACCAAAGCAGGCATTCGCTAAATAAAATCGATCATCGAACCCGAAGGCCGGATCAACCGAAGCTGATCTTCTGCTATTCAAAGCAGGCATTCGCTAAATAAAAGCGAGCATCAAACCCAAAGGCCCGATAAACTGAAGCTGATCTTCTGCTAACCAAAGCAGGAAATCGCTAAATAAAAGCGAGCATCGAACCTGAAGGCCAGATCAACCGAAGCTGATCTTCTGCTATCCAAAGCAGGCATTCGCTAAATAAAAGGGAGCATCGAACCCGAAGGCCCGATCAACCGGAGCTGATCTTCTGCTAACCAAAGCATGCATTCGCTAAATAAAAGCGAGCATCATACCCGAATGCCGGATCAACCGAAGATGATCTTCTTCTAACCAAAGCAGGCATTCTCTAAAAAAAAGCGAGCATCGAACCCGAAGTCCGGATCAACCGAAGCTGATCTTCTGCTAACTAAAGCAGGAATTCGCTAAATAAAAGCGAGCATCGAACCCGAAGTCCGGATCAACAGAAGCTGATCTTCTGCTAATCTAAGCTGGCATTCTCTAAATAAAAGCGAGCATCAAACCCGAAGGCTGGATCAACCAAATCTGATCTTCTGCTCCTCGAAGCAGGCATTCACTAAATAAAAGCGAGCATCGAACCCGAAGGTCGGATCAACCGCGCTGATCTTCTTCTATCAGAAGCAGGCATTCGCTAAATAAAAGCGAGCATCGAACCCGAAGGCCGGATCAACCGAAGCCGATCTTCTGCGATCCAAAGCAGGCATTCGCTAAATAAAAGCGAAGATCAAACCCGAAGGCCCGATCAACTGAAGCTGATCTTCTGCTAACCAAAGCAGGCATTTGCTAAATAAAATCGATCATCCAACCCGAAGGCTGGATCAACAGAAGCTGATCTTCTGCTAATCTAAGCAGGCATTCGCTAAATAAAAGTGAGCATCGAACCCGAATGCTGGATCAACCGAAGATGATCTTCCGCTCCTCGAAGCAGGCATTCCCTAAATAAAAGCAAGCGTCGAACCTGAAGGCCGGATCAACCGAAGCTGATCTTTTGCTAACCAATGCAGGCATTCGCTAAATAAAAGCGAGTATCGAACCCGAAGGCCGGATCAACCGAAGCTGATCTTCTGCTATCCAAAGCAGGCATTCGCTAAATAAAAGCGAGCATCGAACCCGAAGGCCCGGATCAACCGAAGCTGATCTTCTGCTAACCAAAGTAGGCATTTGCTAAATAAAAGCGAGCAACGAACCCGAAGGCCCGATCAATCGAAGCGGATCTTCTACTAACCAAAGCAGGCATTCGCTAAATAAAAGCGAGCATCGAACCTGAAGGCCAGATCAACCGAAGCTGATCTTCTACTATCCAAAGCAGGCATTCGCTAAATAAAAGCGAGGATCGAACCCGAAGGCCCGATCAACCGAAGCTGATCTTCTGCTAACCAAAGCAGGCATTCACTAAATAAAATCGATCATCCAAACCGAAGGCCGGATCAACCGAAGCTGATCTTCTGCTATCCAAAGCAGGCATTCGCTAAATAAAAGCGGGCATCAAACCCAAAGGCCCGATCAACTGAAGTTGATCTTCTGCTAACCAAAGCAGGCATTCGCTAAATAAAAGCGAGCATCGAACCTGAAGGCCAGATCAACCGAAGCTGATCTTCTGCTATCCAAAGCAGGCATTCGCTAAATAAAAGCGAGCATCGAACCCGAAGGCCCGATCTACCGAAGCTGATCTTCTGCTAACCAAAGCAGGCATTAGCTAAATAAAAGCGAGCATCGAACCCGAATGCCGGATCAACCGAAGCTGATCTTCTGCTAACCAAACAAGACATTCTCAAAATAAAAGCGAGCATCAAACCTGAAGGCCGGATCAACCGAAGCTGATCTTCTGCTAACTAAAGCAGGCAGTCGCTAAATAAAAGCGAGCATCGAACCCGAAGACCGGATCAACAGAAGTTGATCTTCTGCTAATATAAGCAGGCCTTCGCTAAATAAAAGCGAGCATCAAACACGAAGGTCTGATCAACCGAAGCTTATCTTCTGCTATCCAAAGCAGGCATTCGCTAAATAAAAGCGAGCATCGAACCCAAAGGCCCGATCAACCGAAGCTGATCTTCTGCTAACCAAAGCAGGCATTCGCTAAATAAAAGCAAGCGTCGAACCCGAAGGTCTGATCAACCGAAGCTGATCTTCTGCTATCCAAAGCAGGCATTCGCTAAATAAAAGCGAGCATCGAACCCGAACGCCCGATCAACCGAAGTTGGTCTTCTGCTAACCAAAGCAGGCATTCCCTAAATAAAAGCGAGCATCGAATCTGAAGGCTGGATCAACCGAAACTGATCTTCTGCTCCTAGAAGAAGGAATTCGCTAAATAAAAGCGAGCATCGAACCTGAAGGCTGGATCAATCGAAGCTGATCTTCTGCTAACCGAAGCAGGCATTCGCTAAATAAAAGCGAGCATCAAACCCGAAGGCCCGATTAACCGATGTTGATCTTCTGCTAACCAAAGCAAGCATTCGTTAAATAAAAGCGAGCATCGAACCCGAAGGTCAGATCACCCGAAGTTGATCTTTTGCTAACCAAAGCAGGCATTTGCTAAATAAAAGCGAACATCGAACCCGAAGGCTGGATCAACCGAAGCTAATCTTCTGCTCCTCGAAACAGGCATTCAAAAAATAAAAGCGAGCAACGAACCCGAAGGCCAGATCAACCGAAGTTGATCTTCTGCTAACAAAAGCAGGCATTCGCTAAGTAAAAGTGTGCGTCGAACCCGAAGGCCGGATCAACCGAAGCTGATGTTCTGCTATCCAAAGCAGGCATTCGCTAAATAAAAGCGAGCATCGAACCCGAAGGCTGGATCAACCGAAGCTGATCTTCTGCTAACCGAAGCAGACATTCGCTAAATAAAAGCCGGCATCGAACCCGAAGGCCCGACTAACCGAAGTTGATCTTCTGCTAACCAAAGCTGGCATTCGTTAAATAAAAGCGAGCATCGAACCCGAAGGTCGGATCAACCGAAGCTGATCTTCTGCTAACCAAAGCAGGCATTCGCTAAATAAAAGCAAACATCGAATCCGAAGGCTGGAGCAACCGAAGCTAATCTTCTGCTCCTCGAAACAGGCATTCGGAAAATAAAAGCGAGCAACGAACCCGAAGGCTGGATCAACTGAAGGTGATCTTCTGCTATCCAAAGCAGGCATTCGCTAAATAAAAGCGAGCATCGAACCCGAAGGCCTGATCAACCGAAGTTGATCTTCTGCTAACGAAAGCAGGCATTCGTTAAATAAAAGCGAGCATCGAACCCGAAGGTCGAATCAACCGAAGCTGATCTTCTGCTAACCAAAGCAGGCATTCGCTAAATAAAATCGATCATCCGACACGAAGGCCGGATCAACCGAAGTTGATCTTCTGCAAACCAAAGCAGGCATTTGCTAAATAAAAGCGAGCATCGAACCTGAAGGCCAGATCAACCGAAGTCGATCTTCTGCTATCCAAAGCAGGCATTCGCTAAATAAAAGCGAACATCGAACCCGAAGAATCGATCAACCGAAGATGATCTTCTGCTAACCAAAGCAGGCATTCGCTAAATAAAAGCGAGCATCGAACCCGAATGCCGGATCAACCGAAGTTTATCTTCTGCTAACCAAACCAGACATTCTCTAAATAAAAGCGAGCATCAAACCTGAAGGCCGGATCAACCGAAGCTAATCTTCTACTAACTAAAGCAGGCATTCGCTAAATAAAAGCGAGCATCGAACCCGAAGACCGGATCAACAGAAGTTGATCTTCTGCTAATCTAAGCAGGCATTCGCTAAATCAAAGCGAGCATCAAACCCGAAGTTCTGATCAACCAAAGCTTATCTTCTGCTATCCAAAGCAGGCATTCGCTAAATAAAAGCGAGCATCGAACCCGAAGGCACGATCAACCGAAGCTGATCTTCTGCTAACCAAAGCAGGCATTCGCTAAATAAAAGCAAGCATCGAACCCGAAGGTCTGATTAACCGAAGCTGATCTTCTGCTATCTAAAGCAGGCATTCGCTAAATAAAAGCGAGCGTCGAACCCGAGTGCCCGACCAACCAAAGCTGATCTTCTGCTAACCAAAGGAGGCATTCGCTAAATAAAAGCGAGCATCGAACCTGAAGGCCAGATCAACCGAAGCTGATCTTCTGCTATCCAAAGCAGGCATTCGCTAAATAAAAGCGAGCATCGAACCCGAAGGCCCGATCAACCGTAGCTGATCTTCTGCTAACCAAAGCAGGCATTAGCTAAATAAAAGCGAGCATCGAACCCGAATGCCGGATCAACCGAAGCTGATCTTCTGCTAACCAAACCAGACATTCTAAAAATAAAAGTGAGCATCAAACCTGAAGGCCGGATCAACCGAAGCTGATCTTCTGCTAACTAAAGAAGGCATTCGCTAAATAAAAGCGAGCATCGAACCCGAAGACCGGATCAACAGAAGTTGATCTTCTGCTAATCTAAGCAGGCATTCGCTAAATCAAAGCGAGCATCAAACCCGAAGTTCTGATCAACCAACGCTTATCTTCTGCTATCCAAAGCAGGCATTCGCTAAATAAAAGCGAGCATCGAACCCGAAGGCACGATCAACCGAAGCTGATCTTCTGCTAACCAAAGCAGGCATTCGCTTAATAAAAGCAAGCATCGAACCCGAAGGTCTGATTAACCGAAGCTGATCTTCTGCTATCTAAAGCAGGCATTCGCTAAATAAAAGCGAGCGTCGAACCCGAGTGCCCGACCAACCAAAGCTGATCTTCTGCTAACCAAAGCAGGCATTCGCTAAATAAAAGCGAGCATCGAACCTGAAGGCCAGATCAACCGAAGCTGATCTTCTGCTATCCAAAGCAGGCATTCGCTAAATAAAAGCGAGCATCGAACCCGAAGGCCCGATCAACCGTAGCTGATCTTCTGCTAACCAAAGCAGGCATTAGCTAAATAAAAGCGAGCATCGAACCCGAATGCCGGATCAACCAAAGCTGATCTTCTGCTAACCAAACCAGACATTCTAAAAATAAAAGCGAGCATCAAACCTGAAGGCCGGATCAACCGAAGCTGATCTTCTGCTAACTAAAGCAGGCATTCGCTAAATTAAAGCGAGCATCAAACCCGAAGACCGGATCAACAGAAGTTGATCTTCTGCTAATCTAAGCCGGCATTCGCTAAATAAAAGCGAGCATCGAACCCGAAGACCGGATCAACAGAAGTTGATCTTCTGCTAATCAAAGTAGGCATTCGCTAAATAAAAGCGAGCATCAAACCCGAAGGTCTGATCAACCGAAGTTGATCTTCTGCTAACCAAAGCAGGCATTCGCTAAATAAAAGCAAGCATCGAACCCGAAGGTCTGATCAACCGAAGCTGATCTTGTGCTATCCAAAGCAGGCATTCGCTAAATAAAAGCGAGCATCGAACCCGAACGCCCGATCAACCGAAGCTGATCTTCTGCTAACCAAAGCAGGCATTCCCTAAATAAAAGCGAGCATCGAATCCGAAGGCTGGATCAACCGAAGCTGGTCTTCTGCTCCTTGAAGAAGGAATTCGCTAAATAAAAGCGAGCATCGAACCCGAAGGCTGGATCAACCGAAGTTGATCTTCTGCTACCCAAAGCAGGCATTCGCTAAATAAAAGCGAGCATCCAACCCGAAGGCCCGATTAACCGAATTTGATCTTCTGCTAACCAAAGCAGGCATTCGTTAAATAAAAGCGAGCATCGAACCCGAAGGTCGGATCAACCGAAGCTGATCTTTTGCTAACCAAAGCAGGCATTCGCTAAATAAAAACGAACATCGAACCCGAAGGCTGGATCAACCGAAGCTAATCTTCTGCTCCTCGAAACAGGCATTCAAAAAATAAAAGCGAGCAACGAACCCGAAGGCCGGATCAACCGAAGCTGATCTTCTGCTAACAAAAGCAGGCATTCGCTAAAAAAAAGCGAGCGTCGAAGCCGAAGGCCGGATAAACCAAAGCTGATGTTCTGCTATCCAAAGCAGGCATTCGCTAAATAAAAGCAGGCATCGAACCCGAAGGCCCGATTAACCGAAGTTGATCTTCTGCTAACCAAAGCCGGCATTCGTTAAATAAAAGCGAGCATCGAACCCGAAGGTCGGATCAACCGAAGCTGATCTTCTGCTAACCAAAACAGGCATTCGCTAAATAAAATCGATCATTCAACCCGAAGGCCGGATCAACCGAAGCTAATCTTCTGCTATCCAAAGCAGGCATTTGCTAAATAAAAGCGAGCATCAAACCCAAAGGCCCGATCAATTGAAGTTGATCTTCTGCTAACCATAGCAGGCATTTGCTAAATAAAAGCGAGCATCGAACCTGAAGGCCAGATCAACCGAAGCCGATCTTCTGCTATCCAAAGCAGGCATTCGCTAAATAAAAGCGAGCATCGAACTCGAAGGTCGGATCAACCGAAGCTGATCTTCTGCTAACCAAAGCAGGCATTCGCTAAATAAAAGCGAGCATCGAACCCGAATGCTGGATCAACCGAAGCTGATCTTCTGCTAACCAAACCAGACATTCTTTAAATAAAAACGAGCATCAAACCTGAAGGCCGGATCAACCGAAGCTGATCTCTGCTAACTAAAGCAGGCATTCGCTAAATAAAAGCGAGCATCGAACCCGAAGACCGGATCAACAGAAGTTGATCTTTTGCTAATCTAAGCAGGCATTCGCTAAATAAATGCGAGCATCAAACCCGAAGTTCTTATCAACCGAAGCTTATCTTCTGCTATCCAAAGCAGGCATTCGCTAAATAAAAGCGAGCATCGAACCCGAAGGCCCGATCAACTGAAGCTGATCTTCTGCTAACCAAAGGAGGCATTCGCTAAATAAAAGCAAGCATCGAACCCGAAGGTCTGATCAACTGAAGCTGATCTTCTGCTATCCAAAGCAGGCATTGGCTAAATAAAAGCGAGCATCGAACCTGAACGCCCGATCAACCGAAGCTGATCTTCTGCTAACCAAAGCAGGCATTCCCTAAATAAAAGCGAGCATCAAATCTGAAGGCTGGATCAACCGAAGCTGATCTTCTGCTCCTCGAAGAAGGAATTCGCTAAATAAAAGCGAGCATCGAACCCGAAGGCTGGATCAACTGAAGCTGATCTTCTGCTAACCAAAGGAGGCATTCGCTAAATAAAAGCGAGCATCGAACCCGAAGGCCTGATTAACCGAATTTGATCTTCTGCTAACCAAAGCAGGCATTCGTTAAATAAAAGCGAGCATCGAACCCGAAGGTCGGATTAACCGAAGCTGATCTTTTGCTAACCAAAGCAGGCATTCGCTAAATAAAAGAGAACATCGAACCCGAAGTCTGGATCAACCGAAGCTAATCTTCTGCTCCTCGAAACAGGCATTCGTAAAATAAAAGCGAGCAACGAACCCGAAGGCCGGATCAACCGAAGCTGATCTTCTGCTAACCAAAGCAGGCATTCGCTAAATAAAAGCGAGCGTTGAATCCGAAGGCCGGATCAACCGAAGCTGATGTTCTGCTATCCAAAGCAGGCATTCGCTAAATAAAAGCGGGCATCGAACCCGAAGGCCCGATTAACCGAAGTTGATCTTCTGCTAACCAAAGCAGGCATTCGTTAAATAAAAGCGAGTATCGAACCCGAAGGTCGGATCAACCGAAGCTGATCTTCTGCTAACCAAAACAGGCATTCGCTAAATAAAATCGATCATCCGACCCGAAGGCCGGATCAACCGAAGCTAATCTTCTGCTATCCAAAGCAGACATTTGCTAAATAAAAGCGAGCATCAAACCCAAAGGCCCGATCAACTGAAGTTGATCTTCTACTAACCAAAGCAGGCATTTGCTAAATAAAAGCGAGCATCGAACCTGAAGGTCAGATCAACCGAAGCCGATCTTCTGCTATCCAAAGCAGGCATTCGCTAAATAAAAGCGAACATCGAACCCGAAGGCCCGATCAACCGAAGTTGATCTTCTGCTAACCAAAGCAGGCATTTGCTAAATAAAAGCGAGCATCGAACCCGAATGCCGGATCAACCGAAGCTGATCTTCTGCTAACCAAACCAGACATTCTCTAAATAAAAGCGAGCATCAAACCTGAAGGCCGGATCAACCGAAGCTGATCTTCTGCTAACTAAAGCAGGCATTCGCTAAATAAAAGCGAGCATCGAACCCGAAGACCGGATCAACAGAAGTTGATCTTCTGCTAATCTAAGCAGGCATTCGCTAAATAAAAGCGAGCATCAAACCCGAAGTTCTGATCAACCGAAGCTTATCTTCTGCTATCCAAAGCAGGCATTCGCTAAATAAAAGCGAGCATCGAACCCGAAGGCCCGATCAACCGAAGCTGATCTTCTGCTAACCAAAGCAGGCATTCGCTAAATAAAAGCAAGCATCGAACCCGAAGGTCTGATCAACCGAAGCTGATCTTCTGCTATCCAAAGCAGGCATTCGCTAAATAAAAGCGAGCATCGAACCTGAACGCCCGATCTACCGAAGCTAATCTTCTGCTAACCAATGCAGGCATTCCCTAAATAAGAGCGAGCATCAAATCCGAAGGCTGGATCAACCGAAGCTGATCTTCTGCTCCTCGAAGAAGGAATTCGCTAAATAAAAGCGAGCATCGAACCCGAAGGCTGGATTAACCGAAGCTGATCTTCTGCTAACCAAAGCAGGCATTCGCTAAATAAAAGCGAGCATCGAACCCGAAGACCCGATTAACCGAATTTGATCTTCTGCTAACCAAAGTAGGCATTCGTTAAATAAAAGCGAGCATCGAACCCGAAGGTCGGATTAACCGAAGTTGATCTTTTGCTAACCAAAGCAGGCATTCGCTAAATAAAAGCGAACATCGAACCCGAAGTCTGGATCAACCGAAGCTAATCTTCTGCTCCTCGAAACAGGCATTCGTAAAATAAAAGCGAGCAACGAACCCGAAGGCCGGATCAACCGAAGCTGATCTTCTGCTAACCAAAGCAGGCATTCGCTAAATAAAAGCGAGCGTCGAGCCCGAAGGCCGGATCAACCGAAGCTGATGTTCTGCTATCCAAAGCAGGCATTCGCTAAATAAAAGCGGGCATCGAACCCGAAGGCCCGATTAACCGAAGTTGATCTTCTGCTAACCAAAGCAGGCATTCGTTAAATAAAAGCGAGCATCGAACCCGAAGGTCGGATCAACCGAAGCTGATCTTCTGCTAACCAAAACAGGCATTCGCTAAATAAAATCGATCATCCGAACCGAAGGACGGATCAACCGAAGCTAACCTTCTGCTATCCAAAACAGGCATTTGCTAAATAAAAGCGAGCATCAAACCCAAAGGCCCGATCAACCGAAGCCGATCTTCTGCTATCCAAAGCAGGCATTCGCTAAATAAAAGCGAGCATCGAACCTGAAGGCCAGATCAACCGAAGCCGATCTTCTGCTATCCAAAGCAGGCATTCGCTAAATAAAAGCGAACATCGAACCCGAAGGCCCGATCAACCGAAGCTGATCTTCTGCTAACCAAAGAAGGCATTCGCTAAACAAAAGCGAGCATCGAACCCGAATGCCGGATCAACTGAAGCTGATCTTCTGCTAACCAAACCAGACATTCTCTAAATAAAAGCGAGCATCAAACCTGAAGGCCGGATCAACCGAAGCTGATCTTCTGCTAACTAAAGCAGGCATTCGCTAAATAAAAGCGAGCATCGAACCCGAAGACCGGATCAACAGAAGTTGATCTTCTGCTAATCTAAGCAGGCATTCGCTAAATAAAAGCGAGCATCAAACCCGAAGTTCTGATCAACCGAAGCTTATCTTCTGCTATCCAAAGCAGGCATTCGCTAAATAAAAGCGAGCATCGAACCCGAAGGCCCGATCAACCGAAGCCGATCTTCTGCTAACCAAAGCAGGCATTCGCTAAATAAAAGCAAGCATCGAACCCGAAGGTCTGATCAACCGAAGCTGATCTTCTGCTATCCAAAGCAGGCATTCGCTAAATAAAAGCGAGCATGGAACCCGAACGCCCGATCAACCGAAGCTGATCTTCAGCTAACCAAAGCAGGCATTCGCTAAATAAAAGCGAACATCGAATCCGAAGGCTGGATCAACCGAAGCTGATCTTCTGCTCCTCGAAGAAGGAATTCGCTAAATTAAAGCGAGCATCGAACCCGAAGGCTGGATCAACCGAAGCTGATCTTCTGCTAACCAAAGCGGGCATTCGCTAAATAAAAGCGAGCATCGAACCCGAAGGCCCGATTAACCGAAGTTGATTATCTGCTAACCAAAGCAGGCATTCGTTAAATAAAAGCGAGCATCGAACCCGAAGGTCGGATCAACCGAAGCTGATCTTTTGCTAACCAAAGCAGGCATTCGCTAAATAAAAGCCAACATCGAACCCGAAGGCTGGATCAACCGAAGCTAATCTTCTGCTCCTCGAAACAGGCATTCGCAAAATAGAAGCGAGCAACGAACCCGAAGGCCAGATCAACCGAAGCTTATCTTCTGCTATCCAAAGCAGGCATTCGCTAAATAAAAGCGAGCATCGAACCCGAAGGCCCGATCAACTAAAGCTGATGTTCTGCTAACCAAAGCAGGCATTCGCTAAATAAAAGCGGGCATCGAACCCGAAGGCCCGATTAACTGAAGTTGATCTTCTGCTCACCAAAGCAGGCATTCGTTAAATAAAAGCGAGCATCGAACCCGAAGGTCGGATCAACCGAAGCTGATCTTCTGCTAACAAAAGCAGGCATTCGCTAAATAAAATCGATCATCGAACCCGAAGGCCGGATCAACCGAAGCTGATCTTCTGCTATCCAAAGCAGGCATTTGCTAAATAAAAGTGAGCATCAAACCCAAAGGCCCGATCAACTGAAGTTGATCTTCTGCTAACAAAAGCAGGCATTTGCTAAATAAAAGCGAGCATCGAACCTGAAGGCCAGATCAACCGAAGCCGATCTTCTGCTATCCAAAGCAGGCATTCGCTAAATAAAAGCGAACATCGAACCCGAAGGCCCGATCAACCGAAGCTGATCTTCTGCTAACCAAAGCAGGCATTCGCTAAATAAAAGCGAGCATCGAACCCGAATGCCGGATCAACTGAAGCTGATATTCTGCTAACCAAACCAGACATTCTCTAAATAAAAACGAGCATCAAACCTGAAGGCCGGATCAACCGAAGCTGATCTTTTGCTAACTAAAGCAGGCATTCGCTAAATAAAAGCGAGCATCGAACCCGAAGGCCAGATCAACAGAAGTTGATCTTCTGCTAATCTAAGCAGGCATTCGCTAAATAAAAGCGAGCATCAAACCCGAAGGTCTGATCAACCGAAGCTGATCTTCTGCAATCCAAAGCAGGCATTCGCTAAATAAAAGCGAGCATCGAACCCGAAGGCCCGATCCACCGAAGCTGATCTTCTGCTAACCAAAGTAGGCATTCGCTAAATAAAAGCGAGCATCGAACCCAAAGGTGTGATCAACCGAAGCTGACCTTCTGCTATCCAAAGCAGGCATTCGCTAAATAAAAGCGAGCATAGAACCCGAACGCCCGATCAACCGAAGCTGATCTTCAGCTAACCAAAGCAGGCATTCGCTAAATAAAAGCGAGCATCGAATCCGAAGGCTGGATCAACCGAAGCTGATCTTCTGCTCCTCGAAGAAGGAATTCGCTAAATTAAAGCGAGCATTGAACCCGAAGGATGGATCAACCGAAGCTGATCTTCTACTAACCAAAGCGGGCATTCGCTAAATAAAAGCGAGCATCGAACCCGAAGGCCCGATTAACCGAAGTTGATTATCTGCTAACCAAAGCAGGCATTCGTTAAATAAAAGCGAGCATCGAACCCGAAGGTCGGATCAACCGAAGCTGATCTTTTGCTAACCAAAGCAGGCATTCGCTAAATAAAAGCCAACATCGAACCCGAAGGCTGGATCAACCGAAGCTAATCTTCTGCTCCTCGAAACAGGCATTCGCAAAATAGAAGCGAGCAACGAACCCGAAGGCCAGATCAACCGAAGCTTATCATCTGCTATCCAAAGCAGGCATTCGCTAAATAAAAGCGAGCATCGAACCCGAAGGCCCGATCAACTAAAGCTGATGTTCTGCTAACCAAATCTGGCATTCGCTAAATAAAAGCGGGCATCGAACCCGAAGGCCCGATTAACTGAAGTTGATCTTCTGCTCACCAAAGCAGGCATTCGTTAAATAAAAGCGAGCATCGAACCTGAAGGTCGGATCAACCGAAGCTGATCTTCTGCTAACAAAAGCAGGCATTCGCTAAATAAAATCGATCATCGAACCCGAAGGCCGGATCAACCGAAGCTGATCTTCTGCTATCCAAAGCAGGCATTTGCTAAATAAAAGTGAGCATCAAACCCAAAGGCCCGATCAACTGAAGTTGATCTTCTGCTAACAAAAGCAGGCATTTGCTAAATAAAAGCGAGCATCGAACCTGAAGGCCAGATCAACCGAAGCCGATCTTCTGCTATCCAAAGCAGGCATTCGCTAAATAAAAGCGAACATCGAACCCGAAGGCCCGATCAACCGAAGCTGATCTTCTGCTAACCAAAGCAGGCATTCGCTAAATAAAAGCGAGCATAGAACCCGAATGCCGGATCAACTGAAGCTGATATTCTGCTAACCAAACCAGACATTCTCTAAATAAAAACGAGCATCAAACCTGAAGGCCGGATCAACCGAAGCTGATCTTTTGCTAACTAAAGCAGGCATTCGCTAAATAAAAGCGAGCATCGAACCCGAAGGCCAGATCAACAGAAGTTGATCTTCTGCTAATCTAAGCAGGCATTCGCTAAATAAAAGCGAGCATCAAACCCGAAGGTCTGATCAACCGAAGCTGATCTTCTGCAATCCAAAGCAGGCATTCGCTAAATAAAAGCGAGCATCGAACCCGAAGGCCCGATCCACCGAAGCTGATCTTCTGCTAACCAAAGTAGGCATTCGCTAAATAAAAGCGAGCATCGAACCCAAAGGTGTGATCAACCGAAGCTGACCTTCTGCTATCCAAAGCAGGCATTCGCTAAATAAAAGCGAGCATAGAACCCGAACGCCCGATCAACCGAAGCTGATCTTCAGCTAACCAAAGCAGGCATTCGCTAAATAAAAGCGAGCATCGAATCCGAAGGCTGGATCAACCGAAGCTGATCTTCTGCTCCTCGAAGAAGGAATTCGCTAAATTAAAGCGAGCATTGAACCCGAAGGATGGATCAACCGAAGCTGATCTTCTACTAACCAAAGCGGGCATTCGCTAAATAAAAGCGAGCATCGAACCCGAAGGCCCGATTAACCGAAGTTGATTATCTGCTAACCAAAGCAGGCATTCGTTAAATAAAAGCGAGCATCGAACCCGAAGGTCGGATCAACCGAAGCTGATCTTTTGCTAACCAAAGCAGGCATTCGCTAAATAAAAGCGAACATCGAACCCAAAGGCTGGATCAACCGAAGCTAATCTTCTGCTCCTCGAAACAGGCATTCGCAAAATAAAAGCGAGCAACGAACCCGAAGGCCAGATCAACCGAAGCTGATCTTCTGCTAACCAAAGCAGGCATTCGCTAAATAAAAGCGAGCGTCGAACCCGAAGGCCGGATCAACCGAAGCTGATGTTCTGCTATCCAAAGCAGGCATTCGCTAAATAAAAGCGGGCATCGAACCCGCAGGCCCGATTAACCGAAGTTGATCTTCTGCTAAACCAAAGCAGGAACTCGCTAAATAAAAGCGAGCATCGAACCCGAAGGTCGGATCAACCGAAGCTGATCTTCTGCTAACCAAAGCAGGCATTCGCTAAATAAAATCGATCATCGAACACGAAGGACGGATCAACCGAAGCTGATCTTCTGCTATCCAAAGCAGGCATTTGCTAAATAAAAGCGAGCATTAAACCCAAAGGCCCGATCAACTGAAGTTGATCTTCTGCTAACCAAAGCAGGCATTTGCTAAATAAAAGCGAGCATCGAACCTGAAGGCCAGATCAACCGAAGCCGATCTTCTGCTATCCAAAGCAGGCATTCGCTAAATAAAAGCGAACATCGAACCCGAAGGCCCGATCAACCAAAGCTGATCTTCTGCTAACCAAAGCAGGCATTCGCTAAATAAAAGCGAGCATCGAACCCGAATGCCGGATCAACCGAAGCTGATCTTCTGCTAACCAAACCAGACATTCTCTAAATAAAAGCGAGCATCAAACCTGAAGGCCGGATCAACCGAAGTTGATCTTCTGCTAACTAAAGCAGGCATTCGCTAAATAAAAGCGAGCATCAAACCCGAAGGCCAGATCAACAGAAGCTGATCTTCTGCTAATCTAAGCAGGCATTCGCTAAATAAAAGCGAGCATCGAACCCGAAGGCCAGATCAACAGAAGTTGATCTTCTGCTAATCTAAGCAGGCATTCGCTAAATAAAAGCGAGCATCAAACCCGAAGGTCTAATAAACCGAAGCTGATCTTCTGCTATCCAAAGCAGGAATTCGCTAAATAAAAGCGAGCATCGAAGCCGAAGGCCTGATCAACCGAAGCTAATCTTCTGCTAACCAAAGCAGGCATTCGCTAAATAAAAGCAAGCATCGAACCCGAAGGTCTGATCAACCGAAGTTGATCTTCTACTATCCAAAGCAGGCATTTGCTAAATAAAAGCGAGCATCGAACCCGAAGGCCCGATCAACCGAAGCTGATCTTCTGCTAACCAAAGCAGGCATTCGCTAAATAAAAGCGAGCGTCGAACCCGAAGTTCGGATCAACCGAAGCTGATGTTCTGCTATCCAAAGCAGGCATTCGCTAAATAAAAGCGAGCATCAAACCCAAAGGCCCGATCAACTGAAGTTGATCTTTTGCTAACCAAAGCAGGCATTCGCTAAATAAAAGCGAGCATCGAACCTGAAGGCCAGATCAACCGAAGCTGATCTTCTGCTATCCAAAGCGGGCATTCGCTAAATAAAAGCGAGCATCGAACCCGAAGGCCGGATCAAGCGAGGCTAATCTTCTGCTCCTCGAAACAGGCATTCGCAAAATAAAAGCGAGCAACGACCCCGATGGCCAGATCAACCGAAGCTGATGTTCTGCTATCCAAAGCAGGCATTCGCTAAATAAAAGCGGGCATCGAACCCGAAGGCCCGATCAACCGAAGCTGATCTTCTGCTAACCAAAGCAGGCATTCGCTAAATAAAAGCGAGCATCAAACCCGAAGGTCGGATCAACCGAAGCTGATCTTTTGCTAACCAAACTAGACATTCTCTAAATAAAAGCGAGCATCAAACCTGAAGGCCGGATCATCCGAAGCTGATCTTCTGCTAACTAAAGCAGGCATTCGCTAAATAAAAGCGAGCATCGAACCCGAAGGCCAGATCAACAGAAGCTGGTCTTCTGCTAATCTAAGCAGGCATTCGCTAAATAAAAGCGAGCATCAAACCCGAAGGTCTAATAATCCGAAGCTGATCTTCTGCTATCCAAAGCAGGCATTCGCTAAATAAAAGCGAGCATCGAACCCGAAAGCCCGATCAACCGAAGCTAATCTTCTGCTAACCAAAGCAGGCATTCGCTAAATAAAAGCAAGCATCGAACCCGAAGGTCTGATCAACTGAAGCTGATCTTCTACTATCCAAAGCAGGCATTTGCTAAATAAAAGCGAGCATCGAACCCGAAGGCCCGATCAACCGAAGCTGATCTTCTGCTAACCAAAGCAGGCATTCGCTAAATAAAAGCGAGCGTCGAACCCGAAGGCCGGATCAACCGAAGCTGATGTTCTGCTATCCAAAGCAGGAATTCGCTAAATAAAAGCGAGCATCAAACCCAAAGGCCCCATCAACCGAAGCTGATCTTCTGCTAACCAAAGCAGGCATTCGCTAAATAAAAGCGAGCATCGAACCCGAAGGCCTGATTAACCGAAGTTGATCTTCTGCTAACCAAAGCAGGCATTCGTTAAATAAAAGCGAGCATCGAACCTTGTTTAGTGCCTAACTTTAAAGCTACATAAGTCAAGATACAAGTTTCAAATGGATCTTTGGCCAACATGAAACTTGTATAGCATCTCAATACCTTTAATTTGAGTACTAGAAGCCCTCCATTGGATTTGTAGAACTCAAGTTATGGCCCAAACAAGTTACAGGTCACCAGATGAATGTGAAATTTATCTGTGAAAGTCACTTGACTTCCAAACAACTTTTGACCTAGAAAGAGGTTTTACATGAACTTTTGGCCAACATGAAAGTTGTTCCTAATGATCTTAGTTTTCTAAATTGTACTAGAAGTCATCCATATGACTTGTAGAACTCAAGTTATGAGGTTTACAAGTCAGGGGTATTTTGGGAAAATGAGATTATAGGTCATTTTCAAGCATGGGCCAAAATCTCCAACTTGCAAGCTTCAAATGGAAAATTGCTCAACATGAAAGTTGCTTGGAATGATGTTTTGAGTGCAACCAAGTGGTCATAATAGTTTGTTTTGGCTCATATCAAAAAGACATTTGAAATGGCTTGAAAATGAAGAATTTTCAAATATGAAAAGGAGGGGAAAATGGGATTTTGTGTTACAAAACCAAAACCAAGCAAGTAAGTGCATTTTTTGATTGGAAATTGCATTCTAAGATCATTGGCAATACCAGAATTTGGAGTTTAGTTCAAGTTTTGAGAGATAGCATATGGTTACTTCACTTGTAAGTTACATATGCAAAATCAATGCACAAGGCAATTCAGGCCAATTTCTCCATCCAAACTCATTCTAAATGACATATGCAAGGTGTTAGAACTTTCGAGAATCACTGCAAAGCTTGCAAAGCACGACTGGTGTATGAACTTGCAAGCAAAAATCAGAAAATTGGATACACGGATTTGGGCTTTAACTTGGATCCAAAAGCCCATGAAACTCTTCTATATATTCATTAGAGTGAGTTCAAATCAATTTTGAGCTTCATTTCGCGCCAGAGCAAGCAAGAGCAAGAAAATTTTCCCAACTGCAAGTTGAAATCAAATTCTCAGATTCAGACCAATTCAAGCCAAATTGAGGTGTGCAATCTCTTCCTTGTGGATCATTGAAGTTATTTGGAGCATTTGGAAGCAAGCCACGAGCTCTAGATACCTCTGTTGCAAGATCTATACCAGGTTTGCATTTCTTAAAATTCAGCATGATTTAGCATGATTCAGTCAGATTTGAACTTGTGGTTAGGATCTACATGTGACATAGATCGTTTTAGGCTTGATTTGAACTCAACTGGTGATGATTGAAGATGACATAGATGATCTATTTGGACTTGAATCTCTTGATTCATAAGGTTTCAATGTTAAATGTTTAGATCAAGTTGATGTACGCAATGAGATGAAGAGATCTATATCATTAATTTTGAGTTTAATGAAAGTAGTTGAAGATGCTATTTTTGAACTTTGCTTCGTGTTTGATTATGTGTTGAGAATTAGATGATTTTGATGATGGATTTGGAATGTACGTGAAAAACTGAGTTGATTTGGTGTATGGTTTGTCATTTTTGGTTGCCTGAACCTGGACCTTCGCTGGAGAAGACGACCGGAGTCTTCTACGGCCATTACCAACCACCATCCCTGATCTCCACCTGGCCTGCCTGAGACTTGGAGAAGATGATGTTTGGACCACAGGATCTAGCCTTGACCTTTGACTTCAGATCAGATCCAACGCCTGTGTTTTAATCTGAGAGTGGAGAGTTTTAATCCAAAACACCGCCGTTTCATTAAATTGCGTGGCATCATGACGAGCGCTGGATGTGCATTGACTCATTGACTGGCTTGCTGATCCAAAGGCTGTGTTATTTTCTTGGTTTTAATTCATTTTTTATTTCATTTTCTTTATTTTAATGGCATTGTTATTCCAAAAATCATATAAATTCCAATTTTGATCACAAAATTATTTTAAAAATATCCTCATGATCCTTATGAAATTTGTGATTTTCTGAGATTAACAGAATGCAATTTCATACATTTTTCAATTTAATGTGATTTTTCTCATTTTATTTTATTCTTTATTTTTGCATATTTGGCTATCTGTTTTGTTGAATTTAGTTCTCTCATTTGGTTTATAGTTTTGCTTTGATTTTTTAATATGTACTAGGGTAGACATGTATGTTCCCTTAGAATGTTTCTTGGATTTTTAGAACAATATTAGGATCTGTTTTAGGTATTGAGAATAGGACCCTCCCAAACTTGTGGATTTCCTTGACCTATCTCAATGTAGGAATTGTTTAGATAACTTAGAAGTTGATTTAGGCTTCAATCGTTTTACACTAGGTTGTTCAAACATTCATGTTCCCCTAGGAGTTTTATTAGATTTTTGCAAATGGCTTGTGTTTATGAATTCCTCTCTTGAGTGCTTTGGTTTGTTTGGCTAGGTTGGCTGCCTTGGAGTTGGTTTGAGCTTGAGTTCTTTTTGTTGGAGCTTCTGGATTCATTGAAGATGCTTGGGATGAAGGATTGGAGCTTGGAGTTGAATGCTTTTCCTCTTGTGGAGCTTTTGTTTAGGAGTTCAAAGAATTAGGGTTTTAGGAAGTGCCTTAGACCTAGTTTTGATTATTTCTTCAAACATAGAGTGCATTGTTTGCCTCTATTCTATCCAATGACACAAAGTCCTTCTGGGGAAGCTCCATATCTCCTTAGGAGGGATGAGTGGTATGCCCAAGTGAGTAGAACTTTGAGGATACCTTTCATTTGCAATGTTGAGTTCTTAGTGATTTCCTTTGGTTGTCATTAAGTTTCTTAACATTATAACTTGATCTTGATGATTAATCATCCTCTTGGAGTGTGCTTGTGGGAGCTTGAAGATAGAAGCTTGCTTGGAGATGAAGCCCTTGCTGTGAACTTTGCTGTCTTTTCAACTTTGCTGTTTAGAGTTGCTGTTGCTGTTTGCTATAAGAGTTTGGTACTGCTGTTTGGGCTGCCTCCTCTGTGTCTTTTGTTTTTTTTGTATTGTCTTTTGCTTGTGTTGATTACCTCTAGGTTTGAGGTGGAGCTTGTCTCCTCTTGCCTATTCTTTTCTCTCTTGCCTCATTGGTATTGTTGCATTACATGCATGTTTACTGTTTACTGTAGTTGCTTGCTGTCTTTTGCTGTTTATCCCCTAGGATCTCTGATTTCTTCTGTGCAAGAGGAAATTATGATAGACATTAGGTTTGTAAACCATGCATGACAACATTAAGTTAGTTCCCCTTTCAACCATAATGTTAGGGTCTTTCTCTTCTTACCTCAAAACACTTCAAAAAACACAGTAATAAAGATAACGCGTGTTGTACGCTACGAGCCTTAAGCTATTTGAGAAAAGGTTGCTGGAGGGTCACTTTTCAGTAGTCTGACTGCTCAGTCTGGTACCCTTAGGGTGACATGCGACGTAGTCACTCTCAGATCACAAGTCTTTAGTGCAGTACAAATTACAAACAGACTAAAAAACATTTGTTTCCTAAAAAACTCAAACAAACATTCAAACTCTGTTTTGTCCTCTTGGACCCTTAATCAGGAAACCCTTTCATAAGGAGATCAAAAAACTGTCAGACAAGCTTGTGTCTTCTGTAGCCTGAACTACGTTTGCTCTGATCTTTCATGCTGTATGAAAGTACGTAGGCATAGGATGCGATATCCTAGCGAGCAACCTTCCCCTCCTTTCCCGTAGGTAGGCGAACTACGTTGACTCTGATTTCTCGTTCCAGACGGGAATACGTAGGCATAAAGTGTAATACTTTGCCGAGTCATTTTATTTTCTTTTTAACCCAGCCCTATCGAGTAGATATAATAACACACCCTTAGATAGAAAACAAGCGTGGATCCCGTCGAGTACGACGGACGTGAGGGGTGCTAATACCTTCCCCTTGCGTAACCGACTCCCGAATCCAGGATTTGGTTGCGACGACCATTCCTTTCCCTCTTTGCATTAGGCTTACTCTGAGCGTTTCGTTTCCCTCTTGTGGGATAAATAACGCACGGTAGCGACTCTTCTTGCATAGCCGGCGCCGATTTTCGCAATAGCGACAGCTGGCGACTCTGCTGGGGACAACCATCCCTATGCGAGTCAATCCTAGCGCTTGTTTTCCCGTCTGGGGTTTTGTATGTATTTACCTTTCTGCCTTTACTTTCAGTACTATATTATTGTTGTTGTGCGGGGAAGAGGGTTAGATTGAGAGATAAGCCGGACCTGGGCTTGAGTTTGCACATAGACCTAGAAGTAGAGAGTAGTGGTTAGCCTGCTTGCTTAGCTTGCACCAGCTAGCCGCGCAATCTACGCTCGGACGAGATTCTCTTTGATGCTTCTTGCCTGGCCCTTAGGGCTCGACAAGTTGTCTGACCCGAGGATTGTCGACTCTGGGGATCTATCATTTGGGATTCAACTAAGTCAGACCGCTTCAAGGGATGATGATGCCACACCTTCTGGGTATTGTATCATCACTCTTGAAAGTTTGTGACGTTGAACCCGCATAGGATGTCGTACCTCGTCTGCGAGTTAAGTACATACCTGTGAGGGGTAGGTAGGTCTGTTTGTAGGAAACCTTTGACCTCAGAGTACCTGGTTTATCTCTGTCAGGGAGATGTGGTTACAGGGTTCATTTGAGTGGTTGGTTTGGTTTGAGGCGAAGATTTGATGGTTCTCAGGCTTCAGTACAGAGCAACACAGTTCATCAGCATTGCACTTGATCTCCTGTTTGCATATGCATGTGCATTTTCATGTTTGCATTTCATTAACGTGTATTTATGTTGCAGGTGTGATCATTCCCCTCTGATTCTAGTGTATTTTCTGGCCAGGCATGGTGTCCATGAAGAGGACAGTTGCTTACCGGTTGCATTCGCCAGATATCAGTTCCTTGCTGGGATTAGTTGCTCTAGCAGATGAGAGAGTGAGGGCTGAGTTCAGAGTATCTTATGGGAGATTTCTTAGTTTGTTGTACAGACCTTCAGCATTTGAGACGACTGGGGTGTATACTTTGATGCAGTTTTATGAGCCTCAGCTGAGATGCTTCCTGTTCCCCGATTATATTCTGGCACCCACTTTGGAGGAGTATTCTGCTATGTTGGGAGTTCCTGTGTTAGACCAGATGCCCTTTATACATGTTGATGTTGAGCCTGAGTTGGCTACACTTGCTGAGATTGTCAGTTTAGACGCTTCTGAGTTTCCTGGAGGGTGGGCCAAGCTGAACGGAGCCTATGGTTTTCACCTGTCTGTCTTGGTTGAGAAGGCTACACAGTGCGCGAAGAGCGGATGTTGGGTTGCCTTCAGTGCAATTTTAGTTGTATGCATCTATGGGATTGTCTTGTTTCCCAATGTGCCAGATTTTGTTGACTCAGATGCCTTCTTGATTCTTGCCTCGAAGAATCCAGTTCATACTCTCTTGGGTGATGTTTATCATTCTATTCACTATAAGAATGAGAAACGTCGTGGCAAGAATGTTTCCTGCTGTCTTCCTCTTTTGTACAGGTGGTTCCAGGGACATCTTCCGAAGACAGGACCTTTTGTGGATGTTGTTGATACTTTGGATTGGTCTTCCCGGTTGATGGGGCTGTCTGCTGAGAACATCATTTGGTTTGATCGGAGTATGCTTGGCACTGATATTATATATAGTTGCAGTGGCTTTCCGAAAGTCCCTTTGATTGGACGGAAAGGTTGTATCAACTATAACCCTTCTTTGCTGGTGAGACAGTTTTGGTATGCCTTGAGAAATGCTCCTATTGAGGTTGAGATACAGGAATCTCTGTATCTCACGGGCTTATTAGGCGAGGCTGTTTTGATCAGGTTAAGACATGCATGGGCTAACATCCATAGGAGAGGGAAAGCTTTGCTAGGTAAGAGCAATAGCAAAGCTTATGATCCTTATTTGGCTTGGATCCACGAGAGAGCTAGTATTTCCTTGATGCCATATCCTGCTGTGGAATCTTTGTATCTGCCAGTGATTGAGGTACCTACTTCGGTAGAGGTTGAGAAGTATAACAAATTGTTGGCTGAAAACGAAGAATTGAAGAAAGCCAATGATGAGTTAGAGAAAGAGATCTTCCGGTTGCGAAAAGAGAAGAATGAAGCTACCTTCATTGTGAAGGAACAAATGGAGTTGATTAATAGGATGGGTTCAGAGTTGACTGAAGAGACCAACAAGAGGGAAAAAGTGGGAGTAGCCTTGAACGGTGTTAGTAAGGTGCTTGCTTCCAAGAAGGAACTCTTAAACAAAGCTTATTCCCGACTCGGCAAGTGGGAAACATTGTGAAATACCACAATTACCGAGTGGAAGGAGCGTGAAGATGAGCTGAAGCTGCAGCTTGCCACGCTAGAGGCGCATATTAGAGCCCAGGATGCGAAGATTGCTGAAGAGACATCACTTAGGAGTGCTGTTGAGCTTAGAGTAAGTGACCTTGGCAAGGAGCTGAGAGGTTGTGAATCGAAGGCCGACTCCAAGAGATGCAGACTCGGCGAGTGTTTTGGCGAAGGAACCTGCAAGGACGACGCCAAAAAGCTGAGATCCACGGCTGAGCGACATGCATTACTGATACAGGAGCTAATCTCCAGACTAGGGCATTCGAAGACGTTGAGGATATTGGAAGATGTCAGAGCGCGTCATTTGGCCTGATTTATCTTTGCTTTGCTTTTGTTATCTGTACTTGTATTCTGACCATCGCCAGGCTTGTTGGCCGAGGTCTTTTCAGCTGTATTTAGTTATATCTTTGTACTCTGCCTCTTGGCATTTGTCTATGTATGAGGATTTTTGGATTCCTTGCTTGCTTGATTGGGACTCCATTGTCGTGATGGCCTTCTCTCTAAAACTAGAATTGGGGGGGAAGATAACTTGTAGCATATTTATACATTTGCATCTGCATGCTCATATTACATGACCGGTATTTTTTTTGAATCTGTATTTCATTTCCTGCATCTCACAGGTTTCAGGATTGACAACCCAAGAACGCACCGTTATTCTACTAGGAACAACTGCAAGAGAATCATGGATCAAGTTCAAGTCGAGATGCAGGAAATTCGTGAGAAGTTGGCACTTTTCATGCAAGCAATGGAAACTATGGTCAAACGCCAGGAGAATCTCCAGACTCTGGTGCAACCGCTGTTGGTGCGGGCGAATGGAAATACTGATTATCACTCTGTTGGAACTCCTCACAGGGAAGACGGGATACCTACAATGGTCATTCCCACAAGTGGTGGAGTTGGTGTCGGTGATGGCAATGGCAATGGAAATACTGGTGCTGGCGCTGGTAATGGTAACACTGGTAATGGTAACATTGGTACTGGAAACGCTAGAAATGGTGATGGGAATGTTGTTAACAATACTGGCAATGCTGGAGATGCTGATCAAGGGTTAGGTGACAACACTGGTTTTGGGAACAATAATCAAGGGTTTGGCAATGGTAATCGTGATGGTAATTTTGGTTTCAACAATCAAGGCTTTGGCTACAATGGTTATGGTAACAACAATCAAGGGTATGGAAACGGTGATGTTGGCTTTGGTAACATGAACAACAACGGTGCTAGCGTGGTGCCTTTCAACACTGGTTATGGACTAGGTGGAGTCAACCAAGGATTCGATAACAGAGGACGGGGTCCTATTTTCAGTCAACAGGGATATGGCCGTAACGCTGGTTACGAGGAATATGGCAATGAGAATCTGAACTGGGGCGAGGATCGCTAGGAAGACGCTTTCTCCGGGCAAGGCGTGGGATTTGAAAGGCCTAATAATAACGAAAGGAGGGTCAAAATGATGGAAGAGCAGATCAAAGGTATAGCCAATCAGAACTTTGTTGGGTTAGATATGACTACCATGGGACTAGTGCCTGGGTTGAGGGTGCCTTTGAAATTCAAAGCTCCAACATTTGACAAGTATAAGGGGGATACATGCCCTAGAGTTCATGTACGTTCTTATTACAGAAGAATGTCTGCATACTCTGACAACGAGAAGATGCTTATGCATTTCTTTCAAGACAGTTTATCGGGGCCATCACTGGAATGGTATATGGGGCTGGAGCCCACCCAAATTAGAAGCTGGAAAGAATTGGCTGATGCTTTTGTTAAACATTACCAGTATAATAGTGACTTGGCGCCAAACAGGGTTCAGCTGCAGAGTTTGTCTCAGAAGAATGGTGAGAGCTTCAAGGAGTACGCGCAGCGCTGGCGTGATATTGCGGTTAGGGTACATCCTCTTTTGGTTGAAAGAGAGTTGATTGATATGTTTATTGGAACGTTCTCTGGAATGTATTACGACAAATTGCTTAATGTCTCGATGGGCAGTTTCTCCGACATGATCCTCATGGGAGAACGAATTGAAAACGGAATTAAGATTGGGAAGATTCAGGCAGGTGAATCCACCTCAGCTGGAGTTGCAAGGAAAGCCTTTGGTGGAAGGAGACAAGGCGACGCCAGTGCGATATATGGTGGTCGAGGTCGTGGAAGAGGTAGGAATCAGTATCAGCCACAACAAGTTGCTAGTGTCACTATCCCGATACCTCAGCAAAAACAACAACAACAACAACAACGGCAACAACAGCTGCAACAACAGAGAATGCACCCTGCTCAGCATAAAATTCAAGAGGGTAGGCCAAAGAGAGTATTTGAAGCACCTCCTTCAACTTATGCCGAACTTCTTCAAACGTTGTTGGGTTTGAATCTGGTGGAAAAGAGAACGATGGCCCCATTGACGGGCACTCCTCCATTTGGTTTTGACGCTGGTAAACATTGTGATTTTCATTCTGGGGGGCCCGGACATGATATTGAAGGTTGCCATGATTTCAAACATAAGGTTCAAGATTTGCTTGATAGTAAGGCCATTAATTTTGGTCAGGATGGTCCCAATATTGTACAACAACCCATGCCGAATCATGGAGCAAATGTTATCATAACCGAAGAGAATTTGAACTTGGTTATGGATGTGAATGAATTAAAGACACCGTTGAGTTGTGTTAAAAGTAGACTGTTGAAAGGGGGTGTATTTCCTGGATGTGACGAATTTTGTCTGGATTGCTGGACCCAACCAGAGGGTTGCGCTGATTTGAAAAGAGGTATCCAAGCCATGATAGATGAGGGGATTTTGCAATTTGATCGGATCGCTGTTGAGAAGCCTGTTGAGGTATTGTTTGAAAAGCAGGATGAGATTGCAACTGTTACGATCCCAAGGAAGACTATTACGATATCGGCGCCCGCCAAGCGGCCGACTATCACCATAACAAAAGCAGGGCCTGTTCCTTTTGAGAGTACAAAAGATGTTCCATGGACGTATGGGTTAGAAGCATATTGTAATGGAGAAAAGATTGAGGTGAATAGCCGGCCGGCAGGGGCAGTTGACAATGTTGTTGGAACGGGAGGCATGACCCGTAGTGGAAGAATCTTCACCGCACCTGAAGTTGAAGCACAGAGGATTGTTAAAGGCAAGGCCAAGGTGAATGAAAGTGGACCATCCCAGTTGAAAGAGAAAGACACGTCGCTCAAGGACGTAGAATAGTTCATGAGGCTAATTCGCAAGAGCGATTATAAGATTGTTGAGCACTTACAACAGACACCCTCAAAAATTTCAATCCTATCTTTGTTGCTTTGTTCTGAGGCTCACCGAAATGCTTTGTTGAAGATATTGGACACGTCATTTGTACCTCAGGAGGTTTCTATCAACTAGCTAGAGGGGTTACTGGCGCATGTCAAGGCTGGACATAGTTTGGGTTTCACTAATTTTGATCTAACACCCAGAGGCCGAGAGCATAATATGGCTTTGCACATATCGGTGGAATGCCGGGGCACCGTAATGTCGGATGTTCTTGTGGATACCAGATCATCTCTGAATCTATTGCCTAAGAAGGCTATGATGAAGTTAGATATCCGGGGAATTATTTGCACGCCAAGTGATTTGGTTGTGAGGGCGTTTGGTGGAACGAGAAGGTTGGTGTTTGGATTGATAAGGTTGCCGTTGCAGGTCGGGCCGGAAATATTTGACACTGAATTTTATATCATGGATATTCATCCAGCTTATAGTTGTTTACTTGGGCGTCCATGGATACATTCCGCAGGGGCTGTGACGTCCACACTGCATCAGAAGCTTAAGTTTGAAGCCGGTGGTGGTATCGTTACTATTTATGGGGAAGAAGACATCTTGGTCAGTCATCTCTCATCATTCAAATACGTTGAAGTGGATGGAGAAATCCACGAAACGCCCTGCCAAGCTTTCGAAGGGTTGAAAATCAAAGACAAGTCCAGTGTTCCCAGCAAAGGGCCAGAGGTTGTTGTGGCTTCGTACAAAGACGCTCAAGCGTTGGTTCAGACTGGTGAGACCAAGGGTTGGGGTCGAGTGCTGGAAATTCCTATCAAGATGGACAAGTTTGGACTAGGGTATCGCCCAACATCAACACCTTCCGCATCAGGTGCGCCCAAGTTCAAAGGACCGGTGGTGATTACTCCAAAGGGAGTCTACTTTGAGACGATTCATGCTGTTTCCGACTCTGAAGACGAAGATAGTGATTGCGACATGGACGCGTGGATCAAGCCTAGCGTGCCAGGACAAAGTCTCTGCAACTGGTCCATCCGAGAAATTGTCCCAGTGACTACAAAACAGTAATGATTTGTTTTCTTGATTATTGTATAATCCCGTGTCCTACCCGGGGCATAGTGATTTTGTTTTAGGGCCACCTGCTTATGTGTATGCACTGTTTAATCATTGAATAAAGGCGTTTTTCTCATACAAATTTTGTGTTCCCTGTTTTTCTTGTTTTTATTTTAACAATAAATGGCAATGTGGATATGATTTTTGTTTGCACTCATTTGAAGCATTTAACCATTTCCTTTGCATGATTCATATTTCAGATGACACCGAACACGAACTTCCTATGACTCGCTTTGACTTTGAGCACCCGGTATTTCAAGCTGAGGAAGAGATTGTTGAGGATAGCGACTTGCCAGAGGAGCTGACTCGACTGTTGAAACAGGAAGAAAGAATCATTCTGCCTCATCAGGAGGAGATTGAGATTATTAACGTGGGGTCCGAGGGAGTTGTCAGGAACATTCGGATAGGGGCTGCGCTGTAAAGCGACATCAAGCAAGGTCTGATTGAGATGTTGCAAGAGTACAGTGATATCTTTGCTTGGTCGTACGAGGATATGCCAGGATTGGATACTGACATGGTTGTTCATCGCCTGCCATTGCGAGAAGAATGCCCGCCTGTTAAACAGAAACTCAGAAGAACCAGACCAGATATGTCTGTGAAGATTAAGGAGGAAGTCCAAAAACAGTGGGATGTTGGGTTCCTTGTTGTTACAACTTATCCATCATGGGTCGTCAATATAGTACTAGTACCAAAGAAAGACGGTAAGGTGCGGATGTGCGTAGACTATCGTGATTTGAATAAGGCGAGCCCAAAGGAAGACTTTCCGCTTCCTCATATCGATGTGTTGGTCGATAACAATGCTCAATTCTCCGTGTTTTCCTTCATGGATGGCTTCTCGGGTTATAATCAGATAAAAATGGCGCCAGAAGACATGGAGAAAACAACCTTCATTACTCCATGGGGAACATTTTACTACAAAGTGATGCCCTTTGGTTTGAAGAACGTTGGGGCAACATATCAACGTGCTATGACGACGCTCTTCAATGACATGATGCATAAAGAGATCGAGGTTTATGTTGATGATATGATTGCCAAATCCTAGACGGAGGAAGAGCATTTGGTTAATCTTCTTAAATTGTTCAAGAGGCTTAGGAAATTCAAGCTAAGGCTGAATCCTAACAAGTGCACCTTCGGGGTGAGATCCGGTAAACTATTGGGGTTTATCGTGAGAGAAAAAAAAATTGAGGTTGATCCTGCTAAGATAAAAGCAATACAAGAAATGCCAACGCCTAAAACAGAAAAAGAAGTGCGTGGGTTTTTAGGGAGGTTGAACTACATTGCTCGGTTCATATCTCACCTAACCGCTACATGCGAGCCATTATTCAAATTGTTGAAAAAGAATCAGGCTGTGACCTGGAATGAAGATTGTCAAAGGACGTTTGAAAAAATAAAAGAATATTTGCAGGAACCTCCAATATTGATACCCCCAGTAGCAGGGAGACCATTGATTATGTATTTGACGGTTCTTGAGGAAAGTATGGGTTGTATTCTCGGTCAACATGACGAGACCAGACGTAAAGAGCATGCGATTTACTACTTGAGTAAAAAGTTCACAGATTGTGAATCCCGTTACTCAATGCTTGAAAAGACGTGTTGTGCGCTAGCCTGGGCTGCCAAACGTTTGAGACAGTACATGTTAAACCATACAACCATGCTAATTTCAAAGATGGATCCGATCAAATACGTATTTGAAAAGCAAGCACTCTCTGGGAGGATTGCTCGATGGCAGATGGTGCTGACAGAATATGATATTCAATATGTTTCTCAAAAAGCTATCAAAGGTAGTGTTCTGTCAGAGTACCTAGCGGAGCAGCCAATTGAAGATTACCAGCCAATGAGGTTTGATTTTCCTGACGAGGATATCATGTACTTGAAAATGAAAGATTGTGAGGAGCCGTTGCCGGATGAAGGTCCAGAGTTGGGTTCCAAATGGCAGTTGATATTTGATGGCACTGTTAACTCCTACGGTAGTGGAATAGGGGCAATTATCACTACTCCTCAAGGGACGCACATTCCCTTTACTGCCAGATTGACCTTTCCAGTTACCAATAATGAGGCTGAATATGAGGCATGCATCATGGGTCTTGAAGAAGTTATTGATCTGAGAATCAAATATCTTGATGTATACGGGGACTCTACTCTAGTGGTCAACCAAATTAAAGGAGAATGGGAGACGCGTCAGCCCAATCTGATACCCTATATGAATTATGCAAGGAGATTGTTGCCTTTCTTTGACAAAGTAGAATTACATCATGTGCCACGAGCAAAAAATCAGATGGCCGACGCTCTTGCGACGTTGTCTTCAATGTATAAAGTTAACTTCTGGAATGAGGCTCCCAGGATTGTTATCTCTCGCCTTGGTAGGCCCGTCTTCATATTCGCCATTGAAGAAGCATCCGATGGCAAACTGTGGTATTTCGATATCCAGAATTTCCTGAAGACCAAAGAGTATCCGGCTGGGGCGTCCAGTCGAGATCAGAAGACTCTTAGGAGATTAGCTGGCAATTTTTATTTGAATCCGGATGGCGTCCTGTACAAGAGAAACCACGACTTGGTGTTGTTGCGATGTGTGGACGAGAAAGAGGCTAAGTTGCTCATGGAAGAGATCCATGAAGGTACATTTGGTACGCATTCTGGTGGACATGCAATGACGAGAAAACTGTTGCGGGCAGGTTAGTTTTGGCTAACGATGGAAACAGATTGTTTCAAGTTTGCGAAGCGGTGTCATAAATGTCAAATTTATGCGGACAAAATTCATGTGCCTCCGAGCCCTCTGAATGTTATGTCATCACCGTGGCCTTTCTCGATGTGGGGAATTGATAAGATTGGCAAGATTGAGCCCACGACATCAAATGGACACCGGTTTATTTTGGTAGCTATTGATTACTTCACCAAATGGGTGGAAGCAGCGTCATATGCTAATGTCACCAAACAAGTGGTAGCCAGATTTATCAAAAGAGATATTATCTGCAGATATGGAATCCCGGAGCGGATTATCACCGACAATGGCTCAAACTTGAATAACAAGATGATGAAAGAGCTGTGTCAGAATTTCAAGATCGAGCATCACAACTCTTCTCCTTATCGGCCCAAGATGAATGGCGCTGTCGAAGCGGCCAATAAGAACATAAAGAAGATTGTTCAAAAGATGGTTGTGACCTATAAGGACTGGCATGAGATGTTTCCCTTTGCTTTGCACGGTTATCGTACGACAGTACGCACATCAACCGGGGCAACCCCTTTCTCATTGGTATATGGCATGGAGGCAGTGTTACCATTGGAGGTTGAGATTCCTTCTTTGAGGGTTTTACGCGATGTCCAACTTGATGAGGCAGAATGGGTAAAATATAGACTGAACCAGCTCAGTTTAATGGATGAGAAGAGACTGGCTTCTCTCGCATATGGTCGGTTGTATCAGAGTCGGATAAAGAAAGCTTACGATAAGAAGGTATGCCCTCGAAGCTTTCAGACGGGCGATCTTGTGCTGAAAAAGATTCTCCCACCATAATCAGATCACAGGGGCAAATGGACTCCCAACTATGAAGGTCCATATGTCGTTAGAAAGGTTTTCTCTGGAGGAGCCTTGTTGTTATCCACCATGGATGGTGAGGATTTTACGTCTCCTGTGAATTCGGACGCAGTTAAAAAATACTTTGCTTAAAATAGACCCGCTGAACAGAAAAAAGAGAGTCCAGGCAAATATGGGGCATCCCGGCGAACCGTAAAAAAGGGAATAAAAGGTTCGGGCAAAAATTAGGGATAAAATTGAAAAGATGTACACCCACGAAGTCGAAAACCTGAAAAGGGCGACTTTGGCAAAAAAGGGTATCCCGGTGAACTGAAAACCCGCAAAGGGCGGTTCACGCAAAAGTTAGGGTTTGAGAAAAGCAAATGACTGCGGTCCGAGTTTGATACTGCATTGCTTAGTGGTTTGGGAATACCTTAGGATTGTGTATCCAAGACAATCTCTTCCGAAGATTGAGTACCGGGAAAGTGCCAGAGTCGGGCGAGTCATAGGAGAATCAGCTCATGGTGTTTGTCTGTACCGCGTTGCTGACATGTATATCAAATTTGTTTTCTTTTTTCTTTTTATTTTTTTGTGCTTGTTGTGCATATATTGTATTTTGCTTGTGCGTAACTTCCTCTTTTCAGGAGTTACATCCAGTGTACAAAGCCTTGCCTATTTACAGGCTCATTCAATAAAGCATGTTATTCAGTACTTGATGCTTGTTCTTTACTGCTTTGTTTGTGAAAAACGCCGATGTTTTTGATGAACTTGCACTTGTATAAACTTGTTGGCCCTTGCGAATAATTGCTAAAACTTCGAATTGACTGAATGCTCGAATAGATTTTTTTGTGCAGATTTGTTTTGTCTCGTTTGTGTGTTGTAGGGTCCTTACCTTTGAAGCAAACGGTCAGGAATGGTATTCCCCAGCCCAAGTCTATTGACGTAGGACCTGACTTCAGTTGATGTCGATCCTTAGCAAGTCATATTTTTTCCCCAGAAAGTGGAGACGGCGCTTATTCTTACCAGATGTAGAATTGTCCTCCCCGAGAGAGTATCACTAGGAATGTCGCCTGAAGAGTATCCTCATGGAAGTTGTCCATAGGATATTCCCAGCAGGTCAAAATCAATATCCCTTGCAGAGGACGCCTCCCCAGAGGATGGTTGTTCCCTTCCCCGTAGGTCGTCATTTTTTTCGTCAGGATTTTGTCCTCAGCAGAGTTTGTAGCTCTAAGTTTGTAGCCTGTATCTCGACAGTGTAGTTCTTCCCCCCAGAAGGGTCGCCTCTTTCCCCCGCAGGGTTTGTGTTTTCTTCCCAAATGTATGATCTCTCCCCTGCAGAGTTGGATGTTGTTTTCGGCATTTATTTTTCCGGAATACTTTGTGATACCCGTTCATCCCCAATGGAGTTGGTTTTGTTCTTAGCCATTTCATACCGGAGTGTTTCTCAGCAGTTTGAGCATGCATCAGCATTTGCATATATCATCATATTTGCATCTACCCAAACGCGTAGCATTTCCATGTCGAATGGAGCATTACGCCATTGTCAAACATACGCATTTTGAAACATAAGCCAGGTTGGTTAACCTTTTGTTTTCAAGTGTTGTTTTCCCTGCAGGTGGAGGGAGCTCTTGCTTAGTTTAATTACCAGATAAGTAAGGTCTCGGTGTGAGACGTGTAATGATAATGTTCGTTTTGTCATTATTCCCCACAGAGTTGTTTGGTTAAGTTTCTCTTACCCTTCCAACGGAGTATTTCTTCAAAATTATTGCTATGGCAGTATCAAAAGATTCCGTGAATCATTTTTTGGAAGTTGTCGCCTATGTCGAAGTAGGTGTCTGGCAGTTTGGGTTCAGAAAATCCCCAATAGAGTCCTTCTCAGATTTGCTGCCATGTTCGCGCTAAAAGTTTGAAGATTGGACCAATATTTTGTTACCCATTTGATTGATGGAGTTAGCTACTGCAAAGATAGGCAGAGAAGCTGTATTCGAAGTTATTTTCCTGTATTTGGCAGAGTTATTCCCCGTAGTGGTGACGGAGTTATTTTCCTGTATTTGGCAGAGTTATTCCCCATAGTGGTGACGGAGTTATTTCCCGTAGTGGTGACGGAGTTATTTTCCTGTATTTGACAGAGTTATTGCCCGTAGTGGTGACGGAGTTATTTTCCTGTATTTGGCAGAGTTAATGCCCGTAGTGGTGACAGAGTTATGTTCCTGTATTTGGCAGAGTTATTTCCCGTAGTGGTGACGGAGTTAGTTCCTGTGTGTTGGCAGAGTTACTTTTTATTTGGTGATAAAACTATTTCCTCAGTGGAAGTCGCCAAAGTTACTCCCTGTGTTGTTGGCAGAGTTATTTCCCCAATAAAAGCGTCAGAAAAGATTGTTGCCTGTAATGGATAGAGTTCGCGCCTGTGTTGACAGAGATTGTTACCTGTGATTGACAGCGGTTTGCACTTATGTTGATAATGATTGCTACTCGTGTGGACGGAGTTATTATCCGTAATCGATGGATTATCCCCAGTGGAGTTGTTACATGTGACTGACAGAGATCGTTATTCCAATTAAAGACGGAATTGTACCCATGGGGATGGAGTCCCCCCTCGTGTTGATGAAGTTTAGTCCCGTTGTGGACGGAATTGTTTCTCGTACAGTTAATTCGATGCATGTGGCGTCACACAGGGAGTTAATGCTGAAATCAAGAGTTTTATTAGAAGATTGATCAGTTGTTGCTGTAACAACTGGGTTCAGCACAACGGATATGGTTCACCAAGCAGTTTTTGCAGTTCATGTCTACAGTTGGCAAATTTACGGGTTTCTTGGTATTCAACCGTCTTTTACCTTGATTGTTTGAAGTTCGTTCGCTCTTCACCCAGTCGGGTCCAAGCCGTTTGAATAGGGGCAGCTGTTGCACCCCAAAATTTGCTCAACATCTTTTACCTGGTTTATGTTTCATTGCATTATCATTTTGCATAGTTCTATCATTTGCATATCATGGCATATCATTCATCCAACAGGGGATCAAGTGTGATTATTATCTAAAGAAGCCTAGCAAGAAATCTCATCCAAGCTTGAGAAGTCATCCAAGTCATCAGGAGGTGGTGGGAGGTCTTGATCAGTTGAGGACCATCAATGAGGTGTGAATATGAGATGTGTATAGAGCTCATGGAGTGCCTCGAGAGCCATGTTGGAGCTACAACAAGTTATTATGTCAAATGCAAGAGCCACAGTTGAAGTGCAGACAATTAGGGTTTCATCTGGATCAACCTTAGGTCAATTATGCAATTGAAAAGCATTCAAGCCTACTTTGAGGTCATGGAGTTCATGGAAGGATGTGATAAGACATTTGTGGTGTTGTGCCAAGATCAAACCAAGAAGAATCAAGAATGTGGGAAGTTGCTAAATTAGGGTTTCAGTGCAAATTACCCTGTTTAGTGCCTAACTTCAAAGCCACATAAGTCAAGATACAAGTTTCAAATGGATCTTTGGCCAACATGAAACTTGTAGAGCATCTCAATACCTTTAATTTGAGTACTAGAAACCCTCCATTGGATTTGTAGAACTCAAGTTATGGCTCAGACAAGTTACAGGTCACCAGATGAATGTGAAATTTATCTGTGAAAGTCACTTGACTTCCAAACAACCTTTGACCTAGAAAGAGGTTTCACATGAACTTTTGGCCAACATGAAAGTTGTTCCTCATGATCTTAGTTTTCTAAATTGTACTAGAAGTCATCCATCTGATTTGTAGAACTCAAGTTATGAGGTTTACAAGTCAGGGGTATTTTGGGAAAGTGAGATTATAGGTCATTTTCAAGCATGGGCCAAAATCTCCAACTTGCAAGCTTCAAATGGAAAATTGCTCGACATGAAAGTTGCTTGGAATGATATTTTGAGTGCAACCAAGTGGTCATGATAGTTTGTTTTGGCTCATATGAAAAAGACATTTGAAATGGCTTGAAAATGAAGAATTTTCAAATATGAAAAGGAGGGAAAAATGGGATTTTGTGTTACAAAACCAAAACCAAGCAAGTAAATGCATTTTTTGATTGGAAATTGCATTCTAAGATCATTGGCCATACCAGAATTTGGAGTTTAGTTCAAGTTTTGAGAGATAGCATATGGTTACTTCACTTGTAAGTTACATATGCAAAATCAATGCACAAGGCAATTCAGACCAAATTTCTCCATCGAAACCCATTCTAAATGACATGTGCAAGGTGTTAGAACTTTCTAGAATCACTGCAAAGCTTGCAAAGCATGACTGGTGTATGAACTTGCAAGCAAAAATCAGAAAATTGGATACACGGATTTGGGCTTCAACTTGGATCTAAAGGCCCATGAAACTCTTCTATATATTCATTAGAGTGAGTTCAAATCAATTTTGAGCTTCATTTCGCGCCAGAGCAAGCAAGAGCAAGAAAATTTTCTCAACTGCAAGTTGAAATCGAATTCTCAGATTCAGACCAATTCAAGCCAAATTGAGGTGTGCAATCTCTTCCTTGTGGATCATTGAAGCTATCTGGAGCATTTGGAAGCAAGCCACGAGCTCTAGATTCCTCTGTTGCAAGATCTATACCAGGTTTGCATTTCTTAAAATTCATCATGATTTAGCATGATTCAGTCAGATTTGAACTTGTGGTTAGGATCTACATGTGACATAGATCGTTTTAGGCTTGATTTGAACTCAATTGGTGATGATTGAAGATGACATAGCTGATCTGTTTGGACTTGAATCTCTTGATTCATAAGGTTTCAATGTTAAATGTTTAGATCAGGTTGATGTACGCAATGAGATGAAGAGATCTATATCATTAATTTTGAGTTTAATGAAAGTAGTTGAAGATGATATTTCTGAACTTTGCTTCGTGTTTGATTATGTGCTGAGAATTAGATGATTTTGATGATGGATTTGGAATGTACGTGAAAACCTGAGTTGATTTGGTGTATGGTTTGTCATTTTTGGTTGCCTGAACCTGGACCTTCGTCGGAGAAGACGACTGGAGTCTTCTCCGGCCACTACCAACCACCATCCCTGATCTCCACCTGGCCTGCCTGAGACTTGGAGAAGATGATGTTTGGACCACAGGATCTGGCCTTGACCTTTGACTTCAGATCAGATCCAACGCCTGTGTTTTAATCTGAGAGTGGAGAGTTTTAATCCAAAACACTGCCGTTTCATTAAATTGCGTGGCATCATGAGGAGCGCTGGATGTGCATTGACTCGTTGACTGGCTTGCTGATCCAAAGGCTGTGTTATTTTCTTGGTTGTAATTCATTTTTTATTTCATTTTCTTTATTTTAATGGCATTGTTATTCCAAAAATCATATAAATTCCAATTTTGATCACAAAATTATTTTTAAAATATCCTCATGATCCTTATGGAATTCGTGATTTTCTAAGATTAATAAAATGCAATTTCATGCATTTTTCAATTTAATGTGATTTTTCTCATTTTATTTTATTCTTTATTTTTGCATATTTTGCTATCTGTTTTGTTGAATTTAGTTCTCTCATTTGGTTTATAGTTTGACTTTGATTTTTTAATATGTGCTAGGGTCACTACTACTAAAAAGTTTTTTAATAGCGCTTTTTTTGTTTTTTAATAGCGTTTTAAAGCGCTATTAATCAAGGCGCTATTGTAAAACAAAATTTTTATAGCGCTTTAAAAGCGCTATTATAGTTCTGGTAATTAATTGCGTTTTTTCAAAAGCGCTATTATAGGACCTGTATTTAATAGCGCTTTTACAAAACCGCTATTATAAGTCACATATTTGATAGCGCTTTCAAACAAAGCGCTATTATAGCACCGGTAATTTGCTTTAATTTTGATAGCACTTTCAAACAAAGCGCTATTATAGTACACATATTTAATAGCGCTTTCCAATAAAGCGCTATTATAAGACACATATTTAATAGCACTTTCAAACAAAGCGCTATTATAATCCACATATTCGATAGCACTTCCAAACAAAGCGCTATTGAAATACCGGTAAATTGCTTTAATTTTGATAGCACTTTCTAACAAAGCGCTATTATAGCACACTCTCTTCAAAACGCTATTCTAATACACTTTTTTTTTACACCAAATCATATATAGTGGCGAAGCCAGAAATTTTTTGAAGACTGGGCAAAAATTTAAAGATCGCAAATTCACATTGTATATAATATATAAAAAGTTATCAATCAAAATAAAAGATATTTAATTAAATTTATCTCGACAGAATATTAAAACTAACATTGCCATATTCAATTTGAGGTGGATTCTAACATAGAACATCATTTCATGTGATTCATGAAATTAGCAGCAAGTTAACAAAATAAAATTTTATTTGCTAACTATTGTTATTATAAACTAAATTTAAAAAATAAATTCTTAGTTAACATAAATTGAATCATATAATTTATATAAAGTGTCAAGTTTGAGAACCCTTTCCTTGACATCTTCAAAAGGTTTATTGTTACTAATCCAGCTACAAAGCTCCTCCACCTCAGCCCAAAAACTGGATTCTGTGATATCTTCTTTTGGTAGCCTGTTAGCATGTTCCAGCCATCTCTGAGGGTACCTATACCTCTTTGGCCTACCCTTGTTCATGTAAGGACTCGTGTCCTCATTCTTCAAATGACGGTAATAATTTGCAATATCTAGAGGCTCAACAAGACGACGGAACCTGGTATCGAGTTCAATCCATTCTTTTTTTCCTTCAAATTCGTCTGGCAGTTCATACCTCTTCAGCATTTCAATGATCTCATCCCATACTCCTGCAAGCACTAGCCTCTTCACGTTGGCTTGAAAATCCTTTGTCTCCTTTTGCACCTTAAAAGCATCGTAATAACCTTTTCCCTTGTTTATCTCACATGTTGCTTTGTACTCTTCCAAATACCTCATGCTTGCCACAACCTTTTCTTGAATCTCCTTTTTTATTTTCTCCTCATTTCTTTCTTTTTGCTTTTCTAACTCACCCGCTGCTCTAAGGCAATGCCGTGCTCTTACGCTCTGATAACAATTTCAGCAAAAACAAGTCATCTCACTCTCACACCAACATATATACAGCCTAACTTTATACTTGAAATATAAGATCAGTTATATTGAAAGACATGTCTAATGCGAGCATGTTATTGGAAGAGAAGTTATTCGTGACCATACCATCTCATAAATGGATGGTCAATATTAACTTCTCTCGCAATAACATGTTCTAACCAAGATTTTAAATCAAGGTCCAGTGTCACCTCGTGACGCAACCACATTTTCAGTCGTAGTGCAGTCACTATGACTAAATAAAAACTATGACATCGCAGCCACAATCACATTTTTTGAAACATTGCCTCTAACTTAATATGACTTCTATAGATATATAGAGAAAGCAAAAGAAAAAATTACTGACCAGTCCAAGGCTATCCAAGGCGGCTGCAATATCGGTATTAGGAACATCACCAGAAGACAAGGGAAGGTCATCAAAGTTTGTTTAAGTACACCACATTTTGCATTCCCAAACTCTCCTCTAATTCAGCTTCATAGGCTAGATGTTGCAATATGCTTTTGTTGGCAACTTCAGAAAGTTGTGTAAAATCTTTTAGCTGAGCAATATGAAACATGAGTTGTAAAACAGTGTTCGAGTTATTTACTACAATCAACTGGCCATTACCATTGTAGAAAATGTAAGTTCCAAAGGGTCTATAAGGGCTTAACTCGACAAAATTTGTCATAGTTTCGAGCAACAAATTTGTGCTTCCCATTAGCTTACAAGCAACATGCCTTGTAACAGTTGTTGCATTTCTCATCACGGTGGAGTAAAATTCAGAACTCACACTGTCTCTTATTGAATCCTGACATTTGAAGTTGTTGTCGTTAGGAGTCAAAAGCTGAAGAACAGGACTGAAATTTTTTTCAATACAAGAGAAAGGAGCAAGAAAAATCCTTGGCACTATGTCATATCTCATGACAAAGTGCACGAAGCGACAAGACCAGTTTTGTCGGTTTGAAGCATGAGAGAGTATATGATTACCAACCAAAGGAGAACCAAAAGTAACACACATGGGTGACTTGTGCCGAATTTGGTTAAGATTCTCTTCCAAGGCCCAAAATCTTGCAAGAATGGCCAAAACAGCCCCTGAAGAGTGAGCTGTAAACACTACTTGCTTCCCTTCTGCCACACCTTTCTTCACCTGCAATACAACACAAAAACTTGACATCAAATTATAAGGCCAGTTCAAAAGCAGTTTCATTTCATCGTATCGAGTACCTCACCTCGGATATAATTGAGGAAAATTTGAATAAGCTGTCGAATCTGTTTAAGAAAGCTTAGTTTACCAAAGCAGTTTCATCATTGCCAACACTTTTAATTAAAGGAAAGTGACCAAGATCTATCTTAGTTTCTCCAACAGGTTTTGTAACAAACCAGCCAGTTTCCACCCACGATCCAAGAAAGCTTATAACAAGATATGCTGCTGAGTCCGAGGATGTCTTAAAATTTTCAGAAATATAAGGTTCCTTTAGTGACTTGTGAGCTTTGAAAGACAAACTACATGACTTCTTGATAACCTCTTCAATCAATCCTATGTTATCTCCAACTAACCCTCCAACCATGTTTTGATCTGATTCATTGGTTTTAAGCTGGGAAGCATATAAATTCTTAGTAATTTATCGAACACATGATTTGTAAGAAACAGAAACGAAAAAGGAAAATAAACTTGGTTGAGGCAATTTACCGAACACTTAGTGTGCAAGTTGCAAAACGGTGGAAACGACAACAATTCGATACCGAATCGTAAACCACAACCTGCAACATACCCATCACAACCATTAGCAATAACATCGTAACTAACTTCCATGAACAATTCTAATAAAGTCCCATAAGGCCATACTTGTTCAAGAAATTCAGTCATCATAGCAATTCATTCACATGATAATCTCACTGTATTAGCAATACAATAGCAACTTAGTTCATGACTTCAAATTCAAAACTAACTTTCATAACACTTTAACATATCATCCATTTCAATCTAACAATTTCCTTACATAACAATTAATTAACATGAACCAATCTTAACATCAAATAACCAAATTTACTAACGAATTTCTATTTTTCTAAACATCAAATTATATCCAATTCAACTTCTAACAATCCAAAACCATCTAGCAACTATATGTTTGCAATGCCAAAATGCACACACCATAATAGAAAACTTCATGGCAATACAGTCTTATATTGCAATCAACTTTTAACTGATTCATCAATTATACTTTTATCACAACTCAACAAACCATACTTAGCTGTCAGGTTCATCCTAATTTAACCATTCAATTAACTAAATATACTAACATCAACCTAAACTAATTCAAAGCTATCACAAGTTACTAACTCTAATGCAAATTCACACTATCCCAATTATAACTAGCTTCTATTACTTTAATTCACTAACTCAAATCATAACTAATTCCAACATTAAATTTCAAATGCTAACAGCCTGCATTTTTAGCAACTAACATCAAAGCATTATTAATCAACACCTCTCTAACAACTAACCTACTGTACTTAGCCTCTTCCATTCCAACATAACTTGGATGCCATAGGCCCATAGCATAACAGCAATTCATTTTATCACTAACAGTGCCTTTAACACACATATTTAGTAGCTCAATTTTAGTTCAATCTATAACAATCCATTAACAACATGTTCGCTTTAACAATCCAGTGATAACAAGTCCCAAATGCTAACAATCAAATTTCAACATAGTTTCGACTTCTTCACTTACTAACATAATAGTAGAAGAACAACTAATTGATTTTTCTGTTTGTAAATGCCATAAACTAACATTTCATTAATCTTCTAAATCACTAGCATTCTAACTCCTAACTGTAACTAACAGAATGCTGACAGTGTTAAAAGTTCTAACTAATTTCCTCTGCAATAAACTAACCATCTAACCTTGCCCTAACTTGTAACAAACCTGACCAAAATCCTACCTGAATCAGTTAGCCTCAATCCTCTATATAACAATTCACCCTCTTCGTTACATCAACAATCACAAAAATTCTACAAATCAATCTCTTTTATCATTCTCTCTCAATCACTCTGAGAATCCCTTTCTATTCTCTCCAAGCTCTCTCTACCACTATTTCACTTCTGCTCCCTTTTTTCTCTAAAGAAGTGAACACACAATTTGATAAACAAGAAAAGGAAGTAAGAGAATTCAATAGTGTGTATTATGTTTTTCCATTAAGGTTCTTTAGATTAATTTATTTGAGCTTATCTAATGTTATAAACACTTGTAAAAGTGTTTGGGAGAGCTTATGGAAACAACTTACGACACCCATATGTAATTTTCAGAAATTCTCTAAGATAGCTTAGTAAAATGACTTATAGCTTAATAAAAGCAGTTTGACTTTTAGTATAGAAAGCTTATACATAAGCAATTATATGATAAGCGTTTATATTCTAAGCGCATAATTATTCATCCAAACATGGCCTAAGACATGTTTCATGATATCTATTTCCTACTCACATTTATTTACACAGGCAGGCTATTCAGAAAAGCAAAGGCATAGTATACTTGGAAGATGAATGAACCTCGAAAATCTCGAATGAACTTCCCAAGGAGTTTCTCGCTCTGGCCATTAAACCTTCCAGTCCCATAAGAATCGGCAGTGTCAAAAAGATTAACACCATTCTCCACAGCCATGTTGAAGACTTGTTGAAGGTCACCATCCATAGATTCCTTATACCCCCAAAGAATCTGATTTCCCCATTCCCATGTTCCAAAACCCATTGGAGAAACAGTAAGAGGCCCTATCTTCACCAAAAAAAAAACATGCTGGTTAGCACAGTCATTACAACAAACACCATACGTGCATCATTGAAATTCAATTTGAAAGGGAAATAGAGAATAGAGAATACATTACCTTTTGTGTGGATGGCCATAAGAAAGGGTATTTATTAGGAATTTGGTTCGGAAACTGTTGAGGTTGCATATTTATTAGGAATTTATTGCCAAAGGTGATACATAAACAATCATTGTGATCTAGCAAATCCGCAACTAAGTCTAATGCTCTTAGGAATTTATTTCCAAAGAAACAAAAACTCATTTTCAACATTAAACAAACTACATACCTTTTCAGGATCAGCGACAAATATTTGAGAAAGAAGGTGTATACATTCCAATGAAACTCGTACGAAATCAGGAACTTTGTACTGGACACTAAGTCTCTTCTGCAATTAACCAAGAGAGGTCCGATTAAAACATCATAACAGAGAAAGTATGACTAAACAACCCAATCTTCTTTCTAAATTTCATTTTGCCTAAGGATTCACAAAGTTTGCAAATAACAGCACTCACACTGATTGTTTTCCTAAAGTTTTTTGGATCCTCACGGTCCTCAAAAGGATACGCGCCGACTAACATCATGTATAACGTGACTCCACAAGACCAAACATCTGCAACCTATAACTTTCAATGAAAATATAGTTAGCAAATTAAACTCTGCATTAGAATCTGAACCATCCAATGTGGTTGATTGCGTCTGGTTACACTCAACATTATCCAAATGCATAAGAAAAAAGTAAGACTCACCTTTCCATCATATTCTTTCTTCGTAAGGACCTCGGGTGCAATGTAAGCCGGAGTTAAATCACTTCATTTTCAATTGGCTCGAAAAATTGAATTTTAAAATTACTGAAAACAATAATAATAATGATTCACCTTCATAGACATGATCAAAGGATACAACTTCTGAACTGCAGAATCAACACCTTTCTTATTATTTCTCGCTCTTAACTCTTCTAACTACTCCACAACATTCATTTTCCGGTGATTCTGTAGAATAATCAAATAAATAAATAAAAAGCTAAACACCAAAGTCAAATAAATCAAATAGAAATGAAAATCAAAACTGAATATGCGAGAGTTCAATTCAACACCTCACTAACGCATTGTTCTTGCGTTGATTTTAGACGTGAACTAATCCAACTTAAGGTATTTTGTTACTTTGATTGAGCCTCCGAACGTTATAGAAAATTTGTTAGTATTTCTTTCTCTAATTTTTTTGTGCAACTCATTTATTTCTTGGATTTACCAATAATACTGATGTACTATGATATCCTGTAAGACACATTGCTGGAAATTCTTCACTGCATGAACGTACCAAGTATGTTGAATTTGACCGCCATCTTGTACAAGAGAAACTACAACAAAAATTTATTTCATCTTTTGCAAATCACTTGTGTTTAACAATTAGCTGATGTGTTCACCATACCCTTTCATCTAAGTCTTTTTCATAACTTCATCTCCAAGATGGATGTTTTTTCATGTATAATCACCTAAGCTTAAAGGGTTTGAAACCTTAGGGATGTGAGTTAAAAAAGAAGACGTTACAGCCTTGGGTAAGTGAGAAAAACTATGAAAATCCCTCATAAAAGCTAAAATATCATATTTCATGAAATGCCAACAGTTCTTCAAGAAAATGAAAATCAAATTCAAATCCCTAATTTTACAATTTACAACACAAAGCATTCAAATCCCTAATTTTACAATTTAAGACAAAGCAATAATCTGAGAAAAGAAAGATTACCGGATATCAATGAAGAGAAGGGTGACGGTGGTGAGCTGATGACGGCGGCTCCTTTCGACGGAGAAGGATGACGGTGGTGAGTTGATGACGGCGGCTCCTTTCGACGGAGAAGGATGACGGTGGTGAGCTGATGACGGCGGCTGAGATCCACGGAGAAGGATGACGGTGGTGAGCTGTCTTAGGGTTCGTCTTTTTGTTCCAGTGAAGTGATGAAGATGGCTGTGAATCGATGGCTGTGAATCGATGAAGAAGCGGTGAAGATGTGCTTTTTTGCGTGGGTGAAAGAATTTTACGCCAAAACGAAAAACATTTGGGCCAGGAAAGGTTTTCATATTTTAATTAATTTAATTTAGTGGAATATTTTAATAGCGCTTTTTAAAAAAGCGCTATCTTAAAACACAATTATAGAAACGATAGCGGTTTCATAGAAAGCGCTATTGTAGTTACATATTTTAATAGCGGTTTTTGAAAAGCGCTATCGTAGTGCTTTTAATAATAGCGCTTTTATAAAAGTGCTATTGTAATACAACATTTTAATAGCACTTTTTAGAAAGGCGCTATCTTAGTGAATATCTATAATAGCGCTTTTTTACAAAGTGCTATCAAAATCATATTCTCTGTACTCTTTAATAGCGCTTTACTATAAAGCGCTATTATAAATATGTTTGTTTCCTTTTTAATAGCGCTTATTTTAAAAGCACTATTAAAGTAGGCGATACAAAAAACCAATTTTGGCGTAGTGCGCTAAATTAGGGTTTCAGTGCAAATTACCCTGTTTAGTGCCTAACTTCAAAGCCACATAAGTCAAGATACAAGTTTCAAATGGATCTTTGGCCAACATGAAACTTGTAGAGCATCTCAATACCTTTAATTTGAGTACTAGAAGCCCTCCATTGGATTTGTAGAACTCAAGTTATGGCTCAGACAAGTTACAGGTCACCAGATGAATGTGAAATTTATCTGTGAAAGTCACTTGACTTCCAAACAACCTTTGACCTAGAAAGAGGTTTCACATGAACTTTTGGCCAACATGAAAGTTGTTATTCATGATCTTAGTTTTCTAAATTGTACTAGAAGTCATCCATCTGATTTGTAGAACTCAAGTTATGAAGTTTACAAGTCAGGGGTATTTTGGGAAAGTGAGATTATAGGTCATTTTCAAGCATGGGCCAAAATCTCCAACTTGCAAGCTTCAAATGGAAAATTGCTCAACATGAAAGTTGCTTGGAATGATATTTTGAGTGCAACCAAGTGGTAATGATAGTTTGTTTTGGCTCATATCAAAAAGACATTTGAAATGGCTTGAAAATGAAGAATTTTCAAATATGAAAAGGAGGGAAAAATGGGATTTTGTGTTACAAAACCAAAACCAAGCAAGTAAGTGCATTTTTTGATTGGAAATTGCTTTCTAAGATCATTGGCAATACCAGAATTTGGAGTTTAGTTCAAGTTTTGAGAGATAGCATATGGTTACTTCACTTGTAAGTTACATATGCAAAATCAATGCACAAGGCAATTCAGACCAAATTTCTCCATCCAAACCCATTCTAAATGACATGTGCAAGGTGTTAGAACTTTCTAGAATCACTGCAAAGCTTGCAAAGCTTGCAAAGCACGACTGGTGTATGAACTTGCAAGCAAAAATCAGAAAATTAGATACACAGATTTGGGCTTCAACTTGGATCCAAAGGCCCATGAAACTCTTCTACATGTGACATAGATCGTTTTAGGCTTGATTTGAACTCAATTGGTGATGATTGAAGATGACATAGCTGATCTGTTTGGACTTGAATCTCTTGATTCACAAGGTTTCAATGTTAAATGTTTAGATCAGGTTGATGTACGCAATGAGATGAAGAGATCTATATCATTAATTTTGAGTTTAATGAAAGTAGTTGAAGATGCTATTTCTGAACTTTGCTTCGTGTTTGATTATGTGTTGAGAATTAGACGATTTTGATGATGGATTTGGAATGTACGTGAAAAACTGAGTTGATTTGGTGTATGGTTTGTCATTTTTGGTTGCCTGAACCTGGACCTTCGCCGGAGAAGACAACCGGAGTCTTCTCCGGCCACTACCAACCACCATCCCTGATCTCCACCTGGCCTGCCTGAGACTCGGAGAAGATGATGTTTGGACCACAGGATCTGGCCTTGACCTTTGACTTCAGATCAGATCCAACGCCTGTGTTTTAATCTGAGAGTGGAGAGTTTTAATCCAAAACACTGTCGTTTCATTAAATTGTGTGGCATCATGAGGAGCGCTGGATGTGCATTGACTCGTTGACTGGCTTGCTGATCTAAAGGCTGTGTTATTTTCTTGGTTTTAATTCATTTTTTATTTCATTTTCTTTATTTTAATGGCATTGTTATTCCAAAAATCATATAAATTGCAATTTTGATCACAAAATTATTTTAAAAATATCCTCATGATCCTTATGGAATTCGTGATTTTCTGAGATTAACAAAATGCAATTTCATGCATTTTTCAATTTAATGTGATTTTTCTAATTTTATTTTATTCTTTATTTTTGCATATTTTTCTATCTGTTTTGTTGAATTTATTTCTCTCATTTGGTTTATAGTTTGGCTTTGATTTTTTAATATGTGCTAGGGTAGACATGTATGTTCCCTTAGAATTTTTCTTGGATTTTTAGAACAATATTAGGATCTGTTTTAGGTATTGAGAATAGGACCCTCCCAAACTTGTGGATTTCCTTGACCTATCTCAATGTGGGAATTGTTTAGATAACTTAGAAGTTGATTTAGGCTTCAATCATTTTACACTAGGTTGTTCAAACATTCATTTTCGCCTAGGAATTTTATTAGATTTTTGTAACTTAATTTTCTATTTTAGTTGTATTTTGCAAATGGCTTGTGTTTATGAATTCCTCTCTTGAGTGCTTTGGTTTGTTTGGCTTGGTTGGCTGCCTTGGAGTTGGTTTGAGCTTGAGTTCTTTTTTTTGGAGCTTCTGGATTCATTGAAGATGCTTGGGATGAAGGATTGGAGCTTGGAGTTGAATGCTTTTCCTCTTGTGGAGCTTTTGTTTAGGAGTTCAGAGAATTAGGGTTTTAGGAAGTGCCTTAGACCTAGTTTTGATTATTTCTTCAAACATAGAGTGCATTGTTTGCCTCTATTCTATCCAATGACACAAAGTCCTTCTGGGGAAGCTCCATCTCTCCTTAGGAGGGATGAGTGGTATGCCCATGTGAGTAGAACTTTGAGGATACCTTTCATTTGCAATGTTGAGTTCTTAGTGATTTCCTTTGGTTGTCATTAAGTTTCTTAACATTATAACTTGATCTTGATGATTAATCATCCTCTTGGAGTGTGCTTGTGGGAGCTTGAAGATAGAAGCTTGCTTGGAGATGAAGCCCTTGCTGTGAACTTTGCTGTCTTTTCAACTTTGCTGTTTAGAGTTGCTGTTGCTGTTTGCTGTAGGAGTTTGGTACTGCTGTTTGGGCTGCCTCCTCTGTGTCTTTTGTTTTTTATGTATTGTCTTTTGCTTGTGTTGATTACCTCTAGGTTTGAGGTGGGGCTTGTCTCCTCTTGCCTATTGTTTTCTCTCTTGCCTCATTGGTTTTGCTGCATTGTATGCATGTTTACTGTTTACTGTAGTTGCTTGCTGTCTTTTGCTGTTTATCCCCTAGGATCTCTGATTTCTTCTGTGCAAGAGGAAATTATGATAGACATTAGGTTTGTAAACCATGCATGACAACATTAGGTTAGTTCCCCTTTCAACCATAGTGTTAGGGTCTTTCTCTTCTTACCTCAAAACACTTCAAAAAACACAGTAATAAAGATAACGCGTGCTGTACGCTACGAGCCTTAAGCTATTTGAGAAAAGGTTGTTGGAGGGTCACTTTTCAGTAGTCTGATTGCTCAGTATGGTACCCTTAGGGTGACATCTGACGTAGTCACTCTCAGATCACAAGTCTTTAGTGCAGTACAAATTACAAACAGACTAAAAAACATTTGTTTCGTAAAAAAATCAAACAAACATTCAAACTCTGTTTTGTCCTCTTGGACCCTTAATCAGGAAACCCTTTCATAAGGAGATCAAAAAACTGTCAGACAAGCTTGTGTCTTCTGTAGCCTGAACTACGTTTGCTCTGATCTTTCATGCTGTATGAAAGTACGTAGGCATAGGATGCGATATCCTAGCGAGCAACCTTCCCCTCCTTTCCCGTAGGTAGGCGAACTACGTTGACTCTGATTTCACGTTCCAGACGGGAATACGTAGGCATAAAGTGCAATACTTTGCCGAGTCATTTTATTTTCTTTTTAACCCAGCCCTATCGAGTAGATAGAATAACACACCCTTAGATAGAAAACAAGCGTGGATCCCGTCGAGTACGACGGACGTGAGGGGTGCTAATACCTTCCCCTTGCGTAACCGACTCCCGAATCCAGGATTTGGTTGCGACGACCATTCCTTTCCCTCTTTGCATTAGGTTTACTCTGAGTGTTCCCTTTCCCTCTTGTGGGATAAATAATGCACGGTGGCGACTCTTCTGTCATAGCCGGCGCCGATTTTCGCAGAAGCGACAGCTAGCATCGAACCCGAAGGCCGAATCAACCGAAGCTGATCTTCTGCTAACTATAGCAGGCATTCGCTAAATAAAAGCGAGCATCGAACCCGAAGGCCGGATCAACCGAAGCTGATCTTTTGCTATCTAAAGCAGACATTCGCTAAATAAAAGCGAGCATGGAACCCGAAGGCCCGATGAATCGAAGTTGATCTTCTGCTAACCAAAGCAAACATTCGCTAAATAAAAGGGAGCATCGAACCCAAAGGCCCGATCAACCGAAGTTGATCTTCTGCTAACCAAAGCATTCATTCGCTAAAACAAAGCGAGCATCGAACCCGAAGGCCGTATCAACCGAAGCCGATCTTCTGCTAACCAAAGCATGCATTCACTAAATAAAAGCGAGCATCGAAGCTGAAGGCCGGATTAACTGACGCTGATCTTATGCTAACCAAAGCAGGAATTCGCTAAATATAAGCGACCATCGAACCCGAAGGCCGGATCAACCGAAACTGAACTTCTGCTAATCTAAGCAGGCATTCGCTAAACAAAAGCGACCATCGAACCCGAAGACCGGATCAACCGAAGCTGATCTTCTGCTCCTCGAAGCAGGAATTCGCTAAATAAAAGCGAGCATCAAACCCGAAGGCCGGATCAACCGAAGCTGATCTTCTACTAACCAAAGCAGGCATTCGCTAAATAAAAGCGAGCATTGAACCCGAAGGCCGGATCAACCGAAGCTGATCTTCTGCTAACCAAAGTAGGCATTCGCTAAATAAAAGTGAGCATTGAACCCGAAGGCCGGATCAACCGAAGCTGATCTTCGGCTAACCAAAGCGGGCATTCGCTAAATAAAAGCGAGCATCGAACACGAAGGCCGGATCAACCGAAGCTGATCTTCTACTATCCAAAGCAAGCATTCGCTAAATAAAAGTGAGCATCGAACCCGAAGGTCGGATTAACCAAAGTTGATCTTCTGCAAACCAAAGCAGGCATTCGCTAAATAAAAGCGAGCATCGAACCCGAAGCCCCGATCAACCGAAGCTGATCTTCTGCTATCCAAAGCAGGCATTCTCTAAATAAAAGCGAGTATCGAACCCGAAGGCCTGATCAACTGAAGCTGATCTTCTGCTAATCTAAGCAAGCGTTCGCTAAATAAAAGCGAGCATCAAACCCGAAGGCCCGATAAACCGAAGCTGATCTTTTGCTAACCAAAGTAGGCATTCGCTAAATAAAAGCGAGCATCGAACCCGAAGTCCGGATCAACCGAAGCTAATCTTCTACTATCCAAAGCAGGCATTCGCTAAATAAAAGCGAGCATCGAACCGGAAGGCCGGATTAATCGAAGCTGATCTTATTCTAACCAAAGAAGGCATTCGCTAAATATAAGCGAGCATCGAACCCGAAGGCCGGATCAACCGAAGCTGAATTTTTGCTAATCTAAGCAAACATTCGCTAAATAAAAGCGAGCATCGAACCTGAAGGCCGTATCAACCGAAGCTGATCTTCTGCTCCTCGAAGCAGGCATTTGCTAAATAAGAGCGAGCATCAAACCCGAATGCCGGATCAACCGAAGCTGATCTTCTGCTAATCTAAGCAGGCATTCGCTAAATAAAAGTGAGCATCGAACCCGAAGGCTGGATCAACCGAAACTGATCTTCTGCTCCTCGAAGCAGGTATTCGCTAAATAAAAGGGAGCATGGAACCCGAAGGCTGTATCAACCGACGCTGATTTTCTGCTAACCAAAGCAGGCATTCACTAAATATAAGCGAGCATCGAACCCGAAGGCCGGATCAACCAAAGTTGATCTTCTGCTAACCAGAGCAGGCATTCGCTAAAGTAGAGGGAGCATCGAACCCGAAGGCCCGATCAACCGAAGCTGATCTTCTGCTAACCAAAGCATTCATTCGCTAAAAAAAAGCGAGCATCGAACCCGAAGGCCGGATCAACCGAAGCTGATCTTCTGCTATCCAAAGCAGGCATTCGCTAAATAGAAGCGAGCATCGAACCTGAAGGTCGGATTAACCGAAGCTGATCTTAACCTAACCAAAGCAGGAATTTGCAAAATATAAGCGACCATCGAACCCGAAGGCCGGATCAACCGAAGCTGAACTTCTGCTAATCTAAGTAGGCATTCACTAAATAAACGCGAGCATCGAACCCGAAGGCCGGATCAACCGAAGCTGATCTTCTGCTCCTCGAAGCAGGAATTCGCTAAATAAAAGCGAGCATCAAATCCGAAGGCCGGATCAACCGAAGCTGATCTTCTGCTAACAAAAGCAGTCATTTGCTAAATAAAAGCGAGCATCGAACCCGAAGGTCGGATCAACCGAAGCTGATCTTCTGCTAACCAAAGCAGGCATTCGCTAAATAAAAGCGAGCATCAAACCCGAAGGCCGGATCAACTGAAGCTGATCTTCTGCTATCCAAAGCAGGCATTCGCTAAATAAAAGCGAGCATCGAACCCGAAGGCCGATCAACTGAAGCTGATCTTCTGCAAACCAAAGAAGGCATTCGCTAAGTAAAAGCGAGCATCAAACCCTAAGGCCCGATCAACCGAAGCTGATCTTCTGCTATCCAAAGCAGGCATTCGCTAAATAAAAGCGAGTATCAAACCCGAAGGCCCGATCAACCGAAGGTGATCTTCTGCTAATCTAAGTAGGCATTCGCTAAATAAAAGCGAGCATCGAACCCGATTGTCGGATCAACCGAAGCTGATCTTCTGCTATCCAAAGCAAGCATTCGCTAAAAAAAAGTGAGCATCAAACCCAAAGGCCCGATAAACCGATGCTGATCTTCTGCTAACCAAAGCAGGCTTTCGCTAAATAAAAGCGAGCATCGAACGCGAAGGCCGGATCAACCGAAGCTAATCTTCTACTATCCAATGCAAGCATTCGCTAAATAAAAGCGAGCATCGAACCTAAAGGACGGATTAACCGAAGTTGATCATATGCTAACCAAAGCAGGCATTCGCTAAATATAAGCGAGCATCGAACCCGAAGGCTGGATCAACTGATGCTGATCTTTTGCTAATCTAAGCAGGCATTTGCTAAATAAAAGCGAGCATCGAACCCGAAGGCCGGATCAACCGAAGTTGATCTTCTGCTCCTTGAAGCAGGCATTCGTTAAATAAGAGCGAGCATCAAAGCCGAAGGCCGGATCAACCGAAGCTGATCTTCTGCTAACCAAAGCAGGCATTCGCTAAATAAAAGCGATCATCGAACCCAAAGTCCGGATCAACCGAAGTTGATCTTCCGCTATCCAAAGCAGGCATTCGCTAAATAAAAGCGAGCATCGAACCCGAAGGCCGGATCAACCGAAGCTGATCTTCTGCTAACAAAAGGAGGCATTCGCAAAATAATAGTGCGCATCGAACCTGAAGGCCGGATTAACCGAAGCTAATCTTATGCTATCCAAAGCAGGCATTCGCTAAATAAAAGCGAGCATCGAACCTGAAGGCCCGATCAATCGAAGCTGATCTTCTGTTAATCTAAGCAGGCATTCGCTAAATAAAAGTGAGCATCGAACACGAAGGCCGAATCAACCAAAGCAGATCTTCTGCTATCCAAAGAAGGCATTCGCTAAATAAAAGCGAACATCGAACCCGAAGGCCGGATCAACCAAAGTTGATCTTCTGCAAACCAATGCAGGCATTCGCTAAATAAAAGCAAGCATCGCACCCTAAGGCCCGATCAACCGAAGCTGATCTTCTGCTACCCAAAGCAGGCATTCGCTAAATTAAAGCGAGCATCGAACCCGAAGGCCCGATCAACCGAAGCTGATCTTCTGCAAACCAATGCAGGCATTCGCTAAATAAAAGGGAGCATCAAACCCGAAGCCCCGATCAACCGAAGCTGATCTTCTGCTATCCAAAGCAGGCATTTGCTAAATAAAAGCGAGCATCGAACCCGAAGGCCTGACCAACTGAAGCTGATCTTCTGCTAATCTAAGTAGGCATTCGCTAAATAAAAGCGAGCATCAAACCCGAAGGCCGGATCAACTAAAGCTGATCTTCTGCTATCCAAAGCAAGCATTCGCTAAATAAAAGCGAGCATCGAACCTGATGGTCGGATTAACCGAAGCTGATCTTATGCTAACCAAAGCAGGCATTCGTTAAATAAAAGCGAGCATCGAACCCGAAGGCCGGATTAACCAAAGTTGATCTTCTGCTAACCAAAGCAGGCATTCGCTAAATAAAAGCGAGCATGGAACCCGAAGGCTGGATCAACCGAAGCTGATCTTCTGCAAACCAATGCAGGCATTCGCTAAATATAAGCGAGCATCGAACCCGAAGGCCGGATCAACCGAAGCTGATCTTCTGCTAACTATAGCAGGCATTCGATAAATAAAAGCGAGCATCGAATCCAAAGGCCGGATTAACCGAAGTTTATCTTTTGCTATCCAAAGCAGACATTCTCTAAATAAAAGCGAGCATCGAACCCGAAGGCCCGATATTTCGAAGTTGATCTTCTGCTAACTAAAGCAGGCATTCGCTAAATTAAAGCGAGCATCGAACTTGAAGGCCATATCAACCGAAGCTGATCTTCTGCTCCTCGAAGCAGGCATTCGCTAAATAAGAGCGAGCATCAAACCCGAGGGCCGGATCAACCGAAGTTGATCTTCTGCTAATCTAAGCAGGCATTCGCTAAATAAAAATGAGCATCGAACCCGAAGGCTGGATCAACCGAAGCTGATCTTCTGCACCTCGAAGCAGGCATTCGCTAAATAAAAGCGAGCATCAAACCCGAAGGCCGGATCAACCGAAGTTGTTCTTCTGCTAACCAAAGCAGGCATTCGCAAAATAAAAGCGAGCATGGAACCCGAAGGCCGGATCAACCGAAGCTGATCTTCTGCAAACCAATGCAGGCATTCGCTAAATATAAGCGAGCATCGAACCCGAAGGCCGAATCAACCGAAGCTGATCTTCTGCTAACTATAGCAGGCATTCGCTAAATAAAAGCGAGCATCGAACCCAAAGCCCGGATCAACCGAAGCTTATCTTCTGCTATCCAAAGCAGACATTCTCTAAATAAAAGCGAGCATCGAACCCGAAGGCCCGATCAATCGAAGTTGATCTTCTGCTAACCAAAGCAGGCATTCGCTAAAGAAAAGGGAGCATCGAACCAAAAGGCCCGATCAACCAAAGTTGATCTTCTGCTAACCAAAGCATTCATTCGCTAAACAAAAGCGAGCATCGAACCCGATGGCTAGATCAACCGAAGTTGATCTTCTGCTAACCAAAGCAGGCATTCGCTAAATAAAAGCGAGCATCGAACCTGATGGTCGGATTAACCGAAGCTGATCTTATGCTAACCAAAGCAGGAATTTGCTAAATATAAGCGACCATCGAACCCGAAGGCCGGATCAACCGAAGCTGAACTTCTACTAATCTAAGCAGGCATTCGATAAATAAAAGCGAGCATGGAACCGAAAGGCCAGATCAACCGAAGCTGATCTTCTGCTCCTCAAAGTAGGAATTCGCTAAATAAAAGCGAGCATCAGACCCGAAGGCCGGATCAACCGAAGCTGATCTTCTGCTAACCAAAGCAGTCATTCGCTAAATAAAAGCGAGCATCGAACCCGAAGGTCGGATCAACCGAAGCTGATCTTCTGCTAACCAAAGTAGGCATTCGCTAAATAAAAGCGAGCATCGAACCCGAAGGCTGGATCAATCGAAGCTGATCTTCTGCTATCCAAAGCAGGCATTCGCTAAATAAAAGCGAGCATCGAACCCGAAGTTCGGATCAACCGAAGCTGATCTTCTGCAAACCAAAGAAGGCATTCGCTAAATAAAGTCGAGCATCGCACCCTAAAGCCCGATCAACCGAAGCTGGTCTTCTGCTATCCAAAGCAGGTATTCGCTAAATAAAAGCGAGCATCGAACCCGAAGGCCCGATCAACCGAAGCTGATCTTCTGCTAATCTAAGCAGGCATTCGCTAAATAAAAGCGAGCATCGAACCCGAAGGTCCGATCAACCGAAGCTGATCTTCTGCTATCCAAAGCAAGCATTCGCTAATTAAAAGCGAGCATCAAACCCGAAGGCCCGATAAACCGAAGCTGATCTTCTGCTAACCAAAGCAGGCATTCGCTAAATAAAAGCGAGCATCGAACCCGATGGCCGGATCAACCGAAGCTAATCTTCTGCTATCCAAAGCAGGCATTCGCTAAATAAAAGCGAGCATCGACCCTGAAGGTCGGATTAACCGAACCTGATCTTATGCTAACCAAAGCAGGCATTCGCTAAATATAAGCGAGCATCGAACCCGAAGGCTGGAACAACCGAAGCAGATCTTTTGCTAATCTAAGCAGGCATTCGCTAAATAAAAGGGAGCATCGAACCCGAAGGCCGGATCAACCGAAGTTGGTCTTCTACTAACCAAAGCAGGCATTCGCTAAATAAAAGCGATCATCGACCCCGAAGTCCGGATCAACCGAAGCTGATCTACTGCCATCCAAAGCAGGCATTCGCTAAATAAAAGTGAGCATCGAACCCGAAGGCCAGATCAACCGAAGCTAATCTTCTGCTAACCAAAGCAGGCATTCACTAAATAATACCGAGCATCGAACCTGAAGGCCGGATCAACCGAAGCTAATCATATGCTATCCAAAGTAGGCATTCGCTAAATAAATGCGAGCATCGAACCCGAAGGCCCGATGAATCGAAGCTGATCTTTTGCTAATCTAAGCAGGCATTCGCTAAATAAAAGCGAGCATCAAACCCGAAGGCCGGATCAACCAAAGCTGATCTTCTGCTATCCAAAGCAGGAATTCGCTAAATAAAAGCGAGCATCAAACCCGAAGGCCCGATAAATCGAAGCTGATGTTCTGCAAACCAAAGCAGGCATTCGCTAAATAAAAGTGAGCATCGAAGTCGAAGGTCGGATCAACTGAAGCTGATCTTCTGCAAACCAAAGCAGGCATTCGCTAAATAAAAGCGAGCATCGAACCCGAAGGCAGGATCAACCGAAGCTGATTTTCTGCTATCTAAAGCAGGCATTCGCTAAATAAAAGTGAGCATCGAACCCGAAGGCCGGATCAACCGAAGCTGATCTTCGGCAAATCAAAGAAGGCATTCGCTAAATAAAAGCGAGCATCGCACCCAAAGCCCGATCAACCGAAGCTGATCTTCTGCTATCCAAAGCTGACATTCGCTAAATTAAAGCGAGCATCTAACCCGAAGGCCCTATCAAACGAAGCTGATCTTCTGCTAATCTAAGCAGGCATTCGCTAAATAACAGCGAGCATCGAACCCGAAGGCCGGATCAACCGAAGCTGATCTTCTGCTATCCAAAGCAGGAATTCGCTAAATAAAAACGAGCATCGAACATGAAAGCCGGATTAACCGAAGCTGATCTTATGCTAACCAAAGCAGGCATTCGCTAAATATAAGCGAGCATCGAACCCGAAGGCTAGACCAACCGAAGCTGATCTTTTGGTAAACCAAGCAGGCATTCGCTAAATAAAAGCGAGCATCGAACCCGAAGGCCGGATCAACTGAAGTTGATCTTCTGCTCCTCGAAGCAGGCATTCGTTAAATAAGAGCGAACATCAAACCCGAAGGCCGGATCAACCGAAGAAGAAATTCTGCTAACCAAAGCAGGCATTCGCTAAATAAAAGCGATCATCAAATCCGATGTCCGGATCAACCGAAGCTGATCTTCCGCTATCCAAAGCAGGCATTCGCTAAATAAAAGTGAGCATTAAACTCGAAGGTCGGATCAACCGAAGCTGATCTTCTGCTTACCAGAGCAGGCATTCGCTAAATAATAGCGAGCATCGAACCTGAAGGCCGGATCAACCGAAGCTAATCTTATGCTATCCAAAGCAGGCATTCGCTAAATAAAAGCGAGCATCAAACCCGACGGCCCGATTAATCGAAGCTGATCTTCTGCTAATCTAAGCAGGCATTCGCTAAATAAAAGCGAGCATCGAACCCGAAGGTCGGATCAACCGAAGCTGATCTTCTGCTATCCAAAGCAGGCATTCGCTAAATAAAAGCGAGCATCAAACCCGAAGGCCCGATAAGCCGAAGTTGATCTTCTGCTAACCAAAGCAGGCATTCGCTAAATAAAAGTGAGCATCAAACCCGAAGGCCGAATCAACCGAAGCTAATCTTCTGCTATCCAAAGCAGGCATTCGTTAAATAAAAGCGAGCATCGGACCTGAAGGCCGAATTAACCCAAGCTGATCTTCTGCTAACCAAAGCAGTCATTCGCTAAATAAAAGCGAGCATCGAACCCGAAGGTAGATCAACCGAAGCTGATCTTCTGCTAACCAAAGCAGGAATTCGCTAAATAAAAGCGAGCATCGAACCCGAAGGCCGGATCAACCGAAGCTGATCTTCTGCTATCCAAAGCAGGCATTCGCTAAATAAAAGCGAGCATCGAACCCGACGGTCGGATCAACCGAAGATGATCTTATGCAAACCAAAGCAGGCATTCGCTAAATAAAAGGGAACATTGCACCCTAAGGCCTAATCAACCGAAGCTGATCTTCTGCTATCCAAAGCATGCATTCGCTAAATTAAAGCCATCATCAAACCCGAAGGCCCGGTCAACCGAAGCTGATCTTCTACTATCCAAAGCAAGAATTCGCTAAATAAAAGCGAGCATCAAACCGAAAGCCTGATAAACCGAAGCTGATCTTCTGCTAACCAAAGCAGGCATTCGCTAAATAAAAGCGAGCATCGAACCCGAAGGCCGGATCAACCGAAGGTAATCTTCTGCTATCCAAAGCAGGCATTCGCTAAATAAAAGCGAGCATCGAACCTGAAAGTCGGATTAACCGAAGCTGATTTTAGTCTAACCAAAGCAGGCATTCGCTAAATAAAAGCAAGCATCGAACCCGAAGGCCGGATCAACCGAAGCTGATCTTCTGCTATCCAAAGCAGGCATTCGCTAAATAAAAGCGAGCATCGAACCCGAAGGCCGGATCAACCGAATATGATCTTATGCAAACCAAAGTAGGCATTCGCTAAATAAAAGCGAGCATTGCACCCTAAGGCCCGATCAATCGAAGCTGATCTTCTGCTAACCAAAGCAGGCATTCGCTAAATAAAAGCGATCATCAAACCCGAAGTCCCGATCAACCGAAGCTGATCTTCTGCTATCCAAATCAGGTATTCGCTAAATAAAAGCGAGCATCGAACCCGAAGGCCGGATCAATCTAAGTTGATCTTCTGCTAACCAAAGCGGGCATTCGCTAAATAATAGCGAGCATCGAATCTGAAGGCCGCGTCAATCGAAGCTAATCTTATGTTATCCAAAGCAGGCATTCGCTAAATAAAAGGGAGCATCGAACCCGAAGGTTAGATCAACCGAAGCTGATCTTCTGCTAACCAAAGCAGTCATTCGCTAAATAAAAACGAGCATCGAACCCGAAGGTCAGATCAACCAAAGCTGATCTTCTGCTAACCAAAGCAGGCATTCGCTAAATAAAAGCGAGCATCGAACCCGAAGGCCGGATCAAACGAAGCTGATCTTCTGCTATCCAAAGCAGGCATTCGCTAAATAAAATCGAGCATCGAACCCGAAGGCCGAATCAACCAAAGCTGATCTTCTGCAAACCAAAGCAGGCATTCGCTAAATAAAAGCAAGCATCGCACCCTAAGGCCCGATCAACCGAAGCTGATCTTCTACTATTCAAAGCAGGCATTCACTAAATTAAAGCGAGCATCGAACCCGAAGGCCCGTTCAACCGAAGCTGATCTTCTGCTAATCTATGCAGGCATTCGCTAAATAAAAGCGAGCATCGAACCCGAAGGCCGGATCAACCGAAGCTGATCTTCTGCTATCCAAAGCAAGAATTCGCTAAATAAAAACGAGCATCAAACCCGAAGGCCCGATAAACCGAAGTTGATCTTCTGCTAACCAAAGCAGGCATTCGCTAAATAAAAGCGAGCATCAAACCCGAAGGCCCGATAAGCCGAAGTTGGTCTTCTTCTAACCAAAGCAGGCATTCGCTAAATAAAAGTGAGCATCAAACCCGAAGGCCGAATCAACCGAAGCTGATCTTCTGCTATCCAAAGCAGGCATTCGCTAAATAAAAGCGAGCATCGAACCCGACGGTCGGATCAACCGAAGATGATCTTATGCAAACCAAAGCAGGCATTCGCTAAATAAAAGGGAACATTGCACCCTAAGGCCTAATCAACCGAAGCTGATCTTCTGCTATCCAAAGCATGCATTCGCTAAATTAAAGCCATCATCAAACCCGAAGGCCCGGTCAACCGAAGCTGATCTTCTACTATCCAAAGCAAGAATTCGCTAAATAAAAGCGAGCATCAAACCGAAAGCCTGATAAACCGAAGCTGATCGTCTGCTAACCAAAGCAGGCATTCGCTAAATAAAAGCGAGCATCGAACCCGAAGGCCGGATCAACCGAAGGTAATCTTCTGCTATCCAAAGCAGGCATTCGCTAAATAAAAGCGAGCATCGAACCTGAAAGTCGGATTAACCGAAGCTGATTTTAGTCTAACCAAAGCAGGCATTCGCTAAATAAAAGCAAGCATCGAACCTGAAAGTCGGATTAACCGAAGCTGATTTTAGTCTAACCAAAGCAGGCATTCGCTAAATAAAAGCAAGCATCGAACCCGAAGGCCGGATCAACCGAAGCTGATCTTCTGCTATCCAAAGCAGGCATTCGGGAAATAAAAGCGAGCATCGAACCCGAAGGCCGGTTCAACCGAATATGATCTTATGCAAACCAAAGTAGGCATTCGCTAAATAAAAGCGAGCATTGCACCCTAAGGCCCGATCAATCGAAGCTGATCTTCTGCTAACCAAAGCAGGCATTCGCTAAATAAAAGCGATCATCGAACCCAAAGTCCGGATCAACCGAAGCTGATCTTTCGCTATCCAAATCAGGTATTCGCTAAATAAAAGCGAGCATCGAACCCGAAGGCCGGATCAACCTAAGTTGATCTTCTGCTAACCAAAGCGGGCATTCGCTAAATAATAGCGAGCATCGAATCTGAAGGCCGCGTCAATCGAAGCTAATCTTATGTTATCCAAAGCAGGCATTCGCTAAATAAAAGGGAGCATCGAACCCGAAGGTTAGATCAACCGAAGCTGATCTTCTGCTAACCAAAGCAGTCATTCGCTAAATAAAAACGAGCATCGAACCCGAAGGTCAGATCAACCAAAGCTGATCTTCTGCTAACCAAAGCAGGCATTCGCTAAATAAAAGCGAGCATCGAACCCGAAGGCCGGATCAAACGAAGCTGATCTTCTGCTATCCAAAGCAGGCATTCGCTAAATAAAATCGAGCATCGAACCCGAAGGCCGAATCAACCAAAGCTGATCTTCTGCAAACCAAAGCAGGCATTCGCTAAATAAAAGCAAGCATCGCACCCTAAGGCCCGATCAACCGAAGCTGATCTTCTACTATTCAAAGCAGGCATTCACTAAATTAAAGCGAGCATCAAACCCGAAGGCCCGTTCAACCGAAGCTGATCTTCTGCTAATCTATGCAGGCATTTGCTAAATAAAAGCGAGCATCGAACCCGAAGGCCGGATCAACCGAAGCTGATCTTCTGTTATCCAAAGCAAGAATTCGCTAAATAAAAACGAGCATCAAACCCGAAGGCCCGATAAACCGAAGTTGATCTTCTGCTAACCAAAGTAGGCATTCGCTAAATAAAAGCGAGCATCAAACCCGAAGGCCCGATAAGCCGAAGTTGGTCTTCTTCTAACCAAAGCAGGCATTCGCTAAATAAAAGTGAGCATCAAACCCGAAGGCCGAATCAACCGAAGCTAATCTTCTGCTATCCAAAGCAGGCATTCGCTAAATAAAAGCAAGCATCGGACCTGAAGGCCGGATTAACCGAAGCTGATCTTCTTTTAACCAAAGCAGTCATTCGCTAAATAAAAGCGAGCATCGAACCCGAAGGTAGATCAACCGAAGCTGATCTTCTGCTAACCAAAGCAGGAATTCGCTAAATAAAAGCGAGCATCGAACCCAAAGGCCGGATCAACCGAAGCTGATCTTCTGCTATCCAAAGCAGGCATTCGCTAAATAAAAGCGAGCATCGAACCCGAAGGCCGGATCAACCTAAGTTGATCTTCTGCTAACCAAAGCGGGCATTCGCTAAATAATAGCGAGCATCGAATCTGAAGGCCGCGTCAATCGAAGCTAATCTTATGTTATCCAAAGCAGGCATTCGCTAAATAAAAGGGAGCATCGAGCCCGAAGGTTAGATCAACCGAAGCTGATCTTCTGCTAACCAAAGCAGTCATTCGCTAAATAAAAACGAGCATCGAACCCGAAGGTCAGATCAACCAAAGCTGATCTTCTGCTAACCAAAGCAGGAATTCGCTAAATAAAAGCGAGCATCGAACCCGAAGGCCGGATCAACCGAAGCTGATCTTCTGCTATCCAAAGCAGGCATTCGCTAAATAAAAGCGAGCATCGAACCCGAAGGCCGGATCAACCGAAGATGATCTTATGCAAACCAAATCAGGCATTCGCTAAATAAAAGGGAACATTGCACCCTAAAGCCTGATCAACCGAAGCTGATCTTCTGCTATCCAAAGCAGGCATTCGCTAAATTAAAGCCATCATCAAACCCGAAGGCCCGGTCAACCGAAGCTGATCTTCTGCTATCCAAAGCAAGAATTCGCTAAATAAAAGCGAGCATCAAACCGAAGGCCTGATAAACCGAAGCTGATCTTCTGCTAACCAAAGCAGGCATTCGCTAAATAAAGGCGAGCATCGAACCCGAAGGCCGGATCAACCGAAGCTAATCTTCTACTATCCAAAGCAGGCATTCGCTAAATAAAAGAAAGCATCGAACCTGAAAGCCGGATTAACCGAAGCTGATTTTAGACTAACCAAAGCAGGCATTCGCTAAATAAAAGCAAGCATCGAACCCGAAGGCCGGATCAACCGAAGCTGATCTTCTGCTATCCAAAGCAGGCATTCGCTAAATAAAAGCGAGCATCGAACCCGAAGGCCGGATCAACCGAATATGATCTTATGCAAACCAAAGAAGGCATTCGCTAAATAAAAGCGAGCATTGCACCCTAAGGCCCGATCAACCGAAGCTGATCTACTGCTATCCAAAGCAGGCATTCGCTAAATAAAAGCAAGCATCGAACCCATAGGTCGGATCAACTGAAGTTGATCTTCTGCAAACCAAAGAAGGCATTCGCTAAATAAAAGCGAGCATCGCACCCTAAGGCCCGATCAACCGAAGCTGATCTTCTGCTATCCAAAGCAGGCATTCGCTAAATAAAAGCGAGCATCGAACCCGAAGGCCCGATCAACCGAAGCTGATCTTCTCCTAATCTAAGCAGGCATTCGCTAAATAAAAGCGAGCATCGAACCCGAAGGTCGGATCAACCGAAGCTGATCTTCCGCTATCCAAACCAAGAATTCGCTAAATAAAAACGAACATCAAACCCAAAGGCCCGATAAACCGAAGTTGATCTTCTGCTAACCAAAGCAGGCTTTCGCTAAATAAAAGCGAGCATCGAACCCGAAGGCCGGATCAACCGAAGCTAATCTTCTGCTATCCAAAGCAGGCATTCGCTAAATATAAGCGAGCATCGAACCCGAAGGCTGGATCAACAGAAGCTGATCTTTTGCTAATCTAAGCAGGCATTCGCTAAATAAAAGCGAGCATCAAACCCGAAGGTCGGATCAACCGAAGCTGATCTTCTGCTCCTCGAAGCATGAATTCGTTAAATAAGAGCGAGCATCAAACCCGAAGGCCGAATCAACCGAAGCTGATCTTCTGCTAACCAAAGCAGGAATTCGCTAAATAAAAGCGATCATCGAACCTGAAGTCCTGATCAACTGAAGTTGATCTTCTGCTATCCAAAGCAGGCATTCGCTAAATAAAAGCGAGCATCGAACCCGAAGGCCGGATCAACCGAAGCTGATCTTCTGCTATCCAAAGCGGGAATTCGCTAAATAAAAGCGAGCATCGAACCTGAAAGACGGATTAACCGAAGCTAATCTTATGCTAACCAAAGCAGGCATTCGCTAAATATAAGCGAGCATTGAACCCGAAGGCTAGATCAACCGAAGCTGATCTTTTGCTAATCTAAGCAGGGATTCGCTAAATAAAAGCGAGCATCGTACCCGAAGGCCGGATCAACTGAAGTTGATCTTCTGCTCCTTGAAGCAGGCATTCGTTAAATAAGAGAGAACATCAAACCCAAAGGCAGGATCAACCGAAGCAGAAATTCTGCTAACCAATGCAGGCATTCGCTAAATAAAAGCGATCATCGAACCCGAAGGCCCGATAAACCGAAGCTGATCTTTTGCTAACCAAAGCAGGCATTCGCTAAATAAAAGCGAGCATCGAACCCGAACGCCGGATCAACCGAAGCTGATCTTCTGCAAACCAAAGCAGGCATTCGCTAAATAGAAGCGAGCATCGTACCCTAAGACCCGATCAACCGAAGTTGATCTTCTGCTATCCAAAGCAGGTATTTGCTAAATTAAAGCGAGCATCGAACCCGAAGGCCCGATCAACCGAAGCTGATCTTCTGCTAATGTAAGCAGGCATTCGCTAAATAAAAGCAAGCATCGAACCCGAAGGCCGAATCAACCGAAGCTGATCTTCTGCTATCCAAATCAGGAATTCGCTGAATAAAAGCGAGCATCGAACCTGAAGGCCGGATTAACCGAAACTGATCTTATGCTAACCACAGCAGGCGTTCGCTAAATATAAGCGAGCATCGAACCCGAAGGCTTGATCAACCGAAGCTGATCTTTTACTAATCTAAGCAGGGATTCGCTAAATAAAAGCGAGCATCGTACCCGAAGGCCGGATCAACTGAAGTTGATCTTCTGCTCCTCGAAGCAGGCATTCGTTAAATAAGAGCGAGCATCAAACCCAAAGGCCTGATCAACCGAAGCAGAAATTCTGCTAACTAATGTCGGCATTCGCTAAATTAAAGCGATCATCGAACCCGAAGTCCGGATCAACCGAAGCTGATCTTCTGCTATCCAAAGTGGGCATTCGCTAAATAAAAGCGAGCATCGAACCCGAAGGCCGGATCAACCGAACCTAATCTTCTGCTAACCAAAGCAGACATCGCGAAATAATGACGAGCATCGAACCTGAAGGCCGGATCAACCGAAGCTAATCTTATGCTATCCAAAGCAAGCATTCGCTAAATAAAAGCAGGCATCAAACCCGAAGGCCCGATCAATCGAAGCTGATCTTCTGCTAATCTAAGCAGGCATTCGCTAAATAAAAGCGAGCATCGAACCCGAAGTTCGGATCAACAGAAGCTGATCTTCTGTTATCCAAAGCAGGCATTCGCTAAATATATGCGAGCATCAAACCCGAAAGCCCGATAAACCGAAGCTGATCTTCTGCTAACAAAAGCAGGAATTCGCTAAATAAAAACGAGCATCGAACCCAAAGGCCGGATCAACCGAAGCTAATCTTCTGCTATCCAAAGCAGGCATTCGTTAAATAAAAGCGAGCATCGAACTTGAAGGCCGGATTAACCGACGCTGATCTTATGTTAACCAAAGCAGGCATTCGCTAAATATAAGCGAGCATCGAACCCAAAGGCTGGATCAACCGAAGGTGATCTTATGGTAATCTAAGCAGGCATTCGCTAAATAAAAGCGAGCATCGAACCCGAAGGCCGGAACAACCGAAGTTGATCTTCTGCTCCTCGAAGCAGGCATTTGCTAAATAAAAGCGAGCATCAAACCCGAAGGCCAGATCAACCGAAGCTGATCTTCTGCTAACCAAAGCAGTCATTCGCTAAATAAAAGCGAGCATTGAACCCGAAGGTCGGATCAACCGAAGCTGATCTTCTGCTAACCAAAGCAGACATTCGCTAAATAAAAGCGAGCATCGAACCCGAAGGCCGGATCAACCGAAGCTGATCTTCTCCAAACCAAAGAAGGCATTCGCTAAATAAAAGCGAGCATCGCACCCTAAGGCCCGATCAACCGAAGCTGATCTTCTGCTATCCAAAGCAGGCATTCGCTAAATAAAAGCGAGCATCAAACCCGAAGGCCCGATCAACCGAAGCTGATCTTCTGCTAATCTAAGTAGGCACTCTCTAAATAAAAGTGAGCATCAAACCCAAAGGTCGGATCAACCGCAGCTGATCTTCTGCTCTCCAAAGCAAGCATTCGCTAAATAAAAGCGAGCATCGAACCCGAAGGCCGGATCAACCGAAGCTGATCTTCTGCTAGCCAAAGCAGGCATTCGCTAAATAATAACGAGCATCGAACCTGAAGGCCGGATCAACCGAAGCTGATCTTCTACAAACCAAAGAAGGCATTCGCTAAATAAAAGCGAGCATCGCACCCTAAGGCCCGATCAACCGAAGCTAATCTTCTGCTATCCAAAGCAGGAATTTGCTAAATAAAAGCGAGCATCAAACCCGAAGGCCCGATCAACCGAAGCTGATCTTCTGCTAATCTAAGTAGGCATTCGCTAAATAAAAGCGAGCATCCAACCCGAAGGTCGGATCAACCGAAGCTGATCTTCTGCTATCCAAAGCAAGCATTCGCTAAATAAAAGCGACCATCAAACCCGAAGGCCGGATCAACCGAAGCTGATCTTCTGCTAACCAAAGCAGGCATTCGCTAAATAATAACGAGCATCGAACCTAAAGATCGGATCAACCGAAGCTAATATTATGCTATCCAAAGCAAGCATTCGCTAAATAAAAACGAGCATCAAACCCGAAGGCCAGATCAACCGAAGCTGATCTTCTGCTAACCACAGCAGTCATTTGCTAAATAAAAGCGAGCATCGAACCCGAAGGTCGGATCAACCAAAGCTGATCTTCTGCTAACCAAAGCAGGCATTCGCTAAATAAAAGCGAGCATCGAACCCGAAGGACGAATCAACCGAAGCTGATCTTCTGCAAACCAAAGAAGGCATTTGCTAAATAAAAGCGAGCATCGCACCCTAAGGCCCGATCAACTGAAGCTGATCTTCTACTATCCAAAGCAGGCATTCGCTAAATAATAGCGAGCAACGAACCCGAAGGCCCGATCAACCGAAGCTGATCTTCTGCTAATCTAAGCAGGCATTCGCTAAATAAAAGCGAGCATCGAACTCGAAGGCCGGATCAACCGAAGCTGATCTTCTGCTATCCAAACCAAGAATTCGCTAAATAAAAACGAACATCAAACCCGAAGGCCCGATAAACCAAAGTTGATCTTCTGCTAACCAAAGCAGGCATTCGCTAAATAAAAGCGAGCATCGAACCCGAAGGCCGGATCAACCGAAGCTAATCTTCTGCTACCCAAAGCAGGCATTCGCTAAAGAAAAGAGAGCATCGAACCTGAAGGCTGGATTAACCGAAGCTGATCTTATGCTAACCAAAGCAGGCATTCGCTAAATATAAGCGAGCATTGAACCCGAAGGCTGGATCAACCGAAGCTGATCTTTTGCTAATCTAAGCAGGCATTCGCTAAATAAAAGCGAGCATCAAACCGGAAGGCCGGTTCAACCGAAGCTGATCTTCTGCTCCTCGAAGCAGGCATTCGTTAAATAAGAGCGAGCATTAAACCCAAAGGCCTGATCAACCGAAGCATAAATTCTGCTAACTAATGCCGGCATTCGCTAAATTAAAGCGATCATCGAACCCGAAGTCCGGATCAACCGAAGCTGATCTTCTGCTATCCAAAGCGGGCATTCGCTAAATAAAAGCGAGCATCGAACTCGAAGGCCGGATCAACCGAAGCTGATCTTCTGCTATCCAAAGCAGGAATTCGCTAAATAAAAGCGAGCATCGAACCTGAAAGCCGGATTAACCGAAGCTGATCTTATGCTAACCAAAGCAGGCGTTCGCTAAATATAAGCGAGCATCGAACTCGAAGGCTTGATCAACCGAAGCTGATCTTTTGCTAATCTAAGCAGGGATTCGCTAAATAAAAGCGAGCATCGTACCCGAAGGCCGAATCAACTGAAGTTGATCTTCTACTCCTTGAAGCAAGCATTCGTTAAATAAGAGAGAGCATCAAACCCAAAGGCCGAATCAACCGAAGCAGAAATTCTGCTAACCAATGCAGGCATTCGATAAATAAAAGCGATCATCGAAACCGAAGGCCCGATAAACCGAAGCTGATCTTCTGCTAACCAAAGCAGGCGTTTGCTAAATAAAAGCGAGCATCGAACCCGAAGGTCGGATCAACCGAAGCTGATCTTTTGCTAACCAAAGCAGGCATTCGCTAAATAAAAGCGAGCATCGAACCCGAAGGCCGGATCAAGCGAAGCTGATCTTCTGCTATCCAAAGCAGGCATTCGCTAATTAAAAGCGAGCATCAAACCCGAACGCCGGATCAACCGAAGCTGATCTTCTGCAAACCAAAGCAGGCATTCGCTAAATAAAATCGAGCATCGTACCCTAAGGCCCGATCAACCGAAGTTGATCTTCTGCTATCCAAAGCAGGCATTCGCTAAATTAAAGCGAGCATCGAACCCGAAGGCCCGATATACCAAAGCTGATCTTCTGCTAATCTAAGCAGGCATTCGCTAAATAAAAGCAAGCATCGAACCCGAAGGCCGGATCAATCGAAGATGATCTTCTGCTATCCAAAGCAAGAATTCGCTAAATAAAAGCGAGCATTAAACCCGAAGGCCCGATAAACCAAAGCTGATCTTCGGCTAACCAAAGTAGGCATTCACTAAATAAAAGTGAGCATCGTACCCGAAGGCCGGATCAACTGAAGTTGATCTTCTGCTCTTCGAAGCAGGCATTCGTTAAATAAGAGCGAGCATCAAACCCAAAGGCTGGATCAACCGAAGCAGAAATTCTGCTAACCAATGCGGCATTCGCTAAATAAAAGCGATCATCGAACCCGAAGTCCGGATCAACCGAAGCTGATCTTCGGCTATCCAAAGCGGGCATTCGCTAAATAAAAGCGAGCATCGAACCCGAAGGCCGGATCAACCGAACCTGATCTTCTGCTAACCAAAGCAGGCATCCGCTAAATAATAACGAGCATCGAACCTGAAGGCCGGATCAACCGAAGCTAATCTTATGCTATCCAAAGCAAGCATTCGCTAAATAAAAGCGAGCATCGAACCCGAAGGCCTGATCAACCGAAGCTGATCTTCTGCTAATCTAAGCAGGCATTCGCTAAATAAAAGCGAGCATCGAACCCGAAGGTCGGATCAACTGAAGCTGATCTTCTGCTATCCAAGGTAAGCATTCGCTAAATAAAAGCGAGCATCAAACGCGAAAGCCCGATAAACCGAAGCTGATATTCTGCTAACCAAAGCAGGCATTCGCTAAATAAAAGCGAGCATCGAACCCGAAGGCCGGATCAACCGAAGCTAATCTTCTGTTATCCAAAGCAGGCATTCGCTAAATAAAAGCGAGCAGCGAACCTGAAGCCGGATTAACCGAAGCTGATCTTATGCTAACCAAAGCAGGCATTCGCTAAATATAAGCGAGCATCGAACCCGAAGACTGGATCAACCGAAGGTGATCTTTTGCTAATCTAAGCAGGCATTCGCTAAATAAAAGCGAGCATCGAACCCGAAGGCCGGATCAACCGAAGCTGATCTTCTGCTAACCAAAGCAGTCATTCGCTAAATAAAAGCAAGCATCGAACCCGAAGGTCGGATCAACCGAAGCTGATCTTCTGCTAACAAAAGCAGGCATTCGCTAAATAAAAGCGAGCATCGAACCCGAAGGCCGGATCAACTGAAGCTGATCTTCTGCTATCCAAAGCAAGCATTCGCTAAATAAAAGCGAGCATCAAACCCGAAGGCCCGATAAACCGAAGCTGATCTTCTGCTAACCAAAGCAGGCAATCACTAAATAAAAGCGAGCATCGAACCCGAAGGCCGGATCAACCGAAGCTAATATTCTGCTATCCAACGCAGGCATTCGGTGAATAAAAGCGAGCATCGAACGTGAAGGTCGGATTAACCAAAGCTGATCTTATGCTAACCAAAGCAGGCATTCGCTAAATATAAGCGAGCATCGAACCTGAAGGCTGGATCAACCGAAGCTGATCTTTTGCTAATCTAAGCAGGCATTCGCTAAATAAAATGGAGCATCGAACCCGAAGGCCGGATCAACCGAAGCAGGCATTCGTTAAATAAGAGCGAGCATCAAACCCGAAGGCCGGATCAACCGAAGCTGATCTTTTGCTAACCAAAGCAGGCTTTCGCTAAATAATAACAGGCATCGAACCTGAAGGCCGGATCAACCAAAGCTAATTTTGATGCTATCCAAAGCAGGCATTTGCTAAATAAAAGCGAGCATCAAACCCGAAGGCCCGATAAACCGAAGCTTATCTTCTGCTAACCAAAGCAGGCATTCGCTAAATAAAAGCGAGCATCGAACTCGAAGGTCGGATCAACCGAAGCTGATCTTCTGCTATCCAAAGCAGGAATTCGCTAAATAAAAGCGAGCATCGAACCCGAAGGCCGGATCAACCGAAGCAGATCTTCTGCAAACCAAAGCAGGCATTCGCTAAATAAAAGCGAGCATCGCACGCTAAGGCCCGATCAACCGAAGCTGATCTTCTGCTATCCAAAGCAGGCATTCGCTAAATTAAAGCGAGCATCGAACCCGAAGGCCCGATCAACCGAAGCTGATCTTCTGCTAACCAAAGCAGGCATTCGCTAAATAAAAGCGAGCATCGAACCCGAAGGCCGGATCAACCGAAGCTGATCTTCTGCTATCCAAAGCAAGAATTCGCTAAATAAAAGCGAGCATCAAACCTGAAGGCCCGATAAACCGAAGCTGATCTTCTGCTAACCAAAGCAGGCATTCACTAAATAAAAGCGAGCATCGAACCCGATGGCTGGATCAACCAAATCTGATCTTTTGCTAATCTAAGCAGGCATTCGCTAAATAAAAGAGAGCATCGAACCCGAAGGCCGGATCAACCGAAGCTGATCTTCTACTCCTAGAAGCAGGCATTTGCTAAATAAAAGAGAGCATCAAACCCGAAGGTCAGATCAACCGAAGCTGATCTTCTGCTAACCAAAGCAGTCATTCGTTAAATAAAAGCGAGCATCGAACCCGAAGGTCGGATCAACCGAAGCTGATCTTCTGCTAACAAAAGCAGGCATTCGCTAAATAAAAGCGAGCATCGAACCCGAAGGCCGGATCAACCGAAGCTGATCTTCGGTAAACCAAAGAAGGCATTCGCTAAATAAAAGCGAGCATCGCACCCTAAGGCCCGATCAACCGAAGTTGTTCTTCTGCTAATCTAAGCAGGCATTCGCTAAATAAAAGCGAGCATCGAACCCGAAGGTCGGATCAACCAAAGCTGATCTTCTGCTAACCAAAGCAGGCATTCGCTAAATATAAGCGAGCATCGAACCCGAAGGCTGGATCAACCGAAGCTGATATTTTGCTAATCTAAAAGCGAGCATCGAACCCGAAGGTCGGATCAATCGAACAGGCATTCGTTAAATAAGAGCGAGCATCAAACCCGAAGGCCGGATCAACTGAAGTTGATCTTCTGCTCCTCGAAGCAGGCATTTGCTAAATAAATGCGAGCATCAAACCCGAAGGCCAGATCAACCGAAGCTAATCTTCTGCTAACCAAAGCAGTCATTCGCTAAATAAAAGCGAGCATCGAACCTGAAGGTCGGATCAACCGAAGCTGATCTTCTGCTAACAAAAGCAGGCATTCGCTAAATAAAAGCGAGCATCGAACCCGAAGGCCAGATCAACCGAAGTTGATCTTCTGCTATCCAAAGCAAGCATTCGCTAAATAAAAGCGAGCATCAAACCCGAAGGCCCGATAAACCGAAGCTGATCTTCTGCTAACCAAAGCAGGCAATCGCTAAATAAAAGCGAGCATCGAACCCGAAGGCCGGATCAACCGAAGCTAATCTTTTGCTATCCAAAGCAGGCATTCGGTAAATAAAAGCGAGCATCGAACGTGAAGGCCGGATTAACCAAAGCTGATCTTATGCTAACCAAAGCAGGCATTCGCTAAATATAAGCGAGCATCGACCCGAAGGCTGGATCAACCGAAGCTAATCTTCTGCTATCCAACGCAGGCATTCGGTAAATAAAAGCGAGCATCGAACCCGAAGGCCGGATCAACCGAAGCAGGCATTTGTTAAATAAGAGCAAGCATTAAACCCGAAGGCCGGATCAACCGAAGCTGATCTTTTGCTAACCAAAGCAGGCATTCGCTAAATAATAGCAGGTATCGAACCTGAAGGCCGGATCAACCGAAGCTAATTTTATGCTATCCAAAGCAGGCATTCGCTAAATAAAAGCGAGCACCAAACCCGAAGGCCCGATCAATCGAAGCTTATCTTCTACTAATCTAAGCAGGCATTCGCTAAATAAAAGCGAGCATCGAACCCGAAGGCCGGATCAACCGAAGCTGATCTTCTGCTATCCAAAGCAGGCATTCGCTAAATAAAAGCGAGCATCGAACCTGAAGGCCGGATTAACCGAAGCTGATCTTATGCTAACCAAAGCAGGCATTCGCTAAATATAAGCGAGCATCGAACCCGAAGACTGGATCAACCGAAGGTGATATTTTGCTAATCTAAGCAGGCATTCGCTAAATAAAAGCGAGCATCGAACCCGAAGGCCGGATCAACCGAAGCTGATCTTCTGCTAACAAAAGCAGGCATTCGCTAAATAAAAGCGAGCATCGAACCCGAAGGCCGGATCAACTGAAGCTGATCTTCTGCTATCCAAAGCAAGCATTCGCTAAATAAAAGCGAGCATCAAACCCGAAGGCCCGATAAACCGAAGCTGATCTTCTGCTAACCAAAGCAGGCAATCACTAAATAAAAGCGAGCATCGAACCCGAAGGCCGGATCAACCGAAGCTAATCTTCTGCTATCCAACGAAGGCATTCGGTGAATAAAAGCGAGCATCGAACGTGAAGGTCGGATTAACCAAAGCTGATCTTATGCTAACCAAAGCAGGCATTCGCTAAATATAAGCGAGCATCGAACCCGAAGGCTGGATCAACCGAAGCTGATCTTTTGCTAATCTAAGCAGGCATTCGCTAAATAAAATGGAGCATCGAACCCGAAGGCCGGATCAACCGAAGCAGGCATTCGTTAAATAAGAGCGAGCATCAAACCCGAAGGCCGGATCAACCGAAGCTGATCTTTTGCTAACCAAAGCAGGCTTTCGCTAAATAATAACAGGCATCGAACCTGAAGGCCGGATCAACCAAAGCTAATTTTGATGCTATCCAAAGCAGGCATTTGCTAAATAAAAGCGAGCATCAAACCCGAAGGCCCGATAAACCGAAGCTTATCTTCTGCTAACCAAAGCAGGCATTCGCTAAATAAAAGCGAGCATCGAACTCGAAGGTCGGATCAACCGAAGCTGATCTTCTGCTATCCAAAGCAGGAATTCGCTAAATAAAAGCGAGCATCGAACCCGAAGGCCGGATCAACCGAAGCAGATCTTCTGCAAACCAAAGCAGGCATTCGCTAAATAAAAGCGAGCATCGCACGCTAAGGCCCGATCAACCGAAGCTGATCTTCTGCTATCCAAAGCAGGCATTCGCTAAATTAAAGCGAGCATCGAACCCGAAGGCCCGATCAACCGAAGCTGATCTTCTGCTAACCAAAGCAGGCATTCGCTAAATAAAAGCGAGCATCGAACCCGAAGGCCGGATCAACCGAAGCTGATCTTCTGCTATCCAAAGCAAGAATTCGCTAAATAAAAGCGAGCATCAAACCTGAAGGCCCGATAAACCGAAGCTGATCTTCTGCTAACCAAAGCAGGCATTCACTAAATAAAAGCGAGCATCGAACCCGATGGCTGGATCAACCAAAGCTGATCTTTTGCTAATCTAAGCAGGCATTCGCTAAATAAAAGAGAGCATCGAACCCGAAGGCCGGATCAACCGAAGCTGATCTTCTACTCCTAGAAGCAGGTATTTGCTAAATAAAAGCGAGCATCAAACCCGAAGGTCAGATCAACCGAAGCTGATCTTCTGCTAACCAAAGCAGTCATTCGTTAAATAAAAGCGAGCATCGAACCCGAAGGTCGGATCAACCGAAGCTGATCTTCTGCTAACAAAAGCAGGCATTCGCTAAATAAAAGCGAGCATCGAACCCGAAGGCCGGATCAACCGAAGCTGATCTTCGGCAAACCAAAGAAGGCATTCGCTAAATAAAAGCGAGCATCGCACCCTAAGGCCCGATCAACCGAAGTTGTTCTTCTGCTAATCTAAGCAGGCATTCGCTAAATAAAAGCGAGCATCGAACCCGAAGGTCGGATCAACCGAAGCTGTTTTTCTGCTAACAAAAGCAGGCATTCGCTAAATAAAAGCGAGCATCGAACCCGAAGGCCGGATCAACCGAAGCTGATCTTCGGCAAACCAAAGAAGGCATTCGCTAAATAAAAGCGAGCATCGCACCCTAAGGCCCGATCAACCGAAGTTGTTCTTCTGCTAATCTAAGCAGGCATTCGCTAAATATAAGCGAGCATCGACCCGAAGGCTGGATCAACCGAAGCTAATCTTCTGCTATCCAACGCAGGCATTCGGTAAATAAAAGCGAGCATCGAACCCGAAGGCCGGATCAACCGAAGCAGGCATTTGTTAAATAAGAGCAAGCATTAAACCCGAAGGCCGGATCAACCGAAGCTGATCTTTTGCTAACCAAAGCAGGCATTCGCTAAATAATAGCAGGTATCGAACCTGAAGGCCGGATCAACCGAAGCTAATTTTATGCTATCCAAAGCAGGAATTCGCTAAATAAAAGCGAGCACCAAACCCGAAGGCCCGATCAATCGAAGCTTATCTTCTACTAATCTAAGCAGGCATTCGCTAAATAAAAGCGAGCATCGAACCCGAAGGCCGGATCAACCGAAGCTGATCTTCTGCTATCAAAAACAGGAATTTACTAAATAAAAGCGAGCATCAAACCCGGAGGCCCGATAAACCGAAGTTGATCTTCTGCTAACCAAAGCAGGCATTTGCTAAATAAATGCGTGCATCGAACCCGAAGGCCGGATCAACCGAAGCAGATCTTCTGCAAACCGAAGCAGGCATTCGCTAAATAAATGCGAGCATCGCACCCTAAGGCCCGATCAACCGAAGCTGATCTTCTGCTATCCAAAGCAGGCATTCGCTAAATTAAAGTGTGTTTCGAACCCGAAGGCCCGATCAACCGAAGCTGATCTTCTGCTAACCAAAGCAGGCATTCGCTCAATAAAAGCGAGCATCGAACCCGAAGGCCGAATCAACCGAAGCTGATCTTTTGCTATCCAAAGCAAGAATTCGCTAAATAAAAGCGAGCATCAAACCTGAAGGCCCGATAAACCGAAGCTGATCTTCTGCTAACCAAAGCAGGCATTCGCTAAATAAAAGCGAGCATCGAACCCGAAGGCTGGATCAACCGAAGCTGATCTTTTGCTTATCTAAGTAGGCATTCGCAAAATAAATGCGAGTATCGAACCCGAAGGCCGGATCAAACGAAGCTGATCTTCTGCTAACCAAAGCAGGCATTCGCTAAATAAAAGCGAGCATCGAACCCGAAGGTCGGATCAACCGAAGCTGATGTTCTGCAAACCAAAGAAGGCATTCGCTAAATAAAAGCGAGCATCGCAACTTAAGGCCCGATCAACCAAAGTTGATCTTCTTCTATCCAAAGCAGGCATTCGCTAAATAAAAGCGAGCATCAAACCCGAAGGCCCGATCAACCGAAGCTGATCTTCTGCTAACCTAAGCAGGCATTCGCTAAATAAAAGCGAGCATCGAACCCGAAGGTCAGATCAACCAAAGCTGTTCTTCTGCTATCCAAAGCAGGCATTCGGTAAATAAAAGCGAGCATCGAACGTGAAGGTCGGATTAACCGAAGCTAATCTTATGCTAACCAAAGCAGGAATTCGCTAAATATAAGCGAGCATCGAACCCGAAGGCTGGATCAACTGAAGCTGATCTTTTGCTAATCTAAGCAGGCATTCGCTAAATAAAAGCGAGCATCGAACCTGAAGGCCGGATCAACCGAAGCAGGCATTCGTTAAATAAGAGCGAGCATCGAACCCGAAGGCCGGATCAACTGAAGTTGATCTTCTGCTCCTCGAAGCAGGCATTTGCTAAATAAAAGCGAGCATCAAACCCGAAGGCCAGATCAACCGAAGCTGATCTTCTGCTAACCAAAGCAGTCATTCGCTAAATAAAAGCAAGCATCGAACCCGAAGGTCGGATCAACCGAAGCTGATCTTCTGCTAACAAAAGCAGGCATTCGCTAAATAAAAGCGAGCATCGAACCCGAAGGCCAGATCAACCAAAGCTTATCTTCTGCTATCCAAAGCAAGCATTCGCTAAATAAAAGCGTGCATCAAACCCGAAGGCCCGATAAACCGAAGTTGATCTTCTGCTAACCAAAGCAGGCATTCGCTAAATAAAAGCGAGCATCGAACTCGAAGGTCGGATCAACCGAAGCTGATCTTCTGCTATCCAAAGCAGGCATTCGCTAAATAAAAGCGAGCATCGAACCCGAAGGCCGGATCAACCGAAGCAGATCTTCTGCAAACCAAAGCAGGCATTCGCTAAATAAATGCGAGCATCGCACCCTAAGGCCCGATCAACCGAAGCTGATCTTCTGCTATCCAAAGCAGGCATTTGCTAAATTAAAGCGAGCATCGAACCCGAAGGCCCGATCAACCGAAGCTGATCTTCTGCTAACCAAAGCAGGCATTCGCTCAATAAAAGCGAGCATCGAACCCGAAGGCCGAATCAACCCAAGCTGATCTTCTGCTATCCAAAGCAAGAATTCGCTAAATAAAAGCGAGCATCAAACCTGAAGGCCCGATAAACCGAAGCTGATCTTCTGCTAACCAAAGCAGGCATTCGCTAAATAAAAGCGAGCATCGTTCCCGAAGGCTGGATCAACCGAAGCTGATCTTTTGCTAATCTAAGCAGGCATTCACAAAATAAAAGCGAGCATCGAACCCGAAGGCCGGATCAACCGAAGCTGATCTTCTGCTAACCAAAGCAGGCATTCGCTAAATAAAAGCGAGCATCGAACCCGAAGGCCGGATCAACCGAAGCTGATGTTCTGCAAACCAAAGAAGGCATTCGCTAAATAAAAGCGAGCATCGCAACTTAAGGCCCGATCAATCGAAGTTGATCTTCTTCTATCCAAAGCAGGCATTCGCTAAATAAAAGCGAGCATCAAACCCGAAGGCCCGATCAACCGAAGCTGATCTTCTGCTAATCTAAGCAGGCATTCGCTAAATAAAAGCGAGCATCGAACCCGAAGGTCAGATCAACCAAAGCTGATCTTCTGCTATCCAAAGCAGGCATTCGGTAAATAAAAGCGAGCATCGAACGTGAAGGTCGGATTAACCGAAGCTGATCTTATGCTAACCAAAGCAGGAATTCGCTAAATATAAGCGAGCATCGAACCCGAAGGCTGGATCAACTGAAGCTGATCTTTTGCTAATCTAAGCAGGCATTCGCTAAATAAAAGCGAGCATCGAACCTGAAGGCCGGATCAACCGAAGCAGGCATTCGTTAAATAAGAGCGAGCATCGAACCCGAAGGCCGGATCAACTGAAGTTGATCTTCTGCTCCTCGAAGCAGGCATTTGCTAAATAAAAGCGAGCATCAAACCCGAAGGCCAGATCAACCGAAGCTGATATTCTGCTAACCAAAGCAGTCATTCGCTAAATAAAAGCAAGCATCGAACCCGAAGGTCGGATCAACCGAAGCTGATCTTCTGCTAACCAAAGCAGTCATTCGCTAAATAAAAGCAAGCATCGAACCCGAAGGTCGGATCAACCGAAGCTGATCTTCTGCTAACAAAAGCAGGCATTCGCTAAATAAAAGCGAGCATCGAACCCGAAGGCCGGATCAACTGAAGCTGATCTTCTGCTATCCAAAGCAAGCATTCGCTAAATAAAAGCGAGCATCAAACCCGAAGGCCCGATAAACCGAAGCTGATCTTCTGCTAACCAAAGCAGGCAATCACTAAATAAAAGCGAGCATCGAACCCGAAGGCCGGATCAACCGAAGCTAATCTTCTGCTATCCAACGCAGGCATTCGGTGAATAAAAGCGAGCATCGAACGTGAAGGTCGGATTAACCAAAGCTGATCTTATGCTAACCAAAGCAGGCATTCGCTAAATATAAGCGAGCATCGAACCCGAAGGCTGGATCAACCGAAGCTGATCTTTTGCTAATCTAAGCAGGCATTCGCTAAATAAAATGGAGCATCGAACCCGAAGGCCGGATCAACCGAAGCAGGCATTCGTTAAATAAGAGCGAGCATCAAACCCGAAGGCCGGATCAACCGAAGCTGATCTTTTGCTAACCAAAGCAGGCTTTCGCTAAATAATAACAGGCATCGAACCTGAAGGCCGGATCAACCAAAGCTAATTTTGATGCTATCCAAAGCAGGCATTTGCTAAATAAAAGCGAGCATCAAACCCGAAGGCCCGATAAACCGAAGCTTATCTTCTGCTAACCAAAGCAGGCATTCGCTAAATAAAAGCGAGCATCGAACTCGAAGGTCGGATCAACCGAAGCTGATCTTCTGCTATCCAAAGCAGGAATTCGCTAAATAAAAGCGAGCATCGAACCCGAAGGCCGGATCAACCGAAGCAGATCTTCTGCAAACCAAAGCAGGCATTCGCTAAATAAAAGCGAGCATCGCACGCTAAGGCCCGATCAACCGAAGCTGATCTTCTGCTATCCAAAGCAGGCATTCGCTAAATTAAAGCGAGCATCGAACCCGAAGGCCCGATCAACCGAAGCTGATCTTCTGCTAACCAAAGCAGGCATTCGCTAAATAAAAGCGAGCATCGAACCCGAAGGCTGGATCAACCGAAGCTGATCTTCTGCTATCCAAAGCAAGAATTCGCTAAATAAAAGCGAGCATCAAACCTGAAGGCCCGATAAACCGAAGCTGATCTTCTGCTAACCAAAGCAGGCATTCACTAAATAAAAGCGAGCATCGAACCCGATGGCTGGATCAACCAAAGCTGATCTTTTGCTAATCTAAGCAGGCATTCGCTAAATAAAAGAGAGCATCGAACCCGAAGGCCGGATCAACCGAAGCTGATCTTCTACTCCTAGAAGCAGGCATTTGCTAAATAAAAGCGAGCATCAAACCCGAAGGTCAGATCAACCGAAGCTGATCTTCTGCTAACCAAAGCAGTCATTCGTTAAATAAAAGCGAGCATCGAACCCGAAGGTCGGATCAACCGAAGCTGATCTTCTGCTAACAAAAGCAGGCATTCGCTAAATAAAAGCGAGCATCGAACCCGAAGGCCGGATCAACCGAAGCTGATCTTCGGCAAACCAAAGAAGGCATTCGCTAAATAAAAGCGAGCATCGCACCCTAAGGCCCGATCAACCGAAGTTGTTCTTCTGCTAATCTAAGCAGGCATTCGCTAAATAAAAGCGAGCATCGAACCCGAAGGTCGGATCAACCGAAGCTGGTCTTCTGCTAACAAAAGCAGGCATTCGCTAAATAAAAGCGAGCATCGAACCCGAAGGCCGGATCAACCGAAGCTGATCTTCGGCAAACCAAAGAAGGCATTCGCTAAATAAAAGCGAGCATCGCACCCTAAGGCCCGATCAACCGAAGTTGTTCTTCTGCTAATCTAAGCAGGCATTCGCTAAATATAAGCGAGCATCGACCCGAAGGCTGGATCAACCGAAGCTAATCTTCTGCTATTCAACGCAGGCATTCGGTAAATAAAAGCGAGCATCGAACCTGAAGGCCGGATCAACCGAAGCAGGCATTTGTTAAATAAGAGCAAGCATTAAACCCGAAGGCCGGATCAACCGAAGCTGATCTTTTGCTAACCAAAGCAGGCATTCGCTAAATAATAGCAGGTATCGAACCTGAAGGCCGGATCAACCGAAGCTAATTTTATGCTATCCAAAGCAGGCATTCGCTAAATAAAAGCGAGCACCAAACCCGAAGGCCCGATCAATCGAAGCTTATCTTCTACTAATCTAAGCAGGCATTCGCTAAATAAAAGCGAGCATCGAACCCGAAGGCCGGATCAACCGAAGCTGATCTTCTGCTATCAAAAACAGGAATTTACTAAATAAAAGCGAGCATCAAACCCGGAGGCCCGATAAACCGAAGTTGATCTTCTGCTAACCAAAGCAGGCATTTGCTAAATAAATGCGTGCATCGAACCCGAAGGCCGGATCAACCGAAGCAGATCTTCTGCAAACCGAAGCAGGCATTCGCTAAATAAATGCGAGCATCGCACCCTAAGGCCCGATCAACCGAAGCTGATCTTCTGCTATCCAAAGCAGGCATTCGCTAAATTAAAGTGTGTTTCGAACCCGAAGGCCCGATCAACCGAAGCTGATCTTCTGCTAACCAAAGCAGGCATTCGCTCAATAAAAGCGAGCATCGAACCCGAAGGCCGAATCAACCGAAGCTGATCTTCTGCTATCCAAAGCAAGAATTCGCTAAATAAAAGTGAGCATCAAACCTGAAGGCCCGATAAACCGAAGCTGATCTTCTGCTAACCAAAGCAGGCATTCGCTAAATAAAAGCGAGCATCGAACCCGAAGGCTGGATCAACCGAAGCTGATCTTTTGCTTATCTAAGTAGGCATTCGCAAAATAAATGCGAGCATCGAACCCGAAGGCCGGATCAAACGAAGCTGATCTTCTGCTAACCAAAGCAGGCATTCGCTAAATAAAAGCGAGCATCGAACCCGAAGGCCGGATCAACCGAAGCTGATGTTCTGCAAACCAAAGAAGGCATTCGCTAAATAAAAGCGAGCATCGCAACTTAAGGCCCGATCAACCAAAGTTGATCTTCTTCTATCCAAAGCAGGCATTCGCTAAATAAAAGCGAGCATCAAACCCGAAGGCCCGATCAACCGAAGCTGATCTTCTGCTAATCTAAGCAGGCATTCGCTAAATAAAAGCGAGCATCGAACCCGAAGGTCAGATCAACCAAAGCTGTTCTTCTGCTATCCAAAGCAGGCATTCGGTAAATAAAAGCGAGCATCGAACGTGAAGGTCGGATTAACCGAAGCTAATCTTATGCTAACCAAAGCAGGAATTCGCTAAATATAAGCGAGCATCGAACCCGAAGGCTGGATCAACTGAAGCTGATCTTTTGCTAATCTAAGCAGGCATTCGCTAAATAAAAGCGAGCATCGAACCTGAAGGCCGGATCAACCGAAGCAGGCATTCGTTAAATAAGAGCGAGCATCGAACCCGAAGGCCGGATCAACTGAAGTTGATCTTCTGCTCCTCGAAGCAGGCATTTGCTAAATAAAAGCGAGCATCAAACCCGAAGGCCAGATCAACCGAAGCTGATCTTCTGCTAACCAAAGCAGTCATTCGCTAAATAAAAGCAAGCATCGAACCCGAAGGTCGGATCAACCGAAGCTGATCTTCTGCTAACCAAAGCAGTCATTCGCTAAATAAAAGCAAGCATCGAACCCGAAGGTCGGATCAACCGAAGCTGATCTTCTGCTAACAAAAGCAGGCATTCGCTAAATAAAAGCGAGCATCGAACCCGAAGGCCAGATCAACCAAAGCTTATCTTCTGCTATCCAAAGCAAGCATTCGCTAAATAAAAGCGAGCATCAAACCCGAAGGCCCGATAAACCGAAGTTGATCTTCTGCTAACCAAAGCAGGCATTCTCTAAATAAAAGCGAGCATCGAACTCGAAGGTCGGATCAACCGAAGCTGATCTTCTGCTATCCAAAGCAGGCATTCGCTAAATAAAAGCGAGCATCGAACCCGAAGGCCGGATCAACCGAAGCAGATCTTCTGCAAACCAAAGCAGGCATTCGCTAAATAAATGCGAGCATCGCACCCTAAGGCCCGATCAACCGAAGCTGATCTTCTGCTATCCAAAGCAGGCATTTGCTAAATTAAAGCGAGCATCGAACCCGAAGGCCCGATCAACCGAAGCTGATCTTCTGCTAACCAAAGCAGGCATTCGCTCAATAAAAGCGAGCATCGAACCCGAAGGCCGAATCAACCCAAGCTGATCTTCTGCTATCCAAAGCAAGAATTCGCTAAATAAAAGCGAGCATCAAACCTGAAGGCCCGATAAACCGAAGCTGATCTTCTGCTAAGCAAAGCAGGCATTCGCTAAATAAAAGCGAGCATCGTTCCCGAAGGCTGGATCAACCAAAGCTGATCTTTTGCTAATCTAAGCAGGCATTCACAAAATAAAAGCGAGCATCGAACCCGAAGGCCGGATCAACCGAAGCTGATCTTCTGCTAACCAAAGAAGGCATTCGCTAAATAAAAGCGAGCATCGAACCCGAAGGCCGGATCAACCGAAGCTGATGTTCTGCAAACCAAAGAAGGCATTCGCTAAATAAAAGCGAGCATCGCAACTTAAGGCCCGATCAACCGAAGTTGATCTTCTTCTATCCAAAGCAGGCATTCGCTAAATAAAAGCGAGCATCAAACCCGAAGGCCCGATCAACCGAAGCTGATCTTCTGCTAATCTAAGCAGGCATTCGCTAAATAAAAGCGAGCATCGAACCCGAAGGTCAGATCAACCAAAGCTGATCTTCTGCTATCCAAAGCAGGCATTCGGTAAATAAAAGCGAGCATCGAACGTGAAGGTCGGATTAACCGAAGCTGATCTTATGCTAACCAAAGCAGGAATTCGCTAAATATAAGCGAGCATCGAACCCGAAGGCTGGATCAACTGAAGCTGATCTTTTGCTAATCTAAGCAGGCATTCGCTAAATAAAAGCGAGCATCGAACCTGAAGGCCGGATCAACCGAAGCAGGCATTCGTTAAATAAGAGCGAGCATCGAACCCGAAGGCCGGATCAACTGAAGTTGATCTTCTGCTCCTCGAAGCAGGCATTTGCTAAATAAAAGCGAGCATCAAACCCGAAGGCCAGATCAACCGAAGCTGATATTCTGCTAACCAAAGCAGTCATTCGCTAAATAAAAGCAAGCATCGAACCCGAAGGTCGGATCAACCGAAGCTGATCTTCTGCTAACCAAAGCAGTCATTCGCTAAATAAAAGCAAGCATCGAACCCGAAGGTCGGATCAACCGAAGCTGATCTTCTGCTAACAAAAGCAGGCATTCGCTAAATAAAAGCGAGCATCGAACCCGAAGGCCAGATCAACCAAAGCTTATCTTCTGCTATCCAAAGCAAGCATTCGCTAAATAAAAGCGAGCATCTAACCCGAAGGCCCGATAAACCGAAGCTGATCTTCTGCTAACCAAAGCAGGCAATCCCTAAATAAAAGCGAGCATCGAACCCGAAGGCCGGATCAACCGAAGCTAATCTTCTGCTATCCAAAGCAGGCATTCGGTAAATAAAAGCGAGCATCGAACGTGAAGGCCGGATTAACCAAAGCTGATCTTATGCTAACCAAAGCAGGCATTCGCTAAATATAAGCGAGCATCGAACCCGAAGGCTGGATCAACTGAAGCTGATCTTTTGCTAATCTAAGCAGGCATTCGCTAAATAAAAGCGAGCATCGAACCCGAAGGCCGAATCAACCGAGGCAGGCATTCGTTAAATAAGAGCGAGCATCAAACCCGAAGGCCGGATCAACCGAAGCTGATCTTTTTCTAACCAAAGCAGGCATTCGCTAAATAATAGCAGGCATCGAACCTGAAGGCCGGATCAACCAAAGCTAATTTTATGCTATCCAAAGCAGGCATTCGCTAAATAAAAGCGAGCATAAAACTCGAAGGCCCGATCAATCGAAGCTTATCTTCTGCTAATCTAAGCAGGCATTCGCTAAATTAAAGCGAGCATCGAACCCGAAGGCCGGATCAACCGAAGCTGATCTTCTGCTATCCAAAGCAGGAATTCGCTAAATAAAAGCGAGCATCAAACCCGAAGGCCCGATAAAACGAAGTTGATCTTCTGCTAACCAAAGCAGGCATTCGCTAAATAAAAGCGAGCATCGAACTCGAAAGTCGGATCAACCGAAGCTGATCTTCTGCAATCCAAAGCAGGCATTCGCTAAATAAAAGCGAGCATCGAACCCGAAGGCCGGATCAACCGAAGCAGATCTTCTGCAAACCAAAGCAGGCATTCGCTAAATAAATGCGAGCATCGCACCCTAAGGCCCGATCAACCGAAGCTGATCTTCTGCTATCCAAAGCAGGCATTCGCTAAATTAAAGCGAGCATCAAACCCGAAGGCCCGATCAACCGAAGCTAATCTTCTGCTAACCAAAGCAGGCATTCGCTCAATAAAAGCGAGCGTCGAACCCGAAGGCCGAATCAACCCAAGCTGATCTTCTGCTATCCAAAGCAAGAATTCGCTAAATAAAAGCGAGCATCAAACCTGAAGGCCCGATAAACCGAAGCTGATCTTCTGCTAACCAAAGCAGGCATTCGCTAAATAAAAGCGAGCATCGAACCCGAAGGCTGGATCAACCGAAGCTGATCTTTTGCTAATCTAAGCAGGCATTCGCAAAATAAAAGCGAGCATCGAACCCGAAGGCCGGATCAACCGAAGCTGATCTTCTGCTAACCAAAGCAGGCATTCGCTAAATAAAAGCGAGCATCGAACCCGAAGGCCGGATCAACCGAAGCTAATGTTCTGCAAACCAAAGAAGGCATTCGCTAAATAAAAGCGAGCATCGCAACTTAAGGCCCGATCAACCAAAGTTGATCTTCTTCTATCCAAAGCAGGAATTCGCTAAATAAAAGCGAGCATCAAACCCGAAGGCCCGATCAACCGAAGCTGATCTTCTGCTAACCAAAGCAGGCAATCGCTAAATAAAAGCGAGCATCGAACCCGAAGGTCGGATCAACCAAAGCTGATCTTCTGCTATCCAAAGCAGGCATTCGGTAAATAAAAGCGAGCATCGAACGTGAAGGTCGGATTAACCGAAGCTGATCTTATGCTAACCAATGCAGGCATTTGCTAAATATAAGCGAGCATCGAACCCGAAGGCTGGATCAACTGAAGCTGATCTTTTGCTAATCTAAGCAGGCATTCGCTAAATAAAAGCGAGCATCGAACCCGAAGGCCGAATCAACCGAGGCAGGCATTCGTTAAATAAGAGCGAGCATCAAACCCGAAGGCCGGATCAACCGAAGCTGATCTTTTGCTAACCAAAGCAGGCATTCGCTAAATAATAGCAGGCATCGAACCTGAAGGCCGGATCAACCGAAGCTAATTTTATGCTATCCAAAGCAGGCATTCGCTAAATAAAAGCGAGCATAAAACTCGAAGGCCCGATAAATCGAAGCTTATCTTCTGCTAATCTAAGCAGGCATTCGCTAAATAAAAGCGAGCATCGAACCCGAAGGCCGGATCAACCGAAGCTGATCTTCTGCTATCCAAAGCAGGAATTCGCTAAATAAAAGCGAGCATCAAACCCGAAGGCCCGATAAACCGAAGTTGATCTTCTGCTAACCAAAGCAGGCATTCGCTAAATAAAAGCGAGCATCGAACTCGAAAGTCGGATCAACCGAAGCTGATCTTCTACTATCCAAAGCAGGCATTCGCTAAATAAAAGCGAGCATCGAACCCGAAGGCCGGATCAACCGAAGCAGATCTTCTGCAAACCAAAGCAGGCATTCGCTAAATAAATGCGAGCATCGCACCCTAAGGCCCGATCAACTGAAGCTGATCTTCTGCTATCCAAAGCAGGCATTCGCTAAATTAAAGCGAGCATCGAACCCGAAGGCCCGATCAACCGAAGCTGATCTTCTGCTAACCAAAGCAGGCATTCGCTCAATAAAAGCGAGCGTCGAACCCGAAGGCCGAATCAACCCAAGATGATCTTCTGCTATCCAAAGCAAGAATTCGCTAAATAAAAGCGAGCATCAAACCTGAAGGCCCGATAAACCGAAGCTGATCTTCTGCTAACCAAAGCAGGCATTCGCTAAATAAAAGCGAGCATCGAACCCGAAGGCTGGATCAACCGAAGCTGATCTTTTGCTAATCTAAGCAGGCATTCGCAAAATAAAAGCGAGCATCGAACCCGAAGGCCGGATCAACCGAAGCTGATCTTCTGCTAACCAAAGCAGGCATTCGCTAAATAAAAGCGAGCATCGAACCCGAAGGCCGGATCAACCGAAGCGAATGTTCTGCAAACCAAAGAAGGCATTCGCTAAATAAAAACGAGCATCGCAACTTAAGGCCCGATCAACCGAAGTTGATCTTCTTCTATCCAAAGCAGGCATTCGCTAAATAAAAGCGAGCATCAAACCCGAAGGCCCGATCAACCGAAGCTGATCTTCTGCTAATCTAAGCAGGCATTCGCTAAATAAAAGCGAGCATCGAACCCGAAGGTCGGATCAACCAAAGCTGATCTTCTGCTATCCAAAGCAGGCATTCGGTAAATAAAAGCGAGCATCGAACGTGAAGGTCGGATTAACCGAAGCTGATCTTATGCTTACCAAAGCAGGAATTCGTTAAATATAAGCGAGCATCGAACCCGAAGGCTGGATCAACTGAAGCTGATCTTTTGCTAATCTAAGCAGGCATTCGCTAAATAAAAGCGAGCATCGAACCTGAAGGCCGAATCAACCGAAGCAGGAATTCGTTAAATAAGAGCGAGCATCAAACCCGAAGGCCAGATCAACCGAAGTTGATCTTCTGCTAACCAAAGCAGTCATTCGCTAAATAAAAGCAAGCATCGAACCCGAAGGTCGGATCAACCGAAGCTGATCTTCTGCTAACAAAAGCAGGCATTCGCTAAATAAAAGCGAGCATCGAACCCGAAGGCCGGATCAACCGAAGCTAATCTTCTGTTATCCAAAGTAAGCATTTGCTAAATAAAAGCGAGCATCAAACCCGAAGGCCCGATAAACCGAAGCTGATCTTCTGCTAACTAAAGCAGGCAATTGCTAAATAAAAGCGAGCATCGAACCCGAAAGGCGGATCAACCGAAGCTAATCTTCTGCTATCCAAAGCAGGCATTCGTTAAATAAAAGCGAGCATCGAACGTGAAGGGCGGATCAACCAAAGCTGATCTTATGCTAACCAAAGCAGGCATTCGCTAAATATAAGCGAGCATCGAACCCGAAGGCTGGATCAACCGATGCTGATCTTTTGCTAATCTAAGCAGGCATTCGCTAAATAAAAGCGAGCATCGAACCCGAAGGCCGGATCAACCAAAGCTGATCTTCTGCAAACCAAAGCAGGCATTCGCTAAATAAATGCGAGCATCGCACCCTAAGGCCCGATCAACCGAAGCTGATCTTCTGCTATCCAAAGCAGGCATTCTCTAAATTAAAGCGAGCATCGAACCCGAAGGCCCGATCAACCGAAGCTGATCTTCTGCTAACCAAAGCAGGCATTCGCTAAATAGAAGCGAGCATCGAACCCGAAGGCCGGATCAACCGAAGCTGATCTTCTGCTATCCAAAGCAAGAATTCGTTAAATAAAAGCGAGCATCAAACCTGAAGGCCCGATAAACCGAAGCTGATCTTCTGCTAACCAAAGCAGGCATTCGCTAAATAAAAGCGAGCATCGAACCCGAAGGCTGGATCAACCGAAGTTGATCTTTTGCTAATCTAAGCAGGCATTCGCTAAATAAAAGCGAGCATCGAACCCGAAGGCCAGATCAACCGAAGCTGATCTTCTGCTCCTCGAAGCAGGCATTTGCTAAATAAAAGCGAGCATCAAACCCGAACGCCAGATCAACCGAAGCTGATCTTATGCTAACCAAAGCAGTCATTCGCTAAATAAAAGCGAGCATCGAACCCGAAGGTCGGATCAACCGAAGCTGATCTTCTGCTAACAAAAGCAGGCATTCGCTAAATAAAAGCGAGCATCGAACCCGAAGGCCGGATCAACCGAAGCTGATGTTCTGCAAACCAAAGAAGGCATTCGCTAAATAAAAGCGAGCATCGAACCCGAAGGCCGGATCAACCGAAGTTGATCTTCTTCTATCCAAAGCAGGCATTCGCTAAATAAAAGCGAGCATCAAACCCGAAGGCCCGATCAACCGAAGCTGATCTTCTGCTAATCTAAGCAGGCATTCGCTAAATAAAAGCGAGCATCAAACCCGAAGGCCCGATCAACCGAAGCTGATCTTCTGCTAATCTAAGCAGGCATTCGGTAAATAAAAGCGAGCATCGAACGTGAAGGTCGGATTAACCGAAGCTGATCTTATGCTAACCAAAGCAGGCATTCGGTAAATAAAAGCGAGCATCGAACGTGAAGGTCGGATTAACCGAAGCTGATCTTTTGCTAATCTAAGCAGGCATTCGCTAAATATAAGCGAGCATAGAACCTGAAGGCTGGATCAACTGAAGCTGATCTTTTGCTAATCTAAGCAGGCATTCGCTAAATAAAAGCGAGCATCGAACCTGAAGGCCGGATCAACCGAAGCAGGCATTCGTTAAATAAGAGCGAGCATCGAACCCGAAGGCCGGATCAACTGAAGTTGATCTTCTGCTCCTCGAAGCAGGAATTTGCTAAATAAAAGCGAGCATCAAACCCGAAAGCCAGATCAACCGAAGCTGATCTTCTGCTAACCAAAGCAGTCATTCGCTAAATAAAAGCAAGCATCGAACCCGAAGGTCGGATCAACCGAAGCTGATCTTCTGCTAACAAAAGCAAGCATTCGCTAAATAAAAGCGAGCATCGAACCCGAAGGCCGGATCAACCGAAGCTAATCTTCTGTTATCCAAAGTAAGCATTCGCTAAATAAAAGCGAGCATCAAACCCGAAGGCCCGATAAACCGAAGCTGATCTTCTGCTAACCAAAGCAGGCAATTGCTAAATAAAAGCGAGCATCGAACCCGAAGGGCGGATCAACCGAAGCTAATCTTCTGCTATCCAAAGCAGGCATTCGTTAAATAAAAGCGAGCATCGAACGTGAAGGGCGGATTAACCAAAGCTGATCTTATGCTAACCAAAGCAGGCATTCGCTAAATATAAGCGAGCATCGAACCCGAAGGCTGGATCAACCGAAGCTGATCTTTTGCTAATCTAAGCAGGCATTCGCTAAATAAAAGCGAGCATCGAACCCGAAGGCCGGATCAACCGAAGCAGGCATTCGTTAAATAAGAGCGAGCATCAAACCCGAAGGCCGGATCAACCGAAGCTGATCTTTTGCTAACCAAAGCAGGCATTCGCTAAATCATAGCAGGCATTGAACCTGAAGGCCGGATATACCTAAGCTAATTTTATGTTATCCAAAGCAGGCATTCGCTAAATAAAAGCGAGCATCAAACCCGAAGGCCCGATCAATCGAAGCTTATCTTCTACTAATCTAAGCACGCATTCGCTAAATAAAAGCGAGCATCGAACCCGAAGGCCGGATCAACCGAAGCTGATCTTCTGCTATCCAAAGCAGGAATTCGCTAAATAAAAGCGAGCATCAAACCCGAAGGCCCGATAAACCGAAGCTAATCTTCTGCTAACCAAAGCAGGCATTCGCTAAATAAAAGCGAGCATCGAACTCGAAGGTCGGATCAACCGAAGCTGATCTTCTGCTATCCAAAGCAGGCATTCGCTAAATAAAAGCGAGCATCGAACCCGAAGGTCGGATCAACCGAAGCAGATCTTCTGCAAACCAAAGCAGGCATTCGCTAAATAAATGCGAGCATCGCAGCCTAAGGCCCGATCAACCGAAGCTGATCTTCTGCTATCCAAAGCAGGCATTCTCTAAATTAAAGCGAGCATCGAACCCGAAGGCCCGATCAACCGAAGCTGATCTTCTGCTAACCAAAGCAGGCATTCGCTAAATAGAAGCGAGCATCGAACCCGAAGGCCGGATCAACCGAAGCTGATCTTCTGCTATCCAAAGCAAGAATTCGTTAAATAAAAGCGAGCATCAAACCTGAAGGCCCGATAAACCGAAGCTGATCTTCTGCTAACCAAAGCAGGCATTCGCTAAATAAAAGCGAGCATCGAACCCGAAGGCTGGATCAACCGAAGTTGATCTTTTGCTAATCTAAGCAGGCATTCGCTAAATAAAAGCGAGCATCGAACCCGAAGGCCAGATCAACCAAGCTGATCTTCTGCTCCTCGAAGCAGGCATTTGCTAAATAAAAGCGAGCATCAAACCCGAAGGCCAGATCAACCGAAGCTGATCTTCTGCTAACCAAAGCAGTCATTCGCTAAATAAAAGTGAGCAGCGAACCCGAAGGTCGGATCAACCGAAGCTGATCTTCTGCTAACAAAAGCAGGCATTCGCTAAATAAAAGCGAGCATCGAACCCGAAGGCTGGATCAACCGAAGTTGATCTTCTGCAAACCAAAGAAGCCATTTGCTAAATAAAAGCGAGCATCACACCCTAAGGCCCGATAAACCGAAGCTGATCTTCTGCTATCTCAAGCAGGCATTCGCTAAATAAAAGCGAGCATCGAACCCGAAGGTCAGATTAACCAAAGCTGATCTTCTGCTATCCAAAGCAGGCATTCGGTAAATAAAAGCGAGCATCGAACGTGAAGGCCGGATTAACCGAAGCTGATCTTATGCTAACCAACGCAGGCATTCGCTAAATATAAGCGAGCATCGAACCCGAAGGCTGGATCAACCGAAGCTGATCTTTTGCTAATCTAAGCAGGCATTCGCTAAATAAAAGCAAGCATCGAACCCGAAGGCCGGATCAACCGAAGCAGGCATTCGTTAAATAAGAGCGAGCATCGAACCCGAAGGCCGGATCAACTGAAGTTGATCTTCTGCTCCTCGAAGCAGGCATTTGCTAAATAAAAGCGAGCATCAAACCCGAAGGCCAGATCAACCGAAGCTGATCTTCTGCTAACCGAAGCAGTCATTTGCTAAATAAAAGCAAGCATCGAACCCGAAGGTCGGATCAACCGAAGCTGATCTTCTGCTAATCAAAGCAGTCATTCGCTAAATAAAAGCAAGCATCGAACCCGAAGGTCGGATCAACCGAAGCTGATCTTCTGCTAACAAAAGCAGGCATTCGCTAAATAAAAGCGAGCATTGAACCCGAAGGCCAGATCAACCGAAGCTGATCTTCTGCTATCCAAAGCAAGCATTCGCTAAATAAAAGCGAGCATCAAACCCGAAGGCCCGATAAACCGAAGCTGATCTTCTGCTAACCAAAGCAGGCAATCGCTAAATAAAAGCGAGCATCGAACCCGAAGGCCGGAACAACCAAAGCTAATCTTCTGCTATCCAAAGCAGGCATTCGGTAAATAAAAGCGAGCATCGAACGTGAAGGCCGGATTAACCAAAGCTGATCTTATGCTAACCAAAGCAGGCATTCGCTAAATATAAGCGAGCATCGAACCCGAAGGCTGGATCAACCGAAGCTGATCTTTTGCTAATCTAAGCAGGCATTCGCTAAATAAAAGCGAGCATCGAACCCGAAGGCCGAATCAACCGAAGCAGGCATTCGTTAAATAAGAGCGAGCATCAAACCCGAAGGCCGGATCAACCGAAGCTGATCTTTTGCTAACCAAAGCAGGCATTCACTAAATAATAGCAGGCATCGAACCTGAAGGCCGGATCAACCGAAGCTAATTTTATGCTATCCAAAGCAGGCATTCGCTAAATAAAAGCGAGCATAAAACTCGAAGGCCCGATCAATCGAAGCTTATCTTCTGCTAATCTAAGCAGGCATTCGCTAAATAAAAACTGGCATCGAACCCGAAGGCCGGATCAACCGAAGCTGATCTTCTGCTATCCAAAGCAGGAATTCGCTAAATAAAAGCGAGCATCAAACCCGAAGGCCCGATAAACTGAAGTTGATCTTCTGCTAACCAAAGCAGGCATTCGCTAAATAAAAGCGAGCATCGAACTCGAAGGTCGGATCAACCGAAGCTGATCTTCTGCTATCCAAAGCAGGCATTCGCTAAATAAAAGCGAGCATCGAACCCGAAGGTCGGATCAACCGAAGCAGATCTTCTGCAAACCAAAGCAGGCATTCGCTAAATAAATGCGAGCATTGCACCCTAAGGCCCGATCAACCGAAGCTGATCTTCTGCTATCCAAAGCAGGCATTCGCTAAATTAAAGCGAGCATCGAACCCGAAGGCCCGATCAACCGAAGCTGATCTTCTGGTAACCAAAGCAGGCATTCGCTCAATAAAAGCGAGCATCGAACCCGAAGGCCGAATCAACCCAAGCTGATCTTCTGCTATCCAAAGCAAGAATTCACTAAATAAAAGCGAGCATCAAACCTGAAGGCCCGATAAACCGAAGCTGATCTTCTGCTAACCGAAGCTGATCTTTTGCTAATCTAAGCAGGCATTCGCAAAATAAAAGCAAGCATCGAACCCGAAGGCCGGATCAACCGAAGTTGATCTTCTGCTCCTCGAAGCAGGAATTTGCTAAATAAAAGCGAGCATCAAACCCGAAGGCCAGATCAACCGAAGCTGATCTTCTGCTAACCAAAGCAGTCATTCGCTAAATAAAAGCGAGCATCGAACCCGAAGGTCGGATCAACCGAAGCTGATCTTCTGCTAACAAAAGCAGGCATTCGCTAAATAAAAGCGAGCATCGAACCCGAAGGCCGGATCAACCGAAGTTGATCTTCTGCAAACCAAAGAAGGCATTCGCTAAATAAAAGCGAGCATCGCAACCTAAGGCCCGATCAACCAAAGTTGATCTTCTTCTATCCAAAGCAGGCATTCGCTAAATAAAAGCGAGCATCAAACCCGAAGGCCCGTTCAACCGAAGCTGATCTTCTGCTAATCTAAGCAGGCATTCGCTAAATAAAAGCGAGCATCGAACCCGAAGGTCGGATCAACCAAAGCTGATCTTCTGCTATCCAAAGCAGGCATTCGGTAAATAAAAGCGAGCATCGAACGTGAAGGCCGGATTAACCGAAGCTGATCTTATGCTAACCAAAGCAGGAATTCGCTAAATATAAGCGAGCATCGAACCCGAAGGCTGGATCAACTGAAGCTGATCTTTTGCTAATCTAAGCAGGCATTCGCTAAATAAAAGCGAGCATCGAACCTGAAGGTCGGTTCAACCGAAGCAGGCATTCGTTAAATAAGAGCGAGCATCGAACCCGAAGGCCGGATCAACTGAAGTTGATCTTCTGCTCCTCGAAACAGGCATTTGCTAAATAATAGCGAGCATCAAACCCGAAGGCCAGATCAACCGAAACTGATCTTCTGCTAACCAAAGCAGTCATTCGCTAAATAAAACAAAGCATCGAACCCGAAGGTCGGATCAACCGAAGCTGATCTTCTGCTAACAAAAGCATGCATTCGCTAAATAAAAGCGAGCATCGAACCCGAAGGCCGGATCAACCGAAGCTAATCTTCTGTTATCCAAAGTAAGCATTCGCTAAATAAAAGCGAGCATCAAACCCGAAGGCCCGATAAACCGAAGCTGATCTTCTGCTAACCAAAGCAGGCAATTGCTTAATAAAAGCGAGCATCGAACCCGAATGGCGGATCAACCGAAGCTAATCTTCTGCTATCCAAAGCAGGCATTCGTTAATTAAAAGCGAGCATCGAACGTGAAGGGCGGATTAACTAAAGCTGATCTTATGCTAACCAAAGCAGGCATTCGCTAAATATAAGCGAGCATCGAACCCGAAGGCTGGATCAACCGAAGCTGATCTTTTGCTAATCTAAGCAGGCATTCGCTAAATAAAAGCGAGCATCGAACCCGAAGGCCGGATCAACCGAAGCAGGCATTCGTTAAATAAGAGCGAGCATCAAACCCGAAGGCCGGATCAACTGAAGCTGATCTTTTGCTAACCAAAGCAGGCATTCGCTAAATAAAAGCAGGCATCGAACCTGAAGGCCGGATATACCTAAGCTAAATTTATGCTATCCAAAGCAGGCATTCGCTAAATAAAAGCGAGCATCAAACCCGAAGGCCCGATCAATCGAAGCTAATCTTCTGCTAACCAAAGCAGGCATTCGCTAAATAAAAGCGAGCATCGAACTCGAAGGTCGGATCAACCGAAGCTGATCTTCTGCTATCCAAAGCAGGCATTCGCTAAATAAAAGCGAGCATCGAACCCGAAGGTCGGATCAACCGAAGCAGATCTTCTGCAAACCAAAGCAGGCATTCGCTAAATAAATGCGAGCATCGCACCCTAAGGCCCAACCAACCAAAGCTGATCTTCTGCTATCCAAAGCAGGCATTCTCTAAATTAAAGCGAGCATCGAACTCGAAGGCCCGATCAACCGAAGCTGATCTTCTGCTAACCAAAGCAGGCATTCGCTAAATAGTAGCGAGCATCGAACCCGAAGGCCGGATCAACCGAAGCTGATCTTCTGCTATCCAAAGCAAGAATTCGTTAAATAAAAGCGAGCATCAAACCTGAAGGCCCGATAAACCGAAGCTGATCTTCTGCTAACCAAAGCAGGCATTCGCTAAATAAAAGCGAGCATCGAACCCGAAGGCTGGATCAACCGAAGTTGATCTTTTGCTAATCTAAGCAGGCATTCGCTAAATAAAAGCGAGCATCGAACCCGAAGGCCAGATCAACCGAAGTTGATCTTCTGCTCCTCGAAGCAGGCATTTGCTAAATAAAAGCGAGCATTAAACCCGAAGGCCAGATCAACCGAAGTTGATCTTCTGCTAACCAAAGCAGTCATTCGCTAAATAAAAGTGAGCATCGAACCCGAAGGTCGGATCAACCGAAGCTGATCTTCTGCTAACAAAAGCAGGCATTCGCTAAATAAAAGCGAGGATCGAACCCGAAGGCCGGATCAACCGAAGCTGATCTTCTGCAAACCAAAGAAGGCATTCGCTAAATAAAAGCGAGCATCGCACCCTAAGGCCCGATCAACCGAAGCTGATCTTCTGCTATACAATGCAGGCATTCGCTAAATAAAAGCGAGCATCAAACCCGAAGGCTCGATAAACCGAAGCTGATCTTCTACTAATCTAAGCAGGCATTCGCTAAATAAAAGCGAGCATCGAACCCGAAGGTCAGATCAACCAAAGCTGATCTTCTGCTATCCAAAGCAGGCATTCGGTAAATAAAAGCGAGCATCGAACGTGAAGGCCGGATTAACCGAAGTTGATCTTATGCTAACCAACGCAGGCATTCGCTAAATATAAGCGGGCATCGAACCCGAAGGCTGGATCAACCGATGCTGATCTTTTGCTAATCTAAGCAGGCATTCGCTAAATAAAAGCGAGCATCGAACCCGAAGGCCGGATCAACCGAAGCAGGCATTCGTTAAATAAGAGCGAGCATCGAACCCGAAGGCCGGATCAACTGAAGTTGATCTTCTGCTCCTCGAAGCAGGCATTCGTTATATAAGAGCGAGCATCAAACCCGAAGGCCGGATCAACCGAAGCTAATTTTATGCTATCCAAAGCAGGGATTCGCTAAATAAAAGCGATCATCGAACCCGAAGGCCAGATCAACCGAAGCTGATCTTCTGCTAACCAAAGCAGTCATTCGCTAAATAAAAGCAAGCATCGAACCCGAAGGTCAGATCAACCGAAGCTGATCTTATGCTAACAAAAGCAGGCATTCGCTAAATAAAAGCGAGCATCAAACCCGAAGGCCGGATCAACCGAAGCTAATTTTATGCTATCCAAAGCAGGGATTCGCTAAATAAAAGCGATCATCGAACCCGAAGGCCAGATCAACTGAAGTTGATCTTCTGCTAACCAAAGCAGTCATTCGCTAAATAAAAGCAAGCATCGAACCCGAAGGTCAGATCAACCGAAGCTGATCTTCTGCTAACAAAAGCAGGCATTCGCTAAATAAAAGCGAGCATCGAACCGAAGGCCGGATCAACCGAAGCTGATCATCTGCTAACCAAAGTAGGCATTCGCTAAATAATAGCGAGCATCGAACCTGAAGGCCGGATTAACCGAAGCTAATCTTATGCTATCCAAAGCAAGCATTCGCTAAATAAAAGCGAGCATCGAACCCGAAGGCCCGATCAATCGAAGCTGATCTTCTGATAATCTAAGCAGGCATTCGCTAAATAAAAGCGAGCGTCGAACCCGAAGGTCGGATCAACCGAAGCTGATCTTCTGCTATCCAAAGCAGGCATTCGCTAAATAAAAGCAAGCATAAAACCCGAAGGTCGGATCTGTCGCTACTGCGAAAATTGTCGCCGACTATGACAGAAGAGTCGCCACCATGCGTTATTTATCCCGAAGGAGGGAAAGGAAATGCTCAGAGTAAACCTAACGCAACGAAGGGAAAGGAATGGTCGTCGCAACCAAATCCTGGATTCGGGAGTCGGTTACGCAAGGGGAAGGTATTAGCACCCCTTACACCCGTCGTACTCGACGGGATCCACGCTTGTTTTCTATCTAAGGGTATGTTATTCTATCTACTCTAAAGGTCTGGTTTAAAAAGAAAAGAAAATGACTCGGCAAAGTATCGCACTTTATGCCTACGTATTCCCGTCTGGAACGAGAAATCAGAGTCAACGTAGCTTTTGCTTGTTCGGGCCTTCGGGTTCGATGCTCGCTTATATTTAGCGAATGCCTGCTTCGGTTGATCCAGCCTTCACGTTCGATGCTCGCTTTTATTTACCGAATTCCTTCTTTGGATAGAAGAAGATCAGCTTCGGTTGATCCGACCTTCGGGTTCGATGCTCGCTTTTATTTAGCGAATGCCTGCTTAGATTAGCAGAAGATCAGCTTCGGTTGATCGGGGCTTTGGGTTCGATGCTCGCTTTTATTTAGCGAATGCCTGTTTTGGATAGCAGAAGATCAGCTTCGGTTGATCGGGCATTCAGGTGCGATGCTCGCTTTTATTTAGCGAATGCCTTCTTTGGTTTGCAAAAGATCAGCTTCGGTTGATCCGGCCTTCGGGTTCGATGCTCGCTTTTATTTAGCGAATGCCTGCTTTGGATAGCAGAAGATCAGCTTCGGTTGATCTGGACTTCGGGTTCGATGATCGATTTTATTTAGTGAATGCCTGCTTTGGTTAGCAGAAGATCAATTTCGGTTGATTCGGCCTTCGGGTATGATGCTCGCTCTTATTTAACGAATGCCTGCTTCGAGGAGCAGAAGATCAGCTTCAGTTGATCCGGCGTTCAGGTTCGATGATCGCTTTTATTTAGCGAATTCCTGCTTAGATTAGAAAAAGATCAGCTTCGGTTGATCCGGCCTTCGGGTTCGATGCTCGCTTATATTTAGCGAATGCCTGCTTTGGTTAGCATAAGATCAGCTTCGGTTAATCCGGTGTTCGGGTTCGATGCTCGCTTTTATTTAGCGAATGCCTGCTTTTGATAGCAGAAGATTAGCTTCGGTTGATCCGGCCTTCGGGTTCGATGCTCTCTTTTATTTAGCGAATGCCTGCTTTGGTTAGCAGAATATCAGCTTCGGTTTATCGGGCTTTCGGGTTTGATGTTCGCTTTTATTTGGCGAATTCTTGCTATGGATAGCAGAAGATCAACTTCGGCTGATCCGGCTTTCGGGTTAGATGCTCGCTTTTATTTAGCGAATGCCTGCTAAGATTAGAAGAAGATCAGCTTTGGTTGATTGGGCCTTCGGGTTCGATGCTCGCTTTAATTTTGCGAATGCCTGCTTTGGATAGCAGAAGATCAGCTTCGGTTGATCGGGCCTTAGCGTGCGATGCTCGTTTTTATTTATTGAATGCCTGCTTTGGTTTGCAGAAGATCAGCTTCGGTTGATCCGGCCATCGGGTTCGATGCTCGCTTTTATTTAGCGAATGCCTGCTTTGGATAGCAGAAGATCAGCTTCAGTTGATCCGGCCTTCGGATTCGATGTTCGCTTTTATTTAGCGAATGCCTGCTTAGATTAGCAAAAGACCAGCTTCAGTTGATCCAGCCTTCGGGTTTGATGCTCGCTTATATTTAGCGAATGCCTGCTTTGGTTAGCAGGAGATCAGCTTCGGTTTATCGGGCCTTCGGGTTCGATGCTCACTTTTGTTTAGCGAATGCCTGCTTTGGTTAGCAGAAGATCAACTTCGGTTTATCGGGCCTTCGGGTTTGATGCTTGCTTTTATTTAGCAAATGCCTGCTTTGGATAGCAGAAGATCAGCTTCGGTTGATCCGGCCTTGGGGTTCGATGCTCGCTTTTATTTAGCGAATGCCTGCTTAGATTTGCAGAAGATCAGCTTCGATTGATCGGGCCTTCGGGTTCGATGCTCGCTTTTATTTAGCGAATGCTTGCTTTGGATAGCATAAGATTAGCTTCGGTTGATTCGGCCTTCAGGTTTGATGCTCGCTATTATTTAGCGAATGCCTGCTTTGGTTAGCAGAAGATCAGCTTCAGTTGATCCGGCCTTCGGGTTCGATGCTCGCTTTTATTTAGCGAATGCTTGCTTTGGATAGCGGAAGATCAGCTTCGGTTGATCCGGACTTCGGGTTCGATGATCGCTTTTATTTAGCGAATGCCTGCTTTGGTTAGCAGAATTTCTGCTTCGGTTGATCCGGCCGTCGGGTTTGATGCTCGCTCTTATTTAACGAATGCCTGCTTCGAGGAGCAGAAGATCAACTTCAGTTGATCCGGCCTTCGGGTTCGATGCTCGCTTTTATTTAGCGAATGCCTGCTTAGATTAGCAAAAGATCAGCTTCGGTTGATCCAGCCTTCGGGTTCGATGCTCGCTTATATTTAGAGAATGCCTGCTTTGGATAGCAGAAGATTAGCTTCGGTTGATCTGGCCTTCGGGTTCGATGCTCGCTTTTATTTAGCGAATGCCTGCTTTGGATAGCAGAAGATTAGCTTCGGTTGATCCGGCCTTCGGGTTCGATGCTCGCTTTTATTTAGCGAATGCATGCTTTGGTTAGCAGAACATCAGCTTCGGTTTATCGGGCCTTCGGGTTTGATGCTCGCTTTTATTTAGCGAATTCTTGCTTTGGATAGCATAAGATCAGCTTCGGTTGATCCGGCCTTCGGGTTTGATGCTCGCTTTTATATAGCGGATGCCTGCTTTGGTTAGCAGAAGATCAGCTTCGTTTGATCGGGCCTTCGGGTTCGATGCTCGCTTTAATTTAGCAAATGCCTGCTTTGGGGTGCAGAAGATCAGCTTCGGTTGATCGGGCCTTACGGTGCAATGCTCGCTTTTATTTAGCGAATGCCTGCTTTGGATAGCAGAAGATCAGCTTCAGTTGATCCGACCTTCGGGTTTGATGCTCGCTTTTATTTAGCGAATGCCAGCTTAGATTAGCAGAAGATCAACTTCGATTGATCGGGCCTTCGGGTTCGATGCTCGCTTTTATTTAGCGAATGCCTGATTTGGATAGCATAAGATTAGCTTCAATTGATCCGGCCTTCAGGTTTGATGCTCGCTATTATTTAGCGAATGCCTGCTTTGGTTAGCAGAAGATCAGCTTCGGTTGATCCGGCCTTCAGGTTCGATGCTCGCTTTTATTTAGCGAATGCCTGCTTTGGATAGCAGAAGATCAGCTTCGGTTGATCTGGACTTCGGGTTCGATGATCACTTTTATTTAGCGAATGCCTGCTTTGGTTAGCCGAAGATCAGCTTCGATGACCCGGCCTTCGGGTTTGGTGCTCGCTCTTATTTAATGAATGCCTGCTTCGAGGAGCAGAAGATCAGCTTCGGTTGATCCGGCCTTCGGGTTCGGCGCTCGCTTTTAATTAGCGAATGCCTGCTTAGATTAGCAAAAGATCAACTTCGTTTGATCCAGCCTTCGGGTTTGATGCTCGCTTATATTTAGCGAATGCCTGCTTTGGTTAGCATAAGATCAGCTTAGGTTAATCTTGCCTTCAGGTTCGATGCTCGCTTTTATTTAGCGAATGCCTGCTTTGGATAGCAGAAGATTAGCTTTGGTTGATCCGGCCTTCGGGTTCAATGCTCGCTTTTATTTAGCGAATGCCTGCTTTGGTTAGCAGAAGATCAGCTTCGGTTTATCGGGCCTTTGGGTTTGATGCTCGCTTTTATTTAGCGAATGCTTGCTTTGGATAGCAGAAGATCAGCTTCGGTTGATCCTGTTGCACCCCAAAATTTGCTCAACCTTTTCTTGCCTGATTTATGTTTCATTGCATTTCATTTGCATAGTTACATCATGTACATAATTCAATCATTGGCATATCATAGCATAGCTCATCCAACAGGGGATCAAGGGTGTCTATCAAGAGAAGAGCCTAGAAAGGGGTGTTATCCAAGATTGAGAAGTCATCCAAGCCATCAAGAAAGGATTTGAAGTCTTGAGAAGTTTGAGTGCCTTCATGTGGGTTTGCTCCTATCCTGAGGAATATTGAGAATCATCAGTGGGATGTGAAACATGGGATGTGAATGTGAGTTGTGTATGGATCTCATGGGGTGCCTAGAGGGCCATATTGAAGTTGAGACAAGTCATTGATTCAAGTATGAGAGCCACATGTGAGGTGCAGTCAACTAGGGTTTCATCTGGGTCAACCCTATTTCAATTGAGTAATGGGTGAGCATCAAGGCCTACCTTGAGGTCATGGGATTCATGGATTGGTATGTTGATACATGTGTGGTGTTGTGCCAAGGTTAAGCGAAGATAGATCAAGAATGTGGGAAGTTGCTAAATTAGGGTTTTAGTGTAAAATCCCTATTTAGTTCCTAACTTCAAAGCCACATAAGTCAAAATACAAGTTTCAAATGGATTCTTGGCCAACATGAAACTTGTAGATCTTCTCAATACCTTTAATTTTAGTACTAGAAGTCTTCAAGAATATTTGTAGAACTCAAGTTATGGTCTTTGCAAATTACAGGTCATCAAAGGACACTGAAATTTATCTGTGAAAGTCACTTGACTTTCAAGCAACTTTTTCCCTTCAAGGAGTTTTCAAATGGATTCTTGGCCAACATAAGAGTTGTAGATATTGATCTTAGCTTTTCATAGAGTACTAGAAGTCCTAGAGGGGATTTATGGAACTCAAGTTATGATCTTGGCAATCCAGGGGTATTTTGGGTATTGGTGATTATAGGTCATTCTCATGCATGGGTCTAAATCTCCAACTTAGAGGCCTCAAATGGAAAATTGTTCAACTAGAAAGTTGCTCAAAATAGGGTTTTAACCTTGACCATGCATCAGGGAGGCTTTGAATTGGCTCATAGTAGAAGTTGGTTTGAAATGGTTTTTAAATGAAGAATTTAAAGTCATTTAAAAGGCAAAATTGTGATTTCTTGATTTTATGGCCAAACAAGTCCATGTTACATACCAAATTGATCAGAAAACATGTTTTAAAGGTGATGACATTACCACATTTTTGATTGGAGGCCAATTTCATATGGTTCCTCTTTGTTACTTATGGTTGAAGCAACATATCAATCACACACCATAAGATCAAATACAAGGGAATTACCATCCCCATTCAGTTCAAAATATCATGAGGAGAGAAATTAAAATGAGATGGTGAGCTGAAACAGAGCAAGGCATAACTTTGGCATGTGAAATTTTCAAAGGAGATGAGAAATTGAATTTCTCATTCAGGTTGTTACAGAAGGTTGTAGAGTGTTCTAACACGCTCTATATATGGTATGCAACTGATCCAGATCAATTTTTGGGCTTGCATTCGAGAGAATCGAGGGATAGCATTTGCAATTTCTCAAGCTGCATCAAGAATCGGTTTTTGGAATTGGGGAGGATTCAAAGCAAATTGTCCATTGTAGAAGCTTTAGAAGTGATCCTTGAGTGATTCTGCAAAAGATTGGAGGGCGATTCAAGCAAAATATCCATCTGTTCATCATTTCAAACCAGGTCTGCAACTTCTTTCTTTTAGCTTAATTCATAGGGAGATGCATAGAAATATATGTGTGGTGAGGTTAAGGATGATGCTTAGATGGATTTCAGTCCAAGAATTGAGCAATTCGTGACATTTTGAGTGTGATACCATTTTCTGTTGAAGCTCATATATCCTAGTTCTTGAGGTATTAATGGTGTTTGTATAGAAAGTTTTAACAAGGGAGAAGTGTAGTATACAATAGGATCATTAATTTTAGGTTTTGAGGTGATTCAAGATTTGTGATTTTTCTGAAATGGGAATCGTATTTGGAGTTGTAGTGAGAATCAATAAAAATGGAGACCATATTCGTGAACAGGGTGAAATTTGGAGTGGATTAGGGTATTTAGTTGTTGAGTTTGATGAGTTTTTGGAACTGCTTCGCCGGAGAAGACGATGGCGCAGAGCTCAGGCCACCGTCTGAGCTTCTCCCTCCATTTTTCAAACAATTGGGGACGATGACTCAGGGCCCTTGGATGACATTTTGACCTTGACTGAGAAACCAATCCAATGGCCACGATTACAAGTTGAGTTCTGAAGGGGACGAATTTTATCAAAACGCCCCGTTTCACTTAATGGCAATTGGATGGGCTTAAGATTGGTTTGCTGTTTACACCTCCGTTTGGGGCCTAATGGGAATTACAATGTGTTTTCATTGCTATTTGCCACCAGACTTTTTCAATTTCCATTTGTTTTCTGATTGTTTTTTCATTTTGGTTTGGGCTTAGTCATATGCGCTATTGACACCCCCTTTTGGGCCCAGGTTTGGATTTCTACTGAATTAAATTGCTATCTAGCACGCGCTTCTATCAATTTTCTTTGTTTTTCCTTGATTTTTAAATTTTCATATAGTTAGAAATAAATCCATAATAAAAAGAAAAATTAGTCTTTTTAATTCAAGTTTTTTTCCCCTGACTCTTTAGAGAGTCTAGGATTTTAGGAAATTAAGAAATTCATAATTTATGCATTTTAGAATTTAATTGTAGTTTTTGCATTTTTATTGCTTTTATTTCCAATATGGTTGATACATGATTTAGTGGATTTTATTGTGAATGATTGGTGATGAATTTTGAGTTGATTCTTTTTGGGATAGATATCTTAGAAATTCATGTACCCATAGTAATTTTATCATTATTTTGTGAGAGAATTTTATGCTAGTTTGAGCATTGAAAATTAGGTGGTTTAGAATTAGGGTTTTAAGATGATACCTTTAGGATTAGGGCATAGTTTTAGGTCCAAATGATTGGTTAACCCCCTGGTTTTTGTATGAGATTCATAAGAGGTTTAGGAACCCTTAGTAATTTTTTAAAGATTTTACAATCATGTTTGGTATTTTAGGTAGAATTAGTTTTAAGACTAACTTCTAGGTGTTTCTGATGAACTAATTTGGCTGGTTTGATTCAATAGTTCCCTTTAGACTAGGGTGGTGTTGCTTTTGAGCTTGGATGATCATGAAGAACAATTGAAGGTGCTTTGGGAGAGCTTGAATGAGCTTGGAGTTGAAGATTTCTCATCTTATGGAGTGCTTGGCAGGAGCTTAGGAAAACTAGGGTTTAGGAAGTGCCTTAGACCTAGTTTTGATTCTTTCTTCAAACATGGAGCTTATTGTTCATCTCCATTCAATCCAATGACATAAAGTCCTTTTAAAGAAGTCACATTTCTTCTTAGGAGGGATGAATGGCATGCTTTAAGAGTAGAACTTTGAGGATGCCAGTCTCTCTTATAATGCTAAGTTCTCAGTGACTTCCCTTGGTTATCATTGAGCTTCTTAACATTTCAACTTGATCTTGTTGAATGATTCTCCCTTGGAGGTGCTTGTTGAAGCTTGGTAAAGGAAAAGATGAGGTAGCTTGTTGAAGCTAGGGTTTTTTTGCTTGTTGGAGCTAGGGTTTTTTTCCCCTCCTTTTTTTGCTTATCGAACCCGAAGGACCGATCAATCGAAGCTGATCTTCTGCTAATCTAAGCAGGCATTCACTAAATAAAAGCGAGCCTCGAACCTGAAGGCTGGATCAACCGAAGCTGATCTTCTGCTATCCAAAGCAGGCATTCGCTAAATAAAAGCGAGCATCAAACCCGAAGGCCCGATAAACCAAAGCTGATCTTCTGCTAACCAAAGCAGGCATTCGCTAAATAAAAGTGAGCATCGAACCCGAAGGCCGGATCAACCGAAGCTAATCTTCTGCTATCCAAAGCAGGCATTCGCTTAATAAAAGCGAGCATCGAACCTGAAAGCCGAAGTAACTGAAGCTGATCTTATGCTAACCAAAGCAGGCATTCGCTAAATATAAGCGAGCATCGAACCCGAAGGCTGGATCAACCAAAGCTGATCTTTTTCTAATATAAGCAGGCATTCGCTAAATAAAAGCGAGCATCGAACCCGAACGCCGGATCAACTGAAGTTGATCTTCTGCTCCTCGAAGCAGGCATTCGTTAAATAAGAGTGAGCGTCAAACCCGAAGGCCTGATCAACTGAAGCTGATCTTATGCTAACCAAAGCAGGCATTCGCTAAATAAAAGCGATCATCGAACCCGAAGTCCGGATCAACCGAAGCTGGTCTTCTGGTATCCAAAGCAGACATTCACTAAATAAAAGCGAGCAGCGAACCCGAAGGCCGGATCAACCGAAGCTGATCTTCTGCTAACCAAAGCAGGCATTTGCTAAACAATAGCGAGCATCGAACCTGAAGGCCGGTTCAACCGAAGCTAATCTTATGCTATCCAAAGCAGGCATTCGCTAAATACAAGCGAGCATCGAACCCGAAGGCCCGATCAATCGAAGCTGATCTTCTGCTAATCTAAGCAGACATTCGCTAAATAAAAGCGAGCATCGAACCTGAAGGCCGGATCAACCGAAGCTGATCTTCTACTATCCAAAGTAGGCATTCGCTAAATAAAAGCGAGCATCAAACCCGAAGGCCCGATAAACCGAAGCTGATCTTCTGCTAACCAAAGCAGGCATTCGCTAAATAAAAGCGAGCATTGAACCCGAAGGCCGGATCAACCGAAGCTAATCTTCTGCTATCCAAAGCAGGCATTCGCTAAATAAAAGCGAGCATCGAACCTGAAATCCGGATTAACCAAAGTTGTTCTTATGCTAACCAAAGCAGGCATTCACTAAATATAAGCGAGCATCGAACCCGAAGGCTGGATCTACCGAAGCTGATATTTTGCTAATCTAAGCAGGCATTCGCTAAATAAAAGCGAGCATCGAACCCGAAGGCCGGATCAACTGAAGTTGATATTCTGCTCCTCGAAGCAGGCATTCGTTAAATAAGAGCGAGCATCAAACCCGAAGGCCGGATCAAAGAAGCTAATCTTCTGCTATCCAAAGCAGGCATTCGCTAAATAAAAGTGAGCGTCGAACCTAAAGGCCGAATTAACCAAAGCTGATCTTCGGTTAACCAAAGCAGGCATTCGCTAAATAAAAGCGAGCATCGACCCTGAAGGCCGGATCAACCGAAGCTGATCTTCTGCTAACCAAAGCAGGCATTCGCTAAATAATAGCGAGCATTGAACTTGAAGGCCGGATCAACCGAAGCTAATCTTATGCTATCCAAAGCAGGCATTCGCTAAATAAAAGCGAGCATCAAACCCGAAGGCCCGATCAATTGAAGCTGATCTTCTGATAATCTAAGCAGGCATTCGCTAAATAAAAGCAAGCATCGAACCCGAAGGCCGGATCAACCGAAGCTAATCTTCTGCTATCCAAAGCAGGCATTCGCTAAATAAAAGCGAGCATCGAACCCGAAGGCCGGATCAACCGAAACTGATCTTCTGTAAACCAAAGCAGGCATTCACTAAATAAAAACGAGCATCGCACGCTAAGGCCCGATCAACCGAAGCTGATCTTCTGCTATCCAAAGCAGGCATTCGAAAAATTAAAGCGAGCATCGAACCCGAAGGCCCAATCAACCAAAGCTGATCTTCTTCTAATCTTAGCAGGCATTCGCTAAGTAAAAGCGAGCATCGAACCCGAAGGTCGGATCAACCGATTCTGATCTTCTGCTATCCAAAGCAAGAATTTGCTAAATAAAAGCGAGCATCAAACCCGAAAGCCCGATAAACCGAAGCTGATCTTCTGCTAACCAAAGCAGGCATTCGCTAAATAAAAGCGAGCATCGAACCCGAAGGCCGAATCAACCGAAGCTAATCTTCTGCTATCCAAAGCAGGCATTCGCTAAATAAAAGCGAGCATCGAACCTGAAAGCCGGATTAACCGAAACTGATCTTATGCTAACCAAAGCAGGCATTCGCTAAATATAAGCGAGCATCGAACCCGAAGGCTGGATCAACTGAAGGTGATCTTTTTCTAATCTAAGCAGGCATTCGCTAAATAAAAGCGAGCATCGAACCCGAACGCCGGATCAACTGAAGTTGATCTTCTGCTCCTCGAAGCAGGCATTCGTTAAATAAGAGCGAGCATCATACCCGAAGGCCGGATCAACCGAAGTTGATCTTCTGCTAACCAAAGCAGGCATTCGCCAAATAAAAGCGATCATCGAACCCGAAGTCCAGATCAACCGAAGCTGATCTTCTGCTATCCAAAGCAGGCATTCGCTAAATAAAAGCGAGCATCGAACCCGAAGGCTGGATCAACCATAGCTGATATTCTGCTAACCAAAGCAGGCATTCGCTAAATAATAGCGAGCATCGAACCTGAAGGCCGGATCAACCGAAGCTAATCTTATGCTATCCAAAGCAGGCATTCGCTAAATACAAGCGAGCATCGAACCCGAAGGCCCGATCAATCTAAGCTGATCTTCTGCTAATCTAAGCAGGCATTCGCTAAATAAAACCGAGCATCGAACCCGAAGGCCGGATCAACCGAAGGTGATCTTCTGCTATCCACAGTAGGCATTCGCTAAATAAAAGCGAGCATCAAACCCGAAGGCCCGATAAACCGAAGTTGATCTTCTGCTAACCAAAGCAGGCATTCGCTAAATAAATGCGAGCATCGAACCCGAAGTCCGGATCAACCGAAGCTAATTGTCGCTTGCGCAAAAATAAGGTGCCGGCACAACAGAAGAGTCACCACCTTTCGTTATTTATCCCTCAGAACGGGAAAGGAAACGATCGGAGAAACCTGACGAAAAAGGGTAAGACATGTTTGTCGCAACCATTGTCTGGGTTCGGGAGTCGGTTACGCAAGGGGAAGGTATTAGCACCCCTCACGTCCGTCGTACTCGACGGGATCCATGCTTGTTGTGTTTACTTGGACGGGTTGGTTTTATTCTATCTACCTATCAAGGCTGGCTTAAACAGAAAAGAAAATGACTCGGCAAAGCATCGCGCTTTATGCCTACGTATTCTCATCAGAGAACGAGAAATCAGAGTCAACGTAGTTCGGCCTACGAAGGGTTATGGGGGAAGGTAGCTCGCCAAGACATCGCCATCTTGTGCCTACGTACTCTCAACAGGTATGAGAGATCAGAGCTTACGTAGTTCGGGAAACTATGATTTATTTCCTGTCTTTTACGAAAGAAGTGTTTTTTATTGTGTTTGCGATTTCAACCACACTAGAGACTATGACCTGAGAGTGAATGCGTCGCATGTCACCCAAAGGGTACCATACTAAACATCCAGACTATGGAAAAGAAACTCTCCCACAATCCTTTCTTAGATAGCTTAAGGCTCGTAACGTACGAAAGAAATCTTTTATGATTACTGTATCTTAAACCGTTTTGAGATGAGAAGAGAACAGGCCCCAACTAGGAGGGAGACTATCAAGTCCTACTGTTGTCATGCCAAGGATTCATCCTATGGTCAAGGTTTGAACAGGGAACTCCTAGAAGTTGTCATGCATAGGTTTCAACCTAAAATTCTATCATCAATTCCTTATCAAAGGAAATGAGATTCCTAAGGGATCATGTCAATGATACACCAAAACAGACAAAGCATCAGCTTTAGACAGTAAAATGCATGCAATGCAAGTGAGGGAGGAAATGTGTGTGGGGCTTCAGCCTCCACAAGCTCATCTCAACCTCAAGCCAGAATGGATAACAGTAATCATACTGAAAAATACACAACATGCTATCAAGCAAAATACAGTAAACTGCAATCATACAGATGAAATGAAATAAAATGCCATTAGGCAAACAAACCACATGGGCAAGGGAGCTGGGCTCTACCGAATGCCCGCAAGCAAAGCCACACAGTAACAACACAAGCAGAGGGAGCAACTCAACCTCTAGTGCAATCATGCTCCTAGATTCCACTTATTCTAGATATGGACTTATTCTAATGCATCAAACAAGTCAAACAAAGCATGTCAATACAGAAAAGAAAAACAGAAGAAAGCAGATCAACTCCTCTCTCAACCTCAAGCTTCAGCTTTTCCAATAGCAATTCAGTCTTCAGACTTCAATCACTCTTGACAAATATCAATTTGCTTTTCCAGGTTTCAACCCTTCAACATAACTTTCAACTTATCTTCTCTGAGCTTCAGCTCCTTGATCAGCTCCACCTTCAGGCTTCACTGTTACCCACAAGTATCAACTTGATTCCTTCAGGATCTCCAACCTTCAAAGTAAGTATCAACTTCCTTTGTTCTTCAAGCTTCAGCTCTTCAGAATCAATCTCAATCACTTAGAAGTGTCAACTTCATCCTTCAGTCTTTACTTCATCTTCAGGGGTCTTCAAGTATCAACTTGCTCTTGTTGCTCTTCAAGCTTCAGCTGGAATGGCAAGGCTCAAGGATTCATCCTCTTCTACACTCTTCAATGAAGTCTTCATCTTCACACTCAAGCTCAGCATCTCTCAAGATAATCAAACCAGAGGAAATCACTTACTGGATAAGCTGGGGATATTGAACTGCTTATTGACCACCAAAGGTGACCTATAAGGGTTCAACATCAAAGGAATGGTTCCCTCAAAAGTTCTAATTCCTAGGTACAATCACTTATCCCTCCAAAGGAGAGAGGTGTATACCATGGAAGGACTTTGAATCATAGGGAGGAATGGAGGTGAAAGATACCATCCATGTTTAAGAAAGAAGTTAACTAAGTCTGAACTCTTCCTAATCCCTAACCCTAAAACAATCAACAAAACAAATAAGATCAAGCTCTCAAGCTCCTCAATGCATCTTCAAGTCTTCTACTATGCTCCTCAATGCTCCTTAGAACAAAACCAAGCTCCCCAAACCCACAAAGCAAAGCAAACAAAAATTCAAACCCACAAGGGCAACACAAACAATCATCAACTACAAAAATCATCTAAAAATAGCATATCACTATATTAAAACCTAATATAATTTCTAAGGGATCCTACATACCTACCCTTAATACCCTTATATGCCCCAATACCTATCTTGACCTAGAAACCCAAAATTCTAGTGTTATTGTGGACCTATGTTAAGGATTAACCTAATTATACACAACCTAATGTCATCTAATCAAAACTACTCTAAAATTCATCACAAAATTATGGAATAAATCCAGGGGGAAGCTAAAGCTTATACCTAACTATCCTAAAAATAATGGCCTAAAAATGTTAAGGGAACTACCTAAACAAAATTCTACAAATTCATGGATCAACATAAAAAGAAATAAAATGCAATAAAAGTAGAAAATATACAAAAAATATTAAAAATGCATGAAATGAAAATACTTTTATTTGATAATTTTCTGGACATTAATATGAAATGGGAGCAAAAATTCCCATTAAAAAATCTTTAATTTTCAAATTGATATGATTTTTCCAAGATTGAAATAGAATGGAAGAAAATAAAATGAAATATGAAGGGAGGTGGTGCAGATAGTAAGGCAATGCAGTGTAAATCATTCATGGGCTCAAAATGGGGGTTCAGATAGTCATGCACGCTGGGCCCAATTCAGTCAGAAAAACAATTAGAAAATGAAAAGAAAATAAAAAATGAACGGTGCGAATAGAAACCAAATACAGTTCATTATCCAATGGGCCTCGTGAAGGGGGTGTGATTAGTCATTGGATCACTTAAGCCCAGGAAGCTCCTTTTAATGAAACGCATCGTTTCATTGCTTCTCAGAATTTCCCTCCAAGATGAAATTAAACACGAGCCGTTGGATCTGGCCAAAGTCAACGAGTCTTGCTTGATCTAATGGCTGGGAGGTTGTCTTCAACCTTCAACTAGGGTTTGAAGCTATCCTCCATGGAAACAGAGCTCAAGAACACCAATTCTCTCCAATTGTGAATCCTCATATCTCCATCAAAACTCAAATTTTAAAACCCTAACATGCTCCATTTTTCATGCTGAGCACAATTATAATCTCAAATTCCATCGAATCTCCCTCAAACTTGAAACCCGATAGCAACTTCAAATCATGCTTGAAAATCAAAACTCAAGATTGTTGAAATTGTTTACACTAAAATGTTCACCTCCTATCACTGGTCAATTTCCACTAGAGAACTAAGATTATTACTCAAGATTCAAGGAGTTCTTGGTCATCAAAGAAATGGTGTCCATAATCCAATCTTCACCAACTACCTTCTAACTCTCCAAAATCCATCACCTATGTGTCTCTAACCTTTCTATACTAACAAACTAACCTAATTATGCATAAAACATGGTGTAATGGAGAATTTGCAAACCTGGTAAATCTTGATGAACAGATGATGAAATCCTCCAATTCAGACCTTCAATCTTTCCCAATTCCTTCACTGAGTAGTATTCTTGCTTCTGTATGCAAAAAGAATGGTTGAAACTGCTTGATTCTTGGAAACCGATCTTGAGTTGTAGAGGTGAAAATCCAAAAGCTCATACATGATTCATCAATGGAATTGCCCCCAATTTGATCTGCACACCCTCACTATGATCTAATATGTTTGTGTAGAAAGAAGGAATGGAAATGAAGAAGAATGTGAAATTGAAACTTGACTTGCAATGGAAGCAACAAGATAGCAATCTCTCTTCTCTGCACCAACTCTCACCAACCTTTGCTTTGAGCAAGTTCTAATCATCTTATAGAACCTGTAGGAACTGTCCAGAACCTTCTGGAACACTCCAATGATAATTTGAACTTCTCATGTCATGACATTTTGATTTCAATTCTCCTTATGTGCTATCTCATGCCATAGTCCTTGTAACCTTTGATTCTGACTTGAAATTCTCCCCATATGAGATTTAGGATGTGTTACAATGCATAACCAACTTGTTTATTGAGTTTTGTTGAGTTTTGCTTTGGTGCCTTAAGATGCAAGTAAGCCATTTCCAAAGCAGCCCTAAGATCTAGGCCTCAAATAAAAATTGTGGCTGAACCATTGTTCTTAGAATGTTCTTTGGAGTCAAAATGACCTATTATATGACATGGTTTGGATGTATAACTTGTGATTTCCAATTTTCAATTTCAACTTATTTAACTTATGCCTCCATTTTAGGCCATTTTCATCACTTTTTGATACAAGCCTTTTCAACATCTCATGACCTCCCTACTAGCCTTAAAACATAATTCTAAGCAAGTTTGATGTTGAAGATTTTTCCATTTGAAGCTTGGAAATAGGAGATATGGCCTTATGCTTGAAATGACCTATAACCTCCAAATGACCAAAATGCCCTTGACTTGCCAAAGCCATAAGTTGAGTTCGACAAATCCTATCAAGGACTTATAGTACTCTCTAGAAATCTAAGAAGATTCCCTACAACATTCATGTTGACCAAGAGTTCATAGGAATCATCCTACTAGGGAAAAAGTTGGATGCAAGTTGGGTGACTTTCAAGGACCAAGATTCACATACCTCAAATGACCTGTAATTTGTCAAAGTCATAACTTGAGCTCTACAAATCCTATCAAGGACTTCTAGTACTCAAATTAAAGCTAAGAACAAGCTCTACAACATTCATGTTCTGGGGAAGATGAGATGACTATCACATCTTGAGCTAAACTGCCTTGAAGATAGGGATCAGACTAGGGGATTTTACACTGTCAAGCCTTAGAAACCCTAGCTTAAAACTTCTCAAACTCCTCAATCATGATGAGTTGGTCTAGGAATCATCCTTATAGCATCTCAATACATCATTCCATGATCACATGGCTCTTGGATTAGGTCTCAACCCTCTCCAAATCATCAGTTGACCTAGGGTTGACCCAGTCAAACCCTAATTCCACCACTCATGGCTGAATCTTCTGAATTCTTGTACAATGACCTTTCTAGGCTTCATGATGGCGTTCAAGACATCTCAAAAGCTTTATCAAAGCTTGAAGTCCATCCTCATAGTCTCAGAATCATCTGAGGAGCTCCCACAACTCTCAAGTTATGAGACACACAACCTTGGTTTCAACCAATTCCTCTGAGGATCTCTTGAGTTCTCTGACAAAGGTATCAACCTTTGAACACTTGAATAACATTCTTGGCTAGCTTCAAAGTCTCACATATCTCTTGATGGGTAAATAAATGTTAGTCAAATTTTGGGGTGCAACACTAATCTTCTGCTATCCAAAGCAGGCATTCGCTAAATAAAAGCGAGCATCGAACCTGAAAGCCGGATTAACCGAAGCTATTCTTGTGCTAACCAAAGCAGGCATTCACTAAATATAAGCAAGCATCGAACCCGAAGGCTGGATCAACCGAAGCTGATATTTTGCTAATCTAAGCAGGCATTCGCTAAATAAAAGAGAGCATCGATCCCGAAGGCCGGATCAACTGAAATTGATCTTCTGCTCCTCAAAGCAGGTATTAGTTAAATAAGAGCGAGCATCAAACCCGAAGGCCGGATCAACGAAGCTAATCTTCTGCTATCCAAAGCAGGCATTCGCTAAATAAAAGCGAGAATAGAACCTGAAGGCCAGATTAACTGAAGTTGATCTTCTGCTAACCAAAGCAGGCATTCGCTAAATAAAAGCGAGCATCGAACCCGAAGGCCGGATCAATCGAAGCTGATCTTCTGCTAACCAAAGCAGGCATTCGCTAAATAATAGTGAGCATCGAACTTGAAGGCCGGATCAACCGAAGCTAATCTTATGCTATCCAAAGCAGGCATTCGCTAAATAAAAGCGAGCATCGAACCCGAAGGCCCGATCAATCGAAGCTGATCTTCTGCTAATCTAAGCAGGCATTCGCTAAATAAAAGCGAGCATCGAACCCGAAGGCCGGATCAACCGAAGCTGATCTTCTGCTATCCAAAGCAGGCATTCGCTAAATAAAAGCGAGCATCGAACCCGAAGGCCGGATCAACCGAAGCTGATCTTCTGCAAACCAAAGCAGGCATTCACTAAATAAAAACGAGCATCGCACGCTAAGGCCCGATCAACCGAAGCTGATCTTCTGCTATCCAAAGCAGGCATTCGCAAAATTAAAGCGAGCATCAAACCTGAAGGCCCAATCAACCAAAGCTGATCTTCTGCTAATCTTAGCAGGCATTCGCTAAATAAAACTGAGCATCGAACCCGAAGGCCGGATCAACCGAAGCTGATCTTCTGCTATCCAAAGCAAGAATTCGCTAAATAAAAGCAGGCATCAAACCCGAAAGCCCGATAAACCGAAGTTGATCTTCTGCTAACCAAAGCAGGCAATCGCTAAATAAAAGCGAGCATCGAACCCTAAGTCCGGATCAACCGAAGCTGATCTTCTGCTATCCAAAGCAAACATTCGCTAAATAAAAGCGAGCATCGAATCCGAAGGCCAGATCAACCGAAGCTGATATTCTGCTAACCAAAGCAGGCATTCGCTAAATAATAGCGAGCATCGAACCTGAAGGCCGGATCAACCGAAGCTAATCTTATGCTATCCAAAGCAGGCATTTGCTAAATACAAGCGAGCATCGAACCCGAAGGCCCGATCAATCGAAGCTGATCTTCTGCTAATATAAGCAGGCATTCGCTAAATAAAAGCGAGCATCGAACCCGAAGGCCGGATCAACCGAAGCTTATCTTCTGCTATCCAAAGCAGGATTCGCTAAATAAAAGCGAGCATCAAACCCGAAGGCCCGATAAACCAAAGCTGATCTTCTGCTAACCAAAGCAGGCATTCGCTAAATAAAAGTGAGCATCAAACCCGAAGGCCGGGTCAACCGAAGCTAATCTTCTGCTATCCAAATCAGGCATTCGCTAAATAAAAGCGAGCATCGAACCTGAAAGCCGGATTAACCGAAGCTGATCTTATGCTAACCAAAGCAGGCATTCGCTAAATATAAGCGAGCATCGAACCCGAAGGCTGGATCAACCGAAGCTGATCTTTTTCTAATCTCAGCAGGCATTCGCTAAATAAAAGCGAGCATCGAACCCGAACCCGGATCAACTGAAGTTTATCTTCTGCTCCTCGAAGCAGGCATTCGTTAAATAAGAGCGAGCATCAAACCCGAAGGCCGGATTAACCGAAGCTGATCTTCTGCTAACCAAAGCAAGCATTCCCTAAATAATAGCCAGCATCGAACCTGAAGGCCGGATCAACCGAAGCTAATCTTATGCTATCCACAGCAGGCATTCACTAAATAAAAGCGAGCATCGAACCCGAAGGCCCGATCAATCGAAGCTGATCTTCTGCTCCTCGAAGCAAGCATTCGTTAAATAAGAGCGAGCATCGAACTCGAAGGCCGGATCAACGAAGTTGATCTTCTGCTAACCAAAGCAGGCATTCGCTAAATAAAAGCGATCATCGAACCAGATGTCCGGATAAACCGAAGCTAATCTTCTGCTATCCAAAGCAGGCATTCGCTAATAAAATCGAGCATCGAACCCGAAGGCCGGATCAACCGAAGCTAATCTTCTGCTAACCAAAGCAGGCATTCGCTAAATAATAGCCAGCATCGAACCTGAAGGCCGGATCAACCGAAGCTGATCTTATGCTATCCAAAGCAGGCATTCGCTAAATAAAAGCCAGCGTCGAACCCGAAGGCCCGATCAATAAAAGCTGATCTTCTGCTAATCTAAGCAGGCATTCGCTAAATAAAAGCGAGCATCGAACCCGAAGGCCGGATCAACCGAAGCTGATCTTCTGCTATCAAAAGCAGGCATTCGCTAAATAAAAGCGAGCATCAAACCCGAAGTCCTGATAAACCAAAGCTGATCTTCTGTTATCCAAAGCAGGCATTCGCTAAATGAAACTGAGCATCGAACCCGAAGGCCGGATCAACCGAAGATAATCTTCTGCTATCCAAAGCAGGCATTCGCTAAATAAAAGCGAGCATCGAACCTGAAGGCCGGATTAACCGAAGCTGATCTTATGCTAACCAAAGCAGGCATTCGCTAAATATAAGCGAGCATCGAACCCGAAGGCTGGATCAACCGAAGCTGATCTTTTGCTAATCTAAGCAGGCATTCGCTAAATAAAAGAGAGCATTGAACCTGAAAGCCGGATCAACCGAAGCTGATCTTCTGCTCCACGAAGCAGGCATTTGCTAAATAAGAGCGAGCATCAAACCCGAAGGCCGGATCAACCGAAGCTGATCTTCTTCTAACCAAAGCTGGCATTCGCTAAATAAAAGCGATCATCGAACCCGAAGGCCGGATCAACCGAAGCTGATCTTCTGCTATCCAAAGAAGGCTTTCGCTAAATAATAGCGAGCATTGAACCTGAAGGCCGGATCAACCGAAGCTAATCTTATGCTATCCAAAGCAGGCATTCGCTAAATAAAAGCGAACATCGAACCCGAACGCCCGATCAATCGAAGCTGATATTCTGCTAACCATAGCAGGCATTGGCAAAATAAAAGCGAGCATCAAACTCGAAGGCCCGATAAACCGAAGCTGATCTTCTGCTAACAAAAGCAGGCATTCGCTAAATAAATGCGAGCATCGAACCCGAACTCCATATCAACTGAAGCTAATCTTCTGCTATCCAAAGCAGGCACTCGCTAAATAAAAGCGAGCATCGAACCCGAAGGCGCGATCAACCAAAGATGATCTTCTACTAACCAAAGCAGGCATTCGCTAAATAAAAGCGAGCGTCGAACCCAAAGGCCGGATCAACCGAAGATGATCTTCTTCTAACCAAAGAAAGCATTCGCTAAATAAAAGCGAGCATCGAACCCGAAGGCCCAATCAACCGAAGATGATCTTCTGCTAATCTAATGAGGCATTCGCTAAATAAGAGCGAGTATCGAACCCGAAGGCCGGATCAACCGAAGCTAATCTTCTGCTAACCAAAGCAAGCATTTGCTAAATAAAAGCGAGCATCAAACCCAAAGGCCGGATCAACCGAAGCTGATCTTCTGCTAACCAAAGCAAGCATTCGCTAAATAAAAGCGAGCGTCGAACCCGAAGGCCCGATCAACCGAAGCTGATCTTCTGCTATTCAAAGCAGGCATTCGCTAAATAAAAGCGAGCATCGAACCCCAAGGCCTGATCAACCGAAGCTGATCTTTTGCTAATCTAAGCAGGCATTTGCTAAATAAAAGCGAGCATCAAACCAAAAGATCGGATGAACCGAGGATGATCTTCTGCTATCCAAAGCAGGCATTCGCGAAATAAAAGCGAGCATCAAGCCCAAAGGCCCGATAGACCAAAGCTGATCTTCTGCTACCCAAAGCAGGCATTTGCTAAATAAAAGCGAGCATCGAACCCGAAGGCCGGATAAACCGAAGCTAATCTTATGCTATCCAAAGCAGGCATTTGCTAAATAAAAGCGAGCATCAAACCTGAAGGCCGGATTAACCGAAGCTGATATTATGCTAACCAAAGCAGGCATTCACTAATTATAACCTAGAATCGAACCCGAAGGCCGGATCAACCGAAGCTGAACTTCTGCTAATCTAAGCAGGCATTCCCTAAATAAAAGCGAGAATCAAACCTGGAGGCCGGATCATCTAAAGCTGATTTTGTGCTCCTCGAAGCAGGCATTCGCTAAATAAAAGCGAGCATCAAACTCAAAGGCGGGATCAACCCAAGCTGATCTTCTGCTAACCAAAGAAGGCATTCGCTAAATAAAAGCGAGCATCAAACCTGAAGGCCGGATCAACCGAACCTGATCTTATGCTATCCAAAGCAGGCATTCGCTAATTAAAAGGGAGCATCGAACTCGAAGGCCTAATCAATCGAAGCTTATCTTCTTCTAATCTAAGCAGGCATTCGCTAAATAAAAGCGAGCATCGAACCCGAAGGCCGGATAAACCGAAGCTGATCTTCTTCTATCCAAAGCAGACATTAGCTAAATAAAAGCGAGCATAGAACCCGATGTCCCGATCAACCGAAGCTGAACTTCTGCTAACCAAAGCAGGCATTCGCTAAATAAAAGCGAGCATCGAACCTAAAGGCCGGATCAACCGAAGCTGATCTTATGCTAACCAAAGCAAGCATTCACTAAATAAAAGCGAGCATCGAACCCGAAGGCCCGATCAACCGAAGCTGATGTTTTGCTAATCTAAGCAGGCATTCGCTAAATAAAAGCGAGCATCGAACCCGAAGGCCGGATCAACCGAAGCTGATCTTCTGCTAACCAAACCTAGCATTCGCTAAATAAAAGCGAGCATCGAACCCAAAGGAGGGATCAACCGAAGCTGATCTTCTGCTCCTCGAAGCAGGCATTCTATAAATAAAAGCGAGCATCAAACCCGAAGGCCGGATCAACCGAAGCTGATCTTCTGCTAACCAAAGTAGGCATTCGCTGAATAAAAGGGAGCATCGAACCCGAAGGCCCGATCAGTCGAAGCTGATCTTCTGCTATCCAAAGCAGGCATTTGCTAAATAAAAGCGAGCATCGAACCCCAAGGCCCGATCAAACGAAGTTGATCTTCTGCTAATCTAAGCAGGCATTCGCTAATTAAAAGCGAGCATCGAACCCAACGGCCGGATGAACCGAAGCTGATCTTCTTCTATCCAAAGCAGGAATTCGCTAAATAAAAGCGTGCATCAAACTCGAAGGCCCGATAAACCGAAGCTGATCTTCTGCTAACCAAAGCAGGCATTCGCTAAATAAAAGCGAGCATCGAACCCGAAGGCCGGATCAACCGAAGTTGATCTTCTGCTATCCAAAGCAATCATTCGCTAAATAAAAGCGAGCATCGAACCCTAAGGCCGGATCAACCGAAGCTGATATTCTACTAACCAAAGCAGGCATTCGCTAAATAAAAGCGAGCATCGAACTCGTAGGCCGGATCAACCGAAGCTGATCTTCTGCTATCCAAAGCAGGCATTCGCTAAATAAAAGCGAGCATCGAACCCGAAGGCCGGATCAACCGAAGCTGATCTTCTGCAAAGCAAAGCAGGAAATCGCTAAATAAAAGCGAGTATCGAACCCAAAGGCGGGATCAACCGAAGCTGATCTTCTGCTACTCAAAGCAGGCATTCGCTAAATAAAAGCGAGCATCAAAGTCGAAGGCCCGATAAACCGAAGTTGATCTTCTGCTAACCAAAGCAGGCATTCGCTAAATAAAAGCGAGCATCGAACCCGAAGGCCGGATCAACCGAAGTTGATCTTCTGCTATCCAAAGCAATCATTCGCTAAATAAAAGCGAGCATCGAACCCTAAGGTCGGATCAACCGAAGCTGATATTCTGCTAACCAAAGCGAGCATCGAACCCGAAGGCTGGATCAACCGAAGCTGATCTTTTGCTAATCTAAGCAGGCATTCGCTAAATAAAAGCGAGCATTGAACCTGAAAGCCGGATCAACCGAAGCTAATCTTCTGCTCCACGAAGCAGGCATTTGCTAAATAAGAGCGAGCATCAAACCCGAAGGCCGGATCAACCGAAGCTGCTCTTCTTCTAACCAAAGCTGGCATTCGCTAAATAAAAGCGATCATCGAACCCGAAGGCCGGATCAACCGAAGCTGATCTTCTGCTATCCAAAGAAGGCTTTCGCTAAATAATAGCGAGCATTGAACCTGAAGGCCGGATCAACCGAAGCTAATCTTATGCTATCCAAAGCAGGCATTCGCTAAATAAAAGCGAACATCGAACCCGAACGCCCGATCAATCGAAGCTGATATTCTGCTAATCTAAGCAGACATTCGCTAAATAAAAGCGAGCATCGAACCTAAAGGCCGGATCAACCGAAGCTGATCTTCTCCTAACCATAGCAGGCATTGGCAAAATAAAAGCGAGCATCAAACTCGAAGGCCCGATAAACCGAAGCTGATCTTCTGCTAACAAAAGCAGGCATTCGCTAAATAAATGCGAGCATCGAACCCGAACTCCGTATCAACTGAAGCTAATCTTCTGCTATCCAAAGCAGGCACTCGCTAAATAAAAGCGAGCATCGAACCCGAAGGCGCGATCAACCAAAGATGATCTTCTACTAACCAAAGCAGGCATTCGCTAAATAAAAGCGAGCGTCGAACCCAAAGGCCGGATCAACCGAAGATGATCTTCTGCTAACCAAAGAAAGCATTCGCTAAATAAAAGCGAGCATCGAACCCGAAGGCCCAATCAACCGAAGATGATCTTATGCTAATCTAAGGAGGCATTCGCTAAATAAGAGTGAGTATCGAACCCGAAGGCCGGATCAACCGAAGCTAATATTCTGCTAACCAAAGCAAGCATTTGCTAAATAAAAGCGAGCATCAAACCCAAAGGCCGGATCAACCGAAGCTGATCTTCTGCTAAGCAAAGCAAGCATTCGCTAAATAAAAGCGAGCGTCGAACCCGAAGGCCCGATCAACCGAAGCTGATCTTCTGCTATTCAAAGCAGGCATTCGCTAAATAAAAGCGAGCATCGAACCCCAAGGCCTGATCAACCGAAGCTGATCTTTTGCTAATCTAAGCAGGCATTTGCTAAATAAAAGCGAGCATCGAACCAAAAGATCGGATGAACCGAGGCTGATCTTCTGCTATCCAAAGCAGGCATTCGCGAAATAAAAGCGAGCATCAAGCCCAAAGGCCCGATAGACCAAAGCTGATCTTCTGCTACCCAAAGCAGGCATTTGCTAAATAAAAGCGAGCATCGAACCCGAAGGCCGGATAAACCGAAGCTAATCTTATGCTATCCAAAGCAGGCATTTGCTAAATAAAAGCGAGCATCAAACCTGAAGGCCGGATTAACCGAAGCTGATATTATGCTAACCAAAGCAGGCATTCACTAATTATAACCTAGAATCGAACCCGAAGGCCGGATCAACCGAAGCTGAACTTCTGCTAATCTAAGCAGGCATTCCCTAAATAAAAGCGAGCATCGAACCTGGAGGCCGGATCAACTAAAGCTGATCTTGTGCTCCTCGAAGCAGGCATTCGCTAAATAAAAGCGAGCATCAAACTCAAAGGCGGGATCAACCCAAGCTGATCTTCTGCTAACCAAAGAAGGCATTCGCTAAATAAAAGCGAGCATCAAACCTGAAGGCCGGATCAACCGAACCTGATCTTATGCTATCCAAAGCAGGCATTCGCTAATTAAAAGGGAGCATCGAACTCGAAGGCCTAATCAATCGAAGCTTATCTTCTTCTAATCTAAGCAGGCATTCGCTAAATAAAAGCGAGCATCGAACCCGAAGGCCGGATAAACCGAAGCTGATCTTCTGCTATCCAAAGCAGACATTCGCTAAATAAAAGCGAGCATAGAACCCGATGTCCCGATCAACCGAAGCTGATCTTCTGCTAACCAAAGCAGGCATTCGCTAAATAAAAGCGAGCATCGAACCTAAAGGCCGGATCAACCGAAGCTGATCTTATGCTAACCAAAGCAAGCATTCACTAAATAAAAGCGAGCATCGAACCCGAAGGCCCGATCAACCGAAGCTGATGTTTTGCTAATCTAAGCAGGCATTCGCTAAATAAAAGCGAGCATCGAACCCGAAGGCCGGATCAACCGAAGCTGATCTTCTGCTAACCAAACCTAGCATTCGCTAAATAAAAGCGAGCATCGAACCCAAAGGAGGGATCAACCGAAGCTGATCTTCTGCTCCTCGAAGCAGGCATTCTATAAATAAAAGCGAGCATCAAACCCGAAGGCCGGATCAACCGAAGCTGATCTTCTGCTAACCAAAGTAGGCATTCGCTGAATAAAAGGGAGCATCGAACCCGAAGGCCCGATTAGTCGAAGCTGATCTTCTGCTATCCAAAGCAGGCATTTGCTAAATAAAAGTGAGCATCGAACCCCAAGGCCCGATCAAACGAAGTTGATCTTCTGCTAATCTAAGCAGGCATTCGCTAATTAAAAGCGAGCATCGAACCCAACGGCCGGATGAACCGAAGCTGATCTTCTGCTATCCAAAGCAGGAATTCGCTAAATAAAAGCGTGCATCAAACTCGAAGGCCCGATAAACCGAAGCTGATCTTCTGCTAACCAAAGCAGGCATTCGCTAAATAAAAGCGAGCATCGAACCCGAAGGCCGGATCAACCGAAGTTGATCTTCTGCTATCCAAAGCAATCATTCGCTAAATAAAAGCGAGCATCGAACCCTAACGCCGGATCAACCGAAGCTGATATTCTACTAACCAAAGCAGGCATTCGCTAAATAAAAGCGAGCATCGAACTCGTAGGCCGGATCAACCGAAGCTGATCTTCTGCTATCCAAAGCAGGCCTTCGCTAAATAAAAGCGAGCATCGAACCCGAAGGCCGGATCAACCGAAGCTGATCTTCTGCAAAGCAAAGCAGGCAATCGCTAAATAAAAGCGAGTATCGAACCCAAAGGCGGGATCAACCGAAGCTGATCTTCTGCTACTCAAAGCAGGCATTCGCTAAATAAAAGCGAGCATCAAAGTCGAAGGCCCGATAAACCGAAGTTGATCTTCTGCTAACCAAAGCAGGCATTCGCTAAATAAAAGCGAGCATCGAACCCGAAGGCCGGATCAACCGAAGTTGATCTTCTGCTATCCAAAGCAATCATTCGCTAAATAAAAGCGAGCATCGAACCCTAAGGTCGGATCAACCGAAGCTGATATTCTGCTAACCAAAGCAAGCATTCGCTAAATAAAAGCGAGCATCAAACCCGAAGGTCGGATCAACCGAAGCTGATCTTCTGCTATCCAAAGCAGGCATTCGCTAAATAAAAGCGAGCATCGAACCCGGTGGCCGGATGAACCGAAGCTGATCTTCTGCAAAGCAAAGCAGGAATTCGCTAAATAAAAGCGAGTATCGAACCTAAAGGCGGGATCAACCGAAGCTGATCTTCTGCTCCTCGAAGCAGGCATTCTCTAAATAAAAGCGAGCATCAAACCCGAAGGGCAGATCAACCGAAGCTGATCTTCTACTAATCTAAGCAGGCATTCACTAAATTAAAGCGAGCATCGAACCTGAAGGCCGGATCAACCGAAGCTGATCTTCTGCTATCCAAAGCAGGCATTCGCTAAATAAAAGCGAGCATCAAACCCGAAGGCCCGATAAACCGAAGCTGATCTTCTGCTAACCAAAGCACGCATTGGCTAAATAAAAGCGAGCATCAAACCTGAAGGCCGGATCAACCGAAGCTAAACTTCTGCTATCCAAAGCAGGCATTCGCTAAATAAAAGCGAGCATCGAACCCGAAAGCCCGATCAACCGAAGCTGATCTTCTGCTAACCAAAGCAAGCATTCGCTAAATAAAAGCGAGCATCGAACCCGAAGGCCCGATCAACCAAAGCTGTTCTTCTGCTAATCTAAGCAGGCATTCGCTAAATAAAAGCGAGCATCGAACTCGAAAGCCGAATCAACCGAAGCTGATCTTCTGCTAACCAAACCAAGCATTCGCTAAATAAAAGCGAGCATCGAACCTAAAGGCGGGACCAACAGAAGCTGATCTTCTGCTCCTCGAAGCAGGCATTCTCTAAATAAAAGCGAGCATCAAACCCGAAGGCCGGATAAACCGAAGCTGATCTTCTGCTAACCAAAGCAGGCATTCGCTGAATAAAAGTGAGCATCGAACCTGAAGTCCCGATCAGTCGAAGCTGATCTTCTGCTATCCAAAGCAGGCATTCGCTAAATAAAAGCGAGCATCGAACCCCAAGGCCCGATCAACCGAAGCTGATCTTCTGCTAATCTAAGCAGGCATTCGCTAATTAAAAGCAAGCATCGAACCCATCGGCCGGATGAAACGAAGCTGATCTTCTGCTATCCAAAGCAGGCATTCGCTAAATAAAAGCGAGCATCAAACTCGAAGGCCCGATAAACAGAAGCTGATCTTCTGATAACCAAAGCAGGCATTCGTTAATTAAAAGCGAGCATCGAACCCGAAGGCCGGATCAACCGAAGCTAATCTTATGCTATCCAAAGATGGCATTCGCTAAATAAAAGCGAGCATCGAAACCCAAGGCCGGATCAACCGAAGCTGATCTTATGCTAACCAAAGCAGGCATTCACTAAATAAAAGCGAGCATCGAACCTGGAGGCCGGATCAACTGAAGCTGGTCTTCTGCTCCTCGAAGCTGGCATTCTCTAAATAAAAGCGAGCATCAAACTCGAAGGCCTGATAAACCGAAGTTGATCTTCTGCTAACCAAAGCAAGCATTCGCTAAATAAAAGCGAGCATCGAAACCGAAGGCCGGATCAACCGAAGTTGATCTTCTACTATCCAAAGCAATCATTCGCTAAATAAAAGCGAGCATCGAACCCTAAGGCCGGATCAACCGAAGCTGATATTCTGCTAACCAAAGCAGGCATTCGCTAAATAAAAGCGAGCATCGAACCCGAAGGCCGGATCAACCGAAGCTAATCTTCTGCTATCCAAAGCAGGCATTCGCTAAATAAAAGCGAGCATCGAACCCGAAGGCCGAATCAACCGAAGCTGATCTTCTGCAAAGCAAAGCAGGCATTCGCTAAATAAAAGCGAGTATCAAACCCAAAGGAGGGACCAACCGAAGCTGATCTTCTACTCCTCGAAGCAGGCATTCTCTAAAGAAAAGCGAGCATCAAACCCGAAGGCCGGATCAAGCGAAGCTGATCTTCTGCTAACCAAAGTAGGCATTCGCTGAATAAAAGCAGGCATCAAACTCAAAGGCTGTATCAACCGAAGCTGATCTTCTGCTAATCAAAGCAGGCATTCGCTAAATAAAAGCGAGCATCAAACCTGAAGGCCAGATCAACCAAAGCTGATCTTCTGCTATCAAAAGCAGGCATTCGCTAAATAAAAGCGAGCATCAAACCCGAAGGCCGGATCAACCGAAGCTGATCTTCTGCTAACCAAAGCAGGCATTCTCTAAATTAAAGCGAGCATCAAACTTGAAGGCCGGATCAACCGAAGCTGATCTTCTGCTATCAAAAGCAGGCATTCGCTAAATAAAAGCGAGCATCAAACCCGAAGGCCGGATCAACCGAAGCTGATCTTCTGCTATCCAAAGTAGGCATTCGCTAATTAAAAGCGAGCATCAAACCCGAAGGCCTAATCAATAGAAGCTTATCTTCTACTAATCTAAGCAGGCATTCACTAAATTAAAGCGAGCATCGAACCCGAAGGCCGGATCAACCGAAGCTGATCGTCTGCTATCCAAAGCAGGCATTCGCTAAATAAAAGCGAGCATCAAACCCGAAGGCCCGATAAACCGAAGCTGATCTTCTGCTAACCAAAGCACGCATTGTCTAAATAAAAGCGTGCATCGAACCTGAAGGCCGAATCAACCGAAGCTAATCTTCTGCTATCTAAAGCAGGCATTCGCTAAATAAAAGCGAGCATCGAACCCGAAGGCCCGATCAACCGAAGCTCATCTTCTGCTAACCAAAGCAAGCATTCGGTAAATAAAAGCGAGCATCAAACCCGAAGGCCCGATCAACCAAAGCTGATCTTCTGATAACCAAAGCAGGCATTCGCAAATTAAAAGCGAGCATCGAACCCGAAGGCCGGATCAAACGAAGCTGATCTTCTGCTAACCAAAGTAGGCATTCGCTGAATAAAAGCAGGCATCAAACTCAAAGGCTGTATCAACCGAAGCTGATCTTCTGCTAATCAAAGCAGGCATTCGCTAAATAAAAGCGAGCATCAAACCTGAAGGCCAGATCAACCAAAGCTGATCTTCTGCTATCAAAAGCAGGCATTCGCTAAATAAAAGCGAGCATCAAACCCGAAGGCCGGATCAACCGAAGCTGATCTTCTGCTAACCGAAGCAGGCATTCTCTAAATTAAAGCGAGCATCAAACTTGAAGGCCGGATCAACCGAAGCTGATCTTCTGCTATCAAAAGCAGGCATTCGCTAAATAAAAGCGAGCATCAAACCCGAAGGCCGGATCAACCGAAGCTGATCTTCTGCTATCCAAAGTAGGCATTCGCTAATTAAAAGCGAGCATCAAACCCGAAGGCCTAATCAATAGAAGCTTATCTTCTACTAATCTAAGCAGGCATTCACTAAATTAAAGCGAGCATCGAACCCGAAGGCCGGATCAACCGAAGCTGATCGTCTGCTATCCAAAGCAGGCATTCGCTAAATAAAAGCGAGCATCAAACCCGAAGGCCCGATAAACCGAAGCTGATCTTCTGCTAACCAAAGCACGCATTGTCTAAATAAAAGCGTGCATCGAACCTGAAGGCCGAATCAACCGAAGCTAATCTTCTGCTATCTAAAGCAGGCATTCGCTAAATAAAAGCGAGCATCGAACCCGAAGGCCCGATCAACCGAAGCTCATCTTCTGCTAACCAAAGCAAGCATTCGGTAAATAAAAGCGAGCATCAAACCCGAAGGCCCGATCAACCAAAGCTGATCTTCTGATAACCAAAGCAGGCATTCGCAAATTAAAAGCGAGCATCGAACCCGAAGGCCGGATCAACCGAAACTAATCTTATGCTATCCAAAGCAGGCATTCGCTAAATAAAAGTGAGCATCGAACCCCAAGGCCGGATCAACCAAAGCTGATCTTATGCTAACCAAAGCAGGCATTCACTAAATATAAGCGAGAATCGAACCCGAAGGCCGGATCAACTGAAGCTGAACTTCTGCTAATCTAAGCAGGCATTCGCTAAATAAAAGCGAGCATCGAACCTGGAGGCCGGATCAACTGAAGCTGATCTTCTGCTCCTCGAAGCTGGCATTCGCTAAATAAAAGCGAGCATCAAACTCAAAGGCTGGATCAACCGAAGCTGATCTTCTGCTAATCAAAGCAGGCATTCGCTAAATAAAAGCGAGCATCAAACCCGAAGGCCGGATCAACCGAAGCTGATCTTCTGCTATCAAAAGCAGGCATTCGCTAAATAAAAGCGAGCATCAAACCCGAAAGCCGGATCAACCGAAGCTGATCTTCTGCTAACCAAAGCAGGCATTCGCTGAATAAAAGCGAGCATCGAACCCGAAGGCCCGATCAGTCGAAGCTGATCTTCTGCTATCCAAAGCAGGCATTCGCTAAATAAAAGCGAGCATCGAACCCCAAGGCCCGATCAACCGAAGCAGGCATTCGCTAATTAAAAGCGAGCATCGAACCCAATAGCTGGATGAAACGAAGCTGATCTTCTGCTATCCAAAGCAGGCATTCGCTAAATAAAAGCGAACATAAAACTCGAAGGCCCGATCAACCGAAGTTGATCTTCTGCTAATCTAAGCAGGCATTCACTAAATAAAAGCGAGCATCGAACCTGAAAGTCGGATCAACCGAAGCTAATCTTATGCTATCAAAAGCAGGCATTCGCTAAATAAAAGCGAGCATCGAACCTCATTGCCGGATCAACCGAAGCTGATCTTATGTTAACCAAAGCAGACATTCACTAAATATAAGCGAGAATCGAACCCGAAGGCCGGATCAACCAAAGCTGAACTTCTGCTAATCTAAGCAGGCATTCGCTAAATAAAAGCGAGCATCGAACCCGAAGGCGGGATCAACCGAAGCTGATCTTCTGCAAAGCAAAGCAGGCATTCGCTAAATAAAAGCGAGTATCGAACCCAAAGGCGGGACCAACCGAAGCTGATCTTCTACTCCTCGAAGCAGGAATTCTCTAAATAAAAGCGAGCATCAAACCCGAAGGCCGGATCAACCGAAGCTGATCTTCTGCTAACCAAAGTAGGCATTCGCTGAATAAAAGCGGGCATCAAACTCAAAGGCTGTATCAACCGAAGCTGATCTTCTGCTAATCAAAGCAGGCATTCGCTAAATAAAAGCGAGCATCAAACCTGAAGGCCATATCAACCGAAGCTGATCTTCTGCTATCAAAAGCAGGCATTCGCTAAATAACAGCGAGCATCAAACCCGAAGGCCGGATCAACCGAAGCTGATCTTCTGCTATCCAAAGCATGCATTCTCTAAATTAAAGCGAGCATCAAACCTGAAGGCCGGATCAACCGAAGCTGATCTTCTGCTATCAAAAGCAGGCATTCGCTAAATAAAAGCGAGCATCAAACCCGAAGGCCGGATCAACCGAAGCTGATCTTCTGCTATCCAAAGCAGGCATTCGCTAATTAAAAGCGAGCATCAAACCCGAAGGCCTAATCAATAGAAGCTTATCTTCTACTAATCTAAGCAGGCATTCACTAAATTAGAGCGAGCATCGAACCCGAAGGCCGGATCAACCGAAGCTGATCTTCTGCTATCCAAAGAAGGCATTCGCTAAATAAAAGCGAGCATCAAACCCGAAGGCCCGATAAACCGAAGCTGATCTTCTGCTAACCAAAGCACGCATTGGCTAAATAAAAGCGAGCATCTAACCCGAAGGCCGGATCAACCGAAGCTAATCTTCTGCTATCCAAAGCAGGCATTCGCTAAATAAAAGCGAGCATCGAACCCGAAGGCCCGATCAACCGAAGCTCATCTTTTGCTAACCAAAGCAAGCATTCGGTAAATAAAAGCGAGCATCAAACCCGAAGGCCCGATCAACCGAAGCTGGTCTTTTGCTAATCTAAGCAGGCATTCGCTAAATAAAAGCGAGCATCGAACCCGAAAACTGGATCAACAGAAGCTGATCTTCTGCTAACCAAACCAAGCATTCGCTAAATAAATGCGAGCATCGAACCCAAAGGCGGGATCAACCGAAGCTGATCTTCTGCTCCTCGAAGCAGGCACTCTCTAAATAAAAGCGAGCATCAAACCCGAAGGCCGGATCAACAGAAGCTGATCTTCTGCTAACCAAAGCAGGCATTCGCTGAATAAAAGTGAGCATCGAACCCGAAGGCCCGATCAGTCGAAGCTGATCTTCTACTATCCAAAGTAGGCATTCGCTAAATAAAAGCGAGCATCGAACCCCAAGGCCTTATCAACCGAAGCTGATCTTCTACTAATCTAAGCAGGCATTCGCTAATTAAAAGCGAGCATCGAACCCATCGGCCGGATGAAACGAAGCTGATCTTCTGCTATCCAAAGCAGGCATTCGCTAAATAAAAGCGAGCATCAAACTCGAAGGCCCGATAAACCGAAGCTGATCTTCTGATAACCAAAGAAGGCATTCGCTAATTAAAAGCGAGCATCGAACCCGAAGGCCGGATCAACCGAAACTAATCTTATGCTATCCAAAGCAGGCATTCGCTAAATAAAAGCGAGCATCGAACCCCAAGGCCGAATCAACCGAAGCTGATCTTATGCTAACCAAAGCAGGCATTCACTAAATATAAGCGAGAATCGAACCCGAAGGCCGGATCAACCGAAGCTGAACTTCTGCTAATCTAAGCAGGCATTCGCTAAATAAAAGCGAGCATCGAACCTGGAGGCCGGATCAACTGAAGCTGATCTTCTGCTCCTCGAAGCTGGCATTCGCTAAATAAAAGCGAGCATCAAACTCAAAGGATGGATCAACCGAAGCTGATCTTCTGCTAATCAAAGCAGGCATTCGCTAAATAAAAGCGAGCATCAAACCCGAAGGCCGGATCAACCGAAGCTGATCTTCTACTATCAAAAGCAGGCATTCGCTAAATAAAAGCGAGCATCAAACCCGAAGGCCGGATCAAACGAAGCTGATCTTCTGCTAACCAAAGCAGGCATTCTCTAAATTAAAGCGAGCATCAAACCTGAAGGCCGGATCAACCGAACCTGATCTTATGCTATCCAAAGCAGGCATTCGCTAATTAAAAGCGAGCATCGAACCCGAAGGCCTAATCAATCGAAGCTTATCTTCTGCTAATCTAAGCAGGCATTCACTAAATTAAAGCGAGCATCGAACCCGAAGGCCGGATAACCCGAAGCTGATCTTCTGCTATCCAAAGCAGGCATTCGCTAAATAAAAGCGAGCATCAAACCCGAAGGCCGGATCAACCGAAGCTGATCTTCTGCTAACCAAAGCAGTCATTCGCTGAATAAAAGCGAGCATCGAACCCGAAGGCCCGATGAGTCGAAGCTGATCTTCTGCTATCTAAAGCAGGCATTCGCTAAATAAAAGCGAGCATCGAACCCATCAGCCGGATGAAACGAAGCTGATCTTCTGCTATCCAAAGCAGGCATTCGCTAAATAAAAGCGAGCATAAAACTCGAAGGCCCGATCAACCGAAGCTGATCTTCTGCTAATCTAAGCAGGCATTCACTAAATAAAAGCGAGCATCGAACCCGAAAGCCGGATCAACCGAAGCTAATCTTATGCTATCCAAAGCAGGCATTCACTAAATAAAAGCGAGCATCGAACCTCATTGCCGGATCAACCGAAGCTGATCTTATGTTAACCAAAGCAGGCATTCACTAAATATAAGCGAGAATCGAACCCGAAAGCCGGATCAACCGAAGTTGAACTTCTGCTAATCTAAGCAGGCATTCGCTAAATAAAAGCGAGCACCAAACCCGAAGGCCGGATCAACCGAAGCTGATCTTCTGCTATCAAAAGCAGGCATTAGCTAAATAAAAGCGAGCATCAAACCCGAAGGCCAGATCAACCGGAGCCGATCTTCTGCTAACCAAAGCAGGCATTCTCTAAATTAAAGCGAGCATCAAACCTGAAGGCCGGATCAACCAAACCTGATCTTATGCTATCCAAAGCAGGCATTCGCTAATTAAAAGCGAGCATCGAACCCGAAGGCCGGATCAACCGAAGCGGATCTTCTGCTAAGCAAACAAGGCATTCGCTAAATAAAAGCGAGCATCGAACCAAAAGGCGGGATCACCCGAAGCTGATCTTCTGCTCCTCGAAGCAGGCATTCTCTAAATAAAAGCGAGTATCAAACCCGAAGGCCGGATCAACCGAAGCTGATCTTCTGCTAACCAAAGTAGGCATTCGCTGAATAAAAGCAAGCATCGAACCCGAAGGCCCGATCAGTCGAAGCTGATCTTCTGCTATCCAAAGCAGGCATTCACTAAATAAAAGCGAGCATCGAACCCCAAGGCCCGATCAACCGAAGCTGATATTCTGCTAATCTAAGGAGGCATTCGCTAATTAAAAGCGAGCATCGAACCTTACGGCCGGATGAAACGAAGCTGATCTTCTGCTATCCAAAGCAGGCATTCGCTAAATAAAAGCGAGCATCAAACTCGAAGGCCCGATAAACCGAAGTTGATCTTCTGATAACCAAAGCATGCATTCGCTAAATAAAAGCGAGCATCGAACCCGAAGGCCGGATCAACCGAAGTTGATCTTCTGCTAACCAAAGCAGGCATTCTCTAAATTAAAGCGAGCATCAAACCTGAAGGCCGGATCAACCGAAGCTGATCTTCTGCTCCTCGAAGCAGGCATTCGCTAAATAAAAGCGAGCATCAAACTCGAAGGCCCGATAAACCGAAGTTGATCTTCTGCTAACCAAAGCAGGCATTCGCTAAATAAAAGCGAGCATCGAAACCGAAGGCCATATCAACCGAAGTTGATCTTCTACTATCCAAAGCAATCATTCGCTAAATAAAAGAGAGCATCGAACCCTAAGGCCGGATCAACCGAAGCTGATATTCTGCTAACCAAAGCAGGCATTCGCTAAATAAAAGCGAGCATCGAACCCGAAGGCCGGATCAACCGAAGCTAATCTTCTGCTATCCAAAGCAGGCATTCGCTAAATAAAAGCCAGCATCGAACCCGAAGGCCGGATCAACCGAAGCTGATCTTCTGCAAAGCAAAGCAGGCATTCGCTAAATAAAAGCGAGTATCGAACCCAAAGGCGGGACCAACCGAAGCTGATCTTCTACTCCTCGAAGCAGGCATTCTCTAAATAAAAGCGAGCATCAAACCCGAAGGCCGGATTAAGCGAAGCTGATCTTCTGCTAACCAAAGTAGGCATTCGCTGAATAAAAGCGGGCATCAAACTCAAAGGCTGTATCAACCGAAGCTGATCTTCTGCTAATAAAAGCAGGCATTCGCTAAATAAAAGCGAGCATCAAACCTGAAGGCCAGATCAACCAAAGTTGATCTTCTGCTATCAAAAGCAGGCATTCGCTAAATAAAAGCGAGCATCAAACCCGAAGGCCGGATCAACCGAAGCTGATCTTCTGCTAACCAAAGCAGGCATTCTCTAAATTAAAGCGAGCATCAAACCTGAAGGCCGGATCAACCGAAGCTGATCTTCTGCTATCAAAAGCAGGCATTCGCTAAATAAAAGCGAGCATCAAACCCGAAGGCCGGATCAACCGAAGCTGATCTTCTGCTATCCAAAGCAGGCATTCGCTAATTAAAAGCGAGCATCAAACCCGAAGGCCTAATCAATAGAAGCTTATCTTCTACTAATCTAAGCAGGCATTCACTAAATTAAAGCGAGCATCGAACCCGAAGGCCAGATCAACCGAAGCTGATCGTCTGCTATCCAAAGTAGGCATTCGCTAAATAAAAGCGAGCATCAAACCCGAAGGCCGGATCAACCGAAGCCGATCTTCTGCTAACCAAAGCAGGCATTCTCTAAATTAAAGCGAGCATCAAACCTGAAGGCCGGATCAACCAAACCTGATCTTATGCTATCCAAAGCAGGCATTCTCTAATTAAAAGCGAGCATCGAACCCGAAGGCCTAATCAATCGAAGCTTATCTTCTGCTAATCTAAGCAGGTATTCACTAAATTAAAGCGAGCATCGAACCCGAAGGCCGGATCAACCGAAGCTGATCTTCTGTTATCCAAAGCAGGCATTCGCCAAATAAAAGTGAGCATCAAACCCGAAGGCCCGATAAACCGAAGCTGATCTTCTGCTAACCAAAGCACGCATTGGCTAAAAAAAAGCGAGCGTCGAACCCGAAGGCCGGATTAACCGAAGTTAATCTTCTGCTATCCAAAGCAGGCATTCGCTAAATAGAAGCAAGCATCGAACCCGAAGGCCGGATCAACCGAAGCTGATCTTCTGCTAACCAAAGCAAGCATTCGCTAAATAAAAGCGAGCATCGAACCCAAAGGCCGGATCAACCGAAGCTGATCTTCTGCTAATCTAAGCAGGCATTCGCTAAATAAAAGCGAGCATCGAACCCGAAGGCCGGATCAACCGAAGCGGATCTTCTGCTAAGCAAACAAGGCATTCGCTAAATAAAAGCGAGCATCGAACCAAAAGGCGGGATCACCCGAAGCTGATCTTCTGCTCCTCGAAGCAGGCATTCTCTAAATAAAAGCGAGTATCAAACCCGAAGGCCGGATTAACCGAAGCTGATCTTCTGCTAACCAAAGTAGGCATTCGCTAAATAAAAGCAAGCATCGAACCCGAAGGCCCGATCAGTCGAAGCTGATCTTCTGCTATCCAAAGCAGGCATTCACTAAATAAAAGCGAGCATCGAACCCCAAGGCCCGATCAACCGAAGCTGATATTCTTCTAATCTAAGGAGGCATTCGCTAATTAAAAGCGAGCATCGAACCTTACGGCCGGATGAAACGAAGCTGATCTTCTACTATCCAAAGCAGGCATTCGCTAAATAAAAGCGAGCATCAAACTCGAAGGCCCGATAAACCGAAGCTGATCTTCTGATAACCAAAGCAGGCATTCGCTAAATAAAAGCGAGCATCGAACCCGAAGGCCAGATCAACCGAAGTTGATCTTCTGCTAACCAAAGCAGGCATTCGCTAAATAAAAGCGAGCATCGAAACCGAAGGTCGGATCAACCGAAGTTGATCTTCTACTATCCAAAGCAATCATTCGCTAAATAAAAGCGAGCATCGAACCCTAAGGCCGGATCAACCGAAGCTGGTATTCTGCTAACCAAAGCAGGCATTAGCTAAATAAAAGCGAGCATCGAACCCGAAGGCCGGATCAACCGAAGCTAATCTTCTGCTATCCAAAGCAGGCATTCGCTAAATAAAAGCGAGCATCGAACCCGAAGGCCGGATCAACCGAAGCTAATCTTCTGCAAAGCAAAGCAGGCATTCGCTAAATAAAAGCGAGTATCGAACCCAAAGGCGGGACCAACCGAAGCTGATCTTCTACTCCTCGAAGCAGGCATTCTCTAAATAAAAGCGAGCATCAAACCCGAAGGCCGGATCAAGCGAAGCTGATCTTCTGCTAACCAAAGTATGCATTCGCTGAATAAAAGCGGGCATCAAACTCAAAGGCTGTATCAACCGAAGCTGATCTTCTGCTAATCAAAGCAGGCATTCGCTAAATAAAAGCGAGCATCAAACCTGAAGGCCAGATCAACCAAGGCTGATCTTCTGCTATCAAAAGCAGGCATTCGCTAAATAAAAGCGAGCATCAAACCCAAAGGCCGGATCAACCGAAGCTGATCTTCTGCTAACCAAAGCAGGCATTCTCTAAATTAAAGCGAGCATCAAACCTGAAGGCCGGATCAACCGAAGCTGATCTTCTGCTATCAAAAGCAGGCATTCGCTAAATAAAAGTGAGCATCAAACCCGAAGGCCGGATCAACCGAAGCTGATCTTCTGCTATCCAAAGCAGGCATTCGCTAATTAAAAGCGAGCATCAAACCCGAAGGCCTAATCAATAGAAGCTTATCTTCTACTAATCTAAGCAGGCATTCACTAAATTAAAGCGAGCATCGAACCCGAAGGCCGGATCAACCGAAGCTGATCGTCTGCTATCCAAAGCAGGCATTCGCTAAATAAAAGCAAGCATCAAACCCGAAGGCCCGATAAAGCGAAGCTGATCTTCTGCTAACCAAAGCACGCATTGTCTAAATAAAAGCGAGCATCGAACCTGAAGGCCGAATCAACCGAAGCTAATCTTCTGCTATCTAAAGCAGGCATTCGCTAAATAAAAGCGAGCATCGAACCCGAAGGCCCGATCAACCGAAGCTCATCTTCTGCTAACCAAAGCAAGCATTCGGTAAATAAAAGCGAGCATCAAACCCGAAGGCCCGATCAACCAAAGCTGATCTTCTGCTAATCTAAGCAGGCATTCGCTAAATAAAAGCGAGCATCGAACCCAAAGGCGGGATCAACCGAAGCTGATCTTCTGCTCCTCGAAGCAGGCATTCTCTAAATAAAAGCGAGCATCAAACCCGAAGGCCGGATCAACCAAAGCTGATCTTCTGCTAACCAAAGCAGGCATTCGCTGAATAAAAGTGAGCATCGAACCCGAAGGCCCAATCAGTCGAAGCTGATCTTCTGCTATCCAAAGCAGGCATTCGCTAAATAAAAGCGAGCATCGAACCCCAAGGCCTGATCAATCGAAGCTGATCTTCTACTAATCTAAGCAGGCATTCGCTAATTAAAAGCGAGCATCGAACCCATCGCCCGGATGAAACGAAGCTGATCTTCTGCTATCCAAAGCAGGCATTCGCTAAATAAAAGCGAGCATCAAACTCGAAGGCCCGATAAACCGAAGCTGATCTTCTGATAACCAAAGCAGGCATTCCCTAATTAAAAGCGAGCATCGAACCCGAAGGCCGGATCAACCGAAACTAATCTTATGCTATCCAAAGCAGGCATTCGCTAAATAAAAGTGAGCATCGAACCCCAAGGCCTGATCAACCGAAGCTGATCTTATGCTAACCAAAGCAGGCATTCACTAAATATAAGCGAGAATCGAACCCGAAGGCCGGATCAACTGAAGCTGAACTTCTGCTAATCTAAGCAGGCATTCGCTAAATAAAAGCGAGCATCAAACTCAAAGGCTGGATCAACCGAAGCTGATCTTCTGCTAATCAAAGCAGGCATTCGCTAAATAAAAGCGAGCATCAAACCCGAAGGCCGGATCAACCGAAGCTGATCTTCTGCTAACCAAAGCAGGCATTCTCTAAATTAAAGCGAGCATCAAACTTGAAGGCCGGATCAACCGAACCTGATCTGATGTTATCCAAAGCAGGCATTCGCTAATTAAAAACGAGGATCAAACCCGAAGGCCTAATCAATCGAAGCTTATCTTCTGCTAATCTAAGCAGGCATTCACTAAATTAAAGAGAGCATCGAACCCGAAGGCCGGATCAACCGAAGCTGATCTTCTGCTCTCCAAAGCAGGCATTCGCTAAATAAAAGCGAGCATCAAACCCGAAGGCAGGATCAACCGAAGTTGATCTTCTGCTAACCAAAGCAGGCATTCGCTGAATAAAAGCGAGCATCGAACCCGAAGGCCCGATCAGTCGAAGCTGATCTTCTGCTATCCAAAGCAGGCATTCGCTAAATAAAAGCGAGCATCGAACCCCAAGGCCCGATCAACCGAAGCTGATCTTCTGCTAATCTAAGCAGGCATTCGCTAATTAAAAGCGAGCATCGAACCCAACAGCTGGATGAAACGAAGCTGATCTTCTGCTATCCAAAGCAGGCATTCGCTAAATAAAAGCGAACATAAAACTCGAAGGCCCGATCAACCGAAGCTGATCTTCTGCTAATCTAAGCAGGCATTCACTAAATAAAAGCGAGCATCGAACCTGAAAGTCGGATCAACCGAAGCTAATCTTATGCTATCAAAAGCAGGCATTCGCTAAATAAAAGCGAGCATCGAACCTCATTGCCGGATCAACCGAAGCTGATCTTATGTTAACCAAAGCAGACATTCACTAAATATAAGCGAGAATCGAACCCGAAGGCCAGATCAACCGAAGCTGAACTTCTGCTAATCTAAGCAGGCATTCGCTAAATAAAAGCGAGCATCGAACCCGAAGGCGGGATCAACCGAAGCTGATCTTCTGCAAAGCAAAGCAGGCATTCGCTAAATAAAAGCGAGTATCGAACCCAAAGGCGGGACCAACCGAAGCTGATCTTCTACTCCTCAAAGCAGGAATTCTCTAAATAAAAGCGAGCATCAAACCCGAAGGCCGGATCAACCGAAGCTGATCTTCTGCTAACCAAAGTAGGCATTCGCTGAATAAAAGCGGGCATCAAACTCAAAGGCTGTATCAACTGAAGCTGATCTTCTGCTAATCAAAGCAGGCATTCGCTAAATAAAAGCGAGCATCAAACCTGAAGGCAATATCAACCGAAGCTGATCTTCTGCTATCAAAAGCAGGCATTCGCTAAATAAAAGCGAGCATCAAACCCGAAGGCCGGATCAACCGAAGCTGATCTTCTGCTATCCAAAGCATGCATTCTCTAAATTAAAGCGAGCATCAAACCTGAAGGCCGGATCAACCGAAGCTGATCTTCTGCTATCAAAAGCAGGCATTCGCTAAATAAAAGCGAGCATCAAACCCGAAGGCCGGATCAACCGAAGCTGATCTTCTGCTATCCAAAGCAGGCATTCGCTAATTAAAAGCGAGCATCAAACCTGAAGGCCTAATCAATAGAAGCTTATCTTCTACTAATCTAAGCAGGCATTCACTAAATTAGAGCGAGCATCGAACCCGAAGGCCGGATCAACCGAAGCTGATCTTCTGCTATCCAAAGAAGGCATTCGCTAAATAAAAGCGAGCATCAAACCCGAAGGCCCGATAAACCGAAGCTGATCTTCTGCTAACCAAAGCACGCATTGGCTAAATAAAAGCGAGCATCTAACCCGAAGGCCGGATCAACCGAAGCTAATCTTCTGCTATCCAAAGCAGGCATTCGCTAAATAAAAGCGAGCATCGAACCCGAAGGCCCGATCAACCGAAGCTCATCTTTTGATAACCAAAGCAAGCATTCGGTAAATAAAAGCGAGCATCGAACCCGAAGGCCCGATCAACCGAAGCTGGTCTTTTGCTAATCTAAGCAGGTATTCGCTAAATAAAAGCGAGCATCGAACCCGAGAACTGGATCAACCGAAGCTGATCTTCTGCTAACCAAACCAAGCATTCGCTAAATAAATGCGAGCATCGAACCCAAAGGCGGGATCAACCGAAGCTGATCTTCTGCTCCTCGAAGCAGGCATTCTCTAAATAAAAGCGAGCATCAAACCCGAAGGCCGGATCAACCGAAGCTGATCTTCTGCTAACCAAAGCAAGCATTCGCTGAATAAAAGTGAGCATCGAACCCGAAGGCCCGATCAGTCGAAGCTGATCTTCTGCTATCCAAAGTAGGCATTCGCTAAATAAAGGCGAGCATCGAACCCCAAGGCCTTATCAACCGAAGCTGATCTTCTACTAATCTAAGCAGGCATTCGCTAATTAAAAGCGAGCATCGAACCCATCGGCCGGATGAAACGAAGCTGATCTACTGCTATCCAAAGCAGGCATTTTCTAAATAAAAGCGAGCATCAAACTCGAAGGCCCGATAAACCGAAGCTGATCTTCTGATAACTAAAGCAGGCATTCGCTAATTAAAAGCGAGCATCGAACCCGAAGGCCGGATCAACCGAAACTAATCTTATGCTATCCAAAGCAGGCATTCGCTAAATAAAAGCGAGCATCGTACCCCAAGGCCGGATCAACCGAAGCTGATCTTATGCTAACCAAAGCAGGCATTCACTAAATTTAAGCGAGAATCGAACCCGAAGGCCGGATCAACCGAAGCTGAACTTCTGCTAATCTAAGCAGGCATTCGCTAAATAAAAGCGAGCATCGAACCTGGAGGCCGGATCAACTGAAGCTGATCTTCTGCTCCTCGAAGCTGGCATTCGCTAAATAAAAGCGAGCATCAAACTCAAAGGATGGATCAACCGAAGCTGATCTTCTGCTAATCAAAGCAGGCATTCGCTAAATAAAAGCGAGCATCAAACCCGAAGGCCGGATCAACCGAAGCTGATCTTCTACTATCAAAAGCAGGCATTCGCTAAATAAAAGCGAGCATCAAACCCGAAGGCCGGATCAACCGAAGCTGATCTTCTGCTAACCAAAGCAGGCATTCTCTAAATTAAAGCGAGCATCAAACCTGAAGGCCGGATCAACCGAACCTGATCTTATGCTATCCAAAGCAGGCATTCGCTAATTAAAAGCGAGCATCGACCCCGAAGGCCTAATCAATCGAAGCTTATCTTCTGCTAATCTAAGCAGGCATTCACTAAATTAAAGCGAGCATCGAACCCGAAGGCCGGATAACCCGAAGCTGATCTTCTGCTATCCAAAGCAGGCATTCGCTAAATAAAAGCGAGCATCAAACCCGAAGGCCGGATCAACCGAAGCTGATCTTCTGCTAACCAAAGCAGGCATTCGCTGAATAAAAGCGAGCATCGAACCCGAAGGCCCGATCAGTCGAAGCTGATCTTCTGCTATCCAAAGCAGGCATTCGCTAAATAAAAGCGAGCATCGAACCCAACAGCCGGATGAAACGAAGCTGATCTTCTGCTATCCAAAGCAGGCATTCACTAAATAAAAGCGAGCATAAAACTCGAAGGCCCGATCAACCGAAGCTGATCTTCTGCTAATCTAAGCAGGCATTCACTAAATAAAAGCGAGCATCGAACCCGAAAGCCGGATCAACCGAAGCTAATCTTATGCTATCCAAAGCAGGCATTCACTTAATAAAAGCGAGCATCGAACCTCATTGTCGGATCAACCGAAGCTGATCTTATGTTAACCAAAGCAGGCATTCACTAAATATAAGCGAGAATCGAACCCGAAGGCCGGATCAACCGAAGCTGAACTTCTGCTAATCTAAGCAGGCATTCGCTAAATAAAAGCGAGCATCGAACCTGGACGCCGGATCAACTGAAGCTGATCTTCTACTCCTCGAAGCAGGCATTCTCTAAATAAAAGCGAGCATCAAACTCAAAGGCTGGATCAACCGAGGCTGATCTTTTGCTAATCAAAGCAGGCATTCGCTAAATAAAACCGAGCACCAAACCCGAAGGCCGGATCAACCGAAGCTGATCTTCTGCTATCAAAAGCAGGCATTAGCTAAATAAAAGCGAGCATCAAACCCGAAGGCCGGATCAACCGAAGCCGATCTTCTGCTAACCAAAGCAGCCATTCTCTAAATTAAAGCGAGCATCAAACCTGAAGGCCGGATCAACCAAACCTGATCTTATGCTATCCAAAGCAGGCATTCGCTAATTAAAAGCAAGCATCGAACCCGAAGGCCTTATCAATCGAAGCTTATCTTCTGCTAATATAAGCAGGCATTCACTAAATTAAAGCGAGCATCGAACCCGAAGGCCGGATCAACCGAAGCTGATCTTCTGTTATCCAAAGCAGGCATTCGCCAAATAAAAGTGAGCATCAAACCCGAAGGCCCGATAAACCGAAGCTGATCTTCTGCTAACCAAAGCACGCATTGGCTAAAAAAAAGCGAGCGTCGAACCCGAAGGCCGGATTAACCGAAGTTAATCTTCTGCTATCCAAAGCAGGCATTCGCTAAATAGAAGCAAGCATCGAACCCGAAGGCCGGATCAACCGAAGCTGATCTTCTGCTAACCAAAGCAAGCATTCGCTAATTAAAACGAGCATCGAACCCAAAGGCCGGATCAACCGAAGCTGATCTTCTGCTAATCTAAGCAGGCATTCGCTAAATAAAAGCGAGCATCGAACCCGAAGGCCGGATCAACCGAAGCTGATCTTCTGCTAAGCAAACAAGGCATTCGCTAAATAAAAGCGAGCATCGAACCAAAAGGCGGGATCACCCGAAGCTGATCTTCTGCTCCTCGAAGCAGGCATTCTCTAAATAAAAGCGAGTATCAAACCCGAAGGCCGGATCAACCGAAGCTGATCTTCTGCTAACCAAAGTAGGCATTCGCTGAATAAAAGCAAGCATCGAACCCGAAGGCCCGATCAGTCGAAGCTGATCTTCTGCTATCCAAAGCAGGCATTCACTAAATAAAAGCGAGCATCGAACCCCAAGGCCCGATCAACCGAAGCTGATATTCTGCTAATCTAAGGAGGCATTCGCTAATTAAAAGCGAGCATCGAACCTTACGGCCGGATGAAACGAAGCTGATCTTCTGCTATCCAAAGCACGCATTCGCTAAATAAAAGCGAGCATCAAACTCGAAGGCCCGATAAACCGAAGCTGATCTTCTGATAACCAAAGCAGGCATTCGCTAAATAAAAGCGAGCATCGAACCTGAAGGCCGGATCAACCGAAGTTGATCTTCTGCTAACCAAAGCAGCCATTCCCTAAATAAAAGCGAGCATCGAACCCGAAGGTCGGATCAACCGAAGCTGATCTTCTGCTAACCAAAGCAGGCATTCGCTAAATAAAAGCGAGCATCGAACCCGAAGGCCGGATCAACCGAAGCTGATCTTCTGCTATCCAAAGTAGACATTCACTAAATAAAAGAGAGCATCGAACCCTAAGGCCCGATCAACCGAAGCTGATCTTCTGCTATCCAAAGCAGGCATTCGCTAAATAAAAGCGAGCATCGAACCCGAAGGCCCGATCAACCAAAGCTGATCTTCTGCTAATCTAAGCAGGCATTCGCTAAATAAAAGCGAGCATCGAACCCGAAGGCCGGATCAACCAAAGCTGATCTTTTGTTATCCAAAGCAAGCATTCACTAAATAAAAGCGAGCATCAAACCTGAAAGCCGGATTACCGAAGCTGATCTTATGATAACCAAAGCAGGCATTCGCTAAATATAAGCGAGCATCGAACCCGAAGGCTGGATCAACCGAAGCTAATCTTCTTCTAATCTAAGCAGGCATTCGCTAAATAAAAGCGAGCATCGAACCCCAAGGCCGGATCAACCGAAGCTGATCTTCTGCTCCTCGAAACAGGCATTCGCTATATAAGAGCGAGCATCAAACACGAAGGCCGGATCAACCGAAGCTGATCTTTTGCTAACCAAAGCAGGAATTCGCTAAATAGAAGCGAGCATCGAACCCGAAGGCCGGCTCAACCGAAGCTAATCTTCTGCTATCCAAAGCAGGCATTCGCTAAATAAAAGCAAGCATCGAACCTGAAGGTCGTATTAACCGAAGCTGATCTTATGCTAACCAAAGCAGGCATTCGCTAAATATAATCGAGCATCGAACCCGAAGGTTGGATCAATTGAAGCTGATCTTTTGCTAATCTAACAGGCATTCGCTAAATAAAAGCGAGCATCGAACCCCAAGGCCGGATCAACCGAAGCTGATCTTCTGCTCCTCGAAGCAGGCATTCGCTATATAAGAGCGAGCATCAAACAAGAAGGCCGGATCAACCGAAGTTGATCTTCTGCTAACTAAAGCAGGCATACGCTAAATAAAAGTGATCATCAAACCCGAAGTCTGGGTCAACCGAACCTGATCTTCTGCTATCCAAAGTAGGCATTCGCAAAATAAAAGCGAGCATCAAACCCGAAGGCCGGATCATCCGAAGTTAATCTTTTGCTAACCAAAGCAGGCATTCGCTAAATAAAAGCGAGCATCGAACCCGAAGGCCGGATCAACCAAAGCTGATCTTATGCTACCCAAAGCAGGCATTCGCTAAATAAAAGCGAGCATCGAACCCGAAAGCCCGATCAATCGAAGCTGATCTTCTGCGAATCTAAGCAGGCATTCGCTAAATAAAAGCAAGCATCGAACCCAAAGCCCAAATGAACCGAGGCTGATCTTCTGCTATCCAAAGCAGGCATTGGCTAAATAAAAGCGAGCATCAAACCCGAAGGCCCGATAAACCGAAGTTGATCTTCTGCTAACCAAAGCAGGCATTCGCTAAATAAAAGCGAGCGTCGAACCTGAATGCCAGATCAATCGAAGCTAATCTTCTGCTATCCAAAGCAGGCATTCTCTAAATAAAAGCGAGCATCGAACCTGAAGGCCGAATTAACCGAAGCTGATCTTATGCTAACCAAAGCAGGCATTCGCTAAATAAAAGCAAGCATCGAACCCCAAGGCCGGATCAACCGAAACTGATCTTCTGCTCCTCAAAGCAGACATTCGCTATATAAGAGCGAGCATCAAACACGAAGGCCGGATAAACCGAAGCTGATCTTCTACTAACCAAAGCAGGCATTCGTTAAATAAAAGAGAGCATCGAACCCGAAGGCCGGATCAACCAAAGCTAATCTTCTGCTATCCAAAACAGGCATTCAATAAATAAAAGCGAGCATCGAACCTGAAGGCCGGATTAACCAAAGCTAATCTTATGCTACCCAAAGCAGGCATTCGCTAAATATAAGCGAGCATCGAACCCGAAGGCTGGATCAACCGAAGCTGATCTTTTGCTAATCTAAGCAGGCATTCGCTAAATAAAAGCGAGCATTGAACCCCAACGCCGAATCAACCAAAGTTGATCTTCTGCTCCTCGAAGCAGGCATTCGCTAAATAAGAGCGAGCATCAAACCCGAAGGCCGGATCAACCGAAGCTGATCTTCTGCTAACCAAAGTAGGCATTCGTAAAATAAAAGCGAGCATCGAACCCGAAGGCCGGATCAGCCGAAGCTGATCTTATGCAATCCAAAGCAGGCATTCGCTAAATAAAAGCGAGCATCGAACCCGAAAGCCGGATCAACCGAAGCTGATCTTCTGCTAACCAAAGCAGGAATTCGCTAAATTAAAGCGAGCATCAAACCTGAAGGCCGGATCAACCGAACCTGATCTTATGCTATCCAAAGCAGGCATTCGCTAAATAAAAGCGAGCATCGAACCCGAAGGCCCGATCAATCGAAGCTGATCTTCTGCGAATCTAAGCAGGCATTCGCTAAATAAAAGCAAGCATCGAACCCGAAGGCTGGATCAACCGAAGCTGATATTTTGCTAATCTAAGCAGGCATTCGCTAAATAAAAGCGAGCATCGAACCCCAAGGCCGGATCAACCGAAGCTGATCTTCTGCTCCTCGAAGCAGGCATTTGCTAAATAAGAGCGAGCATTAAACCCGAAGGCCGAATAAACCGAAGCTGATCTTCTGCTAACCAAAGCAGGCTTTGGCTAAATAAAAGCGAGCATCGAACCCGAAGGCCGGATCAACCGAAGCTGATCTTCTGTTAACCAAAGCAGGAATTCGCTAATTTTTAAAGCGAGCATCAAACCTGAAGGCCGGATCAACCTAACCTGATCTTATGCTATCCAAAGCAGGCATTCGCTAAATAAAAGTGACCATCGAACCCGAAGGCCCGATCAATCGAAGCTGATCATCTGCTAATCTAAGCAGGCATTTGCTAAATAAAAGCGAGCATCGAACCCAAAGCCCGAATGAACCGAGGCTGATCTTCTGCTATCCAAAGCAGGCATTCGCGAAATAAAAGCGAGCATCAAACCCAAAGGCCCGATAAACCGAAGCTGATCTTCTGCTAACCAAAGCAGGCATTCGCTAAATAAAAGCGAGCATCGAACTCGAAGGCCGGATCAACCGAAGCTAATCTTCTCCTATCCAAAGCAAGCATTCGCTAAAGAAAAGCGAGCATCAAACCTGAAGGCCGGATTAACCGAAGCTGATCTTATGCTAGCCAAAGCAGGCATTCGGTAAATATAAGCGAGCATCTAACCCGAAGGCTGGATCAACCGAAGTTGATCTTTTGCTAACCTAAGCAGGCATTCGATAAGTAAAAGCAAGCATCGAACCCCAAGGCCGGATCAACCGAAGCTGATCTTCTGCTCCTCGAAGCAGGCATTCGCTATATAAGAGCGAGCATCAAACACGAAGCCCGTATCAACCGAAGCTGATCTTCTGCTAACCAAAGTAGGCATTCGCTAAATAAAAGCGAGCATCGAACCCGAATGCCGGATCAACCAAAGCTAATCTTATGCTATCCAAAGCAGGCATTCGCTAAATAAAAGCGAGCATCGAACCTGAAGGCCGGATTAACCGAAGTTGATCTTATGCTATCCAAAGCAGGCATTCGCTAAATATAAGCGAGCATCGAACCTGAAGGCTGGATCAACCGAAGCTGATCTTTTGCTAGTCTAAGCAGGCATTCGCTAAATAAAAGCGAGCATCGAACCCCAAGGCCGGATCAACCGAAGCTGATCTTCTGCTCCTCAAAGCAGGCATTAGCTATATAAGAGCGAGCATCAAACACGAAGGTCGGATCAACCGAAGCTGATCTTCTGCTAACCAAAGCAGGCATTCGCTAAATAAAAGCGATCATCGAACCCGAAGTCCGGATCAACCGAAGCTGATCTTCTGCTATCCAAAGCAGGCATTCGCAAAATAAAAGCGAGCATCGAACCCGAAGGCCAGATCAACCGAAGCTAATCTTCTGCTAACCAAAGCAGGAATTCGCTAAATTAAAGCGAGCATCAAACCTGAAGGTCGGATCAACCGAACCTGATCTTATGCTATCCAAAGCAGGCATTCGCTAAATAAAAGCGAGCATCGAACCCGAATGCCCGATCAATCGAAGCAGATCTTCTGCTAATCTAAGCAGGCATTCGCTAAATAAAAGCGATCATCAAACCCAAAGCCCGAATGAACCGAGAATGATCTTCTGCTATCCAAAGCCGGCATTCGCGAAATAAAAGCGAGCATCAAACCTAAAGGCCCGATAAACCAAAGCTGATCTTCTGCTAACCAAAGCAGGCAATCGCTAAATAAAAGCGAGCATCGAACCCGAAGGCCGGATCAACCGAAGCTAATCTTCTGCTGCCCAAAGCAAGCATTTGCTAAAGAAAAGCGAGCATCAAACCTGAAGGCCGGATTAACCGAAGCTGATCTTATGCTAACCAAAGGAGGCATTCGCTAAATATAAGCGAGCATCGAACCCGAAGGCTGGATCAACCGAAGCTGATCTTTTGCTAATCTAAGCAGGCATTCGCTAAATAAAAGCGAGCATCGAACCCCAAGGCCGGATCAACCGAAGCTGATCTTCTGCTCCTCGAAGCAGGCATTCGCTAAATAAGAGCGAGCATCAAACCCGAAGGCCGGATCAACCGAAGCTGATCTTCTGCTAACGAAAGCAGGCATTCGCTAAATAAAAGCGAGTATCAAACCCGAAGGCCGGATCAACCGAAGCTGATCTTCTGCTAACTAAAGCAGGAATTCGCTAAATTAAAGCGAGCATCAAACCTGAAGGCCGGATCAACCGAACCTAATCTTATGCTATCCAAAGCAGGCATTCGCTAAATGAAAGCGACCATCAAACCCGAAGGCCCGATCAATCGAAGCTGATCTTCTGCTAATCTAAGCAGGCATTCGCTAAATAAAAGTGAGCATCGAACCCAAAGCCCGAATGAACCGAGGCTCATCTTCTGCTATCCAAAGCAGGCATTCGCGAAAATAAAGCGAGCATCAAACCCAAACGCCCGATAAACCGAAGCTAGTCTTCTGCTAACCAAAGCAGGCATTCGCTAAATAAAAGCGAGCATCGAACCCGAAGTCCGGATCAACTGAAGCTAATCTTCTGCTATCCAAAGCAAGCATTCGCTAAAGAAAAGCGAGCATCAAACCTGAAGGCCGGATTAACCGAAGCTGATCTTCTGCTAACCAAAGCAGGCATTCGCTAAATATAAGCGAGCATCGAACCCGAAGGCTGGATCAACCGAAGCTGATCTTTTGCTAACCTAAGCAGGAATTCGCTAAATAAAAGCGAGCATCGAACCCCAAGGCCGGATCAACCGAAACTGATCTTCTGCTCCTCGAAGCAGGCATTCGCTATATAATAGCGAGCATCAAACACGAATCCCTGATCAACCGAAGCTGATCTTCTGCTAACCAAAGCAGGCATTCGCTAAATAAAAGCGAGCATCGAACCCGAAGGTCGGATCAACCGAAGCTAATCTTCTGCTATCCAAAGAAGGCATTCGCTAAATAAAAGCGAGCATCAAACCTGAAGGCCGAATCAACCGAACCTGATCTTATGCTATCCAAAGCAGGCATTCGCTAAATAAAAGCGAGCATCGAACCCGAATGCCCGATCAATCGAAGCTGATCTTCTGCTAATCTAAGCAGGCATTCGCCAAATAAAAGTGAGCATCAAACCCAAAGCCCGAATGAACCGAGGATGATCTTCTACTATCCAAAGCAGGCATTCGCGAAATAAAAGCGAGAATCAAACCTAATGGCCCGATAAACCGAAGCTGATCATCTGCTAACCAAAGCAGGCAATCGCTAAATAAAAGCGAGCATCGAACCCGAAGGCCGGATCAACCGAAGCTAATCTTCTGCTATCCAAAGCAAGCATTCGCTAAAGAAAAGCGAGCATCAAACCTGAAGGCCGGATTAACCGAAGCTGATCTTATGCTAACCAAAGGAGGCATTCGCTAAATATAAGCGAGCATCGAACCCGAAGGCTGGATCAACCGGAGCTGAACTTTTGCTAATCTAAGCAAGCATTCGCTAAATAAAAGCGAGCATCGAACCCCAAGGTCGGATCAACCGAAGCTGATCTTCTGCTACTTGAAGCAGGCATTCGCTAAATAAGAGCGAGCATCAAACCCGAAGGGCGGATCAACCGAAGCTGATCTTCTGCTAACCAAACCAGGCATTCGCTAAATAAAAGCGAGCATCGAACCCGAAGGCTGGATCAACCGAAGCTGATCTTCTGCTAACCAAAGCAGGAATTTGCTAAATTAAAGCGAGCATCAAACCTGAAGGCCGGATCAATCGGACCTGATCTTATGCTATCCAAAGCAGGCATTCGCTAAATAAAAGCGACCATCGAACCCGAAGGCCCGATCAATCGAAGCTGATCTTTTGCTAATCTAAGCAGGCATTCGCTAAATAAAAGCGAGCATCGAACCCAAAGCCCGAATGAACCGAGGCTGATCTTCTGCTATCCAAAGCAGGTATTCGCGGAAAAAAAGCGAGCATCAAACCCAAAGGCCCGATAAACCAAAGTTGGTCTTCTGCTAACCAAAGTAGGCATTCGCTAAATAAAAGCGAGCATCGAACCCGAAGGCCGGATCAACCGAAGCTAATCTTCTCCTATCCAAAGCAAGCATTCGCTAAAGAAAAGCGAGCATCAAACTTGAAGGCCGGATTAACCGAAGCTGATCTTATGCTAACCAAAGCAGGCATTCGCTAAATATAAGCGAGCATCGAACCCGAAGGCTGGATCAACCGAAGCTGATCTTTTGCTAACCTAAGCAGGAATTCGCTAAATAAAAGCAGGCATCGAACTCCAAGGCCGGATCAACCGAAGCTGATCTTCTGCTCCTTGAAGCAGGCATTCGTTATATAATAGCTAGCATCAAACACGAAGCCTTGATCAACTGAAGCTGATCTTCTGCTAACCAAAGCAGGAATTCGCTAAATAAAAGCGAGCATCGAACCAGAAGGCCGGATCAACCGAAGCTAATCTTCTGCTATCCAAAGCAAGCATTCGCTAAATAAAAGCGAGCATCGAACCTGAAGGCCGGATTTACCGAAGTTGATCTTATGCTATCCAAAGCAGGCATTCGCTAAATATAAGCGAGCATCGAACCCGAAGGCTGGATCAACCGAAGCTGATCTTTTGCTAATCTAAGCAGGCATTCGCTAAATAAAAGTGAGCATCGAACCCCAAGGCCGGATCAACCGAAGCTGATCTTCTGTTCCTCGAAGCAGGCATTCGCTATATAAGAGCGAGCATCAAACACGAAGGGCGGATTTACCGAAACTGATCTTCTGCTAACCAAAGCAGGCATTCGCAAAATAAAAGCGATCATCGAACCCGATGTCCGGATCAACCGAAGTTGATCTTCTGCTATCCAAAGCAGGCATTCGCAAAATAAGAGCGAGCATCGAACCCGAAGGCCGGATCAACCGAAGCTAATCTTCGGCTAACCAAAGCAGGCATTCGCTAAATAATAGCGAGCCTCGAACCTGAAGGCCGGATCAACCAAAGCTAGTCTTATGTTATCCAAAGCAGGCATTCGCTAAATAAAAGCGAGCATCGAACCCGAAAGCCGATCAATCGAAGTTGATCTTCTGCTAATCTAAGCAGGCATTCGCTAAATAAAAGCGAGCATCGAACCCGAAGGCCGAATCAACCGAAGTTGATCTTCTGCTATCCAAAGCAGCCATTCGCTAAATAAAAGCGAGCATCGAACCCGAAGGCCGGATCAACCGAGGCTGATCTTCTGCTAACCAAGGCAGGAATTCGCTAAATTAAAGCGAGCATCAAACCTAAAGGCCAGATCAACCGAACCTTATCTTATGCTATCCAGAGGAGGCATTCGCTAAATAAAAGGGAGCATCGAACCCGAAGGCCCGATCAATCGAAGCTGATCTTCTGCTAATCTAAGTAGGCATTCGCTAAATAAAAGCGAGCATCGAACCCGAAGGCCGGATCAACCGAGGCTGATATTCTGCTATCCAAAGCAGGCATTCGCTAAATAAAAGCGAGCATCGAACCCGAAGGCCGAATTAACCGAAGCTGATTTTATGCTATCCAAAGCAGGCATTCGCTAAATAAAAGCGAGCATCGAACCCGAAGGATGGATCAACCGAAGCATATCTTTTGCTAATCTAAGCAGGCATTCGCTAAATGAAAGCGAGCATCGAACCCCAAGGCCGGATCAACCGAAGCTGATCTTCTGCTAACCAAAGGAGGCATTCGCTAAATAAAAGCGAGCGTCGAACCCTAAGGCCCGATCAACCGAAGCTGATCTTCTGCTATCCAAAGCATACATCGCTAAATAATAGCGAGCATCAAACCCTAAGGCCGGATCAACCGAAGCTGATCTTCTGCTCCTCGAAGCAGGCATTCGCTAAATAAGAGCGAGCATCAAACACGAAGGCCGGATCAACCGAAGCTGATCTTCTGCTAACCAAAGTAGGAATTCGCTTAATAAAAGCGATCATCGAACCCGAAGTCCGGATCAACCGAAGCTGATCTTCTGCTATCCAAAGCAGGCATTCGCTAAATAAAAGCGAGCATCGAACTCGAAGGCTGGATCAACCAAAGCTAATCTTCTGCTAACCAAAGAAGGCATTCGCTAAATAAAAACGAGCATAGAACCCGAAGGCCCGATCAACCGAAGCTTATCTTCTGCTAACCAAAGCAGGCATTCAATAAATAAAAGCGAGCGTCAAACCGTAAGGCCCGATACACCGAAGCTGATCTTCTTCTATCCAAAGCAGGCATTCGCTAAATAATAGCGAGCGTCAAACCCTAAGGCCGGATCAACCGAAGCTGATCTTCTGCTCCTCGAAGCAGGCATTTGCTAAATAAGAGCGAGCATCTAACACGAAGGCCGGATCAACCGAAGATGATCTTCTGCTAACCAAAGCAGGCATTCGCTAAATAAAAGCGAGCATCAAACCCGAAGGCCGGATCAACCAAAGCTAATCTTCTGCTAACCAAACCAGGCATTCGCTAAATAAAAACGAGCATCGAACCCGAAGGCCCGATCAACCGAAGCTGATCTTCTGCTAACCAAAGCAGGCATTCAATAAATAAAAGCGAGCGTCAAACCGTAAGGCCCGATCAACCGAAGCTGATCTTCTTCTATCCAAAGCAGGCATTCGCTAAATAATAGCGAGCGTCAAACCCTATGGCCGGATCAACCGAAGCTGATCTTCTGCTCCTCGAAGCAGGCATTCACTACATAAGAGCGAGCATCTAACACGAAGGCCGGATCAACAGAAGTTGATCTTTTACTAACCAAAGCAGGCATTCGCTAAATAAAAGCGATCATCGAACCTGAAGGCCGGATCAACTGAAGCTAATCTTATGCTATCCATTGCAGGCATTCGCTAAATAAAAGCGAGCATCGAACCCGAAGGCCGAATCAACCGAAGTTGATCTCCTGCTATCCAAAGAAGCCATTCGCTAAATAAAAGCGAGCATCGAACCCGAAGGCCGGATCAACCGAGGCTGATCTTCTGCTAACCAAAGCAGGAATTCGCTAAATTAAAGCGAGCATCAAACCTGAAGGCCAGATCAACCGAACCTGATCTTATGCTATCCAAAGGAGGCATTCGCTAAATAAAAGGGAGCATCGAACCCGAAGGCCCGATCAATCAAAGCTGATCTTCTGCTAATCTAAGCAAGCATTCGCTAAATAAAAGCGAGCATCGAACCCGAAGGCCGGATCAACCGAGGCTGATCTTCTGCTATCCAAAGCAGGCATTCGCTAAATAAAAGCGAGCATCGAACCCGAAGGCCGGATTAACCGAAGCTGATTTTATGCTATCCAAAGCAGGCATTCGCTAAATAAAAGCGAGCATCGAACCCGAAGGTTGGATCAACCGAAGCATATCTTTTGCTAATCTAAGCAGGCATTCGCTAAATGAAAGCGAGCATCGAACCCCAAGGCCGGATCAACCGAAGCTGATCTTCTTCTAACCGAAGTAGGCATTCGCTAAATAAAAGTGAGCGTCGAACCCTAAGGCCCGATCAACCGAAGCTGATCTTCTGCTATCCAAAGCATGCATTCGCTAAATAATAGCGAGCATCAAACCCTAAGGCCGGATCAACCGAAGCTGATCTTCTGCTCCTCGAAGCAGGCATTCGCTAAATAAGAGCGAGCATCAAACACGAAGGCCGGATCAATCGAAGCTGATCTTCTGCTAACCAAAGCAGGAATTCGCTTAATAAAAACGATCATCGAACCCGAAGTCCGGATCAACCGAAGCTGATCTTCTGCTATCCAAAGCAGGCATTCGCTAAATAAAAGCGAGCATCGAACTCGAAGGCCGGATCAACCAAAGCTAATCTTCTGCTAACCAAAGCAGGCATTCGATAAATAAAAACGAGCATGGAACCCGAAGGCCCGATCAACCGAAGCTGATCTTCTGCTAACCAAAGCAGGCATTCAATAAATAAAAGCGAGCGTCAAACCGTAAGGCCCGATCAACCGAAGCTGATCTTCTTCTATCCAAAGCAGGCATTCGCTAAATAATAGCGAGCGTCAAACCCTAAGGCCGGATCAACCGAAGCTGATCTTCTGCTCCTCGAAGCAGGCATTCGCTAAATAAGAGCGAGCATCTAACACGAAGGCCGGATAAACCGAAGCTGATCTTCTGCTAACCAAAGCAGGCATTCGCTAAATAAAAGCGAGCAGCGAACCCGAAGGCCGGATCAACCAAAGTTAATCTTCTGCTAACCAAAGCAGGCATTCGCTAAATAAAAACGAGCATCGAACCCGAAGGCCCGATCAACCGAAGCTGATCTTCTGCTAACCAAAGCAGGCATTCACTAAATAAAAGCGAGCGTCAAACCGTAAGGCCCGATCAACCGAAGCTGATCTTCTTCTATCCAAAGCAGGCATTCGCTAAATAATAGCGGGCGTCAAACCCTAAGGCCGGATCAACCGAAGCTGATCTTCTGCTCCTCGAAGCAGGCATTGGCTAAATAAGAGCGAGCATCTAACACGAAGGCCGGATCAACCGAAGCTGATCTTCTACTAACCAAAGCAGGCATTCGCTAAATAAAAGCGATCATCGAACCTGAAGGCCGGATCAACTGAAGCTAATCTTATGCTATCCATTGCAGGCATTCGCTAAATAAAAGCGAGTATCGAACGCGAAGGCCCGATCAACCGAAGCTGATGTTCTGCTAACCAAAGCAGGCATTCGCTAAATAAAAGCGAGCATCGAACCCTAAGGCCCAATTGTCGCTTCCGCGAAAATAAGGTGCCGGCAAAATAGAAGAGTCGCCACCTTTCGTTATTTATCCCTCAGAACGGGAATGGAAACGATCGGAAAAACCTGACGAAAAGGTATAAGGCAAGGTCAGCGCAACCGTTGTCTGGGTTCGGGAGTCGGTTACGCAAGGGGAAGGTATTAGCACCCCTCACGTCCATCGTACTCGATGGGATCCACGCTTGTTGGGTTTACTGAACGAGTTGGTTTTATCTATCTACCTATCAAGGCTGGCTTAAAAAAGAAAAGAAAAGGAATCGGCAAAGCGTCGCACTTTATGCCTACGTATTCTCATCAGAGAATGAGAAATCAGAGTCAACGTAGTTCGCCTAACTACGGGCTACGGGGAAGGTGGCTCGCCAATACGTCAGTATTGTGCCTACGTACTCTCAACAGGTATGAGAGATCAGAGCTTACGTAGTTCGGGATAATACGGATTACGGGGGGTCAGATTCATCTGTTTTATCGAGTAGGGTTAACAAACGGTTCTAGCAGTTTGGTGTACGCAGCTCGACCCTTGGAGACTTAGGCGTTACCGTTTGCGGTAGAACTGAAAGTTAACGACACTCTTTTCTTCAGAAAAGCTTCCTTTGAATTATGGGCCCACGGGGCAAAAAGGTTTGAAGTTTGTTTTCTGTCTTTTACGGAAGAACTGTTTTTTTTATGGATGTTTGCAACCAATATCGCACTAGAGACTATGACCTGAGAGTGAATGCATCGTATGTCACCCAAAGGGTGCCATACTAAACATCCAGACGGTTGAAAAGAAACTCTCCAACAATCCTTTCTCAGGTAGCTTAAGGCTCGTAACGTACGACGTCAGTTAACCTTTATTACTGTATTTTTATTTGTTTTGAGATGAGAAGAGAGAACCGGCTCAACTAATGGGAGACTATCAAGTCCTAATGTTGTCATGCCAAGGATTCATCCTATGGTTGATGTTTGAAACAGGGAACTCCTAGAAGTTATCATGCATAGGTTTCAACCTAAAGTTTTAATCATCACTTCCTTATCAAAGGAAGTGGGATTCCTAGGGGATCATGTCAGGGTAAACAGAAACAGATAAAGCATCAGCTTAGACAGTAAATAGATATACAGTAAACAGTAAACAACTGTAAAATGCATGCAATGCAAGTGAGGGAGGAAAGGTGTGTGGGGCATCAGCCTCCACAAGCTCATCTCAACCTCAAGCCAGATATGAATAACTGCAATCATACAGGAAAAATAACATGCTATCAAGCAAGATAGGAGCAACTGCAATCATACAGAAGAAATGAACTGCTATCAAGCAAACATAACAGACCACATAGGCAAGGGAGCTGGGCTCTACCGAATATCCGCAAGCAAAGCCATACAGTAAAAATACAAGCAGAGGGAGCAACTCAACCTCTAGTGCAATCATGCTCCTAGCTTGAGTCAGTCTAAACATGAACTTATTCTAATGCATCAAGCAAATCAAACAAGTCACATCAATACAGACAAGAAAAGAAAACAGACAGGAAAGAAAGCAAATCAACAACTTCCTACAACAAAACCTTCTGACAGCAGTCCAGTCATCAGTCCTCCACTGCTCTTCAAGGCTACCATCTTCAATGGCAAGTGTCAACTTGCTTCTTCAAGCTTCTAATACATCAAACATAAGTATCAATTTATTACCTCTACTTCAACTTCAGCTCTTCAGTCAATTCCACCTTCAGGCTTCACTCCTAATACCAAGTATCAACTTGCTTCCTCAAGCTCTCAATGCATCAACCACAAGTATCAACTTGTTTCCTCAATCTTCAGCTCTTCCTTCAATCTCAATTGGATCTTCTTCACAAATGCCAACTTGTTCTTCTTGACCTTCAAGCTTCAGCTCTTCCTTCCTTGCAAGTATCAACTTGCTCTTCCTGATCTTCAAGCTTCAGCTTCTAAGAGTAGTCTTCAAACACAAAGAAGTGGCAACTTCTAGCATCTTCAATCTTCTAACAAGGGACTCCATCCTCTAGCAAGGGAGAAAGATTCATCTAACAGGAGCAGGGTTTGGATGATTGACAGCAGAGTGAAGACCAAAGGTCACCACTAAGCATCCTATCATCAGAGTAAGGGACCCTCAAAGGTTCTACCAACTTGTAAAGAGCCACACATCCTAACAAAGGAGGGATGAGGCCTTTACAAGGGGACCATGCATCATAGGGAAGAATGGAAGTGATCAACATCTTCCATGTTTATGAAGGAAGTGAATCTATCTAGAAGCTCTGCCTACAAACCCTAATCTTAACACCTAATCAACACTACACCAATAGAAAGGAAATCTTCACATCCAAGCCTCTTCATTCAATCCATGGTATCCCAAGCTTATCTTCATCATCATCCAAGAGCAAGAGAAACAAAACCCTAATCTAAGGGAACTAAAAAAGTCAATCTAGTTGAATTAGTGCATTAGAATCATCCAAAGTTAGCATCTAAACTAAAATCAAACAAAAATAGTAAAATACATTGAAAATTCCTACAAAAATTCCTAAGGGATCCTAATTCAATCATGAATCTACCCTACAAAAATCAGAGGTTGAATCATCAACCAAGCTCTAAAAATAAAATCTAAATCACAAGGTATCAACCATAAACCCTAAAAATGGAGCTCTTAAGGTTTCAACCTAAAACTACCACTTATATTCATCACAAAAATGTTAGAAACATCTATGGGGATCATGCATATCTATGCTAGCTACACACAATAAATCAAGGCCAAAATCATCATCAAATGATCAAACCAAATTCAACAAAATCAAGCATCAACCATGATTATTTTAATGTCAATTAAAATGTAAAATATCCCATAAAATCAGAAAATGCATGGAATATTAATATTTTTTGTCTAAAAAAACTAGATTCAATCATGAATCCATGGCAAAAAGAATGGGATTAATTGAGTTATTTTTCCATTTTTTATGAATTAATCAACGACCATGAATAAAATGAAAAATAAAGTGAAAATCAAAAGAAAAATGATAAGCGCACGGTGCAGATAGCATAAGAAATCAATTCAATTTAGGATTGGGCCCAAAAAGGGGGTGTAAGTATCAGTTCTCACTTAAGCCCATTGCCACCAACTTAATTAAACACAGCGTCTGATAATAGTTCAGAATCCTTCACAAAATGAGAACCATTCGTGGCCGTTGGATCATGCCTTCAGTCAAAGTCCAACCAAGATCTGATGGCTATCAAGTCATCTTCTCCATTGAATTCCTAAAACACGCGCGCAGCCATGGCCGTCGCTGGTGGTTCTCCGGTCATCACCTCCAACCCTAACTCTCTTTAGGATCCTCCATTGCAAATGGTCTCTACACGAAACTTGGCGCAAATCTCACAAGGAATCTTCCTATACCACTTAATCATCCTAAAAGTTCAAGATTCGCAAGAACAAAATCTCAACAGAAAATGGTAACAACCCTAATTGGTCACTAACTCTCAAATTGATGATCCAAAAACCTTCCTCTAATCACCTATAATCAATCTAACCTAACATACCTTGCTAATTACACTAAAATTAAGCTGGAGATTGAAAGTTACTAACCTGAGAATTTCGTGTGCACAGAGGTATTAAACCTTCAAATCAAGCTTTCAAATGCTCTAGATTCCTTCAATGAATCAATTCAAAGCTTCTGTATGTAAAAGGAACACTTGAGGATGCTTGGATTATGGAAACCGAATTTGAGTTGCAGGTGAAAAAATCTGAGAGTAAGAACACTATTCAGCCACGAATTTGCCTTGATTATGATCTGGAATCAATTACTAGCATCCATGGAAGTGATTGCACTCAAGAAAATGGATGGAAAGTGAAGAAAATAGTGTAACCGAATTCAGTTGCATGCAAGAAATTTTCAATATCAATCTCTATTCTCTCCTTCAATTATCACCAACCTTCACTCTGAACCCCTTCTAAATCATATATAGAACATGTATGGATGATCTAGAAAGTTCTAGATCCCTCTAATGAGAAATTCAATATCTCATGTCATGGAAAGTTCAATCTCATGGTGTGTTCATAACAGCTCATGTTGGCAGCTTGTATTCACCCTCATTCTCTTCCAATTTCTCTCCTAATGGTATTTTGGATGCGTTTGGATTGAAAGGAACCTTGGTTATGCCTTGAATTTTGGTTTGGCAATTGTTACTTAAGATGTAAGTAACCACTTTTCAAATCAAGTCCTCAAATTAACCCTCAAGTCAAAATTGTGGCAATACCAATGTTCTTAAAATATGTTTTACAATCAAAATGACATATTACATGCCTTGGTTTGGACATGTAGATCAAAAATCCCAATTTCCATCTTTGGTTCATTTGAAATTCACCCTTATTTTAAGCCATTTTTGTGACATTGAGCTACAAGCAATTACAACCTATCATGACCTCTTGGCTAGCCTTAAAACATCATTTTGAACAAGTTTGATGTTGAACATTTTCCCATTTGAATCTTGCAAATAGGAGTTATGGCCTTATGATTGAAATGACCTATGATATCCAAATGACCAAAATACCCTTGACTTGTCAAAGCCATAACTTGATTTCTACAAATCTTATCAAGGACTTCTAGTACTCTCTAGAAAGCTAAGAGGATAAGGAACAACATTCATGTTGACCAAAAGTTCATAGGGATCATCCTTCTAGGGCAAAAGTTTCATGCAAGTTGGACAACTTTCAAGCTCCAAATTCACATTCCTCAGATGACCTGTAACTTGTCAAAGTCATAACTTGAGTTCTAAAAATCCTATCAAGGACTTATAGCACTCAAATTAAAGCTAAGATCATGCTCTAAAACATTCATGTTGGGGGTAAGATGAGATGACAATCACATCTTGAGCTAAACTACCTTGAAGATAGGGGTCAAACTAGGGGATTTTACACTGTCAAGCCTTAGAAACCCTAGCTTGAAACTTCTCAAACTCTTCAATCATGATGAGTTGACCTTGGAATCATACTTATAACATCTCAATGCATCAATCCATGATCACATGGATCTTGGATTAGGTCCCAACCTTGTTCAAATCATAAGTTGACTTAGGGTTGACCCAGTCAAACCCTAGCTGCACCACTCATGGCTGAGGCTTCTCAAACTTGCACAATGACCTGTCTAGGCCTCAAAGTGGTCTTCAACACTTCTCATGAGCTCTCTATAGATCTCAAATCTAACTTCATGGCCTCAGAATCATCTGATGGTCTTCCCCATAACTCTCAAGTGAGGGGACCTACCTTCTTGGTTTCAACCACTCTCTATGAGGATCTTTTAACTTCTCTGACAAGGATATCAACCCTTGAACACTCGAATAAGCTTCTTAGCTAGCTTCAAGGTCTTGTGTAACTCTTGATTGGTAATCATACCTCTTGATCTCCTGCACACATGTCAATGAAATGCAAATGATCGTGCTAATGTGAATGAAATGAAACATAAGCTAGGTAAAGAAATGTTGGGCATATTTTGGGGTGCAACAACGATCAACCGAAGCTGATCTTCTGCTATCCAAAGCTGGCATTCGCTAAATAATAGCGAGCATCAAACCCTAAGGACGGATAAACTAAAGCTGATCTTCTGCTATCCAAAGCTGGCATTTGCTAAATAATAGCGAGCATCAAACCCTAAGGCCGGATCAACCGAAGCTGATCTTCTGCTCCTCGAAGTAGGCATTCGCTGAATAAAAGCGAGCATCGAACCCGAAGGCCGGATCAACCGAAGCTAATCTTCTGCTATCTAAAGCAGGCATTCGCTAAATAAAAACGAGCATCGAACCCGAAGGTCCGATCAACCGAAGTTGATCTTCTGCTAACCAAAGTAGGCATTCGCTAAATAAAAGCGAGCATCGAACCCGAAGGCCGGATCAACCGAAGCGGATATTCTGCTCCTCGAAGCAGGCATTCGCTAAATAAGAGCGAGCATCAAACCCGAAGGCCGGATCAACCGAAGCTGATCTTCTGCTAACCAAAGCAGGTATTCGCTAAATAAAAGCGAGCATCGAACCCGAAGGCCGGATCAACCGAAGCTGATCTTCTGCTATCCAAAGCAGGCATTCGCTAAATAAAAGCGAGCATCGAACCCGAAGGCGGGATCAACCGAAGCTAATCTTCTGCTATCCAAAGCAGGCATTCGCTAAATAAAAATGAGCATCGAACCCGAAGGCCCGATCAACCGAAGCTGATCTTCTGCTAACCAAAGCAGGCATTCGCTAAATAAAAGCAAGCGTCGAACCCTAAGGCCCAATATACCGAAGCTGATCTTCTGCTATCCAAAGCAGGAATTCGCTAAATAATAGCGAGCATCGAACCTGAAGGTCGGATCAACCGAAGCTAATCTTATGCTATCCAAAGCAGGCATTCGCTAAATAAAAGCGAGCATCGAACCCGAAGGCCGATCAATCGAAGCTGATCTTCTGCTAACCAAAGCAGGCATTCGCTAAATAAAAGCGAGCATCGAACCCGAAGGCCGGATCAACCGAAGCTGATCTTCTACTATCCAAAGCAGGCATTGGCTAAATAAAAGCGAGCATCGAACCCGAAGGCCGGATCAATCGAAGCTAATCTTCTGCTATCCAAAGCAGGCATTCGCTAAATAAAAGCGAGCATCGAACACGAAGGCCGGATCAACCGAAGCTAATCTTCTGATAATCTAAGCAGGCATTCGCTAAATAAAAGCGAGCATCGAACCCGAAGGTCGGATCAACCGAAGTTGATCTTCTGCTAAACAAAGCAGACATTCGCTAAATAAAAGCGAGCATCGAACCCGAAGGCCGGATCAACCGAAGCTGATCTTCTGATAATCTAAGCAGGCATTCGCTAAATAAAAGCGAGCATCGAACCCGAGGGTCGGATCAACCGAAGCTGATCTTCTGCTCCTCGAAGCAGGCATTCGCTAAATAAGAGCGAGCATCAAACCCGAAGGCCAGATCAACCGAAGCTGATCTTCTGCTAACCAAAGCAGGCATTGGCTAAATAAAAGCGGGCATCGAACCCGAAGGCTGGATCAACCAAAGCTGATCTTCTGCTATCCAAAGCAGGCATTCGCTAAATAAAAGCTAGCATCGAACCCGAAGGCCGGATCAACCGAAGCTGATCTTCTGCTAACCAAAGCAAGAATTCGCTAAATTAAAGCGAGCATCAAACTTGAAGGCCGGATCAACCGAACCTGATCTTATGCTATCCAAAGCAGGCATTCGCTAAATAAAAACGAGTATCAAACCCGAAGGCCGAATTAACCGAAGCTGATCTTATGCTAACCAAAGCAGGCATTCGCTAAATATAAGCGAGCATCGAACCCGAAGGCTGGATCAACAGAAGCTGATCTTTTGCTAATCCAAGCAGGCATTCGCTAAATAAAAGCGAGCATCGAACCCCATGGCCGGATCAACCAAAGCTGATCTTCTGCTCCTCGAAGCAGACATTCGCTATATAAGAGCGAGTATCAAACACGAAGGCCGGATCAACCGAAGTTGATCTTCTGCTAACCAAAGCAGACATTCGCTAAATAAAAGCGATCATCGAACCCGCAGTCCGAATCAACCGAAGCTGATCTTCTGCTATCCAAAGCAGGCATTCGCAAAATAAAAGCTAGCATCGGACCCGAAGGCCGGATCAACCGAAGCTAATCTTCTGCTAACCAAACCAGGCATTTGCTAAATAAAAGCGAGCATCGAACCTGAAGGCCCGATCAATCGAAGCTGATCTTCTGCTAATCTAAGCAGGCATTCGCTAAATAACAGCGAGCATCGAACCCGAAGGCCGATCAATCGAAGCTGATCTTCTGCAAATCTAAGCAGGCATTCGCTAAATAAAAGCGAGCATCGAACCCGAAGGCCGGATCAACCGAAGCTGATCTTCTGCTATCCAAAGCAGACATTGCCTAAATAAAAGCGAGCATCAAACCCGAAGGCTCGATAAACCGAAGCTGATCTTCTGCTAACCAAAGTAGGCATTCGCTAAATAAAAGCGAGCATCGAACCCGAAGGCCGGATCAATCGAAGCTAATCTTCTGCTATCCAAAGCAGACATTCGCTAAATAAAAGTGAGCATCGAACCCGAAGGCCGAATCAACCGAAGCTAATCTTTTGATAATCTAAGCAGGCATTCGCTAAATAAAAGCGAGCATCGAACCCGAAGGTCGGATCAACCGAAGTTGATCTTCTGCTAACCAAAGCAGACATTCGCTAATTAAAAGCGAGCATCAAACCCGAACGCCGGATCAACCGAAGCTGATCTTCTGCTATCGAAAATAGGCATTCGCTAAATATAAGCGAGCATCGAACCCGAAAGCCGAATCAACCAAAGCTGATCTTCTGATAATCTAAGCAGGCATTCACTAAATAAAAGCGAGCATCGATCCCGAAGGTCGGATCAACCGAAGCTGATCTTCTGCTAACCAAAGCAGGCATTCGCTAAATAAAAGCGAGCATCGGACCCGAAGGCCGGATCAACCGATGCTGATCTTCTGCTATCCAAAGCAGGCATTCGCTAAATAAAAGCGAGCATCGAACCCGAAGGCCGGATCAACCGAAGCTGATCTTCTGCTAACCAAAGCAGGAATTCGCTAAATAAAAGCGAGCATCGAACCCGAAGGCCGGATCAACCGAAGCTGATCTTCTGCTATCCAAAGCAGGTATTCGCTAAATAAAAGCGAGCATCGAACCCTAAGGCCCGATCAACCGAAGTTGATCTTCAGCTAACAAAAGCAGGCATTCACTAAATAATAACGACCATTGAACCTGAAGGCCGGATCAACCGAAGCTAATCTTCTGCTATCTAAAGCAGGCATTCGCTAAATAAAAACGAGCATCGAACCCGAAGGCCCGATCAACCGAAGTTGATCTTCTGCTAACCAAAGCAGGCATTCGCTAAATAAAAGCGAGCATCGAACCCGAAGGCCGGATCAACCGCAGCTGATCTTCTGCTATCCAAAGCTGGCATTCGCTACATAATAGCGAGCATCGAACCCGAAGGCCCGATAAACCGAAGCTGATCTTCTGCTAACCAAAGCAGGCATTCACTAAATAAAAGCGAGCATCGAACCCGAAGGCCGGATCAATCGAAGCTAATCTTCTGCTATCCAAAGCAGGCATTCGCTAAATAAAAGCGAGCATCGAACCTGAAGGCCGGATTACCGAAGCTAATCTTATGCTAACCAAAGCAGGCATTCGCTAAATATAAGCGAGCATCGACCCCGAAGGCCGGATCAACCGAAGCTGATCTTCTGATAATCTAAGCAGGCATTGGCGAAATAAAAGCGAGGATCGAACCCGAAGGTCGGATCAACCGAAGCTGATCTTCTGCTATCCAAAGAAGGCATTCGCTAAATAATAGCGAGCATCAAACCCTAAGGCCGGATCAACCGAAGCTGATATTCTGCTCCTCGAAGCAGGCATTCGCTAAATAAGAGCGAGCATCAAACCCGAAGGCCGGATCAACCGAAGCTGATATTCTGTTAACCAAAGCAGGTATTCACTAAATAAAAGCGAGCATCGAACCCGAAGGCCGGATCAACCGAAGCTGATCTTCTGCTATCCAAAGTAGGCATTCACTAAATAAAAGCGAGCATCGAACCCGAAGGCGGGATCAACCGAAGATGATCTTCTGCTATCCAAAACTGGCATTCGCTAAATATAAGCGAGCATCGAACCCGAAGGCCGGATCAACCGAAGTTGATCTTCTGCTAACCAAAGCAGGCATTCGCTAAAAAAAAGCGAGCGTCGAACCCTAAGGCCCGATCAACCGAAGCTGATCTTCTGCTATCCAATGCAGGCATTCGCTAAATAATAGCGAGCATCAAACACTAAGGCCGGATCAACCGAAGCTGATATTCTGCTCCTCGAAGCAGGCATTCGCTAAATAAAAGCGAGTATCAAACACGAAGGCCGGATCAACCGAAGTTGATCTTCTGCTAACCAAAGCAGGCATTCGCTAAATAAAAGCGATCATCGAACCCGAAGTCCGGATCAACCGAAGCTGATCTTCTGCTATCCAAAGCAGGCATTCGCTAAATAAAAGCGAGCATCGAACCCGAAGGCCGGATCAACCGAAGCTAATCTTCTGCTAACCAAAGCAGGCATTCGCTAAATAAAAACGAGCATCGAACCCGAAGGCCCGATCAACCGAAGCTGATCTTCTGCTAACCAAAGCAGGCATTCGCTAAATAAAAGCGAGCGTCGAACCCTAAGGCCTGATCAACCGAAGCTGATCTTCTGCTATCCAAAGCAAACATTCGCTAAATAATAGCGAGCATCAAACCCTAAGGCCGGATCAACCGAAGCTGATCTTCTGCTCCTCGAAGCAGGCATTCGTTAAATAAGAGCGAGCATCAAACACGAAGGCCGGATCAACCGAAGCTGATCTTCTGCTAACCAAAGCAGGCATTCGCTAAATAAAAGCGATCATCGAACCTGAAGGCCGGATCAACTGAAGCTAATCTGATGCTATCCAAAGCAGGCATTCGCTCAATAAAAGCGAGCATCGTACACGAAGGCCCGATCAACCGAAGCTGATCTTCTGCTAACCAAAGCAGGCATTCGCTAAATAAAAACGAGCATCGAACCCGAAGGCCCGATCAACCGAAGTTGATCTTCTGCTATCCATAGCAGGCATTCGCTAAATAAAAGCGAGCATCGAACTCGAAGGCCGGATCAACCGAAGCTAATCTTCTGCTAACCAAAGCAGGCATTCGCTAAATAAAAACGAGCAATGAACCCGAAGGCCCGATCAACCGAAGCTGATCTTCTGCTAACCAAAGCAGGCATTCGCTAAATAAAAGCGAGCGTCGAACCCTAAGGCCCGATCAACCGAAGTTGATCTTCTGCTATCCAAAGCAGGCATTCGCTAAATAATAGCGAGCATCAAACCCTAAGGCCGGATCAACTGAAGCTGATCTGCTGCTCCTCGAAGCAGGCATTCGCTAAATAAGAGCGAGCAACAAACACGAAGTCCCGATAAACCAAAGCTGATCTTCTGCTAACCAAAGCAGGCATTTGCTAAATAAAAGCGAGAATCGAACCCGAAGGCCGGATCAGCCGAAGCTAATCTTCTGCTATCCAAAGCAGGCATTCGCTAAATAAAAGCGAGCATCGAACCTGAAAGCCGGATTAACCGAAGCTGATCTTATGCTAACCAAAGCAGGCATTCGCTAAATATAAGCGAGCATCGAACCCGAAGGCCGGATCAACCGAATCTGATCTTCTGCTAATCTAAGCAGGCATTCGCTAAATAAAAGCGAGCATCGAACCCGAAGGCTGGATCAACCGAAGCTGATCTTCTGCTCCTCGAAGCAGGCATTCGCTAAATAAGAGCGAGCATCAAACCCGAAGGCCGGATCAACCGAAGTTGATCTTCTGCTAACCAAAGCAGGCACTCGCTAAATAAAAGCGAGCATCTAACCTGAAGGCCGGATCAACCGAACCTGATCTTATGCTATCCAAAACAGGCATTCGCTAAATAAAGGCGAGCATCGAACCCGATGGCCCTATCAATCGAAGCTGATCTTCTGCTAATCTAAGCAGGCATTCGCTAAATTAAAGTGAGCATCGAACCCGAAGGCCGGATCAACCGAAGCTGATCTTCTGCAATCCAAAGCAGGCATTCGCTAAATAAAAGTGAAGCATCAAACCCGAAGGCCCGATAAACCGAAGTTGATCTTCTGCTAACCAAAGCACGCATTCGCTAAATAAAAGCGAGCATCGAACCCGAAGGCCGGATCAACCGAAGCTAATCTTCTGCTATCCAAAGCAGGCATTCGCTAAATAAAAACGAGCATCGAACCCGAAGGCCCGATCAACCGAAGCTGATCTTCTGCTATCCAAAGCAGGCATTCGCTAAATAAAAGCGAGCATCGAACCCAAAGGTCGGATCAACCGAAGCTGATCTTCTGCTAACCAAAGCAGGCATTCGCTAAATTAAAGCGAGCATCAAACCTGAAGGCTGGATCAACCGAACCCGATCTTATGCTATCCAAAGGAGGCATTCGCTAAATAAAAGCGAGCATCGATCGCGAAGGCCCGATCAATCGATGCTGATCTTCTGCTAATCTAAGCAGGCATTTGCTAAATTAAAGCGAGCGTCGAACCCGAAGGCCGGATCATCCGAAGCTGATCTTCTGCTAACCAAAGCAGGCATTCGATAAATTAAAGCGAGCATCAAACCTGAAGGCGGGATCAACCGAACCTGATCTTAAGCTATCCAAAGCAGGCATTCGCTAAATAAAAGCGAGCATCGAACCCGAAGGCTCGATCAATCGAAGATGATCTTCTGCTAATCTAAGCAGGGATTCGCTAAATTAAAGCAAGCATCGAACCCGAAGGCCGGATCAACCGAAGCTGATCTTCTGCTCGTTGAAGCAGGCATTTGCTAAATAAGAGCGAGCATCAAACACGAAGGCCGGATCAACGGAAGCTGATCTTCTGCTAACCAAAGTAGGCATTCGCTAAATAAAAGCGATCGATCATCGAAGCCGAAGTCCGGATCAACCGAAGCTGATCTTCTGCTATCCAAAGCAGGCATTCGCTAAATAAAAGCGAGCATCAAACCCGAAGGCCAGATCAACCGAAGCTGATCTTCTTCTAACCAAAGCAGGCATTCGCTAAATAATAGCGAGCATCGAACCCGAAGGCCAGATCAACCGAAGCTAATCTTCTTCTAACCAAAGCAGACATTCGCTAAATAAAAGCGAGCATCTAACCCGAAGGCCGGATCAACCGAAGGTGATCTTCTGCTAACCAAAGCAGGCATTCGCTAAATAAAAGTGAGCATCGAACCCAAAGGCCGGATCAACCGAAGCTGATCTTCTGCTAACCAAAGCAAGCATTCGCTAAATAAAAGCGAGCATGGAACCCGTAGATGCGATACCCCGAAGCTGATCTTCTGCTAATATAAGCAGGCATTCGCTAAATAAAAGCGAGCATCAAACCCGAAGGCCGGATCAACCGAAGCTGATCTTATGCTAACCAAAGCAAGCATTCGCTAAATAAAAGCAAGCATCGAACCCAAAGGCCAGATCAACCGAAGCTGATCTTCTGCTCCTCGAAGCAGGCATTCTCTAAATAAAAGCGAGCATCAAACCCGAAGGCCGGATCAACCGAAGCTGATATTCTGCTAACCAAACCAGGCATTCGCTAAATAAAAGCGAGCATCAAACCCGAAGGCTGGATCAACCGAAGCTGATCTTCTGCTATCCAAAGCAGGCATTCGCTAAATAAAAGCGAGCATCGAACCCGAAGGCCCGGTCAACCGAAGCTGGTCTTCTGCTATCCAAAGCAGGCATTCGCTAAATAAAAGCGAGCATCGAACCCCAAGGCCCGATCAACCGAAGTTGATCTTCTGCTAATCTAAGCAGTCGTTCGCTAAATAAAAGCGAGCATCGAACCCCAAGGCCGGATGAACCGAAGCTGATATTCTGCTATCCAAAGCAGGCATTCTTTAATTAAAAGCGAGCACTAAACCCGAAGGCCCGATAAACCGAAGTTGATCTTTTGCTAACCAAAACAGGGATTCGCTAAATAAACGCGAGCATCGAACCCGAAGGCCGAATCAACCGAAGATAATCTTCTGCTATCCAAAGCAGGCATTTAATAAATAAAAGCGTGCATCGAACCTGAAGGCCGGATTAACCGAAGCTGATCTTATGCTAACGAAAGCAGGCATTCACTAAATATAACCGAGAATCAAACCCGAAGGCCGGATCAACGAAGGTGAACTTCTGTTAATCTAAGCAGGCATTCGCTAAATAAAAGCGAGCATCGAACCCGAAGGCCGGATCAACCGAAGCTGATCTTCTGCTATCCAAAGCAGGCATTCGCTAAATAAAAGTGAGCATCGAACCCGAAGGCCGGATCAACCGAAGCTGATCTTCTGCTAACCAAAACAAGCATTCGCTAAATAAAAGCGAGCATCAAACCCAAAGGCAGGATCAACCGAAGCTGATCTTTTGCTCCTCGAAGCAGGCATTCTCTAAATTAAAGCGAGCATCAAACCCGAAAGCTGGATCAACCAAAGCTGGTCTTCTGCTAACCAAAGCAGGCATTCGCTAAATAAATGCGAGCATCGAACCCGAAGGCCCGATCAACCGAAGCTGATCTTCTGCTATCCAAAGCAGACATTCGCTAAATAAAAGCGAGCATCGAACCCCAAGGCCCGATCAACCGAAGCTGATCTTCTGCTAATCTAAACAGGCATTTGCTAAATAAAAGCGAGCATCGAACCCAAAGGCCGGATGAACCGAAGTTGATCTTCTGCTATCCAAAGCAGGCATTCGCTAAATAAAAGCGAGCATCAAACCCGAAGGCCCGATAAACCAAAGTTGATCTTCTGCTATCCAAAGCAGGCATTCGCTAAATAAAACCGAGCATCGAACCCGAAGGCTGGATTAACCGAAGCTGATCTTATGCTAACCAAAGCAAGCATTCACTAAATATAAGCAAGAATCAAACCCGAAGGCCGGATCAACCGAAGCTGAACTTCTGCTAATCTAAGCAGGCATTGGCTAAATAAAAGCGAGCATCGAACCCGAAGGCCGGATCAACCGAAGTTGATATTCTCCTATCCAAAGCAGGCATTCGCTAAATAAAAGCGAGCATCGAACCCCAAGGCCAGATCATACGAAGCTGATCTTCTGCTAACCAAAGCAAGCATTCGCTAAATTAAAGCGAGCATCAAACCTGAAGGCCGGATCAACCGAACCTGGTCTTATGCTATCGAAAGCAGACATTCGCTAAATAAAAGCGAGCATCGAACCCAAAGGCCCGATCAATCGAAGCTGATCTTCTGGTATCCAAAGCAGGCATTCGGTAAATAAAAGCGAACACCAAACCGGAAGGCCCGATAAATCGAAGCTGATCTTCAGCTAACCAAAGCAGGCATTCTCTAAATTAAAGCGATCATCAAACCTGAAGGCCGGATCAACCGAACCTGATCTTATGCTATCCAAAGCAGGCATTCGCTAAATAAAAGCGAGCATCGAACCCGAAGGCCCGATCAATCAAAGCTAATCTTCTGCTAATCTAAGCAGGGATTCGCTAAATTAAAGCAAGCATCGAACCCGAAGGCCGGATCAACCGAAGTTGATCTTCTGCTCCTCGAAGCAGGCATTCGCTAAATAAGAGCGAGCATCAAACACGAAGGCCGGATCAACCGAAGCTAATCTTCTGCTAACCAAAGCAAGCATTCGCTAAATAAAAGCGATCATCGAACCCGAAGTCCGGATCAACCGAAGCTGATCTTCTGCTATCCAAAGCAGGCATTCGCTAAATAAAAGCGAGCATCAAACCCGAAGGCCGGGTCAACTGAAGTTGATCTTCTGCTAACCAAAGCAGGCATTCGCTAAATAATAGCGAGCATCGAACCTGAAGGTCGGATCAACCGAAGTTAATCTTATGCTATCCAAAGCAGGCATTCGCAAAATAAAAGCGAGCATCGAACCCGAAGGCGCAATAAATCGAAGCTGATTTTCTGCTAACCACAGTAGGCAATCGCTAAATAAAAGTGAGCATCGAACCCAAAGGCCGGATCAACCGAAGCTGATCTTCTGCTAACCAAAGCAAGCATTCGTTAATAAAAGCGAGCATCGAACCCGAAGGCGCGATACCTTGAAGCTGATCTTCTGCTAATCTAAGTAGGCATTCGCCAAATAAAAGCGAGCATCAAACCCGAAGGCCGGATCAACCGAAGCTGATCTTCTGCTAACTAAAGCATGCATTCGCTAAATAAAAGCGAGCATCGAACCCGAAGGCCCGATCAATCGAAGCTGATCTTCTGCTATCCAAAGCAGGCATTCGCTAAATAAAAGCGAGCATCAAACCCCAAGGCCCGATCAACCAAAGCTGATCTTCTGCTAATCTAAGCAGTCGTTCGCTAAATAAAAGCGAGCTTCGAACCCGAAGGCCGGATGAACCGAAGCTGATCTTCTGCTATCCAAAGCAGGCATTCGCTAAATAAAAGCGAGCATTAAACCCGAAGGCCCGATAAACCGAAGCTGATCTTCTGCTAACCAAAACAGGCATTCGCTAAATAAAAGCGAGCATCGAACCCGAAGGCCGGATCAACCGAAGCTAATCTTCTGCTATCTAAAGCAGGCATTAAATAAATAAAAGCGTGCATCGAACCTGAAGGACGGATTAACCGAAGCTGATCTTATGCTAACGAAAGCAGGCATTCACTAAATATAAGCGAGAATCAAACCCGAAGGCCGGATCAACCGAAGCTGAACTTCTGCTAATCTAAGCAGGCATTCGCTAAATAAAAGCGAGCATCGAACCCGAGTGCCGGATCAACCGAAGCTGATCTTTTGCTATCCAAAGCAGGCATTCACTAAATAAAAGCGAGCATCGAACCCGAAGGCCGGATCAACCGAAGCTGATCTTCTGCTAACCAAAGCAGGCATTCGCCAAATAAAAGCGAGCATCAAACCCGAAGACCTGATAAACCAAAGCTAATCTTCTGCTATCCAAAGCAGGCATTCGCTAAATAAAAGCGAGCATCGAACCTGAAGGCCGGATTAACCAAAGCTGGTCTTATGCTAACCAAAGCAGGCATTCACTAAATATAAGCAAGAATCAAACCCGAAGGCCTGATCAACCGAAGCTGAACTTCTGCTAATCTAAGCAGGCATTCGCTAAATAAAAGCGAGCATCGAACCCGAAGGCCGGATCAACTGAAGCTGAGCTTCTCCTATCCAAAGCAGGCATTCTCTAAATAAAAGCGAGCATCGAACCCGAAGGCCGGATCATACGAAGCTGATCTTCTGCTAACCAAAGCAGGCATTCGTTAAATTAAAGCGAGCATCAAACCCGAAAGGCCGGATGAACCGAAGCTGATCTTCTGCTATCCAAAGCAGGCATTCGCTAAATAAAAGCGAACATCAAACCCGAAGGCCCGATAAATCGAAGTTGATCTTCTGCTAACCAAAGCAGGCATTCGTTAAATAAGAGTTAGCATCGAACCCAAAGGCCGGATCAACCGAAGCTGATCTTCTGCTAACCAAAGCAAGCATTCGCTAAATAAAAGCGAGCATCGAACACGAAGGCGCGATACCCCGAAGCTGATCTTCTGCTAATCTAAGCAGGCATTCGCTAAATAAAAGCGAGCATCGAACCCGAAGGTCGGGTCAACCAAAGCTGATCTTCTGCTAACCAAAGCAAGCAATCGCTAAATAAAAGCGAGCATCGAACCCAAAGTCCGGATCAACCGAAGTTGATCTTCTGCTCCTCAAACAGGCATTCTCTAAATAAAAGCGAGCATCAAACCCGAAAGCCGGATCAACCGAAGCTGATCTTCTCCTAACCAAAGTAGGCATTCGCTAAATAAAAGCGAGCATCGAACCCGAAGGCCCGATCAACCTAAGCTGATCTTCTGCTATCCAAAGCAGGCATTCGCTAAATAAAATACAGCATCAAACCCCAAGGCCCAATCATTCGAAGCTGATCTTTTGCTAATCTAAGCAGGCATTCGCTAAATAAAACGAGCATCGAACCCAAAGGCCGGATGAACCGAAGCTGATCTTCTGCTATCCAAAGCAGGCATTCGATAAATAAAAGCGAGCATCAAACCCGAAGGCCCGATAAACCGAAGCTGAACTTCTACTAACCAAAGCAGGCATTCGCTAAATAAATGCGAGCATCGAACCCGAAGGCCGGATCAACCGAAGCTGATCTTCTGCTATCCAAAGCAGGCATTCAATAAATAAAAGCGAGCATCGAACTTGAAGGCCGAATTAACCGAAGCTGATCTTATGCTAACCAAAGCTGGCATTCACTAAATATAAGCGAGAGTCGAACCCGAAAGCCGGATCAACCGAAGCTGAACTTCTGCTAATCTAAGCATGCATTCGCTAAATAAAAGCGAGCATCGAACCCGAAGGCCCGATCAACCGAAGCTGATCTTCTGCTAATCTAAGCAGGCATTCGCTAAATAAAAGCGAGCATCGAACCCGAAGGCCGGATCAACCGAAGCTGATCTTACGCTATCCAAAGCAGGCATTAGCTAAATAAAAGCGAGCATCGAACCCAAAGGCTGGATCAACCGAAGCTGATCTTCTGCTCCTCGAAGCAGGCATTCTCTAAATAAAAGCGAGCATCAAACCCGAAGGCCGGATCAATCGAAGCTGATCTTCTGCTAACCAAAGCAGGCATTCGCTAAATAAAAGCGAGCATCGAACCCGAAGGCCGGATCAACCGAAGCTGATCTTCTGCTATCCCAAGCAGGCATTCGCTAAATAAAAGCGAGCATCTAACCCGAAGGCCGGATCAACCGAACCTGATCTTCTGCTAACCAAAGCAGGCATTCGCTAAATTAAAGCGAGCATCAAACCCGAAGGCCGGATCAACTGAAGCTGATCTTCTGCTATCCAAAGTCGGCATTCTCTAAATAAAAGCGAGCACCAAACCCGAAGGCCTGATAAACCGAAGATGAACTTCTACTAACCAAAGCAGGCATTCGCTAAATAAATGCGAGCATCGAACCCAAAGGCCGGGTCAACCGAAGCTGATCTTCTGCTATCAAAAGCAGGAATTCAATAAATAAAAGCGAGCATCGAACCTGAAGGCCGGATTAACCGAAGCTGATCTTATGCTAACCAAAGCTGGCATTCACTAAATATAAGCGAGAATCGAACCCGAAGGTCGGATCAACCGAAGCTGAACTTCTGCTAATCTAAGCAGGCATTCGCTAAATAAAAGCGAGCATCGAACCCGAAGGCCGGATCAACCGAAGCTGATCTTCTGCTATCCAAAGCAGGCATTCGCTAAATAAAAGCGAGCATCAAACCCAAAGGCCGGAACAACCGAAGCTGATCTTCTGCTCCTCGAAGCAGGCATTCTCTAAATAAAAGCGAGCATAAAACCCGAAGGCCGGATCAACCGAAGCTAATCTTCTGCTATCCATAGCAGGCATTCGCTAAATAAAATCGAGCATCGAACCTAAAGACGGGATTAACCAAAGCTGGTCTTATGCTTACCAAAGCAGGCATTCACTAAATATAAGCAAGAATCAAACCCGAAGGCCGGATCAACCGAAGCTGAACTTCTGCTAATCTATGCAGGCATTCGCTAAATAAAAGCGAGCATCGAACCCGAAGGCCGAATCAACTGAAGCTGAGCTTCTCCTATCCAAAGCAGGCATTCCCTAAATGAAAGCGAGCATCGAACCCGAAGGCCGTATCATACGAAGCTGATCTACTGCTAACCAAAGCAGGCATTCGCTAAATTAAAGCGAGCATCAAACCTGAAGGCCGGATCAACCGAACCTGATCTTATGCTATCGAAAGTAGGCATTCGCTAAATAAAAGCGAGCATCGAACCCAAAGGCCCGATCAATCGAAGCTGATCTTCTGCTATCCAAAGCAGGCATTCGCTAAATAAAAGCGAGCATCGAACCCAACGGCCGGATGAACCGAAGCTAATCTTCTGCTATCCAAAGCAGGCATTCGCTAAATAAAAGCGAACATCAAACCCGAAGGCCCGATAAATCGAAGCTGATCTTCTGCTAACCAAAGCAGGCATTCGCTAAATAAGAGTTAGCATCGAACCCAAAGGCCGGATCAACCGAAGCTGATCTTCTGCTAACCAAAGCAAGCATTCGCTAAATAAAAGCGAGCTTCGAACCCGAAGGCGCGATACCCCGAAGCTGATCTTCTGCTAAGCTAAGAAGGCATTCGCTAAATAAAAGCGAGCATCATACCCGAGGGCCGGGTCAACCGAAGCTGATCTTCTGCTAACCAAAGTAAGCAATCGCTAAATAAAAGAGAGCATCGAACCCAAAGTCCGGATCAACCGAAGTTGATCTTCTGCTCCTCAAAGCAGGCATTCTCTAAATAAAAGCGAGCATCAAACCCGAAGGCCGGATCAACCGAAGCTGATCTTCTCCTAACCAAAGCAGGCATTCGCTAAATAAAAGCGAGCATCGAACCCGAAGGCCCGATCAACCGAAGCTGATCTTCTGCTATCCAAAGCAGGCATTCGCTAAATAAAATACAGCATCAAACCCCAAGGCCCAATCATTCGAAGCTGATCTTCTGCTAATCTAAGCAGGCATTCACTAAATAAAAGCGAGCATCGAACCCAAAGGCCGGATGAACCGAAGCTGATCTTCTGCTATCCAAAGCAGGCATTCGATAAATAAAAGCGAGCATCAAACCCGAAGGCCCGATAAACCGAAGCTGAACTTCTACTAACCAAAGCAGGCATTCGCTAAATAAATGCGAGCATCGAACCCGAAGGCCGGATCAACCGAAGCTGATCTTCTGCTATCCAAAGCAGGCATTCAATAAATAAAAGCGAAGCTGATCTTATGCTAACCAAAGCTGGCATTCACTAAATATAAGCGAGAATCGAACCCGAAAGCCGGATCAACCGAAGCTGAACTTCTGCTAATCTAAGCATGCATTCGCTAAATAAAAGCGAGCATCGAACCCGAAGGCCCGATCAACCGAAGCTGATCTTCTGCTAATCTAAGCAGGCATTCGCTAAATAAAAGCGAGCATCGAACCCAACGGCCGGATGAACCGAAGCTGATCTTCTGCTATCCAAAGCAGGCATTCGCTAAATAAAAGCGAGCATCGAACCCAAAGGCCGGATCAACCGAAGCTGATCTTCTGCTCCTCGAAGCAGGCATTCTCTAAATAAAAGCGAGCATCAAACCCGAAGGCCGGATCAATTGAAGCTGATCTTCTGCTAACCAAAGCAGGCATTCGCTAAATAAAAGCGAGCATCGAACCCGAAGGCCGGATCAACCGAAGCTGATCTTCTGCTATCTCAAGCAGGCATTCGCTAAATAAAAGCGAGCATCTAACCCGAAGGCCGGATCAACCGAACCTGATCTTCTGCTAACCAAAGCAGGCATTCGCTAAATTAAAGCGAGCATCAAACCCGAAGGCCGGATCAACTGAAGCTGATCTTCTGCTATCCAAAGCCGGCATTCTCTAAATAAAAGCGAGCATCAAACCCGAAGGCCCGATAAACCGAACCTGAACTTCTACTAACTAAAGCAGGCATTCGCTAAATAAATGCGAGCATCGAACCCGAAGGCCGGATCAACCGAAGCTGATCTTCTCCTAACCAAAGCAGGCATTCGCTAAATAAAAGCGAGCATCGAACCCGAAGGCCCGATCAACCGAAGCTGATCTTCTGCTATCCAAAGCAGGCATTCGCTAAATAAAATCCAGCATCAAACCCCAAGGCCCGATCAACTGAAGCTGATCTTCTGCTAATCTAACCAGGCATTCACTAAATAAAAGCGAGCATCGAACCCAAAGGCCGGATGAACCGAAGCTGATCTTCTGCTATCCAAAGCAGGCATTCGATAAATAAAAGCGATCATCAAACCCGAAGTCCCTATAAACCGAAGCTGAACTTCTACTAACCAAAGCAGGCATTCGCTAAATAAATGCGAGCATCGAACCCGAAGGCCGGATCAACCGAAGCTGATCTTCTGCTATCCAAAGCAGGCATTCAATAAATAAAAGCGAGCATCGAACCTGAAGGCCGGATTAACCGAAGCTGATCTTATGCTAACCAAAGCTGGCATTCACTAAATATAAGCGAGAATCGAACCCGAAGGCCGGATCAACCGAAGCTGAACTTCTGCTAATCTAAGCAGGCATTCGCTAAATAAAAGCGAGCATCGAACCCGAAGGCCCGATCAACCGAAGCTGATCTTCTGCTAATCTAAGCAGGCATTCACTAAATAAAAGCGAGCATCGAACCCGAAGGCTGGATCAATCGAAGCTGATCTTCTGCTACCCAAAGCAGGCATTCGCTAAATAAAAGCGAGCATCGAACCCAAAGGCCGGATCAACCGAAGCTGATCTTCTGCTCCTCGAAGCAGGCATTCTCTAAATAAAAGCGAGCATCAAACCCGAAGGCCGGATCAATCAAAGCTGATCTTCTGCTAACCAAAGCAGGCATTCGCTAAATAAAAGCGAGCATCGAACCCGAAGGCCGGATCAACCGAAGCTGATCTTCTGCTATCTCAAGCAGGCATTCGCTAAATAAAAGCGAGCATCTAACCCGAAGGCCGGATCAACCGAACCTGATCTTCTGCTAACCAAAGCAGGCATTCGCTAAATTAAAGCGAGCATCAAACCCGAAGGCCGGATCAACTGAAGCTGATCTTCTGCTATCCAAAGCCGGCATTCTCTAAATAAAAGCGAGCATCAAACCCGAAGGCCCGATAAACCGAACCTGAACTTCTACTAACTAAAGCAGGCATTCGCTAAATAAATGCGAGCATCGAACCCGAAGGCCGGATCAACCGAAGCTGATCTTCTCCTAACCAAAGCAGGCATTCGCTAAATAAAAGCGAGCATCGAACCCGAATGCCCGATCAACCGAAGCTGATCTTCTGCTATCCAAAGCAGGCATTCGCTAAATAAAATCCAGCATCAAACCCCAAGGCCCGATCAACCGAAGCTGATCTTTTGCTAATCTAAGCAGGCATTCACTAAATAAAAGCGAGCATCGAACCCAAAGGCCGGATGAACCGAAGCTGATCTTCTGCTATCCAAAGCAGGCATTCGATAAATCAAAGCGATCAACAAACCCGAAGTCCCTATAAACCGAAGCTGAACTTCTACTAACCAAAGCAGGCATTCGCTAAATAAATGCGAGCATCGAACCCGAAGGCCGGATCAACCGAAGCTGATCTTCTGTTATCCAAAGCAGGCATTCAATAAATAAAAGCGAGCATCGAACCTGAAGGCCGGATTAACCGAAGCTGATCTTATACTAACCAAAGATGGCATTCACTAAATATAAGCGAGAATCGAACCCGAAGGCCGGATCATCCGAAGCTGAACTTCTGTTAATCTAAGCAGGCATTCGCTAAATAAAAGCGAGCATCGAACCCGAAGGCCCGATCAACCGAAGCTGATCTTCTGCTAATCTAAGCAGGCATTCGCTAAATAAAAGAGAGCATCGAACCCGAAGGCCGGATCAACCAAAGCTGATCTTCTACTATCCAAAGCAGGCATTCGCTAAATAAAAGCGAGCATCGAACCCAAAGGCCGGATCAACCGAAGCTGATCTTCTGCTCCTCGAAGCAGGCATTCTCTAAATAAAAGCGAGCATCGAACCCGAAGGCCGGATCAATCGAAGCTGATCTTCTGCTAACCAAAGTAGGCATTCGCTAAATAAAAGCGAGCATCGAACCCGAAGGCCGGATCAACCGAAGCTGATCTTCATCTATCTCAAGCAGGCATTCGCTAAATAAAAGCGAGCATCTAACCCAAAGGTCGGATCAACCGAACCTGATCTTCTGCTAACCAAAGCAGGCATTCGCTAAATTAAAGCGAGCATCAAACCCGAAGGCCGGATCAACTGAAGCTGATCTTCTGCTATCCAAAGCCGGCATTCTCTAAATAAAAGCGAGCATCAAACCCGAAGGCCCGATAAACCAAACCTGAACTTCTACTTACTAAAGCAGGCATTCGCTAAATAAATGCGAGCATCGAACCCGAAGGCTGGATCAACCGAAGCTGATCTTCTGCTATCCAAAGCAGGCATTCAATAAATAAAAGCAAGCATCGAACCTGAAGGCCGGATTAACCGAAGCTTATCTTATGCTAACCAAAGCTGGCATTCACTAAATATAAGCGAGAATCGAACCCGAAGGCCGGATCAACCGAAGCTGAACTTCTGCTAATCTAAGCAGGCATTCGCTAAATAAATGCGAGCATCGAACCCGAAGGCCCGATCAACCGAAGCTGATCTTCTGCTATCCAAAGCAGGCATTCAATAAATAAAAGCGAGCATCGAACCTGAAGGCCGGATTAACCGAAGCTGATCTTATACTAACCAAAGATGGCATTCACTAAATATAAGCGAGAATCTAACCCGAAGGCCGGATCATCCGAAGCTGAACTTCTGCTAATCTAAGCAGGCATTCGCTAAATAAAAGCGAGCATCGAACCCGAAGGCCCGATCAACCGAAGCTGATCTTCTGCTAATCTAAGCAGGCATTCGCTAAATAAAAGCGAGCATCGAACCCGAAGGCCGGATCAACCGAAGCTGATCTTCTACTATCCAAAGCAGGCATTTGCTAAATAAAAGCGAGCGTCGAACCCAAAGGTCGGATCAACCGAAGCTGATCTTCTGCTCCTCGAAGCAGGCATTCTCTAAATAAAAGCGAGCATCGAACCCGAAGGCCGGATCAATCGAAGCTGATCTTCTGCTAACCAAAGTAGGCATTCGCTAAATAAAAGCGAGCATCGAACCCGAAGGCCGGATCAACCGAAGCTAATCTTCATCTATCTCAAGCAGGCATTCGCTAAATAAAAGCGAGCATCTAACCCGAAGGCCGGATCAACCGAACCTGATCTTCTGCTAACCAAAGCAGGCATTCGCTAAATTAAAGCGAGCATCAAACCCGAAGGCCGGATCAACTGAAGCTGATCTTCTGCTATCCAAAGCCGGCATTCTCTAAATAAAAGGGAGCATCAAACCCGAAGGCCCGATAAACCGAACCTGAACTTCTACTTACTAAAGCAGGCATTCGCTAAATAAATGCGAGCATCGAACCCGAAGGCCGGATCAACCGAAGCTGATCTTCTGCTATCCAAAGCAGGCATTCACTAAATAAAAGGGAGCATCGAACCCGAAGGCCGGATCAACCGAAGCTGAACTTCTGCTAATCTAAGCAGGCATTCGCTAAATAAAAGCGAGCATCGAACCCGAAGGCCCGATCAACCGAAGCTGATCTTCTACTAATCTAAGCAGGCATTCGCTAAATAAAAGGGAGCATCGAACCCGAAGGCCGAATCAACCGAAGCTGATCTTCTGCTATCCAAAGCAGGCATTCGCTAAATAAAAGCGAGCATCGAACCCAAAGGCCGGATCAACCGAAGCTGATCTTTTGCTCCTCGAAGAAGGCATTCTCTAAATAAAAGCGAGCATCAAACCCGAAGGCCGGATCAACCGAAGCTGATCTTCTGCTAACAAAGCAGGAATTCGCTAAATAAAAGCGAGCATCGAACCCGAAGGCCGGATCAACCGAAACTGATCTTCTACTATCCCAAGCAGGCATTCGCTAAATAAAAGCGAGCATCTAACCCGAAGGCCGGATCAACCGAACCTGATCTTCTGCTAACCAAAGCAGGCATTCGCTAAATTAAAGCGAGCATCAAATTCGAAGGCCGGATCAACTGAAGCTGATCTTCTGTTATCCAAAGCCGACATTCTCTAAATAAAAGCGAGCATCAAACCCGAAGGCCCGATAAACCGAAGCTGATCTTCTTCTAACCATAGCACGCATTCGCTAAATAAAAGCGAGCATCGAACCCGAAGGCCGGATCAACCGAAGCTAATCTTCTTCTATCCAAAGCAGGAATTCTCTAAATAAAAACGAGCATCGAACCCGAAGGCCCGATCAATCGAAGCTGATCTTCTGCTAACCAAAGCAGGCATTCGCTAAATAAAAGCGAGCATCGAACCCGAAGGCCGGATCAACTGAAGCTGATCTTCTGCTATCCAAAGCCGGCATTCTCTAAATAAAAGCGAGCATCAAACCCGAAGGCCCGATAAACCGAAGCTAAACTTCTACTAACCAAAGCAGGCATTCGCTAAATAAATGCGAGCATCGAACCCGAAGGACGGGTCAACCGAAGCTGATCTTCTGCTATCCAAAGCAGGCATTTAATAAATAAAAGCGAGCATCGAACCTGAAGGCCGGATTAACCAAAGCTGATCTTATGCTAACCAATGCTGGCATTCACTAAATATAATCGAGAATCGAACCCGAAGGCCAAATCAACCGAAGCTGAACTTCTGCTAATCTAAGCAGGCATTCGCTAAATAAAAGCGAGCATCGAACCCGAAGGCCCGATCAACCGAAGCTGATCTTCTGCTAATCTAAGCAGGCATTCGCTAAATAAAAGCGAGCATGGAACCCGAAGTCCGGATCAACCGAAGCTGATCTTCTGCTATCCAAAGAAGGCATTCGCTAAATAAAAGCGAGCATCGAACCCAAAGGCCGGATCAACCGAAGCTGATCTTCTGCTCCTCGAAGCAGGCATTCTCTAAATAAAAGCGAGCATCAAACCCGAAGGCCGGATCAACCGAAGCTGATCTTCTGCTAACCAAAGCAGGCATTCGCTAAATAAAAGCGAGCATCGAACCCGAAGGCGGGATCAACCGAAGCTAATCTTTTGCTATCCAAAGCAAGAATTCGCTAAATAAAAACGAGCATCGAACCCGAAGGCCCGATCAACCGAAGCTGATCTTCTGCTAACCAAAGCAGGCATTCGCTAAATAAAAGCGAGCGTCGAACCCTAAGGCCCGATCAACCGAAGTTGATCTTCTGCTATCCAAAGCAAGCATTCACTAAATAATAGCGAGCATCAAACCCTAAGGTCGGATCAACCGAAGTTGATCTTATGCTCCTCGAAGCAGGCTATCGCTAAATAAGAGCGAGCATCGAACACGAAGGCCGGATCAACCGAAGCTGATCTTCTGCTAACCAAAGCAGGCATTCGCTAAATAAAAGCGATCATCGAACCCGAAGTCCGGATCAACCGAAGCTGATCTTCTGCAATCCAAAGCAGGCATTCGCTAAATAAAAGCGAGCATCGAACCCGAAGGCCGGATCAACTGAAGCTAATCTTCTGCTAACCAAAGCAGGCATTCGCTAAATAAAAACGAGCAACGAACCCGAAGGCCCGATCAACCGAAGTTGATCTTCTGCGATCCAAAGCAGGCATTCGCTAAATAATAGCGAGCATCAAACCCTAAGGCCGGATAAACCGAAGCTGATCTTCTACTCCTCGAAGCAGGCATTCGCTAAATAAGAGCGAGCATCAAACACGAAGGCCGGATCAACCGAAGCTGATCTTCTGCTAACAATAGCAGGCATTCGCTAAATAAAAGCGATCATCGAACCTGAAGGCCGGATCAACTGAAGCTAATCTTATGCTAACCAAAGCATGCATTCGCTAAATAAAAGCGAGCATCGAACCCGAAGGCCCGATCAACCGAAGCTGATCTTCTGCTAACCAAAGCAGGCATTCGCTAAATAAAAGCGAGTGTCGAACCCTAAGGCCCGATCAACCGAATCTGATCTTCTGCTGCTCGAAGCAGGCATTCTCTAAATAAAAGCGAGCATCAAACCCGAAGGCCGAATCAACCGAAGCTGATCTTCTCCTAACCAAAGCAAGCATTGGCTAAATAAAAGCGAGCATCGAACCCGAAGGCCCGATCAACCGAAGCTGATCTTCTGCTATCCAAAGCAGGCATTCGCTAAATAAAAGCCGGCATCGAACCCCAAGGCCCGATCAACCAAAGCTGATCTTCTGCTAATCTAAGAAGGCATTCGCTAAATAAAAGCGAGCATCGAATCCAAAGGCCTGATGAACCGAAGCTGATCTTCTGCTAATCTAAGCAGGCATTCGCTAAATAAAAGGGAGCATCAAACCCGAAGGCCGGATCAACCGAAGTTGATCTTCTACTATCCAAAGCAGGCATTCGCTAAATAAAAGCGAGCGTCGAACCCAAAGGTCGGATCAACCGAAGCTGATCTTTTGCTCCTCGAAGCAGGCATTCTCTAAATAAAAGCGAGCATCAAACCCGAAGGCCGGATCAACCGAAGCTGATCTTCTGCTAACAAAGCAGGCATTCGCTAAATAAAAGCGAGCGTCGAACCCGAAGGCCGGATCAACCGAAGCTGATCTTCTACTATCCCAAGCAGGCATTCGCTAAATAAAAGCGAGCATCTAACCCGAAGGCCGGATCAACCAAACCTGATCTTCTGCTAACCAAATCATGCATTCGCTAAATTAAAGCGAGCATCAAATTCGAAGGCCGGATCAACTGAAGATGATCTTATGTTATCCAAAGCCGACATTCTCTAAATAAAAGCGAGCATCAAACCCGAAGGCCCGATAAACCGAAGTTGATCTTCTTTTAACCATAGCACGCATTCGCTAAATAAAAGCGAGCAACGAACCCGAAGGCCGGATCATCCGAAGCTAATCTTCTTCTATCCAAAGCAGGCATTCGCTAAATAAAGACGAGCATCGAACCCGAAGGCCCTATCAACCGAAGCTGATCTTCTGCTAACCAAAGCAGGCATTTGCTAAATAAAAGCGAGCATCGAACCCGAAGGCCGGATCAACTGAAGCTGATCTTCTGCTATCCAAAGCCGGCTGTCTCTAAATAAAAGCGAGCATCAAACCCGAAGGCCCGATAAACCGAAGCTAAACTTCTACTAACCAAAGCAGGCATTCGCTTAATAAATGCGAGCATCGAACCCGAAGGCCGGATCAACCGAAGCTGATCTTCTGCTATCCAAAGCAGCCATTCAATAAATAAAAGCGAGCATCGAAACTGAAGGCCGGATTAACCGAAGCTGATCTTATGCTAACTAAAGCTGGCATTCACTAAATATAAGAGAGAATCGAACCCGAAGGCCGGATCAAACGAAGCTGAACTTCTGCTAATCTAAGCAGGCATTCGCTAAATAAAAGCGAGCATCAAACCCGAAGGCCCGATCAACCGAAGTTGATCTGCTGCTAATCTAAGCAGGCATTCGCTAAATAAAAGCGAGCATCAAACCCGAAGGCCGGATCAACCGAAGCTGATCTTCTGCTATCCAAAGCAGGCATTCGCTAAATAAAAGCGAGCATCGAACCCAAAGGCCGGATCAACCGAAGCTGATCTTCTGCTCCTCGAAGCAGGCATTCTCTAAATAAAAGCGAGCATCAAACCCGAAGGCCGGATCAACCGAAGTTGATCTTCTGCTAACCAAAGCAGGCATTCGCTAAATAAAAGCGAGCGTCGAACCCGAAGGCCGGATCAACCGAAGCAGGCATTCGCTAAATAAAAGCGAGCATCGAACCCGAAGGCGGGATCAACCGAAGCTAATCTTCTGCTATCCAAAGCAAGCATTCGCTAAATAAAAACGACTATCGAACCCGAAGGCCCGATCAACCGAAGCTGATCTTCTGCTAACCAAAGCAGGCATTCGCTAAATAAAAGCGAGCGTCGAACCCTAAGGCCGGATCAACCGAAGCTGATCTTCTGCTATCCAAAGCAGGCATTCACTAAATAATAGCGAGCATCAAACCCTAAGGTCGGATCAACCGAAGCTGATCTTCTGCTCCTCGAAGCAGGCTATCGCTAAATAAGAGCGAGCATCGAACACGAAGGCCGGATCAACCGAAGCTGATCTTCTGCTAACTAAAGCAGGCATTCGCTAAATAAAAGCGATCATCGAACCCGAAGTCCGGATCAACCGAAGCTGATCTTCTGCAATCGAAAGCAGGCATTCGCTAAATAAAAGCGAGCATCGAACCCGAAGGCCGGATCAACCGAAGCTAATCTTCTGCTAACCAAAGCAGGCATTCGCTAAATAAAAACGAGCATCGAACCCGAAGGCCCGATCAACCGAAGCTGATCTTCTGCTATCCAAAGCAGGCATTCGCTAAATAATAGCGAGCATCAAACCCTTAGGCCGGATCAACCGAAGCTGATCTTCTGCTCCTCGAAGCAGGCATTCGCTAAATAAGAGCGAGCATCAAACACGAAGGCCGGATCAACCGAAACTGATCTTCTGCTAACAAAAGCAGGCATTCGCTAAATAAAAGCGATCATCGAACCTGAAGGCCGGATCAACTGGAGCTAATCTTATGCTAACCAAAGCAGGCATTCGCTAAATAAAAGCGAGCATCGAACCCGAAGGCCCGATCAGCCGAAGCTGATCTTCTGCTAACCAAAGCAGGCATTCGCTAAATAAAAGCGAGCATCAAACCCGAAGGCCCGATAAACCGAAGCTAATCTTCTGCTAACCAAAGCAGGCATTCGCTAAATAAAAGTGAGCATCGAACCCGAAGGTCGGATCAACCGAAGCTGATCTTCTGCTATCCAAAGCAAGCATTCAATAAATAAAAGCGAGCATCGAACCTGAAGGTCGGATTAACCGAAGCTGATCTTATGCTAACCAAAGCTGGCATTTACTAAATATAAGCGAGAATCGAATCCGAAGGCCGGATCAACCGAAGCCGAACTTCTGCTAATCAAAAAAGGAATTCGCTAAATAAAAGCGAGCATCGAACCCGAAGGCCCGATCAACCGAAGCTGATCTTCTGCTAATCTAAGCAGGCATTCGCTAAATAAAAGCGAGCATCGAACCCGAAGGCCGGATCAACCGAAGCTGATCTTCGGCTATCCAAAGCATGCATTCGCTAAATAAAAGCGAGCATCAAACCCCAAGGCCCGATCAACTGAAGCTGATCTTCTGCTCCTCGAAGCAGGCATTCTCTAAATAAAAGCGAGCATCAAACCCGAAGGCCGGATCAGCCGAAGCTGATCATCTGCTAACCAAAGCAGGCATTCGCTAAATAAAAGCGAGCATCGAACCCGAAGGCCCGATCAACCGAAGCTAACCTTCTGCTATCCAAAGCAGGCATTCAATAAATAAAAGCGAGCATCGAACCCGAAGGCCGGATTAATCGAAGCTGATCTTATGCTAACCAAAGAAGGCATTCACTAAATATACGCGAGAATCAAACTCGAAGGCCGGATCAACCGAAGCTGAACTTCTGCTAATCTAAGCAGGCATTCGCTAAATAAAAGCGAGCATCGAACCCGAAGGCCGGATCAACCGAAGCTGATCTTTTGCTATCCAAAGCAGGCATTCGCTAAATAAAAGCGAGCGTCGAACCCGAAGGCCGGATCAACCGAAGCTGATTTTCTGCTAACCAAAGCACGCATTCGCTAAATAAAAGCGAGCATCAAACCCAAAGGCCGGATCAACCGAAGCTGATCTTCTGCTCCTAGAAGCAGGCATTCTCTAAATAAAAGCGAGCATCAAACCCGAAGGCCGGATCAACCGAAGCTGATCTTCTGCTAACAAAGCAGGCATTCGCTAAATAAAAGCGAGCGTCGAACCCGAAGGCCGGATCAACCGAAGCTGATCTTCTACTATCCCAAGCAGGCATTCGCTAAATAAAAGCGAGCATCTAACCCGAAGGCCGGATCAACCAAACCTGATCTTCTGCTAACTAAATCATGCATTCGCTAAATTAAAGCGAGCATCAAATTCGAAGGCCGGATCAACTGAAGATGATTTTATGTTATCCAAAGCCGACATTCTCTAAATAAAAGCGAGCATCAAACCCGAAGGCCCGATAAACCGAAGTTGATCTTCTTTTAACCATAGCACGCATTCGCTAAATAAAAGTGAGCAACGAACCCGAAGGCCGGATCATCCGAAGCTAATCTTCTTCTATCCAAAGCAGGCATTCGCTAAATAAAAACGAGCATCGAACCCGAAGGCCCTATCAACCGAAGCTGATCTTCTGCTAACCAAAGCAGGCATTTGCTAAATAAAAGCGAGCATCGAACCCGAAGGCCGGATCAACTGAAGCTGATCTTCTGCTATCCAAAGCCGGCTGTCTCTAAATAAAAGCGATCATCAAACCCGAAGGCGCGATAAACCGAAGCTAAACTTCTACTAACCAAAGCAGGCATTCGCTTAATAAATGCGAGCATCGAACCCGAAGGCCGGATCAACCGAAGCTGATCTTCTGCTATCCAAAGCAGCCATTCAATAAATAAAAGCGAGCATCGAAACTGAAGGCCGGATTAACCGAAGCTGATCTTATGCTAACTAAAGCTGGCATTCACTAAATATAAGAGAGAATCGAACCCGAAGGCCGGATCAAACGAAGCTGAACTTCTGCTAATCTAAGCAGGCATTCGCTAAATAAAAGCGAGCATCAAACCCGAAGGCCCGATCAACCGAAGTTGATCTGCTGCTAATCTAAGCAGGCATTCGCTAAATAAAAGCGAGCATCGAACCCGAAGGCCGGATCAACCGAAGCTGATCTTCTGCTATCCAAAGCAGGCATTCGCTAAATAAAAGCGAGCATCGAACCCAAAGGCCGGATCAACCGAAGCTGATCTTCTGCTCCTCGAAGCAGGCATTCTCTAAATAAAAGCGAGCATCAAACCCGAAGGCCGGATCAACCGAAGTTGATCTTCTGCTAACCAAAGCAGGCATTCGCTAAATAAAAGCGAGCGTCGAACCCGAAGGTCGGATCAACCGAAGCAGGCATTCGCTAAATAAAAGCGAGCATCGAACCCGAAGGCGGGATCAACCGAAGCTAATCTTCTGCTATCCAAAGCAAGCATTCGCTAAATAAAAACGACTATCGAACCCGAAGGCCCGATCAACCGAAGCTGATCTTCTGCTAACCAAAGCAGGCATTCGCTAAATAAAAGCGAGCGTCGAACCCTAAGGCCGGATCAACCGAAGCTGATCTTCTGCTATCCAAAGCAGGCATTCACTAAATAATAGCGAGCATCAAACCCTAAGGTCGGATCAACCGAAGCTGATCTTCTGCTCCTCGAAGCAGGCTATCGCTAAATAAGAGCGAGCATCGAACACGAAGGCCGGATCAACCGAAGCTGATCTTCTGCTAACTAAAGCAGGCATTCGCTAAATAAAAGCGATCATCGAACCCGAAGTCCGGATCAACCGAAGCTGATCTTCTGCAATCCAAAGCAGGCATTCGCTAAATAAAAGCGAGCATCGAACCCGAAGGCCGGATCAACCGAAGCTAATCTTCTGCTAACCAAAGCAGGCATTCGCTAAATAAAAACGAGCATCGAACCCGAAGGCCCGATCAACCGAAGCTGATCTTCTGCTATCCAAAGCAGGCATTCGCTAAATAATAGCGAGCATCAAACCCTTAGGCCGGATCAACCGAAGCTGATCTTCTGCTCCTCGAAGCAGGCATTCGCTAAATAAGAGCGAGCATCAAACACGAAGGCCGGATCAACCGAAACTGATCTTCTGCTAACAAAAGCAGGCATTCGCTAAATAAAAGCGATCATCGAACCTGAAGGCCGGATCAACTGGAGCTAATCTTATGCTAACCAAAGCAGGCATTCGCTAAATAAAAGCGAGCATCGAACCCGAAGGCCCGATCAGCCGAAGCTGATCTTCTGCTAACCAAAGCAGGCATTCGCTAAATAAAAGCGAGTGTCGAACCCTAAGGCCCGATCAACCGAATCTGATCTTCTGCTGCTCGAAGCAGGCATTCTCTAAATAAAAGTGAGCGTCAAACCCGAAGGCCGGATCAACCGAAGCTGATCTTCTCCTAACCAAAGTAGGAATTCGCTAAATAAAAGCGAGCGTCGAACCCGAAGGCCCGATCAACCGAAGAGGATCTTCTGCTATCCAAAGAAGGCATTCGCTAAATAAAAGCCGGCATCGAACCCCAAGGCCCGATCAACCAAAGCTGATCTTCTGCTAATCTAAGCAGGCATTCGCTAAATAAAAGCGAGCATCGAACCCGAAGGCCTGATGAACCGAAGCTGATCTTCTGCTATCCAAAGCAGGCATTCGCTAAATAAAAGCGAGCATCAAACCCGAAGGCCCGATAAACCGAAGCTAATCTTCTGCTAACCAAAGCAGGCATTCGCTAAATAAAAGTGAGCATCGAACCCGAAGGTCGGATCAACCGAAGCTGATCTTCTGCTATCCAAAGCAAGCATTCAATAAATAAAAGCGATTATCGAACCTGAAGGTCGGATTAACCGAAGCTGATCTTATGCTAACCAAAGAAGGCATTCACTAAATATACGCGAGAATCAAACTCGAAGGCCGGATCAACCGAAGCTGAACTTCTGCTAATCTAAGCAGGCATTCGCTAAATAAAAGCGAGCATCGAACCCGAAGGCCGGATCAACCGAAGCTGATCTTTTGCTATCCAAAGCAGGCATTCGCTAAATAAAAGCGAGCGTCGAACCCGAAGGCCGGATCAACCGAAGCTGATTTTCTGCTAACCAAAGCACGCATTCGCTAAATAAAAGCGAGCATCAAACCCAAAGGCCGGATCAACCGAAGCTGATCTTCTGCTCCTCGAAGCAGGCATTCTCTAAATAAAAGCGAGCATCAAACCCGAAGGCCGGATCAACCGAAGCTGATCTTCTGCTAACAAAGCAGGCATTCGCTAAATAAAAGCGAGCGTCGAACCCGAAGGCCGGATCAACCGAAGCTGATCTTCTACTATCCCAAGCAGGCATTCGCTAAATAAAAGCGAGCATCTAACCCGAAGGCCGGATCAACCAAACCTGATCTTCTGCTAACCAAATCATGCATTCGCTAAATTAAAGCGAGCATCAAATTCGAAGGCCGGATCAACTGAAGATGATTTTATGTTATCCAAAGCCGACATTCTCTAAATAAAAGCGAGCATCAAACCCGAAGGCCCGATAAACCGAAGTTGATCTTCTTTTAACCATAGCACGCATTCGCTAAATAAAAGCGAGCAACGAACCCGAAGGCCGGATCATCCGAAGCTAATCTTCTTCTATCCAAAGCAGGCATTCGCTAAATAAAAACGAGCATCGAACCCGAAGGCCCTATCAACCGAAGCTGATCTTCTGCTAACCAAAGCAGGCATTTGCTAAATAAAAGCGAGCATCGAACCCGAAGGCCGGATCAACTGAAGCTGATCTTCTGCTATCCAAAGCCGGCTGTCTCTAAATAAAAGCGATCATCAAACCCGAAGGCGCGATAAACCGAAGCTAAACTTCTACTAACCAAAGCAGGCATTCGCTTAATAAATGCGAGCATCGAACCCGAAGGCCGGATCAACCGAAGCTGATCTTCTGCTATCCAAAGCAGCCATTCAATAAATAAAAGCGAGCATCGAAACTGAAGGCCGGATTAACCGAAGCTGATCTTATGCTAACTAAAGCTGGCATTCACTAAATATAAGAGAGAATCGAACCCGAAGGCCGGATCAAACGAAGCTGAACTTCTGCTAATCTAAGCAGGCATTCGCTAAATAAAAGCGAGCATCAAACCCGAAGGCCCGATCAACCGAAGTTGATCTGCTGCTAATCTAAGCAGGCATTCGCTAAATAAAAGCGAGCATCGAACCCGAAGGCCGGATCAACCGAAGCTGATCTTCTGCTATCCAAAGCAGGCATTCGCTAAATAAAAGCGAGCATCGAACCCAAAGGCCGGATCAACCGAAGCTGATCTTCTGCTCCTCGAAGCAGGCATTCTCTAAATAAAAGCGAGCATCAAACCCGAAGGCCGGATCAACCGAAGTTGATCTTTTGCTAACCAAAGCAGGCATTCGCTAAATAAAAGCGAGCGTCGAACCCGAAGGCCGGATCAACCGAAGCAGGCATTCGCTAAATAAAAGCGAGCATCGAACCCGAAGGCGGGATCAACCGAAGCTAATCTTCTGCTATCCAAAGCAAGCATTCGCTAAATAAAAACGACTATCGAACCCGAAGGCCCGATCAACCGAAGCTGATCTTCTGCTAACCAAAGCAGGCATTCGCTAAATAAAAGCGAGCGTCGAACCCTAAGGCCGGATCAACCGAAGCTGATCTTCTGCTATCCAAAGCAGGCATTCACTAAATAATAGCGAGCAACAAACCCTAAGGTCGGATCAACCGAAGCTGATCTTCTGCTCCTCGAAGCAGGCTATCGCTAAATAAGAGCGAGCATCGAACACGAAGGCCGGATCAACCGAAGCTGATCTTCTGCTAACTAAAGCAGGCATTCGCTAAATAAAAGCGATCATCGAACCCGAAGTCCGGATCAACCGAAGCTGATCTTCTGCAATCCAAAGCAGGCATTCGCTAAATAAAAGCGAGCATCGAACCCGAAGGCCGGATCAACCGAAGCTAATCTTCTGCTAACCAAAGCAGGCATTCGCTAAATAAAAACGAGCATCGAACCCGAAGGCCCGATCAACCGAAGCTGATCTTCTGCTATCCAAAGCAGGCATTCGCTAAATAATAGCGAGCATCAAACCCTTAGGCCGGATCAACCGAAACTGATCTTCTGCTCCTCGAAGCAGGCATTCGCTAAATAAGAGCGAGCATCAAACACGAAGGCCGGATCAACCGAAACTGATCTTCTGCTAACAAAAGCAGGCATTCGCTAAATAAAAGCGATCATCGAACCTGAAGGCCGGATCAACTGGAGCTAATCTTATGCTAACCAAAGCAGGCATTCGCTAAATAAAAGCGAGCATCGATCCCGAAGGCCCGATCCGCCGAAGCTGATCTTCTGCTAACCAAAGCAGGCATTCGCTAAATAAAAGCGAGCATCAAACCCGAAGGCCCGATAAACCGAAGCTAATCTTCTGCTAACCAAAGCAGGCATTCGCTAAATAAAAGTGAGCATCGAACCCGAAGGTCGGATCAACCGAAGCTGATCTTCTGCTATCCAAAGCAAGCATTCAATAAATAAAAGCGAGCATCGAACCTGAAGGTCGGATTAACCGAAGCTGATCTTATGCTAACCAAAGCTGGCATTTACTAAATATAAGCGAGAATCGAATCCGAAGGCCGGATCAACCGAAGCCGAACTTCTGCTAATCAAAAAAGGCATTCGCTAAATAAAAGCGAGCATCGAACCCGAAGGCCCGATCAACCGAAGCTGATCTTCTGCTAATCTAAGCAGGCATTCGCTAAATAAAAGCGAGCATCGAACCCGAAGGCCGGATCAACCGAAGCTGATCTTCGGCTATCCAAAGCATGCATTCGCTAAATAAAAGCGAGCATCAAACCCCAAGGCCCGATCAACTGAAGCTGATCTTCTGCTCCTCGAAGCAGGCATTCTCTAAATAAAAGCGAGCATCAAACCCGAAGGCCGGATCAACCGAAGCTGATCATCTGCTAACCAAAGCAGGCATTCGCTAAATAAAAGCGAGCATCGAACCCGAAGGCCCGATCAACCGAAGCTAACCTTCTGCTATCCAAAGCAGGCATTCAATAAATAAAAGCGAGCATCGAACCCGAAGGCCGGATTAATCGAAGCTGATCTTATGCTAACCAAAGAAGGCATTCACTAAATATACGCGAGAATCAAACTCGAAGGCCGGATCAACCGAAGCTGAACTTCTGCTAATCTAAGCAGGCATTCGCTAAATAAAAGCGAGCATCGAACCCGAAGGCCGGATCAACCGAAGCTGATCTTTTGCTATCCAAAGCAGGCATTCGCTAAATAAAAGCGAGCGTCGAACCCGAAGGCCGGATCAACCGAAGCTGATTTTCTGCTAACCAAAGCACGCATTCGCTAAATAAAAGCGAGCATCGAACCCAAAGGCCGGATCAACCGAAGCTGATCTTCTGCTCCTCGAAGCAGGCATTCTCTAAATAAAAGCGAGCATCAAACCCGAAGGCCGGATCAACCGAAGCTGAACTTCTGCTAATCTAACCAGGCATTTGCTAAATAAAATCGAGCATCGAACCCGAAGACCCGATCAACCGAAGCTGATCTTCTGCTAACCAAAGCAGGCATTCACTAAATAAAAGCGAGCGTCGAACCCTAAGGCCCGATCAACCGAAGCTGATCTTCTGCTCCTCGAAGGAGGCATTCTCTAAATAAAAGCGAGCGTCAAACCCGAAGGCCGAATCAACCGAAGCTGATCTTCTCCTAACCAAAGCAGGCATTCGCTAAATAAAAGCAAGCATCGAACCCGAAGGCCCGATCAACCGAAGATGATCTTCTGCTATCCAAAGCAGGCATTCACTAAATAAAAGCCAGCATCGAACTCCAAGGCCCGATCAACCGAAGTTGATCTTCTGCTAACCAAAGCAGGCATTCGCTAAATAAAAGCGAGCATCGAACCCGAAGACCGGATCAACCGAAGCTGATCTTCTGCTATCCAAAGCAGGCATTCAATAAATAAAAGCGAGCATCGAACCTGAAGGCCGGATTAACCGAAGCTGATCTTATGCTAACTAAAGCATGCATTCACTAAATATAAGCGAGAATCAAACCCGAAGGCCGGATCAACAGAAGCTGAACTTATGCTAATCTAAGCAGGCATTCGCTAAATAAAAGCGAGCATCGAACCCGAAGGCCGGATCAACCGAAGCTGATCTTCTGCTATCCAAAGCAGGCATTCGCTAAATAAAAGCGAGCATCGAACCCAAAGGCCGGATCAACCGAAGCTGATCTTCTGCTCCTCGAAGCAGGCATTCTCTAAATAAAAGCGAGCATCAAACCCGAAGGCCGGATCAACCGAAGTTGATCTTCTGCTAACCAAAGCAGGCATTCGCTAAATAAAAGCGAGCGTCGAACCCGAAGGCGGGATCAACCGAAGCAGGCATTCGCTAAATAAAAGCGAGCATCGAACCCGAAGGCGGGATCAACCGAAGCTAATCTTCTACTATCCAAAGCAAGCATTCGCTAAATAAAAACGAGCATCGAACCCGAAGGCCCGATCAACCGAAGCTGATCTTCTGCTAACCAAAGCAGGCATTCGCTAAATAAAAGCGAGCGTCGAACCCTAAGGCCGGATCAACCGAAGCTGATCTTCTGCTATCCAAAGCAGGCATTCACTAAATAATAGCGAGCATCAAACCCTAAGGTCGGATCAACCGAAGCTGATCTTCTGCTCCTCGAAGCAGGCTATCGCTAAATAAGAGCGAGCATCGAACACGAAGGCCGGATCAACCGAAGCTGATCTTCTGCTAACTAAAGCAGACATTCGCTAAATAAAAGCGATCATCGAACCCGAAGTCCGGATCAACCGAAGCTGATCTTCTGCAATCCAAAGCAGGCATTCGCTAAATAAAAGCGAGCATCGAACCCGAAGGCCGGATCAACCGAAGCTAATCTTCTGCTAACCAAAGCAGGCATTCGCTAAATAAAAACGAGCATCGAACCCGAAGGCCCGATCAACCGAAGCTGATCTTCTGCTATCCAAAGCAGGCATTCGCTAAATAATAGCGAGCATTAAACCCTTAGGCCGGATCAACCGAAGCTGATCTTCTGCTCCTCGAAGCAGGCATTCGCTAAATAAGAGCGAGCATCAAACACGAAGGCCGGATCAACCGAAACTGATCTTTTGCTAACAAAAGCAGGCATTCGCTAAATAAAAGCGATCATCGAACCTGAAGGCCGGATCAACTGGAGCTAATCTTATGCTAACCAAAGCAGGCATTCGCTAAATAAAAGTTAGCATCGAACCCGAAGGCCCGATCAGCCGAAGCTGATCTTCTGCTAACCAAAGCAGGCATTCGCTAAATAAAAGCGAGTGTCGAACCCTAAGGCCCGATCAACCGAATCTGATCTTCTGCTGCTCGAAGCAGGCATTCTCTAAATAAAAGTGAGCGTCAAACCCGAAGGCCGGATCAACCGAAGTTGATCTTCTCCTAACCAAAGTAGGAATTCGCTAAATAAAAGCGAGCATCGAACCCGAAGGCCCGATCAACCGAAGAGGATCTTCTGCTATCCAAAGTAGGCATTCGCTAAATAAAAGCCGGCATCGAACCCCAAGACCCGATCAACCAAAGCTGATCTTCTGCTAATCTAAGCAGGCATTCGCTAAATAAAAGCGAGCATCGAATCCAAAGGCCTGATGAACCGAAGCTGATCTTCTGCTATCCAAAGTAGGCATTCGCTAAATAAAAGCGAGCATCAAACCCGAAGGCCCGATAAACCGAAGCTAATCTTCTGCTAACCAAAGCAGGCATTCGCTAAATAAAAGTGAGCATCGAACCCGAAGGTCGGATCAACCGAAGCTGATCTTCTGCTATCCAAAGCAAGCATTCAATAAATAAAAGCGAGCATCGAACCTGAAGGTCGGATTAACCGAAGCTGATCTTATGCTAACCAAAGCTGGCATTTACTAAATATAAGCGAGAATCGAATCCGAAGGCCGGATCAACCGAAGCCGAACTTCTGCTAATCAAAAAAGGCATTCGCTAAATAAAAGCGAGCATCGAACCCGAAGGCCCGATCAACCGAAGCTGATCTTCTGCTAATCTAAGCAGGCATTCGCTAAATAAAAGCGAGCATCGAACCCGAAGGCCGGATCAACCGAAGCTGATCTTCGGCTATCCAAAGCATGCATTCGCTAAATAAAAGCGAGCATCAAACCCCAAGGCCCGATCAACTGAAGCTGATCTTCTGCTCCTCGAAGCAGGCATTCTCTAAATAAAAGCGAGCATCAAACCCGAAGGCCGGATCAACCGAAGCTGATCATCTGCTAACCAAAGCAGGCATTCGCTAAATAAAAGCAAGCATCGAACCCGAAGGCCCGATCAACCGAAGCTAACCTTCTGCTATCCAAAGCAGGCATTCAATAAATAAAAGCGAGCATCGAACCCGAAGGCCGGATTAATCGAAGCTGATCTTATGCTAACCAAAGAAGGCATTCACTAAATATACGCGAGAATCAAACTCGAAGGCCGGATCAACCAAAGCTGAACTTCTGCTAATCTAAGCAGGCATTCGCTAAATAAAAGCGAGCATCGAACCCGAAGGCCGGATCAACCGAAGCTGATCTTTTGCTATCCAAAGCAGGCATTCGCTAAATAAAAGCGAGCGTCGAACCCGAAGGCCGGATCAACCGAAGCTGATTTTCTGCTAACCAAAGCACGCATTCGCTAAATAAAAGCGAGCATCGAACCCAAAGGCCGGATCAACCGAAGCTGATCTTCTGCTCCTCGAAGCAGGCATTCTCTAAATAAAAGCGAGCATCAAACCCGAAGGCCGGATCAACCGAAGCTGAACTTCTGCTAATCTAAGCAGGCATTTGCTAAATAAAATCGAGCATCGAACCCGAAGACCCGATCAACAGAAGCTGATCTTCTGCTAACCAAAGCAGGCATTCACTAAATAAAAGCGAGCGTCGAACCCTAAGGCCCGATCAACCGAAGCTGATCTTCTGCTCCTCGAAGGAGGCATTCTCTAAATAAAAGCGAGCGTCAAACCCGAAGGCCGAATCAATCGAAGCTGATCTTCTCCTAACCAAAGCAGGCATTCGCTAAATAAAAGCAAGCATCGAACCCGAAGGCCCGATCAACCGAAGCTGATCTTCTGCTATCCAAAGCAGGCATTCACTAAATAAAAGCCAGCATCGAACTCCAAGGCCCGATCAACCGAAGTTGATCTTCTGCTAACCAAAGCAGGCATTCGCTAAATAAAAGCGAGCATCGAACCCGAAGACCGGATCAACCGAAGCTGATCTTCTGCTATCCAAAGCAGGCATTCAATAAATAAAAGCGAGCATCGAACCTGAAGGCCGGATTAACCGAAGCTGATCTTATGCTAACTAAAGCAGGCATTCACTAAATATAAGCGAGAATCAAACCCGAAGGCTGGATCAACAGAAGCTGAACTTATGCTAATCTAAGCAGGCATTCGCTAAATAAAAGCGAGCATCGAACCCGAAGGCCGGATCAACCGAAGCTGATCTTCTGCTATCCAAAGCAGGCATTCGCTAAATAAAAGCGAGCGTCGAACCCGAAGGACGGATCAACCGAAGCTGATATTCTGCTAACAAAAGCACGCATTCGCTAAATAAAAGCGAGCATCGAACCCAATGGCCGGATCAACCGAAGCTGATCTTCTGCTCCTCGAAGCAGGCATTCTCTAACTAAAAGCGAGCATCAAACCCGAAGGCCGGATCAACCGAAGCTGATCTTCTGCTAACCAAAGCAGGCATTCGCTAAATAAAAGTGAGCATCGAACCCGAAGGCCCGATAAACCGAAGCTGATCTTCTGCTATCCAAAGCAGGCATTCGCTAAATAAAATCGAGCATCGAACCCCAAGGCCAGATGAACCAAAGCTGATCTTTTGCTAATCTAAACAGGCATTCGCTAAATAAAAGCGAGCATCGAACCCAAAGGCCGGATGAACTGAAGTTGATCTTCTGTTATCCAAAGCAGGCATTCGCTAAATAAAAGCGAGCATCAAACCCGAAGGCCGGATCAACCGAAGCTGAACTTCTGCTAATCTAAGTAGGCATTTGCTAAATAAAAGCGCGCATCGAACCCGAAGGCCGGCTCAACCGAAGCTGATCTTCTACTATCCAAAGCAGGCATTCGCTAAATAAAAGCGAGCATCGAACCCGAAGGCCGGATCAACCGAAGCTGATCTTATGCTAACCAAAGCAGGCATTCGCTAAATTAAAGCGAGCATCGAACCCGAAGGCCCGATCAACCGAAGCTGATCTTCTGCTAACCAAAGCAGGCATTCGCTAAATAAAAGCGAGCGTCGAACCCTAAGGCCCGATCAACCGAAGCTGATCTTCTGCTCCTTGAAGCAGGCATTCTCTAAATAAAAGCGAGCATCAAACCCGAAGGCCGGATCAACCGAAGCTGATCTTCTCTTAACCAAAGCAGGAATTCGCTAAATAAAAGCGAGCATCGAACCCGAAGGCCTGATCAACCGAAGCTGATCTTCTGCTATCCCAAGCAGGCATTCGCTAAATAAAAGCCAGCATCGAACCCCAAGGCCTGATCAACCGAAGCTGATCTTCTGCTAATCTAAGCAGGCATTCGCTAAGTAAAAGCGAGCATCGAATCCAAAGGCCTGATGAGCCGAAGCTGATCTTCTGCTATCCAAAGCAGGCATTCGCTAAATAAAAGTGAGCATCAAACCCGAAGACCGGATCAACCGAAGCTGATCTTCTGCTATCCAAAGCAGGCATTCAATAAATAAAAGCGAGCATCGAACCTGAAGGCCAGATTAACCGAAACTGATCTTATGCTAACCAAAGCAGGCATTCACTAAATATAAGCGAGAATCAAACCCGAAGGCCGGATCAACCGAAGCTGAACTTCTGCTAATCTAAGCAAGCGTTCGCTAAATAAAAGCGAGCATCGAACCCGAAGGCCGGATCAACCGAAGCTGATCTTCTGCTATCCAAAGCAGGCATTTGCTAAATAAAAGCAAGCGTCGAACCCGAAGGCCGGATCAACCGAAGCTGATTTTCTGCTAACCAAAGCACGCATTCGCTAAATAAAAGCGAGCATCGAACCCAATGGCCGGATCAACCGAAGCTGATCTTCTGCTCCTCGAAGCAGGCATTCTCTAAATAAAAGTGAGCATCAAACCCGAAGGCCGGATCAACCGAAGCTGATCTTCTGCTAACCAAAGCAGGCATTCGCTAAATAAAAGCGAGCATCGAACCCCGAAGGCCCGATCAACCGAAGCTGATCTTCTGCCAACCAAAGCAGGCATTCGCTAAATAAAAGCGAGCATCGAACCCCAAGGCCCGATCAACCGAAGCTGATCTTCTGCTATCCAAAGCAGGCATTCGCTAAATAAAAGTGATAATCGAACCCAAAGGCCCGATCAACCAAAGCTGATCTTCTGCAAATCTAAACAGGCATTCGCTAAATAAAAGCGAGCATCGAACCCAAAGGCCGGATGAACCGAAGCTGATCTTCTGCTATCCAAAGCAGGCATTCGCTAAAAAAAAGCGAGCATCAAACCCGAAGGCCCGATAAACCGAAGGTGATCTTCTTCTAACCAAAGCAGGCATTAGCTAAATAAAAGCGAGCATCGAACCCGAAGGCCGGATCAACCGAAGCTGATCTTCTGCTATCCAAAGCAGGCATTCAATAAATAAAAGCGAGCATTGAACCTGAAGGCCAGATTAACCGAAGCTGATCTTATGCTAACCAAAGCAGGCATTCACTAAATATAAGCGAGAATCAAACGCGAAGGCCGGATCAACCGAAGCTGAACTTCTGCTAATCTAAGCAGGCATTCGCTAAATAAAAGCAAGCATCGAACCCGAAGGCCGGATCAACCGAAGCGGATCTTCTGCTATCCAAAGCAGGCATTCGCTAAATAAAAGCGAGCGTCAAACCCGAAGGCAGGATCATTTGAAGCTGATTTTCTGCTAACCAAAGCACGCATTCGCTAAATAAAAGCGAGCATCGAACCCAATGGCCGGATCAACCGAAGCTGATCTTCTGCTCCTCGAAGCAAGCATTATTTAAATAAAAGCGAGCATCAAACCCGAAGGCCGGATCAACCAAAGTTGATCTTCTGCTAACCAAAGCAGGCATTCGCTAAATAAAAGCGAGCATCGAACCCCGAAGGCCCGATCAACCGAAGTTGATCTTCTGCCAACCAAAGCAGGCATTCGCTAAATAAAAGGGAGCATCAAACCCCAAGGCCCGATCAACCGAAGCTAATCTTCTGCTATCCAAAGCAGGCATTCGCTAAATAAAAGCGATCATCGAACCCAATGGCCGGATCAACCAAAGCTGATCTTCTGCAAATCTAAACAGGCATTCGCTAAATAAAAGCGAGCATCGAACCCAAAGGCCGGATGAACCGAAGCTGATCTTCTGCTATCCAAAGCAGGCATTCGCTAAATAAAAGCGAGCATCAAACCCGAAGGCCCGATAAACCGAAGCTGATCTTCTTCTAACCAAAGCAGGCATTCGCTAAATAAAAGCGAGCATCGAACCCGAAGGCCAGATCAACCGAAGCTGATTTTCTGCTATCCAAAGCAGGCATTCAATAAATAAAAGCGAGCATCGAACCTGAAGGCCTGATTAACCGAAGCTGATCTTATGCTAACAAAAGCAGGCATTCACTAAATATAAGCGAGAATCAAACCCGAAGGCCGGATCAACCGAAGCTGAGCTTCTGCTAATCTAAGCAGGCATTCGCTAAATAAAAGCGAGCATCGAACCCGAAGGCCGGATCAACCGAAGCTGATCTTCTGCTATCCAAAGCAGGCATTCGCTAAATGAAAGCGAGCGTCGAACCCGAAGGCCGGATCAACCGAAGCTGATTTTCTGCTAACCAAAGCACGCATTCGCTAAATAAAAGCGAGCATCGAACCCAAAGGCCGGATCAACCGAAGCTGATCTTCTGCTCCTCGAAGTAGGCATTCTCTAAATAAAAGCGAGCATCAAACCCGAAGGTCGGATCAACCGATGTTGATCTTCTGCTAACCAAAGCAGGCATTCGTTAAATAAAAGCGAGCATCGAACCCGAAGGCCCGATCAACCGAAGCTGATCTTCTGCTATCCAAAGCAGGCATTCGCTAAATAAAAGCCAGCATCGAACCCCAAGGCCAGATCAACCAAAGTTGATCTTTTGCTAATCTAAACAGGCATTCGCTAAATAAAAGCGAGCATCGAACCCAAAGGCCGGATGAACCGAAGCTGATCTTTTGCTATCCAAAGCAGGCATTCGCTAAATAAAAGCGAGCATCAAACCCGAAGGCCCGATAAACCGAAGCTGATCTTCTGCTAACCAAAGCAGGCATTCGCTAAATAAAAGCGAGAATCGAACCTGACTGCCGGATCAACCGAAGCTGAACTTCTGCTAATCTAAGCAGGCATTCGCTAAATAAAAGCGAGCATCGAACCCGAAGGCCGGATCAACCGATGCTGATCTTCTGCTATCCAAAGCAGGCATTCGCTAAATAAAAGCGAGCGTCGAACCCGAAGGCAGGATCAACCGAAGCTGATTTTCTGCTAACCAAAGCACGCATTCGCTAAATAAAAGCCAGCATCGAACCCCATAGCCAGATCAACCAAAGTTGATCTTTTGCTAATCTAAACAGGCATTCGCTAAATAACAGCGAGCATCGAACCCAAAGGCCGGATGAACCGAAGCTGATCTTTTGCTATCCAAAGCAGGCATTCGCTAAATAAAAGCGAGCATCAAACCCGAAGGCCCGATAAACCGAAGCTGATCTTCTGCTAACCAAAGCAGGCATTCGCTAAATAAAAGCGAGAATCGAACCTGACTGCCGGATCAACCGAAGCTGAACTTCTGCTAATCTAAGCAGGCATTCGCTAAATAAAAGCGAGCATCGAACCCGAAGGCCGGATCAACCGATGCTGATCTTCTGCTATCCAAAGCAGGCATTCGCTAAATAAAAGCGAGCGTCGAACCCGAAGGCAGGATCAACCGAAGCTGATTTTCTGCTAACCAAAGCACGCATTCGCTAAATAAAAGCGAGAATCGAATCCAAAGGCCGGATCAACCGAAGATGATCTTCTGCTCCTCGAAGCAGGCATTCTCTAAATAAAAGCGAGCATCAAACCCGAAGGCCGGATCAACCGAAGCTGATCTTCTGCTAACCAAAGCAGGCATTCGCTAAATAAAAGCGAGCATCGAACCCGAAGGCCCGATCAACCGAAGCTGATCTTCTGCTATCCAATGCAGGCATTCCCTAAATAAAAGCGAGCATCGAACCCCAAGGCCAGATCAACCAAAGCTGATCTTTTGCTAATCTAAACAGGCATTCGCTAAATAAAAGCGAGCATCGAACCCAAAGGCCGGATGAATCGAAGCTGATCTTCTGCTATCCAAAGCAGGCATTCGCTAAATAAAAGCGAGCATCAAACCCGAAGGCCCGATAAACCGAAGCTGATCTTCTGCTAACCAAAGCAGGCATTCGCATAATAAAAGCGAGCATCGAACCCGACTGCCGGATCAACCGAAACTAATGTTCTGCTATCCAAAGCAGGCATTCGCTAAATAAAAGCGTGCATCGAACCTAAAGGCCGGATTAACCGAAGCTGATCTTATGCTAACCAAAGCAGGCATTCACTTAATATAAGCGAGAATCAAACCCGAAGGCCGGATCAACCGAAGCTGAACTTCTGCTAATCTAAGAAGGCATTCGCTAAATAAAAGCGAGCGTCGAACCCGAAGGCCGGATCAACCGAAGCTGATCTTCTGCTATCCAAAGCAGGCATTCGCTAAATAAAAGCGAGCATCGAACCCGAAGGCCGGATCAACCGAAGCTGATCTTCTGCTAACCAAAGCAGGCATTCGCTAAATTAAAGCGAGGATCAAACCTGAAGGCCGGATCAACCGAACCTGATCTTATGTTATCCAAAGTAGGCATTCTCTAAATAAAAGCGAGCATCGAATCCGAAGCACCGATCAATCGAAGCTGATCTTCTGCTAATCTAAGCAGGCATTCGCGAAATTAAAGCGAGCATCAAACCCGAAGGCCGGATCAACCGAAGCTAATCTTCTGCTATCCAAAGCAGGCATTCGCTAAATAAAAGCGAGCATCAAACCCGAAGGCTGGATCAACCGAAGCTAATCTTCTGCTATCCAAAGCAGGCATTCGCTAAATAAAAGCGAGCATCGAACCCGAAGGCCAGATCAACCGAAGCTGATCTTCTGGTAGCCAAATCAAGCATTCGCTAAATAAAAGCGAGCATCGAACCCAAAGGCCGGATCAACCGAAGCTGATCTTCTGCTAACCAAAGCAAGCATTCGCTAAATAAAAGCGAGCATCGAACCCGAAGGTTTGATACCCCAAAGCTGATCTTCTGCTAATATAAGCAGGCATTCGCTAAATAAATGCGAGCATCGAACCCGAAGGCCGGATCAACCGAAGCTGATCTTCTGCCAAACAAAGCAGGCATTCGCTAAATAAAAGCGAGCATCGAAACCGAAGGCCGGTTCAACCGAAGCTGATCTTCTGCCAACCAAAGCAGGCATTCGCTAAATAAAAGCGAGCATCGAACCCGAAGGCCCAATCAACCGAAGCTGATCTTCTGCTATCCAAAGCAGGCATTCGCTAAATAAAAGGGAGCATCGAACCCCAAGGCCCGATCAACCAAAGCTGATCTTCTGCAAATCTAAACAGGCATTCGCTAAATAAAAGCGAGCATCGAACCCGAAGGCCGGATCAACCGAAGCTGATCTTCTGCTCCTCGAAGCAGGCACTCTCTAAATAAAAGCGAGCATCGAACCCGAAGGCCGGATCAACCGAAGATGATCTTCTGCTAACCAAAGCAGGCATTCGCTAAATAAAAGCTAGCATCGAACTTGAAGGCCGGATCAACCGAAGCTAATCTTCTGGTAACCAAAGCAAGCATTCGCTAAATAAAAACGAGCATCGAACCCGAAGGCCCGATCAACCGAAGCTGATCTTCTGCTAATCTAAACATGCATTCGCTAAATAAAAGCGAGCGTCGAACCCAAAGGCCGGATGAACCGAAGCTGATCTTCTGCTATCCAAAGCAGGTATTCGCTAAATAAAAGCGAGCATCAAACCCGAAGGCCCGATAAACCAAAGCTGATCTTCTGCTAACCAAAGCAGGCATTCGCTAAATAAAAGCGAGCATCGAACCCGACAGCCGGATCAACCGAAGCTAATCTTCTACTATCCAAAGTAAGCATTCGCTAAATAAAAGCGATCATCGAACCTGAAGGCCGGATTAACCGAAGCTGATCTTCTTCTATCCAAAGCAGGCATTCGCTAAATAAAAGCGAGCATCGAACCCGAAGGCCAGATCAACCGAAGCTGATCTTCTGGTAGCCAAATCAAGCATTCGCTAAATAAAAGCGAGCATCGAACCCAAAGGCCGGATCAACCGAAGCTGATCTTCTGCTAACCAAAGCAAGCATTCGCTAAATAAAAGCGAGCATCGAACCCGAAGGTTTGATACCCCAAAGCTGATCTTCTGCTAATATAAGCAGGCATTCGCTAAATAAATGCGAGCATCGAACCCGAAGGCCGGATCAACCGAAGCTGATCTTCTGCTAACCAAAGCAGGCATTCGCTAAATAAAAGCGAGCATCGAAACCGAAGGCCGGTTCAACCGAAGCTGATCTTCTGCCAACCAAAGCAGGCATTCGCTAAATAAAAGCGAGCATCGAACCCGAAGGCCCAATCAACCGAAGCTGATCTTCTGCTATCCAAAGCAGGCATTCGCTAAATAAAAGGGAGCATCGAACCCCAAGGCCCGATCAACCAAAGCTGATCTTCTGCAAATCTAAACAGGCATTCGCTAAATAAAAGCGAGCATCGAACCCGAAGGCCGGATCAACCGAAGCTGATCTTCTGCTCCTCGAAGCAGGCACTCTCTAAATAAAAGCGAGCATCGAACCCGAAGGCCGGATCAACCGAAGATGATCTTCTGCTAACCAAAGCAGGCATTCGCTAAATAAAAGCTAGCATCGAACTTGAAGGCCGGATCAACCGAAGCTAATCTTCTGGTAACCAAAGCAGGCATTCGCTAAATAAAAACGAGCATCGAACCCGAAGGCCCGATCAACCGAAGCTGATCTTCTGCTAATCTAAACATGCATTCGCTAAATAAAAGCGAGCGTCGAACCCAAAGGCCGGATAAACCGAAGCTGATCTTCTGCTATCCAAAGCAGGTATTCGCTAAATAAAAGCGAGCATCAAACCCGAAGGCCCGATAAACCAAAGCTGATCTTCTGCTAACCAAAGCAGGCATTCGCTAAATAAAAGCGAGCATCGAACCCGACAGCCGGATCAACCGAAGCTAATCTTCTACTATCCAAAGTAAGCATTCGCTAAATAAAAGCGATCATCGAACCTGAAGGCCGGATTAACCGAAGCTGATCTTCTTCTATCCAAAGCAGGCATTCGCTAAATAAAAGCGAGCATCAAACCCGAAGGCCCGATAAACCGAAGCTGATCTTCTGCTAACCAAAGCAGGCATTCGCTAAATAAAAGCGAGCATCGAACCCGACTGCCAGATCAACCGAAGCTAATTTTCTGCTATCCAAAGCAGGCATTCGCTAAATAAAAGTGAGCATCGAACCTGACGGTCGGATTAACCGAAGCTGATCTTCTGCTATCTAAAGCAGGCATTCGCTTAATATAAGCGAGAATCAAACCCGAAGGCCGGATCAACCGAAGCTGAACTTCTGCTAATCTAAGCAGGCATTCGCTAAATAAAAGCGAGCATCGAACCCGAAGGCCCGATCAACCGAAGCTGATCTTCTGCTAATCTAAGCAGGCATTCGCTAAATAAAAGCGAGCGTCGAACCCGAAGGCCGGATCTACCGACGCTAACCTTCTGCTATCCAAAGCAGGCATTCAATAAATAAAAGCGAGCATCGAACCTGAAGGCCGGATTAACCGAAGCTGATCTTATGCTAACCAAAGCAGGCATTCACTAAATAAAAGCGAGCATCGAACCCGAAAGCCGGAATAACCGAAGCTGATCTTATGCTAACCAAAGCAGGCATTCACTAAATATAAGCGAGAATCAAACCCGAAGGCCGGATCAACCGAAGCTGAACTTCTGCTAATCTAAGCAGGCATTCGCTAAATAAAAGTAAGCATCGAACCCGAAGGCCGGATCAACCGAAGCTGATCTTCTGCTATCCATAACAGGCATTCACTAAATAAAAGCGAGCATCGAACCCGATGGCCGGATCAACCGAAGCTGATCTTCTGCTAACCAAAGCAGGCATTCGCTAAATAAAAGCGAGCGTCGAACCCTAAGGCCCGATCAACCGAAGCTGATCTTCTACTATCCAAAGCAGGCATTCGCTAAATAATAGCGAGCATCAAACCCTAAGGCCGGATCAACCGAAGCTGATCTTCTGCTCCTCGAAGCAGGCATTCGCTAAATAAGAGCGAGCATCAAACACGAAGGCCGGATCAACCGAAACTGATCTTCTGCTAACCAAAGCAGGCATTCGCTAAATAAAAGCGATCATCGAACCTGAAGGCCGGATCAACTAAAGCTAATCTTATGCTAACCAAAGCAGGCATTCGCTAAATAAAAGCGAGCATCGAACCCGAAGGCCCGATCAACCGAAGCTGATCTTCTGCTAACCAAAGCAGGCATTCGCTAAATAAAAGCGAGCGTCGACCCATAAGGCCCGATCAACCGAAGCTGATCTTCTGCTCCTCGAAGCAGGCAATCTCTAAATAAAAGCGAGCATCAAACCCGAAGGCCGGATCAATCGAAGCTGATCTTCTCCTAACCAAAGCAGGCATTCGCTAAATAAAAGCGAGCATCGAACCCGAAGGCCCGATCAACCGAAGCTGATCTTCTGCTATCCAAAGAAGGCATTCACTAAATAAAAGCCAGCATCGAACCCTAAGGCCTGATCAACCGAAGCTGATCTTCTGCTAATCTAAGCAGGCATTCGCTAAATAAAAGCGAGCATCGAATCCAAAGGCCTGATGAACCGAAGCTGATCTTCTTCTATCCAAAGCAGGCATTCGCTAAATAAAAGCGAGCATCGAACCCGAAGGCCCGATAAACCGAAGCTGATCTTCTGCTATCCAAAGCAGGCATTCGCTAAATAAAAGCGAGCATCGAACCCCAAGACCAGATGAACTGAAGTTGATCTTCTGCTAACCAAAGCAGGCATTCGCTAAATAAAAGCGAGCATCGAACCCGAATGCCGGATCAATCGAAGCTAATCTTCTGCTATCCAAAGCAGGCATTCGCTAAATAAAAGCGAGCATCGAACCCGAAGGCCGGATCAACCGAAGCTGATCTTCTGATAAGCAAAGCAGGCATTCGCTAAATTAAAGTGAGCATCGAACCCGAAGGCCCGATCAACCGAAGCTGATCTTGTGCTAACCAAAGCAGGCATTCGCTAAATAAAAGCGAGTGTCGAACCCTAAGGCCCGATCAACCGAAGCTGATCCTATGCTATCCAAAGCAGGCATTCGCTAAATAAGAGCGAGCATCGAACCCCGAGGCCCGATCAACCAAAGCTGATCTTCTGGTAATCTAAACAGGCATTCGCTAAATAAAAGCGACTATCGAACCCAAAGGCCGGATGAACCGAAGCTGATCTTCTGCTATCCAAAGCAGGCATTCGCTAAATAAAAGTAAGCGTCGAACCCGAAGGCCGGATCAACCGAAGCTGATCTTCTGCTATCCATAACAGGCATTCGCTAAATAAAAGCGAGCATCGAACCCGATGGCCGGATCAACCGAAGCTGATCTTCTGCTAACCAAAGCAGGCATTCGCTAAATAAAAGCGAGCGTCGAACCCTAAGGCCCGATCAACCGAAGCTGATCTTCTACTATCCAAAGCAGACATTCGCTAAATAATAGCGAGCATCAAACCCTAAGGCCGGATCAACCGAAGCTGATCTTCTGCTCCTCGAAGCAGGCATTCGCTAAATAAGAGCGAGCATCAAACACGAAGGCCGGATCAACCGAAACTGATCTTCTGCTAACCAAAGCAGGCATTCGCTAAATAAAAGCGATCATCGAACCTGAAGGCCGGATCAACTAAAGCTAATCTTATGCTAACCAAAGCAGGCATTCGCTAAATAAAAGCGAGCATCGAACCCGAAGGCCTGATCAACCGAAGCTGATCTTCTGCTAACCAAAGCAGGCATTCGCTAAATAAAAGCGAGCGTCGACCCATAAGGCCCGATCAACCGAAGCTGATCTTCTGCTCCTCGAAGCAGGCAATCTCTAAATAAAAGCGAGCATCAAACCCGAAGGCCGAATCAATCGAAGCTGATCTTCTCCTAACCAAAGCAGGCATTCGCTAAATAAAAGCGAGCATCGAACCCGAAGGCCCGATCAACCGAAGCTGATCTTCTGCTATCCAAAGAAGGCATTCACTAAATAAAAGCCAGCATCGAACCCCAAGGCCTGATCAACCGAAGCTGATCTTCTGCTAATCTAAGCAGGCATTCGCTAAATAAAAGCGAGCATCGAATCCAAAGGCCTGATGAACCGAAGCTGATCTTCTTCTATCCAAAACAGGCATTCGCTAAATAAAAGAGAGCATCGAACCCGAAGGCCCGATAAACCGAAGCTGATCTTCTGCTATCCAAAGCAGGCATTCGCTAAATAAAAGCGAGCATCGAACCCCAAGACCAGATGAACTGAAGTTGATCTTCTGCTAACCAAAGCAGGCATTCGCTAAATAAAAGCGAGCATCGAACCCGAATGCCGGATCAATCGAAGCTAATCTTCTGCTATCCAAAGCAGGCATTCGCTAAATAAAAGCGAGCATCGAACCCGAAGGCCGGATCAACCGAAGCTGATCTTCTGATAAGCAAAGCAGGCATTCGCTAAATTAAAGCGAGCATCGAACCCGAAGGCCCGATCAACCGAAGCTGATCTTGTGCTAACCAAAGCAGGCATTCGCTAAATAAAAGCGAGTGTCGAACCCTAAGGCCCGATCAACCGAAGCTGATCCTATGCTATCCAAAGCAGGCATTCGCTAAATAAGAGCGAGCATCGAACCCCGAGGCCCGATCAACCAAAGCTGATCTTCTGGTAATCTAAACAGGCATTCGCTAAATAAAAGCGACTATCGAACCCAAAGGCCGGATGAACCGAAGCTGATCTTCTGCTATCCAAAGCAGGCATTCGCTAAATAAAAGCAAGCGTCGAACCCGAAGGCCGGATCAACCGAAGCTGATTTTCTGCTATCCATAACAGGCATTCGCTAAATAAAAGCGAGCATCGAACCCGATGGCCGGATCAACCGAAGCTGATCTTCTGCTAACCAAAGCAGGCATTCGCTAAATAAAAGCGAGCGTCGAACCCTAAGGCCCGATCAACCGAAGCTGATCTTCTACTATCCAAAGCAGGCATTCGCTAAATAATAGCGAGCATCAAACCCTAAGGCCGGATAACCCGAAGCTGATCTTCTGCTCCTCGAAGCAGGCATTCGCTAAATAAGAGCGAGCATCAAACACGAAGGCCGGATCAACCGAAACTGATCTTCTGCTAACCAAAGCAGGCATTCGCTAAATAAAAGCGATCATCGAACCTGAAGGCCGGATCAACTAAAGCTAATCTTATGCTAACCAAAGCAGGCATTCGCTAAATAAAAGCGAGCATCGAACCCGAAGGCCCGATCAACCGAAGCTGATCTTCTGCTAACCAAAGCAGGCATTCGCTAAATAAAAGCGAGCGTCGACCCATAAGGCCCGATCAACCGAAGCTGATCTTCTGCTCCTCAAAGCAGGCAATCTCTAAATAAAAGCGAGCATCAAACCCGAAGGCCGGATCAATCGAAGCTGATCTTCTCCTAACCAAAGCAGGCATTCGCTAAATAAAAGCGAGCATCGAACCCGAAGGCCCGATCAACCGAAGCTGATCTTCTGCTATCCAAAGAAGGCATTCACTAAATAAAAGCCAGCATCGAACCCCAAGGCCTGATCAACCGAAGCTGATCTTCTGCTAATCTAAGCAGGCATTCGCTAAATAAAAGCGAGCATCGAATCCAAAGGCCTGATGAACCGAAGCTGATCTTCTTCTATCCAAAGCAGGCATTCGCTAAATAAAAGCGAGCATCGAACCCGAAGGCCCGATAAACCGAAGCTGATCTTCTGCTATCCAAAGCAGGCATTCGCTAAATAAAAGCGAGCATCGAACCCCAAGACCAGATGAACTGAAGTTGATCTTCTGCAAACCAAAGCAGGCATTCGCTAAATAAAAGCGAGCATCGAACCCGAATGCCGGATCAATCGAAGCTAATCTTCTGCTATCCAAAGCAGGCATTCGCTAAATAAAAGCGAGCATCGAACCCGAAGGCCGGATCAACCGAAGCTGATCTTCTGATAAGCAAAGCAGGCATTCGCTAAATTAAAGCGAGCATCGAACCCGAAGGCCCGATCAACCGAAGCTGATCTTGTGCTAACCAAAGCAGGCATTCGCTAAATAAAAGCGAGTGTCGAACCCTAAGGCCCGATCAACCGAAGCTGATCCTATGCTATCCAAAGCAGGCATTCGCTAAATAAGAGCGAGCATCGAACCCCGAGGCCCGATCAACCAAAGCTGATCTTCTGGTAATCTAAACAGGCATTCGCTAAATAAAAGCGACTATCGAACCCAAAGGCCGGATGAACCGAAGCTGATCTTCTGCTATCCAAAGCAGGCATTCGCTAAATAAAAGCAAGCGTCGAACCCGAAGGCCGGATCAACCGAAGCTGATTTTCTGCTAACCAAAGCACGCATTCGCTAAATAAAAGCGAGCATCGAACCCAAAGGCCGGATCAATCGAAGCTGATCTTCTGCTCCTCGAAGCATGCATTCTCTAAATAAAAGCGAGCATCAAACCCGAAGGCCGAATCAACCGAAGCTGAACTTCTGCTAATCTAAGCAGGCATTTGCTAAATAAAATCGAGCATCGAACTCGAAGGCCGGATCAACCGAAGCTGATCTTCTCCTAACCAAAGCAGGCATTCGCTAAATAAAAGCGAGCATCGAACCCGAAGGCCCGATCAACCGAAGCTGATCTTATGCTATCCAAAGCAGGCATTCGCTAAATAAAAGCGAGCATCGAACCCCGAGGCCCGATCAACCAAAGCTGATCTTCTGGTAATCTAAACAGGCATTCGCTAAATAAAAGCGACTATCGAACCCAAAGGCCGGATGAACCGAAGCTGATCTTCTGCTATCCAAAGCAGGCATTCGCTAAATAAAAGCAAGCATCAAACCCGAAGGCCCGATAAACCAAAGTTGATCTTCTGCTAACCAAAGCAGGCATTCGCTAAATAAAAGCGAGCATCGAACCCGAATGCCGGATCAATCGAAGCTAATCTTCTGCTATCCAAAGCAGGCATTCGCTAAATAAAAGCGAGCATCGAACCCGAAGGCCGGATCAACCGAAGCTGATCTTCTGCTAACCAAAGCAGGCATTCGCTAAATTAAAGCGAGCATCGAACCCGAAGGCCCGGTCAACCGAAGCTGATCTTCTGCTAACCAAAGCAGGCATTCGCTAAATAAAAGCGAGCGTCGAACCCTAAGGTCCGATCAACCGAAGTTGATCCTATGCTATCCAAAGCAGGCATTCGCTAAATAAGAGCGAGCATCGAACCCCGAGGCCCGATCAACCAAAGCTGATCTTCTGGTAATCTAAACAGGCATTCGCTAAATAAAAGCGACTATCGAACCCAAAGGCCGGATGAACCGAAGCTAATCTTCTGCTATCCAAAGCAGGCATTCGCTAAATAAAAGCGAGCGTCGAACCCGAAGGCCGGATCAACCGAAACTGATTTTCTCCTAACCAAAGCACGCATTCGCTAAATAAAAGCAAGCATCGAACCCAAAGGCCGGATCAATCGAAGTTGATCTTCTGCTCCTCGAAGCAGGCATTCTCTAAATAAAAGCGAGCATCAAACCCGAAGGCCGGATCAACCGAAGCTGAACTTCTGCTAATCTAAGCAGGCATTTGCTAAATAAAATCGAGCATCGAACTCGAAGGCCGGATCAACCGAAGCTGATCTTCTGCTAACCAAAGCAGGCATTCGCTAAATAAAAGCGAGCATCGAACCCGAAGGCCCGATCAACCGAAGCTGATCTTATGCTATCCAAAGCAGGCATTCGCTAAATAAAGGCGAGCATCAAACCCCGAGGCCCGATCAACCAAAGTTGATCTTCTGGTAATCTAAACAGGCATTCGCTAAATAAAAGCGACTATCGAACCCAAAGGCCGGATGAACCGAAGCTGATCTTCTGCTATCCAAAGCAGGCATTCGCTAAATAAAAGCGAGCATCGAACCCGAATGCCGGATCAATCGAAGCTAATCTTCTGTTATCCAAAGCAGGCATTCGCTAAATTAAAGCGAGCATCGAACCCGAAGGCCCGATCAACCGAAGCTGATCTTCTGCTAACCAAAGCAGGCATTCGCTAAATAAAAGCGAGCGTCGAACCCTAAGGTCCGATCAACCGAAGCTGATCCTATGCTATCCAAAGTAGGCATTCGCTAAATAAGAGCGAGCATCGAACCCCGAGGCCCGATCAACCAAAGCTGATCTTCTGGTAATCTAAACAGGCATTCGCTAAATAAAAGCGACTATCGAACCCAAAGGCCGGATGAACCGAAGCTAATCTTCTACTATCCAAAGCAGGCATTCGCTAAATGAAAGCGAGCGTCGAACCCGAAGGCCGGATCAACCGAAGCTGATTTTCTGCTAACCAAAGCACGCATTCGCTAAATAAAAGCGAGCATCGAACCCAAAGGCCGGATCAATCGAAGTTGATCTTCTGCTCCTCGAAGCATGCATTCTCTAAATAAAAGCGAGCATCAAACCCGAAGGCCGAATCAACCGAAGCTGAACTTCTGCTAATCTAAGCAGGCATTTGCTAAATAAAATCGAGCATCGAACTCGAAGGCCGGATCAACCGAAGCTGATCTTCTCCTAACCAAAGCAGGCATTCGCTAAATAAAAGCGAGCATCGAACCCGAAGGCCCGATCAACCGAAGCTGATCTTATGCTATCCAAAGCAGGCATTCGCTAAATAAAAGCGAGCATCGAACCCCGAGGCCCGATCAACCAAAGCTGATCTTCTGGTAATCTAAACAGGCATTCGCTAAATAAAAGCGACTATCGAACCCAAAGGCCGGATGAACCGAAGCTGATCTTCTGCTATCCAAAGCAGGCATTCGATAAATAAAAGCAAGCATCAAACCCGAAGGCCCGATAAACCAAAGTTGATCTTCTGCTAACCAAAGCAGGCATTCGCTAAATAAAAGCGAGCATCGAACCCGAATGCCGGATCAATCGAAGCTAATCTTCTGCTATCCAAAGCAGGCATTCGCTAAATAAAAGCGAGCATCGAACCCGAAGGCCGGATCAACCGAAGCTGATCTTCTGCTAACCAAAGCAGGCATTCGCTAAATTAAAGCGAGCATCGAACCCGAAGGCCCGATCAACCGAAGCTGATCTTCTGCTAACCAAAGCAGGCATTCGCTAAATAAAAGCGAGCGTCGAACCCTAAGGTCCGATCAACCGAAGTTGATCCTATGCTATCCAAAGCAGGCATTCGCTAAATAAGAGCGAGCATCGAACCCCGAGGCCCGATCAACCAAAGCTGATCTTCTGGTAATCTAAACAGGCATTCGCTAAATAAAAGCGAATATCGAACCCAAAGGCCGGATGAACCGAAGCTAATCTTCTGCTATCCAAAGCAGGCATTCGCTAAATAAAAGCGAGCGTCGAACCCGAAGGCCGGATCAACCGAAACTGATTTTCTGCTAACCAAAGCACGCATTCGCTAAATAAAAGCAAGCATCGAACCCAAAGGCCGGATCAATCGAAGCTGATCTTCTGCTCCTCGAAGCAGGCATTCTCTAAATAAAAGCGAGCATCAAACCTGAAGGCCGGATCAACCGAAGCTGAACTTCTGCTAATCTAAGCAGGCATTTGCTAAATAAAATCGAGCATCGAACTCGAAGGCCGGATCAACCGAAGCTGATCTTCTGCTAACCAAAGCAGGCATTCGCTAAATAAAAGCGAGCATCGAACCCGAAGGCCCGATCAACCGAAGCTGATCTTATGCTATCCAAAGCAGGCATTCGCTAAATAAAAGCGAGCATCGAACCCCGAGGCCCGATCAACCAAAGCTGATCTTCTGGTAATCTAAACAGGCATTCGCTAAATAAAAGCGACTATCGAACCCAAAGGCCGGATGAACCGAAACTGATCTTCTGCTATCCAAAGCAGGCATTCGCTAAATAAAAGCGAGCATCGAACCCGAATGCCGGATCAATCGAAGCTAATCTTCTGTTATCCAAAGCAGGCATTCGCTAAATTAAAGCGAGCATCGAACCCGAAGGCCCGATCAACCGAAGCTGATCTTCTGCTAACCAAAGCAGGCATTCGCTAAATAAAAGCGAGCGTCGAACCCTAAGGTCCGATCAACCGAAGCTGATCCTATGGTATCCAAAGTAGGCATTCGCTAAATAAGAGCGAGCATCGAACCCCGAGGCCCGATCAACCAAAGCTGATCTTCTGGTAATCTAAACAGGCATTCGCTAAATAAAAGCGACTATCGAACCCAAAGGCCGGATGAACCGAAGTTAATCTTCTGCTATCCAAAGCAGGCATTCGCTAAATAAAAGCGAGCGTCGAACCCGAAGGCCGGATCAACCGAAGCTGATTTTCTGCTAACCAAAGCACGCATTCGCTAAATAAAAGCGAGCATCGAACCCAAAGGCCGGATGAACCGAAGCTGATCTTCTGCTCCTCGAAGCATGCATTCTCTAAATAAAAGCGAGCATCAAACCCGAACGCCGAATCAACCGAAGCTGAACTTCTGCTAATCTAAGCAGGCATTTGCTAAATAAAATCGAGCATCGAACTCGAAGGCCGGATCAACCGAAGCTGATCTTCTCCTAACCAAAGCAGGCATTCGCTAAATAAAAGCGAGCATCGAACCCGAAGGCCCGATCAACCGAAGCTGATCTTATGCTATCCAAAGCAGGCATTCGCTAAATAAAAGCGAGCATCGAACCCCGAGGCCCGATCAACCAAAGCTGATCTTCTGGTAATCTAAACAGGCATTCGCTAAATAAAAGCGACTATCGAACCCAAAGGCCGGATGAACCGAAGCTGATCTTCTGCTATCCAAAGCAGGCATTCGATAAATAAAAGCAAGCATCAAACCCGAAGGCCCGATAAACCGAAGTTGATCTTCTGCTAACCAAAGCAGGCATTCGCTAAATAAAAGCGAGCATCGAACCCGAATGCCGGATCAATCGAAGCTAATCTTCTGCTATCCAAAGCAGGCATTCGCTAAATAAAAGCGAGCATCGAACCCGAAGGCCGGATCAACCGAAGCTGATCTTCTGCTAACCAAAGCAGGCATTCGCTAAATTAAAGCGAGCATCGAACCCGAAGGCTCGATCAACCGAAGCTGATCTTCTGCTAACCAAAGCAGGCATTCGCTAAATAAAAGCGAGCGTCGAACCCTAAGGTCCGATCAACCGAAGTTGATCCTATGCTATCCAAAGCAGGCATTCGCTAAATAAGAGCGAGCATCGAACCCCGAGGCCCGATCAACCAAAGCTGATCTTCTGGTAATCTAAACAGGCATTCGCTAAATAAAAGCGACTATCGAACCCAAAGGCCGGATGAACCGAAGCTAATCTTCTGCTATCCAAAGCAGGCATTCGCTAAATAAAAGCGAGCGTCGAACCCGAAGGTCGGATCAACCGAAACTGATTTTCTGCTAACCAAAGCACACATTCGCTAAATAAAAGCAAGCATCGAACCCAAAGGCCGGATCAATCGAAGCTGCTCTTCTGCTCCTCGAAGCAGGCATTCTCTAAATAAAAGCGAGCATCAAACCCGAAGGCCGGATCAACCGAAGCTGAACTTCTGCTAATCTAAGCAGGCATTTGCTAAATAAAATCGAGCATCGAACTCGAAGGCCGGATCAACCGAAGCTGATCTTCTGCTAACCAAAGCAGGCATTCGCTAAATAAAAGCGAGCATCGAACCCGAAGGCCCGATCAACCGAAGCTGATCTTATGCTATCCAAAGCAGGCATTCGCTAAATAAAAGCGAGCATCGAACCCCGAGGCCCGATCAACCAAAGCTGATCTTCTGGTAATCTAAACAGGCATTCGCTAAATAAAAGCGACTATCGAACCCAAAGGCCGGATGAACCGAAGCTGATCTTCTGCTATCCAAAGCAGGCATTCGCTAAATAAAAGCGAGCATCGAACCTGAATGCCGGATCAATCGAAGCTAATCTTCTGTTATCCAAAGCAGGCATTCGCTAAATTAAAGCGAGCATCGAACCCGAAGGCCCGATCAACCGAAGCTGATCTTCTGCTAACCAAAGCAGGCATTCGCTAAATAAAAGCGAGCGTCGAACCCTAAGGTCCGATCAACCGAAGCTGATCCTATGCTATCCAAAGTAGGCATTCGCTAAATAAGAGCGAGCATCGAACCCCGAGGCCCGATCAACCAAAGCTGATCTTCTGGTAATCTAAACAGGCATTCGCTAAATAAAAGCGACTATCGAACCCAAAGGCCGGATGAACCGAAGCTAATCTTCTGCTATCCAAAGCAGGCATTCGCTAAATAAAAGCGAGCGTCGAACCCGAAGGCCGGATCAACCGAAGCTGATTTTCTGCTAACTAAAGAACGCATTCGCTAAATAAAAACGAGCATCAAACCCAAAGGCCGGATCAATCGAAGCTGATCTTCTGCTCCTCGAAGCAGGCATTCTCTAAATAAAAGCGAGCATCAAACCCGAAGGACGGATCAACCGAAGCTGATCTTATGCTATCCAAAGCAGGCATTCGCTAAATAAAAGCGAGCATCGAACCCCGAGGCCCGATCAACCAAAGCTGATCTTCTGGTAATCTAAACAGGCATTCGCTAAATAAAAGCGACTATCGAACCCAAAGGACGGATGAACCGAAGCTGATCTTCTGCTATCCAAAGCAGGCATTCGCTAAATAAAAGCGAGCATCAAACCCGAAGGCCCGATAAACCGAAGCTGATCTTCTTCTAACCAAAGCAGGCATTCGCTAAATAAAAGCTGTCGCTACGCGAAAAATGACACAGAGTCGCCACCGGATTTTATTTATCCCACGGGGGGAAAGGGAAATAGCGATAAAACCTTTGGGAAAAGAGCGTGGTCATCGCAACCAAGTCTTAGGGTTCGGGAGTCGGTTATGCGAGGGGAAGGTATTAGCACCCCCTCGCATCCATCGTACTCGATGGGAACCTCCTAGGTTATTTCGCGTGAATGGGTGTTTTATTCTAAAAGTTTGCTTGTTTAAGGAAAAGAGGGATTGGTTTATTTATTTTAATGCTCGCCAAGGATTGTGGCCCTTGTGCCTACGTATCCTCACTTAAAAGAAGTGAAGAATCAGAGCTCCGTAGTTCGGAGGCTTTATGAAATTGTTGTTTGTTGGTTGATTTTATACCTTGAAAAAGGTTTTTTTGGATTGACGCCCTAAGGCAAAAATAGTTTGATGAGTTGATGTTGTTTTTAGTTTTTTTTGAAGAAAATGTGTTCTTGACTAGGATTATACAAAAGACTTTGGATAGAGATGAATGTCTCGAATAACCAAGTCGAGCGCCTTGTATTCGAAACATTCGGAATGAGTGTAGGAGGGTTCCATTCTCATTCCTTCTCCACCACTTTAAAGTTCATGGTGCATAATTCCAATCATATATTTTATTGTGTTTTTTTTTTTTTTGTATTTTTATGCGAAAAGAGAAACACTTGACGTTGGATCAAGATTTATTGATTGTAAAGATATTTGAAGTGATGCGATTTAGGTCGATGGCGGTGCACAAGGCATCCGACTTACATGGTCAAAAATGGCTCGATAAAATCGAGAGTTTACTTTTAAAAATAGTTTTTGGAAACAAAGGTCAACAAGGGCCATAACAATATTCACATACAAACATCATACAAACATAAGCCACACGGCTCAAAAAAATCGAGACACACAAAAAAAACGGCACGAAGTGCCATCAAAGAGTTCGCCGTGCGTGTTGTGTGATATGGCCCGTGTTGCAAGGCCTGGGGAAAAAACTTCAAATAGTTTTTGAAAAAAAATTTTTTAAGGTAAAACCGGTAAAAAAAATATGGAGGAAACAGTGGTGTGACACGGGTGAAAAAGGTTGAAACAGTGATGCAACACGCCCGGCCGTGTTGTGTGATATGGCCCGTGTTGCAAGGCCTGGGGAAAAAAACTTCATACAGTAGCGTGACACGGTCGGCCGTGTCGTGTGACACGGCCCGTGTTGCTGGTCCAGGTCGAAATCTCACATTTTTTTTTATGTTTTCGTTTCGTTTTTGTGGTTCCTTGAGGATGGTTTCTTAGTCCCTTAGGGGATCTTACATGATATACAGTTCAACAACACATAAAAGAGTGAATGAAATGAATATAAAAGCAAAGAATAAAAGGAGAAAGATTTGAAGAAATGGATACCAAGAGCTTTCTATCCTTCTTGCAAGTACTCCAATGACCTTTGTTGGATGTGCTCTCCCCTCTTCACTCTATGTTGTGAAGGTTTGGTTTCTCAATGATCCTCTTGTGTCTCTATCTCACTCTTTTTTTTCTGTTTTTTGGGGGTTTCTTGCTAACTATTTTCTGGTTTTTTGCTCTTACTCTTTGCTCTCTATGTGTAGTCTCTACTCTGCTTGCTTCTTCTGTTGTGTTCTGTTTTGATAGTAAGGAATACTATGTTTTCTATGCTTGCTTGCAGCCCCTTTTCCACCTTTTCTGTCAACTTTTTCTGCTGTCCTAAAGCCACACACTTTGCACACCTTTTCATCACCAACTTTCCATTCTTGGCAATGCCTTTTTCTTCCTTTTGTGCAGCCCCACTTTTCCCTTCTATTTCTAGTATGACTTGCTGCATTTTTCTGCTGTAGCATACTATACTACTATCCCTCTTTTTACCCATTAGTCTCTTGGATGGTATTGCTTTGTATCTTGCCATGTAGCCAATTGTTACCACTCTTTGACAGCATTTGCAAACTGATATTTAGCAAGTAAATATATCATTTGCATGCTATTTCCTTGACTTTGTGACATAAAAAATGATCTTGTAACATAGTACATGTTGTCCTCTTGATTTTGTGACATGTAGTAATTCTTCAACTCTTGCATGGGGCTGTTTTGCCTATGATTGAACATGCATAATATTGGCCCATAAACATTCCAATGTTGATTTAATTCTTGCATATTTCTTGGATGTTTGTGAGCATAATGTAGCACATGAAAAAAAATGGTGTAGTATGAAGAGTACCATATCATAGATTTGATTAAAGACTTGAATGAAGATTTAGAAATAGATTAATTTCTAAACATTATCTAGAGTTGGAATTTTTGTAACAAATTACATGATTGTAATGTCACAAAATTCCTCTTAGTATTATTTTTATCTCCATTCATGAATCTTGAATTTTGGATGGTGGATTCCCTCATGTGCTTAAAAGTGAAATCTTGAATTATGCATTGATGATCTTGATTCATGCCTTAATAATTTGCACTCCACTTATGCCATAAAAATAAACATGTATGAAGGAGCTTTGGATTTGGCCTAGCATTCATGTCTATTAATATTTATCTTGAATATCCTTGTATTTTGTCAAGTAACTTCCCCTTGCCAAAATTTTCATGAGTAGAATTTTTCCTCAAATCAAACCTTAGGTGATGAACCTTTTTTCATGTAGTCCGAAAATAGACAAGTTACAACCAAATGGCCTAGTTCGTACCTTGTGAACCCGCATGCTCGATACACAATAGAATGATGTATGATATGCCGAATGTAGGGTATAAAAGGCTAACGGTGAAAATGAGGGTGTGACAGCTGCCCCTATTTAATCCTCTTGGACCTGAATGTCTGAAGGATAAAGGTGCTCGAGCATTCATGGTAGAAGAGAATTAAATACTAGAATACCCGGGATTTTCAACTTTGAGACGTGTGGAAAGTAGACAATTAGTGATATGGTTTGAAAAGGTAAGGTGTTTGTCAGCGCAAGAAGGTATGAGGGATATGATGCTATGTTTGAGATGCAATGCGGAATGGGCATGAGTGCTTTGCCAGCCGGGAGAAGAAGCACCTCGTGACGGGGAATCATAATTGGCTAAGAGATATTCCTTCTACAAAAGATAGAGAGGACTCTAGAAATTGGATTGTGAGATATTCCTTCTACAAAAGATAGAGAGGACTCTAGAAATTGGTTTTCCCCTTGCAAAAGGCAAAGAAGACTCCAGAACAAAAGGTTTGGAGAAAATGCTTCCTTCTACGAAAGGTAGGAAGGACTCCGAAATAAAAGGTTTGAAGATAAACATAAACTCCTTCTGCATCATGTAGAGGAGACTCCCTTGGGAGAATACGATCGCATTTCCTTCTGTCACGGCAGAAAGGACTCCAGAACAAAAGGTTAGGAGAAAAAGTTCCTTCTACAAAAGGTAGATAGGATACTCCCTTAGGAGAGGATGATCGTATTTTCTGGCTGCAAAAAGCAGAACAGGCCCCTGAACAAAAGGTTAGGAGAAAATATTCCTTCTACAAAAGGTAGCGAGGATACTTACGAAAGGTAAGCTGACAACAAACTGGTACAAAAGGTACGAGATATCTTACTAAAGGTAAGTTGAATCAGTTGCAAAAGGCAAGCTGGAGATACTTCGAGAAGACTTACAAAAGGTAAGTTGAGGGCAATAACCATCCTTAAAGGATCCTGCCAAGATGTTCGCAGGGAAAATCGCGTATTTTTGAGAATCATTGGCTAAGCACTCATGAAATGATGCAGCATGTTATGCAAAAATGCTAAGGACGTAAGCATTATGTAGGTTATGGGTGATGATTTATGCCAAGTGATCGGGCTTTTGGTGTGGGGCGTCAAGTTTAGCTTCCCGACTTCCTTGTGATCATTTTCGGATGATCTCATTAGACAAGCTGTGCTGGTCAGTCAGGCTGCCCCTGGCTTGGTCAAATCCCGATGAACTTTATGATCAGACGATGTTTTGTGTACACATGCGCCTATTAGACATCACATTTATGCTTCATACACCTTGATCGGAGAGCAACTTTATGTTTCCCTTTGTGTTCAATATCAACCCATAAATTCACAATGCAATATTTGTCAAGAATGAAAATTCCACTTTTTGCAAACAACAATAAAAAATAAAAGAAATGCAAAGCACGAATTGATGAAAGATATTTTATTGATGATAAAGGGACCCGTAAATGGGTAATCTTACATAAGGACACAATTCCTAAAAGAGGTAATTGCAAAAGTAAACAATGACAAAAGTACAATGGCAATGAGAAAAACGGATTTCCATTGAGTTTCAACTCTGCTATGATTCTTATGAACTTGATGCTCCTCGTACATTGCCTCTAAGGAATGAGATTGGATTGATCCTTCCCGTGTGTAGCTCCACTTGTTCTGATGATGAACTCACAGATTTTTCATAGACCGCAGTCTTTTCTTTTAAGTTCCCTAACTTTTGCCTAGACCGCCCTTTCGGGTTTTCAGTCTACCGAGATACCTTTTTTGCCTAAGTTGCCCCTAAGGGTTTTCAACTTATCGGGTATTATTTTTATTTTAACCCTAACTTTTGCCTGGACTTTTCTTTTTGTTGTCCACCGGGTTTGCTTTCAAGCATAGTATTTTTTGACTGCGTCTGCGTTTACGGGGGATGATAGATCTTCACCGTCCATGTTGGATAATATCAAGGATCCTCCAGAGAAAACCTTCTTCACAACATATGGGCCCTCGTAGTTAGGTGTCCATTTGCCCCTTGGGTCTGTGTGGATTGGCAGAATCTTCCTTAATACCAAGTCTCCTACTTCAAAATCTCGAGGGCGAACCTTCTTATCAAACGCCCGTTTCAACCGCTTTTGGTAAAGCTGGCCATGACAGATGGCTGTCATGCGCTTTTCATCGATGAGATTAAGTTGATCAAATCTCGCCTGTATCCATTCTGCTTCATCAAGCTTAACATCAGTCAGAATTCTCAGAGATGGAATTTCGACCTCAACAGGTAGTACTGCATCCATGCCGTATACAAGAGAAAAAGGAGTTGCCCCAGTAGAAGTGCGTACTGAAGTGCGGTAGCCATGCAAAGCAAATGGTAGCATTTCGTGCCAGTCTTTGTATGTTTTCACCATTTTCTGGACGATCTTCTTGATATTTTTGTTCGCTGCCTCAACAGCACCATTCATCTTTGGGCGATATGGTGATGAGTTATGATGCTCGATCTTGAAACTCTCACATAATTCCTTCATCATCTTGTTATTGAGGTTTGAACCATTATCAGTAATGATTTTATTTGGGACCCCATAACGACAAATGATTTCTTTCTTGATAAAGCGAGTGACCACTTGTTTGGTGACATTGGCATAAGACGCGGCTTCCACCCATTTAGTGAAGTAATCAATGGCCACTAAGATGAAACGATGACCGTTTGAAGCAGTTGGCTCGATGCGTCCGATCATATCTATGCCCCACATGGCGAAGGGCCAAGGCGATGTCAAGACATTTAAAGGAACTGGTGGCACATGAATCCTATCTGCATAGATCTGACATTTATGGCATGTTTGCACGTGACGGTAGCAATCGGTCTCCATTGTTAACCAATAATAACCAGCCCTCAAAATCTTCTTAACCATCGTGTGTCCACTGGCATGCGTACCAAAAGAGCCTTCATGGATTTCATTTATGATTCGGTCAGCTTCGCGTCTATCCACACATCTGAGCAGGACCGAGTCATAGTTCCGCTTGTAAAGCACATCTCCGCTTAAGAAGAATTTGGAGGAAAGCCTCCTTAAATACTTCTTGTCTGTGATGGAAACATTTTCTGGATATTCTTGTTTTTCTAGATACCTTTTGATATCATAGAACCAAGGTTGATCGTCGATTATTAGCTCTGCTTCCAGACAGTGGGCAGGCTCATCAAGATATTCAATGCGGATAGAGGGTGCCTCGTTTTTCCATTTAACTTTGAACATGGATGACAATGTGGCAAGAGCGTCTGCCAATTGATTACTTTCCCTAGGGATGTGGTTGAAAGTAATCTCGTCAAAGTATGGGATTAACTTCAAGACGTGATCCCGATATGGAATCAGTTTGCTATCACGTGCTTCCCAATCACCTTTGACTTGACTGATTACTAATGCGGAGTCCCCATACACTTCCAAAATCTTGATTCCATGATCAATAGCGGCTTCAATTCCGAAGATACATGCCTCATATTCTGCCATATTGTTGGTACACTCGAAACATAACCTTGCGGTGAATGGAATATGGAAACCAGTAGGAGATGTGATGATTGCCCCTATTCCATTGCCTTGAGCATTTGCGGCGCCATCGAACACGAGCGTCCATCGCGATCCTGGTTCGGGTCCGTCATTTGGTCCTAATGTTGCATAGTCTCTGACAAACATGATGTCTTCATCAGGGAATTCAAAACGCATGGGCTGGTAATCTTCCATAGGTTGGTGAGCAAGATAGTCAGATAGCACACTCCCTTTGATAGCTTTTTGTGAGACGTACTGGATGTCATATTCAGTTAGTACCATTTGCCAACGAGCCACTCGTCCGGTGAGAGCAGGCTTTTCAAAAATGTACTTGACCGGATCCATCTTTGATATCAACAATGTGGTATGGGTCAACATATATTGCCTTAGGCGTTTGGCAGCCCATGCAAGTGCGCAACATGTCTTTTCCAACATTGAGTATCTCGTTTCGCAGTCGGTGAACTTCTTGCTTAGGTAGTAGATAGCGTGCTCCTTTCTACCTGTTTCGTCATGCTGCCCCAACACACATCCCATGGATTCTTCCAGAACAGTTAAGTACATGATGAGAGGTCTTCCTGGCACGGGAGGCATCAAGATCGGTGGCTCTTGCAGATATTCTTTAATTCTCTCAAATGCTTTCTGGCAGTTGTCATTCCACACGATTGCTTGATCCTTGCGAAGCAACTTGAATATTGGCTCACATGTGGCTGTTAGGTGAGATATGAATCTAGCGATGTAGTTTAATCTCCCTAAGAAACCACGAACCTCCTTCTCAGTCCTTGGAGCTGGCATATCTTGGATAGCTTTTACTTTGTCAGGATCGACTTCAATTCCTTTTTGGCTCACGATAAAACCTAGCAATTTACCAGATCTTACCCCAAAAGTGCATTTATTCGGATTGAGCCTTAGCCTGAACTTTCTTAGTCTTGTAAACAGCTTTTCCAAATGGATGAGATGTTCCTCTTCAGTTTGGGATTTTGCAATCATATCGTCGACGTACACTTCGATCTCTTTATGAATAATATCATGAAAGAGAGTTACCATCGCTCGTTGATATGTTGCGCCAGCGTTCTTTAGACCAAATGGCATAACCTTATAGCAGAAGGTTTCCCAAGGGGTGATGAAGGTAGTCTTCTCCATATCTTCCGGAGCCATTTTGATTTGGTTGTATCCGGAGAAACCATCCATGAAAGAGAATACAGAGAATTGGGCCGTATTATCCACTAACACATCAATATGTGGCAGCGGAAAGTCATCTTTTGGGCTGGCTCTATTCAAGTCTCGGTAGTCGACACACATCCGCACTTTACCATCTTTTTTAGGAACAGGTACAATGTTGGCGACCCATCGAGGATATTTTGATACGACCAAGAATCCGGCATCAAGCTGCTTTTGCACTTCCTCCTTAATCTTAAGGGCCATGTCAGGTCGAGTTCGTCTCATCTTTTGTTTTATAGGCGGGCAATCCTCCTTGAGTGGCAATTTATGCATCACAATGTCAGAATCCAATCCAGGCATGTCTTGGTATGACCAAGCGAACACATCTGCATATGTGCGTAGGAGCTCGATCAGTCGTCTCTTCACACTCTCTTCTAGAGCAGCGCCTACCTTGATCTCTTTCTTATCTTCCTCAGTTCCGAGATTGACAACTTCTACTGATTCCTGATGCGGTTGAATGACCTTGGATTCTTGCTTTAATAATCTGGCCAACTCTTCGGGGAGCTCACAATCTTCTTCACCATCCTCATCGGCGTGGTAGATTGGGTTGTCAAAGTCATATGGAACCGTAGCAGTATCATTATCAATGGAATCCAGGGTTGATCTGCATGATTGGTGATTTTATGCTTTTATTTTTTTTTTGAGAAAAATGAAAAGAATGAAAAATGCACGAAAACATTGCCATTTATTTATGCAAAAATAAAATAAAAGAAAGACAGGGAACACAATTGAATGCAAAAGTTTACTTCATTCATGATAAAACATTGATTGAAAACATGGGGGCCCTACAAAATAATCCTTATGCCTTGGGCAGAGCATAGGATTTGAAAGGAAAACAAAGAAAATTACTCCTCAATCAAAGTGACCTCCGGTATCTCCACAACAGTCCAATTGTTGATTTGTTGATTTGGTGCCTTGGGGTACACCATGCAGACCTCCTTTAACGCATCGTCTTCAGCCTCCACGACAGCTACATGATCATCCACCATATGTCCACCGCTTACAAAGGAAAGCGGAGGGATGAGACCTTTGCCTTTGTCCATGATTGTCTTCTGCTGCACTGTATTATTGCCAGAATAACCCAAACCAGTTCTGTTTTTGTTGACGGGAAGTTCCAATACTCTACCCCAACCTTCAGGGTGACCAGCCTCGATTACAGTCTTCGCATCTTTCCATGTGACCATAGGGGATCCGAACCTTTCTGATTTCTTTTCCTCCTTCTTAGCAGGAATCATCTCCACGCTTATCACATCAAACGCTTGGAATGGGGTCTCGTGAACCTCCCCTCCTATCTCAATATAGCGGAAAGAAGCAAGATGGCTTATAAGAACATCGGATTCGCCCTCAATGACGACCATCTGATTGTTAATCATGAACTTAATCCTTTGATGCAGGGTTGAAGTTACAGCGCCTGCTGAATGAATCCACGGACGGCCAAGAAGGCAGCTATAAGCGGGGTAGATATCCATTACATAAAATGTAATGATAAAGGTATGAGGTCCAATCTTGATTGGGAGATCAACCTCGCCTATCACAGTTCTTGTAGCTCCATCAAAAGCTTTTACAATGGTTTGACTTGGCTTCATCACAAGTCCTTCAATTGATAGCTTGTTCAACGAGCTCTTTGGTAACACGTTCAATGACGATCCAGTATCGACAAGTACTCTAGAGAATACAACATCTACACATTCAATGGTAATGTGTAAGGCCTTGTTATGGTTCTTACCTTCGGGAGGTAGTTCACTATCATTAAAGCTCAAGATATGGGCCGATGCTATATTCCCCACCACTTCTTCAAACTGCACCACTGATATCTCTTCTGGCACATGAGCAGTCTTCAAGAACTTTAACAGTGCTTCTTGATGGGCTTTTGAACACATTAACAATGATAGCATGGATATCTTTGAGGGAGTCTGATTGAGCTGATCGATCACTTTATAATCACTTTTCTGAATGATTCTTAAAAATTCCTCTGTTTCATTGGTGATTGGTTCAACAGTATTTTTCCTTGTATTATCACCGCTATTGACAGGTGGTGGAGCAAATATTCGACCACTTCTAGTGATACCGCCGGTTCCCACAATGTTTTCTATGGAGCTGCCAGCTTTCACAACATCTTCATCCACTTTCTCACCCTTAATGTAAACAGTCGGCTCATATTTCCAAGGGACAGCCTTGGTGCTCTCAAAAGGAAAAGGAGCAGGTGTTGATATCACTAACGGAGCAAGTGAAGGAGGAGACAACGGAATTTCTACTTGATCATACAATATCTGCAATGGTTTACGAACTTGATTGTACGGGGTTCGAACAGAATGCCAGTCATAATCACAAGGGATTTCTAACAGCGCATGCGGATGATCACACGGAATTTCATACGGAATTTGCATCGGAATTTGGGTAGAATACCAATCTTCATCACAATTAATTGTTAGAGGGACACGTGTTTGTTCATACGGAATGTTCAACAGCTCTTCGTCATAAGAGAACTCCATCGGATCATAGGGAATATCAAGCGTTGCTACTTCTTCAGCCTTAGATATTTGTTCCACTAACAGGACACCTTGATCTATCAAGCTTTGAATGCCCATCTTCAATTCGAGACAGCTTTGGGGATCTTTCAAACAGTGTCGACAATCCTTGGTACATCTTAGGATAATGTTCCTCAACAACAACTGCTCTTTCACGACTGCTAATGGGGTTTTCAGCTCATCAACATTTGATACCAGCTTCTTCCCTTTTGATTCTTCGATCATGTTAGTAGCATGGTGAGGCATTGGATTATGAGTCACGTTGGGAGTATTTTTGGTAAAGTTGATGGCCCTTGAGTCGATGAGATCCTGCACCACATATTTCAAGGCTTTACAATTTTCAATGTTATGCCCGGGAGCGCCCGAATGAAACTCGCATCGGGCGTTCGCGTCATATCCGGGGGGTAGGATAGCAGGGGGAGCCTTCATCTCCCTCAATTGCACCAATGAACCCTTTAGTAAGAGTGGAAGCAACCGAGCGTATGTTGTTGGAATGGGATCAAATCTTTTTTCGGGTCTCCTCTGTCTTGGGGGACCTTGATAATAACCTTGTCGCTGTTGTTGGTAGGGGACTTGAACAGTTGGTTGACTTGCGGATATAGCAAGAGGTTGACTCGGAGTAACAGCAGCCACATGATGATAAGGGCCTTGGTATGCTTTGGCCTTCCCCTTATCCATCAAGGCAGCACTCGTCTCGCCTTCTCTCTTTCTTGCAAAGCCTTGGTATGGCTTTTTCGATCCGCCAGAAGCTCCATCAGAAATTTGAATCTTTCCGATCTTTATCATATTTTCGATCCTCTCACCGGCCATCACTAAATCTGAAAACACAGAAGATGTGCATCCAGCCAATCGCTCTAGGAATGGTCCTTGAAGAGTCCCCATGAACATATCGGTCAACTCTCTCTCGAGAAGAGGAGGCTGGACTCTAGCAGCTAAGTCCCTCCACCTTTGCGCGTAATCGTTGAATGCTTCGCCAGATTTTTGGGTCAACCCTTGGAGCTGTGTTCGGTTAGGTGCCATATCAGAGTTGTACTGATAATGTTTTAGAAACGCCTCAGCCAACTCCTTCCACGTCTTGATGTACGTGCCCTCCAATTGCATATACCATTCAAGAGATGCCCCACTGAGGCTATCTTGAAAGAAATGCATCAGCAATTTTTCATCGTCAGAGTAGGCAGCCATTTTCCTACAATAAGATCTGATGTGAGTCCGGGGACAGCTGGTCCCTTTGTACTTTTCAAAGTCGGGGACTTTGAATTTGAGAGGAACCTTCACACCGGGTACCAAACACATATCTGCAGCATCTAGCCCAAAAGTGCTTGGGCCTTGTAATCCTTTGACCGTCTCTTGCAAAGCAAGTACTTTCTTTTCCAGATTGCTAGTTGGCGCTCCAGAAGTATCTATATCCAAGAATTCAGGAGGGTTGTAGAAACCTTCGTGGCCATCCACGTGGATTGGGGTAGTAGCCGTTCCACTACCAGGAGTGTGGACCGCGCCTGTGCCAACAGGAATAGGGATTGTTCCACCAGGAATGGGAATTGCAACCACAGGGGTTGGAATGGCTCCATCAGGAGTGGGGATTGAGCCAACAGTAGTAGGAGTAGGAGTATTGGTAGCATTTTTCTCCATAGCTTGCTTCATCTCTTCTTGACCTTTAGCCATGGCTTGAATGACTTCCATCAGCTGGCCCATCTGAGCCTTCATGTGGACCATCTCTTCCTTGAAAGCGGCTTGATCCTGCTCGATTCGATCCATTAGTAATCTTTGTTTTCCGCGAGTGTAGTAAGGATGCCGGGAAGTCAGCTTGTTTACTGCGAATGGAGGTCAAGTCTTTTTGTAAGTTTTGGGTTTTTTATGAGATGCAGAATGATGCATATGAAACAAAAATGTTATGCGCAAAGCTCTTAGTAACCTTGTTAATTATCGTTTAAGAATATAAACATTTTCCATTGCAATTAATCAGAAGAGACATAATGGAACAAACAACTTTCATTTCATTAAGGCTCTAGGCCAAATTCAAATACAAAATACAAAAGATACACTTCTTAAACAAATTACAAATCGACTCTAAAAGTGACTCCTTGAGCTCTACGAACCGCTTCCAAATCTGTAACAAGTTCTCCCATCGTTTCCACACAAAACTTCACAAAGCCGAACACAGGGATAGGAGTGTTTTCAAGAGTCATCACTTGATCAGCTATCTTCAATTTTTCGGGGATTTGCTGAAGCACAAAGTTGGAGAATCCCGCCAAGTTCACAAATTTGTTCTTCCACTCCTCATAGAGAATTTGGAGATCATGGATGATGTCATCTCTTTGAAGTACAGCAGCTTCGGCTTGACGACAACTTTCTTCCCAATAATGACAACTATCTTGTAGTGCTAAGTACTGCTCATCATAGATTCCGTCTTTCAATATTTTGATTTCCTCGATAGCTCTACCCAACTGATACTCCGCTTGTACAAAATCTCGTTGTGCACTTTCTTTCTCCAATAGTGCGTGAGCTAACTGATCTTCACAACCTTTGATAACGCCTTTCAACTGGTGAATCTGAGCTTCAAATTTTTCCCTTTCATCTTTCTTCATCTGGTTGGCGATCCTTACATCGTTTTCTAAGTCTCTAACCTTTCGCCACACTTGGTCTAATTTTTCATTTCGGTGATCCAAGTCGGCGTTGGCGCTTCTGAGTGCTCCACCAACCCATTCTTTCTTTCCTTTTTCTTCTCTAGCCCTTTTCTTGCTATCCTCGAACTTCTCTTTCAACTCTTTGCTTTTGTCTTCCCAAGCTTCACTTTTCTGCTTAGTCTCGTTGAGTCGAATTCGAAGCTGAGTGTTCTCATCTTCGAGTTCTTGGATCTTAGCCTTAAGTTTCTCCATATCTTCGGGTAAGATAGGCTCGGGTTCAGGATGAGATGGGAAAATAGATGCATCAAAGATAAAAGGTAATCTGACCTCTTTCACTCTCTCTTTCACCCATTTGACATAAGGTTCACGAGCAAGGATGTTCTTCCGCCCATTGTCTGGATTGCCTCTTCGGATGTTTACCCATGCTCTTCTTGCTCTTCGTACAGACGGATCACTTGGATCGGCCGTATTGACAAGGAATGGCACCAAATCTTCTTCCTTAGGAGGGCCATCCATGGAGTGTCCAAACTGTCTCTTGAGTAACACCGGGTTGTAATTGATGCAACCTCGTGTCCCCACAAGAGGCACGTTGGGAAATTCTCCACAAGAAAAGATAATATCTTTGGTTTCCCATTCCCTCTTGTACCATGTGATGGAACTAGCGGTGAGTGAAGCGAATCTTTGAGGCCATGAGAGTTCCTTGGAAGCAAAAGGACCTTTTTCGGGCATGTGGGTCCTTAGCCACTTATGCAGGAGTGGGGCGCAACAAAGGAACATTCCACCTCCTTTTGTATGTCTTGTATGGAGTGTGTGGTAGAAGTCACCTAAGAGGAAAGGCACAGGATTCTGGGTCAAGAAGATTTCCACAGCTACTTGGTCCACAAAATTTTCCCCATTTGGAAACATCACAATTCCATAAACCAAGAGTGCCAGAATTGCACCACATATTTCCCATTTCTCTTCCTTGGCATACTTCCACGCTTGTTCTTCCAAGAATTTCCTCGAGAAACCCCTAGCTCCTTTGGGTGCCCAATTGGCTATCACATCTGATGTAGGAATCCCTAAGGCAGAAGCCACTTTCTTCAACGTGAACTCTTCTTCGAGCTTGGGAAAAGGATTGCGATCTTTGATGTAGAGGTTCAAAATCTTCTCAAATTCTTCCAAAGTAGGAGCTATCTGAAAATCGGCGAAGGTGAAACAACGGAAAGACGTGTCATAGTACTGAGCCAAGGCTGTGAGAGCTTCAAACTCCACCTTCTCTGTCAATAGATCCAAAATTCTCCCATAAGAAGAGTGAAATTTATTGTGCTTGATGGGAGTGATCTTGGCACTTAGAGCTTTTAGAATGTCGATTGAAGGATCTTTGTATTTGAAAGTGAAAGTGCTCTTTCGGTCGGTTTTCTTGTTTAGCTTCATTGTTCCTAAATTCACATTCATCATGACTGCTTCTGAAAAATGCTTATATCTGCAACAAGAACAAGACACTAAGAGCTTTGTTTTATTTATTTATTTATGAAGTATGTATGTATGAACGGATGCAGAATTCGAGCATATGGGTTCATAAGTACGTGGTATGGATATGGTCGATACTGTCTGCTTTATGGAAAAGGTTCTCACAAGGTGTGATCTAGGGTTTAAAAGGGATCCCAAAGTCATGGATTCATATGACTGTTCATCATACATGACATGAATATGTCGGAGGATGACTCCATCACATGAATCTCTTTTGGGTGAGGTCCTCGTATCGACCCACATGAGAAGAACTTCTAGGGGGCCCATACTACGAGACACATCGACATTGGGTTCTAGACAAGGATTTCAGAGTCATGGACTTTCTTGACTGTTTGTTACGTATGTCAGTCATTGCCAGGCAACAACTTCATCAAGAAAGTCTCTTCTGAACGAGGTCTTCGTATCGATCCACACGAGAAGAGCTTCTCGAGGACCCATACTACGCGACCATCAATCTTAGTTGGCCAAGGGTTTAGGGTTCTAAAAGGTCCTTAGAGTAATGGATTCTTGAGAAAACGTTGATCAAACACGCCAAGAGCTTGACGGTTCTCATCATTCTCAAATGAATCTACTCTAAGCGAGGTTCTCGTATCGACTATCACAAGATGAGCATCTCGGAAGCCCATACTACTCAACCTCTCCTATCTCAATTTTAACACTCTAGACTCGGGTATAGAGTCTTTCCCTCAAGGTTTGCCACCAAAGTTTTCAATCCATACCAAGAACCAATGAAGCCAAAACACGGTGAGATACAATTGAAAAAACAAGGAAAGCGATAAACAAGCAAAAAGGAAAGAACCCAAACACGCAAAAACAACTTAGGTTAGGCTTGACTCGCTTAGGAAAAAAGTCCCCAGCAGAGTCGCCAGCTGTCGCTACGCGAAAAATGACACAGAGTCGCCACCGGATTTTATTTATCCCACGGGGGGAAAGGGAAATAGCGATAAAACCTTTGGGAAAAGAGCGTGGTCATCGCAACCAAGTCTTAGGGTTCGGGAGTCGGTTATGCGAGGGGAAGGTATTAGCACCCCCTCGCATCCATCGTACTCGATGGGAACCTCCTAGGTTATTTCGCGTGAATGGGTGTTTTATTCTAAAAGTTTGCTTGTTTAAGGAAAAGAGGGATTGGTTTATTTATTTTAATGCTCGCCAAGGATTGTGGCCCTTGTGCCTACGTATCCTCACTTAAAAGAAGTGAAGAATCAGAGCTCCGTAGTTCGGAGGCTTTATGAAATTGTTGTTTGTTGGTTGATTTTATACCTTGAAAAAGGTTTTTTTGGATTGACGCCCTAAGGCAAAAATAGTTTGATGAGTTGATGTTGTTTTTAGTTTTTTTTGAAGAAAATGTGTTCTTGACTAGGATTATACAAAAGACTTTGGATAGAGATGAATGTCTCGAATAACCAAGTCGAGCGCCTTGTATTCGAAACATTCGGAATGAGTGTAGGAGGGTTCCATTCTCATTCCTTCTCCACCACTTTAAAGTTCATGGTGCATAATTCCAATCATATATTTTATTGTGTTTTTTTTTTTGTATTTTTATGCGAAAAGAGAAACACTTGACGTTGGATCAAGATTTATTGATTGTAAAGATATTTGAAGTGATGCGATTTAGGTCGATGGCGGTGCACAAGGCATCCGACTTACATGGTCAAAAATGGCTCAATAAAATCGAGAGTTTACTTTTAAAAATAGTTTTTGGAAACAAAGGTCAACAAGGGCCATAACAATATTCACATACAAACATCATACAAACATAAGCCACACGGCTCAAAAAAATCGAGACACACAAAAAAAACGGCACGAAGTGCCATCAAAGAGTTCGCCGTGCGTGTTGTGTGATATGGCCCGTGTTGCAAGGCCTGGGGAAAAAACTTCAAATAGTTTTTGAAAAAAATTTTTTTAAGGTAAAACCGGTAAAAAAATATGGAGGAAACAGTGGTGTGACACGGGTGAAAAAGGTTGAAACAGTGATGCAACACGCCCGGCCGTGTTGTGTGATATGGCCCGTGTTGCAAGGCCTGGGGAAAAAAACTTCATACAGTAGCGTGACACGGTCGGCCGTGTCGTGTGACACGGCCCGTGTTGCTGGTCCAGGTTGAAATCTCACATTTTTTTTTATGTTTTCGTTTCGTTTTTGTGGTTCCTTGAGGATGGTTTCTTAGTCCCTTAGGGGATCTTACATGATATACAGTTCAACAACACATAAAAGAGTGAATGAAATGAATATAAAAGCAAAGAATAAAAGGAGAAAGATTTGAAGAAATGGATACCAAGAGCTTTCTATCCTTCTTGCAAGTACTCCAATGACCTTTTTTGGATGTGCTCTCCCCTCTTCACTCTATGTTGTGAAGGTTTGGTTTCTCAATGATCCTCTTGTGTCTCTATCTCACTCTTTTTTTTTCTGTTTTTTGGGGGTTTCTTGCTAACTATTTTCTGGTTTTTTGCTCTTACTCTTTGCTCTCTATGTGTAGTCTCTACTCTGCTTGCTTCTTCTGTTGTGTTCTGTTTTGATAGTAAGGAATACTATGTTTTCTATGCTTGCTTGCAGCCCCTTTTCCACCTTTTCTGTCAACTTTTTCTGCTGTCCTAAAGCCACACACTTTGCACACCTTTTCATCACCAACTTTCCATTCTTGGCAATGCCTTTTTCTTCCTTTTGTGCAGCCCCACTTTTCCCTTCTATTTCTAGTATGACTTGCTGCATTTTTCTGCTGTAGCATACTATACTACTATCCCTCTTTTTACCCATTAGTCTCTTGGATAGTATTGCTTTGTATCTTGCCATGTAGCCAATTGTTACCACTCTTTGACAGCATTTGCAAACTGATATTTAGCAAGTAAATATATCATTTGCATGCTATTTCCTTGACTTTGTGACATAAAAAATGATCTTGTAACATAGTACATGTTGTCCTCTTGATTTTGTGACATGTAGTAATTCTTCAACTCTTGCATGGGGCTGTTTTGCCTATGATTGAACATGCATAATCTTGGCCCATAAACATTCCAATGTTGATTTAATTCTTGCATATTTCTTGGATGTTTGTGAGCATAATGTAGCACATGAAAAAAAATGGTGTAGTATGAAGAGTACCATATCATAGATTTGATTAAAGACTTGAATGAAGATTTAGAAATAGATTAATTTCTAAACATTATCTAGAGTTGGAATTTTTGTAACAAATTACATGATTGTAATGTCACAAAATTCCTCTTAGTATTATTTTTATCTCCATTCATGAATCTTGAATTTTGGATGGTGGATTCCCTCATGTGCTTAAAAATGAAATCTTGAATTATGCATTGATGATCTTGATTCATGCCTTAATAATTTGCACTCCACTTATGCCATAAAAATAAACATGTATGAAGGAGCTTTGGATTTGGCCTAGCATTCATGTCTATTAATATTTATCTTGAATATCCTTGTATTTTGTCAAGTAACTTCCCCTTGCCAAAATTTTCATGAGTAGAATTTTTCCTCAAATCAAACCTTAGGTGATGAACCTTTTTTCATGTAGTCCGAAAATAGACAAGTTACAACCAAATGGCCTAGTTCGTACCTTGTGAACCCGCATGCTCGATACACAATAGAATGATGTATGATATGCCGAATGTAGGGTATAAAAGGCTAACGGTGAAAATGAGGGTGTGACAAAAGCGAGCATCGAACCCGAAGGCCGGATCAACCGAAGCAAATCTTCTGCTATCCAAAGCAGGCATTCGCTAAATAAAAGCGAGCATCGAACCTGAAGGCCGGATTAATCGAAGCTGATCTTATGCTAACCAAAGCAGGGATTCACTAAATATAAGCGAGAATCAAACCCGAAGGGCGGATCAACTGAAGCTGAACTTCTGCTAATCTAAGCAGGCATTTTCTAAATAAAAGCGAGCATCGAACCCGAAGGCCGGATCAACTGAAGCTAATCTTCTGCTATCCAAAGAAGGCATTCGCTAAATAAAAGCGAGCATCGAACCCGAAGGCCGGATCAACCGAAGCTGATTTTATGCTAACCAAAGCACGCATTCGCTAAATAAAAGCGAGCATCGAACCCAAAGGCCGGATCAACCGAAGCTGATCTTCTGCTCCTCGAAATAGGCATTCTCTAAATAAAAGCGAGCATCAAACCCGAAGGCCGGATCAACCGAAGCTGAACTTCTGCTAATCTAAGCAGGCATTTGCTAAATAAAAGCGAGCATCGAACCCGAAGGCCGGATCAACCGAAGCTGATCTTCTGCTAACCAAAGCAGGCATTCGCTAAATTAAAGCGAGCATCGAACCCGAAGGCCCGATCAACCGAAGCTGATCTTCTGCTAACCAAAGCAGGCATTCGCTAAATAAAAGCGAGCGTCGAACCCTAAGGTCCGATCAACCGAAGCTGATCCTATGCTATCCAAAGCAGGCATTCGCTAAATAAGAGCGAGCATCGAACCCCGAGGCCCGATCAACCAAAGCTGATCTTCTGGTAATCTAAACAGGCATTCGCTAAATAAAAGAGACTATCGAAACCAAAGGCCGGATGAACCGAAGCTAATCTTCTGCTATCAAAAGCAGGCATTCGCTAAATAAAAGCGAGCGTCGAACCCGAAGGCCGGATCAACCGAAGCTGATTTTCTGCTAACCAAAGCACGCATTCGCTAAATAAAAGCGAGCATCGAACCCAAAGGCCGGATCAATCGAAGCTGATCTTCTGCTCCTCGAAGCAGGCATTCTCTAAATAAAAGCGAGCATCAAACCCGAAGGCCGGATCAACCGAAGCTGAACTTGTGCTAATCTAAGCAGGCATTTGCTAAATAAAATCGAGCATCGAACTCGAAGGCCGGATCAACCGAAGCTGATCTTCTGCTAACCAAAGCAGGCATTCGCTAAATAAAAGCGAGCATCGAACCCGAAGGCCCGATCAACCGAAGCTGATCTTATGCTATCCAAAGCAGGCATTCGCTAAATAAAAGCGAGCATCGAACCCCGAGGCCCGATCAACCAAAGTTGATCTTCTGGTAATCTAAACAGGCATTCGCTAAATAAAAGCGACTATCGAACCCAAAGGCCGGATGAACCGAAGCTGATCTTCTGCTATCCAAAGCAGGCATTCGCTAAATAAAAGCGAGCATCGAACCCGAATGCCGGATCAATCGAAGCTAATCTTCTGTTATCCAAAGCAGGCATTCGCTAAATAAAAGCGAGCATCGAACCCGAAGGCCGGATCAACCGAAGCTGATCTTCTGCTAACCAAAGCAGGCATTCGCTAAATTAAAGCGAGCATCGAACCCGAAGGCCCGATCAACCGAAGCTGATCTTCTGCTAACCAAAGCAGGCATTCGCTAAATAAAAGCGAGCGTCGAACCCTAAGGTCCGATCAACCGAAGCTGATCTTATGCTATCCAAAGCAGGCATTCGCTAAATAAGAGCGAGCATCGAACCCCGAGGCCCGATCAACCAAAGCTGATCTTCTGGTAATCTAAACAGGCATTCGCTAAATAAAAGCGACTATCGAACCCAAAGGCCGGATGAACCGAAGCTAATCTTCTGCTATCCAAAGCAGGCATTCGCTAAATAAAAGCGAGCGTCGAACCCGAAGGCCGGATCAACCGAAGCTGATTTTCTGCTAACCAAAGAACGCATTCGCTAAATAAAAGCGAGTATCGAACCCAAAGGCCGGATCAATCGAAGCTGATCTTCTGCTCCTCGAAGCAGGCATTCTCTAAATAAAAGCGAGCATCAAACCCGAAGGACGGATCAACCGAAGTTGATCTTATGCTATCCAAAGCAGGCGTTCGCTAAATAAAAGCGAGCATCGAACCCCGAGGCCCGATCAACCAAAGCTGATCTTCTGGTAATCTAAACAGGCATTCGCTAAATAAAAGCGACTATCGAACCCAAAGGCCGGATGAACCGAAGCTGATCTTCTGCTATCCAAAGCAGGCATTCGCTAAATAAAAGCGAGCATCAAACCCGAAGGCCCGATAAACCGAAGCTGATCTTCTTCTAACCAAAGCAGGCATTCGCTAAATAAAAGCGAGCATCGAACCCGAAGGCCGGATCAACCGAAGCAAATCTTCTGCTATCCAAAGCAGGCATTCGCTAAATAAAAGCGAGCATCGAACCTGAAGGCCGGATTAACCGAAGCTGATCTTATGCTAACCAAAGCAGGGATTCACTAAATATAAGCGAGAATCAAACCCGAAGGGCGGATCAACTGAAGCTGAACTTCTGCTAATCTAAGCAGGCATTTTCTAAATAAAAGCGAGCATCGAACCCGAAGGCCGAATCAACCGAAGCTGATCTTCTGCTATCCAAAGAAGGCATTCGCTAAATAAAAGCGAGCATCGAACCCGAAGGCCGGATCAACCGAAGCTGATTTTCTGCTAACCAAAGCACGCATTCGCTAAATAAAAGCGAGCATCGAACCCAAAGGCCGGATCAACCGAAGCTGATCTTCTGCTCCTCGAAGTAGGAATTCTCTAAATAAAAGCGAGCATCAAACCCGAAGGCCGGATCAACCGATGCTGAACTTCTGCTAATCTAAGCAGGAATTTGCTAAATAAAATCGAGCATCGAACCCGAAGGCCGGATCAACCGAAGCTGATCTTCTGCTAACCAAAGCAAGCATTCGCTAAATAAAAGCGAGCATCGAACCCGAAGGCCCGACCAACCGAAGCTGATCTTATGCTATCCAAAGCAGGCATTCGCTAAATAAATGCGAGCATCGAACCCCGAGGCCCGATCAATCAAAGCTGATCTTCTGGTAATCTAAACAGGCATTCGCTAAATAAAAGTGACTATCGAACCCAAAGGCCGGATGAACCGAAGCTGATCTTCTGCTATCCAAAGCAGGCATTCGATAAATAAAAGCGAGCATCAAACCCGAAGGCCCGATAAACCGAAGCTGATCTTCTTCTAACCAAAGCAGGCATTCGCTAAATAAAAGGGAGCATCGAACCCGAAGGCCGGATCAACCGAAGCAAATCTTCTGCTATCCAAAGCAGGCATTCGCTAAATAAAAGAGGCCATCAAACCTGAAGGCCGGATAAACCGAACCTGGTCTTAAGCTATCCAAAGCAGACATTCGCTAAATAAAAGCGAGCATCGAACCCCAAGGCCCGACCAACCGAAGTTGATCTTCTGCTAATCTAAGCAGGCATTCGCTAAATAAAAGCGAGCATCGAATCCAAAGGCCGGATGAACCGAAGCTGATCTTCTGCTATCCAAAACAGGCACTCGCTAAATAAAAGCGAGCATCAAACCCGAAGGCCCGATAAACCGAAGCTGATCTTCTGCTAACCAAAGCAGGCATTCACTAAATTAAAGCGAGCATCGAACCCGAAGGCCCGATCAACCGAAGCTGATCTTCTGCTAACCAAAGCAGGCATTCGCTAAATAAAAGCGAGCGTCGAACCCTAAGGTCAGATCAACCGAAGCTGATCCTATGCTATCCAAAGCAGGCATTCGCTAAATAAGAGCGAGCATCGAACCCCGAGGCCCGATCAACCAAAGCTGATCTTGTGGTAATCTAAACAGGCATTCGCTAAATAAAAGCGACTATCGAACCCAAAGGCCGGATGAACCGAAGCTAATCTTCTGCTATCCAAAGCAGGCATTCGCTAAATAAAAGCGAGCATCAAACCCGAAGGCCGGATCAACCGAAGATGATTTTCTGCTAACCAAAGCACGCATTCGCTAAATAAAAGCGAGCATCGAACCCAAAGGCCGGATCAATCGAAGCTGATCTTCTGCTCCTCGAAGCAGGCATTCTCTAAATAAAAGCGAGCATCAAACCCGAAGGACGGATCAACCGAAGCTGATCTTATGCTATCCAAAGCAGGCATTCGCTAAATAAAAGCGAGCATCGAACCCCGAGGCCCGATCAACCAAAGCTGATCTTCTGGTAATCTAAACAGGCATTCGCTAAATAAAAGCGACTATCGAACCCAAAGGCCGGATGAACCGAAGCTGATCTTCTGCTATCCAAAGCAGGCATTCGCTAAATAAAAGCGAGCATCAAACCCGAAGGCCCGATAAACCGAAGCTGATCTTCTAACCAAAGCAGGCATTCGCTAAATAAAAGCGAGCATCGAACCCGAAGGCCGGATCAACCGAAGCAAATCTTCTGCTATCCAAAGCAGGCATTCGCTAAATAAAAGCGAGCATCGAACCTGAAGGCCGGATTAACCGAAGCTGATCTTATGCTAACCAAAGCAGGGATTCACTAAATATAAGCGAGAATCAAACCCGAAGGGCGGATCAACAGAAGCTGAACTTCTGCTAATCTAAGCAGGCATTTTCTAAATAAAAGCGAGCATCGAACCCGAAGGCCGGATCAACCGAAGCTGATCTTCTGCTATCCAAAGAAGGCATTCGCTAAATAAAAGCGAGCATCGAACCCGAAGGTCGGATCAACCGAAGCTGATTTTCTGCTAACCAAAGCACGCATTCGCTAAATAAAAGCGAGCATCGAACCCAAAGGCCGGATCAACCGAAGCTGATCTTCTGCTCCTCGAAGCAGGCATTCTCTAAATAAAAGCGAGCATCAAACCCGAAGGCCGGATCAACCGAAGCTGAACTTCTGTTAATCTAAGCAGGCATTTGCTAAATAAAATCGAGCATCGAACCCGAAGGCCGGATCAACCGAAGCTGATCTTCTGCTAACCAAAGCAGGCATTCGCTAAATAAAAGCGAGCATCGAACCCAAAGGCCCGATCAACCGAAGCTGATCTTATGCTATCCAAAGCAAGCATTCGCTAAATAAAAGCGAGCATCGAACCCCGAGGCCCGATCAACCAAAGCTGATCTTCTGGTAATCTAAACAGGCATTCGCTAAATAAAAGTGACTATCGAACCCAAAGGCCGGATGAACCGAAGCTGATCTTCTGCTATCCAAAGCAGGCATTCGCTAAATAAAAGCGAGCATCAAACCCGAAGGCCCGATAAACCGAAGCTGATCTTCTTCTAACCAAAGCAGGCATTCGCTAAATAAAAGCGAGCATCGAACCCGAAGGCCGGATCAACCGAAGCAAATCTTCTGCTATCCAAAGCAGGCATTCGCTAAATAAAAGAGGCCATTAAACCTGAAGGCCGGATAAATCGAAACTGGTCTTAAGCTATCCAAAGCAGACATTCGCTAAATAAAAGCGAGCATCGTACCCCAAGGCCCGATCAACCGAAGCTGATCTTCCGCTAATCTAAGCAGGCATTCGCTAAATAAAAGCGAGCATCGAATCCAAAGGCCGGATGAACCGAAGCTGATCTTCTGCTATCCAAAGCAGGCATTCGCTAAATAAAAGCGAGCATCAAACCCGAAGGCCCGATAAACCGAAGCTGATCTTCTGCTAACCAAAGCAGGCATTCGCTAAATTAAAGCGAGCATCGAACCCGAAGGCCCGATCAACCGAAGCTGATCTTCTGCTAACTAAAGCAGGCATTCGCTAAATAAAAGCGAGCGTCGAACCCTAAGGTCAGATCAACCGAAGTTGATCCTATGCTATCCAAAGCAGGCATTCGCTAAATAAGAGCGAGCATCGAACCCCGAGGCCCGATCAACCAAAGCTGATCTTCTGGTAATCTAAACAGGCATTCGCTAAATAAAAGCGACTATCGAACCCAAAGGCCGGATGAACCGAAGCTAATCTTCTGCTATCCAAAGCAGGCATTCTCTAAATAAAAGCGAGCGTCGAACCCGAAGGCCGGATCAATCGAAGATGATTTTCTGCTAACCAAAGCACGCATTCGCTAAATAAAAGCGAGCATCGAACCCAAAGGCCGGATCAATCGAAGCTGATCTTCTGCTCCTCGAAGCAGGCATTCTCTAAATAAAAGCGAGCATCAAACCCGAAGGACGGATCAACCGAAGCTGATCTTATGCTATCCAAAGCAGGCATTCGCTAAATAAAAGCGAGCATCGAACCCCGAGGCCCGATCAACCAAAGCTGATCTTCTGGTAATCTAAACAGGCATTCGCTAAATAAAAGCGACTATCGAACCCAAAGGCCGGATGAACCGAAGCTGATCTTCTGCTATCCAAAGCAGGCATTCGCTAAATAAAAGCGAGCATCAAACCCGAAGGCCCGATAAACCGAAGCTGATCTTCTAACCAAAGCAGGCATTCGCTAAATAAAAGCGAGCATCGAACCCGAAGGCCGGATCAACCGAAGCAAATCTTCTGCTATCCAAAGCAGGCATTCGCTAAATAAAAGCGAGCATTGAACCTGAAGGCCGGATTAACCGAAGCTGATCTTATGCTAACCAAAGCAGGGATTCACTAAACATAAGCGAGAATCAAACCCGAAGGGCGGATCAACTGAAGCTGAACTTCTGCTAATCTAAGCAAGCATTTTCTAAATAAAAGCGAGCATCGAACCCGAAGGCCGGATCAACCGAAGCTGATCTTCTGCTATCCAAAGAAGGCATTCGCTAAATAAAAGTGAGCATCGAACCCGAAGGTCGGATCAACCGAAGCTGATTTTCTGCTAACCAAAGCACGCATTCGCTAAATAAAAGCGAGCATCGAACCCAAAGGCCGGATCAACCGAAGCTGATCTTCTGCTCCTCGAAGCAGGCATTCTCTAAATAAAAGCGAGCATCAAACCCGAAGGCCGGATCAACCGAAGCTGAACTTCTGTTAATCTAAGCAGGCATTTGCTAAATAAAATCGAGCATCGAACCCGAAGGCCGGATCAACCGAAGCTGATCTTCTGCTAACCAAAGCAGGCATTCGCTAAATAAAAGCGAGCATCGAACCCGAAGGCCCGATCAACCGAAGCTGATCTTATGCTATCCAAAGCAGGCATTCGCTAAATAAAAGCGAGCATCGAACCCCAAGGCCCGATCAACCAAAGCTGATCTTCTGGTAATCTAAACAGGCATTCGCTAAATAAAAGTGACTATCGAACCCAAAGGCCGGATGAACCGAAGCTGATCTTCTGCTATCCAAAGCAGGCATTCGCTAAATAAAAGCGAGCATCAAACCCGAAGGCCCGATAAACCGAAGCTGATCTTCTTCTAACCAAAGCAGGCATTCGCTAAATAAAAGCGAGCATCGAACCCGAAGGCCGGATCAACCGAAGCAAATCTTCTGCAATCCAAAGCAGGCATTCGCTAAATAAAAGAGGCCATCAAACTTGAAGGCCGGATAAATCGAACCTGGTCTTAAGCTATCCAAAGCAGACATTCGCTAAATAAAAGCGAGCATCGAACCCCAAGGCCCGATCAACCGAAGCTGATCTTCTGCTAATCTAAGCAGGCATTCGCTAAATAAAAGCGAGCATCGAATCCAAAGGCCGGATGAACCGAAGCTGATCTTCTGCTATCCAAAGCAGGCATTCGCTAAATAAAAGCGAGCATCAAACCCGAAGGCCCGATAAACCGAAGCTGATCTTCTGCTAACCAAAGCAGGCATTCGCTAAATTAAAGCGAGCATCGAACCCGAAGGCCCGATCAACCGAAGCTGATCTTCTGCTAACCAAAGCAGGCATTCGCTAAATAAAAGCGAGCGTCGAACCCTAAGGTCAGATCAACCGAAGCTGATCCTATGCTATCCAAAGCAGGCATTCGCTAAATAAGAGCGAGCATCGAACCCCGAGGCCCGATCAACCAAAGCTGATCTTCTGGTAATCTAAACAGGCATTCGCTAAATAAAAGCGACTATCGAACCCAAAGGCCGGATGAACCGAAGCTAATCTTCTGCTATCCAAAGCAGGCATTCGCTAAATAAAAGCGAGCGTCGAACCCGAAGGCCGGATCAACCGAAGCTGATTTTCTGCTAACCAAAGCACGCATTCGCTAAATAAAAGCGAGCATCGAACCCAAAGGCCGGATCAATCGAAGCTGATCTTCTGCTCCTCGAAGCAGGCATTCTCTAAATTAAAGCCAGCATCAAACCCGAAGGACGGATCAACCGAAGCTGATCTTATGCTATCCAAAGCAGGCATTCGCTAAATAAAAGCGAGCATCGAACCCCGAGGCCCGATCAACCAAAGCTGATCTTCTGGTAATCTAAACAGGCATTCGCTAAATAAAAGTGACTATCGAACCCAAAGGCCGGATGAACCGAAGCTGATCTTCTGCTATCCAAAGCAGGCATTCGCTAAATAAAAGCGAGCAATAAACCCGAAGGCCCGATAAACCGAAGCTGATCTTCTTCTAACCAAAGCAGGCATTCGCTAAATAAAAGCGAGCATCGAACCCGAAGGCCGGATCAACCGAAGCAAATCTTCTGCTATCCAAAGCAGGCATTCGCTAAATAAAAGCGAGCATCAAACCTGAAGGCCGGATTAACCGAAGCTGATCTTATGCTAACCAAAGCAGGGATTCACTAAATATAAGCGAGAATCAAACCCGAAGGGCGGATCAACTGAAGCTGAACTTCTGCTAATCTAAGCAGGCATTTTCTAAATAAAAGCGAGCATCGAACCCGAAGGCCGGATCAACCGAAGCTGATCTTCTGCTATCCAAAGAAGGCATTCGCTAAATAAAAGCGAGCATCGAACCCGAAGGCCGGATCAACCGAAGCTGATTTTCTGCTAACCAAAGCACGCATTCGCTAAATAAAAGCGAGCATCGAACCCAAAGGCCGGATCAACCGAAGCTGATCTTCTGCTCCTCGAAGCAGGCATTCTCTAAATAAAAGCGAGCATCAAACCTGAAGGTCGGATCAACCGAAGCTGAACTTCTGCTAATCTAAGCAGGCATTTGCTAAATAAAATCGAGCATCGAACCCGAAGGCCGGATCAACCGAAGCTGATCTTCTGCTAACCAAAGCAGGCATTCGCTAAATAAAAGCGAGCATCGAACCCGAAGGCCCGATCAACCGAAGCTGATCTTATGCTATCCAAAGCAGGCATTCGCTAAATAAAAGCGAGCATCGAACCCCGAGGCCCGATCAACCAAAGCTGATCTTCAGGTAATCTAAACAGGCATTCGCTAAATAAAAGCGACTATCGAACCCAAAGGCCGGATGAACCGAAGATGATCTTCTGCTATCCAAAGCAGGCATTCGCTAAATAAAAGCGAGCATCAAACCCGAAGGCCCGATAAACCGAAGCTGATCTTCTTCTAACCAAAGCAGGCATTCGCTAAATAAAAGCGAGCATCGAACCCGAAGGCCGGATCAACCGAAGAAAATCTTCTGCTATCCAAAGCAGGCATTCGCTAAATAAAAGCGAGCATCAAACCTGAAGTCCGGATAAACCGAACCTGGTCTTAAGCTATCCAAAGCAGGCATTCGCTAAATAAAAGCGAGCATCGAACCCCAAGGCCCGATCAACCGAAGCTGATCTTCTGCTAATCTAAGCAGGCATTCGCTAAATAAAAGCGAGCATCGAATCCAAAGGCCGGATGAACCGAAGCTGATCTTCTGCTATCCAAAGCAGGCATTCGCTAAATAAAAGCGAGCATCAAACCCGAAGGCCCGATAAACCGAAGCTGATCTTCTGCTAACCAAAGCAGGCATTCGCTAAATAAAAGCGAGCATCGAACCTGAAGGTCGGATCAACCGAAGCTAACCTTCTGCTATCCAAAGCAGGCATTCAATAAATAAAAGCGAGCATCGAACCTGAAGGCCGGATTAACCGAAGCTGATCTTATGCTAACCAAAGCAGGCATTCACTAAATATAAGCGAGAATCAAACTCGAAGGCCGGATCAACCGAAGCTGAACTTCTGCTAATCTAAGCAGGCATTCGCTAAATAAAAGCGAGCATCGAATCCGAAGGCCGGATCAACCGAAGCTGATCTTCTGCTATCCAAAGCAGGCATTCGCTAAATAAAAGCGAGCGTCGAACCCGAAGGCCGGATCAACCGAAGCTGATTTTCTGCTAACCAAAGCAAGCATTCGCTAAATAAAAGCGAGCATCGAACCCAAAGGCCGGATCCACCGAAGCTGATCTTCTGCTCCTCGAAGCAGGCATTCTCTAAATAAAAGCGAGCATCAAACCCGAAGGCCGAATCAACCGAAGCTGAACTTCTGCTAATCTAAGCAGGCATTTGCTAAATAAAATCGAGCATCGAACCCGAAGGCCGGATCAACCGAAGCTGATCTTCTGCTAACCAAAGCAGGCATTCGCTAAATAAAAGCGAGCATCGAACCCGAAGGCCCGATCAACCGAAGCTGATCTTATGCTATCCAAAGCAGGCATTCGCTAAATAAAAGCGAGCATCGAACCCCGAGGCCCGATCAACCAAAGCTGATCTTCTGGTAATCTAAACAGGCATTCGCTAAATAAAAGCGAGTATCGAACCCAAAGGCCGGATGAACCGAAGCTGATCTTCTGCTATCCAAAGCAGGCATTGGCTAAATAAAAGCGAGCATCAAACCCGAAAGCCCGATAAACCGAAGCTGATCTTCTTCTAACCAAAGCAGGCATTCGCTAAATAAAAGCGAGCATCGAACCCGAAGGCCGGATCAACCGAAGCAAATCTTCTGCTATCCAAAGCAGGCATTCGCTAAATAAAAGCGAGCATCAAACCTGAAGGCCGGATAAATCGAACCTGGTGTTAAGCTATCCAAAGCAGGAATTCGCTAAATAAAAGCGAGCATCGAACCCCAAGGCCCGATCAACCGAAGCTGATCTTCTGCTAATCTAAGCAGGCATTCGCTAAATAAAAGCGAGCATCGAATCCAAAGGCCGGATGAACCGAAGCTGATCTTCTGCTATCCAAAGCAGGCATTCGCTAAATAAAAGCGAGCATCAAACCCGAAGGCCCGATAAACCGAAGCTGATCTTCTGCTAACCAAAGCAGGCATTCGCTAAATAAAAGCGAGCATCGAACCCGAAGGTCGGATCAACCGAAGCTAACCTTCTGCTATCCAAAGCAGGCATTCAATAAATAAAAGCGAGCATCGAACCTGAAGGCCGGATTAACCGAAGCTGATCTTATGCTAACCAAAGCAGGCATTCACTAAATATAAGCGAGAAACAAACTCGAAGGCCGGATCAACCGAAGCTGAACTTCTGCTAATCTAAGCAGGCATTCGCTAAATAAAAGCGAGCATCGAATCCGAAGGCCGGATCAACCGAAGATGATCTTCTGCTATCCAAAGCAGGCATTCGCTAAATAAAAGCGAGCGTCGAACCCGAAGGCCGGATCAACCAAAGCTGATTTTCTGCTAACCAAAGCAAGCATTCGCTAAATAAAAGCGAGCATCGAACCCAAAGGCCGGATCCACCGAAGCTGATCTTCTGCTCCTCGAAGCAGGCATTCTCTAAATAAAAGCGAGCATCAAACCCGAAGGCCGAATCAACCGAAGCTGAACTTCTGCTAATCTAAGCAGGCATTTGCTAAATAAAATCGAGCATCGAACCCGAAGGCCGGATCAACCGAAGCTGATCTTCTGCTAACCATAGCAGGCATTCGCTAAATAAAAGCGAGCATCGAACCCGAAGGCCCGATCAACCGAAGCTGATCTTATGCTATCCAAAGCAGGAATTCGCTAAATAAATGCGAGCATCGAACCCCGAGGCCCGATCAACCAAAGCTGATCTTCTGGTAATCTAAACAGGCATTCGCTAAATAAAAGCGAGTATCGAACCCAAAGGCCGGATGAACCGAAGCTGATCTTCTGCTATCCAAAGCAGGCATTGGCTAAATAAAAGCGAGCATCAAACCCGAAAGCCCGATAAACCAAAGCTGATCTTCTTCTAACCAAAGCAGGCATTCGCTAAATAAAAGCGAGCATCGAACCCGAAGGCCGGATCAACCGAAGCAAATCTTCTGCTATCCAAAGCAGGCATTCGCTAAATAAAAGCGAGCATCAAACCTGAAGGCCGGATAAATCGAACCTGGTCTTAAGCTATCCAAAGCAGGCATTCGCTAAATAAAAGCGAGCATCGAACCCCAAGGCCCGATCAACCGAAGCTGATCTTCTGCTAATCTAAGCAGGCATTCGCTAAATAAAAGCGAGCATCGAATCCAAAGGCCGGATGAACCGAAGCTGATCTTCTGCTATCCAAAGTAGGCATTCGCTAAATAAAAGCGAGCATCAAACCCGAAGGCCCGATAAACCGAAGCTGATCTTCTGCTAACCAAAGCAGGCATTGGCTAAATAAAAGCGAGCATCGAACCCGAAGGTCGGATCAACCGAAGCTAACCTTCTGCTATCCAAAGCAGGCATTCAATAAATAAAAGCGAGCATCGAACCTGAAGGCCGGATTAACCGAAGCTGATCTTATGCTAACCAAAGCAGGCATTCACTAAATATAAGCGAGAATCAAACTCGAAGGCCGGATCAACCGAAGCTGAACTTCTGCTAATCTAAGCAGGCATTCGCTAAATAAAAGCGAGCATCGAATCCGAAGGCCGGATCAACCGAAGCTGATCTTCTGCTATCCAAAGCAGGCATTCGCTAAATAAAAGCGAGCGTCGAACCTGAAGGCCGGATCAACCGAAGCTGATTTTCTGCTATCCAAAGCAGGCATTCGCTAAATAAAAGCGAGCATCGAACCCCAAGGCCCGATCAACCGAAGCTGATCTTCTGCTAATCTAAGCAGGCATTCGCTAAATAAAAGCGAGCATCGAATCCAAAGGCCGGATGAACCGAAGCTGATCTTCTGCTATCCAAAGCAGGCATTCGCTAAATAAAAGCGAGCATCAAACCCGAAGGCCCGATAAACCGAAGCTGATCTTCTGCTAACCAAAGCAGGCATTCGCTAAATTAAAGCGAGCATCGAACCCGAAGGCCCGATCAACCGAAGCTGATCTTCTGCTAACCAAAGCAGGCATTCGCTAAATAAAAGCGAGCGTCGAACCCTAAGGTCAGATCAACCGAAGCTGATCCTATGCTATCCAAAGCAGGCATTCGCTAAATAAGAGCGAGCATCGAACCCCGAGGCCCGATCAACCAAAGCTGATCTTCTGGTAATCTAAACAGGCATTCGCTAAATAAAAGCGACTATCGAACCCAAAGGCCGGATGAACCGAAGCTAATCTTCTGCTATCCAAAGCAGGCATTCGCTAAATAAAAGCGAGCGTCGAACCCGAAGGCCGGATCAACCGAAGCTGATTTTCTGCTAACCAAAGCACGCATTCGCTAAATAAAAGCGAGCATCGAACCCAAAGGCCGGATCAATCGAAGCTGATCTTCTGCTCCTCGAAGCAGGCATTCTCTAAATTAAAGCCAGCATCAAACCCGAAGGACGGATCAACCGAAGCTGATCTTATGCTATCCAAAGCAGGCATTCGCTAAATAAAAGCGAGCATCGAACCCCGAGGCCCGATCAACCAAAGCTGATCTTCTGGTAATCTAAACAGGCATTCGCTAAATAAAAGTGACTATCGAACCCAAAGGCCGGATGAACCGAAGCTGATCTTCTGCTATCCAAAGCAGGCATTCGCTAAATAAAAGCGAGCAATAAACCCGAAGGCCCGATAAACCGAAGCTGATCTTCTTCTAACCAAAGCAGGCATTCGCTAAATAAAAGCGAGCATCGAACCCGAAGGCCGGATCAACCGAAGCAAATCTTCTGCTATCCAAAGCAGGCATTCGCTAAATAAAAGCGAGCATCAAACCTGAAGGCCGGATTAACCGAAGCTGATCTTATGCTAACCAAAGCAGGGATTCACTAAATATAAGCGAGAATCAAACCCGAAGGGCGGATCAACTGAAGCTGAACTTCTGCTAATCTAAGCAGGCATTTTCTAAATAAAAGCGAGCATCGAACCCGAAGGCCGGATCAACCGAAGCTGATCTTCTGCTATCCAAAGAAGGCATTCGCTAAATAAAAGCGAGCATCGAACCCGAAGGCCGGATCAACCGAAGCTGATTTTCTGCTAACCAAAGCACGCATTCGCTAAATAAAAGCGAGCATCGAACCCAAAGGCCGGATCAACCGAAGCTGATCTTCTGCTCCTCGAAGCAGGCATTCTCTAAATAAAAGCGAGCATCAAACCTGAAGGTCGGATCAACCGAAGCTGAACTTCTACTAATCTAAGCAGGCATTTGCTAAATAAAATCGAGCATCGAACCCGAAGGCCGGATCAACCGAAGCTGATCTTCTGCTAACCAAAGCAGGCATTCGCTAAATAAAAGCGAGCATCGAACCCGAAGGCCCGATCAACCGAAGCTGATCTTATGCTATCCAAAGCAGGCATTCGCTAAATAAAAGCGAGCATCGAACCCCGAGGCCCGATCAACCAAAGCTGATCTTCAGGTAATCTAAACAGGCATTCGCTAAATAAAAGCGACTATCGAACCCAAAGGCCGGATGAACCGAAGATGATCTTCTGCTATCCAAAGCAGGCATTCGCTAAATAAAAGCGAGCATCAAACCCGAAGGCCCGATAAACCGAAGCTGATCTTCTTCTAACCAAAGCAGGCATTCGCTAAATAAAAGCGAGCATCGAACCCGAAGGCCGGATCAACCGAAGAAAATCTTCTGCTATCCAAAGCAGGCATTCGCTAAATAAAAGCGAGCATCAAACCTGAAGTCCGGATAAACCGAACCTGGTCTTAAGCTATCCAAAGCAGGCATTCGCTAAATAAAAGCGAGCATCGAACCCCAAGGCCCGATCAACCGAAGCTGATCTTCTGCTAATCTAAGCAGGCATTCGCTAAATAAAAGCGAGCATCGAATCCAAAGGCCGGATGAACCGAAGCTGATCTTCTGCTATCCAAAGCAGGCATTCGCTAAATAAAAGCGAGCATCAAACCCGAAGGCCCGATAAACCGAAGCTGATCTTCTGCTAACCAAAGCAGGCATTCGCTAAATAAAAGCGAGCATCGAACCTGAAGGTCGGATCAACCGAAGCTAACCTTCTGCTATCCAAAGCAGGCATTCAATAAATAAAAGCGAGCATCGAACCTGAAGGCCGGATTAACCGAAGCTGATCTTATGCTAACCAAAGCAGGCATTCACTAAATATAAGCGAGAATCAAACTCGAAGGCCGGATCAACCGAAGCTGAACTTCTGCTAATCTAAGCAGGCATTCGCTAAATAAAAGCGAGCATCGAATCCGAAGGCCGGATCAACCGAAGCTGATCTTCTGCTATCCAAAGCAGGCATTCGCTAAATAAAAGCGAGCGTCGAACCCGAAGGCCGGATCAACCGAAGCTGATTTTCTGCTAACCAAAGCAAGCATTCGCTAAATAAAAGCGAGCATCGAACCCAAAGGCCGGATCCACCGAAGCTGATCTTCTGCTCCTCGAAGCAGGCATTCTCTAAATAAAAGCGAGCATCAAACCCGAAGGCCGAATCAACCGAAGCTGAACTTCTGCTAATCTAAGCAGGCATTTGCTAAATAAAATCGAGCATCGAACCCGAAGGCCGGATCAACCGAAGCTGATCTTCTGCTAACCAAAGCAGGCATTCGCTAAATAAAAGCGAGCATCGAACCCGAAGGCCCGATCAACCGAAGCTGATCTTATGCTATCCAAAGCAGGCATTCGCTAAATAAAAGCGAGCATCGAACCCCGAGGCCCGATCAACCAAAGCTGATCTTCTGGTAATCTAAACAGGCATTCGCTAAATAAAAGCGAGTATCGAACCCAAAGGCCGGATGAACCGAAGCTGATCTTCTGCTATCCAAAGCAGGCATTGGCTAAATAAAAGCGAGCATCAAACCCGAAAGCCCGATAAACCGAAGCTGATCTTCTTCTAACCAAAGCAGGCATTCGCTAAATAAAAGCGAGCATCGAACCCGAAGGCCGGATCAACCGAAGCAAATCTTCTGCTATCCAAAGCAGGCATTCGCTAAATAAAAGCGAGCATCAAACCTGAAGGCCGGATAAATCGAACCTGGTGTTAAGCTATCCAAAGCAGGAATTCGCTAAATAAAAGCGAGCATCGAACCCCAAGGCCCGATCAACCGAAGCTGATCTTCTGCTAATCTAAGCAGGCATTCGCTAAATAAAAGCGAGCATCGAATCCAAAGGCCGGATGAACCGAAGCTGATCTTCTGCTATCCAAAGCAGGCATTCGCTAAATAAAAGCGAGCATCAAACCCGAAGGCCCGATAAACCGAAGCTGATCTTCTGCTAACCAAAGCAGGCATTCGCTAAATAAAAGCGAGCATCGAACCCGAAGGTCGGATCAACCGAAGCTAACCTTCTGCTATCCAAAGCAGGCATTCAATAAATAAAAGCGAGCATCGAACCTGAAGGCCGGATTAACCGAAGCTGATCTTATGCTAACAAAAGCAGGCATTCACTAAATATAAGCGAGAAACAAACTCGAAGGCCGGATCAACCGAAGCTGAACTTCTGCTAATCTAAGCAGGCATTCGCTAAATAAAAGCGAGCATCGAATCCGAAGGCCGGATCAACCGAAGATGATCTTCTGCTATCCAAAGCAGGCATTCGCTAAATAAAAGCGAGCGTCGAACCCGAAGGCCGGATCAACCAAAGCTGATTTTCTGCTAACCAAAGCAAGCATTCGCTAAATAAAAGCGAGCATCGAACCCAAAGGCCGGATCCACCGAAGCTGATCTTCTGCTCCTCGAAGCAGGCATTCTCTAAATAAAAGCGAGCATCAAACCCGAAGGCCGAATCAACCGAAGCTGAACTTCTGCTAATCTAAGCAGGCATTTGCTAAATAAAATCGAGCATCGAACCCGAAGGCCGGATCAACCGAAGCTGATCTTCTGCTAACCAAAGCAGGCATTCGCTAAATAAAAGCGAGCATCGAACCCGAAGGCCCGATCAACCGAAGCTGATCTTATGCTATCCAAAGCAGGAATTCGCTAAATAAATGCGAGCATCGAACCCCGAGGCCCGATCAACCAAAGCTGATCTTCTGGTAATCTAAACAGGCATTCGCTAAATAAAAGCGAGTATCGAACCCAAAGGCCGGATGAACCGAAGCTGATCTTCTGCTATCCAAAGCAGGCATTGGCTAAATAAAAGCGAGCATCAAACCCGAAAGCCCGATAAACCAAAGCTGATCTTCTTCTAACCAAAGCAGGCATTCGCTAAATAAAAGCGAGCATCGAACCCGAAGGCCGGATCAACCGAAGCAAATCTTCTGCTATCCAAAGCAGGCATTCGCTAAATAAAAGCGAGCATCAAACCTGAAGGCCGGATAAATCGAACCTGGTCTTAAGCTATCCAAAGCAGGCATTCGCTAAATAAAAGCGAGCATCGAACCCCAAGGCCCGATCAACCGAAGCTGATCTTCTGCTAATCTAAGCAGGCATTCGCTAAATAAAAGCGAGCATCGAATCCAAAGGCCGGATGAACCGAAGCTGATCTTCTGCTATCCAAAGTAGGCATTCGCTAAATAAAAGCGAGCATCAAACCCGAAGGCCCGATAAACCGAAGCTGATCTTCTGCTAACCAAAGCAGGCATTCGCTAAATAAAAGCGAGCATCGAACCCGAAGGTCGGATCAACCGAAGCTAACCTTCTGCTATCCAAAGCAGGCATTCAATAAATAAAAGCGAGCATCGAACCTGAAGGCCGGATTAACCGAAGCTGATCTTATGCTAACCAAAGCAGGCATTCACTAAATATAAGCGAGAATCAAACTCGAAGGCCGGATCAACCGAAGCTGAACTTCTGCTAATCTAAGCAGGCATTCGCTAAATAAAAGCGAGCATCGAATCCGAAGGCCGGATCAACCGAAGCTGATCTTCTGCTATCCAAAGCAGGCATTCGCTAAATAAAAGCGAGCGTCGAACCTGAAGGCCGGATCAACCGAAGCTGATTTTCTGCTATCCAAAGCACGCCTTCGCTAAATAAAAGCGAGCATCGAACCCGAAGGCCGGATCCACCGAAGCTGATCTTCTGCTCCTCGAAGCAGGCATTCTCTAAATAAAAGCGAGCATCAAACCCGAAGGCCGAATCAACCGAAGCTGAACTTCTGCTAATCTAAGCAGGCATTTGCTAAATAAAATCGAGCATCGAACCCGAAGGCCGGATCAACCGAAGCTGATCTTCTGCTAACCAAAGCAGGCATTCGCTAAATAAAAGCGAGCATCGAACCCGAAGGCCCGATCAACCGAAGCTGATCTTATGCTATCCAAAGCAGGCATTCGCTAAATAAAAGCGAGCATCGAACCCCGAGGCCCGATCAACCAAAGCTGATCTTCTGGTAATCTAAACAGGCATTCGCTAAATAAAAGCGAGTATCGAACCCAAAGGCCGGATGAACTGAAGCTGATCTTCTGCTATCCAAAGCAGGCATTCGCTAAATAAAAGCGAGCATCAAACCCGAAAGCCCGATAAACCGAAGCTGATCTTCTTCTAACCAAAGCAGGCATTCGCTAAATAAAAGCGAGCATCGAACCCGAAGGCCGGATCAACCGAAGCAAATCTTCTGCTATCCAAAGCAGGCATTCGCTAAATAAAAGCGAGCATCAAACCTGAAGGCCGGATAAATCGAACCTGGTCTTAAGCTATCCAAAGCAGGCATTCGCTAAATAAAAGCGAGCATCGAACCCCAAGGCCCGATCAACCGAAGCTGATCTTCTGCTAATCTATGCAGGCATTCGCTAAATAAAAGCGAGCATCGAATCCAAAGGCCGGATGAACCGAAGCTGATCTTCTGCTATCCAAAGCAGGCATTCGCTAAATAAAAGCGAGCATCAAACCCGAAGGCCCGATAAACCGAAGCTGATCTTCTGCTAACCAAAGCAGGCATTCGCTAAATAAAAGCGAGCATCGAACCCGAAGGCCGGATCAACCGAAGCTAACCTTCTGCTATCCAAAGCAGGCATTAAATAAATAAAAGCGAGCATCGAACTTGAAGGCCGGATTAACCGAAGCTTATCTTATGCTAACCAAAGCAGGAATTCACTAAATATAAGCGAGAATCAAACTCGAAGGGCGGATCAACCGAAGCTGAACTTCTGCTAATCTAAGTAGGCATTCGCTAAATAAAAGCGAGCATCGAATCCGAAGGCCGGATCAACCGAAGATGATCTTCTGCTACCCAAAGCAGGCATTCGCTAAATAAAAGCGAGCGTCGAACCCGAAGGCCGGATCAATCGAAGCTGATTTTCTGCTAACCAAAGCACGCATTCGCTAAATAAAAGCGAGCATCGAACCCGAAGGCCGGATCAACCGAAGCTAGCCTTCTGCTATCCAAAGCAGGCATTCAATAAATAAAAGCGAGCATCGAACCTGAAGGACGGATTAACCGAAGCTGATCTTATGCTAACCAAAGCAGGCATTCACTAAATATAAGCGAGAATCAAACCCGAAGGTCGGATCAACTGAAGCTGAACTTCTGCTAATCTAAGCAGGCATTTGCTAAATAAAAACGAGCATCGAACCCGAAGGCCGGATCAACCGAACCTAATCTTCTGCTATCCAAAGCAGGCATTCGCTAAATAAAAGCGAGCATGGAACCCAAAGGCCGGATCAGCCGAAGCTGATCTTTTGTTAACCAAAGCAGGAATTCGCTAAATTAAAGCGAGCATCAAACCTGAAGGCCAGATAAACTGAACCTGGTCTTAAGCTATCCAAAGCAGGCATTCGCTAAATAAAAGAGAGCATCGAACCCCAAGGCCCGATCAACCGAAGCTGATCTACTGCTAATCTAAGCAGGCATTCGCTAAATAAAAGCGAGTATCGAATCCAAAGGCCGGATGAACCGAAGCTGATCTTCTGCTATCCAAAGCAGGCATTCGCTAAATAAAAGCGAGCATCAAACCCGATGGCCCGATAAACCGAAGTTGATCTTCTGCTAACCAAAGAAGGCATTCGCTAAATAAAAGCGAGCATCGAACCCGAAGGCCGGATCAACCGAAGCTGATCTTCGGCTATCCAAAGCAGGCATTCAATAAATAAAAGCGAGCATCGAACCTGAAGGCCGGATTAACCGAAGCTGATCTTATGCTAACCAAAGCAGGCATTCACTAAATATAAGCGAGAATCAAACTCGAAGGTCGGATCCACCGAAGCTGAACTTCCGCTAATCTAAGCAGGCATTCGCTAAATAAAAGCGAGCATCGAATGCGAAGGCCGGATCAACCGAAGCTGATCTTCTGCTATCCAAAGCAGGCATTCGCTAAATAAAAGCGAGCGTCGAACTTGAAGGCCGGATCAACTGAAGCTGTTCTTCTGCTAACCAAAGCATTCATTCGCTAAATAAAAGCGAGCATCGAACCCAAAGGCCGGATGAACCGAAACTGATCTTCTGCTATCCAAAGCAGGAATTCGCTAAATAAAAGCGAGCATCGAACCTGAAGGCCCGATCAATCGAAGCTGATCTTCTGCTAATCTAAGCAGGCATTTGCTAAATTAAAGCGAGCATCGAACCCGATTGACGGATCAACCAAAGCTAATCTTCTGCTATCCAAAGCAGGCATTCGCTAAATAAAAGCGAGCATCAAACCCGAAGGCCCGATAAACCGAAGCTGATCTTCTGCTAACCAAAGAACGCATTCGCTAAATAAAAGCGAGCATCGAACCCGAAGGCCGGATCAACCGAAGCTAATCTTCTGCTATCCAAAGCAGGCATTCGCTAAATATAAGCGAGCATCAAACCCGAAGGCCAGATCAAACGAAGCTGATCTTCTGCTAGCCAAAGCAAGCATTCGCTAAATAAAAGCGAGCATCGAACCCAAAGGCCGGATCAACCGAAGCTGATCTTTTGCTTCTCGAAGCAAGCATTCTCTAAATAAAAGCGAGCAACAAACCCGAAGGCCGGATCAACCGAAGTTGATCTTCTGCTAACCAAAGCAGGCATTCGCTAAATAAAAGCGAGCATCGAACCCGAAGGCCCGATCAATCGAAGCTGATCTTCTGCTATCTAAAACAGGCATTCGCTAAATAAAAGCGAGCATCGAACCCGAAGGCCCGATCAATCGAAGCTGATCTTCTGCTAACCAAAGCAGGCATTCGCTAAATAAAAGCGAGCATTGAACCCAAAGGCCGGATCAACCAAAGCTGATCTTCTGCTAACCAAAGCAAGCATTCGCTAAATAAAAGCGAGCATCGAACCCGAAGGCCCGATCAACCGAAGCTGATCTTCTGCTATCGAAAGCTGGCATTCGCTAAATAAAAGCGAGCATCGAACCTCAAGGCCCGATCAACCAAAGCTCAACTTCCTCTAGTCTAAACACGCATTCGCTAAATAAAACTGACCATCGAATCCAAAGGCCGGATGAACCGAAGCTGATCTTCTGCTATCTAAAGCAGACATTCGCTAAATAAAAGCGAGCATCAAACCTGAAGGCCCGATAAACCGAAGCTGATTTTCTTCTAACCAAAGCAGGCATTCGCTAAATAAAAGCGAGCATCGAACCCGAAGGCCGGATCAACCGAAGCAAATCTTCTGCTATCCAAAACAGGCATTCGCAAAATAAAAGCGAGCATCGAACCTGAAGGCCGGATTAACCGAAGTTGATCTTATGCTAACCAAAGCAGGCATTCACTAAATATAAGCGAGATCAAACCCGAAGGCCGGATCAACTGAAGCTAAACTTCTGCTAATCTAAGCAGGCATTTGCTAAATAAAAGTGAGCATCGAACCCGAAGGCCGGATCAACCGAAGCTGATCTTCTGTTAACCAAAGCAGGCATTCGCTAAATTAAAGCGAGCATCAAACCTGAAGGCCGGATAAATCGAACTTGGTCTTATGCTATCCAAAGCAGGCATTCGCTAAATAAAAGTGAGCATCGAACCCCAAGGCCCGACCAACCAAAGCTGATATTTGCTAATCTAAACAGGCATTCGCTAAATAAAAGCGAGCATCGAACCCAAAGGCCGGATGAACCGAAGCTGATCTTCTGCTATCCAAAGCAGGCATTCGCTAAATAAAAGCGAGCGTCGAACCCGAAGGCCGGATCAACCGAAGCTAATTTTCTGCTAACCAAAGCACGCATTCGCTAAATAAAAGCGAGCATCGAACCCAAAGGCCGGATCAACCGAAGCTGATCTTCTGCTCCTCGAAGCAGGCATTCTCTAAATAAAAGCGAGCATCAAACCCGAAGGTCGGATCAACCGAAGCTGAACTTCTGCTAATCTAAGCAGGCATTTGCTAAATAAAATCGAGCATCGAACCCGAAGGCCGGATCAACCGAAGCTGATCTTCTGCTAACCAAAGCAGGCATTCGCTAAATAAAAGCGAGCATCGAACCCGAAGGCCCGATCAACCGAAGCTGATCTTATGCTATCCAAAGCAGGCATTTGCTAAATAAAAGCGAGCATCGAACCCCGAGGCCCGATCAACCAAAGCTGATCTTCTGGTAATCTAAACAGGCATTCGCTAAATAAAAGTGACTATCGAACCCAAAGGCCGGATGAACCGAAGCTGATCTTCTGCTATCCAAAGCAGGCATTCGCTAAATAAAAGCGAGCATCAAACCCGAAGGCCAGATAAACCAAAGCTAACCTTCTTCTAACCAAAGCAGGCATTCGCTAAATAAAAGCGAGCATCGAACCCGAAGGCCGGATCAACCGAAGCTAATCTTCTGTTATCCAAAGCAGGCATTCGCTAAATAAAAGCGAGCATCGAACCTGAAGGCCGGATTAACCGAAGCTGATCTTATGCTAACCAAAGCAGGCATTCACTAAATATAAGCGAGAATCATACCCGAAGGCCGGATCAACTGAAGCTGAACTTCTGCTAATCTAAGCAGGCATTTGCTAAATAAAAGCGAGCATCGAACCCGAAGGCCGGATCAACCGAAGCTGATCTTCTGCTATCCAAAGCAGGCATTCGCTAAATAAAAGCGAGCATGGAACCCGAAGGCCGGATCAACCGAAGTTGATCTTCTGTTAACCAAAGCAGGAATTTGCTAAATTAAAGCGAGCATCAAACCTGAAGGCCGGATAAACCGAACCTGGTCTTAAGCTATCCAAAGCAGGCATTCGCTAAATAAAAGCGAGCATCGAACCCCAAGGCCCGATCAACCGAAGCTGATCTTCTGTTAATCTAAGCAGACATTCGCTAAATAAAAGCGAGCATCGAATCCAAAGGCCGGATGAACCGAAGCTGATCTTCTGCTATCCATAGCAGGAATTCGCTAAATTAAAGCGAGCATCAAACCCGAAGGCCCGATAAACCGAAGTTGATATTCTTCTAACCAAAGCAGGCATTCGCTAAATAAAAGCGAGCATTGAACCCGAAGGCAGGATCAACCGAAGCTAATCTTCGGCTATCCAAAGCAGGCATTCGCTAAATAAAAGCGAGCATCGAACCTGAAGGCCGGATTAACCGAAGCTGATCTTATGCTAACCAAAGCAGGCATTCACTAAATATAAGCGAGAATCAAACCCGAAGTCCGGATTAACCGAAGCTGAACTTCTGCTAATCTAAGCAGGCATTCGCTAAATAAAAGCGAGCATCGAACCCGAAGGCCGGATCAACCGAAGCTGATCTTCTGCTATACAAAGCAGGCATTCGCTAAATAAAAGCGAGCATCGAACTTGAAGGCCCGATAAACTGAAGGTAATCTTCTTCTAACCAAAGGAGTCATTCGCTAAATAAAAGCGAGCATCGAACCCAAAGGCCGGATCAACCACAGCTGATCTTCGGCTATCCAAAGCAGGCATTCGCTAAATAAAAGCGAGCATCGAACCTGAAGGCCGGATTAACCGAAGTTGATCTTATGCTAACCAAAGAAGGCATTCACTAAATATAAGCGAGAATCAAACCCGAAGGCTGGATTAACCGAAGCTGAACTTCTGCTAATCTAAGCAGGCATTTGCTAAATAAAAACGAGCATCGAACCCGAAGGTCGGATCAACCGAAGCTCATCTTCTGCTATCCAAAGCAGGCATTCACTAAATAAAAGCGAGCATCGAACTTGAAGGTCGGATCAACCGAAGTTGTTCTTCTGCTAACCAAAGCAGTCATTCGCTAAATTATAGCGAGCATCAAACCTGAAGGCCGGATAAACCGATCCTGATCTTATGCTATCCAAAGCAGGCATTCGCTAAATAAAAGCGAGCATCAAACCCGAAGGCCAGATCAAACGAAGCTGAACTTCTGCTAGCCAAAGCAAGCATTCGCTAAATAAAAGCGAGCATAGAACCCGAAGGCCGAATCAACCGAAGCAAATCTTCTGTTATCCAAAGCAGGCATTCGCTAAATAAAAGCGAGCATCGAACCTGAAGGCCGGATTAACCGAAGCTGATCTTATGCTAACCAAAGCAGGCATTTATTGCACCCCAAAATTTGACCAACAATTATTTATCCATCAAGTGTTTGAAAGTTGATACCTTCATCAGAAAGTTCAAGAGATCCTCAGAGGGATTGGTTGAAACCAAGGTTGTGTGCTTCATAGCTTGAGAGTTGTGGGGGCTCCTCAAATGATTCTGAGACTTTGAGAATGAATTTGATGCTTTGAGAAAGCCTATGAGATGTCTTGAAAGCCATAATGAAGCCCAGAGAGGTCATTATGCAAGAATTCAGAAGATTCAACCATGAATGGTAGAATTAGGGTTTTGACTAGGTCAACCCTAAGTGAACTGAAGATTTGGAGAAGGTTGAGACCTAATCCAAGGGCCATGAGATCATGGAATGATGTATGGAGATGTTATAAAGATGATTCATAGACCAACTCATCATGATTGAGGAGTTTGAGAAGTTTTGAGTTAGGGTTTCTAAGGATTGTCAGTGAAAAAACCCTAGTTTGATCCCTATCTTCCAGGCAGTTTTAGCTCAAGATGTGGTTGATATCTCATCTTCCCCACAACATGAATGTTTTAGAGCTTGTTCTTAGATTTAATTTGAGTGGTAGAAGTCCTTGATAGGAGTTGCAGAGCTCAAGTTATGGTTTTGACAAATTACAGGTCATCTGAGGTATGTGAATCTGGGTCCTTGAAAGTCACCCAACTTGCAGACACCTTTTTCCCTAGTAGGATGATTCCTATGATCTCTTGGTCAACATGGATGTTGAAGAGCATCTTATTAGCTTTCTATAGAGTACTAGAAGTCCTTTATAGGATTTGTAGAACTCAACTTATGGTTTGAACAAGACAGGGGTATTTTGGTCATTTGGAAGTTATAGGTCATTTTAAGCAAAGGCCATATCTCCTATTTCCAAGCCTCAAATGAAAAAACTCAAAACATCAAAGTTGTTCAAAATGGGATTTTAAGCCTAGAAAAGTGGTCATGAGTTGTTGAAAAATCTTTTAGAAAGGATTTACAAGATTGGGTAAAAATGACCTAAAAATGACTTATAAGTTAAATGAATCCAAGATGGAAATTGGTTTGGGAGATGTGCAAATCCAAAATAGGTCATCCAATATGTCATTTTGAATCCAAACATCATTTTAAAAACAATGGTTCAAATAGATTTTTGATTTGAAGCTTAAAAATGGAGGTTGCTTTGTAAAGTTCATGCTTGCATATTAAGGAACCTTTGCAAATCTTCACATAAGGCAAAACCAAGCTTGTTTCTTCACACATTCCCTTTCAATATCTCTTGTAAGGAGATTTTGACACAAATTAAGGGCTTAATGCATGAGATATGAGATGTTACAATATGTCATTACAAGAGAAGTTCCATTACTTTCTAGATGATTCCATAAGTTTCTAGGTGATTCCATTGGTTGTTATTTAAAGAGTGAGCCATAGTGAAGAAAAAGGTTGGTGAAAGTTGGTGAAATCAGTGGTGAAGAGTGAAGGAGAAAGTGGATTTTAAAGTTTCTTCAAAATCAAGCAAGCTTCCATTTCTTCATCTACAAGCTCTCTTCCTCAAGATTCTTGCAAACAGAACCATATCCACCATTAGAGGATTCCTTGGAAGCAATTACAAGCCTTGAAGCCATCTCTAACATCACTCACCATCATCATTTGACAGGTTGGTGTTCTTCATCATATCTCTTTATTTATGTGCATACTGCCAGAATTCTAGGTGTAAGGATAACATGCTAGGTTAGTTGATGATTTCCTGAGGATTTGGGAGAGATCCATGGAGTTTCGTGGCAGGGTGCCATTTCTTGCAAGTTTAAGAATAAGCTGTATATTGAGTTTTGGTGATTATGTGATGGCATAGATTGATTAGGGCAATGTGTAGAACAAGTTCATACCATTAGATGTGAGTTTTAACCGAGCTGATCACAGAGAAGTATGGTGGAACCCTAGTTTTCGTGCGTTCTGTTAGAGAGATATGCGAGGTTTTAGTAAGGGCTATGGGTACCATCGTGTTCTTGGAGAGAGAGGGAGCAATTTTGGTCTTTCAAGATTTGGATTTCATTGAGAAACCAGAGAGGAAGAAGAGCTTGAAATCTCATGCATGGAAAACGAACCTGAAAACCCTAATTGTCACTTGGAGAAGACGAATTGTTCACCGTTGGATCATCCTGGTTTTTTGACTTTGTAATTCCATCCAACGGCCACGATTTGAATTTGCAAGCGGAGGGAATTTTGAAGAGCTAAACGCTGCGTTTGATTTAGTGAGAATCCATGGGCCTCAGAAAACCTTTCTTTTGACACCCCACCAGCGGCCCAAATCCAAAAATGAACTGAAATGTTACGCTATTTGCACCGCAGCTTTATTGTTTTTTCTTTTAATGTTCTTTTTATTTCCTGATAGCAATTGGGCCCAGGCGCGCCATGCTAGGCGCACCCCCCTTCCTGGGCCCATCATAGAAAGCAACTGGGCGCTTCTTCTATTAACACCCCCCTCCCCATTTTCTTTTATTCTTTTATTTTAATTTCCTTTATATTTTCAGCATTTTATAAAATTCATATAAAATAGAAAAATAAATATTTTTTAATGCTTGTTTTTTCTACATGTTCATAATTTTGTCTAGAAAAATATCAATAAATAAAATTGGCATTTTATTTTCTTTTAATATTTTTAGTATATTTTCCATGTAAATAGCTTTTTTTAGAAGTTTAGGTGTATACTTGATTTTGTAGAATTTGTTTTAAGGTCTTCCCTTAGGATTTCTGAGCCATTCTCTTTGGCATAGTTAGATATTGAATCATAGTTTCCCCTGGATTTATCTCATGATTTTTAGATTAAAATTTGATTAGTTTGTTAAGCATAGTCTTAGTGTACTCAAATTAGGGTTTTAGGTTGTATAGCTGAACTTGAACAATTTTATTTTGGGATTTTTAGGACAAATTAGTATATGGGGACTATATGGGCATTAAGGGTAGACATTTAGGTTCCCTTAGATTTGGTTCTAGAATTTTAGAAGCTCATTTAATATTTTTCTTGAATATTGCTTTGTACATGATGTTGTGTGTTGCTTAAGGGCATAGTTTGTATTGTTTTGCTTTCTTTTCTTCTCCTTTGAGTGTGTGAGCCTTGAAGATTGAGTTGAAGACCTTGTGGATCATCATTGAAGACTTTGAAGACCTTGAAGAGGAGCTTAGTTTTAGCTTTTGTTTGTTCTGTTTATAGGATCATAAGTACATAGGTAGAGCTTTAGATAGAATAATTCCATTCAATAAACAAGGAGTGTCTTGTTCACCTCCTTCCTTCTCTATGATATAAAGTCCCTTAAGGGTATTCACCTCTCTCCTTTGGAGGGATTAGTGACCTTGCCCTATGAGGTAGAACTTTGAGAGAGCCTTTCCTTTTGATGTTAAGTCCTCAATGGCATCCTTTGGAAGTCAGTGAGCACTCTAACATCCTCACCTCATCTTGTTGATTGAATCTTGTTTGTTGGAGCATTTGGGTTGTTGAAGATAGAGAAAGCAATGAAGAGTATTGAAGATTTGCATTGAAGTTGTTTGCTTTGAAGAAGAAGATGATAAAAGATTTGATTGAAGATCCAAAAGCCATTGAAGATAAAAGCTGAAGCTTTGAAGAGGATGATTCCTTGGAGATTGTTGAAGTCTGAAGACTTTGTGAAGATCAAGTTGACACTTGGGTTAGAAGCTGAGATTGTTGAAAAGGATGAATCCTTGAAGACTGCCATTCTAGCTGAAGCTTGAAGAGCATGAAGATCAAGTTGATACTTGAAGATCCCTGGGGATAGTGAAGCCTGAAGGTGGAGCTGATCAAAGAAGCTGAAGCTTAAGGGAGAAGATGAGTTGAAACTCATATTGTAGGGTTGATACCTGGAAAGCAGTTGATGATTGAAGTCTAAAGACTGAGTTGCTGCTGGAGGAGCTGAGGCTTTCTTCTGTTTTTCTTTTCTGTATTGTGTGTTTTGTTTGATTTGTCTGTTGCATTAGAATAAGTCCATCTAGAATAAGTAGAATCTAGGAGCATGATTGCATTAGAGGTTGAGTTGCTCCCTCTGCTTGTATTGTTATTGTGTGGCTTTGCTTGCGGGTATTCGGTAGAGCCCAGCTCCCTTGCCCATGTGGTTTGTTTGCCTGATGGCATTTCATTTCTTTTATCTGTATGATTGCAGTTCACTGTTTATTGCTTGATAGCATGTTGTTTATTTTTCAGTATGATTACTGTTATTTCATGACTGGCTTGAGGTTGAGACGAGCTTGTGGAGGCTGAAGCCCCACACACATTTCCTCCCTCACTTGCATTGCATGCATTTTACGGTTAAGCTGATGCTTTTTCTGTTTTGGTGTATCATTGACATGATCCCTTAGGACTTTCATTTCCTTTGATAAGGATTTGATGATAGAATTTTAGGTTGAAACCTATGCATGACAACATCTAGGAGTTCCCTGTTCAAACCTCAACCATAGGATGAATCCATGGCATGATAACAGTAGGACTTGATAGTCTCCCTCCTAGTTCGGCCTGTTCTCTTCTCATCTCAAAACAGTTTAAGATACAGTAATCATGAATGATTTCTGTCGTACGTTACGAGCCTTAAGCTATCTGAGAAAGGATTGTGGGAGAGTTTCTTTTCCACAGTCTGGATGTTTAGTATGGTACCCTTTGGGTGACATGCGACGCATTCACTCTCAGGTCATAGTCTCTAGTGCGGTTGAAATCGCAAACACAATAAAAAAACACTTCTTTCGAAACAGGAAATAAACCGTAGTTTCCCGAACTACGTGAGCTCTGATCTCTCATACCTGTTGAGAGTATGTAGGCACAAGATGGCGAAGTCTTGGCGAGCTACCTTCCCCCATAATCCTTCGTAGGCCGAACTACGTTGACTCTGATTTCTCATTCTCTGATGAGAATACGTAGGCATAAAGTGCGACGCTTTGCCGAGTCATTTTTCTTTTCTTTTTCATCCAGCCTTGATAGGTAGATAGATTATAACCAACCCGTCCAAGTAAACAAACAAGCGAGGATCCCGTCGAGTACGACGGACGTGAGGGGTGCTAATACCTTCCCCTTGCGTAACCGACTCCCGAACCCAGACAATGGTTGCGATGACCTTGTCTTACCCTTATTCGTCAGGTTTTTCCGATCGTTTCCTTTCCCGCTCTGAGGGATAAATAACGAAAGGTGGCGATTCTTCTGTTGTGCGACTCTGCTGGGGACTCCAACGGTTCCCTGTCCGAGTCAATCCTATCGTTTGTGTGTTTACTTGTTGGGTTGCGTTTATTTATCGCATTTTTACTTCCCGCACTTTATTTCCCGCATTTTATTTTTAGTATAATATGATTATTTGTGCTGTTGTGGGATGGGAGTTCTGATGAGTGAGAAGCCAGACCCAGGCTTGAGTGCACCATAGAATTAGAGTGGAAATTAGTGGGCGCGTGCTTGCTTTGCAGGCACTAGTGTCTCATGAAATCCACACTCAGACGAGGTTCATCCGGTTGGCTTCACTTTCAACCCTTTGGGTTGAGACGGTTGCTGGTTTGGTGGATTGTCGACTCTGGGGACCGATCATTTGTGATTCAGCTAAGTGAGGCCTCTTGAAGACTCGATGATGCCACTCCTTCTGGGAATCGTATCGTCAGTTTTAAAAGTCTGTGACGCTGATGAACGCATAGGATGCCGTACCGAGAGTCAGTTTAGGTCCATACCTCTGAGGGGGATTGGGTTTGCTGCAGGAAACTCTGACCTTCAGATTACCTGGTTTTCTTGACAGTGGATCAGTGTTGTTGGTACCAGGGTTTCTCAGTTGCAGATTTGTCTGTTCTTGATAGAGCAGGGTTTGATCAGAGGATCTTATCATCAGGTGTATGTCTGTTCTTGATAGAGCAGGGTTTGATCAGAGGATCTTATCATCAGGTGTATGTCTGTTCTTGATAGAGCAGGGTTTGATCAGAGGATCTTATCATCAGGTGTATGTCTGTTATTGATAGAGCAGGGTTTGATCAGAGGATCTTATCATCAGGTGTATGTCTGTTCTTGATAGAGCAGATTTGATCAGAGTATTGTCATCAGTGGTTTGTTCTTGATAGAGCGGATTTTGAGTGGGGTCTGAAGATCTCATCAGCAGCAGTATGTTTGTTCTTGATAGAGCAGATTTTGAGTGGGGTCTGAAGATCTCATCAGCAGCTGTATGTTTGTTCTTGATAGGGCAGATTTTTGATTTGGGGTCTGAAGACTTCGTCAGCAGATATTTCTTGATCATACATCCGGGATCCTTATTATCCGACATTTGTTCTCGACAGAGCAGAATTTTGATCCTACATATATGGTCCTATCAGATGGTCGTTCTTAGCAGATCAGATTAGTGGTCTTACACCGGGGTTTTCTTCTCATCAGTGATTGTTGATACAGAAGCTCCACAGCAGCTATCCGGATATATTATTGCATGCCTGCATTTTGCATTAGTTTGCATGTTCATTTGCATTCCATTAACGTGTGTCTGTGTTGCAGGTACCGTTTCCCCGATCCAAGATTTCTCGCCTCCTATTGTATTCTTATGGCCTCTCTCAGGAAGACTGTTGCGTACAAGTTCCCGACCCCTGATGTGTCGAAGTTGACTGGTTTGATAGCTTTAGCAGGTGATTCTGTGAAGGATAGGTTCAGGAAGTCTTATGGCAGGTTGCTCAGTCTGGTTTGCAAACCTTCTACGTCCGAGTTGAATGGGTTACATGCTCTTCTGCAGTTCTATGACCCTCCTCTGAGGTGTTTCACTTTTCAGGACTTCGTTCTTGCGCCGACGCTGGAAGAGTATGCTGATTTGCTGGGTGTGCCTATCAAAAGGCAGATGCCTTTTGTCCACATGGATGCTGAGCCTGATCTGGATGGTTTAGCTTCTTCACTCCATTTGGGCGCCTCTGAGTTAGTAGTGACGAGTTGGAACAAGGTTCCTGGGTTCTCCTTGCAGTTTCTGATAGCTAAGGCTCAACAGTGTGCTAAGGACAAATGTTGGGACGCATTCAATGCCATCCTTGCTTTATGCATATATGGCATTATCCTGTTCCCCAACATGCCTGATTTCGTAGACTTTGATGCATTTCACATCTTCGCCTCAGGGAATCCAGTCCCTACTTTGATCGGGGATGTCTATCACTCAGTACATTACAAGAATGAGAACCGGAGAGGGAAGAATGTCTCATGCTGCGTACCGTTGCTGTACAAATGGTTTGATAGTCATTTGCCCAAGAGGGGTTCTTTCGTCTTGTCTGCAGCCACAGCTGAGTGGCCTGAGCGTCTGATGAGTTTGTCTGCAGAAGATATTGATTGGTTCGTTGACAGAGACAGGTTAGGTACCGAGGTGATCTTCAGTTGTAGTGGGTTTCCTAATGTACCTCTGATAGGTAGGAAGGGTTGCATCAACTACAATCCGTCATTGCTAGTTCGTCAGTTCGCATATGCTTTGAGGACTCCACCGAAGGAGGAAGAGGTACAGGAATCTCTGTACCTCACGGGTACTCTAGAGGGGGATTTGTTGTCCAAGCTTCAGCGTGCGTGGAACAGTATCAGCAAGAGGGGAAAGCCTTTGTTGGGAAAGAGCAACAGTCAAGCCTACCCTCCTTATTCAGCTTGGATCAGAGCCAGAGCCAACGCTATAGGGATGCCATTTCCTCATGTCAGACCAGAGAGTCCTCCACCAGTCGAAGAGCCTACCACTGTGTCCATTCATCAGCACAACCAGGTATTAGTCGAGCGGGATGAACTGAAGCGGGCGAACGCAGAATTAGAGAAGGAGTTAGCTCAGCTTCGAAGTGAAAGGAACGAAGTCGTGCATGCTTTCAAAAAGCAAACAGAGTCGGTAAACCAACTGGGTGCAGACTTGGCAAAGCAAATAGCTGACTGCGAACGCTTGGGTCAGGACTTCAGGGCTGTTAATGATGTACTAGCTACGAAGAAGCAACATTTAGACGAGGCATATCGGAGGATATCTAAGTTCGACCAGCATTGGAAGACCTCCCTGGCCACCAGGAAGGAGCGAGAGGACAAGCTGATGCTGCAGATCTCTAAGCTGGAAGCCGAAGTCAAGGAAAGTGAGCGGAGGTTTGATGAAGAGACCGCCCGCAGATACGCCGCCGAAAGCCAACTCAACAAAGCCCTTGCTAACCTGAAGGGGCATAAGCTGATGTTTGAGTCTAAGAAGCGGAAACTGGAGGATTGCTTTGGCGAGTGAGCTTGGGAAAGCTCAGTTCAGGGGCTTCAGCATACCATTGTGCAGAGGGAACTACTCGTCAAGGGGTTGCTCACTTCGCCAGATCATCCAGAGACGAAGGAGTTATTAGCAGAGTATCGCGCCCGTGGCCGTACTTGACTAGTTGTATTCCTGTTGTTTTGATCTTTGCTGTATGCTGACCATCACCAGACTTGTTGGCTGAGGTCATGCTGTTGATTTGTTTTGTACTCGCTGATACTGTATACTGCCTTGACAGGCCTTTCCATATATATATGAGATTGATGTTTCCATGATTGGGCTCGGACTTCTTCCTCTTATTATTATCAGCACTGGCACTAAGGCACTAGGATCGGGGGAAATCTCCCAAGCACACAGACACACGCATGCATCTGCATGAAGCATTTGCATGGCGTACATTTTGTTGCTTTTCCTAACCTTTAATGTTTGCAGGTTTTTCAGGTTCACAGGTTCCGAGCTGCTCCCAGTCTCCAGGATTGATCAGAGACTCATTCACCGTTACTCAACTCGCGCTAATCAGACTAGGATCATGGATCAGGTGCAGTCAGATGTTCAAGAGCTCCGTGAACGGATGGATCGTTTTATGGAACTGATGCAGGTGGTCGCTAATGGTCAGGACCAGCTTCGTACTTTGGTTCAACCTTTGATCTCCAGGGTTGATAGTAACGGCATACTGCATGGCGGGACTGTGCCTACTCCTCCTCCAGTGGATGCTCCACAGAATGTTGTTCCTGTTGCCGGGGGCAACGACAGTGCTAACGACAATCTGATGACTAATATCGGACTCAATGCGACAGGCGTCGGCAATGGTAGTCTGGGAGCTAATGTCAACATAGGGCCGGTCAACGGCAATGCTGGTGTCGGAAATCTGTTGGTGCCTCAACCGTGGCTTGAGGATCATCAGGATGACGTATTTTCTCAAAGAGGTGTGGAAGCAGAGTTGAATGCTGAAGCGCGACTCAGGTTCAAAGCGCTGGAAGACAAGATGAGAGACATTGAAAATTAGAATACTTTGGGCATTGATATGTCCAAGCTGGGGTTAATTGCTGATTTCAAGGTACCTCATAAGTTCAAGGTGCCTGTTTTTGAGAAGTATAAGGGTACTACTTGCCCCCGTGTCATCCTTCGATCTTATTATAGAAAGATGTCTGCCTATTCTGACGATGAGAAGTTGCTGATGCACTTCTTCCAAGATAGTCTTTCTGGTCCATCCCTCGAATGGTATATGGGCTTGGAGCCCGCTACCGTACGCACGTGGAAAGATCTCGCTGAAGCGTTTGTCCTCCACTATCAGTACAATAGCGACTTGGCCCCCAACCGAGTTCAGCTCCAGAATCTCTCACAGCGGAACAATGAAAGCTTTAAAGAGTACGCCCAGCGGTGGCGTGAATTGGCTGCTCGGGTTCAACCGCCGATGGTTGAGCGTGAGCTAGTGCAAATGTTCGTGGCTACCCTTCCTGGAATCTACTATGAAAAGCTAGTCAGTGGCATGTCGGGGACATTCTCGGCTCTCATCACTATGGGCGAGCACGTCGAGAATGGTATAAAAATCGGAAAAATTCAAGGCGAATCATCCTCAGCTGGAGGAGGTGGTAAGAAACCTTACACTGGCAAGCATCGAGAAGGAGATGCCAGTGCTGTCACTAATGCTCGGAGAAAGGGCAAGGGCCCTCAGCAGCAGATTGCTAGCATAAATATCCCGGCAGCTCCGCCGCCGCAGCAGCAGCAGCAACCGCAGCAACAGAATCAGCAGGGGTATAGGAAATATCAGAATCGGGCTCCTTTGGCAAATCGTCATTTTGAAGCTCCACCTATGTCGTATGCGCAGCTTCTGCAAACTTTGTGCAGCTTCGGTTAGTTCAAAAGAGGACGTTGGCTCCCTTAACAGGGGCACCACCACCGGGGTATGACGCAAATGCCACTTGTGATTTCCATACTGGGGCACCAGGCCATACGATTGAGAACTGTAAAGCTTTTAAGCACAAAGTGCAGGACCTGGTAGACGCCAAGGTCATTAACTTTTCTGATAGTGTGCCCAATGTCACCAAAAACCCTATGCCTCATCATAGGGGAGGCGGAGTGAACGCCATTATCACAGAGGAGAGCGCAGATATGTTGACTGATGTCAAGAACTTAAAGACGCCGCTTAGTTTCGTCAAAGCTAAGTTGCTGAAGAAGGGCTTCTTTCCTGGATGCGGAGAGTTATGTATGGCTTGTGCTACACTTCCTGATGGGTGTGAGCAGCTGGTAGAAGGTATCCAAAGTCTGATGTCTGAGGGTATTTTGCAGTTCAGCCGGAGCGTTGAGAGTGTATCAGGGGAGGTTGTGCTGAAGCAGGCAGACGAAGTCGCTACCATCACTATTCCTCGTCAACCTATTACCATTTCTGCGCCCCGACCGCCTACAATCACTATTACCAGGGCCGGGCCAATCCCATTCGAGAGCACTAACGCCGTTCCATGGCATTATGGCGCTGAAGTCTATTGCAATGGTCAGAAGTTAGAGCTGGAGCCGTACGGGTCGACTGTGCAGAATCTCGCCGGAGTCAGTGGTATTACTCGAAGCGGAAGAGTGTTCGCACCGGCAGAGGTTATGGCATAGAAAGTGGTCTGAGCTGATGCCGCTGATAAGGGTAAAAGCAAAGCCGTTGAAGAGGTCCCTTGCGGCGCAGAGAAGGATTTGCTAGTCAAAGATGCTGAGGAGTTCATGCGGTTAATCAAGAAGAGCGACTACAAGATTGTAGATCATCTTCATCAGACTCCGTCAAAAATTTCTATTCTCAACTTGTTGCTGTGTTCTGAAGCGCACCGCAACGCGTTACTGAAGGTATTGAACGCTGCCTACGTGCCGCAGGAGATATCAGTAAATCAGCTAGAAGAGGTGGTAGCCCATGTTAACGCTGGCAATGGGCTGGGATTCACAGATTTAGAGCTGACTCCTAAAGGGAGAGATCACAACAGCGCCTTGCACGTCTCAATAGAGTGCAGAGGCACAATCCTGTCGCATGTCCTGGTGGATACGGGTTCGTCGCTTAATGTGCTTCCGAAAAAGGCACTAATGAAGTTGGACACTCGTGGATTGCTTTGCACGCCCAGTGATCTGGTGGTGAAAGCATTTGACGGAACTAACGCCATGTTTTCAGAGAGTTGACCCTGCCGATTCAGGTTGGTCCGGAGACGTTCGATACGGTTTTTTTAACATGGATATCATGCCTGCCTACAGTTGCCTCTTAGGTCGGCCATGGATCCATGCTGCTGGTGCCGTAACATCCACGCTGCATCAAAAGCTTAAATATGTTGTCAGGGGAAGCATAGTAACCGTCTGTGGTGAGGAGGACATTATGGTGAGCCACTTGTCATCCTTTAAATATGTTGAAATGGACGGCGAAATCCACGAAACTCTCTGCCAAGCATTTGAAACCGTCAAGGTGAAAGAGGTAGCTCCTGTCGTCGTAGAGAAGCAAGAGATGAATCTCTCCTCATTCAAAGAAGCTCGGGCTGTCGTCGAAGCCGGTTCCACCCCAGGCTGGGGGCATGTTTTGGAGGTACCGATCAAGCAGGATAAGTTTGGATTGGGGTATTATCCTGAAGCTGAAGCTTCATCTTCTTCGTCTAGCAGCTCGTCTCGTGGGAAGGGGCCGATCCTATTTACCAAGGGCGGAGTGATTTTCGAAAGCATCAACGCAGCGTCTGAGGACAGCGGGGATAGCGATTGTGATCTTGACGCCTGGATTCAGCCAAGCAAGTCGGGCGAGCGCCTCAACAATTGGACCATCAAGGAGATTATCCAGCTGACAAGTGAAGAGTAATGATTTGCTTTTTACAATCTTTGTACAACCCTATGTCCTGCCCGGGGAATAGTGGTTTTATTGTCAGGGCCTTGTTGGATTATGTACATGCATTTTGTTAATAAATCACAGGCGTTTTCTTCGTACTCAAATATTGTGTTCTCTGTTATTCCTGTTTTATGTTTATTTTGAAAAACAGCAAAATGGCAACGAGGTTCGTGCTAACCTGCATGTTCTTGCTTTAAACTTAACCCTTGTTATTGCAGGATCCACATAACAGACGACATCGACTCTGGACCCTCTACGGCTCACTACGACTTCGATTGCCCGATCTATCAAGCCGAGGATGAGATTGATGAAGACGAAGACCTTCTGGAAGAGTTGGCCCGCTTGTTGAGACAAGAGGAAAAGGTTATTCTGCCTCACGAGGAATATATTGAGATAGTAAATCTGGGTTCTGAAGAGCTCGTCAGAAATGTCAGAGTAGGGGCTGCGCTGCAGAATGATGTCAAGCATAGACTGGTCGAGATGCTTCGAGAGTATAGTGACGTCTTTGCTTGGTCATACGAAGATATGCCCGGACTCGACACAGACATCGTGGTTCATCGCTTGCCGTTGCGAGAGGATTGCCCTCCAGTCAAGCAGAAGCTTAGGAGGACGAGACCAGATATGGCTGTAAAAATCAAAGAAGAAGTCCAGAAGCAGTTGGACGCAGGATTTCTAGCCGTTACCACTTACCCTCCGTGGGTCGCCAACATAGTGCCTGTACCGAAGAAAGACGGTAAGGTACGCATGTGCGTCGATTATCGGGATTTGAATAGGGCGAGCCCTAAGGATGATTTCCTGTTGCCTCATATCGATGTGTTGGTCGACAACACAACCCAGTTTTCCGTGTTTTCGTTCATGGATGGCTTCTCCGGTTACAATCAGATTAAGATGGCACCGGAGGACATGGAGAAAACGACGTTTATCACCCCCTGGGGAACATTTTGCTATAAGGTAATGCCCTTCGGTCTGAAGAACGCAGGGGCTACTTACCAGCGAGCAATGGTAACTTTGTTTCATGATATGATTCATCATGAGATCGAGGTCTATGTTGATGACATGATTGCAAAGTCCCAAACGGAGGAAGAGCATCTGGTCAACTTATTGAAGCTTTTTGAGAGGCTTAGGAAGTTCAGGCTGAGGCTGAATCCTAACAAGTGCACTTTCGGAGTGCGGTCCGGAAAGCTATTGGGGTTTATCGTTAGTGAACGAGGTATCGAAGTTGATCCTGCGAAAATAAAAGCTATTCAAGAAATGCCAGCGCCAAAAACAGAAAAAGAAGTTCGTGGTTTCTTGGGCCGAATAAACTACATTGCAAGGTTTATCTCTCAGCTCACGGCCACTTGTGAACCGATGTTCAAGCTTTTAAAGAAAGATCAGGCGATTACTTGGAATGAGGATTGCCAGAAGGCATTCGACAAAATAAAGCAGTATCTTCAAGAACCTCCAATCTTGATACCCCCAGTGGCTGGACGACCATTAATCATGTACCTGACGGTTCTGGAGAATAGTATGGGGTGTGTTCTCGGTCATCACGACGAGACGGGCAGAAAAGAGCATGCCATTTATTATTTGAGTAAAAAGTTCACTGAGTGTGAATCTCGATACTCGATGCTGGAGAAGACGTGTTGTGCATTAGCTTGGGCTGCCAAACGTTTACGACAGTACATGCTCAATCACACCACTATGCTAATTTCGAAGATGGATCCGATCAAGTACGTCTTCGAGAAGCAGGCTCTTTCGGGCAGGATTGCCAGGTGGCAAATGGTGTTAACAGAATATGATATTCAATACGTCTCCCAGAAGGCCATCAAAGGAAGCGTATTGTCTGATTACCTTGCCGAACAGCCAATCAAAGACTACCAGCCGATGAAGTTCGAATTCCCTGACGAGGATATTATGTTTCTCAAAGCGAAGGATTGCGATGAGCCATTGCCCGGTGAGGGGCCAGATAGGAAGTCTCAGTGGAAGTTGATATTCGACGGAGCGGTTAATTCCTATGGAAGTGGTATCGGGGCTATCATCACGACTCCTCACGGATCCCACATCCCGTTTATTGCGAGACTGACGTTTCCAGTTACCAACAATGAGGCAGAGTGTGAAGCATGTATTATGGGTCTAGAAGAGGCAATTGATTTGAGAATCAAGAATCTAGACGTATATGGTGACTCAGCGCTTGTAATCAATCAGATTAAAGGGGAGTGGGAAACTCGTCAAGCGAATTTGGTGCCGTACATGAATTATGCCAGGAGGCTGCTTCCGTTCTTCGACCGAGTGGAACTTCATCATGTACCCAGGGCTGAAAATCAGATGGCTGACGCCTTGGCCACGTTGGCTTCAATGTATAAAGTCAATCTTTGGAATGAAGCTCCAAGCATTGTTCTTTCGCGTCTTGACAGACCGGCATTTGTCTTTGCAATCGAGGATGCCGCCGACGGCAAGCCATGGTTCCACGACATCCAGACCTTCCTTATGACTAAGGAGTATCCTGCGGGTGCGTCAACCCAGGATAAGAAGACTCTGAGGAGGCTATCTGGAAACTTTTATCTCAATCCTGATGGAGTGCTGTATAAGAGAAACCACGATCTCGTGCTACTCAGATGTGTAGATGAGAAAGAGGCGAGTATGCTCATGGAAGAAGTGCATGAGGGCACATTTGGTACGCACGCCGGCGGGCATGCCATGACGAGAAATATCCTGAGAGCAGGGTATTACTGGCTGACTATGGAGTCGGATTGCTTCAGATTCGCGAAGAAATGTCATAAATGCCAGATTTATGCTGATAAAGTTCATGTGCCGCCGTGCCCATTGAATGTCATGTCCTCCCCTTGGCCGTTCTCCATGTGGGGCATCGACATGATAGGCAAGATCGAGCCCACTGATGACGAGAAAACGCATCGATTATATCGCTAGATTTCATTGACGTTTTATCGCGCATTCACCGTTTTAACGCTCGATTTCTCGAGTTTTTCTTACTATTTTGCAGGTACATCGTTATGTGAGGCCAAATCATGAATTAAGAAGAAAAGAACGAAAGAAACCACAAGAAATGAAGCAAGACAGAATCCTGCAAAAAGTCTGCAAAAAGTCTGCATAATTTGTTACGGCCACGGTCGTTACAAGGGTGTCACTACCGTGACACCTTACTTTGGGCCATCACGACCGTGAGGAAGTAATCACGACCGTGACACTTGAAATCATCAAATAACGAGCGTGAAGACCTTGTCACGCCCATGACAAGGATATAACTTGATTTTGACTCAGACTACGTCAAGCCACCACTGAAGACCACTCCTCCTAGTAATTCTCCTCAAGGCAGCACGTGAGGACGACTTCTCCCATTTTCTGCTGCCACTTTCCAACATTTTCTCAACCACTCCAGCAAAGCCCAAGAAGCAAAAGACCAAGGCACCAGCCCATTGGAAGCTCTATAAATAGGACCAGCTAAGGAGAACTCAGGGGAGACTTCATTATCCAAATTTCCTGCGGAAGCTCTGCCGAATTACCTTACCACCAGAATTATTATTCCAGCATTATTTTATTTCCCGTCTTGTTTTATTTGTATCCAAACCAACCGTGTAACAATTTCCAACATTAGGGAATTGTTATACTTTTATTTGTTTCCAACCTTCAGCATTCGTTTTAATTTTTATTTCCGCCTACTCCAAGCCTTCCGGTCTGTGGAAGAAAGAGTCTACTCAGATATTTGTTAATCAGGTTTTTCAATTATTGCAATTTAATTTACTTATAATGTCTATTTATTTTTCTGCCATTAGTAAGTCATTATTTAACTCTGTGTCTGATTTAACCTCGATGAGTAGCTAAATACCTTAGGGCGGTATGTAGTTATAACCAACTTAACCGGTAAAATATAACCATGGGCTAAAATAATTAATCACTTAACATTCTGGCTGATGCTTTTTAATTGAATTCGACCTTTTCGTTACGAGAGTAAGAAAAGGGTATTAGGTTGGGTCAAGACCACGAGAGTGTGAGATTTTAACCAGATAGCTAAAGTTAGGCATTTAAATTAAATACAGCGAGAGCGCTTTAAGATAAATTAGAATTATTTAGTTTCCAAAAATTACCTCTAAACACTTATGGGCTAGCGAGAGCAGGCATAGGGCTTTAGGGATAAGATCTGATTCAAGACCACGAGAGTGTGAGCTGAGGGTATTTAAACTAGTAATCTCTACCGAATAGATTAAGTGAACATCTTTATAAGCCTAGGTTAGATTGACCCACCTTTGTTATTATAATTACATACCGACCGTCTTAGTATTATTTTATTAAAAACTTAAATTTAATTCCGCCTTCAATAGTCTTAGAAAACCAACAACAATCGTGACAACTATTCGCCTTAGCTAAACTAGAAGTTCATCTAGCACTAAGTAACGATAGAATCCCTGTGGATCGATAATCTTAAATATTACTTCGATAGGCTGTGCACTTGCAGTAAGATACCGCTAGACGCATAAGTAGACACGTCTTTAGCCCATCAAGTTTTTGGCGCCGTTGCCGGGGATTCCTTAATTTAGTTACTAGTGCACTTAGGTAGCATTGTCTAGACTAAGGTATCAACTATTTAATTTAATCTAATCTCCGAGTGTATGCCACGTACTCGCTCCAAAAGCGAAGACTTGCAACCTCTAATCCCTGAATCGGAACGCTTCTTACACGTAAGAAGACGTATACTCGATTTCGAAAATAATTCCAACATTCCAGATCTTCAAATAGATCCGCCTGAACCAGTCGTAAAATCAGAAAACGCAGGAAAGGCTGAAGAACAAACTCATCCACTCAAGTATTACGCTAATCCTTCGCAAGGTGAACCGCATTCAAGCATTGCAGCACCGGCTATCAACCGAAATGATTTCGAACTAAAACCATCATTGATATCAGCCGTGCAACAAAATCAATTCGCCGGAAATCCTACCGAGGATCCGAATCTTCATCTTTCGATCTTTGTGCAATATGCGGATACCGTAAAAGCCAATGGAGTTACCCAAGAAGCTATTAGACTACGTTTATTTCCTTTTTCGCTTCGAGACAGAGCAAGAGCATGGCTTCAATCTCTGCCCTCGAACTCAGTAACTACGTGGGAACAACTTAAGAAAGTTTTCTTTAATAGGTATTTTCCACCTAGCAAGACAGCTATGCTGAGAGCTCAGATCAACGGATTTAAGCAAAGAGAAAGTGAATCATTATTCGAAGCTTGGGAACGCTATAAGGATCTACTTAGGCTTTGTCCACATCATGGATTAGTAGAATGGATGGTCATCCATACCTTCTATAATGGACTCTTGTACAATACAAGAATGACAATTGACGCTGCCGCGGGTGGTGCATTGATGGACAAAGAATATAATGATGCCTATGCACTTATCGAAAGTATGGCTCAAAACCATTACCTTTGGGGAAGCGAGAGAGTCGCAACTGAGAAACCAACAAAAGGAGGTATGTACGAAGTAAGTAGTATGTGTTGCACCCTAAAATTTGCCCAACCTTATTCACTTGGTTTATGTTTCAATGTCATTAGCATTTGCATATAGAGTCATGTACATAGACTAACCATCTGCATAGCATAAGCATAGCAAGTCATTCAACAGGGGACCAATCATTATTTTCATCTCTAGAAGCCTATCAAGAGGTTATTATCCCAATTCAATCCCATTCAAGTCATCAGGAAAGAATTTGAAAGCAAAGAGTTCAGCAGATCAAGCCTTGAGTCCATCTCCTAGCTGAGGGTATCTGAGGATCAACAAGAGGGTTGTGAGCTGTGAGTTGAAGGCATGGAGAGTATCTAGACATTATGAGAGACTTAGAAAGTCATTTGGAGAAGGAGACAAGTCATTGATGAGAGCACAAGAGCTATAGCTGAAGGCAGTCAACTAGGGTTTCATCTGGGTCAACCCTAGGTCAATCCTAGGTCAATTGACTGATTTAAAGGGCATTCAAGTCTATTGGAGAGATGTGGGGTTCATCATTGAACATATGAAGAAGGATATGGAGATATGACAAGGAGAATTCAAGAGAAATCAAGGAGAAGAGGAGTTACTAAATTAGGGTTTCTCTGTAAAATCCCCTAGTTTAGGTCAAATTTCCAAGCAAGATAAGTCAAAATGCTAGCTTCAAATGGCTTCTTGGCCAACATGAAACTTGTAGAGGATCTCAAGACCTTTAATTTGAGTGGTGGAAGACATCAAGGAGATTTATAGAACTCAAGTTATGGTCCTTTCAAGTTACAGGTCATCTGAGGTATCTGAATTTTTGTCTGTGAAAGTGACTTGACTTCCAAGCAATTTTTACCCCTCAAGGAGATTTCAAATGAATTCTTGGTCAACATAAGAATTGTTCCTCATTGTCTTAGCTTTCTAGAATGGTATGGCATGCCTTCATATGATGTGGAGAACTCAACGTATGGTCTTGGCAAGCAAAGGGTATTTTGGGCATTTGTGAATTACAGGTCATTTTAACCTATGTCCAAAACTCATACAAGGAGGCCTCAAATGGAAAAACTTACAACATCAAACTTGCTCCAAATGGGATTTTAAGTCTAGAAAGAAGGTCACAAATTATTGGAGAAGCTCATAACATGAAGTTGCATAATTGGTCAAAATTTGAACTAAAATGGCTTATAATTCAAAGAAATTCAAAGTGAAAAATGGTTTGGGAGATTTATGAGTCCAAATGGAGACTTCCAATATATGATTTTGAATGGAAAAGCAATTCTAAGAACAATGGTTCAAACACTTTTTTGAGTTTAGAAGGAAAAAAGAAAGTTATCTTTGGTTACTTGTAATTGAAGAAACATGACCAAAATGGATCAAAGTTGGAAAGCAAGGGAATGTGTAAGATGGATCTAGAATGTTCATATGAGGTCTATATATTCATGAAATGAGGATTGATCAAGGGTTGGCTTCATTTTCACCAAGAATTTCACAAACTTTCTCATTCTTTTTCATTGAAGTTTCATTCCAATTCCTCAAATTCTTCACCAATTATCATCAAAATCAACTTCATTCTATTGATTCATCATCATAGAGTAGAATTCAATCAAGAACAAGGTGGTTAGAATCCATTTTCGAGCACTTTCTTCAAGAACATCAAAATTGAAGTTTCCATTGGACAGCACAATTCAAGCCAGGAATCATCAAAGTATTGCATACAGAATCAATCCCTGAGTTAATTGATCAAGATCCAAGCCTTGGAAGCCTCAGATCCTCAATCTTCCATAGCTGTTTGCAAGCTTTTGCACCAGGTATGTTTTCATTCACACAGCTTGATCTAGTTGGTTTAACATGTTGTTGTTAGTTTAGATATGATCTAGGTGGTTAGTAGAGTAATTAGGATGAATTTGAGGCTGAATAGAGACCATTGTTAACAGGTGGTAGAAACTGTTAGGGTTTGAAACTTGTAGTAGAATGCATTAGGATCTTAGCTTGATAGCGCAGGTTAATCACCATGATGCATAGAGCAGATTAGGATAGGTTTGATGGAGAATGGTGATGGTGAGTTGCAGAGTGCTTTCATGGAGTCAGAAGTTGTTGCTATCGGGTTTGTTGATGTGTTGAGTTTCAAAGTAAATTAGGACCATAGGATTGTAGAGGGAAGAATTCTGAGCATCTTTCATGTTTATAGCGTGTTGATTCATTGCATGTAGAATGAGAACAGAGGGATGGAAGTTTGCTCGTGCATGGTGGCCATGGAGTCCAAACCCTAATTCAGTTGATCCAAGGAAGGAGACGAAATCATGGCCGTTTATTTGGTGTTAGACCTTTGACTAAGAGAGTGATCGGATGGCTCTTATTTGATCTGATTTTTGGAGGGAAGTGAGTTGGTGCCAAAACGCACCGTTTCATTAATTGAAACGGGCGGGCCTGAATGAGATTGATATCACCACCCCCAGGTTTAAGCCCATTTCCAATTTGCACGTGATTTCCCTTCTATTCTCACCCCCAGCTTGTATGGTATTCTGAGCTAGTTTTCTGGGCCTTAATCAATGTGCTACGCGCACCCCCTGGTTGCTGGCCCATCCTGATTTTCACTGAATGCGCCTACTATTCTAACCCCCCTCCCTCATTTTAATTCAATTTAATTTCTTAATTCACTTTAATTTTTACCAATTTTCATAAATTCATAACAAATTCATAAAAAATCATTTTCACTTCATTCTTTTTACATCATTTACTTTATGATGTGTAGAAAATTATAGAAAAATAAAATTGCATTTTTATTTTTATTTGATATTTTTTTCATATTTTCTAAATAAATGTCATTTTACATAGATTCATTTCATGCATGGTTTTGCTAATTTTTGTTCTATTACATGCTTTAATATTTTTTGTTCATTCTTTTTATATTGTTTAGATTAGATATTGGACTTGTAGATTCAATTTAGTTCCCATTTTTAGGTATTAATTTTAGGTGATTAAAATAGGTTTGAACATCATGAACAAATTAGGGTTTTTTTTAGGTGATGACTTAGGAGAATCAATTCATTTCCCTTAGGACTTAGGGTTTGAATAGACTAGTTATGGGACTATAGGGGCTATGGGTAGTTATTAGATCCCCTTAGAAAAAGTCAGGATTCCCCTACTGCTATTAATACTGTCTGTATATCTGATTGACTGGTGTGGTGTGCCCTCTGGGGATTATTGCTTGCTTGCTTGGGTATTGGGTTTGTCTGGGAACCTGGGGAAGCTGAAGACTTGTGAAGATGAAGACCATTGGAGATTCAAAGATTGAAGATCAACTGCCAGAGTTGAGGAGAAGATTCTTGCTAGCAGATGCTGAGGAACTAGGGTTTAGGAGCTAGGCAGAGCTCTAGGTTAGAAAGTTTGTTTCTCAAACGTGGATTGCCTTGTCTGCATCCATTCTTCTCTGTGATTCAGAGTCTCTCTAAGACACTCACCCCCTTCCTTTGGAAGGCTTGGTGATAGTGTCTAAGAGATAGAACTCTTGAGAGAAAATGTCTTTTGCGTTAGAAGCAGTCTGTTCACCACCTTTGGTAGTCAACTGATTGCTTAACACCCAATCCACTCTTGTGACTGATCCCTCATCCTGGAGGTTTGAGCTTGAAGAAAAGCCATTGCAGATGGAAGAATGATGATCAAAGCCCTTGCCTAAAGGTCATGGAGATGGAGACTGATGCTTGTTGAAGCCTGTAGCTGATTGGAGATTACTTGAAGCCAGATGTTGATTCAGAGCTGCTGATGCTGTTTCTTTTGCTGTTGTATTTTATTGCTGATGTATTGATTGGTTTTCTGGACTGTATTGTTTGCTGTCTACCCTGCTGGGTTGAAAGTGAAGTCTGTTCACTTTTGCCTATTGTTTTCTAGGTTCGAGGTTGAGTGGGACTCCCTTGCCTCGCTTGTACTGTTGCATCCATGCATTTTACTGCTTTACTGTATATATCTGGTATTGTTTCTGTTTCTGCCTATCCCGTAGGATCTCTGTTTCTCTCTGTGCAAGAGAGGAGCATGATAGACACTAGGTCCTGACCCATGCATGATAACATTAGGTTAGTTTGTTTCCCTTTCGCAACCACAGGTTAGAGTTCTGTCTCTTCTCCCTCAAAACAAACAGAAAAATACAATAAAATTTCAAATACAATAAAAGACACTTCTTCCGTAAAAAAAAACGTGAACTCATCGAGACGTCATTTTTGTCCGCCGGGACTGCTAATAAAAAAAAACCTTTTTCAGAAGGAATAAAAGCAACCAAGATAAGCCTGTGTCGTACGTGGCCCGAACTACGTTTGCTCTGATCTTCCATGTTGTGTGGAAGTACGTAGGCATAGGATGCGATATCCTAGCGAGCAACCTTCCCCTCCTTTCCCGTAGGTAGGCGAACTACGTTGACTCTGATTTCTCGTTCCAGGCGAGAATACGTAGGCATAAAGTGCGATACTTTGCCGAGTCATTTTTATTTTCATTTTATTTTCTTTTTAACCCTCGACCCATAGTTTAGATAGAATAACAATCCATACCCGAAAACAAGCGTGGATCCCGTCGAGTACGACGGACGTGAGGGGTGCTAATACCTTCCCCTTGCGTAACCGACTCCCGAACCCAGGTTTTGGTTGCGACGACCATACCTTTCCCGTGTTGTGCGAGGTTTACTCTGAGCGTTTCCTTTCCCTCCCGTGGGATAAATAACGCACGGTGGCGACTCTTCTGTTCAGCCGGCGCCGATTTTCGCAGTAGCGACAGCTGGCGACTCTGCTGGGGATCCAACGTCCCCGGGCTGCTAAGGACTGCGATGGTTCTTATGCATTAGGGATCCAACGTCCCTTAAGAGGGTCAATCCTAGCGCTTGTTTTCCCGTCGAGGATTTTGTATGGAGTTATTGTATATTTCTAACCTGTATTTTCAGCTTTGTATATTGATTATTATTGCTGTATTTGGGGTGTGACGGGTGTTCTGATATTGAGAGATAAGCCGGACCTGGGCTTGAGTGCACCTAGAATTAGAGTAGAAATTAGTGGGCGCCCGCTTGCTTTGCTTGCTTTGGTGTCCCATAAAATCTACACTCAGACGAGGTTCCTCTGGTTGGCCTCCTGCCCCTTCCTTTGGTTGGCGTGGGTTGCTGGTTAGTGGGATTGTCGACTCTGGGGACCGATCATTTGGAAGTTGGCTAAGTGAGGCCTCTTCAGGAATTGATGATGCCACTCCTTCTGGGAATCGTATCATCAACCCTGAAAGTCTGTGACGCCGACGACCGCATAGGATGCCGTACCTCGTGCCAGTTATAGGGCCACCCACCTGTGAGGGGATTCAGGGTTATGCAGGTAACTAGACCTCCAGACTACCGGTTTGTTCTTGATCAGAGATCCTGGTTATTTATGGAGAGTTATGAGGTCTGTCAGAGGCCATTTGGAGATGTGTTCTGAGGTCTGTCAGAGACCATTTGGAGATGTGTTCTGAGGTCTGTCAGAGACCAATTATAGATGTGATTTGAGGTCTATCAGAGACCAGTTGGAGTTATGATTTGAGGTCTGTCAGAGACCAGTGTTGGAGTTTTATTTTAGGTCTATCTGAGACCAGGGTTTGATGACTTCTGGATGGTCTATCTGAGACCTTTCTTGATTGGGTTTAGGCTATTCAGCGGCAGCTTTGGTCCCTGTTGCATGTTACTTGCATTGCATTGCCTGCATATCCATTACCATTTGCATTTCACTAATGTGTGTCTGTGCTGCAGGTGCATTTGCATTTCCCTAGTTCTAGTGCCCTGACTTCTGAGTTTCGATCATGACTAGCTTAAGGAGAACGGTTGCTTACAAATTGCCTACGCCTGATATTGTTCCTTTACTTGGGTTGATCTCTCTTGCTGATGAGGGTGTTCGTAGGAGTTTCCGGATGAGCTATGGTAGACTATTGAGATTGGTGTGCAAACCTACAGAGGTAGAGTTAGATGGGTTGTATGCTTTGATGCAATTCTACGACCCTGCTTTGAGGTGCTTTACGTTCTCTGACTTTATTATGGGACCAACCCTGGAGGAATACGCTGAGTATGTTGAGCTGCCCGTGCAGAACCAGGTTCCATTCATTCATTATGGCGCCAAACCCAAGCCTGAGGAATTGGCAAAAGCCTTGCATGTTGATGCTTCTGAACTTGTGACTACTGTTTCCCGTGGAGTTCCAGGCTTCTCACTCCAATTCTTAGTTGGTAAAGCCCAAGAGTATGCCAAGAGCGGGTGCTGGGTTGCTTTCAATGCTGTGTTGGCCTTGTGCATTTATGGCATAGTACTGTTCCCCAATATACCGGATTTTGTGGACTTTGATGCTTTCTACTTGTTTGCCGCTGGTAATCCGGTACCTACCTTACTCGGAGATCTCTACCACTCACTGCATTATAAGAATGAGAAGGGGAGAGGAAAGAATGTTCATCTGTGTGTGCCCTTGTTGAGTATGTGGTTTGAGAGTCACCTTCCTAAGAGAGGATCTGCTGCAGAGACTACAGTCCCAGCTGGTTGGCCAGAGCGTCTGATGAGGCTATCGTCGGAAGATATGGAGTGGTTTGATCGAGATTTGTTGGGATCCGAGCTCATCTTTAGTTGTTCTGGGTACCCTAATGTACCGTTGATAGGAAGAAAATGGTGTATCAACTACAACCCTTCTCTATTCATTCGTCAGTTCGGATATGCGCTGAAGAGTCCACCTCAGGAAGAAGAAGTACAGGAATCTCTGTACTTCACTGGAGATGTGAAGGGGGAGTTATTAGCCAAGTTGCAGCATGCCTGGACGCGTATTAACCGCAGAGGGAAACCGTTGTTAGGAAAGAATGACTGTCAGGCCTATGCACCTTATAGAGTTTGGATTCAGGAGAGGGCTAGTCAGTTGAAGATGCCGTTTCCAGATGCACCGATTCTTGTTCCTGTTCCGGTAGAAGAGCCGACTACTGTTTCTAGAGAAGTCTATGAACAAGTTGTGAAGGAAAGAGAAGCCTTGATAAAGATTAATGAAGGGTTAGAGCAAGAGTTAGCCCAGGTACGCAGCGAGAAGAACAAGGCCGTATATGCTTTCCAACAACAGATCGAGCTAGTAAACAGATTAGGAGCTGAGTTGACCGAGGAAAAGAAAAAGCGTGAACGTCTGGGGCAAGAGTTCAGAAGTTCCCATGACATGCTGGAAGCCAAAAAGAAGGCGCTCGACGCAGCACACCGAGAGATCTCCTCTTGCAATAAGACTTAGAATGCTACACTCACTAACAATAAGAAGAGGGAAGATAAGCTGAAGCAGCAAATCTCCGACCTCGAAGAGAAGTTGAAGTCTAGCATCAAGAAGTGTGAGGAAGAAGTTATGACCCGGTATAGTGTCCAGCATGCACTGAACAAGGCAATCAAATCCAGAGATGAAGCGGTGTCTCAGAAGCGAAAGCTAGAAGATTGCTTCGGAGAAGCAACCTGGGAAGAAACTGCTGAAGACGTACGCCGTGTCCTCAAGAGGAGAAACCAGCTTGTTGAAGGGCTGCTTGATCGACCAAGCCATCTGGAGACCAAGAAGTTGATAGAGGAGTACCAGACTTTTGCGAGGATTTGATCATTTCATGTAGTTACTTGTATGCTTTATTTGCATAGTGCTGACCATCACCAGGATTGTTGGTTGAGGTCATGCCTTCTTATTGTACTCTCAGTGATATTGTACCCTGGGCTTATTGATTCTCTCTGCAATATATGAGGCTTTCTATGATTCAGCTCCGATATTCCTATTGTCAGCACTATCACTGCACCGGCACCTTCGCACTAGAACTGGGGGAATGAACTTCCCTAATGCACAGACACATTGCATTGCATTCATATTCATATTGCATTACAGGTAATCTTTGAATGGTGTCTTATTTTCCTGCTCTGTACCAGGTACTTAACAGGATTCCAGATCAACATCCGCACCGCTATTCTACACGCTCCAACTGTCGGAAAGTCATGGACCAAATTCAGAACGAGATGCAGGATGTGCGCGAGAAGCTCGCCCTCTTCATGCAGACCATGGAAGCTATAGCAAAAGGGCAAGAGAACTTGCAGGCCATGGTCCAGCCTCTGTTGGCTCGCAACGCTGGTCATGGTAATGAAGATCATCAGTCTGTCCGGGTTGATACTGCTCATGGAGATGGCACTCCCACGCCAGTGGCTCCGCCCGTGGTCAATATACCTGCCGCTAACGTCAACAACGCTACCGCTGCTGTGAATGGTAACGTCGGAGTGGGGAATGAGACTGCTGTCCATAATGCTGGGCTGGGTGATGTCAATTTGGCAGATAATCTAGGAGGCACTGGCTTTGTCAATACTGGGTTCGGATTCAACGATCAGGGATTCGACAACACTGGCAAGTATGGCTTTAATGCTCAAGGCCTTGGGCAAGATGGTTATGGTATGGTCAATCAGGGTTACGGAGGCTTTGGAAACGGAAACGGTGCTGGATTTATGGCTTGTGGTCCTGCTGGAGGTGTTCAAAGGTACGGCAACAGAGGCCGAGGTCCGGGGATGAATCAGATCAGAGCTGGACGTAATAATGCGTACGATGGGTACGGGGCTGGAAATGGTCTGTGGCAAGAGGATCAGCAGGACGACGCCTTCTCCGGAGGAGGTTTTGAAGGGCCGATGGATGATTCCCAAAAGATTAGAATGCTGGAAGAGCAGATGAAGGGAGTTTTAAATCAGAGTGCTGTGGGTTTGGACATGGCAACAATGGGCTTGGTACCTGGCCTGAGGGTGCCAATTAAATTCAAGGCGCCTGCGTTCGACAAGTACAAAGGAGACACATGTCCGAAAGTGCATGTACGAGCTTATTACAGAAAGATGTCTGCATACTCCACTGATGAAAGAATGCTAATGCATTTCTTTCAGGATAGTTTATCAGGTCCTTCCCTAGAGTGGTACATGGGGTTGGAACCAACTGATATCAAGACATGGAAGCAATTAGCGGAGGCGTTTGTAGCCCATTACAAGTATAACAGCGACCTGGCACCCAATCGGGTCCAGTTGGCCGGGCTTTCGCAGAAGAAGGGGGAGAGTTTTAAAGAGTACGCGCAAAGGTGGCGCGATATGGCTGCCAGGGTCCGTCCTCCTGTAGAAGATAAAGAAATGAATGATATGTTTGTTGGCACATTCACCGGGCTGTTTCATGATATGCTGTTTCATACGTCTCTGGCCAGTTTTTCAGACCTGATTCTGATGGGGGAAAAGATTGAGCGTAATATTAAGCAAGGAAAGTTCCAAGTCGAGGAATCAACTGCATCTGGCAGTAATAGGAAAGCTTATGGTGGGCGCCGTCAGGGCGAGGCAAGCGCGGTATTTGGAGGCCGAGGCCGAGGCCGAGGCAGGGGAAGAGGTCAATATCGTCAGCCGCAGCAGGTGTCGAGTGTTACTATCCCATATCAGCAACAACCAATCCAGCAACAACAACCGGTTCAGCAACAGCCAATGCCACAGCAGCAGCAGCCTCAGCAGGGGGTACAGCAAGCTCAGCGGAGATTCCAGGGTAATAAGCCGAGAAGAGTGTTTGAGAAGCCTCCCTCTACATATGCTGATTTTTTGCAGACATTGTTGGGGTTGAACCTAGTAGAGAAAAGAACTTTGGCGCCGATAACGGGAGCTCCCCCGTTCGGCTATGATGCAAACAGGCACTGTGAGTTTCATTCTGGGGCCCCGGGCCATGATATCGAAGGTTGTCATGCTTTTAAGCACGTTGTGCAGGATCTTTTAGACAACAAGACTATCAATTTCGGAACGGCAGGTCCGAATATAGTCCAGAAACCCATGCCCAATCATGGGGCGAACGCCGTGCTGACTGAGGAAGGGTTGAATCTGGTTATGAATGTGGAAGATTTAAAGACGCCGCTGAGCGAGATAAAGAGTCGACTGTTGCAAGGAGGTGTTTACCCAGGATGTAACGAGTACTGTTTAGATTGTTGGGCCCTGGCAGGGGGGTGTGAGGATTTGAAGAAAGGCATCCAGGCTTTAATTGATGAGGGCATCTTGCAGTTTGATCGAGCGGCAACTGATGAGCCTGCAGGGGCAGTGGTGGATAATCGGAGTGATGTGGCCACGGTGACGATTCCTCGGAAGACGATCACTATTGCAGCACCAGCTCAGCGCCCACCGATTACCATAACTAAGGCCGGGCCAATCCCGTACGAGAACACGAGAGCAGTCCCATGGTCATATGGGCTAGAGGTGTATTGTGATGGGATTAAGATTGATGTTAACAAGCAGTCAGCGGAGATTGTGGATAATGTTGTTGGCTCAGGAGGCATGACGAGGAGCGGCAGGATCTTTATATCTCCTGAAGTGGAGGCCGAAAGACTAGCGAAAGGAAAAGGGAAAGCGGTTGAGAATGTTCCGGTACAAGCAAGTGAAAAAGAAGCAGCATCGAAAGATGTAGAAGAGTTCATGCGCTTGATTCGGAAAAGTGATTATAAGATTGTGGAGCATCTGCAGCAGACGCCGTCCAAAATATCTATCTTGTCATTGCTGTTGTGTTCGGAAGCTCACAGAAACGCTTTGCTGAAAGTCCTGGACACTTCTTTTGTACCCCAGGATGTCTCTGTAAATCAGCTAGAAGGAGTATTGGCACATGTGAATGCAGGCCACAGTCTGGGCTTTACTGATTTTGACTTGACTCCGAAAGGGAGGGATCACAATATGGCATTACACGTGTCTGTGGAGTGTAGGGGATCGACAATGTCGCACGTATTGGTTGACACCGGATCGTCTTTGAATGTGCTGCCCAAGAAGGCGATGATGAAGCTGGATGTTCGAGGGATTTTGTGTACACCCAGTGATTTGGTAGTCAGAGCGTTTGACGGCACGCGGAGAACAGTCTTCGGATCGATTACCTTGCCTCTGCAAGTGGGGCCGGAAGTGTTTGCAACTGAGTTTTATATCATGGATATACAGCCTGCGTACAGCTGCTTGCTGGGAAGACCCTGGATTCATGGAGCAGGGGCAGTCACGTCTACCCTGCATCAGAAGTTAAAGTATATGGTCGGAGACAGTGTAGTCACCGTGTGCGGAGAAGAAGACATCCTGGTCAGCCATCTATCATCGTTTAAATATGTGGAAGTCGACGGAGAGATCCACGAGACGCCATGCCAGGCATTCGAAGGTTTGCGCATCAAGGACAAAGGTCCCGGGCCGAGCAAAGTGCCAGAGATAGCTGTCTCATCGTATAAAGAAGCTCAAGCGCTAGTGGAAGCAGGAGAAGCTAAAGGCTGGGGCAAAGTGCTGGACATTCCTGTGAAAATGGACCGGTTCGGACTGGGGTACCGACCGTCGTCATCAACTCCCTCCGTAGGGGCCCCCCATTTCAGAAAGTCAATCACCATCTCTGCCAGTGGAGTGTGTCATGAAACTGTCAATGCTGCTTCAGAGTCTGATGAAGGAGACAGCGACTGTGATATGGATGCCTGGATTCAGCCAAGCACGCCAGGACAAGGACTGTGCAACTGGTCTATTCAGGAGCTTGTTCCTGTGACTTTTAAACAGTAATGCTTTGCTTTATTAATTGTCGAATAATCTGATGTCTTGCCCGGGGCATCAGGATTTGCTTAGGGCTGTGTTGTTATAAACATTGTGCGTTAATCATTAAATAAATGGCGTTTTTTCATGTGCAAATACCGTAATCCCTGTCTTTCCTGTTTTGTATTTTTCAATAAAATGGCAACGTGGTAATTCGCTTTATACGCATTTTGAAGCACTTAACCCTTTCTTTTGCAGGATAACATTTTCAGATGACATCCTTGAACCACCTATGACTCGTCCCGACTTTGAGCATCCGGTATTCCAGACCGAAGAAGAGGTTGTCGAAGATAGCGACGTTCCTGAAGAACTGTCTTGGTTGGTGAAGCAAGAGGAAAGAGCCATTCTGCCTCACGACGAGGTCATCGAAATTATCAATTTGGGGTCGGAAGGGGTTGAGAAGAATATTCGTATCGGAGCCGCACTGCAGAGTGATATCAAGCGAAGACTGGTTGAAATGCTCCGAGAGTATAATGATGTATTCGCTTGGTCGTATCAAGATATGCCAGGGCTCGATACTGATATGGTTGTGCATCGCCTGCCACTGAAAGAAGATTGCCCACCGGTCAAACAAAAGCTTCGCAGAACGCGACCAGATATGGCAATGAAGATCAAAGAGGAGGTGCAGAAACAGTGGGACGCTGGTTTCCTGGCTGTGACGAAGTATCCTTCATGGGTTGCTAACATCGTACCAGTGCCAAAGAAAGATGGCAAGGTTCGAATGTGCGTGGATTATAGAGATTTGAATAAAGCAAGCCCAAAAGACGATTTTCCACTTCCTCACATTGACGTGTTAGTTGATAATACTGCTCAATACTCTGTATTCTCCTTCATGGATGGCTTTTCAGGCTATAATCAAATTAAAATGGCGCCAGAGGATATGGAGAAGACTACTTTCATAACGCCTTGGGGAACATTTTGCTACAAAGTGATGCCCTTTGGTTTGAAAAATGTTGGGGCAACATATCAGCGTGCTATGACGACTCTTTTTCATGACATGATGCATAAAGAGATCGAAGTTTATGTTGACGATATGATTGCCAAATCCCAGACGGAGGAAGAGCATCTGGTGAATCTGTTGAAGTTGTTTAAAAGGCTTAGGAAGTTCAGGCTGAGGCTGAACCCTAATAAATGCACCTTCGGGGTGAGATCGGGTAAACTGCTGGGGTTTATCGTAAGCGAAAGAGGAATAGAGGTCGATCCTGCTAAAATAAAAGCGATTCAAGAAATGCCGACGCCTAAAACAGAGAAAGAGGTGCGCGGGTTTTTAGGGAGATTGAACTACATTGCTCGGTTCATATCTCACCTAACGGCCACGTGTGAGCCGTTGTTCAAACTGTTGAAGAAAGATCAAGCTGTAACGTGGAACGAAAATTGTCAAAAGGCGTTCGACAAAATAAAGAAGTACTTGCAGGAGCCTCCTATTTTGATACCCCCGGTGGTAGGGAGACCCTTGATAATGTATTTGACGGTTCTTGAGGGGAGTATGGGTTGTGTTCTCGGTCAACACGACGAGACGGGGAGAAAAGAGCATGCAATCTATTACTTGAGTAAGAAATTTACAGACTGTGAATCTCGATACTCAATGCTGGAGAAAACTTGTTGCGCGCTAGCCTGGGCCGCCAAGCGTTTGAGGCAGTACATGCTGAATCATACAACCATGCTCATCTCGAAGATGGATCCAATCAAATATATATTCGAAAAGCAGGCGTTGTCAGGAAGAATTGCCCGTTGGCAGATGGTCTTGACTGAATATGACATTCAATACGTCTCGCAAAAGGCTATAAAGGGGAGTGTGCTGTCTGAGTATCTGGCGGAGCAGCCTATTGAAGAGTACCAATCGATGAGATTTGATTTTCCTGACGAGGATATCATGTATCTAAAGATGAAGGATTGCGAAGAGTCGTTGCCAGACGAGGGACCAGAGTTGGGGTCCAAATGGCAGATGATTTTTGACGGAGCTGTGAATGCTTACGGTAGCGGAATAGGGGCAATTATCACCACGCCGCACGGGTCGCACATCCCGTTTACTGCCCGATTGACCTTTGCCGTTACCAACAATGAGGCCGAATACGAAGCTTGTATAATGGGGCTTGAAGAAGCCATTGATTTGCGAATCAAGAATCTAGACGTATACGGAGACTCAGCTCTGGTGGTGAATCAGATCAAAGGGGAATGGGAGACACGTCAGCCCAATTTGATACATTACATGAATTATGCAAGGAGATTGTTGCCTTTCTTCGACAAAGTTGAATTGCATCACGTGCCGCGGGCAGAAAATCAAATGGCTGACGCCCTTGCCACTTTGTCTTCCATGTACAAAGTCAACTTCTGGAACGAAGCTCCCCAAATCACTATCTCTCGGTTGGACAGGCCAGCTTATGTATTTACTATTGATGAAGCATCTGATGACAAACCGTGGTATTTTGATATCCTTAATTTCCTGAAGAATAAAGAGTATCCGGCTGGGGCATCCAGTCAAGATCAGAAGACTCTCAGGAGATTAGCGGGTAATTTCTACTTGAATCCGGATGGCGTCTTGTACAGAAGAAACCACGATTTGGTGTTGTTGCGTTGTGTAGACGAGAAAGAGGCAAAGCTTCTCATGGAGGAAATTCACGAAGGTGCCTTTGGTACGCATGCTGGTGGGCATGCTATGACGAGAAAGCTGCTGCGGGCAGGTTATTTTTGGCTGACAATGGAAACTGATTGTTTCAAGTTCGCAAGGAAGTGCCACAAGTGCCAAATTTATGCTGACAAGATACATGTGCCTCCGAGTCCTCTAAATGTGATGTCATCTCCATGGCCATTCTCGATGTGGGGAATCGATATGATCGGAAAGATCGAGCCGACGGCTTCTAACGGGCATCGGTTCATCCTAGTAGCAATCGATTATTTCACCAAGTGGGTGGAAGCGGCGTCTTACGCAAATGTAACGAAGCAAGTGGTGGCTAGATTCATCAAGAGAGATATCATTTGCCGATATGGGATTCCCGAGCGGATAATCACGGATAATGGTTCAAATCTGAACAACAAAATGATGAAGGAGCTCTGTCAGAATTTCAAGATCGAACATCACAACTCCTCCCCTTACCGACCCAAGATGAATGGCGCTGTCGAAGCGGCCAATAAAAATATCAAGAAAATTGTTCAGAAAATGGTGGTGACTTATAAAGATTGGCATGAAATGCTACCTTTTGCTTTGCACGGTTATCGTACGACGGTACACACATCAACCGGGGCAACTCCGTTCTCGTTGGTATACGGAATGGAAGCGGTATTACCATTAGAGGTTGAGATCCCTTCTCTGAGGGTATTGCGAGACGTTCAGCTGGACGAGGCAGAATGGGTAACGAATAGATTGAACCAACTGAGTTTGATGGATGAGAAGAGGCTAGCTTCTCTGGCATACGGTCGTTTGTACCAAAGACGAATGAAGAAAGCGTACGACAAGAAAATACTTCCGCGAAGCTTTCAGACGGGCGACCTTGTGCTGAAAAGGATTCTCCCGCCGCAAGCAGATCACAGGGGCAAGTGGACCCCCAACTACGAAGGGCCATACGTTGTCAGTAAGGTCTTTTCAGGAGGAGCGTTGTTGTTGTCCACCATGGACGGAGAAGACTTTGCGTCACCTGTGAATTCGGATGCAGTTAAAAAATACTTTGCTTAAAATAGACCCGCTGGATAAAAAAAGAGAGTCCAGGCAAAAATGGGGCATCCTGGCGAGCCAAAAACAGAATGAAAGGTTCGGGCAAAAGAGGGATAAAATTGAAAAAATGTACACCCGCGAAGTTGAAAACCTACACTGGGCGGCTTCGGCAAAAAAGGGTATCCCGGTGAACTGAAAACCCGTAAAGGGCGGTTCACGCAAAAGTTAGGGATTTGAAAAGCAAATGACTGCGGTCCAAATTTGATATTGCAATGAGCATCAATGCGGGAGAATATATTTGAGGAGCCAGTTATCGGATACGACCTCTTCAGAAGTGGGGATACCGGGAAAAGTATTAGAGTCGGATGAGTCATGGGAGGATCAGTTCGTGGTGTTCATCTGCATCCCGTTGCCGACATGTGTACAAAATTTAATTTGTCAAAATATTCATGCTTCTTGTGCATACTTATGTACTTGCTTTGCGTAGCTTCCTCTTTTCAGGAGTTACATCCCGTGTACAAAAACTCCGCCCATTCAGGGGCCCAATCAATGAAAATATGCTATTCAGTATTTGATGCCTGTTCTTTACTGTTTTGTGCATGATAAAACGCCTAAGTTTGATGAAACTAGCATGAGTATAACATCATTGGCCCTTGCCAACAATTGTTAAAGCTTTGAATTGACTGAAAATAACGTCACTAACCTGAATCGATTTGATTGCATAGGCTTGTCGTGTCTTGTTTGTGTTGTTGCAGGTTTCATAACCACACGAGGAAAATGGTCAAAAGATTGCGGTAACGAAAGACTTGATCCCCACGCAGGTCATGCATGTTCTTCCTGAAGAAGGATAGAATTTCCCAGCTAGCCGTAGCTTATCCAAAGGACGTGCTCCAGAAAAGTTATTCGTCCTCAACAGAGTTTGGCGATTCCAAGATCGTGAGGCTGTATTCAGACAGGTTCATCTTTCCCTGCAGGGTCAGGCACTCCCCCCAGTGGAGTCAGTTAATTTTCCCCAAGAGAATCATCCCATCCCCAGCGGAATTCTCTTTGCAAGTGTTTTCATTCCTTCCAGTGGAATTCGAAGATTAAGACTCTCCCAAGCAGAGTTGATGGTGGGTCCTGTCATTTATTTTGTCAGAGATACTGGTGACATCAGTTCACGTTCCAGCAGAGAAGTCCAATCATACTTGGCATACCTGCTATTCCTCAGCAAAGTCATTTTCCCCAGCAGGGGTTTACCTCAAAGGGGTATTTGGTTCAAGCTCCCAACTTCCCAGCAGGGTCGACTTCACCCTCCCGGCATTTATTTTGCTGGAATAATTCTGTAGCATCTGGCTATTCCCAGCGGAGTCGGCATTATCCTTCCAGCATTTATTTTGCTGAAGCAGTTTCTGTACTCTAGCAGTTCAGGTGGAGAGGGCCCTTGCTCAAATGAATTACTAAACAATCAAGATTTCGGTATGAGACATCCAATGATAATGTCAGTTTCGGCGGTATTCCCCCACAGGGTCAGCATGATGAGATTCTCTTTGTCTCTAACAGAGTCGTTTATGCAAATGTCTCTTATTTTCCCCACCAGAGTTGCCAGGATAAATGTCTCCTTATCCCCAAGCAGAGTTTGTTTGTCATCAACAGGTTCCAGGAGTCAGAATTTCAGAGGCCACCGCCGGTTATCAGAGCAGGCGTCCGATAGTTGGTTTCCAGTCATCCCCAGTAGAGTTCATCTCAAAGTCGCTGTTACGTCAGTGCGAAGGAGTTTTGTGGGTGAGGATCATTGAAGAACTAAGTCCTGACGCGGACAATTTATTCCTATATTGACGGGATTTCTTTAGAAGTGGGCGTCCTAACGTGGACAGGTTTATTTCCCTGGATTGGTGAGGTGTGTTAGTCCTATCGTGGGCAGATTCGGTTTCTCGAAATTAGTGGAATAGGGAAGTCATGACGTTGACAAAAGTGATTACTCTTTGTATTGGTGTCCTGACGCGGACAGATCAGACGAGGGTGTAAGTCCTTACGTGGACAAGTCTTATTTCCTCAGCGAGTCGAAGACGCCTGAGTCCTAACGTGGACAAATCAAGACGAGATCAGTGTCCTGACATGGACAAATCAAAGAAATTATTATTCCTAACGTGGAGAAGTGGGTCCTAACGTGGACGATGTAGTCCTTACGCGGACGTATCAGAAGAGGATTCCTTACGTGGAAATGACAGCATTCCTGACGTGGAAAGAGTGAAGTCCTTACGCGGACAGGTTAAGATGGCATTCCTTACGCGAAAAAAATGAGTCCTTACGCGGACATATCAAGAAAGAGTTGGTATTCCTTACGTGGAAAGATTAGAGTCCTTACGCGGACATATCAAGAGGAGATTCCTAACGTGGAAAGAAGGTAGATTCCTGACGTGGAAAGAAAGAGATTATTCCTGACGTGGAAGAGTTTAGTCCTGACGCGGACAGATCAAAGAAGATATTCCTAACGTGGAAGAAGAAGTTTATTCCTTACGCGGAGAAATTGAGGTCCTTACGTGGACAGATGCAAGAAAAGTGGAGTCCTGACGTGGACAGGTTCAGAACCAAAGTTGGATTCCTTACGTGGAAAGATTGGAGTCCTGACGCGGACATGTCAAGTGGTATTGGAGTCCTTACGTGGACAGATCGATATAGTTCTCCTTACGCGGAAAGAAGATTGATTCCTGACGTGGAAAGATGAAAGGGTTAGTCCTGACATGGACAGATACAGAAGAAATGATTCCTAGCGTGGACAAGTGTTACTCCTAACGTGGAAGAAGGTTATTCCTAACGTGGACGATTCAGTTTATGGAAATGCAGACAAATTATCCCCAGCGGAGTTGCCGAGATTTTCTGGGTTAACAGCAAATGGAGTCCTAACGTGGACAGGTTCTAGTTGAGATTTCTTCGTATTGACGACAGACAGAGTCCTAACGTGGACAAGCAAGCAATCTGTTATGACAGAATCCTCTTCAGAACGATGAAGACAATCCCCATCACAGTCGCACGAGATCAATGGGTTGCTGTAACAGTCAGATTCAGCTGATGAATATCGTTCCCCAAGCAGGAGCGCAATTTAGTTTTGCGGTTGGCAAATTTCTGGTTTCACTAGTATTCAACCGTCTCGTACCGCGAATGTCTGAAGGCTCCGGGCTCTTCACCCAATCGGGTCCAAGTCGCTTGAATAGGGGCAGCTGTTGCACCCTAAAATTTGCCCAACCTTATTCACTTGGTTTATGTTTCAATGTCATTAGCATTTGCATATAGAGTCATGTACATAGACTAACCATCTGCATAGCATAAGCATAGCAAGTCATTCAACAGGGGACCAATCATTATTTTCATCTCTAGAAGCCTATCAAGAGGTTATTATCCCAATTCAATCCCATTCAAGTCATCGGGAAAGAATTTGAAAGCAAAGAGTTCAACAGATCAAGCCTTGAGTCCATCTCCTAGCTGAGGGTATCTGAGGATCAACAAGAGGGTTGTGAGCTGTGAGTTGAAGGCATGGAGAGTATCTAGACATTATGAGAGACTTAGAAAGTCATTTGGAGAAGGAGACAAGTCATTGATGAGAGCACAAGAGCTATAGCTGAAGGCAGTCAACTAGGGTTTCATCTGGGTCAACCCTAGGTCAATCCTAGGTCAATTGACTGATTTAAAGGGCATTCAAGTCTATTGGAGAGATGTGGGGTTCATCATTGAACATATGAAGAAGGATATGGAGATATGACAAGGAGAATTCAAGAGAAATCAAGGAGAAGAGGAGTTACTAAATTAGGGTTTCTCTGTAAAATCCCCTAGTTTAGGTCAAATTTCCAAGCAAGATAAGTCAAAATGCTAGCTTCAAATGGCTTCTTGGCCAACATGAAACTTGTAGAGGATCTCAAGACCTTTAATTTGAGTGGTGGAAGACATCAAGGAGATTTATAGAACTCAAGTTATGGTCCTTTCAAGTTACAGGTCATCTGAGGTATCTGAATTTTTGTCTGTGAAAGTGACTTGACTTCCAAGCAATTTTTACCCCTCAAGGAGATTTCAAATGAATTCTTGGTCAACATAAGAATTGTTCCTAATTGTCTTAGCTTTCTATAATGGTATGGCATGCCTTCATATGATGTGGAGAACTCAACTTATGGTCTTGGCAAGCAAAGGGTATTTTGGGCATTTGTGAATTACAGGTCATTTTAACCTATGTCCAAAACTCATACAAGGAGGCCTCAAATGGAAAAACTTACAACATAAAACTTGCTCCAAATGGGATTTTAAGTCTAGAAAGAAGGTCACAAATTATTGGAGAAGCTCATAACATGAAGTTGCATAATTGGTCAAAATTTGAACTAAAATGGCTTATAATTCAAAGAAATTCAAAGTGAAAAATGGTTTGGGAGATTTATGAGTCCAAATGGAGACTTCCAATATATGATTTTGAATGGAAAAGCAATTCTAAGAACAATGGTTCAAACACTTTTTTGAGTTTAGAAGGAAAAAAGAAAGTTATCTTTGGTTACTTGTAATTGAAGAAACATGACCAAAATGGATCAAAGTTGGAAAGCAAGGGAATGTGTAAGATGGATCTAGAATGTTCATATGAGGTCTATATATTCATGAAATGAGGATTGATCAAGGGTTGGCTTCATTTTCACCAAGAATTTCACAAACTTTCTCATTCTTTTTCATTGAAGTTTCATTCCAATTCCTCAAATTCTTCACCAATTATCATCAAAATCAACTTCATTCTATTGATTCATCATCATAGAGTAGAATTCAATCAAGAACAAGGTGGTTAGAATCCATTTTCGAGCACTTTCTTCAAGAACATCAAAATTGAAGTTTCCATTGGACAGCACAATTCAAGCCAGGAATCATCAAAGTATTGCATACAGAATCAATCCCTGAGTTAATTGATCAAGATCCAAGCCTTGGAAGCCTCAGATCCTCAATCTTCCATAGCTGTTTGCAAGCTTTTGCACCAGGTATGTTTTCATTCACACAGCTTGATCTAGTTGGTTTAACATGTTGTTGTTAGTTTAGATATGATCTAGGTGGTTAGTAGAGTAATTAGGATGAATTTGAGGCTGAATAGAGACCATTGTTAACAGGTGGTAGAAACTGTTAGGGTTTGAAACTTGTAGTAGAATGCATTAGGATCTTAGCTTGATAGCGCAGGTTAATCACCATGATGCATAGAGCAGATTAGGATAGGTTTGATGGAGAATGGTGATGGTGAGTTGCAGAGTGCTTTCATGGAGTCAGAAGTTGTTGCTATCGGGTTTGTTGATGTGTTGAGTTTCAAAGTAAATTAGGACCATAGGATTGTAGAGGGAAGAATTCTGAGCATCTTTCATGTTTATAGCGTGTTGATTCATTGCATGTAGAATGAGAACAGAGGGATGGAAGTTTGCTCGTGCATGGTGGCCATGGAGTCCAAACCCTAATTCAGTTGATCCAAGGAAGGAGACGAAATCATGGCCGTTTATTTGGTGTTAGACCTTTGACTAAGAGAGTGATCAGATGGCTCTTATTTGATCTGATTTTTGGAGGGAAGTGAGTTGGTGCCAAAACGCACCGTTTCATTAATTGAAACGGGCGGGCCTGAATGAGATTGATATCACCACCCCCAGGTTTAAGCCCATTTCCAATTTGCACGTGATTTCCCTTCTATTCTCACCCCCAGCTTGTATGGTATTCTGAGCTAGTTTTCTGGGCCTTAATCAATGTGCTACGCGCACCCCCTGGTTGCTGGCCCATCCTGATTTTCACTGAATGCGCCTACTATTCTAACCCCCCTCCCTCATTTTAATTCAATTTAATTTCTTAATTCACTTTAATTTTTACCAATTTTCATAAATTCATAACAAATTCATAAAAAATCATTTTCACTTCATTCTTTTTACATCATTTACTTTAGGATGTGTAGAAAATTATAGAAAAATAAAATTTCATTTTTATTTTTATTTGATATTTTTTTCATATTTTCTAAATAAATGTCATTTTACATAGATTCATTTCATGCATGGTTTTGCTAATTTTTGTTCTATTACATGCTTTAATATTTTTTGTTCATTCTTTTTATATTGTTTAGATTAGATATTGGACTTGTAGATTCAATTTAGTTCCCATTTTTAGGGATTAATTTTAGGTGATTAAAATAGGTTTGAACATCATGAACAAATTAGGGTTTTTTTTAGGTGATGACTTAAGAGAATCAATTCATTTCCCTTAGGACTTAGGGTTTGAATAGACTAGTTATGGGACTATAGGGGCTATGGGTAGTTATTAGATCCCCTTAGAAAAAGTCAGGATTCCCCTACTGCTATTAATACTGTCTGTATATCTGATTGACTGGTGTGGTGTGCCCTCTGGGGATTATTGCTTGCTTGCTTGGGTATTGGGTTTGTCTGGGAACCTGGGGAAGCTGAAGACTTGTGAAGATGAAGACCATTGGAGATTCAAAGATTGAAGATCAACTGCCAGAGTTGAGGAGAAGATTCTTGCTAGCAGATGCTGAGGAACTAGGGTTTAGGAGCTAGGCAGAGCTCTAGGTTAGAAAGTTTGTTTCTCAAACATGGATTGCCTTGTCTGCATCCATTCTTCTCTGTGATTCAGAGTCTCTCTAAGACACTCACCCCCTTCCTTTGGAAGGCTTGGTGATAGTGTCTAAGAGATAGAACTCTTGAGAGAAAATGTCTTTTGCGTTAGAAGCAGTCTGTTCACCACCTTTGGTAGTCAACTGATTGCTTAACACCCAATCCACTCTTGTGACTGATCCCTCATCCTGGAGGTTTGAGCTTGAAGAAAAGCCATTGCAGATGGAAGAATGATGATCAAAGCCCTTGCCTAAAGGTCATGGAGATGGAGACTGATGCTTGTTGAAGCCTGTAGCTGATTGGAGATTACTTGAAGCCAGATGTTGATTCAGAGCTGCTGATGCTGTTTCTTTTGCTGTTGTATTTTATTGCTGATGTATTGATTGGTTTTCTGGACTGTATTGTTTGCTGTCTACCCTGCTGGGTTGAAAGTGAAGTCTGTTCACTTTTGCCTATTGTTTTCTAGGTTCGAGGTTGAGTGGGACTCCCTTGCCTCGCTTGTACTGTTGCATCCATGCATTTTACTGCTTTACTGTATATATCTGGTATTGTTTCTGTTTCTGCCTATCCCGTAGGATCTCTGTTTCTCTCTGTGCAAGAGAGGAGCATGATAGACACTAGGTCCTGACCCATGCATGATAACATTAGGTTAGTTTGTTTCCCTTTCGCAACCACAGGTTAGAGTTCTGTCTCTTCTCCCTCAAAACAAACAGAAAAATACAATAAAATTTCAAATACAATAAAAGACACTTCTTCCGTAAAAAAAAACGTGAACTCATCGAGACGTCATTTTTGTCCGCCGGGACTGCTAATAAAAAAAAACCTTTTTCAGAAGGAATAAAAGCAACCAAGATAAGCCTGTGTCGTACGTGGCCCGAACTACGTTTGCTCTGATCTTCCATGTTGTGTGGAAGTACGTAGGCATAGGATGCGATATCCTAGCGAGCAACCTTCCCCTCCTTTCCCGTAGGTAGGCGAACTACGTTGACTCTGATTTCTCGTTCCAGGCGAGAATACGTAGGCATAAAGTGCGATACTTTGCCGAGTCATTTTTATTTTCATTTTATTTTCTTTTTAACCCTCGACCCATAGTTTAGATAGAATAACAATCCATACCCGAAAACAAGCGTGGATCCCGTCGAGTACGACGGACGTGAGGGGTGCTAATACCTTCCCCTTGCGTAACCGACTCCCGAACCCAGGTTTTGGTTGCGACGACCATACCTTTCCCGTGTTGTGCGAGGTTTACTCTGAGCGTTTCCTTTCCCTCCCGTGGGATAAATAACGCACGGTGGCGACTCTTCTGTTCAGCCGGCGCCGATTTTCGCAGTAGCGACAGTATGGACCAAGTCAATGCGAAGTTTGACCAACTAAGCCAAAAGATCGATAACTTGGCCATAACACCTGCAGCCACCGTGGCTGCAGTAACACCTAACTGTGAGTTATGTGGAGTCCCAGGACACGAAGTCTCTGATTGTCAACTATTGGCAGGAACTCCCACTGATCAAGTGAATTATGCTCAAGGAAACCCTTACTCAAACACATACAACCCAGGTTGGAAGAATCATCCGAATTTCTCCTATAAGAATAACAATGCTTATTACGCACCAGGTCAAGCACCAGCTACATCACCAGGATATCAAAAGACTGCTCCTAATATCCCTAGAAAATCGAACCTTGAATTGATGATGGAGAGCTTTATAGCTAGCCAATCTCAGACAAACAAGGACTTCTTAAACCAAAACATTCACACTAGTGAGCAGATTAAACAATTAGTGAGCAAAGTAGATGCATTAGCTACACATAACAAAATGCTTGAAACTCAGATTTCACAAGTAGCTCAACAACAAGCGCCTACTGCTGCACCAGCTGGAGTATTCCCTGGACAACCTCAACCTAACCCGAAAGGACATGCTAACGCCGTAATATTAAGAAGTGGCAAGGAACTTGACGGACCTACCGATCCAAGACTTGACAATCCAGCCATGTACCAAAAACCGGATAAACCGACTGAAGTGGTGAATGATCCAGAAGAAAAGGAAGATGAAAGTCAAGAGGTAGTGGAGAAAGAACAACCTTATGTGCCTCCACCACCCTATAAACCACCAATTCCGTACCCTCAAAGACTAATAAGTTCCAAGACGACGGGTCAATTTAAGAAATTTGTCGAACTTCTGAAACAGTTGAATATTACTATTCCGTTTACAGAAGCAATTACCCAAATACCCTCGTATGCCAAGTTTTTAAAAGAAATCTTATCCAATAAGAAAAAGATAGAGGATAACGGAACAGTTACACTTACTGCCGAGTGTAGCGCCATAATTCAAAATAATATGCCTCCTAAGCTAAAAGATCCAGGAAGTTTCTCTATACCCTGTGTAATAGGAAAATTCGTCATTGACAAAGCTCTATGCGATTTAGGAGCCAGTATCAGTGTTATGCCCTTAACGATTTGCAAAAGGCTAGACATGGGAGACCTAAGACCAACTAAAATGTCTGTTCAACTAGCCGATCGCTCTGTTAAATATCCTGTAGGCATACTAGAAAACGTCCCAGTACGTATAGGACAATTCTACATTCCTACTGATTTTATAATCATGGACATCTCTGAAGACTCCACTACACCTATCATACTAGGAAGACCATTCTTAGCTACCGCCGGAGCTATAATAGACGTAAAAAGAGGAAAGCTAACCTTTGAAGTAGGTGAAGAGAAAGTCGAATTTGTTTTAACACAATTCTTACAATCACCAGCTATAGAGGATACATGCTATCTAATGGACGTAATTGACGAATGTGTAAGAGAAATGGAACTGGAAGAGACCACTTATTCTGAAATAATGAAAATTCAAATCCCTCCAATTCTCGAAGATGATAATTGGCAAAAACCGTATCAGGATGATAGTCTAAGCGAAAGTTTAGCACTTACACCGGATCCCATGCCAAGTAAAGATAAACCTACATTAGGATTAAAAACTTTACCTAATAACCTAAGGTACGAATTCTTAGACGTTGAATGTAAAAGACCAGTTATAGTGAATTCCAGTTTAGGAACCATAGAAACAAAGAAACTTTTAGATGTCTTGAAGAAATATCCAACTGCATTAGGATATAACATATCTGATCTCAAAGGAATATGTCCTTCAGTTTGCATGCATCGCATTCTGCTTGAAGAAGATTGCAGAACCTCCAGAGAATCTCAGAGAAGAATTAACCCAACCCTTAGCACTGTAGTAAAGGAAGAAGTCAAGAAATTATTAGATGCCGGGATAATATATCCAATCTCTGATAGTGAATGGGTTAGTCCAATACATGTAGTGCCAAAGAAAGGAGGTATCACTGTTGTGAAAAACGCTCAAGGCGAATCGATATCGCAAAGAGTAGTGACGAGATATAGAGTGTGCATAGATTATCGTAAACTAAACAAAGCCACTCGAAAAGATCATTTCCCACTACCTTTCATAGATCAAATGTTAGAACGATTAGCCAAGCATTCTTACTTCTGTTATCTTGACGGTTACTCAGGATTTTTCCAAATCCCTATCCATCCTGATGATCAAGAGAAGACTACATTCACATGTCCTTATGGAACATTCGCTTATAGGCGAATGCCCTTTGGATTATGCAACGCTCCTGCAACCTTTCAAAGATGTATGATGTCAATCTTCGCAGATTTTATAGACAACATCATGGAAGTGTTCATGGACGACTTCTCTGTATGCGGGCAAAGCTTTGAAGGATGTTTATCGAACTTGGAAATGGTGTTAGAAAGATGTGTAAAAGTGAATCTCGTGCTTAACTGGGAGAAATGTCATTTTATGGTCAACGAAGGAATAGTATTAGGTCATGTAATATCAGACAAGGGAATTGAAGTGGATAAAGCTAAGATCGAAGTAATAAAAGATCGTCAACCCCCTAAAACCGTTCGAGAAATACGAAGCTTTTTAGGACACGCCGGTTTTTACCGACGATTCATCAAAGATTTCTCGAAAATTACTAAACCTCTTACCGGTTTATTAATGAAAGACGCTGAGTTCATATTCAATGAAGATTGTCTTAAAGCATTCGAAACTCTAAAAACAGCCCTCATCACCGCACCAATCATGCAACCCCCTGACTGGAGATTACCTTTTGAAATCATGTGCGATGCGAGTGACTATGCTGTAGGCGCCGTCCTGGGTCAGAGAAAAGAAAAGAAACTCCATGCGATTTACTATGCCAGTAGAACCTTGGATTCTGCCCAGATGAACTACGCTACTACAGAAAAAGAATTGTTAGCCGTTGTCTTTGCGCTTGACAAATTCCGTTCTTACCTAGTTGGAGCGAAAATAATCATTTACACAGACCACGCTGCTATCCGATATCTATTAACTAAGAAGGATGCTAAGCCAAGACTCTTAAGATGGGTTTTACTCCTACAAGAGTTTGATCTAGAAATAAAAGACAAAAAAGGTACTGAAAACGTCGTAGCGGACCATTTATCTAGAATAGAAAGTATTAAACCCGAACAAGTGCCGATTAACGATGATTTTCCGTATGAACAGCTGATAGCACAAATAGGAAGCGACCTAGCGAAATTAGATATAAATGAACCAGAACCCATGGAAACATTACAGACAACTGTAGGACTGCCATGGTACGGTGACATTGTCAACTACCTAGCCGCAGGAGCTCTTCCACCAGATCTAACCTATCAGCAGAAAAAGAAATTCTTTCATAATCTGAAACATTACTATTGGGATGAACCATTACTGTTCAAACGAGGACCAGATGGAATCTTTCGCCGATGCATTCCCGAAGAAGAAATAGAAGATGTCATTACTCAATGTCATTCATCTCCTTATGGTGGACATGCAAGCACTTCCAAGACTTGTGCAAAAATCTTGCAAGCCGGCTTATACTGGCCTAATCTATGGAAGGATGTCCATATCGCTGTTATAAGTTACGATCGGTGTCAACGCACCAGCAATATTTCAAGAAGAGATGAAATGCCCCAAAAGGGAATTTTGGAAGTAGAAATCTTCGACGTCTGGGGAATAGATTTCATGGGACCATTCCCATCATCTTTCGGTAATAATTACATACTCGTAGCTGTTGACTATGTCTCGAAATGGATCGAAGCCATAGCTTCTCCTACAAACGATGCACGAGTAGTAATAAAGCTTTTCAAAAACATAATCTTTCCCAGATTTGGTGTACCTCGACTCGTCATAAGTGACGGTGGCTCGCACTTCATTTCAAAAATCTTTGACAAATTACTATCTAAGTATGGAGTGAGACACCGTGTGGCTACACCATATCACCCACAAACAAGTGGACAGGTCGAAGTCTCAAACAGAGAGATTAAACAAATCTTAGAAAAGACTGTCGCCATATCTCGGAAAGATTGGTCATCTAAACTTAATGAAGCTCTATGGGCTTATAGGACCGCTTACAAGACTCCCATAGGTACTACACCTTTCAAACTAGTTTATGGAAAATCTTGTCACCTCCCAGTAGAACTAGAACACAAGGCTTATTGGGCGATCAGAACTCTCAATATGAACTATAATGCTGCAGGAGAAAAGCGAATCCTAGACATTAACGAATTAGAAGAATTAAGGTTAGATGCATATGAAAATGCTAAGCTATATAAGGAAAGAACCAAGCGATGGCATGATAAACGCCTATCTAAGAAAGAATTCAGTGTGGGAGACGTTGTACTCCTCTTTAATTCAAGACTTAGGCTCTTTCCTGGAAAATTAAAGTCTAGATGGTCAGGACCCTTTGATATAACTAAAGTATTTCCAAGTGGAGCAATAGAAATCAAGGGTAGGAACAATGAACCATTCATAGTAAACGGACAGCGCCTAAAACATTATCATAAAGTTGAAAATAGAGACTATACGAATGATCTAAAACTTTTGAATTTGTCCACTAATTCCCCTGATTAGTCTAAACCTCAGCGTTACGTCAGGCTTTTGACAATAAAAACAGCGCTTAGTGGGAGGCAACCCATTTACTTATTTACCTATTTTAAACTATTCTTTTCTTTTTTTTTGAGCATTTTTAATTATCGTTATTACTATTTGTTTAAATTGTTTTGTTAGTTTTATTCTACATTACTATTATCGCCATTACATTTTAGCATTTCATTTTCTTATTTTTATCCTAAATCACTTTTTACAGATTTTCTAAAGTCTTTTCCACTGATTTGTTTCCACCGTATTTTCACTGACCATGGCTAACCAACCAATTAACTATATGGAAACCAAATTTAGAGGTAGGAACCAGAGAATAAAGTTCGAAGAGTTATCACAGAGGCAAATGGATTTGACCCTGTACCCAAATGATAGGACTATGGAAACCTTAGGTATACATGATAGTGTCATGTACTTGTTCAACCGACTCGGATGGGAGAATGTAATGATCCAACACAAGTTTGCGACTTACCGTGAGCTCACCCTTGAGTTCCTTAGTTCCCTACTTTACCTACCTGAGCGCGGTTTTGGGTCTAGAAAAGGATTCATTAGTTTCCGCCTATTTGGAATAGAATACGACTTTAACCATAAAGAACTAGCTGACCTGTTAGGATTCCCTAGTGGACCTTTTGCCTTTACTACCACACAGGTAGAATTGATGGATGTGGAGCTAGATTTCTTTTGGGGAACTCTGACCGGAAACTACCACCCTGAACCAAATGACATGAACAATGATGAGATCCATAACCCTGCTCTCCGTTACTTCCACAAATTCCTCGCCCATACCTTCTTTGGAAAAGAAGAAAACATTACCGGAGTCTCTAAGGATGAATTATTTATTATGTCATGTTTCAATACTGGACAGTGTGTTAATGGTGTACCTTTCATGATGAAAACCTTCACCCGCATCCAAGAAGAACCTGAATTACCTATAGTGGTAGGAGGTCTTGTAACCATGATTGCTGATGCCTTAGGACTTAGGTACCAACTGGACAGGTGCACCCGTCTGGGAACCATACGCCTGATGAATCTTAAATTCTGCTTCAATAGACATATCATAAGGAATTTAGGACGCCCACCTTTTGAGTACCTGATCCGGAACAAAGTAGTCACCCTGTTCACATTGCCCGATCATGCTAAAGTAAGTGTTCATAATAAGGATAATTGGCTTTATGAGTTAAACCCACCTGATTATCCAGCCACTCCTGAAACACCTCAGTCTCACAGGATAACAGATGATATAATGACCGCTATTGAAACTGACCCCGAGACACCTCCTGGATACCATGACATTGACCCAACTGACAAAGTTCATGAAACCCCTGGAGCGAATCACGGAGAGTACGCTAACAACTTGCAGAACATCATGCACACTCTCAATGCCTATCAAACTGACATTAATCTATTCAGAGAAGACATTAAGAGTGTGCGATTGGACATCGTGGGATTGACTGACATGGCCTGCGAACAATTCTATCATCTGGACTCCGCCATCGAAGACCTGAAGAAACGCCTTTGAACCGGCTATCAGTGATTTAGTTTATTAATTTTTCTCATTATTTTTTATCATTATTTTCATTTCCAGTTAAATTTATCTTTCGCAACGATTTCATAACATAATTTGAGTTGATGTAATTTCAATTTTTCTTTATGCCATGCACTTTTTATTTCAATTATTCCTTCATTTTTCGCAGCTTATATAATTTTTCTACTTTTTTCTATACACTGTGTGACCATATACTTATGATTACATTATTTTATCTTAGGTTCGTATACTATTGTGTTGCAAACGATATATAATATGGTGTGTGTTAATATAAGTGCTACTAAATAAAATAAATTATTATTAATTTATAAATAACGTGAGACAATGTTTCTTTTTTGGGAATTATTCAGCACAACACACCCTCACGGTCGTCACACCCCACTTACGATCGTGACGTGCTCATTTAGCGTGTCACGACCGTCACGCCTATATCACGACCGTGACGACCTCTATTACAGAGATCGTGAGAAACAGAACTGTTTCTCATCGTGTCCACTCTTCTTCTCCATCCATAACCTACCCAAAACATTACGCACTCATTCCAAAACCGCCATAACCTCTCCACTACCCCATTAATCCACCATTACCATCAACCAATTCATTTCAACTGTTCCGTATTTAACCCGAACATCAATCTCCCTCATTCTACCACTCTTCTCCCAAAACCTCACAAAATCCTTCCACCCTCACTCTTCACTCTTGCATGTTATGGATTCCATCATTTTCAGAGAAGGAGAAGCCGGAGTAACCCAGAGAGACCGTTTCATCCGCTTCCAGAACCGCGGTCTGCAACCCACCCGGTACATTGCCACTGACTGTCTGCAAGAACTCGGTATGCTGTCCAGTGTTCAAAGCCTACTGCAAAAGGTCGGCCTGTGGGACCTCTGTCGTCAGCCACAGCCTACTTTCGAACTTCTGACGCTGGAGTTCCTCAGCTCTTACAGCTACATCACCCCTCCCGGTTCTCAGAGTCAGCTTACCGGCAGCGTAACATTCAGACTGCTTGGCCGGGAGTTCAACCTCACACAAACCAGGATCGCCGAGCTGTTAGGTTTCGAGCACGGCACCGAAGCCCACCGTCGCGTGCCCGACAATTTCAGTGAACAAGCATTCACCCTGTGGCACGACCTTACCAACACCCGTGCGACCACCTTCCAGAGCCTCAACGCCACACACATCCACAACCCGGCTATCCCTACTTTCACCGGGTCATCTGCAACACAATCTTTGCTAGAGAGAGCAACCACAAGCTCAACTCCAAGGAGCTGCTGTTCTTATACTGTGCCCTTCATGACGAGCCAATCAACGCTGCCCCCTTTATGCTCTACCACATCCAGGCAATTGCGCACCGAGGCTCCTCCCCGTTCTTCATTGGCGGCATTGTCACCACCCTCGCCATTCAGTTGGGGCTTGGTGACGCGCTCGCCAATCAGCCGCACCTCGCCGCCGATTTCCTGACCATGAGCTACTGCCGGTCCGCCCACCTGATCGCGCAGCGAGAGGATGGCAGGTACAGCCCTGTTGTCAATGGCACCATTTTCCACCACATCACTCTGCCATCCCGCACCCGCATCGACCCATCAAACCGAGCCAACTGGCTCTTTGCCTTACCAGCTGCTGCGGATCACGCCCCGGTACATGATGATCAGCCAGACGCTCCAGAGGACGAGATGCAGGACGCTATGGACGCAGCCGAGCCTGTCCAGGACATCCCCGAGACATCTACCCGACAGCCCCCCGCTCCCGCCGTCACACTTGAGGAGGTCCTACTTGCGATTCATCAGCAGAACCTGATGAACGCCGCACTAGAGCGTCGGCAGAAGGCACAGTATGACGCTCTGCTCGGCACCATTGCTGCCAACCAGGAGGCCACTAATAAGCGGTTTGGAGAACTTTTCGGCGAGCTCGAGGCGCTCCGCATCAGCATTACTGCTACCTCCGGCACCGGCCCTGATCCCGACGCGACTCCCTCCAGACGCCGCTCTCGCACCAGAGGCCGAGCCCGCGGTCCTCAGCAGCAGTAGTTTACTTTTATGTTGTTTTTCATTTTTAGCCTTGTACTGTATTTGTACCGCATTTATATCACAACATTGAGGGCAATGTCTGATATAGTGTGGGAGAGGTACTTTTCATTTCAGTGTACTTTCAATTCCGTTGTATTCCTTTTAGCAAATCAATGAAATGAGCAAATCTGTGCGTTATTTTCTTTAATATCGAGCTTTCCCCGATTATTAAGCCATACTAGAAAAATCTTTAATTACTCGCATTACCCGACTTACCACCGAATGGTTCGTAATTACGAAGCCGGGAACGATTAAACAAGACCAATACAATCTTGACATCTTCGACCCCCTGCTTAAGAAATTCCATCCCGATCACCATTGCGAGTGCACCTTTAGTTTCAGTTCAAAAGTAACCCCCAGTAGTTTATACTAGCAGTCAGCACCGTCTGAACACAAACCACGTGGGGAGCCGATGAATATAAGCATTTGACGCCTAATCAATAATGATCCTTCGTATCTCAATGCAAAATGAAAAGAGATTGCACCAAAGTACACGGTCGCAGATAAGAAACGAGAAATATGAGAAGGACTCCGTTTCGGGTTGGTTCAGAGGTACTGGTTCTGAACTCGGTAGGGCGTGCTACGGCTCGATCCCCCACAACCTCCGCATCGGATAAAACATGAAGGGTTACCACACTCGTGTACCAGACCCCGTGCTAAAAAAGGAACAAAATCGCTAACCGGCTACTCCACTACGTGCGTGCGAAGGCAAAGGGCTTAATGTGACTGCGCTAGAACGAAACCGGGTGAAATAAGATCGAAAAACTCTAGGCGAAATCGTAATGTGATTGCCGATTGTTTCGCTTGACGGGAAGTCGACGACATAGCTTGTTGCTTGTGTCATTAGTGTATCGGTAGTGTTCTATCAAAGTACCGGACTATCCGACAAAACGATCCACCGGACGGTTTGTTATGAGTATGCGCGAATAAAATCTTGTCCGCCGATTTTCAACCGACTATTTGCTTGAGGACAAGCAAAGGTTTAAGTTTGGGGAAGTTTGATGACGAGAAAACGCATCGATTATATCGCTAGATTTCATTGACGTTTTATCGCGCATTCACCGTTTTAACGCTCGATTTCTCGAGTTTTTCTTACTATTTTGCAGGTACATCGTTATGTGAGGCCAAATCATGAATTAAGAAGAAAAGAACGAAAGAAACCACAAGAAATGAAGCAAGACAGAATCCTGCAAAAAGTCTGCAAAAAGTCTGCATAATTTGTTACGGCCACGGTCGTTACAAGGGTGTCACGACCGTGACACCTTACTTTGGGCCATCACGACCGTGAGGAAGTAATCACGACCGTGACACTTGAAATCATCAAATAACGAGCGTGAAGACCTTGTCACGCCCGTGACAAGGATATAACTTGATTTTGACTCAGACTACGTCAAGCCACCACTGAAGACCAATCCTCCTAGTAATTCTCCTCAAGGCAGCACGTGAGGACGACTTCTCCCATTTTCTGCTGCCACTTTCCAACATTTTCTCAACCACTCCAGCAAAGCCCAAGAAGCAAAAGACCAAGGCACCAGCCCATTGGAAGCTCTATAAATAGGACCAGCTCAGGAGAACTCAGGGGAGACTTCATTATCCAAATTTCCTGCGGAAGCTCTGCCGAATTACCTTACCACTAGAATTATTATTCCAGCATTATTTTATTTCCCGTCTTGTTTTATTTGTATCCAAACCAACCGTGTAACAATTTCCAACATTAGGGAATTGTTATACTTTTATTTGTTTCCAACCTTCAGCATTCGTTTTAATTTTTATTTCCGCCTACTCCAAGCCTTCCGGTCTGTGGAAGAAGGAGTCTACTCAGATATTTGTTAATCAGGTTTTTCAATTATTGCAATTTAATTTACTTATAATGTCTATTTATTTTTCTGGCATTAGTAAGTCATTATTTAACTCTGTGTCTGATTTAACCTCGATGAGTAGCTAAATACCTTAGGGCGGTATGTAGTTATAACCAACTTAACCGGTAAAATATAACCATGGGCTAAAATAATTAATCACTTAACATTCTGGCTGATGCTTTTTAATTGAATTCGACCTTTTCGTTACGAGAGTAAGAAAAGGGTATTAGGTTGGGTCAAGACCACGAGAGTGTGAGATTTTAACCAGATAGCTAAAGTTAGGCATTTAAATTAAATACAGCGAGAGCGCTTTAAGATAAATTAGAATTATTTAGTTTCCAAAAATTACCTCTAAACACTTATGGGCTAGCGAGAGCAGGCATAGGGCTTTAGGGATAAGATCTGATTCAAGACCACGAGAGTGTGAGCTGAGGGTATTTAAACTAGTAATCTCTACCGAATAGATTAAGTGAACATCTTTATAAGCCTAGGTTAGATTGACCCACCTAAGTTAGTATAATTACATACCGACCGTCTTAGTATTATTTTATTAAAAACTTAAATTTAATTCCGCCTTCAATAGTCTTAGAAAACCAACAACAATCGTGACAACTATTCGCCTTAGCTAAACTAGAAGTTCATCTAGCACTAAGTAACGATAGAATCCCTGTGGATCGATAATCTTAAATATTACTTCGATAGGCTGTGCACTTGCAGTAAGATACCGCTAGACGCATAAGTAGACACGTCTTTAGCCCATCACCCACTGCATCCAATGGTCATCGTTTCATTCTGGTAGCTATCGACTACTTCACCAAATGGGTGGAGGCAGCCTCGCACGCTAATGTGACCAAGCAGGTGGTAGCTAAATTCATAAAGAGGGACATCATCTGTCGTTACGGGGTTCCCGAGCGGATCATTACTGATAATGGTTCGAATTTGAATAACAAGATGATGAAGGAGTTGTGCCAGAGCTTCAAGATTGAACACCACAACTCATCTCCTTACCGGCCGAAGATGAATGGCGCCGTCGAAGCTGCCAACAAGAACATAAAGAAGATTGTTCAGAAGATGGTTGTGACGTACAAAGATTGGCACGAGATGCTGTCGTTTGCCTTGCACGGTTATCGTACGACGGTGCGTACGTCGACCGGGGCAACTCCTTTCTCCTTGGTGTACGGTATGGAAGCTGTCCTACCGTTAGATGTGGAGATTCCTTCCTTGTGAGTTTTGGTTGATGTGAAGCTCGACGAGGCAGAATGGATTACGAATCGTTTGAACCAACTCAGCCTGATGGACGAGAAGAGGTTAGCATCAATTGCATTTGGTCGCCTGTACCAAAGCCGAATGAAGAAAGCTTATGATAAGAAGGTGCGTCCTAGAAGCTTTCAGACGGGTGATCTCGTCCTGAAGAAGATTCTTCCGCCACACTCCGATCACCGGGGCAAGTGGACTCCGAATTACAAAGGGCCGTATGTCGTCAGCAAGGTCTTCTCGGGAGGAGCTTTGTTGTTATCCACGATGGATGGTGAAGATTTTGCATCCCCGGTGAACGCGGACGCAGTTAAAAAATACTTTGCTTGAAAGAGACCCGCTGGACAAAAAAGAAAGAGTCCAGGAAAAAAAGGGGCATCCCGGCGAACCAAAAACAGAATAAAAGGTTCGGGCAAAAAATTAGGGATATATTGAAAAATGTACACCCGCGAAGTCGAAAACCTACACTGGGCGGCTTTGGCAAAAAAGGGTATCCCGGTGAACTGAAAACCCGTAAAGGGCGGTTCACGCAAAAGTTAGGGATTTGAATAAGCAAATGACTGCGTTCCACGTGTGGACTTTCATTGTTTAGTGGTTTGGAGGACCTGAGGGCCGTTTATCTGAATCAATCTCTTCCGAAGCTGAAGCGCCGGAGAAATATCGAAGTCGAGTGGGTCTTAGAGGGATCAACTCATAGTGTTCGTCTACGCCTCGTTGGCGACATTTGTATATAATGATGTATATTTATGTTTTATTTTTGCGCGGCTTCCTCATTCCAGGAGCTTGCCTCTGTTGTAAAACATTTCTTGCCCATTCAGGGGTTCACCATCAATAAAATGCATGTTATTCAGCAATTCTGCTTGCCTGTTTAACATTTATCTGTTTTGTTTGCGAATGAGAACGCCGATGTTTTTGATAAAATGCGCATACATAAACTTACTGGCCTAGGCCCATTGATTGTTGAAACAATTAATTACCCGAATTTTGTCACGAGATAATAACCTTGATAGGCCCCTTTAAGGAGGGTATCTTGTCTGTTTGTTTGTGTTGTTGCAGGTGTAGCACCTTCCAAACAGTGCGCCGTGCGCATCCCCGAAGCAGGGCGAGTCCCCCTTCTCCAGCAGAGTTCAGTGGTCTCTCCTCCGCAGAGTCTGAATGCGAGATAGTGAGCATTGACATGTCTCCCCAGGCAGAGATGATTCTCTTCCCCAAGCAGACGCATCCTGAAGGAACGTCACCTCATCAGCTGAGTCGAGGGCCAAAGCTCATCCCCCAGCACCGGGTCACAAGTGCAGATTTCGTAGAAAGGTTCGGGTGCCGAAGCTCGTTTTTCCCCAGTAAGGTCGCCAAAGCAGGTGCCTTCCCCAACACCAGGTCACAAGTGCAGGTCTCGTAGGAAGTTGTTCGTATGCCGAAGTATGCAGTAACTGATGGTGCCAGACTGAAGTCTCCAGCGGAATTGAGATTCCCCACCAGAGCCGTATCCTCTCCCGAAGTCGGATGATTCCCTCTTCCCCAGTAAAGTGTTGGAACAGCTGATGTTGAGATTCCCCTGCAGAGTTGTACTCTCCCTCGAAGTCAGATGATTCTTTCTTCCCCAGCGGAATTGAAATTCCTCATCAGAGTCGTACTCTCCCGTTAAAGTAGAATGATTTCTCCCCCCCCCCCCCCTGCTGAGTCCGCAAACCCCCAAGAAAGCCGAATCCTTGGAAGCAGTTGAGACCGTGAGTGGTTTTCCCTAGCAGAGCATTGAACAGCTGATGCTGTATTTCCCCAGAGTCGCACTCTCTCCAGCGAAGCAGAATGACTTCTCCTTCCTCAGCCGAGTTTGTAGATGTCCAAGAGAGCCAAGTCCTTGGAAGTTGATCAGATCATGATTGGTTTTTCCCCAGTGGAGTGTGGAGCAACTGAAGTTGTTTCCCCACAGAGTTGTTATCCCCAGAAGAGTAGCCGAGAAGGCCCCGCAGTTTATTCTCACGATTGACATCGCATTCCTTCAGCAGGTCCAAATTCTCGTAGAGCCTCGTTCCCCTGCGGCAGATCAACTGAAGTTGTTTTCCCTGCAGCAGTCAACCGAAGATCATTTCCCCAGACGGAGTCCAATTGATATTGGCATGTCCACGTTCTCCTCAGCAGGATGATTCCTCTATTTGAGTAGTTCTTTCTCCTTGACAGGAGGACTTCCCCCTCGGCATTTATTTTGCTGACGGGATCGCATCATTGTGCATGATTGCATAACATTTAGCATAAACACATAGCATTTCCATCGTGTGGGGCATGGCGCCGAAGCATATGCATCATAAACATGATCTAGGTTATCATCATTCTTATTTTACAGGTGTTCCGCCGAAGGATCAGTTGCTCAGGATGGTTCCTGATATTCTCTCCAACGAAGTCGCTCGCTCAAGATGATTTTTGAGATCCCCAGCGAAGTCTTCAGTTCAAGACGATTCTTGAATTCCTCAGCAGGGCCGTTTGCTGAAGGTGATTCTTAAGACCTCAGCGCAGTTTCCCGAGTTGTTTGCTTAGGACGATTCTTGAGTTCCCCAGTAGCGTCCCCAGCAAGAGTTGCCCAGGAGGATTCCTGGAATGCCCAGCAGAATAAAGTCTCCAGAAAGGTTATCAGTTCAGAATGATTCTTGAAGGTGCCCAACGGAGTTGTTTGTTCAAGATGATCCTTGAAGTCCTTAGCAGCGTGATATGTTTGCTCCAACGGTGATGTCTAATCTGAAGATTGATTTTGTAAACGCCTGAAGGCGATATCAGAAGGTTCCTGTGGATTCAGATTTCCTTGTTGGTGAATCAACGTTTGTCTGAAGACAAGGTTCAAAAGTTTGTAGATCCAGCTTTTGTATGCAAGGTGATCCGTGTTGGCCTGAAGACCAAGTCAGTTGTCTTGAGGTGAGGATTGATTGCGATCAAGTGAATAGTGTTTCTTCTGACTGAAGTCGAAGATGTTTCTCCAGCTGAAGCGGAGTTTTGCCTGAAGGCAAAGTGTTTGAATCCCCGTAGAGTCATGAATGGCTCAGGATACCACTTCTCTGACTGAAGTCATAGATTTCCCAAGCTGAAGCGAAGGTGCCTGAAGGCAAGGTTATCCCCAAGGTCATGAATGACCTAGGATTCATTTTTTCGGACTGAAGGCCGAAGTATATCCCTGACTGAAGTCACGGATACTCTATAGCAGAGGTGGAGTTGCCTGAAGGCGGATCCATGTATCCTTGGAGGCCAAGGGTCGTTTTCTTCAGACTAAAGTCGAAGATACCTCCTGCAGAGTTGCCATCCTTGAAGGCCAAGGATGCTTATCTTTAGAAATACTTGAAGATCTTTTCTAGCTGAAGCTGGAAGTGGCCAGGGGCCGGGGTTCCATATAGCTTTGATGTTGAAGTTCTATGGCAGGATCAGTATGCAGTAGTATGTGGATGTTCGTCATGGTTCTGAGGGAGAACCCCAGATTAGAGCGTGCTTGGCTAAGTCTCTCATTCCCAGCGGAGCAGTTTCAGATACGCGAGTGTACCTTTTGTTCCATTTACCAGGGGTGAACCCCAGGTCAGAATTGTTCAATGATTGTGTTCGACGGCGAGGTTGAATGTTTTGACGGCGAGGTCAGATCATGTTTGTGTTCGACGGCGAGGTTGGGTGTTTGGATTTGATGGCGAGGTCAGATTATGTTTGTTCGGCGGCGAGGTTGAATGTTTGTTTGACGGCGAGATCAGACTCTTTAAATCCCCAGTAGAGATGATGTTTGAACGGCGGCGATGTCGAGTGCCTCTCAGAGTGGTGTTTGATTGTCCGACGGCTATGTCAGATTTAGTTCTCCAGCGGCGATGTTGGGTGTTGTGGTTGTCTGAAGGCAATATCAGAAGAAGTTAACGTGGGTAACTGACGGCGATGCCAGATCGATATTTCTCCAGCTATTTGTTGAGCAGCTAGTGTTGCAGTATGCGAAGAGTTGTGCAGTTGGCAAATTTTCGGGTTTACCGGTATTCAACCGTCTCGCACCTTGATTGGCTGAGAGCCGTTCGCTTCTCACTCAGTCAGGTTCAAGCCGTTTGAATAGGGGCAGCTGTTGCACCCCAAAATTTGACGAACAATTATTTATCCATCAAGTGTTTGAAAGTTGATACCTTCATCAGAAAGTTCAAGAGATCCTCAGAGGGATTAGTTGAAACCAAGGTTGTGTGCTTCATAGCTTGAGAGTTGTGGGGGCTCCTCAGATGATTCTAAGACTTTGAGAATGAATTTGATGCTTTGAGAAAGCCTATGAGATGTCTTGAAATCCATCATGAAGCCCAAAGAGGTCATTATGCAAGAATTCAGAAGATTCAATCATGAATGGTAGAATTAGGGTTTTGACTGGGTCAACCCTAAGTCAACTGAAGATTTGGAGAAGGTTGAGACCTAATCCAAGGGACATGAGATCATGGAATGATGTATGGAGATGTTATAAAGATGATTCATAGACCAACTCATCATGATTGAGGAGTTTGAGAAGTTTTGAGTTAGGGTTTCTAAGGATTGTCAGTGAAAAAACCCTAGTTTGATCCCTATCTTCCAGGCAGTTTTAGCTTAAGATGTGGTTGATATCTTATCTTCCCCACAACATTAATGTTGTAGAGCTTGTTCTTAGATTTAATTTGAGTGGTAGAAGTCCTTGATAGGAGTTGCAGAGCTCAAGTTATGGTTTTGACAAATTACAGGTCATCTGAGGTATGTGAATCTGGGTCCTTGAAAGTCACCCAACTTGCAGACAACTTTTGCCCTTGTATGATGATTCCTATGATCTCTTGGTCAACATGAATGTTTAAGAGCATCTTCTTAGCTTTCTAGAGAGTACTATAAGTCCTTGATAGGATTTGTAGAACTCAACTTATGGTTTGAACAAGACAGGGGTATTTTGGTCATTTGGAAGTTATAGGTCATTTTAAGCAAAGGCCATATCTCCTATTTCCAAGCCTCAAATGAAAAAACTCAAAACATCAAAGTTGTTCAAAATGGGATTTTAAGCCTAGAAAAGTGGTCATGAGTTGTTGAAAAAGCTTGTAGCAAGGATTTACAAGATTGGGTAAAAATGACCTAAAAATGACTTATAAGTTAAATGAATCCAAGTTGGAAATTGGTTTGGGAGATGTGCAAATCCAAAATAGGTCATCCAATATGTCATTTTGAATCCAAACATCATTTTAAAAACAATGGTTCAAATAGATGTTTGATTTGAAGCTTAAAAATGGAGGTTGCTTTGTAAAGTTCATGCTTGCATATTAAGGAACCTTTGCAAATCTTCACATAAGGCAAAACCAAGCTTGTTTCTTCACACATTCCCTTTCAATATCTCTTGTAAGGAGATTTTTACACAAATTAAGGGCTTAATGCATGAGATATGAGATGTTACAATATGTCATTACAAGAGAAGTTCCATTACTTTCTAGATGATTCCATAAGTTTCTAGGTGATTCCATTGGTTGTTATTTAAAGAGTGAGCCATAGTGAAGAAAAAGGTTGGTGACAGTTGGTGAAATCAGTGGTGAAGAGTGAAGGAGAAAGTGGATTTCAAAGTTTCTTCAAAATCAAGCAAGCTTCCATTTCTTCATCTACAAGCTCTCTTCCTCAAGATTCTTGCAAACAGAACCATATCCACCATTAGAGGATTCCTTGGAAGCAATTACAAGCCTTGAAGCCATCTCTAACATCACTCACCATCATCATTTGACAGGTTGGTGTTCTTCATCATATCTCTTTATTTATGTGCGTACTGCCAGAATTCTAGGTGTAAGGATAACATGCTAGGTTAGTTGATGATTTCCTGAGGATTTGGGAGAGATCCATGGAGTTTCGTGGCAGGGTGCCATTTCTTGCAAGTTTAAGAATAAGCTGTATATTGAGTTTTGGTGATTATGTGATGGCATAGATTGATTAAGGCAATGTGTAGAACAAGTTCATACCATTAGATGTGAGTTTTAACCGAGTTGATCACAGAGAAGTATGGTGGAACCCTAGTTTTCGTGCGTTCTGTTAGAGAGATATGCGAGGTTTTAGTAAGGGCTATGGGTACCATCGTATTCTTGGAGAGAGAGGGAGCAATTTTGGTCTTTCAAGATTTAGATTTCATTGAGAAACCAGAGAGGAAGAAGAGCTTGAAATCTCATGCATGGAAAACGAACCTGAAAACCCTAATTGTCACTTGGAGAAGACGAATTGTTCACCGTTGGATCATCCTGGTTTTTTGACTTTGTAATTCCATCCAACGGCCACGATTTGAATTTGCAAGCGGAGGGAACTTTGAAGAGCTAAACGCTGCATTTGATTTAGTGAGAATCCATGGGCCTCAGAAAACCTTTCTTTTGACACCCCACCAGCGGCCCAAATCCAAAAATGAACTGAAATGTTACGCTATTTGCACCGCAGCTTTATTGTTTTTTCTTTTAATTTTATTTTTATTTTCTGATAGCAATTGGGCCCAGGCGCGCCATGCTAGGCACACCCCCCTTCCTGGGCCCATCATAGAAAGCAACTGGGCGCTTCTTCTATTAACACCCCCCTCCCCATTTTCTTTTATTCTTTTATTTTAATTTCCTTTATATTTTCAGCATTTTATAAAATTCACATAAAATAGAAAAATTAATATTTTTTAATGCTTGTTTTTCTACATGTTCATAATTTTGTCTAGAAAAATATCAATAAATAAAATTGGCATTTTATTTTCTTTTAATATTTTTAGTATATTTTCCATGTAAATAGCTTTTTTTAGAAGTTTAGGTGTATACTTGATTTTGTAGAATTTGTTTTAAGGTCTTCCCTTAGGATTTCTGAGCCATTCTCTTTGGCATAGTTAGATATTGAATCATAGTTTCCCCTGGATTTATCTCATGATTTTTAGATTAAAATTTGATTAGTTTGTTAAGCATAGTCTTAGTGTACTCAAATTAGGGTTTTAGGTTGTATAGCTGAACTTGAACAATTTTATTTTGGGATTTTTAGGACAAATTAGTATATGGGGACTATATGGGCATTAAGGGTAGACATTTAGGTTCCCTTAGATTTGGTTCTAGAATTTTAGAAGCTCATTTAATATTTTTCTTGAATATTGCTTTGTACATGATGTTGTGTGTTGCTTAAGGGCATAGTTTGTATTGTTTTGCTTTCTTTTCTTCTCCTTTGAGTGTGTGAGCCTTGAAGATTGAGTTGAAGACCTTGTGGATCATCATTGAAGACTTTGAAGACCTTGAAGAGGAGCTTAGTTTTAGCTTTTGTTTGTTCTGTTTATAGGATCATAAGTACATAGGTAGAGCTTTAGATAGAATAATTCCATTCAATAAACAAGGAGTGTCTTGTTCACCTCCTTCCTTCTCTATGATATAAAGTCCCTTAAGGGTATTCACCTCTCTCCTTTGGAGGGATTAGTGACCTTGCCCTATGAGGTAGAACTTTGAGAGAGCCTTTCCTTTTGATGTTAAGTCCTCAATGGCATCCTTTGGAAGTCAGTGAGCACTCTAACATCCTAACCTCATCTTGTTGATTGAATCTTGTTTGTTGGAGCATTTGGGTTGTTGAAGATAGAGAAAGCAATGAAGAGTATTGAAGATTTGCATTGAAGTTGTTTGCTTTGAAGAAGATGATGATAAAAGATTTGATTGAAGATCCAAAAGCCATTGAAGATAAAAGCTGAAGCTTTGAAGAGGATGATTCCTTGGAGATTGTTGAAGTCTGAAGACTTTGTGAAGATCAAGTTGACACTTGGGTTAGAAGCTGAGATTATTGAAAAGGATGAATCCTTGAGAAGACTGCCATTCCAGCTGAAGCTTGAAGAGCATGAAGATCAAGTTGATACTTGAAGATCCCTGGGGATAGTGAAGCCTGAAGGTGGAGCTGATCAAAGAAGCTGAAGCTTAAGGGAGAAGATGAGTTGAAACTCATATTGTAGGGTTGATACCTGGAAAGCAGTTGATGATTGAAGTCTGAAGACTGAGTTGCTGCTGGAGGAGCTGAGGCTTTCTTCTGTTTTTCTTTTCTGTATTGTGTGTTTTGTTTGATTTGTCTGTTGCATTAGAATAAGTCCATCTAGAATAAGTAGAATCTAGGAGCATGATTGCATTAGAGGTTGAGTTGCTCCCTCTGCTTGTATTGTTATTGCGTGGCTTTGCTTGCGGGTATTCGGTAGAGCCCAACTCCCTTGCCCATGTGGTTTGTTTGCCTGATGGCATTTCATTTCTTTTATCTGTATGATTGTAGTTCACTGTTTATTGCTTGATAGCATGTTGTTTATTTTTCAGTATGATTACTGTTATTTCATGACTGGCTTGAGGTTGAGACGAGCTTGTGGAGGCTGAAGCCCCACACACATTTCCTCCCTCACTTGCATTGCATGCATTTTACGGTTAAGCTGATGCTTTGTCTGTTTTGGTGTATCATTGACATGATCCCTTAGGACTCTCATTTCCTTTGATAAGGATTTGATGATAGAATTTTAGGTTGAAACCTATGCATGACAACATCTAGGAGTTCCCTGTTCAAACCTCAACCATAGGATGAATCCATGGCATGATAACAGTAGGACTTGGTAGTCTCCCTCCTAGTTGGGCCTGTTCTCTTCTCATCTCAAAATAGTTTAAGATACAGTAATCATGAATGATTTCTGTCGTACGTTACGAGCCTTAAGCTATCTGAGAAAGGATTGTGGGAGAGTTTCTTTTCCACAGTCTGGATGTTTAGTATGGTACCCTTTGGGTGACATGCGACGCATTCACTCTCAGGTCATAGTCTCTAGTGCGGTTGAAATCGCAAAGACAATAAAAAAAACACTTCTTTCGAAACAGGAAATAAACCGTAGTTTCCCGAACTACGTGAGCTCTGATCTCTCATACCTGTTGAGAGTATGTAGGCACAAGATGGCGAAGTCTTGGCGAGCTACCTTCCCCCATAATCCTTCGTAGGCCGAACTACGTTGACTCTGATTTCTCATTCTCTGATGAGAATACGTAGGCATAAAGTGCGACGCTTTGCCGAGTCATTTTTCTTTTCTTTTTCAGCCAGCCTTGATAGGTAGATAGATTATAACCAACCCGTCCAAGTAAACAAACAAGCGAGGATCCCGTCGAGTACGACGGACGTGAGGGGTGCTAATACCTTCCCCTTGCATAACCGACTTCCGAACCCAGACAATGGTTGCGATGACCTTGTCTTACCCTTATTCGTCAGGTTTTTCCGATCGTTTCCTTTCCCGCTCTGAGGGATAAATAACGAAAGGTGGCGACTCTTCTATTGTGCCGGCACCTTATTTTCGCGCAAGCGACAGCATTCACTAAATATAAGCGAGAATCAAACCCGAAGGCCGGATCAACTGAAGATGAACTTCTGCTAATCTAAGCAGGCATTTGCTAAATAAAAGCGAGCATCGAACCCGAAGGCCGGATCAACCGAAGCTGATCTTCTGCTATCCAAAGCAGGCATTCGCTAAACAAAAGCGAGCATGGAACCCGAAGGCCGGATCAACCGAAGCTGATCTTCTGTTAACCAAAGCAGGAATTCGCTAAATTAAAGCGAGCATCAAACTTGAAGGTCGCATAAACCGAACCTGGTCTTAAGCTATCCAAAGCAGGCATTCGCTAAATAAAAGCGAGCATCGAACCCCAAGGCCCGATCAACCGAAGCTGATCTTCTGCTAATCTAAGCAGGCATTCGCTAAATAAAAGCGAGCATCGAATCCAAAGGCCGGATGAACCAAAGCTGATCTTCTGCTATCCCAAGCAGGAATTCGCTAAATAAAAGCGAGCATCAAACCCGAAGGCCCGATAAACCGAAGCTGATCTTCTTCTAACCAAAGCAGGCATTCGCTAAATAAAAGCGAGCATTGAACCCGAAGGCAGGATCAACCGAAGCTAGTCTTCGGCTATCCAAAGCAGGCATTCGCTAAATAAAAGCGAGCATCGAACCTGAAGGCCGGATTAACCGAAGCTGATCTTATGCTAACCAAAGCAGGCATTCACTAAATATAAGCGAGAATCAAACCCGAAGTCCGGATTAACCGAAGCTGAACTTCTGCTAATCTAAGCAGGCATTCGCTAAATAAAAGCGAGCATCGAACCCGAAGGCCGGATCAACCGAAGCTGATCTTCTGCTATCCAAAGCAGGCATTCGCTAAATAAAAGCGAGCATCAAACTTGAAGGCCCGATAAACCGAAGCTAATCTTGTTCTAACCAAAGGAGTCATTCGCTAAATAAAAGCGAGCATCGAACCCAAAGGCCGGATCAACCGAAGCTGATCTTCGGCTATCCAAAGCAGGCATTCGCTAAATAAAAGCGAGCATCGAACCTGAAGGCCGGATTAACCGAAGCTGATCTTATGCTAACCAAAGCAGGCATTCACTAAATATAAGCGAGAATCAAACCCGAAGGCTGGATTAACCGAAGCTGAACTTCTGCTAATCTAAGCAGGCATTTGCTAAATAAAAACGAGCATCGAACCCGAAGGTCGTATCAACCGAAGCTGATCTTCTGCTATCCAAAGCAGGCATTCGCTAAATAAAAGCGAGCATCGAACTTGAAGGCCGGATCAACCGAAGCTGTTCTTCTGCTAACCAAAGCAGTCATTCGCTAAATTATAGCGAGCATCAAACCTGAAGGCCGGATAAACCGATCCTGATGTTATGCTATCCAAAGCAGGCATTCGCTAAATAAAAGCGAGCATCGAACCTGAAGGCCCGATCAATCAAAGCTGATCTTCTGCTAATCTAAGCAGGCATTTGCTAAATTAAAGCGAGCATCGAACCCGATTGCCGGATCAACCGAAGCTAATCTTCTGCTATCCAAAGCAGGCATTCGCTAAATAAAAGCGAACATCAAACACGAAGGCCCGATAAACCGAAGCTGATCTTCTGCTAACCAAAGCACGCATTCGCTAAATAAAAGCGAGCATCGAACCCGAAGGCCGGATCAACCGAAGCTAATCTTCTGCTATCCAAAGCAGGCATTCGCTAAATATAAGAGAGCATCGAACCCGAAGGCCAGATCAAACGAAGCTGATCTTCTGCTAGCCAAAGCAAGCATTCGCTAAATAAAAGCGAGCATCGAACCCAAAGGCCGGATCAACCGAAGCTGATCTTCTGCTCCTCGAAGCAAGCATTCTCTAAATAAAAGCGAGCATCAAACCCGAAGGCCGGATCAACCGAAGTTGATCTTCTGCTAACCAAAGCAGGCATTCGCTAAATAAAAGCGAGCATCGAACCCGAAGGCCCGATCAATCGAAGCTGATCTTCTGCTATCCAAAACAGGCATTCGCTAAATAAAAGCGAGCATTGAACCCCAAGGCCCGATCAACCGAAGTTGATCTTCTGCTAATCTAACCAGGCATTCGCTAAATAAAAGCGAGCATCGAACCCAAAGGCCGGATCAACCGAAGCTGATCTTCTGCTAACCAAAGCAAGCATTCGCTAAATAAAAGCGAGCATCGAACCCGAAGGCCTGATCAACCGAAGCTGATCTTCTGCTATCCAAAGCTGGCATTCGCTAAATAAAAGCGAGCATCGAACCCCAAGGCCCGATCAACCAAAGCTCAACTTCTGCTAATCTAAACAGGCATTCGCTAAATAAAACCGACCATCGAATCCAAAGGCCGGATGAACCGAAGCTGATCTTCTGCTATCCAAAGCAGGCATTCGCTAAATAAAAGCGAGCATCAAACCTGAAGGCCCGATAAACCGAAGCTGATCTTCTTCTAACCAAAGCAGGCATTCGCTAAATAAAAGCGAGCATCGAACCTGAAGGCCGGATTAATCAAAGTTGATCTTATGCTAACCAAAGCAGGCATTCACTAAATATAAGCGAGATCAAACCCGAAGGCCGAATCAACTGAAGCTGAACTTCTGCTAATCTAAGCAGGCCTTTGCTAAATAAAAGCGAGCATCGAACCCGAAGGCCGGATCAACCGAAGTTGATCTTCTGTTAACCAAAGCAGGCATTCGCTAAATTAAAGCGAGCATCAAACCTGAAGGCCGGATAAACCGAACCTGGTCTTATACTATCCAAAGCAGGCATTCGCTAAATAAAAGTGAGCATCGAACCCCAAGGCCCGACCAACCAAAGCTGATATTCTGCTAATCTAAACAGGCATTCGCTAAATAAAAGCGAGCATCGAACCCAAAGGCCGGATGAACCGAAGCTGATCTTCTGCAATCCAAAGCAGGCATTCGCTAAATAAAAGAGAGCATCAAACCCGAAGGCCCGATAAACCGAAGCTGATCTTCTTCTAACCAAAGCAGGCATTCGCTAAATAAAAGCGAGCATAGAACCCGAAGGCCGGATCAACCGAAGCAAATCTTCTGTTATCCAAAGCAGGCATTCGCTAAATAAAAGCGAGCATCGAACCTGAAGGCCGGATTAACCGAAGCTGATCTTATGCTATCCAAAGTAGGCATTCACTAAATATAAGCGAGAATCAAACCCGAAGGCCGGATAAACTGAAGCTGAACTTCTGCTAATCTAAGCAGGCATTTGCTAAATAAAAGCGAGCATCGAACCCGAAGGCCGGAACAACCGAAGCTGATATTTTGCTATCCAAAGCAGGCATTCGCTAAATAAAAGCAAGCATCGAACCCGAAGGCCGGATCAACCGAAGCTGATCTTCTGTTAACCAAAGCAGGCATTCGCTAAATTAAAGCTAGTATCAAACCTGAAGGCCGGATAAACCGAACCTGGTCTTATGCTATCCAAAGCAGGCATTCGCTAAATAAAAGCGAGCATCGAACCCCAAGGCCCGATCAACCAAAGTTGATCTTATGCTAATCTAAACAGGCATTCGCTAAATAAAAGCGAGCATCGAACCCAAAGGCCGGATGAACCGTAGCTGATCTTCTGCTATCCAAAGTAGGCATTCACTAAATAAAAGCGAGCATAAAACCCGAAGGCCAGATAAACCAAAGCTGACCTTCTTCTAACCAAAGCAGGCATTCGCTAAATAAAAGCGAGGATCGAACCCGAAGGCCGGATCAACCGAAGCTAATCTTCTGCTATCCAAAGCAGGCATTCGCTAAATAAAAGCCAGCATCGAACCTGAAGGCCGGATTAACCGAAGCTGATCTTATGCTAACCAAAGCAGGCATTCACTAAATATAAGCGAGAATCAAACGCGAAGGCCGGATTAACCGAAGTTGAACTTCTGCTAATCTAAGCAGGCATTTGCTAAATAAAAGCGAGCATCGAACCCGAAGGCCGGATAAACCGAAGCTGATCTTCTGCTATCCAACGCAGGCATTCGCTAAATAAAAGCGAGCATCGAACTTGAAGGCCGGATCAACCAAAGTTGTTCTTCTGCTAACCAAAGCAGTCATTCGCTAAATTAAAGCGAGCATCAAACCTGAAGGTCGGATAAACCGAACCTGTTCTTACGCTATCCAAAGCAGGCATTCACTATATACAAGCGAGCATCGAACCCGAAGGCCCGATCAATCGAATCTGATCTTCTGCTAATCTAAGCAGGCATTCGCTAAATTAAAGCGAGCATCGAACCCGATGGCCGGATCAACCGAAGCTAATCTTCTGCTATCCAAAGCAGGCATTCGCTAAATAAAAGCGAGCATCAAACCCGAAGGCCCGATAAACCGAAGCTGGTCTTCTGCTAACCAAAGCACGCGTTCGCTAAATAAAAGCGAGCATCGAACCCGAAGGCCGGATCAACCGAAGCTAATCTTCTGCTATCCAAAGCAGGCATTCGCTAAATATAAGCGAGCATCGAACCTGAAGGCCACATCAAACGAAGCTGATCTTCTGCTAGCCAAAGCAAGCATTCGCTAAATAAAAGCGAGCATCGAACCCAAAGGCCGGATCAACCGAAGCTGATCTTCTGCTCCTCGAAGCAAGCATTCTCTAAATAAAAGCGAGCATCAAACCCGAAGGCCCGATCAACCGAAGTTGTTCTTCTGCTAACCAAAGCAGGCATTCGCTAAATAAAAGCGAGCATCGAACCCGAAGGCCCGATCAATCGAAGCTGATCTTCTGCTATCCAAAACAGGCATTCGCTAAATAAAAGCGAGCATTGAACCCCAAGGCCCGATCAACCGAAGTTGATCTTCTTCTAATCTAAGCAGGCATTCGCTAAATAAAAGCGAGCATCGAACCCAAAGGCCGGATCAACCGAAGCTGATCTTCTGCTAACCAAAGCAAGCATTCGCTAAATAAAAGCGAGCATCGAACCCGAAGGCCCGATCAACCGAAGCTGATCTTCTGCTATCCAAAGCTGGCATTCACTAAATAAAAGCGAGCATCGAACCCCAAGGCCCGATCAACCAAAGCTCAACTTCTGCTAATCTAAACAGGCATTCGCTAAATAAAACCGACCATCGAATCCAAAGGCCGGATGAACCGAAGCTGATCTTCTGCTATCTAAAGCAGGCATTCGCTAAATAAAAGCGAGCATCAAACCTGAAGGCCCGATAAACCGAAGCTGATCTTCTTCTAACCAAAGCAGGCATTCCCTAAATAAAAGCGAGCATCGAACCTGAAGGCCGGATCAACCGAAGCAAATCTTCTGCTATCCAAAACAGGCATTCGCAAAATAAAAGCGAGCATCAAACCTGAAGGCCGGATTAATCGAAGTTGATCTTATGCTAACCAAAGCAGGAATTCACTAAATATAAGCGAGATCAAACCCGAAGGTCGGATCAACTGAAGCTGAACTTCTGCTAATCTAAGCAGGCCTTTGCTAAATAAAAGCGAGCATCGAACCCGAAGGCCGGATCAACCGAAGCTGATCTTCTGTTAACCAAAGCAGGCATTCGCTAAATTAAAGCGAGCATCAAACCTGAAGGCCGGATAAACCGAACCTGGTCTTATACTATCCAAAGCAGGCATTCGCTAAATAAAAGTGAGCATCGAACCCCAAGGCCCGACCAACCAAAGCTGATATTCTGCTAATCTAAACAGGCATTCGATAAATAAAAGCGAGCATCGAACCCAAAGGCCGGATGAACCGAAGCTGATCTTCTGCTATCCAAAGCAGGCATTCGCTAAATAAAAGAGAGCATCAAACCCGAAGGCCCGATAAACTGAAGCTGATCTTCTTCTAACCAAAGAAGGCATTCGCTAAATAAAAGCGAGCATAGAACCCGAAGGCCGGATCAACCGAAGCAAATCTTCTGTTATCCAAAGTAGGCATTCGCTAAATAAATGCGAGCATCGAACCTGAAGGCCGGATTAACCGAAGCTGATCTTATGCTATCCAAAGTAGGCATTCACTAAATATAAGCGAGAATCAAACCCGAAGGCCGGATAAACTGAAGCTGAACTTCTGCTAATCTAAGCAGGCATTTGCTAAATAAAAGCGAGCATCGAACCCGAAGGCCGGAACAACCGAAGCTGATATTCTGCTATCCAAAGCAGGCATTCGCTAAATAAAAGCGAGCATCGAACCCGAAGGCCGGATCAACCGAAGCTGATCTTCTGTAAACCAAAGCAGGCATTCGCTAAATTAAAGCTAGTATCAAACCTGAAGGCCGGATAAACCGAACCTGGTCTTATGCTATCCAAAGCAGGCATTCGCTAAATAAAAGCGAGCATCGAACCCCAAGGCCCGATCAACCAAAGTTGATCTTATGCTAATCTAAACAGGCATTCGCTAAATAAAAGCGACCATCGAACCCAAAGGCCGGATGAACCGAAGCTGATCTTCTGCTATCCAAAGTAGGCATTCACTAAATAAAAGCGAGCATAAAACCCAAAGGCCAGATAAACCAAAGCTGACCTTCTTCTAACCAAAGCAGGCATTCGCTAAATAAAAGAGAGCATCGAACCCGAAGGCCGGATCAACCGAAGCTAATCTTCTGCTATCCAAAGCAGGCATTCGCTAAATAAAAGCCAGCATCGAACCTGAAGGCCGGATTAACCGAAGCTGATCTTATGCTAACCAAAGCAGGCATTCACTAAATATAAGCGAGAATCAAACGCGAAGGTCGGATTAACCGAAGCTGAACTGCTGCTAATCTAAGCAGGCATTTGCTAAATAAAAGCGAGCATCGAACCCGAAGGACGGATAAACCGAAGCTGATCTTCTGCTATCCAACGCAGGCATTCGCTAAATAAAAGCGAGCATCGAACTTGAAGGCCGGATCAACCGAAGTTGTTCTTCTGCTAACCAAAGCAGTCATTCGCTAAATTAAAGCGAGCATCAAACCTGAAGGCCGGATAAATCGAACCTGATCTTATGCTATCCAAAGCAGGCATTCGCTATATAAAAGCGAGCATCGAACCCGAAGGCCCGATCAATCGAATCTGATCTTCTGCTAATCTAAGCAGGCATTCGCTAAATTAAAGCGAGCATCGAACCCGATGGCCGGATCAACCGAAGTTAATCTTCTGCTATCCAAAGCAGGCATTCGCTAAATAAAAGCGAGCATCAAACCCGAAGGCCCGATAAACCGAAGCTGATCTTCTACTAACCAAAGCACGCATTCGCTAAATAAAAGCGAGCATCGAACCCGAAGGCCGGATCAACCGAAGCTAATCTTCTGCTATCCAAAGCAGGCATTCGCTAAATAAAAGCGAGCATCGAACCCAAAGACCAGATCAAATGAAGCTGATCTTCTGCTAGCCAAAGCAAGCATTCGCTAAATAAAAGCGAGCATCGAACCCAAAGGCCGAATCAACCGAAGCTGATCTTCTGCTAACCAAAGCAGGCATTCACTAAATAAAAGCGAGCATCGAACCCGAAGGCCCGATCAATCGAGGCTGATCTTCTGCTATCCAAAGCAGGCATTCGCTAAATAAAAGCGAGCATTGAACCCCAAGGCCCGATCAACCGAAGCTAATCTTCTGCTAATCTAAGCAGGCATTCGCTAAATAAAAGCGAGCATCGAACCCAAAGGCCGGATGAACCGAAGCTGATCTTCTGCTATCCAAAGCAGGCATTCGCTAAATAAAAGCGAGCATTAAACCCGAAGGCCCCATAAACTGAAGCTGATCTCTGCTAATCAAAGTACGCACTCGCTAAATAAAAGCGAGCATCGAACCCGAAGGTCGGATCAACCGAAGCTAATCTTCTGCTATCCAAAGCAGGCATTCGCTAAATTAAAGCGAGCATCGAACCCGAAGGCCAGATCAACCGAAGCTGATCTTCTGCTAGCCAAAGCAAGCATTCGCTAAATAAAAGCGAGCATAGAACCCAAAGGCCGGATCAACCGAAGCCGATCTTTTGCTAACAAAAGCAAGCATTCGCGAAATAAAAGCGAGCACCAAACCCGAAGGTTTGATACCCCGAAGCTGATCTTCTGCTAATCTAAGCAGGCATTCGCTAAATAAAAGCGAGCATCGAACCCGAAGGCCGGATTAACCGAAGTTGATCTTCTGCTAACCAAAGCAAGCATTCGCTAAATAAAAGCGAGCATCGAACCCAAAGGCCCGATCAACCGAAGCTGATGTTCTGCTCCTCGAAGCAAGCATTCTCTAAATAAAAGTGAGCATCAAACCCGAAGGCCGGATGAACCGAAGCTGATCTTCTACTAACCAAAGCAGGCATTCGCTAAATAAAAGCGAGCATCGAACCCGAAGGCCGGATAAACTGAAGCTGAACTTCTGCTAATCTAAGCAGGCATTTGCTAAATAAAAGCGAGCATCGAACCCGAAGGCCCGATCAACCGAAACTGATCTTCTGCTAATCTAAGCAGGCATTCGCTAAATAAAAGCGAGCATCGAACCCAAAGGCCAGATCAACCGAAGCTGATCTTCTACTATCCAAAGCAGGCATTCGCTAAATAAAAGCGAGCATCAAACCCGAAGGCCCGATAAACCGAAGCTGATCTTCTGCTAACCAAAGCACGCATTCGCTAAATAAAAGCGAGCATCGAACCCGAAGGCCCGATCAATCGAAGCAGATCTTATGCTATCCAAAGCAGGCATTCGCTAAATAAAAGCGAGCATCGAACCCCAAGGCCCGATCAACCGAAGCTGATCTTCTGCTAATCAAAGCAGGCATTAGCTAAATAAAGGCGAGCATCGAACCCGAAGGCCGGATGAACCGAAGTTGATCTTCTGCTAACCAAAGCAGGCATTCGCTAAATTAAAGCGAGCATCGAACCTGAAGGTAGGATTAACCGAAGCTGATCTTATGCTGACCAAAGCAGGGATTCACTAAATATAAGCGAGAATCAAACCCGAAGGCCGGATTAACCGAAGCTGAACTTCTGCTAATCTAAGCAGGCATTTACTAAATAAAAGCGAGCATCGAACCCGAAGACCAGATCAACCGAAGCTGATCTTCTGCTATCCAAAGCAGGCATTCGCTAAATAAAAGTGAGCATCGAACCCGAAGGCCGGAAAAACGAAGTTGATCTTCTGCTAACCAAAGCAGTCATTCGCTAAATTAAAGCGAGCATCAAACCTGAAGGCCGGATAAATTGAACCTGATCTTATGCTATCCAAAGATGGCATTCGCTAAATAAAAGCGAGCATCAAACCTGAAGGCCCGATCAATCAAAGCTGATCTTCTGCTAATCTAAGCAGGCATTCGCTAAATTAAAGCGAGCATCAAACCCGATGGCCCGATCAACCGAAGCTAATCTTCTGCTATCCAAAGAAGGCATTCGCTAAATAAAAACGAGCATCAAACCCGAAGGCACGATAAACTGAAGCTGATCTTCTGCTAGCCAAAGCACACATTCGCTAAATAAAAGTGAGCATCGAACCCGAAGGCCGGATCAACCGAACCTGATCTTCTGCTAACCAAAGCAAGCATTCGCTAAATAAAAGCGAGCATCGAACCCAAAGGCCAGATCAACCGAAGCTGATGTTCTGCTCCTCGAAGCAAGCATTCTCTAAATAAAAGCGAGCATCAAACCCGAAGGCCGGATGAACCGAAGCTGATCTTCTACTAACCAAAGCAGGCATTCGCTAAATAAAAGCGAGCATCGAACCCGAAGGCCCGATCAATCGAAGCTGATCTTCTGCTATCCAAAGCAGGCATTCGCTAAATAAAAGCGAGCATCGAACCCCAAGGCCCGATCAACCGAAACTGATCTTCTGCTAATCTAAGCAGGCATTCGCTAAATAAAAGCGAGCATCGAACCCAAAAGCCGGATCAACCGAAGCTGATCTTCTGCTATCCAAAGCAGGCATTCGCTAAATAAAAGCGAGCATCAAACCCGAAGGCCCGATAAACCGAAGCTGATCTTCTGCTAACCAAAGCAGGCATTCGCTAAATAAAAGCGAGCATCGAACCCGAAGGCCCGATCAATCGAAGCAGATCTTCTGCTATCCAAAGCAGGCATTCGCTAAATAAAAGCGAGCATCGAACCCCAAGGCCCGATCAACCGAAGCTGATCTTCTGCTAATCAAAGCAGGCATTAGCTAAATAAAGGCAAGCATCGAACCCAAAGGTCGGATGAACCGAAGTTGATCTTCTGCTAACCAAAGCAGGCATTCGCTAAATTAAAGAGAGCATCGAACCTGAAGGCCGGATTAACCGAAGCTGATCTTATGCTAACCAAAGCAGGGATTCACTAAATATAAGCGAGAATCAAACCCGAAGGCCGGATTAACCGAAGCTGAACTTCTGCTAATCTAAGCAGGCATTTACTAAATAAAAGCGAGCATCGAACCCGAAGGCCAGATCAACCGAAGCTGATCTTCTGCTATCCAAAGCAGGCATTCGCTAAATAAAAGTGAGCATCGAACCCGAAGGCCGGAAAAACGAAGCTGATCTTCTGCTAACCAAAGCAGTCATTCGCTAAATTAAAGCGAGCATCAAACCTGAAGGCCGGATAAATCGAACCTGATCTTATGCTATCCAAAGATGGAATTCGCTAAATAAAAGCGAGCATCAAACCTGAAGGCCCGATCAATCGAAGCTGATCTTCTGCTAATCTAAGCAGGCATTCGCTAAATTAAAGCGAGCATCAAACCCGATGGCCCGATCAACCGAAGCTAATCCTCTGCTATCCAAAGAAGGCATTCGCTAAATAAAAACGAGCATCAAACCCGAAGGCACGATAAGCTGAAGCTGATCTTCTGCTAGCCAAAGCACACATTCGCTAAATAAAAGTGAGCATCGAACCCGAAGGCCGGATCAACCGAACCTGATCTTCTGCTAACCAAAGCAAGCATTCGCTAAATAAAAGCGAGCATCGAACCCAAAGGCCGGATCAACCGAAGCTGATGTTCTGCTCCTCGAAGCAAGCATTCTCTAAATAAAAGCGAGCATCAAACCCGAAGGCCGGATGAACCGAAGCTGATCTTCTACTAACCAAAGCAGGCATTCGCTAAATAAAAGCGAGCATCGAACCCGAAGGCCCGATCAATCGAAGCTGATCTTCTGCTATCCAAAGCAGGCATTCGCTAAATAAAAGCGAGCATCGAACCCCAAGGCCCGATCAACCGAAACTGATCTTCTGCTAATCTAAGCAGGCATTCGCTAAATAAAAGCGAGCATCGAACCCAAAAGCCGGATCAATCGAAGCTGGTCTTCTGCTATCCAAAGCAGGCATTCGCTAAATAAAAGCGAGCATCAAACCCGAAGGCCCGATAAACCGAAGCTGATCTTCTGCTAACCAAAGCAGGCATTCGCTAAATAAAAGCGAGCATCGAACCCGAAGGCCCGATCAATCGAAGCAGATCTTCTGCTATCCAAAGCAGGCATTCGCTAAATAAAAGCGAGCATCGAACCCCAAGGCCCGATCAACCGAAGCTGATCTTCTGCTAATCAAAGCAGGCATTAGCTAAATAAAGGCAAGCATCGAACCCAAAGGTCGGATGAACCGAAGTTGATCTTCTGCTAACCAAAGCAGGCATTCGCTAAATTAAAGAGAGCATCGAACCTGAAGGCCGGATTAACCGAAGCTGATCTTATGCTAACCAAAGCAGGGATTCACTAAATATAAGCGAGAATCAAACCCGAAGGCCGGATTAACCGAAGCTGAACTTCTGCTAATCTAAGCAGGCATTTACTAAATAAAAGCGAGCATCGAACCCGAAGGCCAGATCAACCGAAGCTGATCTTCTGCTATCCAAAGCAGGCATTCGCTAAATAAAAGTGAGCATCGAACCCGAAGGCCGGAAAAACGAAGCTGATCTTCTGCTAACCAAAGCAGTCATTCGCTAAATTAAAGCGAGCATCAAACCTGAAGGCCGGATAAATCGAACCTGATCTTATGCTATCCAAAGAAGGAATTCGCTAAATAAAAGCGAGCATCAAACCTGAAGGCCCGATCAATCGAAGCTGATCTTCTGCTAATCTAAGCAGGCATTCCCTAAATTAAAGCGAGCATCAAACCCGATGGCCCGATCAACCGAAGCTAATCTTCTGCTATCCAAAGAAGGCATTCGCTAAATAAAAACGAGCATCAAACCCGAAGGCACGATAAGCTGAAGCTGATCTTCTGCTAGCCAAAGCACACATTCGCTAAATAAAAGTGAGCATCGAACCCGAAGGCCGGATCAACCGAACCTAATCTTCTGCTATCCAAAGCAGGCATTCACTAAATAAAAGCGAGCATCGAACCCGAAGGCCAGATCAAACGAAGCTGATCTTCTTCAAGCCAAAGCAAGCATTCGCTAAATAAAAGCGAGCATCGAACCCAAAGGCCGGATCAACCGAAGCTGATCTTCTGCTCCACGAAGCAAGCATTCTCTAAATAAAAACGAGCATCGAACCCAAAGGCCGGATGAACCGAAGCTGATCTTCTGCTATCCAAAGCAGGCATTCGCTAAATAAAAGCGAGCATTAAACCCGAAGGCCCCATAAACTGAAGCTGATCTCTGCTAATCAAAGTACGCACTCGCTAAATAAAAGCGAGCATCGAACCCGAAGGTCGGATCAACCGAAGCTAATCTTCTGCTATCCAAAGCAGGCATTCGCTAAATTAAAGCGAGCATCGAACCCGAAGGCCAGATCAACCGAAGCTGATCTTCTGCTAGCCAAAGCAAGCATTCGCTAAATAAAAGCGAGCATAGAACCCAAAGGCCGGATCAACCGAAGCCGATCTTCTGCTAACAAAAGCAAGCATTCGCGAAATAAAAGCGAGCACCAAACCCGAAGGTTTGATACCCCGAAGCTGATCTTCTGCTAATCTAAGGAGGCATTCGCTAAATAAAAGCGAGCATCGAACCCGAAGGCCGGATTAACCGAAGTTGATCTTCTGCTAACCAAAGCAAGCATTCGCTAAATAAAAGCGAGCATCGAACCCAAAGGCCCGATCAACCGAAGCTGATGTTCTGCTCCTCGAAGCAAGCATTCTCTAAATAAAAGCGAGCATCAAACCCGAAGGCCGGATGAACCGAAGCTGATCTTCTACTAACCAAAGCAGGCATTCGCTAAATAAAAGCGAGCATCGAACCCGAAGGCTGGATAAACTGAAGCTGAACTTCTGCTAATCTAAGCAGGCATTTGCTAAATAAAAGCGAGCATCGAACCCGAAGGCCCGATCAACCGAAACTGATCTTCTGCTAATCTAAGCAGGCATTCGCTAAATAAAAGCGAGCATCGAACCCAAAGGCCAGATCAACCGAAGCTGATCTTCTACTATCCAAAGCAGGCATTCGCTAAATAAAAGCGAGCATCAAACCCGAAGGCCCGATAAACCGAAGCTGATCTTCTGCTAACCAAAGCACGCATTCGCTAAATAAAAGCGAGCATCGAACCCGAAGGCCCGATCAATCGAAGCAGATCTTATGCTATCCAAAGCAGGCATTCGCTAAATAAAAGCGAGCATCGAACCCCAAGGCCCGATCAACCGAAGCTGATCTTCTGCTAATAAAAGCAGGCATTAGCTAAATAAAGGCGAGCATCGAACCCGAAGGCCGGATGAACCGAAGTTGATCTTCTGCTAACCAAAGCAGGCATTCGCTAAATTAAAGCGAGCATCGAACCTGAAGGTCGGATTAACCGAAGCTGATCTTATGCTGACCAAAGCAGGGATTCACTAAATATAAGCGAGAATCAAACCCGAAGGCCGGATTAACCGAAGCTGAACTTCTGCTAATCTAAGCAGGCATTTACTAAATAAAAGCGAGCATCGAACCCGAAGACCAGATCAACCGAAGCTGATCTTCTGCTATCCAAAGCAGGCATTCGCTAAATAAAAGTGAGCATCGAACCCGAAGGCCGGAAAAACGAAGTTGATCTTCTGCTAACCAAAGCAGTCATTCGCTAAATTAAAGCGAGCATCAAACCTGAAGGCCGGATAAATTGAACCTGATCTTATGCTATCCAAAGATGGCATTCGCTAAATAAAAGCGAGCATCAAACCTGAAGGCCCGATCAATCAAAGCTGATCTTCTGCTAATCTAAGCAGGCATTCGCTAAATTAAAGCGAGCATCAAACCCGATGGCCCGATCAACCGAAGCTAATCTTCTGCTATCCAAAGAAGGCATTCGCTAAATAAAAACGAGCATCAAACCCGAAGGCACGATAAACTGAAGCTGATCTTCTGCTAGCCAAAGCACACATTTGCTAAATAAAAGTGAGCATCGAACCCGAAGGCCGGATCAACCGAACCTGATCTTCTGCTAACCAAAGCAAGCATTCGCTAAATAAAAGCGAGCATCGAACCCAAAGGCCGGATCAACCGAAGCTGATGTTCTGCTCCTCGAAGCAAGCATTCTCTAAATAAAAGCGAGCATCAAACCCGAAGGCCGGATGAACCGAAGCTGATCTTCTACTAACCAAAGCAGGCATTCGCTAAATAAAAGCGAGCATCGAACCCGAAGGCCCGATCAATCGAAGCTGATCTTCTGCTATCCAAAGCAGGCATTCGCTAAATAAAAGCGAGCATCGAACCCCAAGGCCCGATCAACCGAAACTGATCTTCTGCTAATCTAAGCAGGCATTCGCTAAATAAAAGCGAGCATCGAACCCAAAAGCCGGATCAACCGAAGCTGATCTTCTGCTATCCAAAGTAGGCATTCGCTAAATAAAAGCGAGCATCAAACCCGAAGGCCCGATAAACCGAAGCTGATCTTCTGCTAACCAAAGCAGGCATTCGCTAAATAAAAGCGAGCATCGAACCCGAAGGCCCGATCAATCGAAGCAGATCTTCTGCTATCCAAAGCAGGCATTCGCTAAATAAAAGCGAGCATCGAACCCCAAGGCCCGATCAACCGAAGCTGATCTTCTGCTAATCAAAGCAGGCATTAGCTAAATAAAGGCAAGCATCGAACCCAAAGGTCGGATGAACCGAAGTTGATCTTCTGCTAACCAAAGCAGGCATTCGCTAAATTAAAGAGAGCATCGAACCTGAAGGCCGGATTAACCGAAGCTGATCTTATGCTAACCAAAGCAGGGATTCACTAAATATAAGCGAGAATCAAACCCTAAGGCCGGATTAACCGAAGCTGAACTTCTGCTAATCTAAGCAGGCATTTACTAAATAAAAGCGAGCATCGAACCCGAAGGCCAGATAAACCGAAGCTGATCTTCTGCTATCCAAAGCAGGCATTCGCTAAATAAAAGTGAGCATCGAACCCGAAGGCCGGAAAAACGAAGCTGATCTTCTGCTAACCAAAGCAGTCATTCGCTAAATTAAAGCGAGCATCAAACCTGAAGGCCGGATAAATCGAACCTGATCTTATGCTATCCAAAGATGGAATTCGCTAAATAAAAGCGAGCATCAAACCTGAAGGCCCGATCAATCGAAGCTGATCTTCTGCTAATCTAAGCAGGGATTCGCTAAATTAAAGCGAGCATCAAACCCGATGGCCCGATCAACCGAAGCTAATCTTCTGCTATCCAAAGAAGGCATTCGCTAAATAAAAACGAGCATCAAACCCGAAGGCACGATAAGCTGAAGCTGATCTTCTGCTAGCCAAAGCACACATTCGCTAAATAAAAGTGAGCATCGAACCCGAAGGCCGGATCAACCGAACCTGATCTTCTGCTAACCAAAGCAAGCATTCGCTAAATAAAAGCGAGCATCGAACCCAAAGGCCGGATCAACCGAAGCTGATGTTCTGCTCCTCGAAGCAAGCATTCTCTAAATAAAAGCGAGCATCAAACCCGAAGGCCGGATGAACCGAAGCTGATCTTCTACTAACCAAAGCAGGCATTCGCTAAATAAAAGCGAGCATCGAACCCGAAGGCCCGATCAATCGAAGCTGATCTTCTGCTATCCAAAGCAGGCATTCGCTAAATAAAAGCGAGCATCGAACCCCAAGGCCCGATCAACCGAAACTGATCTTCTGCTAATCTAAGCAGGCATTCGCTAAATAAAAGCGAGCATCGAACCCAAAAGCCGGATCAACCGAAGCTGATCTTCTGCTATCCAAAGCAGGCATTCGCTAAATAAAAGCGAGCATCAAACCCGAAGGCCCGATAAACCGAAGCTGATCTTCTGCTAACCAAAGCAGGCATTCGCTAAATAAAAGCGAGCATCGAACCCGAAGGCCCGATCAATCGAAGCAGATCTTCTGCTATCCAAAGCAGGCATTCGCTAAATAAAAGCGAGCATCGAACCCCAAGGCCCGATCAACCGAAGCTGATCTTCTGCTAATCAAAGCAGGCATTAGCTAAATAAAGGCAAGCATCGAACCCAAAGGTCGGATGAACCGAAGTTGATCTTCTGCTAACCAAAGCAGGCATTCGCTAAATTAAAGAGAGCATCGAACCTGAAGGCCGGATTAACCGAAGCTGATCTTATGCTAACCAAAGCAGGGATTCACTAAATATAAGCGAGAATCAAACCCGAAGGCCGGATTAACCGAAGCTGAACTTCTGCTAATCTAAGCAGGCATTTACTAAATAAAAGCGAGCATCGAACCCGAAGGCCAGATCAACCGAAGCTGATCTTCTGCTATCCAAAGCAGGCATTCGCTAAATAAAAGTGAGCATCGAACCCGAAGGCCGGAAAAACGAAGCTGATCTTCTGCTAACCAAAGCAGTCATTCGCTAAATTAAAGCGAGCATCAAACCTGAAGGCCGGATAAATCGAACCTGATCTTATGCTATCCAAAGAAGGAATTCGCTAAATAAAAGCGAGCATCAAACCTGAAGGCCCGATCAATCGAAGCTGATCTTCTGCTAATCTAAGCAGGCATTCCCTAAATTAAAGCGAGCATCAAACCCGATGGCCCGATCAACCGAAGCTAATCTTCTGCTATCCAAAGAAGGCATTCGCTAAATAAAAACGAGCATCAAACCCGAAGGCACGATAAGCTGAAGCTGATCTTCTGCTAGCCAAAGCACACATTCGCTAAATAAAAGTGAGCATCGAACCCGAAGGCCGGATCAACCGAACCTGATCTTCTGCTATCCAAAGCAGGCATTCACTAAATAAAAGCGAGCATCGAACCCGAAGGCCAGATCAAACGAAGCTGATCTTCTTCAAGCCAAAGCAAGCATTCGCTAAATAAAAGCGAGCATCGAACCCAAAGGCCGGATCAACCGAAGCTGATCTTCTGCTCCACGAAGCAAGCATTCTCTAAATAAAAACGAGCATCGAACCCAAAGGCCGGATGAACCGAAGCTGATCTTCTGCTATCCAAAGCAGGCATTCGCTAAATAAAAGCGAGCATTAAACCCGAAGGCCCCATAAACCGAAGCTGATCTTCTGCTAACCAAAGCACGCATTCGCTAAATAAAAGCGAGCATCGAACCCGAAGGTCGGATCAACCGAAGCTAATATTCTGCTATCCAAAGCATGAATTCGTTAAATTAAAGCGAGCATCGAACCCGAAGGCCAGATCAACCGAAGCTGATCTTCTGCTAGCCAAAGCAAGCATTCGCTAAATAAAAGCGAGCATCAAACCCAAAGGCCGGATCAACCGAAGCCGATCTTCTGCTAACCAAAGCAGGCATTCGCGAAATAAAAGCGAGCACCGAACCCGAAGGTTCAATACCCCGAAGCTGATCTTCTGCTAATCTAAGCAGGCATTCGCTAAATAAAAGCGAGCATCGAACCCGAAGGCCGGATCAACCGAAGCTGATCTTCTGCAAATCAAAGCAAGCATTTGCTAAATAAAAGCGAGCATCAAACCCAAAGGGCGGATCAACCGAAGCTGATATTCTGCTCCTCGATGCAAGCATTCTCTAAATAAAAGCGAGCATCAAACCCGAAGGTCGGATCAACCGAAGCTGATCTTCTGCTAACCAAAGCAGGCATTCGCTAAATAAAAGCGAGCATCGAACCCGAAGGCCCGATCAATCGAAGCTGATCTTCTGCTATCCAAAGCAGGCATTCGCTAAATAAAAGCGAGCATCGAACCCCAAGGCCCGATCAACCGAAGCTGATCTTCTGCTAATCTAAGCAGGCATTCGCTAAATAAAAGCAAGCATCGAACCCAAAGGCCGGATGAACCGAAGCTGATCTTCTGCTATCCAAAGGAGGCATTCGCTAAATAAAAGCGAGCATCAAACCCGAAGGCCCGATAAACCGAAGTTGATCTTCTGCTAACCAAAGCAGGCATTCGCTAAATAAAAGCGAGCATCGAACCCGAAGGCCCGACCAATCGAAGCTGATCTTCTGCTATCCAAAGCAGGAATTCGCTAAATAAAAGCGAGCATCAAAGCCCAAGGCCCGATCAACCGAAGCTGATCTTTTGCTAATCTAGGCAGGCATTCGCTAAATAAAAGCGAGCATCGAACCTAAAGGCCGGATGAACCGAAGCTGATCTTCTGCTAACCAAAGCAGGCATTCGCTAAATTAAAGCGAGCATCAAACCAGAAGGCCGGATTAACTGAAGCTGAGCTTATGCTAACCAAAGCAGGCATTCACTAAATATAAGCGAGAATCAAACCCGAAGGCCGGATTAACCGAAGCTGAACTTCTGCTAATCTAAGCTGGCATTTGCTAAATAAAAGCGAGCAACGAACCCGAAGGCCGGATCAACCGAAGCTGATCTTCTGCTATCCAAAGCAGGCATTTGCTAAATAAAAGCGAGCATCGAACCCGAAGGTCGGATCAACCGAAGCTGATCTTCTGCTAACCAAAGCAGTCATTCGCTAAATTAAAATGAGCATCAAACCTAAAGGCCCGATAAACCGAAGCTGATCTTCTGCTAACCAAAGCACGCATTCTCTAAATAAAAGCGAGCATCGAACCCGAAGGCCGGATCAACCGAAGCTAATCTTCTGTTATCCAAAGCAGGCATTCGCTAAATAAAAGCGAGCATCGAACCCGAAGGACAGATCAACCGAAGCTGATCTTCTGCTAGCCAAAGGAAGCATTCGCTAAATAAAAGCGAGCATCAAACCCAAAGGCCGGATCAACCGAAGTTGATCTTCTGCTCCTCGAAGCAAGCATTCTCTAAATAAAAGCGAGCATCAATCCCGTAGGCCGGATCAACCGAAGCCGATCTTCTGCTAACCAAAGCAGGCATTCACTAAATAAAAGCGAGCATCGAACCCGAAGGCCCGATCAATCGAAGCTGATCTTCTCCTATCCAAAGCAGGCATTCGCTAAATAAAAGCGAGCATCGAACCCCAAGGCCCGATCAACCGAAGCTGATCTTCTGCTAATCTAAGCAGGCATTTGCTAAATAAAAGCGAGCATCGAACCCAAATGCCGGATGAACCGAAGCTGATCTTCTGCTATCCAAAGCAGGCATTCGCTAAATAAAAGCGAGCATCAAACCCGAAGGCCCGATAAACCGAAGTTAATCTTCTGCTAACCAAAGCACGCATTCGCTAAATAAAAGCGAGCATCGAACCCGAAGGCCGGATCAACCGAAGCTAATCTTCTGCTATCCAAAGCAGGCATTCGCTAAAGAAAAGCGAGCATTGAACCCGAAGGCCAAATCAACCGAAGCTGATCTTCTGGTAGCCAAAGCAAGCATTCGCTAAATAAAAGCGAGAATCGAACCCAAAGGCCGGATCAACCGAAGCTGATCTTCTGCTAACCAAAGCAAGCATTCGCGAAATAAAAGCGAGCACCGTACCCGAAGGTTCGATACCCCGAAGCTGATCTTCTGCTAATCTAAGCAGCCATTCGCTAAATAAAAGCGAGCATTGAACCCGAAGGCCGGATCAACCGAAGCTGATCTTCTGCTAACCAAAGCAAGCATTCGCTAAATAAAAGCGAGCATCAAATTCAAAGGCCGGATCAACCGAAGCTGATCTTCTGCTCCTCGAAGCAAGCATTCTCTAAATAAAAGTGAGCATCAAACCCGAAGGCCGGATCAACCGAAGCTGATCTTCTACTAACCAAAGCAGGCATTCGCTAAATAAAAGCGAGCATCGAACCCAAAGGCCCGATCAATCGAAGCTGATCTTCTTCTATCCAAAGCAGGAATTCGCTAAATAAAAGCGAGCATCGAACCCGAAGGCCGGATCAACCGAAGCTGATCTTCAGCTAATCTAAGTAGGCATTCGCTAAATAAAAGCGAGCATCGAACCCGAAGGTCGGATCAACCGAAGCTAATATTCTGCTATCCAAAGCAGGCATTCGCTAAATTAAAGCGAGCATCGAACCCGAAGGCCAGATCAACCGAAGCTGATCTTCTGCTAGTCAAAGCAAGCATCGCTAAATAAAAGCGAGCATCGAACCCAAAGGCCGGATCAACCGAAGCCGACCTTCTGCTAACCAAAGCAAGCATTCGCGAAATAAAAGCGAGCACCGAACCCGAAGGCCGGATCAACCGAAGCTGATCTTCTGCTGTCCAAAGCAGGCATTCGCTAAATAAAAGCGAGCATCGAAGCCGAAGGCCGAATCAACCGAAGCTGATCTTCTGCTAACCAAAGCAGTCATTCGCTAAATTAAAGCGAACATCAAACCTAAAGTCCGGATAAACCGAACCTGATGTTATGCTATCCAAAGCAGGCATTCGCTAAATAAAAGCGAGCATCGAACCTGAAGGCACGATCAATCGAAGCTGATCTTCTGCTAATCTAAGCAGGCATTCGCTAAATTAAAGCGAGCATCGAACCCGATTGCCAGATCAAATGAAGCTAATCTTCTGCTATCCAAAGCAGGCATTCGCTAAATAAAAGCGAGAATCAAACCCGAAGGCCTGATAAACCGAAGCTGAAATTCTACTAACCAAAGCACGCATTCGCTAAATAAAAGCGAGCATCGAACCCGGAGGCCGGATCAACCGAAGCTAATCTTCTGCTATCAAAAGCAGGCATTCGCTAAATAAAAGCGAGCATCGAACCCAAAGACCAGATCAACCGAAGCTGATCTTCTAGTAGCCAAAGCAAGCATTTGCTAAATAAAAGCGAGCATCGAACCCGAAGGCCGGATCAACTGAAGCTAATCTTCTGCTATCCAAAGCAGGCATTCCCTAAATAAAAGCGAGCATCGAACCCGAAGGCCATATCAACCGAAGCTGATCTTCTGCTAGCCAAAGGAAGCATTCGCTAAATAAAAGCGAGCATCGAACCCAAAGGCCGGATCAACTGAAGTTGATTTTCTGCTCCTCGAAGCAAGCATTCTCTAAATAAAAGCGAGCATCAAACCCGTAGGCCGGATCAACCGAAGCCGATCTTCTGCTAACCAAAGCAGGCATTCGATAAATAAAAGCGAGCATCGAACCCGAAGGCCCGATCAATCGAAGCTGATCTTCTGCTATCCCAAGCAGGCATTCGCTAAATAAAAGCGAGCATCGAACCCCAAGGCCCGATCAACCGAAGCTGATCTTCTGCTAATCTAAGCAGGCATTCGCTAAATACAAGCGAGTATTGAACCCAAATGCCGGATGCACCGAAGCTGATCTTCTGCTATCCAAAGCAGGCATTCGCTAAATAAAAGCGAGCATCAAACCCGAAGGCCCGATAAACCGAAGCTGATCTTCTGCTAACCAAAGCACGCTTTCGCTAAATAAAAACGAGCATCGAACCCGAAGGCCATATCAACCGAAGCTAATCTTCTGCTATCCAAAGCAGGCATTCGCTAAATAAAAGCGAGCATCGAACCCGAAGGCCAGATCAACCGAAGCTGATCTTCTGGTAGCCAAAGCAAGCATTCGCTAAATAGAAGCGAGAATCGAACTCAAAGGCCGGATCAACCGAAGCTGATCTTCTGCTAACCAAAGCAAGCATTCGCGAAATAAAAGCGAGCACCGAACCCAAAGGTTTGATACCTCGAAGCTGATCTTTTGCTAATCTAAGCAGGAATTCGCTAAATAAAAGCGAGCATTGAACCCGAAGGCTGGATCAACCGAAGCTGATCTTCTGCTAACCAAAGCAAGCATTCGCTAAATAAAAGCGAGCATCGAATTCAAAGGCCGGATCAACCGAAGCTGATCTTCTGCTCCTCGAAGCAAGCATTCTCTAAATAAAAGTGAGCATCAAACCCGAAGGCCAGATCAACCGAAGTTGATCTTCAACTAACCAAAGCAGGCATTCACTAAATAAAAGCGAGCATCGAACCCGAAGGCCCGATCAATCGAAGCTGATCTTCTGTTATCCAAAGCAGGCATTCGCTAAATAAAAGCGAGCATCGAACCCGAAGGCCGGATCAACTGAAGCTGATCTTCTGCTAATCTAAGCAGTCATTCGCTAAATAAAAGCGAGCATCAAACCCGAAGGCCAGATCAACCGAAGCTGATCTTCTGGTAGCCAAAGCAAGTAGTCGCTAAATAAAAGCGAGCATCGAACCTGAAGGCCGGATCAACAGAAGCTAATCTTCTGCTATCCAAATCAGGAATTCGCTAAATAAAAGCGAGCATCAAACTCGAAGGCCCGATAAACCGAAGCTGATCTTCTGCTATCCAAAGCAGGCATTCGCTAAATAAAAGCGAGCATCGAACCCGAAGGCCGGATCAACCGAAGCTGATCTTCTGCTAACCAAAGCAGTCATTCGCTAAATTAAAGCGAACATCAAACCTAAAGGCCGAATAAACCGAACCTGATGTTATGCTATCCAAAGCAGGCATTCGCTAAATAAAATCGAGCATCGAACCTGAAGGCACGATCAATCGAAGCTGATTTTCTGCTAATCTAAGCAGGCATTCGCTAAATTAAAGCGAGCATCGAACCCGATTGCCGGGTCAACCGAAGCTAATCTTCTGCTATCCAAAGCAGGCATTCGCTAAATAAAAGCGAGCATCGAACCCGAAGGCCCGATAAACCGAAGCTGATATTCGTCTAACCAAAGCACGCATTCGATAAATAAAAGCGAGCATCGAACCCGAAGGCCGGATCAACCGAAGCTAATCTTCTGCTATCCAAAGCAGGCATTCGCTAAATAAAAGCGAGCATCGAACCCGAAGGCCAGATCAACCGAAGCTGATCTTCTGGTAGCCAAAGCAAGCATTTGCTAAATAAAAGCGAGCATCGAACCCGAAGGCCGGATCAACCGAAGCTGATCTTCTGCTATCCAAAGCAGGCATTCGCTAAATAAAAGCGAGCATCAAAGCCGAAGGCCGGATCAACCGAAGCTGATCTTCTGCTAACCAAAGCAGTCATTCGCTAAATTAAAGCGAACATCAAACCTAAAGGTCGGATAAATCGAACCTGATGTTATGCTATCCAAAGCAGGCATTCCCTAAATAAAAGCGAGCATCGAACCTGAAGGCACGATCAATCAAAGCTGATCTTCTGCTAATCTAAGCAGGTATTCGCTAAATTAAAGCGAGCAACGAACCCGATTGCCGGATCAACCGAAGCTAATCTTCTGCTATCCAAAGCAGGCATTCGCTAAATAAAAGCGAGCATCAAACCCGAAGGCCCGATAAACCGAAGCTGATATTCTGCTAACCAAAGCATGCATTCGCTAAATAAAAGCGAGCATCGAACCCGAATGCCGGATCAACCGAAGCTAATCTTCTGCTATCCAAAGCAAGCATTCGCTAAATAAAAGTGAGCATCGAACCCGAAGGCCAGATCAACCGAAGCTGATCTTGTGGTAGCCAAAGCAAGCATTCGCTAAATAAAAGCGAGCATCGAACCCAAAGGCCGGATCAACCGAAGTTGATCTTCTGCTAACCAAAGCAAGCATTCGCGAAATAAAAGAGAGCACCGAACCCGAAGGTTCGATACCCCGAAGATGATCTTTTGCTAATCTAAGCAGGCCTTCGCTAAATAAAAGCGAGCATTGTACCCGAAGGCCGGATCAACCGAAGCTGATCTTCTGCTAACCAAAGCAAGCATTCGCTAAATAAAAGCGAGCATCGAACCCGAAGACCGGATCATCCGAAGCTGATCTTCTGCTCCTCGAAGCAAGCATTCTCTAAATAAAAGTGAGCATCAAACCCGAAGGCCGGATCAACCGAAGCTGATCTTCTACTAACCAAAGCAGGCATTCGCTAAATAAAAGCGATCATCGACCCCGAAGGCCCGATCAATCGAAGCTGATCTTCTGTTATCCAAAGCAGGCATTCGCTAAATAAAAGCGAGCATCGAACCCCAAGGCCCGATGAACCGAAGCTGATCTTCTGCTAACCAAAGCAGGCATTCGCTAAATTAAAGCGAGCATCGAACCTGAAGGCCGGATTAACCGAAGCTGGTCTTATGCTAACCAAAGCAGGCATTCGCTAAATATAAGCGAGATTCAACCCCGAAGGCCGGATTAACCGAAGCTGAACTTCTGCTAATCTAAGCAGGCATTTGCTAAATAAAAGCGAGCATCGAACCTGAAGGCCGGATCAACCAAAGCTGATCTTCTGCTATCCAAAGCAGGCATTCGCTAAATAAAAGCGAGCATCGAACCCTAAGGCCGGATCAACCGAAGCTGATCTTCTGCTAACCAAAGCAGTCATTCGCTAAATTAAAGCGAGCATCACACCTAAAGGTCGGATAAACCGAACCTGATGTTATGCTATCCAAAGCAGGCATTCGCTAAATAAAAGCGAGCATCGAACCTGAAGGCCCGATCAATCGAAGCTGATCTTCTGCTAATCTAAGCAGGCATTCGCTAAATTAAAGCGAGCATCGAACCCGATGGCCGGATCAACCGAAGCTAATCTTCTGCTATCCAAAGCAGGCATTCGCTAAATAAAAGCGAGCATCAAACCCGAAGGCTCGATAAACTGAAGCTGATCTTCTACTAACCAAAGCACACATTCGCTCAATAAAAGCGGGCATCGAACCCGAAGGCCAGATCAACCGAAGCAAATATTCTGCTATCCAAAGCAGGCATTCGCTAAATAAAAGTGAGCATCCAACCCGAAGGCCAGATCAACCGAAGCTGATCTTCTGCTAGCCAAAGGAAGCATTCGCTAAATAAAAGCGAGCATCGAACCCAAAGGCCAGATCAACCGAAGCTGATCTTCTGCTCCTCGAAGCAAGCATTCTCTAAATAAAAGCGAGCATCAAACCCGTAGGCCGGATCAACTGAAGTCGATCTTCTGCTAACCAAAGCAGGCAGTCGCTAAATAAAAGCGAGCATCGAACCCGAAGGCCCGATCAATCGAAGCTGATCTTCTGCTATCCAAAGCAGGCATTCGCTAAATAAAAGCGAGCATCGAACCCCAAGGCCCGATCAACCGAAGCTGATCTTTTGCTAATCTAAGCAGACATTCACTAAATAAAAGCGAGCATCGAACCCAAAGGCCGGATGAACCGAAGCTGATATTCTGCTATCCAAAGCAGGCATTCACTAAATAAAAGCGAGCATCAAACCCGAAGGCCCGATAAACCGAAGCTGATCTTCTGCTAACCAAAGCACGCATTTGCTAAATGAAAGCGAGCATCGAACCCGAAGGCCGGATCAATCAAAGCTAATCTTCTGCTATCCAAAGCAGGCATTCGCTAAATAAAAGTGAGCATCAAACCCGAAGGCCCGATAAACCGAAGCTGATCTTCTCCTAACCAAAGCAGTCATTCGCTAAATTAAAGCGAGCATCAAACCTAAAGGCCGGATAAACCGAACCTGATGTTATGCTATCCAAAGCAGGCATTCGCTAAATAAAAGCGAGCATCGAACCCAAAGGCCGGATGAACCGAAGCTGATCTTCTGCTAACCAAAGCAGGCATTCGCTAATTTAAAGCGAGCATCAAACCTGAAGGCCGGATCAACCGAACCTGATCTTATGCAATCCAAAGCAGGCATTCGCTAAATAAAAGCGAGCATCAAACCCGATGGCCGGATGAACCGAAGCTGATCTTCTGCTATCCAAAGCAGGCATTCGCTAAATAAAAGCGAGCATCAAACCCGAAGGCCCGGTAACCCGAAGCTGATCTTCTGCTAACCAAAGCAGTCATTTGCTAAATTAAAGCGAGCATCAAACCTAAAGGCCGGATAAACCGAACCTGATGTTATGCTCTCCAAAGCAGGCATTCGCTAAATAAATGCGAGCATCGAACCCCAAGGCCCGATGAACCGAAGCTGATCTTCTGCTAACCAAAGCAGGAATTCGCTAAATTAAAGCGAGCATCGAACCTGAAGGCCGGATTAACCGAAGTTGATCTTATGCTAACCAAAGCAGGCATTCGCTAAATATAAGCGAGATTCAACCCCGAAGGCCGGATTAACCGAAGCTGAACTTCTGCTAATCTAAGCAGGCATTTGCTAAATAAAAGCGAGCATCGAACCCGAAGGCCGGATCAACCAAAGCTGATCTTCTGCTATCCAAAGCAGGCATTCGCTAAATAAAAGCGAGCATCGAACCCTAAGGCCAGATCAACCGAAGCTGATCTTCTGCTAACCAAAGCAGTCATTCGCTAAATTAAAGCGAGCATCAAACCTAAAGGCCGGATAAACCGAACCTGATGTTATGCTATCCAAAGCAGGCATTCGCTAAATAAAAGTGAGCATCGAACCTGAAGGCCCGATCAATCGAAGCTGATCTTCTGCTAATCTAAGCAGGCATTCGCTAAATTAAAGCGAGCATCGAACCCGATGGCCGGATCAACCGAAGCTAATCTTCTGCTATCCAAAGCAGGCATTCGCTAAATAAAAGCGAGCATCAAACCCGAAGGCTCGATAAACTGAAGCTGATCTTCTACTAACCAAAGCACACATTCGCTAAATAAAAGCGAGCATCGATTCCGAAGGCCGGATCAACCGAAGCTAATATTCTGCTATCTAAAGGAGGCATTCGCTAAATAAAAGCGAGCATCGAACCCGAAGGCCAGATCAACCGAAGCTGATCTTCTGCTAGCCAAAGGATGCATTCGCTAAATAAAAGCGAGCATCGAACCCAAAGGCCAGATCAACCAAAGCTGATCTTCTGCTCCTCGAAGCAAGCATTCTCTAAATAAAAGCGAGCATCAAACCCGTAGGTCGGATCAACTGAAGCCGATCTTCTGCTAACCAAAGCAAGCAGTCGCTAAATAAAAGCGAGCATCGAACCCGAAGGCCCGATCAACCGAAGCTGATCTTTTGCTAATCTAAGCAGGCACTCACTAAATAAAAGCGAGCATCGAACCCAAAGGCCGGATGAACCGAAGCTGATCTTCTGCTATCCAAAGCAGGCATTCGCTAAATAAAAGCGAGCATCAAACCCGAAGGCCCGATAAACCGAAGCTGATCTTCTGCTAACCAAAGCAGTCATTCGCTAAATTAAAGCGAGCATCAAACCTAAAGGCCGGATAAACCGAACCTGATGTTATGCTATCCAAAGCAGGCATTCGCTAAATAAAAGCGAGCATCGAACCCAAAGGCCGGATGAACCGAAGCTGATCTTCTGCTAACCAAAGCAGGCATTCGCTAATTTAAAGCGAGCATCAAACCTGAAGGCCGGATCAACCGAACCTGATCTTATGCAATCCAAAGCAGGCATTCGCTAAATAAAAGCGAGCATCGAACCCGAAGGCCGGATGAACCGAAGCTGATCTTCTGCTATCAAAAGCAGGCATTCGCTAAATAAAAGCGAGCATCAAACCCGAAGGCCCGATAAACCGAAGCGGATCTTCTGCTAACCAAAGCAGTCATTTGCTAAATTAAAGCGAGCATCAAACCTAAAGGCCGGATAAACCGAACCTGATGTTATGCTCTCCAAAGCAGGCATTCGCTAATTTAAAGCGAGCATCAAACCTGAAGGCCAGATCAACCGAACCTGATCTTATGCAATCCAAAGCAGGCATTCGCTAAATAAAAGCGAGCATCGAAGCCGAACGACCGATCAATCGAAGCTGATCCTCTGCTATCTAAGCAGGCATTCGCTAAATTAAAGCGAGCATCGAACCCGAAGGCCGAATCAACCGAAGCTGATCTTCTGCTAGCCAAAGCAAGAATTCGCTAAATAAAAGCGAGCATCAAACCCAAAGGCCGGATCAACCAAAGCTGATCTTCTGCTAACCAAAGCAAACATTCGCGAAATAAAAGCGAGCACCGAACCCGAAGGTTCGATACACCGAAGCTGATCTTCTGCTAATCTAAGCAGGCATTCGCTAAATAAAAGCGAGCATCGAACCCGAACGACCGATCAATCGAAGCTGATCTTCTGCTATCCAAAGCAGGCATTCGCTAAATAAAAGCGAGCATCGAACCCGAAGGCCAGATCAACCGAAGCTGATCTTCTGCTAGCCAAAGCAAGCATTCGCTAAATAAAAGAGAGCATCGAACCCAAAGACCGGATCAACCGAAGCTGATCTTTTGCTAACCAAAGCAGGCATTCGCTAAATAAAAGCGAGCATCGAACCCGAAGGCCAGATCAACCGAAGCTGAACTTCTCATAATCTAAGCAGGCATTCGCTAAATAAAAGCGAGCACCAAACCCGAAGGCCGGATCAACCGAAGCTGATCTTCTGCTAACCAAAGTAAGCATTCGCTAAATAAAAGCGTGAATCGAACCTAAAGGCCGGATCAACCGAAGCTGATCTTCTGCTCCTTGAAGCAAGCATTCTCTAAATAAAAGCCACCATCAAACCCGAAGGCCGAATCAACCGAAGCTGATGTTCTGCTAACCAAAGCAGGCATTCGCTAAATAAAAGCAAGCATTGAACCCGAAGGTCGGATCAACCGAAGCTGATATTCTGCTATCAAAAGCAGGCATTCGCTAAATAAAAGCGAGCATCGAACCCAAAGGCCCGATCAACCGAAGCTGATCTTCTGCTAACCAAAGCAGGCATTCGCTAAAAAAAAGCGAGCATCGAACCCGAAGGCCGGATCAACCGAAGCTGATCCTCTGCTAACAAAAACAGGCATTCGCTAAATAAAAGCGAGCATCGAACATGAAGGGCCGAATTATCCGAAGCTGATCTTATGCTAACCAAAGAAGGCATTCGCTAAATAAAAGCGAGCATCGAACCCGAAGGCCGGATCAACCGAAGCTGAACTTCTGCTAATCTAAGCAGGCATTCGCTAAATAAAAACGAGCGTCGAACCCGAAGGCCGGATCAACCGAAGCTGATCTTCTGCTCCTCGAAGAAGGCATTCGCTAAATAAAAGCGAGCATCGAACCCGAAGGCCGGATCAACCGAAGCTGATCTTCTGCTATCCAAAGCAGGCATTCGCTAAATAAAAGCGAGCATCAAAGCCGAAGGCCGGATCAACCGAAGCTGATCTTCTGCTAACCAAAGCAGTCATTCGCTAAATTAAAGCGAACATCAAACCTAAAGGTCGGATAAATCGAACCTGATGTTATGCTATCCAAAGCAGGCATTCCCTAAATAAAAGCGAGCATCGAACCTGAAGGCACGATCAATCAAAGCTGATCTTCTGCTAATCTAAGCAGGCATTTGCTAAATTAAAGCGAGCAACGAACCCGATTGCCGGATCAACCGAAGCTAATCTTCTGCTATCCAAAGCAGGCATTCGCTAAATAAAAGCGAGCATCAAACCCGAAGGCCCGATAAACCGAAGCTGATATTCTGCTAACCAAAGCATGCATTCGCTAAATAAAAGCGAGCATCGAACCTGAATGCCGGATCAACCGAAGCTAATCTTCTGCTATCCAAAGCAAGCATTCGCTAAATAAAAGTGAGCATCGAACCCGAAGGCCAGATCAACCGAAGCTGATCTTGTGGTAGCCAAAGCAAGCATTCGCTAAATAAAAGCGAGCATCGAACCCAAAGGCCGGATCAACCGAAGCTGATCTTCTGCTAACCAAAGCAAGCATTCGCGAAATAAAAGAGAGCACCGAACCCGAAGGTTCGATACCCCGAAGATGATCTTTTGCTAATCTAAGCAGGCCTTCGCTAAATAAAAGCGAGCATTGTACCCGAAGGCCGGATCAACCGAAGCTGATCTTCTGCTAACCAAAGCAAGCATTCGCTAAATAAAAGCGAGCATCGAACCCGAAGACCGGATCATCCGAAGCTGATCTTCTGCTCCTCGAAGCAAGCATTCTCTAAATAAAAGTGAGCATCAAACCCGAAGGCCGGATCAACCGAAGCTGATCTTCTACTAACCAAAGCAGGCATTCGCTAAATAAAAGCGAGCATCGACCCCGAAGGCCCGATCAATCGAAGCTGATCTTCTGTTATCCAAAGCAGGCATTCGCTAAATAAAAGCGAGCATCGAACCCCAAGGCCCGATGAACCGAAGCTGATCTTCTGCTAACCAAAGCAGGCATTCGCTAAATTAAAGCGAGCATCGAACCTGAAGGCCGGATTAACCGAAGCTGGTCTTATGCTAACCAAAGCAGGCATTCGCTAAATATAAGCGAGATTCAACCCCGAAGGCCGGATTAACCGAAGCTGAACTTCTGCTAATCTAAGCAGGCATTTGCTAAATAAAAGCGAGCATCGAACCTGAAGGCCGGATCAACCAAAGCTGATCTTCTGCTATCCAAAGCAGGCATTCGCTAAATAAAAGCGAGCATCGAACCCTAAGGCCGGATCAACCGAAGCTGATCTTCTGCTAACCAAAGCAGTCATTCGCTAAATTAAAGCGAGCATCACACCTAAAGGCCGGATAAACCGAACCTGATGTTATGCTATCCAAAGCAGGCATTCGCTAAATAAAAGCGAGCATCGAACCTGAAGGCCCGATCAATCGAAGCTGATCTTCTGCTAATCTAAGCAGGCATTCGCTAAATTAAAGCGAGCATCGAACCCGATGGTCGGATCAACCGAAGCTAATCTTCTGCTATCCAAAGCAGGCATTCGCTAAATAAAAGCGAGCATCAAACCCGAAGGCTCGATAAACTGAAACTGATCTTCTACTAACCAAAGCACACATTCGCTAAATAAAAGCGGGCATCGAACCCGAAGGCCGGATCAACCAAAGCAAATATTCTGCTATCCAAAGCAGGCATTCGCTAAATAAAAGTGAGCATCCAACCCGATGGCCAGATCAACCGAAGCTGATCTTCTGCTAGCCAAAGGAAGCATTCGCTAAATAAAAGCGAACATCGAACCCAAAGGCCAGATCAACCGAAGCTGATCTTCTGCTCCTCGAAGCAAGCATTCTCTAAATAAAAGCGAGCATCAAACCCGTAGGCCGGATCAACTGAAGTCGATCTTCTGCTAACCAAAGCAGGCAGTCGCTAAATAAAAGCGAGCATCGAACCCGAAGGCCCGATCAATCGAAGCTGATCTTCTGCTATCCAAAGCAGGCATTCGCTAAATAAAAGCGAGCATCGAACCCCAAGGCCCGATCAACCGAAGCTGATCTTTTGCTAATCTAAGCAGACATTCACTAAATAAAAGCGAGCATCGAACCCAAAGGCCGGATGAACCGAAGCTGATCTTCTGCTATCCAAAGCAGGCATTCACTAAATAAAAGTGAGCATCAAACCCGAAGGCCCGATAAACCGAAGCTGATCTTCTGCTAACCAAAGCACGCATTTGCTAAATGAAAGTGAGCATCGAACCCGAAGGCCGGATCAATCAAAGCTAATCTTCTGCTATCCAAAGCAGGCATTCGCTAAATAAAAGCGAGCATCAAACCCGAAGGCCCGATAAACCGAAGCTGATCTTCTGCTAACCAAAGCAGTCATTCGCTAAATTAAAGCGAGCATCAAACCTAAAGGCCGGATAAACCGAACCTGATGTTATGCTATCCAAAGCAGGCATTCGCTAAATAAAAGCGAGCATCGAACCCAAAGGCCGGATGAACCGAAGCTGATCTTCTGCTAACCAAAGCAGGCATTCGCTAATTTAAAGCGAGCATCAAACCTGAAGGCCGGATCAACCGAACCTGATCTTATGCAATCCAAAGCAGGCATTCGCTAAATAAAAGCGAGCATCAAACCCGATGGCCGGATGAACCGAAGCTGATCTTCTGCTATCCAAAGCAGGCATTCGCTAAATAAAAGCGAGCATCAAACCCGAAGGCCCGGTAAACCGAAGCGGATCTTCTGCTAACCAAAGCAGTCATTTGCTAAATTAAAGCGAGCATCAAACCTAAAGGCCGGATAAACCGAACCTGATGTTATGCTCTCCAAAGCAGGCATTCGCTAAATAAATGCGAGCATCGAACCCCAAGGCCCGATGAACCGAAGCTGATCTTCTGCTAACCAAAGCAGGAATTCGCTAAATTAAAGCGAGCATCGAACCTGAAGGCCGGATTAACCGAAGCTGATCTTATGCTAACCAAAGCAGGAATTCGCTAAATATAAGCGAGATTCAACCCCGAAGGCCGGATTAACCGAAGCTGAACTTCTGCTAATCTAAGCAGGCATTTGCTAAATAAAAGCGAGCATCGAACCCGAAGGCCGGATCAACCAAAGCTGATCTTCTGCTATCCAAAGCAGGCATTCGCTAAATAAAAGCGAGCATCGAACCCTAAGGCCAGATCAACCGAAGCTGATCTTCTGCTAACCAAAGCAGTCATTCGCTAAATTAAAGCGAGCATCAAACCTAAAGGCCGGATAAACCGAACCTGATGTTATGCTATCCAAAGCAGGCATTCGCTAAATAAAAGTGAGCATCGAACCTGAAGGCCCGATCAATCGAAGCTGATCTTCTGCTAATCTAAGCAGGCATTCGCTAAATTAAAGCGAGCATCGAACCCGATGGCCGGATCAACCGAAGCTAATCTTCTGCTATCCAAAGCAGGCATTCGCTAAATAAAAGCGAGCATCAAACCCGAAGGCTCGATAAACTGAAGCTGATCTTCTACTAACCAAAGCACACATTCGCTAAATAAAAGCGAGCATCGAACCCGAAGGCCGGATCAACCGAAGCTAATATTCTGCTATCTAAAGCAGGCATTCGCTAAATAAAAGCGAGCATCGAACCTGAAGGCCAGATCAACCGAAGCTGATCTTCTGCTAGCCAAAGGATGCATTCGCTAAATAAAAGCGAGCATCGAACCCAAAGGCCAGATCAACCAAAGCTGATCTTCTGCTCCTCGAAGCAAGCATTCTCTAAATAAAAGCGAGCATCAAACCCGTAGGTCGGATCAACTGAAGCCGATCTTCTGCTAACCAAAGCAAGCAGTCGCTAAATAAAAGCGAGCATCGAACCCGAAGGCCCGATCAACCGAAGCTGATCTTTTGCTAATCTAAGCAGGCACTCACTAAATAAAAGCGAGCATCGAACCCAAAGGCCGGATGAACCGAAGCTGATCTTCTGCTATCCAAAGCAGGCATTCGCTAAATAAAAGCGAGCATCAAACCCGAAGGCCCGATAAACCGAAGCTGATCTTCTGCTAACCAAAGCAGTCATTCGCTAAATTAAAGCGAGCATCAAACCTAAAGGCCGGATAAACCGAACCTGATGTTATGCTATCCAAAGCAGGCATTCGCTAAATAAAAGCGAGCATCGAACCCAAAGGCCGGATGAACCGAAGCTGATCTTCTGCTAACCAAAGCAGGCATTATCAATTTAAAGCGAGCATCAAACCTGAAGGCCGGATCAACCGAACCTGATCTTATGCAATCCAAAGCAGGCATTTGCTAAATAAAAGCGAGCATCGAACCCGAAGGCCGGATGAACCGAAGCTGATCTTCTGCTATCAAAAGCAGGCATTCGCTAAATAAAAGCGAGCATCAAACCCGAAGGCCCGATAAACCGAAGCGGATCTTCTGCTAACCAAAGCAGTCATTTGCTAAATTAAAGCGAGCATCAAACCTAAAGGCCGGATAAACCGAACCTGATGTTATGCTCTCCAAAGCAGGCATTCGCTAATTTAAAGCGAGCATCAAACCTGAAGGCCAGATCAACCGAACCTGATCTTATGCAATCCAAAGCAGGCATTCGCTAAATAAAAGCGAGCATCGAAGCCGAACGACCGATCAATCGAAGCTGATCCTCTGCTATCTAAGCAGGCATTCGCTAAATTAAAGCGAGCATCGAACCCGAAGGCCGGATCAACCGAAGCTGATCTTCTGCTAGCCAAAGCAAGCATTCGCTAAATAAAAGCGAGCATCAAACCCAAAGGCCGGATCAACCGAAGCTGATCTTCTGCTAACCAAAGCAAACATTCGCGAAATAAAAGCGAGCACCGAACCCGAAGGTTCGATACACCGAAGCTGATCTTCTGCTAATCTAAGCAGGCATTCGCTAAATAAAAGCGAGCATCGAACCCGAACGACCGATCAATCGAAGCTGATCTTCTGCTATCCAAAGCAGGCATTCGCTAAATAAAAGCGAGCATCGAACCCGAAGGCCAGATCAACCGAAGCTGATCTTCTGCTAGCCAAAGCAAGCATTCGCTAAATAAAAGAGAGCATCGAACCCAAAGACCGGATCAACCGAAGCTGATCTTTTGCTAACCAAAGCAGGCATTCGCTAAATAAAAGCGAGCATCGAACCCGAAGGCCAGATCAACCGAAGCTGAACTTCTCATAATCTAAGCAGGCATTCGCTAAATAAAAGCGAGCACCGAACCCGAAGGCCGGATCAACCGAAGCTGATCTTCTGCTAACCAAAGTAAGCATTCGCTAAATAAAAGCGTGAATCGAACCTAAAGGCCGGATCAACCGAAGCTGATCTTCTGCTCCTCGAAGCAAGCATTCTCTAAATAAAAGCCACCATCAAACCCGAAGGCCGAATCAACCGAAGCTGATGTTCTGCTAACCAAAGCAGGCATTCGCTAAATAAAAGCAAGCATTGAACCCGAAGGTCGGATCAACCGAAGCTGATATTCTGCTATCAAAAGCAGGCATTCGCTAAATAAAAGCGAGCATCGAACCCAAAGGCCCGATCAACCGAAGCTGATCTTCTGCTAACCAAAGCAGGCATTCGCTAAAAAAAAGCGAGCATCGAACCCGAAGGCCGGATCAACCGAAGCTGATCCTCTGCTAACAAAAACAGGCATTCGCTAAATAAAAGCGAGCATCGAACATGAAGGGCCGAATTATCCGAAGCTGATCTTATGCTAACCAAAGAAGGCATTCGCTAAATAAAAGCGAGCATCGAACCCGAAGGCCGGATCAACCGAAGCTGATCTACTACTCCTCGAAGCAGACATTCGCTAAATAAAAGCGAGCATCAAACCCGAAGGCCAGATCAACCGAAGCTAATCTTCTGGTCTCAAAACAGGCATTCCCTAATAAAAGCGAGCATCGAACCTGAAGGCCGGATTAACCGAATCTGATCTTATGCTAACTAAAGCAGGTATTCACTAAATATATGCGAGAATCGAACCCGAAGGCCGGATCAACCGAAGCTGAACTTCTGCTAATCTAAGCAGGCATTCGCTAAATAAAAACGAGCGTCGAACCCGAAGGCCGGATCAACCGAAGCTGATCTTCTGCTCCTCGAAGAAGGCATTCGCTAAATAAAAGCGAGCATCGAACCCGAAGGCCGGATCAACCGAAGCTAATATTCTGCTATCCAAAGCAGGCATTCGCTAAATAAAAGCGAGCATCGAACCCGAAGGCCAGATCAACCGAAGCTGATCTTCTGCTAGCCAAAGGAAGCATTCGCTAAATAAAAGCGTGCATCGAACACAAAGGCCGGATCAACCGAAGCTGATCTTCTGCTCCTCGAAGCAAGCATTCTCTAAATAAAAGTGAGCATCAAACCCGAAGGCCCGATCAATCGAAGCTGATCTTCTGCTATCCAAAGCAGGCATTCGCTAAATAAAAGCGAGCATCGAACCCCAAGGCCCGATCAACCGAAGCTGATCTTTTGCTAATCTAAGCAGGCATTCGCTAAATAAAAGCGAGCATCGAACCCAAAGGCCGGATGAACCGAAGCTGATCTTCTGCTATCCAAAGCAGGCATTCGCTAAATAAAGGCGAGGATCAAACCCGAAGGCCTGATAAACCGAAGTTGATCTTCTGCTAACCAAAGCACGCATTTGCTAAATGAAAGCGAGCATCGAACCTGAAGGCCGGATCAATCGAAGCTAATCTTCTGCTATCCAAACCAGGCATTCGCTAAATAAAAGCGAGCATTAAACCCGAAGGCCCGATAAACCGAAGCTGATCTTCTGCTAACCAAAGCAGTCATTCGCTAAATTAAAGCGAGCATCAAACCTAAAGGCCGGATAAACCGAACCTGATGTTATGCTATCCAAAGCAGGCATTCGCTAAATAAAAGCGAGCATCGAACCCCAAGGCCCGATCAACCGAAGCTGATCTGATGCTAATCTAAGCAGGCATTCGCTAAATAAAAGCGAGCATTGAACCCAAAGGCCGGATGAACCGAAGCTGATCTTCTGCTAACCAAAGCAGGCATTCACTAATTTAAAGCGAGCATCAAACCTGAAGGCCGGATCAACCGAACCTGATCTTATGCAATCCAAAGCAGGCATTCGCTAAATAAAAGCGAGCATCGAACCCGAAGGCCGGATGAACCGAAGCTGATCTTCTGCTATCCAAAGCAGGCATTCGCTAAATAAAAGCGAGCATCAAACTCGAAGGCCCGATAAATCGAAGCTGATCTTCTGCTAACCAAAGCAGTCATTTGCTAAATAAAAGCGAGCATGAAACCTAAAGGCCGGATAAACCGAACCTGATGTTATGCTCTCCAAAGCTGGCATTCGCTAAATAAAAGCGAGCATCGAACCCCAAGGCCTGATCAACCGAAGCTGACCTTATGCTAATCTAAGCAGGCATTCGCTAAATAAAAGCGAGCATCGAACCCAAAGGCTGGATGAACCGAAGCTGATCTTCTGCTAACCAAAGCAGGCATTCGCTAATTTAAAGCGAGCATCAAACCTGAAGGCCGGATCAACCGAACCTGATTTTATGCAATCCAAAGCAGGCATTCGCTAAATAAAAGCGAGCATCGAAGCCGAACGACCGATCAATCGAAGCTGATCTTCTGCTAATCTAAGCAGGCATTCGCTAAATTAAAGCGAGCATCGAACCCGAAGGCCGTATCAACCGAAGCTGATCTTCTGCTAGCCAAAGCAAGCATTCGCTAAATAAAAGCGAGCATCAAACCCAAAGGCTGGATCAACCGAAGCTGATCTTCTGCTAACCAAAGCAAACATTCGCGAAATAAAAGCGAGCACCGAACCCGAAGGTTCGATACACCGAAGTTGATCTTCTGCTAATCTAAGCAGGCATTCGCTAAATAAAAGCGAGCATCGAACCCGAACGACCGATCAATCGAAGCTGATCTTCTGCTATCCAAAGCAGGCATTCGCTAAATAAAAGCGAGCATCGAACCCGAAGGCCAGATCAACCGAAGCTGATCTTCTGCTAGCCAAAGCAAGCATTCGCTAAATAAAAGAGAGCATCAAACCCAAAGACCGGATCAACCGAAGTTGATCTTCTGCTAACCAAAGCAGGCATTCGCTAAATAAAAGCGAGCATCGAACCCGAAGGCCAGATCAATCGAAGCTGAACTTCTCATAATCTAAGCAGGCATTCGCTAAATAAAAGCGAGCATCGAACCCGAAGGCCGGATCAACCGAAGCTGATCTTCTGCTAACCAAAGTAAGCATTCGCTAAATAAAAGCGAGAATCGAACCTAAAGGCCGGATCAACCGAAGCTGATCTTCTGCTTCTCGAAGCAAGCATTCTCTAAATAAAAGCGACCATCAAACCCGAAGGCCGAATCAACCGAAGTTGATCTTCTGCTAACCAAAGCAGGCATTCGCTAAATAAAAGCAAGCATCGAACCCGAAGGTCGGATCAACCGAAGTTGATATTCTGCTATCAAAAGCAGGCATTCGCTAAATAAAAGCTAGCATCGAACCCAAAGGCCCGATCAACCGAAGCTGATCTTCTGCTAACCAAAGCAGGCATTCGCTAAAAAAAAGCGAGCATCGAACCCGAAGGCCGGATCAACCGAAGCTGATCCTCTGCTAACAAAAACAGGCATTCGCTAAATAAAAGCGAGCATCGAACATGAAGGGCCGAATTATCCGAAGCTGATCTTATGCTAACCAAAGAAGGCACTCGCTAAATAAAAGCGAGCATCGAACCCGAAGGCCGGATCAACCGAAGCTGATCTACTACTCCTCGAAGGAGACATTCGCTAAATAAAAGCGAGTATCGAACCCAAAGGCCAGATCAACCGAAGCTAATCTTCTGCTCTCCAAAACAGGCATTCGCTAAATAAAAGCGAGCATCGAACCTGAAGGCCGGATTAACCGAATCTGATCTTATGCTAACTAAAGCAGGTATTCACTAAATATAAGCGAGAATCGAACCCGAAGGCCGGATCAACCGAAGCTGAACTTCTGCTAATCTAAGCAGGCATTCGCTAAATAAAAGCGAGCGTCGAACCCGAAGGCCGGATCAACCGAAGCTGATCTTCTGCTCCTCGAAGAAGGCATTCGCTAAATAAAAGCGAGCATCGAACCCGAAGGCCGGATCAACCGAAGCTAATATTCTGCTATCCTAGCCTGGTGGAGGTGTCCCTGTCAAGGGAGCCAAAGTTATCTTCTGAACTAGCTCCAACTGAAGCAATGTCTGAAAAAACCGAGCATACGACATAGGTGGAGTCTCAAGATGACGACTTGGTAATGGTGCTTTGTTCTGATACCTCCAGTACCCTTGTTGGTTCTGCTGCTGCTGCTGCTGAGGTTGCTGAACAGCAGGAATAGTAATGCTAGTGACCTGCTGGCGCTGGCCTTTACCTTTTCCCCGAGCATTGGTCACTGAGCTCGTCTCACCTTCACGTCTCTTACCACTGTAAGGTTTCTTTCCTCCTCCAGCTGAGGATACATCTACACCCTGAATCTTCCCGAGTTTGATGCCATTTTCTACATGTTCTCCAGTGATGATGAGATCGGAGAAGCTTCCTGACATACCACTGACCAGTTTCTCATAATAAACCCCTGGAAGAGTAGATATGAACATCTCAAAAAGTTCTTGTTCAACCATCGGCGGCTAAACCCTCGCTGCCAGTTCACACCATCTCAGGGCGTACTATTTAAATCCCTCGTTATTCTTCTGAGACAAGTTCTGCAGTTGAACCTGGTTGGGAGCCAGATCGCTGTTATACTGATAATGGCGTACGAATGCTTCAGCAAGGTCTTTCCATGTACGTACACTAGTAGGTTCCAAACCCATATACCACTCCAATGAGGGGCCTGACAGGCTGTCTTGGAAGAAGTGCATCAGCAACTTCTCATCTTCAGAATATGCGGACATCTTTCGGTAGTACGACCTCAGATGGACACGGGGGCAAGTTGTGCCCTTATACTTCTCAAAGTCGGGTACCTTAAACTTGGGAGGCACCTTGAAGTCTGAGATCAGTCCCAACTTGGTCGTGTCAACACCCATAGTATTCAAGTTCTCAAAACTCTTCATTTTGTCCTCGAGGGATTTGAACCTTAAACGGGCTTCAGAGTTCAATTCGCCCTCAGCTCCCTTCTGCGAGAACAAGTCCTCTTGGCGATCCTCTTGCCATGGTTGATGGCCATTACCAGCAGCAAACCTAGCAGCATCAATACCATACAGATTACCGACCCCGGCGTTCCCCGCATTACCAGTTCCTCGAGTGTTGCCTTGGCCTATACCAGCATTGCCATTGGCTTCAAAGTTACCGTTTTCGACGCCAGTTGTATTCCCATTAGGTCCGATGTTAGTGATAACATTGTCGTTACCGCTTCCATTCCCTTCAGTCATAGGGATGCCACCCTGAGGGGTCTCAACAAGCGGAGGGTTTGGAGTGTTCCCACCATGAAGCACGCCGTTGCTATCAACCCTTGAGATTAGCGGTTGCACCAGAGTTCTAAGCTGGTCTTGGCCGTTAGCGACCACTTGCATGAGCTCCATGAAGCGGTCCATCCTCTCTCTGAGTTCTTGGATGTCAATCTGGACTTGTTCCATTGCGCTAGCTTGATTCGCTCTGGTCGAGTATCGGTGAATCTGTCTTCGGTAAATTATGAAATAACCTGCATACACAAAGGGTTAGAAAAACGGCAAGGCACCCGTCATGCAAATGATTCATGCAAATGCAAACGTGTGTCTGTGCCTTAGGGAGATTTCTCCCCCGGTTCTAGTGCCAGAGTGCCAATGCTGATAATAAGAAGTCTGGATCCAGTCATGGAAATAACATCTCATATATATATAAAGCCCATCAAGGCAGCATACAATGTCACTAAGTACAGGTAGAATCAACAGCATGACCTCGACCAACAAGCCTGGTGATGGTCAGCATACAACAATGATTAGAAAAATACAAGGGATTACAAAGTAGTCAAGTATGGCCACGGGCGCGAAACTCTTCTAGCAACCCCTTCGTTCCGGGATGATCAGGCTGAGTGAGTAACCCTTCAACGAGTGACTCCCTCTGTATGATAGTGTACTGAAGACCTTCAACAGAGTCTTTCCACTCTTCCCTGCCAAAACAGTCTTCTAACCTGCGCTTCTTGGATTCAAAAGTCTGCTTGCGATCCTTCAGGTCCGCAATAGCCCTGTTTAACCTGTCTTCAGTGGCGTACCTACGAGCAGTTTCATCATCAAACTTCTTCTCGTTGGCCTTCAACTGAGCCTTCAACTGGGAGATCTGTTGCTTCAGCTTGTCCTCCCGCTCTTTGTTGCTGGCTATAGTGGCATTCCACTGCTGGTTGAATTTGGAAATTCTCCGGTATGCATCATCCAAGTTCTGCTTCTTGGTGGCAAGTACATCGTTGACAGCCTTGAAATCCAAACCTAAACATTCACGTTCAGCCATCTGTTTAGTCAAGTCTGTACCTAGCCGGTTCACCAGCTCTGTCTGCTTTTTGAAGGAGTAGACGACTTCGTTTCTCTCACTTCTAAGCTATACCAATTCTTTTTCCAACTCCTCGTTGGTCTTCTTCAGTTCTTCCTTCTCAGCTAATACCTGATTGTATTTCTGAATGGATACTGTGGTAGGTTCCTTGACCATTGGACGGAAATCTTGCTTAGCTGGTGGAAAAGGCATCCCCACTGTTTCTGCCCTGCTTCGAATCCAAGTCACATAAAGAGCATAAGCCTGGCTATTGATCTTACCCAACAGCGCTTTCCCTCGTCTGCTGATGTCATTCCAAGCATACCTGAGCTTTGCTAACATTTTCCCCTCTAGGAGACCTGTGAGGTACAGAGATTCCCGCACCTCCTTGTCCTTTGGCGGGCCTCTCAAGGCGTACGCAAACTGTCTGACAAGTAATGAGGGGTTGTAGTTAATACAACCTCTTCTTCCAATCAAGGGCACATTAGGAAAACCGTTGCAGCTGTAGATGACTTTAGTACCCAGCATATCCCAATCAAACCAAACGATGCTCTCTGCGGATAAACCCATCAGGCGTTCAGACCACTCAGTGGTAGCTGCAGAGGAAACAAAGAGACCCTTCTTGGGCAAGTGGCTATCAAACCAACTGTAGAGTAAGGGCACACAGCACGATACATTCTTACCCCTTTTATTTTCATTCTTGTAATGAAAAGAATGATATAGATCACCAAGCAGGGTGGGAACTGGATTTCCCGATGCGAAGATATGGAAGGCGTCCAAATCTATAAACTCAGGCATGTTGGGAAACAAGATGATCCCATAGATGCAGAGGGCGAGAATAGCGTTGAATACGATCCAACAACCATCTTTAGCACACTGTTGGGCTTTCCCAACCAGAAACTGCAGAGAAAAACCAGGAACTCCATTCCATGAGGTCAGAAGCAGCTCTGAGGCATCCAGATGAAGAGCAACAGCTAGGTTAGCCAGATTTAGCTTAGCATCCATGTGAACAAACGGCATCTGATTCTTAACTGGTACACCCAACAACTCAGCATACTCTTCTAGGGTAGGCGCAAGAATGAAATCCGGAAAAGTGAAGCACCTCATCGGAGGGTCATAGAACTGTAGCAACGCATACAACCCATTCAACTCATAGACCGAAGGTTTACGAAACAGACTGAGCAACTTCCCATACGATTTCCTGAATTCCCCTTTCACTGTATCATCTGCCAAGAAAATCAAACTAAACAACAAGGTAACATCTGGGGTAGGGAGCTTGTAAGCCACATTCTTCTTCAAAGATTCCATGCTGACAAACAGAGGGCAAGATTACCGGAACTAGGGGATAGTATATGCACCGGCAACACAGACACACGTTAATGACATGCAAATGAGTATGCAAAAATGCAAGATGCAATCATGCAACAGGAGATCAAGAATGTTGTTGAGGAGACCAAGGCTCTGTTTCAACATAACCACAACACTTCTCTGACCACAAAACCCTGAAGAGGACCAATAATTCTGCTCTGTCAAGAACAAACATATCTCTTATGATAAGAACCCTCTGATACCAACAATACTGATTCACTGTCAAGAAAACCAGGTTGTCTGAAGGTTAAGGTTTCCTGCAATAACCCGTCCTCGCTCACAGGTATGAACCTAATCCACTGACACAGGTATGGCGTCCTATGTGTTCATCAGCATCACAGACTTTCAAGAAATGATGATACAATACCTAGGAAGGTGTGGCATCATCATCTCTTGAAGTGGCCTCACTTAGCTGAATCCCAAATGATCGGTCCCCAGAGTCGACAATCCTCCAAACCAACAACCCCTCAGGCCCAAAGGGCCGGAAAAGAAGTCAACCAGGAGAATCTCGTCTGAGCGTGGATTTTGTGAGACACTAGTACATGCAAAGCATGCACGCGCCCACTACTTTCCACAACTAATGCTAGGTATACTCAAGCCTGGTTCTGGCTTATCACTCATCAGAGCCCCCTCCCACAACAGCACAAATAATCATATCATACTGAAAATAAAATGCGGAAGGTAAAATGCGATAAATAAACACAACCCAACAAGGTAAACACGCAGGCGCTAGGATTGACTCGCACAGGGGTCATCGAAATTCTCCCCAGCAGAGTCGCCAGCTGTCGCTACCGCGAAAATAAGGTGCCGGAAAAACAGAAGAGTCGCCACCTTTCGTTATTTATCCCACCGAAAGGGAAAGGAAACAATCGGAAAAACCTGATGAAAAGGTATAAGACAAGTTCATCGCAACCATTGTCTGGGTTCGGGAGTCGGTTACGCAAGGGGAAGGTATTAGCACCCCTCACGTCCGTTGTACTCAACGGGATCCATGCTTGTTGTGTTTATCTGACAGGTTGGTTTTACTATCTACCTATCAAGGCTGGTCTGAAAAGAAAAGAAAATGACTCGGCAAAGCATCACGCTTTATGCCTAATGTATTCTCATCAGAGAATGAGAAATCAGAGTCAACGTAGTTCGGCTAACTACGGATAACAGATGGGGGAAGGTGGCTCGCCAATACGTCAGTATTGTGCCTACGTACTCTCAACAGATATGAGAGATCAGAGCTTACGTAGTTCGGGATAATACGCATTACGGGGATTCAGATTCATCTATTTTTCCGAGTAGGGTTAACAAACAGTTCCAGCAGTTTGGTGTATGCAGCTTGCTCGTAGGAGACTCGTGCGTTACCGTTCACGGTAGAACTGAGAGTTAACGACACTCTTTTCTTCAGAAAAGTTTTCCTTGAGTTACGGGCCCACGGGGAAAAAAGATTTGAAGTTTGTTTTCTGTCTTTTACGGAAGAAGTGTTTTTTTATGGATGTTTGTAACTAATATCGTACTAGAGAATATGACCTAGGAGTGAATGTGTTGCATGTCACCCAAAGGGTACGATACTAAACATCCTGATTATTGGAAGGAAACCCTCCAACAATCATTTCCTAAGTAGCTTAAGGCTCGTAACGTACGACACCCGCTAACCTTTATTACTGTATTTTGATTTGTTTGAAGAGAGAAGAGAACAGACACAACTAAGGGGAAACTATCAAGTCCTAATGTTGTCATGCCAAGGATTCATCCTATGGTTGAGGTTTGAAACAGGGAACTCCTAGATGTTATCATGCATAGGTTTCAACCTAAAGTTCTAATCATCACTTCCTTATCAAAGGAAGCGAGAGTCCTAGGGGATCATGTCAATGGGAAACAAACAACAGATAAAGCATCAGCTAAACGTCAGTAAAATGGATAAACAGTAAAGATGCACATGCCATGCAGCAATACAAGCAGAGGGAGACACACTCAACCTCTAGAGCAATCAAGCAAAAACAACACACAATACACAGGCAAGGGAGATAAACTCAACCTTCAGCCAACAAGCAAAGCCAAACAGTAACAAACAAGCAGAGGGAGACAGACTCAACCTCACATGCAAATAAGCAAATGGAGGCAAGCTCAACCTTTCAATGCACTTAGGCCTAGTATCAACTACATGAAAGCCTATTCTAATGCAGCACACAAACTAAACATTCATACAAATACAGTCAAACAACAAGAACAGCAGAGCAGCACAACAACACCTCAGCAGCAAAGCAGCCCAACAGTCTGTCTTCTAGTCCAAGTCATCCATCAGGAGAAAAGGAAATGAGGACTTCATCTTTAAGCTTCAACTTGCTCCAACAATAGATGATGTGAATCAACACAAAGATCATTGCATGATGAGGGGAAGCAGGAGGGAAACCAATGGAATCCCTCAAGGCACTCAACCACTCATCTGAGATTGGTATCCTCAAAGGTTTTACCTTTTGTGGTAACCCTTTAGTCCTTCCAAAGGAGGGACTAGGCTCCCACAAGGTACCTTGTATCATTGGATAGGAAATGGAATGCAAATCAAAGCAAACCACAATTATGCAAAAGGAAGCAACTCCTAAAGCTCTAAAAACCCTAATTCTACAAGCCCTAAAAGAAACTTTCAAAAGGGAACTAAAACACCAAATCAAACCTTGAGATTCAATCTACAAAGGCATCAACATGTCTACTAAACCATCAGAAAAGGTTTGGAAACTTATCATGAACTAAAGGTCACTTTTGAAGTTCATCTATGGGAAGTACTATGCTAGAATCATCCTACAAATAGCCTAGATGTAAAATCTAACTAAAATAGTAAATTAATTACTAAAAATCTACAAATTTTCCTAAAGGATCCTAAAGGTATTGGGAACCTATGGTAAAAAAATCCAGGGCCTAAATCAATGTTTAAGGGCACTAAGGAAATTCTAAACCACAAGGTGTCAAAGGAAGGTTCAAGTGGGGAAGGCTCTAAAAACCTAGTTCAAAACTAATCTTAGAATCATCTAAAAATCATCACAAAAATCCTATAACATCATCAACATGTCTATAACCAACCAGCCAAAAATCAACATCAAAATCAAAAGCATGAATTGGTAATGAAATCAGCAAGCAACAAGGCATTTTATGCATTTTTATTCAATTATCAAAAATAGAAAAATAAACATTAAATGGATAACAACACCAAAATAAAATCCAAGGGCATGGAAAAATCAGGAATTCAACCAGAAAAATAGACATTAAATGGAAAACAACAATAAAATAAAATTCAGGGCCATTAGATCTAATTACTAGTCAATTAATCCAACAGCTGCGCGCGTGCCAGCTCATTAAATGAAACAACACGTTTTGATTCCTTGGAAAGGTGTGTTTCTGTTGACTGCAGACCATGGTATAGTCTAATCCTATCCATTCATGGAAAAAGTAATTATATCTTACACTTCTTGTCACGCCACCTCACTAAACCCTAATTAGACCAAGCCTTGTCCATCAGATGCAAAGACTCAGTCAACAAATCCATCAGATCCAACGACTCATGTTCATCGTCTTCAATTCAAACTGGTACAAGAAGGGAAGAACTTCCACGGTGGCCGGAGAAGAGCGCCACCGTCTTCTCCGGCGAGAGCAATCATGCTCTGAACCTAAACTCCACCAAACTCCAACAAAATTACATGGTTCTTCTCGTCATCTCTCACTGATCATCATGCTCTATTCCATTTTTCTTAATTCCTCATGAATCTCCAAAAACGATGATGAACAGAAAATTACTCAATTCCATAATCATCATCAAACTCAAAATTGATTATATAGAAATGTTCCTCACCTCTCAAGGATCAAGAATCACTAATCAATTCACCTTAATTCCCAAGAATCAGCCATGTACAAGTCTCAACAGAATTCTCATCTCATCATGAATCATCACGAAACTTCTCAATTATGATCCTAAAACAAGCTATGGTGTATCTACAACCTAACCACATGCTAAATTTAGTCTAAACATGCCTAGAACTAGAGCAATGGTAAAAGATAAAAACCTAGAAAAAAGCTTGAAATTGGTGGTTCTCACGTGCAAATCTTGACCTCAAATGTTGCGGATTCCTTCAAGGATGATCAATGGTGCTAACTGAATCCTCAATTCCTATTGAAACTCTCTGAATTGCAGAAACCGATTTTGAGTTTGAAGCTTCAATCTCTAACTGCCACAACTGAGTTCTTCACCAATTCCTTCCAAAAAATGATCCGAACACGATTATGAACTTAAATAGAATTCATTTGGATCCTAACATGGCCCAATCCTGGCCCAAATTGTTGAATCCAAAATTTCCATTTCCTTTAATGAACAACCATGGAAACGCATGCATTCTGGCTCTGTTTCAGCTCACTCTTTGCTTCAATAGCTTGCACAATACTCCTTGGATGTGAATGGCTCAGATTGAGTGCTTGAATTGATCTTATGGTAAAGATTTGTTATGTTACTTCAATTCTAAGTAACCTAAGCAAAGTCCATGAATTAAGCTTCAAATCCCAAATCTAAAATTGCCAATCTCTTTAAAATATCATTTCCAATCAGAAAATGCATAAACTTGTGAAGTTTTGAACCATTGTGATTTATTTTGAATTTTTCCTTCATTAATGCCTTTTAATGATCTTTTTTCAAAATTTCTTCATACTCTTCCATATCCAATCCATATAAATGGATGTTTAGGTCATGGTTGGACTAAAAACACCATTTTGAACAACTTTCAAGTTGAACAAATCTTCATTTGAGGTGCCTAAGTTGGTGAAATTGACCTATAACCCAAAATGACCTGTAATTTCAGATTCCCAAAATACCCTTATCTTGCAAAGCTTGTAACTTGAGTTCTACAAATCCAATCATAGACTTCTAGTACTTTCTAGAAATCTAAGAAGACAAGGAACAACATTCATGTTGACCAAAAGTTCATAGGAATCCTCCTTCTAGGGAAAAAGTGTCATGCATGTTGGGTAACTTTCAAGCTCTAAATTCACATGCCTCAAATGACCTGTAACTTGTCTGGCTCATAACTTGAGTTCTGTAGACCCTATCAAGGACTTCTAGTACTCAAATTAAAGCTATGATCACTCCCTACAACAATCATGTTAGGGTCAAGGTGAGATGAAAATCCCATCTTGAGTTATGTGGTCTTGAAGTTAGGCACTAAACCAGGGGATTTTACACTGTCAAGCATAGCAACGCTAGCTTAGGAACTCCTCACACTCTTGATTCATGATTAATTGACCTTGGAATCATCCCTTAAGCCTTTTAACACATCAATCCATGATCACATGGCTCTTGAATTAGGTCTCAATCTTCTCTAAATCATCAGTTATCCTAGGGTTGTCCAGATGAAACCCTAGTTGCACCAATCTTGGGTATATCTTCATATCCTTTGCACAATGACCTATCTAGGCTTCAAAATGATCTCCAATACTCCTTAAGAGCTCTCTCAATGCCTTAAGTCCAATTTCATTGCCTCAGAATCAACTGATGATCTTCCCACAACTCCCAAGTTAGGAGATATACATACTTGGCTTCAGCCACTCTCTCTGAACACTTGAATTAACCTTGAACACTTGAACACTTGAATTAACCTCTTGGATAGCTTCATAGTCTTGTGTAGCTCTTTGTTGGTAATCATACCTCTTGATCTCCTGCACACATGTCAATGAAATGCAGATGATAATGCTAATATGAATGCAATGAAACACAAGCTAGGTAAAGAAAGGTTAGGCAAAATTTGGGGTACAACAACCCACACCAAAAGGATGATAGAGCGAAACTAACATCGGCCACTACCACCAAAAAGATGATAGGACAAACACCATAGCACAATCTGACATCAATAAGATAACAGACCTCCCTCTAAAAGGATGACGGAGCGAAACTCACACCGGCCACTACCACCAAAAGGATGATTGGACAAACACTATCACACAATCTGACATCAATAAGATGACAGACCCCCCCTCTAAAAGGATGACGAAGCGAAACTCACACCGGCCACTACCACCTAAAGGATGATAGGGCAAACAATATTGCACAATTTGACATCAATCAAGATGACAAACCCCCCACCAAAAGGATGACGGAGCGAAACTCACACCGGCTACTACCACCAAAAGGATGATAGGACAAACACTATCGCACAATTTGACATCAATAAGATGACATACCCCCAACTAAAAGGATGACGGAGCAAAACTCACAGCAGCCACTACCACCAACAGGATGATAAAACAAACACTATCGCACAATATGATATCAGCAAGATGACAGACCCCCGACCAAAAGGATGACGGAGCGAAACTCACACCGGCCACTACCACCTAAAAGATGATAGAACAAACACTATCGCACAATTTGACATCAATCAAGATGACAAACCCCCCACAAAAAGGATGACGGAGCGAAACTAACACCAACCACTACCAGCAAAAGGATGATAGGACAAACACTATTGCATAATATGACATAAATTAGATGACAGTCCCCCCTCCAAAAGGATGACGGAGCGAAACTCGAACCGGCCACTACCACCAAAAGGATGACAGGACAAACACTATCGCAAAATATGATATCAGCAAGATAAGAGACCCCCCACCAAAAGGATGACGAAGCGAAACTCACACCGGCCATTACCACCTAAAAGATGATAGGACAAACACTATCGCACAATCTGACATCAATCAAGATGACAAACCCCCCACCAAAAGGATGACGGAGCGAAACTCACACCGGCCACTACCACCAAAAGGATGATAGGAGAAACACTAACGTACATTCTGACATCAACAAGATGACAGACCCCCCACCAAAAGGATGACGGAACGAAACTCACACCGGCCACTACCAACAAAAGGATTATAGGACAAATACTATCGCATAATTTGACATCAATACAATGATAGACCCCCCACTAAAAGGATGACGGAGCGAAACTCAAATCAGCGACTACCACCAAAAGGATGATAGGACAAACACTATCGCACCAATAAGATGACAGACCCCCCTCTAAAATGATGACGGAGCAAAACTCACACAAGGGACTACCACCAAAAGGATGATAACACAAACACTATCGCACAATATGATATCAGCAAGATGACAGACTCCCGACCAAAGGGATGACGGAGCGAAACTCACACCGACCACTACTACCTAAAAGATGATAGGACAAACACTATCGCACAATCTGATATCAATCAAGATGACAACCCCCCCCACAAAAAGGATGACAGAGCGAAACTAACCCCAGCCACTACAACCAAAAGGATGATAGGACAAACACTAACGTACATTCTGATATCAACAAGATGACAGACCCCCCACCAAAAGGATGACGAAGCGAAACTCACACCGGCCACTACCACCAAAAGGATGATAGGACAAATACTATCGCATAATTTGACATCAATAAAATGATAGACCCCCCACTAAAAGGATGACGGAGTGAAACTCACATCGGACACTACCACCAAAAGGATGATAGGACAAACACTCTCGCACAATCTGACATCAATAAGATGACAGACCCCCCTCAAAAAGGATGATGGAACAAAACTCACACCGGGCACTACCACCAAAATGATGATAACACAAACACTATCGCAAAATATGATATCAGCAAGATGACAGTCCCACCACCAAAAGGATGACGGAGCGAAACTCACACCGACCACTACCACCTAAAAGATGATAGGACAAACACTATCGCACAATCTGACATCAATCAAGATGACAGCCCCCTCACCAAAAGGATGACGGAGCGAAACTCACACCGGCCACTACCATCAAAAGGATGATAAAACAAATACTATCGCACTATTTGAAATCAATAAGATGACAAACCCCCCACTAAAAGGATGACGGAGCGAAACTCACACCGACCACTACCACCAAAAGGATGATAGGACAAACACTATCGCACAATCTGACATCAATTAGATGACAGACCCCCCACCAAAAGGATGACGGAGCGAACCTCACACCGGCCACTACCATCAACAGGATGATAGGACAAACACTATTGCAAAATATGATATCAACAAGATAACAGACCCCCCACCAAAAGGATGACGAAGCGAAACTAACACCGGCCACTACCACCTAAAGGATTATAGGACAAACACTATGGCACAATCTGACATCAATCAAGATGACAAACCCCCCACCAAAAGGATGACGGAGCGAAAATCACACCGGCCACTACCATCAAAAGGATGATAGGACAAATACTATCGCACAATTTGACATCAATAAGATGACAGACCCCCCACTAAAAGGATGACGGAGCGAAACTCACATCGGCCACTACCACCAAAAGGATGATAACACAAACACTATCGCACAATATGATATCAGCAATATGACATACCTCTAACCAAAAGGATAACGAAGCGAAACTCACACCGACCACTACTACCAAAATGATGATAGGACAAAAACTATCGCACAATCTGACATCAATCAAGATGACAAACCCCCCTCCAAAAGGATGACGGAGTGAAACTCACACCGGCCACTACCACCAAAAGGATGATAGGAAAAAGACTAACTGTCGCTACTGCGAAAATCGGCGCCGGCTATGACAGAAAATTCGCCACCGTGCGTTATTTATCCCAACCGAGGGAAAGGAAATGCTCAGAGTAAACCTAACGCAAAACGGGAAAGGAATGGTCATCGCAACCAAATTCCTGGATTCGGGAGTTGATTACGCAAGGGGAAGGTATTAGCACCCCTCACGTCTGCCGAACTCGACGGGATCCTCGCTTGTTTTCTAGTACGTATTGTTATTCTAGCTACACTAAAGGTCTGGGTTAAAAGAAAAGAAAATGACTCGACAAAGTATCGCACTTTATGCCTACGTATTCCCGTATGGAACGAGAAATCAGAGTCAACGTAGTTCGCCTAACTACGGATGAAGGTGTGAAGGTTGCTCGCTAGGATACGGCATCCTATGCCTACGTACTTTCATACAGCATGAAAGATCAGAGCAAACGTAGTTCGGACTACGGAAGACACAAGCTTGTCTGACTGTTTTTTATTACCTTATGAAAGGTTTTTTCTTGATTAAGAGTCCAAGCGGACAAAAATGACACTTTGATGTTTGTTTTGAATCTTTCACGAAAGAAGTGTTTTTTAGTTTATTAGCAATCTCTGACGCACTAGAGACTATGATTTGAGAGTGACTACGTCGTGTGTCACCCAAAGGGTACCACACTAAGCAGCCAGACTACTGGAAAGAAGCTATCCAACAACCCTTTCTTAAATAGCTTAAGGCTCGTAACGTACGACGCCGATTAACCTTATTACTGTGTTTTTGAGTTGTTTTGAGATAAGAAGAGAAAGAAGCTCTAAAAAGCCTAGGGATGAAAAGGGAATAAAAACTGAGCTAATGTTGTCATGCATGGATTAGAATCCTAATGTCTATCATAATTCCCTCCTGCACAGAGGAAATCAGAGATCCTAGGGGATAAACAGAAAAGAGAGCAAGCAAATATAGTAAAATGCATGCAATGCAGCAATACAAGCGAGGCAAGGGAGTCCCACTCAACCTCGAACCTGGGAAAACAACAGGCAAAGTGAATCAACATTCACTTCAAACCTAGGGGGCAAGCTACACAAGCCAACAAACAATACAGAGAACAAAAACCACAGCAGAGGAGGCAGCCCAAGCAGCAACACCAAACTCCTACAGCAAACAGCATAAGCAGCAGCTCTGACAGCAACAAGTTGATTAAAAAGCAAAAAGTTGACAACAACCTTTCATCCTCATGAATGCTCCTATCCTCAAGATCCAATAAACTTCAATCTTCAACAAGCACCAAGCTTCAACAAGCTTCAAACTTCAACAAGCAACCAGCTTCAACAAGCAAACTTCAACTAGTAAACAGCTTCAACAAGCTCCTAACCCCAACAAGCAACAACTTCAACAAGCAACAAAACCCTAGCTTCAACAAGCAACCAACTTCAACAAGCAACACTCCTAGCTTCAACAAGCTTCTACAAGCACCTCCAAGGGAGAATCAATCAACAAGATCAGGTTGAAGTGTTAAGAAACTCAATGACAACCAAGGGAAGCCACTGAGAACTCAACATTATAGGAGAATGGCATCCTCAAAGTTCTACTCTTAAAGCATGCCATTCATCTCTCCAAAGGAGAGATGTGACTTCTTTAAGAGGACTTTATTTCATTGGATTGAATGGATATGAACAATATACTCCATGTTTGAAGAAAGAAACAAAACTAATCTAATGCTCTCCCTAAAACCCTAGTTTTCCTGAGCTCCTGACAAGCACCCACAAGCTGAGAAAATCTTCACATCCAAGCTCCTTCAAGCTCTCCAAAGCATCTTCAATTGGTCTTCATATTCACCCAAGCACAAAAGCAACACCACCCTAATCTAAGGGGAACTATTGAATTAAACTAGTTAAGTTAGTTCATCAGAAACACCTAGAAGTTAGCCTTAAAACTAAATCTAATTAAAATACCAAAAGTGATTGTAAAATCCTATAAAAAATTCTAAGGGTTCCTAAACCTCTTAAGAATATCTCCATACAAAAACCAGGGGGTTAACCAATCAAATAGACCTAAAACTATGCCCTAAACCTAAGGGTACTATCTTAAAACCCTAAAACTACAACACCTAATGTTCAATGTTCAAACTAGCCTAAAATTCTCTCACAAAAATATGAGAAAATTACTAGGGGTACATGGATATCTAAACTAACTTGCCCAAAAAGAATCACTCCAAAAATCAACACCAATTATCCATACTAAAATCAGCAAGGACAAGCATCAAACAAAATGAAAATAAAACCAATTAAAAATACAAAAATGCAATTAAAAAGTAAAATGCATGAATTATGAATTTTTTTATCCTATTAAAATCTAGACTCTTTCAAGAGTCAGGGAAAAAAGTCTAGCCTAAAAAGATTAATTTTTCTATTTATTGTGATTTATTTTCTAACTATATGCAAAACATAAAATAAAAGAAAAAACAATAAGAAAATGATAAATGCGCGTGGTAAATAGCAATAATATCCAGTTGTGATCCAAACCTGGGCCTAAGAGGGGGTGCGGATATCAAACCTGACTAAGCCCAAACCAACATTAAAACAAATCAGAAAATAAAATGGAAATTGAAAAGTGTGTGTGATGAATAGCAACTAATCCTAGGCATAATCCACAATTGGGCCTAAACTGAGAATGAGAGGGAAGTTCAGGACGGTGGCCTGAGCTTTGCGCCACCGTCGTCTCCGGTTAAATCATCCCCAAAATGCATCAAACATAAAACCTAAACACCCTATCCTCCTCAAAATTTCATCATGAGCACGAATATGACCTCAGAATTTATTGATTCTCACTCCAACTCCAAAACCGATCCAAGTTTCAGAATATTCACCAAGTCTTGAATGTCTCAAATCTTGCAATTAATAAGCCTAAACTCATCTACATGTTTCACTGATCAATTCTCACCATCCAAACGCCATTAAAACCTCAAGAACTAGGAGATATGAGCTTCAACAGAAATGGTGATGCACCTAATTTGGTCTCTAATCACTCCAATTTAGGACTGAAATCCATCCTAGCCTCACCCCTAATCTAACCACATAACAAATTCTATGCATCTCCCTATAAATTAAGCTAAAATAAGAAAGTTGCAAACCTGGTTTTGAGGGATGAACAAATGAGGTTATGGCTCGAATCAAGCTTCAATTCTTTCCAGATTCACTCAAGAACACTTCCCCAAGCTTCTGAAACAAGCAATTTGCAGTGAATCCTCTTCAATTCCAAAAACTCGATTCTTGATGCAGCTGTGAAATTTGCAATTGCTCTCTCTGATTCCTTTCTCAATCCTTGCCCAAAAAATGATCTGAATCAGTTGCAAATATTATATAGAAGCTGTTGGAAACCTCTAGAAGGATCTGGAATCATCCAAAAGAGAATTTCAATTTCTCATGCACTTCCAATTTCTCATATGTGACAGTCACCAATTGTTCTGTTCTTGGCCTTGATTTCACTTGAAATTCTCCCTTGATGACATTTATAATTGAATGGCTATGATTGTTTCCTTGTTTTGGATCCCATGGTGTGTGAGTGTTATGTTACTTCAACCTTAAGGTACAAAAGGGAACCATGTGTTATTGTCCTCAAATCCAAAAAGTGGTAATGTCATCATTATTGGAATGCATTTTCTGATCAAAATAACCTATAACATGACCTTGTTTGGACCCCAATCACTAAATTCCATTTTTTGGCCTTTAAATGACTTATTTTTCTTCCTTTTTAAGCCATTTCAAGCAACTTCTTGTTACAAGCCAATCCAAGCTCTCATAACCACTTGGTTGAACTCAAAACATCATTTTGAACAAGTTTCATGTTGAACAATTTTCCATTTGAAGCTTGCAAGTTGGAGTTATGGACCTATGATCACAAATGACCTATAATCACCAATACCCAAAATACCCCTGGCTTGCAAAGACCATAACTTGAGTTCTTCAAATCCTATCAAGGGCTTCTAGTACTCTATGGAAATCTAAGACCAATATCTACAACTCTCATGTTGGCCAAGAATCCATTTGAAAACTCCTTGAAGGGCAAAAGTTGCTTAGAAGTCAAGTGACTTTCATAGATAAATTTCATAGTTATCTGATGACCTGTAATTTGCAAGAACCATAACTTGAGTTCTAAAAATCCCCTTGAGGACTTCTAGTATTCCAATTAAAGGTATTGATATTCTATACAAGTTTCATGTTGGCCAAAGATCCATTTGAAACTTGTATTTTGAATTATGTGGCCTTGAAGTTAGGCACTAAACAGGGGATTTTACACTGAAACCCTAATTTAGCAACTTCCCACATTCTTGATCTTTCTTTGCTTAACCTTGGAACAACACCACACATGTATTAACATATCAATCCATGAATCCCATGACCTCTAAGTAGGCTTTGATGCTCTCCAATTACTCACTTAATCTAGGATTGACTCAGATGAAACCCTAGTTGACTGCACCTCAACTGTGGCTCCCATACTTGAATCAATGACTTGTCTCAGCTTCAATATAGCCCTCTAGACCCTTCATGAGATCCATACACACCTCAAATTCACATTCCCTGTATCACATCCCACTGATGATTCTCAATATTCCTCAAGATAGGAGCAAAACCCACATGTAGGCACTCAAACTTCTCAAGAATTCAAATCACTTCTTGATAGCTTGGATGACTTCTTAATCTTAGATAACACCTCTTACTAGGCTCTTCTCTTGATAGACACCCTTGATCCCTTGTTGGAGGCATGCTATGCTATGATATGCAAATGATTAGAACTATGTACATGATGTAACTATGCAAATGAAATGCAATGAAACACAAATCAGGAAAGAAAAGGTTGAGCAAATTTTGGGGTGCAACAGCTGCCCCTATTCAAACAGCTTGGACCCGACTGGGTGAAGAGCGAACGACCTTCAAACAATCGAGGTACGATACGGTTGAATACCAAGAAACCTGTAAATTTGCCAACCGCAGAAATAAACTGCACTGCTTGGGGAGCAACATCTCCTATCTGAATCCGGTTGTTACGACAATAACTGGTCCAACGTCTGATAATAACTCTTATTTCAACTTCAACCACCTATGTAACGCCACAGGTACTGAACAATTTTTTTTGCAAAAACACCTCTGTCCACAACTGGACTAATCTCGTCAACACAAGAAGAGAAACAAATTCGTCAACACGAATAGAGATTCTGTCGTCACAGGAGTAACCTTGTCCACATCTGGACCCAAATTCCGTCAAATCACGAATGAATACAAATCTGTCCACGTCAGGACTCACATTTCGTCAACCCGGAAAAATCTCAACAACACAGGAATAGAACTTTGTCCATGTTAGGACGCTTGTTTCGTCAACATGAAGAAATCCCCTCAACAAGAGCAAAACTTTGTCCACGTTAGGACGCACACTCCGTCAACACGAAGAAATCCCATCATAAACTTGTCCATGTTAGGACTCAAATTTCGTCAACCCGAAGAAATCCTATCGTCATAGGAATAAAACTTGTCCTCATCAGGACTCCACATTCCGTCAACACGGAGAAATCCCGACGACTTCGCTGGGGATGAGTTGTCCGCATCTCGTCAACACGAGGAAATCCTATCAACATAGGTAATAAAATCTTATTTGCGTCTTGTCAACACGAGGAACTCCTATCAACATAGGAATAAATTGTCCACGTCAGGACTCACATCTCGTCAACACGAGGAAATAAACCCGTCACCATGAAGAGAAATAAATTTGTCCACGTCAGGATTCCATCTCGTCAACACGAAGAACGGTAAACTTGTCCACGTCGGGACTCGCATCTGGTCAACATGAGGGAAGGTAACTTGATTTGTCCATGTCAGGAATCACATCTCATCAACACGAGGAAATCCTATCAACATAGGAGTAAATTGTCCACGTCAGGACACCGTTTCGTCAACACGAAGAAAGATAAATTTGTCCATGTCAGGACTCGTGCATCTCGTCAACACGAGGAACTATAAACTTGTCCACGTCAGGATGCACATTTCGCCAATACGAAGAAAGATATCTGCTGGGGATAAATGGTCCACGTCAGGACACCATTTCATCAACACGAAGAGTAATCAATTTGTCCACGTCAGGACTTCACATTCCGTCAACACGGAGAAATCAAATCTGCCCACGTTAGGACTAGCACATCTCGTCAACATGAGGAAATAAATCTGTCCACGTTAGGACGCACACTTCGCCAACACGACGAAATCCCGTCAATACAGGAACAAATTGTCCATGTCAGGACTCATATCTCGTCAACACGAGGAACTCCTATCAACATAGGCAATAAAATTTTGGCGATTTCCGGGGAAAATACTTCTGTCAACCAGTAGGGAAATACATCCGTTTATCCATACGGGAAGATACTCTGAATACAGTTTCTCTGCTTATCTCTGCAGTAGCTAACTCCATTGGTCCCAACCCACAAACCTTTTAGCACGGACGTGACAGCGACTTTGAGGCGGACTCTACTGGGGGATATTTGGAAACCAAACTGCTAAACGCCTGTTTCGATAACCGGCGGCAACTTCTGAAATTTTGATTCATGAAACCTTTTGACGCTGGCGTAACAACAAACTTGAAGAAGATAATCCGCTGGCCGGATAAGAGAAACTTCAACAAGCAACTCTGTGGGGGAAATAGTAATATGAACCGTATCATCACACGTCTCACGGCGAGACCTCGAATACCTGGTAATAGATCTGAGCTAGAACTCCATACTCCTGCTGAGAAAACACACCTGAAAGCAAAAGGTTAACCAACCTGATTTATGTTTCAAAATGCGTATGTTTGAAAATGGCGTAATGCTTCGTACGACACGGGAATGCTACGCGTTTGAATAGATGCAAATATGACGATATATGCAAATGCAAATGCTGACTCAAGCTGCCGAGGAAACTCTGGTAGTGTTGTCTCAACAACATGAATGCTGAGGATAAAGCCAACTGCGCTGGGGAGAACAAGTATCATAAGCTATTCCGGTAAAATAAATGCCGGAAACAAAGTCAACTTTGCCGGGGAGAGATTAAACATCAATTTCTACTGGGAGGAAAGAACAAACACCCTGCTGGTGGACAAACTTAGTTGGGGAAGAAGCGACACTTCTGGGTAAAGCACACTGTCTGGGCACAGTTTACACATTCAGAGTTACCACTCTGCTGAGGATCAACATCCTGTCAATGGCATGACGAATTGTGGTGAGCAAGAAAACCATCCTTCGCGGATATAAACCTTCTGAACCAACAACTTGCTTAACTATTGCGGGAATCTCCCATGCTGGAGATTGAACGTGCACATCTTCGATTCGCTGAGGAGCACAACCTCTGCAGGGGACATTGATTTTGACTTGCTGGGGTTGATCCTATGGACGGCTTTCCATGAGGACACTCTCCTGGGGAAAGTAATTCCCTCCTTCGGGAAGGGATAAATGTCATTTCAACTCTCTTGGGATAAGATGCGACTAGCTGAGGAATGACATCAACCGGAGTCAGGTCTTACGTCAAGCGACCTTGGCTGGGGAATACAATTCCTGACCGTTTGCTCCAAAGGTAAGAACCCTGCAAAACACAAACGAAGCAAAACAGGCCTATACAAGAGAATCTATCCGGGTTAGCATCTGTGACATTACTTCAGTCAATTTGAAGTTTTAGCAATTATTGGCAAGGGCCAGCAAGGTTATGCAAGTGCAAGTTTATCAAAAACATCGGCGTCTTTCACAAACAAAACAGTAAAGAACAAACATCAAGTACTGAATAACATGTTTTATTGATAACGGGCCTCTGAATAGGCAAAGTTTTGTACACTGGATGTAACTCCTGAAAAGAGGAAGTTACGCACACCCACACATAAATATATGCACAAGAAGCATAAAGAAAATACAAAACAATATTTATATACATGTCGGCAACATGGCACAGACAAACACCATGAGCTGATCCTCCTATGACTCGCCTGACTCTGCGCTTTCCCGGTACTCGATCTTCGGAAGAGATTGTTTTTGGATAGACGGCCCCCCAGATACTCCCAAACCACTCAGCAATGTCGTATCAAATCCAGACCGCAGTCATTTGCTTTTTCAATTCCTAACTTTTGCGTGAACTGCCCTTTGCGGGTTTTCAATTCACCGGGATACCCTTTTTTGCTGAAGTCGCCCTTTTTAGGTTTTCGACTTCGCGGGTGTACATCTTTTCAATTTTATCCCTAACTTTTGCCCGAACCTTTTATTCATTTTTTATGGTTCGCCGGAATGCCCCATTTTTGCCTGGACTCTCTTTTTACTGTCCAGCGGGTCACTTTCAAGCAAAGTATTTTTTAACTGCGTCCGAATTCACAGGAGACGTAAAGTCCTCACCATCCATGGTGGATAGTAGCAAGGCTCCTCTAAAGAAGACTTTTCTGACAACGTAGGGACTTTCGTAATTGGGAGTCTACTTGCCTCTGTGATCTGTTTGTGGTGGGAGAATCTTTTTCAAAACAAGATCGCCCGTCTGAAAGCTTCGATGGCACACCTTCTTGTTGTAAGCTTTCTTCATCCGGCTCTGATTTAACCGACCGTATGCTAGAGAAGCCAACCTCTTCTCATCCATTAAACTGAGCTGATTCAGTCTATCTTTAACCCATTCTGCCTCGTCGAGTTGGACATCACGTAAAACCCTCAAGGAAGGAATCTCGACCTCCAACGGTAATACCGCCTCCATTCCGTATACCAATGAGAAAGGGGTTGCCCCGGTTGATGTGCGTACCGTTGTACGATAACCGTGCAAAGCGAAAGGTAACATCTCGTGCCAGTCCTTATACGTCACAACCATCTTCTGAACAATCTTCTTTATGTTTTTTTTGGCCGCTTCGACAGCACCATTCATCTTGGGCCGGTAAGGAGAAGAGTTTTGATGCTCAATCTTAAAATTCTGACACAGCTCTTTTATCATTTTATTATTCAAATTTGAACCGTTGTCGGTGATAATCCACTCGGGGATTCCATACCTGCAGATAATATCTCGTTTGATAAATCTGGCTACCACTTGTTTGGTGACATTGGCATATGATGCTGCTTCCACCCATTTGGTGAAGTAATCGATTGCCACCAAAATGAACCGGTGTCCGTTTGATGCCGTGGGCTTAATCTTGCCAATCATATCAATCCCCCACATCGAGAAAGGCCACGGTGACGACATCACATTCAGAGGGCTCGGAGGCACATGGATTTTGTCCGCATAAATCTGGCATTTATGACACCTCTTTGCAAACTTGAAACAATCTGTTTCCATAGTCAGCCAATAATAACCTGCCCGCAGCAGTTTTCTCGTCATAGCATGCCCACCAGCATGTGTGCCAAATGTACCCTCATGTATCTCTTCCATGAGCAACTTCGCCTCTTTCTCGTCTACACAGCGTAGCAACACCAAGTCGTGGTTTCTTTTATACAAGACACCATCCGGATTCAGATAGAAATTGCCAGCCAATCTCCTGAGAGTCTTCTGATCTCGACTGGATGCTTCAGCCGGATACTCGTTGTTCTTTAGGAAATTCTGGATGTCAAAGTACCAGGGTTTACCATCAGGAGCCTCGTCAGTGGCAAATATGAATGCAGGCATATCAAGCCGAGAGATAACAATCCGGGGAGCCTCGTTCCAGAAGTTAAATTTATACATTGAAGACAATGCCGCCAGGGCGTCAGCCATTTGATTTTCTGCTCGCGGTACGTGATGCAATTCCACCTTGTCAAAGAAAGGCAACAATCTCCTTGCATAGTTCATATAGGGTATCAAATTGGGCTGACGTGTCTCCCATTCTCCTTTAATCTGATTCACCACTAGAGCTGAGTCTCCGTATACATCCAGGTTCTTGATTCGCAAATCAATGGCTTCTTCCAGACCCATGATGCAAGCCTCGTATTCAGCCTCATTATTGGTAACAGGAAAAGCCAATCGGGCAGCAAATGGGATGTGCGACCCAGGAGGAGTAGTGATAATTGCCCCTATTCCGCTACCATAGGAATTTACAGCTCCGTCGAATATCAACTGCCATTTGGAATCCAACTCTGGTCCTTCATCCGGCAACGGTTCTTCACAATCTTTCAACCGGATGGTACATGATATCCTAGTCAGGAAAATCAAACCTCATCGATTGGTAGTCCTCAACCGGCTGCTCAGCAAGGTACTCTGACAGGACGCTGCCTTTAAAAGCCTTTTGCGAGACATATTGGATATCGTATTCTGTCAACACCATCTGCCATCGGGCAATTCTTCCGGAGAGTGCTTGCTTCTCAAACATGTATTTGATTGGATCCATCTTTTTTTCCTATATTAATATTCAACGATACATATCATTTGGCCATTTGGCCATAACCTCGGATTCTTACGGTTACCTCCCTATTTCCCACAATTAATCCAAATCTCTAAACCTTAGGGAAACCTTAGAGAATCGTACTAATAATGATATAACACATTTATTTCTACATATTTGCCCAAATCCCTAAAAGTTCAGATTTCCAGATCTACTACTCACTAGTATTCTATGACAGCATCGAGGATTTCTCACACGAATTCCGTATTAATTCTGGTTTCGAATACACAAGACATCATACGAACAGTATTCAACAATAACAGAAAATTTGAGAACAAATCAAGTTACGAAAATTGGATTCAAGAATCCTCAAGAACACATAATTCCTATGAGAGAAAGGACCTCTCACTACCCTCTCATGTTAATTCACCCATATTGAAATCCATTCTCCCCCCTTACCTCGATTAATTTCTCAATCGTTGAAGAATCTTGAAGGATTGACAGCCCTAGCCTCCTTCTCTTCCTCCTTGTTCTTCTTCTAACTTTTTCTCCCAAAATCTTTCTCTGACAGTTTATCGTGTTCTAAAACTCTTTCCCTAAAACAACTTCTCTATTTCCTTTAATCACTTATTTCTTGTTTTATTATTTAAATCCTATAATAATAATAATAATAATAATAATAATAATAATAATAATAATAATAATAATAATAATACTAATATAATTCTCCCACTAATAATAATATTCATACTAATAGTAATAATATGAATAATAATAATATTCCACCAAATAATATTGTTAATACGAATAATAATAATAATAATAATAATAATAATAATAATAATAATAATGATGATGATGATGATAATCTCATTAACATTATTATTAATAATAGTTGGAATAATACTAATCACTATAATGCTCTCGATATCATAATTAACTTACTCCTTTATCTAGGTCCACAGTACTCCAACTAAGGTCACCTCTCTCCCTTACTCCTAACCTCATACCCTTAATTAAGGATACCACACAACTACACCTCACAGAAAATACCAAAGCGACTGATAAATTTAAATGGGGTGTTACAACTATCCCCCACTTAAAATATTTTCGTCCTCGAAAATGTATCTGATGAGAACGGTTCCGGATACGACTCTCGCATCTTACTCTCAAGCCAATTCATTCCTAGAATAACATCCAACTTGCTGAGTGGTAAACAATTCAAGTCCACTCCAAAATCCTCACCAAAGATCGACATTTGACAATTCAAACACACTAGAGATGTAGTGACTGACCCAATAGATGGAGTATAATTCACCATCCCTCTAGTCAAAATAGACGGCTTATTACTCTGAAACTTTCCCAAATTACGAAACTCTCCGTCGTCAGCACTTCGGTTGACGTTCTGACCAATGTCCGCCACTGCCTGTGCAACAGCTTGTAACGCAGCAGCCATCGCAGCATCATTCGTACCATCCATACTTCTCAACAACCACGGAAACATAGGTTAGAAACACACACATGACTATAAACATTCTATAGTCAGACTCTACTACAACACTGGCCGAACGGACCAACCTGCTCTGATACCAATTGTAACACCCCACTTTACCCCGTACGCGTAATATAATAAATATATAGAAACAATTCATGAAATTCATTAGAGTTCTCCAACACAGTGGGATATCACACTAAGTCACTTCATTTCATTAAAATAATCAATATTATTTAGTTTTCAAGTAAGCAGCGGAATACAAATCAATTCTCCAATATAATTCTCCTCGACACGAGGTCATACAACATAAGTCCAATAAATGAAGATACGTAACAATAAACAAATAAAGTAGTCAAATAACAACGTAATCCCATCATCTCATGTTACGTATCAGAGCGACTCCTAAGACTCGATCAAATAGCTACACACTCCAAGCACTACTCAGGTACCTGGTCACCTGTACTCCCAAGAGAGCATAGACACAACAACAAAAAGGGGTGAGAACTACATTCAATAAATAAACGGTGAAATACACATGCTAAGGAGTAGTTACACACCACACATAAAATAAGCACAATTAACGCACATACACGTGCCACCTCAATCACTTGGCATTCATAGCCCACATTCAATTACAATAATGCAATGCGACTCACTGACTCGACACAATGCATGTGGTACCAATACAATCTCATACGGTTCATACTAGCACCCAAAACATCACTAAAACATTCCTAAGGTTATACGGCAATAACTGCACAACTTCTATGGTTTATTAGGCTCATCTGACAATATTTGCAACACATAAAACACTATTTCCTGCAATTGCTCTGAGTACTTCAGAGTTACTCACATTTGAATATTCTTATTCCTATAAGGACAACATATCACAATTTTTCCTTCAATTACACACTACGGCTTTTAAGTTACTTACTATCTAATATTTAACCCCTTCAGGGTCAGACATATAACAATGTCAAGGTTCTGCCCACGAAGGTTCAATTTCCCATAAGTTTTTCCTATATTAATATTCAACGATACATATTATTTGGCCATAACCTCAGATTCTTGCGGTTACCTCCCTATTTCCCACAATTAACCCAAATCTCTAAACCTTAGGGAAACCTTAGAGTCTCGTACTAATAATGATATAACACACTCATTTCTACATATTTCCCAAAACCCCTAAAAGATCAGATTTCCAGATCTACTACTCACTAGTATTCTATGACAGGATCGAGGATTTCTCACACGAATTCCGTATTAATTCTGGTTTCGGATACACAAGACATCATACGAACAGTATTCAACAATAACAGAAAATTTGAGAACAAATCAAGTTACGAAAATTGGATTCAAGAATCCTCAAGAACACATAATTCCTATGAGAGAAAGGACCTCTCACTACCCTCTCATGTTAATTCACCCATATTGAAATCCATTCTCCCCCCTTACCTCGATTAATTGCTCAATCGTTGAAGAATCTTGAAGGATTGACAGCCCTAGCCTCCTTCTCTTCCTCCTTGTTCTTCTTCTCACTTTTTCTCCCAAAACATTTCTGTGGAAGTTTATCGTGTTCTAATTCTCTTTCCCCAAAAAACCTTCTCTATTTCCTTTAATCCCTTATTTCTTGTTTTATTATTTAAATCCTATAATAATAATAATAATAATAATAATAATAATAATAATAATAATAATAATAATAATAATAATAATAATAATAATAATAATAATAATAATATTATTCTCTCACTAATAATAATATTCATACTAATAGTAATAATATGAATAATAATAATATTCCACCAAATAATATAATTAATATGAATAATAATAATAATAATAATAATAATAATAATAATAATAATAATGATAATGATAATCTCATTAACATTATTATTAATAATAGTTAGAATAATATTAATCACTATAATGCTCTCGATATCATAATTAGCTTACTCCTTTATCTAGGTCCACAGTACCCCGACTAAAGTCACCTCTCTCCCTTACTCCTAACCTCATACCCTTAATTAAAGACACCACACAACTACACCTCACAAAAAATACCAAAGTGATTGAATAATTTAAATGGGGTGTTACATCTGTCATCTTGATGAATGTCAGATTGTGCAATAGTGTTTTTCCTATCATCCTTTTGGTGGTAGTGGCCGGTGTGAGTTTCCCTCCGTCGTCGTTTTGGTGGGGGGTTTATTATCTTGATTGATGTCATATTGTGTGATAGTGTTTGTCCTATCATCCTTTAGGTGGTAGTGGCCGGTGTGAGTTTCGCTTCGTCATCCTTTTGGTGGGGGGTCTGTCATCTTGCTGATATTATATTGTGCGATACTGTTTGTCCTATCATCCTTTTGGTGGTAGTGGCCGGTGTGATTTTTGCTCCGTCATCCTTTTGGTGGGGGGTCTGTCATCTTGTTGATGTTAGATTGTGTGTTAGTATTTGTCCTATCATCCTTTTGGTGGTAGTGGCCGGTGTGAGTTTCGCTCCGTCATCCTTTTGGTGGGGGGTCTGTAGTCTTGCTGATATCATATTGTGCGATAGTGTTTGTGTTATCATCCTTTTGGTGGTAGTGGCCGGTGTGAGTTTCTCTCCGTCATCCTTTTAGTGGGGGGTCTGTCATCATATTGATGTCAGATTGTGCGATAGTGTTTCTCCTATCATCCTTTTGGTGGTAGTGGCTTATGTGATTTTCGCTCCGTCATCCTTTTGGTGGGGGTCTGTCATCTTGATTAATGTCAGATTGTGCGATAGTGTTTGTCCTATCATCCTTTTGGTGGTAGTGGATGGTGTGATTTTCTCTCCATCATCCTTTTGGTGGGGGGTATTTCATCTTGATTAATGTCAGATTGTGCGATAGTGTTTGTCCTATCATCCTTTTGGTGGTAGTGGCCGGTGTGAGTTTCGCTCCGTCATCCTTTTGGTGGGGGGTTTGTCATCTTGGTTGATGTCAGATTGTGCGATAGTGTTTGTCCTATCATCCTTTAGGTGGTAGTGGCCGGTGTGAGTTTTGCTTCGTCATCTTTTTGGTGGGGGGTCTGTCATCTTGCTGATATCATATTATGCGATACTGTTTGTCCTATCATCCTTTTGGTGGTAGTTGTTAGAACACAAATTGGTGTTTCTTATATCTCTATGTTTTTATGATAACTCTTATGGAATTTTGTATTAAGAAAATATATACTCTAAAATTTGTTCAAGTATTATTGTTTCAGGTATTAAATTGAATACTCTTAAAGAAGCAAAATACATAAGTACAAGCAACTACGCAAGGCTCTAAAGCATCAGATGCAAGACAATCAAAAGACTCTGAAGCGCCGCTAGAAGAATATGAAGCAGAAGCTGTAGAATGATCTGAAGCGTATCTGAAAGAATTATTTGAAGAGTTGAAAGCTTTGATCAAATCAGACTCTGAAGTTCATTTAGCTACAAGAACAGAGGCTCTGATAATCAGACTCTAATCAAATTAATATTCACGCTCAAAGCACATACTGCTGCATACTCTGATGTAGACTCTGATCAAGATAGAGACTCTGATATATCAAGTTCTGATCATCTATCAAGCTCTAACCATCTTAAACATTTAGCTCTTATAATCTTAAGCATTTCATTCCTTTTAAGCTTGTTACAAGATCTGAAGTGCAGATTATGAAGACTTCATCCTGAAGGAAGCTTGTTGAAGAAGCTGTAAACCTGATAGGACGTGGTGCTACTTCCAAAGTAACCAACGGCTATTTTGTCCAATGAAGAGACGTGGTGCAAATCCCAAAGCTTCTACAAGCATACTTTTACTGCAAAAAGCATGTCTCTGCCCATACCTTTTGGTGATGAAAAGTCTTATATTTCAAATATAATACTCAGCTGCACATTACTCAAAGTAATTGAAAAAGCTATAAAAGGAGAACTTCTAAAACATTTAGAAGTTGCTAGCTCAACCAGAAAGAAACATTCATACACATGCTTGAAGCATTAAAGTGAAATCTCTCAAAGTTCATATACTTTTGTTCTATCATAAAACTGTATAGTTTTATTTGTACTTAATCTTAAGTGTAAATATCACAGTTGTAATACAGCTTATTAGAAGCATTTAAACACTTGTTTAGTTTACATTAATTTATAAGAATTTCCTTGAGAAGACCAAGGTGTGGTCAGTAGTTCTTGAGAAGACTAAGACAGTTGTTCTTAGTGCTTACTATTGTAATCAGTTGATTAATAATGGATTAGGTCCTTGTGGAGAAAGGAAAATCATCTTTAAAAAGGTGGACTGGAGTAGTTGAGTTTAACGAACCAGGATAAAAATCTTGAGTTGTTTTTATTGCCATATTATTTAAAAACTCTTATTCAACCCCCCCTTCTAAGTGTTTTTCTCACCTTCAGTTGGCATCCGAGCTCCGATTCTGTTTGTGCTATCACTTAACCGTGACCAGAAAAGATCCAGTGGGAAAAACTCTTGATATTCTTGGTTGATATTTATTATGGCTGCTGAAACATCAACATCCAGCAACAAGAAATATGAAGAAAGAGTCAGCACAAAACCTCCCATGTTTGATGGAGAGAAATTTGACTATTGGAAAGATAGACTAGAAAGTTTCTTTCTAGGATTTGATGCTGATCTTTGGGACTTAGTTATTGATTGATATGTTCATCCCACTGATGGGAATGGTAAGAAAATTGACAGAAAATCAATGATTGAGGTGCAAAAGAAGGAATTCAGAAATCACCACAAGGCTAGAACTATCTTGCTAAATGCTATATCTCATACTGAGTATGAGAAAATAACCAACAGAGAAACTTCCTTTGATATATTTGAATCCCTGAAGATGACTCATGAAGGAAACTCTAAAGTTAAATAAACCAAGGCTCTGGCGCTGATCCAGAAGTATGAAGCTTTCAAAATGGAAGAATCTGAATCTATTGAAGCCATGTTTTCCAGATTCCAGATTCTCACTGCTGGCCTAAAGGTTCTGGACAAGGGTTACTCTACAGCAGATCATGTCAAGAAAATAATCAGAAGCTTGCCAATTAGATGGAGACCCATGGTCACTGCTCTGAAGCTGGCAAAAGATCTGAACAAGATTACGCTGGAGGAACTAATCAGTTCTCTAAGGAGTCATGAGATTGAATTAGAGGAAGATGAGCCTCTAAAGAAAGGTAAGTCAATTGCTTTAAAATCTAATAAATCTGTTAAAGCATTGCAGGTAATAGAAGAAAGCTCTGAAGAGTCTTCTTTTGAAGATGAAGAAGAACTATCCTTGTTGTCCAGAAGAATCAACAAACTCTGGAAGAATAAGCAAAGGAAGTTCAAGAACTTCAGGAAACCAGATCAACACAAAGAATCTTCTGGACACAGAAGATCTGGAGAATTCTCTGGACACAGACGATCTGGAAAAAGAGAGGTTGTTTGCTATGAATGCAAAGAACCTGGGCACTACAAGAGTGAATGCCCAAAGCTTCAGAAGGAGAACCCAAAAAGAAAGTCTGATCACAAAAAGAAAATTCTGATGGCTACCTGGGATGACTCAGATGCATCTGATTTGTCATCAGAGTCAGAAGAAGAATGTGCTAATGTAGCATTCATGGCTGACATAGAAGACAATGCTGAATCATCTGGATCAGAATTAGAATCTGATTCTGAGGAGGTATTTACTGAACTTTCTAGACAAGAACTTGTTGAAAGTCTATCTGATATTCTTGAAAACTATAGCAAAATTAAACTCAAATACAAAAAGCTTCTAAAGCATGTTGAATTTGAGAGTAACAAGTTTGAATCAGAAATAGCTGAGCTAAAAGCTGAAAATCTTCAATTGAAAAATAATTTAGAATCTGCTCTACTAAACTCTGATCCAAAGTCTGAACCATGCTCTAAAAATATTTTACAAGAGCATGACTATAGCTTCAGGAAGTTTCTAACTGAAAGCCTAGATAGATACAAGATGGCTTCAATGATCTATGGTATTAGCAGAAACTATAGAAAAGGTGTTGGATATAAATCTTTTTCTTATGAGGATTCAAATCCAAAACCTGTAGATAAACTGGATATCAAGTATCCTCCTTTATATTCTCAGTTTACATTTGGTCACTTAAATGATATTAAACACACAAGTTCTAATCAAAACAAACCTGTGTTTAATAAATCTAAAGTTAATTAGAACAAGTCTTATGTTGAAAGACAGAAGTTCAGAAAAAGCTTTAAGGCAACTAACCAAAAAGGACCCAAGAAAATCTGGGTACCTAAGGATAAGATAATCTATGTTGCAGACATCCTTAGCAGCGAAGTCAAGACTCCAGTCATGGTACCTGGACTCTGGATGCTCACGACATATGACGGGAAAAAGGTCTATGTTCCAAAGTCTGGAGCTTAGATCTGGAGGAGACGTCAAGTTTGGAGGGAACCAGAAGGGCAAGATAATTGGCTCTGGAACCATTGGCAATGGTAAACTTCCTTCCACAACTAATGTCTTGCTTGTTGAAGGATTAGCTCATAATCTATTGTCCATAAGTCAATTAAGTGACAATGATTATGACATAATCTTTAATCAAAAGTGTTGCAAAGCTGTTAGTCAAAAGAATGGCTCAATCCTCTTTAATGGTAAAAGGAAAAACAACATTTATAAAATCAGTCTTTCAGAACTTAAGGTTCAGAATGTTAAATGCGTTATGTCTGTTAATGATGAGCAATGGGTCTGGCACAGAAGATTGGGTCATATTAATATGAGACATATATCTCAAATTAATAAACTTAATCTGGTCAGAGGACTTCCTAATTTGAAGTTCAACTCAGATGCTCTTTGTGAAGCATGTCAGAAAGGAAAATTTTCAAAATCATCTTTCAAATCCAAAAATGTTGTTTCAACTTCAAAACCATTAGAGTTACTTCATATTGATCTGTTTGGACCAGTGAAAACTGCATCCATCAGAGGCAAGAAGTATGGATTAGTCATTGTTGATGACTACAACAGATGAACATGGGTGAAATTCCTAAAGCACAAGGATGAGTCACATTCTGTGTTCTTTGACTTCTGCAAACAAGTCCAAACTGAAAAAGATTTCAAAATTGTTAAAGTCAAAAGTGATCATGGTGAATTTGAAAAATATTTTAATGAAAATGGCATTGCTCATGATTTCTCATGTCCTAGAACTCCACAACAGAATGGAGTTGTAGAGAGGAAAAATAGAACATTGCAAGAGATGGCACGAACCATGATCAATGAGACTAACATGGCAAAACATTTTTGGGCAGAAGTAATTAACACAACATGTTACATTCAGAACAGAGTGTCTGTTAGACCTCTTCTGGAAAAGACTCCTTATTAATTGTGGAGGAATAGAAATCCAAACATTTCTTATTTCCATCCTTTTGGATGTATATGTTTTATGCTGAACACTAAAGAGAATCTTAACAAGTTTGATTCTAAAGCACAAAAGTGTTTCATGCTTGGATATTCTGAACGCTCTAGAGGCTACAAAGTATACAATACTGAGACACAGATTGTGGAGGAATCTATACATGTGAGATTTGATGATAAGCTTGGCAATCAAAAGCCAAAGAAGCTTGAAAACTCTGCAGATGGATAAGTTATTCTCACAGAATCTGAGAAACTAGAGGTAGAGAAAGCTCAAGAAGAAGCTACGTCAGATGCAACTCCATTGACTATTGAGATGAATAACATGAACATTTCTGAAGAACCAATAGTTAAAGGATCATCCAGAATCAAAGCTTCTCACCCAGAAGAAATGATTATTGGAAGGAAAGATGACCATATAAGAACATGGTCGTTTATCAGATCATCGGGAACATCACTCCTTGGGTTGGTGTCTATTATTGAACCAACATCTGTGGATGAGGCTCTAAGTGATAATGATTGGATACTTGCAATGCAAGATGAGTTAAATAAATTTACAAGAAATGATGTCTGGGATCTGGTTCCAAGACCAAAAGGTTTCAACATTATTGGAACAAAGTGGGTATTCAGAAATAAACTAAATGAGCAAGGAGAAGTTGTTAGGAACAAAGCAAGGCTAGTAGCTCAAGGATACAGTCAACAAGAAGGAATTGATTACACTGAGACTTATGCTCTAGTGGCAAGGTTAGAATCTATACGCCTTCTTATTTCATTTGCTGCACAACATAACATCACTTTATATCAGATGGATGTTAATAGTGCCTTCTTAAATGGTATTATAGAAGAAGAAGTTTATGCCCATCAACCTCCTGGTTTTGAAAGTGATAAATTTCCAGATCATGTTTTCAAACTCAAAAAAATCTATTTATGGTTTGAAAGAGGCTCCCAGAGCTTGGTATGAAAGATTAAGTAATTTTCTTCTGGAAAAGAACTTTATCAGAGGCAAAGTGGACACAACTCTTTTCTGTAAAACATTTAAGAAAGGTTTGCTAATTTGTCAAATTTATGTGGATGATATTATTTTTGGATCTACCAATATTATGCTGGGAAAGGAGTTTGCTTTGTCTATGCAGGCTGAATTTGAAATGAGCATGATGGGAGAACTTAGATTCTTTCTGGGAATCCAAGTAAATCAGACTCCAGAATGCACATATATTCACCATACTAAATATGTCAAAGAGCTTCTGAAGAAGTTCAATCTGAATGAAAGCAAATTGGCAAATACTCCAATGCATCCTACAAGCACACTTGGTAAGGAAGAGGTAAGTAAGAAAGTTGATCAAAAACTTTACAGAGGTATGATTGGATCTCTCTTATATTTGACTGCTTCTAGACCTGATATTTTATTCAGTGTTTGTCTGTGTGCTAGATTCCAATCAGATCCTAGAGAATCTCACTTAACAGCTGTTAAGAGGATTCTAAGGTATCTGAAAGGTACTATTAACGTGGGTCTGTGTTACAGAAGATCTGATGATTATAAATTAGTTGGATTTTGTGATGCTGACTATGCCGGAGACAAAATAGAACGTAAAAGTACTTCTGGAAGCTGTCAGTTTCTTGGAAGTCATCTGATCTCATGGTTCAGCAAGAAGCAACCCACAATTGCACTTTCAACAACAGAGGCAGAATATATTGCTGCTGCTAGTTGTAGCACCCAGATGCTCTGGATGAAAAGTCAGCTGGAAGATTATCAGATTTTTGAGAGTAACATTTCTATCTTCTGTGATAATACTTCTGCTATATGCTTATCTAAAAACCCTATTTTATAGTCTAAAGCTAAGCATATAGAGATTAAACATCATTTCATCAAAGACTATGTTCAGAAGGGAATTATTAATTTAAACTTTATGGATACAAATCATGAGTGGGCTGATATCTTTACAAAACCCCTTGCTGAAGATAGATTTAAATTTATTCTGAAAAATATAAGTATGGACTTCTGTCCAGAATAAGATATTCATCAAATGAAATTTTTACTCAGATGATAAATGTCTAAACTCTGAAGTATTTCTTCATCTCAATTCTGTGTTTATTTATTTGTGTGTAAATCTGAACTAACAAGGCTCAGAGGATCTAAACGTTGCCTAACGTTTCATTTCTCAAGAAGTTTCAGAGGCACATGCAAGCAAACACGTGTATCTCAGAATATGGAAAGGTAGAGTGCACCATACTGAATTGACGTTTGAGGTATTGCTTTGAAAATCTAAAATCTCTTGATTTCCCCCCCATCTGTCAGAATCATAAATGCTTGAAATGATTTTATTCTTTGCATTAATTGCTTGATATGATTATTTTCACTTCATTAATTGCTTAAGTGTACGCGTGAGATTCTGTGTGACCTTTGCTTGTCCAAATTTTTTCTATATATTCTCACAACACTTCACATTTCACACTTTCCACCATCCATCACTTTTCTCATATGCATTTATGTCTTCTTTATTGCTTCAATCTCTTCTCGAAACCCAAAACCTCACGAAAACCCAGATGTATCTCAAGAACATCAATGGCATCATCATCTTCAACATCTGCTCAGATGCAAACCTCTACTGCTGCTGTGTCATCTCCAAATGTTGCTGCATCATCTCCAACTGTTGTTGTATACAAGGAACCAGTGAGAACTCTTCTTACTCCAACAAAGGATCTTGAGGTTTTGTGTGAAAACTTTGTGGATTTTGCTTCCATTGAAGAAAATGGTTTTGATCTCAAACCAACCATTAAAACTCAAAACTGGACAAAGTACTTTAACAGATTGATGGGTCCTGTTTATCCAACATTGGTGAAAGAGTTCTGGATACACGCCCAAGTTTGCCCTAAGTTCATTCATTCTTATGTTCTTGGAAAGGAGATTGTTATTACTGAGAAGTTAATCAGACAACTGATTGAGTACAAAGAAACTGATGGAATCACAAGTATGGCAACTGCTCGTGTGGACTTGGCTGATGTTTTTCAAGAAGTTTGTGTTTCTGGTGAACCATCCAACAAAGTAAGAGATCTGAAGCCTGCTTACAGAATCTGGGCTAAGATTTTCATGAGCTCTAGTTTTCATAGAAAATCTTCAAACTCTTTAGACTATGTCAATACAGAACAATTGTACTTCATGTTCTGTATGAGTAAAGGCAAGAAGGTGGATCTGCCTTATCTTCTGTTCAGTCATCTTCTGAACCACATAAAGGAAACAAGAGAAGAAGTAAGAGCTAAGGCTGGAAAGATCAGAAATTGGATCCCTTTGGGAAGGCTGATATCAGACATTCTAACAGAGAATGGTCTTATAAAGCATCTGACTGGTGCTGGTTTGATAGAGGATCTGGCTTACATTGTAGGATCTGTCATTAATGGGAATACTCTAAAAAGGATGAAGGTCATCTCAGAGCTTGCTGGCAAACCTAAGAAGTTTGACTCTGAAGAAGTCAGCAGAAGGAGGATTCCTATAGCAGATTTTCCCATGTTCAGTGCAGATGAACCTAGGGAAATCATTCTGTCATTCATTGCTGACTGTTTGAGAAATGGTATTCCTCTTCCTGCCAACATAGTGCAGAAGGAAGGAGAAGTGCTGCCAAATCTTCTGAGAGAAACGCGCAAGAAGAGGAAAGCTAAGGAAGGATCTGTTGCACGGCCTAAGAGGAAAGCCTCTGATGCTGCTGACAAGCCTGAGAAGGACAAAAAGATGAAGGAAAATCCTCCAGAAGCTAGCTTGGAGGAAATAAGAGAAACAATTAAACAGGTATTCACATCTGATCCCAAACCATTTGTCCCTTCACCCTCACCTTCACCTCCACCATCTCCTCCTCATACATCTGGACCTCATGCATCTGAACCCATTTCATCTCCTCATACACATTCTCAACCATCTTCTATTCAACAACCATTTGAACCTGCTCAACAAAAATCATCTGAACAACAACCCCCTCAACAAATACAATCTGAACCCCCCACAACAAATACCATCTGAACCACAACAACAATCTGAACCACCCTCTTCGACTCAACCACCAGAAGAACCAACCATCCCAAATCCTGAACCCTCTATCCCACAACCATCTGAAGACATTCTGGATGTGCAACCCATTGCACCCATGTATGTCTTATCTTCCACTTCATGTCATTCAACTGAATCATCTGATTCTGATGAATCTGAAGTTCCCTCACCAACTTGCTTACAAATTTCTGATCCTTATAAACCACTACCATCTGACCTACCTACTTCTGAACAACACCTTCATCACCTTTCACTTCGCTCCAAATTTAACTTCACATACTTTCTATCATCTTCATCTGATGTTGTTACATCAACTCCATCTGATGTTGATACTTCTACACCTCATCTCACCATACCACAACCATCTGAACAACCACCATCTGAATAATCACCATCTGATCAAACACCTCCTAAACAAACTCAAACAAGCCCTGAACCTTCACAAAAAGTCTTCCTAGAAGGCTATCTGAACCATAAACCCAGATCAGATGTTTATACTTTGTTTAGGAATTTCAAGAAGGAAATGCGTATGGGGATTGCTTCTGTAGAGAAAGGGTGTCTGTCTAGTATGGATCCTGCTGAATCTGAAGCTTCTTGGAATAGATTCATCTCCAGGTTCAACACTGCAACATCTGATCTCAGAATAGTTTGCGCTGATGATGCAAAGGCAAAATTTGCTGAAATAGTCAGACAGACTATGCTGAGCATTCTCACAACACCAGTGCTACTTCAGGAAGATGCTCCTGCTGAAGATTCTTCATCTGAAGATACTGCTCCAATGATAGAAGATACTCCTGATCCTCATACTGTATCTAACATGGAGATTGATCATCCTAAGGCAACTGCGTCTGCTTCTGCACCCTCTGCATCTGAAATGAAGACTGAGACTCCAGATGTTGTCCAAGAAGTTAAGGAAATCAGATCATGGATGGTAAAACAAGAGCAGACTACTGAGGAGATCAAAACTTGGATGGCTAAGCAAGAAGAGTCTACTCCAAAGATTACTGATCTTCTGACCCTGATTGCATCTTGCCAACCCTAGTTTTTCTTTTCTATGTTTTTGCATTCTTGTTTGCACCTGTTTTCTATTGTTTGTTTTTCTGTTTTATATTGTCTGAACATCTTATCTTTTGTTATGTTTGAATCTGAATGAATCTGGCTGTTTTGTTTTTCATTTATGTGGTATTTTCTTTTCTTCTGTTATCTTTTCAGTCTTTTAAAATCTTTTTGATTCTGACAAAAAGGGGGAGAAAAAGAATATGATTGTTCAATCCATAAGCAATACTAAAATGAAATTCAGACATACTATTAACTAACATTGAAGTTTAAGACTTTCAGATATTATTGTTTCATCTGACAAAAATCCTTTGAAGTTACCCTGAGAATTACCCAACTAGGCTCTGATCCTTGAAGCAAACTTGACTCTGATTCTGGAAGATAAACCAGAATCTTTTTAAAAGAATTCATCAGGCTCTGATTTTGGAAAGCATCCAAGCTCTAATTCCTTATTCTAACAAGGATTCCTACCAGGTTCTGAAATATGCTCAAGCAAAAAGGGAAGTATTCTCTTCTATTAGAGTATTCATTTCAGGGGGAGATTCTTAATCTCAGGGGGAGTCATATATTTTATTCTCTGTATTGAACAAAATTTCCTATGTTTTGTCATCATCAAAAAGGGGGAGATTGTTAGAACACAGATTGGTGTTTCTTATATCTCTATGTTTTGATGATAACTCTTATGGAATTTTGTATTAAGAAAATATATACTCTAAAATTTGTTAAAGTATTATTGTTTCAGGTATTAAATTGAATACTCTTAAAGAAGCAAAATACATAAGTACAAGCAACTACGCAAGACTCTGAAGCATCAGATGCAAGACAATCAGAAGACTCTGAAGCGCTGCTAGAAGAATATGAAGCAGAAGCTGCAGAATGATCTGAAGCGTATCTGAAAGAATTATTTGAAGAGTTGAAAGCTTTGATAATTAGACTCTAATCAAATTAATATTCACGCTCAAAGCACATACTGCTGCATACTCTGATGAAGACTCTGATCAAGATAGAGACTCTGATATATCAAGTTCTGATCATCTATCAAGCTCTGATCATCTTAAACATTTAGCTCTGATCATCTTAAGCATTTCATTCCTTTTAAGCTTGTTACAAGATCTGAAGTGCAGATTATGAAGACTTCATCCTGAAGGAAGCTTGTTGAAGAAGCTGTAAACCTGATTGGACGTGGTGCTACTTCCAAAGTAACCAACGACTATTTTATCCAATAAAGAGACGTGGTGCAAATCCCAAAGCTTCTGCAACCATACTTTTACTGAAAAAAGCATGTCTCTGCCCATACCTTTTGGTGATGAAAAGTCTTATATTTCAAATATAATACTCAGCTGCACATTACTCAAAGTAATTGAAAAAGCTATAAAAGGAGAACTTCTACAACATTTAGAAGTTGCTAGCTCAATCAGAAAGAAACATTCATACACACGCTTGAAGCATCAAAGTGAAATCTCTCAAAGTTTATCTACTTTTGTTCTATCATAAAATTGTATAGTTTTATTTGTACTTAATCTTAAGTGTAAATATCACAGTTGTGATACAGCTTATTAGAAGCATTTAAACACTTGTTTAGTTTACATTAATTTGTAAGAAGTTCCTTGAGAAGACCATGGTGTGGTCAGCAGTTCTTGAGAAGACTAAGATAGTTGTTCTTAGTGCTTACTATTGTAATCAGTTGATAAATAGTGGATTAAGTCCCTGTGGAGAAAGGCAAATCATCTTTAAAAAGGTGGACTGGAGTAGTTGAGTTCAACGAACCAGGATAAAAATCTTGAGTTATTTTTATTGCCATATTATTTAAAAACTCTTATTCAACCCCCCCTTCTAAGTGTTTTTCTCACCTTCAGTAGTGGCCAGTGTGTGTTTCGCTCCGTCATCCTTTTGGTGGGGGGGGGGGGGGGGGGTCTGTCATCTAATTGATGTCAGATTGTACGATAGTGTTTGTCCTGTCATCCTTTTGGTGGTAGTGGCCGGTGTGAGTTTTGCTCCGTCATCCTTTTGGTGGGCGGTCTGTCGTCTTGTTGATGTTAGATTGTGCGTTAATGTTTGTCCTATCATTCTTTTGGTGGTAGTTGTCGGTGTGAGTTTCGCTTCGTCATCATTTTGGTAGAGGTTTGTCATCTTGATTGATGTCAGATTGTGCGATAGTGTTTGTCCTATCATCCTTTAGGTGGTAGTAGCCGGTGTAAGTTTCGCTCCATCAACCTTTTGGTGGGGGGTCTGTCATCTTGATTAATGTCAGATTGTGCGATAGTGATTGTCCTATCATACTTTTGATGGTAGTGACCGGTGTGAGTTTCGCTCTGTTATCCTTTTGTGAGGGGTATGTCATCTTGATTGATGTCAGATTGTGCGATAGTGTTTGTCCTATCATCCTTTTGATGGTAGTGGCCGGTGTGAGTTTTGCTTCGTCATCCTTTTGGTGGGGGGTCTGTCATCTTGCTGATATCATATTGTGCGATGGTGTTTGTCCTATCATCCTTTTGGTGGTAGTCGCCGGTGCGAGTTTTGCTCCGCCATCCTTTTGGTAGGGGGTCTGTCCTCTAATTGATGTCAGATTGTGCGATAGTGTTTGTTCTATCATCCTTTTGGTGGTAGTGGCCGATGTGATTTTCGCTCCGTCATCCTTTTGGTGGGGGTCTGTCATGTTGATAAATGTCAAATTGTGCAATACTTTTTGTCCTATCATCCTTTTGGTGGTAGTGGTCGGTGTGAGTTTCTCTCCGTCATCCTTTTGTTGGGGGGTCTGTCATCTTGATAAATGTCAGATTGTGCGATACTGTTTGTCCTATCATCCTTTTGGTGGTAGTGGCCGGTGTGAGTTTCTTCCCGTCATCCTTTTGGTGGTAGTGGCCGGTGTGAGTTTCTCCCCGTCATCCTTTTGTTGGGGGGTCTGTCATCTTTATTAATGTCAGATTGTGCGATAGTGTTTGTCCTATCATCCTTTTGGTGGTAGTGGCCGGTGTGAGTTTTACTTCATCATCCTTTTGGTGGGGGGTCTGTCATCATGCCGATATCAATATGTGGGATACTATTTGTCCTATCATCCTTTTGGTGGTAGTGGCCAGTGTGTGTTTCGCTCTGTCATCCTTTTGGTGGGGGGGGGGGGTCTGTCATCTAATTGATGTCAGATTGTATGATAGTGTTTGTCCTATCATCCTTTTGGTGGTAGTGGCCAGTGTGAGTTTCGCTCCGTCATCCTTTTGGTGTGGGGTCTGCCATCTTGTTGATGTTAGATTGTGCGTTAGTGTTTGTCCTATCATCCTTTTGGTTGTAGTGGCCGGTGTGAGTTTCGCTCTGTCATCATTTTGGTTGGGAATTGTCATCTTGATTGAAGTCAGATTGTGCGATAGTGTTTGTCCTATCATCCTTTAGGTGGTAGTAGCCGGTGTGAGTTTCGCTCCGTTAACCTTTTGGTGGGGGGTCTGTCATCTTGATTAATGTCAGATTGTGCGATAGTGTTTGTCCTATCATCCTTTTGGTGGTAGTGGCCGGTGTGAGTTTCTCTCCGCCATCCTTTTGGTAGGGGGTTTGTCGTCTAATTGATGTCAGATTCTGCGATAGTGTTTGTTGTATCATCCTTTTGGTGGTAGTGGTCGGTGTGAGTTTCGCTCCGTCATCCTTCTGGTGGGGGATCTGTCATCTTATTGATGTCAGATTGTGCGTTAGTGTTTGTCCTATTATCCTTTTGGTGGTAGTGGCCGGTGTGAGTTTCGCTCCGTCATCCTTTTCGTGGGGGGTTTGTCACCTTAATTGATGTCAGATTGTGCGATAGTGTTTGTCCTATCATCCTTTTGGTGGTAGTGGCCGGTGTGAGTTTCGCTCAGTCATTCTTTTGGTGGAGGGTCTGTCATCTTGCTGATATCATATTGTACGATAGTGTTTGTGTAATACGCCTTTTGGTGGTAGTGGCCGGTGTGAGTTTCGCTCCGTCATCCTTTTACAGGGTGGTCTGTCATCTTATTAATGTCAAATTATCCTATAGTGTTTGTCCTATCATCCTTTTGGTGGTAGTGGCCGGTGTGAGTTTCACTCCGTCATTCTTTTGGAGGAGGGTTTGCCATCTAATTGATATCAGATTGTGCGATAGTGTTTGTCCTATCATCCTTTTGGTGGTAGTGGCTGGTGTGAGTTTCACTCCGCCATCCTTTTGGTAGGGGGTCTGTCCTCTAATTGATGTCAAATTGTGCGATAGTGTTTGTTCTATCATCCTTTTGGTGGTAGTGGTCGGTGTGAGTTTCGCTCCGTCATCCTTTTGGTGGGGGATCTGTCATCTTGTTGATGTCAGATTGTGCGTTAGTGTTTGTCCTATCATCCTTTTGGTGGTAGTGGTCGGTGTGAGTTGCGCTCCGTCATCCTTTTTGTGGGGGGTTTGTCACCTTAATTGATGTCAGATTGTGCGATAGTGTTTGTCCTATCATCCTTTAGGTGGTAGTGGCCGGTGTGAGTTTCGCTCAGTCATTCTTTTGGTGGAGGGTCTGTCATCTTACTGATATCATATTGTGTGATAGTGTTTGTGTTATCATCCTTTTGGTGGTAGTGGCCGGTGTAAGTTTCGATCCGTCATCCTTTTAGAGGGTGGTCTGTCATCTTATTAATGTCAAATTTTGCTATAGTGTTTGCCCTATCATCCTGTTGGTGGTAGTGGCCGGTGTGAGTTTTGCTCCGTCATTCTTTTGGTGGAGGGTTTGTCATCTTATTGATATCAGATTATGCGATAGTGTTTGTCCTATCATCCTTTTGGTGGTAGTGGCCGGTGTGAGTTTCGCTCCACCATCCTTTTGGTAAAGGGTCTGTCCTCTAATTGATGTCAGATTGTGCGATAGTGTTTGTTCTATCATCCTTTTGGTGGTAGTGACCGGTGTGAGTTTCACTCCGTCATCCTTTTGGTGGGGGGTCTGTCATCTTGTTGATGTCAGATTGTGCGTTAGTGTTTGTCCTATCATCCTTTTGTTGGTAGTGGCCGATGTGAGTTTCACTCCATCATCCTTTTGGTAGGGGTTTTGTCATCTTTATTGATGTCAGAGTGTGCGATAGTGTTTGTCCTATCATCCTTTAGGTCGTAGTGGTCGGTGTGAGTATCGCTCTGTCATCCTTTTGGTGGAGGGTCTGTCATCTTGCTGATATCATATTGTGCGATAGTGTTTGTGTTATCATCCTTTTGGTGGTAGTGGCCGGTGTGAGTTTCGCTCCGTCATCCTTTTGGTGTGGGGTCTGTCATCTTGTTGATGTTAGATTGTGCGTTAGTGTTTGTCCTATCATCCTTTTGGTTGTAGTGGCCGGTGTGAGTTTCGCTCCGTCATCATTTTGGTTGGGGTTTGTCATCTTGATTGAAGTCAGATTGTGCGATAGTGTTTGTCCTATCATCCTTTAGGTGGTAGTAGCCGGTGTGAGTTTTGCTCCGTTAACCTTTTGGTGGGGGGTCTGTCATCTTGATTAATGTCAGATTGTGCGATAGTGTTTGTCCTATCATCCTTTTGGTGGTAGTGGCCGGTGTGAGTTTCTCTCCGCCATCCTTTTGGTAGGGGGTTTGTCGTCTAATTGATGTCAGATTCTGCGATAGTGTTTGTTGTATCATCCTTTTGGTGGTAGTGGTCGGTGTGAGTTTCGCTCCATCATCCTTATGGTGGGGGATCTGTCATCTTATTGATGTCAGATTGTGCGTTAGTGTTTGTCCTATTATCCTTTTGGTGGTAGTGGCCGGTGTGAGTTTCGCTCCGTCATCCTTTTCGTGGGGGGTTTGTCACCTTAATTGATGTCAGATTGTGCGATAGTGTTTGTCCTATCATCCTTTTGGTGGTAGTGGCCGGTGTGAGTTTCGCTCAGTCATTCTTTTGGTGGAGGGTCTGTCATCTTGCTGATTTCATATTGTACGATAGTGTTTGTGTAATACGCCTTTTGGTGGTAGTGGCCGGGGTGAGTTTCGCTCCGTCATCCTTTTACAGGGTGGTCTGTCATCTTATTAATGTCAAATTATCCTATAGTGTTTGTCCTATCATCCTTTTGGTGGTAGTGGCCGGTGTGAGTTTCACTCCGTCATTCTTTTGGAGGAGGGTTTGCCATCTAATTGATATCAGATTGTGCGATAGTGTTTGTCCTATCATCCTTTTGGTGGTAGTGGCTAGTGTGAGTTTCACTCCTCCATCCTTTTGGTAGGGGGTCTGTCCTCTAATTGATGTCAGATTGTGCGATAGTGTTTGTTCTATCATCCTTTTGGTGGTAGTGGTCGGTGTGAGTTTCGCTCCGTCATCCTTTTGGTGGGGGATCTGTCATCTTGTTGATGTCAGATTGTGCGTTAGTGTTTGTCCTATCATCCTTTTGGTGGTAGTGGTCGGTGTGAGTTGCGCTCCGTCATCCTTTTTGTGGGGGGTTTGTCACCTTAATTGATGTCAGATTGTGCGATAGTGTTTGTCCTATCATCCTTTAGGTGGTAGTGGCCGGTGTGAGTTTCGCTCAGTCATTCTTTTGGTGGAGGGTCTGTCATCTTACTGATATCATATTGTGTGATAGTGTTTGTGTTATCATCCTTTTGGTGGTAGTGGCCGGTGTAAGTTTCGATCCGTCATCCTTTTAGAGGGTGGTCTGTCATCTTATTAATGTCAAATTTTGCTATAGTGTTTGCCCTATCATCCTGTTGGTGGTAGTGGCCGGTGTGAGTTTTGCTCCGTCATTCTTTTGGTGGAGGGTTTGTCATCTTATTGATATCAGATTATGCGATAGTGTTTGTCCTATCATCCTTTTGGTGGTAGTGGCCGGTGTGAGTTTCGCTCCACCATCCTTTTGGTAAAGGGTCTGTCCTCTAATTGATGTCAGATTGTGCGATAGTGTTTGTTCTATCATCCTTTTGGTGGTAGTGACCGGTGTGAGTTTCACTCCGTCATCCTTTTGGTGGGGGGTCTGTCATCTTGTTGATGTCAGATTGTGCGTTAGTGTTTGTCCTATCATCCTTTTGTTGGTAGTGGCCGATGTGAGTTTCACTCCATCATCCTTTTGGTAGGGGTTTTGTCATCTTTATTGATGTCAGAGTGTGCGATAGTGTTTGTCCTATCATCCTTTAGGTCGTAGTGGTCGGTGTGAGTATCGCTCTGTCATCCTTTTGGTGGAGGGTCTGTCATCTTGCTGATATCATATTGTGCGATAGTGTTTGTGTTATCATCCTTTTGGCGATAGTGGCCAGTGTGAGTTTCGCTCCGTCATCCTTTTGGTGTGGGGCCTGTTATCTTGTTGATGTTAGATTGTGCGTTAGTGTTTGTCCTATCATTCTTTTGGTTGTAGTGGCCGGTGTGAGTTTCGCTCCGTCATCATTTTGGTTGGGGTTTGTCATCTTGATTGAAGTCAGATTGTGCGATAGTGTTTGTCCTATCATCCTTTAGGTGGTAGTAGCCGGTGTGAGTTTCGCTCCGTTAACCTTTTGGTGGGGGGTCTGTCATCTTGATTAATGTCAGATTGTGCGATAGTGTTTGTCCTATCATCCTTTTGGTGGTAGTGGACGGTGTGAGTTTCGCTCCACCATCCTTTTGGTAAAGGGTCTGTCCTCTAATTGATTTCAGATTGTGCCATAGTGTTTGTTCTATCATCCTTTTGGTGGTAGTGACCGGTGTGAGTTTCACTCCGTCATCCTTTTGGTGGGGGGTCTGTCATCTTGTTGATGTCAGATTGTGCGTTAGTGTTTGTCCTATCATCCTTTTGTTGGTAGTGGCCGATGTGAGTTTCACTCCATCATCCTTTTGGTAGGGGTTTTGTCATCTTTATTGATGTCAGAGTGTGCGATAGTGTTTGTCCTATCATCCTTTAGGTCGTAGTGGTCGGTGTGAGTATCGCTCTGTCATCCTTTTGGTGGAGGGTCTGTCATCTTGCTGATATCATATTGTGCGATAGTGTTTGTGTTATCATCCTTTTGGTGGTAGTGGCCGGTGTGAGTTTCGCTCCGTCATCCTTTTGGTGTGGGGTCTGTCATCTTGTTGATGTTAGATTGTGCGTTAGTGTTTGTCCTATCATCCTTTTGGTTGTAGTGGCCGGTGTGAGTTTCGCTCCGTCATCATTTTGGTTGGGGTTTGTCATCTTGATTGAAGTCAGATTGTGCGATAGTGTTTGTCCTATCATCCTTTAGGTGGTAGTAGCCGGTGTGAGTTTTGCTCCGTTAACCTTTTGGTGGGGGGTCTGTCATCTTGATTAATGTCAGATTGTGCGATAGTGTTTGTCCTATCATCCTTTTGGTGGTAGTGGCCGGTGTGAGTTTCTCTCCGCCATCCTTTTGGTAGGGGGTTTGTCGTCTAATTGATGTCAGATTCTGCGATAGTGTTTGTTGTATCATCCTTTTGGTGGTAGTGGTCGGTGTGAGTTTCGCTCCATCATCCTTCTGGTGGGGGATCTGTCATCTTATTGATGTCAGATTGTGCGTTAGTGTTTGTCCTATTATCCTTTTGGTGGTAGTGGCCGGTGTGAGTTTCGCTCCGTCATCCTTTTCGTGGGGGGTTTGTCACCTTAATTGATGTCAGATTGTGCGATAGTGTTTGTCCTATCATCCTTTTGGTGGTAGTGGCCGGTGTGAGTTTCGCTCAGTCATTCTTTTGGTGGAGGGTCTGTCATCTTGCTGATTTCATATTGTACGATAGTGTTTGTGTAATACGCCTTTTGGTGGTAGTGGCCGGTGTGAGTTTCGCTCCGTCATCCTTTTACAGGGTGGTCTGTCATCTTATTAATGTCAAATTATCCTATAGTGTTTGTCCTATCATCCTTTTGGTGGTAGTGGCCGGTGTGAGTTTCACTCCGTCATTCTTTTGGAGGAGGGTTTGCCATCTAATTGATATCAGATTGTGCGATAGTGTTTGTCCTATCATCCTTTTGGTGGTAGTGGCTGGTGTGAGTTTCACTCCTCCATCCTTTTGGTAGGGGGTCTGTCCTCTAATTGATGTCAGATTGTGCGATAGTGTTTGTTCTATCATCCTTTTGGTGGTAGTGGTCGGTGTGAGTTTCGCTCCGTCATCCTTTTGGTGGGGGATCTGTCATCTTGTTGATGTCAGATTGTGCGTTAGTGTTTGTCCTATCATCCTTTTGGTGGTAGTGGTCGGTGTGAGTTGCGCTCCGTCATCCTTTTTGTGGGGGGTTTGTCACCTTAATTGATGTCAGATTGTGCGATAGTGTTTGTCCTATCATCCTTTAGGTGGTAGTGGCCGGTGTGAGTTTCGCTCAGTCATTCTTTTGGTGGAGGGTCTGTCATCTTACTGATATCATATTGTGTGATAGTGTTTGTGTTATCATCCTTTTGGTGGTAGTGGCCGGTGTAAGTTTCGATCCGTCATCCTTTTAGAGGGTGGTCTGTCATCTTATTAATGTCAAATTTTGCTATAGTGTTTGCCCTATCATCCTGTTGGTGGTAGTGGCCGGTGTGAGTTTTGCTCCGTCATTCTTTTGGTGGAGGGTTTGTCATCTTATTGATATCAGATTATGCGATAGTGTTTGTCCTATCATCCTTTTGGTGGTAGTGGCCGGTGTGAGTTTCGCTCCACCATCCTTTTGGTAAAGGGTCTGTCCTCTAATTGATGTCAGATTGTGCGATAGTGTTTGTTCTATCATCCTTTTGGTGGTAGTGACCGGTGTGAGTTTCACTCCGTCATCCTTTTGGTGGGGGGTCTGTCATCGTGTTGATGTCAGATTGTGCGTTAGTGTTTGTCCTATCATCCTTTTGTTGGTAGTGGCCGATGTGAGTTTCACTCCATCATCCTTTTGGTAGGGGTTTTGTCATCTTTATTGATGTCAGAGTGTGCGATAGTGTTTGTCCTATCATCCTTTAGGTCGTAGTGGTCGGTGTGAGTATCGCTCTGTCATCCTTTTGGTGGAGGGTCTGTCATCTTGCTGATATCATATTGTGCGATAGTGTTTGTGTTATCATCCTTTTGGCGATAGTGGCCAGTGTGAGTTTCGCTCCGTCATCCTTTTGGTGTGGGGCCTGTTATCTTGTTGATGTTAGATTGTGCGTTAGTGTTTGTCCTATCATTCTTTTGGTTGTAGTGGCCGGTGTGAGTTTCGCTCCGTCATCATTTTGGTTGGGGTTTGTCATCTTGATTGAAGTCAGATTGTGCGATAGTGTTTGTCCTATCATCCTTTAGGTGGTAGTAGCCGGTGTGAGTTTCGCTCCATTAACCTTTTGGTGGGGGGTCTGTCATCTTGATTAATGTCAGATTGTGCGATAGTGTTTGTCCTATCATCCTTTTGGTGGTAGTGGACGGTGTGAGTTTCGCTCCACCATCCTTTTGGTAAAGGGTCTGTCCTCTAATTGATTTCAGATTGTGCGATAGTGTTTGTTCTATCATCCTTTTGGTGGTAGTGACCGGTGTGAGTTTCACTCCGTCATCCTTTTGGTGGGGGGTCTGTCATCTTGTTGATGTCAGATTGTGCGTTAGTGTTTGTCCTATCATCCTTTTGTTGGTAGTGGCCGATGTGAGTTTCACTCCATCATCCTTTTGGTAGGGGTTTTGTCATCTTTATTGATGTCAGAGTGTGCGATAGTGTTTGTCCTATCATCCTTTAGGTCGTAGTGGTCGGTGTGAGTATCGCTCTGTCATCCTTTTGGTGGAGGGTCTGTCATCTTGCTGATATCATATTGTGCGATAGTGTTTGTGTTATCATCCTTTTGGTGGTAGTGGCCGGTGTGAGTTTCGCTCCGTCATCCTTTTGGTGTGGGGTCTGTCATCTTGTTGATGTTAGATTGTGCGTTAGTGTTTGTCCTATCATCCTTTTGGTTGTAGTGGCCGGTGTGAGTTTCGCTCCGTCATCATTTTGGTTGGGGTTTGTCATCTTGATTGAAGTCAGATTGTGCGATAGTGTTTGTCCTATCATCCTTTAGGTGGTAGTAGCCGGTGTGAGTTTTGCTCCGTTAACCTTTTGGTGGGGGGTCTGTCATCTTGATTAATGTCAGATTGTGCGATAGTGTTTGTCCTATCATCCTTTTGGTGGTAGTGGCCGGTGTGAGTTTCTCTCCGCCATCCTTTTGGTAGGGGGTTTGTCGTCTAATTGATGTCAGATTCTGCGATAGTGTTTGTTGTATCATCCTTTTGGTGGTAGTGGTCGGTGTGAGTTTCGCTCCATCATCCTTCTGGTGGGGGATCTGTCATCTTATTGATGTCAGATTGTGCGTTAGTGTTTGTCCTATTATCCTTTTGGTGGTAGTGGCCGGTGTGAGTTTCGCTCCGTCATCCTTTTCGTGGGGGGTTTGTCACCTTAATTGATGTCAGATTGTGCGATAGTGTTTGTCCTATCATCCTTTTGGTGGTAGTGGCCGGTGTGAGTTTCGCTCAGTCATTCTTTTGGTGGAGGGTCTGTCATCTTGCTGATTTCATATTGTACGATAGTGTTTGTGTAATACGCCTTTTGGTGGTAGTGGCCGGTGTGAGTTTCGCTCCGTCATCCTTTTACAGGGTGGTCTGTCATCTTATTAATGTCAAATTATCCTATAGTGTTTGTCCTATCATCCTTTTGGTGGTAGTGGCCGGTGTGAGTTTCACTCCGTCATTCTTTTGGAGGAGGGTTTGCCATCTAATTGATATCAGATTGTGCGATAGTGTTTGTCCTATCATCCTTTTGGTGGTAGTGGCTGGTGTGAGTTTCACTCCTCCATCCTTTTGGTAGGGGGTCTGTCCTCTAATTGATGTCAGATTGTGCGATAGTGTTTGTTCTATCATCCTTTTGGTGGTAGTGGTCGGTGTGAGTTTCGCTCCGTCATCCTTTTGGTGGGGGATCTGTCATCTTGTTGATGTCAGATTGTGCGTTAGTGTTTGTCCTATCATCCTTTTGGTGGTAGTGGTCGGTGTGAGTTGCGCTCCGTCATCCTTTTTGTGGGGGGTTTGTCACCTTAATTGATGTCAGATTGTGCGATAGTGTTTGTCCTATCATCCTTTAGGTGGTAGTGGCCGGTGTGAGTTTCGCTCAGTCACTCTTTTGGTGGAGGGTCTGTCATCTTACTGATATTATATTGTGTGATAGTGTTTGTGTTATCATCCTTTTGGTGGTAGCGGCCGGTGTAAGTTTCGATCCGTCATCCTTTTAGAGGGTGGTCTGTCATCTTATTAATGTCAAATTTTGCTATAGTGTTTGCCCTATCATCCTGTTGGTGGTAGTGGCCGGTGTGAGTTTTGCTCCGTCATTCTTTTGGTGGAGGGTTTGTCATCTTATTGATATCAGATTATGCGATAGTGTTTGTCCTATCATCCTTTTGGTGGTAGTGGCCGGTGTGAGTTTCGCTCCACCATCCTTTTGGTAAAGGGTCTGTCCTCTAATTGATGTCAGATTGTGCGATAGTGTTTGTTCTATCATCCTTTTGGTGGTAGTGACCGGTGTGAGTTTCACTCCGTCATCCTTTTGGTGGGGGGTCTGTCATCTTGTTGATGTCAGATTGTGCGTTAGTGTTTGTCCTATCATCCTTTTGTTGGTAGTGGCCGATGTGAGTTTCACTCCATCATCCTTTTGGTAGGGGTTTTGTCATCTTTATTGATGTCAGAGTGTGCGATAGTGTTTGTCCTATCATCCTTTAGGTCGTAGTGGTCGGTGTGAGTATCGCTCTGTCATCCTTTTGGTGGAGGGTCTGTCATCTTGCTGATATCATATTGTGCGATAGTGTTTGTGTTATCATCCTTTTGGCGGTAGTGGCCAGTGTGAGTTTCGCTCCGTCATCCTTTTGGTGTGGGGTCTGTTATCTTGTTGATGTTAGATTGTGCGTTAGTGTTTGTCCTATCATTCTTTTGGTTGTAGTGGCCGGTGTGAGTTTCGCTCCGTCATCATTTTGGTTGGGGTTTGTCATCTTGATTGAAGTCAGATTGTGCGATAGTGTTTGTCCTATCATCCTTTAGGTGGTAGAAGCCGGTGTGAGTTTCGCTCCATTAACCTTTTGGTGGGGGGTCTGTCATCTTGATTAATGTCAGATTGTGCGATAGTGTTTGTCCTATCATCCTTTTGGTGGTAGTGGCCGGTGTGAGTTTCTCTCCGCCATCCTTTTGGTAGGGGGTTTGTCGTCTAATTGATGTCAGATTCTGCGATAGTGTTTGTTGTATCATCCTTTTGGTGGTAGTGGTCGGTGTGAGTTTCGCTCCGTCATCCTTCTGGTGGGGGATCTGTCATCTTATTGATGTCAGATTGTGCGTTAGTGTTTGTCCTATTATCCTTTTGGTGGTAGTGGCCGGTGTGAGTTTCGCTCCATCATCATTTTCGTGGGGGGTTTGTCACCTTAATTGATGTCAGATTGTGCGATAGTGTTTGTCCTATCATCCTTTTGGTTGTAGTGGCCGGTGTGAGTTTCGCTCAGTCATTCTTTTGGTGGAGGGTCTGTCATCTTGCTGATATCATATTGTACGATAGTGTTTGTGTAATACGCCTTTTGGTGGTAGTGGCCGGTGTGAGTTTCGCTCCGTCATCCTTTTACAGGATGGTCTGTCATCTTATTAATGTCAAATTATCCTATAGTGTTTTTCCTATCATCCTTTTGGTGGTAGTGGCCGGTGTGAGTTTCACTCCGTCATTCTTTTGGAGGAGGGTTTGCCATCTAATTGATATCAGATTGTGCGATAGTGTTTGTCCTATCATCCTTTTGGTGGTAGTGGCTGGTGTAAGTTTCACTCCGCCATCCTTTTGGTAGGGGGTCTGTCCTCTAATTGATGTCAGATTGTGCGATAGTGTTTGTTCTATCATCCTTTTGGTGGTAGTGGTCGGTGTGAGTTTCGCTCCGTCATCCTTTTGGTGGGGGATCTGTCATCTTGTTGATGTTAGATTGTGCGTTAGTGTTTGTCCTATCATCCTTTTGGTTGTAGTGGCCGGTGTGAGTTTCGCTCCGTCATCATTTTGGTTGGGGTTTGTCATCTTGATTGAAGTCAGATTGTGTGATAGTGTTTGTCCTATCATCCTTTAGGTGGTAGTAGCCGGTGTGAGTTTCGCTCTGTTATCCTTTTGGTGGGGGGTCTGTCATCTTGATTAATGTCAGATTGTGCGATAGTGTTTGTCCTATCATCCTTTTGGTGGTAGTGGCCGGTGTCAGTTTCTCTCCGCCATCCTTTTGGTAGGGGGTTTGTCGTCTAATTGATGTCAGATTCTGCGATAGTGTTTGTTGTATCATCCTTTTGGTGGTAGTGGTCGGTGTGAGTTTCGCTCCGTCATCCTTCTGGTGGGGGATCTGTCATCTTATTGATGTCAGATTGTGCGTTAGTGTTTGTCCTATTATCCTTTTGGTGGTAGTGGCCGGTGTGAGTTTCGCTCTGTCATCCTTTTCGTGGGGGGTTTGTCACCATAATTGATGTCATATTGTGCGATAGTGTTTGTCCTATCATCCTTTTGGTGGTAGTGGCCCGTGTGAGTTTCGCTCAGTCATTCTTTTGGTGGAGGGTCTGTCATCTTGGTGATATCATATTGTACGATAGTGTTTGTGTAATACGCCTTTTGGTGGTAGTGGCCGGTGTGAGTTTCGCTCCGTCATCCTTTTACAGGGTGGTCTGTCATCTTATTAATGTCAAATTATCCTATAGTGTTTGTCCTATCATCCTTTTGGTGGTAGTGGCCGGTGTGAGTTTCACTCCGTCATTCTTTTGGAGGAGGGTTTGCCATCTAATTGATATCAGATTGTGCGATAGTGTTTGTCCTATCATCCTTTTGGTGGTAGTGGCTGGTGTGAGTTTCACTCCGCCATCCTTTTGGTAGGGGGTCTGTCCTCTAATTGATGTCAGATTGTGCGATAGTGTTTGTTCTATCATCCTTTTGGTGGTAGTGGTCGGTGTGAGTTTCGCTCCGTCATCCTTTTGGTGGGGGATCTGTCATCTTGTTGATGTCAGATTGTGCGTTAGTGTTTGTCCTATCATCCTTTTGGTGGTAGTGATCGGTGTGAGTTGCGCTCCGTCATCTTTTTTGTGGAGGGTTTGTCACCTTAATTGATGTCAGATTGTGCGATAGTGTTTGTCCTATCATCCTTTAGGTGGTAGTGGCCGGTGTGAGTTTCGCTCAGTCATTCTTTTGGTGGAGGGTCTGTCATCTTACTGATATCATATTGTGTGATAGTGTTTGTGTTATCATCCTTTTGGTGGTAGTGGCCGGTGTAAGTTTCGATCCGTCATCCTTTTAGAGGGTGGTCTGTCATCTTATTAATGTCAAATTTTGCTATAGTGTTTGCCCTATCATCCTGTTGGTGGTAGTGGCCGGTGTGAGTTTTGCTCCGTCATTCTTTTGGTGGAGGGTTTGTCATCTTATTGATATCAGATTATGCGATAGTGTTTGTCCTATCATCCTTTTGGTGGTAGTGGCCGGTGTGAGTTTTGCTCCACCATCCTTTTGGTAAAGGGTCTGTCCTCTAATTGATGTCAGATTGTGCGATAGTGTTTGTTCTACCATCCTTTTGGTGGTAGTGACCGGTGTGAGTTTCACTCCGTCATCCTTTTGGTGGGGGGTCTGTCATCTTGTTGATGTCAGATTGTGCGTTAGTGTTTGTCCTATCATCCTTTTGTTGGTAGTGGCCAATGTGAGTTTCACTCCATCATCCTTTTGGTAGGGGTTTTGTCATCTTTATTGATGTCAGAGTGTGCGATAGTGTTTGTCCTATCATCCTTTAGGTCGTAGTGGTCGGTGTGAGTATCGCTCTGTCATCCTTTTGGTGGAGGGTCTGTCATCTTGCTGATATCATATTGTGCGATAGTGTTTGTGTTATCATACTTTTGGTGGTAGTGGCCAGTGTGAGTTTCGCTCCGTCATCCTTTTGGTATGGGGTCTGTCATCTTGTTGATGTTAGATTGTGCGTTAGTGTTTGTCCTATCATCCTTTTGGTTGTAGTGGCCGGTGTGAGTTTCGCTCCGTCATCATTTTGGTTGGGGTTTGTCATCTTGATTGAAGTCAGATTGTGCGATAGTGTTTGTCCTATCATCCTTTAGGTGGTAGTAGCCGGTGTGAGTTTCGCTCCGTTAACCTTTTGGTGGGGGTCTGTCATCTTGATTAATGTCAAATTGTGCGATAGTGTTTGTCCTATCATCCTTTTGGTGGTAGTGGCCGGTGTGAGTTTCTCTCCGTCATCCTTTTGGTAGGGGGTTTGTCGTCTAATTGATGTCAGATTCTGCGATAGTGTTTGTTGTATCATCCTTTTGGTGGTAGTGGTCGGTGTGAGTTTCGCTCCGTCATCCTTCTGGTGGGGGATCTGTCATCTTATTGATGTCAGATTGTGCGTTAGTGTTTGTCCTATTATCCTTTTGGTGGTAGTGGCCGGTGTGAGTTTCGCTCCGTCATCATTTTCGTGGGGGGTTTGTCACCTTAATTGATGTCAGATTGTGCGATAGTGTTTGTCCTATCATCCTTTAGGTGGTAGTGGCCGGTGTGAGTTTCGCTCAGTCATTCTTTTGGTGGAGGGTCTGTCATCTTACTGATATCATATTGTGTGATAGTGTTTGTGTTATCATCCTTTTGGTGGTAGTGGCCGGTGTAAGTTTCGATCCGTCATCCTTTTAGAGGGTGGTCTGTCATCTTATTAATGTCAAATTTTGCTATAGTGTTTGCCCTATCATCCTGTTGGTGGTAGTGGCCGGTGTGAGTTTTGCTCCGTCATTCTTTTGGTGGAGGGTTTGTCATCTTATTGATATCAGATTATGCGATAGTGTTTGTCCTATCATCCTTTTGGTGGTAGTGGCCGGTGTGAGTTTCGCTCCACCATCCTTTTGGTAAAGGGTCTGTCCTCTAATTGATTTCAGATTGTGCGATAGTGTTTGTTCTATCATCCTTTTGGTGGTAGTGACCGGTGTGAGTTTCACTCCGTCATCCTTTTGGTGGGGGGTCTGTCATCTTGTTGATGTCAGATTGTGCGTTAGTGTTTGTCCTATCATCCTTTTGTTGGTAGTGGCCAATGTGAGTTTCACTCCATCATCCTTTTGGTAGGGGTTTTGTCATCTTTATTGATGTCAGAGTGTGCGATAGTGTTTGTCCTATCATCCTTTAGGTCGTAGTGGTCGGTGTGAGTATCGCTCTGTCATCCTTTTGGTGGAGGGTCTGTCATCTTGCTGATATCATATTGTGCGATAGTGTTTGTGTTATCATACTTTTGGTGGTAATGGCCAGTGTGAGTTTCGCTCCGTCATCCTTTTGGTATGGGGTCTGTCATCTTGTTGATGTTAGATTGTGCGTTAGTGTTTGTCCTATCATCCTTTTGGTTGTAGTGGCCGGTGTGAGTTTCGCTCCGTCATCATTTTGGTTGGGGTTTGTCATCTTGATTGAAGTCAGATTGTGCGATAGTGTTTGTCCTATCATCCTTTAGGTGGTAGTAGCCGGTGTGAGTTTCGCTCCGTTAACCTTTTGGTGGGGGTCTGTCATCTTGATTAATGTCAAATTGTGCGATAGTGTTTGTCCTATCATCCTTTTGGTGGTAGTGGCCGGTGTGAGTTTCTCTCCGTCATCCTTTTGGTAGGGGGTTTGTCGTCTAATTGATGTCAGATTCTGCGATAGTGTTTGTTGTATCATCCTTTTGGTGGTAGTGGTCGGTGTGAGTTTCGCTCCGTCATCCTTCTGGTGGGGGATCTGTCATCTTATTGATGTCAGATTGTGCGTTAGTGTTTGTCCTATTATCCTTTTGGTGGTAGTGGCCGGTGTGAGTTTCGCTCCGTCATCATTTTCGTGGGGGGTTTGTCACCTTAATTGATGTCAGATTGTGCGATAGTGTTTGTCCTATCATCCTTTAGGTGGTAGTGGCCGGTGTGAGTTTCGCTCAGTCATTCTTTTGGTGGAGGGTCTGTCATCTTACTGATATCATATTGTGTGATAGTGTTTGTGTTATCATCCTTTTGGTGGTAGTGGCCGGTGTAAGTTTCGATCCGTCATCCTTTTAGAGGGTGGTCTGTCATCTTATTAATGTCAAATTTTGCTATAGTGTTTGCCCTATCATCCTGTTGGTGGTAGTGGCCGGTGTGAGTTTTGCTCCGTCATTCTTTTGGTGGAGGGTTTGTCATCTTATTGATATCAGATTATGCGATAGTGTTTGTCCTATCATCCTTTTGGTGGTAGTGGCCGGTGTGAGTTTCGCTCCACCATCCTTTTGGTAAAGGGTCTGTCCTCTAATTGATTTCAGATTGTGCGATAGTGTTTGTTCTATCATCCTTTTGGTGGTAGTGACCGGTGTGAGTTTCACTCCGTCATCCTTTTGGTGGGGGGTCTGTCATCTTGTTGATGTCAGATTGTGCGTTAGTGTTTGTCCTATCATCCTTTTGTTGGTAGTGGCCGATGTGAGTTTCACTCCATCATCCTTTTGGTAGGGGTTTTGTCATCTTTATTGATGTCAGAGTGTGCGATAGTGTTTGTCCTATCATCCTTTAGGTCGTAGTGGTCGGTGTGAGTATCGCTCTGTCATCCTTTTGGTGGAGGGTCTGTCATCTTGCTGATATCATATTGTGCGATAGTGTTTGTGTTATCATCCTTTTGGTGGTAGTGGCCGGTGTGAGTTTCGCTCCGTCATCCTTTTAGTGGGTGGTTTGTCATCTTATTAATGTCAAATTATCCTATAGTGTTTGTCCTATCATCCTTTTGGTGGTAGTGGCCGGTGTGAGTTTCACTCCGTCATTCTTTTGGAGGAGGGTTTGCCATCTTATTGATATCAGATTGTGCGATAGTGTTTGTCCTATCATCCTTTTGGTGGTAGTGGCCGGTGTGAGTTTCGCTCCGCCATCCTTTTGGTAGGGGGTCTGTCCTCTAATTGATGTCAGATTGTGCGATAGTGTTTGTTCTATCATCCTTTTGGTGGTAGTGGTCGGTGTGAGTTTCGCTCCGTCATCCTTTTGGTGGGGGATCTGTCATGTTGTTGATGTCAGATTGTGCGTTAGTGTTTGTCCTATCATCCTTTTGGTGGTAGTGGCCGATGTGAGTTTCGCTCTGTCATCCTTTTCGTGGGGGGTCTGTCATCTTAATTGATGTCAGATTGTGCGATAGTATTTGTCCTATCATCCTTTAGGTGGTAGTGGCCGGTGTGAGTTTCGCTTCATCATCCTTTTGGTGGGGGGTTTGTCATCTTGCTGATATCATATTGTGCGATAGTGTTTGTCCTATCATCCTTTTGGTGGTAGTGGCCGGTGTGAGTTTCGCTCCGTCATCCTTTTAGAGGGTGGTCTGTAATCTTATTAATGTCAAATTTTGCTATAGTGTTTGTCCTATCATCCTTTTGGTGGTAGTGGCCGGTGTGAGTTTCGCACCGTCATTCTTTTGGTGGAGGGTTTGTCATCTTATTGATATCAGATTGTGCGATAGTGTTTGTCCTATCATCCTTTTGGTGGTAGTAGCCGGTGTGACTTTCGCTCCGCCATCCTTTTGGTTGGGGGTCTGTCCTCTAATTGATGTCAGATTGTGCGATAGTGTTTGTTCTATCATCCTTTTGGTGGTATTGGTCGGTGTGCGTTTCGCTCCGCTATCCTTTTGGTGGGGGGTCTGTCATCTTACTGATTTCAGATTGTGCGATAGTGTTTGTCCTATCATCCTTTTGGTGGTAGTGGTCGGTGTGAGTTTCGCTCCGTCATCCTTTTCGTGGGGGGTTTGTCATCTTAATTGATGTCAGATTGTGAGATAGTGTTTGACCTATCATCCTTTAGGTGGTAGTGGCCAGTGTGAGTTTCGCTCAATCATTCTTTTGGTGGAGGATCTGTCATCTTGCTGATATCATATTCTGCGATAGTGTTTGTGTTATCATCCTTTTGGTGGTTGTGGCCGGTGTGAGTTTCGCTCCGTCATCCTTTTAGTGGGTGGTCTGTCATCTTATTAATGTCAACTTATCCTATAGTGTTTGTCCTATCATCCTTTTCGTGGTAGTGGCCTGTGTGAGTTTCACTCCGTCACTCTTTTGGAGGAGGGTTTTCCATCTTATTGATATCAGATTATGCGATAGTGTTTGTCCTATCATCCTTTTGGTGGTAGTGTCCGGTGTGAGTTTCGCTCCGCCATCCTTTTGGTAGGGGGTCTGTCCTCTAATTGATGTCAGATTGTGCGATAGTGTTTGTTATATCATCCTTTTGGTGGTAGTGGTCGGTGTGAGTTTCGCTCCGTCATCCTTTTGGTGGGGGATCTGTCATGTTGTTGATGTCATATTGTGCGTTAGTGTTTGTCCTATCATCCTTTTGGTGGTAGTGGCCGATGTGAGTTTCGCTCTGTTATCCTTTTCGTGGGGGGTCTGTCATCTTAATTGATGTCAGATTGTGCGATAGTATTTGTCCTATCATCCTTTAGGTGGTAGTGGCCGGTGTGAGTTTCGCTTCATCATCCTTTTGGTGGGGGTTTGTCATCTTGCTGATATCATATTGTGCGATAGTGTTTGTCCTATCATCCTTTTGGTGGTAGTGGCCGGTGTGAGTTTCGCTCCGTCATCCTTTTAAAGGGTGGTCTGTAATCTTATTAGTGTCAAATTTTGCTATAGTGTTTGTCCTATCATCCTTTTGGTGGTAGTGGCCAGTGTGAGTTTCGCTCCGTCATTCTTTTGGTGGAGGGTTTGTCATCTTATTGATATCAGATTGTGCGATAGTGTTTGTCCTATCATCCTTTTGGTGGTAGTAGCCGGTGTGACTTTCGCTCCGCCATCCTTTTGGTAGGGGGTCTGTCCTCTAATTGATGTCAGATTGTGCGATAGTGTTTGTTCTATCATCCTTTTGGTGGTATTGGTCGGTGTGCGTTTCGCTCCGCCATCCTTTTGGTGGGGGGTCTGTCATCTTACGGATTTCAGATTGTGCGATAGTGTTTGTCCTATCATCCTTTTGGTGGTAGTGGTCAGTGTGAGTTTCACTCCGTCATCCTTTTTGTGGGGGCTTTGTCATCTTAATTGACGTCAGATTGTGAGATAGTGTTTGACCTATCATCCTTTAGGTGGTAGTGGCCAGTGTGAGTTTCGCTCAGTCATTCTTTTGGTGGAGGGTCTGTCATCTTGCTGATATCATATTGTGCGATAGTGTTTGTGTTATCATCCTTTTGGTGGTAGTGGACGGTGTGAGTTTCGCTCCGTCATCCTTTTAGTGGGTGGTCTGTCATCTTATTAATGTCAACTTATCCTATAGTGTTTGTCCTATCATCCTTTTCGTGGTAGTGGCCGGTGTGAGTTTCACTCCGTCATTCTTTTGGAGGAGGGTTTTCCATCTTATTGATATCAGATTGTGCGATAGTTTTTGTCCTATCATCCTTTTGGTGGTAGTGGCCGGTGTGAGTTTCTCTCCGTCATCTTTTTGGTGGGGGGTCTCTCATCTTACTGATGTCAGATTGTGCGTTATTGTTTGTCCTATCATCCTTTAGGTGGTAGTTTTCGGTGTGAGTTTCGCTCCGTCATCCTTTTGTTGGGGGGTTTGTCATATTGATTGATGTCAGATTGTGTGATAGTGTTTGTCCTAACATCCTTTAGGTGGTAGTGGCCGGTGTGAGTTTCGCTCCGTCATCCTTTTGGTGGGGGGTTTAATATCATAATCTAAGTCAGATTGTGCGATGGTGTTTGTCCTATCATCTTTTTGGAGGTACTGGCCGGTGTGAGTTTTATTACGTCATCGTTTTGGTGGTAGTGGCCGGTGTGAGTTTCGCTCCGTCATCCCTTTAGTGGGGGGTCATTCATCTTATTGATGTCAGATTGTGTGATAGTGTTTGTCCTATCATCCTTTTGGGTATAGTGGCCGGTGGGAGTTTCACTCCGTCATCCTTTTTGGGCGGGGTCTGTCATCTTGATTGATGTCGGATGTGCGATAGTGTTTGTCCTATCATCCTTTTAGTGGTAGTGGCTGGTGTGAGTTTTGCTCCGTCATCCTTTTGGTGGGGGGTCTGTCATCTTATTGATATCAGATTTTGTGATAGTGTTTGTCCTATCATCCTTTTGGTGGTAGTGGCCGGTGTGAGTTTCCCTCTGTCATTCTTTTGGTGGGGGGTTTGTCGTCTTGATTGATGTCAGATTGTGTGATAGTGTTTGTGTTATCAGCCTTTTGGTGGTAGTGGCCGGTGTGAGTTTCGCTCCGTCATCCTTTTGGTGGGGGGTCTGTCATCTGATTGATATCAGATTTTGCGATAGTGTTTATCCTATCATCCTTTTGGTGGTAGTGGGCGGTGTGAGTTTTACTCTTTCATCCTTTTGGTGGGGGGTCTGTCATCTTGATTAATGTCAGATTGTGCTATAGTGTTTTTCCTATCATCCTTATGGTGGTAGTGACCGGTGTGAGTTTCGCTTCGTCATCCTTTTTCTGGGGGGTCTATCATCTTGCTGATATCATATTGTGCGATAGGGTTTGTCCTATCATCCTTTTGGTGGTAGTGGCCGGTGTGAGTTTTGCTCCGCCATCCTTTTGGTGGGGGGTCTATCATCTAATTGATGTTAGATTATGCGATAGTGTTTGTTTTATCATCCTTTTGGTGGTAGTGCCCCGTGTGAGTTTGACTCCATCATCCTTTTGGTGGGGGATCTGTCATCTTGCACATATCATATTATGCGATAGTGTTTGTGTTATCATCCTTTTGGTGTTTGTGGCCGGTGTGCGTTTCGCTCTGTCATCCTTTTATTGGGGGGTCTGTCATCTTATTGATGTCAAATTGTACAATAGTGTTTGTCCTATCATCCTTTTGGTGGTAGTGGCCGGTGTGAGTTTCGCTCTGTCATCCTTTTGGTGGGGGGTCTGTCATCTTGATTGGTGTCAGATTGTGCGATAGTGTTTGTCCTATCATCCTTTAGGTGGTAGTGGCCGGTGTGAGTTTCGCTTCATCATCCTTTTAGTGGGGGGTTTGTCATCTTGCTGATATCATATTGTGCGATAGTGTTTGTCCTATCATCCTTTTGGTGGTAGTGGCTGGTGTGAGTTTGCTCCGCCATCCTTTTGGTGGGGGGTCTGACATCGTAATTGATGTCAGATTGTGCGATGGTGTTTGTGCCATCATCGTTTTGGTAGTACTGGCCGGTGTGAGTTTCGCTCCGTCATCCTTTTGGTGGGGGGTCTGTCATCTTGTTGATGTCAGGTTGTGCGTTAGTGTTTGTCCTATCATTCTTTTGGTGGTAGTGGCCGGTGTGAGTTTTTCTCCGTCATCCTTTTCGTGTGGGGTTTGTACTCTTTATTGATGTCAGATTGTGCGATAGTGTTTGTCCTATCATCCTTTAGGTGGTAATGGCCGGTGTGAGTTTCGCTCTGTCATCCTTTTGGTGGGGGGTCTGTCATCTTGATGATATTATATTGTGAGATAGTGTTTGTGTTATCATCCTTTTGGTGGTACTGGTCGGTGTGAGTTTTGCTCCGTCATCCTTTTAATGGGTGGTCTGTCATCTTATTGATGTCAGATTGTGCAATAGTCTTTGTGTTATCATCCTTTTGGTGGTAGTGGCCGGTGTGAGTTTTGCTCCGTCATCCTTTTAGTGGGGCGTCTGTCATCTTATTGATGTCAAATTGTGCGATAGTGTTTGTCCTATCATCCTTTTGGTGGTAGTGGTCGGTGTGAGTTTCGCTCTGTTATCCTTTTGGTGCGGGGTCTGTCATCATTATTAATGTCAGATTGTATGATAGTGTTTGTCCTATCATCCTTTTGGTGGTAGTGACCGGTGTGAGTTTCACTCCATCATACTTTTGGTGGGGGGTCTGTCATCTTGTTGATGTCAGATTCTGCGTTAGTGTTTGTCCTATCATCCTATTGGTGGTAGTGGCCGATGTGAGTTTCACTCCATCATCCTTTTGGTGGGGGTTTTGTCATCTTTATTGATGTCAGATTGTGTGATAGCCTTTGTCCTATCATCCTTTAGCTGGTAGTGGTCGGTGTGAGTATCGCTCTGTCATCCTTTTGGTGGGGGGTATGTCATCTTGCTGATATCATATTGTGCTATAGTGTTTGTGTTATCATCCTTTTGGTGGTAGTGGGCGGTGTGAGTTTTGCTCCATCATCCTTTTAGTGGGGGGTTTGTCATGTTATTGATGTCAGATTATGCTATAGTGTTAGTCCTATCGTCCTTTTGGTGGTAGTGGCCGGTGCGGGTTCGCTCCGTCATCCTTTTGGTGGGGGTCTGTCATCTTGATTAATGTCTGATTGTGCGATAGTGTTTGTCATATCATCCTTTTGGTGATAGTGGCTGGTGGGAGTTTCGCTCCGTCATCCTTTTGGTGCGGGGTCTGTCATCTTGATTAATGTCAGATTGTACGATAGTGTTTTTCCTATCATCCCTTTGGTGGTAGTGGTCGGTGTGAGTTTCACTCTGTCATCCTTTTGGTGGGGGGTCTGTCATCTTGATTAATGTTTTATTGTGCGATAGTGTTTGTCCTAACATCCTTTTGGTGGTAGTGACTGGTGTGAGTTTCGCTCCGTAATCCTTTTGGTGGGGGGTTTGTCATCTTGGTTGATGTCAGATTGTGCGATAGTGTTTGTTCTATCATCCTTTAGGTGGTAGTGGCCGGTGTGAGTTTCGCTTCGTCATTCTTTTGGTGCGGGGTCTATCATCTTGTTGATATCATATTGTGCGATAGTGTCTGTCCTATCATCCTTTTGGTGGTTGTTGCAGGTGTGACTTTCGCTCCGTCATCCTTTTGGTGGGGGGTCTGTCATCTAATTGATGTCATATTGTGCGATAGTGTTTATCTTATCATCCTTTTAATGGTAGTGCCCCGTGTGAGTTTCGCTCCGTCATCATTTTGGTGGGGGGTCTTTCGTCTTGCTGATATCATATTGTGCGATAGGGTTTGTCCTATCATCCTTTCGGTGGTAGTGGCCGGTGTGAGTTTCGCTTCGCCGTCCTTTTGTGGGGGGTCTATTATCTAATTGATGTCAGATTGTGTCATAGTGTTTATCCTATCATCCTTTTGGTGGTAATGGTCGGTGTGAGTTTTGCTCCGTCATCCTTTTGGTGGGGGTCTATCATCTTGTTGATGTCAGGTTGTGCGTCAGTGTTTGTCCTATCATCCTTTAGGTGGTAGTGGCCAGTGTGAGTTTCGCTCCATCATCCTTTTCATGGGGGGTCTGTCATAATGATGATATCATATTGTGAGATAGTGTTTGTGTTATAATCCTTTTCGTGGTATTGGCCGGTGTGAGTTTCGCTCCGTCATCCTTTTAGTGGGTGGTCTGTCATCTTATTGATGTTAGATTGTGCTATAGGGTTTGTCCTATCATCCTTTTGGTGGAAGTGGCCGGTGTGAATTTTGCTCCGCCATCCTTATGGTGGGGAGTCTATCATCTAATTGATGTTAGATTATGCAATAGTGTTTGTCTTATCATCCTTTTGGTGGTAGTGCCCCGTGTGAGTTTCGCTCCGTCATGCTTTTGGTGGGGGATCTGTCATCTTGCACATATCATATTATGCAATAGTGTTTGTGTTATCATCCTTTTGGTGTTTGTGGCCGGTGTGCGTTTCGCTCCGTCATCCTTTTAGTGGGGGGTCTGTAATCTTATTGATGTCAAATTGTACAATAGTGTTTGTCCTATCATCCTTTTGGTGGTAGTGGCCGGTGTGAGTTTCGCTCTGTCATCCTTTTGGTGGGGGGTCTGTCGTCTTGATTGATATCAGATTGTGCGATAGTGTTTGTCCTATCATCCTTTAGGTGGTAGTGGCCGGTGTGAGTTTCGCTTCATCATCCTTTTGGTGGGGGGTTTGTCATCTTGCTGATATCATATTGTGCGATAATGTTTATCCTATCATCCTTTTGGTGGTAGTGGCTGGTGTGAGTTTGCTCCGCCATTCTTTTGGTGGGGGGTCTGTCAGATTGTGCGATGGTGTTTGTGCCATCATCGTTTTGGTAGTACTGGCCGGTGTGAGTTTCGCTCTGTCATCCTTTTGGTGGGGGGTCTGTCATCTTGTTGATGTCAGGTTGTGCGTTAGTGTTTGTCTTATCATTCTTTTGGTGGTAGTGGCCGGTGTGAGTTTTTCTTCGTCATCCTTTTCGTGTGGGGTTTGTCATCTTGATTGATGTCAGATTGTGCGATAGTGTTTGTCCTATCATCCTTTAGGTGGTAGTGGCCGGTGTGAGTTTCGCTCTGTCATCCTTTTGGTGGGGGGTCTGTCATCTTAATGATATTATATTGTTAGATAGTGTTTGTGTTATCATCCTTTTGGTGGTACTGGCCGGTGTGAGTTTTGCTCCGTCATCCTTTTAGTGGGTGGTCTGTCATCTTATTGATGTCAGATTGTGCAATAAAGTTTGTGTTATCATCCTTTTGGTGGTAGTGGTCGGTGTGAGTTTTGCTCCGTCATCCTTTTAGTGGGGCGTCTGTCATCTTATTGATGTCAAATTGTGCGATAGTGTTTGTCCTATCATCCTTTTGGTGGTAGTGGTCGGTGTGAGTTTCTCTCTGTTATCCTTTTGGTGGGGGGTCTGTCATCATTATTAATGTCAGATTGTACGATAGTGTTTGTCCTATCATCCTTTTGGTGGTAGTGACTGGTGTGAGTTTCACTCCGTCATCCTTTTGGTGGGGGGTCTGTCATCTTTATTGATGTCAGATTGTGCGATAGTGTTTGTCCTATCATCCTTTAGGTGGTAGTGGTCGGTGTGAGTATCGCTCTGTCATCCTTTTGGTGGGAGGTATGTCATCTTGTTGATATCATATTGTGTGATAGTGTTTGTGTTATCATCCTTTTGGTGGTAGTGGGCGGTGTGAGTTTTGCTCCGTCATCCTTTTAGTGTGGGGTTTGTCATGTTATTGATGTCAGATTATGCTATAGTGTTAGTCCTATCGTCCTTTTGGTGGTAGTGGCCGGTGCGGGTTCGCTCCATCATCCTTTTGGTGGGGGGTCTGTCATCTTGATTAATGTCTGATTGTGCGATAGTGTTTGTCATATCATCCTTTTGGTGGTAGTGGCCAGTGGGAGTTTGGCTCCGTCATCCTTTTAGTCGGTGGTTTGTCATCATATTGATGTCATATTGTGCGATAGGGTTTGTCCTATCATCCTTTTGGTTGTAGTGGCCGCTGTGAGTTTTACTCCGCCATCCTTTTGGTGGGGGGTCTATCATCTAATTGATGTTAGATTATGCGATAGTGTTTGTTTTATCATCCTTTTGGTGGTAGTGCCCCGTGTGAGTTTCGCTCCGTCATCCTTTTGGTGGGGGATCTGTCATCTTGCACATATATTATGCGATAGTGTTTGTGTTATCATCCTTTTGGTGTTTGTGGCCGGTGTGCGTTTCGCTCCGTAATCCTTTTAGTGGGGGGGCTGTCATCTTATTGATGTCAAATTGTACAATAGTGTTTGTCCTATCATCCTTTTGGTGGTAGTGGCCGGTGTGAGTTTCGCTCTGTCATCCTTTTGGTGGGGGGTCTGTCATCTTGATTGATGTCAGATTGTGCGATAGTGTTTGTCCTATCATCCTTTAGGCTGTAGTGGCCGGTGTGAGTTTCGCTTCATCATCCTTTTGGTGGGGGGTCTGTCATCTTGCTGATATCATATTGTGCGATAGTGTTTGTCCTATCATCCTTTTGGTGGTAGTGGCTGGTGTGAGTTTGCTCCGCCATCCTTTTGGTGGGGGGTCTGACAACGTAATTGATGTCAGATTGTGCGATTGTGTTTGTGCCATCATCGTTATGGTAGTGTTGGTTGGTGTGAGTTTCGCTTCGTCATCCTTTTGGTGGGGGGGTCTGTCATCTTGTTGATGTCAGGTTGTGCGTTAGTGTTTGTCCTATCATTCTTTTGGTGGTAGTGGCCGGTGTAAGTTTTTCTCCGTCATCCTTTTCGTGTGGGGTTTGTCATCTTGATTGATGTCAGATTGTGCGATAGTGTTTGTCCCATCATCCTTTAGGTGGTAGTGGCCGGTGTGAGTTTCGCTCCATCATCCTTTTTGTGGGGGGTCTGTCATCTTAATGATATTATATTGTGAGATAGTGTTTGTGTTATCATCCTTTTGGTGGTACTGGCCGGTGTGAGTTTTGCTCCGTCATCCTTTTAGTGGGTGGTCTGTCATCTTATTGATGTCAGATTGTACAATAGTGTTTGTGTTATCATCCTTTTGGTGGTAGTGGCCGGTGTGAGTTTTGCTCCGTCATCCTTTTAGAGGGGCGTCTGTCATCTTATTGATGTCAAATTGTGCGATAGTGTTTGTCCTATCATCCTTTTGGTGGTAGTGGTCGGTGTGAGTTTCTCTCTGTTATCCTTTTGGTGGGGGGTCTGTCATCATTATTAATGTCAGATTGTACGATAGTGTTTGTCCTATCATCCTTTTTGTGGTAGTGACTGGTGTGAGTTTCACTCCGTCATCCTTTTGGTGGGGGGTCTGTCATCTTTATTGATGTCAGATTGTGCGATAGTGTTTGTCCTATCATCCTTTAGGTGGTAGTGGTCGGTGTGAGTATCGCTCTGTCATCCTTTTGGTGGGGGGTATGTCATCTTGCTGATATCATATTGTGCGATAGTGTTTGTGTTATCATCCTTTTGGTGGTAGTGGGCGGTGTGAGTTTTGCTCTGTCATCCTTTTAGTGGGGGGTTTGTCATGTTATTGATGTCAAATTATGCTATAGTGTTAGTCCTATCGTCCTTTTGGTGGTAGTGGCCAGTGCGGGTTCGCTCCATCATCCTTTTGGTAGGGGGTCTGTCATCTTGATTAATGTCTGATTGTGCGATAGTGTTTGTCATATCATCCTTTTGGTGGTAGTGGCCGGTGGGAGTTTCGCTCCGTCATCCTTTTAGTGGGTGGTCTGTCATCTTATTGATGTCATATTATGCGATAGTGTTTGTCCTATCATCCTTTTGGTGGTAGTGGCCGGTGTGAGTTTCGCTCTGTCATCCTTTTGGTGGGGGGTCTGTCATCTTGATTGATGTCAGATTGTGCGATAGTGTTTGTCCTATCATCCTTTAGGCTGTAGTGGCCGGTGTGAGTTTCGCTTCATCATCCTTTTGGTGGGGGGTCTGTCATCTTGCTGATATCATATTGTGCGATAGTGTTTGTCCTATCATCCTTTTGGTGGTAGTGGCTGGTGTGAGTTTGCTCCGCCATCCTTTTGGTGGGGGGTCTGACAACGTAATTGATGTCAGATTGTGCGATTGTGTTTGTGCCATCATCGTTTTGGTAGTACTGGTTGGTGTGAGTTTCGCTTCGTCATCCTTTTGGTGGGGGGTCTGTCATCTTGTTGATGTCAGGTTGTGCGTTAGTGTTTGTCCTATCATTCTTTTGGTGGTAGTGGCCGGTGTAAGTTTTTCTCCGTCATCCTTTTCGTGTGGGGTTTGTCATCTTGATTGATGTCAGATTGTGCGATAGTGTTTGTCCCATCATCCTTTAGGTGGTAGTGGCCGGTGTGAGTTTCGCTCCATCATCCTTTTTGTGGGGGGTCTGTCATCTTAATGATATTATATTGTGAGATAGTGTTTGTGTTATCATCCTTTTGGTGGTACTGGCCGGTGTGAGTTTTGCTCCGTCATCCTTTTAGTGGGTGGTCTGTCATCTTATTGATGTCAGATTGTACAATAGTGTTTGTGTTATCATCCTTTTGGTGGTAGTGGCCGGTGTGAGTTTTGCTCCGTCATCCTTTTAGTGGGGCGTCTGTCATCTTATTGATGTCAAATTGTGCGATAGTGTTTGTCCTATCATCCTTTTGGTGGTAGTGGTCGGTGTGAGTTTCTCTCTGTTATCCTTTTGGTGGGGGGTCTGTCATCATTATTAATGTCAGATTGTACGATAGTGTTTATCCTATCATCCTTTTTGTGGTAGTGACTGGTGTGAGTTTCACTCCGTCATCCTTTTGGTGGGGGGTCTGTCATCTTTATTGATGTCAGATTGTGCGATAGTGTTTGTCCTATCATCCTTTAGGTGGTAGTGGTCGGTGTGAGTATCGCTCTGTCATCCTTTTGGTGGGGGGTATGTCATCTTGCTGATATCATATTGTGCGATAGTGTTTGTGTTATCATCCTTTTGGTGGTAGTGGGCGGTGTGAGTTTTGCTCTGTCATCCTTTTAGTGGGGGGTTTGTCATGTTATTGATGTCAAATTATGCTATAGTGTTAGTCCTATCGTCCTTTTGGTGGTAGTGGCCAGTGCGGGTTCGCTCCATCATCCTTTTGGTAGGGGGTCTGTCATCTTGATTAATGTCTGATTGTGCGATAGTGTTTGTCATATCATCCTTTTGGTGGTAGTGGCCGGTGGGAGTTTCGCTCCGTCATCCTTTTAGTGGGTGGTCTGTCATCTTATTGATGTCATATTATGCGATAGGGTTTGTCCTATCATCCTTTTGGTGGTAGTGGCCGGTGTGAGTTTTGCTCCGCCATCCTTTTGGTGGGGGGTCTATCATCTAATTGATGTTAGATTATGCGATAGTGTTTGTTTTATCATCCTTTTGGTGGTAGTGCCCCGTGTGAGTTTCACTCCGTCATCCTTTTGGTGGGGGATCTGTCATCTTGCACATATATTATGCAATAGTGTTTGTGTTATCATCCTTTTGGTGTTTGTGGCCGGTGTGCATTTCGCTCCGTAATCCTTTTAGTGAGGGGGCTGTCATCTTATTGATGTCAAATTGTACAATAGTGTTTGTCCTATCATCCTTTTGGTGGTAGTGGCCGGTGTGAGTTTCGCTCTGTCATCCTTTTGGTGGGGGGTCTGTCATCTTGATTGATGTCAGATTGTGCGATAGTGTTTGTCCTATAATCCTTTAGGTGGTAGTGGCCGGTGTGAGTTTCGCTTCATCATCCTTTTGGTGGGGGGTCTGTCGTCTTGCTGATATCATATTGTGCGATAGTGTTTGTCCTATCATCCTTTTGGTGGTAGTGGCTGGTGTGAGTTTGCTCCGCCATCCTTTTGGTGGGGGGTCTGACATCGTAATTGATGTCAGATTGTGCGATTGTGTTTGTGCCATCATCGTTTTGGTAGTACTGGCTGGTGTGTGTTTTGCTCCGTCATCCTTTTGGTGGGGGGTCTGTCATCTTTTTGATGTCAGGTTGTGTGTTAGTGTTTGTCCTATCATTCTTTTGGTGGTAGTGGCCGGTGTGAGTTTTTCTCCGTCATCCTTTTCGTGTGGGGTTTGTCATCTTGATTGATGTCAGATTGTGCGATAGTGTTTGTCCTATCATCCTTTAGGTGATAGTGGCCGGTGGGAGTTTCGCTCTGTCATCCTTTTTGTGGGGGGTCGGTCATCTTAATGATATTATATTGTGAGATAGTGTTTGTGTTATCATCTATTTGGTGGTACTGGCCGGTGTGAGTTTTGCTCCGTCATCCTTTTAGTGGGTGGTCTGTCATCTTATTGATGTCATATTGTGCATTAGTGTTTGTGTTATCATCCTTTTGGTAGTAGTGGCCGGTGTGAGTTTTGCTCCGTCATCCTTTTAATGGGGCGTCTGTCATCTTATTGATGTCAAATTGTGCGATAGTGTTTGTCCTATCATCCTTTTGGTGGTAGTGGTCGGTGTGAGTTTCTCTCTGTTATCCTTTTGGTGGGGGGTCTGTCATCATTATTAATGTCAGATTGTACGATAGTGTTTGTCCTATCATCCTTTTGGTGGTAGTGACTGGTGTGAGTTTCACTCTGTCATCCTTTTGGTGGGGCGTCTGTCATCTTTATTGATGTCAGATTGTGCGATAGTGTTTGGCCTGTCATCCTTTAGGTGGTAGTGGTCGGTGTGAGTATCGCTCTGTCATCCTTTTGGTGGGGGGTATGTCATCTTGCTGATATCATATTGTGCGAAAGTGTTTGTGTTATCATCCTTTTGGTGGTAGTGGGCGGTGTGAGTTTTGCTCCGTCATCCTTTTAGTGGGGGGTTTGTCATGTTATTGATGTCAGATTATGCTATAGTGTTAGTCCTATCATCCTTTTGGTGGTGGTGGCCGGTGCGGGTTCGCTCCATCATCCTTTTGGTGGGGGGTCTGTCATCTTGATTAATGTCTGATTGTGCGATAGTGTTTGTCATATCATCCTTTTGGTGGTAGTGGCCGGTGGGAGTTTCGCTCCGTCATCCTTTTAGTGGGTGGTCTGTCATCTTATTGATGTCATATTGTGCAATAGGGTTTGTCCTATCATGCTTTTGGTGGGAGTGGCCGGTGTGAGTTTTGCTCCGCCATCCTTTTGGTGGGGGGTCTATCATCTAATTGATATTAGATTATGCGATAGTGTTTGTTTTATCATCCTTTTGGTGGTAGTGCCCCGTGTGAGTTTCGCTCCGTCATCCTTTTGGTGGGGGATCTGTCATCTTGCACATATCATATTATGCGATAGTGTTTGTGTTATCATCCTTTTGGTGTTTGTGGCCGGTGTGAGTTTCGCTTCATCATCCTTTTGGTGGGGGGTCTGTCATCTTGCTGATATCATATTGTGCGATAGTGTTTGTCCTATCATCCTTTTGGTAGTAGTGAATGGTGTGAGTTTGCTCCGCCATCCTTTTGGTGGGGGGTCTGACATCGTAATTGATGTCAGATTGTGCGATGGTGTTTGTGCCATCATCGTTTTGGTAGTACTGGCCGGTGTGAGTTTTGCTCCGTCATCCTTTTGGTGGGGGGTCTGTCATCTTGTTGATGTCAGGTTGTGCGTTAGTGTTTGTCCTATCATTCTTTTGGTGGTAGTGGCCGGTGTGAGTTTTTCTCCGTCATCCTTTTCGTGTGGAGTTTGTCATCTTGATTGATGTCAGATTGTGCGATAGTGTTTGTCCTATCATCCTTTAGGTGGTAGTGGCCAGTGTGAGTTTCGCTCTGTCATCCTTTTGGTGGGGGGTCTTTCATCTTAATGATATTATATTGTGAGATAGTGTTTGTGTTATCATCCTTTTGGTGGTACTGGCAGGTGTGAGTTTTGCTCCGTCATCCTTTTAGTGGGTGGTCTGTCATCTTATTGATGTCAGATTGTGCAATAGTGTTTGTGTTATCATCCTTTTGGTGGTAGTGGCCGGTGTGAGTTTTGCTCCGTCATCCTTTTAGTGGGGCGTCTGTCATCTTATTGATGTCAAATTGTGCGATAGTGTTTGTCCTATCATCCTTTTGGTGGTAGTGGTCGGTGTGAGTTTCGCTCTATTATCCTTTTGGTGGGGGGTCTGTCATCATTATTAATGTCAGATTGTACGATAGTGTTTGTCCTATCATCCTTTTGGTGGTAGTGACTGGTGTGAGTTTCACTCCTTCATCCTTTTGGTGGGGGGTCTATCATCTTTATTGATGTCAGATTGTGTGATAGTGTTTGTCCTATCATCCTTTAGGTGGTAGTGGTCGGTGTGAGTATCGCTCTGTCATCCTTTTGGTAGGGGGTATGTGTTGCACCCTAAAATTTGACCAACTTGTTTTACCTGATTTGTGTTTTCATAGCTTTATCATTTGCATAGTAGATCATATACATAGTTCATTCATTTGCATAACATAGCATGGGCAAGTCATCCAACAAGGGATCAAGTGCTATTTTTCATCTCAAGGAGTGTATTCAAAAGGTTCTTATCAAGATTCAAGCCTATTCAAGTCACCAATAAAGAAGGTAAAGCTTTGAGAAGTTAATAGATCAAGCAGTGGATTTAGAGCCTGTCTGGGGAGTATTTGAAGATCATCATAGAGTTTGTGAGCTATGGACTGAGGCATGGAATGTGTGTAGACATCTTGGAAGACCTAGAGGGTCATTTTGAAAGTAAGACAAGTCATTGGTGTGGTGACAAGAGCTACAGTTGAAGACAGTCAACTAGGGTCTCACCCAGGTCAACCCTAGGTCTAATGCTTGATTGAAGGGCATAAAGGCCTATTTGAAGGATGTGGGATTCATCATTTGACATGTGGGTATAGATATGGTGTTGTGGCAAAGAGAAATCAAGAAGAAGAGAAGTTTCTAAATTAGGGTTTCTGAGTAAAATTCCCTGATTTAGGTCAAACTTCCAAGCAAGATAATTCAAAATGCAAGTCTCAAATGGATCTTTGGCCAACATGAAACTTGTATAGCATCTCAAGGCCTTTAATTTGAGTGGTGGAAGGCATCAAGGAGATTTATAAAACTCAAGTTAGGGTTCTTGCAAGTTACAGGTCATCTGAGGACACTAAAATTTATCTGTGAAAGTTACTTGACTTCCAAGCAACTTTTACCCTATAAGGAATTTTCAAATGGATTTTTGGCCAACATGAAAGTTGTTCCTCATGATCTTAGCTTTCTAGAAACGTATGGTATTCCTCAATCTGATTTGTGGAGCTCTACTTATGATCTTGACAAGCCAGGGGTATTTTGGGAAAGTAAGATTATAGGTCATTTCAAGCATATGCCTAAAACTCCTACTTGCAAGCTTCAAATGGAAAAATGTTCAACATAAAACTTGCTCAAAATGATGTTTTGAGTCTAGGAACGAGGTCATGATGGTTTGGAAATGCATGGAACTCAAAATGATAAAATTGACCAAATATGGAAGGTAAAAGTCCATTTTCAAGTGACCAAATTTGGGATGTTTTGATCCAAAGCCTAAATACATCATGTGACCTATCAAACTGAATGGAAATTACATTTTGAGATCAATGGTATTATTACTTTTTTGAGTTAAGGCCAGAATTATGAAGTCATGTTTAATTGCTTGTCATCTAAGTAACACATGCCAAATCACATAAGGGATAAATTGCAAGGCAAGGAACCACATGTACACTTTCATTATCTCATTTGATGACAAATTCAAACCAGAACTAAGTGCTGTAGCAAGTGAAAGGCAAGCTGATATGTTGATCTCATTAAAGGAAAAACTCATGACATGAGAATTGCAAAATCTCATAGGATCATTCCAGATCTTTCTAGAGGGTTATAACACTTCCTATATATGAATTTGAGTTGATCTAAACCAAGGTTGGACTTCATTTGGTGCAGAGAAGAGAGATTGAGATTCATCTTGCTCAATTGCAATTCACAATCGAATTCACACATTTCTTCATCATTTTCTCAATTTCTTGATTCAATTCAATTCAATAATCATCACTGAGTATATTGCAATCAAAACCAGGGTGAATCATTGGCTAGATCGTGTTTTTGAAGTGTCATTTCTTCATCTGCAACTGAAAATCGGTTATGGTGATCCAGGCGTTTTGATCAAGAATTAGTGCATACAGAAGCAAGATATCAAGGCATTGAGTGATTCTGGAGCTTTGCAAGCCTTGGATTGAAGCAATTCCTCATCTGTTTTCTCCATTTACACAGGTTAGTAACTTTCTCACCATGGCTCGAATTAGGTAGAATTAGCATGAATCTTTAGGATAGATGATTAGTATGTGGCTAGGTGATGCTTTCTGGAAAGTTTGGATCAATTTAGTGATGATTGTTAGGTTGACATAATTTCTGTTGGGATCAAGAACTCATTGGATATGGAGTTATAACCTCAGTTCTTTAGTTAGAGTTACTCAGGGTGGAACAAGGAAGAGATTGAGAACAATAATTTGAAGATTGGTGTTGATTGATTTTTGAGCTATTTTTGGAGTGAAGATCGTGTTTGATGTTAGAAGGCATGTCAATCAATTCTGAAACCATGGATGAAATCAGGGTGAAAAATAGATCAGGTTAGGGTTTGATTTTGCTGAATTTGATGCTGTATTGAGGGAATTTGTGTGTGGATCAGATGTTATTCATGAGCCTTCATCAATGGAGTTTTGGCTCCAATTATGTTTGAATGGGGAAGACAAGTTTTCATCCGTTAGATCATTGCTGACTTTTGACTCCAATAGGGATCGTGTGGAGGAGATTGCATTTCATTTTGGTGAAGGTTTTACTGAAGAGCCATACGCGGTCGTTTCATTTAAGTTGGAACTGTGGGCTTGAGTTGATTATTGATAAGTACACCTCCAGTTTAGGGCCCATCTCATATTACACTAGTTTTAGATACTATCCACACCGCGCGTTTTTTTATTTCTTAATGATTTCTGAATTGAATTTTATGCTGGTATTGGGCTTAGCACAATTGCTATACGCGCCCCTGATTTTTTGGCCCATGGAATTTGAACTAGGCGTAGTTACTTTCTGCACCCCTGATCATGTTTCTTTTAATTCATTTTATTCATTTTATTTGACAACTTTGAAAATTCATATAAAATTGAAAAATGGTCATTTTAATGTGGGAATTTTTGCTACATGTTAATAATTATTTCAAGAAAATTGTGATTAAATAAAAATGTTGGTTTTTAGGCATTTTCTTTATTTTTGTGAATATTTTACTTTTAATTGTTTCTTATTGAATATAGTTTGTAATTGATTTTGTAGATTTTATTTTAGGTAGTCCCCTTAATATTTTTAGGTCAATCTTTTTAGGCAATTAGATATACATATTAGGTACCCCTGGATTTTATTCCATATTTTTTTAGGATTATTTTTTAGGTAGTTTTAATTAGAGAACTTTAGGCGATCAGATTAGGGTTTATACACAACTTAGGTGCATTAAAACAATTTCTTTTGGGTTTTTAGATTGAATTAGGACCTGGGGCATATAGGGTATTAAGGGTAGGTATAGTAGATCCCGTAGAAATAATATTAGAATTTTCCCTACTATATTAATATTTTTAGTATATTTTGTAATTTGTTTGATTGTATGGTGTGCCCTTTTGGGGTTTATATTGTTTGTGTGGGCTTATTGGGCTTTGCTTGGGGTGTGGGCTTGGTTTGAAGAGCATGATGATGGAGCATATTAAAGACAAAGTTGAAGCTGAAGATCAAAGCTTGATGAAGATGCTTGGCTTGCTTGAAGCTGTTTGAAGACCTAGGACATAGGGCATAGGTAGAGCCTTAGAATAGAAATCTTCTTCATAAACATGGATGGTTTCTTTTGCCTCCATTCTTCTCAATGATTAAAAGTCTCTCCTTAATACTCACATCCCTCCTTTGGAAGGATTAGTGACTATATCTAGGAGATAGAACTTTGAGAGAAACAGTTTGTATTATGTTAACTTTCTGTAGGCCACCTTTGGTGCTCAGCAGACTGTTTAACATTCTAAATCCTCTTGTCATCATTTCTCTGCTGGAGAGCTTGCTTTGAAGAAGCCCTTGAAGATTGAGGATAAAGTTCATTGCCTTGAAGACTGATAGAAGAAGGAGCTTGTGCTGTCAGGTTTTGCTGTTTAGAGTTGTTGGTGCTGTTTAGAGTTGTTGATGTATTGTTTGAGTTTCTTGACTGTATTGTTTGTTAATTTTCCCCTCAGGTTTGAAGTGAAGCCATTTCACTTTTCCTATTGTTTTCTAGGTTCGAGGTTGAGTGAGACTCCCTTGCCTCGCTTGTATTGCTGCATTCATGCATTTTACTGCTTTACTGTATATATGTTGTTTCTTTTCCGTTTATCCCCTTAGGATCTCTGTTTCTCTCTGCGCAAGAGAGAAATATGACAGACATTAGGTTCTCATCCATGCATGACAACATTAGGGTAGATTTTGATTCCCTTTTCAACCATAGGTTTTAGAGTTGCTGTCTCTCCCCTACCTCAAAACAATCTGAAAAATACAATAAAAGGTTAAACATCAATGAAAAACAGTTCTTGCGTAAAAGATTGTAAACCAATCAAAGAGTCATTTTTGTCCGCTTGGACGCGTAATCAGGAGAAAACCTTTTTCAGAAGGATAAAAACAATCAAGACAGACTTGTGTCGTACGTGGCCCGAACTACGTTTGCTCTGATCTTTCATGCTGTATGAAAGTACGTAGGCATAGGATGCGATATCCTAGCGAGCAACCTTCCCCTCCTTTCCCGTAGGTAGGCGAACTACGTTGACTCTGATTTCTCGTTCCAGACGGGAATACGTAGGCATAAAGTGCGATACTTTGCCGAGTCATTTTATTTTCTTTTAACCCCAGACCTGTAGAATAGATAGAATAACAATCCGTACTAGAAAACAAGGGTGGATCCCATCGAGTACGACGGACGTGAGGGGTGCTAATACCTTCCCCTTGCGTAACCGACTCCCGAATCCAGGATTTGGTTGCGATGACCATTCCTTTCCCGTCTTTGCGGTAGGTTTAATCTGGGCGTTTCCTTTCCCTCCGTTGGGATAAATAACACACGGTGGCGACTCTTCTATTCAGCCGGCGCCGATTTTCGCAGTAGCGACAGTATGTCATCTTGCTGATATCATATTGTGCGATAGTGTTTGTGTTATCATCCTTTTGGTGGTAGTGGGCGGTGTTAGTTTTGCTCCGTCATCCTTTTAGTAGGGGGTTTGTCATGTTATTGATGTCAGATTATGCTATAGTGTTAGTCCTATCGTCCTTTTGGTGGTAGTGGCCGGTGCGGGTTCGCTCCATCATCCTTTTGGTGGGGGGTCTGTCATCTTGATTAATTTCTGATTGTGCGATAGTGTTTGTCATGTCATCCTTTTGGTGGTAGTGGCCGGTGGGAGTTTCGCTCCGTCATCCTTTTAGTGGGTGGTCTGTCATCTTATTGATGTCATATTGTGCGATAGGGTTTGTCCTATCATCCTTTTGGTGGTAGTGGCCGGTGTGAGTTTTGCTCCGCCATCCTTTTGGTGGGGGGTCTATCATCTAATTGATGTTAGATTATGCGATAGTGTTTGTTTTATCATCCTTTTGGTGGTAGTGCCCCGTGTGAGTTTCGCTCCGTCATCCTTTTGGTGGGGGATCTGTCATCTTGCACATATCATATTATGCGATAGTGTTTGTGTTATCATCCTTTTGGTGTTTGTGGCCGGTGTGCGTTTCACTCCGTCATCCTTTTAGTGGGGGTCTGTCATCTTATTGATGTCAAATTGTACAATAGTGTTTGTCCTATCATCCTTTTGGTGGTAGTGGCCGGTGTGAGTTTCGCTCTGTCATCCTTTTGGTGGGGGGTCTGTCATCTTGATTGATGTCAGATTGTGCGATAGTGTTTGTCCTATCATCCTTTAGGTGGTAGTGGCCGGTGTGAGTTTCGCTTCATCATCCTTTTGGTGGGGGGTCTGTCATCTTGCTGATATCATATTGTGCGATAGTGTTTGTCCTATCATCCTTTTGGTGGTAGTGGCTGGTGTGAGTTTGCTCCGCCATCCTTTTGGTGGGGGGTCTGACATCGTAATTGATGCAAGATTGTGCGATGGTGTTTGTGCCATCATCGTTTTGGTAGTACTGGCCGGTGTGGGTTTCGCTCCGTCATCCTTTTGGTGGGGGGTCTGTCATCTTGTTGGTGTCAGGTTGTGCGTTAGTGTTTGTCGTATCATTCTTTTGCTGGTAGTGGCCGATGTGAGTTTTTCTCCGTCATCCTTTTCGTGTGGGGTTTGTCATCTTGATTGATGTCAGATTGTGCGATAGTGTTTGTCCTATCATCCTTTAGGTGGTAGTGGCCGGTGTGAGTTTCGCTCTGTCATCCTTTTGGTGGGGGGTCTGTCATCTTAATAATATTATATTGTGAGATAGTGTTTGTGTTATCATCCTTTTGGTGGTACTGGCCGGTGTGAGTTTTGCTCCGTCATCCTTTTAGTGGGTGGTCTGTCATCTTATTGATGTCAGATTGTGCAATAGTGTTTGTGTTATCATCCTTTTGGTGGTAGTGGCCGGTGTGAGTTTTGCTCCGTCATCCTTTTAGTGGGCCGTCTGTCATCTTATTGATGTCAAATTGTGCGATAGTGTTTGTCCTATCATCCTTTTGGTGGTAGTGGTCGGTGTGAGTTTCGCTCTGTTATCCTTTTGGTGGGGGGTCTGTCATCATTATTAATGTCAGATTGTATGATAGTGTTTGTCCTATCATCCTTTTGGTGGTAGTGACTGGTGTGAGTTTCACTCCTTCATCCTTTTGGTGGGGGGTCTGTCATCTTTATTGATGTCAGATTGTGCGATAGTGTTTGACCTATCATCCTTTAGGTGGTAGTGGTTGGTGTGAGTATCGCTCTGTCATCCTTTTGGTGGGGGGTATGTCATCTTGCTGATATCATATTGTGCGATAGTGTTTGTGTTATCATCCTCTTGGTGGTAGTGGGCGGTGTGAGTTTTGCTCCGTCATCCTTTTAGTGGGGGGTTTGTCATGTTATTGATGTCAGATTATGCTATAGTGTTAGTCCTATCGTCCTTTTGGTGGTAGTGGCCGGTGCGGGTTCGCTCCATCATCCTTTTGGTGGGGGGTCTGTCATCTTGATTAATGTCTGATTGTGCGATAGTGTTTGTCATATCATCCTGTTGGTGGTAGTGGCCGGTGGGAGTTTCTCTCCGTCATCCTTTTAGTGGGTGTTCTGTCATCTTATTGATGTCAGATTGTGCTATAGGGTTTGTCCTATCATCCTTTTGGTGGTAGTGGCCGGTGTGAATTTTGCTTCGCCATCCTTTTGGTGGGCGGTCTATCATCTAATTGATGTTAGATTATGCGATAGTGTTTGTTTTATAATCCTTTTGGTGGTAGTGCCCTGTGTGAGTTTCGCTCCGTCATCCTTTTGGTGGGGGATCTGTCATCTTGCACATATCATATTATGCGATAGTGTTTGTGTTATCATCCTTTTGGTGTTTGTGGCTGGTGTGCGTTTCGCTCCGTCATCCTTTTAGTGGGGGGTCTGTCATCTTATTGATGTCAAATTGTACAATAGTGTTTGTCCTATCATCCTTTTGGTGGTAGTGGCCGGTGTGAGTTTCGCTCTGTCATCCTTTTGGTGGGGGGTCTGTCATCTTGATTGATGTCAGATTGTGCGATAGTGTTTGTCCTATCATCCTTTAGGTGGTAGTGGCCGGTGTGAGTTTCGCTTCATCATCCTTTTGGTGGGGGGTCTGTCATCTTGCTGATATCATATTGTGCGATAGTGTTTGTCCTATCATCCTTTTGGTGGTAGTGGCTGGTGTGAGTTTGCTCCGCCATCCTTTTGGTGGGGGGTCTGACATCGTAATTGATGTCAGATTGTGCGATGGTGTTTGTGCCATCATCATTTTGGTAGTACTGGCCGGTGTGAGTTTCGCTCCGTCATCCTTTTGGTGGGGGGTCTGTCATCTTGTTGATGTCAGGTTGTGCGTTAGTGTTTGTCCTATCATTCTTTTGGTGGTAGTGGCCGGTTTGAGTTTTTCTCCGTCATCCTTTTCGTGTGGGGTTTGTCATCTTGATTGATGTCAGATTGTGCGATAGTGTTTGTCCTATCATCCTTTAGGTGGTAGTGGCCGGTGTGAGTTTCGCTCTGTCATCCTTTTGGTGGGGGGTCTGTCATCTTAATGATATTATATTGTGAGATAGTGTTTGTGTTATCATCCTTTTGGTGGTACTGGCCGGTGTGAGTTTTGCTCCGTCATCCTTTTAGTGGGTGGTCTGTCATCTTATTGATGTCAGATTGTGCAATAGTGTTTGTGTTATCATCCTTTTGGTGGTAGTGGCCGGTGTGAGTTTTGCTCCGTCATCCTTTTAGTGGGGCGTCTGTCATGTTATTGATGTCAAATTGTGCGATAGTGTTTGTCCTATCATCCTTTTGGTGGTAGTGGTCGGTGTGAGTTTCGCTCTGTTATCCTTTTGGTGGGGGGTCTGTCATCATTATTAATGTCAGATTGTACGATACTGTTTGTCCTATCATCCTTTTGGTGGTAGTGACTGGTGTGAGTTTCACTCCGTCATCCTTTTGGTGGGGGGTCTGTCATCTTTATTGATGTCAGATTGTGCGATAGTGTTTGTCCTATCATCCTTTAGGTGGTAGTGGTTGGTGTGAGTATTGCTCTGTCATCCTTTTGGTGGGGGGTATGTCATCTTGCTGATATCATATTGTGCGATAGTGTTTGTGTTATCATCCTTTTGGTGGTAGTGGGCGGTGTGAGTTTTGATCCGTCATCATTTTAGTGGGGGGTTTGTCATGTTATTGATGTCAGATTATGCTATAGTGTTAGTCCTATCGTCCTTTTGGTGGTAGTGGCCGGTGCGGGTTCGCTCCATCATCCTTTTGGTGGGGGGTCTGTCATCTTGATTAATGTCTGATTGTGCGATATTGTTTGTCATATCATCCTTTTGGTGGTAGTGGCCGGTGGGAGTTTCGCTCCGTCATCCTTTTAGTGGGTGGTCTGTCATCTTATTAATGTCATATTGTGCGATAGGGTTTGTCCTATCATCCTTTTGGTGGTAGTGGCCGGTGTGAGTTTTGCTCCGCCATCCTTTTGGTGGGGGGTCTATCATCTAATTGATTTTAGATTATGCGATAGTGTTTGTTTTATCATCCTTTTGGTGGTAGTGCCCCGTGTGAGTTTCGCTCCGTCATCCTTTTGGTTGGGGATCTGTCATCTTGCACATATCATATTATGCGATAGTGTTTGTGTTATCATCCTTTTGGTGTTTGTGGCCGGTGGGAGTTTCGCTCCGTCATCCTTTTAGTGGGGGGTCTGTCATCTTATTGATGTCAAATTGTACAATAGTGTTTGTCCTATCATCCTTTTGGTGGTAGTGGCCGGTGTGAGTTTCGCTCTGTCATCCTTTTGGTGGGGGGTCTGTCATCTTGATTGATGTCAGATTGTGCGATAGTGTTTGTCCTATCATCCTTTAGGTGGTAGTGGCCGGTGTGAGTTTCGCTTCATCATCCTTTTGGTGGGGGGTCTGTCATCTTGCTGATATCATATTGTGCGATAGTGTTTGTCCTATCATCCTTTTGGTGGTAGTGGCTGGTGTGAGTTTGCTTCGCCATCCTTTTGGTGGGGGGTCTGACATCGTAATTGATGTCAGATTGTGCGATGGTGTTTGTGCCATCATTGTTTTGGTAGTACTGGTCGGTGTGAGTTTCGCTCCGTCATCCTTTTGGTGGGGGGTCTGTCATCTTGTTGATGTCAGGTTGTGCGTTAGTGTTTGTCCTATCATTCTTTTGGTGGTAGTGGCCGGTGTGAGTTTTTCTCCGTCATCCTTTTCGTGTGGGGTTTGTCATCTTGATTGATGTCAGATTGTGCGATAGTGTTTGTCCTATCATCCTTTAGGTGGTAGTGGCCGGTGTGAGTTTCGCTCTGTCATCCTTTTGGTGGGGGGTCTGTCATCTTAATGATATTATATTGTGAGATAGTGTTTGTGTTATCATCCTTTTGGTGGTACTCGCCGGTGTGAGTTTTGCTCCATCATCCTTTTAGTGGGTGGTTTGTCATCTTATTGATGTCAGATTGTGCGATAGTGTTTGTCCTATCATCCTTTTGGTGGTAGTGGTCGGTGTGAGTTTCGCTCTGTTATCCTTTTGGTGGGGGGTCTGTCATCATTATTAATGTCAGATTGTACGATAGTGTTTGTCCTATCATCCTTTTGGTGGTAGTGACTGGTGTGAGTTTCACTCCGTCATCCTTTTGGTGGGGGGTCTGTCATCTTTATTGATGTCAGATTGTGCGATAGTGTTTGTCCTATCATCCTTTAGGTGGTAGTGGTTGGTGTGAGTATCGCTCTGTCATCCTTTTGGTGGGGGGTATGTCATCTTCCTGATATCATATTGTGCGATAGTGTTTGTGTTATCATCCTTTTGGTGGTAGTGGGCGGTGTGAGTTTTGCTCCGTCATCCTTTTAGTGGGGGGTTTGTCATGTTATTGATGTCAGATTATGCTATACTGTTAGTCCTATCGTCCTTTTGGTGGTAGTGGCCGGTGCGGGTTCGCTCCATCATCCTTTTGGTGGGGGGTCTGTCATCTTGATTAATGTCTGATTGTGCGATAGTGTTTGTCATATCATCCTTTTGGTGGTAGTGGCCGGTGGGAGTTTCGCTCCGTCATCCTTTTAGTGGGTGGTCTGTCATCTTATTGATGTCAGATTGTGCTATAGGGTTTGTCCTATCATCCTTTTGGTGGTAGTGGCCGGTGTGAATTTTGCTCCGCCATCCTTTTGGTGGGGGGTCTATCATCTAATTGATGTTAGATTATGCGATAGTGTTTGTTTTATCATCCTTTTGGTGGTAGTGCCCCGTGTGAGTTTCGCTCCGTCATCCTTTTGGTGGGGGATCTGTCATCTTGCACATATCATATTATGCGATAGTGTTTGTGTTATCATCCTTTTGGTGTTTGTGGCTGGTGTGCGTTTCGCTCCGTCATCCTTTTAGTGGGGGGTCTGTCATCTTATTAATGTCAAATTGTACAATAGTGTTTGTCCTATCATCCTTTTGGTGGTAGTGGCCGGTGTGAGTGTCGCTCTGTCATCCTTTTGGTGGGGGGTCTGTCATCTTGATTGATGTCATATTGTGCGATAGTGTTTGTCCTATCATCCTTTAGGTGGTAGTGGCCGGTGTGAGTTTCATTTCATCATCCTTTTCGTGGGGGGTCTGTCATCTTGCTGATATCATATTGTGCGATAGTGTTTGTCCTATCATCCTTTTAGTTGTAGTGGCTGGTGTGAGTTTGCTCCGCCATCCTTTTGGTCGGGGGTCTGACATCGTAATTGATGTCAGATTGTGCGATGGTGTTTGTGCCATCATCGTTTTGGTAGTACTGGCCGGTGTGAGTTTCGCTCCGTCATCCTTTATGTGGGGGTTCTGTCATCTTGTTCATGTCAGGTTGTGCGTTAGTGTTTGTCCTATCATTCTTTTGGTGGTAGTGGCCGGTGTGAGTTTTTCTCCGTCACCCTTTTCGTGCGGGGTTTGTCATCTTGATTGATGTCAGATTGTGCGATAGTGTTTGTCCTATCATCCTTTTGGTGGTAGTGGCCGGTGTGAGTTTTGCTCCGTCATCCTTTTGGTAGGGGGTCTGTCATCTTATCTGATGTCAGATTGTGCGATAGTTTTTTTCATCTTGATGGATATCAGATTATGAAATAGTGTTTGTCATATCATCCATTAGGTGGTAGTGGCCGGTGTGAGTTTCGCTTCGTCATCCTTTTAGTGGGGGGTTTGTCATGTTATTGATGTCAGATTATGCTATAGTGTTAGTCCTATCGTCCTTTTGGTGGTAGTGGCCGGTGCGGGTTCGCTCCATCATCCTTTTGGTGGGGGGTCTGTCATCTTGATTAATGTCTGATTGTGCGATAGTGTTTGTCATATCATCCTTTTGGTGGTAGTGGCCGGTGGGAGTTTCGCTCCGTCATCCTATTAGTGGGTGGTCTGTCATCTTATTGATGTCATATTGTGCGATAGGGTTTGTCCTATCATCATTTTGGTGGTAGTGGCCGGTGTGAATTTTGCTCCGCCATCCTTTTGGTGGGGGGTCTATCATCTAATTGATGTTAGATTATGCAATAGTGTTTGTTTTATCATCCTTTTGGTGGTAGTGCCCCGTGTGAGTTTCGCTCCGTCATCCTTTTGGTGGGGCATCTGTCATCTTGCACATATCATATTATGCGATAGTGTTTGTGTTATCATCCTTTTGGTGTTTGTGGTCGGTGTGCGTTTCGCTCCGTCATCCTTTTAGTGGGGGGTCTGTCATCTTATTGATGTCAAATTTTACAATAGTGTTTGTCCTATCATCCTATTGGTGGTAGTGGCCGGTGTGAGTTTCGCTCTGTCATCCTTTTGGTGGGGGGTCTGTCATCTTGATTGATGTCAGATTGTGCGATAGTGTTTGACCTATCATCCTTTAGGTAGTAGTGGCCGGTGTGAGTTTCGCTTTATCATCCTTTTGGTGGGGGGTCTGTCATCTTGCTGATATCATATTGTGTGATAGTGTTTGTCCTATCATCCTTTTGGTGGTAGTGGCTGGTGTGAGTTTGCTCCGCCATCCTTTTGGTGGGGGGTCTGACATCGTAATTGATGTCAGATTGTGCGATGGTGTTTGTGCCATCATCGTTTTGGTAGTACTGGCCGGTGTGGGTTTCGCTCCGTCATCCTTTTGGTGGGGGGTCTGTCATCTTGTTGGTGTCAGGTTGTGCGTTAGTGTTTGTCCTATCATTCTTTTGCTGGTAGTGGCCGATGTGAGTTTTTCTCCGTCATCCTTTTCGTGTGGGGTTTGTCATCTTGATTGATGTCAGATTGTGCGATAGTGTTTGTCCTATCATCCTTTAGGTGGTAGTGGCCGGTGTGAGTTTCGCTCTGTCATCCTTTTGGTGGGGGGTCTGTCATCTTAATAATATTATATTGTGAGATAGTGTTTGTGTTATCATCCTTTTGGTGGTAGAGGCCGGTGTGAGTTTTGCTCTGTCATCCTTTTAGTGGGCCGTCTGTCATCTTATTGATGTCAAATTGTGCGATAGTGTTTGTCCTATCATCCTTTTGGTGGTAGTGGTCGGTGTGAGTTTCGCTCTGTTATCATTTTGGTGGGGGGTCTGTCATCATTATTAATGTCAGATTGTACGATAGTGTTTGTCCTATCATCCTTTTGGTGGTAGTGACTGGTGTGAGTTTCACTCCTTCATCCTTTTGGTGGGGGGTCTGTCATCTTTATTGATGTCAGATTGTGCGATAGTGTTTGTCCTATCATCCTTTAGGTGGTAGTGGTTGGTGTGAGTATCGCTCTGTCATCCTTTTGGTGGGGGGTATGTCATCTTGCTGATATCATATTGTGCGATAGTGTTTGTGTTATCATCCTCTTGGTGGTAGTGGGCGGTGTGAGTTTTGCTCCGTCATCCTTTTAGTGGGGGGTTTGTCATGTTATTGATGTCAGATTATGCTATAGTGTTAGTCCTATCGTCCTTTTGGTGGTAGTGGCCGGTGCGGGTTCGCTCCATCATCCTTTTGGTGGGGGGTCTGTCATCTTGATTAATGTCTGATTGTGCGATAGTGTTTGTCATATCATCCTGTTGGTGGTAGTGGCCGGTGGGAGTTTCTCTCCGTCATCCTTTTAGTGGGTGTTCTGTCATCTTATTGATGTCAGATTGTGCTATAGGGTTTGTCCTATCATCCTTTTGGTGGTAGTGGCCGGTGTGAATTTTGCTCCGCCATCCTTTTGGTGGGGGGTCTAGCATCTAATTGATGTTAGATTATGCGATAGTGTTTGTTTTATAATCCTTTTGGTGGTAGTGCCCCGTGTGAGTTTCGCTCCGTCATCCTTTTGGTGGGGGATCTGTCATCTTGCACATATCATATTATGCGATAGTGTTTGTGTTATCATCCTTTTGGTGTTTGTGGCTGGTGTGCGTTTCGCTCCGTCATCCTTTTAGTGGGGGGTCTGTCATCTTATTAATGTCAAATTGTACAATAGTGTTTGTCCTATCATCCTTTTGGTGGTAGTGGCCGGTGTGAGTTTCGCTCTGTCATCCTTTTGGTGGGGGGTCTGTCATCTTGATTGATGTCAGATTGTGCGATAGTGTTTGTCCTATCATCCTTTAGGTGGTATTGTCCGGTGTGAGTTTCGTTTCATCATCCTTTTCGTGGGGGGTCTGTCATCTTGCTAATATCATATTGTGTGATAGTGTTTTTCCTATCATCCTTTTAGTTGTAGTGGCTGGTGTGAGTTTTCTCCGCCATCCTTTTGGTGGGGGGTCTGACATTGTAATTGATGTCAGATTGTGCGATGGTGTTTGTGCCATCATCGTTTTGGTAGTACTGGCCGGTGTGAGTTTCGCTCCGTCATCCTTTATGTGGGGGGTCTGTCATCTTGTTCATGTCAGGTTGTGCGTTAGTGTTTGTCCTATCATTCTTTTGGTGGTAGTGGCCGGTGTGAGTTTTGCTCCGTCATACTTTTGGTGTGGGGTCTGTCATCTTATCTAATGTCAGATTGTGCGATAGTTTTTTTCATCTTGATTGATATCAGATTATGAAATAGTGTTTGTCATATCATCCTTTAGGTGGTAGTGGCCGGTGTGAGTTTCGCTTCGTCATCCTTTTGATGGAGGGTCTATCATCTTGCTGATATCATATTGTGCGATAGTGTTTGTCCTATCATCCTTTTGGTGGTATTGACGGGTGTGAGTTTCGCTCCGCCATCCTTTTGGTGGGGGGTCTATCATCTAATTGATGTCAGATTGTGCGATCGTGTTTGTCTTATCATCCTTTTGGTGGTAGTGGCCGGTGTGAGTTTTGCTCCGTCATCGTTTTGGTGGGGGGTCTTTCATCTTGCAGATATCATATTGTACGATAGTGTTTGTGTTATCATCCTTTTGGTGGTAGTGGCCAGTGTGAGTTTCACGTCGTCATACTTTTAGTGGGGGGCCTGTCATCTTATTGATGTCAAATTGTGCGATAGTTCTTGTCCTATCATCCTTTTGGTGGTAGTGGCCGGTGTGAGTTTCATTTTGTCATCCTTTTGGTGGGGGGTCTGTCATCTTGATTAATGTCAGATTGTGCAATAGCGTTTGTCCTATCATCCTTTTCGTGGTAGTGACCGGTGTGAGTTTTGCTCCGTCATCCTTTTAGTGGGGGGTTTGTCATCTTGATTGATGTCAGATTCTGTGATAGTGTTTGTCCTATCATCCTTTAGGTGGTAGTGGCCGGTGTGAGTTTCGCTCTGTCATCCTTTTGGTGGGGGGTCTGTCATCTTGCTGATATCATATAGTGCGATAGTGTTTGTGTTATCATCCTTTTGATGGTAGTGGCTGGTGTGAGTTTCGCTCCGTCATCCTTTTAGTGGGGGGTCTGTCATCTTATTGAGTTCAGATTATGCTATAGTGTTTGTCCTATCGTCCTTTTGGTGGTAGTGGCCGGTGCGGGTTTAACATCGTCATCCTTTTCGTGGGGGGTCTGTCATCTTGATTAATGTCTGATTGTGCGATAGTGTTTGTCCTATCATCCTTATGGTGGTAGTGACCGGTGTGAGTTTCGCTCCGTCATCCTTTTGGAGGGGGTTTGTCATCATGATTGATGTCAGATTGTGCGATAGTATTTGTCCTATCATCCTTTAGGTGGTAGTGGCCGGTGTGAGTTTTGCTTCGCCATCCTTTTGGCGGGGGATCTAATATCTTGCTGATATCATATTGTGCGATAGTGTCTGTCCTATCATCCTTTTGGTGGTAGTGGTCGGTGTGAGTTTCGCTCCGCCATCCTTTTGGTGGGAGGTGTGTCATTTAATTGATGTCAGATTGTGCGACTGTGTTTGTCTTATCATCCTTTTGGTGGTAGTGTCCCGTGTGAGTTTCGCTCAGTCATCCTTTTGGTAGGAGGTCTGTTATCTTGTAGATATCATATTGTGCGATAGTGTTTGTGTTATCATCCTTTTAGTGGTAGTGGCCGGTGTACGTTTCGCTCCTTCATCCTTTTAGTGGGGGGTCTATCATCTTATTGATGTCAAATTGTGCGATAGTCTTTGTCCTATTGTTGCACCCCAAAATTTGACCAACAATTATTTATCCATTGAGTGGTGGAAAGTGGATACCTTCATCAGAAAGTTCAAGAGATCCTCAGAAGAAGTGGTTTGAAACCAGGGTTGTGTGCTTCATAGCTTGAGGGTTGGGAGTGCCCCTCAGATGATTCTGAGACTTTGAGAATGAACTTGATGTTTTGGGAAAGCCTATGAGATGTCTTAATAGCCTTCATGAAGCCCAGAGAAGTCATTATGCAAGAGTTCAGAAGATTCAACCATGAATGATAGAATTATGGTTTTGACTGGGTCAACCCTAGGATAACTGAAGATTTGGAGAAGGTTGAGACCCAATCCAAGGGCCATGAGATCATGGAATGATGCATAGAGAGGATATAAAGATGATTCCTAGGCCAACTCATCATGAGTGAGGAGTTTGAGAAGTTTCAAGTCAGGGTCCCCAAGGATTGTCAGTGAAAAACCCTAATTTGATCCCTATCTTCCAGGCAGTTTTAGCTCAAGATGTGATTGATATCTCACCTTCCCCATAACATGAATGTTGTAGAGCTTGTTCTAAGCTTTAATTTGAGTGGTGGAAGTCCTTGATAGGAGTTACAGAGCTCAAGTTATGGTTTTGACAAATTACAGGTCAGCAAAGGTGTGTGAATCTGGGTCCTTGAAAGTCACCCAACTTGCAGACAACTTTTGCCCTAGTAGGGTGATTCCTATGACTTCTTGGTCAACATGAATGTTGAAGAGCATATTCTTAGCTTTAATTTGAGTGGTAGAAGTCCTTGATAGGATTTGTGGAACTCAACTTATGGTTTGAACAAGACAGGGGTATTTTGGTCATTTGTCAGTTATAGGTCATTTTAGCCAATGCCTAAAACTCCTATTTCCAAGTCTCAAATAGAAAAACTCAAAACATGAAAGTTGTTCAAAATGTGATTTTAAGTCTAGAAAGAAGGTCACAAACTGTTGGAAAAGCTCATAGCATGAAGTTACATGATTGGTCAAAAATGAACTAAAAATGGCATATAAGTTTGAAAAGTTGAATTTGAAAATTGTTTTGGAAGATCCACAAATCCAAAATAGGTCATCCAATATATCATTTTGATTGGAAACATCATTTTGAGAACATTGGTTTAGCTAGAATTTTGATTTGAAGCTTTAAAATGGGTGATGCTTTGAAAACTTGTTACTTGAAAAAGAAGGCAACTTGGGAAACCCTAACACAAGGCAAAACCAAGGCTTATAGTTGTGCACTCCTTCTCAATATCTCATGAAAAGATATTTTAAGACCACATTGCAAGGCATAAGGCATGGGATGTGAGATTTTCAACTTGTCCCCACATGAGATTTTCAAGAACTTTCCACCATATTCTAGATGAATCTAGAAGTGTCTAATGATCATTATAAGAAGAGTGCATTAGAGAGTGATTGAGGTTAGTGATAGAGAGAGATTTCAGAGGAGAGAGAGAGAGAGAGAGATAGCCATTGAAGCACTTTCTTCAAGTTCAAGCAATTCAAGAAATCTGCATTTACAAGCCATCTCTTTCACAACAAGTGCAAACAGAAACTTGTACATCACAAGAGGATCTCATTGCAGCCATTACAAGCCTTGAATCATCCTCCACGAGCACCTACCATCATCACTTGACAGGTTGGTTTCTCTCCCTAATTCTCCTAATTTATGCAGTTTTAGTTAGTTTTATAGATATAGAACTGATGCATTAGGTTAGAGGATGAAACCCTAGGAGTTATAGCACGATCCATGGAGTTCCATAACAGAGCCATGAAACTTTAGAGATCAAGAACACGCACCCTAGGCTACTATATTCTTAGGTTTTTAGCTTAGTGTAATCTCCTCAGCACGTAGAACATTCTAGGTTAATATGGATTCATTCTATTATCATGCATATCAGTGTGAATCAAGTATGCCCGAAACTTCCTTCTTTCATAATTCTTTGTAGAGTGAGTTTTAAAAGAATATAGCACCGTGATTGTGTAGAGGGAGAGGAGTAGAATAAGTTTGATGTTTGGATCGAGGAAAATGGTGGAGAATTGAGTGAGCTAGATGAAGGAGAAGGTATGGCGCAAGGAAGTTGTTCTGAAACCCTAGCATGCCAAAGGTTGAAGATGCAATCTTCACCATCAATTCGCGTGGAATGTTTGACCTTTTATGTTAATCCAACGGCCCAGATCGCTCAGAAAACGGAGGGAAAAGTTTAAAAAATGAAACGCGGCGTTTTGTTTAGTAACGCGCTTGGGCTTGCCTGATGCTATCCACACCCCCCCCCTATTCTGGCCCAAATAATTGAACTGGCGCGCCTTCCTATTTCCACCCCCCTCCCTTTAATTGTTTTAAATTCTTTTTTTATTCTTTTAATATTTTTTCTTGTCTTTAAAAATTCATAAATAAATGAAAAATAACTCTTTTTTGTCCATTCTTTTTTCTATGATTAGATAATTTTGTGTAGAAAAATATAAAAATAAAAATGGAATTTTATTTTTAGTGTAGAATTTTTAGTGGTATTTTCTTTAATATAGTGTATTTTCTTTCTTTTAGTTGATACCTCATTTTGCAAGATTTGTTTTAGGACCTTCCTTTAGTCTTTTTAATCCATTCTTTTTTGTGCAATTAGATGATGAATCATAGTTCCCCATAGGATTTATTCTAGAATTTTAGAATTAAATTTTGGTTAGTTTAATTAGGGTAGATTTAGGGTATCCTAATTAGGGTTTAGGTTGTGTTTAGGTGAAGAATTCATTTTCTTTGAATAGTTTTGTCTTGATTCTTGGGTAGAGGCCCATGTGGGTGTTAGGGATAGATGTTGTAGACCCTTATGAATAATTGTTAGATTTTTCCCCATTGGTTTAGCATTTTTAGGTATTTTTCTGAAGTGGCCTATTGGTTTTGTCTGTCCTGTGGTTATCTGTTCATATCTGGGGCTTAGTTTTGGGGAATTTGTTGTGGGGCTTGTGTTGTCTTGAAGACTTTGTTGGAGAGCATGATGAAGAGAAGATTGTAGATCAAGACCCAGAGACCCAGAGCTTAGCTTGTTCCCTGTCTGTGAGGTTTGAGATCCTGAAGTTTGAAGGAAGTTCCTGGTACTTTCCTGAGGAAGGCACTATGAATGACTTTCATTCTTTCTTCTCACCTCTTTCTCAAGTATCCAATGATGTTGGAGCCAACTTGTGAGTTTAATTTCTCCTGAGGAGGAATGTAAACTGATCACATGTTGTTGAGCCACATGGGATACAACTCCTAAGTGGAAACCTCCTAGTACTTTCCTGAGGAAGGTCCTATGAGTCTATTCACTTAGTTCCCTTAGTTTATCTAGGATTTCTCAAGTATCCAATGATGTTGGAGCCAACTTGTGAGTTTAATTTCTCATGAGGAGGAATGTAGACTGATCACAGGTTGTTGAGCCACATGGGATACAATTCCTAAGTGGAAGCCTCCTAGTACTTTCCTGAGGAAGGTCCTATGGGTCTATTCACTTAGCTCCACTAGTTCAGATAGGATTTCCTAAATATCCAGTGATGTTGGAGCCTGCTTGTGAGTTTAATTTCTCCTGAGGAGGAATATAAACTGATCACAGTGGTTGAGCCACATAGGGTATGACTCCTGAGTATACACCTCCTAGTGTTCTCCTGAGGAAGACACTATGAGTCTGCTTGCTTAGCTCCCTTCCTTTGGTAAGCTTGTTCTGAAGCTTGAAGACTGGGATTGAATTCTCTTGTTTAGGGTCTTGCTTTAGTGCTTAGATTTGATCAGATTTTGTTTTAGGATTGGAGAGTAGATTCTTTCTTTCTCAGGCATGTGTGTTTGTTTGCCTGAGGGCACTTCACTTCTTCTATTTGTTCATTGCTTGATAGTATGTTGCTTATCTTCAGTATGATTACTGTTATTTCATGACTGGCTTGAGGTCGAGACGAGCTTGTGGAGGCTGAAGCCCCACACACATTTCCTCCCTCACTTGCATTGCATGCATTTTACTGTTAAAGCTGATGCTGTTGTCTGTTTTGGTGTATCATTGACATGATCCCTTAGGACTCTCATTTCCTCTGATGAGGATTTGATGATAGACTCTTAGGTTGAAACCTATGCATGACAACTTCTAGGAGTTCCCTGTTCAAACCTCAACCATAGGATGAATCCATGGCATGATAACAGTAGGACTTGATAGTCTCCCTCCTAGTTGGGCCTGTTCTCTTCTCATCTCGAAGCAGTTTAAAATACAGTAATCATGAATGATTTCTTTCGTACGTTACGAGCCTTAAGCCATCTAAGGATGGATGTTTAGTATGGTACCCTTTGGGTGACATGCGACGCATTCACTCTCAGGTCATAGTCTCTAGTGCGGTTGAGATCGCAAATACAATAAAAAACACTTCTTTCAGGAGATAACCCGTAGTTTCCCGAACTACGTTTGCTCTGATCTTTCATACCCGATGAAAGTACGTAGGCATAGGATGCGACGTCCTAGCGAGCAACCTTCCCCATAACCCGTAGTTAGCCGAACTACGTTGACTCTGATTTCTCGTTCCAGACGGGAATACGTAGGCATAAAGCGCGATGCTTTGCCGAGTCATTTTTCTTTTCTTTTTCAGCCAGCCTCGATAGGTAGATAGATTATAACCAACCCGTCCAAGTAAACAAACAAGCGAGGATCCCGTCGAGTACGACGGACGTGAGGGGTGCTAATACCTTCCCCTTGCGTAACCGACTCCCGAACCCAGACAATGGTTGCGATGACCTTGTCTTACCCTTTTTCGTCAGGTTTTTTCCGATCGTTTCCTTTCCCGCTCTGAGGGATAAATAACGAAAGGTGGCGACTCTTCTGTCATGCCGGCACCTTATTTTCGCGCAAGCGACAGCTGGCGACTCTGCTGGGGACCTTATAGCATCTAGGGACTTTTCCCATCCCTTATGCTGGGACCGTTTCCCGTCCCCTGCGCGAGTCAATCCTATCGTTTGTGTGATTGCTTGTTGGGTTGCGTTTATTTATCGCATTTTTACTTCCCGCATTTTATTTCCCGCATTTTATTTCCAGTTTGATATGATTATCTGTGCTGCTGTGGGAGAGGGATGTTACTGTGAGTGAGAAGCCGGACCTGGGCTTGAGTACACACCTAGATATAGTTGCGGAGAAGTAGTAGACGAACCTGTCTGCTGAGCAGGCACAGTTCCCTACGAAAATCTGCGCTCAGACGAGATTCTTGCAGAGGTGCTCCTTTCCGGTCCTGAGGATCTGAGGGGAGTCCAGACGTGAGGATTGTCGACTCTGGGGACCGATCATTTGGAAGTCAGCTGAGAGAGGCCTCTTCATGACTTGATGATGCCACTCCTTCTGGGAATCGCATCGTCACTCATGAAAGTCTGTGACGCTGATGACCGCATAGGATGCCGTACCTTTGTCCGTGGATTAGGTCCATACCTGTGAGTGGGGTTTGGATATTGCAGGAAACTTTGACCTCCAGACTACCTGGTTTTCTTGACAGTGAATTAGTTATGTTGGGTTCTCAGTTGCAGAGATGTTCTTGATAGAGCAAGGGTTTGATCAGAGGATTTTATCGTCGGGTGTTTGTCTGTTCTCGATAGAGCGGGCTTTGATCAGTGTATTATCGTCAGTGGTTTGTTCTGAACGAAGCAGATTTTGAGTGAGGTCTGGAGACCTCATCGGCAGTTGTTGTTTGTTCTTGATAGGGCAGATTTTGAGTGGGGTTTGAAGATCTCATCAGCAGCTGTGTGTTTGTTCTCGACAGGGCAGATTTTTTTGGGGTCTGGAGACTTCATCAACAGATATTCCTTGATCTTGCATCCGGGGTCTTTATTATCAGGCCTTCGTTCTTGTCAGAGCAGAATTCTGATCTCGATCCTATCAGATGGTTATTCACAGCAGATCAGATCAGTGGTTTTACGCCGGGGTTTCCTTCTCATCAGTGACTGTTGACACCGAATCTCCACAGCAGCCACCGGGATATATTGTTGCATACCTGCATTTTGCATTAGCTTGCATAATCATTCCATTGGCGTGTGTCTGTGACAGGTCCCGTTTCCCCGATCCAGGATCTCTCGCCTCTTATTGCGTTACTGCAGCCTTTCTCAGGAAGACTGATGCGTACGAGTTCTCGGTCCTTATTGTGTCGAATCTGACTATTGCTATGCGAGGTTACTATTTCCATGATTGGGCCTGGATTCCTCTCCTTATTATTGCCAACAGGTGCCAGGATCGGGGGATAATCTCTCAAGCACACAGGCACACGCATGCATCTGCATAAAGCATTTTTGCATGACATACATTATGTTACCTTTTCCTAACCTTTAATCTTGACAGGTTTTTCAGGTACTCAGGTTCCGAGCTGTTTTCGATCTCCAGGATTGATCAAAGACTCATCCACCGCTACTCAACTCGCGCCAATCAAACGAGAATCATGGACCAGGTACAGTCAGATGTTCAAGAGCTTCGTGAACGGATGGATCGTTTTATGGAGTTGATGCAAGTAGTTGCGAATGGGCAAGACCAGCTTCGTACTTTGGTTCAACATCTCATCTCCAGGGTTGACAGTAATGGAATACTTCACGGCGGGGCCGTTCCCACTCCTCCTCAAGGGGATACTCCACAGAACATTGTTCCTGCTGCCGGGGGCAACGGCAGTGCTAACGGCAATCTGATGACTAATCTTGGACTCAACGCGGCGGGCGCCGTCAACGGTAGTTTGGGAGCCAATGTTAACATGGGGCCGGTCAACGGCAATGTTGGTGCAGGAAATATGGTGGTGCCTCAACCGTGGCTGGAGGACCATCAGGATGACATATTCTCTCAGAGAGGTGTAGAGGCAGAGTTGACTGCTGAGGCTCGACTCAGGTTCAAGGCGCTGGAAGACAAGATGAGAGATATAGAAAATCAGAACACATTGGGCGTTGACATGGCCAAACTTGGGTTGATTGCTGACTTTAAAGTACCTCACAAGTTCAAGGTGCCTATCTTTGAGAAGTATAGGGGCACTACTTGTCCCCGTGTTCACCTCCGATCTTATTATAGAAAGATGTCCGCTTATTCTGACGATGAGAAACTGCTGATGCACTTCTTTCAGGATAGTCTTTCTGGTCCATCGCTCGAATGGTATATGGGTTTGGAGCCCGCTGCTGTGCGCACCTGGAAAGATCTTGCAGAAGCGTTTGTTCTCCACTATCAATACAATAGCGACTTGGCTCCCAACCGAGTTCAGCTTCAGAATCTCTCACAGCGGAACAATGAAAGCTTCAAAGAGTACGCCCAGCGGTGGCGTGAATTGGCTGCTCGGGTTCAACCACCGATGGTTGAGCGTGAGCTAGTGCAAATGTTCGTGGCTACCCTTCCTGGAATCTATTATGAAAAGCTGGTCAGTGGCATGTCCGGAATATTCTCGGCCCTCATCACTTTGGGCGAGCATGTTGAGAACGGTATAAAGATCGGAAAAATTCAGGGCGAGTCATCCTCAGTTGGAGGAGCTAGCAAGAAACCCTATACTGGCAAGCGTCGAGAGGGAGATGCCAGTGCTGTCACTAATGCTAGGAGAAAGGGCAAGGGCCCTCGGTCTCAGATTGCTAGCATAAACATTCCAGCTGCTCCTCCGCAGCCGCAGCAGCAGCAACCCCAGCAACAGAATAATCAGGGATACAAGAGATATCAGAATCGGGGTCCCCTGGCAAACCGCCATCTTGAAACTCCACCTATGTCATATGCACAGCTTCTGCAAACGTTGCTTCAGCTCCAATTGGTTCACAAGAGGACAATGGCTCCCTTAACAGGGACACCACCACCGGGGTATGATGATAATGCTACTTGTGAATTTCACTCGGGGGCACCTGGCCATACGGTTGAGAATTGTAAAGCTTTTAAGCACAAAGTCCAGGACTTGGTGGACGCCAAGGCTATCAACTTTTCTGACAGCGTGCCCAACGTCACCAAAAATCCAATGCCTCATCATAAGGGGGGCGGAGTAAATGCTGTTATCACTGAGGAGAGTTCAGAATTGCTGACCGATGTCAAAGATTTGAAAACGCCGTTGAGTTTTGTCAAGGCTAAGTTGCTGAAGAAGGGCTTCTTTCCTGGATGTGGAGAATTATGCATGGCTTGTGCTACACTTCCTGATGGGTGTGAGCAGTTGATCGAAGGTATCCAAAGTCTGATGTCCGAGGGTATTTTGCAATTCAGTCGTAGCGTTGAGAATGCGTCAGGGGAAGTCATGCTGAAGCAGGCAGACGAAGTTGCTACCATTACCATTCCTCGTCACCCTATTACTATTTCTGCGCCCCGTCCGCCTTCTATCACCATCACCAGGGCCGGACCAATCCCATTCGAGAGTACCAATGCCGTTCCATGGCATTATGGCGCCGAAGTTTATTGTAATGGTCAGAAGATAGAGCTTGAGCCATCCGGATCGACTGCGCAGAATCTTACCGAAGTCAGTGGTATCACTAGAAGCGGAAGAGTATTCGCACCAGCAGAGGTTGCAGCAGAGAAAGTGGTCCGAGCTGACGCTGTGGATAAAGGTAAAGGTAAAGCTGTTGAAGAGGTCCCTGCAGGGGCAGAGAAAGACTTGCTGGTTAAAGATGCTGAAGAGTTCATGCGACTAATCAGGAAGAGTGACTACAAAATTGTAGATCATCTTCATCAGACTCCGTCAAAGATCTCGATTCTTAACTTGTTGCTGTGTTCTGAAGCGCACCGCAATGCATTACTGAAAGTATTGAATGCTGCATACGTGCCGCAGGAGATATCAGTGAATCAACTCGAGGAAGTAGTAGCCCATGTCAATGCTGGTAATGGGCTGGGATTTACAGATCTGGAGCTGACTCCTAAGGGAAGAGATCACAACAGCGCCTTGCACGTCTCAATAGAGTGCAGAGGCACGATTATGTCACATGTCCTGGTAGATACGGGCTCCTCGCTTAACGTGCTTCCGAAGAAGGCACTGATGAAGTTGGATACCCGTGGACTGCTGTGCACGCCCAGTGATCTGGTCGTGAAGGCCTTTGACGGAACCAAGCGCCACGTCTTCGGAGAATTGACCCTGCCAATTCAAGTTGGTCCAGAGACGTTTAATGCGGTTTTCTATATCATGGATATCATGCCCGCCTATAGTTGCCTCTTAGGTCGGCCGTGGATCCATTCTGCTGGTGCCGTAACGTCCACGCTGCATCAGAAGCTTAAATATGCTGTTGGGGGCAGCATAGTCACAGTCTGTGGAGAAGAGGACATCATGGTAAGCCACCTATCGTCCTTTAAATACGTTGAAATGGATGGTGAGATCCATGAGACCCTTTGCCAAGCATTTGAAACCGTCAGGGTGAAGGAGGTAGCTCCCGTTGTTGCAGAGAAGCAAGAGTTGAACCTCTCCTCGTTTAAGGAAGCTAGAGCCGTTGTCGAAGCTGGTTCCACCCCAGGCTGGGGGCATGTTTTGGATATACCAATCAAACAGGATAAGTTTGGATTAGGGTATTCTCCTGGAGCTGAAGCTTCATCTTCTTCTGGCAGTTCGTCTCATGGGAAGGGGCCGATCTTATTCACCAAGGGGGGAGTAATTTTCGAGAGCATCAACGCTGCGTCAGAGGACAGCGGGGACAGTGATTACGATCTTGACGCCTGGATTCAACCGAGCAAGCCAGGCGAGCGCCTCCACAACTGGACCATCAAGGAGATTATCAAGCTGACAAGTGAAGAGTAATGATTTGCTTTTTACAATCTTTGTACAGCCCTATGTCCTGCCCGGGGCATAGTGGTTTTACCGTCAGGGCCTTGTTGGATTATGTGTATGCATTTTGTTAATAAATAAAAGGCGTTTTCTTCGTAATCAAATGTTGTGTTCTCTGTTATTCATGCTTTATGTTTGTTTCGAAAAACAGCAAAATGGCAACGAGGTTCGTGCTAACCTGCATATTCTTGCTTTAGACTTAACCCTTGTTATTGCAGGATCCACGTAACAGATGACATCGACTCTGGACCCTCTACGGCTCACTACGACTTTGATTGCCCGATCTATCAAGCCGAGGATGAGATTGATGAAGACGAAGACCTTCCGGAAGAGTTGGCCCGCTTGTTGAGACAAGAGGAGAAGGTTATTCTGCCTCACGAGGAGGATATTGAGATCATAAATCTGGGTTCTGAGGAGCTCGTCAGAAATGTCAGAGTTGGGGCTGCGCTGCAGAATGATGTCAAGCACAAACTGGTCGAGATGCTTCGAGAGTATAGTGACGTCTTTGCTTGGTCATATGAGGATATGCCCGGACTTGACACTGATATCGTGGTTCATCGCTTGCCGTTGCGAGAAGATTGCCCTCCAGTCAAGCAGAAGCTCAGGAGGACGAGACCAGACATGGCTGTAAAAATCAAAGAAGAAGTCCAGAAGCAGTTGGACGCAGGATTTCTAGCCGTTACCACTTACCCTCCGTGGGTCGCCAACATAGTGCCTATACCGAAGAAGGACGGTAAGGTACGCATGTGCGTCGATTATCGGGATTTGAACAGGGCAAGCCCTAAGGATGATTTCCCGTTGCCTCATATCGATGTGTTGGTCGACAATACAGCCCAGTTTTCCGTGTTTTCGTTCATGGATGGCTTCTCCGGTTACAATCAGATTAAGATGGCGCCGGAGGACATGGAGAAAACGACGTTTATCACCCCCTGGGGCACGTTTTGCTATAAGGTAATGCCTTTCGGTCTGAAGAACGCAGGGGCCACTTACCAGCGAGCAATGGTAACTTTGTTTCATGATATGATTCATCATGAGATCGAGGTCTATGTTGATGACATGATTGCAAAGTCCCAAACGGAGGAGGAGCATCTGGTCAACCTATTGAAGCTGTTTGAAAGGCTTAGGAAGTTCAGGCTGAGGCTGAATCCTAACAAGTGCACTTTCAGAGTGCGGTCCGGAAAGTTATTGGGGTTTATTGTTAGTGAACGAGGTATTGAAGTTGATCCTGCGAAGATAAAAGCTATCCAAGAAATGCCAGCGCCGAAAACAGAAAAAGAAGTTCGTGGTTTCTTGGGCCGAATAAACTACATTGCAAGGTTTATCTCTCAGCTCACGGCCACTTGTGAACCGATGTTCAAGTTGTTAAAGAAAGATCAGGCGATTACTTGGAATGAGGATTGTCAGAAGGCATTCGATAAGATAAAGCAGTATCTTCAAGAACCTCCAATCTTGATACCCCCAGTGGCTGGACGGCCATTAATCATGTACTTGACAGTTCTGGAGAATAGTATGGGGTGTGTTCTCGGTCAGCACGACGAGACGGGCAGAAAAGAGCATGCCATTTATTATTTGAGTAAAAAGTTCACTGAGTGTGAATCTCGATACTCGATGCTGGAGAAGACGTGTTGTGCATTAGCTTGGGCTGCCAAACGTCTACGACAGTATATGCTCAACCACACCACTATGCTAATTTCGAAGATGGATTCGATCAAGTACGTCTTCGAAAAGCAGGCTCTTTCGGGCAGGATTGCTAGATGGCAGATGGTGTTAACAGAATATGATATTCAGTACGTCTCCCAGAAAGCCATCAAGGGAAGCGTATTGTCTGATTACCTTGCCGAACAGCCAATCGAAGACTATCAGCCGATGAAGTTCGAATTCCCTGACGAGGACATTATGTTTCTCAAAGCGAAGGATTGCGATGAGCCATTGCCCGATGAGGGGCCAGATAGGAAGTCTCAGTGGAAGTTGATATTCGACGGAGCGGTTAATTCCTATGGAAGTGGTATCGGGGCTATCATCACGACTCCTCACGGATCCCACATCCCGTTTACTGCAAGACTGACGTTTTCAGTTACCAACAACGAAGCCGAGTATGAAGCATGTATTATGGGTCTAGAAGAGGCAATTGATTTGAGAATCAAGAATCTAGACATATATGGTGACTCAGCGCTTGTAATCAATCAGATCAAAGGGGAGTGGGAAACTCGTCAAGCGAATCTAGTGCCGTACATGAATTATGCCAGGAGGCTGCTTCCGTTCTTTGACCGAGTAGAACTTCATCATGTACCCCGGGCTGAAAATCAAATGGCTGATGCTTTGGCCACGATGGCTTCAATGTATAAAGTCAATTATTGGAATGAGGCTCCAAGAATTGTGCTTTCGCGGCTTGATAGACCAGCGTTTGTGTTCGCAATCGAAGATGCCACTGACGGCAAGCCATGGTTCCACGATATCCGGACCTTCCTTATGACTAAGGAGTATCCTGCGGGCGCGTCAACCCAGGATAAGAAGACTCTGAGGAGGTTATCTGGAAACTTTTACCTCAACCCTGATGGAGTGCTGTATAAGAGAAACCACGATCTCGTGCTGCTCAGATGTGTGGATGAGAAAGAAGCAAGTATGCTCATGGAAGAAGTCCATGAGGGCACATTTGGTACGCACGCCGGCGGGCATGCCATGACGAGAAAGATCCTGAGAGCAGGATATTACTGGTTGACTATGGAGTCGGATTGCTTCAGATTCGCGAAGAAATGTCACAAATGCCAGATTTATGCTGATAAAGTTCATGTGCCGCCGTGCCCATTGAATGTCATGTCCTCCCCTTGGCCGTTCTCCATGTGGGGCATCGACATGATAGGCAAGATCGAGCCCACTGCATCCAATGGTCATCGTTTTATTCTGGTAGCTATCGACTACTTCACCAAATGGGTGGAGGCAGCCTCGTACGCTAATGTGACCAAGCAGGTGGTGGCTAAATTCATAAAGAGGGACATCATCTGTCGCTATGGAATTCCCGAGCGGATCATCACTGATAATGGTTCGAATCTAAATAACAAGATGATAAAGGAGCTGTGCCAGAGCTTCAAGATTGAACACCACAACTCATCTCCCTACCGGCCGAAGATGAATGGCGCTGTTGAAGCGGCCAACAAGAACATCAAGAAGATTGTTCAGAAGATGGTTGTGACGTATAAAGATTGGCACGAGATGCTGCCGTTTGCCTTGCACGGTTATCGTACTACGGTGCGTACGTCGACCGGGGCAACTCCTTTCTCCTTGGTGTACGGCATGGAAGCTGTCCTGCCGTTAGAAGTGGAGATTCCCTCTTTACGAGTTTTGGTTGATGTGAAACTTGATGAGGCAGAATGGATTACGAATCGCTTGAACCAACTCAGCCTGATGGACGAGAAGAGGTTAGCATCGATTGCATTTGGTCGCCTGTACCAAAGCCGAATGAAGAAAGCTTATGATAAGAAGGTGCGTCCTCGGAGCTTTCAGACGGGTGATCTCGTCCTGAAGAAGATTCTTCCACCACACTCCGATCACCGGGGCAAGTGGACTCCGAATTACGAAGGGCCGTATGTCGTCAGCAAGGTCTTCTCGGGAGGAGCTTTGTTGTTATCCACGATAGATGGTGAAGATTTTGCATCCCCGGTGAACGCGGACGCAGTTAAAAAATACTTTGCTTGAAAGAGACCCGCTGGACAAAAAAGAAAGAGTCCAGGCAAAAAAGGGGCATCCCGGCGAACCAAAAACAGAATAAAAGGTTCGGGCAAAAATTAGGGATATATTGAAAAAATGTACACCCGCGAAGTCGAAAACCTACACTGGGCGGCTTCGGCAAAAAAGGGTATCCCGGTGAACTGAAAACCCGTGAAGGGCGGTTCACGCAAAAGTTAGGGATTTAAATAATCAAATGACTGCGTTCCGCGTATGGACTTTCATTGTTTAGTGGTTCGGAAGACCTGAGGGCCGTTTATCTGAATCAATCTCTTCCAAAGCTGAAGCATCGGAGAAGTATCAAAGTCGAGTGGGTCTTAGAGGGATCAACTCATGGTGTTCGTCTACGCCTCGATTGCCGACATTTGTATATACTGATGTATATTTATGTTTTCTTTTTGCGCGGCTTCCTCATTCCAGGAGCTTGCCTCTGTTGTAAAACATTTTTGCCCGTTCAGGGGTTCATCATCAATAAAATGCACATTATTCAGCAATTCTACTTGATTGTTTAGCATTTACCTGTTTTGTTTGCGAATGAAAACGCCGATGTTTTTTGATAAAATGTGCATACATAAACTTGCGGGCCTAGGCCCATTGATTGCTGAAACAACTAATTAACTGAATATTGTCACGAGATAATAACCTGGATAGGCCCCTTTGAGGAGGATATCTTGTCTGTTTGTTTGTGTTGTTGCAGGTGTAGCACCTTGCCAGAAGATGTGTCGTGCGTATCCCCGAGGCAGGATGAGTCCTCCTTCCCCAGCAGAGTTCAGTAGTCTCTCCTCCGCAGAATCTGAACGCAAGATGGTGAGCATTGATATGTCTTCCCCGGGTAGAGGTGATTCTCTTCCCCAAGCAGACGCATCCTGAAGGAATGTCACCTCATCGGCTGAGTCAAGCACCGAAGAATGATGTCGTCTCTCCCCAGCACCGGGTCACGAGTGCAGAGTTCATAGAAATGTTTGGGTACTGGAGCTCGTGTTTCCCCAGTAAAGTCACCAAAGCAGGTGTCTCCCCCGCACCGGGTCACAAGTGCAGGTTTCGCAGGAGGTTGTTCGTTAGCCGAAGGATGCAGTAACTGATGGTGCCAGACTAAGGTCCCCAGCGGAATTGAGATTCCCCACCAGATCCGTATTCTCTCCTGAAGTTGGACGAGTCCCTCTTCCCCAATAGAGTATTGAAACGGCTGATGTTGTATTCCCCGGCAGAGTTGTACTCTCCCCCGAAGGTAGATGACCCTTTCTTCCCTGGCGAAATTGAAACTCCGCACCAGGGTCGCACTCTCCAGTGAAGTAGAATGATTTCTCTCCCCGGCTGAGTCCGCAGAAAAGCAGAATCCTTGGAAGTTGATCAGATCATGATCAATTTTCCCCAGCAGAGCGTGGGGCAGCTAGTGCTGTGTTTCCCCAGAATCGCACTCTCTCCATCGAAGCAGAATGATTTCTCCTTCCTCAGCCGAGTTTGCAGATGTCCAAGAGATCCGAATCCTTGGAGGTTGATCAGATCATGATTGGTTTTTCCCCAGTGGAGTGTTGAGCAGCTGAAGTTGGTTCCCCTCAGAGTGGTCATCCCCAGAAGAGTAGCCGAGACGGCCGTGCAGTTCATTCTCGCAATTGATATCAGCAGATCCAAGTTCTCGTAGAGCTTCGTCCCCTGCAGCAGTCAGCTGAAGTTGTTCCCCTGCAGCGGTTCGCGGAAGATCAATTCCCCAGACAGAGCCTGATTGATATTGGCATGTTCACGTTCCCCTCAGCAGGATGATTCCTCTACCTGAGTGGTTCTTTCTCCTTGACAGGAGGATTTCCCCTTCGGCATTTATTTTGCTGACGGGATCGCATCATTGTGCATGACTGCATAGCATTTAACGTTGCATAGCATTGTGCATGATTGCATGACATTTAGCATAAACGCATATCATTCCCACTGTGTGGGGCGTGGTGCCGAAGCATACGCATCATAAGCATGTTCTAGGTCATTATCATCCTTGTTGAACAGGTGTACCACCAAAAGACCGGTTGCTCAGGACGATTCTTGATATTCTCCCCGGCAAGGTCGCTTTTGAGATGGTTCTTAAAGACCCCGGTGTAATCCCCACGGTCGCTCGCTCAAGATGATTTTGAGATCCCCAGCGAAGTTTTCGGTTCAAAACGACCCTTGAACTCCTCAGCAGGGCCGTTTGCTTAAGGTGATTCTTAATACCTCAGCGCAGGTTCCCGAGTTGTTTGCCTAGTATGATACTTGAGCTACCCAATAACGTCCTCAGCAAGAATTGCCCAGGAAGATTCCTGGAATACCCAACAGAATGTTTGCTCTAGAAAGGTTATCAGTTCAGGACGATTCTTGAAGATGCCCGACGGATCTGTTTGTTCAAGATGATTCTTGAAGTCCTGAGCAGCATGATATGTCTGCTCCAACAATGATGTCTAATCTGAAGATGGATTTCGTAAGCGCCCGAAGGCGATATCATAAGGTTCCTGTGAGTTCAGATTTCCGGGTTGATGAATCAACGGGTGGCTGAAGACAAGGTTCCAGAGTTGGTAGATACAACGGAGTGATCCGTGTGGGTCTGAAGACCAAGTCAGTTATCCTGAGGTGATGATTGATTGCGATCAAGTGAATGATATGTCTTCTGATTGAAGTCGAAGATGTTTCTCCAGTGGTGACGCCGGGTACTTCGATCGTCCGACGGTGATGTCAGGTTTAGTTCTCCAGTGGTGACGCCGGGTACTTCGATCGTCCGACGGTGATGTCAGGTTTAGTTCTCCAGTGGTGACGCCGGGTACTTCGATCGTCCGACGGTGATGTCAGGTTTAGTTCTCCAGCGGTGACGCAGGGTACTTCGATCGTCCGACGGTGATGTCAGGTTTGGTTCTCCAGTGGTGACGCAGGGTACTTCGATCGTCCGACGGTGATGTCAGATTTGGTTCTCCAGCTAGTTGTTGAGCAGCTAGTGTTGCAGGATTCAAAGATTTGTTCCCCGCAGAGTACTGTGTGCTCGTGCAGTTGGCAAATTTTCGGGTTTACCGATATTCAACCGTCTCGTACCTTGATTGGTTGAGAGCCGTTCGCTTCTCACCCAGTCAGGTTCAAGCCGTTTGAATAGGGGCAGCTGTTGCACCCCAAAATTTGACCAACAATTATTTATCCATTGAGTGGTGGAAAGTGGATACCTTCATCAGAAAGTTCAAGAGATCCTCAGAAGAAGTGGTTTGAAACCAGGGTTGTGTGCTTCATAGCTTGAGGGTTGGGAGTGCCCCTCAGATGATTCTGAGACTTTGAGAATGAACTTGATGTTTTGTGAAAGCCTATGAGATGTCTTAATAGCCTTCATGAAGCCCAGAGAAGTCATTATGCAAGAGTTCAGAAGATTCAACCATGAATGATAGAATTAGGGTTTTGACTGGGTCAACCCTAGGATAACTGAAGATTTGGAGAAGGTTGAGACCCAATCCAAGGGCCATGAGATCATGGAATGATGCATAGAGAGGATATAAAGATGATTCCTAGGCCAACTCATCATGAGTGAGGAGTTTGAGAAGTTTCAAGTCAGGGTCCCCAAGGATTGTCAGTGAAAAACCCTAATTTGATCCCTATCTTCCAGACAGTTTTAGCTCAAGATGTGATTGATATCTCACCTTCCCCATAACATGAATGTTGTAGAGCTTGTTCTAAGCTTTAATTTGAGTGGTGGAAGTCCTTGATAGGAGTTACAGAGCTCAAGTTATGGTTTTGACAAATTACAGGTCAGCAAAGGTGTGTGAATCTGGGTCCTTGAAAGTCACCCAACTTGCAGACAACTTTTGCCCTAGTAGGGTGATTCCTATGACTTCTTGGTCAACATGAATGTTGAAGAGCATCTTCTTAGCTTTAATTTGAGTGGTAGAAGTCCTTGATAGGATTTGTGGAACTCAACTTATGGTTTGAACAAGACAGGGGTATTTTGGTCATTTGTCAGTTATAGGTCATTTTAGCCAATGCCTAAAACTCCTATTTCCAAGTCTCAAATAGAAAAACTCAAAACATGAAAGTTGTTCAAAATGTGATTTTAAGTCTAGAAAGAAGGTCACAAACTGTTGGAAAAGCTCATAGCATGAAGTTACATGATTGGTCAAAAATGAACTAAAAATGGCATATAAGTTTGAAAAGTTGAATTTGAAAATTGTTTTGGAAGATCCACAAATCCAAAATAGGTCATCCAATATATCATTTTGATTGGAAACATCATTTTGAGAACATTGGTTTAGCTAGAATTTTGATTTGAAGCTTTAAAATGGGTGATGCTTTGAAAACTTGTTACTTGAAAAAGAAGGCAACTTGGGAAACCCTAACACAAGGCAAAACCAAGGCTTATAGTTGTGCACTCCTTCTCAATATCTCATGAAAAGATATTTTAAGACCACATTGCAAGGCATAAGGCATGGGATGTGAGATTTTCAACTTGTCCCCACATGAGATTTTCAAGAACTTTCCACCATATTCTAGATGAATCTAGAAGTGTCTAATGATCATTATAAGAAGAGTGCATTAGAGAGTGATTGAGGTTGGTGATAGAGAGAGATTTCAGAGGAGAGAGAGAGAGAGATATAGACATTGAAGCACTTTCTTCAAGTTCAAGCAATTCAAGAAATCTGCATTTACAAGCCATCTCTTTCACAACAAGTGCAAACAGAAACTTGTACATCACAAGAGGATCTCATTGCAGCCATTACAAGCCTTGAATCATCCTCCACGAGCACCTACCATCATCACTTGACAGGTTGGTTTCTCTCCCTAATTCTCCTAATTTATGCAGTTTTAGTTAGTTTTATAGATATAGAACTGATGCATTAGGTTAGAGGATGAAACCCTAGGAGTTATAGCACGATCCATGGAGTTCCATAACAGAGCCATGAAACTTTAGAGATCAAGAACACGCACCCTAGGCTACTATATTCTTAGGTTTTTAGCTTAGTGTAATCTCCTCAGCACGTAGAACATTCTAGGTTAATATGGATTCATTCTATTATCATGCATATCAGTGTGAATCAAGTATGCCCGAAACTTCCTTCTTTCATAATTCTTTGTAGAGTGAGTTTTAAAAGAATATAGCACCGTGATTGTGTAGAGGGAGAGGAGTAGAATAAGTTTGATGTTTGGATCGAGGAAAATGGTGGAGAATTGAGTGAGCTAGATGAAGGAGAAGGTATGGCGCAAGGAAGCTGTTCTGAAACCCTAGCATGCCAAAGGTTGAAGATGCAATCTTCACCATCAATTCGCGTGGAATGTTTGACCTTTTATGTTAATCCAACGGCCCAGATCGCTCAGAAAACGGAGGGAAAAGTTTAAAAAATGAAACGCGGCGTTTTGTTTAGTAACGCGCTTGGGCTTGCCTGATGCTATCCACACCCCCCCCTATTCTGGCCCAAATAATTGAACTGGCGCGCCTTCCTATTTCCACCCCCCTCCCTTTAATTGTTTTAAATTCTTTTTTTATTCTTTTAATATTTTTTCTTGTCTTTAAAAATTCATAAATAAATGAAAAATAACTCTTTTTTGTCCATTCTTTTTTCTATGATTAGATAATTTTGTGTAGAAAAATATAAAAATAAAAATGGAATTTTATTTTTAGTGTAGAATTTTTAGTGGTATTTTCTTTAATATAGTGTATTTTCTTTCTTTTAGTTGATACCTCATTTTGCAAGATTTGTTTTAGGACCTTCCTTTAGTCTTTTTAATCCATTCTTTTTTGTGCAATTAGATGATGAATCATAGTTCCCCATAGGATTTATTCTAGAATTTTAGAATTAAATTTTGGTTAGTTTAATTAGGGTAGATTTAGGGTATCCTAATTAGGGTTTAGGTTGTGTTTAGGTGAAGAATTCATTTTCTTTGAATAGTTTTGTCTTGATTCTTGGGTAGAGGCCCATGTGGGTGTTAGGGATAGATGTTGTAGACCCTTGTGAATAATTGTTAGATTTTTCCCCATTGGTTTAGCATTTTTAGGTATTCTTCTGAAGTGGCCTATTGGTTTTGTCTGTCCTGTGGTTATCTGTTCATATCTGGGGCTTAGTTTTGGGGAATTTGTTGTGGGGCTTGTGTTGTCTTGAAGACTTTGTTGGAGAGCATGATGAAGAGAAGATTGTAGATCAAGACCCAGAGACCCAGAGCTTAGCTTGTTCCCTGTCTGTGAGGTTTGAGATCCTGAAGTTTGAAGGAAGTTCCTGGTACTTTCCTGAGGAAGGCACTATGAATGACTTTCATTCTTTCTTCTCACCTCTTTCTCAAGTATCCAATGATGTTGGAGCCAACTTGTGAGTTTAATTTCTCCTGAGGAGGAATGTAAACTGATCACATGTTGTTGAGCCACATGGGATACAACTCCTAAGTGGAAACCTCCTAGTACTTTCCTGAGGAAGGTCCTATGAGTCTATTCACTTAGTTCCCTTAGTTTATCTAGGATTTATCAAGTATCCAATGATGTTGGAGCCAACTTGTGAGTTTAATTTCTCCTGAGGAGGAATGTAGACTGATCACAGGTTGTTGAGCCACATGGGATACAATTCCTAAGTGGAAGCCTCCTAGTACTTTCCTGAGGAAGGTCCTATGGGTCTATTCACTTAGCTCCACTAGTTCAGATAGGATTTCCTAAATATCCAGTGATGTTGGAGCCTGCTTGTGAGTTTAATTTCTCCTGAGGAGGAATATAAACTGATCACAGTGGTTGAGCCACATAGGGTATGACTCCTGAGTATACACCTCCTAGTGTTCTCCTGAGGAAGACACTATGAGTCTGCTTGCTTAGCTCCCTTCCTTTGGTAAGCTTGTTCTGAAGCTTGAAGACTGGGATTGAATTCTCTTGTTTAGGGTCTTGCTTTAGTGCTTAGATTTGATCAGATTTTGTTTTAGGATTGGAGAGTAGATTCTTTCTTTCTCAGGCATGTGTGTTTGTTTGCCTGAGGGCACTTCACTTCTTCTATTTGTTCATTGCTTGATAGTATGTTGCTTATCTTCAGTATGATTACTGTTATTTCATGACTGGCTTGAGGTCGAGACGAGCTTGTGGAGGCTGAAGCCCCACACACATTTCCTCCCTCACTTGCATTGCATGCATTTTACTGTTAAAGCTGATGTTGTTGTCTGTTTTGGTGTATCATTGACATGATCCCTTAGGACTCTCATTTCCTCTGATGAGGATTTGATGATAGACTCTTAGGTTGAAACCTATGCATGACAACTTCTAGGAGTTCCCTGTTCAAACCTCAACCATAGGATGAATCCATGGCATGATAACAGTAGGACTTGATAGTCTCCCTCCTAGTTGGGCCTGTTCTCTTCTCATCTCGAAGCAGTTTAAAATACAGTAATCATGAATGATTTCTTTCGTACGTTACGAGCCTTAAGCCATCTGAGGATGGATGTTTAGTATGGTACCCTTTGGGTGACATGCGACGCATTCACTCTCAGGTCATAGTCTCTAGTGCGGTTGAGATCGCAAATACAATAAAAAACACTTCTTTCAGGAGATAACCCGTAGTTTCCCGAACTACGTTTGCTCTGATCTTTCATACCCGATGAAAGTACGTAGGCATAGGATGCGACGTCCTAGCGAGCAACCTTCCCCATAACCCGTAGTTAGCCGAACTACGTTGACTCTGATTTCTCGTTCCAGACGGGAATACGTAGGCATAAAGCGCGATGCTTTGCCGAGTCATTTTTCTTTTCTTTTTCAGCCAGCCTCGATAGGTAGATAGATTATAACCAACCCGTCCAAGTAAACAAACAAGCGAGGATCCCGTCGAGTACGACGGACGTGAGGGGTGCTAATACCTTCCCCTTGCGTAACCGACTCCCGAACCCAGACAATGGTTGCGATGACCTTGTCTTACCCTTTTTCGTCAGGTTTTTTCCGATCGTTTCCTTTCCCGCTCTGAGGGATAAATAACGAAAGGTGGCGACTCTTCTGTCATGCCGGCACCTTATTTTCGCGCAAGCGACACCTATCATCCTTTTGGTGGTAGTGGCCGGTATGCGTTTCGCTCTTTCGTTGTTTTGGTGGGGGGTCTGTCATCTTGATTAATGTTATATTGTGCGATAGTGTTTGTCCTATCATCCTTTTGGTGGTAGTGACCGGTGTGAGTTTCGCTCCGTCATCCTTTTGGTGGGGGGTGTGTCATCTTGATTGATATCAGATTATGAAATAGTGTTTGTCATATCATCCATTAGGTGGTAGTGGCCGGTGTGAGTTTCGTTTCGCCATCCTTTTGGTGGGGGTTCTATCATCTTACTGATATCATATTGTGCGATAGTGTTTGTCCTATCATCCTTTTGGTGGTAGTGGCGGGTGTGAGTTTCGCTCCGCCATGCTTTTGGTGGGGGGTCTATCATCTAATTGATGTCATATTGTGCGATCGCGTTTGTCTTATCATCCTTTTGGTGGTAGTGGCCGGTGTGTGTTTTGCTCCGTCATCATTTTGGTGAGGGGTCTTTCATCTTGCAGATATCATATTGTGCGATAGTGTTTGTGTTATCATCCTTTTGGTGGTAGTGGCCAGTGTGAGTTTCACTCCGTCATACTTTTAGTGGGGGGTCTGTCACTTATTGATGTCAAATTGTGCGATAGTTCTTGTCCTATCATCCTTTTGGTGGTAGTGGCCGGTGTGAGTTTCGTTTTGTCATCCTTTTGGTGAGGGGTCTGTCATCTTTATTAATGTCAGATTGTGCGATAGTGTTTGTCCTATCATCCTTTTGGTGGTAGTGACTGATGTGAGTTTCGCTCCGTCATCCTTTTGGTAGGGGGTGTGTCGTCTTGATTGATGTCAGATTATGAAATACTGTTTGTCATATCATCCATTAGGTGGTAGTGGCCGGTGTGAGTATCGCTTCGTCATCCTTTTGGTGAGGGGTCTATCATCTTGCTGATATTATATTGTGCGATAGTGTTTGTCCTATCATCCTTTTGGTGGTAGTGGCGGGTGTGAGTTTCGCACCGCCATCCTTTTAGTGGGGGGTCTATCATCTAATTGATGTCAGATTGTGCGATAGTGTTTGTCTTATCATCCTTTTGGTGGTAGTGGCTGGTGTGAGTTTCGCTCCGTCATCGTTTTGGTGGAGGGTCTGTCATCATGCAGATATCATATTGTGCGATGGTGTTTGTGTTATCATCCTTTTGGTGGTAGTGGCCGGTGTGAGTATCGCTCCATCATCCTTTTAGTGGGGGGTGTGTCATCTTATTGATGTCATATTGTGCGATAGTGTTTGTCCTATCATCCTTTTGGTGGTAGTGACCGGTGTGAGTTTCGCTTCGTCATCCTTTAGGTGAGGGGTTTGTCGTCTTGATTGATGCCAGATTGTGCGATAATGTTTGTCCTATCATCCTTTAGGAGGTAGTGGCTGGTGTGAGTTTTGCTTCCTCATCCTTTTGGTGGGGGGTCTATCATCTTGCTGATATCATATTGTGCGATAGTGTTTGTCCTATCATCATTTTGGTGGTAGTGGCCGGTGTGAGTTTCGCTCCGCCATCCTTTTGGTGGGGGTGTGTCATCTAATTGATGTCAAATTGTGCGATAGTGTTTGTCTTATCATCCTTTTGGTGGTAGTGGCCTGTGTGAGTTTCGCTCCGTCATCCTTTTGGTGGCGGGTCTTTCATCTTGCAAATATCATGTTGTACGATAGTGTTTGTGTTATCATCCTTTTGGTGGTAGTGGCCGGTGTGCGTTTCGCTCCGTCATCCTTTTAGTGGGGGGTCTGTCATCTTATTGATGTCAGATTTTTTGATAGTGTTTGTCCTATCATCTTTTAGGTGGTAGTGGCCGGTGTGAGGTTCGCTTCAGCATCCTTTTGGTGGGGGGTCTATCATCTTCTTGATATCATATTGTGCGATAGTGTTTGTCCTATCATCCTTTTGGTGATTGTGGCCAGTGTGAATTTCGCTCCGCCGTCCTTTTGATGGGGGGTCTGTCATCTAATTGATGTCAGATTGTGCCATAGTGTTTATCCTATCATCCTTTTGGTGGTAGTGGTCGGTGTGAGTTTTGCTCCGTCATTCTTTTGGTGGGGGGTCTGTCATCTTGTTGATGTCAGATTGTGTTTTAGTGTTTGTCCTATCATCCTTTTGGTGGTAGTGACCGGTGAGAGTTTCGCTCCATCATCCTTTTGGTGGGGGGTGTGTCATCTTGATTGATGTCAGATTATGAAATAGTGTTTGTCATATCATCCATTAGGTGGTAGTGGCCGGTATGAGTATCGCTTCTCTTCCTTTTGGTGGGGGGTCTATCATCTTGCTGATATCATATTGTGCGATAGTGTTTGTCCTATCATCCTTTGGTGGTAGTGGCGGGTGTGAGTTTCGCTCTGCCATTCTTTTGGTGGGGGGTCTATCATCTAATTGATGTCAGATTGTGAGATAGTGTTTGTCTTATCATTCTTTTGGTGGTAGTGGCTGGTGTGAGTTTCACTCCGTCATCGTTTTGGTGGGGGGTGTGTCGTCTTGCAGATATCATATTGTGCGATAGTGTTTATGTTATTATCCTTTTGGTGGTAGTGGCCGGTGTGAGTTTCGCTCCGTCATCCTTTTAGTGGGGGGTGTGTCATCTTATTGATGTCAAATTGTGCGATAGTGTTTGTCCTATCATCCTTTTGGTGGTAGTGGCCGGTGTGAGTTTCACTCTATCATCCTTTTGGTGGGGGGTCTGTCATCTAATTGATGTCAGATTGTGTGATAGTGTTTGTCCTATCATCCCTTTGGTGGTAGTGGCCAGTGTGAGTTTTGCTCCGTCATTATTACGGTGGGGGGTCTGTCATCTTATTTATGTCAAATTGTGGAATAGTGTTTGTCCTATCATCCTTTTGGTGGAAGTGGCTGGTGTGAGTTTCGCTCTGTCATCCTTTTGGTGGGGGGTCTGTCATCTTGATTAATGTTTGATTATGCGATAGTGTTTGTCCTATCATCCTTTTGGTGGTAGTGACTAGTGTGAGTTTTGCTCCGTAATCCTTTGGGTGGGGGGTTTGTCATCTTGGTTGATGTCAGATTGTGCGATAGTGTTTGTCCTATCATCCTTTAGGTGGTAGTGGCCGGTGTGAGTTTCGCTTCGTCATCCTTTTGGTGCGGGGTCTATCATCTTGCTGATATCATATTGTGCAATAGTGTCTGTGCTATCATCCTTTTGGTGGTTGTTGCAGGTGTGAGTTTCGCTCCGTCATCCTTTTGGTGGGGGGTCTGTGATCTAATTGATGTCATATTGTGCGATAGTGTTTATCTTATCATCCTTTTGGTGGTAGTCGCGGGTGTGAGTTTCCCTCCGTCGTCCTTTTGGTGGTGGGTCTATTATCTAATTGATGTCAGATTGTGTGATAGTGTTTGTCCTATCATCCTTTTGGTGGTAATGGCCGGTGTGAGTTTTGCTCCGTCTTCCATTTGGTGGGGGTCTGTCATCTTGTTGATATCAGGTTGTGCGTTAGAGTTTGTCCTATCATCCTTTAGGTGGTATTGGCCAGTGTGAGTTTCGCTCCATCATCCTTTTCGTGGGGGGTCTGTCATCATGATGATATCATATTGTGAGATAGTGTTTGTGTTATCATCCTTTAGGTGGTATTGGCCGGTGTGAGTTTCGCTCCGTCATCCTTTTAGTGGGTGGTCTGTCATCTTATTGATGTCAGATTGTGCTATAGTGTTTGTCCTATCATCCTTTTGGTGGTAGTAGTCGGTGCGAGTTTCGCTCCGTCATCCTTTTGGTGGGGGGTATGTCATGTTGCTTAATGTCAGATTGTGCGATAGTGTTTGTCCTATCATCCTTTTGGTGGTAGTGGCCGTTGGGAGTTTTGCTCCGTCATCCTTTTGGTGCAGGGTCTGTCATCTTGATTGATGTCAGATTGTACGATAGTGTTTGTCCTATCATCCTTTTGGTGGTAGTGGCCGGTGTGAGTTTTGCTCCGTCATCCTTTTGGTGGGGGGTCTGTCATCTTATCTGATGTCAGATTGTGCGATAGTGTTTGTCCAATCATCCTTTTGGTGGTAGTGGCCGGTGTGAGTTTCGCTCTGTCATTCTTTTGGTAGGGGGTCTTTTATTATAATTTAGGTCAGATTGTGTGATTGTGTTTGTCCAATCATCCTTTTGGTGGGGGGTCTATCATCTTGTTGATATCAGATTGTGCATTAGTGTTTGTCCAATCATCGTTCTCATGGTAGTCGCCGGTGTGAGTTTCGCTCTATCATCCTTTTGGTGGGGGGTCTGACATCGTAAATGATGTCAGATTATGCGATGGTGTTTGTCCTATCATCATTTTGATGGTACTGGCCAGTGAGAGTTTTGCTACGTCATCCTTTTGGTGGGGGGTTTGTCATCTTGATTAATGTCAGATTGTGCGATAGTGTTTTACCTATCATCCTTTACGTGGTAGTGGACGGTGTGAGTTTCGCTCCGTCATCCTTTTGGTGGGGGTTTGTCATCTGGATTAATGTCAGATTCTGTGATAGTGTTTGTCCTATCATCCTTTAGGTGGTAGCGGCCGGTGTGAGTTTCGCTCTGTCATCCTTTTAGTGGGGGGTCTGTCATCTTGCTGATATCATATAGTGCGATAGTGTTTGTGTTATCATCCTTTTGATGGTAGTGACCGGTGTGAGTTTCACTCCGTCATCCTTTTAGTGGGGGGTCTGTCATCTTATTGAGTTCAGATTGTGCGATAATGTTTGTCCTATCATCCTTTAGAAGGTAGTGGCCGGTGTGAGTTTCGCTTCGTCATCCTTTTGGTGGGGGGGTTTATCATCTTGCTGATATCATATTGTGCGATAGTGTTTGTCCTATCATCCTTTTGGTGTTAGTGGCCGGTTTGAGTTTCGCTCCGACATCCTTTTGGTGGGGGTCTGTCATCTAATTGATGTCAGATTGTGCGATAGTGTTTGTCCGATCATTCTTTTGGTGGTAGTGGTTGTTGTGAGTTTCGCTCCATCATCATTTTGGTTGGGGGTCTATCATCTTGCAGATATCATATTGTGCGATAGTGTTTGTGTTATCATCCTTTTGGTGGTAGTGGCCGGTATGAGTTTCACTCCGTCATCCTTTTAGTGGGTGGTCTATCATCTTATTGATGTCAGATTGTGCTATAATGTTTGTTCTATCATCCTTTTGGTGGTAGTGGCCGGTGCGAGTTTTGCTCCGTCATCCTTTTGGTGGGGGGTATGTCATCTTGATTAATGTCAGATAGTGCGATAGTGTTTGTCCTATCATCCTTTTGGTGGTAGTGACCGGTGTGAGTTTCGCTCTGTCATCCATTTGGTGGGGGGTTTGTCATCTTGATTGATGTCAGATTGTGCAATGTGTTGGTCCTATCATCGTTTAGGTGGTAGTGGCCGGTGTGAGTTTCGCTTCCTCATCCTTTTGGTGGGGGGTCTATCATCTTGCTGATATCATATTGTGCGATAGTGTTTATCCTATCATCATATTGGTGGTAGTGGCTCGTGTGAGTTTCGCTCCGCCATCCTTTTGGTGGGGGCTGTCATCTAATTGATGTCAAATTGTGCGGAAGTGTTTGTCTTATCATCTTTTTGGTGGTTGTGGCCCGTGTGAGTCTCGCTCCGACATCCTTTTGGTGGGGGGTCTTTCATCTTGCAAATAACATGTTGTGCGATAGTGTTTGTGTTATCATCCTTTTGGTGGTAGTGGTCGGTGTGTGTTTCGCTCCGTCATCCTTTTAGTGGGGTGTCTGTCATCTTATTGATGTAAGATTTTGTGATAGTGTTTGTCCTATCATCCTTTAGGTAGTAGTGGCCGGTATGAGTTTCGCTTCAGCATCCTTTTGGTGGGGGGTCTATCATCTTGCTGATATCATATTGTGCGATAGTGTTTGTCCTATCATCGTTTTGGTGGTAGTGGCCAGTGTGAGTTTCGCTCCGCCGTCCTTTTGGTGGGGGGGTCTATCATCTAATTGATGTCAGATTGTGCCATAGTGTTTGTCCTATCATCCTTTTGGTGGTAGTGGCTGGTGTGAGTTTCGCTCCATCATCCTTTTGGTGAGGGGTCTGTCATCTTGTTGATGTCATATTGTGTTTTAGTGTTTGTCCTATCATCCTTTTGGTGGTAGTGACCGGTGTGAGTCTCGCTTCGTCATCCTTTTGGTGGGGGGTTTGTCATCTTGATTGATGTCAGATTGTGCGATAGTGTTTGTCCTATCATCCTTTAGGTGTTAGTGGCCGGTGTGAGTTTCGCTTCAGCATCCTTTTGGTGGGGGGTTTATCATCTTGCTGATATCATATTGTGCGATAGTGTTTGTCCTATCATCCTTTTGGTGGTAGTGGCCGGTGTGAGTTTCACTCCTCCGTCCTTTTGGTGGGGGGCCTGTCATCTAATTGATATCAGATTGTGCCATAGTGTTTGTCCTATCATCCTTTTGGTGGTAGTGGCCGGTGTGAGTTTCGCTCCGTCATTCTTTTGGTAGGGGGTCTGTCATCTTGTTGATGTAGGATTGTGTTTTAGTGTTTGTCCTATCATCCTTTTAGTGGTAGTGACCGGTGAGAGTTTCGCTCCGCCATCCTTCTGGTGGGGGATCTGTCATCTAATTGATTTCAAATTGTGCGATAGTGTTTGTCTTATCATCCTTTTGGCGGTAGTGGCCCGTGTGAGTCTCGCTCTGTCATCCTTTTGGTGGGGGGTCTGTCATCTTGCAAATATCATATTGTGCGATAGTGTTTGTGTTATCATCCTTTTGGTGGAAATGGCCGGTGTGCGTTTCGCTCCGTCATCCTTTTAATAGGGGTCTGTCATCTTATTGATGTCAGATTTTGTGATAGTGTTTGTTATATCATCCTTTACGTGGTAGTGGCCGGTGTGAGTTTCGCTTCAGCATCCTTTGGGTGAGGGGTTCTATCATCTTGCTGATATCATATTGTGCGATAGTGTTTGTCCTATCATCCTTTTGGTGGTAATGGCTGGTGTGAGTTTCGCTCCGCCGTCCTTTTGGTGGGGCGTCTGTTATCTAATTGATGTCAGATTGTGCCACAGTATTTCTCCTATCATCCTTTTGGTGGTAGTAACCGGTGTGAGTTTCGCTCCGTCATTCTTTTGGTGGGGGGTTTGTCATCTTGTTGATGTCAGATTATGTTTTAGTGTTTGTCCTATCATCCTTTTGGTGGTAGTGGCCGGTGTGAGTTTCGCTCCGTCATCCTTTTCGTGGGGGGTTTGTCATCTTGATTGATGTTAGATTGTGCGATAGTGTTTGTCCTATCATCCTTTTGGTGGTTCTGACCGGTTTGAGTTTCGCTCCGTCATCCTTTTATCGGGGAGTTTGTCATCTTGATTGATGTCAAATTGTGAAATAGTGTTTTTCCTATCATCCTTTAGGTAGTAGTGGCCGGTGTGAGTTTTGCTTCGTCATCCTTTTGGTGGGGGGTCTATCATCTTGCTGATATCATATTGTGCGATAGTGTTTGTCCTATCATCCTTTTGGTGGTAGTGGTCGGTGTGAGTTTCTCTCCGCCATCCTTTTGGTGGTGGGTCTATCATCTAATTGATGTTAGATTATGGGATAGTGTTTGTCTTATCATCCTTTTGGTGGTAGTGGCCCATGTGAGTTTCACTCTGTCATCGTTTTGGTGAGGGGTCTGTCATGTTGCAGATATCATATTGTGCGATAGTGTTTGTGTTATCATCCTTTTTTTGGTAATGGCTGGTGTGAACTTCGCTCTGTCATCCTTTTAGTAGGGGGTCTTTCATCTTATTGATGTCAAATTGTACGGTAGTGTTTGCCCTATCATCCTTTTGGTGGTAGTGGCCGGTATGAGTTTCGCTTCGTCATCCTTTTGGTAGGGGGTTTGTCATCTTGATTGATGTCAGATTGTGCGATAGTGTTTGTCCTATCATCCTTTAGGTGGTAGTGGCCGGTGTGAGTTTCGCTTCGCCGTCCTTTTGGTGGGGGGTCTGTCATCTAATTGATGTCAGATTGTGCCACAGTGTTTGTCCTATCATCCTTTTGGTGGTAGTGGCCGGTGTTAGTTTCGCTCCGTCATTCTTTTGGTGGGGGGTCTATCATCTTGTTGACGTCAGATTATGTTTTAGTGTTTGTCCTATTATCCTTTTAGTGGTAGTGGCCGTTGTGAGTTTCGCTCCGTCATCCTTTTCGTGGGGGGTTTGTCATCTTGATTGATGTTAGATTGTGCGATAGTGTTTGTCCTATCATCCTTTTGGTGGTAGTGACCGGTTTGAGTTTCGCTCCGTCATCCTTTTAGTGGGGAGTTTGTCATCTTGATTGATGTCAAATTGTGAAATAGTGTTTGTCCTATCATCCTTTAGGTAGTAGTGGTCGGTGTGAGTTTTGCTTTGTCATCCTTTTGGTGGGGGATCTATCATCTTGCTGATATCATATTGTGCGATAGTGTTTGTCCTATCATCCTTTTGGTGGTAGTGGCCGGTGTGAGTTTCTCTTCGCCATCCTTTTGGTAGTGGGTCTATCATCTAATTGATGTTAGATTGTGCGATAGTGTTTGTCTTATCATCCTTTTGGTGGTAGTGGCCCATGTGAGTTTCATTCCGTCATCGTTTTGGTGGGGGGTCTGTCATCTTGCAGATATCATATTGTGCGATAATGTTTGTGTTATCATCCTTTTGTTGGTAGTGGCTGGTGTGAGTTTCGCTCTGTCATCCTTTTAGTGGGGGGTCTGTCATCTTATTGATGTCAAATTGTGGGGTAGTGTTTGTCCTATCATCCTTTTGGTGGTAGTGGCCGGTGTGAGTATCGCTCTGTCATCCTTTTGGTGGGGGGTCTGTTATCTTGATTAATGTCAGATTGTGCGATAGTGTTGGTCCTATCATCCTTTTGGTGGTAGTGACCGGTGTGAGTCTCGCTTCATCATCCTTTTGGTGGGGGGTTTGTCATCTTGAATGATGTCAGATTGTGCGATAGTGTTTGTCCTATCATCCTTTAGGTGGTAGTGGCCGGTGTGAGTTTCGGTTCGTCATCCTTTTGGTGGGGGGTCTATCATCTTGCTGATATCATATTGTGAGATAGTGTTTGTCCTATCATCCTTTTGATGGTAGTGGCCGGTGTGAGTTTTGCTCCGCCGTCCTTTTGGTGGGGGGTCTGTCATCTAATTGATGTCAGATTGTGCGATAGTGTTTGTCCTATCATCATTTTAGTGGTAGTGGCCGGTGTGAGTTTCACTCCATCATCATTTTGGTGGGGGGGTGTGTCATCTTGCAGATATCATATTGTGCGATAGTGTTTTTCCTATCATCCTTTTGGTGGTAGAGGCCGGTGTGAGTTTCGCTCCGTCATCCTTTTCGTGGGGGGTTTGTCATCTTGATTAATGTCAGAATGTGGGATAGTGTTTGTCCTATCATCCTTTAGGTGGTAGTGGCCGGTGTGAGTTTCGCTTCGTCATCCTTTTGGTGGGGGGTCTATCATCTTGCTGATACCATATTGTGTGATAGTGTTTGTCCTATCATCCTTTTGGTGGTAGTGGCCGGTGTGAGTTTCGCTCCGTCATCCTTTTCGTGGGGGGTTTGTCATCTTAATTGATGTTAGATTGTGCGGTAGTGTTTGTCCTATCATTCTTTTGGTGGTAGTGACCGGTTTGAGTTTCGCTCTGTCATCCTTTTTGTGGGGAGTTTGTCATCTTGATTGATGTCAAATTGTGAAATAGTGTTTGCCCTATCATCCTTTAGGTAGTATTGGCCGGTGTAAGTTTTGCTTCGTCATCCTTTTGGTGGAGGGTCTATCATCTTGCTGATATCATATTGTGCGACAGTGTTTGTCCTATCAGCCTTTTGGTGGTAGTGGCCGGTGTGAGTTTCTCTCCGCCATCCTTTTGGTGGTGGGTCTATCATCTAATTGATGTTAGATTGTGCGATAGTGTTTGTCTTATCATCCTTTTGGTGGTAGTGGCCCATGTGAGTTTCACTCCGTCATCGTTTTGGTGGGGGGTCTGTCATGTTGCAGATATCATATTGTGCGATAGTGTTTGTGTTATCATCCTTTTGTTGGTAGTGGCTGGTGTGAACTTCGCTCTGTCATCCTTTTAGTGGGGGGTCTGTCATCTTATTGATGTCAAATTGTACGGTAGTGTTTGTCCTATCGTCCTTTTGGTGGTAGTGGCCGGTGTGAGTTTCGCTCTATCATCCTTTTGGTGGGGGTCTAATATCTTGATTAATGTCAGATTGTGCGATAGTGTTGGTCCTATCATCCTTTTCGTGGTAGTGACCGGTGTGAGTTTCGCTTCGTCATCCTTTTGGTGGGGGGTTTGTCATCTTGATTGATGTCAGATTGTGCGATAGTGTTTGTCCTATCATCCTTTAGGTGGTAGTGGCCGGTGTGAGTTTCGCTTCGTCATCCTTTTGGTGGGGGGTCTATCATCTTGCTGATATCATATTGTGCGATAGTGTTTGTCCTATCATCCTTTTGGTGGTAGTGGCCGGTGTGAGTTTCGCTCCGCCGTCCTTTTGGTGGGGGGTCTCTCATCTAATTGATGTCAGATTGTGCCACAGTGTTTGTCCTATCATCCTTTTGGTGGTAGTGGCCGGTGTGAGTTTCGCTTTGTCATTCTTTTGGTGGGGGGTCTGTCATCTTGTTGACGTCAGATTATGTTTTAGTGTTTGTCCTATTATCCTTTTAGTGGTAGTGGCCGGTGTGAGTTTCGCTCTGTCATCCTTTTCGTGGGGGGTTTGTCATCTTGATTGATGATAGATTGTGCGATAGTGTTTGTCCTATCATCCTTTTGGTGGTAGTGACCGGTTTGAGTTTCGCTCCGTCATCCTTTTGGTGGGGATTTTGTCATCTTGATTGATGTCAAATTGTAAAATAGTGTTTGTCCTATCATCCTTTAGGTAGTAGTGGCCGGTGTGAGTTTTGCTTCGTCATCCTTTTGGTGGGGGGTCTATCATCTTGCTGATATCATATTGTGCGATAGTGTTTGTCCTATCATCCTTATGGTGGTAGTGGCCGGTGTGAGTTTCTCTTCGCCATCCTTTTGGTGGTGGGTCTATCATCTAATTGACGTTAGATTGTGTGATAGTGTTTGTCTTATCATCCTTTTGGTGGTAGTGGCCCATGTGAGTTTCACTCCGTCATCGTTTTGGTGGGGGGTTTGTCATCTTACAGATATCATATTGTGCGATAGTGTTTGTGTTATCATCCTTTTGTTGGTAGTGGATGGTGTGAGTTTCGCTCTGTCATCCTTTTAGTGGGGAGTCTGTCATCTTATTGATGTCAAATTGTGCGGTAGTGTTTGTCCTATCATCCTTTTGGTGGTAGTGGCCGATGTGAGTTTCGCTCAGTCATCCTTTAAGTGGGGGGTCTGTTATCTTGATTAATGTCAGATTGTGCGATAGTGTTGGTCCTATCATCCTTTTGGTGATAGTGACCGGTATGAGTTTCGCTTCGTCATCCTTTTAGTCGGGGGTTTGTCAACTTGATTGATGTCAGATTGTGCGATAGTGTTTGTCCTATCATCCTTTAGGTGGTAGTGGCCGGTGTGAGTTTCGCTTCGTCATCCTTTTGGTGGGGGGTCTATCATCTTGCTGATATCATATTGTGTGATAGTGTTTGTCCTATCATCCTTTTGGTGGTAGTGGCCGGTGTGAGTTTCGCTCCGTCATCCTTTTGGTGGGGATTTTGTCATCTTGATTGATGTCAAATTGTGAAATAGTGTTTGTCCTATCATCCTTTAGGTAGTAGTGGCCGGTGTGAGTTTTGCTTCGTCATCCTTTTGGTGGGGGGTCTATCATCTTGCTGATATCATATTGTGCGATAGTGTTTGTCCTATCATCCTTATGGTGGTAGTGGCCGGTGTGAGTTTCTCTTCGCCATCCTTTTGGTGGTGGGTCTATCATCTAATTGATGTTAGATTGTGTGATAGTGTTTGTCTTATCATCCTTTTGGTGGTAGTGGCCCATGTGAGTTTCACTCCGTCATCGTTTTGGTAGGGGATCTGTCATCTTGCAGATATCATATTGTGCGATAGTGTTTGTGTTATCATCCTTTTGTTGGTAGTGGATGGTGTGAGTTTCGCTCTGTCATCCTTTTAGTGGGGAGTCTGTCATCTTATTGATGTCAAATTGTGCCGTAGTGTTTGTCCTATCATCCTTTTGGTGGTAGTGGCCGGTGTGAGTTTCGCTCTGTCATCCTTTAAGTGGGGGTCTGTTATCTTGATTAATGTCAGATTGTGCGATAGTGTTGGTCCTATCATCCTTTTGGTGGTAGTGACCGGTATGAGTTTCGCTTCGTCATCCTTTTAGTCGGGGCTTTGTCAACTTGATTGATGTCAGATTGTGCGATAGTGTTTGTCCTATCATCCTTTAGGTGGTAGTGGCCGGTGTGAGTTTCGCTTCGTCATCCTTTTGGTGGGGGGTCTATCATCTTGCTGATATCATATTGTGTGATAGTGTTTGTCCTATCATCCTTTTGGTGGTAGTGGCCGGTGTGAGTTTCGCTCCGTCATCCTTTTGGTGGGGATTTTGTCATCTTGATTGATGTCAAATTGTGAAATAGTGTTTGTCCTATCATCCTTTAGGTAGTAGTGGCCGGTGTGAGTTTTGCTTCGTCATCCTTTTGGTGGGGGGTCTATCATCTTGCTGATATCATATTGTGCGATAGTGTTTGTCCTATCATCCTTATGGTGGTAGTGGCCGGTGTGAGTTTCTCTTCGCCATCCTTTTGGTGGTGGGTCTATCATCTAATTGATGTTAGATTGTGTGATAGTGTTTGTCTTATCATCCTTTTGGTGGTAGTGGCCCATGTGAGTTTCACTCCGTCATCGTTTTGGTGGGGGATCTGTCATCTTGCAGATATCATATTGTGCGATAGTGTTTGTGTTATCATCCTTTTGTTGGTAGTGGATGGTGTGAGTTTCGCTCTGTCATCCTTTTAGTGGGGAGTCTGTCATCTTATTGATGTCAAATTGTGCGGTAGTGTTTGTCCTATCATCCTTTTGGTGGTAGTGGCCGGTGTGAGTTTCGCTCTGTCATCCTTTAAGTGGGGGTCTGTTATCTTGATTAATGTCAGATTGTGCGATAGTGTTGGTCCTATCATCCTTTTGGTGGTAGTGACCGGTATGAGTTTCGCTTCGTCATCCTTTTAGTCGGGGGTTTGTCAACTTGATTGATGTCAGATTGTGCGATAGTGTTTGTCCTATCATCCTTTAGGTGGTAGTGGCCGGTGTGAGTTTCGCTTCGTCATCCTTTTGGTGGGGGGTCTATCATCTTGCTGATATCATATTGTGTGATAGTGTTTGTCCTATCATCCTTTTGGTGGTAGTGGCCGGTGTGAGTTTCGCTCCGTCATCCTTTTGGTGGGGATTTTGTCATCTTGATTGATGTCAAATTGTGAAATAGTGTTTGTCCTATCATCCTTTAGGTAGTAGTGGCCGGTGTGAGTTTTGCTTCGTCATCCTTTTGGTGGGGGGTGTATCATCTTGCTGATATCATATTGTGCGATAGTGTTTGTCCTATCATCCTTATGGTGGTAGTGGCCGGTGTGAGTTTCTCTTCGCCATCCTTTTGGTGGTGGGTCTATCATCTAATTGATGTTAGATTGTGTGATAGTGTTTGTCTTATCATCCTTTTGGTGGTAGTGGCCCATGTGAGTTTCACTCCGTCATCGTTTTGGTGGGGGGTCTGTCATCTTGCAGATATCATATTGTGCGATAGTGTTTGTGTTATCATCCTTTTGTTTGTAGTGGATGGTGTGAGTTTCGCTCTGTCATCCTTTTAGTGGGGAGTCTGTCATCTTATTGATGTCAAATTGTGCGGTAGTGTTTGTCCTATCATCCTTTTGGTGGTAGTGGCCGGTGTGAGTTTCGCTCTGTCATCCTTTAAGTGGGGGGTATGTTATCTTGATTAATGTCAGATTGTGCGATAGTGTTGGTCCTATCATCCATTGGTGGTAGTGACCGGTATGAGTTTCGCTTCGTCATCCTTTTAGTCGGGGGTTTGTCAACTTGATTGATGTCAGATTGTGCGATAGTGTTTGTCCTATCATCCTTTAGGTGGTAGTGGCCGGTGTGAGTTTCGCTTCGTCATCCTTTTGGTGGGGGGTCTATCATCTTGCTGATATCATATTGTGTGATAGTGTTTGTCCTATCATCCTTTTGGTGGTAGTGGCCGGTGTGAGTTTCGCTCCGTCATCCTTTTGGTGGGGATTTTGTCATCTTGATTGATGTCAAATTGTGAAATAGTGTTTGTCCTATCATCCTTTAGGTAGTAGTGGCCGGTGTGAGTTTTGCTTCGTCATCCTTTTGGTGGGGGGTCTATCATCTTGCTGATATCATATTGTGCGATAGTGTTTGTCCTATCATCCTTATGGTGGTAGTGGCCGGTGTGAGTTTCTCTTCGCCATCCTTTTGGTGGTGGGTCTATCATATAATTGATGTTAGATTGTGTGATAGTGTTTGTCTTATCATCCTTTTGGTGGTAGTGGCCCATGTGAGTTTCACTCCGTCATCGTTTTGGTGGGGGATCTGTCATCTTGCAGATATCATATTGTGCGATAGTGTTTGTGTTATCATCCTTTTGTTGGTAGTGGATGGTGTGAGTTTCGCTCTGTCATCCTTTTAGTGGGGAGTCTGTCATCTTATTGATGTCAAATTGTGCGGTAGTGTTTGTCCTATCATCCTTTTGGTGGTAGTGGCCGGTGTGAGTTTCGCTCTGTCATCCTTTAAGTGGGGGTATGTTATCTTGATTAATGTCAGATTGTGCGATAGTGTTGGTCCTATCATCCTTTTGGTGGTAGTGACCGGTATGAGTTTCGCTTCGTCATCCTTTTAGTCGGGGGTTTGTCAACTTGATTGATGTCAGATTGTGCGATAGTGTTTGTCCTATCATCCTTTAGGTGGTAGTGGCCGGTGTGAGTTTCGCTTCGTCATCCTTTTGGTGGGGGGTCTATCATCTTGCTAATATCATATTGTGTGATAGTGTTTATCCTATCATCCTTTTGGTGGTAGTGGCCGGTGTGAGTTTCGCTCCGTCATCCTTTTGGTGGGGATTTTGTCATCTTGATTGATGTCAAATTGTGAAATAGTGTTTGTCCTATCATCCTTTAGGTAGTAGTGGCCGGTGTGAGTTTTGCTTCGTCATCCTTTTGGTGGGGGGTCTATCATCTTGCTGATATCATATTGTGCGATAGTGTTTGTCCTATCATCCTTATGGTGGTAGTGGCCGGTGTGAGTTTCTCTTCGCCATCCTTTTGGTGGTGGGTCTATCATCTAATTGATGTTAGATTGTGTGATAGTGTTTGTCTTATCATCCTTTTGGTGGTAGTGGCCCATGTGAGTTTCACTCCGTCATCGTTTTGGTGGGGGGTCTGTCATCTTGCAGATATCATATTGTGCGATAGTGTTTGTGTTATCATCCTTTTGTTGGTAGTGGATGGTGTGAGTTTCGCTCTGTCATCCTTTTAGTGGGGAGTCTGTCATCTTATTGATGTCAAATTGTGCGGTAGTGTTTGTCCTATCATCCTTTTGGTGGTAGTGGCCGGTGTGAGTTTCGCTCTGTCATCCTTTAAGTGGGGGGTCTGTTATCTTGATTAATATCAGATTGTGCGATAGTGTTGGTCCTATCATCCTTTTGGTGGTAGTGACCGGTATGAGTTTCGCTTCGTCATCCTTTTAGTCGGGGGTTTGTCAACATGATTGATGTCAGATTGTGCGATAGTGTTTGTCCTATCATCCTTTAGGTGGTAGTGGTCGGTGTGAGTTTCGCTTCGTCATCCTTTTGGTGGGGGGTCTATCATCTTGCTGATATCATATTGTGTGATAGTGTTTGTCCTATCATCCTTTTGGTGGTAGTGGCCAGTGTGAGTTTCGCTCCGTCATCCTTTTGGTGGGGATTTTGTCATCTTGATTGATGTCAAATTGTGAAATAGTGTTTGTCCTATCATCCTTTAGGTAGTAGTGGCCGGTGTGAGTTTTGCTTCGTCATCCTTTTGGTGGGGGGTCTATCATCTTGCTGATATCATATTGTGCGATAGTGTTTGTCCTATCATCCTTATGGTGGTAGTGGCCGGTGTGAGTTTCTCTTCGCCATCCTTTTGGTGGTGGGTCTATCATCTAATTGATGTTAGATTGTGTGATAGTGTTTGTCTTATCATCCTTTTGGTGGTAGTGGCCCATGTGAGTTTCACTCCGTCATCGTTTTGGTGGGGGGTCTGTCATCTTGCAGATATCATATTGTGCGATAGTGTTTGTGTTATCATCCTTTTGTTGGTAGTAGATGGTGTGAGTTTCGCTCTGTCATCCTTTTAGTGGGGAGTCTGTCATCTTATTGATGTCAAATTGTGCGGTAGTGTTTGTCCTATCATCCTTTTGGTGGTAGTGGCCGGTGTGAGTTTCGCTCTGTCATCCTTTAAGTGGGGGGTCTGTTATCTTGATTAATGTCAGATTGTGCGATAGTGTTGGTCCTATCATCCTTTGGTGGTAGTGACCGGTATGAGTTTCGCTTCGTCATCCTTTTAGTCGGGGGTTTGTCAACTTGATTGATGTCAGATTGTGCGATAGTGTTTGTCCTATCATCCTTTAGGTGGTAGTGGCCGGTGTGAGTTTCGCTTCGTCATCCTTTTGGTGGGGGGTCTATCATCTTGCTGATATCATATTGTGTGATAGTGTTTGTCCTATCATCCTTTTGGTGGTAGTGGCCGGTGTGAGTTTCGCTCCGTCATCCTTTTGGTGGGGATTTTGTCATCTTGATTGATGTCAAATTGTGAAATAGTGTTTGTCCTATCATCCTTTAGGTAGTAGTGGCCGGTGTGAGTTTTGCTTCGTCATCCTTTTGGTGGGGGGTCTATCATCTTGCTGATATCATATTGTGCGATAGTGTTTGTCCTATCATCCTTATGGTGGTAGTGGCCGGTGTGAGTTTCTCTTCGCCATCCTTTTGGTGGTGGGTCTATCATCTAATTGATGTTAGATTGTGTGATAGTGTTTGTCTTATCATCCTTTTGGTGGTAGTGGCCCATGTGAGTTTCACTCCGTCATCGTTTTGGTGGAGGATCTGTCATCTTGCAGATATCATATTGTGCGATAGTGTTTGTGTTATCATCCTTTTGTTGGTAGTGGATGGTGTGAGTTTCGCTCTGTCATCCTTTTAGTGGGGAGTCTGTCATCTTATTGATGTCAAATTGTGCGGTAGTGTTTGTCCTATCATCCTTTTGGTGGTAGTGGCCGGTGTGAGTTTCGCTCTGTCATCCTTTAAGTGAGGGGTCTGTTATCTTGATTAATGTCAGATTGTGCGATAGTGTTGGTCCTATCATCCTTTTGGTGGTAGTGACCGGTATGAGTTTCGCTTCGTCATCCTTTTAGTCGGGGGTTTGTCAACTTGATTGATGTCAGATTGTGCGATAGTGTTTGTCCTATCATCCTTTAGGTGGTAGTGGCCGGTGTGAGTTTCGCTTCGTCATCCTTTTGGTGGGGGGTCTATCATCTTGCTGATATCATATTGTGTGATAGTGTTTGTCCTATCATCCTTTTGGTGGTAGTGGCCGGTGTGAGTTTCGCTCCGTCATCCTTTTGGTGGGGATTTTGTCATCTTGATTGATGTCAAATTGTGAAATAGTGTTTGTCCTATCATCCTTTAGGTAGTAGTGGCCGGTGTGAGTTTTGCTTCGTCATCCTTTTGGTGGGGGGTCTATCATCTTGCTGATATCATATTGTGCGATAGTGTTTGTCCTATCATCCTTATGGTGGTAGTGGCCGGTGTGAGTTTCTCTTCGCCATCCTTTTGGTGGTGGGTCTATCATCTAATTGATGTTAGATTGTGTGATAGTGTTTGTCTTATCATCCTTTTGGTGGTAGTGGCCCATGTGAGTTTCACTCCGTCATCGTTTTGGTGGGGGGTCTGTCATCTTGCAGATATCATATTGTGCGATAGTGTTTGTGTTATCATCCTTTTGTTGGTAGTGGATGGTGTGAGTTTCGCTCTGTCATCCTTTTAGTGGGGAGTCTGTCATCTTATTGATGTCAAATTGTGCGGTAGTGTTTGTCCTATCATCCTTTTGGTGGTAGTGGCCGGTGTGAGTTTCGCTCTGTCATCCTTTAAGTGGGGGGTCTGTTATCTTGATTAATGTCAGATTGTGCGATAGTGTTGGTCCTATCATCCTTTTGGTGGTAGTGACCGGTATGAGTTTCGCTTCGTCATCCTTTTAGTCGGGGGTTTGTCAACTTGATTGATGTCAGATTGTGCGATAGTGTTTGTCCTATCATCCTTTAGGTGGTAGTGGCCGGTGTGAGTTTCGCTTCGTCATCCTTTTGGTGGGGGGTCTATCATCTTGCTGATATCATATTGTGTGATAGTGTTTGCCCTATCATCCTTTTTGTGGTAGTTGCCGGTGTGAGTTTCGCTCCGTCATCCTTTTGGTGGGGATTTTGTCATCTTGATTGATGTCAAATTGTGAAATAGTGTTTGTCCTATCATCCTTTAGGTAGTAGTGGCCGGTGTGAGTTTTGCTTCGTCATCCTTTTGGTGGGGGGTCTATCATCTTGCTGATATCATATTGTGCGATAGTGTTTGTCCTATCATCCTTATGGTGGTAGTGGCCGGTGTGAGTTTCTCTTCGCCATCCTTTTGGTGGTGGGTCTATCATCTAATTGATGTTAGATTGTGTGATAGTGTTTGTCTTATCATCCTTTTGGTGGTAGTGGCCCATGTGAGTTTCACTCCGTCATCGTTTTGGTGGGGGATCTGTCATCTTGCAGATATCATATTGTGCGATAGTGTTTGTGTTATCATCCTTTTGTTGGTAGTGGATGGTGTGAGTTTCGCTCTGTCATCCTTTTAGTGGGGAGTCTGTCATCTTATTGATGTCAAATTGTGCGGTAGTGTTTGTCCTATCATCCTTTTGGTGGTAGTGGCCGGTGTGAGTTTCGCTCTGTCATCCTTTAAGTGGGGGGTCTGTTATCTTGATTAATGTCAGATTGTGCGATAGTGTTGGTCCTATCATCCTTTTGGTGGTAGTGACCGGTATGAGTTTCGCTTCGTCATCCTTTTAGTCGGGGGTTTGTCAACTTGATTGATGTCAGATTGTGCGATAGTGTTTGTCCTATCATCCTTTAGGTGGTAGTGGCCGGTGTGAGTTTCGCTTCGTCATCCTTTTGGTGGGGGGTCTATCATCTTGCTGATATCATATTGTGTGATAGTGTTTGTCCTATCATCCTTTTGGTGGTAGTGGCCGGTGTGAGTTTCGCTCCGTCATCCTTTTGGTGGGGATTTTGTCATCTTGATTGATGTCAAATTGTGAAATAGTGTTTGTCCTATCATCCTTTAGGTAGTAGTGGCCGGTGTGAGTTTTGCTTCGTCATCCTTTTGGTGGGGGGTCTATCATCTTGCTGATATCATATTGTGCGATAGTGTTTGTCCTATCATCCTTATGGTGGTAGTGGCCGGTGTGAGTTTCTCTTCGCCATCCTTTTGGTGGTGGGTCTATCATCTAATTAATGTTAGATTATGTGATAGTGTTTGTCTTATCATCGTTTTGGTGGTAGTGGCCCATGTGAGTTTCACTCCGTCATCGTTTTGGTGGGGGATCTGTCATCTTGCAGATATCATATTGTGCGGTAGTGTTTGTGTTATCATCCTTTTGTTGGTAGTGGATGGTGTGAGTTTCGCTCTGTCATCCTTTTAGTGGGGAGTCTGTCATCTTATTGATGTCAAATTGTGCGGTAGTGTTTGTCCTATCATCCTTTTGGTGGTAGTGGCCGGTGTGAGTTTCGCTCTGTCATCCTTTAAGTGGGGGGTCTGTTATCTTGATTAATGTCAGATTGTGCGATAGTGTTGGTCCTATCATCCTTTTGGTGGTAGTGACCGGTGTGAGTTTCGCTTCGTCATCCTTTTAGTCGGGGGTTTGTCAACTTGATTGATGTCAGATTGTGCGATAGTGTTTGTCCTATCATCCTTTAGGTGGTAGTGGCCGGTGTGAGTTTCGCTTCGTCATCCTTTTGGTGGGGGGTCTATCATCTTGCTGATATCATATTGTGTGATAGTGTTTGTCCTATCATCCTTTTGGTGGTAGTGGCCGGTGTGAGTTTCGCTCCGCCGTCCTTTTGGTGGGGGGTCTGTCATCTAATTGATGTCAGATTGTGCGATAGTGTTTGTCCTATCATCGTTTTGGTGGTAGTGGCCGGTGTGAGTTTCACTCCGTCATCATTTTGGTGGGGGGTCTGTCATCTTGCAGATATCATATTGTGCGATAGTGTTTGTCCTATCATCCTTTTGGTGGTAGTGGCCGGTGTGAGTTTCGCTCCGTCATTCTTTTGGTGGGGGGTCTGTCATCTTGTTGACGCCAGATTGTGTTTTAGTATTTGTCCTATCATCCTTTTGGTGGTAGAGGCCGGTTTAATTTTCGCACCGTCATCCTTTTCATGGGGGGTTTGTCATCTTGATTGATGTTAGATTGTGCGATAGTGTTTGTCCTATCATTCTTTTGGTGGTAGTGACCTGTTTGAGTTTCGCTCCGTCATCCTTTTGGTGGGGGGTTTGTCATATTGATTGATGTCAAATTGTGCAATAGTATTTTTCCTATCATCCTTTAGGTAGTTGTGGCCGGTGTGATTTTTGCTTCTTCATCCTTTTGGTGGGGGGTCTATCATCTTGCTGATATCATATTTTGCGATAGTGTTTGTCCTATCATCCTTTTGGTGGTAGTGGCCAGTGTGAGTTTCTCTCCGCCATCCTTTTGGTGGTGGGTCTATCATCTAATTGATGTTAGATTGTGCGATAGTGTTTGTCATATCATCCTTTTGGTGGTAGTGGCCCATGTGAGTTTCACTCCGTCATCGTTTTGGTGGGGGGTCTGTCATCTTGCAGATATCATATTGTGCGATAGTGTTTGTGTTATCATCCTTTTGTTGGTAGTGGCTGGTGTGAGTTTTGCTCCGTCATCCTTTTAGTGGGGGATCTGTCATCTTATTGATGTCAAATTGTACGGTTGTGTTTGTCCTATCATCCTTTTGGTGGTAGTGGCCGGTGTGAGTTTTGCTCTGTCATCCTTTTGGTGGAGGGGTCTGTTATCTTGATTAATGTCAGATTGTGCGATAGTGTTGGTCCTATCATCCTTTTGGTGGTAGTGACCGGTGTGAGTTTCGCTTTGTAATCCTTTTGGTGGGGGGTTTGTCATCTTGATTGATGTCAGATTGTGCGATAGTGTTTGTCCTATCATCCTTTAGGTGGTAGTGGCCGATGTGAGTTTCGCTTCGTCATCCTTTTTGGTGGGGGGTCTATCATCTTGCTGATACCATATTGTTCGATAGTGTTTGTCCTATCATCCTTTTGGTGGTAGTGGCCTGTGTGAGTTTCGCTCCGCCGTCCTTTTGGTGGGGGGTCTGTCATCTAATTGATGTCAGATTGTGCGATAGTGTTTGTCCTATCATCCTTTTGGTGGTAGTGGCCGGTGTGAGTTTCGCTCCGTCATTCTTTTGGTGGGGGGTCTGTCATCTTGTTGACGTCAGATTGTATTTTAGTGTTTGTCCTATCATCCTTTTGGTAGTAGTGGCCGGTGTGAGTTTCGCTCCGTCATCCTTTTCGTGGGGGGTTTATCATCTTGATTGATGTTAGATTGTGTGATAGTATTTGTCCTATCATCCTTTTGGTTGTAGTGACCGGTTTGAGTTTCGCTCCGTCATCCTTTTGGTGGGGGGTTTGTCAGCTTGATTAATGTCAAATTGTGCAATAGTATTTGTCCTATCATCCTTTAGGTAGTAGTGGCCGGTGTGAGTTTCGTTTCGTCATCCTTTTGGTGGGGGTCTATCATCTTGCTGATATCATATTGTGTGATAGTGTTTGTCCTATCATCCTTTTGGTGGTAGTGGCCGGTGTGAGTTTTGCTCTGTCATCCTTTTGGTGGAGGGGTCTGTTATCTTGATTAATGTCAGATTGTGCGATAGTGTTGGTCCTATCATCCTTTTGGTGGTAGTGACCGGTGTGAGTTTTGCTTTGTAATCCTTTTGGTGGGGGGTTTGTCATCTTGATTAATGTCAGATTGTGCGATAGTGTTTGTCCTATCATCCTTTAGGTGGTAGTGGCCGGTGTGAGTTTCGCTTTGTCATCCTTTTTGGTGGGGGGTCTATCATCTTGCTGATACTATATTGTTCGATAGTGTTTGTCCTATCATCCTTTTGGTGGTAGTGGCTTGTGTGAGTTTCGCTCTGCCGTCCTTTTGGTGGGGGGTCTGTCATCTAATTGATGTCAGATTGTGCGATAGTGTTTGTCCTATCATTCTTTTGGTGGTAGTGGCCGGTGTGAGTTTTGCTCTGTCATTCTTTTGGTGGGGGTCTGTCATCTTGTTGACGTCAGATTGTGTTTTAGTGTTTGTCCTATCATCCTTTTGGTGGTAGTGGCCGGTGTGAGTTTCGCTCCGTCATCCTTTTCGTGGGGGGTTTATCATCTTGATTGATGTTAGATTGTGCGATAGTGTTTGTCCTATCATCCTTTTGGTGGTAGTGACCGGTTTGAGTTTCGCTCCGTCATCCTTTTGGTGGGGGGTTTGTCATCTTGATTGATGTCAAATTGTGCAATAGTATTTGTCCTATCATCCTTTAGGTAGTAGTGGCCGGTGTGAGTTTCGTTTCGTCATCCTTTTGGTGGGGGGTCTATCATCTTGCTGATATCATACTGTGTGATAGTGTTTGTCCTATCATCCTTTTGGTGGTAGTGGCCGGTGTGAGTTTTGCTCCGCTATCCTTTTGGTGGGGGGTCTGTCATCTAATTGATGTCAAATTGTGCGATAGTGTTTGTCTTATCATCCTTTTGGTGGTAGTGGCCCGTGTGAGTCTCGCTTCGTCATCCTTTTGATGGGGCGTCTGTCATCTTACAAATATCATATTGTGCGATAGTGTTTGTGTTATCTTCCTTTTGGTGGTAGTGGCCGGTGTGCGTTTCGCTCCGTCATCCTTTTAGTGGGGGTCTGTCATCTTATTGATGTCAGATTTTGTGATAGTGTTTGTGCTATCATCCTTTAGGTGGTAGTGGCCAGTGTGAGTTTCGCTTCAGCATCCTTTTGGTGGGGGGTGTATCATCTTGCTGATATCATATTGTGCGATAGTGTTTGTCCTATCATCTTTTTGGTGGTAGTGGCCGGTCTGAGTTTCGCTCCGCCGTCCTTTTGGTGGGGGGTCTGTCATCTAATTGATGTCAGATTGTGCCATAGTGTTTGTCCTATCATCCTTTTGGTGGTAGTGGCCGGTGTGAGTTTCGCTCCGTCATTCTTTTTAGGGGGGGTCTGTTATCTTGTTGACGTCAGATTGTGTTTTAGTGTTTGTCCTATCATCCTTTTGGTGGTAGTGGCCGGTGTGAGTTTCGCTCCGTCATCCTTTTCGTGGGGGGTTTGTCATCTTGATTGATGTTAGATTGTGCGATAGTGTTTGTCCTATCATCCTTTTCGTGGTAGTGACCGGTTTGAGTTTCGCTCCGTCATCCTTTTGGTGGGGAGTTTGTCATCTTGATTGATGTCAAATTGTGAAATAGTGTTTGTCCTATCATCCTTTAGGTAGTAGTGGCCGGTTTGAGTTTTGCTTCGTCATCCTTTTGGTGGTAGTGGCCGGTGTGAGTTTCTCTCCTCCATCCTTTTGGTGGTGGATCTATCATCTAATTGATGTTAGAATGTGCGATAGTGTTTGTCTTATCAACCTTTTGGTGGTAGTGGCCCATGTGAGTTTCTCTCCGCCATCCTTTTGGTGGTGGGTCTATCATCTAATTGATGTTAGATTGTGTGATAGTGCTAGTCTTATCATCCTTTTGGTGGTAGTGGCCCATGTGAGTTTCACTCCGTCATTGTTTTGGTGGGGGGTCTGTCATCTTGCAGATATCATATTGTGCGATAGTGTTTGTGTTAATATCCTTTTGTTGGTAGTGGCTGGTGTGAGTTTCGCTCTGTCATCCTTTTAGTGGGGGGTCTGTCATCTTATTGATGTCAAATTGTGCGGTAGTGTTTGTCCTATCATCCTTATGGTGGTAGTGGCCGATGTGAGTTTTGCTCTGTCATCTATTTGGTGGAGGGTCTGTTATCTTGATTAATGTCAGATTGTGCGATAGTGTTGGTCCTATCATCCTTTTTGTAGTAGTGACCGGTGTGAGTTTTGCTCTGTCATCCTTTTGGTGGGGGGTCTGTCATCTTGATTAATGTCAGATTGTGCGATAATGTTATTCCTATCATCCTTTTGGTGGTAGTGACCGGTGTGAGTTTCGCTTCGTCATCCTTTTGGTGGGGGGTTTGTCATCTTGATTTATGTCAGATTGTGCGATAGTGTTTGTCCTATCATCCTTTAGGTGGTAGTGGCCGGTGTGAGTTTCACTTCGTCATCCTTTATTTGGGGGGTCTATCATCTTGCTGATATCATATTGTGCGATAGTGTTTGTCCTATCATCCTTTTGGTGGTAGTGACCGGTGTGAGTTTCGCTCCGCCGTCCTTTTGGTGGGGGGTCTGTCATCTAATTGAGGTCAGATTACACGACAGTGTTTGTCCTATCATCCTTTTGGTGGTAGTGGCCGGTGTGAGTTTCGCTCCGTCATCATTATGGTGGGGGTCTGTCATCTTGCAGATATCATATTGTGTGATAGTGTTTGTCCTATCATCCTTTAGGTGGTAGTGGCCGGTGTGAGTTTCGCTCCGTCATTCTTTTGGTGGGGGGTCTGTCATCTTGTTGACGTCAGATTGTGTTTTAGTGTTTGTTCTATCATCCTTTTGGTGGTAGTGGCCGGTGTGAGTTTCGCTCCGTCATCCTTTTCGTGGGGGGTTTGTCATCTTGATTAATGTTAGATTGTGCGATAGTGTTTGTCCTGTCATCCTTTTGGTGGTAGTGACCAGTTTGAGTTTCGCTCCGTCATCCTTTTGGTTGGGGGTTCGTCATCTTGATTGATGTCAAATTGTGAAATACTATTTGTCCTATCATCCTTTAGGTAGTAGTGGCCGGTGTGAGTTTCGCTTCGTCATCCTTTTGGTGAGGGGTCTATCATCTTGCTGATATCATATTGGGCGATAGTGTTTGTCCTATCATCCTTTTGGTGGTAGTGGCCGGTGTGAGTTTCTCTTCGCCATCCTTTTGGTGGTGGGTCTATCATCTAATTGATGTTAGATTGTGCGATAGTGTTTGTCATATCAATATCATCCTTTTGGTGGTAGTGGCCCATGTGAGTTTCTCTCCGTCATCGTTTTGGTGGGGGGTCTGTCATCTTGCAGATATCATATTGTGCGATATTGTTTGTGTTATCATCCTTTTGTTAGTAGTGGCTGGTGTGAGTTTCGCTCCATCATCCTTTTAGTGGGGGCTCTGTCATCTTATTGATGTCAAATTGTGCGGTAGTGTTTGTCCTATCATCCTTTTGGTGGTAGTGGCCGGTGTGAGTGTCGCTCTGTCATCCTTTTGGTGGGGGGTCTGTCATCTTGATTAATGTCAGATTGTGCGATAATGTTAGTCCTATCATCCTTTTGGTGGTAGTGACCGGTGTGAGTTTCGCTTCGTCATCCTTTTGGTGGGGGGTTTGTCATCTTGATTTATGTCAGATTGTGCGATAGTGTTTGTCCTATCATCCTTTAGGTGGTAGTGGCCGGTGTGAGTTTCACTTCGTCATCCTTTATTTGGGGGGTCTATCATCTTGCTGATATCATATTGTGCGATAGTGTTTGTCCTATCATCCTTTTGGTGGTAGTGACCGGTGTGAGTTTCGCTCCGCCGTCCTTTTGGTGGGGGGTCTGTCATCTAATTGAGGTCAGATTACACGACAGTGTTTGTCCTATCATCCTTTTGGTGGTAGTGGCCGGTGTGAGTTTCGCTCCGTCATCATTTTGGTGGGGGGTCTGTCATCTTGCAGATATCATATTGTGTGATAGTGTTTGTGTTATCATCCTTTTGGTGGTAGTGTCCGGTTTGAGTTTCGCTCCGTCATCCTTTTAGTGGGTGGTCTATCATCTTATTGATGTCAGATTGTGCTATAATGTTTGTTATATCATCCTTTTGGTGGTAGTGGCCGGTGCGAGTTTTACTCCGTGTTGCACCCCAAAATTTGCCCTCTTTCAAGGATTGACTCATTTCTTCTAATTCAATGACATAAGGGAAGCCCATCATTCCAAATTCAAGATTCATGAATTCAAGGCTAGATTCAAGAATATTACAAAGAAAATTTCATGACATTTGCAAGAATGTCACACTTGTTACAAAATCCAAACTCTTGGTAATACTTGGGAAATTAAGTTATTTCTAGTCTTAATTCAAGTTTCTAAAAATAACTTCATGTCATGGTATCCCCCCATGCTCCATCAAGTCCACATGACCCTCTTTGTGCCTACAAACATGCAAGGAAAATATTTAAGAGCTAATTCAATGTTGGAATATCTCAAGATCAATACCATGCGTGTTCAACCATGAGCAATATGAATGCAATCCAAAACAGCCCCATGCAAGAAGTGGCAATGTGTATCATATTACAAAATCATTTTATGTCACAAAACCAAGGCTATGAGCTTATGTTGATACATCTACACATCAAAAATCAGAATTTGAAAATGCTGTCAAAAGGTAGTGGTATAGACTACATGAGTAGATCCAAGCATAACCAACCAATGGACACAAGAATGGATAGCAAGGTGGAGTGCTGCAGAAAAAATACAGCAAAAGCAGCATACTAGAAGTGGAAAAAGTGGGGTTGCACCAAGAAAGTGGCCATAATTGTTGCCAAGAATGGAAATTCTGAAAATTGAAGCTTGTGCAAGAGCCATTGGTTTGGTACAGCAGAAAAAGTGAGATGAGAGGGGAAAGGGGCTGTCAACAAAAGGAAGGAGCTGCAAACAAATCTATCATTCACTATCATTCACATACACAACATTGAGAGAGTAAGAGAGAAGAGAAAACCAAGAAAATAGTGAGAGCAACACACATTGCAAAAAAACCAAGAAAATAGTAAGAGAGAAAACCAAAAAAAGAGTTCCATAGAAAGACAAGGAACCTTTGAAGATCAAAACTTTCACCATATAGAGTGAAGAAGGGGGAGCACAGCCAACCAAAACCAGTGGAGTATTCGCGAGAAGGATAAAAGCTCTTGGGGTATCCATTTCTTTAAACTTTTCCCTCTTTATATCTTGCATTTGTCTTTTATTTTTTATGTTGTTGTACTAAGTATACCATGTAAGATTCTAAGGGGACAAAAAAAAACCATTTTTAAAGAACCAATAAAAAGGAAGAAAATCACAAAAGACAGCAAAAAATACAGCAAATACTGTATTTTTCGCTTCAGGTCGCGGCGTGAACTGTCAAAAACAGAATCAAAACTTTTCTCAGTTCGCGGCGCGAACATGCAAAAAACAGAATGTTCACTTTTCTCAGTTCGCGGCGCGAACATCCGTTTTTTTCGCATGTCTCGATTTTTTTTGCCGACTAACCCATATGTTTGCATGGTTTTAGTGTAAATATTGCTATTGTCTTTGTTGACTCTTGATTACATAACCATTTTCAAAAAAACAATTTCTCGATTTTATCGAGCCATTTTCAACCATGTAAGTCGGCCGCCTTGTGCGTCCGCCATCGACCTTGTTCGTGTCACCTCAAACCTTTTTTAAGCAATTAAACTCTTGACCCAACGTCAAGCGGATTTTCTCAAACGATTGTTAAGCCAATTCACCATATTTAATAAAAGGGTAAAGTTCTCTTTGTATTGAACTAAAGAGAAGGGATTGAGTGTAGACTCCTTCCTTTCCGAGTGTCGAGATGCTCACTGTAGTGTGGGTGATTTGGTACTTGTCTTTCAATACGAAGACGTTTTCATCCACAACTTTTTTCTCCTAAAAAACCTCGGTCCCGTACCGAGCGCATTTTTAAAACTCTTCTCATGACAAAAATTTGAATGGTCGTGGAGTGGTTAGGCGTAGGCCTTCTCCTATCCCGAGTGCTGACGTTTACCGTAGGGTTCTCTGTCGCAAAAGCGCTTACCATTTAAAACCAAAAACACTTTAATAAGAGAATGAAGCTCTCTTTGTATTGAACTAAAGAGAGAGGATTAAGTGTAGACTTCTTCCTTTCCGAGTGTCGAGATGCTCACTATAGTGTGTGTGGTTTTGATACTTGTCTTTCAATACGAAGACGCTATGTTCGCCACACCCTTTCATAACAAAAAACTTTGAGATAAAGAATTGGGTACTACCCGTAGGGGTTACTATCCGAGGACCTATATCGCCCCTTAAAAAAACAATTCAACAAATCAAATGTGACATCTTGCCTCGCATGGCAAAAACTTATCTTTCGAAAAGGATATGATACGTCCGTTCTACCGCAAACAGGTAATGCCTAAGTCTCCAACGAGCGAGCAGCAATACACCTAACTGTTAGAATGCGTACGATAGCATCATCCATAAAAACATCAACGAATCGTAGGCCGAACTACGGCTGCTCTGATTCTTTACTTCGTTCAAGTAAAGATACGTAGGCACAAGGGCCACAATCCTTGCCGAGCACATTCCCCCCTTATATCTGTAGTTCCCTGAACTACGTCGACTCTGATTTTCTCATATCCGTTGAGAATACGTAGGCCTAGGACCGCGAAGTCCTACCGAGTCTTTTCTTTCTTTTCTTCCCTGTTATCCCTCCTTCTCTCTCCCTAGGAACACACTTTTATAACATAATCTTTTAGCAAATAAATTCATACATTCGACAAGCAAATGGTTCCCATCGAGTACGATGGATGCGAGGGGTGCTAATACCTTCCCCTCGCATAACTGGCTTCCGAACTCGTTCTTGGTCGCGAGACCATCTTATCCATTTTTGTTCTTAAGGTTTTCTCGATATTTTCCTTTCCCCTCATGGGATAAATAAAGTTTGGTGGCGAATCTTCTGTCCTTTCCTTTTCGCCTTCCCCGACGTTGCGCGTATTTTTCGAGTAGCGACACTCCGTCATCCTTTTGGTGGGGGGTATGTCACCTTGATTAATGTCAGATTGTGCGATAGTGTTTGTCCTATCATCCTTTTGGTGGTAATGACTGGTGTGAGTTTCGCTCTGTCATCCTTTTGGTGGGGGGTTTGTCATCTTGATTGATGTCAGATTTTGCAATGTGTTTGTCCTATCATCCTTTAGGTGGTAGTGGCCGGTGTGAGTTTCGCTTCCTCATCCTTTTGGTGGGGGGTCTATCATCTTGCTGATATCATATTGTGCGATAGTCTTTGTCCTATCATCCTTTTGGTGGTAGTGGCCGGTGTGCGTTTCGCTCCGTCATCCTTTTAGTGGGGGTCTGTCATCTTATTGATGTCAGATTTTGTGATAGTGTTTGTCCTATCATCCTTTAGGTGGTAGTGGCCGGTGTGAGTTTCGCTTCAACATCCTTTTGGTGGGGGGTCTATCATCTTGCTGATATCATATTGTGCGATAGTGTTTGTCCTATCATCCTTTTGATGGTAGTGGTCGGTGTGAGTTTCGCTTCGCCGTCCTTTTGGTGGGGGGTCTGTCATCTAATTGATGTCAGATTGTGCCACAGTGTTTGTCCTATCATCCTTTTGGTGGTAGTGGTCGGTGTGAGTTTCGCTCCGTCATTCTTTTGGTGGGGGGTCTGTCATCTTGTTGACGTCAGATTGTGTTTTAGTGTTTGTCCTATCATCCTTTTGGTGGTAGTGGCCGATGTGAGTTTCGCTTCGTCATCCTTTTCGTGGGGGGTTTTTCATCTTGATTGATGTTAGATTGTGCGATAGTGTTTGTCCTATCATCCTTTTGCTGGTAGTGACCGGTTTGAGTTTCGCTCCGTCATCCTTTTGTTGGGGGTTTGTCATCTTGATGGATGTCAAATTGTGCAATAGTGTTTGTCCTATCATCCTTTAGGTAGTAGTGGCTGGTGTGAGTTTCGCTTCGTTATCCTTTTGGTGGGGGTCTATCATCTTGTTGATATCATATTGTACGATAGTGTTTGTCCTATCATCCTTTTGGTGGTAGTGGCCGGTGTGAGTTTCTCTCCGCCATCCTTTTGGTAGTGGGTCTATCATCTAATTGATGTTAGATTGTGCAATAGTGTTTGTCTTATCATCCTTTTGGTGGTAGTGGCCCTTGTGAGTTTCGCTCCGTCATCGTTTTGGTGGGGGGTCTGTCATCTTGCAGATATCATATTGTGTGATAGTGTTTGTGCTATCATCCTTTTGGTGGTAGTGGCCGGTGAGAGTTTCGCTCCGTCATCCTTTTCGTGGGGGGTTTGTCATCTTGATTGATGTCAGATTGTGCGATAGTGTTTGTCCTATCATCCTTTATGTGGTAGTGATCGGTGTGAGCTTCGCTCTGTCATTCTTTTGGTGGGGGGTCTGTCATCTTTCTGATATCATATTGTGAGATAGTGTTTGTGTTATCATCCTTTTGGTGGTAGGGGCCGGTGTGAGTTTCGCTCCGTCATCCTGTTAGTGGGAGGTATGTCATCTTATTGATGTCAGATTGTGTTATAATGTTTGTCCTATCGTCCTTTTGGTGGTAGTGGCCGGTGCGAGTTTCACATTGTCATCCTTTTGGTGGGTGGTTTGTCAAATTGATTGATTTCAGATTGAGTGATAGTGTTTTTCCTATCATCCTTTTGGTGGTAGTGACCGGTGTGAGTTTCGCTACGTCATCCTTTTGGTGGGGGGTCTGTCATCTTGATTAGTGTCAGATTGTGCGATAGTGTTTGTCCTATCATCCTTTAGGTGGTAGTGGCCGGTCTGAGTTTCGCTTTGTCATCCTTTTGGTGGGGGGTCTATCATCTTGCTGATATCATATTGTGTGATAGTGTTTGTCCTATCATCCTTTTGGTGGTAGTGGCCGGTATGTGTTTCGCTCTGCTGTCTTTGGTGGGGGATCTGTCATCTAATTGATGTCAGATTGTGCGATAGTGTTTGTCCTATCATCCTTTTGGTGGTAGTGGCCGGTGTGACTTTCACTCCGTCATCCTTTTGGTGAGGGGCCTGTCATCTTGTTGATGTCAGATTATGCGTTAGTGTTTGTCCTATCATCCTTTTGGTGGTAGTGGCCGGTGTGAGTTTCACTCTGTCATCCTTTTCGTGGGGGGTTTGTCATCTTGATTGATGTCAGATTGTGCGATAGTGTTTGTCCTATCATCCTTTATGTGGTAGTGGTCGGTGTGAGCTTCGCTCTGTCATTCTTTTGGTGGGGGGTCTGTCATCTTTCTGATATCATATTGTGAGATAGTGTTTGTGTTATCATCCTTTTGGTGGTAGCGGCCGATGTGAGTTTCGCTCCGTCATCCTTTTAGTGGGAGGTCTGTCATCTTATTGATGTCAGATTGTGCTATAACATTTGTCCTATCGTCCTTTTGGTGGTAGTGGCCGGTGCTAGTTTCACATCGTCATCCTTTTGGTGGGTGGTTTGTCAACTTGATTGATTTCAGATTGAGCGATAGTGTTTGTCCTATCATCCTTTTGGTGGTAGTGACCGGTGTGAGTTTCGCTACGTCATCCTTTTGGTGGGGGTTTGTCAACTTTATTGATGTCATATTGTGCGATAGTGTTTTACCTATCATCCTTTAGGTGGTAGTGGACGGTGTGAGTTTCGCTCTATCATCCTTTTGGTGTGGGGTTTGTCATCTTGATTGATTTCAGATTGTGCGATAGTGTTTGTCCTATCATCCTTTAGGTGGTAGTGGTCGGTGTGAGCTTCGCTCTGTCATCCTTTTGGTGGGGGTCTGTCATCTTACTGATATCATATTGTGTGATAGTGTTTGTGTTATCATCCTTTTGGTGGTAGTGGCCGGTGTGAGTTTCACTTTGTCATCCTTTTAGTGGGGGGTCTGTCATCTTATTAATGTCAGATTATGCTATAGTGATTGTCCTATTGTCCTTTTGGTGGTAGTGACTGGTGCGAGTTTCGCTCCGTCATCCTTTTAGTGGGGGGTCTGTCATTTTGATTTATGTCTGATTGTGTGATAGTGTTTGTCCTATCATCCTTTTGGTGGTAGTGGCTGGTGGGAGTTTCACTCCGTCATCCTTTTCGTGGGGGGTTTGTCATCTTGATTGATGTCAGATTGTGCGATAGTGTTTGTCCTATCATCCTTTATGTGGTAGTGGTCGGTGTGAGCTTCGCTCTGTCATTCTTTTGGTGGGGGGTGTGTCATCTTTCTGATATCATATTGTGAGATAGTGTTTGTGTTATCATCCTTTTGGTGGTAGGGGCCGGTGTGAGTTTCACTCCGTCATCCTTTTTGTGGGAGGTCTGTCATCTTATTGATGTCAGATTGTGCTATAACGTTTGTCCTATCGTCCTTTTGGTGGTAGTGGCCGGTGCGAGTTTCACATCTTCATCCTTTTGATGGGTGGTTTATCAACTTGATTGATTTCAGATTGAGCGATAGTGTTTGTCCTATCATCCTTTTGGTGGTAGTGACCGGTGTGAGTTTCGCTACGTCATCCTTTTGGTGGGGGTTTGTCAACTTTATTGATGTCATATTGTGCAATAGTGTTTTACCTATCATCCTTTAGGTGGTAGTGGATGGTGTGAGTTTCGCTCTATCATCCTTTTGGTGGAGGGTTTGTCATCTTGATTGATTTCAGATTGTGCGATAGTGTTTGTCCTATCATCCTTTAGGTGGTAGTGGTCGGTGTGAGCTTCGCTCTGTCATCCTTTTGGTGGGGGTATGTCATCTTACTGATATCATATTGTGCGATAGTGTTTGTGTTATCATCCTTTTGGTGGTAGTGGCCGGTGTGAGTTTCACTTTGTCATCCTTTTAGTGGGGGGTCTGTCATCTTATTGATGTCAGATTATGCTATAGTGTTTGTCCTATTGTCCTTTTGGTGGTAGTGACTGGTGCGAGTTTCGCTCCGTCATCCTTTTAGTGGGGGGTATGTCATCTTGATTAATGTCTGATTGTGTGATAGTGTTTGTCCTATCATCCTTTTGATGGTAGTGGCCGGTGGGAGTTTCGCTCCGTCATCCTTTTGGTGGGGGGTCTATCATCTTATCTGATGTCAGATTGTGCGATAATGTTTGTCATATCATCCTTTTGGTGGTAGTGACCAATGTGAGTTTCGCTCCGTCATCCTTTTGGTGAGGGGTCTTTTATTGTAATTTAGGTTAGATTGTGTGATAGTGTTTGTCCAATCATCCTTTTGGTGGTAGTGACCGATGTGAGTTTCGCTCTGTCATCCTTTTGGTGGGGGGTCTGTCATCTTGTTGATGTCAGATTGTGCGATAGTGTTTGTCCTATCATCCTTTTGGTGGTAGTGGCCGATGTGATTTTGCTCCGTCATCCTTTTGGTGGGGGGTCTGTCATCTTATCTAATGTCAGATTGTGCGATAGTGTTTGTCCTATCATCCTTTTGTTGGTAGTGGCCGGTGTGAGTTTCCCTCTGTCATCCTTTTGGTGGGGGGTCTTTTATTGTAATTTAGGTCAGATTGTGTGATAGTGTTTCTCATATCATCCTTTTGGTGGTAGTGGTCGGTGTGAGTTTCACTCTCTCATCCTTTTGGTGGGGGGTCTGTCATCTTGTTGATGTCAGATTGTGCATTAGTGTTTGTCCTATCATCCTTTTCGTGGTAGTGGCCGGTGTGAGTTTCGCTCTATCATCCTTTCTGTGGGGGGTATGACATCGTAAATGATGTTAGATTCTGCGATGGTGTTTGTCCTATCATCATTTTGGTGGTACTAGCCGTTGTGAGTTTCGCTACGTCATCATTTTGGTGGGGGGTTTTTCATCTTGATTGATGTCAGATTGTGCGATAGTGTTTGTCCTATCATTCTTTAGGTGGTAGTGGCCGGTGTGAGTTTCGCTCCGTCATCCTTTTAGTTGGGGGTCTGTCATCTTATTGATGTCAAATTGTGCGATAGTGTTTGTCCTATCATCCTTTTGGTGGTAGTGGCCGGTGTGAGTTTCGTTCTGTCATCCTTTTTGTGGGGGGTCTGTCATCTTGATTGATGTCAGATTGTGCGATAGTGTTGGTCCTATCATCCTTTTGGTGGTAGTGACGGGTGTGAGTTTCGCTTCGTCATCCTTTTGGTGGGTGGTTTGGCATCTTGATTAATGTCAGATTGTGCGATAGTGTTTGTCCTATTATCCTTTAGACCGTAGTGTCTGGTGTGAGTTTCGCTTCGTCATCCTTTTGGTGGGGGTCTATCATCTTGCTGATATCATATTGTGCGATAGTGTTTGTCCTATCATCCTTTTGTCTGTGAAAGTCAACTAACTTCCAATCTACCTTTGACATAGAAGGATGTTTCAAATGACCTTTTGATAAACATGAAAGTTGTTCCTCATGATCTTAGCTTTCCAAAAAGTTATAGAAGTCCTCATTCTGATTTGTGGAGCTCAAGTTATAGGCTTTGCAAGGCAGGGGTATTTTGGGAGAGTGAGATTATAGGCCATTTTCAATTATAGGTCAAAATCTCCAACTTGCACTCTTCTAATGAAGTTTTGTCCAACATGAAAGTTGCTCAAAATGGGATTTTTAGGTCAAACATGTGTTCATGAGACTTTGATTTGGCCTAGAACAAGATTTGGTTCATGGAGGCTTGAAAAAGGGGAATTAAAAGGCACTAAACTTGAAAAATTCAAAATAAATTCTATGTGCTCAAACAAGACCAAGTAAGGACATATTTTGAGTGGAAAAATCACTCTAAACACATTGGAAATATTATATTTTTCATTTGGGGTCTATTTCATGGTGCTTTAGTTTGTTACTTCAAGAATACGCTACATATCCAAAATCATTCATAATGCACAAGCAAGGTCTCCTTTTAATCCAAAATAATTCACAATGGTTCAAACAATGGCAAATTGGTACATATTTTGATTGAAAATGACATTCTAAATACAATGGCATAGTTAGAATTTCAATTTGAGTCATATTTAATGGTCATTTTATGGATTGCTTCAAAAGGAGGTTACATACCCAAAATCATACCATTAAGCTCCAAACCAATTTTCACAAGCCAAAGTCCAAACCTTACCTTGGGATCCAAGCCTAAGGAGTACTTAAGTGATCTACTCCAAACCAAAAAAGAAAGTTCTCACAATTTTCATTTTTCATTTTCGAGAATTCTCTCACTCTCTCAATTCTCTCAATTTCTTCATTCTCCAAACCCTCACCCATAGCTCGTCATCATCGGATCCATTGATTTTTCATTGAAATAAATGGAATCTTGAGCATAAACCTCCACTCATCATCATTATCGGATCAAGTTTTGTAATCAATTTTCGTGCAAATTGAAGCTGGATATTGGAGCGTAAGTTGGAAGCACTTATTCGGAGCAATTCGGATTCGAAGTGTTCGATCTTCATCTTCTTGCAAGAATTATTGTGGATTTTGAAGTTTTCACTTGATCAACGATCACCGGATCAAATCTCCGATCCGTAGGTTGGTTTTCCGATTTAATTTAATCATTTGATTGTTGCATTAAAATTCTGTTTTGTGTGCTGTTTGAATTTAATCCCTAAAAATAGCAAAAATGCTTAGAAAAATATGAGAAAATTCTGGGATGATCCTTATCATGTCTATAATTCTGTTGTGTAATTGGATTTTAGTTTCGTTTAATTTTCAATTTGATTTTGTTTTTCTCCTTTAGTTGGATAATAAAATTCCTAAAACTGCATAGTTTCTTGCCGATTGACCACTTTTGGTGTGTGATTTCTTTAGTGCCTTTAAGCATAGTTTTAGGCTCTGGGTTTTCTACTATAAACCCATAACATGATTAAGCTCCCCTAGAAATAATCATAGAATTTTAGGATTAGCTTTTGTATTTTAGATGGAATTAACAATTAGACTAGTCATAACATGCTTTCAACCTAGTCTTCCCATTTGATTAATGGCAATAATGATTTTTAAATCAAGATAAATTGTTCATTTCTTTTGGATGTTGTTATATACATGATAAACCTCTGTTTGATTGATTGTGTTGATTTAATTTAGAATTTTGAGTTCCTTTTGCATAGGTTTTTCTAGCTTTGTTTTAATTAGGGATTAAGGAGAGCCTTAGTGGTTTGCTTTCTTTCTTCAAATAAATATGGTTGGCTTCACTTGCCTTCCATCCTATCCTATGATGCAAAGTCCTCACATGAAAGCCCATCTCTCCTTTGGAGGGATGTATGGCATGTCATGATGAGTAGAACTTTTGAAGATACTTGTCATGGATGCATGGTTGAGTGCCATGATGGATACCTTTGGTATACATCATGCTTCCCATCATCATACCTTCATCTTGTTGATTCCTGTCCTTGTTGGAGCATTGTTAAAGAATGAAGATGGAGCATTCTATTCCTTACCTTGAAGATGATGTGGACTTGAAGAACTGTTACAGACTGTAGGCGGGATTGCTGTCAGGGAGTGGCTTTGCTGTGAAGCTGTTGATTTGCTTTCTTGACTGTCTGTTTTGCTGGATTGCTTTGATGTATTGATGTGACTTGATTGGATTGTTGTATTAGTAATAGGCTTCATGTAGATGATCATAGGCCTAAGAGCATCCTAAGGGTTGAGCTTCTCCCCTTGCTTGTCTTCATTAGAGGTTGACTGTTTCCCTCTGCTTGCTTTTTACTGTATGGCTTTGCTTGATGGTTTAAGGTCGAGCTTCTCCCTTGCCTGTGTGGTGTGTGGCCTTTATGCCTTGCTTGTTTAGAAGTTGAGCTTGGATCCTTCTGCTTGTGTGATGCATTGCATGCATTTTATTTCCAGCAAGTTGTTTACAATAATCTTTCAGTTCAGTTGATTTTGTTTACTGTTGTTTCCTTTGCCATGTTCCCCTAGGAACTCTGACTTCTCTTGTTCAAGAGAAGTTATGACAGACATTAGGATTCTAACCATGCATGATAACATTAGTTAGTTTCCATTTTAACCACAACCGTAGGACGAACATTGGATGATAACTGTAGGATCGAGTCAGTTTCCCTGTAGAGAGTCTATTTTAAAACACTTAATAATGGTTAACACGTGCTGTGTGTTACGAGCCTTATGCTACTTGAGAAAGAGTTGTGGGAGGGTTACAGTCACATAACTCGAGTGTTTAGTGTGGTATCCTTTGGGTGACATACGACGCATTCACTCTCAAGTCCAAGTCTTTAGTGCAACATGAGTTACAAACAAAACTCAATTCACTTCTTTCCGTAAAAGACTTAAAAAACGAACATTCAAATCCTTTTTGTCCTCTTGGACCCTTAATCAGGAAAACCCTTTTCTTAAATGAAAGTTCTATTAACTTTCTGTTCTATCGCAAAACGGTAATGCCTAAGTCTCCAAAGGTCGAGCTGCAAACACCAACTGCTGGAACTGTCTGTTAACTTTACTTGGATAAAAAACAGCTGAACAAACCTGTGTTCTTCGTAGCCCGAACTACATTTGCTCTGATCTTTCATGCTGTATGAAAGTACGTAGGCACGAGATGCGATATCTCGGCGAACAACCTTCCCCCCTTTTACCCGTAGTTAGGCGAACTACGTTGACTATGATTTCTCGTTCCAGACGGGAATACGTAGGCATAAAGTGCGATACTTTGCCGAGTCGTTTTCTTTTCTTTTCATACCCGACCTCTAGTTAGATAGTTTAAACACACCCTTTTCTGATAAACAACGAGCGTGGATCCCATCGAGTACGATGGACGTGAGGGGTGCTAATACCTTTCCCTTGCGTAACCGACTCCCGAATCCAGACAATGGTTGCGACGACCTTGTCTTATACCTTTTGCGTCAGGTTTTTCCGATCGTTTCCTTTCTCGTTCTGAGGGATAAATAACGAAAGGTGGCGACTCTTCTATCTTGCCGGCCTCGTTTTTCGCAATAGCGACAGCTGGCGACTCTGCTGGGGACTCCAACGGTTCCCTATGCGAGTCAATCCTAGAGCTTGGTTGTTTTTCTTGGGTGTTGTATATATGTGCTTTATCTTTTTGTATTTACTTTCCGCACTATATTATTGTTGTTGTGCCAGGGGTGTTACTTTGAGAGATAAGTCGGACCTGGGCTTGAGAGTGCACACAGACTTAGAAGTGGAGATTAGTGGTAAAGCCTGCATGCTTTGCATGCACCAGCTTGCTACGAAATCCGCGCTCGGACGAGATTCTCTTTGATGCTTCTTGCCTGGCCCTTTGGGCTCGACAAGTTGTCTGACCCGAGGATTGTCGACTATGGGGACCGATCAATTGGGATTCAGCTAAGTGAGGCCGCTTCAAGAGATGATGATGCCACACCTTCTAGGTATCGTATTGTCGCTCTTGAAAGTCTGTGACGCTGATGACCGCATAGGATGCCATACCTCGTCGGCGAATTAAGTCCATACCTGTGAGTGGGATGGGGGTTTGCAGGAAACCATAATCTCCAGATTACCAGGTTCTTCTTTGTCAGTGTGATTGTGGTACAAAGGTTCCTTTTGTGATTGGTATTTTTAAGGCGAAGCTCTGGTTATTTTCAAGCTACAGAACAGTAGGCTTCTGGTTATTATTGCTACAGCACAACACACACTTGATCCCCTGTTTGCATATACATTTGCATTTTCATGTATGCATGTCATTAACATGTATTTGTGTTTCAGGTGGGATTTCCCCTCAGATTCTAGTGTTCTCTTTTTGCCTGACATGGAGTCCCTCAAGAAGACAGTTGCTTACAAGTTGCCTTCTCCTGATATCAGTTCCCTATTGAAGTTGGTTACTCTGGCTAATCAGAAAGTAAGGGCTGAGTTCAGAGAGTCATATGGGAAACTGCTTAGTCTGGTGTGCAAGCCTTATGTATTTGAGTTGAATGGACTTTATGCATTGATGCAGTTCTATGAGCCTCAGTTGAGATGCTTTCTGTTTCCTAACTATGTTTTTGCACCTACTTTGGAGGATTCTCTGCTCTGCTGGGAGTCCGGGTGTTGAACCAGATGCCGTTTGTTCACGATGATGTTGAGCCTGATCTAGCTAAGCTTGCTGAGATTGTCAGTCTGGATGCTTCTGAATTTTCACGGAATTTGGTCAAGCTTAATGGAGCATATGGGTTTCATTTGTCCTTCTTGGTTGATAAGGTTGTTCAGTGTGCGAAAGACGGGTGTTGGATTGTATTCAATGCTATCTTGTTTGTATGCATCTATGGGATCATCTTGTTTCCCAACTTGCCGAATTTTGTGGACTCAGATGCCTTCTTCATTCTCGCTTCAAAAAATCCAGTGCCTACCCTTTTGGGAGACGTCTATCATTCTCTCCACTATAAGAATGAGAAACATAGGGGTAAGAATGTCTCTTGCTGTGTGCCTATATTGTACAGATGGTTCTCCAATCACTTGTCGAAGACAGGACGATTTGTTGATATTGCTAGTACTGTGGAGTGGTCTTCTAGATTATGGGTTTATCTGCTGAGAATATTGTATGGGCTGACTAGAGTATGCTGGGGGCTGACATTATCTATAGTTGTAGTGGTTTTCCAAACGTCTCGCTGATTGGAAGGAAAGGTTGTATCAACTATAACCCTGCTTTGCTTGTGAGACAGTTTGGTTACGCGCTGAATGGTCCTCCTGCTGAAGACGAGATACAGGAATCTCTGTATCTCACAGGCTTATTAGAATCAGACGTCCTGGTTAGGTTGAAGCATGCTTGGGGTAATGTTCACAGAAGAGGAAAGACATTGCTTGGCAAGAGTGACAGTCGAGCTTATAATCCTTATCGGCTCTGGATCTATGAAAGAGTTGAAAAGTCTTTGATGTCGTTTCCTGCTGCAGAACCTTTATATCCTCCAGTGATTGAAGAACCCACTACTGTGGAGATTGAGAAGTACAATAAGCTCTTGGCTGAAAAAGAAGAATTGCGAAAAGCAAACGAAGAGCTAGAGAAAGAAATCTTCCAACTCCGACATGAGAAGACTGAGGCTACCTACGCTTTGAGAAGGCAGATAGAGGTAGTGAACAGGATGGGAACAAAATTGACTGCAGAGATCAATAAGAGAGAGCAACTGGGTCTAGACATGAAGGCTGTTAGTAGTGTGCTAGCTACTAAGAAAGAAAGTTTAGACAAAGTGTATATGCGAATCTCCAAAGGGGAATCATTGTGGAATGCCATGCTTACTAGCCGCAAGGAGCGGGAGGACAAGCTGAAGGTATAGATTTCCAAGTTGAAGACGCAACTTAACGCCAAGGAAGCGAAGATTGCAGAGGAGTCATCGCTTAGGTGGAATTCTGAGCATAAATTGAGCGACATGGTCAAGGAGTTGAAGATTGGCAAGCTGAGGGCGGATTTCAAAAGATGCAAGCTTGACGCATGTTTTGGCCAGGGTACTTGTATAGAGGATGCTAGGAATTTGCAGTCCACTATTGTCCAGCAGAAGTTTCTTATACAGGGACTACTCTCCAAACCAGGCCACCCTGAGATGTTGAGATTGCTAGAGGATTTCTAGGCGTGTCACCCGTCCTGACCGGCTTTGTTGTTTTCCTTTGTACTTTGTTATCTTGCTTGTATTCAACCATCGCCAGGCTTGTTGGTCGAGGTCTTCTCAGTTGTATTTTGTACGCTGCCTATTTGGCTCATTGATTATATATGAGGATTTCTGATTCGATTGCTTGTTTGTATGGGCTCCATTGTCGTTATGGCTTCTTCCTTGAAACTAGAATCGGGGGGGGGGGGGAGGGGGGGGGGAATTAACTTGTTGCATATGTACATGTTTGAATTTGCATATTCATATTGCATTACAGGTACCTTTGAATTGCTTATCTTATGCCTGCATCTCTGTTCAGGTTATTTCAGGATTACCGAACACCGAACTCATCGTTACTCAACCAGAAGCAACTATAAGAAAGTCATGGACCAGATGCAGGCAGAGACGCAGGAGATGCGTGACCGCATGGCTCAGTTTATGCAGGTGATGGAGACAGTGGCTAAGGGCCAAGAACAGCTCCAGACTCTCGTGCAGCCTCTGATTGCACGAGTTGATGGCAACAGTGTGCTACATGGGGGTACGGCTGCTAATCGTCCTCATGGTAAAACTTCTCAGGCTGGTGATGCTATACCAGTGGTCGGTCTTAACATTGGTGAGAACGGTCCCGTGGCTGGTAACGGGAATGCTGGTAATGTGAACAGTAACTTGGTAACCAATGGGAACGTTGTTGGCAATGGTAATGATGGTTTCAACGCTGGTGCTGGGAATACCAGTGTGTCGCTACTGCGAAAATCGGCGCCGTCTATGACAGAAGAGTCGTCACTGTGCGTTATTTATCCCACAAGAGGGAAAGGAAACGCTCAGAGAAAACCTAACGCAAAGAGGGAAAGGAATGGTCGTCGCAACCAAATCCTGGATTCGGGAGTCGGTTACGCAAGGGGAAGGTATTAGCACCTTTCACGTCCGTCGTACTCGACGGGATCCACGCTTGTTTTCTAGTACGAATTGTTATTCTATCTACTCTGCAGGTCAAAGGTTAAAAGGAAAAGAAAATGACTCGGCAAAGTATCACACTTTATGCCTACGTATTCCCGTCTGGAACGAGAAATCAGAGTCAACGTAGTTCGCCTAACTACGGGTTAAGGGGAAGGTTGCTCGCTAGGATACGGCATCCTATGCCTACGTACTTTCATACAGCATGAAAGATCAGAGCAAACGTAGTTCGGGCTACGGAAGACACAAGCTTGTCTGACTGTTTTTTATTACCTTCAAAAAGGGTTTTTTTGATTAAGAGTCCCAGCGGACAAAAATGACACTTTGATGTTTGTTTTGAATCTTTTACGAAAGAAGTGTTTTTTAGTTGGTTTGCAATCTCTGACGCACTAGAGACTATGATTTGAGAGTGACTACGTCGTGTGTCACCCAAAGGGTACCACACTAAGAAGCCAGACTACTAGAAAGAAGCTCTCCAGCAACCCTTTCTCAAATAGCTTAAGGCTCGTAACGTACGACCTCGATTAACCTTATTACTGTATTTTTGAGTTGTTTTGAGATAAGAAGAGAAAGAAGCTCTAAAAAGCCTAGGGTTGAAAAGGGAATAAAAACTAACCTAATGTTGTCATGCATGGATAAGAATCCTAATGTCTGTCATAATTCCCTCCTGCACAGAGGAAATCAGAGATCCTAGGGGATAAACAGAAAATAAAGCAATCAAGTACAGTAAAATGCATGCAATGCAGCAATACAAGCGAGGCAAGGGAATCCCACTCAACCTTGAACCTGGGAAAATAACAGGCAAAGTGAATCAACATTCACTTCAAACCTAGGGGGCAAGCTACACAAGCCAACAAACAATACAGAAAATGAAACCCCAAAGCAGAGGAGGCAGCCCAAGCAGCAGCACCAAACTCCTACAGCCAACAGCAGCTCTGACAGCAACAGTTGGTTAAACAGCAAAAGTTGACAGCAACAACCTTCGTCTTCATGAATAACTCCCATCTTCAAGCTTCCATAAACTTCACTCCCCAATAGACACCATGCTTCAACAAGCTCTCAGCTTAAGCAAGCTCAAACCCCAGCCTGTAAACAGCTTCAACCAGCTCTTAGCTCCTAGCTTCAACAAGCAAACAGAACCCTAACTTCAACAAGCACCTCCAAGGGAGAATCATTCAACAAGATCAGTTTGATATGTTAAACAAGCTTAATGGCTACCAAGGGAAACCACTAAGGCCTTAATATGATAATTGAAAGATATCCTCAAGGTTCTACTCAACCAAAGCATGCTCTACATCCCTACTAAGGAGAGATGGAACTTCTTTGGTAGGACCTTGTGTCATAGGATTGAATAAAGGCACAAGAAGCTCTCTATGTTTGAAAGAAAGAAGCAAAACTACTCTGAGGCTCTTCCTAAAACCCTAGTTTCCTAAGCTCTTGACAAACATTCCACAAGATGAGGGAATCTTCACATCCAAGCTCCTTCAAGCTCCTCAAAGCACCTTCAATTAGTCTTCATGATCACCCAAGCCCCAAAGCAACACCACCCTAATCTAAGGGGAATTATTGAATCAGACTAGCCAAATTAGTTCACCAAAGACACCTAGAAGTTAGTCCTAAAACTAATTCTACTTAAAATACGAAAAAGGATTGTAAACTCCTACAAAAACTACTAAGGGTTCCTAAACCTCTAAAGAATCTCTCATCCAAAAACCAGGGGATTAACCATTCATTAGGACCCTAAACTATGCCCTAATCCTAAAGGTATCATCCTAAAACCCTAATTCTAAACCACCTAATGTTTGATGTTCAAACCAACCTAAAATTATCTCACAAAAATATGAGAAAATTACTATGGGTACATGCATATCTAAGCTAGCTAGTCCAAAAAGAATCAACTCAAAATTCATCACCAATTATTCACAATAAAATCAGCAAAATGGCATACCAAACAAATTAAAAATAAAATCGATTAAAATGCAAAAAATGAAAATAAAATAAAAAATGCATGAATTAACTATTTCTCAATCCTATTAAATTCTACATTTTTTAAGGAGTTAGGGAAAAAAATCTAGCTTAAAAATGATTATTTTCCTATTTATTATGAATTTTAGAAACAAAATGGATTAAAAATAAAAGAAAATCAAATAAAAGAAATTAAAATGCTGAATTAAATGAAGGCCATTAGATCTATTGACTGGTAAGCGAATCCAAGGCTTCAGAACGTGTCCACGCGTGCATCCCAGTCACACACTGACTGGGATTAGTGAAACGGTGCGTTTTGCTCAAAGGGAGGCAAAGCTGAATTCAAATCACAGCCATACGATCTGCGTACTAAGTCTAATCTGGAGACTGTTCCAACGCCTCAGCCTTCATCTTCCCCAATAGCTCAGGTGACCTGAGACATTTCCAGGCGGTGGTCCACGGTGGAAACCACCATCTTCTCCGGTGAGCCAACTTCAAAACCTCACCAATCTTTGCAACCAAATACCCTATTCCACCTAGTTTTTCACCCTGATCATGAATACGACCTCCATTCTAATTAATTCTCACTACAACCTCAAACTCGATGGTAGTTGCAAAAAAAACACAAATCTTGAATCACCTCAAACTCTAAAATTAAAGATCCCATTGTGTACTACACTTCTCCCTGATTAATTCTCAATATTCAACCACCATTAAAGCTTCAAGAACAAGGAGATTGAAGCTCCAACAGAAAATGGCAACACCCTAATTTTGTCTCTAAACCTCCATTTTTCCTACCAGAATCCACCTAGGCACGATCTACAACCTATCGACACCTCCAATTGTGATCAATTTCCTCCAACCTAAGCTATAGAGTGAAAGTTGCATACCTGGTAAAAATGGATGAACAGAGTGAGAAATCCTTCAATTCAGCCTCCAATTCCTTCCAGAATCACTCAATAACACTTCCTCAAGCTTCTGAAACAGATGATTTGCCTTGAATCCTCACCAATCTTCAAACCCAATTTCTGTTGCAGATGAAGAAATTCCAATGGCTCCTTCTTGTTTCTGGGTCAATCCTTCCCAAAAAACCAACTGAATCAGTTATACATCTTATATAGAGTGTGTTAGATCAATCTAGAAAGTTCTGGAATGGCTCAAATGAGATTTTGAAAATCTCTTGCACCATGAGAAATTTGAATATCACAGTCAGGTTCTGGCCAGTTCAGTAGTTTGCTTTCACTTGAATTTCTCCTCAGATGATAATTAGAATTGATTGGAAATGGTATTTGCCTTGTAGCTGATCTTATGAGGTGTTTTGCATATGTTGCTTACACATGAAGTTACCAAATGCAACCATGTGAAAATGACCTCAATCGCCAAAAGTGACAATGCCATCATCTTTGAAATGTTAATTCTGATCAAAATGATATGCCACATGACTTGTTTTGTCCATGAAATCAAGAAATCTCATTTTGGCCTTTTTAAATGACTTTAAATTCTTCATTAACAAACCACTTCAAACCAACTTCTCATACAAGCCAATTCAAACCCTCCTTGACGCTTGGACAAGGTTAAAACCCTATTTTGAGCAACTTTCTAGTTGAACAATTTTTCATTTGAGGAGTGGAAGATGGAGATTTTGGCACATGCTTGAAAATGACCTATAATCACAAATGCCCAAAATACCCCTGGATTGCCAAGATCATAACTTGAGTTCCACAAATACCCTTGAGGACTTCTAGTACTCTATGGAAAGCTAAGATCAAGAGATACAACTCGTATGTTGGCCAAGAATCCATTTGAAAACTCCTTGAGGGGCAAAAGTTGCTTGGAAGTCAAGTGACTTTCACAGATGAATTTTAGTGTCCTCTAGTCACCTGTAATTTGCAAAGACCATAACTTGATTTCTACAAATCTTCTTGAAGACTTCTAGTACTTAAATTAAAGGTATTAAGAATCTCTACAAGTTTCATGCTGGCCAAAGATCCATTTGAAACTTGTATTTTGACTTATGTGGCTTTGAAGTTAGGCACTAAACAGGGGATTTTACACTGAAACCCTAATTTAGCAACTTCCCACATTCTTGATCTTCCTTTGCTTAACCTTGGCACAACACCACACATGTATCAACATACCAATTCATGAATCCCATAACCTTAAGGTAGGCTTTGATGCCCTCCAACTGCTTAATTGACCTAGGGTTGACCAGATGAAACCCTAGTTGACTGCCCCTCAACTGTGGCTCTTGTACTTGAATCAATGACTTACCTCAGCTTCAATAAGGCCCTCTAGACATCCCCTGAGATCCATACACACCTCACATCCACATTCCATGCTTCTCATCCCACTGATGATTCTCAACATTCCTTAAGATAGGAGCAAAACCCACCTGTAGGCACTCAAACTTCTCAAGAATTCAAATCCTTTCTTGATGGCCTGGATGACTTCTCACCTTGGATAACACACCTTGCTAGGCTATTCTCTTGATAGACACCTTGATCCCTTATTGGATGCATGCTATGCTATGATATGCCAATGATTGAACTATATGAATGATGTAACTATGCAAATGAAATGCAATGAAACATAAATCAGGCAAGAAAAAGTTGAGCAAATTTTGGGATACAACAGCTGCCCCTATTCAAGCGGCTTGGACCCGACTGGGTGAAGAGCGAACGACCTTCACACAATCAAGGTGCGAGGCGGTTGAATACCAAGAAACCCATAAATTTGCCAACCACGGAAATAAACTGCACAACTGCTCGGGGAACGACATCCACCAACTGAATCTGGTTGTTACGGCAACAACTGATCCAACGTCTGATAATAATTCTGATTTCAACTTCAACCACCTATGTAATGCCACAGGTACTGAACAATTTTCACAAAACACCTCCGTCCACAACTGGACTGACCTTACCAACACAAGAAGAGAGACAAATTCGTCAACACGAATATAGATTCTGTCATCACAGGAGTAACCTTATCCACATCTGGACCCAAATTTCGTCGAATCACGAATAAACACAAATCTGTCCACGTCAGGACTCCCATTACGGAAAAGTCCCGGCGCTTTCGCTGGGGAAACATTTTTGTCTAAACACAGGAACTCCATCCGCCTATCCATACAGGAAAATCATCTGCCTAAACACAAGAAACTTCATCCACCTATCCATACGGGAAAATCATCTGCCTAAACACAGGAAACTTCATCCGTCTATCCATATGGGAAAATCATCTGCCTAAACACAGGAAACTTCATCCGCCTATCCATACGGGAAAATCATCTGCCTAAACACAGGAAACTTCATCCGCCTATCCATACGGGAAAATCATTTGCCTAAACACAGGAAACTTCATCCGCCTATCCATACGGGAAAATCATTTGCCTAAACACAGGAAACTTCATCCGCCTATCCATACGGGAAAATCATCTCCCTAAACACAGGAAACTTCATCCGCCTATCCATACGGGAAAATCATCTGCCTAAACACAGGAAACTTCATCCGCCTATCCATACGGGAAAATCATCTGCCTAAGCACAGGAAACTTCATCCGCTTTCCATAAGGGAAAATCATCTGCCTAAACACAGGAAACTTCATCCGCCTATCCATACGAGAAAATCATCTTCCTAAACACAGGAAACTTCATCCGCCTATCCATACGGAAAAATCATCTGCCTAAACACAGGAAACTTCATCCGCCTATCCATACGGGAAAATCATCTGCCTAAACACAGGAAACTTCATCCGCCTATCCATACGGGAAAATCATCTGCCTAAACACAGGAAACTTCATCCGCCTATACATACGGGAAAATCATCTGCCTAAACACAGGAAACTTCATCCGCCTATCCATACGGGAAAATCATCTGCCTAAACACAGGAAACTTCATCCGCCTATCCATACTGGAAAATCATCTGCCTAAACACAGGAAACTTCATCTGCCTATCCATACGGGAAAATCATTTGCCTAAACACAGGAAACTTCATCCGCCTATCCATACGGAAAAATCATCTGCCTAAACACAGGAAACTTCATCCGCCTATCCATACGGGAAAATCATCTGCCTAAACACAGGAAACTTCATCCGCCTATCCATAGGGGTAAATCATCTGCCTAAACACAGGAAACTTCATCCGCCTATCCATACGGGAAAATCATCTGCCTAAACACAGGAAACTTCATCCGCCTATCCTTACGGGAAAATCATTTGCCTAAACACAGGAAACTTCATCCGCCTATCCATATGGGAAAATCATCTGCCTAAACACAGGAAACATCATCCGCCTATCCATACGGGAAAATCATCTACCTAAACACAGGAAACTTCATCCGCCTATCCATACGGGAAAATCATCTGCCTAAACACAGGAAACTTCATCCGCCTATCCATACGGGAAAATCATCTGCCTAAACACAGGAAACTTCATCCGCCTATCCATACGGGAAAATCATCTGCCTAAACACAAGAAACTTCATCCGCCTATCCATACGGGAAAATCATCTGCCTAAGCAGAGGAAACTTCATCCGCCTTTCCATACGGGAAAATCATCTGCCTAAACACAGGAAACTTCATCCGCCTATCCATACGGGAAAATCATCTGCCTAAACACAGGAAACTTCATCCGCCTATCCATACGGAAAAATCATCTGCCTAAACTCAGGAAACTTCATCCGCCTATCCATACGAGAAAATCATCTTCCTAAACACAGGAAACTTCATCCGCCTATCCATACGGGAAAATCATCTGCCTAAACACAGGAAACTTCATCCGCCTATCCTTACGGGAAAATCATTTGCCTAAACACAGGAAACTTCATCCGCCTATCCATACGGGAAAATCATCTGCCTAAACACAGGAAACTTCATCCGCCTATCCATACGGGAAAATCATCTGCCTAAACACAGGAAACTTCATCCGCCTATCCATACGGGAAAATCATCTGCCTAAACACAGGAAACTTCATCCGCCTATCCATACGGGAAAATCATCTTCCTAAACACAGGAATCTTCATCTGCCTATCCATACGGGAAAATCATCTGCCTAAACACAGGAAACTTCATCCGCCTATCCATACGGGAAAATCATCTCCATTGGTCCCAACCCACAAAACCTTTTAGCGCTGACGTGACAACGACTTTGAGGAGGACTCTACTAGGGATAATATTTCGTCAACACGAAGAAATCATGGCGGCTTCACTAGGGATAGAACTCTTCCACCCAATAGGAATTCAATTCTGTCAATCATACTTGACAATAACTCCGCCTTATCTTTGCAGTAGACAAACCCACTGGGGATGCTCTGCAATTAACTGCCAGGCACCTATTTCGACAACAGGCGACAACTCCTGAAATTTTGATTATGAAACCCTGTGACGCTGACGGAACAGCAAACTTGAAGAAAATACTCCGATAGCCGGATAAGAGAAACTTCAACAAGCAACTCTGTGGGGAAAAATCTGGCAACAACTCCAAAGCCTACTTATGAAGCCATTCAATGCGGACAAAACTTTCGGACAACGACTCCAAAGTCTAATCAGGAAGATGTGGTAATGCTGAAGAACTCCAAAGTCTAATTACGAAGTCGTTTGATGTTGACGACAACTCCAAGGTATAATTATGAAGCAGCGTGATGCTGACGTAACATCCGCTAGAGAAAACTCTGTTGGGGAATTGCTAATAACGACCCCAAAGTCTAATTAGGAAGCCGTGTAACGCTGACGTAACAGCCACTCGAAGGAAACTACGCCGACCTTCAAAGTCAAATCATGAAGTTCGCAATGCTGACATAACAGCTACGCGAGGAAAACCCGCTAGGGAACTCCTAACAACAACTCCAAAGTCTAGTTATGAGGTTGTTTAACATTGACGAACTCTAAGGTCGAATTATGAAGTCGTATAAACTGATAATAACTCCAAGGTCTAATTATGAAGCCGGAGAATGCTGACATAACAAAGTTTAATTATGAAGCCATAACAGCAAACTGGGGGGAACTCTGCCAGGGAAATTCTGGCGTCAACTGCCAGACATTCAACTTGATGACGAGTAATGACTTCAGATGTCTAATCCCTGAAATCTTTTCTTAAAATGCTGACGTGACAGCAACCCAAGGGAACACTCCACTGGAGAATTTTTGACAACAACTCCAAAGTCCAATTGTGAAGCCGCGTAAAGAACACTCCGCTGGGGCAGAAGAGAAACACATCCCATATCTCATGCCGCAAATCCGGATATCTGAAACCAATCCTGAACAAGAATTCCAATTACCTGCAGGGAAGACCACCTGAAAACAAAGAGGTAACCAACCTGACTTATGTTTCAGTATGCACATGTTTGAAGATGGCGTAATGCTCCGTACGTCACGGAAATGCTACGCATTGGAGTAGATGCAAATGTGACGATATATGCAAATGCAAATGCAGGCTCAAGCTACCGGGGCCACTCTGATAATGATGTCTCAACAACATGAATGTCGAGGATAACGCCAACTCCGCCGGGGAGAACAAGTATCACAAAGTATTCTGGCGAAATAAACACCAGAAACACAACCAACTCTGCCGAGGAGCGATTAAACATCAATTTCCCCTAGGAGGAAAGAACAAACCACCCTGCTGGTGAACCAACTCATCTGGGGGAAAACACGACACTTCTAGGAAAAGAACACTATTTGGGCACAGTTTACAAACTCGGAGCCTCAGACTCTGCTGAGGATCAACATCCTGTCAATGGCATGACGACCTGTGGGGAGAAGGGAAACCGTCCTCCGGGTATAATCCTTCTGAGCCAGCAACTTGGTTAAACTCTGCGGGAACCTCCCATGCTGGGGAATGATCCTACACATATCCGACTCACTGGGGACAATCCTATGGACGGCTCTCCATGAGGACACTCTCCTGGGGAAAATAATTCCCTCCTTTGGGAAGGGATGGATGTCATTTCAAATCTCGGGGAATAAGCTGCGACTAGCTGAGGAATGAAATCAACTGGAGTCCGGTCTTACGTCAAGCGACCTTGGTTGGGGAACACAATTCCTGACCGTTTGCTCCAAAGGTAAGAACCCTGCACAACACAAACGAAACAAAACAGGCCTATACAACAGAATCTATCCGGGTTATCATCCGTGACATTACTTCAGTCAATTCGAAGTTTTAGCAATTATTGGCAAGGGCCAGCAAGATTATGCAAGTGCGAGTTTATCACAAACATCGGTGTCTTTCACAAACAAAACAGTAAAGAACAAGCATCAAGTACTGAATAACATGTTTTATTGATAACGGGCCTCTGAATAGGCAAAGTTTTGTACACTGGATGCAACTCCTGAAAAGAGGAAGTTACGCACAAACACACATACATATATGCACAAGAAGCATAAATAAAATACAAAACAATATTTGTATACATGTCGGCGACGTGGTACAGACAAACACCATGAGCTGATCCTCCTATGACTCGCCTGACTCTGCGCTTTCCCGGTACTCGATCTTCGGAAGAGATTGTTTTTTTGGATAGACGGCCCTCCAGGTACTCCCAAACCATTAAGCAATGCTGTATCAAATCCGGACCGCAGTCATTTGCTTTTTCAATCCCTAACTTTTGCGTGAACCGCCCTTTGCAGGTTTTCAATTCACCGGGATACCCTTTTTTGCCGAAGTCGCCCTTTTCAGGTTTTCGACTTCGCGGGTGTACATTTTTTCAATTTTATCCCTAATTTTTGCCCGAACCTTTATTCATTTTTTATGGTTCGCCGGGATGCCCCATTTTTGCCTGGACTCTCTTTTTACTGTCCAGCGGGTCATTTTCAAGCAAAGTATTTTTTAACTGCGTCCGAATTCACAGGGGACGTAAAGTCTTCACCATCTATGGTGGATAGTAACAAAGCTCCTCCAGAGAAGACTTTTCTGACAACGTACGGACCTTCGTAATTAGGAGTCCACTTGCCCCTGTGATCTGTTTGTGGTGGGAGAATCTTTTTCAAAACAAGATCGCCCGTCTGAAAGCTTCGGGGGCACACCTTCTTGTCGTAAGCTTTCTTCATCCGGCTCTGATATAACCGACCGTATGCTAAAGAAGCCAGCCTCTTCTCATCCATTAAGCTTAGCTGATTCGGTCTATCTTTAACCCATTCTGCCTCGTCAAGTTGGACATCACGTAAAACCCTCAGGGAAGGAATCTCGACCTCCAACGGTAACACTGCCTCCATCCCGTATACCAATGAAAAAGGGGTTGCCCCGGTTGATGTGCGTACCGTCGTACGATAACCGTGCAAAGCGAAAGGTAGCATCTCATGCCAGTCCTTATATGTCACAACCATCTTCTGAACAATCTTCTTTATGTTCTTATTGGCCGCTTCGACAGTGCCATTCATCTTGGGCCGGTAAGAAGAAGAGTTGTGGTGCTCAATCATAAAATTCTGACACAGCTCTTCCATCATTTTATTATTCAAATTTGAACCGTTGTCGGTGATAATCCGCTCAGGGATTCCATATCTGCAGATAATATCTCGTTTGATAAATCTGGCTACCACTTGTTTGGTCACATTGGCATATGATGCTGCTTCCACCCACTTGGTGAAGTAATCAATTGCCACCAAAATGAACTGGTGTCCGTTCGATGTTGTAGGCTCAATCTTGCCAATCATATCAATCCCCCACATCGAGAAAGGCCACGGTGATGACATCACATTCAGAGGACTTGGAGGCACATGGATCTTGTCCGCATAAATCTAGCATTTATGACACCTTTTTGCAAACTTGAAACAGTCTGTTTCCATAGTTAGCCAATAATAACCTGCCCGCAGCAGTTTTCTCGTCATAGCATGCCCACCAGCATGTGTACCAAATGTACCCTCATGTATCTCTTCCATGAGCAACATCGCCTCTTTCTCATCTACACAGCGTAGCAACACCAAGTCGTGGTTTCTTTTGTACAGGACACCGTCAGGATTCAGATAGAAATTGCCAGCCAATCTCCTGAGAGTCTTCTGATATCGACTGGATGCCCCAGCCGGATACTCCTTATTCTTCAAGAAATTCTAGATGTCAAAGTACCAGGGTTTACCATCGGGAGCCTCGTCAATGGCAAATATGAATGCAGGCCTATCGAGCCGAGAGATAATAATTCGTGGAGCCTCGTTCTAGAAGTTAACTTTATACATTGAAGACAAGGTCGCCAGGGCGTCATCCATTTGATTTTCTGCTCGTGGCACGTGATGCAATTCCACCTTGTCAAAGAAAGGCAACAATCTCCTTGCATAATTCATATATGGTATCAAATTGGGCTGACGTGTCTCCCATTCTCCTTTAATCTGATTCACCACTAGAGCTGAGTCTCCGTATACATCCAGATGCTTGATTCGCAAATCAATGGCTTCTTCCAGACCCATGATGCAATCCTCATATTCCGCCTCATTATTGGTAATAGGAAAGGTCAATCGGGTAGTGAAGGGGAAGTGCGACCCCTGAGGAGTGGTGATAATTGCACCTATTCCGCTACCATAGGAATTTACGGCTCCGTCAAATATCAACTGCCATTTGGAACCCAACTCTGGTCCTTCGTCCGGCAACGGTTCTTCACAATATTTCATCTTCAGGTACATGATATCCTCATCAGGAAAATCAAACCTCATCGATTGATAATCTTCAACAGGCTGCTCCGCAAGGTACTCTGACAGAACGCTACCTTTAATAGCCTTTTGCGAGACATATTGGATATCGTATTCGGTTAACACCATCTGCCATCGGGCAATTCTTCCGGAGAGTGCTTGCTTCTCAAACACGTATTTGATTGGATCCATCTTTGAAATTGGCATGGTTGTATGATTCAGCATGTATTGCCTCAAACGTTTGGCGGCCCAGGCTAGCACGCAACACGTCTTCTCGAGCATTGAGTATCTGGACTCACAGTCGGTAAATTTCTTACTCAAATAGTATATCGCATGCTCTTTACGTCCGGTCTCGTCGTGTTGACCGAGAACACAACCCATACTTTCCTCAAGAACCGTCAAATACATAATCAAAGGTCTACCGACCACTGGGGGTATCAAAACAGGAGGTTCCTGCAAGTATTCTTTTATCTTGTCGAACGCCTTTTGACAATTTTCATTCCAGGTCAACACTTGATCCTTTTTCAACAACTTGAATAATGGCTCTCATGTCGCAGTTAGGTGAGATATGAACCGAGCGATGTAGTTCAACCTCCCTAAAAACCCACGCACTTCTTTTTCTATTTTAGGCATCGGCATTTCTTGTATTGCTTTTATTTTTGCAGGATCAACCTCTATTCCCTTTTCGCTCACAATAAACCTCAGCAGCTTACCCGATCTCAACCCAAAGGTGCACTTGTTAGGGTTCAGTCTCAACCTGAACTTCCTAAGTCTTTTGAACAGTTTCAACAGATTAACCAAATGCTCCTCCTCTGTCTGGGATTTGGCAATCATATCATCAACATAAACCTCGATCTCTTTGTGCATCATGTCATGAAAGAGAGTCTTCATAGCACGTTGATATGTTGCCCCAGTGTTATTCAGTCCGAAAGGCATCACTTTGTAACAAAATGTTCCCCAAGGAGTAATGAAGGTGGTCTTCTCCATGTCTTCTGGCGCCATTTTGATCTGATTATAGCCTGAGAAGCCGTCCATGAAAGAGAATACAGAGAACTGAGTAGTGTTATCAACCAGCACATCAATGTGAGGAAGTGGAAAGTCGTCTTTCGGGCTCGCCCTATTCAAATCACGGTAGTCTACACACATTCGCACTTTACCGTCTTTCTTCGGCACTGGTACTATATTAGCGACCCAGGACGGATAAGTTGTAACAGCTAGGAAACCAGCATCCCACTGTTTTTGCACCTCCTCCTTGATTTTCACAGCCATGTCTGGCCTGGTTCTTCTAAGTTTCTGCTTAACAGGTGGACATTCCTCTCGCAGCGGCAGACGGTGCACAACCATGTCCGTATCTAACCCCGGCATATCCTCGTACGACCAAGCAAATATATCACCATACTCTCGCAGCATCTCAATCATCCTTTGCTTGATGTCACTCTGCAGCGTAGCCCCTATACGGATATTTCTCACAACTTCTTATAACCCCAAGTTGATGATCTCAATTTCCTCCTGATGAGGCAGAATGATTCTCTCTTCCTGTTTCAGCAAACGAGTCAGCTCCTCTGGCAGGTTGCTATGCTCAACAATCTCTTCCTCGGCTTGGAATACCGGGTGCTCGAAGTCGAAACGAGTCATAGGCGGTTCGTAGAAGATGTCATCTGAAATATTAGTCCTGCAAAGGAAATGGTTAAACGCTTCAACACGCAAGCAAAGCAAATTACCACGTTGCCATTTATTGTTAAAGTAAAAACAAGAAAGACAGGGATCGCAATATTTGAATATGAAAAATACCTTTATTTCAGGATTAAACAGTGCAATATACATAATCAAGTAGCCCTAAGGTAAAATCATTATGCCCCGGGTAGGACATAGGATTATACAACAATTGATAAAACAAATCATTACTGTTTAAAAGTCAATGGACAGTTTCCCGGATGGACCAATTGCAGAGACTCTGTCCTAGCACGCTTAGCTTGATCCACGCGTCCATACCGCAGTCGCTATCCCCATCCTCAGCATTGGAAATAGCGTTGATAGTCTCAAAGCGCACCCCGCTTGGCGTAATCGTGACCGGTCCCTTGAACCTGGGCGCTCCTGAAGATGACGCTGACGACGTCGGTCGATACCCGAGCCCAAACTTGTCATTCTTCATGGGAATCTCCAGAACCTACCCCCAGCCTTTAGTCTCACAAGTCTGCACTAAAGCCCGAGCCTCTTTGTAAGATGACACTGCCACGTCTGACATTTTGCTGGAACCCTGAGCTTTGTCTTTAATCCGCAACCCCTCGAAGGCTTGACAAGGTGTCTCGTGTATTTCTCCGTCGACCTCCACAGATCTGAATGATGACAGGTGACTGACCAAAATATCCTCCTCCCCGCAAACGGTAACAACACTATCACCCACCATATACTTCAACTTCTGTTGCAATGTGGATGTTACGACCCCTGCAGCGTGGATCCATGGTCGTCCAAGAAGGCAGCTATAAGTTGGATGGATATCCATGATGTAGAACTCGGTATCAAAAATTTTTGTCCCCACCTGGAGCGGTAATGTTATTGACCCAAACACTGACCTTTTCGTCCCGTCAAACGCCCTCACAACCAAATCGTCGGGCGTGCAAATAATTCCCCGTATGTCCAATTTCATCATGGCTTTCTTTGGCAATATGTTCAACGACGATCCGTGCAAATGTATGAGTGTCACTCCCCAATGTGTCACTCCCCAATTCTAGTGCTAGTATGTCCAATGTGTCACTCCCCAATTCTAGTGCTAATGTGTCAGTGTGGTGACAGTGACAGCAATACAAAGTTCGGAGCTGAATCATAGAAAACACCTCATACATTGCAGAGAAACCCATCAAGTCAGGAATACAATATCAATGAGCGTACAATAAGAAGGCATGACCTCAACCAACAATCCTGGTGATGGCCAGCACAATGCAAATAAAGCATACACATCAATACATGAAATAGTCAAGTGCGACCATACGCCTGGTACTCCTCTAATAACCTCTTAGTCTCGGGATGATTTGGTTGGGTAAGCAAACCCTCAACAAGTAGATCTCTTCGCTTGAGCACATGTCATAAATCACCAGCAGATTCCTCCCGTGCCCCTTCTCCGAAGCGATCCTCTAGCTTCCGTTTCTGAGACACAGCCTCCTTCTTGCACTCGATGGCTTTGTTCAATGAATTCTGAAGACTATATCTTGCCATCACCTCCTCTTCATGCTTCTTCTTGCTAAACTTCAACTGATCTTCGAGTTCAGAAATTCGCTGCTTCAATTTGTCTTCCCTCTTTTTGTTGTTGGTTAGCGTAGCATTCCACGTTTTGTTGCAAGAAGAGATTTCCCGGTGGGCGGCATCGAGTGCCTTCTTCTTGGACTCTAACATATCATGAGAGCTTCTGAATTCTTTTCCCAGGCGTTCACGTTTCTTTTTCTCTTCGGTCAGTTCAGCCCCTAGCCTGTTTACCAACTCAGTCTGCTGTTGGAAGGAATGCACAACTTTGTTCTTCTCACTTCGCATCTGAGCCAGTTCCTTCTCTAACTCTTCATTGATCTTTATCAAGTCCTCTTTTTCTTTCACAACCCGCTCATAGACCTCAACATCTACAGTAGTTGGTTCCTCCACTGGAATGGGAACAGGACGTGATACTGCTGGAAAAGGCATCTGTACCTGTCTTACCCTCTCCTGAATCCACACCTTGTATGGCGCATAGGCTTGATAATCATTCTTGCCTAGCAATGGTTTCCCTTTTCTGCAGATATGATTCCAAGCGTGCTGAAGCTTGGCCAATAGTTCCCCACTTAGTTCACCTGTGAAATACAGAGATTTCGGTATTTCTTCCTCCTTTGGCGGGCTTTTCAAGGCATAACCGAATTGCCTGATCAATAGTGATGGATTGTAATTAATGCACCCTTTCCTCCCAATCAGAGGAACATTAGGATATTCGGCGCAGCTGTAGATAATCTCAGATCCCAATAAAGCTCTGTCGAACCAGACAACATCTCCTGCAGAAAGTCCCATCAGATGCTCAGACCAATCCACCGTAGCTGCAGACTCAGCAAAGATACCCTTCTTGGGCAGATGACTCTCAAACCACATATACATCAAGGGTACACAACAAGAGACGTTCTTGCCCCTCCTATTCTCATTCTTATAATGCAGTGAGTGATAGAAGTCTCCAATCAGGGTGGGTACAGGATTGCTTGAAGCAAAGATATAGAATGCATCCAAATCAACGAAGTCAGGCATATTAGGGAACAGCACAACGCCATAGATACACAAAGCAAGGATAGCATTAAACACAACCCAACAACCACTCTTGGCGTACTCTTGTGCTTTCCCAACTAAGAACTTGAGAGGAAAACCAGAAACTCCATTTCATGAGGTCAACAGCAGTTCTGAGGGGTGTAAGTGCAAAGCAACAACCAAATCCTCCCGTTTGGGCTCAGCACCCATATGAATGAAGGGCACCTTGTTCTGAATAGTCAACTCCAAGATCTCAGCATATTCTTCCATGGTCGGAGCCAGAATGAAGTCAGGGAAAGTAAAACACCTCAGCGGGGGATCATAGAACTGCATCAGTGCGTACAATCCGTTACGCTCATGCATGGATGGTTTATAAACCAGCCTGAGTAGTTTCCCATAACTCTTCCTGAAGCTTCTCTTCACCTCATCATCAGCTAGAGATATCAAACCAAGTAGCGAAGAAACATCGGGAGTAGGCAACTTGTACGCGACAGTCTTCTTCAAAGTACTCATAATAACAGATGGGAGTCCGGAGCACTAGAATCGGGAAGTATGAAAATGCACCTGCAGCACAGACACACGTTAATGATATGCACATGATGATGCAAACAATGCAATATGCAAGCAATGCAACAAGGGATCACGTGCCCCTGGCTGAGAAATTCAATCCACAACACTGGCCTCAAATAGATCCTTAAACTGCTCAGACCAACCACAATGCTCCCACCTGGTCTCTGACAGACCCAATAATACCGTCCTCAAATACCACTGAATCTCAATCAAGAAAATTGGTAATCTGGAAGTCAAGTTACCTGCATGCCCCAACCCCTCTCACAGGTAGGTGTCCTAATAACTGACACAAGGTACGACATCCTATGCGGTCGTCGGCGTCACAGACTTTCAAGACGGATGATACGATACCCAGAAGGTGTGGCATCATCATGTCCTGAAGAGGTCTCACTTAGCCAACTTCCAAATGATCGGTCCCCAGAGTCGACAATCCAACTAACCAACAACCCCCTCAACCCAAAGGGTTGAAAAAGAAGTCAACCAGAAGAACCTCGTCCGAGCGTGGATTTCATGAGACACTGGTACATGCAAAGCATGCACGCGCCCACTAATTTCCACTCTAATTCTAGGTGCACTCAAGCCCAGGTTCGGCTTATCTCTCAATCATAGAACCCCCTCATACCCACAGCAATAATAACATAAATATACTGCTGAATGTAAAATACAGAAAACGTAAATCCATACAAAATCCTCGACGGGATAACAAGCGCTAGGATTGACTCGCGTAGGGAACCGTTGGAGTCCCAGCAGAGTCGCCAGCTGTCGCTACTGCAAAAATTGGCGCCGGCTGAACAGAAGAGTCGCCACCGTGCGTTATTTATCCCAACGGAGGGAAAGGAAACGCCCAGAGTAAACCTACCGCAAAGACGGGAAAGGAATGGTCATCGCAACCAAATCCTGGATTCGGGAGTCGGTTACGCAAGGGGAAGGTATTAGCACCCCTCACGTCCTTCGTACTTGACGGGATCCACGCTTGTTTTCTAGTACGGATTGTTATTCTATCTATTCTACAGGTCTGGGGTTAAAAGAAAATAAAATGACTCGGCAAAGTATCGCACTTTATGCCTACGTATTCCCGTCTGGAACGAGAAATCAGAGTCAACGTAGTTCGCCTACCTACGGGAAAGGAGGGGAAGGTTGCTCGCTAGGATATCGCATCTTATGCCTACGTACTTTCATACAGCATGAAAGATCAGAGCAAACGTAGTTCGGGCCACGTACGACACAAGTTTGTCTTGATTGTTTTTATCCTTCTGAAAAAGGTTTTCTCCTGATTACGCGTCCAAGCGGACAAAAATGACTCTTTGATTGGTTTACAGTCTTTTACGCAAGAACTGTTTTTCATTGATGTTTAACCTTTTATTGTATTTTTCAGATTGTTTTGAGGTAGGGGAGAGACAGCAACTCTAAAACCTATGGTTGAAAAGGGAATCAAAATCTACCCTAATGTTGTCATGCATGGATGAGAACCTAATGTCTGTCATATTTTTCTCTTGCATAGAGAGAAACAGAGATCCTAAGGGGATAAACGGAAAAGAAACAGCATATATACAGTAAAGCAGTAAAATGCATGAATGCAGCAGTACAAGCGAGGCAAGGGAGTCTCACTCAACCTCGAACCTAGAAAACAATAGGCAAAGTGAAATGGCTTCACTTCAAACCTGAGGGGAAAATTAACAAACAATACAGTCAAGAAACTCAAACAATACATCAACAGCTCTAAACAGCACCAACAACTCTAAACAGCAAAACCTGACAGCACAAGCTCCTTCTTCTATCAGTCTTCAAGGAAATGAACTTTATCCTCAATCTTCAAGGGCTTCTTCAAAGCAAGCTCTCCAGCAGAGAAATGATGACAAGAGGATTTAGAATGTTAAACAGTCTGCTGAGCACCAAAGATAGCCTACAGAAAGTTAACATAATACAGACTGTTTCTCTCAAAGTTCTATCTCCTAGATACAGTCACTAATCCTTCCAAAGGAGGGATGTGAGTATTAAGGAGAGACTTTTAATCATTGAGAAGAATGGAGGCAAAAGAAACCATCCATGTTTATGAAGAAGATTTCTATTCTAAGGCTCTACCTATGCCCTATGTCCTAGGTCTTCAAACAACTTCAAGCAAGCCAAGCATCTTCATCAAGCTTTGATCTTCAGCTTCAACTTTGTCTTCAATATGCTCCATCATCATGCTCTTCAAACCAAGCCCACACCCCAAGCAAAGCCCAATAAGCCCACACAAACAATATAAACCCCAAAAGGGCACACCATACAATCAAACAAATTACAAAATATACTAAAAATATTAATATAGTAGGGAAAATTCTAATATTATTTCTAGGGGATCTACTATACCTACCCTTAATACCCTATATGCCCCAGGTCCTAATTCAATCTAAAAACCCAAAAGAAATTGTTTTAATGCACCTAAGTTGTGTATAAACCCTAATCTGATCGCCTAAATTTCTCTAATTAAAACTACCTAAAAAATAATCCTAAAAAAATATGGAATAAAATCCAGGGGTACCTAATATGTATATCTAATTGCCCTAAAAAGATTGACCTAAAAATATTAAGGGGACTACCTAAAATAAAATCTACAAAATCAAGTACAAACTATATTCAATAAGAAACAATTAAAAGTAAAATATTCACAAAAATAAAGAAAATGCCTAAACCAACATTTTTATTTAATCACAATTTTCTTGAAACAATTATTAACATGTAGCAAAAATTCCCACATTAAAATGACCATTTTTCAATTTTATATGAATTTTCAAAGTTGTCAAATAAAATGAATAAAATGAATTAAAAGAAACATGATCAGGGGTGCAGAAAGTAACTACGCCTAGTTCAAAGTTCCATGGGCCAAAAAATCATGGGCGCGTATAGCAATTGTGCTAAGCCCAATACCAGCATAAAATTCAATTCAGAAATCATTAAGAAATAAAAAAACGCGCGGTGTGGATAGTATCTAAAACTAGTGTAATATGAGATGGGCCCTAAACTGGAGGTGTACTTATCAATAATCAACTCAAGCCCACAGTTCCAACTTAAATGAAACGACCGCGTATGGCTCTTCAGTAAAACCTTCACCAAAATGAATTGCAATCTCCTCCACACGATCCCTATTGGAGTCAAAAGTCAGCAATGATCTAACGGATGAAAACCTGTCTTCCCCATTCAAACATAATTGGAGCCAAAACTCCATTGATGAAGGCTCATGAACAACATCTGATCCACACACGAATTCCCTCAATACAGCATCAAATTCAACAAAATCAAACCCTAACCTGATCTATTTTTCACCCTGATTTCATCCATGGTTTCAGAATTGATTGACATGCCTTCTAACATCAAACACGATCTTCACTCCAAAAATAGCTCAAAAATCAATCAACACCAATCTTCAAATTATTGTTCTCAATCTCTTCCTTGTTCCACCCTGAGTAACTCTAACTAAAGAACTGAGGTTATAACTCCATATCCAATGAGTTCTTGATCCCAACAGAAATTATGTCAACCTAACAATCATCACTAAATTAATCCAAACTTTCCAGAAAGCATCACCTAGCCACATACTAATCATTTATCCTAAAGATTCATGCTAATTCTACCTAATTCGAGCCATAGTGAGAAAGTTACTAACCTGTGTAAATGGAGAAAACAGATGAGGAATTGCTTCAATCCAAGGCTTGCAAAGCTCCAGAATCACTCAATGCCTTGATATCTTGCTTCTGTATGCACTAATTCTTGATCAAAACGCTTGGATCACCATAACCGATTTTCAGTTGCAGATGAAGAAATGACACTTCAAAAACACGATCTAGCCAATGATTCACCCTGGTTTTGATTGCAATATACTCAGTGATGATTATTGAATTGAATTGAATCAAGAAATTCAGAAAATGATGAAGAAATGTGTGAATTCGATTGTGAATTGCAATTGAGCAAGATGAATCTCAATCTCTCTTCTCTGCACCAAATGAAGTCCAACCTTGGTTTAGATCAACTCAAATTCATATATAGGAAGTGTTAGAACCCACTAGAAAGATCTGGAATGATCCTATGAGATTTTGCAATTCTCATGTCATGAGTTTTTCCTTTAATGAGATCAACATATCAGCTTGCCTTTCACTTGCTACAGCACTTAGTTCTGGTTTGAATTTGTCATCAAATGAGATAATGAAAGTGTACATGTGGTTCCTTGCCTTGCAATTTATCCCTTATGTGATTTGGCATGTGTTACTTAGATGACAAGCAATTGAACATGACTTCATAATTCTTGCCTTAACTCAAAAAAGTAATAATACCATTGATCTCAAAATGTAATTTCCATTCAGTTTGATAGGTCACATGATGTATTTAGGCTTTGGATCAAAACATCCCAAATTTGGTCACTTGAAAATGGACTTTTACCTTCCATATTTGGTCAATTTTATCATTTTGAGTTCCATGCATTTCCAAACCATCATTAACTCTTTTCTAGACTCAAAAAATCATTTTGAGCAAGTTTGATGTTGAACATTTTTCCATTTGAAGCTTGCAAGTAGGAGTTTTAGGCATATGCTTGAAATGACCTATAATCTTACTTTCCCAAAATACCCCTGGCTTGTCAAGATCATAAGTAGAGCTCCACAAATCAGATTGAGGCATACCATACCTTTCTAGAAAGCTAAGATCATGAGGAACAACTTTCATGTTGGCCAAAAATCCATTTGAAACTCCTTATGGGGTAAAAGTTGCTTGGAAGTCAAGTAACTTTCACAGATAAATTTCAGTGTCCTCAGATGACCTGTAACTTGATTTCTCTTTGCCACAACACCATATCCATACCCACATGTCAAATGATGAATCCCACATCCTTCAAATAGGCCTTTATGCCCTTCAATCAAGCATTATACCTAGGGTTGACCTGGGTGAGACCCTAGTTGACTGTCTTCAACTGTAGCTCTTGTCACCACACCAATGACTTGTCTTACTTTCAAAATGACCCTCTAGGTCTTCCAAGATGTCTACACACATTCCATGCCTCAGTCCATCGCTCACAACCTCTATGATGATCTTCAAATACTCCCCAGACAGGCTCTAAATCCACTGCTTGATCTATTAACTTCTCAAAGCTTTACCTTCTTTCTTGGTGACTTGAATAGGCTTGAATCTTGATAAGAACCTTTTGAATACACTCCTTGAGATGAAAAATAGCACTTGATCCCTTGTTGGATGACTTGCCCATGCTATGCTATGCAAATGAATGAACTATGTATATGATCTACTATGCAAATGATAAAGCTATGAAAACACAAATCAGGTAAAACAAGTTGGTCAAATTTTAGGGTGCAACAGTCCGCCACAATCTCGGGTGGAGCAAATACTCTTCCGCTGCGCGTGATTCCGCCGACTCCCACTAGGTTATCCACAGACCTCCCAGATGGTTCTAGTTCCAACTTTTGTCCGTTACAATAAACGTCTGCCCCATAATGCCATGGAATAGCATTGGTGCTTTCAAAAGGTATCGGCCCAGTCTTGGTGATGGTAATTATGGGCGGCCTGGGTGCAGAAATGGTGATCGTCCGGCGAGGGATGGCGATGGTGGCAACCTCATCATCCTGCTTCAGCATCACCTCTCCAGACCTACATTCGGCCCTTCGGCTAAACTGCAAGATTCCTTCAGTCATCAGACTCTGAATTCCTTCTATCAACTGTTCGCATCCATCAGGACGAGTCGCACAGCCCATACACAGTTCTCCACAGTCTGGGAAGAAGCCTCTCTTTATCAGCTTAGCTTTAACGAAGCTAAGCGGTGTCTTCAGATCCTTGACGTCAGTCAATAAATCTAAGTTCTCGTCCTCAATAATGGCATTCACCCCACCGCCCCGATGATTCGGCATAGGGTTCTTCGTGACATTTGGCACATTATCTGAGAAATTGATGATCTTAGCGTCCACCATACTGTCGCTACTGTGAAAATCGGCGTCGGCTGAACAGAAGAGTCGCCACCGTGCCTTATTTATCCCACAGGAGGGAAAGGAAATGCTCGAAGTAAACCTACCTCAAAGATGGGAAAGGAATGGTCATCGCAACCAAATCCTGGATTCGGGAGTCGGTTACGCAAGGGGAAGGTATTAGCACCCCTCACGTCCGTCGTACTCGACGGGATCCACGCTTGTTTTCTAGTACGGATTGTTATTCTATCTACTCTAAAGGTCTGGGGTTAAAAGAAAAGAAAATGACTCGGAAAAGTATCGCACTTTATGGCTACGTATTCTCGTCTGGAACGAGAAATCAGAGTCAACGTAGTTCGCCTACCTACGGGAAAGGAGGGAAGGTTGCTCTCTAGGATATCGCATTCTATGCCTACGTACTTTCATACAGCATGAAAGATCAGAGCAAACGTAGTTCGGGCTACGGAAGACGCAAGCTTGTCTGACTGTTTTTATCTCCTTATGAAAGGGTTTTTCCTGATTAAGAGTCCAAGCGGACAAAAGTGACACTTTGATGTTTGTTTTCAGTCTTTTACGCAAGAACTGTCTTTTATGATGTTTGCAATCTCTGACGCACTAGAGACTATGATTTGAGGGTGAATACGTCGTATGTCACCCTAAGGGTAACACACTAAGCAATCAGATTACTGAAGAGTGACCCCTCAGCAACCTTTCTCAAATAGCTTAAGGCTCGTAGCGTACGGCATCGACTATCCTTATTACTGTGTTTTGAATTGTTCTGAGATAGAAGAGAAATCTAAAAAAACCTAGGGTTTGAAAGGGGAATCAAAACTACACTAATGTTATCATGCATGGATTACAACCTAATGTCTGTCATAATTTCCTCCTGCACAGAGGAAATCAGAGGTCCTAGGGGATAAGCAGAAAAGAAACAGCAGATATACAGTAAACAGTAAATATGCATGAATGCAGCAAAACAAGCGAGGCAAGAGAGAAAGCAATAGGCAAGAGGAGACAAGCTCCACCTCAATCCTAGAGGTAATCTGAACAAGCCCACAAACAATACAGAAAAGGGAAAACTACACCCAACTCCAGCTCAGGCAGCCACACCAGCTCTTACAGCAAACAGGTTCAAACAGCACCAGCTCTGATAGCTACAGTTGATTAATAGCAAAAGGCTGACAACAACAACTTCAAGCAAGATCCCATCTTCACCTTTCAATGATGTTCAAACTTCAGATAAGCTCTTATCTCCAATAATCTTTAGCTTTAGCAAGCACTGAATCCAATAAGCAGACAGCTTCAGACAGCTTCAAATAACAGTAAAACCCTAGTCTTCAACAGATATCCAGCATTGACAGGCACAAGCTTCCTCTTAGCCAGTCTTCAATGAACTTCTTATCTTCAATAAGCTTCCATCTTCAAGGAAAACACTCACAGGAGAGAATCAAATGATAGATGAAGTTGAAATGTTAAGAGGCTTAATGATTACCCAGGGAAATCACTAAGATCTTAACACAGCTAGTGAAAGTTATCCTCAAGGTTCTACCCAATCAAAGCATGCTCTACATCCCTCCTAAGGAGAGATGGAACTTCTTTGGGGGACGTTATGTCATAGGATGGAATATAGGCACAAGAAGCTCTCTATGTTTGACAGAAGAAATCAGTCTACTCTAGAGCTCTCCCTATATCTCCTAAGTCTTCATCAAGCAATCTTCAAGCACAAGCAACTTAAGATCCAAGCATCATAATTTGTCTTCAATCATCCTCAAGGTCTTTATATACTTCTCAAGCCAAGCACAAGCCCCAACACCCAAAGAAAAGGCCCAAAACTCAACAAACAAAGCAACTTCCCAAGAGGGAAACACACCAATATCAATCAACTTGCAAAAATCAAATAAAATGGAAAAACTCATCATAAAATCCTAGATTAATTTCTAAGGGACCCTAAATATGTACCCTATACCCCACATAAACCCCAAGGCCTAAATCAAACTAAAAAACCCCAAAACTATGTGTTGCAATGCACCTATGTCAAGTTGAAACCCTAATTCTAACACACTTGCTTCACACCTCTCAAAAACAATTAAATTTAAGTCACAAAAATGTGACAAAAATCTAGGGGGAACCTAATACTATAATCTAACTATAGAAAAAAGGATGGCATCAAAAATAAAAGTGAAATGATCATACTAAATTCAGCAAATAACATGTATTAAATGAAAATGAAATAAAAGCCATTAAAGTAAAAATACACCAGAAATAGAAAAATGCATGAAATGACATTTTTATTCTTTTATAATTTTCTTGATGTCTTGATGAAAATGGGGGAAAAAATCCCATGCAAAAATAATGAATTTTCAATTTATTATGATTTTATAAAGAACTTAAAATAAATGTGAAAATATAAGAAAATATGAGAAAATGTAAAAACATGTGTGTCAAATAGTAATTAAAAGCAGTTCAGATCCAGACATGGGCTCAGAGGGGGGTATGGATAGAAAAACGCGCTAAGCCCAAACATTATTCAGAAAATAGAATGGAAAATATAAGGGAAAATGGAAAATTCGTGGTGTAAAAAGCAATCCAATTCAGTGTATAATCTATTGGCCCCAAATTTTACACTGAATCTAACCATGACATCCACAATCATTGAAACATCCTCCTCCTCAAAACACGATTGGAATCTCAGAAATTGATCAAGAACCAAAACTCATCAAACTTGAAATTGAATAGCCTAATCTCTTCACCATGTTTCACTGATCATTTCTAGCCATCAAACTATGATTATATCACCAAGAACAACAAGATATGAGCATGAACAGAAATTGCATCACTCCACTAATTGCATCTAAATCGATCCTAAAGCTACCAGAAAGATTCATACACTAACCTACATTGAATCTAACTAATCAAAATAGATTGAAACTACCTAAATCAAGCTGTGGATTGAAAAGTACCTACCTGAAAAATCTTGATGCACGGAGGTATGAAATCTTCAAATCAAGCTTTGGGAACTTCCAGACACCTTCAATGAGTCATAATCTTGCTTCTGTATGCAAAAGAACTGGTTGAAGTAGCTTGGATCTTGGAATCCGAATCTGAGTTGCAGATGAAGATTTTCAACTTCAAGAACACGATTTCTCCACCAATTTGCTTGGAACTTGATCTGGAAACACTCACTAGTATCAATGGAAGTGAATGCAATCAAAATTTTGGATTGAAATGGTGTGAAAGCTTGTAACCGATTCTGAATTGCAACAAGAAAATTCTGATCTCAATCTCTCTTCTCTCCTTCAATTCTCACCAACTCTTGCTCTGAACCTCTTCATATGCATATATAGAGTGTGAATGAAGACTCTAGAATCTTCTGGATCAATCCAATGAGAAATTCACCATCTCATGTCATGGAAATCTCATCTCATGCTATGCACATACCATCTCATGTTTTGGCTTGCAATTCACTTGGTTCTGAGTTTAAATTCTCTCCAAATGAGATATTGGAGGTGTATGGATGGAAAGGAGCCTTGCATTTGCCTTGACAAGTGATTTTGCATATGTGCCTTATGGTTCAAGTAACCAATTTTCAAAGCAAGTCCTAAAAATAACCCTCAATTCAAAATTGTGACAATGTCAATGTTCTCAAAATGAATTTTAAAATCAACTTGGTATGTCATATGGCTTGGTTGGGATTTGTAGATCAAAAACCCTAATTTCCAACTTTGGTTCATTTAAAAATACCTTCATTTTAGGCCATTTTGGTGACTTTGTGAAGCAAGTCATTCCGAGTTCTCATGACCTCTTATCTAGCCTAAAAAGATCATTTTGAACACATCTCATGTTGAACATTTTTTCATTTGAGGAGTGGAAGATGGAGATTTGAACCTATGTTGAAAAATGACCTGTAATTCAACTTTCCCAAAATACCCCTGGGTTGCCAAGACCATAACTTGAGTTATACAAATCCTCTTGAGGACTTCTAGTACTCAAATTAAAGCTAATATCAAGATATACAACTCTTATGTTGGCCAAGAATCCATTTGAAAAATCCTTTATGAGCAAAAGTTGCTTGGAAGTCAAGTGACTTTCACAGATAAATTTCAGTGTCCTCTGAGGACCCATAACTTGCAAGAGCCATAACTTGAGTTCTATAAATCTCCTTGAAGACTTCTAGTTCTCAAATTAAAGCTATTGAAAAGCTCTAAAAGTTTCATGTTGACCAAGAATTCATTTGAAGCTTGCATTTTGACTTATCTGGCTTGGAAGATAGGCCTAAATCAGGGGATTTTACACTAAAACCCTAATTTAGCAACTCCTCTTCTTCTTGATTTCTCTTGATTTCTCCTTGGCACTACACCACACTTGTACACACATATCAATTCATGAATTACACATCCTCCAAGTAGGCCTTGATTCCCTCCACTCATTCATTTGACCTAGGATTGACCTAGGGTTGACCCAGATGAAACCCCAGTTGACTATACTTCCACTCTGGCTCTTGTACTTGTATGAATGAATTGTGTCATCTTCAGAATGACCCTCTAGGTCTTCCATGATCTCTATACTCATTCCATACCCTCAGTCATAGCTCATACTCCCATTGATCATCTTCAACATACCTCAAATTAGGAGAAAAAACCACTGGTTGACCTTCAAACTTTTTCAAAGCTTCAACTCATTTCTTGATTACTTGGATGGTCTTGAACTTGAATAAAACCCCTTGATGGGCCTCTTTCTGGTAAGAATGGCACTTGGTCCCTTTCTATATGACTTGTTATGCTATGCTATGTGTAACACCCATTTTAATTATTTAGTCACTTTATTATTATTTTAAAAATTATATGTTGGTGTGCCCTTTGGTGGGGGTGTATTTGATGATGTTTGGTGGGTGTCCCTAATGTGGGAGGACTATTGGTGATATTTTGGTGTGAAATATAGTAATATAAAAATAATAGTAACATTGGTGGGGGTGTTATTATTATTATTATATTTATTATATTTGTTACTATTATTAATATTATTATTATTTTGGTGAAATAATAATATTAGTATTATTATATTATTATTATATTATTTTTATTAATATTATTATTATTATTGGTGTGATAATATTATTATTATTATAATTATAATTATTGTTGGGTGTATCACTATTATTATTATTATGTTGAATATTACTATAATATTATAATAGTATTATATTATATTATATTATTATTATTATTATAATGATTATTATAATTATTATTATTAGAATTATTATTGGGAATATTAGTGGTTGGAATAAGTAAAATAAGAGGTGAAAGGGTTATTGGGAGGTTAGAATGGAAATATGAAAAGTCACGATAGAAACCGTGAGGAAGGAAATATGAAGGGGTAGCAAGGAGATATTAGAAAAGTTGGAATGGAGAGGAAAGGGATTACCATAGGCGTGGGATATTGGTGTGATAATAATAATAGTATTATTATTATTATTATTATTACTATTATTATTATTAGTGTTATTATTATTATTATTATTAAAAGTATTATTATGATTATTGGAGAGATAATAATATTATTATTATTGTTATTATTAATAGTATTATTATTATTAAGATTATTATTATTATTATCATTATTATTATTATTAGAATTATTAATATTATTATTATTATGATTATTATTATTATTATTATTAATATGTGGTATTATTAATATTAGTAAGATTATATTATTATTATTATTATTATTATTAAGATTATTAATATTATATTATTTTATTAGTTATTATTATTGGGATTAGAATAATTAAAAAGGGAAATAGAATATGAGGGGTTAGGAGAGTTACGATACATTTTAGAAAATTGAGAAAAAAGAGCGATAGAAAGAGAGAAGAGGAAAGAACGAGGAAAGTGAAAAAGAACGAAGGAAAAAGGGAACGAAGAACGGAAGAGGAAGGAGAAGGCCAAGAGACCAATTCTAGGAGGAATTCTATCGATCGACCAATTGTCAAGGTAAGGGGGGAGAAATTTGATTGGGAATGGTTTATACATGTATAGGATAGAGGGGATTCCTTAACCCCGTAGGAATTTATCGTTATATAAAGTTTTATATTGGCATGCTATGATTATTGTTGATGTTGGGGGATTGATGAATGCTGATGATGCATTTTGGGGTATATATATATATATGGTGATGATGTTACTGTAGTATTGATCCATTTTGTTGGATTGTTGATGTTACTGTAGTATTGATAGTAACTAGGAATATAAAGCTGATGAGATTATGTGTTGTTACCGTAGTGTTGGCAATGACCGTGATTATAGCTTTGGGAAAAGTTATGTGTTGTTTCCCTATAGCGTCGTTAATGACTATGGTTAGGACCTTGGTGAGATTCAGAGTGACTCTGAAATGTCGGTAATGTACCGTAATGTCGGTTCTAGAGTAGAAATTATAGGATAATTGGTAAGTATAATATCTATTGGCATGTTTGTGATTGTGGATTGATGTTGATGAATTATTGATTTATATGGTGTTGGTGTAATATATCTATACATATGCATTGTTGTATGATGATATGATCAGGAGGATCGTGTGCACTTAGCGTGCCAGAATATAATAATTATGCATTGGTGTCTTGCATATCATGGTGTTTTGGTGGGATGAATCATGTCTCAGGAGGAGCGTAAGTGATTCATCCGTACTCCTTTGTGGAGAATGGTGGGGGATAGATCATGTCTCAGGAGGAGCGTAAGTGATCTATCCAGGTTCGATTGAATGAACCAATGAGTCGGTACCGCATGCATGGTGTTGAGTTGCATAATTGCATTATAATATGTTATATTGTAATTTGAACAGTAGGTTCGTTATATGGTGTTGTTGGGGTGAATAATTGATGTGTTGGTGTGTTTTACTGCCTTATTACATGTATTACATTACCATTATATTTTTGATCATGATTTCTCACCCCCTTGTTGTTGTTGTGGTCTGTGCTTCTTCGGAAGTACAGATAATCCAGGTGCTTAGCTAGCTTGGATATTGGTGTGACTGTCGAGTCTAGGATGCTCTGATACGTAGCACGGGACTTGGGCATTTTTATTGTTTCATGTTGAACTCCTATTTTTTTCCTGCGAACGTATCAAAATTTTTATTTAATTGTATTATTTAAATATTCCGCTGTATTTGGAGAAAAACCTTTTTTATAAGGAAACGTGATTTTTATGTGATATCCCACTTGGGAAGGAAACTCTGATTTTTATTATGTTATTCATATTTTATTTGTTTTGGGAAGTGGGGTGTTACAATTGGTATCAGAGCAGGTCGGTCCGTCCGGCCAGTGTTGTTGAGTCGAGTTGAGTCTGTCCGTTATGATGTAGTTGAATATCTTTTAACCTGGTGTTGTTATGTTTTGAGCAGTATGGCAGGAAGGAACGATGCTGCATTAGCTGCTGCTATGCAAGCAATGGCGCAAGCTGTTGCTAATCAAAATCAAACTGCAGATGCCCAATTCAGGAGTTTGGCGCAGTTTCGGAGCAACAAGCCGCCAACGTTTGAAGGAGGAATTCTGGACCCAGAAGCTGCTCAGAAGTGGCTGAAGGCAATTGAGAAAATCTTCAGAACTATGGATTGTACTGATGAGCAGAAGGTGAGGTTTGGTACTCACATGCTGGAGGGTGAGGCTGAAGCTTGGTGGGACAATAGTCGCCAAAGATTGGAAGCTGCTGGAACTGCCATTACTTGGGAGGTAGTTCGGAAGGGTTTTCTGGAGAAGTATTTTCCGGAAGATATTCGGAGTGCTAAGGAAATTGAATTCTTAGAGCTGAAGCAGGGTAGTATGACTGTAGCAGAGTATGCTGCTAAGTTTGAGGAGCTGGTGCAGTATTGTCCTCACTATAATGTGGAAGGGGCAATGACTTCTAAGTGCTTAAAGTTTGAGAATGGACTGCGTCCAGAGATTAAGCTGGGGATTGCTTGTCAGAAGATCAGGAGCTATCCTGAGCTGGTAAGCAGGAGCAGGATCTATGATAACGATAACCGGGCAAGGATTGCACACTACAAAGCTGTTAATGACCGTAAGGGTAAGCAGAGGTTTAGTGGTACTCCTTATGGTGTTGCTGCTGATAAGGGAAAACGTAAAGCTGTTGTTGATAAGAAGCCTAGAGATGGGAGAGCATCTGCTGAAGGGAAATGTTTTCGGTGCGGTGGTATGGGACACCGTGCTAATGATTGTCCTAATGAAGCCAAAAAGTGTTTTAAGTGTGGAAAACCAGGTCATGTGATAGCTGACTGCAGAGCAACTATGCCGACCTGTTATAACTGTGGTGAGAAGGGTCACATCAGTACCCATTGTGAGAAGCCGAAGAAGCCTCAGACGTCTCCGGCTGGTGGAAAAGTGTTTGCTTTGGCAGGAACTCAAGCTGCCAGTGATGAGCGTGTTATCAAAGGTACTTGTATTATCAATAATATTCCTTTAACTGCTATTATTAATACGGGTGCAACACACTCGTTTATTTCTGTGGATTGTGTGGAGAGGATAGGATTGGTGCCGTCTACTCTGGAGAGACGAATGACTATTGAGACACCCTCTATAGGTTCAGTGACTACTTCTTTGGTATGCCTGAAGTGTCCGCTGACTATTTTCGGTAGAGAATTTGAAGTGGATTTGATTTGTCTACCACTTGGTAAATTGGATGTTATTCTGGGTATGAACTGGTTAGAGTTCAACCGAGTCTACATCGACTGTTTTCGGAAGGAATTGTTATTCTTGACCCCTGAAGAGGAAGCTTTAGCAAGTTCTTTGTCTAATAAAGAATTGAGGGCCTTGTTGGAAGATGAAACTAGAGTGTTTGCTTTATTTGCAACTTTATCGGTAGATAGCAAAGTGTCAATGGAGGAATTGGTAGTGGTGAATGAATTTCCGGAAGTGTTTCCTGACGACATTACGGAATTGCCTCCGACGCGAGAAGTGGAATTTGGTATTGATCTTGTTCCTGGTACGAGGCCTATTTCTATGGCGCCGTACAGGATGTCTGCAGTGGAATTGGCTGAGTTGAAGTCTCAGATTGGAGAATTGTTGGATAGAAAGTTTATTAGGCCAAGTGTATCGCCGTGGGGAGCTCCAGTGTTGTTGGTGAAGAAGAAGGATGGTAGTATGCGTTTGTGCATCGATTACCGTCAGTTGAATAAAGTGACGATTAAGAATAAGTATCCTCTCCCGAGGATTGATGATTTGATGGACCAGCTGGTGGGAGCTCGTGTGTTTAGTAAGATTGACTTAAGGTCGGGTTATCATCAAATAAGAGTAAAAGAAGGTGATATTCAGAAGACTGCTTTTAGAACTCGATATGGACATTATGAATATGCTGTAATGCCGTTTGGAGTGACTAATGCGCCGGGAGTATTTATGGAGTATATGAACAGAATTTTCCATTCTTATTTGGATCAATTCATTGTAGTGTTTATTGATGATATATTAATTTATTCTAAATCTGATGAAGAACATGCAGGACATTTGAGAATTGTCTTGCAAGTGTTGAAGGAAAATAAATTATTTGCTAAACTGTCAAAGTGTGACTTCTGGTTGAAGAGAGTGAGTTTCTTGGGGCATGTAATATCTGAAGATGGAATAGCGGTGGATCCGTCAAAAGTAAGTGCAGTATTGCAGTGGGAACCGCCGAAGACAGCGACAGAAATTAGGAGCTTTCTGGGTTTAGCTGGTTATTACCGCAGGTTTATTGAAGGTTTCTCTAATTTGGCGTTGCCATTAACTCAGTTAACGAGAAAGAACCAAGTCTTTGTATGGGACGCTGCTTGTGAAGAAAGTTTTGAAGAGTTGAAAAAGAGATTGACTACGGCACCGGTGTTAGTGTTACCGACTCCGAGTGAACCGTTTGTGGTGTACTGTGATGCGTCTAAGATGGGATTAGGAGGAGTTCTTATGCAGAATGGTAAGGTAGTAGCATATGCTTCGCGGCAACTGAGAGTGCATGAGCGAAATTATCCTACTCATGATCTTGAGTTAGCTGCGGTTGTTTTTGTGTTGAAAATTTGGAGGCATTACCTGTATGGTTCAAGATTTGAAGTGTTTAGTGATCATAAGAGTCTGAGATACCTGTTTGATCAGAAAGAGCTGAATATGAGGCAGAGAAGATGGTTAGAATTTTTGAAGGATTATGACTTCAGTTTGAGTTATCATCCGGGAAAGGCCAATGTAGTGGCAGACGCTTTGAGTAGAAAGACAATTCATATGGCAGCTCTGATGGTGAAAGAAATTGAGTTAATTGAACAATTCAGAGATTTGAGCATGGTTTGTGAAACTACTGCAGAGAGTGTAATGTTGGGTATGTTGCAGGTAAATAATGACTTCTTGGATATGATTAGAGAGAATCAGAAGTTGGATGTGAAATTGGTAGATTTGATGCCTGGAGTAGGAAGTGACTCCGATAGTGACTTTAAATTGGATAGTACAGGTGTGTTGAGATTTAGAGGCAGGATTTGTGTACCAAATGATGAGGAACTGAAAAAGCTGATTTTGAGTGAAGGACACCGTAGTAATCTGAGTATTCATCCCGGAGCTACGAAGATGTATCATGATTTAAAGAAATTATTTTGGTGGTCTGGTATGAAAAGAGACATTGCTCAATTTGTTTATGCCTGTTTGACGTGTCAGAAATCGAAGGTAGAACACCAGAGACCTTCTGGATTTATGCAACCGTTGGAAATTCCGGTTTGGAAATGGGATTGCATTTCTATGGACTTTGTTACAGGATTGCCAAATACGGCGAGAGGTTTTGATGCTATATGGGTGATTGTGGATCGGTTAACGAAGTCTGCACACTTTGTGCCAATTAATATTAGTTTTCCGTTGACGAAGCTGGCGGAGATTTATATTCGGGTAATTGTGAAGTTACATGGTGTTCCGTCCAGTATTGTGTCGGATAGAGATCCGAGGTTTACTTCAGAATTTTGGAAGAGCTTGCAAGAAGCTTTGGGTACTAAGTTGAAATTAAGTTCAGCTTATCATCCACAAACTGATGGTCAATCGGAAAGGACTATTCAGTCGCTTGAGGATTTATTAAGAGCTTGTGTATTGGAAAAGGGTGGTGCGTGGGACACTCATTTATCATTGATTGAATTCACGTACAATAATAGTTACCATTCGAGTATTGGAATGGCACCCTTTGAAGCTTTGTATGGGAGGAGGTGTAGGACTCCTCTGTGTTGGTATGAGACCGGTGAGAGTGTGGTGCTTGGACCAGAAATTGTTCAGCAGACTACTGAGACGATTCAGATGATTCGTGAGAAAATGAAAGTGTCTCAGAGTAGGCAGAAGAGTTATCATGATAATCGGAGGAAAGAGTTGGAATTCTGTGTAGGTGATCACGTATTCCTAAGAGTTAACCCGATGACTGGTGTGGGTCGGGCGTTGAAGTCCAAGAAGCTGAATCCTAAGTTTATTGGACCTTATGAAATTTTGCAAAGAGTTGGTGCTGTGGCCTATAGGGTGGCGTTGCCGCCGGAGTTGTCGAATCTACATGATGTGTTTCATGTGTCGCAATTGCGAAAATATGTTTCTGATCCATCTCATGTGATTCAGAGAGATGATGTTCAGGTTCGGGAGAATCTTACTATTGAGACGATGCCGTTGAGGATCGAGGACCGTAAGATGAAACAGCTCCGAGGGAAAGAGATACCTTTGGTGAAGGTAGCTTGGGGAGGTGCTGCAGGAGGCAGTGTGACCTGGGAGTTGGAAAGCAGGATGCGAGAAGCGTATCCGGAGCTATTTCCATCAGGTAATTTTCGAGGACGAAAATAATTAAAGTGGGGGAGAGTTGTAACACCCATTTTAATTATTTAGTCACTTTATTATTATTTTAAAAATTATATGTTGGTGTGCCCTTTGGTGGGGGTGTATTTGATGATGTTTGGTGGGTGTCCCTAATGTGGGAGGACTATTGGTGATATTTTGGTGTGAAATATAGTAATATAAAAATAATAGTAACATTGGTGGGGGTGTTATTATTATTATTATATTTATTATATTTGTTACTATTATTAATATTATTATTATTTTGGTGAAATAATAATATTAGTATTATTATATTATTATTATATTATTTTTATTAATATTATTATTATTATTGGTGTGATAATATTATTATTATTATAATTATAATTATTGTTGGGTGTATCACTATTATTATTATTATGTTGAATATTACTATAATATTATAATAGTATTATATTATATTATATTATTATTATTATTATAATGATTATTATAATTATTATTATTAGAATTATTATTGGGAATATTAGTGGTTGGAATAAGTAAAATAAGAGGTGAAAGGGTTATTGGGAGGTTAGAATGGAAATATGAAAAGTCACGATAGAAACCGTGAGGAAGGAAATATGAAGGGGTAGCAAGGAGATATTAGAAAAGTTGGAATGGAGAGGAAAGGGATTACCATAGGCGTGGGATATTGGTGTGATAATAATAATAGTATTATTATTATTATTATTATTACTATTATTATTATTAGTGTTATTATTATTATTATTATTAAAAGTATTATTATGATTATTGGAGAGATAATAATATTATTATTATTGTTATTATTAATAGTATTATTATTATTAAGATTATTATTATTATTATCATTATTATTATTATTAGAATTATTAATATTATTATTATTATGATTATTATTATTATTATTATTAATATGTGGTATTATTAATATTAGTAAGATTATATTATTATTATTATTATTATTAAGATTATTAATATTATATTATTTTATTAGTTATTATTATTGGGATTAGAATAATTAAAAAGGGAAATAGAATATGAGGGGTTAGGAGAGTTACGATACATTTTAGAAAATTGAGAAAAAAGAGCGATAGAAAGAGAGAAGAGGAAAGAACGAGGAAAGTGAAAAAGAACGAAGGAAAAAGGGAACGAAGAACGGAAGAGGAAGGAGAAGGCCAAGAGACCAATTCTAGGAGGAATTCTATCGATCGACCAATTGTCAAGGTAAGGGGGGAGAAATTTGATTGGGAATGGTTTATACATGTATAGGATAGAGGGGATTCCTTAACCCCGTAGGAATTTATCGTTATATAAAGTTTTATATTGGCATGCTATGATTATTGTTGATGTTGGGGGATTGATGAATGCTGATGATGCATTTTGGGGTATATATATATATATGGTGATGATGTTACTGTAGTATTGATCCATTTTGTTGGATTGTTGATGTTACTGTAGTATTGATAGTAACTAGGAATATAAAGCTGATGAGATTATGTGTTGTTACCGTAGTGTTGGCAATGACCGTGATTATAGCTTTGGGAAAAGTTATGTGTTGTTTCCCTATAGCGTCGTTAATGACTATGGTTAGGACCTTGGTGAGATTCAGAGTGACTCTGAAATGTCGGTAATGTACCGTAATGTCGGTTCTAGAGTAGAAATTATAGGATAATTGGTAAGTATAATATCTATTGGCATGTTTGTGATTGTGGATTGATGTTGATGAATTATTGATTTATATGGTGTTGGTGTAATATATCTATACATATGCATTGTTGTATGATGATATGATCAGGAGGATCGTGTGCACTTAGCGTGCCAGAATATAATAATTATGCATTGGTGTCTTGCATATCATGGTGTTTTGGTGGGATGAATCATGTCTCAGGAGGAGCGTAAGTGATTCATCCGTACTCCTTTGTGGAGAATGGTGGGGGATAGATCATGTCTCAGGAGGAGCGTAAGTGATCTATCCAGGTTCGATTGAATGAACCAATGAGTCGGTACCGCATGCATGGTGTTGAGTTGCATAATTGCATTATAATATGTTATATTGTAATTTGAACAGTAGGTTCGTTATATGGTGTTGTTGGGGTGAATAATTGATGTGTTGGTGTGTTTTACTGCCTTATTACATGTATTACATTACCATTATATTTTTGATCATGATTTCTCACCCCCTTGTTGTTGTTGTGGTCTGTGCTTCTTCGGAAGTACAGATAATCCAGGTGCTTAGCTAGCTTGGATATTGGTGTGACTGTCGAGTCTAGGATGCTCTGATACGTAGCACGGGACTTGGGCATTTTTATTGTTTCATGTTGAACTCCTATTTTTTTCCTGCGAACGTATCAAAATTTTTATTTAATTGTATTATTTAAATATTCCGCTGTATTTGGAGAAAAACCTTTTTTATAAGGAAACGTGATTTTTATGTGATATCCCACTTGGGAAGGAAACTCTGATTTTTATTATGTTATTCATATTTTATTTGTTTTGGGAAGTGGGGTGTTACACTATGCAAATGATTATACTATGTACAGGACTTATTACGCAAATGACAATGCAATTGAAACATAAACCAGCTGAAATAGGTTGAGCAAATTTTAGGGTGCAACAGCTGCCCCTATTCAAACGGCTTGGACCCGACTGGGTGAAGAGAGAACGACCTTCAAACATTCGAGGTACGAGATGGTTGAATACCAAGAACCCGTAAATTTGCCAACCGCAGAAATAAACTGCACCCCTGTTTGGGGAACCCCATCCATCAATTGAACCTGATTGTTACGGTAACAACTGATCAACCACCTGATACAGATCTGATTAACTGCCTGCGCAGCACCAAACTTGTCAATATAGGAATAACCTGGACGACTTCACGGGGGAAGTACTTCTGTTAACAAAACATAACTCTGCCAACGATACAGGAAAAGAGCTCCGCCATCACTACGGGAAATACCACCGCCACCACTGCGGGAAATACTCTGGGAAAATAACACCGTCATCACTACGGGTAAACAACACCGCCATCGCTACGGGTAATACTTTGTCATCACTATAGGGAAATAACACCGCCATCGCTACGAGTAATCCTCTGCCATCACTACAGGAAAATAACACCGCCATCGCTACGGGTAATCCTCTGCCATCACTACAGGAAAATAACACCACCATCGCTACGGGTAAGACCTCTTCATCACTACAGGAAAATAACACCGCCATCGCTACGGGTAATCCTCTGCCATCACTACAGGAAAATAACACCGCCATCGCTACGGGTAAGACCTCTGTCATCACTACAGGAAAATAACACCGCCATCGCTACGGGTAAGACCTCTGTCATCACTACAAGAAAATAACACCGCCATCGCTACGGGTAAGACCTCTGTCATCACTACAGGAAAATAACACCGCCATCGCTACGTGTAATCCTCTGCCATCACTACAGGAAAATAACACCGCCATCGCTACGGGTAAGACCTCTGATTACAGCTTCTCTGCCTGTCTTTGCAGTAGCTAACTCCATCAATCAAATAGGTAACACAATATGAGTCTAGCCTTCCAATTTTTAGTGCTGACACGACAATAAATCTGAAAAGGACTCTACTGGGAATTTTATGAAATCACACTGCCAGACACCTACTTCGACATAGGCGGCAATTTCCAAAAACTGATTCACGAAATCTTTCTGATACTGACATAACAACAATCTTGAAGAAATACTCCGCTGGAGGGGTAAGAGAAACTTAAACGAGCAACTCTGTGGAGAATAATGACAAGGCGAGCATTATCATTGCCTGTCTCATGCTGAGACTTTTAATATTTGGTAATTGATCAGAGCAAGAGCTCTCTCCACCTGCAAGGGAAACAACACTTGAAAACAACAGGTTAACCAACCTGACTTATGTTTCAAAATGCGCATGTTTGAGAATGGCGTAATGCTCCGTACAGCACAGATATGCTACGCATTTTCTGGGTAGATGCAAATATGACACTATATGCAAATGCAAATGCATGCTCAAGCTGCCGGGGAAACTTTGACAAGCTTTCTTCGTCATGGCTGTTGAGCAATGTTGGGGACGAACGGGCATCATAAAGTCTTCCAGAAAAATAAATGCCGGAAATATTACCAACTCTGCCGAGGAGATTAAACTTTGATTTCCACTGGGAGGAAAGAACACCTGCTGGGGAGAGTAACTCTGCTGGGGAGGAATTGACTCTCCTGGGGAAAGTAAACCGACTGAGCAAGAAACGACTCAGCTGGGGCACGAGGAAATCCTTCTGGAGGAAACGATGCTGTCTGGGCACAACTTACAAACTCGGAGTTACCGCTCCGCTGGGGATAATCATCCTGACGAAGGCATGGCGACCCGCGGGAAGAAAACCATCTTCTATAGGAATAATCCTTCTGAACCAATTATGACTTGGCTAAACTCTGCGGGAATCCTCCAAGCTGGGGATCGATCGTTCACATACTCGACTCCCTGGGGAGTGCAACCTCTGCAGGGACTACTGATTTTGGCTGGCTGGGGATATCCTCTGGGGATAAACTGCGACTAGCTAAGGAATTGATCTCTTTGATAAGGGTCAACAATCATCCTAACTTTGGAAGACAATGTGCGACCTGCATGGGGATTGGCGTTGCACAACGTCAAGTCTTTCATCACGAACCTCCGGCTGGGGCCACAATTTCTGATTGTCCGCTTTAAGGGCTAGAACCCTGCAAAACACAAACGCGACAAGACAAATCTATACAACCAAATCTATTCGGGTTAGTGTTCGTGACATTACTTCAGTCAATTAGAAGTTTTATCAATCATTGGCAAGGGCCAACAAAGTTATGCAAGTGCAAGTTTTATCAAAACATCGGCGTTTTCCACATACAAAACAGTAAAGAACAAGTATCAAATGCTGAATAACATGTTTTATTGATTGGGCCTCTAAATAGGAAAAGCTTTGTACATCGGATGCAACTCCTGAAAAGAGGAAGTTACGTACACACACATACATATATGCACAGGAAACATAAAAATACAAATACAGCTCGAATTTGTACACATGCCGGCAACATGGTGCAGACAAACATCGTGAGTTGATCCTCCTATGACTCGCCTAACTCTGGCGCTTTCCCGGTATTCTGTTTTCGGAAGAGATTGTGTTGGATAAACGAACCCTCAGGTGCTCCCAAACCACTAAGCAGTGCAGGCATCGAATTCGGACCGCAGTCATTTGCTTTTTCAATCCCTAACTTTTGCGTGAATCGCCCTTTGCGGGTTTTCAATTCACCGGGATACCTTTTTTTGCCGAAGTTGCCCAATGCAGGTTTTCAACTTCGCGGGTGTACATCTTTTTAACTTTATCCCTAACTTTTTCCCGAACCTTTTATTCTGTTTTTGGTTCGCCAGTATGCCCCATTTTTGCCTGGACTCTCTTTTTATTGTCCAGCGGGTCACTTTCAAGCAAAGTATTTTTTAACTGCGTCCGAATTCACAGGCTACGTAAATTCTTCACCATCCATCGTAGATAATAGCAACGCTCCTCCTGAGAAAACTTTTCTGACAACATATGGACCTTCATAGTTAGGGGTCCACTTGCCCCTGTGATCTGTTTGTGGCGGGAGAATCCTTTTCAGCACAAGGTTGCCCGTCTGAAAGCTTCGCGGACATATCTTCTTATCGTATGCTTTCTTCATCCGGCTTTGATACAACCGACCGTATGCTAGAGAAGCTAGCCTCTTCTCATCCATTAAGCTCAGCTGATTCAACCTGTCTTTAACCCATTCTGCCTCGTCAAGTTGGACATCTCGTAAAACCCTCAAGGAAGGAATCTCAACCTCCAGCGATAACACTGCCTCCATTCCGTATACCAATGAAAAAGGGGTTGCCCCGGTTGATGTGCGTACCGTCGTACGATAACCGTGCAAAGAGAAAGGTAGCATCTCGTGCCAGTCCTTATACGTCACAACCATCTTCTGAACAATCTTCTTTATGTTCTTATTGGCTGCTTCAACAGCGCCATTCATCTTAGGTCGGTAAGGATAAGAGTTGTGATGCTCAATCTTAAAATTATGGCACAGCTCTTTCATCATCTTGTTATTCAAATTCGAACCGTTGTCGGTAATGATCCGCTCAGGGATTCCATATCTGCAGATAATATCTCGTTTGATAAATCTGGCTACCACTTGCTTGGTGACATTGGCATATGATGCTACTTCCACCCACTTGGTGAAGTAATCAATTGCCACCAAAATGAACCGGTGTCCGTTGGATGCCGTAGGCTCGATCTTGCCAATCATATAAATTCCCCACATCGAGAATGGCCACGGTGATGACATCACATTCAGAGGACTTGGGGGTATATGGACCTTGTCCGCATAAATTTGGCATTTGTGACACCTCTTTGCAAACTTGAAACAGTCTGTTTCCATAGTTAGCCAGTAATAACCTGCCCGCAGCAGTTTTCTCGTCATAGCATGCCCACCAGCATGTGTACCAAATGTACCCTCATGTATTTCTTCCATGAGCAATTTCGCCTCTTTCTCGTCTACACAGTGTAGCAACACCAAGTCGTGGTTTCTTTTGTATAGGACACCGTTCGGGTTCAAATAAAAATTGCCATCCAATCTCCTGAGAGTCTTCTGATCTCGACTGGATGCCCCAGCCGGGTACTCCTTGTTCTTCAGGAAATTCTGGATGTCAAAATACCAGGGTTTATCATTAGATGCTTCATCCATAGAGAATATGAATGCGGGCCTATCAAGCCGAGAGATAACAATCCGAGGATCCTCGTTCCAGAAGTTAACTTTATACATGGAAGACAACGTCGCCAGGGCGTCAGCCATTTGATTTTCTGCTCGCGGCACATGATGCAATTCCACCTTGTCGAAGAAAGGCAACAATCTCCTCGCATAATTCATGTATGGTATCAAATTGGGATGACGTGTCTCCCATTCTCCTTTAATCTGATTCACTACCAGAGCCGAGTCTCCGTATACATCCAGATGTTTGATTCGCAAATCAATAGCTTCTTCAAGACCCATGATGCAAGCCTCGTATTCAGCCTCATTATTGGTAACAGGAAAGGTCAATCGGGCAGTAAATGGGATGTGCGACCCCTGAGGAGTAGTAATAATTGCACCTATTCCGCTACCATAGGAATTTACAGCTCCGTCAAATATCAACTGCCACTTGGAATCCAACTCTGGTCCTTCGTCCGACAACGGTTCTTCACAATCTTTCATCTTCAGGTACATGATATCCTCGTCAGGAAAATCAAACCTCATCGATTGGTAGTCCTCAATCGGCTGCTCTGCAAGGTACTCCGACAACACACTACCTTTAATAGCCTTATGAGAAACATATTGAATGTCATATTCGGTTAACACCATCTGCCATCGGGAAATTCTTTCGGAGAGCGCTTGCTTCTCAAACACATATTTGATTGGATCCACCTTTGAAATGAGCAGGCTTGTATGATTTAGCATGTATTGCCTCAAACGTTTGGCGGCCCAGGCTAGCGCACAACACGTTTTCTCGAGCATGGAGTATCTGGACTCACAGTCAGTAAACTTCTTACTCAAATAGTAAATCGCATGCTCTTTACGTCCAGTCTCGTCGTGTTGACCGAGAATACAACCCATACTTTCCTCAAGAACCGTCAAATACATAATCAATGGTCTCCCGGCCACTGGGGGTATCAAAACAGGAGGTTCCTGCAAGTATTCTTTTATTTTATCGAACGCCTTTTGACAGTTTTCACTCCATGTTACAGCCTGGTCCTTTTTCAACAGCTTGAATAACGGCTCGCACGTGGCCGTTAGGTGAGATATGAACCGGGCGATATAGTTCAATCTCCCTAAAAATCCACGCACTTCTTTTTCTGTTTTAGGCGTCGGCATTTCTTGTATTGCTTTTATTTTTGCAGGATCAACCTCTATCCCTTTTTCGCTCACGATAAACCCCAGCAGTTTACCCGACCTCACCCCGAAGGTGCACTTGTTAGGGTTCAGTCTCAGCTTGAACTTCCTAAGCCTCTTGAATAATTTCAGCAGATTAACCAAATGCTCCTCCTCCGTCTAGGATTTGGCAATCATATCATCAACATAAACCTCGATCTCTTTATGCATCATGTCATGAAAGAGAGTCGTCATAGCACGTTGATATGTTGCCCCAACGTTCTTCAATCCGAAGGGCATCACTTTGTAACAAAATGTTCTCCAGGGAGTGATGAAAGTAGTCTTCTCCATGTCTTCTGGCGCCATTTTGATCTGATTATAGCCCGAGAAGCCATCCATGAAGGAGAATACGGAGAACTGAGCAGTGTTATCAACCAGCACATCGATGTGAGGAAGTGGAGAGTCATCTTTCGGGCTCGCTTTGTTCAAGTCACGGTAGTCTACGCACATTCGCACCTTACCGTCTTTCTTTGGTACTGGCACAATATTAGCGACCCATGAGGGATATTTTGTAACAGCTAGGAAACCAGCATCCCACTGTTTTTGAACTTCCTCCTTGATCTTCACAGCTATGTCCGGTCTAGTTCTTCGGAGTTTCTGCTTAACAGGCGGGCATTCTTCTTTTAATGGCAGACGGTGAACAACCATATCCGTATCCAGCCCAGACATATCTTCGTACGACCAAGCGAATATATCACTGTATTCCTTGAGCATCTCAATCAACCTTTGCTTGACGTCGCTTTGCAGTGCAGCCCCTATACGGATGTTCCTTTCAACCCCTTCTGACCCCAAATTGACGATCTCAATGACTTCCTCATGAGGCAGAATGATTCTTTCTTCTTGTTTTAATAACCAGGTCAGCTCTTCTGGCACTTCGCCGTCTTTGACAATCTCTTCCTCAGCCTGAAATACCGGGTGCTCAAAGTCGAAGTGAGCCATAGGCGGATCATAGATGTCATCTGAAATAGTAATCCTACAAAGGAAATGGTTAAATGCTTCAAAACGCGTATAAAGAAAATAACCACATTGCCATTTTATTGTAAAAGATAAAAACAGGAAAAACAGGGATCACAACATTTGTATATGAAAAAACGCCTTTATTCATGATTAAACAATGTACTGTACATAACCAAATGGCCCTAAGCAAAATCACTATGCCCCGGGTAGAACACAGGATTATTCAACAATTAAAAAAACAAATCATTACTGTTTAGTTGTCACAGAAATAGTTTCCTGGATAGACCAATTGCAGAGACTTTGTCCTAGCACGCTTGGCTTGATCCATGCGTCCATATCACAGTCGCTATCTCCTTCCTCAGAATCAGAAACAGCGTTGATAGCCTCGAAGCTCACTCCGCTTGGTGTGATGGTTATCGGCCCTCTGAACTTGGGCGCTCCTGAAGAAGATGCCGATGACGAAGGATGATATCCAAGCCCGAACCTGTCGTTCTTCACGGGAATCTCCAACACCTGACCCCAGCCCTTGGTTTGGCCTGTCTGTACTAGAGCGTGAGCCTCTTTGTACGATGACACTGCCACATCTGACATCTTGGGTGCTGGAGCTTTGTCTTTAATCTTTAGCCCTTGAAATGCTTGACAGGGTGTCTCATGGATTTCGCCGTTGACTTCCACATATCTGAATGAAGACAGATGGCTAACCAGAATATCTTCTTCTCCACAAACAGTGACGACACTATCCCCCACCATATATTTCAATTTTTGGTGCAATGTGGATGTGACTTCCCCAGCAGCATGGATCCATGGGCGCCCAAGAAGACAACTATATGCTTGCTGGATGTCCATTATATAGAATTCAGTTTCAAAAATTTCTGGCCCCACCTACAATGGTAATGTTATCGATCCGAAAACTGACCTCCGCGTTCCATCGAACGCTCTTACCACTAAGTCACTGGGTGTGCAAAGAATCCCCCTGACATCCAACTTCATCATTGCTTTCTTCGGCAGCATATTCAGGGAAGATCCAGTGTCTACTAAAACATGGGACATAACCGTGCCCCTGCATTCAACTGACACGTGCAGCGCCATATTATGCTCTCTCCCCCTCGGGGTCAAATCAAAATCTGTAAATCCCAAACTGTGCCCTGCATTAACATGCGCCATCACCCCTTCTAACTGATTAACAAAAACATCTTGGGGTACAAACGACGTGTCTAGAATCTTCAGCAACGCGTTTCGATGGGCCTCGGAACATAATAGCAGTGACAAGATCGAGATCTTTGATGGCGTTTGCTGGAGGTGCTCTACGATTTTGTAATCACTTTTACGGATGAGCCTCATAAACTCTTCTACATCCTTAAGCGATGTTTCCTTTTCCTTTATCTGCGAGGGGCCGCTCTCGTCTACCTTGGCTTTCCCCTTTGCCAATCTTTCTGCCTCTACCTCAGGCGATGTGAAGATTCTCCCACTTCTGGTCATACCTCCTGTTCCGACCACATTATCTACAACCCCAGCTGGTTGTTTATTTACTTCAATTTTCTCACCGTCACAATATACCTCCAACCCATAAGTCCATGGTACTGCTTTGGTACTTTCGAAAGGGATCGGTCCTGCTTTAGTAATAGTGATTGTCGGCCGCCTGGCAGGCGCCGTTATTGTTATTGTTTTCCTTGGAATTGTTACCGTCGCAACATCGTTCCGCTCATCACACACTGCCTCTACCGGCTCTTCAACTGCGGTTCTATCAAACTGCAATGTTCCTTCATTCATCAAAGCTTGAATACCCTATTTTAACTCATTACAACCCTATGGCTGTATCCAACAATCCAAGCAAAATTCGTCACACCTCGGGAATACACCCCCTTTTAACAACCTGCTTTTGATCTTACCCAACGGTGTCTTCCGCTCATTGACATCCGTCACTAGATTCAAACTCTCCTCGGTCAGGATGGCGTTTGCCCCGTGATTGGGCATAGGATGTTGTACTATATTTGGACCCGCCTGTCCAAAGTTAATAGCTTTGCTGTCCAACAAGTCTTGGACTTTATGTTTAAACGCATGACAGCCTTCAATATCATGTCCGGGTGCCCCGGAGTGAAACTCACAGTGTTTACCAGCATCATAGCCAAATGGAGGATTGCCCGTTAACGGTGCCATGGTCCTTTTCTCAACCAACTTTAACCCCAACAATGTCTGAAGCAACTCGGCGTATGTTGAAGGAGGCGTTTCAAAGGCTCTCCTTGGCTTGCCCTCTAGGATTCTGCATTGGGCGGGGTGTTGCCTTTGTTGTTGCTGCTGCTGCTGTTGTTGTTGCTGTGGAAAAGGGATGGTAACACTAGCGACCTATTGATGCTGAGCATACTGACTTCGTCCTCTGCCCCGGCCTCTGCCTCCGAACACGGCACTAGAATCCCCTTAAGGCCTACCACCGAATGCTTTCCTTGTACCTCCTGCGGGGGCAGACTCACCTGCTTGGAATCTTCCAACCTTAATACTGACTTCGACCATCTCACCCATGAGAATCAAATCTGAAAAACTGCTCAACGAAACATTAAACAATTTTTCGTAATATATCCCCGTAAATGTCCCAATGAACATGCTATTCATTTCTCTTTCAGCCAACGGAGGATGTACTCTTGCTGCCGTATCGCGCCATCTCTATGCATACTCTTTAAAGCTTTCCTCTTTCTTCTGCGACAAACCTTGCAATTGAACTCGGTTCGGCGCTAGATCACTGTTATACTTATAATGCAGGACGAAAGCATCCGCCAATTGCTTCCAGGTTTTGATTTGAGCGGGCTCCAACCCCATGTACCACTCAAGTGACGGCCCTGACAGGCTGTCTTAAAAGAAATGCATAAGCATCCTTTCGTCATCTGAATACGCGGACATCCTTCTGTAATAAGAGCGGACATGCACCTTAGGGCAAGTGTCCCCCTTATACTTGTCGAAGGTGGGAGCTTTGAATTTCAGCGGTACCCTCAGCCCATGCACCAAGCCCATAGTAGTCATGTCTAGTCTGGTAGAATTCTGATTAGCCATACCCTTCACCTGTTCTTCAAGCATTTTAATCCTCTGAGTATTGTCAACGGGTCCTTCAAATCCCATGCCTCTTCCAAAAAAGGCGTCCTCTTGACAGTCTTCGCCCCAGTTCACATTTTCATTTCCGTACCCGTTATAGCCAATGTTGCGACCAAACCCTTGCTGATTAGTCATGGGACCTCGTCCCCCATTACCATAACCTAGATTAACCCCAGCATGCCCGAAACCATTGTTGACAGGAATCAATCCAGCACCATTTCCACCATAACCCTGGTTAGCGTTATCGAAACCGTCGTAGCCGAAACCCTGAGCATTAAAGCTGAACTTTCCGCCCGGATTGCCGTACTCAAACCCCTGGTCGTTATAGCCAAATCCATTGTTACCAAAACCATTACCGCCATTGATGTTACCACCGCCCAGATTGGCATCTCCAAATCCAACATTGTTAACAAGCGTCTCATTCCCATTCCCTGCGTTACCATTGCCAGTGCCAGTGTCATTGTTCACAACTACAACAGGTGGGGTCACCACAGGAGGAACCACAGGTGTAGGGGGGCCATCCTCATGAAGAGTTTCGACGTGCACAAAGTTGTGGTCATTGTTGTCGTTCCCATTAGCCCGCGTCAGCAGCGGCTGCACCCAAGTCTGGAGATTCTCCTGGCCTTTAGTAATACTCTCCATGGCCTGCATGAACAGGTTCACCTTCTCGCGAATTTCCTGCATCTCCACCTGGACTTGATCCATGATTCTCTTGTAGTTGTTTGGGGTTGAGTAGCGGTGAACTCTTGGTTCGTCAATCCTGGAAACCTGCAGACGAAGGAAATAAGATACCGATTCACGAATACCGGTTATGCAATATGAATGCAAAATGCAAATGCGTAAATATGCTACAGGTTATATTCCCCCCGATTCTAGTTTCAGAGAGAATGCCATTATGACAATGAAGTCCTTATCCAACAAGCAAGGAATCAGAAAACCCTCATATATAAACACGTGCCAAAAGGCTGAGTACAAGAGTACAACTGAATACAACCGAAGGAGACCTCGGCCAACAAGCCTGGTGATGGTCCAAATACAAGTACAAATAACAAAGGCAAGGCAAAAATTAGGCCAAATGGCAGGCTCTGACGTCCTCCAATATCCTCATCGTCTTTGAGTGCCCTAGTCGGGAGATTAGCTCCTGAATCAGTAAAGCATGCCGCTCGGTAGTGGATCTCAGCTTTTTGGCATCGTCTTGGTAGGTTCCTTTGCCAGAACTCTCGTCAAATCTGTACCTCTTGGAACCGGCCTTCTCATCATAACCTCTCGGCTTCTCGTCAATGTCACTTACTCTGAGCTCTGCAGCGCTCCTAAGTGATGTCGCTTCAGCAATCTTTGCGTCTTGGGCTCTAATTTGTGCCTCTAGTGTGGCAATCTGCAGCTTCAATTCGTCTTCGCGCTCCTTCCGCTTGGTAAGCGTGGCATTCCACAAAGCTTCCCACTTGCTAATACGGGCATAAGCTTTGCTTAGAAGTTCCTTCTTGGAAGTAAGCACCTTGCTAACACTGTTCAAGGCCATCCCCACTTTTTCTTTCTTGTTGGTTGCTTCCGTCAGCTCCGATCCCAACCTGTTAATCAATTCAGTCTGTTCCTTCACAGTGAAGGTGGCTTCCTTCTTCTCACGATGTAACTGGAGGATTTCCTTCTCTAACTCCTCATTGGCTTTCTTCAGTTCCTCGTTTTCAACCAACAATTTTCTATACTTCTCACTCTCTTCTGAAGGAGGTACCTCAATCAATAGAAGATACAGGGGTTCCACAGCAGGATAAGGCATCAAAAAAGTACCAGCTCTCTCGCGGATCCAAGCCAAATAAGGATCATAAGCTCTGCTGTTGCTCTTACCGAGCAGGGCTTTACCCCTCCTATGGATGTTAGCCCATGCATGTCCCAATTTGATCAAAACAACCGTGTCCAATAAGCTCGTGAGATACAGAGATTCCTGTATCTCCTTCTCAATAGGAGTGTCCCTCAAAGCATAACCGAACTGTCGTACCAACAATGAAGGGTTATAGTTAATACATCCCTTCCGTCCAATCAGGGGGACATTCGGAAAGCCGCTGCAACTATATATAATATCAGTACCAAGCATACTCCGATCAAACCAAATGATATTCTCAGCAGACAGCCCCATCAACCGGGAAGACCAATCCAGAGTATCAACAGCATCCACAAAAGGCCCGGTCTTCGGAAGGTTCCCCTGGAACCACCTGTACAAAAGAGGAAGACAGCAGGGAACATTCTTGCCACGACGTTTCTCATTCTTGTAGTGAATGGAATGATAAACATCGCCCAAGAGAGTAGGAACCGAATTCTTCGAGGCAAGAATCAGAAAGGCATCTGAGTCGACAAAGTCTGGCACATTAGGAAACAGGACAATCCCATAGATGCAGACAGCTAGAATAGCACTGAAGGCAACCCAACATCCACTCTTCGCGCACTGTGTAGCCTTCTCAACTAGGACAGACAAGTGAAAACCATAAGCTCCATTCAACTTGACCAAGCCTCCCGGAAACTCAGAAGCGTCCAAACTGACAATCTCAGTGAGTGTAGTCAACTCAGGCTCAGCATCAACATGTACAAAGGGCATCTGGTCCAACACAGGAACTCCCAACATCGCAGAATACTCCTCCAAAGTGGGTGCTAGAATATAGTCAGGAAATAAGAAACATCTCAGCTGCGGCTCATAAAACTGCAACAAAGTATATACCCCAGTCGTCTCAAATGCTGAAGGTCTGTACAACAAACTGAGTAATCTCCCGTAGGATACTCTAAACTCAGCCCTCACTTTCTCATCTGCTAGAGCAACTAAACCCAGCAAGGAACTGACATCTGGTGAATGCAACCGGTAAGCAACTGTCCTCTTCAGGGACTCCATGTCTGGCTAGAAGATATACTAGAATCAGAGGGAAATGATCACCTGCAACATAAATACATGTTAATGAAATGCAATTATGAAAATGCACATGCATATGCAAACAAGGGACCAAGTGCAATGCTGATAGATTGGGCTGCTCTGTACTGAAGCCTTGAGAACCATCTAATCTTTATCTCAAACCAAACTACTCAAATGAACCTTGTAACCACATCTCACTGACAGAGATAAACCGGGTGTTCTGAGGTCAAAGGTTTTCCTGCAAACAGACCCACCTACCCCTTACATGCATGTACTTAACTCGCAGACGAGGTACGACATCCTATGCGGGTTCAACGTCACAGACTTTCAAGAGTGATGATACGATACCCAGAAGGTGTGGCATCATCATCCCTTGAAGCGGCCTCACTTAGTTGAATCCCAATTGATAGGTTCCCAGAGTCGACAATCCTCGGGTCAGACAACTTGTCGAGCCCTAAGGGCTAGGCAAGAAGCATCAAAGAGAATCTCGTCCGAGCGTAAATTTCGTGGCTAGCTGGTGCGAGCTAAGCAAGCAGGCTAACCACTACTCTCTACTTCTAAGTCTATGTGTAACCTCAAGCCCAGGTCCGACTTATCTCTCAACAGATTACCCCCTTCCCACAGCAGCAATAATAGTATAAAGCTGATAAATAAAATGCGGAAAGTAAAAAAGTAAATCTATACAACACCCATGACGGGAAAACAAGCGCTAGGATTGACTCGCATAGGGGATATTCCTGTCCCCAGTAGAGTCGTCAGCTGTCGCTACTGCGAAAATCGGCGCCGGCTGAACAGAAGAGTCGCCACCGTGCGTTATTTATCCCATAGGAGGGAAAGGAAATGCTCAAAGTAAACCTACCGTAAAGACGGGAAAGGAATGGTCATCGCAACCAAATCCTGGATTCGGGAGTCGGTTACGCAAGGGGAAGGTATTAGCACCCCTCACGTCCGTCGTACTCGACGGGATCCACGCTTGTTTTCTTGTACGGATTGTTATTCTATCTACTCTAAAGGTCTGGGGTTAAAAGAAAAGAAAATGACTCGGCAAAGTATCGCACTTTATGCCTACGTATTCCCGTCTGGAACGAGAAATCATAGTCAACGTAGTTCGCCTACCTACGGGAAAGGAGGGAAGGTTTCTCGCTAGGATATCGCATCCTATGCCTACTTACTTTCATACAGCATGAAAGATCAGAGCAAACGTAGTTCGGGCTACGGAAGACGCAGGCTTGTCTGACTGTTTTTATCTCCTTATGAAAGGGTTTTTCCTGATTAAGAGTCCAAGCGGACAAAAGTGACACTTTGATGTTTGTTTTCAGTATTTTATGCAAGAGATGTCTTTTATGATGTTTGCAATCTCTGACGCACTAGAGACTATGATTTGAGGGTGACTACGTCGTATGTCACCCTAAGGGTAACACACTAAGCAATCAGATTACTGAAGAGTGACCCCTCAGCAACCTTTCTCAAATAGCTTAAGGCTCGTAGCGTACGACATCGACTATCCTTATTACTGTGTTTTGAATTGTTCTGAGATAGAAGAGAAATCTAAAAAAACCTAGGGTTTGAAAGGGGAATCAAAACTACCCTAATGTTATCATGCATGGATTACAACCTAATGTCTGTCATAATTCCCTCCTGCACAGAGGAAATCAGAGGTCCTAGGGGATAAGCGGAAAAGAAACAGCAGATATACAGTAAACAGTAAATATGCATGAATGCAGCAAAACAAGCGAGGCAAGAGAGAAAGCAATAGGCAAGAGGAGACAAGCTCCACCTCAAACCTAGAGGTAATCTGAACAAGCCCACAAACAATACAGAAAAGGGAAAACCACACCCACTCCAGCTCAGGCAGCCACACCAGCTCTTACAGTAAACAGGTTCAAACAGCACCAGCTCTGATAGCTACAGTTGATTAATAGCAAAAGGCTGACATCAACAACTTTAAGTAAGATCCCATCTTCACCTTTCAATGATGTTCAAACTTCAGATAAGCTCTTATCTCCAATAATCTTCAGCTTTAGCAAGCACTGAATCCAATAAGTAGACAGCTTTAGACAGCTTCAAATAACAGTAAAACCCTAGTCTTCAACAGATATCCAGCATTGACAGGCACAAGCTTCCTCTTAGCCAGTCTTCAATGAACTTCTTATCTTTAATAAGCTTCCATCTTCAAGGCAAACACTCACAGGAGAGAATCAAATGATAGATGAAGTTGAAATGTTAAGAGGCTTAATGATTACCCAGGGAAATCACTAAGATCTTAACACAGCTAGTGAAAGTTATCCTCAAGGTTCTACCCAATCAAAGCATGCTCTACATCCCTCCTAAGGAGAGATGGAACTTCTTTGGGGGACCTTGTGTCATAGAATGGAATAGAGGCACAAGAAGCTCTCTATGTTTGACAGAAGAAATCAGTCTACTCTAGAGCTCTCCCTATATCTCCTAAGTCTTCATCAAGCAATCTTCAAGCACAAGCAACTTAAGATCCAAGCATCATCATTTGTCTTCAATCATCCTCAAGGTCTTTATATACTCCTCAAGCCAAGCACAAGCCCCAACACCCAAAGAAAAGGCCCAAAACTCAACAAACAAAGCAACTTCCCAAGAGGGAAACACACCAATATCAATCAACTTGCAAAAATCAAATAAAATGGAAAAACTCATCATAAAATCCTAGATTAATTTCTAAGGGACCCTAACTATGTACCCTATACCCCACATAAACCCCAAGGCCAAAATCAAACTAAAAACCCCAAAACTATGTGTTGCAATGCACCTATGTCAAGTTGAAACCCTAATTATAACACACTTGCTTCACACCTCTCAAAAACAATTAAATTTAAGTCACAAAAATGTGAAAAAAATCCAGGGGGAACCTAATACTATAATATAACTATAGAAAAAAGGATGGCATCAAAAATCAAAGTGAAATGATCATACTAAATTCAGAAAAAAAACATGTATCAAATGAAAATGAAATAAAAGCCATTAAAATAAAAATACACCAGAAATAGAAAAATGCATGAAATGACATTTTTATTCTTTTATAATTTTCTTGATGTCTTGCTGAAAATGGGGGAAAAAATCCCATGCAAAAATAATGAATTTTCAATTTATTATGATATTCTAAAGAACTTAAAATAAATGTGAAAATATAAGAAAATATGAGAAAATGTAAAAACATGTGTGTCAAATAGTAATTAAAAGCAGTTTAGATCCAGATATGGGCTCAGAGGGGGGTATGGATAGAAAAACGCGCTAGGCCCAAACATTATTTAGAAAATAGAATGGAAAATATAAGGGAAAATGGAAAATTCGTGGTGTAAAAAGCAATCCAATTCAGTGTATAATCTATTGGGCTTCTAAACAGGGGTGTGGATATCATGAATTCATTTTGGCCCAAGCTGTAACTTAAATGAAACGTTGCGTCTTGATCCTCAGACTTCTCCTTCACAAACTGAGAGCAAATCGTGGCCATTTGATCTCGTTTTGGTCAAAGGTCTCGCTCTAATCTAAGGGTGCAGAGGTTATCTTCAACCTTTGAACCTTCTTGGAGGGAAAAGCCATGGATGCAGAGCTTGCAACTTCATCTTCTTCCCAATCGTGCTCCCTCAAATCTTCATTAAAACTTAAAAATGAAAACCCTAACTAGCCCCAAATTTTACACTGAATCTAACCATGGCATCCACAATCATTGAAACATCCTCCTCCTCAAAACACGATTGGAATCTCAGAAATTGATCAAGAACCAAAACTCATCAAACTTGAAATTGAATAGCCTAATCTCTTCACCATGTTTCACTGATCATTTCTAGCCATCAAACTATGATTATATCACCAAGAACAACAAGATATGAGCATGAACAGAAATTGCATCACTCCACTAATTGCATCTAAATCGATCTTAAAGCTACCAGAAAGCTTCATACACTAACCTACATTGAATCTAACTAATCAAAACAGACTGAAACTACCTAAATCAAGCTGTGGATTGAAAAGTACCTACCTGAAAAATCTTGATGCACGGAGGTATGAAATCTTCAAATCAAGCTTTGGGAACTTCCAGACACCTTCAATGAGTCATAATCTTGCTTCTGTATGCAAAAGAACTGGTTGAAGTAGCTTGGATCTTGGAATCCGAATCTGAGTTGCAGATGAAGATTTTCAACTTCAAGAACACGATTTCTCCACCAATTTGCTTGGAACTTGATCTGGAAACACTCACTAGTATCAATGGAAGTGAATGCAATCAAAATTTTGGATTGAAATGGTGTGAAAGCTTGTAACCGATTCTGAATTGCAACAAGAAAATTCTGATCTCAATCTCTCTTCTCTCCTTCAATTCTCACCAACTCTTGCTCTGAACCTCTTCATATGCATATATAGAGTGTGAATGAACACTCTAGAATCTTCTGGATCAATCCAATGAGAAATTCACCATCTCATGTCATGGAAATCTCATCTCATGCTATGCACATACCATCTCATGTTTTGGCTTGCAATTCACTTGGTTCTGAGTTTAAATTCTCTCCAAATGAGATATTGGAGGTGTATGGATGGAAAAGATCCTTGCATTTGCCTTGACAAGTGATTTTGCATATGTGCCTTATGGTTCAAGTAACCAATTTTCAAAGCAAGTCCTAAAAATAACCCTCAATTCAAAATTGTGGCAATGTCAATGTTCTTAAAATGCATTTTACAATCAACTTGGTATGTCATATGGCTTGGTTGGGATTTGTAGATCAAAAACCCTAATTTCTAACTTTGGTTCATTTAAAAATACCTTCATTTTAGGCCATTTTGGTGACTTTGTGAAGCAAGCCATTCCGAGTTCTCATGACCACTTATCTAGCCTAAAAACATCATTTTGAACACATCTCATTTTGAACATTTTTTCATTTGAGGAGTGGAAGATGAAGATTTGGACCTATGTTGAAAAATGACCTGTAATTCAACTTTCCCAAAATACCCCTGGGTTGCCAAGACCATAACTTGAGTTATACAAATCCTCTTGAGGACTTATAGTACTCAAATTAAAGCTACGATCAAGATCTACAACTCTTATGTTGGCCAAGAATCCATTTGAAAACTCCTTGATGGGCATAAGTTGCTTGGAAGTCAAGTGACTTTCATAGTTAAATTTCAGTGTCCTCTGAGGACCCATAACTTGCAAGAGCCATATCTTGAGTTCTATAAATCTCCTTGAAGACTTCTAGTACTCAAATTAAAGCTATTGAAAATATATAAAATTTTCATGTTGACCAAGAATTCATTTGAAGCTTTCATTTTGACTTATCTGGCTTGGAAGATAGGCCTAAATCAGGGGATTTTACACTGAAACCCTAATTTAGCAACTCCTCTTCTTCTTGATTTCTCTTGATTTATCCTTGGCACTACACCACACTTGTATACACATATCAATTCATGAATTACACATACTCCAAGTAGGCCTTGATGCCCTCCACTCAATCATTTGACCTAGGGTTGACCTAGGGTTGACCCAGATGAAACCCTAGTTGACTGTACTTCCACTCTGGCTCTTGTACTTGTATGAATGACTTGTGTCATCTTCAGAATGACCCTCTAGGTCTTCCATGATATCTATACTCATTTCATACCCTCATTCATAGCTCATACTCCCATTGATGATCTTCAACATACCTCAAATTAGAAGAAAAAACCACTGGTTGACCTTCAAACTTTTTCAAAGCTTCAACTCATTTCTTGATTACTTGGATGGTCTTGAACTTAAATAAAACCCCTTGATGGGCCTCTTTCTGGTAAGAATGGCACTTGGTCCCTTGCTAGATGACTTGTTATGCTATGCTATGCAAATGATTAGACTATGTACAGGACTTATTATGCAAATGACAATGCAATTGAAACATAAACCAGCTGAAATAGGTTGAGCAAATTTTAGGGTGTAACACATATCTTGCACCTTGTGCTTGAAGGCTTTGCATTTTTCTATCGTGTGGCCTGGTGCCCCTGAGTAAAACTCACAAGTTGCATTCGCATCATAACCTGACGGAGGTGCCCCTGTCAAGGGAGCCAGGGTTCTCTTCTGGATTAGCTGTAACTGAAGTAGAGTATGTAACAGCTGAGCATAAGACATGGGCGGTGTCTCGAGGTGACGGCTTGACAGAGGTGCCCTGTTCTGATACTTTCTGTATCCTTGCTGATTCGGCTGCTGCTGCGGCTGCTGATGTGGCTGGGGTTGTTGGACTGCAGGGATGGTTATGCTAGCCACCTACTGGTGTTGGCCCTTACCTTTCCTTCGAGCGTTAGACACGGCGCTCGTCTCTCCTTCACGCCTTTTGCCACCATATGGTTTCTTTCCTCCTCCAGCTGAGGATAGATCACCTTGAATTTTCCCTAATTTGATCCCATTTTCAACGTGCTCGCCGGTGATGATGAGATCTGAGAAACTTCCAGACATACCGCTGACCAATTTCTCGTAATAAACCCCTGGGAGGGTGGCTAAAAACACTTCAACAAGCTCCCGTTCAACCATCGGCGGCTGAACTCTAGCTGCCAATTCACGCCACCGCTGGGCGTACTCTTTGAACCCTTCGTTGTTCCTCTGTGACAAATTCTGCAGTTGGACTCGGTTCGGAGCCAAGTCACTGTTATATTGGTAATGTTGCACGAATGCCTCAGCAAGTTCCTTCCACGTGCGCACACTGGTAGGCTCCAAACTCATGTACCATTCCAAGGATGGCCCGGACAAGCTATCCTGAAAGAAGTGCATCAGCAACTTCTCGTCTTCAGAGTGAGCGGACATTTTCCGGTAGTATGACCTTAAGTGGACCCGAGGGCAGGTGGTGCCCTTGTACTTCTCAAAATCGGGTACCTTGAACTTGGGAGGCACCTTGAAATCAGAAATCAATCCCAATTTAGACATGTCGACACCCATAGTGTTCAGGTTCTCGAAATTCCTCATCTTGTCCTCGAGTGCCTTAAACCTCAGACGTGCTTCAGCAGTCAGCTCTCCTTCAGCACCCTTCTGTGAGAACAAATCTTCTTGACGGTCTTCTAACCATGGCTGAGGCTCGTACAGATTCCCGACACCTGTCTTGCCGTTGCCCAGTCCAACATTGACATTAGCTTCAAAATTTCCATTACCGACGCCAGTCGTATTACCATTGAGCCCCATGTTAGCGATCACATTGCCGTTACCACTACCGTTCCCCCCGGTCACGGGGACGCCATTCTGAGGAGTTTCAACAGGTGGAGGGGTTGGAACGCTTCCACCGTGGAGTACACCATTGTTGTCAACCCTTGAGATCAGGGGCTGGACCAATGTTCTGAGTTGGTCTTGGCCGTTGGCAACCACTTGCATGAGCTCCATGAAGCGGTCCATCCTCTCTCGGAGTTCTTGAACATCAGTCTGCACTTGCTCCATTGCTCTAGCTTGATTCGCTCTGGTCGGATAGCGGTGGATGGGTCTTTGATCAATCCTGGAACAACCTGTATACACAAAAGGGTTAGAAAAAACGACAAAGTGCCCGTTATGCAGATGCTTCATGCAAATGCAAACGTGTGTCTGTGCGTTAGGGAGGCATCCCCCGATCCTAGTGCCTGAGTGCCAATACTGATAATAAGAAGTCCGAGTCCAGTCATGGAAATAACATCTCACATATATAAAGAGAGCCCATCAAGGCGGTACATAACATCACTGAGTACAGGCAGAATCAATAGCATGACCTCAACCAACAAGCCTGGTGATGGTCAGCATACAACAATGATCAAAACAAAAGGATTACAAATATAGTCAAGTACGGCCACGGGCTCGAAACTCTTCTAACAGATCCCTTGTTTCTGGATGATCAGGCCAAGTGAGCAACCCTTCGACGAGTAACTCCCTCTGCGCAATAGTGTATTGAAGACCTTCAACTGAGTCTTCCCATGCTCCTTCGCCGAAACAATCTTCTAACTTTCGCTTCTTGGACTCAAACGTCAGTTTGCGCTCCTTCAGGTTGGCAAGAGCCTTGTTGAGCAGGCCTTTAGCGGCATATCTGCGAGCGGTTTCTTCATCAAACCTCTTCTCGCTAGCCTTCACCTGGGCTTTCAACTTGGAGATCTGCTATTTTAGTTTATCCTCCCGTTCCTTGCCGTTGGCTAGGGTGGCCTTCCAATGCTGATTAAACTTGGGTATTCTCCGGTACGCTTCATCCAAGTGTTGCTTCTTGGTGGCCAGTACGTCATTGACAGCTTTGAAGTCTCGACCCAAGCGCTCATGCTCAGCTATCTGCTTAGTCAAGTCCGTCCCTAACTGGTTCACCAGCTCTGTCTGCTTCTTGAAGGAATGGACGGCTTCGCTTCTCTCGCTTCTGAGCTGAGCCAATTCTTTCTCCAGTTCTTCATTTGCCTTTTTCAGCTCATCTCTCTCAGTTAACACCTGATTATGCTGCTGAATAGGCACGGTGGTAGGCTCTTCAATCACTGGAGGGCTTTCTAGCTAGGCAGGTGGAAACGGAATCCCTATAATATCTGCTCTGGCTCTGATCCAGGTCATATACGGAGCGTAGGCTTGGCTATTACTTTTCCCCAGCAACGGCTTGCCCCGCTTACAGATACCCTTCCAAGCGTGCTGAAGCTTAGATAACATATCCCCCTCTAGAAGACCAATGAGGTACAGAGATTCCTGCACCTCTTCATCCTTCGGCGGAGCTCTCAAAGCATAAGCAAACTGTCGGACCAGCAGAGATGGATTATAGTTGATACAGCCCTTCCTGCCTATCAAAGGCACATTCGGAAACCCGCTGCAGCTGAAGATAATCTCAGTACCCAACCTATCTCTATCAAACCAGGCAATATCCTCCGCTGACAAACTCATCAAACACTCAGACCACTCAGCTGTGGCTGCAGCCGAAGCAAAGGGACCCTTCTTGGGTAGATGACTATCAAGCCATCTATAGAGCAGGGGCTCACAGCACGAGACATTCCTACCCCTTCTGTTCTCTTTTTTGTAGTGGACGGAATGGTAAACATCTCCAATCAATGTAGGGACTGGATTCCCTGATGCAAAGATGTGAAAGGCGTCGAAGTCTACAAAGTCAGGCATATTAGGGAACATAATGATGTCGTATATGCAAAGAGCAAGAATAGCGTTGAACACGATCCAACAACCGTCTTTGGCGCACTGCTGGGCCTTTCCCACTAAGAACTACAAGGAGAAACCGGGAACCCTGTTCCAACTAGACAAGACCAACTCGGAGGCATCCAGATGAAGTGAAGGAGCTAGACTAGCCAGATTAGGCTCAGCATCCATATGAACAAAGGGCATCTGACTCTTGATAGGCACACCTAACAAATCAGCATACTCCTCTAGTGTGGGTGCGAGAATAAAGTCCGGGAAAGTAAAGCATCTCAAAGGAGGGTCGTAGAACTGCAGCAAGGCGTGCAACCCATTCAACTCAAACACGGAGGGTTTACGAACCAAGCTGAGCAGTTTCCCATAAGACTTTCTGAATTCACCTCTCACAGAATCATCTGCCAAAGCAATCAAACTAGACAGCTGAACAACATCAGGAGTGGGGAGCTTGTAGGCCACAGTCTTCCTCATAGAACCCATAGTAGCACAATAGAAGGCAAGAAAACCTGAACCGAGGGAAACGGTACCTGCAACACAGACACGCGTTAATGAAATGCAAATGGATATGCAAAGCAATGTAAAATGCAATCATGCAGCAGGAGATCAAGACAATTGTGCTGTTGAAGAGATGAAGGTTCTGTGTCAACAAAACCACAATACTGCTCTGTCAAGAACAACCACTATCTCTGATAAGAAGAAAACCCTGGTATCGGACCATAAATCTACTCTGTCAAGAACACCCATATATCTGGTACTAATGACCTCTGATACAGGACCATAACTCTGCTCTGTCAAGAACAACTTCATCTCTGAAGATAAGGACCTCTGATACAGGACCATAACTCTGCTCTGTCAAGAACAAATACACATCTGATGATGAGAAACCCTGATACAGGACCATAACTCTGCTCTGTCAAGAACAAATACACATCTGATGATGAGAAACCCTGATGTCGGGCTATAACTCTGCTCTGTCAAGAACACACATACATCTGATAATAAGGTCCTCTGATACCAACAAAACTGATTCACTATTAAGAAAACCAGGTAGTCTGAAGGTTAAGGTTTCCTGCAACAAACTCGACCCTGCTCACAGGTAGGGACCTAAACTGACACAAGTTCGGCATCCTATGCGGTCATCAGTGTCACAAACATTCAAGAGGGGTGATACGATACCCAGAAGGTGTGGCATCACCATCTCCTGAAGCGGCCTCACTCAGCTGAATTCCAAATGATCGGTCCCCAGAGTCGACAATCCTCCAAACCAACAACCCCTCAGGCCCAAAGGGCCGGAAAAGAAGTCAACCGGGAGAACCTCGTCTGAGCGTGGATTTCATGAGACACTAGTGCCTGCAAAGCAAGCACGCGACCACTAATTTCCACAACTAATGGTAGGTACACTCAAGCCTGGGTCTGGCTTCTCACTCATCAGAATGTCCCTCCCACAACAGCACAGATAATCATATCATACTGAAAATAAAGTGCGGGAAATAAAATGAGATAAACAAACACAACACAACAAGTAATCATACAAGCGCTAGGATTGACTCTCGCAGGGGACGTTGGATACCCAAACTGACTCGCATAAGGGACGTTGGATCCCAGGAAACTATCAAGTCCCCAACAGAGTCGCCAGCTGTCGCTACCGCGAAAATAAGGTGCCGGCAAAATAGAAGAGTCGCCACCTTTCGTTATTTATCCCTTAGAACGGGAAAGGAAACGATCGGAAAAACCTGACGAAAAGGTATAAGACAAGGTCATCGCAACCATTGTCTGGGTTCGGGAGTCGGTTACGCAAGGGGAAGGTATTAGCACCCCTCACGTCCATCGTACTCGATGGGATCCACGCTCGTTGTGTTTATCTGACGGGTTTATTTTACTATCTACCTATCAAGGCTGGTCTAAAAAGAAAAGAAAATGACTCGGCAAAGCGTCGCGCTTTATGCCTACGTATTCTCATCAGAGAATGAGAAATTAGAGTCAACGTAGTTCGGCCAACTACGGGTTACGGGAAAGGTGGCTCGCCAATACGTCAGTATTGTGCCTACGTACTCTCAACAGGCTTGAGAGATCAGAGCTTACGTAGTTCGGGATAATACGGATTACGGGAATTCAGATTCATCTGTTTTTCGAGTGGGGTTAACAAACAGTTCCAGCAGTTTGGCGTATGCAGCTCGACCCTTGGAGACTTAGGCGTTACCGTTTGCGGTAGAACTGGGAGTTAACGAGACTCTTTTCTTCAGAAAAGTTTCCTTTGAATTATGGGCCCACGGGGCAAAAAGGTTTGAAGTCTGTTTTCTGTCTTTTACGGAAGAACTGTTTTTTTACGGACGTTTGCAACCAATATCACACTAGAGACTATGACCTGAGAGTGAATGCGTCGCATGTCACCCAAAGAGTACCATACTAAACATCCAGACTGTTGAAAAGAAGCTCTCCAACAATCCTTTCTCAGATAGCTTAAGGCTCGTAACGTACGACATCAGTTAACCTTTATTACTGTAGTTTAATTTGTTTTGAGATAAGAAGAGAGAACGAACAGGTTCAACTAAGGGGAGACTATCAAGTCCTAATGTTGTCATGCCAAGGATTCATCCTATGGTTGAAGTTTGAAACAGGGAACTCCTAGAAGTTATCATGCATAGGTTTCAACCTAAAGTTCTAATCATCACTTCCTTATCAAAGGAAGTGAGATTCCTAGGGGATCATGTGAGGGATAAACAGAAACAGATAAAGCATCAGCCTAAACAGTAAATAGTAAACGACTATAAAATGCATGCAATGCAAGTGAGGGAGGAAATGTGTGTGGGACATCAGCCTCCACAAGCTCATCTCGACCTCAAGCCAGATATGAATAATTGTAATCATACAGAGGAATAAATAACATGCTATCAAGCAAACACAATAATAACTGCAATCATGCAGAAAAAATGAAATAAAATGCTATCAAGCAAAATAAACCACATAGGCAAGGGAGCAGGGCTCTACCAAATACCAGCAAGCAAAGCCACTCAGTAACAATACAAGCAGAGGGAGCAACTCAACCTCTAGTGCAATCATGCCCCTAGCTTAAATCAGTCTAAATATGAACTTATTCTAATGCATCAAGCAAATCAAACAAGTCACATCAATACAGTTGCACAACAAGCAAACAGATAGGAAAGAAAGCAGATCAACAACTTCCACAACTTCACAGCAAAGCTCCTCTGACATCAGTTCAGTCCTCAGTCTTCAACTGCTCTTTAAGGCTATCATCTACAACAGCAAGTGTCAACCTGCCTCTTCACTCTTTCAATGCATCAACATAAGTATCACCTTATCCTTCTTCTTCAAGCCTCAGCTCCAAAGTAGACTCCACCATCAGGCTTCAATCCCAATTGCAAGTATCAGCTTGGCTCCTTCAGGCTCTCAATGTATCAACATAAGTATCAACTTGTTCTCCAACTTCAAGCTTCAGCTTCTTCATCTGATCCCAACTAGATTCCCTTCACAAGTGTCAACTTGTTCTTCTTTTGTCTTCAAGCTTCAACTACAATGGCAGTCTTCAGACAAAGGGAAGTGCAACCTCTAGCATCTTCCATCTTCTAACAAGGAACTCCATCCTCTAGCAAGGGAGAAATATTCATCTAACAAGAGCAAGGTTTGGATAGTGGAAAGCAAAGTGAAGACCAAAGGTCACCACTAAGCACTCCACCATTAAAGAAAGGAACCCTCAAAGTTTCTACCAACTTGGGAAGAACCACACATCCTACCAAAGGAGGGATGAGGCCTTCACAAGGACCTTATATCATAGGGAGGAATGGAAGTGATCAACACCTTCCATGTTTATGAAAGAAGAGAATCTATCTAGAAGCTCTACTTACAAACCCTAATCTTAACACCTAAACAAAACCACACCAAAAGAAGGGAAATCTTCACATCTAAGCTTCTTCATGAATTCCTCAGCAGCCCACACATGCCTTCAACATCTTCCAAGAGCAAGAGAAACAAAACCCTAATCTAAGGGAACTAAAGAAGTCAATCTAGTTGAATTAGCAAGTTAGGATCACCTAAAACCTAGTACTAAAGTTAGTCCTAACTAAAATACTAAAACCAATTGTAAAATCCTACAAAAATAAATATGGGACCCTAATTCAATCATGAATCTACCATAGAAAATCCAGGGGTTGAATCATCCACCAAGTCCTAGAAATAAAACCTAGATCACAAGGTACTAAGGATAAACCCTAAAAATAGAGCACCTAAAGTTTCAACTTAAAACTACCACCTAACTTCATCACAAAAATGTGAGAAAAATCTAAGGGGAACATGCATATCTATGCTAGCTATACACAAAAAATCAAGGCAAGAATCATCACCAAGTGCTCAAACAAAATTCAACAAAACAAGGTATCAACCATGGCCATTTTAATATCAATTAATATTCAAAAAATGCAAATAAAATCACAAATGCATGAATTCTTAATATTTTTAATCTACAGAATTCTAGATTCAATCATGAATCAGGGGAAAAAAGTTTGGAATTAATTGAGTTAATTTCCTATTTTTCATTAATTAATCTCTAAGTCATATGAAATGCACAAAATAAAAGAAAATAAAAGAAATTAATAAAAACGCGTGGTAAATAGCAATCCAAGGTAGTTTATTTCAAAGAAATGGGCCAAAGGGGGGGGGGGTGGATATCATTCTGAGTGCTAAGCCCAAAACCAATCAATTAATGAAACGGTGCGTTTCATTCTAATGTCTCTCTTCAGCGCTGAGATCAAATCGTGCCCCTCCAATGCATGCCTGACTCCAAGGTCAAACCCTAATCTGAGGGCTCTTGTTCATCGTCCCCAAGTTTGAACTGAAATGGAGGGAGTTCTCAGACGGTGGCCTGAACAGTGGCGCCACCGTCTTCTCCGGTGAGACAACCTCCACAGTTCACCAAAACTCACAGAACAAATCATCATTTCACTCCAAATTTGATGCTGATCAAGAATATCAACTCCAAATCATCTAATTCCCTCTAGATTTTCAAACCCGATAGAATTTTCAGAATTCCTCCAAATCTTGATTTTCACCATTCTTTAAATTAAAGGTCTCAAGTTAATCCTCACTTTTCACTGATCAATTTCCACTATCCCATCGTGATTATTCCTTCAAGAATCTTGAGATATCAACCTCAACAGAAAATGATCACACACCTATCTTGTCTCTAATTCACCAATTTCTGATCCTAAATCCAACTACATGTTGCAAGGATCCTAACCACATATGAATTGCTAAGTATCTCCTCCTAAATCATGCATAAGGGTGAAATGTACAAACCTGGTTTCAGAGAGGTAACAGAGGTGGTTTTTGCTCACTTCAACTACCAAGATGATGCAGACACACTCCAAATTCACTCCCAAAGCCTTTGCACACCCTGATTTGGCTTGATTCTCCCTTGAATTGAAAACACGATTTCAACTTGCACCTTCAAGATTTCAATGGCTCTTTCTGCAACCAGCTTCAATTCCTTCCAAAAAAATGGCTGAGTTCACTCAATGACTTATATAGAAGTGATTGAGATTGTCTAGAAACTTCTGGATTCATCCAAATGAGATTTTGGATTTTCAAAATCTCTTCAAAATCTCATCCATGGCAATCACCATTCTGACTCCCTTTGGGCATGGATATGCTTGTAATCAAATTCTCATGAGATTTTGAATGAGTTTGATGAGTTATTTTCCTTGTTTGCAAGCCCAAGGTATGAATTGGATATGTTGCTTCATCATGAAGAAATGAAATGGAATGTTATGCAAATGACCTCAAATCAAAATTCTAACATTGCCATTGTTTCTAAAATCATTTTTCCAATCAATTTGACCTATAATTTTGTTTCATTTGGTCACAAAATGAATTATTTGAATTTTTGGCCATTAAATCCTTTTAATTCTTTCTTTTTCAAAATTTCTTGAACCAAGTCTCTCCTTGAGCCATTTCAATGCCTCCTTGATGCATAGTCAAGGTTAAAACCCCATTTTGAGCAACATTCTAGTTGAACAAAATTTCATTTGAGGCCTCTAAGTTGGTGAAAATGGCCTATGATCACAAATGACCTATAATCACCAAATATCTAAAATACCCTTGACTTGTCAAAGCCATAAGTTGAGTTCTACAAATCCTATCAAGGACTTCTAGTACTCTCTAGAAAGATAAGAGGATAAGGAACAACATTCATGTTGACCAAAAGTTCATAGGAATCATCCTTCTAGGGCAAACGTTTCATGCAAGTTGGGTAACTTTCAAGCTCCAAATTCACATACCTCAGATGACTTGTAACTTGTCTGGCTCATAACTTGAGTTCTACAAACCCTATCAAAGACTTCTAGCACTCAAATTAAATCTAAGATCATGCTCTAAAACAATCATGTTAGGGGAAAGATGATATAACAATCACATCTTGAGCTAAATTGCCTTGAAGATAGGGGTCAAACTAGGGGATTTTACACTGTCAAGCCTTAGAAAACCTAGCTTGCAACTTCTCAAACTCTTCAATCATGATGAGTTGATCTTAGAATCATCCTTATAACATCTCAATGTATCAATCCATGATCACATGGCTCTTGTATTAGGTCTCAACCTTCTCCAAATCATCAGTTGACTTAGGGTTGACCCAATCAAACCCTAGCTGCACCAATCATGGCTGAGCCTTCTTAATCTTGCACAATGACCTGTCTAGGCCTCAAAGTGATCTTAAACACTTCTCATGAGCTCTCTCAAGACCTCAAGTCCATCTCCATGACCTCAGAATCATTTGATGGCTTCCCACAACTCTCAAGTTAGGAGACACACACTCTTGGCTTCAACCACTCTCTCTGAGGATCTTTCAACTTCTCTGACAAGGATATCAACCCTTGAGCACCTAAATAACCTTCTTAGCTAGCTTCATAGTCTTGTATAGCTCTTAATTGGTAATCATACCTCTTGATCTCCTGCACACATGTCAATGAAATGCAAATGATAATGCTAATGTGAATGAAATGAAACACAAGCTAGGTAAAGGAATGTTGGTCAAATTTTGGGGTGCAACACTTAATACTTTATGTAAGTGCCTGATTGATTGGTGTGTGACATATCTATGTGTATGTGATGTATGTTGGTGTGATCTGAGAATCGTATGCACAATGCATGCTTGTGTTAATTTGTATGCATTTGGTGTCATGCATATCATGAAGTGTTGGTGGAATGAATCATTGCTCAATGGAGTGTATGTGATTCATTCGTATTCCTTTGAGTGGGGAATTGGTGGGAACGGATCATTGCCAAGGGTGGGCGTATGTGATTTATCCGGGTTCCATTGAGGAACCAAAGAGTCGGTACCGCATGCAAGGTGTTGCGTTGCATATTTGCATTATGATGTATTATGTTGATTGGTGGACTATATATTGTGTTTGGTGAATGTTGGTTGATGATTGATATGACTATTGTAGTTACTACCTTTATTTCATGTATGTAATTATCGATATATTTTGATCCTGTTTTCTCACCCCTTTGCTGTTGTTGTGGTCTGTGCTTCCTCGGAAGTGCAGATAATCCAGGTACTTAGCTAGCTTGGATTTGTGGTGTGCCAGTCGAGTCTTAGGATGCTCTGATATGTAGCACGGGACTTGGGTGTTTTAGTTGTTTTTGTTGAACTTATTTCTTTTCCTGTGACGTATCATGAATTTGATGTATTTCATTATATGAGCAATTTCCGCTGTATTTTGGTGAAAACGTTTTTAATGAAGTATGTGCTGGATTTGATTATGTGATATCTCACTTGGGAGGTGAAGACCTCTGATGTTTATTTATAATGTTTATATTTTAATTGATTTGGGAAGTGGGGTGTTACAATTGGTATCAGAGCCTGGTTGGTCCGTTCGGCCAGTGTAGTTGAGTTGAGTCTGTCCCTAGGATAGAGTTGTGTAAGTGCTAACCCGGTGTTGTTGTTGTTGAGCAGTATGGCAAGAAGGAATGGTGCTTCTTTGGCTGCTGCCATGCAAGCGATGGCGCAAGCGGTTGCTAATCAGAACCAAGCTGCGGATGCCCAATTCAGAGATTTGGCGCAGTTTCGAAGTAACAAGTCGCCGATGTTTGAAGGAGGAGTTTTGAATCCTGAGGCTGCACAGAAGTGGCTGAAGGCAATTGAAAAGATTTTTAGGACTATGAACTGTAGTGATGAGCAAAAGGTGAGATTTGGTACTCACATGCTGGAAGGCGAAGCAGAAGCTTGGTGGGATAACTGTCGTCAGAGATGGGTGACTGCAGGAACTACGATTACTTAGGACGTGGTTCGCAAAGTTTTTCTGGAAAAGTAATTTCCGAAAGACATCCGGAGTGCTAAAGAGATAGAGTTCTTGGAACTGAAACAGGGTAATCTGACCGTAGCGGAGTATGCTGCGAAATTTAAAGAGTTGGTGCAATATTGTCCTCATTATAATACTGATGATGTGATGACATCGAAGTGTTTAAAATTTGAGAATGGGCTACGTCCGGAGATCAAGTTAGGGATTGCTTGTCAGAAGATCAGAAACTATGCTGAGCTAGTAAGCAGGAGCAGGATCTATGATAATGATAACCGGGCCAGGATTGCGCATTATAAGGCTGCGAATGACCGTAAGGGTAAGCAGAGGTTCAGTGGTACTCCTTACAGTGTTTCTGCTAATAAAGGAAAGCGTAAGGCTGCTGCCGATAAGAGGTCCAGAGAAGGGGATGCGTCTGCTGACGGGAAATGTTTCCGATGCGGTGACACAGGTCATCATGCTAAGGATTGTCCTAAGGAGGTAAGGAAGTGTTTCAAGTGTGGTAAGCCAGGCCATGTGATAGCTGAGTGCAGGGCCACTATGCCTATTTGTTATAACTGTGGTGAGAAGGGCCATATCAGTATGCATTGTGAGAAGCCGAAGAAGTCTCAGGCGTCTCCGGCTGGTGGTAAAGTGTTTGCCTTGGCGGGAACTCAAGCTGTCAATGAGGAGCGTGTTATCAAAGGTACTTGTATTATCAATAATATTCCTTTGACTGCTATTATTGATACGGGTGCAACCCACTCATTCATTTTTGTTGATTGTGTGAAGAGAATAGGATTGGTGTCGTCTACTCTTGAGCGACGGATGACTATTGAGACACCCAATATTGGTTCAGTGACTACTTCTTTGGTATGTTTGAAGTGTCCGCTGACTATTTTCGGTAGAGATTTCAGAGTGGATCTGATTTGCCTACCGCTTGGTAATTTGGATGTTATTCTGGGTATGAATTGGTTAGAGTTCAACCGAGTCTACATCGATTGTTTTAGGAAGGTGTTGTTGTTCCTTACTCCAGAGGAAGAAGAGTTGGCGAATTCTTTATCTAATAAGGAATTAAGGACTTTGTTAGAGGACGAAGCTAAGGTGTTTGCTTTATTTGCATCACTGTCTGTTGACAACAAGGCGTTGTTGGATGAGTTAGCTGTTGTTAATGAATTTCCGGAAGTGTTCCCTGATGACATTACGGAATTACCTCCGACAAGAGAAGTCGAATTCAGCATTGATCTTGTTCCTGGTACGAGGCCTATTTCTATGGCGCCGTACATGATGTCGGCAGTAGAGTTGTCCGAATTGATGTCTCAGATCGAAGAGTTATTAGATAGAAAGTTTATCCGGCCGAGTGTGTCGCCGTGGGGAGCTCCAGTGTTATTGGTGAAAAAGAAGGATGGTAGTATGCGTCTGTGCATCGATTATCGTCAGTTGAATAAGGTGACTGTTAAGAATAAGTATCCTCTCCCAAGGATTGACGATTTGATGGACCAGTTGGTAGGAGCTCGTGTGTTCAGTAAGATCGACTTGAGGTCGGGTTATCATCAGATCAGAGTTAAAGAAGGTGATATTCAGAAGACGGCTTTTAGAACTCGATACGGACATTACGAATATGCGGTAATGCCTTTTGGAGTGACTAATGCGCCATGAGTATTTATGGAGTATATGAACCGAATTTTCCATTCTTATTTGGATCAGTTCATTGTTATGTTTATTGACGTTATCTTAATTTATTCTAAGTCTGATGAAGAACATGCAGGACATTTGAGAATTACCTTGCAGGTGCTGAAGGATAATAAGCTGTTTGCTAAACTGTCGAAGTGCGATTTCTGGTTGAAGACAGTGAGTTTCTTGGGGCATGTGATTTCTAGTGATGGAATATTTGTTGACCTATCGAAAGTAAGTGCAGCGTTACAGTGGGAACCGCCGAAGACAGCGATGGAAATTAGAAGCTTTTTGGGTTTGGCAGGTTATTACCGAAGGTTTATTGAAGGGTTCTCTACTTTAGCGTTGCCATTTACTCAGTTGACGAGAAAGAACCAAGTTTTTGTGTGGGATGCTGCTTGTGAAGAAAGCTTTGAAGAATTGAAAAGTAAATTGACTACGGCACCGGTATTAGTGTTGCCGACTCCGAGTGAACCTTTTGTAGTGTACTGTGATGCGTCTAAGATGGGATTAGGCGGAGTTCTTATGCAGAATGGTAAAGTGGTAGCGTATGCTTCTCGACAATTAAGAGTGCATGAACGGAATTATCCTACTCATGATCTTGAGTTGGTTGCGGTTGTTTTTGTGTTGAAGATCTGGAGGCACTATTTATATAGTTCGAGATTTGAAGTGTTCAGTGATCATAAGAGTCTAAGATATCTGTTTGATCAGAAGGAGCTGAACATGAGGCAGAGAAGATGGTTGGAATTCTTAAAGGATTATGACTTCAGTTTAAGTTATCATCCAGGAAAGGCCAATGTAGTAGCAGATGCTTTGAGCAGAAAAGCGATTCATATGTCGGCTTTAATGGTGAAAGAAATGGAACTAATTGAACAGTTCAGAGATTTGAGCATGGTTTGCGAGACTACGACAGACAGTGTGATGTTGGGGATGTTGCAGGTGAATAATGACTTCTTGGATACAATTAGAGAGAACCAGAAGTTGGATGTGAAGTTAGTAGATTTGATGACTGGAGCAGGAAATGATTCTGATAGTGATTTTAAATTGGATGGTACAGGTGTGTTGAAATTTAGAGGCAGAATTTGTGTGCCGGATAATGAGGAACTAAAAGAGTTAATTTTGAGTGAAGGACATCGTAGTAATCTGAGTATCCATCCGGGAGCTACGAAGATGTATCATGATTTAAAGAAGTTATTTTGGTGGTCTGGTATGAAAAGAGATATAGCTCAATTTGTTTATACCTGTTTGACGTGTCAGAAGTCGAAGGTAGAGCACCAGAGACCTTCTGGATTTATGCAACCGTTGGAAGTTCTAGTTTGGAAATGGGATTGTATAACTATGGATTTTGTTACTGGGTTGCCGAATACGGCGAGAGGATTTGATGCTATATGGGTGATTGTGGATCGACTTACGAAGTCTGCAAATTTTGTGTCGATTAATATTAGTTTCCCATTGACGAAGCTAGCAGAGATTTATATTCGGGTAATTGTGAAGCTACATGGTGTTCCGTCCAGTATTGTGTCGGATAGAGATCTGAGGTTTACTTCGGAATTTTGGAAGAGTTTACAGGAAGTGTTGGGTACTAAGTTGAAGTTGAGCTCAGCTTATCATCCACAAACTGATGGTCAGTCAGAGAGGACTATTCAGTCGCTTGAGAATTTGTTGAGAGCTTGTGTATTGGAGAAAGGTGGTGCGTGGGACACTCATTTGCCATTGATTGAGTTCACGTACAACAACAGTTACCATTCTAGTATCGGAATGGCACCGTTTGAGGCTTTGTATGGAAGGAGGTGTAGGACTCCTTTGTGTTGGTATGAGACTGGTGAGAATGTGGTGCTTGGACCAAAAATTGTACAGCAAACTACTGAGATGATTCAGATGATTCGTGAGAAAATGAAGGCGTCTAAGAGTAGACAGAAAAGTTATCACGATAACCGAAGGAAAGAATTGGAATTTAGTGAGGGTGATCACGTATTCCTAAGAGTTAACCCGGTGACTGGTGTGGGTCGTGCGTTGAAGTCCAAGAAGCTAGATCCTAAGTTTATCGGACCGTATCAGATTTTGCAGAGAGTTGGTGATGTGGCTTACAGGGTGGCGTTGCCGCCTGAATTGTCGAACTTGCATGATGTGTTTCATGTGTCGCAATTGCGAAAGTATGTTTTGGATCCATCTCATGTGATTCAAAGGGATGATGTTCAAGTTCGAGAGAACCTTACTGTTGAAACGATGCCGTTGAGGATCGAGGATCGTAAGATGAAACAGCTCCGAGGGAAGGAGATATCTTTGGTGAAGGTAGCTTGGGGAGGTGCTGCAGGAGGCAGTGTGACCTGGGAATTGGAAAGCAGGATGCGAGAAGCGTATCCGGAATTGTTTCCATCAGGTAATTTTCGAGGACGAAAATAATTAAAGTGAGGGAGAGTTGTAACATCCATTTTTTAATTATTAAGTCTTTTTGGTGTTTATTGTATTTTGGGGTGCCCTTATGTGGGAGTGTGCCTGAGAGCGTTGGGTGGGTGTCCTTAAGTTATATGAGCTATTTAATAAAAGGTGGAATTTAATAATAATATAATATAATATGATATTGGTGGTAATATAATGATTAATAATATTATTGGTCTTATTATTATTATTATTATTATTATTAATATTATTATTATTAGTATTATTATTATTATTAGTTATTAATATTATTGGGATTAAATAATTAAAATAAGAAATTGAGGGGTCAGTATGTTTTACGATACATTTGGAAGTTAGAGAAAGTGGAGAGAAGGGAGAAGGGAGAACACGATAAGCGATTCTGAGGGGAAGAGCAAGAGAAAGGAGAACAAGGCTAGAGCGATCAATTGGTAGGGGATTCTTCATCAATCGAAGATATAATCGAGGTAAGGGGGGAGAAACTGATTGGGATGGTATATACATGAACTGGGTAGAGGGGATTCCTTAACCCCGTAGGGATTTATCGATGTATGAAGCTGTATATTGGCATGCTTGTAATTGTTGCTGATATTGTTGATTTTTGATGAATTATGTATATATGATGATATGTGATGATTTGTTGTTGCCCTTGATGTGTGGGTGTTGATGTTGATGTGGATTGGGCAAGTTCTGCGTAACTCTGAGAGTGCCGGTAAAGTATCTGATGTTGGTAATAGAGTAAGAATTATAGGTCGATTGGCAAGTATGATGTTATGGTCTGTAATACTGATATAATAGGAGATAAAAGTAGCATATTAGGCTTGGAATTGACTGAGATAGCATTGTAGAACAGTGGAGATTTTGGGGTATCGCAGCATTCGCTGGGTTTCGCCTGGCGAATGTTGGCGAAGGTTCGCCTGGCGAAGGTTAGCGAGGGTTTGCTTGGCGAGTGTTAGCGAGCAGTGGCAAGTAATTCCAAACAAACTCCCAGACCTAAAGGGTATAAAGTTCGCCTGGAGAATGTGGCCAGCGAGGCTTCGCCAGCAGGTTCGCCTGGCAAGCCATAGCAAGCATTCGCTGCGGGGCTTCGCCTGGCGAATGGTTCAGCGAACGTGATGGCAGAATGTGGTTTTGTGCTGTTTTGACTTGTGCATTATCCTTGTAGGGTCCCTTCGATCATGATAAGTGTAGGGACGGTGATCGAATGTTGGCGAGTGTGCATTTGGTGATAGGAAGTGAATTCCTTAATACTTTATGTAAGTGCCTGATTGATTGGTGTGTGACATATCTATGTGTATGTGATGTATGTTGGTGTGATCTAAGAATCGTATGCACAATGTATGCTTGTGTTAATTTGTATGCATTCGGTGTCATGCATATCATGAAGTTTTGGTGGAATTAATCATTGCTCGATGGAGTGTATGTGATTCATTCGTATTCCTTTGAGTGGGGAATTGGTGGGAACGGATCATTGCCAAGGGTGGGCGTATGTGATCTATCCGGGTTCCATTGAGGAACCAAAGAGTCGGTACCGCATGCAAGGTGTTGCGTTGTATATTTGCATTACGATGTATTATGTTGATTGGTGGACTATATATCGTGTTTGGTGAATGTTGGCTGATGACTGATATGACTATTGTAGTTACTACCTTTATTTCATGTATGTAATTACCGATATATTTTGATCATGTTTTCTCACCCCTTTGCTGTTGTTGTGGTCTGTGCTTCCTCGGAAGTGCAGATAATCCAGGTACTTAGCTGGCTTGGATTTGTGGTATGCCAGTCGAGTCTTAGGATGCTCTGATACGTAGCACGGGACTTGGGTGTTTTAGTTGTTTTTGTTGAACTTATTTCTTTTCCTGTGACGTATCATGAATTTGATGTATTTCATTATATGAGCAATTTCCGCTATATTTTGGTGAAAACATTTTTAATGAAGTATGTGTTAGATTTTATTATGTGATATCCCACTTGGGAGGTAAAGACCTCTGATGTTTATTTATAATGTTTATATTTTAATTGATTTGGGAAGTGGGGTGTTACATTGTGCGCCACGAGCCTTAAGCACATGGGAAAAGATGAGCAGATGCATTTCTAACCTCATCTTAGGGTACAGATCAGCTTTTTTGAAAGTTTTGAAGATCGCTCATGTAATGCACGATATTCCCGTAGAACAATTTGATGACGTGGTTGCAAATATAACTAAAAGTCGGTATTTGGGTTTCAACGAGTCAGAGTTGCCTCCTGAAGGAACTGCCTATAATAGAGCCTTGTATATATCAGTCACTTGTATGGACTCTTTGCTATCTCGTGTTCTTGGGGATACCGGTTCTTCTCTCAATGTCATGCCTGAGGGCACATTGAGTAAACTACTGGTAGAAGGGAGTGAGATGAGGCCGAGCGCTTTAATCGTCAGAGCTTTTGACGGTTCTCGAAGGCAAGTTATTGGCGAAGTGGATCTACCCATTAAGATCGGACCACATTTGCTTACCATTACTTTCCAAGTGATGCCGCATATAGTTGCTTATTGGGCCGACCTTGAATTCATGCCGTAGGGGCAGTTACTTCCACATTGCATCCGAAGCTAAAATTTATGTTTGACAATAAAATGGTCATCATTTGTGGTGAAGAAGATTTGCTAGTAAGCGAGTTATCATCCTTCCGATATGTCGAGACTGATGAAGGTATAGTTGAGGTGTCGTTACAATGTCTTGAATTCAAAGATGTCAGCCCCGCTTTAGTAGATCACCGAAAATGACCATGTCATCTGTCAAGAGTGATAAAGGAACCATTGAGAAAGGTGTCTTACCTGGCTGGGGAAAAATCTTGAATGTGGTTGAGAAGCATGATCGTTTTGGACTGGGTTCCCGCCCCGACCAACAGGATAGCTCGTACAGTCAGAAGAAGTGCAACTTGATCAAGTTCAATAGTGCTGGTTTCTAGAAAGGGGATATTGTGGTAGCCATTGATAATGTTGCTCTTCGAAATAAGAGAGCAAGATTCGTGCGCAAGTGTTCGCTGGGCTTCAAGCTCAACAATTAGACATATATTGTGGTTCCTTTGGTTTTTCCTACAAACATGTAATGCATTTTGGTTTCCTGTTCCCTCGTCCTCGCCGAGACGGGTGGATAGCTTATAAAAGGCCTCCCGCTTTTGAAATACTATGTGATCAATAAATAAATGTCACTTTTCATTTAAATCATGCTCTCTTTATTTCTTTATTTTACTTTTTCACAAAGAAAAAATCAAAAAGTTTCTTTTATTTTTTCACCTTTCAAATAGCTCATTCTAAACAAATTCATAAACATGCAGAACAAATAAATGCATTGGTAACAACATGGCAAACATCCATTGTAAATCTGGGATTCCAATTAACCAAGCCGAAGAAGATGGTGAGGAAGATTGTGAATTACCGGGGCTGAACTAGCAAGGCTCCTTGAGCACGAGCAGAAAGAGATTCAGCCACACAAAGAGCCAATGGAAGTTGCCAATCTTGGTACTAATGATGTCAGAAAAGAAGTCAAGGTTGGGGAATCCCTCGCTAAGCATGTACACTCTGAGTTGGCCAAGTTATTAAAAGAGTGTGTTGATAATTTTGCCTGGTCTTATCAAGATATGCCTGGGTTGGATACCAACATCATTGAACATCACTTGCCACTCAAGCTTGAATGACTTCCTGTCAAGCAAAAACTCAGAAGGACCAGACCCGACATAGAACTTAAAATTAGAGAATAGGTACAGAAACAGTTTGACGTTGGGTTCCTAGCCACTTCCGAATATCCTAAATGGATTGCTAACATCGTTTCGGTTCCGAAGAAAGGTGGGAAGGTTAGAATTTGTATGGATTATTGAGATCACAATAAGACAAGCCCATAAGATGATTTTCCTCTGCCTCATATTGATGTCTTGGTAGACAACACTACACAATTCTTTGTCTTTTCATTCATGGACGATTTCTTAGGGAATAATCAGATCAAGATGTCCCCAACTGATATGGAGAAGACCACCTTCATCAAACCTTGGGGTACATATTGCTACAAAGTCAAGCCATTTGGTTTGAAAAATGCAGGGGAAACATAGCAACGCACCATGACAACCCTCTTTCACGATATGATCCATAAAGAGATTGAGGTTTACGTGGACGATATGATTGCCAAATCTAGAACTGAAGATGATCATTTTGGCCATCTGACAAACTGTTTGACAAATTCCAAATGTTCATACTGCATTTGAATCCTGCAAAATGCACTTTTGGAGTTCGATCTGGTAAACTGTTGGGCTTTATTATGAGTCAGAAGGGCACTGAAGTTGATCCTAACAAGGTTCAAGCGATTCAGAACATGTCGCCTACCAAAACAGAAAACAAAGTCTGTGGCTTTCTGGGCCAACTTAATTACATATCCAGATTCATTTCTCATCTGATGGCTACTTGCGAACCAATATTCAAATTACTAAGAAAAAATCAATCGGTTGAATGGAACAATGATTGTCAAGAATCTTTTGACAAAATAAAAAAATATTTACAAGAACCGTCGATCTTAGTACCTCCGGTCTCTGGTAGGCCTTTAATCATGTATCTCACTATTCTCGATGAAACTGTGGGATGTTAATAGGGTCAGCATGACGACACTGGCAGAAAAGAACATGCAATTTACTATTTGAGCAAAAAGTTCACTGATTGTGAGACCATATACTCACTATTGGAGAAAACTTGTTATGCGTTGGTTTGGGATGCTCGACACCTAATACAATATATGATTTTCCATAATACTTTATCGATATCCAAAATGGATCCGATAAAGTACATTTTTGAGATGCCTGTTGTCTCTAGACGAGTTGCTCGGTGCCAAATGTTGTTAACTGAGTATGAAATTCAACATATTACCCAGAAAGCAATAAAAGGGAGAATCTTGTCATGTGGGGGGTTATCAACAAATGAAGTTTTACTTTCTCGATGAGGATGTTCTGTACATTAGAGGTTATGAAACTCCAGACCCTGATATAGGACCCGAACCAGGGGCACGATGAACGCTCGTGTTCGATGGTGCCGCCAATCCTAAAGGTCGTGGAATTGGTGCTATCCGCATCTCTCCGACATGTTTTCATCTTCCCTTCACTGCCATATTATGCTTTGAATGCTCCAACAATATGGCTGAATACGAAGCATGCATCTATGGAATTGAAGCGACAGTTGATATGAGAATCAAGATTCTTGAAGTCTATGGAGATTCTGGTCTGGTGATTGGCCAAGTCAGAGGAAACTTTGTGACTCGCGATTCCAAGTTGGTTCTGTACCAAAAGCACATCGTAAAATTGATTTCCTATTTTGATGAAATCTGATAGTTCTATGATTGGCAGCAATTTTGGTAAAACTTGGTGCTATCATAAGATGTCTTATAGGATGTCTTGACATGTGATCCTAACATTCTGCAGGTGGTTCCTTTTGATGTTGCAGGGTTTAGTTCATGATGTCAAGTGTGATGTCCTGACATGTTAGTATAGAACATTCAGTCAGAATGTTATGTTTTGTCTATTGCGTTTTTGTGCAACCTTGTGTGCTTTTATGGTAAGAGACTTTGTTGGTGTAAATCAACATGGAGATCTTCTTTAAATAAAAGAGCTTCTGCTGGATAATTCGTGGAGTATTGTGGAATCTTTTGTTCTATTTTCATGCATAAAATATTGAGAAGATTTGAGGGTTGATTTGATTTGATTTGATCAAATCTGATTTGGTTCTATTTCTATGATGTTATTGATGAAAAGATTTGAAGAATTATCTAATTTGATTTTATCAAATCAGAGTTAGTTTTTGCTATTGCCCAAGCTCATTCAAAGTGTTTCTATATAAAGAATTTACAATCCTATTTGAATATCAGAGAAGCTAGGGTTGTGAGTATGCATTCCTTAAGGAATAAGGGTTTTACTTTCTTGTGTTATTGTAATTTATGAGCCATTCACTCGTCACCTTGATGTATGAATTTGGACTGAGTTCTTTGAGTTGTAAGTTTTCCACTCTAAGCTTTTAAGCACGAGTGCATTGTTCTTGATTAAAGCTTTTAAGCAAGATCAAGTGTTTTCCTTGAAGAGTGTCTTTTACCTTTTAATATTCTATTTTTATCACTAATGTGATTGAGGGGGAGTAAGAGGTGTCTCTTATTTGAGAGTGTCTTAGATAGAAATTACATGGGTAGAGATTAGGTGTGAAGATTGTAAACTAGAGATAGTTTGCTGAGAATATTCAAACTAACTCTGTTTAGTGAATTTCCTTCCTGACTTGGTAGCCCCCAGACGCAGGTATGTTTGCACCAAACTAGGTTAACAATTGCTTGTGTCTCTTTATAACTGTTAACTGCATTTTATCTTGTTCATATATTGGTAATTGTTCAGATATTAGTGTTGTGACATCTCTTTCAACATCTCATATCTGATACCATAATTTCAATTGGTATCAGAGCAGGCATCCTGCTCTGGTTCTGGGTGAGATCTAGGGACGATACTTTATGGTACTATGGACAAAGAAGAAGGATTTGTAAATAGACCACCTGTTCTGGATGGAAATAATTTTGATTATTGGAAACCTCGCATGGTGGCTGACCGATAAAATAGCAAGTGTACTATTGTGACTGATGTAGTAATAAGGGGAAATTCCCCAAATATCGATCTCGCGGACTGTGTATGAATACAGGTTCTATAATAATACAATTGAATCAAAGGTTATAAGGGTTTTGGTTTTTTAATTTGTAAAAGTAAAAGGCTGAAGGCAAAAAGCGTAAAATAAAGGTTTTGGACAGTTATGAGGAGCATGCTAGGGTAGGGTGTATGAAAAGCCTTGTAACAACCTTAATGCTTAGTTTTAGAAATCACTACTCAATTCAATCGTTGCCGATTTTAAAGATTAGTTGACTCTAATTCCTTAGCAGAAAACCCTTTGGTATTCTCCCTATTCCCCAATTCCTTGGCAGTATAGGAACAATACCAAGCAATTTATTTTATCTAAAACATTACGGTTACTATTGGGTATCCCTATTCCTACGCAATATCTACTATAGCATTATCGTATAAAAGCGTTAACAATCTCTTTTTCAAACCTAAGGTTAACCGTAAATTGAATCCTTATTTATCAGATAAGAAAAGCCTTAAGAACATTATACGATAACAGCGATGATTAGAAAGCAGTGAAATCACTAATTCAAAGAAAACAAGGTCATTACAAAGTTAATTTAGGGACACCCCTTAGCATTGGGGGGTTTAGCTACTCATAATATTTAAAATAAATTCAACAATTAGATTGAACACTACAAGATAATAGGGTTGCCTTGATCTTCAATTGTTTCTGCTCATGAAAACCTTCAGATTCCCAATCCTTGATCGCTCCAATATTGATCGTGTAATTCCCTTCTCCCCAAAAAGTCCCTTTTTTCCTTCTCAAAACAAGTCTTAAATAGTCTCAGGTCCAACCCAGCAATAGGAAAATACCCAAAATATCCTTAGGAATCACAAAGGTCAAAAATCCAAGAAAATTAGAAGATGAAGCGCTTTTGCCAACACGGGCCGTGTCAGTTGACACGGGCAGCCGTGTTGGCTCACTGTCTATCTGAAATCAACTTTTTTTCCCCAGGCATGCTGACACGGGCAGTGTTAGCTGACACGAGCAGTGTCAGGTGACATAGGCGGCTGTGTCATCCCCCTGGTTCACTTCAAAAACTCTTCCGTATTCATGTTGTTTTCCCCGATTTTTGCTCAGATTCTTCTTGATTGCTTACTTGAACATAGAAAACATGGGAATACCAAACCGACGCATAAAATGCAATAAAAATGAGTAAAATACAACTAAACATATATAATAATTAACTAAAACTAATGGTAAAATAACGTATAAAAACCACTGATCAAACTCCCCCAAACTTAAACCATTGCTTGACCTCAAGCAAAAAGCCTGGATAAATAACTTTCAGATCAAATAACACATCAAGTGAAGGACTTAAGAATGTAAGGTTATTCGATACTTATATGCGAGTCTTTGTTCTGATCGGCTAAAACTAGTTCTCTCGGTATTACTAGTTCTGTTGATACTTAAGAATGTAAGGACTTAAGAAGGTATTACATAAACACACACCACGGTAAAACCACGGACCTAAATCCCCCTTTCGGCCACCTCTCCATCTATGCTTTGGGCTTAAGTCTTTTCTTTAATTTTCTACCCCTTTCATTCGGATAATCAGATTAAGGCATTTTTTATTGCTTTCCTTCACATGTGCAATTTTGATCGAGACTTTTTCCGTGGCACCTTTATTCTTTTTTCTCGCTCATTGGCGTTTATTAGTCCACTTTGGGACGACTATAAAGATTCAATCACCTAGGATAAATAACCGGGTGAGGGTTACCCAACTTAGAAGGACTAGTTGTCTTTACCGTCATTATTCAATTTTCTTTTTTTGGTACCACGAGTCATTCTCACAATCAATCTTTAAACATGCAATTCTTTTTAATCATGTCGGACTATCATTATTAACTAATCGAGGAATACTTTTCAAATCCAAGTACTATGGCACAAATCTACACGTTGGACTCGTTTCTTTACTTCGGGGAATCTAGGGTGTTCAAATTATACCTCAATTTCCAAAGTTTCCAAGTTCCTTAGTTTTGACTCCTCTTCCCTTGAACATTAAATACTTTCCTGACTACCTCACAAACATAGAATTCACAAGAAAATTTTTTACGTTCTTCATATTGGGCGAATTCGACGTGATTTTCACTGAACTCAATTAAAAAGGTATTTAAATTGACAATTCAAAACATTAAAACCTCCCCCAAACTTGAACTAAACATTGTCCCCAATGTTTAAGAACAAGAGAAGAAGAGATGTACTCACAGAGATCCTCAAAGAGGGGCCGACAAGTAATGGATACCTCTTTGCTGCTTACACGCTTTCCCTTGCAAACTCTCGTTTATTCCAGTGAAAAAAAAACCACAAAAAGAAAAACATAAATTCTTAAAATATGTGGGTTGCCTCCCATGCAACGCTTCATTTAACTTCGCATGGCTTGACAATTGACTCCCCATTGTTATGGGGGGGTACTTTACCCTCCAAACTCTATTGCTTGACTTTTTCGCAACAGAATGCTGGTCAAGTTCAGAGATAAGAGCAACTTGAAGTGGTTTTGATCGTTCTCCTTTTTTCGTTGTTTTGATCATTCCAACTAAAGGTTTAACATCTTCCTCTTTACCTATCTTCTTAATCTCCAACGCTTTTAAAGTGATTTCCTCATCAAAAGATTTCAAAATGAGCATACCTGTTTCAATATCAACGTTGCACCGACTAGTAAGCAAGAATAGTCGGCCAAGTATAATTGAAGTCTCTTCATCTTCTGGAATATCCATGATTTGAAAATCGACTGGGAAGGTGAAGTTATCCATCGTCACCAGTACATCCTCTTCTAGCCCATATGACCTCTTAGTTGTGTGGTCGGAAAACTTCAAGCTTATTTCTATATCGCTCACTTTTCCAATATCCAGCTTTTTGAAAATGGATAAAGGCATGAGACTCACACTAGCACCTGAGTCAATTAGGACTTTCTTAAAAGTTCTATCTTTTATAGTACAAGGAATTACTACTGGACTAGGATCTTTCTGCTTGATAGGGATTCTCCTTTCTTGTGATATTTCCTTACATTGCTCAGTTGTGATCTTCGGCTCCTCACCCATTGATCTCTTTTTACCTATTATTTCTTTCATAAATTTCTTGTACAAAGGTATTTTCTCTAGTGCTTCAAAGAACAACATATTGATTTCCAAATTGTTGAACATTGCGTTGAATCTTCCAAAGTATTTCTCTTGCTGATCCTTCTTTGTAACTCTTTGAGGATAAGGTAGCTTGATTTTCAGTTTAACTTCCTCTTCCTTTTTCTCTTTAGTTTGTGTTTCAGATGGCACAACTTCTTCTGGTTCTTTCACTTTTTCTTTTACCTCAAGTTCCACCTCTATACATTCATACTCATTTGTTTCCTCTTCTTCTATTATATTCTGATTTCTTGTTGTGACAGTATTAATACTCTCTTGATTTTTCGGATTCGGTACTGTCGCACTCGGGAGGGTTCCATGAGCGTGTGTTGAGAGGTGTTGGGCTATCTGCCCCCATTTGCGCGTCAAGATTTTTGATGGAAGTTGTGTTATTCCTTTGAATATTATGGGTCTCTTCTTGGAATTGAATATTTTGAGCTGCCATTTTTTCAATAGTTATCTCTCATTCTGCTTTTTGAGGAGTCTGTTGTTATTGCGGATATGGAGGTTGACTCTGATCTTTCCAGGCAAAGTTAGGATGATTCTTCCACCCTGGATTATAAGTCTGAGAATATGGATTATTTTGCCTCAAATACTTTATCTCTTCAATTTTTTTAGCAGTAGCAAGACAATGGGCAGTAAAATGGGGTCCATTACAAACCTCACAGCTCACAGCTTCGACAGGTTGAACTTGAGCTACAGTTTCAGTACTCACATTCATTCCCTTAAACCTTCTTTCCACTTTAGCTTTGACTTGCTCTTCCATTTTCACAACTTGAGTTGCCAACTTCAAGTCAACGATTTCTTCCAGCTTACTCACACTTCAGTCATATAGCTTCAGATGCTCATTTGTAGCAATGGCTTCAATGATTTTTTTGATACCAGTGGCTGTTGTAAAGTTAGATAAGCCACCGGCTGCTGTATCGATCAGTTGCTTCTTCTTCATCTTAATACCATTCACAAACATTTGCATTTGTTCAGTTTTATCCAAGTTGTGAGTAGGACATGCAACCAATAATCGTTTGAACCTTTTATAAGAATCTCTTAGTGATTCTCCCTCCCTCTGTTTAAAATTTATAATATCATATCGTTTATGAATATAAACTAAGGCAGGAAAATACTCATTCAAAAAGGCCATCTCCATATCTTCCCACGTAGTAATACTTCCGGCTGGTAAGGAGTAAAACCACTCTCCAGCATCTTCAGATAAAGTGAATGGAAACATTCTTAACCTTTTTGCTTCATTCGTGTGCCCTTCAATATTGAGAGTAGTGCTCATCGTCAAAAATATTTGTAGATGTTTATTGGCATCTTCATTAACCTTTCTGGTGAAAGGTCTCCTCTCAAGTTGAGTTATTGTGCTCGAATGCAGCTGGAAATTTGGCACATTCACTGGTTGGTTTACAATTGTTAACCTATCAGCTGGTGCATTAGCTCCACCGTAATCACCAAGAAGTCTCTCCGCTGGTGGGAGTCCCGCCATAGCTACAGTGTCTCTATTTGATTCCGAACCTGAATCTGAATGAACATAAACTCTTTCGTCTTCTGAAGCTAATAGTCTCGCTTGTCTATGTCTTTCGTGTAGAGTCCTTTCAATTTCTGCGTGTAAAGAAAAATTAGCTGAGGAATCTCCTCGCATGAAAATGTTAGGCGCAGATTAGTAGTAACAAAAATATTAGTAAGAATAAAAAAATAAAAATAAAAACTGAAAATAAAATTTTGGTCTCAGAGCAACAAAATTTCAATTGAATTACAATTAAACTGATATTCTGGCAGTCCCCGGCCATGGCGCCAAAAACTTGACCGGTAAAATAGCAAGTCTACTATTTTGACCGATGTAGTAATAAGGGGAAATTCCCCGAATATCGATCTCGCGGTTATAAGGGTTTTGGTTTGTTTAATTTGTAAAAGTAAAAGGCTGAAGCAAAAACCTTATAACCCTTATAACCAAAAACCTTAAGAACATTATACGATAACAACGATGATTAGAAAGTAGTGAAATCACTAATTTAAAGAAAACAAGGTCATTACATAGTCAATTCAGGGACACCCCTAGCATTGGGGGGTTTAGCTACTCATAATATTTAAAATAAATTCAAAAATTAGATTGAACATTACAAGATAATAGGGTTGCCTTGACCTTCAATTGCTTCCGCTCATGAAAACCTTCAGTTTCCCAATCCTTGATCGTTTCAATCTTGATCGTGTAATTCTTTTCTCTCCAAAAAGTCCCTTTTTTCCTTCTCAAAACACGTCTTAAATAGTCTCAGGTCCAACCCAGCAATAGGAAAATACCCAAAATATCCTTAGGAATCACAAAGGTCAAAAATCCAAGAAAATTAGAAGATGAAGCGCTTTAGTCAACACGGGCCGTGTCAGCTGACACGGGCGGCCATGTTGGATCACTGTCTATCTGAATTCAATTTTTTTTTGCCCCAGGCATGCTGACACGCGTAGTGTCAGCTGACATGGGTGGCCGTGTCAGCCTGACAAGGGCAGTATCAAGTGACACGGGCGGCCGTGTCAGTCCTCTGGTTCACTTCAAAAACTCTTCCGAATTCATGCTGTTTTCCCTGGTTATTGCTCTGATTCTTCTGGATTGCTTACCTAAACCTAGAAAACATGGAAATACCAAACTAACGCGTAAAATGCAATAAAAATGAATAAAATGCGACTAAACATATATAATGATTAACTAAAACTAATGGTAAAATAACGTATAAAAATCACTTATTAGTGGCCTTCTTGAAATCATTGGATAGTAAGGCTTGAAAAGCTATCATAAAAGGATGGGAACACCCTGTGACTGTTAGGAAAAATGGAAAAGCTACATCTGACCTGACTGAGGAAGAATGGACTAAGGAGGAGGGTGAATTGGCTCTAGGAAATTCTAATTCCTTGAATGCCTTGTCCAATGGAATTGATAGAAATATATTTAGATTGGTGAACAATTGTGAAGTTGCCAAAGATGCTTGGGAGATACTCATAACTACTCGTGAAGGTACTTCTAAGGTGAAAATGTCAAGACTTTAATTACTAACTACCAAATTTGAAAACTTAAGGATGAAAGATGATGAAAGCATACATTATTTTCATATGAATATCCTTGAAATAGCCAATGCTTCAAATACCCTAGGTGAAAAGATGTCAGAAGAAAAGCTTGTAAGAAAGATTCTCAGGTCTCTTCCCAAGAGATTTGATATGAAAGTAACTACTAAAGAAGAAGCTCGAGACATCTGTAAGATGAGGGTGGATGAACTTATTGGATTTGTTGTAACCTTTGAAGTGGGGATAAGTGACAAATCTGATAAGAAAAAGAGCATAGCCTTTGTGTCCAATGCTAAAGATGGAGAGGATGAATGTGATGTGTGAAATTCTAGTAACAGACAGTGGATATTATAGTGGATGTTATGACATCCACTACTGAACAAACTATTAAACTTAATAGAAAATAGGAACTGGAAGCAGTAAATAACACAGAAAATTGTTGACCCAGTTCAGTTCAAATCATACCTACATATGGGGGCTACCAAGCCAGGGAGGAAATTCACTATAAGCAGTGTTAATTCAGAGTCAAACTACCAGTTTGCGAACTACTCAATGCAACTTCAGCCTAACACTAGACCTGAGTTCCTACTCACTCCCCCTCAATCACAGCAGTAATATCAACCAATTAAGTTACAGATTAAAATGAAGACACACTTCAAACAAGTCTTGATCTTGCTTCACAGCTTCAATCAAGAGACATAGCACTCATGCTTAAAAGCTTAGAGTGACACAATTAACATACAACTCAAACACACTAGTCCAATGCAATCATACAACAGATAATTTCTTGGATCACAAGAAATCCTAAGACACAAACACACACGTGAAGATCACAGCACACAGACTGAGTTCTTCACTCACAAAACACTCTGTAAACTTTCTGTCAAAAACTTCTCTTCAATTAGGATTGCTACTTTGTTATTTATAAGCAGCAGAAAGATCTTGGTCCTAAGTGCAGAAATTAGGTTTAACCAAGTTAAACCTCTTTTCATAAATCAGCGCACTTTTAATTAGGTCATAGGACTTCCTGTTATGCTCATCACTACCTAGCATTTCACTTGAGATGGCTAGGATCCCTAAAATGTTTCCTGAAGTATTTCCTGAGCTTCCTCATATAATATACCAGAAAACTTAAAACACGCGCCCTTGATGTCAGCTACCTGATGTCATGACATTTAGTATGACATCCAATACACTTTGCTCTAGCTAAGAAAACGTACCCTGCAGAATACTACACCAGCATGTCATGACATCAATCATGACATCTACACACATAGCATTGTTTTATCATAAAATGCAGTCAATCAAAACATCTACAAACTCCCCCTTTGGCAAATTTTTGGCTAAAACAATCTATCATCATATCAGAGAACAAGCAGCAGAAAAGTTCATAACATATATCTAATCATGCAGGAAGGCTACTAGCTTATACTACCACTACTCCCAAAACAAATTCACTACACTACCAATCACACACAATCATACAGATTGTTCTGGATTATGAATATCCAGTCATCTAGTATGACATCCTGAAAACCACCTGTTCCAAGCACAACATCCCACCTGCTAGTTCAAACTATAGATGTCACAACATTGAGTGAAACATCTTGTGATACTCCCCTCAACTGATGCATATCATACACAATCTGCAAGCAACCTGCATACCCACACACTTCCAAGCCCAAACACCTAACAGTAATAGCCACATACATACAGGATCATCATCCTGCTCATCTTCAACACACCTGTAACACACCTCAGAGCAGCAGCATATCATTAGCACACCTGCAAACCTACTCAGTGCAATCCACCTGTGAAGCATACACACAACACATCCTACACATTTACATACACAACACAACCTGCTGATAACAACTATTTCTCCCCCTTTTTAGCCACAAAATTATGATCCTACTAATGAATTAGCATAGATCAAATAAGGTTGGAAACACAAATTGTAAAGGGTATGGAGAGCCAAAATTACAAAGTAAAAAATCTATCCCATTATGTCAAGGCAGACACCACAAGTAAAAATCTTAACCAAAAGGAAACACTAGCCAACACAACAGACCATCAGCACCAGCACGCCATTAGCCAACCATCAAGGCAGACAATTTAATTTTCCTCCTCAGAAGAACTGGAGGCAATGTCTTCAACATCTTTTGAGACATCTTCATCACTATCATCAGACTCTTCCCCTGGCACAGCTGCACTATTTCCCTTTCCTAGTCATGAGCCTTTTGGCTATGCTGGGGTTGATCGTGGCTATCAGATCATTGTCTGAATAACCATCAAGATTCACTACATCAGCCTCATCCTTATGGACATCATTATCATTACTATTATCACCTTGCATATTAACATCATTGCTTTCAGAAGTTTGACCCTTATCATCATCCATTTGTGAGGTCGTTCCCAAGGTTTCAATATCTTGAGTAACATCAGCTTGTTGATCCAATTGGGGAATGGGTATCTCTGGCACATCATGTGGCTCATTCAATATCCTAGATACCAAATTAGCAATGGTGTTGTGGACATCCGTAGAGCCCTCCTTATTGGTATCCTCAGAAGGGGTGAAGGTTGAACTGTGGGGGGCCTGACCTGTGACTAGTTCTTGCATGCGAAGTCCGTGGTTTCTTCACACTCAGACCTTCAGGGATCACCATGCGTAGGGGTGCCACCTCAAGAACCTGGTTAGGGTTGCTAGCACTAGAATCTGGATCAGCGATGGTGGTCATTTTCTTGGTAGGGATAGATTTTGGTTGTTGAGACATTTTAGGAGACTTTGGCCATGAGAAAGCAGGTTTTCTGTGGTTGTTGAAGGAGGTATGGAAGATGAAGAAGTTGTATGGGCACCAAAAGAAGCAAACGTATAATGTGTAGGGGGTAGAGTGATTTGATTGCAAAAGAATAGGGAACTCAAAATTTTGACCAATCAGCAAATGATTAAATTTTAGACTATTCAAACTACACTTCCCAAATACCATTCATTGCTATAACTCCTTATAGAGACATGTTCCCAATTTGCCTCTTAAGTTTTCACTTTGAGTTGTATTGCGATCTCTTGTAAAAATGTCAGCTCTTTATAGGTCAGAGTCCTCAAGCTCCACACAATCTTCTCTAGAGTGAAGTTTGTTATCCCTATACATGGCTCCATTAGGCTGAATTGGGTTCATATTGATGGCACTAAGATTGTCACAATATAATGTCATGACATCTTGAGTGACATTGCTCCCTTTATGCTTGTCATCTTTCGTGGACTCCGTCAAATTCCAGTATAACAGATCTAGATTTCTATGATGTCCATTCTTTGGATGTGCTATCTTAGCTTGCCTGCCAACCTGACATTTACCACAACCTGTTCTTTCATCTGGGGTTAACTTTGGAGTTCCTCTTACTGCTTCCTTGGATATGGCCTTTTTTCCCTTGAAGATGTCTACCTTTTTTTATGCCACAGTTGATCCTCCTTCTCTTCTTTGGTCAAAACTTTGAAGTTACTTTTAGGCTCCCATAAGTAACAGTTATTCTTAGCTCTAGATCCCCTCATGACTTCCTCATCTTCTCCATTAGTGACAGCACATTCACCCTTAGTGAATTTGATACTAAGACCTTGGTCACAGAGCTGACTGATACTAATAAGATTTACAGTCATTCCTTTAACCAACATGACATTATCCAGTTCTAGAACACCAGGACAGTCTAGTTTTCTAGAACCTTTGATTTCTCTTCTATCTCCATCACCAAAGGTTACATGACTTGAGGAATGAGGTCTGATGTTCACCAAAAGGTTCTCTATCCCAGTCATATGTCTAGAACAACCATTGTCAAAATACCAGTCTTCTTTGGTAGGCATCCTTAGAGAAGTATGAGCTACTAGAGCCACATTCTTAGCAACCCATTATCGTTTCTTGATAGGAGCAACCTGTTTGGATTTGACTTGGTGCATGTGGTTGGGGAACCCATGCAGCCTGAAGCAAAAAGGCTTTATGTGCCCAAATCTTCCACAGTAGTAACACCTCTACCTTTGGAATTTTTTCTTGGTCGGGTTCCTGTTTCTGTTCCTCTGATGTTGAGACATTGGTTGTGACATCTGGTTTGACCTAAGATTTTCAGGTTTTGGCCTCTTGAACCCCAAGATGGGTCCTTGTTCACCAACAAAGCCTATTCTAGACTTGTCACTTGCTTTCTAACCAACTTGTAGAATTTTATCTAGAGTGTCAGTGCCTTTGTTTAGCATCCTGATGGACTTTGACATCTGATCAAGTTTGGAATTCAGCACATTGATCTCACTGTTGAATGAGTCTATGGTTGCAAGATGTTTTATCTTCTCAGCTTTTAACTCCCTTATGAGTTTCTTCTGCTGCTCCCCTTGTTGATACACTTCTGCACTTCTGATACACAACTGTTTATATGAAGATGCAAGCTCATCAAAAGTTAGCTCATATTCACTAGAATCATCATCAGATACACATACACTATTTTGTGCAGTGACATGTTTCGCAGACTCTTCTTCTGATCCACTCTCAGAATCTTCATATGACCAAGTGACATTTAGTCTTTTCTTCTGCTTCTTGAGGTAAGTGGGACATTCAGCTCTAATGTGACCATATCCTTCACATTCATGGCACTGAATTCCTTTGCCTTGGTTAGGCTTATCTTCATATTTACCTCTTCTGTTGATTTTAGAGGAAGTGTTCTTGACATTAGGTCTAGTCTTCTGATCTATTCTTTTGATCAGCTTGTTAAATTGTCTACCAAGCATAGCTATAGCTTCTGACAGATTCTCCTCACTTCCATCATTGTCTTCATCTGAGTCCTCTGCAGCATTGGATACAAAAGCTATGCTTTTGTTCTTCTTCTTAGCATGATCACACATTCTCATCTCAAATGTTTGAAGAGAACCAATGAGTTCATCCACCTTCATGTTGCTTATTTCTTGAGCTTCTTCAATAGCAGTAACCTTCATGGCAAATCTTTTGGGCAATGATCTGAGTATCTTCCTTACAAGCTTTTCTTCAGACATTTTTTCTCCTAAAGCACTTGAAGTATTGGCAATTTCCAAAACATTCATGTAGAAATCATGAATAGTCTTATCCTCCTTCATTCTCAGATTCTCAAACTTAGTAGTCAGCATCTGTAATCTAGACATCTTGACCTTAGAGGTACCTTCATGAGTTGTTTTGAGAGTATCCCAAACCTCTTTGGCCAGCTCATAGTGATGCACAAGTCTGAAGATATTCTTATCTATGTCACTGAATAAAGCATTCAGGGCCTTAGAATTCCAAAGAGCCAAGGCTTCTTGCTCTTTGCTCCATTCTTCTTCAGGTATTAGCACAGTTGCTCCATCTTTATATGTTTTCACTGGATGTTCCCATCCTGAGTTAGCTGCTCTCCAAGCCTTGCTATCCAGAGACCTCAAGAAGGCTATCATCTGAGGTTTCCATTAGTCATAGTTAGAACCATCCAGAATTGGTGGTCTATTTGTGAATCCTATATCCTTGTCCATAGTACCGAAATTTATCTTCCCTAGATCTCACCCAGAAAATAACAGGCAGGGTGCTTGCTCTGATGCCAATTGAAATTCTAGTAACAGACAGTGGATGTTACAGTGGATGTTATGACATCCACTACTGAACAGACTATTAAACTTAATAGAAAACAGGAACTGAAAGCAGTAAATAACACAGAGAATTGTTGACCCAGTTCAGTGCAAATCACACCTACATCTAGGGGCTACCAAGCCAGGGAGGAAATTCACTATAAGTAGTGTTAATTTAGAGTCAAACTACCAGTTTGCACTCTTCACTTAAGATCTACTCAATGCAACTTCGGCCTAACACTAGACCTGAGTTCCTACTCACTCCCCCTCAATCACAGCAGTGATATCAACCAATTAAGTTATAGATTAAAATGAAGACACACTTCAAACAAGTCTTGATCTTGCTCCACAGCTTCAATCAAGAGACACAACACTCATGCTTAAAAGCTTAGAGTGACACAATTAACATACAACTCAAACATACTAGTCCAATGCAATCATACAACAGATAATTTCTTGGCTCACAAGAAATCCTAAGACACAAACACACACGTGAAGATCACAGTACACAGACTGAGTTCTTCACTCACAAAACACTCTGTAAACTCTTTGTCAAAAACTTCTCCTCAATTAGGATTGCTACTTTGTTATTTATAAGCAGCAGAAAGATCTTGGGCCTAAGTGAAAAAATTAGGTTTAACCAAGTTAAACCACTTTTCATAAATAAGCGCACTTTTAATTAGGTCATAGGAATTTCCTGTTATGCTTAGCACTGCCTAACATTTCGCCAGAGATAACTAGGATCCCTAAAATGTTTCCTGAAGTATAGCCTGAGCTTCCTCATGCAATATACCAGAAAACTTAAAACACGCGCCCTTGATGTCAACTACCTGATGTCATGACATTCAGTATGACATCCAATACACTTTTCTCTAGCTAAGCAAACTTACCCTGCAGAATACTACACCAGCATGTCATGACATCAATCATGACATCTACACACACAACATTGTTTTACCATAAAATGCAGCCAACCAAAACATCTATAATGTGGATACTGATGAAAGCTTATCCAATGCTATAGTGCTCCTTGGAAGACAGTTTAACAAGTTAATGAAGAGGATGGATATGAAGTTAAGACCAAACGTCAAGAACAACTCATATGACATTAGCAGGTCTAATGATGCTGGTAGAAGAACAAGGTCTGAAGAAAAATCCACTCAAATTAAAGGGATTCAGTGCCATGAATGTGAAGGATTTGGTCACATTAGAGTTTAATGCCCTACTTACCTCAAGAAACAAAAGAAGAGCCTAGCTATATCTTGGACTGATGAGGATTCTGAAAGTGATCTTGAAGAAGAATCTACTAAACATGTGACTGCCTTAACTGGGAGATATGACTCTGATGAAGACTCTAGTGATGATGAATTAACCATTGAAGAACTTGCAGCTTCTTACAAAGAGTTGTGTCTCAGAAGTGAAGAAGTATGTCATCAAGGAGAAAAGCAGAAGAAACTTATAATCAGACTATCTCTGAATTGGAGAAAATTGAGAGTTAAGAAAGAATTTGGAGAAAGGCTTTGGTGAATTTGGTAATTGGAGAAAATTGAGAGTCGAGAAAGAAATTAACAAGGTGAATTTGGCTATCAAAAGCTTATCAAATGAGAGAAATGAGGCCTCTATTTATAATATTTAGGCTTGGAAAATTTGGTGGATTGGAATTTGGTTTAGAATCAAAATTAGGCTTGGAATTTGAATTTGGAGGGAAATTAATGATCAAGTGGTGATTAGAGAAGGTGTATGGTGGGAATTAATTATAATGAGGTAGAGGATTTAAAATGAAGTGATCTAGAATACTCTCATTATGAAATATTTGAATTTGGTGCCAAAAATGTTGCAGAATTTGAATTTGCTCAATTGAGAGTCTTAATTGGAGAATTAGGCCAAAAAGGAAGAGCATCTTAAAACTATCTCTGAATTGAATAATGAAGTTACAATGCTGAATTCCCAACTTGATCAACTGTTCAAGTCTGTTAGAATTCTGAACAGTGGAACTGACACTTTAGATGAAATCCTTCAGGTTAGAAAAAGAGCAGGAGACATGACTGGGATAGGGTTTGATGGAGAAAAGAAACCATCTTCAGACTGTAGTCCCTCTTCACACCACAGTCCTTCTGGGCCTAAGTGAAACATGTCACATCAGATGTCTTAACATCATGGCAGAGGACAACCCAACCACCAAGAGGAAGATTCCAAAGACGAAGATGTCATTACGGCGGACGCTTTGGTCACATAAAGCCTTTCTACTTCAGCCTGCATGGATATCCTAAAACTATTCCTCAACCTAGACCCAATCACAACATTCCTTCTAATAGGAAGCAATGGGTTCCTAGAGCTGCTGCTACCAGTTTGATAGCTCATATGTCTCTCAGAGTCTCAGCTAAGGAAGATTGGTATTTTGACAGTGGGTGCTCTAGACATATGACAAGAATTAAAAATCTCTTAGTAGACATCAAATCCCATTCTACTAGCTATGTGACTTTTGGTGATGGAGCCAAGGGTGAAATCAAGGGGGTTGGAAAACTGAACTGCTCAGGAGTTCCAAACCTTGACAATGTGTTGCTGGTTAAAGGACTGAATGCCAACTTGATTAGCATCAGTCAACTGTGTGATCAAGGATTCAACGTCAAATTCACTAAATCTGAATGCTTGGTTACAAATGAAAAGAGTGAAGTGATTATGAAGGGAGTCAGATCTAAGGACAACTGCTATATATGGGTTACTCAAGATTCTAAATATGCTCTAGCCAAGGAAGATGAAGTGAAACTGTGGCACCAAAAACTTAGTCATTTGCATATAAAAGGGATGAAGAAGATCATCTCTATGGAACCTGTCAGAGGAATTCCTAAGCTAAAGATTGAAGAAGGAAAGGTTTGTGGCGAATGCCAAATTGGAAAACAAACTAGGATGTCACACCGGAAGATTAAACATCTCACTACTTCAAAAGTGTTGGAACTCCTTCACATGGACTTAATGGGACCTATGCAGGTGGAGATTCTTGGTAGAAAGAAGTATGCTTATGTGGTGATGGATGATTTTTCCAGATATACTTGGGTGAATTTTATAGGGAAAAATATGAAATGTTTGATGTATTCCAAGATCTCTATCAAAGAATTCAAAGAGAAAAGGAGAGCAATGTTGTTAGAATCAGAAGTGATCATGGGAAGGAATTTGAGAATAAAAAATCTGGTGAATTTTGATCATCTGAAGGGATTAGCCATGAATTCTCTTCTCCCATTACTCCACAGCAAAATGGAGTTGTGGAATAAAAGAATAGAACTACCCAGGGATCTGCTAGAGCTATGATCCATGCAAAGAAACTGCCTTACCACTTCTGGGCTAAGGCTATGAACACTGCTTTCTATGTTCATAATAGAGTCACCTTAAGAACAAGAACCATGACCACCTTGTATGAGATATGGAAGGGAAGAAATCCTACTGTCAAATACTTCCATGTGTTTGGAAGTAAATTCTACATATTGGCAGATCGTGACTAAAGAAGAAAGATGGATCCAAAAAGTGATGAAGGAATATTTTTGGGCTATTCTACTAACAGCATAGCCTATAGAGTATTCAACTCCAGAACTAAAGTTATGATGGAGTCCATAAATGTTGTTGTTGATGATGTGCATAAGGAGATTGATGTCCTAGAAGATGTTGGAACATCCCCTGATATCTCAGCAGAGTTTGCAGACAAAGACACTGATCCAATCCTACTAATACAGAACCTGAACCTGAACTAGTAAATAAGGGACCCTCTACCAGAATTCAGAAAGACCATCATATGGATCTTATCATATGTGATCTAAATAAGGGAGTCACTACTATATCCATAGAAGTCATAGCAAGCTCTTGTTTTGTGTCTAAAATTGAACCAAAGAATGTCAAAGAAACCTTAACTGATGAATTCTGAATCAATGCCATGCAAGAAGAGCTAGGGCAAATGTGATTGGAACAAAATGGGTATACAAGAACAAGTCTGATGAAAAATAGGTGGTCACCAGAAATAAAGCCAGATTGGTTGCTCAGGGATATACTCAGATTGAAGGGGTTGACTTTGATGAAACTTTTGCTCCTGTAGCTCGCCTTGAATCTATCAGATTACTTTTGGGAGTTTCCTGCATTCTGAGATTCAAGCTGCTTTAGATGGATGTTAAGAGTGCCTTCTGAAATGGATATCTAAATGAGGAAGTCTATGTGGAACAACCTAAGGGATTCATTGATCCAACTTTTCCTAATCATGTTTATAAGTTGAAGAAAGCTCTGTATGGACTGAAGCAAGCTCCTAGAGCTTGGAATGAGAGACTAACAGAGTTTCTTGTTGATAATGGATAGAAAAAAGATGGCATAGATAAGACTTTGTTTATCAAAGAAGAAGGAGGAAAGCTCATGATTGCTCAAATCTATGTTGATGATATTGTGTTTGGTGGGATGTCTGATGAGATGGTTCAACATTTTGTCCAGCAAATGCAGTCAAAATTTGAAATGAGCCTTGTTGGTGAATTAACCTATTTTCTTGGGTTGCAAGTTAAACAGATGAAAGATTCTATATTCCTATCTCAGAGCAAATATGCCAAGAATATAGTTAAGAAGTTTGGGATGGAGAATGCCAGTCACAAAAGAACACCTGCTCCTACCCATCTTAAGTTGTCTAAAGATGAAAAGGGTGTAAATAGGGATCAAAGTCTCTATAGAAGTATGATAGGGAGCTTGTTATATCTTACAGCAAGTAGGTCTGACATTGCCTTTGTTGTCGGTGTGTATGCTAGATACCAAGTTGAACCCAAAGTGAGTCATATCAACCAAGTTAAGAGGATTATGAAGTATGTTAATGGAACAAGTGAGTATGGAATGTTATACACTCATGGATCTGGCTATGTGTTATCTGGGTATTGTAATGCTGATTGGGTTGGAAGTGTTGATGACAAGAAAAGCGCATCAGGAGGTTGCTTCTTTTTGGGGAACAATCTTATATCATGGTTCAACAAGAAGCAAAATTATGTCTCTCTGTTTACTGTTGAAGCTGAATATATAGCAGTTGGAAGTAGCTGTTCTCAACTGGTGTGGATGAAACAGATGCTAACTGAATATAATGTCATACAAGATGTCATGACATTGTATTATGACAATTTAAGTGCTATAAATATCTCAAAAAATCCTATTCAACACAGTAGGACCAAGCATATTGATATTCGCCATCACTTTATAAGAAAGCTTGTTGAAGACAAGATCATTGCCTTAGAACATGTTTCTACAGAGAAGCAGCTAGCTGACATTTTCACTAAGGCATTGGATGCTAGTCAATTTGAAATTTTGAGAGGAAAATTAGGGATTTGCATTTATGAGGATTTGTAGCAATTATTGATGAGTGGAAACATCATTCAAGAGGTTTGATATTTTCCAAAAATAAAGATGCCTCAACAACACTTATTATTTCAAAATACATTAAAAGTTATTTCCACACGCTACCCTAACCTCACTTATCATTCCAACTGCTATTTCATCTCCCATACTTTCACAGAACCTCTGCTTGAAACCCATCGTCTCACACAAAAAAATCTCAAGATGTCTCAACAACATAGTTCAACTTCGTCCAAGTCTGCTAGGTCAGAATCTAAGACAACGGCTCATCCTGTGAGCATCTCGTTTGATGATGTGCTTGACGTGGATCCACTAGACATGGTTCCCTGTAACGATGCGGAGTTGACAAAGTCCACAACCTCGCATGCAAGCGGTTCCAAATGGGCCCCTATAGGTAACACGTCTAATACTCCTCTTGATTTAACCTCTGAAAATAGGACCAAAGAGGGTAGTATGTATGTTGATAGAGCCATTAGAAAGTTGGTTACTAAGGTCTTATATGGAGGTCACAATGTGCCTGGGATCTCTAACCCACTGCCCCGAATGGATGTTATTCCCACTTCTGACGCTAAGTAAAGTGAGGAAAAAGATGTTGAGGGTTATCATTCTTAGAAGAGCACTGATACTAATAACCTGCACAAGTTAGCTAACTCTGTGCTCAAGGAAGGGAGGATTGAAAGTGATGCTAATGATGATGCTGATATTTCTGGAGTGGAAAACAAGACTGGTAGTTCTGATCAGAGTAAGAAAAAGACTAATGTCTCTGATGATGTTGTGGATCTTGATAATGTTCCATCTGATGATGAATTGATTATGAATGTGGCTCCTGGAATTGCCAAGAGTCTGAAGACAAGGAGAGGCTAAGCTGTGATTGATAACTCTCCTCCTAAGAGCTTTAAATAGAAGACTGTTGTTGGACCTCCTAAAACATGGAGCAAAGTTACCCCTACTTATAAGAAAAGAAAGGCCAGGTCTGAAACTGAGTTTGAAGAAGATGATGAGGATGATGTCCAAGACATCACACCTGTAAGAAGATCTGCTACCAAGATAGCAACAGACACAGTGCCTGCTACTCATTGTCGCTACTGCGAAACTCGGCGCCGGCAATACAGAAGAGTCGCCACCGTGCGTTATTTATCCCAACGGAGGGAAAGGAAACGCTCGAAGTAAACCTACCGCAAAACGGGGAAAGGTATGGTCATCGCAACCAAAACCTGGATTCGGGAGTCGGTTACGCAAGGGGAAGGTATTAGCACCCCTCACGTCCGTTGTACTCGACGGGATCCACGCTTGCTTGGTTTGTACGGATTACACTTCTATCTAAACTAAAGGATGAGGTTTGAAAAGAAAAGAAAACATGACTCGGCAAAGCATCGCACTTTATGCCTACGTATTCCCGTCTGGAACGAGAAATCAGAGTCAACGTAGTTCGCCTAACTACGGGTGAAGGTGGGGAAGGTTGCTCGCTAGGATATCGCATCCTATGCCTACGTACTTCCACACAGCATGGAAGATCAGAGCAAACGTAGTTCGGGCCACTCACGACACAAGCTGTTCAAGTGTCTTTTATGAAAAATCTCACCTTAAACAAGGGTTTTCTTATTGCAAAAAGGTTTGTGTTTGTTCAAATCTTTTGACGGAAGAAATGAATTGATTTTGTTATAACCTTTATTAATGTTTTTTTGTTGTTTTGAAGAAAGAAGAGATGACACTCTACAAATCCTAGGGTTGAAAAGGGGATAAAATCTACCCTAATGTTATCATACATGGGTTGAGACCTAATGTCTATCATGCTCCTCTCTTGCGCAGAGAGAAACAGAGATCCTAAGGGATAAACGGAAACAGAAACAGCAGATATATACAATAAAGCAGTAAAATGCATGGATGCAACAATACAAGCGAGGCAAGGGAGTCCCACTCAACCTCGAACCTAGAAAACAACAGGCAAAAGTGAACAGAATTCACTTTCAACCTAACAGGTTAAACAGCAAACAATACTGTCAGGGAAATTCAACCAATACAAAAATTAAACAGCTAAAATAAACAGCAGAAGCAGTCTTCATCAACATCTGACTTCAAGTCATCTTCAACCATCTACAGGCCTCAAGCAAGCATCAGTCTTCATCTTCAGTGCTTTCAAGCAATGCCTCTATCTTCAATCTTCAGTGCTTTTCTTCAAGTCCCAATCTCCCAGCTGAGGAACCAATCACAAGAATGAACTGGGTGTTAAGCAATTAGTTGACCACCAAAGGTGGCAAACAGACTGCTAACAACACATAGAATATTTCTCTCAAGAGTTCTATCTCTTAGGCACTATCACCAAGCCTTCCAAAGGAAGGGGGTGAATGTCTTAGAGAGACTCTGCATCATAGAGAGGGATGGAGGCAAACAAGACCTTCCAAGTTTGTGAATCAATTTTTCTACTCTAAAGCTCTGCCTAACTCCTAGATCCTATAAGCTTCAACAGATGACAGCAAGAGATACTCCTCATCAACTCTGGAAGTTGGTCTTCATTCTTTAATCTTCAAATGGGCTTCATCAACACAGTCTTCAGCTCAAACCCCAAGCCCCAAACAAGCCCAATACCCCATACAGTCAAATAATAACCCTAGAGAGGGCACACCACACAGTCAAGCAAATACAAGCAGTATACTAATAGTAATAGTAGAATAGGGGAAACCTAGTATTTTCTAAGGGATCTATTATCTACCCATAATACCCCTATAGTCCCATACCCCAAAATTCAAACTACAACTCCTAAAAGAAATGATTTACTACACCTATGTTATCTCTAAAACCTAGTTTTGATTCTCCTAATCACACCTAAACAAATCATCTAAAATTAATTCCTAAAATCATGGATTAAATTTTATATACAAGCTAAAGTTCTAAGTGAAGTACTCTAAAAAGAATGGACCCTAAATGTAAAAGCATCTAACTAAACTAAAATCAACAATATCATGCATTAAACTAAACATTATTCAAAACCTATTTAAAAGAAAAATATACTAAAAATATAAAAATAAAATGAAATGCTAATTTTATTATTTGAAAATTTTCTTAACAAAATTATGAAAAAGATGCAAAAACAACCATTAAAAAATATGCAATTTTCTATTTGTTATGAATTTTTAAAGAATTAACAAAAATTGAATGAAATTAATATGAATTAAATGGGGTAGGGGTGCAGTCAGCATTTATTTCAGTTAAAACAAGATGATGGGCCCAGACTGGGGGGCGCGCATAGCAAAGCGCGTCTGGGCCCAGCTAACCAGAAAACACAACAATAAAATAAAAAAGGAAAAACGGTGCAAAGAGTAATAATATCAGTTCATTTGGTTTTGGGCCTTGAAAGTAGGGGTGTGGTTAGCAATGGATTACTGAGCCCAGGCGTTCTATTAATGAAACGCAGCGTATTGCTGCGTAATATTTCCCTCCATCTTCGTTTTGAATGCTGGACATTGGATTGAGATCTAAGTCAAAGTCCAACATGCGATCCCACGGTCATCCATCATCGTCTTCCTTGGACAAACCCTAGGTTCCAGAAAAAACCTCCCATGCACGAATCTTCATCACCTCTGTTCTCCCTCGATTCTTGATGAAATTCCAAACTTCAAAGACCAAAATTACTCTATTCTCTTCCCTCTACACAACCATGGTATTAGTTCCTTCCAAAACTTCCCCTAAAGCAAAACCCGATAGGTGTAAACCTAGGGCACCACTCATTTCCACTGTCATGCACACTAATGGATCTTGTTGAGTCTTATACTAATGCAATCTACATGTTATGCTGACCATTTTAATCCATCTAACCAAGATCATCATGCCCTAACCTAGGTGTTCTAAGCCAAAACAGATTTGGTGCTCCAATGGTAACCTCCATGAAAGGTTCTCAAATTCATCATAAATGATCCTCTACTTATGCCTAACCATTCTAACCTAAAGATTCTTCACTATTCTAACTAATTCTTGCCAAATCGAAGGAAACACCAACCTGGTTTAAATATGGAAACATATGCAGAATTCCTTGGATCCAAAGCTTGCAATGCTTGGGACTTGCTCAAATAACTTGGTTCTTGATTCTGTATGCAGTAATTCTTGCTCAAACTCTTTGGATTGCCCTAGCCACTTCCTTTTGCAATTTGGATGATGAAGTTGGATAGCACGAATTCCTCCTCAATTCAAACATATTTTGATGAAAACTTGATCTATGATGGATGTAGATGATGATAGGATCAAGAATTGTGGAGAATGATGAGGATTTGATGGAGTTCTTATGTGATTTGCAAAATGGAAGAATGAGATGAAACTTGGTATTTTGATCAAAATGAATCACCAACCCTTGAATGAAGCCACTCTTCTCAATATATAGCTAATCATAGAACTCTCTAGAACTTGGTAGAAACTTCTTGTGCACAATTTCCTTGAATTTTGGCATATGTAACTTCATACATAAGTAACCAATGGTATCTCTCAAACTTTGCCCTAAACTCAAAAATCTACTTTTGCCAATGTTCTTAAAAAAAAATTTCCAATCAAAATGACCTATAATTTCATCCCATTTGGCCATGGTATGAAAATTTTCAATTTTAGGTCACTTTTATTCATTAAATTCATCTTTTAAATGACCAAATTTGGAACCTTGAGCTATGAACATTTCCAAACTTTCATGATCACTTTTATAGACTCAAAATTCCATTTGGAGCAAGTTTGATGTTGTGAAGTTTTTCATTTGAAGCTTCCTTGTATGAGTTTTAGGCAGAGGCTTGAAATGACCTGTAATTCTCAAATGACCAAAATACCCTTTGCTTGTCAAGGTCATAGGTAGAGTTCCACAAATCATATGAAGGCATACCATACCTTTCTAGAAAGCTAAGACAATGAGGAACAACTCTTATGTTGACCAGAAATTCATTTGAAATCTCCTTGAGGGGTAAACGTTGCTTGGAAGACAAGTAATTTTCACAGACAAAATTTCAGATACCTCAGATGACCTGTAACTTGCAAGGACCATAACTTGAGTTCTATAAATCTCCTTGATGTCTTCCACCACTCAAATTAAAGGTCTTGAGATCCTCTACAATTTTCATGTTGTCCAAGGATCCATTTGAAGCTTGAATTTTTAGTTATCCTGCTTGGAAGTTTGACCTAAACTAGGGGATTTTACACAGAAACCCTAATTTAGAAACTCCTCTTCTTGATTTCTCTTGATTTCCTCTTGGCACAACACCACGTCCTTATCTACATGTCAAATGATGAACTCCACATCTCTCAGATAGACCTTGATGCCTTTCAATCAATCATTTGACCTAGGGTTGACCTAGGATTGACCCAGATGAAACCCTAGTTGACTGTCTTCAACTGCAACTCTTGTGATCACATCAATGACTTGTATCACTTTCACCATGACCCTCTAAGTCCTCCATGATGTCTGTATACCCTCCATGCTCAATCCCCAGCTCACAATTTCTTTGATGATCTTCAAATACCCTCAAGATAGGAGAGAGACCCCCTGCTTGGTCCAATGGCTTCTTTAGACTTCAACTTCTTTCTGATGACTTGACTAAGATTGAATTTGAATAATAACCTCCTGATAGGCCCATAGAGATAAGAATAGCACCTGGTCCCTTGTTGGATGACTTACTATGCTATGCTATGCAGATGAATTATGTATATGATCTACTATGCAAATGCTAATGCAATTAAAACATAAACCAAGTGAAATAGGTGGAGCAAATTTTAGGGTGCAACAACTGCCCCTATTCAAGCGACTTGGACCCGATTGGGTGAAGAGCAAACGACCTTCAAACATTCGAGGTACGAGACGGTTGAATACGAAAGAACCCGGAAATTTGCCAACCGCAAAAATTAAATTGCGTATACGACTACTGCTTGGGGAGAGCCCCCTAGGGTACTGGCCTTTGTTGCCATGGCAACAACTAACCGTCCATCTGTCAATCTATTTTGTAAAATAATCTGATATTGTCCGCAGACCACTCTATTCCGAAGAAATGGGTATACACCAAACAACGAAAAATTGTTGATATCACTTATCAACCTCTGTTGATCTCACTTATCAACCAAGCACGCGCTAACCAGCGGGAGAATATTGACTTCACTTGTCATGCTGACTTCACTGATCAACCTTTCGTATCTAAAGAAACGAGCAAACGCTTAAGCAAGCGGGGCGGTGTTGATCTCACTTATCAACCTTTCGTTTCCTGACGAAACGAGCAAACGCTTAACCAAGCGGGGCAATGTTCGAAGACATGAACAACCGACTCTGCGGGGAAACGAGAAACTTAACTAAGTCACTCTGAGGGGAATCTGACGATAATCATCACATACCTACTCTGGCCGTAGATAACACATTCCAGATCCTCACGTACTGATATAACACAAACTAAATGGACTGAGTAGCTTAACCAAGCAACTCGGTGGGGAAAACTCTGTTGGAGATCACGAGAAACCTAACCAAGCAACCCGATGACGACCACCTTGCTGGGGAATACAAGTAACTTAACCAAGCAACCCGTTGAAGAAGACCCTGTCGGGGATTACGAGGAACTTAACCAAGCATCTCGTTGAAGAATACCCTGTTGGGGATTATATCTCTACTGGGGAAACTGCGAGTAACTACCCAAAAATTGCATTATGCTATTTCCACAGCACTCTGAGAAAGGACTCGGCTGGGGAGAAAGAGAAATGCTTGACCAAGCAACTCTGCTAGGGGAACATCTGACATGACGAACACGATCACTGCATGTCGTATACCATAAATCCACAAACATAAGACGAACACGATCCTTGCGTGTATCACAAACAACATCCACTGAAGGGACAAACACGACGAACACAATCACTACGTATCTCGAACACGATCACTGCGTGTTCTGAGCCACAATCCTCTTGACTGGAGAAAACACGATCACTGTGTGCTGTGTGTCTCAACCAACCCACATAACTGGACGAATACGATCACTGCATATCCTGACCACACATAGGGTGAACACGATCACTGCGCGGTTCATGTCACGGCCCTCTTGACTGGAGGAAACACGATCACTGCGTGCCTTGTGACACAAATTCAACCATGGGACGAACACGATCACTGCGTACTTTGACCACAAACCAACATCTCAAGATCAACACGATCACTGCGTGCCTTACAACATGAACCCCGTATAGGGTGCAAATACGATCACTGCGGACTTTGACCACAAATCAACATCTCAAGATCAACACGATCACTGCGTGCCTTACAACATGAACCCCCAAATGTCGGGACAAATACGATCACTGCGTACTTTGACCACAAATCAACATCTTCCTGAACCACGACTTCTCTTATCGGCAAGGAACAACATGTCTGAAACCGAAGGGGTAACCACCTGGCTTATGTTTCAACACTGCATGTTTGATAATGACGTAATGCTTCCACACAGCATGGAAATGCTACGTATTTAGGTAAAATGCGAAGTATGATGATGCATGCTTATGCAAGGAACTACTTCAGCAAAATAAATGCTGAAGACAAACTGGATCCGCTGGGGATGACCGGAACACTACCGATACCCCTCCAACAAAATAAATGTTGGGAGGATGAACTAACTCCGCTGGGGATGACCATCCTGCTGGGAAAGTAGCTCACAAACTCAAAACTTCAAACTCTGCTGAAGATGATCGTCCTGACGAGGAAGGATCAACCTGTTGGGGAAAGAGAAAAGCAATCCTGGGAACTGCTTTCAAAGGCATCAACACTCTGATTACGCCCTGTGGGGATACTTCATCCTGCTATCACTGAGTTGGGGATTGACCGGTGTGCTCTGGTTCGCACTACACAGGAAACTCTTTGGGGAAGTTAATCATATCCATCTCGACCTTCGCTGGGGAGGACTCTGCTCTGCTTGATAAGCCAATTCTGAACTACTGAAGGTGCATTGATCTTTTCCTTTGACGCAATCTTCACTCTCCTGGGGAGACAACACTCAATTTTACCTGGGGCGACTTCACCGGGGAAGGACACAACGTTCATCCTTTGGAGAGGGTACTAGCCTGCCATGGACTCTGGCGGGGAACTTTGCGAGCTTTTGAATACCTGCAAAAGTCAACAAACAAATACAAGACAATCTATGCAAAAAGGAAACATCTTGGTAATCACCCATGCCAACCATTCAGGTAACTTCCGGTTTTAACAATCATCGGCCGAGGCCCGCCTGTTTACATGCATGTAAGTTTATCAAAAACATCGACGCTTTTTTACAAACAAAACTGTAAAAAATTAAAACCAAAGTCACACACTACACTGAATACCACACTTTATTGATAACGGCCTGAGAATAGGCAAGATTTGTACATCAGATGCAACTCCTGAAAAGAGGTAGTCACGCATAAACAAAATGCAGAAATGTACAAAGATACAGAATAAAAATTTGTACACATGTCGGCAATGTGTTACAGACGAACACCATGAACCGATCCTCCTATGACTCGCCGAACTCTGACGCTTTCCTGATCTCTGTCTTCAGAAGAGATTGCTTTGGATAGTTGACCCCCAGATGCTCCCAAACCACTAGCAATCAAACTTGGACCGCAGTCATTTGCTTCTCAAATCCCTAACTTTTGCGTGAATCGCCCTTTGCGGGTTTCCGATTCACCGGGATACCCATTTTTGCCGAAGCCGCCCAGTGTAGGTTTTCGACTTCGCGGGTGTACATTTTTCCATTTTATCCCTAACTTTTGCCCGAACCTTTTTATTCTGTTTTTGGTTCGCCAGGATGCCCCATTTTTGCCTGGACTCTCTTTTTACTGTCCAGCGGGTCTCTTTTAAGCAAAGTATTTTTTAACTGCGTCCGAGTTCACAGGGGACGAAAAGTCTTCACCGTCCATGGTGGATAACAATAAGGCTCCTCCGGAGAAGACCTTTCTCACGACATATGGACCCTCGTAATTGGGAGTCCATTTGCCCCTATGATCCGATTGCGGTGGGAGAATCTTCTTCAGCACAAGATCACCCGTCTGAAAGCTTCGAGGTCGAATCTTCTTGTCGAACACTTTCTTCATCCGGCTCTGATACAGCCTACCATGTGCAATGGATGCCAGTCTCTTCTCATCTATCAAGCTCAGCTGATTCAATCTACTTCTCGCCCATTCTGCCTCATCAAGCTGAACATCAAGCAAAACCCTCAAAGATGGTATCTCAACCTCCAATGGCAGGACCGCCTCCATGCCATATACCAGTGAGAACGGTGTTGCCCCGGTTGATGTACGCACCGTCGTGCGATAACCGTGCAAAGCAAACGGCAACATCTCATGCCAATCTTTATACGTTTCCACCATCTTCTGAACAATCTTCTTTATGTTCTTGTTGGCCGCTTCAACAGCGCCATTCATCTTGGGTCTGTAGGGAGATGAATTATGATGCTCGATCTTGAAATCCCGACACAGATCTTTCATCACCTTGTTGTTCAGATTCGAACCATTATCAATAATGATTCGCTCAGGAATACCGTATCGGCAGATTATATCTCTCTTGATAAATCTGGCCACCACCTATTTGGTCACGTTGGCGTAAGAAGTCGCTTCCACCCACTTAGTGAAGTAATCGATCGCGACTAGGATGAAGCGATGCCCATTAGAAGCAGTAGGCTCAATCTTGCCAATCATATCGATTCCCAACATGGAGAAAGGCCACAGAGAAGCCATGGCATTCAGTGGACTGGGTGGCACATGGATCTTATCTGCATAGATCTGGCACTTGTGACACCGCTTGGCGAACTTAAAACAGTCAGTTTCCATCGTCAACCAATAATACCCCGCCCGCAACAACTTTCGAGTCATAGCATGCCCACCAACATGTGTACCAAAAGTTCCCTCATGGACCTCTTCCATGAGCAAGTTGGCTTCCTTCTCATCTACACACCGGAGGAGTACCAAATCGTGGTTCCTTCTATACAAAACGCCGTCGGGATTCAGATAGAAGTTGCCTGCTAATCTCCTTAGAGTCTTCTGATCACGACTGGATGCCCCAGCCGGATATTCCTTGTTCTTCAGGAAATTCTGTATGTCGAAATACCAAGGTTTACCGTCAGATGCTTCATCAATTGCAAACACGAAGGCCGGCCTATCAAGGTGAGATATGACAATCCTGGGAGCCTCATTCCAGTAGTTGACCTTATACATCGAGGATAATGTTGCAAGGGCGTCTGCCATTTGATTCTCCGCCCGGGGTATATGATGAAATTCCACCCTATCAAAGAAAGGTAGCAACCTTCTCGCATAATTCATGTACGGTACCAGATTAGGTTGGCGCGTCTCCCACTCTCCCTTAATCTGATTCACAACCAATGCTGAGTCCCCATATACGTCTAGATTCTTGATCCTCAGATCGATAGCCTCCTCTAGCCCCATAATACAAGCTTCATACTCGGCTTCATTATTCGTCACTGGAAAAGTCAATCTGGCTGTGAACGGAATGTGCGACCCGTGGGGAGTTGTGATGATTGCCCCGATCCCGCTACCGTACGAATTGACAGCCCCATCAAAAATCAATTGCCACTGGGAACTCCGCTCAGGACCTTCACCAGGCAACGGCTCATCACAATCTTTAGCTTTCAAGTACATTATGTCCTCATCAGGAAACTCAAACTTCATAGGCTGATAATCCTCAATCGGCTGTTCGGCAAGATATTCGGACATAACACTTCCCTTAATGGCCTTCTGGGAAATATACTGGATATCGTATTCTGTCAATACCATCTGCCATCTAGCAATCCTTCCAGAGAGCGCTTTCTTTTCAAACACATATTTGATCGGATCCATCTTTGATATCAGCATGGTTGTATGATTCAGCATGTACTGTCTTAGACGTTTGGCAGCCCACGCCAATGCACAACACGTCTTTTCAAGCATAGAGTATCGAGATTCACAATCCGTGAACTTTTTACTCATGTAGTAAATTGCATGCTCTTTCCTTCCTGTCTCGTCATGTTGACCGAGAACACAACCCATACTGTTCTCCAGAACCGTCAGATACATAATCAGTGGTCGTCCCGCTACTGGGGGTATCAACACCGGAGGTTCCTGCAAGTATTCTTTTATCTTTTCAAATGCCCTTTGGCAATTGTTGTTCCAGACCACCGCTTGATCTTTCTTTAACAGTTTGAATAATGGTTCACACGTGGTCGTTAGGTGAGAGATGAACCTAGCAATGTAGTTCAACCTCCCTAAGAACCCACGAACTTCTTTTTCTGTTCTCGGTGCTGGCATCTCTTGTATTGCTTTTATTTTTGCAGGATCGACCTCGATTCCTTTCTTGCTCACAATGAACCCCAGTAGCTTCCCGGATCTTACTCCGAAGGTACATTTGTTAGGATTCAGCCTTAGCCTGAACTTCCTCAGCCTCTTGAACAACTTCAGCAGATTAACCAGATGTTCTTCCTCTGTTTGAGACTTGGCAATCATGTCATCGACATACACCTCAATCTCTCTGTGCATCATGTCGTGAAAAAGCGTTGTCATAGCCCGCTGGTACGTTGCCCCAGCATTTTTCAAACCAAAGGGCATCACCTTGTAACAGAAGGTTCCCCACGGGGTGATAAAGGTCGTTTTTTCCATATCCTCCGGAGCCATTTTGATCTGATTATACCCTGAAAAGCCATCCATGAAAGAAAACACTGAAAACTGAGTCGTGTTGTCAACTAACACGTCAATATGCGGCAGCGGGAAATCATCTTTCGGGCTCGCTTTGTTTAGATCCCTATAATCAACACACATTCGAACCTTGCCATCTTTCTTTGGCACAGGCACGATATTAGCGACCCAAGTGGGATAAGTGGTAACATCCAGGAACCCAGCATCCCATTGCTTCTGCACTTCTTCCTTTATCTTTACGGCCATGTCAGGACGAGTCCTTCTGAGTTTCTGCTTCACAGGCGGGCAATCTTCCTTCAACGGCAGACGATGAACAACCATATCAGTATCCAAACCCGGCATGTCCTTGTAGGACCAAGCAAATATATCACTGTATTCACGCAGCATCTCAATAAGCTCTTGCTTGATGTCCACTTGCAACGCGGCCCCTATACGGATATTCCTGACGCATTCTTCAGATCCTAAGTTGACAATATCAATCTCTTCCTGGTGAGGCAGAATGACTCTCTCCTCTTGCTTCAATAACAGACTAAGCTCTTCTGGTAAGTCATTATCCTCCACAATCTCCTCCTCAGCTTGGAAGATCGGATGCTCGAAGTCTAACCGAGTCATAGGAAGTTTTTGGTCGGTGTCATCTGAAAATTCATGAATCCTGCAAGGGAAACGGTTAAGTGCTTCAAAATGATGTACAAGTAAAATGCATAACCACGCTGCCATTTTAAAAAATAAAAACAGAAAGAAAAGGATCTCAACATTTGAACGTAAAAAACGCCGTCATTTATTGATCATGCAAACATACAGGTAAACAGTTAGGCCCTAAGACAAGATCATCGGTGCCCCGGGCAAGGCATGTGATCATACAATGATTGAAAAAGCAACGCATTACTGTTTGGTGACTTGGATGACGTCCTGGATGGACCAGTTGTATAGGCTTTGCCCCGGCGTGCTGGGTCGAATCCATGCGTCCATGTCGCAGTCGCTATCCACTTCCTCCGTATCAGACACGGTGTTAATCCTTTCGAAGCTAACTCCTCCGGGCGTGAACACGACATGTCCCTTGTACTTAGGCGCACTCTACGAGGGAGATGGGCGGTACCCCAAGCCATACCTATCTTGCTTCACCGGGATGTCCAGAATCTGCCCCCACTTCTGAGTCTCTCCTGCTTGTACCAACGCCTTGGCTTCTTTATATGAGGAGACGACCACCTCTTGCCCTTCACTCTTTAACGGAGCCTCTTCTTTAACCTTCACCCCTTCGAACGCCTGACACAGCGTTTCATGGATCTCTCCATCTACCTCCACGTACTTGAAGGAAGACAAATGACTGACTAAGATGTCCTCTTCGCCACACACTATCACAATACTCCCCTCAACCATATACTTCAGCTTCTGATGGAGTGTAGAAGTTACTGCCCCAGCGGCATGAATCCAAGGTCTCCCGATCAAACAACTATATGCAGGCTGGATGTCCATGATGTAAAACACTGTATCAAACACCTCCGGACCTACCTGGATGGGTAGCGTCACTGACCCGAATACTGACCTCCTTGTTCTGTCAAAGGCCCGCACTACCAAATCACTAGGGGTGCACAACAACCCACGGGTATCTAATTTCAACAGGGCTTTCTTTGGTAACACATTCAACGAAGACCCAGTGTCTACCAGCACATGGGATAAAATAGTGCCCCGGCATTCGATGGAGATGTGCAAGGCATTATTGTGATCACGCCCTCTAGGCGTTAGATCAAAATCCATGAATCCCAGACCATGCCCAGCGTTAACATGTGCCATAACTCCCTCCAGCTGATTAACTGAAATCTCTTGCGGCACGAAGGATGTCTCAAGTACCTTCAACAGGGCATTTCTATGCGCCTCAGAACATAACAACAGCGATAATATGGAGATCTTTGACGGGGTCTGCTGCAGGTGCTCTACAATCTTGTAATCACTTTTGCGAATCAACCTCATGAATTCTTCCACATCTTTGGTTATCGGCTCTTTCTCCTTACTCCCCGAAGATTCCCCCTCAACAACTTTGTTCTTACCCCTGGCCAGCCTCTCTGCCTCGACCTCAGGTGAAGTGAAAATTCTCCCGCTCCGGGTTATACCACCCGCTCCCACTATGTTATCTACGGACCCCGCTGGCGGATCATTCAAGTCAATCTTTTCCCCATTACAATACACTTCAGCACCATAACTCCACGGGACTGCCTTTGTGCTTTCATAAGGGACTGGCTTAGCCTTAGTAATAGTAATGGTCGTCCTTTGGGATGATGCCGAAATTGTCACTGATTTGAACGGAATAGTGATCGTAGCAACCTCCCTGCGCTCTTTTTCAGGTCCTGTCTCAATAGACTTCTCTCGCCCCACAACCCTGTCAAACTGCAAAGTTCCTTCATCCATCAAACCTTGCACTCCCCTTTTCAACTTCTCACAGCCCTCAGGTTGAACCAAACAGTCAACACACTCTTCACTGCAACCGGGATAGACACCTCCTTTCAATAAACGCTGCTTTACGTAACTCAAAGGGGTTTTCAGCTTGCTCACTTCCGAAACCAAGTTCAACTCACCATCTACCATGATTGCATTGGCCCCAGCCCTACCATGCTTGGGCATTGGCTGCTGCGTGATATTGGGACCTTCCTTCCCGAAGTTAATAGCCGTACTATCAAGCAAATCCTGTACTTTATGCTTGAAAGCTAGGCAATTTTCAATATTTGCCCTGGTGCACCCGAATGGAAGTCACAGTGCTCATTAACATCATATCCGACTGGTGGCTGGCCAGTTGGTGGTGCTAAGGTCCTCTTCTCGACTAACTGCAATTTCAACAAAGTTTGAAGGAGTTTTGCATATGATACCGGCGGTACCTCGAATACTCTCCTCGGTCGTGGGTTCTGAAGTCTGCGCTGATTATTATTAGGCTGCTGCTGAGCCTGCTGCGGTGGTTGTTGTCTCTGCTGCTGAGAAGGCCCTAGAATGGTTACGCTTGCAACTTGCGACTGCTGATGCCAGTTCTGAATTTTATTCCTTCGTCGAGCATTGTATACGGCGTTGGTATGACCCTGCCTTTTACCACCAAATGTCTTCTTATTACCTCCTGCGGAACTGGACTCACCCGCTTGAATTTTACCAATCTTTACCCCGTTTTCAATGCGCTCCCCCATCAAGATCAACTCGGAGAAAGTACTCATCGAAAAATTGAGCAACTGATCATAGTACATTCCAGAAAACGTTCCTATGAACATATCCATCATTTCGCGCTCCACCATCGGAGGGTGCACCCTAGCAGCCAGATCTCGCCATCTCTGGGCGTATTCTTTAAAGCTCTCGCTAGACTTTTGAGACATGCTTTGCAGTTGGACTCGGTTTGGGGCGAGATCACTATTATATTGATAATGTCAGACAAAAGCCTCCGCCAGCTCTTTCCAACTCCTGATCTGAGTAGGCTCCAAGCTCATGTACCACTCCAGCGATGGCCCTGACAGGCTATCCTGGAAGAAGTGCATTAGCATCTTTTCATCCTCAGAATACGCAGACATACGCCTGTAAAACGCGCGTACATGCACCCTAGGGCATGTATCCCCTTTATACTTATCAAATGACGGCGCTTTGAATTTCAGCGGGACCCTCAACCCTGAGACCAGCCCCATATTTGACATATCTAGCCCAAGAGCATTCTGGCTGGCCAATCCGTTCACCTTCTCTTCTAGAAATCTCATCTGATGGTTGTCACCCCCAGCTCTTTCATAACCCTCGTTCTGACCAGAGAACACATCCTCCTGACGATCCTCCCAGCGAGGTACTGCATCGTATCCAACATAATCTGCATCACGGTCCGGACCCGTTTGGAAGTACCTGGGGTCACACCTCAGATTACCCATCTCTTGAGCGTTGTATGCGCCAGTTCCATATCCAAGATTACCATAGCCACAAAACCCAGCCTTGGCGCCAGCAATGCTGCCATACCCCATGTTCACACCATTGAAGCCCTGGTTACCATTAATACCATTCATTCCGACATTCTCAACGCCCCCATTGAAACCCGGGTTGACATTACCCACAAATACCCCAGCAGTATCTGCATTGGCATTCATATTACCGGTGTTTCCACCTCCACCTACAGGACCAGTTTCTCCAGCATTCAAACCGGTTACGGGAATAGCATCAGCACTTTGACGATTCTCAATTCGGGGAGAAGCAGCAATGTTTTCACCATGTGGTGTCCCGTTGTTTTCAGCCCGTGCGACTATCGGTTGAACCAGATTCTGCAGCTGCTCTTGTCCTTTGGCGATGGTCTCCATGGTTTGCATGAGCAGGGCCATCCTGTCACGCATCTCTTGCATTTCACTCTGCACGTTGTCCATGATCTTATTCTGGTTAGTCCTTGTAGAGTAACGGTGGACCCGCTTTTCTACAATCCTGAAAATACCTGTAATGGATGCAGGAGATAAGATACACGGATCACAAACCTGTAATGCAAATATGAGTATGTATGCAAAGTGCAATATGTGTCTGTGCATTAGGGAATATCATTCCCCGATTCTAGTGTGAATGTGCCGGTGCAGTGACAGTGCTAGCAATACAGTGATTGGAGCCGAATCATAGAAAACCTCGTATATTGCAGAGAAATCCATTAGGCCAAGAATACAATATCACTGAGTGTACAATAAGAAGGCATGACCTCAACCAACAATCCTGGTGATGGTCAGCACAAATGCAAATAAAGCATACACATGAAATGGTCAAGTACACTCATGAGCCTGGTACTCTTCTAGTAACTTCTTAGTCTCTGGATGACTTGGTCGGGTAAGCAGCCGCTCAACAAGTTGATTTCTTCGTTTGAGAACACGTTGCACGTCACCAGCGGTTTCCTCCCAAGCCCCTTCTCCGAAGCGATCCTCTAGCTTCCGCTTCTGAGACACAGCTTCGTTCCTGCCTTCGATGGCCTTGTTCAATGCATTCTGGAGACTATATCTGGCCATTACCTCCTCTTCATGCTTCTTAATGCTAGCCTTCAACTGCTCTTCGAGTTCAGAAATTTGCTGCTTCAATTTGTCTTCCCTCTTTTTGTTGTTGATTAGCGTAGCATTCCACGTCTTGTTACAAGAAGAGATTTCTCGGTGAGCGGCGTCGAGTGCTTTCTTTTTGGACTCCAACATGTCATGAGAGCTTCTGAACTCTTGACCCAGACGTTCGCGCTTCTTTTTCTCTTCAGTCAACTCAGCACCTAGCCTGTTTACTAGTCCGATCTGCTGTTGGAAAGAATGCACAGCCTTGTTCTTCTCACTACGCATCTGAGCCAGCTCCTTTTTTAACTCTTCATTAATCTTCATCAAGGCTTCCTTTTCTTTTACAACTCGCTCGTAGGCCTCCCTAGTGACAGTGGTTGGTTCTTCCACCAGAATATGAACAGGGACCGGTGCAGCTGGAAATGGCATCAACAATTGTCTTGCTCTCTCCTGGATCCAAACTTTGTAGGGTGTATAAGCCTGACAATCATTCTTCCCCAACAGTGGTTTCCCTTTTCTGTTAATACGCATCCAGGCATGCTGAAGCTTGGCTAGTAACTCTCCATTCAAATCACCGGTGAAGTACAGATATTCCTGTACTTCTTCCTCCTGAGGTGGGTTCTTCAACGCGTATCCAAACTGGCGAACGAACAGAGATGGGTTGTAATTGATACACCCTTTTCTTCCTATCAAAGGAACATTAGGATACCCAGAACAACTGAAAATAAGCTCAGACCCCAGCAAGTCTCGGTCAAACCACTCAATGTCTTCAGAAGATAGCCTCATCATGCGTTCTGGCCAGTCAGCTGTAGTTGCACTATCCACAAAAGGTCCCTTCAGGGGAAGATGACTCTTAAACCACATGTACAGCAAAGGCACGCAACAAGAGACGTTCTTGCCTCTCCTGTTCTCATTTCTGTAGTGCATTGAATGGTAAAAGTCCCCGATCAATGTGGGTACCGGGTTGCCAGCAGCAAACAAATGAAATGCATCCATGTCCACGAAATTTGGGAAATTGGGAAACAGCACTATCCCATAAATGCATAGAGCCAAAACAGCGTTGAAGACTACCCAACATCCATTCTTGGCGTATTCTTGAGCCTTACTAACCAGAAACTGGAGAGAGAAACCTGGAACCCCGCGCCAAGAAGTCATCAACAGCTCAGTAGCATTCATGTGCAAGGCCTTAGCTAAATCCTCCAACTTGGGCTCAGCGGTAGAGTGAATAAAAGGAACTGTATTCTGTACCGGCAGCTCAGTAAACTCTACATACTCCTCCATGGTGGGCCCCAAGATAAAATCAGCAAACGTGAAACATCTCAAAGCAGGGTCGTAGAATTGCATCAAGGTGTACAGCCCATTCAATTCATCATCAGTTGGTTTACGAACCAATCTCAACAACCGTCCGTAACTCTGCCTGAAGCTTCTACGGACATCCTCATCAGCAAGAGAAATCAGACCCAGGAGGGGAGTAATATCAGGGATAGGTAGCTTGTAGGCAACTGTCATCCTCAAACCATCCATGATCAATACTCAGAAGTCTGGACACTAGAACCAGGGAATATGCAAATGCACCTGCAGCACAGACACACGTTAATGGGATGCAATGATGATGGTTATGCAAACAATGTAATGCAAGTAACATGCAACAGGGACCAAATGTTGTGGCTGAGAAGCCTGAACCATATCAAAAGTCTCAGATGGACCCTCCAGAATTCCTCAAACCCTGGTCTCAGATAGACCCAATACCAAGCTCCAACACTGGTCTCTGATAGACCCCATAACATAACTCCAACTGGTCTCTGATAGACCTCCTACCATAACTCTGACTGGTCTCTGATAGACCTCACAACTGTCCATAAATACTCAGGATCTCAGATCAAGAAATACCCGGTATCTGAAGGTCTAGTTACCTGTATAACCCCAAACCCTCTCACAGGTAGATGTCCTAGTAACTGACAAAGGTATGGCATCCTATGCGGTCGTTGGCATCACAGACTTTCAGGGTTGATGATACGATTCCCAGAAGGAGTGGCATCATCAAATCCTGAAGAGGCCTCACTTAGCCAACTTTCAAATGATCGGTTCCCAGAGTCGACAATCCAACTAACCAGCAACCCGAGCCACCCAAAGGGCAGGACAGGAGGCCAACCAGAAGAACCTCGTCTGAGTGTGGATTTCGCGGGACACTAGGACATGCAAAGCACGTGCGCGCCCACTAATTTCCACTCTAATTCTAGGTGCACTCAAGCCCAGGTCCTGCTTATCTCTCAATCATAGAACACCCGTCACACCCCAATACAACAATAATAACAATAATACAATGCTGAAAGTAAATGGCAAAAATATAAATCCATACAAAATCCTCGATGGGAAAACAAGCGCTAGGATTGACTCGCTTAAGGGACGTTGGATCCCCAGCAGAGTCGCCAGCTGTCGCTACTGCGAAAATCGGCGCCGGCAATACAGAAGAGTCGCCACCGTGCGTTATTTATCCCAACGGAGGGAAAGGAAACGCTCGAAGTAAACCTACCGCAAAACGGGGAAAGGTATGGTCATCGCAACCAAAACCTGGATTCGGGAGTCGGTTACGCAAGGGGAAGGTATTAGCACCCCTCACGTCCGTCGTACTCGACGGGATCCACGCTTGCTTGGTTTGTACGGATTACACTTCTATCTAAACTAAAGGATGAGGTCTGAAAAGAAAAGAAAACATGACTCGGCAAAGCATCGCACTTTATGCCTACGTATTCCCGTCTGGAACGAGAAATCAGAGTCAACGTAGTTCGCCTAACTACGGGTGAAGGTGGGGAAGGTTGCTCGCTAGGATATCGCATCTTATGCCTACGTACTTCCACACAGCATGGAAGATCAGAGAAAACGTAGTTCGGGCCACGCACGACACAAGCTGTTCAAGTGTCTTTTATGAAAAATATCACCTTAAACAAGGGTTTTCTTATTGCAAAAAGGTTTGTGTTTGTTCAAATCTTTTGACGGAAGAAATGAATTGATTTTGTTATAACCTTTATTAATATTTTTCTGTTGTTTTGAAGAAAGAAGAGATGACACTCTACAAATCCTAGGGTTGAAAAGGGGATAAAATCTACCCTAATGTTATCATACATGGGTTGAGACCTAATGTCTATCATGCTCCTCTCTTGCGCAGAGAGAAACAGAGATCCTAAGGGATAAACGGAAACAGAAACAACAGATATATACAATAAAGCAGTAAAATGCATGGATGCAACAATACAAGCGAGGCAAGGGAGTCCCACTCAACCTCGAACCTAGAAAACAACAGGCAAAAGTGAACAGAATTCACTTTCAACCTAACAGGTTAAACAGCAAGCAATACTGTCAGGGAAATTCAACCAATACAAAAATTAAACAGCTAAAATAAACAGCAGAAGCAGTCTTCATCAACATCTGACTTCAAGTCATCTTCAACCATCTACAAACCTCAAGCAAGCATCAGTCTTCATCTTCAGTGCTTTTAAGCAATGCCTCTATCTTCAATCTTCAGTGCTTTTCTTCAAGTCCCAATCTCCCAGCTGAGGAACCAATCACAAGAATGAACTGGGTGTTAAGCAATTAGTTGACCACCAAAGGTGGCAAACAGACTGCTAACAACACATAGAATATTTCTCTCAAGAGTTCTATCTCTTAGGCACTATCACCAAGCCTTCCAAAGGAAGGGGGTGAATGTCTTAGAGAGACTCTGCATCATAGAGAGGGATAGAGGCAAACAAGACCTTCCAAGTTTGTGAATCAAATTTTCTACTCTAAAGCTCTGCTTAACTCCTAGATCCTATAACCTTCAATAGATGCCAGCAAGAGATACTCCTCATCAACTCTAGAAGTTGGTCTTCATTCTTTAATCTTCAAATGGGCTTCATCAACACAGTCTTCATCTCAAACCCCAAGCCCCAAACAAGCCCAATACCCCACACAGTCAAATAATAACCCTAGAGAGGGCACACCACACAGTCAAGCAAATACAAGCAATATACTAATAGTAATAGTAGAATAGGGGAAACCTAGTATTTTCTAAGGGATCTATTATCTACCCATAATACCCCTATAGTCCCATACCCCAAAATTCAAACTACAACTCCTAAAAGAAATGATTTACTACACCTATGTTATCTCTAAACCCTAGTTTTGATTCTCCTAATCACACCTAAACAAATCATCTAAAATTAAGTCCTAAAATCATGGATTAAATTTTATATACAAGCTAAAGTTCTAAGTGAAGTACTCTAAAAATAATGGACCCTAAATGTAAAAGCATCTATCTAAACTAAAATCAAGAATATCATGCATTAAACTAAACATTATTTAAAACCTATTTAAAAGAAAAATATACTAAAAATACAAAAATAAAATGAAATGCTAATTTTATTATGTGAAAATTTTCTTAACAAAATTATGAAAAAGATGCAAAAACAACCATTAAAAAATATGCAATTTTCTATTTGTTATGATTTTTTAAAGAATTAACAAAAATTGAATGAAATTAATATGAATTAAATGGGGTAGGGGTGCAGTCAGCATTTATTTCAGTTAAAACAAGATGATGGGCCCAGACTGGGGGGCGCGAATAGCAAAGCGCGTCTGGGCCCAGCTAACCAGAAAACACAACAATAAAATAAAAAAGGAAAAACGGTGCAAAGAGTAATAATATCAGTTCATTTGGTTTTGGGCCTTGAAAGTAGGGGTGTGGTTAGCAATGGATTACTGAGCCCAGGCGTTCTATTAATGAAACGCAGCGTATTGCTGCGTAATATTTCCCTCCATCTTCGTTTTGAATGCTGGCCATTGGGTTGAGATCTAAGTCAAAGTCCAACATGCGATCCCACGATCATCCATCATCGTCTTCCTTGGACAAACCCTAGGTTCCAGAAAAAACCTCCCATGCACGAATCTTCATCACCTCTGTTCTCCTTCGATTCTTGATGAAATTCCAAACTTCAAAGACCAAAATTACTCTATTCTCTTCCCTCTACACAACCATGGTATTAGTTCCTTCCAAAACTTCCCCTAAAGCAAAACCCGATAGGTGTAAACCTAGGGCACCACTCATTTCCACTGTCATGCACACTAATGGATCTTGCTGAGTCTTATACTAATGCAATCTACATGCTATGCTGACCATTTTAATCCATCTAACCAAGATCATCATGCCCTAACCTAGGTGTTCTAAGCCAAAACAGATTTGGTGCTCCAATGGTAACCTCCATGAAAGGTTCTCAAATTCATCAGAAATGATCCTCTACTTATGCCTAACCATTCTAACCTAAAGATTCTTCACTATTCTAACTAATTCTAGCCAAATCGAAGGAAACACCAACCTGGTTTAAAGATGGAAACAGATGCAGAATTCCTTGGATCCAAAGCTTGCAATGCTTGGGACTTGCTCAAATAACTTGGTTCTTGATTCTGTATGCAGTAATTCTTGCTCAAACTCCTTGGATTGCCCTAGCCACTTCCTTTTGCAATTTGGATGATGAAGTTGGATAGCACGAATTCCTCCTCAATTCAAACAGATTTTGATGAAAACTTGATCTATGATGGATGTAGATGATGATAGGATCAAGAATTGTGGAGAATGATGAGGATTTGATGGAGTTCTTATGTGATTTGCAAAATGGAAGAATGAGATGAAACTTGGTATTTTGATCAAAATGAATCACCAACCCTTGAATGAAGCCACTCTTCTCAATATATAGCTGATCATAGAACTCTCTAGAACTTGGTAGAAACTTCTTGTGCACAATTTCCTTGAATTTTGGCATATGTAACTTCATACATAAGTAACCAATGGTATCTCTCAAACTTTGCCCTAAACTCAAAAATATACTTTTGCCAATGTTCTTAAAACATTTTTTCCAATCAAAATGACCTATAATTTCATCCCATTTGGCCATGGTATGAAAAATCTCAATTTTAGGTCACTTTTATTCATTAAATTCATCTTTTAAATGACCAAATTTGGAACCTTGAGCTATGAACATTTCCAAACTTTCATGATCGCTTTTCTAGACTCAAAATGTCATTTGGAGCAAGTTTTATGTTGTGAAGTTTTTCATTTGAAGCTTCCTTGTATGAGTTTTGGGCATAGGCTTGAAATGACCTGTAATTCTCAAATGACCAAAATACTCTTTGCTTGTCAAGGTCATAGGTAGAGTTCCACAAATCAGATGAAGGCATACCATACCTTTCTAGAAATATAATACAATGAGGAACAACTCTTATGTTGACCATAAATTCATTTGAAATCTCCTTGAGGGGTAAAAGTTGCTTGGAAGACAAGTAATTTTCACAGACAAAATTTCAGATACCTCAGATGACCTGTAACTTGCAAGGACCATAACTTGAGTTCTATAAATCTCCTTGATGTCTTCCACCACTCAAATTAAAGTCTTGAGATCCTCTACAAGTTTCATGTTGGCCAAGGATCCATTTGAAACTTGCATTTTGAGTTATCCTGCTTGGAAGTTTGACCTAAACCAGGGGATTTTACACAGAAACCCTAATTTAGAAACTCCTCTTCTTCTTGATTTCTCTTGATTTCCTCTTGGCACAACACCACATCCTTATCTACATGTCAAATGATGAACTCCACATCTCTCAGATAGACCTTGATGCCTTTCAATCAATCATTTGACCTAGGGTTGACCTAGGATTGACCCAGATGAAACCCTAGTTGATTGTCTTCAACTGCAACTCTTGTGATCACATCAATGACTTGTCTCACTTTCACCATGACCCTCTAAGTCCTCCATGATGTCTGTATACCCTCCATGCTCAATCCCTAGCTCACAATTTCTTTGATGATCTTCAAATACCCTCAAGATAGGAGAGAGACCCCCTGCTTGGTCCAATGGCTTCTTTAGACTTCAACTTCTTTCTGATGACTTGACTAAGATTGAATTTGAATAATAACCTCCTGATAGGCCCATAGAGATAAGAATAGCACCTGGTCCCTTGTTGGATGACTTACTATGCTATGCTATGCAGATGAATTATGTATATGATCTACTATGCAAATGCTAATGCAATTAAAACATAAACCAAGTGAAATAGGTTGAGCAAATTTTAGGGTGCAACACTCATTTAGACAATGTTTCTTTCCACTTGTAAGAAGATTTGCTACCAAGAAGTATGTGTACCAGAGAAGAGTTGCTCTGGAGAGAGAGTTGGGCAAGGATTCTCTTAAGATCAAGGAGGTCATGAAGTTAATTTCTAATGCTAGGTTGATGAAGATTGTGGTTGGCTTTTCCAAGTTCTATGGTATGCTGGTCAAGGAGTTCATTGTGAACATTCCTGAGGACATTACTGAAAGAAAAAGCAAGGAGTTTAATATGGTGTTTGTAAGAGGGAGATGTGTGGAGTTTTCTGCTGATGTGATAAACAGGTATCTAGGAAGGGATGAGGAAGAGGCAAGTGAACTTGAGGTGACTGATAATCAAGTAAGCAAGGTGATCACTGCTAACCAAGTTACTGCATGGCCCTTGAAAGGAAAACAGTATGTCGGCCAACTGAGCGTGAAATATGCTATCCTGCATAGGATTGGAGCAGCAAAATAGGTTCCTACCAATCATACCTCCACCATTGATTTTAGATTAGGAATGTTTATTTTTGCTGTTGGTACCAAGGTAAAGTTTGACAATGTAGCTATATTTTTTATCAGATTGTGAAGCATGCTACTACCAATGTTGTTAAGTTGCCCATTGCATTTCCTTTTCTGATTTGTGGGATCATTCTAAGCTAGTATCCTGGTATTCTCTCCAGTAATGATATGACCTGCAAAAGGGATTCTATGGTGTCTCTCCACTATAAATTGCTTGCAGGAAGACATGTCCCAGACATTGTATTGACATCTGCTGAGAAGACATCCTCTACCAAGACTGGGCTTATCTCAGAGTTAAAGGAAACCTGCAGAGAGTTGGGAGAAGTCATTTGTATGACTACTGCAAGGAAGATAAAATTGGAATCCTTGATTAGAGGTCTGAAGCAGAATGAAGGAAATGATGTGGAGGCTGTTGATGCACAGGAAGAGGAAGTTGGGGAGGATTCTACCTCTGATGACAAGACCAGTGATCATGTTTCTGAGTCTACTACTGATGATGAAGATGACAGCTCTGGGTCTAAGGAAGAGACTTGATGGTGCTTGGTTATGGTGTTCTTTGGATTATGGTTTTTTTTATTCAGAATTTGTTTTCTTTTAGCACTTAATGTGCTTTGGCTTGTATTGTTTAGGTTATTACTACTCTTTTAACACTATTGGGTCCTGTATGATTGTTCTATGATAATGTGTTTCCCTTAGTATGATTTCTTTAATTATGGCTAAAAAGGGGGAGAAGTAGTATGAGGAGTTTTTGTTAAGTATGTTAAGTAGTATGAGGAGTTTATTGTGCTGTTGTGTTGCTGTTGTTCCTGTTGTTGAGGGGGAGTTTTGTTTTTTTTTTCTTCTGATCTTTGGTTTGAGGGGGAGTTTTGTTTCTGTGTTTTTTTTTTGCCGTTGTGCTCTCTGATGTGCTATAAGAGCTCTTGTGATCAATTGGTTGTTTTAGCCAAAATTTGCCAAAGGGGGAGTTTGATAGTTCTATGATTGGCAGCAATTTTGGTAAAACTTGGTGCTATCACAAGATGTCCTATAGGATGTCTTGACATACGATCCTAACATTCTGTAGGTGGTTCCTTTTAATGTTGCTGGGTTTAGTTCATGATGTCAAGTGTGATGTCCTGACATGTTAGTACAGAACATTCAGTCAAAATGTTATGTTTTGTCTGTTGCGTTTTTGTGCAACCTTGTGTGCTTTTATGGTAAGAGACTTTGCTGGTGCAAATCAACGTGGAGATCTTCTTTAAACAAAAGAGCTTCTGGTGGATAATTCGTGGAGTATTGTGGAATCTTTATTTCTATTTTCATGCAGAAAATCTTGAGAAGATTTGAAGGTTGATTTGATTTGATTTGATCAAATCTGATTTGGTTCTATTTCTATGACGTTATTGATGAAAAAATTTGAAGAATTATCTAATTTGATTTTTTCAAATAAGAATTAGTTTTTGCTATTGCACAAGCCCATTCAAAGTGTTTTTATATAAAGACTTTACAATCCTATTTGAAGATCAGAGAAACTAGGGTTGTGAGTGTGCATTTCTTAAGGAATAAAGGTTTTACTTTCTTGTGTTATTTTTATTTGTGAGTCATTCACTCATCACCTTGATGTATGAATTTGACTGAGGTCTTTGAGTTGTAAGTTGTCCACTCTAAGCTTTTAAGCACGAGTGCATTGTTCTTGATTAAAGCTTTTAAGCAAGATCAAGTGTTATCCTTTAAGAGTGTCTTCTACCTTTTAATATTCTATTTTTATCACTGCTGTGATTGAGGGGGAGTGAGAGGCGTCTCTTATCTGAGAGCGTCTTAGATAGAAATTACACGGGTAGAGATTAGGCGCGAAGATTGTAAACTAGAGAAAGTTTGCTGAGAATCATCAAACTAAGTCTGTTTAGTGAATTTCCTTCCTGACTTGGTAGCCCCCAGACGTAGGTGTGTTTGCATCGAACTAGGTTAACAATTGCTTGTGTCTCTTTATAATTGTTAACTGCATTTTATCTTATTCATATGTTGGTAATTGTTCAGATATTAGTGTCGTGACATCTCTTTCGACATTTCATATCTAATACCAGAATTTCAAAATCTCTTTTCATCATATCCCTAAGGAAGAAAATCAACTAGTTGATGCTCTTTCCACCCTGACATCCATGTCCAAAGTCAAGTTGAAAAATAAAGCTCCTTCTATCTGCATTGATCATTTGAATGAACCAGCACATTGCTTAGTAATCAAAGACGAGTCTGATGACAAGCCTTGGTTCTACAACATCTAAGGATATATAGAAAAACTAGAATATCCCGACGGTATCACTATCAATGACAAGAACGCTCTCAGATGGCTCTACGCCAAGTTCTTCTTAAGTGTTGGTGTATTGTATAAGAGGAATTATGATTTTGTGTTGCTCAGATGTGTGGATAGACACGAAGCAGACATAATTATAAGGTCTGTACATGAAGGTTGTGAGGGTGTAGATGCTAAAGGGCCTGCCATGGCCAAGAAGATCCTTTGAGTTGGTTATTACTGGACAACAATGGAGGTAGATTGTTACAACTATGCCAAAAGATGTCACAAATTCCAAATCTACGGTAACAAGATCCATGTGCCACCAACTCCATTGAATGTTTTGACTTTTCCTTGGCCCTTCTCTATGTGAGGTATTGATATGATTGGAATTATCGAGTCGAGCGCTTCCAACGGTCATCGTTTCATTCTAGTTGCTATCAACTACTTCACCAAGTGGGTTAAAGTTGCTTCTTACACAAACGTTACACGACAAGTGGTTTCCAGATTTATCAAGAAAGAGATGATATGTCGCTATGGTATTCCTAGCAATATTATCACTGACAATAGCAGCAACCTGAAGAACAAGATGATGAAGGAGTTTCGTCAGGAGTTTAAGATCGAGCACCCCAACTCCTCACCATATTATCCCAAGATGAATGGGGTCGTCAAAGCAGCAAATAAAAACATCAAGAGGATTGTCCAGAAAATGGTCAAGACTTACAAGGATTAGCATGAAATGCTTCCCTTCGCACTACATGGCTATAGAACTTCAGTTTGTACTTCCACTAGGGAAACTCTATATTCGCTTGTGTATGGTATGGAGGATTTTCTACCCATTAAAGTCGAAATTACTTCGCTCAGAGTCATCATGGAAACAGATCTCGATGAAGCTGAATAGGTCCAATATAGATACAACCAGCTGAATCTTATCAAAGAAAAATGCTTGACATCCGTTTGCCACAGTCAATTGTATCAGTGATGCCTCAAGCGAGCTTTTGATAATAAAGTTCTCCCTCGAGCGATGATAATAAAGCGAACTCGTGCTCAAGAGGTATTCTCCTGTTCACTCGGATCCACGCGGCAAGTGGACACCCAATTACAAAGGACCCTTTGTTGTCAAGAAAGCCTTTTCAGGTGAATCCCTGATCCTCACCACCATGGATGGGGAGGAGTTACCACTACCTGTGAACTCTGACGCAGTCAAAAATATTATGCTTGAAAAAAATGATGAATAATAAAGAGCCCGCTAGATTGACATCCGCAAGGACAATCTAGGCAAAAATGGGCATCCCGATGAACCCAAAAAAAGAAATGTCCATGCAAAAGTTAGGGACAAAACAAAAATATAATAATAGCCCGCTAAGTTGAAAACCCGAAAGGGCGACTTAAGAAAAAATGGCTATCTTAGTGGATGGAAAAAAAAATAATACAGTCCAGGAAAAATTAGAGATAAAGGTATTTGATTGTACACGCTTGAGCCTATCTTCATCATATTTGGATCTCAGACGGTAAATGATCAATCAAGTCATCATCAACGGACGCACAGGGTTGGAACTAAGACTTACAATGGATGGTGGTCAATGTTATAATCAATGCAAAATCAAATTTCTCATTGCCATTGACTTTGTTTTTCAATTTATTGTAAATTTCCTCATCAAGGATTTTTTCATTCTTGTACACACCTTATGTACAAATATTTTCATATTCAATAAAATTCATCCTTTGATTTCTCATTTGTCTCTTTTCAATATTTTGTTTGCAAAATGAAGAATTATTTGTGATCACATAATGCTATAAAGCGTTGAGAATAATAAAAAGCTAAATCAACATGGAAAGTATTATACATTGCATGCTTTATCGGAAATCTCAAAGGTATTATCGATAGTCTTCCTTTAAAAGCTTGATCCCCGGTAAATACCATTATTGTTAGGAATGATATTTGCTTTCCTTTTCCCCAACAGTGCCAAGATTGTTCCCCAAGAAGGGACATGTTTGTCCATTTTTCCCCAATAAGAGTGGGATTCCCGCAACATTCCCAACAGATCGAAGCTAACATTCCCCAGCAGTGGTGGTGTTTCAATTTTCCTTTTGCCCCAAGCAGTCAGGAACATATTAATTTTATTCTTCTCCAAGAAAAGTCGGTTGTTTGAAGATCATCTGTTGTTTCTTCATCTCTAGCAGCAGCATTGGTAGTGGCTTAGAAATTTGAGATTCTAGGCCTATTCCCGAGCGGAGTAGTCATCGTCTATGGTGCACTTTCCCCAACTGAGGATGTCGAGTCTATTTTGCTACAATCCTACCAACATGCCACAAAAAATCTCAACCTTTACCATTGCATAACATGATATCAAGCATCATGTAAGATCAACCATACATGACATATGCATCAAGCATACTCCTTGTTGACTGATTCATCTCACAACAGAATTCAGCCAGTTTCTCACCTAATCAAAATCTATACGCTTTCACCTTACCATCTTTTGTCGTCATCGGCCAAATTTTCGAGCTACTATTTTATTTAATCCCCTTCCACCTCGAATAATTGAAAAGCTGGCAGAATTCGAACATTCAGGTCCAAGAGGATTAAATAGGGGCAGTTGTCGTAACCCGAAATTTGACCTTCCCTTTTTGCCTTTTGCATAAGCATGAGCATGAGCATCGTTGGCATGCACATTGGCTTTTTCTATGTGGTTTTTGTTGCAGGAATATTCAGATTTTTTGAAGCTCGATTAATCATATCCTCATGAAGACATCATATCATCAACACAAGTAAAAAACAAGGGTTTCTATGCCTATTCATCAAAGCAAAAGGTCAAAAATTAGAACCATGGCCATAACACCTTTTTTCAAGAAAATTGGGGAAATTTTGGCTTGGTTAATCGATTAAAATTTGCTAGTGCAAAAGGGTTAATCGTTTAACCCTTGTATTTTGGCAGATACTACTGCTTTTTCATGACAACAACTTTTCCTCTATTTTTGGGGTTCACTTAGTTCTAGCATTGTGTGGAATATTCTAGACATTTCTAAACACTTCAAGAATCCAATTACATTTACTACAATACATCATTTCCAATCAAGACCACTGTTGATGCGGTAAAGCAACAAGCAAAAAATATTAAGTAACCCAGTTTTGTCGTCTCCACAGGGATCAGTGCAATTTGAAAGCCGTTCAACGATTTCCATATTTCTAAGCTTTTTGTTCAAAAGGTTTAATTTAAAAGCACAAGGAATCATAAATAAAAACAGAAAATATAAATAAAGACTGAAATATAAACAGAGGCTTGTTGGGATTAGATTTCATCAATTGATAACATATGCATTCTTCTGATCAAATTAAACACAGCGCAATCATTCGTCTAAAATCCTCGCGTATCACTCACGACAAAGCTTATCTCTAACACGTCGTCGAGAAAACAACCATGTTGTCTCATTGTTGATCTCTCACACAACTCGACAACACGGAGCATTATGAACTGATACTCGCGCAAATGTTAAGCCTAAACCTATCTCTAGCATTCAGGACCTAACCGGTAATCATCCTAGATCCAGATTCGAAAAGTATATCTCTATCACGATTCAAATCAAAGATAAACAAGTAAGCAAGGATGTCACCCATATCAGATAAACAATTGTTTTGCATAAAATACAATGATCAGAATACGTACACACGCTTAACCCTTTTTACATGTATTCATCTAATCCGCCAAATGTCGGTGAACATCGTTCTTCATCACTATTATCACATACCCACACAATATCATATTGATCCTACCCATGCTACCCATGCTACTTAATCAACACAACACCATAGAAGATACATGAATATCAACTTCAAAACCATGTCAAAAGTTTGTTCATTGATAGAAGAAAATCTGAGATCAAAGATGTGAAAAGGTTTTGTCAAGACCCACAAATACATAATCAAAGATATTCAATCAATAGAGAATCCAAAATAAGTTCACAAACATATATTAGATGAAATACATAAGGTATCAAAAGATTACAATCCAAACCCCAACAAGAGATCGAAGATCTTACCTCCTCCCTCTTAGGGTTTGTACTTCTCTCCCTCAAAGAGATGAAGAGAAAATAAGTTCTGATGTTCCCCAATGTTACAAGATGGAAAATAATTAAAAGTCCCTAAGTTATGACCTAAAAAGCAGTAAATATAGCACAAAAAGATGTTCTGTTTTCGCCCATTCGCCAGGCGAACAGGGACATTCGCCAGGCGAACAACAGAAACAAGGCACTTCAAAGTGCCTTTAGCAGCAAACTGCCCTCTGAGATATCGCGCCTTCGCTAGGCGAAGGAATCACTCGCCAGGCGAACCTTCGCTGGCTCCACTCGCCAGGCGAACTTTATGTCCTTTTGGTCTGGGAGTTTCATTAGAATTACTCGCCCTGGCTCGCTAGCACTCGCCAGGCGAACATTCGCTGGCACTCGCTGAGCTTCGCCAGGCGAGCATGACAGATTCCAGCTTCTTCCAGCAGCTCTGATTTCGCCTAGTGAGCATGACAGCATTTTGGTGGTTTGCATCTTGTCTTGGTTTCCTTGCCCATTTCTTGTGTCTTACTTTTCACTTGTTTTGTGCCTAATTCCTGCACAATAACACACAAATCAAAGGTACCAAGAGCTTTTCACACTATATTGCAAACCAAACAAAACAAGAGTGGTTTTCTACATTTATTTGACGAAAATGAGTGAAAAATACCAACTTTTGATAGATCAAATAAGTGAAATTTGGCATCTAACAACTCGCCCCAACTAGCTTTTTGCTTGTCCTCAAGCAAAGTATGCCTCTCATTTCGCAACAAGAGGATTTGCTCGAGACTAAGGTTCACCCAAGAATGGATAAAATTGGCTCAAACATAAATGATGCAAACAAGCTATGGTTTCAAATGTTTAGAATCAAACAATGCAAAAGAACTAAATTCTTAAAACAAATATAAAGCCATGTATCAATTAACAACAAAGTTTTTCATGAATGAATCACTCTAACTCTCCTCTTCGAATAAGGATTGAAGAAATTACGCGTTTGCAACCGCGGGGACAATTTCACTTAACTAACAAACAATGTCAATATCAATTCAATTCATACAAAATCTACAAATCATAAGCAAAAATATGGAAGCAAGAAGATCACTAAGGTCTTTAAGGTTGTATCTTGGTCGGGTTTACAAACAAGGGTCATTTCTAAGGCCATGGAAACGAAATTGCCGACCCAAAAGAGGCATTCACCGCACACATTATTTACACATCCCAACTTCATTCCATTCATTTCTTAATTGCAAACCTTCACAAACCTTATTTCACAACTTATTCTTTCACTATTTTTCTTTTTCAAGCAAGCATTCTTTTTCTCATTTTTTTTTCTTTCTTTCTTTTTTCATATTCACACAATTTTTTGGTGCTTGCTTGAATTTTTCAAAAGTTGTAACAACCTACTATCTTCCTTTTTCATTCGCCCCAACTTAACTTTTACTCAACCCTCAAGTGAATGCTCTTAGCTTTTTATGGCAAAGAGGACAATTAAAACAAATTCAAGGGATCAAGAAAAATTTTAGAATCTCTCAAAATTAAGAATGAGATTCACATAGTTTAGGCTCAAAGGGGTTAACGAATTCTCACTACTCACGGGTAAGTTGCATTTGGAACTGGTTGTGCTCAATATAAACAAGTGCCTTGATCATTTCTAATGCTTCCACAAATTCACAATGATAACAAGATAAAGCATGAATCATACGAATCAACAAAGTTTATCAGAAATCCAGCATTTAGTAAACAATGGAGGCTTTCTCACAAATTGTGGTTTTTGGTCCTAAGTGAAACAATCATTCAAACAAGTTGCCAAAAGAACAAATTTCATTTGCACAAAGACTTAAGTTCTTAAGCATTCTAAAATTCTAAACAAAGGAAATCATGTACCTTGACAACATTCACTTGTTTCATACTATCATCACCATCCAAACTCAGCCGAAGCTTCATTGAATGCTTTTATACCGATAGCAACCACTCTAGAAGGAGTTTCCGTCATTCCTGAACACACTAGCAAAACATAAAAAGAAACAAATATATACAAAATATACAAAGCTTAAAAACATAGAATCGTTGCAATGCACTTCAAAATCTAAACACCAATCCCCGACAACGGCGCCATTTTGTTGATGCGGTAAAGCAACAAGCAAAAAATATTAAGTAACCCAGTTTTGTCGTCTCCACAGGGATCAGTGCAATTTGAAAGCCGTTCAACGATTTCCATATTTCTAAGCTTTTTGTTCAAAAGGTTTAATTTAAAAGCACAAGGAATCATAAATAAAAACAGAAAATATAAATAAAGACTGAAATATAAACAGAGGCTTGTTGGGATTAGATTTCATCAATTGATAACATATGCATTCTTCTGATCAAATTAAACACAGCGCAATCATTCGTCTAAAATCCTCGCGTATCACTCACGACAAAGCTTATCTCTAACGCGTCGTCGAGAAAACAACCATGTTGTCTCATTGTTGATCTCTCACACAACTCGACAACACGGAGCATTATGAACTGATACTCGCGCAAATGTTAAGCCTAAACCTATCTCTAGCATTCAGGACCTAACCGGTAATCATCCTAGATCCAGATTCGAAAAGTATATCTCTATCACGATTCAAATCAAAGATAAACAAGTAAGCAAGGATGTCACCCATATCAGATAAACAATTGTTTTGCATAAAATACAATGATCAGAATACGTACAAACGCTTAACCCTTTTTACATGTATTCATCTAATCCGCCAAATGTCGGTGAACATCGTTCTTCATCACTATTATCACATACCCACACAATATCATATTGATCCTACCCATGCTACCCATGCTACTTAATCAACACAACACCATAGAAGATACATGAATATCAACTTCAAAACCATGTCAAAAGTTTGTTCATTGATAGAAGAAAATCTGAGATCAAAGATGTGAAAAGGTTTTGTCAAGACCCACAAATACATAATCAAAGATATTCAATCAATAGAGAATCCAAAATAAGTTCACAAACATATATTAGATGAAATACATAAGGTATCAAAAGATTACAATCCAAACCCCAACAAGAGATCGAAGATCTTACCTCCTCCCTCTTAGGGTTTGTACTTCTCTCCCTCAAAGAGATGAAGAGAAAATAAGTTCTGATGTTCCCCAATGTTACAAGATGGAAAATAATTAAAAGTCCCTAAGTTATGACCTAAAAAGCAGTAAATATAGCACAAAAAGATGTTCTGTTTTCGCCCATTCGCCAGGCGAACAGGGACATTCGCCAGGCGAACAACAGAAACAAGGCACTTCAAAGTGCCTTTAGCAGCAAACCGCCCTCTGAGATATCGCGCCTTCGCTAGGCGAAGGAATCACTCGCCAGGCGAACCTTCGCTGGCTCCACTCGCCAGGCGAACTTTATGTCCTTTTGGTCTGGGAGTTTCATTAGAATTACTCGCCCTGGCTCGCTAGCACTCGCCAGGCGAACATTCGCTGGCACTCGCTGAGCTTCGCCAGGCGAGCATGACAGATTCCAGCTTCTTCCAGCAGCTCTGATTTCGCCTAGTGAGCATGACAGCATTTTGGTGGTTTGCATCTTGTCTTGGTTTCCTTGCCCATTTCTTGTGTCTTACTTTTCACTTGTTTTGTGCCTAATTCCTGCACAATAACACACAAATCAAAGGTACCAAGAGCTTTTCACACTATATTGCAAACCAAACAAAACAAGAGTGGTTTTCTACATTTATTTGACGAAAATGAGTGAAAAATACCAACTTTTGATAGATCAAATAAGTGAAATTTGGCATCTAACAACTCGCCCCAACTAGCTTTTTGCTTGTCCTCAAGCAAAGTATGCCTCTCATTTCGCAACAAGAGGATTTGCTCGAGACTAAGGTTCACCCAAGAATGGATAAAATTGGCTCAAACATAAATGATGCAAACAAGCTATGGTTTCAAATGTTTAGAATCAAACAATGCAAAAGAACTAAATTCTTAAAACAAATATAAAGCCATGTATCAATTAACAACAAAGTTTTTCATGAATGAATCACTCTAACTCTCCTCTTCGAATAAGGATTGAAGAAATTACGCGTTTGCAACCGCGGGGACAATTTCACTTAACTAACAAACAATGTCAATATCAATTCAATTCATACAAAATCTACAAATCATAAGCAAAAATATGGAAGCAAGAAGATCACTAAGGTCTTTAAGGTTGTATCTTGGTCGGGTTTACAAACAAGGGTCATTTCTAAGGCCATGGAAACGAAATTGCCGACCCAAAAGAGGCATTCACCGCACACATTATTTACACATCCCAACTTCATTCCATTCATTTCTTAATTGCAAACCTTCACAAACCTTATTTCACAACTTATTCTTTCACTATTTTTCTTTTTCAAGCAAGCATTCTTTTTCTCATTTTTTTTTCTTTCTTTCTTTTTTCATATTCACACAATTTTTTGGTGCTTGCTTGAATTTTTCAAAAGTTGTAACAACCTACTATCTTCCTTTTTCATTCGCCCCAACTTAACTTTTACTCAACCCTCAAGTGAATGCTCTTAGCTTTTTATGGCAAAGAGGACAATTAAAACAAATTCAAGGGATCAAGAAAAATTTTAGAATCTCTCAAAATTAAGAATGAGATTCACATAGTTTAGGCTCAAAGGGGTTAACGAATTCTCACTACTCACGGGTAAGTTGCATTTGGAACTGGTTGTGCTCAATATAAACAAGTGCCTTGATCATTTCTAATGCTTCCACAAATTCACAATGATAACAAGATAAAGCATGAATCATACGAATCAACAAAGTTTATCAGAAATCCAGCATTTAGTAAACAATGGAGGCTTTCTCACAAATTGTGGTTTTTGGTCCTAAGTGAAACAATCATTCAAACAAGTTGCCAAAAGAACAAATTTCATTTGCACAAAGACTTAAGTTCTTAAGCATTCTAAAATTCTAAACAAAGGAAATCATGTACCTTGACAACATTCACTTGTTTCATACTATCATCACCATCCAAACTCAGCCGAAGCTTCATTGAATGCTTTTATACCGATAGCAACCACTCTAGAAGGAGTTTCCGTCATTCCTGAACACACTAGCAAAACATAAAAAGAAACAAATATATACAAAATATACAAAGCTTAAAAACATAGAATCGTTGCAATGCACTTCAAAATCTAAACACCAATCCCCGACAACGGCGCCATTTTGTTGATGCGGTAAAGCAACAAGCAAAAAATATTAAGTAACCCAGTTTTGTCGTCTCCACAGGGATCAGTGCAATTTGAAAGCCGTTCAACGATTTCCATATTTCTAAGCTTTTTTTTCAAAAGGTTTAATTTAAAAGCACAAGGAATCATAAATAAAAACAGAAAATATAAATAAAGACTGAAATATAAACAGAGGCTTGTTGGGATTAGATTTCATCAATTGATAACATATGCATTCTTCTGATCAAATTAAACACAGCGCAATCATTCGTCTAAAATCCTCGCGTATCACTCACGACAAAGCTTATCTCTAACGCGTCGTCGAGAAAACAACCATGTTGTCTCATTGTTGATCTCTCACACAACTCGACAACACGGAGCATTATGAACTGATACTCGCGCAAATGTTAAGCCTAAACCTATCTCTAGCATTCAGGACCTAACCGGTAATCATCCTAGATCCAGATTCGAAAAGTATATCTCTATCACGATTCAAATCAAAGATAAACAAGTAAGCAAGGATGTCACCCATATCAGATAAACAATTGTTTTGCATAAAATACAATGATCAGAATACGTACACACGCTTAACCCTTTTTACATGTATTCATCTAATCCGCCAAATGTCGGTGAACATCGTTCTTCATCACTATTATCACATACCCACACAATATCATATTGATCCTACCCATGCTATCCATGCTACTTAATCAACACAACACCATAGAAGATACATGAATATCAACTTCAAAACCATGTCAAAAGTTTGTTCATTGATAGAAGAAAATCTGAGATCAAAGATGTGAAAAGGTTTTGTCAAGACCCACAAATACATAATCAAAGATATTCAATCAATAGAGAATCCAAAATAAGTTCACAAACATATATTAGATGAAATACATAAGGTATCAAAAGATTACAATCCAAACCCCAACAAGAGATCGAAGATCTTACCTCCTCCCTCTTAGGGTTTGTACTTCTCTCCCTCAAAGAGATGAAGAGAAAATAAGTTCTGATGTTCCCCAATGTTACAAGATGGAAAATAATTAAAAGTCCCTAAGTTATGACCTAAAAAGCAGTAAATATAGCACAAAAAGATGTTCTGTTTTCGCCCATTCGCCAGGCGAACAGGGACATTCGCCAGGCGAACAACAGAAACAAGGCACTTCAAAGTGCCTTTAGCAGCAAACCGCCCTCTGAGATATCGCGCCTTCGCTAGGCGAAGGAATCACTCGCCAGGCGAACCTTCGCTGGCTCCACTCGCCAGGCGAACTTTATGTCCTTTTGGTCTGGGAGTTTCATTAGAATTACTCGCCCTGGCTCGCTAGCACTCGCCAGGCGAACATTCGCTGGCACTCGCTGAGCTTCGCCAGGCGAGCATGACAGATTCCAGCTTCTTCCAGCAGCTCTGATTTCGCCTAGTGAGCATGACAGCATTTTGGTGGTTTGCATCTTGTCTTGGTTTCCTTGCCCATTTCTTGTGTCTTACTCTTCACTTGTTTTGTGCCTAATTCCTGCACAATAACACACAAATCAAAGGTACCAAGAGCTTTTCACACTATATTGCAAACCAAACAAAACAAGAGTGGTTTTCTACATTTATTTGACGAAAATGAGTGAAAAATACCAACTTTTGATAGATCAAATAAGTGAAATTTGGCATCTAACAACTCGCCCCAACTAGCTTTTTGCTTGTCCTCAAGCAAAGTATGCCTCTCATTTCGCAACAAGAGGATTTGCTCGAGACTAAGGTTCACCCAAGAATGGATAAAATTGGCTCAAACATAAATGATGCAAACAAGCTATGGTTTCAAATGTTTAGAATCAAACAATGCAAAAGAACTAAATTCTTAAAACAAATATAAAGCCATGTATCAATTAACAACAAAGTTTTTCATGAATGAATCACTCTAACTCTCCTCTTCGAATAAGGATTGAAGAAATTACGCGTTTGCAACCGCGGGGACAATTTCACTCAACTAACAAACAATGTCAATATCAATTCAATTCATACAAAATCTACAAATCATAAGCAAAAATATGGAAGCAAGAAGATCACTAAGGTCTTTAAGGTTGTATCTTGGTCGGGTTTACAAACAAGGGTCATTTCTAAGGCCATGGAAACGAAATTGCCGACCCAAAAGAGGCATTCACCGCACACATTATTTACACATCCCAACTTCATTCCATTCATTTCTTAATTGCAAACCTTCACAAACCTTATTTCACAACTTATTATTTCACTATTTTTCTTTTTCAAGCAAGCATTCTTTTTCTCATTTTTTTTTCTTTCTTTCTTTTTTCATATTCACACAATTTTTTGGTGCTTGCTTGAATTTTTCAAAAGTTGTAACAACCTACTATCTTCCTTTTTCATTCGCCCCAACTTAACTTTTACTCAACCCTCAAGTGAATGCTCTTAGCTTTTTATGGAAAAGAGGACAATTAAAACAAATTCAAGGGATCAAGAAAAATTTTAGAATCTCTCAAAATTAAGAATGAGATTCACATAGTTTAGGCTCAAAGGGGTTAACGAATTCTCACTACTCACGGGTAAGTTGCATTTGGAACTGGTTGTGCTCAATATAAACAAGTGCCTTGATCATTTCTAATGCTTCCACAAATTCACAATGATAACAAGATAAAGCATGAATCATACGAATCAACAAAGTTTATTAGAAATCCAGCATTTAGTAAACAATGGAGGCTTTCTCACAAATTGTGGTTTTTGGTCCTAAGTGAAACAATCATTCAAACAAGTTGCCAAAAGAACAAATTTCATTTGCACAAAGACTTAAGTTCTTAAGCATTCTAAAATTCTAAACAAAGGAAATCATGTACCTTGACAACATTCACTTGTTTCATACTATCATCACCATCCAAACTCGGCCGAAGCTTCATTGAATGCTTTTATACCGATAGCAACCACTCTAGAAGGAGTTTCCGTCATTCCTGAACACACTAGCAAAACATAAAAAGAAACAAATATATACAAAATATACAAAGCTTAAAAACATAGAATCGTTGCAATGCACTTCAAAATCTAAACACCAATCCCCGACAACGGCGCCATTTTGTTGATGCGAGAAAGCAACAAGCAAAAAATATTAAGTAACCCAGTTTTGTCGTCTCCACAGGGATCAGTGCAATTTGAAAGCCGTTCAACGATTTCCATATTTCTAAGCTTTTTGTTCAAAAGGTTTAATTTAAAAGCACAAGGAATCATAAATAAAAACAGAAAATATAAATAAAGACTGAAATATAAACAGAGGCTTGTTGGGATTGGATTTCATCAATTGATAACATATGCATTCTTCTGATCAAATTAAACACAGCGCAATCATTCGTCTAAAATCCTCGCGTATCACTCACGACAAAGCTTATCTCTAACGCGTCGTCGAGAAAACAACCATGTTGTCTCATTGTTGATCTCTCACACAACTCGACAACACGGAGCATTATGAACTGATACTCGCGCAAATGTTAAGCCTAAACCTATCTCTAGCATTCAGGACCTAACCGGTAATCATCCTAGATCCAGATTCGAAAAGTATATCTCTATCACGATTCAAATCAAAGATAAACAAGTAAGCAAGGATGTCACCCATATCAGATAAACAATTGTTTTGCATAAAATACAATGATCAGAATACGTACACACGCTTAACCCTTTTTACATGTATTCATCTAATCCGCCAAATGTCGGTGAACATCGTTTTTCATCACTATTATCACATACCCACACAATATCATATTGATCCTACCCATGCTACCCATGCTACTTAATCAACACAACACCATAGAAGATACATGAATATCAACTTCAAAACCATGTCAAAAGTTTGTTCATTGATAGAAGAAAATCTGAGATCAAAGATGTGAAAAGGTTTTGTCAAGACCCACAAATACATAATCAAAGATATTCAATCAATAGAGAATCCAAAATAAGTTCACAAACATATATTAGATGAAATACATAAGGTATCAAAAGATTACAATCCAAACCCCAACAAGAGATCGAAGATCTTACCTCCTCCCTCTTAGGGTTTGTACTTCTCTCCCTCAAAGAGATGAAGAGAAAATAAGTTCTGATGTTCCCCAATGTTACAAGATGGAAAATAATTAAAAGTCCCTAAGTTATGACCTAAAAAGCAGTAAATATAGCACAAAAAGATGTTTTGTTTTCGCCCATTCGCCAGGCGAACAGGGACATTCGCCAGGCGAACAACAGAAACAAGGCACTTCAAAGTGCCTTTAGCAGCAAACCGCCCTCTGAGATATCGCGCCTTCGCTAGGCGAAGGAATCACTCGCCAGGCGAACCTTCGCTGGCTCCACTCGCCAGGCGAACTTTATGTCCTTTTGGTCTGGGAGTTTCATTAGAATTACTCGCCCTGGCTCGCTAGCACTCGCCAGGCGAGCATTCGCTGGCACTCGCTGAGCTTCGCCAGGCGAGCATGACAGATTCCAGCTTCTTCCAGCAGCTCTGATTTCGCCTAGTGAGCATGACAGCATTTTGGTGGTTTGCATCTTGTCTTGGTTTCCTTGCCCATTTCTTGTGTCTTACTCTTCACTTGTTTTGTGCCTAATTCCTGCACAATAACATACAAATCAAAGGTACCAAGAGCTTTTCACACTATATTGCAAACCAAACAAAACAAGAGTGGTTTTCTACATTTATTTGACGAAAATGAGTGAAAAATACCAACTTTTGATAGATCAAATAAGTGAAATTTGGCATCTAACAACCACCATGTAACTTCACTTCCAAGCATGTGAACCATTGGATTTTGGACTTACATTGGGATTGCTCCACTGAGTTAACAAACTAACTAACCGAGTCATCTTCTGACTCGGCGAGTTAGATGCAACTAACTCCAAGGCTAGTTCCAAAGCAAACTCCAAAGAAACCTTAGCATTTTTGCTTGAGGGCTTCAACCATTTTTCACACCTTCAACCATTTTCATAATTCTCTCTTAATTTTCACTCTTCTCTCTCACATTCTCTCTAATGTTTCTGCAACTTTTTCTCACATTCATCTTCATCTTCTTCCCAAACCACACTAGAGCTCAATTTCCACCCTTGAAGAGTAGCAACTTTCACATTGAAAGTGCTTTTGTCTTGAGCTTAACCTCCATTATCTTGAATTTTCACTTGGATTTCTGGAGTTTCAGTAGATTTACTTCAAATCAAGCGATCATATCAAGCTTCTATGGTGCAAATTCATATCTGGAGCTTTTATCGCATTTTGCTCGGTTTCGCTACGATTCGGTCACAAGTTCAGAATTCTCTGGTTTCCTTTGATCATTCTCATCACAATTCACTTGCAACAATCACCAAGGAAATCCTCCGCCTTTTAGGTTGGAATTTCTCACTCAATTTACTGTTTCCGATCACTTTCGTATTGTTCACGATGTAGATTCGATAATTTTTTGTATGTGAATCAATTATGCAATTGCATGATTATTGTTCTTGATGAATTAATTAATTCAATTGATTCTTAAATGTGGATTTTTAACTTGACTTTCGTGCACAAATCTTTGCCCTAACATGTGAGTGATTGCATAATTGATAAGTTGCTGAAAGTGCTTTTGAAAAACTAATTTTCTATCATTGCTACAGGGTTAATCGATTAACCATTTGCTAGTGCAAAATGGTTAATCGATTAACAACTCTATTTTTTTTGTAAAAATCTACTTTTTCAAAGGTTAATCGATTAACCATTTTGCACTAGCAAATGGTTAACCGATTAACACTGAACCAGAATGCTATTTTTGTGCTTTTTCAAGTTTCTTTGATTTTCTTTCCTCATCTAACTTCCATGGCTTGATATGCTTGATATTTTTGGATGTTTTATGATCTGGTTAGCCTCTGTTTTAGGCATGTATGCAAACTTTGATGCTCAATTTATCAATTATGTAATTGCTTTCAATTTCGACATTATATGATAATGATCATTCTTGTCGGTTAAGTATTGCTTGTTCAGTCGATGTACCGTCCTTTGGGTCACAACCTTAGCTTTGTTACATACCCGTCCTTTGGGTCACAACCTTCGCTTGGTTCCACACCCCTCCGTTCGGTTAACCATTGTTTATCAGTTGACACTCCGAGTTCTCCAGAGAGTCAAACACCTCCTCTTAGTTCAATACTCTCATTCTGGTTAATCACAATCCATCTGTTGACACCAACCTTTTTCTTCCCCATAGAGTCTTACTCTTATCTTTATTTGGGTAATAACTGGCTGCCAGTTAATGCTTCGAATCCCCTGTAGATCTTACCTTTACCTCGATTCTTGTCTCTTTATTCTCTTGGTTATGACACCATTCTTTTGTTTTCTCACCAATGGAGTCATCACTTCTCTTTTGCATCCCTCAGTTGAACCTTCCTTTTCCTTTCTTTCTTGGTTTTGATACCATTATTTTGCATCCTCAGTAGGTTCTTTCTACCTCCTTTCGCTCTTGGTTTTGACACCACCTTCGTTTCCTTTTCTTTCTTTGTCCTAGTCGCCGAACTATGTAGGCTTTGAATTCCTCATTACACTATGAGGATATATAGGCACAAATTGCAAAATCTTGGCGAGCCACCTTCTTCAACCTTTTTCTCTCTCTTTCCTGGTTCCATGAACTACAGAGCTCTAAATTCCTCATTGCACTATGAGGATATCGTAGGTACGAGGACCCCAATCCTCTGTGATCACTTTCTTTCTCTCTTTTTTCCCCTTTTAGCTAGAAGCCTTTAGATAGATAACCTATCCAAACCTATAAGCAAGCGAAATAGTTCTCGTCGAGTACGACGGATGCGTGAGGTGCTAGTACCTTCCTTTCGTATAACTGACCTCCTTACCCATTTCTCTTCCCTTGAGTTTTATCGATATTTTCCCTGTCCTTTGGGACTAAATAAAGTTTGGTGGCGAATCTATTGTATCTTTAAGTGTGTGATTCACTCAGGTATAATCCCGCTAGCTTCACTCATCTTCAATAGTCGTAAGAACTAATGCACCACCAGAGAAGGCTCTCTGAACAACAAATAGGCCTTCATAATTAGGAGTCCATTTTCCCCTAGAATCAGTGGTAAAAGACAAGATTTTTTTTAGCACGAGATTTCCTTCTCTGAACACATGAGGTCGAACCTTTTTGTCAAAAGCATTCTTCATTCTCTATTGATATAACTGGCAATGACACAAGGTCGTCATTATTTTTTCTTCAATCAAATTCAATTGATCGTATCTGCTCTTACACCATTCAACCTCAGTCAACTTAGCTTCCATCAAGACTCACATTGATGGAATCTCAACCTCTATAGGGAGTACTGCTTCCATGCCATATACAAAAGAGAAAGGGGGTTCCCCTGTTGAAGTGTGGACCAATGTATGATACCCATGCAAAGAAAAAGGGAGCACCTCATGCCAGTCCTTGTACGTTATAACCATCTTCTGAATAATCTTCTTTATATTCTTATTTGCAACTTTAATAGCCTCATTCATCTTTGGTCTGTAACGAGAAGAATTATGATGCTCAATCTTGAAGTCATCATACAACTCTTTCATCATCTTATTATTCAGATTTGACCTATTATCAGTAATAATCTTGCTTGGAATGTCGTACTGATAAATGATTTGATTCTTGATTAAATGGACCACAACATGCTTGGTCACAGTGGCATATGATGTTGCTTCAACCTACTTGGTAAAATAGTCAATAGCCACCAATACGAAATGGTTTATGTTCGACGCTTTAGGCTCAATCATTCTAATCATGTCAATTCCCAACATTGAGAAGAGTTGGAGGCATATGGATTTTGTCAGCATAAATCTGGAATTCATGGCACTTCTTCGCATATTTGTAACATTCAGATTCCATTGTCAGCCAATAGTAACTTGATCTTAACATCTTCTTTGCCAATGCATGTCCATTGGCATGGGTACCAAAGGATCCTTCATGAACTTCTTTCATTTATATGTTTGCTTCGTGTCTATCGACACATTTGAGCAAGACCATGTCATAATTTATTTTTTAAAACACATCTTCATTCAAAAAGAAACTGTCAGCCAACCTTCTCAAGGTCTTTCTATCCTTCTTGGATGCCCCAAGTGGATACTCCAGACTCTAGAGGAAACATTTGATATATACCACGACTTATCATCTTTGACCTCTTCTGCTACAAACACATGAGTAGACCTATCGAGAAGCATAACATAAATCCTCGGCACATCATTCCAACAACTTATTCCAATCATAGAAGACAAAGTTGCCAGTGCACCTAGCATCTGATTCTCATCCTGAGGTATGTGATGAAACTCAAATTTATTAAAGTTGACAACCTCCTTGCATAATCTTTATAAGGGATCAAACCATGTTGATGGGTTTCCCACTCTCCTTTAGTTTTATTAATGATCAAATCAGAATCACCATACACATCAAGAGTCTTGATCCTTAAATCAATGACTTCTTTGAGACGTATAATACACACTTCATACTCTTCCATATTATTTGTACAATTGAACATCAACCTTGCGGTGAAAGGAATATGAGCACCTTAAGAAGTAATAATGATTGCCCCAATACCATTTCCAAAAGCATTAACAGCTCCATCAAAAACCAAACCCCAACGGAATCCAGGCTCTAGGTCTTCTCCAGGTAATGGCTCATCACGATCTTTAGCTTTCAAATACATCACATCCTCATCAAGGAAGCTAAACCTGATGGATTGGTAACCGTGACATTTTGCTCTCGCTCGCCCATTTTAATTAAAAAGCGTATTTTGAAAATTAATTAAATCCTAATCGATACCTAAAGTGCTCTCGCTGTTTTTAAGATTGATGCCTAGTTTCCACTATCCAGTTCAATCCTAACACTCTCGCGCTATCGGCTCGAACCTTAGTTTGCTTCTCTCGATGTAAGTTATTGTCACTTTTTACAAGTGGATTTCTGCCTAAAACTAGAAAGCGATTTCAATAGTGCTTCTGCAAAACTTGGATTCCTTGGAATGACCAGAAGAATGCTATATATAGGGCTTTGAGGAGTCTGGTAACTGCCAAAGACGTGCAAAGAAGTTGGAGAAGAAAAAGGAAGTGGGTAGAGGGAGTTAAAATTGACTCCACGAAAATATGCTTTTGCTTGATAATGGCGAACGCCATTAGGAAACGGCAACACCGTTTTCTACTTCATTAAATGATGTTCCTTTTGGTACATGGATGATACCATTAGGGAATGGAAAACGCCATGACCAGAATGCTTAGTTTTCTGCTCTTTTACCCCCTTTGCAAATTTCTCGCGAAGTTGCACTAGCACTAATTGAAATATGTAAAACAAACAAGATGCCACGTAAAAGAAATAAAAACAAAGTAAAATAATGACTAATAAAATACGTTATGAGCCTAAAAACATGATACATTTTCATGCTATCAAACTTCCCACACTTAAACCATTGCTTGTCCTCAAGCAATCACCCAACAAAATAAAACAATTAAGCATAGCGTCTGAGACATAGGCACGACAAAGACTCTAAAAAGTAAGAGGTTTCTAGGCTAATGTTAAATAGATAGGTACTAGACATCGACACGAAGGATAATGTGATGACACATATTCGCATTTCGCGAAGGAAAACTCCCTTATGCAAACCAATCTGAATCATGCCATTATAACTCGACCTACACTCTTTATTCTTTTTCACCTCTTTTTATTCTAGCGCAACCACATTAATCCTGTTATCCCCGCATATACATGGTAAGTGAAACTGTTAGTGTCTAATGATCTCGTTATTAACTATTCTAATTTTTTTTCTTTTTCTTTGCTTTATTCTGTCGAATTTAAAGAGTCTGTCCCGTTGGGCTAAATGGTCGGTTGAGGACCACCTAACTTAGAGGGAACTTACCCTTTCATTCGTTTTTCTCTATAAATATTCTCGATTCAATTTTTGAGATCATACACATATTTGCATTAGTTCCTTATTTAGTGTATGCAAAAGAGCCTGTGAAACAATTTGTAGTGTGTGCATGGGTGTCAGTCACGGGAGTGTCATGCTCCATATGCTCAATCTCCTCATTTGTGTCATTAACCACACCGGCCTGGGTATTCGCATTATCACCAGGCTTAGGGGCATTAAGATCATAAATCCAGTTCCTTCTCACTCGCACATCAGTGCGTGTAGTGGAAGACAAAGTAATTCCCCTTATTCCTCTGTTACTCACCCTGAAATAATACATATCGTCAGGTTTATTTTTAATTAGGTGCATACTACGGCAGACATCTAGATCTAAAAACGGTATCTTGAGTGGTTGAAGTGTAGACAACTCTGTGCATAAGTCAAATGCAAGGGCTATTAATATAATCATCCCTCAAACACATACGGGACCTCCTACTCTAACACTAACAGATTTAAAGTGCGCTAATAGGAACGATGTAGGGTTAACAAGTATCTGTGATAGTGCACAGTAAATAAATAAAATGTCCTTAGAGTTCACCTTCCATTGTTCTCTCGACCGAAAATGGTGTTGGCTAAAATATGATGTAGGTACCGAATGGTCGGGTTATGAATAACAATGGTCTTTATGCCTTTCCAATCAGCAGTGGCTTGGCTAGTGATTTGATGCCAAAAACCAAGAGCATCGGCTTGCCAATCGCTCTCTAAAGGGGCTTCGCAAGCAAAGCCATGTCAATGAGGAAACTAAAATATATTGCTCATTTGTTCTTGATTAAAGGTGTAGTATTTGTTGAACATTCTAAAATGGACTGTGTCTACAGTGCGTGTAACTCCTATAGGGGTTGCATATCTAAATGTGCTTAAGAACTCATAAGTAAGCCTAACATAAGCAGGACTAGTCAGTAAACATAAATAAGACATTCCTAAGTTACCAAGCATCCAATTAACATTATCGATTAAACCTAAGTCACGAAGGGCAACATTATAAGGATAACTCGTTGCCGCGACACCCCTTTCAAATAACTTGTGGTACTTTGTTCTTTGATTTTCGCCTTCAATACCTTCTGTGAAGGTTATTCCCAAATAGTAAACCTCTCTCCTTGGTCTCGCTGCTCTAGGAGGCTGGTGAATGAAAATATAAGAGAGTTGGACAAAAAGGATAAGGAATTTGGAAAACTGAAGAATGAGTAAAAGTGTTTTTGAGTTAGAATATGGGTAGAATGCGTGTTTTATGGTGAAGTTTGAGAAGTTGTAAGGTTAGGGGTTAAAGAAGTGAATGAGTGGGGAGTAGAGCAAGAGTCTGTGAGGTTTAAATGAGGATAATTTGAAAAAACGCGCAGGAGAGGTTTTTTAAAAGCGAAACTGCCTCTCAAACTGATATGGCGACCGCGTTTTAGGCTAATAGCAAACACCATTAGCTTAAAACGTAACACTTTCAAAAAATCAGGCTAATGGCGAACACCATTAGCATGTTGGTGACCGCCATCTGCATAAAACGCGTGAAAAACAACTCCAGGTTTAAAAATAGTGAATTTTTTTTCAATTTTTTTGGATATTAAGGCCAGAATTTTGCTAGTTGAAAGTATTTTTGCACATGGCCTTAATCGGAATCACAGAAAGCAATTTAAATAAAGAGAAATACAAGAGAAAAATAAATGAAAAATTTAACCAAGCTCAAAATAAAATAAAACAAACAACCAAAAGGGAAATTGTATTAACTAAAATATAATGAACTTGAATCATGGGCTCGCGTCGATAACTTGACGATAATGTAAACATAATCCAAAAAACAACAAATAAAAGAAATCATGATGAAAGTAAACATTCCTAACTAGAAAACATGGAAATATTCCTTCCCCTACACTTAAACAAGGAAATGACCTCACTGCCTAAGTGCAAGGTAGGAACAACAAACACTGGTACAATCAAGCAACACTAGCCATTACAGCGTCTAACATTAGGCTCGAAAAAACGCCTCATGGAATAAATATGCTAGAACAAATGGTCAAACTGCTCTTTAGAAACATCCATAAATCCAAGAAAGTCTACACGCAAGGTGGTGAGCTCTCATCTAAGTATACTAATTTCTTTCCTGGGGGCGTCAATTGCATCGGTATGATCAACACGAGGCTTTGCATGAATACCAAAGGTGAACAAAGCAGCATCAGAGAAAATGGAATTTTATTCTCATAAGTCTGAGGGGTATTAGATGGAGCGGGTGACTCACTCTGACACTCCAAACTAGGGGTGTACGCGGGTTGGGTTGGACCGGGTTCGCCTTAACCTGTTACCCAACCCGTTCAACTTTCAATGGGTTGGGTTTATCATCAAACCCGTAATTCTACTTTAAAAAGCGACCCGAATCAACCCGGATATTTACGGGTTGGGTAGGGTTGGGTCCACGGGTTGTGTATATAATAATTATTATTTTCAATTTAAAAAATCTATAACACAATTCAATATAATTTTGCATATTTCAAACAATTAAATTATTTACGTAGTGGAGACAAATCCTACATATAAAATAGAATAATTAAAAATATAACAATTAAAATTTTGAAATGTATTTTCTTTGTCATAAAAAATATTAAGATACATATACACCATTAATTATTTATATATTTTCATTAATATACCTTAATTTATAAAAATTTATTAGTTATTTTGATACTCAAATGTTATCCATTACAAATATATATCAACATATGTAAAACAAATATATAATAATATACAGTATATATTAGTTGTTTTGATACTCAAATGTTACCTTTTCTAGCACATGCTTAAAAGTAGGTTCGTAAACTATCATATATATTAACACTTAATAATATATAAAATTCCACAAAATATCATTTCCATAAAATTAATAAATTCTAAATAATTCAAAAGCAAATAAACATCACTTAGTCTTAAAATGACATAGATGTATTGGTCCAATATTGGTCTAATAGCACCAAAATCTAACAGCAACTATAAAAGATTCCAGCACCAGCAGTGAAAGGTTTAGCAACAACAGAAAATCCAGCAACAGTAGCTGTAAAAGATTCCAGCAACAACAATGAAACGTTTAGCAACAACATAAAATCCAGCAACAACAGTTAAAAGTTTAAGCAACAATAGTCAAAAGAAGAAGAAAAAAACCAACACTAGAAAATACCTTAAAATCTAGTAGTAACAGTTGTATTGAGCTCAACCGCAGTAATGCCAACATCAATAGAAACTAATCCAGCTAACTCTATATATATAAACACAAACAACTAATAAGAATAATGTAATGTAATACTAAAATAAAATAGATTTTAAAATTCAAACATATAATTCATACCTGACTCAACCTTTTCCAATTCAACCAACTCTTTTTCTAAATCAATGACCTTAGGAGATTTGATCCAATTTTGAGTACAAATCAAAGCCTCAACGGTAGAGGGATTCAAGGAACTACGAAATGAATCAAGGACACGACCTCCTGTACTAAAAGAGGATTCAAAAGATACAGTGGATACAGGGATAGCCAATATATCTCTAGCTATGCGGGAAAGCACATGATATTTATTTGTTTTTCCTTTCCACCAAGTGAGAATATTAAATGTAGGAGAATCATCTTCAACACCATCCTCCAAATACCTTTCCAACTCATTTTTTTGCACTTCACATTGTTTTTTCTTCATATTCATTCTAAACAAATTGTCCCAATCTTCATCATCTTCACCATTTTCAATTCTAGAATGAGAGGCAATGTTTGAAGATGAGGCATTGGAACCACCATCATGAGAAACAGGATACAAAAATAAATAGTGCTCAAACAATTTAGCAACGAGAGATTTCAATTTCTTTAACATATCCTCTGACAATTTTTCACCATACATCCGAGTAAAACAAAATTCAATATAGTCAAGCTTATAACGAGGATCAAGATAAATAGCAACAAAGAGAAGATAATTTATTGTATTGCTTTCCCAATACTTGTTGTACTTCAATTGCATATTTGTTGTCATGGTTTTCAAAATTGGATCACTAACATTGTGCCTCCATTTATTCAACGTTTTTTTAATATCCATCAACTGTTTGAAAAAAGAGTTAGCAGTAACATGCAATGACCCAGAAAAAGAAAGTGTGGCATCATAAAAAGTTTTCAAAAACTTCACAAAAATACGAGCTCGTTCCCAATCAGCTCGATTAGGACATCCTTTGGACTCAATACGGAGATTAGTTAAAAATGCAACATCAGCATGTTCTAAGCGGTAAAATGCATGTTCATACTTTTCAGCGATGTTCAACATTAAATAAGTAGAGTTCCATCTGGTTTCTAAATCTAGTGTTACCAATGCTTTAGAACATACACCAACAGCTTCTGCACACTTCTTGAAAGTAGCCAACCTACTAGGAGAAGCCTTGACAAACTTACATGCAGCCCTAATTCTTTTAACAGATTCATCAATATCCTTTATTCCTTCTTTGACAATCAAGTTTAATATGTGAGCACTACATCTCATATGCAAGTACTCCCCATTAAACAAAGTACGACCATTCCAAAAACTCATGCCTCGACTTAAATAATCAATTGCCAAATTGTTAGCACTTGCATTATCAACAGTCACACAACATATAGACTTGATACCTCATTCCTTCATGCAATTCTCTAATGTTATCCCTATAGTTTCACCTTTATGGTCAGCAATTATACCAAAGCTTAATATACTCTTCTTTAAATTCCACTCGTCATCAATATAGTGAGCTGTAACACACATATAATTCATATTTTGAATCGATGTCCAAGTATCAGTGGTAAGAGACACCATTTGTTTATTAGCAGACAACATAGATTTCAATTTTTCTTTCTCATCGAAGTACAAGCATAAACAATCTCTGGCAACAGTGACACGAGATGGAATTTTGAATCTTGGTTGAGCCTCTTTCATGAACATATTAAATCCTTCATTTTCAACATATTTTAAAGGGAGCTCATCAATGATTATCATCTTTGCAAGTGTTAATCTAGTCCTCTCTTGATTAAAATCAACAAGTTTCAAGCTAACACTATTAGGATCATCCTCACTTTCTTTTCCAATAGCTATAGTTTTTTGTTTCTTATCAACTACCCTATTTGGATTTTTCAGGCACACTTTCAAATGTTTATGCATGTTAGTAGTGCCATGACTACCACTATTTGCAGCATATTGTTTCCCACAATACTTACATATAGCCTTATCATTAACCCTTTTAAAATCTTTCCAAACTGTAGAAGGTTTTCTAGAGGGTTTTCTTTTGCTTACCTCTATTAGTGCACTTGGTGGCAATGATGACAACCCTTCTCCTTGTATTTGTTGAACTTCTTGCTCTTGTTCAAGTGGATGAGCAACATCTTCACTGACAATTTGTGATTGTTCCACTTCCATTTTCTATAAAAAAACAATTTTTAATATAAATTATTATTAAAACAACATTAAACAAAATATATTTAAATTAATAATATGAAACAGAACAGGACTTTGCATCAAAATATATTTTCATCATATGAAACAAAATAGTACTTTGCATCATATGAAACAAAATAGTACATTACATTGAACCTATCATCATATTTTGCATTGATATAAAACTATTGAAGTACATACTGTAAAAACAATATATTGCATTGAAATAAATATATTATAGAACTATAAAAAGTATAAAACCTTATTCAATATGGAGACGAAACTATGAGAGAGTCAAAGTATAGACTGTGGATTTTCGAAAGCAAGATGGAATTGGAATGTGAGAGAGTAAAATGAAAAAAAAATCGTGAGAGAAAGAAGAGTGGTGACGTTTGAGATTTGCCGTAGTAAAAAAATAGGGTTAGGTTAAGTGGTATTGTCTTTAGTTTAGTAAGTTTCTAATATATACTTAATTATTATTAGTTAATAAAGATTCATTAAAAAAATAAAAAGGCAGTAAAGTGTAAACTAGAAGTGCATAAGTCAAGCAAGCATGATTAATATTAATAATAATGTTTAATTATAATAATAATAATAATAATTTAATGTGTGATTGGAAACTGGAAGGAAAGTGAAAAAGATCTTTGTGTACGTTACAATTTACAAAGTTATAGCAACTTTAAAATTTATAAATAATAATATAATAATAATAATAATAATTAATTATGCCACGTCAACGGGTTGGGTCAACGGGTTCATGGGTTTAGAAGCTAAAACCCAATACCCGAACCAAATCTATACGGGTTGTTATGGGTTGGGTCGGGTATACCCGTAAATGAATGGATCCGGGTAATTAGTGGGTTGGTTTGGTTTGGGTAGGCGGGTTTGCGGGTCGACCCGCACCCATGAACACCCCTACTCCAAACTATATAGCCAATTATTCCTATTGTGTACACTTACCCTTTCATGGTTAGGTAGTGTAAAGTTATGCACCACTTGGTTATCAATAAGCAACTCAAATTTTATTGGTCCCAAATTTGCAATGATGCCATGGTTAAAACAAAAGTTGATATGCGTATGAAGAATACCTCCTAAAGCATGCAAACTGTTAATGGGGGTATCTCAGGCCAATGGCAGCAGCAACCATTGGAGTTGTTCCTATTGGAGTCTTACTTTTCCATTTTATTTTTCATTTTTCACCGTTTTTCTAGTTAGTTTCTTTTAGATTAAGTTGTTTATATTAACTGTTTGTCTATTTAGTCGAGTCATACATGTGTTGTTGAGTCATATTGCATGATATTCTTTTCTCTTGTTAGAAAAATCCCTTAGATTTGACCCCCAATGAGAAAAAATTGTTCTGATTCAATGGCATGACACTCCTAGAGTATATCTCATATCTCATTTTTATGCTATGTTAGATAGACTTGGGAAAGTTTCGATAACATCAATACAATCCTAACACCCTAAAATCTCTTAGTATGTGACATCAATTTGAGTAACCATTATGCCGAGACCTTGAGTTTTAAGTTTTTGAAATAGCCTCATAAGTAGTTTATACTAGCAGCCAGCATCATTCTAATGCACACACTAAGTAAGGTACTGATGCAAATATGTGTATGATCTTAAAAATTGAATCGAGAATATTTATAGAGAAAAACGAATGAAAGGATAAGTTCCCTCTAAGTTAGGTGGTCCTCACCCGACCATTTAGCCCAACGGGACAAACTCTTTAAATCCGAAAGAATAGAGCAAAGAAAAAGAAAAAGAAATATTTTGAATAATTGATAACGAGATCATTAGACACTAACAGGTTGACTTACCATGTACGTGTGTGGATAATGGGCTTAATGTGATTGCGCTAGAATAAAAATAGGTGAAAAAGAATAAAGAGTGTAGGTCGAGTTATAATGGTATGATTCAGATTGGTTTGTATAGGGGAGTTATCGTTCTCGAAATGCGAATATGTGTCATTACGATATCCTTGGTGTCGATGTATAGTACCTATCTATTTAACATTAGCCTAGCAACCTCTTACTTTTTAGAGTCTTTTTCATGCCTATGTCTCAAACATTATGCTTAATTGTTTTATTATGTTGGATGATTGCTTGAGGACAAGCAATGGTCTAAGTGTGAGGGAGTTTGATAACATGAAAACGTATCATGTTTTTAGATTCATAACGCATGTTATTAGTCATTATTTTAATTTGTTTTTATTGCTTTTACGTGGCATCTTGTTTACTTTGTAGATTTTAATTAGTGCTAGTGCAACTTCACGAGAAACACGGTAAGGGAGCAAAAAAGCAGAAAACTGAGCATTCTGGTGCATGGCGCTCGCCATTTCCTAATGGCGTCTGCCATGTACCAAAAGCCACATCATTTAATGAAGTAGGAAATGGAGTTCGTCATTCCCTAATGGAGTTGTCATCATCATGCAGAAGCAGATTTTTGTGGAGTCATATTTAACTCCCTCTGCCCATTTCCTTTTTCTTCTCCATTTTCTCCGCACATCCTTGGCAGTTACCAGACTCTTCAAAGCCCTATATATAGCATTCTTCTTGTCATTCCAAGGCATCCAAGTTGTGCGGAAGCGTTGTCGAAATCGTTTTCTAGTTTTAGGCAGGAATTCACTTGTAAAAAGTGACAATAACTCACATCGAGGGATTGTCACGCAAATTTTGTTTTCCTTGTTTTTTCTTTGTTCTCTTGGATCAAGAAACAAGCCTGCCGGCATTTTAATCAAGTCATATTTCTTCATGTCTCATTTTTACTTTACAGGTTTCGACTGCTTTAAATTTATTATTGTTATTGCCAATTATATTTCTATACGTCGTGTTCTCTTTGAATTTATATGTTTTGTTTATGTTCTTTTTAATCGAAATTATGTCTTGCTAAATTTGTCTGAGTCCGGCATATGAGGATCGTCGATACCGACAGGACTCAGTAGAAAATAGTAGGTGCAAAATTATGATTAAAATTTTGTTTTAATTTTAGTTTCTAATTGTATGTCTTAATGTTTTGTCACAAGAGTGAGAAGCAAACTAAGGTTCGAGCCGGTAGCGCTAGAGTGTGAGGATTGAACCGGGTAGTGGATACTAGGAATCAATCCTAAAAACAGCGAGAGCAATTAGTTTTCAAAATATGCTTTCTAATTAAAATGGGCAAGCTAAAGCAAAATTTCATGGTTAGGGAGTGTGGCTCAGTCAATAGAGCGAGAGTGTAAAATAGTGTTTTTAACCCAATACTTTCAATGGAACATAATTAATTATAATTAGTGCCTAAAATCTATAGAGTCCCTTAGGAACACATAATCCATATTCCGACCTCTTTTTATGATAATCAACTGCACACACTCCTTGGAACAACAAGATTCTTCACACACTCTTCAGAAGTGATGTTTCAACATCTGGTTGAACATCAGATCCTTTTCCCATAAACAAGTCATTGGATCTTGAGTTCTTGCACTGTCTGAAGTTGCACCTTCAGGAGTAACACTTTTGACATCATCAATCAAAAAGGATAACCAATTAAATACTTGTTAAGGCCATAAATAGTAATTGATTCTAAATCTCAATTCGGTATTCTTCAGTCACAAAATGTCATAAGACACCCCTCTTTACTTAATCAACAACCCATAGATAAATCTTTCAGGAATAAATATTCCTTATAATACCATCTTCTCTTCTGAACATGTTCAGCATTGCCTTTATGACTGGACTTGAGAGAGGACTCAAGTATCTTGGGCTACCTAAAACATGACATAGAGTGTTTACCAAATTCATAGATCATGAATTTGATATACAAGATCCTAGCTCAACCTTTTTCTTCCTATTACCCTTCATGGTACCTGGTTGACCCTATCTCCCAAGCAACATAGAAGGATCCTTTAGAGGAAGACATCATAATTCTTGCTTCAGCACCATCTTTAACAAGCCAGGACAGATGTCAGAACATATTATAAGATATCATGCTTAACACGAGTATCAATATCAGCAGCAACGAAAGAATCTTCACAGAGCACTCAGTCAACCATCAGTGGTTGTCAGGCCAGGTTTAGAATACTATCTTCCTAGCTTCCAATCTCTTTGAGGACAACATTAATGGATGATCTGATCAAACAATATCCTTCCTTGTTCAAGAGACTAGAAATTACCTTCCCTAAAACTCATCTAGAAATAGACAAGATGCCTGCTCTGATACTAATTAAAATTTTGGCAAGCAGATCACAGATGTCCTAAGAGATGTTGAGACATTGATCTCTGCTAAAAATTGAACAAGGACATAAATAAGCACATTCAAAAAATGAAAATACATAATAGTGTCATGACGGATATTTCAACATTTGTTAAGACATGTCTTTCAGAACACAAGAGCAGACTAAATTTAACATAACAGAAAGATAAAGAACATAAAGATATGATGACCCAGTTCGGTGAACAACAACACCTACATCTGGGGCTACCAAGCCAGAAATGAATTCACTATTAGTAGTATTAATTTAGAGCTAAACTCCCCTATTCACAACTCCTCACTTAATCCCTATCCAGTACAATTCTATCTAGAAATCACCATATAGATAAGAGAAACACATCTCAATTCCTAAACCACCTCAGTGATATCTAACAGTCACAACCTCCGGTGACTGTATCAAACTGTTTAATTAAAAGACACCCCTCTCAATATAATATTCAGTCAAGACTCTTGACTCACAATCATGCATGGATTTTCTTAAAAGCTTCATCCAGGAACAATATATAATTCATTATCTATAGGCTTCTGAATATGTAAAACTATGTCTACCACAAAATATCAACCGATACAAAGGGTGACTTACAACACATGAAAGTACACGACTCTCAAAATCCTAAACCCTTATAATTACTTTTCAAGAATTTTTTACAAGGTTTTTCTTTCTTACTATCTATATTTATGCCCTAGGCATTGGTCTTCCTTTTATAGCCTTAAGCAGTCCATGGGCTTCAAAGTCTCTATCCAATCTTTCCTTGATCCACGTTCAGATTGCACCTTAAATCTTGGAACAGATCTGCAACAAATTTCAATAACTCTTCTGCACCAAATCAAGATGTCGAATCCACAATGCTTGGACATCTTGACTGACATGTAATTTTTATACATATTTCTCCTTTTTGGAACATCTTGTGCAACATCATGTTTTACCAATATTTTAGTCAAACCTTTAGAGCCTTCACTGTGAAATAAATAGCAAGAAATAAAAAGCATAAAGATAAAAGTGCTTAAAAATAAATGGCATAAAGTAAAAGTTAGCACAATAAAAGTTAGTGTTAGTGTTAGTGTTAAAGTTACTAAAGAAGACATTTTGTAATTTAAAGTATATTACTCAACTAATCAACCCAACAAGTATGAGAACATTGCATCATCCTTTGAGAAGGGTTCTAACTTGGATAAAATCAACAAGTATGCCACTCTTAGGTGGAAAAGAATCAACACATTATGGAGATAGGAGAATTACATCTAAACTAAAAATGACTCATATCTAAAATTGGAACAAATAATCACTTTCCTATTAGGGACAAATTTAGCGCTATGTTAAGAAATCGTAGCATAATCTTTAAGGAAGATCATACTATAGGGGACCGATTAATAACAATTTATGTACCATACATGTTAGAGATATGATATCAAGATCATACTCCTAAAACATGTTGCACAAGTCAGAAAAGGTGGGTCAAGACCTAAGTCAAGGAAAGATGGACTTATTACATCAATCAACCATTCATGATACTTATGACAAACTTATGCATCAATTCAAAGTACCTCAATTGATCATTGATCAATCAAATGGTATATTTGAAATCATGAAAGTTCAACAAGCACCATTCAAGATCTCATGAACGAGATGGACTACACATCCTCCAATTGATCAAAAGAAAAGTGAAAAAGAAAAAAAATGAAGAAGAGAGGATCAAATAAGATAGCAAAACCAAATTCGATCCAAGTGATGATCAAGTTATCATCAAAATCACTCATCCATTTTGGTGGATTAGAGTTTTCACCTCATCAACACCTAAGATCCATTGAGTTTGATGAAACTTATGATCAAATCAACTAAGTTCCAAGGCCAACAGAAGTCAACAAATACAAAATGCAATAATATGAATTAAAATGCATCAAAAATGATTTTTAAAATTAATTTTAAAATGAAAACAAAGATGAAAATGCAAATGATGCTTCGAATCAAATAAGAAATGACCAAGAAAATTCAAGCAAGTCAGACACAAGTCACGAATGATATATAAATTTTTTTAGAATTTTAAAATGCATAAAATTACTTTTAAACTATGTAAAATGCTTCAAAAATGAGAAAAAAATCATGAAAAATAGAAAATGATGAAAATAAAATATGAAAAATAGAAAATGATGAAAATAAAATATGAAAAATATAAAATCACAAAGAGAAAAATAAAAGAGAATTTTATAAATTATTTAGGGATTTTTTGGAGTTAAAATGATTTTTCTATGAATTTTTGAATGAAAATCAATTTAAAAATAAAAATTAGGAAATGAAAATAAAACAAAAAAAAACAACACGTGTTGGATATTGCCTCATTAATTGACGTGGCACATCCAATGTGCCTTAGCTGCTAAAGCGCGATGGATATTAGTGGAAAAATGCACACAGGATCACTTTCAAATTGAACCAATCAAAACATTTCAAAATGCCAGCGTGTGACAACTCAAGCTACCACCTTCAACTTGTTCGGTCATCTTCTTTGGTGAATCAGTCATCGGAGATTACTAAGTGGTAACATGAGAGCATGATACCATCATCATTGCAACCGTCTCATCAAGGCGAACTCAACCTCATACTCTATTTTCATTTATTGAAAGAGAGTAGAGAGAATTTTGAGAAAAAACAGAAGAAAATGCGAACACTAAAATAAAAATCAAATGATGAACATAATGAATCAACACCATCTAGGTTAGGGGAAACAATCATAAGGAAAAGGACTACATTGTGATAACTTGTTTGATTGAAAATTGAGCCTCAAACTATCTTGTCCAAAAACGACTGGAGGAGCTCTGAAAATGGATTTGGTTGGAGTGACTCAGGGACTCTTAGAGCTTGGGAATTGTTGCAAAAGTTTCAGAGGATGCCGATGGAGCTAACTAAATAAAGAAATTGAGTTGAAACAAGCTAGAAATCAAAACACGATAACTCAATTTTCTGGAAAAATTTGAGAGTGAAGCATGGGTTTTCTGGCTATCAAAAGCTTAGAAATGAAGGTAGCAAGGATCTCTATTTATAGAAGAAGTGAATGAGCTCACACATGTGGAGTTTTAATTAGAATTCGTGTGAAATCATCAATACCAAAAGTGTGATAAACTTGCACATGAGGTCACTCAAAACGCAACTAAACTCGACCATTTTAGTCGTTTTCACTTGGTAAACATCCCTTAATATTATTAGAGTGTAAATCATGTGCTAATTTGGCTTGTAAACAAGTTTTGGTTAAGGTAAAAATTCTGATCATGGTGAAAACTTCAGTTCCAAGTAACCATGTTCAACTCAATGGGACATCTTGTACACGAGGATTTTTTATTCCATTGTTGTTGTAATTGATTAACATCATAACAAATATCATAATGTGCCAAGAAATGTTTCATTTGGATGCTTGATTAAAAAGTCGTTTCATATTGAAGTTGGCACAAAAATCTGGCAAACGAAATGTGAAATATTCTAAGTCCAATTGGTTGAAAATGACCTATAACGTATCAATGAATCCCATGGTCTTCCAAGCACAATTTGACTTTGACCATTAAAGCAATATTGTAGAGGGTATCACAAATGATATTTTGCAAAAAGAATGAGCTCCAAATGTTGAGAGTTAAAGAAGTGTGAATCTTGAACTTTGAGAAAAAGTCACTTGAAAATAGGCAAAATTTCACTAAGTCCACAAATGACATATAATGTCTTCAAACTTTTGATGATCCTCCAAGCATAATTGGCTTTTGTCATGTAAATATAAATTTAAGAGGATGTTTATAAGAGACATATTCAAAAATAAGTATTAAAAAATATCGATAATTGAAGGAGTTGTGATCTTTTGAACTTTGACTTGAAATGTTGACTTTTTAGGTCAAACTTCCTTGAATCAACTTGTAAACTTGGACTTTCCTTGAATTTCAAAGCACATGGATAATCATATGAACTCAAAATATTGTGTCCTTGAATGTACTTTGATTATATTTACCAAAGCTTGAGGTAACTTATTGATGAAGGCATGGAAATAAACACACGAATCTTTGACTTTTCTTAAGAGACGAGCTACTAAACCTTGAGATATCTTTGATAAAAATGAGATTGAATGATGCTATAAACCTTGTAATTTGATATTAAAAACCATGGTTTAATGAGATAGTCGTTGGGAATTAATGGTTGACCATACTTTAACCTTGAGAGAGCAAAACCCTAGCTGATGAATCATGCTTGGTGTTCTTGATATAGCACCCTACCTTGCAAAGAAACAAAAGGATACAGGACATATTTTTGGTATTTTGATTAGTAGTTAGTGAAACAAAAATCATATAAACATAAATTAAAAAGATTCACAAAGAGTTTCTTGATGATCTTTGCGAGAGCAAACACAAAGATGAGAGGGTAAGAAAGCAACCAAGCTTGTGATCTTGTTTGTATGAAAAAATGAAAAAAGAGGATGGGATCTTAGGGTTAAAAGTTAGGGTATAAAAGGTAAGAATATGAACAATAGACTCATAGTGTGGTTAAGGATTCTTCTGAGATGTGTGCATCATAGACCATCAAGCAATTCTTCTAACTACATCAACACTTATCAGAAGTACGTTATATACTACATCTCTTTTGGGATCAGGATGAATACTTCTTTCTTCATTTTCAAGTATATGAAGGAGTTAGTCAAGGAGACCAAGAATGGTGGTACTAAAATAAAAAGGTGGGTTCCCATGAGAAGACTAATTTCTGATGTGCTTGTTGAAACTATGCAGGGGCTAAACATGACTAAAGAGATAGACACAAATGTTGGAAAAATCTTCAATGGAAGAAATATGAATAACATGTCTTTTATGAAGTTATTGATCCTTCAGAAGTTTTGGATAGGGATGAAGTATCTTCTAGAAGGATAGCCATTGATGACTATCCCATTTTTACCAAAGTGGATCCACTTGAAGTCCTACGATCTTACATTGACGACTGCATATCCTCATGTATTGTACTTGTAGCTATTTTGTATGATGAACTTCCAAGTGCTCCTCCTAAAGTTCCTCTCAGAAGGAAAAGGAAAACAACTACAAAGTTTGGTGATGGACCTTCTGAAACTGTTAAGTCTCCAGTAAAGGTGGCTACGACTTTGACAACTATGAGAAGGCCTCTGGGAACTGTACTCGAAGCCGAAGATGAAGGTTTTGGGAACACTGGGAAACTAAAGAATCTCCTACTTAGAATCAAACTTCTGGTAAGTCTTCTGTTGCTAAGAAATTTTTTTCTTTCTGATCATGTTGTTAACACTTCATCTTCATTCGCTTCTATTCGACCTACTCCACCAATACCTTCTAAACCTTTTGGAACCATCTATACCTCTCAACAAAACATTCTTATACTATTAAACCATCTGAACCTACACCATTTAATCCACATCCATCTGAAACCATTCTCGTTGAACCTATACACCCACAAATTCCTGAACCACTTCTTTCATAACTTTAACAAACACAGTCTGAGAATCCCCCATATGAACCTCTTTATCCCATTCATACATCCTTCCATTGTCATTCCTGAAATTCATTCCTTTCCAAATTCAACACCTTCACCACCAACTCAACCAAATGTCATAAATACACATATCATTGACACTCAAATGGAACATCTCTTAAATAATTCCCCTTCTACTACCGATTCCTCAAAGAAAACTATTTAAGTCCCATCTGACTCTAAGGATGAAGTTGCACCTGTCCTAAAGTTCCTCAATACCCAAGTGACCCTCGACACTCTTAAACCAAGTGTTGGTGAATTAGTGTTACAATTTGAGGCTGAAGTAAATGATCGTCTACGCTCTCTTACGTAAGCTTGCAGAAAAATTGTGCCAACCCTACTGAGAATGATGCTATTAGGAATGACTTCAGAAGATATGTCAAATCTCGTTCCTAGAAACAGAGAGAAATTTTTTTTGAATCTGCTCAGAAAGAATTCCATGAAAAACTTTCTGGTATCATGGAGCCTTTTTTGCAGTTGTTCAAACCAAAATATCTTATTGCACCAGAAGCTAATTTAACCTTGGTTGTTTCTTAAAAAAGGCTCAGGCTGCACAAGCTAATATGACTTTGGTTTCTCTCAAAGTTACTTATGCTCATGAACTACAAGTATTTTCTCAACTTGAGATTGGAACTACTTATGTAATTTAAAAGCCTTCTGAATCTGACTCTATGTTTCTAGTTCTGTTGAAGACTCTAGAGGAACTCAAGCAAGAGAATGTAGTTGTTAGATCTAGTCTAGACAAGCAAGATGATATGTTCAAGGAATAAGCTCATACCAACCCCAAGATTGAAGCTCTGCTTCAAGTGATTCTACGAAGGCTGTCACTCCTACTTAAAACCTTTTTTTTTGTTTTTCTGTTTTAATTTTTAAGAAAACCTAGATTTTGTTTTTGTGCTTTTGTATCTTTATTTGTTCAATCTAATGAAGTTTTTTCCTTCCTTTTTTATTTTTTATCAATGGAAAAGGGGGAGAAACGTAGGTAATATTTTAATATACTTATGTTCCGCTCTAATCCCAAACATTTGACTCTGACAATTTTAAACATCCGACTCTAACAATTTTGAATGGTCAAGAAACTTTGAAAAAATTTCGCTAATGTTACTAGTCAGGTTATCTAATTTTTTCTCAGATATTTATGAACCAGGAATAAGAAAATCATATCTCTTAAGTTTGAACCAAGCTCTTGTGCTTCATCAAGCTCTAATAAAAGCTAGACACTGATACAAGGAATCAAGAAATTTTAATCAGAATCTCATACTGGGAAGTTCTTACCTTCATGCTAATTAAAAAATTGATGTATTAAAATTTTTCATAAGTCTTAAACTCAAAATAAAACTCAGGGGAGCTTACAAGCTTACAATCTTACTATCTTACTCTAATAAGTTTTATATGATTAAACCAAGTAAGTATTGTTCATCAAAATACATGGTTTTATCATCATAAAAAAGGAGAAGATTGTAAGAATAAGATTTGGTTCTGCATCTGGCCTTATGTTTTGATGATAACAAAACACAGGTTCTTAAAGAAGAATTTTGTACCCTAATGATTTTGTTTAGTGTGAAGCTACTAGAAACAAGTTCTGACTCTAAGAAAGTGACGTGTGACATCATCAAACTCTTAAACTAGTACACTATGATTCAAAGAAGTAAAACGATGTGTGTTATACAAAGATAATCAAGCTCTGGATTGCTTTGCTCAACGCTTATGATCATCGTTCATCTATAAAGCTTCAGTTTATGACTCTGATAAGAGAAACCTCTGATGTTATCAAGCTCTGAAGTCTTACGCTCAAGAACACTAATGAACTATGACACCAGACTTTGGATCAAGGCTCTAAAAACCAGGTTCTGAAGAATCTCTTATAAAGACTTTGATTCTTCTATACATGCTTCATCAACTCTCTTTCTAAAGCCTCTGGATATTTGAAGATAAGATCAAAAAGATTTACGTGAGAAAATAGTACTCAATACAAGTTCAATATTCTTTCCACTACACTGATTTTGCGGGAAAAGGACTATACTATTATACCCTTTTGTCTCCCATTTTCACAATCCGTTATGTAAAGATACAACTACTTGTGGAATTTCTTTCTGCCCCTCGACGAATCTTTCTATCATCTGTATAAAGGAGTCATGGAAGAATGGAATAATTAGAGAATAGAACAACAAAAGCTACTACGTGAACATTGCAATACTGTGAAAGTTTTGAGAGAAAGAAAAGTATACACGCGAGGAACTTTTGTTCATACACTTTCATAGAAAATATTTTTGTATGTAAATCTTTGTAATACATTTGTGTAATTTGCTTTCATATATAGAAGCATATTTGTAATACACTTAATTTGTTTCTCAATTTTTGAGTTGTATTTCCTTGAGAGACTAAGGTATAGTCAGAATCTCTAAAGGAGACATTGATAGTTTGTCTTTGTGGTTGTAATCAAGTTTGATTATAGTGGATTAAGTCCTTGTGATAAGGCGAAATCACCTTGGCAGGTGGACTGGAGGTAGCTTCGTTAACAGCAAACCAGGATAAAAATATTTGTGTTCATTATTTTTATTCTAAGTTCTCTCCTTGTTGTTTTGGGTAGCAAAAGATTTTTATTCTAGAAACCCAATTCAAGTCTCCCATATCTTGAATTTCTGTTACCTCCAGCAAGACTTTTGAAGATTACACAAGCTACCATTTTTTTTGGAAAAACCTACACCATTGTAACTCCTTCTGGTTCTCACGACTTCAAACATTTGATTTTTATTAGCAGATTTCTCAACAATCCTATGGGAAGTTGCAAGTTACATATTAAGATAAATATTTTAAAGGCGCCATATCTCTTCATTCAACATGTAGTAACTCGTGTGCTTCTTTCAAGAAAGAAGAACCGCAAAGACCTTTTAAAGGAAGATGTGGTGATCATGTGTCTTCCCACTCAGAATATTCAAACCAATTGAGCATATGGTGTTATATGTCACATGATAGACTTTAAAAGAAATAATTTGACATGATTATCATATGAATATTTGATCACCCAAATCTTGTCTGATGCGTATGCTAAATTTGAATGAGAAATTTCTAACAAAGATCTCGCTCAAAGTGAACAAGACTCTTTAAATAAAATAAATATATGAGTTGTTAATGAAGATTTAAAGTATGAGCCATCAAGGTTGAAAACCAATGATCGAAATTTTCTTCAAGATCCATTTATTGAAGCAATGTTATCCTCCATCCTTTCAAACTTTCAAGAGAATTGTATACAAGTTAGCACTCTACAAAATTTGTTGTCAAGAATAAAATGCCTCACAAGTAGTTGTTTTTGATCTGTCTCATTTCCTACTTAAGATTTTTTTTCTCGCTTTTATTATCTTTTATTGGAACAAAATTTTTAAGTCTGGAACATAGATTTATTTATTAAATTTTAGACATTTGAAGTGTTAACTTATCACTAAGAGTTTAAGCTTATAAATTTCATATAGAGTTCAAATTTTTGTAAAACTACTATTTGTCTATTTTTAAATTAAAAAAGAAACTTTAGAAATTTATGCATATAATCAGCTATATTCAAGGCCACATGAACAATTCTGTTCAACACCTCAAACCTTCATTTTTCAATGGGAATTTTATTCACATTACCTTACTTGCAAACCATAAACTTCTCTTAACATCTTCTAATTAAATAAAAATAAAATCTTTCATTCTTTATTATCAGCTTATTTATTAATCTTGATATCCCACCTTTCAAGAGTCAATAATGTCTGCAAATAATTTCAATATTTTTGTCACCATTTACTTCTATTATTTTTCTAAATCATTATATTTGTTTATCAACAATGCAGATGGTCATAATCAACTTGAAAAATAAAGAAAGAAATATCAAGAGGATAATATATCATAGTAAAATCAAGAGAATATTTAACTTAAACTTTAAGAAAAGATATAAAATAATTAAAAAACTACAAGATCATATTCATATAATTATAAATCTAGCTAGCCAAGCTATGAAATCCGACACCACTACTACCGCTACTACAAATACCACCCACCCCCTCGCACCGCACTATTCTTGGCGAGGGCGGGTCAACCAGAGAGTACTCAATGCCCGAAGTCGATTAAAATACTCAGACATTGCAACCAAACACCTTGCAGCTTGACGAATTGTTAACAGCTGATGAAGACGGTGAATTGTTTGGTGCCTCAGATTATCTGCCTGTAAATTTTCAAATTAACAACTGTCATAAACAAAAAATAGTGAAATATATTTTTTTGAAAGTCTTATTTTTAAAAATTTTTTTTTATGTTTCCTTCAATTATATATTTTTTAATAATTGAATGTTTTCATTACCAGGGAAGAATATAGTGAAATATATATCAAAGAGGAGATAAGAAATTTGAATTGTATATAGAGACCAAAACTACAAAATGGTCAAATTGAAAAAGGACAAGCTTACAAATTAATTAAAGAAGAAAGGTTGCTTGAGAAATTAAAATCAAATAATCATTATGATAATCTTGTTTACCTAATGCTTCCTCAGTTTCTTATTCTTATTGTAGTTGATTACTTTGAATAGATCATTCAAATATATTATTTGGAGACTAGACTTGTAACCAAAATAAATTATTTTGCAATAAAATTATAGCATAGTTGGTGAACCAGCCTAGTTTCTAGAACCAGATTTTCACAAAGAAATTTAGGATATCTTAATAATTTAGTCAATAACTCTACATTTTTCTTTTAGCTATGGTGGAAAAGTTTGGAGCTAAGAATTTTACATATTTTTGTTTGAAATGAACTAAGATTTTCACACTCATAGACTAGTCCATACGTATTTATTTAACTATTGCATGCTTTAAAAAACTGCCATGACCACCTCGTGTAGGTTTGCCTCACAAAAATTAAGAAAAAAAAAATAGGATGGAATAGTACAAACATAACATAATTGAAGGTGTAAATCTAAAATTTGATTGGTCATACGAAGAAATGAACAGACATGCGAATTTCACCATTTTAAAAACTAAATTATAAAAAAAAATCTGATTAATTCTTGCACTTGCAAAATCTATAAAAGAATAAAATTGAGCGTGCCAGAATAGAACAGATATATTAAATAGTATAAGTATAAATTTTTTTGTATATTTCACACAAAAAATTAGGGAAGACCGCGGACTCATTAGATATAACTCCCTAAATATGACAATATTTTGAAATAATTTTTTATATCTCAATATTAAAGGTTTTAACATAACAAAATCGATATTAAAATGTGTTTGTTTTAGAAATAGGTCAAAAAGCAACAAGTTATGGTGAGGACTCTAGGTTGTATTTTTCTTCAAGTTACGGTTACGACCATGACATCACATAGATATGGGTTTTCAAATGTATCTTTGGTGAGGGACCACGCTAATCTAACATAGTCTCATATGTTTATGTTCAATATCACGTTACATATTTAGTAACCTTGGTATACAATGTTATGAAATCAATGATGAGTTAATACCCTCATAGATTTACATTAATCACAAACAACCATGAAGGATATCTTAATGGCCGTGCAACCTGTCCATATAATGGTACCTTTGCTAAGCTTAATTTCTTAGTACATTGTACTACCAAACTTTATTTATTTTTATTTTTTTGTGATATGTATTTTCAATTAGTGTTTAATCCTAATAAAATAAAGTTTTGTGAGATTGGGTTATATGACTCTACCCCAAGTAAGAAAAAATAAGGTTTGATGTTGGAGTCGTTTATTTGAGATGTAGTTCCACATGATAGAAATAATCGAATGTTTTTTTGTGAGGTTAAAGTGCTAAAGGGTATGAACCTCAAAGATGGTCGGTGATTCGTTCTCTCTTTCTAATGACAATATTTATATTATGTTGAAGTCCACTTATTAGCGCATCTTCAATGTATTGTTTATTTTGTAGAAATGTTTTTGAGTATATGCAATACGTGCTATTACACATAGTGAAAAATTTAATACGGTTAAATAGTGACTAAAAAATATTTTATACGATATTTGTCACGATTAAACTATGATAAAATATGGCTGATCTATTTGTTTTCCTTAGTAAAACCATTACTAATTTATACAAGATCTCCAAAAATATAAAATAGATGTCAATTTTGTCTTTCGTAAAAGACAACTAATTAGATTGAAGTGTGAGAGTTTTATTGTGTACCCAAACAAACTCTCAAATAATTGGACTCTAATTATACATAGAAAATGTATAAGCATTGCAAAACCCTAAAAGAGAGGAAAATTTGAAAATCCATGTATGTAGATTCTATTTAACAACCTCATGAGAGTAAGGAATGCATGCAAGTATTAGTTTAACTAAGAATTGGAGTAGGTGTCCCTACCCATATGATTGAAGTAGAACATATTCTTGTTCCTACCTTACCCCCACGAGATCAGTTATAGACTTGTAAAAAATAAACTTAAGTAAAATTTATCAATATGGACCACAAAACTAGATCACACAAAATCATTTATACACAACAAATTCAACATAAAATCATCAACATTATAATTTTTGGACATAAAATATACTATGTAACCACATACCTGTCTCACAAAACTTTCAAGAGTTGAAAGCTTGTTCATGGCAAGAGCCATTTGTCCCATGTAGTTAGCCATGATAGGTGGATGGCTCAATGAGTGTGAGGTTATGGTCTCTGAAAGTGATTGGTTGAGTGCATCAAGCCCTTGGGAAAGAGCTTCTTCTGCTTCTTGTGTTGATTGTTGCAACCCACACATTCCAAGGATTTGATGCTCAGTAAGAGGCTTAATTTGACTTGCACTTATCTAAAACATTTCCGTCAAATAAAACATATTAATTCAACCTAAAAAAATATATAGACATGCATAATAAACTTACCATGGTTTATAAAATTATAGCTTATATTTGCAATTGATTATTTTATTTTAATAAATAAAGTGACAATTATTATCATTTTAATATTGTTTCAAAGTTTACAATTGTAATTTTCTTTCACTAATAAAAATATATGCTAAATTATATTTTGAATCTCTTAAATTATTTTAGTTTTTTTATTCCTTAATTTTTTTTTCCATTCCATTTTAATCTCTTAAATTATAAATTTTAATTTAATCCAAATGTTTTTAAAGTGCCTCATGCTTATAACTAAATGGACCAAAATGAGGAAAAACAATACAAGAAACCAAAATAAAAATTAAAAATTATTTAAAGGGCCAAATTTATAATTTAACTTTAAGAATACTAATATAATGATGAAAAACAAATTAGAGAAACTTGTTTTAAATATTTTTTGGTCAAGACACTAATAAAGAATATGTGCGCACTAAATTTTATGGTGAATTAGGGTAGAAAAAGTGAGTATGAAAACAAGACCACTTCATTCCCATAGATAACGAGAGATAGAGACCTTTGCCACTTTTTTTTTTTAATCCATTTCTGATTACAATAACTAATTGAAGTGAAAGGTGTGAGCCTAACTCTATATACCCAATACAGGAAATTTTGAATATAACTTTAATTCCACATTCATTCATGACATCAAATCATTCCTCGCCCACTACATACTTTGGTCAATTCCCTTATATAAAAGTTTGTGTTACATTTGTTTTCGAGGTTTTAGTTTAATGTCGTCAGTTTAGTGATAAGAGTTTGACTTTGTTTTAGACATTTTAACAGATTATTTAAAAAGGTCGTGTTACTTTTGTTTACCTTAATGAGTTCAGATGGTCTGAATCCGCCGATCCACATGAAGCAACGTTCGGCCGGTGTTTTCCACATTCCGAAAACGAGATGAAAAACATCTGTTCTAGCTAGAATGTTTTTGAGGTTAATTACTTGATCATAGTGAGCCAAGCAATTTTCCACATATAACCTAAGCTCATTTTCATGCAAGTGTTCATCTACTGCTGCTCTTAGTTCACATACAAGCCTATTGTGCTCCTCTAACCATCTCCCATATTCCACATCAAACATTGTAGCCTCTGAAAAAAAATTTCCAAAAAATTGTAACAAGTACTCAAAAATCATAAACTTTTTAGTTCTATTTTATGAGTATAGATAGTCACCTGAGGTAACGTTGTTCATAGAAATTGGTATGCCATGATCTCCTTCCAAAATTGCACCTCCACCCATTAAGCCGCCCTAAAAAAGATTGGACATCAGTAGAAAATATTTACATCCATTAGGTCAAGAGAGAGAAAATATAATACTGCTCTCTCGGAGATGAAATACATGAAATACAATGAGAAATTATTTTAAGAAGTCAAATATATTTGATTTCAAATATAACTCAGATACATTTGACTTTTTAAATCATTTTTAATTATATTTCATTTGATAACCTCCGTGTGAGATTATGCGTGTACAACATTCGATGATTCTCGTAATTTAATCAGATAAATCAACTTTTCTCCTATCATTTTTGTTTATATTTCACTTTGGAGGGTGTATTCTCCATGGAATACTCATTTTTAACATTAAGTCAATAGAAAATAAAGTTGATGTTTTTGCTTACTTGAGCTCTAGCACGCTGTAATTCTTGTTCAAGCTGATTAAGCTTAATCCTACTTGATTCTAGCTGCTGAACATAAGCCTGAGAAAAAGAGAGGAATAAGTTAAAAAGAGGTTTGAAAAGTACTTTTTCCTAAAATGTGTAAAAGCAAATACTAAAAAATTTTGGGATAAAAAAACAATCATCCCTATAGAGGAATTCACAGCACCTTTTTCCTTAGCCTGCTTTTCCTTGCTGCCTCTCTATTCTGAGCAAGTCTTCTCAGAGTCTGTGAATAACATTTTCAAAAAATTTAATTATTATATCCTCAAGGAAATTATATTAAGATATTAATCATAGCTTCAAATTGTGGTTGTGGTTGCCAATGTGGTTGCAGTTGTGGGTGGTGCAATTGCGACCATTCCAGTTGCTGCAATGCGGATTGTAGTTGCAACATTAATTTTTATGGAAAATGTTTGAAAAACACTCTTGTTAAAATAATTTGTAAATTGAATTTTGGGTTATGAAATTTTAAGTTTTGATAAAAATACTTAAAAAAAAACATGAGTGAAATTGACTGATGGAATTTTAATGCGATCAACTGCGTGTTTATGAATAACATTATAATTGCAGTTTGTAGAAGCTATCGCATCAACATTATTATGGCCGATATTGCGGTTGTGGGCCACAAATTTAAAATCATGGTAATAACTAACCTTAGGATCTGGTGTTTTTGGTCCTTCATGTTCAGAACTTGAAGTTGTACCCCTCCTATTATTCTCTCTCTGTCATACAACATTCATATTGCATAGTTGATTAATGACAGAAAAATGAAAAATAAAATATTATATAGCTCAAATAGCCGAAGTCAATAGTGCAAGATTGAACGCAATCATCAGACTTCGAATCTTGATACTCACAGTTATGTGTTTGAGTTTCCGGATGTTGATTCCTCACAAAAAAATATTGTATATTATAAATACTACTACCTACCTTGACAGGTTTTGGTGGTGCAGGTGCAGAAGGGGTTTGATTTCGTTGGTTTGCCAACTCCATGGTGGGTTGAGATATTTTTTTGGAACCACTTGTTTGTGGAGAAGTTAATCCCATGCTAGCCTATACCAAATAAAAAAATCAAGACAATAAAATATATTTAATAATGTCAATATTCAACTATATATTAGATTATTACTACTTAACTAAAACATAACATTGTCAACTCAATGTACATTATATATCATATAATAATATATAATTGTTTGTTGATTAGTTATATACCTTTGAATTAGAGGGTGGTGGTGGTACATGCATTGGTTGAGATGGGAAAATGTTAAGAGTTGGTGGTGGCCTCATTCCTGATGATGATGAATTCTCTGTTGAAACAAATACCGTAATTAATAAAATATATCTAACCAAGTTTTTATTTTAATTATGATATATATATATATATATATATATATATATATATATATATATATATATATATATATATATATATATATATATATATATATATATATATATATATATATATATATATATATATATATATAAATAAAAGCAAAATGATATTAATCAGACTATAAAGAAAAAAAAGACAAATATATAGTTACAGAAAAGAAGAGGGTTTACGAAGAAAAGAAGAAAAAGAAGAAACCCATGCCCTTTTGTAAGGAGATATGACACCAAGGTTTGTTACATGTCAATATCTCAAGAAAAAACAAATAAAATCAAATTAGAGAGAGAAATATTTATAGAGAGAGAAAGATCCAGTCAAAGAAAAAGTACTAGTATACGGAAGATAAGATATGAATCTGCAAAAACATGTAGTTGCTGTGAAGAAAACAAACCCTCAGAGAATCTTGAAAATTGAAATGAAAATCATGCAAGAAAGTGCATGTTCATCTTTCTCAATTTGACCAAAAATTAAAACTAAAAACAGAAAGTGAGAAAGAGGAGAGAGAGAGTGTGTGCTCACGTCCTTGATCTTGAAGAGTAGAAGGATCAGCTTGGGTTTGTGATTGTCCATCCAGATACAAGAAAAAAGCTTGATCCAATTCACCTAAATCAAAAGCACTTGGATCTTTGCTTCTGACCAAATCAAAAACAAAAAGTATAAAAAAGAAACACATGAAAAATGAAAATGAAAATTAATAATAAACAATGTAATAAAAATTGGCTATTTGTTCTCATGAGAAACTGGTATGATATTATTGGGATCAGTTATTCAACAGCTTTGTAGAAAGTATACAACTCTGATTATGACTCTTATTATTATTTTATAATAGTATAATAAAAATTGAAAAAAAAAATTATAAATTTTTTTTAAAAATAGAAAACTCACAAGTAGTTCCCAGGGATAGACGATGAAGATGAAGATGGCATCATTCCAAAAGAAATTTGATTATCATCATGCATATGATGATGCTGTTGTTGCTGCTGCTCTTGATGATATTGTTGTTGCTGCTGATGCTGTTGATGATGATGAAGATCATGATAATGATTTTGTTGTTGTTGAGAGAGTGATTCAAGTTGAGATGCTGATGAACTTGTTATGCTCTTAACAACATTAGAAGAAGCCATGATCATAGAATTGTTGTTGTTGGAACCTAAAAACCTTGTATCTTGTTCTGTCTCTTTAAAAGCCAAAGAAAACCCCATTAAAATTAATACTTGTTTCTGTCTTTTCTCCTTAAAATCATTATAAAGAAAAGAAGCTTTATCTCAACAAGAGGTCGGTTATGAACTTATTTGAAATTTATATGGAAAAGAGAGTGAGATATTAAAGAGAAAAATTAGAATTCAATGCAATGAAAATAAGAAGACAAAAATGTTTTTCTTTTACATTTTTTTGTTCGTTGAATTTCTCTCTCATCTTTTTTACTATTACAAAAAAACTAATATAATACTATATAGATAAAGAGGTTTTCCCAGGATATCCTCCTCTACAAGTTTCTCTCTCTTCATCTCTCTCCTGAAAAACCACTTGAGGGAAAGAGAAAGTGTCTTTTGTTTAATGAGAAAAACCACTTTTTATGTGAAAAGGAAAACCAGGTATGGCTTAGTTGTGAAGCCTTTAATTCTACTGTTTGTTTGTGTTAAATGACTTAAAAGTCTTTGTTTTTTTTTTTAATTTGTGTTCAACTTTTTTACTATGACGATTTCATGCAAACTTACACGTTGTTTCTTCACGCGGCTCTCTCCATTGGATCATTTTTTTTTACTTTTCTATTAAACTATATATATATATATATATATATATATATATATATATATATATATATATATATATATATATATATATATATATATATATATATATATATATATATATATATATATATATATATATATATATATATATATATATATATATAAAAGAAAAGAGTACATGATACACCACTAAGCACAAATGGTGCTGGAAGAATAAGAAAAAAGAACGGATTAGACCTAAGGTTGAAAGAAAAATAACAACACTCACACAAAAACAAAAACCAAGCCTCGTTAGAAATAAGACAATCCACCACCTGAAGATAATAGCTGAAAGAAGATAAATTTGACGACCCGCAGAAAATAAAGAAGAGCAATTGACCAAAATGCACACTCTTAAGATCAAAAGCATTCAAGAGAGTCACGATCCCACTAAATCAAGGAGTGAGAAAAAATCGAAGTATCGGAATGAATCCACTTTCAAGGTAAACCAATTATCAAATGCATATAGTGATTAACCGACAACATTTCCTAAAAAAAATGTAATTTTGTTGCACCACTTCTAAATAATTCAGTCCATTGAATGTCAGATCGAAAGCAGACCTAACAAAGATTTTTTACATTGACCGAACCCTTGAAACACCTATAGATCCTCTAAGACTGAATCTGAAGTGATAAAGGCATAATCACCCACTTAAGCACCTTGTACCAAATCAACGAGGCAACCTCACACTAAACGAACAAGTGATCCACATACTAAACCAACCATAAACAAACCCCACACTTGACACGACTATCAGCTGACATAATACCCCTTATAGCAAGATTTATATAGTCGGTAGCCTATCTTGTAGCAATTTCCACGAAAAAAACAACCACTTTGGAAGGTGTGCACCTCTTCCAAACCCTAGTCAAACCCCGAATGACTCGAGCTGATCTTTGATCTACCCTAGACACCAAGGATGAAAGCTTACATTAGAAAAAACTCACTGAAAAACCTCTATTATGACCAAGCCACCATGACCAGGTGTCGGCTCGGCCCTGCTTGACCACCCCTGCAATGTCGCTCATTAAGTCTTCTAGAAGCTCTTCTTCCCAAACCAAAATAGGATGCTTTAACATAATGACCAAAACCCACCCAAGCCGCTCCCACGACTCCATATGCCCCACCAATAGGAACTTTTGCTTAAAAATAGGGAATCATCTCTCATAAGAGACACACAACGGAAGATCCCCGCCAAAACATCATACTAGAATCTATTTATCAAACCATCCCCAACCACATTTGAACAAGATAAGGCTAACCAATCCGACATTAACCAAAAATCGAACTTAGAAAAGATACCCAATTCTATAAGAAAAGGCCTTCCTAAACCCTTATCTCCCTCCTGCCCTCGGAGAACCACACATCTACGAGCCATACTTGGAAGATATAATCTTCTTCCACATAGATGACTTTTCCTCAAGCATCGTCCACCCAAGAACCAAATTCACAAGCCTTGAATCCTTAACCCCTAAACCACCTTCCTTCTTAGATCTAAACATATCCTCCCACTTTAACCAAGCAATCTTAACCTCCTTTAGAACCCCTAGAGGGGACTTATTTGCAGAACAATGAGCTTATTCCAGATAGACATCATCATCTTTAAAAAGGAGAAAAAGAAAATTGAAAGGGATTTACGAAATGAATTAAGAAGAACCACCCACCCACATAGAATCACTAACTTATCCTTCCTATAAGAAAGCCTTTTGGTCATTTCCTGAACAATATGGTCTTAGATCCCCACTTTCTTAGGATTGGCTTCGACGGCGAGACCCAAATACTTGAAGGGGCAGGAACATAATTTACAATGTAAAAAATCCTCATCCAACTCCAGAAACTATTTCCCCACATTAACCCTAAAAATACTACTCTTAGAAAAATTCACCTCAATCCCTGAGGCAAGCTCAAAGCTCATAAGTATTATTGTAATAGTTAATAGATTGTCCATCGACGGAACCCCCGTAATAATTGTGTCATTAGCAAACTAAATTTGGGACACCTCTAAACCATTCTAACCAACTTTAAATCCTAAATAAATCTAACCCAAATGGACCTCATAGTAGAGGCGAGGAATGCCCCCACCACTAGCAGGAAAAAGAACAACACCAAGGGGTAATCTTCCTTAAGATCCTTCTGATTACTTATCTCCTTAGTGGGGCATCCATTAACTAAAATAGAAAGGCTCTTCGAGAACACACATGCTTTGGTCCACGCCTTCCGCCTCACATCAAACCCAAACCTAACCGACATACACTCCAAAAAAGACCAACAAAAATAGTCGTAGACATTTCAAAGTCCACGTTAAACACTAAGCATTCTCTTTTGGCCACTCTAGTCAAATCCACAACCTTATTTTGAGTCATCATATAATCAACCAACAACCTTCCTTTGATGAATGTCTTCTGCTTTAGGGATATAAGTGAATCCATAACCTTTGCCAATCTAGATGCCATAACTTTAGCCACTAACTTATTAAGGGATCCAAGAATAGAAATGGGTATGAAATCTCCTAACTCTAAGTGTAGTCCACCTTAGGGATAAGCATGACGAAGAAGGATGTCAAACTCTTAGGGAGAAAGGTGTTATCATAAAACTGGTCAAACATAGGATGAACCTCCAACTTCAAGACATCCCAAAAAAATTTATAAAAGGAGAAACTACACCCAAATGAACTTGGACTTTTACACCCATTTATTCACACAACCAATGCATTTATCTCAATAAGAACAAATCTCGAAGAAAGCCACCCAATCTCTAAAAGTGAGAGATGTAGAATAAAAACCCCAAATAGGTAAGGCCTACCTCCACCCCATTTCCCGAGTTAGAGAAACACTTTTTAAAAACCTTACAAACCTCATTTTTCACCTCGACCACCTTCTCCACTAAATGTTCTCTAACTTGGAGAGCAATAAAACTATTTTTCAGGTCCTCAGCTTCAAACAAGTGTGAAAATAGCATTGATTAACATCTCTGTCTTTTAAATAATAAGATATAAAGTTCTGGAACAACCGAGCATCCTGAAAACACATGAGCTTATCAATGTCCTAAAATACACTCAACCTGTTAACCAACTCCTCCGACGAAAGGACGGGCTCTTCTGCCTTTAAATCCTACAACTCCAAATTCTTATTACACCTCTTAATCCTATAATACATGTTACCAAATACCTTATTATTCCACACTTGAAGAACTAACTTGAGGGCCTTTAACTTATCTCGGAAGATACATGTAATGCCCAGTTTAATTATTTGAGTTTCTGATGTATTTTAAATTTCGGCTTGCTTGCGTGGATTTTGTGGAGGGAATTGAGATCCATAATATTGGAAAAATATGTTTAATAATAATAATAATGACATGATGATTAATAGCGTTGTTGCTATTATTATTATTATTGTTTAAACATATTATTGGAAAACTAATTTTTATGCTGTGTGTGGGAGTGGATCAGTAGGATCGAATTGCACGATGTGTGCTAGACGTGTGTGTGATGTGTGATATATGTATGTACGATGCATGATGAGATATGGTCAGGGGACCGTGTATTCTGTTTGTGTGTGTGATTGTTGTTGTGTGCGTGCATTGGGGTTATGCATGGCATGTTGTGTTGTGTGCTCCTTTGTGGAGGGTTGATGGCCCAGTGTCCATCGGTGATATGTGCTCCCTGTTGCACCCCAAAATTTGCCTAACATTTCTTTACCTAGCTTGTGTTTCGTTTCATTTAACATAACATTACCATAAGCATCGCATTGACATGTATGCAGGGGGTCAAGGGCTATCATAGAGTACAAAGCTAATCAAGAGATTTTATTCAAGCATCAGAGGTTCTGGTGTTTATTTTGCCCAACAGTTGAGCGGCCGATTTCATTTTGTTTGCAGGCATTTTCTCTACAGGAAGCAGCATTCAGGAGTATCCTAAGCATTTTCATGATCATGATATTCAACAACAAGTTTCAGAAGCTTAACAGGGCTCCGAACGGTTGAGAACGGGTAAACCGGCAGATTTCCCACCAAAAGGCGCCAAATTCAAATTTTTTGATGTGTTAATCGGTTAACACATATGGTTAACCGATTAACCATTGGAAAATAGTCCAGATTTGCAAGTTTTAACAGTGTTAATCGATTAACCTATATGGTTAACCGATTAACCAAAGCAGACTTTGCCTTGCACGTGAGATTTCAAGCAATTTCCATTTGGAGTCCAATTTTGATCATTTGGAAGGTTCCATTTTGCATTCTAGAAGGATCTAGAGCCTTCTCAAGTTGGTTATTTCAGTTTCCCGCCAAAACCCCATACCACATTCCAATCCTATTTTTCCAATCCAACTTCCAAGCCTTGCTTTGGATCCGAACCAAGAGTATATTTAAATGATTTACTTCAAACCTCACAAGCTAATCTTCATAATTCCCTTTCATCTTCATAATTCTCTCTCAATTTTCTCTCAATTTTCCAATCTCAAAAACCTCACTCAAAGCTCTTCTCCTTAAGATCATTGATTCTTCATTGGAATCATTGATTTCCAAGAGCTAAACCTCCATTAATTCACTCCATTAATTCCATTTCATCATCCAATTTTCGTGCACAAGCAGATCTGAATTTTGAAGTGTTCTTGGAAGTGATTATTTGGCTTATTTTGAGTTGTTCTTGGTGGATCTTCATTGCTACTACAAGAATTGGTGTAGATCTTGAAGTTTTCTGGGTTTCTTTGCCTGAATCTTCTCAATTACAGTTAGATCAACAATTACCGAATCAATTCTCCGATTCTTAGGTTGGAATTCTGATCCGATTTAATTTCCGAACTTACTTGCATGTTCATAATGTTGATCTTCACATTTGATTGAATTGTGATTGATTTGATCTTCTTGATCCATGATCATGTTGCTTTACCATGTTTACATGCTAATTATATCACTGTTTGCTGAGGTAATTTCGTGCATAATTGATTATGTGAGCATCGGTATGTTTGGAGATGTAATAAGCTGTTGAAAAGTGATTTTGTTGCTGTTTTTCTGCTTCTGGTGCAGTGTTAATCGGTTAACCTATATGGTTAATCGATTAACCAACTCAAATATTCAAATTTTTCAACGTTTTTAAGTGGTTAACCGATTAACCTATGGTGTTAATCGATTAACACTGTGCTGGCAGGCCTGTTTTGCTGTTTTTATGCTTATTCTCGTGTCGTTTCACTTTGAATCTTCATAGATCAATATGGTGCATTAAGAGTGAAATGTTTTAGATGTTTGCCACTGTTCTTTATTGTTTAATCATGATTCCATCAACACGCATTTTCATTTCCCACTCGGATGCATACTTTCGTAGTTACGGTTCGATGATACGCAATGTTTATTTGCTAATTGATACCTCTATTCGATGATTTTAGTGTGATTACTTGGTGATGATTTTTGGCTTGATTTTTTTGGGTGTATCTAGCATAGATATGCATGTTCCTCTAGTAATTTTCTCACATTTTTGTGAAGAAGTTTAGGGCTAGTTTTAAGTTGAAACTTTAGGTGCTCTAGTTTTAGGGTTTAAGCTTAGTACCTTGTGATTTAGGTTTTATTTCTAGGACTTTGTGGATGATTTAACCTCTGGGTTTTGTATGGTAGATTCATGATTGACATAGGTTCCTATAGTAATTTTTGTAGGATTTTACAATTGGTTTTAGTATTTTAGTTAGGATTAACTTTAGTACTAGGTTTTAGGTGATCCTAACTTGCTAATTCAACTAGAATGATTTCTTTAGTTCCCTTAGATTAGGGTTTTGGTTCCCTTGCTCTTGGGTAATGATGAAGGCATGTGTGGGCTGCTGAGGAATGCATGAGGGAGCTTGGAATTGAAGTTTTCTCTTCCTTTAGAGTGGTTTTGTTTAGGTGTTAGGATTAGGGTTTGTAAGTAGAGCTTCTAGATAGATTCTCTTCTTTCATAAACATGGAAGGTGTTGATCACTTCCATTCTTCCCTATGATGTAAGGTCCCCTTGTGAAGGCCTCATCCCTCCTTTGGTAGGATGTGTGGCTCTTCCCAAGTTGGTAGAACCTTTGAGGGTTCCTATCTTTAATGGTGGAGTGTTTAGTGGTGACCTTTGGTCTTCACTTTGCTTCCATTATCCAAACCTTGCTCTTGTTAAATGAATCTTTCTCCCTTGCTAGAGGATGGAGTTCCTTGCTAGAAGATTGAGGATGCCAGAGGTTGCATTTCCCTGTGTTTGAAGACTGCCATTGGAGCTGAAGCTTGAAGACCAAGAAGAACAAGTTGACACTTGTGAAGAATATCCAGTTGAGATTGAAGGAAGAGCTGAAGCTTGAAGTTGGAAAACAAGTTGATACTTGTGTTTGATGTGTTAAAAGCTTGAAGGAGCAAGCTGATATTTTCTCTTGAAGAGGATAGACTTGAAAAGCAGTTGCAGACTGAGGGCTGGACTGCTGTCAGAGGAGAGCTTTGCTGTGAAGCTGTGGGAGTGGTTGATCTGCTTTCTGCTCTTGTCTGTTTGCTTTCTGTGCAACTGTATTGGTGTGACTTGTTTGATTTGTTTGATGCATTAGAATAAGTTCATATCTAGACTGATGTAAGCTAGGAGCATGATTGCACTAGAGGTTGAGTTGCTCCCTCTGCTTGTTTTTTTATTGTATGACTTTGCTTGCGGGTATTCGGTAGAGCTCTGCTCCCTTGCCTATGTGGTTTGTATGTTCTTGATGGCATATTATTGCATTTCTTCTGTATGATTGCAGTTTCTTATTGTGTTTGCTTGATAGCATGTTATTTCTTCCTTTATGATTGCAGTTATTCATATCTGGCTTAAGGTTGAGATGAGCTTGTGGAGGCTGATGTCCCACACACATTTCCTCCCTCACTTGCATTTCATGCATTTTACAGTCGTTTACTATTTACTGTTTAAGCTGATGCTTTATCTGTTTCTGTTTTTCATTGACATGATCCCCTAGGAATCTCATTTCCTTTGATAAGGAAGTGATGATTAGAGCGTTAGGTTGAAACCTATGCATGATAACTTCTAGGAGTTCCCTGTTTCAAACCTCAACTATAGGATGAATCCTTGGCATGATAACATTAGGACTTGATAGTCTCCCCGTAGTTGTCCCTTTCTCTTCTCATCTCAGAACAAATTAAAATACAGTAATAAAGGTTAACTGATGTCGTACGTTACGAGCCTTAAGCCATCTGAGAAAGGATTGTTAGAGAGTTTCTTTTCAACAGTCTGGATGTTTAGTATGGTACCCTTTGGGTGACATGCGATGCATTCACTCTCAGGTCATAGTCTCTAGTGCGATATTAGTTACAAACATCCATAAAAAACAGTTCTTTCGTAAAAGACAGAAAACAAACTTCAAACCTTTTTGCCCCGTGGGCCCATAATTCAAAGGAAGCTTTTCTAAAGAAAAGAGTGTCGTTAACTCTCAGTTCTACCGCAAACGATAACGCCTAAGTCTCCAAGGGTCGAGCTGCGTACGCCAAACTGCTGGAACTGTCTGTTAACCCTACTCGATAAAATAGATGAATCTGAATTCCCGTAATTCATATTATCCCGAACTACGTAAGCTCTGATCTCTCATACCTGTTGAGAGTATGTAGGCATAGTACTGACGTATTGGCGAGCCACCTTCCCTGCAACCCGTAGTTAGCCGAACTATGTTGACTCTGATTTCTCATTCTCTGATGAGAATACGTAGGCATAAAGCGCGACGCTTTGCCGAGTCATTTTCTTTTCTTTTCAGACCAGCCTTGATAGGTAGATAGATAAAACCAACCCGTCAGATAAACACAACAAGCGTGGATCCCATCGAGTACGATGGACGTGAGGGGTGCTAATACCTTCCCCTTGCGTAACCGACTCCCGAACCCAGGCAATGGTTACGATGACCTTGTCTTATACCTTTTTTGTCAGGTTTTTCCGATCGTTTCCTTTCCCGTTCTGAGGGATAAATAACGAAAGATGGCGACTCTTCTGTTTTGCCGGCACCTTATTTTCGCGGAAGCGACAACTGGCGACTCTGCTGGGGACTTCATAGTTTCCTGGGATCCAACGCCCCGTATGCAAGTCAGTTTGGGGATCCAACGTCCCCTGCGAGAGTCAATCCTAGCGCTTGTATGATTACTTGTTGGGTTGTGTTTATTTATCGCATTTTATTTCCAGTATGATATGATTATCTGTGCTGTTGTGGGAGGGGCATTCTGATGAGTGAGAAGCCAGACCCAGGCTTGAGTGTACTTAGCATTAGTTGTAGAAATTAGTGGGCGCGTGCTTGCTTTGCAGGCACTAGTGTCTCATGAAATCCACGCTCAGACGAGGTTCTCCCGGTTGACTTCTTTTCCGGCCCTTTGGGCCTGAGGGGTTGTTGGTTTGGAGGATTGTCGACTCTGGGGACCGATCATTTGGGATTCAGCTAAGTGAGGCCGCTTTAGGAGACGGTGATGCCACACCTTTTGGGTATCGTATCACCCCTCTTGAATGTCTGTGACGCTGATGACTGCATAGGATGCCGAACTTGTGTCAGTTTAGGTCCATACTTGTGAGCAGGGTTGGGTTTGTTGCAGGAAACCTTAACCTTCAGATTACCTGGTTTTCTTGATAGTGAATCAGTTTTGTTGGTATCAGAGGTTCTCAGCATCAGATGTATGTGTTTGTTCTTGACAGAGCAGATTTATGGTCCTGTATCAGAGGTCCTTATCTTCAGATATGTGAGTTCTTGACAGAACAAATTTATGGTCCGATACCAGGGTTTTCTTCTTATCAGAGATAGTGGTTGTTCTTGACGGAGCAGTATTGTGGTTTTGTTGACACAGAACCTTCATCTCTTCAACAGCACAGTCGTCTTGATCTCCTGCTGCATGATTGCATTTTGCATTGCTTTGTATACCCATTTTCATTTCATTAACGTGTGTCTGTGTTGCAGGTACCGTTTCCCCCGATTCAGGACTTCTTGCCTTCTATTGTGCTATTATGGGTTCTCTGAGGAAGACTGTGGCTTACAAGCTCCCCACTCCTGATGTTGTTCAGCTGACTGGTTTGATTGCTTTAGCAGATGATTTTGTGAGAGATGAATTCAGAAAGTCTTACGGTAAACTGCTCAGTTTGGTTTGTAAACCCTCTGTGTTTGAGTTGAATGGGTTGCACGCCCTGCTGCAGTTCTATGATCCTCCTTTGAGATGCTTTACTTTCCAGGAATTTATTCTCGCACCCACACTAGAGGAGTATGTTGATTTGTTAGGTGTGCCTATCAAGAGTCAGATGCCCTTTGTTCATATGGATGTTGAGCCTGACCTGGCTAGTCTAGCTCCCTCACTTCATCTGGATGCCTCCGAGTTGATCTTGTCTAGTTGGAACAAGGTTCCCGGCTTCTCCTTGCAGTTCTTAGTGGGAAAAGCTCAGCAGTGCGCCAAAGACGGATGTTGGGTCGTGTTCAACTCCATTCTCGCTCTGTGCATATATGGCATCATTCTGTTCCCCAATATGCCCGACTTTGTAGACTTCGACGCCTTTCACATCTTTGCAGCAGGGAATCCAGTCCCTACCTTGATAGGAGATGTTTACCATTCCGTCCACTACAAAAACAAGAACAGAAGGGGTAAGAACGTCTCGTGCTGCGTACCCCTACTCTATAGATGGCTTGATAGTCACCTACCCAAGAAGGGCCCCTTTGCTTCGTCTGCAGCCACAACTGAGTGGCCTGAGCGTCTGATGAGTCTGTCAATGGAGGATATTACCTGGTTTGATAGAGATAGGTTGGGTACCGAGATCATCTTCAGCTGCAGTGGGTTTCCAAACGTGCCTTTGATAGGCAGGAAGGGCTGTATAAATTATAATCCATCTCTGCTGGTCCGACAGTTTGCTTATGCTTTGAGAGCTCCGCCGAAGGATGAAGAGGTGCATGAATCTCTGTACCTCACGGGTCTGCTAGAGGGGGATATGTTATCTAAGTTTCAGCACGCCTGGAATGGTGTCAGTAAGCGGGGAAAGTCGTTGCTGAGGAAAAGTAATAGCCAAGCCTACGGTCCGTATGTGACCTGGATCAGAGCCAGGGCAGATATGATAGGGATGCCGTTTCCACCTGCCCATCCAGAAAGCCCTCCACTGATTGAAGAGCCTGCCACCGTGCCTATTCAGCAGCATAATCAGGTGTTAGCTGAGAGGGATGAGCTGAAGAAGGCAAATGAAGAACTGGAGAAAGAATTGGCTCAACTCAGAAGCGAGAGAAGCGAAGCCGTTCATTCCTTCAAGAGGCAGACAGAGCTGGTGAACCAGTTAGGGACGGACTTGACTAAGCAGATGGCCGAGCGTGAGCGCTTGGGTCGAGACTTCAAAGCTGTCAATGATGTACTGGCCACTAAGAAGCAGCACTTGGATGAAGCGTACCGGAGGATATCCAAGTTTAATCAACATTGGAAGGCCACTCTAGCCAACGGCAAAGAACGGGAGGATAAGCTGAAGCAACAAATCTCCAAGTTGAAAGCCCAGGTGAAGGCTAGTGAGAAGAGCTTTGATGAAGAAACCGCTCGCAGATATGCCGCTGAAGGCCTGCTCAACAAGGCTCTTGCTAACTTGAAGGAGCGCAAACTGACGTTTGAATCCAAGAAGCGGAAGTTAGAAGATTGTTTCGGCGAAGGAGCATGGGAAGACTCAGTTGAAGGTCTTCAATACACTATTACATAAAGGGAGTTACTCGTCAAAGGGTTGCTCACTCGGCCTGATCATCCAGAAACGAGGGATCTGTTAGAAGAGTTTCGAGCCCGTGGCCATACTTGACTGTATTTGTAATCCTTTTGTGTTGATCATTGTTGTATGCTGACCATCACCAGGCTTCTTGGTCGAGGTCATGCTATTGATTCTGCTTGTACTCAGTGACATTGTATACCGCCTTTATGGGATTTCTTTATGTATGAGATGTTATTTCCATGACTGGACTCGAACTTCTTATTATCAGCACTGGTACTCAGGCACTAGGATTGGGGGATATCTCCCTAACGCACAAACACACATTTGCATTTGCATGAAGCATTTGCATAACTTTGTCGTTTTTTTCTAACCCTTTTGTGTATACAGGTTGTTTCAGGTTATTCCAGGATTGATCAGAGGCCTATCCACCGCTATCCGACCAGAGCAAATCAAGCCAGAGTTATGGAGCAAGTACAAGCCGACGTTCAAGAACTCCGAGAAAGGATGGACCGCTTCATGGAGCTCATGCAAGTGGTCGCCAACGGCCAGGATCAGCTCAGAACATTGGTCCAGCCTCTGATTTCAAGGGTTGACAGTAATGGCGTACTCCATGGTGGGACTGTGCCAACCCCTCCACCTGTTGAAACTCCTCAGAATGGCGTCCCCGTGACCGGGGGGAATGGCACCGCCAACGACAACGTGATCGCTAACATGGGGCTCAATGGTAATACGACTGGCGTCGGTAATGGGAATTTTGAAGCTAATGTCAATGCTGGACTGGGCAACGGCAATGCGGGTGTTAGAAATCTGTATGGGCCTCAGCCGTGGTTAGAAGACCGTCAAGACGATGTGTTCTCGCAGAGAGGTGCTGAAGGTGAGCTGACTGCTGAAGCACGTCTGAGGTTTAAGGCACTCGAGGACAAGATGAGGAATTTCGAGAACCAGAACACCATGGGTGTTGATATGTCCAAGTTGGGACTGATTGCTGATTTCAAGGTGCCTCCCAAGTTCAAGGTACCCGACTTTGAAAAGTACAAGGGCACCACTTGCCCTCGCGTCCATTTGAGATCATATTACAGAAAAATGTCCGCTCACTCTGAGGACGAGAAGTTGCTGATGCACTTCTTTCAGGACAGTCTGTCCGGGCCCTCCCTGGAATGGTACATGAGTCTGGAACCTACCAGTGTTCGCACGTGGAAGGAACTTGCTGAAGCATTTGTGCACCACTACCAATATAACAGTGACTTGGCTCCGAACTGGGTCCAACTGCAGAATTTGTCGCAGAGGAACAACGAAGGGTTCAAGGAATACGCCCAGCGGTGGCGTGAATTGGCAGCTAGGGTTCAGCCACCAATGGTTGAATGAGAGCTTGTTGAAATGTTTGTAGCCACCCTCCCAGGGGTTTATTACGAGAAATTAGTCAGCAGTATGTCTGGAAGCTTCTCAGATCTCATTATCATGGGTGAGCACGTTGAAAATGGGATCAAACTGGGGAAAATTCAAGGTGATCTGTCCTCATCTGGAGGAGGAAAGAAACCTTATGGTGGCAAAAGGAAGGAAGGAGAGACGAGAGCCGTGTCCAACGCTCGAAGGAAAGGCAAAGGCCAGCACCAGCAGGTGGCCAGCATAACTATCCCGGCAGTCCAACAGCCACAGCAGCAGCAGCAGCAACAGCAGCCGAATCAACAAGGGTACAGAAAGTATCAAAACAGGGCACCTCTGTCAAGTCGTCACCTCGAGACGCCACCCATGTCTTATGCTCAGCTGTTACAGACTCTGCTCCAATTACAGCTGATCTAGAAGAGAACCCTGGCTCCCTTGACAGGGGAACCTCCGCCAGGTTATGACGCGAATGCAACTTGCGAATTTCACTCAGGGGCACCAGGCCACACGATAGAAAATTGCAAAGCCTTCAAGCACAAGGTGCAGGATATGGTGGACGCTAAGATCATCAATTTCTCAGATAATGTGCCAAATGTCACGAAGAACCCTATGCCGAATCATAGGGGAGGTGGAGTGAATGCCATTATTGAAGACGAGAGCTTAGATTCGTTGACTGATGTCAAGGATCTGAAGACACCGCTTAGCTTCGTTAAAGCCAAGCTGATGAAAAGAGGTTTCTTCCCGGGCTGCGGGGAACTGTGTATGGGCTGTGCGACTAGTCCTGATGGATGCGAACAGTTGATAGAGGGGATCCAGAGTCTGATGACCGAAGGGATCTTACAGTTTAGCCGAAGGGCCGAAAGCGGATCGGGAGAGGTAATGTTGAAGCAAGATGATGAGGTTGCCACCATCACCATCCCTCGTCGGACGATAACTATTTCTGCACCCAGACCGCCCACGATTACCATCACCAAAGCTGGGTCGATACCCTTTGAAAGCACCAATGTTGTCCCGTGGCACTATGGGGTAGACGTCTACTGCAACGGACAGAAGTTAGAGCTGGAACCATCAGGGTCGTGTGTGGATAACCTGGCGAGCATTGGCGGAATCACTCGTAGCGGAAGAGTGTTCGCTCCACCTGAGATCGTGGCGGACAAAGCGGACAAAGTGGATGTAGTTGATAAAGGGAAGAGTAAAGTCGTTGAAGAGACCCCTCGGGGGGTAGAGAAAGACTTACTTGTTAAAGACGCCGAAGAGTTTATGAGACTGAATAAGAAGAGCGACTCCAAGATCGTGGATCATCTCCATCAAACACCCTCGAAAATTTCCATCCTGAATTTGTTGCTGTGTTCTGAGGCGCATCGCAACGCGCTGTTGAAAGTGTTGAATGCCACGTACATACCGCAGGAAATATCGGTCAACCAGTTGGAAGGGGTCATAGCCCACGTGAATGCTGGAAATGGGTTAGGGTTCACTGACCTGGAGCTGACGCCGAAGGGGAGGAACCACAATAGCGCCCTGCACATCTCGATAGAGTGTAGGGGAATGATTATGTCTCACGTGTTGGTGGACACAGGGTCATCACTCAATGTTCTTCCGAAGAAAGCATTGATGAAGTTAGATACCCGAGGATTGATTTACACACCCAGTGACCTGGTGGCGAAGGCGTTCGATGGAATCAAACGTCATGTTTTCAGGGAGGTGACCCTACCAATCCAAGTTGGGCCGGAAACTTTCGACGCAGTCTTCTACATTATGGACATCATGCCTGCCTACAGCTGTCTCTTAGGCCGGCCATGGATCCATTCGGCTGGCGCCGTGACCTCCACGTTGCACCAGAAACTCAAGTATGCTGTCGGAGGTAGCATCGTGACTGTATGTGGCGAGGAAGACATAATGGTGAGCCATTTGTCGTCCTTCAAGTATGTTGAGATGGATGGGGAAATCCACGAAACCCTATGTCAGGCGTTCGAAGCTGTTAAAGTCAAGAGCGTAGCTCCTGCAATCACTGAGAAACTAGAGATGACTCTCTCTTCCTTCAAGGAAGCCCAGGCCGTTGTTCAAGCTGGATTTACCCCAGGCTGGGGGCAAGTTCTAGAGATACCTAACAAGCAAGACAAGTTTGGGTTGGGATATTCTCCTGCGGCTGAGGCCTCCTCTTATAGCAGTGCGTCGCGAGGTAAAGGGCCGATCCAGTTTACCAGTGGCGGGGTGATATTTGAGAGTGTCAACGCAGTGTCTGAAGACGGCGAAGACAGTGACTGCGACCTAGACTCTTGGATCCAGCCAAGCAAGCCAGGCGAGAGCCTCAACAACTGGTCCATCAGGGACACCATCCAAGTGACAGGCAAAGAGTAATGATTTACTTTCTCCAATCGTTGTACAACCCTATGTCCTACCCAGGGCATAGTGGTTTTATTTTCAGGGCCTTGTTTGATTATGTACATGCATTTTATCAATAAATCAAAAGGCGTTTCTTCGTATTCAAATGTTGTGATCTCTGTTATTCCTGTTTTATATTTGTTTTGAAAAACAATAAAATGGCAATGGGGTTTGTGCTAACCTGCATATCCTTGTCTTAAGCTTAACCCTTGTTATTGCAGGATCCACATAGCAGATGACATCGACTCTGGACCTTCTACGACTCACTTCAACTTTGATTGCCCGATCTATCAAGCCGAGGAAGAGATTGATGAAGATGCAGACCTTCCCGAAGAGTTGGCCCGCTTGTTGAAACAAGAAGAGAAAGTTATTCTGCCTCACGAGGAAGAGATTGAGATTGTGAATCTGGGTTCTGAAGAACTGGTCAGGAATGTCAGGATAGGAGCCGCATTGCAGAGTGATGTCAAGCAGAGATTGGTCGAGATGCTAAGAGAGTATAGTGACGTCTTTGCTTGGTCATACGAAGATATGCCCGGACTTGATACCGACATCGTGGTCCATCACTTGCCGCTGCAAGAAGATTGTCCCCCCGTCAAGCAGAAGCTTAGGAGGACACGACCAGATATGGCCGTTAAGATCAAAGAAGAAGTGCAAAAACAGCTTGATGCTGGCTTCTTAGCGGTCACTACTTACCCTCCGTGGGTCGCCAACATAGTGCCTGTACCGAAGAAGGACGGTAAGGTATGAATGTGCGTCGATTATCGGGATTTGAATAGGGCGAGCCCTAAAGATGATTTCCCGCTCCCTCATATTAATGTGTTGGTCGACAATACAGCTCAGTTCTCCGTATTTTCGTTCATGGATGGCTTCTCCGGCTACAATCAGATCAAGATGGCGCCGGAAGACATGGAGAAAACTACGTTTATCACACCCTGGGGAACATTTTGCTACAAGGTAATGCCTTTCGGTCTGAAGAATGCAGGGGCCACTTACCAGCGAGCAATGGTCACTTTGTTTCATGACATGATTCACCATGAGATTGAAGTCTATGTTGATGACATGATTGCGAAGTCCCAAACAGAGGAGGGACATCTGGTCAATTTGCTTAAGCTTTTTGAGAGGCTTAGGAAATTCAGGTTGAGGCTGAATCCTAACAAGTGTACTTTCGGAGTACGGTCTGGAAAACTACTGGGGTTTATCGTGAGTGAAAGAGGCATTGAGGTTGATCCTGCGAAGATAAAAGTGATACAAGAAATGCCAGCGCCAAAAACCGAAAAAGAAGTTCGTGGTTTCCTGGGCAGAATAAACTACATTGCAAGGTTTATCTCTCAGCTCACGGCCACGTGTGAACCGATGTTCAAACTGTTAAAGAAAGATCAGGCGATTATCTGGAACGAGGATTGCCAAAAGGCATTTGATAAGATAAAACAGTATCTACAGGAACCTCTAATCTTGATACCCCCAGTGGCCGGAAGACCCTTAATCATGTACTTGACAGTTCTTGAGAATAGTATGGGGTGTGTTCTCGGTCAGCACGACGAGACGGGCAGAAAGGAGCATGCCATTTACTATTTGAGTAAAAAGTTCACAGACTGTGAATCTCGCTACTCGATGCTGGGGAAAACGTGTTGTGCACTAGCCTGGGCTACCAAACATTTACGACAGTACATGCTCAATCACACGACCATGCTAATTTCGAAGATGGATCCGATCAAGTACGTCTTCGAGAAACAAGCGCTTTCGGGCAGGATTGCCAGATGGCAGATGGTGTTGACGGAATATGACATTCAGTACGTTTCCCAGAAGGCCATCAAGGGAAGCGTGTTGTCTGAATACCTCGCCGAACAGCCGATCGAGGATTACCAGCCGATGAAATTTGAGTTCCCTGATGAGGATATCATGTTTCTCAAAGCGAAAGATTACGATGAACCGCTGCCCGGCGAGGGTCCAGATAGGAAATCCCAATGGAAATTGATATTTGACGGGGCGGTTAATTCTTATGGAAGTGGTATCGGGGCGATCATCACGACTCCCCATGGATCCCACATCCCGTTTACTGCGAGACTGACGTTTCCGGTCACCAATAATGAAGCGGAGTACGAAGCATGCATCATGGGTCTAGAAGAAGCAATTGATTTGAGAATCAAGAACCTAGATGTGTATGGTGACTCGGCACTTGTGATTAACCAGATTAAAGGGGAGTGGGAGACTCGTCAATCAAATTTGGTGCCGTACATGAACTACGCCAGAAGGCTGCTTCCGTTCTTTGATCGAGTGGAACTCCATCACGTGCCCAGAGCAGAAAACCAGATGGCTGATGCCCTAGCCACGTTGGCTTCGATGTGTAAAGTCAATTTTTGGAATGAAGCTCCAAGAATTGTCCTTTCTCGTCTTGATAGACCTGCATTCGTCTTTGCAATCGAGGAAGCCTCCGATGGCAAGCCATGGTTCCATGATATCCATACCTTCCTTATGACTAAGGAGTATCCTGCGGGAGCGTCAACCCAGGATAAGAAGACTCTGAGGAGGCTGTCTGGAAATTTTTTATCTCAATCCTGATGGAGTTTTGTATAAAAGAAACCACGACCTCATGGTACTCAGAAGTGTAGATGAGAAAGAAGCGAGTATGCTCATGGAAGAAGTCCATGAAGGCACATTTGGTACGCACGCCGGCGGACATGCTATGACGAGAAAGATCCTGAGAGCAGGATACTACTGGCGGACGATGGAATCGGATTGCTTTAAATTCGCGAAGTGATGTCATAAATGCCAGATCTATGCTGATAAGATTCATGTGCCGCCGTGCCCGTTAAATGTCATGTCCTCCCCGTGGCCGTTCTCCATGTGGGGAATCGACATGATAGGCAAGATCGAGCCCACTGCGTCTAACGGTCATCGCTTCATTCTAGTAGCCATCGACTACTTCACCATGTGGGTGGAGGCAGCCTCGTATGCCAATGTGACCAAGCAGGTGGTGGCTAAATTCATAAAGAGGGTCATCATCTGTCGTTACGGAATTCCCGAGCGGATCATTACTGATAATGGTTCGAATTTGAATAACAAGATGATGAAGGAGCTGTGCCAGAGTTTCAAGATTGAACACCACACCTCATTTCCTTACCGGCCGAAGATGAATGGCGCCGTGGAAGCGGCCAATAAGAACATCAAGAAGATTGTACAGAAGATGGTTGTGACCTATAAGGATTGGCACGAGATGTTGCCATTTGCACTGCACGGTTATCGAACAACGGTACGTACATCAGCTGGGGCAACTCCTTTCTCACTGGTGTACGGTATGGAAGCTGTCCTACCGTTAGAAGTTGAGATTCCTTCTTTACGAGTTTTGGTCGACGTGAAACTCGATGAAAGCCTTTTGGTCATTTCCTGAACAATATGGTCTTAGATCCCCACTTTCTTAGGATTGGCTTCGACGGCGAGACCCAAATACTTGAAGGGGCAGGAACATAATTTACAATGTAAAAAATCCTCATCCAACTCCAGAAACTATTTCCCCACATTAACCCTAAAAATACTACTCTTAGAAAAATTCACCTCAATCCCTGAGGCAAGCTCAAAGCTCATAAGTATTATTGTAATAGTTAATAGATTGTCCATCGACGGGACCCCCGTAATAATTGTGTCATTAGCAAACTAAATTTGGGACACCTCTAAACCATTCTAACGAACTTTAAATCCTAAATAAATCTAACCCAAATGGACCTCATAGTAGAGGCGAGGAATACCCCCACCACTAGCAGGAAAAAGAACAACACCAAAGGGTAATCTTCCTTAAGATCCTTTTGATTACTTATCTCCTTAGTGGGGCATCCATTAACTAAAATAGAAAGGCTCTTCGAGAACACACATGCTTTGGTCCACGCCTTCCGCCTCACATCAAACCCAAACCTAACCGACATACACTCCAAAAAAGACCAACAAAAATAGTCGTAGACATTTCAAAGTCCACGTTAAACACTAAGCATTCTCTTTTGGCCACTCTAGTCAAATCCACAACCTTATTTTGAGTCATCATATAATCAACCAACAACCTTCCTTTGATGAATGTCTTCTGCTTTAGGGATATAAGTGAATCCATAACCTTTGCCAATCTAGATGCCATAACTTTAGCCACTAACTTATTAAGGGATCCAAGAATAGAAATGGGTATGAAATCTCCTAACTCTAAGTGGAGTCCACCTTAGGGATAAGCATGACGAAGAAGGATGTCAAACTCTTAGGGAGAAAGGTGTTATCATAAAACTGGTCAAACATAGCATGAACCTCCAACTTCAAGACATCCCAAAAAAATTTATAAAAGGAGAAACTACACCCAAATGAACTTGGACTTTTACACCCATCTATTCACACAACCAATGCATTTATCTCAATAAGAACAAATCTCGAAGAAAGCCACCCAATCTCTAAAAGTGAGAGATGTAGAATAAAAACCCCAAATAGGTAAGGCCTACCTCCACCCTATTTCCCGAGTTAGAGAAACACTTTTTAAAAACCTTACAAACCTCATTTTTCACCTCGACCACCTTCTCCACTAAATGTTCTCTAACTTGGAGAGCAATAAAACTATTTTTCAGGTCCTCAGCTTCAAACAAGTGTGAAAATAGCATTGATTAACATCTCTGTCTTTTAAATAATAAGATATAAAGTTCTGGAACAACCGAGCATCCTGAAAACACACGAGCTTATCAATGTCCTAAAATACACTCAACCTGTTAACCAACTCCCCCGGCGAAAGGACAGGCTCTTCCGCCTTTAAATCCTACAACTCCAAATTCTTATTACACCTCTTAATCCTATAATACATGTTACCAAATACCTTATTATTCCACACTTGAAGAACTAACTTGAGGGCCTTTAACTTATCTCGGAGGATACATGTAATGCCCAGTTTAATTATTTGAGTTTCTGATGTATTTTATTTTTCGGCTTGCTTGCGTGGATTTTGTGGAGGGAATTGAGATCCATAATATTGGAAAAATATGTTTAATAATAATAATAATGACATGATGATTAATAGAGTTGTTGCTATTATTATTATTATTATTATTATTATTATTATTATTGTTTAAACATATTATTGGAAAACTAATTTTTATGCTGTGTGTGGGAGTGGATCAGTAGGATCGAATTGCACGATGTGTGCTAGACGTGTGTGTGATGTGTGATATATGTATGTACGATGCATGATGAGATATGGTCAGGGGACCGTGTATTCTATTTGTGTGTGTGATTGTTGTTGTGTGCGTGCATTGGGGTTATGCATGGCATGTTGTGTTGTGTGCTCCTTTGTGAGGGTTGGTGGCCCAGTGTCCATCGGTGATATGTGCTCCCTGTTGCACCCCAAAATTTGCCTAACATTTCTTTACCTAGCTTGTGTTTCGTTTCATTTAACATAATATTACCATAAGCATCGCATTGACATGTATGCAGGGGGTCAAGGGCTATCATAGAGTAAAAAGCTAATCAAGAGATTTTATTCAAGCATCAGAGGTTCTGGCGTTTATTTTGCCCAACAGTTGAGCGGCCGATTTCATTTTGTTTGCAGGCATTTTCTCTACAGGAAGCAGCATTCAGGAGTATCCTAAGCATTTTCATGATCATGATATTCAACAACAAGTTTCAGAAGCTTAACAGGGCTCTGAACGGTTGAGAACGGGTAAACCTGCAGATTTCCCACCAAAAGGCGCCAAATTCAAATTTTTTAATGTGTTAATCGGTTAACACATATGGTTAACCGATTAACCATTGGAAAATAGTCCAGATTTGCAAGTTTTAACAGTGTTAATTGATTAACCTATATGGTTAACCGATTAACCAAAGCAGACTTTGCCTTGCACGTGAGATTTCAAGTAATTTCCATTTGGAGTCCAATTTTGATCATTTGAAAGGTTCCATTTTGCATTCTAGAAGGATCTAGAGCCTTCTCAAGTTGGTTATTTCAGTTTCCCGCCAAAACCCCATACCACATTCCAATCCTATTTTTCCAATCCAAATTCCAAGCCTTGCTTTGGATCCGAACCAAGAGTATATTTAAATGATTTACTCCAAACCTCACAAGCTAATCTTCATAATTCCCTTTCATCTTCATAATTCTCTCTCAATTTTCTCTCAATTTTCCAATCTCAAAAACCTCACTCAAAGCTCTTCTCCTTGAGATCATTGATTCTTCATTGGAATCATTGATTTCCAAGAGCTAAACCTCCATTAATTCACTCCATTAATTCCATTTCATCATCCAATTTTTGTGCACAAGCAAATCTAAATTTTGAAGTGTTCTTGGAAGTGATTATTTGGCTTATTTTGAGTTGTTCTTGGTGGATCTTCATTGCTACTACAAGAATTGGTGTAGATCTTGAAGTTTTCTGGGTTTCTTTGCTTGGATCTTCTCAATTACAGTTAGATCAACAATTACCAAATCAATTCTCCAATTCGTAGGTCGGAATTCTGATCCGATTTAATTTCCGAACTTACTTGCATGTTCATAATGTTGATCTTCACATTTGATTGAATTGTGGTTGATTTGATCTTCTTGATCCATGATCATGTTGCTTTACCATGTTTACATGCTAATCATATCACTGTTTGCTGAGGTAATTTCGTGCATAATTGATTATGTGAGCATCAGTATGTTTGGAGATGTAATAAGCTGTTGAAAAGTGATTTTGTTGCTGTTTTTCTGCTTCTGGTGCAGTGTTAATCGGTTAACCTATATGGTTAATTGACTAACCAACTCAAATATTCAAATTTTTCAACGTTTTTAAGTGGTTAACCGATTAACCTATGGTGTTAATCGATTAACACTGTGCTGGCAGGCCTGTTTTGTTGTTTTTATGCTTATTCTCGTGTCGTTTCACTTCGAATCTTCATAGATCAATATGGTGCATTAAGAGTGAAATGTTTTAGATGTTTGCCACTGTTCTTTATTGTTTAATCATGATTCCATCAACACGCATTTTCATTTCCCACTCGGATGCATACTTTCGTAGTTACGGTTCAAAGTGATACGCGATGTTTATTTGCTAATTGATACCTCTATTCGATGATTTTAGTGTGATTACTTGGTGATGATTTTTGGCTTGATTTTTTTGGGTGTAGCTAGCATAGATATGCATGTTCCTCTAGTAATTTTCTCACATTTTTGTGAAGAAGTTTAGGGCTAGTTTTAAGTTGAAACTTTAGGTGCTCTAGTTTTAGGGTTTAAGCTTAGTACCTTGTGATTTAGGTTTTATTTCTAGGACTTTGTGGATGATTTAACCTCTGGGTTTTGTATGGTAGATTCATGATTGACATAGGTTCCCATAGTAATTTTTGTAGGATTTTACAATTGGTTTTAGTATTTTAGTTAGGATTAACTTTAGTACTAGGTTTTAGGTGATCCTAACTTGCTAATTCAACTAGAATGATTTCTTTAGTTCCCTTATATTAGGGTTTTGGTTCCCTTGCTCTTGGGTAATGATGAAGGCATGTGTGGGATGCTTAGGAATGCATGAGGGAGCTTGGAATTGAAGTTTTCTCTTCCTTTAGAGTGGTTTTGTTTAGGTGTTAGGATTAGGGTTTGTAAGTAGAGCTTCTAGATAGATTCTCTTCTTTCATAAACATGGAAGGTGTTGATCACTTCCATTCTTCCCTATGATGTAAGGTCCCCTTGTGAAGGCCTCATCCCTCCTTTGGTAGGATGTGTGGCTCTTCCCAAGTTGGTAGAACCTTTGAGGGTTCCTATCTTTGATGGTGAAGTGTTTAGTGGTGACCTTTGGTCTTCACTTTGCTTTCCATTATCCAAACCTTGCTCTTGTTAAATGAATCTTTCTCCCTTGCTAGAGGATGGAGTTCCTTGCTAGAAGATTGAGGATGCCAGAGGTTGCATTTCCCTGTGTTTGAAGACTGCCATTGGAGCTGAAGCTTGAAGACCAAGAAGAACAAGTTGACACTTGTGAAGAATATCCAGTTGAGATTGAAGGAAGAGCTGAAGCTTGAAGTTGGAAAACAAGTTGATACTTGTGTTTGATGTGTTAAAAGCTTGAAGGAGCAAGCTGATATTTTCTCTTGAAGAGGATAGACTTGAAAAGCAGTTGCAGATTGAGGACTGAACTGCTGTCAGAGGAGAGCTTTGCTGTGAAGCTGTGGGAGTGGTTGATCTGCTTTCTTCTCTTGTCTGTTTGCTTTCTGTGCAACTGTATTGGTGTGACTTGTTTGATTTGCTTGATGCATTAGAATAAGTTCATATCTAGACTGATGTAAGCTAGGAGCATGATTGCACTAGAGGTTGAGTTGCTCCCTCTGCTTGTATTGTTACTGTATGGCTTTGCTTGCGGGTATTCGGTAGAGCTCTGCTCCCTTGCCTATGTGGTTTGTATGTGCTTGATGGCATATTATTGCATTTCTTCTGTATGATTGCAATTTCTTATTGTGTTTGCTTGATAGCATGTTATTTCTTCCTGTATGATTGCAGTTATTCATATCTGGCTTGAGGTTGAGATGAGCTTGTGGAGGCTGATGTCCCATACACATTTCCTCCCTCACTTGCATTGCATGCATTTTACAGTCGTTTACTATTTACTGTTTAAGCTGATGCTTTATCTATTTCTGTTTTTCATTGACATGATTCCCTAGGAATCTCATTTCCTTTGATAAGGAAGTGATGATTAGAGCGTTAGGTTGAAACCTATGCATGATAACTTCTAGGAGTTCCCTGTTTCACACCTCAACCATAGGATGAATCCTTGGCATGATAACATTAGGACTTGATAGTCTCCCCGTAGTTGTCCCTTTCTCTTCTCATCTCAGAACAAATTAAAATACAGTAATAAAGGTTAACTGATGTCGTACGTTACGAGCCTTAAGCCATCTGAGAAAGGATTGTTGGAGAGTTTCTTTTCAACAGTCTGGATGTTTAGTATGGTACCCTTTGGGTGACATGCGACGCATTCACTCTCAGGTCATAGTCTCTAGTGCGATATTAGTTGCAAACATCCATAAAAAACAGTTCTTTCGTAAAAGACAGAAAACAAACTTCAAACCTTTTTGCCCCGTGGGCCCATAATTCAAAGGAAGCTTTTCTGAAGAAAAGAGTGTCGTTAACTCTCAGTTCTACCGCAAACGGTAACGCCTAAGTCTCCAAGGGTCGAGCTGCGTACGCCAAACTGCTAGAACTGTCTGTTAACCCTACTCGATAAAACAGATGAATCTGAATTCCCGTAATTCGTATTATCCCGAACTACGTAAGCTCTGATCTCTCATACATGTTAAGAGTACGTAGGCACAGTACTGACGTATTGGCGAGCCACCTTCCCCGCAACCCGTAGTTAGCCGAACTACGTTGACTCTGATTTCTCATTCTCTGATGAGAATACGTAGGCATAAAGCGCGACGCTTTGCCGAGTCATTTTCTTTTCTTTTCAGACCAACCTTGATAGGTAGATAGATAAAACCAACCCGTCAGATAAACACAACAAGCATGGATCCCATCGAGTACGATGGACGTGAGGGGTGCTAATACCTTCCCCTTGCGTAACCGACTCCCGAACCCAGACAATGGTTGCGATGACCTTGTCTTATACCTTTTTCGTCAGGTTTTTCCGATCGTTTCCTTTCCCGTTCTGAGGGATAAATAACGAAAGGCGGCGACTCTTCTGTTTTGCCGGCACCTTATTTTCACGGAAGCGACACTCCCTATGAGGAGGGTTGATGGCCCAGTGTCCATCGGTGATATGTGCTCCCTGTGAGGAGGGTTGATGGCCCAGTGTCCATCGGTGATGTGCTCCCTGTGAGGAGGGTTGATGGCCCAGTGTCCATCGGTGATGTGTGCTCCTTTGTGGAGGGTTGATGGCCCGGTGTCCATCGTTGTTATGAGTCGGTACCGCATATCATTTGTGTGAGTGGCATGTGTTGCATTATTGTGTGTAGTGATTGTCGATGGTGGGATAGTATGTCCGGATGTGTTGTATATGAAATGATATTTTATATGTCTCTACCTTTATTTCATGTACATTTATACCGTTAATATTTGACTGTGAATTCTCACCCCTTTGTTGTTGTTGTGGTCTGTGCTTCCTCGGAAGTACAGACAATCCAGGTGTTTAGCTAGCTTGGATTGTGGCAAGTCGTAGGAATGCTATGATACGTAACACCGGGGCTTTTTGGGAGTTTATTGTTTATTGATGATTTTGTGTGCCCCGATGGCGTATCATGTTTTGTTGAACCCGTTGTGGTGGATGTATTTTTCATATTTTGGCGGTGGCCGTACATGATGATTGTGACATTTATATATATGATGTGAATCTATGTATATAATTCCGGTGTTTAATTATCGAAAATCATTAATGAAGATGTTTTCTTGATGTGTATTTTCGGTGACATCCCATTGTGTATGTGAATACTATGATATTCGTTTATTTTATTGCAATTATTTGTGTTTTTGGGAATGGGGTGTTACAAGTTGGTATCAGAGCAGGTCGGTCCGTCCGGCCAGTGTAGTGTTTTGAATCGGTCGATAGGATAGAGCTTGTCTGTTTTCCGTTAACCTGTTGTTGTTGTTGTTGTTGTTGAGCAGTATGGCGGGGAGGAATGATGTTGCGTTGGATGCAGCTATGCAAGCTATGGCACAGGTGGTTGCCAACCAGAATCTGGCTGCGGGTGCACAGTTCCGAGACTTGACGCAGTTCCAGAGTAATAAGCCACCAAAGTTTGAAGGTGGGATTTTGGATCCAGAAGCTGCACAGAAATGGCTGAAGGCAATAGAGAAGATCTTCAGGACAATGGGGTGCAGTGACGAGCATAAAGTGAGATTCGGTACTCACATGTTAGAGGTTGAAGCCGAAGCTTGGTGGGACAATTGTCGTCAGAGGATGGAGGCTTCGGGGACTCCGATTACTTGGGAGGTGGTTCGAGTTGGGTTTCTGGAAAAGTATTTTTTGGAAGATATCAGAAGTTCCAAAGAGGTTGAATTTCTAGAGCTGAAGCAGGGCAATATGTCGGTGGCCGAGTATGCGGCTAGATTTGAAGAGCTGGCTCAGTATTGTCCCCATTACAATACCGACGAGGCAATGACTTCTAAGTGTCTGAAGTTCGAGAATGAGTTGCGACCAGAGATCAAGATGGGGATAGCTTGTCAGAAGATAAGAAGTTATCCTGGGTTGGTGAGTAGAAGCCGCATTTATGATAATGACAACTGGGCAAGGATTGCACACTACAAGGCGGTGAATGACCGTAAGGGTAAGCAAACATTCAGTGGTACTCCTTACAGTGTTCCGACTGATAAGGGGAAGTCTAAGGGTGTTGTTGATAGGAAGCCCAGAGAGGGAAGGGCATTTTTTGGTACGAAGTGTTTCCGGTGCGGTGACATGGGTCACCGTGCCAACGATTGTCCGCATGAAGCGAAGAAGTGCTTTAAGTGTGGGAAGACATGCCATGTAATGGTGGAATGTAAGACTAATATGCCTACTTGCTATAACTGCAGTGAGAAAGGCCACATTAGTACTCATTGTGAGAAGCCGAGGAGGGCTCAAGCGCCTCAGGTCAGCGGTAAAGTGTTTGCTGTTGTGGGGACTCAGTCGGCGGACGAGGAGCGTTCGATTAAAGGTACATGTTTTATCAATGATGTTCCTTTGACTGCTATGATTGACACAGGTGTGACCCACTCGTTTATCTCTGTTGATTGTGTGAAGAGGTTAGGTTTGGTGCCATCTACTCTTGAGCGGCGAATGACTATTGAAATGCCCTCGATTGGTTCAGTGACTACTTCGTTAGTGTGTTTGAAGTGTCCACTGACTATTTTTGGCCGAGACTTCGGTGTGGATTTGATTTGCTTGCCACTTGGTGGTTTAGATGTTATTCTGGGTATGAACTGGTTGGAGTTCAATCGAGTGTACATCGATTATTTTCGGAAGGTGTTATTGTTTTTGACTCCAGAAGAGGAAGTGTTGGCAGATTCCTTATCTAGTAAGGAATTGAGAATTTTGTTGGAAGATGAAGCTAAGGAGTTTGCTTTGTTTGCATCGTTGTCGGTTGACAGCAAGGCGTTGTTGGATGAGTTATCTGTGGTGAATGAGTTTCCGGAGGCGTTCCCTGATAATATTACAGAGTTGCCTCCGAAGCGAGAAGTTGAGTTTAGCATTGACCTTGTTCCTGGTACGAGGCCTATCTCTATGGCACCGTACAGGATGTCGGCAATGGAATTGGCTGAGTTGAAATATCAGATTGGGGAGTTATTGGATAGGAAGTTTATCAGGCCAAGTGTGTCGCCATGGGGAGCTCCAGTGTTGTTGGTGAAGAAGAAGGATGGTAGCATGCGGTTGTGCATCGATTACCGGCAGTTGAATAAAGTGACCATCAAGAACAACTATCCTCTTCCAAGGATTGATGATTTGATGGATCAGTTGGTGGGAGCTCGTGTGTTCAGTAAGATCGATTTGAGGTCGGGTTATCATCAGATCAGAGTGAGAGAAGGTGATATTTAGAAGACGACGTTTAGGACTCGATATGGACATTATGGGTATGCAGTGATGCCTTTCGGAGTGTGTAATGCGCCGAGAGTGTTCATGGAGTATATGAACCGTATCTTCCACTCTTATTTGGATCAGTTTATTGTCGTGTTCATTGATTATATACTGATTTATTCTAAGTTTGAGGAAGAGCATGCAGAACATTTGAGGATTGCTTTGCAAGTGTTGAAAGATAACAAGTTGTTTGCTAAGTTATCGAAGTGTGAGTTCTGGTTGAAGACGGTGAGTTTCTTGGGGCATGTTATTTCTGGTGATGGTGTTTCGGTAGATCCATCTAAGGTGAGTGCGGTGTTACAGTGGGAACCTCCAAAGACGGTAGCAGAGGTTAGGAGCTTTTTGGGTTTGGCTGGTTACTACCGAAGATTTATTGAAGGTTTTTCCAGATTGGTGTTGCCATTGACTCAGTTGACGAGGAAAGATCAAGTGTTTGTGTGGGACGCTGCTTGTGAAGAGAGTTTTGAAGAACTGAAAAAGAGAGATTGACTTCGGCGCCGGTGTTGGTGTTACCGAATCCGAGTGAGCCTTTTATGGTGTATTGTGATGCGTCTAAGATGGGATTAGGCGGAGTTCTTATGCAGAATGGAAAAGTGGTAGCTTATGCTTCGCGGAAATTGAGGGTGCATGAGCGGAATTATCTCACTCATGATCTTGAATTGGCTGCGGTGGTTTTTGTGTTGAAGATCTGGAGACATTATTTGTATGGTTCGAGGTTTGAGGTGTTCAGTGATCACAAGAGTTTGAGGTATCTGTTTGATCAGAAAGAGTTGAATATGAGGCAGAGAAGATGGTTGGAATTCTTAAAAGATTATGATTTCAGTTTGAGTTATCACCCAGGGAAAGAGAATGTCGTTGCAGATGCGTTGAGTAGGAAGACAATTCATATGTCAGCTTTGATGGTGAAAGAGATGGAGCTTATTGAGCAGTTTCGAGATTTGAGCATGGTTTGTGAATTTACGACAGGTGGCGTGATGTTGTGTAAATTGCAAGTGAAGAATGATTTCTTGGATATGATTAGAGAACAGCAGAAGTTGGATGTGAAACTTGTGGATTTGATGCGAGGGGACGAAGGTGACTTCAGTAGTGATTTCAAGATGGATAGTGCTGGTGTGTTGAGGTTTCGAGGCCGAATTTGTGTGCCGGATAATGACGAGCTTAAGAAGTCGATTTTGGACGAAGGACATTGTAGTAGCCTGAGTGTTCATCCAGGAGCTACGAAGATGTATCAGGATTTGAAGAAGTTGTTTTGGTGGTCGGGTATGAAAAAGGATATTGCTCATTATGTTTGTGCTTATTTGGTATGTCAGAAATCGAAAGTGGAGCATCAGAGACCTTCTGGGATGATGCAACCATTAGAGATTCCGGTTTGGAAGTGGGATTGTATCGCCATGGATTTTGTTACGGGATTGCCAAATACGGCGAGAGGATTTGATGCGATTTGGGTGATTGTGGATCGGCTTACTAAGTCTGCACACTTTGTGCCGATTAGTATTAGCTTTCTGTTGGAGAAGTTGGCAGAGATCTATATTCGAGTGATTGTGAAACTGCACGGTGTGCCGTTGAGTATTGTGTCAGATAGAGATCCGAGGTTCACTTCTGTATTTTGGAAGAGTTTGCAGGAAGCTTTGGGTACTGAGTTGAAGCTGAGTTCAACCTATCATCCGCAGACTGATGGTCAGTCGGAGAGGACTATTCAGACTTTAGAGGATTTGTTGCGGGCGTGCGTGTTGGAAAGAGGTGGTACGTGGGATACTCATTTGCCATTGGTGGAGTTCACGTACAACAACAGTTACCATTCTAGTATCGGAATGGCACCGTTCGAGACTCTTTATGGTCGGAGGTGCAGGACTCCTTTGTGTTGGTATGAGTCGGGTGAGAGTGTTGTGTTGGGACCAGAGTTGGTGCAGCAGACTACTGAGACAGTGCAGATGATCCGTTAGAAGATGAAAGCATCTCAGGATCGGCAGAAGAGTTATTATGACAACCGAAGGAAAGAGTTGGAATTCAGTGAGGGTGACCATGTATTTTTGAGGGTTAACCCAGTGACTGGTGTTGGATGTGCATTGAAGTCCAAGAAGTTGGATCCGAAGTTTATCAGGCCGTATCAGATTTTGCAGAGGATTGGCGCTGTGGCGTATAGGGTGGCGTTGCCGCCGGAGCTTTCGAACTTGCATGACATGTTTCATGTGTCGCAACTTCGGAAGTATGTACCCGATCTGTCTCATGTGATTCAGAGGGATGAAGTCCAAGTTAGAGAGAATCTAACTGTGGAGACGTTGCCGTTGAGGATCGAGGATCGCAAGATGAAGCGACTCCGAAGGAAGAGATACCTTTGGTGAGAGTGGCTTGGGGAGGTGCTGCAGGAGGCAGTGTGACCTGGGAATTGGAAAGCAGGATGCGAGAGGCGTATCCGGAATTGTTTCCATCAGGTATTTTTGAGGACGAAAATAATTAAAGTGGGGGAGAGTTGTAACTCCCAGTTTAATTATTTGAGTTTCTGATGTATTTTATTTTTCGGCTTGCTTGCGTGGATTTTGTGGAGGGAATTGAGATCCATAATATTGGAAAAATATGTTTAATAATAATAATAATTATATGATGATTAATAGCGTTGTTGCTATTATTATTATTATTATTATTGTTTAAACATATTATTGGAAAATTAATTTTTGGATTAAAAGAAAATGTAGTATTATTATTATTTGGAATAAAATGGAATAATAAGAGATAATATTTGGAATTAGGGGTAAGTTGGGAATTGAGAAAGGAGAAAGAGGAAGCTCACGATAGAAGTGGAAGAAGAACACGCATGAGAGCAAGAACACAGTGAAGGAGAAGAAGAGCAAGTCTGAAGCTTGAGCAAGAGGTGGGCAATTGAAGGTGTGGATTGCAGATTCATCATCAGGACTGCAATTGAGGTAAGGGGGGGGGGGGGAACTAACGGTTAAATTTCGGTATGCATGAGTAATCGGTAGAGGGGGATTTCCCTAACCCCATGAATCGATGATGAATTGTATGATGATTATGTGTTTGATTCTGCTTTATTTTGATGTTTGATTGTTGGAATCCATTGCATGTGGTGATTGATGATGATTTGGGGGAACTTGAGGGTTTAGAGTCGGAATACCATTTTAAGCCAGAAGTGGATTAATCGGCATGAATTGGATGTTTTATCGGGTGGTGTAGGATTTAGTCGGGTAGAATGCGTGCGGAATGTTGAGCCAATGTTGCTAGTGTTGATTCGAAGAGAATCGGTGAGAGTGGGGGCAGCTGAATTCTGCGCAGCAGCTGTATTTTTCTGAATTCGCAGGCACTCGCCAGCTGCTTCGCTGGGCGAGCTGGTAGCGAACCCTTCGCTGGGTGTTCGCTGAGCGAACTGGGTAGCGAGTGCTCCCAGTAGCTTCTGTTTGGGCTCACAAGGGTGCTCGCTGAGCGAGCGAGTAGGGAATGGTCGCTGATGCTTCGTCTAGCGAGTGTGCTAGCGAGCATGACAGCATTTTGTGATCTTTATGCTGTGTTGTTCTGTTTTCTCGTGTGGTTAAATATTTCTGGTCGTGAGCGAGTATGTGATTAGTGTGGATCGATTGAGAGTGCATGGGTGATGTAGAGCGTGGATGCCTGAATACTCGTTTAATTCGAATGAACTTACGTACGTTGTGATACATGAATGTGGCTATGTGCAATATATGTTGAGTTGGATCCGTAGGATCGATACTCCTGTGCGCATTGTGTTTATATGCTGTGTGTGGGAGTGGATCAGTAGGATCGAATTGCACGATGTGTGCTAGACGTGTGTGTGATGTGTGATATATGTATGTACGATGCATGATGAGATATGGTCAGGGGACCGTGTATGCTGTTTGTGTGTGTGATTGTTGTTGTGTGCGTGCATTAGCGTTATGCATGGCATGTTGTGTTGTGTGCTCCTTTGTGGAGGGTTGATGGCCCAGTGTCCATCGGTGATATGTGCTCCCTGTGAGGAGGGTTGATGGCCCAATGTCCATCGGTGATATGTGCTCCCTGTGAGGAGGGTTGATGGCCCAGTGTCCATCGGTGATGTACTCCCTGTGAGGAGGGTTGATGGCCCAGTATCCATCGGTGATATGTGCTCCTTTGTGGAGGGTTGATGGCCCGGTGTCCATCGTTTTTGTGAGTCGGTACCGCATATCATTTGTGTGAGTGGCATGTGTTGCTTTGTTGTGTGTAGTGATTGTCGATGGTGGGACAATATGTCCGGATGTGTTGTATATGAAATGATATTTTATATGTCTCTACCTTTATTTCATGTACATTTATACTGTTAATATTTGACTGTGAATTCTCACCCCTTTGTTGTTGTTGTGGTCTGTGCTACCTCGGAAGTACAGACAATCCGGGTGTTTAGCTAGCTTGGATTGTGGCGAGTCGTATGAATGCTCTGATACGTAACACCGGGGCTTTTTGGGAGTTTATTGTTTATTGATGATTTTGTGTGCCCCTGTGGCGTATCATGTTTTGTTGAACCCGTTGTGCTGGATGTATTTTGCATATTTTGGCGGTGGCCGTACATGATGATTATGACATTTATATATATGATGTGAATCTATGTTTATAATTCCGCTGTTTAATTATCGAAAATCATTAATGAAGATGTTTTCTTGATGTGTATTTTCTGTGACATCCCATTGTGTATGTGAATACTCTGATATTCGTTTATTTTATTGCAATTATTTGTGTTTTTGGGAATGGGGTGTTACAATACACACCATTTACCCGTTATACACTCTCGAACACCAACTCGAAACTAGGATTACTCAACAAAAAGTTATTGATGCACATAGGTTTCGGTCCCTATTGCTGCGAATAATACATAACAATAAGAGGGTAATGATCATAAACATTCCTAGGTAGGGTCCAAAGAAATCCCTGATCCCACCCTTCTTCCAAGACCGAAAATAAGAGAACCTAACCGAACTCACTCATAGACACCCCATTTATATGGAACCAGATGAACTTTCTCCCTAATAGAGCGAGATCCACCAAAATTGCAACCAAACTTCAAACACTCAACCAAGCCATAACCTAGAGTCCCTGCTCCGAGAGCCTTAGAAAGACATTAAAGTCACCTAGGATCCACCACGGCTCCCTCTAAAATTAATCCCTTGAAAGAATCAAATGACCCAACATCACCCTTTTCTCCACTAAAGAGCACTTAGTATAGACATTAATCACAAAACAAAATCGAATACTTTGACTCTACTTCAAACACCCCCTAAATACCTCAGCCCAGAGAAGGAAAAAACAACCTTCCATTTCTCATTGTATCAAATTGAAAGCAACCCCCTCCCCACTAGCTCTCTCTATAGACTAAAAACTCCAATCATAGGAGGAACTACCCCAAGGCTATGACACAACAACTCATCTACCTTACCTAACTTGACTTCTTGAATCAGAATAAAATCTACTTAGAAGTTTCTAATGAGATCCATCACCTCCCTCTTCTTAATATGAGTCCCAATAGACCCCTTACATTAATGGAGCTAATAATCATAGGAAAAAAAACAAACTCCCTAAAAGATTTATCCTCAATATCTCTAACATTTAATCGAACCAACCTGTCAACCTCCGCATAAGCAACTCTCTTAAAAGAATACCTTGCCTTCTTAGATCTAAATAGGACCCGAGAAGCATCCAGATAGTATGTATCATTAAAAAAATTCAATAACAGTGAAGGGTCAACTTATTTTCAAAGATAAACATTTCAAGATATGAGAAAAGACATCAAAACAAAAAGTTTGGTTGGGAAAATAAATTTCAAGAATCTACAAAGATACGAGAAAAGACATAAAAGCTAAATTATCGAAATAAAGAAGAGAATAAAAAATAAAAGAAATAAATTAAGGTAAGGTGTAAAAAAACATGTACCACCACTAGTAAGAGAGGTACCAAGACCCTTATTGTAGGTGAATAAAATATTTGATTTGACCAGCACTTAAACGACAACTCAAATTAGAGAATACAAGACCCCTCACATGTAGGGGTCTTATCTTGAAAGAGCTACCAAGAGAAGAAAATAACCTTAGTATAACCAAACCGTCCTAGATAATACGGGGTATATTATCGCATTTTTGAAAGATGAGGTGTTCATACTAAATCTAGAACTGTGGTATACTATGAAACTATCGAGTAGGTTGCTCCTATTTCATGGTGCCACCACTAAAGATACTTGTCAATAGAAATTAAAATGTATTGAATAATCAGGAGATTATAAGACAACTCCTACTCCAAAAACAAAGTCCCCTCTTCACTAAAGATCTCTAACCAACACCCGTCCAGCCATTATTAACCTTGAAACTTGTTTTTGACATCTTGTTAATTATTTTACTTTTGTCATAGTTTAAAATGTTATAGTTTAATTAGTTTTCAGATGTACCATGGAAAAACATTAAAATAGAATATATATATATATATATATATATATATATATATATATATATATATATATATATATATATATATATATATATATATATATATATATATATATATATATATATATATATATATATAGAGAGAGAGAGAGAGAGAGAGAGAGAGAGAGAGAAAGAGAGAGAGAGAGAGAGAGGATCCATTAACACCAGGTATAAGTCTAAAGACTTACACTAAATCTTGACCGTTAATAAAAATGAATAAAATGGTCATTTCTTTTTCCTAACAAATATGAATCTTTTTAGGTAAAAGATATACCATATATATTTTATTTAATTTTATATGACAATTTGATTCATTTCTATTAACGATTGAGATTTGGTGTAATACTTTTAAACTTACACCTGATGTCAATGAATCATGACTTTTATATACATATATATATTTGTTGTGGTGAATCTACATGCAATAAGTCGAGCAAGAGCGGATTAAGGATTTTGATATGGAAAATTAATGATTTGACCAAGCCTCTATGGTATGTTTGTATAACATTTGTACTCTAATGAAGTGTACTAAGTCTTAAGCCTATTGTCATGCTTATGAGTCACATGACCCAGATCCGTTAGGGAGCATAGTGGATGACTCATCCTCTAAGACATAGGGAGACGTAGCTTGCAAAATCTGATAATGTCGGAGCTAATTCTTGATTATGACTTGTGTGACCTTGCTCAGCTAGGGACTAAATTTTGACTAAGTGGCATCAAAATAAGAGGGGGAAATGGCTGCTTTTAACATCGTCAATTTTAAGAAGAGGGATGAATGGAAATTTAAGCACAAAAGATAAATGACAACAAAGTAAAAGAGAGGATTTAGGAATATGAACGTAAGAATTTATAATGGTTCGACCTATAATCATGTTGCCTACTTTAGTCCCTAAGATTTTCCACTTGAGAGATTCACTATCACCTTGAACATTTATCACAAAATCATCTCATAACCTTCTTACGCCAAACTTTTGCTAAGGTTTAACTTGCAACCTTTATATAAATTACAACTTTACAAGTGAATGAGACTATTGATTAAAATTACAGTATAATTTGATTCAATCAACAATTGCACAATTCTTACTCAAGTTTCTCTCTCTCTCTCTCTCTTGGCATTAAAATAATAAAAAGTGTATAAAATAGTTTCTAAAAAGAGAGTCAATAAGAGAAAAGAGTCAAATATTATATTTTTTGCGTTGATAATTGAAGAAAAAAACCTCATTTATTCAGGAGAAAATTTTTGGCCAAAAAGAGAATGAAAAATTGGTCAGAGTTTCTCTCTATTTGATTAGCCTACGGCGCTAACCGATTAGACCATGTTATTTTGGAAACAAAACATCTAGGTATGAAGCCTAATTGATTAATAGGGTTCATAATTCATGATGAGACTAGTTCGCTCCATAATTGATTAGAAACATGTTATAATCAAGTAGAATGTGTATTTTTGCTTCCTAATTTATTAGGTATGCTTCCTAGTCGATTATCATAATAATAAAGGTGATTTTTGAGAATATTATAAAAGTGATGCAGTTTGCAAATATGTTTTAAGTGTGTGTGTTTGTGTGTGTGTGTGTGTGTGTATCTGTGTGCGTGCATGTGTGTGTTTGTGAGTGTGTGTGTGTGTGTGCGCATTATTTTAGTACCTTGAGAGCTACTAACACTTATTACACATTATTAATTTTAAATAGATAAGAACTTATGTTCACAAGAGACGGATGTTGGACCAGATGCTTAAGCTAAGGTGTTCAACATATTAAACCATAATTAATAAATAATTGATAAAGATGAAGAATCCAGAAATCAATAAAAGGACACAAAGAATTATTACCCCAGTTTCGTGAAACCATACCTACTTTATGGGCACTCTACCCAACAACAGAAATTCACTATCTTGAATTAGTACAATTAGTCTTATAAGAACAATAACCCCATGTTATTCAATGCCTCATCCTAATCCTAATGAATTTCTATTTAGGTTTTTCCCTAAATATGAGAACCGCGTTCACTTTCTCTCAATTACTAATCGCAAGTGATCACCTCAATAAACTACTTAAAGAATGTTGACATTACAACTTAACTAAACAAACCAACACTATGCCCTTTGATATGAAAGAGGGTGCTAGCATGGTGTACAAGAAACACCAACAAAGGACTCAAATAAAACCCTAATACTAGGAATCTTCAATACTTGTACATCCATACAATGATGGAATTGAGTCTCTTTAAATTGAATTCCTCTGCTAGCCTTTTCTCCAATGAGCATAAGATTTGATCACTAGTAAATTGGAGATTTGGTTAACATTTATTTTTCAAAACAACTCCACAACAAAATTTGATTTAGTTTGAATACAAATTTAAATTACCAAATATTTAAATTTGGTCTTAATAAAACATTAAACAAATATAATTAATTAGGTTGCTAAAAGATATCAACAAACAATCAGAAACAACTACTAAAAGATATCCAAAAAGCCGTTCAAAACACAAATAGAAAATGCGGCAATGGAATAGTATGAGCATGGGGCAGATGTGCCACACCTGCTAGAACATAATGTCCCTCATGTGTCTTATCTTCATAAAAACAACTTGAACATACTATGTTGTTTTTCATAATGCAACAAATCCTAAAAGGAACAACAATCCCCCATTTGTCAAAATTTAACAAAACAACACCTTTTAAAAACATACAAGATGTGCAACATAAGTTGAGAATTAAGCACGCCACACATAAACACATAGAGCAAACAACAACATCAATAAAAGTAGAACAATTAGAAAACATGAAATATGGTTGCTACAACAGAATAAGTCAAACACATGCTCCATACACTCATGCACACAAACATAATCAGTACTTGTCAGTTAGGTAAAAGGCAAACACACACCATAACTACTACATATCGGAACTTTAGAGTTCATACACAGTCAGTAGATTAGCTCACACATGCTCAAAGGCCAGATGTCAGTCCAGATGCTCTAGCATGTGAGAACACACAAATATTGCAGCTTGCACACCTTGCACCATATAAGCTAAACAGTTCTCCATATACACACTACTACCACACATTTTAGTAGTTAGTTAACAGTTATCCATAACATATTACTCACACACTACTCCCCCTTTTTGCCACAATTTGGTAAATCTATTAGCACAATCAGTGAACATATTAGTTCGGACTAGACACACATCAACCAAGAGGGAAGATGTTGTACATAATTCCAGAACATCAGGTCTTTGTTGTTGGAAACAAAAACCATAAGATTATCAAGCCATTACAGATCCATGACAAGGAAACAATATATGAATTTTTTACCCAAATACCCCACTTTTTCAAAAGATAAAAATCCCAAAATAACTCATTTTTCAATTTATTTCCCAAAGTACCCTACTTTGGGGGTATTGATAGAGTGCTTGTGCCATATGAATTGGCGACTCCTTTATAGGGTAAAGAGGTGTCTCCAATTGAATTGGAGACACTATATGGTGTTGCCAATCCAATTGGCGACAGGGTGTTAAATTTTGAATGTTGTCACCAATTCATTTAGAGACAAGATTCAATGTGTAATTTTACTATAAATAAAGGTGGTGTGATCAATTATTTTGACATCTCTTCTTATATTCTTGTGTTAGTGATAACATGTATCGTCGCTGCTACGGGGAAGTGATTTATTCGAGAGAGAGAGAGAGAGAGAAGCCTCTGATGGAGATTTTCTTCTAGAACATCCAAAGTTTTAAGCAACTATAAAGGGAGTTGAATCGTTGGTTAGACGGAGACATACCCGAAGGGGAAAAAATTAGAAGTATTGAGAGACACGATGCCCTGACAAGAATGCAAGGGAAGTGATGTTTAGACCAAATGATATCAATTTGATTGTTGTAATCAGTTAGAAATATTGTGTTTATCTGTTCTGATATTTGTTGTATGTGTTATTTATTGTTAACTTTGTTGTAACAAAAAGTCATTAATATATTAAAATCTAAGGTTACAACAATTGAAAGGAGAAACTAAATTATGATGCAGAGGTTGCTCCGACATTGGGACAATTTTTGCGAAAGTGTCTGGGATGACGACATATACTACATAATCTTATCATTTCATCAGTTATATCCATTTTTGTTCTTATACGCGTGCTATTTGGGCGACCTTTTTTCTTTCTTCGCATCTCATTATTGTGCCAAACTATGTCCCCTTGGTACATATGCCAATATTCCTCTATTGCTAGTACTGTGAAGCCTTCGTTGTAGACATTCATAATGTTAATGGCCTTGTAAACATCAAATAGATGGTTGTAAGCATCCTGATGAGCATGTACGCATGCCGCAATAACATGGGAGCAAGGTACACAGAAGACCTGGTACTTTCCATAGTCACACCAACATTTGTTTAGTTTGACAATATAGGATAAATTTGACCTTCCCTCATTGTGGTCCATTGTTTCTTGTACACTGAATGTTTGCCTATGATAGTCAAAGACTGTAAATGCATGTGTTCTAGCTTTTATAGTTTCCTCTTTCATCACTTTCATTATGCATTCACTGAATAATTGACCTGACACTAACACTACCTCTTTTTGCGAAAAGTGATGTCAACCTATAATAGGTTAATCTCACCAATGCGGTAATTGGAAGGTTTCTAATTCCTTTGAAGATGTCATTCATGGATTCCACAAGGTTTATTGTCATGTAGCCCCAACGACTTCCACCGTCAAATGCCTTGGTCCACTTATCCAATGGAATGTTATCCAGCCACTGTCACAACGCTGCGAAGAGGGAGCCGACAAGGAAAGAAGAGTCGCCACCGTTTGTTATTTATCCCAAAGAGAGGAAAAGGAAACGATCAGAGAAAACCTATGAAAAGGGAATAAGACAGGTCATCGCAACCAAATCTTAGGGTTCGGGAGTCGGTTACGCAAGTGGAAGGTATTAGCACCCCTCACGTTCGTCGTACTCGATGGGATCCACGCTTGTTGTCTAGTATATGGGTGAAAAACAAACTATTTAGGGCTGCTAAAGCTAAACAGAAAGAACTGAAAAGAACGGAAAGAACTGACTCGATAGGACATCACCGCCCTATGCCTACGTATTCCCTCGTGCAATGGGAAAGTCAGAGTCGACGTAGTTCGAGAAACTACGGGGGATTGATCGCCAAGACATCACGTCTTGTGCCTACGTATTCTCGTTTGGTACGAGAAATCAGAGCAAAACGTAGTTCAGGCTAACTACAAGAAAAATGGGGTGTTCTCGATCACACGAGGGTGAGAGAAAAGGTAGACGACACTAGCGTACGCATTCTAGCAGTTAGATGTATTGCTGCTCGACCATTGGAGACTTAGGCGTTACCTGTTTGCGGTAGAAAGAACGTAGTATGTCATTGGTTTAAAGGTACGGGTTACCTAAAGGGAAGAGGGAAAAGTGCTCGCTAGGATTATCACAATCATATGCCTACGTACTCTCAACAAATATGAGAGATCAGAGCAGCCGTAGTTCGGCTAACTACTGAGAAAAGGGAAAGGGTGCTCGCCAAGATATCGTCGTCTTATGCCTACATATTCTCATATGGTATGAGAAATCAGAGCAGCTGTAGTTTAGCCAACTACGGAAAACGGTCTCGATCGCACGGAGGTGAGAGAAAAGGGAGTCTCGATTGCACGGGGGCAAGAGAGGGGATCTCAATCGCCAGGATGCGAGAGAAAGGAGTCTTGGTCGCACGGGGGCGAGAGAAAAAATAGTTTCGATCGCACGGGGGAGAGAGAAAGAGAGTTTCAATCGCACGGGGGCAAGAGAAAAGAGGAAGCAGGCCTAACACGCCTAAACGGGAAAGAACTCGGGACACACACGCTAGAACCTAAGGCGTAAGAGTGAATGTGTCGCATATTGCCCAAAGGGTATACACTAAACACTCTAGACGAATGAGAGGAGGCCCCCTACTCATCATTTCTCACGTATCTATTGCTTAGAACTCACAACGCTCGACGATTGATTAAAAGACTTGAATTAGAAAGATGTTACCGAACAAAGTGGTTCCGTTGACCCTTGACATTATGCGCAAGCTCCATTCCAATCTTCTCCTCTTTTGATCCTTGACGATGCTTCGAATCGGGACCAATGTGACGCTAAACCGTCATAGCTCAACTTATAAGGGAAGTCAAACTTTAAGAGGTCGCGTATTAATTTTTGTGCTATGGACAAGATAGAGAAACGATATTGAGGATCGTTCTCCAATTGAATCATGTCGCACGGACCAAAAACAATGGGATCTCGTCTTACAAGACTTCATCGATCACCAAAAGTCAAAATAAAATCAAAAGATTAAGAGAAATGAGGAGAGAAAGAAGTGGTCTCAGATCCAACATTATTCATCAATAATTTGACTGGTAATGAATTACGGAAATATCGTCATCGACCAAAAACAGATGAAATGACATAAAGTCGAAAATGAGAAAGAGTAGAGAAAGTCGGTCTCAAATCCATCGTTTCTCACCAGTAATTTGACAGAAAAATAATAGAGGTCTCGTCATCGACCAAAAACAGTTGAAATGACATAAAGTCGAAAATGAGAAAGAGGAGAAAAAAAGTTGGTCTCGGATCCTTCATTTCTCATCAATAATTTGACGGAGAATTGAAAGAAACTTCTTCATCGATCTAAAAGGCAAAAAATGCCCAATAACAAAAGAGAAATAAAATTTAATCTAAAAATAAAGTGAATATTCTAAACTCTAGAACTTCTAAGAAACCAAAAGAAAATAATATATATTTACATATTTAAAAACTAGATACAAAATAAGGTATATAAAAAAATAATAATGTATAAAATCTAAAAAGAAAAGATTATAAAAACTGTAATTTACAAAATATATATTAATTATTTAACCAAAATATAATACAAATCTTTTTTTAACAAAAACTAACTAAATATAGTACATAAGAAAATATAAAAAAGGAAAAAAGGGTAAAGAATATACGTGAGGGGTGCAATCCGCAGCCAGGGCCATACAGTCTCTAAGCCCAAACATAAATCCACCAATTTTTAGAACCAAAAAATAATTAAAATAAAAAATAAAAAAATAAAATCAATAAATAAAAAAACGGTGGGATCCTCTTCTCCAAATCGTAACATCATCACTTCTCTCGTCTGTTCACTCTCAAATTTGTTTGCTCTCTCTCCGCTCACTCTCTCAAATCTCTCTCTGCTTCAATCACTTCCATTTCGATTTGCTTCTGTTAGTTGTGTTTGGGTTGAGTGGGTATACGGGTTTTGACGGGTTAGGAGTTTCTTGGTTTATGTGTTTGATTCAGATTTCTGGGAGAAAATAAAGGGTAAAGGTTTGGATTGTTGGTTGTGATGGAGGGTCCACAGGTTGCGTTCGGTTTTGAAGAAGTCAAGGTTGAATGGGTTTTTAACAGTTCTGTTGAGAAGTTGCAGTGGTGGTGTTTCAAATATTTGTAAGAGAAATGGGATGAGTGAGGTTTGTTTGATGTTTGTTGCAGAAGATGATTGTGAGTCTCTGTTTCTGGGTTTGTTGAAGTTTCGGTGAAGAGAGCTTCGATGGGTTCTGGTTGAGTTTGGTCGATGAGATTCGAAGGTTGTTGCTCGTTTGGAGAAGAGGAAGGTTGTTGCGAAGAGATTGAATCGAAAGGAATGGCATGCGAGGCCAAAAGGAAGTTGTTTTGAAGTAGCTCGACGACGTGTCGAGGATTTGATTGAAGATGGAACCGACTTGACGACGTGTCAAGGGTTAGATTTGTGAGAAACGATATTAGTCCCTGAGGGTGCCCCTAATATCGAAACCACGAGGAGTTGTGAATGAAATGTGGGTTGCGAATGCGGACGAGCATTCGACTTAGGAGAATGTTTGAAAATGATTGAATCTGAAAGAGTCGAAAGGTTGAATGAATAACGACTCAAAGGGCGTGCCTCGAGAATTATTCACTCGAAAATTCAAGGAATGCTAGATTCCAAGAATCTCCTTCTTTCGGAGTTTTAATCGAGAAAAAGTTGAGAAAATGTTTTGGAATAATTCGAAGTGAAACGAGGTGTGAAAATAATTTTAGGAGAAGTGATAATTATTTGATAAATGAGACGTCAGCCTCACAACCAATTAATCGGAGTATTATCGAGATGCTAGATCTCGACAACACCATTTTCATCTAAAAAAGAAATGTTTGGATGTAAAACTGAAATACCATACGGAATGCTAGATTCCTATGATATTTATTTAAAAAGAGAGTATATTTTTTAAAATGAAAAGTCGAATAATACATTATTTAAGGTGTACACCTCAATAACGATTGTCCAAAAATTCAAGAAGTGCTAGACTTCAAGAACTTAGCTTCTCAAGAGTTGATTTAAAAACTACTTTAGTAAATAAAAAATAAATTTGCATAAAGACTAGAAAAGCTATTAATTTTGAAAATGAATTTGAAAAGAAAACATTTTAATAAAATAAGTTTAAATAAAAAATTTAGAAAATAATAGTTTTGAAAACGAATTTGAAAAATATTTGAGTAATTTAAATAAAGACTAAGAAAAAAAAGTTTTTTTTTTGAAAATAAGTTTGAAAATATTAAATATATTTAAAATAAATTACAACATAATTATAGAAATAAAATAATAAAACAAAAGGGGGGTGTAATAGCCCAGCAGAGGGTTTTAGCAAGCAGATCCACACAGTGGGCTTTGAAGCTGAAGGCCCACAATCAAAGATAACTAACACCAACAGAGGGGGTGTACGGAAATAGGGAGGTATGGAGAGTGATCTAGTTGGGCTTGGCCTAACAAGTCTTAAACACAAAAAACAAAAGAAGCCAAGGGATGTGGTAGCAGCCAGGCGGGGGGTGTGGATTCAGATGAAACGGATGGGCCAAAGGCCCAATAACTCGAGCCCGTGAACCAACTCATCCCTTTCTCCAAAACTTTGACAAACCCTAGCCTTACTCCTGTTCATGGCCGCCGTCTGTCTCTCATGGCCGCCGTCTGTCCATCTCCTCCTTTCATATGACCACAACAAACTCCAATGCGTTTCTCTTTTTCAACCTCACAAACACCTCCTCCTCTCTTTGATTCGCCCACCTTCTCCTCATACTCACCTGCAAAATAAACATGAATAAACCTAAACTCAAATTCTTCATCGTCCCATGACTTCCCGAGCTTAGTGGATCTAGATACTTGCGAAGCTACGGTGGTGATGATTATTATTTGGGTTTGAAGGTAGAAAATGGAACCGTGTTCGTCGAAGATTGATGGCGATGAAAGAACTGCATGTTCAGCTTGAAGGTTAGATCCAAATCTAAAGATGGAGGTTGAACGAAATCCGTGTTTGGATCAGCGAAACCGGGTTCTGATTGTGAGTTTGAAGGTTTGTGGAGTTTGTGTAGTGATGTTTTAAGTTCAGATTTGGAATGATGTTGTGATTTCGTGAGATTTGAAAGTGTGGGTATTGTAGATCTGGACGGAGATTATTTGTGCGTGGTAGTTTGAATTTGGATCTGAAGATTCTACGGTTGGTGTTGGTGGATCTGGATTCGGAGTTTGAATCGGATGAATGTGTTTGTGAAGATTTTCTGGAAAAAACTGTATGAAGATATGAATGTCTATGAAGAAGGTGATGAACATTGAAGAAGTTCATATGAATTTCTGGGAAATGGAGTGAACAAGGACGAAGTTGTGAAGGTCATCTGGAAAAACGTTGAAGGTTGAATGGATTCATGAAAAAAAACTGGAAAAAGAAATGAAGAACACATGAAGTCATGATGCCATTTTCTGGAAAACAAACATGAACATGCATGTATTCTCCGGCGGGCAGATGGAACTTCCGGCGGGTTTGATGGGATTTGATTTTTTCGGCGGAATAAATTAGGGTTTGCATGCGAGGATGAGGTGGCGCCGTTTAGGGTTACGTGTCAGCTATGTTTAGGGTTGGGGATTAGGGTTTGAGGTGGCGGCTGTAGAGCTAGGGACTCAGTCTTGGGAAAACGTGTCCCCCCATTAATGCAGACAGATACCAAGCTTTATAGCCTGACAAATGGCACAAAAACCTGACCTAATGGGCCTGCATCATAGACTAGTGGACCATAAAAGGAATTTCATTAAAAATTGTTTAATTAATTAAAAAAAGAATTATAAAAATAAATTAAACCAGTATAATCAATGTTACTACTTAAAAAGAGAACCTAATTAATATTAACTAACTAATTAAAACTTAATTAAACTAAATTAAAATTTGAATAAAATAAAAAAAAAAAGAATATAATTAATACTAATGATAAGATAATAAATAAATAAATAAAACTAAACTTTAAATATTCTAATTAAATCTAAAATCTTAATTAATCTAAATCTAAAAAAATTAATAATAATAATAATAAAGAGAAAAGATAATCACTACTATTAATCTATATAATAATAAATAAAAAACTTTAACAACTGTATATAAAAGAAATTTAATTTGAAAAAGATAAAAAACTCAATGAACTATATTTTTTAAAGAAAACAAATAATATTCTACTCTAATTAGTATAAGTATTAAACAAAAGCAAAATGATTCTAATATTAAACTCTAATAATAATATAAAAAAAGAATATCTCTCTATAAAAAATAAAAACTATTCAAATAAATAAAGTCTACACCTAATTATAATAAATAAAATGACAAAATAAAATAAAAAGAACAAAAGGGTAGCATTTTGTAAGAAAAAGTAGAAAAAAATAAAAAATGGAAGCAAAATGACCAAAATGCCCCCTCAGGCCACGTGTCACGTTTTAGTTGGTCAAGAAAATAAAGTTTGGAAAACGCCCAATTTCAAGTGGACACATGTCTAAACGGCATGAAACGATAATGCGAAAATATTTACAAAAGGGTAGGACAAATTTAGGGTATGACAGATGCCCCTATCTAATGGGCTTAAACCTAAGGAAATAAACTGCTACAGCGTTTGTTTTCCTGAGGTAGAAGTCAATTAGATATAAAGAAGACCCTGAATTTGTCCGAAAGAAAGAGATGAGCGAGTTGAAAAAGCTGGATGAGGTAAAACTCTGAGTAAGCTGTGAATAATAGGCAAAAGGTCGTCATCACCAAAAGGATGATGGAAAGAAACACACCTGGCTACTACCACAAAATGATGGTAAAGCAAAGCACAATCGCACAATCTGACATTAATGGCTATGACAGACCCACCACCAAAAGGATGACGGAGTGAAACTCACACTGGCCACTACCACCAAAAGGATGATAGGGCAAACACTATCGCGCAATCTGACATCGACGAAATGCCAGACCCACCACCAAAAGGATGACGGAGCGACACACACACCGGCCAATACCACCAAAAGGATGATAGGGCAAACACAATCGCACAATCTGACATCGACGAAATGCCAGACCCAACACCAAAAGGATGATGGAGCGAAACACACACCAGCCACTACCACCAAAAGGATGATAGGGCAAACACAATCGCACAATCTGACATCGACGTAATGCCAGACCCAACACCAAAAGGATGACGGAGCGAGACTTACGCAAACTGGTCGCTATCACCAAAAGGATGATAGGACAACACAGATTTGAAGTTTACCAACATCAAAAGGATGCAGGCTAGGTTGAACCGACGAAGTTCGACTATCACCAAAACGATGATAGTAAGGCAACTGACAACGGTCACGCTTGCTGGGTACAACTCATTGGGGAACCCCCGAGAGGAAGATTGGATTGAAATGAATCAACAGGGTACGCCCACCGTCTCCATTGGAGATTATAGTTCTGCTGAAATGATTTCATGGTTACGCCCATGAATTCTGAAGAGGATGCCCCTGACTGGGCTGAGTTTGTCTTGATGTCTTATTTTGCTCAACAAAAGGTTGAACAACTTCATGAGGAACGCTCATGGTCTTGCTGAAGATGCCCCTGCTCGGGTTGGATCTTGCACTGAACTTCTTGGATTTGCCCAACAAAAGTTTGAACAACTTAGTGGGAATGCCCACGGTCTTGAACGGTATGCCCCTGACTAGGCTGAATGTTGATTTGCATATCTGATCAACCACGAGGTTGAAATACGTCATGGGAGACGCCCATGGTCTTGAAAAAGATGCCCCTGAATGGGCTGAATTTTGCTTTGAATAACTTTGAATTTTGTGAGGGAAACCCACAATTGCAGAAGATTGCCCCTGACTGGGCTGATGATTGCTTTAAAGCTCTTGAAAATCGTGGGACAAACCCACAATCTTGCAAAAATGCCCCTGATTGGGCTAGTGATTGCTTTGGAAATCTTCAAGATTGATCATGGACCTTGGCTTGCATATATGAATGTTGGATGATAATGATGTTCCATAACGAATGGAAATGCAAATGCAAATGCTGACGCGCGGAGGTGCAAGAGCTGGGGAAGTATGGTATGATTAAAGTATGCATATGATGCAAGATGCTTATGATGTTGAATGTGATGCTTATGATACACATGACGCAGACGGGTAATTGGAAATGCAAGTGGAGACGCCAGCGTGGTGGACTTTGGGTAGTTGCCAATGCGGATTGGACTTCGGGTGGTGGGAGGGATTGACTTCCTCGACACACAGTTTTGCTGAAGACGCTATGATTGACACAGGCGAAGATACTCTGGATGCCCCAAGTCTGGGTACTTGGTGATTTACTGTGAATTTGCTTCAGAGAAGGTTGCAGCTTTGCCTGATGATTAGGGTAACTTGGTCCTGCCCCAGTCTGAATATGGTAATGATATGCCCCTGCTCGAGCTGTTGAATGATTTGCCCCAGCATGTGGGCTTTGAAATAATCTTGCTTCGTGTACGCCACTGAAAGTCAAGTTCCTCCTCGATTGCCCCTTGCTGGAGTGTCTTTGAATACCTAGCACTGATTTGCAAATAAAATTGTACATTCATAAATGGTAATATTAATGCAAAGTTCGATGCAAGATTTGAAAAACCGTTTTTTATTGAGGTGTCGTGATAGTGAAATGAATGGACCGTTAGTCCAAACTTTGTACTAATTTCGATTAGTGCATGAAAGATATATCAAAAGAAATGACACCAACGCTGTTGATTAGAAATCATGTGAGGAGTCAGGTTACACAACCTTGCAATAGTATGCTTTCAGAAGAAACCTCGCCTCAATTAGGTCTTTCAAGGGTTGTAACATGGCCTGGTTCACGGTTATGAAACAAAAGGTTATTAGGCTCAAAGTATGATTTGTACCCACCCCTTCTTCTTAATGATCTCCAGTCCTACGCTCAGTTAATTCTACACTTGTCTGGACGGTGTAAGCTTGAAGGTTCAAGGTTTGCTCGACGTGGAAGTCACTTTGTTAGTGCCCCTTTGATCTGGGTGGCCACTGATTCCTTTTTTTGTTTTTGTTGAGGATTTCGGGGTCCTCTTTTGCTTTTGTTTTGATCCCTAACTTTTGCATGGATTGATTTTGTTTGTCAGATCCATCGGGATTACCTTGATTTTGCCTAAGTCCCCTCTGAGGTGTTTGCCTTAGCAGGCTTTTGATTATTTCTTTTTGATTTTGTTGTGACTGCCCTGTTGTGAGTCATTGGTGAACAACCGTCTTTTGGATTTTGCTTTGTTGATTCGAGTGCGGGGTTGAATTAGCTGAACACTACCCTGCCCCAGGTTGAGTGTAAAAGGTTTGAATATCTGAAGGAAACTACTACTCCTAGGCTCGAAGCGGTTTACTAGGGATTATCTCCTTATATCTCCGGTGTTTGGGGGAATTGAAGCAATGCCTGTACATCATTGACGAGATTCCGTCTGAAAGCATACAGTTTGCAATTATGGGTATCTCGTTTTCATCATCCTCCCTCAAATCATGTTAAACAACAGTGAATAGAGTGGAGTGAATAAATGTGTCGGTGATAAGTGAAAGTGAGTGAATACGACATAATTAATTCAAAACATGCATAAACGATACATTAATGAAAACCAAATACGAATGGCAATTTTTCAAAGCATACAATATTTAAACAAACAAAGACAAATGCAAGAAATGCGTAGTATTAAATGGCAGCATGACGACCTTCTTCAGAGAATGGACTTGACTTGACTGGATTTGATGTTGGCACTAGCTGGCTGATGGCATCGGATCGTTGATGATATTCGAAGACTTTCCATTGAAGTTGATAGCATCCCTGTCGATCATGTCTTGAATTATGTGCTTGAAAGCTCTGCAGTCCTCAATGGTATGACCTGGAGTGCCCTTATGGAACTCACAATGAGCATTTGCATCGTAATCGGCAGGAATGACAGTTGGAGGGGCCAAATCTCTCGGAACAACAGCTTTCTTCTCCAACATCTGAGAAAAGATTTTAGCATATGTCATTGGTAGACGGTCAAAGACCCTATCTGGCCTCCAGGTTCTCTGTTGACGCTGTGGGCGAGTACCTTGTCGTTGTTGAGTAGCTTGCATTTGTTGTTGCTGAGGAGGATACCGATATCCTTGCTGGTTGTAGGCTTGTTGCTGAGGAGCCTGTTGCTGTGGCATCTGAGCTTGAACTGCTTGAACAGCTGGCTGATAAGGCATTGGAGCATATTGCGCAGCAGCAACATACGGATACTGGTAGTAAGGAACTTGATAAGGCATAGGAGCAGGAGCTTGTTGAGAAGCTTGCCCTTTCTGCAAAAAGATGGCATTTGTCTCGCCCTCTTTCTTCTTGTATCCGTTGAAAGGCTTCTTGGCATTAGCCTGGCTGTTAGGACCTCCTGGGATCTTTCCACTCTTCAGCCCTTCTTCAATTCTCTCACCGACGATCACCAAGTCAGAGAATCCAACGGAGACACTACCGATCAGCTTTTCGTAGTATTGGCCTTGTAAAGTACCCATGAAGATGTCAATCAGTTCACGGTCAACAAGAGGTGGATGCACCCTTGCGGCTAGCTCTCTCCATCGTTGCGCGTACTCTTTGAAGGATTAGCTGTCCTTCTGAGTCATACTCTGAAGCTGAGTACGGTTTGGAGCGAGATCGGTGTTGTACTTATACTGCTTGACAAATGCATCGGCTAGCTCGGTCCAAGTGCGCACACTATTACGTTCCAGCTGCATATACCATTCGAGTGATGCCCCAGACAAGCTGTCTTGGAAGCAATGGATCATGAGCTTCTCGTCTCTGGCATAGGCAGCCATCTTGCGACAGTACATATTTAAATGAATGTTTGGGCAACTGAGACCCTTGTACTTTGAAAATTCGGGCACCTTGAACTTGGGAGGAATGACAACATCAGGCACCAAGCACAATTCCAAAGCACTGAAAGAATTTGAATTGTGCCCCTCCATGGCTCGGAGTTTCTCGGCTAAATCTCGACACATTTTCATGGCTTCTGAATCCTGAGCGGCAACAGGACTGGAAATGGGGATAGCAGCATGATAGTTCTGAACATCGTCATAATGATCCATCAGAGTGTCTTCAGTATGGGGAGCTAGGATTTGCACGACAGTTGGCTGGACCTGCGGGATAGCTCCAATGGTAACTTCGGGCACTGGGATTGGTTGAGAAGTGTTCCCTTCGGCTGCGTTGTTGAAGTTCAACGGCATCCCATGAGGATTTGGAATTGGAACCAAAGGGATGGCAGTAGACCCCTGTCCTTGACCATTGTTGTTGACGACAGCGGCGGCTTCACGCTGTTCTTCCTCTCTCCTGGCCGCGAGGATGGCTTCGAGGATCTAGTCAATCTTTCCTTTCATAGAATCCAACTCTTCCCTGAAGGCAGCTTGCTCCTGCTGAATCTGCTCCATCATTCGTCTTGTATTGGCTCTAGTTGCGTACTGGTGTCGAGGAATCAGCTTGATTTACTAGAGAGGAAGGAACGAAGACATAAGATTCTGTTGAAGTACTGGAAATGCAAAATGCACAACATATGAAATGCAATGCAAATGATATGCAAGATGCAATGCAAGATACAAGATCCAGGAACACAGGATCATAGTTCAAACAACTTCTGAAACTGGTAACTGCAATAGATAAGTAACCATAATTCCTGCTCAAAGAAAATTGACAGGTACGACCTATGCGGGAAGGTCTAAACTTTCTACCTATAAACCCACTTACGGGATGGTTTCTACGTTTGGTTCCCAGGATCACGGACACTAGTCGTATTAGCATCACGCAACAGGCTGGCTGTATTACGACAATAATGACGATAAGGTCTCTCCTGAGCGGGGTCCACATGCTAGGCGCACAAGGAGCGAGTCCTTTGAGACTAACACTACACGACCACCAATATCGGAACTGGTGCTAAAAAGGGTTCCCAGAATCATGGACCCTTCATTAATCAAGTCGTGCAACAGGCTAGCTGTGTTACAACAAGATCTACGAATAGGTCTCCCCTGGAGGAGCTTTCATGCTAGGCACACAAGGAGCGAATCCTCGGTGACTAACACTACTCGACTACCAAATCTAAACTAAATGTTCTCTCTGCTTTTACCAAAGCTCGGGCGTAGAGCCTTACTCATGATGTCATCCCAAAAACCAAAAGGCCCAGATAACAAGCACAAATAAAATCTACAAGAGAACAAATACAAAAAGAAAACAAACAAAAACAAACACTCCTCACAAACCAAAAGATAGGCTCGACTCTCTCTTTGCATGGAGAAAAATCTCCCCAGCAGAGTCGCCAGCTGTCGCACCTTGAAAAATCACGGAGACATTTCGGAGAAACGACCCTCGCGCGAAAGGCGCGAAAATGCGGTTCGACAGAGTCGCCACCGAACTTTATTTTTCTCGAATAAACGGGAGAGGAAAATATCGAGAAAACCTCTTGAAACGAAAAGGATAGGAACAGGGCTGTCGCAACCATGTTCCAGGTTTGGGAGTCGGTTACATGAGGGGAAGGTATTAGCACCCCTCACGTTCGTCGTACTCGACGGGAACCTCTTAAGGTAGTGTGGGGAGTGTTGTTTAGGTTTACTTGTTTTCTTCTCGTTGTTAAAGGTAGGATTGGTAGGTTGAAAGGTTAAAGACGATAAGGGAAAATGGGGATGGTTGGAAGATAGGGTGCTCGCCAAGGATTGGGGCCCTTGTGCCTACGTATGCTCATTCGGACGAGAATGAGAAATCAGAGCGTCGTAGTTCGACTACGGGAAAGGATGGGGGTGTGGAAGATGGAGGGGATTGTGCTCGCCAAGATCATCGCAATCTTGTGCCTACGTATCTTACATTCAAGAATGAATGAAGAATCAGAGTGTTCGTAGTTCATGGTAACAACCACGAAATGGTGAGGTTTGAATAAGCTGGAAGTTTGAGAAAGAGACGAAAGAGTGACTGACAAGCAACCCAAGAGCGCGCCTCAAGAGCTTATCACTCAAGAATTCAAGGAATGCGAGATTCCAAGGACATCAGTTCTTTCGGGAATTGACTGAATAAGTTGAAGGTAAAGAATTAGATGTTTTGAAATCGAAAGAATAAACTAATAACAACTCAAGGGCGCACCTCGAGAGTTACTCATTCGAATATTCAAAGAATGCTAGATTCTGAGAATATCCCTCTTTCGTAAGTTTTAAAAATGTTTGCGAAGAGATTGAATCGAAAGGAATGGCATGCGAGGCCAAAAGGAAGTTGTTTTGAAGTAGCTCGACGACGTGTCGAGGATTTGATTGAAGATGGAATCGACTTGACGACGTGTCAAGGGTTAGATTTATGAGAAATGATATTAGTCCCTGAGGGTGCCCCTAATATCGAAACCAAGAGGAGTTGTGAATGAAATGTGGGTTGCGAATGCGGACGAGCATTCGACTTAGGAGAATGTTTGAAAATGATTGAATATGAAAGAGTCGAAAGGTTGAGTGAATAACGACTCAAAGGGCGTGCCTCGAGAATTATTCACTCGAAAATTCAAGGAATGCTAGATTCCAAGAATCTCCTTCTTTCGGAGTTTTAATCGAGAAAAAGTTGAGAAAATGTTTTGGAATAATTTGAAGTGAAACGAGGTGTGAAAATAATTTTAGGAGAAGTGATAATTATTTGATAAATGAGACGTCAGCCTCACAACCAATTAATCGGAGTATTATCGAGATGCTAGATCTCGACAACACCATTTTCATCTAAAAAAGAAATGTTTGGATGTAAAACTGAAATACCATATGGAATGCTAGATTCCTATGATATTTATTTAAAAAGAGAGTATATTTTTTAAAATAAAAAGTCGAATAATACATTATTTAAGGTGTACACCTCAATAACGATTGTCCAAAAATTCAAGAAGTGCTAGACTTCAAGAACTTAGCTTCTCAAGAGTTGATTTAAAAACTACTTTAGTAAATAAAAAATAAATTTGCATAAAGACTAGAAAAGCTATTAATTTTGAAAATGAATTTGAAAAGAAAACATTTTAATAAAATAAGTTTAAATAAAAAATTTAGAAAATAATAGTTTTGAAAACGAATTTGAAAAATATTTGAGTAATTTAAATAAAGACTAAGAAAAAAAAGTTTTTTTTTTGAAAATAAGTTTGAAAATATTAAATATATTTAAAATAAATTACAAAATAATTATAGAAATAAAATAATAAAACAAAAGGGGGGTGTAATAGCCCAGCAGAGGGTTTTAGCAAGCAGATCCACACAGTGGGCTTTGAAGCTGAAGGCCCACAATCAAAGATAACTAACACCAACAGAGGGGGTGTACGGAAATAGGGAGGTATGGAGAGTGATCCAGTTGGGCTTGGCCTAACAAGTCTTAAACACAAAAAACAAAAGAAGCCAAGGGATGTGGTAGCAGCCAGGCGGGGGGTGTGGATTCAGATGAAACGGATGGGCCAAAGGCCCAATAACTCGAGTCCGTGAACCAACTCATCCCTTTCTCCAAAACTTTGACAAACCCTAGCCTTACTCCTGTTCATGGCCGCCGTCTGTCCATCTCCTCCTTTCATATGACCACAATAAACTCCAATGCGTTTCTCTTTTTCAACCTCACAAACACCTCCTCCTCTCTTCGATTCGCCCACCTTCTCCTCATACTCACCTGCAAAATAAACATGAATAAACCTAAACTCAAATTCTTCATCGTCCCATGACTTCCCGAGCTTAGTGGATCTGGATACTTGCGAAGCTACGGTGGTGATGATGATTATTTGGGTTTGAAGGTAGAAAATGGAACCGTGTTCGTCGAAGATTGATGGCGATGAAAGAACTGCATGTTCAGCTTGAAGGTTAGATCCAAATCTAAAGATGGAGGTTGAACAAAATCCGTGTTTGGATCAGCGAAACCGGGTTCTGATTGTGAGTTTGAAGGTTTGTGGAGTTTGTGTAGTGATGTTTTAAGTTCAGATTTGGAATGATGTTGTGATTTCGTGAGATTTGAAAGTGTGGGTATTGTAGATCTGGACGGAGATTATTTGTGCGTGGTAGTTTGAATCTGGATCTGAAGATTCTACGGTTGGTGTTGGTGGATCTGGATTCGGAGTTTGAATCGGATGAATGTGTTTGTGAAGATTTTCTGGAAAAAACTGTATGAAGATATGAATGTCTATGAAGAAGGTGATGAACATTGAAGAAGTTCATATGAATTTCTGGGAAATGGTGTGAACAAGGACGAAGTTGTGAAGGTCATCTGGAAAAACGTTGAAGGTTGAATGGATTCATGAAAAAAAACTGGAAAAAGCAATGAAGAACACATGAAGTCATGATGCCATTTTCTGGAAAACAAACATGAACATGCATGTATTCTCCGGCGGGCAGATGGAACTTCCGGCGGGTTTGATGGGATTTAATTTTTCCGGCGGAATGAATTAGGGTTTGCATGCGAGGATGAGGTGGCTCCGTTTAGGGTTACGTGTCAGCTAGGTTTAGGGTTGGGGATTAGGGTTTGAGGTGGCGGCTGTAGAGCTAGGGACTCAGTCTTGGGAAAACGTGTCCCCCCATTAATGCAGACAGATACCAAGCTTTATAGCCTGACAAATGGTACAAAAACCTGACCTAATGGGCCTGCATCATAGACTAGTGGACCATAAAAGGAATTTCATTAAAAACTGTTTAATTAATTAAAAAAAGAATTATAAAAATAAATTAAACCAGTATAATCAATGTTACTACTTAAAAAGAGAACCTAATTAATATTAACTAACTAATTAAAACTTAATTAAACTAAATTAAAATTTGAATAAAATAAAAAAAAAAGAATATAATTAATACTAATGATAAGATAATAAATAAATAAATAAACTAAACTTTAAATATTCTAATTAAATCTAAAATCTTAATTAATCTAAATCTAAAAAAAAATAAAATAAATAATAAAGAGAAAAGATAATCACTACTATTAATCTATATAATAATAAATAAAAAACTTTAACAACTGTATATAAAAGAAGTTTAATTTGAAAAAGATAAAAAACTCAATGAACTATATTTTTTTAAAGAAAACAAATAATATTCTACTCTAATTAGTATAAGTATTAAACAAAAGCAAAATGATTCTAATATTAAACTCTAATAATAATAAAAAAAAAGAATATCTCTCTATAAAAAATAAAAACTATTCAAATAAATAAAGTCTACACCTAATTATAATAAATAAAATGACAAAATAAAATAAAAAGAACAAAAGGATAGCATTTTGTAAGAAAAAGTAGAAAAAATAAAAAATGGAAGCAAAATGACCAAAATGCCCCCTCAGGCCACGTGTCACGTTTTAGTTGGTCAAGAAAATAAAGTTTGGAAAACGCCCAATTTCAAGTGGACACATGTTTAAACGGCATGAAACGATAATGCGAAAATATTTACAAAAGGGTAGGACAAATTTAGGGTATGACAGTACCAATTCATCAAAATTCGATGGACACTGGGCCATCAACCCTCTATAGATCCCCATCAATAGGATCGATTCTACACAAGAACTGGAGCATAACAATATACTTCACATCCGCACAATAGGACTGAAGCCACAAGAATCAAACACTTGACCGAAATCCAAAATGCATATGAATGGATGATGCACACGTCAATATCATCTTCATAATAAACTCATTAGGTGCATCATCATTCATCAAAATCATCATAATAATCATGTTATCATATAATCATCAAAAACTCATGGAATCAACATCATAACTCATCATCATTACTCATAGGAATCATCATACAATCATTTATTAATTAGATATGAATCATAGTCATACTCAAGGTAATTCATCCAGAAAATCACAGTATCAAAGCATCAAGATAGCATTGCACAAGAACACAATTCATGAAACTCTGCTACGTTCGTTGGGCAGTTCGACATGTGAGTCTGGGGCGAGTGTTCGCCGTACGAAGGATTGTTCGCTGTGCGAACTCGCGATTACAGCAAAATGATGTTACACACCAGTAGCAAGACCAGTCCAAAAGTCCCTACGATTTCCTTCCCTAATGCCCTAAAAACATCCCTAAATCATTCCTAAGGTATTACGGCGATAAAGGCACAACATCTATGACTTATTAGGCCAATCCCGTATCATATTTACGCCTTCAATTCCCATAAATCCTTACAAATTCCCCATATTCATTAGAGTTCTCATAATCCCTTACCCTACACGGTTAAAACCTCAACAACAGATTTGGCCACGAAGGCCTAATTTCCCTTACTCTAAAATCAACCTCAAACCTATCAGACCATCTGTTCAAATCCTCAAACTCATTGAACTCCTCACTAGAAAGGCAACAAAAATTCAATACTCAAATATCCCTAAACCCTTAAATCGACTTTAAACACATTGAATCACATATTGAAAACAATGAAGGCAATACTCCCCATACTTAAACAACCTCAAAAACAAATTTGACTACGAAGGCCTAATTTCCTCAAACTCAAAAAACTCCAAAATCCTTAAATCAACTTTAAATACATTGAATCATATATTGAAAACAATGAAGGTAATACTTCCCATACTTGAATAACCTCAAAAACAGATTTAGCCACGAAGGCCTAATTTCCTCAAACTCAAAAACCTCCTAAATTCTTAAATCGGCTTTAAATACATTGAATCATATATTGAAAACAATGAAGGTAATAAATTTTTTTACCCACATGCCCAAGTTTCTCCATGTTATTTTTCAATTTACCCAACATTTCAATTTATTTTCCAATCTACCCCAAGCCACCACAAAGACCACCAAGAAACGTACGTACTAGAGGATGCGGTACACCCCAACAAAATTATGCAGGCATGGGTAGATTGGAAAATTTTAATTGTTAATTATTATTTAATTATTATTTTTTAATATATCATTTATTAAATATTATTTAATTGTTAAAGATTATTTAATTATTATTATTTAATATATTATTTATTAAATATTATTTAAAAATAATCATTTAAAGGTGACTCCATAGGAGATGGCGCCCCCTTGTAATTTTTAAGGGTGACTCCATAGGGGATGGCACCCCCTTTATAATTATAAGGGTGACTCCAAAGCCAATGACGCCCCCCTTATACGCAATTTTTTTTTGAAACATGGGTAGATTGGAAAATAAATTGAAATATTGGGTAAATTGAAAAATAACATGGAGAAATTTTGGCATGTGGGTAAAATATTCAAAGTAATACTCCCCATACTTAAACAACCTCAAAAACAGATTTGGCCACGAAGGCCTAATTTCCTCAAACTCAAAAACCTCCTAAATTCTTAAATCGACTTTAAATACATTGAATCATATATTGAAAACAATGAAGGTAAAACTCCCCGTACTTAAACAACCTCAAAAACAGATTTGGCCACGAAGACCTAGTTTCCTCAAACTCAAAAACCTCCTAAATCCTTAAATCGACTTTAAATACATTAAATCATATATTGAAAACAATGAAGGTAATACTCCCCATACCTTAATTTGCCGACTTTAAACCTTTCTTCTTTGATTCTTGGAAACCTCAAGAAGCTTTTCCTCAATCCTCTTCCCTCAGAGCTCTGGCCTATATTTCTTCTCTTTTCACGGTCTAACAAGAATGAATCCTAATTCCCTCAAAATTCCTTTTTGTTAAACCTAACTTTGGGTCTTAAAATGGGCTTTCCAATTTCACCCTCACTAACTCCTCTTCAAATGTCCATTTTGCCCTTAATTCACTTATATTTATTTAAATTAATAATAATACCAATATATTCATATTATATACTATTATTTTAATAAATAACCCAAAATCCATAATTCTCAATACTTCATACCAACCACCGCAAATCACCAAAAATACGAATATTCCGATTTAAATAAATTAAATAAATATTCCAATAAATTTGGGGTGTTAAAACTCTTCCCCACTTAAAAGAATTTTCTCCCTCGAAAATTACCTCAAGGAAACAGAGTCGGATACGACTCCCTCATCCGATCCTCACGCTCCCAAGCCCAACTTTCTCCAGCTGGTCCTCCCAAAACTACCTTTACCAAGGAAATCTCCTTACCTAGTTGTTGCACCCCAAAATTTGACCAACATTCCTTTACCTAGCTTGTGTTTCATTTCATTCACATTAGCATTATCATTTGCATTTCATTGACATGTGTGCAGGAGATCAAGAGGTATGATTACCAATTAAAAGCTATACAAGACTATGAAGCTAGCTAAGAAGGTTATTCAGGTGCTCAAGGGTTGATATCCTTGTCAGAGAAGTTGAAAGATCCTCAGAGAGAGTGGTTGAAGCCAAGAGTGTGTGTCTCCTAACTTGAGAGTTGTGGGAAGCCATCAGATGATTCTGAGGTCATGGAGATGGACTTGAGGTCTTGATAGAGCTCATGAGAAGTGTTGAAGATCACTTTGAGGCCTAGACAAGTCATTGTGCAAGATTAAGAAGGCTCATCCATGATTGGTGCAGCTAGGGTTTGACTGGGTCAACCCTAAGTCAACTGATGATTTGGAGAAGGTTGAGACCTAATCCAAGAGCCATGTGATCATGGATTGATAAATTGAGATGTTATAAGTATTATTCCAAGATCAACTCATCATGATTGAAGAGTTTGAGAAGTTGCAAGCTAAGGTTTCTAAGGCTTGATAGTGTAAAATCCCCTAGTTTGACCCCTATCTTCAAGGCAATTTAGCTCAAGATGTGATTGTCATCTCATCTTGCCCCTAACATGATTGTTGTAGAGCATTATCTTAGCTTTAATTTGAGTGCTAGAAGTATTTGATAGGGTTTGTAGAACTCAAGTTATGAGCCAGACAAGTTACAAGTCATCTGAGGTATGTGAATTTGGAGCTTAAAAGTTACCCAATTTGCATGAAACTTTTTCCATATAATGATGATTCCTATGAACTTTTGGTTAACATGAATATTGTTCCTTATCCTCTTAGCTTTCTAGATAGTACTAGAAGTCCTTGATAGGATTTGTAGAACTCAACTTATGGCTTTGACAAGTCAGGGGTATTTTGGACATTTGGTGATTATAGGTCATTTGTGATCATAGGCCATTTTCACCAACTTAGAGGCCTCAAATGAAATTTTGTTCAACTAGAAAGTTGCTCAAAATGGTGTTTTAACCTTGACCATGCATCAAGGAGGCATTGAAATGGCTCAAGGAGAGACTTGGTTCAAGAAATTTTGAAAAAGAAAGAATTAAAAGGATTTAATGGCCAAAAATTCAAATAATTCATTTTGTGACCAAATGAAATAAAATTATAGGTCAAATTGATTGGAAAAATGATTTTAGAAACAATGGCAATGTTAGAATTTTGATTTGAGGTCATTTGCATAACATTCCATTTCATTTCTTCATGATGAAGCAACATATCCAATTCATACCTTTGGCTTGCAAACAAGGAAAATAACTCATCAAACTCATTCAAAATCTCATGAGAATTTGATTACAAGCATAGCCATGCCCAAAGGGAGTCAGAAGGGTGATTGCCATGGATGAGATATTGAAAATCCAAAATCTCATTTGGATGAATCCAGAAGTTTCTAGACAATCCCAATCACTTCTATATAAGTCATTGAGTGAATTCAGCCATTTTTTTTGGAAGGAATTGAAGCTGGTTGCAGAAAGAGCCATTGAAATTTTGAAGGTGCAAGTTGAAACCGGGTTTTCAATTCAAGGGAGAATCAAGCCAAATCAGGGTGTGCAAAGGCTTTGGGAGTAAATTTGGAGTGTGTCTGCATCATCTTGGCAGTTGAAGTGAGCAAAAACCACCTCTGTTACCTCTCTGAAACCAGGTTTGTACATTTCACCCTTATGCATGATTTAGGAAGAGATACTTAGCAATTCATATGTGGTTAGGATCCTTGCAACATGTAGTTGGATTTAGGATCAGAAATTGGTGAATTAGAGACAAGATAGGTGTGTGATCATTTTCTGTTGAGGTTGATATCTCAAGATTCTTGAAGGAATAATCACGATGGGATAGTGGAAATTGATCAGTGAAGAGTGAGGATTAACTTGACACCTTTAGTTTAAAGAATGGTGAAAATCAAGATTTGGAGGAATTCTGAAAATGCTATCGGGTTTTAAAATCTAGAGGGAATTGGATGATTTGGAGTTGATATTCTTGATCAGCATCAAATTTGGAGTGAAATGATGATTTGTTCTGTGAGTTTTGGTGAACTGTGGAGGTTGTCTCACCGGAGAAGACGGTGGCGCCACTGTTCAGGCCACCGTCTGAGAACTCCCTCCATTTCAGTTCAAACTTGGGGACGATGAACAAGAGCCCTCAGATTAGGGTTTGACCTTGGACTCAGGCGTGCATTGGAGGGCCACGATTTGATCTCAGCGCTGAAGAAAGACATTAGAATGAAACGCACCGTTTCATTAATTGATTGGTTTTGGGCTTATCACTCAGAATGATATCCACCCCCCTCCCTTTGGCCCATTTCTTTGAAATAAACTGCCTTGGATTGCTATTTACCACGCGTTTTTATTAATTTCTTTTATTTTCTTTTATTTTGTGCATTTCATATGACTTAGAGATTAATTCATGAAAAATAGGAAATTAACTCAATTAATTCCAAACTTTTTTCCCCTGATTCATGATTGAATCTAGAATTTTGTAGATTAAAAATATTAAGAATTAATGCATTTGTGATTTTATTTGCATTTTTTGAATATTAATTGATATTAAAATGGCCATGGTTGATACCTTGTTTTGTTGAATTTTGTTTGAGCACTTGGTGATGATTCTTGCCTTGATTTTTTGTGTGTAGCTAGAATAGATATACATGTTCCCCTTAGATTTTTCTCACATATTTGTGATGAAGTTAGGTGGTAGTTTTAAGTTGAAACTTTAGGTGCTCTATTTTTAGGGTTTATGCTTAGTACCTTGTGATCTAGGTTTTATTTTTAGGACTTGGTGGATGATTCAACCCCTGGAATTTGTATGGTAGATTCCTGATTGAATTAGGGTCCCATAGTTATTTTTGTAGGATCTTACAATTGGTTTTAGTATTTTAGTTAGGACTAACTTTAGTACTAGGTTTTAGGTGATCCTAACTTGCTAATTCAACTAGATTGACTTCTTTAGTTCCCTTAGATTAGGGTTTTGTTTCTCTTGCTCTTGGAAGATGTTGAAGGCATGTGTGGGCTGCTGAGGAATGCATGAAGAAGCTTAGATGTGAAGATTTCCCTTCTTTTGGTGTGGTTTTGTTTAGGTGTTAAGATTAGGGTTTGTAAGTAGAGCTTCTAGATAGATTCTCTTCTTTCATAAACATGGAAAGTGTTGATCACTTCCATTCCTCCCTATGATATAAGGTCCCCTTGTGAAGGCCTCATCCCTCCTTTGGTAGGATGTATGGTTCTTCCCAAGTTGGTAGAACCTTTGAGGGTTCCTTTCTTAGATGGTGGAGTGCTTAGTGGTGACCTTTGGTCTTCACTTTGCTTTCCACTATCCAAACCTTGCTCTTGTTAGATGAATCTTTCTCCCTTGCTAGAGGATGGAGTTCCTTGTTAGAAGATGGAAGATGCTAGAGGTTGCACTTCCCTTTGTCTGAAGACTGCCATTGAAGCTGAAGCTTGAAGACCAAGAAGAACAAGTTGACACTTGTGAAGGGAATCCAGTTGGGATCAGATGAAGAAGCTGAAGCTTGAAGTTGGAGAACAAGTTGATACTTATGTTGATACATTGAGAGCTTGAAGGAGCCAAGCTGATACTTGCAATTGGGATTGAAGCCTGATGGTGGAGTCTACTTTGGAGCTGAGGCTTGAAGAAAAAGGATAAGGTGATACTTATGTTGATGCATTGAAAGAGTGAAGAGGCAGGTTGACACTTGCTGTTGTAGATGATAGCCTTAAAGAGCAGTTGAAGACTGAGGACTGAACTGATGTCAGAGGAGCTTTTCTGTGAAGTTATGGAAGTTGTTGATCTGCTTTCTTTCCTGTCTGTTTGCTTGTTGTGTGATCGCTCCGCAAGTGCACGGAAATATCGAAGTAATATAAAAGATTGTCGAACCCACAAAGACCAATGTCAATCTACTGTTATCTATTATTACAGCGTAAAGCTAAGGCTATTGGAATTAGGAAAATTGAATGCGAATGAAATTAAATGTAAAAGAAATAAAGAAAATTGGTTTAAAGAAATGCGGTAAAGGATATCGGTATGCAAAGACTTAGTTATCTGGGATTCGACAGGTCACCGATGCTTCTTGCTCTTTGCAAACATTGTTCAGAAGAAAATAGTGATCTGAAGACTTTCGTCTCACGATGGTTGTTGACGCTAGTCATAATTCTAAGGGCCAAATGTACGCTTTCGTGTCCCATTCGGGGTTAAAATTATTTTTTGGAAATCTCTAAGTTCTAATTCATTTTAAAGTGCTTTCGCTGTTATTAAAACAAATGCCTAGTGTTTACTATCTGGTCTTGCCGCAGCTTTCGCTTGTTGGTTCGTACCTTAATTAATTTCCCACTTTCGTGGCAAAACTACTTTTAAATAAGTTCTCGCTTTCGCGACGAAGTTCATTCAGTAAATAAATTTAAACACTACGGCCAGAAAGGTTGTTTGTAAAAAAGGAAGATGCCGGTTACTATCGAATCCTATCCTACTAATTCGGTTACATACCGATAAAACTAACTTAGCCAGACATGATAATTAATGCGAACGGAAATAGACATAAACAACGGAATAATAAAGCGTGCATCATAACAGAAATAAAGTAGTAATTCAATTAATAAAAACCTGTAAATTGTACTGATCTCAAATCCTTGGGTAGTCCCCCACAATATCGGCAGGATTCTACTTTGGCGAGAAATAAAAGGTACAGGGAGAAAATACAATATTCTGAACTGAAGGAAAATGGAAAGGAAAATAAAAGTAACGATAAATAACTTTGGTGGAATTTTGGCAGAACTTCGGGATGAAGAATCCACCCTTTTCTCTGTGAATCTCTTGTCTATTTATAGGAGATAGTTCATTCTTCAACTTCCAGAGATCATGGGTGAGTTATGGAGAAAGTGGTAGTAACTTCCAGTAGTGGGCAGTGAGTGGAGAAAGTGTAGTAACTTCCAGTAGTGGGCAGTGAGTGGAGAAGGTGTAAGACGGATTTAAGTTGAGATTTGATCGTGATTTCTGATTCTGCGTTTTTTGCCTGCGTGACGGTCGTCATGAAATGTGACGGTCGTCACACGCATGACGGTCGTCATGGACCTGTGACGGTCGTCACAGCAGCAAAATCCGTATCTGCTATTTTTCATCTATTTTTCATCCATTTTTCATCTATTTCTTCTCCTTTTCATTCTTTAGTCCAAATTCTCCCCAATCTGCAAAACGAAGTAAATTAATCATATAATAGAACATAAATCAAGATAAATTAATAAAAGTCACAAATAAATGCATGTAAATCAAGCCAAATAAACGATATGATTTCGCGTTATCAAACATCCCACACTTAAACCATTGCTTGTCCTCAAGCAATCGACCAACACAGTAAAAAGAAATAAGCATAGTTCGAAACAAAGTCACGACGAAACTCTAATCATACGTGGCTGCTAGGCTAATGTTAGATCGATAGGTACTAAATATTAATACCAAGGATATCATAACGACACAATTTCAAAAACTCCCTACTTATGCAAACCAATCGGAATCATGCCATTATAACTCAACATATAACTCATGCTCTCTTTCACCCCATTTCATTATAGTGCAATCACATTAAGCCCGTTATCCATACACATTCATGGAAAGTAGACCTGTTAGTGACTATGATCTCATTATTATTTCATTTTTTTCTGCAAATATGCTTAAGCATCAATTGAACTTAAAGAGTTTGTACCGTTAGGCTATGTGCTCGGGTGAGGAGCACCTAACTTAGAAGGAACATGTCTTTTTCTTCATAATTTTTTTTCTTTTCTTTCTTAGTTTTCTCATTTTAACCTAGAGATCATACACTTATTTGCATCGGTTTCTTACTTAGTGTGTTTAGGATGGTGCTGACTGCTTAAATAAACTACTTAGGGATTACTACAAGAACCTAGAGTTTTAAGGTCTCGGCATAATGGGTACTCAAATTTATTTTGCATATTTAGGGGGTTAAGGTTGTCAGGACGATATCAATTTTATCAAAACTTTTCCAAGTTTTTCTAACATAGCCTAAACAGCCTATATACTTTCAGAGTACCATGTCATGAATCAAAAAGTTTTTTGTTGGAGGTTAAAATTTTGAAATTTTGAAATTTTGGGGAAGTTTGAATAACAGGCGAAAACCACTCATAAAGACTCGACAGCACATGCAAAGATTTTGACATAGCATTAAAAATAGATAAAAACAATAAATCAAACTAAAAGGCAATAAAATGAAAGCGATAGAGTTCCTCTCCCACACTTAAACCAAACATTGTCCTCAATGTTTCAGTAAAAAGTGGAAAAGGAAAGATAGAACCTGTATGAATGCTACTGCTCTTGCTATCCTTGTCTTTGTTGATCACTTCTACTTCGGTGGCGGGCATTTTGAGATACTTTGTTTGTGTAATTCTCGAACCAGCTCATCATGTTGCTCGCGTCAAGAGGAAGTACTCATCATAAGTGTTCCCACCAGCAGCGACACTCGTGGGAATGTCCGTGGGCATAGCTCATCTTCTCAGATCGTCATCTAGAGAGTTTTCTCCTATATATAGCTAAAGCGTAACAAGCGATACATTTCTTTATTTTCTGCCGATTTAAACAAACAAATTAAAATAAAGACCTTGTGGGTTGCCTCCCACACAGCGCTTTGTTTAGCGTCGATAGCTCGACGACTAAGGAGTGCAAGTACTCATGGTGGTTCTTTCGAGAATGGTTCCTCGATCGAACTTTGAATAGTCTTCGGTTTCCATGGCCACTTATCAAGCCATCTCTCATATCCCTCACCTTTTCGTTTCTTTCTTCTGTAGGGTGGTTTCTTGTTTTGAACGCGTGGTGGTGGTTCTGGATCTATTCTGCGTATCAGCTTTTCAAATTTGGGCTATGTTATTTCATCCACCACCTCAAAAGTTAATCGTACCCTTTTAACAGTAATAATGACCCTAGTTTCACGGTCCTCGAATTTTCTTTTTCTATGAAGGGCCTTAGACAAAGGTGCATTGGTGTGTATATTTTTCAATACCTCCACATATGTTTTGGATTGGGAGTCTACCTTAACTTCTGTAAACCTTTGTAGGAAAGAAATAGGTGGGGTATAGGGAGGAGGAGCAACGATACGTGCTTCCTTCTCTACCTCTTCGACACCCTCCCTTTCGGTTGGTGTCGGTGGATTTTTCTCAATATGTATGCTTTTCTCACCAAAACTCTCCTCAGACTCATCATCAATCTCCCTAGGATCTTCTATTTGTTTTTCATTAACGGTTATTACAACATTCACATGTCCTTCTGGGAAGGGTCCTAGAGGTTTTTGTCTAAGCAGGGAGGTTTGAGTCTCCAAAGTCTCGCTGTGAGTTGCGAGGGAATCGACAATAACGTTCATCTGCCTAAGGTCTTCATTAATTTGGAGATGTTGTTTTCTAAAATCTTCGTTTTGGAGAGTTTGTGTTTCCACAAAGCGGTCCATCATAGATTCTATCCTAGAGTGAGTAGACGTCTCATTGAATTCTTCTAGTAGTAGTTCGAGGTTGGATGTATCAAAATCTTGCGTTTCCTCAAAACATTGGGAGTCGTCATCATAGAGGGAATTTGGGTGAGAGTGCGTAGTATTGAAATCTTCTAATAATATTTCGAGGTCGGATTTAAGCGGAATCTGTGGTTCCTCGAAATATTGGGGGTGGTAGTTATAATATGGAGGGTGGTAAATATAAGGGAAATATGGGTTATACATAATGATTTAGATAAGAGTTTAGTCTATACTATGCAACAACGGAATCACAATATTGACTGTTGGTCCCCGGCAATGGCGCCAAAAACTTGATCGCTCCGCAAGTGCACGGAAATATCGAAGTAATATAAAAGATTGTCGAACCCACAAAGACCAATGTCAATCTACTGTTATCTATTATTACGGCGTAAAGCTAAGGCTATTGGAATTAGGAAAATTGAATGCGAATGAAATTAAATGTAAAAGAAATAAAGAAAATTGGTTTAAAGAAATGCGGTAAAGGATATCGGTATGCAAAGACTTAGTTATCTGGGATTCGACAGGTCACCGATGCTTCTTGCTCTTTGCAAACATTGTTCAGAAGAAAATAGTGATCTGAAGACTTTCGTCTCACGATGGTTGTTGACGCTAGTCATAATTCTAAGGGCCAAATGTACGCTTTCGTGTCCCATTCGGGGATAAAACTATTTTTTGGAAATCTCTAAGTTCTAATTCATTTTAAAGTGCTTTTGCTGTTATTAAAACAAATGCCTAGTGTTTACTATCTGGTCTTGCCGCAGCTTTCGCTTGTTGGTTCGTACCTTAATTAATTTCCCACTTTCGTGGCAAAACTACTTTTAAATAAGTTCTCGCTTTCGCGATGAAGTTCATTCAGTAAATAAATTTAAACACTACGGCCAGAAAGGTTGTTTGTAAAAAGGGAAGATGCCGGTTACTATCGAATCCTATCCTACTAATTCGGTTACATACCGATAAAACTAACTTAGCCAGACATGATAATTAATGCGAACGGAAATAGACATAAACAACGGAATAATAAAGCGTGCATCATAACAGAAATAAAGTAGTAATTCAATTAATAAAAACCTGTAAATTGTACTGATCTCAAATCCTTGGGTAGTCCCCCACAATGTCGGCAGGATTCTACTTTGGCGAGAAATAAAAGGTACAGGGAGAAAATACAATATTCTGAACTGAAGGAAAATGGAAAGGAAAATAAAAGTAACGATAAATAACTTTGGTGGAATTTTGGCAGAACTTCGGGATGAAGAATCCACCCTTTTCTCTGTGAATCTCTTGTCTATTTATAGGAGATAGTTCATTCTTCAACTTCCAGAGATCATGGGTGAGTTATGGAGAAAGTGGTAGTAACTTCCAGTAGTGGGCAGTGAGTGGAGAAAGTGTAGTAACTTCCAGTAGTGGGCAGTGAGTGGAGAAGGTGTAAGACGGATTTAAGTTGAGATTTGATCGTGATTTCTGATTCTGCGTTTTTTGCCTGCGTGACGGTCGTCATGAAATGTGATGGTCGTCACACGCATGACGGTCGTCATGGACCTGTGACGGTCGTCACAGCAGCAAAATCCGTATCTGCTATTTTTCATCTATTTTTCATCTATTTCTTCTCCTTTTCATTCTTTAGTCCAAATTCTCCCCAATCTGCAAAACGAAGTAAATTAATCATATAATAGAACATAAATCAAGATAAATTAATAAAAGTCACAAATAAATGCATGTAAATCAAGCCAAATAAACGATATGATTTCGCATTATCATTGTGCAACTGTATTGATGTGACTTGTTTGATTTGCTTGATGCATTAGAATAAGTTAATATTTAGACTGATTTAAGCTAGGGGCATGATTGCACTAGAGGTTGAGTTGCTCCCTCTGCTTGTATTGTTACTGAGTGGCTTTGCTTGCTGGTATTTGGTAGAGCCCTGCTCCCTTGCCTATGTGGTTTATTTTTCTTGATAGCATTTTATTTCATTTTTTCTGCATGATTGCAGTTATTATTGTGTTTGCTTGATAGCATGTTATTTATTCCTCTGTATGATTACAGTTATTCATATCTGGCTTGAGGTCGAGATGAGCTTGTGGAGGCTGATGTCCCACACACATTTCCTCCCTCACTTGCATTGCATGCATTTTATAGTCGTTTACTGTTTACTGTTTAAGCTGATGCTTTATCTGTTTCTGTTTATCCCTCACATGATCCCCTAGGAATCTCACTTCCTTTGATAAGGAAGTGATGATTAGAACTTTAGGTTGAAACCTATGCATGATAACTTCTAGGAGTTCCCTGTTTCAAACTTCAACCATAGGATGAATCCTTGGCATGACAACATTAGGACTTGATAGTCTCCCCTTAGTTGAGCCTGTTCTCTCTTCTCATCTCAAAACAAATTAAAATACAGTAATAAAGGTTAACTGACGTCGTACGTTACGAGCCTTAAGCTATCTGAGAAAGGATTGTTGGAGAGCTTTTTTTCAACAGTCTAGATGTTTAGTATGGTACCCTTTGGGTGACATGCGACACATTCACTCTCAGGTCATAGTCTCTAGTGTGATATTGGTTGCAAACAACCGTAAAAAACAGTTCTTCCGTAAAAGACAGAAAACAGACTTCAAACCTTTTTGCCCCGTGGGCCCGTAACTCAAAGGAAGCTTTTCTGAAGAAAAGAGTGTCGTTAACTCCCAGTTCTACCGCAAACGGTAACGCGTAAGCCTCCAAGGGTCGAGCTGCGTACACCAAACTGCTGGAACTGTTTGTTAACCCCACTCGAAAAACAGATGAATCTGTATTCCCATAATCCGTATTATCCCGAACTACGTAAGCTCTGATCTCTCATATCTGTTGAGAGTACGTAGGCACAATACTGATGTATTGGCGAGCCACCTTCCCCATAACCCGTAGTTAGTCGAACTACGTTGACTCTGATTTCTCATTCTCTGATGAGAATACGTAGGCATAAAGCGCGACGCTTTGCCGAGTCATTTTCTTTTCTTTTTAAACCAGCCTTGATAGGTAGATAGTAAAATAAACCCGTCAGATAAACACAACGAGCGTGGATCCCATCGAGTACGATGGACGTGAGGGGTGCTAATACCTTCCCCTTGCGCAACCGACTCCCGAACCCAGACAATGGTTGCGATGACCTTGTCTTATACCTTTTCGTCAGGTTTTTCTGATCGTTTCCTTTCCCGTTCTAAGGGATAAATAATGAAAGGTTGCGACTCTTCTGTTTTGCCGGCACCTTATTTTCGCGGTAGCGACAGCTGGCGACTCTGCTGGGGACTTGATAGTTTCCTGGGATCCAACGTCCCTTTTGCGAGTCAGTTTGGGGATCCAACGTCCCCTGCGAGAGTCAATCCTAGCGCTTGTATGATTACTTGTTGGGTTGTGTTTGTTTATCGCATTTTATTTCCCGCACTTTATTTTCAGTATGATATGATTATCTGTGCTGTTGTGGGAGGGACATTCTGATGAGTGAGAAGCCGGACCAAGGCTTGAGTGTACCTAGCATTAGTTGTGGAAATTAGTGGGCGCGTGCTTGCTTTGCAGACACTAGTGTCTCATGAAATCCACGCTCAGACGAGGTTCTCCCGGTTGACTTCTTTTCCGGCCCTTTGGGCCTGAGGGGTTGCTGGTTTGGAGGATTATCGACTCTGGGGACCGATCATTTGGAATTCAGCTGAGTGAGGCCGCTTCAGGAGATGGTGATGCCACACCTTCTGGGTATCGTATCACCCCTCTTGAATGTATGTGACGTTGATGACCGCATAGGATGCCGAACTTGTGTCAGTTTAGGTCCCTACCTGTGAGCAGGGTCGGGTTTGTTGCAGGAAACCTTAACCTTCAGACTACCTGGTTTTCTTGATAGTGAATCAGTTTTGTTGGTATCAGAGGACCTTATTATCAGATGTATGTGTGTTCTTGACAGAGCAGAGGTATAGCCCGACATCAGGGTTTCTCATCATCAGATGTGTATTTGTTCTTGACAGAGCAGAGTTATGGTCCTGTATCAGAGGTCCTTATCTTCAGAGATGAAGTTGTTCTTGACAGAGCAGAGTTATGGTCCTGTATCAGAGGTCATTAGTACCAGATATATGGGTGTTCTTGACAGAGCAGATTTATGGTCCGATACCAGGGTTTTCTTCTTATCAGAGATAGTGGTTGTTCTTGACAGAGCAGTATTGTGGTTTTGTTGACACAGAACCTTCATCTTTTCAACAACACAGTTGTCTTGATCTCCTGCTTCATGATTGCATTTTACATTGCTTTGCATACCCATTTGCATTTCATTAACGTGTGTCTGTGTTGCAGGTACCGTTTCCCCCGGTTCAGGTTTTCTTGCCTTCTATTGTGCTACTATGGGTTCTCTGAGAAAGACTGTGGCCTACAAGCTCCCCACTCCTGATGTTGTTCAGCTGTCTAGTTTGATTGCTTTGGCAGATGATTCTGTGAGAGGTGAATTCAGAAAGTCTTATGGGAAACTGCTCAGCTTGGTTCGTAAACCCTCCGTGTTTGAATTGAATGGGTTGCACGCCTTGCTGCAGTTCTACGACCCTCCTTTGAGATGCTTTACTTTCCCGGACTTTATTCTCGCACCAACACTAGAGGAGTATGCTGATTTGTTAGGTGTGCCTATCAAGAGTCAGATGCCCTTTGTTCATATGGATGCTGAGCCTAATCTAGCTAGTCTAGCTCCTTCACTTCATCTGGATGCCTCCGAGTTGGTCTTGTCTAGTTGGAACAGGGTTCCCGATTTCTCCTTGCAGTTCTTAGTGGGAAAGGCCCAGCAGTGCGCCAAAGACGGTTGTTGGATCGTGTTCAACGCTATTCTTGCTCTTTGCATATATGACATCATTCTTTTCCCTAATATGCCTGACTTTGTAGACTTCGACGCCTTTCACATCTTTGCATCAGGGAATCCAGTCCCTACATTGATTGGAGATGTTTACCATTCTGTCCACTACAAAAACGAGAACAGAAGGGGAAAGAATGTCTCGTGCTGTGCGCCCCTGCTCTATAGATGGCTTGATAGTCATCTACCCAAGAAGGGTCCCTTTGCTTCGGCTGCAGCCATAGCTGAGTGGTCTGAGCGTTTGATGAGTATGTCAGTGGAGGATATTGCCTGGTTTGATAGAGATAGGTTGGGTACTGAGATTATCTTCAGCTGCAGCGGGTTTCCGAATGTTCCTTTGATAGGCAGGAAGGGTTGTATCAACTATAATCCATCTCTGCTGGTCCGACAGTTTGCTTATGCTTTAAGAGCTCCGCCGAAGGATGAAGAGATGCAGGAATCTCTGTACCTCACTGGTCTTCTAGAGGGGGATATGTTATCTATGCTTCAGCACGTTTGGAAGGGTATCTGTAAGCGGGGCAAGCCGTTGCTGGGGAAAAGTAATAGCCAAGCCTACGCTCTATATGTGACCTAGATCAGAGCCAGAGCAGATATTATAGGGATGTCGTTTCCACCTGCCCAGCTAGAAAGCCCTCCAGTGATTGAAGAGCCTACCACCGTGCATATTCAACAGCATAATCAGGTGTTAACTGAGAGAGATGAGCTGAAAAAGGCAAATGAAGAACTGGAGAAAGAATTGGCTCAGCTCAGAAGCGAGAGAAGCGAAGCCGTCCATTCCTTCAAGAAGCAGACAGAGCTGGTGAACCAGTTAGGGACAGACTTGACTAAGCAGATAGCTGAGCGTGAGCGCTTGGGTCGAGACTTCAAAGCTGTCAATGACGTACTGGCCACCAAGAAGCAGAACTTGGATGAAGCGTACCGGAGAATACCCAAGTTTAATCAGCATTGGAAGGCCACCCTAGCCAACGGCAAGGAACGGGAGGATAAACTGAAACAGCAGATCTCCAAGTTGAAAGCCCAAGTGAAGGCTAGCGAGAAGAGGTTTGATGAAGAAACCGCTCGTAGATATGCCGCTGAAGGCCTGCTCAACAAGGCTCTTGCCAACCTGAAGGAGCGCAAACTGACGTTTGAGTCCAAGAAGCGAAAGTTAGAAGATTGTTTCGGCGAAGGAGCATGGGAAGACTCAGTTGAAGGTCTTCAATACACTATTGCACAGAGGGAGTTACTCGTCGAAGGGTTGCTCACTCGGCCTGATCATCCAGAAACAAGGGATCTGTTAGAAGAGTTTCGAGCCCGTGGCCGTACTTGACTATATTTGTAATCCTTTTGTTTTGATCATTGTTGTATGCTGACCATCACCAGGCTTGTTGGTTGAGGTCATGCTATTGATTCTGCCTGTACTCAGTGATGTTGTGTACCGCCTTGATGGGCTCTCTTTATATATATGAGATGTTATTTCCATGACTGGACTCAGACTTCTTATTATCAGCATTGGCACTCAGGCACTAGGATCGGGGGATGCCTCCCTAACGCACAGACACACGTTTGCATTTGCATGAAGCATCTGCATAACGGGCACTTTGTCATTTTTTCTAACCCTTTTGTGTATACAGGTTGTTTCAGGTTGTTCTAGGATTAATCAAAGACCCATCCACCGCTATCCGACCAGAGCGAATCAAACTAGAGCAATGGAGCAAGTGTAGACTAATGTTCAAGAACTCCGAGAGAGGATGGACCGTTTCATGGAGCTCATGCAAGTGGTTGCCAACGGCCAAGACCAGCTCAGAACATTGGTCCAGCCCCTGATCTCAAGGGTTGACAGCAATGGTGTACTCCACGGTGGGAGCGTTCCAACCCCTCCACCTGTTGAAACTCCTCAGAATGGCGTCCCCGTGACCGGGGGGAACGGTAGTGTTAACGACAATGTGATCTCTAACATGGGGCTCAATGGTAATACGATTAACGTCGGTAATGGAAATTTTGAAGCTAATGTCAATGTTGGACTGGGCAACGGCAACACAGGTGTCGGGAATCTGTACGGGCCTCAGCCATGGTTAGAAGACCGTCAAGAAGATTTGTTCTCACAGAAGGGTGGTGAAGGAGAGCTGACTGCTGAAGCGCATCTGAGGTTTAAGGCACTCGAGGACAAGATGAGGAATTTCGAGAACCTGAACACTATGGGTGTCGACATGTATAAATTGGGATTGATTTCTGATTTCAAGGTGCCTCCCAAGTTCAAGGTACCCGATTTTGAGAAGTACAAGGGCACCACCTGCCCTCGGGTCCACTTAAGGTCATACTACCGGAAAATGTCCGCTCACTCTGAAGACGAGAAGTTGTTGATGCACTTCTTTCAGGATAGCTTGTCTGGGCCATCCTTGGAATGGTACATGAGTTTGGAGCCTACCAGTGTGCGCACGTGGAAGGAACTTACTGAGGCATTCATGCAACATTACCAATATAACAGTGACTTGGCTCCGAACCGAGTCCAACTGTAGAATTTGTCACAGAGGAACAACGAAGGGTTCAAAGAGTACACCCAGCGGTGGCGTGAATTGGCAGCTAGAGTTCAGCCGCCGATGGTTGAACGGGAGCTTGTTGAAATGTTTGTAGCCACCCTCCCAGGGGTTTATTACGAGAAATAGGTCAGCGGTATGTCTGGAAGTTTCTCAGATCTCATCATCACCGGCGAGGACGTTGAAAATGGGATCAAATTGGGGAAAATTCAAGGTGATCTATCCTCAGCTGGAGGAGGAAATAAACCGTATGGTGGCAAAAGGCGTGAAGGAGAGACGAGCGCCGTGTCTAACGCTCGAAGGAAAGGTAAGGGCCAGCACCAGCAGGTGGCTAGCATAACCATCCCTACAGTCCAACAACCCCAGCCACATCAGTAGCCGCAGCAGCAGCCGAATCAGCAAGGATACAGAAAGTATCAGGACAGGGCACCTCTGTCAAGCCGTCACCTCGAGACACCGCCCATGTCTTATGCTCAGTTGTTACAAACTCTGCTTCAGTTACAGCTAATCCAGAAGAGAACCCTGGCTCCCTTGACAGGGGCACCTCCGCCAGGTTATGATGCGAATGCAACTTGTGAGTTTCACTCGGGGGCACCAGGCCACACGATAGAAAACTGCAAAGCCTTCAAGCACAAGGTGCAGGATATGGTGGACGCTAAGATCATCAATTTCTCAGATAATGTGCCAAATGTCACGAAGAACCCTATGCCGAATCATCGGGGAGGTGGGGTGAATGCCATTATTGAGGACGAGAACTTGGATTTATTGACTGACGTCAAGGATCTGAAGACACCGCTTAGCTTCGTTAAAGCTAAGCTGATGAAGAGAGGCTTCTTCCCAGGCTGTGGAGAACTGTGTATGAGCTGTGCGACTCGTCCTGATGAATGCGAACAGTTGACGGAGGGGATTCAGAGTCTGATGACCGAAGGAATCTTGCAGTTTATCCGAAGGGCCGAATGTAGGTCTGGAGAGGTGATGCTGAAGCAGGATGATGAGGTTGCCACCATCGGCATCCCTCGCTGGACGATCACCATTTCTGCACCCAGGCCGCCCACAATTACCATCACCAAGGCTGGGCCGATACCTTTTGAAAGCACCAATGCTATTCCATGACATTATGGGGCAGACATTTATTGTAACGGACAGAAGTTGGAACTAGAACCATCTGGGCGGTCTGTGGATAACCTAGTGGGAGTCGGCGGAATCACGCGCAACGGAAGAGTATTTGCTCCACCCGAGATTGTGGCGGACAAAGCAGAAAAAGCCGACAAAGCTGATGTAACCGATAAGGGAAAAGGTAAAGTCGTTGAGGAAACCCCTCGGGGGTAGAGAAGGACTTACTTGTTAAGGACGCTGAAGAGTTCATGAGGCTGATCAAGAAGAGTGATTACAAGATCGTGGATCACCTCCATCAAACACCCTCGAAAATTTCCATCCTGAATTTGTTGCTGTGTTCGGAGTCACATCGCAACGCGCTGTTAAGGGTTTTGAATGCCACGTATGTGCTGCAGGAAATATCGTTCAACCAGTTGGAAGGGGTCGTAGCCCACGTGAATGCTGGAAATGGTTTAGGGTTCACTGACCTAGAGCTGACACCGAAAGGAAGAAACCACAACAACGCCCTGCACATCTCGATAGAGTGTAGGGGAACGATTATGTCTCATGTGTTGGTGGACACAGGGTCGTCACTCAATGTTCTTTCGAAGAAGGCATTAATGAAATTAGATACTCGAGGATTGATCTGCACACCCAGTGATCTAGTCGTGAAGGCGTTTGATGGAACCAAGCGTCATGTCTTTGGAGAGGTAACTCTGCCGATTCAAGTTAGGCCGGAAACTTTCGACGCAGTCTTCTACATTATGGACATCATGCCAGCCTACAGCTGTCTCTTAGGCTGACCATGGATCCATTCCGCTGGCGCCGTGACTTCCACGTTGCACCAGAAGCTCAAGTATGCTGTCGGAGGCAGCATCGTAACTGTTTGTGGTGAGGAAGACATAATGGTGAGCCATTTGTCATCCTTCAAATATGTTGAGATGGATGGGGAAATCCACGAAACCCTATGTCAGGCGTTCGAAGCTGTTAAAGTCAAGGACGTGGCTCCTGTAATGACCGAAAAGCCAAAGATGACTCTCTCTTCCTTCAAGGAAGCTCGGGCCGTTGTTCAAGCCGGATCTACCCCAGGCTGGGGGCAGGTTCTAGAAATACCTAACAAACAGGACAAGTTTGGGTTAGGATACTCTCATGCGGCCGAAGCCTCCTCTTCTCGCAGTGCGTCGCGAGGTAAAGGGCCAATCCAGTTTACCAGCGGCGGGGTGATATTTGAAAGTGTCAACGCAGTGTCTGAAGACGGCGGAGACAATGATTGCGACCTAGACTCTTGGATCCAGCCAAGCACACTAGGCGAGAGCCTCAATAACTGGTCCATCAGGGATACCATCCAAGTGACAAGCAAAGAGTAATGATTTACTTTCCCCAATCATTGTACAACCCTGTGTCCTACCCGGGGCATAGTGGTTTTATTGTCAGGGCCTTGTTTGATTATGTACATGCATTTTACCAATAAATCAAAAGGCGTTCTTGCGCATTCAAATGTTATGATCTCTGTTATTCCTGTTTTATATTTGTTCTGAAAAACAATAAAATGGCAATGGGGTTTGTGCTAACCTGCATATCCTTGTTTTAGGCTTAACCCTTGTTATTGCAGGATCCACATAGCAGATGACATCGACTTTGGACCTTCTACGACTCACTTCGACTTCAATTGCCCGATCTATCAAGCCGAAGAAGAGATTGATGAAGACGAAGACCTTCCCGAAGAGTTGGCCCGCTTGTTGAAACAAGAAGAGAAAGTTATTCTGCCTCACGAGGAAGAGATTGAGATTGTGAATCTGGGTTCTGAAGAACTTGTCAGGAACGTCAGGATAGGGACCGCGTTGCAGAGTGATGTCAAGCAGAGATTGGTCGAGATGCTAAGAGAGTATAGTGACGTCTTTGCTTGGTCATAAGAAGATATGCCCGGACTTGACACTGACATCGTGGTCCATCACTTGCCGCTGCGAGAAGATTGTCCTCCCGTCAAGCAGAATCTTAGAAGGACGCGACCAGATATGGCCGTTAAGATCAAAGAAGAAGTGCAAAAGCAGCTTGATGCTGGCTTCTTAGCGGTTACTACTTACCCTTCGTGGGTCGCCAACATAGTGCCTGTACCGAAGAAGGACGGTAAGGTGCGAATGTGCGTCGATTATCGGGATTTGAATAGGGCGAGCCCTAAAGATGATTTCCCGCTCCCTCATATCGATGTGTTGGTCGACAATACACCTCAGTTCTCCGTATTCTCGTTCATGGATGGCTTCTCCGGTTACAATCAGATCAAGATGGCACCGGAGGACATGGAGAAAACTACGTTTATTACACCTTGGGGAATGTTTTGCTACAAGGTAATGCCTTTCGGTATGAAGAACGCAGGGGCCACTTACCAACGAGCAATGGTTACTTTGTTTCATGACATGATTCATCATGAGATTGAAGTCTATGTTGATGACATGATTGCGAAGTCCCAAATGGAGGAAGGACATCTGGTCAATTTGCTGAAGCTTTTTGAGAGGCTTAGGAAATTCAGGTTGAGGTTGAATCCTAACAAGTGTACTTTCGGAGTACGGTCTGGAAAGCTACTGGGGTTTATCGTGAGTGAAAGAGGCATCGAGGTTGATCCTGCGAAGATAAGAGCAATACAAGAAATGCCAGCGCCAAAAACAGAAAAAGAAGTTCGTGGTTTCCTGGGCAGAATAAACTACATTGCAAGGTTTATCTCTCAGCTCACGACCACGTGTGAACCGATGTTCAAACTACTGAGAAAAGATCAGGCAATTATCTGGAACGAGCATTGCCAGAAGGCATTTGATAAGATAAAACAGTATCTACAGGAACCTCCAATCTTGATACCCCCAGTGGCCGGAAGGCCCTTAATCATGTACTTGACAGTTCTTGAGAATAGTATGGGGTGTGTTCTCGGTCAGCACGACGAGACGGGCAGAAAGGAGCATGCCATTTACTATTTGAGTAAAAAGTTCACAAAATGTGAATCTCGTTACTCGATGCTGGAGAAGACGTGTTGTGCACTTGCCTGGGCTGCCAAACGTTTACGACAGTACATGCTCAATCACACAACCCTGCTAATTTCGAAGATGGATCCGATCAAGTACGTCTTCGAGAAGAAAGCGCTTTCGGGTAGGATTGCCAGATGGCAAATGGTGTTGACGGAATATGACATTCAATACGTTTCCCAGAAGGCCATCAAGGGAAGCGTATTGTCTGAATACCTTGCCAAACAGCCAATCGAAGATTATCAGCCGATGAAATTTGAATTCCCCGATGAGGATATCATGTTTCTCAAAGCAAAGGATTGTGATGAACCGTTTCCCGACGAGGGGCCAGACAGGAAATCCCAATGGAAATTGATATTTGACGGGGCGGTTAATTCTTATGGAAGTGGCATTGGGGCGATCATCACGACTCCCCATGGATCCCACATCCCGTTCACCGCTAGAGTGGCGTTTCCGGTCACCAATAATGAAGCGGAGTACGAAGCATGCATCATGGGTCTAGAAGAAGCAATTGATTTGAGAATCAAGAACCTAGATGTATATGGTGACTCGGCACTTGTGATTAACCAGATTAAAGGGGAGTGGGAGACTCGCCAGTCAAATTTGGTGTCGTACATGAATTATGCTAGAAGGATGCTTCCGTTCTTTGATCGAGTGGAACTCCATCATGTGCCTAGGGCTGAAAATCAGATGGCTGATGCCTTAGCCACGTTGCTTCGATGTATAAAGTCAATTTCTGGAATGAAGCTCCAAGAATTGTCCTCTCTCGTCTTGATAGACCTGCATTCGTCTTTGCGATCGAGGAGGCCTCCGACGACAAGCCATGGTTCCATGACATCCAGATCTTCCTTATGACTAAGGAGTATCCTGCGGGAGCGTCAACCCAGGATAAGAAGACTCTGAGGAGGTTGTCTGGAAATTTTTATCTCAATCCTGATGGAGTTTTGTATAAAAGAAACCACGATCTCGTGCTACTTAGATGTGTAGATGAGAAAGAAGCGAGTATGCTCATGGAAGAAGTCCATGAAGGCACATTTGGTACGCACGCCGGTGGGCATGCTATGACGAGAAAGATCCTAAGAGCAGGATACTACTGGCTGACGATGCAATCGGATTGCTTTAAATTCGCGAAGAGATGTCATAAATGCCAGATTTATGCTGATAAGATTCACGTGCCGCCGTGCCCGTTGAATGTCATGTCCTCCCCATGGCCGTTCTCCATGTGGGGCATTGACATGATAGGCAAGATCGAGCCCACCGCATCTAACGGTCATCGCTTCATTCTGGTAGCTATCGACTACTTCACCAAGTGGGTGGAGGTAGCCTCGTACGCTAATGTGACCAAGCAGGTGGTGGCTAGGTTCATAAAGAGGGACATCATCTGTCGTTATGGAATTCCCGAACAGATCATTACTGATAATGGTTCGAGTTTGAATAACAAGATGATGAAGGAGCTGTGCCAGAGTTTCAAGATTGAACACCACAACTCATCTCCTTACCGGCCGAAGATGAATGGCGCCGTTGAAGCGGCTAACAAGAACATCAAGAAGATTGTACAGAAGATGGTTGTGACCTATAAAGACTGGCACGAGATGTTGCCATTTGCACTGCACGGTTATCGTACAACGGTACGTACATCAACCGGGGCAACTCCTTTCTCACTGGTGTACGGTATGGAAGTTGTCCTACTGTTAGAAGTTGAGATCCCTTCTTTACGAGTTTTGGTTGACGTGAAACTCAATGAGGCAGAATGGATTAAGAACCGACTAAACCAACTCAGCCTGATGGACGAGAAGAGGTTAGCATCGATTGCATATGGTCGTCTGTACCAAAGCCGAATGAAGAAAGCTTGTGATAAGAAGGTGCGTCCTAGAAGCTTTCAGACAGGTGATCTCGTCTTAAAGAAGATTCTTCCCCCACACTCTGATCACCGGGGCAAGTGGACTCCCAATTACGAAGGTCCGTACGTCGTCAGCAAGGTCTTCTCGGGAGGAGCCTTGTTGTTATCCACAATGGATGGTGAAGATTTTGCATCCCCGGTGAACGCGGACGCAGTTAAAAAATACTTTGCTTTAAAAACGACCCGCTGGAAAGAAAAAGAATATCCAGGCAAAAATGGGACATCCCGGTGAACCATAAAAAAGGAAAAAAGGGTTTGGGAAAAAATTAGGGATATAAAAGAAAAGAATGTACACCCGGAAAGTCGAAAACCTGGAAGGGCGACTTTGGCAAAAAAGGGCATCCCGGTGAATCGAAAACCCGAGAGAGCGATTCAGGCAAAAGTTAGGGATTTGAAAAAGCAAATGACTGCGGTCCGCGGGTGGACTTTCATTGTTTAGTGGTTTGGAAGACCTGAGGGCCGTTTATCTGAATCAATCTCTTCTGAAGCGGAAGCCTCGGAGAAGTATCGAAGTCGAGTGGGTCATAGAGGGATCAACTCATGATGTCCGTCTACGCCTCATTACCTACATTTGTGTATATATTGATGTATATTTATGTTTTCATATTTGCGCAGCTTCCTCATTCCAGGAGCTTGCGTATGTTGTAAAACATTTTTGCCCATTCAGGGGTTCGTTATCAATAAAATGTGTACTATTCAGCAATTTTGCTTGCTTGTTTAGCATTTACTTGTTTTGTTTGCGAAAAAGAACGCCGATGTTTTTGATAAAATGCGCATACATAAACTTACTGGACTAGGCCACCGATTGTTGAAACAATGAATTACTTGAACATGGTCACAAGATGATAACCTTGATAGGTCCCTTTGAGAAGGGTATCTTGTCTGTCTGTTTGTGTTGTTGCAGGTATAGTATACTCTAGGCAGCACGTCGTATGTCTCCCCAAGCAGAGAAGATTCTCTCCCCAATCAGATGTGCCCTGAAGGATTGTCGTCTCCCCAGCTGAGTCATATACTGAAGTGTGCAGCACTCGATGGCGCAGACTGAAGTCTCTGGCAGAATTGAAATTCCCCACAGAGTTGTACTCTTCCCGGCAGGTAGGAGTGATTCCATCGTCTGGTTGCCTTCCTCAGCCAAGTTTGTAGTTCCCCAAGAGAGTCGAGTCCTTGGAAAGCGCTCAGGCCATGATTGGTTTTCCCCAGTAGAGTGTTGAATAGCTGATGCTGTTATTCCCCATCGGAGTCGTTATCTCCCAGAAAGTTTTGCCGCGAAGGCGGTGCAGTTTATTTTTGCGACTGATATCGTTTCCTCAGCAGTTTGTGGTTTGAATACCCAGTTGAGTGAGTCCAAGTTCTCGGAGAGCTTTATTCCCCTGCAGCAGTCAACTGAAGATCTTTTCCCCAGGCGGAATCCAATTGAGATTGGTGTGACTTCTTCTCCTCGGCAGGATGATTCCTTCCTCCACCAGAGTGGTTCTTTCTCCTTGACAAGAGGATTCTCCCTTCAGCATTTATTTTGCTGATGAGGTCACAGCGTTCTGCACGATTGCATAGCATCTACCCTAAACGCGTAGCATTTCCACCGTGTGGAGCATTACGCCATCGTCAAACATATGCATATGAAGCATGAGCTAGGTCGTTACCGTTCTTGTTTTGCAGGTGTTCCCTGACAGGGTGTTTTGCTCAGGATGATTCTTGAAATCTCAGAGGAGTTGTTTTGCTTAGGATGATTCCTGAAATCTCAGAGGAGTTGTTTTGCTCAGGATGATTCCTGAAATCTCAGAAGAGTTGTTTGGCCTAAGATGATTCTTGAATTCTCTAGCGAAGTGGTTTGCTTAAGATGATTCTTAAAATCCCTGGTGACATCACCAGAAAGGGCTGCTTGAGTTGAGGCTTAGAGTCCCCGATAGAGTGTTTGCTCAGGACGATTCCTGAAACCTCCAACAGAGTTATTGGTTCAGGATGATTCTTGAAGTTCCCGATGGGTTTATTTGTCCAAGATGATTCTTGAAGTCCTCAGCAGAGTTGATTCATCCAGAATGATTTCTGAAGCCCCGAAGCAGAGTTACTCGATAGTTCTCCAGAATCCCCAGCGGAGATGTGTCATCCCCAGCAGGTTTGAATAGAGAAGTCGAGATTTCCCTTGAAGACTTGATGACTGAAGTCCGGCAGCGGTGCCAAAACCCCTGACCTACTGATGAGGTCTAACCACGAGGTCAGAGCAGTTATCTCAGCTGATGCGGAGTGCTAGATGGTAAAAGATTGCATATCCTTATTTGGTTCATGATTGACCGAAGATTCTATTCCAGGCTTACCGATGAAGTCCGGCTGACGCCCGAAAATTCCCTTGAATGCCTGACGGCATGATTAACTTGATTGTTAAAAAGTTCCTAATGACCTGATGAGTCCCGAGGAATTCTTCTGCTGCCATGTTGCAGAATGCCTGATGGCAATGTCAGCTATGTATCGTCGGTTGCTGAATGACCCGTGACCCCTTAATGACTCGAGAACGAAGATCTACAGCAAAATCAGATGATCATCCTGACGGAGATTTGAGCTTAGACCCTTCACCAATTACCATGTGACCAATTCCCCAGCAGAGTTGCTGTGCAACTGTCATGCTCAGTTTTTGAAGATGTTCCTACCAATCGGAGTACCGTTTACAAATCATCAGTTACCGCGTAACCGGTGATCCCTTGATGATTCGAGGATGCAATGATATCAGATAAATCAAAGAATCACCCTGACAGAGATTCAGATCAGTATTTCTCCAGCTAGTTGCCGTGCAACTATTATTTCGGTTTCCAAAGAGATTTGTCCCCATCAGAGTACCGTGTACTTGTGCAGTTGGAAAATTTCCAGGTTTATTGGTATTCAACCGCCTTTTACCTTGATTGTTTGAGAGTCGTTCGCTTCTCACCCAGTCAGGTCCAAGCCGTTTGAATAGAGGCACTCGCATTTGCTTCACTTCTCGTTTATCAATCCGTACTGGCAATGCCTCAACAGTCAAATTATCTCTCACTTGTACGTCATCCATCTGAATCACATATGACAGATCTGAAATGTACTTCCTCAACTGCGACACATGAAACACATCATGCAAATTAACAAGAAACAACGATAAAGCAATCTGGTATGCTACTCCTCCCACCTTCTGCGAAATCTGATACAAACCAACAAAATGCAGTGTGAGATTTTGAGACTTCAAAGATCGGACAACACCAGTTACCAACGTAACTCTCAAAAACATGTGATCTCCCTCTTGAAACTCAAGTGCTTTCCTTCTCTTGTCATGGTTACTCTTCTGACGACTCTGCGAAACTTTCATCTTTTCTTGGATCCTCTTGATCTTTTCAGTTGTCTGGTGAATAATCTCAGGTCCGAGCATAACACTCTCGCCTGACTCATACCGACACAAAGGAGTCCTACATCTCCTACCATACAATTCCTCATACGGTGTCATTCCAATACTAGAATGGTAACTGTTTTTGTAGGTATACTCAATCAACGACAAGTAGCTATCCCAAACTTCTCCTTGTTCTAGCACACAATCCCTCAACAAATCCTCTAAAGATTGGATAGTTCTCTCTGTCCGTCCATCCCTCTGCGGATGATAGGCAGAACTCAATCTCAACATGGTACCCAAAGCGTCTTGCAAAGTCTTTTAGAATCTGGATGTAAATCTCAAATCTCCATCTGACATAATACTCGACGATCTCCCATGCAACTTCACAATTTCCTCAATATACATCTCAGCTAGCTTCAGCATAGAACAATTAATCCTCATTGGTAAGAAATGAGTAGATTTAGTCAATCTATCCATAATCACCCAATTAGAATCATTCCCCCTCACAGTCTTCGGTAAACCCAACACAAAATCCATGGAAAACTATCCCATTTCCACTCTGGAATATTCGACAGTTGCATCAGACCTAACGGTCTTTGATGTTCAATCTTCGACTTCTGACAAGTCTAACCAACATACACAAACTCAGCCACTTCTTTCTTCATCCCTGGCCACCAAAACAATTTCCTCAAATCCTGGTACCTCTTCGTAGCACCAGGATGGATACTCAATCTACTTCGATGTCCTTCCTCAAGAATACTCTTTTTCAACTCAAAAATATCTGGAACACAAACTCTATCATGAAATCTCATGATACCATTTTCATTAATCCGAAAATCAGCTCTTTGACTTTGATTCATCAAATTCAACCGATCTACCAACTCAAATCATATTTCTGACCTTCTCGAATCTCAACAAGAATACCACTAGTACGCTTCAACATACCAAGCTTAACTCCATAAGAAGTCTCTTCACAAACCAAACTCATATCACGAAATTGCTCAATCAGTTCTAACTCTTTTACCATCATCATCGGTATATACAAAGATTTCCTACTCAATGTATCAGCTACTGTCGCATCGCTGCGAAAAGGGAGTCGGCGGAAGACAGAAGAGTCGCCACCGTTCGTTATTTATCCTAGAGATAGGGAAAGGAAACGATCAAAAAAAACCTACAAAAAAGGGAGAAGACAGGTCATCACAACCAAATCTTGGGTTCGGGAGTCGGTTACGCAAGGGGAAGGTATTAGCACCCCTCACGTCCGTCGTACTCGACAAGATCCACGCTTGTTGTCCATCTAAAAGGGTGTTTAAACTATCTATACTAAAGGCTCACGGGGACAAAAAAAAATAAAAATGACTCGATAGGGCATCGCCGCTCTAAGGCTACGTATTCCCTCGTGCAATGGGAAAGTCAGAGTCAATGTAGTTCGGAAAACTACGGGCGAAGGGGGGAAGGTTTCTCGCCAAGACATCGCCGTCTTGTGCCTACGTATTCTCGTCTGGTACGAGAAATCAGAGCAAACGTAGTTCGGGCTGACACGACCACGGGTTGGTTCGAGTGTTTTAAATCGAGTAGGGTTAACCCTTAGTTCTAGCAGTTAGGTGTATGCAGCTCGACCATTGGAGACTTAGGCGTTACCTGTTTGCGGTAGAACCAAGAGTTAACAACACTCTTTTTATGAAAATGATTTTCCAATTAAGATCCTGAAGTATAAAAAGATTTGATGTTTTTGTGTTTTGTGTTTTTTAAGACAAGAAGTGGATTGAGTTATGGTTTGAAACTCATGTCGCACTAAAGACTATGACTTGAGAGCGAATGCATCGCATATCACCCAAAGGGCATACGCTAGACACTCTAGACAATTGAGAGGAGGCCCCCCAACCATCTTTCTTTATTAAGTGTTTTGAATTGTTTAGGATATGAGAAGAGAAAGACTCAAACTAAGGGGAAACTAGACCCTAAAGTTGTCATACACAGTGCTCCTAAAGTTGGGATGAAAGGGAAGAACTACCCTAATGTTGTCATGCATAGGATTGAACACCTAATGTCTCTCATACTCCCATCCTAAACGGAGGGACTAGGAATCCTAGGGGGATCATGGCTAAAGGCCATGTAAACACTAAATAATTCACTCACAAATGAAATGAGAAAGAAAATTAATTTGTAAATTCAAAATGATAAAATAAAATGAAAATAAAATAAAAATGATGACAAAATAAATTCACACATTAAAATATGAGAATATGATTTTTTTTTTGTATTTTTGGATATTTAAAACTATTTTTAAAATAAATAAAACAAAACAAGAAGAAAAGAATTAAAATAAAAGAAATAAAATAAACAAGTGCTAAAAAAAAGGAAATGTCTACACTAGGATTTGAACCCTTGACCTTGGGATTCCAGATTTAAAACAATACCAATCAGACTATCACGCGCATGTGAAGGATATGGGAAAGGAAAAGCAAAAAAAAAAAATCAAAACATAAAAAGAATGAAAATAAAACCAAAAAAAAAATGCCCCCAGTAGGGGTCGAACACAGGTCCTCATGGCAAGGCAAGGTCTTAAGGGCAAGGTTCTAACCACTTGGGTGGCGAAACATCCATTGTATCAAGCCACCCTAGTTTTACATATACCTAACAACACGCGTGGGCTGGACCAAGGCAAGGCAAAAACAAGGCAAAACTCAAAATATGATTTCGACATAACTCTCTCAAATCTCATCCAAATTCAGTGAAACAAAAGTATAACTCACTTCAAATTTCATAAGGATCATGATGGTACCATTAAAATTATTAAAAGATGCCCACAAAATAAAATCCAATGGAACACGCAAGGTGAGGTCTTGAGATGCATTTGAAGATCCACAGATTGAAACGGGTGCAATTAAAGGTAGAAAATGATTTAAGCAAGTTCCAAATATGCAAAAGAATGAGTTCCAACAGAAGATTCAATCAAAAGACATCAGAGAAAGAATATTGTATGTGAGTTGCAAGTTGATGAAGTCGATGTTTTAAGAAGAACTTTGCAAATCAACAATGCTAGTATAGCTCCATGACAGTAGACACTAAATATCCAGACTGTAGCATGTTAAGGATTTCACACACACAAATTGCAAATGGTTAAAATGAAGCTTGATGATGTTGGAAGTTAACAAACCCAAAACATGACAGGGCAGCTGCTATTTCACCAATTTAGTATGAAAAACAGTTTTAGAGCAGTGGTGCAACAAGAGCTGACAAAGTCCATTTCAAAATAGTTTTGACAGCAAAGATCATTATTTCAACACAACAAACAACATCAATCCTCAAAGCACCATGCATTTCAATAGTCTAGTACCAACGAAACCATATATCCCTAGTGACAGTCATACACAAATACACACAGGGTTGACAAAATTACTCAAAGGCTAGAGGTCCACCAAAACAGTTGCAAAAAAAAAACAGGATAATAAAGGCAACGTTGATTATAACATATCTACACATTCAACACTAAGTTCTTATGAAAATCACAAATTGTCAAAACAAAAACAAACCAAACTGCAGTGAGCAACATATCCAAACAACCAGTAATGAGTTGGCAAATTCAATCCTCAAAAATAAATCCTGACAACAAATGTGGATCTCAACATGACAATGCATATATCCCCTAACTGTACTTGCACATTCTAACTAGAACAAAGTAGCATGTTAGCAGATCTCTATGTACTAATCTTCAACAGCAGTGCTTTCAACAACATAACCTCTAGCTGACCTAATGATAGTCACTAACCAAAACCTAGTATGAGATCCAAGTTAACAACCATATCTATGAATTCTAAATGGTAACACCTAACTTCTACTAACAAAACTGCCTAAACAACCTAAAGCTCTCAGCCTATCTAGAACAACTCCTTACTAGTGTCTAGCAGACTTGAAGCAAGCTACAATTCTAACTCATGCAACAGGATGATTGTCCTAACCAGTCAAGACCCTCATGGCGGCACCAAATTGATCACCTACCAAGTACTAACAACTAAACTCTCCTAGACTGTCTAAGGCTTGCATCCAAATATTAGCCAACCCTGACGTACCACAGGTCCATGACTTGATGACAACAGTCCATTCCCCTATCTCATGACAGTACTACCAGTTCCAAACATCAACCTCACACACTAATCAAACAGACAACATGATGCAAACCTAATGACCTCAAGACAACCACCAATGCACACATATGACAGATCAAGCATCAAACTCCAGCCTTAAGCATTAAGGGTTTCAATTATCCAAACAAGAACCAAGAGACCAACTGGAAATCTGAATGGAGGTTAACAAAACTCAACATGAATTGGATAGCAAGTAGAATAAAACAAAACTAGTTAAAACAAAAGCTTCATGATAGTGATTACTTCAAACAAATAGGCCATAATATGAGAATCAAGTTTTATCAGCAAGCATAGCATTTATGAATCAATCATCACTCCTTAGGTCCATGCTTTTACCAAGACCATGTACATGAATCTCACCAGCAAACTCCACACAAAATGGTAAGAAAATCTTTTCAACATGGAATCAAGATTTACAAACAGAGCAGCAACATATTTTTGTTTAAAACAGGAACAGTAGCAGGTTCTTGTTATCACAATGCAAACATCAGTTCAAAACCTCTTACAGGCAAACACAAGTTTGAACCAACCCAACTCAAAAACAGCTCAACGACACAGTTGTAAATTCAAACATGATAATGTTGTAACAAAAGCATTCTTTACATAACAATATCAAATCCAAACTTTTAAGTGAAAGTTAACAAACTTCATGACAATTTTTGACAGCATGATTGACAAACTAAATCCTCATGGCAATGCATAAACATATTCACCCAAAATCAATCAAAACATGATGCATGATGAAGAAGAGGTTAGAAAACACCTACCTCTTGCAGTCTTCCTTGAGCAAGCTAGCAGCAAGAGCAATATCCTCCCTCCTTTGAGCTAGCTTTGAAATTCTTTCCTTTTGGAACAGCAAGTGATTTTTAGGGCAGTTTGAGAAAAGTGTCAACAACTCCTCTTTTTTACAAACAGTTTGAGGGTTGTGTTATAGAGAGTATGGAATGGAAAGAAACTTGGGAAATGGTTCAATATTGAGAGAGATTCGCAGGCTTGGATCAAAGGATGCAAAAACTCAAATTCTGATTTTTGCACAAAGTGGTGGCTAGGGTTTGTGTTGACTGATAGTTAGTTTAAATATGAAGTGAGGATGAGGCTTTGGAGGGTTTTACCATGGTAAAAGATCGATGGACCAGATTTCACAATTTCTAAGTTTCTTTCATAAATGGTGGGTGATGAACAAGGACAAGGGCATGCTTGTCTTGGAGGTGGTTCTGTTGGAGTGGGAAACAAAACAGAATGACTGCAAGCAACAGAATAGAGGGCGGCTTGTCCTTTCTTTGTTTGGCAAAAGATTTGAAAAATGGACAAAATGGTATATTGGGTGTTTGGCTAGTTTGGGAAAGGTTTGGTGGGCTCCAAACACAGCATCATGTGCATGGCACAAGAGTGTATCAGGCTGCATGTTTCGAAATGCAAATATGTTAAAATGTCTTTGAATATGCCTTGCAAAAAATGTTCAAGACACCAACTTTGAGCCAATTAACTTGGTGCACACAACTCCATTTACTTAGATCTTGTGCTCAAATGAAAGAAGGCATGGAGTAGAACAAATTTCATGTTGGTGGAAGTTCCATTTGATCATTGGAAGGAAATGAAATTTGAGGTTGAAAAGCATGCCAAGCAAGCTGCCTACAAATAACTTAGAAAAAATTCCAATAATGGATTTTGGCTTATTTTTCCTCAACTTTGCACATTCATAACTTGAGCTTCACATATCATATTGAGGAGTTCTTGGACTCTTTGGAAAGCTTTGAACACGATCTATAACTTTCATTTGGGACAAAGTTTCATTTGACATCAAGAAAGTGCTGAAAATTAGCTTGCAAAGAGGGTCCAAAAATCTGTCCAGTCTTGGCAATGTTGAAATCATTGAAATCCTCAACTTTGAATGATCATAACTTGAGTTCCAAGTATCATATGATTATGAATTGGTACTCAAAAGAAAGCTTGAAATAGAAGGAACAACTTTGATGTTTGAGCCAAGTCCCTTTGAAACCTTGATCATAAAGAAAAATGGCCTTGAAGATGGCTGCTTCAACCATGAAACTTTCCATAAATGGAAAGTTTCTAAAACCCTAATTCCCCCAAAATGGCAACTTTCAACAACTCTTGATTTTTCATGATTCCCTTGACTTTTCTTGATAAAATTCCATTCATTGGTCATATTGAACTTGAGGATCATGATCTTGACCTCAAAAAGTCAGGAGTTGACTTTTTCACTACACAATTGACTTTTTCCCCAAATCTCCTGATTTTCAATTGACTGATCAATTGAAGCCCTTCTAATTGAAATACAAGGAACAAATTTGATGTTTGAGCCAAGTCCCTTTGAAACCTTGATCATAAAGAAAAATGACCTTGAAGATGGCTGCTTCAACCATGAAACTTTCCATAAATGAAAAGTTTCTAAAACCCTAATTCCCCAAAATGGCAACTTTCAACAACTCTTGATTTTTCATGATTCCCTTGACTTTTCTTGATCAAATTCCATTCATTGGTCATATTGAACTTGAGGATCATGATCTTGACCTCAAAAAGTTAGGAGTTGACTTTTTCACTACACAATTGACTTTTTCCCCAAATCTCCTAATTTTCAATTGACTGATCAATTGAAGCCCTTCTGATTAAAATTGATGATCAATATCCCATTCTCAAACACCTTAGGACATATGGAAGACCATGGAAACAAGTCTTGCTCCAAAAAACAAGTTTAGCCCAATTAAAAATGAAACATTAATTTCACCCTTTTTGCCTAGGCATTGTTCAAATGAATTGAGTGACTATTCCAACTTCATAATAACCTATGAGGCACTCAACAAGCTTCTACCTCATGTTTACATAAATGACAAGTCTTCATGGACCCCTTGACAATCTTCTGATGATTCCTTGATAATGTTGTGGCACACCCCTCCTCTTTAGGAGCTCAGATATCTTCATGATGATGACACACACATGACGACTTGTAACGATACCCTTGCTTGAGCTTGAAGTCAACAAATATTTCCTATTGGATGATACACAAACAAAACTTGATCTCCTGTAAGAACTATGCTATGCAAATGTAAGATGCTAGAATGCAATGAAACATAAGCCAAAGATTAAGAAAAGAGGTTGGTCAAATTTTGGGGTGCAACAGTTGCCCCTATTCAAGCGACTTGGACCTGAAGGGATGAAAACCGAACGACTTTCAAACATTCAAGGTAAAAGACGGTTGAATACCAAAGAGCTCGGAAATTTGACAACCGCATAATGAAAATGAAACTGAATAAACTTGTTTACGGGGACAAAAATCCCGTGGAAAACAAACTAGTTATCAATTAGAAAGCATCAACCCGCAAATGAAAGAAACCTCTGACCTCACCGTTAGGCATCTATTAAATAAAAGCGAGCACTGCACCTGAAGGCCTGCCCAAACCAAAGTTGAGAAAAACACCTGACTTCGCCGTCAGTCATTGACATTAAGTGAAAGCCTCTGACCTCGCTGTCAGGCCTCGACATCAAGCCGATAAAAGCATCTGACCTCGCTGTCAGGCCTCGACATCAAGTCGGTAAAAATATCTGACCTCGCCGTCAGTCATCAATATCAAGTAAAACATCTGACTTCGCCGTCAGTCATCAATAAGCATCTGATCTCGCCATCAGGCCTCAACATCAAGTGTGTAAAAGCATCTGACTTCGCCGTCAGGCCTCAACATCAAGTCGGTAAAAGTATCTGACCTCTCTGTCAGGCCTCAACATCAAGTCGGTAAGAGCATCTGACCTCGCCGTCAGGCCTCGAGATCAAGTCCGTAAAAGCATCTGACCTCGCTGTCAGGCCTCGACATCAAGTCGGTAAAAGCATCTGACCTTGTTGTCAGTCATCAATATAAAGTAAAACATCTGACTTCACCGTCAGTTGTAACGCTCCGATTCTGAATTTCCCATTATTTTGTTGAGTCTTTTAATTTATTTGGTTAATTGTTATTTTATTGTGGAATTATATGATAATATATTATGTGTGTACGTTGTGGTATTTTATTATTTGGAGAGTTTTGGGAATTAATTAGTTGGTGTTTTAGATAATCCTTAATTAGTAGTTATTTTGAGAGAAATAGAATAGAAAGAGTATAAGTGGAAAAGAGAAAGAATAGAGATAATAGAAACCAAAAGGAAAGAAAAAGAAGAGAAAGAAAGTAAGAGAAGAGAAAAGAGGAGGAAGAGGAGAAAAACCTAGAATCATCAAGAATCAACTTCTAAGATTTCGATTGATCGGGTAAGGGTGTGAAACTTTATTATTCTTGCAATGTATATGATCATCTGTGTTCTTGTTGGTTTTGTTTTGGATTGGGGAGAGTTTTACTCATTTTTCATTCTAGGGCATAATACGGATTTAATCGATAGAACCCGAGTTTTTGTTGGTAAAACTGAGATTAAGTAGTAGCATTTATGTCGGGTGATGTTAGGCTAGAGTGCTGGAATGATTTGGGATTTAATCGGGTGAATCCAAGAGTTTTGGAGTGGAAGAACAGTGGAGAAATTCTGAGTTTGCAGACACTCGCTAGCACGTTCGCTAGGCGAGCTGGTCGCGAACATTCGCTAAGCGAGCAGTAGCGAATAGGTAGCGAACGGTCCCAGACTTGGACATAATGCATGTTGTGGTGTTCGCTGGTAGCGAATAGGGGTAGCGAAGGTTCGCTAGGGGTTCGCTGAGCGAGCGAGGTAGCGAACAAAGTCAGAGGCTTCTGTTTGCCTTCGCGAGCTTATTTGCTAGGCGAACAAGTAGCGAATACTCGCTAGGAGCTAGCTAAGCGAGCAGGGTAGCGAGCGTGACAGGTTGTGTTTTCTTTAATGTTTTCATCCATGGTCGGATTTCCAACTTAACTTTGATTATTTCCTTGCTCGAGGCATCAATCATGTCGAGTTACATTGTGTTGTGGGTAGCCGTATGGCGTGAATCCTAGATTGTGAATTGTGGAATGTGTAATGTGGCTGTTTGGTAATTTCGTGCATTTGTTTGGATTAAACGGGAATGCATGGTGATATTAATGTGAATGTGTATATTTATATATACTTGTATAATATGATGAATGCATGAATATGTTTGTAAACATGTGTGCATTTTAAGAGTGTATTGAGTCGTGTTGCATGTGTAGCATCATGATTGCATTCTTGTGTGTCTGATCCCGCGTAGGATCTGCAGAAACCTCGTGTGCCCTTGTGGGGTGTGAGCAATGGTTTAGTTACTTTGATCCCTAGGACGATTTGCAGAAACGATCGTGTGCCCTTGTGGGGTGTGAGCGATGGTTTATTTTTGATTCTATGGAGAATCTGCAGAACAGTTGTGTGCCTTTGTGGGGTGTGAGCAACCAGATTGTGTGCCCGTGTGAGGTGTGAGCAATCCTGAAACATTGTGTGCCCATGTGGGGTGTGAGCGATGGGTGAACATCGTAGGCCCGACGGGGAGTTACTTCGGTAACGAGCGATGGTTCCATTTTGGTTCTTCAATTGAACCTGCTGAACGAGTCGGTACCGCATTTGCATCTGCATAGAGTCGTGAGTCGGTCTCTATGAGTTGCATTATCATCTTTATATGATGTTTTGGTGAAATGAACATAATTGTAAATGTTTATGTGAAATGCTATGAATTGTGAAGCATGATTTGGTAAATGTGATTAACTATGTACGTGTACATTGTGATGTATTGTAACAAGTTGTGGCGAGGAATGTGAATTGCGTGTATGTTATAATTGTGTTTTATGATATATATAATTTGATGCATTGTTTGTTATGATAATGTTTCTCACCCTTTTGCTGTTTTATAATGCTCTATGAGGCATTGCAGAGTAGGATGCTGGAGGTCTTTTGTGAAGCGAGTCTTCGTTTATTTTGGGCAGATGGCTCTGATATGTAACACTGGGTAGTTAGGAATTGTTTTGATTCTTTTGTGATACATCTGTGTATGTATCTGCTGCTGAATGTTTTGTAAACTCAACTGATGAATTGAATTAATCTGAATGATGTATATGATGCTTATGTTAACGAAGTGATTTCAATGTTTAGATGTTTCCGCTTTATTCTAAATGTTGATATGTGGGTTTTAAGCGCGATGCTTTGTTTTTAGTTGAGATTTACCCCTTTTGTTACATATCTTTATGAGCAGGTATTGTTTATGTTTCATTTCATGGATAATGTGATGCGCCTCTTTTATACCATGTTATAATTATACTCTGATGGAATTTTTATGAAGTGCCAAAATGATTTAATTGTTTATTTTAGGGGTATAGAAAGTGGGTGTTACATTAAGTGGTATCGGAGCCAGTGTTGAGTCAGTTGTGTTTGTCTTCTTGTTATGTTGGTTAAACAGTTGTTTGACCTTGTTGTTATTTTTGGGAATCCTCAGAATATGGTTGGTCGTAATGACACTGCTATGGCTGCGACATTGGAGGCTATGGCAAGGGCGGTGCAAGGTGCGCCGAATGTGAATGGAATGATGAGTTTAGAAAGAATCAGCCGCCTGTATTCAAAGGAAGGTTTGATCCTGACGATGCTCAGATCTGGTTGAAGGAGGTTGAGAGAATCTTTAGAGTTATGAACTGTGCTGAAGGGAACAAGGTGAGACTTGGGACTCATATGTTGAGGGAAGAGGTTGATGACTGGTGGGTCAGTATGAGGCAAGTTCTTGAGGTAGATGACGAGGAAATAACTTGGGATTTGTTCCGCGCTGAATTTTTTAGGAAGTACTATCCTGAGAGTGTGAAGGGTAAGAAGGAAATGTAATTCCTTGAGTTGAAGCAAGGCAACATGTTTGTGGTAGATTACACGGCTAAGTTTATGGAATTAGTGCAGTTTCATCCTCATTATGCAGCTGTTACGGCGGAGTTCTCTAAGTGCATTAAGTATGAGAATGGCTTGTGTCCAGAGATAAAGCAAGCGGTGGGTTACCAGAGGATACGAAGATTTTCGGACTTGACCGAATGTTGTAGGATTTTTGAAGAGGATAGTAGAGCTCGTTCTACTCACTACAAGAGTTTGAGTGAGAAGAAAGGCAAGCAACGAGTGAAGAGTGGACCTTATGTGACGCCTGTTGATAAGGGCAAGTATAAGGGAAACTTCGATAGGAAATTTGGAGATAGAAGTTCGGGTGCAGTCAAATGTTACAAGTGTGGCATGATGGGTCACAAATCTTTTGAGTGTGGGAAGTCTACGGAGAAGTGTGCTAATTGTGGAAGTTTTGGACATACCACTTCTGAGTGTAAGAGGAATGTGGTAAAGTGTTTTAACTTTGGAGAAGTTGGTCATATTAGCACCAAGTGTACCAAACCAAAGCAAGCTCAGTCGGGTGGAAAAGTATTTGCATTAGCCGGTTCAGACACTACTAATGCGGATCGCTTGATTAAAGGTACGTGCTTTATTAATAATATGCCTTTAGTTGCTATTATTGATACTGGAGCGACTCATTCGTTCATTTCTCTTGAATGTGCTAAGCGTTTGGGTTTGCACATGATTTATTTGAGTGGTGGCATGGTTATTGAGACTCCTGCTTCAGGGTCGGTAACTACTTCTTTGGTGTGCGTAAGTTGTCCCTTGACCATGTATGGTAAAGACTTTCTTATGGATTTGGTGTGTTTGCCGTTGGAAGGCTTGAATGTGATTTTGGGTATGAATTGGTTGCAATTTAATAGAGTTGATTTAGATTGCTATCATAAGTTGGTAAGGTTTCCTTCTTTGGAAGATGATGAAGGTGAGAGTTTTCTATCCACTAAAGAGTTGAAGAAACTTTTGGCGGACGAAGCTCAGTTGTTTAGTTTATTTGTATCGTTGTCGGTAGAGGACAAAGTTGAACTTGACGTGTTTCCATTGGTGTGTGAATTTCCAGAAGTGTTTCCGGAGGATGTTACGGATGTACCGTCGGAAAGGGAAGTTGAATTTTCTATTGATCTAATTCTAGGTACTAGACCAATTTTGATGGCACCGTATCGTATGTCAGCATTAGAATTGGTAGATTTGAAGAAGCAGTTGAATGATTTGTTAGAAAAGAGATTTGTTAGACCAAGTGTTTCTCCTTGGGGTGCACTGGTGTTGTTAGTAAAGAAAAAGGATGGAAGGATGCAGTTATGTACTGATTATCGACAGTTGAACAAAGTGACAATTAAGAATAAGTATCCGCTTCCTAGAAATGATGATTTGATGGACCAATTAGTTGGAGCACGAGTTTTTAGCAAGATTAATTTAAGATCAGGTTATCACCAGATTCGTGTGAAGGAAGGAGATATTCAAAAGACGGCTTTTAGGATACGGTATGGACATTACGAATATTTAGTGATGCCATTCGGAGTTTCTAATGCGCCAGGTGTGTTTATGGAGTACATGAATCGTATTTTTCATGAGCACTTGGATCGTTTTGTGGTTGTGTTTATTGATGACATTCTGATTTATTCTAAGTCTCAAGAAGAGCATGAGGAACATTTAAGAATTGTGTTATAGATTTTGAGGGAGAAGCAATTGTATGCCAAGTTGTCGAAGTGTGAGTTTTGGTTGTCAGAAGTGAGCTTTCTTGGGCATGTTATTTCAGGTAATGGTATTAGTGTTAATCCCTCTAAGATTGATGCGGTAATGCAATGGGAGACTCCTAGAACAGTTACGGAGATTCGAAGCTTCTTGGGCTTGGCAGGTTATTACCAGAGGTTTATTGAAGGGTTTTCGAAGTTGGCACTTCCGTTAACGCAGTTAACTTTTAAGGAAAGGCTTTTATTTGGGATGTTGATTGTGAGAAGATTTTTATGGAGTTAAGGAGAAGATTGACAACAACGCCGATCTTGATTTTGCCGAATCCTATAGAACCTTTTGTGGTATATTGTGATGCTTCTTTGACTGGTTTGGGTGGTGTTTTGATGCAAGATGGGAAGTTTGTGGCTTATGCTTCTAGGCAGTTAAGAGTGCACGAAAAGAATTGCCCTACTCATGATTTGGAATTAGCGGCCGTGGTATTTGTTTTGAAAATTTGGAGGCATTATCTTTATGGTGCAAGATTTGAAGTTTTTAGTGACCACAAGAGTTTGAAGTATTTATTTGATCAGAAGGAATTGAATATGAGGCAAAGAAGATGGCTAGAGCTTTTGAAGGACTATGATTTTAGATTAAATTATCATCCGGGTAAGGCAAATATGGTGGCCGATGCCTTAAGTCGGAAGTCTTTGCATGTGTCCGCAATGATGGTAAAGGAATGGGAATTATTGGAGAACTTCAGAGATTTGAGTTTGGTTTGTGATATGACGCCGAGAAGCGTGAGACTTGGTATGCTTCATATCACGAATGATTTTCTTGCAACCGTTTGTGAAAGGCAAAAGTTGGATTTGAAGTTTGTTGACTTGATGACAAAAGAGAATGAAGATTTCAAAGTTGATGATTTTGGAGTTTTGAGGTTTCATGGTCGTATTTGTATTCCTGATGATGCGGAGTTGAAAGGAATGATATTGGAGGAAGGACACCGTAGTAATTTGAGTATTCATCCGGGAGCGAATAAGATGTACCAAGACTTGAAGAAGATCTTTTGGTGGTCTGGGTTGAAGAGAGATGTGGCTCAGTTTGTGTATTCTTGTTTGACTTGTCAGAAGTCTAAGGTGGAACATTAGAAGCCGAGTGGTTTAATGCAACCGTTGGATATCCCAGAGTGGAAATGGGATGGTATCTCGATGGATTTTGTTACGGGGTTGCCGAATACGCATAGAGGTCACAATGCAATTTGGGTGATTGTTGATAGACTTACTAAATCTGCTCACTTTATTCTGATTGATATTAGTTATCCTTTGGAGAAATTAGCTGAGATCTATGTTTGGGTGATTGTGAAGTTGCATGGAGTTCCCAAGAGCATTGTATCAGATAGAGATCCAAGGTTTACTTCAAGGTTTTGGGAAAATTTGCAAAAGGCTTTGGGTTCGCAGTTGAGATTGAGTCCGGCTTATCATCCGCAAACAGATGGTCAAACCGAAAGGATAATTCAATCGTTAGAGGATTTATTATGAGCTTGTGTGCTAGAGCAAGGTGGTGCGTGGGATAGTTATTTAGCGTTGATTGAATTCACCTATAATAACAGTTTTCATTCGAGTATTGGTATGGCTCCATTTGAAGCTTTGTATGGTCGAAAATGTCGAACACCTTTGTGTTGGCATGAGACTGGTGAGAGGTCGGTGGTTGGACCGAAGATGGTACAGCAGACGACGGAGAAGGTGAGGTTGATTCGAGAAAAGTTGAGAGCTTCTCAGAGTAGGCAGAAAAGTTATCATGATAAGAGTAGGAAGGATCTTGAATTTCAAGAGGGCGACCATGTGTTTTTGAGAGTTACGCCTGTTATGGGTGTGGGTCGTGCTTTGAAGTCGAGGAAGTTGACTTCTCGTTTCATCGGTCCGTATCATATTATTGCACGAGTTGGTGCTGTGGCTTATCGTGTGGCGTTGCCTCCAAATCTTTCGAATTTGCATGATGTGTATCATGTTTCGCAACTTCGGAAGTATGTTTTGGATCCGTCACATGTTATCCCTATGGACGAGGTTGAAGTAAGAGATAACCTTACAGTGGAAGCTTTGCCGATTAGAATTTTGGACCATGAGATTAAGAAGTTAAGAGGCAAGGATATTGTGCTTGTGAAAGTAGCATGGGGAGGTGCTGCAGAAAGCGATATGACTTGGGAATTGGAAAGTAAGATGCGAGAGTCGCATCCAGAGTTGTTTGGATCAGGTAATATTTTCGAGGACGAAAATTTCTAAAGTGGGGGAGAGTTGTAACGCCCCGATTCTGAATTTCCCATTATTTTGTTGAGTCTTTTAATTTATTTGGTTAATTGTTATTTTATTGTGGAATTATATGATAATATGTTATGTGTGTACGTTGTGGTATTTTATTATTTGGAGAGTTTTGGGAATTAATTAGAGGGTGTTTTAAATAATCCTTGATTAGTAGTTATTTTGAGAGAAATAGAATAGAAAGAGTATAAGTGGAAAAGAGAAAGAATAGAGAGAATAGAAACCAAAAGGAATAAAAAAGAAGAGAAAGAAAGGAAGAGAAGAGAAAAGAGGAGGAAGGGGAGAAAAACCTAGAATCATCAAGAATCAACTTCTAAGCTTTCGATTGATCGGGTAAGGGTGTGAAACTTTATTATTCTTGCAATGTGTATGATCATGTGTGTTCTTGTTGGTTTTGTTTTGGATTGGGGAGAGTTTTACTCATTTTTCATTCTAGGGCATAATACGGATTTAATCGATAGAACCCCAATTTTTGTTAGTAAAACTGAGATTAAGTAGTAGCATTTATGTCGGGTGATGTTAGGCTAGAGTGCTGGAATGATTTGGGATTTAATCGAGTGAATCCAAGAGTTTTGGAGTGGAAGAACAGTGGAGAAATTCTGAGTTCGCAGACACTCGCTAGCACGTTCGCTAGGCGAGCTGGTCGCGAACGTCCGCTAAGCGAGCAGTAGCGAATAGGTAGCGAACGGTCCCAGACTTGGACATAATGCATGTTGTGGTGTTCGCTGGTAGCGAATGGGGGTAGCGAAGGTTCGCTAGGGGTTCGCTGAGCAAGCGAGGTAGCGAACGAAGTCAGAGGCTTCTGTTTGCCTTCGCGAGCTTGTTCGCTAGGCGAACAAGTAGCGAATACTTGCTAGGAGCTGCTAAGCGAGCGTGACAGGTTGTGTATTCTTTAATATTTTCATCCGTTGTCAGATTTCCGACTTAACTTTGATTATTTCCTTGCTCGAGGCATCAATCATGTCGAGTTACATTGTGCTGTGGGTAGCCGTATGGCGTGAATCCTAGATTGTGAATTGTGCAATGTGTAATGTGGCCGTTTGGCAATTTCGTGCATTTGTTTGGATTAAATGGGAATGCATGGTGATATTAATGTGAATGCGTATATTTGTATATACTTGTATAATATGATGAATGCATGAATATGTTTGTAAACATGTGTGCATTTTAAGAGTGTATTGAGTCGTGTTGCATGTGTAGCATCATGATTGCATTCTTGTGTGTCTGATCCCGCATAGGATCTGTAGAAACCTCGTGTGCCCTTGTGGGGTGTGAGCGATGGTTTAGTTACTTTGATCCCTAGGAGGATCTGCAGAAACGATCGTGTGCCCTTGTGGGGTATGAGCGATGGTTTATTTTTGATTCTGTGGAGAATCTGCAGAACAGTTGTGTGCCTTTGTGGGGTGTGAGCAACCGGATTGTGTGCCCGTGTGAGGTGTGAGCAATCCTGAAACATCGTGTGCCCATGTGGGGTGTGAGCGATGGGTGAACATCGTAGGCCCGACGGGGAGTTACTTCGGTAACTAGCGATGGTTCCATTTTGGTTCTTCAATTGAACCTGCTGAACGAGTCGGTACCGCATTTGCATCTGCATAGAGTCGTGAGTCGGTCTCTATGAGTTACATTATCATCTTTATATGATGTTTTGGTGAAATGAACATAATTGTAAATGTTTATGTGAAATGCTATGAATTGTGAAGCATGATTTGGTAAATGTGATTGACTATGTACGTGTACATTGTGATGTATTGTAACAAGTTGTGGCGAGGAATGTGAATTGCGTGTATGTTATAATTGTGTTTTATGATGTATATAATTTTATGCATTGTTTGTTATGATAATGTTTCTCACCCTTTTGCTGTTTTATAATGCTCTATGAGGCATTGCAGAGTAGGATGCTGGAGGTCTTTTGTGAAGCGAGTCTTCGTTTCTTTTGGGCAGATGGCTCTGATATATAACACTGGGTAGTTAGGAATTGTTTTGATTCTTTTGTGATACATCTGTGTATGTATCTGCTGCTGAATGTTTTGTAAACTCAATTGATGAATTGAATTAATCTGAATGATGTATATGATGCTTATGTTAATGAAGTGATTTCAATGTTTAGATGTTTCCGCTTTATTCTAAATGTTGATATGTGGGTTTTAAGCGCGATACTTTGTTTTTAGTTGAGATTTACCCATTTTGTTACATATGTTTATGAGCAGGTATTGTTTATGTTTTGTTTCATGGATAATGTGATGCGCCTCTTTTATACCATGTTATAATTATACTCTGATGGAATTTTTATTAAGTGCCTAAATGATTTAATTGTTTATTTTGGGGGTATAGAAAGGGGGTGTTACATCAGTCATCAATAAGCAACTGACCTCGCCGCCAGGCCTTGACATCAAGTCGGTAAAAGCATCTGACCTTACCGTCAGGCCTCGACATCAAGTCGATAAAAGCATCTGACCTCGCCGTCAGGCCTCGACATCAAGTCGGTAAAAGTATCTGACCTCGCCGTCAGACCTCGACATCATGTCAGTAAAAGCATCTGACCTCGCCGTCAGGCCTCGACATCAAGTCGGTAAAAGCATCTGACCTCGCCGTCAGGCCTCGAAATCAAGTCGGTAAAAGCATCTGACCTCGCCATCAGAACTCATCTATAAAATCATCTGACTTTGCCGTCAGCCTTGAAAATCATATGAATTCACCGTCAGTTCTCAAAATCATATGACTTCGCCGTCAGTTCTCAAAATCATCTGACTTCACCATCAGCTCTCAAAATCATCTGACTTCGCCATCATTTCTCAAAATAATCTGACTTCGCCGTCAGCTCTCAAAATCATCTGACTTCGTCGTCATTTCTAAAAATCATTTGACTTCTCCGTCAGCTCTCAAAATCATCTGACTTCGCCGCCAATCATTCGCTAAATAAAAGCGAGCATGGAACCCAAAGGCGGGCTCAACCCTAAGTTGAGAAGAACATCCGTCAATTCACCATCTGGGTGAAGAAATCCGTTGGGGAAATATGAACTTGAATAAATAGACTCTGTTGGAGAGAATGATAAGATGAGCACACCTGCCAAAGATCTTGCTGGAGGTCTGGATACCACACAGGCCGGAAAAAATATACTGATAATTATTGGAGATACACCTGAAAATAAAGAGGTAACAACCTGGATTATGTTTCACATGCACATGTTTGAATATGGCGTAATGCTCCATACGAAATGGAAATGCTACGCGTTTAGGAGGATGATATGCACGATACAAATGCAAAGGAACCACTTTAGCAAAATAAATGCTAAAGAGAGGAAACCAACTCCGCTGGGGAAAGACCAGGCACGCCTAGTGCAAACGGACTCATGCTAGGGAATACAAGCCATGGATGGCCTCCGAGAAAACTTCTGGGTAAAACTGCTCTGCTAAGCAAAAATCCACTCTGCTGGGGATCAAAATCAAACTCTGCTGAGGAAAACGTCCCAGACGGCCTACCAAAATACAACTCTTCTGGGGAACAAACAACTTGGCTGGAGACGATAAATCCATTCTACCGGGGAAATCATCCCTGGATGGTCTGCTAGAATATAACATTCCGAGGAACAGACAACTCTGTTGGGGAATCAAGGCAGACTGGTGAGGGATGGCTCTATTCTACCAGAGATTCCGCTCTACTGAAGATTTAATTTGCTATTTGTTAGGGATTATGAATAAGATCTACTGGGGGACCATCCCAAGCTCTCTCTCTGCTGAGGATGGAGAATAACAATCTCTGAGTCATTCTCACTCTGTGGGGAAGAAAATTAACTCTGCTGACTTCGTTGGGGATTAGATAGGGAGGGAATCAGCATCGACCTCTGCTTGGGGAAAATGAGAAATAAACTCAACAATAACAACTTCCGCTTGGGAATGAGTCAATGACCTAGACTCTGAGGGGAAAGGAGCCAGTCATTCAGACTCTGTGGGGAAAACGAAATTCTGAATTCGTTTCACTGCTAGGGATAATCCTACGCCTATTTGTTGGAGATGATCCTACTCTGCTGGAGGTATCAATCTCGACCAGCTGACGATATCCTTAACTGTACGAGGCTCCAACCTGCAGGGGATGTGAACACGCTTAGCCTGCACACTTTCTTCAGATGAGGGACTTCTGGAAAAGTCTCGAGGATGAGGGTCCTGCAAATAACAAACAAACAAATATGTTTTGTGCAGCAAGCATCATCTTAATTGTCACATGTGGCATTACTCAAGCAAAAACATCGTTTCGATTATAGTTGGTAGAGTCCGCACATTTATGTATGCAAAATTTTATCATAACATCAGGCGTCTTTTACAAACAAAATGATAAAAGCTGAATAAAAAACAAAAGTTTTATGAATAGTATGTTTTATTGATAAATAGCCTGTAAATAGGCAAATTTACAACAGATGCAACTCTTGAAATGAGAAAGCTGCCTAAGAAAAATATACAAAAATGCACAAGAATATACAAAATGTCGGCAATGTGGCACAAACAACCACCATAGAACGACTCAATTATGACTCGCGTGACTTCGACGCCTTTCCGATGCTCCGTCTTCTGAAGAGATTGATTTGGGAGGATGACTCTCGAGTTCTCCCATAATCCACTATGCTCTGAAGATCAATGCGCGGACCGCAGACATTTGCTTTTCAAATCCCTTACTTTTTCCTAAACCGCCCTTGCGGGTTTTCGATTCACCAGGATACCCATTTTTTCCAAAGTCGCCCTTTCAGGTTTTCAACTTTGCAGGTTTACACTTTTTCTTTTTATCCCTAATTTTTGCCCGAACCTATCCTTTTATGGTTCGTCGGGATGCCCCATTCTTGCCTGGATTTACTTTTTCTTTCCAACGGGTTTATTTTTAAGCAAAGTATCTTTTGACTGTGTCTGCGTTCACGGGGGACGTGAAATCTTCACCGTCCATGGTTGAAAGTAGTAAGGCTCCTCCGGAGAAGACTTTCCTCACAACATACGGACCTTCATAATTGGGAGTCCATTTTCCCCTGTGATCGTTCTGTGGTGGGAGAATCTGTTTCAACACCAAATCACCTGCCTGAAAGCTTCAAGGATGCATCTTCTTATCATAGGCTTTCTTCATCCTGCTCTGATACAGATGACCGTACGCAATAGACGCCAACCTCTTCTCATCCATCAAACTGAGTTGATTTAGCCTGTTCTTCACCCATTTTGCCTCATCTAGTTTGACGTCAGCCAAAACTCTTAAAGAAGGGATCTCGACCTCCAATGGCAGGACAACTTCCGTACCATATACCAACGAGAAAGGAGTTGCCCCAGTTGAAGTACACACTGAGGTACGATATCCATGTAGAGAAAAGGGAAACATCTCGTTCCAATCCTTATAGGTCACAACCATCTTCTGCACTATCTTCTTTATGTTTTTGTTGGCCGCTTCCACAATGCCCTTCATCTTCAGACGATAGGGAGACGAATTGTGATGCTCAATCTTGAAGTTCTAGCATAGCTCCTTCATCATCTTGTTATTCAGATTGGAACCATTGTCAGTAATGATCCTCTCAGGTATTCCATAGCGACAGATGATGTCCTTTTTGATGAACCGGGCTACAACTTGCTTGGTGACATTAGCATAGGAGGCTGCTTCGACCCACTTGGTGAAATAGTCAATAGCTACTAAGATGAAACGATGTCCATTGGATGCAGTCGGCTTGATCTTTTCAATCATATCAATGCCCCACATGGAGAAAGGCCACGGGGATAACATGACATTCAGAGGACACGGCGACACATAAATCTTGTCGGCATAAATCTGACATTTGTGGCTTTGTTGCACCCCAAAATTTGACCAACATTTATCTACCCATCAAGAGTTGTATGATACTTTGAAGCTAGCCAAGAAGGTTATTCAAGTGTTCAAGGATTGATATCTTTGTCAGAGAACTCAAGAGATCCTCAGAGAGATTGGTTGAAACCAAGGTTGTGTGTCTCTTAACTTGAGAGTTGTGGGAGCTCCTCAGATGATTCTGAGACTATGAGGATGTACTTGAAGCTTTGATATAGCTTATGAGATGTCTTGAAAGCCATCGTGAAGCCTAGAGAGGTCATTGTACAAGAATTCAGAAGATTCAGCCATGAGTGGTGGAATTAGGGTTTGACTGGGTCAACCCTAGGTCAACTGATGATTTGGAGAAGGTTGAGACCTAATCCAAGAGCCATGTGATCATGGAATGATGCATTGAGATGCTATAAGGATGATTCCTAGACCAACTCATCATGATTGGAGAGTTTGAGAAGTTTTAAGCTGGGGTTTCTAAGGCTCGACAGTGTAAAATCCCCTAGTTTGATCCCTATCTTCAAGGCAGTTTAGCTCAATATGTGATTGTCATCTCATCTTCCCCATAACATGAATGTTGTAGAGCTTGTTATTATCTTTAATTTGAGTACTAGAAGTCCTTGAGAGGATTTGTAGAGCTCAAGTTATGACTTTGACAAATTACAGGTCATCTGAGGTATGTGAATTTGGGTCCTTGAAAGTCACCCAACTTGCATCCAACTTTTGCCCTAGTAGGATGATTCCTATGGATTCTTGGTCAACATGAATGTTGTAGAGCATCTTCTTATATTTCTATAGAGTACTATAAGTCCTTGATAGGATTTGTAGAACTCAACTTATGGCTTTGACAAGTCAAGGGCATTTTGGTCATTTGGAGGTTATAGGTCATTTCAAGCATAAGGCCATATCTCCTATTTCCAAGCTTGAAATGGAAAAATCTTCAACATCAAACTTGCTTAGAATGATGTTTTAAGGCTAGTAACGAGGTCATGAGATCATAGGGCTGCTTTGGAATTGGCTTACTTGCATATTAAGGTACCAAAGCAAAACTCAACAAAACTCAATAAGCAAGTTGGTTATGCATTGTAACTCATCATAAATCTCATATGGGTAGAATTTCAAGTGAGAATCAAAGGTTACAAGAAGCTTGGCATGAGATAGCACATAAGGAGAATTGAAATCAAAATGTCATGACATGAAAAGTTCAAATACTCATTGGATGGTCCTAGATGGTTCTAGATGATTCTAAACCACTCTATATAGCATGTATAACTTGCTCAGATGCAAGGTTGGTGAGAATTGGTGCAGAGAAGAGAGAGTGAGATCAAGAATCTTCCATTTCAAGTCAAGTTCCATTTCTTCATTCTTCTTCATTTCCATCCCTTTTTTCTTCACAAACACATTCCATAGATCCCTCTGAGTGTGTGCATACTGAATTGAAGTTCCATTGATGGAAGATTGAAGGTTTGGCCATTGGATCTTGCAAGAAGCCATTCATATTCGGATCTTGAAGTGCAAGCATTCTCCCTCCAATTTTTTGCAAACAGAAGAAGTATCATCATCCAAGGATCACTTCTGAAGAGTTTCAAGTGCTGAATTGAAGATCTACCACCACTGCCATACCAAGAAACCAGGTTTGCAAATTCTCTGCCACATCATTATTTAAGCATTGATAGGTTGAGTTATTAGTGTAGAATGGCTAGAGACACCTAGGTGATGAATTCTGGAGAGTTAGAGGTCATTTGATGAAGGTTGAATATTGGACATCACTTCTTTAATGAACAAGAACTCGAGGCATATGGAGAGATAATACATGTGGGATAGCTTGTTTGAACCAGGGAAGTGTGAGGATCATGTTAGTATAAAGAAATCTAAGGTTGGTTGAAGTTGAGGATTGATCATATATTGAGATGCACCATCGGGTTTTATGATAGAGACCCTTTCAATGAAAACCAAGACTAGGATCGTGATCAGGGAGAAAAACTGAGCAATTTAGTGCTTTAAATTGTTGAATTTGATGTTGTTATGAGGAGGTACGAACAGATGGAAGATGGTTGCATGAACTCTGTTTCACGAAGCTCTCATGGCAAACCCTAGGCTGAAGGTTGAAGACAACCTCCCAACCATCAGATGCTAGCTTGACCAGTTGACTCCTTACTAATCCAACGGCCCGTGTTCAATTGCATTTTGGGAGGGAATTTGAACTACAATGAAACGCGGCGTTTCATTAAAGGTTTCTTGGGCTGGATTGCTTCCCACACCCCCTTCACGAGGCCCACTCCATTTTGAACTGATTTTCTCTTCTATTTGCACTGTGGATTTGTCTTTTTCTTCAGGTTTTATTAATTGATTTTCTGTTTAAATTTTGGGCTTAGCGCATTACTTTTTGAACCCCCCAGTCTGGGCCCATGTGATGATTTGAACTGTCTCTGGTTACTAGCTGCACCCCATCTCATAATGTTTCATTTTATTTTCTTCCATTTTATTTCAATCTTTGAAAAATCATAATAAATGGAAAAATAATGATTTTTAGGTGGGAATTTTTGCTCCCATTTCATATTCATGTCTAGAAAATTATCAAATAAAAATATTTTCGTTTCATGCATTTTTAGTATTTTTTGTATATTTTCTACTTTTATTGCATTTTATTTCTTTTATGTTGATCCATGAATTTGTAGAATTTTGTTTAGGTAGCTCCCTTAACATTTTTAGGCCATTCTTTTTAGGATAGTTAGATATAAGCTTTAGCTTCCCCCTGGATTTATTCTATAGTTTTGTGATGAATTTTAGGATAGTTTTAATTAGATGGCATTAGAATGTGTAGAATTAGGTCAAACTTCAACATAGGTCCATAATAACACTAGAATTGTGGGTTTTTAGGACAAATTAGGCTATGGGACATATAGGGCATTAAGGGTAGGTATGTAGGATCCCCTAGAAATTATATTAGGATTTAATATAGTAGTATACTATTTTTGGATGATTTTTGTAGTTGATGATTGTTTGTGTTGCCCTTGTGGGCTTGTATTTTTGTTTGCTTTGCTTTATGGGCTTGGAGAGCTTGGTGTTGTTCTAAGGAGAATTGAGGAGCATAGTAGAAGACTTGAAGATGGATTGAGGAGCTTGAGAGCTTGATCTTGTTTGTCTTGTTGATTGTTTTAGGGTTAGGGATTAGGAAGAGTTTAGACTTAGATAACTTCTTTCTTAAACATGGATGGTATCTTCCACCTCCATTCCTCCCTATGATTCAAAGTCCTTCCATGGTATACACCTCTCTCCTTTGGAGGGATAAGTGAGGTACCTAGGAAGTAGAACTTTTGAGGGAACCATTCCTTTGATGTTGAACCCTTATAGGTCACCTTTGGTGGTCAATAAGCAGTTCAATATCCCCAGCTTATCCAGTAAGTGATTTCCTCTGGTTTGATTATCCTGAGAGATGTTGAGCTTGAGTGTGAAGATGAAGACTTCATTGAAGAGTATGGAAGAGGATGAATCCTTGAGCATTGCCATTCCAGCTGAAGCTTGAAGAGCAACAAGAGCAAGTTGATACTTGAAGATCCTTGAAGATTAGGTGAAGCCTGAAGGTGGAGCTGATCAAGCTGAAGCTTAAAGGAGAAGGTAAGTTGAAACTTATGTTGAAAGGTTGAAACCTGGAAAAGCAAATTGATATTTGTCAAGAGTGATTGAAGTCTGAAGAATGAATTGCTGTTAGAAGAGCTGAAGCTTGAGGTTGAGAGAGGAGTTGATCTGCTTTCTTTTCTTTTCTGTATTGACATGTTTTGCTTGACTTGCTTGATGCATTAGGATAAGTTCATATCTAGAATAAGTAGAATCTAGGAGCATGATTGCACTAGAGTTTGAGTTGCTCCCTCTGCTTGTATTGTTACTGTGTGGCTTTGCTTGCGGGTATTCGGTAGAGCCCAGCTCCCTTGCCCCTGTGGTTTGTTTGCCTGATGGCATTTTATTTCATTTTATCTGTATGATTGCAGTTTACTGTATATTGCTTGATAGCATGATTTATATTTCAGTATGATTACTGTTATCCATTCTAGCTTGAGGTTGAGATGAGCTTGTGGAGGCTGAAGCCCCACACACATTTCCTCCCTCACTTGCATTGCATGCATTTTACTGTTAAGCTGATGCTTTGTCTGTTTTGGTGTATCATTGACATGATCCCTTAGGACTCTCATTTCCTTTGATAAGGAATTGATGATAGAACTTTAGGTTGAAACCTATGCATGACAACTTCTAGGAGTTCCCTGTTCAAACCTTAACCATAGGATGAATCCATGGCATGACAACAGTAGGACTTGATAGTCTCCCTCCTAGTTGGGTATGTTCTCTTCTCATCTCAAAACAGTTTAAGATACAGTAATCATGAATGATTTCTTTCGTACGTTACGAGCCTTAAGCTATCTGAGAAAGGATTGCGGGAGAGTTTCTTTTCCACAGTCTGGATGTTTAGTATGGTACCCTTTGGGTGACATGCGACACATTCACTCTCAGGTCATAGTCTCTAGTGCGGTTGAAATCGCAAACACAATAAAAAACACTTCTTTCGTAAAAGACAGGAAATAAACCGTAGTTTCCCGAACTACGTAAGCTCTAATCTCTCATACCTGTTAAGAGTACGTAGGCACAAGATGGCGATGTCTTGGCGAGCTACCTTCCCCCATAACCCGTCGTAGGCCGAACTACGTTGACTCTGATTTCTCATTCTCTGATGAGAATACGTAGGCATAAAGTGCGACGCTTTGCCGAGTCATTTTCTTTTCTGTTTTAAACCAGCCTTGATAAGTAGATAGAATAAAACCAACCCGTCCAGTAAACATAACAAGCGAGGATCCCGTCGAGTACGACGGACGTGAGGGGTGCTAACACCTTCCCCTTGCGTAACCGACTCCCGAATCCAGACAACGGTTGCGATGACCTTGTCTTACCCTTTTTCGTCAGGTTTTTCCGATCGTTTCCTTTCCCGCTCTGAGGGATAAATAACGAAAGGTGGCGACTCTTCTGTTATGTCGGCACCTTATTTTCGCGCAAGCGACAGCTGGCGACTCTGCTGGGGATTTCAGGGGTTCCCTGCGAGAGTCAATCCTAATGCTTGTATGTTTACTTGTTGGGTTGCGTTTATTTATCGCATTTTTACTTCTCGCACTTTATTTCCCGCATTTTATTTTCAGTATAATATGATTATCTGTGCTGTTGTGGGATGGGAGTTCTGATGAGTGAGAAGCCAGACCCAGGCTTGAGTGCACTATAGACTTAGAGTGGAAATTAGTGGGCGCGTGCTTGCTTTGCAGGCACTAGTGTCTCATGAAATCCACGCTCAGACGAGGTTCATCCGGTTGGCTTCTCTTTCAACCCCTTGGGTTGAGACGGTTGCTGGTTTGGTGGATTGTCGACTCTAGGGACCGATCATTTGTGATTCAGCCGAGTGAGGCCGCTTCATGAGCTGGTGGTGCCACACCTTCTGGGTATCGTATCACCCCTCTTGAATGTCTGTGACGCTGATGAACGCATAGGATGCCGAACTTGAGTCAGTTTAGGTCCATACCTGTGAGCAGGGTTGGGTTTATTGCAGGAAACCTTGACCTTCAGACTACCTGGTTTTCTTGGCAGTGAATCAGTTTTGTTGGTACCGGGGTTTCTCAGTTGCAGATTTGTCTGTTCTTGATAGAGCAGGTTTTGATCAGAGGATCTTATCATTAGGTGTTTGTCTGTTCTTGATAGAGCAGGTTTTGATCAGAGGATCTTATCATCAGGTGTTTGTCTGTTCTTGATAGAGCAGGTTTTGATCAGAGGATCTTATCATCAGGTGTATGGTTGTTCTTGATAGAGTAGAGTATTGTTATCAGTTGTTTGTTCTGGATAGAGCAGATTTTTGGGGTCTGAAGATCTCATCAGCAAATGTTGTTTGTTCTTGACAGAGCAGATTTTTGAGTGGGGTCTGAAGATCTCATCAGCAGCTGTATGTTTGTTCTTGATGGAGCAGATTTTTGATTTGGGGTCTGAAGACCTCATCAGCAGATATTTCTTGATCATACATCAGAGGTCCTTATTATCAGACATTTGCTCTTGACAGAGCAGAATTATGATCCTATGTGTATGGTCCTATCAGATGATTGTTCTTGGCAGATCAGATTTGTGGTCCTACACCGGGGTTTTCTTCTTAGCAGTGGTCGTGGTTTTGTTGATACAGAATCTCCACAATAGCAGTTGCCCGGATATATTATTGCATGATTGCATTTTGCATTAGTTTGCATATTCATTTGCATTTCATTAATGTGTGTCTGTGTTGCAGGTACCGTTTTCCCCGATCCAGGATTTCTTGCCTCCTATTGTATTGTTATGGGCTCTCTGAGGAAGACCGTGGCTTATAAGTTCCCTGCCCCTGATGCGGTTAAGCTGACTGGTTTGATAGCTCTAGCAGATGATTCTGTGAAGGATGAGTTCAGAAAATCCTACGGCAGGTTACTCAGTTTGGTTCATAAGCCTTCTGTGTTCGAGTTGAATGGGTTGCACGCTCTGCTGCAGTTCTACGACCCTCTGCTGAGATGTTTCACTTTTCAGGACTTTGTTCTCGCACCCACGCTGGAAGAGTATGCTGATTTGCTAGGTGTGCCTATCAAGAGGCAGATGCCTTTTGTTCATATGGATGCTGAGCCTGATCTGGCTGGTTTAGCTCCTTCACTTCATTTGGACGCCTCCGAGTTAGTGTTGACTAGTTGGAACAAGGTTCCTGGGTTCTCCTTGCAGTTTCTAGTGGGTAAGGCTCAGCAGTGTGTCAAGGACGGATGTTGGGTCGTGTTCAATGCCATCCTCGCTCTATGCATATACGGCATCATTCTGTTCCCCAATATGCCCGATTTTGTAGACTTTGATGCGTTTCACATCTTTGCTTCAGGGAATCCAGTCCCTACCTTGATAGGAGATGTCTATCACTCAGTCCACTACAAAAACGAGAACAGGAGGGGGAAGAATGTCTCGTGCTGCGTACCCTTGCTGTACAAATGGCTTGATAGTCATCTGCCCAAAAGGGGTCCTTTTGTCCTGTCTGCAGCCACAACTGAGTGGCCTGAGCGTCTGATGAGTCTATCTGCAGAGGATATTGACTGGTTCGACAGAGATAGGTTGGGTACTGAGATGATCTTCAGTTGCAGCGGGTTTTCAAATGTGCCTTTGATAGGCAGGAAGGGCTGTATAAACTACAATCCGTCGTTGCTGGTTCGACAGTTCGCATATGCTTTGAGAACTCCGCCGAAGGATGAAGAGGTACAGGAATCTCTGTACCTCACTGGTCTTCTAGAGGGGGATCTGTTGTCCAAACTTCAGCGCGCGTGGAATGGTATCAGTAAGCGAGGAAAGCCATTGCTGGGAAAAAGCAACAATCAAGCCTACCCTCCGTACATGACTTGGATCAGAGCCAGGGCCGATGCTATAGGGATGCCGTTTCCTCATGCCAAGCCAGAAAGCCCTCCAATGATCGAAGAGCCTACTACTGTGCCCATTCAGCAGCATAATCAGGTGTTAGCTGAGCGGGATGAATTGAAGCGAGCGAACGAAGAACTGGAGAAGGAATTAGCTCAGCTCCGAAGCGAGAGGAACGAAGCCGTCCATTCTTTCAAAAGGCAAACAGAGTCGGTGAACCAGCTGGGTACAGACCTGACTAAGCAGATAGCCGAGCGTGAACGCATGGGTCGAGACTTCAAAGCTGTCAACGACGTACTGGATACGAAGAAGCAGCACTTGGACGAGGCATATCGGAGGATATCCAAGTTCAACCAGCACTGGAAGGCTTCCCTGGCCACCAGGAAAGAGCGAGAGGATAAGCTGATGCTACAGATCGCCAAGCTGGAAGCCCAGGTGAAGGACAGTGAAAAGAGGTTTGATGAAGAAACCGCCCGCAGATACGCCGCCGAAGGCCAGCTCAATAAAGCTCTCGCTAACCTGAAGGAGCACAAGCTGACGTTCGAGTCCAAAAAGCGGAAATTAGAAGATTGCTTCGGCGAAGGAGCATGGGAAAGTTCGGTCGAAGGACTTCAGTATACCATTGTACATAGGGAATTACTCGTCGAGGGGTTACTCACTTTGCCGGATCATCCAGAGACGAAGGAGTTGTTAGAAGAGTATCGCGCCCATGGCCGTGCTTGACTATTTGTACTCCTTTTGTTTTGACCGTTGTTGTATGCTGACCATCACCAGGCTTGTTGGCTGAGGTCACGCTGTCGATTCATCTTGTACTCGCTGATGCTATGTACTGCCTTGATAGGCTTTCTTTATATATGAGATTGTTGTTTCCATGATTGGACTCGGGCTTCTTCTTCTTATTATTATCAGCACTGGCACTCAAGCACTAGGATCGGGGGAAATCTCCCAAACACACAGACACACGCATGCATTTGCATGAAGCATTTGCATGATGAGCATTTTGTTGTTTTTCCTAACCCTTTAGTGTTTACAGGTTTTTTCAGGTTTTTCAGGTTTACAGGCTGTTTCCGGTGGTTCCAGGATTGATCAGAGACTAATTCACCGTTATCTGACTAGAGCTAATCAGACCAGAATCATGGATCAAGTGCAAACTGATGTTCAGGAGCTCCGCGAAAGGATGAATCGCTTCATGGAGCTCATGCAAGTGGTCACCAATGGCCAAGACCAGCTCAAAACTTTGGTTCAGCCTTTCATCTCCAGGATTGATAGCAACGACATACTCCATGGCGGGGCTGTGCCTACTCCTCCACCAGTTGATACTCCACAGCATGGTGTCCCTGTGGCCGGGGGCAATGGCAGTGCTAATGGCAACGTGATGGCCAACATCGGACTCAATACGACGGGCGTCGGCAATGGGAGTCTGGGAGCTAATGTCAACATCGAGCCGAGCAACGGCAATGCAGGCGTCGGGAATCTGTTGGTGCCTCAACCATGGCTTGAGGATCATCAGGATGATGTATTCTCTCAAAGAGGTGCTGAAGGGGAGTTGAATGCTGAAGCGCGGCTCAGATTCAAGGCACTGGAAGATAAAATGAGAGATATTAAGAATCAGAATACGTTGGGCGTTGATATGTCCAAGCTGGGATTAATTGTTGATTTCAAGGTACCTCATAAGTTCAGGGTGCCTGACTTTGAGAAATATAAGGGCACCACTTGCCCTCGTGTCCACCTTAGATCGTACTACAGGAAGATGTCTGCTTATTCCGAAGACGAGAAGTTGCTGATGCACTTCTTCCAAGACAGTCTTTCCGGGCCATCCCTCGAGTGGTACATGGGTCTGGAGCCCACCAGCGTGCGCACATGGAAGGATCTCGCTGAAGCGTTTGTGCACCATTACCAGTACAATAGCGACTTGGCCCCGAACCGAGTCCAGTTGCAGAACCTATCGCAGAGGAATAATGAAGGATTTAAGGAGTACGCCCAGTGGTGGCGTGAGTTGGCAGCCCGGGTTCAGCCGCCGATGGTTGAATGCGAGCTCGTGCAGATGTTTGTAGCTACCCTCCCAGGGGTTTACTATGAAAATTTAGTCAGCGGTATGTCTGGGACGTTCTCAGCTCTCATTATCATGGGAGAGCATGTCGAGAATGGAATCAAGATCGGGAAAATTCAAGGTGAGTCATCCTCAGCTGGAGGAGGTGGAAAGAAACCTTATGCTGGCAAACGACGAGAAGGAGAGACGAGCGCTGTGACCAACGCTCGAAGGAAGGGCAAAGGCCCTCAGCAGCAGATAGCCAGTATAAATATCCCAGCGGCTCCGCAGCAGCAGCAACCGAATCAACAGGGATATAGAAAATACCAGAATCGGGCACCTTTGGCAAACCGTCACTTCGAAGCACCGCCCATGTCGTATGCGCAGCTCTTGCAGACTTTGCTTCAGCTTCAGTTGGTTCAGAAGAGGACGATGGCTCCCTTGACAGGGGCACCTCCACCAGGGTACGATGCAAATGCCACTTGCGATTTCCATTCAGGGGCACCAGGCCACACAATCGAGAACTGCAAAGCCTTTAAGCACCAGGTGCAGGACATGGTAGATGCCAAGATCATTAACTTCTCCGATAATGTGCCCAATGTTACGACGAATCCTATGTCGAATCATAGGGGAGGCGGAGTAAACGCCATTATCGAAGAAGAGAGTGCAGATCTGTTGACTGATGTCAGAGACCTAAAGACGCCGCTTAGCTTCGTCAAAGCTAAGTTGTTAAAAAGGGGGTTCTTTCCAGAATGCGGAGAATTATGTATGGACTGTGCCACACATTCTGATGGATGGGAGCAGTTGGTTGAAGGAATTCAAAGTCTGATGACTGAGGGGATTCTGCAGTTTAGCCGGAGGGCTGAAAGTGTATCAAGAGAGGTAGTGTTGAAGCAGGCCGACGAAGTCGCCACCATCACCATCCCTCGCCGGCCAATAACCATTTCTGCGCCCAGACCGCCTACAATTACTATTACCAAAGCCGGGCCGATACCCTTCGAGAGCACTAACGCCGTTCCGTGGCATTATGGGGCTGAAGTCTATTGCAACAGACAGAAGTTGGAGCTGGAACCGTACGGGTCGACTGTGGAGAATCTTGCGGGAATCAGTGGTATTACTCGCAGCGGAAGAGTGTTTGCACCGCCAGAGGTCGTGGCAGAGAAAGCGGTCAGAGCTGATGCGGCCGATAAGGGTAAAAGCAAAGTCGTCGAAGAGGCCCCATGTGGGGTAGAGAAAGATTTTCTTGTTAAAGATGTCGAGGAGTTTATGCGGTTGATCAAGAAGAGCGACTACAAGATTGTAGACCATCTCCATCAGACGCCTTCGAAGATTTCTATTCTCAACTTGTTGCTGTGTTCTGAAGCACACCGCAACGCGCTGCTGAAGGTGTTGAACGCTGCCTACGTACCGCAAGAGATATCGGTGAATCAGCTAGAAGAGGTGGTAGCCCATGTTAACGCTGGCAATGGGCTAGGTTTCACAGACTTAGAGCTGACACCAAAAGGGAGGAATCACAATAGCGCCCTGCACATCTCGATCGAGTGTAAGGGCACAATCATGTCGCACGTGCTGGTGGACACGGGTTCATCGCTTAATGTGCTTCCGAAGAAGGCCTTAATGAAGTTGGATACTCGTGGAGTGATCTGCACACCTAGTGATCTGGTGGTGAAAGCATTCGACGGGACTAAACGCCACGCTTTCGGGGAGGTGACCCTGTCGGTCCAAGTCGGTCCGGAAACGTTCGACACGGTCTTTTATATTATGGACATCATGCCTGCCTACAGTTGCCTCTTGGGCCGGCCATGGATCCATGCTGCTGGTGCCGTGACCTCCACGTTGCACCAAAAGCTCAAATATGCTGTCGGAGGAAGCGTCGTAACCGTGTGCGGCGAGGAAGACATAATGGTGAGCCATTTGTCATCCTTTAAGTATGTTGAAATGGATGGCGGAATCCATGAAACTCTTTGCCAAGCATTTGAAGCCGTCAAAGTAAAAGAGGTAGCTCCTGTAGTCACAGAAAAGCCAGAGATGAATCTCTCCTCATTCAAAGAAGCTCGGGCCGTCGTCCAAGCTGGATCTACCCCAGGCTGGGGGCGTATTTTGGAGATACCCAACAAGCAGGATAAGTTTGGGTTGGGGTATTCTCCTGGAGCTGAAGCTTCTTCTTCTTCGTCTAGCAGTGCGTCTCGAGGTAAAGGGCCGATCCAATTTACCAGTGGCGGAGTGATTTTCGAAAGCATCAACGCGACGTCTGAAGACAGCGGGGATAGCGATTGTGACCTCGACTCTTGGATCCAGCCAAGCAAGCCGGGCGAGGGCCTCAACAATTGGACCATCAAGGATATCATCCAGATGACAAGTGAAGAGTAATGATTTACTTTTTCCGATCACTGTACAACCCTATGTCCTACCCGGGGCATAGCGGTTTTATTGTCAGGGCCTTGTTGGATTATGTACATGCATTTTGTTAATAAATCAAAGGCGTTTTCTTCGTATTCAAATATTGTGATCTCTGTTATTCCTGTTTTATATTTGTTTTGAAAAACAGCAAAATGGCAATGGGGTTTGTGCTAACCTGCATATTCTTGTTTTAAACTTAACCCTTGTTATTGCAGGATCCACACAACAGATGACATCGACTCTGGACCTTCTACGGCTCACTTCGACTTCGATTGCCCGATATATCAAGCCGAAGAAGAGATTGATGAAGACGAAGACCTTCCTGAAGAGTTGGCCCGCTTGTTGAAACAAGAGGAGAAAGTTATTCTGCCTCATGAAGAGGAGATCGAGATTGTGAATCTGGGTTCTGAAGAACTCGTCAGAAACGTCAGGATAGGGGCTGCGCTGCAGAGTGATGTCAAGCAGAGATTAGTCGAGATGCTTCGAGAGTATAGTGACGTCTTTGCTTGGTCATACGAAGATATGCCCGGACTTGACACGGACATCGTGGTCCACCATTTGCCGCTACGAGAAGATTGCCCTCCCGTTAAGCAGAAGCTTAGGAGGACGAGACCAGATATGGCCGTTAAGATCAAAGAAGAAATGCAGAAACAGCTTGATGCTGGCTTCTTAGCGGTCACCACTTACCCTCCGTGGGTCGCCAACATAGTGCCTGTACCGAAGAAGGACGGTAAGGTACGCATGTGCGTCGATTATCGGGATTTGAATAGGGCGAGCCCTAAAGATGATTTCCCGTTGCCTCATATCGATGTGTTGGTCGACAACACAGCCCAGTTCTCCGTGTTTTCGTTCATGGATGGCTTCTCCGGTTACAATCAGATCAACATGGCGCCGGAGGACATGGAGAAAACGACGTTTATCACCCCCTGGGGAACATTTTGCTATAAGGTAATGCCCTTCGGTCTGAAGAACGCAGAGGCCACTTACCAACGAGCAATGGTAACTTTGTTTCATGATATGATTCATCATGAGATCGAGGTCTATGTTGATGACATGATTGCGAAGTCCCAAACGGAGGAAGAGCATCTGGTCAACTTATTGAAGCTTTTTGAGAGGCTTAGGAAGTTCAGGTTGAGGCTAAATCCTAACAAGTGTACTTTCGGAGTGCGGTCCGGAAAGTTACTGGGATTTATCGTGAGTGAACGAGGCATCGAGGTTGATCCTGCGAAGATAAAAGCCATTCAAGAAATGCCAGCGCCGAAAACAGAAAAAGAAGTTCGTGGTTTCTTGGGCCGAATAAACTACATTGCAAGATTTATTTCTCAGCTCACGGCCACGTGTGAACCGATGTTCAAGCTTTTAAAGAAAGATCAGGCGATTACTTGGAATGAGGATTGCCAGAAGGCATTCGTTAAGATAAAGCAGTATCTTCAAGAACCTCCAATCTTGATACCCCCAGTGGCTGGACGGCCTCTAATCATGTACTTGACAGTTCTTGAGAATAGTATGGGATGTGTTCTCGGTCAGCACGACGAGACGGGCAGAAAGGAGCATGCCATTTACTACTTGAGTAAAAAGTTCACTGACTGTGAATCTCGATACTCGATGCTGGAAAAGACGTGTTGTGCACTAGCCTGGGCTGCCAAACATTTACGACAGTACATGCTCAATCACACCACCATGCTAATTTCGAAGATGGATCCGATCAAGTACGTCTTCGAGAAGCAGGCTCTTTTGGGCAGGATTGCCAGATGGCAAATGGTGCTAACGGAGTATGATATTCAGTACGTGTCCCAGAAGGCCATTAAGGGCAGCGTATTGTCTGATTACCTTGCTGAGCAGCCGATCGAGGATTACCAGCCGATGAAATTTGAATTCCCTGACGAGGATATTATGTTTCTCAAAGCGAAGGATTGCGATGAGCCGTTGCCCGACGAGGGGCCAGATAGGAAATCCCAGTGGAAGTTGATATTCGATGGGGCGGTTAATTCCTATGGAAGTGGCATCGGGGCTATCATCACGACTCCCCACGGATCCCACATCCCGTTTACTGCGAGACTGATGTTTCCAGTCACCAATAATGAGGCGGAGTACGAAGCATGCATCATGGGTCTAAAAGAGGCAATTGATTTGAGAATCAAGAATCTAGACGTATATGGTGACTCAGCACTTGTGATCAACCAAATTAAAGGGGAGTGGGAGACTCGTCAATCAAATTTGGTGCCGTACATGAATTATGCCAGAAGGCTACTTCCGTTCTTTGATCGAGTGGAACTCCATCATGTGCCCAGGGCAGAAAACCAGATGGCTGATGCCTTAGCCACGTTGGCTTTAATGTATAAAGTCAATTTTTGGAATGAGGCTCCAAGAATTGTCCTTTCGCGTCTTGATAGACCTGCGTTCGTCTTCGCAATCGAGGAAGCCGCCGACGACAAGCCATGGTTCCATGATATCCAAACCTTCCTTATGACTAAGGAGTAACTTGCGGGTGCGTCAACCCAGGATAAGAAGACTCTGAGGAGGCTGTCTGGCAATTTTTATCTCAATCCTGATGGAGTGTTGTATAAAAGAAACCACGATCTCGTGCTACTCAGATGTGTAGATGAGAAAGAGGCGAGTATGCTCATGGAAGAAGTCCATGAAGGCACATTTGGTACGCACGCCGGCGGGTATGCCATGACGAGAAAGATCCTGAGAGCAGGATACTACTGGCTGACGATGGAATCGGATTGCTTCAGATTCGCAAAGAGATGTCATAAATGCCAGATTTATGCTGATAAAGTTCATGTACCGCCGTGCCCATTGAATGTCGTGTCCTCCCCGTGGCCGTTCTCCATGTGGGGCATCGACATGATAGGCAAGATCGAGCCCACTACATCTAACGGTCATCGCTTCATTCTGGTAGCTATCGACTACTTCACCAAGTGGGTGGAGGCAGCCTCGTATGCTAATGTGACCAAGCAGGTGGTGGCTAAATTCATAAAGAGGGACATCATCTGTCGTTACGGAATTCCCGAGCGGATCATTACTGATAATGGTTCGAACCTGAATAACAAGATGATGAAGGAGTTGTGCTAGAGTTTCAAGATTGAACACCACAACTCATCTCCTTACCGGCCGAAGATGAATGGCGCCGTTGAAGCAGCCAACAAGAACATAAAGAAAATTGTTCAGAAGATGGTTGTGACCTACAAAGACTGGCACGAGATGCTGCCATTCGCATTGCACGGTTATCGTACGGCGGTACGTACTTCAACCGGGGCAACTCCTTTCTCCTTGGTGTACGGTATGGAAGCAGTCCTACCGTTAGAAGTGGAGATCCCTTCTTTGCGAGTTTTGGTTGATGTAAAACTTGACGAGGCAGAATGGATTACAAACCGACTGAACCAACTCAGCCTGATGGACGAGAAGAGGTTAGCATTGATTGCGTTTGGTCGTCTGTACCAAAGCCGAATGAAGAAAGCTTATGATAAGAAGGTGCGTCCTAGGAGCTTTCAGACGGGTGATCTCGTCCTGAAGAAGATTCTTCCTCCATACTCCGATCACCGGGGCAAGTGGACTCCGAATTATGAAGGTCCGTACGTCGTCAGCAAGGTCTTCTGGGGAGGAGCTTTGCTGTTATCCACGATGGATGGTGAAGATTTTGCATCCCCGGTGAACGCGGACGCAGTTAAAAAATACTTTGCTTGAAAGCGACCCGCTTGACAAAAAAAAGAGAGTCCAGGCAAAAAAGGGCATCCCGGCGAACCAAAAACAGAATAAAAGGTTCGGGAAAAAATTAGGGATATAAATTGAAAAAAAGTACACCCGCGAAGTCGAAAACCTACACTGGGCGGCTTCGGCAAAAAAAGGGTATCCCGGTGAACTGAAAACCCGCAAAGGGCGGTTCACGCAAAAGTTAGGGATTTGAAGAAGCAAATGACTGCGTTCCGCGTGTGGACTTTCTTTGTTTAGTGGTTTGGAAGACCTGAGGGCCGTTCATCTGAATCAATCTCTTCCGAAGCTGAAGCGTCGGAGAAGTATCAAAGTCGAGCGGGTCATAGAGGGACCAACTCATGGTGTTCGTCTACGCCATGTTGCCGACATTTGTATATACTGATGTATATTTATGTTTTATTTTTGCGCAGCTTCCTCATTCCAGGAGCTTGCATCTCTTGTAAAACATTTTTACCCATTCAGGGGTTCGTTATCAATAAAATGCATACTATTCAGCAATTCTGTTTGTCTGTTTAGCATTTACCTGTTTTGTTTGCGAAAAAGAACGCCGATGTTTTTGATAAAATACACATACATAAACTTACTGGCCTAGGCCACTGATTGTTGAAGCAATTAATTACTTGAATATTGTCACGAGATAATAACCTTGATAGGCCCCTTTGAGAAGGGTATCTTGTCTGTTTGTTTGTGTTGTTACAGGTGTAGCATATTCCAGACAGTGCGCCGTGCGCATCCCTGAAGCAGGATGATTCCTCCTTCTCCAGCAGAGTTCAGTAGCCTCTCCCCGCAAAGTCTGAACGCGAGATAATGAGCATTGATATGTCTCCCCGGGCAGAGATGATTCTCTTCCCCAACCAGATGTATCCTGAAGGAACGTCATCTCCTCAGCCGAGTCAGGCGCCGAAGTGCGTGCTCATCCCCCAGCACCGGGTCACAAGTGTAGGTTCCGTAGGGAACTATTCGTACGCCGAAGTATGCAGCAACTGATGGTGCCAGACTGAAGTCCCCAGCGGAATTGAGATTCCCGCAGAGTCGTACTCTCTCCAGCGAAGCAGAATGATTTCTCCTTCCTCAACCGAGTTTGCAGATCCCCGAGAGAGCCGAATCCTTGGAAGTTGCTCAAACCATGATTGGTTTTTTCCCAATGGAGTGTTGGACAACTGAAGTTGTTTCCCCACAAAGTCGTCATCTCCGGAGAGGCAGCCGAGGAGGCCGTGCAGTTTATCCCTGCGATTGACATCGTTTTCCCTTAGCAGGTCCAGGTTCTCGTAGAGCTTCGTCCCCCTGCAGCAATCAACTGAAGTTGTTTCCCCCGCAGCAGTCAATTGAAGTTGTGTCCCCTGCGGAGTCCAATTGAGATTGGCGTGACTCTGTTCTCCTCAGCAGGATGATTCCTCTATCTGAGTAGTCCTTTCTCCTTGACAGGAGGATTCTCCCTTCGGCATTTATTTTGCTGACGGGATCGCATCATAGTGCATGATTGCATAGCATTTATCATAAACGCATAACATTTCCACCGTGTGGAGCATTGTGCCATTGCTGAAGCATATGCATAATAAACATGATCTAGGTTGCTACCGTTCTTGTTTTGCAGGTGTTCCGCCGCAGAATTGATTGCTCAGGATGATTCCTGACATTCTCCCCAACGAAGTCGCTTGCTCAAGATGATTCTTGAGATCCCCAGCGAAGTCTTCAGTTCAAGATGATTCTTGAATTCCCCAGCGAAGTCTTCGGTTCAAGATGATTCTTGAATTCCTCACCAGAGCCGTTTGCTTAAGATGATTCTTAAGTACCCAGTGCAGTCTCCAGATTTGGTTGCTCAAGCTGATGCTTCGAGTCCCCAGTCTTCAGTTCAGGATGATTCCTGAAATCCCCAACAGAGTGTTCGCTCAGGATGACTCTTGAAACCTCCAGAATGGTTATCGGTTCAAGATGATTCTTGAAGGTCCCCGACGGAGTTATTTGTTCAAGATGATTCTTGAAGTCCTCAGCAGAGTGGATTTATCCAGAATGATTTCTGGACCCCCGGCGCGGAGTTACTTGATAGTTCTCAAGAATCCCCAGCGGCGAAGCGCCATCCCCAGTAGGTTTTCTAACGGCGAAGTTGAAACCTCCCTTGAAAACTCCATAATTGAAGTCTGACCGTGTTAATGAAGCAGTTCTCTCAGCTGATGCGGAAGGCCTGATGGCATGATCAACCTAATGGTTGAAGTCCGGCTGATGCCCGACAATTTCTTTGAATGCCTGATGGCATGATCAACCTGATGGTTGAGGTCCGGCTGATGTCCGACAGTGTTCTTTGAATGCCTGATGGCATGATCGACTATGTATTACCGGTTACCGTGTGACCAATTCCCCAATGAAGTTTCTTCACCCGGACGGCGAGGTCAGACGATGTTGAGAGTTGACGGCGAAGTCAGATTATGTTGAGTACTTGACAGCGATGTCGGGTGTTTCTCAGAGTTATGTTTGGTTGACAGCAATGTCAGACCCTTTGTAGCTCCAGCGGCGATGTTGGATGTTTGTCCGACGGCGATGTCAGATTCTTTAGTTCTTCAGCGGCGATGTTGGGTGTTTTGGTTGTCCGACGGCGATGTCAGATTCTTTAGTTTTCCAGCGGCGATGTTGGGTGTTCTGGTTGCCTGACGGTGAGATCAGGTGGCTGATAACAATGTCAGAGGAATTTAATGCGGATAACTGACGACAAGGTTCAGATCAGTAATTCTCCAGCTAGTTGCCGTGCAGCTATTATTTCAGTGTTCGAAGATCTGTTCCCACCAGTGCCTATGCAGTTGGCAAATTTCCGGGTTTATCGGTATTCAACCGTCTCGCACCTCGATTGGCTGAGAGTCGTTCGCTCCTCACCCAGTCAGGTTCAAGCCGTTTGAATAGGGGCAGCTGTTGCACCCCAAAATTTGACCAACATTTATCTACCCATCAAGAGTTGTATGAGACTTTGAAGCTAGCCAAGAAGGTTATTCAAGTGTTCAAGGATTGATATCTTTGTCAGAGAACTCAAGAGATCCTCAGAGAGATTGGTTGAAACAAAGGTTGTGTGTCTCATAACTTGAGAGTTGTGGGAGCTCCTCAGATGATTCTGAGACTATGAGGATGGACTTGAAGCTTTGAGAGAGCTTATGATATGTCTTTAAAGCCATCATGAAGCCTAGAGAGGTCATCGTACAAGAATTCAGAAGATTCAGCCATGAGTGGTGGAATTAGGGTTTGACTGGGTCAACCCTAGGTCAACTGATGATTTGGAGAAGGTTGAGACCTAATCCAAGAGCCATGTGATAATGGAATGATGCATTGAGATGCTATAAGGATGATTCCTAGACCAACTCATCATGATTGGAGAGTTTGATAAGTTTTAAGCTGGGGTTTCTAAGGCTCGACAGTGTAAAATCCCCTAGTTTGATCCCTATCTTCAAGGCAGTTTAGCTCAAGATGTGATTGTCATCTCATATTCCCCAAAACATGAATGTTGTAGAGCTTTTTATTAGCTTTAATTTGAGTACTAGAAGCCCTTTAGAGGATTTGTAGAGCTCAAGTTATGACTTTGACAAATTACAGGTCATCTGAGGTATGTGAATCTGGGTCCTTGAAAGTCACCCAACTTGCATCCAACGTTTTCCCTAGTAGGATGACTCCTATGGATTCTTGGTCAACATGAATGTCTTAGAGCATCTTCTTAGCTTTCTATAGAGTACTAGAAGTCCTTGATAGGATTTGTAGAACTCAACTTATGGCTTTGACAAGTCAAGGGCATTTTGGTCACTTGGAGGTTATAGGTCATTTCAAGCATAAGGCCATATCTCCTATTTCCAAGCTTCAAATGGAAAAATCTTCAACATAAAACTTGCTTAGAATGATGTTTTAAGGCTAGTAAGGAGGTCATGAGATGTTGAAAAGTCTTGTATCAAAAAGTGATGAAAATGGCCTAAAATGGAGGCATAAGTTAAATAAGTTGAAATTGAAAATTGGAAATCATAAGTTATACATCCAAACCATGTCATATAATAGGTCATTTTGACTCCAAATGACATTCTAAGAACAATGGTTCAGCCACAATTTTGATTTGAGGCTTAGATCATAGGGCTGCTTTGGAATTGACTTACTTGCATATTAAGGTACCAAAGCAAAACTCAACAAAACTCAATAAGCAAGTTGGTTATGCATTGTAACTCATCATAAATCTCATATGGGGAGAATTTCAAGTGAGAATCAAAGGTTACAAGAAGCTTGGCATGAGATAGCACATAAGGAGAATTGAAATCAAAATGTCATGACATGAAAAGTTCAAATACTCATTGGATGGTCCTAGATGGTTCTAGATGATTCTAAACCACTCTATATAGCATGTATAACTTGCTCAGATGCAAGGTTGGTGAGAATTGGTGCAGAGAAGAGAGAGTGAGATCAAGAATCTTCCATTGCAAGTCAAGTTCCATTTCTTCATTCTTCTTCATTTCCATCCCTTTTTTCTTCACAAACACATTCCATAGATCCCTCTGAGTGTGTGCATACTGAATTGAAGTTCCATTGATGGAAGATTGAAGGTTTGGCCATTGGATCTTGCAAGAAGCCATTCATATTCGGATCTTGAAGTGCAAGCATTCTCCCTCCAATTTTTTGCAAACAGAAGAAGTATCATCATCCAAGGATCACTTCTGAAGAGTTTCAAGTGCTGAATTGAAGATCTACCACCACTGCCATACCAAGAAACCAGGTTTGCAAATTCTCTGCCACATCATTATTTAAGCATTGATAGGTTGAGTTATTAGTGTAGAATGGCTAGAGACACCTAGGTGATGAATTCTGGAGAGTTAGAGGTCATTTGATGAAGGTTGAATATTGGACATCACTTCTTTAATGAACAAGAACTCGAGGCATAGGGAGAGATAATACACGTGGGATAGCTTGTTTGAACCAGGGAAGTGTGAGGATCATGTTAGTATAAAGAAATCTAAGGTTGGTTGAAGTTGGGGATTGATCATATATTGAGATGCACCATCGGGTTTTTTGATAGAGACCCTTTCAATGAAAACCAAGACTAGGATCGTGATCAGGGAGAAAAACTGAGCAATTTAGTGCTTTGAATTGTTGAATTTGATGCTGTTATGAGGAGGTACGAACGGATGGAAGATGGTTGCATGAACTCTGTTTCACGAAGCTCTCATGGCAAACCCTAGGCTGAAGGTTGAAGACAACCTCCCAACCATCAGATGCTAGCTTGACCAATTGACTCCTTACTAATCCAACGGCCCGTGTTCAATTGAATTTTGGGAGGGAATCTGAACTACAATGAAACGCGGCGTTTCATTAAAGGTTTCTTGGGCTGGATTGCTTCCCACACCCCCTTCACGAGGCCCACTCCATTTTGAACTGATTTTCTCTTCTATTTGCACCGTGGATTTGTCTTTTTCTTCAGGTTTTATTAATTGATTTTCTGTTTAAATTTTGGGCTTAGCGCATTACTTTTTGAACCCCCCAGTCTGGGCCCATGTGATGATTTGAACTGTCTCTGGTTACTAGCTGCACCCCATCTCATAATGTTTCATTTTATTTTCTTCCATTTTATTTCAATCTTTGAAAAATCATAATAAATGGAAAAATAATGATTTTTAGGTGGGAATTTTTTCTCCCATTTCATATTCATGTCTAGAAAATCATCAAATAAAAATATTTTCCTTTCATGCATTTTTAGTATTTTTTGTATATTTTCTACTTTTATTGCATTTTATTTCTTTTATGTTATTCCATGAATTTGTAAAATTTTGTTTAGGTAGCTCCCTTAACATTTTTAGGCCATTCTTTTTAGGATAGTTATATATAATCTTTATCTTCCCCCTGGATTTATTCCATAATTTTGTGATGAATTTTAGGATAGTTTTGATTAGATGACATTAGGTTGTGTAGAATTAGGTCAAACTTCAACATAGGTCCATAATAACACTAGAATTGTGGGTTTTTAGGACAAATTAGACTATGGGACATATAGGGAATTAAGGGTAGGTATGTAGGATCCCCTAGAAATTATATTAGGATTTAATACAGTAGTATACTATTTTTGGATGATTTTTGTAGTTGATGATTGTTTGTGTTGCCCTTGTGGGCTTGTATTTTTGTTTGCTTTGCTTTGTGGGCTTGGAGAGCTTGGTGTTGTTCTAAGGAGCATTGAGGAGCATAGTAGAAGACTTGAAGATGGATTGAGGAGCTTGAGAGCTTGATCTTGTTTGTCTTGTTGATTGTTTTAGGGTTAGGGATTAGGAAGAGTTTAGACTTAAATAACTTCTTTCTTAAACATGGATGGTATCTTCCACCTCCATTCCTCCCTATGATTCAAAGTCCTTCCATGGTATACACCTCTCTCCTTTGGAGGGATAAGTGAGGTACCTAGGAAGTAGAACTTTTGAGGGAACCATTCCTTTGATGTTGAACCCTTATAGGTCACCTTTGGTGGTCAATAAGCAGTTCAATATCCCCAGCTTATCAGGTAAGTGATTTCCTCTGGTTTGATTATCCTGAGAGATGTTGAGCTTGAGTGTGAAGATGAAGACTTCATTGAAGAGTATGGAAGAGGATGAATCCTTGAGCATTGCCATTCCAGCTGAAGCTTGAAGAGCAACAAGAGCAAGTTGATACTTGAAGATCCTTGAAGATTAGGTGAAGCATGAAGGTGGAGCTGATCAAGCAGAAGCTTAAAGGAGAAGATAAGTTGAAACTTATGTTGAAAGGTTGAAACCTGGAAAAGCAAATTGATATTTGTCAAGAGTGATTGAAGTCTGAAGACTGAATTGCTGTTGGAAGAGCTGAAGCTTGAGGTTGAGAGAGGAGTTGATCTGCTTTCTTTTATTTTATGTATTGACATGTTTTGCTTGACTTGCTTGATGCATTAGGATAAGTTCATATCTAGAATAAGTAGAATCTAGGAGCATGATTGCACTAGAGGTTGAGTTGCTCCCTCTGCTTGTATTGTTACTGTGTGGCTTTGCTTGCGGGTATTCGGTAGAGCCTAGCTCCCTTGCCGCTGTGGTTTGTTTGCCTGATGGCATTTTATTTCATTTTATTTGTATGATTGCAGTTTACTGTATATTGCTTGATAGCATGATTTATATTTCAGTATGATTACTGTTATCCATTCTGGCTTGAGGTTGAGATGAGCTTGTGGAGGCTGAAGCCCCACACACATTTCCTCCCTCACTTGCATTGCATGCATTTTACTGTTAAGCTGATGCTTTGTCTGTTTTGGTGTATCATTGACATGATCCCTTAGGACTCTCATTTCCTTTGATAAGGAATTGATGATAGAACTTTAGGTTGAAACCTATGCATGGCAACTTCTAGGAGTTCCCTGTTCAAACCTTAACCATAGGATGAATCCATGGCATGACAACAGTAGGACTTGATAGTCTCCCTCCTAGTTGGGCCTGTTCTCTTCTCATCTCAAAACAGTTTAAGATACAGTAATCATGAATGATTTCTTTCGTACGTTACGAGCCTTAAGCTATCTGAGAAAGGATTGCGGGAGAGTTTCTTTTCCACAGTCTGGATGTTTAGTATGGTACCCTTTGGGTGACATGCGACGCATTCACTCTCAGGTCATAGTCTCTAGTGCGGTTGAAATCGCAAACACAATAAAAAACACTTCTTTCGTAAAAGACAGGAAATAAACCGTAGTTTCCCGAACTACGTAAGCTCTGATCTCTCATACCTGTTGAGAGTACGTAGGCACAAGATGGCGATGTCTTGGCGAGCTACCTTCCCCCATATACCCGTCGTAGGCCGAACTACGTTGACTCTGATTTCTCATTCTCTGATGAGAATACGTAGGCATAAAGTGCGACGCTTTGCCGAGTCATTTTCTTTTCTGTTTTAAACCAGCCTTGATAAGTAGATAGAATAAAACCAACCCGTCCAGTAAACACAACAAGCGAGGATCCCGTCGAGTACGACGGACGTGAGGGGTGCTAATACCTTCCCCTTGCGTAACCGACTCTCGAATCCAGACAACGGTTGCGATGACCTTGTCTTACCCTTTTTCGTCAGGTTTTTTCGATCGTATCCTTTCCCGCTCTGAGGGATAAATAACGAAAGGTGGCGACTCTTCTGTTGTGCCGGCACCTTATTTTCGCGCAAGCGACAACATTTCTTGGCGTGCTTGAAGCAATCAAACTCCATAGTTAACCAATAATACCATGCTCTCAACAGCTTTCGAGACATGGCGTGCCCACCTACATGTGTTCCAAAGGCTCATTTGTGGACCTCTTCCATAAGCAAATTTGCTTCTTTTTTGTCCACACATCTTAGCAGCACTAAGTCAAAGTTCCTTCGATAGAGTACATCGTCTGGATTCAGATAAAAGTTACCAGATAACCTCCTCAAGGTCTTCTTATCCCGGGCCGATGCCCCAGGCATATACTCTTGATTCTTGAGAAAGTTCTGGATTTCGTAATACCATGGCTTGCCATCAGAAGCTTCTTCTATTGCAAAAATGAATGTCGGCCTATCAAGGCGTGAGATGACGATTCTTGGTGCATCGTTCCAAAAGTTCACTTTGTACATTGAAGACAATGTAGCCAAGGCATTTGCCATCTGATTTTCTGCTCTCGGCACATGGTGAAACTCTACATGGTCGAAGAAAGGTAGCAACCTTCTTGCATAGTTCATATAAGGGATAAGTTTTGGGTGACGGGTCTCCCACTCTCCTTTGATCTGGTTGACCACTAAAGCTGAATCACCGTAGATATCAAGGTTCTTGATTCTCAAATTGATTGCTTCCTCGATACTTGTCGCTACCGCGAAAATCGGCGCCGGCTGAATAGAAGAGTCGCCACCGTGCGTTATTTATCCCAACAGAGGGAAAGGAAACGCTCGAAGTAAACCTACCGCAAAGACGGGAAAGGAATGGTCATCGCAACCAAATCCTGGATTCGGGAGTCGGTTACTTAAGGGGAAGGTATTAACACCCCTCACGTCCGTCGTACTCGACGGGATCCACGCTTGTTTTCTAGTACGGATTGGTTCTATCTATTCTACAGGTCTGAGGGACAAAAGGAAAGAGAAGAGAAAAGAGACTCGATAGAGCTTCGCCGCTCTATGCCTACGTATTCCCTCGTGCAATGGGAAAGTCAGAGTCTACGTAGTTCGGCTAACTACGGATGAAGGAGGGGAAGGTTGCTCGCTAGGATACGGCATCCTATGCCTACTGTTGCACCCCAAAATTTGACCAACAATTATTTATCCATCTAGTGTCTGAAAGTTGATACCTTCACCAGAAAGTTCAAGAGATCCTCAGAGGAGTGGGTTGAAACCAGGGTTGTGTGCTTCATAGCTTGAGAGTTGTGGGTGCTCCTTAGATGATTCTGAGACTTTGAGAATGAACTTGATGCTTTGAGAAAGTGTATGAGATGTCTGGATAGCCATCATGAAGCCCAGAGAGGTCATTATGCAAGAATTCAGAAGATTCAACCATGAATGGTAGAATTAGGGTTTTGACTAGGTCAACCCTAGGATAACTGAAGATTTGGAGAAGGTTGAGACCCAACCCAAGGGCCATGAGATCATGGGATGATGCATAGAGATGTTATAAAGATGATTCCTAGACCAACTCATCATGATTGAAGGGTTTGAGAAGTTTTGAGTTGGGGTTTCTGAGGATTGTCAGTGAAAAACCCTAATTTGATCCCTATCTTCCAGGCAGTTTTAGCTCTAGATGTGATTGATATCTCATCTTCCCCACAACATGAATGTTGTAGAGCTTGTTCTTAGATTTAATTTGAGTGGTGGAAGTCCTTGATAGGAGTTACAGAGCTCATGTTATGGTTTTGACAAATTACAGGTCAGCTGAGGTGTGTGAATCTGGGTCCTTGAAAGTCACCCAACTTGCAGACAGCTTTTGCCCTAGTAGGATGATTCCTATGATCTCTTGGTCAACATTAATGTTGAAGAGAATGTTCTTATCTTTAATTTGAGTGGTAGAAGTCCTTGATAGGATTTGTGGAACTCAACTTATGGTTTGAACAAGACAGGGGTATTTTGGTCATTTGTCAATTATAGGTCATTTTAAGCAAATGCCATATCTCCTATTTCCAAGCCTCAAATGGAAAAACTCAAAACATGAAAGTTGTTCAAAATGGCATTTTAAGCCTAGATAAGTGGTCATGAGTTATTGAAAAGGCCTAGAGCATGGATTTTTAAAAGTGGTTCAAATGGCTTATAAGTTGAAAAAGTTGAAATGGAATTTTGGTTTGAGAGATCTACAAATCCAAAATGGGTCATCCAATATGTCATTTTGACTCCAAACATCATTTTAAAAACAATGGTTTAGCCACATTTTTGAGTTTAGGCTTAAAAATTGGAGTTGCTTTGTAATTTTCATTCTTGCATCTTAAGACACCAAAAGGAAAAAGGAGAAAATGCTACATAAGGGTTTGTAAGACCTTATTTTCATGTCATAATATCATATGGGGAGAATTTAAGTAAGATTGCATGGGTTATCATGAGATTGCATGAGATTCACTCAAGATGACAAATTCAAATTCTCATTGCGTGATACATTCTAGAAACTTCTTGGAAGGTTCTCAAAGCTTCCACACCTTTCCATTGGCACCTATATATCCCCTAGAGAGGATCCATACCCTGGTTGGTGATTCTTAGAGCTTGCATACTACACTTTGATTCCTTCACTCCAAAAGTGCATTTTCATTCCAAACTCCATTGAAACTTCATCCATCATCACAATTCTGGTTATCATCATCATCATCTACCATCATCATAGAGCATTTGGCAAGAAAGATTGAGGAGAATTTGTGGCTGGTTCATGTATTCCAAGTGATCACTCCAAGTTGCATGAAGGATTGGCTAGGTTGATTCAAGAGGAGTAAGCAAGAACTACTGCAAACAGAAGCATATAGATCCATTGAAGATCATCCAAAGAAAGCACCAAGGCTTGAATTGAAGGAGAAACACCATAGCCATCACCACTTGCAAGGTATGCGTTTTCTTTTGAGTCTCATTATTTATGCATAGTTAAGTTATGTGGTTAGGAGAAATGTGATAGAGACCAATATAGGATGAATCATGATGAGTTTGAAAGCATTATATGGAAGTTGACAACATGGCCATTTCTGTTTTAGGATCAAGAACTCGTGCCTTAGTGTACTATAACCTTAGTTTTGTAGTTTAGAATAATCACCATGAAGTGTAGATCATTCTAAGTTAGTTTCAGCCAAGATCATGATCATGCATACCAGGTGCAAACTATGATGGACAGAACTTCCATCGTGTGTATTTCTTGAGTGGTTAGGTTTTAGAGGAATCCGTGACCACAGTCTTGTAGAGGGCAAGGAGAGGAATGAGTTTGGTTTTTGTATCGAGGGAAATGGTTGCGAGATGAGAGAGCTATGGAGGATTGAAGATCTGCGCATGAAGTTGGCTTCGTGAAACCCTAGTTGATCAAAGGTAGAAGACAAAATCACACCCATTGATCCGTTTTGAAATGTTGACCAATTCACTTCATCCAGCGGTCCAGATTGAACAACAAATTAGAGGGAAAGGTTGGGCGTTGAAATGCACCGTATTGCTAAATGAGGCGCGTGTGGGCCTATCTCATAATGCTATCCACACCACCCCATATCTGGCCCACTTGAAATTGAACTAGCGCGTTTTGCTTCTAGCACCCCCTCCCCCTATTTCAATTCTTTTACTTTTTTAATTCCTTTAATATTTTCTTGCATTTATAAAATTCATAAAAAATAGAAAATTAAATATTTTTTAATTCTTGTTTTTTTCATATGTTAATAAATGTGTTTAGAAAAATATAAATAAATAAAATGTCCATTTTATTTTATTTTCATATTTTTAGTATATTTTTCATTTTAATAGCTTTTTTAATATGTTAGTTTGGTATCCAATTTTGTAGAATTTGTTTTAGGACCTTCCTTTAGTCTTTTTAATTCATTCTTTTTTGTGTAATTAGATATTGATTCATAGTTACCCATAGGATTTAATTCTTGATTTTTAGATTAAAATTTTATTAGTTTAATTAGGGTAGCATTAGGGTATCATAATTAGGGTTTAGGTTGTGCATAGGTAAGGAAATTCATTTTCTTTAGATAGTTTTGCCTTGATTCTTGGGTAGGGGCATATGTGGATGTTATGGGTAGATGTTTTAGACCCTTGTGAATAATTGATAGATTTTCCCCCCTTGGTTTAGTATTTTTAGGTATTTTCTGAAGTTGACTGTTGATTTTGTCTGTTCTGTGGTTATCTGTTTATCTCTGGGGTTTATTTTGGGGAATTTGTTGTGGGGCTTAGTTTGTTTTGAAGATCTTGTTGGAGAGCATGATGAAGAGAAGATTGTAGATCAAGACTCAGAGACCCAGAGCTTGGGGATCATTCCCTGTCTGTGAGGTTTGAGATCCTGAAGTTTGAAGGAAATTCATGGTACTTTCCTGAGGAAGGCACTATGAATGACTTTCATTCTTTCTTCTCACCTCTTTCTCAAGTATCCAATGATGTTGGAGCCAACTTGTGAGTTTAATTTCTCCTGAGGAGGAATATAAACTGATCACATGTTGTTGAGCCACATGGGATACAATTCCTAAGTGGAAGCCTTATAGTACTTTCCTGAGGAAGGTCCTATGGGTCTATTCACTTAGTTCCATTAGTTTATCTAGGACTTCTCAAGTATCCAATGATGTTGGAGCCAACTTGTGAGTTTAATTTCTCCTGAGGAGGAATGTAAACTGATCACAGTTGTTGAGCCACATAGGATACAACTCCTAAGTGGAAGCCTCCTAGTACTTTCCTGAGGAAGGTCCTATGAGTCTGTTCATTTAGTTCCACTAGTTCAGATAGGATTTCCTAAATATCCAGTGATGTTGGAGCCTGCTTGTGAGTTTAATTTCTCCTGAGGAGGAATGTAAACTAATCACAGTGGTTGAGCCACATAGGATATGATTCCTGAGTATACACCTCCTAGTGTTTTCCTGAGGAAGACACTATGAGTCTGCTTACTTAGCTCCCTTTCTTTGGTAAGCTTGTTCTGAAGCTTGAAGACTGGGATTGATTTCTTTTGGTTAGGTTTTGCTTTAGGGCTGTGCTTTCTTCTGATCAGGATTCTGTGTTAGGGTTAGGATTAGAGAGTAGATTCTTTCTTTCTCAAGCATGTGTCTTGTTTGCCTGATGGCACTTCATTCCTTATATCTGTATATTGCTTGATAGCATGTTGTTTATTTCAGTATGATTACTGTTATTTCATGACTGGCTTGAGGTCGAGACGAGCTTGTGGAGGTTGAAGCCCCACACACATTTCCTCCCTCACTTGCATTGCATGCATTTTACTGTTAAAGCTGATGCTTTTGTCTGTTGGTGTATCATTGACATGATCCCTTAGGACTCTCATTTCCTTTGATAAGGATTTGATGATAGACTTTTAGGTTGAAACCTATGCATGACAACATCTAGGAGTTCCCTGTTCAAACCTCAACCATAGGATGAATCCATGGCATGACAACAGTAGGACTTGATAGTCTCCCTCCTAGTTGGGCCTGTTCTCTTCTCATCTCGAAGCAGTTTAAGATACAGTAATCATGAATGGTTTCTTTCGTACGTTACGAGCCTTAAGCCATCTGAGTATGGATGTTTAGTATGGTACCCTTTGGGTGACATGCGACGCATTCACTCTCAGGTCATAGTGTCTAGTGCGGTTGAAATCGCAAACACAATAAAAAACACTTCTTTTAGGAGATAAACCGTAGTTTCCCGAACTACGTTTGCTCTGATCTTTCATACCAGATGAAAGTACGTAGGCATAGGATGCGATATCCTAGCGAGCAACCTTCACCCATCTTCCCATAATCCGTAGTTAGGTCGAACTACGTTGACTCTGATTTCTCATTCTCTGATGAGAATACGTAGGCATAAAGCGCGATGCTTTGCCGAGTCATTTTTCTTTTCTTTTTCAGCCAGCCTTGATAGGTAGATAGATTATAACCAACCCGTCCAAGTAAACAAACAAGCGAGGATCCCGTCGAGTACGACGGACGTGAGGGGTGCTAATACCTTCCCCTTGCGTAACCGACTCCCGAACCCAGACAATGGTTGCGACGACCTTGTCTTACCCTTATTCGTCAGGTTTTTCCGATCGTTTCCTTTCCCGCTCTGAGGGATAAATAACGAAAGGTGGCGACTCTTCTGTCATGCCGGCACCTTATTTTCGCGCAAGCGACACCTATGTACTTTCATACAGCATGAAAGATCAGAGCAAACTTAGTTCGGGCTACGGAAGATACAAATTTGTCTGTTTATCTTTTATCCGTCTGAAAAAGGTTTTCTCTTGATTACGGGTCCAAGCGGACAAAAATGGCACTTTGATTGGTTTTCAGTTTTTTACGCAAGAACTGTCTTGTATTGATGTTTGACCTCTTATTCTATTTTTGATTGATTTTGAGATAGAAGAGAAAGAACTCTAAAACCTAGGGTTTAAAAATGGGAATCAAAACTATCCTAATATTGTCATGCATGGATTAACACCTAATGTCTGTCATATTTCTCTCTTGCGCAGAGAAAAACAGAGATCCTAGGGGATAAACGGAAAAGAAACAACAAATATACAGTAAAGCAGTAAAATGCATGAGATGCAGCAATACAAGCGAGGCAAGGGAGTCCCACTCAACCTCGAACCTGAGAAAACAATAGGCGAAGTGAAACGGCTTCACTTCAAACCTAAGGGGAAAATTAACAAACAATACAACAAAGAAAATAAAACCCTAAAACCAGCTCTGACAGCACACCAGCTCCTACAGCAGCAGCTCTGAAAAACATCAAACTCTGACAGTTGATTAACTGCAAAGCAGTAACATCTTCAAGTGAATCCCAAGATCAAACTTCAGTGGCCCCCAGGCTTTAGGTAAGCTCCATCTTCAAGGCAAGCACTCCAGAAGAGAATCACTTAACAGAATAAGTTGGAATGATAAAACCGCTTATTGACAACCAAAGGAAGCCTATAAGTGTTCATCATCATGGGATTGGTTCCCTCAAAGTTCTACCTCTAAGGTAAGGCCACTTATCCCTCCAAAGGAGGGAGGTGAATACCCTAGAGGGACTTTATGTCATAGAGAGGAATGGAAGCACAAGAAGCTATCCATGCTTGTATAAAGAATTTAGTCTATTCTAAGGCTCTGCTTATTCCTATTTCCTATGCCTTCAAAAACATCTTCAAGCACAAGAATATTCATGCATCCAACTTTGATCTCCATCTTCAATCTTCTCTCATATTCCTTCTTGCTGCACAAGCCCAATCCAAGCTCCATACCCCATAGCAAAGCCCAACCCCAAGCAAACAATACAAAAGCCCATAATGGCCACACCAAACAATCACACTATTTACAAAAATCAAGTAAAATAGTAGTATATTATTAAAAATCCTAAAATTACTTCTAAGGGGATTTATACATCTACCCTACATACCCTATATTTCCCAGCTCCTAATTCAAGCTAAAAACCCAAAATCTAAGTGTTATGATGCACCTATGTCCAGTTTAACCCTAATTCTAGTCACCCTAATGTTCTTTATTCAAAGCTAAACAAGATTAAATAAAAAAATGTGAGATAAATCTCTAAGGGAACCTAATACTCTAATCTAACCATAGGAAAAAGAATCACATCAAAATATGAAAGGAAATGGCTAAACAAAATTCAACAAAATGGATATACAAACTAAAATGCAATAAAAACAACTAAATGTAGAAATTCACCAATAATAGAAAAAAGATTAAAATGCTAATTTTATTTTTTTATAATTTTCTTGAGACATTAATGAGAATGAGGAAAAAAATCCCATGTAAAAATGACTATTTTTGGATTTAATATGATTTATTTCATTCCTATATGCAAACATGAAAATAAAATGAAAATCAATAAAAAATGGAAAATAACGCGTGGCAAATAGCAATTATTTACAATGCAGAAGTACATTGGGCCCAGGAGGGGGCTGCAGATATCACACTGCGCTGGGCCCATTAATATTCTAAAAAAAACAACACAAAGTAATAAAACTGAAAAACAATTAGGGGGGGGGGGACTAGCAACCATTTGCTTTGTAAACCTGGTTGGGCCTCCCACTGGGGGGTGCGGATAGCGAATCCGCCTAGGCCCAAAACTTAACACAGATGGGAGAGGGGGTGCCAATGGGAAACGGGGAGTAGGATCATTAAGCAAGCATAATGGGCCTAAGGCCCTGACCCAATCCACACTCAGCATTAGTAAAGACTAAACCCTAATTCTACTAACATTCCCTCACTACTACTGTTCACCTTCCTCAGTGAAACCCTAAACGGCGCAGATCCCCCAACCTCAACCTCTCTCTGAAACCAACAATATCTGCCAAATCGAACAACAAACTTCCAATGCCAGCAACATTCTTCAACAATCCGCCATTAACAATGATTAGTCCCTCAAAACTCAGTTCAAAAACAATAATCTCTAACCTACTCGCCTCACAAAATGTTGATATTCAAACCGAGACACAAGGTTTTAACCTAATCGCTTAAATCTACAGCTACCCAGCCTACTACGAACATGCAATGAATTAGGTGAGAAGGAAAAGAAACCTGGATGATGATGTTGAGAGGATCTACGGATGAATAAGGTCGTTGTTGAAGCTCAAAGAAGATCTGTGAAGATCCTGACGAAAATCTGGGATAAAGCTCACTGAAGAACGCGCGACGGTGTTCTTGGATGAAGATCTTTGAAATTTTTACTCAATCTGGAAAGAGATCGTTGAAGAACACGCGAGGACGTCTACAACGGAATTCTTGAAGAATCTGAAGAAAGGTCTTGAACGGATGAAGAACACGCCTGAAGATTCCACGAGCTGTTGAAATCTGGAGCTGAAGAATGATGAAGATCTGGCAAATTCTGGAAAATGTGTTCTTGAACACTGATGAAGATTCCGGCGATCTTGAGTTTTCCGGCAAGGAAGTGGATGAGCGACGATGGAGAAGATCAGTGAGGATAGAAAGATCTGGAAAAATTTTCCAGTTTCCGGTGATCTCAACAACTTCCGATGACGGTTGCGGCGGAGAGGCGGTGGTCCGGCAGCGTTTGCATGGGTTCCGGCGATGAGTGATTTGTGGAAAACACGTGGCACTCGCATGCAGTAGGTGGTGGCGGTGAGTGTTCAGGGCAAGACAAGTGTCACAGAGGGAGAATTAGGGAAGGACACGTGTGATCAGAGAGGAGATAGTGGAGTGTGTGTTGTTAGTGAGTGGATGAAGTGGCCAACCCTGAATTTCACGCGTGGCATGGCATTTATACGACATGTGGCAGTTGGACCTTGGACTTTTGATCTGGGCCTCATGAAATGGATAATGGCCGAATTGGACTAATGACTCAGAATTAATGAATTAACCATGATTAAATGGAAATTAACTAAACAAAGATTAATACAAAACCTAATTAAACTAAAACAAAAATTAATTAAAAACCTAATTAAAATCTCTAGTTAATCCTAATTAATGCCCAAACGAAAATTACTAATAACCCTAATTAACCCTATAACACAAAATTAATCCTAATTAAAACCTAAACGAAAATAAAACACAAAACCCTAATTAACCTATTAAAAACAGAAAAAAAAATTTAATATCTATATCTATTTAAAAATTCCAATTAAATCTGAAAAATCAATTAAAATCTAATAAAAATCTAAAAATCCTTAATATCTATTTAAAACAATCTATTCTATTAAAATAAAAGTAATATCTAGTTATATCTATTTAAAAACTATTCTATTAAAGGATAAAACTAATATCTAAAAAATTAAAAATCTATTAAATCTCTTAAAAAAAGGAATATCTATTTAAAAATTTAAAAACTATTAAGAAAATCTATTAAATTCTATAAACAAAATAATAACCTATTTACTATCTAAAGAAGCAAATAACCCTATTAAAAATCTATTAAATGCATTAAAAATATAGAAAATAAAAGAGAAAAAACTAAAAATTTCCAGGAGGCCGATTAAATCGATTATAGAACGATTGCGCAACCATAACGAAACCCGGGCACCGAGATGGCCTGAAAACACAGGGAACGAGCACCAATTCTCAAAATACGCTTATTCAAACTGGCCTGAACTACCTGAAACGCCAGGGGCTGCAATCCCAATAAAATCAATCTGACTGAGAAAATTGCAATTCATGCAGTATGCGAATGCGAATGCTAAATGCGTCGAAACATAAACCAGATATGGGAACCGGTTGGTCAAATTTAAGGGTGCAACAGCTGCCCCTATTCAAGCGGCTTGGACCCGACTGGGTGAAGAGCGAACGACCTTCAAACATTCGAGGTATGAGACGGTTGAATACCAAAGAACCCTGAAATTTGCCAACCGCAGAAATAAACTGCACCACTGCTTGGGGACGACATTCGTCGAGTGAACCTGATTGTTACGGTAACAACCGATCATTCGTTAGAGAATAACTCTGATTTTGACTCCCACCATCCATGTAACACCACAGGTACTGAACTATCTTTGCAAAAACCCCTATGTCCACAACTGGACTAACCTTGTCAATACCAGAAGAGAAACAAATTCGTCAACACGAGTAAAGATCCCATCCTCATAGGAAAAATCTTATCCACGATTGTCCTCAAATTTCGTCAACACGAAAAGCCATAAATTCGTCATCACAAAGAAATCCTATCATCATAGGAATAAAACTTGCCCTCATCAGGACTCCTCATTTCGTCAACACGGAGAAATCAAACTTGTCCTCACCAGGACTCCATATTCCGTCAACACGGAGAAAGCAAACCTTGTCCTCAACAGGGCTCCATATTCCATTAACATGGAGAAATAAAACTTGTCCTCATCAGGAATCCTCATTCCGTCAACACGGAGAAATCCCGGCGACTTCGTTGGGGATGAGTTGTTCGCATCTCGTCAACACAAGGAGATCCTATCAGCATAGGCAATGACATCTTATTTGTGTCTTATCAACACAAGGAACTCCTATCAACATAGGAATAAATTGCCCATGTCGGGACTCACGTCTCGTCAACACGAGGAAAAATATAGATTCATTAACACGAATAAATCCTATCATCATAGGAATACCATTCTTGTACATATCTGAACTCACATTTCGTCAACACGAAAAAATCCTATCCACATAAGCATAAATTGTCCTCATCAGGACGCACATTCCGTCAACACGGAGGGAGTAATTAGTCAACACGAATACATCCTATCAACATAGGCATAAATTGTCCTCATCAGGACGCACATTCCGTCAACACGAAGGAATAAAACTTGTCATCATCAGGACTCTATATTCCGTCAACACGGAGAAATAAAACTTGTCCTCATCAGGACTCCATATTCCGTCAACATGGAGAAATCAATCTTGGTCCTCAACAGGACTCCATATTCCGTCAACACGGGGAAATCGATTCGTCAACACGAAGAAATCCTATCAACGTAGCTGGGGATATTCTGAAAACCAATGACCGACACCCGTTCTGACAACAGGCGACCACTTCTGAAATTTTGATTCATGGAACCCTGAGATGCTACTGCAGCAACAAACTTGACAAAACAGTCCGCTGATCGGATACGAGAAAACCTCAATCAGCAACTCTGTGGTGATGATAATAAACTGAATCACCTCATCATATGTCTCACGGCAAGACCTTGATTGTCTGAAAAGACATCTAGCCTTTTAGAACTCCATACTCCTGTTGAGAAACACACCTGAAAGCAAAAGGTTAACCAACCTGATTTATGTTTCACAATGCGCATGTTTGACAATGGCGTAATGCTCCATACAGCATGGAAATGCTACGCGTTTTCTGGGTAGATGCAATCATGATAATGCATGCAGATGCAAATGCAGGTTCAGGCTGCTGGGGAGCTCTGATAAGTTGGCTTCAACACGGCCGCTGAGGACAAATACCACCTTGCTGGGGAATGAACGGGTACCACCAAGTATTCCGGCAAAATAAATGCCAGGACATACAATGAACTCTGCCGGGGAGAGCTTTAAACCTTCGATTTCCACTGGGAGGAAAGAATAACACCTGCTGGGGAGAGAAAACTCCACTGGGGGAGAAACGGCTCTCTCGGGGAATATTAACCAACTCCGCTGGAAACAGGGAGTGACTCCCCTGGGGGAGAATAAACAACCCTACTGGGGATAATGAACTGTCTGGGCACAGTTTACAACCCTGGAATTATCAATCCGATGAAAACTAAACGACTCCGCTGAGGATAAGAAATCCTTTTGGAGAAACACCACTGTCTGAGTACAGCTTACAATCTTTTAAAATTATCAAACTCCGCTAAGTGTAAACGACCCTGCTGGGGAAAGTAAACCATCTGGCCACAGTTTACAAACTCGGGACTGAGGATAGACATCCTGTGGGGAGCATTAATCGTGACCTGCTGGAGAATATCCTTTGGGGATAAGCTGCGACTAGCTGGGGAAATTGATCCTTCTTCAGTAAGGAACAGTGTCATCTCAGCTTCGGGGAATGAAGCGCGACCTGCATGGGGATCCACATCTCATAATGATCAAGTCCTTTCGTCAAGAGACTCTGGTTAGGACTACAATTTTCTGATCGTCCACTTCACATGGGCAAGAACCCTGCAACACCACAAACGAGACAAAACAAGTCTATACAATCAAATCTATTCAAGTTAGCGTCAGTGACATCATTTTCAGTAAATTCGAAGTTTTAGCAATTATTGGCAAGGGCCAGCAACGTTATGCAACTGCTAGTTTTATCAAAACATTGACGTTTTTCACATACAAAACAGTAAAGAACAAGTATCAAATACTGAATAACATGTTTTATTGATTAAGCCTCTGAATAGGCAGAGTTTTGTACACTGGATGTAACTCCTGAAAAGAGAAAGTTACGCACAACAAATATACAAGTATGCACAGGAAGCATAAATACAATGACAAATCAAATTTGCGTATATGTCAACAACGTGGTGCAGACAAACATCATGAGCTGATCCTCATATGACTCGCCTGACTTTGGCGCTTTCCCGGTATTCAACTTTCAGAAGAGATTGTGTCTGATAAACGAACCCCCAAAGTATTCTCCCAACCACCAAGCAATGCAGCATCAAATTCGGACCGCATTCATTTACTTTTTTAAATCCCTAACTTTTGCGTGAATCGCCCTTTGCGGGTTTTCAATTCACCGAGATACCCTTTTTTTCCGAAGCCGCCCAGTGTAGGTTTTCGACTTCGCGGGTGTACATCTTTTTAATTTTATCCCTAACTTTTGCCCGAACCTTTTATTCTGTTTTTGGTTCGCCGGGATGCCCCATTTTTGCCTGGACTCTCTTTTTTTTTGTCCAGCGGGTCAATTTTAAGCAAAGTATTTTTTAACTGCGTCTGAATTCACAGGCGACGTAAAGTCTTCACCGTCCATGGTGGAAAACAACAATGCTCCTCCTGAGAAGACTTTCCTAACAATGTATGGACCTTCATAATTAGGGGTCCACTTGCCCCTGTGATCCGTTTGTGGGGGGAGAATCCTCTTCAGCACAAGGCCGCCCGTCTGAAAGCTTCGAGGGTGTATCTTCTTATCATACGCTTTCTTCATCCGGCTCTGGTACAACCGACCGTATGCTAGAGAAGCTAGCCTCTTCTCATCCATTAAACTCAGCTGATTTAACCTGTCTTTAACCCATTCTGCCTCGTCAAGTTGGACATCTCGTAATACCCTCAGGGAAGGAATCTCAACTTCCAGTGGTAACACCACTTCCATTCCGTATACCAACGAGAACGGGGTTGCCCCGGTTGATGTGTGTACCATCGTACGATAACCGTGCAAAGCGAAAGGTAGCATCTCGTGCTAGTCCTTATAGGTCACCACCATCTTCTGAACAATCTTCTTTATGTTCTTATTGGCCGCTTCGACAAAGCCATTCATCTTGGGTCGGTAAGGAGAAGAGTTGTGATGTTCAATCTTAAAATGCTGGCACAACTCTTTCATCATCTTGTTATTCAAATTCGAACCATTGTCGGTAATAATCCGCTCAGGGATTCCATATCTGCAAATGATATCTCGTTTGATAAACCTGGCTACCACCTGCTTGGTCACATTAGCATATGATGCCGCTTCCACCCATTTGGTAAAATAATCAATTGCTACCAAAATGAACCGGTGTCCGTTAGATGCCGTCGGCTCAATCTTTCTGATCATATCAATTCCCCACATCGAGAATGGCCACGGCGATGACATCACGTTCAGAGGACTCGGAGGCACATGGATCTTATCCGCATAAATCTGGCACTTATGACACCTCTTCGCAAACTTGAAACAGTCAGTTTCTATAGTCAGCCAGTAATAACCTGCCCGCAGCAGCTTTCTGGTCATAGCATGCCCACCAACATGTGTACCAAACGTACCCTCATGTATTTCCTCCATGAGCAACTTCGCCTCCTTCTCGTCTACACAGCGTAGCAACACCAGGTCGTGATTCCTTTTATATAGGACACCGTCCGGATTTAGATAGAAATTACCAGCCAATCTCCTGAGAGTCTTCTGATCGCGACTGGATGCCCCAGCCGGATACTCCTTGTTCTTCAGGAAATTCTGAATGTCAAAATACCAGGGTTTATCATCAGATGCTTCGTCAATGGCAAATATGAATGCGGGCCTGTCAAGCCGAGAGATAACAATCCTGGGAGCCTCGTTCCAGAAGTTAACTTTATACATGGAAGCCAATGTAGCCAGGGTGTCAGCCATTTGATTTTCTGCTCGCGGCACATGATGCAATTCAACCTTGTCAAAGAAAGGCAACAATCTCCTTGCATAATTCATGTACGGTATCAAATTGGGCTGACGTGTCTCCCACTCTCCTTTTATTTGATTCACCACCAGAGCTGAGTCTCCGTATACATCCAGATGTTTGATTCGCAAATCAATAGCTTCTTCAAGCCCCATAATACAAGCTTCGTATTCAGCTTCATTATTGGTAACCGGAAAGGTCAATCGAGCAGTAAATGGGATGTGCGACCCATGTGGGGTAGTGATGATTTCCCCTATTCCACTACCATAGGAATTCACAGCTCCGTCAAATATCAACTGCCACTTGGAATCCGTCTTTGGTCCTTCATCCGGCAACGGTTCTTCCCAATCTTTCATCTTCAGGTACATGATATCCTCGTCAGGAAAATCAAACCTCATCTATTGGTAGTCCTCAATAGGCTGCTCAGTAAGATACTCTGATAACACGCTCCCTTTTATAGCCTTCTGTGAAACATACTGGATGTCATATTCGGTCAAAACCATCTGCCAACGGGCAATTCTCCCAGATAGTGCCTGCTTTTCAAATACGTATTTGATAGGATCCATCTTCAAAATGAGCATGGTTGTATGATTCAGCATGTACTGTCTTAAACGCTTGGCGGCCCAGGCTAGCGTACAACAAGTTTTTTCGAGCATTGAGTATCGAGACTCACAGTCAGTAAACTTCTTACTCAGGTAGTATATCGCCTGCTCTTTACGCCCTGTTTCGTCATGTTGACCGAGAACACAACCCATGCTCCCCTCAAGAACCGTCAAATACATAATCAAGGGTCTCCCTGCCAATGGAGGTATCAAAATAGGAGGCTCCTGCAAATACTGTTTTATTTTATCGAATGCCTTTTGACAATTTTCATTCCATGTTACAGCCTGGTCTTTTTTCAACAGCTTGAATACTGGCTCACACGTAGCTGTTAGGTGAGATATGAACCGGGCGATGTAGTTCAACCTCCCTAAAAACCCACGCACTTCTTTTTCTATTTTAGGCGTCGACATTTCTTGTATTGCTTTTATTTTCGCAGGATCAACCTCTATTCCCTTTTCGCTCACGATAAACCCCAGCAGTTTACCCGATCTCACCCCGAAGGTGCACTTGTTAGGGTTCAGTTTCAGCCTGAACTTTCTAAGCCTCTTGAATAATTTCAGCAGATTCACCAAATGCTCCTCCTCCGTCTGGGATTTGGCAATCATATCATCAACATAAACCTCAATCTCTTTATGCATCATGTCATGAAAGAGAGTCGTCATTGCACGCTGATACGTTGCCCCAACATTCTTCAATCCGAAGGGCATCACTTTGTAACAAAATGTTCCCCAGGGAGTAATGAAGGTAGTCTTCTCCATGTCTTCTGGCGCCATTTTAATCTGATTATAGCCCGAGAAGCCATCCATGAAGGAGAATACAGAGAATTGAGCGGTGTTATCGACCAGGACATCAATGTGAAGGAGTGGAATGTCATCTTTCGGGCTCGCCCTATTCAAATCACGGTAATCTACACACATTCTCACTTTACCGTCTTTCTTTGGCACTGGCACAATATTAGCGACCCATGAGGGATATTTTGTAACAGCTAGGAAACCGGCATCCCACTGCTTTTGAACCTCCTCCTGAATCTTCACAACCATGTCTGGTCTAGTTCTTCGGAGTTTCTGCTTAACCGGCGGGCATTCTTCTTTTAGCGGCAGACGGTGAACAACCATATCCGTATCCAGCCCAGGCATATCCTCATACGACCAAGCAAAAATATCACCGTACTCTTTGAGCATTTCAACCAATCTTCACTTGACGTCGCTCTGCAGCGCGGCCCCTATACGGATGTTCCTTTCAACCCCTTCCGACCCCAGATTGACGATCCCAATGACTTCCTCGTGAGGCAGAATGATTCTTTCTTCTTATTTTACCAACCAAGACAACTCTTCTGGAACATCGCCAACTTCAAAAATCTCTTCTTCGGCCTGAAATACCGGGTGCTCAAAGTCGAAGTGAGTCATAGGCGATTCATAGATGTCATCTGAAATAGTAACCCTGCAAAGGAAATGGTTAAATGCTTCAAAACGCATACAAAGCAAATAACCACGTTGCCATTTTATTGTAAAAAATAAAGACAGGAAAAATAGAGATCACAATATTTGTACATGAAAAACGCCTTTTATTTAACGATTAAATAGTGTAGTGTACATAACAGAATGGCCCTAAGCAAAATCACGAGGCCCTGGGTAGGGCACCGGATTGTTCAACAATTAAGAAAACAAAGCATTACTGTTTAGTTGTCACATGAACAGTCTCCTGAATAGACCAATTGTAAAGCCCTTGTCCTGGCACGCTCGGCTGAATCCAGGCGTCCATGTCGCAGTCGCTGTCTCCTTCCTCGGAATCTGAAATAGCATTGATGGTCTTGTGATATACCCCACCAGCCGTAATTGTTATTGGTCCTTTGAAACGGGGTGCCCCTGCAGCAGGCGTTGATGATGAAGGATGATATCCAAGTCCAAATCTGTCCATTTTCACGGGAATGTCCAAAACCTTGCCCCGGCCCTTGGTCTCGCCGGTCTTCACTAGAGCCTTAGCCTCTTTGTACGACGACACTGCCACCTCTGATGCTTTACTTGGCCCTGGAACTTTGTCCTTAATGCGCAACCCCTCAAAGGCTTGACAGGGTGTTTCATGAATCTCGCCGTCGACTTCCACGTACTTGAATGACGACAAATGGCTGACCAGTATATCCTCCTCTCCACAAACTGTGACAACACTGTCCCCCACCATGTACTTCAGCTTTTGGTGTAAGGTAGATGTGACTGCCCCAGCACCATGGATCCATGGTCGTCCAAGAAGACAGCTATACGCTGGCTGGATGTCCATAATATAGAATTTAGTTTCAAAAACCTCCAGCCCCACTTGCAGAGGTAAAGTTATAGATCCAAAGACTGACCTCCGTGTACCATCAAATGCCCTGACCACCAAGTCACTAGGCGTACAAATGATCCCCCTGATATCCAACTTCATCATTGCTTTCTTTGGAAGCACATTCAAGGAAGACCCGGTATCTACCAACACATGGGACATGACCGTGCCCCTGCATTCAACGGAGACGTGCAACGCCATATTATGCTCTCTTCCCCTCGGGGTCAAATCAAAATCCGTAAATCCCAAACTATGGCTCGCGTTCACGTGCGCCATCACCCCCTCCAACTGATTCACAGAAACATCTTGGGGTACGAACGACGTGTCCAGAATTTTCAATAATGCATTCCTATGGGCTTCGGAACACAGTAGCAGCGACAATATGGAGATCTTCGACGACGTTTGTTGAAGGTGCTCAACAATTTTATAGTCACTCTTACGGATAAGACGCATAAATTCTTCTACATCTTTCAGTGACGTTTCTTTTTCATTCCTCTGCACAGGAGCATTCTCATTCGCTTTACCTTTACCTTTTGCCAATCGTTCAGCCTCTACCTCAGGCGATATAAAAATTCTCCCGCTCCTCGTCATTCCTCCAGTCCCGACGACATTGTCCACAACCCCAGCTGGTCGTTTACTGATATCAATTTTCTCCCCATCACAATATGCTTCCAGCCCGTAAGTCCATGGTAATGCCTTGGTGCTCTCATAAGGGACTGGCCCTGCCTTTGTAATAGTGATCGTCGGCCGCCTGGCCGGCGCTGTTATAGTTATCGTTTTCCGTGGAATTGTCACCGTAGCAACATCACTCTGCTCATCAGCTAACACCTCTGCAGGTTTCTCAACTGCCGTTCTATCAAATTGCAACGTGCCTTCATCTATCAAGGTCTGAATACCTTTCTTCAATTCAGCACAACCCCTAGCTTGAGTCCAGCATTCTAGACAAAACTCATCGCAGCCCGGATACACACCTCCTTTCAATAACCTGCTCTTCACTTCGCACAACGGTGTTTTCAGTTCATCAACATTCATAACCAGATTCAAATCCTCCTCAGTCAAAATAGCATTGGCCCCATGGTTGGGCATAGGCTGTTGTACTATATTTGGACCCGCTTGTCCAAAATTTATGGCCTTGCTATCCAGTAAATCCTGGACTTTATGTTTAAACGCATGATAGGCCTTTATGTCATGCCCGGGTGCCCCGGAGTGGAAGTCACAATGTTTGTTAACATCATACCCATAAGGAATGGTTGGTCCCATGGGCGGTGCCAAGGTCCTTTTTTCAACTAAATTCAGCCCCAACAGTGTTTGAAAGAGTTCCGCGTACGTGGAAGGAGGCGCTTCAAACACTCTTTTCAGTTTCGCATTCAGAAATCTTCTTTGGCCAGCATTCTGCCCCTACTGCTGTTGTGGCTGCTGTTGTTGTTGCTGCGGTTGTTGTTGTCTCTGTTGAGGAATCGGAATCGTGACACTAGCTATCTGCTGCGGCTGATTATACCGATGTCTTCCTCTGCCCCTGCCCCGGCCACCAAAAACTGCACTAGAACCACCTTGACGTCGACCACCAAATGCTTTTCTATTACCTCCCGACGAAGTAGACTGCCCAGCTTGGAACCTTCCCACCTTAATACTATTCTCAATCATTTCACGCATCAAGATCAGATCAGAGAAACTGCCCAACGCAACAGGAAACAACTTCTCGTAGAATATCCCCGTGAATGTTCCAATGAACATATCGTTCATCTCCTTCTCTACTAGAGGAGGATGCACTCTTGCCTCCATGTCGCGCCACCTTTGCGCATATTCTTTGAAACTCTCCCCAGTTTTCTGTGACAAGCCTTGCAGCTGGACCCTGTTTGGTTCCAGGTCACTGTTATACTTGTAATGTGTCACAAACGCCTCAGCCAGTTGCTTCCATGTTCTGATCTGAGTGGGCTCCAACCCCATATACCACTCAAGTGACGGTCCAGATAAGTTGTCTTGGAAGAAATGCATCAGCATTCTTTCATCGTTCGAGTAAGCGGACATCCGTCTGTAGTAAGAGCGAACATGCACCTTCGGACAAGTGTCTCCCTTATATTTATCAAAGGTGGGAGCTTTAAACTTCAGCGGTACCCTTAGGCCAGGCACCAATCCCATCGTGGTCATATCTAAGCCAGAAGTATTCTGATTCACTACACCCTTCATTTGTTCCTCAAGCATTTTGATCCTCTAAATAGGATCCACAGGTCCATCCATACCCCTACCAGAAAAGGCAGCTTCTTGTTGGTCTTCCACCCAATTAACATTCTCATTTCCGTACCCATCATACCCATTGTTACGACCAAATCTAGTCTGATTCATCATAGGGCCCCGTCCTCTGTTACCATACCCTTGAGTGACCCCGGCAGGTCCAAAAGGCATCATTCCAACACCATTTCCGTTACCGAATCCACCATAGCCCTGATTAGCATTACCAAAACCATCATATCCGAAACCCTGAGTATTGAAGCCCAACTTCCCATCCTGGTTGACATAATCAAACCCCTGGTCGTTATAGCCGAATCCGTTGTTACCAAAGCCATTACCTCCATTGTTATCACCGCCCAGATTGGCGTCTCCGAATCCAACATTGTTAATGACAGTCTCATTACCAATTCCTGTATTACCATTCCCGGCGCCAGCGCCATTGTTCACATTCACAACAGGTATATTCTCCACAGGTGGAGCTACAGGCGTAGGAGTACCATCCCCATGAATGGTGTCAATGCGTACAGAATTGTGGTCTTCGTTTCCATTCCCGGCATTTCTCGCCAGCAATGGCTGCACCAAAGTCTGCAGGTTTTCCTGCCCCTTCACAATTGTCTCCATTGTCTGCATGAACAGCGCCAGCTTTTCATGCATCTCCTGCATCTCGTTTTGCATTTGGTCCATGACTCTTTTGCAGTTGGTACGAGTAGAGTATCGGTGAGGACGTTGACTTTCAATCCTGGAAAAACCTGGCGAGATGCAAGAAATGAGATACAGTTCAATAATTACCTGGTAAATGCAATATGAATGTGTATGCAAATGCAACATGTGTCTGTGCATTAGGGAATATCACTCCCCAATTCTAGTGCCAATGCTTTTGTGTCGTGCAGTGCTGTGACAATGCGGTGATAAGAAGCTCAGATACATTCACATAAGAAACAACTCATTTATTGCTGAAGGGCCCCCCGAACCGGGAATACCATATACAATAACAAGGGGGCATGACCTCAACCAACAATCCTGGTGATGGTCAGCACGATGCAAATAAAGCATACACAATAGTACATAAAACGATCACGTGCGGCCATACGCCCGATACTCCTCCAGCAGCCTTTTGGTCTTCTGATGGTCTGGCTGAGAAAGCAATCCCTCGATAAGTAGATCTCTTCGCTTGAGAACACGTCTTAAATCACCAATAGATTCCTCCCATGCCCCTTCTCCAAAGCAGTCATCTAACTTTCGTTTCTGGGATGCAGACTCCTTCTTGCACTTGATAACTTTGTTCAAGGAATTCTGGACATCATACCTCCGCGTAACCTCTTCTTCCAACCTCTTCTGGCTGGCTTTCAACTGACCCTCCAGCTCAGAGATCTGCAGCCTCAGTTTGTCTTCTCTTTCCTTATTGCCGGTCAGTGTGGCGTTCCAGGTTTTGTTGAATGCAGAGATCTCCCGGTAGGCGATATCGAGTGACTTCTTCTTGGACTCTAACATGTCATGAGAGCTTTTGAAGTCTTTTCCCAGGCGTTCACGCTTCTTTTTCTCTTCTGCCAGTTCAGCACCTAACCTGCTTACCAACTCAGTCTGCTGCTGGAAGGAATACGCAGCCTCATTTTTCTCCCTCCGGATTTGAGCCAATTCCTTCTCTAACTCTTCATTGATCTTTATCAAGTCTTCTTTTTCTTTTACTACCTGCTCATAGACCTCAATAGCCACAGAAGTGGGCTCCTCGACTGGAATGGGAACAGGACGTGATACTGCTGGAAAAGGCATATGCACCTGTCTTACCCTCTCTTGAATCCACACCTTGTAAGGCATATAGGCTTGACAATCATTCTTGCCTAGTAATGGTTTCCCTCTTCTGCAGATATGATTCCAAGCACGCTGAAGCTTGGCCAATAATTCCCTACTCAGGTCACCAGTGAAATACAGAGATTCCTGTACTTCTTCCTCCTCCGGTGGACTCTTCAAAGCATACCCAAACTGTCGAACCAACAAAGATGGGTTGTAGTTAATACACCCCTTCCTTCCAATTAGAGGGACGTTGGGAAACCCGACGCAACTGAAGATAATCTCTGACCCCAATAAATCTCTATCGAACCAGACAATGTCTTCTGAAGAAAGTCCCATTAGACGCTCGGACCATTCAGCTGTATGTGCAGATTCAACAAAAGGACCCTTCTTGGGCAAATGGCTCTCAAACCACATATTCAGCAAAGGTACACAACAATGAACATTTTTCCCCCTTCTGTTTTCATTCTTATAATGCAAGGAATGATAGAAATCTCCAATTAAGGTAGGCACCGGGTTGCCTGCAGCAAACAAGTAGAATGCATCCAAATCAACGAATTCAGGAAGGTTAGGGAACAATATAATCCCATAGATGCACAAAGCCAGAACAGCGTTAAACACAATCCAGCAGCCACTTTTGGCATATTCTTGAGCTTTGCCAACCAAGAACTTGAGAGAAAACCCAGAAACTCCATGCCAGGAAGTCAACAACAACTCTGCAGGATCCATATGCAAAGGAGCAGCTAAGTCTTCCAGCTTAGGCTTGGCGTCAAAGTGAATGAAGGGCACTCTGTTCTGAACTGGCAACTCTAGAAACTCAGCGTACTCCTCCATGGTCGGAGCCAAAATGAAGTCCTGGAACATAAAACACCTCAAGGAGGGATCATATAACTGCATCAATGTGTATAACCCATTCAGCTCATATACAGTTGGCCTGCAAACCAAACTCAGCAGCTTCCCATAGCTCTTCCTAAAGCTTCTCTTCACATCATCATCAGCTAGGGAAATCAGACCCAACAGAGAAGTCACATCAGGGTTAGGCAACTTATACGCAACAGTCTTCCTCAAAGTACTCATGGTGACAGATAGAATTCCGGGGCACTAGAATCGGGAAGTATGAAAAGGCACCTGCAGCACAGACACACGTTAATGATATGCACATGATGATGCAAACAATGCAATATGCAAACAATGCAACAAGGGATCAAGTGCCCCTGGCTGAGAAGCCCAATCCACAATACTGGCCTTGAATAGACCCACAAACTGCTCAAAACCAACCACGATGCTCCAACCTGGTCTCTGACAGACCCAATAACACTGTCCTCAAATACCACTGAACCTCAATCAAGAAAACCGGTAATCTGGAGGTCAAGTTACCTGCATGCCCAACCCCTCTCACAGGTAGGTGTCCTAATAACTGACACAAGGTATGGTATCCTATGCGGTCGTTGGCGTCACAAACTTTCAAGACGGATGATACGATACCCAGAAGGTGTGGCATCATCATGTCCTGAAGAGGCGTCACTTAGCCAACTTCCAAATGATCGGTCCCCAGAGTCGACAATCCAACTAAACAAAAACCCCTTCAACCCAAAGGGTTGAAAAAGAAGCCAACCAGAAGAACCTCGTCTGAGCGTGGATTTCATGAGACACTAGTACATGCAAAGCATGCACGCGCCCACTAATTTCCACTCTAATTCTAGGTGCACTCAAGCCCAGGTCCGGCTTATCTCTCAATCATAGATCCCCCTCATACCCACAGCAATAATCACAATAATATAATGCTGAATGTAAAATACAGAAATGTAAATCCATACAAAACCCACGACGGGAAAACAAGCGCTAGGATTGACTCGCGTAGGGAACCGTTGGAGTCCCCAGCAGAGTCGCCAGCTGTCACTACCGCGAAAATCGGCGCCGGCTGAACAGAAGAGTCGCCACCGTGCGTTATTTATCCCAATGGAGGGAAAGGAAACGCTCGAAGTAAACCTACCGCAAAGACGGGAAAGGAATGGTCATCGCAACCAAATCCTGGATTCGGGAGTCGGTTACGTAAGGGGAAGGTATTAGCACCCCTCACGTCCGTCGTACTCGACGGGATCCACGCTTGTTTTCTAGTACGGATTGGTTCTATCTATTCTACAGGTCTGAGGGACAAAAGGAAAGAGAAGAGAAAAGAGACTCGATAGAGCTTTGTCGCTCTATGCCTACGTATTCCCTCGTGCAATGGGAAAGTCAGAGTCTACGTAGTTCGGCTAACTACGGATGAAGGCGGGGAAGGTTGCTCGCTAGGATACGGCATCCTATGCCTACGTACTTTCATACAACATGAAAGATCAGAGCAAACGTAGTTCGGGCTACGGAAGATACAGATTTGTCTGTTTATCTTTTATCCTTCTGAAAAAGGTTTTCTCTTGATTACGGGTCCAAGCGGACAAAAATGGCACTTTGATTGGTTTTCAGTTTTTTACATAAGAACTGTCTTTTATTGATGTTTGACCTCTTATTGTATTTTTGATTGATTTTGAGATAGAAGAGAAAAAACTCTAAAACCTAGGGTTTAAAAATGGGAATCAAAACTATCCTAATATTGTCATGCATGGATTAACACCTAATGTCTGTCATATTTCTCTCTTGCGCAGAGAGAAACAGAGATCCTAGGGGATAAACGGAAAAGAAACAACAAATATACAGTAAAGCAGTAAAATGCATGAGATGCAGCAATACAAGCGAGGCAAGGGAGTCCCACTCAACCTCGAACCTGAGAAAACAATAGGCGAAGTGAAACGGCTTCACTTCAAACCTATGGGGAAAATTAACAAACAATACAACAAAGAAAATAAAACCCTAAAACCAGCTCTGACAGCATACCAGCTCCTACAGAAGCAGCTCTGAAAAACATCAAACTCTGACAGTTGATTAACTGCAAAGCAGTAACATCTTCAAGTGAATCCCAAGATCAAACTTCAGTGGCCCCCAGGCTTTAGGTAAGCTCCATCTTCAAGGCAAGCACTCCAGAAGAGAATCACTTAACAGAATAAGTTGGAATGATAAAACAACTTATTGACAACCAAAGGAAGCCTATAAGTGTTCATCATCATGGGACTGGTTCCCTCAAAGTTCTATCTCTAAGGTAAAGCCACTTATCCCTCCAAAGGAGGGAGGTGAATACCCTAGAGGGACTTTATGTCATAGAGAGTAATGGAAGCACAAGAAGCTATCCATGCTTGTACAAAGAATTTAGTCTATTCTAAGGCTCTACTTATACCTATTTCCTATGCCTTCAAAAACATCTTCAAGCACAAGAATATTCATGCATCCAACTTTGATCTCCATCTTCAATCTTCTCTCATATTCCTTCTTGCTCCACAAGCCCAATCCAAGCCCCATACCCCATATCAAAGCCCAACCCCAAGCAAACAATACAAAAGCCCATAATGGCCACACCAAACAATCACACTATTTACAAAAATCAAGTAAAATAGTAGTATATTATTAAAAATCCTAAAATTACTTCTAAGGGGATTTATACATCTACCCTACATACCCTATATTTCCCAGCTCCTAATTCAAGCTAAAAACCCAAAATCTAAGTGTTATGATGCACCTATGTCCAGTTTAACCCTAATTCTAGTCACCCTAATGTTCTTTATTCAAAGCTAAACAAGATTAAATCACAAAATGTGAGATAAATCTCTAAGGGAACCTAATACTCTAATCTAACCATAGGAAAAAGAATCACATCAAAATATGAAAGGAAATGGCTAAACAAAATTCAACAAAATGGATATACAAACTAAAATGCAATAAAAACAACTAAATGTAGAAATTCACCAATAATAGAAAAAAGATTAAAATGCTAATTTTATTTTTTTTATAATTTTCTTGAGACATTAATGAGAATGAGGAAAAAAATCCCATGTAAAAATGACTATTTTTGGATTTAATATGATTTATTTCATTCCTATATGCAAACATGAAAATAAAATGAAAATCAATAAAAAAATGGAAAATAATGCGTGGCAAATAGCAATTATTTACAATGCAAAAGTACATTGGGCCCAGGAGGGGGTGCAGATATCACACTGTGCTAGGCCCATTAATATTCTAAAAAAAACAACACAAAGTAATAAAACTGAAAAACAATTAGGGGGGGACTAGCAACTATTTGCTTTGTAAACCTGGTTGGGCCTCCCACTGGGGGGTGCGGATAGCGAATCCGCCTAGGCCCAAAACGTAACACAGATGGGAGAGGGGGTGCCAATGGGAAACGGGGAGTAGGATCATTAAGCAAGCACAATGGGCCTAAGGCCCTGACCCAATCCACACTCAGCATTAGTAAAGACTAAACCCTAATTCTACTAACATTCCCTCACTACTATTGTTCACCTTCCTCAGTGAAACCCTAAACGGCGCAGATCCCCCAACCTCAACCTCTCTCTAAAACCAACAATATCTGCCAAATCGAACAACAAACTTCCAACGCCAGCAACATTCTTCAACAATCCGCCATTAACAACGATTAGTCCCTCAAAACTCAGTTCAAAAACAATAATCCCTAACCTACTCGCCTCACAAAACGTTGATATTCAAACCGAGACACAAGGTTTTAACCTAATCGCTTAAATCTACAGCTACCCAGCCTACTACGAACATGCAATGAATTAGGTGAGAAGGAAAAGAAACCTGGATGATGATGCTGAGAGGATCTACGGATGAATAAGGTCGTTGTTGAAGCTCAAAGAAGATCTGTGAAGATCCTGACGAAAATATGGGATAAAGCTCATTGAAGAACGCGAGACGGTGTTCTTGGATGAAGATCTTTGAAATTTTGACTCAATCTGGAAAGAGATCGTTGAAGAACACGCGAGGACGTCTACAACGGAATTCTTGAAGAATCTGAAGAAAGGTCTTGAACGGATGAAGAACACGCCTGAAGATTCCACGAGCTGTTGAAATCTGGAGCTGAAGAATGATGAAGATCTGGCAAATTCTGGAAAATGTGTTCTTGAACACTGATGAAGATTCCGGCGATCTTGAGTTTTCCGGCGAGGAAGTGGATGAGCGACGATGGAGAAGATCAGTGAGGATAGAAAGATCTGGAAAAATTTTCCAGTTTCCGGTGATCTCAACAACTTCCGATGACGGTTGCGGCGGAGAGGCGGTGGTCCGGCCGCGTTTGCATGGGTTTCGGCGGTGAGTGATTTGTGGAAAACACGTGGAGCTCGCATGCAGTGGGTGGTGGCGGTGAGTGTTCAGGGCAAGACAAGTGTCACAGAGGGAGAATTAGGGAAGGACACGTGTGATCAGAGAGGAGATAGTGGAGTGTGTGTTGTTAGTGAGTGGATGAAGTGGCCAACCCTGAATTGCACGCGTGGCATGGCATTTATACGACATGTGGCAGTTGGACCTTGGACTTTTGATCTGGGCCTCATGAAATGGATAATGGCCGAATTGGACTAATGACTCAGAATTAATGAATTAACCATGATTAAATGGAAATTAACTAAACAAAGATTAATACAAAACCCTAATTAAACTAAAACGAAAATTAATTAAAAACCTAATTAAAATCTCTAGTTAATCCTAATTAATGCCCAAACGAAAATTACTAATAACCCTAATTAACCCTAAAACACAAAATTAATCCTAATTAAAACCTAAACGAAAATAAAACACAAAACCCTAATTAACCTATTAAAAACAGAAAAAAAATTTAATATCTATATCTATTTAAAAATTCCAATTAAATCTGAAAAATCAATTAAAATCTAATAAAAATCTAAAAAACCTTAATATCTATTTAAAACAATCTATTCTATTAAAAGAAAAGTAATATCTAGTTATATCTATTTAAAAACTATTCTATTAAAGGATAAAACTAATATCTAAAAAATTAAAAATCTATTAAATCTCCTTAAAAAAGGAATATCTATTTAAAAATCTAAAAACTATTAAGAAAATCTATTAAATTCTATAAACAAAATACTAACCTATTTACTATCTAAAGAAGCAAATAACCCTATTAAAAATCTATTAAATGCATTAAAAATATAGAAAATAAAAGAGAAAAAACTAAAAATTGCCAAGAGGCCGATTAAATCGATTATAGAACGATTGCGCAACCATAACGAAACCCGGGCACCGAGATGGCCTGAAAACACAGGGAACGAGCACCAATTCTCAAAATACGCTTATTCAAACTGGCCTGAACTACCTGAAACGCCAGGGGCTGCAATCCCAATAAAATCAATCTGACTGAGAAAATTGCAATGCATGCAGTATGCGAATGCGAATGCTAAATGCATCGAAACATAAACCAGATATGGGAACCGGTTGGTCAAATTTTGGGGTGCAACAATACCCATGATACACGCTTCATATTCAGCTTCATTGTTGGTGCATGGAAACGTTAACCTAGCAGTGAACGGTATATGAGAACCATGGGGAGTCGTGATGATTGCCCCAATTCCGCTACTGTAGGAGTTAACAGCACCGTCAAAGATCAATTTCCACTGGGAGCCTTTTTCAGGACCTTCCTCGGGTAACGACTCGTCGCAATCCTTCATCTTCAAGAACATAATGTCTTCATCGAGAAATTCAAACTTCATAGGCTGATAATCTTCGATTGGTTGCGCTGCGAGATACTCTGACAGAACACTCCCTTTAATAGCCTTCTGAGATACGTACTGAATGTCGTATTCTGTCAGAACCATCTACCATATAGCAATCCTTCCTGATAGCGCTTGCTTTTCAAATACGTACTTAATCAGATCCATCTTCGAAATTAACATGGTTGTATGGTTTAGCATATACTACCTTAGGCGTTTGGCGGCCCAAGCGAGTGCGCAACAAGTTTTCTCCAACATTGAGTATCTGGACTCACAATATGTGAACTTTTTACTCAAGTAGTAAATTGCATGCTTTTTTCTTCCAGTCTCGTCATGTTGACCGAGAACACAACCCATGGAATTCTCAAAAACTGTTAAGTACATTATCAACGGTCTTCCAACCACTGGGGGCATCAGTATTGGAGGTTCCTGCAAATACTCTTTTATTCTCTCAAACGCCTTCTGGCAATTTTCGTTCCAGACAACCGCCTGATCCTTCATCAATGGTTTAAACATCGGTTCACACGTGGCCGTGAGGTGAGATATGAACCTCGCAATGTAGTTCAATCTACCCAGGAAGCCACAAACCTCTTTCTCAGTCTTTGGTGCTGGCATTTCTTGAATTTCCTTGATCTTCGCAGGATCGACCTCAATACCTTTCTCGCTGACAATGAAACCCAACAGCTTCCATGGCTGCACACCGAAAGTACACTTATTTGGATTCAGCCTTAGTTTGAACTTCCTTAGTTTTTCAAATAGCTTTAGAAGATTCACCAGATGCCCCTCCTCCGTCTGGGACTTTGCAATCATATCATCGACATAAACCTCAATCTCATGATGCATCATGTCGTGAAAAAGAGTTACCATAGCCCGCTGATAAGTTGCCCCTGCGTTCTTCAATCCAAAAGGCATTACTTTATAGCAGAACGTCCCCTATGGTGTAATAAAATTTGTTTTCTCCATATCCTCCGGTGCCATCTTAATTTGATTATATCTGGAAAAACCGTCCATGAAGGAAAACACTGAGTATTGTGCGGTGTTATCAACAAGCACGTGAATATGGGGGAGTGGGAAATCGTCCTTTAGGCTCACTCTATTCAGGTCCCTATAGTCAACACACATCCTGACTTTTCCGTCCTTCTTAGGCACGAGCACGATGTTAGCGACCCATGGAGGGTAGTTTGTCACAGCAAGAAATCCAGCATCCAATTGCTTCTGGACTTCTTCTTTGATCTTCACTGCCATATCCGGCCTGGTTCTTCTAAGCTTCTATTTAACGGGAGGACACTCTTCTCGAAGAGGCAGGCGATGAACTACAATATCTGGGTCGAGTCCAGACATGTCTTCGTATGACCAAGCAAAGACATCCTTATACTCTCGGAGCAATTCAACCAATCTTTGCTTGACATCACTTGGCAGCGCGACCCCTATTCTGACTTCCTTCTAATCCTCCTCTGTTCCCAGGTTGACGACTTCAACTTCCTCCTGATGAGGCAGGATGACCTTCTCCTCTTATCTTAACAATCTTGCAAGCTCTTTGGGCAGGTCTTCGTCTTCTTCGATCTCTTTTTCCGCTTGAAAGATCGGATTGTCAAAGTCACACTGAGTCATAGACGAGTCTGAGTCGGTGGTATCTGAAATGTGTAACCTGCAATGATGATGATTTTATGCTTAAATGATATGCAAACAAACAATCATAAACCAAATTGCCATTTTATTGTTAGAAAATAAAAAACAAGAAAAATAAGGATCACAAATTTTGAATGAAAAGACGCTTTTTTGATTGATGATAAAAAAGATTGTTCACACGCATAACAAATAGGGCCCTACAAATAAAGACAACTATGCTCCGGGAAGAGCATAGGGCAATACATTAATCAAAATAAAGCAATTACTCTTCATAAGTCACAGAGATAACTTCTTCCACGGTCCAATTCTCCAAGCTCTGGCCAAGGATACATGGCTTGATCCACGCATCCATGTCGCAGTCGTTGTCTCCCTCTTCATCTGATACGACATTAATCCTCTCGAATATTACCCCACCACTGGTGAACTAGACAGGCCCTTTGTAGCGCGGAGCGCTCTGTGAAGATGACGCACATGGGTTGTACCCCAGTCCGAACTTATCCTGTTTGTTTGGGACGCTTACCACCTGCCCCCATCCCTGCGCTAATCCAGACTTCACTACGGCTTGTGCTTCCTTGTAGGACGACATAGCAACTTCTGGCGCTTTGACTTCAACCAGTGCTTTCTCCTTAACTTGAACACCCTCAAAGGCTTGGCATAGGGTCTCGTGGATCTCCCCCTCAACCTCAGCATACTTGAATGAAGACAACTGACTAATCATGATGTCTTCTTCACCACAGACGGTGACTATGTTCCCATCCACCATATACTTCAGTTTTTGGTGCAAGGTCGATGTTACGACGCCTACCGAGTGGATCCATGGTCATCCTAGCAGACAGCTGTATGCCGGATGGATATCCATTATATAGAACACCGCGTCAAAAATCTCAGGACCGACCTAAATTGGTAACGTCAACTCCCCAAAAATGGACCTCCTCGTCCCATCAAAAGATCTGACCACCAAGTCGCTCGGAGTACATATTATCCCTTGAGTGTCTAGCTTCATGAGGGCTTTCTTGGGTAGCACGTTTCGTGAAGACCCAGTATCTACCAATACATGAGACAAAACAACCCCTCTACTGTCGCTTCTGCGAAAATAAGGTGCCGGCAAAACAGAAGAGTCGCCACCTTTCGTTATTTATCCCTCAGAACGGGAAAGGAAACGATTGGAAAAACCTTACGAATAGGTATAAGACAAGGTCGTCGCAACCATTGTCTGGGTTCGGGAGTCGGTTACGCAAGGGGAAGGTATTAGCACCCCTCACGTCCGTCGTACTCGACGGGATCCACGCTTGTTGTGTTTACTGGACGAGTTGGTTTATCTATCTACCTATCAAGGCTGGCTTAAAAAGAAAATGACTCGGCAAAGCGTCGCACTTTATGCCTACGTATTCTCATTAGAGAATGAGAAATCAGAGTCAACGTAGTTCGATCTACGACGGGTTACGGGGAAGGTGGCTCGCCAATACATCAGTATTGTGCCTACGTACTCTCAACAGATATGAGAGATCAGAGCTTACGTAGTTCGGGATAATACGGCTTACGGGATTTCAGATTCATCTGTTTTATCGAGTAGGGTTAAACAACAGTTCCAGCAGTTAGGGACAAAGCCTGTTTACGGTGGCGCTGAAGTTTAACGACACTCTTTTCTTCAGAAAAGCTTTCCTTTGAATTATGGGCCCACGGGGCAAAAAGTTTTGAAGTTTGTTTTCCGTCTTTTACGAAAGAACTGTTTTTTTATGTTTGTTTGCAACTAGTATCGCACTAGAGACTATGACCTGAGAGTGAATGCATCGCATGTCACCCAAGGGGTACCATACTAAACATCCAGACTGTTGGAAAGAAACTCTCCAACAATCCTTTCTCAGATAGCTTAAGGCTCGTAACGTACGAAAGAAATCATTCATGATTACTGTATCTTAAGCTGTTTTGAGATAAGAAGAGAGAGGCTCAACTAAGGGGAGATTATCAAGTCCTAATGTTGTCATGCCAAGAATTCATCCTATAGTTGAGGTTTGAAACAGGGAACTCCTAGAAGTTATCATGCATAGGTTTCAACCTAAAGTTCTATCATCACTTCCTTATCAATGGAAGTGAGATTCCTAGGGGATCATGTCAATGGTAAACGGAAACAGATAAAGCATCAGCTTAAACAGTAAACAGTAAACAACTGTAAAGTGCATGCAATGCAAGTGAGGGAGGAAATGTGTGTGGGGCAGCAGCCTCCACAAGCTCATCTCAACCTCAAGCCAGATATGAATAACTGCAATCATACAGAAGAAATAAAATAAAATGCTATCAAGCAAAATATAACTGCAATCATACAGAGGAATAAAATAAAATGCTATCAAGCAAAATATAACTGCAATCATACAGAGGAAATAAAATAAAATGCTGTCAAGCAAAACAAACCACATGGGCAAGGGAGCTGGGCTCTACCGAATACCCGCAAGCAAAGCCGTACAGTAAAAATACAAGCAGAGGGAGCAACTCAACCTCTAGTGAAATCATGCTCCTAGATTAAAGTCAGTCTAGATATGAACTTATTCTAATGCATCAAGCAAGTCAAACAAGGCACATCAGCACAGAAAAGAAAACAGACAGGAAAGAAAGCAGATCAACCCCTCTTTCAATTCCAAGCTTCAGCTCTTCTAACAGCAATCCATTCTTCAGACTTCAATCACCCTTCAAGGCTATCAGCTTCCATGACAAGTATCAACTTGCTTCTCCAAGGTTTCAATCCATCAACATAAGTATCAACTTGTTCTCTCTTCTTCAAGCTTCAGCTCCTCAGTCAATTCCACCCTCAGGCTTCACTCCTAACTGCAAGTATCAAATTGATTCCTTCAGGCTCTCAATGCATCAGTGCAAATGTCAACTTATCCTTTATTCCTCAAGCCTCAACTCTACACTCAATATCAATTGAATCTTCTTCACAAGCATTAACTTGATCTCTCAAGCTTCAGCTCTCTTTGCTTTACCAATATCAACTTGGTCTTCTTCTCCTACAAGCTTCAGCTTCTCAGAGTAGTCTTCAATCACCTGGAAGTGTCAACTTCATCCTTCAATTCTTTTTCAAGCTTCAGCTCTTTATTCAATCTCCATTGGGTCTTCAAGTATCAACTTGTTCTTCTTTGCTCTTCAAGCTTCAGCTGCAATGGCAATGCTCAAGGAATCATCCTCTTCCACACTCTTCAATGAGGTTCTCATCTTCAAACTCAAGTCCAACATCTTTCAAGATACTCAAACCAAGAGACAATTGATTGAACAGAATGAGTGGAAATGATAAACAGCTTACTGACAACCAAAGGAAGCCTGTAAGGGTTCATCGTTATGAGAGACTGGTTCCCTCAAAGTTCTACTTCCCAGATAAAGCCACTCATCCCTCCAAAGGAGAGATGTGATTATCTTAGAAGGACTTTTAGTCATTGGAAGGAATGGGAGCACAAGATGCTTTCCATATTTGTGAAAGAAGTCATTCTAATTATAAGGCTCTCCCTATGGCTCCTACCTCCTAAATCTTCATCAGACACCTTCAGGCACAAGCAACTCCAAGCTCCAAGCAACTTCAAGCAACTTCAAGCATCCTCACCTTGTCTTCAACTTGTCTTCAATCTCAACCAAAGGCAAACAGAGCAAAACCCTAATCTAAGGGAACTAAAGAAGTTAATCTAGTTGAATTAGTGCCCTAGAATCATCTAAAACTAGCACCTAAACTAAAATCAATCAAAAATAGGAAACTATCCTATAAATTTCTACAAAAATTCCTAAGGGATCCTAATTCAATTAATAATGCCTCATACAAAAACCAGGGACTAAGTCATCTATTAAGTCCTAAAATTAAATCCTAAATCCAAAGGTATCAACCATGAACCCTAAAAATGGAGCTTCTAAAGGTTTCAACCTAAACTACCACCTATGTTCATCACAAAAATGTGAGAAACTTCTATGGGGAGCATGCATGTCTAAACTAATCACACACAAAAAAATTAGCTCAAGAATCATCATCACATGATCACACAAAATTCCACAAAATTAAGCATCAAACTTAGCCATTTTAATATCAATTAAAATGTGAAATTCCCATAAAATCAGAAAATGCATGAAATGAAAATATTTTTTCTATAAAAAATACTAGACTCAATCATGAGTATAATTAAAAAAGAATGGGATTAATTGGATCATTTTTCAATTTATTATGATTTTTTCAATAACCATGAATAAAATGAAAAAAATAAAGAAAATCCAAGTAAAATAGACAAATGCACGGTGCAAGTAGTAACCAGAATCAGTTCAATATGACAATTGGGCCATCAGGGGGGTGTGGTTAGCAATCTTTTCACTAAGCCCAGCATCAGCACTAAATGAAACGATGCGTTTCATTAACTCAGATCCTTCACAACTTGAAATTAAAATGTGGCAGTTGGATCACTCTTCTAGTCAAAGGTCTCACCACATCCAATGGCTCTAGAGTCATCTTCTCCCTTTTGAACCTCTGAACTTCGCGTGCAGCTCCGGCCACCACCGGTGGTGCTCCGGTCATCGTCCCCAACCCTAACTCTTTCTAGGATCCTCCATTGCAAATGGTCTATACATGAATCTTGTCCCAAATTTCCTCACGAATTCATTCGTGCCCTTAATTCTCTCTGAAACCTCAAGATTCACAAGAACCAATCCTCAACCGAAAATGGTAACACACCTATTTTGTCTCTAATTCTCAAATTAATGGTCTGAAATCAATCCTACACCGTTCTACAATGCATCTAACACCCTAATTCATCTTGATTCTACCTAATTCATGCTGGAGGAAGAAAGTTACTAACCTGAAAATTCTTGATGAACAGATGCACTAAACCTTCAAATCAAGCTCTCCAACCTTCCAGACACGATCAATGGATCATTTCCTTGCTTCTGTATGCAATAAAACTGGTTGGAAACTCCTGAAACTTGAAACCCGATGGTGAGTTGCAGGTGGAAAAATCTGAGTCCAAGAACACCAATCAGCCACGAATTCCTCTTGATTATGATCTGGACTCAATCCCTAGCATCCATGGAAGAAGTTGCAATCAAGAAAATGGATGGAAAGTGAAGAAATTGGTGAAACCGAATTCAGTTGCAAGCTATGAAATCTCAATCTCAATCTATGCTCTCTCCTTCAATCATCACCAACCTTTGTATTGGATCACCTCTAATCAATATATAGATGATGTATGGATGGTCTAGAACCCTCTAGATCCTTCTAATGAGAGTTTCAATCTCTCATGTCATGAGATTTTCAACCATATGCCATGATATGCATAGTTCTGTTTGCAGCTTGAAACCAATCTCATTCTCTTCCAATTTCTTCCCTAGTGACATTTTGAAAGTGTTTAGCTTGCAAAGGGCCTTGGTTATGTCTTGATTCTAGGTTTTGCAAATGTTACTTAAGATGTAAGTAACTACTTTTCAAAGCAAGTCCACAAATTAGACCTAAACTCAAAAATGTGGATAAACCAATGTTCTTAAAATGTTTTCTAGAGTCAAAATGATATATTACATGCCATGGTTTGGATGTGTAGATTGAAAATATCAATTTCCAACTTTGATTCATTTAACTTATACCCTTATTTTAGGTCGTTTTTGCAACTTTGAGCTAAAAGCATTTCCAACATCTCATGACCTCTTTACTAGCCTTAAAACATAATTTTGAACAAGTTTGATGTTGAACATTTTTCCATTTGAAGCTTGGATTGAGATTGACCTGTAATCTCCAAATGACCAAAATTCCCTTGACTTGTCAAAGCCATAACTTGAGTTCTACAAATCCTATCAAGGACTTCTAGTACTCTTTAGAAATCTAAGAGGATAAGGAACAACATTCATGTTGACCAAAAGTTCATAGGTATCATCCTTCTTGGGCAAACGTTTGATGCAAGTTGGGTAACTTTCAAGCCCCCAAATTCACATACCTTAGATGACCTGTAACTTGTCAAAGTCATAACTTGAGTTCTACAAATCCTATCAAGGACTTCTAGCACTCAAATTAAAGCTAAGAACAATCTCTACAACATTCATGTTGGGGGAAAGATGATATGACAATCACATCTTGAGCTAAATTGCCTTGAGGATAGGGGTCAAACTAGGGGATTTTACACTGTCAAGCCTTAGAAACCATAGCTTGAAACTTCTCAAACTCTTTAATCATGATGAGTTAACCTTGGAATCATACTTATAGCATCTCAATGCATCAATCCATGATCACATGGATCTTGGATTGTGTCGCAACCTTCTCCAAATCATCAGTTGACCTAAAGTTGACCTAGTCAAACCCTAACTGCACCATTCATGGCTGAGTCTTCTTAATCTTGCACAATGACCTATCTAGGCCTCATGATGGCTTTCAAGACATCTCATAAGATCTCTCAAGGCTTCAAGTCCACATTCCTGGCTTCAGAATCATCTGAGGACTTCCCACAACTCTCAAGTTAGGAGGCACACACTCTTGGTTTCAACCACTTTCTCTGAGGATCTTCTAACTTCTCTGACAAAGATATCAACCCTTGAACACTTGAATAACCTTCTTATCTATCTTCAAACTCTTGTATAGCTCTTAATTGATAATCATACCTCTTGATCTCCTACATACATGTCAATGAAATGCAAATGATAATGCTAATGTGAATGAAATGAAACATAAGCTAGGTAAAGAAAAGTTGGGCAAATTTTGGGGTGCAACAGCTGCCCCTATTCAAACGGCTTGGACCTGACTGGGTGAGAAGCGAACGGCTCTCAAGCAATCAAGGTGAAAGACGGTTGAATACCAATAAACCCGGAAATTTGCCAACTGCGCAAGTACACGGTACTCTGATGGGGACAAATCTTCGGAAACTGAAATAATAGCTGCACGACAACTAGTTGGGGAATTGGTCACACGGTAACCAGTGATACATGGTCGATCATGCCATCAGGCATCAGGATTCCTCGGGACTCATCAGGTCAACAATCAAGTTAACCATGCCATCGGGCATTCAAAGAAATTTTTGGGCATCAGCCGGACTTCGTCAGTAAGTCGGGAATAGAATTCTCGGTCGATCATGAACCAATTGGGGATATCCAAACTTCTGCCATCAGGCACTCCGCATCAGCTGAGAGAACTGCTTCGTCAATACGGTTGGACTTCAATCATCAAGCCTTCAGGGGAAGTTTCAACTTCACTGTTCGGAAACCTGCTGGGGATGACGCATCTCCGCTGGGGATTCTGGAGAACTATCAAGTCACTCTGCTTCGAGGGTCCAGAAATCGTTCTGGGTGGGTCATCTCTGCTGAGGAAATCAAGAATCATCTTGAACAAATAACTTCGTGGGGACTTCAAGAATCATCCTGGACCCATAACTCTGCTGGAGATTTCGGGAATCATCCCGAGCACTCACTCTGCTGGGGACTCTAAGCATCAACTTGAGCAACCAACTCTGGCGACTTCGCTGGGGATTTTAATAATCATCTTAAACAAACGCCTTCGCTGGAGAATTCAAGAATCATCTTGGGCGAACGACTTTGCTGGGGGATTCAAGAATCACCTTGAGCAAGCGACTCTGCGGAAGAAACACCTGCAAAACAAGAACGGGAACGACCTAGCTCATGTTTCATATGCATATGCTTTGACAACGGCGCAATGCTCCGCACGGTGGAAATGCTACGCGTTTATGATAAATGCTATGCAATCATGCAAAATGCTGCGATCCCGTCAGCAAAATAAATGCTGAAGGGAGAATCCTCCTGTCAAGGAGAAAGAACCACTCTGGTGGGGAGGAGGAATCATCCTGCCGAGGAGAAAGAACCACACCAATCTCAATTGGACTCCGCCTGGGGAAACAAACTTCAGTCGACTGCTGCAGGGGAACGAAAACCTGGACCTGCTGAGGAAAGCAATGGCAATCGCAGAAATAAACTGCCCGGCATTCGCAGCCAAACTTTCCTGGAGATAACGACTCCGGTGGGGAGATACAGCATCGGCTAATCAACACTCTACTGGGGAAAACCAATCATGGTCTGAACTGCTTTCCAAGGACTCGACTCTCTTGGGGAACTGCAAACTCGGCTGGGGAAGAAGAAATCATCCTGCTTCGGGAGAGAGTATGACTCTGTGGGGAATCTCAATTCCGTCGGAGACTTCAGTCTGGAACTATCAATTGCTGCACACTTCAGTGAATAGTCTCCTACGAGACTTGCACTTGTGACCCGGTGCTGGGGGGATGACGACCCTTCGGGATGCATCTGATTGGGGAGAGAATCTTCTTTTCCTGGGGAAACATATCAATGCTTTACGATCTCCGGTTCAGACTCTGCGGGGAGAAGCTGCTGAGGTTTGCTGGAGAAGGAGGAATCATCCTGCTTGGGGAGGTATATGGCGTGCTACTTGGTATATGCTACTCCTGCAACAACACAAACAAACAGACAAGATACCCTTCTCAAAGGGACCTATCAAGGTTATCATCTTGTGATAATGTTCGAGTAATTCATTGTTTCAACAATCAGTGGCCTAGGCCAGTAAGTTTATGTATGCGCATTTTGTCAAAAACGTCGGCGTTCTTTTTCGCAAAAAAAACAGATAAATGCTAAACAGACAAACAGAATTGCTGAATAGTATACATTTTATTGATACCAAACCCCTGAATGGGTAAAAATGTTTTACAACAGATGCAAGCTCCTGGAATGAGGAAGCTGCGCAAAAATAAAACATAAATATACATCAGTATATACACAAATGTCGGCAACGAGGCGTAGACGAACACCATGAGTTGATCCCTCTATGACCCACTCGACCTCGATACTTCTCCGACGCTTCAGCTTCAGAAGAGATTGATTCAGATAAACGGCCCTCAGGTCTTCCAAACCACTAAACAATGAGAGTCCACACGCGGAACGCAGTCATTTGCTTTTTCAAATCCCTAACTTTTGCCTGAATCGCCCTTCCGGGTTTTCGATTCACCGGGATACCCTTTTTTGCCAAAGTCGCCCATCCGGGTTTTCGACTTTGCGGGTGTACATTTTTTCAATTATATCCCTAATTTTTGCCCGAACCTTTTCCTTTTTTATGGTTCGCCAGGATGCCCCATTTTTGCCTGGATATTCTTTTTCTTTCCAGCGGGTCATTTTTTAAGCAAAGTATTTTTTAACTGCGTCCGCGTTCACCGGGGATGCAAAATCTTCGCCATCCATCGTGGATAACAACAAGGCTCCTCCCAAAAAGACCTTGCTGACGACGTACGGACCTTCGTAATTAGGAGTCCACTTGCCCCGGTGATCGGAGTGTGGAGGAAGAATCTTCTTCAGGACGAGATCACCCGTCTGAAAGCTTCTAGGACGCACCTTCTTATCATAAGCTTTCTTCATTCGGCTTTGGTACAGACGACCATGTGCAATCGATGTTAACCTCTTCTCGTCCATCAGGCTGAGTTGGTTTAGTCGGTTCTTAATCCATTCTGCCTCATCGAGTTTCACATCAACCAAAACTCGCAAAGAAGGGATCTCCACTTCTAACGGTAGGACAGCTTCCATACCGTACACTAAGGAGAAAGGAGTTGTCCCAGTCGACGTACGTACCGTCGTTCGATAACCGTGCAGTGCGAATGGCAACATCTCGTGCCAATCCTTGTAGGTCACAACCATCTTCTGAACAATCTTCTTGATGTTCTTATTGGTCGCTTCAACAACGTCATTCATCTTCGGCCGGTAAGGAGATGAGTTGTGGTGTTCAATCTTGAAACTCTGGCACAACTCCTTCATCATCTTGTTATTTAAGTTCGAACCATTATCAGTAATGATCCGCTCGAGAATTCCGTAACGACAGATGATATCCCTCTTTATGAACTTAGCCACCACCTGCTTGGTCACATTAGCATATGAGGCTGCCTCCACCCACTTGGTGAAGTAGTCAATAGCTACTAGAATGAAGCGATGACCGTTAGATGCAGTGGGCTCGATCTTGCCTATCATGTCGATGCCCCAAATGGAGAATGGCCACGGGGAGGACATGACATTCAAAGGGCACGGCGGCACATGAACTTTATCAGCATAAATCTGGCATTTATGACATCTCCTTGCGAATTTAAAGCAATCTGATTCCATCGTCAGCCAGTAGTATCCTGCTCTCAGGATCTTTCTCGTCATAGCATTCCCGTCGGCGTGCGTACCAAATGTGCCTTCATGGACTTCTTCCATGAGCAGATTCTCCTCTTTCTCATCTACACATCTGAGTAGCACGAGATCGTGGTTTCTCTTATACAAAACTCCATCAGGATTGAGATAAAAATTTCCAGTCAGCGTCCTCAGAGTCTTCTTGTCCTGGGTTGACGCTCCAACAGGATACTCCTTAGTCATAAGGAAAGTCTGGATATCATGGAACCATGGCTTGCCATCGGAGGCTTCCTCGATCGCAAAGACGAATGCAGGTCTATCAAGACGAGAAAGGACAATCCTTGGAGCTTCATTCCAAAAATTGACTTTATACATCGAAGCCAATGTGGCTAAGGCATCAGCCATCTGATTTTCCGCTCTGGGCACATGATGGAGTTCCACTCGATCAAAGAACGGAAGCAGCCTTCTGGCATAGTTCATGTACGACACCAAATTCGATTGACGAGTCTCCCACTCCCCTTTAATCTGGTTGATCACAAGTGCCGAGTCACCATATACGTCTAGGTTCTTGATTCTCAAATCAATTGCTGCTTCTAGACCTATGATGCATGCTTCGTACTCCGCTTCGTTATTGGTGACCGGAAACGTCAGTCTCGCAGTGAACGGGATGTGGGATCCGTGGGGAGTCGTGATGATCGCTCCAATGCCACTTCCATAAGAATTAACTGCCCCGTCAAATATCAATTTCCACTGGGATTTCCTATCTGGCCCCTCGTCGGGCAACGGTTCATCGCAATCCTTCGCTTTAAGAAACATGATATCCTCATCAGGGAATTCAAATTTCATCGGCTGATAATCCTCGATCGGCTGTTCGGCCAGGTATTCAGACAATACGCTTCCCTTAATGGCCTTCTGGGAAACGTACTGAATATCATATTTTGTCAACACCATTTGCCATTTGGCAATCCTGCCCGAAAGCGCTTGCTTCTCGAAGACGTACTTGATCGGATCCATCTTCGAAATTAGCATGGTGGTGTGGTTGAGCATGTACTGTCGTAAACGTTTGGCAGCCCAAGCTAGTGCACAACACGTCTTCTCCAGCATCGAGTAACGAGATTCACAGTCTGTGAACTTTTTACTCAAGTAGTAAATGGCATGCTCCTTTCTGCCCGTCTCGTCGTGCTGACCGAGAACACACCCCATACTATTCTCAAGAACTGTCAAGTACATGATTAAGGGTCGTCCAGCCACTGGGGGTATCAAGATCGGAGGTTCCTGCAGATACTGTTTTATCTTATCGAATGCCTTCTGGCAATCCTCGTTCCAGATAATCGCCTGATCTTTCTTCAGTAGTTTGAACATCGGTTCACACGTGGCCGTGAGCTGAGAAATAAACCTTGCAATGTAGTTTATTCTGCCCAAGAAACCACGAACTTCTTTTTCTTTTTTTGGCACTGGCATTTCTTGTATCGCTTTTATTTTCACAGGATCAACCTCGATGCCTCTTTCACTCACGATAAACCCCAGTAGCTTTCCGGACCGTACTCCGAAAGTACACTTGTTAGGATTCAGCCTCAACCTGAACTTCCTAAGCCTCTCAAAAAGCTTCAGCAAATTGACCAGATGTCCCTCCTCCGTTTGGGACTTCGCAATCATGTCATCAACATAGACTTCAATCTCATGATGGATCATGTCATGAAACAAAGTAACCATTGCTCGTTGGTAAGTGGCCCCTGCGTTCTTCAGACCGAAAGGCATTACCTTGTAGCAAAATGTTCCCCAAGGCATGATAAACGTAGTTTTCTCCATGTCCTCCGGCGCCATCTTGATCTGATTGTAACCGGAGAAGCCATCCGTGAACGAAAATACGGAGAACTGAGCTGTATTGTCGACCAACACATCAATATGAGGCAGCGGGAAATCATCTTTAGGGCTCGCCCTATTCAAATCCCGATAATCGACGCACATTCGCACCTTACCGTCCTTCTTCGGTACAGGTACTATGTTGGCGACCCACGGAGGGTAAGTAGTGACCGCTAAGAAGCCAGCATCAAGCTGCTTTTGCACTTCTTCTTTGATCATAACGACCATATCTGGTCGCGTCCTCCTAAGCTTCTGCTTAACGGGAGGTGTCGCTTGCGCGAAAATAAGGTGCCGGCACAACAAAAGAGTCGCCACCTTTCGTTATTTATCCCTCAGAGCAGGAAAGGAAATGATCGGAAAAACCTGACGAAAAAGGGTAAGACAAGGTCGTCGCAACCATTGTCTGGGTTCAGGAGTCGGTTACGCAAGGGGAAGGTATTAGCACCCCTCACGTCCGTCGTACTCGACGGGATCCACGCTTGTTGTGTTTACTGGACGGGTTGGTTTTATCTATCTACCTATCAAGGCTGGTTAAAAACAGAAAAGAAACTGACTCGGCAAAGCATCGCACTTTATGCCTACGTATTCTCATCAGAGAATGAGAAATCATAGTCAACGTAGTTCGACCTACGACGGGTTATGAGGGAAGGTAGCTCGCCAATACATCAGTATTGTGCCTACGTACTCTCAACAGGTATGAGAGATCAGAGCTTACGTAGTTCGGGACACTACGGTTTATTTCCTGTCTTTTACGTAAGAAGTGTTTTTTATTGTGTTTGCAATTTCAATCGCATTAGAGACTATGACCTGAGAGTGAATGTGTCGCATGTCACCCAAAGGGTACCATACTAAACATCCAGACTGTGGAAAAGAAACTCTCCCACAATCCTTTCTCAGATAGCTTAAGGCTCGTAACGTACGAAAGAAATCATTCATGATTACTGTATCTTAAACTGTTTCAAGATGAGAAGAGAATAGGCCCAACTAGGAGGGAGACTATCAAGTCCTACTGTTGTCATGCCATGGATTCATCCTATGGTTGAGGTTTGAACAGGGAACTCCTAGAAGTTGTCATGCATAGGTTTCAACCTAAAATTCTATCATCAATTCCTTATCAAAGGAAATGAGAATCCTAAGGGATCATGTCAATGATACACCAGAACAGACAAAGCATCAGCTTAACAGTAAAATGCATGCAATGCAAGTGAGGGAGGAAATGTGTGTGGGGCTTCAGCCTCCACAAGCTCATCTCAACCTCAAGCCAGAATGGATAACAGTAATCATACTGAAAAGTAAAACACGCTATCAAGCAATATACAGTAAACTGCAATCATACAGATAAAATGAAATAAAATGCCCTCAGACAAACAAACCACATGGGCAAGGGAGCTGAGCTCTACCGAATACCCGCAAGCAAAGCCACACAGTAACAATACAAGCAGAGGGAGCAACTCAACCTCTAGTGCAAACATGCTCCTAGATTCTACTTATTCTAGATATGGACTTATTCTAATGCATCAAGCAATTCAAACAAAACACATCAATACAACAAAGAAAAAGAAAAGAAAGCAGATCAACTCCTCTCTCAACCTCAAGCTTCAGCTCTTCCAACAGCAATGCAGTCTTCAGACTTCAATCGCTCTTGACAAATATCAATTTGCTTTTCCAGGTTTCAACCTTTCAACATAAGTTTCAACTTATCTTCTCTGAGCTTCAGCTCCTTGATCAGTTCCACCTTCAGGCTTCACTAACAATCATAAGTGTCAACTTGACTCCTTCAGGATCTCCAGGTATCAAAGTAAGTATCAACTTCCTTTGCTCTTCAGAATAATCTTCAATCACTTAGAAGTATCAACTTCATCCCTCAGTCTTTACTTCATCTTCAGGGGTCTTCAAGTGTCAACTTGCTCTTGTTGCTCTTCAAGCTTCAGCTAGAATGGCAACTCTCAAGGATTCATCCTCTTCTACACTCTTCAATGAAGTCTTCATCTTCAAATTCACTCTCAACGTCTCTCAAGATATTCAAACCAGAGGAAATCCCTAAACTGGATAAGCTGGGACATTGAACTGCTTACTGACCACCAAAGGTGACCTATAAGGGTTCAACATCAAAGGAATGGTTCCCTCAAAAGTTCTACTCCCTAGGTATGATCACTTATCCCTCCAAAGGAGAGAGGTGTATACCATGGAAGGACTTTGAATCATAGGGAGGAATGGAGGTGAAAGATACCATCCATGTTTAAGAAAGAAGTTAACTAGGTATAAACTCTTCCAAATCCCTAACCCTAAAACAATCAACAAACTAACAAGATCAAGCTCCCAAGCTCCTCAATCCATCTTCAAGTCTTCTACTATGCTCCTCAATGCTCCTCAGAACAATACCAAGCTCTCCAAGCCCACAAAGCAAAGCAAACAAAAATACAAGCCCACAAGGGCAACATAAACAATCATCAACTACAAAAATCATCTAAAAATAGTATACCACTATATTAAAACCTAATATAATTTCTAAGGGATCCTAAATACCTACCCTTAATACCCTTATATGTCCCAATGTCTAACTTGACCTAGAAACAAAAAATTCTAGTGTTATTGTGGACCTATGTTAAGGATTAGCCTAATTCTACAGAACCTAATGTCGTCTAAGCAAAACTAACATAAAATTCATCACAAGATTATGAAATAAATCCATGGGGAAGCTAAAGCTTATATCTAACTATCCTAAAAAGAATGGCCTAAAAATGTAAAGGGAACTACCTGTACAAAATTCTACAAATTCATGTATCAACATAAAAGAAATAAAATGCAATAAAAGTATAAAATACACAAAAAATATCAAAAATGCATGAAATGAAAATATTTTTATTTGATAATCTTCTAGACATTATTATGAAATGGGAGAAAAAATTCCCACTTAAAAATCATTATTTTTCCATTTATTATGATTTTCCAAAGTTTGAAATAAAATGGAAGCAAATAAAATGAAAATATGAAACTGGGGTGCAGATAGTAACCAGATGCAGTTCAATACGCGCATGGGCCCAGAATGGGGATTCAGAAAGTAAACACACTAGGCCCATTCATTAATCAGAAAATCAAAAAGAAAAAGGGAAAGAAATTGAGAAAAACGTGGTGGGAATAGCAATGGAATTCAGTTCAAAATCTCATGGGCCATGAAGGTGGGGTGTTGGTATCAAAAGATCACTTAAGCCCAAGCCAGGACTTTAGTGATACGCTGCGTTTTGTCTTGTTCAAACCTCTTCACAAACTGAAACACGTGGATGGCCGTTAGATCAAGATTTCAATCAAAAGGTCTCCTCTGATCCTAGGGCCACAACATCATCTTCTTCAATTTCAAGTTTCTGGAGGGAGAACTCCATTGAAACAGAGCTTCAACTCCTCCTTTCTCCTCATCCGAATACCCTCAAAACCTCCTCAAATCCTAAAGTCTAAAACCCTAACATGCTCCATTTTTCCCCAAGAATTCAGTTATGGCTTTAGAGTCCACTGAAATGCCCTCAAAGTAAAAACCCGATAGCAACTTCAAATAACTGATCAAGAACCAATCTTAGTAATTCTCAAAATTAAAGGTCATAATCTCATCACCATGTTTCCATGAGCACTTCTTGCTATCAAACTAAGATTATCCCCCAATATTCAGTGAGTTCTTGGTCCAAACAGAAATCTTGCCATTGCAAAAATCATCACCAAATCTCTTCAAACTCTCCAGAAATGATCTCCTAGTTATCCTTAACCATTCTAACCTATTAATTCTATCTAATAGCACTTAAATTAGAGTGTAGAGAGAAAGTTACAAACCTGTGTAATTGGGATGAACAGGTGCACGAAACCTCCAATTCAGACCTTCAATCTTTCCCAATTCCTTCACTGAGTAGTATTCTTGCTTCTGTATGCAAAAAGAAGGGTTGAAACTGCTTGATTCTTGGAAACCGATCTTGAGTTGCAGAGGTGAAAATCCAAAAGCTCATACACGATTCATCAATGGAATTGCCCCCAATTTGACCTGCACACCCTCAGTGATCCATATGGAATGTGCCCCAATTGAAAAAAGGGATGGAAATGAAGTGAATCAATGGAACCGATTCTTGATCTTCAATGGAAATTTCACAATGCAATCTCTCCTCTCTCACTCAATTCTCACCAACCTTGCATCTAAGCAAGCTCTAACCATTATATAAAACTTGTTAGAACTGTCCAGAACTTTCTGGAACAATCCCATGAGTATTTGAACTTCTCATCTCATGATATTTAGATTTCACTTCTCACCACATGCTATCTCATGCCATAGTCCTCTTGTAACCTTTGTAAATGACTTGAAATTCTCCCCATATGAGATGTATGGTGTGTTACAATGCATAACTAACTTGTACATTGAGTTTTTTCATGTTTTGCTTTGGTGCCTTAAGATGCAAGTAAGCCATTTCTAAAGCATCCCTATGATCTAGGCCTCAAATCAAAATTGTGGCTGAACCATTGTTTTTAGAATGTCTTTTAGAGTCAAAATGACCTATTATATGACATGGTTTGGATGTGTAACTTGGGATTTCCAATTTTCAATTTCAACTTATTTAACTTATGCCTCCATTTTAGGCCATTTTTATCACTTTTTGATGCAAGTTTGATGTTGAAGATTTTTCCATTAGGAGATATGGCCTTATGCTTGAAATGACCTATAACCTCCAAATGACCAAAATGCCCTTGACTTGCCAAAGCCATAAGTTGAGTTCTACAAATCCTATCAAGGACTTCTAGTACTCTCTAGAAAGCTAAGAAGATGCTCTACAACATTCATGTTGACCAAGAGTTCATAGGAATCATCCTACTAGGGCAAAAATTGGATGCAAGTTGGGTGACTTTCAAGGACCCAGATTCACATACCTCTGATGACCTGTAATTTGTCAAAGACATAACTTGAGCTCTACAAATCCTATCAAGGACTTTTAGTACTCAAATTAAATCTAAGAGAAAGCTCTACAACATTCATGTTGTGGGGAAGATGAGATGACAATCACATCTTGAGCTAAGACTGCCTTGAAGATAGGGGTCAAACTAGGGGATTTTACACTGTCAAGCCTTAGAAACCCTAGCTTGAAACTTCTCAAACTCCTCAATAATGATGAGTTGGTCTAGGAATCATCCTTATAGCATCTCAATGCATCATTCCATGATCACATGGCTCTTGGATTAGGTCTCAACCCTCTCCAAATCATCAGTTGACCTAGGGTTGACCCAGTCAAACCCTAATTCCACCACTCATGGCTGAATCTTCTGAGTTCTTGTACAATGACCTCTCTAGGCTTCATGATGGCTTTCAAGACATCTCATAAGCTCTATCAAAGCTTCAAGTCCATCCTCATAGCCTCAGAATCATCTGAGGGGCTCCCACAACTCTCAAGTTATGAGACACACAACCTTGGTTTCAACCAATCTCTCTGAGGATCTCTTGAGTTCTCTGACAAAGATATCAACCTTTAATCACCTGAATAACTTTCTTGGCTAGCTTCAAAGTCTCATATAACTCTTGATGGGTAAATAAATGTTGGTCAAATTTTGGGGTGCAACAACTGCCCCTATTCAAACGGCTTGAACCTGACTGGGTGAGGAGCGAACGACTCTCAGCCAATCAAGGTGCGAGACGGTTGAATACCGATAAACCCGGAAATTTGCCAACTGCACAAGTACACGGTACACTGGCGAGAACAAATCTTCGAAAACTGAAATAATAGCTGCACGGCAACTAGCTGGAGACATACTGATCTGAACCTTGTCGTCAGTTATCCACATTAAATACCTCTGTCATTGTCATCAGACACCTGACCTCGCCGTCAGGCATTCATGAAAATAAAGCGTCTGACCTCACCGTCGGACAACCAAAATACCCAACATCGCCGCTGGAAAACTAAATCACCTGACATCGCCGCCAGAAACAAACATCCAACATTGCCGCTGGAAAGATAAAGAATCTGACATCGCCGCCAGCCAACTATAACTCTGAGAAACACCCGACATCGCCGTCAAGTACTCAACATAATCTGACTTCACCGTCAACTCTCAACATCAAGTCGATAAAAGCATCTGACCTCGCCATCAGGGTGAAGAAATCCATTGGGAAAATATGAACTTGAAGAATAGACTCTGTTGGAGAGAATGATAAGGTGAACACGCTTCAATGATCTTGCTGGAGGTCTGGATACCACACACAGGTGAACGATACTCTGGTCGGTAGGAACATCTTCGACACTGAGCATAACAGTTGCACGGCAACCCTACTGGGGAATTGGTCACACGGTAACCGGTAATACATAGTCGATCATGCCATCAGGCATCACAATTCATCGGGACTCTTCAGGTCAACCATCAGGTTGATCATGCCATCAGGCATCCAAAGACAACTGTCGGGCATCAGCCGAACCTCAACCATCAGGTTGGTCATGCCATCAGGCATTCAAAGAAACTTGTCGGGCATCAGCCGGACTTCAACCATCAGGTTGATCATGCCATCAGGCATTCAAAGAAACTGTCGGGCATCAGCCGGACTTCAACCATCAGGTTGATCATGCCATCAGGCATTCAAAGACATCTGTCGGGCATCAGCCGGACTTCAACCATCAGGTTGATCATGCCATCAGGCATTCAAAGAAATTGTCAGGCATCAGCCGGACTTCAACCATCAGGTTGATCATGCCATCAGGCATTCAAAGAAATTGTCGGGCATCATCCGGACTTCAACCATCAGGTTGATCATACCATCAGGCACTCCGCATTACGGTCGGGCATCAACCGGACTTTGTCAGCAAGTCGGGAATAGAACTTTTGGTCAATCATGAGCCAACTGGGAATATCTAAACCTCTGCCATGAGGCACTCTGCATCAGCTGAGAGAACTTCTTCATTACCACGGTCAGACTTCAATCATGGAGTCTTCAAGGGAGGTTTCAACTTCGCCGCTAGAAACCTGCTGGGGATGACGCTTCGCCGCTGGGGATTCTGGAGAACTATCAAGTAACTCCGCTTCAGGGATCCAGAAATCATTCTGGATGAATCAACTCTGCTGAGGACTTCAAGAATCATCTTGAACCGATAACTCCTCTGGGGACTTCAAGAATCATCTTGAACCGATAACCATTCTGGAGATTTCAGGAATCATCCTGAGCGAACACTCTGTTGGGGATTTCAGGAATCATCCTGGCAACCTTTACTGGGGACTCTAAGTATCAACTTGAGCAACCAACTCTGGAGACTGCACTGGGGTCTTAAGAATCATCTTAAGCAAACGGCCCTGCTGGGGAATTCAAGAATCATCTTGAATCGAAGGCTTCGCTGGAGACTTCAAGAATCATCTTGAGCAAGCGGCTTCGTTGGGGAGAATGTCAGGAATCATCCTGAGCAATCAATTCTGCGGCGGAACACCTGCAAAACAAGAACGGTAACAACCTAGATCATGTTTATTATGCATATGCTTCGGCAATGGCGCAATGCTCCACACGGTGGAAATGCTATGCGTTTATGATAAATGCTATGAAATCATGCAATATGATGCGATCCCATCAGCAAAATAAATGCCGAGGGGGAATTCTCCTGTCAAGGAGGAAGAACTACTCAGATAGAGGAATCATCCTGCTGAGGAGAACAAGGTCACGCCAATCTCAATTGGACTCCGCAGGGGGCACAACTTCAGTTGACTGCTGCAGGAGAATGAAGCTTTACGAGAACCTGGACCTGCTGAGGGAAGACGATGTCGATCGCGGGAATAAGCTGCATGGCCTTCATGGCTACTTCTCTGGAGATAACGACTCTGTGGGGAAACAACTTCGGCTGTTCAACCTTCCACTTGGGGGAAAACCAATCATGGCTTGAGCAGCTTCCAAGGATTCGGCTCTCTTGGGGATCTGCAAACTCGGCTGAGGAAGGAGAAATCATTCTGCTTTGCTGGAGAGAGTACGACTCTGCGGGGGAATCTCAATTCCGCTGGGGAAGAAGGAATCATCCGACTTCGGGGGAGAGTACGACTCTGGTGGGGAATTTCAATTCCGCTGGAGACTTCAGTCTGGCACCATCAGTTGCTGCATACTTCGGCGTAAGAATAGTTTCCCACGAAACCTGCACTTGTGACCCGGTGCTGGGGGAATGAATTCATGCTTCGGCGCCTGACTCAGCTGGGGGGATGCCGCTCCTTCAGGATGTATCAGCTTGGGGAGAGAATCTTCTCTGCCTGGGGAGACATATCAATGCTCATTATCTCGCGTTCAGACTCTGCGGGGAGAGGCTACTGAGCTCTGCTGGAGAAGGAGGAATCATCCTACTTCGGGATGCGCACGGCGCTCTGTCTGGAATATGCTACACATGTAACAACACAAACAAACAGACAAGACACCCTTCTCAAAGGGGCCTATCAAGGTTATTATCTCGTGACAATATTCAAGTAATTCATTGTTTCAACAATCAGTGGCCTAGGCCAGTAAGTTTATGTATGCGCATTTTATCAAAAACGTCGGCGTTCTTTTTCGCAAACAAAACAGGTAAAGTCTAAACACACAAACATAATTGCTGAATATTATGCATTTTATTGATAACGAACCCCTGAATGGGTAAAAATGTTTTACAAGAGATGCAAGCTCCTGGAATGAGGAAGCTGCGCAAAAATAAAACATAAATATACATCAGTATATACAAATGTCGGCAACGAGGCGTAGACGAACACCATGAGTTGATCCCTCTATGACCCACTCGACTTCGATACTTCTCCGACGCTTCAGCTTCGGAAGAGATTGATTCAAATAAACGGCCCTCAGGTCCTCCAAACCACTAAACAATGAAAGTCCACACGCGGAACGCAGTCATTTGCTTTTTCAAATCCCTAACTTTTGCGTGAACCGCCCTTTGCGGGTTTTCAGTTCACCGGGATACCCTTTTTTTCCGAAGCCGCCCAGTGTAGGTTTTCGATTTCGCGGGTGTACCTTTTTTCAATTTATATCCCTAATTTTTGCCCGAACCTTTTATTCTGTTTTTGGTTCGCCGGGATGCCCCTTTTTTGCCTGGACTCTCTTTTTTTTGTCCAGCGGGTCACTTTCAAGCAAAGTATTTTTTAACTGCGTCCATGTTCACCGGGGATGCAAAATCTTCACCATCCATCGTGGATAGCAACAAAGCTCCTCCCGAGAAGACCTTGCTGACGACGTACGGACCTTCGTAATTCGGAGTCCACTTGCCCCGGTGATCAGAGTGTGGAGGAAGAATCTTCTTTAGGACGAGATCACCCGTCAGAAATCTTCTAGGACGCACCTTCTTATCATAAGCCTTCTTCATTCGGCTTTGGTACAGACGACCAAACGCAATCGACACTAACCTCTTCTCGTCCATCAGGCCGAGTTGGTTCAGTCGGTTCGTAATCCATTCTGCCTCGTCGAGTTTCACATCAACCAAAACTCACAAAGAAGGGATCTCCCCTTCTAACGGTAGGACAGCTTCCATACCGTACACCAAGGAGAAAGGAGTTGCCCCGGTTGAAGTACGTATCGACGTACGATAACCGTGCAATGCGAATGGCAGCATCTCATGCCAGTCTTTGTAGGTCACAACCATCTTCTGAACAATCTTCTTTATGTTCTTGTTGGTCGCTTCAACGGCGCCATTCATCTTTGGCCGGTAAGGGGATGAGTTGTGGTGTTCGATCTTGAAACTCTGGCACAGCTCCTTCATCATCTTGTTATTCAGATTCGAACCATTATCAGTAATGATCCGCTCGGGAATTCCGTAACGACAGATGATGTCCCTCTTTATGAATTTAGCCACCACCTGCTTGGTCACATTAGCATACGAGGCTGCCTCCACCCACTTGGTGAAGTAGTCGATAGCTACCAGAATGAAGCGATGACCGTTAGATGCAGTGGGCTCGATCTTGCCTATCATGTCGATACCCCACATGGAGAACGGCCACGGGGATGACATGACATTTAACGGGCACGGCGGCACATGAACTTTATCAGCATAAATCTGGCATTTATGACATCTTTTCGCGAACCTGAAGCAATCAGACTCCATCGTCAGCCAGTAGTATCCTGCTCTCAGGATCTTCCTCGTCATGGCATGCCCGCCGGCGTGCGTACCAAATGCGGCTTCATGGACTTCTTCCATGAGCATACTCGCCTCTTTCTCATCTACGCATCTGAGTAGCACGAGATTGTGGTTTCTCTTATACAGGACTCCATCAGGATTGAGATAAAAGTTTCCAGATAGCCTCCTCAGAGTCTTCTTATCCTGGGTTGACGCACCTGCAGGATACTCCTTAGTCATAAGGAAAGTCTGGATGTCATGGAACCATGGCTTGCCGTCGGCGGCTTCCTCGATTGCAAAGACAAATGCAGGTCTATCAAGACGAGAAAGGACAATTCTTGGAGCTTCATTCCAAAAATTGACCTTATACATCGAAGCCAACGTGGCTAAGGCATCATCCATCTGATTTTCTGCCCTGGGCACATGATGGAGTTCCACTCGATCGAAGAACGGAAGTAGCCTTCTGGCATAATTCATGTACGACACCAAATTCGATTGACGAGTCTCCCACTCCCCTTTAATCTGGTTGATCACAAGCGCCGAGTCACCATATACGTTTAGGTTCTTGATTCTCAAATCAATTGCCTCTTCTAGACCCATGATGCATGCTTCGTACTCCGCCTCATTATTGGTGACTGGAAACGTCAGTCTCGCAGTAAACGAGATGTGGGATCCGTGGGGAGTCATGATGATCGCCCCAATGCCATTTCCATAGGAATTAACCGCCCCATCGAATATCAATTTCCACTGGGAGTTCCTATCTAGCCCCTCGTCGGGCAACGGCTCATCGCAATCCTTCGCTTTGAGAAACATAATATCCTCATCAGGGAATTCAAATTTCATAGGCTGGTAATCTTCGATCGGCTGCTCGGCAAGGTAATTAGACAATACGCTTCCCTTAATGGCCTTCTGGGACACGTACTGAATATCATATTCCGTTAACACCATTTACCATCTGGCAATCCTGCCCGAAAGAGCCTGCTTCTCGAAGACGTACTTGATCGGATCCATCTTCGAAATTAGCATGGTGGTGTGATTGAGCATGTACTGTCGTAGACGTTTGGCAGCCCAGGCTAGTGCACAACACGTCTTCTCCAGCATCGAGTATCGAGATTCACAGTCTGTGAACTTTTTACTCAAGTAGTAAATGGCATGCTCTTTTCTGCCCGTCTCGTCGTGCTGACCGAGAACACACCCCATACTATTCTCAAGAACTGTCAAGTACATGATTAATGTCCATCCAGCCACTGGAGGTATCAAGATTGGAGGTTCTCAAAGATACTTCTTTATCTTGTCAAATGCCTTCTGGAAATCCTCATTCCAGCTAATTGCCTGATCTTTCTTTAAAAGCTTGAACATCGGTTCACACGTGGCAGTGAGCTGAGAGATAAACCTTGCAATATAGTTTATTCTGCCCAAGAAACCACGAACTTCTTTTTCTGTTTTCGGCGCTGGCATTTCTTGAATGGCTTTTATTTTCGCAGGATCAACTTCGATGCCTCGTTCGCTCACAATAAACCCCAGTAGCTTTCCGGACCATACTCCGAAAGTACATTTGTTAGGATTCAGCCTCAACCTGAACTTCCTAAGCCTCTGAAAAAGCTTCAATAAGTTGACCAGATGCTCTTCCTCCATTTGGGACTTCGCAATCATGTCATCAACATAGACCTCAATCTCATGATGAATCATGTCATGAAACAAAGTTACCATTGCTCGTTGGTAAGTGGCCCCGGCGTTCTTCAGACCGAAAGGCATTACCTTGTAGCAAAATGTTCCCCATGGAGTGATAAACATCGTTTTCTCCATGTCCTCCGGTGCCATCTTGATCTGATTGTAACCAGAGAAGCCATCCATGAACGAAAACACGGAGAACTGGGCTGTGTTGTCGACCAACACATCGATATGAGGCAACGGGAAATCATCTTTAGGGCTCGCCCTATTCAAATCCCGATAATCGACGCACATGTGTACCTTACCATCCTTCTTCGGTACAGGTACTATGTTGGCGACCCATGGAGGGTAAGTGGTGATCGCTAAGAAGCCAGCATCAAGCTGTTTCTGCACTTCTTCTTTGATCTTAACGGCCATGTCTGGTCTCGTCCTCCTAAGCTTCTGCTTAACGGGAGGGCAATCTTCTCGTAGCGGCAAGTGGTGGACCACGATGTCCGTGTCAAGTCCGGGCATATCTTCGTATGACCAAACAAAGATGTCACTATACTCTCTCAACATCTCGACCAATCTCTGCTTGACATCACTCTGCAATGCGGCCCCTATCCTGACATTTCTGAAGAGCTCTTCAGAACCCAGGTTCACGATTTCAATCTCCTCCTCATGAGGCAGAATAGCTTTCTCCTCTTGTTTCAACAAGCGGGCCAACTCTTCAGGAAGGTCTTCGTCTTCATCAATCTCTTCTTCGGCTTGATAGATCGGGCAATCAAAGTCGAAGTGAGCCGTAGAAGGTCCAGAGTCGATGTCATCTGTTATGTGGATCCTGCAATAACAAGGGTTAAGTTTAAAACAAGAATATGCAGGATAGCACAAACCCCATTGCCATTTTACTGTTTTTCAAAACAAATATAAAACAGGAATAACAGAGATCACAATATTTGAATACGAAGAAAACGCCTTTGATTTATTAACAAAATGCATGTACATAATCCAACAAGGCCCTGACAATAAAACCGCTATGCCCCGGGTAGGACATAGGGTTGTACAATGATTGGGAAAAAGTAAATCATTACTCTTCACTTGTCATCTGGATGATATCCTTGATGGTCCAATTGTTGAGGCTCTCGCCTGGCTTGCTTGGCTGAATCCAAGAGTCGAGGTCACAATCGCTATCCCCGCTGTCTTCAGACGCCGCGTTGATGCTTTCGAAGATCACTCCGCCACTGGTAAATTGGATCGGCCCTTTACCTCGAGACGCACTGCTAGACGAAGAAGAAGCTTCAGCTCCAGGAGAATACCCCAACCCAAACTTATCCTGCTTGTTGGGTATCTCCAAAATACGCCCCCAGCCTGGGGTAGATCCAGCTTGGACGACGGTCCGAGCTTCCTTGAAGGAGGAGAGATTTATCTCTGGCTTTTCTGTGACTACAAGAGCTACTTCTTTCACTTTGACAGCTTCGAACGCTTGGCAAAGAGTTTCATGGATTTCGCCATCCATTTCAACATACTTAAAGGATGACAAATGGCTCACCATTATGTCCTCCTCGCCACACACGGTTATGATGCTTCCTCCGACAGCATATTTGAGCTTTTGGTGCAACGTGGAGGTCACGGCACCAGCAGCATGGATCCATGGCCGACCCAAGAGACAACTGTAGGCAGGCATGATGTCCATAATATAAAAGACCGCGCTGAACGTTTCCGGACCAACTTGAATTGGCAGGGTCACCTCCCTGAAAACGTGGCGTTTAGTTCCGTCGAATGCCTTCATAACCAAATCACTGGGTGTGCAGACCACTCCACGAGTATCCAACTTCATTAACGCCTTCTTCGGAAGAACATTAAGTGACGAACCCGTGTCCACCAGAACGTGCGACATGATTGTGCCCCTACACTCTATCGAGATGTGCAGGGCGCTATTGTGATTCCTCCCTTTTGGCGTCAGCTCTAAGTCTGTGAACCCTAGCCCATTGCCAGCATTAACGTGGGCTACAACCTCTTCTAGCTGATTCACCGATATCTCCTGCGGTACATAGGCGGCGTTCAACACCTTCAGTAGCGCGTTGCGGTGTGCTTCAGAACACAGCAACAGGTTGAGAATGGAAATCTTCGAGGGCGTTTGATGGAGATGATCTACAATCTTGTAGTCACTCTTTTTGATCAATCGCATAAACTCCTCGGCATCTTTAACAAGCAAATCTGTTTCTGCCCCGCGCAGGACCTCTTCAACGACTTTATTTTTCCCTTTATCGGCCGCATCAGCTTTGACCGCTTTATCCGCTACGACCTCTGGCGGCGCAAACACTCTTCCGCTGCGAGTAATACCACTGATTCCCACAAGATCTTCCACAGTCGATCCATACGGCTTTAGCTCCAACTTCTGTCCGTTGCAATAGACTTCAGCCCCATAATGCCACGGAACGGCGTTAGTGCTCTCGAAGGGTATTGGCCCAGCTTTGGTAATAGTGATTGTGGGCGGTCTGGGCGCAGCAATGGTTATTGGCCGGCGAGGGATGGTGATGGTGGCGACTTCATCGGCCTGCTTCAGCACTACCTCTCCTGATCCACTTTCATCTCTCCGGCTAAACTGCAGAATCCCCTCAGTCATCAGGCTTTGAATTCCTTCGACCAACTGTTCGCATCCATCAGAATGTGTAGCACAGTCCATACATAGTTCTCCGCATCCTGGAAAGAACCCTTTTTTCAGCAACTTAGCTTTAACGAAGCTAAGCGGCGTCTTTAGGTCTCGGACATCAGTCAACAGATCTGCATTCTCTTCTTCGATAATGGCGTTCACTCCGCCTCCCCAATGATTCAGCATAGGATTCTTCGTGACATTGGGCACATTATCGGAGAAGTTAATGATCTTGGCATCTACCAGGTCCTGCACCTTATGCTTGAAGGCCTTGCAGTTCTCGATTGTGTGGCCTGGTGCCCCTGAGTGGAAATCGCAAGTGGCGTTTGCGTCGTACCCTGGTGGAGGTGCCCTGTCAAGGGAGCCATCGTCCTCTTCTGGACCAACTGAAGCTGAAGCAAGGTCTGCAAGAGTTGCGCGTACGACATGGGCGGTGCCTCGAAGTGACAGTTTGCCAAAGATGCCCGATTCTGGTACTTTCTATATCCCTGTTGATTAGGTTGCTGCTGCTGCTGTGGAGCCGCTGGGATGTTTATACTGGCTATCTGCTGCTGAGGGCCTTTTCCCTTCCTTCGAGCGTTGGTCACAGCGCTCGTTTCTCCTTCTCGTCGTTTGCCAGCATAAGGTTTCTTTCCACCTCCTCCCGCTGAGGATGATTCACCTTGAATTTTCCCGATCTTGATTCCATTCTCGACGTGCTCGCCCATGATAATGAGAGCTGAGAACGTCCCAAACATACCGCTGACTAACTTTTCAGAGTAAACCCCTGGGAGGGTAGCTACAAACATCTGCACGAGCTCGCGTTCAACCATCGGCGGCTGAACCCGGGCTGCCAACTCACGCCACCGCTGGGCGTACTCCTTAAATCCTTCATTATTCCTCTGCGATAGGTTCTGCAGCTGGACTCGGTTCGGGGCCAAGTCACTAATGTATTGGTAGTGGTTCACAAACGCTTCAGCGAGATCCTTCCATGTGCGCAGACTAGTGGGCTCCAGACCCATGTACCACTCGAGGGATGGCCCGGAAAGACTGTCTTGGAAGAAGTGCATCAGCAACTTCTCGTCTTCGGAATAAGCAGACATCTTCCTGAAGTACGACCTCAGGTGGACACGAGGGCAAGTGGTGCCCTTATATTTTTCAAATTCGGGTACCCTGAACTTAGGAGGTACCTTGAAATCAGCAATTAATCCCAGCTTGGACATATCAACGCCCAAAGTATTCTGATTCTCAATATCTCTCATCTTATCTTCAAGTGTTTTGAATCTAAGCCGTGCTTCAGCATTCAACTCTCCTTCAGCACCCTTCTGAGAGAATACATCATCTTGGTGATCCTCAAGCCATGGCTGAGGCACAAACAGATTCCCGACGCCAGCATTGCCGTTGCCCGGCCCGAGATTGACATTAGCTCCCAGACTCCCATTACTGACGCCTGCCGTATTGAGTCCGATGTTGACCATCACATTGCCATGAGCACTGCCGTTGCCCCCGGCCACGGGGACACCGTTCTGCGGAGTTTCAACTGGTGGAGGAGTAGGCACGGTCCCACCGTGGAGTACGCCGTTGCTATCAACCCTGGAGATCAAAGGCTGAACCAAAGTTCTGAGCTGATATTGGCCATTGGTGACCACCTGCATGAGCTCCATGAAGTGGTTCATCCTTTCGCGGAGCTCCTGAACATCAGTTTGCACTTGATCCATGATTCTGGTCTGATTAGCTCTAGTCGGATAACGGTGAATTAGTCTCTGATCAATCCTGGAGTCACCGGAAACAACCTGGGACACCTGTAAACCTGAAAAAACCTGTAAACACTAAAGGGTTAGGAAAAACAACAAAATGCTCGCCATGCGAATGCTTCATGCAAATGCATGCGTGTGTCTGTGTGTTTGGGGAGATTTCCCCCGATCCTAGTGCCTGAGTGCCAATGCTGATAATAATAAGAAGAAGAAGTCTGAGTCCAATCATGGAAACATCAATCTCATATATAAAGAAAGCCTATCAAGGCAGTACATAGCATCAGCGAGTACAAGATGAATCAACAGCGTGAGCTCAGCCAACAAGCCTGGTGATGGTCAGCATACAACAATGATCAAAACAAAAGGAATACAAATAGTCAAGTACGGCCACGGCCGCGATACTCTTCTAACAACTCCTTCGTCTCTAAATGATCTGGCAGAGTGAGTAACCCCTCGACGAGTAATTCCCTTTGCACAATGGTATACTGAAGTCCTTCGACCGAACTTTCCCATGCTCCTTCGCCGAAGCAATCTTCTAACTTCCGCTTTTTGGACTCAAACGTCAGCTTGCGCTCCTTCAGGTTAGCGAGAGCTTTGTTGAGTTGGCCTTCGGCGGCGTATCTGCGGGCGGTTTCCTCATCAAACCTCTTTTCACTGTCCTTCACCTGGGCTTCCAGCTTGGAGATCTGTAGCATCAGCTTATTCTCCCGCTCTTTCCTGGTGGCCAGGGAAGCCTTCCAGTGCTGGTTGAACTTGGATATCCTCCGATATGCCTCGTCCAAGTGCTGCTTCTTCGTAGCTAGTACGTCGTTGACAGCTTTGAAGTCTCGGCCCATGCGTTCACGCTCGGCTATCTGCTTAGTCAGGTCTGTACCCAGCTGGTTCACCAACTCTGTTTTCCTTTTGAAAGAGTGCACGGCTTCGTTCCTCTCGCTTCAGAGCTGAGCTAATTCCTTCTCCAGTTCTTCGTTCTCCCGCTTCAATTCATCCCGCTCAGCTAACACCTGATTATGCTGATGAATGGGCACAGTAGTAGGCTCTTCGATCATTGGAGGGCTTTCTGGCTTGGCATGAGGAAACGGCATCCCTATAGCATCGGCCCTGGCTCTGATCCAAGTCACGTACGGGGGGTAGGCTTGATTGTTACTTTTTCCCAACACTGGCTTTCCTCGCTTACTGATACCATTCCACGCGCGCTGAAGCTTGGACAACAGATCCCCCTCTAGAGTACCAGTGAGGTACAGAGATTCCTGTACCTCTTCATCCTTCGACGGAGTTCTCAAGGCATACATGAACTGTCGAACCAGCAACGACGAATTGTAGTTTATACAACCCTTCCTACCTATCAAAGGCACATTAGGAAACTCGCTGCAACCGAAGATCACCTCAGTGCCCAACCTATCTTTGTCGAACCAGTCAATATCCTCTGCAGATAAACTCATCAGACGCTCGGGCCATTCAGCTGTGGCTGCAGACAAGACAAAAGGACCCCTCTTGGGCAGATGGCTATCAAGCCATTTGTAAAGCAAGAGTACGCAACACGAGACATTCTTCCCCCTCCTGTTCTCGTTTTTGTAGTGGACTGAATGATAGACATCTCCTATCAAGGTAGGGACTGGACTCCCTGAAGCAAAGATGTGAAACGCATCAAAGTCTACAAAATCGGGCATATTAGGGAATAGAATGATGCCATATATGCATAGAGCGAGGATGGCATTGAACGCGACCCAACATCCATCCTTGGCACACTGCTGAGCCTTGCCCACTAGAAACTGCAAGGAGAACCCAGGAACCTTGTTCCAACTAGTCAATACTAACTCGGAGGCGTCCAGGTGAAGTGAAGGAGCTAAACCAGCCAGATCAGGCTCAGCATCCATGTGAACAAAAGGCATCTGCCTCTTGATAGGCACCCCTAGCAAATCAGCATATTCTTCCAGCGTAGGTGCGAGAACAAAGTCCTGAAAAGAAAAACATCTCAGTGGAGGGTCGTAGAACTGCAGCAGAGCGTGCAACCCATTCAACTCGAACACAGAGGGTTAATGAACCAAGCTGAGCAACCTGCCGTAAGATTTTCTGAACTCATACCTCACAGAATCATCTGCTAAAGTTATCAAACCAGTCAGCTTAACCACATCAGGGGTAGGGAACTTGTAAGCCATGGTCTTCCTCAGAGAGCCCATAACAATACAATAGGAGGCAAGAAATCCTGGATCGGGGAAAACGGTACCTGCAACACAGACACACGTTAATGAAATGCAGATGAATATGCAAACTAATGCAAAATGCAATCATGCAATAATAGATCCGGGCAACTGGTGCTGTGGAGATTCTGTATCAACAAAACCATAATCTTGCTCTATCAAGAACAACCACTGCATCTGATAATAAGAGAACCCCAGTGTAGGACCAAAAATCTGATCTGCCAAGAACCACCATCTGATAGGGCCATACACATAGGATCATAATTCTGCTCTGTCAAGAACAAATGTCTGATAATAAGGACCTCTGATGTAGGATCAAGAAATATCTGCTGGTGAGGTCTTCAGACCCCAATCAAAAATCTGCCCTATCAAGAACAAACATACAGCTGCTGATGAGATCTTCAGACCCCAATCAAAAATCTGCTCTATCAAGAACAAACAACATCTGCTGATGAGATCTTCAGACCCCAATCAAAAATCTGCTCTATCAAGAACAAACAACTGATGATGCAAACTCTGCTCTATCTAGAACAAATACACATCTGATGATAAGATCCTTTGATCAAAACCTGCTCTATCAAGAACAGACATACATCTGACGATAAGATCCTCTGATCAAAACCTGCTCGATCAAGAACAAACAAATCTGCAACTGAGAAACCCCGGTACCAACAAAACTGATTCACTGTCAAGAAAACCAGGTAGTCTGAAGGTCAAGGTTTCCTGCAATAAACCCAACCCTGCTCACAGGTGTGGACCTAAACTGACTCAAGTTCGGCATCCTATGCGTTCATTAGCGTCACAGACATTCAAGAGGGGTGACACGATACCCAGAAGGTGTGGCATCATCAGCTCATGAAGAGGCCTCACTCGGCTGAATCACAAATGATCGGTCCCCAGAGTCGACAATTCACCAAACCAGCAACCGTCTCAACCCAAAGGGTTGAAAGAGAAGCCAACCGGATGAACCTCGTCTGAGCATGGATTTCATGAGACACTAGTGCCTGCAAAGCAAGCACGCGCCCACTAATTTCCACTCTAAGTCTATGGTGCACTCAAGCCTGGGTCTGGCTTCTCACTCATCAGAACTCCCCTCCCACAACAGCACAGATAATCATATTATACTGAAAATAAAATGCGGGAAATAAAGTGCGAGAAGTAAAATGCGATAAATAAACGCAACCCAACAAGTAAACATACAAGCGTTAGGATTGACTCGCATAGGGAACCAGAGATTCTGGGTTCGATCCCCAACAGAGTTGCCAGCTGTCGCTTGCGCGAAAATAAGGTGCCGGCACAACAGAAGAGTCGCCACCTTTCGTTATTTATCCCTCAGAGCGGGAAAGGAAACGATCAGAAAAACCTGACGAAAAAGGGTAAGACAAGGTCGTCGCAACCATTGTCTGGGTTCGGGAGTCGGTTACGCAAGGGGAAGGTATTAGCACCCCTCACGTCCGTCGTACTCGACGGGATCCACGCTTGTTGTGTTTACTGGACGGGTTGGTTTTATCTATCTACCTATCAAGGCTGGTTAAAAACAGAAAAGAAACTGACTCGGCAAAGCGTCGCACTTTATGCCTACGTATTCTCATCAGAGAATGAGAAATCAGAGTCAACATAGTTCGACCTACGACGGGTTATGGGGGAAGGTAGCTCGCCAATACATCAGTATTGTGCCTACATACTCTCAACAGGTATGAGAGATCAGAGCTTACGTAGTTCGGGACACTACGGTTTATTTCCTGTCTTTTACGAAAGAAGTGTTTTTTATTGTGTTTGCAATTTCAATCGCATTAGAGACTATGACCTGAGAGTGAATGCGTCGCATGTCACCCAAAGGGTACCATACTAAACATCCAGACTGTGGAAAAGAAACTCTCCCACAATCCTTTCTCAGATAGCTTAAGGCTCGTAACGTACGAAAGAAATCATTCATGATTACTGTATCTTAAACTGTTTCGAGATGAGAAGAGAACAGGCCCAACTAGGAGGGAGACTATCAAGTCCTACTGTTGTCATGCCATGGATTCATCCTATGGTTGAGGTTTGAACAAGGAACTCCTAGAAGTTGTCATACATAGTGTCGCTACTGCGAAAATCGGCGCCGGCTGACGGAAGAGTCGCCACCGTGCGTTATTTATCCCAACGGAGGGAAAGGAAACGCTCGAAGTAAACCTCGCAAAAAACGGGAAAAGGTATGGTCGTCGCAACCGAAACTTGGATTCGGGAGTCGGTTACGCAAGGGGAAGGTATTAGCACCCCTCACGTCCGTCGTACTCGACGGGATCCACGCTTGCTTGGGATATCTAAAGGATGCAAAAACAATCTATCTGCGGCTGCTAAATCTAAACAGAAGGGAATTGACTCGATAGAGCGTCGCACTCTACGCCTACGTATTCTCAAGAGAGAAAGTCAGAGTCAACGTAGTTCGGGACTACGGGGAAATTGGCTCACCAAGACCTCACGTCTTGTTCCTACGTACTTCCACACGGCATAGAAGATCAGAGCTTACGTAGTTCAGGCTAACTACGGCTAAACGGGGTGTTCTCACACAGCAGTGAGAAATCAAACTGGTTTTAAAGGTACGGGAACCTATGGAAAAAACTACGGTCTGGTCTCAAATGCATTCGGGCAAGAGAAAAGGATAATGTCAGTCGTCAGCGGGAAAGTCTCGATCGCACAGCAGCGAGAGAACACAAGGTTAGTTGTTAGTGTGCTCGCTAGGATATCGCATCCTATGCCTACATATTCTCGTCTGGTACGAGAAATCAGAGCAGCTGTAGTTCGGCTACTTTCGGGACCACAGCTCAAATCTCGTTTTATTAATATTCTGAAAAATGATTACAATGATTGAATACTGAAAAATAAACTCCTAGGAAATACTATCCTATCCTATCCTGGAAAAAATCGAATGGAAAATAGTCCCCTAACAAGTGGACTTCTAAACTATCCCTAAAATTGTAAAATAATCTCTATGAAAAAATTATATCCTAAGAGAAAATTACAAGAATTTGCAATGAGAAGAATATAGCCTAAAGTCCTATACAAAATGTTGACTAAAGTATTCTAGAAGAAAATAAACTATAAATTTCCTAAATGAAAAATATGAGCTAATATTTTTATCCTTCTTTTTTCTTAAATATTTTCTCTCAATATTTCTCTTCTCTATTCTTTGATTCTTTTCTTTTATTTTTCTCCCAAATATTCTTTTTCAATATTTCTTTTCTTCTCTTTTCAAATATTCTTTTCTTCTTTTTTTCCATATTCTTTTCTCTTTCTTTTTCTATTTCTTTTTCTCTTTTCAATATATTTCTTTTTCTCTTTTCAATATATTTCTTTTTCTCTTTTCAATATTATTTTTTTTCATAAAGAAAGTCACTAAAATGAAAATGGAAAAGTACAATGGGAGGGGGGTACAACAGTTACAAGGGGTATACAAGCAGTAAAACACATTGGGCCCAGCCCAGAAAAAATAGCAAACAGAAAAAAAACTGGGGAGGGGGAGAGAAGGAAAAGAATTGGGGGTGGCGAATGGCAAACAGGCGTTGGGCCTGGCCCATTGCCAAAGACACACAGCAGGGGGGGGGGGGGGGGAAAGTAGGAAATGGGAGTACAGTAAGGAACTTCGTTGGGCCCAAGGCCCAATATGCCAAAAAACCAACAGATGGTGACAACCAAAAAACGGATTAGGCCCTCTGGCCCACCCACTTGGACCACTCCTCCTTCCTCTCTTTCGTTTCTCTCATTCTGAAACCCTAATGCTTCTCCTTCTTCGTTCACTGTTCACCAAGACCTAGCAGCGCCGTTCTCCTCAATCAGACCCTCTCTCAGTCCAAATCTCTCTCCCCTAACACTCTCAGCTCTCTCAATCTCTCTCTCAGACTCTCTTGCTCACAAACCATTCGATCCATTGTAATCCTTAACAAGAAATAAGAAAATACGGTGAAAACAATGAGTGGAGACGACGATCCATGGAGTTGTTGTGGATTTCTCATCCACATTCGATGAAGATCTCAAACAGTTGATGGACGTTCTTGAGGCTTTTCTGGAGATTTGATTGAAGGTGCGAGATCGTGCGAAGACGGTTGAAGATCTGCACATCTGATGATTCCTTGATGGGAGCGAATGCATGTATACATCCGAAGAAGAATGAATGTTGATGAACGCAACTCCAGACGACGATGACCGTTCGCGATGAATCTGGACCGTGAATGATGAAAATCGACCGTGAATGAAACTCTTGCAGTGGTTCTTGATCTGGAGATCTATTTCTTGAGGATGAACAAAGTTGCAGTCTGTTGAAGCGTCTGGAACCGGCACGAAGAACACTTGAACTTCGTTGACGATCTGGAGAATACACAAGATAACGATCTCGATGGGCGTAACTTCTCTGGAAAACTCTGATGAAGACAGTTGAATCTTGAACGAACTCGAGTTCTTGAAGATCGCTGGAAAAACCATGACGGTTGTTGGTGAAGATTGGTTCTGATGATGATCGGAGAAGGAAGATGAAGACGAAGATTGATGATGTTGAAGGTTGGGGAAGAAATCTGGAAAGCGGTTAGAGGTTGATGAAGAGTGTTGAATCCAGAAAAAAGAAGGATGAACTCGGTGGCGATGAGATGAACACCGATGATGATGATGATGATCGGAGATGATGATGATGTTGATCAGAAACTGGAAAAATGTTGTTGATGATTGGTTGAAGATTGGTTGTTGATCAGAAACTGGAAAAGAAATGATGAATATTGGTTTTTCGGCGAGCTTGTTGTGGTGGCCGGAGTAAGTTAGGTGACCGAAAGTGGTTTGTTGCGGTGGCCGGAAGGTGTTAGGGACGGTGGTTGCATGGCCGCCGGCCATGCAACCGATGAAGGCTCAGGGGAGGACGCGTGTCTTGGTGGGTGCTGAGGGAGTTACTGCATGAGGCACACGTGTGTTACGTTGGTCCTGAGTGGGACGCGTGTGAGGTAGTCTGAGAAAGTGGAATTATGCGTGGCTAACTCTGGATCAAACACGTGTTGAAGACTTATATATGACCTGTGCATGCACAGACTCTTACTTGGGCTTTGACTGAAGATTAATGGATAATAAGCCCAACGTGACTAATGCTGACTAAAACAGATGATCAACACGAAAACGATGGATTAAGGGAAATGAAAAATAATTAATTGAAATAAAAATGGATTAAAATGAATTAAACAAAATGATTAATGGACTAAACGAAAATGGGTTAAATGGATTAATGATGATTAGATGCAAATGACAATTAAAATCCTAATAATGTTCTAGTTACAATTAAATGGACCACTAATACAAATTTAATAGTCAGACCTAATTAGTCTAATATCCAAAACTGATTAATATCCACTAATACTTAATATTCTAAAAAGATAATATCTAATATACTCTAAAAAGATAACAGAGACTATTAAAACTATTTATCTTTATTTACTGTCTATTAACACCCTAAACTATTAAACCTATTTATCCTAAAAAGATTAAGACTATTAAAAATCTATTTTCCTATTAATAAGATCTATAATATCTATATCTAAAAATTATTAGATTCTATTAAAGTCCTATTAATAAAATCTACAATATCTGTATCTAAAAACTATATTAAAACCTATTCAATTAATATTCTAAAAGAAAAGTCTATTAACTTCTGCAAAATGCTAATAAAATCCAGAAAATTCACAATAATTCCCGAAGGAACAAAAATAGCACAGAACGACAGATAGGACCACGAGAGCGCACCGGAGTAACCGGTAAAAATCAATAGACACCGAAATATCCCTAAAAACAACAGCGCGAGCTGAAAACATCGGGAATAGCACGACTTTCCAAAAATATGATTCTACCCATCTAAACTGATTAAAAAACACCTGAGACGCGAGACGAGGGCTGTGATCCCGAAAAATCAAAACAACTGAAAAATGCACTGTATGCGATATGCGGATGCGAATGCGGTCATGCGTCGAAACATGGAGCCAGATACGGGACCCGGTTGGTCAAATTTTAGGGTGCAACAGCTGTCCCTATTCAAGCGGCTTGGACCTGAATGGTTGAAGAGCGCTCAGCCTTCAAACATTCAAAGGTAGAAGACGGTTGAATACAAATGAAACCCTGAAATTTGCCAACCGCGGGAATACTGCAAAGCTGATTGAGGAATAGCCTCCAATAAACTGAAGTTTGATTGTCACGGCAACAACTGGTCAATTTTCTGATAAATTTCTCTCCTTTTCAACATCAATCACCTGTGCGACGCCACAAGTATTGGAATAATGCTTCAGACAGCAAACAACTTGATTCCCATCTCTCTTATGGGATCAAATCCTGTCATCTCACAGTTCACAGCGAACCTGAGGACAATTCTCCTGGGGAACTTCTGAATCGACTGCTCGGCACCCATTCTGTCAACAGGAGGCGGCTTCAGAAATCTGATATATGCCAATCTTTTTTTCCGGTGCCGACGTAACAACCAAATATGAAGAATCACTCCGCTGGGGGAGAAGAGAAGCTTAACCACACAACTCTGCAAGGGAACATACTCGAAATCCAATGAGGTAACCAACCTGGTCCATGCTTCGGAATGCGTATGTCTGAAAACGATGCAATGTCCTATATGGCATGTAAATGCTATGCGTTCTGTTTGAAAATGCGAGGCCCAGGCGGCACGGATATGCTATGCGTTTTGATAGATGCAAATGTAGGCTCGAGCTGCCAGAGAACACCAGGTCTGCAACCACTTGGCAAAATAAATGCCGAAGGAAACATCAACTCCACTGAAGGTACCCTGATATTACAGAATCATCTCAGTAAAACAAATGCTGGAAAAGGGAAATCAAATCCGCTGGGGATAACCGTCCTGCTGGAGAAATGGAAAGGCAACCCTGCTTGGGGAGAAAGAAACAGCAACTCTGCTTGAGGATGCTCTCTTCAAACCATTGGCAACTGATTGTGCTCTGCGGGGATTGACCCAAACTGGTGTTGATTGCGCGCAACACACTGCTGGAAATGCCCCTACTATCAAGGATATCAATCTCAATCTGTTGGGGATACTCCTGATCCTACTCTGATGCAGGATAAAATGCAATCTCAACTCTTCTGATAATACACAACTTTCATCTGCTGAAGAGTAGCAATTCTGATTTAACAACATCCACAAGGAATTTAAACGTTAATCGGAGCACTGGTATCCGTTGAGCTTCGTATCGGGGAACCTGACAACATGCGAGTCATTGGGAATTACTCGGTCAGATACCTTTAGGGTTTTTGCTTTTCTGGTTTAGGATAAACATGGATTATGTACACAGTGGAAGATATGGAAAATACTAGACGAGAACTAGCATTCAAAGGTAGACTACCAGACGAGAACTGATAGGAAAATAGGTTATCGGACGAGAATTAATTTAGCAATGACATGTACCAGACGAGAACTGATACAACACTTGAAGAAACGGTGACCAGACGAGAACTGGTTACAATAAACTACACCAGACGGGAACTGATGCTTACAATAAACTACACCAGATGGGAACTGATGCTTACGGAAGGGCAGGCCAGACGAGAATTGGGCTTTGGAAACGACTGGTTACTGACACGTAACAGGTTTAGACTGCAGGTCAATGATCCAACACCAGCAAGGCTTTTTTCGGAATGCTAAGGTTTTGGTAAGGGTAATGACACGATTCCGCGATACTCAACTCTTGCTGGGGATAAACAAGCTTACTTGAACAACTTGCCCCAGTACAATGCAATTTGCCCCAATCCGACTTTTGGGAATATTTCCTCTGAACAGCTGGCCACGAGAAGACCTCGAGAATATTGCCCCGGTATCTGTACCACAAAAAGGATTCAACCTCAATCAAACAATTGTCAACCCAGTTGGTCTTCACTATCTCTGAAGTGACTTTGCCCCTGAATGAGCGTGTAAGCGACTTAACCTGATCTGATTATCCACTGGAAGGTTCTGCTTTTAAATCACAACATTCTAGGTGATTGCCCCTGATTGGGTCTCGAGAAGACTCACTTCTGATCAACTGCTTCTCAAATAAACTGCCCCTGATCAACCGAAGCTTTGGGACTTGTCCTCAGACTAACTGATTCCGAACTCACTGGAAGTCAATGCCCCTGATTCACTGGGTTTCACAACATGCACCATTCTGGTTCATACTGCTGAATTACTCAGTCCTGCTTGACGATTCCCTGCTGGAATTTCTTTCATGTCAACTACTAACCTGCAAGTAAAATTGTCTATTCGCGAATGGTAATCTTAATGCAATGGTTATGCAGATTTTGAAAAAATTGTGAGTTGTCACTCATCTACGTGCTATGATTGTGAGTGACGAATGAACCAAAGTTCAAACGTAGTGCTTACGTGGTCAGTGAAAAACACAACAAGGATGTGACTAGCAAGTCAAGAAGGAGTCAGGTTACTCAACCTTATCGTAATGCTTTTCAGAATAAACCCTACCTCAATTAGGTCTTTTAAGGGTTGTATCGTGGTCGGGTTCACGGTTCGCGAAAAAAAGGATGTTTGGCTCAAATTTTGATTTGTACCCACCCCTTCTACGTGATGATCTCCGATCCTAAGGTTCAGTTAACCTGGCACAAGTGCTCGCCTCTTCGAGAGGTATGTTGAATGGTAAGAACCACAGTTAAGGAACTCACAGGGCTTTTCCGGAGTGATAGTTACTCCTTTTCGTTTTCGGTGTCTGTGTACACGACTTTGGGACTTGCTGGGGAAAAAATTTCTATTGATATCCCTTCTTTTTCGTTCTTTTGATTCCCTAATTTTTGTATGGACTGACTCCTTTGAGTTCTTTTCGATTTTTCTTTTTGAAGTCCAGCGGGATGCCCTGATTTTTGCCTAAACATTAACTTTCTAGCTTTTTCTTTCTCTTTACTCAGCGGGCTTTCTTCTTTCTTTCTTTTGGAACAAAGTCGTGTGACACTGGTTGTCTTGATTGCTCTGAAAGGATTGTAACTGTCTCACTCCTGATTGGTGAGGTTTAACCCTTGAAAGGTGTAAACTGATCGGTCCTCGAAAGACAACACTCCTCTGTAAGACTTGAATGCTCGGTCAAGCTAACTGACAACTACCCTGCCCCGGGTTAAGATGTGAGGGTTAAAAAAGTCCGAAAAACTTCTACTTCTTGGCTCGAAGTGGTTAACAAGGGACTAACTCCTTATATCTCCAGTGTTTAGGGAATTTGAAACAATGCCTTATACGTCATCGGTAAGCTCTTATCTGAAAGCATACGATCATCGGTTATGAGTTTATTTCGTCATCCTCCCTCCAATCTTTGCTAGTCACAGTGATAAAGTGGAGTGAATAAAATGCAAGTGTCAGTGCAATGCAGTAAATGAGCGACAGCGACATGATTAATTCAGAAAAATGCATAGTCACTTTATTATTATTACCATTCGGAACATGCAATGCTTAAAAGCAGGTAGTAACTAACAGAAAAGAAACTACAAATGCAAATGATATAAAGCCTGAGGACTGCCAATGCTGAAGGCGCCTGCCTGTCTGAATCACTGGCTTTTGTTGGGGAATACTTTCCGAGTCTACGAGCTTAGACAGCTGAGCGGTTGGTATGAACAAACAGAAGTCCTTCTCGAAAGGAAATGCGATCCTGGTCGATCAACTGCTGTACCTTCGCCTGAAACGCTTTACAATCTTCAGTTGCATGCCCCGGAGATCCTCCATGGTAACCACACTGAACATGGGGATTGTACCCAGGAGGGTAAGGTTCTGGCACGGGCTTAAGAGCTTTAGGTTCCACCAAAGAACTCTGGACCAACTGTGGCAAAATCTGACTGTACGGCACAGGGACTGGGTGGGAAGGACCATTCCTTCGTTCCAAGTTGCTACGAGGTCTGTTCTGATTCTGACGCTGAGTCTGATAACCTCGACCACGAGTTCGCTGATTTGCAAGGGAAGCGACATAAGATTCCTGATAGGGTGCCCCAGGCACAGTTGTCTGCCCAGCATAACAAGGCATAGAAGATACTGATCCCACAGATTTCACCGATTCATCTCAAGGATACCCAACATCTGGCATGACAACATTGATCATAACTCCCTCTTCATTCTGATAGTCGCAAAGAGATTCAGTTTCACTAGCCTGGCTGCTTGAATCAATCTGGATTTTTCCAATCTTTATAGCATTCTCAATACGCTCTCCAACTCCCACTAATTCGGAGAAGTTCAGCGAAACTCCAAGCAATCTCTCAAAGTACGGGCTTTGCAAGGAATCTACGAACATGCCTGCTAACTCTCGGTCAGGGATCGGTGGTTCCACTCTGGAAGCAAAATCTCTCCATCTCCGAGCATACTTTTTGAAAGGTTCATTGATCCCCATAGACAAAGATTGCAACTCCATGCGAAAGGGAGCTATGTCCATATTGTAATCGTACCGCTTCAGGAAAGCTCTGGCTAAATCCACCCATGATCGAATCTGATCCTTCTCTAACTGCATATACCAACATAGAGATGCCCCAATCAAACTGTCCTGAAAACAGTAAATCATCAACTTGTCGTTTTGCACAAACGAAGTCATCTTTCTGCAGAACATCACCAAATGTAGCCTCGGACAGCTATCTCCTTTATACTTTTCAGACTTCGGCGCTCTGAATTTAGGAGGTAACACTAGGTCAGAAACCAAGCACATATCTGAAGCATTGAGACCGACATCGTTCTGAACTTCCAGGGCTTTGACTTGTTCCTCCAATGCGTGCAACCTCTTAGCTTGTATAAGAGCTAATGGATTATTAGTCCTCACTGTCGGAACTTCTCTTCGGGAGATCAAACCAGCAGGAATAACATTTCTATAATTCGCGGCATCAGAAGAAGAACGATCACTTGGGATGACGAACTGTTGGTGTAGATTTTGGCCTCTAACAGAAGTCAGCACAAGTTGAGCTGCAGTAAGGTTATTCACTTGCGGAGAGCCTTCGTCAGACGTGGAATCATACAAAGGATTGGTCGTCACAGCGAACCCTGACAAGGCATCGGCAATCTGGAAGTCGTTTCCTGACATGACTATCAGCAACTCTCAACTGACGGCACTGCTTGATTCTGCTTGATCCGTTTCGACCCCTTGGTCGTCTTCTAATAATCAACAGTTGCCTCGAACAATCCCCGGATAATCACCTTCTGAAATCAAACAACGGCTGGATAAGAGCTCTTGCCAGCTGGAGAAATGCTATGCAATATGATGCAAAGATGCTTATACAAATGCAATACAATGCAGCAAACACGGGGATCACAGCCCCCACACAAACTGAGTACCGCTGTACTGCTGACGGAGTACGTTCTCTTTAAAAGAGAACGCCAGGATATCTGGTAGTCTGGAAGTCGAGGTTTCGCAAAAAGGAACCCCCCCCCCACTCACGGGTATGGACCTAATTTGCGGCATCCTATGCGGTCGTCAGCGTCACAGACTTTCATGAGGAATGATACGATTCCCAGAAGGAGTGGCATCGTCATCTCATGAAGAGGCCTCACTTAGCTGACTTCCAATTGATCGGTCCCCAGAGTCGACAATCCTCACGTCTGGACTCCCCTATGATCCTCAGGACCTTAGAGAAGCACCTCGGAGAGAACCTCGTTTGAGCGCAGATTTTCGTAGGGAACTGTGCCTGCCCAGCAGACAGGTTCGTCTACTACTTCTCCGCAACTATGTCTAGGTGCATACTCAAAAAAAAGAAGCCCAGGTCCGGCTATCACTCAAAATATCACCCTCCCCAGCACAACGGCAACAGATAAAAGCGATGAAAAGATAAACACCCAAAAGACAAGCAAACAAGCGCTAGGATTGACTCTCTTAGGGGACGTTGGATCCCACATGCATAGGAACTATCGCAGCCCTTAGCAGCCAGGGGACGTTGAGTCCCCAGCAGAGTCGCCAGCTGTCGCTACTGCGAAAATCGGCGCCGGCTGACGGAAGAGTCGCCACCGTGCGTTATTTATCCCAACGGAGGGAAAGGAAACGCTCGAAGTAAACCTCGCAAAAAACGGGAAAAGTTATGGTCGTCACAACCGAAACCTGGATTCGGGAGTCGGTTACGCAAGGGGAAGGTATTAGCACCCCTCACGTCCGTCGTACTCGACGGGATCCACGCTTGCTTGGGATATCTAAAGGATGCAAAAACAATCTATCTACGGCTGCTAAATCTAAACAGAAGGGAATTGACTCGATAGAGCGTCGCACTCTACGCCTACGTATTCTCAAGAGAGAAAGTCAGAGTCAACGTAGTTCGGGACTACGGGGAAATTGGCTCGCCAAGACCTCGCGTCTTGTGCCTAAGTACTTCCACATGGCATGGAAGATCAGAGCTTACGTAGTTCAGGCTAACTACGGTTAAACGGGGTGTTCTCACACAGCAGTGAGAAATCAAACTGGTTTTAAAGGTACGGGAACCTATGGAAAAAACTACGGTCTGGTCTCAAATGCATTCGGGCAAGAGAAAAGGATAATGTCAGTCGTCAGCGGGAAAGTCTCGATCGCACAGCAGCGAGAGAACACAAGGTTAGCTGTTAGTGTGCTCGCTAGGATATCGCATCTTATGCCTACATATTCTCGTCTGGTACGAGAAATCAGAGCAGCTGTAGTTCGGCTACTTTCGGGACCACAGCTCAAATCTCGTTTTATTAATATTCTGAAAAATGATTACAATGATTGAATACTGAAAAATAAACTCCTAGGAAATACTATCCTATCCTATCCTGGAAAAAATCGAATGGAAAATAGTCCCCTAACAAGTGGACTTCTAAACTATCCCTAAAATTGTAAAATAATCTCTATGAAAAAATTATATCCTAAGAGAAAATTACAAGAATTTGCAATGAGAAGAATATAGCCTAAAGTCCTATACAAAATGTTGACTAAAGTATTCTAGAAGAAAATAAACTATAAATTTCCTAAATGAAAAATATGAGCTAATATTTTTATCCTTCTTTTTTCTCAAATATTTTCTCTCAATATTTCTCTTCTCTATTCTTTGATTCTTTTCTTTTATTTTTCTCCCAAATGTTCTTTTTCAATATTTCTTTTCTTCTCTTTTCAAATATTCTTTTCTTCTTTTTTTCCATATTCTTTTCTCTTTCTTTTTCTATTTCTTTTTCTCTTTTCAATATATTTCTTTTTCTCTTTTCAATATATTTCTTTTTCTCTTTTCAATATTATTTTTTTTCATAAAGAAAGTCACTAAAATGAAAATGGAAAATTACAATGGGAGGGGGGTACAACAGTTACAAGGGGTATACAAGCAGTAAAACACATTGGGCCCAGCCCAGAAAAAATAGCAAACAGAAAAAAAACTGGGGAGGGGGAGAGAAGGAAAAGAATTGGGGGTGGCGAATGGCAAACAGGCGTTGGGCCTGGCCCATTGCCAAAGACACACAGCAGGGGGGGGGGGAAGTAGGAAATGGGAGTGCAGTAAGGAACTTCGTTGGGCCCAAGGCCCAATATGCCAAAAAAACCAACAGATGGTGACAACCAAAAAACGGATTAGGCCCTCTGGCCCACCCACTTGGACCACTCCTCCTTCATCTCTTTCCTTTCTCTCATTCTGAAACCCTAATGCTTCTCCTTCTTCGTTCACTGTTCACCAAGACCTAGCAGCGCCGTTCTCCTCAATCAGACCCTCTCTCAGTCCAAATCTCTCTCCCCTAACACTCTCAGCTCTCTCAATCTCTCTCTCAGACTCTCTTGCTCACAAACCATTCGATCCATTGTAATCCTTAACAAGAAATAAGAAAATACGGTGAAAACAATGAGTGGAGACGACGATCCATGGAGTTGTTGTGGATTTCTCATCCACATTCGATGAAGATCTCAGACAGTTGATGGACGTTCTTGAGGCTTTTCTGGAGATTTGATTGAAGGTGCGAGATCGTGCGAAGACGGTTGAAGATCTGCACATCTGATGATTCCTTGATGGGAGCGAATTCATGTATACATCCGAAGAAGAATGAATGTTGATGAACGCAACTCCAGACGACGATGACCGTTCGCGATGAATCTGGACCGTGAATGATGAAGATCGACCGTGAATGAAACTCTTGCAGTGGTTCTTGATCTGGAGATATATTCTTGAGGATGAACAAAGTTGCAGTCTGTTGAAGCGTCTGGAACCGGCACGAAGAACACTTGAACTTCGTTGACGATCTGGAGAATACACAAGATAACGATCTCGATGGGCGTAACTTCTCTGGAAAACTCTGATGAAGACAGTTGAATCTTGAACGAACTCGAGTTCTTGAAGATCGCTGGAAAAACCATGACGGTTGTTGGTGAAGATTGGTTCTGATGATGATCGGAGAAGGAAGATGAAGACGAAGATTGATGATGTTGAAGGTTGAGGAAGAAATCTGGAAAGCGGTTAGAAGTTGATGAAGAGTGTTGAATCCAGAAAAAAGAAGGATGAACTCGGTGGCGATGAGATGAACACCGATGATGATGATGATGATGATCGGAGATGATGATGATGTTGATCAGAAACTGGAAAAACGTTGTTGATGATTGGTTGAAGATTGGTTATTGATCAGAAACTGGAAAAGAAATGATGAATATTGGTTTTCCGGCGAGCTTGTTGTGGTGGCCGGAGTAAGTTAAGTGACCGGAAGTGGTTTGTTGCGGTGGCCGGAAGGTGTTAGGGGCGGTGGTTGCATGGCCGCCGGCCATGCAACCGGTGAAGGCTCAGGGGAGGACGCGTGTCTTGGTGGGTGCTGAGGGAGTTACTGCATGAGGCACACGTGTGTTACGTTGGTCCTGAGTGGGACGCGTGTGAGGTAGTCTGAGAAAGTGGAATTATGCGTGGCTAACTCTGGATCAAACACGTGTTGAAGACTTATATATGACCTGTGCATGCACAAACTCTTACTTGGGCTTTGACTGAAGATTAATGGATAATAAGCCCAACGTGACTAATGCTGACTAAAACAGATGATCAACACGAAAACGATGGATTAAGGGAAATGAAAAATGATTAATGGAAATAAAAATGGATTAAAATGAATTAAACAAAATGATTAATGGACTAAACGAAAATGGGTTAAATGGATTAATGATGATTAGATGCAAATGACAATTAAAATCCTAATAATGTTCTAGTTACAATTAAATGGACCACTAATACAAATTTAATAGTCAGACCTAATTAGTCTAATATCCAAAACTGATTAATATCCACTAATACTTAATATTCTAAAAAGATAATATCTAATATACTCTAAAAAGATAACAGAGACTATTAAAACTATTTATCTCTATTTACTGTCTATTAACACCCTAAACTATTAAACCTATTTATCCTAAAAAGATTAAGACTATTAAAAATATATTTTCCTATTAATAACATCTATAATATCTATATCTAAAAACTATTAGATTCTATTAAAGTCCTATTAATAAAATCTACAATATTTGTATCTAAAAACTATATTAAAACCTATTCAATTAATATTCTAAAAGAAAAGTCTATTAACTTCTGCAAAATGCTAATAAAATCCAGAAAATTCACAATAATTCCCGAAGGAACAAAAATAGCACAGAACGACAGATAGGACCACGAGAGCGCACCGGAGTAACCGGTAAAAATCAATAGACACCGAAATATCCCTAAAAACAACAGCGCGAGCTGAAAACATCGGGAATAGCACGACTTCCCAAAAATACGATTCTACCCATCTAAACTGATTAAAAAACACCTGAGACGCGAGACGAGGGCTGTGATCCCGATAAAATCAAAACAACTGAAAAATGCACTGTATGCGATATGCGGATGCGAATGCGGCCATGTAAGCGTGTCCTTAAGATGCGTTTATTCCCCTTGAGACCTTGACCACAGTCAAGAAGTCTCTAACCTCCCTTTTGAGGGGAACTACAGTTACTCTGATTCCATTCCCGTAAGGATATGTAGGCACAAGATGCGATGTCTTGCCGAGTAAACTTAGAATTAACCCCTAGGTCTTTTTTTATTTTCAATCCTTTGTATATACCCTAAAGCAAAATAATTAATGAAATAAATAAAAAAAAATAAACAAAAGGTTCCCGTAGAGTACTACGGAAGTTTAGGGTGCTAATACCTTCCCTAAATTTAACCAACCCCCGAACCTTAGATCTCTCCCTTTTAGGTTTTTCCTTTCTTTAACCTTTCCTTCGGATAAATCAAAGACCGGTTGTAAATGAATTAAGATTCAAGTTAATCAATAGCTTGACATCCAAATTTCACCGCAACAGGGAGAATGTCAGGAATCATCCTGAGCAATCAATTCTGCAGCGGAACACCTGCAAAACAAGAACGGTAACAACCTAGATCATGTTTATTATGCATATGCTTCGGCAATGGCGCAATGCTCCACACGGTGGAAATGCTATGCGTTTATGATAAATGCTATGCAATCATGCAATATGATGCGATCCCATCAGCAAAATAAATGCCGAGGGGGAATTCTCCTGTCAAGGAGGAAGAACTACTCAGATAGAGGAATCATCCTGCTGAGGAGAACAAGGTCACGCCAATCTCAATTGGACTCTGCAGGGGGCACAACTTCAGTTGACTGCTGCAGGGGAATGAAGCTTTACGAGAACCTGGACCTGATGAGGGAAGACGATGTCGATCGCGGGAATAAGCTGCATGGCCTTCATGGATACTTCTCTGGAGATAACGACTCTGTGGGGAAACAACTTCGGCTGTTCAACCTTCCACTGGGGGGAAAACCAATCATGGCTTGAGCAGCTTCCAAGGATTCGGCTCTCTTGGGGATCTGCAAACTCGGCTGAGGAAGGAGAAATCATTCTGCTTTGCTGGAGAGAGTACGACTCTGCGGGGGAATCTCAATTCCGCTGGGGAAGAAGGAATCATCCGACTTCGGGGGAGAGTACGACTCTGGTGGGGAATTTCAATTCCGTTGGAGACTTCAGTCTGGCACCATCAGTTGCTGCATACTTCGGCGTACGAATAGTTTCCCACGAAACCTGCACTTGTGACCCGGTGCTGGGGGAATGAATTCATGCTTCGGCGCCTGACTCAGCTGGGGGGATGCCGCTCTTTCAGGATGCATCAGCTTGGGGAGAGAATCTTCTCTGCCTGGGGAGACATATCAATGATCATTATCTCGCGTTCAGACTCTACGGGGAGAGGCTACTGAGCTCTGCTGGAGAAGGAGGAATTATCCTACTTCGGGATGCGCACGACGCTCTGTCTGGAATATGCTACACCTGTAACAACACAAACAAACAGACAAGATACCATTCTCAAAGGGGCCTATCAAGGTTATTATCTCGTGACAATATTCAAGTAATTCATTGTTTCAACAATCAGTGGCCTAGGCCAGTAAGTTTATGTATGCGCATTTTATCAAAAACGTCGATGTCATCTGCTATGTGGATCCTGCAATAACAAGGGTTAAGCTTAAAACAAGGATATGCAGGTTAGCACAAACCTCATTGCCATTTTATTGTTTTTCAAAACAAATATAAAACAGGAATAACAGAGATCACAATATTTGAATACGAAGAAAACGCCTTTCGATTTATTGATAAAATGCATGTACATAATTAAACAAGGCCCTGACAATAAAACCATTATGCCCTGGGTAGGACATAGGGTTGTACAATGATTGGAAAAAGTAAATCATTACTCTTCACTTGTCATCTGGATGATATCCTGGACGGACCAGTTGTTGAGGCTCTCGCCTGGCTTGCTTGGCTGGATCCAAGAGTCTAAGTCGCTGTCGCTATCTCCGCTGTCTTCAGACACCGCGTTGATGCTTTCAAATATCACCCCGCCGCTGGTAAACTGGATCGGCCCTTTACCTCACGACGCACTGCTAGAAGAGGAGGCTTCAGCTCCAGGAGAATATCCCAACCCAAACTTGTCTTGCTTGTTAGGTATCTCCAAAATTCGCCCCCAGCCTGGGGTAGATCTGACTTGAACAACAGCCCGGGCTTCCTTGAAGGAAGAGAGAGTCATCTCTGGCTTCTCAGTGACTACAGGAGCTACATCCTTGACTTTAACAGCTTCGAACGCTTGGCATAGGGTTTCGTGGATTTCCCCATCCATCTCAACATACTTGAAGGACGACAAATGGCTCACCATTATGTCTTCCTCGCCACAAACAGTCACGATGCTACCTCCGGTAGCATACTTGAGTTTCTGGTGCAACGTGGAGATCACGGCACCCGCAGAATGGATTCATGGCCGGCCCAAGAGACAGCTGTAGGCAGGCATGATGTCCATAATGTAAAAGACCGCATCAAATGTTTCCGGCCCAACTTGGATTGGCAACGTCACCTCCCCGAACACATGGCGTTTGGTTCCATCGAATGCTTTCACAACCAGATCACTGGGTGTGCAAATCACTCCGCGAGTATCTAACTTCATCAATGCTTTCTTCGGAAGAACATTGAGCGACGACCCAGTGTCTACCAATACGTGAGACATGATTGTTCCCCTACACTCTATCGAGATGTGCAGGGCGCTATTGTGATTCCTTCCCTTCGGCGTCAGCTCTAGGTCAATGAACCCTAACCCATTTCCAGCATTCACGTGGGCTACGACCTCTTCCAACTGGTTTACCGATATTTCCTGCGGCACGTATGCGGTGTTCAACACCTTCAGTAGCGCGTTGCGGTGCGCCTCAGAACACAGCAATAGGTTCAGGATGGAAATCTTCGAGGGTGTTTGATGGAGATGATCCACGATCTTGTAGTCACTCTTTTTAATCAACCTCATAAATTCCTCGACGTCTTTAACAAGTAAGTCTTTTTCTACCCCACGAGGGATCTCTTCAACGACTTTACTCTTCCCTTTATCAGCTGCGTCAGCTCTATCCGCTTTGTCTGCCACGACCTCAGGTGGTGCAAATACTCTCCCGCTGCGAGTGATCCTGCTGATTCCCGCAAGGTTATCTACAGACGACCCAAACGGTTCTAGCTCCAACTTTTGTCCGTTGTAGTAGACCTCTGCCCCATAGTGCCACGGGACAGCATTAGTGCTTTCGAACGGTATTGGCCCAGCTTTGGTGATGGTAATCGTGGGCGGTCTGGGTGCAGAAATAGTTATCGTCTGGCGAGGGATGGTGATGGTGGCAACCTCATCATCTTGCTTCAGCATTACCTCCCCCGATCCGCTTTCGGCCCTTCGGCTAAATCGCAGGATTCCTTCGGTCATCAGACTTTGAATCCCCTCTATCAACTGTTCACATCCATCAGGACTTGTCGCACAGCCCATACACAGCTCTCCACAACCTGGAAAGAAACCTCTTTTCATCAGCTTAGCCTTAACGAAGCTAAGCGGTGTCTTCAGATCTCTGACGTCAGTCAACAAATCCAAACTCTCGTCTTCAATAATGGCGTTTACCCCACATCCCTAATGATTCGGCATAGGGTTCTTCGTGACGTTTGGCACATTATCTGAGAAGTTGATGATCTTGGCGTCCACCATGTCCTGCAACTTATGCTTTAAGGCCTTGCAGTTCTCTATCGTGTGGCCTGGTGCCCATGAGTGAAACTCACAAGTTGCATTCGCGTCGTAACCTGGCGAAGGTGCCCCTGTCAAGGGAGCCAGGGTTCTCTTCTGGATCAACTGTAGCTGAAGCAGAGTCTGTAACAGTTGTGCGTACGACATGGGCGGAGTCTCGAGGTGACGGCTTGACAGAGGTGCCCTGTTCTGATACTTTCTATACCCTTGTTGATTCGGATGCTGCTGCTGCTGCTGTGGCTGTTGAACTGCCGGGATAGTTATGCTAGCCACCTGTTGGTGAGGGCCTTTACCCTTCCTTCGAGCGTTGGTCACGGCGCTCATTTCTCCTTCCCGTCTTTTGCCACTATAAGGTTTCTTTCCACCTCCTCCAGCTGAGGATGAATCACCTTGAATTTTACCCAGTTTAATCCCATTTTCAATGTGCTCACCCGTGATAATGAGATCTGAGAAGGTTCCAGACATACTGCTGACCAATTTCTCATAATAAACCCCTGGGAGGGTGGCTACAAACATTTGCACAAGCTCACGTTCAACCATCGGCGGTTGAACCCTGGCTGCCAACTCACGCCACCGCTGGGCGTATTCCTTGAACCCTTCGTTGTTCCTTTGCGACAGATTCTGCAGTTGGACTCGGTTCGGGGCCAAGTCACTGTTGTATTGGTAGTGGTGCAAGGGGAAGGTATTAGCATCCCTCACGTCCGTCGTACTCGACGGGATCCACGCTTGTTGTGTTTATTGGACGAGTTGGTTTATCTATCTACCTATCAAGGCTGGCTTAAAAAGAAAATGACTCGGCAAAGCGTCGCACTTTATGCCTACGTATTCTCATCAGAGAATGAGAAATCAGAGTCAACGTAGTTCGACCTACGACGGGTTACGGGGAAGGTGGCTCGCCAATACATCAGTATTGTGCCTACGTACTCTCAATAGATATGAGAGATCAGAGCTTACGTAGTTCGGGATAATACGGCTTACGGGATTTCAGATTCATCTGTTTTATCGAGTAGGGTTAAACAGCAGTTCCAGCAGTTAGGGACAAAGCCTGTTTGCGGTGGCGCTGAAGTTTAACGACACTCTTTTCTTCAGAAAAGCTTTCCTTTGAATTATGGGCCCACGGGGAAAAAAGGTTTGAAGTTTGTTTTCTGTCTTTTACGAAAGAACTGTTTTTTTTATGTTTGTTTGCAACTAGTATCGCACTAGAGACTATGACCTGAGAGTGAATGCGTCGCATGTCACCCAAGGGGTACCATACTAAACATCCAGACTGTTGGAAAGAAACTCTCCAACAATCCTTTCTCAGATAGCTTAAGGCTCGTAACGTACGAAAGAAATCATTCATGATTACTGTATCTTAAGCTGTTTTGAGATAAGAAGAGAGAGGCTCAACTAAGGGGAGACTATCAAGTCCTAATGTTGTCATGCCAAGAATTCATCCTATAGTTGAGGTTTGAAACAGGGAACTCCTAGAAGTTATCATGCATAGGTTTCAACCTAAAGTTCTATCATCACTTCCTTATCAATGGAAGTGAGATTCCTAGGGGATCATGTCAATGGTAAACAGAAACAGATAAAGCATCAGTTTAAACAGTAAACAGTAAACAACTGTAAAGTGCATGCAATGCAAGTGAGGGAGGAAATGTGTGTGGGGCAGCAGCCTCCACAAGCTCATCTCAACCTCAAGCCAGATATGAATAACTGCAATCATACAGAAGAAATAAAATAAAATGCTATCAAGCAAAATATAACTGCAATCATACAGAGGAATAAAATAAAATGCTATCAAGCAAAATATAACTGCAATTATACAGAGGAAATAAAATAAAATGCTGTCAAGCAAAACAAACCACATGGGCAAGGGAGCTGGGCTCTACCGAACACCCGCAAGCAAAGCCATACAGTAAAAATACAAGCAGAGGGAGCAACTCAACCTCTAGTGCAATCATGCTCCTAGATTAAAGTCAGTCTAGATATGAACTTATTCTAATGCATCAAGCAAGTCAAACAAGGCACATTAGCACAGAAAAGAAAACAGACAGGAAAGAAAGCAGATCAACCCCTCTTTCAATTCCAAGCTTCAGCTCTTCTAACAGCAATCCATTCTTCAGACTTCAATCACCCTTCAAGGCTATCAGCTTCCATGACAAGTATCAACTTGCTTCTCCAAGGTTTCAATCCATCAACATAACTATCAACTTATTCTCTCTTCTTCAAGCTTCAGCTCCTCAATCAATTCCACCCTCAGGCTTCACTCCTAACTGCAAGTATCAAATTGATTCCTTCAGGCTCTCAATGCATCAGTGCAAATGTCAACTTATCCTTTATTCCTCAAGCCTCAGCTCTACACTCAATCTCAATTGAATCTTCTTCACAAGCATTAACTTGTTCTCTCAAGCTTCAGCTCTCTTTGCTTTACCAGTATCAACTTGGTCTTCTTCTCCTACAAGCTTCAGCTTCTCAGAGTAGTCTTCAATCACCTGGAAGTGTCAACTTCATCCTTCAATTCTTTTTCAAGCTTCAGCTCTTCATTCAATCTCCATTGGGTCTTCAAGTATCAACTTGTTCTTCTTTGCTCTTCAAGCTTCAGCTGCAATGGCAATGCTCAAGGAATCATCCTCTTCCACACTCTTCAATGAAGTTCTCATCTTCAAACTCAAGTCCAACATCTTTCAAGATACTCAAACCAAGAGACAATTGATTGAACAGAATGAGTGGAAATGGTAAACAGCTTACTGACAACCAAAGGAAGCCTGTAAGGGTTCATCATTATGAGAGACTGGTTCCCTCAAAGTTCTACTTCCCAGATAAAGCCACTCATCCCTCCAAAGGAGAGATGTGATTATCTTAGAAGGACTTTTAGTCATTGGGAAGAATGGGAGCACAAGATGCTTTCCATATTTGTGAAAGAAGTCATTCTAATTATAAGGCTCTCCCTATGGCTCCTACCTCCTAAATCTTCATCAGACACCTTCAGGCACAAGCAACTCCAAGCTCCAAGCAACTTCAAGCATCCTCACCTTGTCTTCAACTTGTCTTCAATCTCAACCAAAGGCAAATAGAGCAAAAACCTAATCTAAGGGAACTAAAGAAGTTAATCTAGTTGAATTAGTGCCCTAGAATCATCTAAAACTAGCACCTAAACTAAAATCAATCAAAAATAGGAAACTATCCTATAAATTTCTACAAAAATTCCTAAGGGATCCTAATTCAATTAAGAATGCCTCATACAAAAACTAGGGACTAAGTCATCTATTAAGTCCTAAAATTAAATCCTAAATCCAAAGGTATCAACCATGAACCCTAAAAATGGAGCTTCTAAAGGTTTCAACCTAAACTACCACCTATGTTCATCACAAAAATGTGAGAAAATTCTATGGGGAGCATGAATGTCTAAACTAATCACACACAAAAATATTAGCTCAAGAATCATCATCACATGATCACACAAAATTCCACAAAATTAAGCATCACACTTAGCCATTTTAATGTCAATTAAAATGTGAAATTCCCATAAAATCAGAAAATGCATGAAATGAAAATATTTTTTCTCTAAATAATACTAGACTCAATCATGAGAATAATGCAAAAAGAATGGGATTAATTGGATCATTTTTCAATTTATTATGATTTTTTCAATAACCATGAATAAAATGAAAAAATTAAAGAAAATCCAAGTAAAATAGACAAATGCACGGTGCAAGTAGTAACCAGAATCAGTTCAATATGACAATTGGGCCATCAGGGGGTGTGGATAGCAATCTTTTCACTAAGCCCAACATCAGCACTAAATGAAACGATGTGTTTCATTAACTCAGATCCTTCACAACTTAAAATTAAAATGTGGCCGCTGGATCACTCTTCTAGTCAAAGGTCTCACCACATCCAATGGCTCTAGAGTCATCTTCTACCTTTTGAACCTCTGAACTTCGCGCGCAGCTCCGGCCACCACCGGTGGTGCTCCGGTCATTGTCCCCAACCCTAACTCTCTCTAGGATCCTCCATTGCAAATGGTCTATACATGAATCTTGTCCCAAATTTCCTCACGAATTCATTCGTGCCCTTAATTCTCTCTGAAACCACAAGATTCACAAGAACCAATCCTCAACCGAAAATGGTAACACACCTATTTTGTCTCTAATTCTCAAATTAATGGTCTGAAATCAATCCTACACCGTTCTACAATGCATCTAACACCCTAATTCATCTTGATTCTACCTAATTCATGCTGGAGGAAGAAAGTTACTAACCTGAAAATTCTTGATGAACAGATGCACTAAACCTTCAAATCAAGCTCTCCAACCTTCCAGACACGATCAATGGATCATTTCCTTGCTTCTGTATGCAATAGAACTGGTTGGAAACTCCTGAAACTTGAAACCCGATGGTGAGTTGCAGGTGGAAAAATCTGAGTCCAAGAACACCAATCAGCCACGAATTCCTCTTGATTATGATCTGGACTCAATCCCTAGCATCCATGGAAGAAGTTGCAATCAAGAAAATGGATGGAAAGTGAAGAAATTGGTGAAACCGAATTCAGTTGCAAGCTATGAAATCTCAATCTCAATCTATGCTCTCTCCTTCAATCATCACCAACCTTTGCATTGGGTCACCTCTACTCAATATATAGATGATGTATGGATGATCTAGAACCCTCTAGATCCTTCTAATGAGAGTTTCAATCTCTCATGTCATGAGATTTTCAACCATATGCCATGATATGCATAGTTCTGTTTGCAGCTTGAAACCAATCCCATTCTCTTCCAATTTCTCCCCTAGTGACATTTTGAAAGTGTTTAGCTTGCAAAGGGCCTTGGTTATGCCTTGATTCTAGGTTTTGCAAATGTTACTTAAGATGTAAGTAACTACTTTTCAAAGCAAGTCCACAAATTAGACCTCAACTCAAAAATGTGGCTAAACCAATGTTCTTAAAATGTTTTCTAGAGTCAAAATGATATATTACATGCCATGGTTTGGATGTGCAGATTGAAAATATCAATTTCCAACTTTGATTCATTTAACTTATACCCTTATTTTAGGTCATTTTTGCAACTTTGAGCTACAAGCATTTCCAACATCTCATGACCTTTTTAATAGCCTTAAAACATCATTTTGAACAAGTTTGCTGTTGAACATTTTTCCATTTGAAGCTTGGAAATAGGAGTTATGGCCTGATGGTTGAAATGACCTGTAATCTCCAAATGACCAAAATGCCCTTGACTTGTCAAAGCCATAACTTGAGTTCTACAAATCCTATCAAGGAATTCTAGTACTCTCTAGAAATCTAAGAGGATAAGGAAAAACATTCATGTTGACCAAAAGTTCATAGGAATCATCCTTCTTGGGAAAAAGTTTGATGCAAGTTGGGTAACTTTCAAGCCCCCAAATTCACATACCTCAGATGACCTGTAACTTGTCAAAGTCATAACTTGAGTTCTACAAATCCTATCAAGGACTTATAGCACTAAAATTAAAGCTAAGATCAAGCTCTACAACATTCATTTTGGGGGAAAGATGAGATGACAATCACATCTTGAGCTAAACTGCCTTGAGGATAGGGGTCAAACTAGGGGATTTTACACTGTCAAGCCTTAGAAACCATAGCTTGAAACTTCTCAAACTCTTCAATCATGATGATTTAACCTTGGAATCATCCTTATAGCATCTCAATGCATCAATCCATGATCACATGGCTCTTGGATTGGGTCTCAACCTTCTCCAAATCATCAGTTGACCTAGGGTTGACCTAGTCAAACCCTAACTGCACCACTCATGGCTGAGTCTTCTTAATCTTGCACAATGACCTATCTAGGCCTCATGATGGCTTTCAAGATATCTCATAAGCTCTCTCAAGGCTTCAAGTCCACATTCCTGGCTTCAGAATCATCTGAGGACTTCCCCCAACTCTCAAGTTAGGAGGCACACACTCTTGGTTTCAACCACTTTCTCTGAGGATCTTCTAACTTCTCTGACAAAGATATCAACCCTTGAACACTTGAATAACCTTCTTAGCTATCTTCAAACTCTTGTATAGCTCTTAATTGGTAATCATACCTCTTGATCTCCTGCATACATGTCAATGAAATGCAAATGATAATGCTAATGTGAATGAAATGAAACATAAGCTAGGTAAAGAAAAGTTGGGCAAATTTTGGGGTGCAACATCTACACTCAATGGATATGTGCAGTGCCAAGGTGTGATTCCTTCCTTTTGGTGTTAAGTCAAGATCAGTGAACCCTAGTCCATTTCCAGCGTTAACATGCGCGACCACTCCTTCTAGCTGATTAACTGAAATCTCTTATGGCACGTAGGTTGTGTTCAAAATTCTTAGAAGCGCATTTCGATGTGCCTCGAAGCACAACAACAAAGACTGGATTGAAATCTTGAAGGGTGTCTGCTGTAAGTGATCTATGATTTTGTAGTCACTCTTTCTGATCAAGCGCATGAATTCTTCTGCGTCCTTCACCAGAGCTTATTTCTCTCCCTGTCGTGGATCCTCTTCAATCACCACTATTTCCTTCCCCTTGTTAGTTCTTCCAGCACTAACCTCTGGAGGCGCGAACACTCTTCCACTTCTCGTCACCCCACTATTTCCGACCAGATTGTCGACCGACTCACAAGGAGAACTCTTCAATTCTTGCTTCTTCCTATTACATAACACCTCTGCCCTATAATTCCAAGGGATCGCTTTAGTGCTCTCGTAAGGCATCAGTCCTGCCTTTGTAATCACAATTGTCGGCGGTCTCGGTGGTGTAGAAATGTTGATAGTCTTATACGGGATAGAGATCGTGGACACTTCATCCTTCTTTTCATAAGTCTTCGTCTCGTCATCCTCCTTACTGATTCTGTCAAATTGTAAAAACCCCTCATCCATCATATTCTGAATACAACTCCTCAAACGCGAACATCCTTCTGGATTAACCAAACAACCTTCACAGTCGCTCTCACAGCCCGGGAACACCCCACCAGCTTACAACTTACTTTTTACAAAACTCAGTGGAGTTTTCAAATCTTCAACACTAGATACCAAGTTCAGATTGTCTTCGATAACAACATTCACTCCAGCAGCTCCATGGTTCGGCATGGGATTTTGGATGACGTTGGGTACATCATGAGTGAAGTTAATGGCCTTATTATCAATAAGGTCTTAAACCTTGTGCTTAAAGGCTTTGCAGTTATCAATATTGTGGCTGGGTGCCCCTGAATGAAAATCACATCGAGCATTGGCGTCATATCCCGGAGGAGGTGCACCGGTCAATAGTGCCAATGTTCTCTTCTGGATGAGTTGTAATTGAAGTAAGTGTTGCAACAGTTGAGAATAAGGTATTGGAGGCGCATCAAAGTTCCTATTCATCATTTTCCCACGGTCTTGAAACCGCCGATGGGCGTAGTTCTATTGCTGCTATTGTTGTTGCTGACGTGGTTGTTGTTGTTGTTGGGGCTGCACTGTCGGGATGGCAATACTAGCCACTTGTGGTTGTTGATAATACGGTTGTTATTGACGTTGATTCTGATTCCGATTCTTAAAACCTGACACTTCATTTGTCTCATTTTCACATTTCCTGTTACCGAAGACTTTCTTCCCACGTCCAGACGAGGTCCCTTCTCCACTTTGTATCTTTCCCAGTTTTATCCTGTTCTCTACTCTTTCCTCAGTTATAATCAGATCCGAAAAAGTCCCTGACATATTTCCGATTAATTTCTCATAATATATTCCTGGCAAGGTCGCCACAAACATGTCGATCAATTCCTGCTCCACCATTGGAGGTTGAACTCTAGCCGCTAGTTCACGCCACCTCAGGGTATACTCTTTGAAACACTCGTTGTTCCTTTGTGATAAATTTTGCAACTGCACTCTGTTTGGTGCCAAGTCGCTATTGTATTGGTAGTGCCTTACGAAGGCCTCTGCTAGATCCCTCCAACTTTTGACTTGAGCTGGCTCTAACCCCATGTACCACTCCAATGAAGGACTAGACAAGTTGTCCTGAAAGAAGTGCATAAGCAACTTCTCGTCATCTGAATATGCCGACATCCTCCTATAGTAGGACCAAAGGTGTACCCTGGGACAAGTCGTCCCTTTATACTTGTCGAATTCCGGCACCTTAAACTTCAGAGGAATTCTAAGTCCCGGAATCAGTCCCAGATTGGACATGTCGAGACCCATAGCATTTTTGTTTTCAAGGCTCCTCATTTTTTCTTCTATTGCCTTGAACCTTCTATCAGAGTCAGATTGTAATCCTGCTCTAAGGTCTCCCATGGAGAAGACATCATCTTGTTCGTTGTGTTCCCACTAGGGACCATTGTTACCCTGCACAACGCTTATTGGAACTCGGATAGGAATTCCAGTCTGGTTTCCTCCGCCCGGAGGGATAACCATTGTTGGGATGACATTTGCTTGTGGCGTGCTGTTGTCTGCTGGAGGAGGTACAACAGCAGTTCCACCATGTAAAACCCCATTTCCATCAACCCTTGATACCAAAGGCTGGACCAGCGTCCTTAACTATTCTTGGCTGTTGGCGACCCCCTGCATCATTTCCATGAATTGTGCCATCCTATCACGGAATTCCTGGAGCTCGAGCTGAATTTGATCCATAATTCTTTATTTTGTTTCCTCGTGTAGAATAACGGTGAATCGGCTGGCCTTCAATCCTGAAACAAACTCTGGAGAACCACAGGAAGAGGTAAGGTTAACAGAAACACCTACAATGCAAATAAAGAATGATGCAAAATGCAGAATGCAGACATGTAAATGCGTTTCAGGGACACTCTCCCCTTGATTCTAGTTCCACAGTCATGGTAAGAGAATGAAGAACCACAGAGGTAGCCAGAAAAACATCTCATAAATAAAATGAACCATAGAGTATCATCATACATCACCAAAGGAATACAAAAAGAGTCATCATGACCTCATCCAACAACCCTGGTGATGGTCAGAATACAAATAACAATAAAATAAGAGAAAAAACGTCAGAAGCGGTGTCGAGTCCGGAACTCTTGTAGCAACTCCTTTGTGTCCGGATGATCGGGCCTGTCAATCAATCCCTGAATGAGTGAGTCCCTCTTCTTGATAGTATCTTGCAGACTCTGAACATGGTCTTCCCAAGCATCCTCTTCAAAAGCATCTTCTAACCTGGGCTTCTTCAGGTCGATCCTCAATTTGTATTCCTCCAACGTTGCAAGAGCTTCGTTGAGTTTTCGTTCGGTCTCGAATAGATGCATTGCATTACCTGGACTATTCTTGATTCTGACTCGAAGATGATTTTTCAAACTCTTAACCTGCAGACGGAGTCCATCCTCTCTTTCTTTGTTGTTGGTTAAAAGAGCATTCCATTGGGCTTCAAACTTGGATATGCTCAGATGAGCTTTATCCAACTCCTTCTTTTTGCTTGAGAGGACATCACTGATGCTTTTCAAAGCTTTACCTATTCGTTCTCAGGTGCTGATCTCCTTTGTCAATTCTGTACCCATCTTGTTAATCAACTCTGTTTGCTTCTTGGATGACTGGATGGCTTGACTCCTCTCGATCCTAAGCTGGACAATTTCCTTCTCTAACTCCTCATTAGCCCTACGCAATTCTTCCTTCTCGGCCCATAGTCGATTGTATTTTTGCACCTCGACTGTCGTAGGCTCTACAACTATTGTAGGATACAAAGGTTCTCTTACTGGAAAGGGGAGCAATAGTCTCTCGACTCTCTCCTGAATGCATTCCACGTAAGGTTTGTAGGCCCTAGAATTGCTCTTGCCCAAGGAGGATTTTCCTTCACGACGAACTTTACTCCAAGCCTTCTCTACTCTGATCAGAGTCTCATTGTCGATTAAACCAGTGAAGTACAAGGATTTCTGTATTTTTTCCTTCGTTGGAGGTTCTTTAAGAGCGTACCCAAACTGCCTGACAGCGAGAGCAGGGTTGTAGTTAATGCCTCATTTCCTCCCAATCAAGGGAACATTGGGGAAATTACCACAATTGTAAATAAAATTCACGCCCAAGAGATCTCTATCGAACCACACAATGTCCTCAGAGGTTAAACCCATCAACCTTTCTGACCAATCAGTAGTGGTTGAGGTGCCAACAAAAGGACCTGACTTAGGTAGGTGCGAAACAAACCACCTGTATAAGAGAGGCGCACAACAGAGAACACTTTTTCCTCTCCTGTTCTCATTCTTATAATGGATAGAATGATACACGTCTCCAAGGAGTGGTAGTACGGGGTTCTTGGAGACGATGATATGGAAAGCGTCCAAGTCAACAAAATCTGGAACATTCGGGAACAATATTATGCCATAGACACAAAGAGCTAAGATGGCATTGAAAACAACCCAGCATCCTTCTTTCGCAAAGTGTTGGGCTATTTCCACTAAGAAAGGCAATGTGAAACCGGGCATTCCATTCCTCCAAATCATTTTCCCTTTCAACTCTGAGGCTTCCAAATGGAGAGAGTTTGCAAGCTTCGTCAGGTCAGGCTCTGTCTCAGAGTGGTAGAAGGGAATCTTGTCCAAGACTGGGATCCCTAGCAGCATGGAAAATTCTTCCAAGGTAGGCATCAATACATACCCAGGAAAGGTGAAGCATCTCAGTTGAGGATCATAGAATTGAAGCAAAGTATGAAGACCCTCTACTTCAAACATTGAAGCTTTGCACACATAGCTCAAAAGTCTTCCATATTCCTTCTTGAAGTCTCCCATTACTCTGTGATCAGCCATGGAGATTAACTTAAGCAGGGATCCTATCTCTGGAGCCGGGAACTTGTACACGACTGTTTTCTTCAGGCAAGCTTCCATGTTGGCAGTGGATTGGGATGACTAGAATCAAGGAGAAAGTACACACCTGAAACACAGATACATGTTAATGTCAAAATGCAAATGAGTATGCAAATACAACAAAGGGTCAAGTTGTTGTGCTGTTGACAGAGATAGACCAGTGCTTCGCTTTGGCGAGAAAACCATATAGCACTAGTACAAGGGTCCCACTGTAACTGTTCACACTGATACGGCAAACGGGTAGGATGAAGGTCAAGGTTTCCTGCAAAACCCTCCCACTCACAGGTATGACCTTATCTCCAATAAGGTCTGGCATCCTATGCGGTTGTCAGCGTCACAGACTTTCGAGAAACAATGATACGTTTACCATTTCTGGTTTAGCATCATTGTCTCACGAAGCGGCCTCACTTAGCTGACTCCCAAATGAACAGTCTCCAGAGTCGACAGCTTTCAGATCCAACACCTCCGTCCTAACCAGTAGGATGAGACGTCTTCAAAAAAACCTCATCTGAACGCGAATTTCATGAGGACTAGTGCATGCTGCCATACAGGTCCATCACTACTTTCCACTTCTAATGCTAAGGTTATGCTCAAGCCTGGGTTTTAGCTTATCTCTCAATGGAACACCCCACCCACAACACAACAACATGATATATGATATAAAGTGCTATAAATAAAAATGCAAATGCAAAAATGTACAAATGCAACACATATACACACATATATACACACCCAAAGACAAAACACACAAGCGCTAGGATTGACTCGCATAGGGGATGGGAAGAGTCCCCAGCAGAGTCTCCAGCTGTCGCATCACTGCAAAGAGGGAGCCGGCGGAAGACAGAAGAGTCGCCACCATTCGTTATTTATCCCAGAGAGAGGGAAAGGAAACAGTCAGAAAAAACCTACAAAAAAGGGAGAAGATAGGTCATCGCAACCAAATCTTGGGTTCGGGAGTCAGTTACGCAAGGGGAAAGTATTAGCACCCCTCACGTCCGTCGTACTCGACGGAATCCATTCTTGTTGTCCATCTAAAAGGGTGTTTAAACTATCTATACTAAAGGCTCACGGGGAAAAAAGAAAAGAAAAATGACTTGATAGAGCATCGCAGCTCTATGCCTACGTATTCCCTCGTGCAATGGGAAAGTCAGAGTCAACGTAGTTCGGAAAACTACGGGCGAAGAGGGGGGGAAGGTTGCTCGCCAAGACATCGCCGTCTTGTGCCTACGTATCCTCGTCTGGTATGAGAAATCAGAGCAAATGTAGTTTGGGTTAACACGACCACGGGTTGGTTCGAGTGTTTTATACCGAGTAGGGTTAACCCTTAGTTCTAGCAGTTAGGTGTATGTAGCTCGACCATTGGAGACTTAGGCGTTACCTATTTGCGGTAGAACCAAGAGTTAACAATACTCTTTTCATGAAAACGATTTTCCAATTAAGATCCCGAAGGATAAAAAGATTTGATGTTTTTGTGTTTTGTGTTTTTTAAGACAAGAAGTGGATTGAGTTATGGTTTAAAACTCATGTCGCACTAAAGACTATGACTTGAGAGCGAATGCGTCGCATATCGCCCAAAGGGCATACGCTAAACACTCTAGACAATTGAGAGGAGGCCCCCCAACCATCATTCCTCAAATACTTAAGGCTCGTAGCGTACGATACAAATCTTTCTTTATTAAGTGTTTTGAATTATTTAGGAGATGAGAAGAGAAAGACTCAAACTAAGGGGAAACGGGACCCTAAAGTTGTCATACACAATGCTCCTAAAGTTGGGATGAAAGAGAAGAACTACCCTAATGTTGTCATGCATAGGATTGAACACCTAATATCACTCCTACTCCCATCCTAAACGGAGGGACTAGAATCCTAGGGGGATAATGGGTAAAGGCCAAGTAAACACTAAATAATTCACTCACAAATGAAATGAGAAAGAAAATTAATTTGTAAATTCAAAATGATAAAATAAAATGAAAATAAAATAAAAATGATGACAAAATAAATTCACACATTAAAATATGTGAATATGATTTTTTTTTGGATTTTTGGATATTTAAAACTATTTTCAAAAATAAATAAAACAAAACAAGAAGAAAAAAATTAAAATAAAAGAAATAAAATAAACAAGTGCTAAAAAAAAGGAAATGTCTACTCTATGAGTTGAACCCTTAACCTTGGGATTCCATATTTAAAACAATACCAATCAGACTATCACGCGCATGTGAAGGATATAGGAAAGGAAAAGCAAAAAAAAAAATCAAAACATAAAAAGAATGAAAATAAAACCAAAAAAAAAAAAAAAAACGCCCCCAACAGGGGTCGAACATGGGTCCTCATGGCAAGACAAGGTCTTAAGGGCAAGGTTCTAACCATTGGGGTGGCGATACATCCATTGTATCAAGCCACCCCAGTTTTACATATACCTAACAACACGCGGGGGCTGGACCAAGGCAAGGCAAAAACAAGGCAAAACTCAAAATACGATTTTGACATAACTCTCTCAAATCTCATCCAAATTCAGTGAAACAAAAGTCTAACTCACTTGAAATTTCACAAGGATCGTGATGGTACCATTAAAATTCTCAAAAGATGCCCACAAAATAAAATCCGATTGAACACGCAAGGTGAGGTCTTGAGACGCATTTGAAGATCCACAGATTGAAATAGGTGCAATTAAAGGTAGAAAATGATTTGAGCAAGTTCCAAATATGCAAAAGAATGAGTTCCAACCGAAGATTCAATCAAAAGACATCAGAGCAAAAATATTGTATGTGAGTTGCAAGTTGATGAAATCGATGTTTTAAGAAGAACTTTGCAAATAAAAAATGCTAGTATAGCTCCATGACAGTAGACACTAAATATCCAGACTGCAGCATGTTAAGGATTTCACACACACACAAATTGCAAATGGTTAAAAATGAAGCTTGATGATGTTGGAAGTTAAAAAACTCAAAAAATCACAAGGCAACTGCTACTTCACCAACTTAGTATGAAAAACAGTTTTAGAGCAGTGATGCAACAAGAGCTGACAAAGTCCTTTTCAAAATAGTTTTGACAGCAAAGATCATTATTTCCACACAACAAACAACATCAATCCTCAAAGCACCATGCGTTTCAACATTCTAGTACCAACGAAACCATATATCCCTAGTGACAGTCACACACAAATACGCACAGGGTTGAAAAAATTACTCAAAGGCTAGAGGTCCACCAAAACAGTTGCAAAAAAAAACAGGATAATAAAGGCAGCGTTGATTATAACAGATCTACACATTCAACACTAAGTTCTTATGACAATCACAAATTGTCGAAACAAAAAAAAAACCAAACTGCAGTGAGCAACAAATCCAAACAACCAGTAATGAGTTGGCAAATTCAATCCTCAAAAATAAATCTTGACAACAAATGTGGATCTCAACATGACAATGCCTATTTCCCCTAACTGTACTTGCACATTCTAAGTAGCATGTTAGCAGATCTCTATGTACTAATCTTCAACAGCAGTGCTTTCAACAACATAACTTGTAGTTGTCCTAATGACAGTCACTAACCGAAACCTAGTATGAGATCCAAGTTAACAGCCATATCTATGAATTCTAAATGGTAACACCTAACTTCTACTAACAAAACTGCCTAAACAACCTAAAGCTCTCAACCTATCTAGAACAACTCCTTGCTAATGTCTAGCAGGCTTGAAGCAAGCTACAGCTCTAACTCATGCAAAGGGCTGACTATCCTAACCAGTCAAGACCCTTATGACATCACCAAATTGATCACCTACCAAGTACTAACAACTAAACTCTCCTAGACTGTCTAAGGCTTGCATTCAAAGATTAGCCAACCCTGATGTACCACAGGTCCATGACTTGATGACAACAATCCATTCCCCTATCTCATGACGGTACTACCAGTTCTAAACATCAACCTCACACACTAATCAAACAGACAACATGATGCAAACCTAATGACCTCAAGACAGCCACCAATGCACACATATGACAAATCAAGCATCAAACTCCAGCCTTAAGCATTAAGGGTTTCAATTATCAAAACAAGAACCAAGAGACCAACTGGAAATCTGAATGGAAGTTAACAAAACTCAGCATGAATTGGATAGCAAGTAGAATCAAACAAAACTAGTTAAAACAAAAGCTTCATGACAGTGATTACTTCAAACAAATAAGCCCTAATATGAGAATCAAGTTTTGTCAGCAAGCATAGCATTTTTGAATCAATCATCACTCCTCAGGTCCATGCTTTTACCAAGACCATGTACATGAATCCCACCAGCAAACTCCACACAAAATGATCAGAAAACCTTTTCAACATGGAATCAAGATTTGCAAACAGAGCAGCAACATATTTTTGTTTAAAATAGGAACAGCAGCAGGTTCTTGTTATCACAATGCAAACATCAGTCCAAAACCTCTTGCAGGCAAACACAAGTTTGAACCAACCTAACTCAAAAGTAGCTCAACGGCACAATTGTAAATTCAAACATGACAATGTTGTAACAAAAGCAAGCTTTACATAACAATATCAAATCCAAACTTTTAAGTTAAAGTTAACAAACTTCATGATAGTTTTTGACAGCATGATTGACAAACTAAATCCTCATGGCAATGCATAAACATATTCACCCAAAATCAATCAAAACATGATGCATGATGAAGAAGAGGTTAGAAAACGCCTACCTCTTGCAGTCTTCCTTGAGCAAGCTAGCAGCAAGAGCAATATCCTCCCTCCTTTGAGCTAGCTTTGAAATTCTTTCCTTTTGGAACAGCAAGTGATTTTTAGGACAGTCTAAGAAAAGTGTCAACAGCTCCTCTTTTTTGCAAACAGTTTGAGGGTTGTGTTATGGAGAGTATAGAATGGAAAGAAACTTGGGAAATGGTTCAATATTGAGAGAGATTCGCAGGCTTGGATCAAAGGATGCAAAAACCAAACTTCTGATTTTTGCATAAAGTGGTGGCTAGTGTTTGTGTTTACTGATAGTTAGCTTAAATATGAAGTGAGGAAGAGGCTTTGGAGGGTTTTACCATGGTAACAAATCAATGGACCATATTTCACAATTTCAAAGTTTCTTTCATTAATGGTGGGTGATGAACAAGGACAAGGGCATGCTTGTCTTGGAGGTGGTTCTGTTGGAGTGGGAAACAAAATAGAATGGACTGCAAGCAACAGAATGGAGGGCAGCTTGTCCTTTCTTTGTTTGGCAAAAGATTTGAAAAATGGACAAAATGGTACATTGGGTGTTTGGCTAGTTTGGGAAAGGTTTGGTGGGCTCCAAACACAGCTTCATGCACATGGGACAAGAGTGTATCAGGCTGCATGTTTCAAAATGCAAATATGTCAAAATGTCTTTGAATATGCCTTGCAAAAAATGTTCAAGACACCAACTTTGAGCGAATGTAACTTTGTGCACACAACTCCATTTGCTTAGATCTTGTGCTCAAATGAAAGAGGGCATGGAGTAGAACAAATTTCATGTTGGTGGAAGTTCCATTTGATCATTGGAAGGACATGAAATTTGAGGTTGAAAAGCATGCCAAGCAAGCTGCCTATATATAACTTTGAAAAAATTCTAGGTATGGATTTTGGCTTATTTTTGCTCAACTTTGCACATCCATAACTTAAGCTTCATATATCATATTGAGGACTTCTTAGACTCTTTGGAAATCTTGGAACATGATCTATAACTTTAATTTAGGACAAAGTTTCATTTGACATCAAGAAAGTGCTGAAAATTGGCTTGCAAAGTGGGTCCAAAAATCTGTCCAGTCTTGGCAATGTTGAAATCATTGAAATCCTCAACTTTGAATGATCATAACTTGAGTTCCAAGTATCATATGATTATGAATTGGTACTCAAAAGAAAGCTTGAAATACAAGGAACAACTTTGATGTTTGAGCCAAGTCCATTTGAAACCTTGATCGTAAAGAAAAATGGCCTTGAAGATGGCTACTTCAACCATGAAACTTTCCATGTTTCGAAAACCCTAATTCCCCAAAATGGCAACTTTCAACAACTCTTGATTTTTCATGATTCCCTTGACTTTTCTTGATCAAATTCCATCCATTTGTCATATTTAACTTGAGGATCTTGATCTTGACCTCAAAAAGTCAGGAGTTGACTTTTTCACTGCACAGTTGACTTTTCTCCCAAATCTCCTGATTTTCAATTGACTGATCAATTGAAGCCCTTCTCATTAAAAATGGTGATCAATATCCCATCCTTAAACACCTTAGGACATATGGAAGACCATGGAAACAAGTCTTTCTCCAAAAAACAAGTTTAGTCCGATTAAAAATGAAACCCTAATTTCACCATTTTTGCTTAGGCATTGTTCAAATGAACTGAGTGACTATTCCAACTTCATAATGACCTCTGAGGCACTCAACAAGCTTATACCTCATGTTTACATCAATGAAAAGTCTTCATGGACCCCTTGACAATCTTCTGATGATTCCTTGATAATGTTGTGGTACACCCCTCCTCTTTAGGAGCTCAGATATCTTCATGATGATGACACACACATGATGACTTGTAACCATACCCTTGCTTGAGCTTGAAGCCAACAAAGCTTTCCTCTTGGATGATACACAAACAAAACTTGATCCCCTGTAAGAACTATGCTATGCAAATGCAAGATGCTAGAATGCAATGAAACATAAGCCAAAGATTAAGAAAAGAGGTTGGTCAAATTTTGGGGTGCAACAGCTACCATGCTTGCTTTATCCGAATGGTAATTCAAACCAAAACCATAATCCTTCAGAAGTCTCAATCATCTCCTTTGCCTCACATTCAATTATTTCTAATCAAAGAAATACTTCAAACTCTTACGATCACTAAACAACTCAAATCTCGAACCAAACAAATAATGCCTCCAAAGCTTTGACACAAACACAACAACAACCAACTCTAAATCCTGCGTTAGATAATTCCTCTCATGCACTTTAAGTTGCCTTGAAGCATAAGCTAAAACTTGCTGATGTTGCATTAACACACCTCCCCATCCCATCAACGAAGCATCAAAATATACAATAATGTTTCTGCCGGATTCGGCAAAATCAAAACATGAGTTGTTGTCAGCCTTCTCAAAAGCTCTTGAAACTTTCTTCACACTTTGCATCCAAAACAAAAGCTTGAACCTTCCTAGTCCACTGCGTCAATGGCAAAGATAACTTGGAAAAATCCTTCAATGAATTTTCGATAATAATCTGTCAACCCAAGAAAACTTCTAATCTCAAAAACAGGTTTTAGAGCTTCCCATTGCGATACAGCTTCAACCTTCGACATATCAACCGCAATAACTCTACTCGAGATCACATGACCAAGGAAACTCACTTCCTTCAACCAAAACTCACACTTTGACAGTTTTGCATACAACTGCTTCTCTTTCAACACTAATAACACAATTTTCAGATGCTCAGTATGATCCTCTTTACTCTTCGAATATATCAAAATATCATCAATGAACACAACCACAAACGTGTCCAAATAAGTATGGAAAATCCATTTCATATAATCCATAAATACACATGGTGCATTAGTCACACCAAATGGCATTACGAAATACTCATAATGTCCATACCTTGTTTTAAAAGCAGTCTTCTGAATATCTTCAGCCTTCACACGAATCTGATGATACCCAGATCTCAAATCTATCTTACTGAACACACTTGCAACAACCAATTGATCCATCAAATCATCAATCCTTGGAAGTGGATACTTATTCTTGATAGTCACTTTGATCAATTTTCTATAATCCATACAAAGACTCATAGAACCTTCTGTCTTCTTAACCAACAAAATTGGTGCACCCCACGGTGACACACTCGGACAAATGAATCTCTTCTCAAGCAGATCTTCAAGTTGACTCTTCAACTTCTTCGATTTCGATGTGGACATTCGATATGGAGCCATCGATACCAGACTAGTTCCAGGAACTAAGTCGATCGTAAACTCTGTTTCAAGTTCCGGCAGTAAATCACTTATCTCATTTGGAAAAACTTCCGGATAATCACAAATAATTGGCACACCACCAACTTCCCCATTTTATTAACACTCAAAGTTTCCATCAAAATAAACATCTCAGCACCATCCAGCACCGACTGACCAAAACAATTTGTAAGCACTTAACTTAACTCAAAATAATTCATTGCACACGCCATCTAAGCTTGAAAGACACGTCTATCCCATCCAACATGACTCCGTCTACTATCAACAAAAGATTAAGGGTGATCAGTTCCTCAATTTGTCAATAGACAGCCGAAAATCATGATGGGGCATAAACCATCTTTACCAAACTATAAGAGCATTCATCGACATACTGAGCCACCACTCCACACTTGAAGCATCCTGGAGAAGCACAAGCTTATGTCCCACTTATTTCATTCCCACTTCTGCAGACAAAGGTTAGAAAACAAATGTGTATCGACAGTGTTTTCACACACATGTCGCATACTAGGGAACAAATAACATTAGACAACTTGGCCGAACGGACCGACCTGCTCTGGTACCACTAATGTAACACCATTTTCTACCCCAAAAATATAATGGCAAATCATTCACATTTATCAGAGTAATATTTTAAACATAATAAAAATTGCCTCAAAGGGCGTACATTTCTCAATAATTCAAATCAAAGTCAATGCTCCGTAAATAACGGGTTTCCCAAAATTACTCAAATGGCAGCGGAACTCAAAAAGGCAAATCCAAAGTTTTCCTTGCACACCAATATAATCAAAATAACAAAAATCAATAAAACATGGTTTAACTCAAAGACCCCAACCCGATGTTACACTATCAGAGCAAGACCCTCTAAGTCAACCAAAATCTCAAAAACTCCAAAAAGTCCTTGACGGCATCCACGGCTAAACCTGGTCATCTGCACGTTACCCATGTGGAGGTAAAATTCAAGCAAGAAGGGTGAGTAAAATGATTCATAATAATCAATATAGGAATCAATATATAAAATAACGTAATTTTCATATTCAACATCATCATAATCATCAAGGAAACATCAAAAAGCCATAATATCATAAATTACACCAAATTGTCACATAAATGCAAATGCAACAAGACTCATGCATGTGGTACCAATTCATCAAAATTCGATGGACACTGGGCCATCAACCCTCTATAGATCCCCATCAATAGGATCGGTTCTACACAAGAAATGGAGCACAACAAAATACTTCACATCTGAACAATGGGATTGAAGCCACAAGAATCAAACACTAGACCAAAAGTCTGAAATGCATATGAGTGCATGATGCACACATCAATATCATCCTCATAATAAACTCATTAGGTGCATCATCATTCATCAAAATCATCATAATAATCATGTCATCATATAATCATCAAAAACTCGTGGAATCAACATCATAACTCATCATCATTACTCATAGGAATCATCATACAATCATGTATTAATCACATATGAATCACAATCATACTCAAGGTAATTCATCCAGAAAATCACAGCATCAAAGCATCAAGACAGCACTGCACAAGAACATAATTCCCGAAACTCTGCTACGTTCGTTGGACAATTCGCCGTGTAAGTCCGGGGCGAGTGTTCTCCGTACAAAGGATTGTTCACTGTGCGAACTCGCGATTACAGCAAAATGATGTTACGCACCAGTAGCAAGACGAGCCCAAAAGTCCATACGATTTCCTTCCCCAATGCCCCAAAAACATTCATAAATCATTCCTAAGGTATTACGGCGATAAAGGCACATAATCTACGACTTATTAGGCCAATCACGTATCATATTTACGCCTCCAATTCCCATAAATACTTACAAATTTCCCACATTCATTAGAGTTCTCATAATCCCTTACCCTACACGGTTAAAACCTAAACAACAGATTTGGCCACAAAGGCCTAATTTCCCTTACTCTCAAATCAACCTCAAACCTATCAGATCATCAGTTCAAATCCTCAAACTCATTGAACTCCTCACTAGAAAGGCAACAACAATTTAATACTCAAAAATCTATAAACCCTTAAATCGGCTTTAAACACATTAAATCACATATTGAAAACAATGAAGGCAATACTCCCCCCCCCCCCCCCCCATACTTAAACAACCTCAAAAACAGATTTGGCCACGAAGGCCTAATTTCCTCAAACTCAAAAACCTCCTAAATCCTTATATTGGCTTTAAATACATTGAATCATATATTGAAAACAATGAAGGTAATACTCTTCATACTTAAACAACCTCAAAAATAGATTTGGCCACGAAGGCCTAATTTCTTCAAACTCAAAAACCTCCTAAATCCTTAAATCGACTTTAAATACATTGAATCATATATTGAAAACAATGAAGGTAATACTCCCCATACCTTAATTTTCCGACTCTAAACCTTTCTTCTTTGATTCTTGGTTACTGTTGTACCCTAAAATTTGACCAACCATTTTCTCTCTTGCTTGGCTTATGTCTAATTGCATTTCAGCATCTTGCATTTTCATAACATTTTTCTTACAGGGGATCAAGATTGTTTGTGTTCCATCCAAGAAGAAATTCTTATTGGCTTCAAGCTCAAGAAAAGGCATTGGTAGAGGTCATTAAGTGGGTGGTATCATTATGAGGTTGTGATAGCTCCTAGAGATGAGAGGTATGCTATAGCTTCTTGTCTGAGAATCACCAGAGGGTTTTGTCAAGAGTTCATGAGGTACTATCATTGGTGTAAGCATGGGATAGAGATTTTTTGAGTGCCTCAGAGGCTATTGTGGAGTTGGAATGGTCATTCAGCTCATCTGCAAAAAGCCTAGGCAAAGGACATGAAATTTGGGTTTCACATATAATCAGTCTAGACTTGTTTCTTGGAGCAAAACTTGTTTCCATGATCCTTCATATGTCCCAAGGTGTCTAGAAGTAGAAGATTGATCATCAATTTCAACCAGAAGGGCTCCAATTGGTAAGTCAATTGCAAATCAGGAGATTTGGGGGAAAAGTCAATTGTGCAGTGAAAAAGTCAACTCCTGACTTTTTAAGGTCAAACTCATGTTCTTTAAGTTCAATGTGACTAATGGGTTAGATTTGACCATGAAATGTCAAAGGAATCATAAAAAATCAAGAAGTGTGAAATTTGCCATTTTTGGAAAATTAGGGTTTTAGAAACTTTCCATTTATGGAAAGTTTCATGTGTAAACCAACCACTTTCCAAGCCATTTTTCCTCATGATCAAGGTTCCAAATGAACTTTTGTCCAACACCAAACTTGTTCCTCATACTCTGAGCTTTCTTTTGAGTACCAATTCATCATCATGTGATGCTTGAAGCTCAAGTTATGGTGATTCAAAGTTAGGGTTTTCAATGACCTAAAGTTAGCAAGTTTGGACCAATTTTCCAAGCCAGTTTTCATCAAGTTCTTGTTGTCAAATGGAATTTTGTCCCACATGAGAGTTGTAGGCCTTGTTCCAAGCTTTGCATCCATTACTAGAAGTACCTCATGTGATGTTTGAAGCTCAAGATATGAAGGTTCAAAGTTGAGGTTTCAAGTGGATCAAACTCATAACTTAGAAATTTTTCTAAGTTATCTCAAGGCAGATTTCATGTCATGACTTTCAACCTCAATTTCCATGACTTTTCAAGTTGCAAATCAAACTTCCACCAACATCAAATTTGTTCCTTGCCATGCAAGCTCGCATTTGAGCCCAAGTTCTAATCAAGAGGAGCTTTGTGCATCAAGATACCATGGTCCAAAGATGGTGGTTTGGAAAATATTTTAAGGCATGATCCTTATGTGATTTTGGCATGTTACTCAATCAGTCTTGCAACATTATCTCACTTCCAAGCCATGCACATGAAATTGCAATTTGTACACTCCAAAACATTGCTAAAACAAGACCAACCAAGGTATGTACCATAATGAAGTGATTTTGAAATTCTTGCCCAAAGGAGGAAAGCACAAGCAGCCACTACTCTGAATTCCCACTCTCCCTCTGATTTGTCTCTCCACCAAAACCAAACAGCCTGAAAATGCAAAGCAATCCATGAGAGGTTCTTCATGCACCATTGAATCAAACTTTTCATGTTTTACATCATCTGCTCCCTTGAATTTTCACCACAGTTAAACCTTCAAATTTCATTTTTTACTTCATACATAAACTAAAGAGAGAAACCCTAGATGGAGAGAGCGACCATTTGAGCAAAAATCAGAACTTGTCATTTTTTATTCTCTCTGAGTTTTCCTTCGAAACACACTCCATATTGAGCCTTTCATCAAGATCTTTCTCAAACCATCATCACCATAACCTCCTCTACCATCTATTAGCAAAAGAAACCAACTGTGTGCACCTTGATCCTCACCTGCTCAGATTTGTTTGGAAGATTTAAGGAGTTTTCAAGGCCATTCAAGCTTAGCTTAAGTTTCTACAAGTGCCAAGGAGTTGTTCTGCAGCTTTTGGTGGTGTTTCAGCATGCATAGAAGAAGCAGTGGACATACTCCACTAGGTATTTTCTTGAGCTCTTTCCTTCCATTTTAGGCACATCCTAGGGACATGCTGAGTACATCTGAAGTCCTACTTATGTAGGCATTGTTTGCATTTTGTTTTGGTTGAGTTTCATGAGGTTTTGATTTTGGATACCCCAACTGTTTGCCTTCGAAACACCATGAGAATGACTTTATTTTTGAAAAGTAAGGCCATATTTGGAAGCCTCGTGAGATTTTGAGTGGAGAGGTGTCTTGCTTTTTCATTTCTAGGCAGGTTGAACCTTACTCAGGGGGCTCCTCGCCAGAGAAGATGACCGGAACTAGGGTTCCAGCGTCTGAAGGTTAGAGACGAGCTGACTTGGCCTTTGGAGCCTATTTTCAAATTCAAATGGAATGTGATGTTTTATCCTGAGCCACTCATTTGTACATGCCCATGCCACGTCAATTAATGAATTGACACCTTGGCATCTGAAGTTGGTTTGGGCTTTGACACTCTTGTTATTTGCACCCTCCAGTTCCTGGGTCCAGAGCGCTTTTCACATGTTGCAGTTCATTTCTCAATTGCTATTACACCCCTCTATGTTTTTATTTCTTTTTATTTTCATTTTAATTTTAGTTTTTTGTTTTAATTATTTTTAAATAGTTCTTTAACTCATAAAAACCCCAAAAATATTTTTCTAATAGTTTTATATGTTATTTATTTTTTTAATATTTTTATTTTATTTTTCATTTAATTTTATTATTTTATTTGAATTTTACAAATGGAAGGGTTTTATGGTATGCACCTTGTGTTGTCTTATTCATTTGAACCTCAAACAATTATCCCCTATGACCATGGTTTCTCCCTCACTTAGGTGAGGGATTGAGGCTTCTTTGAAAGTGGTTTTGGACCATGTTTGGTTATTTTTGCATTTGAATTTGAATTGGTTTTTTATGTCCCTCGACAAACCCTCGATAAGGTGGAACACCATACCTTCTTGGAGTTATTTGGTGGTGCCTTTAGTGGAACATGACCATGAGTCTTTGCTTGCTGTTTTATGCTTGATCAAGCTTGCTTTGACATTTTATTTGAGATTTATTGATCATGTCTTCTATTTTTCATAGTTGCTTCAAGTTCAAGTCTTCTTTTGACATGCTTTTGCAAACTAGTTTGACCTAAACTTTGGGATATGATCATGAGTGATCCCATATGCACCTTTTGAGCTTTGTTGATTCATTTTGACATACTTGAGGTGCTGTTTCATCTTTTCATAGGTCATTTGAATGTGTAACTTGCATCACAAGTCACCTTTGAATCATGTGTCTCCACTTGTTCTAAGTGTTAAGTTTGTGCTTGAACTTTGGTCCATCACTTGTACATGATCATGCTTGTGTTTCCTCCTTGTTATAACCTTGAGTTTGAGGCTTTCTTATTATTGTTCTACTTCTGCCCCATGTAGTTTAGACACTTGTTCGTGATATTTTGGTGCTTATGTTTGCATTTTGAGTTTGTCATGAACATTGGTGTTGGTTTTGCATTGTTTGTTTGTTTGAGTCTTAAGAATTATATGGTTGAGATGTGCTTCTGGTGGTGGCTGCCCCACACTTTTGCATCCCTCTTTTATTTGTGTGTGCATCTTAGAATAGCATTATTCTCTCGTGATGATTGATGGTATATGGTTGTATGAGTTTACTTCTCCCATTTCATCTCATCTTTCTTGACTTGTTTAAGTCATTCTTTTGTGTTGAGTCTCTTGTGTTGTTGAGTCTTGTTGCATCATTTGTATTTGCATTTCTTCTTTGCATCTCACATCTCTTGTTTTCATTGTTCTTTGACTTGTTTAAGTCAATTTATTTTCCATTTCATCTGTGAGTGAATTATGTGTTGTTTACTTGGCCTCTTGCCATAATCCCCTTAGGATTCTTAGTCCCTCTGTTTAAGATGGGAGTAGGAGAGACATTAGGTGTTCAATCATTTGCATGATAACATTAGGATAGTTTCTTCCCTTTTATCCCAACTTTAGAAGCATTGTGTTTGACAACATTAGGGTCCAGTTTCCCCTTAGTCTGAGTCTTTCTCTTCTCATCTCCTAAACACTTCAAAACATCAAATAAAGGATAACATGTGTTGTACGCTACGAGCCTTGAGTACTCGAGGAATGACGGTTGGGGGCCTCCTCTCAACTGCCTATAGTGTTTAGCGTATGCCCTTTGGGCGATATGCGACGCATTTGCTCTCAAGTTATAGTCTTTAGTACAACATGAGTTACAAACTGTCGCTACTGCGAAAAAAGGAGGCCGACAATGACAGAAGAGTCGCCACAGTTTGTTATTTATCCTAAAAGAGGGAAAGGGAACGATCAGAGAAAATCTAACAAAAAGGGATAAGATTGGTCATCGCAACCAAATCTTGGGTTCGGGAGTCGGTTACGCAAGGGGGAGGTATGAGCACCCCTCGCGTCCGTCGTACTCGACAGGATCCATGCATAGTTGTCTATCTAAAAGGGTGTTTACTATCTAGCTAAAGGCTCACAGGACAAAAAGAAAAGAAAACAGACTCGGCAGAGCATCGTCGTTCTATGCCTACATGCTCCCTCGTGCAATGGGAAAGTCAGAGTCAACGTAGTTCGGCTAACTACGGGTGAAAGGGGGGAAAGGTTGCTTGCTGAGACATCGTCGTCTCGTGCCTACGTACTCTCAACAGGTATGAGAGATCAGAGAACACGTAGTTCGGGCAAACAAGAACATCGGTTTGTTCAACTGTTTTTACCCGAGTAAGGTTAACAAGTAGTTCCAGCAGTTAGGGATGACGCCTGTTTGCGGTAGAACTAAGGGTTAACAACACTCTTGTTTATAAAAATGGTTTTCCATTATTAAGATCTCGAAGAATGAAAAAGATTTGAAGTGTTTTTGTGTTTTTTAGATAAGAAGTGTTTTGAATTTGATTTGTAACTCATGTCGCACTAAAGACTATGTCCTAGGAGCGAATGCGTCGCATATCACCCAAAGGATGTACACTAAACACTCTAGGACATTGAGAGGAAGCCCCCCAATCACCATTTCCCAAGTAGCTTAAGGCTCGTAGCGTACAACACTTTTTATTCTTTATTATGTGTCTTAAAAGTGTTTGAAGATGAAAAGAGAAAGGACGTACTAAAGGGAGACTAACTCAAACCTAAAAGTTGTCATGCAAAGTAGACTTAGAGTTGGGATACCAAAGGGGACTACCTAATGTTATCATGCATGATCTAGCACCTAATGTCTATCATAACCTATCTTGAAGAAGAGAAGTTAGAGATCCTAAGGGAAGAAAGACAAAAGAAGAAGAAGAAGAAGAAAGAACATGAAAATGCAATTATGCAAACATAGAATGCACAAATAGGATGAAAGTAAGGGAGGAAATATGTGTGGGGCAGTAGCCTCCACAAGCTCATCTCAACCTCAAGCATGCACATGAGAAATGCAAAGAAGAAAGGAGGAGAAATGCACACAAATCAAACCACACAAATGCACCAAAAATGGGATGAAAAGGCCTAAACCATTCAAACATCAACCACAAAACCACAAAGCAAATCACATGAAAAGGGAAAAGAAAAGAACCCCAACTCAAAGAGGGGTTAGAACAAGAGAAGAAAACAGCAAGGAATCCCCAAATATCATTCAACCAAAGCATCATCATGATTTGTGCAAAAGATGCAACAAAAGTATCCTCATGGCTCACCATTCAAGTCATGTTTCAAATACCTACAAAGGAGGGACTAAACAAACCTAAATGGTGTTCCAAAGTCCTTGTATGGAAGTAGGGATAAGAGGAGAGTGCTCAAAAACAAAAGGAAACAAACCAAAATAAAATGCAAGCACTTATACCAAAGAATGCAAACAAGCCACATATGGAAACCCTAATTGAAAGCTCTAAAAGAAACACAAGTTTGAACAAGTAAAACACAATGTCATGACCTAAAATTGAGCAAACATCAACCTTAACATGTTCGCAATATGAATCAAAAGGAATTGAAGGCTCAAAGGATCCATAAATGTCATTTTCAAGACAAACTAGGTCAATGTGTATGTATGAACCTCCCTTTGGGGTGACTTGACTTGCAAGTTACCTCAAAATTAGGAAAATGATTCAAAAATAACCAAATAAAATGCAAGAACTCCATTAAAGTGTTGGCAACCAGAGTCCAAGAAATCTCAATCAATGTCACTTTACAACATCACCAAAGAAATTGATTCACAAGGGTGCATCATTGTAAAGGAGGGTTGTCAAGGGTCAACAAAAGCAAGGTGAAAGTCAAACCAAAACTCAATGAAACAGGGGCAAAATGGTCCTCAAAAATCACTCAACTCATTGACAACATGAGGATTGATTTTCAGTCATTGGATCAAAAGAAAAATGCAAAAACCAAACAAGAAACAAGACAATGTTAAGAAATAACTCAAATAAAACACTTCCAAATGATTAATCCTTTTTTAATTGAAAAATAAAATAAAAAAATAAAATAAAAATTCTAAAAATCAAAAGACACCCTAAAATGTGTTAAACATATTTTTGTAGGATTTTATCAATTATGGAAGAATTTTAAAATGATTTAATTCAAAACAGATCCAAAATAAAAAATAAAATAAAATAAAATATAGCCAAGGTACAAAAAGCAAGAAACCTAGGCTAAAAAGTTGGGCCACGCATGAAGAGGGGTGTAAAAAGCAGAAAAAGCCCAAGACCAACCCAACAATGAAACACTGTGTTTCATTTAACCAGGCTGGCCAGTCAACAAGACCCGTTGGAAGGTCAGACGAGATCTGGAGCATTGATCTCTTTCATTCAATATGTCAAACAGACACTTAAGCATGCCACATATGCAAAACGGAAAAACAACCAGATGTCGGAACCTACTATTTCGGTCATCTTCCCCGACCAATCTCCGACATGGCATCACCAAAAATGAACCAAATCAAACAAAAGTTAGGTCAAAATTCATCCTCATGCAACGTAGAACACGAATCCGCCAATAATTTTCACATATCGTGCATAAATCAAGCAAATCAAAGAGAACAAGAATTGAGCTCAAAATTGAAAACAACATGAACATGAACAAATATGAACCAGAATTTGCCTATGCACATAGGACTTCAGAATAAACCAACAATGGCAGTGAATAGATGCATAACACGAGAGAAATTTTGATTAGAAGCTTACCTAACAAAGTCTCTCCGTTGGAGCTTCTACATGTGATGAAACTTGATGAAATGCTCCAGATCCACTCAAGGAAGCTTGAAGAATATGATTCTGAAGTTCAATTGCCTTGAAAATGCCTCAATTGTGTTTCACAATTTTGAATTTTGGTTTGCTTGCTCAAACTTTTCTCTGCTCCAATTCCACGAAAATGCTTCTAATGAATGCTCAAAAACAATTTGCACTTTATATATGATGGACATATGAGCTAATGAAGGCCCAATTGCAGCTCAATTGTGAGAAATGGTAAAATGCCCAAATTCAAATTTCATTCCCCATGCACACGTGAAAATGAAGCCAATTGCCTTGTTTTTTCACTCAAATTCACTGCTGGGATCCCATATTGATCATGTGGATAGGATTCATCCCTTGATTTGATCAAATGGTTAAGATTGGATTGTCAAAATTTCACTTAAAGTTGCTATTGAAGTACACGTGAAAATGACACCAAAACTCAACGAAAATGTGCATCTTACTTGTTATATCCTTGTGACTCAAAATATGCATAAACTTGACTTATAATGGTTCAAAATCAATTAAATTGCATTTTCCCCTTTTAAGGCTTTTTCATGAAAAATCCTTTCACCAATCTTCAAACCCTAGCCAAGTCCATGACAATTGAGTGTTTTAAAATGAAATTGGGACTATTTGGAGTAAGTTTCATGTTGGGAAAAGTTGCATTTGAAATGTGCAAAGTCATGAAATGGACCTATAATGAAAATGACTTGTAATCTTACTTTCACAAAATACCCCTGCCTTGCAAGCTTCATAACTTGAGCTCTACAAATCAGATGAAAGACTTCTAATACTCTTTGGAAAGCTAAGATCATAAGGAACAACTTTCATGTTTGGGTCAAAGTGAGGAGAAACATCCTTCTAGGTCAAAAATGCCTTGGAAGTTGGTTGACTTTTGTTGACTAAAATCACATTCATCTGAGGATCTGTAACTTGTCAGCATCATAACTTGAGTTCTAGAAATCAGATGAAATACTTATAATACTCAAAAGAAAGCTATAAACATGCTCTACAAGTTTCATGTTAGGGTCAAGATGAGATGAGACTTGTATCTTGAGATATGTGGTCTTGAAGTTAGGCACTAAATAGGGGATTTTACACTGACAAGCTTAGAAACCCTAGCTTAGCAACTTCTCACACTCTTGATTCTTGATAAATTGATCTTGAAATGATATATTAGACATCTCGGCACAACATTCCATGATCACAAAGACTTAGAATTGAGTCTTAATCTCCTTCAACTTCACTGTTGACTTAGGGTTGACCAGATGAAAATCCTGACTGCACCACCTTTGACTGTAGCTCTTTATACTTGATATAATGACTTGAACAAGTTCCTCAATGATCCTCGGGACATTCAATGAGCTCACATGATGATCTCCATCCATGACCATGGATTCACAACCCTTTGATGATCCACAATTGGCCTCCAAGTTAGGAGGTAATCCACATACATCCATCAACTCTTCCACAAGCTTTGACCACTTCTTGATGACTTGATGAATACTCATGCTTGAGTAAAACCCCTTGCTTAGGCTCAAAACTCTTGGTAACCTCCTCTTGCTATGCACACCCTCTTGATCCCCTGCTAAATGAACAATGCTATGCAATGCAAATGCTAGAAGAAAAAAGAAATGAAACATAAACCAAGTTAAGAAAAAGGTTGGGCAAATTTTTGGGTGCAACACAAACATAACTCAATTCACTTCTTGTTTAAAAAACACAAAAACAAAAATATCAAACCTTTTTATCCTTCGGGATTAATTGAAAACCATTTTCACAAAGAGTGTGTTAACTCTTGGTTCTACCGCAAACAGGTAACGCCTAAGTCCAATGGTCGAGCAGCAATACACCTAACTGCTAGAACGAAGGTTTAACCCTACTTAGTTAAAACACTTGAACCAACCTGTGGTCGTGTCTTCCAGAACTACGTTTTGCTCTGATTTCTCATACCAGATGAGAATACGTAGGCACAAGACGTGATGTCTTGGCGAGCAACCTCCCCCGTAGTTTCCCGAACTACGTTGACTCTGACTTTCCCATTGCACGAGGGAATACGTAGGCATAGGGCAGCAATGTCCTATTGAGTCATTTCTTTCCGTTCTCCCCCGTTTTAGCAGCAGCCTTAGATAGTTTGTTTTTCACCCATAGACTTAGACAACAAACGTGGATCCTGTTGAATCCAATGAACGTGAGGGGTGCTCATACCTTCCCCTTGCGTAACTGACTCCCGAACCCAAGATTTGGTTGCGATGACCTGTCTTCTCCCTTTTTCGTAGGTTTTCTCTGATTGTTTCCTTTCCCTCTTTTGGGATAAATAACGAAGGGTGGCGACTCTTCTGTCCTTCTCGACCCCTCTTTGCAGCGATGCGACAGTTACCTCGCGAAGCTTTTCCTCAATCCTCTTCCCTCAGGTCTCTGGCCTCTGTTTCTTCTCTTTTCACGGTCTAACAAGAATGAATCATAATTCCCTCAAAATTCCTTTTTGCTAAACCTAACTTTGGGCCTTAAAATGGGCTTTCCAATTTCACCATCACTAACTCCTCCTCAAATGTCCAATTTGCCCTTAATTCACTTATATTTATTTAAATTAATAATAATACCAATATATTCATATTATATACTATTATTTAAATAAATAACCCAAAATCCATAATTCTCAATACTTTATACCAACCATCGTGTCGCGGTGAGAATCGGATATCAAGTTATTGATTAACTTGAATCTTTAATTCTTAAATTCACAATCGAACTTTAATTTATCCAAAAGGAAAGGTTTAAAGAAAGAAAAAACCTATAAAAATACAAAGCAAAAGGAAGGCCTAAAGCTAAGCAAAGAGAGATCTAAAGGTTCGGGGGTTGGTTATACCTAGGGAAGGTGTTAGCATCCTAAGTATCTGTAGTACTCTACAGGAACCTCTTGTTAGTATTTGTGTTACGCTAAAGTTGCTTGCTAAAGGAAAAGTGCTAGGGTAAAGAGATAAAGTATATACAAAGTATGCTCGCCAAGACATCGCATCTCGTGCCTACGTATCCTGACGGGAATGGAATCAGAGCAACCGTAGTTCCTCTCAAAAGGGGTGAGGAACTCTTGTCTATGGTCAAGGTTCCAAGGGGATGTAAGCATTCATAAAGAAGTACTTACATGGAGTGTGGCGACTCCTGAATCTACGTTGAGATTATGATAGAGAATGTTCACGGCGGGACGCTAAACATGAGTACGACGACTCAGATCCTAAGGCTAGGATAAAGGGTAAGGATCTAAGGTTAGGCTAAAGATGACATGGCAGTCAACTGTGAAAATCTTTCCTTTGGAATCGGACAAATGAAATTAGGCATAAAAAAATCATAACAGAAACAAGAAAGTCATTCACAATATTTCATTAAGAAATATTTTCAAATATCATGAAGGAGAGAAGTCACAAGTTAGTAGTAAAAAAAAATTAGTGAAGATAAAAAATAAATCCTATATATTTACATTCTAACCATGATCAAAAATTTAAAGGTTAATCTAATAAGAAAATAATTCAAAATATGAAAGTATAATTCAAATTTAAATAATTAGTAAGACTTTCTAAACAAAATATTAAAATACTAATCAATAAAATATTTTAATAAAACCAAAATTTAAATCCAAAGTTAAAAAAATAAAATTAAAATTAAAATTAAACGGAAACACTTAGCCTTTTTTTTAAAGCTTAAATCTAGGAATTAATAGAATTAAATAAACACGAAAAAAAACAAAAAGAATAGAAAAAATAAAGCTACAGCAAGGGGGCGGTTCACTCATCATAGTTAGCCAACAACTTTGACCAAATTAATGACTTTTATAAAAAATATATATTAACAAATCATTACACATAAATATAAAACAAAACTAATAACTACCTATTAATTAAATAATATACAAAAATAATTATATAAAAGAAAAAAAATTGCAAGAATCTCATTCTCTCTCTCAACACTTATTCAAAATCTGAATTGAAAGGAATTTAATGCATGAAATAAAATTAATAAAAAAACAATTGAAACACAAAGTAATGTGCAGATTCAAGTAGCAGTAACATAAACAAAAACTTGCACAAAATTAAGAGAAACTAACTTCTCCTCTTCATATCTCTTTGGCAACATAATAAAAAATCATAGAGCAAACAAACATCATAAATAGAACAACATAACGAAATCGCAACAATGAAGTCAATATTAAGAAAAAGGAAACAAAACTTTACAGAAGTTCAACGACCGGGAAGAATCGGAGGAGCGGCGGCTGTGTGGGAATGACGTGGTAGAGCAAAGTTGTCGGAGCTGCTCGGAGATGTCGTTGTCGATGGAGTTTGCAGTTTCGGGGAAGAAAAGCTTGTGTGTGTGGATCGGTTTTTATGAGATGGTGATGAATGGAATATGTTATGGAGTTGGTAGATGTTAAAGCTTTTAAGAAGCTCAACCAGAACAAGAAGTTGGTGATGAATGAAATATAAAATGAAATTTGTATGTTTTTAAGGGTTTGGAAGTTTTTGTTGATGGTTACTGGCGTTGATGGGAGTGAGTTACTTCACGGTGAATGATCTGGAAGTGGGATGATGGTTCAACAATTTTGAAGGTAAGTTTTTCTTTTCATTTTCCAGACCCTCTCGCTCCGTTCAATTCTTCTTCTTAAACAAACTTAATTTGTTTTTATTTTGAAAAAAAATCCAGGTCCCTTGTGATATCCCCCTTCAAATTCAATTTTGAGGTCTTTTAGGCAGAACTTTGTAGTCTATTTTCTTGCTCTGGTTGTGTAGAGTAGTTTTCATGATAGGTTTTCTGCGGTTATGCAGGTCTGGAGCTTTGTTGCAGGTTTGTAGTAGCATGGTGTAGCTTGATGCAGAAACAAACCTTTGTTTTTTATGGAAATGCTTGGTCTTGGTTGTAGTGTTATGGTAGTGACATTTGCTACTCATGGCTTGTCTTGATGCATAGGATTTGGCAGCAGGAGGAATAGGGAGGACAATTTGGCAAAATATGGCAAGGTTGGTACAGTTGGAGTGAGGAACGGTTGCGGAACTTGGTCAAAGAATCCAATAAAACAAATAAATTAATTAAAAGAATAAAGAAAAGAAAATTTAAACTGTAATATGAACAATTAAAAGATTAAATTAAAATTTCTAACTTAATAAAAATAAATTAACACTAATTACATAATATCAACAATTAAATATATATAAATATAATTAATACTAATTAAAACTTAATTATCTAGAATAACTTATAACTAAATAATTAAAAGATTAATAGATAAAGAATAACAAATAAAATAAAATAAAAATTATGATAATAAATAAGAAATAAATTTAAAATAAAGTAGTGATCTAAAAGTAATAAAAAGGTTAAAATTTAATTAACTAAGCTTAAATTAATTTAATTGAAAGAAAATGTGACTAAAAACTATATTAAAATATAAACTAAATTAAAACAACTAAATCAATTCTAAAATACACCTTAAAATAATAAAACAAAAGATTCTAAAATGAAATGACAGCAAATGGCTAAAAGGCACAATTAACGATGAAATGAAATATTCAACTAGAAGGATGCAAAAAACGGCCGACTTAAAAATATGAAATGATCAAAGAATCTGAGGATAAAATTTGGAGTATGACATATCGCAAATCACCAAAAATACGAATATTCCTATTTAAATAAATTAAATAAATATTCCAATAAATTTGGGGTGTTACATCTGGCGCAATTCAGGTTCTGATCAGCCGTCGAGATCAGTGGTGCCGTCTGTGGGAAACTCTGCTCTCCCCATCTTCTTTTTCCTGTGAATTCAAGACCAAAGAAGTTCTTTCAATATTCCGATCATGGCCAGCCATGACAACGTTCGTGATGCTTGCAATAGCATTTTCCTCGTTAGCAAGACAGATGCTGACAGAGCAACCCCCTTTCTTGGGAACAAGGTCCATCAGCAGAGAGACGGAGTCACCGTGTCTCCTTCCCCCGATCATGCTGACAATGTCGGGGGGCAGCCTCCAAAGCTCATCAGACCATTCTGGTTCCGCCCAACACCGACCCGACCATGACAGCTCTACTCAAAGTCCTCAATAAAGTAAATCTCATGATCCTCCAACAGAACGCGAGGATTGGAGCCTTAGAAGAATCTCTCCGACCAAGATCTCCTCCACCGAGGAAAGAACATCGAAGATCCCGGAGTCTTTCTCCTAGACGAGGAAGAGATCGCCGAGCACAAGCAGAGCCAGACTCTCTGGCAGTAAGAAAACGCGACTGTAACACCCCAAAATTTGACCAATTATCATGTCTCTTTAAGCTAAAATTGTTGGAACTATCAAATTTCCATCTAGTTTGATCATATTAGATGTTCTATTTGTGCCTGCCTTTCATTTGAACTTGTTATATGTACTAAAACTTTGTCTTCATAACAATCGTAATGTGATCTTTAATCATGATAAATATTGGATACAAGAATAGAAGACCTCAATGATGATTGGTTTGGATGAGTTAATTGAAAGATTGTACCACCTTACCATACAAGAAACATGAATTGTCATAGCCATATCTCAAACCACATTTCAAACAGCTTCATCCACTATCATTCCCAAAGAAGCTCTATGGTATTTTAGATACGGACACTTATGTAATTCTAGACTTTTGAATTTACATAATTGCTTTCCTTTTGTAAATATAGATCATAATATTGTATTTGAAATTTGTCATTATGATAGACACGTAAAATTAAAATTTCCCATTAGTACAAACAAAGCTTCGAAATATTATTAAATATTTCATTTTGACATTTGGGGGACATTTTATATTTCTTCTATTAATGACCATCAATACTTCTTAACTTCACTAGAAGATTATATCAGATTTACTTGGGTTATTTTGTGCAAGTCAAGATCTGAAATATCTGACCTTGTCCAAAAGTTCCTTAGTATGATTGAAAACCAATATCACAGCCATGTTAAAATTGTAAGGAGTGACAATGGTCTTGAACTTTTAATTCCAAACTTTTATGCTTCCAAATGAATAGAACACCAAACCAGTTGTGTTGAGACACATCAACAAATGGTCGTGTCGAAAGAAAGCATCAACATCCTTAATGTTGGGAGATCCCTTTTATTTAAGTCAAAATTTCCCAAACATTTTTGGTCATATGCTACCCTCCAAGCCATATACATCATAAATTGAATTCCTAGCCATACCCTTCAAAATAAGTCACCATATTTTCATAGATTCTATGCACATCCTGACTTGATTGTTTTTTCTATACATCAACCTTTCATAACCATATAACCAAACTTGATCTAAGAGCAAGAAAAGTTATTTACTTAGGACACAAGCAATGTGTTAAAGGAGCAGTTTTTTTTTACCTGAGCACCAAATCCATCTTTATTTCTAGACATGTTATTTATCATGAACATATTCTACCTTATACCAATACCAATCCACCCTTCACTTGGTTATACCATTCACCTCGTCCTTTTACCTTAAAACCCAATGAAATGACCAACCATGAATCTGACCACAACACTACCTCACCTAACATTGATATAGAAACTTTACCTACAACCCTGCAAAATGATGAACCTAATAAATTAATACTAGACAATTCTGATGCACCAAATTATACACCTAACTAAGTTCTGACACAACTAAGTTCTGAACAAGAACTTAGAAACTCTACCAGAATCAAATAAATGTCTAGCCATCTCAATGATTAGATATGTAATCTTGTATTAACTCTAGCTAGATCAAAATCTTCATGTATCATCTATCCTATTTCACATTATCATTCGTATGCTAACATTTCACATACACATCAAAACAAATTCCTTGTCTTTGACTACTGAAAATGAACCAACCACATATAACCAAGTTAAAACTCAAGAATGATGGGTGCAAGCCATGAATACTGAACTCTTGGCCTTGCAACATAATAAAACATAGGGTTTTGTTGATCTTCCACAAGGAGTGAAACCTATAGGAAGCAAATGGATGTACAAGATTAAACACAAGGCAGATGGCACAATCGAAAGATACACAACTCGACTGTTACAAAGGGGTATAATCAAATAGAGGGTGTAATACCCCAAAATTTGCCTCATCATTTCTTGGTTTACTGGCTTTTGCTTCTCTGCATTTTTGCATTTCTGCATACCATAGCATTGGTTCTCGAGATATGGGATCAAGTTGTTTCTGTGGCTCAGGGTTCCCTTTTGTTGCAAGAGTTCAAACAGTGAACATTAGAGGCCCCGACATTTATTTTGCCCAGCGATCGAGCAATCAGTTTTATCCTTTTCAGCAGGTTATTTTCAGCTCAGGAGATGCTGTACAGGCTATCTAAAATATTCTCACAATCATAATATCCAAGGGCAATTTTCAAAGGCTTAACAGAGCTTATAACAGGTGGCAACAGGTGATTATACAGGATTCCATCGATTTCGCGCTAATTTGGGCATTTTTGAATGTGGTTAACTAGTTACCACATATTGGGTAACCGGTTACTTCAAGCGAAATTTGCCAAGGAATTCAAATTTTTTGCATTTGCAAATTTTCCAATCATTTTCAACCATTGATTTCACACGATCATCATTGGAAGGATCTAGAATTATTTCAATTTTCACCATTTCCCTCCAAATTTCAAACATTCCATTCCTAATTCCAATCCTAATTTCCATTCTAAATGCTAATCCACACTCCAAACCATATTTTGGTTCCTAACCTAGAGCTTATTTAAGTGAATTTGCTCCAAACCTCACACAATTACCTTAATTTTTCAGATTTCACATTCATTCTTGAGAATTTGCTCTCAACTTTCTCTCAACTTTTTCACTCCCAAAACCTCCATTAAAGCTCTTTCACTTGAGTTCATTGATTCTTCATTGGAATCCTTGAATTCTAGAGCTAAACCTCCACCATTCATTTTCATTGTCTTTAATTCACCATTCAATTTTCATTTGAATTGAAATTTGAATTTGGAATCTAGATTGGAAGTGCTTTTTTGAGTCATTTTTGCTTGATCTTGTTTATTCTTCATTTCTACCATAAAGAAGCTCTTGGATCTTGAAGATTCTCTGGGTTTCTAACTTAGATCTGTTAATTTCAAGTGAATCAACACATACCAAAGCAAATCTCAGCTTCGAAGGTTGGTAATTCTAAATCTAATTCTATTTTGAGCTTATTTGAATAATCACGATGTAGATCCATGGCTTTTGTTGCTTTTTGATCCATTTTGATGATTTGGATCTTGGTGATTTGTGATTTCAGTGTTTGATTGTGTTTACATGATGTTCGATCATTGATATTTGATGTTAATTTCGTGCTTAATTAATAACATGTTCATATGAGTGATTGGATAAGTTGTTGAATGCTGAAAAATGATTTTAAAAGCTGATTTTATGTTTCTGGTTCAGTGGTAACCAGTTACCTGATATAGGGTAACCGGTTACTTTGTACAAATTTCATGTTTCTAGCTGTTTTTACAATGGGTAACCGATTACCTGATATTGAGTAAACGGTTATCACTGAGCAGAATGCTGTATTTTTGCATTTTTCTTGTTTGTTTGGGCTCCTTTTCACATCTAAACTTCATGGATTGATATGATGCATTTGTGTGGATTATTTTTGACATATTTCATCATTCTTGAATGTTTGATCTCGATTCTTCGACATGTAACTTTTGGTTTCCATTTGAATGCATAACATGTTCATGTTGCTTGATTGATGGAAGATCATTTTGTTTAGCTTGCTTTTAGCATGATTAATTCATTACCATTGATGATTATGTTGCTAGATATTGTGATCATGTTTGCATTTGCTTTCGATGTCGCTTGTTACATGTTTATTTGATTAGTTGATCATTCAATTTAATTAGAAAAGCATGTTGATCTTGATGATTCTTGTTGATGCATGTTATTGATCAATTATGTTTGATTGTCAAAGCATGTCCATACTTGCATGATGTCTGTTCATGATTGATGCTTACTCTTGATTAATTGCATCCTTACATACTTGCTGCCCTACTTTCCATAGTTGTGCTTATTTTGAACTTGCATGATGTCTTGCCCTTGCTTGCTTGTTGCCTGCTTTTATACCTGCTTTTGTGCTGAAATATGTGTTGTTATAGGCTGTCTTGCTTGTATGCTGGATTTTATTGTTGTTTTATGCAGGAGGCGCTGTTGTAGCTGCTGTTTTTACCTTGTTTCTTTGCTTTTGCTTTGTCTTTACATGTTCCCTTAGGTTTCTTATTCCAATTTAATTTTCGATTAAATTTGGAGTAGGATAGACATTAAGATTGCAATCCAAACATGATAGTAAGTAGGCTAGTCCCTTTTAACCTCAACCTTAGGTCCATCTTTTTCATGCTAACATTAGGATAGAACCTCCTTTCACATCCCGACCTTAGGACCACTTTGCATGACAACGTTAGAGCAGAGTTTCCCCTTAGACCTTTCGTGCGTCTCTCTTCTCATCTCAAAACACCTTCTAAATAATCTAATAAATATAATGAGCGTTGTGTGCTACGAGCCTTAAGCACATGGGAAATGATGAGTGAGGGGTCTCCTCTCGCTTGTCTAGAGTGTTTAGTGTACATCCCGTCTGGGGGCGATATGTGATGCATTCGTTCTTGTGTCATAGTCTTTAGTGCAACGTGAATCATAAAAAAAACTGATTCACTTCACTAAAACTCACAAACAAAAGTTAAACCTTTTATCCTTTGGGAATTGCATTTCAAACTCATTTTCAGAAAAGAGTACGTTACTTTTCCGTTCTACCGCAAACAGGCATCGACCCTAACTGCTGGAATGGGAACTTAACGTCGCTCATAAAAAAAAACTTAACCAACCTGTGGCTTTGCACCCAAACTATGTTTGCTCTGATTTCTCATACCAGATGAGGATATGTATGCACAAGACGATGACATCTTGGCGAGAAACCTTCCCCCCATTGCCCGTAGTTTTCCGAACTACGTTGACTCTGACTTTTCCCATTTCCCGAGGGAATACGTAGGTATAGGGCGGCGATGTCCTATCGAGTCTCTTTGTTTTCTTTCTTCTGTTCTCGTTTCCACTTAGTAGTAGCTTATAGATAAACACACCATTTGATTAGACAACAAGCGTGGATCCCGTTGAGTATAATGGACGTGAGGGGTGCTAATACCTTCCCCTTGCGTAACCGACTCCCGGACACAGTATTTGGTTGCGATGACTTTGTCTTTTCCCGTTCTTCAGGTTTTCTTTGATCGTTTCCTTTCTCTCTCTTTGGGATAAATAACGTTCGATGGCGACTCTTCTATTTTTTTGCCGGGTGTTTTTCGCAGTTGCGACAGAGGGCATTGATTTTTTTGAAAGCTTTTCCCCTGTAACTAAGATCACCACTCTGGGATTACTTACTGCAGTAGCAGTTGCTAAATCATGGAACTTGCATCAATTGGATGTCAATAATGCATTCTTGGATGGTGACTTGCAAGAAGATGTGTACATGCAAGTCACTCAAGGTGTACAAATTCCTAGACCAAATCAAGTGTGAAAACTTCTAAAATCCCTTTATGGTTTGAAACAAGCCAGTAGAAAGTAGCATGAAAAGTTAACTGGAGTTCTAATGGATCAAGGATACAAACAATCTGATGTTGATCATTCTCTATTCACACTTGCCAAAGAATCTTTTTTCATAACTCTTTTGGTATATGTTGATGATGTTATTCTTGTTGAAACGTCTCTAAATGAGTTTGATAACATCAAAAGAATTCTAGATGAGCACTTCAAAATTAAAGATCTTGGACAACTGAAGTATTTTCTTAGCATAAAAATGGCTCATTCCAAAGTGGGTATAACTTTATGCCAAAGGAAATACTATCTTGACTTGATATTTGACACTGGTTTCCTTGGATCTAAACCTGCCAAGACTTTTATTGATCCTTCCACAAATTTAAGCTAAGATACTTCATATTTATTTGAAGATGTCGTAAGCTACAGAGGACTAGTTGTAAAGATATTATATCTGACTACTACAATGCCCGATATAGTCTTTGTAACACAACAATTAGCCAATTTCTCCATGCTCCAACCACCACTCATTATGAAACAGCTTATAGAGGGATCAAATACCTCAAAGGATCACCAGGTCGTGGATTATCATTCAGGAAAAATGCATAACTCCAACTCTTTAGCTTTACTGATGCTGGTTAGGCAGGATGTTTAGATACATGAAGATCCTCTAGTGGCTATTGTTTCTTCCTTGGCACTTCATTGGTTTCATGGTGTGCTAAGAAACAACATGCAGTTTCTAAAATTTCATCTGAGGTGAATACTGAGCCTTGTTTTTTGCATCATGTGAATTATAATGGACGATTGGTTTGCTTGAAGATCTTCATATTGAAACTACAAAACTTCCAATTTTGCATTGTGACAACCAAAGTGCTATACACATTGCATCTAATCCTGTCTTTCATGAAAGAACAAAAACATATTAAGATGGATTTCCATTTTCTTCATGAGAGAATTCAGAAATGCATGTTCAAGCTACTGCCAATTCATACCAAAGCCCAACTGGCATGATTTCTTCACAAAGTCGTTACCACCCAAGACTTTCCACAGTTTCATTTTCAAGCTTAGCATGCTTGACATTTACCATGTTTAGCTTGAGGGGGGATGTTGAACTTATTCCTTGGATAACAAGTAACTAAATTACCTATAGTGTAAGTCATCTAGTTTTGTGATCTATATAGTGATAACATGTAATCATAAGTCATTAATAGTTAGTTGTGAGTTTGTTAGGATTCATGCAGCTATATAAAATCAGTGTATCTAACTTTATCATCAAGAGGAATTAAGTTCATTCACTATTAAATCATCATCTTCTTCTCTCTTTCAATGGCTTCCACCATCTTTACTCATTTGATTCATGACTTCAAGAAATGGGAATGAATTAAATAAATAACATTTGTCATCTAGTACTAGTTAGGTTTTTGGATATTATGTGTAGTGAATTTTTTTTTTAATGTAGTAATATATCAAAGTTTTAAAAAAAAGTATTAAAAAATCCCAATGTGTAATTTAAAATTGTTCAAAACAAAAATAGGAAAAGCCATATTAGCATAGCTGATATTAAAAAAAATTCCACTAACCGCGTCACATAGGCATTTTTGCCTGGTCAGATTCCCATAGGGTCTAAAACGACATATCTTCATGTGGCAAGATTGAAATCTGAAGAAAAAATTTATAAGGGGAAAAGCAGAAGTTGCATATATGTTAGGGAAAATACCTATTAAACCTTAATAAATAGTGAAATTTGTTTGTGATACAATCTTATATTTATATTATAACATTATTCTATCTATTTTTTAAAAAAAACTATATTAATATAAAAAACACAAAAAGTATATGTTCTGGACCAGTCAAAGGCCTAAATAACTAAGGCATAATTAATCTCAAATCTACTCCACTTAACCCAAAGTATAAAATCAGTTGACATGCAAAGATCAATGTACATTCTCAGATCTTCATTTTTCACAACAATCATCTCAAATCTTGAAATGACTTGGGCGTTAGAGTGTTAACCATGCAGGTTCACCCTGCGCCACTGTAAAGGAGATCATAGCCACCATTCAAGATCATCAATTTATGATGACATCCATTTGTGATTCTTGAACGAAACAGTGACATAGGGAACAACTTTTTATTCTTACGATTTCCATGAATTCACGTTCATTTTCCAACTCCATTGCACGGACATAGAAGTTCTAGATCTGGATTCCTATGATTTCAGATCTAATATCTTATTTACTAATTTGTAACTTATTCAACTCATCAAATTGAGAATGCTGAGAAGAGAATACAAAGATTCGTCGCATTTGATGTAATCCATCACCGTTTCCACTTCAATTCCTCAAAACTCCAGATCTCTAACTCCCTCAAGAAATCAACACTTGATTTTTTTTCCTTTGAAGACTGCAAGACAAACCTTCAGAACACAGCAGATTCAAGATGTAAAAATCCTGAATACCTGTCATCTTAGACTTAAGTCATAAAGCAATCTCCTCAGAATTTGCTTGAAAATATTAGATGAAGTGTAACTGTTCAAGCTTCAAAAACTGATCCCCACAAATACAAGAACAAGAATTCAGAGATTGTCCAAGCATCAGACACATCAATGATGTTAATATACTCATAAGAGAGATAGAACATCTACCAAAATGAAATTACCTCTGGAGATATTCAATATGCATCTTCTGAGCTAGTGAAAGAGATTTTCAAGATGATCATCTTTCCATCATCAACTTCTATAGTAGTACCACTTTCAAGGATATTCTATAGACCTTCAGCAACCTTTTATCAAGACCAATGAGTTAAAAATATGTTTAGCTTTTCCATCATTTAAATTCACTTGAATCATCCATTGAATATGGTAGGAAAATCCGTATGATATTTTTCATGTGGCACTTGATTCCTTCTTAAAGAGATTTTTAGTCCCCTTTCCTCACAAGAGATTTTCATTATAACCAATTCATGATTACAATCGCTTATGCTTCTGCATAAGTCTTTTACACTTGCTCAGACCAACTGTCTGAGACTTCCCATGCTTAGAGCACATGTTTAAGACTTTCATTACTCACACCTTCTGACCGAGCCAATTGCTCCAAAGGTCCTCTAGTTTAGACTTACCCTTTCTTAGAGCACATGTCTAAGACTTCATGCTCACACCTTCTAACCGATCCACCTGCTCTTCTGGCCATCCAGACTAAGATTTCCTTGCTCAAGAAAAACTTGAGACTTCCTACTCACGCCCCTCAGACGGAGACTTTTCCTTTGTCAATCAGACTAGCTAAATAAAAATTTTACAACTCAAGAACTTAAGCAATGAGACTTACGTGGCTTAAGCATCTTGGCTTAAGACTTGTTGCTTGAAACCCAATGAGACAAGTGTCGCAACTGCGAAAAACACCTGTCGCTACTGCGAAAATCGGCGCCGGCTGAACAGAAGAGTCGCCACCGTGCGTTATTTATCCCAACGGAGGGAAAGGAAACGCTCGAGGTAAACCTACCGCAAAACGGGGAAAGGAATGGTCATCGCAACCAAATCCTGGATTCGGGAGTCGGTTACGCAAGGGGAAGGTATTAGCACCCCTCACGTCCGTCGTACTCGACGGGATCCACGCTTGTTTTCGGGTATGGATTGTTATTCTATCTAAACTACAGGTCAGGGTTAAAAAGAAAATAAAATGACTCGGCAAAGTATCGCACTTTATGCCTACGTATTCCCGTCTGGAACGAGAAATCAGAGTCAACGTAGTTCGCCTACCTACGGGAAAGGAGGGGAAGGTTGCTCGCTAGGATATCGCATCTTATGCCTATGTACTTTCATACAGCATGAAAGATCAGAGCAAACGTAGTTCGGGCCACGTACGACACAAGCTTGTCTTGATTGTTTTTATTCCTTCTGAAAAGGGTTTTTCTGATTAACAGTCCAAGCGGACAAAAATGACATTTTGATGAGTTCACATTCTTTTACGGAAGAAGTGTCTTTTATTGTGTGTGAAAGATTTATTGTGTTTTTCTGTTTGTTTTGAGAAAGAAGAGACAGAACTCTAACCTACGGTTGAAAAGGGAATCATACTAACCTAATGTTATCATGCATGGGTTAAGACCTAATGTCTATCATGCTCCTCTCTTGCGCAGAGAGAAACAGAGATCCTAAGGGAATAGACGGAAACAGAAACAATAGCATATATACAATAAAGCAGTAAAATGCATGGATGCAGCAATACAAGCGAGGCAAGGGAGTCCCACTCAACCTCGAACCTAGAAAACAATAGGCAAAAGTGAACAGGATTCACTTTCAACCCAACAGGTTAAACAACAAACAATACAGTCAGGGAAAACCAATCAATACATCAGAAATTCAAAACAGCAAAAATAAACAGCCACAGCAGCTCTGCATCAACATCTGACTTCAAGTCATCTCCAGACAGCTACAGGCTTCAAGCAATAATCAATCTCCATCTCCACAGCCTTCCAGCAAGGTCTTGATTATCAGTCTTCCATCTGCAATGGCTTTTCTTCAAGTCTTAATCTCTAAGATGAACATCAGTCAACAAGATGAAATAAATGTTAAACAGTCAAGTGCTTACCAAGGGTGGCTCATTAACTGTTAACATTATACAGACAGGTTTCTCTCAAAAGTTCTATCTTTCAAATACATTCACTGATCCTTCCAAAGGAAGGAGGTGGATATTTGAAAGAGACTTTGAATCATAGAGAAAGAATGGAGGCAGACAAAGCCTTCCATGTTTGTGAATCAAGCTTTCTACTCTAGAGCTCTGCCTAGCTCCTAAACCCTACACTCCTCAACAGCTGCCAGCAAAGGGTGCTCCTCATCAACTCTGGAAGTTGGACTCCAATCTCTTGATCTCCAATGGCTTCATCATCACAAGTCTTCAGCTCTTCCAATCCCCAAACAAACCCAATACCCCACACAGATAAATGAAATAACCCTAGAGAGGGCACACCACACAGTCAAACCAATATAAGCAGTATACTAATAGCAGTAGGGGAACCCTAGTAATTTCTAAGGGATCTATTAACTACCCATAATCCCTATAGTCCCATACCCCAAAGATTCAATCTCTAACTCCTAAGGGAAATGAACTAATTCACCTATGTTATCTCCTAAAACCTAGTTTTGATCATGTTATTCACACCTAAACAAATCACCTCAAATTAAATCCTAAAACTATGAATTAAATTGTATATACAAGCTAAAGGTCTCCACTAATCAACCTAAAAAGAATGGATCAAAAATAATAAAGCATCTAATCAAACCAAAATCAACAAATTCATGCATTAAACTAAACATTATTTACACCTATTTAAAAGAAAAATATGCCAAAAATATAAAAATGAAATGAAATATTAATTTTTTTATGTGATATTTTTCTTAACAAAATCATGAATAATATGCAAAAAGAACCAATTAAAATCATGCATTTTTCAATTATTTATGATTTTTTAAAGAAAATAAAAAAATATGAAAGAAATAATGTGAATTAAATGGAAAGGGGTGCAACCAGTAATAAAATGCAGTTGAAATAAAGGATGGGCCCAGACTGGGGGGCGCGCATAGCAGGCGCGTCTGGGTCCAATGCATTCAGAAAATATAACAAAAATTAAAAAAAGATGAAAACGGTGCAGTTAGTAAGATTCTCAGTTCAAAATCATTGGGCCTGCGTTTGGTAGGGTGTGAAAAGCAAGGGGATTCAAAGCCCATCAGAACGAATAAATGAAACGGTGCGTAGCACCCTTGGAATTTCCCTCCGTTTTCAGTTTTAAACCACAACCATTGGATCAAGATTGGAGTCCAAGTCAAACATGCAATCGTGTGGTCCTCCATCATCTTCAACCTTGGACAAACCCTAGGGTTTCAGAAATCATCCCCATGCACGCACCTTCAACCATCCTGTTCTCACTCAATTCTCCATGAAAGCTCATGATGTAAAAACCAAAAACACTCCATTCTCTTCCCTCTACACAGCCATGGCCATAGTTCCTTCTAAAACTCAACCAAACTCCAAACCCGATAGGTGTAACATTCTGAATCCACCATTATCACCTGCCATCAACCATTCCAAATTCTTCCAATCTTTACCCTAAAATGATCTACAAGCCATGCTAATCAACCTGAGCTATTCATCTAGGATTATCTTGCCATAACCTATGAGTTATCAATCCTAACAGATTTGGTACACCATGATCAACCTTCATGAAACCTCTCCAAACTTTGTGAAATCCATCCTCTAACCTATCCTAACAGTTCTATACTAACAATTCCCTATGATTCTAACTAAATCATGCAATTTGAATGAGAGAACCAACCTGGTATGATGATGAAAACAGCTATGGAAATCCTTGAATCTGATGCTTGCAATGGTCTGAACTTGATCCACACACTCAAATCTTGATTCTGTATGCAGAGATTCTTGTTCAATCCTCTTGAATTCAGCAATTCCAACTTTCTTGCACCTTGTATGATGGAACTTGTATGGCACGATTTCTCTTCAATTCAGCCAAATTCTTGTGTGAATTGTGATCTATGAATGATATTGATGATGATCAAATCAAGGAAAATGGAAATTGATGAAAGTTTGATGAAGTTTGAGAGGTTTTGCAAAAATGGAAGAATTGTGTATAACTTGTGTTTTGATCACAATGATTCACCAACCATGGCATGGAGTTACTTCATTCAATATATAGATGAGAATAGAAAGCCCTAGAAGTTTGTAGAACCTTCCCATGCACACTTTCCCTTGGATTTGGATTATGTAACTTCATTTGTAAGTAACCATGTATAACTCTTAAATCTTGCACCAAACTTAAAATTCTACTTTTGCCAATGTTCTTAAAACATTTTTTCCAATCAAAATGACCTATAATTTCATCCTATTTGGCCAAACTATGAAAAATCTCAAATTTAGGTCATTTTTTATTCATTAAATCCACCAATTTTGAAACCTTGAGCTATGAGTCTTTCCAATCTTTCATGGTCACTTTAATAGACTCAAAATGGCATTTGGATCAAGTTTGATGTTGTGAAGTTTTTCATTTGAAGCTTCCTTGTATGAGTTTTGGGCATAGGCTTGAAATGACCTGTAATTCTCAGATGACCAAAATACCCTTTGCTTGCCAAGACCATAAGTAGAGTTCCACAAATCATATGAAGGCATACCATACCATTCTAGAAAGATAAGACAATTAGGAACAACTCTTATGTTGACCAGAAATTCATTTGAAATCTCCTTTAGGGGTAAACGTTGCTTGGAAGACAAGTAACTTTCACAGACAAAATTTCAGATACCTCAGATGACCTGTAACTTGCAAGGACCATAAATTGAGTTCTATAAATCTCCTTGATGTCTTCCACCACTCAAATTAAAGGTCTTGAGATCCTATACAAGTTTCATGTTGACCAAGGATCCATTTGAAACTTGCATTTTGACTTATCTTGCTTGGAAATTTGACCTAAACTAGGGGATTTTACACAGAAACCCTAATTTAGAAACTCCTCTTCTCCTTGATTTCTCTTGATTTCTTCTTAGCATATCACCACGTCCTTATCTACATGTCAAATGATGAACCCCACATCTCTCCAATAGCCCTTGATACCTTTCAATCAAACAATTGACCTAGAGTTGACCTAGAGTTGACCCAGATGAAACCCTAGTTGACTGTCTTCAACTGCAACTCTTGTGATCATATCAATGACTTGTCTCCTTCTCCAAATGACTTTCTAAGTCTCCCATGATGTCCACATACTCTCCATGCTCAATTCACAGCTCACAGCTTCTTTGATGATCTTCAGATACCCTTAGATAGGAGATAGATGCAATGCTTGATCCAATGACTTCTCAGCTTTCAAATTCTTTCTGATGACTTGAATGAGATTGGATTTGAACAATAACCTCTTGATAGGCTCATAGAGATGAGAATAGTGCTTGGTCCCTTGTTGAATGACTTGCTATGCTATGCTATGCAGATGATTAGACTATGTACATGACTCTATATGCAAATGCTAATGCAATTGAAACATAAACCAAGTGAAATAGGTTGAGCAAATTTTAGGGTGCAACAGCTGCCCCTATTCAAGCGACTTGGACCCGATTGGATGAAGAGCGAACGGCCTTAAAACCTTCGCGGTACAAGACGGTTGAATATTAGGAACCCGGAAATTTGCCAACCGCAGAAATAAACCGCACCACTGCTTGGGGAACGACATTCATCAACTGAATCTAGATGTTACGACAACCCACTGATCCTTTAGCGACCGTGCTGGGGATTATTTTCATCAGCCTGAAAAAGATTCTATCCTCGAAGAACTTGTCCATGTTAGGACTCCACCTGCCGTCAACACGCAAAAACTTCGGTAACTTCGCTGGGGATAATTCGTCTGCATTTCATCAGACATAAATTGTCCACGTTAGGAATAAACTCTTCCACGTTAGGAATAACACCGTCCACGTAAGGAATCATCTCTTCTGTATCTGTCCACGTCAGGACTAAACTCTCTCGGTTATGAATACTTCGTCCACATTAGGACTCACCCTTCCACGTAAGGAATATATCTTTCCACGTAAGGAATCTCATTTTCTTTCCACGTAAGGAATAAACTTCTTCTTTCCATCTTGCGAATAACATCTTTCCACGTAAGGAATCAATCTCCTTTCTGAAGGTGAGAAAATTACTTAGAAGGGGGGGTTGAATAAGTAAGACTAAAAATCAAAGATTAGAACACAGATATTTTTATCCTGGTTCGTTGAAAACAACTAGTCCAGTCCACCCTCTCAAGAGTGATTTGCCTTTCTCTGTCAAGGACTTAATCCACTATTTTAATCAAACAGATTACAAATAGCAACACCTAAGAACAACCGTTCTTAGTCTTCTCAAGAGCAGCTGATCCCAACTGGATCCTCTTAAGGAAAACCTTTTACAAACAAAGTAAAACTTTTACAAGAGTAAGAATGCTTCTAATAAGCTGTTATCACAACAGTGATATTTCTCTTAGTTTAAGAATAAAGATAAAGCAAAGTAATATGATAAAGAGCTTTTTGAGATTTGCTTTGAGGAGTGATTTTTCTAGAGATTCAATTGCTGAAGAAGATGGAGTGGACTTCTTTATACAGGCACTAAGATCCAAGAAGTCTTGTTACGTTGAAGGCTGTGCAGAAAAGCCTAGAGCCTTTTGTCTTCACATTGGAGGCTGTGCTGAAACAGGCCTGATGCTTTTTGTCTTCACTTGCAGAATACTTTCCTCAGAATGGAATGCACAGATAAAACCTTTTTGTCTGTGTCCTTGTGTCTAGCACAAAATAGGAAAGAGCTGTTGAGAAGGACCAACGTACATATTTAAATCTTCTTCAAAGTGAGTTCAGCTTTCAACATAAGAATCTGAATCTTCAGAGTCTTCTGATCAAGGATCATCTGGATCTTCAGAGTCTTGAATGTTCTTCAGATTGAGCTGAAACAGAGTATGTGCAGCTAGTGTGCTTGAGCGTGTAAATCCTTCAGAGCAGAGTCTCTATGCTTTAGAGGCTCCTTCTTCAGAATCTTCAAGAGACAGTAGTCAGATTCTTCTGGGAGCAAAGTTCAGATCTTCACTTAAGATGCTCTTGAACTTATGAAGTCTTTCATACAAACAATGTTCAGATGCAATTTTGCTTTCTTAAGATAATTTACTTTAGTGCCTGTAGCAAACAATCTAGAACACGTTTAGAGTATATAATTCTTGAATACAAAATTCATAATTGTTATCATCAAAACATAGAGATAAAACTAAGACACAATCTGTGCTTTTACAATCTCCCCCTTTTTGATGATGACAAAACATGAGAAAATTTTGTTCAATAAAGAGTAAGAATTAGAAACTCCCCCTGAGATAAACAATCTCCCCCTGAAATAAATACTACAATAGAATAGAATACTTCCCTTTCTGATTGAGTATATTTCAGATTCAGAGCCTGATGAATGAGTTCAGAGTCAAATCTTGATGCCAGATGATTGAATAAATGTATCAGAGTAAGATATCAGAGTTGATTGAATACTCAGATTTTCTTTAGAGAATCAGGTTCTGGTTGACACAGTCTCAGGGTAACTTCAATGAATTATGTCAGATATAACAGTATAATCTGAAAGACTTAAATTCAAATAAGTTAATAAAATGTCTGAATTTTAGTTTTGGTAAATGCTTATAGGTTGAACACTCAGTTTCTCTTTTTCTCCCCCTTTTTGTCATAATCAAAAAGATATACAAAGACGGAAAGAAATAAAAGAGAAGAAGCAAAAATAGGAGCAAACCATGTTAGCATGCAATTAAAACAAAACAAACCAAAGTTCACAGACAAACAGGCAGAGATCAAAAACTCAGTTCATGTGCAAAACAACAAATAAAACTAGGTCTGGCGAGAGGCAATGAGGGTCAGAAGCTCTGTCATCTTGGCAGCTGACTCTTCTTGCTTAGACATCCAGGTCTTGATTTCATCGGTTGTTTTCTCTTGCTTGATCATCCAGTCCTTGATATCCTTCACATCATTCACAAGTTCTGAAACCACAGATGAAGACGGAGCAGATGCAGCAGCAGCAGGGTTCCCTTCAGATTGGTTTTCAACAGAAGCTTGTTCAACCATTTCAAAATCAGGAACAACCGGAGGAGCAGCTTCCAATAGTAACACAGGAGGAGGAGGAGGCATGTTCATCAGTGTCACCTTTATTAACTCAGCAAATTTAATCTTAGCAAGCTTAGAGCATTTTGCTCTAACTTTTAGGGCAGCTTTGTTAAACATCCAGATGAAGCGCTTCCAAGCAGTATTCGAAACATTTGGGTCCAAACTAGACATACATATAGCCTTAACACGATCATATTCAGAATCTAACTCCTTTTTGAAAATATCAAACATAGCATTAACACAAGATCCTAAATCTGACTGTTCATTCTGACCAGAGGAAAAAGGATTAGGGGTGTTAGCAGGAGTAGGTTCAGATGGTTGTGGTTGAGGTGTGGGTGGTTGAGATGTGTGGATGACAGATTGAGGGAGTTCAGCTGAGTGAGGAAAAGTTTGATTCTCAGATGGATTAGTTTCAGGTGGTTGTGGAATGGTTTGGTTTTCAGCTGTTTGAGTGTCAGAGGGTTGAGCTTCAGATGGTTGTTGAGATGGAGAGTTTGGTGGGGTATGAAACAAAGCAATGTTAAGATGTTTCTTCATAACACTCTCAGAGCGAGCTTGTTTAAGTGATTCTGAATCATAGTCAGATGAATCAGATGAATCAGATGAATCAGAGGATTCATCTGAGTGAACAGATGTAGACGAAATTTCAATTGTTTGGTTGAGGGGTGGAATATCAAGAATATTGTCAGAAAGATTTGGATCTTCTGAGGGAATTGCTTGTTCAGAGTGTTCAGGTTGAACAGTCTCTGGATGATTTTGTTCTGAAATAATTATTTGTGGTTGGGGAGTCTCTATGTGGGGATTCTCTTGTTGCGACAAAGTTGGTTGTGGAGGTGTTGTTGGAGAATTTTCTGGTTGAGTTGGTTCTGGTGGAGTTATTGTTGGAGAATTTTCTGGTTGAGTTGGTTCTGGTGGAGTTATTGTTGGAGAGTTTTCAGATAAAATTGGTTCTGGTGGTGGAATTTCTGTTTGAATAGTTTGATGTTGTGGATTAGATGGGATTGGTGCTGGAGATGATTGTAAATTTACTGGTTCAGAGGATAGTGGTTCGGATGAGATATTAACAGACTTTCTAGATTTTGAAGTTCTTGGTATGAGGTTTGGAGAGAGTTGTGGTGAAGATAGTGGTGAATGAACAGTAGGAGTAGGATCAGAGGCTAATACCTGTTGAATGGTGTCTCTGATTTCTTCCAGAGTAGCTTCTCTTGGACTGCTTCTGGCCTTCTTTCCTTCTTTCCTCTTCTTTCTTGATGCTTCAGGAGCTTTTCTCTTCTTCTGAACGGATTCTTTGTCAGCCTTCCTCTTACTGCGCCTTTCCTTCATCTGATTAGGCAATTCTTCTCCAGGCTTCTGAACGAGATTGGCAGGTAAAGGGATTCCTTCCTTTAGGCATTCAGTAATGTACAGCCAGACAAATTCCTTAGGTTCATCTGCACTGAACAGTGGAAAATCTTCCACAGGAACTCTTCTACCTTGAATCTCGTCAGAGTTGATCTTCCTGAGTTGTCCTTTCAATTCTGAGATGATTTTCATCCTCTTCAGATTGAGCCCATTAATTTCAGAGCCAATGATGTGAGTCAGATCCTCTGTAATCTTCGCATCAGTCAGATGTTGAACCAGTTTGTTCTCAACAAGTATATCAGAAATCAACCTTCCCAGGGGTATCCATGTCCTTACTTTACCAGCTTTCGCCCTTACTTCCTCTCTGGTTTCTTTGACATGAGTTAATAAATGACTGAAGATGAGATACGGTAGATCCACTTTGACATTTTTGCTAATGCAGTACATAAAATACAAATGTTCAGAACTCACATAATCTGGAGAGTTTGAAGGTTTTCTGTGGAAAAACGTACTCATAAAGATTTTCGCCCAGATCCTATAAATGGGTTTTAAATCTTTAACCTTGCTTGACGGCAAACCAGCAATAGTAACTTTTTCATAAACCCTAGCCATATCGATGCAAGAAGAAGCAAGATTTGAAACACCATCAGACTCAGTATAGCTAAACAGTTGTCTGATCAGGTTTTCAGTGATGACTATCTCCACTCCAAGAACCGAAGAATGTATAAACTTGGGACCCGCGCTTGCATGTATCCAAAATTCCTTAACCAGTGTTGGAAAAACAGGCCCCATTAGCCTTTCAAAATATTTTTACCACCCTTGAGCTTTGATGGCAGAAATGAGATCAAACCCATTTTCCTTTAAAGAGTCGAGGTCAATGAAGCTTTCACAGAGCACCTCTAGATCAGCCACTGGAGTGAATAAGGTTCGTTCAGGTTCTTTGTACATGATGGTCTTGTTAGGTTTTGCAGCAGTGTTTGAAGTTGACGCCATTGAAGAAGAAGAATACCTTGGTTTCGGTTTAGGGTTTTGGAAAAGATTGAAAAGGAAGCAGAAACGCATGAATGAAGTGAATGTGGAAAGTGTGATAGAAGTGTGATAGGTGATATATATAGGAAACCAAAAAAAAATAGGGCACACAAAAGACACTTATGCACGTTTGGACAGCATTAAATGAAAAGTAATCATTTCACATTAAATTATGACAGCTGGGGGAAAAACAAGAAAAGTGAGATTTTCAAAGCATTACCTCAAACGTCAAATCAGTTATGCACTCAATTTTTTCAGAAATTGAATGCCACGTGTTTGCTTTGTTGGCTCATTTGATTTCTCTCACGAAATGAAACGTTTCCAACTTTCAGATCTTCTGAGCTAGTTAGTTCAGAGTTTTACCCAAAACGAAATAATCAAATAAATATAAATGAATAAAATAGACAGATGAAATACTTCAGATTATTAAACATTTTGCATCTGAGAGGTTGCCTCTGAGAAATATTACTCTGGACATAAATCCATACAAATATTTTTCAGAATAAACTTAAATCTATCTTCAGCAAGGGGTTTTGTGAAAATGTCAGCCCATTGATGATCTGTATCAACGAAAGCTAGATTAATTACACCCTTCTGAACATAGTCTCTGATGAAGTGATGTTTAATTTCTATATGTTTTGCCTTAGAATGCAAGATTGGATTTTTTGACAAACATATAGCAGAAGTATTGTCACAGAAGATAGAAAGGTTACTCTCATAGATTTGATAATCTTCTAATTGACTCTTCATCCAGAGCATCTGAGTACAACATCCAGCAGCAGCAATGTATTCTGCCTCTGTAGTTGATAGTGCAATGGTAGGTTGCTTCTTGCTGTACCATGAGATCAGATGACTTCCAAGAAACTGACAGCTTCCAGAAGTGCTTTTACGTTCAATTCTGTCTCCAGCATAGTCAGCATCACAGAATCCAACTAATGAAAATTCATCAGATCTTCTGTAACACAAACCCATGTTAGCAGTACCTTTCAGATACCTCAGAATCCTCTTAACAGCTGTTAAGTGTGATTCTCTAGGATCTGATTGGAATCTAGCACATAAGCAGACACTAAACAAAATATCTGGTCTAGAAGCAGTCAAGTATAGAAGAGATCCTATCATACCTCTGTAGAATTTTTGATCTACCTTCTTACTTACCTCTTCCTTACCTAGAGTGCTTGTAGGATGCATTTGAGTCTTTGCCATTTTGCTATCAACCATGTTGAACTTCTTCAGAAGCTCTTTAACATATTTGGTTTGATGTATGTAGGTGCATTCTGGAGTCTGATTGACTTGGATTCCCAAGAAGAATCTCAATTCTCCCATCATGCTCATTTCAAATTCTTCCTGCATACATTTAGCAAACTCCTTTCCAAGCGTAATATTTGTTGATCCAAAAATAATGTCATCTACATAAATCTGACAAATCAACAGATCTTTCTTAACAGATTTACAGAATAAAGTTGTATCCACTTTTCCTCTGATAAATTTTTTCTTCAAAAGGAAGTTGCTCAACCTCTCATACCAAGCTCTGGGAGCTTGTTTTAATCCATAAAGGGATTTCTTTAATTTGAAAACATGATCTGGAAAGTTTTCACTTTCAAAACCAGGAGGTTGGTGGACATATACTTCTTCTTCTATAATACCATTAAGAAAAGCACTTTTAACATCCATCTGATACAGAGTGATGTTATTCTGTGCAGCAAATGAAATAAGAAGACGAATAGATTCTAACCTTGCCACTGGAGCATATGTCTCAGTGTAATCAATACCTTCTTGTTGACTATATCCTTGAGCAACCAGCCTTGATTTATTCCTTTCTACTTCTCCCTTTTCATTCAGCTTATTCCTGAAGACCCATTTTGTTCCAATGACATTGAATCCTTTAGGTCTAGGAACCAGATCCCAAACTTCATTTCTGGCGAATTGATTCAGCTCTTCTTGCATAGCTATAATCCATTCATTATCTTCCAGAGCCTCATCTACAGATGTTGGTTCTATCATTGACACTAAGCCAAATAAGGAAGATTCAGAAGTTCTGAGATATGATCTTGTCCTTATGGGATCATCCTTCTTTCCAATTATCACATCTTCTGGATGAGAAGCTTTGATTCTGGAAGAAGATCCTCTGACGGTTGGTCTTTCAGAAATATGCAAGTTGTTTAGTTGTGAAGTCAAAGGTGTACCATCTGGGGTTGCATCAGATTCTTTGTTCTTTGCCTTTTCTGCCTCTGAGACTTCAGAGTCTGTGAGAATTACTTCTCTATCTGCAGAACTTTCAAACTGCTTTGGCTTTTCAGAGCCAAGCTTATCATCAAATCTGACATGAATAGATTCTTCCACAATCTGTGTTTCAGTATTGAATACTCTGTAGCCTTTAGAGCGTTCAGAATAACCAAGCATGAAACACTTCTGTGCTTTGGAATCAAACTTGTTCAGATTATCTTTAGTATTAAGCATATAACAAATACATCCAAAAGGATGAAAATAAGCAATGTTGGGCTTTCTGTTTCTCCACAATTCATAGGGAGTCTTTTTCAGAAGAGGTCTTACAGACACTCTGTTCTGAATATAACAAGCTGTGTTAATTGCTTCTGCCCAGAAATGTTTTGCCAGATTTGTCTCGTTGATCATGGTTCTGGCCATTTCTTGCAATGTTCTATTTTTCCTTTCTACAACTCCATTTTGTTGCGGAGTTCTAGGGCAGGAGAAATCATGTGCAATGCCTTTTTCAGAAAAGTATTTTTCAAAATGTTTATTTTCAAATTCTCCACCATGATCACTTCTGACTTTAATAATTTTACAATCTTTTTCAGTCTGGACTTGATTGCAGAAGTCAAAGAACACAGAATGAGACTCGTCCTTGTGTTTTAGAAACTTTACCCATGTCCATCTGCTGTAGTCATCTACAATGACTAACCCATACTTCTTGCCTCTGATGGATGCAGTTTTCACTGGTCCAAACAGATCAATGTGAAGTAATTCCAATGGTCTGGAGGTAGAAACAACATTTTTTGATTTAAAATGAGATTTTGAAAATTTTCCTCTTTGACATGCTTCACACAGAGCATCTGAGTTGAACTTCAACTTAGGAAGTCCTCTGACCAGATTGAGTTTATTAATCTGAGATATACGTCTCATATTAATATGCCCCAATCTTCTATGCCAGACCCATTGCTCATCATTCACAGATAAGAGGCATTTTACATTTTGAACTTTAAGTTCTGAAAGGTTAATTTTATAAATGTTGTGTTTCCTCTTTCCATTGAATAGGATAGAACCATCCTTTTGACATACAGCTTTGCAACATTTTTGATTAAAGATGATATCATAACCATTGTCACTTAATTGACTTATGGACAATAGATTATGTTTCAATCCTTCAACTAACAGAACATTAGAAATAGAGGGTAGGTTGCCATTACCTATAGTTCCAGAGCCAATGATCTTGCCCTTCTGGTTCCCTCCAAATTTCACGTCCCCTCCAGATCTAAGTTCCAGACTTTGGAACATAGACCTTTCTCCCGTCATGTGTCGTGAGCATCCAGAGTCCAGGTACCATGATTGGTGTCCTGACTTTGCTGCTAAGGACATCTGCAACAGGGATTATTTTGTCTTTAGGTACCCAGATCTTCTTGGGTCCTTTAGGGTTAGTTGCCTTGTAGGTTTGTCTAAACTTTTGTTTTTCAACATAGTTTTTGTTTAGACTTGCCTTAGATCTAAACACATGAGTATTCTTTTCAGAGCTCGTGTGTTTAATATCATTTAAATGACCAAATTTAAAATTAGAGTATAAAGGAGTTATCTTAATGATCAGATCATCTACAGGTATTGGTCTTACATCTTTTTCAAGAGAAGAAGATTGAAATCCAATTCCCTTTCTTTTATTCCTACTAACTCCATAGATCATAGAAGCCATCTTGCTTCTGTCTATGCTTTTAGTGAGGAACCTCTGAAAACTAGAGTCATATTTTTCCAAAATATTTTCAGATGACTTAGCTTCAGAGTCAGATTCTTGTTGAACAATTTCCAAATCATTTTTTATTTTTAAATTTATTTCTCTCTGCTCAACAAGTTCTGTTTTCAGATTATCAATCTCAGATTCAAGATTGCTTTTCAGCTTCTTGTTCTTGAGTTTGATATTATTGTAGCTTTTCAAGACTTCAGATAACACCTTTATAAGTTCATCTTTGGTAAGTTTGGACATTACCTCTTCAGCATCAGAGTCGGAGTCTGACTCAGATTCAGATGATAATTCTTCATTCTGATCTTCTATTCCAGCCATTAATGCCATGTTGGCACACTCTTCTGACGCTTCAGATTCAGATTCAGATTCATCTGAATCATCCCAAGTTGCCATAAGAACCTTTTTCTTTTTATCAAACTTTCTCTTGGGTTTCTCCTTGAGAAGTTTGGGGCAGTCATTTTTGTAGTGCCCAGGTTCCTTGCATTCATAGCATGTGACCTCTTTCTTTCCAGATCTTCTGTATCCAGAAGATTCCTTCCTGTGGTCAGCTTTCCTGAAGTTGTTAAACTTCCTTCCCTTGTGCTTCCAGAGCTTGTTGATTCTTCTGGAAAGCATGGACAGTTCATCTTCTTCTTCAGAAGACGATTCTTCAGAACTTTCTTCTTTTACCTGCAAAGCTTTAACAGGTTTGTTAGATTTTAAAGCTATGGATTTACCTTTATCTTTCTTCTGGGGCTCATCTTCCTCCAGCTCTATTTCATGACTTCTCAAAGAACTGATAAGTTCTTCTAAGAAGATCTTATTCAGAACTTTTGCCATCTTCAGTGCAGTCACCATTGGTCTCCATCTGGTGGGAAGACTTCTGATGATCTTCTTGACATGATCTGACGTTGAGTAGCCCTTATCCAGAACTTTCAGACCAGCAGTAAGAATCTGAAATCTAGAAAACATAGTTTCTACATTTTCAGATTCTTCCATTTTAAATGCCTCATACTTCTGTATGAGCGCCAGCGCCTTGGTCTCTTTAACCTGAGAATTTCCCTCATGAGTCATTTTGAGTGACTCAAACATGTCATGAGCAGTATCTCTGTTTGTAATCTTCTCATACTCAGTATGAGAGATTGCATTAAGCAATATAGTTCTGGCTTTGTGGTGATTCTTGAAATCTCTTTTCTGTACTTCAGTCATTGACTTTCTATCAATCTTTTTGCCATCCTCATCAGTAGGATGTTTATATCCATCAATGACCATATCCCAAAGATCAGCATCATACCCGAGGAAAAAACTTTCTATTCTATCTTTCCAATAGTCAAAATTTTCCCCATCAAACATGGGTGGCTTGGTACTGATCCTATCTCCTTCATATTTGTTGTTGCAAGTTGATGTAGCTGTTTCCATAATGACAACAACACAAATATCAAAGTATCTTTCTCACTGGATCTTTAACTGTCACGGTTAAGTGGAGCACACGCAGAACCGGAGCTCTGATGCCAACTGAAGGTGAGAAAATTACTTAGAAGGGGGGGTTGAATAAGTAAGACTAAAAATCAAAGATTAGAACACAGATATTTTTATCCTGGTTCGTTGAAAACAACTAGTCCAGTCCACCCTCTCAAGAGTGATTTGCCTTTCTCTGTCAAGGACTTAATCCACTATTTTAATCAAACAGATTACAAATAGCAACACCTAAGAACAACCGTTCTTAGTCTTCTCAAGAGCAGCTGATCCCAACTGGATCCTCTTAAGGAAAACCTTTTACAAACAAAGTAAAACTTTTACAAGAGTAAGAATGCTTCTAATAAGCTGTTATCACAACAGTGATATTTCTCTTAGTTTAAGAATAAAGATAAAGCAAAGTAATATGATAAAGAGCTTTTTGAGATTTGCTTTGAGGAGTGATTTTTCTAGAGATTCAATTGCTGAAGAAGATGGAGTGGACTTCTTTATACAGGCACTAAGATCCAAGAAGTCTTGTTACGTTGAAGGCTGTGCAGAAAAGCCTAGAGCCTTTTGTCTTCACATTGGAGGCTGTGCTGAAACAGGCCTGATGCTTTTTGTCTTCACTTGCAGAATACTTTCCTCAGAATGGAATGCACAGATAAAACCTTTTTGTCTGTGTCCTTGTGTCTAGCACAAAATAGGAAAGAGCTGTTGAGAAGGACCAACGTACATATTTAAATCTTCTTCAAAGTGAGTTCAGCTTTCAACATAAGAATCTGAATCTTCAGAGTCTTCTGATCAAGGATCATCTGGATCTTCAGAGTCTTGAATGTTCTTCAGATTGAGCTGAAACAGAGTATGTGCAGCTAGTGTGCTTGAGCGTGTAAATCCTTCAGAGCAGAGTCTCTATGCTTTAGAGGCTCCTTCTTCAGAATCTTCAAGAGACAGTAGTCAGATTCTTCTGGGAGCAAAGTTCAGATCTTCACTTAAGATGCTCTTGAACTTATGAAGTCTTTCATACAAACAATGTTCAGATGCAATTTTGCTTTCTTAAGATAATTTACTTTAGTGCCTGTAGCAAACAATCTAGAACACGTTTAGAGTATATAATTCTTGAATACAAAATTCATAATTGTTATCATCAAAACATAGAGATAAAACTAAGACACAATCTGTGCTTTTACACTTTCCACGTAAGGAAACCATCTTCTTTCCACGTAAGGAACCATATATCGTCTTGATTTGTCCACATAAGGACTCCGCCTTTCCACGTAAGGAATACATCTTTTTCCACGTAAGGAATCGCAATCTTGATTTGTCCACGTCAGGACTCCCATCTCGTTTTGATTTGTCCACGTCAGGACTCACCTCTTGACTCGCTGAGGAAATGAAATTTTGTCCACGTCAGGACTCATGCATCTTAGACCCACTGGGGAAATAAGACTTGTCCACGTCAGGACTCATGCTGCGCCAACAACACGAAGAAGGATAAATTTGTCCACGTCAGGACTCGCGCATCTTGTCAACACGCAGAACTATAAACTTGTCCACGTCAGGATGCACATTTCACCATTACGAAGGAAGATATCTGCTGGAAATAAATGGTCCACGTCAGGACACCAACACGAAGAGTAATCAATTTTGTCCGCGTCAGGACTTCACATTCAATCAATACCAAGAAATCAAATCTGTCCACGTTAGGACTAGCACATCTCGTCAACCCAGGGAAACAACTCTGTCCACGTCAGGACTTCACATTCCATCAAATCTGAGTAATCGAACACGTCCACGTTAGGACACCCACATATCGTCAACTTGAGGAAATGTCCACGTCAGGACTCCACGTTCCATCAATTCTGAGAAGTCAAACCCGTCCACGTTAGGACTAGCACCTCCTATCAGCCCGGGGAAATAGATTTGTCCACGTTAGGGCCCCCACTTCTCTAGCACGAAGAAAACCCGTCAATAAAATTGTCCACGTCAGGACTCATTTCTCCATTGGTCCCAAACCACAAACTTCTTAACACTGACGTGACAGTGACTTTGAGGCGGACTCTACTGAGGATATTTGAAAACCAGACTACCGAACGCCTGTCCTGATAACCGACGGCAGCCTCTGAAATTCTGACTCATGACACCCTTTGATGACAAATAACTCTGCTTGGGAATGAGGAGAGAGATTTTGCCTACTAACTCTGGCGGGGAAAACAAGAGAAATTTACACAAATAACTCTGCTTGGAGAAAAAGAGAGCTTAACCAAATAACTTTGTGGGGAATAATGCCAAAGCTGACACTTCATTGAATGTCTCACGCAGAGATCTTGAATGTTTGGTAATTTATTTGAGCAAGAGCTCCTTCCACCTGCCAGAGAGCAATACTTGAAACAAACGGTTAGCCCACCTGGTTCATATTTCAAAATGCACATGTTTGACAATGACGCAATGCTCCATTCGACATGGAAATGCTACGCGTGTTTATTTGGTAGATGCAAATATGATCCTACATGCCGATGTAAATGCAGACTCGAACTGCTGGGATACAGGAAACCGCTTCAGCAAAATAAATGCTGAAGATACTGCCGACTCCTGCTGGGGATAGCCAGGCGCTACAAAATTATTCCAGCAAAATAAATGCTGGAAGAGTGAAGTTGACTCAGCCGGGAAATTGGGAACTTAATACCAATCACTTCATTGAAGTAACACCCTGCTGGGGAATCTAACTCTGCTGGAGAATAGTAGATGAACCCAATATGATTGGACTTCTGCTGGAGAGTGAACGGATATCACACGGTATTTTGACAAAATAAATGCGAGGCACACGACCAACTCTGCCGGGGAGAGTCTTAATCTTCGAGTTCCACTGGGAGGAAGAAAGACACTTGCTGAAAAGAGAACTCCGCTGAGGACGGAACGATTCTCTTGGGGAAAATCAACTGGCTCCGCTGGGGGAGAGTAAATGACCCTGCGGGGAAGGGTAAACTGCCTGAATACAGCTCACCAATTAGAAATGTTAATCTTCTGAGACTAAACCACTCTGCTTGAGATAAGGAATCCTTTTGGGGGACACCACAATGTCTGAACACAGCCTACAATCTTGGAACCGCCAATTCTGCTGAGAGATAAATGACTTTGCTGGAGAATGCCCTTTGGAATAAGCTACGACTAGCTGGGGAATCCGATCCTTCTTCAGCAAGGAACAGTGTTATTTTGGAAGCACGACCTGCGTGGGGAGCAAGTCTTTCGTTACTGCAATCTTGTGATCGTCCTCTTCATGCGGCTATGAACCCTGCAACACCACAAACAAGATAAGACAAGTCTACACAACCAAATCTATTCAGGTTAGCATTAGTGACATCGTTTTCCGTTAATTCAAAGTTTTAGCAATTATTGGCAAGGGCCATTGGCGTTATGCACATGCTAGTTTCATCAAACCTAGGCGTTTATCATGCACAAAACAGTAAAGAACCAGCATCAAATACTGAATAACATGTTTTATTGATTGGGCCCCTGAATGGGCGGAGTTTTTGTACACGGGATGTAACTCCTGAAAAGAGGAAGCTACGCACAACAAATATACAAATATGCACAAGAAGCATAAATATATTGACAAATTAAATTTGTACACATGTCGGCAACGGGATGCAGATGAACACCACGAACTGATCCTCCTATGACTCGCCCGACTCTAATGCTTTCCCGGTAGTCACACTTCCGAAGAGATTGTATCTAATAATCGACCCCTCAGGTGTATTCTCCCGCACCAATGCTCAAACTGCAGTATCAAATTCGGACCGCAGTCATTTGCTTTTCAAATCCCTAACTTTGGCGTGAACCGCCCTTTACGGGTTTTCAGTTCACCGGGATACCCTTTTTTGCCGAAGCCGCCCAGTGTAGGTTTTCAACTTCGCGGGTGTACATTTTTTTCAATTTATCCCTAACTTTTGCCCGAACCTTTCATTCTGTTTTTGGTTCGCCAGGATGCCCCATTTTTGCCTGGACTCTCTTTTTTTCTGTCCAGCGGGTCAATTTCAAGCAAAGTATTTTTTAACTGCGTCCGAATTCACAGGCGACGTAAAGTCTTCACCGTCCATGGTGGACAATAATAACGCTCCTCCTGAAAAGACTTTTCTGACAACGTATGGCCCTTCGTAGTTGGGGGTCCATTTGCCCCTGTGATCTGCCTGCGGCGGGAGAATCCTTTTCAGCACAAGGTCGCCCGTCTGAAAGCTCCGAGGATGTATCTTCTTATCATATGCTTTCTTCATTCGGCTCTGGTACAAACGACCGTATGCTAGAGAAGCTAGCCTCTTCTCGTCCATTAAACTCAGTTGGTTCAACCTGTCTTTCACCCATTCTGCCTCATCTAGTTGGACGTTTCGCAATACCCTCAAAGAAGGAATCTCGACTTCCGGTGGTAGCACTGCTTCCATTCCGTATACCAACGAGAACGGGGTTGCCCCGGTTGATGTGCGTACCGTCGTACGATAACCGTGCAGAGAGAAAGGTAGCATCTCGTGCCAATCCTTATAGGTCACCACCATCTTTTGAACGATCTTCTTGATATTCTTATTGGCCACTTCAACAGCGCCATTCATCTTGGGTCGGTAAGGTGAGGAATTGTGATGTTCGATCTTGAAATTCTGACAGAGCTCCTTCATCATTTTGTTGTTCAGGTTTGAACCGTTGTCAGTGATTATCCGCTCGGGGATCCCATATCTGCAAATGATATCTCTCTTGATGAATCTGGCCACCACCTGCTTAGTTACATTTGCGTAAGATGCCGCTTCCACCCATTTGGTGAAATAATCGATTGCCACGAGAATGAACCGGTGTCCATTAGAAGCTGTCGGCTCGATCTTTCCAATCATATCTATTCCCCACATTGAAAATGGCCATGGCGATGACATCACATTCAGAGGACTTGGAGGCACATGGATCTTATCAGCATAGATTTGGCACTTGTGGCATTTCCTCGCAAACTTGAAACAATCAGTTTCCATAGTCAGCCAAAAATAACCAGCCCGCAGCAGCTTCCTCGTCATAGCATGTCCACCAGCATGCGTACCAAACGTACCCTCATGTATTTCCTCCATGAGCAACTTCGCCTCTTTTTCATCCACGCAACGTAGTAGCACCAAGTCGTGGTTTTTTCTGTATAAGACACCATCCGGATTCAAATAGAAATTACCCGCTAATTTCCTGAGAGTCTTCTGATCTTGACTGGATGCCCCAGCCGGATACTCTTTATTCTTCAGGAAATTAAGGATATCAAAATACCATGGTTTATCATCGGATGCTTCGTCAATAGCAAATACGAAGGCTGGTCTGTCAAGCCGAGAGATAATAATTCTAGGAGCCTCGTTCCAGAAGTTGACTTTGTACATGGAAGACAAAGTGGCCAGGGCGTCAGCCATCTGATTCTCCGCTCGCGGCACATGATGCAACTCAACCTTGTCAAAGAAAGGCAACAATCTCCTTGCGTAGTTCATGTACGGTATTAAATTGGGCTGACGTGTCTCCCATTCTCCTTTGATTTGATTTATCACCAGAGCTGAGTCTCCGTATACGTCCAGATTTTTGATTCGCAAATCAATGGCCTCTTCAAGCCCCATGATACAAGCTTCGTATTCGGCTTCATTATTGGTAACTGCAAAGGTCAATTGGGCAGTAAACGGGATGTGCGACCCATGTGGAGTAGTGATGATTGCCCCTATTCCGCTACCGTAAGCGTTTACAGCTCCGTCAAAGATCATCTTCAATTTGGAACCCAATTCTGGTCCTTCGTCTGGCAACGGCTCTTCGCAATCTTTCATCTTTAGGTACATGATATCCTCGTCAGGAAAATCAAACCTCATCGATTGGTAATCTTCAATAGGCTGCTCAGCCAGATACTCAGACAGTACACTCCCCTTTATAGCCTTTTGTGAGACATACTGGATGTCATATTCAGTCAAGACCATCTGCCAACGGGCAATTCTCCCCGATAACGCCTGCTTTTCGAATACATATTTGATAGGATCCATCTTCGAGATGAGCATGGTTGTATGATTCAGCATGTATTGCCTCAAACGCTTGGCGGCCCAGGCTAGCGCGCAACAAGTCTTTTCAAGCATTGAATATCGAGATTCACAATCTATAAATTTCTTACTCAAGTAATAGATCGCATGCTCTTTTCTTCCTGTCTCGTCGTGTTGACCGAGAACACAACCCATGCTTCCCTCAAGAACTGTCAAATACATAATCAAGGGTCTCCCTGCCACTGGGGGTATCAAAATAGGAGGCTCCTGCAAATACTGCTTTATTTTATCGAACGCCTTTTGACAATTTTCGTTCCACGTTACAGCTTGATCTTTCTTCAACAGCTTGAATAATGGTTCACACGTAGCAGTTAGGTGAGATATGAACCGGGCGATGTAGTTCAACCTCCCTAAAAACCCGTGCACCTCTTTCTCTGTTTTAGGCGTCGGCATCTCTTGAATTGCTTTTATTTTTGCAGGATCAACCTCTATTCCTTTTTCACTGACGATAAACCCCAGCAGCTTACCCGATTTCACCCCGAAGGTGCACTTGTTAGGGTTCAGTCTCAGCCTGAACTTCTTAAGCCTTTTGAATAACTTCAGCAGATTCACCAAATGCTCTTCCTCCGTCTGGGATTTGGAAATCATATCGTCAACATAAACTTCGATCTCTTTATGCATCATATCATGAAAAAGAGTCGTCATTGCACGCTGATACGTTGCCCCAGCATTCTTTAAACCAAAGGGCATCACTTTATAACAAAATGTTCCCCAAGGCGTTATGAAAGTAGTCTTCTCCATGTCCTTTGGCGCCATTTTAATCTGATTATAGCCCGAGAAGCCATCCATGAAGGAGAATACGGAGTATTGAGCAGTATTATCAACTAGCACGTCGATATGAGGAAGCGGAAAATCATCTTTCGGGCTCGCTTTATTCAAGTCACGGTAATCTACGCACATTCTCACTTTACCGTCTTTCTTTGGCACTGGTACGATATTAGCGACCCATGAGGGATATTTTGTCACAGCTAGGAAACCAGCATCCCACTGTTTTTGAACCTCTTCTTTAATCTTCACTGCCATATCGGGTCTAGTTCTGCGAAGTTTTTGTTTGACCGGCGGGCATTCTTCTTTCAACGGCAGACGGTGCATAACCATATCTGTATCGAGCCCTGGCATGTCCTCATACGACCAAGCGAACACATCACTATACTCTCTGAGCATTTCAACCAGTCTTCGCTTGATGTCGCTCTGTAGCGCGGCTCCTATACGAATATTCTTTTCAACCCCTTCCGACCCCAGGTTGATAATTTCGATGACCTCTTCGTGAGGCAGAATAACTCTTTCTTCTTGCTTCACCAACCAAGACAACTCTTCGGGAACGTCACCATCTTCAGCAATCTCTTCTTCGGCCTGAAATACCGGGTGCTCAAAGTCGGGACGAGTCATGGGTGGTTCAAGGATGTCATCTGAAAATGTTATCCTGCAAAAGGAATGGTTAAATGCTTCAAAATGCGTATAAAGCGAATAACCACGTTGCCATTTTATTGAGAAATATAAAACAAGAAAAACAGAGATCGCAATATTTGCACATGAAAAACGCCTTTTATTTAATGATAAACACGCAATGTTCATAACAGCGCAGCCCTAAGCAAATCATGATGCCCCGGGCAAGACACCAGATTGTTCAACAATTAATAAAACAAAGCATTACTGTTTAAGAGTCACAGGAACAATCTCCTGAATAGACCAGTTGCACAAGCCCTGTCCTGGCATGCTTGGCTGAATCCAGGCATCCATATCGCAATCGCTGTCACCTTCGTCAGACTCTGAAGCAGCGTTGACGGTCTCATGGCATACTCCACTAGCAGAGATAGTTATTGGTCCTCTGAAACGGGGTGCCCCCGCAGCAGGTGTTGCTGACGACGGTTGGTATCCCATCCCAAACCGGTCCATCTTCACAGGAATATCCAGCACTTTGCCCCAGCACTTTGTTTCACCAGTCTCTACTAGAGCTTGAGCTTCCTTATACGACGAGATGGCTACCTCCGACACTTTGCTCGGCCCGGGACCTTTATCCTTGATACGCAACCCTTCAAATGCCTGACAGGGTGTTTCGTGAATCTCTCCATCGACCTCCACATACTTAAATGATGACAGATGGCTGACCAGGATGTCTTCTTCTCCGCATACAGTAACCACGCTGTCTCCTACCATATATTTCAACTTTTGATGCAAGGTAGACGTGACTGCCCCTGGACCGTGAATCCAGGGTCGTCCAAGCAGGCAGCTATATGCAGGTTGGATGCCCATGATATAAAATTCGGTTGCGAACACCTCCGGCCCCACCTGTAGAGGCAATGTTATCGATCCAAAAACTGTTCTCCGCGTTCCATCAAATGCCCTGACTACCAAGTCACTGGGCGTGCACAGGATTCCTCTGACATCTAGCTTCATCATCGCTTTCTTGGGCAGCACATTTAAGGATGATCCGGTGTCTACCAGTACATGCGACATGACTGATCCTCTACACTCGACAGATACGTGCAGCGCCATATTATGTTCCCTCCCCTTCGGGGTCAAGTCAAAGTCTGTAAAGCCCAAGCTATGGCCTGCATTCACATGTGCTAACACCCCCTCCAGCTGATTCACGGAAACATCTTGGGGTACGAAGGAAGTATCCAGGACTTTCATCAGTGCATTTCTGTGAGCTTCAGAACACAGGAGCAACGACAGTATAGATATCTTTGACGGCGTCTGCTGCAAATGCTCCACAATCTTATAATCACTTTTACGGATCAAGCGCATGAACTCCTCTACATCCTTCGATGCTGCTTCTTTTCCATTCCCCTGCACTGGGACATTCTCAACCATCTTTCCCTTTCCCTTTGCCAATCTTTCGGCCTCTACCTCAGGCGAGATGAAGATCCTACCACTCCTTGTCATACCTCTGGTACCAACGACATTGTCTACAGTCTCTGCTGGATGCTTATTAACATCAATTTTTATTCCGTCACAATACACTTCCAAACCATATGACCATGGGACTGCTTTTGTGCTTTCGTACGGGATTGGTCCGGCCTTAGTGATGGTGATCGGTGGTCGCTGGGCCGGTGCCGTTATGGTGATCGTCTTTCGAGGAATCGTTACAGTGGCCACATCACTCTGATCATCTGCTAATGTCCCTGCAGGTTCTTCAATTGCTGCTCGGTCAAACTGCAATGTGCCGCTATCTATTAAAGCCTGAATACCCTTCTTTAAGTCATCACACCCCCCAGCTAGGGTCCAGCATTCCAAGCAGTACTCGTCACATCCAGGATAGACACCCCCTTGCAATAATCGGCCCTTTATTTCGCTCAGCGGTGTCTTTAGATCATCCACATTCATAATCAGATTCAAACCCTCCTCAGTCAGAATGGCGTTTGCCCCATGATTAGGCATGGGCTTCTGCACTATGTTCGGACCCGCCGTTCCAAAATTGATAGCCTTATTATCCAATAGATCCTGCACAACATGCTTGAAAGCATGGCAACCCTCTACATCGTGGCCCGGGGCCCCAGAGTGGAATTCACAGTGCCTGCTTGCATCATAACCATACGGAGGAGTGCCTATTATTGGTGCCAGAGTTCTCTTCTCCACCAAGTTCAAACCCAACAACGTTTGTAACAAATCCGCATAAGTTGAAGGAGGCTTTTCAAAAACTCTCCTCGGTTTACCCCCCTGGAATCTGTGCTGGGCAGGCTGTGCCCCCTGCTGTGGCTGCTGCTGTTGCTGAAATGGTTGTTGCTGAAATGGAATAGTAACGCTCGCCACCTGCTGCGGCTGATTATACTGGTTTCGACCTCTGCCCCGGCCTCTGCCTCGGCCTCCAAACACTGCGCTTGCATCGCCCTGACGGCGTCCCCCAAAAGCCTTTCTGTTACCGCCAGATGCAGTAGATTCCTCAGCTTGGAATCTTCCCTGTTTAATGTTACTCTCAATCTTTTCTCCCATCAGAATTAAGTCTGAGAAACTGCCCAAAGATGTGTGAAACAACTTGTCATAAAACATGCCGGTGAATGTTCCAATGAACATGTCATTCATTTCCTTGTCCTCTAGAGGAGGATGGACCCTAGCAGCCATGTCGCGCCATCTTTGCGCATACTCTTTAAAGCTCTCACCCTTCTTCTGAGACAGCCCTTGCAGTTGGACCCGATTGGGTGCCAAGTCGCTGTTATACTTGTAGTGAGCTACAAAGGCCTCTGCCAGCTGCTTCCATGTCTTTATATGAGTTGGCTCCAACCCCATATACCACTCAAGGGAAGGACCTGACAAGCTATCTTGAAAAAAATGCATTAGCATCCTCTCATCAGTAGAATACGCAGACATCCTTCTGTAATATGACCGCACGTGCACTTTTGGACAGGTGTCCCCTTTATACTTATCAAATGTGGGAGCTTTGAATTTGATTGGCACCCTCAGGCCAGGCACCAGATCCATTGTTGACATATCCAATCCCACAACACTTTGATTTACGACCCCCCTCATCTGCTCGATCAAACCACTCAATATCTTCAGAAGATAGCCTAATCAAACGCTCTGGCCAGCTAGCTGTAGTTGCACTATCCACAAAGGGTCCCTTCAGGGGAAGATGACTCTTAAACCACATGTTCAACAGCGGCGCACAACAGTAAACAACCTTTCCTCTTCTATTTTCATTCTTGTAGTGCAGTGAATGATAGAAGTCTCCGATCAAAGTGGGCACTGGGTTGCCAGCAGCAAACAGATGGAAAGCGTCCAAGTCCACAAAGTTGGGTAAGTTAGGGAACAGCACTATTCTGTATATGCATAGAGCCAAAATAGCGTTAAAGACCACCCAACATCCGCTCTTGGCATACTCTTGAGCTTTGCCAACTAGAAAATCAAGGGAGAAACCTGGAACCCCAAGCCAAGAAGTCACTAGTAATTCAGCAGCGTTCATGTGCAAGGCCTTAGCTAAGTCCTCCAGCTTGGGCTCAGCAGCAGAGTGAATAAAGAGAACCTTGTTCTGTACTGGTAGCTCAGTAAACTCCACATACTCCTCAATGGTAGGCCCCAGAATAAAGTCAGCGAACGTGAAACATCTCAATGCGGGGTCGTAGAACTGCATCAGCGTGTACAGCCCATTCATCTCTCATCAGCAGTTGGCTTGCAGACTAATCTCAGCAATCTTCCATGACTCATTCTGAAACTTCTCCTAACCTCCTCATCAGCAAGAGACATCAGACCAAGCAAAGGAGTAATATCAGGTGTCGGCAGCTTGTACGCAACTGTCTTCCTCAAACCAGCCATGATCAATACTCAGAAGTCCGGGCACTAGAACCAGGGAATATGCAAATGCACCTGCAGCACAGACACACGTTAATGGGATGCAATGATAATGATTATGCAAGCAATGCAATACAAGTAACATGCAACAGGGACCAAATGCCATAGCTGAGAAGCCTGAACCATATCAAGAAGTCTCAGATAGACTCTCCAGAATTCCTCAATCCCTGGTCTCAGATAGACCTAAAAAAAAACTCCAACACTGGTCTCTGATAGACCCCACAACATAACTCTGAACGGTCTCTGGTAGACCCCATATCATAACTCCAACTGGTCTCTGACAGACCTCAAAACTCTCCAACTGGTCTCTGACAGACCTCAGAACTCTCCAACTGGTCTCTGACAGACCTCAGAACTCTCCATAAATACCCAGGATCTCAGATCAAGAAACGAACCGGTAGTCTGAAGGTCTAGTTACCTGCATAACCCAAACCCTCTCACAGGTGGATGTCCTAGTAACTGACAAAGGTACGGCATCCTATGCGGTCGTCGGCGTCACAGACTTTCAGGGTTGATGATACGATTCCCAGAAGGAGTGGCATCATCAAATCCTGAAGAGGCCTCACTTAGCCAACTTCCAAATGATCGGTTCCCGGAGTCGACAATTCAGCTGACCAACAACCCCTTCGACCCAAAGGGTAGAAAAAGAAGTCAACCAGAAGAACCTCGTCCGAGTGTAGATTTCATGAGACAGTAATGCAAGCAAAGCCGGCACGCGCCCACTACTTTCTACTCTAACTCTAGGTGCACTCAAGCCCAGGTCCGACTTATCTCTCAATCGTGGAACACCCGTCACACCCCACAATACAGCAATAATAATCAATAATATAGCTGAAGGTAAATGACAAAATATAAATCCATACAAAATCCTCGACGGGAAAACAAGCGCTAGGATTGACTCGCTTAAGGGACGTTGGATCCCAAATGCATAAGGACTATCGCAGTCCTTAGCAGCCAGGGGACGTTGGATCCCCAGCAGAGTCGTCAGCTGTCGCTACTGCGAAAATTGGCGCCGGATGAACAGAAGAGTCGCCACCGTGCGTTATTTATCCCAACAGAGGGAAAGGAAACGCTCGAGGTAAACCTACCGCAAAACGGGGAAAGGAATGGTCATCGCAACCAAATCCTGGATTCGGGAGTCGGTTACGCAAGGGGAAGGTATTAGCACCCCTCACGTCCGTCGTACTCGACGGGATCCACGCTTGTTTTCAGGTATGGATTGTTATTCTATCTAAACTACAGGTCAGGGTTAAAAAGAAAATAAAATGACTCGGCAAAGTATCGCACTTTATGCCTACGTATTCCCGTCTGGAACGAGAAATCAGAGTCAACGTAGTTCGCCTACCTACGGGAAAGGAGGGGAAGGTTGCTCGCTAGGATATCGCATCCTATGCCTATGTACTTTCATACAGCATGAAAGATCAGAGCAAACGTAGTTCGGGCCACGTACGACACAAGCTTGTCTTGATTGTTTCTATTCCTTCTGAAAAGGGTTTTTCTGATTAACAGTCCAAGCGGACAAAAATGACGTTTTGATGAGTTCACATTCTTTTACGGAAGAAGTGTCTTTTATTGTGTGTGAAAGATTTATTGTGTTTTTCTGTTTGTTTTGAGAAAGAAGAGACAGAACTCTAACCTACGGTTGAAAAGGGAATCATACTAACCTAATGTTATCATGCATGGGTTAAGACCTAATGTCTATCATGCTCCTCTCTTGCGCAGAGAGAAACAGAGATCCTAAGGGAATAGACGGAAACAGAAACAATAGCATATATACAATAAAGCAGTAAAATGCATGGATGCAGCAATACAAGCGAGGCAAGGGAGTCCCACTCAACCTCGAACCTAGAAAACAATAGGCAAAAGTGAACAGGATTCACTTTCAACCCAACAGGTTAAACAACAAACAATACAGTCAGGGAAAACCAATCAATACATCAGAAATTCAAAACAGCAAAAATAAACAGCCACAACAGCTCTGCATCAACATCTGACTTCAAGTCATCTCCAGACAGCTACAGGCTTCAAGCAATAATCAATCTCCATCTCCACAGCCTTCCAGCAAGGTCTTGATTATCAGTCTTCCATCTGCAATGGCTTTTCTTCAAGTCTTAATCTCCAAGATGAACATCAGTCAACAAGATGAAATAAATGTTAAACAGTCAAGTGCTTACCAAGGGTGGCTCATTAACTGTTAACATTATACAGACAGGTTTCTCTCAAAAGTTCTATCTTTCAAATACATTCACTGATCCTTCCAAAGGAAGGAGGTGGATATTTGAAAGAGACTTTGAATCATAGAGAAAGAATGGAGGCAGACAAAGCCTTCCATGTTTGTGAATCAAGCTTTCTACTCTATAGCTCTGCCTAGCTCCTAAACCCTACACTCCTCAATAGCTGCCAGCAAAGGGTGCTCCTCATCAACTCTGGAAGTTGGACTCCAATCACTTGATCTCCAATGGCTTCATCATCACAAGTCTTCAGCTCTCCCAATCCCCAAACAAACCCAATACCCCACACAGACAAATGAAATAACCCTAGAGAGGGCACACCACACAGTCAAACCAATATAAGCAGTATACTAATAGCAGTAGGGGAACCCTAGTAATTTCTAAGGGATCTATTAACTACCCATAATCCCTATAGTCCCATACCCCAAAGATTCAATCTCTAACTCCTAAGGGAAATGAACTAATTCACCTATGTTATCTCCTAAAACCTAGTTTTGATCATGTTATTCACACCTAAACAAATCACCTCAAATTAGATCCTAAAACTATGAATTAAATTGTATATACAAGCTAAAGGTCTCCACTAATCAACCTAAAAAGAATGGATCAAAAATAATAAAGCATCTAATCAAACCAAAATCAACAAATTCATGCATTAAACTAAACATTATTTACACCTATTTAAAAGAAAAATATGCCAAAAATATAAAAATGAAATGAAATATTAATTTTTTTATGTGATATTTTTCTTAACAAAATCATGAATAATATGCAAAAAGAACCAATTAAAATCATGCATTTTTCAATTATTTATGATTTTTTAAAGAAAATAAAAAAATATGAAAGAAATAATGTGAATTAAATGGAAAGGGGTGCAACCAGTAATAAAATGCAGTTGAAATAAAGGATGGGCCCAGACTGGGGGGCGCGCGCATAGCAGGCACGTCTGGGCCCAATGCATTCAGAAAATATAACAAAAATTAAAAAAAGATGAAAGCGGTGCAGTTAGTAAGATTCTCAGTTCAAAATCATTGGGCCTGCGTTTGGTAGGGTGTGAAAAGCAAGGGGATTCAAAGCCCATCATAACGAATAAATGAAACGGTGCGTAGCACCCTTGGAATTTCCCTCCGTTTTCAGTTTTAAACCACAACCATTGGATCAAGATTGGAGTCCAAGTCAAACATGCAATCGTGTGGTCCTCCATCATCTTCAACCTTGGACAAACCCTAGGGTTTCAGAAATCATCCCCATGCACGCACCTTCAACCATCCTATTCTCACTCAATTCTCCATGAAAGCTCATGATGTAAAAACCAAAAACACTCCATTCTCTTCCCTCTACACAGCCATGGCCATAGTTCCTTCTAAAACTCAACCAAACTCCAAACCCGATAGGTGTAACATTCTGAATCCACCATTATCACCTGTCATCAACCATTCCAAATTCTTCCAATCTTTACCCTAAAATGATCTACAAGCCATGCTAATCAACCTGAGCTATTCATCTAGGATTATCTTGCCATAACCTATGAGTTATCAATCCTAACAGATTTGGTACACCATGATCAACCTTCATGAAACCTCTCCAAACTTTGTGAAATCCATCCTCTAACCTATCCTAATAGTTCTATACTAACAATTCCCTATGATTCTAACTAAATCATGCAATTCGAATGAGAGAACCAACCTGGTATGATGATGAAAACAGCTATGGAAATCCTTGAATCTGATGCTTGCAATGGTCTGAACTTGATCCACACACTCAAATCTTGATTCTGTATGCAGAGATTCTTGTTCAATCCTCTTGAATTCAGCAATTCCAACTTTCTTGCACCTTGGATGATGGAACTTGTATGGCACGATTTCTCTTCAATTCAGCCAAATTCTTGTGTGAATTGTGATCTATGAATGATATTGATGATGATCAAATCAAGGAAAATGGAAATTGATGAAAGTTTGATGAAGTTTGAGAGGTTTTGCAAAAATGGAAGAATTGTGTATAACTTGTGTTTTGATCACAATGATTCACCAACCATGGCATGGAGTTACTTCATTCAATATATAGATGAGAATAGAAAGCCCTAGAAGTTTGTAGAACCTTCCCATGCACACTTTCCCTTGGATTTGGATTATGTAACTTCATTTGTAAGTAACCATGTATAACTCTTAAATCTTGAACCAAACTAAAAATTATACTTTTGCCAATGTTCTTAAAACATTTTTTCCAATTAAAATGACCTATAATTTCATCCCATTTGGCCAAACTATGAAAAATCTCAAATTTAGGTCATTTTTTATTCATTAAATCCACCAATTTTGAAACCTTGAGCTATGAGTCTTTCCAATCTTTCATGGTCACTTTTCTAGACTCAAAATGGCATTTGGAGCAAGTTTGATGTTGTGAAGTTTTTCATTTGAAGCTTCCTTGTATGAGTTTTGGGCATAGGCTTGAAATGACCTGTAATTCTCAGATGACCAAAATACCCTTTGCTTGCCAAGACCATAAGTAGAGTTCCACAAATCATATGAAGGCATACCATACCATTCTAGAAATATAAGACAATTAGGAACAACTCTTATGTTGACCATAAATTCATTTGAAATCTCCTTGAGGGGTAAAAGTTGCTTGGAAGACAAGTAACTTTCACAGACAAAATTTCAGATACCTCAGATGACCTGTAACTTGCAAGGACCATAAATTGAGTTCTATAAATCTCCTTGATGTCTTCCACCACTAAAATTAAAGGTATTTAGATCCTCTACAAGTTTCATGTTGACCAAGGATCCATTTGAAACTTGCATTTTGACTTATCTTGCTTGGAAATTTGACCTAAACTAGGGGATTTTACACAGAAACCCTAATTTAGAAACTCCTCTTCTCCTTGATTTCTCTTGATTTCTTCTTAGCATATCACCACGTCCTTATCTACATGTCAAATGATGAACCCCACATCTCTCCAATAGCCCTTGATACCTTTCAATCAAACAATTGACCTAGAGTTGACCTAGAGTTGACCCAGATGAAACCCTAGTTGATTGTCTTCAACTGCAACTCTTGTGATCATATCAATGACTTGTCTCCTTCTCCAAATGACTTTATAAGTCTCCCATGATGTCCACATACTCTCCATGCTCAATTCACAGCTCACAGCTTCTTTGATGATCTTCAGATACCCTTAGATAGGAGATAGATGCAATGCTTGATCCAATGACTTCTCAGCTTTCAAATTCTTTCTGATGACTTGAATGAGATTGGATTTGAACAATAACCTCTTGATAGGCTCATAGAGATGAGAATAGTGCTTGGTCCCTTGTTGAATGACTTGCTATGCTATGCTATGCAGATGATTAGACTATGTACATGACTCTATATGCAAATGTTAATGCAATTGAAACATAAACCAAGTGAAATAGGTTGAGCAAATTTTAGGGTGCAACAACACCCGGCGAAAAAAATAGAAGAGTCGCCACTGAACGTTATTTCTCCTGCTCGGATCTTGAGCTCCTCAATCAGTGACAAAGTCTCATGGAATTTCTGCTCAATCGTGTATCTACGGGATGATTCTAACGTTACTTCTTTCTCCTTGACTTTGAGTAGCGCCTTCAACTTATCAACCTGCATGTGAAGCTGGTCTTCCCTGTTCCTGTTGGCAGTCAAAGTAGCATTCCTTTGCTCATTGAATTTGGATATCTTCCGATACGCTCTGTCTAAAACCTCCTTCTTATGTTTCAAAATGCTGCAGGTGCTTTTCAGATCCTGACCGATCCGCTCTCGTACCCTGATCTGCTAAGATAACTCTTTCTCCAACTTGGTCAACGATTCTGACTTCGCCTTGGCCAGATAAACAGCTTCACCTTTATCATGCTTCAGCTGACTGATCTCCTATTTTAACTCTTCATTATCTTTGTGCAGTTTCTCTTTCTCTGCCCAAAGCTTGTTATATCTTAGGATGTCGATTGTTGTAGGCTGCTCAATGACCAAAGGATATAGGGGTTCCTCAATGGAGAAAGGCAAAAAGGATCTTCTCAACCCTCTTCTAAATCCACTCCATATATGTATCGTAGGCTCTACAATCACTCTTCCCTAAGGAAAGCTTCCCCCTCTTGTGGCTTTTACCCAAAGTATCAATAAATCTAGCCAGAATACAAGGATCAGCTACACTGATGAAGTACAGAGATTCCTGCACTTCTTCTTCCTTCGGAGGTTCCCTCAAAGCATAACCAAATTGTCTGACAGTCAGAGAAGGATTATAGTTGATTCCCCTTTTTCTCCCTATCAAAGGCACATTAGGGAAACAACCACAGCTAAAGATTAGCTCATGACCAAGAAGATCTCAGTTGAACCAGGCGATATCCTTGGTTGTTAAACCCATGAGTCTTTTGGACCATTCAGCTGAATTTCTTGAATCCACAAAAGCTCCTGAGCAAGGAAGATGATCGATAAACCACTTTTGAAAAAGCGGTGTGCAACAAGAAATGGCCTTCCCTATTATCCTCTCATTCTTGTAGTGTACTGAATGATAAAAATATTCTAGGAGAGTAGGTACAGGATTCTTGGAAGCGAAGATATGAAAGGCATCCACATCAATAAAGTCCGGTATGTTAGGAAACATTATGATACCGTAAATGCACAAAGCCAAGATGGCACTAAAGACCACCCAAAAACCCTCTTCAGCATACTTCCGGGCTTTATCCACCAAGAAAGATAAAGTAAAGTCGGGAACTCCATTCCTACTGATAACATGATCAACCAACTCAGATGCGCTCAAATAAAAAGCAGTGGCTAACTTCTCAAAATCGGGTTCTTCTTTTGAACAACAGAATGACACCTTATCTCGGATCAGAACACCTAAGATGAAAGCGAACCCCTCCAAAGTAGGAACCAACACATAATCCGGGAAGGTGAAACATCGCATCGGTGGATCATAAAACTGAAATAGAGTGAGAGTGGCTCCTTGCTCGTACCTCGTGACTTTCCAGACAAGGCTCAAGATCCTCCCATAGTCCTGTCTGAATACCTCAAGAACTCCAGGATCAGCCATAAAAATCAGACCAAATAAAGGTCTTAACTCAGGCGTCGTAAATTTGTACAATGTCATCTTCTTTTTCTCAGCTTCCATCTCTACAGAAAACCAGGACCAGAATCAAGGAAAAGACGAGAACTTGTAAAACACATAGACATGCAATGTTAAATGCAAGATGATTATGCAAATACAAATATGGGATCAAGGTATCCAATGCTAAAAAATTATTGTTGTGTTGTTGATTGAATCAAACCAGAGTTCTGCTTCAATAAGAAAACCCAGAAAACTAGAACACTGAGATGATAGAAAATCGAAGTACTGAGGATCAAAAGTCTGCCCCGACAAGAAAACCAAAAAAACAGGTTTGAAGGTTAAAGTTTTCCTGCAAAACCCTTCCCTCTCACATGTGAGTTCTAGTCTTAAAATGGTACGACATCCTATGCAGATCATCAGTATCACGGACTCTCAGGTCGAGAAACGATGATACATTAAACATTTCTGGTTTGGCATCATGGTCAATCGAGGAAGTCTCAATTGACTTCCCAATGACGGTCTCCAAATTCGTTAGTTTTCTAATTCAATACCCCTTCAACTGCCCTAAATGCGCAGGATATGATGTCTCCAAAGAAAACCTCGTCTGAACGTGTATTTCGTGTTGACTATTGCGTGACTCATGCCACACAAGTCCCCACTACTCTCCACACTAATCTTGTGTGTATACTCAAGCCTGGGTATTGGGCTTATCTCTCAATGAAACAACCCACCCAATAGCACAACAACAACAGCATAATATGATAAAAATAAAATGCAAATGCAATAATATACAATAGGATAATGTACATAAAAACAAATAACTGCACAAAAGTAAAAACACAAAGACACAAAATAGACAAGCGCTAGGATTGACTCGCATAGGGACCGGAAGTCCCCGGTAGAGTCACTAGCTGTCGCAATTGCGAAAAACACTTGGCAGAAAAAACAAAAGAGCCGTCAGCAAATGTTATTTATCCCAAAGAGAGGGTAAGGGAACAATCAAAGAAAACCTGAAGAACGGGAGAAGACAAGGTCATTGCAACCAAATCTTGGGCTCGGGAGTCGGTTATGCAAGGGGAAGGTATTAGCACCCCTCACGTCCGTTGTACTAAACAGGATCCATGCTTATTGTCTAATCAAAGGGTGTGCTTATCTATAAGCTACTGCTAAGCGGAAACAAGAACGAAAGAAAAAGAAAGAGACTCGATAGGATATCGCTGCTCTATGCCTATGTATTCCCTCGTGCAATGGGAAAGTCAGAGTCAATATAGTTCGGACGACTACGGGTGATGGGGGAAGGTTGCTCGCCAAGACATCGTCTTCTTGTGCTTACGTATCCTCATCTGGTATGAGAAATTAGAGCAAACTTAGTTTGGGTAACTAGACCACAGGTTGGTTAAGTGTTTTTTGCGATTGACATTAAGTTCTCATTCCAGCAGTTAGGGTCGATGTCTGTTTGCGGCAGAACAGAAAAGTAACGTACTCTTTTTTAAAAATGATTTTGGAACACAAATCCCATAGGATCAAAAGGTTTGAATTTGGTTTGTGAGTTTTAGTGAAGTGAATTAGTTTGCTTTGTGATTCACGTTACACTAAAGACTATGACATAGGCGCGAATGCGTCGCATATCGCCCAAAGGGCTTACACTAAACACTCTAGACAAGTAAGGAGAAACTCCTCACTCATCATTTCCCATGTGCTTAAGGCTCGTAGCGAACAACGTTCATCGTATTTATTAGATGAGTTAGAATGTGTTTTAAGATGAGAAGAGAGACGCACGAAAGGTCTAAGGGCACCTCTACCCTAACACTGTCATGAAAAATGGTATTAAAGTCGGGATGCGAAAGGAGATTCTATCCTAATGTTAGCATGCAAAAGATGGACCTAATGTTGAGGTTAAAAGGGACTAGCCTAATGTTATCATGCTTGGATTGCAATCCTAGTGTCTATCCTACTCCAAATTTAATCGGAAATTAAATTGGAATAGGAATCCTAAGGGAGCATGCAGAGACAAAGCAAAAAGCAAGAAAGCAAGGTAAAAGCAGCAGCTACAACAACACCTCCTGCACAAGACAGCAGTAAAATTCAGCACACAAGCAAGACAGCATATAACAACACATGTTTTAGCACAAAAGTAAGTGTAAAAAGGCAGGCAGCAAGCAAGCAAGCAAAGACAACATGCATAATTCAAAACAACCACAACTGTGGAAAGTTGGATAGCAAGTAAGCATGAATGAAGTTAATCAAGAGCAAGCACTAATCATGAACAAACATCATGCAAGTATGGACATGCTTCGACAATCAAACATAGTTGATCAACAACATCGCATCAACAAGAAATCAACAAGATTAACATGCCTTTCACATCAAATTGAACGATCGAATGATTAAACAAGCGTGCCACAAGCGGAATCGAGAATAAGTGCAAACATGAAACAAACATCCAGCAAAGCAAACAATTCATGAAAACCAATTAACATGGTATGATCAAGCAAAGCATGTGATAACTCATGAATCAAGCAACAATAACATGTTATGCACTCAAACGGAAATTGGATGCTACGTGTCGAAGAATCAAGATTAAACATTCAAGAACAATGAAATATGTCAAAAGAAATCCACATAAATGCATCATATCAATCCATGAAGTTTATGTGTGAAAAAGAGCTCAAGCAAGCAAGAAAAATGTAAAAACATGGCATTTTGTTCAGTGGTAATCGGTTACTGCAATCAGGTAATCGGTTACCTGTTGTAAAAAAGCTTGGAAACATGAAAATTATGAAGGGTAATCGGTTGCCCATATGTGGTAACCGGTTACTACTAAACCAAAAACATAAGAACCCCTTTCAAAACCAGTTGTTAGCATCAAACAACTTATCCAATCAATCACATGAACATGTTATCAATTAAGCACAAATTTATCATCAAAAATCAGTAATCAAGCATCATATAAACACAATTAAACATTGAAATCACAAAGATCCAAATCATCCAAATGGATCAAAATGCATCAAAAGCCATGGATCTACATTGTGATTATGCAAATAAGCTTAAAACATAATTGCATATAGAATTACCAACCTTCAAAGCTGAGATTTGCTTTGGTGAGTGTTGATTCACTTGAAATTAATAGATTCAAGCTAGAAACCCAGAGAATCTTCAAGATCCAAGAGCTTCTTTATGGTAGATATGAAGAACAAGCAAAATCAAGCAAAATTGACTCAAAAGAGCACTTCAAATCTAGCTTCCAAATTCAGATCCAAAACCAAACGAAAATTGAATGATGAATTGAAGATAATGGAGATGAATGATCGAGGCTTAGCTATAGAATTCAAGGATTCCAATGAAGAACTAATGAACTCAAGTGGAAAGAGCTTTAATGGAGGTTTTGGGAGTGAAAAATTGGAGAGAAAGTTGAGAGCAAATTCTCAAGAATGAGTGTGAAATCTGAAAATGAAGGTTAATTGTGTGAGGTTTGGAGCAAATTCACTTAAATAAGCTCTAGGTTTGAAATCAAAATATGGTTTAGAATGTGGATTAGTATTTGGAATGGAAATTAGGAGTGGAATTAGGAATGGAGTGTTTGAAATTTGGAGGGAAATAGTGAAAATTGAAACAATTCTAGATCCTTCCAATGATGATCATGTGAAATCAATGGTTGAAAATGATTGGAAATTTGCAATGCTAAAAATTCAAATTTCTTGGAAAATTTCGCCTAGGGTAACCGGTTACCACATTCAAAATTTCCAAAAATGGCGCCAAATAGAGGGAATCCTGTATAATCACTCGCTACCACCTGTTCTAAGCTACGTTAAGCCTATGAAACTTGAACTTGGATATTATAACTGTGAGAATGCCTGAGATAGCCTGTACATCATCTCCTGAGCTAAAAATAACTTGTTGAATAAAATAAAATCGACTGCTCGATCGCTGGGCAAAATAAATGTCGGAGCCTCTGATGCTCACTGTTTAAACTCTTACAACCAAAGGGAAATTTGAGCCACAAAAATACCTTGATCCCATGTGTCGAGAGCCAATGCTATGATATGCGGAAATGCAAAATGCAAAGAAATGAAAGCCAGTAAACCAAGAAACGATGAGGCAAATTTTGGGGTGCTACAACAAGACTTTTGCTCAAGCACATAGCAAGAGACTTTATCTAAACTACTTAAGGCTCATCAAAATAGAGAATAAGGTGTACATGATATAAGTATCAGAGGTACGAGATATCACCATAACAAAGACTTAAATCTCTTAAGATTTCTAAGATATTCAATGGTAAGAAATCTTAAGACTTTTACAATTACAACCTACAATAAGAAATCTACATATTACAATAGAGTTGATAATTGCTTGATCTTGCTACTCCTTCGTTGGAGAATACTTGTTCTTGATTCAAACTTGAATTTTAGCCATATTTATAGCCTTTGCAGAAACTAGTCATTGAAGAGGTAACTTGATCATGTGTCTTTGCCTTTACTCCGTAGTACAAGAAATGTTAAAGTTGGATGCACAACAAATTTTGAATCTAGTGTGTAACACATTTAACCTTTGAGTCTTCAAGAGGTTCTGTAATGATAAAGCCGTTGAGAGTAGATATCCATAGAGCATGCCAAGCTTTCTTGAGCCTTGCAATCTTGTAGACTCTGTTGCACCCTAAAATTTGCCCAACTTTTCTTTACCTAGCTTATGTTTCATTTCATTCCCATTAGCATTATCATTTGCATTTCATTGACATGTATGCAGGAGATCAAGAGGTATGATTACCAATCAAGATCTACACAAGACTTTGAAGCTAGACGGGAGGCTTATTCAGGTGTTCAAGGGTTGATATCCTTGTCAAAGAAGTTAAAAGATCCTCAGAAAGAGTGGTTGAAACCAAGAGGGTGTGTCTCCTAGCTTGAGAGTTATGGGGAAGAACATCAGATGATTCTGAAGCCATGAAGATGGACTTGAGGTCTTGAGAGATCTCATAAGAAGTGTTGTATATCAATTTGAGGCCTAGACAGGTCATTGTGCAAGATTAAGAAGACTCAGCCATGAGTGGTGCAATTAGGGTTTGACTGGGTCAACCCTAAGTCAACTGATGATTTGGAGAAGGTTGAGACCTAACTCAAGGGACATGTGATCGTGTATTGACACATTAAGATGCTCTAAGGATTATTCCAAGGTCAACTCATCATGATTGAAGAGTTTGAGAAGTTTCAGGCTAGGGTTTCTAAGGCTTGACAGTGTAAAATCCCCTAGTTTGACCCCTATCTTCAAGGCAATTTAGCTCAAGATGTGATTGTCATCTCATCTTGCCCCCAACATGAATGTTGTAGATCATAATCTTAGCTTTAATTTGAGTTCTAGAAGTCCTTGATAGGATTTGTAGAACTCAAGTTATGACTTTGACAAGTTACAGGTCATCTGAGGTATGTGAATTTGGGGGCTTGAAAGTTGTTCAACTTGCATGAAACGTTTGCCCTAGAAGGATGATTCCTATGAACTTTTGGTCAACATGAATGTTGTTCCTTATCTTCTTATATTTCTAGGGAGTACTATAAGTCCTTGATAGGATTTGTAGAACTCCAGTTATGGCTTTGACAAGTCAAGGGCATTTTGGTCATTTGGAGATTATAGGTCATTTCAACCATAAGGCCATAACTACCATTTCCAAGCTTCAAATGGGAAAATGTTCAACATCAAACTTGTTCAAAATGATGTTTTAAGGCTAGAAAAGAGGTCATGAGATGTTTAAAATGCTTGTAGCTCAAAGTTGCAAAAATGACCTAAAATAAGGGTATAAGTTAAATGAACCAAAGTTGGAAATTGATACTTTTGATCTACACATCCAAACCAAGGCATGTAATAGGTCATTTTGACTCTCAAAAGAATTTTAAGAACATTGGTTTAGCCACAATTTTGATTTGAAGTTTAATTTTTGGACTTGCTTTGAAAAGTAGTTACTTACATCTTAAGTAACATTTGCAAAACCTAGAATCAAGGCACAACCAAAGCCCCTTGCAAGCAAAACACTTCCAAAATGTCACTAGGGGAGAAATTGGAAGAGAATGAGATGTATTTCAAGCTGCAAACAGAACTATGCATACCATGGCATATAAATGAAATTCTCATGACATGAGAGATTGAAACTCTCATTAGAAGGATCTAGAGGGTTCTAGATCATCCACACATGTTCTATATATTGAGTAGAAGAGGTTCAGATGAAAGGTTGGTGATGATTGAAGGAGAGAGCAGAGATTGAGATTGAGATTTCATTGCTTGCAACTGAATTCGGTTACATCATTTCACTCACTTTCCATCCATTTTCTTGATTGCAATCTCTTCCATGGATGCTAGGGAATGATTCTAGATCATAATCAAAGGGAATTCGTGGCTGATTGGTGTTCTTGAGCTCAGATTTTTCCACCTGCAACTCACCATCGGGTTTCAAGTTTCAGGAGTTTTCAACCAGTTCTTGTGCATACAGAAGCAAGGGAATGATCCATTGATCGTGTCTGGAAGGTTGGAGAGCTTGATTTGAAGATTTAGTGCATCTGTTCATCAAGAATTGACAGGTATGTAAACTTCTTCCTCCAGCATAAATTAGGTAGAATCAATACGAATTAGGATGTTAGATGCATTATAGAACGGTGTAGGAAGGTTTTCAGATAGTTAGTTTGAGAATTAGTGACCAATTAAGGATGTTACCATTTTCGGTTGAGAATTGGTTATGGCGGATCTTGAGGTTTCAGAGAGAATAAAGGGCATGAATGAATTCGTGACAAAATTTGGGACAAGTTTCATGTATAAACCAGTTGCAATGGAGGATCCTAGAGAGAGTTAGGGTTGGGGACGATGACCGGAGCACCACCGGTGGTGGCCGGAGCTGCGCGCGAGGTTCAGAAGTTCAAAACGAGGAAGATGACTTTAGAGCCATTGGATGGGGCTGAGACCTTTGACCAGATGAAGATCCAACGGCCACGTATTGATTTGAGTTTGTGAAGGACCCTGAACTGAATGAAACGATGCGTTTCATTAATGTAGTCTGGGTGGGCTTAGTGCAGATTGATAACCACACCCCCTTGTTGGGCCCAATCTATGAATTGAACTGATTTTCATTCCTAGCTGCACCGTGTGTTTATCTTTTTCTTTTGATTTTCTTTAATTTCTTCATTTTATTCATGGTTCTTGATAAAATCATAAAAAAAATGATCCAATTAATCCCATTCTTTTTGCATTAGGTTCATGATTGGGTCTAGTATTTTTTAGATAAAAAATATTTTTATTTCATGCATTTTCTGATTTTATGAGAATTTTCATATTTTAATTGATATTAAAATAGTCATGTTTGATACTTGATCTTGTGGAATTTTGTGTGATCATGTGATGATGATTTTGATCCTAATTTTTTGTGAGTAGTTAGCATAGATATGCATGCTCCCCATAGATTTTTCTCACATTTTTGTGATGAAAATAGGTGGTAGTTTAGGTTGAAACCTTTAGAAGCTCCATTTTTAGGGTTTATGGTTGATACCTTATGGTTTAGATTTTATTTTAGGACTTAATAGATGATTTAGTCCCTGGTTTTTGTATGAGGCATTCTTAATTGAATTAGGATCCCTTAGGAATTTTTGTAGAAATTTACAAGGTAGTTTGCTATTTTTGATTGATTTTAGTTTAGGTGCTAGTTTTAGATGATTCTAAGGCACTAACTCAACTAGATTAACTTCTTTAGTTCCCTTAGGTTAGGGTTTTGCTTTGTTTGTTCTTGGATGATGATGAAGACAAGTTGAAGATGCATTGGATTGCTTGAAGAGGCTTGGATTTGAAGATCTTGCCTTCTTGTGGTGTAGTTTTGATTAGGTTAAGATTAGGGTTTTGTAGGCAGAGCTTCTAGATAGTTCTCTCCCTTCATAAACATGGAATATGTTGATCGATTCCATTCTTCCCTATGATGTAAGGTCCCTTGTAAAGGCCTCATCCCTCCTTTGGTAGGATGTGTGGCTCTTTGCAAATTGGTAGAACCTTTGAGGGTCCCTTTCTCTGATGACAGGATGCTTAGTGGTGACCTTTGGTCTTCACTCTGCTACCAATCATCCAAACTTTGCTCTTGATAGATGAATCTTTCTCCCTTGTTAGAGGATGGAGTTCCTTGCTTGAAGTATATTGGAGGATGGAGTTGATACTTCCATGTGATTGAAGATTACTCTGAGAAGCTGAAGCTTGTAGATGAAGAAGACCAAGTTGATATTGGTAAAGCAAAGAGAGCTGAAGCAAGAAGAACAAGTTGATACTTATGAAGAGGATTCAATTGAGATTGAGTGAAGAGCTGAGGCTTGAAGAATAAAGGATAAGCTGATATTTATGTTGATGCATTGAGAGCCTGAGGGAATCAAGTTGATACTTGTAGTTAGGAGTAAAGCCTGAAGGTGGGATTTACTGTGAAGCTGAAGCTTGAGGAAGAAAGAATAAGTTGATACTTATGTTTGATGGGCTGAAACCTTGGAGAAGCAAGTTGATACTTGTCATGAAGGATGATTGAAGTCTGAAGATTGATCTGCTGTCAGAAGATTGCTCTGCTGTGAAGCTGTGGAAGTGGTTGATATGTTTTCTTTTCTTGTTTGTTTTCTTCTCTGTATTGATGTGCCTTGTTTGATTTGCTTGATGCATTAGAATAAGTCCATATCTAGACTGATGTAGTCTAGGAGCATGATTGCACTAGAGGTTGAGTTGCTCCCTCTGCTTGTATTTTTACTGTATGACTTTGCTTGCGGGTATTCGGTAGAGCCCTGCTCCCTTGCCCATGTGGTTTGTGTTGGCTTGATAGCATATTTTATTTCCTCTGTATGATTGCAGTTACTTCTATTTTGCTTGATAGCTTATTATTTCTTTTGTATGATTGCAGTTATTCATATCTGGCTTGAGGTTGAGATGAGCTTGTGGAGGCTGATGCCCCACACACATTTCCTCCCTCACTTGCATTGCATGCATTTTACCGTCGTTTACTGTTTACTGTTTAAGCTGATGCTTTATCTGTTTCTGTTTATCATTGACATGATCCCCTAGGAATCTCACTTCCTTTGATAAGGAAGCGATGATAGAACTTTAGGTTGAAACCTATGCATGACAACTTCTAGGAGATCCCTGTTTCAAACTTCAACCATAGGATGAATCCTTGGCATGACAACATTAGGACTTGATAGTCTCCCTTTAGTTGAGCCTGTTCTCTCTTCTCATCTCAAAACAAATCAAAATACAGTAATAAAGGTTAACTGACGTCGTACGTTACGAGCCTTAAGCTATCTGAGAAAGGATTGTTGGAGAGCTTCTTTTCAACAATCTGGATGTTTAGTATGGCACCCTTTGGGTGACATGCGACGCATTCACTCTCAGGTCATAGTCTCTAGTGCGATTGAAATTGCAAACAAACATAAAAAACAGTTCTTCCATAAAAGACAGAAAACAAACTTCAAACCTTTTTTGCCCCGTGGGCCCATAATTCAAAGGAAGCTTTTCTGAAGAAAAGAGTGTCGTTAACTCCCAGTTCTACCGCAAACGGTAACGCTTAAGTCTCCAAGGGTCGAGCTGCATACATCCTACTGCTGGAACTGTTTGTTAACCCTACTCGATAAAACAGATGAATCTGAATCCCCGTAATCCGTATTATCCCGAACTACGTAAGCTCTGATCTCTCATACCTGTTGAGAGTACGTAGGCACAGTACTGATGTATTGGCGAGCCACCTTCCCCGTAACCTGTCGTTAGTCGAACTACGTTAACTCTGATTTCTCATTCTCTGATGAGAATACGTAGGCATAAAGTGCGACGCTTTGCCGAGTCATCTTTCTTTTCTTTTTCAGACCAGCCTTGATAGGTAGATAGATAAACCAACTTGTCCAGCAAACACAACAAGCGTGGATCCCATCGAGTACGATGGACGTGAGGGGTGTTAATACCTTCCCCTTGCGTAACCGACTCCCGAACCCAGACAATGGTTGCGATGACCTTGTCTTATACCTATTCGTCAAGTTTTTCCGATCGTTTCCTTTCCCGCTCTGAGGGATAAATAACGAAAGGTGGCGACTCTTCTGTTTTGCCGGCACCTTATTTTCGCGGTAGCGACAGCTGGCGACTCTGCTGGGGACTTGATAGTTTCCTGGGATCCAACGTCCCGTATGCGAGTCAGTTTGGGGATCCAAAGTCCCCTGCGAGAGTAAATTCTAGCGCTTGTATGATTACTAGTAGGGTTGTGTTTGTTTATCGCACTTTATTTCCCGCACTTTATTTTCAGTATGATATGATTATCTGTGCTGTTAAGGGAGGGGCATTCTGATGAGTGAGAAGCCAGACCCAGGCTTGAGTGAACATAGCATTAGTTGTGGAAATTAGTGGGCGCGTGCTTGCTTGGCAGGCACTAGTGTCTCATGAAATCCACGCTCAGACGAGGTTCTCTCGGTTGACTTCTTTTTCAACCCTTTGGGTTGAGGGGGTTGTTGGTTTGGAGGATTGTCGACTATGGGGACCGATCATTTGGAATTCAGTCGAGTGAGGCCGCTTCAGGAGATGGTGATGCCACACCTTCTGGGTATCATATCACCCCTCTTGAATGTCTGTGACGCTGATGACCGCATAGGATGTCGAACTTGTGTCAGTTTAGGTCCATACCTGTGAGCAGGATTGGGTTTGTTGCAGGAAACCTTAACCTTCAGACTACCTGGTTTTCAGGATAGTGAATCAGTGTTGTTGGCGTCAGAGGTTCTCATCATCAGATGTGTATGTTGTTCTTGACAGAGCAGGTTTATGGTTGGGATCAGAGGATCTCATCAGCAGACATGTCTGTTCTTGATAGAGCAGAGTTTTGGTCCTACATCAGAGGCCCTTATTATCAGATGTTTGTTCTTGACAGAGCAGAGTTTGGTCCTGTATCAGAGGTCCTTATTACCAGATGTATGTTCTTGACATAGCAGATTTGTGGTCCGATACCAGGGTCTTCTTCTTATCAGATATAGTGGTTGTTCTTGATAGAGCAGGATTATGGTTTTGTTGATATAGAATCTCCACAGCAGCAGTCGTCTTGATCTCCTGCTGAATGATTGCATTTTACATCGCTTGGCATATTCATTTGCATTTCATTAACGTGTGTATGTGTTGCAGGTACTGTTTCCCCCGATTCAGGATTTCTTGCCTTCTATTGCGCTACTATGGGTTCTCTGAGGAAGACTGTGGCTTACAAGCTCCCCACCCCTGATGTTGTTCAGCTGACTGGTTTGATTGCTTTAGCAGATGATTCTGTGAGAGATGAGTTCAGAAAGTCTTGCGGCAAACTGCTCAGTTTGGTTCGTAAACCCTCTGTGTTTGAGTTGAATGGGTTGCACGCCCTGCTGTAATTCTACGATCCTCCGTTGAGATGCTTCACTTTCCAGGACTTTGTTCTCGCACCCACACTAGAGGAGTATGTTGATTTGGTAGGTGTGCCTATCAAGAGTCAGATGCCCTTTGTTCATATGGATGTCGAGCCTAATCTGGTTAGTCTAGCTCCCTCACTTCATCTGGATGCCTCCGAGCTGGTTTTGTCTAGTTGGAACAAGGTTCCCGGTTTCTCCTTGCAGTTCTTAGTGGGAAAAGCTCAGAAGTGCGCCAAAGACGGATGTTGGGTCGTGTTCAATGCCATCCTCGCTCTGTGCATATATGGCATCATTCTGTTCCCCAATATGCCCGACTTCGTAGACTTCGACGCCTTTCACATCTTTGCATCAGGGAATCCAGTCCCTACCTTGATAGGAGATGTCTACCATTCCGTCCACTACAAAAACGAGAACCGAAGGGGTAAGAACGTCTCGTGCTGTGTGCCCCTGCTTTATAGATGGCTTGATAGTCATCTACCCAAGAAGGGTCCTTTTGCTTCGTCTGCAGCCACAGCTGAGTGGTCTGAGCATTTGATGAGTCTATCTGCAGAGGATATTGCCTGGTTTGACAGAGATAGGTTGGGTACCGAGATTATCTTCAGCGGCAGCGGGTTTCCGAACGTGCCTTTGATAGGCAGGAAGGGTTGTATCAACTATAATCCGTCTCTGCTGGTCCGACAGTTTGCTTATGCTTTGAGAGCTCCGCCGAAGGATGAAGAAGTACAGGAATCTCTGTACCTCACTGGTCTTCCGGAAGGGGATATGTTATCTAAGCTTCAGCGCGCTTGGAATGGTATCAGTAAGCAGGGAAAACCATTGCTGGGGAAAAGTAATAGTCAAGCCTACGCTCCGTATGTGACTTGGATCAGAGCTAGAGCAGATGCTATAGGGATGCCTTTTCCTCCCGCCAAGCCAGAAAGCCCTCCAGTGATCGAAGAGCATACCACCGTGCCCATTCAGCAGCATAATCAGGTGTTAGCTGAGAGAGATGAATTGAAGAGGGCAAATGAAGAACTGGAGAAAGAATTGGCTCAACTCAGAAGCGAGAGAAGCGAAGCCGTTCATTCTTTCAAGAGGCAGACAGAGCTGGTGAACCAGCTAGGTACAGATTTGACTAAGCAGATAGCCGAGCGCGAGCGCATGGGTCGAGACTTCAAAGATGTCAACGATGTACTGGTGTTGCGGTGGAATCAGAGTAATCGTAGTTCCCCTTGAAAGGGAGGTTAGAAACGTCTTGACTGTGGTCAAGGTTTCAAGGGGAATAAACGTATCTTAAGGACACGCCTACGTGGAGTCTTTGAAACTCCTATTTCTATGTTGAATTTGTTAATTAGATTAGGGTTAAATTAGGGATTCCGCGGCGGGAAACCCTAAACAGAGCACGACGACTCTTTGACCTAAAAGTTAGGGTAAAGGGCGTTTTCGTCCACGGCGGGACACCTAGACTATTAGGGTTTTGAAACGGTTGAAACTAGGGTTATTGACTCGGCGGTCAAACTGTTAATCCTAATTCCTTCGGAGGGAAAAAATAACGGTAAAACATGCAAGGCAAAATATTATATGGCAGAAATTAAAGTGCGGAAAGTAAAGAAAGCATCGCGGCGATCACCCGCGTAAATTACAAATCCCAAAACAAATAAATCGCGACCACGGCCTCGCGTAAATTACATCCGTGGAAACAAATACAAATATGATAATGAAAAATTTAACTAATGATAATCAGAGACCGACTGAAATCTAGCGGAAAACAAATAGAGAATGTTAGTGAGAGAAAAAAAGTTAGGCGGAAATCAATGGCAAATAATAAAGCAGTTAATAATGAAAGAAAGAAAATGCAATTTGGAATTTTATTATTTTATTAATTTTGAAAAAACTTTATTCTTAATTTTTTTGAAAAAAAGAAATTTAATCTTAACTTTGAAAAAAATGGTTTTTAATAAAAATGTTTTAGTTTTAATTTTAAAAAAGGATTCAATTTTTTTTCACAAAAGGTTTTAGTTTTTTTTTTTAAAATTTTTATTTAGAAGAGAAAATCATATTTTTTTGCATTTAAACATTAGTTTTAATTTAATTAAAGAAAAAATTTAATTCTTAAAGAGAAAATCTGTGTAGATCTTATTGTAATTAATAAAAAACGTTTATGTTAAGGTTAAAAAGAAAAATATTTTAAAGAGTAATTTTATTTACAAAATCTGTTTAATTTAATTAACGAAACCATTTTAATTTTAAAGTTTTTGTTTTGATTAAGAAAAAACCTGCTTTTAAATTTGCCGTCAATTTCAACAAGGATTTTAACCAAACAAAAATTTAGAATCAAACTTTACTTAAAAAAAAACTTTTTATGAATGACCTTTTTGCTTAAAATAAATTAAGTTTCTCTTTTTAAAAAAAAACTAAGTCACCTAACTAGTAAAGTAACCGAAAAAATGATTTAACAGTACCTAAACTTATACATACATGTTACTATTATAATAATGCAGTAAATTAAAACAGATTTTAATAGAAACAAATAAATGGGCAAAAGGAGAGTTCTATAAACATTGACTTTATTAGGATTTGGAGAACGTCTTCCTCCCCCTTCTGCGGCCGAGGCACATCATGCATGTTTTCCGAAATTGTTCCATCTCTGTTTTCGCTTGCATGTCCTTTCATCTTTCTCCTTTTCTTTAAGCTGACCTGAAATACAAATAGAGAAAAAAAAGCCACACTACCAAGATGAATGCTTACCGTTCGAAATTTGGCCGGTGATGAAATTTGATGGAGGTATTGATGTTCGTCCTCTGGCGATGATGAAGCTATCTTCCCTCTTCTGATAAATCGTGAGAACGGCCGCCGTTTTTCTCTTTTGTCTCCTCTTCCTTTTATCAAACACAACTTATGTTTATATAGGTAACAAATTAGGGTTAACTCTAACCTAATGCCCATTTTAAAGCCCAACTTAAATAATTAGTCAAAGCTAAAAAAAACAAACTAAAACAAACTTAAAAGAATAAAACCTTTTCTAATATTTTTAATTTTATGATTTTTTGGATGTTTTTATGAATAATATGGAAAAAAGTGAAAAAATAATATTTTTTTAAAAATAATTTAAATAAAATACGAAAATAATAATTAAATAATAAAAAAAAACTATTTTTGTTATTTTTTTTTATAAAAATAGAAAAGTTAAAATAAAATAAAAGAAACAAAACAAAAAGTGAAGAAGGTGGGATTCGAACTCTCGACCTCTCACACTCACAACTCCTTACGCATGGTCTCTTGTCAATTGTGTTATTTTATTCATTCAAAATAAAGTGGCACTAGAAACCATGTAAACTAAAAGAGCGCGCCACATGATATTTTCTTGCAACAATCAAACAACTGCACAACCCGTTAGTGGTTAGTTTAAACGCAATGCAAAATGAAATGGGATGCAAGATGAAACGACTAATCTTAGGGCAAAATTTGGGGTATTACAGTTGCCCCTATTTAAATAGCTTCACCGGATGATTTGAGCGACAAAGGCTTGAGAAATCATGGTGGAGGGATTTAAATATAGATAACCGAAAATTTTGCCCTTAGATGCAGTGATATGCAATGCTATGGACAAAACGGAAATAAACTATAATGCTGACAATGCCATGAATTTAGTATGGTGTGTATGATGGAATGGTAAATGCAGAGATGCAGACGACACGACGACATAGGGGACAGACGCGACGAACGAACCACACTGGGAATACGACGCACTGGGTGATAGCACGACACTAGGGAATTCTAAAGTGATAGTCAACTGGTGCGAGTACGACCAATTATCACTTTGGGAAAAAGGAATAGTAAGAGCGGGATCCTCAATGGAGATGGCACCGGCGAGATGGCCTCCACTGGGGAATATGTAAAAGTAAATGATAAAAATGGATCTGCACGACTGTAGGATCGATTAACAAGATGCTGGAGCATTGAGCAAAGAATAACATCCGAGCTTCTGTAAACTTTCCCTTGTGACAGGATCAAACGGGATTTAGGAATCCGTAGAAAATATATAGGGTAAAACCGGCTGTATGCCAAAATAAATGGGCTTAAATGGGAAACGCCCCGATAAGCTTTCTCGAGAGAGAACTGCCACTTATCGTTGGAAGGGACTTATATGCCAAACTGGATAAGCTCTCAAATAAAGAGACTGCTGCTTATCTGTGGATAATAGATTGATTGATAATATAACCTTCTTCATGTCTCAAGTCTGTGCTCCCTGGACATGATTCAGTTTCTTCTTTTTCTAAAGGATAAAATAAACGTCTTCATAATTCGAGATCGGTGCTCTCCCGAATATGATTCGGATCCTTCTTTTACTAAAGGGTAAACGAACTTCTTCATACTTCAAGATCTGTGCTCTCCTGAATATGATTTCGCTCCTTCTTTTACTAAAGGGTAAACGAACTTCTTCATACTTCAAGATCTGTGCTCTCCTGAATATGATTCCGCTCAAACCTCCCCTTTCTTCAAAATGATACGGGAAATGGAAACCAAACTGCTCGCTGGAGATGGCCATTTGCTGCAAGTCATAACGAAGATAGGATAAGCTTCTCGGGCGAGAAATGCCGCTTATTTGCAAGAGTGGCAATAATAAGCTTCTCGGGTGAGAACTGCTTGTAGAGGTGGTAACAGGTAATGTAAATTGTAAAGAAAGTCGTGATGATGGCAAACATCTAGATCACTGAATGATAACAGGTAACATAAATTGTAAAGAAGGTCGTGATGATGGCAAACATCTAGATCACTGAGTGATAGCAGGTAACATAAATTGTAAAGAAGGTCGTGATGATGGCAAACATCTAGATCACTGAGTGATAGCAGGTAACATAAATTGTAAAGAAGGTCGTGATGATGGCAAACATCTAGATCACTGTAATGTAAATTGTCAAGAATGTTGTGATGATGGCAAACATCTAGATCACTGTAATGTAATAATGAGCTCCTTGTATGAGAAGATCAATTATAGAGTGTATTGTAAAGTGTAAGGTAGGTGATAAGCTCCTCGGCTGGGAACGATTGCTTGTCTATTGTGCAATGTAGTGATAAGCTTCTCAGGCGAGAACTGTCAAAGGATTGTAAATGCTTTTCTTGAGAGATAGTGCAAAATAAATGCACGTCCAGGTAGGTTCGACGACTGACAGGACTGAAATTCGATCTAGAATTGGGCTAGAAAGAACTGATAAACAAAACTCCATTGAGGAAACGAACTCGAATGGGGACTACCTTATCTTAACGCGGAAAGGTAACGGAAATAACCATCGTCCACGAGGGTTGAACTCTAGGGGAAACTGGAAACAAGTAGGTATTTTATGCTTAGGGCTGACGATCTACTTGGAGAGAGCGGACAAACCCAGTTACTCGGCGGTAACGACAAGGATGACGACAAATAGCAAGCATGCAAATGCTAATGCGTATGCCAACGTGTATACTAATATGTATGTTCATGAAACTGTCATGCAATAAGTATGTCATGCTTATGCTTATGTTTATGCTGACAAAACAGATGGGAGAGGAGACAGGAGATGAAATAAACATCCAGACAAGAATACCCGGCGGCCTCTGCAACAGTACATCTATCGAGAATAGGAAAAGTTAATGGTACAACCAAATCTGGCTTTAAAGTTCTAACTTCCCTGGGGAGAAAATCTCATGACTTCCACATAGGGATGCGATACGACTTCACCGAAGAGTATGATGCCCTGACTTCAACTGGGGATTCATGACCTCCGCATGGGGATAAGATGTCATGACTTCACGTGAGGGATTGCTATCATGAACCATAATCAGCTCAAGAACTCTTGGATCATAGACTTCCGGGAATAAAATAAATATCTGCTGTATGGGGAAGGTGTGGACTAGACAGCTTCATGGAGATAGTGTAGCAACTTCCTGGGAAAAGTACCTCGGCTTCCTGGGGAAAAGGTATATCCGACTAGGGATAAGATATATCAAACTTCCCTGCGGAGAGTTCATCGGACTTACTGGGGAGAAATCAACAGACATTCTTGGGGAAGGTATCTTGAGGAAAGTAAGGCAATTTCACTGAGGAACAGATAATTCTGCTGAGAATGGGGTTCAAGAACATATATCACTTGGAGGATACCGGGGATATCTCTGCAGTCTTGAGAGTCACTGGGGATTTATCGAATGGATCCCAAAAGTGTTGTCAGCTTAAAGTCTCGCTGGGGACTGTTACTGGGAAGATGCTGGTATGATCTCTGCTGTCTTGGAGATTACCGGCTCAGCCCAAAGTGTTGTCAGCTTATAGTCTCGCTGGGGACTGCTCTGAGACAATGGTTGATGAGATTTACTAGGGAATGAAGACCACTGGGAGTAAGATCCATCGGGTGCATGAAGAATATCGTGAAACGAAGCTAACTTTTATCTCAATGGACTTTGTCGTAGTCGCCATTTTGAAAATATCATGCCCCAGAATACCTGCTTCGTGAGGAAAGGTCAGCTCAAGAGGATTTTACAGAGAAACATGGAGTCCAGATGCCCCACTGTTTTCCAACTCTTGGAGAGATTTGTCAGATCTCGACGTAACTGGCTCAGATCGACGGTGACATGAATGAGTCTTCAAAAATAGCTCTTAAGAATGTCAGACTCGCATTGATGAGAAAACTAGAAACCATCTGCCCCTGTTTAGCAGGATCTGTGACATCTATATGTAAGTTTCTAAGATATCAGGCAAAACCGACACGCGTGAAATGCTATCCTGAAATTATCAATGTAACAATATATTTGTCTTGAAATTTTTGTTTTTGAAAAAGATATCACTGTAACTCGTGACCGAGATCACTAGTTAGGATATAAGTTTAATTTATAATGCCAACATGAATTTTTGAGCATAGCTCGTAGGAGTCAGGAAACGCTATCTCGCCGAGTATGCTTTCAAGAGAATTCCTACTTCAATTAGGTCTTTTAAAGGTTGTATCGTGGTTTGGTTCACGGTTTAGAAACAAAGGATAAAGGCTCAAAATGTTATTTGCACCCACCCATTCTTCGTGATGTTCTCCAATCCTATTCAGTTAACAAGATACGAGCACTCATGTCTCAATCGGGTTTGATATGGTCGAGAACTCATTAAGGCTTTGGACATGGCAGTCACTCACCTATTTTGGGGTTCGATCAACACGGCTTTGTCTTTATTGGGGATTCTTTATTTTATTTTTATTTTTTGTTCCCTAACTTTTTCCTGGACGACGTCCTTTGGATTTGACTTTGGAGTCCAGCGGGATGCCCCAGTTTTGCCTAAGTCTCCTTCATAGGTTTTGACTTAGCGGGCTATATATTTTTTATTTTTGTCGACTAAGTCGTGTGACTCTTTTGAAAGGCTTGTGACTGCCCCACTCTTTAGGGATAGTCATTGACTTCTAACTCCATAGGATGTTTAAGGATAAATTCTCGAAGGTTCACTCCTCCTTTTTGAGAGTCTGAGCGCTCAATCGATTTAACTGAAAAACTACCCTGCCCTAGGTTAAGATGAGGGTTTTAATTTGGAAAAGAAGAAAACTCCTACTTCAAGGCTCAAGGGGGTTAAAGAGGGGTTATCATCCTTATATCTCCATTGTTTGGGATTTGAAACAATGCCTTACATCATCAGCAGGTTTCAATCGGAAGCATACGACAAGAGATTTGATGTTTTGGTTCGTCATCCTCCTCCCAATTCTCTACCAAAGCAGGAGATCGGGTAAAATTGGCATTATAAGTCTTATGAAAAAAATATTTTTAATGAGTGAAACGAATGGATTTATTCAAGACAAACATGCATTACCTTAATTATTCCAAAATAAACAAGTTCGTACATGCTAATTATGCTAATCAAGGAAAATAAACATATAAATAATCAAAATGTAACGTCTCAAAGTCCTTCAAGATGTGTTTATGAAGTCTTCGCGTCTGAGACCGGCATGGTAGTGGTTTCCTCTAGCGGAGCCTCACTGGAAGGAGTCGTCTTGCTTGCCCCAGCTACGTCTGTCATTACTTCATTATGGTCTTCAAATCTTCACTCAGAATAACTCTCCCAGATTCTCTGTTGATCGGGGTCGCATAATCTTGAGGATTGTTGAAATGAAAATGACTAGGCATCTGAAGAACTACCGGCTTTGGCTGATTCACCGTATGCGTCACTGGCTGAGATCTGTTGAAAACAGGCTTTGCAGAGCTTGCTTCTGGCCCTTGGGACACCCTGAGAGGAGTCTTGACTTTCGGCTGAGGAACGTCAAAAGACAGGACCTTCTTTTCTAGCAAATCTCTGACAATATTCTTAAGTGCGTAACATCCTTCCAAATCGTGACCAGGCGAACCCTCATGAAATAAACAATGAGCGGCGGCATTGTAATTGACAGGTACCGAATTGGGAGGTGGACCCAAAGTTCGGGTAACAACCAGACCTTGTTGCACTAAGAAAGGATACAACTCAGTGAACGTCATTGGGATCGGAGGACAAGGCTTGTATGGTCTCCTATTTTGACGAGGTATCATCTCCTCTGATGGTTGGCACACGGGAGCGTTGGGCACTCTTTGACAGTTGATAGAAGCTTGTGCAGACTGATAAACAGGAGGTTGTTGATAAACCGGATGCTGATAGACCGGAGCCGGTTGCACAGGCTGATAGGTAGGAAATTGAGGATTAACAGGAGTTGCGACAGTAGCCACATAGGGTTGTGGAGCATGCTGAACCGGATAACCTTGAACATAATTCTGCTGATGTTGATGAGCAGCCATCAAGCGATTCCTCGGACGTGTAGCTCTTTTATGGTGGTCAGAGCTCGGATTTTTGCACTTCGAAGGAGTAACTCGTCGAACTGCTTGAGCGATGGTAGGACGCACCAAACTGGATTGAAAACCATGAGGAGGTACATTCGCAATAGTAACGGCTGGTTGAGGATCCACAACAGTATGGGTGATCTCAGAAACAACAGTGGGCTAAGAATCCAGCTTTGCATTAAGAGCTTGTAGCATCTCCATAAACTTCCCCACACTTCCTCGAAGATCTTCGAGTTCATGGCTGACATTGTCTATCTCTTGAGCTTGTTCTTCCATCCTTTTTCGAGCTTGGGCTCTAGTATTGTACTGATGCGGAGGACCCAGGGTGACGAAACTGACAGGCGAGAGAACCGAGAATAAGAAACCGGGAGACACATGTGATGCAAAAATATGATGCAAAAATGCGAAATGCGAATGGAATGATTTCATGGAATTCAAATATTTACGAATATTGCAGAATAACAAAGAAATTTTATTTATTAATTAAAAATGGATTACAAATAATATTCTTAGAAAAGTCTTGGCATAATAGCTAAATAAAAGCTAATAATGACCCTAAGGAAGCTTCCTGTTCTGCCCCTTACTCTGCTCTTCTAGTTGGGCCTTTTTGAGGATGAGCATATCTTCAAAAGGTAGATCTAGAGTTAGAGGAAAATAAATCCTTCATCAAAACCAAACAAGGGTATGTTGGAAAAGTCTTCATAATTGTTAGTGATCATATTGCCCTTGATATCGGATACCTTCAAGCATATGGCTTTAGCAACAGTCTTGTTCTTTAGGGTCCCTCTCCAAGAAAGGGAACAAAGTCTTATCCGAAATAGACAACCCTACGAGCTGAGAATGTTCTTCCAAAGTAGGTAATAGCTGATAACTGGGGAATGTGAAGCAATGGTAGTCGGGATCATAGAATTGTAGCAAAACTGAAAGAAGTCCTTCATTCACCTTATATTCCAATAGAGATAACAACCTTCCATACCGGTTACAGAATCCTTCTCGATCTTGGATTAAAGATCCTAGCTTCCTTAGGTCATCTAGCTTAGGACTTTTAAAAGTATATTTCAAAGTTTTCCTTCGATTGTAATCCATAGTATCCTGCAATATTCATAAACAAGGTTTGAACTCCATGAAATGTAATGCAATGTAATGTTTTAATGGATGCAATGCACATATACAAAGTCCTAGGCTAAAGGTATGTGCAAGGAGTTAGGGTCTACCCATCCCAATAAGGTATGTACTAAGGTTAATTGTACCTGCAGAACAAGGTTCTAAGAAGTGCCCAAAGTCATCAGTCCCTTCTTCGGATATTATCAACTTTCCAACTGACTCAGAGGTCGATAATATTCTCAAGAGAACCTCTTTTGAGTGTAGTATCGCGTAGCAACTATTGTAGCACTACTCCCACATAGTTCCCGCACTACGTCCTATATAAGGCCAAAGTGGTGTTAAGGTACTACGGTCCCCAGTATCATAGACACCAATTGAAAATAGTAAAAGTTTTCACGACTACACTCGTTCAACCGAACCATTTTCGAAAGGGTCTCAACTGAGCGGTGATTCTCGAGTCAACTTGGTCGGGACTCACTCCCGGCAAGCCTCGTCGAATATCTCACCTTCCTATAATAAGGTCACTCAAGTCCGGGTTAGGACTTATCTCACAATAACAGGGTACCCCCCAAGCAAGGCACAATAATAATATATACAAGAGAATAAATAATGAAAAATATCATACAATAAACAAAATAGGGATAACCCTTAATAGTTAAGATACCGTCCCCAGTGAAGTCGCCATTTTCTGTTGCGGTGGAAATAGGATATCAAACTATTAATTAGTTTGAATCACAATTCTTGATTCACAACCGCTCTTTGATTTATCCGAAGGAAAAGGTCAAAAGAGGAAAAACCTAATTTTGCATCGTAAACACAATGCGGGGAGAGACCTAGGTAAGGGGTTGGTTAAGCTTAGGGAAGGTACTAGCACCCTAAACTTCTGTAGTACTCTACAGGAACCTTTTGTTTATTGTATGCTTTTTTGATTTTATTATCTGCTTTAATATATATTGAACTAAGGGATAGAGTGACCAAAAGACCTAAGGGTTAGTCCTAAGTTTACTCGGCAAGACGTCGCATCTTGTGCCTACGTATCCTGGATAGGGAATGGAATCAGAGTAATCGTAGTTCCCCTCGAAAGGGAGGTTAGAAACGTCTTGACTGTGGTCAAGGTTTCAAGGGGAATAAACGTATCTTAAGGACACGCCTACGTGGAGTCTTTGAAACTCCTATTTCTATGTTGAATTTGTTAATTAGATTAGGGTTAAATTAGGGATTCCGCGGCGGGAAACCCTAAACAGAGCACGACGGCTCTTTGACCTAAAAGTTAGGGTAAAGGGCGTTTTCGTCCACGGCGGGACACCTAGACTATTAGGGTTTTGAAACGGTTGAAACTAGGGTTATTGACTCGGCGGTCAAACTGTTAATCCTAATTCCTTCGGAGGGAAAAAATAACGGTAAAACATGCAAGGCAAAATATTATATGGCAGAAATTAAAGTGCGGAAAGTAAAGAAAGCATCGCGGCGATCACCCGCGTAAATTACAAATCCCAAAACAAATAAATCGCGACCACGGCCTCGCGTAAATTACATCCGTGGAAACAAATACAAATATGATAATGAAAAATTTAACTAATGATAATCAGAGACCGACTGAAATCTAGCGGAAAACAAATAGAGAATGTTAGTGAGAGAAAAAAAGTTAGGCGGAAATCAATGGCAAATAATAAAGCAGTTAATAATGAAAGAAAGAAAATGCAATTTGGAATTTTATTATTTTATTAATTTTGAAAAAACTTTATTCTTAATTTTTTTGAAAAAAAGAAATTTAATCTTAACTTTGAAAAAAATGGTTTTTAATAAAAATGTTTTAGTTTTAATTTTAAAAAAGGATTCAATTTTTTTTCACAAAAGGTTTTAGTTTTTTTTTTTTAAATTTTTATTTAGAAGAGAAAATCATATTTTTTTGCATTTAAACATTAGTTTTAATTTAATTAAAGAAAAAATTTAATTCTTAAAGAGAAAATCTGTGTAGATCTTATTGTAATTAATAAAAAACGTTTATGTTAAGGTTAAAAAGAAAAATATTTTAAAGAGTAATTTTATTTACAAAATCTGTTTAATTTAATTAACGAAACCATTTTAATTTTAAAGTTTTTGTTTTGATTAAGAAAAAACCTGCTTTTAAATTTGCCGTCAATTTCAACAAGGATTTTAACCAAACAAAAATTTAGAATCAAACTTTACTTAAAAAAAAAAACTTTTTATGAATGACCTTTTTGCTTAAAATAAATTAAGTTTCTCTTTTTAAAAAAAAACTAAGTCACCTAACTAGTAAAGTAACCGAAAAAATGATTTAACAGTACCTAAACTTATACATACATGTTACTATTATAATAATGCAGTAAATTAAAACAGATTTTAATAGAAACAAATAAATGGGCAAAAGGAGAGTTCTATAAACATTGACTTTATTAGGATTTGGAGAACGTCTTCCTCCCCCTTCTGCGGCCGAGGCACATCATGCATGTTTTCCGAAATTGTTCCATCTCTGTTTTCGCTTGCATGTCCTTTCATCTTTCTCCTTTTCTTTAAGCTGACCTGAAATACAAATAGAGAAAAAAAAGCCACACTACCAAGATGAATGCTTACCGTTCGAAATTTGGCCGGTGATGAAATTTGATGGAGGTATTGATGTTCGTCCTCTAGCGATGATGAAGCTATCTTCCCTCTTCTGATAAATCGTGAGAACGGCCGCCGTTTTTTTCTTTTGTCTCCTCTTCCTTTTATCAAACACAACTTATGTTTATATAGGTAACAAATTAGGGTTAACTCTAACCTAATGCCCATTTTAAAGCCCAACTTAAATAATTAGTCAAAGCTAAAAAAAACAAACTAAAACAAACTTAAAAGAATAAAATCTTTTCTAATATTTTTAATTTTATGATTTTTTGGATGTTTTTATGAATAATATGGAAAAAAGTGAAAAAATAATATTTTTTTAAAAATAATTTAAATAAAATACGAAAATAATAATTAAATAATAAAAAAAAACTATTTTTGTTATTTTTTTTTTATAAAAATAGAAAAGTTAAAATAAAATAAAAGAAACAAAACAAAAAGTGAAGAAGGTGGGATTCGAACTCTCGACCTCTCACACTCACAACTCCTTACGCATGGTCTCTTGTCAATTGTGTTATTTTATTCATTCAAAATAAAGTGGCACTAGAAACCATGTAAACTAAAAGAGCGCGCCACATGATATTTTCTTGCAACAATCAAACAACTGCACAACCCGTTAGTGGTTAGTTTAAACGCAATGCAAAATGAAATGGGATGCAAGATGAAACGACTAATCTTAGGGCAAAATTTGGGGTATTACAACTGGCCACTAAGAAGCAGCACTTGGATGAAGCGTATCGGAGAATATCCAAGTTTAATCAACATTGGAAGGCCGCCCTAGCCAACAGGAAAGAACGGGAGGATAAGCTGATGCAACAGATCTCCAAGCTGAAAGCCCAGGTGAAGGCCAGTGAGAAGAGGTTTGATGAAGAAACCGCTCGCAGATATGCCGCTGAAGGGCATCTCAACAAAGCTCTCGCTAACCTGAAGGAGTGCAAACTGACGTTTGAGTCCAAGAAGCGGAAGCTAGAAGATTGTTTCGGCGAAGGAGCATGGGAAGATTCGGTCGAAGGTCTTCAGTACACCATTGTGCAGAGGGAGTTACTCGTCGAAGGGTTGCTCACCCGGCCTGATCATCCAGAAACGAAGGGGTTGTTAGAAGAGTTTTGCGCCCGTGGTCGTGCTTGACTATTTGTATTCCTTTTGTTTTAATCATTGTTGTATGCTGACCATCACCAGGCTTGTTGGTCGAGGTCACGTTATTGATTCTGCTTGTACTTAGTGATGTTATGTACTGCCTTGATGGGCTTTCTTCATATATGAGACGTTATTTCCGTGACCGGACTCAGACTTCTTATTATCAGCACTGGCACTCAGGCACTAGGATCGGGGGAAATCTCCATAACGCACAGACACATGTTTGCATTTGCATAACGAGCACTTTGTTGTTTTCCTAACCCTTGTGTGTTTTCAGGTTGTTTCAGGTTATTCCAGGATTGATCAGAGACCAATCCACCGCTATCCGACTAGAGCAAATCAAACCAGAATCATGGAGCAAGTGCAAACTGATGTTCAAGAACTCCGCGAAAGAATGGACCGCTTCATGGAGCTCATGCAAGCGATCGCCAATGGCCAGGATCAGCTCAGAACCTTGGTTCAGCCTCTGATTTCAAGGGTCGATAGCAATGGCGTGCTCCATGGTGGGACTGTGCCAACCCCTCCACCTGTTGAAACTCCTCAGAATGGCGTCCCCGTGACCGGGGGGAATGGCAGTGCCAACGGCAATGTGATAGCTAATATGGGACTCAATGGTAATACGATGGGCGTCGGTAATGGGAATTTTGAAGCTAACGTCAATGTTGGGCTGGGCAACGGCAATGCAGGTGTTGGAAATCTGTTTGGGCCTCAGCGGTGGTTAGAAGACCGTCAAGACGATGTGTTCTCTCAGAGAGGTGCTGAAGGGGAGCTGACTGCTGAAGCACGGCTTAGGTTCAAGGCACTCGAGGACAAGATGAGGAATATCGAGAACCAGAACACCCTGGGCGTTGATATGTCCAAGTTGGGACTGATTGCTGATTTAAATGTGCCTCCCAAGTTCAAGGTACCTGACTTTGAAAAGTATAAGGGCACCACTTGCCCTCGCATCCATCTGAGATCATACTACCGGAAAATGTCCGCTCATTCTGAGGACGAGAAGCTGCTGATGCACTTCTTTCAGGATAGCTTGTCCGGGCCATCCTTGGAGTGGTACATGAGTCTGGAACCTACCAGTGTGCGCACGTGGAAAGACATGGCTGAAGCATTTGTGCACCACTACCAATATAACAGTGACTTGGCCCCGAACCGAGTCCAACTGCAGAATCTGTCGCAAAGGAACAACGAAGGGTTCAAGGAATACGCCCAGCGATGGCGTGAATTGGCAGCCAGGGTTCAGCCGCCGATGGTTGAACGTGAGCTTGTGCAAATGTTCGTAGCCACCCTCTCAGGGGTTTATTATGAGAAATTGGTCAGCGGTATGTCTGGAACCTTCTCGGATCTCATTATCACGGGTGAGCACATCGAAAATGGGATCAAAGTGGGGGAAATTCAAGGTGATTCATCCTCAGCTGGAGGAGGCAAGAAACCTTATGGTGGCAAAAGACGGGAAGGAGAAACGAGCGTCGTGACCAACGCTCGAAGGAAGGGTAAGGGCCCTCACCAACAGGTGGCCAGCATAACTATCCCGGCCGTTCAACAGCCACAGCAGCAGCAGTAGCCGCAGCAGCAGCAACCGAATCAACAAGGGTACAGAAAGTATCAGAACAGGGCACCTCTGTCGAGTCGTCACCTCGAGACACCGCCCATGTCGTACGCTCAACTATTGCAGACTCTGCTCCAGCTACAGTTGATCCAGAAGAGAACCTTGGCTCCCTTGACAGGGGCACCTCCGCCAGGTTATGACGCGAATGCAACTTGTGAGTTTCACTCAGGGGCACCAGGCCACACGATAGAAAATTGCAAAGCCTTCAAGCACAAGGTGCAGGATATGGTGGACGCTAAGATCATCAACTTCTCAGATAATGTGCCAAACGTCACGAAGAACCCTATGCCGAATCATAGGGGAGGTGGGGTAAACGCCATTATTGAAGACGAGAGTTTGGATTTGTTGACTGACGTCAGAGATCTGAAGACACCGCTTAGCTTCGTTAAAGCTAAGCTGATGAAAAGAGGTTTCTTTCCAGGTTGTGGAGAGTTATGTATGGGATGTGCGACAAGTCCTGATGGATGTGAACAGTTGATAGAGGGGATCCAAAGTCTGATGACCGAAGGAATCCTGCAGTTTAGCCGAAGGGCCGAAAGCGGATCGGGAGAGGTAATGCTGAAGCAAGGTGATGAGGTTGCCACCATCGCCATCCCTCACCAGACGATAACTATTTCTGCACCCAGGCCGCCCACGATCACCATCACCAAAGCTGGGCCGATACCTTTCGAAAGCACTAATGTTGTCCCATGGCATTATGGGGCAGAGGTCTACTGCAACGGACAGAAGTTGGAACTAGAACCGTTTAGGTCGTCTGTGGAGAACCTAGTGGGCGTTAGTGGAATCACTCGCAGCGAAAGAGTGTTTGCACCACCTGAGGTCGTGACGGATAAAGCGGACAGAGCTGATGCAACTGATAAAGGGAAGAGTAAAGTCGTTGAAGAGATCCCTTGCGGGGTAGAAAAAGACTTACTTGTTAAAGACGCCGAGGAGTTCATGAGGTTGATTAAAAAGAGTGACTACAAGATCGTGGATCATCTCCATCAAACGCCCTCGAAAATTTCCATCCTGAATCTTTTGTTGTGTTCTGAGGCACATCGCAATGCACTGCTGAAGGTGTTGAATGCCGCGTACGTACCGCAGGAAATATCGGTAAACCAGTTGGAAGGGGTCGTAGCCCACGTGAACGCTGGAAATGGGTTAGGGTTCACCGATCTAGAGCTGACGCCGAAGGGGAGGAACCACAATAGCGCCCTGCACATCTCGATAGAGTGTAGGGGAACGATTATGTCGCATGTGCTGGTGGACACGGGGTCATCCCTCAATGTTCTTCCGAAGAAAGCATTGATGAAGCTAGATACTCGTGGAGTGATCTGCACGCCCAGTGATCTGGTTGTGAAAGCGTTCGATGGAACCAAACGGCATGTTTTCGGGGAAGTGACCTTACCAATCCAAGTTGGGCCGGAAACATTCGACGCAGTCTTTTATATCATGGACATCATGCCCGCCTACGGTTGTCTCCTAGGTCGGCCATGGATCCACTCTGCTGGCGCCGTGACCTCCATGTTGTACCAGAAACTCAAGTATGCTGTCGGAGGTAGCATCGTGATTGTATGTGGCGAGGAAGATATAATGGTGAGCCATTTGTCGTCCTTCAAGTATGTTGAGATGGATGGGGAAATCCACGAAACCCTGTGCCAGGTGTTCGAAGCTGTTAAAGTCAAGAACGTAGCTCCTCTAATCACTGAGAAGCCATAGATGACTCTCTCTTCCTTCAAGGAAGCCCGGGCCGTTGTTCAAGCCGGATCTACCCCAGGCTGGGGGCGAATTTTGGAGATACCTAACAAGCAGGACAAGTTTGGGTTGGGATATTCTCCTGGAGCTGAAGCCTCCTCTTCCAGCAGTGCATCGCGAAGTAAAGGGCCGATCCAGTTTACCAGCGGCGGGGTGATATTTGAAAGCGTCAACGCAGTGTCTGAAGACGGCGAAGACAGTGACTGCGATCTGGACTCCTGGATCCAGCCAAGCAAGCCAGGCGAGAGCCTCAACAACTGGTCCGTCAGGGATATCATCCAAGTGACAGGCAAAGAGTAATGATTTACTTTTTCCAATCATTGTACAACCCTAAGTCCTACCCGGGGCATAGTGGTTTTATTGTCAGGGCCTCGTTTGATTATGTACATGCATTTTATCAATAAATCAAAAGGCGTTTTTCTTCGTATTCAAATATTGCGATCTCTGTTATTCCTGTTTTATATTTGTTTTGAAAAACAATAAAATGGCAATGGGGTTTGTGCTAACCTGCATATCCTTGTTTTAAGCTTAACCCTTGTTATTGCAGGATCCATATAGCAGATGACATCGACTCTGGACCTTCTACGACTCACTTCGACTTCGATTGCCCAATCTATCAAGCCGAAAAAGAGATTGATGAAGACGAAGACCTTCCCGAAGAGTTGGCCCGCTTGTTGAAACAAGAAGAGAAAGTTATTCTGCCTCACGAGGAAGAGATCGAGATTATGAATCTGGGTTCTGAAGAACTGGTCAGGAACGTCAGGATAGGGGCTGCATTGCAGAGTGATGTCAAGCAGAGATTGGTCGAGATGCTGAGAGAGTATAGTGACGTCTTTGCTTGGTCATACGAAGATATGCCCGGACTTGACACTGACATCGTGGTCCATCACTTGCCGCTGCGGGAAGATTGTCCTCCCGTTAAGCAGAAGCTTAGGAGGACACGACCAGATATGGCCGTTAAGATCAAAGAAGAAGTGCAAAAGTAGCTTGATGCTGGCTTTTTAGCGGTCACTACTTACCCTCCATGGGTCGCCAACATAGTGCCTGTACCGAAGAAGGAAGGTAAGGTACGAATGTGCGTCGATTATCGGGATTTGAATAGGGCGATCCCTAAAGATGATTTCCCGCTGCCTCATATCGATGTGTTGGTCGACAATACAGCTCAGTTCTCCATATTTTCGTTCATGGATGGCTTCTCCGGCTACAATCAGATCAAGATGGCGCCGGAGGACATGGAGAAAACTACGTTTATCACTCCTTGGGGAACATTTTGCTACAAGGTAATGCCTTTCGGTCTGAAGAACGCAGGGGCCACTTACCAGCGAGCAATGGTTACTTTGTTTCATGACATAATTCATCATGAGATTGAAGTCTATGTCGATGACATGATTGTGAAGTCCCAAACGGAGGAAGGACATCTGGTCAATTTGCTGAAGCTTTTTGAGAGGCTTAGGAAGTTCAGGTTGAGGCTGAATCCTAACAAGTGTACTTTCGGAGTACGGTCTGGAAGACTACTGGGGTTTATCGTGAGTGAAAGAGGCATCGAGGTTGATCCTGCGAAGATAAAAGCGATACAAGATATGCCCGCGCCAAAAACAGAAAAAGAAGTTCGTGGCTTCTTGGGCAGAATAAACTACATTGCAAGGTTTATTTCTCAGCTCACGGCCACGTGTGAACTGATGTTCAAACTACTAAAGAAAGATCAGGCAATTATTTGGAACGAGGATTGCCAGAAGGCATTTGATAAGATAAAACAGTATCTGCAGGAACCTCCGATCTTGATACCCCCAGTGGCCGGAAGACCCTTAATCATGTACTTGACAGTTCTTGAGAATAGTATGGGGTGTGTTCTCGGTCAGCACGACGAGACGGGCAGAAAAGAGCATGCCATTTATTACTTAAGTAAAAAGTTCACAGACTGTGAATCTCGTTACTCGATGCTGGAGAAGACGTGTTGTGCACTAGCCTGGGCTGCCAAACGTTTACGGCAGTACATGCTCAATCACACAACCATGCTAATTTCGAAGATGGATCCGATCAAGTACGTCTTCGAGAAGCAAGCGCTTTCGGGCAGGATTGCCAGATGGCAAATGGTGTTGACGGAATATGACATTCAGTACGTTTCCCAGAAGGCCATTAAGGGAAGCGTATTGTCTGATTACCTTGTCGAACAGCCGATCGAAGATTATCAGCCGATGAAGTTTGAATTCCCTGATGAGGATATCATGTTTCTCAAAGCGAAAGATTGCGATGAACCGTTGCCCGACGAGGGGCCAGATAGGAAATCCCAGTGGAAATTGATATTTGACGGGGCGGTTAATTCTTATGGAAGTGGCATTGGGGCGGTCATCACGACTCCCCACGGCTCCCATATCCCGTTCACTGCGAGACTGGCGTTTCCGGTCACCAATAACAAAGCGGAGTACGAAGCATGCATCATGGGTCTAGAAGAGGCAATTGATTTGAGAATCAAGAACCTAGATGTATATGGTGACTCGGCACTTGTGATTAACCAGATTAAAGGGGAGTGGGAGACTCGTCAATCGAATTTGGTGTCGTACATGAACTATGCCAGAAGGCTGCTTCCGTTCTTTGATCGAGTGGAACTCCATCATGTGCCCAGAGCAGAAAATCAGATGGCTGATGCCTTAGCCACGTTGGCTTCGATGTATAAAGTCAATTTTTGGAATGAAGCTCCAAGAATTGTTCTTTCTCGTCTTGATAGACCTGCATTCATCTTTGCGATCGAGGAAGCCTCCGACGGCAAGCCATGGTTCCATGATATCCAGACCTTCCTTATGACTAAGGAGTATCCTGCAGGAGTGTCAACCCAGGATAAGAAGACTCTGAGGAGGCTATCTGGAAATTTTTATCTCAATCCTGATGGAGTTTTGTATAAAAGAAACCACGGTCTCGTGCTACTCAGATGTGTAGATGAGAAAGAGGCGAGTATGCTCATGGAGGAAGTCCATGAAGGCACAATTGGTATGCACGCCGGCGGGCATGCTATGACGAGAAAAATCTTGAGAGCAGGATACTACTGGCTGACGATGGAATCAGATTGCTTTAAATTCGCGAAGAGATGTCATAAATTCCATATTTATGCTGATAAAGTTCACGTGCCGCCGTGTCCGTTGAATGTCATGTCCTCCCCGTGGTCGTTCTCCATGTGGGGCATCGATATGATAGGCAAGATCGAGCCCACTGCATCTAACGGTCATCGCTTCATTCTAGTAGCTATCGACTACTTCACCAAGTGGGTGGAGGCAGCCTCATATGCTAATGTGACCAAGCAGGTGGTGGCTAAATTCATAAAGAGGGACATCATCTGTCGATACGGAATTCCCGAGCGGATCATTACTGATAATGGTTCGAATCTGAATAACAAGATGATGAAGGAGCTGTGCCAGAGTTTCAAGATTGGACACCACAACTCATCTCCCTACCGCCCGAAGATGAATGGCGCCGTTGAAGCGGCCAATAAGAACATCAAGAAGATTGTTCAGAAGATGGTTATGACCTACAAAGATTGGCACGAGATGCTGCCATTTGCACTGCAAGGTTATCGTACGACGGTACGTACATCAACCGGGGCAACTCCTTTCTCCTTGGTGTACGGTATGGAAGTTGTCCTACCGTTAGAAGTGGAGATCCCTTCTTTGCGAGTTTTGGTTGACGTAAAACTCGATGAGGCAGAATGGATTAAGAACCGACTAAACCAACTCAGCCTGATGGACGAGAAGAGATTAGCGTCGATTGCGCATGGTCGTCTATACCAAAGCCGAATGAAGAAAGCGTATGACAAGAAGGTGCATCCTAGAAGCTTTCAGACGGGTGATCTCGTCCTGAAGAAGATTCTTCCTCCACACTCCGATCACCGGGGCAAGTGGACTCCCAATTACGAAGGTCCGTACGTCGTCAGCAAGGTCTTCTCGGGAGGAGCTTTGTTGTTATCTACGATGGATGGCGAAGATTTTGCATCCCCGGTGAACGCGGACGCAGTTAAAAAATACTTTGCTTAAAAAAATGACCCGCTGGAAAGAAAAAGAATATCCAGGCAAAAATGGGGCATCCCGGCGAACCATAAAAAAGGAAAAAGGTTCGGGCAAAAGTTAGGGATATAAAAGGAAAGAATGTACACCCGCAAAGTCGAAAACCTGGAAGGGCGACTTTGGCAAAAAAGGGTATCCCGGTGAATCGAAAACCCGGAAGGGCGATTCAGGCAAAAGTTAGGGATTTGAAAAAGCAAATGACTGCGTTCCGCGTATAGACTTTCATTGTTTAGTGGTTTGGAAGACCTGAGGGTCGTTTATCTGAATCAATCTCTTCTGAAGCTGAAGCGTCGGAGAAGTATCGAAGTCGAGTGGGTCATAGAGGGATCAACTCATGGTGTTCGTCTACGCCTCGTTGCCGACATGTGTATATACTGATGTATATTTATATTTGCGCAGCTTCCTCATTCCAGGAGCTTGCATCTGTTGTAAAACATTTTTGCCCATTCAGGGGTTCGTTATCGATAAAAAGTATACTATTCAGCAATTCTGTCTATTTAGCATTATTTGTTTTGTTTGCGAAAAAGAACGCCGATGTTTTTGATAAAATGCGCATACATAAACTTACCGGCCTAGGCCACTGATTGTTGAAACAATGAATTACTTGAGTATTGTCACAAGATGATAACCTTGATAGGCCCCTTTGAGAAGGGTATCTTATTTGTTTGTTTATGTTGTTGCAGGTGTAGCATATACCAGGCAGTACGTCGTATGCATCCCCAAGCAGGATGATTCCTTCTTCTCCAGCAAAGTTCAGCAGCCTCTCCCCACAGAGTCTGAACAGGAGATCGTAAAGCATTGATATGTCTCCCCAGGCAGAGAAGATTCTCTCCCCAATCAGATGTATCCTGAAGGGACGTCATACCCCCAGCTGAGTCTGAAGTGTGCAGCACTCGATAGTTCAGACTGAAGTCTCCATCGGAATTGAGATTCCCCACAGAGTCGTACTCTCCCTAGTAAGCAGGATGATTCCTTCTCCCCCAACAGAGTTTGCAGATCCCCAAGAGAGCCGAATCCTCGGAAGCCGTTTGGGCCATGATTGGTTGTCCCCAGTAGAGTGTTGAATAGTTGATGTTGTATCTCCCCACTGGAGTCGCTATCTCCAGGAAAGCTTCGGATGCGAATGTCGTGCAGTTTATTTCTGCAATTGACATCGTTTTCCTCAGCAGGTCCAGGTTCTCGTAGAGCTTCGTTTCCCTGCAGCAGTTGACTAAGGTTTGTTTCCCCAAGCGAAGTCCAATTGAGATTGGCGTGACTTCTGTTCCTTGGCAGGATGAGTCCTTCCTCCACCAGAGTGGTCCTTTCTCCTTAACAAGAAGATTCTCCCTTCGGCATTTATTTTGCTGATGGGGCCATAGCATTTTGCATGATTGCATAGCATTTACCCTAAACGCGTAGCATTTCCACCGTGTGGAGCATTGTGCCATTGTCAAAGCATATGCATACTAAACATGAGCTAGGTCATTACTGTTCTTGTTTTACAGGTGTTCCTCCACAAGGTCGCTTGCTCAAGACGATTCTTGGATCCCCCAGCGAAAGTCGTTTGCCCAAGATGATTCTTGAATTCTCCAGCGAAGGCGCTCGTTTAAGATGATTCTTAAAATCCCCTGTGAAGTCACCAGAGAGGGTTGCTCAAGATGATTTTTGAAGTCCCCGGCAGAGTGATCGCTCCGGATGATTCCTGAAATCTCCAGCAGAGTTATGGGTTCAAGATGATTCTTGAAATCCCCGGCAGGAGTTATTTGTCCAAGATGATTCTTGAAGTCCTCAGCAGAGAGATAATTTAAACGGAATGATTTATAGATCCCCGAAGCAGAGTTACTTGATAGTTCTCCAGAACCCCCAGCGAAGATGTGTCATCCCCAACAGGTTCCTGAACAGCGAAGTTGAAAATTCCCTTGAAGACTTGATGATGGAAGTCCAACCGTATTAACGGAGCAGTCCTCTCAGCTGATGCGGAGTGCCTGATGGCAGAAATTTGGATATCCCCAATTGGTTCATGATTGACTGAGCATTCTATTCCCGACTTAGTGATGAAGTCCGGCTGATGCCTGAAAATTTCTTTGAATGCCCGGTGGCATGATTAACTTGATTGTTGACCTGATGAGTCCCAAGCAATCCTGATGCCTGACGGCATGATCAACCGTGTATCACCGGTTACCGTGTGACCAATTCCCCAGCTAGTTGTCGTGCAGCTAATATTTTAGTTTTCGAAGATTTGTTCCCATCAGAGTACCGTGTACGTGGGCAGTTGGCAAATTTTCGGGTTTGTTGGTATTCAACCGTCTCGTACCTTAATTATTTGAGAGCCGTTTGCTTCTCACCCAGTCAGGTCCAAGCCGTTTGAATAGGGGCAGCTGTTGCACCCCAAAATTTGCCCAACTTTTCTTTACCTAGCTTATGTTTCATTCCATTCCCATTAGCATTATCATTTGCATTTCATTGACATGTATGCAGGAGATCAAGAGGTATGATTACCAATCAAGATCTACACAAGACTTTGAAGCTAGATGGGAGGCTTATTCAGGTGTTCAAGGGTTGATATCCTTGTCAAAGAAGTTAAAAGATCCTCAGAAAGAGTGGTTGAAACCAAGAGGGTGTGTCTCCTAGCTTGAGAGTTATGGGGAAGAACATCAGATGATTCTGAAGCCATGAAGATGGACTTGAGGTCTTGAGAGAGCTCATAAGAAGTGTTGAAGATCACTTTGAGGCCTAGACAGGTCATTGTGCAAGATTAAGAAGACTCAGCCATGAGTGGTGCAATTAGGGTTTGACTGGGTCAACCCTAAGTCAACTGATGATTTGGAGAAGGTTGAGACCTAACTCAAGGGCCATGTGATCATGGATTGACACATTAAGATTCTCTAAGGATGATTCCAAGGTCAACTCATCATGATTGAAGAGTTTGAGAAGTTTCAGGCTAGGGTTTCTAAGGCTTGACAGTGTAAAATCCCCTAGTTTGACCCCTATCTTCAAGGAAATTTAGCTCAAGATGTGATTGTCATCTCATCTTTCCCCAAACATGAATATTGTAGAGCATAATCTTAGCTTTAATTTGAGTGCTAGAAGTCCTTGATAGGATTTGTAGAACTCAAGTTATGACTTTGACAAGTTACAGGTCATCTGAGGTATGTGAATTTGGGGGCTTGAAAGTTGTCCAACTTGCATGAAACTTTTGCCCTAGAAGGATGATTCCTATGAACTTTTGGTCAACATGAATGTTGTTCCTTATCTTCTTAGATTTCTATAGAGTACTATAAGTCCTTGATAGGATTTGTAGAAATCCAGTTATGGCTTTGACAAGTCAAGGGCATTTTGGTCATTTGGAGATTATAGGTCATTTCAACCATAAGGCCATAACTACCATTTCCAAGCTTCAAATGGGAAAATGTTCAACATCAAACTTGTTCAAAATGATGTTTTAAGGCTATTAAAGAGGTCATGATATGTTGAAAATGCTTGTAGCTCAAAGTTGCAAAAATGACCTAAAATAAGGGTATAAGTTAAATGAACCAAAGTTGGAAATTGATACTTTTGATCTACACATCCAAACCAAGGCATGTAATAGGTCATTTTGACTCTCAAAAGCATTTTAAGAACATTGGTTTAGCCACAATTTTGATTTGAAGTTTAATTTGTGGACTTGCTTTGAAAAGTAGTTACTTACATCTTAAGTAACATTTGCAAAACCTAGAATCAAGGCACAACCAAAGCCCCTTGCAAGCAAAACACTTCCAAAATTTCACTAGGGGAGAAATTGGAAGAGAATGAGATGGATTTCAAGCTGCAAACAGAACTATGCATACCATGGCATATAAGTGAAATTCTCATGACATGAGAGATTGAAACTCTCATTAGAAGGATCTAGAGGGTTCTAGATCATCCACACATGTTCTATATATTGAGTAGAAGAGGTTCAGATGAAAGGTTGGTGATGATTGAAGGAGAGAGCAGAGATTGAGATTGAGATTTCATTGCTTGCAACTGAATTCAGTTACATCATTTCACTCACTTTCCATCCATTTTCTTGATTGCAATCTCTTCCATGGATGCTAGGGAATGATTCTAGATCAAAATCAAAGGGAATTCGTGGCTGATTGGTGTTCTTGAGCTCAGATTTTTCCACCTGCAACTCACCATCGGGTTTCAAGTTTCAAGAGTTTTCAACCAGTTCTTGTGCATACAGAAGCAAGGGAATGATCCATTGATCGTGTCTGGAATGTTGGAGAGCTTGATTTGAAGATTTAGTGCATCTGTTCATCAAGAATTGACAGGTATGTAAACTTCTTCCTCCAGCATAAATTAGGTAGAATCAATACGAATTAGGATGTTAGATGCATTGTAGAACGGTGTAGGAAGGTTTTCAGATAGTTAGTTTGAGAATTAGTGACCAATTAAGGATGTTACCATTTTCGGTTGAGAATTGGTTATGGAGAATCTTGAGGTTTCAGAGAGAATAAAGGGCATGAATGAATTCGTGACGAAATTTGGGACAAGTTTCATGTATAAACCAGTTGCAATGGAGGATCCTAGAGAGAGTTAGGGTTGGGGACGATGACCGGAGCACCACCGGTGGTGGCCGGAGCTGCGCGCGAGGTTCAGAAGTTCAAAACGAGGAAGATGACTTTAGAGCCATTGGATGGGGCTGAGACCTTTGACCAGATGAAGATCCAACGGCCACGTATTGATTTGAGTTTGTGAAGGACCCTGAACTGAATGAAACGATGCGTTTCATTAATGTAGTATGGGTGGGCTTAGTGCAGATTGATAACCACACCCCCTTGTTGGGCCCAATCTATGAATTGAACTGATTTTCATTGCTAGCTGCACCGTGTGTTTATCTTTTTCTTTTGATTTTCTTTAATTTCTTCATTTTATTCATGGTTCTTGATAAAATCATAAAAAAATGAAAAATGATCCAATTAATCCCATTCTTTTTGCATTAGATTCATGATAGGGTCTAGTACTTTTTAGATAAAAAATATTTTTATTTCATGCATTTTCTGATTTTATGGGAATTTTCATATTTTAATTGATATTAAAATAGTCATGTTTGATACTTGATCTTGTGGAATTTTGTGTGATCATGTGATGATGATTTTGATCCTGATTTTTTGTGAGTAGTTAGCATAGATATGCATGCTCCCCATAGAGTTTTCTCACATTTTTGTGATGAACATAGGTGGTAGTTTAGGTTGAAACCTTTAGAAGCTCCATTTTTAGGGTTTATGGTTGATACCTTATGGTTTAGATTTTATTTTAGGACTTAATAGATGATTTAGTCCCTGGTTTTTGTATGAGGAATTCTTAATTGAATTAGGATCCCTTAGGAATTTTTGTAGAAATTTACAAGGTAGTTTGCTATTTTTGATTGATTTTAGTTTAGGTGCTAGTTTTAGATGATTCTAAGGCACTAACTCAACTAGATTAACTTCTTTAGTTCCCTTAGGTTAGGGTTTTGCTTTGCTTGTTCTTGGATGATGATGAAGACAAGTTGAAGATGCATTGGATTTCTTGAAGAGGCTTGGATTTGAAGATCTTCCCTTCTTGTGGTGTAGTTTTGATTAGGTTAAGATTAGGGTTTTGTAGGCAGAGCTTCTAGATAGTTCTCTCCCTTCATAAACATGGAATATGTTGATCAATCCCATTCTTCCCTATGATGTAAGGTCCCTTGTAAAGGCCTCATCCCTCCTTTGGTAGGATGTGTGGCTCTTTGCAAATTGGTAGAACCTTTGAGGGTCCCTTTCTCTGATGACAGGATGCTTAGTGGTGACCTTTGGTCTTCACTCTGCTACCAATCATCCAAACTTTGCTCTTGATAGATGAATCTTTCTCCCTTGTTAGAGGATGGAGTTCCTTGCTTGAAGTATATTGGAGGATGGAGTTGATACTTCCATGTGATTGAAGATTACTCTGAGAAGCTGAAGCTTGTAGATGAAGAAGACCAAGTTGATACTAGTAAAGCAAAGAGAGCTGAAGCAAGAAGAACAAGTTGATACTTATGAAGAGGATTCAATTGAGATTGAGTGAAGAGCTGAGGCTTGAAGAATAAAGGATAAGCTGATATTTATGTTGATGCATTGAGAGCCTGAGGGAATCAAGTTGATACTTGTAGTTAGGAGTAAAGCCTGAAGGTGGGATTTACTGTGAAGCTGAAGCTTGAGGAAGAAAGAATAAGTTGATACTTATGTTTGATGGGCTGAAACCTTGGAGAAGCAAGTTGATACTTGTCATGAAGGATGATTGAAGTCTGAAGATTGATCTGCTGTCAGAAGATTGCTCTGCTATGAAGCTGTGGAAGTGGTTGATATGTTTTCTTTTCTTGTCTGTTTTCTTCTCTGTATTGATGTGCCTTGTTTGATTTGCTTGATGCATTAGAATAAGTCCATATCTAGACTGATGTAGTCTAGGAGCATGATTGCACTAGAGGTTGAGTTGCTCCCTCTGCTTGTATTTTTACTGTATGGCTTTGCTTGCGGGTATTCGGTAGAGCCCTGCTCCCTTGCCCATGTGGTTTGTGTTGGCTTGATAGCATATTTTATTTCCTCTGTATGATTGCAGTTACTTCTATTTTGCTTGATATCTTGTTATTTCTTCTGTATGATTGCATTTATTCATATCTGGCTTGAGGTTGAGATGAGCTTGTGGAGGCTGATGCCCCACACACATTTCCTCCCTCACTTGCATTGCATGCATTTTACCGTCGTTTACTATTTATTGTTTAAGCTGATGCTTTATCTGTTTCTGTTTATCATTGACATGATCCCCTAGGAATCTCACTTCCTTTGATAAGGAAGCGATGATAGAACTTTAGGTTGAAACCTATGCATGATAACTTCTAGGAGATCCCTGTTTCAAACTTCAACCATAGGATGAATCCTTGGCATGACAACATTAGGACTTGATAGTCTCCCTTTAGTTGAGCATGTTCTCTCTTCTCATCTCAAAACAAATCAAAATACAGTAATAAAGGTTAACTGACGTCGTACGTTACGAGCCTTAAGCTATCTGAGAAAGGATTGTTGGAGAGCTTCTTTTCAACAATCTAGATGTTTAGTATGGCAACCTTTGGGTGACATGCGACACATTCACTCTCAGGTCATAGTCTCTAGTGCGATTGAAATTGCAAACAAACATAAAAAAAAGTTCTTCCGTAAAAGACAGAAAACAAACTTCAAACCTTTTTTGCCCCGTGGGCCCATAATTCAAAGGAAGCTTTTCTTAAGAAAAGAGTGTCATTAACTCCCAGTTCTACCGCAAACAGTAACGCTTAAGTCTCCAAGGGTCGAGCTGCGTACATCCAACTGCTAGAACTGTTTGTTAACCCTACTCGATAAAACAGATGAATCTGAATCCCCGTAATCTGTATTATCCCGAACTACGTAAGCTCTGATCTCTCATACCTGTTGAGAGTACGTAGGCACAGTACTGATGTATTGGCGAGCCACCTTCCCCGTAACCTGTCGTTAGTCGAACTACGTTGACTCTGATTTCTCATTCTCTGATGAGAACACGTAGGCATAAAGTGCGACGCTTTGCCGAGTCATCTTTCTTTTCTTTTTCAGACCAGCCTTGATAGGTAGATAGATAAACCAACCCGTCCAGTAAACACAACAAGCGTGGATCCCATCGAGTACGATGGACGTGAGGGGTGCTAATACCTTCCCCTTGCGTAACCGACTCCCGAACCCAGACAATGGTTGCGATGACCTTGTCTTATACCTATTCGTCAGGTTTTTCCGATCGTTTCCTTTCCCGCTCTGAGGGATAAATAACGAAAGGTGGCGACTCTTCTGTTTTGCCGGCACCTTATTTTCGCGGTAGCGACAGACTCTAGTTGACAGCTTTATCACAACCTCTGTATGGTACTAGATGCTAATATAAAATTACCAAATGTAGTAACTCGTTTGAATGTTGAGGCCTTCAACTCAGAGTCTACGCCAAGCCACACTAGCAATTGTTCTTTATACTCTACCACTAGAAGCTAGCAATGAAGCAACTCCCAAGTGTGTTCATGTAACACATATTTTTATTATTTATGTGTCATACACCAAATTTGTCCTACCATCTCATTTTCTTATACCAAGCATGTGTGTTGCTGCACAATATTCCTTTAGATGATCATCTGGCCTCAGGCCGTGATCCTCTAAAATTTAGATCATGGAGGTCTTGTTTGTGCTCATTATGATCACAGGCTCTTGCAAGTGTGTTGAATTCAAGTGGAAGCAAGAAAAAGATATGTCATAATTATCATGATCAATAAGTCAAGACATGATCAATTAACTTCAAGTTGATTTTGAGCCATATTCCAAAATAATTCTAGCTCATATTTAAAGTTGATATGATTCCATGATTAGAATTTATGCTTAAGGTTGTTTCAAGTTTCAAGATCAATTTGTGACAAGCTTTGACTTAATTTGTTTCAAGTTGATTCAAGTTGTTTCAAGATAATGCAAGTAGTCTCAAGATGATCCTAAGGCATATCCCAAGAGATCTTTGGCCATTTTTTAGTCATGTGTGTGGAAATGGATGCTTCTAAAGGCAAATCGCCAATTCTACCTGGAGGTTTAAGCCATGAAGAAGTTTGTTTTTAAAGATATGCTTTGCAAACTTTAAGAAAAGGCCATCAATTTACTTTGGGTGAAACCTTGATTCAAGTTACCAAATTATTTTGGAAAGAGAAGATCAAGAAGTAATTACAAAATAAAAAGTTCAAGGTAATAAATCTAAAGATACAAGGTTGCATTTACAAGACATACAAGTTACATGATCAAGAATGTCAAATTTTAATGGAAGTGAAGATTTAAAAGATTTCGCAAAGTACATGAGGATCAAGTTCTTTGATATTGGTCCAAATCTTACTAAAGAAGTCATAAACCTAGAAAACTACAAACCTATAATAAATTGGTGCCTCATGAACTAGCAACTCCTCCAAGTCCAACGTGCCAAGCAACCATGATTCCTCTTTCTCACCCAAGCTTGCTCCAAGCCAAGAATGAGAGTTGTTTTCCAGAAGTGATTGAGTTGTTCTAAGCCATATCTCAAAATGAATTTAGGCCATGTCTCAAGCTCTAAGTGGAAATTTTCATTTGGTTTCAAAGAGATTCAAAAGTGAGAAACATCAAGATTAATGGAATTTCAAGAATATATTGTTCAAATGAGTTCAAAGGTTACAAATCTACTGCATTTTCAAATAACAATAAGTTGTTGGTGCCAAAAAACATCAGCAGTATCACGTTATGCCACAAAGATAGATCAAGACATGTACAAACTTAATCAAATATGGTACCTTTTTTTTTACGAGTGTTGATACAAAATTTCCAAGCTCCAAACAAAAGTGTGTTGTTCTAAGATAACTACAACTCATTACAAGAGTCAAAACATGAAGGAACGATAAAATTCACAAATGAAATTCAAAACTCTTGGATTACATCGAAGACTATCAAGAGTAGCTTCAAGTTCTAGATGCACTAGAAAAAATCTAAGGACAAATCTGATGGGCATATTGTCTTTTACCAGAGAGTTTCTAAGTTACCGCCAATGGAGTGAACCTGCAAAGCAAGTGAAGTTGTTGATCAATAAAGAAAGAAACCAAGCCATTCCCAAAGTCATCATCAGTTTTGAGACAAAATTCATACCGTCAAAAAGATCTTCATCAGTTCCAAGCAGTGTGATCACCACCGAAACCATCCTATTTCACGAGCCATAACCTTCATTCTTCAAGTTACTCAAATGCCTCTCATCTAAATTTCCCAAGTGCAATATACATGAAAATAAATGGACAATGTGGTTAGTACATGTATAACCCAAAGCAACATCCCAAACTAAAGGTCATAATAACATCAATTAGAAAGTCCTGTGACACACTTGGATGTAGAAAACCAAACACAATTCAAAAAGCACCCAAGGCAAAGGACAAAGTCACAATTATCACCCGACATATCATCAACAATAAGAGTGAAGTATCATTTTCGTGCCACAATATGCACATCAGATAATACTATTTTAATTCACAAACACTCACACAATTCACAAAGAAAATCAACAACAAGGAAGTAGGGACCACAAGCTTCTAGATGTAGGAAGGACAAAACAAATCATACACATGAGAGCAAATTCTTTCACGCGTAAAAGGATCCCATGAAATCAGGGCAAAGCAGGACCACTCCTAACGGTTTTCTCCTCAGAATCACATTATCAAATTTACGCGAGTAAAGGATTCAGCAATTTTTTTCACACGTATGAAAACCAAGAAAACTCACCATTATATATTCATGTTGAACTATTCACACGAGAGGACATCTCAGAAAGAAACCTAGTCATTACTATGCAGAAACGACAACAAAATCATCCCTAAACACTAATTCACCAAAGCTCTAAAAATCCTAAAAAATTACTTAGAGTTTATCATTGAAACTCTGAGCTAATTTGAGCTAAAACCTAGTCTATTCAAACAACAACAATAGCACACACAGAGAAATAAAAAGGTAGAAGGAAAAGCAGAAACAAGCGTGAAGAAAAAGGAAGAGAAAAGTACCTGAAACATTGCATAGGTTGGTCTTCAAGAGGTAGATTCTTGCTTCTCTTGATTTTGCTTCTATTTGCGTTTGTACTGCTGCTTATTGGTCTCTACTTGGTTATTTGCTTGATATTGCTGATTTTGGTTACTGTTGAGTCCATTTTAGAATTAGGGTTTATTTTGGGGGTGGTTTCGATTTGGTTTATTGGTGAGGTGTCTGGAAAATCTAAGTTCAGATATGGAAATAGGGTAGAAAAATAAGTGTAGTTGGTTTAGAAATTTTGTTAAGTTGGGGGGAGAGGGGTGTCGCTGGAGAAGACGACGGTGGCCGCCGCGCGCCACCATCTCCTTCGGCCAACCGTTAGGTTTCTAGCAAGGCTTTATTTGAAGAGAACTTAAGTGAGAGAGAGTAACATAGAGAGAGAGTAACATAGAGAGAGGTTTTGATGGAAATAAACAGAATTCACAGTTTTCTTGTTTTTATGCGTGAGGGTGGTCTTGACGTGGCGTCCTCCTCCAATGGTGACAAGTGTTACCGGTTAATGATCCATTCCCTGATTCCACGTGTGTCCTTCCCTGCAGCCCTACCAAGCACGTGCATTATCCACCCTTAGATCAGGAGTCATCTTTGATTCCTAGCAAGATCAACGCCCAGGATTCGGCCTGAGGTCAACCTGTTAACCAGAGTCTACCATAGAATCCCTCCCTGCAACGTGGGCCAATCCTTCCTGGGCCTGGGGTGGATTTCCGAATGCACCCCCTGTTTGCTAATATAGTCCTGACCCATCTTTTTTTAATTTTATTTTTAAGTTTTATTATTTTCTTTTTTTAATATAATTTAAAATTCAAAATCACTTTTATTTTAATTTCCTTTTTTTTTAGAAAGTCAAAATATTATTAATTAATTAATTTTATTTTATTTTATTAAAATCGTTTATTTAATAATAATTAATCTATTTAATAATTAATGTTATTAAATATTTCATTTTATTTTAATTCAATATCAATTTTATTTTTAATTTTAATTAATTTTTAACCATCCTATTTTAATAAATTATTTAAGTTTAGTTATTTACCTTTTCCTTAATTCTAAAAACCTTTTTAAAAAATCATTTCCTAATTAAGTCTATTAAAACTTTTTATTTAGTATTAATTAACTTTAGTAGTTAATTTTATTAAATATTTAGGTTTAGTTTAATTAATTACTTAAGTTTATGTTAAGCCTTAGGTAATTAGCCATAGGTAATTAATTACTTAAGTATTAATTACTTTAGTTAATTAATTATTTTTCACTATTTTTAATTCTAAATATTTAAATACAATTTAATTTGAGAAATCCCCTTTTATTTTCTTTAGTAAGGCCTTAGGTAATTAGGTTATTAATTAGGGTAACATACATTGACTAACATCTTTTCCTTTCTACCTAGTTTATGACTTTTTGTGTGATTGCTTATCCATGTTGCTCATATATGTTATTATCATGCCTCGATTACATTTATGTCATTCATCACATGTTTATTCAAAACTCATTTTTAAACTAATACCTTGATTTAAAATTAAGCAATTTTCAAATACCTTATAAGTCGGTCGTTTTCACGATCGTCGTCGACCTCACATACCCTCCTCTTGGGCTTTACACAACGATACTTGTTGCACATTTCACCCTTTTGTTTGCATGCATATGTGTGATCGGTTTACTTTAACTATGACTTGATATTATCCCCATTTGTGCAACTGTATCCCTCTACCATGAGATGTAATGCTTGTTTTTGTGTAGGTAGTTTAATACAAGATTAAAATCAACTTTTTTCAAAAGAACAAATGAGTTTGATATAATGTCAAGCATTTTTCAAAATGAGCTCAATTAATCACCAGTTCATTCCCAAGCTCACTTAATCCACATATCAAGTCCCCTTACCTATTTTTGTAAGTCGGGCGCTTTTGCCTCGCCATCTACCTTACCTTATACCACTAGGACCTCGTTTCCATTAGTTCAAACCTTTAACTATTTCGTACGCAAATTTAAACCTCGATCAACATCGAGCATTTTTTATCAAAGTCAACTTAATGGAATTAATTATACTTAGACCATATTTCAATAAAGATGAAAATGGAGTTGGAATGGAGTCTTCGATTCTTCTCCTCAATTGTTTGGGCCCGAGGAGCCTTTCTTAAGTTCGAAAAATTGTCTTCTTAAAAGATTTATAACACGATTCAACATCAAACTAATTTACAATAAACAAAATCAAACCTATTTTTTCAATACCTAGATGAAAAAGAGAGAGTCAAGTCTTTCACTCATTCTCCCGATTACTTGGGCCCAAGGAGCGTTCCTTAAGCTTCGAGTAACCGTCATCCGTAACATACTCTAATTATATCAAAACTATTTCATAATTAAGGTTGAAAAAGAGAGAGAGTCGAATCTTCAATTCACTCTCCCAATTACTTGGGACCGAGGAACCTTTCTTAAGCTTCGAGTAATCGTCATCCAATCAAAATACCAACACATTAATTCGACTTCTCACCATTGTGCGATCAAAACTCTTTTAAAAAATAATAATGTTTAGTCCCCTCTAAAAATTTGTTCGATAAAACAAATGAACAACTGTAGTCCCACGAACTACGACACTCTGACTTTCCCATTGCACAAGGGAATATGTAGGCACAAGGGCCCCAATCCTTGGCGAGCACCCTAATAAAAAACCATCCATTTTCTCGTTGGGAGGATACAAAAACCCTGTTTAGAGTTGATTCCCTTGGGGATGTTATTGTCTTGGTGGGCCTTTGCCATGCCAATAATGTTTTTAAGCTTGAATCTATAACTCTAAGGTCCTTTTAACCATTTTCTATGGTGGTTGGTAGTGTTAACTCATGAGGGTCACTCCTTGTTAGGTTGACACGAACGCCCCTATTAGATGAGATCCCTTGAACGTATCACTATTTTGACAATGATATTTTCAACCTCGATCTATGACTCTGAGATACCTTTTAGAAACCTAAGACTCGATGGTTGTGTAGTAGAGACCCACGAGGAGCCTTTCTCGTGGGACGACGCGAAAACTTCACTTAGAAGAGATCCTTTCGAGGGTATTATTGTCGGATGAGCCTTTGTCGTGGCAATAATATCTTTGATAAGATCAATGACTCTAAGCACCTACTCGTTTAGAACATACCCATGGGGTTGCAATAATCAGAGTAACCTTTTTCTTAGGAATTATGTTGGTGATCCTTAACCTTTCATCTGCATTCATGTTCATATCATAACATTTACATTGTTTGGATTTCAGGGAATCTAAGAATTATGTTGCAGACCTTCAAGAATTATGGGAACAAACACCAGAAGCACCTACCCATACAGTTCCAGGAAGCCTAAGTTAGATGATTTATGTGGCTTAGTATCTCACATCCCTGTTGTCTTCAGAATTAACTTCATAAAGGATTATGGCAAGCTCATTCATATCTTGACTCAAGAAGTGGATCATCGACCCCTCATTACTTTGGCTCAGTTCTACGACTCTTCCTTGAGATGTTTCACATTTTAAGACTTTCAATTAGCACTAACGCTTGAAGAGGACGAGAAATTGGTAGGCATTTCTATGAAGGGAAAATTACCATTTGTGGGTGTGGACATGTCTTTGGAAGATAAGGTTGTAGTTGATGCTCTCCATATGCACAAGAAAGATATTACTGATAATTGGAAGAATAAAGGGGATATTAAGGGACTTCCTCTTAAGTTCCTTATTGAGAGAGCTGACACCCTCATAAAAGCTCAAAGTTGGGACGCTTGTTATGCTACAGTGGCTTTGGCTATCCATGGGATTGTCTTATTCCCCAACATAGATGATTTTGTGGATGTGACTGCCATTCATATCTTCTTGACCATATATCCTGTACCAACTCTTCTGGAAAATGTTTTCTATTACTTGAGCTGGAGGAATGAAAAGAAAGAAGGATCAATATTTTTTTGTGCACCTCTCTTATATCAGTGGCTAAAGATGCATCTACTGACAAATGACCATTTTTTAATTGAGCTAGTGATAGTTGGTATCAAAGGATGGTGTCAATCTAGTCTGTCAACCTTTCTTGGTACTTACAAGACTATGACAAAGTTATTTCCAAATGTGGTGAGTTTACCAACATCCCGCTTATCGGAACTCGAGGCTATAATAACTCCAACCCAATATTATCAATAAGATAGCTTGGGTATCCGATGGTAGCTCCTCCCAAAGAGAAGGATCTGGAAGCTTTCATGATACATGACTTGGGAACTTAGAATCCTGAGTTTTTCAAGAGGATCACAAGTTCTTGGAGAAGTATTACGAAGAAAGGGAAGGGTGACTTGGGAAGAAGAAAAAATATTATCAAGGAACCTTACTTTGCATGGGTTAGGGAGAGGGAGAAATATATTAAAATGCCTTTTGAAGTCAAGATGTCTGAGCCTTTACCTGAGCCAAAGCCTACTCACATCCCAATATAAGAGGCTAAGGATCTTAAGGCCATAATAGCGAGGTTGGTAAAGGATAATGAGAAACTTGAGCTGAATTTCCAAGATGTCACTGATGAAAGAAACACAATGAAATGGGAACTTCAGCGCAAGAATATCCAACTAGGAGCAGTGGGAAAAAAGGCAGACGAAGAAGAGCACCGAAAAAAGAAGGTTAAGGTGTGTCTTAATCAATCTGATAATTAGGTGAGTGGAGTCAAAGAAGAATTAGATAGAGCTCAAAGGAAGTGCGTTAAAAATGAGAATTGTTGGCTTTTGGCTACTAAGAAGAATAAGATAACCCGAGAGGAAATGGGAGCAGAAATCCAAAGTCTAAGCATTGCCCTACACCTCTCAAGGGCTTCTGAAGTAGAGGAGCGTCGACTTAAATAAGATGCTAGAAGAGTTTCTTGGGTTGAGCCCGCTGATTGGGACAGGATATGCAAAGAGCTGAATGACACCAAAAGCCTTGTCGAGCATATGAAGAATCAGATGAAAGCTATTCTAGAAGACAAGACCATATGGTCTTCTGCAAGGGAGAAAATGTCTCGTGATTATGAGGGTTATGAGTAATCCCTCCATATCTTGATATCTGACCGAGACATGTACGGCAACAAGCTCAATGGCTTGATTGAATTTTGTAACTGGTTGGCCAAGGATTTGATTTGAAAGCATATGGATGCCATGGAGGTAATGAATGACTCTACTCCCTATGTTATTTGTGATTTCCTTTTCCTTTGCAAGGCAATGCTGAAAAGGTTCAAAGAGGAAATAGAGGAGCGTGAAGCTCGTAGGCCAAAAGTTTGAAATTCATTTTGCTTTTGTACTTTTTCCTGCTTTGTAGACATTTTGGGTTGTATTTGATTCTGGATGATTTTGTATCACTTGATTACTACATTTTGATGAATGAATGTGATTTGGTTTTCTTTGTAATTGTTTGTTCCTCAATATTCTTGTGTACGTTAGTAACTAATTCGAACGATTCCATGAGAAAAAAAATGCATATCATTTTGAATACGTAGTACCCATTATTTTCCCTTAAAACAACATGTAATAACTCATAAACTCTACCCTTTCTCTTTCAGAATAACTGACGACTCGGCACCGGTACGAGACCCGCCGTAGCTTCAAGATAACACTAGAGCAAATTGAAGAAAATTAGAATACGATGAGGAGTAACATTAACTCGCTCAGAGCTAAAATGGATCATTTGCTGGAGACTATGATGATGTTATCACAAAAGGAGAATAATGCTAAAACTGTGGCTGAGGCCAAAAAGCTCGCCGACAAGGTGGGAACTTCTGGAGTAACTAAGGAAATGCCTCCCCCTGATCATGTGGATTTTTCAGAGCACTCTGCTGCAATTGCTCAACATGGATCTGTAATGGATATGTACGAACAATATGATGCCTTCTTCCAGCCACCACCTCCTCAACCTGCTGTGGGAATTATATCTGACCCATCTACTAATAGTCTGCAGACATTGGAAGAAAAATTCAAGTCTCTGGAGGTTCAAACTATTCCAAGCTAGGATGATGTGGATATTTGCTTAGTTCTTGGGCTTGTGATCCCTAAGAAGTTCAAAGTCCTGAATTTCGATAAGTACAAGGGGATCAACTGTCCCAAAACTCACCTACAAGCATACTGTCGCACGATGGCCGCTCATATTGACAACGACCTACTCCTAATTCATTACTTCCAAGATAGCCTCAGTGGGGCATCGTTGGAGTGGTATATCCAATTAGAAAAGGAGAAGGTCAGTACTTGGAGAGATCTTGCTAAGGCGTTCCTTAAACATTATCAGTACAATACTGGTCTGGCGCCAAATCGCTCTCAACTACAAGACATGACTCAACGTAACAATGAGTCATTTAAAAAATATGCTTAAAGGTGGAGGGAGATGACTGCCCATGTCCAACCACCTTTATTGGACAAGGAGTTGATGGAAATGTTTATGGGGACTCTGCAGTCTCAATATTTGGATCGTATACTAGGATCTAGCTTCCTAAATTTTGCTGGAATTGTGTTTGTAGGAGAAAGAATTGAAAGTCAGCTAATGAAGAAAAAAGTTGATGTTGCCACTACAAATGGAGGAAATAAGCCCTTTGTGAAGAGAAAGGAGGAAGAGACTAATGTTGTTATGAGAGGACAAAGGGATGGAGTCCTAATGAATATCCCTTATCAACAAGTGGTCGTGGTTACACAAGCTATTAAGTGTGATTCTCTAGGATCTGGTTGGAATCTTGCACACAAGCATACACTGAATAAAATGTCAGGTCTAGAAGCAGTTAAGTAGAGAAGAGATCCTATCATACCTCTGTAGATTTTTTGATCTACTTTCTTACTTACCTCATCCTTACCAAGAGTACTTGTTGGATGCATAGGAGTCTTTGCCATCTTACTATCAGTCATGTTGAACTTCTTCAGAAGCTCTTTAACATATTTGGTTTGATGAATGTAAGTGCAATCTGGAGTCTGATTGACTTGAATTCCCAAAAAGAATCTCAATTCTCCCATCATGCTCATCTAAAATTCAGCCTGCATACATTGAGCAAACTCCTTTCCCAGCGTAATATTTGTAGATCCAAATATAATATCATCCACATATATTTGACAAATTAACAGATCTTTCTTAAATGTTTTACAGAAGAGAGTTGTGTCCACTTTGCCTCTGATAAAAATTTTCTCCAGAAGAAAGTTACTTAATCTCTCATACCAAGCTCTGGGAGCTTGTTTTAAACCATAAAGAGATTTCTTAAGTTTAAAAACATGTTCTGGAAATTTTTCACTTTCAAAACCAGGAGGTTGGTGAACATAAACTTCTTCTTCTATAATCCCATTTAAGAAGGCACTTTTAACATCCATCTGATAAAGAGTGATGTTATTTTGTGCAGTAAAAGAAATGAGTAAACAAATAGACTCTAACCTGGCCACAGGAGCATAAGTCTCTGTGTAATCAATTCCTTCTTGCTGGATATAACCTTGAGCAACAAGCCTTGCTTTGTTTCTTTCAACCTCTCCTTTTTCATTCAACTTGTTTCTGAAGACCCATTTAGTTCTAATTATGTTGAATCCTTTTGGTCTTGGAACCAAACCCCAAACGTCATTTCTTGTGAACTGATTGAGCTCTTCTTGCATGGCAATTATCCAGTCATTGTCTTGCAGAGCTTCATCCACAGAAGTTGGTTCAATAACTGACACCAACCCAAATAATGACGCTTCAGATGATCTGAGATAGGATCTTGTTCTTATAGGGTCATCTTTCTTTCCAATGATCACATCCTCTGGGTGAGAGGCCTTGATTCTGGAAGATGATCCTCTAACAATTGATTCTTCAGAAATATTCAAGTTGTTCATTTGAGAAGCTAAAGGAATTGCATCTGGCGTTGCTTCTGGCTCTTTCACTTGAACCTTTTCTGCCTCTGAGCCTTCAGAATCTGTGAGAATTACTTCTCTATCTGCAGAACTTTCAAACTATTTTGGCTTTTCAATGCCAAGCTTATCATCAAATCTAACATGTATAGATTCCTCCACAATCTGTGTTTCAGTATTGTATACTCTGTAGCCTTTAGAGCGTTCAAAATAGCCAAGCACGAAACACTTATGTGCTTTAGAATCAAACTTGTTAAGATTCTCTTTAGTTTTTAACATATAACTAATACATCCAAAAGGATGAAAATAAGAAATGTTGGGCTTTCTGTTCCTCCATAATTCATAGGGAGTTTTTTCTAGAAGAGGTCTTACAGACACTCTGTTCTGAATATAACACGCTGTGTTTATTGCTTCTGCCCAAAAGTGCTTTGCCATATTAGTCTCGTTGATCATGGTTCTGGCCATTTCTTGCAAAGTTCTATTTTTCCTCTCTACAACTCCATTCTGTTGTGGAGTTCTAGGGCAGGAGAAATCATGAGCAATGCCATTTTCATTAAAATATTATTCAAAATATTTGTTTTTAAATTCGCCACCATGATCACTTCTGACTTTAACAATTTTAAAATCTTTTTCATTCTGGACTTGTTTGCAGAAGTCAAAGAACACAGAATGTGACTTATCCTTGTGTTTTAGGAATTTCACCCATGTCCATCTGCTATACTCATCAACAATGACTAATCCATACTTCTTGCCTCTGATGGATGCAGTTCTCACTGGTCCAAATAGATCAATGTGAAGTAATTCTAATGGTCTTGAAGTTGAAACAACATTTTTTATTTTAAAAGAAGATTTTGAAAATTTTCCTTTTTGACACGCTTCACAATGAGCATCTGAGTTGAACTTCAACTTAGGAAGTCCTCTGACCAAATTGAGTTTATTAATCTGAGATATACGTCATTAACAGACATAAGGCATTTAACATTTTGAACCTTAAGTTCTGAAAGATTGATTTTGTAAATGTTATTCTTCCTCTTTCCATTAAATAGGATTGAGCCATCCTTCTGACTAACAACTTTGCAACATTGTTGATTAAAAATTATGTCATACCTATTGTCACTTAATTGACTTATGGACAATAAATTATGCTTTAATCCTTCTACAAGTAAAACATTAGATATAGAGGGAAGGTTACCATGGCCAATAGTACCAGAGCCAATAATCTTGCCCTTCTGATTCCCTCCAAACTTCACTTCTCCTCCAGATTTAAGCTTCAGGCTTTGGAACATAAACCTTTCTTCCGTCATGTGACATGAGTAGCCAGAGTCCAGGTACCATGATTGGCGTCTTGACTTTTCTGCTAAATACATCTGTGTTACACCCCAAAATTTGCCCAACCTTTTCCTTCTTGTTTTTGCATTAGCATAACATCATCATAGCATTGCATTAGCATTTATGCAGGGGATCAAGTGTGATATACATCAAGAGAGGCCTATCTAGAGGTTTTATTCGAGCTTGAGGAATCACTAAAGTCACCAGGAAGTGGTTCATGCCCTTGAGAAGTTCAGACGCTTGTGTGGGGTTCATCCCCTGACTTAGAGGCCAACTGAAGATTATCAATGAGTTGGGAAACTATGATTACAGGTCATAAAATTACAGGCCAAGCTCAATACTTTGCATAACTCAAATGGACTTTTTTCCAACCTGAAAGTTGCTCCGAATGGCGTCATTTGGTCAACTAAACCTCAAGGTTTTAATGGGCTAGCTCATGGTTGAAGATTGATGAAAGTGATTTTGGTGAAAACATGTGAAAAGTCCTAGTTTGGTATTTTGTCAAAATTTAATCAAACAAGTCCATATTTGTATTTATTTTGAGTGGAAACTTCATTTTAAGAATATTGGCATTATTACATTTTTCATTTGAAACTTCATTTTAAGAATATTGGCATTATTACATTTTTCATTTGAAGCTTTTATCATGGCCTATTTCAAGCTTTCTTCATTCTTAAGCAACACTTTAAATCTAAGCCCTTAAGATTGAAACAAGGGCTAATTTTGGACCATTGATTACTCTTACAATGCAACATATATAAACATTTCAAGCCAAGGCAAAAGGGGATTCATGATCATTTTTCTCACATTCTTCACCACTTTTCCATTTTCACCATAATTGAAAATCTCAAAATTCAAATTCTTCTTTCTCTCAATTTTTGCTCATTCTTTCATTGCAAATCCATTATACACACTTTATACAATTGATTCATCAAGTTTTTAGCCAAAATGGATGCAAGAACATGGTTACAGTAATGTGAAAAAGTGTGGTTGGAGTCAAATTCGAATTCTGGTTTTCACATCAATTCAAGCCATTCCAGTGATCAAAACATCTTCCTCAAGCATTATAGAACGTGTCCACATAGTTTTCTTGAAGCATTAGTGGATATTGGAAGCTCTAGAGATCAAGTTTAGGAGGTATAAAGAATTCAACATAGCTCCTTATTTATGAGTCTTTCTTGCTCCATTTTTGTTGCATTGCATTGCTTTCAAGGTCTACATGGATTTTGGTACAAAAAAGATCACTTTCATGACAATTTTTGGTTCTTGACATATTCATGGATGTGCACGGTTTTGGAGTTTTAGTGAGTTTTAGTCCAAAATAATGCCATATTCTTCATCCCCACGAAATTTCACTCAAGTGTGGTCTAAAAATCATTGGATTTGGACAAGAAACAAAGGAGATAGAAGCATTCAAAGTTTTCCGGCCAAGAACACTCACCTCCGGCCGCCATGTTCAAAGCTTGCTGCATTTTCCCTCATTTTTTTCATTCAAAGGGAGAAGAAAAACAGCCACCCTTGGATCACTCAAAGAAAGAAGACTTAGTCTTCTCATCAAAGGGCAACGCGCGCGCCACGTGGCAGGACATCAAAACTACGTTGTTTTGCTTACTATAGGGGGCTGGGAGAATGTGGGTTCGATCCCCCCCCCCCTGCCACGTTTGTGTATTCTCACATTTATCTCATTTTTCTCATGTGTTCATGTGCTATTCCATGATCTTTTATTTTTTTTCTATTTTTTCATGCTTATTCAAATAATCATAAAAAATAGCATACCTAGTCTTTTTGATCCCCATTTTTTCGTGATGAATCTTTAAGATGTCTAGAATTTAATAAAATTGGAATCACGGTTCTATCACGTTCTGAAATTTTATTAGAATTTTTTACATTTAAGTGGTCATAAAAAATATCCACTTGTGTCATGATCTTGTGAATTTTCTTTGACCCATCAATATGTCATTTCAAGGCCTAACCTTTTGCAGGGATCTCATACACATGTTAAGGTACTGTGATATATTTTTGTGGGAATTTTATTGTACCATTTTAGTTGGTTTTGGATGCTTTCTTTAACGTGCTCCATTTTAACCTTTCCTTTGGCATACATGAGATATCTTGCAATGTTTTCATCTTGTTTGACTAGTTCCTTTGGGATATTTTGACTATACTTCTCACCCCTGGTTTGTGACATGTGGTAGGGCATTGGATATTTTATTTGGAATTTTTTGATACCATTTACTATCTTTCCTATATTTTTGTAATTGGACTCGTAATATGGACTTTCAAGCGGACATTGGTTTTATTTCGGCTCCAACGGCCTCTAATTGTTTGTGTGATGAGCGCTATGGTTCCTATTTATTATTGTAGACATTGTATAGGACTTTTAGATCATTGGATGGCTGTTTTTATCATACATAACTTGCCCATTAGGTACCATACTTTCATGATAGTGCGTTATGATTCCAAATCGTGGTTCATGTACGTCATTCATAGGTTTCTGTTGCCTTGTATCTCTTTATATTCACTTGTGGCCAAGATTGCATGTTTATAATAGGCCACCTTCCATTCATTATAGGCTTGAGGTTGAGATGACTTGCCTCCCTCACTTGCATTCCATGTTTACTGTTATGAATCTGCATTTCCTGTATGCTGTTACTTCATCTGTTTTCTGTTGCTTCCTTTTCCTTTCCCTTAGGATCTCCATTCTTTCTTGTTGAAGATAGAATGTGATAGACATTAGGCTTTTCAACCATGTATGACAACATTAGGGTAGTCTTCCCTTTTGCAAACTTTAACCATAAGACGAACATTGCACGATAACATTTAGGGCTGTGTAGTTTCCCTTAGAGGTTTGTTTCTCTTTCTCATCTTCAAACATTCTTAAAATACTTAATAAAGGTTAACACGTGTTATGCGTTACAAGCCTTAAGCTACTTGAGAAAGAGTTATGGGAGGGTTTCCCTCACATAATTTGAATGTTTAGTATGGCACCATTTGGGTGACGTGCGACACATTCACTCTTAAGTCCAAGTCTTTAGTGCGACACGAGTTACAAACAAAATTCAAAAACACTTCTTCATAAAAGACACAAAAACAAACATTCAACTCCTTTTTGTCCTCTTGGACCTCTAATCATTAGAACCCATTTTCGTAATGAGAGTTTCGTTAACTCTCAGTTCTCCCACAAACGGTAACGCCTAAGTCTCCAATGGTCGAGCTGCATACACCAAACTGCGAGAACCGTTTGTTAACCTTACTCGGGTTAAAAACAACTTGAACCAAACCTGTGGTCTTGTTAGCCCGAACTACGTTTGCTCTGATCTTTCATACCGTGTGAAAGTACGTAGGCACGAGATGCAATATCTCGGCGAGCAACCTTCCCCCCTTTTACCCGTAGTTAGGCGAACTACGTTGACTCTGATTTCTCGTTCCAGACGGGAATACGTAGGCATAAAGTGCGATACTTTGCCGAGTCACTTTTATTTTATTTTGTCCTTAAGCCTTTAGCTAGATAGTATTAATCAACCCTTTGAGATAAACATTTAAGCGTGGATCCCGTCGAGTACGACGGACGTGAGGGGTGTTAATACCTTCCCCTTGCGTAACCGACTCCCGAATCCAGGACTTGGTTGCGATGACCATTCCTTTCCCTTTTTCGTTAGGTTTTCTCTGAGCGTTTCCTTTCCCTCCTTTGGGATAAATAACGCATGGTGGCGACTCTTCTGTCATTTCCGGCGCCGATTTTCGCAGTAGCGACAGCTGGCGACTCAGCTGGGGATACTTTATAGCTGCAGGGGAATTTTCCCATCCCCTACGCTGGGACCGTTTCCCATCCCTTAGGCGAGTCAGTCCTAGCGCTTGGTTGTTTACCTTTTGGGTTTTGTACATACATGTTGTACCTTAGCTTTACTTTCCCGCATTTTATTTTCCCGCAGTTTATTTTCAGCATTATATTATATCCTTATTGTGCTGTTGTGGGAGGGGCATTCTGATGAGTGATGAGCCAAAACCCAGGCTTGAGAGCATATACCTAGCATTAGAGTGGAGATTAGTGATGGACCTGTATGCTTAGCATGCACCAGTCCCCATGAAATCCACACTCAGACGAGATTCTCTTTGATGACCTCTGGCCTGGCCCTTTGGGCTCGACTAGTTGTTGGATTTGAGGGTTGTCGACTCTGGGAACCGATCATTTGGGATTCAGCTAAGTGAGGCCGCTTCAAGAGATGATGATGCCACACCTTCTGGGTATCGTATCATCGCTCTTGAAAGTCTGTGACGCTGATGACCGCATAGGATGCCATACCTCGTCGGCGAATTAAGTCCATACCTGTGAGGGGGATTGGGTTATGCAGGAAACCATAGCTCCATATCACCCGGTTTTCTCTACAGTGTGAACTTTTGGTTTGATATCAGAGGTCTTCAGTATCAGTGATCTCTGTTGTGCAGTGATCTATGTTATGCAAAGGCAGAGATCTGATTATTCTCCGACAACAGCACAACTACATTGATCCCCTGTAGCATCTTCGTATTTTTGCATTTTTCATCTGCATTGATTACATGACATGCATTAACATTGCAGGTGCATATTTCCTTTGATTCTAGCTATCTTGCTCTCCATTTCTGACACGGAAACCCTCAAGAAGACAGTTGCCTACAAGTTCTCTTCTCCTGATATCCGTCCCCTTTTGAGTTTGATCGCTCTAGCTGATCCAAAAGTAAAAGAAGATTGCTCAGTGTGGTGACCCTCAGTTGAGATGCTTCGTCTTTCCTGATTATATCTTGGCAATTACCCTGGAGGAGTATGTTGCGATATTGGATCAGATGCCATATGTTCATGCTGAGCCTAATCGGGCTAAGCTTGCTGAAGTTGGTTGTCTAGATGTTTCTGAATTCTCGAGAAGATTGGTTAAGCTGAACGGAGCATACGTGTTTCATTTATCGTTCTTGGTTGACAAGGCTGTTGCTTATGTTGTATCAACCATGACTAGTTTTGGCTGAGGTCTTTCCATTACTCGTGCTTGCAACTGCCCGTGTGGTTTCCCATTTGTATACATGAGGAGTTTTCTACTACTGATGTCTGAGGGGTTTCCATTGTCATGCGTTTCACCCGGAACTAGAATCAAGGGAAATATTCCATATGCATATATACATTGTTAGCATTTTTGCATACTCTTCTTTGCATTTACAGGTGCCTTCTTAAGCCTCGTTCTTATGTTCTGTTGTATTTTCAGAGATTTCAGGATCGCTGAACAGAGAATTCACCGGTATCCTACTAGAAATAATCTCAAGAAAGCCATGGATCACGTTCAGACTGAGATGCAAGAGATGAGGGAGCGCATGACTCAGCTCATGAAAGTCATGCAAGGTATGGCTCAAGGACAGGAGCAACTGAGAATAATGGTCCAGCCCCTGGTAGCTAGGGTTGATCTTAATGGAGTTCTTCACGGAGGTACTGTTGCTAATACTCCCCGCAACGATTCATAGATTCCTAACGCCACCGCTGTGCCTACCAGATGCACCCCAACTGCTGCAGGGGCCGGGAACGGTAGTGATGTTGGCGTCCGCCACGCTGGTCTGGGTAATGCTGCTGGTAATGCAGGTTTGGGTAATGCTGGTAATGCAGGTCTTGGTAATACTGTTAACTTGGGTTGTGGTAATGGTGCTCATAATGCTGGGTTTGGACCTGGAATTGCTAACCATGGTCTTGGTAACGCTGGGTATGGTTACACCGTCAATCGAAACGTCTAGGGTCCGGAGGGTGCCTATGCTGGGTATGGCAATGGGGACCAACGATGGAATGAAGATCGTCAGGATGACGTGTTCTCTATGAGGGATGTACGCGCTGAGTTGCCTGCTGAAGCTGATCATAGATTCAGAATGCTGGAGGAACAAATGAGGAATATAACAAATCAGAACTCCATGGGGCTCGACATGGCCAATTTAGGGCTGATCCCTGATTTACGAGTGTCGTACAAGTTCAAAGTTCCTACCTTCGATAAATATAAAGGTGTCACTTGCCCGAGGGTGCACATACGTTCATATTACAGAAAAATGCCAGCCTATTCAAATGATGGGAAGATGCTCATGCATTTTTTCCAGGATAGCCTGTCGGGGCCGTCGCTCGAGTGGTATATGGGTTTAGAACCCTCTCAAGTTCGTAGTTGGAAGGGTTTGGATGAAGCATTCGTGAAGCATTACCAGTACAATAGTGACCTTGCTCCCAACAGGGTCCAACTTCAGAATGTCGTCCAGAAGAACGGGGAATCTTTCAAAGAGTACGCCCAGAGGTGGCGTGAGCTTGCAGCCAGAGTGCAACCCCCAATGGTAGAGAGAGAGTTGATTGACTTGTTTGTATCGACGTTATCTGGGACGTACTATGAAAAGCTCGTCAACTGTATGTCCGGGAGTTTCTCTGACCTTGTCATCACTGGTGAGCGTATAGAAAACGACATCAAGATCGGGAAAATTCAAGCCGTAGAAGTATCTTCGTCAGGTGGAGGAAAGAAAGTGTTCGGAAATAAAAAGCGTGAAGGCGACGCTAATTTTGTATCAAGCTCTCGGGGTAGAGGCAGAGGTAGATATCAAGATCAGTGTCATCATCATCAGGCTGCAAGTGTTATCATTCCAATACCACAACAACCACAACAACAGCAGAATCAACAGGGCTACAGGAAGTACCAGAATTCGAGGGGAGCAAATAGAGTATTCGATACGCCGCCAATGCCGTACTCCCAGATGCTTCAGACGTTACTACAAATGCAGTTAATTCATAAGAGAACCTTGGCCCCTCTGACAAGCCGACCACCACCTGGCTATGATACAAATGCTCGCTGCGAATTCCACTCGGGGCACCCGGGCACAGCATTGACGATTGTGAGGCTTTAAAGCACAAGCTACAAGATTTGATTGACAGTAAAGCCATAAACTTCTCGCATGAAGCGCCCAACATGGTACAAGATCCTCTGCCAAACCACGAACAAGCCGGAAGCGGTTGAGTCACCCACAAGTCAAGATACAAGAAGCCCAGTCTGCATTTTGCATGTCATTGCTTTACATTTGTAGTTTCTTTCCTGTTTAATTGCACATTTCACTTGTAAAGCTTGTTGTTTTCAATTGATATTGATAAATGAAATAAATATGCATGTTTTGAATTAATCCATTCGTGTTCACTTTATTGCTATCTTTTATTTCAAACGCTTGTTTAAGTGGAATCTGGGGAGGATGACGAAATCAAAAGACGTGTAATCTTCCGATTGTATGCTCTTGGATAGAAAAACCTGTTGACGATATACAGGCATTGTTTCAAATCCATAAACACCGGAGATATAAGGAAGATAATCCCTTGTCAACCCCTTTGAGCCTTGTAGTAGGAGTTTCTTTCTGAAAATGAAAAACCCTCAGTCTTAACCTGGGGCAGGGTAGGTGTCGGTTAATTTGACCAAGCGTTCAAATTGCAAAAGGAGTGTCCGTTCAGGGATAAATCACACATGTACAGGTCGTACCTAAAAAACCACAATGGTTAAACCTTGCCGATAAGGAGTGAAACAGTCACAATTTCTTTTAACAAGTCAGACAAGCCGGTGTCACATGATTTGATCAAAAACAAAAAAACAAAAAAAAAGAGAGAAAAGAAAAAGCCCGCTAAGTCGAATCTTGGGAACAAGCGACTTAGGCAAAAATTAGGGTATCCCGCTGGACTTCAAAATCAGAAACTCAAAAGAGTTAGTCCAGGAAAAAATTAGGGAACAAAAAACCGAAAAAACGAAAAGGATTACAAGAGAAAAATCCTCAAACAAGAACAAAATTGTGTGACTCCAGGCACTATAAAGACGGAAAGTGAATGGTTGTCACTCCAAAAAGCAGGTGGTTTCCTGAACCATCACTCCTATCATTCCACTTTTAAGAGGTGAGTGCTTGTGTCGAATTAGATGGACGTAGGATTGGAGAACATCAAGGAGAATGGGTGGGTTAAAATGAATTTTGAGCCTTATATCCTTCCTTGTTAACTGTGAACCTGACCACGTTACAACCTGAAAAAGTCCTAATTGAAACAGGTTTAGTTCGAGAGCATACTTCGGTAAAGATCGCATCGAAACTGACTCCAAAAAGGATTCCCCTTACAGCATTGTATTAATTTTGACACTTTGATAATTGATTCGTTCATTATATGTCATAAATTTTTCCAGTGAACAGGATTGGGTTTTGAAAAAACTGTCATATGCATTGCATTTAATATATCTTTTATGCAAAACAACTTGTTTTACTTGCGAGTAAGCGCTCAACCGCAGGAAAGTTTCCATAGTGGAAAGTTTGATTAGGATAGAATGTAGAATGCCTGAATACTCCGTTGAGTTGTGGCTAGTTGTTATCAAATAACCCCCAGTAAGGTCAGCCATCCAAGAATCATTTAATCTGGGGCAATCAGGTCGAGATTTGGTAAATCTCTCGCAATCAGGGGTACTGCTCCACGGATCAGTCAATCAGAGGCAAAGCCATTACAAGGCTAGGGCATGCCACCCTATAGGGAAAATAATTGTTCCTCTCCATACCTCTAGAGCTTATCCGAACTGTTCGACCAAGGATCCTCTCACGGTCCAGATTCTGGGGCAAGCCATCTCGGGGTCGTCTCATGGCAAGCTATTTTCTTCTCAGTGTAGACCTTCCCAAGAATCAGACTGGGGCAGAGGCATTACGCTTGGGGCAATTTCTCAGAGAGATTCGGATGAGGCTCATTTTCCCAACAATCAAAGATCTTTCCCTAGCATATGGAAGTTGCGTCTTTACCCCCAGCAGTTGGTCAGGTGTACCCCTAATCCTCACAGAGTACGAGTATGGGTTTGTTCCCCAGCGAGTCGAGATCAAATTTCTCTCCATCAGGCATGTGTGGAATATCCTCCAGCAGGTCTTCTGTGACCCCCAACAGTGTAAGGTGCGTTCCCGTGAGGTCATGCAAGACCTTTACCTCATCCCCAGCAGAGATTTGTTCATTTCCAGTAAAGTTTGTAACTCCAGGTTTGTTAGTATACCCTTCAGCAGAGTTGGGATCGTATCTTCCAAAGTTGTTCAGAGTTCTTCTCCCTAGCATGGAGTTGCGGCATTCAGACATCAGTTTTTACATTGAGTATTCAGGCTCTGGTCAGTATGTTGAGTGTTCAGACTCCGGTAAAATCGAGCTAGGGTCCAGACCCATATTAGTGTTCGTGGCTATTCCGTCGAGTATCCAGGCTCCGGTAATCTCCAGTTTGTATTGATTCTTTCTTCCGTCGAGTATTCAGGCTCCGGTAATCTCTAGTTTGTATTGATTCTTTCTCTCGTAGAGTATCCGGACTCCGGTAAAGATTTTGTGATGTGATCTTGATAAGTATTTGTAGCATTCTCTTTTCGTCCGATTTTATTCGTCGAGTATCCAGGCTCTAATTTGTTTTCTTCGTTGAGTATCCAGGCTCCGATTTGTTTGTCTGTTGAGTATCCAGGCTCTGGTTTGTTGCTTCGTTGAGTATCCAAGCTCCGGTGTGTTTTCGTCCGTCGAGTATCCAGACTCCGGTTTGTTGCTTCGTTGAGTATCCAGGCTCCGGTGCATTTTCGTTCGTTGAGTGTTCAGACTCCGGTTGGTTAGCTTCGTTGAGTGTTCAGACTCCGGTGTATTTTTGTTGAGTATCCAGGCTCCGATTTGTTTGCTTCGTCGAGTATCTAGGCTCTGATTTGTTAGCTTCGTCAAGTATCCAGGATCCAGTGCGTCTTCGTCCGTCGAGTATCTAGGCTCCGGTTTGTAGCTTCGTTGAGTATCCAGGCTCCGGTTCGTTTTCGTCCGTCGAGTATCCAGGCTCCGGTTTGCTGCGTTGAGTGTTCAGACTCCGGTTTGCTGCTTCGTTGAGTGTTTAGACTCCGGTGTATTTTCGTTGAGTATCCAGGCTCCTATTTGTAGTTTCGTCGAGTTTTCAGACTCCGGTTTGTTGCGTTGAGTGTTCAGACTCCGGTTTGCCGCTTCGTTGAGTGTTCAGACTCCGACATGTTTTTGTTGAGTATCCAGGCTCCGATTTGTAGTTTCGTCGAGTTTTCAGACTCCGGTTTGTTGCGTTGAGTGTTCAGACTCCGGTTTGCCGCTTCGTTGAGTATCCAGGCTCCAGTGTGTGTTGTCGAGTATTCAGACTCCGGTTTGTTGCGTTGAGTGTTTAGGCTCCGGTATGTTTTTGTTGAGTTGTCAGACTCCGGTTTTTTTGCATTGAGTGTTCAGGCTCCGATGTGTTACGTTGAGTGTTTAGGCTCCAGCTCCTCCGTTGAATATCCAGATTCCGGTGAAATTTCCAATTTGTAACGTTTTGCTTTGTCCGTTGAGTGTTCGGACTTCGATAAAGGCAGTTGGGTATACAGATCTTAGTAAGTGTTGCGATAGTACTCTCTCTCTGTTGAATGTCCAGATTCCGGTGAATGTTCGGTTTGTGATGTATTGCTTCGTCCGTCCAGTATCCAGGCTCTGGTAAATCCCCAGTGGAATCACCAGTTACGTCGAGCATCCAGGCTCTAGTCAGTGCGTTGAGTATCCAGATTCCGACAGATTTTGATGTGGCCCTATCGTGCATTGAGTATTTAGATTCCGATGATTCGAAAGATTGTTCTTTGGCCCATGTGGTGTTCAGACCATGGCCAGTTACGTGTTTCCTAAAGCAGAGTTACTTGATTAAGTTTCTCTTTCCCTTGGTGGGATGTTCAAGATGTTCATTATGTTCGTTTTCTTCGGAGATTCTATCCCAATCAGAGTTTGCAGTTTATTTCTGTGGTTGGCAAATTTCCAGGTTCTTTCGGTATTCAACCGTCTTTTACCTTGATTGATTAAAAGCCGTTCGCTTTTCACTCATTCAGGTCCAAGTCGCTTGAATAGGGGCAGCTGTTACACCCCAAAATTTGCCCAACCTTTTCCTTCTTGTTTTTGCATTAGCATAACATCATCATAGCATTATCATAGCATTGCATTAGCATTTATGCAGGGGATCAAGTGTGATATACATCAAGAGAGGCCTATCTAGAGGTTTTATTCGAGCTTGAGGAATCACTAAAGTCACCAGGAAGTGGTTCATGCCCTTGAGAAGTTCAGACGCTTGTGTGGGGTTCATCCCCTGACTTAGAGGCCAACTGAAGATTATCAATGAGTTGGGAAACTATGATTACACGTCATAAAATTACAGGTCAAGTTCAATACTTGGCATAACTCAAATGGACTTTTTTCCAACATGAAAGTTGCTCCGAATGGCGTCATTTGGTCAACTAAACCTCAAGGTTTTAATGGGCTAACTCATGGTTGAAGATTGATGAAAGTGATTTTGGTGAAAACATGTGAAAAGGCCTAGTTTGGTATTTTGTCAAAATTTAATCAAACAAATCCATATTTGTACTTATTTTGAGTGGAAACTTCATTTTAAGAATATTGGTATTATTACATTTTTCATTTGAAGCTTTTATCATGGCCTATTTCAAGCTTTCTTCATTCTTAAGCAACACTTTGAATCTAAGCCCTTAAGATTGAAACAAGGGCTAATTTTGGACCATTGATCATTCTTACAATGCAACATATATAAACATTTCAAGCCAAGGCAAAAGGGGATTCATGATCATTTTTCTCACATTCTTCACCACTTTTCCATTTTTACCATAATTGAAAATCTCAAAATTCAAATCCTTCTTTCTCTCATTTTTGGCTCATTCTTTCATTGCAAATCCATTATACACACTTTATACAATTGATTCATCAAGTTTTTAGCCAAAATGGATGCAAGAACATGGTTATAGTAATGTGAAAAAGTGTGGTTGGAGTCAAATTCGAATTCTGGTTTTCACATCAATTCAAGCCATTCCAGTGACCAAAACATCTTCCTCAAGCATTATAGAACGTGTCCACATAGTTTTCTTGAAGCATTAGTGGATATTGGATGTTCTAGAGATCAAGTTTCTGAGGTATAAAGAATTCAACATAGCTCCTTATTTATGAGTCTTTCTTGCTCCATTTTTGTTGCATTGCATTGCTTTCAAGGTCTACATGGATTCTGGTACAAAAAAGATCACTTTCATGACAATTTTTGGTTCTTGACATATTCATGGATGTGCACGGTTTTGGAGTTTTAGTGAGTTTTAGTCCAAAATAATGCCATATTCTTCATCCCCATGGAATTTCACTCAAGTTTGGTCTAAAAATCATTGGATTTGGACAAGAAACAAAGGAGATAGAAGCATTCAAAGTTTTCCGGCCAAGAACACTCACCTCCGGCTGCCATGTTCAAAGCTTGCTGCATTTTCCCTTATTTTTTTCATTCAAAGGAAGAAGAAAAGCAGCCACCCTTGGATCACTCAAAGAAAGAAGACTTAGTCTTCTCATCAAAGGGCAACGCGCGCGCCACGTGGCAGGACATCAAAACTACGTCATTTTGCTTACTACAGGGGGCTGGGAGAACGTGGGTTCGATCCCTCCCCCTGCCACGTTTGTGTATTCTCACATTTATCTCATTTTTCTCATGTGTTCATGTGCTATTCCATGTTCTTTTATTTTTTCTATTTTTTTATGCTTATTCAAATAATCATAAAAAATAGCATACTTAGTCTTTTTGATCCCTATTTTTTTGTGATGAATCTTTAAGATGTCTAGAATTTAATAAAATTGGAATCACGATTTTATCACGTTCTGACATTTTATTAGAATTTTTTATATTTAAGTGGTCATAAAAAATATCCACTTGTGTCATGATCTTGTGAATTTTCTTTGACCCATCAATATGTCATTTCAAGGCCTAACCTTTTGCAGGGATCTCATACACATGTTGAGGTATTGTGATATATTTTTGTGGGAATTTTATTGTACCATTTTAGTTGGTTTTGGATGCTTTCTTTAACGTGCTCGATTTTAACCTTTCCTTTGGTGTACATGGGATATCTTGCAATGTTTTCATCTTGTTTGACTAGTTCCTTTGGGATATTTGACTATACTTCTCACCCCTAGTTTGTGACATGTGGTAGGGCATTGGAGATTTTATTTGTAATTTTTTGATACCATTTACTATCTTTCCTATATTTTTGTAATTGGACTCGTAATATGGACTTTCAAGCGGACATTGGTTTTATTTCGGCTCCAAAGGCCTCGAATTGTTTGTGTGATGAGCACTATGGTTCCTATTTCTTATTGTAGACATTGTATAGGACTTTTAGATCATTGGATGGCTGTTTTTATCATACATAACTTGCCCATTAGGTACCATACTTTCATGATAGTGCGTTATGATTCCAAATCGTGGTTCATGTACGTCATTCATAGGTTTCTGTTGCCTTGTATCTCTTTATATTCACTTGTGGCCAAGATCGCATGTTTATAATAGGCCAACTTCCATTCATTATGGGCTTGAGGTTGAGATGAATTGACTCCCTCACTTGCATTCCATGTTTACTGTTATGAATCTGCATTTCCTGTATGCTGTTACTTCATCTGTTTTCTGTTGCTTCCTTTGCCTTTCCCTTAGGATCTCCCTTATTTCTTGTTGAAGATAGAATGTGATAGACATTAGGATTTTCAACCATGTATGGCAACATTAGGGTAGTCTTCCCTTTTGCAAACTTTAACCATAAGACGAACATTGCACGATAACATTTAGGGTTGTGTAGTTTCCCTTAGAGGTCTGTTTCTCTTTCTGATCTTTAAACATTCTTAAAATACTTAATAAAGGTTAACACGTGTCGTGCGTTACAAGCCTTAAGCTACTTGAGAAAGAGTTATGGGAGGGTTTCCCTCACATAATTTGAATGTTTAATATGGCACCCTTTGGGTGACGTGCGACGCATTCACTCTTAAGTCCAAGTCTTTAGTGCGACACGAGTTACAAACAAAATTCAAAAACACTTCTTCATAAAAGACACAAAAACAAACATTCAACTCCTTTTTGTCCTCTTGGACCTCTAATCATTAGAACCCATTTTCGTAATGAGAGTTTCGTTAACTCTCGGTTCTCCCGCAAACGGTAACGCCTAAGTCTCCAATGGTCGAGCTGCATACACCAAACTGCGATAACCGTTTGTTAACCCTACTCGGGTTAAAAACAACTTGAACCAAACCTGTGGTCTTGTTAGCCCAAACTACGTTTGCGCTGATCTTTCATACAGTGTGAAAGTACGTAGGCACGAGATGCGATATCTCGGCGAGCAACCTTCCCCCCTTTTACCCATAGTTAGGCGAACTACGTTGACTCTGATTTCTCGTTCCAGACGGGAATACGTAGGCATAAAGTGCGATACTTTGCCGATTCACTTTTCTTTTCTTTTGTCCTTAAGCCTTTAGCTAGATAGTATTAATCAACCCTTCGAGATAAACATTTAAGCGTGGATCCCGTCGAGTACGACAAACGTGAGGGGTGTTAATACCTTCCCCTTGCGTAACCGACTCCCGAATCCAGGACTTGGTTGCGATGACCATTCCTTTCCCTTTTTCGTTAGGTTTTCTCTAAGCGTTTCCTTTCCCTCCTTTGGGATAAATAACGCATGGTGGTGACTCTTTTGTCATTGTCGGCGCCGATTTTTGTAGTAGCGACAATCTGCAATAGGGATTATCTTATCCTTATGTACCCAGATCCTTTTGGGTCCTTTTGGGTTAGTTGCCTTGAAAGTTTGTCTGAACTTTTGCCTTTTTACAACAGTTTTGTTCTGACTGACTTTTGGCTTAAACACAGGAACGTTCTAATCAAAACGTGTGTGTTTAATATCGTTCAAATGACCAAACTTAAAATGAGAATATAAGGGAGTCTTCTTAATGATAAGTTTATCAACAGGCTTTGGATTTAAATCCTTTCTAGAGGAAGATTCATATCCAATTCTTTTCCTATTGTTTCTGCTAACTCCATATATCATTGAATCCATCTTGCTTCTATCTATGCTTTTAGCCAGAAACTTCTGAAAGCTGAAGTCATATTCTTCTAAAATATTTTTGCATTTTGACTTAGTTTCAGATTCAGAGTCTTGTTGAGCTTTTCAAAATTGTTTTTCATTTTCAAATTGTTTTCTTTGAGCTCAGCAACTTCTGACTTTAACAGATTATTCTTAGATTCAAGATTGCATTTAAGCTTCTTGCATTTGAGCTTAATCTGATTATAGTTTTTCAGGACTTCTGATAAAACTTTAATAAGTTCTTCCCTAGAGAGATCAGAAAGTACTTCTTCTGAGTCAGATTCAAAATCAGATTCAGATCCAGATGATCCTTCATCCTGATCTTCTATTCAAGCCATCAATGCCATGTTGGCCCATTCTTCTTCTAACTCTGATGAAGATTCAAATGCATCTAAATCATCCCATGTAGCCATCAGAACTTTCTTCTTATGCTCATGCTTCCTTCTAGGCTTTTCCTTCTGAAGTTTTCAACATTCATTCTTGTAATGCCCAGGTTCCTTGCATTCATAGCAAACAACCTCCTTCTTTCCAGATCTTTTGTGTCCAGAGGAATCTTTGCGATGATCTGGATTCTTGAAGTTCTTGAACTTCCTTTGTTTGTGCTTCCAGAGTTTGTTGATTCTTCTGGACAGCAAGGACAATTCATCTTCTTCTTCAGAAGAAGACTCTTCAAAGCTTTCTTCTAACACCTGCAATGCTTTAACATATTTGTTAGATTTTAAAGCAATTGACTTACCTTTCTTTTGAGGCTCGTCTTCTTCAAGTTCAATTCCATGGCTCCTCAGTGAGATGATCAGTTCTTCCAATGTGATCTTGTTCAGATCCTTTGCTAGCTTCAGAGTAGTGACCATAGGTCTCCATCTGATAGGCAAGCTTCTGATGATCTTCTTCACATGATCAGCAGTTGAATACCCTTTGTCCAACACTTTTAGACCATCCGTGAGGATCTGGAATCTAGAGAACATAGTTTCTATAGATTCAGATTCTTTCATTTTAAACGCTTCATACTTCTGAATTAGCGCCAGAGCCTTGGTCTCTTTAACTTGTGAATTCCCTTCATGTGTCATCTTCAAAGACTCAAACAAATCAAATGCAGTTTCTCTGTTGGTGATCTTCTCATACTCAGTATGAGATATTGCATTTAATAAGATTGTTCTAGCTTTGTGATGATTTCTGAACTCCTTCTTTTGGGCTTTAGTCATAGATTTTCTATCAATTTTCTTGCCATCCCCATCAGTGGGGTGAACATACCCATCAATGACTAAGTCCCATAGATCAGCATCATAACCAAGGAAGAAACTCTCTATTTTGTCCTTCCAATAGTCAAACTTCTCCCCATCAAACATAGGGGTTTTGTGTTGATTCTATCTCTTTCTTCATATCTGTTGTTGCTGTTAGATGTTAAAGCTTCAGCCATAATAACAACCAAGAATATATATCAAAGTTTTCTCACTGGATCTTTTCTATTCACAGTGAAGTGATAGCACACACAGAACCGGAGCTCTGATGCCAACTGAAGGTGAGAAAATACTTAGAGGGGGGGTTGAATAAGTATTTAGAAAATATTATGGCAATAATAACACAAATATTTTTATCCTGGTTCGTTGAACTCAACTAATCCAGTCCACCCTATCAAGAGTGATTTTCCTTTCTCTTCAAGGACTTAATCCACTATTAATCAAACTGATTACAATAGCAACCACTAAGAACAACTGTTCTTAGTCTTCTCAAGAACTACTGACCACAACTTGGTCTTCTCAAGGAACTTTTACAATCAAATGTAAAACTAAACAAGTGTTTGAATGCTTCTAAGTAAGTTGTATCACAACTGTGATTTACACTTAAGTTTAAGAACTTATGAAAACTATTTAGCATATAATAATAATTTGTATGAGAGCTTTGTGAGAGTTTTCAAGAAAATTATTCAATGATTTTGTCAATTTTCGTCAACTTCAGAAAGTTGTTGAAGGCTAGCTTTTATAGGCACAGAAGTCCAAGACGTTTGCACTTTGAAAACCGTGTCTGCAAAGTAGCTGTAACCTTTTTGTCTTCACATCACTTGACCTTTCCTAGAAGTAGAACGTTCAGATAAATCCTTTTTTCCTGTGTTCTGGTGTCTAGCATAAAAGAGGAAAAGATTCGTTTGGCATAACCAACGGATATAACTTCAAATAATCTTCTTCAACAAGTTTCTAATTCCCAACAATTCACATCAGAGCCTTGAGTGATCAGAGTCTTGATGTCTTCAGAATTTGATGTATCAGAGTGTTGCAGCAAGTGTGCTTTAGCGTGAGATTACTCAGAGCATAGTTTTAGGGATCAGATCCTTAGTACTTGCAGTGTACAGTACTATCAGAGTCTTCTGAAAAATTGTGCTTGAAACTCTTCATACAAACTCTTTAGTCTATGCTCTAGATGCTTCTATAGCTTCTGCTTCAGATCCTTCTGTAGGCAGCGCTCAGAGTCTTCTGTAGGCAGCGCTCGGATTCTTCTAAGGGATGCTTCTGACGCTTCAGAGCCATGCATAGTTCAATGTTCAGATCCATTTTTTCTTTCAGAAGAATATTAACTTTAATATCTGCAGCAAAAATACTTGAACAAATTTAGAGTATATAATTTCTTAATACAAAATTTCGTAAGTGTTATCATCAAAACAGAGAGATATAACTAAGAACCAATCTGTGTTCTAACAAGCTCCACGTTAATAGCTTGCTCAACAACAGGCATATCAGCAGCCAAATTATCAAAATGTTCCTCCCCTGCAGTATCAAAATTCCCCAGCACAGCGGCAACAAAGACCAAGAGCTCCAAGGAGGCATATTGATCCTGTGCCAATGTCGTATAGCTAAATTTTCTCTCAGCTGTATCAAAGTGGGCACTTGACACTCAGAGATTTGAGGCCAACAACTTTCCCGTATCCTCCAGGATACGATGCCAACGCTCGTTGCGAGTTTCATAAAGGGGCTTCTAGACATTCAATTGACAATTGTTATGCATTCCATAATAGAGTTCAAGACTTATTTGAGTCCAAGGATCTTACTTTCACCCCTCGAGGCATAAATGTTAAGACCAACCCCATGTCCACGCATGGAGGTCCGTCTGTTAATGCCGTGGAAGAAAGCAATGAACAAAGACTGATTAGAAGGGTTGAAGATATTCGTACTCCTATGGCATTTATAGAATAGAAATTGAAGAAATGTGGAATGATCCCTCAAGAGGAAATTGTTAATTTGACTTATGAAATAGTTAAGAAGCATCTGCAGAAGTTCTTAGATGAAGGTGTAATTCAGGTAGAACGTTGTGATAGAAAATATCAAAGTGTGGCAGTTATTAATGTTCAGTATGATGAAATTGAAGTTCATCAACAGAGACCAGTTCGTCCTGTAACACCCCTTTTAACTATTTAGTATTTTGGCGTTATTTCTATGTTGGTGTGTCCTTATGTGGAGGTGTGTCTGAGTGCGTCGGTGGATGCCCTTAGACTGTAAGAATTATTAATAACGATTGGAGTTTAATATTAATATAATATAATTAATAATTGGTGATAATTTAATAATTAATAGTAATTTTATTATTATTATTATTATTATTATTATTATTATTATTATTATTATTATTATTATTATTATTATTATTATTATTATTATTGGAGTAAATATAAAAGAGGGATTTTCGGAGAAAGAGGAAACACGTTAAAACTGCTCAGAACCAAAATCAAAGGAAAGGAGATCGTGACCGAGAGAAGTTGAGAAGAGAAGAAGTAACCACCAGAGAGAATTCACGGTAGTTGCAGAAGAGTCGCCGGAGAGCTGACGGGAACCGGAAGGGTAGAGTTGACCTCAATTCCAAAGGTAAGGGTGGGGTTCAATTCTATAACTGTGGGTATGATGGATTTCATGAAGGGTATGGAATCATAGGTTTAATATTCCCGTAGTAATATTCCCGTGGTAATGTTCCCGTAGCCATGTTCCCGTAGTGACGTTCCCGTAGTAATATTCCCGTAGTAATGTTCCCGTAGTAAATGTTCCCATAGGTTGAGAAATATTAAGGGTTAATGTTTGTCTACGCCGTAAGTAGTGTTTATGTCATTAGTTCTATGTAGTAATGTTGGGAATCGGCGCCGACACGCGCTAAGTTCCCATTTGCTGAGAAAAGGTTGTTATTATGCTCTTACTTGATCGACTTCAGGTAGGGAATTGAATCATGGGGTTAGCTCCCGTAGGTTGAAGAAATATTAAGGGTTAATGTTTACTTGTGCCTGAGAAATACTAAGGGTTAATGCCTGTCTGTGTATGAATGAGTGTGTTATGTCATTAGTTTTGGGGGAAATTCGGAAACGGTGCCAACACGCGCTATTTTCCCATTCATTAAGAAGGTGTTGTTATCATGTCCCTATTTAATTAAATTAGAAGTTGTAGTTATATTACCCGTATGAAGGTATAGGAAAATGTGTTGAGTTCTTATTTGTAGTAATGATGTTGTTAGGTTTTCTCTGACATGAAAATACTGTTGAGTTCTCAATTGTAGAGATGATGTTATTTTTAATTGTTTTCTGCAAAACTGTGTTGGACTCTTATTTGTAGGAACGATATTGTTACTTGTTCTCTGACATGAACAGGTTGAAGTGGTGAGTACATGATGTATGCGAAATGTGATGTTTCTGTTATGGATAATTGCTTGTAGGCTTGATGCCTTGTTGCATGGTTGTTGCACAGTTGTTATTGTTGTGTTATAGTCCATAATAGTTGCGTCCCATAGCATATCATAATTGTTGGCCTGTATTGGCGGCCCTTAGTGGCAAATTGTTGGCCTGTATTGGCGGCCCTTAGTGGCAAATTGTTGGCCTGTATTGGCGGCCGTAATGGAAAATTGTTGGCCTGTATTGGCGACCCTTAGTGGCAAGTTGTTGGCCTGTATTGGCGGTCGTAATGGAAATCTGGTACCACATGCATATGCACAGTTGAGTCGCATTGTTGAGTTGTGTTGTTGAGTTGTTTTGATGAGTTGCTGAGTTCTGATGATAATTGTTGTGGTTATGAATAAAGAGTTGTTGCAGTTTAATTATTACTAATATTTATGCGGACTGCTGGAATTATAATGCGGTGATAATATTCTGACATGAATTTTATCATGCCTTATGTTATATTGTTGATATCTCACCCTTTACGTTGTATGTTATCTCCGTTGGTGGTAATTTGCAGGTAACTCGGAAGAAAGTGTCGCTTTATGTTTAAGGTCGTTGGTCGCTCTGATACGTAGCACTCTGGGGGGGATGAACGATTAATGTTATTGTTTTAATTGAATTCCTTGTTGCTGAATTTTATTAAGTACTATGGCAAATAGATTGGTTGTTTCTGATAATGCCAAATGTTGCTTGGATGCATAGTTGTTTTAGTGAATTGATGCAAGATAATTACTTGCTGAATTTTAATGGAATTTAATTATTACGAATCGTTGGAAGTGTATTATAACATGTCGTTTTATGATTAAAATGTTAAACAAATTATCGTTGTTTGTTCATCCGAATTTCGTGCTACGTATGTTAGTAAATGATCTTTTGCGGGTGTATGTGTTTTAGTTAAGTGTAGAATGTGACACCCTGATGCGTCTGAGAATTTGGGAGTGTGACGGTCGTCACAGCTCCTTGACGCTCGTCATGACCGTGACGGTCGTGACATCCATGACGGTCGTCATGAACCTTTATTTGCTACACTCTGAATTGTTTCTGTTGTTTATCTTATTTTTCCGCGATAGTTTAGAGTGGGGTGTTACAATTGGTATCAGAGCAGGTCGGTCCGTCCGGCCAAGTTGTTTAATGTTGTGTATTCCCTGGTATGCGACATGTGTGTGAAAACACCGTCGGTACATGTTTTGTTGTGGAACCTTTGTCTGCAGGAGTGAGAATGATTCAAGTGGGGGAAAAGCTCGTGCTTCTCCAGGATGTTGCAAGTATGGAGTTGTAGCTCGGTGTGTGGTTGAACGCTCTTATAGTTTGGTAAAGATGGTTTGTACCCTATCAGGATTTTCGGCCGTCTATTGACAAATTGAGGAACTGGTCACCCTTAATCTCTTGTGGATAGTGGACGAAGTCATGTTAGATGGGATATGCGTGTCTTGCAAGCTTGGATGGCGTGAGCAGTGAATTGTCTTGAGTTAAGCTAAGTGCTTAAGAATGGTTTTGATGAGTCGGTGCAGGAGGGTGCTGAGGTGTTTAATTTTGATGGGAATTTTTGAATTATAATGAAAGCGGGAAGTTGGCAATTGCCGATTAATTGTAGTTGGCTGGAAGTTTTCTGAGGAGATAAGTGATGTACGGCCAGGACGTGAAGTGGAGTTGTGACTGACTTAGATACGGAAACTAGTCTGAGAGTGAGAGCTCTGTATTTTATGTCTGTTTGGATGGTCAATGGATTAAACTGATTAAGTAGTGTTGAGACTTGGGTCTGGCGTGTGTGCTAAGGCAACAGAGTGTGAGGTTGAGTATATAAAAGGTGGATAGTGACTTCTGATGATTAGTAAAGAAAGTAAGATGTAGAATTCAATATTAGTATAATTAAACCTTAAGATATTCCAAGAGTTGAAGATGTGTTGAATGACCTTCTAAGTGTGAAATTGTTGTCGTACGTCGAATTCAGAGATCACAACTTTTTACGGAATCGATGTTTTTACGGATGAAAGTCGGAATAGATTACGCAGTTGTGTCGGGTAATGTTAGGTCGTGATCCAGTCTGTTTGTTTTACCGAATTTGATTGATTTTGTAAGTTTTTGCATTTTTGAAGAGTTGAGGATTTAAGATTCGGATTGAAATCGAAAGTCGTAGATTTCACGTTTGATGGTTCTAAATCACTAATATATGTTTGGTGTGAATGAGTATGTGTTTGTTTCGAAGAAAATAATTGAATCGGTCAGATTTTTGAGCGAAAATGCTCAAACCTGTAGCAGTCTTTATGCAGAAAAATTTTGTTTTAGAAAAACTTCGAAAATTCATAACTCTTAAACCGTATGTCAGTTTTGACCCCCGTTCGAAGCTTTGGAAAGCTAACGAGAGGCTCTTTCTAGGAAAAATTGTTTTGAGGCCTGTACCTGGTTCAATTATAGCAGAAAATTGAAAACGTATCGTGTGCTGATTTTTGCCGAACCCGACAAGACCATTTGTTGTATTTTGTGATGCCTTGTTGATATGATTGGGAGATATGCTAAGTGAAACTTCAGCGAGTTTTGGTTATGCTTTAAGGGAACTTGAAGTACATAAGAGGAATCATCTGATAAGTGATTTAGAGTTGGTTGCTGTTGTGGTTGTGCCGGAGTTGGAAGCTTCAATTAGTTAGTTTGAGATTTGATATGTTTGGTGACCTCAAGAGCTTAAGACATTGATTTGATTTGGAAGAGTTGAATATGAGGAAGAGAAAATAATTGGGACTCCGGAATGGATTATGGTTTCGAATTGAATTACCATTCAGGGAAATCAAAATGTGGTAGCTTATGCATTGACTTGGAAATCCTTGCATATACCGATGATGGTGGTGAAAAGAGTTAGGACTGATTGAGCAATTTTGTGGTGTGAGTTGGTTTGTGAAGAGACTTCTTATGGAGTTAAGCTTAGTATGTTGGACCTTACTAGTGGTATTCTTGACGAGATTCGATAAGGTCAGAACTCTGGTTTGAGTTGGTAGATTGGTTGAATCTGAGGAATTAAAGTCGAAGGGATGATTTTCAGATTAATGGAAATGGTATCATGAGATGTCGTGATAGAGTTTGTGTTCTAGATATTATTGAATGGAATAAGAGTATTGAGGTAGATGGAGTATCCATCCTGGTGCTATGAAGATGTAACCGGCTTTGAGGAAATTATTTTGAGGGCTATAGATGGAGAGAGAAGTGGTTGAGTTTGTATATGCTGGTTAGACTTATCAAAAGTCGAAGAATAGACGTTAGAGACCGTTGGGTCTTATGGGAATCTGAGTTTTCATTGAGATTTTGGAAGAGTTTGCAGACGCTTGAGTACCATGTTGAAGTTGAACTCTTCCTATCATCCATGGACGGATGGGCGGACATAGAGAACTATCCAGTCTTTAGAGGATTTGTGGAAAGCTTGTGTGTTGGATCAAGGTGGATCGTGGGATAGTTAATTATCGTTGATTGAGTTACCTACAATAACAGTTACCATTCTAGTATCGAAATGGCACTGTATGAGGCTTTGTGTGATAGGAGGTGTAGGACTCCCTTGTGTTGGAATGAGTCGAGCGAGAGTGTTGTGCTCGGATTTGAGAATTGGAAAGAAGGATGCGGGGAGCGTATCCGGAATTATTTCCATCAGGCAATTTTCGAGGACGAAAATACTTAAAGTGGGGGAGAGTTGTAACACCCCTTTTAACTATTTAGTATTTTTGGCGTTATTTCTATGTTGGTGTGTCCTTATATAGAGGTGTGTCTGAGTGCGTTGGTGGATGCCCTTAGACTGTAAGAATTATTAATAACGATTGGAGTTTAATATTAATATAATATAATTAATAATTGGTGATAATTTAATAATTAATAGTAATTTTATTATTATTATTACTATTATTACTATTATTATTATTATTATTATTATTATTATTATTATTATTATTATTATTATTGTTGGAGTAAATATAAAAGAGGGATTTTGGGAGAAAGAGGAAACACGTTAAAACTGCTCAGAACCAAAATCAAAGGAAAGGAGATCGTGACCGAGAGAAGTTGAGAAGAGAAGAAGTAACCACCAAAGAGAATTCACGGTAGTTGCAGAAGAGTCGCCGGAGAGCTGACGGGAACCGGAAGCGTAGAGTTGACCTCAATTCCAAAGGTAAGGGTGGGGTTCAATTCTATAACTGTGGGTATGATGGATTTCATGAAGGGTATGAAATCATAGGGTTAATATTCCCGTAGTAATATTCCCGTGGTAATGTTCCCGTAGCCATGTTCCCGTAGTGACGTTCCCGTAGTGACGTTCCCGTAGTAATGTTCCCGTAGTAATGTTCCCGTAGTAAATGTTCCCATAGGTTGAGAAATATTAAGGGTTAATGTTTGTCTACGCCTGAATTAGTGTTTATGTCATTAGTTCTATGTAGTAATGTTGGGAATCGGCGCCGACACGCGCTAAGTTCCCATTTGTTGAGAAAAAGTTGTTATTATGCTCTTACTTGATCGACTTCAGGTAGGGAATTGAATCATGGGGTTAGTTCCCGTAGGTTGAAGAAATATTAAGGGTTAATGTTTACTTGTGTCTGAGAAATACTAAGGGTTAGTGCCTGTCTGTGTATGAATGAGTGTGTTATGTCATTAGTTTTGGGGGAAATTCGGAAACGGTGCCGACACGCGCTATTTTCCCATTCATTAAGAAGGTGTTGTTATCATGTCCCTATTTAATTAAATTAGAAGTTATAGTAATATTACCCGTATGAAAGTATAGGAAAATGTGTTGAGTTCTTATTTGTAGTAATGATGTTGTTAGTTGTTCTCTGACATGAAAATACTGTTGCGTTCTCAATTGTAGAGACGATGTTATTTTTAATTGTTTTCTGCGAAACTGTGTTGGACTCTTATTCGTAGGAACGATATTGTTACTTGTTCTCTGACATGAACAGGTTGAAGTGGTGAGTACATGATGTATGCGAAATGTGATGTTTATGTTATGGATAATTGGTTGTAGGCTTGATGCCTTGTTGCACGGTTGTTGCACGATTGTTTTTGTTGTGTTATAGTCCATAATAGTTGCGTCCCATAGCATATCATAATTGTTGGCCTGTATTGGCGGCCCTTAGTGGCAAATTGTTGGCCTGTATTGGCGGCCCTTAGTGGCAAATTGTTGGCCTGTATTGGCGGCCCTTAGTGGTAAATTGTTGCCCTGTATTGGCGGCCGTAATGGCAAATTGTTGGCATGTATTGCGGCCCTTAGTGGCAAATTGTTGGCCTGTATTGGCGGCCGTAATGGAAATCTGGTACCACATGCATATACACAGTTGAGTCGCATTGTTGAGTCGCATTGTTGAGTTGAGTTGTTTTGATGAGTTGCTGAGTTATGATGATAATTGCTATGGTTATGAATAAAGAGTTGTTGCAGTTTAATTATTACTAATAGTTATGCGGACTGCTGGAATTATAATGTGGTGATAATATTCTGACATGACTTTTATCATGCCTTATGTTATATTGTTGATATCTCACCCTTTACGTTGTATGTTACCTCCGTTGGTGGTAATTTGCAGGTAACTCGGAAGAAAGTGTCGCTTTATGTTTAAGGTCGTTGGTCACTCTGATACGTAGCACTCTGGGGGGGATGAACGATTAATGTTATTGTTTTAATTGAATTCCTTGTTGCTGAATTTTATTAAGTACTATGGCAAATAGATTGTTTGTTTCTGATAATGCCAAATGTTGCTTGGATGCATAGTTGTTTTAGTGAATTGATGCAAGATAATTACTTGCTGAATTTTAATGGAATTTAATTATTACGAATCGTTGGAAGTGTATTATAACATGTCGTTTTATGACTAAAATGTTAAACAAATTATCGTTGTTTGTTCATCCGAATTTTGTGCTACGTATGTTAGTAAATGATCTTTTGCGGGTGTATGTGTTTTAGTTAAGTGTAGAATGTGACACCCTGATGCGTCTGAGAGTTTGGGAGTGTGACGGTCGTCACAGCTCCTTGACGCTCGTCATGACCGTGACGGTCATGACATCCATGACGGTCGTCATGAACCTTTATTTGCTGCACTCTGAATTGTTTATGTTGTTTATCTTATTTTTCCGCGATAGTTTAGAGTGGGGTGTTACACATCCTACACTAATAGTTACCAAATATGATGAATCTAAAGTTTTCCAACAAAGACCAGTTCGTCCTGCGCCGATGGTTATTCAATATGATGAGCCCATAGTTTTTCCACAAAAGCAAGCTCGCCCAACTTCAATGGTTATTCAGTTTGATGAGGCTGATGTTAGCAAACAAAGATAAGTGCACCCTACTCCGATAACTATTGAGTATCCTGTTAATGTTCATAAGTCTGAAGTTTGTAAACAAGGGCCAGGGAAGGTGGTCATTAAATATGATGGGGCTAAGTGTGATGTTGTGGTAGGGCCAAGCAGAATGACCCGTAGTGGTAGAATCTTTGCAACAAAATTATTGGATGTGCCAACCAATGATAAAGGGAAGGAAGTTTCTATGCCAGTTGTAATTCAAAATACTGAACCACAAGTGGAACCGTCATCTCCAAAAGCAGCATTCACATAGAAGGAAGCTGAAGAGTTTTTGAAGATTATTAAGAAAAGCGACTACATGGTATTCGAACAACTAAATCAAACTCTTGCCAAAATATCTATGCTCGCCTTATTGCATAGTTCTGAGGCACATAGAGCATCTCTGCTGAAGGTGTTAAGTGTTGCACACATTACCAAGGATATCACTGTGGCTCAGTTTGACGACATGATAGCTAGTGTGACCATTGGAAACTTTTTTGGATTTAATGATGATGATTTAACTACAGAGTGGAGGAATCAAAATAAGGTTCTTCACATTTCCATAAGGTGTAAAAACACTTTGTTATCAAGAGTTTTGGTGGACACATGTTCTTCCTTGAATGTGCTCCCTAAGACAACTCTGGAAAAAATGCCTATAAGAGGGGTTAGTATGAAGCCAAACACTTTAATAGTGAAGGCGTTAGATGGCTCGAGTCGAGCGATAAGAGGTGAAATGGACTTACCAATTAAGACTGGGCCGACAATCTTTACCATTACTTGAAAAGTAATGGACATTTACCCTGGATACAATTGCCTATTGGGAAGACCCTGGAATCATTCTGCAGGGGCCGTCACTTCTACTCTCCACCAAAAGTTGTAATTCGTCAGCAATGATGAAATGGTTTTAATTGGAGGGGAAGAAAACAATAAGCCACCTAACATCTTTCTGCTATATTGATGTAGATGGCGAAATGGTCGAAACACCCTTTCAATCCTTTGAAGTGGTGAGTACCTTAGCAGTGCAACGAGTTCCAAAATGTCAAGAAACGAGATAATCAATGGCCTAATATGAAGAAGCCAAAACAATGATCGAAGGAGGAAATGCCCAAGGCTGGGGCAAGTTGATTGAGGTTATTGAGAAGTTTGATTAGTTTGGACTAGGGTATTAGACGTTTTCTAGCACAACAATGATTCTGTACAACAAACATTGGTGATGATGAGTCTTCTGCAAGCTGGATTCGACAAGCAAGGCCTGGTGAAGAACTCCAAAATTAGAAGACCATTGAAGTCCCCCAGTTCTTCCCAAACCACACCTAATTTTACTATTTATAAAAAGCCTTAGCTCTGCCCAAGGTAAAGAGGAGCATTGTATGAGCCACCTGGTGTTTTTATACCATGATTATCATTAATAAATATTAGTTTGCATTCAAATTTTGCTTTTTTTCTTTTTCTTTTACTTTTACAATAAATGGCAATATTTTCATGCACACACTTCCTAAATAAACTACATAAATCATAACATGCAGAAACACTCCCGAGGTCCTTGACAAAGATGCTGCTATGGGCCTATATGATTTTGATTTCCCAATCTACCAAGCTGAAGAGGAAGGCGAGGAAGATTGTGAACTCCCTGATGAGTTGGCAAGGTTGCTCAAGTAAGAAGAGAAAGTCATTCTTCCGCACAAAGAAGATGTCGAAGTCATCAACCTGGGTACTGAGGAAGATAAAAGAGAGGTGAAGATAGGAACATCTCTTCAAGCTGCAGTCAAGACCAAGTTGATAGAACTCCTCCATGGGTACGTTGATGTATTTTCCTGGTCATATCAAGATATGAATGGGTTGGATACTGACATTGTTGTACATAAGTTACCGCTCAAGGAAGAACGCCATGCTCACAAGCAGAAGTTAAGGAGGACCCATCCTGACATGGCTCTCAATATTTATGAAGAAGTCCGAAAGCAATTCGATGCTGGATTCCTGGTAGTAGCAAAATACCCACAATGGGTTGCCAACATTGTGCCGGTGCTGAAAAAAGATGGAAAGGTCTGCATGTGTGTGGATTATCGTGATTTAAACAGAGCTAGTCCCAAAAATGATTTCATATTACCTCACATTGATGTATTGGTTGATAACACAAGTCAATTCTATGTATTCTTCTTCATGGACGGATTTTCCGAATACAGTCAAATTAAAACGGATCCAAATTATATGGAGAAGACAACCTTTATCACACCATAGGGAACCTTCTGCTACAAGGTAATGCCTTCAGACTGAAAAATGTTGGGGCAACATATCAGCATGCGATGGTGACTCTCTTTCATGATATGATTCATAAAGAGATTGAAGTATACGTCGATGATATAATTTCCAAGTCTCAAACCAAGGAAGAATACTTGATCAATCTGCAAAAGCTGTTTTCCCGGTTGAGAAAGTTCAGACTGAGACTCAACCCTAACAAATGCACGCTTGGGGTGTGATCTGGAAAATTTTTGGGCTTCATCGTGATCCAGAAGGTAAGGGTAATTCAGAGTATTCCTGCACCTAGAACAGAGAAAGAGGTTTGTGGCTTCTTGGGGAGATTGAACTATATTTTCAGATTTATTTCACATCTCACCACCACTTGCAAACCAATTTTTAAGCTGCTAAGAAAGGATCCATTGATTGTGTGGGATGATGAATGCCAAAAGGCATTTGACAAAATCAAAGAATATTTACAAGAACAACCAATCTTGATACCGCATGTTCCTGAAAGGCCACTTATTATGTACCTGACTGTGCTCGACGAATCTATGGGTTGTGTATTGGGACAACAAGATGAGACTAGCAAGAAAGAGAATGCCATTTATTACCTCGTCAAGAAGTTTAATGATTGTGAGACAAGGTATTCCTTACTCAAGAAGACTTGCATGGGCTGCCAAACGTCTCAGACAATATATGTTAACCCACACTACTTATTTTATTTCCAAGATGGATCCTATTAAATATATCTTTGAGAAGCCTGCTCTCACCGGCAGAATAGCCCGATGGCAAATGCTTCTATCTGAGTATGACATTCAATATGTTACTCAAAAGGCCATCAAGGGTAGTGTGCTAGCGGACCATCTTGCCTATCAACCGATGGATGATTACCAACCCTTAAAGTTCGATTTTCCAGACGAAGATATCATGGTATTGAAAGATTATGAAGAGTCAGAACCAGATGAAGGGACCGAACCAGGGGAGTGATGGACTCTCATGTTCGATGGTGCTTCAAATACTTATGGACATGGAATTGGGCAGTAATTACATCTCCCAAGAACTTTCATCTACCATTTACAACTAAGTTTTGCTTTGCATGTACTAATAATATGGCCGAGTATGAAGCTTGTATACTAGGGTTGAAAGATGTTAGAACACAGATTGGTTCTTAGTTATATCTCTATGTTTTGATGATAACACTAATGAAATTTTGTATTAAGAAATTATATACTCTAAATTTGTTCAAGTATTTTTGCTGCAGATATTAAATTTAATATTCCTCTAAAAGCAAAAATGAATCTGAACATTGAACTATGCAAGGCTCTGAGCGTCAGAAGCATCTCGTTAGAAGACTCTGAGCGCTGCCTACTGTTGCACCCCAAAATTTGCCCAACCTTTTCTAACCTAGGTTTATGTTTCAATTGCATAGTCATTTGCATTGTCATCATGTACATAGTGTATTCATCTGCATTGCATAGCATAGGCAAGTTATCTTAATCAGGGGATCAAGTGCTATTCTTATCTCAAGAGGCATATTCAAGGGTTTCATTCATATTCAAGACTACTCAGGTCATCAGGGAAGAATTTGAGCTTTGAAGAGTTGACAGGTTGATCAGTGAGTTCTCCCCTATCTTGAGGTTATTTGGGGATCATCAGAGGAAGTGTGAGCCATGAGCCAAGTGCATGAGGTGTGTATTTATGTTATGAAGAGCCTAGATGATCAATTTGAGGAGTAACCAAGTCATTGGAATGATTGCAAGAGCCTCAGTTGAAGTCAGTCAACTAGGGTTTTATCTGGGTCAACACTAGGTCAATCCTAGGTCAAAGACTTGTTTTGAAAGGTATCAAGGATCATTTGAAGAATGTGGGATTAATTATTTGCTATATGGATATGGATATGGTGTTGTGCCAAAGAAAAATCAGAAGGAGTCAAGGAGAAATGGAGTTACCAAATTAGGGTTTCAGTGTAAAATCCCCTGATTTAAGTCAAACTTCAAAGCAGTGTAATTCAAGATGCAAGCTTCATATGAATTTCTGGTCCACATGAAACTTATAGAGTATCTTCATAGATTTAATTTTAGTGGTGGAAGTCAACAAGATGATTTATAGAACTCAAGTTATAGCTCTTGCAAGTTACAGGTCATCTGAGGGCACTGAAATTTGTCTGTGAAAGTTGTCTGTCTTCCAAGCAACTTTTGACCTTTAAGGAGATTTCAAATGGATTTCTGGCCAACATGAGAGTTGTTCCTCATTGTCTTAGATTTCTATAAAGGTATGGTATTCCTTCATATGATTTGTGGAACTCTACTTATGTCCTTGGCAAGCAAAGGGTATTTTGGTCATTTGAGAATTACAGGTCATTCTTAGCCTATGCCTAAAACTCATACAAGGAAGCTTCAAATGAAAAACTTCACAACATCAAAGTTGATCAAAATGTCATTTTAAGTCTAGTAAAGAGGTCATGGAAGTTTGGAAATGCATAGAACTCAAGTTGATAAAAGTTGGTAAAAATGACTTAAAAATGCATATAACTTGAAAAAGTTCAAATGGAAAATTGGTTTGGGCAACCTATAAATCCAAAATGGGTCATGTAATATACCAAATTGATTCTAAACAACATTTTAGAGACTTTGGTTCAGCCACAATTTTGAGATGAGGGTTTAAAAATGGAGTTGCTTTGTAAATCCATGACTTGCATAATAAGGTACAAATGCCAAACTTAATGAAATGCAAAGAATAAGCTTGCTATGCATCTAGACCTTTCCAATAACTCATGTAAGGAGATTTTCAAGCATAATTAAAGGGATGTACCAAGTCTAGGCATGAGATATCATAAGAGATGAGATAAAGGATCATATCATGACATGAGATATTCTAGAATCATCCTAGAGGGATCCAGAAACTTCTAGGCATTTCCATCATCATCTATATAATGAATTGGGATCATTGGTGGAAATGGTTGGTGAAAAGAGAGAGAGAAAAGTGAGAATTTCATTGTTGCTTCAATTGTAAGAAAGAGTGAAACTCCATATTCAGCATCAATTCAATTGATTCTTCTTCTTCATTCATGATCCATTGATCTTGTTGAGTGCATAGAAGCTGCTTCAGATGCTTATCCATGGAGGATTGAAGAGTTAGGGTTGAAATTGCAAGAATCCATATCAGATTCGAATCTCATACTACAAGCTGCTTCACACGATCTCTCTGCATACAGAAAGTTTAATACATCCTAAGGACCATTCTTGAAGATTTGCCAAGCTTGAAGTGCAAGAATCCATAACTGTTTTCACCAAATTTCAAGGTATGCAATCCAATTTGTGCACCCTTAATTATGCCATATTAGTGTTTGTTTTTAGGTTAGAAGTGTTAGGTTAGGGTAGAGGATCATATATGAAAACTGTTAGAGCCATTAGTGATGATTTGAGCTAGGGCAGTTAAACTTTCATGATCAAGAACTCATAGGTTAGGGCATATTAACCTTAGTGTAATAGCATAGAATAATGAGTGCAACACATAGAGTACATTAGTGTAAGAGTTATCAAGAATCTTCAAAGTGCATGACATGGATATTTCTTTGTGCCCAAGATTTCCAGCCATCGGGTTTTGCATAGGAGTGAGTTTTAAGAGGAACTAATACCATGGCTGTGTAGAGGGGAAGAAGTAGATTAATTTTGGCTTTGGAAGTTTTTGTTTTCATGGTGAATTGAGAGAGAACGAGGAGATGGAAAGAGCGTGCATGGGACTGGTTTTCTGAAAACCCTAGAAGCTAATTGGAGAAGATGATGGATGATCGTTGGATGGCATGTTAGACTTTGACTCTGAGAACGATCCAAGGGCTCACATTCAATTAGAATTTGGAGGGAATGCTTCTGAGCATCAAAACTCAGCGTTTCATTTAAACGCATCAATGGGCCTGAATTCAAATTCTAACCCCACCCCCCTTAGCAAAGCCCAACCAAATTGAACTGTGAAATGTTACTAAATGCACCGCGCGTCCATTTCTTTTTCTTTTGTTTTTTCTGGTTTAATTTCTAATTGCAATGGGCCTAATACTTCTACTAATGCCACCCCCAGTTTCCAGCCCAGCTAGGTAAATGAACTGAGCGCATATACTAAATGCACCCCTCTCTTATTTTCTTTTATTTTGTTATTTCTAATTCTTTTATATTTTCTTCATTTTGTAAAGTCCATATAAAATTGAAAAAAGCTTATTTTTAATTGCTTCTTTTTGTGCTGGTTTCATAATTCTGTTAAGAAAAATAATAAATAATAAAATTAGCATTTTATTTTGTTTTAGTATTTTTTGTGTATTTTTCTTGTAAATAGCTTTTTAATGAGTCTAGGTTAATACATAATTTTGTTGATTTTAGTTCAATTAGCTCCCCTTAGATTTAGGGTCCATTCTTTTTAGGGTGATTAACTTAGGACTTTAGCTTCCTCATAGGATTTAATTCATAATTTTAGGATTAATTTTTAGATGATTTGATTAGGTGAGATTAGAGTGGTTAAAATTAGGGTTTTAAGTGAACATAGGTGAGATAGATCATTTCTTTTAGGGATTTTAATTTGATTTTGGGGTATGGGACTATAGGGGTTATGGGTAGGTAATAGATCCCTTAGAAAATATTAGGCTTCCCCTATTACTATTAGTATATTGCTTGTATTTGATTGACTGTGTGGTGTGCCCTCTTTAGGGTTATTATTTGACTGTGTGGGGTATTGGGTTTGTTTGGGGCTTGGGGTTTGAGCTGAAGACTGTATTGATGAAGCCCATTTGAAGATTAGAGAATGAAGACCAACTTCCAGAGTTGATGAGGAGTATCTCTTGCTGGCAGCTGTTGAAGGTTATAGGATCTAGGAGTTAGGCAGAGTTCTAGAGTAGAAAACTTGATTCACAAATATGGAAGGTCTTGATTGCCTCCATCCCTCTCTATGATGCAGAGTCTCTCTAAGACACTCACCCTCTTCCTTTGGAAGGCTTGGTGATAGTGTCTAAGAGATAGAACTCTTGAGAGAAATATTCTATGTGTTGTTGGCAGTCTGTTTTCCACCTTTGGTGGTCAACTAATTGCTTAACACCCAGTTCATTCTTGTGATTGGTTCCTCAGCTTGGAGAGTGGGACTTGAAGAAAAGCCATTGAGGGATTGAAGATAAGAGACTGATGCTTGCTTGAAGCTTGTAGATAGTTGATGCTGATGAAGATTGCTTTGCTGTTTAGTGTTTGCTGTTGATAATTCTTGATGTATTGATTGAATTTCCCTGACTGTATTGTTTGCTGTTTAACCTGTTAGGTTGAAAGTGAATCTATTCACTTTTGCCTATTGTTTTCTAGGTTCGAGGTTGAGTGGGACTCCCTTGCCTCGCTTGTATTGTTGCATCCATGCATTTTACTGCTTTATTGTATATATCTGCTGTTTCTGTTTTCGTTTATCCCTTAGGATCTCTGTTTCTCTCTGCGCAAGAGAGGAGCATGATAGACATTAGGAGTTAACCCATGCATGATAACATTAGGGTATATTTTTATCCCCTTTTTCAACCCTAGGATTTATAGAGTGTCATCTCTTCTTTCTTCAAAACAACAGAAAAACATTAATAAAGGTTATAACAAAAATTAATTCATTTCTTCCGTCAAAAGATTTGAACAAACACCAACCTTTTTGCAATAAGAAAACCCTTGTTTAAGGTGAGATTTTTCATAAAAGACACTTGAACAGCTTGTGTCATACGTGGCCCGAACTACGTTTACTCTGATCTTTCATGCTGTATGAAAGTACGTAGGCATAGGATGCGATATTCTAGCGAGCAACCTTCCCCTCCTTTCCCGTAGGTAGGCGAACTACGTTGACTCTGATTTCTTGTTCCAGACGGGAATACGTAGGCATAAAGTGCGATACTTTTCCGAGTCATTTTCTTTTCTTTTAACCCCTGACCTGTAGAATAGATAGAATAACAATCCATACCCGAAAACAAGCGTGGATCCCGTCGAGTACGACGGACGTGAGGGGTGCTAATACCTTCCCCTTGCGTAACCGACTCCCGAATCCAGGATTTGGTTGCGATGACCATTCCTTTCCCCGTTTTGCGGTAGGTTTACCTCAAGCGTTTCCTTTCCCTCCTTTGGGATAAATAACGCACGGTGGTGACTCTTCTGTTCAGCCGACGCCGATTTTCGCAGTAGCGACAGCTGGCGACTCTGCTGGGGATCCAACGTCCCCTGGCTGCTAAGGACTGCGATAGTTCCTTATGCATTTGGGATCCAACGTCCCTTGAGCGAGTCAATCCTAGCGCTTGTTTTCCCGTCGAGGATTTTGTATGGATTTATATTTCTGTCATTTACTTTCAGCATTATATTATTGTTATTATTGTTGTATTGGGGTGTGACGGGTGTTCCATGATTGAGAGATAAGCCGGACCTGAGCTTGAGTGCACCTAGATTTAGAGTGGAGATTAGTGGGCGCGCACGTGCTTTGCATGTCCTAGTGTCCCGCGAAATCCACACTCAGACGAGGTTCTTCTGGTTGGCCTCCTGTCCTGCCCTTTGGGTGGCTCGGGTTGCTGGTTAGTTGGATTATCGACTCTGGGAACCGATCATTTGGAAGTTGGCTAAGTGAGGCCTCTTCAGGATTTGATGATGCCACTCCTTCTGGGAATCGTATCATCAACCCTGAAAGTCTGTGACACCGACGACTGCATAGGATGCCATACCTTTGTCAGTTACTAGGACACCTACCTGTGAGAGGGTTTTGGGGTTATGCAGGTAACTAGACCTTCAGATACCGGTTATTTCTTGATCTGAGATCCTGGGTATTTATGGACAGTTGTGAGGTCTATCAGAGACCAGTTGGAGTTATGTTGTGAGGTCTATCAGAGACCAGTGTTGGAGCTTTGTTTTGGGTCTATCTGAGACCAGGGTTTAAGGAATCCTGGAGGGTCTATCTGAGACTTGTTGATATGGTTCAGGCTTCTCAGCCATGGCACTTGGTCCCTGTTGCATGTTACTTGCATTGCATTATTTGCATAACCATTATCATTGCATCCCATTAACGTGTGTCTGTGCTGCAGGTGCATTTGCATATTCCCTGGTTCTAGTGTCTGGACTTCTGAGTATTGATCATGGCTGGTTTGAGGATGACAGTTGCCTACAAGCTACCTATCCCTGATATTACTCCCCTCCTAGGTCTGATTTCTCTTGCTGATGAGGATGTCCGTAGAAGCTTCAGGCAGAGTTACGGACGGCTGTTGAGTTTGGTTCGCAAATCCACTGATGATGAATTGAATGGGCTGTACACCTTGATGCAATTCTACGACCCTGCTTTGAGATGTTTCACGTTTCACGGTACAGAATACAGTTCCTTTTATTCACTCTGCCGCTGAGCCCAAGTTGGAGGATTTAGCTAAGGCCTTACACATGAATGCTTCTGAGCTGTTGATGACTTCTTGGCGAGGGGTTCTAGGTTTCTCTCTCCAGTTTCTGGTTGGTAAGGCTCAAGAGTACGCCAAGAATGGGTGTTGGGTGGTCTTTAACGCTGTTTTGGCTCTATGCATTTATGGGATAGTGCTGTTTCCCAATTTCCCGAACTTCGTGGACATGGATGCATTTCATCTGTTTGCTGCTGGCAACCCGGTACCCACACTGATCGGGGACTTCTACCATTCGATGCACTACAGAAATGAGAACAGGAGAGGCAAGAACGTCTCTTGTTGCGTGCCTTTGCTGTACATGTGGTTTAAGAGCCATCTTCCCCTGAAGGGACCTTTTGTGGATAGTGCAACTACGACTGACTGGCCAGAGCGCATGATGAGGCTATCTTCTGAAGACATTGAGTGGTTTGACCGAGATTTGCTGGGGTCTGAGCTTATTTTCAGTTGTTCTGGGTATCCTAATGTTCCTTTGATAGGAAGAAAAGGGTGTATCAATTACAACCCATCTCTGTTTGTCCGCCAGTTTGGATACGCGTTGAAGAACCCACCTCAGGAGGAAGAAGTACAGGAATCTCTGTACTTCACCGGTGATTTGAATGGAGAGCTACTAGCCAAGCTTCGGTATGCCTGGATGCGTATTAACAAAAAAGGGAAACCATTGTTGGGGAAGAATGATTGTCAGGCATATACACCCTACAAAGTTTGGATCCAGGAGAGGGCAAGACAGTTACTGATGCCATTTCCAGCTGCGCCAGTCCCTGTTCATGTTCCGGTGGAGGAGCCAACCACTGTCACTAGGGAGGCCTACGAGCGAGTTGTGAAAGAAAAGGAAGCCTTGATGAAGATTAATGAAGAGTTAGAAAAGGAGCTGGCTCAGATGCGTAGTGAGAAGAATAAGGCTGTACGTTCTTTCCAACAGCAGATTGAACTAGTAAACAGGCTAGGTGCTGAGTTGACTGAGGAGAAAAAGAAGCACGAACGTCTGGGTCAAGAGTTCAGAAGCTCTCATGACATGTTGGAGTCCAAAAAGAAAGCACTCGACGCCGCTCACCGAGAAATCTCTTCTTGTAACAAGACGTGGAATGCTACGCTAACCAACAACAAAAAGAGGGAAGATAAATTGAAGCAGCAAATTTCTGAACTTGAAGAGCAGTTGAAGGCTAGCATTAAGAAGCATGAAGAGGAGGTAATGGCCAGATATAGTCTCCAGAATGCATTGAACAAGGCCATCGAAGGCAGGAACGAAGCTGTGTCTCAGAAGCGGAAGCTAGAGGATCGCTTTGGAGAAGGGGCATGGGAGGAAACTGCTGGTGACGTGCGACGTGTTCTCAAACGAAGAAATCAACTTGTTGAGGGGCTGCTTACCCGACCAAGTCATTCAGAGACTAAGAAGCTACTAGAAGAGTACCAGGCTCATGAGAGTACTTGACCATTTCATATATTAATGTGTATGCTTTATTTGCATTCGTGCTGACCATCACCAGGATTGTTGGTTGAGGTCATGCCTTCTTATTGTACACTCAGTGATATTGTATTCTTGGATTTCTCTGCAATATACGAGGTTTTCTATGATTTGGCTCCAATCACCGTTTTGCTAGCACTGTCACTGCACTGGCACATTCACACTAGAATCGGGGAATGATGATCCCTAATGCACAGATACATATTGCATTTTGCATACATACTCATATTTGCATTACAGGTTTGTGATCCGTGTATCTTATCTCCTGCATCTTTAAAGCAGGTATTTTCAGGATTGCAGAAAAGCGGGTCCACCGTTACTCTACCAGAACTAATCACAAGAAGATCATGGACAACGTGCAGAGTGAAATGCAAGAGATGCGTGACAGGATGGCCCTGCTCATGCAAACCATGGAGACTATCGCCAAAGGACAAGAGCAGCTGCAAAATCTGGTTCAACCGATAGTCGCACGGGCTGAAAACAACGGGACACCGCATGGTGAAAACATTGCTGCTTCTCCCCGAATTGAGAATCGTCAAAGTGCTGATGCTATTCATGTAACCGGTTTGAATGCTGGAGAAACTGGTCCTGCAGGCGGAGGTGGGAACACCGGTAATATGAATGTTAATGCAGACACTGCTGGGGTATTTGTGGGTAATGTCAACCAGGGTTTCAATGGGGGCGTTGAGAATGTCAGAATGAATGGTATTAACGGTAACCAGGGCTTCAATGGTGTGAACATGGGGTATGGCAGCATGGCTGGCGCCAAGGCTGGGTTTGGTGGCTATGGTAATCTTGGATATGGAACTGGCGCATACAACGCTCAAGAGATGGGTAATCTGAGGTATGACCCCAGGTACGTCCAAACATGTCCGGTTCGTGATGCAGATTACGTTGGATATGATGCAGTACCTCGCTGGGAGGATCGTCAGGAGGATGTGTTCTCTGGTCAGAACGAAGGCTATGAAAGGGCTAGGGATGACAACCATCGGATGAGATTGCTAGAAGAGAAAGTGAACGAATTGGCCAGCCAGAATGCTCTTGGGCTGGATATGTCAAATATGGGGTTAGTCCCAGGGTTGAGGGTCCCGCTGAAATTCAAAGCGCCGTCCTTCGATAAGTACAAAGGGGATACATTCCCTAGGGTGCATGTACGCACGTTTTACAGGCGTATGTCTGCGTATTCTGAGGATGAAAAGATGCTAATGCACTTCTTCCAGGATAGCCTGTCAGGGCCATCGCTGGAGTGGTACATAAGCTTGGAGCCTACTCAGATCAGGAGTTGGAAAGAGCTGGCAGAGGCTTTTGTTCGACATTATCAATATAATAGTGATCTCGCCCCTAACCGAGTCCAGTTGCAGAGCATGTCTCAAAATTCTAACGAGAGCTTTAAGGAATACGCCCAGAGATGGCGAGATCTGGCTGCTAGGGTGCACCCTCCGATGGTGGAGCGCAAAATGATGGATATGTTGATAGGAACTTTCTCTGGAATGTACTATGACCGGTTGCTAAATTTTTCGATGAGTACTTTCTCTGAATTGATCTTGATGGGGGAGCGCATTGAAAATGGGGTAAAGATTGGTAAAATTCAAGCGGGTGAGTCCAGTTCCGCAGGAGGTAATAAGAAGACGTTTGGTGGTAAAAGGCAGGGTGATACCAACGCTGTATACAGTGCTCGACGAAGGAATAAAAGTCAGGACTGGCATCAGCAGTCACAGGTTGCAAGCGTAACCATTCCAGGGCCTTCTCAGCAGCAGAGACAACCACCACAGCAGCAGGCTCAGCAGCAGCCTAATAATCAGCGCAGGCTTCAGAACCCCCGACCGAGGAGAGTATTCGAGGTACCGCCGGTATCATATGCAGAACTCCTTCAAACTTTGTTGAAATGGCAGCTAGTCGAGAAGAGGACCTTAGCACCACCAACCGGCCAGCCACCAGTCGGATATGATGTTAATGAGCACTGTGACTTCCATTCGGGTGCACCAAGGAAAAATATTGAAAATTGCCTAGCTTTCAAGCATAAAGTACAGGACTTGCTTGATAGTACGACTATTAACTTCGGGAAGGACGGTCCCAATATCACGCAGCAGCCAATGCCCAAGCATGGTGGGGCTGGGGCCAATGCAATCATGTTAGATGATGAGTTGAACTTAGTTTCAGAAGTGAGCGAGCTGAAAACCCCTTTGAGTTACGTAAAGCAGCGTTTATTGAAAGGAGGTGTCTATCCCGGTTGCAGTGAAGAGTGTGATGACTGTTTGGTTCAACCTGGGGGCTGTGAGAAGTTGAAAAGGGGAGTTCAAGGTTTGATTGATGAAGGAACTTTGCAGTTTGACAGGTCTGTGGGGCGAGAGAAGTCTCTCGAGACAGAATATGAAGAAGAGCGCAGGGAGGTTGCTACGATCACCATTCCGTTCAAATCGGTGACAATTTTGGCATCATCGAAAAGGCCGACCATTACTATTACCAAGGCTAAGCCAGTCCCTTATGAAAGCACAAAGGCAGTCCCGTGGAGTTATGGTGCTGAGGTGTATTGTAATGGGGAAAAGATTGACTTGAATGATCCGCCAGCGGGATCCGTGGATAACATAGTGGGAGCGGGTGGTATAACCCGGAGCGGTAGAATTTTCACTTCACCTGAGGTCGAGGCAGAGAGGCTGGCCAGAGGTAAGAACAAAGTTGTGGAGGGGGAACCTTTAGGGAGTAAGGAGAAAGAGCCGATAACCAAAGATGTGGAAGAATTCATGAGGTTGATCCGCAAAAGTGATTACAAGATTGTAGAGTACCTGCAGCAGACCCCGTCAAAGATCTCCATATTATCGCTGCTGTTGTGTTCTGAGGCGCATAGAAATGCCCTGTTGAAGGTACTTGAGACATCCTTCGTGCCGCAAGAGATTTCAGTTAATCAGCTGGAGGGAGTTATGGCACATGTTAACGCTGGGCATGGTCTGAGATTCACGGATTTTGACCTAACACCTCGGGGGCGTGATCATAATAATGCCTTGCACATCTCTATCGAATGCAGGGGCACCATTTTATCCCATGTGCTGGTAGACACTGGGTCCTCGTTGAACGTGTTACCAAAGAAAGCCCTGTTGAAATTGGATACCCGGGGGTTGTTGTGCACCCCTAGTGATTTGGTGGTGAGGGCCTTTGACGGAACAAGGAGGTCAGTATTTGGGTCAGTGACGCTACCTATCCAGGTAGGACCGGGGGTGTTTGATACAGTGTTTTACATCATGGACATCCAACCTGCATATAGCTGTTTGATCGGGAGACCTTGGATTCATGCCGCTGGGGCAGTAACTTCTACGCTCCATCAGAAGCTGAAATATATGGTTGAGGGGGGTATTGTGACGGTGTGTGGCGAAGAGGATATCTTAGTCAGTCATTTGTCTTCCTTCAAGTATGTGGAGGTAGATGGAGAGATCCATGAAACACTGTGCCAGGCGTTCGAAGGGGTGAAGGTTAAAGAAGAAGCTCCGGTGAAGAGTGAAGGGCAAGAGGTGGTCGTCTCCTCGTATAAAGAAGCCAAGGCGTTGGTACAAGCAGGAAAGACTCAGAAGTGGGGGCAGGTCCTGGACATCCCAGTGAAGCAAGATAGGTATGGCTTGGGGTACCGCCCATCTCTCTCGCAGAGTGCGCCTAAGTACAAGGGACCTGTCGTGTTCACGCCCGGAGGAGTTAGCTTCGAAAGGATTAATGCCGTGTCTGATACGGAGGAAGTGGATAGCGATTGCGACATGGACGCATGGATTCAACCCAGCACGCCGGGGCAAAGCCTATGCAACTGGTCCATCCAGGACGTCATCCAAGTCACCAAACAGTAATGCGTTGCTTTTTCAATCATTGTATGATCACATGCATTGCCCGGGGCATCGTTGATCTTGTCTTAGGGCCTAACTGTTTACCTGTATGTTTGCATGATCAATAAATGACGGCGTTTTTTACATTCAAATGTTGTGATCCTTTTCTTTCTGTTTTTTATTTTTTCAATAAAATGGCAGCGTGGTTATGCATTCTGTTTGTATATCATTTTGAAGCACTTAACCGTTTCCCTTGCAGGATTCATGAATCTTCAGATGACATTGACCAAAAACTTCCTATGACTCGTTTAGACTTCGAGCATCCGATCTTCCAAGCTGAGGAGGAGATTGTTGAGGATAGTGACTTACCAGAAGAGCTGAGTCGGTTGTTGAAGCAAGAGGAGAGAGTCATTCTGCCTCACCAGGAAGAGATTGATATTGTCAACTTGGGGTCTGAAGAATGCGTCAGGAATATCCGTATAGGGGCCGCATTGCAAGTGGACATCAAGCAAGAGCTTATTGAGATGCTGCGTGAATACAGTGATATATTTTCTTGGTCCTACGAGGACATGCCAGGTTTGGATACTGATATGGTTGTTCATCGTCTACCGTTGAGGGAAGATTGCCCGCCCGTGAAGCAGAAACTCCGAAGGACTCGTCCTGACATGGCCGTAAAGATAAAGGAAGAAGTGCAGAAGCAATGGGATGTTGGGTTCCTGGCTGTTACCACTTATCCCACTTGGGTCGCTAATATCGTGCCTGTGTCAAAGAAAGATGGCAAGGTTCGAATGTGTGTTGATTATAGGGATCTAAACAAAGCGAGCCCGAAAGATGATTTCCCGCTGCCACATATTGACGTGTTAGTTGACAACACAGCTCAGTTTTCGGTATTCTCTTTCATGGATGGATTTTCGGGGTACAACCAGATCAAAATGGCTCCGGAGGATATGGAAAAAACGACCTTTATCACCCCGTGGGGAACCTTCTGTTATAAGGTGATGCCCTTTGGTTTGAAAAATGCTGGGGCAACATACCAGCGGGCCATGACAACGCTTTTTCACGACATGATGCACAGAGAGATTGAGGTGTATGTCGATGACATGATTGCCAAGTCTCAAACAGAGGAAGAACATCTGGTTAATCTGCTGAAGTTGTTCAAGAGGCTGAGGAAGTTCAGGCTGAGGCTGAATCCTAACAAATGTACCTTCGGAGTGAGATCCGGGAAGCTACTGGGGTTCATTGTGAGCCAGAAAGGAATCGAGGTCGATCCTGCAAAAATAAAAGCAATACAAGAGATGCCAGCACCGAGAACAGAAAAAGAAGTCCGTGGATTCTTAGGGAGGTTGAGCTACATTGCTAGGTTCATCTCTCACCTAACGACCACGTGTGAACCATTATTCAAACTGTTAAAGAAAGATCAAGCGGTGGTCTGGAATGACAATTGCCAAAGGGCATTTGAAAAGATAAAAGAATACTTGCATGAACCTCCGGTGTTGATACCCCCAGTAGCGGGACGACCACTGATTATGTACCTGACGATTCTGGAGAACAGTATGGGTTGTGTTCTCGGTCAACATGACGAGACAGGAAGGAAAGAGCATGCAATTTACTACTTGAGTAAAAAGTTCACGGATTGTGAATCTCGATACTCTATGCTCGAAAAGACGTGTTGTGCATTGGCGTGGGCTGCCAAACGTCTAAGACAATATATGCTGAACCATACAACCATGTTGATATCGAAGATGGATCCGATCAAATATGTGTTTGAAAAGCAAGCGCTCTCTGGAAGGATTGCTAGATGGCAGATGGTATTGACAGAATACGATATCCAGTATGTTTCCCAGAAGGCCATTAAGGGAAGTGTTCTGTCCGAATATCTCGCCGAACAGCCAATTGAGGATTATCAGCCTATGAAGTTTGAGTTTCCTGATAAGGACATAATGTACTTGAAAGCTAAAGATTGTGATGAGCCGTTGCCTGGTGAAGGTCCTGAGCGGAGTTCCCAGTGGCAATTAATTTTTGATGGGGCTGTCAATTCGTACGGTAGCGGGATCGGGGCAATCATCACAACTCCCCACGGGTCGCACATCCCGTTCACAGCCAGATTGACTTTTCCAGTGATGAATAACGAAGCCGAGTACGAAGCTTGCATTATGGGGTTAGAAGAGGCGATTGATCTGAGGATCAAGAATTTGGACGTATATGGGGATTCAGCATTGGTTGTGAATCAGATTAAGGGAGAGTGGGAGACACGCCAACCTAATCTGATACCGTACATGAATTATGCGAGAAGGTTGCTACCTTTCTTTGATAAAGTAGAGTTTCATCATGTACCCCGGGCAGAGAATCAAATGGCAGACGCCCTTGCAACATTATCCTCGATGTATAAGGTCAACTACTGGAATGAGGCTCCCAGGATTGTCATATCTCGCCTTGATAGGCCGGCCTTTGTGTTTGCAATTGATGAAGCATCTGACGGTAAACCTTGGTACTTCGACATACAGAACTTCCTGAAGAATAAGGAATATCCGGCTGGGGCATCCAGTCGTGATCAGAAGACTCTAAGGAGATTAGCATGCAACTTCTATCTGAATCCCGACGGCGTTTTGTATAGAAGGAACCACGATTTGGTACTCCTCCGGTGTGTAGACGAGAAGGAAGCCAACTTACTCATGGAAGAAGTCCATGAAGGAACTTTTGGCACACATGCTGGTGGGCATGCTATGACCCGAAAGTTGTTGCGAGCAGGGTATTATTGGTTGACGATGGAAACTGACTGTTTCAAATTTGCCAAGCGGTGTCACAAGTGCCAGATTTATGCAGATAAGATCCATGTGCCACCCAGTCCATTGAATGTTATGGCTTCACCGTGGCCTTTCTCCATGTGGGGAATCGATATGATTGGCAAGATTGAGCCTACTGCTTCTAATGGGCATCGCTTCATTCTGGTTGCGATCGATTACTTCACTAAGTGGGTGGAAGCAGCATCTTACGCCAATGTGACGAAGCAGGTGGTGGCCAGATTTATCAAGAAGGATATAATTTGCAGATACGGTATTCCTGAACGGATCATTACTGATAGTAGTTCAAATTTGAACAACAAGATGATGAAAGATCTGTGTCGGGATTTCAAGATCGAGCATCATAATTCATCTCCCTACAGACCCAAGATGAATGGCGCTGTTGAAGCGGCCAACAAGAACATAAAGAAGATTGTTCAGAAGATGGTGGTAACGTATAAGGATTGGCATGAGATGTTGCCATTCGCTTTGCACGGTTATCGTACTACAGTGCGTACATCAACCGGGGAAACACCGTTCTCACTGGTATATGGCATGGAGGCAGTCCTGCCATTGGAGGTTGAGATACCATCTTTGAGGGTTTTGCTTGATGTTCAGCTTGATGAGGCAGAATGGGCGAGAAGTAGATTGAATCAGCTGAGCTTGATAGATGAGAAGAGACTGGCGTCCATTGCACATGGTAGGCTGTATCAGAGCCGGATGAAGAAAGCGTTCGACAAGAAGATTCGACCTCGAAGCTTTCAGACGGGTGATCTTGTGCTGAAGAAGATTCTCCCACCGCAATCGGATCACAGGGGAAAATGGACTCCCAACTACGAAGGTCCATACGTTGTGAGAAAGGTCTTCTCCGGAGGAGCCTTATTGTTATCCACCATGGACGGTGAAGACTTTTCATCCCCTGTAAACTCGGACGCAGTTAAAAAATACTTTGCTTAAAATTGACCCGCTGGACAGTAAAAAGAGAGTCCAGGCAAAAATGGGGCATCCTGGCGAACCAAAAAACAGAATAAAAAGGTTCGGGCAAAAGTTAGGGATAAAATGGAAAAATGTACACCCGCGAAGTCGAAAACCTACACTGGGCGGCTTCGGCAAAAAAGGGTATCCCGGTGAATCGAAAACCCGCAAAGGGCGATTCACGCAAAAGTTAGGGATTTGAGAAGCAAATGACTGCGGTCCAAGTTTGATTGTTAGTGGTTTGGAAGCATCTGGGGGTCAATTATCCAAAGCAATCTCTTCCGAAGACAAAGATTGGGAAAGCGTCAGAGTCCGACGAGTCATAGGAGGATCGGTTCATGGTGTTCGTCTGTAACACGTTGCCGACATGTGTACAAATTTTATTCTGTATATTTGTATACTTCTGCATTTTGTTTATGTGTGACTACCTCTTTTCAGGAGTTGCATCTGATGTACAAATCTTGCCTATTCTCAGGCCGTTATCAATAAAGTGTTTTATTCAGTGTAGTGTGTGACTTTGGTTTTAATTTTTTTACAGTTTTGTTTGTAAAAAACGCCGATGTTTTTGATAAACTTACATGCGTGTAAACAGGCGGGCCTCGGCCGATGATTGTTAAAACCGGAAATTACCTGAATGGTTGTCGTGGGTGATTACCAAGATGTTTCTTTGCATAGATTGCCTTGTGTTTGCTTGTTGACTTTTGCAGGTATTCAAAAGCTCGCAAAGTTCCCCGCCAGAGTCCACGGCAGGCTGGTACCCTCTCCAAAGGATGAATGTTGTGTCTTTCCCCGGTGAAGTCGCCCCAGGAAAAATTGAATGTTGTCTCCCCAGGAGAGCGGAGATTGCGTCAAAGGAAAAGATCAATGTATCTTCAGTGGTTCAGAATTATCTTATCAAGCGGAGCAGAGCCTTCTCCAGCGAAGGTCGAGATGGATATGATTAATTTCCCCAAAGAGTTTCCTGTGTAGTGCGAACCAGAGCACACCGGCCAATCCCCAGCTCAGTGATAGCAGGATGAAGTATCCCCACAGGGCGTAATCAGAGTGTTGATGCCTTTGAAAGCAGTTCCCAGGATTGCTTTTCCCTTTCCTCAACAGGTTGATCCTTCCTCGTCAGGATGGTCATTTTTCAGCAGAATTTGAAGTTTCGAGTTTGTGAGTTATCTTCCCAGCAGGATGGTTATCCCTAGCGGAGTTAGTTCATCTTTCTAACATTTATTTTGTTGGAAGCGTATCGGTAGTATTCCGGTCATCCCCAGCGGATCCAGTTTGTCTTCAGCATTTATTTTGCTGAAGTAACTCTTTGCACAAGCATGCATCATGAGCATTTGCATTTTACACGAGTACGTAGCATTTCCATGCTGTGTGGAAGCATTACGTCATTATCAAACGCGCATTTTTGAAACATAAGCTAGGTTGGTTACCTCTTCCGTTTCAGACATGTTGTTCCCTGCCGATAAGAGAAATCGTGGTTTCAGGAAGATGTGGATTTTGTGGTCAAGGTACGCAGTGATCGTATTTTGTCTCATTTACGGGGTTCATGTCGTAAGGCACGCAGTGATCGTGTTGATTTTGAGATGTTGATTTGTGGCCCAAGTACGCAGCGATCGTATTTGTACCATCTATGGGGTTCATGTTGTGGGACACGCAGTGATCGTGTTGATCTTGGTATGTGTATCTGTGGTCGAATGGCGCAGTGATCGTATTCGTCCCGATCTAAGAAGATTGTTTTGTAAGGCACACAGTGATCGTGTTGGTATCATCTCGGGGTTTTATTGGGCAGGACGCGCAGTGATCGTGTTCACTCTATTGGTGGTGTAGGACACGCAGCGATCGTGTTTTCCATATCATGTGATGTTTGTTGGTCGATATGCGCAGTGATCGTATTCGTCTATTATACAGTGGTTATAAATTGACACGCAGTGATCGTGTTCATCCAGTTTTGTTGGTCGGTATACGCAGTGAGCGTATTCGTCCGTTATACGGGTTGGTTATAGGGTGAGGCACGCAGTGAACGTGTTCATCTGGTTGTTTGTGGCCGAAGTACGCAGTGATCGTATTCGTCCCATGTTTGAAGTTGTGTCACAGCACGTAGTGATCGTGTTTCCTCCATTCAAGAAGGTCGTGACATGAAACACGCAGTGATCGCGTTCACCCTACGTATGGTTAGAATATGCAGTGATCGTATTCGTCCAGTTATGTGGGTTAGTTGAGACACACAGCACGCAGTGATCGTGTTTTCTCCGGTCAAGAGGATCGTGGCTCACAACGCGCAGTGATCGTGTTCAAACACGCAGTGATCGTGTTCAAGATACGCAGTGATCGTATTCGTATGGCACGCAGGGATCGTGTTGATAGTACCATGGGAACTTGTGATGCGGAGCACGCGGTGATCGTGGCTATCGTATCAGTTGGTTTTGTTGGTCGGCATACGCAGTGATCGTATTCGTCCTATTACATGGGTTGGCTTTGTGACACACGCAGTGATCGTGTTGACATCATTTTGGGGGTTTGTTGGTCGAGATGCGCAGTGAACGTGTTCGCCTCTTCTATATGGATTTATTCCGTCTGGCACGCAGTGATCGTGTTTACCTCATCCGGTTGGATTTATGGTCGATGTGATTTTGGTTGTAACGCAACACGCAGTGATCGTGTTTGTCCCATTATGTGGTTTTGTTTGTGACTTCGAAACACGCAGTGATCGTGTTCGTCGTGTTTGTCCCGTTAGTTGATGTTGTTTGTGATACACGCAGCGGTCGTGTTCGTCTCATTTTTATGGATTTGTGGTGTAAGACATGCAGTGACCGTGTTCGCTATGCCACATGTTCCCCTAATAGAGTTGCTTGGTCAAGCACTTCTCTTTCTCCCCAGCCGAGTCCTTATCAGGGTACGGTGGAAATGGCATGATGCAGATTTTGGGTGGTTACCCATAGTTACCCCAGTAGAGACGTAATCCCCAGCGGGGTGGTCTCCAACGAGATACTTGGTTAAGTTCCTCGTAGTCCCCGACAGGTTATTCTTTGACAAGTCGCTTGGTTAAGTTACTTGTATTCCCCAGCTGAGTCTTTCTCAGGATGCTGTGGTACCGGCATTAGAAGGTGGTAATGCAGATTTTGGGGTGGTTACCCGTAGTTCCCCTAGCAGAGTTATGTGCTCCAGCAGGGTGTTACTTCAATGAGTTAATTGTTTAAGTCCTCCATAGTCCCCAGCAGGGTATTCGCCACAGGAGTTGTTTGGTTAAATTCCTCGTATTTTTCAATAAGGTTATTCTCGTCAGGGTGCTTGGTTAAGTTCCCAATTTCCCCAGCAGGTGTTTGACGGCAGTCGTCAGAATTGTCCTCTCAGAGTTGCTTGGTTAAGTTTCTCGTGTCCCTGCAAGATGCTCGTTCAGATATGGATGGAAGGTTGGTAAGTGAAATCAGCATTGTCTCGTTTGGTTAAGCGTTTGCTCGTTTCTTCAGGATACGAAAGGTTGATCAGTGAAGTCAACATGACAAGTGAAGTCAATATTCTCCCGCTGGTTAGCGTGGGCTTGGTTGATGAGTGAGATCAACAGAGGTTGATAAGTGATATCAACAATTTCTCGTTGTGTGGTGTATGCTCATTTCTTCAGAATAGAGTGGTCTGCGGACAATATCAGATTATTTTACAAAAACAGATTGACAGAGGAGTGGTTAGTTGTTGCCGTGACAACAGAAGTCATTTCCCTGAAGGGTTTTCCCCAAGCAGTAGTCGTATGAAATTTTATTTTGCGGTTGGCAAATTTCCGGGTTCTTTCGTATTCAACCGTCTCGTACCTCGAATGTCTGAAGGTTGCGCGCTCTTCATCCAGCCGGGTCCAAGCCGCTTGAATAGGGGCAGCTGTTGCACCCCAAAATTTGCCCAACCTTTTCTAGCCTAGGTTTATGTTTCAATTGCATAGTCATTTGCATTGTCATCATGTACATAGTGTATTCATCTGCATTGCATAGCATAAGAAAGTTATCTTAATCAGGGGATCAAGTGCTATTCTTATCTCAAGAGGCATATTCAAGGGTTTCATTCATATTCAAGACTACTCAGGTCATCAGGGAAGAATTTGAGCTTTGAAGAGTTGACAGGTTGATCAGTGAGTTCTCCCCTATCTTGAGGTTATTTGGGGATCATTAGAGGAAGTGTGAGCCATGAGCCAAGAGCATGAGGTGTGTATGGATGTTATGAAGAGCCTAGATGATCATTTTGAGGAGTAACCAAGTCATTGGAATGATTGCAAGAGCCTCAGTTGAAGTCAGTCAACTAGGGTTTTATCTGGGTCAACACTAGGTCAATCCTAGGTCAAAGACTTGTTTTGAAAGGTATCAAGGATCATTTGAAGAATGTGGGATTCATTATTTGCTATATGGATATGGATATGGTGTTGTGCCAAAGAAAAATCAGAAGGAGTCAAGGAGAAATGGAGTTACCAAATTAGGGTTTCAGTGTAAAATCCCCTGATTTAGGTCAAACTTCAAAGCAGTGTAATTCAAGATGCAAGCTTCATATGAATTTCTGGTCCACATGAAAATTATAGATTATCTTAATAGCTTTAATTTGAGTGGTGGAAGTCAACAAGATGATTTATAGAACTCAAGTTATAGCTCTTACAAGTTACAGGTCATCTGAGGGCACTGAAATTTGTCTGTGAAAGTTGTCTGTCTTCCAAGCAACTTTTGACCTTCAAGGATATTTCAAATGGATTTCTGGCCAACATGAGAGTTTTTCCTTATTGTCTTAGATTTATAGAAAGGTATGGTATGCCTTCATATGATTTGTGTAACTCTACTTATGTCCTTGGCAAGCAAAGGGTATTTTGGTCATTTGAGAATTACAGGTCATTCTTAGCCTATGCCTAAAACTCATACAAGGAAGCTTCAAATGAAAAACTTCACAACATCAAAGTTGCTCAAAATGTCATTTTAAGTCTAGAAAAGAGGTCATGGAAGTTTGGAAATGCATAGAACTCAAGTTGATAAAAGTTGGTAAAAATGACTTAAAAATGGCATATAACTTGAAAAAGTTCAAATGGAAAATTGGTTTGGGCAACCTATAAATCCAAAATGGGTCATGTAATATACCAAATTGATTATAAACAACATTTTAGAGACTTTGGTTCAACCACAATTTTGAGATGAGGGTTTAAAAATGGAGTTGCTTTGTAAATCCATGACTTGCATAATAAGGTACAAATGCCAAACTTAATGAAATGCAAAGAATAAGCTTTCTATGCATCTAGACCTTTCCAATAACTCATGTAAGGAGATTTTCAAGCATAATTAAAGGGATGTACCAAGTCTAGGCATGAGATATCATAAGAGATGAGATAAAGGATCATATCATGATATGAGATATTCTAGAATCATCCTAGAGGGATCCAGAAACTTCTAGGCATTTCCATCATCATCTATATAATGAATTGGGATCATTGGTGGAAATGGTTGGTGAAAAGAGAGATAGAAAAGTGAGAATTTCATTGTTGCTTCAATTGTAAGAAAGAGTGAAACTCCATATTCAGCATCAATTCAATTGATTCTTCTTCTTCATTCATGATCCATTGATCTTGTTGAGTGCATAGAAGCTGCTTCAGAGGCTTATCCATGGAGGATTGAAGAGTTAGGGTTGAAATTGCAAGAATCCATATCAGATTCGAATCTCATACTACAAGCTGCTTCACACGATCTCTCTGCATACAGAAAGTTTAATACATACTAAGGACCATTCTTGAAGATTTGCCAAGCTTGAAGTGCAAGAATCCATAACTGTTTTCACCAAATTTCAAGGTATACAATCCAATTCGTGCACCCTTAATTATGCCATATTAGTGTTTATTTTTAGGTTAGAAGTGTTAGGTTAGGGTAGAGGATCATATATGAAAACTGTTAGAGCCATTAGTGATGATTTGAGCTAGGGCAGTCAAACTTTCATGATCAAGAACTCATAGGTTAGGGCATATTAACCTTAGTGTAATAGCATAGAATAATGAGTGCAACACATAGAGTACATTAGTGTAAGAGTTATCAAGAATCTTCAAAGTGCATGACAGGGATATTTCTTTGTGCCCAAGATTTCCAGCCATCGAGTTTTGCATAGGAGTGAGTTTTAAGAGGAACTAATACCATGGCTGTGTAGAGGGGAAGAAGTAGATTAATTTTGGCTTTGGAAGTTTTTGTTTTCATGGTGAATTGAGAGAGAACGAGGAGATGGAAAGAGCGTGCATGGGACTGGTTTTCTGAAAACCCTAGAAGCTAATTGGAGAAGATGATGGATGATCGTTGGATGGCATGTTAGACTTTGACTCTGAGAACGATCCAAGGGCTCACATTCAATTAGAATTTGGAGGGAATGCTTCTGAGCATCAAAACTCAGCGTTTCATTTAAACGCATCAATGGGCCTGAATTCAAATGCTAACCCCACCCCCCTTAGCAAAGCCCAACCAAATTGAACTGTGAAATGTTACTAAATGCACCGCGCGTCCATTTCTTTTTCTTTTGTTTTTTCTGGTTTAATTTCTAATTGCAATGGGCCTAATACTTCTACTAATGCCACCCCCAGTTTCCAGCCCAGCTAGGTAAATGAACTGAGCGCATATACTAAATGCACCCCCTCTCTTATTTTCTTTTATTTTGTTATTTCTAATTCTTTTATATTTTCTTCATTTTGTAAAATCCATATAAAATTGAAAAAAGCTTATTTTTAATTGCTTCTTTTTGTGCAGGTTTCATAATTCTGTTAAGAAAAATAATAAATAATAAAATTAGCATTTTATTTTGTTTTAGTATTTTTTGTGTATTTTTCTTGTAAATAGCTTTTTAATGAGTTTAGGTTAATACATAATTTTGTTGATTTTAGTTCAATTAGCTCCCCTTAGATTTAGGGTCCATTCTTTTTAGGGTGATTAACTTAGGACTTTAGCTTCCTCATAGGATTTAATTCATAATTTTAGGATTAATTTTTAGATGATTTGATTAGGTGAGATTAGAGTGGTTAAAATTAGGGTTTTAAGTGAACATAGGTGAGATAGATCATTTCTTTTAGGGATTTTAATTTGATTTTGGGGTATGGGACTATAGGGGTTATGGGTAGGTAATAGATCCATTAGAAAATATTAGGCTTCCCCTATTACTATTAGTATATTGCTTGTATTTGATTGACTGTGTGGTGTGCCCTCTTTAGGGTTATTATTTGACTGTGTGGGGTATTGGGTTTGTTTGGGGCTTGGGGTTTGAGCTGAAGACTGTGTTGATGAAGCCCATTTGAAGATTAGAGAATGAAGACCAACTTCCAGAGTTGATGAGGAGTATCTCTTGCTGGCAGCTGTTGAAGGTTATAGGATCTAGGAGTTAGGCAGAGCTCTAGAGTAGAAAACTTGATTCACAAATATGGAAGGTCTTGATTGCCTCCATCCCTCTCTATGATGCAGAGTCTCTCTAAGACACTCACCCCCTTCCTTTGGAAGGCTTGGTGATAGTGTCTAAGAGATAGAACTCTTGAGAGAAATATTCTATGTGTTGTTGGCAGTCTGTTTGCCACCTTTGGTGGTCAACTAATTGCTTAACACCCAGTTCATTCTTGTGATTGGTTCCTCAGCTTGGAGAGTGGGACTTGAAGAAAATCCATTGAGGGATTGAAGATAAGAGACTGATGCTTGCTTGAAGCTTGTAGATAGTTGATGCTGATGAAGATTGCTTTGCTGTTTAGTGTTTGCTGTTGATAATTCTTGATGTATTGATTGAATTTCCCTGACTGTATTGTTTGTTGTTTAACCTGTTAGGTTGAAAGTGAATCTGTTCACTTTTGCCTATTGTTTTCTAGGTTCGAGGTTGAGTGGGACTCCCTTGCCTCGCTTGTATTGTTGCATCCATGCATTTTACTGCTTTATTGTATATATCTGTTGTTTCTGTTTTCGTTTATCCCTTAGGATCTCTATTTCTCCCTGCGCAAGAGAGGAGCATGATAGACATTAGGAGTTAACCCATGCATGATAACATTAGGGTAGATTTTTATCCCCTTTTTCAACCCTAGGATTTATAGAGTGTCATCTCTTCTTTCTTCAAAACAACAGAAAAACATTAATAAAGGTTATAACAGAAATTAATTCATTTCTTCCGTCAAAAGATTTGAACAAACACCAACCTTTTTGCAATAAGAAAACCCTTGTTTAAGGTGAGATTTTTCATAAAAGACACTTGAACAGCTTGTGTCATACGTGGCCTGAACTACGTTTGCTCTGATCTTTCATGCTGTATGAAAGTACATAGGCATAGGATGCGATATTCTAGCGAGCAACCTTCCCCTCCTTTCCCGTAGGTAGGCGAACTACGTTGACTCTGATTTCTCGTTCCAGACGGGAATACGTAGGCATAAAGTGCGATACTTTGCCGAGTCATTTTCTTTTCTTTTAACCCCTGACCTGTAGAATAGATAGAATAACAATCCATACCCGAAAACAAGCGTGGATCCCGTCGAGTACGACGGACGTGAGGGGTGCTAATACCTTCCCCTTGCGTAACCGACTCCCGAATCCAGGATTTGGTTGCGATGACCATTCCTTTCCCCGTTTTGCGGTAGGTTTACCTCGAGCGTTTCCTTTCCCTCCTTTGGGATAAATAACGCACGGTGGCGACTCTTCTGTTCAGCCGGCGCCGATTTTCGCAGTAGCGACACCTACAGAAGACTCTGAGCGCTGCCTACAAAAGAATCTGAAGCAAAAGCTACAGAAGCATATGAAGCGTAAACTGAAGACTTTGTATGAAGAGTTTTAGGCATTATTTTTCAGAAGACTCTGATAGTACTGTTCGCTGCAAGTACTGAGGATCTTATCTCCAAACTCTGCTCTGTTTATTACTCACGCTGAAGCACACTTGCTGCAACACTCTGATACAACAAAATCTGATGACATAAAGACTCTGATCACTGAAGGCTCTGATGTTGATTGCTGTGAAATAGAAACTTGTTGAAGAAGTTTATTCAAAGTTATATACGTTGGTATATTCCAAACGTCTCTTTCCTCTTCTATGCTAGACACAAGAACTCAGGCAAAAAGGATTTCTCTAAACGCTCTACTTCTAGGAAAGGTCAAGTCATGTGAAGACAAAAGGCTACAGCTACTTTGCAGTACACGGTCTTCAAGCTTGCAACATCTTGGACTTCTTGGTCTATAAAAAAGCAATCCTTCAACAACTTTCTTTAGTTGATGAACATTGACGTATTTTGACAAATTCATTGAAAACTCTCTCAAAGCTCTCATACAAATTATATTTCTTTGTTGAATAGTTTCATACGTTCTTAATCTTAAGTGTATAAATCACATTTGTGATATAGCTTTCTTAGAAGCAATTTTAACACTTGTTTAGTTTACATTTGATTGTAAAGGTTCCTTAAGAAGACCAAGTTGTGGTCAGTAGTTCTTGAGAAGACTAAGACAGTTGTTCTTAATGGTTGATATTGTAATCAATTTGATTATAGTGGATTAAGTCCTTGTGGAGAAAGGCAAATCACTCTTGATAGGGTGGACTAGATTAGTTGAGTTCAACGAACCAGGATAAAAATCATTGTGTTTTTATTGCCATAATATTTTTGAAAACCCTTATTTAACCCCCCATTCTAAGTATTTTCTCACCTTCAGTTGGCATCAGAGCTCCGGTTCTGTGTGTGTTATCACTTCACCGTGAATAAAAAAGATCCATTTGAGAAAACTCTTGATATATTTCTTTGGTTGATATTATGGCTGAAGCTTCAACATCCAACAACAACAGATATGAAGAAAGGGATAGAATCAGCACAAAACCCCCTATGTTTGATAGGGAGAAGTTTGACTATTGGAAGGACATAATAGAGAGTTTCTTCCTTGGATATAATGCTGATCTTTGGGACTTAGTCATTGATGGTTACGTTCATCCCACTGATGGGGATGGCAAGAAAATTGATAGAAAATCTATGACTGAAGTCAGAAGAAGGAGTTCAGAAATCATCGCAAAGCAAGAACAATCTTATTAAATGCTATATCTCATACTGAGTATGAGAAGATTACCAACAGAGAAACATCATTTGATTTGTTTGAGTCTTTGAAGATGACTCATGAAGGGAACTCAAAAGTTAAAGAGACCAAGGTTCTAGCGCTGATCCAGAAATATGAAGCCTTTAAAATGGAAGAATCTGAATCTATAGAAGCTATGTTCTCTAGATTCCAGATCCTCACAGCTAGATTAAAAGTAATGGACAAAGGCTACTCCACTACTGATCATGTTAAGAGATTCATCAGAAGCTTGCCCATCTGATGGAGACCAATGGTCACTGCTTTGAAGCTAGCTAAGGATCTGAACAAGATCACATTGGAGGAACTGATCAACTCTCTGAGGAGCCATGAGATTAAACTTGAAGAAGACGAGCCTCAAAAGAAAGGTAAGTCAGTTGCTTTAAAGTCTAACAAATCTGTTAAAGCGTTGCAGGTGTTAGAAGAAAGTTCTGAAGAGTCTTCTTCTTCTGAAGAAGATGAACTGTCCCTGCTGTCCAGAAGGATCAACAAACTCTGGAAGCATAATCAGAGGAAGTTCAAGAACTTCAAGAAGCCAGATCAATGCAAAGAGTCTTCTGGACACAGAAGATCTGGAAATAAGGAGGTTGTCTGCTATGAATGCAAAGAACCTGGGCACTACAAGAATGAATGCCCAAAGCTTCAGAAGGAGAAGCCAAGAAGGAAGCCTGAGCATAAAAAGAAAGTTCTGATGGCTACATGGGATGATTCAGATGCATCTGAATCTTCATTAGAGTCAGAAGAAGAATGTGCCAACATGGCACTGATGGCTGGTGTGGAAGATCAGGATGAAGGAACATCTGGATCTAAATCTGATTCTGAATCTGACTCAGAAGAGGTACTTTCTAATCTCTCTAGGGAAGAACTTATTGAGGTTTTATCAGAAGTTCTGAAAAACTATAACTAGATTAAACTCAAGTGCAAGAAGCTTAAATGCAATCTTGAATCTGAGAATAGTCTGTTAAAGTCAGAAGTTGCTGAGCTCAAAGAAAACAATTTGAAAATGAAAAACAATTTTGAAAAAGCTCAACAAGACTCTGAATCTGAAACTAAGTCAAAGTGTAAAAATATTTTAGAAGAATATGACTATAGTTTTCAGAAGTTTCTGGCTAAAAGCATAGATAGAAGCAAGATGGCTTCAATGATCTATGGAGTTAGCAGAAACAATAGGAAAGGAATTGGATATGAATCTTCCTCTGGAAACGATTTAAATCCAATACCTATTGATAAACTTATCATTAAGAAGACTCCCTTATATTCTCATTTTAAGTTTGATCATCTGAATGATATTAAACACACACGTTCTAATCAGAACGTTTCTGTGTTTAAACCGAAAGTTAGTCAGAACAAACCTGTTGTAAAAAGACAGAAGTTCAGACAAAATTTTAAGGCAACTAACCCAAAAGGACCCAAAAAGATTTGGGTACCTAAGGATAAGATAATACCTGTTGCAGATGTATTTAGAAGCAAAGTCAAGACGCCAATCATGGTACCTGGACTCTGGCTGCTCATGTCACATGACAGGAGAAAGGTTTATGTTCCAAAGCCTGGAGCTTAAATTTGGAGGAGACGTCAAGTTTGGAGGGAATCAGAAGGGCAAGATAATTGGCTCTGGTACTATTGGCAATGGTAACCTTCCCTCTATATCTAATGTTTTACTTGTAGAAGGATTAAAACATAATATATTGTCCTTAAGTCAATTAAGTGACAATGGTTATGACATAATCTTTAATAAAAAATGTTGCAAGGCTGTTAGTCAGAAGGATGGCTCAATCCTATTTAATGGAAAGAGGAAGAACAACATTTATAAAATCAATCTTTCAGAACTTAAGGTTCAAAATGTAAAATGCCTTATGTCTGTTAATGATGAGCAATGAGTCTGGCACAGAAGATTGGGGCATATTAATATGAGACGTATATCTTAGATTAATAAACTCAATCTGGTCAGAGGACTTCCTAAGTTGAAGTTCAACTCAGATGCTTTTTGTGAAGCATGTCAAAAAGGAAAATTTTCAAAATCTTCTTTTAAAACTAAAAATGTTGTTTCAACCTCAATACCATTAGAGTTGCTTCACATTGATCTGTTTGGACCAGTGAAAACTGCATCCATCAGAGGCAAGAAGTATGAATTAGTCACTGTTGATGACTACAACAGATGGACATGGGTGAAATTCCTAAAACACAAGGATGAGTCACATTCTATGTTCTTTGACTTCTGCAAACAAGTCCAAAATGAAAAAGATTTTAAAATTGTTAAAGTCAGAAGTGATCATGGTGGCGAATTTGAAAATAAATATTTTGAAAAATATTTTAATGAAAATGACATTGCTCATTATTTCTCCTGCCCTAGAACTCCACAACAGAATGGAGTTGTAGAGAGGAAAAATAGATCTTTGCAAGAAATGGCCAGAACATGATCAACGAGACTAATTTGGCAAAGCACTTTTGGGTAGAAGCAATAAACACAGCTTGTTATATTCAGAACAGAGTGTCTGTAAGACCTCTTCTGGAGAAGACTCCCTATGAATTGTGGAGGAATAGAAAGCCCAACATTTCTTATTTTCATACTTTTGGATGTATATGTTATATGTTGAATACTAAAGAGAATCTGAACAAGTTTGATTCTAAAGCACAAAAGTGTTTCATGCTTGGGTATTCTGAACGCTCTAAAGGCTACAGAGTATACAATACTGAAACACAGATTGTGGAGGAATCAATACATGTTAGATTTGATGATAAGCTTGGCATTCAAAAGCCAAAGCACTTTGAAAGTTCTGCAGATAGAGAAGTAATTCTCACAGATTCTGAAGGCTCAGAGGAAGAAAAGGTTCAAGTGAAAGAATCAGAAGCAACGCCAGATGCAACTCCTTTGGATACTCAAATGAACAACTTGAATATTTCTGAAGAACTTAATGTTAGAGGATCATCTTCTAGAATCAAGGCCTCTCACCCAGAGGATGTAATCATTGGAAAGAAGGATGACCCTATAAGAACAAGATCCTACCTCAGATCATCTGAAGCGTCATTATTTGGTTTGGTGTCAGTTATTGAACCAACTTCTATGGTTGAAGCTCTGCAAGACAATGACTGGATAATTCCATGCAAGAAGAGCTCAATCAATTCACAAGAAATGACATTTGGGATTTGGTTCCAAGACCAAAAGGATTCAACATTATTGGAACTAAATGGGTCTTCAGAAACAAGTTGAATGAAAAAGGAGAAGTTGAAAGAAACAAAGCAAGGCTTGTTGCTCAAGGTTATATCCAGCAAGAAGGAATTGATTACACAGAGACTTATGCTCCTGTGGCCAGGTTAGAGTCTATTCATTTACTCATTTCGTTTGCTGCACAAAATAACATCACTCTATATCAGATGGATGTTAAGAGTGCCTTGTTAAATGGGATTATAGAAGAGGAAGTTTATGTTCATCAACCTCCTGGTTTTGAAAGTGATAAATTTCCAGAACATTTTTTTAAACTTAAGAAATCTCTTTATGGTTTAAAATAAGCTCCCAGAGCTTGGTATGATTTACGTAATTTTCTTCTGGAGAAAAATTTTATCAGAGGCAAAGTGGACACAACTCTCTTTTGTAAAACATTTAAGAAAGATCTGTTAATTTGTAAAATATATGTGGATGATATTATACTTGGATCTACCAATATTACGCTTGGAAATAAGTTTGCTCAATGTATGCAGGCTGAATTTGAGATGAGCATGATGGGAGAATTGAGATTCTTTCTGGGAATTCAAGTCAACCAGACTCCAGATTGCACTTACATGCATCAGACTAAATATGTAAAACAGCTTCTGAAGAAATTCAACATGACTGATAGTAAGTTAGCAAAGACTCCAATGCATCCAACAAGCACTCTTGGTAAGGAAGACGTAAGTAAGAAAGTAGATCAGAAACTCTACAGAGGTATGATTGGATCTCTTTTATACTTAACTGCTTCTAGACCTGACATTTTATTCAGTGTATGCTTGTGTGCTAGATTCCAATCAGATCCTAGAGAATCACACTTAACAGCTGTTAAGAGGATTCTAAGGTATCTGAAAGGTACTACTAATATGGGTTTGTGTTACAGAAAATCTAATGAATTTAAACTAGTTGGATTCTGTGATGCTGATTACGCTGGAGACAGAGTTGAAAGAAAAGGTACTTCTGGAAGTTGCCAATTTCTGGGAAGAAATTTAATCTCCTGGTACAGCAAGAAACAACCTACAATTGCTCTATCAACTACAGAAGTAGAATATATTGTTGCTGCTGGATGTAGCACACAGATGCTCTGGATGAAAAGTCAGCTAGAAGACTATCAGATCTTTGAGAGTAATATTTCTATATTCTGTGATAATACTTCTGCTATATGCTTATCTAAAAATCCAATTTTACACTCTAAAGCTAAACATATAGAAATTAAACATCACTTCATTAGAGACTATGTTCAGAAGGGTATTATAAACTTAGACTTTGTTGATACAGATCATCAATGGGCTGATATTTTCACAAAACCCCTTGCTGAAGATAGGTTTAAGTTTATTTTGAAAAATATTGGTATGGAATTCTGTCTAGAATAATATTTATCAGAAGCAACTGTCTCAGATGCAAAATGTTTAAACTCTGAAGTATTTCATCTGTCATTTTTATAATTTCTTGAATTATTATTTCTGTGTGTATCTGAACTAACAAGTCTCAGAGGATCTGAACATTGGCTAACGTTTCATTTCTCAAAGAGTTTTCAGAAGCACATGCAAGCAAACACGTGTAACTCAGAATCTGAAAAGATGGAGTGGACAATACTAAAGAGACGTTTGAGGTACTATTTGAATATTTGGTTTCTCGTTTTCCCCCCAAATTGTCAGAATCATTAATTGTTTGAAATGATTATATTCTTTTCATTAAATGCTAAGTGCAAGCGTGCTGATCGTGTGACTTTTGTGTGCCCTAATTTCTTCTATAAATGCCACAACTTTACACACGAACACCTTGTATGCATTTCTTCTTGATTCATTGCTTCCATCTCTCTCTCAAACCCAAACATCTCAGAAACTCTAAATCTTCAAGAACTTCCATGGCTACTTCATCTTCAACGTCTGCTCAGTTCCATACTTCAATGGTTGCTGTTTCTTCCTCAAACATGGGTGTTGTTGCGTTTAAGGAACCTATCAGAACATTACTCACACCTGTTGACAAGTTGGAAGTTTTGTGTGAATCCATTGTTAACTTTGAATCGTTTGCTAAAAATGGGTATGATCTTCGTCCCATTGTTGATGCACAGTGTTGGACCAAGTTTTTTGACAGGCTAATGGGACCAGTTTACCCTCGTCTGGTAAAGGAATTTTGGATACATGCTTCTTGTTGCCCTAAATTCATAGTTTCTTTTGTTCTGGGTAAAGAAATTATTATTACTGAAGATTTGATAAGGAAACTCATAGGATATGAGGAAACTGATGGAGTCACTAATCTACCATTTGGGCGTGTGGATATGACTGATGTGTATAGAGAAGTTTGCTCATCTGGAGTAGCTTCTAACAAGGTTAAGGATCTGAAGCCAGTTTACAGGATCTGGGCTAAGATTTTCATGAGCTGCATTCATCACAGAAAATATTCAAATTCTCCATATTATGTTAACATTGATCAGCTATACTTCATGTATTGTCTGAGTCAGAGCACCAAGGTGGATCTGCCATATCTTCTGTTTAATCATCTGTGGACACATGTTAAACAGTCAAGGGAAAAGGTCAGAACCAAACATCAGAAGCTGAGGAACTGGATTCCAATGGGGAGGCTTATCTCAGACATTCTGACTGAGAATGGTCTTGTTGGTCATCTGGTAGAAGCTGGAATGAAGGAAGAATTAGCTTCTGCAGTTGGAAAACCTCTGAACGGGAAGAGTCTTCAGAGGATGAAAGTTGTAGAAGAAGTTACTTTTGCTCCAAAGAAATTCAACACTGAAGAAGTCACTCAAAGAATAATTCCAATTGAAAATTTTCCTATGTTCTTTGCTAATGAACCAAGGGGGGTTATTTTGGAGTACATTACAGAGTGTCTGAATGAGGGAATTCCTCTACCAGTAAATCTGGTTCAGAAGGCAGGTGAACCTGCTCCAGATCTTTATGAGGCCAGAAACAAGAAGAAGAGAAAGGTTACTGCAAAAGAACCTTCTAAACCCAAGAGGAAGGCTACTGGTGAAGTAGCTGCTGTCAAACCAAAAAGGGTCAAGAAGCAAGAGGTCAATCCTCCAGAGGCAAGTCTAGACGAGATTCTGGAAACTGTCAAAGAGGTATTAACATCTGATCAAACTCTCCATGAACCTATACCATCACCTTCACCTTCTCCTCCTCGTGTTTCTAAACCTAAGAAACCTTCTGTTACAACATCTTCTGTACCCCAACCTCTAGCAACTCCATCTAAAAAGTATACATCTGAACCAACACATTCTAAACCATCTGATATTCCCCCATCTGACAAAGAAACACCTATACCACAATCATCTGAAATTCCCCCACCAGAACCACAAACTTCTAATCCATCAGAACCAACACCAGCAGAACCAAACCAACCAGAACCAACTCCACAAGAACCAGAACAACAACAAACACAACCAGAATCTATCCAACCATATGAACCTTTAATACCTGATTATGTAGTCCTAGATATTCAACCCTTAACCACTTTGGTTGAACTCTCTTCTACCTCATACCATTCATCTGAATCATCTGATTCATCTGAATCTGACCTACCACCAGAAGTTTATTCACCACCCTCTCTCCGCGGCTATGAACCCAGAACTTCTGAATTTGTATCTTTTACTTCTTTTAAACCATATCCCTCTAATCCCCTTCCTTCTGGTCTAAAACTTAAAACTTTTATACCATAATAGAAGCATCTGACCCTATCACTCCATATAAACCTATGTATTCAACTATTCTTCCATCTGTTCTTTAAACCTATTTTAAACAACAACTAGATATCATTCCATCAGAACGTCTGGTTTCTCATAACTCTGTTTTTACCCCCTACTCTTCTACACCATTTGATGTCATTCCCTCTGCATCAAATTTTAAACCATTTCTGTTTCCCACTTCATCTTCATCCAGATTCAAAAATTTCACTTCATCATCTGAACATCCCTCTTTACCTTCTTATCCTCGTCCTCTGTTCATCATCCCAACTTTCACCATACCACCTCCACCAGAACAACCCAAACCAACACCTCTGGAAGCCTACCTTAAACCCAAATCCAGATTAGATGTTGATGCCTTATTTGCTAGTTTCAAGAAAGAAATAAGGATGAGTTTGAATTCTGTTCAAGAGGAATGTCTCTCAAGCATCAATCCAGAAGCTTCTGAAGAATGCTGGAATAAGTTCATCTCCAGATTCAACACTGTTGCTTCAAATCTGAAGATTGTCTGCTCTGATGATGCGAAGATCAGATTCACTGAGATTACCAGAACAATGCTTTGGAATGTGACCAGATCTCCTACATTGCTTCTTGAGGATGCACCTTCATCTTCTAGAGTGTCTGCTACCTCAGAGACTATTGAAGGATCTACTTCTGAAGTCATTCTCGAAGAAAATCCTTTGGCTCTGATGATTGTTGACCAACCATCTAAATCTGTGCCTCCAGAATCTGCATCTGCTATGATCATTGACTCTGCTCCTACTCCTGCATCAGAATTTGCTCCGTCTACTTCTTATGAGGTCAAGAAAGAGCATCGAGACTTAGAAGACAAGATTGTTGTGCTGGAAGCTGGTCAATCTGAGATAAAATCCTGGATGGCAAGGCAAGATCAGAACACTGACAATATTGAGAAATGGATGTCCAAGCAAGAAGAATCTTCTTCTGAGATCACACACCTTCTGAAGATGCTTCTCTCCAAACAATCTTAGCTTTATGTTTTTTTATCTGATGTTTGAGCACTTATTTTGCATTTCTCATCTGATGTATTTTCTTATCTGACTATTTGAATGAATGAATTTATGAATGTTTTCTGGATATGATTATATCTTTTCTCTCTGTTTCCTTTTATTTGTCTTTAAATTGTTTCTTTTTGATTATGACAAAAAGGGGGAGAAAATGAAATTCTGACTGTTCAAATAAACTTTACCTGAATGGAATTCAGACATATCAAATCATAACTAACATGAATTAATAGTCTTTCAGAACAATAATGATAAATCTGACAAAATTCATTTAAGTAACTCTGAGATCCCCAAATCAAGTTCTAACCAATCAGGCTCTGATTCTGAAACGTTCATCCAAATCAAGCTTTGATTCTGAAAAGAATACTCATGCAAAAAGGGAAGTTTCTATTCTTTCTTAGTATTCAATTCAGGGGGAGATTCATAATCTCAGGGGGAGTTATATTTATCTCTTTATTGAACAAAACTTCCTATGTTTTTGTCATCATCAAAAAGGGGGAGATTGTTAGAACACAGATTGGTTCTTAGTTATATCTCTATGTTTTGATGATAACACTAATGAAATTTTGTATTAAGAAATTATATACTCTAAATTTGTTCAAGTAATTTTGCTGCAGATATTAAATTTAATATTCCTCTGAAAGAAAAAATGAATCTGAACATTGAACTACGCAAGGCTCTGAGCGTCAGAAGCATCTCATTAGAAGACTCTGAGCGCTGCCTACAGAAGACTCTGAGCGCTGCCTATAGAGGAATCTGAAGCAGAAGCTACAGAAGCATCTGAAGCATAGAATGAAGACTATGTATGAAGAGTTTTAGGCATTGTTTTTCAGAAGACTCTGATAGTACTGTTCTCTGCAAGTATTGAGGATCTGATCTCTAAACTCTGCTCTGTTTATTACTCACGCTGAAGCACACTTGCTGCAACACTCTGATACAACAAACTCTGATGACATCAAGACTCTGATCACTCAAGGCTCTGATGTTGATTGCTGTGAAATAGAAACTTGTTAAAGAATATTATTCAAAGTTATATACGTTGGTATATTCCAAATGTCTCTTTCCTCTTCTATGCTAGACAAAAGAACTCAGGCAAAAAGGATTTCTCTGAACGTTCTACTTCTAAGAAAGGTCAAGTCATGTGAAGACAAAAGGCTACAACTACTTTGCAGTACACGGTCTTCAAGCTTGCAACATCTTGGACTTCTTGGTCTATAAAAAAGCAAGCCTTCTGTTGCACCCCAAATTTTGACCCCTTAGATCCTCATCATCATTGTAGGATCATGTTCATTTGATTAACTAACCTTAACCCATTTCAAGTTTATCTTTGTTAAGATGCAGATGAATTAGGGTTCCGTACCGTCAAAATCGAGATTTCGGTGGTCTGATCAATCAATGTTTTGGATTGATCCAACTTCAAACAAGATCAAGAATGATACATTGGGCCAAGAATGAGCGCAATTTGAGGCGGTCACCCAGGATTCGAGAACAGTGCAATTTGAGATACCCGATTAGGGTTTTTGATTGGAAAAAGTCAAATATAGTTTGACTTTTGATTCAGAGAGTATTTCAATGATGGGATCAAGGTCCATTAAGCTCCTATGGCTTAGTAAAGTCCGTCCAAAGAGTTTCAAGTCCTCAGGATGTCCGGATCACCAACGGGCAACTCGGTAGACACCGATCGATCGAAAAGTTGACCAAAAAGTCAACTCTCCAACAATAAGGAATTTGACTTCAAGGTGTGAATGAAAAATGTTCCTTATATCATGTTACACCTCCCCATAAAATTTCATGACCATTGGATCAAGGGTTAGGAAGTAATTGCAAAAATCGGGAATTAGGGTTTCGAAAGGGGCAAAACCATAACTCCTCAACCACACATCCAATTGAGGTGGTTCTAAGCTTGTTTGAAAGGTCTTGACAAACCCTACAAAAGTCCCACAGTGGTCCATATTCAAAAAATGCATGGAATTGGAGTTATAGCAAAAATCATTTTTCAAGGGTAAAGGACTTAGTGAAATTTCCCAAATTCTGGCCATACAAACCACTTTTTTTCAGAACTTTGAAAGGTTTTTCAACCTAATTTCATCAAGAATTTGGAAATTCCCAAAACATGAAAGTTGTAGAGCTACACAAGGGATTTCTAAAAAGTGCAAGAACTCCCCAAGGAGATTTATGAGCTACGAGTTATGGTGCCTTGAAGTTGGGTCTGTCACACCTAAAAATCCATTTGAACCAACTTCTCAAAATCAGAATTTTTCATCTCTAACCACTCTCCACCCTTGGATCATGATGCATTATGATATTTAGATGTGTAGAGAAAGAGAATGACAGAAAAATGAGGTGTGAAGAGAGAGAGGCAAGTTGCAAGGATTATGCAATATAATATTGAAATGTGTAAGAAGGAGAGAGAAACTTTTTCACTCTAAACTGTTGCAGCAAGCATTCTACACACTCTAAGCTCACCTCAGTCATTTCATACCCATATCCACTTGAGTTTTCTGATCTTCATTGAACCATGGAGTTGATATGAGAAGATTTGGCAAGATTTTTCAAAGAAAACTCATGAAACTCCCTCCAAAAGTGGCAAGTTACCAAGCTGTCCTCACTCTCATTCCTCCTATAATTAGAGGCATTCTCACCATATGCAAACCACATCAGAGTTATTCACAAGATCAAAGTATCATAGCTCTCCTTCTCACTCTCTCTTTGCTTGTAAGTGAAGAAGAGTTCAAAAACATCAAATTGGTCACTTTGCACTTTTCACACCATTTTCATTTCTAACCTTTCCAACACTCCCACAATCATCCATACACTTTCTAAATAACATATAGAAGGTGTGTAAACCATCAAACCATCAAAAACCTCAAAAAATCAAAAAGTCAACTTTCTCCTCACCATACTTTGACCAAAGTCACTAAAATGACCAAAATTCATTCCACATAGATTCTTACCATTCTAATCCCTCTAACACCTCACCAACAACATTCCTCAACTGTCCTAATAGCTAACAACCCTTGGATACTCTTGTTTTGACATTTAGCATCATAAGTGCCTTTTTACTTAAAGTCGAAGTAAGGACCAAGGCTAAAAGGTGAAGTGTAAATCTCTGGTTTTCTCAAATATTCCAACTTGCTTAAAAGTGTCATCAAGAGGTATGTAATTGATCCTTATTGACTTTTACACAATTTTCCATGATTTTGCTTTGTTGAGTTATTTTGGAGAAATTTAAACTATGTACACTTAGTAAAGTCTCATGGCATTTTTGTTGGACAAATGGTATGATGATCATGGATACCACCCTTATGTTAAGTTTGTTCTTGGTGCTGTTGTTATGTGTTGTTACTGTCAAACCAAACTTTGGACTGTTGGAGTTTTGTCACATTTTTGGTTAGCTAGGAAGTAGATTAAGATGGTGTGTTTTTACTTTGAACTGCAGCCTGTTTGTATGCTTGCTGTTTAGATCTCTTGATGTGAACCAAACCTCTTACAAATTAGTGTTATGATGAACTGCCATGAGCTTCTGCTGAGAGAGAATTGTTTAAACATCACAAAACTGACTGATGGTTTTCAAAGTGTATGTTTCAAAACTGTTTTGCTATTTGTACTCATAACCTGATTCTCCACTTGCACTTCATGTGGTTACTTGTTTTTTACTCTAAGCTGGTGTGAGTGATTTGGCAGCATGTTACTCGTGCCAAAGCCTAGTTGTGCTGAGGCTGTTTGCCCTTAGGTTTTGTTTTCTAGATACAACCTGCTTAGGTCTGTAAGTTGTTTTAGATTGCCTTAGAGTTCTCTTTATCCTTGGGGCAATGCTAGCTGGTGTTGGTGTTAGCAAACCTACACTGTCATCTTTTTAGAGTTGCTTGACAAGGCCAAGTGATCCTAATTTCAGTGCTAGTACCTGCTTTTTAGTGTGTTATAGGTCAAACAATTAGGAGTTTGCTCCTTATGCTCATTACCTATTTGCATCTTATTAACATACTGGTCTTGTCACAAACTGTGTTGACACCATCATTCATTTCTCAAATCCTGGGCACTGGCTTTAGCTTTAGGGCAGAGTGGGATACCTGATAGTAATTTGATCATTAGGAGAGAAGTTTGCTTTACAAATCTCTCAGTTGGTGAGGCTAAGGTTGCTTTGATATTAGTACACGGTTGAGGTAGGATAAGTACTGAATTGGGTGATTATATTGGAGTATGAGCCAGGTTATGCTGAGAGCTGCCAGTTTGGTAGGTGACAAGTGGAATTGTATTGAGGTGATTAATTCAAGGTTGCATTTGAGGGGGTTACAGGATATGCTGGGTGACTGCTGCTAAAGCAGAAATACATCACGAAACCATCATCAACTTGTTGCTAGGAAGGCATTGTTTTTGGATTCGTCATGTAGATCTTTAGAACACTTTTTTGGTGTAGATCAAGAAACCTCAGTTTTGTTTTGTATTACTGCCGAGGGCCATGGCATGTTGGTACTCAGACTGCTACTAATGATTTAAGTCCATCTCTCTGTCTTAAATTTGAACATCAACCCATAGTGGAGTATCAAGGCAGTTTGTTGGTCTATGCCAAAGATGGAAAGCTGAGGCACGTTGGAAGACCAGGATCAGGCTAGTGAGATATTTATAATTGGTGACTGCTGACAAGCATAGGTATATCATTTGAACCACTTTCAGTTTTAGCCACAAGTAGGATTGATGTTTCATGCAGTGGGAGGTTTGAACCTATCTTGGTGTTATCCATCCACAGCAGTTGACACTCACATTTTGTATAGAACATGATAAACCTATTTTCATCATTCCAACATGTTTCTATGAGCATTCTAAACAGGTTTATGAGCTTGCCTGGCTGTTTTGTGCATGGAATCAAAAATTCACATGTTGACACAATCACATCAATACACAAGTCACTCAAATGGTACTTTTTGCACCTACTTGCTTTTTCACTAAAACCAATCCACACACACCTCATATTAATCATTTATAACATGTTGGTATGCTCACTTGACACTAAATCTCACTGTCATGGAAATTCACTTTCAAAATGCTTTTTTCTCCATAAAGTGACACATCAAGTTACCATTCTTGGCACTAGCTTGTTCTGAATAGAAATGTATGATCCAACAGCTTACGTTTGTTGTTTATGGTATGTTTGCATTGTCATTTAAAGATGAAACTGGTTGGAACCAAGAATCACACATTGAAATGCATGATCACACACAAAGTGCACTTTGAATCACCAAACTTCAAAACTGTCATAACAGCCACTCGTTTTTCATCAAAACTCATTCTTTAGTTTATATTAGAGATGTACAAAAGGTTTTTATGATCAATACTTGGCTAAAAACTGAGTTGCTCACTTTCATGCATAATCTCATGTCAACCTTGCATTTTGTATATGATTTTCCATAACAGTTTGGTTTTAATCCCAAGATTGACTCAACTTCATTCATTACCTATTACCTGAGATGTACACATGTTTGTAGTGGTTTGAGTAAGTTTATTTGGGGCTGTACATGTGAAATTGCATTTTTTGAACATAAACATAACCCCTATCGGGTTTTTCAGTAGGAAAGTAATTTTCAAAAACCATCACCACCATCATGATCCTCAGATGATTCTACCCCAAATCCATATAAATTTTGTGCCGATCCGATTAACGGTTAGGAAGTTACGATACAAAACGTAAATCCATTTGTTGTGTGTTTTTGCCCAGAAAGAAAATTGTCACTTTTTATACTAAACTTCCACCAGTGGAAGTTACTTGTAAAACTTGTCATTTTTCACTCCAACTTCAAAAATTCATATCTCACTCGTTTTTCATCATTTTTTGCCCGTTCTTTTTTTGTTGTGTTCGTATTAATGTCTACTTTCATGCTGTGTTTTTACTTTTGATGTTTGATCATTTTATCACTTAGTTTGTCTATGTGCAAATGTACGCGTTTCACGACCGTTTATGTGATTGCGGATAAATGTTCATGTGATTCCACTCAATATTTTTCTTGAAACTTATTTGAATCCATGCCCATACATGTTAATGAACATTCTAGGACCCTAATATTTGGTAGTTACCATAAAGATCTCATGTTATCATTGTTATCTTAGTGTGCGATTCATCGTTATGATTCTTGTTTTGCTATCTTCATTTTGATTGTTATCCATACTTCTCCCATCTTTCAAGTTGTCTCCATCTTGATTGTTACCATGTGTTCTTCTCTATCTTTACTTTGTTAAGTAGATTGTCTTCCTAAATTATGAGGTTAAACTAATTTATTTATGTGTGATTGTCATCTATACACTTTGTTGTCGCTTTTGTTTCACTTTAAGTTTCTAATATGATTGTTTTCAAATTGTTATTTGTTTACATGGTTGTCTCCTTTATCATGTCCCCAATCCTTGCCAAGATTATGCTTTCCATTTTTAAGACATGCCTTCATCTTTGTCAAGATATGCTTGTTGTAACATGCTTATATACCATGGTAGTTACCATCAATCTCACTATAAATACTTGCTCATAGTAATATGCTTGCTCATCTTTGATTGAAATCATATCTCTTATATTGATTATGTTTATCATGCTTACTTCTTCGTCAATTTATTTCCTCCCCAAGTGATGGAACTATCTAGTTCTCATCCCAGTTGCCTCCCTTCTCCCTCCTTCCAAAGGAAAAGTCTCTCCATTGACCCTCGTGTCATGGATAGCTCATTACCCCCTCCCTTGACTTTGTAAAGTCATCTTGAACCCTAGCTTAGTTAAGTTAGAACACATAAGCCATTTGACTTTGCTTTAAGTCTAGAAAACCCACCCATACTAGGATTGCTCTCACAACGTAGAACTTTAGGATAGAGTTTGGTTAACTCCATGTAAGAATCATGGAAATGATTATTTACTCCCCTTTCTTGAGTGTTCAACATAGATCTAGAGAGTTTCGTGAAACTCTACACAATCATGGATATGTTTTTTCCCCTTTGAACCTTGATCATAATCAAGTGTTCTTCATCCCTTGTGAGGAGAACTACGATTGCTCTGATTCTATCCTAGTTAGGATACGTAGGCAGGGGACGCGATGTCTTTGCGAGCAAACTTAGAAACTATCTTTAGGTTTTAACCTACACCCTTTACCCAATCCCAAACTTTAGCAAACATTTACCAAACTTAGCATGCAAACAAACAAAAGGTTCCTGTAGAGGACTACAGATGTTTAGGATGTGAAATACCTACCCTATGCATAACCAACCCCCGATCCCCGAATCTCTTAGCATTGTTGTTACATCGCGAAAAGGGTTTTTATTTCTTTAGACCTTTCCTTTGGATAAACTAAAGTCCGATTGTAATCTAAGAATTAAAGATTCAAGTTAATCAATAGCTTGGTATCACGATTCTCACCGCAACAGAAATGGCGACTTCACTGGGGAGACTTTACTTAACTTGAGGGTTTAGCCTATTTTGTTTAATTGCATGCTATATTTGTAAATATTTTGCTTAACATGTATATTTGTCAATATATTTGTATGTTGGATATTGGGTGCTTTGAGTGGTGAGACGGTCTTATACCCGGACTCGAGTGCACTTATGATAGGATGGTGGTATATTCAAGAAGGCTTATAGGGAGTTGATTCCCGACCAAGCTAACTTAAGAAACCACCGCTCAGTGTAGGCCCTCTTGAGAGTTTAGTATTGTTGATCGAGTATTCTTGAAAACAATGCTACTTTCGACGAAGGAGCCCATGACACTGTGGACTTTTAGATACATTCTACCCTACTTTGGCCTTATTAGGATGTAGTGCAATGGCTATAAGGAAGTATTTCCAAAATAGTTGATACGCGATACTACACTTGGACGAGACTCTCTTGAGAATATTATCGATTACCAAGTGATTTGGGAAGTTGATAATATCTAAAAGATGGGTTGTTGACTCTGGGAACTCTGTTAGAACCCGTTCGGCAGGTACAAATTAACCCATAGTGCAAATCCTTGGGGATGGGTAGACCTTGGACCCACGCTCGCCCTTTAAACCTAAGCTTGTGTTTTTGTGCATATGTGTGATCTTTGCATTTGCCCGTGTTTGTGCATTCTTGCATTCATAAACATCATATCACCATAAACATATCATGTCGCAACTAGTTTTGTAAAACTCAGTCGATCTCTGGTACTTTTAAAAGTTGTAACTTTTCCAACGATTGATGAAATGAGGGTTTTGACCTAGTCAATCTTCTGAGTTTTGTAAAACCAGTTTGCTTTTATTGCATTTGCATTTCTCAGCCTTGCGTCGCTTTTGATCAGAGATAGAGAAGGGATACCTAGCACATATCTGAGACAAATGGCAACGATGGAGGGACTTTTGAAAGCTCAGGAAATGCTGAAAGAGGACATCAGAATTCTCAAATGTCAGATGAATTGGGTTCTAGAGACATTGCAGAACATGATGAAAAAGGAAGGTCACCTTGACCATGTGACGTCCAGAGAAACTAGGGATGCATTATCTCCGATGATTCCTCCGACTCAAGGACATTCTCGGTATCAACGAACAAATAACCATCAATCGCGTCAGTACGCCCAACATTCAGTGTTTGTTCCTCCTCAAGCTTCTCAAAGCCGAAAATTGAACAAGAAGGATCATGTCAGGAAAGATAAGACTTGCGGTAGACAAACTCCAGTACCGTTAAGCAAGCTTTACCCGCTACTGATTCAGAACTCACTAGTGACTCCACGATTATCCAATCCGGTGCCAGGACCATGGCATAATGCGAACCTGAATTGTGAATTTCACAAAGGAGCTAAAGGACACAACTTAGATGCATGTATAGCATTAAGTTATCTTGTACAAGAGCTAATCATTGACAAACGCTTGATCCTCGAGGAGGACCATCCAAGAGTGGAATGTGGATATCATACTGGGACCACAGGGCACCTAGTTGAAGAGTGTGAAAGTTTTAAACTGAGATTGCAAGAGCTACTGAAACCTCAGGAGGATAAATCAAATGACAGTGCTGCGATTCCTAAATCCAAAGGCAAAGGACCCGTGAGACCCCTCATAATTCTATATCACAAGGAGCAAGTGATGGTTGGAGGTGTTTCCCCACATGGGCCTAAAATTTGAAATTTGTTTTGTTAAACAATTTTAATTCCCTAAGGCTGGCAGCTGTGGACTGTTTCAGCATTTTGTTGTGTTTTCTTTGCATTTCTGTTGCTTGTAAGCTGTTGTTTATTTGATTTGGCAATATTTAATGAAATATTTGTGCATCTTTTGAGTAAGTCCATTCGTTTCACTCTTTCTTTTTTCATTGTTATGAAATACCAAAAATGCAGAAAATTTCTTTTGTTTACTAAACTGTTGTTTAAAACAAAGATTGGGGAGGATGATGAAAATTATATCCATAACTGCTACTGATATGCTTTCAAATTTAACTTTGCCGATGATGTAAGGCATTGTTTCAATCCTTAAACACTGGAGAAATAAGGAAGATAATCCCTCGTTAACCCCTTCGAGCCTAGGCGTAGGAGTTTTTCTTTCTTTACAAAACAAAACCTTAAATCTCAAACCTGGGGCGGGTAGTCCTCAGTTAACTTGAAGATACGTGCATACAAGACACTTTTCATATAGAACTGGTGCATTCAGGTTTTTCCTTCGAACACAACAAGAGAGTGTCGAAGATGCTTTTCAGCATAAAAGATGATGATGGTTCGCCGTAGCCATTAATCTGGGTAGTCACCTCCTTTCTTGAAATAAAAAAAAAAAAGAAGAAGAAAAAAGAAAGTGAAAAAGCCCGCTAAGTCAAAACCTATGAAGGAGACTTAGGTAAAAAATGGGGCATCCCATTGACTGTATATTCGAACAAAGAAGTTCAGACAAAGGTAAGGGATAACAAAAGAGAGGAATGTTGTAAGAGTTATCACTCTTTAAAAAAAAACCTCAAATGGCAAAAGCTATCTAATACTGTAAGGGAGTTGTGACTACCCTAGGTTCGTAAACCATCACCAACTATCATCAGTTCAATTCTTAAGTCTGTGGGAACCTGATGTATAGTTTGAGTTAACTGAGCGTAGGATTGGAGTTCATCATGAAGAGTGGGTGGGACCAAATAACTTTGAGCCTTTATCCTTTGTTTCATGAACCATGAACCAAGCCACGTTACAGCCCTTGAAAGACCTAATTGAGGTAAGGTTGTTTTGAAAGCATATTACAGCAAGGTTGGATAACCTGACTCCTAATGATCTTTGTTAATTGTGTGTGTTAATCACTTTATCCATCATTTGTAAAATAATTGGACCACTTTCACTTTGATCACTTAATCACTCCGCCGTGTGTGTTTCATCAAAAGATGTTTTCAAAAGATTGCATGAATTTTACATTGAAAATTGCCAATTTTTAATGAACAGCATTGCGTGCAAAACAATCCAATATCAAAGGAATCCCAACAAGCGCTGTCAGCTAGGGAATTTAACTTGATAAAGGAAGCTCAGCCTGGGGCAACCAATTTGAAGGATTTGTTAATCATTTGTTGTAACGTTCAGCTAATCAGAGCCAACCAGGTCAAGATCAGATGAAACTCTCGATGAACAGTTTATTCTGGGGCAATACTTTTGCAGTTACCAACTAGTAGGGGCAAGTTTGTTACCTAGTCGTTACTTCCACAGTCTGAAGACTTTGTTGTGCAAGCATCGTTAAACTGGGGCAATCACGTCAAAATTTGAAAATCTCTCTAAGTGTTTGAAGACATTGAAGCATCTTTATGCTGTTTCTTTTGTAAAAGCATCCTTATGACTTCTTCTCACAGACTGTGTAATCTGGGGCAGAAAAAGTTGAAGACTATTTGTTGCAAGAGCCGTTGCTCACTTGAAAATGGCTATTATCGTAAAGGGGCATAAATTTTTTGTTCTCATGATGCCCTTTGTCAGCTCTCCAGTTAAGTTGTGTTGATCTGGGAATCTCTCGATGTAATTTTCCTTCAACAAAGAATTCAAACTCATGATGGCAATCCAAGTGAAGTCTTGATGTTTTGGCCTAAGAAGATTACTCTCTCCCAAAGAAAGTAACCTTGAAGTGGAATTGTTGTTCTTCATTATCATCCCTTTGATGTCCAATTTTGGTTGGGTCTCCGTGTCGAGATGTTTATTTCATCTCCTGTTTTGTTTTGTTTGTTTTGTCAACATAAACATAAGCATGGCATAAAGCATATGCATAACATCCGTGCATTTTTGCCATCTCTGGTTGTTACCTGTTCCTATTTCACTTTGGTTCCTTCCTCAGTGATTGGGTGTGTTGTCTCTCTCTAATAGAGTTGTCAGCCCTTAAGCATAAAACGTCCATCCTTTATCAATTCCCCACAGAGTTTAATCCTCGTGGATGATGGTTGCTTTAGTTATCTTTTTCCATGATTGGATAAAGTGAGTCCCCATTCGAGTTCATTTCTTAATGGTTGGAGTCTTGTTTGACAGTTTCTTTCTAGCTTGATCCTAGATTGAACTTCGGTCCCTGTCGGTCGCCGAACCTACCTGGACGTGCATTTATTTTGCACTATCAAGAAGAACATCTTATATTGCAATACAGGTGAGTGGCAGTCTCTTGGGAGAAGCTTAACCTTCATCAACGATAAATGGCAGTCTCTTCTGAGAAGTTTAATCGTCCTCAGCGATAAATGGCAGTCTCTTTGGAGAAGTTTAATCGTCATCAACAAGTGAGTGGCAGTCTCTTGGGAGAAGCTTAACCTTCATCAACGATAAATGGCAGTCTCTTCGGAGAAGTTTAATCGTCCTCATCGATAAATGGCAGTCTCTTCGGAGAAGTTTAATCGTCATCAACAGGTGAGTGGCAGTCTCTTGGGAGAAGCTTAATCTTCATCAACGATAAATGGCAGTCTCTTCGGAGAAGTTTAATCGTCTTCAGCAATAAGTGGCAGTCTCATTTAAGAAGTTTATCTTAAATTCGACGCACGGTTGTAACCAGCATTGTTTGAAAATCCAGTGGATACAGGTATAAGTAATTTTGGTGATGACCAATCATATTTCAAGAAAGGCCCGTTGGCAACTGGCGTTATGAAAATCCATGAACAACAAATACTGACAATTTGGTTGTATATCATTCCAAACTAAGTCATGATGGTTGCCAGTCCAAGCACAGGTTTTGTACCTTTGGAAGATGTTTGTTGCCATCCCAAGCTCAGGTTGTGTACCTTTGGAGATGTATTGTTTGATCCCAAGCTCAGGTTGTGTACCTTTGGAGATGTATTGTTTGATCCCAAGCTCAGGTTTCATACCTTTGGAGATGTATTATTTAATTCCAAGCACAGGTTTTATACCTTTGGAAGAGGTTTATTTCTATCCTGAGCACAGGTTGTGTACCTTTGGAGATAGATTGTTTGATCCCAAGCTCAGGTTGTGTACCTTTGGAGATGTATTGTTTAATTCCAAGCACAGGTTTTGTACCTTTGGAAGAGGTTTGTTTCTATCCCGAGCACAGGTTGTGTACCTTTGGAGATAGACTGTTTGATCCCAAGCTCAGGTTTCGTACCTTTGGAAGATGTTTGTTGCCAGTCCAAGCACAGGTTGTGTACCTTTGGAGATAGACTGTTTGATCCCAAGCTCAGGTTTCGTACCTTTGGAAGATGTTTGTTGCCAGTCCAAGCACAGGTTTTGTACCTTTGGAAGATGTTTGTTGCCATCCCGAGCACAGGTCGCGTACCTTTGGAGATGTATACTTTGGATCCCGAGTTCAGAAATTCCCAGAAGCTAAAGTGGTTACATTTGCATGAGTATTATATATCCTAATGTATTAAGGATGTATTTTGATCCTAAAGCAGTGAGGGTCTTCACCGAATCCTATTGTGTTGAGGGTTGTGTCTCTGCTGTATCCTAATGTATTAAGGGTATTAGTTTTTGTTCCTAAGGTATTCAGGGATATATTCGGTACCTTGATTTGGTCGTCACCAACAATTTTCCAAACCCAGTCGTCACTAATTCTGTTATAAAGCCAACCAATCGTCATTGGAGTCCTTTTGATTCGGTTTTCACCAATCTTTGTTAAAAAATCTAGTGGTTACTAGTATTGCCTTCTAAAACCAATGGTCATTGGTACTTGAGTTGGTCGTCACCAAAATTCCCTAAAAAGTCCAATAGTTATTGGCATCGCCGGAATCCAATGGTTATTGGTACCTGTTTGATTTGGTTATTACCAGTCTTTCTGAATCTAGTAGTTACTAGTATTACCTTCAGATCCAATTGTTATTGGTGCCTTTTGATTCGGTTATTACCAATTTTTCTAAGTCTAGTGGTCACTAGCCTTGTTTGGAAAATCTAGTTTTCACTAGCAGTATCCAGTACGGGTATGGATTGTTATTCTATCTACTCTAAAGGTCAAGGGTTAAAAGAAAAGAAAATGACTCGGCAAAGTATCGCACTTTATGCCTACGTATTCCCGTCTGGAACGAGAAATCAGAGTCAACGTAGTTCGCCTACCTACTGGAAAGGAGGGGAAGGTTGCTCGCTAGGATATCGCATCCTATGCCTACGTACTTTCATACAGCATGAAAAATCAGAGCAAACGTAGTTCGGGACACGTACGACACAAGCTTGTTTGTTTTGATTGTTTTTATTCCTTCTGAAAAAGGTTTTTCTGCTTACCAGTCCAAGCAGACAAAAATGACGTTTTGATGAGTTCACATTCTTTTACGGAAGAAGTGTCTTTTATTGTGTTTGAAATATTTATTGTGTTTTTCTGTTTGTTTTGAGAAAGAAGAGACAGAACTCTAACCTACGGTTGCAAAGGGAATTAAACTAACCTAATGTTATCATGCATGGATTAAGACCTAATGTCTATCATGCTCCTCTCTTGCACAGAGAGAAACAGAGATCCTAAGGGAATAGACGGAAACAGAAACAATAGCAGATATATACAGTAAAGCAGTAAAATGCATGGATGCAACAATACAAGCGAGGCAAGGGAGTCCCACTCAACCTCGAACCTAGCAAACAATAGGCAAAAGTGAACAGACTTCACTTTCAACCCAACAGGTTAAACAGCAAACAATACAGTCCAGAAAACCAATCAATACATCAGAAAGGAACAACAACTAAAAATAAACAGCCACAGCAGCCCTGCACCAATATCTGACTTCAAGTCATCTCCAATCAGCTACAAGCATCAATCTCCATCTCCACAGCCTGCAGCAAGGTCTTGATCATCAATCTTCCCTCTGCAATGGCTTTTCTTCCAGTCTCAATCTCCAGGATGAACATCAGTCAACAAGATGAAGTGAATGAATGTTAGACAGTCAATTATCTACCAAGGGTGGTTCATTAACTGTTAACATTATATAGACAATCTTCTCTCAAAAGTTCTATCTTTCAAATACATTCACTGATCCTTCCAAAGGAAGGAGGTGGATATTTGAAAGAGACTTTGAATCATAGAGAAAGGATGGATGCAAACAAGGCATTCCATGTTTGAGAAACAAGCTTTCTAATCTAGAGCTATGCCTAGCTCCTAAACCCTAGTCTCCTCAACAGCTGCCAGCAAAGGATCTCCTCATCAGCTCTGGAAGTTGGTCTCCAACATCTGGATCTCCAATGGCTTCATCTTCACAAGCCTTCAGCTCTCCCAATCCCCAAGCAATCCCAATACCCACACAAACAAGCAATAATCCCCAGAGAGGGCACACCACACCAGTCAAACAAATATAGTAGTAATAATAGCAGTAGGGGAATCCTAATAATTTCTAAGGGATCTAATAACTACCCATAATCCCTATAGTCCCATACCCCAAACTTTCAATCTCTAAATCCTAAGGGAAATGATTCAATTCTTCTAAGTCATCACTTAAACCCTAATTTTGTTCATGTTATTCACACCTAAACTAAACACCTAAAATTAAGTTCTAAAAATGGGAACTAAATTTTATATACAAGCTATCATTATCTACTAACCAACCTAAAAAGAATGGATAAAAAATATTAAAGCAACTATGCAAACTAAAATCACCAAATTCATGTATCAAACAAAATTTTATTTACACCTAATTAAAAGAAAAATATACCAAAAATATAAAAATGAAATGAACTATTAATTTTTTTGTATGACAATTTTCTTGACAAAATTAAGAAAAGAATGCAAAAACAACCAATGAAAAATATGCATTTTACAATTTGTTATGATTTTTGAAAGATTTAATGTTTTTTTTAAAAGAAAATAAAATGAATTAATGAGATGGAGGGTGCAGCAAGAAATTAAAATCAGTTAAAAGGAAGAACTGGGCCAGACAGGGGGGTGTTAATATCACATACGCGCGAGGCCCAAAAAGCATCAGAAAATAAGCAAAAATTAAAAAAAACGAAAACGGTGTGAATAGCAGTTATTTACGTTCATTTGAGGTTGGGCTTGGTTTGAGGGGTACGAATAGCAAGCACTCACAAAGCCCATCAGATTGGGATTTAATGAAACGGGGCGTTTCATTGTTTGAAATTCCCTCTGTTTTCAGTTTTAATCGTGGCCGTGGGATTGGTAAATAAGTCAAATGTCAAAGGATGATCCAACGGTCCAAAGGTCATCTTCAACCTTGGACAAACCCTAACCCTGAAATTCATCTCCCATGCATGCACCTTCGAGCTCCCTGTTCTCCCTCCATTCTCCATGAAACCAAACACTTCCGAAAGCAAAAATATTCTATAAACTCCCCTCTACGCATCCATGATCATACCCTCTCCTAAAACTCAAGCAACAATGGAACCCGATACACATAACAGTTGGAATCCTTCATTTTCACCTGGTATCAAATCTCTCTATTCTCTCCAAATCTTGTCCTAAACTCATTTACATCTTATGCTGATCATCACAAGCCATTCAATGAAGATTTTCGCGCATTGAATCAAGAGTTACAAACCCTAACAGATTTGGTACACCTATGGCAAACTCCATGAAAGCTCTCCAAACTCACCAAACTCAATCATCTATCCTACCTTAACCCTTCTATGCTATCAAAACCTAGCAATTCTAACCTAAACAGCCAATTCGAATGAGAAACATACCTGGTGCAATTGATGAAAACAGATACCAAATCCTCTTGATCCAAGGCTTGAAGTGAGTGGAAAATGATCCAAGAACTTGATGATGAGTTCTGTATGCAACCAATGATACTCCAAAGCTTTGAATCTCTCAATCCCAAAATTCTTGCTTCTTGAATGGTCAACTTGCACAACTCGAGTCTTCCTTCAATTTCACCAATCTTGATGTGAATTATGATCCTTGGATGATGATGATGAAGATCCAATCAGAAAATGTGAAGATTGATGAGAATTTGGGATAGTTTGAATTGATTTTGCAAGTGGGAGAAAGTGTATGAAACTTGTGTTTAAGAGTAATGTGAAGCACCAACCCTTGCATGAACCTCTTCATACCAATATATACATGACATTAGAACCTCCTAGAAACTTGGAGAAACTTCCCTTGCACTCTTTCCTTACATTTTGGATTATGTTTCTTCCTTTGTAAGCAACCTTGAATAACTCTCAAAATTTGAACTAACATCAAAATTCCACTTTAGCCAATGTTCTCAAAATGACTTTTCCATTCAAAATGACCTATAATTTTGTCCCATTTGGCCAAAATATGAAAAATCTCATTTTTAAATCCTTTTTTATTCATTAAATCCACCAATTTTGAAACCTTGTGCTATGAATCTTTCCAATATTTCATGGTCACTTTTCTAGACTCAAAATGTCATTTGGAACAAGTTTTATGTTGTAAAGTTTTTCATTTGAAGCTTCCTTGTATGAGTTTTGGGCATAGGCTTGAAATGACCTGTAATTCTAAAATGACCAAAATACCCTCTGCTTGCCAAGACCATAAGTAGAGTTCCACAAATCATATGAAGGCATACTATACCATTATAGAAAGCTAAGACAATGAGGAACAACTCTTATGTTGACCAGAAATTCATTTGAAATCTCCTTGAGGGGTAAACATTGCTTGGAAGTCAAGTCACTTTCACAGACAAAATTTTAGATACCTCAGATGACCTGTAACTTGTAAGGACCATAACTTGAGTTCTATAAATCTCCTTGATGTCTTCCACCACTCAAATTAAAGGTCTTGAGATCCTCTACAAGTTTCATGTTGGCCAAGGATCCATTTGAAGCTTTCATTTTGACTTATCTTGCTTGGAAATTTGACCTAAACTAGGGGATTTTACACAAAAACCCTAATTTAGAAACTCCTCTTCTCCTTGATTTCTCTTGATTTCTTCTTGATATAACATCACATCCTCCTCTACATGTCAAATGATGAACCCCACATCTTTCCAATAGCCCTTAATGTCTCTCAATCAGTCAATTGACCTAGAGTTGACCTAGAGTTGTCCCCAGATGAAACCCTAGTTGACTGTCTTCAACTGCAATTCTTGTGATCACACCAAGGACTTGTCTCCTTCTCCAAATGACTTTCTAAGTATCCCATGATGTCTAGATACTCTCCATGCTCAGCCCACAGCTCACAATTTCTCTGATGATCCCCAGATACCCTCAGATAAGAGATAGATGGCTTGCTTGATCCACTGACTTCTTTAGCTTTCAGATGCTTTCTGATGACTTGAATGAGATGGGATTTGAATAGTAACCTCTTGATAGGCTCCTAGAGATAAGAATAATGATTGGTCCCTGCTGGATGGTTTGCTATGTTATGCTATGCAGATGAGTAGACTATGTACATGACTCTATATGCAAATGCTAATGATATTGAAGCATAAACCAAGTGAATAAGGTTGAGCAAATTTTAGGGTGCAACAGCTGCCCCTATTCAAGCGACTTGGACCCGATTGGGTGAAGAGCCCGGAGCCTTCAGACTTCGCGGTACGAGACGGTTGAATACTAAGAACCCAGAAATTTGTCAACCGCAGACATGAACTACACCACTGCTTGGGGATTATTTTCATCAGCCTGAAAAGCTTCTCTCATTGAAAGAATAAAACTTGTCTTGTCCATGTTAGGACGCCTGTGTCGTCAACACAAAGAAATCTCAACCAAACCTGTCCACGTTAGGACTCCACCTGCTGTTAACCCCGAAAAAAACTCGGCAACTTCGCTGGGGATAATTCGTCTTCACTTCATCAGAAATAAATCGTCCACGTTAGGAATAAACTCTTCCGCGCCAGGAATAACCACTGTCCATGTTAGGACTTATCTTTCCACGTAAGGAATAACTTCTTTCCATGCTAGGAATAACACTGTCCACGTTAGGACTCAACTTTCCACTTAAGGAATCTCCATCTTTCCACGTTAGGAATCAAATCTTTCTTGATCTGTCCACGTAAGGACTACATCTTTTTTCCACGTAAGGAATCTCATCTTGATATGTCCACGTAAGGACTCAATCTCTCCACGTTAGGAATCAAACTTTGATTTGTCCACGTCAGGACTAAACTTTTCCATGTAAGGAAACAACTTCTCTTTCCACGTAAGGAATAACTTTTTGTTCCACGTAAGGAATCACAATCTTTCCACTTAAGGAATAATTTCTTTTTTTCCACGTAAGGAATACATCATCCACGTTAGGACCCACCTTTCCACATTAGGAATCACCCTCTTTTCCACGTAAGGAAACCAACCTGATCTGAATCTGTCCACGTCAGGACTAAACTTTCCACGTAAGGAATAACTCGTTCTTCTACGTAAGGAATACAAACTCAATCTGTCCACGTAAGGACTCAGACTTGATATGTCCACGTAAGGACTCAATCTTTCCACGTAAGGAATACAATCTCGTTCCATGTAAGGAATCACCTTTTTCCCCGTAAGGAATACAATTCATCTTGATTTGTCCACGTAAGGACTCCAATCTCTCCACGTGAGGAATGTCATCTTTCCACGTAAGGAATCTCCCACTCTTTCCACGTAAGGAATAACTTGTCCACGTTAGGACTTGATCGTCCACGTTAGGACCTCCCTTTCCACGTTAGGAATAATTCTCTTCTCAATCTGTCCGCGTCAGGACTAAACTTTCCACGTAAGGAATCAATCTTTCCACGTTAGGAATCAACTTCTTTTCCACGTAAGGAAACACATTTTCTTTTGATTTGTCCACGTAAGGACTCACATGTCGACTTGCTGAGGAAATAAACTTTGTCCACGTCAGGACTCATGTACCTTCGACCCGCTGGGGAAATAACTTGTCCACGTCAGGACTCACATCTTCATCTGATGAAATAATAGAACCTGTCCACGTTAGGACTTGCACGTCTTCGACTTGCTGGGGAAGTGAGACTTGTCCACGTCAGGACTCACACTTTGCTCACAACACGGAGAAGGATAAATTTGTCCACGTCAGGACTCTCGCATCTTGACGACACGAAGAACTATAAACTTGTCCACGTTAGGACGCACATTTCACCATCACGAATAAATCTATCTGCTGGAAATAAATTGTCCACGTCAGGACCCCAACACGAAGAGTAACCCACTTTTGTCCACGTCAGGACTCCACACTCCATCAATACCGATAACTCGAATCTGTCCACGTTAGGACTAACACATATCGTCACCTGGAAGAAATGTCCACGTTAGGACTCCACATTCCAACAATTCTGAGAAATCGAACCTGTCCACGTTAGGACTGGCACATATCGTCAACTGAGGAAATCAATCTGTCCACGTTAGGACCCCCCTCTTCTCTAACACAAAGAGAACCTGTCAATAAAATTGTCCTCGTCAGGACTCATCCTTCCATTGGTCCACAAACAGCAACCTTGAGGCGGACTCTACTGGGGATATTTGGAATCCAAACTACTGGACGCCTGTTCTGATAACCGGCGGCAGCCTCCGACATTCATGAAACCCTTTGATGACAAACAACTCTGCTTGGGAATGAGGAGAAATTCTGCCTACTCGCTCTGGCGGGAAAAACACGAGAAATTCATAAAGAAAACTTCATCATGATAACTCTGTGGGGAATAGTGCCAAAGCTGACACTTTCGTTGAATGTCTCACGTCGAGATCTAGGTAATTCATTTGAGCAAGAGCTCTCTCTACCTGCAAAAGAAACAATACTTGAAACAAACGGTTAGCCAAACTGGCTCATGTTTCAAATGCATGTGTTTGACAATGACGCAATGCTCCATTCGACCTGGAAATGCTACGCGTTTTTTTTATTTTTATTTGGTGGATGCAAGTATGACACTATATGCCAATGCAAATATGACTCGAACTGCTGGGATACAGGGAACCGCTTCAGCAAAATGAATGCTGAAGACAATGCCGACTCCGTTGGGGATAGCCAGATGCTACGGAATTATTCCAGCAAAATAAATGCTGGAAGGATGAAGTCGACTCAGCTGGGAAATTGGGAACTTCAAACGAGCACCTCATCGAAGTAACACCCTGCTGGGGAATATAACTCTGCTGGGGAGATAGCAGATGCGCCTGGTATGATTGGACTTCTGCTGGAGAGTGAACTGATATCACACGGTATTTTGACAAAATAAACGCCAGGACGTAACCAACTCTACCGGGGAGAGTCTTAATCTTCGAGTTCCACTGGTAGGAATGAAAACACTTGCCGAAAAGAGGACTCCGCTGGGAAGAGGTAAACTGACCCTGCGGGGCAAGGTGAACTTGTCTGAATACAGCTCACCAATATTAATCTTCTGAGACTAAACCAACTCGGCTTGAGATACACTGTCTGAATACAGCCTTATAATCTTGGAATCGCCAAACTGTTGAGGATGAACGACTTTGCTGGAGCATGTCCTTTGGATAAGCTACGGCTAGCTGGGGAATTTGATCCTTCTTCAGGAAGAACATGCATGACCGGCGTGGGGGTCGAGTCTTTCGTTACCGCCATCTTTTGATCATCTTCCTCGTACAGCTATGAAACCTGTAACAACACAAACAAGACAAGACAAGCCTACGCAACCAAATCGATTCAGGTTAGTAACATCATCTTCAGTTAACTCAAAGTCTTAACAATTGTTGGCAAGGGCCAGTGACGTTATGCACATGCTAGTTTCAATAAACTTAGGCGTTTATGATGCACAAAACAGTAAAGAACCAGCATCAAATACTGAATAACACATTTTATTGATTGGGCCCCTGAATGGGCGGAGTTTTTGTACACGGGATGTAGCTCCTGAAAAGAGGAAGCTACGCATAACAAATATACAAGTATGCACAAGAAGCATAAATATATTGACAAATTGAATTTGTACACATGTCGGCAACGGGATGCAGACGAACATCACGAACTGATCCTCCTATGACTCGCCCGACTCTAATGCCTTCCCGGTATCCACATTTCCGAAGAGATTGTATCCGATAATCGACCTCTCGAGTATATTCTCCCGCACCAAAGCTCAATGCAGTATCAAATTCGGACCGCAGTCATTTGCTTTTCAAATCCCTAACTTTTGCGTGAACCGCCCTTTACGGGTTTTCAGTTTACCGGATACCCTTTTTTGCCGAAGCCGCCCAGTGTAGGTTTTCAACTTCGCGGGTGTACATTTTTCATTTTATCCCTAACTTTTGCCCGAACCTTTCATTCTGTTTTTGGTTCGCCAGGATGCCCCATTTTTGCCTGGACTCTCTTTTTTCTGTCCAGCGGGTCAATTTTAAGCAAAGTATTTTTTAACTGCGTCCGAATTTACAGGCGACGTAAAGTCTTCACCGTCCATAGTGGATAATAATAACGCTCCTCCTGAAAAGACTTTCCTGACAACGTATGGCCCTTCGTAGTTGGGGGTCCACTTGCCCCTGTGATCTGCCTGCGGCGGGAGAATCCTTTTCAGCACAAGGTCGCCCGTCTGAAAGCTTCGCGGATGTATCTTCTTATCATATGCTTTCTTCATTCGGCTCTGGTACAAACGACCGTATGCTAGAGAAGCTAGCCTCTTCTCATCCATCAAACTCAATTGGTTCAACCTGTTCTTCACCCATTCTGCCTCGTCTAGTTGAACATCTCGCAATACCCTCAGAGAAGGGATCTCAACTTCCAACGGTAGTACTGCTTCCATTCCGTATACCAACGAGAACGGGGTTGCCCCGGTTGATGTGCGTACCGTCGTACGATAACCGTGCAAAGCAAAAGGTAGCATCTCGTGCCAATCCTTATAGGTCACCACCATTTTCTGAACGATCTTCTTGATATTCTTATTGGCCGCCTCGACAGCGCCATTCATCTTGGGTCGGTTAGGGGAGGAGTTGTGATGTTCGATCTTGAAATTCTGACAGAGCTCCTTCATCATTTTGTTGTTCAGGTTTGAACCGTTGTCCGTGATTATCCGCTTGGGGATCCCATATCGGCAAATGATATCTCTCTTGATGAATCTAGCCACCACCTGCTTAGTTACATTTGCGTAAGACACCGCTTCTACCCACTTGGTGAAATAATCGATTGCTACTAGAATGAACCGATGCCCGTTAGAAGCTGTCGGCTCGATCTTTCCAATCATATCGATTCCCCACATCGAGAACGGCCATGGCGATGACATCACATTCAGAGGACTCGGAGGCACATGGATCTTATCAGCATAGATTTGGCACTTGTGGCACTTCCTTGCGAACTTGAAACAGTCAGTTTCCATAGTCAGCCAAAAATAACCTGCCCGTAGCAGCTTTCTCGTCATAGCATGCCCACCAGCATGCGTACCAAAGGTACCTTCGTGTATTTCCTCCATGAGCAGCTTTGCCTCTTTTTCGTCTACGCAATGCAACAGCACCAAATCATGGTTTCTTCTGTATAAGACACCATCCGGATTCAAATAGAAATTACCCGCTAATCTCCTGAGAGTCTTCTGATCTTGACTGGATGCCCCAGCCGGATACTCTTTATTCTTCAGAAAATTAAGGATATCAAAATACCACGATTTGTCGTCGGGTGCTTCATCAATAGCGAATACGAAAGCTGGTCTGTCAAGCCGAGAGATAATGATTCGGGGAGCCTCGTTCCAGAAGTTGATCTTGTACATGGAAGACAAAGTGGCGAGAGCGTCAGCCATTTGATTCTCTGGCCGCGGTACGTGATGCAATTCGATTTTGTCAAAGAAAGGCAACAGTCTCCTTGCATAATTCATGTAATGTATCAAGTTGGGCTGACGTGTCTCCCATTCCCCTTTTATCTGATTCACCACCAGAGCTGAGTCTCCGTATACGTCCAGATTCTTGATTCGCAAATCAATGGCTTCTTCAAGCCCCATTATACAAGCTTCGTATTCAGCCTCATTATTGGTAACGGCAAAGGTCAATCGGGCAGTAAACGGGATGTGCGACCCGTGTGGCGTAGTGATGATTGCCCCTATTCCGCTACCGTAAGCGTTCACAGCTCCATCAAATATCATCTTCCATTTGGAACCCAACTCTGGTCCTTCGTCTGGCAACGACTCTTCACAATCTTTCATCTTTAGGTACATGATATCCTCATCAGGAAAATCAAACCTCATCGATTGGTAATCTTCAATAGGCTGCTCCGCCAGATACTCAGACATCACACTCCCCTTTATAGCCTTTTGCGAGACATACTGGATGTCATATTCAGTCAAGACCATCTGCCAACGGGCAATTCTCCCTGACAACGCTTGCTTTTCAAATACATATTTGATAGGATCCATCTTCGAGATGAGCATGGTTGTATGATTCAGCATGTATTGCCTCAAACGCTTGGCGGCCCAGGCTAGCGCGCAACAAGTTTTCTCAAGCATTGAATATCGAGATTCACAATCTGTAAATTTCTTACTCAAGTAATAAATTGCATGCTCTTTTCTCCCTGTCTCGTCGTGTTGACCGAGAACACAACCCATGCTTCCCTCAAGAACTGTCAAATACATGATCAAGGGTCTACCTGCCACTGGGGGTATCAAAATAGGAGGCTCCTGCAAATACTGCTTTATTTTATCGAACGCCTTTTGACAATTTTCGTTCCACGTTACAGCTTGATCTTTCTTCAACAGTTTGAACAATGGTTCACACGTAGCAGTCAGGTGAGATATGAACCGAGCGATGTAGTTCAGCCTCCCTAAAAACCCGCGCACCTCTTTCTCTGTTTTAGGCGTCGGCATTTCTTGAATTGCTTTTATTTTAGCAGGATCGACCTCTATTCCTCTTTCGCTTATGATAAACCCCAGCAGTTTACCCGATCTCACCCCGAAGGTGCATTTGTTAAGGTTCAGTCTCAGCCTGAACTTCCTAAGCCTTTTAAATAACTTCAGCAGATTCACCAGATGCTCTTCCTCCGTCTGGGATTTGGCAATCATATCGTCAACATAAACTTCAATCTCTTTATGCATCATATCATGAAAAAGAGTCGTCATCGCACGCTGATACGTTGCCCCAACATTCTTCAAACCAAAGGGCATCACTTTGTAGCAAAATGTTCCCCAAGGCGTTATGAAAGTAGTTTTCTCCATGTCCTCCGGCGCCATTTTAATCTGATTATAGCCTGAAAAGCCATCCATGAAGGAGAATACGGAGTATTGAGCAGTATTATCAACTAGCACGTCGATATGAGGAAGTGGAAAATCGTCCTTTGGGCTCGCTTTATTCAAATCCCTATAATCCACACACATTCGAACCTTGCCATCTTTCTTTGGCACTGGTACGATGTTAGCAACCCATGAGGGATATTTTGTCACAGCCAGGAAACCAGCATCCCACTGTTTTTGAACCTCTTCTTTGATCTTCACTGCCATATATGGTCGAGTTCTGCGAAGCTTTTGTTTGACCGGTGGGCATTCTTCTTTCAATGTCAGACGGTGCACAACCATATCTGTATCGAGCCCTGGCATATCTTCATACGACCAAGCGAATACATCACTATACTCTCGGAGCATTTCAACCAGTCTTCGCTTGATATCGCTCTGCAGTGCGACTCCAATACGAATATTCTTCTCAACCCCTTCCGACCCCAAGTTGATAATTTCGATGACCTCTTCGTGAGGCAGAATGACACGCTCTTCTTGTTTCACCAACCAAGACAATTCTTCAGGGACGTCATTATCTTCGACAACCTCTTCTTCGGCCTGAAATACTGGGTGCTCGAAGTCAGGACGAGTCATAAGTGGTTCAAGGATGTCATCTGAAAATGTTATCCTGCAAAAAGAATGGTTACATGCTTCAAAATGCGTATAAAGCGAATAGCCACGTTGCCATTTTATTGAAAAATACAAAACAAGAAAAACAGAGATCACAACATTTGCACATGAAAAAAAACGCCTTTTATTTAATGATTAACACGTAATGTCCATAACAACACAGCCCTAAGCAACTCATGATGCCCCGGGCAAGACATCAGATTGTTCAACAATTAATAAAACAAAGTATTACTGTTTAAGAGTCACAGGAACAAGCTCCTGAATAGACCAGTTGCACAGCCCCTGTCCTGGCGTGCTTGGCTGAATCCAGGCATCCATATCACAATCGCTGTCTCCTTCTTCAGACTCCGAAGCAGCATTGATGGTTTCATGACATACTCCACTGGCAGAGATGGTTATTGGCCCTCTGAAACGGGGTGCCCCCACAACAGGTGTTGATGACGACGGTTGGTACCCCAGCCCGAATCGGTCCATCTTCACAGGAATATCCAGCACTTTGCCCCAACCCTTTGCGTCTCCTGCCTCCACCAGAGCTTGAGCCTCTTTATACGACGAGACGGCTATCTCCGACACTTTGCTCGGCCTGGGACCTTTGTTTTTGATACGCAACCCTTCAAATGCCTGGCAGGGTGTTTCGTGGATCTCTCCATCGACCTCCACATACTTAAATGACGACAGATGGCTGACCAGGATGTCTTCTTCTCCGCATACCGTGACCACGCTGTCTCCGACCATATATTTCAACTTCTGATGCAGGGTAGACGTGACTGCCCCGGCCCCATGAATCCAGGGTCTTCCGAGCAGACAGCTATATGCAGGCTGTATATCCATGATATAAAATTCCGTTGCAAACACCTCCGGCCCTACCTGTAGAGGCAATGTTATTGACCCAAAGACTGTTCTCCGCGTGCCATCAAACGCTCTAACTACCAAGTCACTGGGCGTGCACAAGATTCCTCTGACATCCAGCTTCATCATCGCTTTCTTGGGCAGCACATTTAAGGATGATCCGGTATCGACCAATACATGCGACATTACTGATCCTCTACACTCAACAGATATATGCAGCGCCATATTATGATCTCTCCCCTTTGGGGTCAAATCGAAATCGGTAAAGCCCAAGTTGTGGCCTGCATTCACATGTGCCAACACTCCTTCCAGCTGATTCACGGAGACGTCTTGAGGTACGAAGGAAGTATCCAAGACCTTCAGCAATGCATTTCTGTGAGCTTCAGAACATAGTAGCAATGACAAGATAGATATCTTGGACGGCGTCTGTTGCAGATGCTCCACAATCTTATAATCACTTTTTCGAATCAAGCGCATGAACTCTTCTACGTCTTTCGATGCCGATGCTTTTTCGCTTGCTTGCACGGGGACATTCTCAACCATCCTTCCCTTTCCTTTTGCCAGTATTTCGGCCTCCACCTCAGGCGATATGAAGATCCTACCACTCCTTGTCATACCTCCTGAACCAACAACGTTGTCCACAGTCTCGGCTGTCGGCTTGTTAACATCAATCTTTATTCCGTCACAATACACTTCCAACCCATATGACCATGGGACTGCTTTTGTGCTCTCGTACGGGATTGGTTCGGCCTTAGTTATGGTGATTGGCGGTCGCTGAGCCGGTGCTGTTATAGTGATTGTCTTTCGAGGAATCGTTACAGTGGCCACATCACTCTGATTATCTGCTACTGCCCCTGCAGGCTCTTCGATTGCTGCTCGGTCAAACTGCAATGTGCCGTCATCAATTAAAGCCTGAATGCCTTTCTTCAAATCATCACACCCCCCAGCCAGGGTCCAGCATTCTAAGCAATACTCGTCACATCCTGGATAAACACCCCCTTGCAACAATCTGCTTTTTATCTCTCTCAGCGGCGTCTTTAAATCATCGACATTCATAATCAGATTCCACCCTTCCTCAGTCAGAATGGCGTTTGCCCCATGATTAGGCATGGGCTTCTGCACTATATTCGGCCCTGCTGTTCCGAAATTGATAGTTTTATTGTCTAGAAGATCCTGCACAACATGCTTAAAAGCATGGCAACCCTCTACATCGTGGCCCGGAGCCCCAGAGTGGAACTCACAGTGCCTGCTTGCATCATAGCCATACGGAGGAGTTCCCGTTATTGGTGTCAGAGTTCTCTTCTCTACCAGGTTCAAACCCAACAGTGTCTGCAACAAATCTGCGTAGGTTGAGGGAGGCTTCTCAAACACTCTTCTTGGCTTACCACCCTGGAATCTTCGCTGAGCCTGCTGTGCCCCCTGCTTTGGCTGCTGCTGCTGCTGCTGTTGTTGCATTGGCTGTTGCTGCTGCTGCATTGGCTGCTGCTGAAACGATTGTTGTTGTTGAAATGGTGGTTGTTGATATGGAATAGTAACACTCGCCACCTGCTGCGGCTGATGATATTGGTTCCGACCTCTGCCTCGGCCTCGGCCCCCAAACACTGCACTTGCCTCGCCCTGACGGCGCCCACCAAAAGCCTTCCTATTACTGCCAGATGCAGTTGATTCCTCAACTTGGAATTTTCCCTGCTTAATGTTACGTTCAATCTTTTCTCCCATCAGAATTAAGTCTGAGAAACTGGCCAGAGATGTATGAAACAACTTGTCATGAAACATGCCTGTGAATGTGCCGACGAACATGTCATTCATTTCCTTGTCTTCTAAAGGAGGACGGACCCTAGCAGCCATGTCGCGCCATCTTTGCGCGTACTCTTTAAAGCTCTCATCCTTCTTCTGAGATAGCCCTTGCAATTGGACCCGGTTGGGCGCCAAGTCGCTGTTATACTTATAGTGAGCTACAAATGCCTCTGCTAGCTGCTTCCATGTCTTTATATTGGTCGGCTCCAACCCCATGTACCATTCTAGGGAAGGGCCCGACAAGCTATCTTGAAAGAAATGCATTAGCATTCTCTCATCAGTTGAATACGCAGACATCTTTCTGTAATAAGCCCGCACGTGCACTTTCGGACATGTGTCCCCTTTATACTTATCAAACGCAGGAGCTTTGAATTTGATTGGCACCCTCAAGCCAGGTACCAGACCCATTGTTGCCATGTCTAAGCCCACAGCACTTTGGTTCAGGACCCCCCTCATCTGCTCTTCTAGCATTCTGATCTTCTGGGAGTCATCCATCGGCCCTTCGAAACCTCCGCCGGAGAAAGCGTCCTCCTGCTGATCTTCTTGCCACATACCATTACCAGCTCCATACCCATCGTATCCATTATTGCGGCCAGCTCTAATCTGATTCATCACCGGGCCTCGCCCTCTGTTGTCGTACCCCTGAACACCTCCAGCAGGCCCAAAAGTCATTAACCCAGCGCCGTTTCCATTTCCGAAACCTCTGTAACCCTGATTGGCCACACCATAACCATCTTGCCCAAAGCCTTGAGCATTGAAACCATATTTCCCAGCGTTATCAAATCCCTGATCGTTGAACCCGAATCCAGCATTGCTGAAGCCGTTGCCTCCCATATTATCACCCAAGTTGACATCACCAAGCCCAACGTTATGGACAGCAGTCTCGTTCCCAACTCCGACGTTACCGTTCCCAGCAGCGGTAGCGTTGTTGACATTAACAGCAGGTATATTGACTACAGGTGGAGCCACTGGTGTGGGAGTGCCATCTCCATGCACAGTATCGACTCGCACAGACTGATGATCCTTATTACCGTGGCCGGCATTTCTGACCAACAGAGGCTGCACCATGGCTTGCAAATTCTCCTGACCTTTTGCAATAGCTTCCATGGTCTGCATAAAGAGAGCTAGCTTCTCGCGCACATCTTGCATCTCGTTCTGCATTTGATCCATGATTCTTCGACAATTGGTGCGAGTGGAATATCTGTGCGGGCGCTGATCTGCAATCCTGAAAATACCTGTTACAGAGCAGGAAATAAGACACCATCCAAAGATTACCTGTAATGCAATGTGAATATGAATGCAATGCAATGTGTGTGTCTGTGCATTAGGGAAATTCATTCCCCGATTCTAGTGTGAAGGTGCCAGTGTAGTGACAGTGCTAACAATATAAAGATCGGAGCTGAATCACAGAAAGCCTCATATATTGCAGAGAACCCAATAAGCCAAGAATACAATATCACTGAGAGTACAATAAGAAGGCATGACCTCAACCAACAACCCTGGTGATGGTCAGCACTATGCGAATAAAGCATACAAGTTACTACATGAAATGATCAAACACTTCCATAAGTCTGGTACTCTTCTAGCAACTTCTTGGTCTCCGGATGACTTGGTCGGGTAAGCAGCCCTTCAACAAGTTGGTTTCTTTTCTTAAGAACACGTCGCACGTCTTCAGCAGTTTCCTCCCATGCCCCTTCTCCGAAGCGATCCTCTAGTTTACGCTTCTGAGACACAGCTTCATCTTTACCTTTGATGGCCTTGTTCAGTGCATTCTGGAGACTATACCGGGTCATCACTTCTTCTTCACACTTCTTGATGCTGGACTTCAACTGCTCTTCGAGGTTGGAAATTTGCTGCTTCAACTTATCTTCCCTCTTCTTATTGTTGGTGAGCGTGGCATTCTAAGTTTTATTGCAAGAAGAGATCTCTCGGTGAGCGATGTCAAGTGCTTTCTTTTTGGACTCAAGCATGTCATGGGAGCTTCTGAACTCTTGCCCCAGACGTTCGCGCTTCTTCCTTTCCTCAGTCAACTGAGCCCCTAATCTGTTCATTAGCTCAATCTGCTGTTGGAAAGCATGCACGACCTTGTTTTTCTCACTGCGCACCTGGGCTAGCTCCTGCTCTAACCCTTCGTTGATCTTCATCAAGGCTTCTTTTTCTTTCACAACTTGCTCGTAGGCCTCCCTAGAAACAGTAGTTGGCTCTGCTACCGGGACGGGAACAAGAACTGGTGCGTCTGGAAATGGCATCCGCAACTGACTTGCTCTCTCCTGGATCCAAACCCTGTAAGGTGCATAAGCCTGACAGTCATTCTTCCCTAACAACGGCTTCCCCCTTCGGTTAATACGCGTCCAGGCATGCTGCAGCTTGGCTAATAACTCCCCCTTCAAGTCTCCGGTGAAGTACAGAGATTCCTGTACTTCTTCCTCCTTTGGTGGGTTCTTCAACGCATATCCGAACTGACGGACCAACAGAGATGGGTTGTAGTTGATACACCCTTTTCTTCCTATCAGCGGGACATTAGGGTACCTAGAACAACTGAATATAAGCTCGGACCCTAGCAGGTCTCGATCAAACCACTCAACGTCTTCGGAAGATAGCCTCATCAGGCGCTCTGACCAGCTAGTTGTGGTTGCACTCTCCACAAAAGATCCCTTCATGGGAAGGTGGCTCTTAAACCACATATTCAACAAAGGAGTGCAGCAGTAAACCACCTTTCCCCTTCTGTTTTCATTCTTGTAGTGCAAGGAGTGGTAGAAGTCTCCGATCAACGTTGGCACTGGATTGCCGGCAGCAAATAGTTGGAAAGCGTCCAAGTCCACGAAATTGGGCAAGTTAGGGAACAACATAATTCCATAAATGCATAGAGCCAGAATAGCATTGAAAACCACCCAACATTCGTTCTTGGCATACTCCTGAGCTTTGCCAACCAGGAAATCAAGAGAAAAACTTGAAACCCCTAGCCAAGAAGTCACTAACAGTTCTGCAGCGTCCATATGCAAGGCTTTAGCTAGGTCCTCCAACTTGGGCTCAGCGGCAGAGTGAATAAAGGGGACCTTGTTCTGCACTGGTAGCTCAGTAAACTCCACATACTCTTCAATGGTAGGCCCCAGAATAAAGTCAGCAAACGTAAAACATCTCAATGTGGGGTCATAGAACTGCATCAAGGTGTACAGCCCATTCATCTCATCAGCAGTGGGCTTGCAGACTAATCTCAGTAATCTCCCATGACTCATTCTGAAGCTTCTCCTAACCTCCTCATCAGCAAGAGATATCAGACCGAGCAAAGGAGTAATATCAGGTGTAGGCAGCTTATACGCAATTGTTTTCCTCAAACCAGCCATAATCAATACTCAGAAATCTGGGCACTAGAATCGGGGGATATGCAAATGCACTTGTAGCACAGACACACATTAATGGGATGCAATGATAATGGGTATGCAAATAATGCAATGCGAGTAACATGCAACAGGGACCAACTGCCGTAGCTGAATAGCCTGAACCATATCAAGAGGTCTCAAATAGACTCTTTTAGAAGTCCTCAAACCCTGGTCTCAGATAGACCTAAAATAAAGCTCCAACAATGGTCTCTGACAGACCTCCCACCATAACTCCAGCTGGTCTCTGGTAGACCTCAAATCATATCTCCAACTGGTCTCTGGTAGACCTCAAATCATATCTCCCACTGGTCTCTGACAGACCTCAGAACTCTCCAACTGGTCTCTGACAGACCTCAGAACTCTCCATAAATACTCAGGATCTCTGATCAAGGAACAAACCGGTAGTCTGAAGGTCTAGTTACCTGCATAACCCCAAACCCTCTCGCAGGTGGATGTCCTAGTAACTGACAAAAGTATGGCATCCTATGCGGTCGTCGGCGTCACAGACTTTCAGGGTTGATGATACGATTCCCAGAAGGAGTGGCATCATCAAATCCTGAAGAGGCCTCACTTAGCCAACTTCCAAATGATTGGTTCTCGGAGTCGACAATTCAGCTGACCAACAACCCCTTCGACCCAAAGGGTAGAAAAAGAAGCCAACCAGAAGAACCTCGTCCGAGTGTAGATTTCATGAGACACTAATGCAAGCAAAGCCGGCACGCGCCCACTACTTTCTACTCTAATTCTAGGTGCACTCAAGCCCAGGTCCGGCTTATCTCTCAATCATAGAACCACCCATCACCCCAATACAGCAGTAATAATCAATATATATAATGCTGAAAAATAAAGGTCAGAAATATAAATCCATACAAAATCCTCGACGGGAAAACAAGCGTTAGGATTGACTCTCTTAAGGGACGTTGGATCCCAAATGCATAAGAACTATCGCAGTCCTTAGCAGCCAGGGGACGTTGGGTCCCCAGCAGAGTCGCCAGCTGTCGCTACTGCGAAAATTGGCGCCGGCTGAACAGAAGAGTCGCCACCGCGCGTTATTTATCCCACGGGAGGGAAAGGAAACGCTCAGAGTAAACCTCGCACAACACGGGAAAGGTATGGTCGTCGCAACCAAAACCTGGATTCGGGAGTCGGTTACGCAAGGGGAAGGTATTAGCACCCCTCACGTCCGTCGTACTCGACGGGATCCACGCTTTTTTTCGGGTATGGATTGTTATTCTATCTACTCTAAAGGTCAGGGGTTAAAAGAAAAGAAAATGACTCGGCAAAGTATCGCACTTTATGCCTACGTATTCCCGTCTGGAACGAGAAATCAGAGTCAACGTAGTTCGCCTACCTACTGGAAAGGAGGGGAAGGTTGCTCGCTAGGATATCGCATCCTATGCCTACGTACTTTCATACAACATGAAAAATCAGAGCAAACGTAGTTCGGGACACGTACGACACAAGCTTGTTTGTTTTGATTGTTTTTATTCCTTCTGAAAAAGGTTTTTCTGCTTACCAGTCCAAGCGGACAAAAATGACGTTTTGATGAGTTCACATTCTTTTACGGAAGAAGTGTCTTTTATTGTGTTTGAAATATTTATTGTGTTTTTCTGTTTGTTTTGAGAAAGAAGAGACAGAACTCTAACCTACGGTTGCAAAGGGAATCAAACTAACCTAATGTTATCATGCATGGATTAAGACCTAATGTCTATCATGCTCCTCTCTTGCACAGAGAGAAACAGAGATCCTAAGGGAATAGACGGAAACAGAAACAATAGCAGATATATACAGTAAAGCAGTAAAATGCATGGATGCAACAATACAAGCGAGGCAAGGGAGTCCCACTCAACCTCGAACCTAGCAAACAATAGGCAAAAGTGAACAGACTTCACTTTCAACCCAACAGGTTAAACAACAAACAATACAGTCTAGAAAACCAATCAATACATCAGAAAGGAACAACAACTAAAAATAAACAGCCACAGCAGCCCTGCACCAATATCTGACTTCAAGTCATCTCCAATCAGCTACAAGCATCAATCTCCATCTCCACAGCCTGCAGCAAGGTCTTGATCATCAATCTTCCCTCTGAAATGGCTTTTCTTCCAGTCTCAATCTCCAGGATGAACATCAGTCAACAAGATGAAGTGAATGAATGTTAGACAGTCAATTACCTACCAAGGGTGGTTCATTAACTGTTAACATTATATAGACAATCTTCTCTCAAAAGTTCTATCTTTCAAATACATTCACTGATCCTTCCAAAGGAAGGAGGTGGATATTTTAAAGAGACTTTGAATCATAGAGAAAGGATGGATGCAGACAAGGCATTCCATGTTTGAGAAACAAGCTTTCTAATCTAGAGCTCTGCCTAGCTCCTAAACCCTAGTCTCCTCAACAGCTGCCAGCAAAGGATCTCCTCATCAGCTCTGGAAGTTGGTCTCCAACATCTGGATCTCCAATGGCTTCATCTTCACAAGCCTTCAGCTCTCCCAATCCCCAAGCAATCCCAATACCCACACAAACAAGCAATAATCCCCAGAGAGGGCACACCACACCAGTCAAACAAATATAGTAGTAATAATAGCAGTAGGGGAATCCTAATAATTTCTAAGGGATCTAATAACTACCCATAATCCCTATAGTCCCATACCCCAAACTTTCAATCTCTAAATCCTAAGGGAAATGATTCAATTCTTCTAAGTCATCACTTAAACCCTAATTTTGTTCATGTTATTCACACCTAAACTAAACACCTAAAATTAAGTTCTAAAAATGGGAACTAAATTTTATATACAAGCTATCATTATCTACTAACCAACCTAAAAAGAATGGATAAAAAATATTAAAGCAACTATGCAAACTAAAATCACCAAATTCATGTATCAAACAAAATATTATTTACACCTAATTAAAAGAAAAATATACCAAAAATATAAAAATGAAATGAACTATTAATTTTTTTGTATGACAATTTTCTTGACAAAATTAAGAAAAGAATGCAAAAACAGCCAATGAAAAATATGCATTTTACAATTTGTTATGATTTTTGAAAGATTTAATGTTTTTTTTAAAAGAAAATAAAATGAATTAATGAGATGGAGGGTGCAGCAAGAAATTAAAATCAGTTAAAAGGAAGAACTGGGCCAGACAGGGGGGTGTTAATATCACATACGCGCGAGGCCCAAAAAGCATCAGAAAATAAGCAAAAATTAAAAAAAAACGAAAACGGTGTGAATAGCAGTTATTTACGTTCATTTGAGGTTGGGCTTGGTTTGAGGGGTACGAATAGCAAGCACTCACAAAGCCCATCAGATTGGGATTTAATGAAACGGGGCGTTTCATTTTTTGAAATTCCCTCCGTTTTCAGTTTTAATCGTGGCCGTGGGATTGGTAAATAAGTCAAATGTCAAAGGATGATCCAACGGTCCAAAGGTCATCTTCAACCTTGGACAAACCCTAACCCTGAAATTCATCTCCCATGCATGCACCTTCGAGCTCCCTGTTCTCCCTCCATTCTCCATGAAACCAAACACTTCCAAAAGCAAAAATATTCTATAAACTCCCCTCTACGCATCCATGATCATACCCTCTCCTAAAACTCAAGCAACAATGGAACCCGATACACATAACAGTTGGAATCCTTCATTTTCACCTGGTATCAAATCTCTCTATTCTCTCTAAATCTTGTCCTAAACTCATTTACATCTTATGCTGATCATCACAAGCCATTCAATGAAGATTTTCGCGCATTGAATCAAGAGTTACAAACCCTAACAGATTTGGTACACCTATGGCAAACTCCATGAAAGCTCTCCAAACTCACCAAACTCAATCATTTATCCTACCTTAACCCTTCTATGCTATCAAAACCTAGCAATTCTAACCTAAACAGCCAATTCGAATGAGAAACATACCTGGTGCAATTGATGAAAACAGGTACCAAATCCTCTTGATCCAAGGCTTGAAGTGAGTGGAAAATGATCCAAGAACTTGATGATGAGTTCTGTATGCAACCAATGATACTCCAAAGCTTTGAATCTCTCAATCCCAAAATTCTTGCTTCTTGAATGGTCAACTTGCACAACTCGAGTCTTCCTTCAATTTCACCAATCTTGATGTGAATTATGATCCTTGGATGATGATGATGAAGATCCAATCAGAAAATGTGAAGATTGATGAGAATTTGGGATAGTTTGAATTGATTTTGCAAGTGGGAGAAAGTGTATGAAACTTGTGTTTAAGAGCAATGTGAAGCACCAACCCTTGCATGAACCTCTTCATACCAATATATACATGACATTAGAACCTCCTAGAAACTTGGAGAAACTTCCCTTGCACTCTTTCCTTACATTTTGGATTATGTTTCTTCCTTTGTAAGCAACCTTGAATAACTCTCAAAATTTGAACTAACCTAAAAATTACACTTTAGCCAATGTTCTCAAAATGACTTTTCCATTCAAAATGACCTATAATTTTGTCCCATTTGGCCAAAATATGAAAAATCTCATTTTTAAATCCTTTTTTATTCATTAAATCCACCAATTTTGAAACCTTGTGCTATGAATCTTTCCAATCTTTAATGGTCACTTTTCTAGACTCAAAATGTCATTTGGAACAAGTTTGATGTTGTAAAGTTTTTCATTTGAAGCTTCCTTGTATGAGTTTTGGGCATAGGCTTGAAATGACCTGTAATTCTAAAATGACCAAAATACCCTCTGCTTGCCAAGACCATAAGTAGAGTTCCACAAATCATATGAAGTCATACTATACCATTCTAAAAAGCTAAGACAATGAGGAACAACGCTTATGTTGACCAGAAATTCATTTGAAATCTCCTTGAGGGGTAAAAATTGCTTGGAAGTCAAGTCACTTTCACAGACAAAATTTCAGATACCTCAGATGACCTGTAACTTGTAAGGACCATACCTTGAGTTCTATAAATCTCCTTGATGTATTCCACCACTCAAATTAAAGGTATTGAGATCCTCTACAAGTTTCATGTTGGCAAAAGATCCATTTGAAGCTTTCATTTTGACTTATCTTGCTTGGAAATTTGACCTAAACTAGGGGATTTTACACAGAAACCCTAATTTAGAAACTCCTCTTCTCCTTGATTTCTCTTGATTTCTTCTTGACATAACATCACATCCTCCTCTACATGTCAAATGATGAACCCCACATCTTTCCAATAGCCCTTAATGTCTCTCAATCAGTCAATTGACCTAGAGTTGACCTAGAGTTGTCCCCAGATGAAACCCTAGTTGACTGTCTTCAACTGCAATTCTTGTGATCACACCAAGGACTTGTCTCCTTCTCCAAATGACTTTCTAAGTCTACCATGATGTCTAGATACTCTCCATGCTCAGCCCACAGCTCACAATTTCTCTGATGATCCCCAGATACCCTCAGATAGGAGATAGATGGCTTGCTTGATCCACTGACTTCTTTAGCTTTCAGATGCTTTCTGATGACTTGAATGAGATGGGATTTGAATAGTAACCTCTTGATAGGCTCCTAGAGATAAGAATAATGATTGGTCCCTGCTGGATGGTTTGCTATGTTATGCTATGCAGATGAGTAGACTATGTACATGACTCTATATGCAAATGCTAATGATATTGAAGCATAAACCAAGTGAATAAGGTTGAGCAAATTTTAGGGTGCAACAGTCATCACCATTCTTCCCCAGTAAGTCTAGTGGAAACTAGCACTGTTTGAAGCTATTTGTTGTTCCGGTCGTCACCAGTCTCCCCAGTTGAAGCTTTTGCTTTCCCAGTCGAGTGTTGGAGAATTAGTGGATACTGGTTTCCCCGGCACGTCCGGTCTTTTTTTTCTAACCTTTTCCTGAAGATCCTGTTTGAACTCTTCGTTATAAGAAATTTTCTCATATGGTTATCCCCAGTGAGGTTCGTGTCTTCGTTCCGTCTTTTCCCCGGTGAAGTTGTGCTTCCCCAGTGGATTTGTTCCCCAACAAGTTTTCCCCAGTGTGGTTTGCTTTTCTTTTCTTTCATTTCCCCAGTGAAGATTTGTTATCTTCCCCGGTGGGCTTCCTCATCTGGTTATTCTCAGTGAGGTTTGTATCTCCTCTCCCCAATGAAGGTATGTCTTCCCTGGTGGAATTTGTGTCCCCTGCGTGAAAGATTTCCTTGAACAAGCATCCTTAGTCATGTTTGAACTACCTTGCTTACTTGGTCTTGAATCTTTCCCCAGTGTGTTGGACCCCTCGTGAGTGGTCACTCGTTGTGTTGCCGTTCTTTTATATTTGCTCGTGCGTCTGCATCTGTCATGCATTCAAGCATCATATAACATCATTTAGATTCATGGCATATTTGCATTTGTCCTTTTGCATACCATCGGATCTAAGGGACAAAATTTCTAGTTTGCTATATTTAAATACCTTTCACTACGATTCTATGAGGATTGTCATCTCTCATTATCATCTAGTGAAGATATTTAAATAGGGGCATCTGTTGCACCCTAAATTTTGACCCCTTAGATCCTCATCATCATTGTAGGATCATGTTCCTTTGATTAACTAATCTTAACCCATTTCAAGTTTATCTTTGTTAAGATGCAGATGAATTAGGGTTCCGTACCGTCAAAATCGAGATTTCGGTGGTCTGATCAATCAATGTTTTGGATTGATCCAACTTCAAACAAGATCAAGAATGATACATTGGGCCAAGAATGAGCGCAATTTGAGGCGGTCACCCAGGATTCGAGAACAGTGCAATTTGAGATACCCGATTAGGGTTTTTGATTGGAAAAAGTCAAATGTAGTTTGACTTTTGATTCAGAGAGTATTTCAATGATGGGATCAAGGTCCATTAAGCTCCCATGACTTAGTAAAGTCCGTCCAAAGAGTTTCAAGTCCTCATGATGTCCGGATCACCAACGGGCAACTCGGTAGACACCGATCGATCGAAAAGTTGACCAAAAAGTCAACTCTCCAACAATAAGGAATTTGACTTCAAGGTGTGAATGAAAAATGTTCCTTATATCATGTTACACCTCCCTATAAAATTTCATGACCATTGGATCAAGGGTTAGGAAGTAATTGCAAAAATAGGGAATTAGGGTTTCGAAAGGGGCAAAACCATAACTCCTCAACCACACATCCAATTGAGGTGGTTCTAAGCTTGTTTGAAAGGTCTTGACAAACCCTACAAAAGTCCCACAGTGGTCCATATTCAAAAAATGCATGGAATTGGAGTTATAGCAAAAATCATTTTTCAAGGGTAAAGGACTTAGTGAAATTTCCCAAATTCTGGCCATACAAACCACTTTTTTTCAGAACTTTGAAAGGTTTTTCAACCTAATTTCATCAAGAATTTGGAAATTCCCAAAACATGAAAGTTGTAGAGCTACACAAGGGATTTCTAAAAAGTGCAAGAACTCCCCAAGGAGATTTATGAGCTACGAGTTATGGTGCCTTGAAGTTGGGTCTGTCACACCTAAAAATCCATTTGAACCAACTTCTCAAAATCAGAATTTTTCATCTCTAACCACTCTCCACCCTTGGATCATGATGCATTATGATATTTAGATGTGTAGAGAAAGAGAATGACAGAAAAATGAGGTGTGAAGAGAGAGAGGCAAGTTGCAAGGATTATGCAATATAATATTGAAATGTGTAAGAAGGAGAGAGAAACTTTTTCACTCTAAACTGTTGCAGCAAGCATTCTACACACTCTAAGCTCACCTCAGTCATTTCATACCCATATCCACTTGAGTTTTCTGATCTTCATTGAACCATGGAGTTGATATGAGAAGATTTGGCAAGATTTTTCAAAGAAAACTCATGAAACTCCCTCCAAAAGTGGCAAGTTACCAAGCTGTCCTCACTCTCATTCCTCCTATAATTAGAGGCATTCTCACCATCTGCAAACCACATCAGAGCTATTCACAAGATCAAAGTATCATAGCTCTCCTTCTCACTCTCTCTTTGCTTGTAAGTGAAGAAGAGTTCAAAAACATCAAATTGGTCACTTTGCACTTTTCACACCATTTTCATTTCTAACCTTTCCAACACTCCCACAATCATCCATACACTTTCTAAATAACATATAGAAGGTGTGTAAACCATCAAACCATCAAAAACCTCAAAAAAATCAAAAAGTCAACTTTCTCCTCACCATACTTTGACCAAAGTCACTAAAATGACCAAAATTCATTCCACATAGATTCTTACCATTCTAATCCCTCTAACACCTCACCAACAACATTCCTCAACTGTCCTAATAGCTAACAACCCTTGGATACTCTTGTTTTGACATTTAGCATCATAAGTGCCTTTTTACTTAAAGTCGAAGTAAGGACCAAGGCTAAAAGGTGAAGTGTAAATCTCTGGTTTTCTCAAATATTCCAACTTGCTTAAAAGTGTCATCAAGAGGTATGTAATTGATCCTTATTGACTGTTACACAATTTTCCATGATTTTGCTTTGTTGAGTTATTTTGGAGAAATTTAAACTATGTACACTTAGTAAAGTCTCATGGCATTTTTGTTGGACAAATGGTATGATGATCATGGATACCACCCTTATGTTAAGTTTGTTCTTGGTGCTGTTGTTATGTGTTGTTACTGTCAAACCAAACTTTGGACTGTTGGAGTTTTGTCACATTTTTGGTTAGCTAGGAAGTAGATTAAGATGGTGTGTTTTTACTTTGAACTGCAGCCTGTTTGTATGCTTGTTGTTTAGATCTCTTGATGTGAACCAAACCTCTTACAAATTAGTGTTATGATGAACTGCCATGAGCTTCTGCTGAGAGAGAATTGTTTAAACATCACAAAACTGACTGTTGGTTTTCAAAGTGTATGTTTCAAAACTGTTTTGCTATTTGTACTCATAACCTGATTCTCCACTTGCACTTCATGTGGTTACTTGTTTTTTACTCTAAGCTGGTGTGAGTGATTTGGCAGCATGTTACTCGTGCCAAAGCCTAGTTGTGCTGAGGCTGTTTGCCCTTAGGTTTTGTTTTCTAGATACAACCTGCTTAGGTCTGTAAGTTGTTTTAGATTGCCTTAGAGTTCTCTTTATCCTTGGGGCAATGCTAGCTGGTGTTGGTGTTAGCAAACCTACACTGTCATCTTTTTAGAGTTGCTTGACAAGGCCAAGTGAGCCTAATTTCAGTGCTAGTACCTGCTTTTTAGTGTGTTATAGGTCAAACAATTAGGAGTTTGCTCCTTATGCTCATTACCTATTTGCATCTTATTAACATACTGGTCTTGTCACAAACTGTGTTGACACCATCATCCCTTTCTCAAATCCTGGGCACTGGCTTTAGCTTTAGGGCAGAGTGGGAATCCTGATAGTAATTTGATCATTAGGAGAGAAGTTTGCTTTACAAATCTCTCAGTTGGTGAGGCTAAGGTTGCTTTGATATTAGTACACGGTTGAGGTAGGATAAGTACTGAATTGGGTGATTATATTGGAGTATGAGCCAGGTTATGCTGAGAGCTACCAGTTTGGTAGGTGACAAGTGGAATTGTATTGAGGTGATTAATTCAAGGTTGCATTTGAGGGGGTTACAGGATATGCTGGGTGACTGCTGCTAAAGCAGAAATACATCACGAAACCAGCATCAACTTGTTGCTAGGAAGGCATTGTTTTTGGATTCATCATGTAGATCTTTAGAACACTTTTTTGGTGTAGATCAAGAAACCTCAGTTTTGTTTTGGATTACTGCCTAGGGCCATGGCATGTTGGTACTCAGACTGCTACTAATGATTTAAGTCCATCTCTCTGTCTCAAATTTGAACATCAACCCATAGTGAAGTATCAAGGCAGTTTGTTGGTTTGTGCCAAAGATGGAAAGCTGAGGCACGTTGGAAGACCAGGAATAGGCTAGTGAGATATTTATAATTGGTGACTGCTGACAAGCATAGATATATCATTTGAAGCACTTTCAGTTTTAGCCACAAGTAGGATTGATGTTTCATGCAGTGGGAGGTTTGAACCTATCTTGGTGTTATCCATCCACAGCAGTTGACACTCACATTTTGTATAGAACATGATAAACCTATTTTCATCATTCCAACATGTTTCTATGAGCATTCTAAACAGGTTTATGAGCTTGCCTGGATGTTTTGTGCATGGAATCAAAAATTCACATGTTGACACAATCACATCAATACACAAGCCACTCAAATGGTACTTTTTGCACCTACTTGCTTTTTCACTAAAACCAATCCACAGACACCTCATATTAATCATTTATAACATGTTGGTATGCTCACTTGACACTAAATCTCACTGTCATGGAAATTCACTTTCAAAATGCTTTTTTCTCCATAAAGTGACACATCAAGTTACCATTCTTTGCACTAGCTTGTTCTGAATAGAAATGTATGATCCAACAGCTTACGTTTGTTGTTTATGGTATGTTTGCATTGTCATTTGAAGATGAAACTGGTTGGAACCAAGAATCATACATTGAAATGCATGATCACACACAAAGTGCACTTTGAATCACCAAACTTCAAAACTGTCATAACAGCCACTCGTTTTTCATCAAAACTCATTCTTTAGTTTATATTAGAGATGTACAAAAGGTTTTTATGATCAATACTTGGCTAAAAACTGAGTTGCTCACTTTCATGCATAATCTCATGTCAACCTTGCATTTTGTACATGATTTTCCATAACAGTTTGGTTTTAATCCCAAGATTGACTCAACTTCATTCATTACCTATTACCTGAGATGTACACATGTTTGTAGTGGTTTGAGTAAGTTTATTTGGGGTTGTACATGTGAAATTGCATTTTTTGAACATAAACATAACCCCTATCGGGTTTTTCAGTAGGAAAGTAATTTTCAAAAACCATTACCACCATCATGATCCTCAGATGATTCTACCCCAAATCCATATAAATTTTGTGCCGATCCTATTAACGGTTAGGAAGTTACGATACAAAACATAAATCCATTTGTTGTGTGTTTTTGCCCAGAAAGAAAATTGTCACTTTTTATACTAAACTTCCACCAGTGGAAGTTACTTGTAAAACTTGTCATTTTTCACTCCAACTTCAAAAATTCATATCTCACTCGTTTTTCATTATTTTTCGCCCGTTCTTTTTTTGTTGTGTTCGTATTAATGTCTACTTTCATGCTGTGTTTTTACTTTTGATGTTTGATCATTTTATCACTTAGTTTGTCTATGTGCAAATGTACGTGTTTCACGACCGTTTATGTGATTGCGGATAAATGTTCATGTGATTCCACTCAATATTTTTCTTGAAACTTATTTGAATCCATGCCCATACATGTTAATGAACATTCTAGGACCCTAATCTTTGGTAGTTACCATAAAGATCTCATGTTATCATTGTTATCTTAGTGTGCGATTCATCGTTATGATTCTTGTTTTGCTATCTTCATTTTGATTGTTATCCATACTTCTCCCATCTTTCAAGTTGTTTCCATCTTGATTGTTACCATGTGTTCTTCTCTATCTTTACTTTGTTAAGTAGATTGTCTTCCTAAACTATGAGGTTAAACTAATTTATTTATGTGTGATTGTCATCTATACACTTTGTTGTCGCTTTTGTTTCACTTTAAGTTTCTAATATGATTGTTTTCAAATTGTTATTTGTTTACATGGTTGTCTCCTTTATCATGTCCCCAATCCTTGTCAAGATTATGCTTTCCATTTTTAAGACATACCTTCATCTTTGTCAAGATATGCTTGTTGTAACATGCTTATATACCATGGTAGTTACCATCAATCTCACTTGAAATACTTGCTCATAGTAATATGCTTTCTCATCTTTGATTGAAATCATATCTCTTATATTCATTATATTTATCATGCTTACTTCTTCGTCAATTTATTTCCTCCCCAAGTGATGGAACTCTCTAGTTCTCATCCCAGTTGCCTCCCTTCTCCCTCCATCCAAAGGAAAAGTCTCTCCATTGACCCTCGTGTCATGGATAGCTCATTACCCCCTCCCTTGACTTTGTAAAGTCATCTTGAACCCTAGCTTAGTTAAGTTAGAACACATAAGCCATTTGACTTTGCTTTAAGTCTAGAAAACCCACCCATACTAGGATTGCTCTCACAACGTAGAACTTTAGGATAAAGTTTGGTTAACTCCATGTAAGAATCATGGAAATGATTATTTACTCCCCTTTCTTGAGTGTTTAACATAGATCTAGAGAGTTTTGTGAAACTCTACACAAGCATGGATATGCTTGTTCCCCTTTGAACCTTGATCATAATCAAGTGTTCTTCATCCCTTGTGAGGAGAACTACGATTGCCCTGATTCTATCCTAGTTAGGATACGTAGGCAGGGGACGCGATGTCTTTGCGAGCAAACTTAGAAACTATCTTTAGGTTTTAACCTACACCTTTTACCCAATCCCAAACTTTAGCAAACATTTACCAAACTTAGCATGCAAACAAACAAAAAGTTCCTGTAGAGGACTACAGATGTTTAGGATGTGAAATACCTACCCTATGCATAACCAACCCCCGATCCCCGAATCTCTTAGCGTTGTTGTTACATCGCGAAAAGGGTTTTTCTTTCTTTAGACCTTTCCTTTGGATAAATTAAAGTCCGGTTGTAATCTAAGAATTAAAGATTCAAGTTAATCAATAGCTTGGTATCACGATTCTCACCGCAACACCTTCAACAACTTTCTTTAGTTGACGAACATTGACGTATTTTGACAAATTCATTGAAAACTCTCTCAAAGCTCTCATACAAATTATATTTCTTTGTTGAATAGTTTCATACGTTCTTAATCTTAAGTGTATAAATCACAGTTGTGATATAGCTTTCTTAGAAGCAATTTTAACACTTGTTTAGTTTACATTTGATTGTAAAGGTTCCTTAAGAAGACCAAGTTGTGGTCAGTAGTTCTTGAGAAGACTAAGACAATTGTTCTTAGTGGTTGATATTGTAATCAGTTTGATTATAGTGGATTAAGTCCTTGTGAAGAAAGGAAAATCACTCTTGATAGGGTGGACTGGATTAGTTGAGTTCAACGAACCAGGATAAAAATCATTGTGTTTTTATTGCCATAATATTTTTGAAAACCCTTATTCAACCTCCCTTCTAAGTATTTTCTCACCTTCAAAAGAAGCCATCAACTTGAGGATCAAAACCCTCGATGTGTTTGGAGATTCTGCCCTAGTAATACACCAAATTAGAGGTGATTGGGAGACCAAACATGCCAACTTAGTTCTATATCGGGATTATATGGAAAAGCTACTCCCCAGATTCGACGATATCACTTTTATCCATGTGCCTAGAGAGGAAAACCAAATGGTGGATGCTCTGGCAACCCTGGCTTCCATGTATAAGCTGATATGGCCCAACCATCAGACGTCTATTGTTTTCTTGCGCTTTGAAGAGCATTTTCACTGTTCGATTGTTGATGAAGGGTCAGATGAAAAGCCACGGTTCTACGACATCAAACGCTATTTGGAAAAACAAGAATATCAAGAGGGTGCTGACAAGAGAACTTTGCGCAAGTTGGCCTCAAATTTCTTCCTCAATGGGAATGTACTATACAAGCGTAATCATGACACTGTTCTACTCAGATGTGTGGAAAAACATGAAGCTAAACAGATTCTGAAGGAAATTCATGAAAGTTGTTTTGGAACCCATGAAAATGGGCATACGATGGCAAAAAAGATATTGAGAGCAGGCTATTATTGGCTTACCTTGGAGGCTTATTTTTATCATCACGCCCAAACTTGCCATAAGTGCCATATATACTTTGATAAGATCCATGTACCTCCCACTCCCTTGAATGTCTTGACCTCACCATGGCCCTTTTCCATGTGGGAGATAAATATGATTGGGATGATCGAGCCAAAAGCCTCAAATGGACACCGCTTCATATTGGTTGCCATAGACTACTTTACCAAGTGGGTCGAGGCTGCATCGTATACCAACGCTACCAAGCAAGTGGTTGCCTACTTCTTAAAACACAACATTATATGCAGATATAGAGTGCCTAACCACATCATCATTGACAATGGGTCTAATCTCAATAACAAAATGATGGATGAGTTGTGTGCCAGTTTCAAGATCGAACACCACAATTCAACACCATACAAACCCAAGATGAACAGATCTGTCGAAACAGCCAATAAAAACATTAAATATCATTCAGAAAATGGTGGTCACTTACAAGGATTGGCATGAGATACTACCTTTTGCGCTGCACGGATACCGTACCTCAGTGTGAACTTCAACAAGGGCAACTCCCTATTCATTGGTTTATGGTATGGAAGCGGTTCTTCCGATAGAGGTCAAAATCCCTTCATTGAGAGTTCTAATGGAAGCCCAACTTGATGAAGCAGAATGGGTGAAGACAAGATTTGATAAGCTTAATCTTATTGAGGAAAAACACTTGGCAACCATATGTCACGGTCAGCTTTATCATAGATGCATGAAGAGGGCTTTTGACAAAAAGGTGCATCCTTGGACATTCCAGGAAGGTGACCTAGTGCTCAAGAGGATTATGACCATGTACAATGAATCCAGGGGGAAGTGGACACCGAACTACGAAGGCTTGTATGTTGTAGTAAAGGCATTCTCTAGTGGTGCTTTGAAACTTGCAAATATGGACGATGAAGAATTACCATATCTAGTGAATGCAAACTCTGTCAAGCGGTACTACGCCTAAAAAGTGGAATATAAAGTCGCTAAGTCGAAAATATGAAAAGGCGACTTAGGAAAAAATGGCTATCTCGGTGGACTGAAAACCCAAAAGGGTGGTCCAGGAAAAAGTTAGGGATAAAACAAAAATATATAGGCCCGCTTAGTTGAAAACCCGAAAGGGCGACTTAGGCAAAAAATGGCTATCCCGGTGGACTGAAAACCCGAAAGGGTGGTCCAGGAAAAAGTTAGGGATAAAACAAAAATATATAGGCCCGCTTAGTTGAAAACCCGAAAGGGCGACTTAGGCAAAAAAGGGCGTCCCGGTGGATTGAAAACCCGAAAGGGTGATCCAGGCAAAAGTTAGGGACAAATTCCAAGGAAAAGTATCCAGTCTGCATGTCCACTTGATCCTGATGTGCCACTGAAAAGAGGAATCAATCAAGATATCTTCCTACGAAGAAAAATGTTGAAGTCTTCGAAGTCATAAGGACCATAGCAGTGTTGAAACTTAATGGAACCTCAATAATTTGTATTGCCATTTTGTTTTTCTTGCACCAGAATTACCTTATTAAGGAATTGCATCCTTGTATATAGTTACCCATTTAAAGGTCAAATAAATAAACAAAGATTTCTCACCAAATTGTGCTCACTTTTTACTTTATCTGCTTATTTTCAAATTGATTTTATTTTTGATAAACTATGATTTTGAAACTTCAGTTAATAAAAACAATATTTGAAAAACAATAAAATTTGTTTTGGTGCTGGGAGAACTTGAAGGGAGATAGATAGCCGCCAAAGAAACTTCACTACATGAAATCATCGAATCTGTTGTCAGTCGCCTTGGCTCTTCATCATAAACAACATAGCTTTTTAGGGATTTGCTCAATGTAGTCCTAGGCAGTGAATCCAAAGCCCAACAGGGGCAATCATGTTCCCTAGTCACCTATGGCTTTTCCAAGTCTAGGAGGTCGAGGTAGTAAAATCTTCTCACCAACCCAAAAGTCCAATCCTTTAATGGCAACTACCCAAAAGTCCACTCTCGTCTAGTCTTCATTGGAAACCATCAAAAGTCCACCCTTGTTGGAATCCTCATAAAACCTAAAGTCCAATTTGTTGGCAAACATGAAATGACCAAAGCCCAATTTCATTTGGCAATTACCATATCCAATCCCTGGTGATACCCTCAAAATGAAACTTATCCTCGATGCACTCGATCATTTGCATTGTCATATGCATGACATGCAAGCATAACATCATGCATAATCATATCAAGCATTAATATATCTTGTGCATTCATTCATGCATTAGATTCCCCTACATTTGCATCTTAGTATGCATATCCATGCATCATGCAATGCGTGGCATTTCCATCATATTCAACATATCATAACAGGATCCAGGATCAGTTTGTAAGCATCTTGGTCAGTCCTCCATCAAAGACGGAAGTATTCTTTTGAAAGGAGTTAATAACACGAAAGTGCTCATGGATTTATATTCCCCAGCAAGTCAGTCTTCAACCATGTAGTTGAAAATGATAATCCCCATCAGCTGTTGCTCTTATGGCTCCCCGAGCAGAGGTTATCTTAAAAAGTTTCTTGCAAGTTTTCCCCCTGCAGAACTAGGATATCACATTTCCTCCAACAGGAATCTTGCTCAACTATTTCCCCCAAAAAAATGTATCGCTTGAGATATTGCTTTGATATCATCGAAGAACCTTAGTGGATAAGGGACTGCTTCGACCACCCGAAGAATCTCACGTGTTCAGAGATACTAATTTGGTATCATCGAAGAACCTTAATGGATAAGGTACTGCTTCAACCACCCGAAGGATCTCATGTGTTCAGAGATACTGCTTTTGTATCATTGGAGAGCCTTAGTGGATAAGGTACTACTTCGACCACCCGAAGAATATCATGTGTTCAGAGATACTGCTTTGATGTCATCGGAGAACCTTAGTGGATAAGGTAATGCTTCAACCACCCAAAAAATCTTATGCCTTCAGAGATACTGCTTTGGTATCAATGAAGAGCCTTAGTTGATAAGGTATTGCTTCGATCACCCGAAGAATCTCATTTATTTAGAGATACTGCTTTGGTATCCTTAGAGAACCTTAGTGGATAAGGTACTACTTCGATCACCTGAAGAATCTCATGCCTTCAGAGATACTGCTTTGGTATCATCGGAGAACCTTAGTGGATAAGGTACTGATTCGATCACTCGAAGAATCTCATTTGTTTAGAGATACTGCTTCAGTATCCTCATAGAACCTTAGTGGATAAGGTATTGCTTCGATCACCCGAAGAATCTCATGCCTTCAGAGATGCTGCTTTGGTATCATCGGAGAACCTTAGTGGATAAGGTACTGCTTTGATCACCCGAAGAATCTCATTTGTTTAGAGATACTACTTTGGTATCCTCAGAGAATCTTAGTGGATAAGGTACTGCTTCAATCTTCTGAAGAATCTCATGCCTTCAGAGATGCTGCTTTGGTATCATCCAAGAACCTTAGTGGATAAGGTACTGCTTCGATCACCCAAAGAATCTCATTTATGCAGAGAAACTACTTTGTTTGAGTTATTGCTTTGGCACTAAGAAGAGCATTAGTTTTTAAGGTCCTACTTTGACCACTTAAAGAGTCTCATGTTCTGCCGGGATACAATTCTAGCATCCCCGAAGAGCCTTAATTTATAAGGTACTGCTTCACATGACCGAGAAGGTCTCATGCCTTTCAATTTATATGCTCTAGTATCCGTGAATAATCTTAGATGCGATTGAAAGATACTATTCTTAATATCCCTGAAGAGCCTTAAACTATGAGGTACTGCTTCATGCGAGGCGGAGAATCCCATTTTGATGATTAAGTCCCCAAAAAACCTTAGCTTATAAGGTACTGCTTCGTGCGACTTAGAGATTTTCATTTATAGCGTTGAGATAATGCTTTGGAAATTAAAAGAATCTCAGGTGGTTTTGTTCAGATGTTGCATCCTGCTATTCCATTCTAATATCTCTTATTTCATTCTTTACTTTCCTATCGGACAAATTTTGAGGTCTTCTTGTATCTAATGGACTTTTACCTTAAAAATGAACATCGTGCAGCAATTCATTCTCTCGGGATCAAGATAATTAGATAGGGGCATCTGTCATACCCCAAATTTGTCCTAACCTCTCATTTTATTATGCCAAGCATGTGTGTTACTTCATGATCTTCCTTTAGATGATCATCTGGCCTCAGGTCACGATCCTCTAAAATTTAGATCATGGAGGTATTGTTTGTGCTCATTGTGATCATAGGCTCTTGCAAGTGTGTTGAATTAAAGTAGAAGCAAGAAAAAAGATAAGTCCTAATTATCATGGTCAATTAGTCAAGACATGATCAATTGACTTCAAGTTGATTTTAAGCCATATTCTAAAATGATTCTAGGTCATATTTAAAGTTGATATAATGCCATGATTAGAATTCATGCTTAAGGTTATTTCAAGTTTCAAGATCAATTTGTGACAAGCTTAATTTGTTTCAAGTTAATTCTAAGTGGAGATCAAATTAGCCAGGATATAATTCAAGTTGTTTCAAGATAATGCAAGTAGTCTCAAGATGATCCTAAGGCATATCCCAAGATATCTTTGGCCATTTTTGAATCATGTGTGTGTAAATGGATGCTAAGTTGTTATTGAGTAGGACTTCATGCATTCAAATGTTTCTAAAGGAAAATCTCCAATTCTACCTGGAGGTTTAAGCCATGAAGAAGTTTATTTTTAAAGATATGCTTTGCAAACTTTAAGAAAAGGACATCAATTCACATTGGGTGAAAACTTGATTCAATTTTACAAATTATTTTGGAAAGAGAAGATCAAGAAGTGTTTACAACATAAAAAGTTCAAGGTAATAAATCTAAAGATACAAGGTTGCATTTACAAGACATACAAGTTACATGATCAAGAATGCCAAGTTTTAATGGAAGTCAAGATTTAAAAGATTACGTAAAGTACATTAGGAACAAGTTCTTTGATATTGTTCCTAATCTTACAAAAGAAGTCATAAACCTAGAAAACTACAAACTAAAAATAAATTGGTGTGTCATGAACTAACAACTCCTCCTCCACGTCCAACGTGCCAAGCAATCATGATTGCTCTTTCTCATCCAAGCTTGCTCCAAGCCAAGAATGAGAGTTGTTTTCAAGACGTGATTGCATTTTTCTAAGCCATATCTCAAAATGATTTTAGGCCATGTCTCAAGCTCTAAGTGGAAATTTTCATTTGGTTTCAAAGAGATTAAAAGTGAGAAACATCAAGATTAATGGAATTCATTGAATATAATGTTCGAATGAGTTCAAAGGTTACAAATCTACTCAATTTTAAAATAAAAACAAGTTTTTGGTGCCAAAAAAACATCTAGCAGTATCACGTTATGCCACAAAGATAGACCAAGACACGTACAAACTTAATCAAATATGATACAGTTTTTTTACGAGTGTTGATACAAAAGTTCCATGCTCCAAACAAAAGTGTGTTATTCTAAGCTAACTACATCTCATTACAAGAGTAAAAAAATGAAACAATGATAAAATCCACAAATGAAATTTAAAACTCTTGGATTACATCAAAGACTATCAAGAGTAGGTTCGAGTTCTAGATGCACTAGAAAAAATCTAAGGACAAATCTGATGAGCACATTGTCTTTTACCAGAGAGTTTTTAAGTTACCGCCAATGGTAGTGAACCTGCAAAACAAGTGAAGTTGTTGATCAAGAAAGAAAGAAATCAAGCCATTCTCGAAGTCATCATCAGTTTTGAGATAACATTCATACCGTCAAGAAAATCTTGATCAATTCCAAGAAGTGTGATCACCACCAAAACCATCCTATTTCACGAGCCATAACCTTCATTCTTCAAGTTGCTCAAATGCCTCTCATCCAAATTCCCCAAGTGCATAATACATGAAAAGAAATGGACAATGTGGTTAGTACATGTACAAACCAAAGCAACATCTCAAACTAGAGGTCATAATAGCATCAATAAGAAAGTCATGTGACACACTTGGATGTAGAAAACCAAACACAATTCAACAAGCACACAAGGAAAAGGACAAAGTCACAATTCTCACCAAACATGTCATCAACAACAAGAGTGAAGTATCATTTCGTTCCATAATATGCACATCTGAGAATACTATTTTAATTTACAAAAGTTCAAACAATTCACAAAGAAAATAAACAGAAAGGTAGTAAGGACCACAAGCTTTTAGATGAAGAAAGGACAAAACAAATCATACATAAGAGAGAAAATTCTTTCATGCACAAAAGGATCCCATGAAATCAGGGCAAATAGGACCTCTCCTAACGGTTTTCTCCTCGGAGTCACATTATCAAATTCACGGACGAGTAAAGGATTCACCAATTTTTTTCACACGTATGAAAACCAAGAAAATTTACCACTATATATTCATGTTAAACTATTTAAACGAGAGGACACTTGAGAAAGAAAATTAGTCATTACTCTGCAGAAACGGCAACAAGACCATCCCTAAACAATAATTCACCAAAGCTCTAAAAATCCGAAAAATTACTCAGAGCTTATCATTGAAACTCTGAGCTAATTTGAGCTAAAATCTAGTCTATTCAAATAACAACAATAACACACACAGAGAAATCAAAAAATAGAAGGAAAAGAGGAAACAAGCGTGAAGAAAAAGGAAGAGAAAAGTACCTGAAACATTGCATAGGTTGGTCTTCAAGAGTTAAATTCTTGCTTTTCTTGATTTTGCTTCTATTTGCATTTTTACTGCTACTTGTTGCTCTCTACTTGTTTATTTTCTTGATATTATTGATTTTGGTTGCGGTTGAGTCCATTTTAGAATTAGGGTTTATTTTGGGGGTGGTTTCGATTTGATATATTGGTGAGGTATTTGGAAAATCTAAGTTCAAATATGGAAATAGGGTAGAAAAATAAGTGGGGTTTATTTAGAAATTTTGTTGAGTTGGGGGGTGTCGCCGGAGAAGACGGCGGCGGCGGCCGTACGCCACCATCTCCTCCGGCCAATCATTAGGTTTCCAGCAAGGCTTTATTTGTAGAGAACTTAGTGAGAGAGAGAAGAGTAACATAGAAAGAGAGAGAGATTTTGATGGAAATAAATAGAATCCACTGGTTTCTTGTTTTTATGCGTGAGGTTGGTCTTGACGAGGTGTCGGCCTCCGTCGGTGACAAGTGTCACCGGTCAGTGATCCATTCCCTGATTCCACGCGTGTCTTTCCCTGCAGCCCTACCATGCACGCGCTTTATCCATCCTTAGATCAGGAGTCATCTCTAACTCATAGCAAGATCAACGCTCAGGATTTGGCCTTAGGTCAACCTGTTAATCAGAGTCTACCATATGCTCCTTCCCTGCAGCGTGGGCCAACCTTCCTGAGCCTTGGGTGGATTTTTGAATGCACCACCTGTTTGCTAATACAGTCGTGACCCATCTTTTTTTCCTTTTTTTGTTTTTTAAGTTTTATTGTTTTTTAATATATTTTAAAATTCAAAAAGAATTTTATTTTAGTTTCATTTTTTATTGAGAAAATCCAAATATTACTAATTAATTAATTTAATTAATTTTATTAAAACTTTTGTTTAATAATAACTAACCTATTTAATGATTAATGTTATTAAATATTTTATTTTAATTTAATTAATTATTTTCCTTAATTCTAAAAAACCCAAAAACATTTTATTTCAATATCAATTTTATTTATAATTTTAATAAATTTTTAATCATCTTATTTTAATTAATTATTTAAGTTTAGTTATTCACCTTTTCCTTAATTCTAAAAACCTTTTTAAAAAATCATTTCCTAATTAATTCTATTAAACCTTTTTATTTAATATTAATTAACTTTAGTAGTTAATTTTATTAAATATTTAGGTTTAGTTTAATTAATTACTTAAGTTTTTGTTAATTAATTATTTTTCACTATTTTTAATTCTAAATATTTAAAAACAATTTAATTTGAAAATTTCCCTTTTATTTTCTTTTGTTAAGCCTTAGGTAATTAGGTTATAAATTAGGGTAACATGCTTTGTCTAACATCTTTGCCCTTTTACCTACTTTATGACTTTTGTACGATTTTTTATCCATTTTGCTCATATGTGTTATTATCATGCCTCGATTACATTTATGTCATTCATCACTTTTTTATTCAAACCTCATTTTCAAACTAATACCTTGATTTAAAATCAAGTCATTTTTAAATACCTTGTAAGTCGATCGATTTCACGATCGCCATCGACCTCACATACCCTCTTCTTGGGGTTTATACAACGATACTTGTTGCATATTTTACCCTCATGTTTGCATGCATATGTGTGATTGATTTACTTTAACTATGACTTGATATTATCTCCATTTAAGCAAATGTATCCCTCTCCCATGATATGTAGTGCTTGTTTTTGTTTAGGTAGTTTAATACAAGATTAAAATCAACCTTTTTCAAAAGAACACATGAGCTTGATCCAACGTCAATCATTTTTCAAAACGAACTCAATTAATCACCAGTTCATTCTCAAGCATACTTAATCCACATATCAAGTCCCCTTACCTATTTTTGTAATTCGAGCGTTTTTGCCTCTCCACCGACCTTATGTTATACCATTAGGACCTCCTTTCCATTATTTCAAACCTTTAACTGTTTCGTATGCAAATTGAAACCTCGATCAACATCGTGCATTTTTATCAAAGTCAACTTAATTGACTTAATCATAGTTAGGCCATATTTCAATAAAGATGAAAAGTGAGTTGGGATGAAGTCTTCGATTCTTCTCCTCAATTATTTGGGCCCAAGGAGTCTTTCTTAGGTTCGAACAATTGTCTTCTTTAAAAGATTTATAACACGAATCAACATCAAACTACTTTACAATAAACAAAATCAAACCTATTTTCTCTATACCTAGATGAAAAAGAGAGAGTCAAGCTTTTTACTCATTCTCTCGATTACTTAGGCTCGATGAGCCTTTCTTAAGCTTCGAGTAATCGTCATCCATAACTTACTCTAATTTTATCAAAAATCTTTCATAATTAAGGTTGAAAAAGAGAGAGTCAGATCTTCGATTCACTCTCTCGATTACATGGACCCGAGAAGCCTTTCTTAAGCTTCGAGTAATCGTCATCCAATCAAAATACCAATACATTAATTCAACTTGTTTCCGTTGTGCGATCAAAACTCTTTTAAAAAAGAACAATGGTTAGTCCCCTCTAAACATTTTTTCGACAAAATGAACGAACAACTATAGTCCCACAAATTACAACACTCTGACTTTTCCATTGCACGATGGAATACGTAGGCACAAGGGTCACAATCCTTGGTGAGCACCTTATAAAAAACCACTCATTTTCCCCTTTAGAATGCATCCTTACTTGTTATTCCGTTAGAAGGAAAAAAACAAGCCTAGCTAACCTTTCTCACGAATTGAATCAAGAGGTTCCCGTTGGATACAACGGATGTAGGGGTGCTAGTACCTTCCTTTTGCGTAATCGACTCCTGAACCTAGAATTTGGTTGCAATGACCATTTTCTTATCCTTTAAATGTTTTATCGATATTTTCCTATTCCTTCCTTGAAATGAATAAATTTTGGTGGTGATTCTGTTCGAACGTTTTGTCCGCGTCCATCGCGAGGATCGTATTTTTCGTGGTACGACATTATGTTCAATGATGTAGAACCTGCATAAATAAAATATACATCAAATAAACCATTATTCTTTCAATACTTTTGTTATCATCAAAACTTAAAGAGAATATGTCATGAACAAATATTATTCTAACAATCTCCCCCTTTTTGATGATGACAATCATAAGTATTTAAAAGACAATGTTGGGCATTTAATTTTCTCTACAACAACAGGGTATATGGTTTTAAGCTCCCCCTGAGTCTGATAGTCCACAGCTGAGCTCTATTGATTCAAACACCAAGAACTATTTTTCAAGAAAAAATAAATCAGTCTTCTTAATAACATCAGGGCCTGAGGTTTGCAAGCACCCCCTGAGTCAAACAGTTCTAAGGTTAAGGTTTGTAAGTTGCCCCTCAGTTGCATATTTAAGAAAACCAGAATAACATTTTAACTTCCTTTGGCAACATCAGAATACGAGGTTCGTAAGCTCCTTCTGAGTCTAAATAGGCTAAGTCAGAGGTTTGTAAGCTCTTACTTAACACTACATCCCAGAGAGTTAAAATATGTTTCCCTTTTAACTTTCTTTGGCAATACCAGAATACGAGATTTGCAAGATTCTTCTGGGTATGATAGGCTAAGTCAAAAGTTTGTAAGCTTTTCCTTAGACCTATGTACAAGAAAGTTAAAATACGCTTTGGGAAAAGTAATCGTAAAAATAGAAAATAAATGACCAATATGTACCACTGATAGGTACTCAATGGGTTCAATTTCCACTTAAATACTTACTATTATTTCTCCCCCTTTTGTCACATCAAAAAGAAATAAAAGGAAAAGACAAGAAAAAGAAAAGAAAAAGAAAATAAAAAGAAAAAATCACTAATAAATGTATCTCAGATCATCATTACTAGATCATTTTTCAAGGAGGAAAAGTAATCAAGTAATAAGAATCATTAAGGTTTGTATAGTGCATGCTTTAAAGTCTTAGTGGTTGTCACTATTACAAGAATTAAGCAAGGATTAATTACTAACTCTTGGTATACACATAAGCCGTTATAAAAGTACTCAGCTCCTAAACAATTTTCATCAACATCTTCCTAGAGATATTGAGTCATCAATTAAGATTCATAACACATCTGTCATAACAGATGTTACAAAGAGCTCTACGAGTTTAGAAGTTCAATCCCCTCAGAGGCGAGCTGCTTCTGAATCTTCTACAACTGAGCATTTTCCCTTAGATACACTTACTTCTGATGAGGCAACTTCAGCAGTACCTGAACAACCTTCAGAAAGAGGTTCTTCAATAGATGCTCTGAAGCCAAAGAGAAGAAGTATGAAGAGGTCAAAGAATAAAAGAAGGGTTCAAAAGCGGTTTTACCACTCACTCCTAGTCATAGAGGAGGAAGAAGAAATTGATTCGGAAGACGAAGAAGTGGATTATGGCAACAGTGAACACTGTTGGATGCAAGATGCTCTAGCTAGGTATCTATACTAGAAACATCTTGTCCCTTTTTTATTTTTATGTAATCCAACAGATTAATATTAATGAAATATCTATTTTGACCAAGATTTCTTTAGCATACAAGTTGTCGCAGTGAGAATCGGAAACCATAACTATTGAGTTAGCCAGACTCACAAATCTTAAGATATCTCCACCGATCTTTAATTTATCTAAGGGACGGGAAAAAAAAGAATAACCCATAAATATGCAATGCAAATACAAAGCAATAAAGAGATATAAGATTCGGGGGTTGGTTATACTAAGGGAATGTATTATCACCCTAAGTATCTATAGTATCCTATAAGAAACTCTTGTTGTATTTGTCTTATAGTTTAAAATTGTTTTCTTATTTAGGATTGATTAGGGAGATGAGAAGAAAAATTAATTTTATTGCTTTTGTATTTGGCAAGACGCAAAATCTTGTGCCTACGTACCAATAAAGGATCAAAACCTTGTAGTTCGGGGTACAAATTGAAAAGGTTCTAAACTGAAAAGCTAAAGTGGAAAAGATTTGAATTGAAGTTTGAGTCTTTTAGTATTGATGAAAGAGTTTTGAATATGCTTAAGATGTCTTGAAGCATTTGTTTAAGAAATTTTTTTGAAAGAGTCAATGGCCTAAGTCAGGGTTTCTATTGAAAGTGGTTTTGATTTTGAGAAAGGGAAACCTAATTGAATTGTTTAAGTTGATTCATCTTGAAGGGAAACTTCCTAAGGGATGGCAAGTCAAGGATTACAAAACATGCAAAATATGTACAAGAAGATGTAAATATGCATATGCAAATGACAATGATGCCAACAAGTAGTCCCTCCCTTCGACTTAGGCAAGATGTATATACAAGTGTACACAACCATTCAACAAAGGAATTAAGCATAAGAAACAAGGTATGGACAAGGTTAACATGGATCAACAAACATGGACAAAGTTTACAAGTAGCACATTTGATCATGGTATACCTAAGATACAACATTCTTGTGAACAAGAAAAACATGGATACAAGTTTAAAATTCTCAATATGAACAAAGCATAGATACTTAAATCATTGGAAAAGTTTCAACAAAATGCTCATCAAGATATGGAGAGAAATATACATAGGACATGACTTACAAGAACAAGTTTCAACATGAATTAACTTGGGTAAACATGGTACATCATAATTATTTACAACATGTATACACAAAGGCAAATTTCAACACAAGAACAAAAAATCAAGGCATGGTTTCAATCATGGATTTTAGGTCAAGGATGCCAAACCAAACAAGTTCTAAACACATGGATAAACTTTGAAACAAGTAAGAACAATTATCATCCATTCAAAGTGTAACACCCAGTTCCCTAAAATAAAATAAAGCAATTAAAATAAACAAATATCAGAGTTTCTCCCACAAACGGGATGTCACATTTTTCAACAAAATTCCACAAGACATTCCTTAAAATGATTTTCAATAAAATTTTCAGCGGAAAAAGAAGTAGTCTGTCATAACACATAATATATATATATATATATATATATATATATATATATATATATATATATATATATATATATATATATATATATATATATATATATATATATATATATATATATATATATATATATATATATATATATATATATATATATATATATATATATATATATATATATATACACACACACACACATCAACATCATCATATACAACAATCGGCCATCTGCCCAAAATATACACAATGTCATCAAACATCACCATTAATCCCACAAAGTAAGATACGCCACGGGGGCACACAAAATCATCAATACACATAAATACTCCCAAAAACCCCGGTGTTACGTACCAGAGCAATCCCTAGGACTCGCCACAATCCAAGCTAGCTAAACACCTAGATTGTCTGTACTTCCGAAGAAGCACAGACCACAACAACAGGAAAGGGGTGATAATTCACGATCAAATATTAACGGTATAAATGTACATGAAATAAAAGGTAGAAACATATAAAACGTCATTTCATATACAACACATTCGGACCTACTGTCCCACCATCAACAATCACTACACACAATAATGCAACACATGTCACTCACACAACGATATGCGGTACCGACTCACAACAACGATGGACACCAGGCCATCAACCCTCCACAAAGGAGCACACATCACCGATGGACACTGGGCCATCAACCCTCTTCACAGGAAGCACATCACCGATGGACACTGGGCCATCAACCCTCCTCACAAGGAGCACATCACCGGTGGACACTGGGCCATCAACCCTCCACTAAGGGAGCACCACAACACAACATGCCATGCATAACCCCAATGCACGCACACAACAATAATCACAAACACAAACAGCATACACGGTCCCCTGACCATACCTCATCATGCATCGTACATACATATATCACACATCTGGCACACAAGGTGCATCTGATCCTACCGATCCAATCCATCAAGCAACATATACACACAACGCACACAAGGCGTATCGATCTTACTGATCCACTCATCACAACATATCAACACAACGCACATACGGCGTATCGATCCTACTGATCCACTCATCACAACATATCAACACAACGCACACACGGTGTATCGATCCTACTGATCCACTACATCATATAGCACATACATATAAATATACCACATAATCCACCAATCACGTCAAATGTGTTAAACGCCGGACACATAGCCCTCTAACACCCAACATACACTTAGCACCTATAAATCATCACGATACATCAGACCGACCATGCTCAGCATCAACAGCTGCACACAGCTCCAAGGAAACAAATTCTGCTACGCTCGCCACCTGCTTGCTATGCGAGCTCTTAGCGAACATTCGCTACATGTTCGCCTAGCGAATGAGCTAGCGAACACAAGAAATCAACCACTGGTTTTGCTCGCTACACGCTCACTACGCGAGAAGCCAACGAAGGCTCGCTACGCATTCGCCTAGCAATGGGCTAGCGAATGCCTGCGATTTCTGAAAAAATACAGCCACTGCTCAGAGTCGGCAACACACTCCGAACTCCATCAATTCCACCTAAATCAGTTCCCATAATGCCAAGATAACAATATACTACCTAGCTGCAAGGTCTAACATCAATTCTACCCGATAAATCCTCAACTTGGCTCGATTAACCAACTTCTGGCTTAAACTCTACCATTATTCGGAAAACCCCAAATCACTCAAACAATTACCCTACATCACATGCAACGAATTCTAACACAATAACCACAATCATAACAGAATCAGCAACATGCAAACAACATCAATTCATCATCGATCATGGGGATTAGGGAATTCCCCTTTCTACCACATATTCATGCACTACCGAAATTAACCGATCAATCCCCCCTTACCTTGATTGTAGTTTGATGATGATGAACCTTCACAAATTCACACAAAAATCTCACGATTCAGCTTCTGCTCTTGATCTTGCTTGCTCTTCCTAAAACGTGCTTTCTCCTCTTTCTCGTGTTCTTCTCTTCTTCTATTTCCACCAATGCCAACTTTACCCTCAATCCCAAACATACAACTCTTATTTATTTCATTCCAAATAATTTCCAATAATAATATTCTCCACATTTTACATAGTTCCATAAATAATAATTTTATCCTTTTTTAATTTCCAAAAATCCAATAATTATATTTTACTCATATATATATATATATATATATATTAATATTAGTAATAATAATAATAATTAATAGCAATATTAGCATTACTACTAATTATCACATTTTATCACTATATATTAATATTATGATTTCTTTTGATCCTCAAATAATCCCACACAACCACATCCGTGAATAAAAATAACACTGAACTAAAAATAATTAAAATGGGCGTTACAACTCTCCCCCACTTTAATTATTTTCGTCCTCGAAAATACCTGATGGAAACAGCTCTGGATACGCTTCCCGCATCCTGCTTTCCAATTCCCAAGTCACACTGCCTCCTGCAGCACCTCCCCAAGCCACTCTCACCAAAGGTATCTCTTTCCCTCGGAGTTGTTTCTTGTTCGACAATCTGAACTAGCAATGCCTCAACCATCAAATTATTTCTTACTTGTACATTATCCATCTTATTCAATGTACTCCCTCAACGAAAACACATGAAATACATCATGCCATCCATAAGCGATAGTGGCAAAGTAGTCTAACATGCTACTTCTCCCCCGCTTCCGCTGCGCCACTCTGATACAGACAAACAAAACACCGAGTGTGTTCCCGAGACTTCGAAGCTCGACCAACACCAGTTACCATCGTAACTCTCAAAACACATCTTTTCTTGGATCCTCTTGATCTTCTCAGCCGTCTCATGCACAATTCTCATATCTCAGCATAACACTCCCACTCGACTCATTCCAACTCAAGAGAGTCCCACACTTCTTATCTCACAAAGCTCCATACAGCGCCATTCCGATACTAGAATGGTAACTGTTATTATAGTCGACTCAATCAATGGTAATTAACCATCCCATGATCCACTCTGATCCAACACACAAGCTCTCTCCAAAATCTTAATATAACCCTCCAATTCCCACTCGGTACAATATTCAACAGTAACTCATACGAATTCACCACTTCCTCAATATGCATCCCATAAACCCTCAACATAGAATAGTTCTTTCACTCACAATAACCCAAATTAAAACTACACCTTTCCAATTCTTTGGAAAACTCAACACCAAATTCGTGAAAATACTACCCGTTTTCCACTCTGGAATATTCCACGGCTACATCAGACTCGACAGTCTCTGACGCTCAATCTTCGACTCTCGACAATTCTATCTAGTATATTCGACCTCCACCACACCTCTCTTCATCTATGGTTACCAAAACAATTTACTCAAATTCGGTTACTTCTTCATAGCACCGGGATGGATACTCCATCCACCTCAATGTATTCCTTCGAGAGTACCCCTACTCCATTTAGCGACATCTGGAACACAAACTCTACCACCACACATCATGGTACTATTTCCACAAATCCGACAATCAACTCTTCAACTCTGGTTCATCAAATTCAACTAATCCACCTACTCAATCCAGATTTCTGACTTTCTCGATTCTCCTCAAGAATACAACTAGTCAGGTCTAACAATAAAAGCTTAACTTCATATGAAGTCTCTCCACTCACCAAACTCATATTACCAAATTGCCCAATCAGTTCTATCTCCTTTCGCCATCAATATGGGTATTATGCAAATATTTCCAACTTATCGCATTAACTACCACATTCACTTTACCCGAATGGTAATTCAACTCAAAGCCGTAATTCTTTAGAAGTCACCATTATTTCCTCTTCCTCATATTCAACCTTTCCAACTCAAACAAACACTTTAAGCTCTTATGGTCACCAATTATTTCAAATCTCAACTAAAACGATTGAAGCCTCCAACTCCAGCACAATCACAACCGCAACCAACTCTAAATCACCGGTCAGATGATTCCTCTCAAGTACTTCAAGGTACCTTTAACATATCTCCCAATCATATCAACAAAGCATCACAAAACACAACAAATAGTCCCGTCGGGCTCGACAAAATCAACACACGAGCTGCTGACAGCTCTCCCAAAACTCTTTAAACTCTCCTCAAGTGGCATATAGCTGCTTATTCTCCAACACTGATAACTCAAATTCTCGATCTTTAACATGATCCTCTATACTCTGCGACTGTACTAAAACATCACCGGTTAACACAACTATTGCCTCACTCAAATAAGTAGGGAAAATCCCATGCCAAACGAACAAACAAGTTGTGAGTTATGGCGGAAACACGAACCGTACCTTCCGCACTCATCCAACATCCAACCATGTTTCATCAATAAAACTCAAATCCATGTCATTACTTCACCATCACATGGATCATTGTAATAGCTTTCCAACGCTTCGAACCGTGCGTCATTCCGAGTTACGGTTCTCCCGTTACGACAAAAATACCCGAACAACATTTTCTGCCCAGGACCCCTTCGCTAGATGATCACCGTAGCGAGTGTGGAGCCGTTCGCTAGCATGCTCGCTAGGCGAAGGACCTGGCGAACATGACAGCCCAAAATCCTATTTTTGACCGTTACCTGACTTCCGAGTGTCCGATTTCGATTCCGTAAAAAGCTGCGATCTCGCAATTCAACGTACAAAAACAATTTCATACCTAGAAGGCCATCCAACACACTTTCAATCTTTAAATATTTTAAAACCCAATTACTTCCAATCTCAAAATAGACCCTAGAGTCTCCCAATGCGATACAACTTCGATCTTCGACATATCAACCACAATAACTTTACTCGCGATCTCATGACCACAAGACTCACACCCTCCAACCAATTGGTCCATCAAATCATCAACTCTTGGAAGCGAACATTTATTCCTTGATAGTCACCTTGACCACTTATCCATAGTTCACCCAAAGCTTCACAAATCCTTCTGTCTTTCTAACCAACAAAATTTGTGCACCCCACGGTAACACACTCAAACAAAAGAACCTCTCTTCCAGCAGGTCTTCAAGTTGACTCTTCAACTTTTCCCATCCCAACGCAGACACACAATATGGAGTCACCAATATCAGACTAGTTCCAAGAACGGAGTCATTGTGCACGCTTCACTTCACATTCTGGTAGTAAGTCACTTACCTCCTCAGGAAACTTCCGGATAATCACCATTAACTGACAAACCCCAATTTTCTCACTTTCCTTAGCATTCAAAATTTCCGTCAACATAGACACCTCAAGACGTCTTACAACGACTCCTCAAAATAATCCCTTAAGCACTTAGCTTAACTCAAGACAATTCCCTACTCACACCACCTAAGCTTGCAAGACACGTCTATCCCATCCAACACAATCCCGTATGCTATTAACAAGAGATTAAGGGTGATCAGTTCCTCAATTTGTCAATAGACAGCTGAAAATCATGATGGGGTACAAATCATCTTTACCAAACTATAGGAGCGTTCCTCGACACACTGAGCCACAACTCCACACTTGCAGCATTCCGGAGAAACACAAGCGCCTCCCCCACTGGAATCATTCCACTTATATCAACAAAGTTAGACAACAACATGTACCGACAGTGTTTTCTCACACATGCCGCATACAGGGGATTAGACTACAACACAAGACAACTTGGCCGGATGGACCGACCTGCTCTGATACCAACTTGTAACACCCCGTTCCCCAAAATAAAATAAAGCAATTAAAATAAACAAATATCAGAGTTTCTCCCACAAACGGGATGTCACATTTTTCAACAAAATTCCACTAGACATTCCTTAAAATGATTTTCAATAAAATTTTCAGCGGAAAAAGAAGTAGTCTGTCATAACACATAATATATATATATATATATATATATATATATATATATATATATATATATATATATATATATATATATATATATATATATATATATATATATATATATATATATATATATATATATATATATATATATATATATATATATATATATATATATATATATATATATATATATATATATATATATATATATATATATATATATATATATATATATATATATATATATATATATATATATATATATATATATACATACATCAACATCATCATATACAACAATCGGCCATCTGCCCAAAATATACGCAATGTCATCAAACATCATCACCAATCCCACAAAGTAACATACGCCACGGGGGCACACAAAATAATCAATACACATAAATACTCCCAAAAATCCCGGTGTTACGTATCAGAGCAATCCCTAGGACTTGCCACAATCCAAGCTAGCTAAACACCTGGATTGTTTGTACTTCCGAAGAAGCACAGACCACAACAACAACAAAGGGGTGAGAATTCACGATCAAATATTAACGGTATAAATGTACATGAAATAAAAGGCAGAAACATATAAAACGTCATTTCATATACAACACATTCGGACCTACTGTCCCACCATCAACAATCACTACACACAATAATGCAACACATGCCACTCACACAATGATATGCGGTACCGACTTACAACAACGATGGACACCGGGCCATCAACCCTCCACAAAGGAGCACACATCACCAATGGACACTGGGCCATCAACCCTCCTCACAGGGAGCACATCACTGATGGACACTAGGCCATCAACCCTCCTCACAGGGAGCACATCACCGATGGACACTGGGCCATCAACCGTCCACTAAGGGAGCACCACAATACAACATGCCATGCATAACCCCAATGTACGCACACAACAACAATCACACACACACAAACAGCATACACGGTCCCCTGACCATACCTCATCATGCATCGTACATACATATATCACACATCGCATACACATCTGGCACACAAGGTGCATCCGATCCTACCGATCCAATCCATCACGCAACATATACACACAACGCACACAAAGCGTATCGATCCTACTGATCCACTCATCACAACATATCAACACAACGTACACACGACGTATCGATCCTACTGATCCACTCATCACAACATATCAACACAACGCACACACGGCGTATCGATCCTACTGATCCACTTCATCATATAGCACATACATATAAATATACCACATAATCCACCAATCACGTCAAATGCGTTAAACGCCGGCCACATAGCCCTCTAACACCCAACATACACTCAACACCCATAAATCATCATGGTACATCAGACCGACCACGCTCAGCATCAACAGCTGCACACAGCTCCAAGGAAACAAATTCTGCTACGCTCGTCACCTGCTCGCTACGCGAGCTTCTAGCGAACATTCGCTATATGTTCGCCTAGCGAATGAGCTAGCGAACACAAGAAATCAGCCACTGGTTTTGCTCGCTACACGCTCACTACACGAGAAGCCAGCGAAGGCTCGCTACGCATTTGCCTAGCGATGGGCTAGCGAATGCCTGCGATTTCTGAAAAAATACAGCCACTGCTCAGAGTCGGCAACATACTCCGAACTCCATCGATTCCACCCAAATCAGTTCCCACAATTCCAAGATAACAATATACTACCTAGCTGCAAGGTCTAACATCAATTCTACCCGATAAATCCTCAACTCGGCTCGATTAACCAACTTTCGGCTTAAACTCTACCATTATTTGGAAAGCCCCAAATCGCTCAAACAATTACCCTACATCACATGCAACGAATTCTAACACAATAACCACAATCATAACAGAATCAGCAACATGCAAACAACATCAATTCATCATCGATCATGGGGATTAGGGAATTCCCCTTTCTACCACATATTCATGCACTACCAAAATTAACCGATCAATCCCCCCTTACCTCAATTGTAGTTTGATGATGATGAACCTTCACAAATTCACACGAAAATCTCACGACTCAGCTTCTGCTCTTGATCTTGCTTGCTCTTCCCAAAACGTGCTTTCTCTTCTTTCTCGTGTTCTTCTCTTCTTCTATTTCCACCAATGCCAACTTTACCCTCAAAATCCCAAACATACAACTCTTACTTATTTCATTCCAAATAATTTCCAATAATAATATTCTCCACATTTTTCTTAATTCCATAAATAATAATTTTATCCCTTTTTAATTTCCAAAAATCCAATAATTATATTTTACTCATATATATTAATATTAGTAATAATAATAATCATTAATAACAATATTAGCATTACTACTAATTATCACATTTTATCACTATATATTAATATTATGATTTCTTTTGATCCTCAAATAATCCCACACAACCACATCCGCGAATAAAAATAACACTGAACTAAAAATAATTAAAATGGGTGTTACATAAAGCATTCAAAATAAAATCAAAGAAGACCAACACCTTATCATAATCACAATATGATCATGTAAGACAACATTCATCATGGAAACAAATGTAAGACATGATTTAGGTCAAACACGAACAAGCAACCAACTAACCCTAATTCAATAAGCAACTTGGAACAAATGATGAATATCACAAGTAAGAACAATTTTAAAGCACTTAATAAAATGACAAATTCAAAGGAATTACATACATGGATACAAGAACTAGCACATGATTAAGAGATGGGATTTTAGATATTTTTTTTAAAGAAATAAAAGGATAAACTATTTTTTTTTGTAATTTTTGAAAGTAAAAATAAAATAAATATGTAATAAAATATAACTATATTAAATTTTTAAAAAAGTGTGAACAAAATAAAAGGCCATAGAATTTTTTTTAAATATTAAATGGTAAAGAGAGAAGGAAAAAGAATTAAATAATATTAGAAAAAAATAATTAAAAGAATGAAATCAAAAAAATATAGGGAACAAATGACTAAAAGGAAGGAGGGGGCGGCCAGGTTCGAACCCACGCCCCTAGGTCACTCCTCAAAACAACCTTAACCACTGGGCCAGGCCGGTGGCCTTGTCAACAAGTGCGTGAAAAATAAATATATTAAATAAAATGTTTAAAATGAAAACACGCGCGAAACGTCATCTTCAACCTTGTGAAACATCAGAATTTTGAATTTCTAAAATCCTTGTTTCTAAACCAAATCAAGCAAGTAAATATAGCATTTCACTCAGAATTTCACAAGGAATTCAACCATGCTTACCAAATTCACTTATTTTCATCCTAGAACAAGAATTATAAATAAAACCAAAAGAACCCTAGTTTCTAAAATAAAAATTAAATGCCAGTTTTGCATGATCAATCGACACTATCGTAGGGGTTTTAGTCCTTACATTATAACAAACAGGATGGTAACTTGAATGAGTGTGAATTATGCCTAAACCATGGAGTTTGAAAAGTGAGAAAACTTATCTATTGGGGTGTGTCCAATGCACCTTCAAATGTTATTTCAGAAGTAAGGTAATGATCCCTTTAATTCACTAGGTCTCAGAAGTGTGTTTGAATTGATAGTTTGCTTCAAAACTCCTCCAATTTCCCAACTTGAATCCTCTTGCAAAATGGAAAAGTGAAGTTATGATTCTGATGATGGAGGTGTTACAAATGTTGTATGATAATTTGGAAAGTTCGTGTGATATTTGTAGATGGGGTTTGAAGTGTTAGAATGGACTAAAATGGAAAGAACAAAAAGTTATGGAGTTTTGGCTCCTTGGTCAACAATGTGACCAATAAAGGGTTGATTTTGGCTTGGATGGTTTTCTGGTGTTTTGGAGGGTTTAGTCAAGTTCAATGGATGATTTATGGTGTGTTGGAATGAGTGGTTTGAAGTTTTTTTTATACTGTAACATGTTTTGGAAAGTTTTGGTGCTTTTGGTGAAAATGGAGAAAACTTGAAGTTTTAATGCGCTTGTTGAGATTTTGGGAGGTTTATGGCTCAATGTTGTATGATTAAAATCTGACATGGAGTACTATTTATAGGGAAATGACTCAGCCAAGGATCAGTGGACTATAATATTATTTGGTGGATCATGATCAAAGTTAAAAGTTTGGACAACAAGTATAAAAAGGTGCTTTTTGCTTTCTAGCATACAACTTGACTTCATCTCACATGATTTCATGAGCTGCATAACTTGTACCATCTAGTTCTAGCTCAGATCATGCTTTCCTTAATTCATGGAAAATGGTTGGTGGCCAAAAGGTGCCTTTTTCTTTCATGTCCAAAGAAGTTTAAGGTAGCACATTGGATGATGTTTTTGTATGATGAAACAAGATCAAATATAGTAGGATCTGGTACCATTAGAAAAATTACAAGCCAAATAACAAGTTCCAAGTTGATAATATCCTTTGAAAATGCTTGGAAAGTTGGTAAAAGTGTCATCAAAATCGTGTAAAATCTTGATGCACAATCTGCGTTGGTTCAAACTGCCTCACCATGGCTACTTTACAAATTCATAACTTTCTGCTCAAGCAAAATAATTCCATGTTCTTGGTACCATTGGAAAGATGAGATCACAAACTAAAACTTTGATTTTGATAACTTGGGAAGAATCATCGTGGATCATTGGAATAATTGGTCATCAAAATTAGACTTTTCACTGATTTATACTTGGTAAAATTTCTAAGTGTTGGCACTTTCACATCTTTGAAAAACCTCAACTTTGATCAATCATAACTTTCAACTAGTAAATGATTTTGGGTCCATTCTTTCACCAATTTGAAGTGTGTGATACCATCTTTAAAATGAGTCCTTAAGTGTTTTCATTGGATTCTTGAGGAAGAAGTTATAGTCTTGGAAAATAGGGCATTTGATCACAAAATTTTGTAACTTAGAAAAATTACAAAACCCTAATTTTCACAACATTGAATCTTTGAATGTATTCCTTTATTTTCTTGATTATTCATGATAAAATTCATCTATTTTGATGATCCTTGACTTGTGGAGTCCATGTTTGACCAAAAGTCTCAAAAGTCAAACTTTGACTTTAATGAACAATTGACTTTTCTCAGTTGAATTCAAATCTTCAATTGTCAATGGATCAAGCTTCTTGAATCAATCCAACCATATGAATGGTTTAAGATGATTTCCTTGAGGTCCTTGAAACATGTCTTGAGGTGTAGTATCATGTCTTGGTGAAAAAGTCAACCCAGGAATGAATTAGGTCAAAACCCTAATTATGTGTATCAGATGACTTGAGGCTTGATGAAATGGTATTGATGGAATATTGCATTTGATTATTGATGTAAGGAGACCTTTTATCACTTTGAGAGGTTTAGGATTACATTATTCAACTTCTTGAGCTCCTAGGTGCCAAAACCTAGCTTGCAGTCAAAGTAAACCAAAGCACATACTCTTGTAATCTCAAAGGGGTTATCAATGCATAAAACACACACATGAGATGATTGATGTAATTCCAAATGATGTAAATGAGGTGAAATCTTAGGTTTAAAAATTAGGGTGTGATAGATGCCCATATTTAAGTTTCTTATATCCGGAGACGTGGAGATTGAAATCTTCGTCTCGACATGATAGGAGAGACTTCAAACAATCAAATAATCAGTTTGAAAGGTTAATAAACGTCCCCACACCTTAGGTCATAAGCCACGAGCGAGTATCCGTTTCTTCTTTAATCAAGTTTTTCACTTGAAAAAGATAACAATAATCCTCCCGACGTTTCGGGTCATAAGCCATGAACAAGTCTCAATTCCTTCTTTAGTCAATTCTTTCACTTGAAAAGGATAACAATAAACCTCTCCACGCTTCGGGTCATAAGCCACAAACGAGTCTCAGTTTCTTCTTTAATTAACTCTTCCACTTGAAAATGATAACAATAAACCTCCCCACGCTTCAAGTCACAAGCCACGAACGGATCTCAGTTCCTTCTTTAATCAAGTCTTTCACTTGAAAACGATAATAATAAACCTCCACACACTTTGGGTCACAAGCAACGAACAAGTCTCAGTTTCTTCTTTAATCCAGTCTTCCACTTGAAAAGGATAATAATAAGCCTCCCCACGCTTTGGGTCACAAGCCACAAACGGGTCTCAGTTTCTTATTTAATCAAGTATTTCACTTGAAAAAGGTAAAATAAACCTCCTGAGGAAATAATCAATTGTGGGAAAGTATCTTCGTAGGGGATTAGGAATTTCACTAGAGATTTACAACTTCACCGGGGATTTTCAAAAGAGATGCGGGTCAGTTGACTTGTAAGACATATTTCTCAAATAAAGAAAAAAATCATCTGTAAGAATCTTCACCAAACTTCTCTAAAAGGACTTCTGAAGAGATGGCATTTGATGGAAGTAAAATTGAATAATGAGTTCATTGGGGAGAACATCACCAATTGTAGTTTGAAGTTGCATTAGAGCAAATAAATTTTTGGTAACGAAATATCTCAAATAAAGGGAAAAACACTTGTAAAAGTCATCAACAAACTTCTCTGACGGGATTTCCCGAGATATGCCATTTGGTGAAAGAATAATTGATAATCTGATAACTTCATTAGGGATAGACAAACTGTCCTGAAATGAGACTGCCATTTGTCATCCAATAGAAAAATCCTAGAACAAAAATAAAGAGACTGCCACTTGTTGTTAGATATAAATTCCAATAACATTGATGGGCAGTAAAGGTTTGTCTTTAATGGGGATCTGTAGAAAAATTCTTCCTGGAGAAACAAAGCTTTCAAACGTGCCAAATAAATGCACCCTCGATCTAGGTTTAACAGCCTAGAGAGATTCAAAACCAAATAATTGTTAGAGACCAAAGTTCAGTCCAGGAATAAACTGGAGAGAAATAGCTAAATAAGACCCTACCCCATGAGGAATGAACTCGAATGGAGATTTATCCTACCCAAGTTTAGAAAGGAATAGCTAAAGCAAAATCATCCACAAGGGATAAACTTAGTGGGGAATAAAAAATGATATACACTTTCTGATTAAGGTTGACATCTCTATTGGGAGAGATGAAAAACAAAGTCACCTGGGTTTAAACACAACCAAAGTGAGTAAAGTGAACAACACCATAAAAATATGAAATGCACATGTATCATGTATACGTATATGAATGTATGTATGTCATGTTATGCTAAATGCTAACAAAACAGATGAAAGAGATAAAATGGAGATGAAATAAACATCTCAACTGGATATTAGGCCAATCTTAATAAGATGGGACATCACTGAGATGAACTAAAGGCCATTGATTGATTAAAGTCCTTTTTCAAGGCTCTAATTTATGGATAGAGGGAGATACTTCACTTGGGGATAATCCAATATAATATTCTATCATCAAAGATTCACCGGGGGTAATAACATGACTCTAATTCAAAGGGGAAGAAAGATCTTCTGGGGAAGGACCACCCATAATTGGAGAAACTAGAATCAAAGTTGTAGCTGGTGACACCGGACTTGAGACTTCATAGGGGATAAAATAAATATCCATTTCACTGGAGAGGTCTCAATCAGAGTTGTAGCTCGGGGATGCTAGGGCTGAGACTTCATGAGGAATGAAATATACAATCACTTCATTGGGGAAGATTGGAGTTAAGGGAACCAATCCTATTACCATAATATCCTAAAGTATAGACTTACTAGGAATATGTATATTACAAAACAACATTGCTCTGCATTTTGAAATCTACCATTCTTGAAGAAACTGTTGATGCCCTTTTTTTTGTCCATAAATCAAAGTAAAAACCACACACGCAAAATTTAAAAGCAAGAGTAAAATTTTTAACTTTGTTTCAAAATATGCCATCAAAAATAGAAAATACATTTTGCAAGATAGAAATAAAGACAAGAATTGCAAACAAATGGATAAGGCTCAAATTTCATTAATTGAATGTTAGTCCGCAAATGGTGTGACTCCATGGATCATTACAAAATTTGGAAAATGGTAAATAAGGGAAAGGTTACATCCAAAAAATTACCACTATTCTCCCTAACAATTTTAAGTTCCAAAATTCTCTTGAGCTTCTGAAGACTTGGCTAAGAAATCCTTGATGTTAGTAGTTGCCTTCAATAATCCTGTCTGATTTAATACAGTTACTAGCCATAATCCCTAAATTTTGCCTAGATTTCCTTTTCAGGTTTTCAATCTACCAGGATAGCATTTTTCTGTTTTGTCTCTAATTTTTGTGTGGACTTCCCTTTTGGGTTTTCAGTCCACCGAGACGCTAATTTTTTCCTAAGTCGCCCTTTCGGTTTTTGACTTAGCGAGCTGTTCTTTTCATTTTTTTAGGCATAGTATTTCTTGACTGCATCAATATTCCTAGGACGGGTGATCTCCTCTCCATCCATAGTTTCAAGAATTAATGTACCGCCAGAGAAGGCTTTCTTTACAACGTATGAGCCATCATAGTTAGGAGTCCACTTAAGCACTGTTGCACCCCAAATGATGAAAGACTGGATTTTCTTGAGCACTGTTGCACCCCAAATTTTGACCCCTAGATTCCATTATCATTCTAGGAGCATCACCATTTTTTATCTAACCTTAACCTCTTTCAAGATTGATCTTTGTCAAGATACAGGTGAATTAGGGTTCCATACAGTCAGGAATCGGGGGGTTTCTATGATTTGATCAGTCATTGCCTTGGATTTATTCTCCATATAACAACTCCCTATATCATCAAAGGTACTACATTGGATCAAGTATGAATCCAATTTGAGTTTGTCACACAAAGAAGAAGAACAGTGTGGTCCAGGACCCCCCGATTAGGGTTTCTGATTAGGAAAAGTCAATTGTGGTTTGACTTTTGATTAAAAAGCATTTCAATGATAGAATCATGGTCCATGAAGCTTATATGACTTATTGAAGTCCACTCAAGAATTTTCAATACCTCAGGGAACCAAGAACACCAACAGTCGATTCAGAGTTTTTCGACCGTTCGGTTCGTCTAACTGAAAAGTCAACTCATCGACCAACAGGGTTTTGACCCAAAATTGAAGACAATTATGTTCCTAATGTTATATAATATCTAATCATGAAGTTTGGTGACCATTAGATCAAGAATTGAGGAGTAATAAAAAAGTCGGGAAATTAGGATTTTGAAAGGGGCAAGACCATAACTTCCTAACCACACATCTAAATGGAGTGGTTCAAAGCTTGTTGGAAAGTTCTTGAGGAGTCCTACAAAAGTGAAAAAGTGACCTATGTGCAAAAAATGAATATATTTGGAGTTATGATCAAAAATAAGTCAAGAGGGAAAAACACTTAGTGAAATTTCATGATTTTGGCACTTTTTAAGTCTTGTTTTCAGCCAACTTCAAGAGGATTTTTGACCTAGTTCCACTTGGAATTTGAAAAAACTTAAAACATGAAAGTTGTAGAGGATGATGAGGGATTTCCAAAAAGCACAAGAACTCCTCTATATCATTTGTAGATAACAAATGATATGGAGGATGATTTCCCTCTCCCACATATTGACACTTTGGTATATAACACAGCCAGTTTTGCAGTGTTTTCATTCATGGATGGGTTCTCTAGCTACAACCAGATAAAGATGGATCTGGCCAACATGGAAAAACAACTTTCATTACACCCTGGCGCACTTATTGTTATAAGGTCATGCCTTTCGGGTTGAAAAACGTAGGAGCAACATATCAACGAGCTATGGTCACACTCTTCCATGATATGATGCATCAGGAGATTGAAGTATATGTAGATTATATGATTGCAAAATCTCAAAATGAAGAAGACCACCTGGATCATTTGCTGAAGTTATATGAGAGACTCCGAAAGTATCAACTGAGGCTATATCCGGCTAAGTATACATTCGGGGTTCGTTCCGGCAAGCTACTCAGATTCATTGTTAGTCAACGAGGAATCAAAGTAGACCCCGATAAAGTTCATGGATTGAGAGAGTCATTACTCACCTCTAGAGAAGGCTTGCTGTGGTCTAGCTTGGATGACCAAGCGTTTGAGACAATATATGATTTGCCATACTATTATGTTAATCTCCAAGATGGACCCGATAAAGTATATATTTGAAAAGTCGGCTCAAACAGGAAGATTAGCCAGATGACACATGCTCTTGTCAGAATATGATATTCAATATGTTGCTCAAAAATCCGTCAAAGGCAGTGTCTTGCCAGAATACCCTGCTGAGCATCCTGTGGATGACTATCAACCGCTCAAGTTTGATTTCCCAGATGAAGATATAATGCATATTCAATGTCTGAAACCAGAACTCGGTCCTAAAGAAGGTCTCGAACCTGGGTCCCGCTGGAAGATGATGTTCGATGGGGCGTCTAACAATAATGGACATGGTATCGGAACTGTCTTGAAAAATCCAACTAGACGGTATATTGCCGTCACCGCCAGACTTTGTTTCTCCTGTACCAATGACATAGCCGAGTATGAAGCCTGCATCTTGGGACTAGAAGCTGCTATTAATCTCTGCATCAAAATATTGGAAGTAATTGGCGACTCTGCCTTGCTGATCTATCAACTCAAGGAAGAATAGGAGACTCGAGACAAGAAATTGATTCCTTACAAAGATCATATTCTGGAAATGATTGAATATTTCGATGAAATTACCTTCAAATATGTTCCGAGAGCAGAGAATCACATTGCAGATGCTTTAGCCATGCTAGCATCGATGTGGAAGGTCCAGTTTGTCAACGAGGCACCTTTGATTTGCATTGAAAGAAGAATTGTACCAGCGTATGTCATGATGATAGAAAAAGAGTCTGATGAGAAGCCTTGGTTTCATGACATTAAGAATTTTATTCAAAATCAAGAATATCCGGTCAACACCTCTAGAATCGACAAGAGAGCCATACAAATATTGTCGTCCAAATTCTTCATCATTAATGACATTCTGTATAAGAGAAACCACAAATTGGTTCTACTCAGATGTGTTGACGAAAAAGAAGCGGACCTATTAATGACAGAATTGCACGAAGGAACGTTCGACACTTATGCGGGTGGCCATGCCATGGCGAAAAAGATTTTAAGAGCTGGATATTTTTGGTTGACCTTGAAGACAAACTGCATTCTCTTCGCTCGAAAATGTCACAAATGTCAAGTCTATACCGACAAAGTGCATGTTCCTCCGCATCCTCTTAATGTGATAACATCACCGTGGCCATTCGCAATATGGGGCATAGACATGATTTAAGTAATCAAACCTAAGGCATCCAACAACCATCGATTTATCCTCGTCGCGATCGATTACTTCACCAGATGGGTAGAAGCGGCGTCGTATGCGAATGTAACCAAACAAGTGGTCTCCCGTTTCATTAAAAAAGAGATCATCTGCCGGTACGACATTCCCGACCAAATTATCACTGACAATGGGTCTAATTTGAACAACAAGATGGTGAAGGAACTTTGTTATAATTTCATAATCAAACATCACAATTCTTCTCCGTACAGACCAAAAATGAATGGTTTCGTTGAAGCTGCAAATAAGAACATCAAGAAGATAGTACAAAATATGGTTGTAACCTATAAGGATTGGCACGAAATGTTACCATTTGCCTTACATGGGTACAGAACATCAGTGTGCACTTCGACAGGGGCAACTCCCTTCTCTCTGGTCAATGGGATGGATGCGGTATTACCCATTGAGGTCAAGATACCTTCGTTAAGGATTCTAATAGAAGCCGAGCTTGAGGAAGCTGAGTGGATAAAAGAGAGGTTTGATTCGCTGAATCTCATCGATGAAAAATGGATGACCGCCGTGTGTCATATCCAGATATACCAATAAAGGATGAAAAGAACTTTCGACAAGAAAGTCCGTCTCAAGGAGTATAAGGAGGGAGAGCTTGTGCTCAGAAAAATCCTACCAACGTAGAAGGATATGCGCGGAAAGTGGATGCCCAACTCTGATGGCTCTTTTGTAGTGAAAACTGTCTTCTCTGGAGGATCTTTAATTCTCGAAACGATGGATGGTGAACAACATAAGTAACCCATCAATTCGGACACAGTGAGAAAGTATTACGCCTGAATGGGAAACCTAGAAAGGTGACCCAAGCAAAAGGAGTGCTTCAGCAGGTCGGAAGCCCGAAAGAACAATCCAGGTAAAGCTTCATCAAAAGTGTTGAATAAGATCATTGTTCGCCATTCTCGTCAAAAGCAGCAAATCATATGGACTACTAGTTAGTAGGGTCGGATCGTTGTTGGATTTCGTAACCCTTTCTGTTTTCCATTTTTCAAAATTGTACTTGTTCCCGAGGCTTTGCCATTTGTAAAGTCCTCGCATATTAATGAAATCAAATTTCATATCAATCATTGTTATGATCTATGTTTTTTGTTATGCAATTTTCACTTATTCGTTAATAATGATTTTAAAAAAGCAAAGTGTTTTGAAAAATTAAAATTTTGATTTAAGAAAACTAATTTAACAAAGCACGTCAAAACCCTAAAAAGGTGATATGACGGTATTAAACTACTCTCAGAGCAGTAATAGATTTGTCGCTATCTCCGATCGAGGTTGCGCCCGATGGTCGCCTCGCCACTAGGTCGTGATTCCTTTTTCGCGAATTTGAAAGAGTAATGACCAAATCACTTCTAGACAGTTGTTTCACTCCCCGGTGAAAGACTTCTATCCGAAACAAAGACATCAGAATTCAGTGTGATGGGTTTCCTCCTGGTGTTTCTTGTTTTTCTTTTTTCCTTCTCCCTCGTGGGTCTTCCCGCATATGCATTTGCATCATATCATTAGCGTATGAATTTGTTTGCATGCTTTGGTTTTTGTTTGTCTGGCTTTTGCCTTTGAGATCCTTTGGTCGTTACCAATCTTCTTGCTCCATTCTGTTGCCACGAGCTCGCTTTGTGATTGTTACCCCAACTTTGTCAAGTTGCTTAGATTAAGTATTATTGTGATAAATGCTTATATCTTTGGAGACACTAGTTGTGACTAGCCATGTTTACCACTACCTATCAGATGATTAGTTGTTACTAATATCCCCTTTTTGATCAGGTCGCCACTAACCTTGTTCAGTAAGTCCAGTGGTTACTAGCATTGTTTTTAAAAATCCAATTGTTATTGGTACCTTGATTTTGGTTGTCACCAATCTTTGTAAGTCAAGTGGTTATTAGCATTGCTAAAATCCAATTGTTATTGGTATCCTGGATTTGGTTGTCACCAGTCTTTCTAAGTCCAGTGGTTACTGGCATTGTGCAAAACCAATTGTTATTGGTATAAAGTTCGGTTGTTACCAACTTTCCCCAACTGAAGTACGGTGGTTACTGGAATTGATTAAAAATCCAATCGTTATTGGTACCTTGAGTTGATTGTTACCAACTTTCCCAGTCAAGTCCAGTGGTCACTGGCATTGTTTGAAAATCCAATTGTTATTGGTCTCGTTGATTTGGTTGTTACCAATATTTGAAAGTCCAGTGGTTACTGGCATTCCCTAAAATCTAATGGTTATTGGTACTTTAGTTTGGTTTGTTACTGACTCCTTAGTGTAAGTCCAGTGGTTACTGGCATCATTTAAATCCAATTGTTATTGTATCATTGCTTTGGTCGTCACCAATCTCTGTAAGTCCAATGGTTACAGGTATTACTTGAAACCCAATTATTATTGGTATCATTGTCATGGTTGTCACCATGTTCTCTTAAAATTATAGTTGTTGCTAGCATCCCCAGGAAGTCTAGTAGTTACTGACATCGTTTAAAACCAATGGTTATTGGTAGGAAATTATGGTTGTCACCGGTATCCCAAGCAAAACCCTTGGTATTCCCAGTTGGATCTTGGAGATCTAGTGGTTACTAATGTCCCGGTGAGTCGTCCAGATATTGTTTCTAGTCTTTTCCTGAAGATCCCGTTCGAACTCTTCGTTATAGGAAGTTCCTTATTTGGTTTGTCCCTAGTAAGGATCGTGTCTCTGGTCTTTTGTTTCCCGGGAGGAGACTTGCCTTTTCCCCAGCAAGATCTGTCTCCCCCGTTGAAGTATTTGTCCCGGTGTGGAAGATCCCCTTGAAGTACCATCATTAGTCAGGTATGAACTATTGATTTTTGTGCCTTGGATCTTTCCCCAGTGTGTCAGGTCCCCTGTGAGTGGTTACTCGTTTGTTGTGTTTGTTCTTTTCTTTTAATCGTGTGTTAGCATCGTCTTGCATTCAAGCATCATAAAGCATCATTTAGAATTCATTGTGTGTTATCATTTTTCCTTTTGCATACCATCGTATTTAAGGGACAAAATTTTCGGTTTGCTATATTTAAGTACCTTTCACCATGATTCTATGGAGATCGTCATCTCTCATTGCTATTTGGTGAAGATATTTAAATAGGGGCAATTGTTGCACCCCAAATTTTGACCCCTAGATTCCATCATAATTCTAGGAGCATCACCATTTTTTATCTAACCTTAACCTCTTTCAAGATTGATCTTTGTCAAGATACAGGTGAATTAGGGTTCCATACAGTCAGGAATCGGGGGGTTTCTATGATTTGATCAGTCAATGCCTTGGATTTATTCTCCATATAACAACTCCCTATATCATCAAAGGTACTACATTGGATCAAGTATGAATCCAATTTGAGGTTGTCACCCAAAGAAGAAGAACAGTGCAGTCTAGGACCCCCCAATTAGGGTTTTTGATTAGGAAAAGTCAACTGTGGTTTGACTTTTGATTTATAAAGCATTTAAATGATATAATCATGGTCCATGAAGCTTATATGACTTATTGAAGTCCACTCAAGAATTTTCAAGACCTCAGGGAACCCAAAACACCAACAGTCGATTCAGAGTTTTTCGATCGTTCGGTTCGTCTGACTGAAAAGTCAACTCATCGACCAACAGGGTTTTGACCCAAAATTGAAGACAATTATGTTCCTAATGTTATATCATATCTAATCATGAAGTTTGGTGACCATTAGATCAAGAATTGAGGAGTAATCAAAAAGTCGGGAAAATATGGTTTTGAAAGGGGCAAGACCATAACTTCCTAACCATACATCCAAATGGAGTGGTTCAAAGCTTGTTGGAAAGGTCTTGAGGATTCCTACAAAAGTGAAAAAGTGACCTATGTGCAAAAAATGAATAGATTTGGAGTTATGATCAAAAACAAGTCAAGAGGGAAAAACACTTCATGAAATTCCGTGATTTTGACACTTTTTAAGTCATGTTTTCATCCAACTTCAAGAGGATTTTTGACCTAGTTCCACATGGAATTTGAAAACACTTAAAACATGAAAGTTTTAGAGCATGATGAGGGGTTTCCAAAGTACAAGAACTCCTCCATATCATTTGTGAGCTAGGAGTTTCAAAGGAGGGAAGTTAGGGTCCAAGAACTTAAAATGCACAACCTCAACTTGACATGAACCAACATACCAACCATCCAATTGGTTCTCAACCATTGTTTAGCCATTGATCTGATATATAGGAGTGTGATGAGTGGAAATGCAGAAGAATCCAAGAGCAAAGCTAAGATTTCGGTTAAAAGATCATTATTAAAATCCAAACAAGTACAAAAAGTACAAGATGAAAGAGAAACTTTTTGAGTGAAATGTGCTGCAACATAGCTTCTACTCTCTTGACACTCTTTTAGTAACTTCTCATGGCTTTCTTACAGGCTGTTTATGCAGCACAATGCATTGGAAACACAAAAAACCAGCTGCATCAAGATCCATAGGAGGATTTGCTTCATTTTCCCTCCAAAAGACAAGATTCAAGCAATAAGGTCCAATCTGCCCTTGCCTTTGGTTCTTTCAATCCTTCAATAAATATAACACTCTATGCATATCACCAACACACGAGAACAACCAAGAATCAAGGCTTAAACACTCTCCCTCACCTGTTACAAACCTTTTTGCAAATTAAAGTAAGCTTACTTCAAGTTCAAAATATGCCTTGAGCAGAACTTCATCCAAACACATTTCCAGCTACCACAGACCCCTATCAACATTTCACACAAACCACAAATGATCCTCTCAAGCTACACAAACCACCACTTGCACCAGAAATCACTCCCTTCACAAAGTCAACTGTTGGAACTAAAAAAGTCAACTTTCTACATCTTTTAAGCCATAACTCAGCTCAACACTTTTCCAACTCTTCCAATACCTCTAACACTTCATAAACAACATATAGAAGCTATCCAAATTAATTCCACACTTCTGTAACAAAGATTTAGCTATGTTGCTCTATAAATCCTTGGATTTTTGAAGTTTCTTCACACTTGCAAGCCCTTCTGCTAACTAGCTGATTTGTGAATCATTGGAGCTGCTATTCTGCATCCTAGGAGAATTTTCAGGTTGTGGAAAAGCACTAAGGATCTTTGGTCTTCTTAATTTGCAAGGTTTCTTCAAGAGGTAAGCCTAAATCCTTGAACACGAGCTTTTTCCTTGCATTCCACATACTATTTTAAGTTGTAACCATGATTGTGTGTTAAACATTATTTGGATATGTTATATATATGCTATGTGACATGTATGAACCCTCATTATCATCATGCAATGTTGTGCTACTATGTGATTGGTCTTTGAAAACTCCTTTAAGTGTTGCTCTAGGTCATGTGTGAACCTAACTTATTTGTTAAGTAAGAGTGCTTGCAACTGTCATGTAGAGTGGATGCTAGATTTGTATGTTGGTTCTTCCATTGGTGAATCATATTGCTACTTCTGTTTAGGTTAAGTTTGATGCCTATGCTTAGAATCAGTTATAGGTCATTTTGCATTTGAGAGACCTTTATAGAATGTCTTTGATACTGCCCTTGGTTTTTTTTTGTTTATATTTTTATGAGTTAGTTTGTTTGGTTTCTGATCAGACCAGCATTTGTTTTTTGACTTGAAACTTTATGTGTATCTCTATGTCTTTTGAAACATGATTTGAATGATGACTTGGTCTCTGCTGCAAACCATCTTGAATTTACCTTTGCAGTTCATGTCATAAGCTACAAGTCACTTTGTATTTTAGATCCATATATGTCCAAGCTCATGATGTGTTGATTGTTTGGAACTCATTCACATTCTTTTAGTGTTGTTGAATCATGTCTAATTTCTCATTTGGTTCTGTGATAATCTATTCTTGAACTTACCATTACAAATCTTATGCAACATTTGTAACTCAATGGTCATATTCTGTTCTAGCATAATTTTGAGGATCACTTGTGTGTGAACTTTTTATATACCATATTTGGAATGTGTGCAATCTTTTAATTGGATATAAACATGCTTGATTTGAGCTCCAACATTGAAAATGCATTTCAAACACTCTTTATGCAGTTACGTTCGAATTTTAATTTGTGTACACTTTTTGAGAAGAACAATGACACCATCAGATTCCTTTTTGAATTTCACTTGAGTTAGACTTAAATTTTGTTAAAAATGATAGATTTTTGATTAAGATTAAGCTCTCACGTTTTGACACATTTTGGTTGGTTTGGCATTGCTTGGTTTTTCCCAGATTTTACACTTGAAGGCATATCTATTACTAGGGTGGTTTGATACATTGGATGTATCACCACCCCAATGGTCATGGCCTACGTGCTCGTGTCTTGCTTTGCCTAACTGTCATGAGTTCGATCCGTGTGGAGATTAACTCTTTTGGCTTTTATTATTTTTTATCATGTTTTAGTATTTACTCTTTCTTTCTCATGGATTGTTCACACGCGCATCCTGGTTGAGTTGGTGAAGTTTTAGACTTATGAACCAAAGGTTATAGGTTCAAAGCTTGAAATGTGCAATTCTTATTTTTTATCACTTGGTTTTTCACATTTTATTCACAAACTTCCAATTTTCATAACTCACTCATTTTTCACCATTTTTGATCCATTCTTTTTACAAAATGTTCTTTATCATGTATACTTTCAAATAGTGGGAAAAGAATTCAAGGATTCCATTCTAGAAGTACTTTAACCGACTCGGAAATCATGTTGCTTTTTAGGGTTTTTACCTTGTCTCTTTTGAAACTTTTCTCAATTATTTCTTGAGCTATCTTGTGAGATTATTTATATTTGATCCACATATGTTTGTTAACTTGCTTAAATGTTTAAGTGTTGTTTGGCTCAAGGTCTTGTTATGATCCATCCTTGCTTTTGTAAGTACATCTAATTGAATGATACTATGAACTATGTTTGTGAATCGTGCTATGTCTCTTGATGCTGTAACTTCTTGAGTGTTTTCTTTATGTCTTCTCTACTTGTTTAGATGTCTTGTTAATATGTTAGGACTTGCTTTGTTTTGGTTGTTACCATGAACTTGTATGTTTCCCCATGAAACTTTGAACTTCTTACTTGAACTGTTGTAACACTTCTTGTTTGCTTATGTACTTGATTGTCATCAATGCATGATTGTTGGTCTTATGTTGTTACACTTGACATTCTTTGAACACTATAACATGCTTGCCTCAAGTTGTTACTTGCTTGCATTAAACTTGTTTAAATTACATGTTGTTGTTTTCCTTGATGGTTGTTACCTCATTACTATTCATCTTTGTTAAGATGCTTCAAGTTGTTTTTACCTTATATGTTTGGTCTTGTAAGAACCTCTACCATGTTCCCCCTCTAGATATTGTAATATCTTTGTGCATTATTGGTTGTAACGATTTGACTTGATCGTAACATTTGCTTGATGTTGTCACATGCTTGCATCTCTTCTTGGTTGTCACCATGCTCTTTTATATGTTCATCATGTTTGAATGAATGCTTATGTATGTTTCAACTCTGTTAAGTTATTCCCCAATGATGGAACTTGTTAGTTCTCATCCAATTTCCTCGTTATCCCTATTCCAAAGGAAAGTCTCTTTATTGACCCTTGGGTCATAGATAGCTCATTACCCTCCCTCTGACTTTGTTAAGTCACCTTGAACTCTAACTTAGTTAAGTTAGAACCTATTATCCATTAGACTTTGCTTTAAGTTTAAGAGACCTACGCCTTGTTAGGAGTGTTCCTCAACTAGAACCTTAAGATAGGGTTTGTTAACTCTATGTAAGAATCATGGTGATGATTACTTACTTCCCCTCTTAGCTTTTGTTAAAGTCAACCTTGAGTGTACAACCTAGAATAGAGAGTTTTGTTAAACTCTATACAAGCATTGGTATGTTTGTTCCCCTTTGAACCTTGATCATAATAAAGTGTTCATCTATCCTCAGTGAGGTAAATCATAATTGCTCTGATTCTATCCTAGTTAGGATATGTAGGCAGAAGATGCGATATCTTTGCGAGAAAATTTAGAAACTATCCTTAGGTCTTTACCTACAACTTTACCTTGTACCCCTATCCCAAACCATAGCAAACATGTAGCAAGCATAACATACAAACATACAAATGGTTCCTGTAGAGTACTGCAGATGTTTAGGATGTGAAATACCTACCCTAGGGATAACCAACCCCCGATCCCCGAATCTCTTAGCGTTGTTGTTACATCGCGCAAAAGGTCTTTCTTTCTTTAACCTTTCCTTTGGATAAATCAAAGTCCGATTGTGAATTTAATGAATTAAGATTCAAGTTAATTAAATAGCTTGGTATCACGATTCTCACCGCAACAAGCACAAGGTCGCCTTTTTTGAATTTACGAGGTCAAACCTTCTTGTTAAAAGCCTTTTTTATTCTTTGTCGGTACAGCTGACAGTGGCATAAAGTTATCATTCTCTTTTCTTCAATTAAGTTCAGTTGGTCATATCTTCTTTGACACCATTCAACCTCGGATAACTTATCCTCCATCAGAACTCTCATTGAAGGTATCTCAACTTCTATGAGGAGCACTACTTCCATGCCATACACAAGAGAAAATTGGGTTGCCCTTGTTGATGGGAAAACTGATGTACAATACCTATGTATAGCAAATGGAAGCATATCATGTCAGTCTTTGTAGGTGACAACCATCTTTTGAATGCTCTTCTTGATATTTTTGTTGGCAGCCTTGTCAGCACCGTTCATCTTTGGTCTATATAGAGAAGAGTTATAATGTTCAATCTTGAACTCCTCACATAGCTCCTTCATCATTTTATTGTTCAAGTTTGGCCCATTGTCAGTGATGATTTTACTTGGAATCTCATAGCGGCAAATAAGCTAATTTTTGATAAATCTGACGACCACTTGTCTGGTGATGTTTGCATATGACGCAACTTCTACCCATTTGGTGAAGTAATCAATGACTACCAGAATGAAGCGGTGTCCATTTGAAGCTTTTGGCTCTATCATGCCAATCATATCAATTCCTCACATAGAGAAAGGCCAAGGAGAAGAGATGACATTAAGAATAGTTGGTGGTACATGGATCTTATCAGCATAGATCTGACATTTGTGGCATCTCTTAGTAAATTTGTGACAATCAGACTCCATTGTCATCCAATAGTAGAATGCTCTTAGATGTTTCTTCGACATTGCATGTCCATTGGCATGAGTGCTAAAGGACCCTTCATGAATCCTAGTCGTCAACAAGTCTCCTTCTCGTTTGTCTACACATCTTAGCAAGACCATGTCGAAGTTTCTCTTATACAACACATCATAGTTCAAAAAGAAGTTACTAGCCAGTCTTCTCAATGTCTTCTTATCTTTGTTTAACGCCCTATGTGGGTACTCCTGTATTCGGAGAAAGCATTCAATATCATAGTACCAAGGCTTATCATCACTGAACTCTTCTATTGGAAACACATGCGTGGGTCTGTCGAGACACATAACATTGATCTTGGGAACATCATTCCAATGGTTCACCATAATCATAGAAGCCAAATTTTCTATAGCATCCACCATTTGGTTCTCGTCATGAGGAACATGATAAAACTCAACCTTGTTGAAGAAAGGGATCAATCTTCGTGCATAATATGTGTAAAGAATCAAGCCATCTTGATGATTTTCTCATTCTCCCTTGATTTGGTTGACCACGAAGGGAAAATCTCCATACACATCCAAATTCTTGATTCTCAGGTCAATTGCCTCCTCAAGGCCCATCATGCACGCTTCCTATTCAGCCATGTTGCTTGTATAGGTGAATGTCAATCTTGTAGTAAATGGGATATGGGATCCATGAGGAATTACAATAATGTCCCCAATCCCTTTGCCGTAGGCGTTGACAGCTTCACAGAAGATTAAACCCCATTGGGATCATGGCTCAGACCCCTCATCTGGCAATGACTCTTCACAATCTTTCATATTTAAATACATCACATCTTTGTTGAGGAAGTTATCTTGAACATATTGATGATCTTCAATTGGTTGATAAGCCAAGTGGTCTACCAAACCACCCCCTTTATGGCCTTCTGAGTGTGATATTCAATATTGTACTCTGACAATAACATCTGCCAATGGACAATCCTTCTAGTCAAAACAAACTTCTCGAAGATATACTTGATAAGGTCCATCTTAGAAATCAATCAAGTAGTATGGTTCAATATGTACTGATGTACATAACAAGTTTTCTCGAGCATAGAGTAATGAGACTCACAGTCGAAGAATTTCTTACTCATAGTAAATTGCCTGCTCCTTCTTTCCTGTATCATTTTGATGACCGAGTACACAACCCATAGAGTCTTCCAAGATAGTCAAATACATGATAAGAAGTCTTCCTTCAACAAGAGGGATCAAAATTGGAGGCTAAAGGAGATATTCTTTGATATTGTCAAACGCCTTTTGGTAACCATATGTCCAAACACAACCTTGATCCTTTATGAGTAGTTTGAAGATGTGTCCACAAGTGGCAGTCATATATGATATGAATCGTAAGCTATAATCCAGACTCCCAAGAAACCCTTTGACTTGCTATTGATTTGTTGGAGCAGGCATCTCTTGAATGGCTTTAACTTTGTTAGGATTAACTTCAATTCCTCTTTGGCTAACAATGAAATCTAAGAGCTTTCCTGAGCAGACACCAAATGTACACTTGTTCGGGTTCAAACAGAGTTGATATTTCCTCAACCACTAAAACATCTTCAACAAATATTCCACGTGGTCTTCTTCATTCTTGGGCTTAGCGATCATGTCATCCACATAACCTTCAATTTCCTTGTGCATCATATCATGGAAAAGGGTAGTCATAGCCCTTTGATAGGTTGTGCCAACATTTTTTAGACCAAAAGGCATTACTCTATAGCAAAAAATTCCCCCAAGGAGTGATAAAAGAAGGCTTCTCCATATCTTCACGTGCCATCCTTTTTGGTTGTAACCTGAGAAACCATCCATGAAAGAAAATACCTTGAATTTAGCAGTGCTATCAACCAACATATCAATATGTGGCTGTCGCTACTGCGAAAATCGGCGCCGACTATGACAGAAGAGTCGCCACCGTGCGTTATTTATCCCAACGGAGGGAGAGGAAACGCTCGAAGTAAACCTAATGCAAAATGGGAAAGGAATGTTCATCGCAACCAAATTCCTGGATTCGGGAGTCGATTACGCAAGGGGAAGGTATTAGCACCCCTCACGTCCACCGTACTCGACGGGATCCATGCTTGTTTTCTAGTACGGATGTTATTCTATCTACCCTACAGGCCAAGGGACAAAAGGAAAGAAAAGAGAAAAGAGACTCGATAGAGCTTCGCCGCTCTATGCCTACGTATTCCCTCGTGCAATGGGAAAGTCAGAGTCTACATAGTTCGCCTACCTACGGGAAAGAAGGGGAAGGTTGCTCGCTAGGATACAGCATCCTATGCCTACGTACTTTCATATAGCATGAAAGATCAGAGCAAACGTAGTTCGGGCTACGGAAGACACAAGCTTGTCTGACTGTTTTTTTTTATTACCTTCAAAAAGGGTTTTTCTTGATTAAGAGTCCAAGCGGACAAAAATGACACTTTGATGTTTGTTTTGAATCTTTTACGTAAGAAGTGTCTTTTAGTTTGTTTGCAATCTCTGACGCACTAGAGACTATGATTTGAGAGTGACTACGTCGCATGTCACCCTAAGGGTACAATACTAAGCAGTCAGATTACTAAAGAGTGACCCTCCAGCAACCTTTTCTCAAATAGCTTAAGGCTCGTACCGTACGACGTTGATTAACCTTATTACGGTATTTTTGAATTGTTTTGAGATGAGAAGAGAAAGAAGCTCTAAAAAGCTAGGGTTGAAAGGGGAATCAAACTAACCTAATGTTGTCATGCATGGATAAGAATCCTAATGTCTGTCATAATTCCCTCCTGTGCAGAGGAAATCAGAGATCCTAGGGGATAAACAGAAAAGAAAGCAAGCAATTACAGTAAAATGCATGCAATGCAACAATACAAGCGAGGCAAGGGAGTCTCACCCAACCTCGAACCTGGGAAAACAACAGACAAAGTGAATCAACATTCACCTCAAACCTAGGAGGCAAGCTACACAAGCCAACAAGCAATACAGAAAACAAAACCCCAAAGCAGAGTAGGCGGCCCAAGCAACAACACCAAACTCCTACAGCAAACAGCAGCTCTGACAACAACATATGATTAACCAGCAAAAAGTTGACAACAACAACCTTCATCTTCATGAATAACTCCCATCTTCAAGCCTCAATAAACTTTCAATCTTCAACAAGCACCAGGCTTCAATAAGCTCCCAGCTTAAGCAAGCTCAAACCCCAACCAGTAACCAGCTTCAACAAGCTCCTGACTTCAACTTCAACAAGCAGCAAAACCCTAGCTTCAACAAGCAACCAGCTTCAACAAGCTCAAACTTAAACTTCAGTAATCTTCAACTTTCTCTTTACTAAGCTTCAACAAGCACCTCCAAGGTAGAATCATTCAACAAGATCAAGTTGAAATGTTAAGTAAGCTCAATGACAACCAAGGGAAGTCACTGAGAACTTAACATTATGAGAGACTGGCATCCTCAAAGTTCTACTCACTTGGGCATACCACTCATCCCTCCTAAGGAGAGATGGAGCTTCCCAAGGAGGACTTTATGTCATTGGATAGAATGGATATGGACAAGATACTCCATGTTTGAAGAAAGAAGCAAAACTAGTCTAATGCTCTTCCTAAAGCCCTAGTTTCCTTAAGCTCCTGACAAGCATCCACAAGATGAGAGAATCTTCACATCCAAGATCCTTCAAGCTCTCTAAAGCACCTTCAATTGGTCTTCATGATCACCTAAGCTCAAAAGCAACACCACCCTAGTCTAAGGGGAACTATTGAGTTAAACTATTCAAATTAGTTCATCAGAAACACCTAGAAGTTAGTTCTAAAACTAATTCTACTTAAAATACCAAAAGTGATTGTAAAATCCTACAAAAATTACTAAGGGTTCCTAAACCTCTTATGAATCTCTCGTACAAAAACCAGGGGGTTAACCATTCATTTGGACCCTAAACTATGCCCTAAACCTAAAGGTATCAACTTAAAACCCTAATTCTAAACCACCTAATGTCCAATTTTCAAACTAGCCTAAATTCATCTCACAAAAATATGAGAAAATTACTATGGGCACATGCATATCTAAGCTAACCAGCCCAAAAAGAATCAACTCAAAATTCATCACCAATCATCCATAATAAAATCAGCAAAATGGCATACCAAACAAATTAAAAATAAAACCAATTAAAATGCAAAAAAAATGCAAAAAAAATATAAAATGCATGAATTAACTATTTTTCAATCCTATTAAATTCTACATTTTTTAAGGAGTTAGGGAAAAAAAATCTAGCTTAAGAATGATTATTTTCCTATTTATTATGAATTTTAGAATCAAAATGGATTAAAAATAAAAGAAAATCAAATAAAAGAAATTAAAATGCTGAATTAAATGAGAGCCATTAGATCAATTGACTGGTAAACGAATCCATAACTTCAGAGCGTGTCCATGCATGCATCCCAGTCACACGCTGATTGGGATTAGTGAAACAATGCGTTTTGCTCAAGGGGAGGCAATCTCAGTTTGAATCCTAGCCACACGATCAGCATAACAAGTCTTAAATTCAGGATGATCCAAAGGTGAAGACCTCATCTTCTCCAAACGAACTCAGGTGAAGGTCAATCTTTCAGACGGTGGTCCGGTGGTCCAACCACCGTCTTCTCCGGCGAAGCAAACCCTAAACCTCACCAAACAAGCAAATTAAAAACCCTAATCCACTCCAAATTTCACCCTGGTCACGAATATGATCCCCATTCTTATTGATTCTCACTTAAACTCCAAACCCGATAGCAAGTTCAGCAAATCATCAAACTTCCATTGTCACAATTCTTGAACCTAAAGACCTCAGCATGAACTACATGTCTCACTGATTAATTCTCACCATTCAAAGAACCAAGCTCCAACAGAATTTGCAATGCCTTAAGTTTTGTCTCTAAACATCATTCTTTCCTACCAGAATCCAACCTAGCATCATCTACAATCCATCCACACATCAATTCCTAGCCAATTCCCTCTAGTTTAAGCTACAAGTTGAAAATTGCATACCTGTAAAAAGTGGATGAACAAAGTGGTCTTTTCTTCGAATCAAGCCCCAATTCTTTCCAGATTCCTTCAAACAATCACCCTGAAGCTTCTGTATGCAATAGTTTGGCTTGAAATCACTCCAATCCTTGAAACCGATTCTTGATGCAATGATGAACTTTCACTTTGCTATCTCTCGATTCTCCTCAATTCGTGGCCAAAAAACCAACTGAATCAGTTACAATGTATATATAGAACATGTTAGAAAGATCTAGAAGTTTCTGTAACAACTTAAATGAGATTTTGAAAATCTCTTGCACTTGAATTTCTCATGTTATGCATTCTGCGTTTTGCTCAATTCAGTAGCTTGCTCTTGCTTGAATTTCTCACCAGATGACAATTAGAAGTGAATGAGATGTGTATTTGCCTTGTAGCTGATCTCATGAGGTGTTTTGCATATGTTACTTCAAACATAAGTCACCAAATGCAAGTCTTGGAAAATGACCTCAAATTCCAAAAGTAACAATGCCATAATCTTTAAAATGTTGATTCTGATCAAAATGATATGCCACATGACTTGTTTTGACCACAAATCATGAAATTGCATTCTTTTTGGCCTTTAAATGACTTTAATTCTTCATTTAAAAGACCATTTCAAACCAACTTCTCATATGATCCAATTCAAACCCTTCTTGATGCATGGTCAAGGTTAAAACCCTATTTTGAGCAACTTTCTAGTTGAACAATTCTCCATTTGAGGAGTGGAAGATGGAGATTCTGGCACATGCTTGAAAATGACCTATAATCACAAATGCCCAAAATACCCCTAGATTGCCAAGATCATAATTTGAGTTCCACAAATCCCCTTGAGGACTTCTAGTACTCTATGGAAAGCTAAGATCAAGCTATACAACTCTTATGTTGGCCAAGAATCCATTTGAAAACCCCTTGAGGGGAAAACGTTGCTTGGAAGTCAAGTGACTTTCACAGATAAATTTCAGTGTCCTATGGTGACCTGTAATTTTCAAAGACCATAACTTGAGTTCTACAAAACTTCTTGAAGACTTCTAGAACTCAAATTAAAGGTATTGAGAAGCTCTACAAGTTTCATGTTGGCCAAAGATCCATTTGAAACTTTTATTTTGACTTATGCGGCTTTGAAGTTAGGCACTAAACAGGGGATTTTACACTGCAACCCTAATTTAGCAACTTCCCACATTCTTGATCTTTCTTTGCTTAACCTTGGCACAACACCACACATGTATCCACATACCAATTCTTGAATCCCCATGACCTCAAGGTAGGCATTGATGCTCTCCAATTACTCAATTGAATTAGGGTTGACCTAGATGAAACCCTAGTTGACTGCACCTCAACCGTGGCTCTCATACTTGAATCAATGACTTACCTCAGCTTCAATAAGGCCCTCTAGGCATCCCATGAGATCCATACACACCTCAAATTCCCATTCCATTTTTCACATCCCACTGATGATTCTCAATATTCCTCAAGATAGGAGCAAAACCCACATGTAGGCACTCAAACTTCTCAAGACTTCAAATCCCTTCTTGATGGCTTGGATGACTTTCACACTTGGATAAGACCTCTTGCCAGGCTCTTCTCTTGATAGACACCCTTGATCCCTTGTTGGATTCCTGCTATGCTATGATATGCAAATGATTGAACTATGTACATGATGTAACTATGCAAATGAAATGCAATGAAACACAAATCAGGAAAGAAAAGGTTGAGCAAATTTTGGGGTGCAACAGCTGCCCCTATTCAAACGGCTTGGACCCGACTGGGTGAAGAGCGAACGACCTTCCAACAATCGAGGTACGAGACGGTTGAATACCAAGAAACCCGGAAATTTGCCAACCGCAGAAATAAATTGCACTGCTTGGGGAACGACATCCGCCAATTGAACCTGGTCGTTACGGCAACAACTGATCCAACGTCTGATAATAATTCTGATTTCAACTTCAACTACCTATGTAACGCCACAGGTACTGAACTATCTTTGCAAAACGCCTCCGTCCACAACTGGACCAACCTTGCCAACACAAGAAGAGAAACAAATTCGTCAACACGAATAGAGATTCTGTCATCACAGGAGTAACCTTGTCCACATCTGGACCCCAAATTTCTCCGAATCACGAATAAGTACAAATCTGTCCACGTCAAGACTCACATCTCCACAACACAGGAATAGAACTTTGTCCATGTTAGGACGCTTGTTTCGTCAACACGAAGAAATCTCCACTTAAACTTGTCCCCGTTAGGACTCAAATTCCGTCAAATCACAGAGAGATCCCGGCGACTTTGCTGGGGATGAATCGTCTGTATTTCGTCACTACGAGGGGATCCTATCAACACAGGAAAAAATCGTCCATGTTAGGAACAAAATGTCCGCGTTAGGAATAACCTGTCCACGTTAGGAATAAAACGTCCACGTTAGGAATAACCTGTCCCCGTTAGGAATAACCTTTCCCCGTTAGGAATAACCTTTCCCCGTTAGGAATAACCTTTCCCCGTTAGGAATAACCTTTCCCCATTAGGAATAACCTTTCCCCGTTAGGAATAAATCGTCCTGATTTGTCCACGTCAGGACTCACATCTTTGACCCGCTGAGGAAATAAAACTTGTCCACGTCAGGACTCACGCCTCGCCAACACAAAGAAAGATAAATTTGTCCACGTTAGGACTCGTGCATCTTGTCAACACGAAGAACTATAACCTTGTCCACGTCAGGACACACATTTCACCATTATGAAGAAAGATATCTGCTGGGAATAAATGGTCCACGAAGAATAATCAATTTTATCCACGTCAGGACTCCACATTCCGTCAACACAGAGAAATCGAATCTGTCCATGTTAGGACTAGCACATCTCGTCAACCCGAGGCAATAAATCTGTCCACATTAGGACACCCACTTCACTAGCACGAAGAAATCCCGTCAATAAATTGTCCATGCCAGGACTCATATCTCGTCAACACGAGGAACTCCTATCAACATAGGCAATAAAATTTTGACGACTTCCGGGGAGATCCTTTTGTCAACCAGTAGGAAAATACATCCGTTTACCCATACGGGAGGATACTCCGAATACCGTTTCTCCTTTTTATCTCTGCAATAGCTAACTCTATTGGTCCCAACCCACAAACTTTTTAGCAATGACATGACAACGACTTTGAGGAGGACTCCGCGGGGGATATTTGGAAACCAAACTGTCGGACGCCTGTTCTGATAACCGTTGACAGCTTCTGAGGTTTTGATTCATGAAACCCTTTGACGTTGACGTAACAACAAATCTGAAGAAAATAATCTGCTGACCGGATAAGAGAAGACTCAACAAGCCACTCTGGCGGGGGAAACAAGAGACATTTAAACAAATAACTCTGCTCGGGGACAAAGAGAAACTTAACCAATTAACTCTGTGGGGGGAAAATAGTAAGATGAACCGTATCATCACACGTCTCACGGCGAGACCTCGAATACCCGATAATAGATCTGAGCTAGAACTCCATTTTCCTACTGAGAAAACACACCTGCAAGCACAAAGGTTAACCAACCTGATTTATGTTTCAAAATGCGTATGTTTGAAAATGGCGTAATGCTCCGTACGACATGGAAATGCTACGCGTTTAAGTATATGCAAATATGACGATATATGCAAATGCAAATGCAGGCTCAAGCTGCCGGGGCCACTCTGATAATGATGTCTCAATAACATGAATGCTGAGGATAACGCCAACTCCGCCGGGGAGAACAAGTATCAAAAAATATCCTGGCGAAATAAACGCCAGAAATACAACCACCTCTGCCGGGGAGAGACGAAACATCAATTTCCACTGGGAGGAAAGAACAAACCACCCTGCTGGTGAACCAACTCATCTGGGGAAAGAAGCGACACTTCTAGGAAAAACACACTATCTAGGCACAGTTTACAACTCGGAGCCTCGGACTTTGCTGAGGATCAACATCCTGTCAATGGCATGAAGACCTGTAGGAAGCAAGAAAACCATCCTTCGCGGATATAGACCTTTCGAACCAACAACTCGATTAACTATTGCAGGAGTCTCCCATGCCGGAGACTGAACATGCCCATCTTCAATTTGCTGAGGAGCGCAACCTCTGCAGGGGACGTTGATTTTGACTTGTCGGGATTAATCCTATGGGCGGCTTTCCCTGAGGACACTCTCCTGGGGAAGATAATTCCCTCCCTCGGGAAGGGATAGATGTCATTTCAAATCTCGGGGGATAAGCTGCGACTAGCTGAGGAATGACATCAACTGGAATCAGGTCTTACGTCAAGCGACCTTGACTGGGGAATACAATTTCGGACCGTTTGCTCCAAAGGTAAGAACCCTGCAAAACACAAACGAGACAAAACAGACCTATACAACGAAATCTATCCGGGTTAGCACCTGTGACATTACTTCAGTCAATTCGAAGTTTTAGCAATTATTGGCAAGGGCCAGCAAGATTATGTAAGTGCAAGTTTATCAAAAACATCGGCGTCTTTCACAAACAAAACAGTAAAGAACAAGCATCAAGTACTGAATAACATGTTTTATTGATAATGGGCCTCTGAATAGGCAAAGTTTTGTACACTGGATGCAACTCCTGAAAAGAGGAAGTTACGCACACGCATACATACATATATGTACAAGAAGCATAAATAAAATACAAAATAATATTTGTATACATGTGGGCAACGTGGTACAGACAAACACCATGAGCTGATCCTCCTATGACTCGCCTGACTCTGCGCTTTCCCGGTACTCGATCTTCGGAAGAGATTGTTTTTGGATAGACAGCCCCCAGGTACTCCCGAACCACTAAGCAATGCCGTATCAAATCCGAACCGCAGTCATTTGCTTTTTCAATCCCTAACTTTTGCGTGAACCGCCCTTTGCAGGTTTTCAATTCACCGGGATACCCTTTTTTGTCGAAGTCGCCCTTTTCAGGTTTTCGACTTCGCGGGTGTACATCTTTTCAATTTTATCCCTAACTTTTGCCTGAACCTTTAATTCATTTTTTATGGTTCGCCGGGATGCCCCATTTTTGCCTGGACTCTCTTTTTACTGTCCAGCGGGTCACTTTCAAGCAGAGTATTTTTTAATTGCGTCCAAATTCACAGGAGACGTAAAGTCTTCACCATCCATGGTGGATAATAACAAGGCTCCTCCAGAGAAGACTTTTCTGACAACGTAGGGACCTTCATAATTGGGGGTCCACTTGCCCCTGTGATCTGTCTGTGGTGGGAGAATCTTTTTCAAAACAAGATCGCCCGTCTGAAAGCTTCGAGGGCACACCTTCTTGTCGTAAGCTTTCTTCATCTGGCTCTGATATAACCGACCGTATGCTAGAGAAGCCAGTCTCTTCTCGTCCATTAAACTGAGCTGATTCAGTCTATCTTTAACCCATTCTGCCTCGTCAAGTTGGACATCACGTAAAACCCTCAAGGAAGGAATCTCGACCTCCAATGGTAACACTGCCTCCATCCCGTATACTAATGAAAAAGAGGTTGCCCCGGTTGACGTGCGTACCGTCGTACGATAACCGTGCAAAGCGAAAGGTAGCATCTCGTGCCAGTCCTTATACGTCACAACCATCTTCTGAACAATCTTCTTTATGTTCTTATTGGCCGCCTCAACAGCGCCATTCATCTTGGGCCGGTAAGGAGAAGAGTTGTGATGCTCAATCTTAAAATTCTGACACAGCTCTTTCATCATTTTATTATTCAAATTCGAACCGTTGTCGGTGATAATCCACTCAGGGATTCCATATCTACAGATAATATCTCGTTTGATAAATCTGGCTACCACTTGTTTGGTCACGTTGGCATATGATGCTGCTTCCACCCATTTGGTGAAGTAATCAATTGCCACCAAAATGAACCGGTGTCCGTTTGATGCCGTAGGCTCAATCTTGCCGATCATATCAATCCCCCACATCGAGAAAGGCCACGGTGATGACATCACATTTAGAGGACTTGGAGGCACATGGATCTTGTCCGTATAAATCTGACATTTATGACGCCTTTTTGCAAACTTGAAACAGTCTGTTTCCATAGTTAGCCAATAATAACCTGCCCGTAGCAGTTTTCTTGTCATAGCATGCCCGCCAGCATGTGTACCAAATGTACCCTCATGTATCTCTTCCATGAGCAACTTCGCCTCTTTCTCGTCTACACAACGTAGCAACACCAAGTCGTGGTTTCTTTTGTATAGGACACCGTCCGGATTCAGATAGAAATTGCCAGCCAATCTCCTGAGAGTCTTCTAATCTCGACCGGATGCCCCAACCGGATACTCCTTGTTCTTCAGGAAATTCTGGATGTCAAAGTACCAGGGTTTACCATCGGGAGCCTCGTCAATGGAAAATATGAATGCAGGCCTATCGAGCCGAGAGATAACAATCCGGGGAGCCTCGTTCCAGAAGTTAACTTTATACATTGAAGACAGTGTTGCTGGGGCGTCAGCGATTTGATTTTCTGCTCTTGGCACGTGATGCAATTCCACCTTGTCAAAGAAAGGCAACAATCTCCTTGCATAATTCATATATGGTATCAAATTGGGCTGACGTGTCTCCCATTCTCCTTTAATCTGATTCACCATTAGAGCTGAGTCTCCATATACATCCAGGTTCTTGATTCGCAAATCAATAGCTTCTTCCAGACCCATGATGCAAGCCTCATATTCAGCCTCATTATTGGTAACGGGAAAGGTCAATCGGGCAGTAAAGGGGATGTGCGACCCCTGAGGAGTGGTGATAATTGCCCCTATTCCGCTACCATAGGAATTTACAGCTCCGTCAAATATCAACTGCCATTTGGAACCCAACTCTGGTCCTTCGTCTGGCAATGGTTCTTCACAATCCTTCATTTTCAGGTACATGATATCCTCGTCAGGAAAATCAAACCTCATCGATTGGTAGTCCTCAACAGGCTGCTCCGCAAAGTACTCTGACAACACGCTACCTTTAATAGCCTTTCGCGAGACCTATTAGATATCATATTCGGTTAACACCATCTGCCATCGGGCAATTCTTCCGGAGAGTGCTTGCTTCTCAAACACGTATTTGATTGGATCCATCTTTGAAATTAGCATGGTTGTATGATTCAGCATGTATTGCCTCAAACGTTTGGCGGCCCAGGCTAGCGCGCAACACGTCTTCTCGAGCATTGAGTATCTGGACTCACAGTCGGTAAACTTCTTACTTAAATAGTAGATCGCATGCTCTTTACGTCCGGTCTCGTCATGTTGATCGAGAACACAACCCATACTTTCCTCAAGAACCGTCAAATACATAATCAAAGGTCTCCCGGCCACTGGGGGTATCAAAATAGGAGGTTCCTGCAAGTAATCTTTTATCTTGTCGAACGCCTTTTGACAATTTTCATTCCAGGTCAACACCTGATCCTTTTTCAACAACTTGAATAACGGCTCGCATGTTGTAGTTAGGTGAGATATGAACCGAGCGATGTAGTTCAACCTCCCTAAAAACCCACGCACTTCTTTTTCTGTTTTAGGTGTCGGCGTTTCTTGTATTGCTTTTATCTTTGCAGGATCAACCTCTATTCCCTTTTCGCTCACAATAAACCCCAGCAGTTTACCCGATCTCACCCCGAAGGTGCACTTGTTAGGGTTCAATCTCAACCTGAACTTCCTAAGCCTCTTGAACAATTTCAGCAGATTAACCAAATGCTCGTCCTCCGTCTGGGATTTGGCAATCATATCATCAACATAAACCTCGATCTCTTTGTGCATCATGTCATGAAAGAGAGTCTTCATAGCACGTTGATATGTTGCCCCAACGTTCTTCAGTCCGAAGGGCATCACTTTGTAGCAAAATGTTCCCCAGGGAGTAATGAAGGTAGTCTTCTCCATGTCTTCTGGTGCCATTTTGATCTGATTATAGCCTGAGAAGCCGTCCATGAAGGAGAATACAGAGAACTGAGTAGTGTTATCAACCAGCACATCAATGTGAGGAAGTGGAAAGTCGTCTTTCGGGCTCGCCCTATTCAAGTCACGGTAGTCTACACACATTCGCACTTTACCGTCTTTCTTCGGCACTAGTACTATATTAGCGACCCACGACGGATAAGTTGTAACGGCTAGGAAACCAGCATCCCACTGTTTTTGCACTTCCTCCTTGATTTTCACATCCATGTCTGGTCTGGTTCTTCTGAGTTTCTGCTTAATAGGCGGACATTCTTCTCGCAACGGAAGATGGTGCACAACCATGTTCGTATCCAACCCAGGCATATCCTCGTACGACCAAGCAAATATATCACTATACTCTCGCAGTACTTCAATCAGCCTTTGCTTAACGTTGCTCTGCAGCGCAGCCCCTATACGGATATTTCTCACAACTTCTTCCGACCCCAAGTTGATAATCTCAATTCCCTCCTGATGAGGCAGAATGATTCTCTCTTCCTGTTTCAACAAACGAGTCAGCTCCTCTGGCAGGTCGCTATCCTCAACAATCTCTTCCTCTGCTTGGAATACCGGGTGCTCGAAGTCGAAATGAGTCATAGGCGGTTCGTAGGAGATGTCATCTGAAATATTAGTCCTACAAAGGAAATGGTTAAACGCTTCAACACGCAAACAAAGCAAATAACCACGTCGCCATTTATTGTTAAAGAAAAAACAAGAAAGACAGGGATCACAATATTTGAATATGAAAAACGCCTTTATTTCATGATTAAAACAGTGCAATACACATAATCAAGTAGCCCTAAGGTAAAATCACTATGTCCCGGGTAGGACATAGGATTATTCAACAATTGATAAAACAAATCATTACTGTTTAAAAGTCACTGGGACAGTTTCCCGGATGGACCAGTTGCAGAGACTTTGTCCTGGCACGCTTGGCTTGATCCACGCGCCCATATCGCAGTCGCTATCTCCGTCTTCAGCATCGGAAATAGCGTTGATAGTCTCAAAGCACACCCCGCTTGGCGTAATCGTGACCGGTCCCTTGAACCTGGGCACTCCTGAAGATGACGCTGACAATGTCGGTCGATACCCTAGCCCAAACTTGTCATTCTTCACGGGAATCTCCAGTATCTGCCCCCAGCCTTTAGTCTCACCAGTCTGCACTAAAGCCTGAGCCTCTTTGTAGGATGACACTGCCACATCTGATATTTTGCTGGAACCCTGAGCTTTGTCTTTAATTCGCAACCCTTAGAAGGCTTGACAAGGTGTCTCGTGTATCTCTCCATCGACCTCCACATATCTGAATGATGACAGGTGACTGACCAAAATATCCTCCTCCCCGCAAACGGTGACAACACTATCACCCACCATATACTTCAACTTCTGATGCAATGTGGACGTTACGGCCCCTGCAGCATGGATCCATGGGCGCCCAAGAAGACAACTATAAGCTGGATGGATATCCATGATGTAGAACTCGGTATCGAAAATTTCCGGCCCCACCTGAAGCGGTAATGTTATTGATCCAAACACCGATCTTTTCGTCCCTTCAAATGCCCTCACAACCAAGTCACTGGGCGTGCAAATAATTCCCCGTATGTCCAATTTCATCATGGCTTTCTTTGGCAATACGTTCAACGACGATCCAGTATCCACCAATACATGCGACATTACGGTGCCCCGGCATTCCACCGATACATGCAAAGCCATGTTGTGCTCTCGACCCCTGGGTGTTAGATCGAAATCTGTGAAACCCAGGCTATGTCCAGCATTGACATGCGCCATTACCCCCTCTAACTGATTTACAGAAACTTCTTGGGGTACAAACGGCGTATCCAGTATCTTCAGCAAGGCGTTCCGATGGGCCTCGGAACATAACAACAACGACAAGATAGAAATCTTCGATGGCGTCTGCTGTAGATGTTCGACAATTTTGTAGTCGCTTTTGCGAATCAGTCTCATGAATTCCTCTACATCCTTGAGCGACGTATCTTTTTCTTTCGACTGAGAAGGCCTGCTTTCACTTACTTTGGCTTTACCTTTGGCCAACCTCTCTGCTTCTATTTTAGGTGAGGTAAAGATCCTTCCGCTACGGGTCATGCCCCCCGTTCCAACGACATTATCAACAGCCCCAGCTGGCTGATTATTCATCACAATCTTTTCACCGTTGCAATATGCTTCTAATCCGTAGGTCCACGGGACAGATTTCGTACTCTCAAAGGGAACATGCCCCGCTCTGGTGATTGTAATAGTTGGCCACTGGGCGGGCGCCGTTATCGTTATAGTCTTCCTCGGGATCATCACCGTTGCAGCATCATTCTGCTTATCACATAATGCCTCCACAGGCTTCTCAACCGCAATTCTATCAAATTGCAAGGTCCCTTCGTCGATCATGGCCTGAATGCCCTGCTTCAAATCAGTACAACCCTCGGGCTGGGTCTAACACTATAAACAGTACTCGTCACAACCAGGGAATACTCCCCCTCTGAGCAACCTGCTTTTCACCTCCCTTAATGGTGTCTTCAGTTCGTGAACATCCATCACCAAGTTCAAATTTTCTTCTGTCAAGATAGCATTTGCCCCGTGATTAGGCATAGGCTGTTGTACAATATTAGGCCCAGTTTGACCAAAATTGATGGCTTTACTGTCCAACAAATCCTGAACTTTATGCTTGAAAGCATGACAAGATTCTACATCATGTCTGGGCGCCCCTGAATGGAATTCACAGTGCTTATTAGCGTCATATCCATAAGGAAGTGCCAGTCCTGGAGGCGGTTCCAAAGTTCTTTTCTCAACCAAATTCAACCCCAGCAATGTCTGAAGAAGCTCTGCATATGTCGACGGAGGCTTATCAAATACCCTCTTCGGCTTTGCATTCTGAAACTTTCTCTGACCCTGATTCTGCCTTTGCTGGTGCTGCAGCGGTTGCTGTTGTTGTTGTTGTTGTTGTTGTTGTTGTTACTGAGGGATTGGAATAGTAACACTGACTATTTGTTGAGGTTGACTGTACTGATTTCTACCTCTGCCCCGACCTCTGCCACCAAATACAGCGCTTGTATCACCTTGTCGTCTTCCGCCGAATGCTTTTCTCGCACCCCCAGCTGAAGTAGACTCGCCTGCCTGAATCTTCCCAATTTTAATTCCATTTTCGATCCTTTCTCCCATAAGGATCATATCGGAGAAGCTACCCATCGAAACATTGAGTAACTTGTCATAGTACATTCCTGTAAATGTCCCCACAAACATGTCATTCATCTCCCTTTCAACCAAAGGAGGGTACACCCGAGCTGCCATATCGCGCCACCGCTGCGCGTACTCTTTGAAACTTTCACCACTTTTCTGCGACAGACTCTGCAACTGAACTCTATTTGGCGCCAAATCGCTGTTATATTTGTAATGCATAACGAAAGCATCAGCCAACTGCTTCCAACTTCTAATCTGAGTGGGCTCCAGCCACATGTACCATTCCAATGATGGTCCAGATAAGCTGTCTTGAAAGAAATGCATGAGCATCCTTTCATCATTGGAATATGCAGACATCCTTCTATAGTAAGAACGTACGTGGACCTTTGGGAAGGTATCCCCTTTGTATTTGTCGAATGTTGGAGCCTTGAATTTCAATGGCACCCTCAGCCCTGGTACCAACCCCATAGTAGTCATGTCTAACCCGGTGGAGTTCTGATCAACCACACCTTTCATCTGCTCTTCTAGCATTTTGATCCTCTGAACAGGGTCAATAGGGCCTTCAGGTCCCATACCTCTTCCTGAAAAAGCGTCCTCCTGTTGATCCACATTCCAGTCATTGCCATACCCATCGTAACCCATGTTACGGCCAAATCCTTGCTAATTGTACACAGGACCCTGTCCTCGGTTTCCGAACCCCAGATTGACCCCAGCAGGTCCAAAACCATTGTTGAAAGGAAATGCTCCAGCGCCGTTGTTATTCACATTACCGAACCCACCATTACCATAGCCATACCCCTGATTGTTGCCGTAACCGTCATTACCGAAGCCTTGATTGTTGAACCCGAAGTTCTCGTCCTGATTGACATTGCCATACCCATTGTTTCCAAAGCCACCATTGTCAACAAATCCTTGATCGGCATCCACAGTGTTGCCTTTGTTGTTAACAACATGCCCATAACCACCATTTCCAGTATTACCATTACCAGCGCCAGCACCTGCACCAGTACTCGTGTTTCCGTTGACAGTCACAACAGGTGGAGTAACAACTGCCGGTATCTCATCCTCCTGGCGAGGAGTTTCAACAGAAATGTGGTCAGTATTGCCATTTCCATTTGCCCGCATCAGCAGCGGCTGCACCAAGGTCTGAAGATTCTCCTGGCCCTTGGCCATACTCTCCATGGCTTGCATGAACAGAGTCAACTTCTCACGGATTTCCTGCATCTCGACTTGGACTTGATCCATTATCTTCTTGCAGTTGTTTCTGGTTGAGTAGCGGTGGGTTCTTCGTTCGTCAATCCTGAAAAACCTGTGAGATGCAGGAAATAAGATACAGATTCAACAAGTAACTGGCAATGCAAAAAATGAATATGCAGATGCAATATGTGTCTGTGCGTTAGGGAGATCAACCCCTGATTCTAGTGCCAAAGTGCTAGTGCAGTGATAGTGATAAGAAGCTGGGTTCATGTACGGAGAAAAACATCTCATATATTGCTGAAAAGCCCGACAAGGCAGAAATACAATATCACTGAGTGTATAATAACAAGAAGGCATGACCTCAACCAACAATCCTGGTGATGGCCAGCACAATGCAAATAAAGCATATACAACAGTGCATAAGGTAATCAAATGCGACCATAGGCCCGATACTCTTCTAACAATCTCTTAGTCCTGGGATGATCCGACTGGGAAAGCAACCCTTCAACGAGTGAGTCTCTTTGTCTGATAACACGTTGGAGATCCCCAATGGATTCCTCCCAAACACCTTCTCCAAAGCACTCCTCCAGCTTCCGCTTCTGGGATGCAGACTCTTTCTTGCGCTTGATAACTTTGTTCAACGAATTCTGAACATCGTATCTCTGCATGACCTCTTCTTCAAACTTTTTCTGGATAGCTTTCAACTGATCTTCCAGTTCAGAGATCTGCAACTTCAGTTTGTCTTCTCTTTCTTTATTACTGGTCAGTATGGCATTCCAGGTTTTGTTGAATGTGGAGATCTCCCGGTAGGCTACATCAAGTGCTTTCTTCTTGGACTCCAGCATGTCGTGAGAGCTCTTGAAATCTATCCCCAAACGTTCACGCTTCTTTCGTTGTTCAGTCAGTTCTGCCCCTAACTGGTTCACCAGCTTTGTTTGCTGCTTGAAGGAATATACGACTTCATTCCTTTCGTTCCTGAGTTGCACTAGCTCTTCTTCCAACTTCTCATTGGCTTTGATCAGCTCTTCTTTCTCCTTCAGAACCTGCTCATATCTCTCAATAGACACATTAGTTGGCTCCTCAACCACGAGGGGAGCAGGAGGTGATACTGCAGGAAATGGCATCAGCGCCTGCTTTGCCCTATCTTGGATCTAGACCTTGTACGGAGCGTAGGCTTGACAATCATTCTTACCCAACAACGGCTTACCTTTCTTGCGGATGTTATTCCAAGCATGCTGAAGCTTGGATAGCAATTCTCCCTTCAAATCTCCTGTGAAGTACAAAGATTCCTGCACTTCCTCCTCTTTTGGCAGGCTTCTCAAAGCATAACCGAATTGCCTGATCAACAATGAAGGATTGTAGTTAATGCACCCTTTTCTCCCGATCAGAGGAACGTTAGGATATCCTGCGCAGCTGTAGATAATCTCAGATCCCAGTAAATCCTTATCAAACCAAGCAACATCTTCTGAAGAAAGCCCCATCAGACGCTCAGACCATTCCACCGTAGCTGCAGACTCAGGAAAGATACCCTTCTTGGGCAGGTTACTATCAAACCACATATACAACAAATGCACACAGCAAGAGACGTTCTTGCCCCTCCTATTCTCGTTCTTATAATGTAGAGAGTGATAGAAGTCTCCAATCAGTGTAGGCACAGGATTGCCTGAAGCAAATATATGGAATGCATCCAAATCAACAATGTCGGGCATGCTAGGGAACCGTACAATGCCATAGATACACAAAGCAAGGATAGCATTGAACACAATCCAACAGCCACTCTTGGCGTACTCTTGTGCTTTCCCAACCAAGAACTTAAGAGAGAAACCGAAAACTCCATTCCATGAGGTTAACAACAACTCTGAGGAATCTAAATGCAAAGCACCAGCCAAATCCTCCAGCTTGGGCTCAGCACCCATATGAATGAAGCGTACCCTGTTCTGAATGGTTAACTCCAAGATCTCAGCATATTCCTCCATGGTCGGAGCCAAAATGAAGTCAGGGAAAGTAAAACACCTCAGCGGGGGATCATAAAACTGCATAAGCGTGTACACTCCGCTCAACTCATACGTGGATGGTTTGCAAACCAACCTAAGCAGTTTCCCATAACTCTTCCTGAAGCTTCTCTTCACATCATCATCAGCTAAAGACATCAACCCAAGCAAAGAAGTAACATCTGGAGTAGGCAACTTGTAAGCCACAATCTTCTTCAAAGTATCCATAATAGCAGCAGACAGAAATCCGGGCAACTAGAATCAAAGGGTATGAAATGCACCTGCAGCACAGACACGCGTTAATGATATGCAAAATGAGTATGCAACAATGCAATATGCAAACATGCAACAGGGATCAAGTGATATATTGCTGAAGAGATCCATCCACAATATCTGTCTCAACAGACCCACAATACTGCTCAACCCTGGTCTCAACAGCCCCTCAACAGTGCTCCCCTTTGGTCTCAACAGACCCAAAACAATGCTCCAGCCTAGTCTCAACAGACCTAAAACACTGTCCTGATGAAGAACCCCAAGTAACCATACATACTGATCCAATGTTAAGAAAACCGGGTAGTCTGGAGGTCAAGTTTCCTGCATGCCCCAATCCCTCTCACAGGTAGGTGTCCTATCAACTGACACAAGGTACGGCGTTCTATGCGGTCGTCGGCGTCACAGACTTTCAAGACTGATGATACGATACCTAGTAGGTGTGGCACCGTCATGTCCTGAAGAGGCCTCACTTAGCCAACTTCCAAATGATCGATCCCCGGAGTCGACAATCCAACTAACCAACAACCCCCTCAACCCAAAGGGTTGAAAAAGAAGTCAACCAGAAGAACCTCGTCCGAGCGTGGATTTGGTGGGACACTAGTACATGCAAAGCATGCACGCGCCCACTACTTTCCACAACTAATTCTAGGTGCACTCAAGCCCAGGTCCAGCTTATCTCTCAATCAGAACCCCCTACCCAGCATAACAACAATACTATAATGCTGAAAGTAAATACAGAAAAGTAAATCCATACAAAACCCACGACTGGAAAACAAACGCTAGGACTGACTCGCGTAGGGAACCGTTGGAGTCCCCAGCAGAGTCGCCAGCTGTCGCTACTGCGAAAATCGGCGCCGACTCTGACAGAAGAGTCGCCACCGTGCGTTATTTATCCCAACGGAGGGAGAGGAAACGCTCGAAGTAAACCTAACGCAAAACGGGAAAGGAATGATCGTCGCAACCAAATTCCTGGATTCGGGAGTCGATTACACAAGGGGAAGGTATTAGCACCCCTCACGTCCGCCGTACTCGACGGGATCCACGCTTGTTTTCTAGTAAGGATGTTATTCTATCTACCCTACAGGTCAAGGGACAAAAGGAAAGAAAAGAGAAAAGAGACTCGATAGAGCTTCGCCGCTCTATGCCTACGTTTTCCCTCGTGCAATGGGAAAGTCAGAGTCTACGTAGTTCGCCTACCTACGGGAAAGGAGGGGAAGGTTGCTCGCTAGGATATGGCATCCTATGCCTACGTACTTTCATACAGCATGAAAGATCAGAGCAAACGTAGTTCGGGCTACGGAAGATACAAGCTTGTCTGACTATTTTTTTATTACCTTCAAAAAGGGTTTTTCTTGATTAAGAGTCCAAGCGGACAAAAATGACACTTTGATGTTTGTTTTGAATCTTTTACGAAAGAAGTGTTTTTTAGTTTGTTTGCAATCTCTGACGCACTAGAGACTATGATTTGAGAGTGACTACGTCGCATGTCACTCTAAGGGTACAATACTAAGCAGTCAGATTACTGAAGAGTGACCCTTCAACAACCTTTTCTCAAATAGCTTAAGGCTCGTACCGTACGATGTTGATTAACCTTATTACGGTATTTTTGAATTGTTTTGAGATGAGAAGAGAAAGAAGCTCTAAAAAGCTAGGGTTGAAAGGGGAATCAAACTAACCTAATGTTGTCATGCATGGATAAGAATCCTAATGTCTGTCATAATTCCCTCCTGCGCAGAGGAAATCAGAGATCCTAGGGGATAAACAGAAAAGAAAGCAAGCAATTACAGTAAAATGCATGCAATGCAGCAATACAAGCGAGGCAAGGGAGTCCCACTCAACCTCGAACCTGGGAAAATAACAGGCAAAGTGAATCAACATTCACCTCAAACCTAGGGGGCAAGCTACACAAGCCAACAAGCAATACAAAAAACAAAACCCCAAAGCAGAGGAGGCGGCCCAAGCAACAACACCAAACTCCTACAGCAAACAGCAGCTCTGACAGTAATAGATGATTAACCAACAAAAAGTTGACAGCAACAACCTTCATCTTCATGGTTAACTCCCATCTTCAAGCCTCAATAAACTTTCAATCTTCAACAAGCACCAGGCTTCAACAAGCTCCCAGCTTAAGCAAGCTTAAACCCCAACCAGTAACCAGCTTCAACAAGCTCCTGACTTCAACTTCAACAAGCAGCAAAACCCTAGCTTCAACAAGCAACCAGCTTCAACAAGCTCAAACTTCAACTTCAGTAAGCTTCAACTTTCTCTTTACTAAGCTTCAACAAGCACCTCCAAGGGAGAATCATTCAACAAGATCAAGTTGAAATGTTAAGTAAGCTCAATGACAACCAAGGGAAGTCACTAAGAACTTAACATTATGAGAGACTGGCATCCTCAAAGTTCTACTCACTTGGGCATACCACTCATCCCTCCTAAGGAGATATGGATCTTGATCTTCCTAAGGAGGACTTTATGTCATTGGATAGAATGGAGATGGACAAGATACTCCATGTTAGAAGAAAGAAGCAAAACTAGTCTAATGCTCTTCCTAAAGCCCTAGTTTCCTTAAGCTCCCGACAAGCATCCACAAGATGAGAAAATCTTCACATCCAAGCTCCTTCAAGCTCTCTAAAGCACCTTCAATTGGTCTTCATGATCACCCAAGCTCAAAAGCAACACCACCCTAGTCTAAGGGGAACTATTGAGTTAAACTATTCAAATTAGTTCATCAGAAACACCTAGAAGTTAGTTCTAAAACTAATTCTACTTAAAATACCAAAAGTGATTGTAAAATCCTACAAAAATTACTAAACCTCTTATGAATCTCTCGTACAAAAACCAGGGGGTTAACCATTCATTTGGACCCTAAACTATGCCCTAAACCTAAAGGTATCAACTTAAAACCCTAATTCTAAACCACCTAATGTCCAATGTTCAAACTAGCCTAAATTTATCTCACAAAAATATGAGAAAATTACTATGGGCACATGCATATCTAAGCTAACCATCCCAAAAAGAATCAACTCAAAATGCATCACCAATCATCCATAATAAAATCAGCAAAATGGCATACCAAACAAATTAAAAATATAACCAATTAAAATGCATAAAAATGCAAATAAAATATAAAATGCATGAATTAACTATTTTTCAATCCTATTAAATTCTACATTTTTTAAGGAGTTAGGGAAAAAAATCTAGCTTAAAAATGATTATTTTCCTATTTATTATGAATTTTAGAATCAAAATGGATTAAAAATAAAAGAAAATCAAATAAAAGAAATTAAAATGCTGAATTAAATGAGAGCCATTAGATCAATTGACTGGTAAACAAATCCAAAGCTTCAGAGCGTGTCCATGCATGCATCCCAGTCACACGCTGACTGGGATTAGTGAAACAGTGCGTTTTGCTCAAGGGGAGGCAATCTTAGTTTGAATCCTAGCCACACGATCAGCATAACATGTCTCAAATTCAGGATGATCCAAAGGTGAAGACCTCATCTTCTCCAAACGAACTCAGGTGAAGGTCAATCTTTCAGACGGTGGTCCGGTGGTCCAACCACCGTCTTCTTCGGCGAAGCAAACCCTAAACCTCACCAAACAAGCAAATTAAAAACCCTAACCTACTCCAAATTTCACCCTGGTCACGAATATGATCCCCATTCTTATTGATTCTCACTTAAACTCCAAACCCGATAGCAAGTTCAGCAAATCATCAAACTTTCATTGTCACGATTCTTGAACCTAAAGACCCCAGCATGAACTACATGTCTCACTGATTAATTCTCACCATTCAATCACTATTAATTCTCCAAGAATCGTGAGAACCAAGCTCCAACAGAATTTGCAATGCCTTAAGTTTTGTCTCTAAACATCATTCTTTCCTACCAGAATCCAACCTAGCATCATCTACAATCCATCCACACATCAATTCCTAGCCAATTCCCTCTATTTTAAGCTACAAGTTGAAAATTGCATACCTGTAAAAAGTGGATGAACAGAGTGGTCTTTGCTTCGAATCAAGCCCCAATTCTTTCCAGATTCCTTCAAACAATCACCCTGAAGCTTCTTATGCAATAGTTTGGCTTGAAATCACTCCAATCCTTGAAACCTATTCTTGATGCAATGATGAACTTTCACTTTGCTATCTCTCGATTCTCCTCAATTCGTGGCCAAAAAACCAACTGAATCAGTTACAATGTATATATAGAACATGTTAGAAAGATCTAGAAGTTTCTGTAACAACTTAAATGAGATTTTGAAAATCTCTTGCACTTGAATTTCTCAGGTTATGCATTCTGCGTTTTGCTCAGTTCAGTAGCTTGCTCTTTCTTGAATTTCTCACCAGATGACAATTAGAAGTGAATGAGATGTGTATTTGCCTTGTAGCTGATCTCATGAGGTGTTTTGCATATGTTACTTCAAACATAAGTCACCAAATGCAAGTCTTGGAAAATGACATCAAATGCCAAAACTAACAATGCCATCATCTTTAAAATGTCGATTCTGATCAAAATGATATGCCACATGACTTGTTTTGACCATAAATCATGAAATTGCATTCTTTTTGGCCTTTAAATGACTTTAATTCTTCATTTAAAAGACCATTTCAAACCAACTTCTCATATGATCCAATTCAAACCCTTCTTGATGCATGGCCAATGTTAAAACCCTATTTTGAGCAACTTTCTAGTTGAACAATTCTCCATTTGAGGAGTGGAAGATGGAGATTTTGGCACATGCTTGAAAATGACCTATAATCACAAATGCCCAAAATACCCATGGATTGCCAAGATCATAACTTGAGTTCCACAAATCCCATTGAGGACTTCTAGTACTCTATGGAAAGCTAAGATCAAGATCTACAACTCTTATGTTGGCCAAGAATCCATTTGAAAACCCCTTGAGGGGAAAACGTTGCTTGGAAGTCAAGTGACTTTCACAGATAAATTTCAGTGTCCTCTGGTGACCTGTAATTTGCAAAGACCATAACTTGAGTTCTAAAAATCTTCTTGAAGACTTCTAGTACTCAAATTAAAGGTGTTGAGAAGCTCTACAAGTTTTATGTTGGCCAAAGATCCATTTGAAACTTGTATTTTGACTTATGCGGCTTTGAAGTTAGGCACTAAATAGGGGATTTTACACTACAACCCTAATTTAGCAACTTCCCAGATTCTTGATCTTTCTTTGCTTAACCTTGGCACAACACCACACATGTATCAACATACCAATTCATGAATCTCCATGACCTAAAGGTAGGCATTGATGCTCTCCAATCACTCAATTGAATTAGGATTGACCTAGATGAAACCCTAGTTGACTGCACCTCAACTGTGGCTCTCATACTTGAATCAATGACTTACCTCAACTTCAATAAGGCCCTCTAGGCATCCCATGAGATCCATACACACCTCAAATTCCCATTCCATGTTTCACATCCCACTGATGATTCTCAATATTCCTCAAGATAGGAGCAAAACCCACATGTAGGCACTCAAACTTCTCAAGACTTCAAATCCCTTCTTGATGGCTTGGATGACTTTCACACTTGGATAAGACCTCTTCCCAGGCTCTTCTCTTGATAGACACCATTGATCCCTTGTTGGATGCCTGCTATGCTATGATATGCAAATGATTGAACTATGTAGATGATGTAACTATGCAAATGAAATGCAATGAAACACAAATCAGGCAAGAAAAGGTTGAGCAAATTTTGGGGTGCAACAGTGGCAAAGAGAAATCATCATTCGGACTGGCCTTGTTTATATCCCTGTAATCCACACACATACAAATTTTTTCATGTTTACTCGAGATGGGTAGAATATTAGCTAACCACTGAGGGTACTTAGATGTGACAAGAAACCCTACATCAATATGTTTATGCACCTCTTCTTTGATCTTTAGCGCAATGTCGGGACGATTTCTTCTTAGCTTCTGCTTGACCGACAAACACTCTAGTTTCAAAGGCAGTCGATGCTCCACAATAGCTGTGCCTAACCCAGGCATATCTTGGGATGACCAAGCAAACACATCAATATAGTCTTTAAGTAGCTCAATCATCCTCTCTTTGACGGAAGGAACAAGCAGTGCCCCAAGCTTCACTTCTTTTATGTTTTCTTCTGTACCAAGTTGATTACCTCGACCAAATCATTGTGAGGCTGAATGTCTTTTTCCTCGTGCTCAAGTAATCTAGATATCTCATCAAGAATCTCTTCTTAATCTTCCTCTTTTACCTCAAACACAGGGAACTCAAAATTGGGAGTTGGCATTGGGTCATTGTCTTCAATGGTTTGTTCGTGCATTAATCTGCATATGTGATTTATGCTTTATTTTAGAATCAATGAAAGGTGAGTGTCTACAAACATGAAAGTGATTATGTGATATATATATATATATATATATATATATATATATATATATATATATATATATATATATATATATATATATATATATATATATATATATATATATATATATATATATATATATATATATATATATATATATATATATATATATATATATATATATATATATATATATATATATATATATATATATATATATATATATATATATATATATATATATATATATATATATATATATATATATATATATATATATATATATATATATATATATATATATATATATATATATATATATATATATATATATATATATATATATATATATATATATATATATATATATATATATATATATATATATATATATATATATATATATATATATATATATATATATATATATATATATATATATATATATATATATATATATATATATATATATATATATATATATATATATATATATATATATATATATATATATATATATATATATATATATATATATATATATATATATATATATATATATATATATATATATATATATATATATATATATATATATATATATATATATATTTTAGAATGCTCCCCACACACCGTTACCAGCTTTCCTTCTCGGACAAAGTTGAGCTTCTGATGGAGCGTTGACATGGCTGCCCCAGCTTCATGAATCCATAGTCGACCTAGTAAACATTTGTAAGCCGCACGGATATCCATTACTTGGAAGGTGATTTAAAAAGTGTGAGGCCCAATAGTCATAGGAAAATATACCTCTCTGATAACAGTCTTTCATATCCATCAAAATCTTTGACAATAATTCCACTTGGCCTTATGAAAACCCCCAGATACGAAAATCTGGATAAAGTTATTTTTTGGCTCCACATTCAATGAGGATCCAGTGTCAACCAGCATACTGGATAACGCATCATTCATACAGTTCATTGAAATATGCAAAACCAAATTGTGATTCCTCCCCTCCTCTAAGAGCTCTTCTTCACAGAATCCCAAATTGTTGCAAGAAGTAATGTTACCCACAATCACACCGAATTGGTCAATAGTCACGTTGTAGTCAATATAAGCTTTCTCGAGAGCATTTTATAGAGACTCTCTATACGCTTCCGAACTCATCATTAATTACAGCACGAAGATCTTGGATGGCGTCTGTAAAAGTTAGTCAACGATTTTGTACTTGCTCTTTTTAATCGGCTTTAATAATTCATCAGAATCAGAAATGGGACTAGTCCCACTAGACCACCCCACGATAGAATCATTCACATGTGGGTTTTTAAAGGAAATGTCAGCCCTTTTTGGAGGCGTTATGGATAATACACAATCGCTTCTAGTCACGCTGCTTACATCAGCTATGTTAAGAACAGAAGGAAAAATAGGTAAAGGTACCTCCTTTCCATCTTCCAGCATTTTTGCAAAGTACTTGTACTGAATTGCCCTATCAGAAGTGTAGGGAGTCGGGCCTAGTATATTGATAATCAGAGGGGCCACTAAAGATCTGTTGCTATGATATGTGATCTCCACATGCTTAAAAGCATTGAACTATGGCACTATTACAAACACTTCATCATCATTATCACCATCAGGATTTCCATCATAAGTAATAGTAATAGCTCTTCTATCAAAGAGATCCTAAATATCACGTCTCACCAAAGGACAACCTTGTGGATTCATATAATATATTCGACAAGCGGTATAGTTGTGACGCTCATGGTTAAAGAAAGTAAGTATTGTCAAGTTGCCATGCATGCTTACCAATGATTCCCTTATAAACCTGACTTCAAAGACAACAAACTTTCTTGGACACCCATGGACCATGTTGATCTGAGGGAAGTTTCGAGGAACATCCCTGTTTCTATAGCACTTGATGATCCCTATATCCAGGTAGATCTTAAAGACTATCTATCACAACTTGACACGCTTGTCATAGATTTCTGGAATACACGCTACAAGCGGCATAGTCATGTGGTTAAAAACGACCACATATGACCATCCCTTCAGGAATTTGGACCAAACTATCATTCAATAACAGTACATCATAAATTTTGAATTCACCGGGACAACCATACACAATATTTACATTGGCTATTACATGTTGAGGTAGAGGACTCACTTGAACATTTGGATTAGTGTCCTTGAAGGACAAAATCCCACACTTGACTTGTCTTTGGACGTTTACCTTCAACCCAAAGCAATTCTCAATGTTGTGGCCTGACGCTCCTTAATGATACGGACAAAAATGGTCTTCTTTATACCAAAAAGGGAGATCTTTGGGAATAACCGGTGGAGATTTGGTCTGAATGTGGCCTTTTTGTAATAAGGCTGGGAACAATTCTGCGTAGGTCATTGGTATTGGATCAAGATTTGGCTTCCTTTGAACACGATTCTGGTTGTTATACTATGGTCGAGCCTGCTAAAAAGGCTATTAATGTTGTTAATGTTGATGTTTAGTGGGTTGTTGAACCTGTTGTTATTGTGTTTGATATTGTTTTGGCTGAACACGTTGTTGTATGTACTGCGGCTGATAGGATAGTGTATTGATAATTGGAGAAACAATTGCAATATGCTATTGTTGCTATCTTCTTCTAGACCTGTCATGATGCACGACACTCACCTCTAGTTCTTTCTTCTTTTTAAAGCTACTTCAATGCTTCTTCAAGCTACTAGAAACACCCATTCTTTAGCCAACCTGCCTTCACTAGCCCCCTCTTCTAGGCATATCCCTATGTTTACCATTACAGTAAAATCACTGGGAGCACTGACAATCATTATTTTGTAGAAAAATGAACCCAAAGTCTTTAAAACAATTTTAGTCATTTATTTCTACTCCAAAGGTGGGCAGGTTTTAGTAGCCACCTCGCGCCACCGTTGCGCATACTCCTTGAAACTCTCCTTGTCTTTCTGAGCCATAGTTGTAAACTGATCTCTATCTGGCGCCATATCAACATTGTACTTATACTTCCTGATAAGTTCTTTACCAAGGTCATTAAAAGTACAAGTCTTTACACTATCTAAACCCATGTACCATTTGAGAGCGACACGATTAGACTGTCTTGAAAATAATGGCTTAACAGTTGATGATTGTCTATTTGGGTAAACATCTTTCGAGCATACATGATCAAATGGCTTTCAGGACAGGAGTTGCCCTGGTATTTCTCGAAATCAGGTACTTTGAAACTTATCTAGTCTTTTATCTACTCCCACACTTTCACTTGGAGCGGTATGGAACACATGCTCTTCAATGTAAGGAGTAGCATGTACCACGAGAGGTGGCACAAACATCACAGCCGTAACGGCTAGAGCTTATGTAGCTTGTGGATGATACCCTACTGGCATAAAGTGAGAGGGCATTCCCCAAGGGAAATCGGGAGGCATCAGATACTGAGGATCATTAACTAGCGCCACAGAAATGGGCATGGAGAAAATTTCAGAAATCACGGCCCTTTGAGCAGTTTCTTGAGATTTAGACAACTGATTTTGAGCAGCCGCCATAACTTCTATCATGTTGGTGAGTCTCTCCAAGCTATCTTTCAGAGTAGTGACCTTTTCTCTCAATTCTCTGTTCTCTTGCTCAAGATGTTCCATCCTTCTTTTCTGACTTGCTTGGGTGTTGTAGTGATGATTCAACTTGTCTATTAGAGAGAACAAACAGGGGTAAGAACCTAGAACGTAAGAAAATGCAATGCTAAAAGATGAAAATGCAAATAAATTTTTAAGGAACTTAACAGTTATATCACAAAGATCATAAAATGGATAACACTTTTAAATAATTGGAAAATCTCATTTCAATAATAAACTTTGAAGGATTACAAATGGAATACAACTTTCAAAAGTCCTAACAAAGTGAAAAATATAAGAAAATGAAAACTAGAAACCCTAAGAAAACTAATGGGAAGATAGAACCCTTTCTTGTAGCTTCCTAATAAGCTTCTTGACCTGCTCCTTCATCTCAGCCTTCTCAAGTATGAGCTTGTCGACGACCAACTTCCACGCAACTGATGACGAGGGAATGTATGAACTCTGAACAATAGGAGCCGATGGAATGCTAGAGGAAAATAAATCCTCTTGCACCTTCCTCTTCTTAGTAGCAAGTTCTTCTTCACCCTTCTGCTTCAAAAGCTTATGAAGTTCTGCATTCTCATTGTCGACAACTTGGTCTTTGTTCTTCCGAGTATCTCTTTCTCACCGCACTTTGGTCAAGGCGATCTTAAGCTGGCCTGCATCAATCATGAAGATCAAGGTAGGCTCTTTAGCAACTATAGGTAGGGTTCCTGATGAGGATAAAACATCTTTAGCTTGATGGCCTTATCTTTCACCCATTGGAGATAAGGCTCCAAAGAGACGCAATTTGGCTTCCCTAGCATTATTCTTCCTTTTATTTGAACATGACGCCAAGTGTGTATGATCTTCTCCTTAAGCACTTTATTGTCTTCACCTTCTTTGAAGAAAAGACCATCCAAATGGATGGAATTTGGTTTTCCCTTTATAGGATAACCAAGCTGAGGATGGGCTAAGACTAGATTGTAATTGATGCCTCCCTTTGTACCAAGAAGAGGTACATTAGAAAACTCACCACAACTATCAATAATCGCCACTCCATCATAAGTATGATTCTACCACTCAATGTCAGAATCAGTGAGAGACATAATCTTTTTTGACCATAAAAATCCATCTTTGGGATCCCAAAAAGTAGTAGCTCGAGGCAAGTGAGAAAAAACCACTTGTTCAATAATGACACACAACAGGTAATCATCCATCCACCATAAGAATTCCTAAGATGAACTGAATGGTAAGCATCTGCAAGCAAGGTGGGAATTGGATTTCCAATCAAGAAGATTTTAATAGCATTAATGTCAACGAATTTGTCAAAATTAGGGAAGAGAAACAGTCCATATATTAGCAAGGCAAGGAGAGCCTCAAAAGCATCCACACTCTTCATGTCAGTAAAATAATAAGGTTTATCCATAAAAAATTTGGCAGGCAACCCAAGAATTCCTCCCTTAGTAGTTATGTGAACTTTGATCTTTGAAAGCCTCAAGTGAGTGGCTTTTTCAATGTCTTGAGGCTTAGGGGTCTCCTCAAACCAGAAAATGGGTCTTGATTAGAGGTAGGTAATCCAAGCAAGCAAGCTCCTCCAACATAGGCATGAGCTGATAGTCTGGAAGTGTGAAGCAATGCTATACTGGATCATAGAACTGCACCAAAGTAGCAAGGATTACATCCATCAGGTTGAGCTTTAGAAGAGACAGAAGTCTTCTATACTTGTTTTTGAAAACTAATGGAGCAACAACCAATCCTTCCAGCTTCCTCAAACCTTCCAGCTTAGGACTCTTGAAAGTGTACTTTTGTGTTCTTCTTCTTCCAAAATCCATGGTAGAACCTATGATGTTTGCAAAAGATAACCCTAAGTTCCTTGAAACTTTGGTTATAAATGATGCTTATGAATGTAGGTATGTATGAATACACAAAGACACATAAACAAACATATGGGGTTCAAAGGTTTGACGTCACGAGCATGGAGCCACGACTCTTCATGAGGCTGAATGGCTTTTTCCTCATGCTCAAGCAACCGAGTAATTTTATCTAGAATTTTTTCAACATCCTCTTCTTCGGCTTCAAACACAGGGAATTCAAATTTGGGAGAGGGCATAGGGACATTTTCTTCAATGGGTTTAACAATCAATCTGCACAATAATTTATGTTTGATTTTAGAATATGAATAAAAAGCGCAAGTATTATGCAGATAACAGTGATTATCAAATTATTATTTTTCCAATTTTTTATGTTACCATTTTTCAGAAATAAAATAAAAAGGAAAACAATAATACAGATAAACAGAATAGCATTTTATTGATGATGATAATACTTGAAACAAAGACCTCACAAATTCAATTTCACCTTGGGCAGAGTGAACGGATTTTTGAAAGAAACAAAAACAAATTACTTTGAAACATGAATAACAGTAGGAATGTCAAAAACTATCCAATTCTGGCATGTCGATACATGCGTCACAAAGTTAGGTGTTTCTGATTTATAGTAGAAGATTAGGATTTTTGATTTGCTGTTATAGGTTCAAAGGAGTAATGGAATCAAATACTTTTTTGAAATGCAGAAGCATCTTAACCTTTTAGTGAAAGGATCTGCTATGTTAATGTTTTGGTGCAACTTCAACATTGCTTTCTACCTTGACTCTCTAATTTTTGTGTCTTTTTCTTAATATTGTGTTAATTATAGTTCTGCATACACAAGTGTACATGAGACAAAACCTCTTCCCAAAGAGACAAAAGTTCTGCTGCAATTCTTGATGAGAAAAGATGTCGTAGGAAACAGCTAAAATGCCCAAGTACACAATCTTTAAGACCTACATTTGGAAATCTTCTTTTTGTAATTTTGTTTGTATTTTAAAGTAAACTTAAAATTGTAACAATTGTTATAAACTTAAAATGAACTTTTGTACTAATTGTTATAAACTTATTATATTTGTAATTTTTTGTTATTTTATGAATTAGAAAATAATATAAAATGTAATAATTTTAAATATTGAACAAAAGTTTAAAAAAAATGTGATTGGGAACAAAAGCTTTATTTAGATAAAAAATATTATTACTGCTAATCAACATAATAAGAACTAAAACAAAAACTTAAAAATGTAAATCAAATGAGTTTCTTGTTAGGGCTTTATAACTAAGAACACAAACAAGCACTTTAACCCATTTTGCAATATAATATATGGAATTTAAATTATACTTAGTCTTTGAATCATATCATTATGGAAGTGAGATACCAACTGAACAATCAAAATCTAAAAAATGAATGCACACGATTGAGTCAGAAAAATGAGAGATATATGAATGAAAAGATGGGAGAAATATGTGAGTCATGATAAAATATGCGAGGTTTTAAATTAATCCAACTAAAGTGAATCAAGATAAACCAGATGATTCATTAAAGCCGACCTCAATGACCTCCTGTGATACATGTCATGAATGTATGAGCTTGGCCAATGAGAATAACGGGTTAATCTCAATTCTATACCACTGATGACTTATGCAGAAAAATAACCTCATATGCCCAGACCAAATGGTCATAAAACATTATTCAAACAAAGAGGTACAAATGAACGATATGTAGGTAAGTGATGGATAATGAATGATTATAGATGAATGGATATTAATGAATGCATGCAGATGAATTGGGCGGATGGATGACTTTAGGCGGGGAAAATTTAGGGTATGAAAGTTGTCCCTATTTAAATAACTTTACCAGATGACATGAGTGATGATAATCCTCATGAGATTAGGGTGAAAGGTATTTAAATACAGAAGACCTGAAGTTTTTCCCCTAGATGCAATGATATGCTATGCTAGGGACAGACATACTTCTCTTTTTGGTTTGCTGAGGGGTATGAGGTGAAATGAAATAAACCCTGACATGATTTTTTTAATGATGAATGATGATAGACAAGTGGGGAAAATAGAGACACATGGTGATAGAGATTCACAGGAAAATCTCAAAGGCAAAAAGGGTGATAACTCTTTGGGGATGACAAATGCGGGGGAAAGGCATTGGGGAAAAAACAAAGTGATTTACCGAACAGGTTCAGATATGAACTGAAGAAATATAGTTGACAAAATTGGAGTCTTCTAACAAGAAGATCATCCATACAAAATGTCATACCCTAAATTTGTCCTACCCTTTTTGTAAATATTTTCGTATTTATTGTTTTATGCCATTTAGATGCGTGTCTGCTCGCAATTGGTTGATTTTTCAGAACTTTATCTTTTTGACCAATTAAAAGGTGACACGTGGCTTAATACAATTTTTTGTGAATATTAATTTTTCTTAGCTTCTTAAACTCTTCTTTTTTTTTTAAAAAATGTTACTTATAATATTTTAGTACTTAATATTTGTTTTTTGTTTTTAACTTGTTCTATTTATATTTGTTTATGCTTAATTATATTTGTTAATATCTATTTAGTAATTATTGTTAATAGTTATATAGTATTTAATTACATCCATGTTAATTTATATTAGTTACTTATTGTTTTAATAATTAATTAATTTGAAAAAAATAAAAGAGAAAGAAAAGAGAAATAACAAAGAAGAGTTTGGACATGGAGAAGGGGCGGTAGGCCCATTGTTGTTTCGGTAGCCCGTTAGGGTTTACTGCTCTTTGTATTTAAACGAAAGGAAGACTGATAGAGGGGGATCACTGTTCATCATCTGTTAAACCCTAGAAACGCAGAAAACCCTGAAATTCAACTTCACTGTTCATCATCTGAAAACGAATCCGCCGCCACCCTCTTGCTATCTCAAAACCCTAAACTAACACTGTTCGTCTTCCACCCCTCTTCTGAACCCTTACACGAAACCCTCACCCATATCACATCCTTCGCCGTCGCCTTGGTTTCTCACCATTATCCGTTTCCACACCACAAAACATATTCACTCCGCCATTCATTTTTCCGACGACCCAACAACTCGCAGCGACACAACAAGTTATGACGGTTGCGGTTCAGTTTGACGGATGACGATCTCACACACATCCCTTGGCGTCGCATCCGGCTTCGGCAAACAAGAGGTGCTCAACTAGCTCCGTTTTCTCTTATCTCAGCGAAGTTAAAACACGGTGTAAAGGTAAAACCCTGAGTTATTTCATTGAAATTGAACGAGGTTTCTAATTTGTTTTTTTCGTCGGTACCATCGCTTTTAGCATAACATGTTTCTTCAAGCTAGCATATGGTTCAAACTATTGTGATGTCTGTTTTAAGGGTTGTATTGAACTTACAGTCAGGCTGTTGAAATAGTATTTGTCATTTTTCCTGTGTTTTGTTTCACATTCCATTTGTTATAACTTGAGTATACATCGTGTTTATCTTCGCTGCTATTTCTCTGGTGATTAGTATAGATGTTGATGGTTAGAGAACCATGTTATCCTTATCGTTTTTTAACCATTGATGCACTCGCAGGGGATGCTTTGGTTCAGTATGACATTTGTTAGTCTGCAGGTTTCGAATGGGCAAAAAGGAATTGACTTGTTACTCTCCATGACTAGTTCTATTTGAGTTTTTTAAATTGTTATAGGATTGTAGATTGTATTGTTGTCTGCTGCAAAATTCTGTGCAGGTTGCGACTTTGTCAAATTTCGACAGCCGAAATATGAAGTCAAGGTATATAGAGCAGTGCTTAAACTCATCAACATTTGAAGCGCATCCTGACAAAGTAGCGGTTATGACGTTACCGGATTAAGATCGCGCAATAACAATATGAAGTCGAATGACAACAGCGTGTCCATTAAGATAGAAGCAAAGCAGTTATAACTCCAGCACGAAGTTTCGATGACTGTAATGCGGCATGACCTTGACTCAACTTTCGACCATCCTCATCGCGTTATAGTCACGTTTTGGGACAAAACGGTGACAAGCTTTTGGGGGATGGAAAGGTGTGCAAGGAACGTATATGTTGGAACATGGTAGCGTCTCAACAATTCTGGCTCAACAACTCTTCAACAGCGCAACAGGAGTCTCAACATTCACATCGCGGCGCATTCAAACAAGTGCGTTTCGGCAACTTCGCAATGAGAACCTTCAGGAGTCATCCTAATTGGCTCTGCAACAGTGAACTGTGAGACGTCAAGGGTAAATCTTTCGAACATAGTGTATTTCTGATAAGCTCAGTCTTGCAGTGTTTATTTGTTTTGTGATTCATCTTTTTGAATTATAATGAACATGCCATAAATTTGAGTTTTTAACCCTGTATCAGTTTTAATACCGACTTGCAGTTTGATAAATGTTAGCAATAAAAGTTGTTGTTTCTAATAATAGTTGTAATTTTAAGTATGTTGTACTGTGTGTGAATCATTGAATCTGTAATCTGAAGATTGGTAATCCATTTACGCCGCATTGTGTCGTGTTTTTTAACAATAATATTATGTGTGTTTATGCTGCCTGCATTTATCCATGGCTGCTGTTGTGCTTAACTCGTGGATTGTTCGACGTTTCGGTAGCGTTTCGGTCCAGTTCTTTTTTTCCTCTTACCTTGTGGTGAATGTGCTGTTATGGAAATAGTATTGTTTCATCATTGATAATTCAATTTTTGTTTGAGCGAAATTGCATGTTACTTGATTGTGTATGCCATATTTTTCTGTTGTGAATGATATATCAAATGTTTTGTTGGTGTTGCATTCTTAGTTGTAATGTTATGCAGGTTCCATACTGTTAAGCCCTTATCTTAATACTATGTGTCAGTGTATAAAAGCTTAGATGTCATGTAACTCCTAGTCCAAGTTTTGTTGAAGTTTTATTGTATTTCTTCGCGTCGTGGTTACAATTTTTGACTATGGATAGTATTCCAAATGCGTTGATCTTCGTATCGCTTTGGATTGGATGAGTATTTAATTCTGTATGTTGGATTTGCTGCATATGTTGTTCGTATCTGTTGCGGATATTGCAGTCATGGTTTCCATTGGTGTTAATTTTTCTGGTTTATAGATGCCATAAGACAGTATTTTGCCAATGCTTATGTTTGGTCGCAGTTCTATTTTTCTCATATCAATATCATTGCTTTACACTGACTGTTCTATTTTGGTTACAATATCTTCATTGTGGTGGTGATGTGCTTATGCTGTCATTTCGTATAGTTTTGTTATTGGTGTCGTCGATTTCAATTGCGGTATAGATGTGCGGTTTGTGAATAAATTCTGGTTTGTTGTTATGGTGCTGCGTTGAATTGTGTTGTCCTGGATATTATGAACAAATTCTGAATTTTGTAAATTGATTACTAAACTTTTAGGTTTACCTTTTTTAAAAGTTTGTGATAATATGTGAGAGATTAAACTATGTGGGTGTGTTGTATGTATATTTTGAGGACTAAACTCTGATGCTGGAATTGTTATCATGATTCATTTTTTACCAAAGCGTCGGTTATTGTTGGAATAGAAGTTATGGTTAGCTGTTGTTGTGTATTAGTATAGTTCTAAGTTAGTAAACTAACTGCTATTATAGATTAATAAATAATTTAGATTTTAATTTATTAATTAGTGTTGAATCCATAAGTTATGAATGAGCTACTTAATCATGTTAAAATTGTTATCAAGTGGAATGAACTTACTGTTAGTCATAAAGATCATACACGTGGCTTTGGGTGTTTGAAGTAACTGAAGTTGTTTGTTTTAGGCTGGAAAAAATAATTTTTCATTTTACTAATTACGGTTATTTTTCTTTATTAATAAGTAGTTTGTTCTAACATATCCAAATTATTTTCTAAATAAAACCTTAAACTATTTCCGAATTTTATTTTTAAAAAAATTGATACTATTTTTTCTTAATCCTATTTTAGTATATATTTTAATACTAAATTATTTTCTAAAATTAAATCATGAGAAAACTAAATTCTTGAAGTCAAGCACTTCTTGAATTTTTGGACAATCATTATCAAGGTGTACACCTTAAATAATGTATTATTCAATTTCTCATTTTTTATACGCTCTTTTGGACGAAGATATATCATAGGAGTCTAGCACTCTTTGTGATATTTTCATTGTTTATTCAAACATTATTTCTTAAATTAAATCAAAACCATCCTCAAAACTAATAATTTTCCTAATCTTCATTCAAATTATTTTCTAATCAAATCGTGAGAAACTAAGTTCTTGAAGTCTAGCACTTCTTGAATTTTTGGATAGTCATTATTAAGGTGTACACCTTAAGTAATGTATTATTCGACCTCTCATTTTCAAAATTATATTTTTTCTAACAAAGAAATGTCATGAGAATTTAGCATTCTATGTGATATTTCCTTTGTTCCTTCAAACATTCTCCAAATGAAAAAGGTGTCGTCGAGATCTAGCATTTCGATAATGCCCCAATTAATTGGTTGTGAGGCCTACGTCTCATTTATCAAATAATTGTCATTTCTCTCATTTTTCGAATCCAATCTCATGTCCTCACATCTCGTACCTCAAATTATTTTCATACCTCATTCCACTTCAAATCTTTTTCAAACATTTTCTCGATCAAACTTCGAAAGAAGGAGGTTCTTGGAGTCTAGCATTCCTTGAATTTTCGAGTGAATAATTCTCGAGGCACGCCCTTTGAATTATTATTCATTCAATCTTTCGACCTTTTTAAATATCTTTTTTCGATTCACACTTCGAAAGAAGGAGGTTCTTGGAGTCTAGCATTCCTTGAATTTTCGAGTGAATAGCTCTCGAGGCACGCCCTTTGGGTTGTTATTCACTCAACCTTTCGACTTTTTCAAACTCAACCGTTCTCTATATTCTCCTGAGTCGATTGCTCGTCCGCATTCGCAACCCATTTCTTTCACAATTCCTCGTGGTCTCGATATTAGGAGCACCCTCAGGGACTAATATCGTTCCTCACAACCTTAACCCTTGACACGTCGTCGAGCCGGTTCCATCTTCAATCAAATCTTCGATACGTCGTCGAGCCAGTTCAAAACAATTCCCTTTTGGCCTCGCATGCCATTCTTCGATTCGATCCTATCACAAACACATTTTTTAAACTTACGAAAGAGGGATATTCTTAGAATCTAGCATTCTTTGAATATTCGAACGAGTAACTCTTGGGCGCGCCCCCGAGTTGTTATTAGTTCATTCTTTCGTTTTCAAAATATCCAATTCTTATCTTCAACTTATTCAACCCAATTTCCGAAAGAACTGAGTTCTTGGGATCTCGCATTCCTTGAATTCTTGAGTGACAAGCTCTTGAGGCACGCCCTTAGGTTGTTTGTCAGTCACTCTTTCGTCTCTCAACTCAACTTTACCCCTTGTCAAACCTCATGTTTTCGTGGTTGTTACCACGAACTACGGACGCTCTGATTCTTTATTCATTCTTGAATATAAGATACGTAGGCACAAGATTGCGATGATCTTGGCGAGCACACTTCTATCCATCTTCCGTTTTCCCCCATCCTTTCCCGTAGTCGAACTACGACGCTCTGATTTCTCATTCTCGTCCGAATGAGCATACGTAGGCACAAGGGCCCCAATCCTTGGCGAGCACCCTATCTTCTAACTACCCATCTCTCCTTTGCGTCTTTAACCTTTTAACCTACCAATTCTACCTTTATCAACGAGAAGAAAACAAGTAAACCTAAAACAACACTCCCCGCAATTACCTTAAGAGGTTCCCGTCGAGTACGACGGACGTGAGGGGTGCTAATACCTTCCCCTCACGTAACCGACTCCCGAACCCGGAACTTGGTTGCGACAGCCCTGTTCCTATCCTTTCATTTTAGGAGGTTTTCTCGATATTTTCCTCTCCCGTTTATTTTGGGAAAAATAAAGTTCGGTGGCGACTCTGTCGAGCCGCATTTTCCGCGCCTTTCGCGCGAGGGTCGTATGTTCGAAATGTCTCCGTGATTTTTCGAGGTGCGACAGGTGGCGACTCTGCTGGGGACGCTTTTGCTCCATGCAAAGAGAGAGTCGAGCCTATCTTTTGGTTTGTGAGGAGTGTTTTGTTTTTATTTGTTTTCTTTTTGTATTCGTTCCCGTGTGGTTTTTATTTGTGCTTGTTATCTGGGCCTGTTGGTTTTTGGGATGGCATCATGAGTAAAGCTCTACACCCGAGCTTTGGTAAAAGCAGAGAGAATACATAGTTTAGAATTGGTAGTCGAGTAGTGTTAGTCTCCAAGGACTTGCTCCTTGTGGGCCTAGCATGAAATCTCCTCCAGAGGAGACCTATTCGTAGATCTCGTTGTAACGCAGCTAGCCTGTCGCACGACTTGATTAATGAAGGGTCCGTGATTCTGGGAACCTTTGTTAGCACCAGTTCCGATATTGGTGGTCGTGTAGTGTTAGTCTCCAAGGACTCGCTCCTTGTGCGCCTAGCATGAGGACCCCGCTCAGAAGAGACCTTATCGTCATTATCGTCGTAATGCAGCCAGCCTGTTGCGTGACGCTAATACGACTAGTGTCCGTGATCCTGGGAACCAAACATAGAAACCATCCCGTGAGTGGGATTATGGGTAGAATGTTTAGACCTTCCCGTATAGGTTGTACCTGTCAGTTTTCTTTGAGCAGGAATTATGGTTACTTATCTGTTACGGTTACCAGCTTCAGGAGTCGTTGGAGTTGTGATCCTGTGATCCTGGATCTTGTATCTTGCATTGCATCTTGCATATCATTTGCATTGCATTTCATATGTTGTGCATTTTGCATCTCCAGTCCTTCAACAGAATCTTATGTCTCCGTTCCTTCTTCTCCAGTAAATCAAGCTGATTCCTCGACACCAGTACGCAACTAGAGCCAATACCAGACGAGTGATGGAGCAGATTCAACAGGAGCAAGTCGCCTTCAGGGAAGAGTTGGATTCCATGAAAGGAAAGATCGACCAGATCCTCGAAGCCATCCTCACAGCCAGGAGAGAGGAAGAACAGCGTGAAGCCGCCGCTGTCGTCAACCACAATGGACAAGGGTCTACTGCCATCCCTTTGGTTCAAATTCCAAGTTCTCATGGGATGCCGCTGAACTTCAACAACGCAGTCGAAGGAAATACTTCTCAGCCAATCCCAGCGCCTGGAGCCACTGTTGGAGTTATCCCGCACGCCCAGCCTGCTGCTGTGCAAATCCCAGCTCCTCATATCGAAGATACTTTGATGGATCAGTATGACGACGTTCAGAACTATCATGCTGCTATCCCCATTGCCAGTCCTGTCGCTGCTCAGGATTCTGAAGCCATGAAGATGTGCCGAGATCTAGCCGAGAAACTCCGAGCCATGGAAGGGCACAATTCAAATTCTTTCAGTGCTTTGGAATTATGCTTGGTGCCTGATGTTGTCATTCCTCCCAAGTTCAAAGTTCCCGAATTTTCGAAGTACAAAGGTCTCAGTTGCCCAAACATTCATCTGAAGATGTACTGTCGCAAGATGGCTGCCTATGCCAGAGACGAGAAGCTCATGATCCATTGCTTCCAGGACAGCCTGTCTGGGGCATCACTTGAATGGTATATGCAGCTGGAGCGTAATAGTGTGCGTACTTGGGCCGAGCTAGCTGATGCATTTGTCAAGCAGTACAAGTACAACACTGACCTTGCTCCTAATCGTACTCAGCTTCAGAGTATGACTCAGAAGGACAACGAATCCTTCAAGGAGTACGCACAACGATGGAGAGAGCTAGCCGCAAGGGTGCATCCACCTCTTGTTGACCGTGAACTGATTGACATATTCATGGGTACTTTGCAAGGCCAGTACTACGAAAAGCTGATCGGTAGTGTCTCCGCTGGATTTTCTGACTTGGTGATCGTCGGTGAAAGAATTGAAGAAGGGCTGAAAAGTGGGAAGATCCCGGGAGGTTCTAACAGCCAGGCTAATGCCAAGAGGCCTTTCAATGGATACAAGAAGAAGGAAGGCGAAACAAATGCCATCTTTGTGCAGAAAGGGCAAGCTTCTCAACAAGCTCCTCCTATGCCTTATCAAGTTCCCTACTATCAGTATCCATATGTTGCTGCTGCGCAATATGCTCCAATGCCTTATCAGTCAGCTGTTCATGCAGCGCAAGCTCAGATGCCACGGCAACAGGGTCCTCAGCAACAAGCCTACAACCAGCAAGGATATCAGTATCCTCCTCAGCAACAGCAGATGCAAGCAACTCAGCAACGACAAGGTGCTCGCCCACAACGTCCGCAGAGAACATGGAGGCCAGATAGAGTCTTTGATCGTCTACCAATGCCATATGCCAAAATCTTTGCCCAGTTGATGGAGAAGAAAGCTGTTGTTCCGAGAGACTTAGCTCCTCCAACCGTCCTTCCTGCCGATTACGACGCAAATGCTCATTGTGAGTTTCATAAGGGCGCTCCAGGTCACACCATTGAGGATTGCAGGGCTTTCAAGCACATAATTCAAGACATGATCGATAGGGATGCTATCAACTTCAATGGGAAGTCTCCAAACATCATCAACAATCCGATGCCACCAGTCAACTAGCGCCAACATCAAATCAATTCCAGTCAAGTTCATTCCCCGAAGAAGGCAGTCGTGTTGCCATTTCATTATTCGCAGCTTCTTATGTTTTGTCTTTGTTTATTTAAGTATTGTATGCTTTGAACAATTGCCATTCTTATTTGGTTTTCATTAATGTATCGTTTATGCCTGTTTTGAATTAGTTATGTCGTATTCACTCATTTTTCACTTATCACCGACACATTTATTCACTCCACTCTATTCACTGTTGTTTAGCATGATTTGAGGGAGGATGATGAAAACGAGATACCCATAATTGCAAATGGTATGCTTTCAGATAGAATCTCGTCAATGATGTACAGGCATTGCTTCAATTCCCCAAACACTGGAGATATAAGGAGTTAATCCCTAGTAAACCACTTCGAGCCTAGAAGTAGCGGTTTCCTTCGGATATTCAAACCTTTACACTCAACCTGGGGCAGGGTAGTGTTCAGCTAATCCAACTCCGCACTCGAATCAACAAAGCAAAATCCAGAAGACGGTTGTTCATCAAAGACCCATACTATGGCAGTCACAACAAAATCAAAAAATTCAAAAGCCAGCTAAGTCAGACACCTTAGAGGGGACTTAGGCAAAATCAAGGCAATCCCGATGGATCTGACAAACGAAGTCAATCCATGCAAAAGTTAGGGATCAAAACAAAAGCAAAAGAGGACCCCGAAATCCTCAACAAAAACAAAATGAGATTCAGTGGCCACCCAAGTCAAGGGGCACTGACACCCATCAAAAAACCAAAATAAGGTGACTGCCGCGTCGAGCAAACCTTGAACCATCAAGTTTATACCGTCAAGACAAGTGTAGGATTAACTGAGCGTAGGACTGGAGATCATTAAGAAGAAGGGGTGGGTACAAATCATACTTTGAGCCCAATATCCTTTGTTTCATAACCGTGAACCAGACCACGTTACAACCCTTGAAAGACCTAATTGAGACGAGGTTTATTCTGAAAGCATACTATCGCAAGGTTGCGTAACCTGACTCCTCACATGATTTCTAATCATCAATATTGGTGTCACTTCTCTTGATATATTTTTCGCACCAATCAATTAGCACAACGTTTGGGCTAGCAGTCCATTCGTCTCACTATCACGACACCTCAACAAAAGACACTTTTTTCTTGCATCGAGCTTTGCATTAACGTCACCATCTATGAATGTACAATTTTAATTGCAAATCAGTGCTAGGTATTCAAAGACACTTCAACAAGGGGCAATCAAGGAAGAACTTGACTTTCAGTGACTGTCACAAAGCAAGACTACCTCAGAACCCACAGGCTGGGGCAAACCACTCAGTAGCTCGAACAGAGGCAAGTCATCCGAGTTCAACCACCATATGTCAGAGATGGTTAACTTGAGGCAAACCACTAGCAAGTTCAGACGGGGGCAAGACCAGGTCGTCCTGACCATCAAAACAGAGTTGCAACCTTCTCTGAAGCAAATTCATAATCACCAAGTACCCAGACTTGGGACATCCAGAGCATCTTCTACTTTAAATCATGGCGTCTTCAACAAACTGCGTGTCGAGGAAGTCAATCCCTCCCACCACCCGAAGTCCAATCCGCATTGGCAACTACCAGAGTCCACTACATGGGCGTCTCCACCTGCATTTCCAATTACCCGTCTGCAATCATATGCATCATACGCATCGCATTCGATCTCATAAATATCTTGCATCATACGCATACTCTAATCATACCATACTTCCCCAGCTCTTGGATCTCCGCTCGTCAGCATTTGCATTTGCACGTCCACTCATATGGAATGTCATTTATCATCCAGCATTCATATATGCAAGTCAAGGTCCAGGATCAATCCCGAAGATTTCCAAGACCATCGATCGCCCAGTCAGGGGGCATCTTCCGCAAGATGGTGGGTTTACCCCACGATTTTCAAGAGCTTCAAAGCAGTCATCAGCCCAGTCAGGGGCAACCTTCTACAATTGTGGGTTTCTCCCACAAAAAAAATTTGAAGTTATTCAAAGCAAGATTCAGCCCAGTCAGGGGCATCTTTTTCAAGACCATGGGCGTCTCCCGTGACGAATTTCAACCTCGTGGCTGATCAGATATGCAAATCAACATTCAGCCCAGCCAGGGGCATACCATTCGAGACCGTGGGCATTCTCCACGAAGCTGTTCAACCTTTTGTTGAGCAAATCCAAGAAGTTCAAAGCAAGATCCAACCCGAGCAGGGGCATCTTCAGCAAAACCGTGGGCGTCCCTCACAAAGTTGTTCGGCCTTTGTTAAGTAAGACAAGGCATCAAGACAAATTCAGCCCAGTCAAGGGCATCCTCTTCAGAATTCATGGGCGTAACCATGAAACCATTTCAGCAAAGCGATGATCTCCAAACAAGACGGTGGGCGTACCCCGTTGACTCATTTCAATTCAATCTTCTTCTCAGGGGTTCCCCAATGAGTTGTACCCAGCAAGCGTGACCGTTGTCAATTGCTTTACTATCATCCTTTTGGTGATAGTCGAACTTCGTCAGTTCACCTTAGCCTGCATCCTTTTGGTGTTGGTAAACTTCAGATTTGTGTGGTCCTATCATCCTTTTGGTGATAACGACCTGTGTGTCGTGTTTCGCTCTACCATCCTTTTGGTGGTGGGTCTGACATTTCATCGATGTCAGATTGTGTGATCATTTATTTCTGTTTCCGCTCTACCATCCTTTTGGTGGTAGGTCTGGTACTTCGTCGGTATCAGATTGTGCGATGTTTTATTTATGTTTTCGCTCTACCATCCTTTTGGTGGTAGGTCTGATACTTCGTCGGTATCAGATTGCGCGATGCTTTCTTTTATGTTTTCGCTCTACCATCCTTTTGGTGGTAGGTCTGATACTTCGTCGGTATCAGATTGCGCGATGTTTTCTTTTATGTTTTCGCTCTACCATCCTTTTGGTGGTAGGTCTGATACTTCGTCGGTATCAGATTGCGCGATGTTTTCTTTTATGTTTTCGCTCTACCATCCTTTTGGTGGTAGGTCTGGTACTTCGTCGGTATCAGATTGCGCGATATTTTATTTGTGTTTTCGCTCTACCATCCTTTTGGTGGTAGGTCTGGTACTTCGTCGGTATCAGATTGTGCGATGTTTCTTTTATGTTTTCGCTCTACCATCCTTTTGGTGGTAGGTCTGGTACTTCGTCGGTATCAAATTGTGCGATGTTTCTTTTGTGTTTTCGCTCTACCATCCTTTTGGTGGTGGGTCTGGTACTTCGTCGGTATCAGATTGCGCGATGTTTTTATGTTTTTGCTCTATCATCCTTTTGGTGATAGGTCTGGTATTTCGTCGATATCAGATTGTGCATTGTTTTGTTGGTGTTTTCGCTCTACCATCCTTTTGGTGGTAGGTCTGGTACTTCGTCGGTATCAGATTGCGCGATGTTTTCTTTTATGTTTTCGCTCTACCATCCTTTTGGTGGTAGGTCTGGTACTTCGTCGGTATCAGATTGTGCGATGTTTCTTTTATGTTTTCGCTCCGCCATCCTTTTGGTGGTAGGTCTGACATTTCGTCGATGTCAGATTGTGCGATCATTTATTTGTTTCGCTCCGTCATCCTTTTGGTGGGGGGTCTATCATGGTCATTAGTGATAGATTGTGTGATTTGTTTTGTGTTTCGCTCCGTCATCCTTTTGGTGGGGGGTCTATCATGGTCATTAATGATAGATTGTGCGATATTGTTTGGCGTGTGTTTCGCTCCGTCATCCTTTTGGTGGGGGGGTCTATCATGGTCGTTAATGATAGATTGTGCAATAATTTTGTTTATCTCGCTCCGTCATCCTTTTGGTGGGGGATCTATCATGGTCATTAATGATAGATCGTACGATAGTGCTTTGTTTTGCCATCCTTTTGGTGGTAATAACTGTGTGTGTTTCATCCCATCATCCTTTTGGTGATGACGACTTGTGCCAGCTTACTAAGAGGTTTACATCATCCAGCATTTTTCAATTCTCAAGCATCTCTTTTCGTTTCGGACAAATTCAGGGTCTTCTTCATATCTAATTGACTTCTACCTCAGGAATATGAACGCTAATGCAGTTCATTTTCCTATGTTTAAGCTGATTAGATAGGGGCATCTGTCATACCCTAAATTTGTCCTACCCTTTTTGTAAATATTTTCGTATTTATTGTTTTATGCCATTTAGATGCGTGTCTGCTCGCAATTGGTTGATTTTTCAGAACTTTATCTTTTTGACCAATTAAAAGGTGACACGTGGCTTAATACAATTTTTTGTGAATATTAATTTTTCTTAGCTTCTTAAACTCTTCTTTTTTTTTAAAAAAATGTTACTTATAATATTTTAGTACTTAATATTTGTTTTTTGTTTTTAACTTGTTCTATTTATATTTGTTTATGCTTAATTATATTTGTTAATATCTATTTAGTAATTATTGTTAATAGTTATATAGTATTTAATTACATCCATGTTAATTTATATTAGTTACTTATTGTTTTAATAATTAATTAATTTGAAAAAAATAAAAGAGAAAGAAAAGAGAAATAACAAAGAAGAGTTTGGACATGGAGAAGGGGCGGTAGGCCCATTGTTGTTTCGGTAGCCCGTTAGGGTTTACTGCTCTTTGTATTTAAACGAAAGGAAGACTGATAGAGGGGGATCACTGTTCATCATCTGTTAAACCCTAGAAACGCAGAAAACCCTGAAATTCAACTTCACTGTTCATCATCTGAAAACGAATCCGCCGCCACCCTCTTGCTATCTCAAAACCCTAAACTAACACTGTTCGTCTTCCACCCCTCTTCTGAACCCTTACACGAAACCCTCACCCATATCACATCCTTCGCCGTCGCCTTGGTTTCTCACCATTATCCGTTTCCACACCATAAAACATATTCACTCCGCCATTCATTTTTCCGACGACCCAACAACTCGCAGCGACACAACAAGTTATGACGGTTGCGGTTCAGTTCGACGGATGACGATCTCACACACATCCCTTGGCGTCGCATCCGGCTTCGGCAAACAAGAGGTGCTCAACTAGCTCCGTTTTCTCTTATCTCAGCGAAGTTAAAACACGGTGTAAAGGTAAAACCCTGAGTTATTTCATTGAAATCGAACGAGGTTTCTAATTTGTTTTTTTCGTCGGTACCATCGCTTTTAGCATAACATGTTTCTTCAAGCTAGCATATGGTTCAAGCTATTGTGATGTCTGTTTTAAGGGTTGTATTGAACTTACAGTCAGGCTGTTGAAATAGTATTTGTCATTTTTCTTGTGTTTTGTTTCACATTCCATTTGTTATAACTTGAGTATACATCGTGTTTATCTTCGCTGCTATTTCTCTGGTGATTAGTATAGATGTTGATGTTTAGAGAACCATGTTATCCCAATCGTTTTTTAACCATTGATGCACTCGCAGGGGATGCTTTGGTTCAGTATGACATTTGTTAGTCTGCAGGTTTCGAATGGGCAAAAAGGAATTGACTTGTTACTCTCCATGACTAGTTCTATTTGAGTTTTTTAAATTGTTATAGGATTGTAGATTGTATTGTTGTCTGCTGCAAAATTCTGTGCAGGTTGCGACTTTGTCAAATTTCGACAACCGAAATATGAAGTCAAGGTATATAGAGCAGTGCTTAAACTCATCAACATTTGAAGCGCATCCTGACAAAGTAGCGGTTATGACGTTACCGGATTAAGATAGCGCAATAACAATATGAAGTCGAATGACAACAGCGGGTCCATTAAGATAGAAGCAAAGCAGTTATAACTCCAGCACGAAGTTTCGATGACTGTAATGCGGCATGACCTTGACTCAACTTTCGACCATCCTCATCGCGTTATAGTCACGTTTTGGGACAAAACGGTGACAAGCTTTTGGGGGATGGAAAGGTGTGCAAGGAACGTATATGTTGGAACATGGTAGCGTCTCAACAATTCTGGCTCAACAACTCTTCAACAGCGCAACAGGAGTCTCAACATTCACATCGCGGCGCATTCAAACAAGTGCGTTTCGGCAACTTCGCAATGAGAACCTTCAGGAGTCATCCTAATTGGCTCTGCAACAGTGAACTGTGAGACGTCAAGGGTAAATCTTTCGAACATAGTGTATTTCTGATAAGCTCAGTCTTGCAGTGTTTATTTGTTTTGTGATTCATCTTTTTGAATTATAATGAACATGCCATAAATTTGAGTTTTTAACCCTGTATCAGTTTTAATACCGACTTGCAGTTTGATAAATGTTAGCAATAAAAGTTGTTGTTTCTAATAATAGTTGTAATTTTAAGTATGTTGTACTGTGTGTGAATCATTGAATCTGTAATCTGAAGATTGGTAATCCATTTACGCCGCATTGTGTCGTGTTTTTTAACAATAATATTATGTGTGTTTATGCTGCCTGCATTTATCCATGGCTGCTGTTGTGCTTAACTCGTGGATTGTTCGACGTTTCGGTAGCGTTTCGGTCCAGTTCTTTTTTTCCTCTTACCTTGTGGTGAATGTGCTGTTATGGAAATAGTATTGTTTCATCATTGATAATTCAATTTTTGTTTGAGCGAAATTGCATGTTACTTGATTGTGTATGCCATATTTTTCTGTTGTGAATGATATATCAAATGTTTTGTTGGTGTTGCATTCTTAGTTGTAATGTTATGCAGGTTCCATACTGTTAAGCCCTTATCTTAATACTATGTGTCAGTGTATAAAAGCTTAGATGTCATGTAACTCCTAGTCCAAGTTTTGTTGAAGTTTTATTGTATTTCTTCGCGTCGTGGTTACAATTTTTGACTATGGATAGTATTCCAAATGCGTTGATCTTCGTATCGCTTTGGATTGGATGAGTATTTAATTCTGTATGTTGGATTTGCTGCATATGTTGTTCGTATCTGTTGCGGATATTGCAGTCATGGTTTCCATTGGTGTTAATTTTTCTGGTTTATAGATGCCATAAGACAGTATTTTGCCAATGCTTATGTTTGGTCGCAGTTCTATTTTTCTCATATCAATATCATTGCTTTACACTGACTGTTCTATTTTGGTTACAATATCTTCATTGTGGTGGTGATGTGCTTATGCTGTCATTTCGTATAGTTTTGTTATTGGTGTCGTCGATTTCAATTGCGGTATAGATGTGCGGTTTGTGAATAAATTCTGGTTTGTTGTTATGGTGCTGCGTTGAATTGTGTTGTCCTGGATATTATGAACAAATTCTGAATTTTGTAAATTGATTACTAAACTTTTAGGTTTACCTTTTTTAAAAGTTTGTGATAATATGTGAGAGATTAAACTATGTGGGTGTGTTGTATGTATATTTTGAGGACTAAACTCTGATGCTGGAATTGTTATCATGATTCATTTTTTACCAAAGCGTCGGTTATTGTTGGAATAGAAGTTATGGTTAGCTGTTGTTGTGTATTAGTATAGTTCTAAGTTAGTAAACTAACTGCTATTATAGATTAATAAATAATTTAGATTTTAATTTATTAATTAGTGTTGAATCCATAAGTTATGAATGAGCTACTTAATCATGTTAAAATTGTTATCAAGTGGAATGAACTTACTGTTAGTCATAAAGATCATACACGTGGCTTTGGGTGTTTGAAGTAACTGAAGTTGTTTGTTTTAGGCTGGAAAAAATAATTTTTCATTTTACTAATTACGGTTATTTTTCTTTATTAATAAGTAGTTTGTTCTAACATATCCAAATTATTTTCTAAATAAAACCTTAAACTATTTCCGAATTTTATTTTTAAAAAAATTGATACTATTTTTTCTTAATCCTATTTTAGTATATATTTTAATACTAAATTATTTTCTAAAATCAAATCATGAGAAAACTAAATTCTTGAAGTCAAGCACTTCTTGAATTTTTGGACAATCATTATCAAGGTGTACACCTTAAATAATGTATTATTCAATTTCTCATTTTTTATACGCTCTTTTGGACGAAGATATATCATAGGAGTCTAGCACTCTTTGTGATATTTTCATTGTTTATTCAAACATTATTTCTTAAATTAAATCAAAACCATCCTCAAAACTAATAATTTTCTTAATCTTCATTCAAATTATTTTCTAATCAAATCGTGAGAAACTAAGTTCTTGAAGTCTAGCACTTCTTGAATTTTTGGATAGTCATTATTAAGGTGTACACCTTAAGTAATGTATTATTCGACCTCTCATTTTCAAAATTATATTTTTTCTAACAAAGAAATGTCATGAGAATTTAGCATTCTATGTGATATTTCCTTTTTTCCTTCAAACATTCTCCAAATGAAAAAGGTGTCGTCGAGATCTAGCATTTCGATAATGCCCCAATTAATTGGTTGTGAGGCCTACGTCTCATTTATCAAATAATTGTCATTTCTCTCATTTTTCGAATCCAATCTCATGTCCTCACATCTCGTACCTCAAATTATTTTCATACCTCATTCCACTTCAAATCTTTTTCAAACATTTTCTCGATCAAACTTCGAAAGAAGGAGGTTCTTGGAGTCTAGAATTCCTTGAATTTTCGAGTGAATAATTCTCGAGGCACGCCCTTTGAATTATTATTCATTCAATCTTTCGACCTTTTTAAATATCTTTTTTCGATTCACACTTCGAAAGAAGGAGGTTCTTGGAGTCTAGCATTCCTTGAATTTTCGAGTGAATAGCTCTCGAGGCACGCCCTTTGGGTTGTTATTCACTCAACCTTTCGACTTTTTCAAACTCAACCGTTCTCTATATTCTCCTGAGTCGATTGCTCGTCCGCATTCGCAACCCATTTCTTTCACAATTCCTCGTGGTTTCGATATTAGGAGCACCCTCAGGGACTAATATCGTTCCTCACAACCTTAACCCTTGACACGTCGTCGAGCCGGTTCCATCTTCAATCAAATCTTCGATACGTCGTCGAGCCAGTTCAAAACAATTCCCTTTTGGCCTCGCATGCCATTCTTCGATTCGATCCTATCACAAACACATTTTTTAAACTTACGAAAGAGGGATATTCTTAGAATCTAGCATTCTTTGAATATTCGAACGAGTAACTCTTGGGCGCGCCCCCGAGTTGTTATTAGTTCATTCTTTCGTTTTCAAAATATCCAATTCTTATCTTCAACTTATTCAACCCAATTTCCGAAAGAACTGAGTTCTTGGGATCTCGCATTCCTTGAATTCTTGAGTGACAAGCTCTTGAGGCACGCCCTTAGGTTGTTTGTTAGTCACTCTTTCGTCTCTCAACTCAACTTTACCCCTTGTCAAACCTCATGTTTTCGTGGTTGTTACCACGAACTACGGACGCTCTGATTCTTTATTCATTCTTGAATATAAGATACGTAGGCACAAGATTGCGATGATCTTGGCGAGCACACTTCTATCCATCTTCCGTTTTCCCCCATCCTTTCCCGTAGTCGAACTACGACGCTCTGATTTCTCATTCTCGTCCGAATGAGCATACGTAGGCACAAGGGCCCCAATCCTTGGCGAGCACCCTATCTTCTAACCACCCATCTCTCCTTTGCGTCTTTAACCTTTTAACCTACCAATTCTACCTTTATCAACGAGAAGAAAACAAGTAAACCTAAAACAACACTCCCCGCAATTACCTTAAGAGGTTCCCGTCGAGTACGACGGACGTGAGGGGTGCTAATACCTTCCCCTCACGTAACCGACTCCCGAACCCGGAACTTGGTTGCGACAGCCCTGTTCCTATCCTTTCATTTTAGGAGGTTTTCTCAATATTTTCCTCTCCCGTTTATTTTGGGAAAAATAAAGTTCGGTGGCGACTCTGTCGAGCCGCATTTTCCGCGCCTTTCGCGCGAGGGTCGTATGTTCGAAATGTCTCCGTGATTTTTTGAGGTGCGAGACAAAATAACACAAGATTGGGAGCCTTCTTACAAGAAGATCATCCACAAAAAGGTATATGATGGTTCTTTACAAAGAAATCAATTGAACAAAAATAATTGGCAAAAACGAAGTGATTTACCGAACAAGTTCAGATATGAATTGAAGAAATTTAGTTGACAAATGCGGGGGAAAGGCACTGGGGAAAAACGAAGTGATTTACCGAACAGGTTCAGATATGAACTGAAGAAATATAGTTGCCAAAATTGGAGTCTTCTAATAAGAAGATCATCCATACAAAATAAGACAAGATTGGGAGCCTTCTTACAAGAAGATCATCCACAAAAAGGTATAGGATGATTCTTTACAAAGAAATCAATCAAACAAAAATAATTGGAGCTTTCTAACAAGAATAACATCCAAGCTTCTGGAAATTCTCTAAAATGAAGGTTCATATATGACCTTCCAAGAGACATCAGGAAAAAAGTCAGGGTAATCAAACTCTATAAGCGCCAAATGAATTGGACTTAGACCACAAGCAAAGGTAACAACCAACATTCTGACAGATCAACGCCAGTAACTACTGGACCTCCAAGGAGACAAAAAATAGCAAAGTTGGATAAGAGTGCCAATAACAATTAGACTTTAGGTACCAATAACAATTGGGTTTTAGGATACCAATAACAATTGGATTTTAAACAATGCCAATAACAAATAGACTTGAGTACCAATAACAATTGAGACTTTAAAGGATGCCAGTAACAACTGGACTTTGAAAGAGGACTGGTGACGACCAGAGACTGCAATACCAATAACAATTAGATTTTAAACAATGCCAGTAATAACTGGACTTTGAAAGAGAGAATTGGTAACAACCATAGACTCCAATACCAATAACAATTGGATTTTGATAGCACCAGTAACAACTGAACTTTAGATACCAATAACAATTGGATTTTAAATGATGCCAGTAACAACTGGACTTTACAAGGATAACAACCAAACAAAAACTGATAACAGTAATTTTGAAAATGCCAATGACAATTGGACTTGAAAACTATGGTGTTAGTAACAACTAACTTCATGGGAACACTGGTGACGACCAGACAAAAAATAGCAAGAGGTAACTAGTAACAACCAGACTTCAAGGGGAAACTGGTGACGACCAAACAAACAATAGCAAGAGGGAACTAGTAACAACTAGACTTCAAGGGGAAACTGGTGATGACCAGACAAACGATACCAATAAAGATTGGATTTGCAACGTGTGCCAATAGCAATTGGACTTTCATCGGAGATTTCTAGTAACAACTAGACTTTAAATATATGATAATAACCAGATTCAACAATACCAATGACGATTGGGTTATAAAACAGAGGTGCTAGTGACAACTAGGCTTTAAGGGGATACATGTAACAACTAAATTTTAACAAAATGCCAGTAACAAATGGACTTAGGCAAGAAATTGGTGATTGTCATACCCCAAATTTTGACCCCTTAGATTCTCATTATCATTTTAGGAGCATACTCATAAATTATCTAACCCTAACCCAGTGCAAGTCTATCTTTGTCAAATTACAGATGAATCAGGGTTTAGTACAGTCAAATCGAAGCTTCAGGGATGTGGTCAATCAATGTTGTGGGTTAATTCAATCATGAAACAAGATCAAGGGTATCATATAATGTCAATTGAGAATCCAATTTGAGGTTGTTACCCCAGAATCAAGAGCAGTGTATTTCAGGGCACCCGATTAGGGTTTTTGACTAGTGAAAGTCAACTGTAGTTTGACTTTGGTGTTGGAAGGTGTTTTAATGGTGGGATTATGATCCATGAAGTTCATATAGCTTAATAAAGTTCATTCAAGAAGTTTCAAAGTCTCAGGAGGTCCAGAGTGTCAACAGACGACTCGGTAGTCACCGATCGATCGTACGGTTGACCAAAAAGTCAACTCTTCAAATTTAAGGAATTGGACTTCAAAGTGTGAATCAAAAATTTTCCTTATATCATATTGCACTTGCCTATCAATTTTCATGACCATTGGATCAAGGATGAAGGAGTAATCGAAAAATCGGGAAATTAGGGTTTTGAAAGGGGCTAAACCATAACTCCTTAACCACACATCTAATTGAGTTGGTTCAAAGCTCATTTGAAAGCTCTTGACAAATCCTACAAAAGTCCCTAAGTGGTCCATGATCAGAAAATGCATAGATTTGGAGTTATGATCAAATTCATTTCTAGAAGGGAAAAAGACTTGGAGAAATTTCACTTTTTAGTTCATTTTTAGCAACTTTGAGAGACTTTTTGACCAAGTTCCTTTTGGAATTTGAAACTCATGAAAACATGAATGTTTTAGAGCTATTTGAGGGCTTTCTAAAAAGTACTAGCACATCTCAATAGAATTTGTGAGCTGAGAGTTATGGATTTGGCAAGATGGTGTTTTTATACTTGAATCCCACATTGGTGATTTTTCATAAGTTCATCCTTTGGTCACTTGGATCATTTCTCAGCCTATGAATCGTATTATTTCTAATAATTGGATGTTTTGAAGCATTGAAATGTGAAGAATTATGCAGAGAATTGAAATTGGAGGCTTTGACAAGTTGGTTTGCAAGTTGCCTTGCGACTTGCATTAAAAAATTATTAACAAGCAAGAGGTGGAAAGTGAGTTCTGCAAACAGCCATAAAGCTTTGCCTCTAGCCTGCAATTAGCCCTTTCAAAATCATCATTTTGCTTGACTATTGGGCTTACCTATCAGCCAAGGAAACCCCTTTGTGGAGGTTTGATCCAAAAGTGTAAAACCTTTCTTTCATGTGAAGAAATCTCCAAATCTGCCCCCTCTCTTTATTTGCCTATAAAAGGGAGCCCTCATCACTTCATTTTACACACAATATTGATTCTAAAAACCAGAGAAAGCTCAAGCATTGGTTCTTTCACACCTTACTTCAAAATCACCAAAATCACTAAATTGTCAAAAACCACCAAAAATCTGTCTTGGTACATTTGCTGCCAAATTCATTTCTCTACATTCAAACACCTCAATAATCATCCACACAATCTCTAAATATGATATAGAAGGTGTCCAAGACCTTACACCACTCAAAAACCTCACCATTCAAAAAGTCAACTTCCATACCAAGTTACTTTGACCAAAAGCCACAAAATCAGCCAAAACTGGTTCTATGCATTTGCTTGTTGTTTTAATCACTCAAACACCTCTCATATATCATTTCTCAACTGTCTAAAGTGTTAAAGATCATTGGTGGATTTTATTTCTCCAACTGTCTCAAAGATTGCATTCTTGCTTCAAAAAGAAGAAAGTTTCAAAGCTAGTGTTATTTGGAAGTCTCTCTGGGTTTCTTGGTGTTCTGACCTACTCAACACAGTCCACTTGAGGTATGTAAATAATCCATTCTTGCCTTATACCGTGATTCCATGATTTGGCATTTTGAGTTCATTATGTGAAATATGTCATGTATGTGTCTTGTGCCTAAATGCTGTCATGACAAGGAATGTTTGTTTGATTGAATTGACAAACCTCTAAAATCATAATCATGATAGGAGTGTATGATTAGTTTGAACTGATTGCATCTGAATTGTTTGCTCATTCACAAAATGACATATCTTGCATTCTTATGCCACAGACCTGCTAGCTTGGGTTATAGGTTGGAATTAGTTTAAATTTGAGTTTAGGATCATACACTTGTGCATTTATGACTTGTGTATACATTGGATTTAGTTTAAAATTGACTGGAAACTGATTTGATCACTCTCATGAATGTGCAAACATATCAAAATTACAGCCCATTTGTCATTTCTCATACCAGTTTGTTTCAGACCAGTTTAGGTGTTTTAAACCACTTATATCCATATATGTGACTTGTGTGTGTAATTGGTTTGGCCCACATGTACATAAATTTGAATTAAACATCCTTCATGCCTCAAAATGCCAATTTTTGCAACTCTGTCATCATTCTTTATAGCAGCTTGTCTCTGGCTTTAAATTGTGTGCACTTCAATATCATATATATGTGCTATGTGTGTGGGTGATTGGATTAGAAAATGTTTGGAATTGGAAATTCATATCTCATGCCTCATTTTCATGACAACTTGCAATTTGTGAATCATTTTTCATGACAGTCTGTTTCCAACTTATTTTGGTGTTTGAATCCATTCAATATCATGAATATGAGATGTGTATGTGTTTAAATTGATATGAAATTGTTTTGAACTGAAATTGAACATGCTCATGCATTACACAAGCACAAATCTCCACTTGAGCACCACTTTTCACACCAGTAGATTTTGAACCATTTTCTATGCATGAACTCACTTGACAATATATATGTGAATTGTAGGAATGTTTGGTTTGATCAATTTGTGCCTGAAACTTGGATTGCACCTCTTCTTGCACTTTCACAAGCACAAATCTCCACATGAACACCACTTTTCACACCAGCCAGTTTTGAACCCTTTCTTTTGCTTGATTTCATTTGTTAACATGTTTGCAAGTTGTATGTATGATTCAATTGACTTAAATATGCATTAAACTTGATTTTGAACTTTTCATGCATCACCAAAACCTCAAAATGCAACTTAAAGGTCATTTTTTATACCAAACTGTTTCAGACCATTTCCCTTGCTCAAAATCATTTGACAGCATATATGTAATGTGTATGTGTGACTTGCTTGATCTACTTGTGCATTTGAACCTGATTTGAACCTCATCATACATTTAAAAATGCCAAACTTGCATTTAGAATATCACTTCTCACCACAGTCTGTTTTAAGCCAATCCTTGTGCTTGCATTAACTTGTTATCATGTATATGGTGTGTAGGTGTGATTAGTTTGGCTAAATAGTCTCTAGAACTTGTTCTGCACATCTTACTGCATTCTCAAGTTACAAATTGCAGCTTGTTGTTTCATTTTCTGTAACAGTCAGTCTGAAACCATTTCATGTGTTTAAATTCACTTACCAACATGTATGTGATATGTGTGTATGATCCACTTGATGTATTTATGCCTTGTACCTGACCTGAACATCTTCATGCATCAAACATGCTGTTTTTTTGCAACTTGAGTACCATTTCTTATAACAGTTTGTTTTCTATCTGAGTTTATGTTTAGATTCATCCATGAGCATTGGTATGATGTGTGTATATGATTGGAATGATGTAAAGCTGTTTGGAATTGGATTTGAACACCATCATGCACACCACAAACACAAATCTGCAACTTGAACCTCACTTTCTGTCACAGTTTGTTTAGGCTCAATCTTGGTATTCAAAATCATCCATCAGCTTGCATTCAATGTGTGTGTGTGTTTGTTTTGATCAATATGTGCTTTGAAACTGAACTGCCATGAACCATGCATCTCATTCATGATTTTTTGCATTTCACATAGCCTTTCTTCATTACAGCATGAGTTGAACCCTACCTCTTGCATGAATCCATTCTTTATCATTTATATGGTGTGTGAGCATGATTACTTTGATTTGAAACTGGCTGGTATATGAACCCGATCTCAAAATGCATTTTCAAGCTTCAAAACATAGGCACTATCGGGTTTTAAAATAGAGGAAGAATTTCAAAAAACCAATGCCATCATCTTATTTCTCATGAAATTCTAGTCAGTTTACACTAAAATTTTGTCAAAATCCATGGAAAATTGACTGAGTTATGATCAAAATGCAAACCATTGAGTTTGTGTGTTTTTGTTGCCCAGAATTTCATAAGGGTACCCCATATATATTTATGGGTTGGCATTTACAAACGGATGTATAGCCACCCCAGTGGTAGTTACCTTGTCACTAAAGTGCCTCTTACCTTGCATACCTGGGTTCGACCTCTGAGAAGGGCAACCCTTTTGTTAATTTTTGTCATTTTTCATCCCATCTTTAAAAATTCATATCTCTCTCAATTTTAATCATTTTTCACCCATTCTTTTTGCATTTTGTTCATCTTGATGTCTAATTTCATGTCATATTTTTTATTTCCATGTTTTCCTAATTTTTCATCTCTTTTGACTATGTGCAAGTTTTGTATGTTTTGTGATCGTTTTCGCGTATGCAGATGAATTTTTCTTTTGATATACTTGTGATTGTTTGTAATACTTGCTTGCATTTATGTTCTTAAATGTTAGTTAACATGCTAGGGCTTCTTCTTTGGTTGTTGCCATGCTTAATTTGTCCCCCCTGTTGAATTTACTTGAGCTCGATCTGTCGTCACACATCCTGCTTAATCAACTGCTTTGATTGTCATCACTGCATCTCTATTTTTATCATTTCACATGCTCATTTAATGGTTGTCACCATGTATGTATCTTTATCATGTTGTTACTTTGTTAATGTTTTCTTTCCCCAAGAGATGAAGCTTGTTAGCTTTTATCCCAGTTGCCTCCCCTCTCTCTCTCCAAAGGAAAAGATCTTTCCAATAACCCTTATGTTATGGATAACTCATTCACCCATTCCCTTGACTTTATTAAGTCATTTCAACCCTAGTTTAGAAACAATTAGACTTTGCTTTAATTCTAAAAAACCCACCTATACTAGGAGTGGTCTTCAACTAGAACCCTAAGATATAGTTTGTCAACTGTATGTAAGGATCATCATCATGATTTCTTACTTCCCCTTTTAAATATCACAACTTAGAATAGGGAGTTTTGTCAAACTCCACATAAACATTGTCATGTTTGTTCCCCTTTTGAACCTTGATCATAATCAAGTGTTCTTCATCCTTTGTGAGGTGAACTACGATTGCTCTGATTCTATCCTAGTTAGGATACGTAGGCAGAAGACGCGATGTCTTTACGAACAAACTTAGAAAACCATCTAGGTCTTTACCTATCCCTAATCTTTTCCCAATCCCTAACACATATTAACAAACTTAGCAAGCAAACAAATGAAAGGTTCCTGTAGAGTACTACAGATGCTTAGGGTGCTAACACCTTCCCTAGGTATAACCAACCCCCGATCCCCGAATCTCTTAAGCGTTGTCGTTACATCGCGAAAAAGGTTTTTCTTGCTTTAGACCTTTCCTTTGGATAAAATAAAGTTCGATTGTAAAAGAATTAAGATTCAAGTTAAATTAATAGCTTGCTATCCAATTTTCACCGCAATAGAAATGGCGACTTCACTAGGGATACTTTTATTGCTTTGAGGGTTTAGCCTATCTTGTTTGATTACTTGCTTATTTGTGAATACTTGAAAATATGTATATATGTGCCCTGTTGGATCTCGGGAACTTTGAGTGGTAAGACAACACTATACCCGTGTTTGAGCGTACTTATGATAGGATGGTGGTATATTCAAGGAAACTTATAGGGAGTTGATTCCCGACCAAGTTGACTTGAGAAAACCACCACTCAGTAGAGGCCCTTCTGAGATTTAGTATTGTTGATCGAGTATTCGTGAAAACAATGCTACTTTCTACATGGGAGCCCATGATACTGAGAACTTTTAGATTACCTTTTCCCCCACTATGGCTTTATTAGGATGTAGTGCGATGGCTATAAGGAAGTAATTCCAAAGTAGTTGATACGCGATACTACACTTGGACGAGACTCTCTTGAGAATATTATCGACCACCAAGTATTTGGGAAATTGATAATATCCGAAAGATGGGTCAAGGACTCTGGGACCTCTTTTAGAACCTTGTTCTACAGTTTTTGAAAGCCTTAGTACATACCTTTGGGGTGGGTAGACCTTAACTCCATACTCATGTTCTCCAAACCAAAACCTTTATCTGTGTATATGTGAAATATGTGCTTACCTGTGTTTGTGCATTCATGCATTCATGAACATCATATCATAAAGGTTTCATGGAACTCAGATCTCTTGTTTGTAAACATTAGGACCATCATGGACAATGGAAAAAAGAAAACCATGAAGTACACTTACAAAAGTCCTAACTTGGATGACATAGAAAGGTTGAGCACTTTGATAACAGATCTAGAAGGATTCAAGAGCAGGTATGGGAACTTATTGTCATTGTTGAGGGTAAAAAGGAAGATGGATCTGGGACTTCTCTCCACACTTGTCCAGTTTTATGATCCACTCTATCATTGTTTCACTTTTCCTGATTACCAGCTGGTACCTACACTTGAGGAATATTCTTGTTTGATTGGTTTGCCTATTCTTGAAGACTCTCCTTTTCCAATCATGGAGAAGGACCCTAAGGAAGAAGAAATTGCTAAAGCTACACGTTTGTGATTGGTGGATATTCAGAAAAACATGGTTACTAAGGGAGGAGTATTTGGTTTGACTGCAGAGTTCTTGGTTAGGAAAGCCCAATACTATGCTGATCACTTAAGTATGGATGCATTCGAGGCCATCTTTGCCTTGCTCATTTATGGGATCTTCTTGTTTCCAAGTTTTGATAATTTTGTGAATCTCAACGCCATTAAGATTTTATTGAAAAAAACCCTGTGCCTACTTTACTAGCTGACGCATATCATTCTATTCACTTGAGGAATCTTCATAAAGGAGGAATGGTTATCTGCTGTGTCCCTTTGTTATACAAGTGGTTTATTTCTCACTTGCCTAAGGCTCATGCTTTTTGGAAGGAAGGTTGGTGGTCTCAGAAGGTTATGGCTCTTACTCACTCTGATATCGATTGGTGCAGTCGTAATTACGATGGGATAAAGATCATTGACAGTTGTGGAAGTTTTGGTAACGTACCTCTTCTAGGTATAAATAGAGGAATCAGTTACAACCCTATTCTCGCTCGCCGACAGCTTGGATATCCTTTGAAGGACAAACCAAATAGCGCTCATGTGGAGAATATTTTCCTTAAAAGAGAATCAGAATTAAGAAAAGAGGTCCTAAAAGCTTGGGGGCATGTGCATAATAAAGGAAAGGAAGACTTAGGGAAACCTAATTGCATCTCTCTCGAGCCTTATCTCCAATGGGTCCGAAAGAAAGCTATTCAGCTGAAGATGCCTTATCCTCAGCAGAAACCCATGGTTTTAGAGGAGGAACACCCAATGATCTTTATGTCTGAAGAGGAGAAGTTGAAGATTGCTTTGAGGAAATCACAACAAACTGAAGTAGCCTGGAGGTACAAGTACCAAGTGGCCATGGAAGAGAATGATGAACTCCGTAGACAACTCCAGGCGAAGGATGAAGAAATGATTGCTTGTAAGAAGAGGAAGACATAAGAAGGTTTATTTCCTTCCAGCTCTCAGCCAACTCCATGGAAGCTAGTCGTGGACAAACTCATTCTTGAGAGGACTCAGATGGAAGAAGAAATCAAGAAGCTCAAAGCAAAAGAGGACTTTTATTTAGAATACTATCAGCCTTAGGACTTTTGTAAAGCGTACTAGATATTTTGTAATTTAAAACTTGAAAAGCAATGAAATGAAACGATGTTTTGATCTGAGTTCCATGAAACCTTTGCATTTGCATTTACATTAATTAATCATTCAAGGAACTAAAGATTTTTTTGTAGATATTATAGAATGGATTCTGGAAAGAAAGCAGAGGTTGTGTTCCAAAGGCAAAAATTGGAGAACTTGAAGAAACTGGGAAGTTTAGTAGAAGACCCCAAGGCATTCAGAGAGAAGCATGGGAATATGCTGTCTTTGCTAGAAGTTCAAGTGTATGAAGAGATGTTATCCACACTCGTGCAGTTCTATGATTCAACCTATCACTATTTCACCTTTCCGGATTATCAGTTGCTACCAACCTTGGAAGAATATTCCGCCCTGATGGGAGTAGGCGTCACTCCTAGACCATTTTCTGGAAGAAAAGGGACTCCTAATGAAAGAGCAGTTGCAGAGGCCGCGTATTTGGAGGTGGACGAGGTACGATCTCATATGATTGCTAAGGGAGGGTTGTATGGATTTCCAGCTATGTTCCTGTATGAAAAAGCTCAAAGTTATGCCTTGTCGAAGAATATTGAAGCATTTGAGGCCATCCTGGTTTTACTAATTTACGAACTGTTCTTGTTCTCGACTGCTAATGATTTCGTGGACGCAAATGCAATCAACCTTTTCTTAATCAAAAATCCTGTACCTACCTTGCTGGCTGATATGTACTTTACCATCCACCGTAGGAACCGTTATGGAGTTGGACGGATTGAGTGTTGCACCGTTCTCCTGCACAAGTGGTTTATTTCGCACTTGCCAAAAATTCCAGCCCTCTGGGATAAGCAAAATGGGCTCTCGTGGACAGAAAAGCTGCTATTGCTCAAACACTCAGATATTAAGTGGTATGACCCTATGTATGGAGGGATTGCCATGATCCAAAGCTGTGGAGATTTCCCGAATGTACCGCTTATCAGCATTAATGGTTGCATCAGCTATAATCCTATTTTAGCTCGTCGCCAGTTGGGGCACCCAATGGAGGATGAACCAGACCCAGACTTTTTGAGAAGCTTTTACATTGAAGAGGGGAAGAATCCCGCTTACAGGGCTCGAATTGCATATGCATGGCGTTATGTCCACACGCGGGGAGTAACTGCCCTAGGTTACCACGACACTACTGTTTCAGAATCTTACTTATCATGGGTAAAAGAAGTAGCATTGAAGATGTTCTATACTGGTTTTGAGCCAGACTCACCCAAACCTACTCTCGTAGAAGAATTGAAAGCTGCTTTAGCAAAAGCTGAAAAAGAAGGAAAGACTTGGAGGGATAAGTATTTCAAGGCTATGCAAGAGAAGGAAGAACTTCAAGAGTTGATCCGTCAAGGTGGGAAGAGAAGTCAGCCAGAAAACGAAGAGCCATCCAACCAGAAGACCTAAAATCCTTTTGTTTTCCGTTTTATTTCATCATGTATCTGTATTGAAGACTTGTATTTCAGTTTCAGAATCATTGTTGTAAAACTCTTAGTTATTAATCTATGAAGACTTTGAATTTTCTTATTTCCCCATTGTTATAATTTTTGCAAATATTTCTTTGGATTCCTTGAATGATTAATTTTGCATTGTTGCATTTTGCATTCATAAGCATTGCATGTGCATGTTCTTGTGTTGTGTCTCATCTCGCTGTCTTGTCTACCAGAGAAAGAATCACACTGAATCCTCAACACCGATACAACACCCGAGCCCAAGCTCACCTAAGAATGGAAGGACATAATCTGGATGTGGACATGATTGATGATGAACTCGGAGAGCTACGAGGAGGCATGGGGAAGATCATGGAAGCCCTACAAGTCATTCGTGCAAAGTTGGACACTCAAGCCACTGTTGTTTCTGAAATTACTGGCATAGCTGTGGAGCCGATCCCAACGACAGTCACTGTTGCAAATGTTCCAGCATATGGGTTACCACCTGGTTTCGTACCTCCACCAGTAGTCAATCAACAAGCAGTTCCTTTAGGGCCAGAAGTTCCTCAAGCTATTCCTACTTACACTCAGCCTTCTGTTCAGATTCAAGCGCGCCTTGTTTTTCATAATCCTCCGCAAGTGTACGAAGGTCTTGATGGGTATGAAGAAGAGAGTGAACGACATGATAAGTTGAAAGAAAGTGTAGAGACTATAGGCAGGAAAGTCAGAGCAATGGAAGGGAATAACATCTTTGGTACTGATGCCAGAGATATGTGCTTAGTGTCTGGATTGGTAATTCCGCCGAAATTCAAAGTTCCCAATTTTGATCAGTATTCTGGGGCTACTTGTCCTCGAACGCATCTGATTATGTATTACCGAAGAATGGCCGCTCACGTGGAAGATGACAAATTGATGATTCACTGTTTCCAAGATAGTTTGAAAGGAGCTCCTGCTAAATAGTATTTGGGTTTGGATCAGTCTCGTATTCATAGTTTCCAAGACTTGGCCGATGCTTTTGTGAAACATTACAAGTACAACATGGATTTAGCCCCTGATAGAAGACAGTTACTGAGTATGTCACAGAAGAGTTTGGAATCTTTCAAAGAGTATGCACAAAGGTGGAGGGAAACTACCTCTCAGGTAGAACCTCCTTTGAGTGAAAAAGAGTTAACAGATTGGTTCGTCGATACAGTGAGACCGAAGTTTTTTGAGAAGATGATCAGTAGTGTAACCGCAAGTTTTTATGATATAGTAGCAGTGAGGGTGAGAGTGGAGTTAGGAATGAAGAATGGGAAGGTGGCTAATGGTTCCAGCAATTCTAGTAACAATAATGTCAAGAAGTTCAGCAGTAATTTTCACAAGAAGAAAGAAGGGGAGACAAATGCAGTAACTGTGGGAAGAAAGAGTCGCACCTGGAGACCGCCTTACCAACAGTATCAGCAGAGTTATGTTCAACAACCTCTGCAAGGCTTTGTTCAGCAGCCTAAACCAAGTTATGTTCAGCAAACCCAACAACAACGACCAATATATCCATTGCAGTATGCCTAACAACCATATGTGGCAGCTGTAACTCCGGCTTTCAACCATCCTATTCTTAGTTATCAGACACTGCAACCAACACCTGTATATCAGCTAATTCAACAAGGGTATCAACGAGCGCCCAACGCTCCACCCTATCAGCAACATCATCAGCCTAGAGCTCAGGCACCCAGACAGAACTACCAGAATCGGAGGCCAACAACAAAACCTCCACTTCCTCAGATACCGATGACTTACACAGAGTTGTACCCCTCCTTAGTGCAGCAGGGATTGGTAACCACACGACCATTAAATCCAGACACTACATCTCCTCACTATAATCCAAATGCTCATTGTGCCTTTCACGAAGGCGCTGCTGGTCATGATTTAGAAGGTTGTCTTGCTTTAAAACATCTTGTCAGGGAGTTGATGGAAAAGAAAATATTTTCTTTTGATGATGTACCCCCAAATGTCAAAAGTAATCCATTGTCGAACCATGGAGGGGTTAATGCTGTAGAAGAAGTTTCAGATGAAAGGGTAGTCCAAGGTGTGTCAGAGATCAAAACTTTGTTGAGGTTACTCCACGAGAAACTACTGAAAGCAGGATTAATAGAAGATACCCATAATGATTGTAAAGAATGTTCTGGTGATTCTAGAGGGTGTGATGAGGTACGAGGAGATATACAAAGGTTGATTGATGATGGAGTGTTACAAGTGTATAGCAAGATGAGGAAAGAAGAAGTTTTGGTAATTGAGCCTATTTTTAATTTACCAAAGAAAGGTGAGAAAGTTCCGGTGTTCAAAATGACCAACAAAAGTATGAAGCCTGTTTTCAACAAGTCAGCTATCAATCAACCTCAACCGGTTATTATCCAGAAACCAAGACCGTTTCCTTTTGAAAGCACAAAGGTCGTTCCCTGGAAGTATGACATGACTATGATAGACCGAGGGTCTGGGAAGGTTAGTCAGAAAGAGACAGTGAAAGATGACCAAGTGGACACATTGCAGGTACAAGCAAAATGACCCGTAGTGGCCGAATCTATCAACCAAAGATGACAGTAGCCGCTCCAAAAGAGGTTACCCCTGCTACGACAAGAGAAAAAGAGGTACCAGGTACCGAAGGAGACGACGAAGAATTCTTAAGGATTATTCGGAAAAGTGATTACATGGTTATTGATCAGCTTCACCAAACCCCATCAAAGATATCAATCTTGTCTCTCTTGATGAACTCTCCAGCTCACAGAGAAGCTCTGCAAAAAGTATTGTAGCAGGCACATGTGACAAAAGACATAACTCTCGGACAATTTGATTCAGTAATAGCCAACATCACAGCCTGTAACACCCTGAGCTTTAGTGATGCAGAGTTGCCAAAAGAAGGACGCAATCACAACCAAGCATTGCACATATCTGCCAGGTGCCAAGAAGACACAATGGCACGAGTTTTAGTCGACACTGGATCCTCATTGAATGTATTTCCCGCAAGGTCGCTCGCAAGGTTAGCATATGCAGGGGCAGAAATGAAACCGACGTCATTGATTGTAAAAGCTTTTGACGGTTCAAGAAGAACAGTTGTTGGAGAGGTAGAATTGCCAATCATAATAGGACCTCATGTGTTCAATATTACATTCCAAGTCATGGACATTAACCCAGCTTATAGTTGTTTGTTGGGACGACCATGGATTCACGCCGCTGGGGCAGTGACTTCCACATTGCATCAGAGAATGAAATTTGTTGTGAATGATAAGTTAGTGATTGTACACGGTGAAGAGGACCTAATGGTGAGCAATTTGTCATCATTTAAGTATATTGAAGCAGATGAGGGCGCGTTAGAAACTTCCTTTCAGGCACTTGAGATAGCTAATGCAGTGATGTTAGAGGAAACAGTGGCTAAGAGTGGTCTGTCTTTTGCATCCGCTCAGAGCATCAAGTCTACACTGGAAGAAGGTACTCCCGCAGGTTGGGGAGAGGTTATTGAAGTGAAGCCAAAGATGGATCGCCAAGGGTTGGGTTACAAACCAACTCATGATGAAGCGCCAACACATGATAAAAGACGCCCAAAGACTATACAAGAAGTATTCATCAATGGAGGTTTCCAAATCAGTGCTGTGGAGGAAGATTCCGAAGATGAAGACCTTGAACAGTTAGTGTATCATTGCAACGCTGCCTTGAGCAACTGGGAAGCTATTGAGATTCCTTTGGTTTTTCCTGAGTTAAAGTAATTTGTTTGTCTTTCTTTTCTTGTTTTTGTTTTGAATCTCCATAGCCATGCCCAAGGCTATAGGAATGTTTTGTAAGGGCCCCAAGCTTTCAAGAAAATCAATGAAAAATGAACTATTTTGTTAATTTCCTTGTGTTATTTCCTTTACTGCTTTTGCTTTCATTTTAAAAGAAAAATGGCAATCTTAAAAAACCCAAAACAATTTTCTCTTTTGTGTGCTGCATTTGTCTTTGTGTGTTTTAATAAATTAAGCCATTCCAACGTGCAGTGATGTCCTAAAACCCATTGAATCCTATGACTTTGCATTCCCTCCCGACTTTGATTCACCAATATACCAAGCTGAAGATGAGGATGAAGATTTCGAAATCCCTGATGAACTGGTAAAATTGGCACACCATGAGTACACAGAGCTTCAACCCTACAAAGAACAGGTAGAAGTCATTAATCTTGGCACCGAAGAAGACAAGAAAGAAGTCAAGATTGGGGCAGCTCTAGGGGCAGAAGTCAAGCAGCAACTAGAAAAGCTTCTGAAAGAGTATGTGGATGTATTTGCTTGGTCGTACCAAGATATGCCGGGTTTATACACTGACATCGTGGTTCACAAATTACCACTTCGACCAGAATGCCCACCAGTTAAGCAAAAGCTCCGAAGGACAAGACCTGACATGGCTTTCAAGATTCGAGATGAGGTGAAGAAACAGATTGATGCGGGTTTCTTAGCAGTGTCCAAATACCCCGAATGGGTAGCCAATATTGTACCTGTGCCGAAAAAGGATGGGAAAGTCAGAATGTGTGTGGATTACAGAGATCTAAACAAGGCCAGTCCGAAGGATGATTTCCCTTTGCCGCATATCGATACGTTGGTGGATAATACGGCTCATTTTGCAGTTTTCTCATTTATGGATGGGTTCTCCGGTTACAATCAGATTAAGATGGATCCCGATGACATGGAAAAAACTACTTCCATTACTCCGTGGGGGACTTACTATTACAAAGTTATGCCTTTCGGTCTGAAGAATGCAGGTGCTACTTATCAAAGGGCCATGGTGACTTTATTTCATGATATGATGCATAAGGAGATAGAGGTATATGTTGATGACATGATAGCCAAATCTCAAAGCAAAGAGGACCATTTGAAACATCTTTTGAAATTGTTTAAGAGACTCAGAAAATATCAGTTGAGACTGAATCCAGCCAAGTGTACCTTTGGGGTAAGATCTGGGAAGTTACTCGGTTTCATTGTCAGTCACCGAGGGATTGAGGTAGACCCAGATAAAGTCTGAGCCATTCAAGACATGCCAGCTCCACAAACAGAAAAACAAGTCAGAGGTTTTCTTGGAAGACTGAACTACATATCTAGATTTATTTCCAATATGACTCCTACTTGCGAGCCCATCTTCAAATTATTACGCAAGGACCAGACAGTTGTTTGGAACTCAGATTGTCAGCAAGCATTTGATAAGATCAAGGGCTATCTTCGAGAGTCTCCAATCTTAATACCTCCGGTTCCAGGAAGACCTCTCTTCATGTATTTGACAGTGCTTGAGAATTCAATGGGTTGTGTGTTAGGTCAGCAGGACGAATCAGGACGAAAAGAACATGCTATCTATTACTTGAGTAAGAAGTTTACTGATTGTGAAAGTCGATATTCACTCCTGGAGAAAACTTGTTATGCTTTGGCATGGTCTGCTAGACGCTTGGGGCAGTACATGATTTGTCATACCACTTTGTTGATTTCAAAAATGGATCCGATAAAGTATATTTTTGAGAAGCCTGCTCAGACTGGAAGGCTCGCCCGTTGGCATATGTTATTATCAGAGTATGACATCCAGTATGTAGCCCAGAAGTCTATCAAGGGTAGCGTGTTGTCAGAATATCTTGCAGATCAACCAGTGGAAGATTATGAGTCTCTCAAATTTGATTTCCCAGATGAAGACATCATGTTGATAAAAGATTGTGAAAAGCCAGGTCTTGATGAGGGTCCGCATGAAGGTCTTTGGTGGAAAATGATGTTTGATGGTTCCTCCAACTACAGTGGGCATGGCGTAGGCGCCATTTTAATGAGTCCGGAAGGTGGTTACACTCCATTCACAGCCAGGTTGGATTTTGACTGCACAAACAATATCGCCGAATATGAAGCATGCATTCTCGGCCTCGAGGCAGCTATCGACCTCAAAATCAAATTTCTTGAAGTCAGTGGGGATTCAGCTTTGGTTATTTATCAGGTTACTGGAGAATGGGAAACTAGACATGAGAATTTGATCCCTTATAGAGCCTACGTCGTCAAGATGATGGAATGTTTCGATGAAATCACTTTTAAGCATGTTCCGAGATCTGAGAATCACATTGCCGATGCCCTTGCCATGTTAGCCTTAATGTGGAAAGTCAGGGATGTCAATGATGCCACTCTCATCCGAATTGAACGCAAGACCGAGCCCGCCTACTGTCAGATGCTTGAAGAAGAAACTGATGATAAGCCCTGGTACCATGACATAAAGAATTACCTGTTAAAACAAGAGTATCCAGCAGATGCTACATCACTTGACAAGAAAACTCTAAGACGATTAGCATCCAAATTCTTTCTCAGTAATGGTGTGCTTTACAAAAGGAATCATGATATGGTCCTACTTAGATGTGTTGACAGACGAGAAGCAGAGTTGTTAATGCAAGATGTTCACGAAGGAATGTTTGGTACTCATGCTAATGGATATGCTATGTCTAAAAAGATTTTGAGGGATGGTTATTACTGGTTAACTTTGGAAACTGACTGTATCCAATATGCCTGGAAATGTCACAAGTGTCAGATTTATGCGGACAAGATGCACGTACCACCGACATTGCTAAATGTGTTGTCATCACCGTGACCTTTCTCTATGTAGGGCATCGATATGATTGGGGCAATTGAACCAAAAGCTTCTAACGGACACCGATTTATTCTGGTTGCTATTGACTATTTCACAAAGTGGGTTGAAGCCATGTCCTACACTAATGTTACTTGACAAGTGGTGGCCCGTTTTATCAAGAAGGAGATTATCTGTCGTTACGGAATTCCGAGCCGGATCATAACGGACAATGGTACCAATTTGAACAACAAAATCATGAAAGAGTTGTGTGATGACTTCAAAATTGAACATTACAATTCTTCTCCTTACCGTTCCAAGATGAATGGAGCGGTAGAAGCTGCGAATAAAAACATCAAAAAGATTTTGCAAAAGATGGTAAAAACTTACAAAGATTGGCATGAGATTATACCATTTGCCTTGCATGGGTACAGAACGTCTGTCCGCACTTCAACAGGGGTAACCCCTTTTTCTTTGGTATATGGAATGGATGCAGTACTTCCTATTGAGATCGAGATACCTTTGAGAGTCATAATGGAAACCAAGCTTAAAGAAGCAGAATGGGTGAGAAAAAGGTTTGATCAGTTGAATCTTATTGACGAAAAGCGCATGTCTGCAATGTGTCATGGTCAGTTATATCAGAAAAGGATCAAGAGGGCTTTTGACAAGAAAGTTTGTGTCCGAGAATACCGAGAAGGGGAAATTGTACTCAAAAAGATTTTACCAATTCATAAAGATGCACGAGGAAAATGGATGCCTAACTATGACGACCCGTTTATTGTGAAAACAGTCTTCTTAGGAGGTTCGTTGATTCTCGCTACCATGGATGGAGAGCAGCTTACTCATCCAGTGAATTCTGATGCAGTACGAAAATATTACGCCTAAAAAACCCGATGAGCCGAAAACTCAAAAGAGCGGCTTATGCAAAAGTTAGGGTTGAAGAAAAAGAAAAGAAAAGAGAAAAATAGAAAAAGAAAGAAAAATAAGAGCTCGCTAAGTTGAAAACCCGAAAGGGCGGCTTAGGCAAAAATGAGCGTCTCGGTGGATTGAAAACCCGAAAGGGCGGCTTAGGCAAAAATGAGCGTCTCGGTGGATTGAAAACCCGAAAGGGCGATCCAGGAAAAAATTAGGGACAAAGGCGTTTCACTGTATCAGATGAGTTGTCACTAACGCAGAAGGTCCTACAAAGAATTCACTCCAACCGCTCTCGTCAGAAGCAAGGATTTTAGGGAATTTTAGTCTTTAGGGATAACTGGTCATGGGATTCAATGTAACCTTATCCACGTTGCCATTTTTTTCACTTGTAAAACTTCTATGAAATTTTGTCATTTGCAAGATTTCATCCTTGAATAAAATCAGTTTTGAGCCATTCTTTCTTTTGCAAAATTTATCATTTCCTTTATTTTCTTTGTTATGCAAAATATTGTTCGTTGATCAACGATAATTTTGAAAGCATTAGGGTCAAATTATTGGAATAAACTTGAAAAGATTAACAGACGTAAAAACTTTGACTCATGAAAAGAATCGAGGAAAATCATACTTCCCCGAAACCTCAAGGTAGCGGAAACTTTGATGCGCAATCCTATCGCACTCCCGGGTGAAGTATAAGCACGTTGAACTACTGAGTCTCCTTTGGTCATGTGATTATCAAGTTGGAAGACTGCGTCTCAGAACCTCTTATGATGATATGAGAACTCGTCCCCAGAAGAAGACTTCTGAGCATTTTGTTTGAATTTGCTTCGTCATCTCTGACTAGCTGGGTTAAAGCTCCGTTCCCCTGTTAAGAGTGGATCTATTTTCAAGACTACATACACCCTTCATCCTGGGTTCAGTGTGATTCATTTTGTCTCTCGGGGTCAGTATGCTATTTGTTGAATTCCCCGTGAATGTCCAATCACTGCTAGTGAACCTCCGCCTAAAGTCTAGTTGTAACTGGCATTGTTTTAGAAGCCAATCGTTATTGGTATTCTTTCGGTTGTCACCATATTTTTTGTTAAGACCAGTCGTAACTGGCATTGCCTTAAAATCCACTCGTTGGTATCTTGTGATTTGGTCGTCACCACCTTCTCCTTTGAAGTCCAGTCGTAACTAGTAGTGTTCGAAATCCAATCGTTATTGGTTTTCTTTTGGTTGTCACCATATTTTCCTTTAAAGTCCAGTCGTAACTGACATTGTCTTAACCTCACTCGTTATTACCTTTTGGTTTGGTTGTTACCAACCTTTTCCCTCTGAAGTCTAGTCGTCACTAGCAAATCCCCTGTGAAGTCCTATCGGCATTGATATCTTATTGGTCGTTACCAACCTTCCCCATGGAAGTCCATTCGTAACTGGCGTCACTTGGAATCCAATCGTTATTGGTATCTTTTGGTTTGGTCGTTACCAACCTCCCCAGCTAAAGCCTAGTAGTTTGCTAGCATTCTCATAACCACATGTGTTGGTATACCCTGATTTGGTCGTCACCATGTTTTCTTTCAAAGTCCAGTCGTAACTGGCATTACTTGAAACCCAATCGTCATTGGTACCCGGACTTGGTCGTTACTAATCTCTTTTAAGTCCAGTAGTTACTGGCATTGCTTGAAATTTGGTCATCACCAATTTCCCCAGTCGAAACCTTGCGTGTTATCAATTGGATTTGAGAAATCTCATTTGTTATTAACCCAGGTTGGTCGTTACCATTACCTGCGGAAAGTCTAGTGGTTACTAGCACTGCCTGAACCATCTGTTAAAACTGGGTGACATCATTACCCCCAGTGAAATCTTTTTTCCCCAGACAAGTCCCAGAAATCTAGTCGTCACTAGTATCCCCAGTGTGTTTGGTCCTTGTTTCTAGTCCATTCCTGAAGATCCCGTTTGAACTCTTCACTATAGGAAGTTCCTCATCTGATCATCCCCAGTGAGGTTCACGTCTCTAGTTCTTCACTTCCCCAGTAGAAAGTCGCTCTTTTCCCCGGTGGAAATCTACCTCTTTCCCCAGTGGAGTGTTTGCTCTTCCCTAGTGAGATTTTCATCTTCATTGGACTTTATGCATCCTCATGTGAAATTTTCCTCTCAGTTATCACTAGTCATGTTTGAACTATTATTGTTATATCGCAACTTTCCCTAGTGTCGGATCTACAAAATCAAGGTCCCGTGAGTAGTTACTCGTTGTTTTGTGTCTCTATCTTCTGCATATGTCTTGCATCCAAGCATTATGAAGCATCATTTAGAATTCATGGCATATCATGACCTGTCCTTTTGCATATCATCGAATCTAAGGAACAAAATTATTGGTTTTCTATATTTAAATACCTTTCACTATGATTCTGTGAGGATTGTCATCTCTCACCGCCATCCAGTGAAAGATATTTGAATAGGGGCAACTGTCATACCCCAAATTTTGATCCCTTAGATTCTCATTATCATTTTAGGAGCATACTCATAAATTATCTAACCCTAACCCAGTGCAAGTCTATCTTTGTCAAATTACAGATGAATCAGGGTTTAGTACAGTCAAATCGAAGCTTCAGGGATGTGGTCAATCAATGTTGTGGGTTAATTAAATCATGAAACAAGATCAAGGGTATCATATAATGTCAATTGAGAATCCAATTTGAGGTTGCTACCCCAGAATCAAGAGCAGTGTATTTCAGGGCACCCGATTAGGGTTTTTGACCAGTGAAAGTCAACTGTAGTTTGACTTTGGTGTTGGAAGGTGTTTTAATGGTGGGATTATGATCCATGAAGTTCATATAGCTTAATAAAGTTCATTCAAGAAGTTTCAAAGTCTCAGGAGGTCCAGAGTGTCAACAGACGACTCGGTAGTCACCGATCGATCGTACGATTGACCAAAAAGTCAACTCTTCAAATTTAAGGAATTGGACTTCAAAGTGTGAATCAAAAATTTTCCTTATATCATATTGCACTTGCCTATTGATTTTCATGACCATTGGATCAAGGATGAAGGAGTAATCGAAAAATCGGGAAATTAGGGTTTTGAAAGGGGCTAAACCATAACTCCTTAACCACACATCCAATTGAGTTGGTTCAAAGCTCATTTGAAAGCTCTTGGAAAATCCAACAAAAGTCCCTAAGTGGTCCATGATCAGAAAATGCATAGATTTGGAGTTATGATCAAATTCATTTCTAGAAGGGAAAAAGACTTGGAGAAATTTCACTTTTTAGTTCATTTTTTAGCAACTTTGAGAGACTTTTTGACCAAGTTCCTTTGGGAATTTGAAACTCATGAAAGCATGAATGTTTTATATCTATTTGAGGGCTTTCTAAAAAGTACTAGAACATCTCAATAGCATTTGTGAGCTGAGAGTTATGGATTTGGCAAGATGGTGTTTTCATACTTGAATCCCACATTGGTGATTTTTCATAAGTTCATCCTTTGGTCACTTGGATCATTTCTCAGCCTATGAATCTTATTATTTTTGATAATTGGATGTTTTGAAGCATTGAAATGTGAAGAATTATGCAGAAAATTGAAATTGGAGGCTTTGACAAGTTGGTTTGCAAGTTGCCTTGCAACTTGCATTAAAAAATTATTAACAAGCAAGAGGTGGAAAGTGAGTTCTGCAAACAGCCATCAAGCTATGCCTCTAGCCTGCAATTATCCCTTTCAAAATCATCATTTTGCTTGACTATTGGGCTTACCTATCAGCCAAGGAAACCCCTTTGTGGAGGTTTGATCCAAAAGTGTAAAACCTTTCTTTCATGTGAAGAAATCTCCAAATCTGCCCCCTCTCTTTATTTGCCTATAAAAGGGAGCCTTCATCACTTCATTTGACACACAATATTGATTCTAAAAACCAGAGAAAGCTCAAGCATTGGTTCTTTCACACCTTACTTCAAAATCACCAAAATCACTAAATTGTCAAAAACCACCAAAAATCTGTCTTGGTACATTTGCTGCCAAATTCCTTTCTCTACATTCAAACACCTCAATAATCATCCACACAATCTCTAAATATGATATAGAAGGTGTCCAAGACCTTAGACCACTCAAAAACCTCACCATTCAAAAAGTCAACTTCCATACCAAGTTACTTTGACCAAAAGCCACAAAATCAGCCAAAACTGGTTCTATGCATTTGCTTGTTGTTTTAATCACTCAAACACCTCTCATATATCATTTCTCAAATGTCTAAAGTGTTAAAGGTCATTGGTGGAGTTTATTTCTCCAACTGTCTCAAAGATTGCATTCTTGCTTCAAAAAGAAGAAAGTTTCAAAGCTAGTGTTATTTGGAAGTCTCTCTGGGTTTCTTGGTGTTCTGACCTACTCAACACAGTCCACTTGAGGTATGTAAATAATCCATTCTTTCCTTATACCGTGATTCCATGATTTGGCATTTTGAGTTCATTCTGTGAAATATGTCATGTATGTGTCTTGTGCCTAAATGCTGTCATGACAAGGAATGTTTGTTTGATTGAATTGACAAACCTCTAAAATCATAATCATGATAAGAGTGTATGATTAGTTTGAACTGATTGCATCTGAATTGTTTGCTCATTCATAAAATGCCATATCTTGCATTCTTATGCCACAGACCTGCTAGCTTGGGTTATAGGTTGGAATTAGTTTAAATTTGAGTTTAGGATCATACACTTGTGCATTTATGACTTGTGTATACATTGGATTTAGTTTAAAATTGACTGGAAACTGATTTGATCACTCTCATGAATGTACAAACATATCAAAATTACAGCCCACTTGTCATTTCTCATACCAGTTTGTTTCATACCAGTTTAGGTGTTTTAAACCACTTATATCCATATATGTGACTTGTGTGTGTAATTGGTTTGGCCCTCATGTACATAAATTTGAATTAAACATCCTTCATGCCTCAAAATGCCAATTTTTGCAACTCTGTCATCATTCTTTATAGCAGCTTGCCTTTGGCTTTAAATTGTGTGCAAACTCATTCAATATCATATATATGTGCTATGTGTGTGGGTGATTGGATCAGAAAATGTTTAGAATTGGAAATTCATATCTCATGCCTCATTTTCATGACAACTTGCAATTTGTGAATCATTTTTCATGACAGTCTGTTTCCAACTTATTTTGGTGTTTGAATCCACTCAATATCATGAATATGAGATGTGTATGTGTTTAAATTGATATGAAATTGTTTTGAACTGAAATTGAACATGCTCATGCATTACACAAGCACAAATCTCCACTTGAGCACCACTTTTTCACACCAGTAGATTTTGAACCATTTTCTATGCATGAACTCACTTGACAATATATATGTGAATTGTATGAATGTTTGGTTTGATCAATTTGTGCCTGAAACTTGGATTGCACCTCTTCTTGCACTTTCACAAGCACAAATCTCCACATGAACACCACTTTTCACACCAGCCAGTTTTGAACCCTTTCTTTTGCTTGATTTCATTTGTTAACATGTTTGCAAGGTGTATGTATGATTCAATTGACTTAAATATGCATTAAACTTGATTTTGAACTTTTCATGCATCACCAAAACCTCAAAATGCAACTTAAAGGTCATTTTTTATACCAGACTGTTTCAGACCATTTCCCTTGCTCAAAATCATTTGACAGCATATATGTAATGTGTATGTGTGACTTGCTTGATCTACTTGTGCATTTGAACCTGATTTGAACCTCATCATACATTTAAAAATGCCAAACTTGCATTTAGAATATCACTTCTCACCACAGTCTGTTTTAAGCCAATCCTTGTGCTTGCATTCACTTGTTGTCATGTATATGGTGTATATGTGTGATTAGTTTGGCTAAATAGCCTCTAGAACTTGTTCTGCACATCTTACTGCATTCTCAAGTTACAAATTGCAGCTTGTTGTTTCATTTTCTGTAACAGTCAGTCTGAAACCATTTCATGTGTTTAAATTCACTTACCAACATGTATGTGATATGTGTGTATGATCCACTTGATGTATTTATGCCTTGTGCCTGACCTGAACATCTTCATGCATCAAACATGCTATTTTTTTTGCAACTTGACAACCATTTCTTATAACAGTTTGTTTTCTATCTGAGTTTATGTTTAGATTCATCCATGAGCATTGGTATGATATGTGTATATGATTGGAATGATGTAAAACTGTTTGGAATTGGATTTGAACACCTTCATGCACACCACAAACACAAATCTGCAACTTGAACCTCACTTTCTATCACAGTTTGGTTAGGCTCAATCTTGGTATTCAAAATCATCCATCAGCTTGCATTCAATGTGTGTGTGTGTGTGTTTGTTTTGATCAATATGTGCTTTGAAACTGAACTGCCATGAACCATGCATCTCATTCATGATTTTTTGCATTTCACATAGCCTTTCTTCATTACAGCATGAGTTGAACCCTACCTCTTGCATGAATCCATTCTTTATCATTTATATGGTGTGTGAGCATGATTACTTTGATTTGAAACTGGTTGGTATATGAACCCCATCTCAAAATGCATTTTCAAGCTTCAAAACCATCGGGTTTTAAAATAGAAGAAGAATTTCAAAAAACCAATGCCATCATCTTATTCCTCATGAAATTCTAGTCAGTTTACACTAAAATTTTGTCAAAATCCATGGAAAATTGACTAAGTTATGATCAAAATGCAAATCATTGAGTTTGTGTGTTTTTGTTGCCCAGAATTTCATAAGGGTACCCCATATATATTTATGGGGTGGCATTTACAAACGGATGTATAGCCACCCCAGTGGTAGTCACCTTGTCACTAAAGCGCCTCTTACCTTGCATACCTGGGTTCGACCCCTGAGGAGGGTAACCCTTTTGTTAATTTTTGTCATTTTTCATCCCATCTTTAAAAATTCATATCTCTCTCAATTTTAATCATTTTTCACCCATTCGTTTTGAATTTTGTTCATCTTGATGTCTACTTTCATGTCATATTTTTTATTTCCATGTTTGCCTAATTTTTCATCTCTTTTGACTATGTGCAAGTTGTGTACATTCTGTGATCGTTTTCGCGTATGCAGATGAATTTTTCTTTTGGTATACTTGTGATTGTTTGTAATACTTGCTTGCATTTATGTTCTTAAATGTTAGTTAATATGCTAGGGCTTCTTCTTTGTTTGTTGCCATGCTTACTTTGTCCCCCCTGTTGAATTTACTTGAGATCGATCTGTCGTCACACATCCTGCTTAATCAACTGCTTTGATTGTCATCACTGCATCTCTATTTTTATCATTTCACATGCTCATTTAATGGTTGTCACCATGTATGTATCTTTATCATGTTGTTACTTTGTTAATGTTTTCTTTCCCCAAGAGATGAAGCTTGTTAGCTTTTATCCCAGTTGCCTCCCCTCTCTCTCTCCAAAGGAAAAGATCTTTCCAATAACCCTTATGTTATGGATAACTCATTCACCCATTCCCTTGACTTTATTAAGTCATTTCAACCCTAGTTTAGAAACCATTAGACTTTGCTTTAAGTCTAAAAAACCCACCTATACTAGGAGTGGTCTTCAACTAGAACCCTAAGATAGAGTTTGTCAACTCTATGTAAGGATCATCGTCATGATTTCTTACTTCCCCTTTTAAATATCACAACTTAGAATAGGGAGTTTTGTCAAACTCCACACAAACATTGTCATGTTTGTTCCCCTTTTGAACCTTGTTCATAATCAAGTGTTCTTCATCCCTTGTGAGGTGAACTACGATTGCTCTGATTCTATCCTAGTTAGGATACGTAGGCAGAAGACGCGATGTCTTTGCGAGCAAACTTAGAAAACCATCTAGGTCTTTACCTATCCCTAATATTTTCCCAATCTATAACACATACTCACAAACTTAGCAAGCAAACAAATGAAAGGTTCATGTAGAGTACTACAGATGCTTAGTGTGCTAACACCTTCCCTAGGTATAACCAACCCCCGATCCCCGAATCTCTTAAGCGTTGTCGTTACATCGCGAAAAAGGTTTTTCTTGCTTTAGACCTTTCCTTTGGATAAAATAAAGTTCGATTGTAAAAGAATTAAGATTCAAGTTAACTTAATAGCTTGATATCTAATTTTCACCGCAACAGTGACGACCGACAATCTCAACAGAGGTGCCAGTTACAACTGGGCTTGGGGAATAAACCGGTGACAACCAAAGATCTTAACAAAGATACTAGTTACAACTGGACTTGGTGTCAAAGGGCTACAACCAACAACAAAACCTAGAAAGATTCTAAATGCACATGATGTGGCATGATGCAGATGCTTAATGATTTGCAAGAGCTAACTCTAAAGAGAGACATAGAAACTGAGACACAAGGGGGAATAGATAAACATATCCACTTTGCTGGGGAAACAAAGAGTCACAATGAATCTAGGGAACAAAAGTGCTCGGAGATCCATTGGGATATACACCCACTTCACTTGGGGAAGTATGGAGCTATGGTCGCTTGTTGGGGAGATATAATATAACTTCAATGAGAGAAAAGGGGAACTCCACTGAGGATAAAATCTTCAACATTTATACATGTATCACGTGGAGGATACTGGGGGATTCTCTTCAATCTTGGTAACCACACACGACCTGGAGGACATTGGGGGGGATTCTCTTCAATCTTGGGGATTCTCTCCAAAGAGACATTGTTAGTTCATGCTTCAATGAGGAATCTGTTGAAATAGTCTACAGTGTTTCTGCCACCTTAAGACTTCTTGGGGAACATGTGATTTCCACAAGCCAAAGCAAATTTATGTTTTTTCACTATGTTTTTAGAAAAACTATTTTTTAATTCAAAACTTTTCACTTTCAAAATCACTTATACAAATAAATGACATTTTTCATAATAAGGAAAAGTAGAGAAAACAGTAAATGATAAAAATTGAATGGTCCAAAATATGATTTTATTCAAGAATGGTAGCTTACAAATGGAAAATCTCCATGGAACATTAAAGTCTGAAAATGGCAATAGGGAAAGGTTACGTTGAATCCAATGACAACTACTAGCCCTAACTAAGAATCCTCAAAACCTTGCTTCTTACGAGAGCGGCAAGCTTGAACTTATGTTTGGATTCTTATGCAGTGGTGACAACCAATCTGATGCAGTGAAATGCCTTTTGCCCCTAACGTTTTCCTGGATCGTCCTTTCGGGTTTTCAATCCACCAGGACACTCATTTTTTCCTAAGCCTCCCTTTTGGGTTTTCAACTTAGCAAGCTCTTATTTTTTACTTTCATCCCTAATTTTTTCCTGGACCGGACCTCCTTCATAGGTTTTGATCCACTGGGATACCCATTTTTTCCTAAGTCTCCTTTCTAATTTTTGACTTACTTGGTTTTTTAGGCATAATATTTTCTTCCTGCATCAAAGTTCAGAGGGTGTGTAAGCTGTTCACCATCCATCGCTGTAAGAATAAGAGAGCCTCCTGAGAACACCGTCTTCACCACAAACGGTCCTTCATAGTTGGGCGCCCATTTTCCGTGCATATCCTTATGAACTGTCAAGATTTTCTTGAGTACAAGCGCTCCTTCTTGGAATTCCATGATATGGACCTTCTTGTCGAATGCTCTTTTAATCCGCCTTTGATACAACTGACTGTGACACATCACAGTCATACACTTCTCATCAATAAGGTTCAGTTGATCAAATTTTTCTTGAACCCACTCAGCTTCATCAAGCTTTGTTTCCATCAAGAATCTCAAAGATGGTATCACAACTTTAATGGGAAGAACCGCATCTATCATATATACCAAAGAAAAAGGAGTTCCCCAAGTTGATGTTTGAACAAATGTTATGTATCCATGCAAGGAAAATGGAAGAATTTCATTCCAATCTTTATAGGTCTTCACCATTTTCTGCAGTATTATCTTGATGTTTTTATTTGCAGCTTTAACGGCTCCGTTCATCTTTGGATGATAGGGAAAAGAGTTGTAGTGCTCAATCTTGAAAATTTTACACAACTCTTTCATCATCTTGTTGTTCAAATTAGTCTCATTATCTGTTATGATTCTACTTGGGATTCCATAACAACAAATAATTTCTTTTTTGATGAAGTGGGCAACCACTTGTTTAGTTACATTGGTGTAGGATGCAACTATGGCCCATTTTGTGAAGTAATCAATTGCCACCAATTTGAATCGATGATCGTTGGAAGCTTTAGGCTCGATTGCCCCAATCATGTCTGAAATTTTGGTATCAGATATGAGATGTCAAAGAAGATGTCGCGACACTAATATCTAATCAATTACCAATATATGAACAAGATAAAATGGAGTTAACAATTGTAAAGAGACACAAGCAATTGTTAACCCAGTTCGGTGCAAACACACCTACGTCTAGAGGCTACCAAGCCAGGAAGGAAATCCACTAAACATAATTAGTTTGGAGACTCTCAGCAAACTCTCTCTAGTTTACAATCTTCGCACCTAATGTCTACCCGTGTAACTTTTATCTAAGACACTCTCAAATATGAGACACCTCTCACTCCCCCTCAATCACATGCAGTGATAAAAACAGAATATCAAAAATTAGAAGACACACTTCAAGGACAACACTTGATTTTGCTTAACAGCTTCAATCAAGAACAATGCACTCGTTCTTAAAAGCTTAGAGCGGACAAATTACAACTCAAAGAACTCAGTCCAATTCATACATCAAAGTGATGAATGAATGGCTCACAAATAACAAAGACACAAGAAGGTAAAAACCTTATTCTTTAAGCAATGCACACTCTCAACCCTAGCTTGCCTGATGTTCAAATAGGATTGTAAAGTCTTTATATAGAAACACTTGAATGAGCTTGGGCATTAGCAAAACGAAACTCTGATTTGATAAAATCAAATTAGTTTTTTCAAATCTTTTCATAATTAAAGGCATAAGAATAGAACCAAATCAAATTTGATCAAATCAAATCAAATCAAACTTCAAATCTCCTTAAGATTATCTGCATGTAATTAGGATAAAAGATTCCAAAATATCCACCTTGGTTGCACCAACAATATCTCTTACTAAAGAAGCACACTAGGTTGCACAAAAACATAACAAACAAAACATATCATTCTGACTGAATGTTCTGTAAACATATGTCAGGATATCATACTTGACATCATGAACTAAACCCTGCAACAACAACAAAGAACCACCTGCAGAATGTAATGATCATATGTCAAGACATCCTATAGTAAATCTTGTGATAACACCAAGTTTTACCAAAATTGCTGCCAATCACATAACTAACAAACTCCCCATTTAGGAAATTTTGGATAAAACATCCAAAGAATCACAAGAGCTACCAGACCACATCAGAGAGCATAGAAGCAGTAGAACAAACACAGAAAAACCTAACAAGTCACATAGAAGAATAAAGCTCCCCCTCAAACCAAATTCCATACCACAACACCAAAAGAAATACTCCCCCTCAACCCTAGAAACAACAGCAATAACACTACTTCTCCCCCTTTTTTAGCAAAAAAAAATCTCATTAAGAGAAAACCATTGTCATAGAATAATCATACAGAGCCAATAGCGTCAAAAGATCAGAATGAAACAAAAAAAAAAATACAATCCAAAGCACATTAAGTGCTAAAAGAAAATTCCAAAAGAAAACAAACACCATTCAGAGAGCACCATAAACAAGCACCATCAACATTCTTCCTCAGAACCAGAGCTATCACCTTCATCACCAACAGTAGATCCAGAATCCTGACCCTCAATATCAACATTCCTATCATCAGAGGTAGAATCCTCTTCCCCAGCTTCCTCAACATTATCACCTTCAACCTGCTCCAAACTCTTAATCAAGGCTTCTAATTTCAGCTTCCTTGCGGTGGATACATGAATGACTTCTCCCAAATATCTACAAGTTTCCTTCAATTCTGAGATAAGACCTGTTTTGGTAGAGGATGTCTTATCAACATATGTTAAGAAAATGTCTAGAACATGTCTTCTTGCAAACAATTTATAATGGAGAGATAGTACAAAATCCCTTTTGCCAACCACATCATTACTGGAGAGAATACCAGGATACTGGCTTAGAATGATCCCACAAATCAATGAAGGAAATGCAATGGGCAATTTTACAACATTGGTAGTGGCATTTTTCACAATCTAATAAAAAATGTAGCTACCATAGACAAACTTCACTTTTGTACCAACAACAAATATGAACCTTCCTAACCTAACAGCAATGGTAGAGGTATGATTGGTAGGCACCTAGTTTGCTGCTCCAATCCTATGCAGGATAGCATATTTAAAACTTAGTTGACCATCAGATAGTTTTCCTTTCAAGGGCCATACAGTTACTTGGTTTGTAGTGATCACCTTGCACACTTGATTATCAGTCACCTCAATTTCACTTGCTTCTTGCTCTTTCCTTCTTAGATATCTATTAATAACAACAACAAAAAACTCAATACATTTACCCCTCACAAACACCTTAATAAACACCTTGCTTTTCTGTCAGTAATGTCCTTAGGGATGTTCACAATGAACTCCTTTACCAGCATATCATAGCATTTAGAAAAACCAGCCATAATCTTCATCAACCCAACATCAGAAATTAAATTCATGACCTCCTTGATCTCACGAGCATCCTTGCCCAACTCTCTCTCAAGAGCAACTCTTCTTTGGTACACATACTTCTACTTTGCCACATTATCAATAGAGTGGAAAGGAATATTATCTAAAGTGTCGCTACTGTGAAAATAAGGTGCCGACAAAATAGAAGAGTCGCCACCTTTCGTTATTTATCCCACGGAAAGGGAAAGGAAACGATCGAAAAAACCTGACGAAAAGGTATAAGACAAGGTCATCGCAACCATGTCTGGGTTCGGGAGTCAGTTACGCAAGGGGAAGGTATTAGCACCCCTCATGTCCATCATACTCGATGGGATCCACACTTGGTGTGTTTATCTGACGGGTTGTTTATGTATCTACGCTAAAAGTCTGGTTTGTAAAGAAAAGAACATGACTCGGCAGAACACAACAGTTCTATGCCTACGTATTCCCGTCTGGAACGAGAAATCAGAGTCAACGTAGTTCGCCTAACTACGGGTGAAAAGGGGGGAAGGTTGCTCGCCGAGATATCGCATCTCATGCCTACGTACTTTCACACGGCGTGAAAGATCAGAGCAAACATAGTTCGGCTAACAACGGATTACGGGGGGTCAAATTCCTCAGTTTTTCTGAGTAGGGTTAACAAACAGTTCCAGCGGTTTGGTGTATGCAGCTCGACCTTTGGAGACTTAGGCGTTACCTTTTGTGGTAGAAATGGGAGTTAACGACACTCTTTTCTTCAGAATAGTTTACCTTGAATTATGGGCCCACGGGGCAAAAAGAAGGTTTGAAGTTTTCTGTTTTTTACAGAAGAAGTGTTTTTTATGGTTGTCTGTAGTTTGTAAAGCACTAGAGACTATGACTTGGGAACGAATATGTCGCATATCGCCCACAGGACATATACTAAACACTCTAGATGATTGAGAGGAGACCACTTAATTATCACTTCCCAAGTAGCTTAAGGCTCGTAACGCGCTTGTACTAACTTGCCTTTATTACGTTTTTTACTTTTGTTTTGAGATGAGAAGAGAACGAACTCTACGGGGAAAGTGTCAAGTCCTAATGTTGTCATGCCAAGGTTTCATCCTATGGTTGAGGTTTGAAACAGGGAACTCCTAGAAGTTATCATGCATGGGTTTCAACCTAAAGTTCTATCATCACTTCCTTATCAAAGGAAGTGAGACTCCTAGGGGATCATGTCAATGGGATACAGAAATAGACAAAGCATCAGCTAAACAGATAAACAGAAGAAAACAGTAAATATGCACATGCAATGCAGCAACACAAGCAGAGGGAGACTCACTCAACCTCTTAGCAATCAAGCAAGGAAAATAGTCAAAACAGACAAGCAAAGGGAGCTCAACTCAACCTCTATATGCAAATACGTCAATTAGAAAAAGAAAAAACAACACAAAAGCAAGGGGAGGACCACCTCAACCCTTAAGGCAAACAAGCAGAGGGAGACCCACTCAACCTCTTAATGCAGTCATGCACCTACACTTAGGCTATCCTAAACATGAACTATCCTAATGCAACACACCACTCAATCATGAATGAGGAAAAGGACTTATGAGAAATAAGGAATTCATTCCACAAGTAATCAAACAAGGCTTCTATCCTAGGGAAAGGAATTGAAAGTTGGGAGACCAGGGTAAGGTCCACGAGAACTTATCCCAGGCACTCAACCAACTAAAAGAGATTTGGGAGAATCCTAGAGGTTTTGCTCCTTCAAGAGATGTACAAAATTCCCACCACATGAGGGATTGTGCTACCTAAAGAAGGTTCCTAAAAAAGATTGAAGAGGAGTAGGATAAAAATCCTACAACCTCATATATGAGTCTACTACCAGCCAACCAAAAATTAGATCTAAAATCTATACCAAAAAAGAATACAAAAATTAGCAAGAAACAAGGCCAAAATGCAAAATTAAATGAATTCAATAGAATGGAAAAAAATGCAAATAAATTGGAAATTGCATCAAAATAAAATCTAAGAGCATCAAAAAATCAGAAATTAAATCAGGAGCATCCATATATTTTTGTTATATTTTTCTAATGATTATTCAATTTTATATGAATTTTAGAAAAAAAAGCAATTAAAGAAAATAAAAAATGAATAAAAGAAAAACAAAAGCCAGGAAAATACAACAACCTTTGGATCAGGGGACTAGGTCAGCTAATCTGAAGCCCACGCGCGCGCCACCTAGCAGCCAGGTCATATTAATGAAACGCCTCGTTTTGGCTTGGTCAAGGGTCAACATCTGAGGGTGAATCACATGCGTACGATTGGGTTACAAAGTCTTCTTTTCACATAGATCTAATGGCTCCTGGTCATCGTCCCCCTTCAGACTGAACTTGGAGGGAACTGATTCACGGTGGTTCCGGTGGCTGAGCAACCGTCTTCTCCGGCGAAGGCATGAATTTCAGGTCATCAAATCATGTCAAACCTTACATGGATCTCTTCATTTTTTCACAAGGGTTTCAAATATGAAATCCATCTTCTCTAACTCTCAAAGATCAAAGAGAATCGAAGCCAAACAGAAAGTATGCCATTTCCACAATCATCATCAAACTCAAAATTGATTACACAGAATTACTCCTCACTTCTCAGGGATCAAGAATCGTTAACCAATCCATGCTAACACTCAATAATCCTCTAGATATAAGCCTCAACAGAAAACTCATCTCCTCATGAATCATCACCAAACTTCTCAATTATGATCCTAAAACGATCTATGTCATCACTACAACCTAACCACATGCCAATTTCAGTCTAAACATGCCTATAACTAGAGCAATGGTGAAAGATAAAATCCTGGATAAAAGCTTGAAATTGGAGCAGTTGCAGTGTGATTCTTGGCTTCAAATGCTGCAAAAACGTTCGCTGATGATCACTGGTGCTAACTGAATCCTCAATTGGTCTTGAAACTCTCTGAATTGCAGAACACGATTTTGCTTTGGAAGCTCCAATCTCTAACTGCCACAACTGAACTCTTCACCAATTCCTTTCAAAAAACCATCTAAACACGATGCTGAGCTTAAATAGAATGCATTTGGATCCTAACATGGCCCAAATTGATGAATCCAAAATTTCAATTTTCTCCAAAGTTCAACTACGGAACTTGCGTGTACTGGATCTGTTTCAACTTGATTTTTACCCAAATGCATTGCTTAACATCCCTTGAATATGAATGGATCAGTTTGAAGGCTTGAATTGATCCAATGGTGTTGATTGATCATGTTACTTCCATTCTAAGTAATCCACATAAAGTCCATGAATTAGGTCTCAAATCCCAAATGTAAAATTTCCAATCTCTTTAAAATGTCATTTCCAATCAGAAAATGCATAAACTTGTGAAGTTTTGAACCATTGTGATTTATTTTGAATTTTTTCTCTTTTAATCCTTTTAAAAATGCCTTTTGTCAAATTCCTTCAAACCAACTCTTGTTCTAAGCCAAATCAATGCCTCATAGATACATGGTTGAGCTTAAATTCCCATTTTGAGCAAGTTTTGTGTTGGAAAAAACTTCATTTGAGGCACACAAGATAGTGAAACTGACCCATAACCCAAAATGGCCTGTAATCTCACTTTCCCAAAATACCCCTGACTTGTAAACCTCATAACTTGAGTTCTACAAATCAGATGAAAGACTTCTAGTACATTTTGGAAAGCTAAGACCAAGACCTACAACTTTCATGTTCGCCAAAAGTTGAGCAAAAACATCCTTCTAGGTTAAAAGTGCCTTGGAAGTTGGTGGACTTTCACAGATAAAATTCACATTCATCTGATGACCTGTAACTTGTCTGGGTCATAACTTGAGTTCTATAAATCCAATCAAGGACTTCTAGTACTCAAATTAAAGCAAAGAACATGCTCTACAAGTTCCATGCTGGTCAAAAGTTGAGATGAAACTAGTATCTTGAGATAAGCGGTCTTGAAGTCGGGCACTAAACAAGGAATTTTACCCTGAGAACCCTAGTTTAGAAACTCCTCACACTCTGAATTCTTCTTGAATTGATCTTGGAATAACACCTCATGCATTTCAACATAACTTTCCATGATCATAAAGACTTATAGATGAGTCTTAATCTCCTTCAATTGCACGGTTGACTCAAGGTTGACCAGATGAGAACCCTAATTGCAACACCCTCAACTGTGCCTCTTCACACTTATCATAAACACTTGAATGAACTCTACCATGACCCTCAAGGCACTCCGTGAGCTCTATCCACATATCATATCCATGATCAAGGCTCCACAACCCACTGATGGTCTTCAATGGGCCCCCAAGTTAGGAGATGAACCACATACCAGCATCCAAACTTCTCAAGAACACAACCCACTTTCTGATGACTTTGGTGACCTCTCAAGCTTGAATAAGACCTCTAGATAGGCTCCTCTTGATATAAACCACACTTGATCCCCTGCTAAATGAATAATGCTATGCTATGCAAATGCTAGACCAATGATATGCTAATGCAATGAAACAAAAGCCAAGTAAGAAAAAGGTTAGGCAAATTTTGGGGTGCAACAACTGCCCCTATTCAAGCGACTTGGACCTGACTGGATGAAAAGCGAACGGATTTCAGACAATCAAGGTAAAAGACGGTTGAATACCAAAGAACCCGGAAATCTGCTAACCAAAGAAATAATCTGCGAAAATTGCTTGGGGGGGAAAGTATCCAGAAAATTGAATCCGGTTGTCACGGCAACAAACTGATCAATCATCTGATAAAGAACACCTGATTTCAACATCAACCACCTGTGTGACACCACAGGCATTTGAATCCACCTGTTAGATTAACAACAATCAATCTTCCAATATATGCTATAATAAGCGGGCACCGAGCCATAGGACCATATCAAAATATTATCCTTGCCCTTCCATTTCCGAAGGAACGGGCAAGCACTACGTAAAGCGCGTATCGTCAATATACTATTCTTGACCTTCCATTTTCGAAGGAACGAGCAAGCACTATGTAAAGCGCATCATCCATGTAGTATCCTGGATCTTCCATTTCCGTAGAAATGAGAAAAGCACTATGTAAAGCGCATCATCCATGTACTATCCTGGATCTTCCATTTCCGTAGAAACGAGCAAAGCACTACGTAAAACGCGTCATCCATATATTATCCTGGATCTTCCATTTCCGTAGAAATGAGCAAAACACTAAATAAAGCGCGTCATCCATGTACTATCCTGGATCTTCCATTTCCGTAGAAACGAGCAAAGCACTATGTAAAGTGCATCATCCACGTACTATCCTGGATCTTCCATTTCCGCAGAAACGAGCAAAGCACTACGTAAAGCGCGTCATCCATGTACTATCCTGGATCTTCCATTTCCGTAGAAACGAGCAAAGCACTATGTAAAGCGCGTCATCCATGTACTATCCTGGATCTTCCATTTCCATAGAAACGAGCAAAGCACTAAATAAAGTGCGTCATCCATGTACTATCCTGGATCTTCCATTTCCGTAGAAACGAGCAAAGCACTACATAAAGCGCGTCATCCATGTACTATCCTGGATCTTCCATTTCCGTAGAAACGAGCAAAGCACTAAATAAAAGTGCTAATTTGGCATCCGAGGACTTGAACGAACAACTCCACGGGACCAACTCCGTCAACATGGGTAACAACTCTGTCAACACAGGTAATAACTCCGTCAACACGGGTAACAACTCCGTCAACACGGGTAACATCTCCGTCAACACGAGTAACATCTCCGTCAACACGGGTAACATCTCCGTCAACACGGGTAATATCTCCGTCATCACGGGTAACATCTCCGTCAACACGGGTGATAACTCCAAAGGTTTAATCCATGAGATTTTTTTAACGCTGACGTAACAGCACTCCGAGGAAAACTCTACTGGGGAAATTCTGATGTCAACTGCCAGACACTTACTTTGACAACAAGTAATGACTTCAAAAGTCTAATCCCTGAAATCTTTTAACACTGACGTAACAACAATCTGAGGAAAACTCTGCTGGGGAAGAAGGGAAACTCAATCAAGCAACTTTGATAAGGGCACACATGATAGGACGAACGTTATCATCACATATACCATGCTAAGAATTTGAGTATCCGAAAACCATCCTGAACAAGAATTCCAGTCCCTTGCAGGGAAAATACCTGAAAACAAAGAGGTAACCAACCTGGCTTATGTTTCAAAATGCATATGTTTGAAAATGGCGTAATGCTCCATACGGCATGGAAATGCTACACGTTTGGGTAGATGCTATGCTCGATGCAAATGCAAAGGGGGCACTCCAACAAAATAAATGCTAGATAAACGAAACCAAACTTCCGTTGGGGGAAGAAACAATCCTGCTGGGGGATAGCTTAACAAATCCAGAGTTACAAACTCTGCAGAGGATGATCAACCTTATTGGAGGAAAGACAACCTGCTGGAGAACAAAAAGAACAATCCTGCTTGGGGATGATCCTTTCAAACCGCCGACAACCTGGCTGTACTCTGTGAGGACTTCACTGGGAATTAAATGTGCACATGACCACCTGCTGGGAATGCACACATCTGCCTGAATGCTTACTAGCATGCATTTAGCTCTTCCGGGGATAAAAATGTGAATTCCGTCTGTTGGGGAGGAATAAGTTTTGCATAGAGCCCGCTCCTACTTTAAGGGACTCCGGTTGGGGAAACACAATCACTTGGGATGCATCTGGTTGGGGAGAATCTTTCTCCGTTCGGGGAGACACATCAATGCTTACAGTCTCATGTTCAGACTCCATGGGGAAACACAACTAAACCTGCTGAGGAAGAAGGAGTCATCCTGCTTGGAAAAACATGCCATGAAACGAACTCGAAATGGCTTGCCCCAGAATCTATAACAACTTTTGACAAATTCTGCGGATATGAAGAGGAACGGCTCCTTTGCTTTCAGCTTTTGCCCCAGCCTGCGGGATCTTCGTCATATCCTTTCAAAAGGAAACCTGAGATCTCTGTACGCTGGTGTTTTGATACGAATAGCCTCAGTACTTCGAACCTCACGAAGGTGCTTCAAGTTAATCGCCTTCAGGATAAGGATAGCTTTGGCGCTCTCGGGGTGACCTGCCCCCAGCCTCGCCATGACTTTGCCCCTCATGGGCTAATCTGTGGGGAGTAGTACCCTTGGCTGCGAGAGATTCATCAAATCTCGACCCGATTGCCCCGGATTACCTGATTTCTGGATGGCTGGATCTCATGCCGCGATCATTTGACATAGCTTGCCCCGGTTCGTTGGGATATTCTGGCGTCCTGCATTCTGTCCTGATCAAATATTTCCATCGTGGAAACTTTCCTGCTGTTAAGCGCTTACTCGCTAGTAAAACAAATTGTTCTGCCTAAAAGACATATCAAATGCAATGCATATGGCAGTTTTTAAAATCTATTCATATTCACTGGAAATTGTTTTGCATAAAATGTATGAAATCATTCATTAACATGTCAACATTAACACAACGCTGTAATGGGAATCCTGTTTAGGAGTCAGTCCCGATTCGATCTTTACCGAAGTATGCTTGCAAAACAAACCTATTTCAATTAGGACTTTTAAAGGTTGTAACGTGGTCCGGTTCACGGTTTATGAAAGAAAAGATAAAGGCTCAAAATTCATTTTAACCCACCCATTCTCCGTGATGTTCTCTGATCCTACGTTCAGCTAATTCGACCTTAGCGTTCCCCTTTCAAAGGTTGTGTGACAGTTCAAGAAATTACACTTTTCGAAGTGACATTCGCTCCCTTTTCGTCTTTTGGCGCCCGGAGCCACACGATTTCGTTCTTATTTGAGGATTTTTCTTTCGCAATCCCTTTTCACTTTTCGTTTTTCATTTTTTTGTTTTCCCCTAACTTTTGCCTGGACTAACTCTTTAGAGTTTCTTCAACTTTGAAGTCCATCGAGGTACCCTAATTTTTGCCTAAGTCGCTTGCTTTCAAGATTCGACTTAGCAGGCTTTTTCCTTTTGATTCTTTTCTTTCTCTCGTTTTTTTTGAACAAATCGTATGACATCGGCTCGTATGACTAGTTTGAAAAGAGATTGTGACTGTTTCACTCCTGATCGACCAGGTTTAACCATTGTGGTTTTTTAGGTACGACCTATATAGGTGTGATCTATCCTCGAACGGACACTCCTTTTATAATTTGAACGCTTGGTCAAACCAACTGACACCTACCCTGCCCCGGGTTAAGATTGAGGGTTTTTCAACTTCAGACAAAAAAAACTCCTACAACTAGGCTCAAATGGGTTAACAAGGGATTATCTTCCTTATATCTCTGGTGTTTGTGGATTGAAACAATGTCTGTACATCCTCAACAGGTTTTTATTCAAAAGCATAGCATCGGAAGCTTACGCATCATTAGGTTTCGTCATCCTCCCCGGATTCCACTTAAACAAGCGTTTTGAAATAAAAGAAAACCATAGAGTGAACACGAATGGATTAGTTCAAAACATGTATATTTATTTCATTATCAATATCAGTTGAAAAACCACATGCTTTACAAGCGAAATTTGCAATCCTACAAGAAAGAAACTACAAATGTAAAGAAATGACAAGAAAAATGCAGATTGCCAGCTTCTGAGAACTGGGCTTTCACACTTATTTGCGGCTGAACCAACCATCTTCAAAGTTGCTTATTGAAACAACTCTGCTCAAAACGGCAACCGGGTGAACTGCCTCTCTGATTTCTTTGGGTTTTGCCTGGCACGCAGGTTTGGTAAGGCTGCTGATTCTGGAGAGGAGCTAATGTCTGTTGTAAAGACTGGACGAATTGTTGACCTTGAACAGTTGAACCACTTGGGAGTTGAGTCTGAATTAACAGGGACTTCTTTTGTTCAGGTGCTTTCATCCTCAAACTTGGTTTAGGCACAGGCAACAACTGAGGACTGGGGAATTATGACACCATTGATTGCAGGATATACTTCTGACCTACTGCAGCTTCGGGAACATCCATCATCTTGGCAACAACTAGAATAGGACCATCAGGTATAGTTACGCCGCTCGGCGTGAATTCAATAGCTTTTGAGTCAATAAGCTCTTGAACCTTGTGCTTAAAAGCATGACAGTTCTCAATGCTATGCCCCAGTGCCCCAGAGTGGAAGTTGCAACGAGCATTCTTATCAAAACCTAATAATAGCATACCCTTAGGTGGATCCGAAATCCGAAGTTCGACCAACCAAAGATGAAGCAAAACTTGCAACAACTGAGCGTATATTAATGGGATCGGATCGAAAGTTCTGTTAGCTGATCTTACCTTATGAGCGTACCCCTTTCTAGTCACATGATTATCCCGAGAAGCAATGTGTTGGAGAGCAAAATTCAAGGCTCTTTGTCGTCCATTAGACATCTGAGGCTTATCAACCCTTGGCACAGGTCGCACAGGCACAGGTTCCACAGGCACAAGTGGAACAAGCATCTTTGCTGCGGCTTCAGGTAGCTGATCACCTTCTTTCCTAAGCACATTCTTGATTACTTCCATGATCAAGCCCACCTGGGTCTTCAGCTGATTGTTTTCCTCTTTGAGTGTCTTCTGATCCAGACACAACGTTTGCATGTCCATCGTAATATGCCCTAGCTGGCCTCGGATCTCACTCACCTCTGCTCGTACCTGTTCCATAGCCTTGTGGGGATTTCTGTAATCTTCCTGATCGGATATCCTGAAATAACCTGAAGCAACAGAGGGTTAGGAAACAGCTCGAGGTACCTGTTATGAAAATGATTCATGCAAATGCAAACATGTATCCATGCATTAGGAGGAAGTCCCCCTCGATTCTAGCTCCAAGACAAATAAAGTCTAACATCCAATCATGGAAAAGAAATCTTCACATATATCTGAAAAACCCACTTGGGTAGCGTACAATAGCAACTGAATACAATTGAAGCAACAAGCGTGACCCCAACCAACAAGCCTGGTGGTGATCAGCACATCAATGCATAAAAGGTACAAAGAAATACAAAGATCAAGTGCGGCTACGGGCACAGAAATCCTCTAGTAACTTCTTCGTAGTGGGATGGTCAGGTTGAGTGAGCAAACCCTGGATCAATAGATCCCTCTGCCTGATGGTATCTGGGAGGTTTTCGACACCGCTCCCACAAACACCTTCTTCAGAACGGTTTCCCACCCTACTCCTCTTAGCATCAACTCTGAGTTGTTAATCCATTAGGTTCGCTTATACTGGACGTCTCGTCGAAGTGAGGCTTCAGCCTCTATCTTCTTGTCTTTGACCTTAATCTGAGCTTCCAACTGGGCTATCTGTTGCTTCAGCTTTTCTTCCCGCTCTTTGTGGCTAGTCAAAGTGTTGTTCCACAATTTCTCGTATTTGGACAACTTCAGATACACTATGTCCAGGTCCTGCTTCTTGGTGGTCAATACCCCGTGCACTGCCTTCAGGTCCAACCCAAGACGCTCTCTAGAATCAGTTTCCTTGGTCAAATTAGCGCCCAGGTGGTTGATCAATTCTGTCTGCTTCTTGTAGGTGTGTACGGCTTCGTTCTTTTCTCTTCGGAGTTGAGCGATCTCGTTTTCCAGTTCTTCATTGGCTTTGATCAGTTCTTCATTCTTAGCTTGAAACTGATTATACTTCTGGATTTCGATCATGGTAGGCTCTGAATGGCAGTCCTGCTTGACAGGAGGAAAGGGCATCAACACTTTTTCTGCTCTCCTATGAATCCAGTCCACATAAGGAGGATAAGCCTGACTATTGCTTTTCCCCAATGAGGTCTTTCCTTTTCAGTGAACGTTGTTCCAGGCATGTTCAAATCTGGCTAAATCATCCCCTTCCAATGCGCTAGTGAGGTACAGAGATTCCTGTACCTCCTCGTCCTTAGGAGGGCCCCTCAAGGCATACCTGAACTGTCTGATAGCGATAGATGGATTGTAGTTGATGCAGCCTTTTCTACCCACCAGAGGGACATTAGGAAAGTTCCCACAGCTGTAAATGATTTCACTCCCTAGGCGATCTCTATCAAACCAATCAATGTCTTCGGCAGACAAACTCATCATGCGTTCAGACCATTCCTTCGTCTCTACAGTCTCTATAAAAGAACCAGCCTTAGGTAAATGAGTGACAAACCATCTGTAAAATAGTGAAGCATAGTAGGACACACTTTTTCCTCTTCTATTCTCGTTCTTATAGTGCACCGAATGATACACGTCTCCGAGCAAGGTAGGGATGGGATTCCTTGAGACAAAAATACGAAGAGCGTCCACATCCACAAAATCCGGGATATTGGGGAATAACATGATACCATATATGCATAATGCCAAAATAGCTTTGAATGCCACCCAACATTCCTTCTTGGCGAAGTGTCGGGCCTTCTCAGCCAGAAAAGGTAATGGGAATCCATAAGCTCCGTTTCTCCTGGCTGTTTTTCCTTTCAACTCAGAAACCTCAATATGCAAAGCTGTAGCAATACTAGCCATATCTGGCTCCTAGTTAATAGGACAAAATGGTACCTGAGCAAGAATGGGTATTTCCAATATGGCAGAAAACTCTTCCAAAGTAGGGGCCAACACATAGCTTGGAAACGTGAAGCAACGCAACTGAGCATCATAAAACTGAAGCAGAGTCTAAAATCCGTTCAACTCATACACAGATGGCTTGCACACAACACTTAGCAGCTTCCCATAGGTTCCCCTGAAATCCCTCATCACTTCCTTACCAGCCAAAGAAATCAAACCCCTCAGAGTAGTAATATATGGAGTAGGAAACTTGTAAGCCAAAGTTCTTCTCAAGTTGGGTTCCATGATGGACAAAGAAGGGACAAGATCACTAGAATCAAGAAGGAACTGCACACCTGCAACATAGATACGTGTTAAATGTAATGCAATATGAAAATATAAATGCAAATGCAAAATGCAGCAGGAGATCAAGAGTGATGTGCTGTGCTGTGAAGTGGCAAGTCATAATTCTGCTACGGCGAGAATATAACACAACTCTGATAATAAGGGCCTACTGATACAAACAATACTGATTCACTTCCAAGAAAACCAGGTTGTCTGAAGGTTAAAGTTTCCTTCAATAATCCGACCCCGCTCACAGGTATGGACCTAATCACTGACAAAGGCACGACATCCTATATGTTCATCAGTGTCACAGACTTTCAAGAAACGATGATACGATACCCAGGAAGGTGTGGCATCGTCATCTCTTGAAGTGGCCTCACTCAGCTGAATCACAAATGAACGGTCCCCAGAGTCGACAATGCTTAGATCTGAAATCCTTTCAACGGCCCACTGGGCTGGAAATGGAAATCATCTCAAAGAATCTCGTCTGAGCGCAGATTTCGTGGGAACTAGTGCATTCCTAACATACAGGTTCACCACTAATCTGCTTCTAAAGCTATGTACATACTCAAGCCTGGGTCTGGCTTATCACTCATCAGAGCACCCTTACCACAACAACACAAATAATCACATTATACTGAAAATAAAATGCGGAAAGTAAAATGCGATAAATAAATGCAAACCCAACAGATAAACACACAAGCGCTAGGAATGACTCGCATAGGGGACGTTGAGTCCCTAGCAGAGTCGCCAGCTGTCGCTACCGCAAAAATAAGGTGCCGGAAAAACAGAAGAGTTTCCACCTTTCGTTATTTATCCCACGGAAAGGGAAAGGAAACGATCGGAAAAACCTGACGAAAAGGTATAAGACAAGGTCATCGCAACTATGTCTGGGTTCGGGAGTCGGTTACGCAAGGGGAAGGTATTAGCACCCCTCACATCCATCGTACTCGATGGGATCCATGCTTGGTGTGTTTATCTAACGGGTTGTTTATCTATCTACGCTAAAAGTATGGTTTGAAAAGAAAAGAAAATGACTCGGCAGAACACAGCAGTTCTATGCCTACGTATTCCCGTCTGGAACGAGAAATCAGAGTCAACGTAGTTCGCCTAACTACGGGTGAAAAGGGGGGAAGGTTGCTCGCCGAGATATCACATCTCGTGCCTACGTACTTTTACACGGCGTGAAAGATCAGAGAAAACGTAGTTCGGCTAACAACGGATTACGGGGGGTCAAATTCCTTAGTTTTTCTGAGTAGGGTTAACAAACAGTTCCAGCGGTTTGGTGTATGCAGCTCGACCTTTGGAGACTTAGGCGTTACCATTTGCGGTAGAACTGGGAGTTAACGACACTCTTTTCTTCAGAAACGTTTTCCTTGAATTATGGGCCCACGGGGCAATAAGAAGGTTTGAAGTTTGTTTTCTGTTTTTTACGGAAGAAGTGTTTTTTATGGTTGTCTGTAGTTTGTACAGCACTAGAGACTATGACTTGGGAACGAATGCGTCGCATATCATCCACAGGACATATACTAAACACTCTAGATGATTGAGAGGAGACCGCTCAATTATCACTTCCCAAGTAGCTTAAGGCTCGTAACGCGCTTGTACTAACTTGCCTTTATTACGTTTTTTACTGTTGTTTTGAGATGAGATGAGAAGAGAACAAACTCTATAGGGAAACTGTCAAGTCCTAATGTTGTCATGCCAAGGATTCATCCTATGGTTGAGGTTTGAAACATGGAACTCCTAGAAGTTATCATGCATGGGTTTCAACCTAAAGTTCTATTATCACTTCCTTATCAAAGGAAGTGAGACTCCTAGGGGATCAAGTCAATGGGATACAGAAACAGACAAAGCATCAGCTAAACAGATAAATAGAAGAAAACAGTAAAGATGCACATGCAATGCAACAATACAAGTAGAGGGAGACTCACTCAACCTCTTAGTAATCAAGCAAGGAAAACAGTCAAAACAGACAAGCAGAGGGAGCTCAAATCAACCTCTATATGCAAATACGTCAATTAGAAAAAGAAAAAACAACACAAAAGCAAGGGGAGGACCACCTCAACTCTTAAGGCAAACAAGCAGAGGGAGACCCACTCAACCTCTTAATGCAGTCATGCACCTACACTTAGGCTGTCCTAAACATGAACTATCCTAATGCAACACACCACTCAATCATGAATGAGGAAAAGGACTTATGACAAATAAGGAATTCATTCCACAAGTAATCAAACAAGGCTTCTATTCTAGGGAAAGGAATTGAAAGTTGGGAGACTAGGGTAAGGTCCACGGGAACTTATCCCAGGCACTCAACCAACTAAAAGAGATTTGGGAGAATCCTAGAGGGTTGGGTCCTTCAAGAGATGTACAAAATTCCCCCCACGGGAGGGATTGTGCTACCCCAAGAAGGTTCCTAAAAAAGATTGGAGAGGAGTAGGAGAATGAAGATGGGAAGCAAGGTAAGGTCCACAGGAACTTAGCACAGGCACTCAACCAACTCCACTTCCTCAGAGAGCTTTCATAGATTCAACTCCTTTATGATATTGCAATGAATTCCTCCACAGGAGGAAACATGCTCACAAGGAGGATCCTAATTAAGCCAGGAAGATTGTGAAGGAAACTAACCCTATATGAAGAAACATCCACCTAACTTGAACTTCTAAAGAACCTCAATGATTTCCTTCTCAGGATCACCTACACTAAGGATTCAAAGCTCTAAAGAGGTATCTTCCTAATCACTATTCTATCAAGAAAGGGCATGAAGCTTAGAATCATCTAATGGTCACTATTGAAGTTCAACTAGGGGAAGCACTATGTTAGAGGCACCCTAAAAATAGCCTAAGTATTAAGTCTAATTAAAATACTAAATCAACTTCTAAAAAAGTATGAATTTTTCTGAGGAACCCTAAATGTGTTGGGAACCTAGGATAAAAATATCAGAAGCTAATTCAATGTTTAAGGGCACTAAAGAAATCCTAAACCAAAAGGTGTCAAAATGAAGGTTCAAGATGGGAAGTCCCTAAAAACCTACTCTAAAATAGAACTTAGATTTATCTAAAAAATAGGATAAAAATCCTACAACCTCACCAATGAGTCTACTACCAGCCAGCCAAAAATTAGATCTAAAATCTATACCAAAAAAGAATACAAAAATTAGCAAGAAACAAGGCCAAAATGCAAAATTAAATGAATTCAATAAAATGGAAAAAATGCAAATAAATTGGAAATTGCATCAAAATAAAATCTAAGAGCATCAAAAAATTAGAAGTTAAATCAGGAGCATCCACATATTTTTGTTATATTTTTCTAATGATTATTCAATTTTATATGAATTTTAGAAAAAGAAAGCAATTAAAGAAAATAAAAAATGAATAAAAGAAAAACAAAAGCCAGGAAAATACAACAACCTTTGGATCAGGGGACTAGGTTAGCTAATCTGAAGCTCACGCGCGCGCCACCTAGCAGCCAGGTCATATTAATGAAACGCCTCGTTTTGGCTTGGTCAAGGTTCAACATCTGAGGGTGAATCACATGCGTACGATTGGGTTACAAAGTCTTCTTTTCACACAGATCCAATGGCTCCTGGTCATCGTCCCCCTTCAAACTAAACTTGGAGGGAACTGATTCACGGTGGTTCCGGTGGCTGAGCAACCGTCTTCTCCGGCGAAGGCATGAATTGCAGGTCATCAAATCATGTCAAACCTTACATGGATCTCTTCATTTTTTCACAAGGGTTTCAAATATGCAATCCATCTTCTCTAACTCTCAATGATCAAAGAGAATCGAAGCCAAACAGAAAGTATGCCATTTCCACAATCATCATCAAACATAAAATTGATTACACAGAATTACTCCTCACTTCTCAGGGATCAAGAATCGCTAACCAATCCATGCTAACACTCAATAATCCTATAGATATAAGCCTCAACAGAAAACTCATCTCATCATGAATCATCACCAAACTTCTCAATTATGATCCTAAAACGATCTATGTCATCACTACAACCTAACCACATGCCAATTTCAGTCTAAACATGCCTATAACTAGAGCAATGGTGAAAGATAAAAACCTGGAAAAAAGCTTGAAATTGGAGCAGTTGCAGTGTGATTCTTGGCTTCAAATGCTGCAAAAACGTTCATTGATGATCACTGGTGCTAACTGAATCCTCAATTGGTCTTGAAACTCTCTGAATTGTAGAACATGATTTTGCTTTGGAAGCTCCAATTTCTAACTGCCACAACTGAATTCATCACCAATTCCTTCCAAAAAACCATCTGAACACGATGCTGAGCTTAAATAGAATGCATTTGGATCCTAACATGGCCCAATCATGGCCCAAATTGATGAATCCAAAATTTCAAATTTCTCCAAAGTTCAACTATGGAACTTGCGTGTACTGGATCTGTTTCAGCTTGATTTTCACCCAAATGCATTGCATAACATCCCTTGAATGTGAATGGATCAGTTTGAAGGCTTGAATTGATCCAATGGTGTTGATTGATCGTGTTACTTCCATTCTAAGTAATCCACATAAAGTCCATGAATTAGGTCTCAAATCCCAAATGTAAAATTTCCAATCTCTTTAAAATGTCATTTCCAATCAGAAAATGCATAAACTTGTGAAGTTTTGAACCATTGTGATTTATTTTGAATTTTTTCTCTTTTAATCCTTTTAAAAACGCCTTTTGTCAAATTCCTTCAAACAAACTCTTGTTCTAAGACAAATCAATGCCTCATGGATACATGGTTGACCTTAAAATCCCATTTTGAGCATGTTTTGTATTGGACAAAACTTCATTTGTGGCTCACAAGATAGTGAAACTGACCCATAACCCAAAATGGCCTGTAATCTCACTTTCCCAAAATACCCCTGACTTGTAAACCTCATAACTTGAGTTCTACAAATCAGATGAAAGACTTCTAGTACATTTTGGAAAGCTAAGACCAAGACCTAGAACTTTCACGTTGGCCAGAAGTTGAGGAGAAATACCATTCTAGGTCAAAAGTGCCTTAGAAGTTGGTGGACTTTCACAGATAAAATTCACATTCATCTGATGACCTGTAACTTGTCTAGGTCATAACTTGAGTTCTATAAATCCAATCAAGGACTTCTAGTACTCAAATTAAAGCTAAGAACATGCTCTAATAGTTCCATTCTGGTTAAAAGTTGAGATGAAACTATTATCTTGAGATAAGTGGTCTTGAAGTCGGGCACTAAACAGGGGATTTTACCCTGAGAACCCTAGTTTAGAAACTCCTCACGCTCTGAATTCTTCTTGAATTGATCTTAGAATAACACCTCATGCATTTCAACAGAACTTTCCATTATCACAAAGACTTATAGATGAGTCTTAATATCCTTCAATTGCACGGTTGACTCAAGGTTGACCAGATGAGAACCCTAATTGCAACACCCTCAACTGTGGCTCTTCACACTTATCATAAACACTTGAATGAACTCTACCATGATCCTCAAGGCACTCCATGAGCTCTATCCACATATCCTATCCATGATCAAGGCTCCACAACCCACTGATGGTCTTCAATGGGCCCCCAAGTTAGGAGATGAACCACATACCAGCATCCAAACTTCTCAAGAACACAACCCACTTTCTGATGACTTTGGTGACCTCTCAAGCTTGAATAAGACCTCTAGATAGGCTCCTCTTGACATAAACCACACTTGATCCCCTGCTAAATGAATAATGTTATGCTATGCAAATGATAGACCAATGATATGCTAATGCAATGAAACAAAAGCCAAGTAAGAAAAAGGTTAAGCAATTTTAGGGGTGCAACATAAAGGAGCATCAAGCATTATGTCTGTTGCTCTCTTGGTAGCAGACTTTCTGACAGGTGTGATGTCCTGGACATCATCCTCAACATCCTCTTCAGACTCAGTTTCAGACCTGGCCTTTCTTTTATTAGAGGCAGGGTTAACTTTGCTACATGTTTTAGGAGGTCCAACAACAGTCTTCTTTTTACTGCTCTTAGAAGAAGAGTTATCAATCACAACTTTGCCTCTCCTTGTCTTCAACCTCTTGGCAAACCCAGGAGCCACATTCACAATCAAATCATCATCAGATGGAAAGTTATCTAGATCCACAACATCATCAGAGACATTAGTCATTTTCTTACTCTGATCAGAACCACCAATCTTGTTCTCCACACCAGAAATATCAGCATCATCATTAACATCACCTTCAATCCTCCCTTCCTTAAGCACAAAGTTAGCCTACTTGTGCAGGTTATTAGTATCAATGCTCTTCTCAGAATGAGAACAATCAACATCTCTTTCCTCACTTAGGTTAGCATCAGAAGTGAGAATAGCATCCATTCGAGAAAGTGGGGTAGAAATCCCAGGAACATTGTGACCTCCATATAAAACCTTAGTAACCAACTTTCTAATGGCTATATCAACATACATACTACCCTCTCTAGTCCTATTTCAGGGGTTGAATCAATAGGAGTATTAGAAGTGTTACCTATAGGAGCCCATTTGGAGTTGCTTTCATGTGAGGTTGTGGGCTTAGTCAACTCAGCATTGTCACAGGGAACAATGGCTAGCGGAGCCACATCTATCACATCTTCAAACGAAATGCTCACAGGATGAGCCGTTGTCTTTGATTCTGACCTAGCAGACTTGGAAGGAGTTAAACCATGTTGTTGAGACATCTTGATATTTTTGTGTGTGGAACAATGGTGTTCAAGCAGAAGTTATATGAAAGTATAGGAGATGAAAGAGCAGTTCGAATGATAAGTGAGGTTAGGGTAGTGTGTGGAAATATCTTTTAAGGTATTTTGAAATGATAAGTTTTGTTGAGACGAATTTATTTTTGGAAAATACAAAACCTCTTGAATGATATTTCCACTCAACAATAATTGCTACAAATCTTCATAAATGCAAATCCCTAATTTGCCTCTTAAAATTTCAAATTGACTAGCATCCAATACCTTAGTGAAGATGTCAGCTAGCTACTTCTCTGTAGCAACATGTTCTAAGGCAATGATCTTGTCTTCAACAAGCTCCCTTATAAAGTGATGGTGAATATCAATATGCTTGGTCCTACTGTGTTGAATAGGATTTTTGGAGATGTTTATATCACTTAAATTGTCACAATACAATGTCATGACATCTTGTGTGACATTATATTCAGCCAGCATTTGTTGCACCCACACCAGTTGAGAACAGCTACTTCCAGCTGCTATATATTCAGCTTCAGCAGTAGACAGAAAGACACAATTTTGCTTCTTGCTAAACCATGATATCAGATTGTTCCCAAAAAGAAGCAACCTCCTAATGTGCTTTTCCTATCATCAGCACTTCCAGCCTAATCAGCATAACAATACCCAAATAACACATAGCCAGATCCATGAGTGTATAACATTCCATACTCACTTGTTCCATTAACATGCTTCAGAATCCTCTTTACTTGATTGATATGACTCACTTTGGGTTCAGCTTGGTATCTAGCACACACACCTACAGCAAACGCAATGTCAGGCCTACTTGTTGTGAGATATAACAAGCTCCCTATCATACTCTTGTAGAGACATTGATCCACATTTACACCCTTTTCATCTTTAGACAACTTAAGATGAGTAGGAGCAGGTGTTCTTTTGTGACTGGCATTCTCCATCCCAAACTTAACTATATTCTTGGCATATTTACTCTGAGATAGGAATATAGAATCTTCCATCTGTTTAACTTGCAACCCAAGAAAATAGGTTAATTCACCAACAAGGCTCATTTCAAATTCTGACTGCATTTGCTGGACAAAATGTTGAACCATCTCATCAGACATCCCACTAAATACAATATCATCAACATAGATTTGAGCAATCATGAGCTTTCCTCCTTCTTCTTTGATAAACAAAGTCTTATCTATGCCACCTTTTCTGTATTCATTATCAACAAGAAATTTTGTTAGTCTCTCATACCAAGCTCTTGGAGCTTGCTTCAGTCCATACAGAGCTTTCTTCAACTTATAAACATGATTGGGAAAAGTTAGATCAATGAATCCCTTAGGTTGTTCCACATAGACCTCTTCATTTAGGTATCCATTTAAGAAGGCACTTTTAATATCCATCTGAAGCAACTTGAATTTCAGAATGCAAGAAACTCCCAAAAGTAATCTGATGGATTCAAGGCGAGCTACACGAGCAAAAATTTCATCAAAGTCAACCCCTTCAATCTGAGTGTATCCCTGAGCAACCAATCTAGCTTTATTTTTGGTGACCACCCCTTTTTCATCAAACTTGTTCTTATATACCCATTTTGTTCCAATTACATTTGTTCCTTCAGGCCTTGGAACAAGATCCCATACTTCATTTCACTTGAATTGCCCTAGCTCTTCTTGCATGGCATTGATCCAGAATTCATCAGTTAAGGCTTCCTTGACATTCTTTGGCTCAATTTTAGACACAAAACAAGAACTTGTTATGACTTCTCTGGATCTAGTAGTGACTCTCTTATTTAGATCACCTATGATAAGATCCACAAGATGGTCTTTCTGAATTGTGGTAGAGGGTCCCTTGTCTACTAGTTCAGGTTCAGGTTTTGTACTAGTAGGATTGGGATCAGTGTTTTTGTCTGCAGACTCTGCTGAGATATCAAGGAGTTCCAACATCTTTTATGACATCCACATCCTTATGCACATCACCAACAAAAACATTGATGTACTCCATCATAGCTTTAGTTCTTGAGTTGAATACTCTATAGGCTCTGCTGTTAGTAGAGTAGCCCAAAAATACTCCTTCATCACTTTTTGGATCAATCTTTCTTCTTTGGTCACGATCTGCCAATATGTAGCATTTGCTTCCAAACACATGGAAGTATTTGACAGTAGGCTTTCTTCCCTTCCATATCTCATACAAGGTAGTCTTGGTTCCTGTTCTTAAGGTCACTCTATTATGAACATAGCAAGCAGTGTTCATAGCTTCATCCTAGAAGTGGTAAGGCAGTTTCTTTGCATGGATCATAGCTCTAGCAGATTCCTGGATAGTTCTATTCTTTCGTTCCATAACTCCATTTTTCAACCCCTTTGATTTCACCCTTGGCTCTATCACCAAAATTCACATAGCTAGTAGAATGGGGTTTGATGTCTACTAAGATATTTTTAATTCCTATCATGTGTCAGGAGCACCCACTGTCAAAATACCAATCCTCTTTAGCTGAGACTCTGAGAGACATATGAGCTATCAAGCTGGTAGCAGAAACTCTAAGAACCCATTGCTTCCTATTAAAAGAAATGTTGTGATTGGGCCTAGGTTGAGGAACAGGCTTAGGATATCCATGTAGCTTGAAGCAGAAAGGCTTTATGTGACCAAAACATCCACAGTAATGGCATCTCCATCTTTGGAATCTTCCTCTTGGGTGGTTGGGTTGTCTTCTGCCATGAAGTTGAGACATCTGATGTGACATATTTTGCTTTGGCCCAGAAGGACTGAGGTGTGAAGAGGGACTCCAGTCTGAAGAGGGTTTCTTTTCTCCATCAAACCCTATCCCAGTCATGTCTCCTTCCCTTTTTCCAACCTGAAGGATTTCATCTAAAGTGTCAAATCCATTGTTCAGCATTCTTACAGACCTGAACATTTGATCAAGTTGAGAATTCAGCAATGAAACTTCATCATTCAACTCAGAGATGTTTTTAAGATGCTCTTCCTTTTCAGTCTTCAGTTTGATTATAAGTTTCTTCTACTTCTCTCCTTGATGACATACTTCTTCACTTCTGAGAGACAACTCTTTATAAGAAGCTGCAAGTTCTTCAAAGGTTAATTCATCATCACTAGAGTCTTCATCAGAGTCATATCTCCCAGTCAACGCAGTCACATGGTTAGCAGATTCTTCTTCAAGATCACTTCTAGAATCCTCATCAGTCCAAGATACAACTAGGCTCTTGTTTTGTTTCTTGAGGTAAGTAGGGCATTCAACTCTAATGTAACCAAATCCTTCACATCCATAGCACTGAATTCCTTTGCTTTGAATGGACTTTTCTTCAGACTTTGTTCTTCTACCAACATCATTAGACCTGCTGATGTCATATGAGTTGTTCTTGACATTTGGTCTTGACTTCATGTCGATTCTCTTCATTACCTTGTTAAAATATCTTCCAAGGAGCACTATAGCATTGGATAAGCTTTCATCAGTATCCAAATCACATTCATCCTCTCCATCTTCAGTATTGGATACAAAGGCTATGCTTTTTTTCTTATCAGATCTGTCACTTATCCCCACTTCAAAGGTTAAGAGATATCTAATAAGTTCATCCACCCTCATCTTGCTGATGTCTCGAGCTTCTTCTATGGCAGTTGCTTTCATATCAAATCTCTTGGGAAGAGACTTGAGAATCTTTCTTACAAGCTTTTCTTCTGACATCTTTTCACCTAGGGAACTTGAAGCATTGGATATTTCAAGGATATTCATATGAAAATCATGCATGCTTTCATCCTCTTTCATCCTTAAGTTTTAAAATTTGGTAGTTAGCAATTGAAGTCTTGACATCTTCACTTTAGAAGTACCTTCATGAGTAGTTTTGAGAATCTCCCAAGCATCTTTGGCAACTTCGCAATTGTTCACCAATCTGAATATGTTTCTATCAATTCCATCAAACAAGGCATTCAAGGCTTTAGAATTTCCAAGAGCCAATCCAGCCTTCTCCTTAGTCCATTCTTCCTCAGCCTTCAGGTCAGATGTAGCTTTTCCATCTTTCCTAACAATGATAGGATGTTCCCATCCGTTTATGACAGCTTTCCAAGCCTTAGTATCCAATGATTTCAAGAAGGCCACCATGCGAGGTTTCTAATAATCATAATTATTTCCATCCAGAACAGGTGGTCGGTTCACAAATCCTCCTTCTTTGTCCATAGTTCCAGAAAGTATCGTCCCTAGATCTCACCCAGAACCAGAGCAGGATGCCTGCTCTAATACCAATTGAAATTCAGGTATCAGATATGAGATGTCGAAGGAGATGTCAAGACACTAATATCTGAATAATTACCAATATATGAATAAGATAAAATGCAGTTAACAATTGTAAAGAGACACAAACAATTGTTAACCCAGTTCGGTGCAAACACACTTATGTCTAGGGGCTACCAAGCCAGGAAGGAAATCCACTAAACAAAATTAGTTTGAAGAATCTTAGCAAACTCTCTCTAGTTTACAATCTTCGCACCTAATTTCTATCTGCGTAACTTCTATCTAAGACACTCTCATATATGAGACACCTCTCACTCCCCCTCAATCACATGCAGTGATAAAAACAGAATATCAAAAAGTAAAAGACATGCTTCAAGGACAACACTTGATTTTGCTTAACAGCTTCAATCAAGAACAATGCACTCGTGCTTAAAACCTTAGAATGGACAAATTACAACTCAAAGAACTCAGTCCAATTCACACATCCAAGTGATGAATGAATGGCTCACAAATAACAAAGACACAAGAAGGTAAAAACCCTTATTCCTTAAGCAATGCACACTTTCAACCCTAGCTTGTCTGATCTTCAAATAGGATTGTGAAGTCTTTATATAGAAACACTTTGAACGGGCTTGGGAATTAGCAAAAACAAACTCTGATTTGATAAAATCAAATTAGATAATTCTTCAAATCTTTTCATAATTAAAGGCATAAGAATATAACCAAATCAGATTTGATCAAATCAAATCAAATCAAACTTCAAATCTCCTCAAGATTATCTGCATGAAATTAGTACAAAAGATTCCAAAATAACTCCATGAGTTATACAGCAGAAACTCTTTTGTTTAACGAAAATCTCCACCTTGATTGCACAACAATATCTCTTACTAAAGAAGCACACTAGGTTGCACAAAAACATAACAGACAAAACATAACATTCTATAAACATATGTCGGGACATCATACTTAACATTATGAATTAAACCCTGCAACAACAACAAAGAACCACCTGCAGAATGTAATGATCACATTTCAATACATCCTATAAGACATCTTGTGATAATACCAAGTTTTACCAAAATTGTTGCAAATCACAGAACTAACAATGGCAATTCCCTACATAGAGAAAGGCCAAGGAGATGATAACACATTTAGAAATGTTGGAGGTACATGCACTTTGTCGGCATAAATTTGACACTTATGGCATCTTCTGGCTTATTGGATACAGTCGGATTCCATGGTTAATCAGTATTGTCCAGGTCTCAAAATCTTCTTGGACATAGCATGACCGTTGGCATAAGTATCAAATGATCCTTCATGAATATCATGAGTATTGTCTGAGTCTTTTCTGTCAACACATCTAAGTAAAACCATGTCATGATTTATTTTATAAAGCACATCATTGCTATAAAAGAATTTGGATGCCAATCTCCTCAGAGTCTTTTTATCAAGAGTTGTAGCGTTAGCTGGATATTCCTGATTCTGTAGATAATTCCTGATATCATGGAACCATGGCCTTCCATCAGCTTCTTCTTATACCAATTGACCTTCCACATTGAGGCTAGCATAGCTAATGCATAAGCTATATGGTTTTCCAATCTTGTAACATGGCAAAAAGTGATATCATCGAAGTATTAGATTAACTCCACAATGTAAGCACAGTATTGTCGCAACTGCGAAAAACACCTGGCGGAAAACAAAAGAGTCGCCACCTTTCGTTATTTATCCCAAAGAGAGGGAAAGGAAACGATCGGAAAAACCTGACGAAAAAGGAAAAGACGAGGTCATCGCAACCAAGTCCTGGATTCGGGAGTCGGTTACGCAAGGGGAAGGTATTAGCACCCCTCACGTCCGTCGTACTCGACGGGATCCACACTTGTTGTCTATCTAAGGGTGTGTTTAAACTATCTACGCTAAAGGCTTGCGGGACAAAAAGAAAAGAAAAGAGAGACTCGGCAGAGCATCATCACTCTGTGCCTACGTATTCCCTCGCGCAATGGGAAAGTCAGAGTCAACGTAGTTCGGCTAACTACGGGAGAGGGGAGAAGGTTGCTCGCCAAGACATCGCGTCTTGTGCCTACGTACTTTCATCTGGTATGAAAGATCAGAGCAAACATAGTTCGGGCTAACACGACCACAGGTTGGTTAAGTGTTTTAATTGAGTAGAGTTAAACATCCGTTCCAGCAGTTAGGGACTAAGCCTGTTTGCAGTAGAACTGAAGCTTAACAATACTCTTTTCTGAAAAAAAGTTTCCGATTAATCTCGAAGGAAAAAAGGTTTAAATTTTGTTTTGTGTTTTTTAGTGAAGTGAATTAATTCGGTTTGTGATTCACGTTGCACTAAAGACTATGACATGGAGGCGAATGCGTCGTATATCACCCCCAAACGGGACATATACTAAACACTCTAGATAAGTGAGAGGAGACCCCTCACTCATCATTCCCCATGTAGCTTAAGGCTCATAGTGTGCAATGTTTATCACCTTTATTAGATGAGTTAGCATGATTTTGAGATGAGAAGAGAGACGCACGAAAGGTCTAAGGAAAACTCGGCCCTAACGTTGTCATGCAAAGTACACCTAAGGTTCGGATGAAAAGGGGAAACATCTACCCTAATGTTAGCATACTTGGATTGAGCACCTAATGTCTCTCCTACTCCCATCCTAAACGGAGGGACTATGAATCCTATGGGGATCATGGCAACAAAGAACAAGAAGAACAAAGGAAGGATCAATCATAAGTAGAAAGATGCAAACATGAAAATGCACATTTAGAACGGTGGGAGGGAGGAAAAATGTGTGGGGCAGCAGCCGCCACAAGCGCGTCTCGACCTCAACAGCGATGCAAGAATGATGCAAACATGTGGAGAAAAACAAGAGATGAAAGAAAATGAACATGCAAACAAATGATCAATTCGAACCACATACTCGAGCATGCAAACAATTGAAAAATGATCATACATATCAACAAAATCATGATTAATCAACCATAAACAGTGACAAATATTCAAAACAATTCAATCCTAATGCATCACACTGATCTATGATGATTCGAATCGAACCAGTATGCGAACATGCAAGCAAAACAGCAAATATGGCATTCTGGCATAGTGTTAATTGGTTAACCCCTGGGGTTAATCGGTTAACACCTTAAAAAGTTTGAAAAAACTGAAGTTTTGAACAGGTTAATCGGTTAACCATATGCGTTAACCGATTAACACTGTTAACGTTTGAAAAAATTTGAAAATTTGAATTGGTTAACTGGTTAACCGTATAGGTTAACCGATTAACACTGCACCAGAAGCTAAAAACAACAGCAGAAAATCACTTCCAGCACAGAAACAGCTTATCCAAGGTTCCAATAGATCAACTTATCAATTAAGCATGAAATCAACCACAGAAAACAGAGATCCAACATCATGGATACACAACTACACAGCCATATCACAAATCGAACGGATCGAAATCAACAAAATTTAATCGAATATGAAGATTAACATGATAAGCTAAAAAATTAAATTGGATCAAGAATTCCAACCTTCGAAGCGGAGATTTGCTTCGGTAAATGTTGATCAACTAAATTTGAGCAGATCAAATGCTATAAATCCGGAAAACTTCAAGATCTACGATAATTGTTGTTGTATGAATGAAGATCTACCAAATTTGAGTCAAAAAGCTTCAAATAATCACTTCTAGATCCACCTCCAGATTCAGATCCAAGGTTGTACGAAAATTGAAGATGAAAATTGATCCAATGATGATGGTAAATGGAAGTTTATGCTCAAGAATCCATTGATTCCAATGAAGAATCAAGAATTCCAATGAAAAATAGCATTGAGTGAGTTTTGGAAATGGAGAAGTTGAGAGTATTTGAGAGAGAATTCTGATCAATTCTGATAAATGAATGTGAGAAATGAAAATTGGATGGTTTGGTATGGAGTGGATCACTTAAATATGACTTAGGTTTGGGATCCAAAGCAAGGATTGGAATTTGGATTGGAAATCAAGGCTTGGAATGTGGAATGGAATTTTGGAGCAAAATCTGAAATTTAAAGGTGTTCTAGATCCTTCCCAAGTGAAAATTTGAATTCCAAGGTGATCAAAATTGGACCCCACGTGCAATTGGCTTGCACAATCACGTACAGGGAAAAATCTGCTATGGTTAACCGATTAACCATATGCGTTAATCGGTTAACACTGTTAAAACTTCCAATCTGGGCCAATTTTCCTTTGGTTAATTGATTAACCATATAGGTTAACTGATTAACACCTTCCAATTTTGAATTCTGGCGCCTTTTGGAGGGAAATCTGTCCATTTGCCCTGTTTCAACTATTTGGAGCTCTGTTTAGCTGCTGAACCTCCTTTTTGACCATTATTACTGTGAAAACGCTTGTTATGAGCCTGAGTGCTAATCCTGATCTGAAATTAACCTGCAAAATAAAATCGGTCGCCTGACCTCTGGGCAAAATAAATGCCCGAGCCTCTGATGCTCGTTGTTTGCTGTTCAGTTTTTTGCTCCAAAATGAACCTGAGTCATAGGAACACCTTGATCCTATGCCTCGAGAACGAATGCTATGCGATGCAAAAATGCAAAATGCAAAGAAACAAAAGCCAGTTACGGTTAAAACGAAAGGCAAATTTTGGGGTGCTACAGCTGCCACTGTTCAAACAACTTGGACCCGAAGGGAGGAAAAGCATCCACTTTCAAACATTCAAGGTACAAGGTGATTGAATATAAAAGAACCCGGAAATTTGCACCCCGCGGGAACGCAAAACAGTGACTACCGACCAAGAGTCAGAAAACGACGCGCTGGGGATAACAATCCAACAATCTGAAATTCATCCAAAAGATACCAACCAAAAGTCGGGAAAATGCCTGGAGGATACTAACCAAGAGTTGGAACAAATACCAACGGATACCAAACAATAGTTGGGAAACAAGCAAAGATACCAACCAAGAGTTGGGACAAAACCATCAATAAATACCAACCAATAGTCGGGATAGTGAACTCAGAATACCAACCAAGAGTTGGAACAAACCCTGCTGGGGAATAAAAGAGTAGCCAAACAACTTTGTGGTGACTTCACCAGGGAAAGTGTAGACTAATCAGACGATTTTGTGGCGAACAAACTAGCAGCATTATCCAAAAGATGGGATGAGGTGTGACTCTCTGGGGACAAAACCATCCATACCAACTAAGAGTCGGAATCCATACTAACCGTAATTTACATGGAGAGACGACTTCGCTGAGAAGGCATACTGGCCAAAAGTCAGAATCAACAACCAGAGAACCAAGGTTACCAACCAACAGTTGGAAAAACGTCAACACGTCGACCACCCTGGATATGGTGACCTCACTGGGGAATCAAAGACTACCAACCAAGAGTTGGAAGAACGAACCGACGTCCACGACTGAACCTACCGGAGAAACCATAACCACCAACCAAAAGTTGGAAAGCACCAAATCTTCTTATCAACCAAAAGTTGAGATAAGGACTCTTCGGAGGAATAAGGGAAGACTACCAACCAAAAGTTGGAACAACAATAGACATTCCAGACCGACCCTACTGGGGAAATAGGGGAATACCAACCAAAAGTTAGGACAACCGCAGGGGAAAACATCCAACCAAAAGTCGGAAAACAAAGGTACTGACCAATAGTTAGAATCACCATGAAACACCATTGATGAAAGGTCGGAACACAAGCTGCTAACCAAGAGTTAGGATTGTTGGGGAAAGATCCTCATCGATCACAAATCGGAACCAAAAGCTACTAACCAAGAGTTAGGATAGCTGGGGGACGCTACACGAAGCTGACTCCACCACAGAAGACTGCCAACCAAAAGTTGGGATGATCATCCCAAATTACCAACCAAGAGTTGAAATAAAAGGCCACTAACCAAGAGTTAGAACAACGGCTACTAACCAAGAGTTAGAACAACAAAGATTGCCACCCAATAGTTGGAAGAGAAACTCCGCTCGGGGAAACCAAAGATTACCAACCAACAGTTGGGATCACCTTCTAGGCCAACCAAAAGTAGGAACACCAAATACGATCATCTGAATTACGCTGGAGGGTACCGACCAAAAGTTGGAATCCTCGACTCTGCTGAGAGAAATAAAGAATAACCACCCCAAAAATCCATCCTGAAGCGGAAAACACGAAAACCCCTTGATTCAAACAATCTCTGCTGAAAAGAATATCCGGTCCCACAACACCGAACCTGGCTCATGCTTCAAATGCTTATGTTTGAAAATGGCGTAATTCTCCATACGAAATGGAAATGCTATGCATTTAGGAGGATGCTAATGCAAAAATACAAATGCAAAAGAACCAACCTAGCAAAATAAATGCTAGGGCGAAAAGACCCAGACTCCGCCGGGGAGAGATAACAACCCATGTCGGGAAGAGAAATCCACACCGCTGGGGATCAAATCTTATGGGGACTTGAATAGCTTGGCTGGAACACAAACAATTCTATGCTTAAATCAAACCTCTTCTGCTGAGGAAACCGTCTCTGCGGGGGAACAACAATCGACCACCAAAGATTAACTTTATCCTGCTCAAGAACCCAACCCTGAATGGCATTTCCAAAGAACTCCAACCTGCTCGGGGAGAAAATCCACTCTGCTTGGGATTACACCAAATATCAACCTGTCCTACCGAGGAATATCAGATACTCCTACTCTACGGGGAACTTGAACCTACTGGGGAAAATCCCGCACTCCTGTTCCACCACTTACTTTGTCGAGGGAACCAGCACTGCACTCTGCTGGAGACACTCATGAATACCGACTCCATGGGGAAAGGGCGTCACCGATGTTGCCTTCGCTGGAGAAGAAAACTGGTTTACAAACCACCCTGCCGCTGAGGGAAACACTTCTATCTTGCTCTGCTGAGAACAAACTCCACCCTGTCGGGGACTCACTTTCTCGTGAAGACAAAGCTTTGCTCTACTGGAGATATAATATTTCAAACTTGATAATCGAACTCTGCCAGGGGAGGACACAACTCTGCCGGAGAGAAAATGACCACTTCACTGGGGAAGCGAAATCTCTGCTATGGGAAGCATAACTATTCGTTGCTCATGCCTGACTGCATTTACCTGTGGGGACAAGTCCATTCTTCCGGAAGTGTCACACTTAATCCACTGAGGATACTCGGCCGACAACAACTGCTACTTGTTGCGACTTGAACTGTTGAGGATAAGGGATCTCACTCAGCTGTGATACCATTTTGACATGCAATAAAGAAAAACACCAGAAATGTTCTATATGTGAAATGGTTACCTCGGTTACCATCCATGATACTTGCCGATCAAGCAAAGTCAGCACTTTCATTGTACAACCTTCTTGCTTTCACCTGCAATGTTTACCAAAATAACGGACATTTCGCAAACAAAACAGTAAAATGGACAAGAAAAAGAAAGCTATTTGACTGAAGTGAATACTTTATTGATGAAAGGCCTGTAAATAGGCAAATTACAACTCAGATGCAATTCCTGAAAAGAGGTAATTTCTCAAAACAAGAAAACAAATACAATAGAAATGTCGGCAGTGTGGAAACAAACAACCACCATGTGTCGATTCGGCTATGACCTGTATGTCTTCGATGTTCCCCATGTTTCGTCTTCTGACAAGACTGACTGGACTGATTCCTTTCCTTTGGGATAATGTTGCGGTGAGAATCGTGATACCAAGCTATTGAATTAACTTGAATCTTAATACTTAAATTCACAACCAAACTTTAATTTATCCAAAGGAAAGGTCTAAAGAAAGAAAAACCCTTTTCGTGATGTAACAACAACGCTAAGAGATTCGGGGATCGGGGGTTGGTTATGCATAGGGTAGGTATTTCACATCCTAAACATCTGTAGTACTCTACAGGAACCTTTTGTTTATTTGCATGCTAAGAGTGCTAAATATTTGCTATGGATTAGGATTGGGTAAAATGTGTAGGGTGATAGGTAAAGACCTAAGGGTTATTTCTAAGTTTGCTTGCAAAGACATCGCGTCCTCTGCCTACGTATCCTAACTAGGATAGAATCAGAGCAATCGTAGTTCACCTCACTAGGGTTGAAGAACACTTGATTATGATCAAGGTTCAAAGGGGAACAAACATAACAGTGCTTGTATAGAGTTTAACAAAACTCTCTAGATCTATGTTGTAACACTCAAGAGGGGAGTAAGTAATCATTATTATGATTCTTACGTAGAGTTAACCAAACTCTACCTATCTCTATGTTGTAAGACCAATTGGTTCTATCCAGACCGAAAGGTGGAAGAAGGGGAAAGGTTGCTCGTCAAGATATCGCATCTTGTGCCTACGTATTCTCATTATCCAATGAGAAATCAGAGCGGTCGTAGTTCAGGCTCGAACTATAGAATAAGGATCTATTGGTTCTTTCCAGACCAAAAAGAGGGAGAAGGCTCTATCCAGGCCTAATGAGTTAAATCCCATTGGTTCTATCCAGACCAAAAGGGGGAGAAGGTTCTATCTAGACCTATGAGGTTAAATCCTATTGGTTCTATCCAGACCAAAAGGGGGGGAAGGTTTTATCCAGACCTATGAGTTTATATGAGCTATCTATGACCCAAGGGTCAATAGAGAGACTTTTCCTTTGGAAGGAGAGAGGGGGAAATCTTGGATGAGAACTAAAGAGTTCCATCACTTGGGGAAAGGATAATTAACAAAGTACTAAACATTTAAGCATAATGAATACCAGGAATATGGTTACAACCAAGCAAGCATATCACAATGAGCAAGGATTACATTGATACAAATGGTTACAACCAAGAAATACATATCTTCACAAAGACAAAGGTAACAACCCAAGGGATACATATTAACAAATATGGAAACAACAATCATGCAAATAAGTCACAACTTAAGATAAGCATGCTATAAGTTCAAATGTAACAACATTAGGCATTGATGACAATCAAATACAAACAAGAATGTCACAATAGTTCAAGCACAAAGTTTAGGAAGAAAATGTATAAGTTCATGGTAACAACCAAAAGAATACAAAGTCTTAACATGTTAGAAAACACAAGGGAATAAATCACAATCAAATCTTACAAGATAAGTCAAGCATGGTTTAAGAGGAAATTCAACAAGATGCAAGGTAACGACCCTAACAAGGAACCAACTTTTAAGTAGGAAAAAGGCATTATAAACATGAACAACTTGAAATATTTTCTCTCAATATGAAACTAGACAACATTATGAGTATTTTGCAAAAAAAAATGGATTAAAAATAATGAGGCATGCAAAAGTTATGAATTTTTGAGTTTTGGTGAAGATAAAGAAATAACAAGTGATTAAAAAAAAGGAAATGGCCATGACAAGAGTTGAGCTTAGGGCCTCATGCTCACAAACACAAGGCCTAACCACTTGGTCACTAGGCGCGCGCGCTGAAAGGGTGTAAAAGAAGAAGAAAACAATACAAACAAGGAAATTAAAATAAAAATAGCAAAATGGGTCATCACTGAGGATCGAACCCAGGCATGTGGCATGAATGGTGACTTAAGGCGCATGTTGTAACCACTGGGGTGGCGATACATCCAAGTATTTAGCCATCCCTAAAAATACATAAGGGTTCCTTGACCAAGAAAATCTGGGCCAGGCTTCAAGCAATCAAAGATGTGATGCAGATTGGATAAAAACTCCATCAAATCAAAACCAAAATCAACAAAATTAAAACCTAACTTGATTATTTTTTCACAAGGATGATGATGGGTCCATCCATTTTTTGAAATGATGTACACACAAAGGGATTCGAATCAAAATTCAAAAAGAAGCTTGAAATGTAATTGAAGATCCATGCCCAAAACTGATAAGAATAGGTTATGTTTCAATCATACACAGGTCTTAAATGTGCAACTCATGATTGTGTTTAATGAGATGACCTCAAATTCTTATTGAACCATGGAGTGACTACCAAGTTTCAACTTGGTGTAAGGGTCTTCAAGATAGACTTGGCAATGCTAAAACAAGTGTCTTAAAGACAAAGCAATGTTCATCAGTTCAAAATGCCACTGATCTGTGAACTCCTCATAAATTACAATGAATAAAAACTTGATGACATTAGTAAACTCAAAGCAGAAGGCTGACAGGATCAAGAACCAAATGCCTCACATGGTCACAACACACCAATCAAAATTAAACTGACCTAAGCAGCAATAAAACACACCAAAATGTAACAAACCAAACTTGCCAAATGGACTAAGGCTAACAAACCAACAGCTGATCCTATCAGGCTCTTGACACAAATGTGGATCCTAGCATGATAATTCCTATATCAATCATCAATCCAAATCATTCTCAAATGCATGTTTACAAACATTGTGACAGTAGGAAAATTTGAAACATAAACACCACCTTCTTGGCATAACTAAATCTGTCAATCTAAAAAGCAGCCCTTATGCAAAAATCCTAATGACAGCTACATCTGTAACAATTTGATTACCACCTCTTCTTAGATGAAAATCCAGGCCAAACCTATCCTCCAAAAGAGAAAATAAAGATTGGAAAATGATAGGCATGAGTTGACCAACTCAACCTTCAAGAACAGTCCCAGGACCATATAGCCACAACTTAAACATTTGCCAAAGCAAAAAAGAACTGAATCATGAATTCACGAATTCACCACTTTAACAAGGAAACTAGACTTAAATGGCCTTACAAAAACTATCCAACATGGATTAAACCTGGTGTATATAAGGTCCACCAAACTCATGATAATGAGGGTTGGTTATTACAATACCAAATTGTCAAGTGTTAAATAAATAGGAATTTCAAGATAGCTACCAGTTTGTTAAAATAAACCCCAGCCAGTAATGAACAAACAGACTTGCTTCACCAAAGCAAGTTCCTGATAGGTTTGGCAAATCTTAAAAAAAAACAGTGATCACACACCTACAACATGCCAAACATAACAATGCCTATCCTAAACAGCTTCCAAAACAGTTATGGACACACTTACCAGTGGTATCTCAAATCCAAACTAAACAAACTTAGAGCTTACAGTCTACTGTCAAAGTTAAAAGACACCTTCCTAAAACTATATAAAAACCACATCAAGGTGGAGCACCTCACCCCCAAGAGTTCACAAACTCTAGACATTCCAACATGAATTTGAACAGCTCACAAATTGGCAACACCCCTCAAAACTATGGGAAATAAAATGACATTCTAGGCTATCACAGGTACAACCAAAGACAATAGTCCTTAACAACTCAAAATGGATTTCAATCAGCAGTCATAACTACCACAACTTGGTAACAACTTTTCTTAGATGAAAATTCAAGCAAAAACAAAAAAACTTCTAAAATAGAAGAAATGATCAAACATTAGGAGTCAGCAACTTTAATATGAAATGACAAGTCCAACTTCGCACAAATCCCAAGAGTAGCTTAAAATAAAGGACTTTAAATGACAGTCCCAAGGCAGACCCTTATGACAATCCCAATGCACACCACACAAACTCAAACAGATCCAAATAAGAGCAAGTTAAGGCCCACAAATGACAAACATAACAATGTTAAAATTAATCCACCAAACTTAAGTCTTGACAGTTTTTAAATGGTTTGGTGATCCTTTTGACATGACAATGCATAGGCTTCTCAACATAACCAATAATACATGATGTTTCATATGTGAGAGAAAAGCAAGGGTTAGAAGTCACATACCTCTTGTAGACTTCCAAAAGCAAGCTGGCAGCAAAAACAAGATGTTCCTCCCCTCTTTTGAGCAACCTTGTGAAGTTTCTTCTTCTTGAAGTAACTTGTGTTTTTCAAGGACAGTTTGAGCAAATGGACTTCCAGCTGGTATTTGTGATTATGGGTAGCTTTAATATCATGAACATGACGTGCTGGGGGTGTTAAAGTGGTGGGAATGGCTCTAGGTAGTGATTTGGCTCTCAAAATGCCTAAAAGTCAAAATATGGAGGTATGAAGGTTGGCTTTTAGATTGATGAATTTTTTGAGGAAAGTAATGATGAGAACAGTTTCAGATGGCCATTTTAAGGGTGTGTATGTGGTCTTTGAAGTGTTTTGGTGTTTGGGACAAGAAATGGCATAAAAAGTGCAAAATGGTGGATTTTGGTGAATTTCTTCACTTACAAATAAAGAAGGAAGGAAGAGAGCTGTGAGTTTTCTGGTATTCTTGGTAGCTCTGGTGTGGTGTACAACATAGACAAGGCCTTTGTTTATAGGGAGAGTGAGGGTGAGGGCAGACTTGGTGATTTGGCCTTTGGAGGGAAACTTGGAGATAATCTTCCACAAAATCTTGATGTATCTTCATCCATCATGCTCTTGGCTCAATGCAAGCAAGAACTCAAGTGGAATGAGGTGTGTGAGGTGACTGAACAGGGAATAGAGGGAAGATTTCACAGCTGCTACAGTTTGGAGCCATAAAGTTTCTCTTTCTTCACTTGGATTTCTTTGAATATTATATTGCAACTTGCTCCTTCTTTCAATTTCTGTCATTTCTCCTGCATTTTCACTCATCTAACCCTTTAATTATCAGAATGAAGCATGATCCAATGGCTGAGGGTGGTCCAAGTTGTTGAAAATTGAATTTGAGAAAAATTTGGAATGGTGACTTCAAGTGTGGTAACCCCAACTTCTATGATCCATAACTCTCAGCTCACAAATGCTATTGAAGAGTTCTAGTACCTTTTCGAAAGCCCTCATATAGCTCTACATATTTTATGTTTTTGAGATTTTCAAATTCCCACTGCAACTAGGTCAAAATACCTCTCAAAGTTGCTGAAAAAAACATGCCTAAAAGGCCAAATAACTTAGAATTTTTCGAAGTTATTTCCCTTCTTGAAATGAATTTGGTCATAACTCCAAATCTATGAGTTTTATGATCATGGAACACTTTGGGACTTTTGTAGTACTTGTCAAGAGCTTTCCAATGAGATTTGAACCAACTTAATTGGATGTGTGGTTGAGGAGTTATGGTCTTGCCCCTTTCAAAACCCTAATTCCCGACTTTTGCGATTGCTCCTCAATCCTTGATCCAATGGTCATGAAATTTTATGGGCGATGTGTAATATGACATAAGAAACATTTTTGATTCATATCTTGAGGTCATATTCCTTATGGGTGAAGAGTTGACTTTTCGGTCAACCGTACGATCAATCGGTGACTACCGAGTCGACTGTTGATGTTCCGGGTATTTTGAGGCCTTGAAACTTCTTGAGTAGACTTTACTAAGCCATATGAACTTCATGGACCATGATCCCACCATTGGAACACCTTCTAAATCAAAAGTCAAACTACAACTGACTTTTCCTAATCGAAAACCCTAATCGGGTATCCTGAACTGCACTGTTCTTAATTCTTAGGGGACAACCTCAAATTGGATTCATACTTGATCCAATGGAATACATTTGATGATGTGGAGACTCAAGTCAAGGAGAACCAATCCAAAACGTTGACTGATTAACCCTCGAAACCTCGATTTCGGTCGTACAAAACCCTGATTCCTGTATCTTGACAAAGACAAACTTGAAATAGGTTATGGTTAGATAATCAAATGAATATGATCCTAAAATGATGATGAGAATCTAAGGGGTCAAATTTTGGGGTGCAACAGTTGCCCCTATTTAAATATCTTCACTAGATGGCGATGAGAGATGACAATCCTCATTGAATCATAGTGAGAGGTATTTAAATATAGCAAACCAGAAATTTTGTCCCTTAGATCCGATGGTGTGAAAAAGGACCAATGCGGATATGCCATGAATCTAGATGGTGTTTTATGATTCTTGAATGCAAGACAGATGCAGACACATGAGCAAATATAAAAGAAAACAGCAATACAACGAGTAACTACTCACAGGGGACCCGACACACCTGGGGAAACCTCAATGGGGAAGAAGTCCACTGAGGAAAACTTCGCTGGGGAACAAATCCACTAGGGAAGCAAATCTTCATCGGGGAAAAGACGGAACGAAGACACGAACCTCACTGGGGATAACCAGATGAGAAATTTCCTATAACGAAGAGTTCAAACGGGATCTTCAGGAAAAGGTTAGAAACAAGACTGGACGCGCCGGGGAAGCTAGTATCCACTAGTTTTCCGAGACTCGACTGGGGAAAGAAAAAGCTTCAAAGGGATACTGGTGACAACCAAAACAACAAACGGCTTTTTTTCAAGGTGCTAGTTACCACTAGACTTCCTGGGGATGATGGTGACGACCAAACCAAAGTTCCAATTACAAATGGGAATTCCAAACAATATTGATAAAACACAGGACTTCGGCTGGGGGAATTGGTAACAACCGACTAATAACGATTAATTTTCAAGCAATGCTAGTAACCACTGGATTTAGAAAGAACTGGATTTTCAAAGAGTTTGGTGACGACCAGGTCTGCAAACAGGAAGCATAAATATATCCCTCAATACTTTAGGAACAAAAGCTAATATCCTCAAAGCGTTAGGATACAGCAGAGACACAACCCTCAACACGTTAGGATTGTACCCAGGCTCTCAAAACATTAGGAACGAAAGCTGAAAATCCTCAATACATTAGGATATAAAAGAGACACCACCCTCAACACATTTGGATTGGACGAAGACCCTCAAAACCTTAGGATCAAAAACTAATACCCTTAAAACATTAGGATATAGAACACTTCATGCAAATGCAACCACTTTAGTCTCTGGGAATTTCTGAACTCGGGATTCAAAGTATACATCTCCAAAGATACACAACCTGTGCCCGGGATGGCAACAAACATCTTCCAAAGGTACAAAACATGTGCTTGGAATCAAATAATACATCTCCAAAGGTACGAAACCTAAGCTTGGGATGGCAACAAACCAGTATTTATCTCCAAAGGTACGAAACCTGAGCTTAGGATAGAAACACACTTCTTCCAAAGGTACGAAACCTGTGCTTCATATCAAACAATACATCTCCAAAGGTACGAAACCTGAGCTTGGGATGGAAACCAATATCTATCTCCAAAGGTACGAAACCTGAGCTTAAGATAGAAACAAACTTCTTCCAAAGGTACGAAACCTGTGCTTGGAATCAAACAATACATCTCCAAAGGTACGAAACCTGTGCTTGGAATCAAACAATACATCTCCAAAGGTACGAAACCTGTTCTTAGAGTGGAAACCTTTGTGACTTATTTTGGAATGATACACAACCAAATGGTTAGTATTTGTCGCCCATGGATTTTCATTATGCCAGTTACCAACGGGCCTTACTTGAAATATGACTGGTCACCACCAAATTACTTATACCAGTATCCACTGGATTTTTAAACAATGTTGGTTACAACCGTGCATCAACGTCTTTAAGATAAACTTCTCAAATGGGACCTCCATTTATCGTTGAAGAATGATAAGCTTCTCTGAAGAGACCGCCACTTATCTAGGGATACAGATAAACTGAATAAACTTCTCTACAGAGACTGCCACTTATCTGGAGACGAATAAGCTTCTCTACAGAGACTGCCACTTATTTGTTGAAGATGAGTAAGCTTCTCTACAGAGACTGCCACTTATTGTTGAAGACGAATAAGCTCCTCTACAGAGACTGTCACTTATTTGTTGAAGACGAATAAGCTTCTCTACAGAGACTGTCACTTATTTGTTGAAGACGAATAAGCTTCTCTACAGAGACTGCCACTTATTGTTGAAGACGAATAAGCTTCTCTACAGAGACTGCCACTTATTGTTGAAGACGAATAAGCTTCTCTACAGAGACTGCCACTTATCTGCATCGCAATGTAAAATGTTCTTCTTGATAGATAGTGCAAAATAAATGCACGTCCAGGTAGGTTCGGCAATCGACAGGGACCAAAGTTCAATCTGGAATAGAACTAGAAAGAAACTGTCAAATAAAACTTCAACTATTGTGGAATGAACTCGAATGGGGACTCATCTTATCCAATCATGAAAAAGATAACTGAAGCAACCATCATCCACGAGGATTAAACTCTGTGGGGAATTGAGAAAGGATAAACATTTTATGCTTAAGGGCTGACAACTCTATTAGAGAGAGACAACACCCCCAATCACTTAGTGAAAAACACCAAAGTGAAACAGGAACAGGTAATAACCAGAGATAGCAAAAACGCATAGATGTTATGCATATGCTTTATGCTGACAAAACAGACAAAACAAAACAGAAGATGAAATAAACATCTTGACACGGAGACCCAACAAACTTCACCAAAATTGGAAATCAAAAGGGGATGATTATGCAGAACCACAGTTCCACTTTCAAGGTTACCACCTTCTTTGGGAGATAGTAATCTTCTTAGGCCAAAACGTTATGACTTCACTTGGATTGCTGTCATGAGTTTGAATTCTTTGTTGACGAAAAATTACATCGAGAGATTCCCAGATCAACTGAAGTAACAACTTAACTGGAGAGCTTGGAAAAAGGTACCATGAGAACAAAACATTTACGCCCCATGATGGTAATAATCCTTTTCATGTGAGCAACGACTCTTGCGACGAATAGTCTTCAACTCTTTCTGCCCTAGATTACATGGTCAGTGGGGAGAACCCATCAAGAGAATTTCATAAAAGAATCAGCATAAAGATGCTTCAATGTCTTCAAAATCTTATAGGGAGAGATTTACAAATCTCGACGTGATTGCCCCAGTTTAACGATATTTGTACAACAAAGTCTTCAGACTGTGGAAGTAACGACTGGGGAACAAACTTGCCCCTGCTAGCTGGTAACTGCAAAATATTTACCCCAGACTAAACTGTTCACTGAAAGCTTCATCTGATCTTGACCTGGTCGGCTCTGATTAGCTGAATGTTATGACAAATGATTAACAAATCCTTCAAATTGGTTGCCCCATGCTGAGCTCCCTTTATCAAGTCAAATTCCCTAGCTGACAGCGTTTGTTGGGATTCCTTTGACATTAGATCCTCTTGCACGCAATGTTATTTATCAAAAATTGGAAATTTTTTAATGTAAAATTCATGCAATCCTTTGAAAACATTTTGATGAAACACACACGGCGGAGTGATCAAGTGATCCAATCATTTTACCAATGATGGATAAAGTGATGAACACACATAATTAACAAAGATCATTAGGAGTCAGGTTATCCAACCTTACTGTAATATGATTTCAAAACAACCTTACCTCAATTAGGTCTTTTAAGGGTTGTAACGTGGTCTGGTTCACGGTTCATGAAACAAAGGATAAAGACTCAAAGTTATTTGTCCCACCCACTCTCCATGATGAACTCCAATCCTACGCTCAGTTAACTCAAACTACACATTCAGGTTCTTACAGACTTAAGAATTGAACTGATGATAGTTGGTGATGGCTTACAAACTTAGGGTAGTCACGACTCCCTTACAGTATTTGATAGCTTTTTGCTATTTGAGGATTTTTTAAGGATGATAACTCTTACATAATTCCTCTCTTTTGTTTATCCCTGACTTTTGTCTGAACTTCTTTGTTCGAATATACAGTCAATGGGATGCCCCATTTTTGACTAAGTCTCCTTCATAGGTTTTGACTTAGCGGGCTTTTTTTCTTTTTTCACTTTTCCTTTTTTTTTTGAGAAAGGAGGTGACCACCTAGTTTAATGGCTACAGCGAACCATCATCGTCTTTTGAACTTCGACATTTGCTTGTTGTGTACGAAGAAAAACCTGAGTGCACCATCTTTATATGAAAAATGCCTTGTATGCACATATCTTTAAGTTAACTGAGAACTACCAGCCCCAGGTTTGAAATTTTAGGTTTCTGTTTTTTTGAAGAAAGAAAACTCCTACTTCTAGGCTCGATTGGGTTAACGAGGGATTATCTTCCTTATTTCTCCAGTGTTTAGGGATTGAAACAATTCCTTACGTCATCGGCAAAGTTAAATTGAAAGCATATCAACAGCAGTTATGGATATATTTTTCATCATCCTCCCCAATCTTTGCTTTAAACAACAGTTTAGTAAAGAACAAATTTTTTTGCATTTTTCGTCATCTCATAACAATGAAAGGAAAGAGAAAGAGTGAAACGAATGGACTTAATCAAAAGATGCACAAACATTTCATTAATATTGCTAATTCAAAATGAACAACAGCTTACAAGCAATTCAAATGCAAAGAAAACACAACAAAATGCTGAAACAGTCTACAGCTGTCAGTCTTAGGGAATTAAAATTGACAAAACAAATTTCAAATTTTAGGCCCATGTGGGGAAAAACCTTCAACCACCACTTGCTCCTTGTGATATAGAATTATGAGGGGTCTCACGGGTCCTTTGCCTTTGGATTTAGGAATCGTAGCACTGTCATTTGATTTATCCTCCTGAGGTTTCAGCAACTCTTACAGTCTCAGTTTAAAACCTTCGCACTCTAAAACTAGGTGCCCTGTTGTCCTAGTATGATATCCACATTCTACTTCTCGGTGTTCTTCCTCGAGGATCAAGTGTTTGTTAATGATTAGCTCTTGTACAAGATAACCCAATGCTATACATGCATCTAAGTTGTGTCCTTCAGCTCCTTTGTGAAATTCACAGTTCAGGTTCGCATTATACCATGGTCTTGGCACAGGATTGGATAATCATGGAGTCACTAGTGAGTTCTGAATCAGTAGCGGGTAAAGTTTGCTTAACGGTACTGGAGTTGGTCTACCGCAAGTCTTATTTTTCCTGACATGATTTTTCTTGTTCAATCTCCGGCTTTGAGAACCTTGAGGAGGAACAAACACCGACTGGTGAGAGACTTCAGTTGAACGCCCTAGTGCCCCAATATGATAGTCCCATTTAGCGTTGGTACCACAGTTCAGAGGGTGAGGAGGAATTACTGGTTTCAGCTCCTTTGGTATTATCAATTTGCCTTGGATCAAGTCTGGCAATATCTGATCGTATGACATTGGAAACAAACTCTCTGGTTTCCTTGGTCTTTGTTGGGAGTGCTGACGCGATTGACGGTTATCTGGTGGTTGATACCGTGAATGTCCTTGAGTTAGAGGAATCATCAGAGATAATGCATCCCTAGTTTCTCTGGACGTCACATGGTCAAGGTGACCTTCCTTTTTCATCATGTTCTGCAATGTCTCTAGAACCCAATTCATCTGACATTTGAGAATTCTGATGTCCTCTTTCAGCATAGGCTTTCAAAAGACCCTCCATTGTTGCCATTTTTCTCGGACATATGCTAAGTATCCCCTCTCTATCTCTCTGTTGTCAACGGAATACAGAATGAATCAGAAGACCAATGCAACGAAGTATGATATGCAAAATGCTGATGCAAGTGGAAAAAACGCAACTGGTTTTACAAAACTCAGAAGTTTGATTAGGTTAAAACCCAATTTCATCAAATGTTGGAAAAGTTACAACTTTTTAAAAATACCAGAGATCGACTGAGTTTTACAAAACTAGTTGCGACATGATATGCTCGTGGTGATATGATGAGATGATGCATACACCATACAAAGGTAAGTATTCACAAATACGATGCACATGCACACACAAGGACCCCCTAGGCTTGAAGTCAAAGCATGCAGTCAAAGGTCTAACCATCCCTAAGAGGTTTGTACTATGGGTTGATTTGTACCTGCCGAACGGGTTCTAACAGAGTTCCCAGAGTCAACAACCCATCTTTTGGGTATTATCAATTTCCCAAATCACTCGGTAATCGATAATATTCTCAAGAGAGTCTCGTCTAAGTGTAGCATCGCGTATCAACTACTTCGGGATTACTACCTCATAGTCATTGCATTATGTCCTAATAAGGCCAAAGTGGGGTAGAATGTAATCTAAAGGTCCACAGTGTCAAGGGATCCTTTGTTGAAAGTAGTAATATTTTCACGAATACTCGTTTAACACAACTAACTCTCAAGAGGGCCTCCACTGAGCGGTGGTTTCTCAAGTCAGCTTGGTCGGGAATCAACTCCCTATAAGCCTTCTTGAATATACCAACATCCTATCATAAGTGCACTCAAGTCCGGGTATAGGATTGTCTCACCACTCAAAGCACCCAATATCCAACACACAATCATATATATATATATATATATATATATATATATATATATTGACAAATATACATCTTAAGCAAATATTCACAAATATAACATGCAATTAAACAAAATAGGCTAAACACTCAAGTTTAAATATTCCCCAGTGAAGTCGCCATTTCTGTTGCGGTGAGAACCGTGATACCAAGCTATTGAATTAACTTGAATCTTAATTCTTAAATTCACAACCGGACTTTAATTTATCCAAAGAAAAGGTCTAAAGAAAGAAAAACCATTTTCGTGATGTAACAACAACGCTAAGAGATTCGGGGATCGGGGGTTGGTTATGCATAGGGTAGGTATTTCACATCCTAAACATCTGTAGTACTCTACAGGAACATTTTGTTTGTTTGCATGCTAAGATTGCTAAATATTTGCTAAGGATTGGGATTAGGTAAAAGGTGTAGGGTGATAGGTAAAGACCTAAGGATTATTTCTAAGTTTGCTCGCAAAGACATCGCGTCCTCTGCCTATGTATCCTAACTAGGATAGAATCAGAGCAATCGTAGTTCACCTCACTAGGGTTGAAGAACACTTGATTATGATCAAGGTTCAAAGGGGAACAAGCATAACAATGCTTGTATAGAGTTTAACAAAACTCTCTAGATCTATGTTGTAACACTCAAGAAGGGAGTAAGTAATCAATACTATGATTCTTACGTAGAGTTAACCAATCTCTACCTATCTCTATGTTGTAAGATCAATTGGTTCTATCCAGACTAAAAGGTGGAATAAGGGGGAAGGTTGCTCGTCAAGATATCATATCTTGTGCCTACGTATTCTCATTATCCAATGAAAAATCGGAGCGGTCGTAGTTCGGGCTCGAACTACAGAATAAGGATCTATTGGTTCTTTCCAGACCAAAAAGAGGGAGGAGGCTCTATCCAGGCCTAATGAGTTAAATCCCATTGGTTCTATCCAGACCAAAAGGGGGAGAAGGTTCTATCCAAACCTATGAGGTTAAATCCTATTGGTTCTATCCAGACCAAAAGGGGGGGGGGGGGGGGGGAGGTTCTATCCAGACATATGAGTTTATATGAGCTATCTATGACCCAAGGGTCAATAGAGAGACTTTTCCTTTGGAAGGAGAGAGGGGGAAATCTTGGATGAGAACTAAAGAGTTCCATCACTTGGGGAAAGGATAATTTAAAAAGTACTAAACATTTAAGAATGATGAATACAAGGAATATGGTTACAACCAAGCAAGCAAGCATATCACAACGATCAAGGATTAAATTGATACAAATGGTTACTGTAACACCCCCTTCTATACCCCCAAATAAAACAAATAAACATCTATGCACGTTTTGAAATTCATCAGAGTATAGTTTAAAATATGGTATAAAAGAAGTATGTCACATCATCATCAATAAAACATTCAACACCTGCTCTATAAAAGTATGCAACAGTGGGATAGTTTTCAAAATAGAGGAACTTAGTCCTTAAAAACCCACATCTCGATATTTAAAATTAAAGCGGAAGATTAAAACATTTGAATTACCTCAAGACATTTAATCACATAAATATATGTTATCCAGTTTGGTTCATCAATCATTCATGTTACAAAACATATCATCAGATACATATACAATGTATCTCAAAAATGCTATACAAGCCTAACTACCCGGTGTTACATATCAGAGCAGCCGACTCAAAAGAATGAAGCTAAACTTCACAAAAGAAACCTCCAGCAACCTAATCTACAATGCCTCATAGAGCATTATAAAACAACAAAAGGGTGAGAAATATTACCATAATAATCAATGCATAAGATTATATATATATATATGAGTAACAATTACATGTAATCCACATTTTCTCACCACAATTCATTTCCATAGTCATATGCATAGCCACATACATATAAACAAACATGAATGTTCACCAAGCACAACTCATCATGCATATTTCTTAATTATCCAAAAAACATTCCATTCACAAGCATACTTCACACATCAATGACATTATGCAATGTGACTCAATACAACTCAATGCAACTTAATGCCATGTAGTACCAACACTCGTTATCATTTTTTCGGTTTTTACATTAAACCGGAACCACTCTTCTAGACTGATAACCACCAAAAGCCCGTCTTCTAAGCTTTCAAACCCACTCTTCTAGGTTTGGGACAAGTCACTAGTCTCCACGAAACTAGCAAGCATTGCCTCTTGACTAAATGATGCATATGCAATCAACCACAAAAATGCACTTAAGATCGTTCTCGCATCTTAATCTCATGCTTTGAAATAATTTATCTCTTTAAGAATTATATCAGGATTGCACACACAACATATTCACATAACATTCATATATATTCAAGCAATGCACACACATCCACAACATGTTCTCATGCATTCTATTCATACCATCGCATACAAACAATATGCGTGCATAATTCCATATTATCACCACATTATCAATAATGCACACATATCTACAATATGTTCTCATGCATACCATATCGTGCCAACGGCAACGGTTCAATTACATTCATCATGCATTTTTAATCAATCTAAACAATGCATTATATTGGTCAAAGACCACATTCATCAATCAATTCAAAATCTAGGATTCACGCCCGAAGGCTACCCATAACACGTCGCAATAGTACACAATTATGCAATTAAATAAGCATCAAAACATAGTCGAACCACGCAATCGACCCTTGGATGAAATCACAACAAAACCAAAAGCTGTCATGCTCTCTACCTTGCTCGCTCAGCGAGCCCCTAGCGAGTATTCGCTACTTGTTCGCCCAGCGATCAAGCTCGCGAAGGCAAACAGAAGCTACTGACTTTGTTCGCTACCTCGCTCGCTCAGCGAAGTCCTAGAGAAATTTCACTACCCCCTTCGCTACCAGAGAACAGCACAAAATGCATTCTGCCCAAGTTTGGGACTATTCGCTACTGGCTCATTACTAGTTCGCTTAGCGAACGTTCGCTACCACCTCGCCTAGCGAACAAGCTAGCGAGCGTCTGCGAACAGAATTTTTCCACTTACTGTTATCAAATCCAAAACTCACCAATCCATCCAATTTTCACCAAACCAATTCCATTAACCTTAGTCTAACATCCCTTGACTATTCTACATCATTTATTTCAGTTTTTAACCGATTAAACTTGACTTTTACCGATTAAATCCAATTTTGCCCTAACATGAAAAATGGTGGAAAGACCCCAACAACCCAACCCAATCATACATACTTACACACATTGCTCAAATACTAATGTTTCTCACCCTTACCTTGATTGGATTGAAGCTTGAGTTGTTCTTGAAGATTTCCACACTTTCCTTCTTCTTCTTCTTCTTCTTCTCTTTTCTCTTCTTTTTCCTTCTTTCTCTATTCTTTCTCTTCTATTTTCTTTCTAACAAATTCTCTCCACTTATCCCTTATATACTTCCTTATTTTCTTTCCTTTCCATTTCTCTCTTCAATTATCTACCAAATGATTCCAAATCATTAAATTAATTCCAATAAATCAATTAATTAACATAATTAATTAATTAGTGAAATTTGGGCTGTTATAGTTACAACCAAGAATGACATATCTTCACAAAGACAAAGGTAACAACCCAAGGGATACATATTAACAAATATGGAAACAACAATCATGCAAATAAGTCACAACATAAGATAATCATGCTATAAGTTCAAATGTAACAACATTAGGCATTGATGACAATCAAATACAAACAAGAATGTCACAACAGTTCATGCACAAAGTTTAGGAAGAAAATGTATAAGTTCATGGTAACAACCAAAAGAATACAAAGTCTTAACATGTTAGCAAACACAAGGGAATAAATCACAATCAAATCTTACAAGATAAGTCAAGCATGGTTTAAGAGGAAATTCAACAAGATGCAAGGTAACGACCCTAACAAGGAACCAACTTTTAAGTAGTCAAAAGGCATTATAAACATGAACAACTTAAAATATTTTCTCTCAATATGAAACTAGACAACATTATGAGTATTTTACAAAAAGAATGGATTAAAAATAATGAGGCATGCAAAAGTTATGAATTTTTGAGTTTTGGTGAAGATAAAGAAATAACAAGTGATTAAAAAAAAGGAAATGGCCATGACAAGAGTTGAACTCAGGGCCTCATGCTCACAAACACAAGGCCTAACCACTTGGGCACTAGGCGCACGCGCTAAAAGGGTGGGAAAGAAGAAGAAAATAATACAAACAAAGCAATTAAAATAAAAATAGCAAAATGGGTCATCACTGAGGATCGAACCCAGACATGTGGCATGAATGGTGACTTAAGGCGCATGTTGTAACCACTGGGGTGGCGATACGTCCAAGTATTTAGCCACCCCTAAAAATACATAAGGGTTCCTTGACCAAGAAAATTTGGGCCAGGCTTCAAGCAATCAAAGGTGTGATGCAGATTGGATCAAAACTCCATCAAATCAAAACCAAAATCAACAAAATTAAAACCTAACTTAATTGTTTTTTCACAAGGATGATGATGGGTCCACCCATTTTTTGAAATGATGTACACACAAAGGGATTCAAATCAAAATTAAAAAAGAAGCTTGAAATGTAATTGAAGATCCATGCCCAAAACTTATGAGAACAGGTTATGTTTCAATCATACACATGTCTTAAATGTGCAACTCATGATTGTGTTTAATGATATGACCTCAAATTCTTATTGAACCATGGAGTGACTACCAAGTTGCAACTTGGTGTAAGGGTGTTCAAGATAGACTTGGCAATGCTAAAACAAGTGTCTTAAAGACAAAGCAATATTCATCAGTTCAAAATGCCACTGATCTGTGAACTCCTCATAAATTGCAATGAATAAAAACTTGATGACATTAATAAACTCAAAGCAGGAGGATGACAGGATCAAGAACCAAATTCCTTACATGTTCACAACACACCAATCAAAATTAAACTGACCTAAGCAGCAATAAAACACACCAAAATGTAACAAACCAAACTTGCCAACTTGACTAAGGCTATCAAACCAACAGCTGATCCTAACAGGCTCTTGACACAAATGTGGATCCTAGCATGATAATGCCTATATCAGTCATCAATCCAAATCATTCTCAAATGCAAGTTTACAAACTTGTAACAGTAGGCAAATTTGAAACATAAACACCACCTTCTTGGCATAACAAAATCTGCCAATCTAAAAAGCAGCCCTTATGCAAAAGTCCTAATGACAGCTACAACTGTAACAATTTGATTACCACCCCTTCTTAGATGAAAATCCAGGCCAAACCTATCCTCCAAAAGAGAAAATAAAGATTGCAAAATGATAGGCATGAGCTGATCAACTCAACCTTCAAGAACAGTCCCAGGACCATATAGCCACAACTTAAACATTTGCCAAAGCAAAAAAGAACTGAATCATGAATTCACCAATTCACCACTTTAACAAGGAAACTAGACTTAAATGGCCTTACAAAAACTATCCAACATGGATTAAACCTGGTGTATAGCAGGCCACCAAACTCATGATAATGAGGGTTGGTTATTACAATACCAAATTGTCAAGTGTTAAATAAATAGGAATTTCAAGATAGCTACCAGTTTGTTAAAATAAACCCCAGCCAGTAATGAACAAACAGACTTGCTTCACCAAAGCAAGTTGCTGACAGGCTTGGCAAATCTATAAAAAAACAGTGATCACACACTTACAGCATGCCAAACACAACAATTCCTATCCTAAACAGCTTCCAAAATAGTTATGGACACACTTACCAGTGGTATCTCAAATCCAAACTAAACAAACTTGGATCTTACAGCCTACTGTCAATGTTAAAAGACACCTTCCTAAAACTATACAAAAAACAAATCAAGGTGGAGCACCTCACCCCCAAGAGTTCACAAACTCTAGACATTCCAACATGAATTTGAACAACTCACAAACTAGCAACACCCCTCAAAACTATGGGAAATAAAATGACAGTCTAGGCTATCACAGGTACAGCCAAAGCCAATAGTCCTTAACAACTCAAAATGGATTTCAATCAGCAGTCATAACTACCACAACTTGGTAACAGCTTTTCTTAGATAAAAATTCAAGCAAAAACAAAAAAACTTTTAAATTAGAAGAAATGATCAAACATTAGGAGTCAGCAACTTTAATATGAAATGACAAGTCCAAATTCACACAAATCCCAACAATAGCTTAAAACAAAGGACTTTAAATGACAGTCCTAAGGCAGACAGACCCTTATGACAATCCCAATGCACACCACACAAACTCAAACAGATCCAAATAAGAGCAAGTTAAGGCTCACAAATGACAAACATAACAATGTTAAGATTAATCCACCAAACTTAAGTCTTGACAGTTTTTAAATGGTTTGGTGATCCTTTTGACATGACAATGCATAGGCTTCTCAACATAACCAATAATACATGATGTTGCATATGTGAGAGAAAAGCAAGGGTTAGAAGTCACATACCTCTTGTAGACTTCCAAAAGCAAGCTGGCAGCAAAAACAAGATGTTCCTCCCCTCTTTTAAGCAACCTTGTGAAGTTTCTTCTTCTTGAAGTAACTTGTGGTTTTCAAGGACAGTTTGAGCAAATGGACTTCCAGCTGGTATTTGTGATTATGGATAGCTTTAATATTATGAACATGAGGTGCTGGGGGTGTTAAAGTGGTGGGAATGGCTCTAGGTAGTGATTTGGCTCTCAAACTGCATAAAAGTCAAAATATGGAGGTAAGAAGGTTGACTTTTAGATTTATTAATTTTTTTAGGAAAGTAATGATGGGAACAGTTTCAAATGGACATTTTAAGGGTGTGCATGTGTTCTTTGAAGTTTTTTGGTGTTGGGGACAAGAAATGGCATAAAAAGTGCAAAATGGTGGATTTTGGTGAATTTCTTCACTCACAAGTAAATAAGGAAGGAAGAGAGCTATGAGTTTTCTGGTATTCTTGGTAGCTCTGGTGTGGTGTACAATATAGAGAAGGCCTTTATTTATTGGGAGAGTGAGGGTGAGGGCAGACTTGGTGATTTGGCTTTTGGAGGGAAACTTGGAGAAAATCTTCCACAAAATCTTGATGTATCTTCATCCATCATGCTCTTGGCTCAACGCAATCAAGAACTCAAGTGGAATGAGGTGTGTGAGGTGACTGAATAGGGCATAGAGGGCAGATGTCATAGCTGCTACAGTTTGGAGCCGTAAAGTTTCTCTTTCTTCACTTGGATTTCTTTGAATATTATATTGCAACTTGCTCCTTCTTTCAATTTCTGTCATTTCTCCTGCATTTTCACTCATCTAACCCTTTAATTATCAGAATGAAGCATGATCCAATGGCTGAGGGTGGTCCAAGTTGTTGAAATTTGAATTTGAGAAAAAGTTGGAATGCTGACTTCAAGTGTGGCAGCCCCAACTTCTATGATCCATAACTCTCAGCTCACAAATGCTATTGAAGAGTTCTAGTACTTTTTCGAAAGCCCTCATATAGATTTACAACTTTCATGTTTTTGTGATTTTCAAATTCCCACTACAAATAGGACAAAAGGCCTCTCAAAGTTGCTGAAAAAAACATGCCTAAAAGGCCAAATAACTTAGAATTTTTCTAAGTTATTTCCCTTCTTGATATGAATTTGGTCATAACTCCAAATATATGCATTTTCTGATCATGGACCACTTTAGGAATTTTGTAGGAATTCTCAAGAGCTTTCCAATGAGCTTTGAACCAACTCAATTGGATGTGTGGTTGAGGAGTTATGGTCTTGCCCCTTTCAAAACCCTAATTCCCGACTTTTGCGATTACTCCTCAATCCTTGATCCAATGGTCATGAAATTTTATGGGCAGGTGTAATATTACATAAGAAACATTTTTGATTCATATCTTGAGGTCAGATTCCTTATGGGTGAAGAGTTGACTTTTCGGTCAACCGTACGATCAATCGGTGACTACCGAGTCGACTGTTGATGTTCCGGGTATTTTGAGGCCTTGAAACTTCTTGAGTAGACCTTACTAAGCCATAGGAACTTCATGGACCATGATCCCACCATTGGAACACCTTCTAAATAAAAAGTCAAACTATAGTTGACTTTTCCTAATCGAAAACCCTAATCGGGTATCCTGAACTGCATTGTTCTTAATTCTTGGGTGACAACCTCAAATTGGATTCATACTTGATCCAATGGAATACATTTGATGATGTGGAGACTCAATTCAAGGAGAACCAATCCAAAATGTTGACTGATTAACCCTCGAAACCTCGATTTCGATCGTACAAAACCCTGATTCCTCTATCTTGACAAAGACAAACTTGAAATAGGTTATGGTTAGATAATCAAATGAATATGATCCTAAAATGATGATGAGGATATAAGGGGTTAAAATTTGGGGTGTAACAGATAACTGCTCACAAGCTTACAGATCGAACGCAGACCGTGATCATTTTCTTCTTAAATCCCTAACTTTTGCCTGGATCGCCCTTTCGAGTTTTCAATCCACTGGGATACCCATTTTTGCCAAAGTTGCCCTTTCAGGTTTTCAACTTCGCGGGTTCGTTCTTTTCTTTTATCCCTAATTTTTTCCCGAACCTTTTCTTTTTATGGTTCGCCGGGATGCCCCATTTTCCCTGGACTTTTCTTTTTGTGTCCAGCGGGTCTCTTTTAAGCAAAGTATTTTTTAACCACGTCCGCGTTCACAGGGGACGAAAAATATTCACCATCCATGGTAGATAGCAATAAGGCTCCACCAGAGAAAACCTTTCTTACCACATACGGACCTTCATAGTTAGAAGTCCATTTTCCCCTGTGATCTGTCTGAGGAGGAAGGATCCTTTTCAACACCAAATCACCCGTCTGGAAGTACCGAGGACGCACTTTCTGATCAAAGGATTTCTTCATCCTACTCTGGTACAGCCGACCACGAGCAATAGACGCCAATCTCTTCTCGTCAATCAAGCTCAGCTGATTCAACCTGGTTCGCACCCATTTAGCTTCGTCAAGCTTTACATACGACAAAACCCTTAAAGAAGGAATCTCAACTTCTAATGGCAGGACTGCTTCCGTACCATATACCAGTGAGAAAGGAGTTGCCCCGGTTGATGTACGCACCGAAGTACAATAACCGTGAAGAGCAAAAGGCAACATCTTGTGCCAGTCTTTGTAGGTCACAGCCATTTTTTGCACAATCTTCTTAATATTCTTATTAGCTACCTCAACAGCACCATTCATCTTCGGACGATATGGAGAAGAATTGTGATGTTCGATCTTGAAACTCTGACATAGTTCCTTCATCATTTTTTTATTCAAATTCGAACCATTATTAGTAATGATTCTCTCCGGAATACCATAACGACAAATGATGTCCTTCTTTATGCATCGGGCGACCACCTATTTCGTGACATTGGCGAAGGACGCTGCTTCTACCCACTTCGTAAAGTAATCAATCGCGACCAGAATGAAGTGATGTCCATTAGAAGCAGTCGGCTCAATCTCCCAATCACATCGATTCCCCACATGGCAAAAGGCCAAGGAGATGTCAACGCATTTAGAGGAGCTGGTGGCACATGCACCTTGTCGGCATAAATCTGGCATTTATGACATTTTCTGGTGTATTTGAAACAATCGGATTCCATAGTCATCCAATAATACCTAGCTATCAACAATTTCCTAGCCATTGCATGTCCACCGGCATGAGTGCCAAAAGAACCCTCGTGGACCTCCTCCATCAACAGGTTTGCTTCAAGTTCATCAACACAACGCAGCAAGACCGTGTCAAAATTTCTCCTGTAGAGCACATCGTCCTTGTTTAAATAGAAATTACCGGCTAACCTCCGCAGAGTCTTCTTATCCTTGCTGGATGCCCCAGATGGGTACTCCTGAGTTTTGATAAAATGCTTGATATCGGAATACCAAGGCTTTCCATCGGATGCTTTTTCAATGGCAAACACAAAAGCAGGTCTATCAAGACGCATGATAGTGATAGTAAGAGTTTCATTCCAGAAATTCACTTTGTACATCGAAGCGAGCATGGCCAAGGCATCCACCATCTAATTCTCAGCCCTCGGCATATGATGAAAATCAACTCTATCGAAGAAAGGTAACAGTCTCCTTGCATAATCTCTATAAGGCACCAGGTTGGCCTGACGAGTTTCCCATTCTCCTTTGATTTGGTTAACGACTAACGTTGAGTCACCGTATACATCCAGATTCTTAATCCTCATATCAACGACCTCTTCTAAACCCATAATGCAAGCTTCATACTCGGCTTCATTATTGGTGCATGCAAATGTCAATCGGGCGGTGAATGGTATATAAGAACCGTGAGGAGTAGTAATGATCGCGCCGATTCCATTACCATATGAATTAACTGCTCCATCGAAAACCAGCTTCCACTGAGATTCTCTCTCAGGACCCTCGTCAGGTAATGGCTCATCATAGTCTTTCATTCTCAAAAACATGACGTCTTCATCTGGGAAGTCAAACTTCATCGGCTGATAATCCTCAATCGGCTGTTCCGCGAGATATTCTGACAGGACGCTTCCCTTGATGGCTTTCTGGGAAACGTACTGAATATCATACTCTGTTAACACCATTTCCATCGGGTAATCCTTCCGGAGAGTGCTTGTTTTTCAAAGACATACTTGATTGGATCCATCTTCAAAATCAATAGGGTTGTGTGGTTTAACATGTACTGTCTCAAATGCTTTGCGGCCCAAGCGAGTGCACAACATGTTTTTTCCAGCATCGAGTACCTCGACTCACAATCGGTGAATTTCTTACTCAATTAATAGATGGCATGCTCTTTTCTACCTGACTCGTCTTGTTGACCGAGCACACATCCCATTGAATTCTCAAGAACCGTGAAATACATGATCAGTGGTCTCCCTGCAACTGGAGGCATGAGTATTGGAGGTTCCTGTAGATATTCTTTTATTCTTTCGAATGCCTTCTGGAATTTTTCATTCCACCTGTCTGTTTGATCTTTTCTCAGCAATTTGAATATTGGTTCACAAGTGGTTCTGAGATGAGATATAAACCTTGCAATGTAGTTTAATCTCCCCAGGAAACCACAAACCTTTTTTTCCGTTCTCGGCTCAGGCATTTCTTGTATAGTTTTTATTTTGGCAGGATCTACCTCAATACCCTTTTCACTAACAATGAAACCCAGTAACTTTTCAGATCTCACCCTGAAGGTGCACTAGTTAGGATTCAGCCTCAGCTTGAACTTCCTCAGCCTTTCAAACAATTTCAGAAGATCGACCAGATGTCCCTCCTCCGTATGCGACTTTGCAATCATGTCATCAACATAGACTTCCACCTCAGGATGAATCATATCATGAAACAAAGTGACCATCGCCCGCTGATAAGTTGCCCCTGCATTTTTCAATCCAAAGGGCATCACCTTATAGCAAAAAAGTCCCCCACGGTGTGATGAAAGTAGTTTTCTCCATGTCCTCTAGGGTCATTTTGATTTGGTTATACCTAGAGAAGCCATCCATGAATGAGAACACAGAATACTGAGCGGTGTTATCAACCAACACATCAATATGAGGGAGCTAGAAATCGTCTTTCGGGCTCGCTTTATTCAGATCTCGATAATCAATGCACATCCTGACCTTTCCATCTTTCTTAGGCACAGGAACAATATTAGCGACGCACAGAGGGTAATTCGTGACAGCAAGAAACCCAACATTCAACTGCTTTTGAACTTCTTCTTTGATCTTGACTGCCATGTCAGGCCTTGTCCGTCTCAACTTCTGCTTGACTGGCGAGCATTCTTCTTTGAGAGGTAACCGGTGTACCACAATATCCGTATCCAGCCCAGGCATGTCTTGGTAAGACCAAGCGAAGATATCCTTATACTCACGGAGCATTCCAACCAATCTTCTCTTGACACTGTCTTCCAATGCATCCCCTACTTTGACCTCTTTCTTGTCATCCTCAGTACCCAGATTGATAATCTCAATATCCTCCTGATGAGGCACAATGACATTTTCCTCTTGCTTGAGAAGCCTGGCTAACTCTTCGGGTAGTTCACAGTCTTCGTCAGTCTCATCTTCAGCTTGATAAATGGGATTATCAAAGTCATATGAAGTCATGGCTGAACCTGAATCGATGGCATCTTATAGAAAAGACCTGCATGAGGATGTTATGTTTATTATGCGATGCAACAAACAAAACACATTGCCATTTTTCTGTTAAGTATAAATGCAAAACAAAAACAAGACAAACATGGATCACAAAATTGAATGCGAAACGTCTTTTATTAATGATAAACTGTAAATAACAAGAAGACCCCACAAATGGGTCACTACGTCTTGGGCAGAACACATGACTAAACGTAATCAAAACAATGAACATTACTCTACAGCAGTAACATGAATGACTTCTTCGGTAGTCCAGTTGTACAACTTCTGGCCGGGAGTACATGGACGAATCTAAGCATCCATGTCGCAGTCACTGTCACCTTCATCGTCTTCAACGGCGTTGATTCTGTCGAATATCACACCACTGCTGGTGAACTGAACATGTCCCCTGTATCTCGGAATCTGAGAAAGAACCGGAGGGTTTGTATCCCAGGCCGAACTTGTCCTACTTGACAGGAACATCGAGAACTTGACCCCACTTCTGAGATGAGCTGGATTCTACGATAGCACGAGCTTCCTTGAGCGACGACATCAAAACCTCTGGGCTTTTGGCTTCTACAGTAGACTTCCCCTGGATCTGAACTATTTCAAATTCCTGGCAGAGCGTTTCATGGATCTCACCATCCACTTCTACATATTTGAAGGATGACATATGACTAACCATAATGTCCTCTTCACCGCACACGGTAACTATCTTCCCCTCCACCATGTATTTCAGCTTTTGATGCAACGTTGAGGTAACTACCCCAACAGCATGTATCCAAGGTCGGCTAAGCAAACAGCTGTATGCTGGATGGATATCCATAATATAGAAAGTTGCCTCAAAGATCTCCGGACCTATCTGAATAGGCAGTGTGATTTCTCCAAATACTGATCTCTTAGATCCATCAAAATCCCTCACGACCAAATCACTTGGCGTGCACAACAAACCACGAATGTCTAACTTCATCAATGCCTTCTTTGGAAGCACATTGAGGGATGATCCCGTATCAACCAAGACATTTGACATCAGAGATCCTCTACATTCCAACGATATGTGCAGAGCACGATTATGGTTCCTCCCAGCAGGAGTCAGATCTAAATCAGTAAAGCCGAGACCATTACTGGCATTCACGTGAGCGACTACCCCCTCCAACTGATTGACAGAAATCTCCTAGGGTACATACGCTACATTTAAGAATTTCAACAGAGCATTGCGATGCGCCTCCGAACTCATCAACAAGGACAGGATAGAAATCTTCGAAGGAGTTTGATTCAAGTGATCCACAATTTTGTAGTCACTCTTCCGAATTAACCTCATGAATTCCTCTGTATACTTTGAAAGATCATCAGTAACAACCTGGGGTTGAGCATTCTCTTCAATCACCACCTTACGCTTACCCCTGTCATTCTTATCAACAATAACCTCTGGTGGAGAGAAGACCCTACCATTTCTGGTAATACCTCCAACACCGACTATGTTCTCAACCGACGAACCTCCGCTTGTCGATTCTATCCATTCTTGTTTCTGCCCATTACAGAACACTTCTCCCCCATAGTTCCATGGGATAGCTCTAGTGCTATCGTACGACATGGGTCCTGGTACAGTAATGGTTACTGGAGCTGGCCTAGCAGGCGCTGAAATATTGATAGTCCGATATGGAATGGAAATAGTGGCAACTTCGTTTCCGTTATTATCCACTTCTTTCACGACTTTGTCAAACTGCAAACAACCTTCGTCAATCATTCTCTAAATAACCCTCTTCAAAAGATCACAACCCTCAGTCTGCGCTTCACATTCTGAGCAGTTAGCAGAACAACCAGGAAATACTCCCTTCTTCCACAAACAAGCTTTCACAAAACCCAACGGAGTTTTTAAATCTTCAACATCAGTTATCAGATTCAACTTTTCATCCTCAACAATGGCATTGGCTCTTGCCACATGTCGCACCCAAATTTTTGACCTTAAGATCCCGCCTACGTGTGCTTATTTTGTTGCTTGTTTTAATTTTATACGTATGTTTATTTCGACTAACCAGTTTGCGTAAGTGCAATAATGTCAAGGCGTAAATTCTTATAGCCAGGCATCACGGGAACGTGACCAGTGGAGTGTGATTCAATCGGTCTCAAGGTCCATGGGATTGAATCATCTATTTCAGTTCAACTATTTTTTTTATGAATCTCGGAGCTAGGCCTTGCGCATCTCATCATCTGAAACCAAATGTCATTTCCTTCAGAACTTCCAAGAAATCTCAGTGGGGTTTCGCATGCCAAGATCATCAAGCAAGTTTTAAACAAAGGGTTTGAGGGAGGTAATTTACGAGGAACAAATCATGGCGCAAAGATGAAGTCATGATCAAAGTTTGCATTTTTGCTTGCCATACAAGTCACCAAGGATTTCGAAAGTTAGATGGCAAGAAATTTGGAAACATGATGCAAGAGGATGCAGATCCCTGTTAATCTTCCAAATACCTGTTACTTGTAAAGTGAATTATTTGGTGTTCGGAGTGCTCGAATTAGGAGTTCTATCGTGTTGAATGTGAATTGAAGGCACATCTAAATAATGTCATTAAGTTCAATTTGAGAAACCGACATATTAATCATACAAGGATGGAAAGTTCATACTTAAGATTTACTTAGAATAAGTTATAAGTAATGACCTTGACATTTTGCAAGTGAAACAGTTAGTATCTGATTTAAGTTGGAACACGTTATTCGAGGCCTTTCAAGCGGAACATTATCTCAAGTTCAAGTTTGCAAACATAGCCCACGTGTTCATGGTTTGTTTAAAATCATTTGAAACATAAAAGTCACGAGAAGTCTATGAAACCGATTGTTTTTTTTTTTTAAATGCAAAAGTTAATGGCATACATCATTTCCAAAACACCTTGAATCCTACCATCCTAGTTCATACACTATAATCCATCACTAAGAAACAGTGGATCATTCCACATAACTATCATTGTTGCTCCTCATTTCCTTAACCTTTATTTATCACACTAATTCGCCTACATAAAGCAGAAATTTGTACGAGTTGTATGCATTGATGCTGGAACAGGCCACAGCTGACGTTTGAAACTCACCAATAACTCTAAATCACTTCAACAAAAGACTATCCTCCCCTTTGCAAGGACCACCTTACGGTTGCAGTAAAGAGAGCGCATCTGCATAAATTGAAATAAATTAGAAGGTACCCTTCTTCTACGTCCATAAGGGAATACACAACACTCATTACATTAATTTAACGGGTTTATTCCAAGTGCTTACAAGAGACGACAAGGAACGAATGACTCAACAACAACCTCTTGTTATTGTTACTAACGTGTTCCCGAAATACCAAAATCTCGCCGCCGACACCTCCATGTTAACCAACTGTCAACAACATCAGTGAGTTCATAATTGTTAGTAGTTGGAAAAGAGAAAACCTTTAAAAGGAACAGACAGTCAGGCACATTGAAGAGACCAACAGAGATGGAAGAGGCCCTGCACCTGTGTTCAAAAGAAACATTCCAAATTTATGAGCAGTCACGACAAATCGAACAAATTAATTTAAAAGAAGAGAAAGGAAGAACAATGTATATGTTGTATTTTACTCCTACGACGGTTACATTTCAGTCCCTCACTGCCAGCTTAATGATTATGACTCTTGCGGTTTCTTTTGAAGTGTATTACCAAAACACAACTGGCGCCCGAAAATCCCTGGCAAGAACTACTTGAAATATTGCAAATTCTCTTCACGGTCATGACATCAGATTAAGCTACCTCTTCGGCTTCGTGGGTGACTTCGGCTTTGAGTTTTCATGTAAAGAGCTACAACTATAAACCCATAATCCTTCACAAATTCCCAGACCCAGCAAGCCCTGATGGTAAACTACGATCGTTATTGAGTCGTTAACCAAGATGCAGAATGAATGAGGAATTAAGTCTCGACAGGTTTGAAAGAGAAGAGAAGGAAATACAGTACACCAGCTCATTACCTGTCCTTCCTGAGTAATTGTTTAGCGACAGCTTCAAATTCTTTAAAGAAACATAAGAAGAGTAGAAAATCTTGCTCTTCTGATGAGGAAATTGCGAAGAATCTCAAGTCTTTTCGTGAAATTATTATTGAAGAATCCCTTCTCTTCTCATCTCAGGACCGTAAGCGCTTAGCTTTCGATGTTATGTTTCTTCTTCTGCAAGTTGTCTACATCTTCAGTTCCAATTGTTCTGTCAAACAAAGTTGTTCAGTGCCTAATGGATATACTATCAACAAATAACACATGTCTATATAAAGTTAGACAACATTTTCTTAAACAATTATCAGATTGGGTGGGAGACGATGATGTCAAAAGAGTTGCTGCCATAGTGGCTATACAGAAGCACAGCAATGGAGAATTTGATTCTATCACTAGGACAAAGCATGTTAACAATTTGATGTCACAGTTCAAAACAGAACCTGGATGCATGCTCTTTGTTCAAAACTTGATGAACCTATTTGTGGATGAAGATAATGCCATGGAGGAACCCTCAGATCAAAGTCAAACAACAGATAAAAATTCTGAAATAGGCTCAGTTGAGGATAAAGATTCTCCTAGGACAAATGGGAATTCAGACTTTTTGAAGAGTTGGGTTATAGAATCCCTTCCTGATATTCTTAAAGCTGGACCATGAGGAGAAGTTCCGAGTGCAAAAAGATATTGAAATTTACGGTTGTTCAAGGTCTGTTCACGGCATCTCTTGGCTCTGAAGTGATTTCGTTTTAAGTGGACGAGAAATTTAGGGGGCAAAATCTCCAACATCATCATAGACGGAGGTTCAACTCATTATCAATAAATTCCAGCTCGGTGAAGATCTTCAAGAAGAGTACTTGTTCCCGTTTTGATCTGCAATAAATCAGGCTCAATAGTGGCAATAACATCCACTCCAAAACCTGGCAAATAAGAAAACAATCAGATTTAAAAGTTGAAATATTTGGAAACACTATCAGACACAATCACACAGATTTGGAAGATTATTTGCAGTTGCAAGATAATATCAAGCACAATCAATGAGCTTTCCAAAACAATCGTCAGACATGATCATACAGATTTGGGAATGAATTAACTTTGGTTTAATTAGCAAATTAGTGAAGGCTATATAAGGGCTCATATCAGAACACAAAAGAGGATAGGATTCAACATTCGTAAAGACCCCAAATTAAACCCTAAACTACTAAATCGTAAAAAGACATAAAAACTCATCTTTCGATTTTGGAGTTTTGTCACGAAGCCATCGTCACCACCGACTTCACCCTTCGTCGCCGCGATTTGCTAACACCACTTAGGTGGCCTTTTCTTATCCATTAACTCTTTGTTTCTTTGTGTTTTTTTTGTATATTTACAGGAGAGAGAAGGTGAGAACAGAAGAAGATTGTAGCGAACGAAAAGAGAAGAAGAAGAGGATGTGAGGGAAGACGAAAGGAGAAAAAGAGGGACGAATCGAAGAGGATTGAGAGATTAGGGCGAAAGTATCAACGAAAGAAAGGGGGAAATCGAGCTAGGGAATTAGGGTTCCTCTGTTCGTTTTCATTTTAATTTTGTTTTTTTATCTTGTAATCCTGTGCACACACATACACGGTATCACCATGCACCATCACAATCACAACCACGTGATTCACATCACGTGACTCATATCACGCATGTCCACGATAAACCCACGCGCTTGCCCAGACACAATTCGTCCGCCCAACTTAATCCCACTTAAAACTCGTTAACCTGCTACTTAACATAATCTTAATCCAATCATTCACTTAAATCGTTTAATTAATCTTTTTAAATAAACCAACTTTTTTTATTAACCATTATTTAATCCACTAAACAATTAAAACTTTATTTTAACCTTTGTTTTATTCAAAATAACTTATTAACCTTTTTATTAAATAATGATTTTGATTAGTTCTTTTTTCTTAAAAAGGGACATTTTGTAATTTAATTAATTTATATTTATTAAGGACAATAACAAAAATATTTTATAAGAAAATTATAAATCACTTTTTTTTAATAAGATAAAATAGAACTTCTTATATATTTTAAGAAATCATTTTATTTAAGGTCACCCTTTAAAATAATTTTCTTAAACTTAATCTCATTTAAATTGAATCCAATCTTTTTAAACCCTGCTTAAAAAATCAATTCAATTTCATGTAAAAAATATAATAACCTTTTTTATAAAATCAATCTCACTATTAATAATCAAATACAACTTTTTTTTCTAAAATCAATTTCACATATAAAATCAATTAACCTCACTAAGCACAATTCAACTAAAAACAACTCAACGCCCCTCTTAAAATTAATCAACCCGCTTAAAATCAATCAACATCGCTTAAAATCAATCGAGCACGCCTACGCCTCCACTTCGATTCACAATTCACATTCACACACTTAGCGCTTTCATGCGTATGTGCGTTTTACTTTATCCACCGTTATCCACAAACTCACACTTGCACTTAGCGCTTTCATGCGTGTGTATGCTTTACTTTACCCGCAATTTGTCTTCCGCAATTTACATTTATCGCATTTATCTTTATTGCATCGCATTGCATTTTGTCCAAAGGAAGAACCTACACATGACTTAACACTTGTGTGTATCGCATTTACATTTGTATCATACTCCCCTTGATCCTTGATCCTATTCAAGTCGATCACTTAAGATAGATCCTACCCCATAGGAGGACCTTCTCTTTTACAACTTAGACAAACACATTCAACAACTCAATACACATATTCAAACACATTAGAGAAAGATGTTAATCATCTTAAGCGAGATAGAATCTCCACCCCACAACAATACAATCTCTTACACTTGTGGCGGTTAAATCTCTCTTAAAATGACAACTCATCTTTTCTCCTAAACTCAATCAATCAACTACCTTATCTCGTAGGAACTTTGACCATAATCAAAGAACTCCTCAAACCCTTTAAGGGAACTACAAATACTCTGATTCCACTCCCGTAAGGATATGTAGGCATAAGATGCGATATCTTATCGAGTATACTTAGAAATAAACCCCTAGGTCTTTTATACCTTAAGTAGATAAACCCTTAGCAAATAAACAAACATAAAACAAGAGGTTCCTGTAGAGTACTACAGAAACTTAGGATGCTAGCACCTTCCCTAAGTTTAACCGACCCCCGAACCTATAACTCTCTAGCTTGCATTTGCATTGCATTGTGGGAATTTCGATCTTTATCCCTTCCTTTGGACAAATCAAAGTTCGGTTGCAAATGAATAAGATTCAAACTAATCAATAGTTTGGTAACCAAATTTCACCGCGACACCACCCCATGATCCGGCATCGGGTTCTGAGTCACATTAGGCCCTTCATTGTTGAAGTTAATAGCTTTAGAGTCAAGCAAATCCTGGACCTTATGCTTAAAAGCTTTACAATGGTCAATATCATGGCCTGGGGTGCCAGAGTGAAAATCACAATGAACGTTGGCATCGTAGCCAGGAGGCGGTATACCTGTGAGAGGAGCCAAGGTCCTCTTCTGAACCAACTATAATTGCAGCAACCACTGTAACAACTGAGAATATGGTATCGGAGGATTCGTAAATTTTCTGTCCGGCATCCGGTGCCTAGCAAGATAAGGTCGCGGAGCGTTGCCTTGCTGAGGAGTTGCGGCCGGGATATTTACAGTACCAACTTGATGATGCTGACGAGACTGAGCTCTACCTTTACCTTTATGCGAGATAGCATTTGCATCCCCCTCCCTTCTCTTGGGGTTTGCAGAATACGGCTTTTTCGTTCCTCCCGAGGAGGATCCACCACCATTGGAAATCTTACCAAATTTGATCCCACTTTCAATTTGCTCACCGACAATCACCAAATCAGAAAACCCTGCAGACATGCAGCCTATCATCTTCTCAAAGTACACCCCCAGGAACCAAACCAAGATCAGACATATCCAAGACCAAAGAGTTCTGATTCTCCAATGATTTCATTTTCTCCTCAATCAGTTTAAACCTTCGGTCAGCTTCAGTTGGCAAACCGCCCTCCAGATCTTTCACAGAAAATATATCATCCTGATTATCCTCCCAATGAGGACCAGCAACCCCGTGCACAGCGTACACACTGCCATTACCAACAATATTACCATTCTCACCAGCAACTCCTTCGCCCGGAGGTACAACAACAGTAGGAATACCTTGAGGAATAGACCCACCAACCGGAGGATGTATAACACTAGCTCCTCCATGCAAAACACCGTCTTCATCAACCCGCACTATCAGCGGCTGGACCAACGTTCTCAATTGTTCCTGTCCACTGGCAACAGTCTGCATCAGTTCCATGAATTGGGCCATGCGCGCCCTAACCTCCTGGAATTCGAATTGAACTTGATCCATCACCTTTTGCTGATTCCCTCGAGTAGAATACCTGTGGAAACTGAACTCCTCAATCCTGAACTGAAGAAAACCAAGTAGAGATAAGAACACAAGGCCACCAAGAACAACCTGCGATGCAAATGAGAATGCAAGATGCAAAATGCAAACATGTCTATGTATGCACAGGGAGATCTTCCCCCTTAATTCCGAATTCAATAAACAAGAACAACAGAGATGGATAAGAACACCACAATAAAACTTCTCATATATCAAGTAAAGCTAAAACAATACAACCAAATGAGAAATATCCGCATGCAAAGAGGCATTGATCTCATCCAACATCTCTGGTGATGATCAAGATACAAAATCAAATGAAACTACAAAAGATAAAACTCCTAGTAGCCATGATCTCCACGCCACTCCTGAGACTCCTCAAGCATCTCCTTTGTATCTGGATGGCCTGGCCTCTCCATCAACTCTCGGATAAGGACATCCCTCTTGCGTATCACATCCCATAGATAATGACAATGATCCTCCCAAGCATCTTCGCCGAAGACATCTTCAAGCTTGGGTTTCTTCACCTCTGCCCGGATCTTGAACTCTTCAAGTGCTGATAAGGTCTCTTGGTATTTCTGCTCGATCGTTCTCCTAAGAAACATTTCTAACAATACCTCTCTCTCCTTAGCCTTGAATTGCGCTTTCAGCTTATCAACCTAAACACGAAGCTGATCTTCTCTACCCTTGTTGGCAGTCAAGGTAGCATTCCACTGCTCATTGAATTTGGATATCTTCAGATAGGCTCTATCTAAATCCTCCTTCTTGCTCCTCAGAACATCACAAGTACTTTTCAGATCAAGAACGACTTGCTTCTGTGCTTGTACCTGATCAACATGTTCTTCCTTCGCCTTAGTCAACAGTTCTGAATTTGTCTTGGCCAAATACACAGCTTCACCCTTATCATGCTTCAGCTGACTAATTTCTTGCTTCAACTCTTCATTCGCTTTGCGCAGCTCTTCCTTCTCTGCCCAAAGCTTGGTGTATCTCAGGATATCAACAGTTGTAGGCGACTCAATGACTAAGGGATACAGTGGTGCTTCAACAGGAAACGACAATAGTACCTCTTCGACTCTCTTCTAAATCAAATCCGAGTATGGATCATAGGCTCTACAATCTCCTTTGCCCAAAGAAAGCTTTCCCTTCTTGTGAATCTTACCCCAAGCGTCCACGAATCGGGTCGAGATACAAGCATCAGCTACACCTGTGAAGTACAGAGATTCCTGCACTTCCTCTTCTTTCGGAGGTCCTTTCAAAGCATAACTGAACTGTCTTACAGGAAGAGAAGGATTATAATTGATACCGACTTTCCTCCCTATCAAGGGCACATTAGGAAAGCTACCACAACTGAAGATAAGCTCACGACCCAGCAAGTCTCGATTAAACCAGACAATATTCTTCTCCGTTAAACCCATAAGCCTCATCGACCATTCAGATGAGTTCGCGTAATTCACAAAAGCTCCTGAGCGAGGAAGGTGATCGACAAACCACTTATGCAATAGCGGTGCGCAACAAGAAACCATTTTTCCTCTTCTTTTCTCGTTCTTGTAATGCACTGAATGATACAAGTCTCCTAGAAGAGTACGTACAGGATTCTTGGAAGCGAAGATATGAAAAGCATCAAAATCCACAAAGTCCGGTACATTGGGAAACAACACAATGCCATAGACACACAGAGCCAAGATAGCACTGAAAACCACCCAACAACCCTTGTCGGCATACTCCCGGGCTTTGTCGACTAAGAAGGGTAAAGTAAATCCGGAGACTCCATTTCTGCTAATAACATGACCTACCAAGTCAGAGGTGCTCAAATAAAGAGTGGCAGACAACTTCTCGAGATTAGGTTCTTCCTCGAAACTGAAGAAAGGCACTTTGTTCAGAATCGGAACACCTAAGATGTAAGCAAATTCCTCCAAAGTCGGAACCAACACATAGTCCGGAAATGTGAAGCATCTCAGTGGAGGATCATAAAACTGCAACAGGGTATGAATAGCTCCATGCTAATAAGTCGTGAGTTTACGGACAAACTTCAGAATTCCACCGTACTATTCTCTTAAAGCTACAAGAACACCAGGCTCAACCGTGGAAATCAGACCAAATAAAGGTCCCAACTCAGGTGCCGGAAATTTGTACACAACAATCCTCTTTCTGCTAACTTCCACCTCTGAAGAAGACCAGTACCGGAATCAAGGGAGAGATGAGAACCGGTAACACAGATAAACATGCAATGTTAAATGCAAAATGATTATGCAAATGCACACATGGGATCAAGGTATCCAATGCTCACACTCGCTGTTGTGCCGTTGACTGAATTCAACCAGAGCTCCGCTCTAATTAGAACACTGAGATAATACACTGGATAGAACACTCAGGACCAAAATTCTACACTGAAGAGAAAACCAAGGTTGGTTGAAGGCCAGGTTTCCTGCAAAAACCCATCCCTCTCACATGTGGGTACTAGTCTTGAAAGGTACGACATCCTATGCTGGTGGTCAGCGTCACAGACTTTCGAGAAACGATGATACGTTCACCGTTTCCGGTTTGGCATCATAGTCTAACAAACTCTTTTATACATTTACCCCTCACATACATTTACCCCTCACAAACACCTTAATAAACTCCTTGCTTTTCTGTCAGTAATGTCCTTAGGGATGTTCACAATGAACTCCTTTACCAGCATACCATAGCATTTAGAAAAACCAGCCACAATCTTCATCAACCCAACATCAGAAATTAACTTGATGACCTCCTTGATCTCACGAGCATCCTTGCCCAACTCTCTCTCAAGAGCAACTCTTCTTTGGTACACATACTTCTACTTTGCCACATTATCAATAGAGTGGAAATGAATATTATCTAAAGGATCATCAGGCACAATGTCTGTTGCTCTCTTGGTAGCAGACTTTCTGACAGGTGTGATGTTCTGGACATCATCCTCAACATCCTCTTCAGACTCAGTTTCAGACCTGGCCTTTCTTTTCTTAGAGGCAGGGTTAACTTTGCTACATGTTTTAGGAGGTCCAACAATAGTCTTCTTCTTACTGCTCTTAGAATGAGAGTTATCAATCACAACTTTGTCTCTCCTTGTCTTCAAACTCTTGGCAATCCCAGGAGCCACATTCACAATCAAATCATCATCAGATGGAAAGTTATCAAGATCCACAACATCATCATAGACATTAGTCCTTTTCTTACTCTGATCAGAACCACCAATCTTGTTCTCCACACCAGAAATATCAGCATCATCATTAGCATCACCCTCAATCCCCCTTCCTTAAGCACAAAGTTAGCCAACTTGTGCAGGTTATCAATGTCAATGCTCTTCTCAGAATGAGAACAATCAACATCTCTTTCCTCACTTTGGTTAGCATCAGAAGTGGGAATAGCATCCATTCGAGAAAGTGGGGTAGAAATCCCAGGAACATTGTGACCTCCATATAAAACCTTAGTAACCAACTTTCTAATGGCTCTATCAACATACATACTACCCTCTCTAGTCCTATTTTTAGGGGTTGAATCAATAGGAGTATTAGAAGTGTTACCTATAGGAGCCCGTTTGGAGTTGCTTGCATGTGAGGTTGTGGGATTAGTCAACTCAGCATTGTCACAGGGAAAAATGGCTAGCGGAGCCACATCTATCACATCTTCAAATGAAATGCTCACAGGATGAGCCGTTGTCTTTGATTCTGACCTAGCAGACTTGGAAGGAGTTAAACCATGTTGTTGAGACATCTTGATATTTTGGTGTGTGGAACGATGATGTTCAAGCAGAAGTTCTGTGAAAGTATGGGAGATGAAAGAGTAGTTGGAATGATAAGTGAGGTTAGGGTAGTGTGTGGAAATATCTTTTAAGGTATTTTGAAATGATAAGTGTTGTTGAGACAAATTTAATTTTGGAAAATACAAAACCTCTTGAATGATATTTCCACTCAACAATAATTGCTACAAATCTTCATAAATGCAAATCCCTAATTTGCCTCTTAAAATTTCAAATTGACTAGCATCCAATGCCTTAGTGAAGATGTCAGCTAGCTACTTCTCTGTAGCAATATGTTCTAAGGCAATGATCTTGTCTTCAACAAGCTCCTTTATAAAGTGATGGTGAATATCAATATGCTTGGTCTTACTATGTTGAATAGGATTTTTGGAGATGTGTATAGCACTTAAATTGTCACAATACAATTTCATGACATCTTGTGTGACATTATATTCAGCCAGCATTTGTTGCACCCACACCAGTTGAGAACAACTACTTCCAGCGGCTATATATTCAACTTCAGCAGTAGACAGAGAGACACAATTTTGCTTCTTGCTGAACCATGATATAAGATTGTTCCCAAAAAGAAGCAACCTCCTAATGTGCTTTTCCTATCATCAGCACTTCCAGCCTAATCAGCATAACAATACCCAGATAACACATAGCCAGATCCATGAGTGTATAACATTCCATACTCACTTGTTCCATTAATATACTTCAGAATCCTCTTTACTTGATTGATATGACTCACTTTGGGTTCAGCTTGGTATCTAGCACACACACCTAGAGCAAAAGCAATGTCAAGCCTACTTGTTGTGAGATATAACAAGCTCCCTATCATACTTCTGTAGAGACTTTGATCCACATTTACACCCTTTTCATCTTTAGACAACTTAAGAGGAGTAGGAGCAGGTGTTCTTTGTGACTGGCATTCTCCATCCGAAACTTAACTATATTCTTGGCATATTTACTCTGAGATAGGAATATAGAATCTTCCATCTGTTTAACTTGCAACCCAATAAAATAGGCTAATTCACCAACAAGGCTCATTTCAAATTCTGACTGCATTTGCTGGACAAAATGTTGAACCATCTGATCAGACATCCCACCAAACACAATATCATCAACATAGATTTCAGCAATCATGAGCTTTCCTCCTTCTTCTTTGATAAACAAAGTCTTATCTATGCCACCTTTTCTGTATTCATTATCAACAAGAAATTTTGTTAGTATCTCATACCAAGCTCTTAGAGCTTGCTTAAGTCCATACAGAGCTTTCTTCAAATTATAAACATGATTGGGAAAAGTTGGATCAATGAATCCCTTAGGTTGTTCCACATATACCTCTTCGTTTAGGTATCCATTTAAGAAGGCACTTTTAACATCCATCTGAAGCAAGTTGAATTTCAGAATGCAGGCAACTCCCAAAAGTAATCTGATGGATTCAAGGCGAGCTACAGGAGCAAAAATTTCATCAAAGTCAACCCCTTCAATCTGAGTGTATCCTTGAGCAACCAATCTGGCTTTATTTCTGGTGACCACCCCTTTTTCATCAGACTTGTTATTATATACCCATTTTTTTCCAATCACATTTGTTCCTTCATGCCTTGGAACAAGATCCCATACTTCATTTCACTTGAATTTCCCTAGCTCTTCTTGCATGGCATTGATCCAGAATTCATTAGTTAAGGCTTCCTTGACATTCTTTAGCTCAATTTTAGACACAAAACAAGAACTTGTTATGACTTCTCTGGATCTAGTAGTGACTCTCTTATTTAGATCACCTATGATAAGATCCACAAGATGGTCTTTCTGAATTCTGGTAGAGGGTTCCTTGTCTACTAGTTCAGGTTCAGGTTCTGTACTAGTAGGATTGGGATCAATGTTTTTGTCTACAGATTCTGCTGAGATATCAAGGAATGTTCCAACATCTTTTAAGACATCCACATCGTTATGCACATCATCAACAAAAACATTGATGGACTCCATCATAGCTTTAGTTCTTGAGTTGAATACTCTATAGGCTCTGTTGTTAGTAGAGTAGCCCAAAAATATTCCTTCATCACTTTTTGGATCAATATTTCTTCTTTGGTCACGATATGCCAATATGTAGCATTTGCTTCCAAACACATGAAAGTATTTGACAGTAGGCTTTCTTCCCTTCCATATCTCATACAAGGTAGTCTTGCTTCCTGTTCTTAAGGTCACTCTATTACGAACATAGCAAGGAGTGTTCATAGCTTCAGCCTAGAAGTGGTAAGGCAATTTCTATGCATGGATCATAGCTCTAGCAGATTCCTGGATAGATCTATTCTTTCGTTCCACAACTCTATTTTACTGTGGAGTAATGGGAGAAGAGAGTTCATGGCTAATCTCTTAAGATGAGCAAAATTCAGAAAATTATTGGTTTTCAAATTCCTTCCCATGATTACTTCTGATTCTAACAAAATTGCTCTCCTTTTCTCTTTGAATTCTTTGACAGAGATCTTTGAACACATCAAAACACTTCAGATTTTTCTCTTATAAAGTTCACCCAAGTATATCTGGAAAAATCATCCACCACCACATAAGCATACTTCTTTCCACCAAGACTCTCCACCTGCATAGGTCCCATCAAGTCCATGTGAAGGAGTTGCAACACTCTAGAGTAGTGAGATGTTTAATCTTCTGGTGTGACATCCTAGTTTCCTTTCCAATTTCGAATTCACCACATACTTTTCCTTCTTCAATTTTTAGCTTAGGAATTCCTCTGAAAGCTTCCATAGAGATGATCTTCTTCATCCCTTTTAGATGCAAATGACTAAGCTTTTGGTGTCACAATTTCACTTCATCTTCTTTGGCTAGAGCACATATGGAGGTGTAACTAGAATCTTGAGTAACCCATATATAGTAGTTGTCCTTAGATCTGACTCCATTCATAATCACTTCACTCCTTTTATTAGTAACCAAGCATTCTAGTGAAGTTGACATTGAATCCTTGATCACACAGTTGACTGATGCTAATCAATTTGGCAGTCAACCCTTTAACCAACAACACATTATCAAGGTTTAGAACTCCTGAGCAGTTCATTTTTCAACCCCTTTGATTTCACCTTTGGCTCTATCACCAAAAGTCACATAGCTAGTACAATGGGGTTTGATTTCTACTAAGAGATTTTTAATTCCTATCATGTGTCAGGAGCACCCACTGTCAAAATACCAATCCTCTTTAGCTGAGACTCTGAGAGACATATGAGCTATCAAGCTGGTAGCAGCAGCTCTAAGAACCCATTGCTTCCTATTAGAAGAAATGTTGTGATTAGGCCTAGGTTGAGGAACAGGCTTAGGATATCCATGTAGCTTGAAGCAAAAAGGCTTTATGTGACCAAAACATCCACAGTAATGGAATTTCCATCTTTGGAATCTTCCTCTTGGGTGGTTGGGTTGTCTTCTGCCATGAAGTTGAGATATCTGACGTGACATATTTCGCTTAGGCCCAGAAGGACTGAGGTGTGAAGAGGGACTCCAGTCTGAAGAGGGTTTCTTTTCTCCATCAAACCATATCCCAGTCATGTCTCCTGCGCTTTTTGCAACCTGAAGGATTTCATCTAAAGTGTCAGTTCTATTGTTCAGCATTCTTACAGACCTGAACATTTGATCAAGTTGAGAATTCAGCAATGAAACTTCATCATTTAACTCAGAGATATTTTTAAGATGCTCTTCCTTTTCAGTTTTCAGTTTGATTATAAGTTTCTTCTACTTCTCTCCTTGATGACATACTTCTTCACTTCTGAGAGACAACTCTTTGTAAGAAGCTGCAAGTTCTTCAAAGGTTAATTCATCATCACTAGAGTCTTCATCAGAGTCATATCTCCCAGTCAACGCAGTCACATGGTTAGCATATTCTTCTTCAAGATCACTTTTAGAATCCTCACCAGTCCAAGATACAGCTAGGCTCTTCTTTTGTTTCTTGAGGTAAGTAGGGCATTCAACTCTAATGTGACCAAATCCTTCACATCCATGGCACTAAATTCCTTTGCTTTGAATGGACTTTTCTTCAGACTTTGTTCTTCTACCAACATCATTAGACCTGCTGATGTCATATGAGTTGTTCTTGACATTTGGTCTTGACTTCATGTCGATTCTCTTCATTACCTTGAGAAAATGTCTTCCAAGGAGCACTATAGCATTGGATAAGCTTTCATCAGTATCCAAATCACATTCATCCTCTCCATCTTCAGTATTGGACACAAAGGCTATGCTTTTTTTTATCAGATCTGTCACTTATCCCCACTTCAAAGGTTAAGAGAGATCCAATAAGTTCATCCACCCTCATCTTGTTGATGTATCGAGCTTCTTTTATGGCAGTTACTTTCATATCAAATCTCTTGGGAAGAGACTGGAGAATCTTTCTTACAAGCTTTTCTTATGACATATTTTCACCTAGGGAACTTGAAGCATTGGCTATTTCAAGGATATTCATATGAAAATCATGTATGCTTTCATCCTCTTTCATCCTTAAGTTTTCAAATTTGGTTGTTAGCAATTGAAGTCTTGACATCTTCACTTTAGAAGTACCTTCATGAGTAGTTTTGAGAATCTCCCAAGCATCTTTGGTAACTTCGCAATTGTTCACCAATCTGAATATGTTTCTATCAATTCCATCGAATAAGGCATTCAAGGCTTTAGAATTTCCAAGACCCAATTCAGCCTCCTCCTTAGTCTATTCTTCCTCAGCCTTCAGGTCAGATGTAGCTTTTCCATCTTTCCTAACAATGATAGGATGTTCCCATCCTTTTATGACAACTTTCCAAGTCTTAGTATCCAATGATTTCAAGAAGGCCACCATGCGAGGTTTCTAATAATCATAATTATTTCCATCTAGAACAGGTGATCAGTTCACAAATCCTCCTTCTTTATCCATAGTTCCATAAAGTATCGTCCCTAGATCTCACTCAGAACCAGAGCAGGATGTCTGCTTTAATACCAATTAAAATTCAGGTATCAGATACGAGATGTCGAAGGAGATGTCAAGACACTAATATCTAAATAATTACCAATATATGAACAAGATAAAATGTAGTTAACAATTGTAAATAGACACAAGCAATTGTTAGCCCAGTTAGGTGCAAACACACCTACGCTTGGGGGCTACCAAGCCAGGAAGGAAATCCACTAAACAAAATTAGTTTGAAGACTCTTAGCAAACTCTCTCTATTTTACAATCTTCGCACCTAATTGCTATCCGCGTAACTTCTATCTAAGACACTCTCATATATGAGACACCTCTTACTCCCCCCTCAATCACATGCATTGATAAAAATAAAATATCAAAAAGTAGAAGACACGCTTTGTTGCGATGAAAATTGGATATCAAGCTATTAAATTAACTTGAATCTTTAATTCTTTTTATAACCGAACTTTATTTTATCCAAAGGAAAGGTCTAAAGAAAGAAAAACCTTTTTCGTGATGTAACGACAACGCTTAAGAGATTCGGGGATCAGGGGTTGGTTATACCTAGGGAAGGTGTTAGCACCCTAAGCATCTGTAGTACTCTACAAGAACCTTTTGTTTGATTGCTTGCTAAGTGTTAAATATGTACTATGGATTTAGGATTGGAAGTTGAGTGTAAAGATAAGTAAAGACCTAGTTGGTTTTCTAAGTTTGCTCGCAAAGACGTCGCATCTTCTGCCTACGTATCCTGACTAGGATAGAATCAGAGCAATCGTAGTTCACCTCACAAGGGGGGAAGAACGCTTGATTATGATCAAGGTTCAAGAGGGGAACAAACATGACAATATTTGTGTGGAGTTTGACAGGACTCCTTATTCTAAGTTGTAATATTCAAAAGGGGAAGTAAGAAATCATGGCGATGATTCTCACATAGAGTTGAGAAACTCTTTCATAGGGTTCTAGTTGATGAACGCTCCTAGTACATGTGGGTTTCTTAGACCTGAAGCAAAGTCTAATGGCTTCTTAATCTAGGGTTAAAGTGACTTAACAAAGTCAAGAGAGGGATAAGAGATGTATCCATGATATGAGGGTCAAATGGACAGACTTTTCCTTTGGAGGTATACAGGGGAGGCAACAGGATGAGAGCTAACAAGCTTCATCACTTGGGGAAAGAGCATAACAAGAAATTTACCAACATGATAAAAGCATATTCATGGTGACAATCATTTGATAAACATGTGGGATGATAAAGATGAAGGTACATTTGATGACAATCAAAGCAGATGAATTATCAGGAACTGTAACAACAGATCAAGTTCAATTACATTCAACAGAGGGAACAAAATAAACATGGTGACAACCAAAAGTAAAATCCTAGCATGTTTACTAACATATAAGGATATGAATACAAGCAAGTATCACAAACAAATTCAAGTGTAACCAAAGAAAAATTCATCTGCACATGCATAAACGAACGTAAAATGCACATAACTTGCACGAAGTCAAAAGAGATGAAAAATTGGTCAAACATGAAAATAAAAAATATGGCATGGAAGTACACATCAAGATGAACACAATGAAAAAAATGGGTGAAAAACGATTAAAATTGAGAGAGATATGAATTTTTGAAAATGGAGTGAAAAATGACAAAAAATAATAAAAGAGTTGCCCTCTTCAGGGGTCAAACTCAGGTACAAGGCGTGCAAGGCGTTTTTGGCATAATGGTCTTACCACTGGGGTGGCTATACATCCGTTTGTATATGCTACCCCATAAATATATATGGGTGATTCACTTGGAATTTCGGGGCAAGAGTAAGAACATTCAAATGATTTACGTTTTCACTCGTAACTTTCCCGATTCTTAACCAAACGCGATGAAATTTATATGTATCTTGACCAGAAAAATGCAAGGATCATGATGGTGATGTTAATTTTTGAAATTCTTCTTCTATTTAAAAACTCGATGGTAGTTGCTTCTTAACACTTGAAAATGCATTTTGATGTTCACAACTTGTTTCAAACATTTTTGATCCAAACCAAAGATACACACATCTCAGATATATGGTGATGAAGGATTCAAGCACTTAAATCAAACTCAATGCAAACAGTTTATGGAAATGACATGTTAAGTTGCAATTTTTGCTAAAAGATGCATTTTGAAATCCAGAACATAATCCAACTGTTGTAATAATCAAATGAGGGTTTGAACATTTTAAGAATGATGTATTTGAGGTATTCCAACAGTTGATTTGGATCAAAACACAACAGTGCAAATACTGGTATGATCATGCAAGTATGAGGTTTTAAAAATGCATTTTGAAGTGTGGATCATGCACTAGTCAGTTTCCAAACATTGTGAATATGTACACTCAATGCAAACATGTTAGTGAATGTGTTCAGTCCATTATTTTGGCTTGAAACAGTCTGTAATGAGAAATGAGGTGTGAGTTGCAGAATGATGTTCTGAACATGCACATTTGAATCCAATAACCAAAACCAATGCCTTTGACAATTAGTGATTGTTTGTGCAAGTTTGAAATGTGTTTTATATGAGATTTCAACACAAGATATCATTCAAAAACCAAGTGAGCAAAATAGTGTGTGTGAGTTGAAAAATCATGCAATGCAGGATGATGTCAATCCAGGGCTACAGCTGGTTTCAATTCAATTCAGACACACTATCATGCTACAAATATACACCCAAATTAATTCAAATGATAGAATTGATGTAAGGCAACGTAGTGTGAGGTTTTGTGTTCAGTCTGTTTTACATGTGTTTTGTGAAAGTGCAAGAAAAATGGGCAGTTCATGTCACAGTTGGTTTTTCATCAAACTAAACATACACACATTGCCTATACATGACATTGAATGATTATGATCATAATTTGAAGCCAAACAAAAAGTTGTCATGAAAATGGTGCTTGAGTGGCCATTATTGTGAACATGATGCATGAAGAAGTGAAATTTCAGTTTTGAGGCATAATCAAACCAAAGATTCACATACACATACCACAAATATACATACCAATGAAATTATATCAAAGTTTTAATGCAAAACCAATTGGTGTGAAAAAGTGGTGCTCATGTGCAATTGTATTTGTGAAAGTGCATGAAAATGTGCAGATTTTGTTCAAAACAGTTGCAAGCCATTTTAATTACACACACACACATTGTATTCATGATATAGGATGAGTAGGGGCACAAATTAGGACCAAAAACAAACTGTTACCAAGACTGGTAACAGAGCTGCAAGAAAAAGGTATTTTGAGGCATGAATGTTCATTTTCAGTTCTAAGCCTCCCTAGACCAAGCAAGTCATACACACATCTCATACACATACTAGGGAATGGATTCAAGCAAATATTATGACTAAAAACAGCCTATGTTAAAAAATGGTATCAGTTTGTAAATGAGATTACAAGGTGAGCTCTAATGATGCATTTGTTTGTGAAAAGCAACAAAACAAACAAGAACAGGTCATACTACTAACAGGTACTCATCATAATCAAGAAACCAAATATGATCCAACTCACAATTTAAACATATCAACTTCAAAACAGGATTTTGCATATGACAGAAAAATGATACTTTTTAATATTACCAAAAGCTCAAAAATGCCAAAATATGGAAAATGATATAAAGGGTAATGTTTATAAGCTACATACCTCTTGTAGACTTTGTTGAACAAGCTAAAACAATCAAGAAACCCAGAGAACTTCAATCTACCTTTTTGCCTTGAGTCCTTTCTTCACTTTGAAGCAATATGCAAATATGATGACAGTTGGAGAAATAGGTCTCACCAATGAATTCTAACACTTTGGACAGTTGAAAAACAATATATAAGAGGTGTTAGGATGATTAAAACACTAGGCAAGTGCTTAGGACAAGATTTGGTAGAATTTGTAGCTTTTGGTCAAAGTAACTTGGTGATGAAGTTGACTTTTTGATTGGTGAAGTTTTTGGGAGGTTTAATGGTTTAGACACCTTCTACACCATATTTAGAGGTTGTATGGATGATTGTTGGGGTGTTTTAGTGTAGAGAAATGGTTTTGGTAGTCCTAGTAGCAAGGCAGAGTTTTTGGTGTTTTTGGTGAAAATGGTGATTTTGTGGTTTTGAAGTTTTTAAGGTAAAGTGCAAGGACAGAGGTTTCTTCTGGTTTTTAGAAGATTGTTGATGATCAAAATGAAGTGAGGGAGAGTCCTATTTATAGGCAAATGAAGTGGCTTGGGAAGATTTGAAGTTTCTTCACTTTGAAGAAAGGTTTTGAACTTTCAAAATCAAACCTCCTCAAGTGGGTTTCTTTGATCTGCAAGGCCAGCCTCAATAGTCAAGAAACATGATGAATTTTAAGTGTCTAAATGCAGGCTAGAGTGTAGCATCATGGCTGTTTCAGAACATGGATTTACACCTCATGCTTACTTTCCACCTTTGAAGGCGTTGCAACTTGCAAGCTACTTGCAAAGTTTGTCTTTTTCCATATTTCAGCATGTCCTTGGTCCTCTTGGGTTACAAACTTTCTACATATCAGATATAATAGGATTCACAAGTTAGAATTGATCAATTTTGATGAAGTAAGTGATTTTGAAATTGGGCAATGTGGGACTAAAGTGAATAACCACCAACTTGCCATGACCATAACTTTTAGCTCACAAATCCTTTTGAGTTATGCTAGTACTTTTTAGAAAGCCCTTAAATAGCTCTAAAACATTCATGTTTTCATGAGTTTCAATTTCTTAAAGGAACTTGGCCAAAAATCCTTTCAAAGTTGCTTAAAATGAACTTAAAAATGAAATTTCTTTAAGTCTTTTTCCCCTCTAGAAATGAATTTGATCATAACTCCAAATCTATGCATTTTCTGATCATGGACCACTTAGGGACTTTTTTAGGACTTGTCAAGAGCTTACAAATGAGCTTTGAACCAACTCTATATGATGTGTGGTTAAGGAGTTATGGTTTAGCCCCTTTCAAAACCCTAATTTCTCGATTTTTTGATTACTCCTTCATCCTTGATCCAATGGTCATGAAAATGGATATGCAAGTCCAATATGACATAAGGAACAATTTTGTTTCACAACTTGAAGTCCAATTCCTAAAATTTGGAGAGTTGACTTTTCGGTCAACCGTACGACCGATCGATGATTACCGAGTCGCCTGTTGACATTCTGGGCCTCCTGAGACTTTGAAACTTCTTGGATGAACTTTATTAAGATATATGAACTTCATGAATCACAATCCCACCATTTAAACATCTTCCAACATCAAAGTCAAACTATGGTTGACTTTTACTGGTCCAAAACCCTAATCGGGTGCTCTGAAATGCACTGCTCTGAATTCTGAGGTAACAACCTCGCATTGGCTTCTCAATTGACATTATATAATACCCTTGACCTTGTTTCTTATTTGAATGAGCCCAAAACATTGACTAGTCACAAACCCTGAAGCTTCGATTTTGACTGCACGAAATCCTGATTCGTCTGCAACTTGACAAAGACAAACTTGCACTGGGTTAAGGTTAAATAATTCATGAGTATGCTCCTAAAATGATAGTGAGAATCTAAGGGGCCGAAATTTGGGGTGCAACAGTTGCCCCTATTTAAATATATTCACCAGATGAAACTGAGAGATGACGATCCTCGTAGAATCGCAGTGAAAGGTATTTAAATATAGAAAACCGAAAATTTTGTCCCTTAGATCCGATGATGTGCAAAAGGACAGGTCATGATATGCCATGAATTCTAAATGATGTTTTATGATGCTTGGATGCGAGACGTATGCAGGTGAAAGAGAAACAAAACAACAAGTAACTACTCATGGGACCTGGTATTGTGGACTCGATACTGGGGAAAACCGAGGTATGACAATCAATAGTTCAAACATGACTAGTGATAACTGAGAGGATAATTTCACATGAGGATCCAAGAAGTCTAATGAGGATGACAATCTCACTGGGGAAGAGCAAACGCTCCACTGGGGAAAAAGAGGGACTTTCTATTGGGAAGGTTAAAACTCGAGACACGAACCTCACTGGGGATTATCAGATGAGGAACTTCCTATAATGAAGAGTTCAAACGGGATCTTCAGGAAACACCAAAAAAGGAACAGGACAAACAGACTTTGCATAGAAATAGCAAAAGCGAGATAAGATTGCCAAAGACAACTGGACATTCACAGAAAACGCTAGTCACTACTGGACTTTAAAAGAAAGCTTCCAGTTATGACTGGACTTTAAAAGAAAAGCTGCCAGTTACGACTGGACTTTAAAAGGAAAGCTGCCAGTTATGACTGGACTTTAAATGAAAAGCTGTCAGTTACGACTGGACTTTAAATGAAAAGCTGCCAGTTATGACTGGACTTTAAAAGGAAAGCTGCCAGTTATGACTGGACTTCAAAAGAAAAGCTGCCAGTTACGACTGGACTTTAAAAGGAAAGCTGCCAGTTATGACTGAACTTTAAAAGGAAAGCTGCCAGTTATGACTGGACTTTAAAAGAAAAGCTACCAGTTACAACCGGGCTTTAAAAGGAAAGCTGCCAGTTATGACTGGACTTTAAAAGAAAAGCTGCCAGTTACGACTGGACTTTAAAAGGAAAGCTGCCAGTTATGACTGGACTTTAAAAGAAAAGCTGCCAGTTACGACTGGACTTTAAAAGGAAAGCTGCCAGTTATGACTGGACTTTAAAAGAAAAGCTGCCAGTTACGACCGGACTTTAAAAGGAAACTTGGGGACCTCACCAAAAGATGTGGGGCAAATGCTTTACAATCCAAATTTTCTCAAACAAAGAGAAATAACCAAAGGAAATTCCTCAATTCCTCAAGGATATGCCATTTAATCCAAAGAGAGGTTGTTACCACAACACTACTGAATAAGGATTTTTCTTCGAATAGGATTTGTAAAAGATTCTTCCTGGGGGTACAGCGTGCGATAAGTGTACGCCCAACATAGATTTAGAAGCCACTTTCCAGGGACCAAAGTTTAATCTAGGAACGAGCTAGAAAGAAACGGTCAAACAAGATTCTAACCATTGAGGATTTGAACTCAAATGGGAATTTATCTTATCCAGGCGTGGCAAGACAACTGAAACAAACATCATCCACAAGGATTGAACTCGGTGGGGAAATTAGAATTGGGAGGCACTTTATGCCTAAGGGCTGACAACTCTATTGGAGAGAAGAGACAAACCCAATCGCTTGGTGAAAAACACCAAAGTGAAATAGGAACAGGTAACAACTAGAGACAACAAAAAATGCATGGATCCCATGTGTATGCTTTAGGCCATGCTTGTGTTTATGCTGACAAAACAGACAAAACAAAACAGGAGATGAAATAAACATCTCGACACGGGTACCTAGCCAACTTTACCAGATGGACCATCACTGGGGATGATCATAAAGATTGACAATTCCACATCAATGTTATAACCTTCTCTTGGAGAGAGTAATCCACAACATCATGACTGCACTCAGATTGCCATCATGAGCTCGAATTCTTTGTCGAAGGAAAAATCACCAAAGGAATTTCCAAGATCAACTGGAGTAACAACTTAATCGGAGAGCTGACTAAAGGGTATCATGAGAACCAAATACTTCTGCCGCTCGATAGTATAACCAACCTCTGCAAGTGAGCAACGGTTCTTGTGACAAACAGTCTTCCAACTTTTCTGCCCCAGATTACATGGTCCACAAGAAGGAATCATCAAGAGGATTTTACAGAAGAATTGAGATACCAAGATGCCTCAATATTTTCAAACTCTTGGAGAGATTCATGAATCTCGACATAACTGCCCCAGTTCAACTGCCTTCGAGAGATTAATCTGATCTTGACTTGATTGCTTCTGATTAACTGGTCTAGAGTAGCTGGCCTTGAAAAGAGCTAAGAAGCAACTTGCTTATAAGACCCCAAACGATGTTCCCCAGAACACATGGTCTGCAAGAAGAAATCACCAAGAGGGTTTTACAGAAGAATTGACATACAAGATGCCTCAATCTCTTCAAACTCTTGGAGAGGTTCACGAACCTCGACGTAACTGCCCCAGTTCAACAGTCTTTGAGAGATTAATCTAATCTTGACTTGGGCGGCTTTGATTAACTGAACGTTGTTTCAAATGATTAACCAATCCTTCAAATCAGTTGCCCCAGGTCGAGCTTCCTTTATCAAATCCGACTCCCTAGCTGACAGCATTTGTTGGGATTCCTTTTAACATTGGATCGTCTGGCAAACAATATTGTTCATTAAAAATTGGCAATTTTCAATGTAAAATTCATGCAATCTTTTGAAAACAATTTTCATGAAACACACGCGGCGGAGTGATCAAACGATCAAAGTGAAAGCGATCCAATCATTTTACGGATGATGGATAAAGTGATGAACACACACAAACATCAAAGATCATTTAGGAGTCAGGTTATCCAACATTGCTATAATATGCTTTTAAAACAACCTTACCTCAATTAGTTCTTTTAAGGGTTGTAACGTGGTTTGGTTCACGACTCATGAAACAAAGGATAAAGGCTCAAAGTTATTTGTCCCACCCATTCTCCATGATGAACTCCAATCCTACGCTCAGTTAACTCAAAACTATACATTCAGGTTCCCATAGGCTTTAAGAATTGAACTGATGATAGTTGGTGATGATTCACGAATCTAGGGTAGTCACAACACCCTTACAGTATTTGATAGCTTTTTGCTAGTTGAGGATTTCAAAGTGAAAGTTTTAAAGGTTTCCTCTTTTTATTATCCCTTACGTTTTGCCTGAACTGTTTTCTTTTGGATATACAGTCAGCGGGATGCCCCATTTTTGCCTAAGTCCCCTTCATAGGTTTTTGACTTAGCGGGCTTTTTTGATTTTTCTTTCTTTTTTTTTGAGAAAGGAGGTGACTACTTAGTTTAATGGCTACAACGGACCATCATCATCTTTTGAACTTCGACACTTGTTTGTTGTGCGCGAAGGAAAACCTGAATGCACCACTTTTGAAGTGTCTTGTATGCATATATCTCCGAGTTAACTGAAAACTACCCGCCCCAGGTTTGAGATTTAAGGTTTGTTTTTGTAGAGAAAGAAAACTCCTACTTCTAGGCTCGAAGGGGTTAACGAGGGATTATCTTCCTTATTTCTCCGGTGTTTAGGGATTTGAAACAATGCCTTACATCATCGGCAAAGTTAAATTGAAAGCATATCAACAGCAGTTATGGATATAGTTCTCATCATCCTCCCCAATCTTTGCTTTAAACACAGTTTTAGTAAAGAAATTTTTTTCATTTTTGTATTTCATAACGATGAAAGGAAACAGAAAGAGTGAAACGAATGGACTTAATCAAAAGATGCACAAACATTTCATTAATATTGCCAATTCAAAATGAACAACAGCTTACAAGCAATTCAAATTAAACAACAAGGGAAATACAACTGAAAATACTGAAACAAACAGAATACAACCAGCTTAGGAGAATTGACTTAACAACTTCAGTTTTCAGGCCCAAACGGGGGAACCCCTCTATCACTGATTACTTGTTCCTTGTGGTATAGAACCTTGAGAGGCCTCGTAGGTCCTTTGTCTTTTTCTTCGAGAGCTGAGACACTGATACCTGGTTTACCTTCTTGTGGTTTTAACAGCTCTAACAAGCTTTGCACCTTCAACCCAAAACCTTTGCACTCTTCCACCAAATTCCCCATTGTCTCAGTATGGTACTTGCATTCAACTTCTAGGTGATCTTCTTCAAAGATCAGTTTTTTGTCATAGACTAGCTCTTGCACCATAAATCCTAACGCCAAACAAGTGTCTAGTTCATATCCTTCAGCCCCTTTGTGAAATTCACAAGTCAAGTTTGCATTATGCCATGGTCCTGGCACAAGGTTAAGAGCTCGTGGAGTCACCAAAGAATTATGAATTAGTAGCGGATAAAGCTTACTTAGCGGTACAGGAACTGTCTTGTAGCATGCCTTGTTCCTCTTGACAAGATTCTTCTTATTTATGTTCTGGCTTCGAGAACTTTGAGAGGAAACAGCCAATGAATGCTGAGATGCTCTTTTGGTAACCACCTGACAAGGATGACGTTTTGGCGCAGGCCTAAATGCTGGTTGACGATGGTCTGACCGTTGAAGCTTAGGAGGTCCTTGAGCTGGACGAGTCACCGAAAGTGATGGACTTACCACCTCTCTAGGCGCAATAGTGGGAGAATACCCTTCATTTTTCATCAAATTCTGCAAAGTCTCCAAAACCCAATTCATCTGATCTTTGAGGACCCTGATTTCTTCCTTCAAGGCCTCTTTCCCTTTCGAAAGCTCTTTCATCATTTCCATTGGTCCATGATGCGTGCTAGGTATCCCTCTCTCTCTCTCTCTAGTGACAGGAAAAGGAACATGAGACTCAAGGCTGAGAAATGCAAATGTGACAACATGCTCATGCAATGCAAAAAGTTTCATGGAACTCAAAATATTTACAAACATCAAGATAAACCAAAAATTTCTTTCATTAACCATTAATTTGAATTACACCTTGTGAGTACTGCTTACAAGAGCCTTTAAACAGAAAGCTAAATAAAAGCTAACAAAAAGTCCTAAAGAGGTTCTTTGGACAGCCTCGTGTTGAGCTTCTTGATCTCTTCTTCTGTCTGGGATTTCTCGAGGATAAGCTTTTCCATAATTAGCCTCTACGGAGTCAACTGAAGAATAAATGAAGATAAATCAGCTGATACTTTCCTCTTCTTACAAGAGAGTACTTCCTCGTAGTTGTTTCTCGAGCTCTACGTTTTCTTTGACAACCACACGATCTTGGGCTTCAATGCTTCTTCTTGCTTATTGTGCTTTGTTCAAAGCGATTCTCAAACGTGTAGCCTTAGCAATATCTTTTTCCATAGGGTCTTCCTCCATGTCAAGAATGAGCAATCCAACCAAATAAGAGTTTTCCTTTAGTGGGTATTAGTTGATAGTCGGAAAAGTGAAACGATGATAGACTGGATCATAGAACTGGAGAAGCATAGAGAGGAGTCCATTATCCATCTTTATCTTCAACCATAACAACAGTTTCCCATAGCTGCTCTTGAATCTCTCTAGATTTGTCACTAAGGTACTCAACCTCTTTAGGTCATCCAAGTTAAGACTCTTGTAAGTGTACTTCAAAATTTCTTTCTTTTACTGTCCATAACCTTGATGTTTACAAACAAAAGTCTGAGTTCCATGAACTTTATGATATGATGTTTATGAATGCATGAATGCACAAACACAGGTAAGCACAAATACACATATATACATTGGTACACAGACAAAGGTTTAGGTTTGGAGAACATGAGTGTGGAGCCAAGGTCTACCCATCCCAAAGGTATGTACTAAGGCTTTCAAAAACTGTAGAACAAGGTTCTAAAAGAGTTCCCAGAGTCCTCGACCCATCTTTCGGATATTATCAATTTCCCAAATACTTGGTGGTCGATAATATTCTCAAGAGAGTCTCGTCCAAGTGTAGTATCGCGTATCAACTATTTCGGAATTACTCCCTTGTAGTCATCGCACTACATCCTAATAAAGCCAAAGTAGTGAAAAGGTAATATAAAGGTCCTCAGTATCACGGGCTCCCATGTAGAAAGTAGCATTGTTTTCACGAATACTCGATCAATACTAACTCTCAGAAGGGCCTCTACTGAGCGGAGGTTTTCTCAAGTCAACTTGGTCGGGAATCAACTCCCTATAAGTCTCCTTGAATATACCACCATCCTATCATAAGTACGCTCAAACACGAGTATAGTGTTGTCTCACCATTCAAAGTTCCCAAGATCCAACAGGGCACATATGTACATATTTACCAGTATTCACAAATAAGCAAGTATTCAAACAAGATAGGTTAAACCCTCAAAGCAATAACATTAATCCCCAGTGAAGTCGCCATTTCTGTTGTGGTGAAAATTGGATATCAAGCTATTAAATTAACTTGAATCTTTAATTCTTTTTACAACCGAACTTTATTTTATCCAAAAGAAAGGTCTAAAGAAAGAAAAACCTTTTTCGTGATGTAACGACAACGCTTAAGAGATTCGGGGATCGGGGGTTGGTTATACCTAGGGAAGGTGTTAGCACCCTAAGCATTTGTAGTACTCTACAGGAACCTTTTGTTTGATTGCTTGCTAAGTGTGAAATATCTACTATGGATTTAGGATTGGGAGTTGAGTGTAAAGATAAGTAAATACCTAGTTGGTTTTCTAAGTTTGCTCGCAAAGACGTCGCATCTTCTGCCTACGTATCCTGACTAGGATAGAATCAGAGCAATCGTAGTTCACCTCACAAGGGGGAAGAACGCTTGATTATGATCAAGGTTTAAGAGGGGAACAAACATGACAATGTTTGTGTGGAGTTTGACAAGACTCCTTATTCTAAGTTGTAATATTCAAAAGGGGAAGTAAGAAATCATGACGATGATTCTCACATAGAGTTGACAAACTCTTTCCTAGGGTTCTAGTTGAAGAACGCTCCTAGTACAGGTGTGTTTCTTAGACCTGAAGCAAAGTCTAATGGCTTCTTAATCTAGGGTTAAAGTGACTTAACAAAGTCAAGAGAGGGATAAGAGATGTATCCATGATATGAGGGTCAAATGGACAGACTTTTCCTTTGGAGGTATACAGGGGAGGCAACAGGATGAGAGCTAACAAGCTTCATCACTTGGGGAAAGAGCATAACAAGAAATTTACCAACATGATAAAAGCATATTCATGGTGACAATAATTTGATAAACATGTGGGATGATAAAGATGAAGGTACATTTGATGACAATCAAAGTAGATGAATTATCAGGAACTGTGACGACAGATCGAGTTCAATTACATTCAATAGAGGGAACAAAATAAACATGGTGACAACCAAAAGTAAAATCCTAGCATGTTTACTAACATATAAGGATATGAATACAAGCAAGTATCACAAACAAATTCAAGTGTAACCAAAGAAAAATTCATCTGCACATGCATAAACGAACGTAAAATGCACTTAACTTGCACGAAGTCAAAAGAGATGAAAAATTGGTCAAACATGAAAATAAAAAATATGGCATTGAAGTACACATCAAGATGAACACAATGAAAAAATAACGGGTGAAAAACGATTAAAATTGAGAGAGATATGAATTTTGAAAATGGAGTGAAAAATGACAAAAAATAATAAAAGAGTTGCCCTCCTCAGGGGTTGAACTCAGGTACAAGGCGTGCAAGGCGTTTTTGGCATAATGGTCTTACCACTGGGGTGGCTATACATCTGTTTGTATATGCCACCCCATAAATATATATGGGTGATTCACTTGGAATTTCTGGGCAAGAGTAAAAACATTCAAATGATTTACGTTTTCACTCGTAACTTTCCCGATTATTAACCAAACGCGATGAAATTTATATGTATCTTGACCAGAAAAATGCAAGGATCATGATGGTGATGTTAATTTTCTGAAATTCTTCTTCTAGTTAAAAAGTCGATCGTAGTTGCTTCTTAACACTTGAAAATGCATTTTGATGTTCACAACTTGTTTCAAACATTTTTTACCCAAACCAAAGATACACACATCTCAGATATATGGTGATGAAGGATTCAAGCACTTAAATCAAACTCAATGCAAACAGTTTATGGAAATGACATGTTAAGTTGCAATTTTTGCTAAAAGATGCATTTTGAAATCCAGAACATAAACCAAATGTTGTAATAATCAAATGAGGGTTTGAACATTTTAAGAATGATGTATTTGAGGTATTCCAACAGTTGATTTGGATCAAAACACAACAGTGCAAATACTGGTATGATCATGCAAGTATGAGGTTTTAAATATGCATTTTGAAGTGTGGATCATGCACCAGTCAGTTTCCAAACATTGTGAATATGTACACTAAATGCAAACATGATAGTGAATGTGTTCAGTCCATTATTTTGGCTTGAAACAGTCTGTAATGAGAAATGAGGTGTGAGTTGCAGAATGATGTTCTGAACATGCACATTTGAATCCAATGACCAAAACCAATGCCTTTGACAATTAGTGATTGTTTGTGCAAGTTTGAAATGTGTTTTAGATGAGATTTCAACACAAGATATCATTCAAAAACCAAGTGAGCAAAATAGTGTGTGTGAGTTGAAAAATCATGCAATGCAGGATGATGTCAATCCAGGGCTACAGCTGGTTTCAATTCAATTCAGACACACTATCATGCTACAAATATACACTCAAATTAATTCAAATGATAGAATTGATGCAAGGCAAAGTAGTGTGAGGTTTTGTGTTCAGGCTGTTTTACATGTGTTTTGTGAAAGTGCAAGAAAAATGGGCAGTTCATGTCACAGTTGGTTTTTCATCAAACTAAACATACACACATTGCCTATACATGACATTGAATGATTATGATCATAATTTGAAGCCAAACAGAAAGTTGTCATGAAAATGGTGCTTGAGTGGCCATTACTGTGAACATGATGCATGAAGAAGTGAAATTGCAGTTTTGAGGCATAATCAAACCAAAGATTCACATACACATACCACAAATATACATACCAATGAAATTATATCAAAGTTTTAATGCAAAACCAATTGGTGTGAAAAAGTGGTGCTAATGTGCAATTGTATTTGTGAAAGTGCATGAAAATGTGCAGATTTTGTTCAAAAAAGTTGCAAGCCATTTTAATTACACACACACACACACATTGTATTCATGATATAGGATGAGTAGGGGCACAAATTAGGACCAAAAACAAACAGTTACCAAGACTGGTAACACAGCTGCAAGAAAAAGGTATTTTGAGGCATGAATGTTCATTTTTAGTTCTAAGCCTCCCTAGGTCAAGCAAGTCATACACACATCTCATACACATACTAGGGAATGGATTCAAGCAAATATTATGACTCAAAACAGCCTATGTTAAAAAATGGTATCAGTTTGTAAATGAGATGACAAGGTGAGCTCTAATGATGCATTTGTTTGTGAAAAGCAATAAAACAAACAAGAACAGGTCATACTACTCACATGTACTCATCATAATCAAGAAACCAAATATGATCTAACTCACAATTTAAACATATCAACTTCAAAACAGGATTTTGCATATGACAGAAAAATGATACTTTTTAATATTACCAAAAGCTCAAAAATGCCAAAATATGGAAAATGATATAAAGGGTAATGTTTATAAGCTACATACCTCTTGTAGACTTTGTTGAACAAGCTAAAACAATCAAGAAACCCAGAGAACTTCAATCTACCTTTTTGCCTTGAGTCCTTTCTTCACTTTGAAGCAATATGCAAATATGATGACAGTTGGAGAAATAGGTCTCACCAATGAATTCTAACACTTTGGACAGTTGGAAAACAATATATAAGAGGTGTTAGGATGATTAAAACACTAGGAAAGTGCTTAGAACAAGATTTGGTAGAATTTGTAGCTTTTGGTCAAAGTAACTTGGTGATGAAGTTGACTTTTTGATTGGTGAAGTATTTGGGAGGTTTAATGGTTTAGACACCTTCTACACCATATTTAGAGGATGTATGGATGATTGTTGGGGTGTTTTAGTGTAGAGAAATGGTTTTGGCAGTCCTAGTAGTAAGGCAGATTTTTTGGTGTTTTTGGTGAAAATGGTGATTTTGTGGTTTTGAAGTTTTTGAGGTAAAGTGCAAGGACAGAGGTTTCTTCTGGTTTTTAGAAGATTGTTTATGGTCAAAATGAAGTGAGGGAGAGTCCTATTTATAGGCAAATGAAGTGGCTTGGGCAGATTTGAAGTTTCTTCACTTTGAAGAAAGGTTTTGAACTTTCAAAATCAAACCTCCTCAAGTGGGTTTCCTTGATCTGCAAGGCCAACCTCAATAGTCAAGAATCATGATGAATTTGAAGTGTCTAAATGCAGGCTAGAGTGTAGCATCATGGCTGTTTCAGAACATGGCTTTACACCTCATGCTTACTTTCCACCTTTGAAGGCAAGTTGCAAGGCAACTTGCAAGCTACTAGCAAAGTTTGTCTTTTTCCATATTTCAGAATGTCCTTGGTCCTCTTGGGTTACAAACTTTCTACATATCAGATATAATAGGATTCACAAGTTATAATTGATCAATTTTGATGAAGTAAGTGATTTTGAAATTGGGCAATGTGGGACTAAAGTGAATAACCACCAACTTGCCATGACCATAACTTTTAGCTCACAAATCCTTTTGAGTTATGCTAGTACTTTTTAGAAAGCCCTTAAATAGCTCTAAAACATTCATGTTTTCATGAGTTTCAATTTCTTAAAGGAACTTGGCCAAAAATCCTTTCAAAGTTGCTAAAAAATGAACTTAAAAATGAAATTTCTTTAAGTCTTTTTCCCCTCTAGAAATGAATTTGATCATAACTCCAAATCTATGCATTTTATGATCATGGACCACTTAGGGACTTTTGTAGGACTTGTCAAGAGCTTACAAATGAGCTTTGAACCAACTCTAGATGATGTGTGGTTAAGGAGTTATGGTTTAGCCCCTTTCAAAACCCTAATTTCTCGATTTTTTGATTACTCCTTCATCCTTGATCCAATGGTCATGAAAATGGATATGCAAGTCCAATATGACATAAGGAACAATTTTGTTTCACAACTTGAAGTCCAATTCCTAAAATTTGGAGAGTTGACTTTTCGGTCAACCGTACGACCGATCGATGATTACCGAGTCGCCTGTTGACATTCTGGGCCTCCTGAGACTTTGAAACTTCGTGAATGAACTTTATTAAGCTATATGAACTTCATGAATCACAATACCACCATTTAAACATCTTCCAACATCAAAGTCAAACTACGGTTGACTTTTACTAGTCCAAAACCCTAATCGGGTGCTCTGAAATGAACTGCTCTGAATTATGGGGTAACAACCTCGCATTGGCTTCTCAATTGACATTATATAATACCCTTGACCTTGTTTCTTATTTGAATGAGCCCAAAACATTGACTAGTCACAAACCCTGAAGCTTCAATTTTGACTGCACGAAACCCTGATTCGTCTGCAATTTGACAAAGACAAACTTGCATTGGGTTAAGGTTAAATAATTCATGAGTATGCTCCTAAAATGATAGTGAGAATCTAAGGGGACAAAATTTGGGGTGCAACACGCTTCAAGGACAACACTTGATTTTGCCTAACAGCTTCAATCAAGAACAATGCACTCGTGCTTAAAACCTTAGAATGGACAAATTACAACTCAAAGAACTCAGTCCAATTCACACATCAAAGTGATGAATGAATGGCTCACAAATAACAAAGACACAAGAAGGTAAAAACCCTTATTCCTTAAGCAATGCACACTCTCAACCCTAGCTTGTCTGATCTTCAAATAGGATTGTAAAGTATGTATATAGAAACACTTTGAATGGGCTTGGGAATTAGCAAAAACAAACTCTAATTTGATAAAATCAAATTAGATAATTCTTCAAATCTTTTCTTAATTAAAGGCATAAGAATAGAACCAAATCAGATTTGATCAAATCAAATCAAATCAAACATCAAATCTCCTCAAGATTATCTGCATGAAATTAGGACAAAAGATTCTAAAATAACTCCACGAGTTATACAGCAGAAACTCTTTTGTTTAATGAAAATCTCCACCTTTATTGCACCAGCAATATCTCTTACTAAAGAAGCACACTAGGTTGCACAAAAACATAACAGACAAAACATAACATTCTGTAAACATATTTCAGGACATCATACTTGACATCATGAACTAAACCCTGCAACAACAACAAAGAACTACCTGCAGAATGTAATGATCACATGTCAATACATCCTATAGGACATCTTGTGATAACACCAAGTTTTACCAAAATTGATGCGAATCGCAGAACTAACAATGTCAATGCCCCACATAGAGAATGGCCAAGGCGATGATAAAACTTTTAGCAATGTTGGAGGTACATGCACTTTGTCGGCATAAATTTGACACTTATGGCATCTTCTGGCTTATTGGATACAGTCGGATTCCATGGTTAACCAGTATTGCACATCTCTCAAAATCTTCTTGGACATAGAATGATCGTTGGCATGAGTATCAAATGATCCTTCATGAATATCCTGAATCAACATGTCTGAGTCTTTTCTATCAATACATCTAAGTAAAACCATGTCATGATTTATTTTATAAAGCACATCATTGCTATAAAAGAATTTGGACGCCAATCTCCTCAGAGTCTTTTATCAAGAGTTGTAGCGTTAGCTAGATATTCCTGATTCTGCAGATAATTCCTGATATCATGGAACCATGGCCTTCCATCGCCTTCTTCTTCTACCAATTGGCAGTAGACAAGCTCAGTCTTACGCTCAATACTGATAAGTGGTGCTTCATTAACAAAATTGACCTTCCACATCGAGGCTAGCATAGCTAATGCATAAGCTATATGGTTTTCCAATCTTGTAACATGGCAAAAAGTGATATCATTGAAGTATTGGATTAACTTCACAATGTAAGCACGATATGAAATCAAAATTTCGTCTCGGGTCTCCCATTCACCTTTAACTTGATATATAACCAAATCAAAATCTCCATTGACTTCAAGGATCTTGATTCTGATATCAATGGCTGCTTCAATACCAAGGATGCATGCTTCATATTCGGCGAAGTTATTTGGGAATTCAAAACAAAGTCTTGTTGTGAACGGAGTGTAACCACCATCAGGATTCATCAAAACAACTCCTACACCATGCCCATTGTAATTAGAAGAACCTTCAAACATCATCTTCCAACGGGAACTTAGTTTGGGACCCCCATCTGGACCTGGCTCTTCATAATATTTCTTCACGAACATAATGTCTTCGACTGGAAAGTCAAACTTAAGAGGTTCATAATCTTTAACAGGTTGATCAACAAGGTAATCTGACAAGATACTCCTTTTGATAGATTTTTGGGTGACGTATTGAACATCATATTCAGACAACAACATATGCCAACGGGCAAGTCTCCCATTCTAAGAAGGCTTCTAAAAGATATACTTTATTGGATCCATTTTTGAGATCAACAAAGTAGTATGACAGATCAAATATTGCCTCAGATGCTTAGCAGCTCGTGCTAAATCACATCAAGTCTTCTCCAACAGTGAATATAGACTTTCACAAACAGTAAAATTATTGTTTGAGTAGTAAATGGCGTGCTCCTTACGTTCAGTCTCGTCGTGTTGGCCCAACACGCAACCCATTGATCCTTTAAGTAAATTCAAATACATAAAAAATGGTTTTCCGGGGACAGGTGGGATCAAGATAGTAGGTTCTTTTAGGTAACCCTTAATCTTGTCGAAGGCTTGCTGACAATCAAAATTCCAATCAATAGTCTGATCCTTGTGAAGCAACTTGAAAATAGGTTCACACGTGGAAGTCATATTGGAAATAAACTTGGAAATGTAATTCAAGTGTCGCAGAAAGCCTCTGACTTGTTTCTCAGTTTGTGGAGCTGGCATTTCTTGGATAGCTCGGACTTTATCAGGGTCCACCTCGATTCCTTGCTGACTAATGATAAAGCCAAATAGTTTTCCAGATCTAACACCAAAGGTACACTTTATAGGGTTCAGCCTCAACTGGTACTTCCTGAGTCATTCAAACAGCTTCAAAAGATGATCCAAGTGATCATTGTCTCTTTGAGACTTGGCAATCGTATCATCTACGTACACCTCAATCTCCTTGTGCATCATGTCGTGAAAAATAGTGACCATCGCACTTTGATATGTTTCCCCTGCGTTATTCATACCAAAAGGCATTGCCTTATAACAATAGGTTCCCCAAGGAGTAATAAATGTAGTCTTTTCCATATCATCAGGATCCATCTTGATCTGGTTATAACTAGAGAAGCCATCCATGAATGAGAAAACTGCGAAGTGAGTAGTATTGTCCATAAGAGTGCCAATATGTGGTAGAGGGAAATCATCTTTTGGACTCGCCTTGTTCAAATCTATGTAATCTACACACATTATGACTTTACCATCCTTCTTCAGCACATGCACAATGTTGGCCAACCACTCAGGATACTTAGATATTGTTAGAAAAATTGCATTGAGTTGTCTTTTAACCTCGTCACGGATCTTCAGAGCCATATCCGGTCTAGCCCTTTGGAGCTTTTGTTTCAACAGGCGAGCATTCTAGTCGAAGCGGAAATTTATGAACCACTATGTCTGTGTCTAAACCGGGCATATCCTGATACGACCATGCAAACACATCAACATATTCTTCTAGAAGCTTCACCAATCTCTGTCTGATTTCTGCCTCAAGTGTAGTACCAATCTTGACGTCTTTCTTTTCTTCATCGGTGCTAAGATTAATGGCATCCACCTGCTCCTTATGTGGCTGAAGATCTGTATACTCATACTCAACCATCTTTTCCAATTCATCGGGAACCTCATAATCTTCTTCATCCTTATCTTCAGCTTGGTAGATGGGTGAATCAAAGTCAGGAGTGAAAGTAGGGTCATTAGATTCAACAGGCTTTGGGATGGTTCTGTATGTTTTTGAATGACTTAATTTATTGAAAGCACAAAGGCAAATGCAAAAGAAAAATGTTTTTGGTAGTTTTGAAAGATTTCCATTTTCCTTTAAAATTAAAAGAAAAAAACAGTAAGTGAAATAATGAGAATCTAACAAAATGTATTCATTGATTATAACAATTTTGAAAGTACGGGGGCCATACAAAATAATCCAATAGCTCTGGGCATAGCTATGGAATTTTGAAAACAAAATCAAAATACAAACAAATTACTTTGGCAAAGGAATAATCACGGGAATCTCTATTGCTTCCCAATTGTCTAACACGGCATCACACTGAAACACCAAATGGCTCACGTCTTCATCTTCGATGTCTTCATCAACGACGTTGATTTGGAAGCCTCCACTAATGGTTACCTCTTGGATAGCCTTCGGGCATCCTTTAGCGGAGGTTAATGCTGCATTAAGAGTCGGTTCGTGACCCAACCCATGGCGATCCTACTTCGTCTTCACTTCAATGATCTCTCCCCAGCCTACAGGAGTGCCTTCTTTGATATCTGATCTTATACTCTGAGTAGATGCAAAAGATGGACCACTTTTAACCACCAGTTCTTCGATTTCCAACATTACAGTATTGGCTATTTCAAGCGCTTGGAAAAAAGTTTCCAACGCGTCCTCATCATCCTCAATATACCTGAATGAAGATAAATTACTCATCATCAAATCTTCCTTCCCATGAATGATTACCAACTTGTCCTTGACAACAAACTTCATCTTCTGATGTAATATGGAAGTTATAATGCTCGCAACATGGATCCACGACCTTCCCAATAGACAACTATAAGCTAGGTTAATATCCATCATCTAGAACGTGATATCAAAGACATGTTGCCCAATTAAAATTGGCAGCTCCACTTCCCCAATTACAGTTCTTCGAGAGCCATCAAAAGCTTTGACGATCAATGTTGTAGGCCTCATTTCTTCCCCTTTGTATGCAAGCTTTGCAAGTGTTTTCTTGGGAAGAACATTAAAAAATGAACCTGTATCAACCAATACTCTAGCCAGAGCATCCTCTTGACATTTCAGAGACACATGCAACACACGATTGTGATTTGAACCTTCTCTTGGTAACTCTTCATTGTTGAAGCTAAGGGTGTTACAAGTTGTTATCTTTGCAATTACAGTATCAAATTGACCGACTGCAATGTCTTGAGTAATGTGGGTGTGAGCCAACAACTTCTATAAAGCAACTCTATGAGCAGTAGAGCTCATCAGAAGAGACATGATGGAGATTTTTGATAGTGTCTGGTGAAGCTGGTCAATAACCTTATAGTCACTTTTTCTAATGAATCTCAAGAATTTCGCATCTTCATCATTCAAAACTACCTCTTTATCCTTATCAAGTATAGCAAGAGTGGTTTCTTTTGGGGGAACTTCGTTCACTCTGGACTGATAGATTCGACCACTACGGGCCATCTTGCTTGCCCCAACAATATTTTTCACATTTTCATGAACACTCTTCATGTCTTTCTTCTGAATGACCTTCCCAGATTCCTGGTCAACTACCGTTACATTATACTTCCACGACACAACTTTAGTATCTTTGAAGTGGAATGGACTAGGTTTCTGAATAATCACCGGTCTTGGCTGACTGACATATGGATCAACAGGCTTTGCAATGTTGAAAATTGGCTTCAACACATTGAAAATAGGCTTTGCAGAACTCGATTCCGGCAAATTGAATATTGGCACTTTATCATTCGGCTTTGGCAGATTAAAGATGGGTTCAATCACTAACACCTCATCTCTCTTCACCTTGCTGCCCACTTGCAAGAATTCACTATCAATCAAATTCTTAATATCTCTCTAAATAAACATCCTTTAGGATTACTAGCACAATCTTCACATTCTGAATGACAATCTTTAATCAAACTAGCCTCTAGTAACTTTATATGAAAATCTCAGAGCTGGGTTCTAATCTTAATAACATCAAGAATCAAAGTCTCATCGGATGCATCTTCAACAACATTAATTGACCCATGGGCGGGTAAAGGATTATTTTTAACATTAGGCTGAGATCACCAAAAGATAAAATTTTCTTTTCCATCAATTCCCTTACAATATGTTACAATGAAAGGCACCCTTCCAAATCATGACCTGGTGCGCCCTCGTGAAACGGACAATGAGCATTTGGGTTGTAAAGATATGGAAGAGGATCAGGAGGTGGACCCAAAGACCTTGTAGTTATCAACCCTTGCTGAAATAATGAAGGATACAACTCGGTATAGGCCATCAAAATAAGAGGAATAGGAGGTTTCACATTCTTCCTTCTGTACAAAACATTCTATTGTGAAGCCTGGGTCCTTTGTTGTTGCTGATATTCAGTAGCGTTGGGCGCTCATTGATAGGTTGGCTATTGTTGAGCCGATTGGTAAACAGGTGCTTGTGTATGAGTGGATACACAAGAGCTTGATTATTGAATGTAGGGGTAATAGCGGCCAGATATGGTTACTGGGGGTATTCAATATGATAGACAGGATGCTGAACATAGCTCTGTTGTGGTTATTGTTGACGCTTCCAAGGCTGATTCGTCTTTCTGCTTGACATCAAACATTGGCTTTTCCCTCTTTTTTCTTATGGAAACTGTTGGAGAACTTCTTTGTATTGTTATTGCTATTCTTTGAGCTACCGGCTTCACTAGTCATCTTTCCATTTTTAGACCAAGCTTGACTTAAACACCCACAACTACAATATTGGAGAATTTAGCAAACACACTACTGACCAACCTTTCATAGAAATCTGGTCTCACAGTATCAACAAACCAGTCAACTAGTTTCTTTTCAATTAAGGGTGGCTCTACCTGCGAAGCCGTTTCTTTCCAACGTTGCGCGTATTCCTTAAACGACTCAGAGTTCTTTTGGGACATACTCAAAAGTTATCTTCTGTCTGAAGCAAGATCTATATTATACTTGTAATTCTTAATGAAGGCATTTGACAAGTCTTGGAAGTTGTGGATACGAGACTAATCCAGACTTAGGTACCTTTTGGCAGAGGCGCCTTTCAGGCTATCCTGAAAGTAGTGAATAATCAGCTTGTCATTGTTAACATAGGTGACCATATTTCTGTAATACATGATCATATGGGTTATAGGGCAAGTGGCACCCTCATATTGGTCGAAACTCAGAATATTGAACTTCGGCAGAATAACCAGCCCATATACCAAACACATCTCTCTTGCATCAACCCCAAATATCTGATTACCTTCCATGGCTCTCAGTCTTTTCTCGATAGTTTCCATATTTTCTTTCAGCCTTTCATGGCGTTCATCTCCTTCTTCAGACATGTCGGGAATGTCATAGACTCGATGCAGATCATGGAAGTTAGGACGCACTTGTGTTTGCACGGTAGCAAGCGTAAAGGTAGGAATTGCTTGAGGAAGCTCAGATGTTAGAGGAATAGTCTGTTGAGGTAACTGTTGAGTAGTTTGCATTGTAAGTGGTGGTGATACAAAACCAAAGGAAAGACCATAAGGCGGCACACTGGCAGTAGTAGCTGTTATAGGTGGAGGTTCTATTATTGTATTGACGATCTCAGAAACCACGATGGTCTGGGTGTCCGTCATTGCACGTATAATTTGCAACATCTCCATAATCTGTTCTACACTCCCTCATAGGTCTTCCAATTCATCACTAACTCGTTTAATCTCTTGATTTTTCTCTGCCATCTTTCTGCGAGCTTGGGCTCTGGTGTTGTAGGGATGTGGGTGACTCAGTGAGGAACTGAAGGAGGACAATGGAATGAGCTTTGATTGAAGAAAACTATGAATGCAGACGGATGTATGTATGAATTCATTTTTTTCAGGGAATCATTTGGTATTTATTAGTTGTTAGTACATAATTTGCAAGTAATGTAATCAGACAAAAAGGCAACAAATATAAGCACAAAACACTCAATCATTCAATAGAAACTAGAGTAATGAGTACAATTAATCATAATGAATTGAGCCAAAATACAACAAATCTTAAATCCAAATACATGAATAATAAGAGGTAAAACATGAAAAAGTCCTCTTCGCCTCACACTCTTGAAACTTTTTTAATTCACTCTTGAACCTTTTCATCATCCCCTCAATGAGTTGAATGAAGTAACTGACAGATGGAGGAATGTTGTTATTAATGTCTTCCACAACCATATCTAACCTCAGAGGTAAATCCCTGGCTATCTCATTGCAAAACCTTATCAAACTTGCAAGTTTGTCACGCTACGTGATAGTAGAAGGCTCAAGGAAATTTATCGTCTTCTCATAAGTCTTCAAAACCTCATCCAAGTGCTTCTTTTAATTCACCCATCCCACACTCTGACTCTTCAAGGCCTGATATTGGGTTTTCCAGTGTTCCACCAACTACTTGCTAGTGGCCAACTCATCACACTTCTCATTCCATGCTTCAAAACTGATTCCAGAGACGTTCCTTGCTTTCCATCCTCGGCGACGCTCATATTCTAATTCATCTTCAGATTTTTGGAGGAGCCCTTTAAGTTCTTTGATCTGGGCCTCGACCTTCACTCTCACTTCATTCTTCTGTTTGGTTGCTAAGTCCCACCAACTCTTCCATTCTTGTCCATTTCTCTTGGCTCTGTCCAATTGGTCATGAAGTGAACCCAATCCGCCATTAGCTTGATCCAAGCAATCAAAAACTCTCTATTTAAGGTCTTGCTCCTTTTTGTTCTTCTTGTGACTTTCCTCAAAGAATTCTTTTCTTTGAGTGCTCTTCGTTTTAAGGATTTGTTCTCTCCAGTTGTTTCATTGAGTTGAGACTGCAGATCTTCATCTTCCTTCCCAAGCTTTTCCACCATGGCTCTAAGTTCATCTACTTCATCAAGGGAAATAGGTATAGGCTTGGGTGAAGGAGGCCTTGGTGGGATCTCAGTGGAGAATGGAAGCTTCACAATCTTCACTCTTTCTAGGACCCACTATTGATAAGGCACATCATTAGTCTTGGATATCCTGTTTCCTTTGGTATGTAACTTTTCCCAAGATATAATAATCCTATGGAGTAAAGTTGTGTCATCTGGCTTCCCATGCATAAGGTGTCCAAGTTGTCGCAAAGCTAGCATAGGGTTATAGCTTATGCAACCCTTAGAACCTATTATCGGTACATTCTAAAAGTTTCCATAATTGATGATGATCTCTTAGGTATTCAACTTGTAACGGTATTGTCGCATCACTGTGAAGAGGGGCCGGCAAAGACAGAAGAGTCGCCACCGTTCGTTATTTATCCCAAAAGAGGGAAAGGGAATGATCAGAGAAAACCTACGGAAAGGGAAAAGACAGGTCATCGCAACCAAATCTCGGGTTCGGGAGTCGGTTACGCAAGGGGAAGGTATGAGCACCCCTCACGTCCGTTGTACTCAACGGGATCCATGCTTGTTGTCTATCTAAAAGGGTGTTAATCTATCAAAAGGCTGGCTCACAGGGACAAAAGAAAAGAAAAGAGACTCGATAGAGCATCGCCGCTCTATGCCTACGTATTCCCTCGTGCAATGGGAAAGTTATAGTCAACGTAGTTCAGAAAACTACGGGTGAAGGGGGGGAAGGTTACTCACTAAGACATCACCGTCTTGTGCCTACATATTCTCGTCTGGTACGAGAAATCAGAGCAAACATAGATCGGGCTGACACGACCATAAATTGGTTCAAGTGTTTTAACTGAGTAGGGTTAAACAGTGGTTCCAGCAATTAGGGATGATGCCTGTTTGCGGTAGAACCAAAACTTAACAAACCCTTTCTGAAAATGATTTTCCAAACATTCCCGAAGGACAAAAAGGTTTGATGTTTTGTTTTGTGTTTTTTAGAGAAGAAGTGAATTGAGTTAAGTTTGTAACTCATGTTGCACTAAAGACTATGACTTGAGAGCGAATGTGTCGCATATCGCCCAAAGGGCATACGGTAAACACTCTAGATAGTATGAGAGGAGGCCCCCCAACTATCATTCCTCAAGTGCTTAAGGCTCGTAGCGCACAACATTTATTATCCTTTATAAGTGTCTTATGAAAGTTATGAGATGAGAAGATAAGACACAAACTCTAAGGGGAAACTAATCAACCCTAATGTTGTCATGCACAATGCTCCTAAATTAGGGATTAAAAGGGGAAATCTATCCTAATGTTATCATGCAAAGGATTGAACACCTAATGTCTTTCCTACTCTCATCTTAAACAGAGGGACTAGGAATCCTAAGGGATGATGGTAAAAGACCAAGTAAACAACAGATAATCCAATCACAAATGAAATGAGAAATGAGAAGAAGTTGACTTAAACAAGTCAAGACAATGCAAACATGGTATGCAAAGATGAAATGCAAGACAAAAGAAGATGCAAGAAAGACAAAGCAAGTGATTCAAACAAGTTGACTGGAAAAAGTCAAGGAAAGAGTGAGTTGAAATGGGAGAAGTTACAACTCCTACAACCATTCAAACATCAATCACTAAAACAAAAGCTAAGCATAAAACACAAGCAAAGGCCATGATCAAATAGAAGATGGGAGAAAAGAGGCTTGGGTAGCAAGCATATGCAAATTATCTCAACCAAACAATCCAAATTGATCATGTGAAAAAGAAGAACAAACAAAAGCTAAAAGTGATACATCATTCAAGACAAACTCAAAGCATAAACATGAAAACCAAATTGTCTTAAATGATGATCAAAACCAAAGGGGCAGATGTGAAACCAAGATCCAAGTCAAGGCAAATGGAAGAACCAAAGTTCCAAACCATGTTCAACACTTACATGCAAGTGGGAATACTCAACTTCCAAGTAACTTGTGAAACAAGTTAACAAGTGTATGACCTAAAATGAAAGACCATCACCTTAATCATGTCATAAATAAGCATCAAGGCTCATAGGGTGCATATGAGATCCATAAAAGTCATTTCCCAAAGGAACTAGGTCAAACTAGTTTGTATGAACCTCTCCTAAGATGACTTGACTTGCAAGTTTCATCAAAAATAGGAAAAATGTCCAATAAATCTAAATTAAATGCATAAAGTAACCAAGTCCAAAGGCAAACAGAGGCCACAGTTTCAAAGTCAAACTCAACTCAAGGAATCACCAAACAATTCTATTGTTAAGAGTGCTCAACCTTATCGAGCATTAATCGAGGGGCATGAAAAGCCAACTCAAAGTCAACCAAAAGTTGATCAATCATGAACCAAATCTACCTTCAAAGACTCTTCAATCCATCTTCTAAATGGAAAAGGAGTCTTGATCATAGGGGATTTGAATTGGAGGTTCAAATGATTATGAACCAAAGAAGACAACATTAAAAACACTTCCAATTGTAAAATTAAAATAAAATGGAAAATAAAAATAAAATCAGAATTAAAAATCATGGAAAATTAAATAACATTGTAAAATGCTAGAAAATATTTTTTTGGAGAATTTTCTGATCATTGGAGATATTTTAAATAATTAAAAATGAAAACAGAAAATAAAATGGAAATAAAATAAAAGAGAAGCCATGGGAGGTGTATTAGCAAAACCATTTTGAACTGAATCTAATTATAATGCACGCTGGACCAAAAAACAGGGGTGTGGGGATATCACTTTGAGCCCAAACGATCCATGGACTCAGGATTAATGAAACTATGCGTTTCATTAATCATATCTGGAGTCAACATGCCATGCAGCCTGGGTCAAACCAATTAAATCAAAACACGCAACAAAGTCAAAGAGTCCACCATGGCCAGGTCAGCTTCCACCTGACAAAGAACTAGATGCCGGAGCTAGGGCTCTGGTCTTCTTCTCCGGCCAGCTCGCTGGAGCTCAGTCTAAAATTCTCAATAAAAATGGTGGAATCTTACACCATTCAAAAGCTTACACTGCAAGGGATCCAAATCCAACATTTAAACATCAAAAAGGTCCATGGTTAATGAGAATCGAAGACATGAATTTTGAAATGCATATGATGAAACTTCATCAAACAGACAAACAAACAACTCAAACATGGCCTACCAAGGATAGGGCTTCAAATACAACCCAGAATGATCCTATTTCATGGCTAGAATGAGAGAAATCAGTTGAGAAACTTACTGAACAGAGCAGCTCCGTTGGTTTTTGAAATGGCACGCAAGCTTCAGCTCAAGCTCTCCAATCTTCTCCTTGACCTTCATTGATGAGGGAATGAGTCGAAATTTGGAGAAATAACCCAAGAACAAGCTGATTCGAAGAGGATATTTTTGGATAAATTTGAAGTGTGTAAACTCTCTCACGCAGCAGCTCTCTCTTCTGATGATTAGGGCAAGCAAAAATGCTTTTATGTGATGGGTATTTGATTACCATGTGTCGCTACCGTGAAAATAAGGTGTCGGCAAAATAACTTGAGTTCAAAACAAAAATAAAACAGGAATAACAGGGATCACAACATTTGAATGCGAAGAAAAACGCCCTTTGATTTATTGATAAATTGTATGTACATAACCAAACAAGGCCCTGACAATAAAACCACTATGCCCCGGGTAGGACATAGGGTTGTACAATAATTGGAGAAATTAAATCATTACTCTTTGCCTGTCACTTGGATGATATCCTTGATGGACCAGTTGTTGAGGCTCTGGCCTGGTTTGCTTGGCTGAATCTAGGAATCCAGGTCGTAGTCACTGTCTTTGTCGTCTTCAGACACCGCGTTGACATTTTCAAATATCACCCCACCGCTTGTGAGAGGAGGAAGCATCAGCAACGGGAGAGTACCCTAACCCAAACTTTTCTTGTTTGTTAGGTATTTCCAGAACTTGCCCCCAGCCTGGGGCAGAGCCAGCTTGAACAACAGCTCGAGCTTCCTTAAAGGAAGAGAGAGTCATCTCCGGTTTCTCAATCATCACTGGAGTCACATCTTTGACCTTAACAGCTTCGAATGCCTGACACAAGGTTTCGTGGATCTCGCCATCCACCTCAACATATTTGAAAGACGACAAATGGCTCACCATTATGTCTTCCTCGCCACAGACAGTTACAATGCTGCCTCCAATGCATACTTTAGCTTCTGGTGCAATGTGGAGGTCACTGCGCCAGCAGAATGGGTCCATGGTCGGCCTAACAGACAGTTATAGGCTGGCATGACATCCATGATGTAGAAGACAGTGTCGAAAGTTTCCGGCCCAACTTGGATGGGTAGGGTTACCTCTCCAAAGACATGACACTTGGTTCCATCGAACGCTTTCACAACCAGATCGTTGGGTGTGCAAATCAATCCTCTCGTATCCAGCTTCATCAGTGCTTTCTTCGGGAGAACATTGAGAGATGATCCCGTGTCCACCAACACATGGGACATAACTGTTCCCCTACACTCTATTGAGATATGCAGGGCGCTATTGTGGTTTCTTCCCTTCGGCGTCAGCTCCAGGTCGGTAAACCCTAATCCGTTTCCAGCATTCACGTGAGCTACCACCCCCTCCAGCTGGTTGACCAATATCTTCTGCGGTACATACGCGACATTCAGGACCTTTAACAGCGCGTTACGATGTTCCTTAGAACATAGCAACAAGTTCAGAATAGGGATTTTCGATGGTGTCTGATGAAGATGATCAACGATCTTATAATCACTCTTCTTGATCAACCTCATGAGTTCTTCAGCGTCCTTTACAAGTAGGTCCTTTTCTACCCCACGAGGGGTTTCCTCAACGAATTTACTCTTTCCCTTATCAATTTTCTCAGCTTTGTCAGTTTTATCAGCCACAACCTCAGGTGGAGCAAATACTCTTCCGCTACGGGTGATTCCGCCGGTTCCCACTAGGTTATCCACAGACTTCCCAGATGGTTCCAACTCCAATTTCTGTCCGTTACAGTAGACGTCTGCCCCATAATGCCATGGAACAACGTTGGTACTTTCAAAGGGTATAGGCCCAGCCTTTGTGATGGTAATTATGGGTGGCCTGGATGCAGAAATGGTTATTGTCTTGCGAGGGATGGTGATGGTGGCAACTTCATTATCCTGTTTCAGCATTACCTCTCCAGACCTGTATTCATCCCTTCGGCTAAACTGCAAGATTCCTTCAGTCATCAGACTCTGAATCCCCGCTATTAACTGTTCACAGCCGTCTGAACGAATCGCACAATCCATACACAATTCTCCACAGCCCGGAAAAGATGCCTCTCTTCATCAGCTTGGCTTTAACGAAGCTAAGCGGTGTCTTCAGATCCTTGATATCAGTCAGCAAATATGAGTCTTCTTCAATAATGGCATTCACCCCGTCTCCCCCATGGCTCAGCATAGGGTTCTTTGTGACGTTCGACACATTATCAGAAAAATTGATGATTTTAGCATCCACCATGTCTTGCACCTTGTGCTTGAATGCCTTACAGTTCTCTATCGTGTGGCCAGGTGCCCCCGAGTGAAAATCACATCTTGCATTCGCATCATAACCATGTGGAGGTGTCCCTGTCAAAAGAGCCAGGGTTCTCTTCTGCACTAGCTATAACTGAAGCAAAGTTTGTAGGAGTTGAGCATATGACATAGGCGGTGTCTCAAGATGACGATTTGCCAGAGGTGTTTTGTTATGATACCTTCTGTACCCTTGCTGATTTTGCTGCTGCTGCTACTGAGGTTGTTGGACAGCAAGGATGGTTATGCTAGCAACCTGCTGGCGCTGGCCCTTACCTTTCCTCCGAGCGTTAGACACTGCGCTCGTCTCTCCTTCACGCCTTTTGCTACTGTATGGTTTCTTTCCTCCTCCAGCTGAGGATAGATTAACACCCTGAATTTTTCCCAGCTTGATCCCATTTTCAACATGCTCGCCAGTAATGATGAGATCGGAGAAACTCCCTGACATACCAATGACCAGTTTCTTGTAATAAACCCCTGGAAGAGTGGCTACAAACATCTCAATAAGCTCTCGTTTAACCATCGGCGGCTGAACTTTAGCTGCTAATTCACGCCATCTCTGGGCGTACTCTTTGAACCCCTCATTGTTCTTCTGAGACAAGTGTCGCTTGCGCGAAAATAAGGTGCCGGCATGACAGAAGAGTCGCCACCTTTCGTTATTTATCACTCAGAGCGGGAAAGGAAACGATCGGAAAAACCTGACGAATAAGGGTAAGACAAGGCCATCGCAACCATTGTCTGGGTTCGGGAGTCGGTTACGCAAGGGGAAGGTATTAGCACCCCTCACGTCCGTCGTACTCGACGGGATCCACGCTTGTTTGTTTACTTGGACGGGTTGGTTTTATTCTATCTACCTATCAAGGCTGGCTGAAAAAGAAAAGAAAAATGACTCGGCAAAGCGTCGCACTTTATGCCTACGTATTCTCATCAGAGAATGAGAAATCAGAGTCAACGTAGTTCGGCCTATGAAGGATTACGGGGAAAGGTTGAAGGTTGCTCGCTAGGATATCGCATCCTATGCCTACGTACTTCCACACTGTATGGAAGATCAGAGCAAACGTAGTTCGGGAAACTACGGGCTATCTCCTGAAAGAAGTGTTTTTTATTGTGTTTGCGATTTCAACCGCACTAGAGACTATGACCTGAGAGTGAATGCGCCGCATGTCACCCAAAGGGTACCATACTAAACATCCAATCTCAGATAGCTTAAGGCTCGTAACGCACGAAAGAAATCATTCATGATTACTGTATCTTAAACTGCTTTGAGATGAGAAGAGAACAGGCCCAACTAGGAGGGAGACTATCAAGTCCTACTGTTATCATGCCATGGATTCATCCTATGGTTGAGGTTTGAACAGGGAACTCCTAGATGTTGTCATGCATAGGTTTCAACCTAAAAGTCTATCATCAAATCCTTATCAAAGGAAATGAGAGTCCTAAGGGATCATGTCAATGATACACCAAAACAGACAAAGCATCAGCTTAACAGTAAAATGCATGCAATGCAAGTGAGGGAGGAAATGTGTGTGGGGCTTCAGCCTCCACAAGCTCGTCTCGACCTCAAGCCAGTCATGAAGTAACATCAATCATACTGAAATATAAACAACATGCTATCAAGCAATAAACAGTAAACTGCAATCATACAGATAAAAGAAATGACAATGCCATCAGGCAAGCAAAACATATGCTTGAGAAAGAATCATCTACATCTACTCTCTAATCCTAGCCCTAAAACAGAACAGAATCCTGATCAAATCTAAGCAAAGCCCTAAAGCAAAACCCTAACCAAAAGGAATCAATCCCAGTCTCCAAGCTTCAAAACAAGCTTACCAAAGAAAGGGAGCTAAGTAGGCAGACTCATAGTGTCTTCCTCAGGAAAGCACTAGGAGGTGTATACTCAGGAATCATATCCTATGTGGCTCAACCACTGTGATCAGTTTACATTCCTCCTCAGGAGAAACTAATCTCACAAGCAGGCTCCAACATCACTGGATACTTAGGAAATCCTACCTGAACTAGTGGAACTAAGTGAATAGACCCATAGGACCTTCCTCAGGAAAGTACTAGGAGGCTTCCACTTAGGAGTTGTATCCTATGTGGCTCAACAACTGTGATCAGTTTACATTCCTCCTCAGGAGAAATTAAACTCACATGTTGGCTCCAACATCATTGGATACTTGGGAAATCCTAGATGAACTAATGGAACTAAGTGAACAGACCCATAGGACCTTCCTCAGGAAAGTACTAGGAGGCTTCCACTTAGGAATTGTATCCCATGTGGCTCAACAACTGTGATCAGTTTACATTCCTCCTCGGGAGAAATTAAACTCACATGTTGGCTCCAACATCATTGGATACTTAAGAAAGAGGTGAGAAGAAAGCATGAAAGTCATTCATAGTGCCTTCCTCAGGAAAGTACCATGAACTTCCCTCAAACTTCAGGATCTCAAACCTTACAGACAGGGAACAAGCTCCAACCTCTCAACCTTTGGGTCTTGATCTACAATATTCTCCTTCATCAAGCTCTTCAACAAGATCTTCAAAACAAACTAAGCCCCACAACAAATTCCCCAAAATAAACCCCAGGTATAAACAAATAACCACAGAATAGACAAAACCATCAGTCAACTTCAGAAAATACCTAAAAAATACTAAAGAGAGGGGGAAAAATCTAACAATTATTCACAAGGGTCTATAACATCTACCCATACCATCCCTATATACCCATACCCAAAGATCAACTCAAAACTCTCCAAAGAAAATGAATTACTTCACCTATGCATCCTAAAACCCTAATTATGATACCCTAATGCTGGCCTAATTAAACTAATCAAATTTTAATCTAAAAATCAAGAATTAAATCCTATGGGGAACTATGACTCAATATCTAATCACACCAAAAAGAATGAATTAAAAATCATAAGGGAAGGTCCTAAAAGAAATTCTACAAAATGAGGTATCAAACTAAACATTATAAAAAGCTATTTAAATGGAAAATATACTAAAAATATCAAAAGAAAAATAAAATGGAATTTTATTTATTTATAATTTTCTAGACAAATTTATTAACCTATAGAAAAAACAAGAATTAAAAAATATCAATTTTCCTATTTTCTATGAATTTTACAATATGCAATAAAATGTAAAAGAAATGAAAAATAAAAGAAATTAATTAAAGGGGAGGGGGTGTGAAAAGCAGCCACGCTTAGTTCATTTTATGATGGGCTGGGAAGTGGGGAGGTGCGCGTTGAAACTGAGATAGGCCCACATGCGAATCATTTAGCAAAACGGCGCGTTTTGCTGTTTGAAATCTCCCTCCAACTTTCACTTAATCTGGACCGTGGATTAGATGGAACGGTCAATGGATTCAACGGTAGGATCATCGTCTTTCCCAACCATCCATTAGGGTTTTCAGAAACCCTAGTCCATGCGCATAACTTCCACTGCCTATATCTCCCTCGATACTTGATGAAAATGAAAAATGCAAAAACCTAAAATGATCTACTGATTGCCCTCTCCAACATCCTGCCTTTAGTCTCTCCTGAATCTCCTCCAAGAATCAAACCCGAGAGATGGAAGTCTAGGGCACCATGAATTAACTCTGATATGCATGCTCACCATTCTTGCTGAAACTAACCTGGGATACTCTACATGCTGTGGGGAGTAAACTAAGCTAAAGAACTAATATTATAGTACTCTAGGTTGTGTGTTCTTGATCTCAAAACAGAAATGGCCATGGAACCAACCTTCATATAATGCCTTCAAACTCATCACAATTCATCCCTAAGAGTCTCTAATCACTTTTATCTAATCAACAAGTTCTAAAACTGAATAATTAAGGGGATTCGAATGAAGTTGCTTACCTTGCAAGTGATGATGGCTATGGTGGTTTCCCTTCAATCCAAGCCTTGATGTTTGCTTCAAAGGATCTCTAATGGCTGTAGCTTCTTCTGTTTGCACTAGTTCTTGTTGAAACTTCTTGAATCACCTTATCCACTTCTTCATGCAACTTGGAGTGAAGACTTGGATCACACAAAATAGCCACTGATTTCAATCACTCTTGCTTGCCAATTGCTCTATGGTGATGGTAGGTGATGATGATAACAAGAATGATGCTAATTGATGAAGTTTTAATGGAGTTTGAAAGCAAAATGCAAGATGGAGTTATAGAATCAAACTATGTGGTGCAAGCTCTCTCAATCTCCAACCAGGGCATGGATCATCTCTAGGGCATATATAGGTGTCAATGGAAATGTGTGGAAGCTTTGAGAACCTTCCAAGAAGTTTCTAGAATGTATCATGCAATGAGAATTTGAATTTTCCATATTGAGTAAATCTCATGCAATCTCATGATAAACCATGCAATCCCACTTAATTTCTCCCCACATGATATTATGATGTGAAAACAAGGCCTTACAAACCCTTATGTAGCATTTTCTCACTTTCTCTTTTGGTGCCTTAAAATGCAAGAAACAAATTTACAAAGCAACTCCAATTTTTAAGCCTAAACTCAAAAATCTATTTGAACCATTGTTTTTAAAATGATGTTTGGAGTCAAAATGACATATTGGATGACCCATTTTGGATTTGCAGATCTCTCAAACCAAAATTTCATTTCAACTTTTTCAACTTATAAGCCATTCACAAGCCATTTGCACCACTTTTAAAAATCCATGCTCTAAGCTTTTCCAAACTTTAACACCCTCTTTTCTAGGCTTAAAACCCCATTTTGAACAACTTTGATGTTTTTAGTTTTTTCATTTGAGGCTTGGAAATAGGAGATATGACCTTTGCTTAAAATGACCTATAATCACCAAATGACCAAAATACCCCTGTCTTGTTCAAACCATAAGTTGAGTTCTACAAATCCTATCAAGGACTTCTAGTACTCTCTAGAAAGCTAAGAAGATTATCTTCAACATTCATGTTGACCAAGAGATCATAGGAATCATCCTACTAAGGCAAACGTTGTCTGCAAGTTGGGTGACTTTCAAGGACCCAGATTCACACACCTCAGCTGACCTGTAATTTGTCAAAACCATAACTTGAGCTCTGAAACTCCTATCAAGGACTTCTACCACTCAAATTAAAGCTAAGAACAAGCTCTACAACATTCATGTTGTGGGGAAGATGATATGACAATCACATCTTGAGCTAAAACTGCCTGAAAGATAGGGATCAAATTAGGGTTTTTCACTGACAATCCCTGGAAACCCTAACTCAAAACTTCTCAAACTCCTCAATCATGATGAGTTGGTCTAGGAATAATCTTTATAACATCTCCATACATCATTCCATGATCTCATGGCCCTTGGATTAAGTCTCAACCTTCTCCAAATCTTCAGTTATCCCAGGGTTGACCCAGTCAAAACCCTAATTCTACCACTCATGGTCGACCCTTCTGAATTCTTGCACAATGAATTCTCTGAGCTTCATGATGGCTATCAAGACATCTCATAGGCTTTCTCAAAGCTTCAAGTTCAATCTCAAAGTCTTAGAATCATCTGAGGAGCTCCCACAACTCTCAAGCTAGGAGACACACAACTTTGGCTTCAAACAATTTCTCTGAGGACCTCTTGAACTTTCTGATGAAGGTATCAACTTTCAAACACTTGATGGGTAAATAAATGTTGGTCAAATTTAGGGGTGCAACAACTGCCCCTATTCAAACGGCTTGAACCTGACTGGGTGAGAGGCGAACGGCTCTCAGCCAATCACGGTGCGAGACGGTTGAATACCGGTAAACCTGAAAATTTGCCAACTGCACGAGCACATGATACTCTGCGGAGAACAAACCTTCGAACACTGCAACACTAGCTGCTCAACAACTAGCTGGAGAAATATCGATCTGACGTCGCCGTCAGTTATCCACGTTAATTTCCTCTGATATCGCTTTCAGACATCCACAACACCAAACATCGCCGCTGGAAGACTAAACCATCTGACATCGTCGTCAAATTACCCTGCATCGCCGCTGGAGAACCAAATCTGACAAAAATACCCCGCATCGCCGCTGGAGAACTAAATCTGACAAAAATACCCCGCATCGCCGCTAGAGAACTAAATCTTCTGGCACACCCAACATTGCTGCCGGAAAACTGAATCTGACATCGCCGTCGGAACCAAACATCCTCTGAGAGACACTCGACATCGCCGTCGTGCAAACATCATCTCTGCTATGGATTAAAGAGTCTGACCTCACCATCAAAACAAACATTCAACCTTGCCGTCGAACAAACATCATCTGACCTCGCCGTCAAAACAAACATTCGACCTCGCCGTCGAACACAAACATGATCTGACCTCGCCGTCAAAACAAACATTCAACCTTGCCGTCGAACAAAATACAACACTGAACAAATCTAACCTGGAGTTCACCCCTGGTAAGGTACACTTGCGTATTTGAAACTACTCCGCTGGGAATGAGAGACTTAACCGAGCACGCTCTAATCTGGGGTTCACCCTCAGAACCATGACGAACATCGGAATACTACTGCACACTACCCACCGTAGAACTTCGACATCAAAGACATATGAAACCCGGGCCTCTGGCTACTTCCAGCTTCAGCTAGAAAAAGATCTTCAAGTATTTCTGAAGATAAGCACCCTTGGCCTTCAAGGATGTAAACTTTTGCAGGAGGTATCTTCGACTTCAGTCTAAAGAAATGGTCCTTGGCCTTCAAGGATACATGGATATGCCTTCAGGCAACTCCGCCTCTGCTATAGAGTGTCCGAGACCTCAGTCAGGGATATACTTCGGCCTTCAGTCCGAAAAATGAATCTTAGGTCATTCATGACCTTGGGGATAACCTTGCCTTCAGGCACCTTCGCTTCAGCTTGGGAAATCTGTGACTTCAGTCAGAGAAATGGTATCCTGAGCCATTCACGACTCTACGGGGATTCAAACACTTTGCCTTCTGGCAAAACTCCGCTTCAGCTGGAGAAACATCTTCGACTTCAGTCAGAAGAAATATCATTCACTTGATCGCAATCAATCATCACTTCAGGATAACTGACTTGGTCTTCAGGCCAACACGGATCACTTTGCAAACAAAAGCTGTATCTACAAATTTTGAACTTTGTCTTCAGATAAGCGCTGATTCATCAGCACGGAAACCTGAATCCACAGGAACATTCTGGGACCTCCTTCAGGCGTTTACGAAATCAATCTTCAGATTAGACATCACTGTTGGGGAAAACATATCACGCTGCTAAGGACTTCAAGAATCATCTTGAACAAACAAACTCCGTCGGGCACCTTCAAGAATCATCTCGAACTGCTGACCTTTCTGGAGACTTTTATTCTGCTAGGGATACTCTAGGAATCCTCCTGGGCAACTCTTGCTGGGGGACGCTACTGGGGAGTTCCAGAATCATCCTAAGCAAACAACTCGGGAAATTGCACTGAGGTCTTAAGAATCATCTTAAGCAAACGGCCCTGCTGAGGAATTCAAGAATCATCTTGAACTGAAGACTTCGCTGGGGATCTCAAAAATCATCCTGAGCGAGCGACTGTGGGAATTACACCGGGGTCCTAAGAATCATCTTAAGGAAGCGACCTGGTTGGGGAGAATATCAGGAATTGTCCTGAGCAACTGGTCCTTTGGTGGGACACCTGTAAAACAAGAATGATAATAACCTAGATCATGCTTATGATACATATGCTTCGGTGCTTATGCCCCACACGGTGGGAATGCTATGCGTAAATGCTAAATGCTATGCAATCATGCACAATGCTATGCAATCCCGTCAGCAAAATAAATGCCGAGGGGAGATTCTCCTGTCAAGGAGAAAGAACTACTCAGATAGAGGAATCATCCTGCTGAGGAGAACGTGGACACGCCAATATCAATCGGGCTCCGCTTTGGGAAGTGATCTTTCGGTCGACTGCTGCAGGGGAGACAACTTCAGTTGATTGCTGCAGGGGACGAAGCTCTACGAGAACCTGGCCCTGCTGATATCAATCGCGAGGATAGACCGCAGGGCCTTCTCGGCTACAACTCTATGGGGAAACAACTTCAGCTGCTCCACACTCCACTGGGGAAGGGGGAATCATTCGACTTCGGGAGAGAATACGGCTCTGGTGGGGAATCTCAATTTCGCGGGAGACTTCAGTCTGGCACCCTCAGTTGCTGCACACTTCGGCGTACGAACAGCTTGCACTTGTGACCCAGTGTTGGGGGAGACCCCTGCTTCGGCGACTTTACTGGGGACACACGAGCTTCGGCACCCGAACATTTCTACGAAATCTGCACTTGTGACCCGGTGCTGGGGGAAGAAGACATCATTCTTCGGTGCTTGACTCAGCTGATGAGGTGACGTTCCTTCAGGATGCGTCTGCTTGGGGAAGAGAATCATCCCTGCCTGGGGAGACATATCAATGCTCACTTTCTTGCGTTCAGATTCTGCGGAGGAGAGACTTCTAAACACTGCTGGAGAAGGAGGGATCGCCCTGCTTCGGGGATGCGCACGACACATCTTCTGGAATGCGCTATACCTGCAACAACACAAACAAACAGACAAGATACCCTCCTCAAAAGGGCCTATCAAGGTTATTATCTCATGACAATATTCAGGTAATTAATTGTTTCAACAATCAGTGGGCCTAGGCCCGTAAGTTTATGTATGCGCATTTTATCAAAAAAAGCATCGGCGTTTTCATTCGCAAACAAAACAGATAAATGCTAAACAGACAAGCAGAATTGCTGAATAATATGCATTTTATTAATGGTGAAACCCCTGAATGGGCAAAAATGTTTTACAACAGAGGCAAGCTCCTGGAATGAGGAGGCCGCGCAAAAATAAAACATAAATATACATCAGTATATACAAATGTCGGCAACGAGGCGTAGACGAACACCATGAGTTGATCCCTCTAAGACCCACTCGACCTCGATACTTCTCCGACGCTTCAGCTTCGGAAGAGATTGATTCGGATAAACGGCCCTCAGGTCCTCCAAACCACTAAACAATGAAAGTCCATACGCGGAACGCAGTCATTTGCTTATTCAAATCCCTAACTTTTGCGTGAACCGCCCTTTACGGGTTTTCAGTTCACCGGGATACCCTTTTTTGCCGAAGCCGCCCAGTGTAGGTTTTCGACTTCGCGGGTGTACATTTTTCAATATATCCCTAATTTTTGCCCGAACCTTTTATTCTGTTTTTGGTTCGCCGGGATGCCCCTTTTTTGCCTGGACTCTTTCTTTTTTTTTTGTCCAGCGGGTCTCTTTCAAGCAAAGTATTTTTTAACTGCGTCCGCGTTCACCGGGGATGCAAAATCTTCACCATCCATCGTGGATAACAACAAAGCTCCTCCTGAGAAGACCTTGCTGACGACATACGGCCCTTCATAATTCGGAGTCCACTTGCCCCGGTGATCGGAGTGTGGCGGAAGAATCTTCTTCAGGACGAGATCACCCGTCTGAAAGCTTCTGGGACGCACCTTCTTATCATAAGCTTTCTTCATTCGGCTTTGGTACAGGCGACCAAATGCAATCGATGCTAACCTCTTCTCGTCCATCAGGCTGAGTTGGTTCAAACGATTCGTAATCCATTCTGCCTCGTCGAGCTTCACATCAACCAAAACTCGCAAAGAAGGAATCTCCACTTCTAACGGTAGGACAGCTTCCATACCGTACACCAAGGAGAAAGGAGTTGCCCCGGTCGACGTACGCATCATCGTACGATAACCGTGCAAGGCAAACGGCAGCATCTCGTGCCAATCTTTGTACGTCACAACCATCTTCTGAACAATCTTCTTAATGTTCTTGTTGGCGGCCTCAACGGCGCCGTTCATCTTCGGCCGGTAAGGAGATGAGTTGTGGTGTTCAATCTTGAAGCTCTGGCACAGCTCCTTCATCATCTTGTTATTCAAATTCGAACCATTATCAGTAATGATCCGCTCGGGAATCCCATAGCGACAGATGATGTCCTTCTTTATGAATTTAGCTACCACCTGCTTGGTCACATTAGCGTACGAGGCTGCCTCCACCCATTTGGTGAAGTAGTCGATAGCTACCAGAATGAAACGATGACCATTGGATGCAGTGGGCTCGATCTTGCCTATCATGTCGATGCCCCACATGGAGAACGGCCAAGGGGAGGACATGACATTCAATGGGCACGGCGGCACATGAACTTTATCAGCATAAATCTGGCATTTATGACATTTCTTCGCGAATCTGAAGCAATCCGACTCCATAGTCAGCCAGTAATATCCTGCTCTCAGGATCTTTCTCGTCATGGCATGCCCGCCGGCGTGCGTACCAAATGTGCCCTCATGGACTTCTTCCATGAACAAACTTGCCTCTTTCTCATCTATACATCTGAGTAGCACGAGATCGTGATTTCTCTTATACAACACTCCATCAGGATTGAGATAAAAGCTTCCAGATAGCCTCCTTAGAGTCTTCTTATCCTGGGTTGACGCACCCGCAGGATACTCCTTAGTACTAAGGAAGGTCTGGATGTCGTGGAACCATGGCTTGCCGTCAGCGGCATCCTCGATTGCAAAGTCAAATGCCGGTCTGTCAAGATGCGAAAGAACAATTCTTGGAGCCTCATTCCAAAAATTGACCTTATACATTGAAGCCAACGTGGCTAAGGCATCAGCCATCTGATTTTCAGCCCTGGGTACATGATGGAGTTCCACTCGATCGAAGAACGGAAGCAGCCTCCTGGCATAATTCATGTACGACACCAAATTCGCTTGACGAGTTTCCCACTCCCCTTTAATCTGGTTGATTACGAGCGCTGAGTCACCATATACGTCTAGATTCTTGATTCTCAAATCAATTGCCTCTTCTAGACCCATAATACATGCTTCATACTCTGCTTCATTGTTGGTAACTGGAAACGTCAGTCTCGCAGTGAACGGGATGTGGGATCCGTGAGGAGTCGTGATGATAGCCCCGATACCACTTCCATAAGAATTAACCGCTCCGTCGAATATCAACTTCCACTGAGACTTCCTATCTGGCCCCTCATCGGGCAACGGCTCATCGCAATCCTTCGCTTTGAGAAACATAATATCCTCGTCAGGGAATTCGAACTTCATCGGCTGGTAGTCTTCGATTGGCTGTTCGGCAAGATAATCTGACAATACGCTTCCCTTAATGGACTTCTGGGAGACGTACTGAATATCATATTCCGTTAACACCATTTGCCATCTGGCAATCCTGCCCGAAAGAGCCTGCTTCTCGAAGACGTACTTGATCGGATCCATCTTCGAAATTAGCATAGTGGTGTGATTGAGCATGTACTGTCGTAGACGTTTGGCAGCCCAAGCTAGTGCACAACACGTCTTCTCCAGCATCGAGTATCGAGACTCACACTCAGTGAACTTTTTACTCAAATAATAAATGGCATGCTCCTTTCTGCCCGTCTCGTCGTGCTGACCGAGAACACACCCCATACTATTCTCCAGAACCGTCAGGTACATGATTAATGGCCGTCCAGCCACTGGGGGTATCAAGATTGGAGGTTCTTGAAGATACTGCTTTATTTTGTCAAATGCCTTCTGGCAATCCTCATTCCAAGTAATCGCCTGATCTTTCTTTAAAAGCTTGAACATCGGTTCACAAATGGCCGTGAGCTGAGAAATAAACCTTGCAATGTAGTTTATTCGGACCAAGAAACCACAAACTTCTTTTTCTGTTTTCGGCGCTGGCATTTCTTGAATAGCTTTTATTTTCGCAGGATCAACTTCGATACCTCGTTCACTAACGATAAACCCAAATAACTTTCTGGACCGCACTCCGAAAGTGCACTTGTTAGGATTCATCCTAAGCCTGAACTTCCTAAGCCTCTCAAACAGCTTTAATAAGTTGACCAGATGCTCTTCCTCCGTTTGGGACTTTGCAATCATGTCATCAACATAGACCTCGATCTCATGATGAATCATATCATGAAACAAAGTTACCATTGCTCGCTGGTAAGTGGCCCCTGCGTTCTTCAGACCGAAGGGCATTACCTTATAGCAAAATGTTCCCCAGGGGGTGATAAACGTCGTTTTCTCCATGTCCTCCGGTGCCATCTTAATCTGATTGTAACCGGAGAAGCCATCCATGAATGAAAACACGGAAAACTGGGCTGTGTTGTCGACCAACACATCGATATGAGGCAACGGGAAATCATCCTTAGGGCTCGCCCTATTCAAATCCCGATAATCGACGCACATGCGTACCTTACCGTCCTTCTTCGGTACAGGCACTATGTTGGCGACCCACGGAGGGTAGGTGGTAACGGCTAGAAATCCTGCGTCCAACTGCTTCTGGACTTCTTCTTTGATTTTTACAGCCATATCTGGTCTCGTCCTCCTAAGCTTCTGCTTGACGGGAGGGCAATCTTCTCGCAACGGCAAACGATGAACCACGATGTCCGTGTCAAGTCCGGGCATATCTTCGTATGACCAAGCAAAGGTGTCACTATACTCTCGAAGCATCTCGACCAGTCTATGCTTGACGTCATTCTGCAGCGTAGCCCCTACTCTGACATTTCTGACGAGCTCTTCAGAACCTAGATTTACGATCTCAATATCCTCCTCGTGAGGCAGAATAACCTTTTCCTCTTGTCTCAACAAGCGAGCCAACTCTTCCGGAAGGTCTTCGTCTTCATCAATCTCATCCTCGGCTTGATAGATCGGGCAATCGAAGTCGTAGTGAGCCGTAGAGGGTCTAGAGTCGATGTCATCTGTTATGTGGATCCTGCAATAACAAGGGTTAAGTTTAAAGCAAGAATATGCAGGTTAGCACAAACCTCGTTGCCATTTTGCTATTTTTCGAAATAAACATAAAACAGGAATAACAGAGAACACAATATTTGAGTACGAAGAAAACACCTTTTATTTATTAACAAAATGCATGTACATAATCCAACAAGGCCCTGACAATAAAACCGCTATGCCCCGGGCGGGACATAGGGTTGTACAAAGATTGTAAAAAGCAAATCATTACTCTTCACTTGTCAGCTGGATAATCTCCTTGATGGTCCAATTGTTGAGGTGCTTGCCCGGCTTGCTTGGCTGAATCCAGGCGTCAAGATCACAATCGCTATCCCCGCTGTCCTCAGATGCTGCGTTGATGCTTTCGAAAATTACTCCGCCCTTGGTGAATAGGATCGGCCCCTTCCCACGAGACGAGCTGCTAGAAGAAGATGAAGCTTCAGCTTCAGGAGAATACCCCAATCCAAACTTATCCTGCTTGATTGGTATATCCAAAACATGCCCCCAGCCTGGGGTGGAACCGGCTTCGACAACGGCCCGAGCTTCTTTAAACGAGGAGAGATTCATCTCTGGCTTCTCTACGACGACATGAGCTACCTCTTTCACCTTGACGGTTTCAAATGCTTGGCAGAGAGTTTCATGGATCTCGCCATCCATTTCAACATATTTAAAGGATGACAAGTGGCTCACCATAATGTCCTCCTCACCACAGACGGTCACTATGCTGCCCCCGACAGCATATTTGAGTTTCTGATGCAGCGTGGACGTCACGGCACCAGCAGCATGGATCCATGGCCGACCTAAGAGGCAACTATAGGCAGGCATGATATCCATGATATAGAAAACCGTATCAAACGTCTCTGGACCAACTTGAATCGGCAGGGTCAACTCTCCGAAAACGTGGCGCTTAGTTCCATCAAAGGCTTTCACCACCAGATCACTGGGCGTGCAAAGCAATCCACGGGTATCCAACTTCATTAGTGCCTTCTTCGGAAGCACATTAAGTGACGAACCCGTATCCACCAGGACATGCGACATGATAGTGCCTCTGCACTCTATTGAGACGTGCAAGGCGCTATTGTGATCTCTCCCTTTAGGAGTCAGTTCTAGATCTGTGAATCCCAGCCCGTTACCAGCGTTAACATGGGCTACCACCTCCTCTAGCTGATTTACTGATATCTCCTGCGGCACGTATGCAGCGTTCAATACCTTCAGTAATGCGTTGCGGTGCGCTTCAGAACACAGCAACAAGTTAAGAATGGAGATCTTTGACGGAGTCTGATGAAGATGATCTACAATCTTGTAGTCGCTCTTCTTGATTAACCGCATGAACTCCTCAGCATCTTTAACTAGCAAATCCTTCTCTTCCCCATAAGGGACCTCTTCGACAGCCTTACCTTTACCCTTATCAGCAGCATCAGCCCTGACCACTTTCTCTGCTGCAACCTCTGCTGGCGCGAACACTCTACCGCTTCGAGTAATGCCACTGACTCCGGCAAGATTCTGCACAGTCGATTCGTACGACTCAAGCTCTAACTTCTGACCATTGCAATAAACTTCGGCGCCGTAATGCCATGGAATGGCGTTAGTGCTCTCGAATGGGATTGGCCCGACCCTGGTGATAGTGATAGTAGGCGGTCGGGGCGCAGAAATAGTAATAGGGTGACGAGGAATAGTAATGGTAGCGACTTCATCTGCCTGCTTCAGCACGACCTCCCCTGATGCACTTTCAACGCTCCGCCTGAACTGCAAAATACCCTCAGACATCAGACTTTGGATACCTTCGATCAGCTGCTCACACCCATCAGGAAGTGTAGCACAAGCCATACATAACTCTCCGCATCCAGGAAAGAAGCCCTTCTTCAGCAACTTAGCCTTGACAAAACTAAGCGGCGTCTTCAAATCTTTGACATCAGTCAGCAAGTCTGCACTCTCCTCAGTGATAACGGCGTTCACTCCGCCTCCCCTATGGTGAGGCATAGGGTTCTTGGTAACGTTGGGCACGCTATCAGGAAAGTTGATAACCTTGGCGTCCACCAAGTCCTGGACTTTGTGCTTAAAAGCTTTACAATTCTCAATCGTATGGCCCGGTGCCCCAGTACGGAAATCACAAGTAGCATTGGCGTCATACCCCGGTGGTGGTGCCCCTGTCAAGGGAGCCAACGTCCTCTTTTGAACTAGCTGAAGTTGCAGCAGGGTTTGCAGAAGCTGCGCATACGACATAGGTGGAGTTTCGAAATGACAATTAGCCAAAGGAGCCCGGTTCTGATATTTCCTATATCCCTGCTGATTCTGCTGCTGCTGCGGCTGCGGTGGAGCAGCGGGGATATTTATGCTAGCAATCTGCTGTTGAGGGCCCTTGCCCCTTCTCCGAGCATTGGTGATAGCACTGGTATCTCCTTCTCGACGCTTGCCAGCGTAGGGTTTCTTACTACCTCCTCCAACTAAGGATGATTCGCCCTGAATTTTTCCAATCTTTATACCGTTCTCAACATGCTCGCCCATAGTGATGAGAGCCGAGAATGTTCCAAGACATGCCACTGACCAGCTTTTCATAGTAGATTCCAGGAAGGGTAGCCACAAACATTTGCACTAGCTCACGCTCAACCATCGGCGGTTGAACTCGAGCAGCAAACTCGCGCCAACGCTGGGCGTACTCTTTAAAGCTTTCATTGTTCCGCTGTGAAAGATTCTGAAGCTGAACTCGGTTGGGGGCCAAGTCGCTATTGTATTGATAGTGGAGGACGAACTCTTCAGCGAGGTCTTTCCAGGTGCGCACAGTAGCGGGCTCCAAACCCATATACCATTCGAGTGATGGACCAGAAAGACTATCTTGGAAGAAGTGCATCAGCAACTTCTGATCGTTAGAATAAGCAGACATCTTTCTATAATAAGATCGGAGGTGGACCCGAGGGCAAGTAGTACCCTTATACTTCTCAAAGACAGGCACCTTGAATTTGTGAGGTACCTTAAAATCAGCAATCAACCCGAGCTTGGACATGTCAACGCCCAATGTGTTCTGATTTTCAATGTCTCTCATCTTGTCTTCCAGCGCTTTGAACCTGAGTCGAGCTTCAGCATTCAACTCTGCTTCTACACCTCTCTGAGAGAATACGTCATCCTGATGGTCCTCCAGCCATGGTTGAGGCACCAACAAATTTCCGACACCAGCATTGCCGTTGACCGGCCCTATGTTAACATTGGCTCCCAGACTACCATTGCCGGCGCCTGCCGCATTGAGCCCGATATTAGTCATCAGATTGCCGTTAGCACTGCCGTTGCCCCCGGCAACAGGAACAACATTCTGTGGAGCATCCACTGGAGGAGGAGTAGGCACAGCCCCGCCGTGCAGTATGCCATTACTGTCAACCCTGGAGATCAGAGGTTGAACCAAAGTACGAAGCTGGTCCTGACCATTAGCGACCACCTGCATCAGCTCCATAAAAAGATCCATCCGTTCACGGAGCTCTTGAACATCTGACTGCACCTGGTCCATAATCCTTGTCTGATTAGCGCGAGTTGAGTAGCGGTGAATGAGTCTTTGATCAATCCTGGAGATCGAAAGCAGCTCGGAACCTGGGTACCTGAAAAACCTGTCAACATTAAAGGTTAGGAAAAGCCACAAAATGTATGTCATGCAAAAATGCTTCATGCAGATGTATGCGTGTGTCTGTGTGCTTGAGAGATTTCCCCCGATCCTGGCGCCTTGGTACCAGTGCTGACAATAATAAGGAGGGGAATCTGGGCCCAATCATGGAAACAGCAATCTCACATATATACAGGACCAGCGATAGCCAACTCCGACACATCAGGGATCGAGAACTCGTACGCGAGAGTCTTGCTGTAATAATACAATAAGAGGCGAGAGATCCTGAATCGGGGAAACGGTACCTGTCACAGACACACGTCAATGGAATGCGAATGATCATGCAAACTAATGCAAAATGCAGGCATGCAATAATATATCCAGGTGGCTGCTGCGGAGATTCGGTATCGACAATCACTGATGAGAAGGAAACCCTGGTGCAAGACCACTAATCCGATCCGCTGAGAATAACCATCTGATAGGATCGAGATCAAAATTCTGCTCTGTCAAGAGTAAGTGCCTGATAATAAGGACCCGGGATGTATGATCAGAAAACGTCCGCTGATGAGGTCTTCAGACCCCAAATCAAAAATCTGCCCTATATAGAACAAACACATAGCTGCTGATGATATCTTCAGACCCCACTCAAAATCTGCCCTATCAAGAACAAACAACATCTGCTTATGAGATCTTCAGACCCCACTCAAAATCTGCCCTATCAAGAACAAACAACATCTACTGATGAGATCTTCAGACCCCACTCAAAATCTGCCCTATCAAGAACAAACAACATCTGCTGATGAGATCTTCAGACCCCACTCAAAATATGCCCTAACAATAACAAACAACATCTGCTGATGAGATCTTCAGACCCCACTCAAAATCTGCCCTATCAAGAACAAACAACATCTGCTGATGAGATCTTCAGACCCCACTCAAAATCTGCCCTATCAAGAACGAACCTCTGATGACAATACTCTGATCGAAACCTGCTCTATCAGGAACAGACATACACCCGATGATAAAATCCTCTGATCAAAAAACTTGCTCTGTCAAGAACAGTCAAATCTGCAACTGAGAACCCTGATACCAACATAACTGATTCACTGTCAAGAAAACCAGGTAGTCTGAAGGTCAAAGTTTCCTGCAATATCCCAATCCCACTCACAGGTATGGACCTAATCCACGGACAAAGGTACGACCTCCTATGCGGTCATCAGCGTCACAGACTTTCATGAGTGACGATACGATTCCCAGAAGGAGTGGCATCATCAAGTCATGAAGAGGCCTCACTTAGCTGCCTTCCAAATGATCGGTCCCCAGAGTCGACAATCCTCACGTCTGGACTCCCCTCAGATCCTCAGGACCGGAAAGGAGCACCTCTGCAAGAATCTCGTCTGAGCGCAGATTTTCGTAGGGAACTGTGCCTGCTCAGCAGACAGGTTCGTCTACTACTTCTCCGCAACTATGTCTAGGTGTATGCTCAAGCCCAGGTCCGGCTTCTCACTCATAGTAACATCCCTCTCCCACAGCAGCACAGATAATCATATCAAACTGGAAATAAAATGCGGGAAGTAAAAATGCAATAAATAAACGCAACCCAACAAGCAAACATACACGCGCTAGGATTGACTCTCATAGGGAACCGAAGAACCAGAGATTCTGGGTTCGATCCCCAGCAGAGTCGCCAGCTGTCGCTTGCGCGAAAATAAGGTGCCGGCATGACAGAAGAGTCGCCACCTTTCGTTATTTATCCCTCAGAGCGGGAAAGGAAACGATCGGAAAAACCTGACGAATAAGGGTAAGACAAGGCCATCGCAACCATTGTCTGGGTTCGGGAGTCGGTTACGCAAGGGGAAGGTATTAGCACCCCTCACGTCCGTCGTACTCGACGGGATCCACGCTTGTTTGTTTACTTGGACGGGTTGGTTTTATTCTATCTACCTATCAAGGCTGGCTGAAAAAGAAAAGAAAAATGACTCGGCAAAGCGTCGCACTTTATGCCTACGTATTCTCATCAGAGAATGAGAAATCAGAGTCAACGTAGTTCGGCCTACGAAGGATTACGGGGAAAGGTTGAAGGTTGCTCGCTAGGATATCGCATCCTATGCCTACGTACTTCCACACTGTATGGAAGATCAGAGCAAACGTAGTTCGGGAAACTACGGGTTATCTCCTGAAAGAAGTGTTTTTTATTGTGTTTGCAATTTCAACCGCACTAGAGACTATGACCTGAGAGTGAATGCGCCGCATGTCACCCAAAGGGTACCATACTAAACATCCAATCTCAGATAGCTTAAGGCTCGTAACGCACGAAAGAAATCATTCATGATTACTGTATCTTAAACTGCTTTGAGATGAGAAGAGAACAGGCCCAACTAGGAGGGAGACTATCAAGTCCTACTGTTATCATGCCATGGATTCATCCTATGGTTGAGGTTTGAACAGGGAACTCCTAGATGTTGTCATGCATAGGTTTCAACCTAAAAGTCTATCATCAAATCCTTATCAAAGGAAATGAGAGTCCTAAGGGATCATGTCAATGATACACCAAAACAGACAAAGCATCAGCTTAACAGTAAAATGCATGCAATGCAAGTGAGGGAGGAAATGTGTGTGGGGCTTCAGCCTCCACAAGCTCGTCTCGACCTCAAGCCAGTCATGAAGTAACACAAATCATACTGAAATATAAACAACATGCTATCAAGCAATAAACAGTAAACTGCAATCATACAGATAAAAGAAATGACAATGCCATCAGGCAAGCAAAACATATGCTTGAGAAAGAATCATCTACATCTACTCTCTAATCCTAGCCCTAAAACAGAACAGAATCCTGATCAAATCTAAGCAAAGCCCTAGAGCAAAACCCTAACCAAAAGGAATCAATCCTAGTCTCCAAGCTTCAAAACAAGCTTACCAAAGAAAGGGAGCTAAGTAGGCAGACTCATAGTGTCTTCCTCAGGAAAGCACTAGGAGGTGTATACTCAGGAATCATATCCTATGTGGCTCAACCACTGTGATCAGTTTACATTCCTCCTCAGGAGAAACTAAACTCACAAGCAGGCTCCAACATCACTGGATACTTAGGAAATCCTACCTGAACTAGTGGAACTAAGTGAATAGACCCATAGGACCTTCCTCAGGAAAGTACTAGGAGGCTTCCACTTAGGAGTTGTATCCTATGTGGCTCAACAACTGTGATCAGTTTACATTCCTCCTCAGGAGAAATTAAACTCACATGTTGGCTCCAACATCATTGGATACTTGGGAAATCCTAGATGAACTAATGGAACTAAGTGAACAGACCCATAGGACCTTCCTCAGGAAAGTACTAGGAGGCTTCCACTTAGGAATTGTATCCCATGTGGCTCAACAACTGTAATCAGTTTACATTCCTCCTCAGGAGAAATTAAACTCACATGTTGGCTCCAACATCATTGGATACTTAAGAAAGAGGTGAGAAGAAAGCATGAAAGTCATTCATAGTGCCTTCCTCAGGAAAGTACCATGAACTTCCCTCAAACTTCAGGATCTCAAACCTTACAGACAGGGAACAAGCTCCAACCTCTCAACCTTTGGGTCTTGATCTACAATCTTCTCCTTCATCAAGCTCTTCAACAAGATCTTCAAAACAAACTAAGCCCCACAACAAATTCCCCAAAATAAACCCCAGGGATAAACAGATAACCACAGAATAGACAAAACCATCAGTCAACTTCAGAAAATACCTAAAAAATACTAAAGAGAGGGGGAAAAATCTAACAATTATTCCCAAGGGTCTATAACATCTACCCATACCATCCCTATATACCCATACCCAAAGATCAACTCAAAACTCTCCAAAGAAAATGAATTACTTCACCTATGCATCCTAAAACCCTAATTATGATACCCTAATGCTGGCCTAATTAAACTAATCAAATTTTAATCTAAAAATCAAGAATTAAATCCTATGGGGAACTATGACTCAATATCTAATCACACCAAAAAGAATGAATTGAAAATCATAAGGGAAGGTCCTAAAAGAAATTCTACAAAATGAGGTATCAAACTAAACATTATAAAAAGCTATTTAAATGGAAAATATACTAAAAATATCAAAAGAAAAATAAAATGGAATTTTATTTATTTATAATTTTCTACACAAATTTATTAACCTATAGAAAAAACAAGAAGTAAAAAATATCAATTTTCCTATTTTCTATGAATTTTACAATATGCAATAAAATGTAAAAGAAATGAAAAATAAAAGAAATTAATTAAAGGGGAGGGGGTGTGAAAAGCAGCCACGCTTAGTTCATTTTATGATGGGCTGGGAAGTGGGGAGGTGCGCGTAGAAACTGAGATAGGCCCACATGCGAATCATTTAGCAAAACGGCGCGTTTTGCTGTTTGAAATCTCCCTCCAACTTTCACTTAATCTGGACCGTGGATTAGATGGAACGGTCAATGGATTCAACGGTAGGATCATCGTCTTCCCCAACCAGCCATTAGGGTTTTCAGAAACCCTAGTCCATGCGCATAACTTCCACTGCCTATATCTCCCTCAATACTTGATGAAAATGAAAAATGCAAAAACCTAAAATGATCTACTGATTGCCCTCTCCAACATCCTGCCTTTAGTCTCTCCTGAATCTCCTCCAAGAATCAAACCCGAGAGATGGAAGTCTAGGGCACCATGAATTAACTCTGATATGCATGCTCACCATTCTTGCTGAAACTAACCTGGGATACTCTACATGCTGTGGGGAGTAAACTAAGCTAAAGAACTAATATTATAGTACTCTAGGTTGTGTGTTCTTGATCTCAAAACAGAAATGGCCATGGAACCAACCTTCATATAATGCCTTCAAACTCATCACAATTCATCCCTAAGAGTCTCTAATCACTTTTATCTAATCAACAAGTTCTAAAACTGAATAATTAAGGGGATTCGAATGAAGTTGCTTACCTTGCAAGTGATGATGGCTATGGTGGTTTCCCTTCAATCCAAGCCTTGATGTTTGCTTCAAAGGATCTCTAATGGCTGTAGCTTCTTCTGTTTGCACTAGTTCTTGTTGAAACTTCTTGAATCACCTTATCCACTTCTTCATGCAACTTGGAGTGAAGACTTGGATCACACAAAATAGCCACTGATTTCAATCACTCTTGCTTGCCAATTGCTCTATGGTGATGGTAGGTGATGATGATAACAAGAATGATGCTAATTGATGAAGTTTTAATGGAGTTTGAAAGCAAAATGCAAGATGGAGTTATAGAATCAAACTATGTGGTGCAAGCTCTCTCAATCTCCAACCAGGGCATGGATCATCTCTAGGGCATATATAGGTGTCAATGGAAATGTGTGGAAGCTTTGAGAACCTTCCAAGAAGTTTCTAGAATGTATCATGCAATGAGAATTTGAATTTTCCATATTGAGTAAATCTCATGCAATCCCACTTGATTTCTCCCCACATGATATTATGATGTGAAAACAACGCCTTACAAACCCTTATGTAGCATTTTCTCACTTTCTCTTTTGGTGCCTTAAAATGCAAGAAACAAATTTACAAAGCAACTCCAATTTTTAAGTCTAAACTCAAAAATATATTTGAACCATTGTTTTTAAAATGATGTTTGGAGTCAAAATGACATATTGGATGACCCATTTTGGATTTGTAGATCTCTCAAACCAAAATTCCATTTCAACTTTTTCAACTTATAAGCCATTCACAAGCGATTTGCACCACTTTTAAAAATCCATGCTCTAAGCATTTCCAAACTTTCACACCCTCTTTTCTAGGCTTAAAACCCCATTTTGAACAACTTTAATGTTTTGTGTTTTTTCATTTGAGGCTTGGAAATAGGAGATATGACCTTTGCTTAAAATGACCTATAATCACCAAATGACCAAAATACCCCTGTCTTGTTCAAACCATAAGTTGAGTTATACAAATCCTATCAAGGACTTCTAGTACTCTCTAGAAAGCTAAGAAGATGCTCTTCAACATTCATGTTGACCAAGAGATCATAGGAATCATCCTACTAAGGAAAAAGTTGTCTGCAAGTTGGGTGACTTTCAAGGACCCAGATTCACACACCTCAGCTGACCTGTAATTTGTCAAAACCATAACTTGAGCTCTGCAACTCCTATCAAGGACTTCTACCACTAAAATTAAAGCTAAGAACAAGCTCTACAACATTCATGTTGTGGGGAAGATGATATGACAATCACATCTTGAGCTAAAACTGCCTGGAAGATAGGGATCAAATTAGGGTTTTTCACTGACAATCCCTGGAAACCCTAACTCAAAACTTCTCAAACTCCTCAATCATGATGAGTTGGTCTAGGAATCATCTTTATAACATCTCCATACATCATTCCATGATCTCATGGCCCTTGGATTAAGTCTCAACCTTCTCCAAATCTTCAGTTATCCCAGGGTTGACCCAGTCAAAACCCTAATTCTACCACTCATGGTCGACCCTTCTGAATTCTTGCACAATGACTTCTCTGAGCTTCATGATGGCTATCAAGACATCTCATAGGCTTTATCAAAGCTTCAAGTTCAATCTCAAAGTCTTATAATCATCTGAGGAGCTCCCACAACTCTCAAGCTAGGAGACACACAACTTTGGCTTCAAACAATTTCTCTGAGGACCTCTTGAACTTTCTGATGAAGGTATCAACTTTCAAACACTTGATGGGTAAATAAATGTTGGTCAAATTTTGGGGTGCAACAACAAGTTCTGCAGTTGAACCCGGTTAGGAGCCAAGCCGCTGTTATACTGATAATGGTGTACAAAGGCCTCAGCAAGTTCTTTCCATGTACGCACACTGGTGGGTTCTAAACCCATATACCATTCCAAGGATGGGCCGGACAGACTGTCTTGGAAGAAGTGCATCAGCAGCTTCTCATCTTCGGAGTGAGTGGACATCTTTCGGTAGTATGACCTTAAATGGACACGAGGGCAAGTGGTGCCCTTGTATTTCTCAAAGTCGGGTACCTTAAATTTGGGAGGCACCTTAAAATCAGAAATCAATCCCAGTTTAGTCATGTCGACACCCAAAGTATTCAAGTTCTCGAAACTCTTCATTTTGTCCTCGAGCGCTTTAAACCTCAGACGGGCTTCAACATTCAATTTTCCCTCAGCTCCCTTCTGTGTGAACAAGTCTTCTTGGCGATCCTCTATCCATGGCTGATTGCCATTGCCAGCAGCAAACCCAACATTCTCAATACCATACAGATTCCCATCACCAATATTCCCTGCATTGCCAGTTCCTCCAGTGTTGCCATGGCCTAACCCAGCATTGCCATTGGCTACAAAGTTACTGTTATCGACGCCAGTCGTATTTCCATTAAGCCCGATGTTAGTGACCATGTTGCCGTTACCACTTCTGTTCCCTCCCGTCACATGGATGCCATTCTGCGGGGTCTCAACAAGTGGAGGGATTGGATTGCTCCCACCATGAAGCACACCGTTGCTGTCAACCCTTGAGATCAGAGGCTGGACCAGAGTCCTAAGCTGGTCTTGGCCGTTAGCAACCACTTGCATGAGCTCCATGAAGCGGACCATCCTCTCTCGGAGTTCCTGGATATCAGTATGCACTTGTTCCATTTCTCTAGCTTGGTTCGCTCTGGTCGAGTATCGGTGGATCGGTCTTCGGTCAATCCTGAAACAACCTGCACAACAAAAGGTTAGAAAAAATGGCCAGGTACCTGCCATGCAAATGATTCATGCAGATGCAAACACGTATCCATGCATTAGGAGGAAGTCCCCCTTGATTCTAGCTTCCAAGACAAATAAAGTCTACCGTCGAATCATGGAAAGAAAACCCTTATAGATATATATATATATATATATATATATATATATATATATATATATATATATATATATATATATATATATATATATATATATATATATATATATATATATATATATATATATATATATATATATATATATATATATATATATATATATATATATATATATATATATATATATATATATATATATATATATATATATATATATATATATAGATATAGATATATATATATATATATATAGATATATATATCAAAGAAAACCCACGAGGGTAGCGTACAACAGCAACTGATTACAACTGAAGCGACAATCGTGATCCCAAACAACAGGCCTGGTGGTGATTAGCATATCAATGCATAAAATGTACAAAAGAAATACAAAGAACTCAGGTGCGGCTATGGGCACGGAAATCCTCTAGCAACTTCTTCGTAGCGGGATGGTCAGACTGGGTAATCAGGCCTTGGATCAGCAAATCCCTTTGCCTAATGGACTCTGGGAGGTTCTCGGCAACAATCCTAGAAACACCTTCTTCAGAACGACTCTCCACCCTACTCCTCTTCGCATCAGCCCAGAGTTGGCAATCCATCAGGTTTGCCTTGGTCTCAACCAACTTATACTGGACATCTCATCGCAGTGAGGCTTCAGCCTCTATCTTCTTGTCTTTGACTTTCATCTGAGCTTCTAACTGGGCTATCTGTTGCTTCAGCTTTTCTTCCCGCTCCTTGTGGCTAGTCAACGTGTTGTTCCACAGCTTCTCGTACTGGGTCAACTTCCGGTACGCCTTATCCAGCTCCTACTTCTTGGTGGTCAATACCCCATGCACTGCTTTCAGGTCCAACCTGAGACGTTCCCTGGAATCAGTCTCTTTGGTCAAATTAGCGCCCAGGTGGTTGATCAACTCTGTCTGCTTCTTGCAGGTGTAGACGGCTTCACCCTTTTCTCTTCGGAGTTGGGCGATCTCGTTTTCCAGCTCTTCATTGGCTTTGATTAGCGCTTCATTCTTGGCCTGAAGCTGCTCATACTTATGGATTTCGATCAGGGTAGGCTCTGGAGGACAATCCTCCTTGACAGGAGGAAAAGGCATCATCACTTTTTCTGCTCTTCTATGAATCCAGTCCACATAAGGAGGGTAAGCCTGATTATTGGTCTTTCCCTTGCGGTGAACGTTATTCCAGGCATGTTCAAATCTAACCAGATCATCCCCTTCTAATGCACCAGTGAGGTACAAAGATTCCTGTACCTCTTCGTCTTTAGGAGGGCCCCTCAAGGCATACCTGAATTGCCTGATAGCGATAGACGGATTGTAGTTGATACAGCCCTTCCTACCCACAAGAGGGACATTAGGAAAGTTCCCACAGCTGTAAATAATTTCACTCCCCAGGCGATCTCTATCAAACCAATCAATGTCTTCGGCAGACAAGCTCATCAGACGCTCAGACCACTCTTTTGTCTCTGCAGTCTTTATAAAAGGACCATCCTTAGGTAGATGAGTGACAAACCATATGTAGAACAGTGAAGCACAACAGGATACACTTTTACCTCTTCTATTCTCGTTCTTGTAGTGTACAAAATGATACACGTCCCCGAGCAAGGTAGGTATGGGATTCTTTGAGACGAAGATACAAAGGGCATCCACATCCACAAAATCTGGAATATTGGGGAATAACATGATACCGTATATGCACAGTGCCAAAATAGCTTTGAATGCCACCCAACATTCCTTCTTGGCGAAGTGTCGGGCTTTCTCAGCTAGAAAAAGGTAATGGGAATCCCCAGGCTCCATTTCTCCTGACTATCTTTCCTTTCAACTCAGAAACATCAATATGCAGAGCTGTAGTAACACTAGCCAGATCTGGCTCCTGACCAATAGGCCAAAAGGGTACCTGAGCAAGAATGGGTATCTTCAATATGACAGAAAACTCTTCCAAGGTGGGGGCCAGCACATAGCTTGGAAATGTGAAGCAACGCAACGGTGGGTCATAAAATTGAAGTAGAGTCTGGAGTCCGTTCAATTCATACACAGATGGCTTGCACACAACACTGAGCAGCTTCCCATAGGTTCCTCTGAAGTCTCTCATCGCTTCCTTACCAGGAAAAGAAATCAGACTCCTCAGAGTAGTAATGTCTGGAGTAGGGAATTGTAGGCCAAAGTTCTTCTCATATTGGGCTCCATGATGGACACAGAAAGGACAAGATTGCTAGAATCGAGAGAGAACTGCACACCTGCAACACAAATACGTGTTAGATGCAATGCAATATGAAAATGTAAATGCAAATGCAAAATGCAGCAGGAGATCAAGGGTGTTGTGCTGTGCTGTGAAGTGGCAGGTCATAATTTTGCTTTAGTAAGAAAATACCACAGTCTAATAATAAAGGCCTACTGAAAACCCATAATACTGATTCACTGTCAAGAAAACCAGGTTGTCTGAAGGTTACGGTTTCCTGCAATAACCCGACCCCGCTCACTGGTATGGACCTAATCACTGACAAAGGTACGACATCCTATGCGTTCATCAGTGTCACAGACTTTCAAGAAACGATGATACGATACCCAGAAGGTGTGGCATCATCATCTCTTGAAGTGGCCTCACTCAGCTGAATCACAAGTGATCGATTCCCAGAGTCGACAATCTTAAGATTTGAAATCCTTTCGACGGCCCACTGGGCTGGAAATGGAAATCATCTCAGAGAATCTCGTCTGAGTGCAGATTGCATGGGAACTAGTGCATGCCTAACATGTAGGTTCACCACTAATCTACTACTAAAACTATGTACATACTCAAGCCTAGGTCTGGCTTATCACTCATCAGAGCCCCTCCCACAACAGCACAGATAATCATATCATATTGAAAATAAAATGCGGGAAATAAAATGCGATAAATAAACACAACCCAATAGGTAAACACGCAAGCGCTAGGATTGACTCGCACAGGGGACGTTGGATCCCCAACAGAGTCGCCAGCTGTCGCTACCGCGAAAATAAGGTGCCGGCAAAACAGAAGAGTCGCCACCTTTCGTATTTTATCCCTCAGAACGGGAAAGGAAACGATCGGAAAAACCTGACGAAAAGGTATAAGACAAGGTCATCGCAACCAATGTCTGGATTCGGGAGTCGGTTACGCAAGGGGAAGGTATTAGCACCACTCACGTCCATTGTACTCAACGGGATCCATGCTTGTTATGTTTATCTGACGGGTTTGTTTACTATCTACCTATCAAGGCCGGTCTGAAAAGAAAAGAAAATGACTCGGCAAAGCGTCGCACTTTATGCCTACGTATTCTCATCAAAGAATGAGAAATCAGAGTCTACGTAGTTCGGCTAACTACGGGTTACGGGGGAAGGTGGCTCGCCAATACATCAGTATTGTGCCTACGTACTCTCAACAGATATGAGAGATCAGAGCTTACATAGTTCGGGATAATACGGATTACAGAAATTCAGATTCATCTGTTTTTTCGAGTAGGGTTAACAAACAGTTACAGCAGTTTGGCGTATGCAGCTCGACCCTTGGAGACTTATGCATTACCGTTTGCGGTAGAACTGGGAGTGAACGACACTCTTTTCTTCAGAGAAAGCTTCCTTTGAATTATGGGCCCACGGGGCAAAAAGGTTTGAAGTTTGTTTTATGTCTGTTACGGAAGAACTGTTTTTTTATGGTTATCTGTAGTTTGTATAGCACTAGAGACTATGACTTAGGAGCGAATGCGTCGTATAGCGTCCAAAGGACATATACTAAACATCCTAGATGCTTGAGAGGAGACCGTTCAATTATTATTTCCAAAGTAGCTTAAGGCTCGTAACGCGCTTGTACTAACTTGCCTTTATTACGTTTTTTACTGTTGTTTTGAGATGAGAAGAGAACGAACTCTATGGGGAGGCTGTCAAGTCCTAATGTTGTCATGCCAAGGATTCATCCTATGGTTGAGGTTTGAAACAGGGAACTCCTAGAAGTTATCATGCATAGGTTTCAACCTAAAGTTCTAATCATCACTTCCTTATCAAAGGAAGTGAGATTCCTAGGGGATCATGCCAGGGTACACAGAAACAGATAAAGCATCAGCTTAAACAGATAAATAGTAAAGATGCATATGCAATGCAGCAATACAAGCAGAGGGAGACTCACTCAACCTCTTAGCAATCAAGCAAAGAAAAACAGACAAAACAGACAAGCAGAGGGAGCTCTCTCAACATCTATTATGCAAATATGTCAATTAGAAAAATAAAAACAACATACAAGCAAGGGGAGGAACCTCAACCCTTAATGCAAACAAGCAGAGGGAGACCCACTCAACCTCTAAGTAGTCATGCTCCTAGCTTAAACTATCCCAAACATGCACTATCCTAATGCAACACACCACTCAATCAATGAATGAGGAAAAGGACTTATGAAAAATAATGGATTCACTCCACAAGTAATCATACAAGCATCTATCCTAAGGAAATAAATTGGGTGTTGGGAGGTTAGGGTAAGGTCCACAGGAACTTATCCCAGGCACTCAACCAACTAAGAGAGATTTGGGGGAATCCTAAGGGTTTGGCTCCTTCAAGAGATGTGCAACATTCCCCCCACAGAAGGGACTATGCTACCTCAAGAAGTTTCCTAAAAAGGAGGAATGAGAGAAATTTAGGAGAATGGAGATGAGAAGCAAGGTAAGTTCCACAGGAACTTACCACAGACACTCAACCAACTCCATTTCCTTTAGAGAGAGGGAGCTTTCATGGACTCAACCCCTTTATGATAGTGCAATGTATTCCTCCACAGGAGGAAACATTGCTCACAAGGGGGATTCCAATCAAGCAAGGAAAAAAAAGAAGAGGAAACTACCCCTATAGGAAGAATCATCCACCTATTTAAGCTTCTAAAGAAACCACAAATGATACCTTCTAAGGACATCTATCCTAAAGATTCAAGGGTTCTAAAGGAGGTAACTATCTAAATACCAATCTATCAAGAGAGGAAATGGGACCTAGAATCATCTAGAGGTCATTTACAAGCCTAATCTATACACTTAACCTAGTTAGGATCACCTATACTAAGCCCAATTTGTAAAATAGGAACTTAATAGAAAATCACTTCTAACAATTCCAATAAAAATACTACACTATCCTACATGTATCAACATGCCATAGTCCAAAAATCAGGGGCTAAACCTAAATCAAAAGGTTCAAACTAAATCTAAAACCTCAAGGGTACACTAAAGGGATCCATCCCTGAACACTCCTAAACAACTACCCTAAAACCCTATTTAGAATTATCTAAAAATCATAACAAAAGTTACATAACATCCACAACATGTATATAATCAGCACACAAAATTTCAATATCAAACTCCATGCCATGAGTGAGAAATAAAATCAACAAACTCAGTACACAATTATTCCATTATTAAAAACATACTACAATAGAAAATAAGAAATTAATTGCAAAAAAATGGAAAATTGAAATAAAAAACATGGAAATATTCTAGACATCCCAATATATATCCACACATTTTCTCAGGATTTATTAACAACATTCATTATTTATTTATGAATTAAATCTAACATGCAATAAAACAAAAAATAAAGAAAAAGAAATGAAAGAAATAATGGTGGCAGGTGTAACCAGCAGACAATACAAGGGTTCATTCGCCTGGGCCCAATATGAGGGGGTGCGAAAAGCGCTGGGGAATGGGCCCAGTCTTAATCTCAACTCAGCTTAATAATCTCCTAACTAAAATAGCGCCAGGGGGTGCAGAGGGTAAGGGTTTCTACGTGTTAAAACAGAGTGGGCCTAACTAGGGGAGTGTGGATAGCAGCTGAATGCAAGGCCCAGAGTTTCAACTCATGAAACTCTGCGTTTCATTAAAAGGGAGGGCGGTCACACGTGAACGCGTTTATGATCATCAGATCAGCATACAAATTCAACTCTCAAGCGCCATCCAACGGACATGATATAACCTGAGATTTAAAACTCAAAACGGAGGGAAAAGAACCATGGTGGTTCTGCAACTTTCACACGGTGGCCGGCCTAGCGCCGGTTATCCCCTACCTCGCGACGAGAAACATACCAGACGTCCAACCTCAGTGAAACCTCAAATTCTTTATATCAATCAACTCGCCTCTCTCCCTAGATCACTAACCGAGCCTTCATTTTCGTTTTTAACCAACATTCAAGGAGATACACGAATCACAACTTGGATCACCATAACCTAAACTTTCACGATTCATCCTAAAAACTACACAGAATCCATCTACGTCTCAAATCTAACTTAACCACATGGATCTAAGGTGCTAAGTGCGTGTAAATTAAGAGGAAATTTGAGAGGTAAGAACCTGAGTTTGAGCTTCGAGCAAGGTGACTTTCAAACCTCAATTCCCTTCCAAAGAGTGCAGATCACTTCAATGAATGATGATGAACACTTCTTGAAGTCCAATTTCTGCTGAAACTCTCCCAATCTCCAAATCCGAAAATCAAGTTCCAAGCTTCTTCACTCACTTGCTCCAACTGATTCTCAACAGAATTTGCCACTAGAAACTTCTGAGAATGATCTAAATCCAATTTATAATCTGTTTGACACCTTTGGAGGCTCAAACAAAGCCCAATTCGTGATTTTCCATTTTCCATTTTCTTCCAAAATTTCAATGATGGTGTGCATGATTTGGCATTGCTCTCACATCAAATTCACTTCAATTCACTTACTTAACAGTTGTGGAGTATAATTGGATGGTTTTCCCTCCTTGATTTCAACCAAAGGGATGCATTTGAAATGTTACTTCATCATGAAGTAATCCTCCAAATGACCATGTTATGAACTTCAATTCAAAAATGTGATGATGCCAAAGTATTTAGAATGTCAATTCCAATCAAAATGAGCACAAATTTGGATTGAAAACATTCCATTACCAATTGTTTTGAATTTTTCCATTTTAATTCATTAAAATGGTCCTTTTGTGAAATTTCTTCAACCAATGCTTGTTTTAATCCATATCAATGGACTCTTGATACTTGGCTAAGCTAAAAACATCATTTTGAGAAACTTTCATGTTTCAAAAAACTCCATTTGAAGATTGCAAGATAGTGAAATTGACCTATAATTCAAAATGACCTGTAATATCCAAATACCCAAAATACCCTTGACTTGTCAAAGCCATAACTTGAGTTCTACAAATCCAATCATGGACTTCTAGTACTCTATGGAAAGCTAAGAGGATAAGGAAAAACATTCAAGTTGACCAAAAGTTCATAGGAATCATCCTTCTAGGGAAAAAGTGTCATGCAAGTTGGGTAACTTTCAAACTCCAAATTCACATGCCTCAGATGACATGTAACTTGTCTGGCTCATAACTTGAGTTCTATAAACCCTATCAAGGACTTATAGTACTCAAATTAAAGCTAAGATCATGCTCTACAACAATCATGTTTGGGTAAAGATGAGATGAACATCATATCTTGAGTTAAGTGGTCTTGAAGTCAGTGGTCAAGCTAGGGGATTTTACACTGTCAAGCCTTAGAAACCCTAGCCTGAAACTTCTCAAACTCTTCAATCATGATGAGTTAACCTTATAATCATCCTTATAACATCTCAATGTATCAATCCATGATCACATGGCTCTTGAATTAAGTCTCAAACTTTTTCAAATCCTCGGTTGACTTATGGCTGACCTAGTCAAACCCTAGCTGCACCAATCATGGCTGAGGCTTCTTAATCTTGCACAATGACCTGTCTAGGCCTCAAAGTGATCTTCAACACTTCTCATAAGCTCTCTCAAGACCTCAAGTCCATCCTCATGGCCTCAGAATCATCTGATGGCTTTCGACAACTCTCAAGTTAGGAGACCTACACACTTGGCTTCAATCACTCTCTCTGAGGATCTTTTAACTTCTCTGACAAGGATATCAACCCTTAAACACTTGAATAACCTTCTTAACTAGCTTCAAATTCTTGTATAGCTCTTGATTGGTAATCATACCTCTTGATCTCCTGCGTACATGTCAATGAAATGCAAATGATAATGCTAATGTGAATGAAATGAAACATAAGCTAGGTAAAGAAAAGTTGGGCAAATTTTGGGGTGCAACACCATGCAGGCCCATAATGCCTTATTGGTGAGTTTTGAAAAATTGCCAAAAAATAATGATACATTTCCTCATGCACACGAATTTGATACTTTCCACACCACATTGGAACAGCAAGTGGAAGTACATGAGGTGTACAAATGAAATGAATTGGTTTGGGCTTTGAAAATAATCCACACATCAAGTTTGAAATTAAAACTTTTCAAGTAAGAAAGTGGAAAATGGGGCATATCATGGCTCTCCATGTTGGTCCATTTGGGGTAAAACTCTTTTGTGTCATATAATGGTGTAAAATAACTCAAGACATGAAACAAACATGAACTATAATGTATAGTATTCAATCCATGACCAAAAGTCAAAATTTCCATCTTGAAATGGCTCACATGAACACATAATTCAACAAACCTCATGAATTTTGAGTTCAATGAGTGGTTAAGACTCTTATTCACAAGTTTCATGTTGATCAAAATTATATTTGAGGCCTTAAAGTTCATGGAAATGACCATTGAAAAGAATGACCTATAATGAACTTTTCCAAAAATACCCTTGCCTTGAAAGGTCCATAACTTGATATTTACAAATGATATCAAGGACTTATAGGACTTTCTGGAAAGCTAAGATCATGAGGAACAACTTTCATGTTCACTTAAAGTTGAGGAGGAACGTGATTCTAGGTCAAAAACTCCTTGGAAGTGGGTTGACTTTAAGTTGACCAAAATTATCTTCATTTGAGACCTCTAGCTTGTTGGAATCATAACTTGAGATGTATAAACTCAATGGATGAGTTTTAGTACTCAAAATAAAGTCTCATGTTTTCATGAAAAGGAGATATAGCTTGCATCATAGGGTAAAATTCCTTTGAAGTTGGGAACTAAAGAAGGGGATTTTACACTAAAATCAACTGAAACCCTAATTTAGTAACCTCTTCAACTCTTGATCCCTCTTGATTGGATCTTAAAATGACATATTAGATGTTTTAAGATGACTTCCCATGGCCTGAATGACTTAGAACCCAGCCTTGAACCCCCTTAAGTCCACAGTTGACCTTGAGTTGACCAGATTAAACCCTAGTTCCCAGTCCTTTGTATATGCCCTTTGCAGATGACTTGAATGACTACTCAAACCCCACAAAGCCTCTCCAAGGTACACAATGAACTTCAAAACCATGTCTTGTCCAAATAAATGACCTCATGAACTCCCGATGATCCTCTGATAACCCTCAAGATAGGAGGTAACAACCCTACACCAATCTCTCCCTTCAAGGAGCTTTGATCCTTCCATGATGATGATAAATACTTGATGGCTAGCACAAGTGCTATTGCTTGAACTTGAAACCAAAGAGACTCTCCTCTTGAATGTCACAAAACACCTCTTGATCTCCTTTATAGAATAATGCTATGCAAACGCAAATGCTAAAATGAAATGAAACATAAGCCAAGTATAAGAAATGGTTGGTCAAATTTTGGGGTACAACAGATGCCCCTATTCAAACGACTTGGACCTGAAGGGATGATAAGTAAACAACTTTCAAACATTCAAGGTAAAAGATGGTTGAATACCAAAAAACCCGGAAATTTGCCAACTGCAAAAAGAAACCGTAATCGAAAATTGTAACTGATAAACTCTGTTGGAGAAAATGTGATAAGATGAACGCATCCATCAAAGGAATCATATTCTACCGGGGTCTGTATACCACTCGGGCAAGATAAATCATTGGCCGGGGTCTGGATACCGCACAGGCAAAAAGATAAACCGGTGGAAGCGGGGGTCTGGATACTGCACGGGCTAAGGAAATAAACTGGTGGAAGCCGGAGTCTGGATATCGCACAGGCTAAGGAAAACAACCATAATCTGCCGGGGTCTTGATACCGCACAGGCAAAAAGATAAACTAGTCGAAGCCATGGTCTGGATACCACACGGGCTCAAGAAATAAACCAAAGGAAGCTGGGGTCTGGATACCGCACGGGCTAAAGAAAACGTCGGATGAAGCTGGGGTCTGAATACCGCACGGGCTAAAGAAAACATCGTAATCTGTCAGGGTCTGGATACCACGTGGGCTTGAGCAAATGGACCGGTGAAAGCCGGGGTCTGGATACCGCTCGGGCTAAATAAATAAACTGGTGGAAGCCAGGGTCTAGATACCGCACGGGCTACAGAAAAACAGCGATAAGATGAACACATCTGTCAATAACTCTTGTTGGGGTCTGGATACCATGCAGGCTCAAGAAAAAATGTCGTCGTCTGCTGGAGAAGCAACTGGAAACAAGACGCAACAACCTGGCTTATGTTTCAAATGCACATGTTTGAAAATGACGTAATACTCCATACGAAATGGAAATGCTACGCGTTTGGGAAGATCCTATGCACGATGCAAATGCAAAGGAACCGCTCCAGCAAAATAAATGCTGAAGAGGACAGAACCAACTCCACTGGAGATGACCGGGTGCCAAGCACGATTGCACTTTTGCTGGGGAAAATAAGCCCTGGATGGCTTCCTGGAAATGAACTTTTTGGTGTAAAACTGCTCTGCTGAGAACAAAATCCACTCTGTTGGGACCAAATTAACTCTGCTGAGGAAAGTGGCCCTGGATGGCCTACCAGAATATAACTCTTCTGGGGAACAAATGACTTGGCTGGGGAAAACAGATCCGCTCTACTGGGGAAATCAGCCCTGGATGGCCTTTCAGAATACGACTCTATCGGGGAATAAAGCCAATTGTGGGGAATTACTCCATTCTGCCGAAGACTTGAATCTGCTCTGCTAGGGATAATGAATAAGATTTACTGGGCAGATATCCCAAACTCTTTCTGCTGAGGGAGGAGACAAACAATTTCTGAGTCAATCCCACTCCGCGGGGAAGAAAACTACTCCAACGACTTCGCTGGGGATCTGCAGGGGATGACAATTTGTTGGGGAACTATCCCGAAGGAAACTTACTCTGACGAGTACCAAAGGCCAACTGGATTCTGCTACGGACCATAATTCCGCTGGGGATCACCCAATGAAGAAATCAACATCTATCTCTGCTGGGGAAATGAGCAATAAACTCAATAATATCAACCTCTGCTTAGAGAATAAAGCTTATCAACATCAACCTCCGCTCTGAGGGGTAAAGAGTCAAAGACCTAGACTTTGAGGGGAAGCAAAACTCTGAACTCGCTCAACTGTTGGGGGATTGTTAGACTATGGCACGGATCTAGAAGGGGGGTTGAATAGATCCCAATTAAAATTTGAGTCGGCGCTACCAATTAAAAAATTGGTTTTGAAAATTTGTTTTAAGTGCGGAAGCGGCCGAGGAAAATATAGTCTAAAACGAATGGTTATTAGAAAACCGGATATGCGTAAGCCTTTGGATTAATGACAATATGGAAAAGAGAATCACAACACTAATCACACTTATCAATGATCTAATTCACTTGTTAGGATTCCTAGTTCCAAAGATTTAAAGAGCAAACCAAAACTAGATACACAAATAAGATAATTTTGGTTTAGGCAATTTGTCGAACACTTGGCGTGCAAAAACACTCCAAGTGATATTTATGTTGAGTAAGTGATTCCAACTGGCCTAGTACAATGTCTTATTGTACTTTGGATTCAAAAGCAGAGTTTCAACCTCTTACTCAATTGATATCACAGTTTGACAATAGTGCTTATACAAAAATCACTTATTTTTAAGCTAAAACGAAAATGCTGAAAAATAAAGAAGACAAGTATTTGGGGAGGCAGTTCCCCAGTCATCCTCGCTTCGGGGTAAGTCTGCCCTCAATTCTAAAACTAGAATTGAGATATATTTAATAGATATCATCTGTTGAATGTAACAGTTTATACAAGGATTGAACAGCAAAAATACAACAGAATTCTCAAGACGTTGAATGTTGCTTCCACTCCTTGCCCCTTGATTCAAGATGAATCAAGTCGTTCGATCGTTGTTGATAGACCTCTGATTCCAGCCACCTTATTGAATAACCCTTAGTTGTTCAAACCTTCGGCCCCGGCTGATCTCAACTACAACGAAACGAACCCGAGATCTTCCCCTCAATATCACTGAATCCGCTACTAGACTGTTGAAGAACACCTCTTCACAATCACCTTCGCTCAGTTGACCCTTGATGAAGAATCTCGTCCAAAAAACCCCCAAAATTCAAACCAATCTTGGAGGATAAAACCCTAACGGTTTTATTCAAGAAAGAACCTGTCACAAGCTTCAACCCGAACTAGATTACCCAATCTAAGCTTCAAACCTTATCACCTTTAATCACTCACAAGGCACTTCAAAAATGGCTGTGTGTAATTGATGTGTTGTGAGATATTGAAGATGAAGATGATGAATCTTGGACACCTATTTCACTCTTTCTTATTCTTGAACACATGAATCAGTTTTTATCAAATGTTTAAAAATGACATAAGTGGTTGAACTTGTATATATAGTACCAGACCAACCAAGGACATAACGTCTTTTCAAATAGCAGAGGAAATCACTTAAAAACTGTATTTTCGCGCGAACGGTCGACCGCAGCAGGTCTGTGCATCGACGCATAACCTGCGTTTTTTTTGGAAATCTGCAAAATGTATCAGTATGCGTCGACCATACAGTCGGCGTGTGCTGACCCGTTGAAAAGTATTTCCTTCATGCGCCGACCCTATGGTCGACTCATCCCTTCATGCGCTGACTAGTGGAAAATGCACTGATGCATGCGCCGACCCTATGGTCGACTCATGCCCTGCAAACCTGCAAAAATTGATCTTCTTGTGGTTTTTCATGCCTCTTGTCACGACCACATTTCATCTAAACATATTATATTTATTATAATAATTTGTAGACAAATATAAAAGGATATGGTAGGTGATACGTTGCATTTGTTTAGTAGATTTGGAGTTTATAATTGCCAATTCATCCATGGTTGTAATTCGTCATCATCGAAACATATATCGAGTGATGTCTTGCAGACTCGTGTGATGTGTGGCGATTTGCCTTTACATTCTCCCCCTTTTTGATGATGACAACCTGTATACAACCAAAACAACCAAAAACACAACAATATGCAACAATATGCAATGTATACACAAGCTCCCCCTTTCTTTTGTAATATGAGGCTGCAAAACACACAACCATCAACTGTTGTGAACATCCTGGCTTGGCTTTGGTGCTTGCTACATGTTCTTCTCCCCCTATGACACCATCAAAAAGAGAAAGTGAACTCGTCAATTAACAAAAAAAAACATACAATAGGTGATAGCTAGTCAATTACCAAACTTCACACATGAGAGTGATAATGAACAAAAAAAAACTGGAATTAATAGATAGTGAAGAGAATACATGCAAATGGGTGAATATTCAGACAAACATAACACGGAATAACGGAAAGTACATAGAAAAAAATATTCAACTATGTAACTAATATCCCCGGCCCCGACCTCGGCCCCTCCCCCGGTATGCAATATCTGGATTGCGGTGAGGATCCAAGAAGTCCACAAACGCTTCCACGAACATGTTGAGGTGATGGAGACTGTCGGTGATTTCCATGTCTTGCCTTTCATGTGATGCAACAAGAGCTTCAAAGCGGGCATCCATCCTAGTTGAGAATGAATTTAACCTTTCATTTTGAGTACGAAGCTCAGCTCTGATCTGTTTCATTTGCGTATCTTGACTCCTCATGAAGGTCTGTTGATCTAACTGCATGGACTGCAGCATATTAAGTATTTCAGAGTTGTCCGATGGTGGAGGAGGTGATGAGTGCTGAGAAGGTTGATGATCTTGAGGGTAGCCGTGATATGGATCGTAGAATCTACCCAGGGTGGTCCGGCCTGTGTACTGCCATTCACCCCATCCCTGATTTGTGTAACCTTCTACCTGTTCTTTAGATGGAGCTGAATGCTGGAGCCAATCAGTATTTGGAATCTCATGTTGAACCGGCGATTGATAATAGTCTTGCGTCTCGCATACGGGTTCTTGTACCTCTTCCGCTGCATTTTCTTCATCATCTTCCTGTTCATCTGGCTCTTCGCTTTCCTGTTCAGAACTGTCATCAGATTCATGAGTCACCCGAGGAATGTTTGCTCGACGAATAAACTTGTATGTCTGTCGTTCATCACACCAAAAATATCCCATCATGGCAAAGGTTTTGGTACTGAATTCTTTGTCAGAGGATACTGAAATACAAGGAAATGATGGGTATACAACATTTGCTGCGGTGAGAACTTCCGAGATAAACGACCCATACGCTAGAGCAGTGCCTCGGCCTGAATCTCTCAGAGCAAAAATCCTGCTTGCAATATAATATGGCCAGTTTATTTTGATCTTATGTTTCAAAATATATATGAGATGTACCTCAGCTTGTTCGACACGGGACAAGCCACCTTTTTTCGGTCGCAGCTGTTGCACCCTAAAATTTGCTCAACTTTATTCACTTGGTTTATGTTTCAATATCATTAGCATTTGCATATAGAGGCATGTACATAGACTAATCATCTGCATAGCATAGCATGGCAAGTCATCTAACAGGGGATCAAGCATTATTCTCATCTCTAGAGGCTTATCAAGAGGTTATTATCCTAATTCAATCTCATTCAAGTCATCAGAAAAGAATTTGAGAGCAGAGAGTTCAGTAGATCAAGCCTTGAGTCTATTTCCTATCTGAGGGCATCTGAGGGTCAACAAGGGGGTTGTGAGTTGTGAATTGAAGGCATGAGAGGCTTAGAAAGTCATTTGGAAAAGAAGACAAGTTGTTGATGTGATCACAAGTATGACAGTTGAAGACAGTCAACTAGGGTTTCATCTGGGTCAACCCTAGGTCAACCCTAGGTCAATTGACTGATTGAAAAGCATTAAGGGCTATTGGAGAGATGGGGGGTTCATCATTTGACATGGAGAGTAAGGATATGTTGTTGTGCTAAGAAGAATTCAAGAGAAATCAAGGAGAAGAGGAGTTTCTAAATTAGGGTTTCTATGTAAAATCCCCTAGTTTAGGTCAAATTTCCAAGCAAGATAAGTCAAAATTCAAGCTTCAAATGGATCCTAGGCCAACATGGAACTTGTAGAGGATCTCAAGACCTTTAATTTGAGTTGTGGAAGACATCAAGGAGATTTATAGAACTCAAGTTATGGTCCTTGCAAGTTACAGGTCATCTGAGGTATCTGAAGTTTTGTCTGCAGAAGTGACTTGACTTCCAAGCAATTTTTACCCCTCAAGGAGATTTCAAATGAATTTCTGGTCAACATAAGAATTGTTCCTCATTGTCTTAGATTTCTAGAATGGTATGGTATGCCTTCATATGATGTGTGGAACTCAACTTATGGTCTTGGCAAGCAAAGGGTATTTTGGTCATTTGTCAGTTATAGGTCATTTTTAAGCAAAGGCCATATCTCCTATTTCCAAGCCTCAAATGGAAAAACTCAAAACATGAAAGTTGTTCAAAATGTGATTTTAAGTCAAGAAAGAAGGTCATGAATGATTGGAAAAGCTCATAGCATGGAGTTGCATGATTGGTCAAAAGATGAACTAAAAAGGGCTTATAAGTTGAAAAAGTTGAATTTGGAAATTGGTTTGGAGGATCTAGAAATCCAAAATAGGTCATCCAATATATCATTTTGATTGGAAACCTCATTTTAAAGACATTGGTTCATCCACATTTTTAAGTTTAAGCTTAAAAATGGGACTTCCTTTGTAAATTTGCTTCTTGCCTCATAAGGTCACATGGCAAAACCCCAAATAAACAAGGAATCAATGGGCAAGCTTGCAAGGTTTTTCAGTTCAATCAAAATACCATCTAAGGAGAATTTCAAAGGAGAAGTGAGGAGTGTGCAAGCTTGAACAAAGAATGGCATATGCTTAGCATGGAATCAAAAATCTCATGAAGTGAGATATCCAATTTCTCATTGGATTGTTCCAGTCCCTTCTAGATCATTCTTACACCATCTATAAGTAATTTGGGATGTGCTCAGATGCAGAGGTTAGAGAGAATTGCTGCAGAAAGAGAGATTGAAATCAAAGTTCTTCCATAGCAAGTCATTTTCCAATTCTTCATTTCTTCTCCATTCTGTTCAATTTCTTGATCTGATCCAATTCTATCATCATCATTGAGTGTGTGACAATCAAAATCAGAGGAAATTCAAGTCCAAATCGTGTTCTGTATATTAAGCTTGGCAGCTTGCAGCTTCAGATCCATTTCCAAGATTCAGAGCTTTTCAACCTTTCTTTTTGCATACAGAAGCTGGAAGATGGATCACTGAATGATTTTGGAGAGACTCAGGCATTGATTTGAAGAATTCTACCATCTGTTCATCTCATTTCACCAGGTTTGTAAATTTCTTCGTGCACTTTAATTTAAGTAGAATTGATTAGAATTAGTAGGTTAGAATGGTTAGAAATCATTAGGGGAAGCTTTCTGGAAAGTTAGAGGTGATTTAGTGTTGATTTTGTTAGAGGCACCATTTCTTTGTGGACCAAGAACTCCTTCAATATTGAATGATAATCTTAGTTCTTTAGTTAGAATTGACCAGTGATAGGAGAGGAGCATGTTAGTGCAGTTAATTTCAAGATTGGTTAGAAGTGATTCTGGACCATAATTAGAGGTTGCTACCGGGTTCCAAGATTGAGCAGGATTCAATGGAATTCGAGACCATGGCTGAATTTAGGGGTGAATTTAGAGGGAGTTAGGGTTTTATTTGATGGGAATTGGTCAAGATTTGATGGAGTTCGAAGGAGGAGGAGATGAGCTCATGAAGTCTGTTCATCCATGGAACTCCCTCCAAAATTTGAACCAAGGAAGAAGACGACTTGAGAGCCCTTAGATCAGAAGGGAGACTTTGACTGAGAGTGAGATCGTGAGGCCAGGATTCGTTTTCAAATGTGAAGGGAGTCTGAGACGACCAAACGCTGCGTTTCATTAAGTTAGCAGCTTTGGGCATGGATTCAGTATTACTACTCGCACCCCACATTCCTCAGCCCAACTGAATATGAACTGCGCGCCTTTACTACTTACACCCCTCTGGCTATTTCTTTCCTTTTTTTCTTTTTATTTTCTTTATATTTTTCATGCATCTTATAAAATTCATAATAAATAGAAAAGTCATCATTTTTAACTCATTCTTTTTGCATATTTTTCTTTAGGATGTCAAGAAAATTATAAAAAATAAAAATTGCATTTTATTTTTTATTTGATATTTTTCCCATATTTTCCAAATAAATAGCATTTTAAATGGTTTCATTTCATACATGATTTTGTTATTTTTAGTTCTATTAATTGCTTCAATATTTTTTGCCCATTCTTTTTAGGTTGTTTAGGTCAGACATTGAACTTGTAGATACAATTTAGTTCCTTTTTTTAGAAATTAATTTTAGGTGTTTAGTGTAGGTATGAACAACATGAATAAAACTAGGGTTTTAGGTGATGACTTAGGAGATTTGATTCTTTTCCCTTAGGACTTAGGGTTTGACTAGTTTAGTTATGGGACTATAGGGGCTATGGGGTAGTTATTAGATCCCTTAGAAAAAGTCAGGATTCCCCTACTGCTATTAATACTCTGTATGTATCTGATTGACTGGTGTGGTGTGCCCTCTGGGGATTATTGCTTGCTTGCTTGAGTATTGGGATTGTCTGGGGACCTGGGGGAGCTGAAGACTTGAGGAGATGAAGACCACTGGAGATCCAAATGTTGAAGATCAACTTCCAGAGTTGAAGAGAAGATTCTTGCTAGCAGATACAGAGGAACTAGGGTTTAGGAGCTAGGCAGAGCTCTAGGTTAGAAAGTTTGTTTCTCAAACATGGATTGCCTTGTCTGCATCCATTCTTCTCTGTGATTCAGAGTCTCTCTAAGACACTCACCCCCTTCCTTTGGAAGGCTTGGTGATAGTGTCTAAGAGATAGAACTCTTGAGAGAAAATGTCTTTTGTGTTAGAAGCAGTCTGTACACCACCTTTGGTAGTCAACTGACTGCTTAACACCCAATTCACTCTTGTGACTGATCCCTCATCCTGGAGGTTTGAGCTTGAAGAAAAGCCATTGCAGATAGAAGACTAAGGATCAAAGCCCTTGCCTGAAGATCATGAAGATGGAGATTAATGCTTGTGGAAGCCTGTAGCTGATTGGAGATTACTTGAAGCCAGATGTTGACTCAGAGCTGCTGATGCTGTTTCTTTTGTTGTTGTATTTCATTGCTGATGTATTGTTTGGATTTCCTGGTTGTATTGTTTGCTGTTTACCCTGTTGGGTTGAAAGTGAAGCCTGTTCACTTTCGCCTATTGTTTTCTAGGTTCGAGGTTGAATGGGACTCCCTTGCCTCGCTTGTACTGTTGCATCCATGCATTTTACCGTTTTACTGTATATATCTGATATTGTTTCTGTTTCTGCCTATCCCGTAGGATCTCTGTTTCTCTCTGTGCAAGAGAGGAGCATGATAGACACTAGGTCTTAACCCATGCATGATAACATTAGGTTAGTTTGTTTCCCTTCGCAACCGTAGGTTAGAGTTCTGTCTCTTTCTTTCTCAAAACAAACAGAAAAACACCATAAAGATTTCAAACACAATAAAAGACACTTCTTCCGTAAAAGAATGTGAACTCATCAAGACGTCATTTTTGGTCCGCCGGGACTGTTAATCAAGAAAACCTTTTCAGAAGGACTAAAATCAACCAAGACAAGTTTGCGTCGTACGTGGCCCGAACTACGTTTGCTCTGATCTTTCATGCCGTGTGAAAGTACGTAGGCATAGGATGCGATATCCTAGCGAGCAACCTTCCCCTCCTTTCCCGTAGGTAGGCGAACTACGTTGACTCTGATTTCTCGTTCCAGACGGGAATACGTAGGCATAAAGTGCGATACTTTGCCGAGTCATTTTTATCTTTCATTTTATTTTCTTTTTAACCCTTGACCTATAGTTTAGATAGAATAACAATCCATACCCGAAAACAAGCGTGGATCCCGTCGAGTACGACGGACGTGAGGGGTGCTAATACCTTCCCCTTGCGTAACCGACTCCCGAATCCAGGTTTTGGTTGCGACGACCATACCTTTCCCATGTTGTGCGAGGTTTACTCTGAGCATTTCCTTTCCCTCCCGTGGGATAAAAAACGCACGGTGGCGACTCTTCTGTTCAGCCGGCGCCGATTTTCGCAGTAGCGACAGCTGGCGACTCTGCTGGGGATCCAACGTCCCCTGGCTGCTAAGGAATGCGATGGTTCTTATGCATTTGGGATCCAACGTCCCTTAAGAGAGTCAATCCTAACGCTTGTTTTCCCGTCGAGGATTTTGTATGGAGTTATTTTATAGTTCTAACCTTGTATTTTCAGCTTTATATATTGATTATTGTTGCTGTATCTGGGGTGTGACGGGTGTTCTGATATTGAGAGATAAGCCGGACCTGGGCTTGAGTGCACCTAGAATTAGAGTAGAAATTAGTGGGCGCCCGCTTGCTTTGCTTGCTTCGGTGTCCCATGAAATCTACACTCAGACGAGGTTCCTCTGGTTGGCCTCCTGCCCCTTGCTTTGGTTGGCGTGGGTTGCTGGTTAGTTGGATTGTCGACTCTGGGGACCGATCATTTGGAAGTTGGCTAAGTGAGGCCTCTTCAGGAATTGATGATGCCACTCCTTCTGGGAATCGTATCATCAACCCTGAAAGTCTGTGACGCCGACGACCGCATAGGATGCCGTACCTTGTGCCAGTTATAGGGCCACCCACCTGTCAGGGGATTCAGGGTTATGCAGGTAACTAGACCTTCAGACCACCGGTTTGTTGATCAGGATCTTGGATATTTATGGAGGGTTCTAAGGTCTGTCAGAGACCAGTTGGTGTGTTCCGAGGTCTGTCAGAGACTATTTGGAGATGTGTTCTGAGGTCCATCAGAGACCAGTGGGAGAAATGATTTGAGGTCTGCCAGAGACCATTCAGGTTATGATTAGGGGGTCTATCAGAGACCAGTATTGGAGCTTTGTTTGAGGTATATCTGAGACCAGGGCTTGAGGACTTCTGGATGGTCTATCTGAGACCTTTCTTGATTGGGTTCAGGCTATTCAGCTACAGCTTTGGTCCCTGTTGCATGTTACTTGCATTGCATCACTGCATATCCATTACCATTTGCATTTCACTAATGTGTGTCTGTGCTGCAGGTGCATTTGCATTTCCCTAGTTCTAGTGCCCAGACTTCTGAGTGTTTGATCATGACTAGCTTAAGGAGAACGGTTGCTTACAAATTGCCTACACCTGATATTGTTCCTCTACTTGGGTTGATCTCTCTTGCTGATGAGGGTGTTCGTAGGAGCTTCCGGATGAGCTATGGTAGATTATTGAGATTGGTGTGCAAACCTACAGAGGTAGAGTTAGATGGGCTGTATGCTCTGATGCAATTCTACGACCCTGCTTTGAGATGCTTTACGTTCTCTGACTTTATTATGGGACCAACCCTGGAGGAATACGCTGAGTATGTTGAGCTGCCCGTGCAGAACCAGGTTCCATTCATTCATTATGACGCCAAGCCCAAGCCGGAGGACTTGGCAAAAGCTTTGCATATTGATGCTTCTGAACTGGTGACTACTGTTTCTCGTGGAGTTCCAGGCTTCTCACTTCAGTTCTTAGTTGGTAAAGCCCAGGAGTACGCCAAGAGCGGGTGCTGGGTTGCTTTCAATGCTGTGTTGGCTTTGTGCATTTATGGCATAGTTTTGTTTCCCAACATACCGGATTTTGTGGACTTTGATGCTTTCTACTTGTTTGCCGCTGGTAATCCTGTACCTACCTTACTCGGAGATCTCTACCACTCACTGCATTACAAGAATGAGAAGGGAAGAGGGAAGAATGTTCATCTGTGTGTGCCCTTGTTGAGTATGTGGTTTGAGAGTCATCTTCCTAAGAGAGGATCTGTTGCAGAGACTACAGTCCCAGTTGGTTGGCCGGAGCGCCTGATGAGGCTATCGTCGGAAGACATGGAGTGGTTTGATAGAGATCTGCTGGGATCCGAGCTTATCTTCAGTTGTTCTGGTTACCCTAATGTCCCACTGATTGGAAGAAAAGGGTGTATCAACTACAACCCATCGCTGTTGGTCCGTCAGTTCGGATATGCGCTGAAGAACCCGCCTCAGGAGGAAGAAGTACAGGAATCTCTGTACTTCACAGGTGACGTGAAGGGGGAGTTATTAGCCAAGTTGCAACATGCCTGGACGCGTATTAACCGCAGAGGGAAGCCGTTGTTAGGAAAGAATGACTGTCAGGCCTACGCACCTTATAGAGTTTGGATTCAGGAGAGGGCTAGTCAGTTGAGGATGCCGTTTCCAGATGCACCAATTCTTGTTCCCATTCCGGTAGCGGAGCCAACTACTGTTTCTAGGGAAGTCTACGAGCAAGTTGTGAAGGAAAAGGAAGCCTTGGTGAAGATTAATGAAGGGTTAGAGCAAGAGTTAGCCCAGGTACGCAGTGAGAAAAACAAGGCCGTGTATGCTTTCCAACAGCAGATTGAGCTAATGAACAGATTAGGGGCTGAGTTGGCTGAGGAGAGGAAGAAGCGCGAACGTCTGGGGCAAGAGTTCAGAAGCTCCCATGACATGCTGGAAGCCAAAAAGAAGGCGCTCGACGCAGCACACCGAGAAATCTCCTCTTGCAATAAGACTTGGAATGCTACTCTCACCAACAATAAGATGAGAGAAGATAAGCTGAAGCAGCAAATCTCCGACCTCGAAGAGAAGTTGAAGTCTAGCATCAAGAAGTGTGAGGAAGAAGTAATGACCCGGTATAGTGTCCAGCATGCACTGAACAAGGAAATCAAATCCAGAGATGAAGCGGTGTCTCAGAAGCGAAAGCTAGAAGATTGCTTCGGGGAAGCCACATGGGAAGAAACTGCTGAAGACGTACGCCGTGTCCTTAAGAGGAGAAACCAGCTTGTTGAAGGGCTGCTTGATCGACCAAGCCATCCGGAGACCAAGAAGTTGATAGAAGAGTACCAGACTTTTGGGAGGATTTGATCATTTCATATAGTAACTTGTATGCTTTATTTGCATAGTGCTGACCATCACCAGGATTGTTGGTTGAGGTCATGCCTTCTTATTGTACTCTCAGTAATATTGTACTCCCGGCTTATTGATTTTCTCAGCAATATATGAGGCTTTCTATGATTCAGCTCCGATATTCCTATTGTCAACACTGTCACTGCACTGGCACCTTCACACTAGAACTGGGGGAATGAATCACCCTAACGCACAGACACATTGCATTGCATTCATACGCATATTGCATTACAGGTAATTTTTGAATAAGTGTCTTATGTCCTGCTCTGTACCAGGTACTTTCCAGGATTGCAGATCAACATCCGCACCGCTATTCTACCCGCACCAACTGTCGAAGGATCATGGATCAAATGCAGAACAAGATGCAAGATGTGCGCGAGAAGCTCGCTCTCTTCATGCAGACCATGGAAGCTATTGCGAAAGGGCAGGAGAATTTGCAGGCCATGGTCCAGCCTCTGTTGGCCCGAAGCGCTGGTCATGGTAATGAAGATCATCAGTCTGTACGGGTCGATACTGTTCATGGAGACGGCACTCCCACGCCAGTGGCTCCGCCTGTAATCAATACACCTGCTGCTAATGTTAACAACGCTACCGCTGCTGTAAATGGTAACGTCGGAGTTGGAAATGAGACTGCTGTCCATAACGTTGGGCTGGGGGATGTCAATTTGGGTGACAATATGGGAGGCAACGGCTTTGTCAACGCTGGATTCGGGTTCAACGATCAGGGATTCGATAACACTGGCAAGTATGGCTTTAATGCTCAAGGCTTTGGGCAAGACGGTTATGGTGCGACCAATCAGGGTTACGGAGGCTTTGGAAACGGAAACGGTACTGGATTTATGGCTTTTGGTCCTGCTGGAGGTGTTCAAGGGTACGGCAACAAAGGCCGAGGTCCGGGAATGAATCAGATCAGAGCAGGACGTAATAATGGATATGATGGGTATGGGGCTGGAAACGGTATGTGGCAAGAAGATCAGCAGGAAGACGCCTTCTCCGGAGGAGGTTTTGAAGGGCCGATGGATGATTCCCAGAAGATCAGAATGCTGGAAGAGCAGATGAGGGGAGTCTTAAACCAAAGTGCTGTGGGATTGGACATGGCAACAATGGGCTTGGTACCTGGTTTAAGGGTGCCAATTAAATTCAAAGCTCCTGCGTTTGACAAGTATAAAGGAGATACGTGTCCAAAAGTGCATGTACGAGCTTATTACAGAAAGATGTCTGCATACTCAACTGATGAAAGAATGCTGATGCATTTCTTTCAGGATAGTCTGTCGGGCCCTTCCCTAGAGTGGTACATGGGGTTGGAGCCAACTGATATCAAGACGTGGAAGCAATTAGCAGAGGCATTTGTAGCCCATTACAAGTATAACAGCGACTTGGCACCCAATCGGGTCCAGTTGGCCGGGCTGTCGCAAAAGAAGGGGGAGAGCTTTAAAGAGTACGCGCAAAGGTGGCGCGATATGGCTGCCAGGGTCCGTCCTCCGGTAGAAGATAAGGAAATGAATGACATGTTTGTCGGCACATTCACAGGTCTGTTTCATGATATGCTGTTTCACACGTCTCTGGCCAGTTTTTCAGACCTAATTCTGATGGGGGAAAAGATTGAACGTAACATCAAGCAAGGAAAGTTCCAAGTCGAGGAATCAACTGCATCCAGCAGTAATAGGAAAGCTTATGGTGGGCGCCGTCAGGGCGAGGCAAGCGCAGTATTTGGAGGCCGAGGCCGAGGCCGAGGCAGGGGACGAAACCAATATCGTCAGCCGCAGCAGGTGGCGAGTGTTACTATCCCATACCAACAAACATCGGTCCAGCAACAACAACCGGTCCAGCAGCAGCCAATGCAACAGCAGCAGCAGCCTCAGCAGGGGGCGCAACAGGCTCAGCGAAGATTCCAGGGTAATAAACCAAGGAGAGTGTTCGAGAAGCCTCCCTCAACCTACGCCGATTTGTTGCAAACATTGTTGGGATTGAATCTAGTAGAGAAAAGAACTCTGGCGCCAATAACGGGAGCTCCCCCGTTTGGCTACGATGCAAGCAGACACTGCGAGTTTCATTCTGGAGCCCCGGGTCACGATATAGAAGGTTGCCATGCTTTTAAGCACGTTGTGCAGGATCTTTTGGACAACAAGACTATCAATTTCGGAACGGCAGGTCCGAATATAGTACAGAAGCCCATGCCTAATCATGGGGCTAACGCCATTCTAACTGAGGAAGGGTTGAATCTGATTATGAATGTTGTAGATTTAAAGACGCCGCTGAGCGAGATAAAGAGCCGATTGTTGCAAGGGGGTGTTTACCCGGGATGTGACGAATATTGCTTAGACTGTTGGACCCTACCTGGAGGGTGTGATGATTTGAAGAAGGGCATTCAGGCTTTAATTGATGAAGGTATATTGCAGTTTGATCAAGCAGCCACTGAAGAACCCGCGGGGGCAGTAGCAGATAATCAGAATGATGTGGCCACTGTGACAATTCCTCGGAAGACGATCACTATTGCAGCACCAGCTCAGCGTCCACCGATCACCATAACTAAAGCCGGGCCGATCCCGTACGAAAGCACAAAAGCAGTCCCATGGTCATATGGGTTGGAAGTATATTGTGACGGAATAAAAATTGATGTTAATAAACAGCCAGCCGAGACGGTGGATAATGTTGTCGGCTCAGGAGGCATGACAAGGAGTGGACGGATCTTTATATCTCCTGAAGTGGAGGCTGAAAGACTAGCGAAAGGAAAAGGGAAAGTGGTTGAAAATGTTCCGGTGCAAGCAAGTGAAAAAGAAGCAGCATCGAAGGATGTAGAAGAGTTCATGCGCTTGATCCGAAAAAGTGATTATAAGATTGTGGAGCATCTACAGCAGACACCGTCCAAGATATCTATCCTGTCATTGCTGTTGTGTTCGGAAGCTCACAGAAATGCGTTGCTGAAAGTCCTGGATACTTCTTTCGTACCCCAAGACGTCTCCGTAAATCAGCTAGAAGGAGTGTTGGCACATGTGAACGCAGGCCACGGTCTGGGATTTACTGATTTCGACTTGACTCCGAAAGGGAGAGATCATAATATGGCGCTGCACGTATCTGTTGAGTGTAGAGGATCAGTAATGTCGCACGTATTGGTTGACACCGGATCATCTTTGAATGGGCTGCCCAAGAAGGCGATGATGAAGCTGGATGTTAGAGGAATTTTGTATACACCCAGTGATTTGGTAGTCAGAGCATTTGACGGCACGCGGAGAACAGTCTTTGGATCGATTACCTTGCCTCTGCAAGTGGGGCCGGAAGTGTTTGCAACGGAGTTTTATATCATGGATATACAGCCTGCATACAGCTGCTTGCTTGGAAGACCCTGGATTCATGGAGCAGGGGCAGTCACGTCCACCCTGCATCAGAAGTTGAAATATATGGTCGGAGACAGTGTAGTCACCGTATGCGGAGAAGAAGACATCCTGGTCAGCCATCTGTCGTCATTTAAATATGTGGAGGTCGACGGAGAGATCCACGAAACACCCTGCCAGGCATTTGAAGGGTTGCGTATCAAGGACAAAGGTCCCGGGCCGAGCAAAGTGTCGGAGATAGCTGTCTCGTCGTATAAAGAAGCTCAAGCTCTAGTGGAGGCAGGAGAAGCAAAGGGCTGGGGCAAAGTGCTGGATATTCCTGTGAAAATGGACCGGTTCGGGCTGGGATACCAACCGTCGTCATCAACACCTGCTGTGGGAGCACCCCGTTTCAAAGGGCCAATAACCATCTCTGCCAGTGGAGTATGTCATGAAGCCATCAACGCTGCTTCGGAGTCTGACAAAGGAGACAGCGACTGTGATATGGATGCCTGGATTCAGCCAAGCACGCCAGGACAAGGACTGTGCAACTGGTCTATTCAGGAGCTTGTTCCTGTGACTTTTAAACAGTAATGCTTTGCTTTATTAATTGTTGAACAATCTGATGTCTTGCCCGGGGCATCATGATTTGCTTAGGGCTGTGTTGTTATAAACATTGCGTGTTAATCATTAAATAGATGGCGTTTTTTCATGTGCAAATACTGTAATCCCTGTCTTTCTTGTTTTATATTTTTCAATAAAATGGCAACGTGGTTATTCGCTTTATACGCATTTTGAAGCACTTAACCATTCCTTTTGCAGGATAACATTTTCAGATGACATCCTTGAACCACCTATGACTCGTCCCGACTTTGAGCACCCGGTGTTTCAAGCCGAAGAAGAGGTTGTCGAAGATAGCGACGTTCCTGAAGAACTGTCTTGGTTAGTAAAGCAAGAGGAAAGAGCCATTCTGCCTCACGACGAGGTCATCGAAATTATCAACTTGGGGTCGGAAGGGGTTGAGAAGAATATTCGTATAGGAGCCGCACTGCAGAGTGATATCAAGCGAAGACTGGTTGAAATGCTCCAAGAGTATAGTGATGTATTCGCTTGGTCATATGAAGATATGTCGGGGCTCGATACATATATGGTCGTGCATCGCCTGCCACTGAAAGAAGATTGCCCGCCGGTCAAACAAAAGCTTCGCAGAACTCGACCAGATATGGCAATGAAGATCAAGGAGGAGGTTCAGAAACAGTGGGACGCTGGTTTCCTGGCTGTGACGAAGTATCCTTCATGGGTTGCCAACATCGTACCAGTGCCCAAAAAGGATGGCAAGGTTCGAATGTGCGTAGATTATAGAGATTTGAATAAAGCAAGCCCAAAAGACGATTTTCCACTTCCTCACATTGACGTGTTAGTTGATAATACTGCTCAGTACTCCGTATTCTCCTTCATGGATGGCTTTTCAGGCTATAACCAGATTAAAATGGCGCCAGAGGATATGGAGAAGACTACTTTCATAACGCCTTGGGGAACATTTTGTTACAAAGTGATGCCCTTCGGTTTGAAAAATGCTGGGGCAACATATCAGCGTGCGATGACGACTCTTTTCCATGACATGATGCATAAAGAGATCGAAGTTTATGTTGACGATATGATTGCCAAATCCCAGACGGAGGAAGAGCATCTGGTGAATTTGCTGAAGTTGTTTAAAAGGCTTAGGAAGTTCAGGCTGAGGCTGAATCCTAATAAATGCACCTTCGGGGTGAGATCGGGTAAGCTGCTGGGGTTTATAGTAAGCGAAAGAGGAATAGAGGTTGATCCTGCTAAAATAAAAGCAATTCAAGAAATGCCGACGCCTAAAACAGAGAAAGAGGTGCGCGGGTTTTTAGGGAGGTTGAACTACATTGCCCGGTTCATATCTCACCTAACGGCCACGTGTGAACCGTTATTCAAGTTGTTGAAGAAAGATCAAGTTGTGACGTGGAACGAAAATTGTCAAAAGGCGTTCGATAAAATAAAGCAGTATTTGCAGGAGCCTCCTATTCTAATACCCCCAGTGGCAGGTAGACCCTTGATAATGTATTTGACGGTTCTTGAGGGAAGCATGGGTTGTGTTCTCGGTCAACACGACGAGACGGGGAGGAAAGAGCATGCGATCTATTACCTGAGTAAGAAATTTACAGATTGTGAATCTCGATACTCAATGCTTGAGAAAACTTGTTGCGCGCTAGCCTGGGCCGCCAAGCGTTTGCGGCAGTACATGCTGAATCATACAACCATGCTCATCTCGAAGATGGATCCTATCAAATATGTGTTTGAAAAGCAGGCGTTGTCAGGTAGAATTGCCCGTTGGCAGATGGTCTTGACTGAATATGATATTCAATACGTCTCGCAAAAGGCTATAAAGGGGAGTGTGCTGTCTGAGTATCTGGCGGAGCAGCCTATTGAAGAGTACCAATCGATGAGGTTTGATTTTCCTGACGAGGATATCATGTACCTAAAGATGAAAGATTGTGAAGAGCCGTTGCCAGACGAGGGACCAGAGTTGGGGTCCAAATGGAAGATGATATTTGACGGAGCCGTGAATGCTTACGGTAGCGGAATAGGGGCAATCATCACCACGCCACACGGGTCGCACATCCCGTTTACTGCCCGATTGACCTTTGCCGTTACCAACAATGAGGCCGAATACGAAGCTTGTATAATGGGGCTTGAAGAAGCCATTGATTTGCGAATCAAACATCTAGACGTATACGGAGACTCAGCTCTGGTGGTGAATCAGATAAAAGGGGAATGGGAGACACGGCAGCCCAATTTGATACATTACATGAATTATGCAAGGAGATTGTTGCCTTTCTTCGACAAAATTGAATTGCATCACGTACCGCGGGCAGAAAATCAAATGGCTGACGCCCTTGCCACTTTGTCTTCCATGTACAAGGTCAACTTCTGGAACGAAGCTCCCCGAATCATTATCTCTCGGCTAGACAGGCCAGCTTATGTATTTGCTATTGATGAAGCATCTGATGGCAAACCATGGTATTTCGATATCTTTAATTTCCTGATGAATAAAGAGTATCCGGCTGGGGCGTCCAGTCAAGATCAGAAGACTCTCAGGAGATTAGCGGGTAATTTCTATTTGAACCCGGATGGCGTCTTATACAGAAGGAACCACGATTTGGTGCTGTTGCGTTGTGTAGACGAGAAAGAGGCAAAGCTTCTCATGGAGGAAATACACGAAGGTACCTTTGGTACGCATGCTGGTAGACATGCTATGACGAGAAAACTGCTGCGGGCAGGTTACTTTTGGCTGACCATGGAAACTGATTGTTTCAAGTTTGCGAGGAAGTGTCACAAGTGCCAAATCTATGCTGATAAGATCCATGTGCCTCCAAGTCCTCTGAATGTGAGGTCATCGCCATGGCCATTCTCGATGTGGGGAATCGATATGATTGGAAAGATCGAGCCGACAGCTTCTAACGGGCATCGGTTCATCCTAGTAGCAATCGATTATTTCACCAAGTGGGTGGAAGCGGCGTCTTACGCAAATGTAACTAAGCAAGTGGTGGCCAGATTCATTAAAAGAGATATCATTTGCCGATATGGGATTCCCGAACGGATAATCACGGACAACGGTTCAAACTTGAACAACAAAATGATGAAGGAGCTCTGTCAGAATTTCAAGATTGAACATCATAACTCCTCCCCTTACCGACCCAAGATGAATGGCGCTGTCGAGGCGGCCAATAAGAATATCAAGAAAATCGTTCAGAAAATGGTGGTGACCTATAAGGATTGGCATGAAATGCTACCTTTTGCTTTGCACGGTTATCGTACGACGGTACGCACATCAACCGGGGCAACCCCGTTCTCGTTAGTATACGGAATGGAAGCGGTGCTACCATTAGAGGTTGAGATCCCTTCTCTGAGGGTATTGCGAGACGTTCAGCTGGACGAGGCAGAATGGGTGAAAGACAGGTTGAATCAATTGAGTTTGATGGATGAGAAGAGGCTAGCTTCTCTAGCATACGGTCGTTTGTACCAGAGCCGAATGAAGAAAGCGTACGACAAGAAGATACATCCGCGAAGCTTTCAGACGGGCGACCTTGTGCTGAAAAGGATTCTCCCGCCGCAAGCAGATCACAGGGGCAAGTGGACCCCCAACTACGAAGGGCCATACGTTGTCAGTAAAGTCTTTTCAGGAGGAGCGTTGTTGTTGTCCACCATGGACGGAGAAGACTTCACGTCACCTGTGAATTCGGACGCAGTTAAAAAATACTTTGCTTAAAATAGACCCGCTGGACAGAAAAAGAGAGTCCAGGCAAAAATGGGGCATCCTGGCGAACCAAAAACAGAATGAAAGGTTCGGGCAAAAGTTAGGGATAAAATTGAAAAAATGTACACCCGCGAAGTTGAAAACCTACACTGGGCGGCTTCGGCAAAAAAGGGTATCCCGGTGAACTGAAAACCCGTAAAGGGAGGTTCACGCAAAAGTTAGGGATTTGAAAAGCAAATGACTGCGGTCCGAATTTGATAATTGCAATAAGCATCAATGCGGGAGAATACATTTGAGGAGCCAGTTATCGGATACAATCTTTTCAGAAGTGGGGATACCAGGAAAGTATTAGAGTCAGATGAGTCATAGGAGGATCAGTTCGTGGTGTTCATCTGCATCCCGTTGCCGACATGTGTACAAATTTAAGTTGTCAATATTTATGCTTCTTGTGCATACTTGTATACTTGTATATTTGCTTTGTGTAGCTTCCTCATTTCAGGAGTTACATCCCGTGTACAAAACTCCGCCCATTCAGAGGCCCGATCAATAAAACACGTTATTCAGTATTTGACACTGTTCTTTACTATTTTGTGCATGATTAACGCCTAAGTTTGATGAAACTAGCATAAGTATAACGTCGCTGGCCCTTGCCAACAGTTGCTAAAGCTTTGAATTAACTGAAAATAACATCACTAACCTGAGTTGATTTGGTTGCATAGGCTTGTCTTGTCTTGTTTGTGTTGTTGCAGGTTTCATAATCGTACGAGGAAGATGATCGAAAGATTGCAATAACGAAAGACTCAGCCTTCACGCAGGTCATGCAGGTTCTTCCTGGAGAAGGATCGAATTCTCTAGCTAGTCGTAGCTTGCGCAAAAACGAAATGATCGACGAGCAAGATCGTAAGGCTGTATTCAGACAGGTTCATCTTTCCCCGCAGGGTCATTCACTCTCCCCCAGCGGAGTCAGTGGATTTCCCCCCGAGAGAAGAGTCCCACCCCCAGCGGAGTTCTCTCCTTTCAGCAAACGTTCTTTCCTCCCAGTGGAACCCGGAGATCAAGACTCTCCCCAGCAGAGTTGGTGGTGGGTCCTGTCATTTATTTTGTCAGGGACACTGTGTAATATCAGTTCACTCTCCAGCAGAAAGTCCGATCATACTGGGCATACCTGCTATTCCTCAGCAAAGTCATTTTCCCCAGCAGGGGTTTACCTCAAAGGGGTATTTGGTTCAAGCTCCCAACTTCCCAACATGGTTGACTTCACCCTGCCGGCATTTATTTTGCTGGAATAATTCTGTAGCATCTGGCTATTCCCGGCGGAGTCGGCATTATCCTCAGCATTTATTTTGCTGAAGCAGTTTCTGTATTATAGCAGTTCAGGTGGAGAGAAATCCTGCTCAAATGAACTACCAAACGCTCAAGATCTCGGCACGAGATATTCAATGATAATGTCAGTTTCGGCAGTATTCCCCACAGAGTTACCAGGATAAGTCTCTCTTTATTCCCAAGCGAAAGGGCTTCATGAATCGGAATTTCAGAAGTTGCCCCCGGTTACCAGAGCAGGCATCCGGTAGTTTGGTTCCCAGATATCCCCAATAGAGTCCGCCCCAAAGTCGCTGTCACGTTGGTGCTAAGAAGTTTGTGGGTGGGAATCAATGGAGAGCTAAGCCCTGACGTGGACAACTTATTCCTATTTTGACAGGATTTCTTCCGAAGTGGGCGTCCTAACGTGGACAGATTTATTTCCCCGGATTGATGAGATGTGTTAGTCCTAACGTGGACAGATTCAGATTCTCGAAATTGGTGAAATGGGAAGTCATGACGTTGACAAAAGTGAGTGCTCTTTGTGTAGGTGTCCTGACGCGGACCAGGTGCTCTCAGCAGTTATCTTTTTTCGTGTTGGCAAAGCATGGGTCCTGACGTGGACAAATTAAGACGAAAGAGGGGTCCTGACGTGGACAAGTCTATTCCGTACATGGGAAAGGAGGTTTCAGTTCCTGACGTGGAAAGAAAGAAGGATTCCTTACGTGGAAAGAGCGGAGTCCTTACGTGGACAGATTAAAGTTGTATTCCTTACGCGGACAAATCGGAAAGAGTTGGTTTCCTTACGTGGAGAAATTGGGTCCCTTACGTGGACAGATTTAAGAAAAGTTGAGTCCTGACGTGGACAGGTTCAGAACCAAAGTTGAATTCCTTACGTGGAAAGATTGGAGTCCTGACGCGGACAGGTCAAGTGGTATTGGAGTCCTTACGTGGACAGATTGATATAGTTCTCCTTATGTGGGAAGAAGATTGCATCCTGACGTGGAAAGATGGAAGGTTTAGTCCTGACGTGGACAGATACAGAAGAGATGACTCCTAACGTGGACAGGTGTTACTCCTAACGTGGAAGAGTTTTATTCCTAACGTGGACGATTCAGTTTATGGAAATGCAGATGAATTATCCCCAGCGGAGTTGCCGAGATTTTTCTGGGTTAACAGCAAGTGGAGTCCTAACGTGGACAGGTTTTAGTTGAGATTTCTTCGTATTGATGACAGACAGAGTCCTAACGTGGACAAGCAAGCAATCTGTTATGACAGAATCCTTTTCAGAACGGTGAAGACAATCCCCAGCGTGGTCGTTACGAGATCAGTGAGCAGCTGCAAACAGTCAGATCCAAGCAGTGGATGTCGTTACCCAGACAGTGGTGCAGTTTATTTCTGCGGTTGGCAAATTTCCGGGTTCTTAGTATTCAATCGTATCGTACCTCGAATGTTTGAAGGCTGTTCGCTCTTCACCCAATCGGGTCCAAGTCGCTTGAATAGGGGCAGCTGTTGCACCCTAAAATTTGCTCAACTTTATTCACTTGGTTTATGTTTCAATATCATTAGCATTTGCATATAGAGGCATGTACATAGACTAATCATCTGCATAGCATAGCATGGCAAGTCATCTAACAGGGGATCAAGCATTATTCTCATCTCTAGAGGCCTATCAAGAGGTTATTATCCTAATTCAATCTCATTCAAGTCATCAGAAAAGAATTTGAGAGCAGAGAGTTCAGTAGATCAAGCCTTGAGTCTATTTCCTATCTGAGGGCATCTGAGGGTCAACAAGGGGGTTGTGAGTTGTGAATTGAAGGCATGAGAGGCTTAGAAAGTCATTTGGAAAAGAAGACAAGTTGTTGATGTGATAACAAGTATTACAGTTGAAGACAGTCAACTAGGGTTTCATCTGGGTCAACCCTAGGTCAACCCTAGGTCAATTGACTGATTGAAAAGCATTAAGGGCTATTGGAGAGATGGGGGGTTCATCATTTGACATGGAGAGTAAGGATATGTTGTTGTGCTAAGAAGAATTCAAGAGAAATCAAGGAGAAGAGGAGTTTCTAAATTAGGGTTTCTATGTAAAATCCCCTAGTTTAGGTCAAATTTCCAAGCAAGATAAGTCAAAATTCAAGCTTCAAATGGATCCTTGGCCAACATGGAACTTGTAGAGGATCTCAAGACCTTTAATTTGAGTGGTGGAAGACATCAAGGAGATTTATAGAACTCAAGTTATGGTCCTTGCAAGTTACAGGTCATCTGAGGTATCTGAAGTTTTGTCTGCAGAAGTGACTTGACTTCCAAGCAATTTTTACCCCTCAAGGAGATTTCAAATGAATTTCTGGTCAACATAAGAATTGTTCCTCATTGTCTTAGATTTCTAGAATGGTATGGTATGCCTTCATATGATGTGTGGAACTCAACTTATGGTCTTGGCAAGCAAAGGGTATTTTGGTCATTTGTCAGTTATAGGTCATTTTTAAGCAAAGGCCATATCTCCTATTTCCAAGCCTCAAATGGAAAAACTCAAAACATGAAAGTTGTTCAAAATGTGATTTTAAGTCAAGAAAGAAGGTCATGAATGATTGGAAAAGCTCATAGCATGGAGTTGCATGATTGGTCAAAAGATGAACTAAAAAGGGCTTATAAGTTGAAAAAGTTGAATTTGGAAATTGGTTTGGAGGATCTAGAAATCCAAAATAGGTCATCCAATATATCATTTTGATTGGAAACCTCATTTTAAAGACATTGGTTCATCCACATTTTTAAGTTTAAGCTTAAAAATGGGACTTCCTTTGTAAATTTGCTTCTTGCCTCATAAGGTCACATGGCAAAACCCCAAATAAACAAGGAATCAATGGGCAAGCTTGCAAGGTTTTTCAGTTCAATCAAAATACCATCTAAGGAGAATTTCAAAGGAGAAGTGAGGAGTGTGCAAGCTTGAACAAAGAATGGCATATGCTTAGCATGGAATCAAAAATCTCATGAAGTGAGATATCCAATTTCTCATTGGATTGTTCCAGTCCCTTCTAGATCATTCTTACACCATCTATAAGTAATTTGGGATGTGCTCAGATGCAGAGGTTAGAGAGAATTGCTGCAGAAAGAGAGATTGAAATCAAAGTTCTTCCATAGCAAGTCATTTTCCAATTCTTCATTTCTTCTCCATTCTGTTCAATTTCTTGATCTGATCCAATTCTATCATCATCATTGAGTGTGTGACAATCAAAATCAGAGGAAATTCAAGTCCAAATCGTGTTCTGTATATTAAGCTTGGCAGCTTGCAGCTTCAGATCCATTTCCAAGATTCAGAGCTTTTCAACCTTTCTTTTTGCATACAGAAGCTGGAAGATGGATCACTGAATGATTTTGGAGAGACTCAGGCATTGATTTGAAGAATTCTACCATCTGTTCATCTCATTTCACCAGGTTTGTAAATTTCTTCGTGCACTTTAATTTAAGTAGAATTGATTAGAATTAGTAGGTTAGAATGGTTAGAAATCATTAGGGGAAGCTTTCTGGAAAGTTAGAGGTGATTTAGTGTTGATTTTGTTAGAGGCACCATTTCTTTGTGGACCAAGAACTCCTTCAATATTGAATGATAATCTTAGTTCTTTAGTTAGAATTGACCAGTGATAGGAGAGGAGCATGTTAGTGCAGTTAATTTCAAGATTGGTTAGAAGTGATTCTGGACCATAATTAGAGGTTGCTATCGGGTTCCAAGATTGAGCAGGATTCAATGGAATTCGAGACCATGGCTGAATTTAGGGGTGAATTTAGAGGGAGTTAGGGTTTTATTTGATGGGAATTGGTCAAGATTTGATGGAGTTCGAAGGAGGAGGAGATGAGCTCATGAAGTCTGTTCATCCATGGAACTCCCTCCAAAATTTGAACCAAGGAAGAAGACGACTTGAGAGCCCTTAGATCAGAAGGGAGACTTTGACTGAGAGTGAGATCGTGAGGCCAGGATTCGTTTTCAAATGTGAAGGGAGTCTGAGACGACCAAACGCTGCGTTTCATTAAGTTAGCAGCTTTGGGCTTGGATTCAGTATTACTACTCGCACCCCACATTCCTCAGCCCAACTGAATATGAACTGCGCGCCTTTACTACTTACACCCCTCTGGCTATTTCTTTCCTTTTTTTCTTTTTATTTTCTTTATATTTTTCATGCATCTTATAAAATTCATAATAAATAGAAAAGTCATCATTTTTAACTCATTCTTTTTGCATATTTTTCTTTAGGATGTCAAGAAAATTATAAAAAATAAAAATTGCATTTTATTTTTTATTTGATATTTTTCCCATATTTTCCAAATAAATAGCATTTTAAATGGTTTCATTTCATACATGATTTTGTTATTTTTTGTTCTATTAATTGCTTCAATATTTTTTGCCCATTCTTTTTAGGTTGTTTAGGTCAGACATTGAACTTGTAGATACAATTTAGTTCCTTTTTTTAGAAATTAATTTTAGGTGTTTAGTGTAGGTATGAACAACATGAATAAAACTAGGGTTTTAGGTGATGACTTAGGAGATTTGATTCTTTTCCCTTAGGACTTAGGGTTTGACTAGTTTAGTTATGGGACTATAGGGGCTATGGGGTAGTTATTAGATCCCTTAGAAAAAGTCAGGATTCCCCTACTGCTATTAATACTCTGTATGTATCTGATTGACTGGTGTGGTGTGCCCTCTGGGGATTATTGCTTGCTTGCTTGAGTATTGGGATTGTCTGGGGACCTGGGGGAGCTGAAGACTTGAGGAGATGAAGACCACTGGAGATCCAAATGTTGAAGATCAACTTCCAGAGTTGAAGAGAAGATTCTTGCTAGCAGATACAGAGGAACTAGGGTTTAGGAGCTAGGCAGAGCTCTAGGTTAGAAAGTTTGTTTCTCAAACATGGATTGCCTTGTCTGCATCCATTCTTCTCTGTGATTCAGAGTCTCTCTAAGACACTCACCCCCTTCCTTTGGAAGGCTTGGTGATAGTGTCTAAGAGATAGAACTCTTGAGAGAAAATGTCTTTTGTGTTAGAAGCAGTCTGTACACCACCTTTGGTAGTCAACTGACTGCTTAACACCCAATTCACTCTTGTGACTGATCCCTCATCCTGGAGGTTTGAGCTTGAAGAAAAGCCATTGCAGATAGAAGACTAAGGATCAAAGCCCTTGCCTGAAGATCATGAAGATGGAGATTAATGCTTGTGGAAGCCTGTAGCTGATTGGAGATTACTTGAAGCCAGATGTTGACTCAGAGCTGCTGATGCTGTTTCTTTTGTTGTTGTATTTCATTGCTGATGTATTGTTTGGATTTCCTGGTTGTATTGTTTGCTGTTTACCCTGTTGGGTTGAAAGTGAAGCCTGTTCACTTTCGCCTATTGTTTTCTAGGTTCGAGGTTGAGTGGGACTCCCTTGCCTCGCTTGTACTGTTGCATCCATGCATTTTACCGTTTTACTGTATATATCTGATATTGTTTCTGTTTCTGCCTATCCCGTAGGATCTCTGTTTCTCTCTGTGCAAGAGAGGAGCATGATAGACACTAGGTCTTAACCCATGCATGATAACATTAGGTTAGTTTGTTTCCCTTCGCAACCGTAGGTTAGAGTTCTGTCTCTTTCTTTCTCAAAACAAACAGAAAAACACCATAAAGATTTCAAACACAATAAAAGACACTTCTTCCGTAAAAGAATGTGAACTCATCAAGACGTCATTTTTGGTCCGCCGGGACTGTTAATCAAGAAAACCTTTTCAGAAGGACTAAAATCAACCAAGACAAGTTTGCGTCGTACGTGGCCCGAACTACGTTTGCTCTGATCTTTCATGCCGTGTGAAAGTACGTAGGCATAGGATGTGATATCCTAGCGAGCAACCTTCCCCTCCTTTCCCGTAGGTAGGAGAACTACGTTGACTCTGATTTCTCGTTCCAGACGGGAATACGTAGGCATAAAGTGCGATACTTTGCCGAGTCATTTTTATCTTTCATTTTATTTTCTTTTTAACCCTTGACCTATAGTTTAGATAGAATAACAATCCATACCCGAAAACAAGCGTGGATCCCGTCGAGTACGACGGACGTGAGGGGTGCTAATACCTTCCCCTTGCGTAACCGACTCCCGAATCCAGGTTTTGGTTGCGACGACCATACCTTTCCCATGTTGTGCGAGGTTTACTCTGAGCGTTTCCTTTCCCTCCCGTGGGATAAATAACGCACGGTGGCGACTCTTCTGTTCAGCCGGCGCCGATTTTCGCAGTAGCGACAGCAGGATGCGAGCGACAATCCACTGAAGGATGCGCTCCCCTGTTTGGAGTTTTCCTGCCATAACCGTTCTAGGAAAGGCATCACTATTGACAATAGCATATGAATAGGGCCTTTTGAGCATGTCATTCAGAGCACTCTTAAACTCGTATCCCGACACCGTGCGAGAGTCCGTTATCTCATGAAGAGGTGGTGCCTCAGCAGCTACAGTCAAATCAAAATACTTATTCCAGACTTCAGAATTTATGTTTACCAGTTTATTGCCGACAGAGGTGTGGAAATATTGACTTTGAAAGTTGTCACGTAGACTAGTGTAGAACACCCGGACTAAATCCTCACTGTATTTTGTGTTGCACTCCAGAAAGTTGAAGAACCCCTGAAACTCAAACAGAGACATGATTTGGGTGAGATGCATGCGCTCCTCCGTTGCCTTGTAAAATGCATGTTGCGGAACTACTTCTCTTTTGCTGATATTCTTGTTGAAGTTTTCAACCGCGGGTGGAGGAACTAGTGAAACAGCGGTAACAGGGACTGAAGCGGATGATGAGGCCCTTGATCTCTTTCCGGTATTTTTGCGAAATAGAGAAGCCATTGATGATGATTTTTGGGGATTTTGGTGAGATTAACTGTAATGCCTTTGGAGAGAGTAGTTGGAGATGATGAGAACTATTCCTTTTTATAGAGGAAGGTTTAGGGTTTTGGTAAGAGGGAGGAGACAAGGGGACACAATAGATGTCTAGATGCAACTTACAAGAAAATTCACTTTCAAATATAGGTTGCTTTTGACTTCACATTTAATGGAGTAATGAAGAGATGGAACGATTTTCAAAAGCAAAATAAAATTCTGGGTTTTTGCGCGAACCGTCGACCATAACCCCTGCATGCGTCGATGCATACTGTGTGATTTTTGATAATTTTGAAAGTCTACAGCATGCGTCGACCGCTGCCCTGTTTTGGTCGACTCATAGTGATCAAAAACTCAGTTTTTCAGTTTATGTCATGTAGAATGCCACACTTGATGCCTATTTACACTTTCACAATATAATTTGCATCCAAGACACATAGTATTTGCAGCAAATGTCATATATATAAATACCATGATAGTCAAACAATATACTTAGTTTAAGTCATGAATGTTTAGAGAGAGAGAGAGAGAGAGAGAGAGAGAAAATGAGCAATATCACCTCTATACCGACAACACTTAATAACAACATATTTGTGCTTGCAACAAAAAACTAAACTTGTTAGAAGTACAAGAGTATAGATGTAAACTGAGTAATACGAAACTACCAATCATTAAACCCGATCAGAAATGTCGAGAATGCCAAGTTCTCGACGGATATGAAAGAAAGGTTCAGTGGCTAGCGGCTTTGTGAAAATGTCCGCTAGTTGATTTTTGGTGTCAACGTGTTCAAAGACAACATCACCTTTCTCTACATGATCCCTCAGAAAATGGTGTCGAATTTCTATATGTTTGGTACACGAATGTAACACCGGATTTTTAGTAAGGTTTATAGCACTAGTATTGTCACAAAATATTGGAACACGTTCTAGTTTTAAATTGAAGTCCAATAGTTGCTGCTTAAGCCATAGGACTTGCGCACAACAACTACCGACGACTACGTATTCCGCTTCGGCGGTTGACAGAGCAACAAACACTTGTTTCTTGCTGTGCCAACTGACCAAGAAATTTGAAAATAAGTAACACGTACCGCTGGTGCTTTTCCTATCCGATTTGCAACCGGAAAAATCAGAATCGGAGAAACCTACCAATGAACAATCATTACCTTTGGAATACCACAGTCCATACTTCGGAGTACCAGATAGGTATCGAAGTATACATTTGACAGATTTTAGGTGGTATTCCTTAGGAAATGATTGGTATCTTGCGCACATACACACGCTAAACATAATGTCGGGACGAGAAGCAGTAAGATAGAGAAGAGAGCCAATCATACCTCTATACCTTTTTACCTCAACGTCCTTACCACTTTCATCTTTACTCATATTTACACATGTTGGCATAGGAGTGTCTATGGCTTTTGAATTTTCCATGTCAAATCTCTTGAGAAGCTCCAAACAATATTTTGTTTGGCTCACGAATGTTCCTTCTTTCAGTTGCTTAATTTGCAAACTGAGAAAGTATGTGAGTTCACCCATCATACTCATCTCGAATTCACCCTGCATAAGATCAGAAAACTCTCTCACGAGACTCATGTTAGTGGATCCAAATATGATATGGTCAACATAAATTTGTACAAGAATTAAGTGCTTTCCTTGACGTTTAATGGAGAGAGTAGTGTCAACCTTTCCTCTTGAGTAGCCTTGATCAAGTAAAAATTTACTTAGTCTCTCATACCAAGCACTAGGAGCATGTTTGAGACCGTATAACGCTCTTTTCAGTTTGTAGACATGATCAGGATACTCTTGAGACTCAAAACCAGGAGGTTGAGCTACATAGACTTCTTCATTTATGTACCCGTTAAGGAACACACTCTTAACGTCCATTTGAAATAACTTAAAATCCTTCGCACAAGAGAAAGCAAGAAAAAGGCGTATAGCCTCGAGTCGGGCAACCGGCACATAAGTTTCCTCATAGTCGATGCCTTCCTCTTGGCTATACCCTTGCGCGACTAAACGCGCCTTTTTGCGAGTTATTACTCCATTTTCGTCCAATTTATTTCTAAACACCCATCGGGTGCCGATTACTCGATGACCTCGCGGAGGAGGGACAAGGTCCCAAACCTCATTTCTAGTGAACTGATTTAGTTCCTCCTGCATTGACAAAAACCAGTGTTCATCGAGTAGGGCTTCCTTAGGGTTTTTAGGTTCCATTTGTGAAACGAACGCGAAGTGATAACAGAAATTACTTAGCTTCGATTGAGTTGTTACACCCTTTGTGATGTCTCTGAGAATGTTTTCAATTGGATGGTCTTTGGAAGACTTCCAAGCTTGAGGGAGATCATCGTTTGAAGGCGGATGAACTTCCTCGGTTACATCATGGTGTACATCCTTATCCTCCTCAACTTTGGCTTTGTCAGGTTGATCAATCCCCGTCTCGCCACCTTTGAGTATATCTTCTGTAGATGTACCTGTACCATGAACAACACTATCCTTTCCGACATTTCTCGGATAGGACTCATCAAAAGTAACATGCACAGACTCTTCTACAACAAGCAATCATTTATTATATATTCTATATGCTTTACTCGATTGAGAGTATCCGAGGAAGATACCTTCATCGGCCTTGGAATCGAATTTGCCCAAGTTTTCCTTTCCATTGTTTAATACAAAACATTTGCAGCCAAACACATGCAAGTGAGAAACATTTGGCTTTCGCCCTTTTAAAAGCTCATACGGTGTTTTATTTAGAATGGGGTGAATAAGCACCCTATTCAAAACATAATGTCGCTACTGCGAAAATCGTCGCCGGCTTGACAGGAGAGTCGCCACCGTGCGTTATTTATCCCACGGGAGGGAAAGGAAACGCTCGAAGTAAACCTCGCAAAGACGGGAAAAGGTATGGTCATCGCAACCAAAACCTGGATTCGGGAGTCGGTTACGCAAGGGGAAGGTATTAGCACCCCTCACGTCCATCGTACTCGATGGGATCCACGCTTGGTGTTTATAAGGAAAAGGGTGTTTTTATCTATCTACGCTAATGGCCAGTCTGAAAAGAAAAGAAAAGGACAGGACTCGACAGAACATACGGTGTTCTGGGCCTACGTACTCCCTCGTGCAATGGGAAAGTCAGAGTCAACGTAGTTCGACTACCTACGTCTAAACGGGGGAAAGGTTGCTCGCCAGGACATCGCATCCTGTGCCTACGTAGTTCCACACAGCAGAGAAGATCAGAGCAAACGTAGTTCGACTAACTACGGCTAATCTGGGCGTTCTCACACAGCAGTGAGAAAATAAACTGGTTTTGAAGGGTTCGGGAACCTACAACTACGGCCTGGTCTCAAATGCACTCGGGCAAGAGAAAAGGGTAACAATCAGTCGTCAGCGGGAACGTCTCGATCGCACAGCCGCGAGAGAACAAAAGGTTAGTTATTAGTGTGCTCGCTAGGATATCGCACCCTATGCCTACATATCCTCGTCTGGTACGAGGAATCAGAGCAGCTGTAGTTCGGCTAACTACGACTCAAGCTACTCAAAAGCTCCTACTGCTGACAACGGGAAAAGACACCCTAAAACTATGACTAAAGAGGGGAATCTACCTACTGTTATCATGCCTGGTTGACCATCCTAATGTCTATCATAACGACTCCGCAGCGGAGAAGTCAGAGCTCCTAAGGGATCATGGCAACAGGACTAAACAGCAAACACGAATCAACTGCAAAGTAAAGAAATACTAGAAATATGCATGAATGCAATGACTAAACAAACAAGCCGCAAACCACAGAGGCAAGGGAGCTCAGCTCTACCAAATACCAGCAAGCAAAGCCACTCAATAACAAACAAGCGGAAGGAGGACCACCTTAACTTCTCATGCACACAAATCCTACTTCTGAGATGCACCTACCTCAGAACTACCTAGATGAACCCCTAAATCTACTGCAGCACAACACCACACAAGTCAAACAACACAAAGATAAAGCTAGCTAACCTGACAAACCTCTATCCAAAGCTTAAACAAAAACCCTGAGCAGGACCCTTAACAACCCTGAAACAAACTTCTGATCTATCCCTGAACAAAACTCTATGCAAAGCCCTAAACAAAACTCTAAGCAAAACTCTAATCAAAACCCTAAGCAAGAGGAATCAATCCCAGTCTCCAAGCTTCAGAACAAGCTTACCAAAGAAAGGGAGCTAAGCAGACAAACTCATAGTGCCTTCCTCAGGAAAGTATCAGGAGGTTACCACTCAGGAATCATATCCTATGCGGTTCGACAACTGTGAACGGTTTACATTCCTCCTCAGGAGAAACTAAACTCACACGAAGGCTCCAACATCATTGGATATTTGAGAAAGCCTATATGAACTAAGGGAACTAAGTGAACAGACCCATAGGACCTTCCTCAGGAAAGTACTAGGAGGCTTCCACTTAGGAATCGTATCCTATGTGGCTCAACAACTGTGATCAGTTTACATTCCTCCTAAGGAGAAACTAAACTAACATGAAGGCTCCAACATCATTGGATACTTAAGAAATCCTAGATGAACTAGAGGAACTAAGTGAGCAGACCCGTAGGACCTTCCTCAGGAAAGTACTAGGAGGCTTCCACTTAGGAATCGTATCCCATGTGGCTCAACAACTGTGATCAGTTTACATTCCTCCTCAGGAGAAACTAAACTCACACGAAGGCTCCAGCATCATTGGATACTTACGAAAGAGGCGAGAAGAAAGAATGAAAGTCATTCATAGTGCCTTCCTCAGGAAAGTACCATAAACTCCCTTCAAACTTCAGGATCTCGAACCTCACAAACAGAGAACAAGCTCCTAGACTAGGCCTTAATCCAATGCATCCTTGCAAGCTCCAACAGGACCTCATCCTGCTTCCATCTTCAAGAAGAAACCACAGATCCTCAAACCACAAGAAACTATCTCTGAAGTTCAACCACAGTTGAACTTCAAAGTCAGAAGCCATCAAGACTTCTCCTATCCTCAAGCTCAGACTAAAACATATCAGAACATCCTACAAAAATCTATCAAAAATCTATGGGAAACCTACATGGCTCTATGATCCCAAGATCAAATCTCAAAGCCTAAGTCAACTTCTAAGGCTACTAAACAATCCCTAATATATGAAGGGTCAAGGGTTACCAACAAGTTCTGAGGTCTTTATTCTCTAACCCTAAAACGCTATCAATCAACCTCTAAAAAATCTATGAAAAATCTATGGGGAACATGCATTAGTCTAGTACGACATACTAAAAAATCAGAACAAAATTCATTACCAGATGAAAGAACTAAAATCAGCAAGGCAGACGTGCCACAAATCAATTATTCAATATCAACAACAATGCAAAAATGCAATTAAAATGAAAATGCATGATTAGGCTAATGCTTTTGTACTATAAAATTCTACATTGAATTACGAGTCTACAGAAAAAAGAATGGAATTATTTGATCGAACCTACTATTTTTTATGAATTTTCTAATAATATGCATGAACTAAAAGATATTAAAAAGGTCATTTAAATGGAAAATATGCTAAAAATAGCAAACAAAAATAAAATGGCATTTTTATTTTTATATAACTTTCTAGACATTTTCATTAACTTATAGCAAAAAGAAGAATTAAAAAACCATTGATTTTTCTATTTTATATGATTTTATTAAAATGCCAACAATATAAAAGAAATCAAAGAAAAAAAAAAAAGAAGAAATGAATAAAGGGGAGGGGGTGTCAAAATGAATTCGCCCAGTGTTATTCTAAGGTGGGCCTTAACCTAGGGGGTGCATTTAGCAAGTGGGCGCAGGCCCAGGTTATCAGGATCAAATGAAAAATAAAAAGAAAAAAAACAACGCGTGGGGGTGCAATCAGCAGGTTTTTTAAGTGTAAATCTTGGAATGGGCTTCACGGGGGGTGCGAATAGTATTTTGGCCTAAGGCCCAATCCACTTCCATCACTCAGCTTCTCACGCGGGGGGGGGGGGGGGGGGGGACAATGAGTAAACGGGAGGTAACGCTTCAGCAAACGAGATTGGGCTTTGACCCAATCTGAAACCCTAGTCCAACTACTAACAACAAAACCTACCTCATCCCCCCAATTCCCTGATCACTGTTCATCCCCCAAACTAAACCTAGCCGCCGTTCCTCTCATCTTCCTCCTCTCTACAATCCATTTCCAGAAAAACCTCAAACAACCTTCACACATCTCAAACGAAACCTCGTTCCCTAATTCAAAACCAACTAACCCTAACCTGAACTCTAATTGGAACAAACTAACCTTCAAACTCCCCATACGAACCTTAATCCAACGGAATAACAATAAATGGAGGCGATGAAGAAAAGAAAGCGAACCTGAGACGATGGAGTTGCTGGGACTTATTGAAGGCTCGCTTGAAGATCAACGGACCGAATGATGCTTGAAGACAATCTGGAGCGTTTCTGGTGATGAAACCTGGCAGATATTGCAGAATTACTTGAGGATCGGTCTTTCTGGGAAAAACTGAAGAAGATGAAGATCGTTGAAGCGCGTGCGGACGAAGTTCTGGGAATCTTCTGAGGAAAATCTTCAAAAGATCCTTGAAGATCTTGAAGAGGGATGACGGACGACGATGATCTTCTTGGACGGTGTTTGTTGGTTACTAGAGGTTTCTGGAAATTCCAGATGAACGATGAATGTTTGATGACTTTCTGAGATTTCTTTGAAGAATGATGAAGGTTGGTTTCTGGAGAACGATGGAGGTTCGATGATGTTCTGGGGATTTCTTTGAAGAACAAGGAAGATGAATGCGTTCTGGAAAATTGTATGATGTTTCCGGCGAAGGATGAGTTTTCCGGTGAGGATGTTGACGAGGTTGGGTGGAAGAAGAAGGAGGAGATCGGAGAGGAAAAGAGACGGCAGGTGGATTCTGGGTAGAAAACCAACTCCGGCGGGTGGTTGCGGCGGCCGGAAGGTGTTAGGGTGGCCGGCGGTGGGAGCTCACCGGATTTGCATGTCGGCCGGTGGAGTTTCTGGCGAAGCTGAAGGCGTGACAAGTGGCAGGGGTTAGTGGGGAGGTTGATTGCATGTGCTACGCGTGGCACTGGGTGGCAGAGTGTGAGAGAGTGTAGTGGGGCAGGTGGCAGACTCTGGGAAATTCTATGGTGTGTGTTGGTGGGGTCCTGGGTGCAACGCGTGGCGCCCTTTTATAGTGACAAGTGTCACTCTTCTGAACAACAAAACTGCACAAAAAACTGGATTAAAAATTGAAATGGGCCTCAAAAAACCTGCTTCCTGGGCCCACGAAACAGACTGCAATAACCCAAAAAAGCTGAATAAAACTAATTAGTATGAAAATGGATTAAAAAACCTGATTAAGTCTTATTAAAACTAATTAAACTAATGATGACCTAATTAAACTAATTAACTAATGATGACCTAATTAAACTAATTAACTAATGATGACCTAATTAAACTAACTAAGTCCTAATTAACTCTAAAAATGATTAAAATCTAATAAAACTCTAATAACCTCTATTATCTAAAAAAAGATCATTAAAACTCTAATGACTCCTATTTAAAATTCTATTAAAACCCTATTAATTCTAATAAAATCTATACCCTTTATTTAACACTATTAAAAAAGCTATTATTAATAAAAGAAAAACTATATTCTTTCTATTTTATTCTAAAAATAATTAAAACTATTTAAAATCTTTTATATTCTAAAAATGATAAAAAAAACTATTAAATCTATTTTAAAAATTCTATAAAATTCTAAAAGAAAGATTTAACTATTTAAAATTCTAAAAAAATCTATTTAAATCCTAAAAAAAATCCTAAAGCCTATTTAAAATCCGCAGCAAGCTATTAAACCCTGAAAATGCAGACAAATGCAAATGACCACCATAAAAGAGCGCACGAGACCAGATCGAATCGAACAGAGAACCCCGGGCATCAGAATATCCCAAAATCACTATGCAAGCTGAAAATCACCGAGGAGCGCACAATTTCCCGAGAATAAAACCCTGATGATCTGGACTGGATCTGCCATATCTGATAGACGAAAACCAAGCTGTAACCCTGATATCCTCTGTCTGTGCACAAATATCATGCGTCTGATTTGCGAATATGAATTTAAACCACGAGTCAGATAGGAGAACCGGTTGGTCAAATTTTAGGGTGCAACACATAACACGCCGTACTAATGGCGTCAGCCCAAAAATATTCGGTAAACCACTTTCGTTAATCATTGTTCTTCCCAATTCTTCTAAAATTCAGTTTTTACGCTCCACAACCCCGTTTTGTTGAGGGGGGTGTGGAGCGGAGAAGTTATGATCTATACCATGGTTACCACAATATTCTTCAAATAAGTGATTTTCAAACTCACCTCCATGGTCGCTTCTAATTGATACAATGTTTGTATTTAACTTATTTTAGGAAAGCTTAGCAAACCTTTCAAAAGCGGCAAATGTATCACTCTTACTTACTAAAAAGATGGTCCAACAAAACCTAGAAAAGTCGTCCACTATTACGAACCCGTAATAGTTTCCTCCTAGACTTTTAATCATAGGCGGCCCAAACAAGTCCATATGAAGAAGTTCGAGAGGTCTCGTTGTTGAAACGATCTTTTTGGATTTAAATGAGATCCTCGTTTGCTTCCCTTTTTGACAAGCATCACAAAGGTGATCCTTGCTGAACTTTATTTTGGGAAGTCCTAAGACTAAGTCTTTTGAGACTACCTTATTTAGTAAGTCAAAGTTAACATGCGCTAAACGCCTATGCCATAGCCATGAGTCTTCACTCATAGTTATGAGGCATTTGTCGCTTGTTAACGATACTTCATTTAAGTCAAGCATATATACGTTGTTTACTCTAAAACTATTAAACATATTCTTCTTATCATTATCATGCACAATTTTGCAACAATCTTTTGAAAAAGATACATTGTATCCTTTGTCGCATAATTGGCTAATGCTAAGCAGATTATGTTTAAGGCCCTCGACAAGCAACACGTCGGAAATCGTAGTAGAAGAGGGATTACCTACACTACCTTTACCTAGTATTGCTCTGCGGTTGTTATCACCATAAGTTACATACCCTTTCTTCTTAGCCACGAAGTCTATGAATAAGGATATGTCTCCAGACATGTGTCTTGAGCATCCACTGTCGAGAACCCATCTTCTCTCGGTGGTCTCGACACATTTTACCTATCAAAACATAATTAGCAAAAGGAGGTACCCAATGGCATATTGGGTCCTAATATGTTAGCGACAAGATGGTTGCGTTTGGGAAACCATTGATAGATGTCTTTAGGAACCAGAAATCTCCTAAATTGGCATTTACCAATGGAGTGGCCTTTCTTGCAACAATATAAGCATGCAAAATCGACTTTAGAATCACTTATACTTGCTTGATCCCTAATTACATATGCATATTTTTGATATGGATTTATCATACTTTTTCTAAAATCCTTTTTATCAATCGCAAATGTAATTTTAGGCTCAAGTGTCTTGTTTAATTTGGCCTTAAGGTTTCTAACTTCACCTTGCCAAATATGACAAGTATCACGTCCAAAGTCAAAAGGATTTCTATGGTCCTCACAATCCGATTTATTACCTTCCACAATGGAAGCCTTAAGGTCCTCTAGTTTCTTTTCGTACTCTTTAACTTTGTGCTCTAAGTAAGTAAAAATTCTTTTATTAGAGGCAAGTCTCTTAAAGGCTTCAGTTGCTTCATTGTGTAAAGCATTAAATGCGGTTTGTAATTCTGAATGCGACATATTTGAGGACTTCTCATATTTAGAGTGACGTACCTGCTTTTTCTTATTTTTATGATGAGCGGAAAGGCATAGATTCACGGACTCTTCTTCATCACTAGAGCTTTCATCAGAGGAGGAAGAGTCGATGTCGCTTTCCCAGGCTATGTACGCTCTCCTTGGCTTTGATGATTTCTTGTATGACTTTGATGATTCCTTTTCCTTTGCCTTTTTGTTCATCGGACAGTCCGGTTTGTAGTGACCGGGCTTCCCAGACTTGTAGCACGTCCCTCTAGTCTTTTTACCTTTTGAGTCATCATCTTTCGAGTACCTCGATTGTTTCCGGAAGTTTACCAAGTTCTTCTCGGAATGTTGGATGCCGTTCTTTCTCACGTAACGGTTGTACCGTTTAACGAACAACCCCATATCTTCGCTCTTGTCCTTTTCTTCTTCGTCGCTTGAGGAATAATCACTTTGCTCTTTTGCTTGAGACTTTAAGGAGGAAGTCTTAAGAGCTATCGATTTCTTTTCACTCACCTTCGTTTTGTCTTTCTTTTCCATCTTTTCGCGTTGGTCTAGGCTTAAGAGTACCTGTTCATGCTCTTGTAGTTTGCCGAACAATGTTGTCAAGTCTAATAAGGTAAGATCATGTGCTTCTTTGATGGCGGTCACTTTTGGCTGCCATTCCCTGTTAAGACATCTTAAGATCTTATTAGTAGCAACATCATTGGAAACAGGCCTACCTAATGAATGTAAACGATTGATGAGATGAGTAAATCTCTTTTGCATGTCAGCAATGGTTTCCCCTTGCTCCATGAAAAAGAGATCAAACTCTTGTGTTAATGTGTTGATTCTAGCCAACTTAACATCGTTCGTCCCCTCATGGGCGATTTGTAGTGAATCCCACATGGCCTTAGCAGTAGGACAATGGGATACACGATAGTATTCATCTACACCTAATGAGGAGATTAAGATATTTTTGGCTTTCCAATCATAATTGTATTTTTTCTCATCGTCATCGGTCCATTGTGCTTCAGGCTTTGACACAACTACATTATCCGCATTGGTCATAGTAATTTCTATTGGACCATTGAGGATAACGTTCCATATTTTTCTGTCTATGGAGTTTATGTGCACCCGCATACAGTCTTTCCAATAACTATAATTTTCACCGTTGAAAACGGGAGCTCTATTATACGCCCCTTTTGGTTCGTTAGCCATTTTCTATCAACATTGTATTTGAAGCACCGAGTAACCGGAGCTCCTGATACCACTTGTTAGACTATGGCACGGATCTAGAAGGGGGGGTTGAATAGATCCCAATTAAAATTTGAGTCGGCGCTGCCAATTAAAAAATTGGTTTTGAAAATTTGTTTTAAGTGCGGAAGCGACCGAGGAAAATATAGTCTAAAACGAACGGTTATTGGAAAACCGGATATGCGTAAGCCTTTGGATTAATGATAATATGGAAAAGAGAATCACAACACTAATCACACTTATCAATGATCTAATTCACTTGTTAGGATTCCTAGTTCCAACAATTTAAAGAGCAAACCAAAACTAGATACACAAATAAGATAATTTTGGTTTAGGCAATTTGTCGAACACTTGGCGTGCAAAAACACTCCAAGTGATATTTATGTTGAGTAAGTGATTCCAACTGGCCTAGTACAATGTCTTATTGTACTTTGGATTCAAAAACAGAGTTTCAACCTCTTACTCAATTGATATCACAGTTTGACAATAATGCTTACACAAAAATCACTTATTTTTAAGCTAAAACGAAAATGCTGAAAAATAGAGAAGACAAGTATTTGGTGAGGCAGTTCCTCGTCGTCCTCGCTTCGAGGTACGTCTGCCTTCAATTCTAAAACTAGAATTGAGATAGATTTAATAGATATCACCTGTTGAATGTAACAGTTTATACAAGGATTGAACAGCAAAAATACAACAGAATTCTCAAGACGTTGAATGTTGCTTCCACTCCTTGCCCTTTGATTCAAGATGAATCAAGTCCTCCGATCGTTGTTGATAGACCTCCGATTCCATCCACCTTATTGAATAACCCTTAGTTGTTCAAACCTTCGGCCCTGGCTAATCTCAACTACAACGAAACGAACCCGAGATCTTCCCCTCAATATCACTGAATCCGCTACTAGACTGTTGAAGAGCACCTCTTCACAATCACCTTCGCTCAGTTGACCCTTGATGAAGAATCTCGTCCAAAAAACCCCCAAAATTCAAACCAATCTTGGAGGCTAAAACCCTAACGGTTTTATTCAAGAAAGAACCTGTCACAAGCTTCAACCCGAACTAGATTACCCAATCTAAGCTTCAAACCTTATCACCTTTAATCACTCACAATGTACTTCGAAAATGGCTGTGTGTAATTGATGTGTTGTGAGATATTGAAGATGAAGATGATGAATCTTGGACACCTATTTCACTCTTTCTTATTCTTGAACACATGAATCAGTTTTTATCAAATGTTTAAAAATGACATAAGTGGTTGAACTTGTATATATAGTACCAGACCAACCAAGGACATAACAACTTTTCAAATAGTAGAGGGAATCACTTAAAAACTGTATTTCCGCGCGAACGGTCGACCGCAGCAGGTCTGTGCATCGACGCATAGCCTGCATTTTTTTTGGAAATCTGCAAAATATATCAGTATGTGTTGCACCCCAAAATTTGCCCTCTTTCAAGGCTTGACTCATTTCTTCATTTCTTTCAAATTCAATGACATAAAGGAAATCCATCACGAATTCAAGATTAAAGGCAAGAATATTATAAAGAGAAGTTTTGTGACATTACAAGAATGTCATTTGTTGCATGATTTTCAACTCTAAGTAATGTTTAGAAATTAATTTATTTCTAATACTTCATTCAAGTCTCTAGTCAAATTCATGTTATGGTAATGCCACACTAAGTCTACATTATGCTTACAAATATCCAAGAAACATGCAAGGATTAAATCAACATTGGAATGTTTTAGGACCAAGAGTATGCATGTTTAATCATGGCAAAACAGTCCCATGAAAGAGGTGACAAATTTCTTCATGTCACAAGATCACATGTCACAAGACCAAGGGAATAGCACATGATAATGCATCTAAATATTAGAATTTGAAATTCTATCCAAAAAGTAGTAGCATTGACCAGAAGGGTATGTCCAAGCATAAGCCAACAAAAGGTCACAAGACACAAAGTGCTGCAGAAAAAAGGCCTAGCAATAGTGCAGAAAATACAGCATAGCAACATACATGGAAATGGAAAGAAAGAGAGTGACATGAAGAAAGTTGCCTTGGACATTTCTAAGTAAGGATTTGAAGTCTTGAAGGAAGAGTAAACCCTAATGTGCTGAGATAAGAGAGGAGAGGGGGCTGCAAACATATTCACTATCATTCACAAACACAAGATTGAGAGAGTAAGAGAGAAGAGAAAAACAGAAAATAGAGAGAGCAAAACAATACCCTAAAAAACAGAAAAATAGGAAGCTTTGCAAACCAAAAAAAAGAGTGATATAGAACCAAGAGGATCATCAAGAAACAAAACCTTCACAACATAGAGGGAAGAGGAGTGAGGTACATTCAACCAAGACCAAGGAGGACTTGCAAGAAGAATAGAAAGCTCTTGGGTATCCATTTCCTCCAACCTTTCTCTCTTTATATTTTTGCTATTTACATTCATTTCGTTTACTCTTTTATGTGTTTTTGTATTGTATGCATCATGTAAGGTCCTAAGGGACCAAGGAACCTTTTGAAGGAACCACAAAAAGAAGCAAAAAACATAGAAAAAGTTAGGTTTTTCACTCTAGTAGCCTGACACGGGCCGTGTCCCACAACACGGCCACTCGTGTCGCCCAACACGGGCCGTGTCACACAACATGGCCACCCGTGTTGCACCTCTGTTTGAGGTTTCCACGACCAAAAAACCCAGGCTTCACAACACGGCCACCCGTGTTGCACCTCTGTTTGCCCTAAAAATCATTTTTCACCTAGACTTTACAACACGGGCCGTGTCACACAACACGGCCACCCGTGTTGCACCTCTGTCATGCCCTAAAAACTCACATTGCAGGTACCCTATGACACGGGCCGTGTCATACAACACGGCCACCCGTGTTACTCCACTGTTTTCCACTTATTTTTTTAGCCGACTAATCCCATATGTTGTATGATTTTAGTAGAAATGTTGCTATTGTCCTTGGAGACTTTTGATTCCAAAAACCATTTTTAAAAGCAAACTCTCGATTTTATCGAGCCATTTTTAACCCTTGTAAGTCGGCCACCTTGTGCGTCCGCCATCGACCTTGCTCGATTCACCTCAAACCTTTTTAAACAATTAAATCCTTGACCCAACGTCAAGCGGATTTTCTCAAACGATTGTTAAGCCAATTCACCATATTTAATAAAAGGGTAAAGTTCTCTTTGTATTGAACTAAAGAGAAGGGATTGAGTGTAGACTTCTTCCTTTTCGAGTGTCGAGATGCTCACTGTAGTGTGGGTGGTTTTGACACTCGTCTTTCAATACGAAGATGTTTTCATCCACACCTTTTTCTCCTAAAAAACCTCGGCCCCGTACCGAGTGCATTTTCAAAACACTTACAATAAATAAATCGATTCTCTTTGTATTGAACTAAAGAGAGAGGATTGAGTGTAGACTCCTTCCTCTCCGAGTGTTGGGATATTCACTGTAGTGTGGGTGGTCTCGATACTCGTCTTTCAATACGAAGACGTGACTTTATCCGCCACCTATCTTCCCACAATTTCCTTTCGCAACCTTTCACACCTAAAATCTCGGTCCTGCACCGAGCACATTTTCAAACTTATTTTCGTAAAAAAAATTTGAATGGTCGTGGAGTGGTTAGGCGTAGGCCTTCTCCTATCCCGAGTGCTGACGTTTACCGTAGGGTTCTCTGTCGCAAAAGCACTTACCATTCAAAACCAAAGACACTTTAATAAGAGAATGAAGTTCTCTTTGTATTGAACTAAAAAGAGAGGATTAAGTGTAGACTTCTTCCTCTCCGAGTGTGGAGATGCTCACTGTAGTGTGTGTGGTTTTGATACTCGTCTTTCAATACGAAGACGCTATGTTCACCACACCCTTTCATAACAAAAAACTTTGAGATAAAGAATTGGGTACTACCCGTAGGGGTTACTATCCGAGGACCTATCTCGCCCCTTTAAAAGAAACAATTCAACAAATCAAATGTGACATCTTGCCTCGCATGGCGAAAACTTATCTTTCGAAAAGGATATGATACGTCCGTTCTACCGCAAACAGGTAACGCCTAAGTCTCCAACGAGCGAGCAACAATACACCTAACTGCTAGAATGCGTACGATAGCATCATCCATAAAAACATCAACAAATCGTAGGTCGAACTACGGCTGCTCTGATTCTTTACTTTTTTTCAAGTAAAGATACGTAGGCACAAGGGCCACAATCCTTGTCGAGCATATTCCTCCTTATATCTGTAGTTCCCCGAACTACGTCGACTCTGATTTTCTCATGTCTATCGAGAATACGTATGCCTAGGACCGCGAAGTCCTACCGAGTCCGTTCTTTCTCTTCCTTCTCCTGTCATCTCTCTTTTCCCAATTTCTAACCTTTCCCTCTATCCTTTGGAACACTCTTTTATAGCATAATTTTTAAGCAAATAAATCACACACGACAAACAAATGGTTCCCATCGAGTACGATGGATGCGAGGGGTGATAATACCTTCCCCTCGCATAACCGGCTTTCGAACCCGTTCTTGGTTGCGAGACCATCTTATCCATTTCTTTCTTAAGGTTTTCTCGATATTTTCCTTTCCCCTCATGGGATAAATAAAGTTCGGTGGCGACTCTTCTGTCTATCTTTTTCGCCTCCCCGTCGTTGCGCGCGTATTTTTTGAGTAGCGACAGCTGGCGACTCTGCTGGGGATTAGACCTAGCAAGCCAAACCTAGTTTGTTTGTTGCATTTGTGCTTTATTTGCTTTTATGTTTTATTTTATTTTATTATTGTGTTTCTTTCTAACCTGTTGGGTTTATTGGGATGGTTTGTGAGGATAAAGCTTTCTACCCGAGCTTTCGAGTATACACTAAGATTAGGAGGTGGTTTCTTTCTGATTTGCGAGACGTAGGACTCGTTGAGTTGGATCGAATTCCACCGCTCAGATGAGACCCTGTTGGAAAGATTATGTCCTACATGTAGTCGTAACGGCGTTTTATTTCCGACGTGGGATTCCGTGATTCTGAGGACCTCTTGTAGAACCTTATTCTAAAAGGTTACTAAAACATAACTATGTGTTCATCCTTTTGAAAGGATTACCGTCTTACGAGTAGTCGTTATGATGGAAAACTTTTGAGGGTTAGTGCATGGGACTTTGTTTAAAAGCCTTTTGGGATGCCCTCTTATAAACCAATAGATTGCCCACCCGTGGTGAGAGATATTTTGTTACAATACCCTGCAGGATCTGTGGCTTTGATCCATGTGTTTCCATTCTCATATGCATCCATAAAGCATTGCATTTCATAGCATTGTTGTATATCAAGGGACTTAAGAGACTGTGATTACCATAGGTATTGAAGAACAAGATGAATGATCAAAGGAAAAGAAGTACAAATTCCTTAAAGTTCAGAGAACCGAAGTTGGGACCAATCCAAGATCTTTTGATTGATGTGCCAAAAGCTATCAAAATCAACTTTCAAGGGAAATATGGGAAATTGCTTGACCTTCTCCATTCTGGGGTCGATACATGGGCTTTGTTCGCTATGGTTCAATTTTATGATGCGCCTCTCAGATGCTTCACCTTTCAAGACTATCAGTTGGCTCCTACTCTTGAAGAATATTTACACCTTTTGAATATCAAGATCAAGGATCAACCTATTTATACCGGCCTAGAAGAAGAGCCAAAGTCTTCTGTCATTGCTCTTGCTCTCCGTATGACCGAGGAAGAGGTTAAAGATGGTCTAACCAATAAGGGAGGTACTCAAGGCTTTCCTTTGAGGTTTTTACTAGATAAAGCCGATCAGTACAAGAACAATGGGGATTGGGAAAGTTTTGGTATTGTCGTTGCTCTAATGATTTATGGGATTGTCCTCTTTCCGAATGTGGACAATTTCATAGACATCACTGCTATCATTCTCTTCATACAAAAGAATCCTATCCCTACCCTCCTCGCTGATGTTTACCACTCCATTCATTGGAGAAGTGAAAAGAAAACAGGAATGGTCCAATGCTGTTCTCATCTACTGTTCAAATGGTATGCTTCCCACCTACCGAAGAAAGGGCCGTTTGTGGAAAACAAGAAGAAACTGAAATGGTCTCAATGCATTATGTCTCTAGAGGCCAGTGATATTGCTTGGTAATATCATGAGTATTACGACGTGGAAATCATCTTTAGTTGTGGGAATTTCGGTAATGCACCTCTAATCAGTAGGGCTGGGTGCATCAACTACAACCCTGTCATGGCGTTGCGTCAGTTAGGCTATGCTATGGAAGATGAGCCCGAAGCAGAGAAGGTTCAAAGTTTCTTTTTGCTAGCCACAACAGACGATCCTGCATTTGTCAGGAATATTGTTAAAGCGTGGGCCAAGGTTCATACGAAGGGGAGGAAAGAGTTAAAGGCGAAGAACTGTGTGGCTAAGGAGCCCTACAACCGATGGTTGCAAGCTAGAGTGGCCGAAAGGTTGCTCCCATTTCCCTCCGAACCATCCATGCGCGAAGAACCTCCTGCTCCCACTCATGTATCCATGGAGGAGTATGAGAAACTAAAACTAGTGATAAAAAGGTTGACAAAGGAAAATCAAGACCTTCAGGCTGAGGTTCACCAAGCAAGAGTGGAGAATGGCCAATATAAGAGGAAAGTGGAGTTCGAACAAGACCAAGCGGCTAAGAGTAGCAAGAAGCTGAAGCTAGAAGCAGATCTAAGGGTCAGGTATCAAGAAGGTTTTGAAGGAGCTGATGCATCAGTAAAAGCCCTCCGACAATGCTTAAAGGAAACCAAGGCCTCTTGTGATAAAGCATGGAGATTCTTCGAGTTAGCCTCTGCTGAAAAGAAGAAGACAAGGGAGGAACTTGAGGCTGATATTGATGTCCTCGAAAAAGAGTTGAGGGGTGCCTTAATTCTAGCCGAAAGCGAGCGACAACTCAAAGAAGAAGCATTGAGAGCTTTATATGTCACCTCTGATGTATGGTACAACAAATGTTCAGAATTGAAGACCGCTCAGGAAACAGCCACCTTGTGGAAAGACTGTTTCGAGGCCCAGCAGAAGAATAGTTCACTATGGTTGAAGAAGGAAGCTCAGCTCAATGAACTTTTGGATACGTATGAGGATTCTCTTCGTTATTACCAGCCGACCCTAGACATGTGTCGCGCTAAGTATAACAATCTAGTGGAGCATTGCAACCTTATGATCCGTGACATCCCATGGAGGTTGGAAAGCACAATTCAAGACTTGGAAGGAAATGATATTCCTCCTTCCATCCATCGTTTTATCCGGCTCTGCGACCAAATGGTTAGAAAATTCATGTTCGAGACAAAAAAGCTTGAAGAACGTCTCCGAAAGAAAGAGTTTTAGTTCATTCAGTATTTTTCTTGTAGCATGAGTTTTTATTTTGCAGCTTATTGAACAATCAGTTGTATTGAATCTTCCCGCAAATTTAATGAAAGTTTGCTTTTTGGCTTAAATTGTGCATTCTTTACTATTCATTTATAGTTCCATAATATCATTGATAATCATAAATCTTGAAAGTCCATTGAACATCATTCGAGCATTGCATATACCCACGCATCATTTTTGCATTCCCTAAAACCCGACCTCATACCGCTTGCCATTTCAGAAGAAAAGAAAGAGAAAGAGCAAGCTGACTTCTCAACGTTCATACAACACAAGAGGGAACCAACGAAGAGTCATGGATCAAGTACAACAAGAGTTGCAGGAGTTTAGGGAAAAGATGACGCGATTCATGGAAACAATGCAAGGGGTAGCCAATGGGCAGGAACAATTGAGAACTCTGGTTCAACCATTGATAGCTCGAGTGGATGGCAGTGGTGTTTTGCATGGAGGAACTACTCCTGTTCCTCCTCCGGCTAATGGAAGCACTTCGCAGGCCAATGGTGGTCCAACTGTAGTCAATATTCCGGGTGGAGAAAACCAAGATGGAATTCCCATCCCAGTTGCGGCAGGCGCCGTGCCTGTTAACAATGGTCCTCAGTGGAACCAAGATGATCAAGATGATGTCTTCTCCATGGGAGACCTTGGGGCAGGATTACGATCTGACGCTAATAGAAGGTTTGATGAAATCGAAGAAAAGATGAGGAGCATTCTTGAAGGCCAGAATACTATGGGTCTTGACATGTCCAATCTGGGATTGATTCCGGGACTTAGGATTCCTCCAAAGTTCAAAGTGCCATATTTCAATAAATACAAAGGAACAACATGTCCAAGGGTGCATCTTCGCTCCTATTTCCGAAGAATGTCTGCATACTCCGATGATGAGAAGTTGCTGATGCACTTCTTTCAAGATAGCTTGTCAGGTCCATCTTTAGAATGGTATATGGGACTGGAGCCGGTCCATATCAGAAGTTGGAAGGATTTGGCAGAAGCTTTTGTCAAACACTACCAGTATAACAGTGACCTAGCACCGAATCGTGTACAGTTACAGAACCTATCGCAAAGGAACAACGAAGGATTCAAGGAGTACGCCCAGAGATGGCGCGAGCTGGCTGCGAGGGTTCAACCTCCAATGGTGGAGAGAGAACTTATCGACTTGTTTGTAGCTACACTACCTGGTGTTTATTATGAGAAATTGATAAGCAACATGTCTGGAAGTTTCTCAGATCTGATCATCACAGGCGAGAGAGTAGAAAATGGGATTAAATTGGGTAAAATACAAGCAGGAGAAGGGACCTCATCTGGAGGTGGAAGAAAGAACTTCGGTATTAAAAGAAAGGAGAATGAGACAAACGCAATATCAGGTTTTAAGAATCAAAATTGGAACCAGAATCAGAATCAGTATCGCCCGCGACCATACTATCAACAACAACCACAAGTAGCTAGTATTGTCATCCCGACAGTACAGCCTCAGCAACAACCACGTCAACAGCAACAACAACAACGACAACAACCACAACAACAGAATTACGCGCCAAGACCATATCAAGACCGAAAAAGGATGGTGGATAGGCACTTTGACGCACCACTAATGTCTTACTCTCAACTACTACAACACTTATTGCAACTGCAATTGGTCCAGAAAAGGACGATGGCCCCTCTAAATGGCTCACCACCACCCGGGTATGACGCCAACGCTAGGTGTGACTTCCACTCTGGCGCTCCCGACCATCATATTGATAATTGCAAAGCCTTCAAGAACAAGGTACAGGACCTTGTTGATAGTAGGGCCATTAATTTCAACCATGATGCGCCGAATGTTGATCAGAACCCTATGCCAAATCATGGAGCAGGTAGAGTAAATGCTGTTGTTGAAGGGGAGGATTTAGATCTGGTATATGATGTTGATGAATTGAAGACTCCTTTAAGTTTTGTAAAATGCAAGTTGTTAGAAGGTGGGGTGTTTCCCGGGTGTGACAAGGATTGTGAAAATTGTGCTGCCCATCCTAAAGGGTGTGAGACTCTGAAGAGTTATATACAGTGTATGATAAACGAAGGTGTTCTGCAGTTTGACAAGATCTATGAGAAAAAGAATGAGAAGATAGTCAGTAAGAAAGAGGATGAGGTGGCCACCATCTCTATCCCTTACAAAACCATAACTATTTTTGCGCCGCCAGCGCGACCTACCATCATCTTTACGAAGGCAGGACCTATACCTTATGAAAACTCCAAGGCGATCCCTTGGAACTATGGAGCAGAAGTCTACTGCAATGGACAAAAGAAGGAATTAAAAAGCTTGCCTTTGGACTCAGTTGACAACTTGGTGGGAACCGGGGGAATGGCTCGGAGTGGGAGGATATTTGCACCTCCCGAAGTAAGTGCAGAAAGAGCTGATAAAGGTAAAGGGAAGGTAGTAGCAGAGGAAAGCTCTCAGGCTGGAGAAAAAGAGGTCGTGTTGAAAGACGCAAAAGAGTTCATGCGCTTAATAAGAAAGAGTGACTATAAGATCGTGGATCATCTACAACAGACGCCTTCAAAAATTTCTATCTTGTCGTTGTTGTTATGTTCCGAGGCTCATAGGAACGCTTTGCTCAGAGTCTTGGATAATGCTTATGTGCCACAAGAAATATCCTTCAATCAGTTGGAAGGAGTAGTGGCCCATGTCAATGCAGGGAATGGTTTGGGAATCACTGACCGTGATTTGACACCGAAAGGAAGGAATCATAACTTGGCTCTGCATATCTCTGTGGAATGTAGAGGTGTCGTCTTGTCTCATGTATTGGTAGACACTGGGTCGTCATTAAATGTGCTACCCAAGAAAGCCCTCATGAAGCTGGACACTCGAGGGATAATATGTACGCCGAGTGATATGGTGGTCAGAGCTTTTGATGGGACAAGGAGGTCCGTGTTTGGAGAGCTAACCTTGCCAATTCAAGTCGGTCCTGAGGTTTTTTATGCGGTTTTCTATATAATGGATATCCAGCTGGCATATAGCTGTCTCTTGGGTCGGCCTTGGATACATTCAGCAGGAGCGGTGACGTCAACCCTACACCAAAAGCTGAAGTATATGGTGGGTGATAACATTGTGACTGTTTGTGGAGAGGAAGACATCATGGTAAGCCATCTGTCCTCATTCAAGTATGTGGAGGTCGATGGTGAAATTCACGAAACCCTGTGCCAAGCCTTTGAGACCGTCCAAATCAAAGAGAAAGCAACAGTTGAAGCCAAGGCGCGAGAAGTTGCTATGTCATCCTACAAGGAAGCCCAAGCTGCGGTGAAGTCTGGATCAGCGAAAGGATGGGGGGAGTTGATAAGCATCCCCAACAAACATGACAAGTTCGGATTAGGGCACAGCCTATACGCATCTTCTTCAAGCGCTCCTCGCTACAAAGGACCTGTTCAATTCACCAGTGCTGGGGTGGTGTTCGAAGAGATCAACTCCGTATCTGACGAAGAAGGAGATAGTGACTGTGACATGGATGCATGGATCCAGCCATGCGTCCCCGGCCAAGGCTTGAAGAATTGGACCATGGAAGAAGTTATCACTGCGACTTATGAAGAGTAATTGTTTTGTTTTGATAAATGTATTGCCATATGCTCTGCCCGGGGTATAATGGTCTTTATTTGTTGGGCCTTATCTTTTATGTGTGTGAATAACCCTTTTATCATTATCAATCAAAAAGCGTCTTTTCATTCAAAACTTTGTGATCCTTGTTTTTCTTATTTTTATTTACAACAATAAAATGGCAATGTGGTTTGTGTTTATTTGTTTGCATATCATTTAAGCATAAAATCATCATCATTACAGGTTGCACATTTCAGATACCACCGATTCAGACTCGTCTATGACTCGGTGTGACTTTGACAATCCGATCTTTCAAGCGGAAGGAGAGATTGACGAAAATGAAGACCTGCCTGAAGAGCTTGCCAGATTGTTAAAACAAGAGGAGAAGGTCATCCTGCCTCATCAGGAGGAAGTTGAAGTCGTCAACCTGGGAACAGAAGAGGATAAAAAGGAGGTCAGAGTAGGGGTTGCGCTGCATAATGATATCAAGCAAAGATTGATTGAGTTACTCCAAGAGTATAAGGATGTCTTTGCTTGGTCATACGAAGATATGCCCAGACTCGACACAGATATTGTAGTTCATCGCCTGCCTTTGCGTGAAGAGTGTCCTCCTATCAAACAGAAACTGAGAAGAACCAGGTCAGATATGGCAGTGAAGATCAAGGAAGAAGTCCAGAAGCAACTAGATGTTGGATTTCTTGCTGTGACCAACTACCCTCCTTGGGCCGCTAACATCGTGCCCGTGCCTAAGAAGGACGACAAAGTCAGGATGTGTGTTGACTATAGGGACCTGAATAGATCAAGCCCAAAATATGATTTCCCGCTCCCCCATATTGACGTTCTCGTTGATAACACCGCACAATACTCAGTGTTTTCCTTCATGGACGGTTTCTCCGGATATAACCAAATCAAGATGGCACCGGAGGACATGGAGAAGACGACTTTTATCACACCTTGGGGGACGTTTTGTTATAAAGTAATGCCTTTTCGGTTGAAGAACGCAGGGGCAACTTATCAGCAAGCAATGGTCACTCTCTTTCACGATATGATTCATCATGAGATTGAGGTCTATGTCGATGATATGATTGCGAAATCCCAAACGGTGGAGGAGCACTTGGTGAATCTTCTAAAGTTATTTGAGAGGTTGAGAAAGTTCAGATTGAGGTTGAACCCGAATAAGTGCACTTTCGGCGTACGGTCAGGAAAGTTGTTGGGGTTTGTCGTCAGTGAGAAAGGTATTGAGGTCGATCCTGTGAAGATCAAGGAGATTCAAGAAATGTCAGCGCCAAAGACCGAAAAGGAGGTTCATGGTTTCATAGGTAGATTGAACTACATTGCAAGGTTCATATCTCACCTCACAGCCACTTGTGAGCCATTGTTTAAGCTATTGAAAAAGGATCAGGCGATTATCTGGAATGAGAATTGCCAGAGAGCTTTTGAGAAGATAAAAGAGTATCTACAAGAACCTCCAATATTGATGCCTCCGGTGGCTGGGAGACCGTTGATAATGTACTTAACAGTTCTTGAGAATTCCATGGGTTGTGTTCTCGGTCAGAACGACGAGACTGGAAGAAAAGAGCATGCAATTTACTACCTGAGTAAGAAGTTCACAGACTGTGAATCCAGATACTCAATGTTGGAGAAAACTTGTTGCGCACTCGCTTGGGCCGCCAAACGCCTAAGACAGTATATGCTAAACCACACAACCATGTTAATTTCAAAGATGGATCCTATTAAGTATGTATTCGAAAAGCAAGCACTATCAGGAAGGATTGCTAGATGGCATATGGTTCTGACAGAATACGACATCCAGTACGTGCCTCAGAAAGCAATTAAAGGTAGTGTCCTGTCAGAATATCTCGTAGAGCAACCAGTCGATGACTACCAGCCAATGAAGTTTGATTTTCCTGATGAGGACATTATGTATTTAAAGATGAAGGATTGTGATGAGCCGTTGCCAGACGAAGGTCCAGAGTTGGGTTCCCAGTGGAAATTAATCTTTGACGGTGCTGTTAACTCCTACGGTAGCGGGATTGGGGCAATCATTACGACTCCCCATGGTTCCCATATACCATTCACTGCAAGGCTAACATTCCCATGTACCAACAATGAGGCTGAATATGAAGCGTGTATCATGGGTATCGAAGAAGCAATCGATTTAAGGATAAAGAACCTTGATATCTATGGAGATTCAGCTTTGGTGGTAAACCAGATCAAGGGAGAGTGGGAGACCCGCCAGCCTAATCTGATCCCTTATATGAATTACGCCAGAAGGTTGCTACCTTTCTTTGACCGAGTAGAGTTTCACCATGTACCGAGGGCAGAAAATCAGATGGCTGATGCTTTGGCTACATTTTCCTCGATGTACAAAGTAAACTTCTGGAATGATGCACCAAGAATTGTCATCTCACGCCTCGACAGGCCGACTTTTGTTTTCGCAATAGAAGAAGCTTCTGATGGTAAACCGTGGTTTTATGACATCCAGAACTTTCTCAAGAACCAAGAATATCCGCCTGGGGCATCGGCCCGGGATAAGAAGACCTTGAGAAGATTATCTGGTAACTTCTACCTGAATCCAGACGGTGTACTCTATCGGAGAAACTTTGACTTGGTGCTGCTAAGATGTGTGGACGAAAAAGAAGCAGGTTTGCTTATAGAAGAAGTCCACGAAGGTGCCTTTGGAACACATGCAGGTGGGCATGCCATGTCTCGAAAATTATTAAGGGCGGGCTATTATTGGTTAACTATGGAGTCGGATTGCTTCAAATACGCCAAAAAGTGCCATAAATGCCAGATTTATGCCGACAAGATTCATGTGCCACCTTGTCCTTTGAATGTCATATCATCCCCATGGCCTTTCTCCATATGGGGCATCGATATGATTGGCAAGATCGAGCCAACTACATCTAATGGACATCGCTTCATCTTAGTAGCCATCGACTATTTCACCAAATGGGTCGAAGCAGCTTCTTATGCCAATGTCACGAAGCAAGTCGTAGCCCGGTTTATCAAAAGGGACATCATCTGTCGATATGGAATACCCGAGAGGATCATTACTGATAATGGTTCTAACCTGAATAACAAGATGATGGAGGAACTGTGCCAGAATTTCAAAATCGAGCATCACAATTCTTCTCCCTATCGTCCGAAAATGAATGGCGCTGTAGAAGCGGCTAACAAGAACATTAAGAAGATAGTACAGAAGATGGTTGTGACTTATAAGGATTGGCACGAGATGTTGCCTTTTGCTTTGCATGGATATCGCACCTCGGTGCATACTTCAACTAGGGCAACTCCTTTCTCGTTGGTATATTGCATGGAGGCTGTTCTGCCATTGGAGGCCGAGATCCCATCTTTGAGAGTTTTGGCTGACGTCAAGTTGGATGAAGCAGAATGGGTGAAGAACAGGTTGAATCAACTCAGTTTGATGGATGAGAAGAGGTTGGCGTCTCTTGCGTATGGTCGTCTGTATCAGAGTAGGATGAAGAAAGCCTACGATAAGAAGATGCGTCCTCGAAGCTTTTAGACAGGCGATCTGGTGTTGAAGCGGATTCTCCCACCACAGAACGATCATAGGGGAAAATGGACTCCCAATTATGAAGGTCCGTATGTTGTAAGGAAGGTCTTCTCTGGAGGAGCCTTGCTACTTTCAACCATGGATGGTGAAGATTTTACGTCCCCTGTGAACGCGGACGCAGTCAAAAGATACTTTGCTTGAAATAGACCCGCTGGAAAGAAAAAGAAAATCCAGGCAAGAATGGGGCATCTCGACGAACCATAAAAGGATAGGTTCGGGCAAAAATTAGAGATAAAAATAAAAAATGCAAACCCGCAAAGTTGAAAACCTGAAAGGGCGACTTTGGCAGAAATGGGTATCCCGGTGAATCGAAAACCCACAAGGGCGATTCAGGCAAAAGTTAGGGATTTGAAAAGCAAATGACTGCGGCCTGCGCATTGATCTTTAAAGCATAGTGGATTATGGGAGAATTCGAGAAGCAGTCATTCAAATCAATCTCTTCAGAAGACGAAGCATCGGAAAGGCGTCGAAGTCATGCGAGTCATAATTGAGTCGTTCTATGGTGGTTGTCTGTACCATATTGCCGACATTTTGATATTCTTGTGCGTTTCTGTATATTTCTTACACAGCTTTCTCATTTCAGGAGTTGTGTCCCATGTAAATTTGCCTATTTACAGGCCGTTTATCAATAATACATACTATCCAGAAAACCTTTTGTTTTGTTTTTACCGTTTTGTTTGCAAAAGACGCCTGATGTTTTTGGTAAAACTTTGCATACATAAATTTGTGGGCTTTGCTATCTATAATTGAAGCATTGTGTTTTCTTAAATAACGTCTTAAGTGATAATTGAGATGGTACCTGCTGCATAAAACATACTTGTTTATTTGTTATTTGCAAGAAAAACTTTCCTCAAGGCTTCTCTAGAAGTTCCTCATCTAAAGGAAGTGTGCAGTTTAAGTGGGTTCTCATCCCCAGCAGTTTGAAACCTTGACAATCAAAGGATATCCTCAGCAGGTCAAGATTGACATCTCCAGCAGAGCAGGATCATTTCCAGTAAGCGGGTGCGAGTTTATCCCTCAGCAGTGGAACGAATTCAGAAATTTGTTTTTCCCCATAGAGTTTGAACAACTGGCTCCTTTTCCCCTCAGAGTCTAGGTCATTGACTCATTCCTCAAGCGGAAGTTGTGTTTGTTGAGTTTATTGCTCATTTCCCCAAGCAAAGGTTAATATTGGTTCCCTCATTGTCTAATCCCCAGCAGGGTGGGTTTGCTCTTAGCGGAACAATTTTACCCAGAAGTTTGCTCAGAAAACCATCCAGGGTTTGTTTTCCCCAACGTTTGTACTAGACATGTCTAGTCTTTTCCCCGGCGTAATTAATCCTTCCTCTTTGGCATTTATTTTGCTAAAATATTTCCTTTGCATTTGCATCATGCATAACATCCTCCCAAACGCGTAGCATTTCCATTTCGTATGGAGCATTACGCCATATTCAAACATATGCATGTAAAACATAAGCTGGGTTGCCACCCCTTTGTTTTCAAGCGTATCTCCAGCGGTTATCAGTATATTTCTCAATCCTACGTGGTATCCAGACCTCCAGCCAGGTCATTGACAAATGTGTTCATCTTATCGGTTTCCCTAGCGAAGTCTATTTATTCAAGTTCATGTTTCCCCAATGGATTTCTTCACCCAGATGGTGAATCGACGAATGTTCTTCTGAACTTAGGGTTGAGCCGACCTTTGGGTTCGATGCTAGCTTTTTTAGCAAAAATAATTGACGACGAAGTCAGATTATGAAGAGTATTGACGACGAAGTCAGATTATGAAGAGAATGGACGACGAAGTCAGATTATGAAAAATTGACGACGAAGTCAGATGATGAAAAAAATTGACGACGAAGTCAGATTATGAAGAGAATTGACGACGAAGTCAGATTATGAAAAATTGACGACGAGGTCAGATTGTGAAAATTGACGACGAGGTCAGATTGTGAAGATTGACGACGAAGTCAGATTATGAAGAAAATTGACGACGAAGTCAGATTTTGAAAATATTGAAGACGAAGTCAGATCATGAAGAGAGTTGATGGCGAAGTCAGGTTATGTTGAGAGTTGACGGCGAGGTCGGATTATGTAAAGAATTGACGGCGAAGTCAGACTATGAGAGGAGTTGACGGCGAAGTCAGATTATGGAGGGGTGACGGCGAAGTCAGGTGTCCTACCAATTTAATGATAAGGACTGACAGCGAAGTCAGGTGTTTTTCCAAATTTTATGTGGAGAATTGATGGTGAAGTCCGATCATGTAGAGGGTTGACGACTGACGGCGAGATCAGACTTTCTACCAATCAGATGTTTTTACAGATTATGTTGAACGATGAGGTCAGATCTCACAAATTTGATGTTAAGTTCTGACGGCGAAGTTAGAATGCTATTAAGAGCTGACGGCAAGGTCAGATGTTTGTATTTGATCAACGACTGATGGCGAAGTCAGATGTTCTACCTGTCATAGGTGCCTGACGGCGATGTCAGAGGTTTCATTCTACGGTTGGCAAATTTTTGGGTTCTTTTGTATTCAATCACCTTTTACCTCAAATGTTTGAAAACGTTTGCTTTTCATCCCTTCAGGTCCAAGTCGTTTGAATAGGGGCAGCTGTTGCACCCCAAAATTTGCCCTCTTTCAAGGCTTGACTCATTTCTTCATTTCTTTCAAATTCAATGACATAAAGGAAATCCATCATGAATTCAAGATTAAAGGCAAGAATATTATAAAGAGAAGTTTTGTGACATTACAAGAATGTTATTTGTTGCAAGATTTTCAACTCTAAGTAATGTTTAGAAATTAATTTATTTCTAATACTTCATTCAAGTCTCTAGTCAAATTCATGTTATGGTAATGCCACACTAAGTCTACATTATGCTTACAAACATCCAAGAAACATGCAAGGATTAAATCAACATTGGAATGTTTTAGGACCAAGAGTATGCATGTTTAATCATGGCAAAACAGTCCCATGCAAGAGGTGACAAATTTCTTCATGTCACAAGATCACATGTCACAAGACCAAGGGAATAGCACATGATAATGTATCTAAATATTAGAATTTGAAATTCTGTCCAAAAAGTAGTAGCATTGACCACAAGGGTATGTCCAAGCATAAGCCAACAAAAGGTCACAAGACACAAAGTGCTGCAGAAAAAGGCCTAGCAATAGTGCAGAAAATACAGCATAGCAACATACATGGAAATGGAAAGAAAGAGAGTGACATGAAGAAAGTTGCCTTGGACATTTCTAAGTAAGGATTTGAAGTCTTGAAGGAAGAGTAAACCCTAATGTGCTGAGATAAGAGAGGAGAGGGGGCGGCAAACACATTCACTATCATTCACAAACACAAGATTGAGAGAGTAAGAGAGAAGAGAAAAACAGAAAATAGAGAGAGCAAAACAATACCCTAAAAAACAGAAAAATAGGAAGCTTTGCAAACCAAAAAAGAGAGTGATATAGAACCAAGAGGATCATCAAGAAACAAAACCTTCACAACATAGAGGGAAGAGGAGTGAGGTACATTCAACCAAGACCAAGGAGGACTTGCAAGAAGAATAGAAAGCTCTTGGGTATCCATTTCCTCCAACCTTTCTCTCTTTATATTTTTGCTATTTACATTCATTTCGTTTACTATTTTATGTGTTGTTGTATTGCATGCATCATGTAAGGTCCTAAGGGACCAAGGAACCTTTTGAAGGAACCACAAAATGAAGCAAAAAACATAGAAAAAGTTAGGTTTTTCACTCTGGTAGCCTGACACGGGCCGTGTCCCACAACACGGCCACCCGTGTCGCCCAACACGGGCCGTGTCACACAACACGGCCACCCGTGTTGCACCTCTGTTTGAGGTTTCCACGACCAAAAAACCCAGGCTTCACAACACGGCCACCCGTGTTGCACCTCTGTTTGAGGTTTCCACGACCAAAAAACCCAGGCTTCACAACACGGCCACCCGTGTTGCACCTCTGTTTTCCCTAAAAATCATTTTTCACCCAGACTTTACAACATGGGCCGTGTCACACAACACGGCCACCCGTGTTGCACCTCTGTCGTGCCCTAAAAACTCACATTGCAGGTACCCTATGACACGGGCCGTGTCATACAACACGACCACCCGTGTTACTCCACTGTTTTCCACTTATTTTTTTAGCCGACTAATCCCATATGTTGTATGATTTTAGTAGAAATGTTGCTATTGTCCTTGGCGACTTTTGATTCCAAAAACCATTTTTAAAAGCAAACTCTCGATTTTATCGAGCCATTTTTAACCCTTGTAAGTCGGCCGCCTTGTGCGTCCGCCATCGACCTTGCTCGCTTCACCTCAAACCTTTTTAAACAATTAAATCCTTGACCCAACGTCAAGCTGATTTTCTCAAACGATTGTTAAGCCAATTCACCATATTTAATAAAAGGGTAAAGTTCTCTTTGTATTGAACTAAAGAGAAGGGATTGAGTGTAGACTTCTTCCTTTTCGAGTGTCGAGATGCTCAGTGTAGTGTGGGTGGTTTTGACACTCGTCTTTCAATACGAAGATGTTTTCATCCACACCTTTTTCTCCTAAAAAACCTCGGCCCCGTACCGAGTGCATTTTCAAAACACTTACAATAAATAAATCGATTCTCTTTGTATTGAACTAAAGAGAGAGGACTGAGTGTAGACTCCTTCCTCTCCGAGTGTTGGGATATTCACTGTAGTGTGGGTGGTCTCGATACTCGTCTTTCAATACGAAGACGTGACTTTATCCGCCACCTATCTTCCCACAATTTCCTTTCGCAACCTTTCACACCTAAAATCTCGGTCCTGCACCGAGCGCATTTTCAAACTTATTTTCGTAACAAAAATTTGAATGGTCGTGGAGTGGTTAGGCGTAGGCCTTCTCCTATCCCGAGTGCTGACGTTTACCATAGGGTTCTCTGTCGCAAAAGCACTTACCATTCAAAACCAAAGACACTTTAATAAGAGAATGAAGTTCTCTTTGTATTGAACTAAAAAGAGAGGATTAAGTGTAGACTTCTTCCTCTTCGAGTGTCGAGATGCTCACTGTAGTGTGTATGGTTTTGATACTCGTCTTTCAATACGAAGACGTTATGTTCACCACACCCTTTCATAACAAAAAACTTTGAGATAAAGAATTGGGTACTACCCGTAGGGGTTACTATCTGAGGACCTATCTCGCCCCTTTAAAAGAAACAATTCAACAAATCAAATGTGACATCTTGCCTCGCATGGCGAAAACTTATCTTTCGAAAAGGATATGATACGTCCGTTCTACCGCAAACAGGTAACGCCTAAGTCCCCAACGAGTGAGCAACAATACACCTAACTTCTAGAATGCGTACGATAGCATCATCCATAAAAACATCAACAAATCGTAGGCCGAACTAAGGCTGCTCTGATTCTTTACTTTTTTTCAAGTAAAGATACGTAGGCACAAGGGCCACAATCCTTGTCGAGCACATTCCCCCTTATATTTGTAGTTCCCCGAACTACGTCGACTCTGATTTTCTCATGTCTATCGAGAATACGTAGGCCTAGGACCGCGAAGTCCTACCGAGTCCGTTCTTTCTCTTTCTTCTCCTGTCATCTCTCTTTTCCCAATTTCTAACCTTTCCCTCTATCCTTTGGAACACTCTTTTATAGCATAATTTTTAAGCAAATAAATCACACACGACAAACAAATGGTTCCCATCGAGTACGATGGATGCGAGGGGTGCTAATACCTTCCCCTCGCATAACCGGCTTTCGAACCCGTTCTTGGTTGCGAGACCATCTTATCCATTTCTTTCTTAAGGTTTTCTCGATATTTTCCTTTCCCCTCATTTGATAAATAAAGTTCGGTGGCGACTCTTCTGTCTATCTTTTTCGCCTCCCCGTTGTTACGCGCGTATTTTTCGAGTTGCGACAGTATGCGTCGACCATACAGTCGGCGTGTGCTAACCCATTGAAAAGTATTTCCTTCATGTGCCGACCCTATGGTCGACTCATCCCTTCATGCGCTGACTAGTGGAAAATGCACTGATGCATGCGCCGACCCTATGGTCGACTCATGCCCTGCAAACCTGCAAAAATTGATCTTCTTGTGGTTTTTCATGCCTCTTGTCTCGACCATATTTCATCTACACATATTATATTTATTATAACAATTTTTAGACAAATATAAAAGGATATGGTAGGTGATACGTTGCATTTGTTTAGTAGATTTGGAGTTTATAGTTGCCAATTCATCCATGGTTGTAATTCGTCATCATCGAAACATATATCGAGTGATGTCTTGCAGACTCGTGTGATGTGTGGCGATTTGCCTTCACAGGGATAAACCCAAGTTTACCTGCTGAGGATAAACTAGTCTCGGCCTGCTGGGGAAACACTAGTCTCAAACGATGCGTCTTCCTCTTGTGGGGGCAGAGACATGGTTATCTTGCCGAGGGTGCCTCATTGGAATAGTCTCAGGAATAAGATCCCGGCAACAAATACAAACAAAGTATCTTATATACACCAAGAGCTATCTTAGTTATTGTCCATGACACCGTTCAAGCAAATCAATGTTTTAATGATTATTAGCAAAGCCCACGAGTTTATGTATGCAAAGTTTTATCAAAAACATCGGGGTCTTTTTGCAAACAAAACAGTAAAAGCTAAAACAAGCACAAAATATTTCTGAATAATATATACTTCATTGATAAATGGCCTGTAAATAGGCAAGTTTACAACAGATGCAACTCCTAAAAAGAGAAAGTTGTGCAAATAGTACAGAAATGCAACAGATATACAAAATGTCAGAAATGTGGTACAGACAACCACCATGTGTCGACTCGACTATGACTCGCATGACTTCGATGCTTCTTTGTCCTCTAAAAAGACTGACTTGATTGATTGACCTTCAGGTTCTCCCAGAATCCACTGTGCTCGTATCACACGCAGACTGCAGCCATTTGCTTTTTAAATCCCTCACTTTTGCCTGAATCTCCCTTGCGGGTTTTCGATTCACCGGAATACCCATTTTTGCCAAAGTTGCCTTTTTAGGTTTTCAACTTCGCGGGTTTACATTCTTTTTCTTTTTTTCCCTAATTTTTCCCCGAACCCATTCTTTTTATGGTTCGCCAGGATGCCCCATTTTTGCCTGAATTTTCTTTTTCTTTCCAACGGGTTTGTTTTAAGCAAAGTATTTTTTAATTGCGTCTGCATTCACAAGGGATGTGAAATCTTCACCATCCATGGTTGAGAGTAGTAAGGCTCCTTCAGAGAAAACTTTTCTTACCACGTATGGACCTTCGTAGTTGGGAGTCCATTTGCCCCTTGGATCTGTATGTGGAGGGAGAATCCGCTTCAACACTAAATCACCTTCCTGAAAGCTCCACGGGCGCACCTTCTGATCAAAAGCTTTTTTCATCCTGCTTTGATACAGACGACCATATGCAATGGATGCCAACCTCTTCTCGTCCATCAAGCTGAGTTGATTCAATTTGTTTCTCACCCATTCTACCTCATCAAGTTGGACGTCAACCAAAACTCTCAAAGAAGGAATCTCGACTTCCAATGGCAAGACAACTTCCATACCATACACTAGCGAGAAAAGAGTTGCCCCAGTAGAAGTACACACCGAAGTACGATATCCGTGTAATGCAAAGGGAAACATCTCGTGCCAATATTTATAGGTCACAACCATCTTCTGCACGATCTTATTTATGTTCTTATTGGCGGCCTCAACGACGCCATTCATCTTCGGGCGATAAGGAGAAGAATTGTGATGTTCAATCTTGAAACTCTGGCACAGTTCCTTCATCATCTTGTTATTCATATTCGAACCATTATAAGTAATGATTCTCTCGGGCATTCCGTAATGACAGATGATGTCCTTCTTGATGAATCGAGCCCCGACCTGTCTGGTGACATTGGCGAAAGAAGCTGCTTCAACCCACTTAGTGAAATAATCAATTTCCACTAAGATGAAGCGGTGTCTGTTGGATGCGGTCGGTTTAATCTTACCGATCATATCAATGCCCCACATGGAAAAGGGCCAAGGAGACGCCATGACATTCATAGGACTTGGTAGCACATGAGTTTTATCAGCATAAATATGGCATTTCTTCGCGTATTTGAAATAATCAAACTCCATGGTCATCCAATAATAGCCTGCCCTCAACAGTTTTTATGACATTGCATGTCCGCCTGCATGCGTACCAAAAGCACCCTCGTGGACCTCTTCCATAAGCAAACCTGCTTCCTTTTCGTCCATGCATTTCAGCAGAACTAAGTCGAAGTTTCTTAGGTAGAGTACATCATCCTTGTTCAGATAGAAATTTCCAGACAGTCTTCTCAAGGTCTTCTTATCCCGACTCGATGCCCCAGGTGGATATTCTTGACTCTTGAGAAATGTTAGGATATCATAATACCATGGCTTCCCATCTGAAGCTTCCTCTATTGCAAATATGAACGTTGGCCTATCGAGGCGAGAGATGACAATTCTCGGAGCGTCGTTCCAATAATTCACCTTATACATCGAGGATAATATGGCCAAGGCATCTGCCATCTGATTCTCTGCTCTTGGCACATGGTGAAACTCTACCCTATCGAAGAAAGGTAACAATCTCCTTGCATAATTCATGTAGGGAATCAAGTTAGGCTGACGAGTCTCCTATTCTCCCTTGATTTGATTGACTACCAAATTTGAATCACCATAAATATCAAGGTTTTTGATTCTCAGATCAATCGCTTCTTCAATACCCATGATACATGCTTCATATTTAGCTTTGTTATTTGTGCAGGGGAAATGTTAACCTGGAAGTAAATGGTATATGCGAACCATGGGAGGGTAATGATTGCCCCAATTCCGCTGCCATAAGAGTTAACAACACTGTCAAAAATCATTAGCCATTGGGAACTCAGTTCAGGACCTTCATCAGGTAGCGGATCATCACAATCTTTCATCTTCAAGAACATGATATCCTCATCAGGAAATTCAAACTTCATCGGCTGATAATCATCGACTGGTTGCTCTACGAGATATTCTGACAGAACACTCCCCTTGATAGCCTTTTGGGAGACGTATTGAATGTCATATTCTGTCAAAACCATCTGCCATCTAGCAATCCTTCCCGAAAGTGCTTTCTTTTTGAACACGTACTTAATCGGATCCATTTTCAAAATCAGCATGGTTGTGTGATTCAGCATATATTTCCTTAGACGTTTGGCAGCGCAAGCAAGTGCACAACACGTCTTCTCTAACATTGAGTATCTAGACTCATAATTTATGAACTTTTTACTCAAGTAGTAGATGGCATGTACTTTTCTTCTTATCTCGTCGTGTTGACCGAGAACACAACCCATAGAGTTCTCAGGAACTGTTAAGTACATTATTAATGGTCTTCTAGCCACTGGAGGCATCAGTATCAGAGGCTCCTGCGAATATTCTTTTATTTTTTCAAATTCCCTTTAGCAATTTTCATTCCATACCACCGCTTGATATTTCTTTAACAATTTGAACATTGGTCTACATGTGGCTGTGAGGTGAGATATGAACCTTGCAATGTAGTTCAATCTACCCAAGAAACCACGAACCTCTTTCTCTGTTTTCGGGGTTGGCATTTCCTGTATAGCTTTTATTTTTGCAGGATCGACCTCGATTCCTTTTTCACTGACTATAAACCCCAATAGCTTTCCTAACCGTACACCAAAAGTGCACTTGTTCGGATTCAACCTTAGTCTGAATTTCCTTAACCTCTCAAACAGCTTCAGCAAATTCACCAAATGCCCTTCCTCCGTTTGTGACTTCGCGATCATGTCATCAACATAAACCTCGATTTCATGATGAATCATATCATGAAAGAGAGTCATCATTTCCCGCTGATAGGTTGCCCATGCATTCTTCAATCCAAAGGGAATTACCTTATAGCAAAAAGTCCCCCACGACGTGATAAAGGTCATTTTCTTCATGTCCTCCAGGGCCATCTTGATCTGGTGGAAAATACTGAATACTGAGCAGTATTATCAACAAGCACATCAATGTGGGGGAACGGGAAATCATCTTTCGGGCTCGCTCTGTTTAGATCACGGTAATCTACACACATCCTTACCTTACCATCCTTTTTAGGTACAGGTACGATGTTAGCGACCCACAGAGGGTAATTTGTCACGGAAAGAAATCTGGCGTCCAACTGCTTCTAGACCTCTTCGTTGATCTTAACTGCCATGTCTGGTCTGGTTCTTCTTAGCTTCTATTTCACAGGTTGGTACTCTTCTCGAAGAGGCAAGCGATGAACCACAATGTCCGTATCAAGTCCAGGCATATCCTCGTATGACCAAGCAAAGACATCTTTATACTCTCGGAGCATTTCTACCAGTCTTTCTTTGACATCATCTTCTAAAGCAACCCCTATCCTGACTTCCTTTCTATCTTCCTCTGTTCCCAGGTTGACGACTTCAATCTTCTCCTGATGAGGCAAAATAACCTTCTCCTCTTGTCTTAGCAACCTGGCGAGCTGTTCAAGCAAGTCTTCTTCTTCTTCAATATCTTCTTCTGCTTGGAAGGTTGGATTATCAAAGTCATACCGAGTCATAGACGAGTCTGAATCGGTGGCATCTACTATGTGAAACCTGCAATGATGATGATTTGATGCTTAAAATGATATGCAAACAACACAAACCACATTGCCATTTTATTGTTAAAAATAAAAACAAGAAAAACAAGGATCACAATATTTGAATGCAAAAACTCCCTTTGATTAATGATAAAATAATTGTTCAAAATATAAATAAGAATAAGGCCCTACAGACAAAGACCACTATGCTCCGGGTAGAACATAGGGCTACACATAATCAGAAAACAAGATAATTACTCTTCACGGATCACTTGGACAATTTCTTCAATAGTCCAGTTGCTCAGGCTTCGGTCGAGCATACATGGTTGGATCCATGCATCCATATCACAGTCACTGTCACCCTCCTCCTCGGACACAACATTGATTCGGTCAAATATCACCCCACCACTTGTGAACTGGACCGGTCCTCTATAGCATGGAGTGCTCTGTGAAGAAGAAGACAACGGGCTGTACCCCAATCCAAACTTATCTTGTTTATTGAGGATACTCAGTACTTGCCTCAAACCTTGAGATGTTCCAGACTTTACCCTAGCTTGCGCTTCTTTGAATGAAGATATAGCAACGTCAAGAACTTTACCCACAACTGGCGCCTTCTCCCTGACCTGAATTGTCTCAAACGCTTGACACAAGGTCTCATGTATCTCCCCATCAACTTCAACGTACTTGAACGAGCACAAATGGCTAATAATAATGTCCTCCTCACCACAGGCGGTGCCAATGTTACCCCCACCATATACTTTAACTTCTAATGCAAGGTCGACGTCATTGCCCCTGCCGAGTGAATCCAGAGCCGACCTAACAAGCAACTGTATGCTGGTTGGATATCTATTATGTAGAAGACGGCGTTAAATACCTTTGGGCCAACTTGGATAGGAAGAGTTACTTCTCCGAACACAGACCTCCTTGTCCCAACAAACGCTCGCACAATCAGATCACTAGGCGTGCATATTACTCCCTGGGTGTCAAGCTTCATCAAAGCCTTTTTGGGCAACACATTAAGTGAAGACCCAGTGTCCACAAGAACATGAGATAATACAACCCCTCCGCACTCAATGGAAATATGCAGGGCGTGATTGTGGTTTCTCCCTTTAGGCGTCATGTCCAGATCAGTAAATCCTAATCCATTTCCAGCATTCACATGCGCCACCACTCCTTCCAGTTGGTTCACCGATATCTCTTGTGGCACATACGCGGTGTTCAGAATCCTCAAAAGGGCATTCCGATGTGCCTCAGAGCACAGTAATAAAGATAAGATTGATATTTTTGACGGGGTTTGTTATATATGGTCCACAATCTTGTAATCATGTTTTCTAATTAGACGCATGAATTCCTCAATGTCTTTCAACAAAGCATCTTTCTCACCCCCTTGAGAACTTTCTTCAAAAACAACTTTCCCCTTTCCCTTATCCTGTCTTTCAATATTAGCCTCTGGAGGTGTAAACACCCTCCCACTTCTCGTCATTCTGCTTGTTCCCACCAAATTATCCACCAAATCAGACATCGTTCCCTTCAGCTCTTGTTTTTGGCTGTTACAAAAGACTTCAGCCCCATAGTTCCACGGGATCGCTTTAGTGCTTTTATAAGGCACAGGCCCTACCTTGTGATTATAACGGTAGCTGGCCTCGGCGGCGCATATATGTTAAAGGTTTTTAAAGGAATTGAGATTGTGGCAACCTCATCCTGCTCTTGACCAATCACCTTCTCATTTTTGTTCTCACCAATTCTGTCAAATTGTAGCACACCTTCATTCATTAATCTTTTCACATGATTTTTTAAGTCCTCACATCCCTCAGGATGAGCCAAACAACCTTCACAGTTTTCAATACAGCCAGGGAACACCCCACCCTTCAACAGCCTGTTCTTAACAACACTCAAAGGAGTTTTCAGCTCTTCAACATTGCTTACCAGAGTCAAACTCTCTTCCTCCACAATAGCATTTACCCCAGCCGCTCCATGGTTAGGCATAGGAGTTTGCACAACATTGGGCGCATCATTTGTAAAATTGACTGCCTTACTATCTATAAGATCCTGAACCTTATGCTTGAAGGCCTTACAATTGTCTATATGATGGCTAGGAGCACCTGAGTGAAAGTCACATCTAGCATTTGCGTCATACCTTGGGGGTGGTGCGCCAGTCAGAGGTGTCAGCGTCCTCTTCTAAACCAACTGCAGCTGCATCAAATGTTGTAACAATTGTGAGTATGGCATTGGTGGTGCATCAAAATGTCTGTTCATTATCCTCCTACGATCTTGGAACTATCGCAGAGTGTAATTCTGTTGTTGCTGTTGTTGTTATGGACACTGTTGCTGCTGTTGTTGAGGTTGTACTGCTGGAATGGCAATACTCGCAATCTGAGGTTGTTGCTGATGATACTGTTGATTTATGTTTCTATTTCTGCTATTACCTCTGTATCCCGAGACCGCGTTCGTCTCTCCTTCCCTTTTCTTGTTACCAAAATTCTTCCTACCTCCTCCAGATGAGGACCCCTCTCCCGCTTGGATCTTTCCCAATTAAATCCCATTTTCCACTTGTTCACCTGTAATGATTAAGTCTAAGAAGCTACCAGACATATTGCCTACCAATTTCTCGTAGTGCACACCAGACAGTGTAGCTACAAACAGATCAATAAGTTCCCTCTCCACCATTGGAGGTTGAACCCTTACAGCAAGTTTGCGCCACCTCTGGGCGCACTCTTTAAATCCTTCATTATTCTGTTGCGAAAAATTCTGTAACTGCACATGATTAGGCGCCAGATCACTATTATATTGATAGTGTCTGACGAAAACCTCTGCCAAATCTCTCCAGTTTCTAATGTTGACCGGCTCCAAACCCATATACCACTCCAAGGACGGACCATACAAGCTATCCTGAAAGAAATGCATCAACAACTTCTCGTCATTAGAGTATGCAGACATTTTTCTGTAGTATGAACGAAGATGCACCTTGGGACAGGTCGTCCCCTTGTATTTGTCAAAGTCTGAGACTTTGAACTTTGGAGGAATCCTTAGGCCTGGGATCAGCCCCAAGTTCGACATGTCCAGACCGAGAGAATTCTGATTTTCAAGGTTCTTCATCTTCTCTTCTATCAGTTTAAACCTCCTGTCTGCATCAGGATGCAAACCTGCTCCCAGATCTCCCATGGAAAAAATATCATCTTGCTCGTCCTCCTGCCACTGAGGACCAACATTTCCATGTACAGTGCATGTAGCCCCTGGAACATGTACTCCAGTCTGATTACCTACTCCCGGAGGGATAACAACTGTTGGAATGGCAGTGGCATGAGGAGTGCCATTGTCAGCTGTAGGAGGAACATCAATGGTCCCTCCATACAGAACTCCACGTCCGTCAACCCTAGCAATCAGAGGTTGAACAAGTGTTCTCAGCTGTTCCTAACCGTTGGCGACCCCTTGCATTAGGTCCATAAATTGCGCCATACGGTCAAAGAACACCTGCAGCTCAAGTTGAATTTGGTCCATGGCCTTTTGTTGATTCCTTCTTGTTGAATAGCGGTGAATGGTGCGGTCTTCAATCCTGAAATAGTGCTGAGAAAACCACAAAAAGAAGTAAGGTCAATAGATCCAGGAACACCTACAATGCAATATGAAAAATGATGCAAAATGCAGACATGTAAATATGGTTCAGGGAAATCTTCCCCTTGATTCTAGTTCCAATGGAACAATAGGAGAATGAAGAGCTGACAGATGGAGCCACATAACTTCTCTCATAAATAAAATAAGGAGCAGAGTATCCACATACAACATATCAACGAAATACAACTGAGTCAACATGACCTCATCCAACAATCCTAGTGATGGTCGGAGTACAAAATAACAAAATACGAAAGAGAAAATACATCAAGTGCGACAGCGAGACTGAAACTCCTCCAACAACTCCCTCGTATAAGGGTGATCGGGTCTGGCAATCAGTCCCTGGATAAGCAACTCCCTCCTGATGATGGTAGCTTGAAAGCTTTGAGTATAATCTTCCCAAGCATCCTCCCCAAATGCATCTTCAAGTCTGGGCTTTTTCAGGTCTGCTTTCAGCTTGTACTCTTCCAACGTTGCAAGAGCTTCTCGTAGTTTGCGGCCGCATTCGTAATGACGAGAAGACTCACCTGGATCTTTTTCGCTTTTGATTCGGAGTTGAGTCTTTAAATTGACAATCTGTTGACGAAGTCCATCTTCTCTTTCCTTGTTGTTAGTCAGGATAGCACTCCGTTGAGCATTGAACTTGGATATCTCTAAATGCGCCCTCTCTAACTCCTTCTTCTTATCCTTGAGAACATCATTGGCACTCTTCAAGTCTCGACCTACTCTCTCTCGGGCGCGAATCTCTTCTGTCGATTCCTTACCCATCTTATTCACTATCTTTGTCTGCTTCTTGGATTAGTGGGTGGCCTGATTCTTTTCCCTTCTAAGCTAACTGATTTCCTTTTCCAACTCTTCATTCACTCTGCGTAGTTCTTCCTTTTCAGCCCATAGTTGATTCTACTTATAGATGTCAATTGTCGTTGTTTCTTCAACTATCAGAGGATATAAAGGCTCCTTGGCTGGAAAAGGTAGCAACAGTCTCTCAACTCTTTCTTGGATCCATTCCACATATGGCCCATAGGCTCTGCAATCACTCCTGCCCAGTGAAGATTTTCCTTTACGGTGAATCTTACCCCAAGCTTTTTCCAATCTGATTAAAGTCTCGTTATCAACCACACCGGTGAAATATAGAGATTCATGTATTTCTTCTTCCTTCGGAGGTTCTCTTAGAGCATAACCAAACTGTCTGACTGCGAGAGGAGGGTTAGAATTAATGTCACCCTTCCTCCCAATCAAATGAACATTAAGGAAATCTCCATAGTTGTGAACAATCTCCATACCCAAAAGGTCTTTGTTAAACCATACAATATTCTCCGACCTTAAACCCATAAGTCTTTCCTGCCAATCAACAATGTCTGCAATATCAACAAAAGGTCCAGACTTAGGCAAATGCGAAATAAACCATCTGTATAGCAGCGGAGTGCAACAAGAGACTTTCTTTCCTCGTTTGTTCTCATTCTTGTAATGGATTGAATGATAAATACCACCTAGAAGGGTTGGCACAAGATTCTTAGAAGCAAAGATACATAAGGCATCCAAATCCACAAAGTCAGGTAGGTTGGGGAACAAGACTATCCCATAGATGCACAAAGCCAAGATAGCGTTGAAAACCAACCAACATCCCTCAGCGAAATGTTGAGCTTTACCCATCAAGAATGGAAGTGGAAAGCTAGGAATTCCAATTCTCCGTACCAAATTACCCTCCAACTCAAAAACATCAAGATGAAGAGCACCAGCCAACTTGGATAACTCAGACTCCTTCTTAGAGTGTACAAAAGGCATTTCTTCCAACACAGGAATTCCTATTAGCTAAGCAAACTCTTCCAAAGTGGGCAACAAAACATATCCTGGGAACATGAAGCAACACAACAGAGGATCATAAAATTGCAACAGTGCGTAAATGCCATCTAACTCAAACTTGGAGGCCTTATAGAAAAAACTCAGAACCCTCCCATACTCTCTTCTGAAATCTTCCATCACACTACGATCAGCCACAAAAATTAGCTTAAGTATAGCTCCTATCTCGGGTGTCGGGAACTTGTACAACACATTCTTCTTTAAATCAGGCTCCATAATGACAGTGGATAGATTACTAGAATCAAGGAGAAAATATACACCTGAAACACAAATATGTGCAGATGTTAAAATGCAAATAAATATGCAAATGCAATAAGGGATCAAGATTGATTTGCTGCTGACTGAGATGAACCAGCGTTTCACTTCGGCGAGAAAATAACACAGCACTGACATAAGAAACCCCACTGTATCAAGGACCAAAAGTTCACACTAACGAGAAAACCGGGTAGGTTGAAGGTCAAGGTTTCCTGCATAACCCCCACTCACAGATATGGACCTATCTCTAATAAGGTTCAGCATCTTATGCGATCATCAACGTCACAGACTTTCGAGAAACGATAATACGTTCACCATTTCTGGTTTGGCATCATAGTCAAACAAAGCGGCCTCACTTAGATGACTCTTAAATGATCGGTCTCCAGAGTTGACAGCTTCCAAATCCCACACCCCCTCCCGACTAATGTACATGATAGGATGTCTTTAAAGAAAACCTCGTTTGAACGCGAATTTTGTAGGGGCTAATGCATGTTGAAACATACAGGACCATCACTACTTTCCACTCTAATGCTATGGATATCCTCAAGCCTGGGTTTTGGCTTATCACACAATGGAACAGTCCCACCCAACAACACAACAATATGATAATAATGTAGAGAAATATAAAATTCAAAATGCAATAAAGTACAAATGCAAAAGATTGAACACCTAATGTCTCTCCTACTCCCATCTTAAACAAGTCAAGACAATGCAAACATGGTATACAAAGATGAAATGCAAGACAAAAGAAGATTCAATAAAGACAAAGCAAGTGATTCAAACAAGTTGACTTGAAAAATTCAAGGAAAGAGTGAGTTGAAATGGGAGAAGTTACAACTCCTACAACCATTCAAACATCAATCACTAAAACAAAAGCCAAGCATAAAGCACAAGCAAAGGCCATGATCAAATATAAGATGGGAGAAAAGAGGATTGGTCAGCAAGCATATGTAAAGTATCTCAACCAAACAATCCAAATTGATCATGTGAAAAAGAAGAACAAACAAAAGCTAAAAGTGATACATCATTCAAGACAAACTCAAAGCATAAACATGAACACCCAATTGTCTTAAATGATGATCAAAACCAAAGGGGAAGAAGTGAAACCAAAAGAAGAAGGTTAAAATCAAGATGGCACACAAAGTAAAAACAAGAACCAAGTCAAGGAAAATAGAAGAACTAAAGTTCCAAACCATGTTCAACACTTACACACAAGTGGGAATACTCAACTTCCAAGTAACTTGTGAAACAAGTTACACAAGTGTATGACCTAAAAATGAAAGACCAACACCTTAATCATGTCATAAATAAGCATCAAGGCTCATAGGGTGCATATGGGATCCATAAAAGTCATTTCCCAAAGGAACTAGGTCAAACTAGTTTGTATGAACCTCTCCTAAGATAACTTGACTTGCATGCTTCATCAAAAATAGGAAAAATGTTCAATAAAATCTAAATTAAATTCACAAAGTATCCAAGTCCAAGTGGAAACAAAGGCCAAAGTTTCAAAGTCAAACTAAACTCAAGGCATCACCAAACAATTCTATTATTAAGAGTGCTCAACCTTATCAAGCATTAATCGAGGGCATGAAAAGCACCTCAAAGTCAACCAAAAATTGATCAATCATGAACCAAATCTACCCTCAACGACTCTAAAATCCATCCTATAAATGGAGAAGGAGTATTGATCACAGGGGATTTGAATTGGAGGTTCAAATTATTATGATCCAAAGAAGACAACATTAAAAACACTTCCAATTGTAAAATTAAAATAAAATGGAAAATAAAAATAAAATCAGAATTAAAAATCATGGAAAATTAAATAACATTTTAAAATGCTAGAAAATATTTTTTGGAGAATTTTCTGAGCAATGGAGAGATTTTAAATAATTAAAAATGAAAATAGAAAATAAAATGAAAATAAAATAAAAGAGAAGCCATGAGAGGTGTATTAGCAAAACCATTTTGAACTGAATCTAGTTATGATGCATGCTGGGCCAGAAAACAGGGTGTGGGGATATCACTTTGAGCCTAAATGATCCATGGACTCAGGATTAATGAAACTCTGCCTTTCATTAATCCTATCTGGAGTCAACATGCCACGCATCTTAGAGTCCCCCATGGCCAGGTCAGCTTCCACCTGAGAAAGAACCAGACGCCGGAGCTAGGGCTCCGGTCGTCTTCTCTGGCCAGCTCGCCGGAGCTCGTTCCAAATTTCTCAATAAAAATGGTGGAATCTTACACCATTCGAAAGCTTACACTGCAAGGGATCCAAATCCAACATTTAAAAATAAAAAAGGTCCATGGATAATGAGAATCAAAGACATAAATTTTGAAATGCATATGTTGAAACTTCATCAAACAGACAAACAAATAACTCAAACATGACCTACCAAGGGTAGGGCTTCAGGTGCAACCCAAAATGATCCTATTTCATGGCTAGAATGAGAGAAATCAGTTGAGAAACTTACTGAACGGAGCAGCTCCGTTGGCTCTTGAAATGGTACGCAAGCTTCAGCTCAAGCTATCCAATCTTCTCCTTGACCTTCACTAATGAGGGAATGAGTGGTAATTTGGAGAAATAACCCAAGAACAAGTTGATTCAAAGAGGAGAATTTTTGGAGAAATTTGAAGTGTGTAAACTCTCTCACGCAGCAGCTCTCTCTTCTGATAATTAGGGCAAGCAAAAATGCTTTTATATGATGGGTATCTGATTACCATGCAGGCCCATAATGCCTTATTGGTGAGTTTTGAAAAATTGCCAAATAAAAATGATACATTTCCTCATGCACACGAATTTGATACTTTCCACACCACATTGGATCAGCAAGAGGAAGTACATGAGGTGTACAAATGAAATGAATTGGTTTGGGCTTTGTAAATAATCCACACACCAAGTTTGAAATCAAAAATTTTCAAGTAAGAAAGTGGAAAATGGGGCATATCATGGCTCTCCATGTTGGTTCATTTGGGGTAAAACTCTTTTGTGTCATATAATGGTGTAAAATAATTCAAGACATGAAAAAAAACATGACCTATAATGTATAATATTCAATCCATGACCAAAACTCAAATTTTCCATCTTGAAATGGCTCACATGACCATATAATTCAAAAAACCTCATGAATTTTGATTTGGATGAGTGGTTAAGACTCTTATGCATAAGTATCATGTTGGTCAAAATTAGATTTGAGGCCTTAAAATTCATGGAAATGACCATTGAAAAGAATGACCTATAATGAACTTTTCCAAAAATACCCTTGCCTTGAAAGGTCCATAACTTGAGATTTAAAAATGATATCAAGGAATTCTAGGACTTTTTGGAAAGCTAAGATCACGAGGAACAACTTTCATGTTAACTTGAAGTTGAGGAGGAACATGATTCTAGGTTAAAAATGCCTTGGAAGTGTGTTGACTTTAAGTTGACCAAAATTATCTTCATCTGAGACCTCTAACTTGTTGGCATCATAACTTGAGATGTACAAACTCAACGGATTATTTCAAGTACTCAAAAGAAAGCTAAGAACATGCCCTACAAGTATCATGTTTTCATGAAAAGGAGATTGAGCTTGCATCATAGGGTAAAATTCCTTTGAAGTTGGGCACTAAAGAAGGGGATTTTACACTGAAATCAATTGAAACCCTAATTTAGTAACCTCTTCAACTCTTGATTCCTCTTGATTGGATCTTAACATGACATCTTAGATGTTTTAGGATGACTTCCCATGGCCTCAATGACTTAGAACCAAACCTTGAACCCCCTCAAGTCCACAGTTGACCTTGAGTTGACCAGATTAAACCCTAGTTCCAAGTCTTTTGTCTATGCCCTTTGCAGATGACTTGAATGACTACTCAAACCCCACAAAGCCTATACAAGGTACACAATGAACTTCAAAACCATGACTTGTCCAAATAAATGACCTCATGAACTCCTGATGATCCTCTGGCGAGCCTCTGATAACCCTTAAGATAAGAGGTAACAACCCCACACCAATCTCTCCCTTCAAGGAGCTTTGATCCTTCCATGATGATGATAAATACTTGATGGCTAGCACAAGTGCTCTTGCTTGAACTTGAATGGCACAAGACACCTCTTGATCCCCTGTAGAGAACAATGTTATACAAATGCAAATGCTAAAATGAAATGAAACATAAGCCAAGTATAAGAAATGGTTGGTCAAATTTTGGGGTACAACAGGTACCAAGGGATATCTCTACTAGTTAAGGTCACCAGAAACTAAGCCTATTTTTCGTTGGACATTTAACCAATGTGAGCATTAGGCTTGACCACACATGCAATAAGCCAATTATAAAGCAAAGGGAGACAACATATCGAATTTCCATTCCTCTTTTCGTGACGAGTATGCCAGGTGTGAAAGGTGTCTGCCAGGAGTGGATGAACCAAGCTTTATTTTTCCAGTCACACAGCCCAAGAAACACTGATAGCAATTAAGTCTAAGAAACCTTCATGATTAGGAAACAATACTAGCCTATAAATGAGAAGAGCTAACACATTCACCAATGCATCCCACTGACGTCTCAAAAACAGTCTCTCAGCTTCTTCTTCTACAAGGTTCTCCAAAAATCGGAAACGTTTTCCCTCTTTTTCCAATCAGCTAATTCATTGGAAATTGGAATTTGAAGTACAAGAGCTAGCTCCTCTACTTTGGGTATCTGACCAATCCTATTGTAGGGGTGCCCTTCCCTTGATAGAAAAATTCAAAATTCTGTCAAATTCTTTCAAGGTAGGAGCCAATTGGAAGTCTTGGAATAAGAAGCTTTGTAGTGGAGGATCATAAAACTGAGCCAGGGCAGTGATGGCAGGTATCTGAACATCAACTGTGAGGAAATCTAAAATGTGACCAAACTTTCCTTGCAAGGTAGATCTGAAGCATGAGGGAAGCTCTTTTGAAAGTCTCAGTATGTTAGTAACATATGGAATTTTTGATTTGAGAGGCAACGACTTTCTCCTGTCTAAACCCTTTACAAGCTCTTTTTGTGCTAACAAATGTTTGTTACAAATATTCCCTGAAAAGAAAGTTGATATGAGTGTTATGATGACATGAAGATGAATGAATGCACGGTAAGGGGTTTAAGAGAGGATAAGTAACTCACAACTCCCTATTTGGTAGGCTTCTTAATAGATAGTTCTAGGTTGACTACCCATAATCCCACTCATAGGATGGTCTCTAGATTTTTTATAAAGGTATCAGAGTCACAGACCTTAGTCGTATCAAATTATGCAACGGGCTAGCCATTTTACAACGAGAGTGACAAAAAGATCTCTTCTGATTGGGGTTTCCATATTGGTTGGAGCAAGGAGATATCCTTGAAGTCCAATATTACACAACAACCAAAATATCACTGGTTTTAAATGGGGGACCTAGAGTCATGGACCCTTTATGAATCAGCGTTATGCAACAAGCTAGCTTTTTTATGATAAGATCTAAAAACAAGTCTACTCTAGAGGAGTGCAAGCTACTACAAGGAGATTTCCCTCGTAGTCTAACACTAATAACTACCAAATCTAACCTTATGTTTTCTCTCTACTTTTTCAAAACTCGGGTATAGAGCTTTAATTCAAGATATCAAATCCCCAAATCCCACACATGATGTATATAGAAGTATATAAATTCCATAAAGCAAAGATAAACATATAATCAAAGAAGAACAAGAAACAAACAAAGCTAACACACAACACCTAACTAAACTAGGTTTGACTCACATAGGGATGGGAATTTCCCCAGTAGAGTCGCCACCTATCATACCTAAAAAATAAGAACAACCTCGCAAAGCGCAATTGCACACTCGCAGGATGTACTTAACAGAGTCGCCACCGATCTTTATTCATTCCCATAAAGGGAAAGGGAAAATATTGAATAAAACCCCTAAAATAAATATAAGGATATGGTCATCGCAACCAATGTCTGAGTTTGGGAGTCGGTTACACAAGGGGAAGGTATTAGCACCCCTTCGCGTTTGTTGTACTCAACAGGAATCATTATTTAGGTTTTAATGGTGTCGCAACTGCGAAAAACACCCAGCGGAAAAAATAGAAGAGTCGCCACCGAACGTTATTTATCCCAAAGAGAGGGAAAGGAAACGATCGAAGAAAACCTGAAGAATGGGAAAGGACAAGGTCATTGCAACCAAATCTTGGGTTCGGGAGTCGGTTACGCAAGGGGAAGGTATTAACATCTCTCACGTCCGTTGTAATCAACAGAATCCATGCTTGTTGTCTAATCAAAGGGCGTGTTTATCTATAAGCTAAAGCTAAATGGAAACGAGAACAAAAGAAAAAGAATGAGACTCGATAGGACATCACCGCCCTATGCCTGCGTATTCCCTCGTGCAATGGGAAAGTCAGAGTCAACGTAATTCGAAAAACTACGAGTGATGGGGAAAGGTTACTCACCAAGACATCGTCGTCTTGTGCCTACGTATCCTCATCTGGTATGAGAAATCATAGCAAACGTGGTTCGGGTAACGAAACCACAGGTTAGTTAAGTGTTTTTTATGAGTGACGTTAAGTTATCATTCCAGCAGTTAGGGATGACGCCTGTTTGCGATAGAACGGAAAAGTAACGCACTCTTTTCCGAAAATGAAGTTTGAAACACGAATCCCGAAGGATAAAAGGTTTGACTTCTGTTTGTGAGTTTTAGTGAAGTGAATTGAGTTTTCTTTGTGATTCACGTTGCACTAAAGACTATGACATAGGAAGGAATGCGTCGCATATCGCCCCCAGATGGGACGTACACTAAACATTCTAGACAAGCGAGAGGATACCCCTCACTCATCATTTCCCAAGTGCTTAAGGCTCGTAGCGTACAACGTTATCATATTTATGATATGAGTTAGAATGGGGTTTGAGATGAGAAGAGAGATGCACGGAAGGTCTAAGAGAAAACTAGGCCCTAACGTTGTCATGCAAAGTGGTCCTAAAGTTGGGATGCGAAAGGAGATTCTATTATAATGTTAGCATGCAAGAGATGGACCTAGGGTTAATGTTATAAGGGACTAGCCTACTTGTTATCATGCATGGATTAAACTCCTAATGTCTATCTTACTCTAAATTTAATAGGAAATTAAATTGGAATAAGAGTCCTAAGGGAACATGCAAAGGGAAAGAAAAAAACAATAAAGAAAGGCAAAAACAGTAGCTACAACAGCGCCTCCTGCATCAGACAACAATAAAATCCAACACACAAGCAAGACAGCATATAACAGCACATGTTTCAGCACAAAAATAGGTGTGAAAAGCCGGGCAGCAAGCAAGTAAAGCAAATACAACATGCAAGTTCAAAGCATGGATAGCTATGGAAGGCATGGAGCAAGCAAGCTTGAATGCAATTAATCAAGAACAAACACCAATCATGGGTAGATATCATGCAACAATGGACATGCTTCAACAATCAAACATAATCGATCAACAATAATGCATCAACAAGAATCATCAAGATTAATATGTTCTTTTCAAATTAAATTGGACGATCAACCGATTAAACAAACATGCAACGAAGCGGAAACGGAAACAAATGCAATCATGCATAACAATGTTCATCAACATAATCATCAACGATCATCAATTAACATGCTATAAACAAACAAGTGAAATGATCATTCACCAAACAAATCACATGAACATGTTAAACATTCAAAACATAAACCAAAAGTTGTGCATCGAAGGATCGAGATCAAACAATCAAGAATGATGAAATATGTCAAAAACAATTCACATAAATGCATCATATCAATCCATGAGGTTTACATGTGAAAATGAGCTCAAACAAGCAAAAAATGCAAAAGAAAATGCAAAAAATAGGCAATATGCCCAGAGTAACGGGTTACCTGATGGCATAAGGTAACCAATTACCCTATATAAGGTAACCGGTTAGTTGATAGAAACCAGCCAAGAAACGTGAAATTTGATAAGGTAACCGGTTACCACTGAACCAGAAGCAAAAAATCAGTTCTTAAAACCTGGTTTCAACATCAAACAACTTATCCAATCACTCATATGAACATGATATCAATTGAGCATGAAATTATCATCAAGAAACAATGATCAAGCATCATGTAAACACAATCACGCATTAAAATCACAAATCATCAAAATCAAAATCAACAAAATGGATCAAAAAACATCAAAAGCCATAGATCTACATTGTGATTATTCAAATAAGCTCAAACTTGGATTAGATCTAGAATTCACCAACCTTTAAAGCTGAGATTTGCTTTGGTGAGTGTTGATTCACTTGAAATTAGCATATCTAAGCAAGAAACCCAGAGATTCTTCAAGATCCATGAGTTTCCTTGTGGTAGAAATGAAGAACAAGCAAGATTAAGCAAAATAATCCACAAAAAGCACATCCAATCTAGCTTCCAAATCCAGATCCAAAACCAAACAAAAATTGAATGGTGAATTGAAGATAATGGAGATGAATGATGGAGGTTTAGCTCTAGAGTTCTATGATTCCAATGAAGAATCAAAGAACTCAAATGAAAAAGCTTTAATGGAGGTTTTGGGAGTGAAAAAATAGAGAGAAAATTGAGAGCAATCTCTCAAGAATGAGTGTGAAATCTGAAAATGAAGGTTAGTTGTGTGAGGTTTGGAGCAAATTCACTTAAATAAGCTCTAGGTTTGGGATCAAAATATGGTTTGGAGTGTGGATTAGCATTTGGATCAAAATACGGTTACCCTATATGCAGTAATTGGTTACCACATTCAAAAATGCCCATATTGGCGCCATGTGGAGGGTATCCTGTACAACTGCCCGCTGTCACCTGTTCTGAGCTCCGTGAAGCCTCTGAAACTTACTCTTGAATATAATAAATGTGAGAGCGCCTGAGATAACATGTGTATTGTCTCCTGAGCTGAAAATTAACCTGCTGAATAAAATGAAATCAACCGCTCGAATGATGGGCAAAAATAAATGCCTGAGCCTCTGATGCTTACTGTTTAAACTCTTGCACTAAAAGGGAACCCTGAGCCACAGAAACACCTTGATCATATGCATTAAGAACGAATGCTATGATATGCCGAATTGTAAAACACAAAGAAACATAAGCCAGTTACGATTAAAATGAAAGGGCAAATTTTGGGGTGCTACAGCTGCCCCTATTCAATCGACTTGGACCTGGAGGTATAAAAAGAAACCTCTTTAAAACATTCAAGGTAGAAGGTGATTGAATACAAAAAGAACCAAGAAATTTGTAGTCGATTGGGATGTATGCAATTGGAGTCCATTCACACGTCATCAAAAGAATTTGACGGAAAGAAAACATACCCAAAGAAAAAACGGTGAACCCCAGAACGACATCGTCAAATGGATTTGACCGAAAGACAGTGTATCCAAAGAAACACATCGTCAATGGGAAGTGACGGAAAGAAAACCAAATCCAGAGAATCATATTGTCAATGGGAATTGACGGAAAGAACACCATATCCAAAGAAATACCACATTGTCAATGGGAATTGACGGAAAGAAAATCATATTCAAAGAAAACACATCGTCAATGGGAATTGACGAAAAGAAAACCATATCCAAAGATCACCTTGTCTAAGGGTAGACAGGAAGAAAAAAATCCAAGTATCACATCAGTGAACTTCAAAACCACATCGTCAATAGAAATTGACAGAAATAACCAAACCAAAGATCACCTCGTCTAAGGGTTGATGGGAAGAAAATAAATCCAAAGATCACATCAGTGAACTTCAAAACCACATTGTCAATGGGAATTGACGGAAACAAAACCAAACCAAAGATCACCTTGCCTAAGGGTAGACGGGAAGAAAGCAAAGCCAAAGATCACATTAGTGAACTCCAAAACCACATCGTCAATAGGAATTGACGGAAAGAAAACAAATCCAAAGATCACATCAGTGAACTTCAAAACCACATCGTCAATGGGAATTTACGGAAAGAAAACCATAGATCACCTCGTCTAAGGGTAGACGGGAAGAAAACAAATCCAAAGATCAGATCAGTGAACCTCAAAACCACATCGTCAATGGGAATTGACGGAAAGAAGACCAAACCAAAGATCACCTCGTCTAAGGGTAGACGCGAAGAAAAGAAATCCAAAGATCACATCAGTGAACTTAAAAACCACATCGTCAATGGGAATTGACGGAAAGAAAACCAAATCCAGAGAATCACATCAGGGAACCTCAAAACCACATTGTCAATAGGAATTGACGGGAAGAAAACCATTTGGAGAAACACATCGTCAAAGAGTTGAAGGAAAGAGAACCATATCCTAAAGAAACAACTCGTCAAAGAGTTGACAGAAAGAAAACCATATGGAGAAACACATCAGTGAACCTCAAAACCACATCGTCAAAGACTTAACGGAAAGAAGACATATCCGAAGAAACACATCGTCAAAGGGTTGACAGAAAGAAAACATATCTGGAGAAACACATCAGTGAACCTCAAAACCACATCGTCAAAGGGTTGACAGAAAGAAAAAAATCTGGAGAAACACATCAGTGAACCTCAAAACCACATCGTCAAGAAGAATTGACGTAAAGAAAACCAAATCCAGAGAATCACATCAGTGAACCTCAAAACCACATCGTCAAAGGGTTGACGGGAAGAAAACCAAAGATCACCTCGTCTAAGGGTAGAAGGGAAGAAAACAAATCCAAAGATCACATCGTCAATGGGAATTGACATAAAGAAGACCTGCTTAGGGATGTCATCATCAAAGGGTTGATGGATAAAGTATGATCGACGTATGATCTAAAACCCAAAAGAAAGTAAGCAGATGAGTTGACCGAAAAAGGTTGTTGGGGATATATCACTTTCTTGATTAAAGGCTAATCCGAGTTGCCACGAAAGGTAACAAAACTGAATTATGCTTCACATGCATATGTTTGAATTTTTTCTACGGCGTAATGCTCCATACGAAATGGAAATGCTACGCATTTGAGGATGCAATGCGAAGATGCTTATTAGAATACAATACAAAAAATTCTTATGAGGATGCAAAAAGACCACTCCGAAAAAATAAATGCTGAAGAGACGAAGCCAACTCCGCTGGGGATGACAAACTGAACTGTCTCTGGGATCATAACTCTGCTCGATATCCCAACCAAACTTCTATTCTGAAGGACAGTAGGAATAACAGACGACTTCTAGATAAAAATCACTGAGATTTGATCTTCTGTCCCTCCATGGGGAAATATACTACCTCTATTGGGGAAATACCAAGGACCATTAGGTTGTGACCTACCGGGGAAACCAACCACTATTGGCGACTTCACTGGTGAGAGAAAAATAATAACCAAAGATGATACCCACTCCACTAGGGGATGATGCCATACTCACTTCTCTGTTGAGGCAATGACCAAATACGCCAACTTTTGCTGGAAAAAGTATAGATCCCCAATCCCTAGTTGAAGAATATTACTTAGCATAACATTAGAAAATGTCAACAACCATTAGACTTTTACCCTTGCTAGAGATAAGCATTTCATGAATGAACCTTGTCTATTAGAGATGATTTTTTCGCTGCTTGGGGAAGCATTAAACTCTTTAGGTCTTGCTAGAAAGGATATACGTTGAAACTCTACTAGGGGAGAAACTAAAGTCTTCACTGAAAAGCTTTAACTCTACTGGGGGTTCCATACATTGACTATCAACATGAATCCTACGATATCCGACTACAATACTCTGAACCTCAGAGATTTGACTCTGACTAACCGTCTTCTAGAGAGGATAACTTTTTGTGCTCTTGAAATGATCTGTTTCAAAATGAGCCTTCGAAGTAACTTTCCCCTGTCTGATTGGTCTTCGAAAAAATTTGCTGACTCTCAACTTGATTTCCCCAGATTAACCGATCCTTGGAGAGATTTCTCGAAATAACTCCCCCATATTAACTGAACTTTAGGGGAACTTCTTGACGTAACTGCCCCAGATTGACATCTTCTGACTGGGTCCATTGACCACATGCTCCTGTCCAGAAATTTCCTCCTGATAAGATAAGACTTCTTCACTGACATTCATTATGTAAACCTCATTGATGCCAAATACTTGTATGCAAGCAGAAAATGTTTATTCTGAGAATGCAAATTCTAATACAACACACATGCTACTCTTGAAGTTTTTGTTGAAAAGATATCGTCAAACTTTGTGAACAAGTCATTAGCTAAAATGCAACACTGATTTTTTTAAATGACACCATGCACATGAAATACCAACAAAGTCTTTTAGCATAACTCATGAGAGTCAGGAACGCTATCCCGTTGAAGTACACCTTCAAAATAAACCATGCTTCAATTAGGACTTTTGAGGGTGGTAACGTGGCCTGGTTCACGGTTTCAGAAAAAAGGATTTTTGGCTCAAAATTTATTTGTACCCACCCATTCTCCTTGATGTTCTCCACTCCTATTTTCATCTAGTTCGACACAAGCGCTCGTCTTTCAAAAAGGTAATTGAATGGTAGAAGTGATGGTTATGGAACTCCACCCCTTTTGTCTTTGGTGTCTGTAATCACACGACTTGTTCTTTTCTGAGGATTTTTCTTTTGTCCTCCTTTTTATTTTCCGTTCTTTTCCCTGATCTTTCCTGGACTGATTCTTTTGAATTTTTGATTTTGGAGTCCAACGGGATACCCTAATTTTTTCCTAAGTCACTTGTTTTCAAGATTCGACTTAGAGGGCTTTTTCTATTGATTCTCTTTTTTTTCTTTTTTTATCGAACAAATCGTATGACACTGGTTTTCTTGATTTCCTTGAAAGGGTTGTGACTGCCTTATCCTTCAGTTGGTGAGGTGTAACCATTATGGGATTGTGAAGGATGAAAGGTAATGGATCCTTGGATGCACACTCCTTTTGGAATTTGAATGCTTGGTCAGACTAAATGAAGACTACCTAACCCAGGTTAAGATTGAGGGTTTTTTTTGTTTTTAGAAAGAAACTCCTACTTCTATGCCTATAGGGGTTGATAAGGGATTATCTTCCTTATATCTTCGGTGTTTGGGGATTCGAAACACTGCCTGTACATCATCAGCAGAGTTTTATCCAAAAGCATACGACAAGAGATTTTGCGTTTTTGCTTCATCATCCTCCCTCCAAGAGTTTAAGCAAGAAAGTTAGTATTGTAATGCACAGAAATATATATGAATGAACACTAATGAATTACATCAAGAGAAACATACTCATTGCACTAAGATCATTAAAAAACAAACAAGTTTTTACATGCAAATAAAGCATTAACAAACAATGAAAAATACAAATGAAAAATGCATTACAAAAAATTGATAATTGCCATTGTTGAGGAGATTTAGCTCCGTCTGGACTGATTGATTCTGATGATGTCCTTGCATGCTGAAGTGTTCACTTGGAAGACTTCAACTAATGTGCAGACCTTTGTTGTTTTTTCTAGGAGCCAGTCTGTTGTTGATACCGATTAGGGAATTCCTTTTGTTTAGGCACTTTCGTCCTCAGACCTGGCCCAGGAACATGCAATAGCTGTGGACGTGGATCTTACGAAATTTAAGATTGTAAGATATGCCTATGACCTGATGCAGTTTCAGGGGAGAAAATAGGAATATCCGCTTCTTTTACAGTAACTAGAATAAGACTACCTGGTAAGCTTATGCCACCCGGCGTGAACTCAAATGCTTTCGAATTGATTAAGTCCTGAACTCTGTGCTTAAAAGCCTTGCATTTCTCTACATTATGCCTCGGTTCCCCAGAATGGAAATCACAATGGGCACTTGCATCATAGCCTGGTGGAGGCTTACCAGCAAATGAAGCCAGAGTCTGCAGTTCAACCAATTGAAGCTGAAGCAAACATTGCAGCAACTGTGCATAAGTCATAGGGAGCTGGTTGAAGATTCTGTCAGGCTGCTTTGGCCTCTGTGCATACTTTTTCATCTTAGGATTGTCTTGGAAAATAAGAGACAACTATTGATGGGGAATTTCTAGAACCTCAGGTCGTGAAGAAAATCTAAAAGGCACCTCACGCTCTTGGAGGGATCCCACAGGCATGGGTAGCATGACTGTTAGAACACAGATTGGTTCTTAATAATATCTCTATGTTTTGATGATAACTATTATGAAATTTTGTAATTAAGAATTATATACTCTAAAATTTGCTTGAGAGTGTTTGCTGCAGATATCAAAATAATTATCACTCCAGAAGCAAATCAGAACTGAACAAAAGAAATATGCTAGACTCTGAAGCGCCAGATGCATCCATTAGAAGATTCTGAATGCTGCCAACAAAAGATCCTGAGCGTAGCCTCCAGAAGGATCTGAAGCAGAAGCTCCAGAAGGATATGAAGCAGAAGCTCCAGAAGAATCTGAAGCAAGTCAGAAGCATCTGAACCAAAGAAGAATTCTGTATGAAGAGTTTTCAAAGCATAGTTACTACAGAAGATTCAGAAAGTACTAAAGCTGCCAGTACTGAGGATCTGACTCAAATATACTCTGAACTTATTCACGCTAAAAGCACACCTGCTGCAGAAGACTCTGATTCAGCAAAACTCTGATCAACATCAGAAGGCTCTGATCAATTAGACTCTGATGAATCTTGCTGAAATTTGAAGAAGAAGAATTCAAAGATTATGTCCGTTGGAATAATCCAAACGACTCTTTCCTTATTTATGCTAAGACACAAGAACACAGACAAAAAGGATTTCTCTGTGCTTTCTTCTTCTAGGAAAGGTCACTTGATGTGAAGACAAAAAGGCTCAGACCTTCTGGACACTCTTCTCAACGTGAAGATCTCTTGGACCAAGCTGTCTATAAAAGCAAGTCTTCACCCATCTTCTTCAGTTGACGTTTTATCTGAAAGAAATCAATATTCAAAGCTCTCATACTATTCATATTCTTTCTAAGAATTAATTTCTTTGTTCTTAATATTAAGTGAAAAATCACAGTTGTGATAAAGCTTTTTAGAAGCAATTTAAACACTTGTATTTGTTATTACATTTGATTGTAAACCTTAAGAAGATCCAGTTAGGATCAGTAGTTCTTGAGAAGACTTTGAATAGTTGTTCTTAGTGCTTACTATTGTAATCAGTTGATTAAATAGTGGATTAAGTCCTTGATTGAGAAAGGCAAATCACTCTAGGAAGGGTGGACTAGAGTAGTTGAGTTCAACGAACCAGGATAAAAATACTTGAGTTTTTATTTCTAAGTTTTTATCTTCATACTTATTCAACCCCCCTTCTAAGTATTTTCTCACCTTCAGTTGGCATCAGAGCTCCGGTTCTGTGTGTGCTACAACTTCACAGTGACAGTAAAGATCCAGTGAGAAAAACTTTGATATATATTTGGTTGTTACTATGGCTGATAATACAATGTCTAACACTAACAACAAATATGAAGAAAGGGACAGAATCAGCACCAAACCCCCTATGTTTGATGGGGAGAAATTTGATTATTGGAAAGACAGGATTGAAAGTTTTTTCCTTGGATATGATGCTGATTTATGGGATCTGGTCATAGATGGATATGTTCATCCCACTGATGGGAATGGCAAGAAAGTAGACAGAAAATCTATGACAGATGCTCAGAAGAAGGAATTTAGAAATCACCACAAGGCCAGAACAATATTGTTAAATGCAATATCTCACACTGAGTATGAAAAAATTACAAATAGGGAAACTGCATTTGACATGTTTGAGTCCTTAAAGATGACTCATGAGGGGAACTCTCAAGTCAAGGAAACAAAGGCTCTGGCTCTAATCCAGAAGTATGAAGCCTTCAAGATGGAAGACTCTGAATCTGTTGAAGCTTTGTTCTCCAGATTTCAAATACTTACAGCTGGACTAAAGGTTCTGGATAAAGGATACTCTACTGCTGATCATGTAAAAAAGATCATCAGAAGCTTACCTACCAGATGGAGACCTATGGTGACTGCGCTGAAAATGGCTAAAGATCTGAACAAGATCTCCTTGGAGGAACTAATCAGTTCACTAAGAAGTCATGAAATTGAACTTGAGGAAGATGAACCTCAAAAGAAAGGTAAATCTGTTGCTTTAAAATCTAATAAATCTGCTAAAGCATTGCAGGTAATAGAGGAAAGCTCTGAAGAATCCTCATCTGAAGATGAAGATGAACTATCCATGTTGTCCAGAAGAATAAACAAACTCTGAAAGCATAAAGGAAAGAAGTTCAGAAACTTCAGGAAGCTTGACCAAAGAAAAGAATCTTCTGGACACAGAAGATCTGGCAAAAAGGAGGTTGTCTGTTATGAATGTAAAGAACCTGGACATTACAAAAATGAATGTCCAAAGGTGCTGAAAGACAAGCCTAAAAGAAAATTTGATAAGAAGAAAAAGGTTCTAATGGCCACCTGGGATGATTCAGATACATCTGAATCTGAATCTGAGTCAGAAGAGGAATGTGCCAATGTAGCTTTGATGGCAGACATAGAAGATCTGGAGGAAGGAACTTCAGGATCTGAATCTGACTCTGAATCTGACTCTGACGCTGAAGAGGTAATGGCTAAACCCACTAAAGAAGAACTTATCAAAGTGTTATCAGAAGTTCTAAAAAGCTATAACAATATTAAGCTCAAATACAAGAAGCGTCAAAGCAATCTTGTATCTGAAAATAATATTCTCAAATAAGAAGTAGCTGAGCTAAATGAAAAGAACTTAAAATTGAAAAATGATTCTGAATTAGCTCAACAAAACTCTGATTCTGAAATTGAATCTGAATGCAAAAATATTTTGGAAAAATATGATTATAGCTTTCAGAAGTTTCTTGCTAAAAGCATAGACAGAAGCAAAATGGATTCTATAATCTATGGAGTTAGCAGAAATAACAGAAGAGGAATTGGATATAAATCTTCCTCTGGAAAGGATTTAAATCCAAAACCTGTTGATAAGATTATCATCAAAAAGACTCCTTTATATTCCCACTTTAAATTTGGTCACTTGAATGATATTGAACAAACACGCTCTGAAAAGAATATTCATGTGTTTAAATCTAAGGCTAGTAAGAATAAACCTTATGTTGAAAAACAGAAGTTTAGACAAACCTTCAGAACAACTAACCCTAAAGGACCCAAGAAGATCTGGGTACCTAAAAGTAAAATAATTCCTGTTGCAGATGTTCTTAGCAGCAAGGTCGGGACACCAATCATGGTACCTGGACTCTGGATGATCATGACACATGACAGGAGAAAAGTCTATGTTCCAAAGTCTGGAGCTTAGATCTGGAGGTGATGTGAAATTTGGAGGGAATCAGAAGGGCAAGATCATTGGATCTGGCACCATTGGAAATGGTAAACTTCCCTCTATTACTAATGTTTTACTTGTTGAAGGGTTAAAGCATAACTTATTGTCCATAAGTCAATTAAGTGACAATGGTTATGGTATTACCTTTAATCAAAAATGTTGTAAAGTTATTAGTCAAAAGGATGGCTCTATCCTATTTAGTGGAAAGAGGAAAAACAACATTTATAAAATAAATCTTTCAGAACTTAAGGTTCAGAATGTTAAATGCCTCTTGTCTGTTAATGAAGAGCAATGGGTCTGGCACAGAAGATTGGGGCATATTAATATGAGATGTATATCTCAGATTAATAAACTTAATCTTGTCAGAGGACTTCCTAATCTGAAGTTCACCTCAGATGCTCTTTGTGAAGCATGCCAAAAAGGGAAGTTTTCAAAATCATCTTTTAAATCAAAAAATGTTGTTTCTACTTCCAGACCACTAGAATTACTTCATATTGATCTGTTTGGACCAGTGAAAACTGCATCCATCAGAGGCAAGAAGTATGGATTAGTCATTGTTGATGAATATAGTAGATGGACATGGGTAAAGTTCTTAAAACACAAGGATGAGTCACACTCTGTGTTCTTTGACTTCTGTAAACAAGTCCAGAATGAAAAAGATTTCAAAATTATAAAAGTCAGAAGTGATCATGGTGGTGAATTTGAAAATAAATATTTTGAAAAATATTTTAATGAAAATGGCATTGCTCATGATTTTTCCTGTCCTAGAACTCCACAACAAAATGGAGTTGTAGAGAGGAAAAACAGAACTCTACAAGAAATGGCCAAAACCATGATCAATGAGACTAATCTGGCAAAATACTTTTGGGCAGAAGCAATCAACACAGCCTGTTACATTCAGAACAGAGTGTCTGTAAGACCTCTTCTAGAGAAGACTCCATATGAACTGTGGAAGAACAGAAAGCCCAACATTTCATATTTTCATCCTTTTGGATGTATATGCTATATGTTAAATACTAAAGAAAATCTGAACAAGTTTGATTCCAAAGCACAGAAGTGTTTCATGCTTGGATATTCTGAACGCTCTAAAGGCTACAGAGTATACAACACTGAGACACAGATTGTGGAAGAATCTATTCATGTTAGATTTGATGATAAGCTTGGCAGTAAAAATCCAAAGCAGTCTGAAAACTCTGCAGATAGAGAAGTAGTCTTCACAGACTCTGAAGGCTCAGAGGCAGACAAAGCTCAAGTGAAGGAACCAGAAGCAACGCCAAATGCCATTCCTTTAACTTCTCAGATGAACAATTTAAACATTTCTGAAGAATCAACTGTTAGAGGATCATCTTCTAGAATAAAAGCTTCTCATCCAGAGAATGTTATTATTGGAAAGAAGGATGATCCTATCAGAACAAGATCCTTTCTTAGATCATCTGAAGCATCATTATTTGGACTGGTGTCAGTAATTAAACCAACTTCTATAGATGAAGCTCTGCAAGACAATGATTGGATTATTTCCATGCAAGAAGAGTTAAATCAATTCACCAGAAATGATGTGTGGGATTTAGTTCAAAGACCAAAAGGATTCAATATAATTGGAACAAAATGGGTCTTCAGAAATAAGCTTAATGAGAAAGGAGAAGTTGAAAGAAATAAGGCAAGGCTTGTTGCTCAAGGGTACAGTCAACAAAAAGGTATTGATTATGCTGAAACTTATGCTCCAGTGGCAAGGTTAGAATCTATACGCCTTCTTATTTCATTTGCTGCACAAAATAACATCACTCTGTATCAGATGGATGTTAAAAGTGCCTTTCTAAATGGTATTATAGAAGAAGAAGTTTATGTCCACCAACCTCCTGGTTTTGAGAATGAAAGATTTCCAGATCATGTTTTCAAACTAAAGAAATCTCTGTATGGTTTAAAACAAGCTCCCAGAGCTTGGTATGAGAGATTGAGCAATTTTCTTCTGGAGAAAAATTTTATCAGAGGCAAAGTGGACACAACACTCTTTTGTAAATCATTTAAGAAAGATCTTCTAATTTGTCAAATTTATGTGGATGATATAATATTTGGATCTACCAATACTATGTTGGGAAAGGAGTTTGCTCAATGTATGCAGGCAGAATTTGAAATGAGCCTGATGGGGGAACTGAGATTCTTTCTAGGAATTCAAGTCAACCAAACTCCAGAGTGCACTTACATGCATCAGACCAAATATGTAAAAGAACTTCTGAAGAAATTTAACATGACTGATAGTAAGTTGGCAAAGACTCCCATGCATCCAACTAGCTCACTAGGCAAGGAAGAGGTAAGTAAGAAAGTTGATCAGAAACTCTACAGAGAAAATCTAATGATTTCAAATTAGTTGGATTCTGTGATGCTGACTACACTGGAGACAAAGTGGAAAGGAAAAGTACTTCTGGAATTTGTCAATTTCTAGGAAGAAATTTAATCTCTTGGTACAGCAAGAAGCAACCCACAATTGCATTATCAACCACAGAGGCAGAATATATTGCTGCTGCTGGATGTAGCACGCAGATGCTCTGGATGAAAAGTCAGCTAGAAGATTATCAGATATTTGAAAGTAACATTTCTATTTTCTGTGATAATACTTCTGCTATATGTTTGTCTAAAAACCCCATTTTACACTCTAAGGCAAAACATGTAGAAATTAAGCATCATTTCATCAGAGACTATGTTAAGAAGGGAATCATAAATTTAGCCTTTGTTGATACAGATCATCAATGGGCAGATATTTTCACAAAACCCCTTGTTGAAGATAGATTCAAATTTATTCTGAAAAATATTGGTATGGATTTTTGTCCAGAATGATATTTGTCAGAAGCAAATTTTACAGATGCAAAAATGCCTAATGCTCTGAAGTATTTCTTCTGATTTCTTATTCATTTTCTTTAATCATTTTCTTGTGAAACTCTGAACTAACAATCCTCAGAGGATCTGAACGTTGGTTAACGTTTCATTTCTCAAGAGAATTCAGAAGCACATGCAAGCAAACACGTGTCACTCTGAATCTGCAAAGGTGGCGTGTAAACTACTGAAGAGACGTTTGAGGTGAAGTTTGAATAGTGAAAATCTTGATTTTCCCCCCAAATTGTCAGAATCAATAAATGCTTGAAATGATTTTTATTCCTTTCATTAAATGCTTTGTGTGAACGTGCTTTCATCTGACTGTTTATATGCCTAAGTGCTTAGTATAAATACATCATTTCTCACCATTTTCACACTTTTCACATCTCAAACCTTTTATGCATTTCTGTCTTCTTTTCTCTCTTCACAAAAACCCTAAGCATTTGACAAACTCATCTTCAATGGCAACTTCATCATCAACTGCTGCACAATTTCAATCAACCATGGCTGCAGTTACTTCTGCAAATATGGGTGTGACTCCTTATTGAAGGTGAGATAATACTTAGAAGGGGGGTTGAATAAGTATGAAAGATTAAAACTTAGAAATAAAAACACAATTATTTTTATCCTGGTTCGTTGAACTCAACTACTCCAGTCCACCCTTCCTAGAGTGATTTGCCTTTCTCAACAAGGACTTAATCCACTATTTAATCAAATAGATTATAATAGTAACACCTAAGAACAACTGTTCTTAGTCTTCTCAAGAGCTACTGATTCCAACTGAATCCTCTTAAGGAAATCCTTTACAATCAATATAAATCTAAAACAAGAGTATGAATGCTTCTAAAAAGCTTTTATCACAACAGTGATATTTCTCTTAAGTTTAAGTACAAATAATTCTAAGAATGAATATGAAAGTATGAGAGCTTTGAATGTTATGATTTCTTTTCAGAAAAATGTCTAACTGAAGAATTTGGTGGAGTCTTCCTTTTATAGGCAGCTGATCCAAGGAGAGCTGAGTGTTGAGAAGAGTGTCTCAAAAAGGTCTGAGCCTTTTTGTCTTCACATCAAGTGACCTTTCCTAGAAGAAGAAAGCACAGAAAAATCCTTTTTGTCTGTGTTCTTGTGTCTAGCACAAATGAGGAAAGAGACGTTTGATTTACTCCAACGGATATATTCTTTGAATATTTCTTCTTCAGTTTTCAGCAAGTTCATCAGAATCTGATTGAGTCAGAGTCTTCTAATGATGTTCAGAACTTTGCTGTATCAGAGTCTTCTGCAGCATGTGTGCTTTCAGCGTGTTGATCATCAGAGCATATTTGACACAGAACTTCAGTACTGGCAGCTTTAGTACTTTCAGAAACTTCTGTAGAAACTATGCTTTGAGAAACTCTTCATACAATATTCTTCTTTGCTTCAGATGCTTCTGACTTGCTTCAGATGCTTCTGCTTGCTTCAGATTCTTTTGGAGCTTCTACTTCAGAATGTTTTGGAGCTTCTTGCTTCAGATCCTTCTGGAGACTACGCTCAGGATCTTCTGTAATCAGCAATCAGAATCTTCTAATGAATGCATCTGGCGCTTCAGAGTCTAGATAACTTCTTGTATACAATTCAGATTTTCTTCTGGAGTGTTAATTTCATTTCAATCTGCAGTAAAACTCTCAAGCAAATTTTAGAGTATATAATTCTTAAATACAAAATTTCCTAATAGTTATCATCAAAACAAAGAGATATTATTAAGAACCAATCTGTGTTCTAACAATCTCCCCCTTTTTGATGATGACAAAAAGCATTAGAAATTTTGTTTAATTTGAAATATTAGAATTATGACTCCCCCTAAGATGATGAATCTCCCCCTGAGTTAAATACAAATAAGGAATAGAAACTTCCCTTTTGTCTTTGAGTAATCTTCAGAGTTAGATCTTGTTTGTTCTTATAACATTTGAAGGTCAAAAAGTCTTGCAGATTTAAGATTCAAAGTTTGATAATAGTCAAAAGATCTGAGAGACTCAGAGTTTCTTTTATAGAAGTTACTTATCAAATGTTCTGAAATAGTCAGATTAAATGTTAGATAGAATAAATATGTCTGAAGTTTCATTCTGGTGAAGTTATATTAAACAGTTCAGATCTATATTTTCTCCCCCTTTTTTGTCATAAGCAAAAAGTAAAAACTTTAAAAAGACAATTAAAAGGAAACAGTAAATAAGATAATTCAATGGAGAAAACTTTGATTCATTCATAAGATCAGATCAAGAGAACATAGGCAAACATCAGAAGATATAGCAATAAAGTACATATGCAAACAACAGATGCAAAAACATAAGAATGAAAAAAACTTCTAAGAGTGTTTGGACAAAAGCATCTTCAATAGATCTGTAATCTCAGAGGATGATTGCTCTTTCTTGGACATCCACTTAGCCATAGTTTCATTCTTTTCATCTTGCTTTGACATCCATTCTGTCATATCCTCAGATTTCTTATCCTGCTTTGCCATCCATAACTTGATCTCTGACTGGCCAGCTTCCAGAGCAGCAATCTTATCTTCGAAATCTGAATGTTCCTTCTTTAACTCAGATGAAGAAGTATGATTAGGTTCTGGAGCTTGAACAGAGTCAATTTCCATTGGTTCTGGAGATTCTGGAGCATTGGAATTAGAAGGAGGGTCTACCAGAGTCATAGCCAATGGATTTTCCTCAGATGCAATGTCAGTAGATTCTGTTGAAGATGGAGGAGCATCTGTAAGAAGCAGAGGTTCAGATTTCTTGACAGTCCAGAATAGAGTCCTGGTAGCCTCAGCAAATCTGAGCTTCACATCATCAGAACAAACGTTCTTCAGATTTGAGGCCACAGAGTTGAATCTGTTGATGAATCCATTCCAGATGATGTCAGATTCTTTGGCATCCATTGTTGCTGAGCATTTCTTCTGAACAGTACCTAAATACATCTGTATTTCTTGCAAGAAAGTTTGAAATAAATGATCAACATTAAGTCTGGGCTTTGGTCGTAACAGAGTTTCCAGAGTTACAGGTTTAGGTTGGGGAGTTGGTGGAAAAAGAGATTTCTGAATAGAGATCAGAGGAGGAGGATAATATGGAATGAAGGGTATCTCAGGAGCTTTTTCTTTTGATCTAATTAAAGCATTAAGCAAATGAGGTTTTGCTCTGGTGTGAAGGGTAACTACATCAAAAGGTTCATTTGAGTAGGTTTGGAAGGCATATTTTGGTGGTGCATCAGATGCAACAGTGTTATCAGATGCAATTGGCAGAGCTGAAGCAACAGCTTTATCAGATTTTGCAGAACAGGATATGGTTGCTAAAGATCCTACATCTGACATAGATTTTATGTAATCAAGAATCACAGATGGAAGGGTCATGGTGAGTTTTGGTTTCAGAGGGTTGATGGGATCAGAAGGTTCAACTCTGTCATAAAAGTCTTTTAGTTTGAAACCATAGGCCAAATTATGAAATAGAGAAGAAACTTGGGCACAAGATATAGAAGATCTTGGGTTTGAATTGGGAATTAAAATCTCAGATGATGGTGCAGGAGTGGGAATAGGATCTGGAATGGGAGCTTTTGAAGGTATAGAAGGTTCAGGTTGGTTTACCTCAAAGTATTTTTCAGATGGAGAGATTAGAAAATCTGGGTGGAGGTCTGATTCTGAGGAGTTAGAAGATGTGGTTGGTGTGCAGGAAGTAGAAGACACTTGAAACACCGTTTTTAAGGGTGTGACATCAAGAACTTCTGTCTCAGGGATGTGAGGTTCAGAAGTATTGGTTTGTTTTGAAGGAATTTCAGCTGGTTTGGATGGTTGTTCTGAGATGGGTGAATCAGAAGGAATAGTGATTGGTTCTGATGAAATGGGAGCAGAAGTTACTTTTGTAGGTTCAGAAGTAACAGGTGCAATGGGTTCAGATGGTTTTGATGGTGGATTTTCAGAGGCTTTTCTGGTTGAGATTCTTGTTGTTTTTCTGGTTGTTCAGATGATTTTTGTTGTACAGATTGTTGTGGTTGTTGTTCTGTAGGTTGTTTTTGTGGAACAAACTGTTTGATATGGATTTTTGGTTGAGAAGATTTTGGTACAGAAACTGTTGGTGTTTGAGTGATTTTTGTTGTTGTTGTTGTTGAAATAGAAGTTTGTTTTTGTGGTGATTTTAAACTGGGAGCAGTAACAGAAGTAGTTTGTGTTGATGGTGGTTTTGGAACAGACTTAATATTGGAATCATTTATAACAATATTTGCAGAAGATACAGAAGATTTAGTACCTTTTATTTTGATCCTCTTGGCTGGTACAGAAGTAGTGTCTTCAGATTCTTTTCTCTTCAAGAGCTTCTTTGGCTTCTCAGCAATCTTGACCTTCTTCTGAGCAGGTGCAGAGTCTACTACTAGCTGAGTCCTTTTCCTCTGTAGTTGTGCTTCTTCTTCTTCTTCTTCTACATCTGGTAGAGGTTGTCTTGCTAGTTGAATTACATTTGCAGGAACAGGCTTTCCTTCCTTCTTGCATTCATTAATATACATAACAACTATGTGTCTGGGCTCTTCAGCAAAGAATAATGGAAAGTCATCTACAGGAACCCTCTTCTTACTCAATTCAGACACATTCAGCTTCTTGGGAGTTGTTGTGAGTTCATCAACAATTTTGAGTCTCTGAAGACTTTTAGCATTCAGAGGCTTTCCCATTATAAATTCTAATTCCTCTGTAACTCCAGCAGCATACAGAGCAGTGACCAAACCATTCTTAGTAAGAAGATCTGAGATCAACCTTCCAAAGGGGATCCAGGTTCTGATCTTCTGTCCTTTCTCTTTCACATACTCTCTAGATGCATTTATATGGTTCCACAAATGCATAAAAAGAATGTATGGAAGATCTACCTTGGTGCTTTGACTGAGGCAATACATGAAATAGAGTTGTTCATTATTGACATAGTCTGGAGAATTAGTTGACTTCCTATGGTGGATGCATCCCATGAAGATCTTGGCCCAGATCTTGTAGTCAGGCTTCAGATCCTTGAATTTGTTAGAAGCTTGACCAACAGTCATTACTTCTTCATATACCTCATCCATGTCCACACGCCCAGCTGGCAAGTGGGAAACACCATCTGTTTCTTCATATCCAATTAGTTTTCTTATCAGATCTTCTGTGATAATAATTTCTTTTCCCAGCACAGAAGATAAGATGGACTTGGGGTAAACTGATGCATGGATCCAGAATTCTTTCACAAGGAGAGGGTAAACTGGTCCAAAGAGCCTATCAAAATACTTAACCCATCCTTGAGCTCCAATGATGGAACGAAACTCAAAACCATTTTCTGCAAGAGAGTCAAACTCTACCATGGATTCACATAAAACTTCCAATTTCTCAACAGGGGTTAAAAGAGTTCTTTTAGGAGGAGAGTAGAGAGCAACACCCATGTTAGCAGAAGTTACTGCAACCATTAAAGATTGGAATTGAGCAGCTGTTGATGATGAAGTTGCCATTGAAGAATGCTTTGTCAAACGGTTAGGTTTAGGGTTTTTATGCAGAGCAAAGAGAAGATGAAAACGCATATAATTTTCTGAGAGTGTGAAAAGTGTGAAAGTGAATACAAGTCATGTATTTATACTAAAACACTTAGGCATATCAACAATCAGAATTTGCACGTTTTAACAAGCAATAAATGAAAAGAATAATAATCATTTCAAACATTAATTGCTTCTGACAATTTGGGGGGAAAATCAAGATTTTCACTATTCAAACTTCACCTCAAACGTCTCTTCAGTTATGTACACGCCACCTCTTCAGATTTGTTGTGACACGTGTTTGCTTGCATGTGTTCTGAATTCTCTTAAGAAATGAAACGTTAGCCAACATTCAGATCTTCTAAAGATTGTTAGTTCAGAGTTTCACAAAAGAAATATTGATCAGAATAAAATAAGCAAACAGAAGAAATACTTCAGAGCATTAGGCATTTTTGCATCTGTAAAAATTTGCTTCTGATAAATATCATTCTGGATAAAAATCCAATATTTTTCAGAATAAATTTGAATCTATCTTCAACAAGGGGTTTTGTAAAAATATCTGCCCATTGATGATCTGTATCAACAAAGGCTAAATTTATGATTTCCTTCTGAACATAGTCTCTGATGAAATGATGCTTAATTTCTATATGTTTTGCCTTAGAATGTAAAATGGGATTCTTGGACAGACATATAGCAGAAGTATTATCACAAAAGATAGAAATGTTACTTTCAAAAATTTGATAATCTTCTAGTTGACTCTTCATCCGGAGCATCTGCGTGCTACATCCAGCAGCAGCAATGTATTCAGCCTCTGTGGTTGAAAGTGCAATTGTGGGTTGCTTCTTGCTGTACTAGGAGATTAGATTTCTTCCTAGAAATTGACAACTTCCAGAAGTACTTTTTCTTTCCACTCTGTCTCCAGCGTAGTCAGCATCACAGAATCCAACTAATTTGAAATCATCAGATTTTCTGTAACACAGACCCACATTAGAAGTACCTTTCAGATACCTTAGAATCCTCTTGACAGCTGTCAAGTGTGATTCTCTAGGATCTGATTGGAATCTAGCACACAGACAAACACGGAACAATATGTCAGGTCTAGAAGCAGTAAGATAAAGAAGAGAGCCAATCATACCTCTGTAGAGCTTCTGGTCTACTTTCTTACTTACCTCTTCCTTGCCAAGTGAGCTAGTAGGATGCATGGGAGTCTTTGCCAGCTTACTATCAGACATGTTAAATTTCTTCAGAAGTTCTTTAACATATTTTGTCTGATGTATGTAAGTGCACTCTGGAGTTTGATTAACTTGGATTCCTAGAAAGAATCTGAGTTCTCCCATCATGCTCATTTCAAATTCTACCTGCATACATGTAGCAAACTCCTTTCCAAGCATAATATTTGTTGATCCAAAAATAATATCATCTACATAAATTTGGCAAATTAAAAGATCTTTCTTAATTGATTTACAAAAGAGTGTTGTATCCACTTTGCCTCTGATGAAATTTTTCTCTAGAAGAAAATTGCTCAATCTCTCATACCAAGCTCTGGGAGCTTGTTTTAAACCATATAGAGATTTCTTTAATTTGAAAACATGGTCTGGAAATTTTTCATTTTCAAAACCAGGAGGTTGGTGGACATAAACTTCTTCTTCTATAATACCATTAAGAAAGGCACTTTTAACATCCATCTGATACAGAGTGATGTTATTTTGTGCAGCAAATGAAATAAGAAGGCGTATAGATTCTAACCTTTCCACTGGAGCATATGTCTCAGTGTAATCAATACCTTCTTGTTGACTGTACCCTTGAGCAACCAGCCTTGCCTTATTCCTTTCAACTTCTCCTTTCTCATTTAGCTTATTTCTGAAGACCCATTTTGTACCAATTATATTGAATCCTTGAGGTCTTTGAACTAGATCCCATACATCATTTCTGGTGAATTGATTTATCTCTTCTTGCATGGCAATAATCCAATCATTGTCTTGCAGAGCTTCATCTACAGAAGATGGTTCAATTTCTGACACCAGTCCAAATAGTGATGCTTCAGATGATCTTAGAAAGGATCTTGTTCTGATGGGATCATCCTTCTTTCCAATAATGACATTCTCTGGATGAGAAGCTTTAATTCTAGATGATGATCCTCTAATAGTTGATTCTTCAGAAATGTTTAGATTATTCATCTGAGAAGTTAAAGGAGTAGCATCTGGCGTTGCTTCTGGTTCCTTCACTTGAATTTTGTCTGCTTCTGGAACTTTAGAGTCAATGAAGACTACTTCCCTATCTGCAGAGTTTTCAGACTGCTTTGGCTTTTCAGAGCCAAGCTTATCATCAAATCTGACATGAATGGATTCTTCCACAATCTGTGTCTCAGTGTTGTATACTCTGTAGCCTTTAGAGCATTCAGAATATCCAAGCATGAAACACTTTTGTGCTTTGGAATCAAACTTGCTCAGATTTTCCTTAGTGTTTAACATATAGCAAATACATCCAAAAGGATGAAAATATGAAATGTTGGGCTTTTTGTTCTTCCACAGTTCATAAGGAGTCTTCTTCAGAAGAGGTCTTACAGACACTCTGTTCTGAATATAACATGCTGTGTTGATTGCTTCTGCCCAAAAGTGTTTTGCCAGATTTGTCTCATTGATCATGGTTCTGGCCATTTCTTGCAGAGTTCTATTTTTCCTCTCTACAACCCCATTTTGTTGTGGAGTTCTAGGACAGGAAAAATCATGAGCAATGCCATTTTCAGAAAAATATTTTTCAAAATATTTATTTTCAAATTCACCACCATGATCACTTCTGACTTTTATAATTTTGAAATCCTTTTCATTCTAGACTTGCTTGCAGAAGTCAAAGAACACAGAATGTGACTCATCCTTGTGTTTTAAGAACTTTACCCATGTCCATCTACTATAGTCATCAACAATGACTAATCCATACTTCTTGCCTCTGATGGATGCAATTTTCACTGGTCTAAACAGATCAATATGAAGTAGTTCTAGTGGTTTGGAAGTAGAAACAACATTTTTTGATTTAAAAGATGTTTTTGAAAACTTCCCCTTTTGGCATGCTTCACAAAGAGCATCTGAAGTGAACTTCAGATTAGGGAGTCCTCTGACAAGATTAAGTTTATTAATCTGAGATATACGTCTCATATTAATATGGCCCAATCTTCTGTGCCAGACCCATTGCTCTTCATTAACAGACAAGAGGCATTTAACATTTTGAACTTTAAGTTCTGAAAGATTTATTTTATAAATGTTGTTTTTCCTCTTACCACTAAATAGGATAGAGCCATCCTTTTGACTAATAGCTTTACAACATTTTTTTATTAAAGGTGATATCATAACCATTGTCACTTAATTGACTTATGGACAATAAGTTATGCTTCAACCCTTCAACAAGTAAAACATTAGTAATAGAGGGAAGTTTACCATTTCCAATAGTGCCAGATCCAATGATCTTGCCCTTCTGGTTCCCTCCAAACTTCACATCACCTCCAGATCTAAGTTCCAGGCTTTGGAACATAGACTTTTCTCCTGTCATGTGTTGTGAGCATCCAGAGTCCGGGTACCATGATTGGCGTCCTGACCTTGCTGCTAAGAACATCTGCAACATGAATTATTTTGTTTTTAGGTACCCAGATCTTCTTGGGTCCTTTGGGGTTAGTTGGTTTGTAGGTTTGTCTAAACTTCTGTTTTTCAACATAATGTTTATTCTGACTTGCCTTGGGTTTAAACACATAAGTATTCTTCTTAGAGCTTGTGTGTTTAATGTCATTTAAGTGACCAAATTTAAATTGAGAATACAGAGGTGTCTTCTTGATGAAAAGTTTGTCAACAGATTTTGGATTACTTCTAGATGAAGATTCATATCCAATACCTCTTCTATTGTTCCCACTAACACCATAGATCATAGAAGCCATCTTGCTTCTGTCTATGCTCTTAGTAAGGAATCTCTGAAAGCTAGAGTCATATTTTTCTAAAATGTTTTCACATGACTTAGTCTCAGATTCAGATTCTTGTTGAGTTATTTCAAAGTCATTTTTTATTTTCAAATTAATTTCTTTTTGCTCAACAAGTTCTGTCTTCAGAAGATCAATCTCAGATTCAAGATTGCTTTTCAGCTTCTTGTATTTGAGTTGGATATTGTTATAACTTTTAAGAACTTCTGATAAAACTTTTATAAGTTCTTCTTTAGTAAGTTTGGCCATTACCTCTTCAACGTCATCATCAGATTCAGAATCTGATTCATATCCTGAGGTTCCTTCCTCTTGATCCTCTGTGCTGGCCATCAGTGCAACATTAGCACATTCTTCTTCTGATTCAGAAGATGATTCAGATTCATCTGAGTCATCCCATGTTGCCATCAGAACCTTCTTCTTTTTGTTAAACTTCTTCTTGGGTTTTTCTTTTTGAAGTTTGGGGCAATCATTCTTGTAATGCCCAGGTTCTTTGCACTCATAGCATACAACTTCTTTCTTGCCAGATCTTCTGTGCCCAGAAGATTCCTTTCTATGATCAGATCTTCTGAAGTTGTTGAACTTCTTTCCCTTGTGCTTCCAGAGTCTGTTGATCCTTCTGGACAACATGGATAATTCATCTTCTTCAGAAGAAGAAGATTCTTCAGAGCTTTCTTCAATAACTTGCAAAACTTTAGCAGATTTGTTAGATTTTAAGGCAACAAATTTACCTTTTTCTTTCTTCTGAGGTTCATCTTCCTCAAGCTCAATTTCATGGCTCCTTAGTGAGCTGATGAGTTCTTCTAAAGAGATCTTGTTCAGATCTTTAGCCATCTTCAAGGCAGTCACCATTGGTCTCCATCTGGTAGGTAGACTTCTGATGATTTTCTTTACATGATCTGATGTAGAGTATCCCTTGTCCAGAACTTTTAGCCCAGCTGTGAGGATCTGAAATCTGGAGAACATGGCTTCAACAGATTCAGAGTCTTCCATCTTGAAGGCCTCATACTTCTGGATCAAAGCCAGAGCTTTTGTCTCCTTGACTTGAGAGTTTCCCTCATGAGTCATTTTTAAGGATTCAAACATATCAAAAGCAGTTTCCCTGTTTGTAATTTTTTCATACTCAGTATGAGAAATTGCATTCAATAATATAGTTCTGGCCTTGTGATGATTTCTAAAATCTTTCTTCTGAGCATCTGTCATAGATTTTCTGTCTATCTTCTTGCCATTCCCATCTGTGGGATGGACATATCCATCTATGACTAGATCCCAAAGATCAACATCATATCCTAGGAAAAAACTCTCAATTCTGTCTTTCCAGTAATCAAATTTCTCCCCATCAAACATAGGGGGTTTGGTGTTGATCCTGTCCCTTTCTTCATATTTATTGTTAATGTTGGATATTGTATTATCAGCCATTGTAACAAATAAATATATATCAAAGTATTTCTCTCTGGATCTTTACTGTCACTGTTAAGTGGTAGCACACATAGAACCGGAGCTCTGATGCCAACTGAAGGTGAGATAATACTTAGAAGGGGGGTTGAATAAGTATGAAAGATTAAAACTTAGAAATAAAAACACAATTATTTTTATCCTGGTTCGTTGAACTCAACTACTCCAGTCCACCCTTCCTAGAGTGATTTGCCTTTCTCAACAAGGACTTAATCCATTATTTAATCAAACAGATTACAATAGTAACACCTAAGAACAATTGTTCTTAGTCTTCTCAAGAGCTACTGATTCCAACTGAATCCTCTTAAGGAAATCCTTTACAATCAATGTAAATCTAAAACAAGAGTATGAATGCTTCTAAAAAGCTTTTATCACAACAGTGATATTTCTCTTAAGTTTAAGTACAAATAATTCTAAGAATGAATATGAAAGTATGAGAGCTTTGAATGTTATGATTTCTTTTCAGCAAAATGTCTAACTGAAGAATTTGGTGGAGTCTTCCTTTTATAGGCAGCTGATCCAAGGAGAGCTGAGTGTTGAGAAGAGTGTCTCAAAAAGGTCTGAGCCTTTTTGTCTTCACATCAAGTGACCTTTCCTAGAAGAAGAAAGCACAGAAAAATCCTTTTTGTCTGTGTTCTTGTGTCTAGCACAAATGAGGAAAGAGACGTTTGATTTACTCCAACGGATATATTCTTTGAATATTTCTTCTTCAGTTTTCAGCAAGTTCATCAGAATCTGATTAAGTCAGAGTCTTTTAATGATGTTCAGAACTTTGCTGTATCAGAGTCTTCTGCAGCATGTGTGCTTTCAGCGTGTTGATCATCAGAGCATATTTGACACAGAACTTCAGTACTGGCAGCTTTAGTACTTTCAGAAACTTCTGTAGAAACTATGCTTTGAGAAACTCTTCATACAATATTCTTCTTTGCTTCAGATGCTTCTGACTTGCTTCAGATGCTTCTGCTTGCTTCAGATTCTTCTGGAGCTTCTGCTTCAGAATCTTCTGGAGCTTCTTGCTTCAGATCCTTCTGGAGACTACGCTCAGGATCTTCTGTAATCAGCAATCAGAATCTTCTAATGAATGCATCTGGCGCTTCAGAGTCTAGATAACTTCTTGTATACAATTCAGATTTGCTTCTGGAGTGTTAATTTCATTTCAATCTGCAGTAAAACTCTCAAGCAAATTTTAGAGTATATAATTCTTAAATACAAAATTTCCTAATAGTTATCATCAAAATAAAGAGATATTATTAAGAACCAATATGTGTTCTAACACTTATACGCCACCAAAGAGAACATTGTTAACACCTGTTGAAAAACTGGAGGTTCTCTGTGAATCAATGGTGGAATTTGATTCACTGGCTGAGAATGGGTTTGAGTTTCGCTCCATAATAGATGCTCAAGGATGGGTGAAGTATTTTGACAGACTTTTTGGACAAGTCTACCCCCTTCTGGTAAAAGAATTCTGGATACATGCTTCTGTATACCCTAAGTTCATTTTATCTTCTGTTCTGGGAAAAGAGATAATCATCACAGAAGATCTGATCAGGAAACTCATTGGATATGAGGAAACAGATGGAGTATCTCACTTGCCAGCTGGGCGTGTAGATATGGATGAAGTATATGAGGAAGTGATGACTGCTGGACAAGCTTCTAATAAGTTCAAAGATCTGAAGCCTGACTACAAGATCTGGGCTAAGATTTTCATGGGATGCATTCATCACAGAAAGTCTATCAACTCTCCAGACTATGTCAACAATGAACAACTCTACTTTATGTATTGCTTAAGTCAGAGCACCAAGGTAGATCTTCCATATATTCTGTTTATGCACTTATGGAATCATATAAATGCCTCTAGAGAATATGTGAAAGAAAAAGGTCAAAAGATCAGAACTTGGATTCCTTTTGGAAGGTTAATTTCAGATCTTCTAATAGAAAATGGACTGGTGACTGCTCTATATGCTGCTGGAGTCACATAAGAACTGGAATTCATTCTTGGAAAGCCTCTGAATGCCAAAAGTCTTCAGAGACTAAAAATAGTAGAAGAACTCACAACAGCACCCAAGAAGCTGAACATTACCGAACTTAGTCAGAAGAGAATCCCAGTAGATGACTACCCTCTGTTCTATGCTGAAGAACCAAGGGAAATTGTTGTAAGATATATTGATGATTGCAAGGCAGAAGGAAAGCCTATTCCTGCAGATATTATAAAAAGAGCAAGGGAACCATTGCCTGTTGGAGGAGAAGAAATCACAAGAAAAAGAAGTCAATCAGAAGCAGAAGCTGCACCTGTTCAGAAGAAGCCCAAGGTTGCTGAGAAGCCTCAGAAGCTGCTAAAGAGGAAAGAATCTGGAGACACTCCTTCTGTTCTTGCTAAACGCATCAAGATTAAAGGTACCAAATCTTCTATATCTTCTGCAAATACTATTGTTATAAATGATTCAACTTTTAAGTCTATTCCAAAACCACCTTCTACACAACAACAATCTGTTATTGCTCCACTTCATGTTTCTACTCCGTCTCCTCAAAAATCATCTAATCCTATTTCCATCTCACCTGTAAAACAATCATCTGTACCAAAACCAACAACAACAAAACCAAAAATTCAGACTCCACAACCAGAAATTCCTACCAAACAATATGTACCACAACAACAACATTCAGAAAAACAACCCACAGAACAACAACAACCAGAAAAACAATCTGATCCTCAACAAGAAAAAGACTCTGAAAATCAACAACAAAAACCATTTGAACCTCAAACACAACAACAAGAGAAACAACGACAGTCAGAAAATCCACCATCCAACACATCTAAACCCACTGCATCTGTACCAGTTACTTCTGAACCTATAAGAGTAACATCTGATCCACCCACATCAAAACCACCTACATTTGAACCCTCATCAAAACCTTCTGAAAATCCTTCAGAATCAACAAACCCATCTGGAACCAATATCCCTGAGACAGAGGTTCTTGATGTTACACCTCTCAAAACCGTCTTTCAAGTATCCTCTACCTCTTGCACACCAACCACATCATCCAATTCCTCAGAATCTGATATTCACCCAGATTTTCTAATATCCCCCTCTCACAGAGATTCTGAGGTAAACCAACCAGAACCCCCTGTATCTTCTGAAGTTCTTATTCCAGATCCTATTCCAAGACCTAAACCATCTTCTGAAATCACCATTCCCAATCCTACACCCAAGGCAAGCACATCTGAGTGTGTACCTTCTGCATCTCTTAAACTGTTTTCATCACACCTTCACAAACTTCCCCATGGTTTAAAAATAAAAGATTTCTATGACAGATTTGAACCATCTGAAACCATCACTCCTATCAAACCCAAACTCACCATCATTCTACCATCTGTGCTTCAATCCTACATTAAAACAATGTCAGCAGTACCTTTATCAGATCCAAAACCATACTCTGCTATATCTGCTAAAGCTGATATACCTGCTTCATCTGATAAACCTGGTAATTCTGACAAACCCTTTGATGTGGTTTCCTATCACACCAAAGCAAAACCAAATCTGTTGAATGCCTTAAACAGATCAAAACCTGACAAATCCCCTGAAATTCCTTTCATACCCTACTACCCTCCTCCTCTGACCTCCATTCACAAATCCATATTTCCACCTACTCCCCAACCAAAGCCAATCACCTTGGAAACTCTGTTACACCCCAAACCTAGACTAAATGTTGATAATTTATTTACATGTTTTTTGCAAGAAATACAGATGTATTTAGGTACTGTATAGAGGAAGTGTTCAGCAACAATGGATGCAAAGGAATCTGATGTCATTTGAAATGGCTTCATAAACAGATTCAACACTGTAGCATCAAATTTGAAGAACATATGTTCTGATGATGCGAAGCTCAGATTTGCTGAAGCTGCTAGAAGTCTGTTCTGGACTGTTAAGAGATCTGGACCACTGCTTCTTACAGATGCTCCTTCACCATCAGAAGTGACTACTGAATCTGCATCTGAAGACAACTCTCTGGCCATGACTCTGATAGAACATCCTTCTGGCTCTACTGCTCCAAGCTCTAAAGCCCCTATGGAAATTGACTATGTTTACGCTTCAGAAACTATTCCACCTTCTTCATCTGAGATTAAGAAAGAACATCCAGATCTTGAGGATAAGATTGCAGTTCTGGAAGCTGGTCAATCAGAAATCAAGTCATGGATGGCTAAACAGGATAAGAAGTCTGAAGACATGACTCAGTGGATGTCCCAACAGGATCAGAAGAATGAAACAATGGCTAAGTGGATGACTAAACAAGAACAGTCCTCTTCTGAGATCACAGATCTGTTGAAGATGCTTTTGTCAAAACACTCTTAGTTTATTTTTTTTTCATTCTGATGTTTGCATATATATTTTTATCTTCTGATGTGTGTACTCTTGCTCTGAATTGAATGAATGAATGTTTCAAAGTTTTCTCCACTTGATCTATCTCTTTTACTGTTACCTTTTATTTGTCTTTTCAAAGTTTTTACCTTTTGCTTATGACAAAAAAGAGGGAGAAAATATAGATCTGAACTGTTTAATTAAACTTCACCAGAATGAAACTTCAGACATATCTATTTTATCTAACATTAAATCTGAGTATTTCAGAACATTTGATAAGTACACTCAGTAAAAGAAACTCTGAGACTCTCAGATCATTTGACAATTATCAAACTCTGACTCTGAAATTTGCAAGACACTCTGACTCTCAAATGTTAAAGAATAATCAAACTCTAACTCTGAAAATTACTCAAGACAAAAGGGAAGTTTCTATTCCTTATTTGTATTTAATTCAGGGGGAGATTCATCATCTCAGGGGGAGTTATAATTATTATTTTTTCAAAATTTCTGATGTTTTTGTCATCATCAAAAAGGGGGAGATTGTTAGAACACAGATTGGTTCTTAATAATATCTCTATGTTTTGATGATAACTATTATGAAATTTTGTAATTAAGAATTATATACTCTAAAATTTGCTTGAGAGTGTTTGCTGCAGATATCAAAATAATTATCACTCCAGAAGCAAATCAGAACTGAACAAAAGAAATATGCTAGACTCTGAAGCGCCAGATGCATCCATTAGAAGATTCTGAATGCTGCCAACAGAAGATCCTGAGCGTAGCCTCCAGAAGGATCTGAAGCAGAAGCTCCAGAAGGATATGAAGCAGAAGCTCCAGAAGAATCTGAAGCAAGTCAGAAGCATCTGAACCAAAGAAGAATTCTGTATGAAGAGTTTTCAAAGCATAGTTACTACAGAAGATTCTGAAAGTACTAAAGCTGCCAGTACTGAGGATCTGACTCAAATATGCTCTAAACTTATTCACACTAAAAGCACACCTGCTGCAGAAGACTCTGATTCAGCAAAACTCTGATCAACATCAGAAGGCTCTGATCAATTAGACTCTGATGAATCTTGCTGAAATTTGAAGAAGAAGATATCAAAGATTATGTCCGTTGGAATAATCCAAACGACTCTTTCCTTATTTATGCTAAGACACAAGAACACAGACAAAAAGGATTTCTCTGTGCTTTCTTCTTCTAGGAAAGGTCACTTGATGTGAAGACAAAAAGGCTCAGACCTTTTGGACACTCTTCTCAACGTGAAGATCTCTTAGACCAAGCTGTCTATAAAAGCAAGTCTTCACCCATCTTCTTCAGTTGACGTTTTATCTGAAAGAAATCAATATTCAAAGCTCTCATACTATTCATATTCTTTCTAAGAATTAATTTCTTTGTTCTTAATATTAAGTGAAAAATCACAGTTGTGATAAAGCTTTTTAGAAGCAATTTAAACACTTGTATTTGTTATTACATTTGATTGTAAACCTTAAGAAGATCCAGTTAGGATCAGTAGTTCTTGAGAAGACTTTGAACAGTTGTTCTTAGTGCTTACTATTGTAATCAGTTGATTAAATAGTGGATTAAGTCCTTGATTGAGAAAGGCAAATCACTCTAGGAAGGGTGGACTAGAGTAGTTGAGTTCAACGAACCAGGATAAAAATACTTGAGTTTTTATTTCTAAGTTTTTATCTTCATACTTATTCAACCCCCCTTCTAAGTATTTTCTCACCTTCAATGACCATTTCTGCTGCGGCTTCAAGCACAGGATTGTCTTTCTTTCTTGGCATGTTCCTTATGACTTCCATGATCAGGACCATCTGAGTCTTCAATTGATGAACTTTCTTTCTCAGTATTTTCTGATCCTGAAACAAAGCTCGCATGTCCACTATGAATCGTCCTATCTGGCTTCAGACTTCCCTCAATTCTTCTTGAATCTGCTCCATAGTTAACTTCTAGCTTCTTTGAAAAGTTGAGTTTGAAATTTTGAAGAAAACCAATATCAGGATAACAAAAGACCAGCCTCGAACACCTGGAGTGCAAATGGACATGATAATACAATGCAAACATGTTTATATTTCATTATCATTATCAATTGAAAACAAACAAGTTTTACAAATAAGTTTGCACTTTAGCATAACAGATGCTACACATGCAAATAAATGACATGATATAAAAGGTCGCCAACTTCGGGGAACTGGAGTTTCCAATCTTGATTCATTGCTAACTAGCCATCTTCAGAATTGCTAGTCAAAGTCAGTCTGATACTCATCTGAATATCTACTCTCGGTGAATACTTCTATAACAAGGACTGATGAACTCACATGACTGGGTGAAAGAGGATTGTTGATCCGAATACCCTGAGGTGTGAAAGAGAACATATTGGAGTCAAGCAGTGTCTGAATCTTGCTCTTAAGCACCTTACAGTGTTTGGTTGAATGCCCTTGTGCCCCAGCATGGTAGTCACAACGGGTGTTGATATCAAAACCTGATGGATATGGAGGAATCACTGGATTTATCTCCTTTGGCACTATCAAGCCACCTTTGATCAAATCCGGCAACATTTGACTGCATGACATTGGCAACTGAGTGAGATGCTTTTCTGGCTTCCTTGGTCTTTGTCAGGCGTACTGACGCAGATGGCGACGATATGACCATTGAATCTGAGAAGATCCCTAATTTGGAGAAGAATATTGTCCCTGGGGAGAGAATGGTATATGATACGGAGACTCAGGAAGTTGCTGACTTTAAACACTTTAAATATCTGAGTACTGAGGCTTCTCCCATTCTTCTTGAGAACTGACAACTGATTCACTTTCACCAACTAAGATGTTCGGGACGTCCTGAATCTTTCCACTCTTAAGTCCGCTCTCGATATGTTCCCTAACTACTATCAAGTTAGAAAAGTATAATGCCTCATTGCCAATCATCTTGTCCAAGTATGGACCTTGCAAAGTACCCATGAACAGGTCAACTAATTCCCTATCTAGAAGTGGTGGTTGAACACGAGCAGCTAACTCTCTCCAACTATGAGCATACCCTCTAAAGGATTCGTTGTCCGCTTGAGATAAGTCTTGCAACTGCATGCAGATGAGAGTCATGTCGAGATTGTAATTGTATTGCTTCACAAAGGTGTTGGCTAGGTTTGGCCATGATCGGATGCAACCACTCTTTAACTGCATATATCAACTCAATGATGCCCCACTTAGACTTTCCTGGAAATGGTGAATCATAAGCTTTTCATTGTGGACATATGAGGTCATTCTTCTACAAAACATCACCAAATGTTGCTTTGGACAACTATTGTTGCGGTGAGAATAGGATATCAAATTATTGATTAATTTGAATCACAATCTTGATTCACAACCGGTCTTTGATTTATCCGAAGGAAAGGTTAAAGAAAGGAAAAACCTATTTTGCATCGTAAACATAATGCGGGAAGAGATCTAAGGTTCAGGGATTGGTTAAACTTAGGGAATGTATTAGCATCCTAAACTTCTGTAGTACTCTACAGGAACCTCTTGTTTAAATGTGCTATTGTTAATGGTTATCTGCTTAAAGGTAATGCTAAGGGTTAAAGGTAAAGAGAAGGACCTAAGGGGTTAGTCTTAAGTATACTTGCCAAGAAATTGCATCTTATGCCTACATATCCTAGGTAGGGGATGAAATCAGAGTATTTGTAGTTCCCCTTACAGAGGGAGGAAGAGGAACTTCTTGACTATGCTCAAGGTTCCATGGGGAAGTAAACATTCATATGGAAGTGATTACTTGTAGTGCGGAGACTCCTATTCTATGTTGTAGAGTTGAATTGAAAATGGTGAGGTAAGTATTCCATGGCGGGAACTTACATGAAGTGCGGCGACTCCTAATCCTAAAGTTAGGATAAAGGGATGGATGTCTAAGGCGGGACGCCTAAGCATGAGTACGACGACTCAAAGTCTTAAGGTTGGGAAAAGGTGAAGGGTGTGTCCACGGCGGGACGCCTAAGCACGAGTACGGAGACTCAGATTCTAAGGCTAGGATGGGGTAAGGGTAAAGGCATTGACACGGCGGTCAAACGGAAAACCTTTCCTTCGGAGGCGGGTAAACAGAAATGCAGTGATAGCAAATGGATAATTGATAATAGAAATGATATGTGAATAGCAATGTGAATATGGAGATGTAAGTATTATACAACAAGTAAATGATTAAATTGAAATGGACAGTGAGAAATGAAGTTAGATACGAATAGTGAAATGTGATTAAGTGGATTAGAGGGAAAGATTAAGTGGAATTGGTGAAATTGTTTTTGTTTTTGAGAAAAATATTTAATCAAATTAAATCTAAGTTGAATAGAAAATTAGAATTAATTATTTTTATGGTTCTTGTAAGAAAGATTATGATTAATTGAAAAAGAAAATTAAAAGTTAATCTTAAGTTATATGGAAAAAAGTTTTATTTTTATAGAAAAAGGGAAATTAATCTAAAACCTAATCTAAAGTTTTATAGAAAAAGTTTTATAGATTAAGTAAAAAAGTTTTGAATTTTTTTGTTAGAATTGTAGTAAAATATATTTTTTGTTTTTTTGTTTATTTATTAAGAAAAAGGGAAATTAATCTAAAACCTAATCTAAAAATACTTTTGTATTTTTATTATTGAATTAAATTTGAAAAACTAAATTAAAACTAAATATATTTTTGTTATTATTTTTTTTATATAAAAAGATAAATTAAAAATTAAATCCAAAATTAAATTTATTACTTTTTTTATATTTTCGTTTTTTATTTTATTTAAATATTTCTGATTTTTAGATTTTTATTGAATGTTAGTAGTTAGTATTTGTTAGTTTTTTATTATTATTTATATATTACATGATTAAAACAGAAATAATAAATAAAAAAACTAAACAAAAACAATAGAAAAAGAGTTGGCCCGGTGTGATGAATCCATCGGACCCAAACCCAGTTTGGAGAAAAAAAAAAGGGAAGGGGAGAAAAGGGTTTGAAACCCTAATCCCCCAAAGCTAATCAGCTGAGACCCCCTTTGCTGAGTCTCCTTCCTCTCTCTCAATCCTCTTCTCAGACTCGCAACCTCTCTTCTTCTCTGCGATTTCTTCTTCCAGCCTCTCTTCTTTTACTATTTCTTCTTCTTCTTTTCCTGAAATGAAATAAACAAGATCAACATAGTTAGCAAAATCACTTACGGCAAAGGGGTTTGGTGGTTTCCGTCAGGTTTTTGCGGTTGTTTGACGATGATAAATGGAGAACGAACAAGTTCTTCGTTTCTGAGTCTTGTGTTGGCTTTGAGTGTTTGCGGTTTTCGCGGATTTTTCTGTGTTGGTAATGCTTATTTCGTGGACAGTTTGTGGTTTTCGTTGGTTTGTGATTCCCGTTTCTGGGTTTTGTGAATGTTGATGATGTTTGAGGATTGTGGGTTTCGCGATCTGGGTTTTTTCATGAACTGGGTTTCGTTGGGGTTTGTAACACCCCAATCTAACCCGACAGATAATTAAGGAAAATAGAATCAGAGTGCAGCAAATTTTGTAAACATGACGGTCGTAAGGAAGTTGTGACGATCGTTACATCAGCAAATTCTGAGCGTTACAATTTCAACTCATAGAAACATACATTTCACAACTCAATTAGACATCACGCATTTAGTAATGATACATAGCACAGTAACCTGAATGAACATACAACAATAACTTGATTTACATTTTGATTACAAGGAATCTTATTAATTTGCAGCGGAATATAAAACATTTCCAACAATTAGCACGATTAAAGCAAGACCATGAAACTTGCAACAAAACTCCATTAAAATTCAGCAAGTAATTATCTTGCATCAATTCAACATAAACAACGAGTTTCAACCATAAAAATCAGCACTACTAATTCATCGGTATAGTGCATCCAACCAACATTTGGCACTTAACAGCAGCCACCAATTTAATGAAAACTACTTGATAAAATTCAGCAACAAGGAAATTAAATAAAATCAATAACATCAATCATTCATCCCCCCAAGAGTGCTACGTATCAGAGCGACCAACGACACCTTAAACAAAAAGCTACACTTTATTCCGGATTACCTGCAAATTACCACCAGCGGAGGTAACATACAACGTAAAGGGTGAGATATCAACAATATAACATAAGGCATGATAAAAGTCATGTCAGAATATTATCACAGCATTATAATTCCAGCAATTCGCATAAATATTAGTAATAATAAACTACAACCACCCTTTATTCATAATCACACCAATTATCATCATATCTCAGCAACTCATGAAAACAACTCAACAACACAACTCAACAATGCGACTAAACAATGAAACTCAACTGTGCATATGCATGTGGTACCATTTTGGGAGACAACACTCCACAATAATTCGGAAGACAACTCTCCATAATAATTCGGGAGACAACTCTCCACAATAACTCGGGAGACAACACTCCACAATAATTCGGGAGACAACACTCCACAATAATTCGGGAGACAACTCTCCACAATCATTTTATTTTGTCATTAAAGAAACAACCTTCGCCAATCCAGGCCAAATGATATGCTATGAGATGCAACTATTATGGACTATAACACAACAATAACAACTGTGCAACAACCGTGCAACAAGGCATCACGCCTACAACCAATTATCCATAACAGAAACATCACATTTCGCATACATCATGTACTCACCACTTCAATCTGTTCATATCAGAGAGCTACCAACAGTATCGTTCCTACGAATAAGACTCTAACACATTTTCGCAGAGAACAATTAAAAACAACCTCGTCTCTACAATTGAGAACTCAACAGCATTTTCATGTCAGAGAACAACTGACAACATCATTACTACAAATAAGAACTCAACACATTTTCATATACTTTTATACGGGTAATATAACTACAACTTACCCACATAATCCAATGAGAATATTATAATAACATTTTCTCAACAGTGACATAACAACTTCATATGCATCAAGTATTCATTATTTCAATCTGTTCATGTAGGGGTATAATAACAACATACTTTCGTCAATTAAGAATTCAGCACATTATCGTAAGAACAACATTATAACTTTTACTCACTAAATTAATTATACTTCCTGAAAAGGTTCGTTAACTACGGGGCAACTAATCTTGCCTCATTAAGGGCAACCATACAACATCGTACAACACTGACGATATAACACATTCATTCCTACATAGAAAAACCTCATCCCTAACATTTATTGGGTAACGGGAACTATATCTATGATTCGATTCCCTACCTGAAGTCGATCAAGTAAGAGCATAACAACAACCTTTTCTCAACAAAGGGGAAATTAGCGCGTGTCGGCGCCGATTCCCAACATTACTACATAAACTAAGGACATAAACACTGATGCAGGCGTAGACAAACATTAACCCTTAATATTTCTCAACCTACGGGAACATTTACCCTTAATATTCCCTTAATATTTCTCAACCTGCGGGAACATTTACCCTTAATATTCCCTTAATATTTCTCAACCTACAGGAACATTTACCCTTAATATTGCTCAACCTACGGGAACATTACTACGGGAACATTTCCACGGGAACATTTCCACGGGAATATTACTACGGGAACATTACCACGGGAACATTAATCCTTAATATTTCTTCGACTTACGGGAACATTAATCCTAAACATCTATCGATCTAAAGGAACATTAATCCTTAATATTCATCGACCTACAGGAACATTAACCCCATGGTTCCATATCCTTCATGAAATCCATCATACCCACAATTATAGAATTGAACCCCACCCTTACCTTTGGATTGAGGACAACTCTAAACTTCTGGTTCCAGTTTGCTCTCCCAGTGACTCTTCTGCAACAATCTTCAATTCTCTCCGGCGGTTAATTCTTTTGTTCTTCCTTTCTCCACAGTCATGTCCTTTTTCCTCCAATTTGGTTTTCTGAGCAGTTTATTGTTCTTTTGCTCTTTCTCCCACAACTCCTCTAATAACTCCCTAATTCCCTTTACTCCATCCACTAATAATAATAATAATAATAATAATAATAATAATAATAATAATAATAATAATAATAATATTACTACTAGTTATTAAATTATCATCATTATTAATTATATTATATTATTATCAAACTCAATGATTTATTAAATGGTTTCCTATACTTTAAGGACACCCACCAACGCTCTCAGACACACTCCCACATAAAGGCACACCAACAATTCATAAATAATTTAATTAAAATGAACGGGCGTTACAACTCTCCCCTACTTAAAAGAATTTCGTCCTCGAAATTACCTCACTCAAACAGCTCCCAACCAGACCACTTTCACCAAAGCAATTTCTTCACCTCGAAGTTGCTTCTCGTTCATCCACCTGAACTAGCAACGCGTCAACAGTCAAATTACCTTTCACGTGTACACCATCCATCTGAATCAATGTACTTCTTCAACTTAGGCACATACCACATCATGTAAATTCCCACGAATGACTGCGGTAAAACAGTCTAATCAGCACATACAAACTCAACCACTCATCTCTTCAACTATGGCCCTCGAAATAATTTCCTCAAATCTGGTTACATTCTCATAGCACCGGGGTGGATACTCCATCTACCTCAATACTCTCATTATACCATTTCCATTACACCGAAAATCAGCCCTTCGACTTTAACTCCTCAAATTCAACCAATCTGCCAACTCAATTCAGATTTATGACATTCTTGGACCTCGTCAAGAATACCACTAGTAAGGTCCAACATACTAAGCTTAACTCCATAAGAAGTCTCTTCACACACCAAACTCATATCACAAAATTGCTCAATCAGTCCTAACTCTTTTCACCACCATCATCGGCATATGCAAGGATTTCCAAGTCAATGCATAAGCTACCATGTCTTGATTTTCCCGAATGGTAATTCAATCCGAAACCATAATCCATTCCAGAGTCCCAATTATTTTCTCTGTCTCATATTTAACTCTTCCAAATCAAATAAATACCTTAAGCTTTTGAGGTCACCAAACATATCAAATCTCAAACTAACTAATTGAAGCTTCCAACTCCGGCACAACCACAACAACAACCAACTCTAAATCACTTATTAGATGATTCCTCTTATGTACTTCAAGTTCCTTTAAAGCATAACCAAAACTCGATGAAGTTTTACTTAGCATATCTCCCAATCATATCAACAAGGCATCACAAAACACAACAAATGGTCCTGTCGGGTTCGGCAAAAATCAACACATGATACGTTTTCAATTTTCTGCTAAAATTGAACCAGATACATGCCTCAAAACAATTTTTCCTAGAAAGAGCATCTCGTTAGCTTTCCAACGCTTTGAACGGGGGTCAAAACTGACATACGGTTCAAGAGTTATGAATTTTCGAAGTTTTTCTAGAACATAATTTTTCTGCATAAAGACTGCTACGGGTTTGAGCATTTTCGCCCGAAAATCCGACCGATTCAATCATTTTCTTCGAAACAACCACATACTCATTTGTCCCAAACATATACTAGTGATTTAGAACCATCAAACGCGAACACTACGACTTCCGATTTCAATCCGAATCTTAAATCCTCAACTCTTCAAAAATTTAAAAACTTACAAAAATCAATCAAATTCGATAAAACAAGCATACTCGATCACGGCCTAACATTACCCGACATAACAGCGTAATCTATTCCAACTTTCCTCCGTAAAAACATTGATTCCGTAAAAAGTTGCGATCTCGGAATTCGACGTACGACAATAATTCCACACTTAGAAGGTCATTCGACACATCTTCAACTCTTGGAATATCTAAAGGTTTAATTATACTAATATTGCATTCCACCTCTTACTTTCTTTAATAATCATCAGAAGTCACTGCCCACCTTTAATCTACTTGACCTCACAATCTGCTGCCTTAATACACACACCAGACACAAGTCTCAAAGCTACTTAATCAATTTAATTCCTTGACCATCCAAACAGACATGAAATACGGAGCTCTCACTCTCGGACTAGTTTCCGTATCTAGGTCGGTCACAACTCCACTTCACGTCCTGGCTGTACATCACTCATCTCTTCAGAAAACTTCCATCCAACCACAATTAATCGGCAAGTCGCCAACTTCTCACTTTCATTATAACTCAAAAATTCCCATCAAAATTAAACACCTCAGCACCCTCCTGCACCGACTCGTCAAAACAATTCTTAAGCACTTAGCTTAACTCAAGACAATTCTCTGCTCACGCCATCCAAGCTTGCAAGACACGCATATCCCATCTAACATGACTCCATCCACTATCAACAAGAGATTAAGGGTGATCAGTTCCTCAATTTGTCAATAGACAGCCGAAAATCATGATAGGGTACAAACCATCTTTACCAAACTATAAGAGCGTTCAACCACACATCGAGCTACAACTCCACACTTGCAGCATCCTGGAGAAGTACAAGCTTCTCCCCCACTTGAATCATTCTCACTCCCGCAGACAAAGGTTCTACAACAAAACATGTACCGACAGTGTTTTCACACACATGTCGCATACCAGGGAATACACAACATTAGACAACTTAGCCGGACGGAACGACCTGCTCAATACCACTATTGTAACACCCCAATCTAACCCGACGGATAATTAAGGAAAACAGAATCAGAGTGCAGCAAATTTTGTAAACATGACGGTCGTAAGGAAGTTGTGACGACCGTCACATCAGCAAATTATGGGCGTTACAATTTCAACTCATAGAAACATACATTTCACAACTCAATTAGATATCACGCATTTAGTAATGATACATAGCACAGAAGCCTGGATGAACATACAACAATAACTTGATTTACATTTTGATTACAAGGCATCTTATTAATTTGCAGCGGAATATAAAACATTTCCAACAATTAACATGATTAAAGCAAGACCATGAAACTTGCAACAAAACTCCATTAAAATTCAGCAAGTAATTATCTTGCATCAATTCAACATAAACAACGAGTTTCAACCATAAAAATCAGCACTACTAATTCATCGGTATAGTGTATCCAACCAACATTTGGCAATTAACAGCAGCCACCAATTTAATGAAAACTACTTAATAAAATTCAGCAACAAGGAAATTAAATAAAAGCAATAACATCAATCGTTCATCCCCCCAAGAGTGCTACGTATCAGAGCGACCAACGACACCTTAAACAAAAAGCTACACTTTATTCCGGATTACCTGCAAATTACCACCAACGGAGGTAACATACAACGTAAAGGGTGAGATATCAACATAAAAACATAAGGCATGATAAAAGTCATGTCAGAATATTATCACAGCATTATAATTCCAACAGTTCGCATAAATATTAGTAATAATAAACTACAACAACCCTTTATTCATAACCACACCAATTATCATCATATCTCAGCAACTCATCAAAACAACTCAACAACGCAACTCAACAATGCGACTCAACAATGCAACTCAACTGTGCATATGCATGTGGTACCATTTTGGGAGACAACACTCCACAATAATTCGGGAGACAACTCTCCATAATAATTCGGGAGACAACTCTCCACAATAATTCGGGAGACAACACTCCACAATAATTCGGGAGACAACACTCCACAATAATTCGGGAGACAACTCTCCAAAATCATTTTATTTTGTCATTAAAGACACAACCGTCGCCAATCCAGGCCAAATGATATGTTATGAGATGCAACTATTATGGACTATAACACAACAACAACAACTGTGCAACAAGGAATCACGCCTATAACCAATTATCCATAACAGAAACATCACATTTCGGATACATCATGTACTCACCACTTCAATCTGTTCATATCAGAGAACTACCAACAGTATCGTTCCTATGAATAAGACTCTAACACATTTTCGCAGAGAACAATTAAAAACAACCTCGTCTCTACAATTGAGAACTCAACAACATTTTCATGTCAGAGAACAACTGACAACATCATTACTACAAATAAGAACTCAACACATTTTCATATACCTTCATACGGGTAATATAACTACAACTTACCCACATAATCCAAGGAGAATATTATAATAACATTTTCTCAACAGTGACATAACAACTTCATATGCATCAAGTATTCATTATTTCAATCTGTTCATGTAGGGGAACAATAACAACATACTTTCGACAATTAAGAATTCAGCACATTATCGTAAGAACAACATTACAACTTTTACTCACTAAATTAATTATAGTTCCTGAAAAGGTTCGTTAACTACGGGGCAACTAATCTTGCCTCATTAAGGGCAACCATACAGCATCGTACAACACTTACGATATAACACATTCATTCCTACATAGAAAAACCTCGTCCCTAACATTTATCGGGTAACGGGAACTATATCTATGATTCGATTCCCTACCTGAAGTCGATCAAGTAAGAGCATAACAACAACCTTTTCTCAACAAAGGGGAAATTAGCGCGTGTCGGCGCCGATTCCCAACATTACTACATAAACTAAGGACATAAACACTGATGCAGGCGTAGACAAACATTAACCCTTAATATTTCTCAACCTACGGGAACATTTACCCTTAATATTCCCTTAATATTTCTCAACCTGCGGGAACATTTACCCTTAATATTCCCTTAATATTTCTCAACCTACGGGAACATTTACCCTTAATATTGCTCAACCTACGGGAACATTACTACGGGAACATTACCACGAGAACATTTCCACGGGAATATTACTACGGGAACATTACCACGGGAACATTAATCCTTAATATTTCTTCAACTTACGGGAACATTAATCCTTAATATCTATCGATCTACAGGAACATTAATCCTTAATATTCATCGACCTACAGGAACATTAACCCCATGATTCCATACCCTTCATGAAATCCATCATACCCACAATTATAGAATTGAACCCCACCCTTACCTTTGGATTGAGAACATTAACCCCATGATTCCATACTCTTTTGCAACAACCTTCAATTCTCTCTGACGGTTAATTCTTCTGTTCTTCCTTTCTCCACAGTCACGTCCTTTTTCCTCTTTTCTCAGCCTTTTTCCTCCAATTTGGTTTTCTGAGGAGTTTATCGTTCTTTTTCTCTTTCTCCCACAACTCCTCTAATAACTCCCTAATTCCCTTTATTCCATCCACTAATAATAATAATAATAATAATAATAATAATAATAATAATAATAATAATAATAATATTACTACTAGTTATTAAATTATCATCATTATTAATTATATTATATTATTATCAAACTCAATGATTTATTAAATGTTTTCCTATACTTTAAGGACACCCACCAACGCTCTCAGACACACTCCCACATAAAGGCACACCAACAATTCATAAATAATTTAATTAAAATGAACGGGCGTTACAGGGTTTTTCGTTGATGGTTCTACGGTTTATGATTTTTGGGGTTGTGGTGAGATTTTCTCTGAGCCTTTGGTTTTTTTATGATTTTTGGATCCGTCTTTGAGATGGTTTATGGTGCCTTTCGGCTCTCTTTGATGTTTATCTGATGATTTTCGGCCCCCCTTGAACATCTATTCTTCTTCCTCTTTATACACGGCTTCTTCTTAAAACAAATTTGAAGGAGTTAAGATTTTTCCTTTTTTAGACTAACATGTCTTGACATGTTTGATTCTTTCCCTCTTCGAATTTGGACTTTTTGTGATACTTTCCATTTCGGTTTGTAGCTTTGATGGAAAAATTCCCTTTTTGTTTGGGCTGTTTGATGATGATGATATTCTGTTTTCTTGCTGTTACTATTTTCCAATTTTGGAAGTTTTATTGATGATGGTATAATTTCCATTTTTTATATTGATTTTGACGGTTGTGTTTTGGAAATATTGGACCGTGTTTGGGAAAAACATCCTTTTCTTTTACGAAAAAATCATTTTCCTTAAATGGACAGATTCTGCCTTGGTTTGAGAATGTGCAAGGTGGTGGCGGTTTTACCGTTGCCCTTGCTTCGTCCTGATGATGAACTCTTTTCTGAGGGATTAACAAAAAACTCAATGTCCTTAATTTTTGTTTATGATTCTACTTTCTGACATGGTTTCATTGTTTTGCAGGTATTTGTTGTACCCCAAAATTTGCCCAACCTTTTCTTTACTTGGCTTATGTTTCCACTGCATTGTTCTAGCATTTGTTCTCTGCATTTTCGTATTTCTGCATATCATAGCATTTGTTCTTGAGGCAGGGGGATCAAGGCGTTTTTGTGGCCCAGGGCTCCTTTAGTGGAAGAGACTGAACAACGAGCATCAGAGACTCTGACATTTATTTTGCCCAGCGATCGAGCGGTCAATTTTATTTTGCTTTTGCAGGAGGCAGCATTCAGGCTATATCAAGCATTCTCACAGTTACAGTATTCAAAAGCAAGTTTCAGAGGCTGAACAAGGCTTAAAACGGTTGAAAACGGGCAAATGTGCAGATTTCCCTTCAAAAGGCGCCAAAATTCAAAATTTTGAAGGTGTTAATCGATTAACCAAATGGTTAACCGATTAACCAGGTCAAATTCAAATATTCAAAGGTGTTAATCGATTAACCATATGTTTAACCGATTAACCAGTGCAAATTTTTCCTCTGTACGTGATTTTTCAAGTGAAGCCACTTTTGGGTCCAATTTTGATCACTTGTGAATTGATTTTACACCAAGGGAAGGATCTAGAACCATTTTGAATTTTGGATAACTTTTAAATCATTTCAAATTCCCTCCAAAATTTCCACTCCTCACTCCAAAGCAATTTTCACAAACCACATTCCAAGCCTCATTTGGATCCAAGCCTAGGGGGTATTTAATTGATCTACTCCAAACCTCACACATCTAACTCTCATAATTTCCATTCTCATTTCAGAATTCACTCTCAATCTCTCTCACTTTTCTCTCAATTTCTCCATTGCCAAACCTTCACCAAAGCTCTTCTCACATTGAAATCCTTGATTCTCCATTGGAATCATTGATTTATAAGAGATAAACCTTCATCCTTGATCATCATCATCTCAATTTCTTCATCTAATTTTCGTGCAAGTTTGGATCTGAATTTTGAAGTTGCTTTGAAGGAGCTTATTTGGACTATTTTGGCTTCATTATGGTGGATCCTCACTCCTATAACAAGAACACACTTGGATCTTGAAGAATCTCCGGGTTTCTTGCTTGGATCTGCTTAATTGGAGTAAATCAACACTAACCGAAGCAATTCTCTACTTTGTAGGATGGAATTCTTGATCCGATTTTGATTTTGAGCTTATTTGGATAATTCTCGTGTGGATCTTCATTTTCGATTTATTTTTCTGGTTTAATGTGTTTACATGTTAATTGGATCACCGTTGGCTGGTTTAAATTCGTGCATAATAGATTATGTGATAATCCAGATCATTGGATAAGTGCTTATGTGCTGAAATTGTTGTTTTGCTGCTGTTTTCTACTATTGACACAGTGTTAATCGGTTAACCAATTGGTTAATCGATTAACCAACACAAATATTCAAATTTTCAAGCATTTTTCAATGGTTAACCGATTAACCCCTGGTGTTAATCGATTACCACTGTGCCAGCAGGCCTGTTTTGCTGTTTTTCTTGCATGTTTTGATGCTCACTCACTTCGAATCTTCATTGATCAATATGACGCATTAGGAGTGAGTTGTTTTGGATATATGTCGTTGTTCTTGATTGTTTAATCATGATTTTTCGGACACGCGCGTGTTCGATTTCCACTTGAATGCATACTCTCGTATATGTTGTTCAAAGTGACGTTTATCATTTGGTCTTTGCATAAGTTCGAAGAATGTTTCGGTTGAGACGCGTTTGTGGTGGCTGTTGTTCCAAAAATTTTGCTCCCGCTTTTCTTCGGTGATTGATGCTTGAATGGTTTTAGGGGTCATGAATTCTCCCATTGCATCTCACCTTTTGGCTTGAACTTGTTTAGGCCCATTTTGTTTGCTTTTGTGCTTGCATGTTCATGTTTGCTTGCCTTCTTGCATTTTCTTTGGTTCTTGTATCTCTCATTTGCATGCTTGAGATTGAAATGTGCTTGTGGTGGTGTTTACCCCACACTTTGTTCCTCCCTCACTTTCATTCTAATTGTGCATTACATGTTTGCATACTTGCATTTTTCTTATGCTTTCTTCTTCCCCTTCTTTTGTTTGTCTTTGCCATGTTCCCTTAGGACCTCTAATCTTCCTTGTTCAAGGTTGATTATGATAGACCTTAGGCTTGAACCCATGCATGATAACATTAGGTAGCATTCCTTTTTATCCCAATCATAGGTGCACTTTGTATGATAACTTTAGGTTGAGGCTTAATCTCCCTTTAGAGTGTCTTTCTCTTCTCATCTTCAAACCTTCTCAAAACATCTAATAAAGGTTAAGGATTGTTATGCGTTACGAGCCTTAAGTACTTGGGAAATGGTGATTTGGGTGCCTCCTCTCAACTATCTAGAGTATTTAGTGTATGTCCTTTGGACGATATGCGACGCATTCGCTCCTAGGTCATAGTCTTTAGTGCAACATGAATTACAAACAATAATCAATGCATTTCTTCTCTAAAAAACACAAAAATAAAATTCAAATATTTTTATCCTTCGGGATTAATGGAAAACCTTTTTCATAAGGAGAGTTTTGTTAACTCTTGGTTCTACCGCAAGCAGCGCCTAAGTCTCCAATGGTCGAGCTGCATACACCTAACTGCTAGAACTAAGTTTTAACCTTACTTGGGTAAAACATTTTGAACCAACCGGTGTTCTTGTTAGCCTGAACTACGTTTTCTCTGATTTCTCATACCAGATAAGGATACGTAGACACAAGACGGTGATGTCTTGGCAAGCAACCTTCCCCCACTTTCACCCGTAGTTAGCCGAACTACGTTGACTCTGACTTTCCCATTGTACGAGGGAATACGTAGGCATAGAGCGGCGATGCTCTATCGAGTCCTCTTTTCTTTTCTTTTGTCCCTAAGCTGTAACTTAGATAGTAAACACCTTTTTTAGATAGACAACAAAGCATGGATCCCGTCGAGTACGACGGACGTGAGGGGTGATAATACCTTCCCCTTACGTAACCGACTTCTGAACCCGAGATATGGTTGCGATGACCTGTCTTCTCCCGTTTTCATTAGGTTTTCTCTGATCGTTTCCTTTCCCTCTTTTGGGATAAATAACGAACGGTGGTGACTCTTCTGTCCTTGTTGGCCCCTCTTCGCAGCGATGCGACAGTTGGAGACTCTGCTGGGGACGGTTCCATCCCCTATACGAGTCAATCCTAGCGCTTGGTTGTTTATCTTTTGGGTGTGTATATATATGTTATACTTTATTTTCCCACATTTATTTTCAGCATTGTATATATCAGTTTTACTGTGCTGTTGGGGGGAATGTTCTACGTAGTGAAAAGCCGGACCCGGGCTTGAGTACAAACATAACATTAGAGGGGAAAGTAGTGACGGACCTGTATGTTTCAGCATGCATTAGTCCCCACGAAATTCGCGTTCAGACGAGGTTTTCTGTGAAGGTATCTTATCCTGTACATTAGTCGGGAGGGGGTATTGGATCAGGAAAATGTCGACTCTGGAGACCGATCATTTGTGATTCAGCTAATGAGGCCGCTTCGGGAGATTATGATGCCAAACCAGAAATGGTGAACGTATCATCGTTTCTCGAAAGTCTATGACACTCATGAACGCATAGGATGTTGAACCTTGTCAGTGATAGGTCCATACCTGTGAGAGGGATTGGGTTATGCAGGAAACTTTGACTTTCAGACTACCCGGTTTTCTTTGTAGTATGAGTCTCTGTTCTTGATACAAGGGGTTCCTATCAGCGACAGTGCTATGTTCTTGCTAAAGCAGAGCGCTGGTTCTTCTCAATCAACAGCACAACAGTCTTGATCCCCTGTTTGCATTTGCATTTTCATTTCGCATTTTCATTGACATGTATTTATGTTGCAGGTGTATCTTTCCTCCTTGATTCTAGTCTGCTAATACATTGCCAACATGGAACCTTGTTTGAAGAAAAATGTGTTATACAAGTTCCCTAATCCAGAGATAGGACCCCTGCTAAAGCTCATCTCTTTGGCTGATCATGGTGTGATGGAGGATTTTAGGAGAGAATATGGGAGAATCTTGAGTTTCATCTGTAAAGCTTCTGAAATCAAATTAGATGGCTTTTATGCTTTTCTGCAGTTTTATGATCCACAGCTGAGGTGCTTTGCTTTTCCGGATTATGTTCTGGCACCTACCTTAGAGGAGTATTCTGTGTTGTTGGGTGTTTCTATCTTAGACCAGATGTCATTCTATCACATTGATGTTGAGCATGATCTGGCTAAGCTTGTTGCTGCTCTTCATCTTGATGTTTCTGAGATTTTAGGGAAGGTGGTTAAGGGGACTGGGGTGTCTGGATTTCCATTGCCTTTTCTGATTCACAAAGCTCGGCAGTTTGGCAAAGATGGTTGTTGGGTTGTGTTTAATGCTATCTTAGCATTGTGCATTTATGGTATCATGTTGTTTCCTAACCTTCCAGACTTTGTAGACTTGGATGCATTTCACATATTTGCTTCAGGGAATCCGGTACCTACGCTTCTGGGCGACGTCTATCATTCCGTTCACTAAAAGAATGAGAACCGGTAAGGGAAGAACGTATCTTTCTATGTTCCTTTGTTGTATAGGTGGTTTGCTAGTCATCTTCCCAAGACTGATCCGTTTGTTACTATGGCAGGTACATCAGAATGGCCAGATAGAATGATGGGATTGATTGCTGATAACATCATCTGGTTTGACATGGATATGCTTGGTGTAACACCCCACTTCCCAAATCAATTAAAATATAAACATTATAAATAAACATCAGAGTTGTTCACCTCCCAAGTGGGATATCACATAATCAAATCCAACACATCCTTCATTAAAAATGTTTTCACCAAAATACAACGGAAATTGTTCATATAATGAAATACATCAAATTCATGATACGTCACAGGAAAAGAAATAAATTCAACAAAAACAACTAAGACACCCATGTCCCGTGCTACGTATCAGAGCATCCTAAGACTCGACTGGCACACCACAAATCCAAGCTAGCTAAGTACCTAGATTATCTGCACTTCCTAAGAAGCACAGACCACAACAACAACAAAGGGGTGAGAAAACATGATCAAAATATATCGGTAATTACATACATGAAATAAAGGTAGTAACTACAACAGTCATATCAATCATCACCCAACATTCACTAAACACGACATATAGTCCACCAATCAACATAATACATCATAATGCAAATATGCAACGCAACACCTTGCATGTGGTACCGACTCTTTGGTTCCTCAATGGAACCCGAATAGATCACATACGCCCACCCTTGGAAATGATCCGTTCCCACCAATTTCCCCACGCAAGGGAATACGAATGACTCACATACACTCCATCGAGCAATGATTCATTCCACCAACACTTCATGATATGCATGACACCAAATGCATACAAATTAACACAAGCACACTAAGTGCACACGATCCAGTGATCACATCACCATACATCATACATGCTTACACATCGAACTATTATTATAATTAAGTTTACACGATCTCCCTGATCCCATCACTGTACGTCATTCGTACATCTCCTCATCAAGTAATTGCTTTAATCAAGCTACACGATCCCCCCGATCCTACCACCGTATCCCTGACATACTACACACCGATCTATTATAACGATTTAGTCTAATCACTATAAGATTCCACCGTACAACGCTAGTCCATTATGTTAATTCATCTTAATATACACGATCCTACTGACCACACCATCTTACCTCATATATCTATTACACATCACTCATTTGTATTAATGAAGTTAACTCTATACGGTCCTCCTGATCAACTCACCGTGCCTCGCACATCTCCCACATCAATCTAATCATTTTATTTACATACAATACTACGCAATTCACCTATTAACATCAAGTATCTATTCATCACATGCATACATATAGCATACACCAATCAACTATATCAATCCACATATAAATAAAGGTTCACCCTCCAACAGTAGGTATACTCATACCCCAACAATCGGGTACACACGATCATAATGATCACCTCACGATACTCCATATCATACACACTTTCACCAATCATCCACTTAATTCAAACAATACGGAATTCACTTCCGATCACCACCTATGCACCCTTCATTATTCATCCATCATCCCTACACTCAACATGAACTAAGGGATACTACACAGCTAATGCACAAGGCCAAACAATACCAAAAACCACATTCTGTTGTCACGTCCGCTGAACCATTCGCCAAGGTCATAACCATAGTCACTAACAACATCACAGGGAAAAACATATAATTTTCCCAAGGCTATAATCATGGTCATTACCAACACTACAGTAACAACACATAATTTTCCCAAAGCTATAATCATGGTCATTACCAACACTACAGTAACAACACATAATTTTCCTAAAGCTATAATCATGGTCATTAACAACACTACAGTAACAACAGATTATTTTCCCAAAGCTATAATCATGGTCATTACCAACACTACAGTAACAACACATAATTTTCCCAAAGCTATAATCATGGTCATTATCCACACCACAATAACAACACATAATCTCACCAGAGTTATGTTCATAGTTACTATCAACACTACAGTAACAACATAGAATCTCACCAACATCACCATAATATATATGTACACCAAAGTGGATCATCAACATTCATCAATTCAACAACATCAACAATAATTATAAGCATGCCAATATAAAACTCACATGCATCAAATCTCTACGGGGTTAAGGAATCCCCTCTACCCAATTTCATGTAATTTACCATCCCAATCAGTTTCTCCCCCTTACCTTAGTGGATGTTCCAATGTATGAAAACCTTCAAGAATCCTTAGCCCTTCCCTTCTCGATCTTCCTCTTTGCTCTTCTCTCAGGAACTGGGTTATCGTAACTTTCTTTCTCCCAAAAACTTCTCTATTTTCTTTAATCCCAAATGTATCGTGAAAACTCTCTAACTCCCCTAAATCCTTATTTCTTATTTTATTTATTTAATCCAAATAATAATAATAATAACTTATAATAATAATATTAATAATAATAATAATAACAATAGTAATAATAATAATAATAATAATAATAATAATAATAATAATAATATTAACTATTATATTACCACCAATATTATATTATATTATATTAATATTAAATTCGGCCTTTTATTAAATAGTTCCTATAAATTAAGGACACCCACCCAACACTCTCAGGCACACCCCCTCATAAGGACACCCCAAAATACAATAACACCAAAAAGACTAAATAATTAAAAATGGGTGTTACACTTGGTATAGAGATTGTTTATAGTTGTGGTGGATTTCCTAATGTCCCTTTGGTCGGAAGGAAAGGATGTATCAACTATAACCCAGCCTTGTTAGTCAGACAGTTTGGGTATGCCTTGAGAGGACCTCCTAGTGAAGAGGATATACAGGAATCTCTGTATCTCACTGGATTGCTAGAGGGTGATACTTTGGCTTGAGTGGAGAGAGCTTGGAGTATCGTTCACAGGGAAGGGAAGGTTGTTCTGGGGAAGAGTAACAATCGAGCCTACGACCCTTATCTGACTTGGATCCAGGATAGAGCAAAGAGGTTTCTGATGCCTTTTCCTTCTATTGAGCCTTTGTATCCTCTCATAATTGAGGAACCTACCACTATGGATATCCAGAAGTACAACCAGTTATGGTCTGAGAAAGAGGAGCTTTAGAAGGCTAATGAAGAGTTGGAGAAAGAAATCATTCAGCTCCGGAGTGAGAAGATTGAAGTTGTTTATGCATCCAAAAGACAAATTGAGCTGGTGAACAGGTTAGGTACATATTTGACCAAGCAAACTAGTGCTTGGGAACGTTTGGGTTTGGATCTAAAAGTTTCTAGTGATGTTCTCGCTTCTAAGAAGAAGGACTTGGATAGGGCTTATCTGGAGATTTCCAAGTTCGATAATAAGTGGAATGCTACTCTTTCTCACAACAAGGAGCGTGAGGATAAGTTGAAGCAGCAGATTACTAGACTGAAGACTCAACTCAGAGCAAAGGATGAGAGGATTGCAGATGAAGCTTCACTCAGACGTGACAGTGATTGCAGATTGAACGAAGCTCTTGCAACCTTGGAGGATTACAAGCTGAGGGTTGATTCAAAGAGGTGCAAGCTAGAGGACGTCTTGGGTGAGGGGGCCTGGGAAGACTATGCTGAGGGTTTACAGACCATCATAAGACAGAGAGAGGCGCTCATTTAGGGGTTACTCATCAGATTAGACCATCCTGAGACACAGGAGCTGTTGGAGGAGTTTCGTGCTCATTGCCGTACCTGATGTCTTTCATTTCTGTTGTAGCTTGTTGTGTATATTTGTATTGACCATCACCAGACATGTTGGCTGAGGTCGTTTTCTTTGTACTCAGTTGTACGCTTGTACTTTGCCTGTTGGGCTTTTTCTTGTATGTATGAGGTGTTTTGTTCTATGCTTGGCTATGGGTTTCCTATGTCTTGTTGTTCACGCAGGAACTAGAATCGGGGGGAATTTCTCTGTTGCATATATACATGTCTGCATTTTGCATAGCAGGTGCAGCGGAACCATTTTTCTTACCCCTGTTGGTTTGTTAGTTTGTTTCAGGATAGGCAGCAAGACTACTCACTGGTACGCTACCAGAGGTAATCAGTGCAGAGTTATGGAACAAGTTCAAGCTGAGATGCAAGAGATGAGGGACATGATGGCTCAGTTTATGGAGCTAATGCAGGGTGTGGCAAATGGCCAGGAGCAGCTGAGGACTCTGGTCCAGCCACTGATTGCTCGTGTTGACAATAATGGTGTGCTTCATGGAGGGGTTGCTGCTAACCCTCCACACAGTAAGATTGGTACACCCCGTGCCAACGTTGTTCCCACAACAGTGGTACCTCCAGGCGGAGGAAATCAAGCTGCAATTCCTATTCCTTGTGTTGTTCATGGGAATGTTCCTCAGTGGGATGAAGACCAACAGGAGGATGCTTTTTCAATGAGGGATATTGGTGCTGAGATACCAGTTGAGACTGATATGAGGTTCAAATTGCTGGAGGATAAAATGAAGAGCTATGAGAACCAAAATTCCATGGGGCTAGACATGGCAAATCTAAGGCTGATCCTAGATCTGAAAGTTTCGCTGAAGTTCAAAGTCCCTGAATTTGACAAGTATAAGGAAACTACTTTCCCAAAGGTCCATTTGCATTCTTATTACCGCAAAATGTCTACTTACTCGGATGACGAAAATTGCTCATGCACTTTTTTCAGGACAGCTTGTCTGGACCCTCGCTTGAGTGGTGTATAGGACTGGAGCCTGTTAATATCCGCAGTAGGAGAGACTTAGCTGAAGCTTTCGTGAAGCATTATCAGTATAATAGTGACCTTGCTCCTAACAAGGTCCAACTCCAGAATTTAGCTCAAAAGACTAGTGAATGCTTTAAGGAATACGCCTAGAGGTGGCGCGAACTAGTAGCAAGAGTGCAGCCTCCGATGGTGGAGCGTGAGCTGATTGATATGTTCGTGGCTACGTTGCCTGGTGTTTATTGTGAGAAGCTTATCAGTAGCATGTCTGGTAGCTTTTCCGATTTGATCATCACTGGAGAGAGAGAGTAGAGAATGGTATAAAGCTGGGAAAGATCCAATATGGTGAAGTGCCCTCAATTGGAGGAGGAGGTAAAAAGGTGTTCGGTAATAAGAAGCGTGAAGGCGAGACTAATTCAGTGTCTAGTTCCCGAAGGAATCAATATCAACGCCAGCAAAATCGTCATCAGCAGCAGCAAGTTGCTAGTATCACAATTCTAGCCATTCCTCAACAGCAACAACTACAACAACAGCCGCAACAGCAGAATCAACAGGGTTATAGAAGATTTCAAGATCGAGGCCGGGTGAATAGAAAATTTGGCGCGCCTCCGATGCTGTACTCTCAACTGCTTCCGCATCTGTTACAGTTACAATTGGTACAAAAGAGAACCATGGCTCCTCTGACAGGACCACCACTGCCCGGTTATGATCCAAATGCTCGTTGTGAATTCCACTCTGGGGCACCTGGGCACAATATTGATAACTGCAAGGCCTTTAAACACAAAGTTAAGGATTTGGTGGATAGCAAGGCGATAAACTTTTCTCGCGATGCTCCCGACGTCGTACAGAACCCCATGCCCAACCATGGGGCGGCCGGAGTCAGTGCAATCATTGAAGACGAGAGTTTAGATCTGATAACTGATGTCAATAATTTGAAGACGCCGTTGGGCTTTGTGAAGGAAAAGTTATCGAAGGGAGGGATATTCCCGGGTTGTAATGAATCTGTGCTGATTGTTTGAGTCATCCCGAGGGATGTGCAAAGCTGAACAGTTGTATTCAGGATATGATGAATGACAGAATGTTGAAATTTGACCGGATTGCTAAGAAGAAGTATAAAGAGATAATGGTTGAGGAAAGGAATGAGGTTGCAACGATCTCAATTCCATACAAAACTATAACATTTTCTGCGCCGAGACCGCCATCCATTATCATCACCAAGGTCGGGCCTGTACCGTATGAGAGTACCAATGCAATTCCGTGGAATTACGGAGTGGAGGTATATTGTAATGGGCAAAAACAGGAATTGAAGAGCTTGCCGGTTGATTCTGTGGATAATCTAGTTGGAGCTGGGGGAATCACTCGAAGAGGGAGAGTGTTCTCGTCACCTGAAGTCGCTGACAGAGTTGATAAGGGGAAGAAAGCTGTGGTGGAAGAAACTTCTCAAGCCGGTGAGAAGAATTCTTTGGAGAACGAAGCTAAGGAGTTCATGAGATTGATAAGAAAAAGTTACTACAAGATAGTAGATCACTTGCAACAGACTCCCTCCAAAAGCTCTATTATGTCGCTGTTATTGTGTTCGGAAGCGCACTGAAATGCTTTGTTGAGGATATTGAACACTCCTTACATGTTGCAAGAGATATCAGTTAACCAACTTGAATGGGATGTAGCGCACGTCAATGCAGGTAATGGCCTAGGTTTCACGGACTTGGATTTGACCCCGAGGGGCAGGAATCATAACTGTGTGTTGCATATTTCAATTGAATGTCGGGGAGTCGTCCTGTCTCATGTGCTGGTAGATACAGGATTGTCTTTGAATGTGCTTTTGAAGAAGGCACTGATGAAATTGGATACTCGGGGCATTACGTGTACGCCATGTGACTTGGTAGTACGTGCTTTTGACGGTACCAGAAGATCTGTGTTCAGAGAGCTGAATTTGCCTATTCAGGTGGGTCCCGAAGTATTTGATGCGATATTCTATATTATGGACATTCAGCCTGCTTATAGTTGTTTGTTAGGTCGTCAATGGATTCACTCGGCGGGAGCCGTAACTTCCATCCTGCACCAGAAGCTCAAGTACATGGTGGGTGGCAGCGTTGTCACTGTATGCGGAGAGGAAGATATAATGATCAATCATTTGTCTTTGTTTAAGTATGTTAAGGTGGATGGTGAAATCCATGAGATTCTTTTTCAAGCTTTTGAGACGGTGCAGATTAAAGACAAAGTGTCTGCTGTGAGCAAAGCGCCCGAAGTGGCCATGTCTTCCTTCAAGGAGGCCCAAGCAGCAGTGCAGGCTGGGGCAGCACCAGGGTGGGGTCAAGTGTTGGATATTCCCCATAAGCAGGATAAGTTTGGTCTGGGATACCGCCCGTTTTCTTTGTCATCCTCACAAAGCACGCCGCACTACAAAGGGCTGGTACAGTTTACCAAAGGCAGGGTTATCTTCGAGCGGATCAACGCTGTTTCAGATGAAGACGGGGATAGCGACTGTGATATGGACTCGTGGATTAGGCCATGCATTCCAAGACAGAGCCTCAACAATTGGTATATCGAGGAATTCATTCAAGTGACAACGGAAGAGTAATACTTTGTTATTTTGATTATTGTACAACCCTATGTTCTACCGGGAGCATAGCGGTCCTTGTCTTCAGGGCCTTATTGTTTATGCTTGCACAATCTTTTTCAATTAATCAAAGGGTGTTTTTCTGCATTCAAATATTGTGATCCTTGTTTTTCTTGTTTTATGTTTAACAATAAAATGGCAATGTGGCTTTGTGTTTGTTTTGGATATCATTTTAAGCATTTAACCATTATCATTGCAGGATTCACATTGCAGATGACATCGTGCCAGAGACATCTATGACTCACTTCGACATCGATAATCCGATATTTCAAGTCGAAGAAGAGATTGATGAAGATGAGGACTTGCCAGAAGAGCTAGCTAGACTTTTGAAACAGGAAGAAAAGGTTATTCTGACTCATCAGGAGGAAATTAAAGTTATCAACTTGGGTTCTGAGGAAGTTGTGAAGAATGTTCGGATAGGGGCTGCGTTGCAGAGTGACATCAAGCAAAAATTGGTTGAAATGCTTCGTGAGTATAGTGATATCTTTGCTTGGTCGTACAAAGACATGCCCGGGCTTGACACAGACATCGTGGTTCATCGCCTACCGTTGCATGAAGAGTGTCCGCCAATCAAGCAGAAGCTCAGGCGTACGAGACCAGATATGGCTGTGAAAATCAAGGAAGAAGTCCAGAAGCAGTTGGACGCAGGATTTTTAGCCGTAACAACTTACCCTCTGTGGGTCGCCAACATCGTGCCTGTGCCTAAGAAGGATGGCAAGGTACGGATGTGTGTTGATTACAAAGATCTGAACAAGGCGAGCCTGAAGGACGATTTCTCGCTCCCCCACATTAACGTATTGGTTGATAATATTGCTCAGTATTCCATGTTTTCCTTTGTGGACGGTTTTTCCGGTTATAACTAGATCAAGATGGCACTAGAGGATACGGAGAAAACGACGTTTATCACACCATGGGGGACGTTCTATTATAAGGTAATGCCTTTGGGTTGAAAAACGCAGGGGCAACCTATCAGCGGGCTATGGTCACTTTATTTCATGATATGATTCATCATGAGATTGAGGTCTATGTTGATGACATGATAGCAAAGTTGTAAATGGAGGAGGAACATCTGGTCAACTTGTTGAAGCTGTTTGAGAGGCTCAGAAAATTCAGGTTGAGGTTGAACCCTAACAAGTGTACGTTCGGGGTCAGGTCAGGAAAGCTGTTGGGGTTTATTGTCAGTGAAAAAGGAATCGAGGTCGATCCTGCAAAGATAAAAGCTATTCAAGATATGCCAACGCTGAAAACAGAAAAAGAGGTCAGTGGTTTCTTGGGGAGATTGAACTACATTGCTCGGTTCATATCTCATCTCACAGCCACGTGCGAACCAATGTTCAAATTGCTAAAGAAAGATCAGGCGGTAGTCTGGAATGAAAATTGCCAAAGGGCATTTGATAAAATAAGAGAATATTTGCAGGAACCTCCGATACTGATACCCCCAGTCACTAGAAGACCTCTGATAATGTATCTAACGGTTCTTGAGAACAGTATGGGTTGTGTTCTCGATCAGCATGACGAGACTAGAAGAAAAGATCATGCAATATACTATCTGAATAAAAAGGTCACCGACTGTGAGTCTCGGTACTCGATGTTGGAGAAAACGTGTTGCGCACTCGCGTGGGCTGCCAAACGTTTGAGACAGTATATGCTTAACCATACAACCATGCTGATTTCAAAGATGGATCCGATTAAATACGTCTTCGAAAAGCAAGCGCTTTCCGGAAGAATTGCCAGGTGGAAAATGGTACTGATAGAGTACGACATCCAATACGTTTCCCAGAAAGCTATCAAAGGGAGTGTTCTGTCAGAGTATCTCGCCGAACAGCCGATCAAAGATTATCAACTGATGAAGTTTGAATTTCCTGACGAAGACATCATGTATCTGAAGACGAAAGATTGTGATGGACTGTTGCCTAACGAAGGTCCTGAGCGTGGCTCCTAGTGGCAGATGATATTTGATGGTGTTGTTAACTCGTACGGTAATGGAATTGGGGAAATCATCATGACTCCCCATGGGTCTCATATAACATTCACTTCCAGGTTGACATTTCCTTGCACCAATAACGAAGCGGAGTATAAAGCATGCATCATGTTGTTGGAAGAAGCCATTGATCTAAGGATCAAGAACCTAGACGTGTACGGTGATTCAGCGCTAGTTGTAAACCAAATCAAAGGAGAATGGGAGACCAGGAAACCCAATCTGATTCCTTACATGAACTATGCAAGGAGGTTGTTGCCATTCTTTGATCGTGTAGAGTTCCATCACGTGCCAAGGGCGAAGAACCAGATGGCAGACGCTCTGGCGATGTTATCCTCAATGTACAAGGTGAACTATTAGAATGATGCTCCAAGAATAGTCATCTCGCTCCTTGATAGGCCAGCATTTTTATTTGCCATTGAGGAAGCCTCTGATGGCAAGCCATGGTTTTATGACATCCAGAACTTTCTTAAGTAACAAGAGTATCCGCCAGGGGCGTCGACCCGGGATAAGAAGACTCTGAGAAGGTTGTCTGGAAACTTTTATCTGAACCAAGATGGTGTACTCTACAGGAGTAATTATGACTTGGTAATACTCAGATGCGTGGATGAGAAAGAAGCAAGCTTGCTTATGGAAGAGGTCCATGAAGGTGCTTTTGGTACGCATGCCGGCGGGCACGCCATGTCTCGAAAGCTGTTGCGAGCAGGGTATTATTTGCTAACAATGGAATCTGATTGCTTCAAATATGCGACGAAATGCCATAAGTGCTAGATTTATGCAGACAAGATTCATGTGCCTCCGTGTCCTCTGAACGTCATGGCGTCTCCGTGGCCCTTTTCCATGTGGGGCATTGATATGATTGGCAAGATTGAGCCTACCACATCCAATGAACATCGTTTCATTTTGGTAGCCATTGACTACTTTACCAAGTGGGTGGAAGCAGCCTCCTATGCGATTGTCACGAAGCAAGTCGTAGCCAGATTTATCAAAAAGGACATCATCTGTAGATACGGAATGCCTGAAAGAATCATTACTGATAATGGTTCGAACTTGAACAATAAGATGATGAAGGAACTGTGCCAGAGTTTCAAAATCGAGCATCACAACTCATCGCCCTATCGACAGAAGATGAACGGCACTATTGAAGCGGCCAACAAGAATATCAAGAAGATAGTGCAGAAGATGGTTGTAACCTATAAAGATTGGCATGAGATGGTCGTACTACTATGTGCACTTCAACTGGGGCAACTCGTTTCTCGGTGGTGTATGGTATGGAAGTTGGCCTACCATTAGAAGTCGAGATTCCTTCTTTGAGAGTTCTGGTCGACGTCAAGCTCGATGAGGCTGAATGGGTAAAGAACAAATTAAATCAGCTTAGCTTGATGGATGAGAAAAGGATAGCGTCTATTGCATATGGTCGGTTGTATCAGATCCGGATGAAGAAAGCTTTCGACAAGAAGGTGCGCCCTCAAAGCTTTCATACTGGTGATTTTGTGCTGAAAAAGATTCTCCCTCCACAAACAGATCACAGGGGTAAATGGACTCCCAACTATGAAGGTCCATATATCGTGCGGAAGGTCTTCTCCGGAGGAGCTTTGCTGTTATCCACCATGGATGGTGAGGATTTTGCATCCCCTGTGAACGCAGACGCAGTTAAAAAATACTTTTCTTAAAGAGACCCGTTGGAAAGAAAAAAGAATATCCATGTAAAAATGGGGCATTCCGGCAAACCATAAAAAGAAGAGGTTCGGGAAAAAATTAGGGATATAAAAAGAAAAAGATATAAACCCACAAATTTGAAAACCTGAAAAGGCGACTTTGGAAAAAATAGGTATCCCGGTGAATTAAAAACCCGAAAGGGCGATTCACGCAAAAGTTAGGGATTTTGAAAAGCAAATGACTGCAGTCTGCATGTGATCTTCAGAGCTAAGTGGATTGAGGGAGGACCTAAGGGCCGTTTATCTGAATCAATCTCTTCTGAAGACGAAGCGTCGGTAAAGCATCGGAGTCATGCGAGTCATAGATGGATCAACTTATGGTGTTCGTCTGTGCCACATTGCCGACATTCTGTATATTTCTGTGCATTTCTGTATATTTTTGTGCAACTTCCTCTTTTCAGGGGTTGCATCTGTTGTAAACATTTTCCTATTTACAGGCCCATCTGTCAATAAAACATATACTATTCAATAATTGTTTGTTTTACTTTAGCCTTACTGTTTTGTTTGCAAAAAACGCCCGAGGTTTTTGATAATCTATGCATACATAAATTTGCAGGTTTTTCCAATAATCGTTAAAACTTTGAGTTATTTGAACAATGTCGCAGATGATGACTAAGATAGTTCCTTTGTACAGGATATATTGTCTGTTTTTTCATTTTTGCAGGGTCGTTACCCTTGGGGACAATTTGTCAGAGGTGTATCTCCGGTATGATCACCATTCCCCCAGCTATTGAAGTTTGAATATCTCTATCCCCGGTAATGTTGCATGCAGGTAGAGCAAGCAGTTAAGTGTGTACGCTTATCCCCATCAGTTGGTCGACACACATTTGGCTTTTTGCAGTTCGAGACCGAAGTCTCTAGCAGAGTAGGGTTATCCCTAGAGGGGCGAGATTGATATTCCCAGCAGATTAAGTGTGTACGCTTATCCCCAGCAGTTGGTTAGTACACATTTAATCCCCGCAGGTCGCAGGTATGCATTTACTCCTCGGCAAGTCGAGACTGGATTTCTTTCCACCATGCAGGTGTGGAACTTTTCCCAACAGCAGAGGCAATGTCAGGTGTTGTCTCCCCACATAGTTTGAATGCATAACTTTGTATCCCCTTAGAGTTCGAGTTGTTGACTTATCCCTAAGCAAAGGTCGATGTTGTTTCCCTCCTTGGGTGATCCCCAATAGAGTTGGCTTTTCCCTTGCAGGATCGTAGAGTTGTCTCTATCCTCAGCAAAGTCAACATGAAGTAGTCCTATTTCCCCGCAGAGATAGACTATTTCCCAGCGAAGTCGGTAAGTTTGTGATTCCCTGGCAGAGTGGATCTATAGCAGGGATAGATTGTTCCTCAGATGGGTAATTCCCGGCAGGTTGAAGTTTGACAGTCCCCTTAGTAACTCATCTCGTGCAGGTGAGTATTGGTGAACCAGTCAAGGCTGTTTTCTTCAGCAGGGCGTGATGTGAATCTCGGTGGTTGATTCTGGATCCCCCGTAGAGTTGTTGGTTCCCCAGTAGGGTGAAGTTGTTTTTAATGTCTGGTTGTCTATCCGGAAGGGCTGTCTTTTTCCCAGAAGAGTTGTATGCTGGAAGGCCGTTCAGGGCACTTTCCTCAGCAGGTTTTGATGTGAATCCCCAGCTGAGTTTGAACCTCCTGTTCTTGTAAGAACTTTGTCCCCAGTAAGGAAGCCGTCTGAGGCTCGTTTCCTTGTCCAATGGCGATTGGCATGGGTTAACCTTTTCCCCAGCAGGGCAGATTGTGGTTTCGTCTCTTCAGCATTTATTTTGCTGGTTTGGTTCTGTTGCATTTTGCATTTTGTGCGTAGCATCCTCCCCAACGCGTAGCATTTCCATTTCGTATGGAGCATTACGCCATTCTCAAACATATGCATGTGAAACATAAGCCAGGTCGTTATCTCTTTGTTTTAGGTATGTCTCCAGAAAATGGATCTCTCTACCTTGGTGGTATTCGAGCCATGATGCAATTTTTGATGGACGCGTTCGACTTATTATGTGATTACCAACAGAGTTACTTGGTTAAGTTTCTCTTTGTTCCTCAGCAGAGTTACTTGGTTAAGTTTCTTTGCGCTCCCAAAGCAGAATTATTTGGTTAGATTTCTCTTTTTCTCCCTGCCAGAATTGCTTGGTTAAGTTTCTCTCTTCCCCAGCGGAGTATTCTCAAGATGTGTTTATCAGCTTTGGTTGATCCGAGCTTTGGGTTCGATGCTCACTTTTATTTAGCGAATGCCTGGCGGCGATGTCAGATGTCCTTACCATTGGGTTTGTTGCTCGCTTTTATTTAGCAAATGCCTGGCGGATATGTCAGATGTCCTTACCTTTGGGTTTGTTGCTCGCTGTTATTTAGCGAATGCCTGGCGGCGATGTCAGATGTCCTCACCTTTAGGTTTGTTACTCGCTTTTATTTAGTGAATGCCTGGCGGCGATGTCAGATGTCTTCACCTTTGGGTTTGTTACTCGCTTTTATTTAGCGCATGTCTGGCAGTGATGTCAGAAGTCTCTATCTTCGGATTTGGTGTTTGTGTTTTATCAAGCAAGATACCTGACAGCGAGGTCAGATGTGTTTTTCTAATTGATGCAGGTGCCTGGTGGCGAGGTCAGGTGTATCAACTTCGTAGATTCCTGACGGTGATGTCAGATGTTTCTCAACTGCGTGGATATTTGGCGGCGAGGTCAGTTAATTTATCCCCTGCAAATGCTTGGCGGTGATGTCAGGTGTATCAACTTCGTGGATTCTTGACGGTGATGTTAGATGTTTTTATCAACTCAATAGAGGCCTGGAGGCAATGTCAGATGCTATGTGTTGACCCGATTCTCAGTTTTGTTACTCACTTTTATTTAGCGAATGTCTGGCGGCGATGTCTGAGGTCCGCGTCTTTGGAGTCAATACCTGTTTTTATTTAACAATTGCCTAACGGCGATGTCAGATGTTTCTCCTCAGCTGCGGGTGGAGCCAGCTTTCGGGTGCATTGCTTATTGTGTTTAGATGCTTGACAGCGATGTCAAATATTTTGCCGACTTGATGTCGATGCCTGGAAGCGATGTTAGATGATTGACGGCGATGTCAGATGCCTGACGACGATGTCAGATGTTTTACCGACTTGAGGTCAGATGCCTTACAGCGATGTCAGATGTTTTACCGACTTAATGTCAGATGCCTGACGACGATGTCAGATGTTTTACCAAAATTGATGCAGATGCCTGACGGCGTAGTTAGAGGTTCAGTATCCGCTACGTGTTAGCATATGACTTTTCTAACTTAATGTCGATGCTTGATGGCGATGTCAGATGATCTTTCCGACTTAGTATCGATGATTTGAAATTTGTAATCAGCCAGCTTGTTGCCATTGCAAATATTAGTTCAGTTATTTCTGGAGATTGTTATCCCAACCAAAGTTTGCAGTTTATTTCTGCGGTTGGCAAATTTTTGAATTCTTTGGTATTCAACCGTCTTTTACCTTAATTGTTTGAAATTCGTTCGCTTTTCACTCGTTCAGGTCCAAGTCGCTTGAATAGGGGCAGCTGTTGTACCCCAAAATTTGCCCAACCTTTTCTTTACTTGGCTTATGTTTTCACTGCATTTTTCTAGCCTTTTCCTCTGCATTTTCACATTTCTGCATATCATATCATTTGTTCTTGAGGCAGGGGGATCAAGGCGTTTATGTGGCTCAGGGCTCCTTTAGTGCAAGAGACTGAATAACGAGCATCAGAGGCTCCGACATTTATTTTGCCCAGCAATTGAGCGGTCGATTTTATTTTGTTTTTGCAGGAGGCATCATTCAGGCTATATCAAGCATTCTCACAGTTCCAGTATTCAAGAGCAAGTTTCAGAGGCTGAACCGGGCTTAAAACAATTGAAAAGGGGAAAATGTGCAGATTTCCCTCCAAAAGGCGCCAAAACTCAAATTTTTGAAGGTGTTAATCGATTAACCAAATGGTTAACCGATTAACCAGGTCAAAAACAGGTCAAATTCAAATATTCAAAGGTGTTAATCAATTAACCATATTGTTAACCGATTAACCAGTGTAGATTTTGCCTCTGTACGTGATTTTTCATGTGAAGCCACTTTGGGGTCCAATTTTGATCACTTGTGAATTGATTTTACATCAAGGGAAGGATCTAGAACCATTTTGAATTTTGGATAACTTTCAAATCATTTCAAATTCCCTCCAAAATTTCCACTCCTCACTTCAAAGCAATTTTCATAAACCACATTCCAAGCCTCATTTAGATCCAAGCCTAGGGGGTATTTAATTGATCTACTCCAAACCTCACACATCTAACTCTCATAATTTCCATTCTCATTTCAGAATTCACTCTCACTCTCTCTCAATTTTCTCTCAATTTCTCCATTGCCAAACCTTCACCAAAGCTCTTCTCACATTGAAATCCTTGATTCTCCATTGGAATCATTGATTTCTAAGAGCTAAACCTTCATCCTTGATCATGATCATCTCAATTTCTTCATCCAATTTTCGTGCAAGTTTGGATCTGAATTTTGAAGTTGCTTTGAAGGAGCTTATTTGGAATATTTTGGCTTAATTGTGGTGGATCTTCACTCCTATAACAAGAACACACTTGGATCTTGAAGAATCTATGGGTTTCTTGCTTGGATCTGCTTAATTGGAGTAAATCAACACTAACCGAAGTAATTCTCTACTTCGTAGGTTGGAATTCTTGATCAAATTTTGATTTTGAGCTTATTTGCATAATTCTCATGTGGATCTTCATTTTCGATTGATTTTTCTAATTTGATTCATATGATCTGTGATCTTGCTGGTTTAATGTGTTTACATGTTGATTGGATCACTGTTGGCTGGTTTAAATTCGTGCATAATTGATTGTGTGATAATCCAGATCATTGGATAAGTGCTTATGTGTTGAAATTGTTGTTTTGCTGTTGTTTTTCTGTTGTTGACATAGTGTTAATCGGTTAACCAATTTTTTAATCGATTAACCAACACAAATATTAAAATTTTCAAGCATTTTTCAATGGTTAATCGATTAACCCCTGGTGTTAATCGATTAACATTGTGCCAGTAGGCATGTTTTGCTGTTTTTCTGGCATGTTTTGATTCTCACTCACTTCGAATCTTCATGGATCAATATGACGCATTAGGAGTGAGTTGTTTTGGATATATGTCGCTGTTCTTGATTGTTAAATCATGATTTTGCCGACACGCGCGTGTTCGTTTTCCACTTGAATGCATACTCTCGTATATGTTGTTCAAAGTGATGTTTATCATTTGGTCTTTGCATAAGTTCGAAGAATGTTTCGGTTGAGACGCGTTTGTGGTGGCTACTGTCCCACACTTTTTCCTCCCGCTTTTCTTCGGTGATTGATGCTTGAATGGTTGTAGGGGAAATGACTTCCCCCATTGCATCTCACCTTTTGGCTTGAACTTGTTTAGGCCCATTTTGTTTGCTTTTGTGCTTGCATGTTCATGTTTGCTTGCCTTCTTGCATTTTCTTTGGTTCTTGCATCTCTCATTTGCATGCTTGAGGTTGAGATGTGCTTGTGGTGATGTTTACCCCACACTTTGTTCCTCCCTCACTTTCATTCTAATTGTGCATTACATGTTTGCATACTTGTATTTTTCTTATGCTTTCTTCTTCCCCTTCTTTTGTTTGTCTTTGCCATGTTCCCTTAGGACCTCTAATATTCCTTGTTCAAGGTTGATTATGATAGACCTTAGGCTTGAACCCATGCATGATAACATTAGGTAGCATTCCTTTTTATCCCAATCATAGGTGCACTTTGTATGATAACTTTAGGTTGAGTCTTAATCTCCCTTTAGAGTGTCTTTCTCTTCTCATCCTCAAACCTTCACAAAACATCTAATAAAGGTTAAGGATGGTTGTGCGTTACGAGCCTTAAGTGCTTGGGAAATGGTGATTAGGGGGCCTCCTCTCAACTATTTAGAGTGTTTAGCGTATGTCCTTTGGACGATATGCGACGCATTCGCTCCTAGGTCATAGTCTTTATTGCAACATGAATTACAAACAATAATCAATGCACTTCTTCTCTAAAAAACACAAAAACAAACTTCAAATCTTTTTATCCTTCAGGATTAATGGAAAACCTTTTTCATAAGGAGAGTTTTGTTAACTCTTGCTTCTACCGCAAACAGGTAACGCCTAAGTCTCCAATGGTCGAGTTGCATACACCTAACTGCTAGAACTAAGTTTTAACCCTACTCGGGTAAAGCATTTTGAACCAACCTGTGTTCTTGTTAGCCCGAACTACATTTTCTCTGATTTATCATACCATATGAGGATACGTAGGCACAAGACGACGATGCCTTGGCGAGCAACCTTCCCCCACTTTCACCCGTAGTTAGCCGAACTACGTTGACTCTGACTTTCCCATTGCACGAGGGAATACGTAGGCATAGAGCGGTGATGCTCTATCTATTCCTCTTTTATTTTCTTTTGTGCCTGAGCTGTAGCTTAGATAGTAAACACCCGTTTTAGATAGACAACAAAATATGGATCCTGTCGAGTACGACGAACGTGAGGAGTGCTAATACCTTCCCCTTGCGTAACCGACTCCCGAACCCGAGATATGGTTGCGATGACCTGTCTTCTCCCGTTTTCGTTAGGTTTTCTCTTATCGTTTCCTTTCCCTCTTTTGGGATAAATAACGAACGGTGGCGACTCTTCTGTCCTTGCAAGCCCCTCTTTGCAGCGATGCGACAGTATTGTTTGAAGATGACAAGATAAATAAACTTAGAAGTCTTGGGGCCTTTTAGGATAGTATAGAATTAAAAACTTTTAAATTGTTATAAATTTACAACTATCTTTGTAATATAATGATTCTAATTTAGCATGCTTGTAATCTTTGGCAATAGATGTAAACTCTTTGAATATTAGTCTTGGAAATGATATACATTTAAAATTATGATGGACACCTTGGACTTAAATTCCAAATTAGCAAACTAATCTTGAGTTCTTGAATATTATCACCATAAATTCAAATTCTTCCACCCGTCAATTAATAATCCAATTCTTCAAACAAAACCAAATTATGCATTGAGATGTCTTGAGGAGTGATTTGAACTTGTAATAACTAAAGACCGTAAAGAGTGTGAATTCAACATAACCTAATGGCACACAAGATTATTTTCCAATTTCTTCGACACGCCTGCAAAATGAACAAACTAGGAAAACTCGTTAAATGGTTAGCTAAAACAAAAGAATAAACTAAAAATGAAATGTGAATGATCAGTGAATCTAAGGGTAAAATTTGGGGTGCGACTAAAATAAATATCCTCTTCATTGGAGAAATGTGGAGCTAGGTGTCGCTACTGTGAAAATCGGCGCCGGCTGAACAGAAGAGTCGCCACCGTGCGTTATTTATCCCAACGGAGGGAAAGGAAACGCTCAGAGTAAACCTCACGCAAAGACGGGAAAGGAATGGTCATCACAACCAAATCCTGGATTCGGGAGTCGGTTACGCAAGGGGAAGGCATTAGCACCCCTCACGTTTGTCGTACTCGACGGGATCCACGCAAGTTGGTTCGTCTAAAGGATGCAAAACAATCTATCTACGGCTGCTAAATCTAATCGGAGAGAAACTGACTCGATAGAGCATCGCACTCTATGCCTACGTATTCTCAGGAGAGAAAGTCAGAGTCATCGTAGTTCGGGAAACTACAGGGAATTGGCTCGCCAAGACTTCGCGTCTTGTGCCTACGTACTTCCACACAGCGTAAAAGATCAGAGCTTACGTAGCTCAGGCTAACTACGGCTAGACGGGGTGTTCTCGATCACACAGGAGTGAGAGATGAAATTGGTTTGAAAGGTACGGGGACCTACGGGAATTAGAACTACGGTCTGGTCTCAATTGCGCAAGGGCAAGAGAAAAGGTAACATCAGTCGTTAGCGGGAAAGTCTCGATCGCACAGCAGCGAGAGAACAGAAAGGTTAGTTGTTAGTGTGCTCGCTAGGATATCGCATCCTATGCCTACATATTCTCATTAGATATGAGAAATCAGAGCAGCTGTAGTTCAGCCTACTACAGCTAAAACCGGGAAAAATGGAAAAGGGAGCTTGCTAGGATACGACATCCTATGCCTACGTACTCTCGTCCGGCACGAGAGATCAGAGCTAACGTAGTTCGACGGGAAAACGAATCTCAATTGCACGGGAGCAAGAGAAGGGGTCTCGATCGCCTGAACCCGAGAGAAAAGGGGTTTTGCTCGCACGGGGCGAGAACAAAGAGGAAGCGGGCCTACGCCTAAACGGGAAGGAACTCGGGACACACACGCAAGAACCTAAGAAGAAACTCCTCAGCTGCCATTTCCTTCATATCTGATGATGCAGCCCACAACACTCAGCGGTTTCTTGAAGACTTGAATACGACGATGATAATGTTGAACGAAGCAGCTCCTGGGCTCCTGACGTGCGCGCAAGCTTCATTCCAATCTTCTCCTCTCTGGATCCTTGATGATGACGCTCGAATCAAGAACAATGTACCGCTTAGACCGTCATGGTTCGACTTATACGAGAAATCAAACTCTCAGAGGTAGCGTATTGATGTCCGTGTCAAAGACAAGATAGAGAAATGATATCGAAAATCATTCTCCAATTGAATCGTGTCACACGGCCAGCCAGAAATAAAATCGAAGATAAAATCAGATAGAAACGAAAATAGGAGAGACAATAGGGGATAAATCCACTAACCAATGGAAATAAAATTCTACTCCTAAAGTACGGCAATTGAAGCCCAATAGAAAATATTCGAAAGAAATTAAAAGGAAATTGCATAATGGAAAATAACATAGAAAAATACTATAATATTCTATAGAGAAAAATAGGACAAATTATATTAACTCTATATTATCCTAAAAGAAAATAGAATTAAAATCCATAATATTGCATTTAATATTTCTAAGAAAACTAAAGAAAAATATAAAAGAAATAAAATGCAGCAGGGGGGTTTACTAGTAGCTACAAGGGGTTATGCTTCAGCAAAAAGGTATAAGCCCAGCCCATAAGCCTTCAAAACTAACAGCAACATGGGGTGGGGGAGTAAGCAAAACGGGGGGTATGCCAAAACAAACGGGCTTGGCCCACGAAACAAAAAAAAAACGGATGGTGAGGGGGAAAAAAAAGAGCAGATGGGCCCTCGGGCCCAGTCAACCAACAGATCCACCTCTCTTTCAATTTCCTCAGAAAACCCTAGGTGCCTCTCCCATGTTAGTCTCCAAAAGCACTGTTCATCTCTCTCGTCCACACTTCTTTCACCTCTCCGTCTCAAACACGCTCAGTCCCCAAATTCATAACCCTAAAAGCAATCCAAGTCATCCTCTCAAACCTTGTTGGCGTTACGATTGGATGAAGATTTTAAACCTGTTGAAGATTGATGTAGAAATCTGGAAGCTGACGAACATGCATGAAGTTGTGCGTTGAGGATCTGTCAAGATCTTGGAAGATCTTAAAGAAATCTGGGAAATCATTGATGAACATAGGATTTTGGTGAGCTTTGATAATTTTTGGTGAAGTTTATGGATGAACACGGTTTGGACTTTGAAGGTAGATATCGTTGGATTCGAAGATCGAAGGACCTCCGTTGAGATTAGTTGATTCCACGGATGATCTTGACGGGAAACTGATGAACAAGATCTTGGATGAATCTTGCAGGCGGTTGTTCGTAGACGAAGATGATTCTTGGAGTTTGATCGAGGATCTTTCAAGATCTTGAAGAAATCTGGGCACGGGTTGTTGAACAGACGAGGAAATCGCTGAAGGTCGATGAATCTCTGGAAATCGTTTGAAGAACACTGAAGATTATTGATGAAAATCCTTGCGTTTCTAGAGATGATCTTGAATCCTGAACATTGTTGATGATTTGTGATGTTCGTTGATGAAGATTCTTGAAGATCTATGAACCTGAGGAAGTACTGATGACGATTCTGGAAATCTCATGAAGATCTTGATGAAGGTTCACAAATATTGTTGGTGAGATCTGGAAAATCTTGAAGAACTCTTGATCCAGATATGAAGAACGGTTATGGATATGATGAATTATTGATGATGAACGATGAAGTCCTTGGATGATTCTGGCAAAATCTGGAAAATCTGTTGATGATCAGATGAATTTTCCGGTGATAGCAGGCAGTTTCCGGCGAGGTTTGGCCGTGAGAACTGCCGTAATGATTTCGACGGTGAGTGCTCTGATGTGTTTGCATGGACTCCGACGAAGGATGGTAGTGGGAAGCGTGAGGTGTCACGCATGCAGAAAGGGTGTCAGTGAGTGTAACGTGTGGCAAGAGGAGACGGGGAGAGTGGGACAGGTGGCATGGGAGGTGGTAGTGGGAAGCGTGAGGTGTCACTCTCTGAGTGAAAGGAGAGTGAGGTGGCTGATGCAGAAATGAGGTGTCAGAAAAGGGATTACACGCGTGGCACTCTATTTAAAGGACATGTGGCAACAAATTTGGACTTTGACTTGGGCCTCTGAACTGGATAAATGGCCCATTAATGACTAAGACTAAACATGATTAATTGACAATTAATGACACGAAAATGCATATTAAAAACTAATTAACTAAACAAAAATTATAATAAAAAAAACCTAATTAATCCTAAAAACAAAATTAACTCTAATTAACCTATTTAAAACAGAAAAAGACATTATTTAATATCTAAAAACTATCTAAATCCTGAATTAAATCTATAAAATCATTTAAAGAAAATCTATTAAAATCTAGAAAAAAAATGATAAACCTATTAAATTCTATAGAAAAAAACTTATCACTATTTATTAAAACAAAAATCTAACATTATTATACTCCTTTTTTTTTTAAAACTATACCACAAAACTATTAAAAAATCTAAAAGAATTATTTAAAACTATATTAAACTATTCTATTAATATCTAAAAAGCTAAAAATCTATTAAAACTATTTAAAAAAAAGGGAATATCTATTTTAAAAAATCTAAACAAATCTTTTAAATTCTATTAAAGAAAATCTATTAAATTCTACTAAAAATATTAACCTATTTAATATCTAAAAAACAAACAAATCTAATAAAAAAATCTATTAAAATGCATTAAAAATCTAGAAAATAAAAGAAAAATCCTAAAAATGCCAGGAAGCCGATTAAATCAATTAAAGAACAATTGCGCAACCATAGTGAAACCCGGGCACCGAGACGGCCTAACAACACAGGGAACGAGCACCAATTCTCAAAATACACTTATCCAAACCTGCCTGAAACGCCAGGGGCTGCAATCCCGATAAAATCAAACTGACTGAGAAAATTGCAATGCATGCAGTATGCGAATGCGAATGCAAAATGTGTCGAAACATAAACCAGATATGGGAACCGGTTGTTCAAATTTTGGGGTGCAACACTAGGCAGCTTCATGGGGAAAGTGTAGCAACTTCCTAGAAAAGTACATTAACTTCCTGGGGAAAGTACATCAGCTTCCCTAGGGAAAGCACATTAACTTCCCGGGGAAAGTACATCAACTTCCTAGGGAAAGTCTGGCAAACTCCTGGGGAAAGTACATCAGCTTCCCTAGAGAAAGTATCTCGACTTCTTGGGGAGAATATAGCAACCTCCTGTGGAAAATTTCATGAGGAAAGTATAGCAACTTCAGTGAGGAAAAGATGATTCCACTGGGGAGTGGGTCTTTAATATGTATCACTTGGAAGATACTGGGGAGATTCTCAGCAGTCTTGAAAGTCTCTGGAGATTACCGGATTTGTCCAAAAGTGTTGTGAGCTTATGTTTTGCTGGGAATTTGCACTGAGACAATGGTTTAAAAGTGCTTCTGCAGCATTGAGACTTACTAGGGAATGAAGATAGATGTCCTTCCGATATTTCCACAAGTCAAAGCAAATTTATATTCTTTTCAAAAGTGTTTTCAAAAAACAGCTTTTAAGTTTGAAAACTTTTCACTTTCAAAAATATTATTAACAAATAACAATTTGCATAACAGAATGAAATAGAGATAACATAAATGGAAAAATTGAATAACAAAAGGTTTAATTTATTGAAGAATGGTAGCTCGCTAAAGGCAAATCTCCATGGAAAATTACAATTGAAATTGACAATAGGGAAAGGTTACATTGAATCCAACGACCTCTACTAACCTTAATAACTAAGACTACCCAAAATCCTGCTTCTGACCAGAGCGGTTGGATTGGAGTTGATATTCTAATAAAGTTCTTTGATGATCGGCGTCATCTGATGCAGTGAAATGCCTTTGTCCCTAATTTTTGCCTAGACCGCCCTTTCGAGTTTTCAATCCACCGGGACGCTCATTTTTGCCTAAGTCGCCTTTTCATGTTTTTAGGTTAGCGAGCTATTATTATTTTTATTTTCATCCCTTATTTTTGCCTGGATCTCCTTTATAGGTTATGATCTACCTGGATGCCCATTGTTGCCTAAGTCGCCTTTCCAGGTTTTCGACTTAGCGGGTTATTTAGGCGTAATATTTTCGTATTGCGTCAGGGTTCATAGGATGTGCATGCTCTTCACCATCCATTATTGTGAGAATTAGTGATCTTCTAGAGAAGACTCTCTTCACAACAAATGGGCCTTCGTAATTGGGCATCCATTTCCCACGCATGTCTTTATGAACTGTCATGATTTTCTTGAGTACAAGTTCTCCTTGGCAGAATTCTCGGATTCAGACTTTCTTGTTGAAAGCTCTTTTCATCTGTTTCTGGTATAACTGACCATGTCACATAGCTGTCATGCACTTCTCGTCGATGAGATTCAGCTGGTCAAATCTATCGTGAACCCATTATTCTTCATCAAGCTTGGTTTCCATCAGTAGCCTTAAGGAAGGTAGTTCTACTTTGATGGGGAGGACGGCGTGCATTTCATATACCAATAAGAAAGGGGTTGCCCCTGTTGAAGTTTGCACTGTAGTTCTGTATCCGTGCAAAGAAAATGGTAACATCTCATGCCAATCTTTGTAAGTCTTGACCATCTTTTGCAGGATTTTCTTGATGTTTTTGTTTGCAGCTTCAACAGCTCCATTCATTTTAGGACGGTAAGGAGAAGAATTGTGATGTGCAATCTTGAAACTTTCACACAGCTCCTTCATGGTTTTATTGATCAAATTGGTCCCGTTATCTGTTATGATTCGGTTCAGAATTCCATAACGGCATATAATTTCCTTCTTGAAGAAGTGGGCAACCACTTTCTTGGTCACGCTGGCGTAAGAAGCAACTTCTACCCAGTTTATGAAGTAGTCGATGGCAACCAGAATGAATCGGTGACCGTTGGACGCTTTAGGCTCAATTGTCCCAATCATGTCAATGCCCCACATTGAGAAAGGCCACAGTGAAGATAAAACATTTAATAGTGTTGGAGGTACGTGCACCTTGTCAGCATAAATTTGGCACTTATGGCATTTCCTGGCATATTGGATGCAATCAGATTCCATGGTTAACTAGTAATATCCAGCTCTCAAAATTTTCTTAGACATAGCATAACTGTTGGTGCGGGTTCCAAAGGTTCCTTCATGAATCTCTTGAAGTAACATGTCTGCTTCACGTCTGTCAACACATCTAAGCAGAACCATGTCGTAGTTTTTCTTGTATAGCACATCATTGCTGATAAAGAACTTAGATGTTAGTCTTCTTAGAGTCTTTTTGTCAAGATTAGTAGCATCGGCTGGATACTCTTGCTTTAACAAATATACCTGCTCTTTGTACGGTTTAAGCTCAGTGTACTTATATACTCAACCAATTTTTCCAGTTCAGTGGGGACTTCAAAATCTTCCTCACCCCCATCTTCAACTTGATAAATGGGTGAATATCGGTCAGGAGTGGAAGCAGGGTCATTGGATTCAACAAGGTTTGGGATAGCACTGCAATGTTTGAAGCCTATATTATTAAAATGCACAAGGAAAAATGCAAGAGAAAGAAAATGCTTTTTTTCTAGTTTTGAAAAGATTGCCAATTTCTTTTAAATGGTGAAAGCAAAAAAATGGTAAATGAACAACAAGAATTTAACAAAATGCATTTATTAATATCCTTTTAAAAGTGAAAAGGTGGCCCTATAAAATAATCCAGTAGCTTTGGGCATAGCTATGGAATTTTGAAAACAGCAAATGAAAATATTAAATTACTTTGAAATGGGAAAAATCACAGGGATCTTTATAGCTTCCCAGTTTCTCAAAGCTGCATTGCTCTTGAATACAAAGTTGCTCAGGTCTTCATCATCATCATCTTCGATAGAATTGATCTGGAAACCTCCGCTGAAAAACACTTCTTTGACAGTCTTCAGACGCCCTTTGGTAGTTGTAGAAGCTTTATCATAAGTTGGTTTGTAACCCAACCCGTGGTTATTCATCTTGGTCTTGACATCGATCACTTCTCCCCAACCTTCAGGTATGCCCCTGTTGATTGTTGATCTGGTGCTCTTGAAAGACGCGAAAGATGGATTACTCTAGCACACTGTTTCTTCGATTTCCAATAGGACAACATTAGAAATTTCAAGTGCTTGGAAAGAAGTTCCCAAGGCGTCTTCATCGGCCTCTATGTAACAGAAAGAAGACAGGTTTCTAACCATCAAATCCTCTTCACCATGTATAATAACTAGCTTTTCATCGACCACAAACTTCATCTTCTGATGTAGAGTTGAAGTTACATCTCAAGCGGTGTGGATCCAAGGTCTTCCAAGTAAACAACTGTAGTTCAGATTGTTGTCCAATACTTGGAATGTGATATTGAAAACATGTGGTCCAATCAAGATTGGTAGCTCCACTTCTCCAATCACAGTTCTGCGGGAACCATCAGCTTTGACTATCAGTGAAGTAGGCTTCATCTCAGTTTCCTTGTAAGATAACTTGGTAAGAACCCTCTTTGGTAGGACGTTCAAAGATGAACCGGTATCCACAAGCACCCTTGCTAAGTTATCCTCTTGACATTTTACTGATACATCTAAAACACGGTTATGATTCTAACCTTCTCTTGGTAACTCCTCGTTGTTGAAGCTAAGAGTATTACAGGCAGTAATGTTGGCAATTACACTATCAAATTGGCCGGTAGTAATGTCTTGAGCAACATGAGATTGAGCCAACAACTTTTGCAATGCAGTTCTATGAGCAGGTGAACTCATCAACAGAGATAAGATTGAGATCTTAGAAGGAGTTTGATGAAGTTTATCAATGACTTTGTAATCACTTTTTCTGATGATCCTCAAGAACTCAACGTCGTCATCTTCTGTAGCCGCTTTTTTCCCTTTGTCCTTGGCTGGTACAGTGGTAGTGGTTTCTTTAGGCGGAGCCTCATTGAAACGGGGAGTATAGATACAACCACTGTGTGTCATCTTGCTTGCCCCAGCTATATTTGTCACATCTTCATTAGCAGTCTTCAAATCTTCCCTCGTAATAACTTTCCTAGATTCTTTGTCAATCATGGTCACATCGTGCTTCCAGGGTACAATTTAGGATCACTAAAATGAAACGGACTTGGCTTTTGAATAATTACCGGCTTTGGTTGATTGACTACAGAAGTAATTGGCTTTGATGTATTGAAAACAGGTACTGCAGAGCTTGATTTTGGAAAATGGAAAATTGGCACTTTAGCACTTGGTTTTGGTAAGTTGAAGACGGGCTCAATCACAACAACTTCATCCTTCTTCACTCTACTAACCACTTGTAAGAAACCATCATTGATTAATATCCGAATATCATTCTGAACAAACAAACAACCCTTGGTACTGACACCATAAATTGTACAATCATCATGGCAAGCAGTCACTAAACCGGCTTCAAATAACTTCGAATGGAACACCCGGAGATGAGTCTTGATCTGAGAGACGTCAAGAACTAGGCTTTCATCGAATACATCATCAATAGCATTAGCAGCCCCATGATTTGGCAGAGGATTTCTCTTGACATTCGGTTGAGGATCATCAAAAGACAGAATCTTCTTTTCCATTAACTCTCTGACAAGATGCTTGAGAGCATAACAACTTTCTACATCATGGCCAGGCGCGCCCTCATGAAATAAACAATGAGCGGCATAATTGTAATTAGCTCGCGGTGTATTTGGAGGTGAACCCAAAGCTCTGGTAGTAATCAGACCTTGTTGCACTAATGAAGGGTACAACTCGGTATAAGTCATTGGAATAGGAGGAATCGGCTTATACTGTCTCCTATTAGGAACATTCTGACGAGGTGCCTGATTCTTCGATTGTTGATAAGCAGAAGAGTTGGGCGCTTGTTGATAATTGGATGAAGCTTGTGCAGGCTGATAACCAGGAGGTTGTTGATAGACCGGAGGTTGATAATCAGGAGCCGGTTGCACAAACTGATATGCAAGAACTTGTTGAGCAATAGGGACTCTAGTAGGAGTTGGCACAAAACCAGGTGGAAGACCATAAGGAGGTACACTTGCAGTAGAAACAGATGGTTGAGGATCCACAACAGTATTGGTAATCTCAGAAACAACAGTGGGTTGAGTATCCATCCTCGCATTAATGACTTATAGCAATTCCATAATCTTCCCAACACTTCCCCGAAGATCTTCGAGTTCATTGTTAACGCGATCAAGCTCTTGATTTTGCTCCACCATCTTTTTACTAGCTAGGGCTCTGGTGTTGTACTGATGCAGAGGACTCAAGGTGATAGAACTGGAAGGCGAGAGAACCGAGAATGAGAAACCGGAAGGAAAGCTAAAAAAGTTTTAGATTTTGAACTTCAAGATTTTTTTGAATTTGCAAAGAACTGACAGTTGAATTCCTTGAAACCAGGAATGTCATGATGTTGGATGCAATGCACAAACACACAAAAGCAAACAAAGGTCCTAGGTTAGAGGGACACGAGCATGGAGCCAAGGTCTACCCATCCCGAAAGGTAAGTACTAAGGGTTAATTTTGTACCTGCAGAACAAGGTTCTAAAGAGGTGCCCAAATTCATTAGTTGATCTTTCGGATATTATCAATTTCCCGACTAACTCGGTGGTTAATAATATTCTCAAGAGAAACTCTTTTGAGTGTAGTATCGCGTAGCAACTATTTCGGGACTACTCCCTCATAGTCATCGCACTACGTCCTAGTAAGGCCAAAGTTATGTTTAGGGTAACTACGGTCCCCGGTATCACAGGCTCCAAGGTCGAAAATAGTGAATGTTTTCACGACTACTCGTTCAACAATACTAATTTTCAAGAGGGCCCCAACTGAGCGGTGATTCTCAAGTCAACTTGGTCGGGACTCACTCCCTATAAGCCTCGTCGAATATATCACCTTCCTATAGGAATTGCATTCAAGTCCGGGTGTAGGACTTATCTCACAACAAGCATATAACCCCAAGCAAGGTACCACATATATACAAGCAGATAATAAAGCAAAAAGCAAGCACAAAAATAAACAATATAGGGGTAACCCTCAAAAGATACGAATTTTCCCAAGTGAAGTCGCCATTTTCTGTTGCGGTGAGAATAGGATATCAAATTATTGATTAATTTGAATCACAATCTTGATTCACACCCGGTCTTTGATTTATCCGAAGGAAAGGTTAAAGAAAGGAAAAACCTATTTTGTATCGTAAACACAATGCGGGGAGAGATCTAAGGTTCGAGGCTTGGTTAAGCTTAGGGAAGGTATTAGCATCCTAAACTTCTGTAGTACTCTACAGGAACCTCTTGTTTAAATGTGCTATTGCTAATGGTTATCTGCTTAAAGGTAATGCTAAGGGTTAAAGGTAAAGAGAAGGACCTAAGGGGTTAGTCCTAAGTATACTTGCCAAGAAATTGCATTTTGTGCCTACGTATCCTGGGTAGGGGATGGAATCAGAGTATTCGTAGTTCCCCTCATAGAGGGAGGAAGAGGAACTTCTTGACTGTGGTCAAGGTTCCATGGGGAAGTAAACGTTCATATGGAAGCGATTACTTGGAGTGCGGCGACTCCTATTCTACGTTGTAGAGTTGAATTGAAAATGGTGAGGTAAGTATTCCACGGCGGGAACTTACATGGAGTGCGGCGACTCCTAATCCTAAAGCTAGGATAAAGGGATGGATGTCCACGGCGGGACGCCTAAGCATGAGTACGGCGACTCAAATTCTTAAGGTTGGGAAAAGGGGAAGGGTGTGTCCACGGTGGAACGCCTAAGCACGAGTTCGTCGACTCGGATCCTAAGGCTAGGATGGGGTAAGGGTAAAGGTATTGACGCGGCGGTCAAACGGAAAACCTTTCCTTCGGAGGCGGGTAAACAGAAATGCAGTGATAACAAATGAATAATTGATAATAGCAATGATATGTGAATAGCAATATGAATATGGAGATGTAAGTATTGTACAACAAGTAAATGATTAAGTTGAAATGGACAGTGAGAAATGAAGTTAGATACGAATAGCGAAATGTGATTAAGTGGATTAGAGGGAAAGATTAAGTGGAATTGGTGAAATTGCTTTTTTTTGAGAAAAATATTTAATCAAATTAAATCTAAGTTGAATAGAAAATTAGAATTAAATATTTTTATGGTTCTTGTAAGAAAGATTATGATTAATTGAAAAAGAAAATTAAAAGTTAATCTTAAGTTATATGGAAAAAAAATTATTTTTATTGATTACGGACAATAGGAGAGAAAAAGTTAAAAAGATAAATTAACTAAGTTAAATCTAAATTATCTATAAAAAAACTAAAGATTAAATTAATAATAAGTTTTGAATTTTTTTTTAGATTTGAAGAAAAATATGTTTTTCTGTTTTTTTATTTATTTATTAAGAAAAAGGGAAATTAATATAAAACCTAATCTAAACATATTTTTGTATTTTTATTATTGAATTAAATTTGAAAAACTAAATTAAACCTAAATATATTTTTGTGATTTTTTTATATATAAAAAGCTGAATTAAAAATTAAATCCAAAATTAAAATTTTTTTATTTAAATATTTCGAATTGTTAGATTTTTATTGAATGTTAGTAGTTACTATTTGTTAGTTTATTATTATTATTTATATATTACATGATTAAAACAGAAATAATAAATTAAAAAAAAAACTAAGAAAAAAACCAAAAGTAAATGGGTTGGGCCAGTGTGATGAATCCACTAGACCCAAACCCGGTTTGGAGGAAAAAAAAAGGGAAGGGGAGAAAAGAGTTTGAAACCCTAATCCCCCAAAGCTAATCAGCGCCAGCCCCCTTTGCTGAATCTCTTCTTCCTCTCTCTCAATCCTGAAGGTGAGAAAAACACTTAGAATGGGGGGTTGAATAAGGGTTTTAAAACAATTAAGATGATAGAAAAATAACACAGTATTTTTTATCCTGGTTCGTTTGAACTCAAACTAATCCAGTCCACCCTACCAAGGTGATTTTCCTTTCTCAACAAGGACTTAATCCACTATATCAAACTTGATTACATTGTAAACCACTAAGACAACTGTCTTAGTCTTCTCAAGAAATTCTTTCCACAACTTGGTCTTCTTAAGGAAATCTTTTTACAAAAGATAAACTAACAAATTTGTGTTTAAGACGTGCTTCTAAAAAGCTATATCACAACAGTGATTTTTTACACAAGTTTTAGAACGAAAATAAACTATTCAGCTTTTGAAGATTGTTTGTATGAGAGCTTGTTTAATAACTTGTCAAGAATTTGTTTCAAGTTCGTTAACCTTTGAAGTGATGCTTAGACTTGCTTTTATAGTCCTTTGAAATCCATTTCTCAAAGACTGTGCAATCTGTGCATTCTATTCTTTTTGTCTTCTATTGACTTTTCCTTTCTCAGAAGAGGAATGTTCTGCCAAATCCTTTTGTCTGAAATCCTGTGTCATGCACGAACGAGGAAAGAGCCATTTAGGATAAGACAAGGAATATATCAACGAATCTTTATTTGAACAACATCTTCTTCAACAACTTTGGAACACCTTGTGTCAGAACTTCTGATGATGTTCTTCGTTATTCAGGTCAGAGTTAACTCAATCAGAGTTTCTCTATCAGAGTTTGCAGCAAAGTGCTTTAAATGTGAAATCCTTATCAGAGCATACTTGCTTATCAGAACTTCTGCACTTGTAGTGTTGAGTACTTCCAGAGTCTTCTGAAGCTTTATGTATGTTCTTTGCTCAAGTTCTTCTTAGCTTCGCTCAGAGTCATTGTAGCCGATCAGAGTCTTCTGATGTGTTGCTTCTGACGCTCAGAGCTTTTTTGTTTTGTGGTGTTCAGAGGCGTTCTTGCTTCCAGAATAATATTAATTTTGATATCTGAAACAAATAAACACTTGAACAAAATTAGAGTATATAAATTCTCTATACAAAATTTCATTAATGTTATCATCAAAACTATGAGATATATTAAACACCAATCTATGTTTTAACAATCTCCCCCTTTTTGATGATGACAAAAACTATGGGAAATTTTGTTTAACTAGAAAAGAAATATCACCCCCCTAAGAATATTAATCTCCCCCTGAAATTAATACTTCTGAAAAGATAAAATACTTCCCTTTCAGCTTCTGTATTCTTTTCAGCTTCAAAGGAAACTTGCAGATTCTTAGACTTTTAGTTCAGAGTTAATTTTTAGAATTTTGTCAGATGAGAATTATTAGCTCTAAAACACTCAAAAATATAATTAGTTGAAATTTATCATGTATGAGTTGCCTTTGGTAACTGTTTATGTGAATTATCAAAATTACCATTTTCTCCCCCTTTTTGTCATATCAAAAAGAAAATCTTTAAGAAAAACTTTAAGACAGAAAAAAAATATAACAGAAGAAAAACCAATAAAGCATAAGATAAATTCAGCCAGAAAAACATAACATTCAGATGCATTATTCAAGATAACCCAGAAACAAAGACAATCAGATAACACAAAAGTGCACAAAACAACAAAGAAAAATTAAGAATGACGAGAAGTCAAAATCCTCAGAAGATTCGTTATCTCAGATGTTGACTCATCTTGTTTCGCCATCCATGTCTTGATTTCTTCAGTTGTTTGTTCTTACTTAACCATCCAAGATTTGATCTCAGTGTTGCTAGCCTTGAGTTCAGTAGGCTGAGCATGCAGATCTTCGTCTTCTTTCTTCACTTCAGATGACTCAGGATCAGATGCAGAAGCAGAAGCATCGTGAACAACCAAGGACGCATAAGTATTCTAGAAAATCATGTCAGCAGGTTGAGCAGAGTCAAAAGTCTCAGAAGCAGGAGCAGAAATTTCTAGAGCTACTTCTTCAGGTCTAACCACTTCAGCAGTCCTAGATGCAGCCAAGTCTGCAGAAGGAATACACACGTCCTTTGCAGGTGTGTTTTCCAGAAGCAAGGTTGGATGTCTGCTTACTCTCAGAAGAGTTTGTCTAACAGCTTCATCAAATCTGACCTTTTCATCGTCAGTACAAATCTCTTGAAGATTTTAAGCTACAGAGTCAAATCTATTTCTGAATCTTTTCCAGACAGCTACAGAATCATCAGGATTCATACTTGAAAGACATTCCTTCTCGATAGAAAATAACCACATGTTTAATTCTTTTTCAAACCCAGCAAATAAAGTACTAACATCCAGCCTAGGTTTAGGTTTCAGATAGGTTTCTAAAGAAGGTGTTTTGGTGGTTTCAGAATTTGAGGGGATGGAAAAAGAAGGGATATAAATGACAGGTGGATATGATGAAGAAGAAGTGAGGACAGATGAAGGTCTAGCAATCTGAGGTTCAGATGGGGTTGGTTCAGATGAGAACGTTTTATTATCAGGGTCAGATGGAATGGAACCAACAGGTTTGAGGAGAGATGAAATGATATTTGATCTATCAGAATCAGTGGAATTAGATGAATCTGAAGAATCAGAAGATTCAATTGATCCAGAGGGAACTGGATAGACAATCATAAGAGGTTGAAGATCAAGAACCATTGGTTCAGGATCAGCGGGGATGGTTTCTGGTTGTTGTTGTTCAGAAGTTTGTTTTTCAGAAGGGGGAATTTCAGAAGATTGGTTTATAGATGGGTGTGGTTCAGATGTATGTGGAGCAGAAGTTGGGGTTTTATCAGGGGTAGTTTTCTGATGTATGTTGAATGAAGGTGTGGATGGTACAGAAGATTGTGGTTCAGATGGTTGTAGTTGTTGGTGTACAGAAGAATTATGTGGTTTAGGTATAGAAGGAAGTGGTTGAGATTTTTCTGGTTCAGAAGGAATAGGTTCAGAGTCGTGAGAAGGAGAAGGTGAGTGAATAGGTTCAAAAGGAGGAGGTTCAGATGCTAGTACTTCTCTTACTGTTTCTAAAATAGAATCTAAACTAGCAGAAGCAGGGTTACCTTTCTGTTTCTTGACACGCTTTGGCTTTGCAGCAGATGCTTCGCCAGCAGCTTTCCTCCTGGGATTAGAAGATCCTTTTTCTGAGACCTTTCTTTTCTTCTTCTGTCTCTCCTCATGAAAATCAAATCCAGGTTCATCTGCCCTTTGAATCAGATGTTCTGGTATAGGAGTTCCATCTGCTATGTAAGCCAGAATAATCTCCTTGGGTTCATTAGCATAGAAAAGAAGGAAATCATCTACAAGGATTCTTCTCTTGCTTACTTCTTCAGAGTTGATCTGACCTGGTGCAGAAGTAAGTTCTTTTACAATCCTCATCCTCTGCAGACTTTTTCCATTCAGAGGTTTTCCAACAACTTAAGCCAATTCTTCTTTCATACCAGCTTCTGTCAGATGACCAACTAGTCCATTCTCAGTCAGAATATTTGAGATGAGTCGTCCCATAGGTATCCAATTTCTCATCTTTTGGTGCTTGGTTTTGACTTCTTCTCTAGATTTTTTCACATGAGTCCACAGATGAGTGAAAAGCAAGTAAGGCAGATCCACTTTGAAACCTTTGCCCAAATAATACATGAAGTACATCTGATCAGAGTTGATGTAATCAGGAGAATTTGTTGATTTTCTATGATGGATGCAGCCTAAGAAGATCTTAGCCCAGATCTTGTATTGAACTTTCAGATCCTTTATCTTGCTTGAGGCTTCCCCAGAAGTAAACACTTCACTGTATACCCCATCCGTATCCACACGATTTGCTGGCAGATGAGTAACACCATCTGATTCTTGATATCCTATCAGCTTGCGAATCAGATCTTCAGTGATAATGATTTATTTACCCAGAACTGAAGACATAATGAATTTAGGGAAAACTCTTGCATGAATCCAAAATTCTTTGAGCAAGCAAGGGTAAACTGGACCAACCAGTCTGTCAAAGTACTTTGTCCATCCTTGTGATGACACAGTTGGACGTAAATCAAATCCATTTTCAGCAATGCTTTCAAAATCAATCAAGAACTCACATAGAACTTCCAGTTAATCAACGGGTGTGAGGAGAGTTCTTTCAGGTGCTATGAACGAAGTAGGACCCATTGCAGAAGAAGAAACGACAGCAGTTGTTTATTCAAACTATTGAGAGGTTGAAGATGAGGTTGCCATTGTTGAAGAAGTGAGATAACAAACGCTTCTTTGGGTTTTAGGTTTGGAGGAGATGAAGAAACAATAGAGCAAATAGAAATGCATACACGGTGAGAGAGAGAGTGAAAAGTGTGAGAAAGTGTTGTGTTGTGGCATTTATAGGGGCAAAATTAGGGCACACATTCACACGATCAGCAATTAATTCATTTAATTTAATTCAAAAAGTCACATAAAAAATAATAATGATTTCAAACATTAAATGATACTGACAAGCGTGGGGAGGAAAACGAGAATTTGAGATTTCAAACAGTACCTCAAAACGGCGTCTCATTGAGTACACTCCACCTTTTCAGATATCATGTGACACGTGAAGGTGAGAAAATACTTAGAAGGGGGGGTTGAATAAGTATGACAAATAATCAAAGATTCAAACACAGTTATTTTTATCCTAGTTCGTTGAACTCAACTACTCCAGTCCACCCTCTCAAGAGTGATTTGCCTTTCTCAGTCAAGGACTTAATCCACTATTTAATCAAACAAATTACAATAGTAACACCTAGGAACAACTGTTCTTAGTCTTCTCAAGAGCTACTGATCCCAACTGGATCCTCTTAAGGAAACCTTTTACAATCAATGTAAAACTATTACAAGAGTAAGAATGCTTATAAAAAGCTATTATCACAACTGTGATATTTCTCTTAAGTTTAAGAACAATGTTACAGCAAATAGAATATAAGAGCTTTTGAGAGATTAGCTTTGATAAGTGATTTTTGCAAGAAATTTGTCACATGAAGAAGATGGAGTGGACTTCTTTATATAGGCACTTAGATCCATGAAGTCTTCTCAACGTTGGAGGCTGTGCTGAAAAAGCCTGGTGCCTTTTGTTTTTACGTTGGAGGTTGTGCTGAAAAAGCCTGGTGCCGTTTGTCTTCACGTTGCAGAAACTTTCCTTAGAATGGAATGCACAGATAAAACCTTTTTGTCTGTGTTCTTGTGTCTAGCATAAAAGAGGAAAGAGCTGTTGAGATATGCCAACAGACATATTCAAATCTTCTTCACTAAGTAAGTTCAGCTATCAACATCAGAGTCTGGATCTTCAGAATCTCCAGAGTAGAGATCTTCTGGATCTTCAGAGTCTTGGGATGTTCTTCAGATTATGCTGAATCAGAGTATATGCAGCTTGTGTGCTTGAGCGTGTAGTTCTGTCAGAGTAGAGTCTTCTATATCAGATTCTCAATACTATGCAGCGCAGTATATTCAGAGTCTTCTGATGACTAAGCTTCTGAACTCTCAGAGTCTTCTATTCTTTAGAGGCTTCTGCTTCAGAATCTTCAGTAGACAACACTCAGATTCTTCTGGAGACAGCATTCAGATCTTCATTTAAGATGCTCTTGAACCTTTGAAGCCTTTCATAATATCATTGTTCAGATCCAAATTTGCTCTTTAAGAATATTTTCTTTAGTACCTATAGCAAACAGTCTAGAACAAATTTAGAGTATATAATTCTTGAATACAAAATTCATAAATGTTATCATCAAAACATAGAGATATTACTAAGAAAGAATCTGTGTTCTTACAATCTCCCCCTTTTTGATGATGACAAAACATGAGAAATTTTGTTCAATAAAAAGTATGAATTATACCTCCCCCTAGATTAACAATCTCCCCCTGAAATGAATACTCTAATAGAAGAAAACACTTCCCTTTTTGATTAAGTATATTTCAGATTCAGAGCCTGATGCAAGAGGTTTGACTTTCAGAATCAAATCTTGATGCCAGATAATTATGACTTCCTTCAGTCAGAGCGCCTGGTTATCATCTTGCTTGAATTATCTTTCAGAGTAAAGGTATCAGAGTAAGATATCAGAGTTGATTGAATACTCAAATTTGCTTTGGAAGATCAGGTTCTGGTTGGAGAAGTCTCAGGGTAACTTCAATGAATTATGTCAGATATATCAATGTAATCTAAAAGACTTAAATTCAAAGTAAGTTAATAAAATGTCTGAATTTCAGTTTTAGTAATTGCTTATAGGTTGAACAATCAAATTCTCTTTTTCTCCCCCTTTTTGTCATAATCAAAAAGATTTTTAAAGACATAAAGATACAGAAGAAAAGAAGCATATAGAAGCAAAAACATCAACTTTCATTTAAACAGATCAGAGTTCACAATCAAACAGAGTCACAAAAGAACAGATAGATGCCAAAAAGCATAACAAAACAATAAGGAAACAATAGAAGCAATAACATGTGCAAAAACATCAAATAAAACTAAGTCTGGCGTGAGGCAATAAGGGTCAGAAGCTCTGTCATTTTGGCTGTTGACTCTTCTTGCTTAGACATCCAGGTCTTGATCTCATCAGTTGTCTTCTCTTGCTGTACCATCCAATCTTTTATTTCCTTGACATCATTCACAAGCTCTGTGACCACGGATGAAGAAGAAGCAGATGCAGTAGCAGCAGTGTTCTTGTCAGACTGGTTCTCTTCAGAAGCTTGTTCAACCAATTCAGATGCAGGAGCCTCTGGAGGAGCAGCTTCCAGAAGCAACACAGGAGGAGGAGGAGGAATGTTCATCAGAGTTATCTTGATTAACTCTGCAAACTGAGTCTTTGCAAGCTTAGAACATTTCGCTCTAACTTTTAAAGCAGCTTTGTTGAACATCCAGATGAAACGTTTCCAAGAAGCATTTGAAACAACCGGATCCAAACTTGACAAGCACACTTCCTTAACACGAGCATACTCAGAATCTATCTCCTTCTTGAATATTTTAAACATAGTATTAACACATGATCCTAGATCTGACTGTTCAGAGGGTTTAGGATTAGGAGTGTTAACAGGAGTAGGTTCAGATGGTGTAGGTTCAGATGGTTGTGGTTGAGGTGGTGTTGGTTGAGATGTTTGGTGTCAGACTGAGGGAGTTCAGTTGGTTGAGGAATGGTTTGGGTTTCAGATAGATGGGTTTCAGATGGTTGAGGGATGGTTTGGGTTTTAGATAGATGAGTTTCAGATGGTTGAGCTTGAAACATAGAAATGTTAACGTGTTCCTTCATAGTAATGTCAGAACGAGCTTGTTTGAGAGACTCTGGTTCAAAATCAGATGATTCACAATCAGAAGATTCTTCTGAGTGAACAGATGTTGAAGAAATGTTAATGGATTGATTCAGGGGTTGGATATCCAGAATATCTTCAGAAAGATTTGAATCTTCTGGTGGAGCTGGTTGTTCAGAGTGTTCAGATTGAACAGTCTCTGGTTGGTTTGGTTCTGAGATGATTATATTTGGTTGGGGAATTTCTGGTTATGGAATTTCTGGTGAATTAGGTTGAGGGGGTTCAGATGTAGTATGAGGTTGGGGGTCAGAGGTTGTTGGTACAGAAGATGGTTGTGAATGTACTGGGGGAAATGAAGGTGGTTCAGATGAAAGGTTTGCAGATGGTTGGGGGTTAGAAGTTCTATGTCTAAGGGTTGGAGAGAGTTGAGGTGATGGAAGGGGTGAATGAACAGCAGGGGTAGGATCAAATGTTAGTACCTGATGAATAGTGTCTCTTATCTCTTCCAGAGTAGCATCTCTAGAATTGATTCTGACTTTCTTTACTCCTTTCTTCTTCTTCCTTGGAACTTCAGATTCTTTCCTTTTCTTCTGAATAGAGCCTTCTTCAGCTTTTCTCTTACTACGCCTTTCCTTCATCAGATTGGGCAATTCTTCTCCTTGTTTCTGAACAAGGTTAGCAGGTAGAGGAATTCCATTCTTCAGACAATCTGCAATGTAAGCCCAGACAATACCTTTTGGTTCATCTGCGCTGAACATTGGAAAATCTTCTACTGGTATCCTTCTGCCATTTACCTCCTCAGAGTTTATCTTCCTTAGTTTACCATTCAGCTCTGAAATGATCTTCATTCTTTTCAGAGTAAGTCCGTTTATCTCAGATCCAATGATGTAGAACAGATCCTCTGTCATTTTTGCATCTGTCAGATGCTTTACCAACTGATTCTCTGTAAGGATGTCTGAAATAAGTCTTCCCAGAGGTATCCAAGTTCTAACTTTCCTAGCTTTAGCTCTAACCTCTTCTCTAGTCTCTTTGACATGAGTCAGAAGATGAGTGAAAATCGGATAGGGCATATCCACCTTAGTATTCTTGTTGATGTAGTACATGAAGTACAAATGCTCTGTACTCACATAGTCTGGTTAGTTGGATGACTTTCTGTGAAAGATTGTACTCATAAATATCTTCGCCCAGATCCTATAGATAGGTTTCAGATCTTTAACCTTGCTTGTTTGTGTTCCATATACAGTAATCTCTTCATACACCTTAGCCATATCAGTACGTGCAGAGGCTAGGTTTGTAACACCATCAGATTCTTTATAACTAAACAGCTGCCTGATCAGTTTCTCAGTGATCACTATCTCCTTCCCAAGGATAGATGAGTGAATGAACTTAGGACCAGCATGAGCGTGAATCCAGAATTCCTTTACAAGAGTTGGGTACACAGGACCCATCAGTCTATCAAAATACTTCTCCCAGCCTTGAGCTTTAATGGCAGTTGTTAGGTCAAACCCATTTTATTGATTCAAGATCAATGAAACTCTCGCACAGAACCTCAAGATCCACAACTGGAGTAAATAGAGTGCGTACTGGTTTCTTGTACATTATATTGTTGTTGGAGATTTCAGCAGCATTTGATGAAGAAGCCATTGATGAAGATGAAGATTTTGATTTGGGTTTAGGGTTTTGGTAGAGGTTGAAGAGTAAGCAAAAACGCATAAGTGTAGTGAGTGTGAAAAGTGTGAAAATGGTGTGATAGGTGGTATTTATAGAAAACAAAAAAAAATCAAACATTGGGCACATCAATAGACACATACGCACGTTTACACATAGCATTTAATGAAAATAATCATTTCAATTTAAAGATATGACAAATGGGGGGAAATCCAAGAAAAATGAGATTTTCAAAGCAGTACCTCAAACGTCAATTTAGTAGTGCACTCCATCTTTTCAGATTCTGAGTGACACGTGTTTGCTTGTATGTGCATCTGATGTCTCTCAAGAAATGAAACGTTTCCAACGTTCAGATCTTCTGAGTTTGTTAGTTCAGAGTTTCACACAAATAAATCAATCAAAGATAAATGAACAAATAATCAGATGAAATACTTCAGATCTTTAAACATTTTGCATCTGATAAGTTGCCTCTGATAAATATTACTCTGGACAAAAATCCATACAAATCTTTTTCAGAATGAACTTAAACCTATCTTCAGCAAGGGGTTTTGTGAAAATATTAGCCCATTGATGATTTGTATCAACAAAGGCTAGATTTATTACACCCTTTTGAACATAGTCTCTGATGAAGTGATGTTTAATTTCTATATGTTTAGCCTTAGAATGTAGGATTGGATTTTTTGACAAACATATAACAGAAGTATTATCACAGAAGATAGAAAGATTACTCTCATAGATCTGATAGTCTTCTAGCTGATTCTTCATCCAGAGCATCCGCGTACAACATCCAGCAGCAGCAATGTATTCTGCCTCTGTAGTTGATAGTGCAATAGTGGGTTGCTTCTTGCTGTACCATGAGATCAGATGATTTCCAAGAAACCGACAGCTTCTAGAAGTGCTTTTACGTTCAACTCTGTCTCCAGCATAATCAGCATCACATAATCCAACTAATGAAAATTCATCAGATCTTCTGTAACACAGACCCATGTTAGTAGTACCTTTCAGATATCTTAGAATCCTCTTAATAGCTGTTAAGTGTGATTCTCTAGGATCTGATTGGAATCTTGAACATAAGCAGACACTAAATAGAATATCAGGTCTAGAAGCAGTCAAGTATAGAAGAGATCCTATCATACCTCTGTAGAGTTTCTGACCTACCTTCTTACTTACCTCTTCCTTACCAAGAGTGCTTGTAGGGTGCATTGGAGTCTTTGCCATCTTACTATCAACCATGTTGAACTTCTTCAGAAGCTCTTTAACATATTTAGTCTGATGTATGTAGGTGCACTCTGGAGTCTAGTTGACTTGGATTCCCAAAAAGAATCTCAATTCTCTCATCATGCTCATCTCAAACTCTGCCTGCATACATTTAGCAAACTCCTTTCCAAGCATAATATTTGTTGATCCAAAAATAATATCATCTACATATATTTGACAAATCAACAGATCTTTCTTAAGAGTTTTACAGAATAAAGTTGTATGCACTTTTCCTCTGATAAAATTTTTCTCCAGAAGGAAATTGCTCAACCTCTCATACCAAGCTCTCGGAGCTTGTTTTAAACCATAAAGAGATTTCTTTAGTTTAAAAACATGATCTGGAAAGTTTTCACTTTCAAAACCAGGAGGTTGGTGGACATATACTTCCTCTTCTAGAATACCATTAAGAAAGGTACTTTTAACATCCATCTGATATAGAGTGATGTTATTCTGTGCAGCAAAAGAAATGAGTAAACATATAGACTCTAACCTGGCAACAGGAGCATAAGTCTCTGTATAGTCAATTCCTTCTTGCTGACTGTAACCTTGAGCAACCAGCCTTGCCTTATTCCTTTCAACTTCTCCCTTTTCGTTCAACTTATTCCTGAAGACCCATTTTGTTCCAATAATGTTGAATCCTTTAGGTCTAGGAACCAGATCCCAAACTTCATTTCTGGTGAATTGATTTAGCTCTTTTTGCATGGAAATAATCCATTCATTATCTTTCAGAGCCTCATCCACAGATGTTGGTGCAATTATTGACACTAAGCCAAACAATGAAGATTCAGATGTTCTGAGATAGGATCTTGTCCTGATTGGATCATCTTTCTTTCCAATAATCACATCTTCTGGGTGAGATGCCTTGATTCTGGAAGAAGATCCTCTGACATTTGATCTTTCAAAAATGTGTAAGTTGTCCAATTGAGAAGATAAGGGAATAGCATCTGGAGTTGTTTCAGATTCCTTATCTTTAGCCTTTTCTGCCTCTAAGCCTTCAGAGTCTGTGAGAATCACTTCTATATCTGCAGAACTTTCAAACTGCTTTGGCTTTTCAGAGCCAAGCTTATCATCAAATCTTACATGAATAGATTCTTCCACAATCTGTGTTTCAGTATTGAATACTCTGTAGCCTTTAGAGCGTTCAGAATAACCAAGCATGAAACACTTCTGTGCTTTGGAATCAAACTTGTTAAGATTCTCTTTAGTGTTAAGCATATAACAAGTACATCCAAAAGGATGAAAATAAGCAATGTTGGGCTTTCTGTTCCTCCACAATTCATAGGGAGTCTTTTTCAGAAGAGGTCTTACAGACACTCTGTTCTGAATGTAACAAGTTGTGTTAATTGCTTCTGCCCAAACGTGTTTTGCCAGATTTGTCTCATTGATCATGGTTCTGGCCATTTCTTGCAGAGTTCTATTTTTCCTCTCTACAACTCCATTTTGTTGTGGAGTTCTAGGACAGGAAAAATCATGAGCAATGCCATTTTCATTAAAATATTTATTTTCAAATTCACCACCATGATCACTTCTGACTTTTATAATTTTGAAATCTTTTTCATTCTAGACTTGTTTACAGAAGTCAAAGAATACAGAATGTGACTCATCCTTGTGTTTTAGGAACTTTACCCATGTCCATCAACTATAGTCATCAACAATGACTAATCCATACTTCTTGCCTCTGATGGATGCAGTTTTCACTGGCCCAAACAGATCAATATGATGTAATTCTAGTGGTCTGGAAGTAGAAACAACATTTTTTGATTTAAAAGATGATTTTGAAAACTTCCTTTTTTGGCATGCTTCACAAAGAGCATCTGAGGTGAACTTCAGATTAGGAAGTCCTCTGACAAGATTAAGTTTATTAATCTGAGATATACGTCTCATATTAATATGCCCCAATCTTCTGTGCCAGACCCATTGCTCTTCATTAACAGACAAGAGACATTTAACATTCTGAACTTTAAGTTCTGAAAGATTTATTTTATAAATGTTGTTTTTCCTCTTACCACTAAATAGGATAAAGCCATCCTTTTGACTAATAGCTTTACAACATTTTTGATTAAAGGTAATATCATAACCATTGTCACTTAATTGAATTATGGACAATACATTATGCTTTAACCTTTCAACAAGTAAAACATTAGTAATAGAGGGAAGTTTACCATTTCCAATGGTGCCAGATCCAATGATCTTGCCTTTCTGGTTCCCTCGAAACTTCACGTCACCTCCAGATCTAAGTTCCAGGCTTTGGAACATAGACCTTTCTCCTGTCATGTGTCGTGAGCATCCAGAGTCCAGGTACCATGACTGGCGTCCTGACCTTGCTGCTAAGAACATCTGCAACAGGGATTATTTTGCTCTTAGGTACCCAGATCTTCTTAGGTCCTTTAGGGTTAGTTGGTTTGTAAGTTTGTCTAAACTTCTGTTTTTCAACATAATGTTTATTCTGACTTGCCTTGGGTTTAAACACATAAGTATTCTTCTCAGAGCTTGTGTGTTTAATGTCATTTAAGTGACCAAACTTAAATTGAGAGTACAGAGGTGTCTTCTTGATGAAGAGTTTGTCAACAGATTTTGGATTACTTCCAGAGGAAGATTCATATCCAATACCTCTTTTGTTGTTCCCACTAACACCATAAATCATAGAAGCCATCTTGCTTCTGTCTATGCTCTTAGTAAGGAATCTCTTAAAGCTAGAGTCATATTTTTCTAAAATGTTTTCACATGACTTAGTCTCAGATTCAGATTCTTGTTGAGCTATTTCAAAGTCATTTTTGATTTTCAGATTAATTTCTTTTTGCTCAACAAGTTCTGTCTTCAGAAGATCAATCTCAGATTCAAGACTGCTTTTCAGCTTCTTGTATTTGAGCTTAATATTGTTATAGCTTTTCAGAACTTCTGATAACACTTTGATAAGTTCTTCTTTAGTAAGTTTAGCCATTACCTCTTCAGCGTCAGAGTCAGATTCAGAATCAGATTCAGATCCTGAAGTTCCTTCCTCCTGATCTTCTATGTCTGCCATCAAAGCTACATTGGCACATTCTTCTTTTGACTCAGAAGATGATTCAGATTCATCTGAGTCATCCCATGTTGCCATCAGAACCTTCTTCTTTTTTTCAAACTTCTTCTTGGGTTTTTCTCTTTGAAGTTTGGGGCAATCATTCTTGTAATGCCCAGGTTCTTTGCACTCATAGCATACAACTTCTTTCTTGCCAGATCTTCTGTGCCCAGAAGATTCCATTCTATGATCAGATTTTCTGAAGTTGTTGAACTTCTTTCCCTTGTGCTTCCAGAGTTTGTTGATCCTTCTGGACAGCATGGATAATTCATCTTCTTCGTCAGAAGAAGATCCTTCATAGCTTTCTTCAATAACCTGCAAAGCTTTAGCAGATTTATTAGATTTTAAAGCAATAGATTTACCTTTCTCTTTCTTTTGAGGTTCATCTTCCTCAAGCTCAATTTCATGGCTCTTCAGTGAGCTGATGAGTTCTTCTAAAGAGATCTTGTTCAAATCTTTAGCCATCTTCAAGGCAGTCATCATTGGTCTCCATCTAGTAGGCAGACTTCTGATGATTTTCTTTATATGATCTGATGTGGAGTATCCCTTGTCTAGAACTTTTAGACCAGCCGTGAGGATCTGAAATCTAGAAAACATAGTTTCTATATTTTCAGGTTCTTCCATTTTGAACGCTTCATACTTCTGTATAAGCGCCAGAGCCTTGGTCTCCTTCACTTGAGAATTTCCCTCACGAGTCATTTTAAGTGACTCAAACATTCCATGAGCTGTTTCTCTGTTAGTAATCTTTTCATACTCAGTATGAGAGATTGCATTAAGCAATATTGTCCTAGCCTTAGGGTGATTTTTGAAATCCTTCTTCTGGGCTTCTGTCATTTATTTTCTATCAATTTTCTTGCCATCCTCATTTGTAGGATGTTCAAAGCCATCAATGACCAAGTCCCACAAATCAGCATCATAACCAAGGAAGAAACTTTCTATCATGTCCTTCCAGTAATCAAATTTCTCTCCATCAAACATAGGAGGCTTTGTGCTGATTCTATCCCCTTCAAATTTGTTACAATTGGGTGTAGATGTATCACCCATAATGACAAACAAATATATATCAAAGTAACTTTTCTCACTGGATCTTTACTGACACGGTTAAGTGGTAGCACACGCAGAACCGGAGCTCTGATGCCAACTGAAGGTGAGAAAATACTTAGAAGGGGGGGGGGGTTGAATAAGTATGACAAATAATCAAAGATTCAAACACAGTTATTTTTATCCTGGTTCGTTGAACTCAACTACTCCAGTCCACCCTCTCAAGAGTGATTTGCCTTTCTCATTCAAGGACTTAATCCACTATTTAATCAAACAGATTACAATAGTAATTCCTAAGAACAACTGTTCTTAGTCTTCTCAAGAGCTACTGATCCCAACTGGATCCTCTTAAGGAAACCTTTTACAATAAATGTAAAACTATTACAAGAGTAAGAATGCTTCTAAAAAGCTATTATCACAGCTGTGATATTTCTCTTAAGTTTAAGAACAATGTTACAGCAAATAGAATATAAGAGCTTTTGAGAGATTAGCTTTGATAAGTGATTTTTGCAAGAAATTTGTCACATGAAGAAGATGGAGTGGACTTCTTTATATAGGCACTTAGATCCATGAAGTCTTCTCAACGTTGGAGGCTGTGCTGAAAAAGCCTGGTGCCTTTTGTTTTTACGTTGGAGGCTGTGCTGAAAAAGCCTGGTGCCTTTTGTCTTCACGTTACAGAAACTTTCCTTAGAATGGAATGAACAGATAAAACCTTTTTGTCTGTGTTCTTGTGTCTAGCATAAAAGAGGAAAGAGCTGTTGAGATATGCCAACATACATATTCAAATCTTCTTCACTAAGTAAGTTCAGCTATCAACATCAGAGTCTGGATCTTCAGAATCTCCAGAGTAGAGATCTTCTGGATCTTCAGAGTCTTGGGATGTTCTTCAGATTATGCTGAATCAGAGTATATGCAGCTTGTGTGCTTGAGCGTGTAGTTCTGTTAGAGCAGAGTCTTCTATATCAGATTCTCAATACTATGCAGCGCAGTATATTCAGAGTCTTCTGATGACTAAGCTTCTGAACTCTCAGAGTCTTCTATTCTTTAGAGGCTTCTGCTTCAGAATCTTCAGTAGACAGCACTCAGATTCTTCTGGAGACAGCGTTCAGATCCTCATTTAAGATGCTCTTGAACCTTTGAAGCCTTTCATAATATCATTGTTCAGATCCAAATTTGCTCTTTAAGAATATTTTCTTTAGTACCTGTAGCAAACAGTCTAGAACAAATTTAGAATATATAATTCTTGAATACAAAATTCATAAGTGTTATCATCAAAACATAGAGATATTACTAAGAAACAATCTGTGATGTGCCTCTGAATCTCTTAAGAATAGGAAACATTAACCAACGCTTAGATCTTCTGAGACTTGTTAGTTCGGAGTTTCATAAAAAGAAATAATGTACTAAAAGAAATAATCAGAAGAAATACTTCAGATAATAGACATTATTCATATTTCATCAGAATAAATTTTCTTCTGAATAATAGTTTTATTCTGGACAAAAATCCATACTAATATTCTTCAGAATAAATTTAAACCTATCTTCAGCAAGGGGTTTTGTGAAGATATCAGCCCATTGATGGTCTGTATCAATAAAGTTCAAACTAATAATTCCCTTATGAACATAGTCTCTGATAAAATGATGCTTAATTTCTATGTGCTTTGCCTTAGAATGTAAAATAGGATTCTAAGAAAGGAAAATAGCAGAAGTATTATCACAGAAAATAGAAATGTTACTCTCATGAATCTGATAGTCTTCTAGTTGACTCTTCATCCAAAGCATCTATGTGGTACGACCAGCAGCAGCAATGTATTCTGCTTCTGTTGTTGATAGCGCTATTGTGGGTTACTTCTTGCTGAACCAAGAGATCATATGACTTCCCAGAAACTGACAGCTTCCAGAAGTACTCTTACGCTCTATTTTGTCTCCAGCATAGTCAGCATCACAGAATCCAACTAATATGTATTCATCAGATCTTTTGTAACATAAACCCACATTAGTAGTACCTTTCAGATACCTCAGAATCCTTTTAACAGCTGTTAAGTGAGATTCTCTAGGATCTGATTGGAATCTAGCACATAGACAGACACTAAAGAGAATATCAGGCCTAGAAGCAGTCAAGTACAGAAGAGAACCAATCATACCTCTGTAGAGCTTCTGATCTACCTTTTTACTTACCTCTTCTTTACCTAGTGTGCTTGTAGGATGCATTGGAGTCTTTGCTACCTTGCTTTCTGACATGTTGAATTTCTTTAGAAGTTCCTTTACATACTTTTTCTGATGTATGTAGGTACCTTCTGGAGTCTAATTCACTTGTATTCCCAGAAAGAATCTGAGTTCTCCCATCATGCTCATCTCGAATTCTGCCTGTATAGATTGAGCGAACTCCTTTCCAAGCATAATATTGGTAGTTCCAAATATAATATCATCAATATAAATCTGACAGACTAAAATGTCTTTCTTAATTGATTTATGGAAGAGAGTAGTGTCAACGTTTCCTCTGACAAAGTTATTTTCCAGAAGGAAATTACTCAGCCTCTTATACCAAGCTCTGGGAGCTTTTTTTAAGCCATAGAGTGATTTCTTAAGTTTGAAAACATGTTCTAGAAATTTTTCATTTTCAAAACCAGGAGGTTGATGAACATAAACTTCCTCTTCTATGAAACCATTTAAGAAGGAACTTTTAACATCCATCTGATACAGAGTGATGTTATTCTGTGCAGCAAAGGAAATAAGCAAGCGAATATATTCTAACCTTACCACAGGAGCATAAGTCTCTATGTAATCTATACCTTCTTGCTGACTATATCCTTGAGCAACCAGCCTAGCCTTGTTTCTGAAGACCCATTTAGTTCCAATAATGTTGAAACCATTTGGTCTTAGAACCAGATCCCATCCGTCATTTCTGGTGAATTGGTTAAGCTCTTCTTGCATAGCAAGTATCCAATCATTATCGTTCAGAGCCTCATCCACAGAAGTAGGTTCAATGATAGACACCAAACCAAACAGTGACGTTCCAGAAGATCTGAGAAATGACCTTGTTCTGATAGGGTCATCCTTCTTTCCAATAATCATTTCCTCTGGATGAGAGGCTTTGATTTTGGATGATCCTTTAACATTTGGTTCTTCAGAAATTGTCAAGCTATCCATCTGAACAGTCAAGGGAGTAGCATCTTACTTTGCTTTTGGTGCTTTTGCTTGATCTTTGTCTTCCTCTAATTCTTCAGAGTCTGTGAGAAGGATTTCTCTATCTGCAGAAATTTCAAGCTGCTTTGGCTTTTGATTTCCAAGCTTATCATCAAATCTAACATGAATTGATTCCTCTACAATCTGTGTCTCAGTATTGTATACTCTGTAGCCTTTAGAGCGTTCAGAATATCCAAGCATGAAACACTTCTGAGCTTTAGAATCAAACTTGTTTAGATTTTCCTTAGTGTTCAACATAAAACATACACATCCAAAAGGATGGAAATAAGAAATGTTGGGCTTTTTATTCCTCCACAGTTCATAAGGATTCTTCTCCAGAAGAGGTCTTACAGACACTCTGTTCTGAATATAACAAGTTGTATTCACTGCTTCTGCCCAAAAATGTTTTGCCATGTTAGTCTCGTTGATCATGGTTCTGGCCATTTCTTGCAATGTTCTATTTTTCCTTTCTACAACTTCATTCTGTTGAGGAGTTCTAGGACAAGAAAAATCATGTGCAATGCCATTTACTTTAAAAAAAATTTCAAAGTATTTGTTTTCAAATTTTCCACCATGATCACTTCTGACTTTAACAATTTCAAATTCTTTTTCGTTTTGGACTTGTTTGCAGAAGTAAATGAATTCAGAATGTGACTCATCCTTGTGTTTTAGGAATTTTACCCATGTCCATCTGCTGTAGTCATCAACTATGACTAATCCATACTTCTTTCCTCTGATGGATGCAGTTTTCACTGGTCCAAACAGATCAATATGAAGCAGCTCTAATGGTCTAGAGGTTGAAATAACATTTTTTATTTTGAAAGAAGATTTTGAAAATTTTCCTTTCTGACATGCTTCACAAAAAGCATCTGAGTTGAACTTCAACTGAGGAAGTCCTCTGACCAGATTGAGCTTATTAATCTGAGATATACGTCTCATACTAATATGACCCAATCTTCTGTGCCAGACCCATTTCTCATCGTTAACAGACAGAAGGCATTTTACATTCTGAACTTTAAGTTCTGAAAGATTGATTTTGTAAATGTTGTTCTTCCTTTTTCCATTAAAGAGGATTGAACCATCTTCTTGACTCACAGCTTTACAACATTTTTGATTGAAGATTATATCATAACTATTGTCACTTAATTGACTTATGGACAATAGATTATGTGTTAATCCTTCAACAAGTAAGACATTAGATATGGAAGGAAGGTTACCATTGCCAATAGTTCCAGAGCAAATGATTTTCCCTTTCTGGTTCCCTCCAAACTTTACGTCACCTCCAGATCTAAGTTCCAGGCTTTGGAATATAGACCTTCTTCCCGTCATGTGACGCGAGCAGCTAGAGTCCAGGTACCATGATTGGTGTTTCAACTTTGCTGCTAAGGATGTCTGTAAAAAAAATCATTTTGTCCTTAGGTACCCATATTTTCTTGGGTCCTTTGGGGTTAGTAGGTTTGAAATTCTTTCTGAATTTCTTTCCCTTAAAAGCATCCTTGTTTTGATGGAATTTTGGTTTATTCAACACAGGTTTGTTTTGATCAGAACTTGTGTGCTTAATATCATTTAAATGACCATATTTGAAGTGAGTATACAGAGGAGAATACTTAATGATCAGTTTATCAAAAGGTTTTGGATTTAAATCCTTCCCAGAAGGTGATACATATCCAATTCCCTTTCTATTGTTTCTGCTTACGCCATAGATCATTGAAGCCATCTTGCTTCTATCTAGGCCTCTGGCCAGAAACTTCTGAAAGCTATAATCATACTCTTCTAAAATGTTTTAAGAGCATGATATAGGATCTGAGTCAGATTTCTGAGCTTTTTCTAAATCATTTTTCATTTTAAGATTGTTTGCTTTAAGCTCAACAACTTCTGATCTCAGCTGACCATTCTCAGATGCAAGACAGCTTTGAAGCTTCTTGTATTTGAGTTTGATCTTGTTATAGCTTTCAAGAATTTCAGATAAACTTTCAGCAAGTTCAGCTCTAGAAAGTTCAGAGAATACCTCTTCTGAATCTGATTTTGATCCAGATTCAGCAATTTCTTCGTGGTCCTCCACGTCAGCCATCAGTGCTACATTAGCACATTCATCTTCTGATTCTGATGAAGATTCAGAGGCATCTGAATCATCCCACGTGGCCACTAGAACTTTCTTCTTCTTTTCAAACTTCTTTCTGGGCTTCTCCTTCAGAAGTTTGGGACATTCATTTTTATAGTGGCCAGGCTCCTTGCACTCGTAGCACACTACATCTTTCTTTCCAGATTTCTCATGTCCAGAAGATTCGCCACACTGATCAAATCTCTTGAAGTTTCTGAACTTCTTTTGTTTGTGCTTCCAGAGTTGGTTTATCCTTCTGGACAGCAAAGACAATTCATCTTCTTCAGAGGAAGATTCTTCAGAGCTTTCTTCAATAACCTGCAAAGCTTTAGCAGATTTGTTAGATTTTAGTGCAACATATTTACCTTTCTTCTGAGGTTCGTTTTCTTCTAACTCAATCTCGTGACTCCTTAAGGAACTAATCAGTTCCTCCAGAGTGATCCTATTCAGATCCTTTGCAAGCTTCATCACTGTCACCATTGGTCTCCACCTTGTTGGCAAGCTTCTGATGATCTTCTTGACGTGATCAGCAATAGAGTAACCTTTGTCCAGAACCTTCAGACCAGCAGTTAGAATCTGAAACCTTGAGAACATAGCTTCTACAGATTCAGATTCCTCCATCTTGAAGGCCTCGTATTTCTGAATGAGCGCTAAGGCTTTTGTCTCCTTTACTTGGGAGTTTCTTTCATGCGTCATTTTTAGAGATTCAAACATATCAAATGCAGTATCTCTATTTGTTATTTTCTCATACTCAGTATGAGATATTGCATTTAATAGAATGGTTCTTTCCTTGTGATGGTTTTTAAACTCCTTCTTCTGTTGATCAGACATACACTTTCTGTCAACCTTTTTGCCTTCATCATTTGTAGGATGAGTATAACCATCACTAACCAAATCCCATAAGTCAGTGTCATAGCCCAAAAAGAAACTTTCTATTCTATCTTTCCAGTAATCAAACTTCTCAACATCAAACATGGGAGGTTTGGTGCTTATTATGTCTCTATCCATTGTATTTGTTGTATGAAGTTGAAGTTGAAGCTTCAGCAGCCATGATGAATCAAGAACAAGAGATTAAGAGTTTTTTTTCCAACAGGATCTTATTCTGTCATGTTTAAGTGAGAGCACTTACAGAACCGGAGCTCTGATGCCAATTGAAGGTGAGAAAAACACTTAGAAGGGGGGGTGGGTTGAATAAGGGTTTTAAAACAATTAAGATGATAGAAAAATAACACAGTATTTTTATCCTGGTTCGTTTGAACTCAAACTAATCCAGTCCACCCTACCAAGGTGATTTTCCTTTCTCAACAAGGACTTAATCCACTATATCAAACTTGATTACATTGTAAACCACTAAGACAACTGTCTTAGTCTTCTCAAGAAATTCTTTCCACAACTTGGTCTTCTTAAGGAAATCTTTTTACAAAAGATAAACTAACAAATTTGTGTTTAAGACGTGCTTCTAAAAAGCTATATCACAACAGTGATTTTTTACACAAGTTTTAGAACGAAAATAAACTATTCAGCTTTTGAAGATTGTTTGTATGAGAGCTTGTTGAATAACTTGTCAAGAATTTGTTTCAAGTTCGTTAACCTTTGAAGTGATGCTTAGACTTGCTTTTATAGTCCTTTGAAATCCATTTCTTAAAGACTGTGAAATCTGTGCATTCTGTTCTTTTTGTCTTCTATTGACTTTTCCTTTCTCAGAAGAGGAATGTTCTGACAAATCCTTTTTGTCTGAAATACTGTGTCATGCACGAATGAGGAAAGAGTCGTTTAGGATAAGACAAGGAATATACCAACGAATCTTTATTTGAACAGTATCTTCTTCAACAACTTTGGAACACCTTGTGCCAGAACTTCTGATGATGTTCTTAGTTGTTCAGGTCAGAGTTAACTCAATCAGAGTTTCTCTACCAGAGTTTGCAGCAAAGTGCTTTAAATGTGAAATCCTTATCAGAGCATACTTGCTTATCAGAACTTCTGTACTTGCAGCGTTGAGTACTTCCAGAGTCTTCTGAAGCTTTATGTATGTTCTTTGCTCAAGTTCTTCTTAGCTTCACTCAGAGTCATTGTAGCAGATCAAAGTCTTCTGATGTGTTGCTTCTGACGCTCAGAGCTTTTTTGTTCTGTGGTGTTCAGAGGCATTCTTGCTTCCAGAATAATATTAATTTTGATATCTGAAACAAATAAACACTTAAACAAAATTAGAGTATATAAATTCTCTATACAAAATTTCATTAATGTTATCATCAAAACTATGAGATATATTAAACACCAATCTGTGTTCTAACAAATCCTCTCTCACGAATCTCTGACTTCTCTCTTCTCAGACTCGCAACCTCTCTTTTTCTCTGCGATTTCTTCTTCCGTCCTCTCTTCTTCTACTATTTCTTATTCTTCTTTTCCGGAAATGAAATAATCAAGATCAACACAGTTAGCAAAATCACTTACGGCAACGGGGTTCGGTGGTTTCCGTCGGGGTTTTGCGGTTGTTTGACGATGATAAATGGAGAACGAACAAGTTCTTCGATTATGAGTCTTGTGTTGGCTTTGAGTGTTTGGGTTGATTTGTGGTGGGTTTTGTGTTTGCGGTTTTTGTGGATTTTTCTGTGTTGGTGATGCTTATTTCGTGGACGGTTTGTGGTTTTCGTTGGTTTGTGATTCCCGTTTCTGGGTTTTGTGAATGTTGATGATGTTTGAGGATTGTGGGTTTCGCGATCTGGGTTTTTTTATGAACTGGGTTTCGTTGGGATTTTTCGTTCATGGTTCCACGGTTTATGATTTTTAGGGCTGTGATGAGATTTTCTCTGAGCCTTTGGTTTTTTTGTGATTTTCGGATCCGTCTTTGAGATGGTTTGTGGTGGCTTTCGGCTCTCTTTGATGTTTATCTGATGATTTTCGGCCCCCCTTGAACTTCTGTTCTTCTTCCTCTTTATACATGGATTCTTCTTAAAACAGATTTGAAGGAGTTAAGATTTTTCCTTTTTTAGACTAACATGTCTTGACATGTTTGATTATTTCCCTCTTCGAATTTGGACTTTTTGTGATACTTTCTGTTTCGGTTTGTAGCTTTGATGGAAAAATTCCCTTTTCGTTTGGGCTATTTGATGATGATGATATTTTGTTTTCTTGTTGTTACTATTTTCCAATTTTGGAAGTTTTATTGATGATGGTATAATTTCTATTTTTGATATTGATTTTGACGGCTGTGTTTTGGAAATATTGGACCGTGTTTGGGAAAAACATCCTTTTCTCTTACGAAAAAATCATTTTCCTTAAATGGACAGATTCTGCCTTGGTTTGAGAATGTGCAAGTTGGTGGCGGTTTTACTGTTGCCCTTGCTTCGGCCTGATGATGAACTCTTCTCCGAGGGCTTAACAAAAAACTCAATGTCCTTAATTTTTGTTTATGATTCTACTTTCTGACATGGTTTCACTGTTTTGCAGGTATTGTTTGAAGATGACAAGATAAAAAAACTTAAAAGTCTTAGGGTCTTTTAGGATAGTCTAGAATTAAAAACTTTTCAATTTTGTTGTAAATTTCCAACTATCTTTGTAATATAATGATTCCAATTTAGCATGCTTGTAATCTTTGGCAATAGATGTAAACTCTTTGAATTTTAGCCTTGGAAATGATATGCATTTAAAATTATGATGGACACCTTGGACTTGAATTCCAAATTAGCAAACTTATCTTGAGTTTTTGAATATTATCACCACAAATTCAAATTCTTCCACCCGTCAATTAATAATCCAATTCCTCAAACAAAACCAAAGTATGCATTGAGACGTCTTAAGGAGTGATTTGGCCTTGTAATAACTAAAGACCGTAAATAGAGTGAATTCAACATAACCTAATGGCACACAAGATTATTTTCTAATTTCTTCGACACGCCTGCAAAATGAACAAACTAGGAAAACTGGTTAAACAATTAGCTAAAACAAAAGAATGAACTAAAAATGAAATGTGAATGATCAGTGAATCTAAGGGTAAAATTTGGGGTGCGACAACTATCCCCTTTGTGCTTTTCAAACTTTGGTGTCTTAAACTTCGGAGGCATCATAAGGCCTGACACCAAACACATGCTTAAAGCATTCAGATTAAGAGTATCACGACCCTCCAGAGCGTCAAGCTTCTCCTTCAACACACAATACATTTTCATAAACTCAACAGTCAGCGGGTCTTTAGGTTTCATCATTGGAACTACCCCTTGGAAATATGGCACAGAGAATGCGAAGCTCTGATAGGTCGTGTCATTAAGAGAAGAGGAATGTCCATCTCAGACAACGGTACACTCTTGTACAACTTAATCCTCAATAGGAATCCTCACATGCTGAGCTTGAGTAACGTTGTTCAATGGAGTACTCTGAATATTGGCCTCTCCCTTTCTCATGGCTGTCATAGCTTCCACAAGTTGATCCAACTGATTCTTCATCAATTCAACAGCTGCCCTTGTAACAAACTAATTCTGCTCTCCTGAGTTCATGATTCTTCCAAAAACTTATTTAAATCCAATACGAGTGTCAGGAAGTCAAATGCGGGTCGAACAAAAGATGGATGAGCTCTATTGCTTCTGGCTGAGGAAGGATATGCAAAAAAATGATGCACAAATGCTTATCCAATGCAATATGAATGCAACAAACACGGGATCAAAGCTTCCACAAAGCTTTGAATAACTGTTGTGCTGCTGACTGAATAAGCTCATAAGTCTGCTCTGAAGAAAATACTGAGGTACCCGAATGATCAGAATACCAGAACACCAGGCTGATATGTTCACACTGACAAGAAATCCAGAATACCGAGTTGGTTGAAAGTTAAGGTTTCCTGCAAAACCCATACCCTCTCACAGGTAGGTTCTAGTCTTGAAAGGTACGACATCCTATGCAGGTTGTTAGCATCACGGAATCTCAGGTCGAGAAACGATGATACGTTCACCATTTCTGGTTTGGCATCATGTTCAATCAAGGAGGTCTCAACTGACTTCCCAATGAACGGTTTCAAGAGTTGTTAGCTTTTCTAAGTCAATACCCCCTTAACTGCACCAGACGTGCAGGATAGAGTATCTCCAAAGAAAAACCTTGTATGAACGTGAATTTCGCACGAGCTATTGCGTGGCCAAATGCCACACAAGCTCCCGCAACTCTCCACACTAATCCTATGTGTATACTCAAGCCTGGGTATTGGGCTTATCTCTCATGGAACAACCAACCCAATAGCACAGCAATAACAGCAAAACATAATATGCAACAGTAAAATGAAAATGCAATAATATACAATAGATAATGTACATAAAGCAAATAACTGCACAAAAGTAAACACCCAAAGACACAAAATAGACAAGCGCTAGGATTGACTCGCATAGGGAACCAGGGTGCGCAGCAGAGTCGCCAGCTGTCGCAACTGCGAAAAACACCCGGCGGAAAAAACAGAAGAGTCGCCACAGAATTTTATTTACCACAAAGAGGGGGAAAGGAAATGATCGAAGAAAACCTGAAGAATGGGAAAAGACAAGGTCATTGCAACCATATCTTAGGTTCGGGAGTCGGTTACGCAAGGGGAAGGTATTAGCACCCCTCATGTCCGTTGTACTCAACGGGATCCATGCTTGTTATCTAATCAAAGGGTGTGTTTATCTATAAGCTAAAGCTAAACAAAAACAAGAACAAAAGAAAAAGAAAGAGACTCGATAGGACATCGTCTCCCTATGCCTACGTATTCCCTCGTGCAATGGAAAAGTCATAGTCAACGTAGTTCAGAAAACTACGAGTGATGGAGAAAGGTTGCTCCCCAAGACATCTTTGTCTTGTACCTACGTATCCTCATCTGGTATGAGAAATCAGAGCAAACGTAGTTCGGGTAACGAAACGACATGTTAGTTAAGTGTTTTTTATGAGTGATGTTAAGTTGCCATTCCAGCAGTTAGGGACGATGCCTATTTGCGATAGAACAGAAAAGTAACACACTCTTTTCTGAAAATGAAGTTTGAAACACAAATCCAGAAGGATAAAAGGTTTGACTTTTGTTTGTGAGTTTTAGTGAAGTGAATTGAGTTTTCTTTGTGATTCATGTTGCACTAAAGACTATGACATTGGAACGAATACGTCGCATATCGCCCCCAGACGGGACGTACACTAAACACTCTAGACAAGCGAGAGGAGAATCCTCACTCATCATTTCCCACGTGCTTGAGGCTCTTAGGGTACAATGTTCATCGTATTTATTAGATGAGTTATAATGGGTTTTGAGATGAGAAGAGAGACGCACAGAAGATCTAAGGGAAAACTCGGCCCTAATGTTGTCACGCAAAGTGGTCCTTGTCGCTACTGCGAAAATAAGGTGCCGGCAAAACAGAAGAGTCGTTATCTTTCATTATTTATCCCACAGAAGGGAAAGGAAACGATCGGAACAACCTAACGAAAAGGTATAAGACAAGGTCATCACAACCATGTCTGGGTTCGGGAGTCAGTTACGCAAGGGGAAGGTATTAGCACCCCTCACGTTCGTTGTACTCAACGGGATCCACGCTTGTTGTGTTTATCTGACAGGTTAGTTTAACTATCTACCTATCAAGGCTGGTCTGAAAAGAAAAGAAAATTGACTCGGCAAAGCATCACGCTTCATGCCTATGTATTCTCATCGGAGAATGAGAAATCAGAGTCAACGTAGTTCGACTAACTACGGGTAAAAGGATGGGGGAAGGTGGCTTGCCAATACGTCAATATTGTGCCTACGTACTCTCAACAGGTGTGAGAGATTAGAGCTTACGTAGTTCGGGATAAAATGGAACACAGGTCGATTCAAGTGTTTTTATCCGAGTAGGGATAATAAACAGTTCCAACAGTTTGGTGTATGCAGCTCGCTCGTCGGAGACTCGTCTGTTACCGTTTGCGGTAGAACTGAGAGTTAACGACACTCTTTTTCTAAAAATGTTTTCCTGATTAAGGGATCCCACGGGGCAAAAGGAGGTTTGATTGTTTTTTTTTTGTCTTTTACGAAAGAAGTGTTTTTTATGAATGTTTGCAATTCATACTACACTGGAGACTATGACTTAAGAGCGAATGCGTCGCACATCGTCCTAAGGATGTGGGCTAAACACTCTAGACGATCGAGGGGAGACCGCTCAATTGTCATTTCCCAAGTGGCTTAAGGCTCGTAACGTACGGTACTTGTAACACCCCACTTCCCAAAAACAATTAAAATAATAAACATTATAAATAAACATCAGAGTTTTTCTTCCCAAGTGGGATATCACATAGCAAAACCAACATTTCCTTGTAAAAAGGTTTTTCTCCAAATACAGCGGAATATTAAATAGTAAAATCCAACAAAGTTTTTTTTTTGATACGTTCACAGGAACAAAATACAAGTTCAGCATAAAACAAATAAAAACACCCAAGTCCTGTGCTACGTATCAGAGCATCCTAGACTCGACTGGCACACCATAATCCAAGCTAGCTAAGTACCTGGATTATCTGTACTTCCGAAGAAGCACAGACCACAACAACAACAAAGGGGTGAGAAAACATGATCAAAAATATATTGGTAATGTAATACATGTAAACAAGGTAGTAAAACACACCAACACTCCAATTTTCACCCCGTAACACCAATCACGAACTTACCGTTCAAATTACAATATAACATATTATAATGCAAATATGCAACTCAACACCATGCATGCGGTACCGACTCATTGGTTCATTCAATCAAACCTTGGACAGATCACTTACGCTCCTACTTGAGATATGATTTATCCCCGACAGATCACTTACGCTCCTACTGAGATATGATCTATCTTCCACCATTCTCCACAAGGAGTACAGATGAATCACTTACGCTCCTCTTGAGATATGATTCATCCCACCAAACACCATGATATGCACGACACCAATGCATAACTATTATATTCAGGCACACTAAGTGTACACGATCCTCCTGATCATATCATCATACGTCAATGCATATAGGTATAGATATATTACACACCAACATCATATAATTCAAATCACACAGTGAGCAGTCTCACATTCTAACACCAAGTATAAACACATCCCACCACTCGGGAATACACCAACTAATCATCCACTTAAAATAAAATATTAAGGGATCACTTACTATCACCAAGTACTCCAATTAAATTCTACAATCACCACTCTATCACTTCATCATGGCCAAAGGGATCACACAAGATCAAAGCTCAAGGCCAAAAGTCACAAAAAGTCGCATTTTTCTGCTACGTTCGCTGGGACATTCGCCAGGCGAATCCCCGTAGCGAACCTTCGCTGGCATTCTCCAGGCGAAGTTCCTACTCTTTTGGACTGGGATTTAATTCAGAATTATTCGCTACCACTCGCCACAGTTTTCCAGGCGAATACTCGCCTTCATTCGCCAGGCGAAGCTTCTCCAACACTCGCCAGGCGAAGCACAGCGAATGCTGCGATCCACCAAATTTTCTACTGCTCTGAAGTGCTACCGGAGCCAAATTCAAGCCTAACATTCCAACTTTAATCCTCATCTTATTCCCAGTATCAATAGTGCACGTAATTCAAACCAATCACTCCCTAATCCATATTCCAGAATCAACACTTAAACATTCTATCGATACATCAAAAGGTCACACAGAACTTCCCTAAAACCGTAAACCCAACCAATACCCCAAATTCACCAATAACAACAATTCATCAACATCGACATATATCAATTCCTCATTGGTTTATCAAATACCAATTCTCAACATCAATCAACAATTATAGGCATGACAACATAAAACTTCATACACCGATACATTCCTACGGGGTTAAGGAATCCCCTCTACCCTATACATGTATATACCATTCCCAATCAAGTTTCTCCCCCCTTACCTTGTTAATCGATCTGATCGGTGAAGAAATCCTCCAAGGTTGGCCAATTCTGACTTTCCCTCTTCTCCTTCGTTCTTTGCTCTCTTTCCCGTTCTTCTAACTTTTATCGTTCTTTTCTCTTCTCAAGTTCTAACTCCCCCTCTTATTCCTCTATTTTATTTTATATATTCTAATCCCAAGTAATAATAATATATAATATTACTAAATATTAATAATACTAATCATAATAATACTAATACTAATAATAATAATAATAATAATAATAATAATAATAATAATAACAAATATAATAATAATAATAATAATAATAATATCATCACCAATATTACTATTATTTATTATATTATTATATCCACACCAAAACACCACCAATAATCCTCCCATATCAGGGACACCCACCAATCATCATCCAACACACCCCCACCAAAGGGCACACCAACACATAATAATTAAAATTATAATAAAATGACTAAATAATTAAAATGGGTGTTACAGTACTCATTAGTCTTTATTAGATGTTTTGTTATTGTTTGGAGAGAGAAGAGAAGAGAAAGGACTCTACGGGGAAACTATCATATGTGTTGTCATGCATGGATTCATCCTAATGTCTATAATCACTCCTTAAAAAAGGAAGTGAGAACTCTACGGGAACATGCAAAGGAAAAAAAACACAACTAAAATCATTAAGCAGATGAGATAAGAATATAAACAGATGCATATGCGATGCAACAGTACAAGCAGAAGGAGGAAGCCTCAACTTCTAATGCAAACACGGGATGCAAACAAAAGGATGCACAGAGAAAGCACACAAGCAAAGGGAGACAAGCTCAACCTTTCATGCTAACAAGCAAAGGGAAACTAGCTCAACCTTTCAATGCAGTCATGCACCTGAACAAAAGTATTATACTCATGTCGTTCTATCCTAATGCAGCAAGCAAATCAATCAGACAGGGGAGAGGTGTAAACAAGATGAGCAACAAGGAAAACATCCCAGGCTACATCATGTTTAAAGGTGTGTTAACACAAGAGTCCATCTCAGGTTCAACCTCTTGAGGAATGCACAGAATCCAACCAAAGGAAGGATTAGGCTCTCACAAGAGGGATTCTAAGAATGTAGGACAGACGAGAATGGTGGAATTTAGATGTCAATCTAATGTTTCTGGTTAGTGTGTATCAACACAGAATGTGCATCAAAGGCTCAACCTGTTGAGGAATGCACAAAATCTAACCAAAGGAAGGATTAGGCTCTCCCAATAGGGATCCTATGTCAATAGGACTTAGAAAGAAGATAGTATAAACCAAAGGAATATACTATGCCATTGAATGTCCATCCAAGGCTCGACCTCTTGAATAATGCACAGAATCCAACCAAAGGAAGGATTAGGCTCTCCCAAGAGGGATCCTCATCAAGACTTGAAGGAGGAAGATAGTATAAACCAAAGGAATATACCATGCTGATGAATTTCAATCCAAGACTCAACCTCTTAAGGAATGCACATAATCCAACAAAAGGAAGGATTAGGCTCTCCCAAGAGGGATCCTCATCAAGACTTGAAGGAGGAAGATAATATAAACCAAAGGAATATACTATGCTGATGAATGTCAATCCTAGGCTCAACCTCTTAAGGAATGCACAGAATCCAACCAAGGGAAGGATTAGGCTCTCCCAAGAGGGATCCTCTTAAGGACTTGGGGAAGGAGGATAGGGCAAAGCCCGGGGAAGAAACCACACAGGGGAAAGAAGCCATCACAAAACATCCAAAGAAACCTTCAATGTTTTAGCTCTAAGGAAAGTTCATCCTAAGGGAGCTTAAAGGCATGTTAAGGACTTGAAAATGTACCTAAAAAGGTGCCAACCTATGTACTAAGGGTTAATGGGAAGATTGGATGGTTAAAGTTAGCTAAAAGTGCATTTATTAGGCCAAACTATGAGAAGGTGCAATTTGAATCATGCAAACATTGGTCAGAATGAAAAATATGGGAAAAATAGTAAATCAATTCTAAAAATCCTAATAAAAATCCTAGATGATCCTAAATGTGTTAGGGGTCCATGGTTAAAGTTTCAAGTCAAAACTCTATGCCTAAGGGCACTAACAGAAAGTTAAACCAAGATGTATGCTATGGGAGATTCAAATGGGGAAGGCTCTAAAGATGTGCTTCAAAACCTATTCAAATGGAATCTAAAAAATGCAATAAAAATATTACAATATTCTACAATATATCAACCAACATCACAGAAAAATTAGACATTTCTATGAATTATTGAAAGAGAAAGAAAATCACAAAGCATAGCATGTAATTTTTCAATTATTAAAAACACATTAAAAAAGGAAATATGCAATTAATTGAAAAATGTATTAAAACTGAATTTAAAAAATATGAAAAAATTCTAGACATATCAAACTACCTACATGATTTTTTTCAGGATTTATTGGCATCAATAAATATTTTTTCTGAATTAAAATCAAACAGCTAATTAAAAGAATAATAAGAGGAAAAGAAAATTAAAAAGGAACAGAAAGGGTGCAGTAAGTAACTGATCCACGGGTATCTCGCTTGGGCCTTGTGAGATGGGGGTGTGGTTAGCGAAATGTGTTAGAAGCCCAGCTGAATTAAATGAAACTCAGTGTTTTGGGCAAGGGAAAGGGCAATTCGCGAACTCAGATCTAGGCCGCACGATGGGATGACGGGGTCCACGAGTCAGCGTGATCGGACGGTCCTCACGCGAATTGGAAATTCAAACGGACAAACGGAGGGAGTACCATGCGCGGTGGGGGGCGGTGGCCGGAGAAGATTCCAGTCATCTTCTCCGGTGGTACGCTATAGTACCGGTTTTCAAAACTTCACAAAAACTCCAATTTTTTATACCATTCTCTTCCTCTCACTTCCTAGATCATGAATATCAAATTCTTTTCCATTTTTATCCAATAAATAAGGAGAAATGCAAGCTACAAGCTAAGGTTCCATTTGCTAAAGTTTCAAGAAACTTAACCAAACTAATCCTAAAACCTTCTACATATCCTAAGGAGTGTAAATCCATGAAAACGACACTAAAATTCCTCAAGAATAGAGAGCATGGATAAGAAATAGGAACCTGGTTTTGAGCTTCAATGGAGGTGTCAATTGGCAATGGTTCTCACTCCAAATGGTGCAGAAAGCTTCAATGGATCATCTTCAAGCTTCTAGCAACCTTGGTTTGGCTTGAATGTGTGTAATTCTCCAAAAATGAAAATCAATTTTTCTTCACTTTTTCTCCATGAAATTTTGTTGTAACTACCTCCAAATTATGTTATTTTCTGTTAGGAATGATTAGAATGTTATATACAATGGATATTGAATGATTTGCAGCCCAATGGAAGCCCATAATAGTCCAATCCAAAATTCACATTTTTGATTTTGAAGCTTTATGGAAATGGTGAAAACAGAGCCAAACAACTTGTACATTGATCAATTCTAGTTACTTGAGGTGTAAGGAATATGAAGGGCTGAGATTGATGCCTTGGAAATGAATGGATGGTTGATTTTGCATTTGTTGCTTAAAGGTGAAGAAATCTTGAAAATGGTATAGCAAATGACTTCAAATTTGATTTCTGATTTTTCCATTGTTCTCAAAACATCAATTGGACTCAAAACAAGCACAAATATGACATGAATTGGTTCCAAAATGAATTGATTTGAATTAGCCCTTTTCAAGCTTCCTCTCATGAATTTTTCTCCATACATTTTCCTATCCAAGCCATATCAATGATCTCTTGAGGTTTGATTGACCAAATGACCCCATTTGGAGAAACTTTCAAGTTGGCAAGATTTCCATTTGAGGTATGCAAAGTGGTGAACTTGACCTATAATGAAAATGACCTGTAATCTTACTTTCCCAAAATACCCTTGACTTATAAGCCTCATATCTTGAGTTCTACAAATCCAAATGAGGACTTCTAGTACTCTTTAGAAAGCTAAGATCATGAGGAACAACATTCATGTCTATTAAAAGTTGAGGAGAAACATACTTCTAGCTCAAAAATGTTCCGGAAGTTGGTTGACTTTCAAGTACCAAAATCACATTCATCTGATGAACTACAACTTGTCAGCTTCATAACTTGAGTTCTATAAACCCTATCAATGACTTCTATTACTCAAATTAAAGCTAAAAACATGATCTACAAGTCTCATGTGGATATCAAGATGAGATGAAACTTGTATCTTGAGTTATGTGGTCTTGAAGTTAGGCACTGAAATAGGGGATCTTACACTGTCAAGCTTAGAAACCCTAGCTCAATAACTTCCCACACTCTTGAATATTGATGAATTGATCTTGAAATGATCTCCTAGGTGTCTCAAAACAACATTCCATGATCATAGTTGCTTGGAATTGAGTCTTAATCTCCTCAAGACTCACAGTTGACTGAGGGTTGACCAGGTGAAAACCCTAGTTGCACCACCTTTGGCTGTGGCCTCTTGTACTTTGCATAATGACTTAAATAAGCTCCATAATGACTCTCAAGACCTCTTACGAGCTCCCACAATGCTTCATATCCATATCCATGGACTAACAATCATCTGGTGATCTTTTCATAGCCTCCAAGATAGGAGGTGAACCACATACAACTCTTTGACTTTTCTGATGGTGATAAGTTCTTGAATAGCTTGACTATAACTCCTTGACTAGGCTTAAACCTTGGATAACCTCTTATTGCTAAGCACACCCCCTTGATCCCCTGTGAATGGATGATGGTATGCAAATGTTAATGCAATGAAATGCAATGTTGATGCTATGAAACAAAAGCCAGTTAAAGAAAAAGGTTGGGCAAATTTTGGGGTGCAACAGTCCTAAAGTTGGGATGCGAAAGGAGATTCTATCCTTATGTTAGCATGCAAGAGATGGACCTAGGGTTAAGGTTATAAGGGACTAGCCTACTTGTTATCATGCATGGATTAAACTTCTAATGTCTATCTTACTCCAAATTTAATTGGAATTTAAATTGGAATAAGAGTCCTAAGGGAACATGCAAAGGGAAAGCAAAAAACAAGAAAGCAAGGCAAAAACAGCAGCTACAATAGTGCCTCCTGCATAAGACAGCAATAAAATCCAGCACACAAGCAAGACACCATATAACATCATGTGTTTCAGCACAAAAACAAGTGTGAAAAGCCAGGCAGTAAGCAAGTAAAGCAAATACAGCATGCAAGTTCAAAGCATGGACAGCTGTGGAAAGTATGGAGCAAGCAAGCTTGAGTGAAATTATTCAAGAACAAACACCAATCATGGGTAGATATCATGCAACAATGGACATGCTTCAACAATCAAACATAATCGATCAACAATAATGCATCAACAAGAATCATCAAGATCAACATGTTCTTTTCAAATTAAATTGGACGATCAACTGATCAAACAAACATGCAACGAAGAGGAAATGGAATCAAATGCAATCATGCATCACAATGTTCATCAACATAATCATCAATGATCATCAATTAACTTGCTACAAACAAACAAGTGAAATGATCATTCACCAAAAAATCACATGAACATGTTAAACATTCAAAACGGAAACCAAAAGTTACGCGTCGAAGGATCGATATCAAACAATCAAGAACGATGAAATATGTCAAAAAAATTCACATAAATGAATCATATCAATCCATGAGGTTTACATGTGAAAAGGAGCTCAAAAAAGCAAAAAAAGAAAGAAAAAAAAAAGCAAAAAAATAGGCAATCTGCCCAGAGTAACAGGTTATCCTGTATAAGGTAATGGGTTGTCTGATGGGATAAAGTAACCAGTTACCCTATATAAGGTAACCAGTTACTTGATGAAAAACATCCTAGAAACGTGAAATTTTATAAGGTAATCAGTTACCCTATATAAGGTAACCGGTTACCACTGAACCATAAGCAGAAAATCAGTTTTTAAAATCAGTTTTCAGCATCAAACAAATTATCCAATCACTCATATGAAGATGATATCAATCGAGCATGAAATTATCATCAAGAAACAGTGATCAAGCATCATGTAAACACAATCATGCATTAAAATCACAAATCAACAAAATGGATCAAAAAGCATCAAAAGCCATAGATCTACATTGTGATTATTCAAATAAGCTCAAAATTGGATTAGATCTAGAATTCACAAATCTTCAAAGATGAGATTTGCTTTAGTGAGTGTTGATTCACTTGAAATTAGAAGATCCAAGCAAGAAACCCAAAGATTCTTCAAGATCCAAGAGTTTCCTTGTGGTAGAAACGAAGAACAAGCAAGACAAGCAAAATAATCCACAAAAAGCACTTCCAATCTAGCTTCTAAATTCAGATCCAAAACCAAACAAAAATTGAATGGTGAATTGAAGATAATGGAGATGAACGATAGAGGTTTAGCTCTAGAATTCTATGATTCTAATGAAGAATCAAAGAACTCAAATGAAAAAGCATTAATGGAGGTGTATGGAGTGAAAAAGTGGAGAGAAAATTGAGAGCAAACTCTCAAGAATGAGTGTGAAATCTGAAAATGAAGCTTAATTGTGTGAGGTTTGGAGCAAATTCACTTAAATAAGATCTAGAATTGGAATCAAAATATGGTTTGGAGTATGGATTAGCATTTGGAATGGTAATTAGGAGTGGAATTAGGAATGGAGTGTTTGAAATTTGGAGGGAAATGATAAAAGTTGAAACAATTCTAGATCCTTCCAAATATGATCAAGTGAAATCAATGGTTGAGAATGGTTGGGAAATTACACATGCTAAAAACTCAAATATTTTGGCCAATTTCGTTTGAAGTAACCGGTTATCCTATATGCAGTAACCGATTACCATATTCAAAAATGCCCATATTGGTGCCATGTGGAGGGAATCTTGTACAACTGTCCGTTGCCACCAGTTCTGAGCTCCGTTAAGCCTCTAAAACTTGCTCTTGCATATCATAACTGTGAGAACGCCTGAGATAACCTGTGTATTGTCTACTGAGCTGAAAATTAACCTGCTGAATAAATAAAATCGACCGCTCGATCGATGGGCAAAAATAAATGCGTAAGCCTCTGATGCTTACTATTTAAACTCTTGCACTAAAAGGGAACCCTGATCCATATAAACACCTTGATCTCATGCCTCAAGAACAAATGCTATGATATGCAGAAATGCAAAATGCAAAGAAACATAAGCCAGTTACGGTTAAAATGAAAGGGCAAATTTTAGGGTGCTACAAATGGGTATTAGCTTTAGGTTTGTTTCTAAATCTTCTAATTATTGAGATGGGAAAGGAGAGAAGATAAATGTTTTTAGATTGTTATTAACATAAAGGGAACCTAAAGAGGTTTTTATTATTAGGGTACTCGCCAAGACTTTGCAGTCTTGTGCCTACGTATCTTTACAAGGATGGAATCCGAGAAATCATAGTTCGAGCAAACTTTGTTGGTGAATTTTAGTGAAAATTAAATTTTATTAATCAACCTAAGAACTTTGTTTTACCCAAAAAAAATGAAGAGTGGGCATTTTCACCACTTGAATGAATTTACGAATCTCATTCATGCCACCTATCTTAATTTAATGGTTGTAGGAAAAACATTTCCCTAGTGTTCATTAATACAACATATATCTCATTTTGAAAAGAATTTTTAGACCTTATTAGGTGTCTTAAAGGTTTATTAGTAAATTACACTTGATGACAATCAACATAACTATGAAGATGTTTTAGTCTCTTGATAATAATCAAGGTATGTCCATGAAAATGGAGGTTTGAGTATGATTTGGATATATTTTAAGAATGATGAAAATTTTATAATGATCAAATGCTCAAAGAGTTTATGTTAGAGTGTTAAAGTCTAACACTCTCTATCATTTAATATTGGCTTGAGAAAAATGTTTGTGGATCATGAACATTGATAGTGATCATTGGTTCAAATATTTGTGCCAGAATGCTAGATCCCAACGTCTCTCAGTCCTAGTTATTTTTAAGTGTTTTAAATTTGAAAGAATGAAATAACTGGCTACCTCAATGTGAAAGACTTGAGACCAATCTTTCAAGGATTTTGCTAGAATGCTAGATTCCAACAATACTTTTCTTTCATGTTTGTTTCAAAAGAGTTTGGATGCACTTTGAAGTATTTTAGTAATCTTTAAAGAAGTAAGTCTTGAGATAGCACTTGACAAAGAGCCAACGTTTGAGAGGGCACTACAATGAATAAGAAAAAGGTTGAAAAGAAAAAGGTAGGAGGTGGCTCGCTGTGGATTAGGGTCCTTGTGCCTATGTATTCTTATTGATAAATGAGAAATCAGAGCGTCCGTGATTCTGGGTAAAATTTGTTATTTTTTATATCGAACAAATGTTTAGGTCGCGATATAAGGGAGAAACATTATCTTTTCTACTCTCGGCGGAGGCTTAAGCATTTAGTTTACATGTGCATTAAAAGGAACTAAACATTGTTCTTTTAAAAAAGCTTTAATCACACGGCGACGAGAGAAATAGAGTTTGAATGGTTGAGGTATATTAAGTGAATGAAGAATATTTCATCAAATGTTCAAAGAGTTTTACCCGAATACTAGATCCCAACGGCCTTTTTCATTCGAGATCATTTTGAAAATTGTTTGATGGACAACGAACGCTTGATAATAATCAATTGTTCAAAGAGTTACGCCAAAATGCTAGATCTCAACGGTCCTTATTTGTCCAAGTTAATTATTAAGTGTTTTAAGAAACCAAAGAATGAATGAACAATTATCCAATGTGCGAGACTAGGGACTGTGGGAATGACCTTATTTGCCCTTATTTTGTTTTTGAGTTTGACTTTGGAAAAAGGTTGAATATTTTTTTGATTTAGAAAATTTTTAATTTGTGAAAGGACACTCGATGTGATCGAGGTTTGATTCGTGTGAATGAGAAATGATTCGAAAATCGTTTTGAGTTAGTATGATTTTGAAGATACTAATTTGATCTTAGGTGTTTGAAACTTATCTTGAAAGATTAATTATGTATCCATTTCTCACCTTACCTAAATGATTAGGGGTCTATAAACAAGATTAGATAAATCACAAACACCAATCGTGACATACGGTTACCACCAACTTCTAATAGTAGACAAATCATTGCAAGGATACTCATACTTAAATAAATGTCACACAAATTAAGTCAATCATGAATTAAGATCATATGTATTTTTCAAGTTATTTTTGAACCTTATTTCAAACACCTAAATAAAATATTTGATATTTTGCAACAAATAAAAGAAAGAGAAAACATGAAAAAATACTTATATATAAAAACATGACTCCTTTTATGAATTTTATTATTAAATGATTTAAAAACAAAAATCTAACCTATCTTTTTATATTTTGATCATTTACAACAAAAAAAAGTTGAGTGAAAATAAACTAAAAGGTAAAAAAAAACTATTTTTATTATATTAAAAGAAAATTGATCTTTTATTCACCTTTCAATATTTTCTCTTTTTTTAGTTTTTAACAAAAGAACTTAAAATTAAAATAAAGAGAAACAAAAAAAGGGCAAAAATGGAGGTGCAGTGTTTAAAAACATGTTGGATGAAAAGCCCAATGGAAACAAGAGAGGAGGGCACCCTAACACTAAAATGGGGCATGGGGCCGGATTGGGTCTATTCTGACCTAGTTCGGCTACATAAGTGAGGAGAGAAAAACAAAACCCAAAAATCCTATACAGCCGTTCACATCATCATTCATTTAATCTCCTTTGTTCTCAAATCTTTTCAATTAGTATCTCCCTATTCTTCATCCCAAACATCACTTTTCAGAAACCAAACAAACAATCTTATTCAATAAAAATTCATCAGAGGAAAATTCTAATCGAATGAGACAAACAATTCATGGATTTCTTAGCTGCACAAATCGGCACTTATTCAAAGAAAACAGAGTAAATATAATCGGGAATAGAGAGGAAAATACTACCTCGAATCGACGGGAATCAATCTCTGAGTCACTGCAGTCACAACTATGAAAAAACAATCGGCGGAAACAAATAGAAGAGTCGCCACCGAATTTTATTTATCCCAAAGGAGGGAAAGGAAACGATTGAAGAAAACATAAAATAAAGAAGAAAACAAGGTCATCGCAACCAAATCTTGGGTTCGGGAGTCGGTTATGCAAGGGAAAGGTATTAGCACCCCCTCACGCCCGTTGTAATTAACGGGATCCACGCTTGTTGTCTAATCAAAGGGTGAGTTATATAAAAGCTACTGCAAAATGGAAATGGGAAATGGAAAAGAAAAAAGGAGACTCGATAGGATATCGCCACCCTATGCCTACATATTCCCTCGTGCAATGGGAAAGTTAGAGTCAACGTAGTTTAGAAAACTACGGGTGATGGAGGGAAGGTTGATCTTCAAGACATCGTCGTCTTGTGCCTACGTATCCTCATCTGGTATGAGAAATCAGAGCAAACGTAGTTCGGGTAACTACGAAAAAAGGTATTGATCGCACTGGGGTAAGAGAAAAGGTTCAATTAACAAGTTGGTCTCGATCGCAATAGGGCGAGAGAAAATGGAAGTTAGTTATTAGTGTGCTCTCCAAGGATAAGAACCCGCGTGCCCACATATCCACATTAAGGAATAAGGAATTAGAGCATCTGTAGTTCACGCACTACGGGAAAACGGGATCTCGATCGCACGAAAGATTCTGGATCGAAAACACCTTAACAGAAGTGAATTGACTTTGTTTGAGATGCATATCACACTAAAGTCTATGACATAGGAGCGAATGCATCGCGCATCGCCCTCGGACGGGACGAACACTAAACACTCTAGACAAGTAAGGAGAAACCCCTCACTCGTCATTTCCCATGTACTCAAGGCTCGTAATGCACAATACTCATCATATTAATTAAGTGTTTTGATTATTACTTTGAGAAATAAGAGAGATACACACGCAAGGTCTAAGGGGAACCTGAACCCTAATTGTTATCATAGAATGTGGCCCTAAGGTCAGGATTAGGAGGGAGCTAACATAATGTTGTCATGCTTGGATCAAGAGCCTAATGTCTCTTCTACCTCGAACTTAATTGGAAATTAAGTCGAGCTAGGAATCCTAAGGGATCATGTGAATACATAGGTAATCAACAGGTAAACATGAAGCATCGCAATCACAAATAACATCAAGTATCGAAACTCAAGTAAATATTCAAGAACAAAGTCATACTAGTCGTCAAAGCAAATATATGCAAATATCATCATAGAAATATTTACAAACGCATTCAAGAATTAATTGAAACTAAAACCAAAATTAAGAATAAAATTAATAAAGTTAACAAAGTTTATTTAGGTCAAAATTAAAATCAAATTTTAATTAACTAAATTCTAATCAAAAGTTAATCTTAAGTTAATTCAAAATTAACTTCTAAAAAAAACTAAAATCTAACTCTAAATAAATTAAATTAAAATCTAGTTAATAATAGAATTAAAAAATTAATTTAAAAGAAAATAGAATTAAAATAACAAAAATTGAATTAACTTAAACTAAAATTAAAATCCAGTAACAAAAAAAACAATTAATCAAAAATTTAATTAACCAAAACAATTAACTAATTAAAACAAAACTAAATAAAACAAACAAATGGATGCAGTAGAAAAATAGAAGGTGGCAATCAGCATAGGGCCTTTGTCCTCAGGCTCATTGATTTTAATTTATGCCCAAAGGGTGTTGTAGTGAAGATATGGGTATGAAAAGGAAAATACATGGGTCTCAAAGGCCCATTCATTCCCACACTCAACAAGTCATAAGACAAAGTTTGAAACAATAGAATATGCAAACACGCTTGTAACATTCAGCATCATAAATATCAAATAAAAAACATTTCCAAAACAAAAACGTAGCATCCGATGCGGAGAAAATAAAAAACAGCAAAATGATTATGGAATCGAAACAAACACTTCAAGTTTCTTCTAACATCCTTCGCATAAATCTTCATCTGTCTTTCTAGATTTAGGTTATATCTCACTTCTGTTTTCCTCTTGTTCATGTTCAAACTCTCCTTGTTCGCTTGTCACAGGTGTTGCACCCCAAAATTTGACTAACCTTTTTCTTTACCTAGCTTATGTTTCATTGCATTCATTGTAGCATTAGCATATGCATTGCATTGACATGTGTGCAGGGATTAAGAGATGTGCCTATCTAGAAAGGGCTACCACCAGGTTCTAAGGATATTCAAGAGTTTTATTCAAAGTATTCAAGGGTTGATATCCTCATCAAAGAAGTCAAAGATCCCCAGAGAAGTGGCTGAAGCCAAATGTGCACATTTCCTAACCTGATGGTTGTGGGAGATCATCGGATGATTTTGAATCCATGGGTATGGATGTCAAGCATTGAGAGAGCTCATGAGATGTCTTGAGAGCCATTATGGAGCTTGGGTAATCTACTATACCAGATATAAGAAGTCACAATCAAGCTTGGTGCAATTAGGGTTTCATCTGGTCAACCCTAAGTCAATAGGTGAATTGAAAGACGTTGAGACCTAATTTCAAAGAAACTATGATCATGGAATGTTGTGTTGAGACACCTAAGAGATCATTTCAAGATCAATTCATCAATATTCAAGAGTGTGAGAAGTTATTGAGCTAGGGTTTCTAAGCTTGAAAATGTAAAATCCCCTATCTCAATACCTAACTTCAAGACCACATAACTCAAGATACAAGTTTCATCTTGTCGCTACCGCGAAAATAAGGTGCCGGCAAAACAGAAGAGTCGCCACCTTTCGTTATTTATCCCTCAGAACGGGAAAGGAAACGATCGGAAAAACCTGACGAAAAGGTATAAGACAAGGTCATCGCAACCATTGTCTGGGTTCGGGAGTCGGTTACGCGAGGGGAAGGTATTAGCACCCCTCACATCCATCGTACTCGATGAGATCCACACTTGTTGTGTTTATCTGACGGGTTGTCTTACTATCTACCTATCAAGGCTGGTCTGAAAAGAAAAGGAAATGACTCGGCAAAGCGTCGCACTTTATGCCTACGTATTCTCATCAGAGAATGAGAAATCAGAGTCAACGTAGTTCGACTAACTACGGGTGATGGGGGAAGGTGGCTCGCCAATACATCAGTATTGTGCCTACGTACTCTCAACAGATATGAGAGATCAGAGCTTATGTAGTTCGGGATAATACGGATTACGGGAATTTAGATTCATCTATTTTTTTGAGTAGGGTTAACAAACAGTTCCAGCAGTTTGGCGTACGCAGCTCGACCCTTGGAGACTTAGGTGTTACCGTTTGCGGTAGAACTGGGAGTTAACGACACTCTTTTCTTCAGAAAAGCTTCCTTTGAATTACGGGCCCATGGGGCAAAAAGGTTTGAACTTTGTTTTCTGTCTTTTACGAAAGAACTGTTTTTTATGGATGCTTACAACCAATATCGCGCTAGAGACTATGACCTGAGAGTGAATGCGTCGCATGTCATCCTAGGGGTACCATACTAAACATCCAGACTGTTGAAGAGTGACCCTTCAACAACCCTTTCTCAAATAGCTTAAGGCTCGTAACGTATGACATCAGTTAACCTTTATTACTGTATTTTGATTTGTTTGAAGACAAGAAGAGAGAGGGAACAGGTTCAACTAAGGGGAGACTAACAAGTCCTAATGCTGTCATGCCAAGGATTCGTCCTATGGTTGAGGTTTGAAACAAGGATCTCCTAGAAGTTATCATGCATAGGTTTCAACCTAAAGTTCTAATCATCACTTCCTTATCAAAGGAAGTGAGATTCCTAGGGGATCATGTCAATGATATAGAGAAACAGATAAAGCATCAGCTTAAGCAGTAAACAGTAAATAGTACAGTACAGGAGACGACTGTAAAATGCATGCAATGCAAGTGAGGGAGGAAATGTGTGTGGGGCATCAACCTCCACAAGCTCATCTCAACCTCAAGCCAGATATGAATAACTGCAAAAATAATAGAAGAAAATAGAATGCCATCAAGCAAACCACAAACCACATAGGCAAGGGAGCTGAGCTCTACCAAATACCAGCAAGCAAAGCCACACAGTAAAAATACAAGCAGAGGGAGAAACTCAACCTCTAATGCAATACAAGCAAGGGGAGAAGCTCAACCCTTAGGATGCTCTTAGGCTTATTCAACTACATGACCTAATCTAAATGCATCACACCAATCAAGTCACATTAATACAGTTGCACAAAAGAAAACAGACATACAGGAAAGCAAATCAACAGCTTCGCAGCTTCATAGCAAAGCAATCTTCAGACAGCAATCTAGTCCTAACAGTCTGCAACTGTTCTTCAAGTCTATCATCTTCAAGAAAAGTAGAGAGGTACTCCATCTTCAAGCTTCAATCTTCGATAGGCTCCACCAAGAATGAAGAGAATCAATAAGATGATTATTTGATAATGGGAAGCAGACAGGAAACCCAAGGAATCCCATCTGACACTCAACCAGTTATCAGAGAAAGGCATCCTCAAAAGTTCTACTCATTGTAAATGTCACACATCCCTCCTAAGGAGAGATGAGACTTTTAACATAAGGACTTTGAATCATAGGATGGGAATGGAAGGTGAATGAAACCAACCATTATTTGAAGAAAAATCTATTTCTAAAGCTCTATCCTAAAGCCCTAATCTCCTAAGCTACTCAAAGCTAACAAAAAAAGAAGGAAAAGCTCCAATCCAAGCTCCACCAGCCACTTCACACAAGCTTCATCATGTCCATGATATCTTCCAATGAGATCCAGAAGCCCACTATGCAAGGAAGCCCAACTTTGAGTCCATTCCAAATCAATCACCAAAATTGAAACACCAAATGAACAACCAATTTGAATATTCTATCTAAAATATCAACACACATTCTAAAAATCTAATTATTTTTCTATGGGAACATGCATTCGCTAATGACCTACAGTTAAAAAATTAGGACCTAATTCAATCTCTAAGTCCTCTAATAAAATCCTAAGCCTCAAGGTATCACAACTAAACCCTAAAAGGGAGCTCCTAAAGTTCTAGTCCTAAAACAACACCTAAATTCATCACAAAAATGTGAGAAAAATTCTAGAGGAGCATGCATATCTAACCTAAGGATAAAAGGTTTGACTTTTGTTTGTGAGTTTTAGTGAAGTGAATTGAGTTTTCTTTGTGATTCACGTTGCACTAAAGACTATGACATAGGAACGAATGCGTCGCATATCGCCCCCAGATGGGACGTACACTAAACATTCTAGACAAGCGAGAGGAAACCCCTCACTCATCATTTCCCAAGTGCTTAAGGCTCGTAGCGTACAACGTTCATCGTATTTATGATATGAGTTAAAATGGGGTTTGAGATGAGAAGAGAGACGCACAGAAGGTCTAAGAGAAAAATAGGCCCTAACGTTGTCATGCAAAGTGGTCCTAAAGTTGGGATGCGAAAGGAGATTCTATTATAATGTTAGCATGCAAGAGATGGACCTAGGGTTAAGGTTATAAGGGACTAGCCTACTTGTTATCATGCATGGATTAAACTCCTAATGTCTATCTTACTCTAAATTTAATTGGAAATTAAATTGGAATAAGAGTTCTAAGGGAACATGCAAAGGGAAAGCAAAAAACAAGAAAGCAAGGCAAAAACAGTAGCTACAACAGCGCCTCCTGCATCAGACAGCAATAAAATCCAGCACACAAGAAAGACAGCATATAACAGCACACGTTTCAGCATAAAAATAGGTGTGAAAAGCCAGGCAGCAAGCAAGTAAAGCAAATACAACATGCAAGTTCAAAGCATGGATAGCTGTGGAAGGCATGGAGCAAGCAAGCTTGAATGCAATTAATCAAGAACAAACACCAATCATGGGTAGATATCTTGCAACAATGGACATGCTTCAACAATCAAACATAATCGATCAACAACAATGCATCAACAAGAATCATCAAGATCAACATGTTCTTTTCAAATTAAATTGGACGATCAACCGATTAAACAAACATGCAACGAAGCGGAAACAGAAACAAATGCAATCATGCATAACAATGTTCATCAACATAATCATCAACGATCATCAATTAACATGCTATAAACAAACAAGTGAAATGATCATTCACCAAACAAATCACATGAACATGTTAAACATTCAAAACGGAAACCAAAAGTTGTGCATCGAAGGATCGAGATCAAACAATCAAGAATGATGAAATATGTCAAAAACAATTCACATATATGCATCATATCAATCCATGAGGTTTACATGTGAAAATGAGCTCAAACAAGCAAAAAATGCAAAAGAAAATGCAAAAAATAGGCAATCTGCCCAGAGTAACGGGTTACCTGATGGCATAAGGTAACCAATTACCCTATATAATGTAACCGGTTACTTAATGGAAAACAGCCAAGAAACGTGAAATTTGATAACGTAACCGGTTACCACTGAACCAGAAGCAAAAAATCAGTTTTTAAAACCTGGTTTCAACATCAAACAACTTATCCAATCACTCATATGAACATGATATAAATTGAGCATGAAATTATTATCAAGAAACAGTGATCAAGCATCATGTAAACACAATCATGCATTAAAATCACAAATCACCAAAATCAAAATCAACAAAATGGATCAAAAAACATCAAAAGCCATAGATCTACATTGTGATTATTCAAATAAGCTCAAACTTGGATTAGATCTAGAATTCACCAACCTTCAAAGCTGAGATTTTCTTTGGTGAGTGTTGATTCACTTGAAATTAGCATATCTAAGCAAGAAACCCAAAGATTCTTCAAGATCCATGAGTTTCCTTGTGGTAGAAATGAAGAACAAGCAAGATTAAGCAAAATAATCCACAAAAAGCACATCCAATCTAGCTTCCGAATCCAGATCCAATACCAAACGAAAATGAATGGTGAATTGAAGATAATGGAGATGAATGATAGAGGTTTAGCTCTAGAGTTCTATGATTCCAATGAAGAATCAAAGAACTCAAATGAAAAAGCTTTAATGGAGGTTTTGGGAGTGAAAAAGTGGAGAGAAAATTGAGAGCAATCTCTCAAGAATGAGTGTGAAATCTGAAAATGAAGGTTAGTTGTGTGAGGTTTGGAGCAAATTCACTTAAATAAGCTCTAGGTTTGGGATCAAAATATGGTTTGGAGTGTGGATTAGCATTTAGAATGGAAATTAGGAGTGGAATTAGGAATGGAGTGTTTGAAATTTGGAGGGAAATGGTAATAGTTGAAACAATTCTAGATCCTTCCAAATATGATCAAGTGAAATCAATGGTTGAGAATGGTTGAAAAACTGCACATGCTGAAAATTCAAATATTTTGGCCAATTTCATTTGAAGTAACCGGTTACCCTATATGCAGTAATTGGTTACCACATTCAAAAATGCCCATATTGGCGCCATGTGGAGGGTATCCCGTACAACTTCCCGCTGCCACCTGTTCTGAGCTCCGTGAAGCCTCTGAAACTTACTCTTGAATATAATAAATGTGAGAGCGCCTGAGATAACCTGTGTATTGTCTCCTGAGCTGAAAATTAACCTACTGAATAAAATGAAATCGACCGCTCGAATGATGGGCAAAAATAAATGCATGAGCCTCTGATGCTTACTGTTTAAACTCTTGCACTAAAAGGGAACCCTGAGCCACATAAACACCTTGATCATATGCCTCAAGAACGAATGCTATGATATGCCGAATTGTAAAACACAAAGAAACATAAGCCAGTTATGATTAAAACGAAAGGGCAAATTTTGGGGTGCTACAGCTGCCCCTATTCAATCGACTTGGACCTAGAGGTATGAAAAGCAACCTCTTTCAAACATTCACGGTAGAAGGTGATTGAATACAAAAAGAACCAAGAAATTTGTAGTCGATTGGGATGTATGCAATTGGAGCCCGATCACACGTCATCAAAAGAATTTGACGGAAAGAAAACATACCCAAAGAAAAAACGGTGAACCCCAGAACCACATTGTCAAATGGATTTGACCGAAAGACAGCGTATCCAAAGAAACACATCGTCAATGGGAAGTGACAGAAAGAAAACCAAATCCAGAGAATCATATTGTCAATGGGAATTGACGGAAAGAACACCATATCCAAAGAAATACCACATTGTCAATGGGAATTGACGGAAAGAAAATCATATTCAAAGAAAACACATCGTCAATGGGAATTGACGAAAAGAAAAGCATATCCAAAGATCACCTTGTCTAAGGGTAGACAGGAAGAAAAAAAATCCAAATATCACATCAGTGAACTTCAAAACCACATCGTCAATAGAAATTGACAAAAATAACCAAACCAAAGATCACCTCGTCTAAGGGTAGATGGGAAGAAAATAAATCCAAAGATCACATCAGTGAACTTCAAAACCACATCGTCAATGGGAATTGACGGAAATAAAACCAAACCAAAGATCACCTTGCCTAAGGGTAGACGGGAAGAAAGCAAAGCCAAAGATCATATTAGTGAACTCCAAAACCACATCGTCAATAGGAATTGACGGAAAGAAAACAAATCCAAAGATCACATCAGTGAACTTCAAAACCACATCGTCAATGGGAATTTACAGAAAGAAAACCATAGATCACCTCGTCTAAGGGTAGACAGGAAGAAAACAAATCCAAAGATCAGATCACTGAACCTCAAAACCACATCGTCAATGGGAATTGACGGAAAGAAGACCAAACCAAAGATCACCTCGTCTAAGGGTAGACGGGAAGAAAAGAAATCCAAAGATCACATCAGTGAACTTCAAAACCACATCGTCAATGGGAATTGACGGAAAGAAAACCAAATCCAAAGAATCACATCAGGGAACCTCAAAACCACATTGTCAATAGGAATTGACGGGAAGAAAACCATTTGGAGAAACACATCGTCAAAGAGTTGAAGGAAAGAGAACCATATCCTAAAGAAACAACTCGTCAAAGAGTTGACAGAAAGAAAACCATCTAGAGAAACACATCAGTGAACCTCAAAACCACATCGTCAAAGACTTGACGGAAAGAAGACATATCCGAAGAAACACATCGTCAAAGGGTTGACAGAAAGAAAACATATCTGGAGAAACACATCAGTGAACCTCAAAACCACATCGTCAAAGGGTTGACAGAAAGAAAACAAATATGGAGAAACACATCAGTGAACCTCAAAACCACATCATCAATAAGAATTGACGTAAAGAAAACCAAATCTAGAGAATCACATCAGTGAACCTCAAAACCACATCGTCAAAGGGTTGACGGGAAGAAAACCAAAGATCACCTCGTCTAAGGGTAGAAGGGAAGAAAACAAATCCAAAGATCACATCGTCAATAGGAATTGACATAAAGAAGACCTGCTTAGGGATGTCATCATCAAAGGGTTGATGGATAAAGTATGATCGACGTATGATCTAAAACCCAAAAGAAAGTAAGCAGATGAGTTTACCGAAAAAGGCTGTTGGGGATATATCACTTTCTTGATTAAAGGCTAATTCGAGTTGCCACGAAAGGTAACAAAACTGAATTATGCTTCACATGCATATGTTTGAATTTTTTTCTATGGCGTAATGCTCCATACGAAATGGAAATGCTACGCATTTGAGGATGCAATGCAAAGATGCTTATTAGAATACAATACAAAAAATTCTTATGAGGATGCAAAAAGACCACTCCAAAAAAATAAATGCTGAAGAGACGAAGCCAACTCTGTTGGGGATGACAAACTGAACTGTCTCTGGGATCATAACTCTGCTCGATATCCCAACCAAACTTCTATTCTGAAGGATAGTAGGAATAACAGACGACTTCTAGATAAAAATCACTGAGATTTGATCTTCTGTCCCTCCATGGGGAAATATAATACCTCTATTGGGGAAATACCAAGGACCATTAGGTTGTGACCTGCCGGGGAAATCAATCACTATTAGCGACTTCACTGGGGAGAGAAAAATAATAACCAAAGATGATACTCACTCCACTAGGGGATGATGCCATACTCACTTCTCTGTTGAGGCAATGACCACATACGCCAACTTTTGCTGGAAAAAGTATAGATCCCCAATCCCTAGTTGAAGAATATTACTTAGCATAACATTAGAAAATGTCAACAACCATTAGACTTTTACCCTTGCTAGAGATAAGGATTTCATGAATGGACCTTGTCTATTAGAGATGATTTTTTCGCTGCTTGGGGAAGCATTAAACTCTTTAGGTCTTGCTAGAAAGGATATACATTGAAACTCTACTAGGGGAGAAACCAAAGTCTTCACTGAAAAGCTTTAACTCTACTGGGGGTCCCATACGTTGACTATCAACATGAATCCTACGATATCCGACTACAATACTCTAAACCTCAGAGATTTGACTCTGACTAACCGTCTTCTAGAGAGGATAACTTTTAGTGCGCTTGAAATGATCTGTTTCAAAATGAGCCTTCGAAGTAACTTTGCCCCTGTCTGATTGGTCTTCGAAAAAATTTGCTGACTCTCAACTTGATTGCCCCAGATTAACCGATCCTTGGAGAGATTTCTCGAAATAACTCCCTCATATTAGCTGAACTTTAGGGGAACTTCTTGACGTAACTGCCCCAAATTGACATCTTCTGACTGGGTCCATTGACGACACGCTCCAGTCCAGAAATTTCCTCCTGATTAGATAAGACTTCTTCACTGACATTCATTATGTAAACCTCATTGATGCCAAATACTTGTATGCAAGCAGAAAATGTTTATTCTGAGAATGAAAATTCTAATACAACACACATGCTACTCTTGAAGTTTTTGTTGAAAAGATATCGTCAAACTTTGTGAACAAGTCATTAGCTAAAATGCAACACTGATTTTTTTTAAATGACACCATGCACATGAAATACCAACAAAGTCTTTTAGCATAACTCATGAGAGTCAGGAACGATATCCCGTTGAAGTACACCTTCAAAATAAACCATGCTTCAATTAGGACTTTTGAGGGTGGTAACGTGGCCTGGTTCACGGTTTCAGAAAAAAGGATTTTTGGCTCAAAATTTATTTGTACCCACCCATTCTCCTTGATGTTCTCCACTCCTATTTTCATCTAGTTCGACACAAGCGCTCACCTTTCAAAAAGGTTATTGAATGGTAGAAGTGATGGTTATGGAACTCCACCCCTTTTGTCTTTGGTGTCTGTATTCACACGACTTGTTCTTTTCTGAGGATTTTTCTTTTGTCCTCCTTTTTATTTTCCGTTCTTTTCCCTGATCTTTCCTGGACTGATTCTTTTGAATTTTTGATTTTGGAGTCCAGCGGGATACCCTAATTTTTTCCTAAGTCACTTGGTTTCAAGATTCGACATAGAGGGCTTTTTCTATTAATTTTCTTCTTTTTTATCGAACAAATCGTATGACACTGGTTTTCTTGATTTCCTTGAAAGGGTTGTGACTGCCTTATCCTTCAGTTGGTGAGGTGTAACTATTATGGGATTGTGAAGGATGAAAGGTAATGGATCCTTGGATGCACACTCCTTTTGGAATTTGAATGCTTGGTCAAACTAAATGAAGACTACCCAACCCATGTTAAGATTGAGGGTTTTTTTGTTTTTAGAAAGAAACTCCTACTTCTAGACTCAAAGGGGTTGATAAGGGATTATCTTCCTTATATCTTCGGTGTTTGGGGATTCGAAACAATGCCTGTACATCACCAGCAGAGTTTTATCCAAAAGCATACGACAAGAGATTTTGCGTTTTTCCTTCATCATCCTCCTTCCAAGAGTTTAAGCAAGAAAGTTGGTATTGCAATGCACATAAATATATATGAATGAACACTAATGAATTACTTCAAGAGAAACATACTCATTGCACTAAGATCATTAAAAAACAAACAAGTTTTTACATGCAAATAAAGCATTAACAAACAATGAAAAATACAAATGAAAAATGCATTACAAAAAATTGATAATTGCCATTGTTGAGGAGATTTAGCTCCGTCTGGACTGATTGATTTTGATGATGTCCTTGCACGCTGAAGTGCTCACTTGGAAGACTTCAACTAATGCGCAGACCTTTGTTGTTTTTTCTAGGAGCCAGTCTGTTGTTGATACCGATTAGGGAATTCCTTTCATTTAGGCGCTTTCATCCTCAGAGCTGGCCTAGGAACATGCAATAGCCGTGGACGTGGATCTTCCGAAATTAAAGATTGTAAGATATGCCTCTGACCTGATGCAGTTTCAGGAGAGAAAATAGGAATATCCGCTTCTTTTACAGCAACTAGAATAAGACTACCTGGTAAGCTTATGCCACCCGGCGTGAACTCAAATGCTTTCGAATTGATTAAGTCCTGAACTCTGTGCTTAAAAGCCTTGCATTTCTCTACATTATGCCTTGGTTCCCTATAATGAAAATCACAATGGGCACTTGCATCATAGCCTGGTGGGGGCTTACCAGCAAATGAAGCCAGAGTCTGCAGTTCAACCAATTGAAGCTGAAGAAAACGTTGCAGCAACTGTGCATAAGTCATAGGGAGCTGGTCGAAGATTCTGTCAGGCTGCTTTGGCCTCTGTGCATACTTTTTCATCTTAGGATTGTCTTGGAAAATAAGAGACAGCTATTGATGGGGAATTTCTAGAACCTCGGGCTGTGAAGAAAATTTAAAAGGCACCTCACGCTTTTGGAGGGATCCCATTGGCATGGGTAGCATGACCATTTCTGTTGTGGCTTCAAGCATAGGATTGTCTTTCTTTCTTGGCATGTTCCTTATGACTTCCATGATCAGGACCATATGAGTCTTCAATTGATGAACTTCCTTTCTCAGCATTTTCTGATCCTGAAACAAAGCTCGCATGTCCACTATGAATCGTCCCATCTGGCTTCAGACTTCCCTCAATTCTTCTTGAATCTTCTCCATAGTTAACTTCTAGCTTCTTTGAAAAGTTGAGTTTGAAATTTTGAAGAAAACCAATATCAGGATAACAAAAGACCAGCCTCGAACACCTGGAGTGCAAATGGACATGATAATACAATGCAAACATGTTTATATTTCATTATCATTATCAATTGAAAACAAACAAGTTTTACAAATAAGTTTGCACTTTAGCATAACAGATGCTACACATGCAAATAAACGACATGATATAAAAGGTTGCCAACTTCGGGGAACTGGAGTTTCCAATCTTGATTCATTGCTAACTAGCCATCTTCAGAATTGCTAGTCGAAGTCAGTCTGATACTCATCTGAACATCTGCTCTTGGTGAATGCTTCTATAACAAGGACTGATGAACTCACATGACTGGGTGAAGGAGGATTGTTGATCTGAATACCCTGAGGTGTGAAAGAGAACATATTGGAGTCAAGCAGTGTCTGAATCTTGCTCTTAAGCACCTTACAGTGTTTGGTTGAATGCCCTTGTGCCTCAGCATGGTAGTCACAACGGGTGTTGATATCAAAACCTGGTAGATATGGAGGAATCACTGGATTTATCTCCTTTGGCACTATCAAGCCACCTTTGATCAAATCCGGTAACATTTGACTACATGACATTGGCAACTGAGTGAAATGCTTTTCTGGCTTCCTTGGTCTTTGTCAGGCGTACTGACGCAGATGGCGACGATATGACCATTGACTCTGAGAAGATCCCTAATTTGGAGAAGAATACTGTCCCTGGGGAGAGAATGGTATATGATACGAAGACTCAGAAAGTTGCTGACTTTAAACACTTGAAATATCTGAGTACTGAGGCTTCTCCCATTCTTCCTGAGAACTGACAACTGATTCACTTTCACCAACTAAGATGTTCGGGACGTCCTGAATCTTTTAACTCTTAAGTCCGCTCTCGATATGTTCCCTAACTACTATCAAGTTAGAAAAGTTTAATGCCTCATTGCCAATCATCTTGTCCAAGTATGGACCTTGCAAAGTACCCATGAACAGGTCAACTAATTCCCTGTCTAGAAGTGGTGGTTGAACACGAGCAGCTAACTCTCTCCAACTATGAGCATACCCTCTGAAGGATTCGCTGTCCGCTTGAGATAAGTCTTGCAACTGCATGCGGCTGGGAGTCATGTCGAGATTGTAATTGTATTGCTTCACAAAGGTGTTGGCTAGGTCTGGCCATGATCGGATGCAACCACTCTTTAACTGCATATATCAACTCAATGATGCCCCACTTAGACTTTCCTGGAAATAGTGAATCATAAGTTTTTCATTGTGGACATATGAGGTCATTCTTCTACAAAACATCACCAAATGTTGCTTTGGACAACTATTGTTGCGGTGAGAATAGGATATCAAATTATTGATTATTTGAATCACAATCTTGATTCACAACCGATCTTTGATTTATCCGAAGGAAAGGTTAAAGAAAGGAAAAACCTATTTTGCATCATAAACATAATGCGGGAAGAGATCTAAGGTTCAGGGCTTGGTTAAACTTAGGGAATGTATTAGCATCCTAAACTTCTGTAGTACTCTACAGGAACCGCTTGTTTAAATGTGCTATTGTTAATGGTTATCTGCTTAAAGGTAATGCTAAGGGTTAAAGGTAAAGAGAAGGACCTAAGGGGTTAGTCCTAAGTATACTTGCCAAGAAATTGCATCTTGTGCCTACATATCCTAGGTAGGGGATGGAATCAGAGTATTTGTAGTTCCCCTTACAGAGGGAGGAAGAGGAACTTCTTGACTGTGCTCAAGGTTCCATGGGGAAGTAAACATTCATATGGAAGTGATTACTTGTAGTGCGGAGACTCCTATTCTATGTTGTAGAGTTGAATTGAAAATGGTGAGGTAAGTATTCCATGGCGGGAACATACATGGAGTGCGGCGACTTCTAATCCTAAAGTTAGGATAAAGGGATGGATGTCTAAGGCGGGATGCCTAAGCATGAGTACGACGACTCAAAGTCTTAAGGTTGGGAAAAGGTGAAGGGTGTGTCCACGGCGGGACGCCTAAGCACGAGTACGACGACTCAGATTCTAAGGCTAGGATGGGGTAAGGGTAAAGGCATTGACACGGCGGTCAAACGGAAAACCTTTCCTTCGGAGGCGGGTAAACAGAAATGCAGTGATAGCAAATGGATAATTGATAATAGAAATGATATGTGAATAGCAATGTGAATATGGAGATGTACGTATTGTACAACAAGTAAATGATTAAATTGAAATGGACAGTGAGAAATGAAGTTAGATACGAATAGTGAAATGTGATTAAGTGGATTAGAGGGAAAGATTAAGTGGAATTGGTGAAATTGTTTTTGTTTTTGAGAAAAATATTTAATCAAATTAAATCTAAGTTGAATAGAAAATTAGAATTAATTATTTTTATGGTTCTTGTAAGAAAGATTATGATTAATTGAAAAAGAAAATTAAAAGTAAATCTTAAGTTATATGGAAAAAAGTTTTATTTTTATAGAAAAAGGAAAATTAATCTAAAACCTAATCTAAAGTTTTATAGAAAAAGTTTTATAGATTAAGTAAAAAAGTTTAGAATTTTTTTGTAAGAATTGAAGTAAAATATATTTTTTGTTTTTTTGTTTATTTATTAAGAAAAAGGGAAATTAATCTAAAACCTAATCTAAACATATTTTTGTATTTTTATCAATGAATTAAATTTGAAAAACTAAATTAAAACTAAATATATTTTTGTTATTATTTTTTTATATAAAAAGATAAATTAAAAATTAAATCCAAAATTAATTTTATTACTTTTTTTATATTTTCGTTTTTTATTTTATTTAAATATTTCTGATTTTTAGATTTTTATTGAATGTTAGTAGTTAGTATTTGTTAGTTTTTTATTATTATTTATATATTACATGATTAAAACAGAAATAATAAATAAATAAAAACTAAAAACAAAAACAAAAGAAAAAGAGTTGGGCCGGTGTGATGAATCCATCGGACCCAAACCCAGTTTGGAGGAAAAAAAAGGGAAGGGGAGAAAAGGGTTTGAAACCCTAATCCCCCAAAGCTAATCAGCTGAGGCCCCCTTTGCTGAGTCTCTTCTTCCTCTCTCTCAATCCTCTTCTCAGACTCGCAACCTCTCTTCTTCTCTGCGATTTCTTCTTCCAACCTCTCTTCTTTTACTATTTCTTCTTCTTCTTTTCCTGAAATGAAATAAACAAGATCAACATAGTTAGCAAAATCACTTACGGCAAAGGGGTTTGGTGGTTTCCGTTAGGGTTTTGCGGTTGTTTGACGATGATAAATGGAGAACGAACAAGTTCTTCGTTTCTGAGTCTTGTGTTGGCTTTGAGTGTTTGAGTTGATTTGCGGTGGGTTTTGTGTTTGTGGTTTTCGCAGATTTTTCTGTGTTGGTAATGCTTATTTCGTGGACGGTTTGTGGTTTTCGTTGGTTTGTGATTCCCGTTTCTGGGTTTTGTGAATGTTGATGATGTTTGAGGATTGTGGGTTTCGCGATCTGGGGTTTTTCACGAACTGGGTTTCGTTGGGGTTTGTAACACCCCAATCTAACCCGACGGATAATTAAGGAAAACAGAATCAGAGTGCAGCAAATTTGGTAAACATGACGGTCGTAAGGAAGTTGTGACGACCGTCACATCAGCAAATTCTGAGCGTTACAATTTCAACTCATAGAAAGATACATTTCACAACTCAATTAGACATCACGCATTTAGTAATGATACATAGCACAGAAGCCTGGATGAACATACAACAATAACTTGATTTACATTTTGATTACAAGGCATCTTATTAATTTGCAGCGGAATATAAAACATTTCCAACAATTAGCATGATTAAAGCAAGACCATGAAACTTGCAACAAAACTCCATTAAAATTCAGCAAGTAATTATCTTGCATCAATTCAACATAAACAACGAGTTTCAACCATAAAAATCAGCACTACTAATTCATCGGTATAGTGCATCCAACCAACATTTGGCACTTAACAGCAGGCACCAATTTAATGAAAACTACTTGATAAAATTTAGCAACAAGGAAATTAAATAAAATCAATAACATCAATCGTTCATCCCCCCAAGAGTGCTACGTATCAGAGCGACCAACGACACCTTAAACAAAAAGCTACACTTTATTCCGGATTACCTGCAAATTACCACCAACGGAGATAACATACAACGTAAAGGGTGAGATATCAACAATATAACATAAGGCATGATAAAAGTCATGTCAGAATATTATCACAGCATTATAATTTCAACAGTTCGCATAAATATTAGTAATAATAAACTACAACCACCCTTTATTCATAACCACACCAATTATCATCATATCTCAGCAACTCATCAAAACAACTCAACAACGCAACTCAACAATGCGACTCAACAATGCAACTTAATTGTGCATATGCATGTGGTACCATTTTGGGAGACAACACTGCACAATAATTCGGGAGACAACTCTCCACAATAATTCGGGAGACAACTCTCCACAATAATTCGGGAGACAACACTCCACAATAATTCGGGAGATAACACTCCACAATAATTCGGGAGACAACTCTCCACAATCATTTTATTTTATCATTAAATACACAACCGTCGCCAATCCAGGCCAAATGATATGCTATGAGATACAACTATTATGGACTATAACACAACAACAACAACTATGCAACAACCGTGCAACAAGGCATCACGCCTACAACCAATTATCCATAACAGAAACATCACATTTCGCATACATCATGTACTCACCACTTCAATCTGTTCATATCAGAGAACTACCAACAGTATCGTTCCTACGAATAAGACTCTAACACATTTTCACAGAGAACAATTAAAAACAACCTCGTCTCTACAATTGAGAACTCAACAGCATTTTCATGTCAGATAACAACTGACAACATCATTACTACAAATAAGAACTCAACACATTTTCATATACCATCATACGGGTAATATAACTACAACTTACCCACATAATCCAAGGAGAATATTATAATAACATTTTCTCAACAGTGACATAACAACTTCATATGCATCAAGTATTCATTATTTCAATCTGTTCATGTAGGGGAATAATAACAACATACTTTCTACAATTAAGAATTCAGCACATTATCGTAAGAAAAACATTACAACTTTTACTCACTAAATTAATTATAGTTCCTGAAAAGGTTCGTTAACTACGGGGCAACTAATCTTGCCTCATTAAGGGCAATCATACAACATCGTACAACACTGACGATATAACACATTCATTCCTACATAGAAAAACCTCGTCCCTAACATTTATCGGGTAACGGGAAATATATCTATGATTCGATTCCCTACCTGAAGTCGATCAAGTAAGAGCATAACAACAACCTTTTCTCAAAAAAAAAGGAAATTAGCGCGTGTCGGCGCCGATTCCCAACATTACTACATAAACTAAGGACATAAACACTGATGCAGGCGTAGACAAACATTAACCCTTAATATTTCTCAACCTACGGGAACATTTACCCTTAATATTTCTCAACCTGCGGGAACATTTACCCTTAATATTCCCTTAATATTTCTCAACCTACGGGAACATTTACCCTTAATATTGCTCAACCTACGGGAACATTACTACGGGAACATTACCACGGGAATATTACTACGGGAACATTACCACGGGAACATTAATCCTTAATATTTCTTCAACTTACGGGAACATTAATCCTTAATATCTATCGATCTACAGGAACATTAATCCTTAATATTCATCGACCTACAGGAACATTAACCCCGTGATTCCATACCCTTCATGAAATCCATCATACCCACAGTTATAGAATTGAACCCCACCCTTACCTTTGGATTGAGGACAAGTCTAAACTTCCGGTTCCGGTTTGCTCTCCTGGTGACTCTTCTGCAACAATCTTCAATTCTCTCCGACGGTTAATTCTTCTGTTCTTCCTTTCTCCACAGTCACGTCCTTTTTCCTCTTTTCTCATCCTTTTTCCTCCAATTTGGTTTTCTGAGCAGTTTATCGTTCTTTTGCTCTTTCTCCCACAACTCCTCTAATAACTCCCTAATTCCCTTTATTCCATCCACTAATAATAATAATAATAATAAAAATAATAATAATAATAATAATAATATTACTACTAGTTATTAAATTATCATCATTATTAATTATATTATATTATTATCAAACTCAATTATTTATTAAATGGTTTCCTATACTTTAAGGACACCCACCAACGCTCTCAGACACACTCTCACATAAAAGGCACACCAACAATTTATAAATAATTTAATTAAAATGAACGGGCATTACAACTCTCCCCTACTTAAAAGAATTACGTCCTTGAAATTACCTCAATCAAACAGCTCCCAACCAGACCACTTTTACCAAAGCAATTTCTTCACCTCGAAGTTGCTTCTCGTTCATCCACCTGAACTAGCAATGCCTCAACAGTCAAATTACCTTTCACTTGTACACCATCCATCCGAATTAATGTACTTCTTCAACTTAGGCACATACCACATCATGTAAATTCCCACGAATGACAGCGGTAAAACAGTCTAATCAGCACACACAAACTCAACCACTCATCTCTTCAACTATGGCCCTCGAAATAATTTCCTCAAATCTGGTTACATTCTCATAGCACCGGGGTGGATACTCCATCTACCTCAATACTCTCATTATACCATTTCCATTACACCGAAAATCAGCCCTTCGACTTTAACTCCTCAAATTCAACCAATCTGCCAACTCAATTCAGATTTATGACCTTCTTGGACCTCGTCAAGAATACCACTAGTAAGGTCCAACATACTAAGCTTAACTCCATAAGAAGTCTCTTCACACACCAAACTCATATCACAAAATTGTTCAATCAGTCCTAACTCTTTTCACCACCATCATCGGCATATGCAAGGATTTCCAAGTCAATGCATAAGCTACCACGTTTTGATTTTCCCGAATGGTAATTCAATCCGAAACCATAATCCATTCCGGAGTCCCAATTATTTTCTCTGTCTCATATTCAACTCTTCCAAATCAAATAAACACCTTAAGCTTTTGAGGTCACCAAACATATCAAATCTCAAACTAACTAATTGAAGCTTCCAACTCCGGCACAACCACAACAACAACCAACTCTAAATCACTTATCAGATGATTCCTCTTATGTACTTCAAGTTCCTTTAAAGCATAACCAAAACTCGCTGAAGTTTTACTTAGCATATCTCCCAATCATATCAACAAGGCATCACAAAACATAACAAATGGTCATGTCGGGTTCGGCAAAAATCAGCACACGATACGTTTTCAATTTTCTGCTAAAATTGAACCAGGTACAGGCCTCAAAACAATTTTTCCTAGAAAGAGCATCTCGTAAGCTTTCCAACGCTTTGAACGGGGGTCAAAACTGACATACGGTTCAAGAGTTATGAATTTTCGAAGTTTTTCTAGAACAGAATTTTTCTGCATAAAGACTGCTACGGGTTTGAGCATTTTCGCCCGAAAATCCGACCGATTCAATCATGTTCTTCGAAACAACCACATACTCATTTGTACCAAACATATATTAGTGATTTAGAACCATCAAACGCGAACTCTACGACTTCCGATTTTAATCCGAATCTTAAATCCTCAACTCTTCAAAAATGCAAAAACTTACAAAAATCAATCAAATTCGATAAAACAAGCATACTCGATCACGGTCTAACATTACCCGACATAACAGCGTAATCTATTCCAACTTTAGTCCGTAAAAATATTGATTCCGTAAAAAGCTGCGATCTCGGAATTCGACGTACGACAACAATTTCACACTTAGAAGGTCATTCGACACATCTTCAACTCTTGGAATATCTAAATGTTTAATTATACTAATATTGCATTCCACCTCTTACTTTCTTTAATAATCATCAGAAGTCACTGCCCACCTTTAATCTACTTGACCTCACAATCTGCTGCCTTAATACACACACCAGACACAAGTCTCAAAGCTACTTAATCAATTTAATTCCTTGACCATCCAAACAGACATGAAATACAGAGCTCTCACTCTCGGACTAGTTTCCGTATCTAAGTCGGTCACAACTTCACTTCACGTCCTGGCTGTACATCACTTATCTCTTCAGAAAACTTCCAGCCAACCACAATTAATCGGCAAGTCGCTAACTTCTCACTTTCATTATAACTCAAAAATTCCCATCAAAATTAAACACCTCAGCACCCTCCTGCACCAACTCGTCAAAACAATTCTTAAGCACTTAGCTTAACTCAAGACAATTCTCTACTCACGCCATCCAAGCTTGCAAGACACGCATATCCCATCTAACATGACTCCGTCCACTATCAACAAGAGATTAAGGGTGATCAGTTCCTCAATTTGTCAATAGACAGCCGAAAATCATGATAGGGTACAAACCATCTTTACCAAACTATAAGAGCGTTCAACCACACTGTCGCTACTGCGAAAATCGGCGTCGGCTTGACAGGAGAGTCGCCACCGTGCGTTATTTATCCCTCAGAGCGGGAAAGGAAACGCTCGAAGTAAACCTCGCAAAGACGGGAGAAGGTATGGTCATCGCAACCAAAACCTGGATTCGGGAGTCGGTTACGCAAGGGGAAGGTATTAGCACCCCTCACGTCCATCGTACTCGATGGGATCCACGCTTGGTGTTTATAGGTAAAAGGGTGTATTATCTATCTACGCTAATGGCTGGTCTGAAAAGAAAATAAAAGGACAGGACTCGACAGAACATACGGTGTTCTGGGCCTACGTATTCCCTCGTGCAATGGGAAATTCAGAGTCAACGTAGTTCGACTGCCTACGTCTAAACGGGAAAAGGTTGCTCGCCAGGACATCGCGTCCTGTGCCTACGTACTTTCATCTGGTATGAAAGATCAGAGCAAACGTAGTTCGACTAACTACGGGTAAACTGGCGCTCTCACACAGCAGTGAGAAAACAAACTGGTCCTAAAGGTTCGGGAACCTACAAATACGATCTGGTCTCAAATGCACTCGGGCAAGAGAAAGGGATAACAATTAGTCGTTAGCGGGAAAGTCTCGATCGCACAGCCGCGAGAGAACAAGGGTTAGTCGTTAGCGTGCTCGCTAGGATATCGCATCCTATGCCTACATATCTTCGTCTGGTACGAAGAATCAGAGCAGCTGTAGTTCGGCTAACTACGGGTCAAGCTACTCAAAAGCTCCTACAGAAAGGAAAGGGAAACCCTAAAACTATAGCTGAGAAAGGGAAATCTACCTACTGCTATCACACCTGGTTGACCATCCTAATGTCTATCATAACAACTCCGCAGCGGAGAAGTCAGAGCTCCTAAGGGATCATGGCAACAGGACTAGACGACAAACAAGAATTAACTACAAAGTAAAGAAATACTGAAAATATGCATGAATGCAACAACTAAACAAACAAGGCACAAAGGCCGCAAACCACAGAGGCAAGGGAGCACAGCTCTACCAAATACCAACAAGCAAAGCCACGCAATAACAAACAAGCAGAAGGAGGACCACCTCAACTTCTCATGCACACAAAGTCTACTTCTAAGATGCACCTACTCAGAACTATCTAGATGAACACCTAAGTCTAATGCAACATAACATCACACAAGTCAGACAATACAAAGAGAAGGCTAGCTAACCTGACAAGCCTCTATCTACAAAACGAGAAACTACTCCTGGGCAAGGCCCCTAACTAACCTGGAACAAGCCCCTAATCTATCTCTAAACAAAACTCTATACAATACCCTAAGCAAAGATCTAAGCAAAAATTCTAATCAAAACCCTAAGCAAGAGGAATCAATCCCAGTCTCCAAGCTTCAGAACAAGCTTACCAGAGGAAGGGAGCTAAGCAGACAAGCTCATAGTGCCTTCCTCAGGAAAGTACCAGGAGGTTACTACTCAGGAGTCATATCCTATGCGGCTCGACAACTGTGATCAGTTTACATTCCTCCTCAGGAGAAATTAAACTCACATGAGGGCTCCGGCATCACTGGATACTTGAGAAAACCTATATACACTAATGGAACTAAGTGAATAGACTCATAGGACCTTCCTCAGGAAAGTACTAGGAGGCTGACACTTAGGAATCGTATCCTACGTGGCTCAACAACTGTGATCAGTTTACATTCCTCCTCAGGAGAAATTAAACTCACAAGTTGGCTCCAACATCACTGGATACTTAAGAAATCCTAGATAAACTAATGGAACTAAGTGAATAGACCCATAGGACCTTCCTCAGGAAAGTACTAGGAGGCTTCCACTTAGGAATCGTATCCCATGTGGCTCAACAACATGTGATCAGTTTACATTCCTCCTCAGGAGAAATTAAACTCACAAGTTGGCTCCAACATCATTGGATACTTAAGAAAGAGGTGAGAAGAAAGAATGAAAGTCATTCATAGTGCCTTCCTCAGGAAAGTACCATAAATTCCCTTCAAACTTCAGGATCTCGAACCTCACAAACAGGGAACAAGCTTCTAGACTAGGCCTCAATCCACTGCCTCTCTGCAAGCTCCAACAGGACTTCAACCAGCTCCCATCCTCAAGAAGAACCCACAGGCCAACAAACCACAAGAGACCATCTCTGAAGTTCAACCACAGTTGAACTTCAAAGTCAGAAGTCATCAAGACTTCAAGCTCAGACCAATCATATCAGAACATCCTACAAGAATCTATCAAAAATCTATGGGGAACCTACATGGCTCTAGGACAACATACTAAAAAATCAGAACAAAATTCAACACCAGATGAAAGAACTAAAATCAGCAATACAGACATATCCACAGGCCAATTATGTAATATCAATAACAATGAAAAAATGCAATTAAACTGAAAATGCATGATTAATCTAATGTTTTTATACTATAAAATTCTACACTGAATTACGAGTCTACAGAAAAAAGAACAGGATTATTTGACTAAATCTACTATTTTTTATGAATTTTCTAATGATATGTATGCACTAAAGAATATTAAAAAAGTCAATTAAATGAAAAATATACCAAAAATAACAAACAAAAATAAAATGACATTTTTATTTTTATTTAATTTTCTAGACATCTTCATGAAATGGTAGAAAAAAGAAGAGTTAAAAAATCACTTATTTACATTTTATTATGAATTTTATAATATGCAAAGAAATGAAAAAAACAAAATTGAAATAATATGGAGGGGGGTGAGAATAGCAGGACAAGCTAGTTCATTCTGGCTGGGCTCACATTGGTGGGGGGTGCGCTTAGAAATAAGGGCGTAAGGCCCAAATGAGTCAAAAAATCATTTAATGAAAATAAAATAAAAAACGCAGGGGGGGTGTAAACTAGCAGGTTTTCCAGTTGTTTCTCATTGGGCTTATGCCCAGGGGGGTGCAGCTAGCATGAGGGCCTAAGGCCCAAACCAACCTCACTCTGCCTCTCACACGCCAAGGGGGGATAATGAGTAATAATGGGGATGACTTCAGCAAGACACATTTGGGCCTAAGCCCAAATCTGACCCTAACCCAACGAAACCCTAAACAAAACCTGAATACCCTTACAACTCAAATCACTGTTCACTCACCCCAAACCCTAGCCGTCTTCAACCTTCGTCTCCTTCACCCTATCTGAAACCTTCGCATCCTTCTCAAGAAATCTCAACCAACATCAAACACAAACCCAGCAACATGATCAATCTAAGCCTAACGATCCTAAATCAGCCTCAAACACATTATCAAGATCAAACCCAAATCCCAGCATCATACATTCAAACCACGCACCAATTAATCCCTCAAAACCCTAACCGTTCTATGGATCATTGAAGGCAACGCAATCTAAAGTAGAACACGCAATGAGTTTTAGAAAGCATACCTGGGGATATCTTGAGCGAACTGGAGCGTATTGGAGAATGAAGCCCCTTCAGCGAAGATCCAAGTCGCGTATGAAGATGAAGCGAAGATGAAGTTGAAGGATGACGCTTGAAGCTCGTGGCGAATGGAGACGGTTCAGATGAAAATCATAAAGATTTTCTGGAAAAAAACAAAGGATGAAGGTTCTTGTTTTGAGGATTCCGTGATGAGATGATAACGAACGGAGATGTCCTGGGGATTTTCTGAGTTCTCCTTGAAGGATGGTGGAGTTCTTAGTGACGATGATGAACGGAGACGTTTCTGGAAATCATTTGGATGAAGATGAAGGCTCAATGACGTTCTGGAAAGGTTCTTGATGCCTGGATGATTTTCTGGGCGCAAGCTATGAGGCTTCCAGCGACGGTAGCTGTCTCCGGCGAGGGGATGATGAATGATGGACGGAGGAACAAGATGAAGATCGGAGGTGCTTGGAAGATTCTGCAATTTTTGCAGATTCCGGCGAGGGCGGTGGTGTTAAGGGCGGCCGGACGGAGTTTGCATGCCGGCCGGTGCCTTCTCCGGCGTTGCGTGTGGTGATGACAGGTGGTAGAGGGAATGGTGCAGGGTGGTGACACGCGTGAGGACGGGTGGCAGCAGAGAGAGAGAGAGAGAGGGCTCTGGTGGGACGCGTGGCGTGAACTGGGAGTTTCTGAGTGTGTGAGGTGGGGTCCTGCGTGAGTGTAACGTGGGCCAGCCCCTGCGCCACACGTGGCGCACTGTATTTATGACACTGAGAATTCTGGAGCCTTCTAGAAGCTTCTGGGAGATGTTGGAAACAGCTGGACGAAAACTTGGACAAATTCTGGACTTTTTCTGAACTGCCTTGAGCTGAGACTGATTGAGAACTGGGCCTCAAAAAACACCCCCTGGGCCCATACGAAAAATGAATAAAAACCCAAAAAAAAAATGAAAAACTGATTAATATCTGATTAAAACTAATAAACTCTAAACAAAACATTAAAACCCTAATCAAATCTAGAAAGATTAAAACTCTAATTAACTCTATTTAAACCTCTATTAAACTACAACTAATAAAATCCTATTTAAATTTAAATGAATTCAATTAACCTAATTAAACTCTATATTAACCTAATTAAATCTAAAAATGATTAAGACCTAATTGACTCTAAATTTCTACTAACTTCTATTAAAGTTCTACCATTATTTAATATCTATTAAAATCTATTTGAAACTAATAAGAAAAAATCTATAATATTTCCTATATTATCTAAAACAATTAAAACTATATTTAAAATCTAATATATTCTACAAATGATAAAAAAAACTATTAAACCTATTTTAAAATCTACATAAAATTCTAAACTATTAACATCTATTATTAATAAAAAGAAAAAAACTATATTCCCCTTTTTCTTTATTATTCTAAAAACAATTAAAACTATTTAAACTCTTTTATATTCTAAAAAATCTATTTAAAAACCTATAAAATTCTAAAAAGAGAATTAAACTATATAAAAAATACAAAAACCCTATTTAAATTCCAGAAAAATCTATAAAGCCTATTAAAATCCACAAAAGTCTATAAAAATCCTAAAAATGCAGATGAATGCAAATGACCGCCATAGAAGAGCGCACGAGACCAGATCGAATCGAACAGAGATCCCCGGGCATCAGAATATCCCCAAAATCACCGTGCAAGCTAAAAATCACCGAGGAGCGCACAATTTCCCGAAAATAAAACCCTGATGATCTAGACTGGATCTGCCATGTCTGATGGACGAAAATCAAGCTGCAAACTCTGATATCCTCCGTTTGTGCACAAATATCCTGCGTCTGATTTGCGAATATGAATTTGAAACCACGAGTCAAACAGGAGAACCGGTTGGTCAAATTTTAGGGTGCAACAGCTGCCCCTATTCAAGCGACTTGGACCTGAAGGGTTTGAAGAGCGCTCAACCTTCAAACATTCAGAGGTACGAGACGGTTGAATACAAATAAAACCCGAAAATTTGCCAACCGCGAGCATATACTGTAAACTGCTTGGGGAATAAACTCCAGAAAACCGAGCCCGGTCATTACGGCACCAAACTGATCAATCATCTGATAAAGGACTCCTGACTTGAATACCCGTTGCTTGTGATACCCTATGTAACAAAACCCGAGGGCTGCAACAAAATACCTGATCCTTTCACATTGCCTACTGATAGGCAGGAAGAGAAACATACTCACATCGTCCAAAGATGGACGGGAAGACACCATAATCTCCAAATTCACATCGTCTACTGACAGACGGGAAGAAATAATCTCCATACTTGCATCGTCTACGGGTAGACGGAATCATCCTGATCGATGAACAAATCAATTCACATCGTCTAAGGATAGACGGGAACAAAGCCTGATCGCATACTCACATCGTCTAAAGATAGACGGGAGGAAATAATCTCCGTACTTGCATCGTCTACGGGTAGACGGAATCATCCTGATCGATGAACAAATCAATTCACATCGTCTAAGGGTAGACGGGAACAAAGCCTGATCGCATACTCACATCGTCTAAAGATAGACGGGATCATCCTGATTGATGAACAAATCAATTCACATCGTCTAAGGATAGACGGGAACAAAGCCTGATCGCATACTCACATCGTCTAAAGATAGACGGGAGGAAATAATCTCCGTACTTGCATCGTCTACGGGTAGACGGAATCATCCTGATCGATGAACAAATCAATTCACATCGTCTAAGGGTAGACGGGAACAAAGCCTGATCGCATACTCACATCGTCTAAAGATAGACGGGATCATCCTGATTAATGAACAAATCAATATTCACATCGTCTAAGGGTAGACGGGATCATCCTGATTGATGAACAAATCAATATTCACATCGTCTAAGGGTAGACGGAAAGAAATTCATAATCTCCATACTCACATCGTCTAAAGATAGACGGAAAGACACCATAACGCAATTCAACACCATCCCTTGAATTTCAGAATCCTTCTGTCTACGGGAATTGATGGAAAGAACAATATCCTTGAAGGGGCCACATCGTCAGTATGGACTGACGGGAAGAAAACCACCTTTTAAGGAACCATGTCGTCAATAAGAATCGACAATCACGAAAACTGAACATTCTTCGAAGAGCCTCGACATCAATAAGGATTGATGGTCAGAAAAGTCCCTCTTAAACGTCATCATATCCAATAACCAGAAAGAAAACCAATATCCAAAATCGTTTTGAAACCCCTCAACAACCAAGGATAGCCGGAGAAGACTCGCTGGGGAAACACCTCATCATACGTATGATCTGGCAATAAGAAAACCCGCTGAACGGTAACCCGAAACTTCACATCGTCTACTGATAGACGGAAAGAAAAGCTACTTACTAGAGAAGCTCTGTCTTGAACTCCCTTGAAGATTGCCCGAAACTTCACATCGTCTACTGATAGACGGGAAGAAAACCACATTCGTACTCAAGACGTCTAATGATAGACGGAGAAGTCCATTCATTGGAGGAACACATCGCCAGTATGAATTGACGGGAAGAAAAGTCTGTCGATATCAGATGACCGATTGATCAAAGCATAACTATTGTATGATTTGAGATACAAATAATCTGCTGAACTGTCCGAACATTGCCGCTGGATAAATGCCCCTGAACTGATCACAGAGTAATTCACGCGCCATATGAGGCTGGTAGAAAATCTGACTTATGCTTCGTATGCATATGCGTATGTTTTAATCTTTCTACGGCGTAATGCTCCATTCTGGGTGGAAATGCTACGCATTTTGACCATGATATGCAAGTATGATGCAAATATGATGATGCATGCAATATGCTAATGCAGGCTCGAGCTGCCGGAGAAAGCTGGGTACAGAAAACCACTTCAGCGAAACAAATGCTGAAGACGAAGCCAACTCCGCTGGGGATAAACCGGATGTCACAGGATTATTCCAGCAAAATAAATGCTGGGAAAGTGAAATCAACTCCGTTGGGGATATTGGGAACTTAACCGAACACCTTGATGAAGTAATACCCTGCCGGGGAATATGACTCCGCTGTGAAATAGCAGATGCGCCAAGTGTGATTGGACTTCTCTGGGGGTAGCTTACCCATACCGAAAAATTGGACTTTGCTGGAAAAATGGAGGGAGTCTTCCCGCGCGCTGATGAAGCTCGGATCTGGAAATTGATGCGCCAACACGGATGGGCTTCACAGTAATCGCAAACATGGATTTGAGCTCTTAAACTATCTTGCTGGGTCAGGTACAACTGACGCTGGAAAATATTCTTCATGAATACACAGCCTTTTAGTGAAGAGTCAAGGGATAGTAACACGACTTCCCGCACTCATCTCGCTCTCGAAAATCGACTGCATCTGCTCGAATAACTCTGTATGGCCCTGCTGATACGGAAAAGACCAATCCTTTCTCTTCTGATATGCCTCAGCCTACGGGACCTCCGTGGGGATAGTCCTCGAAAGGAAATCTGAAAATCTGTTTTCTGATGGTCTGATAAGAAATGCTCCAGCATTCTGAACTTCGGAGAAATACTTCACACCGAATGCTCCTCGGATAACTTCGGCGTGCTTAAGATGGTCTGCCCCTGACTGCAATGACCTTGCCCCTGATTAGCTAACCCAAAGCAGTACCTCCTGACTACGACGTATTCACCGAATCTCAACCTGATTGCCCCAGAATAACTGACTTCGAAAAGCCGACCTGACTGGGGATCACAATAAAAGCTTTCCCCTGCTCTCGGAACATTCGGGCGTTCTGCATTCTATCTTGACCATACTTTCCACTGTAGGAAGCTTTTCTGCTGTCAAGCGCTTACTTGCAAGTAAAACAAGTTGTTCTGCGTAAAAGACATATTAATGCAACACATATGACAGCTTTGACATCCAATCTGTTCACTGGGAAAAGGAAAAACAGTTTATGGCATATAATGCATAAAACATTTATCAACATTAGTATCAACATGGTAAGAGGAACCCTTTTAAGAGTCAGAATCGACGCGACCTTTACCGGAGTATGCTTCCGAAACAACCTGCTTCAATTAGGACTTTTGGAGGTTGTAACGTGGTCAGGTTCATGGTTTCGAAAGAAAGGATAAAGGCTCAAAGTTTACTTTAACCCACCCATTCTCCTTGATGTTCTCCCATCCTACGTTCAGCTAATTCGACCTTAGCGCTCACCTCTCGGAGGTTGAAAGATAGGAGTGATAGCTCGAGAAACTTTCGGCTCTTGGAGTGACAGCCACTCACTTTTCGTCTTTGACACTTGAGGTCACACGACTCGCATTTCCATCGAAGCTTTTTTCTTTTGATCCTTTTCATCTTTTTCTTTTCATACCCCTAACTTTTGCCTGGACTGACTCCTTTTGAGCTTCTTTTGATTTTTTTTTAAGTCCAGCGGGATGCCCTCATTTTTGCCTAAGTCATTTGTTTTGAAGTTTTCTTGACTTAGTGGGCTTTTGATTTCGTTTTTCGTTTTTTGCGGACGAGTCGTGTGACACTGGTTGCCTGACTTTTTGGGGAATGATGTGACTGCCCCACTCTGGGTTGAACCCTTATGGTTTTTTGGGCACGACCTCTAGGGACGTGATTGATCCTCGAACGGACACTCCTTTTGCAATTTGGACGCTCGGTCAAATTAGCTAACACCTACCCTGCCCCAGGTTGAGATTGAGGGTTTTTCATTCACAGAAAGAAACTCCTACTACAAGGCTCAAAGGGGTTAACAAGGGATTATCTTCCTTATATCTCCGGTGTTTAGGGATTTGAAACAATGCCTGTACATCATCAACAGGTTTTATTTCAAAAGCATACAATCGGAATTTGCATGTCGGTCATTTTCGTCATCCTCCCCAAATTCTTCTTAACCAAGCGTTGGACATTTGTAAAAAACATGTTAGTGAACACGAATGGATTTAATCAAAACATGCACATTTATTTCATTATCATCAATTGAATGAAAACAACAAGTTTTACAAACAAGATTACAAATTCAATCAGGAGAGCAACTACAAATGTAAAGAAATGACAAGATAAAACAAAGAACATATGCTAGCTTCCGAGAGCAGGGCTTTCACATCTGTCCTGCCGCTGAACCAGCTATCTTTATTAGAGACAGTTCGATGCTGTCCTGATCTGCTTTCAATGACTTAGCCGAATTATAGAGCCCTTCCTCCTTCATTCAGATAATTTGGGGACCTTTCTTCCTGAAGCTGATTGCTGCACTATCAAGCAGATCCTGCACTTTGTGCTTAAAAGCCTTACAATTCTCAACCGTATGGCCTGGTGCCCCAGTATGGAACTCACAAGTAGCATTGGCATCATACCCCGGTGGTGGTGGTCCCGTTAAGGGAGTCATTGTCCTTTTATGAACCAATTGGAGCTGAAGTAGCGTTTGCAGAAGCTGTGCATACGGCATAGGAGGAGTTTCCAAATGACGGCTTGCCAGGGGAGCCCGATTCTGATATCTCTTATACCCCTGCTGGTTCTGCTGCTGAGGCTGTTGTTGCCGGTATCTAGTTGATTCTTGAACACCCTTTGTATCAAATGCAACATCAGTTTCTTGACCTTCAATGTATTGATTAACGCCCTCCTTATGCTTAGCCATTTTCTTTCTCAGATCTGCCCCCGGAATAGGCAACAGTTGTGGGCCTGGAGACTCTGACGCCATGGAGTCCAGGATACGCTTCTGACCCACTGCAGCTTTAGAAACATCCATCATCTTAGCATCAACTGGGACAGGAGCAATACGTACAGCTACGCCGCCCGGCGTGAATTCAATATCGTGCGAGTCAAACAGGTCTTGAACATTGTGCTTAAAAGCATGGCAACCCTCGATGTCGTGTCCGAATGCCCCAGAATGAAACTCACATTGCTTACTGGCATCGTACCCATGAGGAAACGCTCTCGTTGGTGGTTCCAACGTTCTTTTCTCAACCAGATTAAACCTCAATAAAGTCTGCAAGAGCTCAGCATATGTCATAGGCGGTGCCTCAAACATTCTCTTTGGCTTCCCTTCCTGGATCCTCCGCTGAGCCGGATGTATCTTCTGTTGCTGCTGCTCAGGTTCCACATGCACAGGTGGCGCGAGCTTCTTCATTGCGGCTTCAAATAGCTGATCGTCTTCTTTCCTAAGCACATTCTTGACTACCTCCATGATCAAGCTCACTTGGGTCTTCAGCTGACTGTTCTCCTCTTTGAGAATCTTCTGCTCCAGACGCATCTCTTGCATGTCTCTCATCATCTGCCCCAGCTGGCTTTGGACTTCAATCAATTCAAACTGACTTTGTTCCATATCTCTGAAGGAGTTCCTGCAACAAACTGGATGATGAGGAAATAAGGCCCACGGTTCTGATATACCTGCTAAATGATAATGCAGCGTAGAAAGCAAACACATATTCATAACGAGACAAAGAGAAACTCAAGCTATAAGAATACAGACAAACATCTTCCCCCCATGTATAACCAACAAAAGTAGCACGTAAGCACAAATGAGTACGAATATGATGACCCCAGCCAACAATCCTGGTGGTGGTCGGCAGACACTAGGGCACAAAAGCTAAACGGATTAAACAGAGAAAACAGATGCGAAATCCGGCGCAAAAACCTCTAGGAACTTCTCCCACACAACTGAACTCTCTGATTGACAATCTTCAGAGCACACACTTCCTGCGGAGTCTTCCATGACGTTAACTGACGAACCCACACAACTGGAGGTTGGAAAGTCATTAATCTGAACAAAACCCTGAGGAGTGATGCAAATACGGCTAGAGTCTAACAGATCTTGAACCTGGCTTCTAAGCACCTTACGATCATTGGTGGAATGCCCCTGTGCCCCAACATGGTACTCACAGCGGGCGCTGGCATCAAAACCTGGAGGATACGGTGGAATCACCGGCTTAGTCTCTTTCGGCACTATCAATCCACTTCTGACCAGATCTGGCAACAACTGACTGTACGACACCGGCAGCTGAGTAAACTGCCTTTCAGGCTTCCTTGGTCTTCGTGGAGCATGCTGACGCGATCGGCGGTAAGATGATCGTTGACTTGAAGTGTCTGAAAACTGATCCTGAGATGCTAGAGATTCTGAGGTGGCGTCATCTCCTTCCCACTCTTCTTGAGAACTGACAACTGACTCAATCTTATCAACTGGGACGTAAGGAACATCTCGAAACTTTCCATTCTTGAGTCCTCTCTCAACAATCTCTCCCAGTCTCATCAAGCCCACAAAGTTTGTGCAACTGAACAATTTGTCAAAATAATGGCCTTTCAGAGTACCCAAGAAGATGTCAACCAGTTCCCTTTCCGGAAGCGGTGGTTGAACACTAGCAGCCAATTCTTTCCATCTTCGCAAATATCCTCTGAATGATTCATTCTCCGCCTGAGATAATTCTTGCAGATCTACGAGACTAGGAGTCAAATCCAGGTTGTAATCGTACTGCTTCATGAAAGCTCTGGATAAATCCCCCCACGATCGAATCTGATTACTCTCTAATTGCACATACCATCTCAGGGATGCCCCAGTCAGACTATACTGGAAGCAATGGATCATTAGTTGGTCATTTCGCACAAACGAAGTCATCCTTCGACAGAACATCATCAAATGCAACTTTAGACAGCTATCTCCCGTGTATTTTTCAAATTCCGGCACTTTGAACTTGTACGGCAACACGAGGTCAGGGACCAAACACATGGCCACTGCATCCAGGTTAACAACATCTTTCGCTTCTAAGGCTTTTATACCTTCTTCCAATGCTCGTAGTCTTCTATCGTGCTCATGAGCTCTTGGATCTACCATCCCAGCCATTGGAATATCTCTCCGGTAATTCATCACAGGGAAAGCAACACATTGATTGTTGGCAGGCGGAGGACGTTCATTTCGGGCAACGAACTGCTCATGTCGATCTCGGTTCTGGACAGTAGGCTGTACAACTTGGGCTGCAGCAAGATTGTTTGCTTGCGGGAAGCCTTCCATAGAGTCATACTGATGGTTGGGCGCCGTGGCAAACCCTGCCAAAGTGTTAGGAGACTGGAAATTGCCTTCAGACATAGCTGCCAATTACCTGTAACCGACTATGCTGCTTGATTCTGCTCAAATCTGCCTCAGCCCCTTGGTCGTCTTCAACACTCTACTCTTGCCTCAAACAATTCCCCGAGAATCACTTTCTGGTGAAAACAAAGGCTGGATAAGTGCTCTGACCTGCTAGAGAAATGCTATGCAGTATGATTTATGCAAACAGAAATACAAAAATGCTAACGTGTATGTGTGCATTGGAGATATTTTCCCTCCAATTCCAGTGTCAGTGGTAGCAAGACGAGATAAACCATAAAGACAATATTTGGAAAAAACCCTCATATATTGATTAGAATAATAGTCTTGTCAAGAAGTTACATAACTATGCTCCATACAGCTGATATGATAAGGAGGATCCCAGCCAACATGCCTGGTGGTGATCTCAACATACAGAATACAAGAGAGAAATCAAGTACTGGTACGGTTGCGGAAGTCCTCGACCATCTTCTTTGTCTCTGCGTGATCTGGTTGATAAATCAAACCTTCTATCAGCCGATCCCTCTTCCTGACCGTCCCTTGGATGTCTCTGACAAAGTCTTCCCAAGCCTTATCATTGGCACCGCCCACAGGTTTGGGTCTCTTGGCATCTGCTCTATGCTGGAAATCTTCCAAATTCTTCATGGCATCTGTCAGCTTGCGCTCGGCCTCGTATCGGCGGCAGGCTTCTTCTTCAAGCTCTTCATTCTTCACTTTGACCTGTTCTTCTAACTGAGCAATCTGTGTCTTCAGCTCTTCTTCTCGCTCCTTGCGCTTGGTCATAGTGAGATCCCAGTGTTCTCTGAACTTGGCTAGCTTTGTGTAGGCCCTTTCCAGCTCTTGCTTCTTGGTGGCCAACACACTACTAACTGAGTCTACATCTAACTCCAGACGCTTTTTGGTTTCAGTCAATTCCAATAGCTTAGTCTTCAGATGTTTCAGAGTTTCAGCCTGTTGCTTAGAAACATATCCTGTTTCAATCTTTTCATGCCGAAGCTGGGCATTCTCCTGCTCTAACGCCTCTTTAGCCCTTGCTAGCTCTTCTTTCTCCGCCATCAGCTGCTTGTAGACCTGCATGTCCACAGTGGTAGGCTCCTCCACCGGAGAAGGATGCAATGGCTGAACCGCTGGATACGGCATAAGGAACTTCACAGCTCGCTCACGAATCCATTCTATATACGGGCCAGGAACTCGAGTATCCCCTCTGCTACCTGAAAGCTTCCCTCTCTTGTGCAAGTTCTTCCATGCCTTCTCGAGCTTGGTCAGCATTTCTTTCCCTATTGCCCCGGTGAGATACAGAGATTCCTGTATCTCCTCGGGCTTTGGCGCTCCTTGAGGTACATACCCAAATTGCCTGATCAATAAGGAAGGGTTGTAGTTGACACACCCCTTCCTTCCCACTAAAGGAACATTCGGGAATCCTTCGCATTTGAGTATGACTTCAGCTCCGAATACCTCTTTATTGACCCATACCACGTTCTCAGCAGTCAATCCCATTAAGCGCTCGGGCCATCCTAGAGAATTGATAGAGGTGACAAAAGGGCCTGACTTAGGCATATGACTGGTGAACCACCTGCATAGGAGAGGTACACAGCAAGACACATTCCTTCCTCGTCGCTTTTCATTCTGGTAGTGAGTTGAATGGTGGATATCTCCCAGCAAAGTAGGAACTGGGTTCTCCGCAGCCAAAATATAGAAGGCATCAGAATCAACAAAATCAGGAATGTTCGGGAACAACACGATGCCATAAACACATACAGCAAGGATGACGTCAAAAACACCCCAGCTACCCTTCTGGGCATATTCCCGAGCCTTCTCCACCAAGACATCCAACGGAAATCCCCATACGTCTCCTCTTCTGATCATCTTCCCAGACAGCTCAGACTCTTTCAAGCACAGGATGGCAGAAAGCTCAGCCAGCTTAGGCTCAGCGTCCGTACGATAGAAAGGCATCTGCTCACGGATCGGTATATCCAGAAGTGCAGAGTACTCCTCCAGGGTAGGAGCCAAAACGAAGTCGGGAAATACAAAACACCTGAGCTCCGCGTCGTAGAACTGTAACAGAGTATAGATGCCGCTGGTCTCGTAGGCAGATGGCTGATAAACGTAGGTCAGAATCCTCCCATATCTCTTTCTGAAGTCACCCATTCCCCTCTTCTTAGCAATAGCAATCAACTCTAACAATAGACTGATATTCGGCGACGGAAACTTATAGGGCAATACTCTCTTCAGGTTTTCCATGTCTTGCTAGGAACAAACACCAGAACTGGAAGGGAAAATATGTACCTGCAATACACACACGTTAGTTGTATGCAAAATGGTAATGCGATGATGCAATATGATAAATAATGCAATCTGCGAAAACAGGGGCTATGCTGTAGCCTGAAGAGGAATATCTCTGTGATCAAGAACAGAAAACCATCACGGTCATTAGAACTTCAGGACACTAACTATCATCTGATACTCAAAATATCAATCCCCTGGTAAGAAAACCATCTGAACCTCTGTATCTGACGAGAAAACCATCTGATAATAGTATCAACCTCAGATAAGAAACCCATCTGACCCAGACAACACACCTGGAGATGAATCAAGAACACCATCTGATAAAGGTACTGAATCATGGTTTCTGAAGGCCGGTTTTCCTGCAATAACCCGATCCCCCTCACAGGTATGATAGACCTAATCCACGGACAAAGGTACGGCATCCTATGCGGTTATCAGCGTCACAGACTTTCATGAGTGATGATACGATTCCCAGAAGGAGTGGCATCATCAAGTCATGAAGAGGCCTCACTTAGCTGACTTCCAAATGATCGGTCCCCAGAGTCGACAATCCTCGCGTCTGGACTCCCCTCAGATCCTCAGGACCGGAAAGGAGCACCTCTGCAAGAATCTCGTCTGAGCGCAGATTTTCGTAGGGAACTGTGCCTGCTCAGCAGACAGGTTCGTCTACTACTTCTCCGCAACTATATCTAGGTGTGTACTCAAGCCCAGGTCCGGCTTTTCACTCACAGTAACCTCCCTTTGCCCACAGCAATAATCATAATAATATAATGCTGGAAAATAAATGCGGAAAGGTAAAGGTACAGAAAAGTAAAGTGCAGAAAAGTAAAACACAATATGCACAACACCCAACAAATAAACACCCAAGCGCTAGGATTGACTCGCGTAGGGGATGGGAAACGGTCCCAGCATAAGGGATGGGAAAAGTCCCTAGATGCTATAGTCCCCAGCAGAGTCGCCAGCTGTCGCTACTGCGAAAATCGGCGCCGGCTTGACAGGTGAGTCGCCACCGTGCGTTATTTATCCCTCAGAGCGGGAAAGGAAACGCTCGAAGTAAACCTCGCAAAGACGGGAGAAGGTATGGTCATCGCAACCAAAACCTGGATTCGGGAGTCGGTTACGCAAGGGGAAGGTATTAGCACCCCTCACGTCCATCGTACTCGATGGGATCCATGCCTGGTGTTTATAGGTAAAAGGGTGTATTATCTATCTACGCTAATGGCTGGTCTGAAAAGAAAATAAAAGGACAGGACTCGACAGAACATACGGTGTTCTGGGCCTACGTATTCCCTCGTGCAATGGGAAAGTCAGAGTCAACGTAGTTCGACTGCCTACGTCTAAACGGGAAAAGGTTGCTCGCCAGGACATCGCGTCCTGTGCCTACGTACTTTCATCTGGTATGAAAGATCAGAGCAAACGTAGTTCGACTAACTACGGGTAAACTGGCGCTCTCACACAGCAGTGAGAAAACAAACTGGTCCTAAAGGTTCGGGAACCTACAAATACGATCTGGTCTCAAATGCACTCGGGCAAGAGAAAGGGATAACAATTAGTCGTTAGCGGGAAAGTCTCGATCGCACAGCCGCGAGAGAACAAGGGTTAGTCGTTAGCGTGCTCGCTAGGATATCGCATCCTATGCCTACATATCTTCGTCTGGTACGAAGAATCAGAGCAGCTGTAGTTCGGCTAACTACGGGTCAAGCTACTCAAAAGCTCCTACAGAAAGGAAAGGGAAACCCTAAAACTATAGCTGAGAAAGGGAAATCTACCTACTGCTATCACACCTGGTTGACCATCCTAATGTCTATCATAACAACTCCGCAGCGGAGAAGTCAGAGCTCCTAAGGGATCATGGCAACAGGACTAGACGACAAACAAGAATTAACTACAAAGTAAAGAAATACTGAAAATATGCATGAATGCAACAACTAAACAAACAAGGCACAAAGGCCGCAAACCACAGAGGCAAGGGAGCACAGCTCTACCAAATACCAACAAGCAAAGCCACGCAATAACAAACAAGCAGAAGGAGGACCACCTCAACTTCTCATGCACACAAAGTCTACTTCTAAGATGCACCTACTCAGAACTATCTAGATGAACACCTAAGTCTAATGCAACATAACATCACACAAGTCAGACAATACAAAGAGAAGGCTAGCTAACCTGACAAGCCTCTATCTACAAAACGAGAAACTACTCCTGGGCAAGGCCCCTAACTAACCTGGAACAAGCCCCTAATCTATCTCTAAACAAAACTCTATACAATACCCTAAGCAAAGATCTAAGCAAAAATTCTAATCAAAACCCTAAGCAAGAGGAATCAATCCCAGTCTCCAAGCTTCAGAACAAGCTTACCAGAGGAAGGGAGCTAAGCAGACAAGCTCATAGTGCCTTCCTCAGGAAAGTACCAGGAGGTTACTACTCAGGAGTCATATCCTATGCGGCTCGACAACTGTGATCAGTTTACATTCCTCCTCAGGAGAAATTAAACTCACATGAGGGCTCCGGCATCACTGGATACTTGAGAAAACCTATATACACTAATGGAACTAAGTGAATAGACTCATAGGACCTTCCTCAGGAAAGTACTAGGAGGCTGACACTTAGGAATCGTATCCTACGTGGCTCAACAACTGTGATCAGTTTACATTCCTCCTCAGGAGAAATTAAACTCACAAGTTGGCTCCAACATCACTGGATACTTAAGAAATCCTAGATAAACTAATGGAACTAAGTGAATAGACCCATAGGACCTTCCTCAGGAAAGTACTAGGAGGCTTCCACTTAGGAATCGTATCCCATGTGGCTCAACAACATGTGATCAGTTTACATTCCTCCTCAGGAGAAATTAAACTCACAAGTTGGCTCCAACATCATTGGATACTTAAGAAAGAGGTGAGAAGAAAGAATGAAAGTCATTCATAGTGCCTTCCTCAGGAAAGTACCATAAATTCCCTTCAAACTTCAGGATCTCGAACCTCACAAACAGGGAACAAGCTTCTAGACTAGGCCTCAATCCACTGCCTCTCTGCAAGCTCCAACAGGACTTCAACCAGCTCCCATCCTCAAGAAGAACCCACAGGCCAACAAACCACAAGAGACCATCTCTGAAGTTCAACCACAGTTGAACTTCAAAGTCAGAAGTCATCAAGACTTCAAGCTCAGACCAATCATATCAAAACATCCTACAAGAATCTATCAAAAATCTATGGGGAACCTACATGGCTCTAGGACAACATACTAAAAAATCAGAACAAAATTCAACACCAGATGAAAGAACTAAAATCAGCAATACAGACATATCCACAGGCCAATTATGTAATATCAATAACAATGAAAAAATGCAATTAAACTGAAAATGCATGATTAATCTAATGTTTTTATACTATAAAATTCTACACTGAATTACGAGTCTACAGAAAAAAGAACGGGATTATTTGACTAAATCTACTATTTTTTTATGAATTTTCTAATGATATGTATGCACTAAAGAATATTAAAAAAGTCAATTAAATGAAAAATATACCAAAAATAACAAACAAAAATAAAATGACATTTTTATTTTTATTTAATTTTCTAGACATCTTCATGAAATGGTAGAAAAAAGAAGACTTAAAAAATCACTTATTTACATTTTATTATGAATTTTATAATATGCAAAGAAATGAAAAAAACAAAATTGAAATAATATGGAGGGGGGTGAGAATAGCAGGACAAGCTAGTTCATTCTGGCTGGGCTCACATTGGTGGGGGGTGCGCTTAGAAATAAGGGCGTAAGGCCCAAATGAGTCAAAAAATCATTTAATGAAAATAAAATAAAAAACGCAGGGGGGGTGTAAACTAGCAGGTTTTCCAGTTGTTTCTCATTGGGCTTATGCCCAGGGGGGGGTGCAGCTAGCATGAGGGCCTAAGGCCCAAACCAACCTCACTCTGCCTCTCACACGCCAAGGGGGGATAATGAGTAATAATGGGGATGACTTCAGCAAGACACATTTGGGCCTAAGCCCAAATCTGACCCTAACCCAACGAAACCCTAAACAAAACCTGAATACCCTTACAACTCAAATCACTGTTCACTCACCCCAAACCCTAGCCGTCTTCAACCTTCGTCTCCTTCACCCTATCTGAAACCTTCGCATCCTTCTCAAGAAATCTCAACCAACATCAAACACAAACCCAGCAACATGATCAATCTAAGCCTAACGATCCTAAATCAGCCTCAAACACATTATCAAGATCAAACCCAAATCCCAGCATCATACATTCAAACCACGCACCAATTAATCCCTCAAAACCCTAACCGTTCTATGGATCATTGAAGGCAACGCAATCTAAAGTAGAACACGCAATGAGTTTTAGAAAGCATACCTGGGGATATCTTGAGCGAACTGGAGCGTATTGGAGAATGAAGCCCCTTCAGCGAAGATCCAAGTCGCGTATGAAGATGAAGCGAAGATGAAGTTGAAGGATGACGCTTGAAGCTCGTGGCGAATGGAGACGGTTCAGATGAAAATCATAAAGATTTTCTGGAAAAAAACAAAGGATGAAGGTTCTTGTTTTGAGGATTCCGTGATGAGATGATAACGAACGGAGATGTCCTGGGGATTTTCTGAGTTCTCCTTGAAGGATGGTGGAGTTCTTAGTGACGATGATGAACGGAGACGTTTCTGGAAATCATTTGGATGAAGATGAAGGCTCAATGACGTTCTGGAAAGGTTCTTGATGCTTGGATGATTTTCTGGGCGCAAGCTATGAGGCTTCCGGCGACGGTAGCTGTCTCCGGCGAGGGGATGATGAATGATGGACGGAGGAACAAGATGAAGATCGGAGGTGCTTGGAAGATTCTGCAATTTTTGCAGATTCCGGCGAGGGCGGTGGTGTTAAGGGCGGCCGGACGGAGTTTGCATGCCGGCCGGTGCCTTCTCCGGCGTTGCGTGTGGTGATGACAGGTGGTAGAGGGAATGGTGCAGGGTGGTGACACGCGTGAGGACGGGTGGCAGCAGAGAGAGAGAGAGAGGGCTCTGGTGGGACGCGTGGCGTGAACTGGGAGTTTCTGAGTGTGTGAGGTGGGGTCCTGCGTGAGTGTAACGTGGGCCAGCCCCTGCGCCACACGTGGCGCGCTGTATTTATGACACTGAGAATTCTGGAGCCTTCTAGAAGCTTCTGGGAGATGTTGGAAACAGCTGGACGAAAACTTGGACAAATTCTGGACTTTTTCTGAACTGCCTTGAGCTGAGACTGATTGAGAACTGGGCCTCAAAAAAACACCCCCTGGGCCCATACGAAAAATGAATAAAAACCCAAAAAAAAAATGAAAAACTGATTAATATCTGATTAAAACTAATAAACTCTAAACAAAACATTAAAACCCTAATCAAATCTAGAAAGATTAAAACTCTAATTAACTCTATTTAAACCTCTATTAAACTACAACTAATAAAATCCTATTTAAATTTAAATGAATTCAATTAACCTAATTAAACTCTATATTAACCTAATTAAATCTAAAAATGATTAAGACCTAATTGACTCTAAATTTCTACTAACTTCTATTAAAGTTCTACCATTATTTAATATCTATTAAAATCTATTTGAAACTAATAAGAAAAAATCTATAATATTTCCTATATTATCTAAAACAATTAAAACTATATTTAAAATCTAATATATTCTACAAATGATAAAAAAAACTATTAAACCTATTTTAAAATCTACATAAAATTCTAAACTATTAACATCTATTATTAATAAAAAGAAAAAAACTATATTCCCCTTTTTCTTTATTATTCTAAAAACAATTAAAACTATTTAAACTCTTTTATATTCTAAAAAAATCTATTTAAAAACCTATAAAATTCTAAAAAGAGAATTAAACTATATAAAAAATACAAAAACCCTATTTAAATTCCAGAAAAATCTATAAAGCCTATTAAAATCCACAAAAGTCTATAAAAATCCTAAAAATGCAGATGAATGCAAATGACCGCCATAGAAGAGCGCACGAGACCAGATCGAATCGAACAGAGATCCCCGGGCATCAGAATATCCCCAAAATCACCGTGCAAGCTAAAAATCACCGAGGAGCGCACAATTTCCCGAAAATAAAACCCTGATGATCTAGACTGGATCTGCCATGTCTGATGGACGAAAATCAAGCTGCAAACTCTGATATCCTCCGTTTGTGCACAAATATCCTGCGTCTGATTTGCGAATATGAATTTGAAACCACGAGTCAAACAGGAGAACCGGTTGGTCAAATTTTAGGGTGCAACACACACATCGAGCTACAACTACACACTTGCAGCATCCTGGAGAAGCACAAGATTCTCCCCCACTTGAATCATTCTCACTCCCGCAGACAAAGGTTCTACAACAAAACATGTACCAACAGTGTTTTCACACACATGTCGCATACCAGGGAATACACAACATTAGACAACTTGGCCGGACGGACCGACCTGCTCTGTAACAACTATTGTAACACCCCAATCTAACCCGACGGATAATTAAGGAAAACAGAATCAGAGTGCAACAAATTTTGTAAACATGACGGTCGTAAGGAAGTTGTGACGACCGTCACATCACCAAATTCTGAGCGTTACAATTTCAACTCATAGAAACATACATTTCACAACTCAATTAGACATCACGCATTTAGTGATGATACATAGCACAGAAGCCTGGATGAGCATACAACAATAACTTGATTTACATTTTGATTACAAGGCATCTTATTAATTTGCAGCGGAATATAAAACATTTCCAACAATTAGCATGATTAAAGCAAGACCATGAAACTTGCAACAAAACTCCATTAAAACTCAGCAAGTAATTATCTTACATCAATTCAACATAAACAACGAGTTTCAACCATAAAAATCAGCACTACTAATTCATCGTATAGTGCATCCAACCAACATTTGGCACTTAACAGCAGGCACCAATTTAATGAAAACTCTTTGATAAAATTCAACAACAAGGAAATTAAATAAAAGCAATAACATCAATCGTTCATCCCCCCAAGAGTACTACGTATCAGAGCGACCAACGACACCTTAAACAAAAAGCTACACTTTATTCCGGATTACCTGCAAATTACCACCAACGGAGGTAACATACAACGTAAAGGGTGAGATATCAACAATATAACATAAGGCATGATAAAAGTCATGTCAGAATATTATCACAGCATTATAATTCCAGCAGTTCGCATAAATATTAGTAATAATAAACTACAACCACCCTTTATTCTTAACCACACCAATTATCATCATATCTCAGCAACTCATCAAAACAACTCAACAACGCAACTCAACAATGCAACTCAACTGTGCATATGCATGTGGTACCATTTTGGGAGACAACACTCCACAATAATTTGGGAGACAACTCTCCATAATAATTCGGGAGACAACTCTCCACAATAATTCGGGAGACAACACTCTACAATAATTCGGGAGACAACACTCCACAATAATTCGGGAGACAACTCTCCACAATCATTTTATTTTGTCATTAAAGACACAACCGTCGCCAATCCAGGCCAAATGATATGCTATGAGATGCAACTATTATGGACTATAACACAACAACAACAACTGTGCAACAACCGTGCAACAAGGCATCACGCCAACAACCAATTATCCATAACAGAAACATCACATTTCGCATACATCATGTACTCACCACTTCAATCTGGTCATATCAGAGAACTACCAACAATATCGTTCCTACAAATAAGACTCTAACACATTTTCGCAGAGAACAATTAAAAACAACCTCGTCTCTACAATTGAGAACTCAACAACATTTTCATGTCAGAGAACAACTGACAACATTATTACTACAAATAAGAACTCAACACATTTTCATATACCTTCATATGGGTAATATAACTACAACTTACCCACATAATCCAAGGAGAATATTATAATAATATTTTCTCAATAGTGACATAACAACTTCATATCCATCAAGTATTCATTATTTCAATCTGTTCATGTAGGGGAACAATAACAACATACTTTCGACAATTAACAATTCAGCACATTATCGTAAGAACAACATTACAACTTTTACTCACTAAATTAATTATAGTTCCTGAAAAGGTTCGTTAACTACAGGGCAACTAATCTTGCCTCATTAAGGGCAACCATACAGCATCGTACAACACTGACGATATAACACATTCATTCCTACATAGAAAAACCGCGTCCCTAACATTTATCGGGTAATGGGAACTATATCTATGATTCGATTCCCTACCTGAAGTCGATCAAGTAAGAGCGTAACAACAACCTTTTCTCAACAAAGGGGAAATTAGTGCGTGTCGGCGCCGATTCCCAATATTACTACATAAACTAAGGACATAAACACTGATGCAGGCGTAGACAAACATTAACCCTTAATATTTGTCAACCTACGGGAACATTTACCCTTAATATTCCCTTAATATTTCTCAACCTGCAGGAACATATACCCTTAATATTCCCTTAATATTTCTCAACCTATGGGAACATTTACCCTTAATATTGCTCAACCTATGGGAACATTACTACGAGAACATTACCACGGGAACATTTCCACGAGAATATTACTACGGGAACATTACCACGGGAACATTAATTCTTAATATTTCTTCAACTTACGGGAACATTAATCCTTAATATCTATCGATCTACAGGAACATTAATCCTTAATATTCATCGACCTACAGGAACATTAACCCCATGATTCCATACCCTTCATGAAATCCATCATACCCACAGTTATAGAATTGAACCCCACCCTTACCTTTGGATTAAGGACAACTCTAAACTTCCGGTTCCGGTTTGCTCTCCCGGTGACTCTTCTGCAACAACCTTCAATTCTCTCCAGCGGTTAATTCTTCTGTTCTTCCTTTCTCCACAGTCACGTCCTTTTTCCTCTTTTCTCAGCCTTTTTCCTCCAATTTGGTTTTCTGAGCAGGTTATCGTTCTTTTGCTCTTTCTCCCACAACTCCTCTAATAACTCCCTAATTCCCTTTATTCCATCCACTAATAATAATAATAATAATAATAATAATAATAATAATAATAATAATAATAATAATAATAATAATAATAATAATATTACTACTAGTTATTAAATTATCATCATTATTAATTATATTATATTATTATCAAACTCAATGATCTATTAAATGGTTTCCTATACTTTAAGGACACCCACCAACGCTCTCAGACACACTCCCACATAAAGGCACACCAACAATTCATAAATAATTTAATTAAAATGAACGGGCGTTACAGGGTTTTTCGTTGATGGTTCCACGGTTTATGATTTTTGGGGTTGTGGTGAGATTTTCTCTGAGCCTTTGGTTTTTTTTGTGATTTTTGGATCCGTCTTTGAGATGGTTTATGGTGCCTTTCGGCTCTCTTTGATGTTTATCTGATGATTTTCGGCCCCCCTTGAACATCTATTCTTCTTCCTCTTTATACACGGGTTCTTCTTAAAACAAATTTGAAGGAGTTAAGATTTTTCCTTTTTTAGACTAACATGTCTTGACATGTTTGATTCTTTCCCTCTTCGAATTTGGACTTTTTGTGATACTTTCCATTTCGGTTTGTAGCTTTGATGGAAAAATTCCCTTTTCGTTTGGGCTGTTTGATGATGATGATATTCTGTTTTCTTGCTGTAACTATTTTCCAATTTTGGAAGTTTTATTGATGATGGTATAATTTCCATTTTTTATATTGATTTTGACGGTTGTGTTTTGGAAATATTGGACCGTGTTTGGGAAAAACATCCTTTTCTTTTACGAAAAAATCATTTTCCTTAAATGGACAGATTTTGCCTTGGTTTGAGAATGTGCAAGGTGGTGGCGGTTTTACCGTTGCCCTTACTTCGTCCTGATGATGAACTCTTTTCTGAGGGCTTAACAAAAAACTCAATGTCCTTAATTTTTTTTATGATTCTACTTTCTGACATGGTTTCATTGTTTTGCAGGTATTTGTTGTACCCCAAAATTTGCCCAACCTTTTCTTTACTTGGCTTATGTTTTCACTGCATTGTTCTAGCATTTGTTCTCCGTATTTTCGTATTTCTGCATATCATAGCATTTGTTCTTGAGGCAGGGGGATCAAGGCGTTTTTGTGGCCCAGGGCTCCTTTAGTACAAGAGACTGAACAACGAGCATTAGAGGCTCTGACATTTATTTTGCCCAGCGATCGAGCGGTCAATTTTATTTTGCTTTTGCAGGAGGCAGCATTCAGGCTATATCAAGCATTCTCACAGTTACAGTATTCAAAAGCAAGTTTCAGAGGCTGAACAAGGCTTAAAACGGTTGAAAACGGGCAAATGTGCAGATTTCCCTCCAAAAGGCGCCAAAATTCAAAATCTTAAAGGTGTTAATCGATTAACCAAATGGTTAACCGATTAACTAGGTCAAATTCAAATATTCAAAGGTGTTAATCGATTAACCATATGGTTAACCGATTAACCAGTGCAAATTTTTCCTCTGTACGTGATTTTTCAAGTGAAGCCACTTTGGGGTCTAATTTTGATCACTTGTGAATTGATTTTACACCAAGGGAAGGATCTAGAACCATTTTGAATTTTGGATAACTTTCAAATCATTTCAAATTCCCTCCAAAATTTTCACTCCTCACTCCAAAGCAATTTTCACAAACCACATTCCAAGCCTCATTTGGATCCAAGCCTAGGGGGTATTTAATTGATCTACTCCAAACCTCACACATTTAACTCATAATTTCTATTCTCATTTCAGAATTCACTCTCAATCTCTCCCAATTTTCTCTCAATTTCTCCATTACCAAACCTTCACCAAAGCTCTTCTCACATTGAAATCCTTGATTCTCCATTGGGATCATTGATTTATAAGAGATAAACCTTCATCCTTGATCATCATCATCTCAATTTCTTCATCCAATTTTCGTGCAAGTTTGGATCTGAATTTTGAAGTTGCTTTGAAGGAGCTTATTTGGACTATTTTGGCTTAATTATGGTGGATCCTCACTCCTATAACAAGAACACACTTGGATCTTGAAGAATCTCCGGGTTTCTTGCTTGGATCTGCTTAATTGGAGTAAATCAACACTAACCGAAGCAATTCCCTACTTCGTAGGTTGGAATTCTTGATCCGATTTTGATTTTGAGCTTATTTGGATAATTCTCATGTGGATCTTCATTTTCGATTGATTTTGCTGGTTTGATGTGTTTCCATGTTAATTGGATCACTGTTGGCTGGTTTAAATTTGTGCATAATTGATTATGTGATAATCCAGATCATTGGATAAGTGCTTATGTGCTGAAATTGTTGTTTTGCTGCTGTTTTTCTGCTATTGACACAGTGTTAATCGGTTAACCAATTGGTTAATCGATTAACCAACACAAATATTCAAATTTTCAAGCATTTTTCAATGGTTAACCGATTAACCCTTGGTGTTAATCGATTAACATTGTGCCAGCAGGTCTGTTTTGCTGTTTTTCTTGCATGTTTTGATGCTCACTCACTTCGAATCTTCATTGATCAATATGATGCATTAGGAGTGAGTTGTTTTGGATATATGTCGTTGTTCTTGATTGTTTAATCATGATTTTTCTGACACGCGCGTGTTCGATTTCCACTTGAATGCATACTCTCGTATATGTTGTTCAAAGTGACGTTTATCATTTGGTCTTTGCATAAGTTCGAAGAATGTTTCGGTTGAGACGCGTTTGTGGTCGCTGCTGTCCCAAAATTTTTCCTCCCGCTTTTCTTCGGTGATTGATGCTTGAATGGTTTTAGGGGTCATGAATTCTCCCATTGCATCTCACCTTTTGGCTTGAACTTGTTTAGGCCCATTTTGTTTGCTTTTGTGCTTGCATGTTCATGTTTGCTTGCCTTCTTGCATTTTCTTTGGTTCTTGTATCTCTCATTTGCATGCTTGAGGTTGAGATGTGCTTGTGGTGGTGTTTACCCCACACTTTGTTCCTCCCTCACTTTCATTCTAATTGTGCATTACATGTTTGCATACTTGCATTTTTCTTATGCTTTCTTCTTCCCCTTCTTTTGTTTGTCTTTGCCATGTTCCCTTAGGACCTCTAATTTTCCTTGTTCAAGGTTGATTATGGTAGACCTTAGGCTTGAACCCATGCATGATAACATTAGGTAGCATTCCTTTTTATCCCAATCATAGGTGCACTTTGTATGATAACTTTAGGTTGAGTCTTAATCTCCCTTTAGAGTGTCTTTCTCTTCTCATCTTCAAACCTTCTCAAAACATCTAATAAAGGTTAAGGATTGTTGTGCGTTATGAGCCTTAAGTACTTGGGAAATGGTGATTTGGGTGCCTCCTCTCAACTATCTAGAGTGTTTAGTGTATGTCCTTTGGACGATATGCGACGCATTCGCTCCTAGGTCATAGTCTTTAGTGCAACATGAATTACAAACAATAATCAATGCACTTCTTCTCTAAAAAACACAAAAATAAAATTCAAATCTTTTTATCCTTCGGGATTAATGGAAAACCTTTTTCATAAGGAGAGTTTTGTTAACTCTTGGTTCTACCGCGAACAGGTAACGCCTAAGTCTCCAATGGTCGAGCTGCATACACCTAACTGCTAGAATTAAGTTTTAACCTTACTCGGGTAAAACATTTTGAACCAACCGGTGTTCTTGTTAGCCTGAACTACGTTTGCTCTGATTTCTCATACCAGATGAGGATACGTAGACACATGACAGTGATGTCTTGGCGAGCAACCTTCCCCCACTTTCACCCGTAGTTAGCCGAACTACATTGACTTTGACTTTCCCATTGCACGAGGGAATACGTAGGCATAGAGCGGCGATGCTCTATCGAGTCCTCTTTTCTTTTCTTTTGTCCCTAAGCTGTAGCTTAGATAGTAAACACCTTTTTTAGATAGACAACAAAGCGTGGATCCCGTCGAGTACGACGGACATGAGGGGTGATAATACCTTCCCCTTGTGTAACCGACTTCTGAACCCGAGATATGGTTGCGATGACCTGTCTTCTCCCGTTTTCATTAGGTTTTCTCTGATTGTTTCCTTTCCCTCTTTTGGGATAAATAATGAACAATGGTGACTCTTCTGTCCTTGTCGGCCCCTCTTCGCAGCGATGCGACAGTTGGAGACTCTGCTGGGGACGGTTCCATCCCCTATGAGAGTCAATCCTAGCGCTTGGTTGTTTATCTTTTGGGTGTGTATATATATGTTATACTTTATTTTCCCACATTTATTTTCAGCATTGTATATATCAGTTTTACTATGCTGTTGGGGGGAATGTTCCACTGAGTGAAAAGCCGGACCCGGGCTTGAGTACAAACATAACATTAGAGCGGAAAGTAGTGACGGACCTGTATGTTTCAGCATGCATTAGTCCCCACAAAATTCGCGTTCAGACGAGGTTTTCTGTGAAGGTATCCTATTCTGTACATTAGTCGGGAGGGGGTATTGGATCAGGAAACTGTCGACTCTGGAGACCGATCATTTGTGATTCAGCTAAGTGAGGCTGCTTCGGGAGATTATGATGCCAAACCAGAAATGGTGAACGTATCATCGTTTCTCGAAAGTCTATGACACTGATGAACACATAGGATGTTGAACCTTGTCAGTGATAGGTCCATACCTGTGAGAGGGATTGGGTTATGCAGGAAACTTTGACTTTCAGACTACCCGGTTTTCTTTGCAGTATGAGTCTCTGTTCTTGATACAAGGGGTTCATATCGGTGACAGTGCTATGTTCTTGCTAAAGCAGAGCGCTGGTTCTTCTCAATCAACAACACAGCAGTCTTGATCCCCAGTTTGCATTTGTATTTTCATTTCGCATTTTCATTGACATGTATTTATGTTGCAGGTGTATCTTTCCTCCTTGATTTTAGTATGCTAATACATTGCCAACATGGAACCTTGTTTGAAGAAAAATGTGTTATACAGGTTCCCTAATCCAGAGATAGGACCCCTGCTAAAGCTCATCTCTTTGGATGATCATGGTGTGATGGAGGATTTTAGGAGAGAATATGGGAGAATCTTGAGTTTCATCTATAAAGCTTCTGAAATCAAATTAGATGGCTTTTATGCTCTTCTGCAGTTTTATGATCCACAGCTGAGGTTCTTTGCTTTTCCGGACTATGTTCTGGCACCTACCTTATAGGAGTATTCTGTGTTGTTGGGTGTTTCTATCTTAGACCAGATGCCATTCTATCACATTGATGTTGAGCCTGATCTGGCTAAGCTTGTTGCTACTCTTCATCTTGATGTTTCTGAGATTTTAGGGAAGGTGGTTAAGAGGACTGGGGTGTCTGGATTTCCATTGCCTTTTCTGATTCACAAAGCTCCGCAGTTTGCCAAAGATGGTTGTTGGGTTGTGTTTAATGCTATCTTAGCATTGTGTATTTATGGTATCATGTTGTTTCCTAACCTTCCAGACTTTGTAGACTTGGATGCATTTCACATATTTGCTTCAGGGAATCCGGTACCTACGCTTCTGGGCGACGTCTATCATTCCGTTCACTACAAGAATGAGAACCGGTAAGGGAAGAACGTATCTTTCTATGTTCCTTTGTTGTATAGGTGGTTTGCTAGTCATCTTCCCAAGACTGATCCGTTTGTTACTATGGCAGGTACATCAGAATGGCCAGATAGAATGATGGGATTGACTACTGATAACATCATCTGGTTTGACATGGATATGCTTGGTGTAACACCCCACTTCCCAAATCAATTAAAATATAAACATTATAAATAAACATCAGAGTTATTTACCTCCCAAGTGGGATATCACATAATCAAATCCAACACATCCTTCATTAAAAATGTTTTCACCAAAATACAACGGAAATTGTTCATATAATGAAATACATCAAATTCATGATACGTCACAGGAAAAGAAATAAATTCAACAAAAACAACTAAGACACCCAAGTCCCGTTCTACGTATCAGAGCATCCTAAGACTCGACTGACACACCACAAATCCAAGCTAGCTAAGTACCTGGATTATCTGCACTTCCGAAGAAGCACAGACCACAACAACATCAAAGGGGTGAGAAAACATGATCAAAATATATCGGTAATTACATACATGAAATAAAGGTAGTAACTACAACAGTCATATCAATCATCACCCAACATTCACCAAACACGACACATAGTCCACCAATCAACATAATACATCATAATGAAAATATGCAACGTAACACCTTGCATGCGGTACCGACTCTTTGGTTCCTCAATGGAACCCGAATAGATCACATACGCCCACCCTTGGCAATGATCCGTTCCCACCAATTTCCCCACGCAAGGGAATACGAATGAATCACATACACTCCATCGAGCAATGATTCATTACACCAACACTTCATGATATGCATGACACCAAATGCATACAAATTAACACAAGCACACTAAGTGCACACGATCCAGTGATCATATCATCGTACATCATACATGCTTACACATCGAACTATTATTATAATTAAGTTTACACGATCTCCCTGATCCCATCACTGTACGTCATTCGTACATCTCCTCATCAAGTAATTGCTTTAATCAAAGCTACACGATCCCCCGGATCCTACCACCGTATCCCCGACATACTACACACCAATCTATTACAATGATTTAGTCCAATCACTATAAGATTCCACCGTCCAACGCTAGTCCATTATGTTAATTCATCTTAATATACACGATCCTACTGACCACACCATCTTACCTCATATATCTATTACACACCACTCATTTGTATTAACGAAGTTAACTCTATACGGTCCTCCTGGTCAACTCATCGTGCCTCGCACATCTCCCAAATCAATCTAATCATTTTATTTACATACAATACTACATAATTCACCTATTAACATCAAGTATCTATTCATCACATGCATACATATAGCATACACCAATCAACTATATCATTTAATCCACATATAAATAAAGGTTCACCCTCCAACAACAGGTATACTCATACCCCAAAAATCGGGTACACACGATCATAATGATCACCTTAAGATACTCCATATCATACACACTTTCACCAATCATCCACTTAATTCCAACAATACAGAATTCAATTCCGATCACCACCTATGCACCCTTCATTATTTATCCATCATCCCTACACTCAACATGAACTAAGGGATACTACACAGCTAATGCACAAGGCCAAACAATACCAAAAACCACATTCTGCTGTCACGTTCGCTGAACCATTCGCCAAGGTCATAACCATAGTCACTAACAACATCATAGTGAACAACACATAATTTTCCCAAGGCTATAATCATGGTCATTACCAACACTACAGTAACAACACATAATTTTCCCAAAGCTATAATCATGGTCATTACCAACACTACAGTAACAACACATAATTTTCCCAAAGCTATAATCATGGTCATTACCAACACTACAGTAACAACACATAATTTTCTCAAAGCTATAATCATGGTCATTACCAACACTACAGTAACAACACATAATTTTCCCAAAGCTATAATCATGGTCATTATCCACACCATAGTAACAACACATAATCTCACCAGAGTTATGTTCATAATTACTATCAACACTACAGCAAAAACATAGAATCTCACCAACATCACCATAATATATATGTACACCAAAGTGCATCATCAGCATTCATCAATTCAACAACAACAACAATAATTATAAGCATGCCAATATAAAACTCACACGCATCAAATCTCTACGGGGTTAAGGAATCCCCTCTACCCAATTTCATGTAATTTACCATCCCAATCAGTTTCTCCCCCCTTACCTTAATTGATGTTCCAATGGATGAAAACCTTCAAGAATCCTTAGCCCTTCCCTTCTCGATCTTCCTCTTTGCTCTTCTCTCAGGAACTGGGTTATCGTAACTTTCTTTCTCCAAAAAACTTCTCTATTTTCTTTAATCCCAAATGTATCGTGAAAACTCTCTAACTCCCCTAAATCCTTATTTCTTATTTTATTTATTTAATCCAAATAATAATAATAATAACTTATAATAATAATATTAATATTAATAATAATAATAATAACAATAGTAATAATAATAATTATTATTATAATATTAACTATTATATTACCACCAATATTATACTATATTATATTAATATTAAATTCCGCCTTTTATTAAATAGTTCCTATAAATTAAGGACACCCACCCAACACTCTCAGGCACACCCCCTCATAAGGACACCCCAAAATACAATAACACCAAAAATACTAAATAATTAAAAATGAGTGTTACAACTCTCCCCCACTTTAATTATTTTCGTCCTCGAAAATTACCTGATGGAAACAATTCTGGATACGCTTCCCGCATCCTGCTTTCCAATTCCTAGGTCACACTGCCTGCTGCAGCACTTCATCAAGCCATTTTCACCAAGGACACCTCCTTCTCTCATAGTTGTTTCTCATTCAACAATTCGTACTAGGAATGTACCAACAATCAAATTATTTCACACTTGCACATCATGCAATTTCCACAAACGACAGCGGTAAATAGTCTAACATACTATTTTCCCCATGCTTCCGTTGCGCCATTCTGATACAGATAAATAAAACACAGTGTGTTCTTTTGAGACTTCAGAGCTCGGTCAACACCAGTTACCATTGTAACTATCAAAACGTGTCCTTTCTTGGATCCTTTTGATCTTTTCCGTTGCCTCTTGCACACTTTCCGGTCCGAGTACAACGCTCTCGTCGGACACACATCAACACAAAGGAGTCATACACCTCCTACCATACAAATCCTCATCTGATGTCATTCCGATACTAGAATGATAACTATCATCGTAGGTAAAGTCAACCAACGGCAAATAACTATCCCTCCATTTTCCAAAGCGAATTATATTCTTCTCACATTCCTCGGCAAACCCGACACAAAATCCATATAAATACTATCTCCTTTCCACTCTGGAATATTCAACGGTTACATTAGACCCAACCGCCTCTGATGCCCAATCTTTGACCTTCTACAAGCCTAACCAGTATATACAACCTCAACCACTTCTCTCTTCGTCTATGATCATCAAAACAATTTTCCCAAATCCGGTTACCTCTTCATCGCAACAGGATGGATACTCCATCTACCTCAAGGTCTTGTTTCAATAATACTCTTTTTCCAACTCAACAATATTTGGAACACAACTCTATCACGATGCCTCATGGTACCAATTACGTTAACCCGAAAGTCAGCTCTTCGACTCTAATTCATCAAATTCAATTCAATCTACCAACTCAGCCAGATTCCCGACCTTCTCGAATATCATCAAGAACATCACTAGTAAGGTCCATCATACTAAGCTTAACTCCACCAGAAGTCTCTTCACAAACCCAACTCATATCATAAAATTGCTCAATCAGTCCCAACTATTTTCACCATCCTCATTGGTATATACAAAGATTTCCAATTCAATGCATCAGCTACTACGACTGCTTTACCCGTATGGTAATTCGATCCGAAACCATAATCCTCTAGAAATCTCAATTATCTCATCTGCCTCGTACTCCACTCTTTCAAATCAAACAAATACCTTAAGCTCTCGAGAATAACAAATGTCTCAAATCTCAACTAAACAATTGTAGCCTCCAAACTCCGGCACAAACACAAAAACATTCGACTCTCAATCACTTGTCAGATAATTCCTCTTATGTACTTTAAGTTGCCTTAAAGTATAACTAAAACTTGCCGATGTTGCACTTAACATACCTCCAAATCTTATCAACAAGGCATCACAAAACACAACAAACAGTCCTTTCGGATTCAGCAAAAATCAACCCACGAGCTCTTGACAGCTCTCTCAGAACTCTTTTAAAATTCTCTTCACAATTGCATATGCTGCTTCTACTCCAACACTGATAACTCAAGTTCCCGATGCTCAACATGATCCTCTATACTAATCCAATATATCCAAATATCATCGATTAACACATCCATTGTCTTGCTCAAACAAGTATGGAACATCCCATGTCAAACCGACACTCAATTTGTGAGTTACGGCGGAAACACGAACCACATGTTTTGCACCTACTACAAAATCCAAATATAGTACATCCATAAGTAACTTAAATCCATTCCACTACTTCACCATCACATAGATCATCGGAGTAGCTTTCCAACGCTTCGAACCGTGCGTCATTCAGAGTTACGGTTCTCTCGTTACGACAAAAATACGAAACGACATTTTTCTGCCCAAGACACTTCGCTAGGCGAACACCTGGCGAACATGACAGTCCAAAATTTTATTTCCGACCGTTTCCTGACTTCCGTATGTCCGATTTCGATTCCGTAAAAAGCTGCAATCTCGGAATTCGACGTACGGCAACAATTTCACACTTAGGAATCCATTCAACACCTTTCCAACTTGAAATATTTTAAAACTCAAGTACACTAATATTGCATTCCACGCCGACCTCTTCTCATAATCGCCAAAAATCATTGCCCATCATACACTCGACTTTACCCTCTCCTGCCTTAGCACACATACCAGACACAAGTCTTAAGAACAATTAATCAAATGAATCCCTTGACCATTCAAATAGACTTATAACACGGAGCTCTCAATATCGGACTAGTTCATGTAACTAAGTCGATCACAACTCCACTTCACGTTCTGGCTATATATCACTATCTCGTTAGGATACTTCCAGACAACCACAATTTAATCGGCAAACCACCAACTTCCATACATTCCTTAACACTCGAAGTTCCATCAAAATTAGACATTTCAACACCGTCCTGTGCCACGTCATCAAAACTACTCTTAAGCACTTAGCTTAACTCAAAACACTTCACTACTCACGCCGTCTAAGCTTGCAAGACACGTCTATCCCAACTATTATCAACAAGAGATTAAGGATGATCAGTTCCTCAATTTGTCAATAGACATCTGAAATCATGATGGGGTATAAACCATCTTTACCAAACTATAAGGACGTTCAACCACACACTGAGCCACTGCTCCACACTTACAGCATCCTGGAGAAGCACAACTTCTCCCCCACTTGCATCATTCCTACTTTTGCAGAAAAGGTTAGGAAATAACCATGTACCGACATTGTTTTAACACACGTGTCACATACAAGGGAACTAACAACACCAGGTTAAAAGGTACACAACTCGATCCTAAAGACAGACTCAACTCAACTACACTGGCCGGACGGACCGACCTGCTCTGATACCAATTGTAACACCCCACTTCCCAAATCAATTAAAATATAAACATTATAAATAAACATCAGAGTTGTTCACCTCCCAAGTGGGATATCACATAATCAAATCCAACACATCCTTCATTAAAAATGTTTTCACCAAAATACAGCGGAAATTGTTCATATAATGAAATACATCAAATTCATGATACGTCACAGGAAAAGAAATAAATTCAACAAAAACAACTAAGACACCCAAGTCCCGTGCTACGTATCAGAGCATCCTAAGACTCGACTGGCACACCACAAATCCAAGCTAGCTAAGTACCTGGATTATCTGCACTTCCGAAGAAGCACAGACCACAACAACAGCAAAGGGGTGAGAAAACATGATCAAAATATATCGGTAATTACATACATGAAATAAAGGTAGTAACTACAACAGTCATATCAATCATCACCCAACATTCACCAAACACGACATATAGTCCACCAATCAACATAATACATCATAATGCAAATATGCAACGCAACACCTTGCATGAGGTACCGACTCTTTGGTTCCTCAATGGAACCCGAATAGATCACATACACCCACCCTTGGCAATGATCCGTTCCCACCAATTTCCCCATGCAAGGGAATACGAATGAATCACATACACTCCATCGAGCAATGATTCATTCCACCAACACTTCATGATATGCATGACACCAAATGCATACAAATTATCACAAGCACACTAAGTGTACACGATCCAGTGATCACATCACCATACATCATACATGATTACACATCGAACTATTATTATAATTAAGTTTACACGATCTCCCTGATCCCATCACTGTACGTCATACGTACATCTCCTCATCAAGTAATTGCTTTAATCAAAGCTACACGATCCCCCCGATCCTACCACCGTATCCCCGACATACTACACACCTATCTATTACAATGATTTAGTCCAATCACTATAAGATTCCACCGTCCAACGCTAGTCCATTATTTTAATTCATCTTAATATACACGATCCTACTGACCACACCATCTTACCTCATATATCTATTACACACCACTCATTTGTATTAACGAAGTTAAGTCTATACGGTCCTCCTGATCAACTCACCGTGCCTCACACATCTCCCATATCAATCTAATCATTTTATTTACATACAATACTACGCAATTCACCTATTAACATCAAGTATCTATTCATCACATGCATACATATAGCATACACCAATCAACTATATCATTTAATCCACATATAAATAAAGGTTCACCCTCCAACAACAGGTATACTCATACCCCAACAATCGGGTACACACGATCATAATGATCACCTCATGATACTCCATATCATACACACTTTCACCAATCATCCATTTAATTCAAACAATACGGAATTCACTTCCGATCACCACCTATGCACCCTTCATTATTCATCCATCATCCCTACACTCAACATGAACTAAGGGATACTACACAGCTAATGCACAAGACCAAACAATACCAAAAACCACATTCTGCTGTCACGTTCGCTGAACCATTCGCCAAGGTCATAACCATAGTCACTAACAACATCACAGGGAACAACACATAATTTTCCCAAGGCTATAATCATGGTCATTACCAACACTACAGTAACAACACATAATTTTCCCAAAGCTATAATCATGGTCATTACCAACACTACAGTAACAACACATAATTTTCCCAAAGCTATAATCATGGTCATTACCAACACTACAGTAACAACAGATTATTTTCCCAAAGCTATAATCATGGTCATTACCAACACTACAGTAACAACACATAATTTTCCCAAAGCTATAATCATGGTCATTATCCACACCATAGTAACAACACATAATCTCACCAGAGTTATGTTCATAGTTACTATCAACACTACAGTAACAACATAGAATCTCACCAACATCACCATAATATATATGTACACCAAAGTGCATCCTCAGCATTCATCAATTCAACAACATCAACAATAATTATAAGCATGCCAATATAAAACTCACACGCATCAAATCTCTACGGGGTTAAGGAATCCCCTCTACCCAATTTCATGTAATTTACCATCCCAATCAGTTTCTCCCCCTTACCTTAATTGATGTTCCAATGGATGAAAACCTTCAAGAATCCTTAGCCCTTCCCTTCTCGATCTTCCTCTTTGCTCTTCTCTCAGGAACTAGGTTATCGTAACTTTCTTTCTCCCAAAAACTTCTCTATTTTCTTTAATCCCAAATGTATCGTGAAAACTCTCTAACTCCCCTAAATCCTTATTTCTTATTTTATTTATTTAATCCAAATAATAATAATAATAACTTATAATAATAATATTAATAATAATAATAACAATAGTAATAATAATAATAATATTAACTATTATATTACCACCAATATTATATTATAATTATATTAATATTAAATTCCGCCTTTTATTAAATAGTTCCTATAAATTAACGACACCCACCCAACACTCTCAGGCACACCCCCTCATAAGGACACCCCAAAATACAATAACACCAAAAAGACTAAATAATTAAAAATGGGTGTTACACTTGGTATAGAGATTGTTTATAGTTGCGGTAGATTTCCTAATGTCCCTTTGGTCGGAAGGAAAGGATGTATCAACTATAACCCAGCCTTGTTAGTCAGACAATTTGGGTATGCCTTGAGAGGACCTCCTAGTGAAGAGGAGATACAGGAATCTCTGTATCTCACTGGATTGCTAGAGGGTGATACTTTGGCTAGAGTGGAGAGAGCTTAGAGTATCGTTCACAGGAAAGGGAAGGTTGTTCTGGGGAAGAGTAACTGTCGAGCCTACGACCCTTATCTGACTTGGATCCAGGATAGAGCAAAGAGGTTTCTGATGCCTTTTCCTTCTATTGAGCCTTTGTATCCTCTCATGATTGAGGAACCTACCACTATGGATATCCAGAAGTACAACCAGTTATGGTCTGAGAAAGAGGAGCTTCAGAAGGCTAATGAAGTGTTGGAGAAAGAAATCATTCAGCTCCAGAGTGAGAAGATTGAAGTTGTTTATGCATCCAAAAGACAAACTGAGCTGGTGAACAGGTTAGGTACATATTTGACCAAGCAAACTAGTGCTTGGGAACGTTTGGGTTTGGATCTAAAAGTTTCTAGTGATGTTCTCGCTTCTAAGAAGAAGGACTTGGATAGGGCTTATCTGGAGATTTCCAAGTTCAATAATCAGTGGAATACTACTCTTTCCAACAACAAGGAGCGTGAGGATAAGTTGAAGCAGCAGATTACTAGACTGAAGACTCAGCTCAGAGCGAAGGATGAGAGGATTACAGATGAAGCTTCACTTAGACGTGATAGTGATTGCAGATTGAACGAAGCTCTTGCAACCTTGGAGGATTACAAGATGAGGGTTGATTCAAAGAGGTGCAAGCTAGAGGACGTCTTTGGTGAGGGGGCCTAGGAAGACTATGTTGAGGGTTTACAGACCACCATGAGACAGAGAGAGGCGCTCATTCAGGGGTTACTCATCAGACCAGACCATCTTGAGACATAGGAGCTGTTGGAGGAGTTTCGTGCTCGTTGCCGTACCTGATGTCTTTCATTTCCTTTGTAGCTTGTTGCGTATATTTGTATTGACCATCACCAGACATGTTGGCTGAGGTCGTTTTCTTTGTACTCAGTTGTACGCTTGTACTTTTCCTGTTGGGCTTTTTCTTGTATGTATGAGGTGTTTTGTTCTATGCTTGGCTATGGGTTTCCTATGTCTTGTTGTTCACGCAGGAACTAGAATCGGGGGGAATTTCTCTGTTGCATATATACATGTCTGCATTTTGCATAGCAGGTGCAGCGAAACCATTTTTCTTACCCCTGTTGGTTTGTTAGTTTGTTTCAGGATAGACAACAAGACTACTCACTGGTACGCCACCAGAGGTAATCAATGCAGAGTTATGGAACAAGTTCAAGCTGAGATGCAAGAGATGAGGGACATGATGGCTCAGTTTATGGAGCTAATGCAGGGTGTGGCAAATGGCCAGGAGCAGCTGAGGACTCTGGTCCAGCCATTGATTGCTCGTGTTGACAATAATGGTGTGCTTCATGGAGGGGTTGCTGCTAACCCTCCTCACAGTGAGATTGGTACACCTCGTGCCAACGTTGTTCCCACAACAGTGGTACCTCCAGGCGGAGGAAATCAAGCTGCAATTCCTATTCCTTGTGTTGTTCATGGGAATGTTCCTCAGTGGGATGAAGACCAACAGGAGGATGCTTTTTCAATGAGGGATATTGGTGCTGAGATACCAGTTGAGACTGATAGGAGGTTCAAATTGCTGGAGGATAAAATGAAGCGCTATGAGAACCAAAACTCCATGGGGCTAGACATGGCAAATCTAAGACTGATCCTAGATATGAAAGTTCCGCTGAAGTTCAAAGTCCCTGAATTTGACAAGTATAAGGGAACTATTTGCCCAAAGGTCCATTTGCATTCTTATTACCGCAAAATGTCTGCTTACTCGGATGACGAAAAATTGCTCATGCACTTTTTTCAGGACAACTTGTCTGGACCCTCGCTTGAGTGGTGTATGGGACTGGAGCCTGTTAATATCCGCAGTAGGAGAGACTTAGCTGAAGCTTTCGTGAAGCATTATCAGTATAATAGTGACCTTGCTCCTAACAAGGTCCAGCTCCAGAATTTAGCTCAAAAGACTAGTGAATGCTTTAAGGAATACGCCTGGAGGTGGCACGAACTAGTAGCAAGAGTGCAGCCTCCGATGGTGGAGCGTGAGCTGATTGATATGTTCGTGGCTACGTTGCCTGGTGTCTATTATAAGAAGCTTATCAGTAGCATGTCTGGTAGTGTCACTACTGCAAAAATCGGCGCCGGCTGACAGAAGAGTCGCCACCGTGCGTTATTTATCCCAACGGAGGGAAAGGAAACGCTCGAGGTAAACCTACCGCAAAACGGGGAAAGGAATGGTCATCGCAACCAAAACCTGGATTCGGGAGTCGGTTACGCAAGGGGAAGGTATTAGCACCCCTCACGTCCGTCGTACTCGGCGGGATCCACGCTTGTTTTCGGGTATGGATTGTTATTCTATCTAAACTAAAGGTCATGGGTTAAAAGAAAAGAAAATGACTCGATAAAGTATCGCACCTTATGCCTACGTATTCCCGTCTGGAACGAGAAATCAGAGTCAACGTAGTTCTCCTACCTACGGGAAAGGAGGGGAAGGTTGCTCGCTAGGATATCGCATCCTATGCCTACGTACTTTCATACAGCATGAAAGATCAGAGCAAACGTAGTTCGGGCCACGTACGACACAGGTCTGTTTTGATTGTTTTTATTCCTTCTGAAAAAGGGTTTTTCTGATTAATAGTCCAAGCGGACAAAAATGATGTTTTGATGAGTTCACATTCTTTTACGGAAGAAGTGTCTTTTATTGTGTTTGAAATCTTATTGTGTTTTTCTGTTTGTTTTGAGAAAGAAGAGACAGAACTCTAACCTACGGTTGAAAAGGGAATCAAACTAACCTAATGTTATCATGCATGGGTTAAGACCTAATGTCTATCATGCTCCTCTCTTGCGCAGAGAGAAACAGAGATTCTAAGGGAATAGATGGAAACAGAAACAATAGCATATATATACAGTAAAGCAGTAAAATGCATGGATGCAGCAATACAAGCGAGGCAAGGGAGTCCCACTCAACCTCGAACCTAGAAAACAACAGGCAAAAGTGAATAGAATTCACTTTCAACCCAACAGGTTAAACAGCAAGCAATACAGTCAGGGAAAACCAATCAATACATCAAGAAATAAACAGCAAGAAGAAATAAACAGCCACAGCAGCTCTGCATCAACATCTGTCTTCAAGTCATCTCCAACAGCTACAAGCTTCAAGCAAGCCTCAGTCTTCATCTCCATAGCCTTCAAGCAAGGTCTCTATCATCAGTCTTCCATCTGCAATGGCTTTTCTTCAAGTCTCAAATCTCCAAGATGAATATCAGTCAACAAGATGAAATGGATGTTAAACAGTAAACTGCCTACCAAGGGTGGCTCATTAACTGTTAACATTATACAGACAATTTTCCCTCAAAAGTTCTATTTTTCAAATACATTCACTAATCCTTCCAAATGAAGGAGGTGGATATTTGAAAGAGACTTTTAATCATAGAGAAAGAATGGAGGCAGACAAGGCCTTCCATGTTTGTGAATCAAGTTTTCTGCTCTAGAGCTCTGCCTAGCTCCTAAACCCTATACTCCTCAACAGCTGCCAGCAAAGGATATTCCTCATCAACTCTGGAAGTTGGTCTTCATTCTTCTTAATCTCCAATGGCCTTCATCATCAAAGTCTTCAGCTCTCCCAATCCCCAAGCAAACCCAATACCCCACACAGACAAAGGAAATAACCCTAGAGAGGGCACACCACACAGTCAAACAAATACAAGCAGTATACTGATAGCAATAATAGAATAGGGGAAACCTAGTAATTTCTAAGGGATCTATTATCTACCCATAATCCCTATAGTCCCATACCCCAAAGATTCAAACTACAATTCCTAAGGGAAATGATCTATTCACCTATGTTATCTCCTAAACCCTAGTTTTGGTTCCTCTAATCACACCTAAACAAATCATCTAAAATTAAGTTCTAAAATTATGAATTAAATTTTATATACAAGATAAAGGTCTAAGCTAATCAACCTAAAAAGAATGGATCAAAAATATTAAAGCATCTAATCAAACCAAAATTAACAAATTCATGCATTAAACTAAACATTTAAAACGCTATTTAAAAGAAAAATATACTAAAAATATAAAATAAAATGAAATGCTAAAATTTTTTATGTGATAATTTTCTTAACAAAACTATGAACAATATGCAAAAACAACCAATTGAAAATAAGCGTTTTCCAATTTTTTATGATTTTTTGAAGAATTAAAAGAAAATGAGAGAAATTAAAAATGAATTAAATGAGAATGGGGTACAGAAAGTAATAAAATCAGTTGAAAATGAGAGATGGGCCTAGACTGGGGGTGCGCCTAGCAATGCGCATCTGGGCCCAATGCATGCTCAGAAAAAAAATAAGAAGAAAAAACGTGAATACGGTGCATATAGCAAGATTTTCAGTTGAATGGGTTTTGGGCTTGGAAAAATAGGGTGCAAATAGCAAGCTTGGTTCAGGCCCATCAAAAGAAATAAATGAAACGCAGCGTTCTGCGCATAGCCTCTCCCTCCAAATTCATTTTAAATCGTGGCCATCAGATTAGGCACCAAGTCAAAGTCAAAAGCGTGATCGTGTGGCCCAGGGTTCATCTTCAACCTTGAAACCCTAGGGTTTCAGAAAATCCTCTCACCATGCACGAACCTTCCATCATTCTGTTCTCCCTCAATTCTCCATGAAAGCTCACGATGCAAAGAGCAAAAGCACTCCATTCTCTTCCCTCTACACAGCCATGGCAATGGTTTCTTCTAAAACTCAACCAAGAAACAAACCCGATAGGTATAACAACTCGGTTCCACCATTTTCACCTGTTATCAACCATTCCAATTCTCACTAATTTTTGCCCTAACACAACCTACACCTCATGCTGATCACTCTGAGCTATTCATTCAAGATTATAGTGCAATAAACCATGAGATACAAACCCTAACAGCCTTGGTACACCTATGGCAAACCTCATGAAACTTCCTCAAACTTTGTGAAATCCATCATCTAACCTATCTTAACAGATCTAACCTAACAAATCCCTATGATTCTAACTAAACTAAGCAATTCGAATGAGAAACCAACCTGGTGTAAATGGTGAAAACAGTTGTGGAATTCTCTTGATCCAATGCTTTCAATGCTCTGAACTTGATCCACACCCTCAATTCTTTGTTATGTATGCAGAAGATCTTGCTCCAAGGTCTTGAATCTTGCAATCACCAAATTCTTGCTCCTTGGATGATGAATTTGTATGGCACGATTCCTCTTCAATTCAACCAGATTTTGATGTGAATTCTGATCTATGAAAGATGTTGATGATGATCAAATCAAGAAATGTGGAAATTGATGAAGATTTTATGGAGTTTGAGATGCTTTTGCAAATTGGAAGATTGAAGTGTAACTTGGTATTATGAGCACAATGAATCACCAACCATGGCATGAAGCTATTCAATTCAATATATAGATGACCTTGGAAAGTCCTAGAACCTTGGAGAAACTTCCCATGCACACTTTCCCTTGGATTTGGATTATGTAACTTCCTTTGTAAGTAACCAAGCATAACTTCTAAATCTTGAAACAAACTCAAAAATGCACTTTTGCCAATGTTCTTAAAACATTTTTTCCAATCAAAATGACCTATAATTTCATCCCATTTGGCCAAATTATGAAAAATCTCAATTTTAGGTCATTTTTCATTCATTAAATTCACCAATTTTGAAACCTTGTGCTATGAGCCTTTCCAATCTTTCATGGTCACTTTTATAGACTCAAAATGTCATTTGGAGCAAGTTTGATGTTGTTAAGTTTTTCATTTGAAGCTTCCTTGTATGAGTTTTGGGCATAGGTTTGAAATGACCTGTAATTCTCAGATGACCAAAATACCCTTTGCTTGACAAGACCATAAGTAGAGTTCCACAAATCATATGAAGGCATACCATACCGTTATAGAAAGCTAAGACAATGAGTAACAACTCTTATGTTGACCAGAAATTCATTTGAAATATCCTTGAGGGGTAAAAGTTGCTTGGAAGACAAGTAACTTTCACAGACAAAATTTCAGATACCTCAGATGACCTGTAACTTGCAAGGACCATAACTTGAGTTCTATAAATCTCCTTAATGTCTTCCACCACTCAAATTAAAGGTCTTGAGATCCTCTACAAGTTTCAGGTTTACCAAGGATCCATTTGAAGCTTGCATTTTGACTTATCTTGCTTGGAAGTTTGACCTAAACTAGGGGATTTTACACATAAACCCTAATTTAGAAACTCCTCTTCTCCTTGATTTCTCTTGATTTCTTCCTGGAACAACACCATATCCATATCTACATGTCAAATGATGAACCCCACATCTCTCCAATATCCCTTTAATGCCTTTCAATCAATCAGTTGACCTAGGGTTGACCTAGAGTTGACCCCAGATGAAACCCTAGTTGACTGTCTTCAACTGCAACTCTTGTGATCATACCAATGACTTGCCTCCTTCTCCAAATGACTTTCTAAGCCTCCCATGATGTCTATATACTCTCCATGCTCAGCTCAATTCACAGCTCACAACTTCTTTGATGATCCTTAGATACCCTCAGATAGGAGATAGATTCACTGCTTGATCCACAAACTTCTTTGGCTTTCCAATTCTTTCTGATGACTTGGATATGCTTAAATTTGAATAATAACCTCTTGATAGGCCCACAGAGGTGAGAATATTGATTGGTCCCTTGTTGGATGACTTGTTATGCCATGCTATGCAGGTGATTAGACTATGTACATGACTCTATATGCAAATGCTAATGCAATTGAAACATAAACCAAATGAATAAGGTTGAGCAAATTTTAGGGTGCAACAGCTGCCCCTATTCAAGCGACTTGGACCCGATTGGGTGAAGAGCAAACGGGCTTCAAACATTCGAGGTACGAGACGGTTGAATACTAAGAACCCGGAAATTTGCCAACCGCAGAAATAAACTGCACCCCTGCTTGGGGAACTACATTCATCAACTGAATCTAACTGTTATGGCAACCAACTGATCCATTAGCGACGTGCTAGGGATTATTTTCATCGGCCTGAAAAGGATTCTATCATCGCAAGGATAGAACTTTGTCCACGTTAGGACGCCTGTGTCATCAACACGAAGAAATCTCAACTAAAATTTGTCCACGTTAGGACTCCACCTGCCGTCAACCCGAAAAAATCTCGGCAACTTCGCTGGGGATGACTCGTCTGCATCTCATCAGAAATAAATCGCCCACGTTAGGAATAAACTCTTCCACGTTAGGAATAACACCGTCCATGTTAGGGATAATCTCTTCTGTATCTGTCCATGTCAGGACTAAACTTTCTAGGTTATGAATACATTGTCCACGTTAGGACTCACCCTTCCACGTTAGGAATACATCTTCTTTTGATTTGTCCACGTAAGGACTCCAATATTTCCACGTAAGGAATACAACTCCTTTCCACGTAAGGAACAAACTTCTTTCCACGTAAGGAACACCATCTCGATCTGTCCACGTAAGGACTCTAATCTTTCACCGTAAGGAATACAATCTTTCCACGTAAGGAATCCCACTTTCTTTCCACGTAAGGAATGCCATTTTCTTTCCACGTAAGGAATACAATCTTTCCACGTAAGGAATGCCATCTTTCCACGTAAGGAATCCAATTTCTTGATTTGTCCACGTAAGGACTCCCATCTCGTCTTGATTTGTCCACGTCCAGACTCACATCTCGACTTGCTGAAGAAACAAAACTTGTCCACGTCAGGACTCACATCTCGACCTGTTGGAGAAATAAACCTCGTCCACGTCAGGACTCCTGCTGCGTCAACACGAAGAAAGATAAATCTGTCCACGTCAGGACTTGCGCACCTTCGACTCGCTGGGGAAATAAAATTTGTCCATGTCAGGACACACACTTTGCCAGCACGAAGAAGGATAAATTTGTCCATGTCAGGACTCGCGCCTCTTATCATCACGAAAAACCATAAACTTGTCCACGTCAGGACGCACATTTCACCATTACGAAGGATGATAACTGCTGGAAATAAATGGTCCACATCAGGACACCAACACGAAGAGTAATCAACTTTGTCCACGCCAGGACTTCACATTCCATCAATTCTGAGAAATCGAACCTGTCCACGTTAGGACTAACACCTCTTACCAGCCCGGGGAAATAAACTTGTCCACTTTAGGACCCCCACTTCTCTAGCACGAAGAAAATCTGTCAATAAAATTGTCCACGTCAGGACTCATTTCTCCATTGATCCCGACCCACAAGCTTCTTAATACCGACGTGACAACAACTTTGGGGGCGGACTCTACTGAGGATATTTGGAAACCAAACTACCGGACGCCTGTTCTGATAAGCGGCGGCAACTTTTGAAATTCTGATTCGTGAAACCCTTTGATGCTGAATAACTCTGCTCGGGGACAAAGAGAAATTCATCATGATAACTCTGTGGGGAATAATGCCGAAACTGACATTTTCGTTGAATGTCTCACGCCGAGATCTTTAATGCTAGGTAATTCACTTGAGCAAGAACTCTTTACACCTGCAAGAGAAACAATACTTGAACACAAACGGTTAGCCATCCTGGTTTATGTTTCCAAATGCATATGTTTGACAATGACGCAATGCTCCATTCGACATGGAAATGCTACGCGTTTTTATTTGGTGGATGCAAATATGACACTATATGCCAATGCGAATGCAGACTCGAACCGCTGGGATACAGAAACCGCTTCAGTAAAATAAATGCTGAAGACAATGCCGACTCCGCTGGGGATAGCCACGTGCTACAGAATTATTCCAGCAAGATAAATGCTGGAACAGCGAAGTCAACCCTGCTGGGGAATATAACTCTGCTGGGGAATAGCAGATGCGCTTGGTATGATTGGACTTCTGCTGGAGAGTGAACTGATATCACACGGTATTCTGACAAAATAAATGCCAGGGCGCAACCAACTCTGCCGGGGAGAGTCTTAATCTTCGATTTCCACTGGAAGGAAAGCACTTGCTGAAAAGAGAACTCCGCTGGGGCTGGAACGATTCTCTTGGGGAAAATCAACTGACTCCGCTGGAGGAGAGTAACTGACCCTACTTGGAAGGGTAAACTGTCTGAATACAGCTCACGAGTTGGAAATGTTAATCTTCTGACACTAACACCACTCTGCTTGAGATAAGGAAATCTTTCTGGGGGACACCACACTGTCTGAACACCGCCTTACAATCTTGGAATCGCCAAACTCTGCTAAGGATAAACGACTTTGCTGGAGAATTTCCTTTGGATAAGCTACGACTAGCTGGGGAATTTGAACCTTCTTCAGTGAGGAACATTGTCATCTTGGAAGCGCGACCTGCGTGGAGAGCGAGTCTTTCGTTACGAGCTTCTGATCCATACTGCAATCTTTTGATCGTCCATTTTGTACGGCTATGAACCCTGCAACAACACAAACATGACAAGACAAGTCTACGCAACCAAATCTATTCAGGTTAGTGTCAGTGACATTATTTTCAGTTAATTCAAAGTTTTAGCAATTGTTGGCAAGGGCCAGTAACGTTATGCACATGCTAGTTTCATCAAACCTAGGCGTTTATCATGCACAAAATAGTAAAGAATCAGCATCAAACACTGAATAACATATTTTATTGATTGGGCCCCTCAATGGGCGGAGTTTTGTACACAAGATGTAACTCCTGAAAAGAGGAAGCTACGCACAACAAATATACAAGTATGCACAAGAAGCATAAATATATTGACAAATTAAATTTGTACACATGTCGGCAACGGGATGCAGACAAACATCACGAACTGATCCTCCTATGACTCGCCCGACTCTAATGCTTTCCTGGTATCCACACTTCCGAAGAGATTGTATCTGATAACCGACCCCTCGAGTATATTCTCCCGCACCAATGCTCAATGCAGTATCAAATTCGGACCACAGTCATTTGCTATTCAAATCCCTAACTTTTGCGTGAACCGCCCTTCACGGGTTTTCAGTTCACCGGGATACCCCTTTTTGCCGAAGCCGCCCATTGTAGGTTTTCAACTTGGCGGGTGTACATTTTTTCGATTTTATCCCTAACTTTTGCCCGAACCTTTCATTCTGTTTTTGGTTCGCCAGGATGCCCCATTTTTGCCTGGACTCTCTTTTTTCTGTCCAGCGGGTCAATTTCAAGCAAAGTATTTTTTAACTGCGTCCGAATTCACAGGCGACGTAAAGTCTTCACCGTCCATGGTGGACAATAATAACTCTCCTCCTGAAAAGACTTTTCTGACAACGTATGGCCCTTCGTAGTTAGGGGTCCACTTGCCCCTGTGATCTGCCTGCGGCGGGAGAATCCTTTTCAGCACAAGGTCGCCCGTCTGAAAGCTCCGAGGATGTATCTTCTTATCATACGCTTTCTTCATTCGGCTCTGGTACAAACGACCGTATGCTAGAGACGCTAGCCTCTTCTCATCCATTAAGCTTAGCTGGTTCAACCTGTCTTTCACCCATTCTGCCTCATCTAGTTGGACGTCTCGTAGTACTCTCAGCGAAGGAATCTCGACTTCCAATGGTAGCACTGCTTCCATCCCGTATACCAACGAGAACGGGGTTGCCCCGGTTGATGTGCGTACCGTCGTACGATAACCGTGCAAAGCAAAAGGTAGCATCTCATGCCAATCCTTATAGGTCACCACCATCTTCTGAACGATCTTCTTTATATTCTTGTTGGCCGCTTCAACAGCGCCATTCATCTTGGGTCGGTAAGGGGAGGAGTTGTGATGTTCGATCTTGAAATTCTGACAGAGCTCCTTCATCATTTTGTTGTTTAGGTTTGAACCGTTGTCAGTGATTATCCGCTCGGGGATCCCATATCTGCAAATGATATCTCTCTTGATGAATTTGGCCACCACCTGCTTCGTTACATTTGCATAAGACGCCGCTTCCACCCACTTGGTGAAATAATCGATTGCCACTAGAATGAACTGGTTCCCATTAGAAGCTGTCGGCTCGATCTTTCCGATCATATCGATTCCCCACATCGAGAATGGCCATGGCGATGACATCACATTCAGAGGACTTGGAGGCACATGGATCTTATCAGCATATATTTGGCACTTGTGGCACTTCCTCGCAAACTTAAAACAATCAGTTTCCATAGTGAGCCAAAAATAACCTTCCCGCAGTAGCTTCCTCGTCATAGCATGCCCACCAGCATGTGTACCAAAGGTACCTTCATGTATTTCCTCCATGAGCAGCTTTGCCTCTTTTTCATCTACGCAACGCAGCAGCACCAAGTCGTGATTTCTTCTGTATAAGACACCATCCGGATTCAAATAGAAATTACCCGCTAATCTCCTGAGAGTCTTCTGATCTTGACTGGATGCCCCAGCCGGATACTCTTTATTCTTCAGGAAATTAAGGATATCGAAATACCACGGTTTATCATCAGATGCTTCGTCAATAGCAAATACGAAAGCGGGTCTGTCAAGTCGAGAGATAACAATGCTGGGAGCCTCGTTCCAGAAGTTGACTTTGTACATGGAAGACAAAGTGTCCAGGGCGTCAGCCATCTGATTCTCCGCTCGCGGTACATGATGCAATTCAACCTTGTCAAAGAAAGGCAACAATTTCCTTGCATAGTTCATGTACGGTATCAAATTGGGCTGACGTGTCTCCCATTCCCCTTTGATTTGATTCACCACCAGAGCTGAGTCTCCGTATACGTCCAGATTCTTGATTCGCAAATCAATGGCTTCTTCAAGCCCCATGATACAGGCTTCGTATTCGGCTTCATTATTGGTAACTGAAAAGGTTAATCGGGCAGTGAACGGGATGTGCGACCCGTGTGGAGTAGTAATGATTGCCCCTATTCCGCTATCGTAAGCGTTTACAGCTCCGTCAAAGATCAGCTTCCACTTGGAACCCAATTCTGGTCCTTCGTCTGGCAACGACTCTTCACAATCCTTCATCTTTAGGTACATGATATCCTCGTCAGGAAAGTCAAACCTCATCGATTGGTAATCTTCAATAGGCTGCTCCGCCAAGTACTCAGACAGTACACTCCCCTTTATAGCCTTTTGCGAGACATACTGGATGTCATATTCAGTCAAGACCATCTGCCAACGGGAAATTCTCCCTAATAATGCCTGCTTTTCGAATACATATTTGATAGGATCTATCTTCGAGATGAGCATGGTTGTATGATTCAGCATGTATTGCCTCAAACGCTTGGCGGCCCAGGCTAGCGCGCAACACGTTTTTTCAAGCATTGAATATCGAGATTCACACTCAGTAAATTTCTTACTCAAATAGTAAATCGCATGCTCTTTTCTCCCTGTCTCGTCGTGTTGGCCGAGAACACAACCCATGCTTCCCTCAAGAACTGTCAAATACATAATCAAGGGTCTCCCTGCCACTGGAGGTATCAAAATAGGAGGCTCCTGCAAATACTGCTTTATTTTATCGAACGCCTTTTGACAATTTTCGTTCCACGTCACAGCTTGATCTTTCTTCAACAGCTTGAATAATGGTTCACACGTAGTAGTTAGGTGAGATATGAACCGAGCGATGTAGTTCAACCTCCCTAAAAACCCGCGCACCTCTTTTTCTGTTTTAGGCGTCGGCATCTCTTGTATCGCTTTTATTTTTGCAGGATCAACCTCTATTCCCTTTTCGCTCATGATAAACCCCAGCAGTTTACCCGATCTCACCCCGAAGGTGCACTTGTTAGGGTTCAGTCTCAGCCTGAACTTCCTAAGCCTTTTGAATAACTTCAGCAGATTCACCAGATGCTCTTCCTCCGTCTGGGATTTGGCAATCATATCGTCAACATAAACTTCGATCTCTTTATGCATCATGTCATGAAAAAGAGTCGTCATTGCACGCTGATACGTTGCCCTAGCATTCTTCAATCCAAAGGGCATCACTTTATAACAGAATGTTCCCCAAGGCGTTATGAAAGTAGTCTTCTCCATGTCCTCTGGCGCCATTTTAATCTGATTATAGCCCGAGAAGCCATCCATGAAGGAGAATACGGAGTATTGAGCAGTGTTGTCAACTAGCACGTCGATATGTGGAAGCGGAAAATCATCTTTCGGGCTCGCTTTGTTTAAATCACGGTAATCTACGCACATTCTCACTTTACCGTCTTTCTTGGGCACTGGAACAATGTTAGCGACCCATGAGGGATATTTTGTCACAGCTAGGAAACCAGCATCCCACTGTTTTTGAACTTCCTCTTTAATCTTCACTGCCATATCGAGTCTAGTTCTGCGAAGCTTCTGTTTGACTGGCGGGCATTCTTCTTTCAACGGAAGACGGTGCACAACCATATCTGTATCGAGCCCAGGCATGTCTTCATACGACCAAGCGAACACATCACTATACTCTCTGAGCATTTCAACCAGTCTTCGCTTGACGTCGCTCTGCAGCGCGGCTCCTATACGGATGTTCTTTTCAACCCCTTCCGACCCCAGGTTAATAATCTCGATGACCTCCTCATGAGGCAGAATGGCACGCTCTTCTTGCTTCACCAACCAAGACAATTCTTCGGGAACGTCACCATCTTCAACAATCTCTTCTTCGGCCTGAAATACCGGGTGCTCAAAGTCGGGACGAGTCATAGGTGGTTCAAGGATGTCATCTGAAAATGTTATCCTGCAAAAGGAATGGTTAAATGCTTCAAAATGCGTATAAAGCGAATAACCACGTTGCCATTTTATTGTAAAATACAAAACAGGAAAAACAGAGATCGCAATATTTGCACATGAAAACGCCTTTTATTTAATGATTAACACGCAATGTTCATAACAGCACAACCCTAAGCAAATCATGATGCCCCGGGCAAGACACCAGATTGTTCAACAATTAATAAAACAAAACATTACTGTTTAAGAGTCACAGGAACAATCTCCTGAATAGACCAGTTGCACAATCCCTGTCCTGGCACGCTCGGCTGAATCCAGGCGTCCATATCGCAATCGCTGTCTCCTTCGTCCGACTCTGAAGCAGCGTTGACGGTCTCATGACATACTCCACTGGCAGTGATAGTTATTGGTCCTCTGAAACGGGGTGCCCCTACAGCAGGTGTTGATGATGACAGTTGATATCCCAGCCCGAACTGGTCCATCTTCACAGGAATATCCAGCACTTTGCCCCAGCCCTTTGTCTCACCAGTCTCTACCAGAGCTTGAGCTTCCTTATATGACGACACGGCTACCTCTGACACTTTACTCGGCCCGGGACCTTTGTCTTTGACGCGCAACCCTTCAAATGCCTGGCAAGGTGTTTCGTGAATCTCTCCATCGACCTCCACATACTTAAATGATGACAGATGGATGACCAGGATGTCTTCTTCTCCGCATACAGTGACCACGCTGTCCCCCACCATATATTTCAACTTTTGATGCAAGGTAGACGTGACTGCCCCAGCCCCATGGATCCAGGGTCGTCCGAGAAGGCAGCTGTATGCAGGCTGGATACCCATGATGTAAAACTCAGTTGCGAAAACCTCCGGCCCCACCTGTAGAGGCAATGTTATAGATCCAAAAACTGTTCTTCGCGTACCGTCGAATGCCCTGACCACCAAGTCACTGGGCGTGCACAATATTCCTCTGACATCTAGCTTCATCATCGCTTTCTTGGGCAACACATTTAAAGACGATCCGGTGTCTACCAGTACATGCGACATGACTGATCCTCTACATTCCACGGAGACGTGCAGCGCCATATTATGATCTCTTCCTTTCGGGGTCAAATCAAAGTCGGTAAAGCCCAAGCTATGGCCTGCATTTACATGTGCCAACACTCCTTCCAGCTGATTTACGGAAACATCTTGGGGTACGAAGGAAGTATCCAGGACTTACAACAGCGCATTTCTGTGAGCTTCAGAACACAATAGCAACGACAATATAGATATCTTTGACGGCGTCTGTTGCAGATGCTCAACAATCTTATAATCACTTTTACGAATCAGGCGCATGAACTCTTCTACATATTTCGATGCCGCTTCTTTTTCATTCCCCTGAACTGGGACATTCTCAACCATCTTTCCCTTTCCCTTCGCCAGTCTTTCAGCCTCTAACTCAGGCGATATGAAGATCCTCCCACTCCTTGTCATACCTCCGGTACCAACAACGTTGTCTACCGTCTCAGCTGGCTGCTTATTAACATCAATTTTTACTCCGTCACAATACACTTCCAACCCATATGACCATGGGACTTCCTTTGTGCTCTCGTACGGGATTGGTCCGGCCTTAGTTATGGTGATCGGCGGTCGCTGGGCCGGTGCTGTTATAGTGATTGTCTTTCGAGGAATCGTCACAGTAGCCACATCACTCTGCTTGTCTGGTAATGCCCCTGCAGGTTCTTCAATTGCTGCTCGGTCAAATTGCAGTGTGCCGCCATCTATTAAAGCCTGAATACCTTTCTTTAAATCCTCACACCCCCAACTAGGGTCCAGCACTCTAAGCAGTACTCGTCGCACCCTGGGTACACACCACCTCGCAATAATCTACTTTTTATCTCGCACAACGGTGTCTTTAAATCGTCGACATTCATAATCAAATTCAAACCCTCCTCGGTTAGAATGGCGTTTGCCCCATGGTTGGGCATGGGCTTCTGCACTATGTTCGGACCCGCCGTTCCAAAATTGATAGCCTTATTATCCAATAGATCCTGCACAACATGCTTGAACGCATGGCAACCTTCTACATCGTGGCCCGGAGCCCCAGAGTGGAATTCGCAGTGCCTGCTTGCATCATACCCATACAGAGGAGTACCTGTTATTGGTGCCAGAGTTCTCTTCTCTACCAAGTTCAAGCCCAATAGCGTCTGTAACAAATCTGCATACGTTGAAGGAGGCTTCTCAAACACTCTCCTTGGTTTACCCCCCTGGAATCTGCGCTGGGCAGGCTGTGCCCCCTGTTGTGGCTGCTGTTGCTGTTGTTGTTGTTGTTGAACCGGTTGCTGCTGAAACGGAATAGTAACACTCGCCACCTGCTGCGGCTGATTATACTGGTTTCGACCTCTGCCCCGGCCTCGGCCTCGGCCCCCAAACACTGCGCTTGCATCGCCCTGACGGCGCCCCCCAAAAGCCTTTCTGTTACTGCCAGATGCAGTAGATTCCTCAGCTTGGAATCTTCCCTGCTTAATGTTGCTTTCAATCTTTTCTCCCATCAGAATTAAGTCTGAGAAACTGCCCAAAGATGTGTGAAACAATTTGTCATAAAACATGCCGGTGAATGTTCCAATGAACATGTCATTCATTTCCTTGTCCTCTAGAGGAGGATGGACCCTAGCAGCCATGTCGCGCCATCTTTGCGCATACTCTTTAAAGCTCTCACCCTTTTTCTGAGACAATCCTTGCAATTGGACCCGGTTGGGTGCCAAGTCGCTGTTATACTTATAGTGAGCTACAAATGCCTCTGCCAGCTGCTTCCATGTCTTTATATGAGTTGGCTCCAACCCCATATACCACTCTAGGGAAGGGCCTGACAAGCTATCTTGAAAGAAATGCATTAGCATCCTCTCATCAGTTGAATACGCAGACATCCTTCTGTAATATGACCGCACGTGCACTTTCGGACAGGTGTCCCCTTTATACTTATCAAATGTAGGAGCTTTGAATTTGATTGGCACCCTCAAGCCAGGCACCAGACCCATTGTTGACATGTCTAGGCCCACAACACTTTGATTTACGACCCCCCTCATCTGCTCTTCTAGCATTCTGATCCTCTGGGAGTCATCCATCGGCCCCTCGAAACCTCCCCCGGAGAAAGCGTCCTCCTGCTGGTCCTCCTTCCAGTTACCATTTCCAGCTCCATACCCATCATATCCATTGTTACGGCCAGCTCTAATCTGATTCACTATCGGGCCTCGCCCTCTGTTGCCGTATCCCGGAGCAACTCCAGCAGGTCCAAAAGTCATTAACCCAGCGCCATTTCCATTTCCGAATCCTCCGTAACCCTGATTAGTCACGCCAAAACCGTCCTGCCCTAAGCCTTGAGCATTGAAACCATATTTCCCAGTATTATCGAATCCCTGGTCATTGAACCCGAATCCAGCATTACCGAAGCCATTGCCTCCCATATTATCACCCAAGTTGACATCACCAAGCCCAACGTTGTTGACGATAGTCTCGTTCCCCATTCCACCGTTACCGTTTCCAGCAGCAGTACCGTTGTTGACATTAACAGCAGGTATATTGACTACAGGCGGAGCCACTGGTGTGGGAGTGCCATCCCCATGAACAGTGTCGACTCGCACAGACTGATGATCCTCATTCCCATGCCCAGCATTTCTTGCCAACAGAGGCTGCACCATAGCTTGCAAATTCTCCTGACCTTTTGCAATAGTCTCCATGGTCTGCATAAAGAGCGCTAGCTTCTCGCGCATATCTTGCATCTCGTTCTGCATTTGATCCATGATTCTTCGGCAATTAGTGCGAGTGGAATATCGGTGTGGGCGCTGATCTTCAATCCTGAAAAGACCTGATACAGAGCAGGGAATGAGATATAGTTCGATAATCACCTGTAATGCAATATGAATATGAATGCAATGCAATGTGTGTCTGTGCATTAGGGAATGGCATTCCCCGGTTCTAGTGTGAAGGTGCCAGTGCAGTGACAGTGCTAGCAGTACGAAGATCGGAGCCGAATCATAGAAAGCCTCATATATTGCAGAGAAAACCAATAAGCCAAGAATACAATATCACTGAGTGTACAATAAGAAGGCATGACCTCAACCAACAATCCTGGTGATGGTCAGCACTATGCAAATAAAGCATCAATACATGAAATGGTTAAATACACTCATAAGCCTGATACTCTTCTAGCAACTTCTTGGTCTCTGGATGGCTTGGTCGGGTAAGCAGACCCTCGACAAGCTGATTTCTTCTCTTGAGAACACGTCGCACGTCACCAGCGGTTTCTTCCCATGCCCCTTCTCCGAAGCGATCCTCTAGCTTCCGCTTCTGAGACACAGCTTCGTTCCTGCCTTCGATGGCCTTGTTCAATGCATTCTGGAGACTATACCTGGTCATCACCTCTTCTTCATAATTCTTAATGCTAGCCTTCAACTGCTCTTCGAGGTCAGAAATTTGCTGCTTCAATTTATCTTCCCTCTTTTTGTTGTTGGTCAGCGTAGCATTCCAAGTCTTATTACAAGAAGAGATTTCTCAGTGAGCGGCATCGAGTGCTTTCTTCTTGGACTCCAGCATGTCGTGAGAGCTTCTGAACTCTTGCCCCAGACGTTCGCGCTTCTTTTTCTCCTCAGTCAACTCCGCTCCTAGTCTGTTTACTAGTTCGATTTGCTGTTGGAAAGCATGTACAACCTTGTTTTTCTCACTGCGTATCTGAGCCAGCTCTTGCTCTAACCCTTCATTGATCTTCATCAAGGCTTCCTTTTCTTTCACAACTTGCTCGTAGGCCTCCCTAGTAACAGTAGTTGGCTCTTCCACCGGAATATGAACAGGGACTGGTGCAGCTGGAAATGGCATCAGTAATTGTCTTGCTCTCTCCTGGACCCAAACCTTGTAGGGTGCATAAGCCTGACAATCATTCTTCCCTAACAGTGGCTTCCCTCTTCTGTTGATACGCGTCCATGCATGCTGCAGCTTGGCTAGTAACTCTCCCTTCAAATCACCGGTGAAGTACAGAGATTCCTGTACTTCTTCCTCCTTTGGTGGGTTCTTCAGCGCGTATCCGAACTGGCGAATGAACAGAGAAGGGTTGTAATTGATACACCCTTTTCTTCCTATCAACGGGACATTAGGATACCCAGAACAACTGAAGATAAGCTCAGACCCCAGCAAGTCTCGGTCAAACCACTCAATGTCTTCGGAAGATAGCCTCATCATACGCTCTGGCCAGCTAGCTGTAGTTGCACTATCCACAAAAGGTCCCTTCAGGGGAAGATGGCTCTTAAACCACATGTTCAACAGCGGCGTACAACAGTAAACAGTCTTTCCTCTTCTGTTTTCATTTTTGTAGTGCAGTGAATGATAAAGATCTCCGATCAAAGTGGGCACCGGGTTGCCAGCAGCAAACAGATGGAAAGCGTCCAAGTCCACAAAGTTGGGTAAGTTGGGAAACAACACTATTCCGTAGATGCATAGAGCCAAGATAGCATTAAAAACCACCCAACATCCGTTCTTGGCGTACTCTTGAGCTTTGCCGACCAGAAAATCAAGGGAGAAACCTGGAACCCCTAGCCAAGAAGTCACTAATAGTTCAGCAGCGTTCATGTGCAAGGCCTTAGCTAAGTCCTCCAGCTTGGGCTCAGCAGCAGAGTGAATAAAGGGAACCTTGTTCTGTACTGGTAGCTCAGTAAACTCCACATACTCTTCAATAGTAGGCCCCAGAATAAAGTCAGCAAATGTGAAACACCTCAAAGCCGGGTCATAGAATTGCATCAAGGTGTACAACCCATTCATCTCAACAGCAGTTGGTTTGCAGACTAATCTCAGCAATCTTCCATGACTCATTCTGAAACTTCTCCTAACCTCCTCATCAGCAAGAGACATCAGACCATGTAAGGGAGTAATGTCAGGTGTAGGCAGCTTATACGCAACTATCTTCCTCAAACCAGCCATGATCAATAAGCGGAAGTCCGGGCACTAGAACCAGGGAATATGCAAATGCACCTGCAGCACAGACACACGTTAATGGGATGCAATGATAAAGGGTATGCAAACGATGCAATGCAAGTAACATGCAACAGGGACCAAATGCCGTGGCTGAGAAGCCTGAACCATATCAAAAGTCTCAGATAGACCCTCCAGAAGTCCTCAAACCCTGGTCTCAGATAGACCTAAAACAAAGCTCCAACACTGGTCTCTGATAGACCCCACAACGTAACTCTGACTGGTCTCTGATAAACCTCATATCATACCTCCAACTGGTCTCTGACAGACCTCATACCTCTCTAACTGGTCTCTGACAGACCTCATATCATACTTCCAACTGGTCTCTGACAGACCTCATACCTCTCTAACTGGTCTCTGACAGACCTCATAACTCTCCATAAATACCCAGGATCTCAGATCAAGAAATAACCGGTATCTGAAGGTCTAGTTACCTGCATAACCCAAACCCTCTCACAGGTGGATGTCCTAGTAACTGACAAAGGTATGGCATCCTATGCGGTCTTCGGCGTCACAGACTTTCAGGGTTGATGATACGATTCCCAGAAGGAGTGGCATCATCAAATCCTGAAGAGGCCTCACTTAGCCAACTTCCAAATGATCGGTTCCCAGAGTCGACAATCCAACTAACCAACAACCCCTTCGACCCAAAGGGTAGAAAAAGAAGTCAACCAGAAGAACCTCGTCCGAGTGTAGATTTTGTGGACACTAATGCAAGCAAAGCCGGCACGCGCCCACTACTTTCTACTCTAATTCTAAGTGCACTCAAGCCCAGGTCTGGCTTATCTCTCAATCATGGAACACCCGTCACACCCCAATACAACAATAATAACAATAATATAATGCTGAAAGTAAAATACAGAAAAATAAATCCATACAAAATCCTCGACGGGAAAACAAGCGTTAGGATTGACTCGCTTAGGGAACCGTTGGAGTCCCCAGCAGAGTCGCCAGCTGTCGCTACTGCGAAAATCGGCGCCGGCTGACAGAAGAGTCGCCACCGTGCGTTATTTATCCCAACGGAGGGAAAGGAAACGCTCGAGGTAAACCTACCGCAAAACGGGGAAAGGAATGGTCATCGCAACCAAAACCTGGATTCGGGAGTCGGTTACGCAAGGGGAAGGTATTAGCACCCCTCACGTCCGTCGTACTCGACGGGATCCACGCTTGTTTTCGGGTATGGATTGTTATTCTATCTAAACTAAAGGTCAGGGGTTAAAAGAAAAGAAAATGACTCGGCAAAGTATCGCACCTTATGCCTACGTATTCCCGTCTGGAACGAGAAATCAGAGTCAACGTAGTTCGCCTACCTACAGGAAAGGAGGGGAAGGTTGCTCGCTAGGATATCGCATCCTATGCCTACGTAATTTCATACAGCATGAAAGATCAGAGCAAACGTAGTTTGGGCCACGTACGACACAGGTCTGTTTTGATTGTTTTTATTCCTTCTGAAAAAGGGTTTTTCTGATTAACAGTCCAAGCGGACAAAAATGACGTTTTGATGAGTTCACATTCTTTTACGAAAGAAGTGTCTTTTATTGTGTTTGAAATCTTATTGTGTTTTTCTGTTTGTTTTGAGAAAGAAGAGACAGAACTCTAACCTACGGTTGAAAAGGGAATCAAACTAACCTAATGTTATCATGCATGGGTTAAGACCTAATGTCTATCATGCTCCTCTCTTGCGCAGAGAGAAACAGAGATCCTAAGGGAATAGATGGAAACAGAAACAATAGCATATATATACAGTAAAGCAGTAAAATGCATGGATGCAGCAATACAAGCGAGGCAAGGGAGTCCCACTCAACCTCGAACCTAGAAAACAACAGGCAAAAGTGAACAAAATTCACTTTCAACCCAACAGGTTAAACAGCAAGCAATACAGTCAGGGAAAACCAATCAATACATCAAGAAATAAACAGCAAAAATAAATAAACAGCCACAACAGCTCTGCATCAACATCTGTCTTCAAGTCATCTCCAACAGCTACAAGCTTCAAGCAAGCCTCAGTCTTCATCTCCATAGCCTTCAAGCAAGGTCTCTATCATCAGTCTTCCATCTGCAATGGCTTTTCTTCAAGTCTCAAATCTCCAAGATGAATATCAGTCAACAAGATGAAATGGATGTTAAACAGTAAACTGCCTACCAAGGGTGGCTCATTAACTGTTAACATTATACAGACAATTTTCCCTCAAAAGTTCTATTTTTCAAATACATTCACTAATCCTTCCAAATGAAGGAGGTGGATATTTGAAAGAGACTTTTAATCATAGAGAAAGAATCGAGGCAGACAAGGCCTTCCATGTTTGTGAATCAAGTTTTCTGCTCTAGAGCTCTGCCTAGCTCCTAAATCCTATACTCCTCAACAGCTGCCAGCAAAGGATATTCCTCATCAACTCTGGAAGTTGGTCTTCATTCTTCTTGATCTCCAATGGCCTTCATCATCAAAGTCTTCAGCTCTCCCAATCCCCAAGCAAACCCAATACCCCACACAGACAAAGGAAATAACCCTAGAGAGGGCACACCACACAGTCAAACAAATACAAGCAGTATACTGATAGCAATAATAGAATAGGGGAAACCTAGTAATTTCTAAGGGATCTATTATCTACCCATAATCCCTATAGTCCCATACCCCAAAGATTCAAACTACAATTCCTAAGGGAAATGATCTATTCACCTATGTTATCTCCTAAACCCTAGTTTTGGTTCCTCTAATCACACCTAAACAAATCATCTAAAATTAATTTCTAAAATTATGAATTAAATTTTATATACAAGATAAAGGTCTAAGCTAATCAACCTAAAAAGAATGGATCAAAAATATTAAAGCATCTTATCAAACCAAAATTAACAAATTCATGCATTAAACTAAACATTTAAAAAGCTATTTAAAAGAAAAATATACTAAAAATAAAAAATAAAATGAAATGCTAAAATTTTTTATGTGATAATTTTCTTAACAAAACTATGAACAATATGCAAAAACAACCAATTGAAAATAAGCGTTTTCCAATTTTTTATGATTTTTTGAAGAATTAAAAGAAAATGAGAGAAATTAAAAATGAATTAAATGAGAATGGGGTACAGAAAGTAATAAAATCAGTTGAAAATGAGAGATGGGCCCAGACTGGGGGTGCGCCTAGCAATGCGCATCTGGGCCCAATGCATGCTCAGAAAAAAAATAAGAAGAAAAAACGTGAATACGGTGCATATAGCAAGATTTTCAGTTGAATGGGTTTTGGGCTTGGAAAAATAGGGTGCAAATAGCAAGCTTGGTTCAGGCCCATCAGAAGAAATAAATGAAACGCAGTGTTCTGCGCATAGCCTCTCCCTCCAAATTCATTTTAAATCGTGGCCATCAGATTAGGCACCAAGTCAAAGTCAAAAGCGTGATCGTGTGGCCCAGGGTTCATCTTCAACCTTGAAACCCTAGGGTTTCAGAAAATCCTCTCACCATGCACGAACCTTCCATCATTCTGTTCTCCCTCAATTCTCCATGAAAGCTCACGATGCAAAGAGCAAAAGCACTCCATTCTCTTCCCTCTACACAGCCATGGCAATGGTTTCTTCTAAAACTCAACCAAGAAACAAACCCGATAGGTATAACAACTCGGTTCCACCATTTTCACCTGTTATCAACCATTCCAATTCTCACTAATTTTTGCCCTAACACAACCTACACCTCATGCTGATCACTCTGAGCTATTCATTCAAGATTATAGTGCAATAAACCATGAGATACAAACCCTAACAGCCTTGGTACACCTATGGCAAACCTCATGAAACTTCCTCAAACTTTGTGAAATCCATCATCTAACCTATCTTAACAGATCTAACCTAACAAATCCCTATGATTCTAACTAAACTAAGCAATTCGAATGAGAAACCAACCTGGTGTAAATGGTGAAAACAGTTGTGGAATTCTCTTGATCCAATGCTTTCAATGCTCTGAACTTGATCCACACCCTCAATTCTTTGTTCTGTATGCAGAAGATCTTGCTCCAAGGTCTTGAATCTTGCAATCACCAAATTCTTGCTCCTTGGATGATGAAGTTGTATGGCACGATTCCTCTTCAATTCAACCAGATTTTGATGTGAATTCTGATCTATGAAAGATGTTGATGATGATCAAATCAAGAAATGTGGAAATTGATGAAGATTTTATGGAGTTTGAGATGCTTTTGCAAATTGGAAGATTGAAGTGTAACTTGGTATTATGAGCACAATGAATCACCAACCATGGCATGAAGCTATTCAATTCAATATATAGATGACCTTGGAAAGTCCTAGAACCTTGGAGAAACTTCCCATGCACACTTTCCCTTGGATTTGGATTATGTAACTTCCTTTGTAAGTAACCAAGCATAACTTCTAAATCTTGAACCAAACTCAAAAATCCACTTTTGCCAATGTTCTTAAAACATTTTTTCCAATCAAAATGACCTATAATTTCATCCCATTTGGCCAAATTATGAAAAATCTCAATTTTAGGTCATTTTTCATACATTAAATTCACCAATTTTGAAACCTTGTGCTATGAGCCTTTCCAATCTTTCATGGTCACGTTTCTAGACTCAAAATGTCATTTGGAGCAAGTTTGATGTTGTGAAGTTTTTCATTTGAAGCTTCCTTGTATGAGTTTTGGGCATAGGTTTGAAATGACCTGTAATTCTTAGATGACCAAAATACCCTTTGCTTGCCAAGACCATAAGTAGAGTTCCACAAATCATATGAAGGCATACCATACCATTCTAGAAAGCTACGACAATGAGGAACAACTCTTATGTTGACCAGAAATTCATTTGAAATCTCCTTGAGGGGTAAACGTTGCTTGGAAGACAAGTAACTTTCACAGACAAAATTTCAGATACCTCAGATGACCTGTAACTTGCAAGGACCATAACTTGAGTTCTATAAATCTCCTTAATGTCTTCCACCACTAAAATTAAAGGTCTTGATATCCTCTACAAGTTTCATGTTGACCAAGGATCCATTTGAAGCTTGCATTTTGACTTATCTTGCTTGGAAGTTTGACCTAAACTAGGGGATTTTACACAGAAACCCTAATTTAGAAACTCCTCTTCTCCTTGATTTCTCTTGATTTCTTCCTGGCATAACACCATATCCATATCTACATGTCAAATGATGAACCCCACATCTCTCCAATAGCCCTTTAATGCCTTTCAATCAATCAGTTGACCTAGGGTTGACCTAGAGTTGACCCTAGATGAAACCCTAGTTAACTGTCTTCAACTGCAACTCTTGTGATCATACCAATGACTTGCCTCCTTCTCCAAATTACTTTCTAAGCCTCCCATTATGTCTATATACTCTCCATGCTCAGCTCAATTCACAGCTCACAACTTCTTTGATGATCCTTAGATACCCTCAGATAGGAGATAGATTCACTGCTTGATCCACAGACTTCTTTGGCTTTCCAATTCTTTCTGATGACTTGGATATGCTTAAATTTGAATAATAACCTCTTGATAGGCCCACATAGGTGAGAATAGTGATTGGTCCCTTGTTGGATGACTTGCTATGCCATGCTATGCAGGTGATTAGACTATGTACATGACTCTATATGCAAATGCTAATGCAATTGAAACATAAACCAAATGAATAAGGTTGAGCAAATTTTAGAGTGCAACAGCTAGCTTTTCCGATTTGATCATCACTGGAGAGAGAGAGAGTAGAGAATGGTATAAAGCTGGGAAAGATCCAATATAGTGAAGTGCCTTTAGCTGGAGGAGGAGGTAAAAACGTGTTCGGTAATAAGAAGCGTGAAGGCGAGACTAATTTAGTGTCTAGTTCCCGAAGGAATCGATATCAACGCCAGCAAAATCGTCATCAGCAGTAGCAGGTTGCTAGTATCACAATTCTAGCCATTCCTCAACAGCAACAACCACAACAACAGCCGCAACAGCAGAATCAACAGGGTTATAGAAGATTTCAAGATCGAGGCCGGGTGAATAGACAATTTGGCGTGCCTCCGATGTCGTACTCTCAACTGCTTCAGCATCTGTTACAGTTCAATTGGTACAAAAGAGAACCATGGCTCCTCTGACAGGACCACCACCGCCCGGTTATGATCCAAATGCTCGTTGTGAATTCCATTCCGGGGCACCTGGGCACAATATTGATAACTGTAAGGCCTTTAAACACAAAGTTAAAGATTTGGTGGATAGCAAGGCGATAAACTTTTCTCACGATGCTCCCGACGTCGTACAGAACCCCATGCCCAACCATGGGGCGGCCGGAGTCAGTGCAATCATTGAAGACGAGAGTTTAGATCTGATAACTGATGTCAATAATTTGAAGACGCCGTTGGGCTTTGTGAAGGAAAAGTTATCAAAGGGAGGGATATTCCCGGGTTGTAATGAATCGTGTGCTGATTGTTTGAGTCATCCTGAGGGATGTGCAAAGCTGAAGAGTTGTATTCAGGATATGATGAATGACAGAATGTTGCAATTTGACCGGATTGCTGAGAAGAAGTATAAAGAGATAATGGTTGAGGAAAGGAATGAGGTTGCAACGATCTCAATTCCATACAAAACTATAACATTTTCTGCGCCGAGACCGCCATCCATTATCATCACCAAGGCTGGGCCTGTACCGTATGAGAGTACCAATGCAATTCCATGGAATTACGGAGCAGAGGTATATTGTAATGGCCAAAAACAAGAATTGAAGAGCTTGCCGGTTGATTCTGTGGATAATCTAGTTGGAGCTGGGGGAATCACTCGAAGCGGGAGAGTGTTCTCGTCACCTGAAGTCGCTGACAGAGTTGATAAGGGGAAGAAAGCTGTGGTGGAAGAAACTTCTCAAGCCGGTGAGAAGAATTCTTTGGAGAAGGAAGCTGAGGAGTTCATGAGATTGATAAGAAAAAGTTACTACAAGATAGTAGATCACTTGCAACAGACTCCCTCCAAAATCTCTATTATGTCAATGTTATTGTGTTCGGAAGCGCACTGAAATGCTTTGTTGAGGATATTGAACACTACTTACGTGTTGCAAGAGATATCAGTTAACCAACTTGAATGGGTTGTAGTGCACGTCAATGCAGGTAATGGCCTAGGTTTCACGGACTTGGATTTGACCCCGAGGGGCAGGAATCATAACTGTGTGTTGCATATTTCAATTGAATGTCGGGGAGCCGTCCTGTCTCATGTGTTGGTAGATACAGGATTGTCTTTGAATATGCTTCCGAAGAAGGCACTGATGAAATTGGATACTCGGGGCATTACGTGTACACCAAGTGACTTGGTAGTACGTGCTTTTGACGGTACCAGAAGATCTGTGTTCGGAGAGCTGAATTTGCCTATTCAGGTGGGTCCCGAAGTATTTGATGCGATATTCTATATTATGGACATTCAGCCTGCTTATAGCTGTTTGTTAGGTCGTCCATGGATTCACTCGGCGGGAGCCGTAACTTCCATGCTGCACCAGAAGCTCAAGTACATGATGGGTGGCAACGTTGTCACTGTATGCGGAGAGGAAGATATAATGATCAGTCATTTGTCTTCGTTTAAGTATGTTGAGGTGGATGGTGAAATCCATGAGACTCTTTTTCAAGCTTTTGAGACAGTGCAGATTAAAGACAAAGTGTCTGCTATGAGCAAAGCGCCCGAAGTGGCCATGTCTTCCTTCAAGGAGGCCCAAGCAGCAGTGCAGGTTGGGGCAGCACCAGGGTGGGGTCAAGTGTTGGATATTCCCCATAAGCAGGATAAGTTTGGTCTGGGATACCGCCCGTTTTCTTTGTCATCCTCACAAAGCATGCCGCGCTACAAAGGGTCGGTACAGTTTACCAAAGGCAGTGTTATCTTCGAGTGGATCAACGCTGTTTCAGATGAAGACGGGGATAGCGACTATGATATGGACTCATGGATTAGGCCATGCATTCCAAGACAGAGCCTCAACAACTGGTATATCGAGGAATTCATTCAAGTGACAACGGGAGAGTAATACTTTGTTTTTCTGATTATTGTACAACCCTATGTTCTACCGGGAGCGTAGCGGTCCTTGTCTTCAGGGCCTTATTGTTTATGCTTGCACAATCTTTTTCAATTAATCAAAGGGCGTTTTTCTGCATTCAAATATTGCGATCCTTGTTTTTCTTGTTTTATGTTTAACAATAAAATGGCAATGTGGCTTTGTGTTTGTTTTGCAAATCATTTTAAGCATTTAACCATTATCATTGTAGGATTCACATTGCAGATGACACCGTGCCAGAGACATCTATGACTCGCTTCGACTTCGATAATCCGATATTTCAAGCCGAAGAAGAGATTGATGAAGATGAGGACTTACTAGAAGAGCTAGCTAGACTTTTGAAACAGGAAGAAAAGGTTATTCTGACTCATCAGGAGGAAATTAAAGTTATCAACTTGGGTTCTGAGGAAGTTGTGAGGAATGTTCGGATAGGGGCTACGTTGCAGAGTGACATCAAGCAAAAATTGGTTGAAATGCTTTGTGAGTATAGTGATATCTTTGCTTGGTCGTACGAAGACATGCCCAGGCTTGACACAGACATCGTGGTTCATCGCCTGCCATTGCGTGAAGAGTATCTGCCAGTCAAGTAGAAGCTCAGGCGTACGAGACCAGATATGGCTGTGAAAATCAAGGAAGAAGTCCAGAAGCAGTTGGACGCATGATTTTTAGCCGTAACAACTTACCCTCTGTGGGTCGCCAACATCGTGTCTGTGCCTAAGAAGGATGGCAAGGTACGGATGTGTGTTGATTACAAAGATCTGAACAAGGCGAGCCCGAAGGACGATTTCTCGCTCCCCCACATTGACGTATTGGTTGATAATACTGCTCAGTATTCCATGTTTTCCTTCATGGACGGTTTTTCCGGTTATAACTAGATCAAGATGGCACCAGAGGATATGGAGAAAACGACGTTTATCACACCATGGGGGACGTTCTATTATAAGGTAATGCCTTTGGGTTGAAAAACGCAGGGGCAACCTATCAGCGGGCTATGGTCATTTTATTTCATGATATGATTCATCATGAGATTGAGGTCTATGTTGATGACATGATAGCAAAGTTGCAAATGGAGGAGGAACATCTGGTCAACTTGTTGAAGCTGTTTGAGAGGCTCAGAAAATTCAGGTTGAGGTTGAACCCTAACAAGTGTACTTTCGGGGTCAGGTCAGGAAAGCTGCTGGGGTTTATTGTCAGTGAAAAAGGAATCGAGGTCGATCCTGCAAAGATAAAAGCTATTCAAGATATGCCAACGCTGAAAACAGAAAAAGAGGTCTGTGGTTTCTTGGGGAGATTGAACTACATTGCTCGGTTCATATCTCATCTCACAGCCACGTGCAAACCAATGTTCAAATTGCTAAAGAAAGATCAGGCGGTCGTCTGGAATGAAAATTGCCAAAGGGCATTTGATAAAATAAGAGAATATTTGCAGGAACCTCCGATACTGATACCCCCAGTCACTAGAAGACCTCTGATAATGTATCTAACGGTTCTTGAGAACAGTATGGGTTGTGTTCTCGGTCAGCATGACGAGACTGGAAGAAAAGAGCATGCAATATACTATCTGAGTAAAAAGGTCACCGATTGTGAGTCTCAGTATTCGATGTTGGAGAAAACATGTTGCGCACTCGCGTGGGCTGTCGAACGTTTGACACAGTATATGCTTAACCATACAACCATGCTGATTTCGAAGATGGATCCGATTAAATACGTCTTTGAAAAGCAAGCGCTTTCCGGAAGAATTGCCAGGTGGAAAATGGTACTGATAGAGTACGACATACAATACGTTTCCCAGAAAGCTATCAAAGGGAGTGTTCTGTCAGAGTATCTCGCCGAACAGCCGATCAAAGATTATCAACTGATGAAGTTTGAATTTCCTGACGAAGACATCATGTATCTGAAGACGAAAGATTGTGATGAACTGTTGCCTAACGAAGGTCCTGAGCGTGGCTCCCAGTGGCAGATGATATTTGATGGTGTTGTTAACTCGTACGGTAATGGAATTGGGGAAATCATCATGACTCCCCATGGGTCTCATATACCATTCACTGCCAGGTTGACATTTCCTTGCACCAATAACGAAGCGGACTATGAAGCGTGCATCATGTTGTTGGAAGAAGCCATTGATCTAAGGATCAAGTACCTAGATGTGTATGGTGATTCAGCACTAGTTGTAAACCAAATCAAAGGAGAATGGGAGACCAGGAAACCCAATCTGATTCCTTACATGAACTATGCAAGGAGGTGTCGCTACCGCGAAAATAAGGTGCCGGCAAAACAGAAGAGTCGCCACCTTTCGTTATTTATCCCTCGGAACGGGAAAGGAAACGATCGGAAAAGCCTGACGAAAAGGTATAAGACAAGGTCATCGCAACCGTTGTCTGGGTTCGGGAGTCGGTTACGCAAGGGGAAGGTATTAGCACCCCTCACGTCCATCGTACTCGATGGGATCCACTCTTGTTGTGTTTATCTGACGGGTTGGTTTTATCTATCTACCTATCAAGGCTGGCTTAAAAAAGAAAAGAAAATGACTCGGCAAAGCGTCGCGCTTTATGCCTACGTATTCTCATCAGAGAATGAGAAATCAGAGTCAACGTAGTTCGGCTAACTACGGGTTACGGGGAAGGTGGCTCGCCAATACGTCAGTATCGTGCCTACGTACTCTCAACAGGTATGAGAGATCAGAGCTTACGCAGTTCGGCATAATACGGGTTACGGGAATTCAGATTCATCTGTTTTTCCGAGTAGGGTTAACAAACAGTTCCAGCAGTTTGGCGTACGCAGCTCGACCCTTGGAGACTTAGGCGTTACCGTTTGCGGTAGAACTGAGAGTTAACAACACTCTTTTCATCAGAAAAGCTTCCTTTGAATTACGGGCCCACGGGGCAAAAAGGTTTGAAGTTTGTTTTCTGTCTTTTACGGAAGAACTGTTTTTTATGGTTGTTTGCAACCAATATCGCACTAGAGACTATGACCTGAGAGTGAATGCGTCGCATGTCGCCCAAAGGGTGCCATACTAAACATCCAGATTGTTGAAAAGAAACTCTCCAATAATCCTTTCTCAGATAGCTTAAGGCTCGTAACGTACGACGTCAATTAACCTTTATTACTGTATTTTAATTTGTTTTGAGATGAGAAGAGAGAACGAACAGGTTCAACTAAGGGGAGACTATCAAGTCCTAATGTTGTCATGCCAAGGATTCATCCTATGGTTGAGGTTTGAAACAGGGGACTCCTAGAAGTTATCATGCATAGGTTTCAACCTAAAGTTCTATCATCACTTCCTTATCAAAGGAAATGAGATTCCTAGGGGATCATGTCAATGATAAACAGAAACAGGTAAAGCATCAGCTTAAACAGTAAACAGTAAACGACTGTAAAATGCATGCAATGCAAGTGAGGGAGGAAATGTTTGTGGGGCATCAACCTCCACAAGCTCATCTCAACCTCAAGCCAGATATGAATAACTGTAATCGTACAGAGGAAATAACATGCTATCAAGCAAAACACAAACCACATAGGCAAGGGAGCAGGGCTCTACCGAATACCCGCAAGCAAAGCCATACAGTAAAAATACAAGCAGAGGGAGCAACTCAACCTCTAGTGCAATCATGCTCCTAGCTTAAATCAATCTAAATATGAACTTATTCTAATGCATCAAGCAAATCAAGCAAGTCATAGCAATACAGATGCAAAGAAAGAAAACAGACAGTCGAGAAAAGAAAGCAGATCAACCACTCCTACAACTTTACAGCAAAGCAACCTTCTGACAGCAGTCCAGTCTTCTGACTTCAACCACCCTTCAAGGCTATCATCTTCAATAGCAAGTGTCAACTTGCTTCTCTGAGCTTTTAATACATCCAACACAGGTATCAACTTATTCTCTCTTCCTCAAGCCTCAGCTCTTCAGTAAACTCCACCTTCAGGCTTCACTCCTAATACCAAGCATCAACTTGGCCCCTCAGGCTCTCAATGTATCAACATAAGTATCAACTCATTCCTTCCTCTTCAAGCCTCAGCTCTTCACTCACTTTCAATTTGATCTTCTTCACAAGTGTCAACTTGTTCTTCCTGATCTACAAGCTTCAGCTCCTAAAGGTAATCTCCAAACACAAAGAAGTAGCAACCTCTAGCATCTTCAACCTTCTAACAAGGAACTCCATCCTCTAGCAAGGGAGAAAGATTCATCTATCAAGAGCATAGTCTGGATGACTGGTAGCAGAGTGAAGACCAAAGGTCACCACTAAGCATCCTATCATTAGAGAAAGGGACCCTCAAAGTTTCTACCAACTTGCATAGAGCCACACATCCTACCAAAGGAGGGATGAGGCCTTTACAAGGGGACCTTACGTCATAGGGAAGAATGGAAGTGATCAACATCTTCCATGTTTATGAAGGAAGAGAATCTATCTAGAAGCTCTGCCTACAAACCCTAATCTCAACACCTAATCAACACTATACCAAAAGAAGGGAAGATCTTCACATCCAAGCTTCTTCATGCAATCCATTGCATCTTCAACTTGCCTTCATCATCATCCAAGAGCAAGAGAAACAAAACCCTAATCTAAGGGAACTAAAGAAGTCAATCTAGTTGAATTAGTGCATTAGAATCATCTAAAGTTAGCATCTAAACTAAAATCTAACAAAAATAGTAAACTACATTTTAAATTCCTACAAAAATTCCTAAGGGGTCCTAATTCAATCATGAATCTACCATACAAAAGTCAGAAGTTGAATCATCCACCAAGTTCTAAAAATAAAATCTAAATCACAAGGTATCAACCATAAACCCTAAAAATGGAGCTTCTAAAGTTCCAACCTAAAAATACCACCTACATTCATCACAAAAATGTGAGAAAAATCTATGGGGAACATGCATATCTATGCTAGCTACAGACAAAAAATCAGGGCAAGAATCATCATCACATGATCAAACCAAATTCAACAAAATCAAGCATCAACCATGATTATTCTAATGTCAATTAAAATGTAAAAATGCCCATAAAATCATAAAATGCATGGAAAATTAATATTTTTTATCTAAAAAATACTAGATTCAATCATGAATCCATGGCAAAAAGAATGGAGTTAATTGAGTCATTTTTCAATTATTTATGAATTTTCCAATAACCATGAATAAAAATGAAAAATAAAAAGAAAATCATGAGAAAATAAAAGGCACGTGGTGTGAATAGCAAATGAATTCAGTTCATTTTAGTGATTGGGCCATAAGGGGGGTGGGAGTATCAACTACTGACTTAAGCCCAAAACCATCAAATAAATGAAACGCTGCGTTTCGTATTATTCAGAAATCTTCACAAAATCTCCATCACTCGTGGCCGTTGGATTATGCCTTCAGTCAAAGTCCTCCTCTAATCTAATGGCCACAACATCATCTTCCCCAATTCAAAAATCTGGAGGGAAGAACCTCCATGGATGAACAGAGCCAAGAACTTCATCTTCCTCAATCGGATTCCTCCAATATCTCATCAAAACTTAAAGTTGAAAACCCTAATCCACTCCATTTTTCACACTGATTTCAACCATACCAATCATTCTTATTGAATCATCACCATCCTCAAAACACGATCAAAAACTCAGAAACTGCTCAAGATTCAATCATCACCATTCTTCAAATTAAAGTGTCTAACATCATCACCATGTTATCCTGAGTTGATTCCACCATCTAGCTAGGGTTAACTCTCAAGAACCACCAAGATACGATCAAGAACAGAAATTGTGGCACCTATCCTAATGTCTCTAAACCTAACCAATTGCTACCAGAAAACTTCACACACTAACCTATGTCACATCTAAGCTAACAATTCCTATTGATTATGCCTAAATCAAGCCATGGAATGAGAATTACATACCTGTTAAAATCAATTGAACAGAGCCCTCAAACCTTCAAATCAATCCTCAAGAGCTTCCAGATTCCGTCAATGGAGCATAACCAAGCTTCTGTATGCAACAAACTTGATTGAAATGGCTTGGATTCTTGAATTCGATTCTGAGTTGCAGATGAAAAATTTCAATGGCTATCACACGATCCTTCACCAATCTTGCTCAATTCTCCATCTGGAATCATCCACCAATGCTAGAGCAAGCTTCTGAGATCAAAATCTTGGATTGAAATGGCTTCAAACCTTGTAACCGATTTTGATTTGCAAGGTGCAAACTGAAAATGAAATCTCACTCTCCTCTCTCAATCCTCACCAACCTTGGCCCTGAATCCCTTCATATGTTTATATAGAACATGAATGAATGACCTAGAAAGTTCTAGATCATTCTAATGAGAAATTCAATATCTCACTTCACTTGAAAACCCAATCTCATGGTATACTCAAGACAATCCTTGCATCAGCTTGTATTCATTATGCTTTTCATCCAAATTCTCTCCAAATGAGATTATGAAAGTGTTTGGATTGAAAGGAGCCTTGGTTATGCCTTGCATATTGGTTTGGCAATTGTTACTTATGATGTAAGTAACCACTTTTCAAAGCAAGTCCTCAAATTAACCCTCAATTCAAAATTGTGGCAATGTCAATGTTCTTAAAATGTGTTTTACAATCAAATTGGTATGTCATATGGCTTGGTTTGGACATGTAGATCAAAAATCCCAATTTCCATCTTTGGTTCATTTGAAATTCACCCTTATTTTAGGCCATTTTTGTGATTTTATGAAGAAAGCTATTCCAAGCTCTCACGACCTCTTGGCTAGCCTTAAAACATCATTTTGAACAAGTTTGATGTTGAACATTTTCCCATTTGAAGCTTACAAATAGGAGTTTTGGCCTTATGATTGAAATGACCTATAATCTCCAAATGACCAAAATACCATTGACTTGTCAAAGCCATAACTTGAGTTCTACAAATCCTATCAAGGACTTCTAGTACTCTCTAGAAATCTAAGAGGATAAGGAACAACATTCATGTTTACCAAAAGTTCATAGGAATCATCCTTCTAGGGCAAAAGTTTCATGCAAGTTGGACAACTTTCCAGCTCCAAATTCACATACCTCAGATGACCTGTAACTTGTCAAAGTCATAACTTGAGTTCTAAAAATCCTATAAAGGACTTCTAGCACTCAAATTAAATCTAAGATCATTCTCTAAAACAATCATGTTGGGGTCAAGATGAGATGACAATCATATCTTGAGCTAAATTTCCTTGTAGACAGGGGTTAGACTAGGGGATTTTACACTGTCAAGTCTTAGAAACCCTAGCTTGAAACTTCTCAAACTCTTCAATCATGATGAGTTAACTTTGGAATAATACTTATAACATCTCAATGTATCAATCCATGATCATATGGCTCTTGAATTAGGTCTCAACCTTCTTCAAATCATCAGTTGACTTAGGGTTGACCCAGTCAAACCCTAATTGCACCACTCATGGCTGAGCCTTCTTAATCCTGCCCAATGACCTGTCTAGGCCTCAAAGTAATCTTCAATACTACTCATGAGATCTCTCAAGACCTCAAGTCCATCTCCATGACCTCAGAATCATCTGATGGCTTCCAATAACTCTCAAGTTAGGAGACCTACACACTTGGTTCCAACCACTCTTTCTGAGGCTCTTTCAACTTCTCTAACAAGGATATCAACCCTTGAACACTTGAATAACCTTCTTAGCTGGCTTCATAGTCTTGTATAGCTCTTAATTGGTAACCATACCTCTTGATCTCCTGCACACATGTCAATGAAATGCAAATGATAATGCTAATGTAAATGAAATGAAACACAAGCTAGGTGAAGAAATGTTGGGCAAATTTTAGGGTGCAATAGCTGCCCCTATTCAAACGGCTTGGACCTGACTGGGTGAGAAGCGAACAACTCTCAAACAATCAAGGTGAAAGACGGTTGAATACCAACAAACCCGGAAATTTGCCAACTGCACAAGTATACGGTACTCTGATGGGGACAAATCTTCGGAAATTGAAATGATAGTTGCACGACAACTAGCTGGAGAATTAATGATCTGAACCTCCGTCAGGATGATTCTCTGATTTATCTGATATCATTGCGTCCTCAAATCATCGAGGGATCACTGGTTACATGGTAATTAGTGATTTGCTAACCGCACGGGTAAACAATACTTGGATTGGTAGGAACATCTTCAAAACTGAGCATGCCAGTTGCACGGCAACTCTGCTGGGGGAATTGGTCACACAGTAACCGGTGATACATGGTCGACCATGCCGTCAGGCATCAGAATTCCTCGGGACTCATCAGATCTCAATCAAGTTAATCATGCCATCGAGCATTCAAAGAAGTTTTTTGGGTGTCAGCCGAACTTCGTCAGTAAGTCGGGAATAGGATTCTCGGTCAATCATGAACCAAATAGGGGTATCTAAGCCATTGCCATCAGGCATTCCGCGTCGGCGGGGAGGGCTGCTTTGACCTTGTAGTTAAACTTCATCAGTAAGTCAGGGGTTTTGGCACTACTGCCAGACTTCAATCATCAAGTCTTCAAGGGAAGTTTCAGCTTCTCTGTTTAGAACCTGCTGGGGAGGACACATCTCCGCTGGGGATTCTGGAGAACTATCAAGTAACTCTGCTTCGGGGATCCAGAAATCATTCTGGGTGAATCAACTCTGCTGAGGACTTCAAGAATCATATTGGACAAATAACTCCGTCGGGGACTTCGAGAATCATCCTGAACCAATAACTCTGCTGGAGATTTCAGGAATCATCCTGAGAAAACCCTCTGCCGGGGACTCTAAGCACCAACTTGAGCAACCAACCCTGGCGACTTCACTGGGGATTTTAAGAATCATCTTAAGCACACAACTTCGCTGGGGATTTCAAGAATCATCTTGAGCAAACCATTCTGCGGAGGAACACCTGCAAAACAAGAATAGTAACGACCTAGCTCATGTTTCATATGCATATGTTTGACTATGGCGCAATGCTCCACACGGTGGAAATGCTACACATTTTTAGGGTAAATGCTATGCAATCATGCAAGATGCTACAACCCCATCAGCAAAATAAATGCTGAAGGGAGAATCCTCTTGTCAAGGAGAAGGAACCACTCTGGTGGAGAGGAGGAATCATCCTGCCGAGGAGAAGAAGTCACACCAATCTCAATTGGACTCCGCCTGGGGAAATGATCTTCAGTCGACTGCTGCAGGGGAATAAAGCTCTTCGAGAACCTGAACCTGCTCGACAAGGTATTCAAACCGCAAACTGCTGAGGAAACGACGTCAATCACATAAATAAACTGCGCGGCCTTTGCGGCAAAACTTTCTTGGAGATAACGACTCCGGTGGGGAAATACAGCATCAGCTATTCAACATTCTACTGGGGAAAACCAATCATGGCCCGGACGGCTTCCAAGGCCTCGGCTCTCTTGGGGGACTGCAAACTCGACTGGGGAAGAAGGAATCATCCTGCTTACTGGGGAGAGTATGACTCTGTGGGGAGTATCGACAGCTGCATACTTCAGTATATGACTCAGCTGGGGAGACGATGACCCTTCCGGATACATCTGATTGGGGAGAGAATCTTCTCTGCTCGGGGAGACATATCAATGCCTACAATCTCATGTTCAAACTCCACGGGGAGGTGCTGCTGAACTTGCTGGAGAGGAAGGAATCATCCTGCTTGGGACGCATACGGCGTAATGCCTGGTATGTGCTACACCTGCAACAACACAAACAAACAGACAAGATACCCTTCTCAAAGGGACCTATCAAGGTTATCATCTTGTGACAATGTTCCAGTAATTCATTGTTTCAACAATCAATGGCCTAGGCCAGTAGGTTTATGTATGCACATTTTGTCAAAAACATCGGCGTTCTTTTTCGCAAACAAAACAGATAAATGCTAAACAAGCAAACAGAGTTGCTGAATAGTAGACATTTTATTGATAACGAACCCTTGAATGGGCAAAAATGTTTTACAACAGATGCAAGCTCCTGGAATGAGGAAGCTGCATAAATATAAAAACATAAATATACATCAGTATACACATGTCGGCAATGAGGCGTAGACGAACACCATGAGTTGATCCCTCTATGACCCACTCGACTTCGATACTTCTCCGACGCTTCAGCTTCAGAAGAGATTGATTCAGATAAACGGCCCCCAGGTCTTCCAAACCACTAAACAATGAAAGTCCACACGCAGAACGCAGTCATTTGCTTTTTCAAATCCCTAACTTTTGCCTGAATCGCCCTTTCGAGTTTTCGATTCACCGGGATACCCTTTTTTGCCAAAGTCGCCCATCCAGGTTTTCGACTTTGTAGGTGTACATTTTTTCCTTTATATCCCTAATTTTTGCCTGAACCTTTTCCTTTTTTATGGTTCGCCGGGATGCCCCATTTTTGCCTGGATATTCTTTTTCTTTCCAGCGGGTCATTTTTAAGCAATGTATTTTTTAACTGCATCCGCGTTCACCAGGGATGCAAAATCTTTGCCACCCATCGTGGATAACAACAAGGCTCCTCCCGAGAAGACCTTGCTGACGACGTACGGACCTTCGTAATTGGGAGTCCACTTGCCCCGGTGATCGGAGTATGGAGGAAGAATCTTCTTCAGGACGAGATCACCCGTTTGAAAGCTTCTAGGACGCACCTTCTTATCATAAGCTTTCTTCATTCGGATTTGGTACAGACGACCATATGCGATCGATGCTAATCTCTTCTCGTCCATCAGGCTGAGCTGGTTTAATCGGTTCTTAATCCATTCTACCTCATCGAGTTTCACGTCAACCAAAAATCGCAAAGAAGGAATCTCAACTTCCAACGGGAGGACGGCTTCCATACCGTACGCCAGTGAGAAAGGAGTTGCCCTGGTTGATATACGTACCGTTGTACGATAACCGTGGAGTGCAAATGGCAACATCTCGTGCCAATCCTTATAGGTCACAACCATCTTCTCTACAATCTTCTTGATGTTCTTATTGGCTGCTTCAACGGCGCCATTCATCTTCGGCCGGTAAGGAGATGAGTTGTGGTGTTCAATCTTGAAACTCTGGCATAGCTCCTTCATGATCTTGTTATTCAGATTCGAACCATTATCAGTAATGATCCGTTCGGGAATTTCGTAACGACAGATGATGTCCTTCTTTATGAATTTAGCCACCACCTGCTTGGTCACATTAGCGTATGAGGCTGCCTCCACCCACTTGGTGAAGTAGTCGATAGCTACTAGAATGAAGCGATGAACATTAGACGCAGTGGGCTCGATCTTGCCTATCATGTCGATGCCCCACATGGAGAACGGCCACGGGGAGGACATGACATTCAACGGACACGGCAGCACATGAATCTTATCAGCATAAATCTGGAATTTATGACATCTCTTCGCGAATTTAAAGCAATCTGACTCCATCGTCAGCTAGTAATACCCTGCTCTTAGAATCTTTCTTGTCATAGCATGCCCGCCGGCGTGCGTACCAAATGTGCCTTCATGGACTTCTTCCATGAGCATACTCGCCTCTTTCTCATCTACACATCTGAGTAGCACGAGATCGTGGTTTCTTTTATACAAAACTCCATCAGGATTGAGATAAAAATTTCCAGACAACCTCCTTAGAGTCTTCTTATCCTGGGTTGACGCTCCCGCAGGATACTCCTTAGTCATAAGGAAGGTCTGGATATCATGGAACCATGGCTTGCCATCGGAGGCTTCCTCGATCGCAAAGACGAATGCAGGTCTATCAAGACGAGAAAGGACAATCCTTGGAGCTTCATTCCAAGAATTGACTTTATACATCAAAGCCAGCGTGGCTAAGGCATCAGCCATCTGATTCTCAGCCCTGGGCACATGATGGAGTTCCACTAGATCAAAGAACGGAAGTAGCCTTCTGGCATAGTTCACGTACGACACCAAATTCGATTGACGAGTCTCCCACTCCCCTTTAATCTGGTTGATGACAAGTGCTAAGTCACCATATACATCTAGGTTCTTGATTCTCAAATCAATTGCTTCTTCTAGACCCATGATGCATGCTTCGTACTCCGCTTTGTTATTGGTGACTGGAAACGTCAGTCTCGCAGTGAACGGGATGTGGGATCCATGGGGAGTCGTGATGATCGCCCCAATGCCACTTCCATATGAATTAACCGCCCCGTCAAATATCAACTTCCATTGGGATTTCCTATCCGGCCCCTCGTCGGGAAACGGTTCATCGCAATCTTTCGCTTTGAGAAACATGATATCCTCATCAGGGAACTCAAATTTCATCTGTTGGTAATCCTCGATCGGCTGTTCGGCCAGGTATTCAGACAGTACGCTTCCCTTGATGGCCTTCTGGGAAACGTACTGAATGTCATATTCCGTCAACACCATTTGCCATCTGGCAATCCTGCCCGAAAGCGCTTGTGTAATACCCCAAATTTTTCCCTAAGATTTGTCGTCGCATTTCATTGCATTTTTATTGCATTTAATCAATTACTAACAAATTTGTGTAGTCGTTTGACTTTTTGCAGGTAAATATCATATGGCATGCATTTTTTTTCTAAAAAGTAAAAATGGTACAATTGGCAAGAGGACATGTGTAAGGAGTTGTGAGTGTGAGAGGTTGAGAGTTCGAATCTCACATTTGTCACTTTTTTGTTTTTTATTATTTTTACTCTAAATTTTTCTATCTTTCATTAAAAAATAACAAAAATAGTTTTTTATTATTATTTAATTATTATTTTCGTATTTTAATTAAATCATTTTTTAAAATATTATTTTTTTCACTTTTTTCTAAATTATTCATAAAAATATCCAAAAAATCATAAAATAAAAAATATTGAAAAAAAATTTTGTTCTTTTTATAATATTTTTTATTTTAGGAATCAATAGGATTATTAGTTTTTATTTTAAGTTTATTTTAATTATTTTAAATTATTTAAATTTTTTTTTCTTAACTAATTATTTAGTTTGGGCTTTAAAATGGGCTTTAGGGACATTATTGACAATTTGGTGTTAACCCTAATTTGTTCCCTATATATACATGTGTTGCTTTGTTGAAAAAGGGGTCAGAAGGTTTTCTTCAGAAAAGAGGAGAGAGAAAGGGAAAAACAAAGGAGATCCCCAGAGAAGAAAGGCGGTCATTCCCACAACTCGTCAGAAGGATTGGAGCTCTCCAGTGTTCCCTTATTCAAACCTTTTTCACATTTATCGAAGCAAACCTCCGCTTCGTAGGTTAAATTACTAAATCTTTTGCCTTTTCATATTTATGTGCATATTTTGTCATGTTAATGTGTTTAGGTCCATTAAATTACTAAACCTTTTGTTTTTTCATGTTTATGTGCATATTTTGCCATGTTAATCTCCATGTGTGTTTAGGTCCGTAGATTTTAATATCAAAACCCTTTTTTATCAAAACCTTTTTTAAAATCAAAACTCTTTTTTTTATTTATTATTAAAACCTTTTTTTAGTAAGACCTTTTTTAAAAACTGAAAAGCCTTTTTGTTCCCAAGAAAAAAAAACCTTTTTGTTCCCAAAAACCTTTTCCCAAAAAACTGAAAAGCCTTTTTTTGGATGAAAAGCCTTTTTTGTTCTAAAAAAACTGAAAAGACTTTTCCTCCTAAAACTTTTTTTATAATTTAAAATTTTTTTTTTTATAATTTTAACTTAAATATTTTTTATTAAAAAATTAAAACCTTTTTTTTATAATTAAAATATTAAAAAATTAAAACCTTTTCGTAAGGAACTCCTGATGTTTGATGTTTGTCGTGTCCTTTTATGTACCCTTTTATTACTTTTCTTTCTTTTGGCATTTCATGTGCATGCTCGAGGTTGAGATGTGCTTGTGGTGGCCACAGCCCCACACTATTTTCCTCCCTCACTTCATTCTAAGTGTCATTATATATTTTCATATTCTTCATGTTTTCAGAAATGTTTCTTTGTTTCTTTATACCCTCTGCCTTTATTACTTTTCTTATTTATGTACCTTAATTATTCCTCCATATAATGATTTGTCATATTTTCACATTTTTTTATAGTTTTATCCTTCCGAAGGATTAGGTCCAGCCTTTTGGCCGCCGAGTCAATAGCCTTACCCCTTTAATGGATCAAACCCTGTTTAGCCTAGGTGTCCTGCCGCGGGCAAAATTGCTTTTATCCTAGTGTTAGGCCAAAATAGTCGTCGTACTCTGTTTTAAGGTTTCCCGCCGTGGAATCCCTAATTTAACCCTATTTTAATTTTAATTAACATTTTTTTAACATAGAGATTGGAGTCTCTGAACTCCACTAAGCATATCCTTAAGATGTGCTTACTTCCCCATTGAAACCTTGGATGTGCTTACTTCCCCATTGAAACCTTGGCCACAGTCAAGACGTTTCTAACCTCCCTTTTGAGGGGAACTACAGTTACTCTGATTCCATTCCCGTAAGGATATGTAGGCACAAGATGCGATGTCTTGCCGAGTAAACTTAGAATTAACCCCTAGGTCTTTTTTTAATTTTCAATCCTTTGTATATACCCTAAAGCAAAATAATTAATGAAATAAATAAAAAAAATAAACAAAAGGTTCCCGTGGAGTACTACGGAAGTTTAGGGTGCTAATACCTTCCTTAATCTTAACCAACCCCCGAACCTTAGATCTCTCCCCTTTAGGTTTTTCCTTTCTTTAACCTTTCCTTCGGATAAATCAAAGACCGGTTGTAAATGAATTAAGATTCAAGTTAATCAATAGCTTGACATCAAAATTTCACCGCAATAGAAAATGGCGACTTCACTGGGGAGTCCTAACTTTTGAGGGTTATCCCCATTTTGTTTATTTTTCATTATATATTTGTTTCATTAATATTTTTGCTCATTTGTATATATATTGTTCAGGGGTACCTTGCTTGGGAATTACTGTGTTGTGAGACAAGTCCTACACCTGGACTTGAGCGACCTTATGATAGGATGGCTGATATATTCGACGAGGCTTATAGGGAGTGAGTCCCGACTAAGCTAAATCGAGAATCACCGCTCAGTTGAGACACTTTCGAAAATGGTTCGGTTGATCGAGTGTAGTCGTGAAAACTTTTACCGTTATCGATTGGAGTCTGTGATACTGGGAACCGTAGTACCTTTACACCATCTTAACCTTATATAGGACGTAGTGCGGGAACTATATGGGAGTAGTCCTACAATGGTTGCTACGCGATGCTACACTTAAAAGAGGTTCTCTTGAGAATATTATTGACCCTCGAGTCAGTCGGGAAGTCGATAATATCCGAAAGATGGACTGATGACTTTGGGCACTGATTTAGAACCCTTGTTCTGCAGGTACAATCAACCTATAGTACATACTCTTTGGGAAGGGTAGACCTTGACTCCATTCATTGTTCTTCTAACTTAGGACCTTTTGTTTGCTTATGTGTATTTGTGCTTCGCATCCATAAAGCATCATATCATTTCTAGTTTCAAGGAATTCAGCAGTCCTTTGCAAATTCGAAAAGCCTTACATTTTAAAGTCTAAAATTTTTTCCAACTTTCTTAAAAAAGCAATATTCGCAATCGACCGTTGAAATTCTTGAAACCATTGCATGACATCAGCATCACATTTTTGCATTGCATTTGTCCCCCAGTTTCTCCTTCTTGGTCCTATCGTCTTCTAGTGTACCTTTGAGTCGTCAAGTTGATTCCTCGACACAGATATCAGACCAGAAACGGAACAGGAGTCACTTTGATCCTATTCTCATGACTTACACAGAGCTATATCCTGACTTAGTTCGACAAGGGCTGATCACTACAAAGGCTTTACCACCTCCTCTTAATCCTCCGGCTGGATTTAGGGCTGATCTCCATTGTGCTTCCATGAGGGTTCCCCAGGCCATGACTTAGAGCATTGTTTTGCATTGAAGGCTAGAGTATGTGAATTGGTTAGAACTGGAATACTTGATTTTACAGACAGTCATCCGGATGTTCAGAAAAATCCCTTGCCAGTACATCAGAAATGAAGTTTTGTCACTAGGCCTTTTGTTTCTCGTTGTTTGCACTTTCCTTATTTTGTTTAAGTTGTTTGCTTTTAATTATGTTTGTACTTTTATTAATGAAATAAGCATTGCGACTTTTGATTCAATTCATTTCCGTCCATTTATTTGCATCTTTATGCTTTATTTTTCAAATGTTTACTTCTTGTCCAAAATTTTGATATGCTAAGATTGGAGGGAGGATGACGAAAATGTTATACCCATAATTGTTGTCAGTATGCTTTCAATCAAACCTTGTTGACGATGTAAGGCATTGTTTCAATTCTCAAACACTGGAGAAATAAGGAAGTTAATCCCTCGTTACCCCCTTCGAGCCTAGAACTTGGAGTTTCTTTCGTTACAAAAAACCCACAATTTTAACCTTGGGATGGGTAGTTCTCAGTTAATTTGGTTGTGTGTTCATACGATACACCTTTCATTAACAAATTTTCCTTCGCACGCGTCAAATAAGTGTCGAAGATGTTTTCTAATCAAAAGGTCGATGATGGTTCACCGTAATCATTAAAATCAAACAATCACTTTCCTTCACACAAAAAAATAATATAAAAAAATCAAAAGAAGCCCGCTAAGTCAAAACCTATGAAGGAGACTTAGGCAAAACTGGGGCATCCCGCTAACTGTAAACTCTAAAATAAACAGTTCAGGCAAAATTTAGGGATAATACAAAGAGATTTTTAAATCCTTATCTTGAAAATCCTCAATGTCAAAACAATCAAATGTTATAGGGGAGTAGTGGCTGCCTTTTCATAGGTCCCTTTGACTTCTGAGTCATCATTGCTACGATTAATGAAATCCCTAACTTATGGGAACCTGAATGCATAGTATGAGTTAACTGAGCATAAGACTGAAGATCATCACGTAGATTGGGTGGGTACAAATAAATTTTGAGCCTTTATCTTTTGTTTCATAAACCGTGAACCAGGCCACATTACAACCCTCAAAAGACCTAATTAAAGCAAGGTTATTTTGAAAGTATACTACAGCAAGGTTGCGTAACCTGACTCCTAAAGATCTTTGTGAATCATTTATTTTGGCAGTACACCTTTGTTTTAAACTTTGAGCGTCTTGAACCGTTGTGTTCTGACTAACGACTCATGTATTTTCCATCTTTCAAAAATAATTTTGATTTCAAAAGTCGCATGAACTTTGCATTACCATGTTTGTATGAATATTTTTGTTTGCAAACTGGCTTTCCTCTAAGGAATTTTCAAACAATGAGAAACTTGGTCAAGTGATCTTATCAGGGGCAAGTTCCTTTTACATCCTGTCAAAGAATTAGTTCAAGATTTGTTCAAGGCAATATCTTCTCAGATTTGGTTTATCCAGAGAATTGTTCAAGACTCAGACTGGGGCAAGCCCTCCGAGGATACAGCAAAACAGTCGATTCCACGAATCAGACAGCTGAAGCAACTATCAGTTCATTTGACCTGGGGCAGTTTACTCGCATAATCCCTAAGCAGTTATTCATCATTCCTACAGTGACTATCAACTTGATACAGTTTAACAGAATGACAGTGATCTCCGTGTTGAGGAATCAATCCTCCAGTTTTGTCATCTCACAGAAAGAGTCGAGTCTTGTCGTCGACGTCTGCATTTGCATTTGATCATATGTCATAGCATAATTCCTATACATGTGCACATCTTGGGTGCTTTACTCCCCATTTACATTTTTATCTTGGGTGCTTTACTCCCCATTTACATTTTTATCTTGGGTGCTTTACTCCCCATTTACATTTTTATCTTGGGTGCTTTACTCCCCATTTACATTTCTATCCTGGGTGCTTTACTCCCCATTTACATTTCTATCCTGGGTGCTTTACTCCTCATTTACATGTCTATCTTGGGTGTTTTACTCCCCATTTACCTTCTATCCTTGGGTGTTTTATCCCCCATGTACCTTTATCCCGGGTGTTTTATTCCCCGTTTACCAGATATTCCTGGGTTTACCTAACATCATGGTGTTTTACCCCCATTTACTTTTTTTTTTTTTTCTCCCTGAGGTCGTGTTTTACTCGCGTCTTACCTTGTGGGCAAAATTTATTTACTTGGCATCATGGGTGTTTTATCCCCATTTGCGTTTTTCTCCTGAGCTCGTGTTTTACCCGCGTCTTACCTTGCGGACAATTTCTAATTTACTTGGCACCTATCAACAATTCTGTGTCGTGTCTACCCGACGTTCTTCCAGATATGACATGTCTTCTTCCCTAGTGCAATTCCTCGATGGGTCGTCCCCTGTGACGTTGTTTCGTCTGTATCCGTGGATTTGTCATTTTCATCATACGCATCATATCAGATTCATATTATATTTAACATTATGGTTCGTTTTGTTTTGTCCCTATCATTGCATAGCACTGCGTCTAAAGGCAAAATTTTCGGTTATCTGTATTTAAATCCCTCCACCATGATTTCTCGAGTCTCCGTTGCTCGAATCACCCAGTGAAGTTATTTAAATAGGGGCAACTGTAATACCCCAAATTTTGCCCAAAGATTTGTCGTCGCATTTCATTGCATTTTTATTGCATTTAATCAATTACTAACAAATTTGTGTAGTCGTTTGACTTTTTGCAGGTAAATATCATATGGCATGCATTTTTTTTCTAAAAAGTAAAAATGGTACAATTGGCAAGAGGACATGTGTAAGGAGTTGTGAGTGTGAGAGGTTGAGAGTTCGAATCTCACATTTGTCAATTTTTTGTTTTTTATTATTTTTACTCTAAATTTTTCTATCTTTCATTAAAAAATAACAAAAATAGTTTTTTATTATTATTTAATTATTATTTTCGTATTTTAATTAAATCATTTTTTAAAATATTATTTTTTTCACTTTTTTCTAAATTATTCATAAAAATATCCAAAAAATCATAAAATAAAAAATATTGAAAAAAAATTTTGTTCTTTTTATAATATTTTTTATTTTAGGAATCAATAGGATTATTAGTTTTTATTTTAAGTTTATTTTAATTATTTTAAATTATTTAAATTTTATTTTTTTTCTTAACTAATTATTTAGTTTGGGCTTTAAAATGGGCTTTAGGGACATTATTGACAATTTGGTGTTAACCCTAATTTGTTCCCTATATATACATGTGTTGCTTTGTTGAAAAAGGGGTCAGAAGGTTTTCTTCAGAAAAGAGGAGAGAGAAAGGGAAAAACAAAGGAGATCCCCAGAGAAGAAAGGCGGTCATTCCCACAACTCGTCAGAAGGATTGGAGCTCTCCAGTGTTCCCTTATTCAAACCTTTTTCACATTTATCGAAGCAAACCTCCGCTTCGTAGGTTAAATTACTAAATCTTTTGCCTTTTCATGTTTATGTGCATATTTTGCCATGTTAATGTGTTTAGGTCCGTTAAATTACTAAACCTTTTGCTTTTTCATGTTTATGTGCATATTTTGTCATGTTAATCTCCATGTGTGTTTCGGTCCGTAGATTTTAATATCAAAACCCTTTTTTATCAAAACCTTTTTTAAAATCAAAACCCTTTTTTTTATTTATTATTAAAACCTTTTTTTTAGTAAGACCTTTTTTAAAAACTGAAAAGCCTTTTTGTTCCCAAGAAAAAAAAAACCTTTTTGTTCCCAAAAACCTTTTCCCAAAAAACTGAAAAGCCTTTTTTTGGATGAAAAGCCTTTTTTGTTCTAAAAAAAACTGAAAAGAATTTTCCTCCAAAAACTTTTTTTATAATTTAAAATTATTTTTTTTTATAATTTTAACTTAAATATTTTTTATTAAAAAATTAAAACATTTTTTTTATAATTAAAATATTAAAAAATTAAAACCTTTTCGTAAGGAACTCCTGATGTTTGATGTTTGTCGTGTCCTTTTATGTACCCTTTTATTACTTTTCTTTCTTTTGGCATTTCATGTGCATGCTCGAGGTTGAGATGTGCTTGTGGTGGCCACAGCCCCACACTATTTTCCTCCCTCACTTCATTCTAAGTGTCATTATATATTTTCATATTCTTCATGTTTTCAGAAATGTTTCTTTGTTTCTTTATACCCTCTGCCTTTATTACTTTTCTTATTTCTGTACCTTAATTATTCCTCCATATAATGATTTGTCATATTTTCACATTTTTTTATAGTTTTATCCTTCCGAAGGATTAGGTCCAGCCTTTTGGCCGCCGAGTCAATAGCCTTACCCCTTTAATGGATCAAACCCTGTTTAGCCTAGGTGTCCTGCCGCGGGCAAAATTGCTTTTATCCTAGTGTTAGGCCAAAATAGTCGTCGTACTCTGTTTTAAGGTTTCCCGCCGTGGAATCCCTAATTTAACCCTATTTTAATTTTAATTAACATTTTTTTAACATAGAGATTGGAGTCTCTGAACTCCACTAAGCATATCCTTAAGATGTGCTTACTTCCCCATTGAAACCTTGGATGTGCTTACTTCCCCATTGAAACCTTGGCCACAGTCAAGACGTTTCTAACCTCCCTTTTGAGGGGAACTACAGTTACTCTGATTCCATTCCCGTAAGGATATGTAGGCACAAGATGCGATGTCTTGCCGAGTAAACTTAGAATTAACCCCTAGGTCTTTTTTAATTTTCAATCCTTTGTATATACCCTAAAGCAAAATAATTAATGAAATAAATAAAAAAAATAAACAAAAGGTTCCCGTGGAGTACTACGGAAGTTTAGGGTGCTAATACCTTCCTTAATCTTAACCAACCCCCGAACCTTAGATCTCTCCCCTTTAGGTTTTTCCTTTCTTTAACCTCTCCTTCGGATAAATCAAAGACCAGTTGTAAATGAATTAAGATTCAAGTTAATCAATAGCTTGACATCCAAATTTCACCGCAATAGCTTGCTTCTCGAAGACGTACTTGATCGGATCCATCTTCAAAATTAGCATGGTTGTGTGATTGAGCATGTACTGTCGTAAACGTTTGGCAGCCCAGGCTAGTGCACAACACGTTTTTTCCAGCATCGAGTAACGAGATTCAGATTCTATGAACTTTTTACTCAAGTAGTAGATGGCATGCTCCTTCCTGCCCGTCTCGTCGTGCTGACCGAGAACACACCCCATACTATTCTCAAGAACTGTCAAGTACATGATTAAGGGTCGTTCGGCCACTGGGGGTATCAAGATTGGAGGTTCCTGCAGATACTGTTTTATCTTATCAAATGCCTTCTGGCAATCCTCGTTCCAGATAATCGCCTGATATTTCTTTAGTAGTTTGAACATCGGTTCACACGTGGTCGTGAGCTGAGAAATAAACCTTGCAATGTAGTTTATTCTGCCCAGGAAACCACGAACTTCTTTTTCTGTTTTTGGCGCAGGCATTTCTTGTATTGCTTTTATCTTCGCAGGATCAACCTCGATGCCTCTTTCACTCACGATAAACCCCAGTAGTTTTCCGGACCGTACTCCGAAAGTACACTTGTTAGGATTCAGCCTCAACCTGAATTTCCTAAGCCTCTCAAAAAGCTTCAGCAGATTGACCAGATGTCCTTCCTCCGTTTGGGACTTCGCAATCATGTCATCAACATAGACTTCAATCTCATGATGAATCATATCGTGAAACAAAGTAACCATTGCTCGTTGGTAAGTTGCCCCTGCGTTCTTCAGACCGAAAGGCATTACCTTGTAGCAAAATGTTCCCCAGGGTGTAATAAACGTAGTTTTCTCCATGTCCTCCGGCGCCATCTTGATCTGATTGTAGCCGGAGAAGCCATCCATGAACGAAAATACGGAGAGCTGAGCTGTATTGTCGACCAACACATCAATATGAGGCAGCGGGAAATCATCTTTAGGGCTCGCCCTATTCAAATCCCGATAATCGACGCACATTCGTACCTTACCGTCCTTCTTCGGTACAGGCACTATGTTGGCGACCCACGGAGGGTAAGTAGCGACCGCTAAGAAGCCAGCATCAAGTTGTTTCTGCACTTCTTCTTTGATCTTAACGGCCATATCTGGTCGCGTCCTTCTAAGCTTCTGCTTAACGGGAGGACAATCTTCTCGCAACGGCAAGTGATGGACTACGATGTCTGTGTCAAGTCTGGGCATATCTTCGTATGACCAAGCAAAGATGTCACTATACTCTCTCAACATCTCGACCAATCTCTGCTTGAGATCACTCTGCAATGCAGCCCCTATCCTGACATTCCTGACTAGTTCTTCAGAACCCAGATTCACGATCTCAATCTCTTCTTCGTGGGGCAGAATAACTTTCTCTTCTTGTTTCAACAAGCGGGCCAACTCTTCGGGAAGGTCTTCGTCTTCACCAATCTCTTCCTTGGCTTGATAAATCGGGCAATCGAAGTCGAAGTGAGTCGTAGAGGGTCCAGAGTCGATGTCATCTGCTATGTGGATCCTGCAATAACAAGGGTTAAGCTTAAAACAAGGATATGCAGGTTAGCACAAACCCTATTGCCATTTTGTTGTATTTCAAAACAAATATAAAACAGGAATAACAGAGATCACAACATTTGAATACGAAGAAAAATGCCTTTTGATTTATTGGTAAAATGCATGTACATAATCAAACAAGGCCCTGACAATAAAACCATTATGCCCCGGGTAGGACATAGGGTTGTACAATGATTGGAGAAAGTAAATCATTACTCTTTGCCTGTCACTTGGATGATGTCACTGATGGACCAGTTGTTGAGGCTCTCGCCTGGTTTGCTTGGCTGGATCCAAGAGTCTAGGTCGCAGTCGCTGTCTTCGCCGTCTTCAGACACCGCGTTGACACTTTCGAATATCACCCCGCCACTGGTAAACTGGATCGGCCCTTTACCTCGCGACGCACTGCTAGAAGAGGAGGCTTCAGCTGTAGGAGAGTATCCCAACCCAAACTTGTCTTGCTTGTTAGGTATCTCTAGAATTCGCCCCCAGCCTGGGGTAGATCCGACTTGAACAATGGCTCGGGCTTCCTTGAAGGAAGAGAGAGTCATCTCTGGCTTCTCAGTGATTACAGGAGCTACGTTCTTGACTTTAACAGCTTCGAACGCCTGACATAGGGTTTCGTGGATTTCCCCATCCATCTCAACATATTTGAAGGACGACAAATGGCTCACCATTATATCTTCCTCGCCACAAACAGTCACGATGCTACCTCTGACGGCATACTTGAGTTTCTGGTGCAACGTGGAGGTCACGGCGCCAGCAGAATGGATCCATGGCCGGCCTAAGAGACAACTGTAGGCAGGCATGATGTCCATGATGTAGAAGACTGCGTCGAATGTTTCCAGCCTGACTTGGATTGGTAGCGTCACCTCCCCGAAAACATGACGTTTGGTTCCATCGAACGCTTTCACAACCAGATCACTGGGTGTGCAAATCAATCCTCGAGTATCTAACTTCATCAATGCTTTCTTCGGAAGAACATTGAGCGATGACCCTGTTTCCACCAACACATGAGACATAATCGTTCCCCTACACTCTATCGAGATGTGCAGAGCACTATTGTGGTTGCTTCCCTTCGGCGTCAGCTCCAGGTCAGTGAACCCTAACCCGTTTCCAGCATTCACGTGGGCTACGACACCTTCCAACTGGTTGACCGATATTTCCTGTGGTACATATGTGGCATTCAACACCTTCAGCAGCGCGTTGCGATGTGCCTTAGAACACAGCAACAAATTCAGGATGGAAGTTTTCGAGGGTGTTTGATAGAGGTGATCCACGATCTTGTAGTCACTCTTCTTAATCAACCTCATAAACTCTTCGGCGTCTTTAACAAGTAAGTCCCTCTCTACCCCACGAGAGGTTTCTTCAACAACTTTACTTTTTCCCTTATCGGTTACATCAGCTTTGTCCGCTTTGTCCGTCACAACCTCAGGTGGAGCGAACACTCTTTCGCTGCGAGTAATTCCGCCAATTCCCCCTAGGTTATCCACACACGACCCTGATGGTTCCAATTCCAACTTCTGTCCATTGCAGTAGACGTCTGCCCCATAATGCCATGGGACAGCATTGGTGCTTTCGAAAGGTATCGGCCCAGCTTTGGTGATGGTAATTATGGGCGGCCTGGGTGCATAAATAGTTATCGTCCGACGAGGGATGGTGATGGTGGCAACCTCATCACCTTGCTTCAGCATTACCTCTCCCAATCTGCTTTCAGCCCTTCGGCTAAACTGCAGGATTCCTTCGGTCATCAGACTCTGAATCCCTTCTATCAACTGTTCACATCCATCAGGACTAGTCGCACAACCCATACATAGTTCTCCACAGCCCGGGAAGTAACCTCTTTTCATTAGCTTGGCTTTAACGAAGCTAAGCGGTGTCTTCAGCTCTTTGACATCAGTCAACAAATCCAAGCTCTCGTCTTCAATAATGGCGTTTACCCCACCTCCCCTATGATTCGGCATAGGGTTCTTCGTGACGTTTGGCACATTATCTGAGAAATTGATGATCTTAGCGTCCACCATATCCTGCACCTTGTGCTTGAAGGCTTTGCAATTTTCTATCGTGTGGCCTGGTGCCCCTGAGTGAAATTCACAAGTCGCATTCGCATCATAACCTGGCGGAGGTGCCCCGGTCAAGGGAGCCAGGGTTCTCTTCTGGATCAGCTGCAACTGGAGCAGAGTCTGTAACAGCTGCGCATAAGACATGGGCGGCGTCTTGAGGTGACGGCTCGACAGAGGTGCCCTGTTCTGATACTTTCTGTACCCTTGTTGATTCGGCTGCTGCTGCTGCTATGGCTGTTGGACTGCCGGGATAGTTATGCTGGCCACCTGCTGGTGCTGGCCCTTGCCTTTCCTTCGAGCGTTGGACACGACGCTCGTCTCTCCTTCCCTCCTTTTGCCACCATAAGGTTTCTTTCCTCCTCCAGCTGAGGACAGATCACCTTGAATTTTCCTCAGTTTGATCCCATTTTCAACGTGCTCACCCGTGATAATGAGATCTGAGAAGCTTCCAGACATACTGCTGACCAATTTCTCGTAATAAACCCCTGGGAGGGTGGCTACAAACATTTTAACAAGCTCCTGTTCAACTATCGGCGGCTGAACCCTAGCTGCTAATTCACGCCACCGCTGGGCGTATTCCTTGAACCCTTCGTTGTTCCTCTGTGACAGATTCTGCAGTTGGACCCGGTTCGGAGCCAAGTCACTGTTATATTGGTAATGGTGCACGAATGCTTCAGCAAGTTCCTTCCACGTACGCACACTGGTAGGTTCCAGACTCATGTACCATTCCAGGGAGGGCCCGGACAGACTGTCCTGAAAGAAGTGCATCAGCAACTTCTCGTCCTCAGAGTGAGCTGACATTTTCTGGTAGTATGATCTCAGGTGGACGCGAGGGCAAGTGGTGCCCTTGTACTTTTCAAAGTCAGGTACCTTGAACTTGGGAGGCACCTTGAAATCAGCAATCAGTCCCAACTTGGACATGTCAACACCCATGGTGTTCTGGTTCTCGAAATTCCTCATCTTGTCCTCGAGTGCCTTAAAACATAGCTGTGCTTCAGCAGTCAGCTCCCCTTCAGCACCTCTCTGTGAGAACACATCGCCTTGACGGTCTTCTAACCATGGCTGAGGCCCATACAGATTTCCAACACCCGCATTGCTGTTGCCCAATCCAACATTGACGTTAGCTTCAAAATTCCCATTACCGACGCCAGTCGTATTACCGTTGAGTCCCATGTTAGCGATTACATTGCCGTTGGCACTGCCATTCCCCCCGGTCACGGGGACGCCATTCTGAGGAGTTTCAACAGGTGGAGGGTTGGCACAGTCCCACCATGGAGTACGCCATTGCTGTCGACCCTTGAAATCAGAGGCTGGACCAATGTTCTGAGCTGATCCTGGCCGTTGGCAACCACTTGCATGAGCTCCATGAAGCGGTCCATCCTCTCTCGGAGTTCTTGAACATCAGTTTGTACTTGCTCCATAACTCTGGCTTGATTTGCTCTGGTCGGATAGCGGTGGATAGGTCTCTGATCAATCCTGGAACAACCTGCATACACAAAGGGTTAGAAAAGCGACAAAGTGCTCGTTATGTAAATGCTTCATGCAAATGAAAACGTGTGTCTGTGTGTTAGGGAGGTATCCCCCGATCCTAGTGCCTGAGTGCCGGTGCTGATAATAAGAAGTCTGAGTCCAGTCATGGAAATAATATCTCATATATATAAAGAAAGCCCATCAAGGCGGTACATAACGTCACTGAATACAAGATGAATCAATAGCATGACCTCGACCAACAAGCCTGGTGATGGTCAGCGTACAACAATGATCAACACAAAAGGATTACAAATATAGTCGAGTACGGCCACGAGCGCGAAACTCTTCTAACAACCCCTTCGTTTCTGGATGATCAGGCCGAGTGAGCAACCCTTCGATGAGTAACTCCCTTTGCATAATGGTGTATTGAAGATCTTCAACCGAATCTTCCCCTGCTCCTTCGTCGAAACAATCTTCTAACTTCCGCTTCTTGGATTCAAACGTCAGCTTGCGCTCCTTCAGGTTAGCAAGAGCCTTGTTGAGCTGGCCTTCAGAGGCATATCTGCGAGCGGTTTCTTCATCAAACCTCTTCTCACTAGCCTTCACCTGGGCTTTCAGCTTGGAGATCTGTTGCTTCAGCTTATCCTCCCGTTCTTTGCCGTTGGCTAGGATGGCCTTCCAATGCTGGTTAAACTTGGATATTCTTCAATACGCTTCATCCAAATGCTGCTTCTTAGTGGCCAGTACGTCATTGACAGCTTTGAAGTCCCGACCCAAACGCTCGCGCTCAGCCATCTGCTTAGTCAAATCCGTCCCCAACTGGTTCACCAGCTCTGTTTGCCTCTTGAAGGAATGGACGGCTTCGCTTCTCTCGCTTCTGAGTTGAGCCAATTGCTTCTCCAATTCTTTCCCCGCTTACAGATACCATTCCAAGCGTGCTGAAGCTTAGATTAACATATCCCCCTCTAGAAGACCAGTGAGGTACAGAGATTCCTGCACCTCTTCATCCTTCAGTGGAGCTCTCAAAGCATAAGCAAACTGTCGGACCAGCAGAGATGGATTATAGTTGATACAGCCCTTCCTGCCTATCAAAGGCACATTCGGAAACCCGCTGCAGCTGAAGATAATCTCAGTACCCAACCTATCTCTATCGAACCAGGCAATATCCTCCGCTGACAGACTCATCAGGCGCTCAGACCACTCAGCTGTGGCTGCAGACGATGCAAAGGGACCCTTCTTGGGTAGGTGACTATCAAGCCATCTATAGAGCAGGGGTACACAGCATGAGACACTCTTACCCCTTCTGTTCTTATTTTTGTAGTGGACGGAATGATAGACATCTCCTATCAAGGTAGGGACTGGATTCCTTGATGCAAAGATGCGAAATGTGTCGAAGTCTACAAAGTCGGGCATATTGGGGAACAGAATGATGCCATATATGCACAGAGCAAGAATGGCGTTGAACACGACCCAACATCCGTCTTTGGCGCACTGTTGAGCCTTTCCCACTAAGAACTGCAAGGAGAAACCGGGAACCTTGTTCCAACTAGACAAGATCAACTCGGAGGCATCTAGATGAAGTGAAGGAGCTAGACTAGCCAGATTAGGCTCAGCATCCATATGAACAAAAGGCATATGCCTTTTGATAGGGACACCTAACAAGTCAGCATACTCCTCTAGTGTAGGTGCGAGAATGAAGTCCTGGAAGGTAAAGCATCTCAACGGAGGATCGTAGAACTGCAGCAGGGCGTGCAACCCATTCAACTCAAACACAGAGGGTTTACGAACCAAACTGAGCAGTTTACCGTAAGACTTTCTAAATTCATCTCTCACAGAATCATCTGCCAAAGCAATCAAACCAGTCAGCTGAACAACATCAGGAGTGGGGAGTTTATAAGCCACGGTCTTCCTCAGAGAACCCATAATAGCACAATAGAAGGCAAGAAATCCTGAATCGGGGGAAACAGTACCTGCAACACAGACACACGTTAATGAAATGCAAATGAGTATGCAAAACAATGCAAAATGCAACCATGCGGCAGGAGATCAAGACGACTGTGCTGTTGAAGAGACGAAGGTTCTGTATCAACAAAACCACAATACTGCTCTGTCAAGAACAACCCTATCTTTGATGAGAAGAAAACCATGGTATCGGACCATAAATCTGCTCTGTCAAGAACACACATATATGATAATAAGGACCTCTGATACAGGACCATAACTCTGCTCTGTCAAGAGCAAATACATATGATGATGAGAACCTTTGATACCAACAAAACTGATTCACTATCAAGAAAACCAGGTAGTCTGAAGGTTAAGGTTTCCTGCAACAAACCCAACCCTGCTCACAGGTATGGACCTAAACTGACACAAGTTCGGCATCCTATGCGGTCATCAGCGTCACAGACATTCAAGAGGGGTGATACGATACCCAGAAGGTGTGGCATCACCATCTCCTGAAGCGGCCTCACTCAGCTGAATTCCAAATGATCGGTCCCCAGAGTCGACAATCCTCCAAACCAACAACCCCCTCAACCCAAAGGGTTGAAAAAGAAGTCAACCGGGAGAACCTCGTCTGAGCGTGGATTTCATGAGACACTAGTGCCTACAAAGCAAGCACGCGCCCACTAATTTCCACAACTAATGCTAAGTACACTCAAGCCTGGGTCTGACTTCTCACTCATCAGAATGTCCCTCCCACAACAGCGCAGATAATTATATCATACTGAAAATAAAAGGCGGGAAATAAAATGCGATAAATAAACACAACCCAACAAGTAATCATACAAGCGCTAGGATTGACTCTCGCAGGGGACGTTGGATCCCCAAATTAACTCGCATAAGGGACGTTGGATCCCAGGAAACTATCAAGTCCCCAGTAGAGTCGCCAGCTTTCGCTACCGCGAAAATAAGGTGCCGGCAAAACAGAAGAGTCGCCACCTTTCGTTATTTATCCCTTGGAACGGGAAAGGAAACAATCGGAAAAGCCTGACGAAAAGGTATAAGACAAGGTCATCGCAACCGTTGTCTGGGTTCGGGAGTCGGTTACACAAGGGGAAGGTATTAACACCCCTCACGTCCATCGTACTCGATGGGATCCACGCTTGTTATGTTTATCTGACAGGTTGGTTTTATCTATCTACCTATCAAGGCTGGCTTAAAAATGAAAAGAAAATGACTTGGCAAAGCGTCGCGCTTTATGCCTACGTATTCTCATCAGAGAATGAGAAATCAGAGTCAACATAGTTCGGCTAACTACGGGTTACGGGGAAGGTGGCTCGCCAATACGTCAGTATCGTGCCTACGTACTCTCAATAGGTATGAGAGATCAGAGCTTACGTAGTTCGGCATAATACGGGTTACGGGAATTCAGATTCATTTGTTTTTCCGAGTAGGGTTAACAAACAGTTCCAGCAGTTTGGCGTACGCAGCTCGACCCTTGGAGACTTAGGCGTTACCGTTTGCGGTAGAACTAAGAGTTAACAACAATCTTTTCTTCAGAAAAGCTTCCTTTGAATTACGGGCCCACGGGGCAAAAAGGTTTGAAGTTTATTTTCTGTCTTTTACGGAAGAACTGTTTTTTATGGTTGTTTGCAACCAATATCGCACTAGAGACTAGGACCTGGGAGTGAATATGTCGCATGTCACCCAAAGGGTGCCATACTAAGCATCCAGATTGTTGAAAAGAAACTCTCCAATAATCCTTTCTCAGATAGCTTAAGGCTCGTAACGTACGACGCCAGTTAACCTTTATTAATGTATTTTAATTTGTTTTGAGATGAGAAGAGAGAACGAACAGGTTCAACTAAGGGGAGACTATCAAGTCCTAATGTTGTCATGCCAAGGATTCATCCTATGGTTGAGGTTTGAAACAGGGGACTCCTAGAAGTTATCATGCATAGGTTTCAACCTAAAGTTCTATCATCACTTCCTTATCAAAGGAAATGAGATTCCTAGGGGATCATGTCAATGATAAACAGAAACAGGTAAAGCATCAGCTTAAACAGTAAACAGTAAATGACTGTAAAATGCATGCAATGCAAGTGAGGGAAGAAATGTGTGTGGGGCATCAACCTCCACAAGTTCATCTCAACCTCAAGCCAGATATGAATAACTGTAATCGTACAGAGGAAATAACATGCTATCAAGCAAAACACAAACCACATAGGCAAGGGAGCAGGGCTCTACCGAATACCCGCAAGCAAAGCCATACAGTAAAAATACAAGCAGAGGGAGCAACTCAACCTCTAGTGCAATCATGCTCCTAGCTTAAATCAATCTAAATATGAACTTATTCTAATGCATAAAGCAAATCAAGCAAGTCATAGCAATACAGTTGCACAAAAAGAAAACAGACAGTCGAGAAAAGAAAGCAGATCAACCTTTGCTACAACTTTACAGCAAAGCAACCTTCTGACAGCAGTCCAGTCTTCAGACTTCAACCACCCTTCAAGGCTATCATCTTCAATAGCAAGTGTCAACTTGCTTCTCTGAGCTTTTAATACATCCAACATAGGTATCAACTTATTCTCTCTTCCTCAAGCCTCAGCTCTTCAGTAACCTCCACCTTCAGGCTTCACTCCTAATACCAAGCATCAACTTGGCCCCTCAGGCTCTCAATGTATCAACATAAGTATCAACTCATTCCTTCCTCTTCAAGCCTCAGCTCTTCACTCACTTTCAATTTGATCTTCTTCACAAGTGTCAACTTGTTCTTCCTGATCTACAAGCTTCAGCTCCTAAAGGTAATCTCCAAACACAAAGAAGTAGCAACCTCTAGCATCTTCAACCTTCTAACAAGGAACTCCATCCTCTAGCAAGGGAGAAAGATTCATCTATCAAGAGCATAGTCTGGATGACTGGTAGTAGAGTGAAGACCAAAGGTCACCACTAAGCATCCTATCATCAGAGAAAGGGACCCTCAAAGGTTCTACCAACTTGCAAAGAGCCACACATCCTACCAAAGGAGGGATGAGGCCTTTACAAGGGGACCTTACATCATAGGGAAGAATAGAAGTGATCAACATCTTCCATGTTTATGAAGGAAGAGAATCTATCTAGAAGCTTTGCCTACAAACCCTAATCTCAACACCTAATCAACACTATACCAAAAGAAGGGAAGATCTTCACATCCAAGCTTCTTCATGCAATCCATTGCATCTTCAACTTGCCTTCATCATCATCCAAGAGCAAGAGAGACAAAACCCTAATCTAAGGGAACTAAAGAAGTCAATCTAGTTGAATTAGTGCATTAGAATCATCTAAAGTTAGCATCTAAACTAAAATCTAACAAAAATAGTAAACTACATTGTAAATTCCTACAAAAATTCCTAAGGGATCCTAATTCAATCATGAATCTACCATACAAAAATCAGAGGTTGAATCATCCACCAAGTTCTAAAAATAAAATCTAAATCACAAGGTATCAACCATAAACCCTAAAAATGGAGCTTCTAAAGTTCCAACCTAAAACTACAACCTACATTCATCACAAAAATGTGAGAAAAATCTATGGGGAACATGCATATCTATTCTAGCTACAGACAAAAAATCAAGGCAAGAATCATCATCACATGATCAAACCAAATTCAACAAAATCAAGCATCAACCATGATTATTCTAATGTCAATTAAAATGTAAAAATGCCCATAAAATCCGAAAATGCATGGAATATTAATATTTTTTATCTAAAAAATACTAGATTCAATCATGAATCCATGGCAAAAAGAATGGTATTAATTGAGTCATTTTTGAATTATTTATGAATTTTCCAATAACCATGAATAAAAATGAAAAATAAAAAGAAAATCATGAGAAAATAAAAGGCGCGTGGTGTGAATAGAAAAAGAATTCAGTTCATTTTAGTGATTGGGCCATAAGGGGGGTGGGAGTATCAACTACTGACTTAAGCCCAAAACCATCAAATAAATGAAACGCTGCGTTTCGTATTATTCAGAAATCTTCACAAAATCTCCATCACTCGTGGCCGTTGGATTATGCCTTCAGTCAAAGTCCTCCTCTAATCTAATGGCCACAACATCATCTTCCCCAATTCAAAAATCTGGAGGGAAGAACCTCCATGGATGAACAGAGCCAAGAACTTCATCTTCCTCAATCGGATTCCTCCAATATCTCATCAAAACTTAAAGTTAAAAACCCTAATCCACTCCATTTTTCACACTGATTTCAACCATGCCAATCATTCTTATTGAATCATCACCATCCTCAAAACACGATCAAAAACTCAGAAACTGCTCAAGATTCAATCATCACCATTCTTCAAATTAAAGTGTCTAACATCATCACCATGTTATCCTGAGTTGATTCCACCATCTAGCTAGGGTTAACTCTCAAGAACCACCAAGATACGATCAAGAACAGAAATTGTGGCACCTAACCTAATGTCTCTAAACCTAACCAATTGCTACTAGAAAGCTTCACACACTAACCTACATCACATCTAAGCTAACAATTCCTATTGATTATGCCTAAATCAAGCCATGAAATGAGAATTACATACCTGTTAAAATCGATTGAACAGAGCCCTCAAACCTTCAAATCAATCCTCAAGAGCTTCCAGATTCCTTCAATGGAGCATAACCAAGCTTCTGTATGCAACAAACTTGATTGAAATGGCTTGGATTCTTGAATTCGATTCTGAGTTGTAGATGAAAAATTTCAATGGCTATCACACGATTCTTCACCAATCTTGCTCAATTCTCCATCTGGAATCATCCACCAATGCTAGAGCAAGCTTCTGAGATCAAAATCTTGGATTGAAATGGCTTCAAACCTTGTAACCGATTTTGATTTGCAAGGTGCAAACTCAAAATGCAATCTCACTCTCCTCTCTCAATCCTCACCAACCTTGGCCCTGAATCCCTTCATATGTTTATATAGAACATGAATGAATGATCTAGAAAGTTCTAGATCATTCTAATGAGAAATTCAATATCTCACTTCACTTGAAAATCCAATCTCATGGTATACTCAAGACAGTCCTTGCATCAGCTTGTATTCATTATGCTTTTCATCCAAATTCTCTCCAAATGAGATTATGAAAGTGTTTGGATTGAAATGAGCCTTGGTTATGCCTTGCATATTGGTTTGGCAATTGTTACTTATGATGTAAGTAACCACTTTTCAAAGCAAGTCCTCAAGTTAACCCTCAATTCAAAATTTTGGCAATGTCAATATTCTTAAAATGTGTTTTACAATCAAATTGGTATGTCATATGGCTTGGTTTGGACATGTAGATCAAAAATCCCAAGTTCCATCTTTGGTTCATTTGAAATTCACCCTTATTTTAGGCCATTTTTGTGATTTTGTGAAGCAAGCTATTACAAGCTCTCATGACCTCTTGGCTAGCCTTAAAACATCATTTTGAACAAGTTTTATGTTGAACATTTTCCCATTTGAAGCTTGCAAATAGGAGTTATGGCCTTATGATTGAAATGACCTATAATCTCCAAATGACCAAAATACCCTTGACTTGTCAAAGCCATAACTTGAGTTCTACAAATCCTATCAAGGACTTATAGTACTATCTAGAAAGCTATGAGGATAAGGAACAACATTCATGTTAACCAAAAGTTCATAGGAATCATCCTTCTAGGGAAAACGTTTCATGCAAGTTGGACAACTTTCAAGCTCCAAATTCACATACCTCAGATGACCTGTAACTTGTCAAAGTCATAACTTGAGTTCTACAAATCCTATCAAGGACTTCTAGCACTCAAATTAAATCTAATATCATGCTCTACAACAATCATGTTAGGGTCAAGATGAGATGACAATCATATCTTGAGCTAAATTTCCTTGTAGACAGGGGTCAGACTAGGGGATTTTACACTGTCAAGTCTTAGAAACCCTAGCTTGAAACTTCTCAAACTCTTCAATCATGATGAGTTAACTTTGGAATCATCCTTATAACATCTGAATGTATCAATCCATGATCACATGGCTCTTGAATTAGGTCTCAACCTTCTTCAAATCATCAGTTGACTTAGGGTTGACCCAGTCAAACCCTAATTGCACCACTCATGGCTGAGCCTTCTTAATCCTGCCCATGACCTGTCTAGGCCTCAAAGTAATCTTCAATACTACTCATGAGCTCTCTCAAGACCTCAAGTCCATCTCCATGACCTCAGAATCATCTGATGGCTTCCCATAACTCTCAAGTTAGGAGACCTACACACTTGGCTCCAACCACTCTTTCTTGGGCTCTTTCAACTTCTCTGACAAGGATATCAACCCTTGAACACTTGAATAACCTTCTTAGCTGGCTTCATACTCTTGTATAGCTCTTAATTGGTAATTATACCTCTTGATCTTCTGCACACATGTCAATGAAATGCAAATGATAATGCTAATGTAAATGAAATGAAACACAAGCTAGGTGAAGAAATGTTGGGCAAATTTTGGGGTGCAACAGGAGGCTGTTGCCATTCTTTGATCGTGTAGAGTTCCATCACGTGCCAAGGGAGAAGAACCAGATGGCAGACGCTCTTGCGATGTTATCCTCAACGTACAAGGTGAACTATTGGAATGATGCTCCAAGAATAGTCAACTCGCTCCTTGATAGGCCAACTTTGTATTTGCCATTGAGGAAGCCTCTGATGGCAAGCCATGGTTTTATGACATACAGAACTTTCTTAAGTAACAAGAGTATCCGCCAGGGGCGTCGACCCGGGATAAGAAGACTCTGAGAAGGTTGTCTAGAAACTTTTATCTAAACCAAGATGGTGTACTCTGCAGGAGTAATTATGACTTGGTATTACTCAGATGCGTGGATGAGAAAGAAGAAAGCTTGCTTATGGAAGAGGTCCACGAAGGTGCTTTTGGTACACATGCCGGTAGGCACGCCATGTCTCGAAAGCTGTTGCGAGCAGGGTATTATTTGCTGACAATGGAATCTGATTGCTTCAAATATGCGAAGAAATGCCATAAGTGCTAGATTTATGCAGACAAGATTCATGTGCCTCCGTGTCCTCTGAACGTCATGGCGTCTCCGTGGACCTTTTCCATGTGGGGCATTGATATGATTGGCAAGATTGAGCCTACCGCATCCAATGGACATTGTTTCATTTTGGTAGCCATTGACTACTTTACCAAGTGGGTGGAAGCAGCCTCTTATGCGATTGTCACGAAGCAAGTCGTAGCCAGATTTATCAAAAAGGACATCATCTGTAGATACGGAATGCCTGAAAGAATCATTACTGATAATGGTTCGAACTTGAACAATAAGATGATAAAGGAACTGTGCCAGAGTTTCAAAATCGATCATCACAACTCATCTCCCTATCGACAGAAGATGAACGACACTATTGAAGCGGCCAACAAGAATATCAAGAAGATAGTGCAGAAGATGGTTGTAACCTATAAAGATTGGCATGAGATGTTGCCCTTCGCACTGGTGTATGGTATGGAAGTTGGCCTACCATTAGAAGTCGAGATTCCTTCTTTGAGAGTTCTGGTCGACGTCAAGCTCGATGAGGCTGAATGGGTAAAGAACAGATTAGATCAGCTTAGCTTGATAGATGAGAAAAGGATAGCGTCTATTGCATATGGTCGGTTGTATCAGAGCCTGATGAAGAAAGCTTTCGACAAGAAGGTGCGCCCTCGAAGCTTTCAGACGGGTGATTTTGTGCTGAAAAAGATTCTCCCTCCACAAATAGATCACAGGGGTAAATGGACTCCCAACTATGAAGGTCCATATATCATGCCCTGTGAACGCAGACGCAGTTAAAAAATACTTTGCTTAAAGAGACCCGTTGGAAAGAAAAAAGAATATCCAGGTAAAAATGGGGCATCTCGGCGAACCATAAAAAGAAGGGGTTCAGGAAAAAAATTAGGGATATAAATAGAAAAAGATGTAAACCCGCAAAGTTGAAAACCTAAAAAGGCGACTTTGGAAAAAATAGGTATCCCGGTGAATTAAAAACCCGAAAGGGCGATTCACGCAAAAGTTAGGGATTTTGAAAAGCAAATGACTACAGTCTGCATGTGATCTTTAGAGCTAAGTGGATTGAGGGAGGACCTGAGGGCCGTTTATCTAAATCAATCTCTTCGGAAGACGAAGCGTCGGTAAAGCATCGGAGTCATGCGAGTCATAGATGGATCAACTTATGGTGTTCGTCTGTGCCACATTGCCAACATTCTTTATAATTCTGTGCATTTATGTATATTTTTGCGCAGCTTCCTCTTTTCAGGGGTTGCATCTGTTGTAAACATTTTCCTATTTACAGGCCCATCTGTCAATAAAACATATACTATTCAATAATTGTTTGTTTTACTTTAGCCTTACTGTTTTGTTTGCCAAAAACGCCCGAGGTTTTTGATAATCTGTGCATACATAAATTTGCAGGTTTTGCCAATAATCGTTAAAACTTTGAGTTATTTGAACAATGTCGTAGATGATGACTATGATAGTTCCTTTGTACAGGATATCTTGTCTGTTTGTTCATTTTTGCAGGGTCATTACCCTTGGGGACAATTTGTCAGAGGTGTATCTCCGGTATGATCACCATTCCCCCAGCTATTGAAGTTTGAACATCTCTATCCCCGGTAATGTTGCATGCAGGTAGAGCAAGCAGTTAAGTGTGTACGCTTATCCCTATCAGTTGGTCGGCACACATTTGGCTCTTTGCAGTTCGAGCCCGAAGTCTCCAGCAGAGTAGGGTTATCCCCAGAGGGGCGAGATTGATATTCCCAGCAGATTAAGTGTGTACGCTTATCCCCAGCAGTTGGTTAGTACACATTTAATCCCTGCAGGTCGCAGGTATGCATTTACTCGGCAAGTCGAGACTGGATTTCTTTCCACCATGCAGGTGTGGAACTTTTCCCAACAGCAGGGGCAATGTCAGGTGTTGTCTCCCCACAGAGTTTGAATGCATAACTTTGTATCCCCTTAGAGTTCGAGTTGTTGAATTATCCCTAAGCAAAGGTCGATGTTGTTTCCCTCCTTGGGCGATCCCCAGTAGAGTTGGCTTTTCCCTTGCAGGATCGTAGAGTTGTCTCTATCCTCAGCAAAGTCAACATGAAGTAATCCTATTTCCCCGCAGAGATAGACTATTTCCCAACGAAGTCCGTAAGTTTGTGATTCCCTGGCAGAGTGGATCTATAGCAGGGATAGATTGTTCCTCAGACGGGTAATTCCCGGCAGGTTGAAGTTTGACAGTCCCCTTAGTAACTCATCGCGTGCAGGTGAGTATTGGTGAACCAGTCAAGGTTGTTTTCTTCAGCAGGGCGTGATGTGAATCTCGGTGGTTGATTCCGGATCCCCCGCAGAGTTATTGGTTCCCCAGTAGGGTGAAGTTGTTTTAAATGTTTGGTTGTCTATCCGGAAGGGCTGTCTTTTTCCCAGAAGAGTTGTATGCTGGAAGGCCTTTCAGGGCACTTTCCTCAGCAGGTTTTGATATGAATCCCCAGCTGAGTTTGAACCTCCTGTTCTTGTAAGAACTTTGTCCCCAGTAAGGAAGCCTTCCGAGGCTCGTTTCCTTGTCCAATGGCGATTGGCATGGGTTAACCTTTTCACTAGCAGGGCGGATTGTGGTTTCGTCTCTTCAGCATTTATTTTGCTGGTTTGGTTCTGTTGCATTTTTCATTTTGTTCGTAGCATCCTCCCCAACGCGTAGCATTTCCATTTCGTATGGAGCATTATGCCATTCTCAAACATATGCATCTGAAACATAAGCCAGGTCGTTATCTCTTTGTTTTAGGTATGTCTCCAGAAAATGGATCTCTCTACCTTGGTGGTATTCGAGCCATGATGCAATCTTTGATGGACGCGTTCGTCTTATTATGTGATTACCAACAGAGTTACTTGGTTAAGTTTCTCTTTGTTCCTCAACAGAGTTACTTGGTTAAGTTTCTTTGCGCTCCCAAAGCAGAATTATTTGGTTAGATTTCTCTTTTTCTCCCTGCCAGAATTGCTTGGTTAAGTTTCTCTCTTCCCCAGCGGAGTATTCTCAAGATGTGTTTATCAGCTTTGGTTGATCCGAGCTTTGGGTTCGATGCTCACTTTTATTTAGCGAATGCCTGGCGGCGATGTCAGATGTCCTTACCATTGGGTTTGTTGCTCGCTTTTATTTAGCGAATGCCTGGAGGATATGTCAGATGTCCTTACCTTTGGGTTTGTTGCTCGCTTTTATTTAGCGAATGCCTGGCGGTGATGTCAGATGTCCTCACCTTTGGGTTTGTTACTCGCTTTTATTTAGTGAATGCCTAGCGGCGATGTCAAATGTCCTCACCTTTGGGTTTGTTACTCGCTTTTATTTAGCGCATGTCTGGCAGTGATGTCAGAAGTCTCTATCTTCGGATTTGGTGTTTGTGTTTTATCAAGCAAGATACCTGACGGCGAGGTCAGATGTGTTTTTCGAATTGATGCAGATGCCTGGTGGCGAGGTCAGATGTCCTCACCTTTGGGTTTGTTACTCGCTTTTATTTAGCGCATGTCTGGCAGTGATGTCAGAAGTCTCTATCTTCGGATTTGGTGTTTGTGTTTTATCAAGCAAGATACCTGACGGCGAGGTCAGATGTGTTTTTCGAATTGATGCAGATGCCTGGTGGCGAGGTCAGGTGTATCAACTTCGTAGATTCCTGACGGCGATGTCGGATGTTTCTCAACTGCGTGGATATTTGGCGGCGAGGTCAGATAATTTATCCCCTGCAAACGCTTGGCGGCGATGTCAGGTGTATCAACTTCATGGATTCTTGACGGTGATGTTAGATGTTTTTATCAACTCAATAGAGGCCTGGAGGCAATGTCAGATGCTATGTGTTGACCCGATTCTCAGTTTTGTTACTCACTTTGATTTAGCGAATGTCTGGCGGTGATGTCTGAGGTCCGCGTCTTTGGAGTCAATACCTGTTTTTATTTAACAATTGCCTAACGGCGATGTCAGATGTTTCTCCTCAGTTGCGGGTGGAGCCAGCTTTCGGGTGCATTTCTTATTGTGTTCAGATGCCTGACAACGATGTCAGATATTTTTCCGACTTGATGTCGATGCCTGGCGGTGATGTCAGATGCTTGACGGGGATGTCAGATGTTTTACCGACTTGAGGTCAGATGCCTGACAGCGATGTTAGATATTTTGCCGACTTGATGTCGATGCCTGGCGGCGATGTTAGATGCTTGACGGCGATGTCAGATGCCTGACAGCGATGTCAGATGTTTTACCGACTTGAGGTCAGATTCCTTACAGCGATGTCAGATGTTTTACAGACTTAATGTCAGATGCCTGACGACGATGCCAGATGTTTTACCAAAATTGATGCAGATGCCTGACGGCGAAGTCAGAGGTTCAGTATCCGCTACGTGTTAGCAGATGACTTTTCCGACTTAATATTGATGCCTGATGGCAATGTCAGATGATCTTTCCGAATTAGTATCGATGATTTGAAATTTATAATCAGCCAACTTGTTGCCATTGCAAATATTAGTTCAATTATTTCTAGAGATTGTTATCCCAATCAAAGTTTGCAGTTTATTTCTACGGTTGGAAAATTTCCGAATTCTTTGGTATTCAACCGTCTTTTACCTTAATTGTTTGAAAGTCGTTTGCTTTTCACTCGTTCAGGTCCAAGTGGCTTGAATAGGGGCAACTGTTGTACCCCAAAATTTGCCCAACCTTTTCTTTACTTGGCTTATGCTTTCACTGCATTTTTCTAGCCTTTTTCTCTGCATTTTCACATTTCTGCATATCACAGCATTTGTTCTTGAGGCAGGGGGATCAAGGCGTTTATGTGGCTCAGGGCTCCTTTAGTGCAAGAGACTGAACAACGAGCATCAGAGGCTCCGACATTTATTTTGCCCAGCAATTGAGCTGACGATTTTATTTTGTTTTTGCAGGAGGCAGCATTCAGGCTATATCAAGCATTCTCATAGTTCCAGTATTCAAGAGCAAGTTTCAGAGGCTGAACAGGGTTTAAAACAGTTGAAAAGGGGAAAATGTGCAGATTTCCCTCCAAAAGGCGCCAAAACTCAAATTTTTGAAGGTGTTAATCGATTAACCATATGGTTAACCGATTAACCAGGTCAAAAACAGGTCAAATTCAAATATTCAAAGGTGTTAATCAATTAACCATATTGTTAACTGATTAACCAGTGTAGATTTTGCCTCTTTACGTGATTTTTCATGTGAAGACACTTTGGGGTCCAATTTTGATCACTTGTGAATTGATTTTACATCAAGGGAAGGATCTAGAACCATTTTGAATTTTGGATAACTTTCAAATCATTTCAAATTCCCTCCAAAATTTCCACTCCTCACTCCAAAGCAATTTTCACAAACCACATTCCAAGCCTCATTTAGATCCAAGCCTAGGGGTTATTTAAATGATCTACTCCAAACCTCACACATCTAACTCTCATAATTTCCATTCTCATTTCAGAATTCACTCTCACTCTCTCTCAATTTCTCCATTGCCAAACCTTCACCAAAGCTCCTCTCACATTGAAATCCTTGATTCTCCATTGGAATCATTGATTTCTAAGAGCTAAACCTTCATCCTTGATCATGATCATCTCAATTTCTTCATCCAATTTTCGTGCAAGTTTGGATCTAAATTTTGAAGTTGCTTTAAAGGAGCTTATTTGGAATATTTTGGCTTAATTGTGGTGGATCTTCACTCCTATAACAAGAACACACTTGGATCTTGAAGAATCTACGAGTTTCTTGCTTGGATCTGCTTAATTGGAGTAAATCAACACTAACCGCAGTAATTCTCTACTTCGTAGGTTGGAATTCTTGATCAAATTTTGATTTTGAGCTTATTTGCATAATTCTCATGTGGATCTTCATTTTCGATTGATTTTGCTAATTTGATTCATATGATCTGTGATCTTGCTGGTCTAATGTGTTTACATGTTGGTTGGATCACTGTTGGCTGGTTTAAATTCGTGCATAATTTATTGTGTGATAATCCGGATCATTGGATAAGTGCTTATGTGCTGAAATTGTTGTTCTGCTGTTGTTTTTCTGTTGTTGACATAGTGTTAATCAGTTAACCAATTTTTTAATCGATTAACCAACACAAATATTAAAATTTTCAAGCATTTTTCAATGGTTAACCGATTAACCCCTGGTGTTAATCGATTAACACTGTGCCAGTAGGCCTGTTTTGCTGTTTTTCTTGCATGTTTTGATGCTCACTCACTTCGAATCTTCATGGATCAATATGACGCATTAGGAGTGAGTTGTTTTGGATATATGTCGCTGTTCTTGATTGTTAAATCATGATTTTTCCGACACGCGCGTGTTCGTTTTCCACTTGAATGCATACTCTCGTATATGTTGTTCAAAGTGATGTTTGTCATTTGGTCTTTGCATAAGTTCGAAGAATGTTTCGGTTGAGACGTGTTTGTGGTGGCTGTTGTCCCACACTTTTTCCTCCCGCTTTTCTTCGGTGATTAATGCTTGAATGGTTATAGGGGAAATGACTTCTCCCATTGCATCTCACCTTTTGGCTTGAACTTGTTTAGGCCCATTTTGTTTGCTTTTGTGCTTGCATGTTCATGTTTGCTTGCCTTCTTGCATTTTCTTTGGTTCTTGCATCTCTCATTTGCATGCTTGAGGTTGAGATGTGCTTGTGGTGGTGTTTACCCCACACTTTGTTCCTCCCTCACTTTCATTCTAATTGTGCATTACATGTTTGCATACTTGTATTTTTCTTATGCTTTCTTCTTCCCCTTCTTTTGTTTGTCTTTGCCATGTCCCCTTAGGACCTCTAATATTCCTTGTTCAAGGTTGATTATGATAGACCTTAGGCTTAAACCCATGCATGATAACATTAGGTAGCATTCCTTTTTATCCCAATCATAGGTGCACTTTGTATGATAACTTTAGGTTGAGTCTTAATCTCCCTTTAGAGTGTCTTTCTCTTCTCATCCTCAAACCTTCACAAAACATCTAATAAAGGTTAAGGATGGTTGTGCGTTACGAGCCTTAAGTTCTTGGGAAATGGTGATTAGGGGGCCTCCTCTCAACTATTTAGAGTGTTTAGCGTATGTCCTTTGGACGATATGCGACGCATTCGCTCCTAGGTCATAGTCTTTATTGCAACATGAATTACAAACAATAATCAATGCACTTCTTCTCTAAAAAACAGAAAAACAAACTTCAAATATTTTTATCCTTCAGGATTAATGGAAAACCTTTTTCATAAGGAGAGTTTTGTTAACTCTTGGTTCTACCGCAAACATGTAACGCTAAATCTCCAATGGTCGAGTTGCATACACCTAACTGCTAGAACTAAGTTTTAACCCTACTCGGGTAAAGCATTTTGAACCAACCGGCGTTCTTGTTAGCCCGAACTACATTTGCTCTGATTTATCATACCATATGAGGATACGTAGGCACAAGACGACAATGTCTTGGCGAGAAACCTTCCCCCACTTTCACCCGTAGTTAGCCGAACTACGTTGACTCTAACTTTTCCATTGCACGAGGGAATACGTAGGCATAGAGTAGTGATGCTCTATCGAGTCCTCTTTTATTTTCTTTTGTGCCTGAGCTGTAGCTTAGATAGTAAACACCCTTTTTAGATAGACAACAAAATATGGATCCTGTCGAGTACGACGGACATGAGGAGTGCTAATACCTTCCCTTTGCGTAACCGACTCCCGAACCCGAGATATGGTTGCGATGACCTGTCTTCTCCCGTTTTCGTTAGGTTTTCTCTTATCGTTTCCTTTCCCTCTTTTGGGATAAATAACGAACGGTGGCTACTCTTCTGTCCTTGCAGGCCCCTCTTCGCAGCGATGCGACAGTATTGTTTGAAGATGACAAGATAAATAAACTTAGAAGTCTTGGGGCCTTTTAGGATAGTGTAGAATTAAAAACTTTTAAATTGTTATAAATTTACAACTATCTTTGTAATATAATGATTCTAATTTAGCATGATTGTAATCTTTGGCAATAGATGTAAACTCTTTGAATATTGGTCTTGGAAATGATATACATTTAAAATTATGATGGACACCTTGGACTTAAATTCCAAATTAGCAAACTAATCTTGAGTTCTTGAATATTATCACCACAAATTCAAATTCTTCCACCCGTCAATTAATAATCTAATTCTTCAAACAAAACCAAATTATGCATTGAGATGTCTTGAGGAGTGATTTGAACTTGTAATAACTAAAGACCGTAAAGAGAGTGAATTCAACATAACCTAATGGCACACAAGATTATTTTCCAATTTCTTCGACACGCCTGCAAAATGAACAAACTAGGAAAACTCGTTAAATGGTTAGCTAAAACAAAAGAATGAACTAAAAATGAAATGTGAATGATCAGTGAATCTAAGGGTAAAATTTGGGGTGCGACTAAAATAAATATCCGCTTCATTGGAGAAATGTGGAGCTAGGCAGCTTCATGGGGAAAGTGTAGCAACTTCCTGGAAAAGTACATTAACTTCCTGGGGAAAGTACATCAGCTTCCCTAGGTAAAGCACATCAACTTCCCGGAGAAAGTACATCAACTTCCTAGGGAAAGTCTGGCAAACTCCTAGGGAAAGTACATCAGCTTCCCTAGAGAAAGTATCTCGACTTCTTGGGGAGAATATAGCAACCTCTTGTGGAAAATTTCCTGAGGAAAGTATAGCAACTTCAGTGAGGAAAAGATGATTCCACTAGGGAGTGGGTCTTTAATATGTATCACTTGGAAGATACTGGGGAGATTCTCAGCAGTCTTGAAAGTCTCTGGAGATTACCGGATTTGTCCAAAAGTGTTGTGAGCTTATGTTTTGCTGGGAATTTGCACTGAGGCAATGGTTTAAAAGTGCTTCTGCAGCATTGAGACTTACTAGGGAATGAATATAGATGTCCTTCCGATATTTCCACAAGTCAAAGCAAATTTATATTCTTTTCAAAAGTGTTTTCAAAAAACAGCTTTTAAGTTTGAAAACTTTTCACTTTCAAAAATATTATTAACAAATAACAATTTGCATAACAGAATGAAATAGAGATAACATAAATGGAAAAATTTAATAACAAAAGGTTTAATTTATTGAAGAATGGTAGCTCGCTAAAGGCAAATCTCCATGGAAAATTACAATTGAAATTGACAATAGGGAAAGGTTACATTGAATCCAACGACCTCTACTAACCTTAATAACTAAGACTACCCAAAATCCTACTTCTGACCAGAGCGGTTGGATTGGAGTTGATATTCTAATAAAGTTCTTTGATGATCGACGTCATTTGATGCAGTGAAATGCCTCTGTCCCTAATTTTTGCCTGGACCGCCCTTTCGAGTTTTCAATCCACCGGGACGCTCATTTTTGCCTAAGTCGCCTTTTCAGGTTTTTAGGTTAGCGAGCTATTATTATTCATCCCTTATTTTTTCCTGGATCTCCTTTATAGGTTATGATCTACCTAGATGCCCATTGTTGCCTAAGTCGCCTTTCCAGGTTTTCGACTTAGCGGGTTATTTAGGCGTAATATTTTCGTACTGCGTCAGGGTTCATAGGATGTGCATGCTCTTCACCATCCATTATTATGAGAATTAGTGATCTTCCAGAGAAGACTCTCTTCACAACAAATGGGCCTTCGTAATTGGGCATCCATTTCCCACGCATGTCTTTATGAACTGTCATGATTTTCTTGAGTACAAGTTCTCCTTGGCGGAATTCTCGGATTCAGACTTTCTTGTCGAAAGCTCTTTTCATCCGTTTCTGGTATAACTGACCATGGCACATAGCTATCATGCGCTTCTCGTCGATGAGATTCAGCTGGTCAAATCTGTCGTGAACCCATTATTCTTCATCAAGCTTGGTTTCCATCAGTACCCTTAAGGAAGGTAGTTCTACTTTGATGGGGAGGACGGCGTGCATTTCATATACCAATGAGAAAGGGGTTGCCCCTGTTGAAGTTTGCACTGTAGTTCTGTATCCGTGCAAAGAAAATGGTAATATCTCATGCCAATCTTTTGCAGGATTTTCTTGATGTTTTTGTTTGCAGCTTCAACAGCTCCATTCATTTTAGGACGGTAAGGAGAAGAATTGTGATGTGCAATCTTGAAACTTTCACACAACTCCTTCATGGTTTTATTGATCAAATTGGTCCCGTTATCTGTTATGATTCGGTTCGGAATTCCATAACGGCATATAATTTCCTTCTTGAGGAAGTGGGCAACCACTTGCTTGGTCACGTTGGCGTAAGAAGCAACTTCTACCCATTTTATGAAGTAGTCGATGGCAACCAGAATGAATCGGTGATAGTTGGACGCTTTAGGCTCAATTTCCCAAATCATGTCAATGCCCCACATTGAGAAAGGCCACGGTGAAGATAAAACATTCAATGGTGTTGGAGGTACGTGCACCTTGTCAGCATAAATTTGGCACTTATGGCATTTCCTGGCATATTGGATGCAATTAGATTCCATGGTTAACTAGTAATATCCAGCTCTCAAAATTTTCTTAGACATAGCATAACTGTTGGTGCGGGTTCCAAAGGTTCCTTCATGAATCTCTTGAAGTAACATGTCTACTTCACGTCTGTCAACACATCTAAGCAGAACCATGTCGTAGTTTTTCTTGTATAGCACATCATTGTTTATGAAGAACTTAGATGTTAGTCTTCTTAGAGTCTTTTTGTCAAGATTAGTAGCATCGGCTGGATACTCTTGCTTTAACAGATATACCTGCTCTTTGTACGGTTTAAGCTCAGTGTAGTTATATACTCAACCAATTTTTCCAGTTCAGTGGGGACTTCAAAATCTTCCTCACCCTCATCTTCAACTTGATAAATGGGTGAATATCGGTCAGGAGTGGAAGCAGGGTCATTGGATTCAACAAGGTTTGGGATAGCACTGCAATGTTTGAAGCCTATATTATTAAAATGCACAAGGAAAAATGCAAGAGAAAGAAAATGCTTTTTTTCTAGTTTTGAAAAGATTGCCAATTTCTTTTAAATGGTGAAAGCAAAAAAATGGTAAATGAACAACAAGAATTTAACAAAATGCATTTATTAATATCCTTTTAAAAGTGAAAAGGTGGCCCTACAAAACAATCCAGTAGCTTTGGGCATAGCTATGGAATTTTGAAAACAGCAAATGAAAACATTAAATTACTTTGAAATGGGAAAAATCACAGGGATCTTTATAGCTTCCCAGTTTCTCAAAGTTGCATTGCTCTTGAATACGAAGTTACTCAGGTCTTCATCATCATCATCTTCGATAGAATTGATCTGGAAACCTCCGCTGAAAAACACTTCTTGGACAGTCTTCAGACGCCCTTTGGCAGTTGTAGAAGCTTTATCATAAGTTGGTTTGTAACCCAACCCGTGGTGATTCATCTTGGTCTTGATATCGATCACTTCTCCCCAACCTTCAGGTATGCCCCTGTTGATTGTTGATCTGGTGCTCTTGAAAGACGCGAAAGATGGATTACTCTGGCCCACTGTTTCTTCGACTTCCAATAGGACAACATTAGAAATTTCAAGTTCTTGGAAAGAAGTTCCCAAGGCGTCTTCATCGGCCTCTATGTAACAGAAAGAAGACAGGTTTCTAACCATCAAATCCTCTTCACCATGTATAATAACTAGCTTTTCATCGACCACAAACTTCATCTTCTGATGTAGAGTTGAAGTTACATCTCAAGCGGTGTGGATCCAAGGTCTTCCAAGTAAACAAATGTAGTTAGGATTGTTGTCCAATACTTGGAATGTGATATTGAAAACATGTGGTCCAATCAAGATTGGTAGCTCCACTTCTCCAATCACAGTTTTGCGGGAACCATCAGCTTTGACTATCAGTGAAGTAGGCTTCATCTCAGTTTCCTTGTAAGCTAACTTGGTAAGAACCCTCTTTGGTAGGACGTTCAAAGATGAAGCGGTATCCACAAGCACCCTTGCTAAGTTATCCTCCTGACATTTTACTGATACATGTAAAACACGGTTATGATTCTAACCTTCTCTTGGTAACTCCTCGTTGTTGAAGCTAAGAGTATTGCAGGCAGTAATGTTGGCAATTACACTATCAAATTGGCCGGTAGTAATGTCTTGAGCAACATGAGATTGAGCCAACAACTTTTGCAATGCAGTTCTATGAGCATGTGAACTCATCAACAGAGATAAGATTGAGATCTTAGAAGGAGTCTGATGAAGTTGATCAATGACTTTGTAATCACTTTTTCTGATGATCCTCAAGAACTCAACGTCGTCATCTTCTGTAGCCGCTTCTTTCCCTTTGTCCTTGGCTGGTACAGTGGTAGTGGTTTCTTTAGGCGGAGCCTCATTGAAACGGGGAGTATAGATACAACCACTGCATGTCATCTTACTTGCCCTAGCTATATTAGTCACATCTTCATTAGCAGTCTTCAAATCTTCCCTCGTAATAACTTTCCTAGATTCTTTGTCAATCATGGTCACATCGTGCTTCCAGGGTACAACTTTAGGATCACTGAAATGAAACGGACTTGGCTTTTGAATAATTACCGGCTTTGGTTGATTGACTACAGAAGTAATTGGCTTTGATGTATTGAAAACAGGTACTGCAGAGGTTGATTTTGGAAAATGGAAAATTGACACTTTAGCACTTGGTTTTGGTAAGTTGAAGACGGGCTCAATCACAACAACTTCATCCTTCTTCACTCTACTAACCACTTGTAAGAAACCATCATTGATTAATATCCGAATATCATTCTGAACCAACAAACAACCCTTGGTACTGACACCATAAATTGTACAATCATCATGGCAAGCAGTCACTAAACCGGCTTCAAATAACTTCGAATGAAACACCCGGAGATGAGTCTTGATCTGAGAGACGTCAAGAACTAGGCTTTCATCGGATACATTATCAATAGCATTATCAACCCCATGATTTGGCAGAGGATTTCTCTTGACATTCGGTTGAGGATCATCAAAAGACAGAATCTTCTTTTCCATTAACTCTCTGACAAGATGCTTGAGAGCATAACAGCTTTCTACATCATGGCCAGGCGCGCCCTCATGAAATAAACAATGAGCGGCATAATTATAATTAGCTCGCGGTGTATTTGGAGGTGAACCCAAAGCTCTGGTAGTAATCAGACCTTGTTGCACTAATGAAGGGTACAACTCGGTATAAGTCATTGGAATAGGAGGAATCGGCTTATACTGTCTCCTATTAGGAACATTCTGACGAGGTGCTGATTCTTCGATTGTTGATAAGCAGGAGCGTTGGGCGCTCGTTAATAATTGGATGAAGCTTGTGCAAGCTGATAACCAGGAGGTTGTTGATAGACCGGAGGTTGATAATCAGGAGCCGGTTGCACAGACTGATATGCAAGAACTTGTTGAGCAATAGGGACTCTAGTAGGAGTTGGCACAAAACCAGGTGGAAGACCATAAGGAGGTACACTTGTAGTAGAAACAGATGGTTGAAGATCCACAACAGTATTGGTAATCTCAGAAACAACATTGGGCTGAGTATCCATCCTCGCATTAATGACTTGTAGCAATTCCATAATCTTCCCAACACTTCCCCGAAGATCTTCGAGTTCATTGTTAACACGATCAAGCTCTTGATTTTGCTCCACCATCTTTTTACGAGCTAGGGCTCTGGTGTTGTACTGATGCAGAGGACTCAGGGTGATAGAACTGGAAGGCGAGAGAACCGAGAATGAGAAACCGGAAGGAAAATGCAAATGCAAAAACAGGATGCAATGCGAGGCAATGGTTCTAAGAATTTCAACGGTCAATTTGCAAATATTTTCTAGGAAAGCTAAAAAAGTTTTAGATTTTTAACTTCAAGATTTTTTTGAATTTGCAAAGAACTGACAGTTGAATTCCTTGAAACCAGGAATGTCATGATGTTGGATGCAATGCACAAACACATAAAAGCAAACAAAGGTCCTAGGTTAGAGGGACACGAGCATGGAGCCAAGGTCTACCCATCCCGAAAGGTAAGTACTAAGGGTTAATTTTGTACCTGCAGAACAAGGGTCTAAAGAGGTGCCCAAAGTCATTAGTTGATCTTTCGGATATTATCAATTTCCCGACTAAATCGGTGGTTAATAATATTCTCAAGAGAAACTCTTTTGAGTGTAGTATCGCGTAGCAACTATTTCGGGACTACTCCCTCATAGTCATTGCACTACGTCCTAGTAAGGCCAAAGTTGTGTTTAGGGTAACTACGGTCCCCAGTATCACAGGCTCCAAGGTCGAAAATAGTGAATGTTTTCACGACTACTCGTTCAACAATACTAATTTTCAAGAGGGCCCCAACTGAGCGGTGATTCTTAAGTCAACTTGGTCGGGACTCACTCCCTATAAGCCTCGTCGAATATATCACCTTCCTATAGAAATTGCATTCAAGTCCGGGTGTAGGACTTATCTCACAACAAGCATATAGCCCAAGCAAGGTACAACATATATACAAGCAGATAATAAAGCAAAAAGCAAGCACAAAAATAAACAATATAGGGGTAACCCTCAAAAGATACGAATTTTCCCAAGTGAAGTCGTCATTTTCTGTTGCGGTGAGAATAGGATATCAAATTATTGATTAATTTGAATCACAATCTTGATTCACACCCGGTCTTTGATTTATCCGAAGGAAAGGTTAAAGAAAGGAAAAACCTATTTTGCATCGTAAACACAATGCGGAGAGAGATCTAAGGTTCGGGGCTTGGTTAAGCTTAGGGAAGGTATTAGCATCCTAAACTTCTGTAGTACTCTACAGGAACCTCTTGTTTAAATGTGCTATTGCTAATGGTTATCTGCTTAAAGGTAATGCTAAGGGTTAAAGGTAAAGAGAAGGACCTAAGGGGTTAGTCCTAAGTATACTTGCCAAGAAATCTCATTTTGTACCTACGTATCCTGGGTAGGGGATGGGATCAGAGTATTCGTAGTTCCCCTCATAGAGGGAGGAAGAGGAACTTCTTGACCGTGGTCAAGGTTCCATGGGGAAGTAAACGTTCATATGGAAGTGATTACTTGGAGTGCGGAGACTCCTATTCTACGCTGTAGAGTTGAATTGAAAATGGTGAGGTAAGTATTCCACGGCGGGAACTTACATGGAGTGCGGCGACTCCTAATCCTAAAGCTAGGATAAAGGGATGGATGTCCACGGCGGGACGCCTAAGCATGAGTATGGCGACTCAAAGTCTTAAGGTTGGGAAAAGGGGAAGGGTGTGTCCACGGTGGAACGCCTAAGCACGAGTACGTCGACTCGGATCCTAAGGCTAGGATGGGGTAAGGGTAAAGGCATTGACGCGGCGGTCAAACGGAAAACCTTTCCTTCGGAGGCGGGTAAACAGAAATGCAGTGATAACAAATGAATAATTGATAATAGCAATGATATGTGAATAGCAATATGAATATGGAGATGTAAGTATTGTACAACAAGTAAATGATTAAGTTGAAATGGACAGTGAGAAATGAAGTTAGATACGAATAGCGAAATGTGATTAAGTGGATTAGAGGGAAAGATTAAGTGGAATTGGTGAAATTGCTTTTTTTTGAGAAAAATATTTAATCAAATTAAATCTAAGTTGAATAGAAAATTAGAATTAATTATTTTTATGGTTCTTGTAAGAAAGATTATGATTAATTGAAAAAGAAAATTAAAAGTTAATCTTAAGTTATATGGAGAAAAAAAATTATTTTTATAGATTAAGGACAATAGGAGAGAAAAAGTTAAAAAGATAAATTAACTAACTTAAATCTAAATTATCTATAAAAAAACTAAAGATTAAATTAATAAAAAGTTTTGAATTTTTTTTTTTAAGATTTGAAGTAAAATATGTTTTTTGTTTTTTTAATTTATTTATTAAGAAAAAGGGAAATTAATCTAAAACCTAATCTAAACATATTTTTGTATTTTTATTATTGAATTAAATTTGAAAAACTAAATTAAACCTAAATATATTTTTGTGATTTTTTTATATATAAAAACTGAATTAAAAATTAAATCCAAAATTAAAATTTTTTATTTAAATATTTCGAATTGTTAGATTTTTATTGAATGTTAGTAGTTACTATTTGTTAGTTTATTATTATTCATTATATATTACATGATTAAAACAGAAATAATAAATTTAAAAAAAACTAAGAAAAAAACCAAAAGTAAATGGGTTGGGCCAGTGTGATGAATCCACTAGACCCAAACCCGGTTTGGAGGGAAAAAAAGGGAAGGGGAGAAAAGAGTTTGAAACCCTAATCCCCCAAAGCTAATCAGCGCCAGCCCCCTTTGCTGAATCTCTTCTTCCTCTCTCTCAATCCTGAAGGTGAGAAAAACACTTAGAATGGGGGGTTGAATAAGGGTTTTAAAACAATTAAGATGATAGAAAAATAACACAGTATTTTTATCCTGATTCGTTTGAACTCAAACTGATCCAGTCCACCCTACTAAGGTGATTTGCCTTTCTCAACAAGGACTTAATCCACTATATCAAACTTGATTATAGTGTAAACCACTAAGACAACTGTCTTAGTCTTCTCAAGAAATTCTGACCATAACTTGGTCTTCTTAAGGAAATTTTTTTACAAAAGATAAACTAACAAATTTGTGTTTAAGATGTGCTTCTAAAAAGCTATATCACAAAAGTGATTTTTTACACAAGTTTTAGAACGAAAATAAACTATTCAGCTTTTGAAGAAAGTTTGTATGAGAGCTTGTTGAATAACTTGTCAAGAATTTGTTTCAAGTTCGTTAACCTATGAAGTGATGCTTAGACTTGCTTTTATAGTCCTTTGAAATCCATTTCTCAAAGACTGTGCAATCTGTGCATTCTGTTCTTTTTGTCTTCTATTGACTTTTCCTTTCTCAGAAGAGGAATGTTCTGACAAATCCTTTTTGTCTGAAATCCTGTGTCATGCACGAATGACGAAAGAGCCATTTAGGATAAGACAAGGAATATACCAACGGATCTTTATTTGAACAACATCTTCTTCAACAACTTTGGAACACCTTGTGTCAGAACTTCTGATGATGTTCTTAGTTGTTCAGGTCAGAGTTAACTCAATCAGAGTTTCTCTATCAGAGTTTGCAGCAAAGTGCTTTAAATGTGAAATCCTTATCAGAGCATACTTGCTTATCAGAACTTCTGTACTTGCAGTGTTGAGTACTTCCAGAGTCTTCTGAAGCTTTATGTATGTTCTTTGCTCAAGTTCTTCTTAGCTTCGCTCAGAGTCATTGTAGCCGATCAGAGTCTTTTGATGTGATGCTTCTGACGCTCAGAGCTTTTTTGTTTTATGGTGTTCAGAGGCGTTCTTGCTTCTAGAATAATATTAATTTTGATATCTGAAACAAATAAACACTTGAACAAAATTAGAGTATATAAATTCTCTATATAAAATTTCATTAATGTTATCATCAAAACTATGAGATATATTAAACACCAATCTATGTTTTAACAATCTCCCCCTTTTTGATGATGACAAAAACTATGGGAAATTTTGTTTAACTAGAAAAGAAATATCACCCCCCCCCCTAAGATTATTAATCTCCCCCTGAAATGAATACTTCTGAAAAGATAAAATACTTCTCTTTTAGCTTCTGTATTCTTTTCAGCTTCAAAGGAAACTTGCAGATTCTCAGACTTTTAGTTCAGAGTTAATTTTTAGAATTTTGTCAGATGAGAATTATTAGCTCTAAAACACCCAAAAATATAATTAGTTGAAATTTATCATGTATGAGTTGCCTTTGGTAACTGTTTATGTGAATTATCAAAATTACCATTTTCTCCCCCTTTTTGTCATATCAAAAAGAAAATCTTTAAGAAAAACTTTAAGACAGAAAAAAAAGATAACAGAAGAAAAACCAATAAAGCATAAGATAAATTCAGCCAGAAAAACATAACATTCAGATGCATTAATCAAGATAATCCAGAAACAAAGACAATCAGATAACACAAAAGTGCACAAAACAACAAAGAAAAATTAAGAATGACGAGAAGTCAAAATCCTCAGAAGATTCGTTATCTCAGATGTTGACTCGTCTTGTTTCGCCATCCATGTCTTGATTTCTTCAGTTGTTTGTTCTTACTTAACCATCCAAGATTTGATCTTAGTGTTGCTAGCCTTGAGTTCAGTAGGCTGAGCATGCAGATCTTCGTCTTCTTTCTTCACTTCAGATGACTCAGGAGCAGAAGCATCGTGAACAACCAAGGACGCATAAGTATTCTAGAAAATCATGTCAGCAGGTTGAGCAGAGTCAAAAGTCTCAGAAGCAGGAGCAGAAACTTCTAGAGCTACTTCTTCAGGTCTAACCACTTTAGCAGTCCCAGATGCAGCCAAGTCTGTAGAAGGAATACACACGTCCTTTGCAGGTGTGTTTTCCAGAAGCAAGGTTGGATGTCTGCTTACTCTCAGAAGAGTTTGTCTAACAGCTTCAGCAAATCTGACCTTTGCATCGTCAGTACAAATCTCTTGAAGATTTTAGGCTACAGAGTCAAATATATTTCTGAATCTTTTCCAGACAGCTTCAGAATCATCAGGATTCAGACTTGTAAGACATTCCTTCTCGATAGAAGATAGCCACATGTTTAATTCTTTTTCAAACCCAGCAAATAAAGTACTAACATCCAGCCTAGGTTTAGGTTTCAGATAGGTTTCTAAAGAAGGTGTTTTGGTGGTTTCAGAATTTGAGGGGATGGAAAAAGAAGGGATATAAATGACAGGTGGATATGATGAAGAAGGAGTGAGGACAGATGAAGGTCTAGCAATCTGAGGTTCAGATGAGGTTGGTTCAGATGAGAACGTTTTATTATCAGGGTCAGATGGAATGGAACCAACAGGTTTGAGGAGAGATGAAATGATATCTGATCTATCAGAATTAGTGGAATCAGATGAATATGAAGAATCAGAAGATTCAGATGATCCATAGGGAACTGGATAGACAGTCATAAGAGGTTGAAGATCAAGAACCATTAGTTCAGGATCAGCGAGGATGGGTTCTGGTTGTTGTTGTTCAGAAGTTTGTTTTTCAGAAGGGGGAATTTCAGAAGATTGGTTTATAGATGGGTGTGGTTCAGATGTATGTGGAGTAGAAGTTGGGGTTTTATCAGGGGTAGTTTTCTGATGTATGTTGAATGAAGGTGTGGATGGTACAGAAGATTGTGGTTCAGATGGTTGTGGTTGTTGGTGTACAGAAGAATTATGTGGTTTAGGTATAGAAGGAAGTGGTTGAGATTTTTCTGGTTCAGAAGGAATAGGTTCAGAGTCGTGAGAAGGAGAAGGTGAGGGAATAGGTTCAAAAGGAGGAGGTCCAGATGCTATTACTTCTCTTACTGTTTCTAAAATAGAATCTAAACTAGCAGAAGCAGGGTTACCTTTCTGTTTCTTGACACGCTTTGGCTTTGCAGCAGATGCTTCGCTAGAAGCTTTCCTCTTGGGATTAGAAGATCCTTTTTCTGAGACCTTTCTTTTATTCTTTTGTCTCTCCCCATGAAAATGAAATCCAGGTTCATCTGCCCTTTGAATCAGATGTTCTGGTATAGGAGTTCCATCTGCTAAGCATTCTGCTATGTAAGCCAGAATAATCTCCTTGGGTTCATTAGCATAGAAAAGAAGGAAATCATCTACAAGGATTCTTCTCTTGCTTACTTCTTCAGAGTTGATCTGACCTGGTGCAGAAGTAAGTTCTTTTACGATCCTCATCCTCTGTAGACTTTTTCCATTCAGAGGTTTTCCAACAACTGAAGCCAATTCTTTTTTCATACCAGCTTCTGTCAGATGACCAACTAGTCCATTCTCAGTCAGAATATCTGAGATGAGTCGTCCCATAGGTATCCAATTTCTCATCTTTTGGTGCTTGGTTTTGAATTCTTCTCTAGATTGTTTCACATGAGTCCACAGATGAGTGAAACGCAAGTAAGGCAGATCCACTTTGAAACCTTTGCCCAAACAATACATGAAGTACATCTGATCAGAGTTGATGTAATCAGGAGAATTTGTTGATTTTCTGTGATGGATGCAGCCTAAGAAGATCTTATCCCAGATCTTGTATTCAAATTTCAGATCCTTTATCTTGCTTGAGGCTTCCCCAGAAGTAAACACTTCATTGTATACCCCATCCATATCCACACGATTTGCTGGCAGATGAGTAACACCATCTGATTCTTGATATCCTATCAGCTTGCGAATCAGATCTTCAGTGATAATGATTTATTTACCCAGAACTGAAGACATAATGAATTTAGGGAAAACTCTTGCATGAATCCAAAATTCTTTGAGCAAGCAAGGGTAAACTAGACCAACCAGTCTGTCAAAGTACTTTATCCATCCTTGTGATGACACAGTTGGATGTAAATCAAATCCATTTTCAGCAATGCTTTCAAAATCAATCAAGAACTCACATAGAACTTCCAGTTGATCAACGGGTGTGAGGAGAGTTCTTTCAGGTGCTATGAACGAAGTAGGACCCATTACAGAAGAAGAAACAACAACAATTGTTGATTCAAACTGTTGAGAGGTTGAAGATGAGGTTGCCATTGTTGAAGAAGTGAGATAACAAACGCTTCTTTGGGTTTTAGGTTTGGAGGAGATGAAGAAACAATAGAGCAAACAGAAATGCATACACGGTGAGAGAGAGAGTGAAAAGTGTGAGAAAGTGTTGTGTTGTGGCATTTATAGGGGCAAAATTAGGGCACACATTCACACGATCAACAATTAATTCATTTAATTTAATTCAAAAAGTCACATAAAAAAGAATAATGATTTCAAACATTAAATGATACTGACAAGCGTGGGGAGGAAAACGAGAATTTGAGAATTCAAACAGTACCTCAAAACGGCGTCTCATTGAGTACACTCCACATTTTCAGATATCATGTGACACGTGTTTGATGTTGATGTGCCTCTGAATCTCTTAAGAATAGGAAACGTTAACCAACGCTCAGATCTTCTGAGACTTGTTAGTTCAGAGTTTCACAAAAAGAAATAATGTACTAAAAGAAATAATCAGAAGAAATACTTCAGATAATAGACATTATTCATATTTCATTAGAATAAATTTTCTTCTGAATAATAGTTTTATTCTGGACAAAAATCCATACTAATATTCTTTAGAATAAATTTAAACCTATCTTCAGCAAGGGGTTTTGTGAAGATATCAGCCCATTGATGGTATGTATCAATAAAGTTCAAACTAAAAATTCCCTTCTGAACATAGTCTCTGATAAAATGATGCTTAATTTCTATGTGCTTTTCCTTAGAATGTAAAATAGGATTCTTAGAAAGGAAAATAGCAGAAGTATTATCACAGAAAATAGAAATGTTACTCTCATGAATCTGATAGTCTTCTAGTTGACTCTTCATCCAGAGCATCTATGTGCTACGACCAGCAGCAGCAATGTATTCTGCTTCTGTTGTTGATAGCGCTATTGTGGGTTACTTCTTGCTGAACCAAGAGATCATATGACTTCCCAGAAACTGACAGCTTCCAGAAGTACTCTTACGCTCTATTTTGTCTCCAGCATAGTCAGCATCACAGAATCCAACTAATCTGTATTCATCAGATCTTCTGTAACATAAACCCACATTAGTAGTACCTTTCAGATACCTCAGAATCCTTTTAACAACTGTTAAGTGAGATTCTCTAGGATCTGATTGGAATCTAGCACATAGACAAACACTAAAGAGAATATCAGACCTAGAAGCAGTCAAGTACAGAAGAGAACTAGTCATACCTCTGTAAAGCTTCTGATCTACCTTTTTACTTACCTCTTCTTTACCTAGTGTGCTTGTAGGATGCATTGGAGTCTTTGCTACCTTTCTTTCTGACATGTTGAATTTCTTTAGAAGTTCCTTTACATACTTTTTCTGATGTATGTAGGTACCTTCTGGAGTCTGATTCACTTGTATTCCCAGAAAGAATCTGAGTTCTCCCATCATGCTCATCTCGAATTCTGCCTGTATAGATTGAGCGAACTTCTTTCCAAGCATAATATTGGTAGTTCCAAATATAATATCATCAACATAAATCTGACAGACTAAAATGTCTTTCTTAATTGATTTATGGAAGAGAGTAGTGTCAACTTTTCCTATGACAAAGTTGTTTTCCAGAAGGAAATTACTCAACCTCTTATACCAAGCTCTGGGAGCTTTTTTTAAGCCATAGAGTGATTTCTTAAGTTTGAAAACATATTCTGGAAATTTTTCATTTTCAAAACCAGGAGGTTGATGAACATAAACTTCCTCTTCTATGAAACCATTTAAGAAGGAACTTTTAACATCCATCTGATACAGAGTGATGTTATTCTGTGCAGCAAAGGAAATAAGCAAGCGAATAGATTCTAACCTTACCACAGGAGCATAAGTCTTTGTGTAATCTATACCTTCTTGCTGACTATATCCTTGAGCAACCAGCCTAGCCTTGTTTCTAAAGACCCATTTAGTTCCAATAATGTTGAAACCATTTGGTCTTAGAACCAGATCCCAGACGTCATTTCTGGTGAATTGGTTAAGCTCTTCTTGCATAGCAAGTATCCAATCATTATCATTCAGAGCCTCATCCACAGAAGTAGGTTCAATGATAGACACCAAACTAAACAATGACGTTCCAGAAGATCTGAGAAATGACCTTGTTCTGATAGGGTCATCCTTCTTTCCAATAATCATTTCCTCTGGATGAGAGGCTTTGATTTTGGATGATCCTTTAACATTTGGTTCTTCAGAAATTGTCAAGCTATCCATCTGAACAGTCAAGGGAGTAGCATCTGACGTTGCTTCTGGTGCTTTTGCTTGATCTTTGTCTGCCTCTGATTCTTCAGAGTCTGTGAGAAGGATTTCTCTATCTGCAGAAATTTCAAGCTGCCAAGCTTATCATCAAATCTAACATGAATTGATTCCTCTATAATCTATGTCTCAGTATTGTATACTCTGTAGCCTTTAGAGCGTTCAGAATATCCAAGCATGAAACACTTCTGAGATTTAGAATCAAACTTGTTTAGATTTTCCTTAGTGTTCAACATAAAACATACACATCCAAAAGGATGGAAATAAGAAATGTTGGGCTTTTTATTCCTCCACAGTTCATAAGGAGTCTTCTCCAGAAGAGGTCTTACAGACACTTTGTTATGAATATAACAAGTTGTATTCACTACTTCTGCCCAAAAATGTTTTGCCATGTTAGTCTCGTTGATCATGGTTCTGGCCATTTCTTGCAATGTTCTATTTTTCCTTTCTACAACTTCATTTTGTTGAGGATTTCTAGGACAAGAAAAATCATGTGCAATGCCATTTTCTTTAAAAAAAAAATTCAAAGTATTTGTTTTCAAATTTTCCACCATGATCACTTTTGACTTTAACAATTTTAAATTATTTTTCGTTTTGGACTTGTTTGCAGAAGTAAATGAATTCAGAATGTGACTCATCCTTGTGTTTCAGGAATTTTACCCATTGTTGCACCCCAAAATTTGACCAACATTTCTTTACCTAGCTTATGTTTCATTTCATTCACATTAGCATTATCATTTGCATTTCATTGACATGTATGCAGGAGATCAAGAGGTATGAGTACCAATCAAGAGCTATACAAGACTATGAAGCTAGCTAAGAAGCTTATTCAAGTGTTCAGGGGTTGATATCCTTGCCAGAGAAGATAAAAGATTCTCAGAGAGAGTGGTTGAAACCAAGAGGGTGTGCCTCCTAGCTTGAGAGTTGTGGAAAGACCTCAGATGATTCTGAAGCTCTGAAGAAGGTATTGAAGCCTTGATAGAGCTCATGAGATGTCTTGAAAGCCATCATGAGGCCTAGACAGGTCATTGTGCAAGATCAAGAAGGCTCAGCCATGATTGGTGCAATTAGGGTTTGACTGGGTCAACCCTAGGTCAACTGATGATTTGGAGAGGGTTGAGACCTAATACAAGAGCCATGTGATAATGGATTGATGCATTGAGGTGCTATAAGGATGATTCCAAGGTCAACTCATCATGATTGAAGAGTTGGAGAAGTTTCAAGCTAGGGTTTCTAAGGCTTGACAGTGTAAAATCCCCTAGTTTGACCCCTATCTTCAAGGCAGTTTAGCCCAAGATGTGATTGTCATATCATCTTTCCCTCAACATGAATGTTGTATAGCTTATTCTTAGATTTAATTTGAGTGCTATAAGTCCTTGATAGGATTTGTAGAACTCAAGTTATGACTTTGACAAGTTACAGGTCATCTGAGGTATGTGAATCTGGGGGCTTGAAAGTTACCCAACTTGCATCAAGCTTTTGCCCAAGAAGGATGATTCCTATGGACTTTTGGTCAACATGAATGTTGTTCCTTATCCTCTTAGCTTTCTATATAGTACTATAAGTCCTTGATAGGATTTGTAGAACTCATGTTATGGCTTTGACAAGTCAAGGGCATTTTGGTCATTTGGAGATTACAGGTCATTTCAATCATAAGGCCATAACTCCTATTTCCACGCTTCAAATGGGAAAATGTTCAACATCAAACTTGTTCAAAATGATGTTTTAAGGCTAGTAAGGAGGTCATGAGATGTTGGAAATGCTTGTAGCTCAAAGTTGCAAAAATGACCTAAAATAAGGGCATAAGTTAAATAAACCAAAGTTGGAAATTGATATTTTCAACCTACACATCCAAAACATGGCATGTAATATATCATTTTGAGTCTAGAAAACATTTTAAGAACATTGGTTTACCCACATTTTTGAGTTGAGATTCAATTTGGGGACTTGCTTTGAAAAGTGGTTACTTGCATATTAAGTAACATTTGCAAAACATAGAATCAAGGCATGAGCAAGGCCCTTGGAAAGCTAAACACTTTCAAAATGTCACTAGGGGAGAAATTGGAAGTGAATGAGGGTGGTTCCAAGCTGCAAACAGAATTATGCATATCATGAGATGTGTTTGAAAATCTCATGACATGAGAAGTGGAAACTCTCATTAGAAGGATCTAGAGGGTTCTAGATCACTCATACATCATCTATATATTGAGTAGAGATGATCCAATGAAAAGGTTGGTGATGATTGAAGGAGAGAGCATAGATTGAGATTGAAATTCCATAGCTTGCAATTGAATTTTGTTTCACCAAATTCTTCACTTTCCATCCATTTTCTTGATTGAAACTTCTTCCATGGATGCTAAGGAGTGATTCCAGATCATAATCCAAGAGAATTCGTGGCTGAATCGTGTATGAGCAAGTGAATTTTTCCACCTGCAACTCACCATCGGGTTTCAAGATTTAGGAGCTCTCAACCGGTTCTTTTGCATACAGAAGCAAGGAAAAGGTTCATTGGTCGTGTCTGAAAGATTAGAGAGCTTGATTTGAAGGTTTAGGGCATCTGTTCATCCAAGATTTTCAGGTTGGTAACTTTCTTCCTCTAGCATGATTTAGGTAGAATCAAGATGAATTAAGGTGTTAGATTCATTGTAGAATGGTGTAGGAATGATTTCAGATAGTTAATTGGAGAATTAGTGACAAAATAGGTGCGTTACCATTTTCGGTTGAGAATTGGATATGGTGAATCTTGAGGATTTAGGTTAAATTAAGGGCATGAATGAGTTCGTGGCACAATTTGGGATAAGTTTCATGTATTGACCATTTGTAATGGAGGCTCCTAGAGAGAATTAGGGTTGAGGAAGATGACCGGAGCACCACCGGTGGTGGCCGAAGCTGGGCGCGAAGTTGCAGAGGTTTGAAAGGTAGGAGATGACTCTGGGACCATCAGATCTTGGTTGGACCTTTGACTAGAAGCTCATCCAACGGCCACGTTTTAAACTTAGTTTGTGAAGGACCTGAAGAAATGAAACGCAGCGTTTCATTTAATCAGTGGTTTTGGGCTTAATGAATTAACCACTACCCACACCCCCCTGATGGCCCAACCCATGGTTTGAACTGATTTTGTTTGCTATTTGCATCGCGCGTGTGGTTATTTTTATTTGATTTTCTTTAATTTTTCATTTTATACATGGTTCTTGTTAAATTCATAATAAATTGAGAATTAATCCAATTAATCCCATTCTTTTTGCATTTTACTCATGATTGAGTCTAGTACTTTTTAGAGAAAACAATATTTTCATTTCATGCATTTTCTGATTTTATGGGAATTTTACATTTTAATTGATATTAAAATGGTTATGTTTGATGCATAATTTTGTGGAATTTTGTTTGGTCATGTGGTGATGATTTTGATCCTAATTTTTTGTGTGTGATTAGGTTAGACATGTATGCTCCCATAGTATTTTTCTCACATTTTTGTGATGAAAATAGGTGTGCTTTCTAGATTGATATTTAGGTGCATCCTTTTAGGGTATTAGGTTTAGTACCTCATAATGTAGAATTTATTTCTAGGTCTAATTTGATGGTTTGATCTCTGAAATTAATATGGTAGAGTCATGATTGACCTAGGTTCCCATAGATATTTTTGTAGGATTTTACAATTGGTTTTAGTATTTTAGTTAGGACTAACTTTAGTACTAGGTTTTAGGTGATCCTAACTTACTAATTCAACTAGTTTAACTTCTCTAGTTCCCTTAGATTAGGGTTTTGCTTGGTTTGCCTTTGGTTGCAAGTTGAAGACAAGTTGAAGACAAGGTGAGGATGCTTGAAGTTGCTTGAAGTTGCTTGGAGCTTGGATTTGCTTGTGCCTGAAGGTATCTGATGAAGATGTAGGAGATAGGAGCCATAGGAAGAGCCTTATAGTTAGAATGATTTCTTTCACAAACATGGAAAGCATCTCGTGCTTCCATTCCTCCCAATGACTAAAAGTCCTTCCAAGATATTCACATCCCTCCTTTGGAGGGATGAGTGGCTTTATCTGAGAAGTAGAACTTTGAGGGAACCAGTCTCTCATAATGATGAACCCTTGCAGGCTTCCTTTGGTTGTCAGTAAGATGTTTATCATTTCCACTCATTCTGTTAAATCAATTGTCTTCTAGTTTGAGTATCTTGAAAGATGTTGGACTTGAGTTTGAAGATTAGGACTTCATTGAAGAGTGTGGAAGAGGATGATTCCTTGAGCATTTCCATTTCAGCTGAAGCTTGAAGAGCTTGAAGACCAAGTTGATACTTGAAGACCCAATGGAGATTGAATGAAGAGCTGAGGCTTGAAAAAGAATTGAATGATAAAGTTGACACTTCCAGATGATTGAAGATTACTCTGAGAAGCTGAAGCTTGTAGGAGAAGATGACCAAGTTGAGACTGGTAAAGCAAAGAGAGCTAAAGCTTGAGGACTAAGTTGATACTTATGAAGAAGATTCAGTTGAGATTGAGTGTGGAGCTGAGGCTTGAGGAATAAAGGACAAGTTGATACTTGTACATTGATGCTTGGAGAGCCTGAAGGAATCAAGTTGATACTTGTAGTTAAGAGTGAAGCCTGAAGGTGGAACTGACAGAAGAGCTGAAGCTTGGAGAAGAGAGAGCAAGTTGATACTTATGTTTGATGGTTTGGAACCCTGGAGAAGCAAGTTGATATTTGTCATGGAAGATGATAGCCTTTAAGGGTGATTGAAGCCTGAAGACTGAGTTGTTGTCAGAAGAGCTGAAGCTTGAAATTGAAGAAAGAGGTGTTGATATGCTTTCTTTCTTGTCTATTTTCTTTTCTGTGCTGATGTGCCTTGTTTGACTTGCTTGATGCATTAGAATAAGTTCATATCTAGACTGACTTTAAGCTAGGAGCATGATTGCACTAGAGGTTAAGTTGCTCCCTCTGCTTGTATTGTTACTGTATGGCTTTGCTTGCGGGTATTCGGTAGAGCCCTGCTCCCTTGCCCATGAGGTTTATTTTTCTTGATAGCATTTTATTTCATTTCTTCTGTATTATTGCAGTTTACTGTATTTTGCTTGACATCACTTTATTTTATGATTACTGTTATTCATTCTGGCTTGAGGTTGAGATGAGCTTGTGGAGGCTGCTGCCCCACACACACTTCCTCCCTCACTTGCATTGCAGGCATTTTATAGTCTTTTACTGTTTACTGTTTAAGCTGATGCTTTATCTGTTTCTGTTTATCATTGATATGATCCCATAGGAGTCCCACTTCCTTTGATAAGAAAGTGATAATAGAACTTTTGGTTGAAACCTATGCATGATAACTTCTAGGAGTTCCCTGTTTCAAACTTCAACTATAGGATGAATCCTTGGCATGACAACAGTAGGACTTGATAGTCTCCCTGTAGTTGAGCCTGTTCTCTTCTCATCTCAAAACAGCTTAAGATACAGTAATCATGAATGATTTCTTTCGTACATTACGAGCCTTAAGCTATCTGAGAAAGGATTGTTGGAGAGTTTCTTTTCAACAGTCTGGATGTTTAGTATGGCACCCTTTGGGTGACATGCGACGCATTCACTCTCAGGTCATAGTCTTTAGTGCGATTGAAATTGCAAACACAATAAAAACACTTCTTCCGTAAAAGACAGAAAACAAACTTCAAACCTTTTTGCCCCGTGGGCCCATAATTCAAAGGAAAGCTTTTCTGAAGAAAAGAGTGTCGTTAAACTTCAGCGCCACCGCAAACAGGCTTTGTCCCTAACTGCTGGAACTGATGTTTAACCCTACTCGATAAAACAGATGAATCTGAATCCCCGTAATCCGTATTAGCCCAAACTACGTAAGCTCTGATCTCTCATACCTGTTGAGAGTACGTAAGCACAATACTGATGTATTGGCGAGCCACCTTCCCCATAACTCGTAGTAGGTCAAACTACGTTGACTCTGATTTCTCATTCTCTGATGAGAATACGTAGGCATAAAGTGTGACACTTTGCCGAGTCATTTTCTTTTCTTTTTAAGCCAGCCTTGATAGGTAGATAGATAAACCAACTCGTCCAGTAAACACAGCAAGCATGGATCCCGTCGAGTACGACGGACGTGAGGGGTGCTAATACCTTCCCCTTGCGTAACCGACTCCCGAACCCAGACAATGGTTGCGATGACCTTGTCTTATACCCTTTTTGTCAGGTTTTTCCGATCGTTTCCTTTCCCGTTCTGAGGGATAAATAACGAAAGGTGGCGACTCTTCTGTTTTGCCGACACCTTATTTTCGCGGTAGCGACACCCATGTCCATCTGCTGTAGCCATCAACTATGACTAATCCATACTTCTTGCCTCTGATGGATGCAGTTTTCACTGGTCCAAACAGATCAATATGAAGCAGCTCTAATGGTCTAGAGGTTGAAACAACATTTTTTGTTTTGAAAGAAGATTTTGAAAATTTTCCTTTCTGACATGCTTCACAAAAAGCATCTAAGTTGAACTTCAACTGAGGAAGTCCTCTGACCAGATTGAGCATATTAATCTGATATATACGTCTCATACTAATATGACCCAATCTTCTGTGCCAGACCCATTGCTCATCGTTAACAGACATAAGGCATTTTACATTCTGAACTTTAAGTTATGAAAGATTGATTTTGTAAATGTTGTTCTTCCTTTTTCCATTAAAGAGGATTGAACCATCTTCTTGACTCACAGCTTTACAACATTTTTGATTGAAGATTATATCATAACTATTGTCACTTAATTGACTTATGGACAATAGATTATGTGTTAATCCTTCAACAAGTAAGACATTAGATATGGAAGGAAGGTTACCATTGCCAATAGTTCCAGAGCAAATGATTTTCCCTTTCTGGTTCCCTCCAAACTTTACGTCACCTCCAGATCTAAGTTCCAGGTTTTGGAATATAGAATTTCTTCCCGTCATGTGACGCGAGCAGCCAGAGTCCAGGTACCATGATTGGTGTTTCAACTTTGCTGCTAAGGATGTCTGCAAAAAAATCATTTTGTCCTTAGGTACCCATATTTTCTTGGGTCCTCTGGGGTTAGTAGGTTTGAAATTCTTTCTGAATTTCTTTCCCTTAAAAGCATCCTTGTTCTGATGGAATTTTGGTTTATTCAACACAGGTTTGTTCTGATCAGAACTTGTGTGCTTAATATCATTTAAATGACCATATTTAAAGTGAGTATACAGAGGAGAATAATTAATGATCAGTTTATCAAAAGGTTTTGGATTTAAATCCTTCCCAGAAGGTGATACATATCCAATTCCCTTTCTATTGTTTCTGCTTACGCCATAGATCATTGAAGCCATCTTGCTTCTATCTAGGCCTCTGGCCAGAAAATTCTGAAAGCTATAATCATACTCTTCTAAAACGTTTTAAGAGCATGATATAGGATCTGAGTCAGATTTCTGAGCTTTTTCTAAATCATTTTTCATTTTAAGATTGTTTGCTTTAAGCTCAACAACTTCTGATCTCAGCTGATCATTCTCAGATGCAAGACAACTTTGAAGCTTCTTGTATTTGAGTTTGATCTTGTTATAGCTTTCAAGAATTTCAGATAAACTTTCAGCAAGTTCAGCTCTAGAAAGTTCAGAGAATACCTCTTCTGAATCTGATTCTGATCCAGATTCAGCAATTTCTTCATGGTCCTCCATGTCAGCCATCAGTGCTACATTAGCACATTCATCTTCTGATTCTGATGAAGATTCAGAGGCATCAGAATCATCCCACGTGGCCATTAGCACTTTCTTCTTCTTTTCAAACTTCTTTCTGGGTTTCTCCTTCAAAAGTTTGGGACATTCATTTTTATAGTGGCCAGGCTCCTTTCACTCGTAGCATACTACATCTTTCTTTCCAGATTTCTCATGTCCAGAAGATTCGCCACACTGATCAAATCTCTTGAAGTTTCTGAACTTCTTTTGTTTGTGCTTCCATAGTTGGTTTATCCTTCTGGACAGCAAAGACAATTCATCTTCTTCAGAGGAAGATTCTTCAGAGCTTTCTTCAATAACCTGCAAAGCTTTAGCAGATTTGTTAGATTTTAGTGCAACAGATTTACCTTTCTTCTGAGGTTCGTTTTCTTCTAACTCAATCTCGTGACTCCTTAAGGAACTGATCAGTTCCTCCAGAGTGATCTTATTCAGATCCTTTGCAAGCTTCAGTGATGTCACCATTGGTCTCCACCTTGTTGGCAAGCTTCTGATGATCTTCTTGACGTGATCAGTAGTAGAGTAACCTTTGTCCAGAACCTTCAGACCAGCAGTTAGAATCTGAAACCTTGAGAACATAGCTTCTACAGATTCAGATTCCTCCATCTTGAAGGCCTCGTATTTCTGAATGAGCGCTAAGGCTTTTGTCTCCTTTACTTGGGAGTTTCCTTCATGCGTCATTTTTAGAGATTCAAACATATCAAATGCAGTATCTCTATTTGTTATTTTCTCATACTCAGTATGAGATATTGCATTTAATAGAATGGTTCTTGCCTTGTGATGGTTTTTAAACTCCTTCTTCTGTTGATCAGACATACACTTTCTGTTAACCTTTTTGCCTTCATCATTTGTAGTATGAATATAACCATCACTAACCAAATCCCATAAGTTAATGTCATAGCCCAAAAAGAAACTTTCTATTCTATCTTTCCAGTAATCAAACTTCTCAACATCAAACATGGGAGGTTTGGTGCTTATTCTGTCTCTATCATTGTATTTGTTGTATGAAGTTGAAGTTGAAGCTTCAGTAGCCATGATTAATCAAGAACAAGAGATTAAGAGTTTTTTTTCCAACAGGATCTTTTTCTGTCACGGTTAAGTGAGAGCACTTACAAAACCGGAGCTCTGATGCCAACTGAAGGTGAGAAAAACACTTAGAAGGGGAGGGGGTTGAATAAGGGTTTTAAAACAATTAAGATGATAGAAAAATAACACAGTATTTTATCCTGGTTCGTTTGAACTCAAACTAATCCAGTCCACCCTACCAAGGTGATTTTCCCTTCTCAACAAGGACTTAATCCACTATATCAAACTTAATTACAGTGTAAACCACTAAGACAACTGTCTTAGTCTTCTCAAGAAATTCTTTCCACAACTTGGTCTTCTTAAGGAAATCTTTTTACAAAAGATAAACTAACAAATTTGTGTTTAAGACGTGCTTCTAAAAAGCTATATCACAACAGTGATTTTTTACACAAGTTTTAGAACAAAAACAAACTATTCAGCTTTTGAAGAAAGTTTGTATGAGAGCTTGTTGAATAACTTGTCAAGAATTGGTTTCAAGTTCGTTAACCTTTGAAGTGATGCTTAGACTTGCTTTTATAGTCCTTTGAAATCCATTTCTCAAAGACTGTGCAATCTGTGCATTCTGTTCTTTTTGTCTTCTATTGACTTTTTCTTTCTCAGAAGAGGAATGTTCTGACAAATCCTTTTTGTTTGAAATCCTGTGTCATGCACGAATGAGGAAAGAGCCGTTTAGGATAAGACAAGGAATATACCAACGGATCTTTATTTGAACAGTATCTTCTTCAACAACTTTGGAACACCTTGTGTCAGAACTTCTGATGATGTTCTTAGTTGTTCAGGTCAGAGTTAACTCAATCAAAGTTTCTCTATCAGAGTTTGCAGCAAAGTGCTTTAAATGTGAAATCCTTATCAGAGCATACTTGCTTATCAGAACTTCTGTACTTGCAGCGTTGAGTACTTCTAGAGTCTTCTGAAGCTTTATGTATGTTCTTTGCTCAAGTTCTTCTTAGCCTCGCTCAGAGTCATTGTAGCCGATCAGAGTCTTCTGATGTGTTGCTTCTGACGCTCAGAGCTTTTTTGTTCTGTGGTGTTCAGAGGCGTTCTTGCTTCCAGAATAATATTAATTTTGATATCTGAAACAAATAAACACTTGAACAAAATTAGAGTATATAAATTCTCTATACAAAATTTCATTAATGTTATCATCAAAACTATGAGATATATTAAACACCAATCTGTGTTCTAACAAATCCTCTCTCACGAATCTCTGACTTCTCTCTTCTCAGACTCGCAACCTCTCTTTTTCTCTGCGATTTCTTCTTCCGTCCTCTCTTCTTCTACTATTTCTTCTTCTTCTTTTCCGGAAATGAAATAAACAAGATCAACACAGTTAGCAAAATCACTTACGGCAAAGGGGTTCAGTGGTTTCCGTCGGGGTTTTGCGGTTGTTTGACGATGATAAATGGAGAACGAACAAGTTCTTCGTTTATGAGTCTTGTGTTGGCTTTGAGTGTTTGGGTTGATTTGTGGTGGGTTTTGTGTTTGCGGTTTTTGCGGATTTTTCTGTGTTGGTGATGCTTATTTCGTGGACGGTTTGTGGTTTTTGTTGGTTTGTGATTCCCGTTTCTGGGTTTTGTGAATGTTGATGATGTTTGAGGATTGTGGGTTTCGCGATCTGGGTTTTTTTATGAACTGGGTTTCGTTGGGATTTTTTGTTCATGGTTCCACGATTTATGATTTTTGGGGCTGTGATGAGATTTTCTCTGAGCCTTTGGTTTTTTTGTGATTTTCGGATCCGTCTTTGAGATGGTTTGTGGTGGCTTTCGGCTCTCTTTGATGTTTAACTGATGATTTTCGGCCCCCCTTGAACTTCTGTTCTTCTTCCTCTTTATACATGGATTATTCTTAAAATAGATTTGAAGGAGTTAAGATTTTTCCTTTTTTAGACTAACATGTCTTGACATGTTTGATTCTTTCCCTCTTCGAATTTGGACTTTTTGTGATACTTTCCGTTTCGGTTTGTAGCTTTGATGGAAAAATTCCCTTTTCGTTTGGGCTATTTGATGATGATGATATTCTGTTTTCTTGTTGTTACTATTTTCCATTTTTGGAAGTTTTATTGATGATGGTATAATTTCTATTTTTGATATTGATTTTGACGATTGTGTTTTGGAAATATTAGACCGTGTTTGGGAAAAACATCCTTTTCTCTTACGAAAAAATCATTTTCCTTAAATGGACAGATTCTGCCTTGGTTTGAGAATGTGCAAGCTGGTGGCGGTTTTACTGTTGCCCTTGCTTCGGCCTGATGATGAACTCTTCTCTGAGGGCTTAACAAAAAACTCAATGTCCTTAATTTTTGTTTATGATTCTACTTTCTGACATGGTTTCACTGTTTTGCAGGTATTGTTTGAAGATGACAAGATAAAGAAACTTAAAAGTCTTAGGGCCTTTTAGGATAGTCTAGAATTAAAAACTTTTCAATTTTGTTGTAAATTTCCAACTATCTTTGTAATATAATGATTCCAATTTAGCATGCTTGTAATCTTTGGGAATAGATGTAAACTCTTTGAATTTTAGCCTTGGAAATGATATTCATTTAATATTATGATGGACACCTTGGACTTGAATTCCAAATTAGCAAACTAATCTTGAGTTTTTGACTATTATCACCACAAATTCAAATTCTTCCACCCGTCAATTAATAATCCAATTCCTCAAACAAAACCAAATTATGCATTGAGACGTCTTAAGGAGTGATTTGGCCTTGTAATAACTAAAGACCGTAAAGAGAGTGAATTCAACATAACCTAATGGCACACAAGATTATTTTCTAATTTCTTCGACACGCCTGCAAAATGAACAAACTAGGAAAACTAGTTAAACGGTTAGCTAAAAGAAAAGAATGAACTAAAAATGAAATGTGAATGATCAGTGAATCTAAGGGTAAAATTTGGGGTGCGACAACTATCCCCTTTGTACTTTTCAAACTTTGGTGTCTTAAACTTCGGAGGCATCATAAGGCCTGACACCAAACACATGCTTAAAGCATTCAGATTAAGAGTATCACGACCCTCCAGGGCTTCAAGCTTCTCCTTCAACACATGATACATTTTCATAAACTCAACAGTCAGCGGGTCTTTAGGTTTCATCATTGGAACTACCCCTTGGAAATATGGCACAGAGAATGCGAAGCTCTGATAGGTCGTGTCATTAAGAGAAGAGGAATGTCCATCTCAGACAACGGTACACTCTTGTACAACTTAATCCTCAATAGGAATCCTCGCATGCTAAGCTTGAGTAACATGGTTCAATGGAGTACTCTGAATATTGGCCTCTCCCTTTCTCATGGCTGTCATAGCTTCCACAAGTTGATCCAACTGATTCTTCATCAATTCAACAGCTGCCCTTGTAACAAACTAATTTTGCTCTCCTGAGTTCATGATTCTTCCAAAAACTTATTTAAATCCAATACGAGTGTCAGGAAGTCAAATGTGGGTTAAACAAAAGATGGATGAGCTCTATTGATTTTGGCTGAGGAAGGATATGCAAAAAATGATGCACAAATGCTTATCCAATGCAATATGAATGCAACATACACGGGATCAAAGCTTCCACAAAGCTTTGAATAACTGTTGTGCTGCTGATTGAATAAGCTCATAAGTCTGCTCTGAAGAAAATACCGAGGTACCCGAATGATCAGAATACCAGAACACCATGCTGATATGTTCACACTAACAAGAAATCCAGAATACCGAGTTGGTTGAAAGTTAAGGTTTCCTGCAAAACCCATACCCTCTCACAGGTAGGTTCTAGTCTTGAAAGGTACGACATCCTATGCAGGTTGTTAGCATCACGGAATCTCAGGTCGAGAAACGATGATACGTTCACCATTTCTGGTTTGGCATCATGTTCAATCAAGGAGGTCTCAACTGACTTCCCAATGAACGATCTCCAGAGTCGTTAGCTTTTCTAAGTCAATACCCCCTTAACTGCACCAGACGTGCAGGATAGAGTATCTCCAAAGAAAAACCTTGTATGAACGTGAATTTCGCACGAGCTATTGCGTGGCCAAATGCCACACAAGCTCCCGCAACTCTCCACACTAATCCTATGTGTATACTCAAGCCTGGGTATTGGGCTTATCTCTCATGGAAAAACCAACCCAATAACACAGCAATAACAGCAAAACATAATATGCAACAGTAAAATGAAAATGCAATAATATACAATAGATAATGTACATAAAGCAAATAACTGCACAAAAGTAAACACCCAAAGACACAAAATAGACAAGCGCTAGGATTGACTCGCATAGGGAACCAGGGTGTGCAGCAGAGTCGCCAACTGTCGCAACTGCGAAAAACACCCGGCGGAAAAAACAGAAGAGTCGCCACATAATTTTATTTACCCCAAAGAGGGGGAAAGGAAATGATCGAAGAAAACCTGAAGAATGGGAAAAGACAAGGTCATTGCAACCAAATCTTAGGTTCGGGAGTCGGTTACGCAAGGGGAAGGTATTAGCACCCCTCATGTCCGTTGTACTCAACGGGATCCATGCTTGTTATCTAATCAAAGGGTATGTTTATCTATAAGCTAAAGCTAAACAGAAACGAGAACAAAAGAAAAAGAAAGAGACTCGATAGGACATCGCCTCCCTATGCCTACGTATTCCCTCGTGCAATGGAAAAGTCAGAGTCAACGTAGTTCAGAAAACTACGAGTGATGGGGAAAGGTTGCTCCCCAAGACATCTCCGTCTTGTACCTACGTATCCTCATATGGTATGAGAAATCAGAGCAAACGTAGTTCGGGTAACGAAACGACATGTTAGTTAAGTGTTTTTTATGAGTGATGTTAAGTTGCCATTCCAGCAGTTAAGGACGATGCTTATTTGCGATAGAACAGAAAAGTAACACACTCTTTTCTGAAAATGAAGTTTGAAACACGAATCCAGAAGGATAAAAGGTTTGACTTTTGTTTGTGAGTTTTAGTGAAGTGAATTGAGTTTTCTTTGTGATTCACGTTGCACTAAAGACTATGACATAGATACGAATACGTCGCATATCGCCCCTAGACGGGACGTACACTAAACACTCTAGACAAGCGAGAGGAGAGCCCTCACTCATCATTTCCCACGTGCTTAAGGCTCGTAGTGTACAATGTTCATCGTATTTATTAGATGATTTAGAATGGGTTTTGAGATGAGAAGAGAGACGCACAGAAGGTCTAAGGGAAAACTCGGCCCTAATGTTGTCACGCAAAGTGGTCCTTGTCGCTACTGCGAAAATAAGGTGCCGGAAAAACAGAAGAGTCGCCATCTTTCGTTATTTATCCCACATAAGGGAAAGGAAACGATCGAAACAACCTGACGAAAAGGTATAAGACAAGGTCATCGCAACCATGTCTGGGTTCGGGAGTCGGTTACGCAAGGGGAAGGTATTAGCACCCCTCACGTCCGTTGTACTCAACGGGACCCATGCTTGTTGTGTTTATCTGACAGGTTGGTTTAACTATCTACCTATCAAGGCTGGTCTGAAAAGAAAAGAAAATTGACTTGGCAAAGCATCGCGCTTCATGCCTATGTATTCTCATCGGAGAATGAGAAATCAGAGTCAACGTAGTTCGGCTAACTACGGGTAAAAGGATGGGGGAAGGTGGCTTGCCAATACGTCAATATTGTGCCTACATACTCTCAACAGGTGTGAGAGATCAGAGCTTACGTAGTTCGGGATAAAATGGAACACAGGTCGATTCAAGTGTTTTTATCCGAGTAGGGATAATAAACAGTTCCAACAGTTTGGTGTATGCAGCTCGCTCGTCGGAGACTCGTCCGTTACCGTTTGCGGTAGAACTGAGAGTTAACGACACTCTTTTTCTGAAAATGTTTTCCTGATTAAGGGATCCCACGGGGCAAAAGGAGGTTTGATTGTTTATTTTTTGTCTTTTACGAAAGAAGTGTTTTTATGAATGTTTGCAATTCATACTGCACTGGAGACTATGACTTAAGAGCGAATGCGTCGTACATCGTCCTAAGGATGTGGGCTAAACACTCTAGACGATCGAGGGGAGACCGCTCAATTGTCATTTCCCAAGTGGCTTAAGGCTCGTAACGTACGGTACTCATTAGCCTTAATTAGATGTTTTGTTATTGTTTGGAGAGAGAAGAGAAGAGAAAGGACTCTACGGGGAAACTATCCTATGTGTTGTCATGCATGGATTCATCCTAATGTCTATCATCACTCCTTAAAAAAGGAAGTGAGAACTCTAAGGGAACATACAAAGGAAAAAAACACAACTAAAATCATTAAGCAGATGAGATAAGAATATAAACAGATGCATATGCGATGCAACAGTACAAGCAGAAGGAGGAAGCCTCAACTTCTAATGCAAACACGGGATGCAAACAAAAGGATGCACAGAGAAAGCACACAAGCAAAAGGAGACAAGCTCAACCTTTCATGCTAACAAGCAAAGGGAGACTAGCTCAACCTTTCAATGCAGTCATGCACCTGAACAAAAGTATTATACTCATGTCATTCTATCCTAATGCAGCAAGCAAATCAATCAGACAGGGGAGAGGTGTAAACAAGATGAGCAACAAGGAAAACATCCCAGGCTACATCATGTTTAGAGGTATGTTAACACAAGAGTCCATCTCAGGTTCAACCTCTTGAGGAATGCACAGAATCCAACCAAAGGAAGGATTAGGCTCTCACAAGAGGGATTCTAAGAATGTAGGACAGACGAGAATGGTGGAATCTAGATGTCAATCTAATGTTTCTGGTTAGTGTGTATCAACACAGAATGTCCATCAAAGGCTCAACCTGTTGAGGAATGCACAAAATCTAACCAACGGAAGGATTAGGCTTTCCCAAGAGGGATCCTATGTCAATAGGACTTAGAAAGAAGATAGTATAAACCAAAGGAATATACTATGCCATTGAATGTCCATCCAAGGCTCAACCTCTTGAATAATGCACAGAATCCAACCAAAGGAAGGATTAGGCTCTCCCAAGAGGGATCCCCATCAAGACTTGAAGGAGGAAGATAGTATAAACCAAAGGAATATACCATGTTGATGAATGCCAATCCAAGACTCAACCTCTTGAGGAATGCACATAATCCAACCAAAGGAAGGATTAGGCTCTCCCAAGAGGGATCCTCATCAAGACTTGAAGGAGGAAGATAGTATAAACCAAAGGAATATACTATGCTGATGAATGTCAATCCTAGGCTCAACCTCTTGAGGAATGCACAGAATCCAACCAAGGGAAGGATTAGGCTCTCCCAAGAGGGATCCTCTTAAGGACTTGGGGAAGGAGGATAGGGCAAATCCCGGGGAAGAAACTACACAGGGGAAAGAAGCCATCCCAAAATATCCAAAGAAACCTTCAATGTTTTAGCTCTAAGGAAATTTCATCGTAAGGGAGCTTAAAGGCATGTTAAGTACTTGAAAATGTACCTAAAAAGGTGCCAACCTATGTACTAAGGGTTAATGGGAAGATTGGATGGTTAAAGTTAGCTAAAAGTGCATTTATTAGGCCAAACTATGAGAAGGTGCAAGTTGAATCATGCAAACATTGGTCAGAATGAAAAATATGGGAAAAAATAGTAAATCAATTCTAAAAATCCTAATAAAAATCCTAGATTATCCTAAATGTGTTAGGGGTCCATGGTTAAAGTTTCAAGTCAAAGCTCTATGCCTAAGGGCACTAACAGAAAGTTAAACCAAGATGTATGCTATGGGAGATTCAAATGGGGAAGGCTCTAAAGATGTGCTTCAAAACCTATTCAAATGGAATCTAAAAAATGCAAGAAAAATATTACAATATTCTACAATGTATCAACCAACATCACAGAAAAATTAGACATTTCTATGAATTATTGAAAGAGAAAGAAAATCACAAAGCATAGCATGTAATTTTTCAATTATTAAAAACACATTAAAAGAGGAAATATGCAATTAATTGAAAAATGTATTAAAACTGAATTTAAAAAATATGACAAAATTCTAGACATATCAAACTACCTACATGATTTTTTTCGAGATTTATTGGCATCAATAAATATTTTTTCTGAATTGAAATCAAACAGCTAATTAAAAGAATAATAAGAGGAAAAGAAAATTAAAAAGGAACAGAAAGGGTGCAGTAAGTAACTGATCCACGGGTATCTCGCTTGGGCCTTGTGAGATGGGGGTGTGGTTAGCGAAATGTGTTAGAAGCCCAGCTGAATTAAATGAAACTCGGCGTTTTGGGCAAGGGAAAGGGCAATTCGCGAACTCAGATCTAGGCCGCACGATGGGATGACAGGGTCCACGATTCAGCGTGATCGGACGGTCCTCACGCGAACTGGAAATTCAAATGGACAAACGGAGGGAGTACCGTGCATGGTGGGGGGCGGTGGCCGGAGAAGATTCTAGTCATCTTCTCCGGCGGTACGCTACAGTACCGGTTTTCAAAACTTCACAAAAACTCCAATTTTTTATACCATTCTCTTCCTCTCACTTCCTAGATCATGAATATCAAATTCTTTTCCATTTTTATCCAATAAATAAGGAGAAATGCAAGCTACAAGCTAAGGTGCCATTTCCTAAAGTTTCAAGAAACTTAACCAAACTAATCCTAAAACCTTCTACATATCCTAAGGAGTGTAAATCCATGAAATGGCACTAAAATTCCTCAAGAGTAGAGAGCATGGATAAGAAATAGGAACCTGGTTTTGAGCTTCAATGGAGGTGTCAATTGGCAATGGTTCTCACTCCAAATGGTGCAGAAAGCTTCAATGGATCATCTTCAAGCTTCTAGCAACCTTGGTTTGGCTTGAATGTGTGTAATTCTCCAAAAATGAAAATCAATTTTTCTTCACTTTTTCTCCATGAAATTCAGTTGTAACTACCTCCAAATTCTGTTATTTTCTGTTAGGAATGATTAGAATGTTATATACAATGGATATTGAATGATTTGCAGCCCAATGGAACCCATAATAGTCCAATCCAAAATTCACATTTTTGATTAGCTTTGTGGAAATGGTGAAAACAGAGCCAAAAAACTTGTACATTGATCAATTCTAGTTACTTGAGGTGTAAGGAATATGAAGGGCTGAGATTGATGCCTTGGAAATGAATGGATGGTTGATTTTGCATTTGTTGCTTAAAGGTGAAGAAATCTTGAAAATGGTATAGCAAATGACTTCAAATTTGATTTCTAATTTTTCCATTGTTCTCAAAACATAATTTGGACTCAAAACAAGCACAAATATAACATGAATTGGTTCCAAAATGAATTGATTTGAATTAGCCCTTTTCAAGCTTCCTCTCATGAATTTTTCTCCATACATTTTCCTATCCAAGCCATATAAATGATCTCTTGAGTTTTGATTGACCAAATGACCCCATTTAGAGAAACTTTCAAGTTGGCAAGATTTCCATTTGAGGTATGCAAAGTGGTGAACTTGACCTATAATGAAAATGACCTGTAATCTTACTTTCCCGAAATACCCTTGACTTGTAAGTCTCATATCTTGAGTTCTACAAATCCAAATGAGGACTTCTAGTACTCTTTAGAAAGCTAAGATCATGAGGAACAACATTCATGTTTATCAAAAGTTGAGGAGAAACATACTTCTAGCTCAAAAATGTTCTGGAAGTTGGTTGACTTTCAAGTACCAAAATCACATTCATCTGATGACCTGCAACTTGTCAGCTTCATAACTTGAGTTCTATAAACCCTATCAAGGAGTTCTAGTACTCAAATTAAAGCTAAGAACATGCTCTACAAGTCTCATGTGGATATCAAGATGAGATGAAACTTGTATATTGATTTATGTGGTCTTGAAGTTAGGCACTGAAATAGGGGATCTTACACTGTCAAGCTTAGAAACCCTAGCTCAATAACTTCTCACACTCTTGAATATTGATGAATTGATCTTGAAATGATCTCCTAGGTGTCTAAACACAACATTCCATGATCATAGTTGCTTGGAATTGAGTCTTAATCTCCTCAAGACTCACAGTTGACTGAGGGTTGACCAGGTGAAAACCCTAGTTGCACCACCTTTGGCTGTGGCCTCTTGTACTTTGCATAATGACTTAAATAAGCTCCATAATGACTCTCAAGACCTCTTATGAGCTCCCACAATGCTTCATATCCATATCCATGGACTCACAATCATCTGGTGATCTTTTCATAGCCTCTAAGATAGGAGGTGAACCACATACAACTCTTTGACTTTTCTGATGGTGATAAGCTCTTGAATAGCTTGACTATAACTCCTTGACTAGGCTTAAACCTTGGATAACCTCTTATTGCTAAGCACACCCCCTTGATCCCCTGTGAATGGATGATGGTATGCAAATGTTAATGCAATGAAATGCAATGTTGATGCTATGAAACAAAATCCAGTTAAAGAAAAAGGTTGGGCAAATTTTGGGGTGCAACAGTCCTAAAGTTGGGATGTGAAAGGAGATTTTATCCTTATGTTAGCATGCAAGAGATGGACCTAGGGTTAAGGTTATAAGGGACTAGCCTACTTGTTATCATGCATGGATTAAACTTCTAATGTCTATCTTACTCCAAATTTAATTGGAATAAGAGTCCTAAGGGAACATGCAAAGGGAAAGCAAAAAACAAGAAAGCAAGGCAAAAACAGCAGCTACAACAGTGCCTCCTGCATAAGGCAACAATAAAATCCAGCACACAAGTAAGAAACCATATAACATCACGTGTTTCAGCATAAAAACAAGTGTGAAAAGTCAGGCAGCAAGCAAGTAAAGCAAATACAGCATGCAAGTTCAAAGCATGGACAACTGTGGAAAGTATGGAGCAAGCAAGCTTGAGTGAAATTATTCATGAACAAACACCAATCATGGGTAGATATCATGCAACAATGGACATGCTTCAACAATCAAACATAATCGATCAACAATAATGCATCAACAAGAATCATCAAGATCAACATGTTCTTTTCAAATTAAATTGGACGATCAACCGATCAAACAAACATGCAACGAAGAGGAAACGGAAACAAATGCAATCATACATCACAATGTTCATCAACATAATCATCAATGATCATCAATTAACTTGCTATAAACAAACAAGTGAAATGATCATTCACCAAAAAATCACATGAACATGTTAAACATTCAAAACGGAAACCAAAAGTTACGCGTCGAAGGATCAATATCAAACAATCAAGAACGATGAAATATGTCAAAAAAATTCACATAAATGAATCATATCAATCCATGAGGTTTACATGTGAAAAGGAGCTCAAAAAAGCAAAAAAAGAAAGAAAAAAAAAAGCAAAAAAATAGGCAATCTGCCCAGAGTAACAGGTTACCCTATATAAGGTAACGGGTTATCTGATGGGAAAAGTAACCAGTTACCCTATATAAGGTAACCGGTTACTTGATGAAAAACATCCTAGAAACGTGAAATTTTATAAGGTAACCAGTTACCCTATATAAGGTAACCGGTTACCACTGAACCATAAGCAGAAAATCAGTTTTTAAAATCAGTTTTCAGCATCAAACAAATTATCCAATCACTCATATGAACATGATATCAATCGAGCATGAAATTATCATCAAGAAACAGTGATAAAGCATCATGTAAACACAATCATGCATTAAAATCACAAATCAACAAAATGGATCAAAAAGCATCAAAAGCCATAGATCTACATTGTGATTATTCAAATAAGCTCAAAATTGGATTAGATCTAGAATTCACAAACCTTCAAAGATGAGATTTGCTTTGGTGAGTGTTGATTCACTTGAAATTAGAAGATCCAAGCAAGAAACCCAAAGATTTTTCAAGATCCAAGAGTTTCCTTGTGGTAGAAACGAAGAACAAGCAAGACAAGCAAAATAATCCACAAAAAGCACTTCCAATCTAGCTTCTAAATTCAGATCCAAAACCAAACAAAAATTGAATGGTGAATTGAAGATAATGGAGATGAACGATAGAGGTTTAGCTCTAGAATTCTATGATTCCAATGAAGAATCAAAGAACTCAAATGAAAAAGCATTAATGGAGGTTTATGGAGTGAAAAATGGAGAGAAAATTGAGAGCAAACTCTTGAGAATGAGTGTGAAATCTGAAAATGAAGATTAATTGTGTGAGGTTTGGAGCAAATTCATTTAAATAAGCTCTAGGTTTGGAATCAAAATATGGTTTGGAGTATGGATTAGCATTTGGAATGGAAATTAGGAGTGGAATTAGGAATGGAGTGTTTGAAATTTGGAGGGAAATGATAAAAGTTGAAACAATTCTAGATCCTTCCAAATATGATCAAGTGAAATCAATGGTTGAGAATGGTTGGGAAATTACACATGCTAAAAACTCAAATATTTTGGTCAATTTCGTTTGAAGTAACCGGTTATCCTATATGCAGTAACCGATTACCACATTCAAAAATGCCCATATTGGTGCCATGTGGAGGGAATCTTGTACAACTGTCCGTTGCCACCAGTTCTAAGCTTCGTTAAGCCTCTAAAACTTGCTCTTGAATATCATAACTGTGAGAACGCCTGAGATAACTTGTGTATTGTCTACTGAGCTGAAAATTAACCTGCTGAATAAAATAAAATCGACCGCTCGATCGATGGGCAAAAATAAATGCATAAGCCTCTGATGCTTACTATTTAAACTCTTGCACTAAAAGGGAACCCTGATCCATATAAACACCTTGATCTCATGCCTCAAGAACAAATGCTATGATATGCAGAAATGCAAAATGCAAAGAAACATAAGCCAGTTACGGTTAAAATGAAAGGGCAAATTTTAGGGTGCTACAAATGGGTATTAGCTTTAGGTTTGTTTCTAAATCTTCTAATTATTGAGATGGGAAAGGAGAGAAGAGAAATGTTTTTAGATTGTTATTAACATAAAGGGAACTTAAAGAGGTTTTTATTATTAGGGTACTCGCCAAGACTTCGCAGTCTTGTGCCTACGTATCTTTACAAGGATGTAATCCGAGCAATCATAGTTCGAGCAAACTTTGTTGGTCAATTTTAGTGAAAATTAAATTGTATTAATCAACCTAAGAACTTTGTTTTACCCAAAAAAAATGAAGAGTGGGCATTTTCATCACATTGAATGAATTTACGAATCTCATTCATGCCACCTATCTTAATTCAATGGTTGTAGGAAAAACATTTCCCTAGTGTTCATTAATACAACATATCTCTCATTTTGAAAAGAATTTTTAGACCTTATTAGGTGTCTTAAAGGTTTATTAGTAAATTACACTTGATGACAATCAACATAACTATGAAGATGTTTTAGTCTCTTGATAATAATCAAGGTATGTCCATGAAAATGGAGTTTTGAGTATGATTTGGATATATTTTAAGAATGATGAACATTTTATAATGATCAAATGCTCAAAGAGTTTATGTTAGAGTGTTAAAGTCTAACACTCTCTATCATTCAATATTGGCTTGAGAAAAATGTTTGTGGATCATGAACATTGATAGTGATCATTGGTTCAAATATTTGTGCCAAAATGCTAGATCCCAACGTCTCTTAGTCCTATTTATTTTTAAGTGTTTTAAAGTTGAAAGAATGAAATAACTGGCTACCTCAATGTGCAAGACTTGAGACCAATCTTTCAAGGATTTTGCTAGAATGCTAGATTCCAACAATACTTTTCTTTCATGTTTATTTCAAAAGAGTTTGGGTGCACTTTGAAGTATTTTAGTAATCTTTAAAGAAGTAAGTCTTGAGATAGCACTTGACAAAGAGCCAATGTTTGAGAGGGCACTACGGTGAATAAGAAAAAGGTTGAAAAGAAAAAGGTAGGAGGTGGCTCGCTGTGGATTAGGGTCCTTGTGCCTATGTATTCTCATTAATAAATGAGAAATCAGAGCGTCCGTGGTTCTGGGTAAAATTTGTTGTTTTTTATATCGAACAAATGTTTAGGTCGCGATATAAGAGAGAAACATTATCTTTTCTACTCTTGGCGGAGGCTTAAGCATTTAGTTTACATGCGCATTAAAAGGAACTAAACATTATTCTTTTAAAAAAGCTTTAATCACACGGCGACGAGAAAAATAGAGTTTGAATGGTTGAGGTATATTAAGTGAATGAAGAATATTTCATCAAATGTTCAAAGAGTTTTGCACGAATACTAGATCCCAATGGCCCTTTTTCATTCGAGATCATTTTGAAAATTGTTTGATGGACAACGAACGCTTGATAATAATCAATTGTTCAAAGAGTTACGCCAAAATGCTAGATCTCAATGGTCCTTATTTGTCCAAGTTAATTATTAAGTGTTTTAAGAAACCAAAGAATGAATGAACAGTTATCCAATGTGCGAGACTAGGGACTGTGGGAATGACCTTATTTGCCCTTATTTTGTTTTTGAGTTTGATTTTGGAAAAAGGTTGAATATTTTTTTGATTTAGAAAATTTTTAATTTGTGAAAGGACACTCGATGTGATCGAGGTTTGATTCTTGTGAATGAGAAATGATTCGAAAATCGTTTTGAGTTAGTATGATTTTGAAGATACTAATTTGATCTTAGGTGTTTGAAACTTATCTTGAAAGATTAATTATGTATCCATTTCTCACCTTACCTAAATGATTAGTGGTCTATAAACAAGATTAGATAAATCACAAACACCAATCGTGACATACGGTTACCACCAACTTCTAATAGTAGACAAATCATTGCAAGGATACTCATACTTAAATAAATGTCACACAAATTAAGTCAAACATGAATTGAGATCATATGTATTTTTCAAGTTATTTTTGAACCTTATTTCAAATACCTAAATAAAATATTTGATATTTTGCAACAAATAAAAGAAAGAGAAAACATGAAAAATACTTATATATAAAAATTTGACTCCTTTTATGAATTTTATTATTAAATGATTTAAAAACAAAAATCTAACCTATCTTTTTATATTTTGATCATTTACAAAAAAAAAGTTGAGTGAAAATAAACTAAAAGGTAAAAAAAAACTATTTTTATTATATTAAAAGAAAATTAATCTTTTATTCACCTTTCAATATTTTCTCTTTTTTTTTTTATTTTTTAACAAAAGAACTTAAAATTAAAATAAAGAGAAACAAAAAAAGGGCAAAAATGGAGGTGCAGTGTTTAAAAACATGTTGGATGAAAAACCCAATGGAAACAAGAGAGGAGGGCACCCTAACACTAAAATGGGGCATGGGTCATGGGGCCGGATTGGGTCTATTCTGACCTAGTTCGGCTACATAAGTGAGGAGAGAAAAACAAAACCCAAAAATCCTATACGGTCGTTTCACATCATCATTCATTTAATCTCCTTCGTTCTCAAATCTTTTCAATTGGTATCTCCCTATTCTTCATCCCAAACATCACTTTTCAGAAACCAAACAAACATTCTTGTTCAATAAAAATTCATCAGAGGAAAATTCTAATCGAATGAGACAAACAATTCATGGATTTCTTAGCTTCACAAATCGACACTTATTTAAAGAAAACAGAGTAAATATAATCGGGAATAGAGAGGAAAATACTACCTCGAATCGACGGGAATCAATCTCTGAGTCACTGCAGTTACAACTATGAAAAAACAACCGGCAGAAACAAATAGAAGAGTCGCCACCGAATTTTATTTATCCCAAAGGAGGGAAAGGAAACGATTGAAGAATACATAAAATAAAGGAGAAGACAAGGTCATCGCAACCAAATCTTGGGTTCGGGAGTCGGTTACGCAAGGGAAAGGTATTAGCACCCCCTCACGTCCGTTGTAATTAACGGGATCCACGCTTGTCGTCTAATTAAAGGGTGAGTTATATAAAAGCTACTGCTAAATGGAAATGGGAAAGGGAAAAGAAAAAAGGAGACTCGATAGGATATCGCCACCCTATGCCTACGTATTCCCTCGTGCAATGGGAAAGTTAGAGTCAACGTAGTTTAGAAAACTACGGGTGATGGAGGGAAGGTTGATCTCCAAGACATTGTCGTCTTATGCCTACGTATCCTCATCTGGTATGAGAAATCAGAGCAAACGTAGTTCGGGTAACTACGGAAAAAGGTATTGATCGCACTGGGGTAAGAGAAAAGGTTCAATTAACAAGTTGGTCTCGATCGCAATAGGGCGAGAGAAAATGGAAGTTAGTTATTAGTGTGCTCTCCAAGGATAAGAACCTGTGTGCCTACGTATCCACATTAAGGAATAAGGAATTAGAGCATCTGTAGTTCACGCACTACGGGAAAACGGGATCTCAATCGCACGAAAGATTCTGGATCTAAAACACCTTAACAGAAGTGAATTGACTTTGTTTGAGATGCATATCACACTAAAGTCTATAACATAGGAGCGAATGTGTCGCACATCGCCCTCGGACGGGACGAACACTAAACACTCTAGACAAGTAAGGAGAAACCCCTCACTCGTCATTTCCCATGTACTCAAGGCTCGTGATGCACAATACTCATCATATTAATTAAGTGTTTTAATTATTACTTTGAGAAATAAGAGAGAGAGACACACGCAAGGTCTAAGGGGAACCTGAACCCTAATTGTTATCATAGAATGTGGCCCTAAGGTCAGGATTAGGAGGGAGCTAACATAATGTTGTCATGCTTGGATCAAGAGCCTAATTTCTCTTCTACCTCGAACTTAATCGGAAATTAAGTCGAGCTAGGAATCCTAAGGGATCATGTGAATACATAGGTAATCAACAGGTAAACATGAAGCATCACAATCACAAATAACATCAAGTATCGAAACTCAAGTAAATATTCAAGAACAAAGTCATACTAGTCGTCAAAGCAAATATATGCAAATATCATCATAGAAATATTTACAAACGCATTCTAGAATTAATCGAAACTAAAACCAAAATTAAGAATAAAATTAATAAAGTTAACAAAGTTTATTTAGGTCAAAATTAAAATCAAATTTTAATTAACTAAATTCTAATCAAAAGTTAATCTTAAGTTAATTCAAAATTAACTTCTAAAAAAAAACTAAAATCTAACTCTAAATAAATTAAATTAAAATCTAGTTAATAATAGAATTAAAAAATTAATTTAAAAGAAAATAGAATTAAAATAACAAAAATAGAATTAACTTAAACTAAAATTAAAATCCAGTAACAAAAAAAAATAATTAATCAAAAATTTAATTAACCAAAATAATTAACTAATTAAAACAAAACTAAATAAAACAAACAAATGGATGCAGTAGAAAAATAGAAGGTGGCAATCAGCATAGGGCCTTTGTCCTCAGGCTCATTGATTTTAATTTATGCCCAAAGGGTGTTGTAGTGAAGATATGGGTATGAAAAGGAAAATACATGGGTCTCAAAGGCCCATTCATTCCCACACTCAACAAGTCATAAAACAAAGTTTGAAACAACAGAATATGCAAACACGCTTGTAACTTTCAGCATCATAAATATCAAATAAAAAACATTGCCAAAACAAAAACGTAGCATCCTATGCGGAGAAAATAAAAAAACAGCAAAATGATTATGGAATCGAAACAAACACTTCAAGTTTCTTCTAACATCCTTCACGTAAATCTTCATCTGTCTTTCTAGATTTAGGTTATATTTCACTTCTGTTTTCCTCTTGTTCATGTTCAAACTCTCCTTGTTCGCTTGTCACAGGTGTTGCACCCCAAAATTTGCCTAACCTTTTTCTTTACCTAGCTTATGTTTCATTGCATTCATTGTAGCATTAGCATATGCATTGCATTGACATGTGTGCAGGGATTAAGAGATGTGCCTATCCAGAAAGGGCTACCACCAGGTTCTAAGGATATTCAAGAGTTTTATTCAAAGTATTCAAGGGTTGATATCCTCATCAAAGAAGTCAAAGATCCCCAGAGAAGTGGCTAAAGCCAAATGTGCACATTTCCTAACCTGATGGTTGTGGGAGATCATCGGATGATTTTGAATCCATGGGTATGGATGTCAAGCATTGAGAGAGCTCATGAGATGTCTTGAGATCCATTATGGAGCTTGGGTAAGCTACTATACCAGATATAAGAAGTCACAATCAAGCTTGGTGCAATTAGGGTTTCATCTTGTCAACCCTAAATCAATAGATGAATTGAAAGAGGTTGAGACCTAATTTCAAAGCAACTATGATCACGGAATGTTGTGTTGAGACACCTAAGATATCATTTCAAGATCAATTCATCAATATTCAAGAGTGTGAGAAGTTATTGAGCTAGGGTTTCTAAGCTTGACAATGTAAAATCCCCTATCTCAGTACCTAACTTCGAGACCACATAACTCAAGATACAAGTTTCATTTTGTCGCTACCGCGAAAATAAGGTGCCGGTAAAACAGAAGAGTCGCCACCTTTCGTTATTTATCCCTCAGAACGGGAAAGGAAACAATCGGAAAAACCTGACGAAAAGGTATAAGACAAGGTCATCGCAATCATTGTCTGGGTTCGGGAGTCGGTTACGTGAGGGGAAGGTATTAGAACCCCTCACGTCCATCGTACTCGATGGGATCCACACTTGTTGTGTTTATCTGACGGGTTGTCTTACTATCTACCTATCAAGGCTGGTCTGAAAAGAAAAGGAAATGACTCGGCAAAGCGTCGCACTTTATGCCTACGTATTCTCATCAGAGAATGAGAAATCAGAGTCAATGTAGTTCGACTAACTACGGGTGATGGGGGAAGGTGGCTCTCTAATACATCAGTATTGTGCCTACGTACTCTCAATAGATATGAGAGATCAGAGCTTACGTAGTTCGGGATAATACAGATTACGGGAATTCAGATTCATCTGTTTTTTCGAGTAGGGTTAACAAACAGTTCCAGCAGTTTGGCGTACGCAGCTCGACCCTTGGAGACTTAGGTGTTACCGTTTGCGGTAGAACTGGGAGTTAACGACACTCTTTTCTTCAGAAAAGCTTCCTTTGAATTACGGGCCCACGGGGCAAAAAGGTTTGAAGTTTGTTTTCTGTCTTTTACGAAAGAACTGTTTTTTATGGATGTTTGCAACCAATATCGCACTAGAGACTATGACCTGAGAGTGAATGCGTCGCATGTCACCCTAAGGGTACCATACTAAACATCCAGATTGTTGAAGAGTGACCCTTCAACAACCCTTTCTCAAATAGCTTAAGGCTCGTAACATACGACATCAGTTAACCTTTATTACTGTATTTTGATTTGCTTGAAGACAAGAAGAGAGAGGGAACAGGTTCAACTAAGGGGAGACTATCAAGTCCTAATGTTGTCATGCCAAGGATTCGTCTTATGGTTGAGGTTTGAAACAGGGATCTCCTAGAAGTTATCATGCATAGGTTTCAACCTAAAGTTCTAATCATCACTTCCTTATCAAAGGAAGTGAGATTCCTAGGGGATCATGTCAATGATATACAGAAACAGATAAAGCATCAGCTTAAGCAGTAAACAGTAAACAGTACAGTACAGGAGACGACTGTAAAATGCATGCAATGCAAGTGAGGGAGGAAATGTGTGTGGGGCATCAGCCTCCACAAGCTCATCTCAACCTCAAGCCAGATATGGATAACTGCAAAAATAATAGAAGAAAATAGAATGCCATCAAGCAAACCACAAACCACATAGGCAAGGGAGCTGAGCTCTACCAAATACCAGCAAGCAAAGCCACACAGTAAAAATACAAGAAGAGGGAGAAACTCAACCTCTAATGCAATACAAGCAAGGGGAGAAGCTCAACCCTTAGGATGCTCTTAGGCTTATTCAACTACATGACCTAATCTAAATGCATCACACCAATCAAGTCACATCAATACAGTTGCACAAAAGAAAACAGACAGACAGGAAAGCAAATCAACATCTCCGCAGCTTCACAACAAAGCAATCTTCAGACAGCAATCTAGTCCTAACAGTATGCAACTGTTCTTCAAGTCTATCATCTTCAAGCAAAGGAGAGAGGTACTCCATCTTCAAGCTTCAATCCTCGATAGGATCCACCAAGAATGAAGAGAATCAATAAGATGATTATTTGATAATGGGAAGCAGACAAGAAACCCAAGGAATCCCATCTGACACTCAACCAGTTATCAGAGAAAGGCATCCTCAAAAGTTCTACTCATTGTAAATGTCACACATCCCTCCTAAGGAGAGATGAGACTTTTAACATGAGGACTTTGAATCGTAGGATGGGAATGGAAGGTGAATGAAACCAACCATTATTTGAAGAAAAATCTATTTCTAAAGCTCTATCCTAAAGCCCTAATCTCCTAAGCAACTCAAAGCTAACAAAAAAAGAAGGAAAAGCTCCAATCCAAGCTCCACTAGCCACTTCACACAAGCTTCATCATGTCCATGATATCCTCCAATGAGATCCAGAAGCCCACTATGCAAGGAAGCCCAACTTTGAGTCCATTCCAAATCAATCACCAAAATTGAAACACCAGATGAACAACCAATTTGAATATTCTATCTAAAATATCAAAACACATTCTAAAAATCTAATTATTTTTCTATGGGAACATGCATTCGCTAATGACCTACAGTTAAAAAATTAGGACCTAATTCAATCTCTAAGTCCTCTAATAAAATCCTAAGCCTCAAGGTATCACAACTAAACCCTAAAAGGGAGCTCCTAAAGTTCTAGTCCTAAAACAGCACCTAAACTCATCACAAAAATGTGAGAAAAATTATATAGGAGCATGCATATCTAACCTAATGACAAGCCAAAAAGCCAGCCAAGAAACTATACCAATTGCTCAAACAAAATTCAACAAACAGATGAAGCAATTATTACAATTTTTATGTCAATAAAAATGTAGAAAAATCTAATAAAATGAAAGTAAATGATAATCATGATTTTTTTATTTCTAAAATTTCTAGACACATGCAAGATTCAGAGGAAAAAATCTCAAGATTTTATGATCAACTTTCATATTTTTTATGAATTAAAATCAAACAAGCCAAAAATAAAGAAAATAAGAAAAAGAATGGGAAAATAAACAAAAGCGCGTGGTGAATAGCAATGAACTTCAGTTCATTCTCTGGGTTAGGCCAAAAGGGGGTGTGTGGATAGAAATGTGAATGAGGCCCAATGCTTTGACCAAGTGAATTCAGTTATTCAGTTCACAAATTAATCCAAAAAAAAAGTGCACGCGTGAGTGTTGCACCCCAAAATTTGACCAACATTTATTTATCCATCTAGTGTTTGAAAATGGATACCTTCATCAGAAAGTTCAAGAGATCCTCAGAGGAGTGGGTTGAAACCAGGGTTGTGTGCTTCATAGCTTGAGAGTTGTGGGTGCCCCTCAGATGATTCTGAGACTTTGAGAATGAACTTGATGTTTTGAGAAAGCCTATGAGATGTCTTGATAGCCATCATGAAGCCCAGAGAGGTCATTATGCAAGGATTCAGGAGATTCAACCATGAAGGGTAGAATTAGGGTTTTTGACTGGGTCAGCCCTAGGATAACTGAAAATTTGGAGAGGGTTGAGACCTAATCCAAGGGCCATGAGATCATGGAATAATGCATAGAGATATTATGAAGATGATTCCTAGGCCAACTCATCATGATTTAGGAGTTGGAGAGGTTTTGAGTTAGGGTTTCCAAGGATTGTCAGTGAAAAAACCCTAATTTGATCCTTATTTTCCAGGCAGTTTTAGCTCTAGATGTGATTGATATCTCATCTCCACCACAACATGAATGTTGTAGAGCTTGTTCTTAGCTTTAATTTGACTGGTGGAAGTCCTTGATAGGAGTTACAGAGCTCAAGTTATGGTTTTGACAAATTACAGGTCAACAGAGGTGTGTGAATCTGGGTCCTTGAAAGTCACCCAACTTGCAGACAATTTCTGCCCTAGTAGGATGATTCCTATGATCTCTTGGTCAACATGAATGTTGGAGGGCATCCTCTTAGCTTTAATTTGAGTGGTAGAAGTCCTTGATAGGATTTGGGGAACTCAACTTATGGTTTGAACAAGACAGGGGTATTTTGGTAATTTGTCAGTTATAGGTCATTTTAGCCAATGCCTAAAACTCCTATTTCCATGCCTCAAATGGAAAAACTCAAAACATGAAAGTTGTTCAAAATGTGATTTTAAGTCTAGAAAAAAGGTCATGAATTGTTGGAAAAGCTCATAGCATGAAGTTGCATGATTGGTCAAAAATGAACTAAAAATGGCATATAAGTTTAAAAAGTTGGAATTGGAAATTGGTTTGGAAGATTTAGGAACCCAAATGGGGTCATCCAATATATCATTTTGATTGGAAAAACCATTCTAAAGACAATGGTTCAAGCACATTTTTGAGTTTAGTGGAAAAAATAAAAGTTACTTAAGGTTACTTATGATTAAAGAAACATAACCAAGTTGGATCAAGCTTGGAATGCAAGGGAAAGTGTAAGATGGTGCTGGAAACTTCCATTGAGTGCTATATAACCATGAAATGAACATTGAGCAAGGGTTGGATTTTCACTTTTTTTGGCAAATACCTCACAAATTCTCTCATTCTTTCTCATTGCATTTTGATTCCAATTCCACAAAACCTTCATCAAATCATCACCAATACTGATTTCATCATATTCAACCATCATCATGGATTAGAATTCAGCCAAGTTTGGATTGCAATTGGTTCAGTTTAGTGCACTTCCTTCATTAAGACACAAATTGCAATTTCAAGTGGATCTCAAGATTCAAGCGTGCTACACAAGATCTTTTGCATACAGAAAGATCATCATCAAGAAAAGATTGATTTTAGACAGTTTCAAGCATTGAAGAGGAGTATAACCATTGCTGCCATCATCAAGTTGCAGGTTTGTAAATTCATTCAATTCTCTCTGTTTGCATAGTTTTAGATCATGTGGTTAGGGTAATTATGACTAGCAACCATTAGGGATGGATCCTGAGAAGTTAGAGCTCATCCTGTGGAGTTTAAGAATTGGACATCATACTTTGAAGATCAAGAACTGGTTGGTTATTGAGTTTTATTACTAATGCTTTAGTTTAGGTAGATCAGTGATGCATAAAGATTAGTTTAGTACCAAGAATTTGAGGTTTCGTGAGGATGAAAACCTTGAGCTTTAATGGAGGTTGAGCTTCGGGTTTGCCGTTTGAGGCTGTTTTAGTGCAAGCTGAGGGCATGGCTATGTTTGGGGAAGAAAGCTGAGCAAGTTTGCTTTTTACATGAGGGAGTTTGGCTGAGAAACGAGAGAGAACAGGCTGGTAGAAGGTAGCTGCATGGGAGAATCGTGCATGGCTATATGAAACCCTAACCAGGCGTGAGGAAGAAGATAGCTGTCTGTCGTTGGATCAAGTCAAGGAAATTGACTGGAATGTTAATCGCACAGCTGTGGTTTAAACGCAGAAACAGAGGGAAATTTAAAAACCAAAACGCAGTCGTTTGGTTTAGTGACTGAGTCTGGGCTTAAGTCAGTTCGCTTTCTGCACCCCCCATGCGCGTTGGCCCAATTGGAACAACTATCTGTCTCTTCTATTTCCACCCCCTCCCTTTTATATTATTTTGATTTCTTTTTAACTCTTAATATTTTTGCAATCTTAATAAATTCATAAAAAATTGATAAATGGCTCTTTTTTGGTCATTCTTTTTTCTATGTTGAGATAATTTTGTGTAGAAAAATATAAAAATAAAAATGAAATTTTATTTTTAATGTAGAATTTATGGTGGTATTTTCTTTTAAGTAGGACAATTATTTTCTTTTGGTTGATACCTTATCTTGCAAGAATTGTTTTAGGACCTTCCTTCAGTCTTTCTAATTCATTCTTTTTTGTGTAATTAGATATTGAACCCTAGTTTCATGTAGGATTTATCTCTTGATTTGTAGATTAAAATTTGATGTAGTTTGATTGTTAGACATTTGGGTGCTCTAATTAGGGTTTTAAGTTGTATAGGTAGACTTCAACAAATTTGTTTTGGGGTTTATAGGCCAAATTAGTGTATGGGGAATATATGGGTTAAGGGTAAGTATGTATAGAATCCCCTAGAATTTTACTAGAATATTGCATGGTGTTTTAGTATTTTTCATTGATTTTTGAATGTATGGATAGTATGTGTGTTGCTTAAAGGCATAAGTTGTATTGTTGTGTTTTCTTTCCTTCTCTTTTGAGTGTGTGAGCTTTGAAGATTGAGTTGAAGACCTTGTGGATCATCATGGAAGCTTTGAAGACCTTGCAGAGGAGTTTAGCATAGCTTTTGTTGTTTTGTTTATAGGTTTATAGGTGCATAGGCAGAGCCCTAGATAGAATACTCTGTTCAATAAAAAAGGAGTGTCTTGTTCACTTCCTTTCTTCTCTGTGACATAGAGTCCCTTAAGGGTATTCACCTCTCTCCTTTGGAGGGATTAGTGACCTTGCCCCATAAGGTAGAACTTTGAGAGAGCCTTTCCTTTGATGTTAAGTCCTCAATGGCATCCTTTGGAAGTCAGTGAGTACTGTAACATCCCCCACTCATCTTGTTGACTGAATCTTGTTTGCTGGAGCATTGGAGCCATTGAAGATAGAAGCTGAGGCCTTGAAGAGGATGATTCCTTGAAGATTATTGAAGTCTGAAGACTCTGTGAAGATCAAATTGATGCCTGAAGATCCCTGAAGATAGTGAAGCCTGAAGGTAGAGCTGATCAAAGGAGCTGAAGCTCAAGGGAGAAAATGAGTTGATACTCATGTTGTAGGGTTGATACCTGGAAAGCAAGTGATCTCTGAAGTCTGAAGACTGGGTTGCTGCTGAAGGAGCTGAGGCTTTCTTCTGTTTTTTTTGGTGTATTGTGTGTTTTGTCTGATTTGTCTGTTGCATTAGACTAAGCCCATTTAGAATAAGTTCAGTCTAAGAGCATGAGTGCATCTGATTGTATTGTTATTGCTTGGCTTTGCTTGCGGGTATTCGGTAGAGCCCAGCTCCCTTGCTCATGTGTTTATTTTGCTTGATAGCATGATTTCATTTTCTGTCTGTATGATTGCAGTTTACTGTTTCTTGCTTGATAGCATGTTGTTTATTTTCAGTATGATTACTGTTATTTCATGACTGGCTTGAGGTTGAGACGAGCTTGTGGAGGCTGAAGCCCCACACACATTTCCTCCCTCACTTGCATTGCATGCATTTTACTGTTAAAGCTGATGCTTTTGTCTGTTTTGGTGTATCATTGATATGATCCCTTAGGACTCTCATTTCCTCTGATGAGGATTTGATGATAGACTTTTAGGTTGAAACCTATGCATGACAACATCTAGGAGTTCCCTGTTCAAACCTCAACCATAGGATGAATCCATGGCATGATAACAATAGGACTTGATAGTCTCCCTCCTAGTTGGGCCTGTTCTCTTCTCATCTCGAAGCGGTTTAAGATACAGTAATCATGAATGATTTCTTTCGTACGTTACGAGCCTTAAGCTATCTGAGAAAGGATTGTGGGAGAGTTTCTTTTCCACAGTCTGGATGTTTAGTATGGAACCCTTTGGGTGACATGCGACGCATTCACTCTCAGGTCATAGTCTCTAGTGCGGTTGAAATCGCAAACATAATAAAAAAACACTTTTTTTAGGAGATAACCCGTAGTTTCCCGAACTACGTTTGCTCTGATCTTTCATACCAAATGAAAGTACGTAGGCATAGGACGCGATGTCCTAGCGAGCAACCTTCAACCTTCACCCGTAGTTAGCCGAACTACGTTGACTCTGATTTCTCATTCTCTGATGAGAATACGTAGGCATAAAGCGCGATGCTTTGTCGAGTCATTTTTCTTTTCTTTTTCAGCCAGCCTTGATAGGTAGATAGAATAAAACCAACCCGTCCAAGTAAACAAACAAGCGAGGATCCCGTCGAGTACGACGGACGTGAGGGGTGCTAATACCTTCCCCTTACGTAACGGACTCCCGAACCCAGACAATGGTTGCGATGACCTTGTCTTACCCTTTTTCGTCAGGTTTTTCCGATTGTTTCCTTTCCCGCTCTGAGGGATAAATAACGAAAGGTGGCGACTCTTCTGTCATGCCGGCACCTTATTTTCGCGCAAGCGACAGCTGGCGACTCTGCTGGGGACTCCAACGGTTCCCTGCGGGTCAATCCTATCGTTTGTGTGTTTGCTTATTGGGTTGCGTTTATTTATCGCATTTTTACTTCTCGCACTTTATTTCCCGCATTTTATATTCAGTAAAATATGATTATTTGTGCTGTTGTGGGATGGGAGTTCTGATTGAGTGAGAAGCCAGACCCAGGCTTGAGTGCACCATAGACTCAGAGTGGAAATTAGTGGGCGCGTGCTTGCTTTGCAGGCACTAGTGTCTCATGAAATCCACGCTCAGACGAGGTTCATCCGGTTGGCTTCACTTTCAACCCTTTGGGTTGAGATGGTTGCTGGTTTGGTGGATTGTCGACTCTGGGGACCGATCATTTGTGATTCAGCTAAGTGAGGCCTCTTCAGGACTTGATGATGCCACTCCTTCTAGGAATCGTATCATCAGTTTTGAAAGTCTGTGACGCTGATGAACGCATAGGATGCCGTACCTTGAGTCAGTCTAGGTTCATACCTGTGAGCGGGACTGGGTTTATTGCAGGAAACTTGGACCTTCAGACTACCTGGTTTTCTTGACGGCAAATCATTTATGTTGGGTTCTCAGTTACAGATGTGTTCTTGATAGAGCAAGATTTTGGTCAGGGGATCTTATCATCGGGTGTTCGTCTGTTCTTGATAGAGCAGGCTTTCATCAGTGTATTATCGTCAGTGGTTTGTTCTGGACGGAGCAGATTTTGAGTGAGGTCTGAAAACCTCATCGGCAGATGTTATTTGTTCTTGATAGGGCAGATTTTGAGCGAGGTCTGAAGATCTCATCAGCAGCTGTGTGTTTGTTCTTGATAGGGCAGATTGTGATTTTGGGGTCTGAAGACTTCAACAGATGTTCCTTGATATTGCACCCGGGGTCCTTATTATCAGTCACTTACTCTTGTCAGAACAGAATTTTGATCTCGGTCCTATCAGATGGTTATTCTCAGCAGATCAGATTAGTGGTCTTACACCGGGGTTTCCTTCTCATCAGTGACTATTGATACCGAATCTCCACAGCAGCCACCTGGATATATTATTGCATACCTGCATTTTGCATTAGTTTACGCATTCATCTGCATTCCATTAACGTGTGTCTGTGTTGCAGGTACCGTTTCCCCGATCCAGGATTTCCCGCCTCCTACTGCTATTATGGCCTCTCTCAGGAAGACTGTTGCGTATAAGTTCCCGACCCCCGACGTGTCGAAGCTGACTGGTTTGATAGCCCTGGCAGGGGATTCTGTGAAGGATAGGTTCAGGAAGTCTTATGGCAGGTTGCTTAGCCTGGTTTACAAACCTTCTACGTCCGAGCTGAATGGGTTACATGCTCTTCTGCAGTTTTATGACCCTCCCTTGAGGTGTTTCACTTTTCATGACTTTATTCTCGCGCCGACATTGGAAGAGTATGCTGATATACTAGGTGTGCCTATCAAAAGGCAGATGCCTTTTGTCCACATGGATGCTGAGCCTGACCTGGTTAGCTTGGCTTCCTCACTCCATTTGAGCGCTTCTGAGTTAGTGGTGACGAGTTGGAACAAGGTTCCAGGGTTCTCTCTGCAGTTTCTGGTAGCTAAGGCTCAGCAGTGTGCTAAGGACAAATGTTGGGACGCCTTCAGCGCCATCCTTGCTTTATGCATATATGGCATCATCCTATTTCCCAGTATGCCTGATTTCGTAGACTTTGATGCATTCCATATCTTCGCCTCGGGGAATCCAGTCCCTACTCTGATCGGAGACGTTTACCATTCAGTGCATTACAAGAATGAGAACCGGAGAGGAAAGAATGTTTCATGCTGCGTACCGTTGTTGTACAAGTGGTTTGATAGTCATTTACCCAAGAGGGGTTCTTCTGTCTTGTCTACAGCCATGACTGAGTGGCCTGAGCGTCTGATGAGCTTGTCGGCAGAAGACATTGTTTGGTTCGTTGACAGAGGCAGGTTAGGCACCGAGATGATCTTCAGCTGTAGTGGGTTTCCTAACGTACCTCTGATAGGTAGGAAGGGTTGCATCAACTACAACCCATCATTGCTAGTTCGTCAATTTGCATATGCTTTGAGGACTCCACCGAAGGAAGAAGAGGTACGGGAATCTCTGTACCTCACGGGTATTCTAGAGGGGGATTTGTTGTCCAAGCTTCAGTATGCGTGGAACAATATCAGCACGAGAGGAAAGCCTTTGTTGGGGAAGAGCGACAACCAAGCTTACCCTCCTTACTCAGATTGGATCAGAGCCAGAACCGGCACTATAGGGATGCCATTCCCTCATGTCAGACCAGAGAGTCCTCCACCAGTCGAAGAGCCTACCACTGTGTCCATTCATCAGCACAACCAGGTATTAGTTGAGCGTGATGAGCTGAAGAGGGCAAACGCAGGATTAGAGAAGGAGTTAGCTCAGCTTCGAAGTGAGAGGAACGAAGCCGTGCATGCTCTCAAAAAGCAAACAGAGTCGGTGAGCCTGCTGAGTGCAGACTTGGCAAAGCAGATTGCTGATCGGGAACGCTTAGGTCAAGACTTCAGAGCTGCTAATGATGTGCTAGCTACGAAGAAGCAGCATTTGGAGGAAGCATACCGGAGAATATCTAAGTTCGACCAGCATTGGAAGACCTCCATGGCTACCAGGAAGGAGCGAGAAGACAAGCTGATGCTGCGGATTTCTAAGCTAGAGACCGAAGTGAAAGACAGTGAGCGGAGGTTTGATGAAGAGACCGCCCGCAGGTACTCCGCTGAAGCCCGTCTCAACAAAGCCATTGCTAGCCTGAAGGAGCATAGGCTGATGTTTGAGTCTAAGAAGTGAAAGCTGGAGGATTGCTTCGGCGAAGGCGCTTGGGAGAGTTCGGTCCAGGGGCTTCAGCATACTATCAGGCAGAGGGAACTACTCGTCGAGGGGTTGCTCACTTCGCCAGATCGTTCAGAGACAAAGGAGTTATTAGCAGAGTATCGCGCCCGTGGCCGTACTTGACTAGTTATATCCCTGTTGTTTTTAATCTTTGATGTATGCTGACCATCACCAGACTTGTTGGCTGAGGTCACGCTGTTGATTTGTACTCGCTGATACTGTGTACTACCTTGACAGGCCTTTCCATATATGTATGAGATTGATGTTTCCATGATTGGGCTCGGATTTCTTCTTCCTCTTATTATCATCAGCACCGTCACTAAGGCACTAGGATCGGGGGAAAACCTCCCACGCGCACAGACACACGCATGCATCTGCATGAAGCATACTTGCATGGTGTATATCTTATTGCTTTTCCTAACCTTTATTGTTGACAGGTTTTTCAGGTTCCGAGCTGCTTTCGATCTCCAGGATTGATCAAAGACCCATCCACCGCTACTCAACTCGCGCTAATCAGACAAGAATCATGGACCAGGTGCAGTCAGATGTTCAAGAACTCCGTGAGCGGATGGATCGTTTTATGGAGCTGATGCAGGTGGTCGCGAATGGTCAAGACCAGCTTCGTACTCTGGTTCAACCTCTGATCTCCAGGGTTGACAGTAATGGCATACTTCACGGAGGGGCCGTGCCTACTCCTCCTCAAGGGGATACTCCGCAGAACGTTGTTCCCGCCGCCGGGGGCAACGGCAGTGCTAACGGCAATCTGATGGCTAATCTCGGACTCAACGCGGCTGGCGCCGTAAATGGTAGTTTGGGGGCCAATGTTAACATAGGGCCGGTCAACGGCAATGCTGGTGCAGGAAATCTGGTGGTGCCTCAACCGTGGCTGGAGGACCATCAGGATGACATATTCTCTCAGAGAGGTGTGGAGGCAGAGTTGAATGCTGAAGCTCGACTCAGGTTCAAGGCGCTGGAAGACAAGATGAGAAGCATAGAAAATCAGAACACATTAGGCGTTGACATGTCCAACCTCGGATTGATTGCTGACTTTAAAGTACCCCACAAATTCAAGGTGCCTACCTTCGAGAAGTATAAGGGCACTACTTGTCCCCGGGTCCACCTACGATCTTATTATAGAAAGATGTCCGCCTATTCTGACGATGAGAAGTTGCTGATGCACTTCTTTCAGGATAGTCTTTCTGGCCCATCGCTCGAATGGTATATGGGCTTAGAGCCCGCTGCTGTGCACACTTGGAAAGATCTTGCAGAAGCATTCGTTCTCCACTATCAATATAATAGCGACTTGGCTCCCAACCGAGTTCAGCTTCAGAATCTCTCACAGCGGAACAATGAAAGCTTCAAAGAATACGCCCAGCGGTGGCGTGAATTGGCTGCTCGGGTTCAACCGCCGATGGTTGAGCGTGAGTTGGTGCAAATGTTCGTGGCTACCCTTCCTGGAAGCTATTATGAAAAGCTGGTCAGTGGCATGTCGGGAACATTCTCGGCTCTTATCACTTTGGGCGAGCATGTTGAGAACGACATAAAGATCGGAAAAATTCAGGGCGAATCATCCTCAGCTGGAGGAGGTAGCAAGAAACCCTATACTGGCAAGTGTCGAGAGGGAGATGCCAGTGCTGTCACTAATGCTAGGAGAAAGGGCAAGGGCCCTCAGCCTCATATCGCTAGCATAAATATCCCAGCTGCTCCGCAGCCGCAGCAGCAGCAACCTCAGCAGCAGAATAATCAGGGGTATAAAAGATATCAGAATCGGGCTCCCCTGTCAAGCCGTCAGTTTGATACTCCACCTATGTCATACGCACAGCTTTTGCAAACGTTGCTTCAGCTCCAATTGGTTCAAAAGAGGACGTTGGCTCCCTTAACAGGGGCACCACCACCGGGGTATGATGCCAGTGCTACTTGTGAATTCCATACCGGGGCACCTGGCCATACGATTGAGAATTGTAAAGCTTTTAAGCACAAAGTCCAGGACTTGGTGGACGCCAAGGTTATCAACTTTTCTGACAACGTGCCCAACGTCACCAAAAATCCAATGCCTCATCATAAGGGGGGCGGAGTGAATGCTGTTATCACTGAGGAGAGTTCAGACTTGCTGACCGATGTCAAAGATTTGAAGACGCCGTTGAGTTTTGTCAAGGCTAAGTTGCTGAAGAAGGGCTTCTTTCCTGGATGCGGAGAATTATGTATGGCTTGTGCTACACTTCCTGACGGATGTGAGCAGCTGATCGAAGGTATCCAAAGTCTGATGTCCGAGGGTATTTTGCAATTCAGCCGGAGCGTCGAGAGTGCATCAGGGGAAGTTGTGCTGAAGCAGGCAGACGAAGTTGCTACCATTACCATTCCTCGCCACCCTATTACTATTTCTGCGCCTCGTCCACCTACCATCACCATCACCAGGGCCGGACCAATCCCATTCGAGAGTACTAATGCCGTTCCATGGCATTATGGCGCCGAAGTTTATTGTAATGGTCAGAAGATAGAGCTTGAGCCGTTCGGGTCAACTATGCAGAATCTTACTGAGGTCAGTGGTATCACTAGAAGCGGAAGAGTGTTCGCACCAGCAGAGGTTGCAGCAGAGAAAGGGGTCCGAGATGACGCCGTGGATAAGGGTAAAGGTAAAGCTATTGAAGAGGTCCCTGCAGGGGCAGAGAAAGACTTGTTGGTTAAAGACGCTGAAGAGTTCATGCGACTAATCAAGAAGAGTGACTACAAAATTGTAGATCATCTTCATCAGACTCCGTCAAAGATCTCGATTCTTAACCTGTTGCTGTGCTCTGAGGCGCACCGCAACGCGTTACTGAAGGTGTTGAATGCTGCATACGTGCCGCAGGAGATATCAGTAAATCAACTCGAGGAAGTGGTGGCCCATGTTAATGCTGGTAATGGGCTGGGATTTACAGATCTGGAGCTGACTCCTAAGGGAAGAGATCACAACAGCGCCTTGCACGTCTCAATAGAGTGTAGAGGCACGATTATGTCACATGTCCTGGTGGATACGGGTTCCTCGCTTAATGTGCTTCCGAAGAAGGCACTGATGAAGTTGGATACCCGTGGACTGCTATGCACGCCCAGTGATCTGGTCGTGAAAGCCTTTGACGGAACCAAGCGCCACGTCTTCGGAGAGTTGACCCTGCCCATTCAAGTTGGTCCAGAGACGTTCAATGCGGTTTTCTATATCATGGATATCATGCCCGCCTATAGTTTCCTCTTAGGTCGGCCATGGATCCATTCTGCTGGTGCCGTGACGTCCACGCTGCATCAGAAGCTTAAATATGCTGTTGGGGGCAGCATAGTGACAGTCTGTGGAGAGGAGGACATCATGGTAAGCCATCTGTCGTCCTTTAAATAAGTTGAAATGGATGGTGAGATCCATGAGACTCTTTGCCAGGCATTTGAGACCGTCAGGGTGAAGGAGGTGGCTCCCGTCGTCGCAGGGAGGCAAGAGTTGAACCTCTCCTCGTTTAAGGAAGCTCGGGCCGTTGTCGAAGCCGGCTCCACCCCAGGCTGGGGGCATGTCTTGGATATACCAATCAAGCAGGATAAGTTTGGATTGGGATATTCTCCGGAAGCTGAAGCTTCATCCTCTTCTGGCAACTCGTCTCGTGGGAAAGGGCCGATCTTATTCACCAAGGGGGGAGTAATTTTCGAGAGCATCAACGCAGCGTCGGAGGACAGCGGAGACAGTGATTGCGATCTTGACGCCTGGATTCAACCGAGCAAGCCAGGCGAGCGCCTCCACAATTGGACCATCAAGGAGATTATCAAGCTGACAAGTGAAGAGTAATGATTTGCTTTTTACAATCTTTGTACAACCCTATGTCCTGCCCGGGGCATAGTGGTTTTACTGTCAGGGCCTTGTTGGATTATGTGTATGCATTTTGTTAATAAATAAAAGGCGTTTTCTTCGTAATCAAATATTGTGTTCTCTGTTATTCCTATTTTATGTTTATTTCGAAAAAACAGCAAAATGGCAACGAGGTTCGTGCTAACCTGCATATTCCTGCTTTAAACTTAACCCTTGTTATTGCAGGATCCACGTAACAGATGACATCGACTCTGGACCCTCTACGGCTCACTACGACTTTGATTGCCCGATCTATCAAGCCGAGGATGAGATTGATGAAGACGAAGACCTTCCGGAAGAGTTGGCCCGCTTGTTGAGACAAGAGGAGAAGGTTATTCTGCCTCACGAGGAGGATATTGAGATTGTAAATCTGGGTTCTGAGGAGCTCGTCAGAAATGTCAGAGTTGGGGCTGCGCTGCAGAATGATGTCAAGCATAGGCTGGTCGAGATGCTTCGAGAGTATAGTGACGTCTTTGCTTGGTCATATGAGGATATGCCCGGACTCGACACTGATATCGTGGTTCATCGCTTGCCGTTGCGAGAAGATTGCCCTCCAGTCAAGCAGAAGCTCAGGAGGACGAGACCAGACATGGCTGTAAAAATCAAAGAAGAGGTCCAGAAGCAGTTGGACGCAGGATTTCTAGCCGTTACCACTTACCCTCCATGGGTCGCCAACATAGTGCCTGTACCGAAGAAGGACGGTAAGGTACGCATGTGCGTCGATTATCGATTCCCGTTGCCTCATATCGATGTGTTGGTCGACAATACAGCCCAGTTTTCCGTGTTTTCGTTCATGGATGGCTTCTCCGGTTACAATCAGATTAAGATGGCACCGGAGGACATGGAGAAAACGACGTTCATCACCCCCTGGGGCACATTCTGCTATAAGGTAATGCCCTTCGGTCTGAAGAACGCAGGAGCCACTTACCAGCGAGCAATGGTAACTTTGTTTCATGATATGATTCATCATGAGATCGAGGTCTATGTTGATGACATGATTGCAAAGTCCCAAACGGAGGAAGAGCATCTGGTCAATTTATTGAAGCTGTTTGAAAGGCTTAGGAAGTTCAGGCTGAGGCTGAATCCTAACAAATGCACTTTTGGAGTGCGGTCCGGAAAGTTATTGGGGTTTATCGTTAGTGAACGAGGGATTGAAGTTGATCCTGCGAAAATAAAAGCTATCCAAGAAATGCCAGCGCCGAAAACAGAGAAAGAAGTTTGTGGTTTCCTGGGCCGAATAAACTACATTGCAAGGTTTATCTCTCAGCTCACGACCACTTGTGAACCGATGTTCAAGCTTTTAAAGAAAGATCAGGCGATTACATGGAATGAGGATTGCCAGAAGGCATTCGATAAAATAAAACAGTATCTTCAAGAACCTCCAATCTTGATACCCCCAGTGGCTGGACGGCCATTGATCATGTACCTGACGGTTCTGGAGAATAGTATGGGGTGTGTTCTCGGTCAGCACGACGAGACGGGCAGAAAAGAGCATGCCATTTATTATTTGAGTAAAAAGTTCACTGAGTGTGAATCTCGATACTCGATGCTGGAGAAGACGTGTTGTGCATTAGCCTGGGCCGCCAAACGTCTACGACAGTATATGCTCAACCACACCACTATGCTGATTTCGAAGATGGATCCGATCAAGTACGTCTTCGAGAAGCAGGCTCTTTCGGGCAGGATTGCCAGGTGGCAAATGGTGTTAACAGAATATGATATTCAGTACGTCTCTCAGAAGGCCATTAAGGGGAGCGTATTGTCTGATTATCTTGCCGAACAGCCAATCGAAGACTACCAGCCAATGAAGTTCGAGTTCCCTGACGAGGACATTATGTTTCTCAAAGCAAAGGACTGCGATGAGCCATTGCCCGATGAAGGGCCAGATAGGAAATCTTAGTGGAAGTTGATATTCGACGGAGCGGTTAATTCCTATGGAAGTGGCATCGGGGCTATCATTACGACTCCTCACGGATCCCACATCCCGTTTACTGCGAGACTGACGTTTCCAGTTACCAACAATGAAGCCGAGTATGAGGCATGTATTATGGGTCTAGAAGAGGCAATTGATTTGAGAATCAATAATCTAGACATATACGGTGACTCAGCGCTTGTAATCAATCAGATCAAAGGGGAGTGGGAAACCCGTCAAGCGAATTTAGTGCCGTACATGAATTATGCCAGGAGGCTGCTTCCATTCTTCGATCGGGTAGAACTTCATCATGTACCCAGGGCTGAAAATCAGATGGCTGATGCCTTAGCCACGCTGGCTTCAATGTATAAGGTCAATTATTGGAATGGGGCTCCAAGAATTGTACTTTCGCGTCTTGACAGACCAGCATTTGTCTTTGCGATCGAGGATGCCAAGGACGGCAAGCCATGGTTCCACGACATCCAGACCTTCCTTATGACTAAGGAGTATCCTGCGGGTGCGTCAACCCAGGATAAGAAGACGCTAAGGAGGCTATCTGGAAACTTTTATCTCAATCCTGACGGAGTGTTGTATAAGAGAAACCATGATCTCGTGCTGCTCAGATGTGTAGATGAGAAAGAGGCGAGTATGCTCATGGAAGAAGTCCATGAGGGCACATTTGGTACGCACGCCGGCGGGCATGCCATGACGAGAAAGATCTTGAGAGCAGGGTATTACTGGCTGACGATGGAGTCGGATTGCTTCAGATTCGCGAAGAAATGTCATAAATGCCAGGTTTATGCTGATAAAGTTCATGTGCCGCCGTGCCCATTGAATGTCATGTCCTCCCCTTGGCCGTTCTCCATGTGGGGCATCGACATGATAGGCAAGATCGAGCCCACTGCATCCAATGGTCATCGTTTCATTCTGGTAGCTATCGACTACTTCACCAAGTGGGTGGAGGCAGCCTCGTACGCTAATGTGACCAAGCAGGTGGTAGCTAAGTTCATAAAGAGGGACATCATCTGTCGCTATGGAATTCCCGAACGAATCATTACTGATAATGGTTCGAATTTGAATAACAAGATGATGAAAGAGCTGTGCCAGAGCTTCAAGATTGAACACCACAACTCATCTCCTTACCGGCCGAAGATGAATGGCGCTGTTGAAGCGGCCAACAAGAACATCAAGAAGATTGTTCAAAAGATGGTTGTGACGTATAAAGATTGGCACGAGATGCTGCCGTTTGCCTTGCACGGTTATCGTACAACAGTGCGTACGTCGACCGGGGCAACTCCTTTCTCCTTGGTGTACGGTATGGAAGCTGTCCTACCGCTAGAAGTGGAGATTCCCTCTTTGCGAGTTTTGGTTGATGTGAAGCTCGACGAGGCAGAATGGATTACGAATCGCTTGAACCAACTCAGCCTGATGGACGAGAAGAGGTTAGCGTCGATTGCATTTGGTCGCCTATACCAAAGCCGAATGAAGAAGGCTTATGATAAGAAGGTGCGTCCCAGAAGCTTTCAGACGGGTGATCTCGTCCTGAAGAAGATTCTTCCGCCACACTCCGATCACCGGGGCAAGTGGACTCCGAATTACGAAGGGCCGTATGTCGTCAGCAAGGTCTTCTCAGGAGGAGCTTTGTTGTTATCCACGATGGATGGTGAAGATTTTGCATCCCCGGTGAACGCGGACGCAGTTAAAGAATACTTTGCTTGAAAGAGACCCGCTGGACAAAAAAGAAAGAGTCCAGGCAAAAAAGGGGCATCCCGGCGAACCAAAAACAGAATAAAAGGTTCGGGCAAAAATTAGGGATATATCGAAAAATGTACACCCGCGAAGTCGAAAACCTACACTGGGCGGCTTCGGCAAAAAAGGGTATCCCAGTGAACTGAAAACCCGAAAGGGCGGTTCACGCAAAAGTTAGGGATTTGAATAAGCAAATGACTGCGCTCCGCGTGTGGACTTTCATTGTTTAGTGGTTCGGAAGACCTGAGGGCCGTTTATCTGAATCAATCTCTTCCAAAGCTGGATCATCAGAGAAGTATCGAAGTCGGTCTTAGAGGGATCAACTCATGGTGTTCGTCTACGCCTCGATTGCCAACATTTGTATATACTGATGTATATTTATGTTTTCTTTTTTTGTGCGGCTTCCTCATTCCAGGAGTTTGCCTCTGTTGTAAAACATTTTTGCCCATTCAGGGGTTCATCATCAATAAAGCGCACACTATTCAGCAATTCTGCTTGTCTGTTTAGCATTTATCTGTTTTGTTTGCGAATGAAAACGCCGATGTTTTTTTTATAAAATGCGCATACATAAACTCACGGGCCTAGGCCCATTGATTGTCGAAACAATTAATTAACTGAATATTGTCAGGAGATAATAACCTGGATAGGCCCCTTTGAGGAGGGTATCTTGTCTGTTTGTTTATGTTGTTGCAGGTATAGCACCTTCCAGAAGATGTGCCGTGCGCATACCCGAAGCAGGGCGAGCCCTCCTTCTCCAGCAGAGTTCAGTAGTCTCCCCTCCGCAGAGTCTGAACGCAGAGCAGTGAGCATTGATGTGTCCACCAGGCAGAGAGGATTCTCTTCCCCAAGCAGACGCATCCTGAAGGAACGTAACCTCATCAGCTGAGTCAAGCACCGAAGAATGGTGTCTCCCCCAGCACCGGGTCACAAGTGCAGATTTCATAGAAGTGTTCTGGTGCCGAAGCTCGTGTTTCCCCAGTAAAAGTCTCCAGCGGGATTGAGATTCCCCACCAGAGTCATGCTCTCTCCTGAAGCTGGATGATTCCCTCTTCCCCAGTAGAGTGCTGGAACAGCTGATGTTGTATTCCCCTGCAGAAGTGTACTCTCCCCCGAAGTCAGATGGTTCTTTCTTCCCTAGCGAAATTGAAATTCCTCGTCAGAGTCGTACTCTCCAGTGAAGTAGAATGATTTCTCTCCCCGGCTGAGTCTGCAGAAAAGCCGAATCCTTGGAAGCATTTGGGACCTTGAATGGACGTTCCCTAGCAGATATTGAACAGTTGATGTTGTATTTCCCCAGAGTCGCACTCTCTCCAGCGAAGCAGAATGACTTCTCCTTCCTCAGCCGAGTTTGCAGATGTCCAAGAAGAGCCGAACCCTTGGAAGGTGATCAGATCATAATTGGTTTTTCCCCAGTGGAGTGTTGAGCAGCTGAAGTTGTTTCCCCACAGGGTTATCATCCCCAGAAAAGTAGCCATGGCGGCCACGCGGTTTATTCGCGCGATTGGCATCGCTTTCCTTCAGCAGGTTCGGGTTCTCGTAGAGCTTCGTCCCCTGCAGCAGTCAGCTGAAGTTGTTTGCCCTGCAGCAGTCAACCGGAAGATCATTTCCCCAGGTAGAGTCCGATTGGTATTGGCGTGTCCACGTTCTCCTCAGCAGGATGATTCCTCTACCTGAGTAGTTCTTTCTCCTTGACAGGAGAACTTCCCCCAGCATTTATTTTGCATCACTACATAGCATTTAACATTGCATGGCATTGTGCATGATTGCACAGCATTTAGCATAAACGCATAGCATTCCCACCGTGTGGGGCATGGCACAGAAGCATACGCATCATAAGCATGACCTAGGTCATTATCCTTCCTGCCTTATAGGTGTCTCAACCGAAAGACCAGTTGCTCAGGACGATTCCTGATATTCTCTCCAATGAGGTCGTTGCCTTAAGATGATTCTTAAAGACCCCGGTGTAATTCCCACAGTCGCTCACTCAAGATGATTTTTGAGATCCCCAGCGAAGTCTTCAGTTCAAGATGATTCTTGAATTCCTCAGCAGGGCCGTTTGCCTAAAATGATTCTTAAGACCTCAGCGCAGCTTCCCGAGTTGTTTGCTTAGGATGATTCTTGAGCTCCCCCAGTAGCGTCCCCAGCAAAAGTTGCCCAGGAAGATTCCAGGGATCCCTAGCAGAATAAAGTCTCCAGAATGGTTATCGGTTCAGGATGATTCTTGAAGATGTCCGACGGAGCTGTTTGTTCAAGATGATTCTTGAAGTCCTTAGCTGCGTGATATGTCAGCTCCAACAGTGATGTCTAATCTGAGGATTGACTTCGTAAAACGCCTGAAGGCGATATCAGAAGGTTCCCGTGAGTTCAGATTTCCTTGTCGATGAATCAACGTGTGGCTGAAGACAAGGTTCCAGATTTTGTATTCAAGATGATCCGTGTTGGTCTGAAGACCAAGTCAGTTGTCCTGAGGTGATGATTGATTGCGATCAAGTGAATAGTGCTTCTTCTGACTGAAGTCGAAGATGTTTCTCCAGCTGAAGCGGAGTTTTGCCTGAAGGCAAATTCTTTGAATCCCCGTAGAGTCATGAATGGCTCTGGATACCATTTCTTTGACTGAAGTCACAGATTTCCTAAGCTAAAGCGAAGGTGCCTAAGGGCAAGGTAGTCCCCAAGGTCATGAATGACCTAGGATTCATTTTTCGGACTGAAGGCCGAAATATATCCCTGACTGAAGTCTCGGATGCTCTATAGCAGAGGCGGAGTTGCCTGAAGGCATATCCATGTATCTTTGAAGGCCAAGGACCATTTCTTCAGACTGAAGTCGAAGATACCTCCTGCAGAGTTGCCGACGGGCAAAGTTTACATCCTTGAAGGCCAAGGATGCTTTTTCTAGCTGAAGCTGGAATAGCCGACGGGCAGGGTTTCATCTTTCTTCAGAAGAACTTGAGGATTCTCCAGCGGATCTGGAGTGGCCAGGGGCCAGGGTTTCATTCATATTCAGAAATACTTGAATATTTTTTCCAGCGGATCTGGAGTGGCCAGGGGCCAGGGTTTCATATATCTTTAATGTTGAGGTTCTACGGCGGGCAGCGTGCAGCAGTATTCCGATGTTCGTTATGGTTCTGAGGGTGACCCCCAGATCAGAGTGTGCTCGGTTAAGTCTCTCAGTCCCAGCGGAGTAGTTTCAAATACGCAAGTGTACCTTTTGTTCCATTCACCAGGGGTGAACCCCAGGTCAGAATTGTTCAGGGTTGCATCAGTTGTCCGGCGGCGAGGTTGGATGTTTGTTCGACGGCGAGGTTGAACGTTTGGATTTGACGGCGAGGTTAGATCATCAGTTGTCCGGCGGCGAGGTTGGATGTTTGTTCGACGGCGAGGTTGAACATTGGGATTTGACGACGAGGTCAGATCATCATTTGTCCGGCGGCGAGGTTGGATGTTTGTTCGACGGCGAGGTTGAACGTTTGGATTCGACGGCGAGGTCAAATTATGTTTGTTTGACGGCGAGGTCAGACTCTTTAAATCCCCAGTAAAGATGATGTTTGTACGACGGCGATGTCGAGTGTCTCTAAGAGGATGTTTGTTTCCGACGGCGATGTCAGATTCAGTTTTCCAGCGGCGATGTTGGGCGTGTCAAGGTGATCCAGTCTTCCGACGGCGATGTTAGGTGACGCAGATCCTTTAGTTCTCCAGCGGCGATGCGGGGTATTTTGACAGATTTAGTTCTCCAGCGGGGATGCGGGGTGTTCTGTCAGATGTGTTTCTCCAGCGGCGATGCAGGGTATTATGTCAGGTGTAGTTCTCCAGCGGCGATGCGGGGTATTTTGTTCAGTGTTGTATTCTCTCCAGCGGCGATGCGGGGTATTTTGTTCATTGTTGTATTTTCTCCAGCGGCGATGTTGGATATTTTGGTGATTCAGGTTTAGGTCTCCGGCGGCGATGTTGGACGCTTGTTTCCCCGAGTTATGGTTGTTCTTGACGGCGATGTCAGGTGGTTTAGTCTTCCAGCGGCAATGTTGGGTGTTGTGGTTGTCTGAAGGCAATGTCAGAAGAATTTAATGTGGATAACTGACGGTGATGTCAGGTCGATATTTCTGCAGTTAGTTGTTGAGCAGCTAGCATTGCAATATTCGAAGATTTGTTCCCCGCAGAGTACCGTGTGCTCGTGCAGTTGGCAAATTTTCGGGTTTACCGATATTCAATCGTCTCGCACCTTGATTGGTTGAGAGCCGTTCGCTTCTCACCCAGCCAGGTTCAAGCCGTTTGAATAGGGGCAGCTGTTGCACCCCAAAATTTGACCAACATTTATTTATCCATCTAGTGTTTGAAAATGGATACCTTCATCAGAAAGTTCAAGAGATCCTCAGAGGAGTGGGTTGAAACCAGGGTTGTGTGCTTCATAGCTTGAGAGTTGTGGGTGCCCCTCAGATGATTCTGAGACTTTGAGAATGAACTTGATGTTTTGAGAAAGCCTATGAGATGTCTTGATAGCCATCATGAAGCCCAGAGAGGTCATTATGCAAGGATTCAGGAGATTCAACCATGAAGGGTAGAATTAGGGTTTTTGACTGGGTCAGCCCTAGGATAACTGAAAATTTGGAGAGGGTTGAGACCTAATCCAAGGGCCATGAGATCATGGAATAATGCATAGAGATATTATGAAGATGATTCCTAGGCCAACTCATCATGATTTAGGAGTTGGAGAGGTTTTGAGTTAGGGTTTCCAAGGATTGTCAGTGAAAAAACCCTAATTTGATCCTTATTTTCCAGGCAGTTTTAGATCTAGATGTGATTGATATCTCATCTCCCCCACAACATGAATGTTGTAGAGCTTGTTCTTAGCTTTAATTTGAGTGGTGGAAGTCCTTGATAGGAGTTACAGAGCTCAAGTTATGGTTTTGACAAATTACAGGTCAGCAGAGGTGTGTGAATCTGGGTCCTTGAAAGTCACCCAACTTGCAGACAATTTCTGCCCTAGTAGGATGATTCCTATGATCTCTTGGTCAACATGAATGTTGGAGGGCATCCTCTTAGCTTTAATTTGAGTTGTAGAAGTCCTTGATAGGATTTGGGGAACTCAACTTATGGTTTGAACAAGACAGGGGTATTTTGGTAATTTGTCAGTTATAGGTCATTTTAGCCAATGCCTAAAACTCCTATTTCCAAGCCTCAAATGGAAAAACTCAAAACATGAAAGTTGTTCAAAATGTGATTTTAAGTCTAGAAAGAAGGTCATGAATTGTTGGAAAAGCTCATAGCATGAAGTTGCATGATTGGTCAAAAATGAACTAAAAATGGCATATAAGTTTAAAAAGTTGGAATTGGAAATTGGTTTGGAAGATTTAGGAAACCAAATGGGGTCATCCAATATATCATTTTGATTGGAAAAACCATTCTAAAGACAATGGTTCAAGCACATTTTTGAGTTTAGTGGAAAAAATAAAAGTTACTTAAGGTTACTTATGATTAAAGAAACATAACCAAGTTGGATCAAGCTTGGAATGCAAGGGAAAGTGTAAGATGGTGCTGGAAACTTCCATTGAGTGCTATATAACCATGAAATGAACATTGAGCAAGGGTTGGATTTTCACTTTTTTTTGGCAAATACCTCACAAATTCTCTCATTCTTTCTCATTGCATTTTGATTCCAATTCCACAAAACCTTCATCAAATCATCACCAATACTGATTTCATCATATTCAACCATCATCATGGATTAGAATTCAGCCAAGTTTGGATTGCAATTGGTTCAGTTTAGTGCACTTTCTTCATTAAGACACAAATTGCAATTTCAAGTGGATCTCAAGATTCAAGCGTGCTACACAAGATCTTTTGCATACAGAAAGATCATCATCAAGAAAAGATTGATTTTAGACAGTTTCAAGCATTGAAGAGGAGTATAACCATTGCTGCCATCATCAAGTTGCAGGTTGGTAAATTCATTCAATTCTCTCTGTTTGCATAGTTTTAGATCATGTGGTTAGGGTAATTATGACTAGCAACCATTAGGGATGGATCCTGAGAAGTTAGAGCTCATCCTGTGGAGTTTAAGAATTGGACATCATACTTTGAAGATCAAGAACTGGTTGGTTATTGAGTTTTATTACTAATGCTTTAGTTTAGGTAGATCAGTGATGCATAAAGATTAGTTTAGTACCAAGAATTTGAGGTTTCGTGAGGATGAAAACCTTGAGCTTTAATGGAGGTTGAGCTTCGGGTTTGCCGTTTGAGGCTGTTTTAGTGCAAGCTGAGGGCATGGCTATGTTTGGGGAAGAAAGCTGAGCAAGTTTGCTTTTTACATGAGGGAGTTTGGCTGAGAAACGAGAGAGAACAGGCTGGTAGAAGGTAGCTGCATGGGAGAATCGTGCATGGCTATATGAAACCCTAACCAGGCGTGAGGAAGAAGATAGCTGTCTGTCGTTGGATCAAGTCAAGGAAATTGACTGGAATGTTAATCGCACGGCTGTGGTTTAAACGCAGAAACAGAGGGAAATTTAAAAACCAAAACGCAGTCGTTTGGTTTAGTGACTGAGTCTGGGCTTAAGTCAGTTCGCTTTCTGCACCCCCCACGCGCGTTGGCCCAATTGGAACAACTATCTGTCTCTTCTATTTCCACCCCCTCCCTTTTATATTATTTTGATTTCTTTTTAACTCTTAATATTTTTGCAATCTTAATAAATTCATAAAAAATTTATAAATGGCTCTTTTTTGGTCATTCTTTTTTCTATGTTGAGATAATTTTGTGTAGAAAAATATAAAAATAAAAATGAAATTTTATTTTTAATGTAGAATTTATGGTGGTATTTTCTTTTAAGTAGGACAATTATTTTCTTTTGGTTGATACCTTATCTTGCAAGAATTGTTTTAGGACCTTCCTTCAGTCTTTCTAATTCATTCTTTTTTGTGTAATTAGATATTGAACCCTAGTTTCATGTAGGATTTATCTCTTGATTTGTAGATTAAAATTTGATGTAGTTTGATTGTTAGACATTTGGGTGCTCTAATTAGGGTTTTAAGTTGTATAGGTAGACTTCAACAAATTTGTTTTGGGGTTTATAGGCCAAATTAGTGTATGGGGAATATATGGGTTAAGGGTAAGTATGTATAGAATCCCCTAGAATTTTACTAGAATATTGCATGGTGTTTTAGTATTTTTCATTGATTTTTGAATGTATGGATAGTATGTGTGTTGCTTAAAGGCATAAGTTGTATTGTTGTGTTTTCTTTCCTTCTCTTTTGAGTGTGTGAGCTTTGAAGATTGAGTTGAAGACCTTGTGGATCATCATGGAAGCTTTGAGGACCTTGCAGAGGAGTTTAGCATAGCTTTTGTTGTTTTGTTTATAGGTTTATAGGTGCATAGGCAGAGCCCTAGATAGAATACTCTGTTCAATAAAAAAGGAGTGTCTTGTTCACTTCCTTTCTTCTCTGTGACATAGAGTCCCTTAAGGGTATTCACCTCTCTCCTTTGGAGGGATTAGTGACCTTGCCCCATAAGGTAGAACTTTGAGAGAGCCTTTCCTTTGATGTTAAGTCCTCAATGGCATCCTTTGGAAGTCAGTGAGTACTGTAACATCCCCCACTCATCTTGTTGACTGAATCTGGTTTGCTGGAGCATTGGAGCCATTGAAGATAGAAGCTGAGGCCTTGAAGAGGATGATTCCTTGAAGATTATTGAAGTCTGAAGACTCTGTGAAGATCAAATTGATGCCTGAAGATCCCTGAAGATAGTGAAGCCTGAAGGTAGAGCTGATCAAAGGAGCTGAAGCTCAAGGGAGAAAATGAGTTGATACTCATGTTGTAGGGTTGATACCTGGAAAGCAAGTGATCTCTGAAGTCTGAAGACTGGGTTGCTGCTAAAGGAGCTGAGGCTTTCTTCTGTTTTTTTTTGGTGTATTGTGTGTTTTGTCTGATTTGTCTGTTGCATTAGACTAAGCCCATTTAGAATAAGTTCAGTCTAAGAGCATGAGTGCATCTGATTGTATTGTTATTGCTTGGCTTTGCTTGCGGGTATTCGGTAGAGCCCAGCTCCCTTGCCCATGTGTTTATTTTGCTTGATAGCATGATTTCATTTTCTGTCTGTATGATTGCAGTTTACTGTTTCTTGCTTGATAGCATGTTGTTTATTTTCAGTATGATTACTGTTATTTCATGACTGGCTTGAGGTTGAGACGAGCTTGTGGAGGCTGAAGCCCCACACACATTTCCTCCCTCACTTGCATTGCATGCATTTTACTGTTAAAGCTGATGCTTTTGTCTGTTTTGGTGTATCATTGATATGATCCCTTAGGACTCTCATTTCCTCTGATGAGGATTTGATGATAGACTTTTAGGTTGAAACCTATGCATGACAACATCTAGGAGTTCCCTGTTCAAACCTCAACCATAGGATGAATCCATGGCATGATAACAATAGGACTTGATAGTCTCCCTCCTAGTTGGGCCTGTTCTCTTCTCATCTCGAAGCGGTTTAAGATACAGTAATCATGAATGATTTCTTTCGTACGTTACGAGCCTTAAGCTATCTGAGAAAGGATTGTAGGAGAGTTTCTTTTCCACAGTCTGGATGTTTAGTATGGTACCCTTTGGGTGACATGCGACGCATTCACTCTCAGGTCATAGTCTCTAGTGCGGTTGAAATCGCAAACATAATAAAAAAACACTTCTTTTAGGAGATATCCCGTAGTTTCCCGAACTACGTTTGCTCTGATCTTTCATACCAGATGAAAGTACGTAGGCATAGGACGCGATGTCCTAGCGAGCAACCTTCAACCTTCACCCGTAGTTAGCCGAACTACGTTGACTCTGATTTCTCATTCTCTGATGAGAATACGTAGGCATAAAGCGCGATGCTTTGCCGAGTCATTTTTCTTTTCTTTTTCAGCCAGCCTTGATAGGTAGATAGAATAAAACCAACCCGTCCAAGTAAACAAACAAGCGAGGATCCCGTCGAGTACGACGGACGTGAGGGGTGCTAATACCTTCCCCTTACGTAACCGACTCCCGAACCCAGACAATGGTTGCGATGACCTTGTCTTACCCTTTTTCGTCAGGTTTTTCCGATCGTTTCCTTTCCCGCTCTGAGGGATAAATAACAAAAGGTGGCGACTCTTCTGTCATGCCGGCACCTTATTTTCGCGCAAGCGACAGTGAGGATTCGAACCAATGCACCTTTGGTTCACGCAGCGAAGAACAAAAGCTTGAGTTTCTCACTTAAACTAAAACTGTGCGTTTTGAGGGGGGGTACAAGGCTCATCGTGAGAGCTTGGATGGAAGCCTGAGTCAAAGTCTTCAACATGATCCAACGGTCCAAACCTTTCTTCTTCATCCAAACTCAGATTGGGAGGGAAAACTAGATGGTGGCCCAGACGGTGGCGCCACCGTCTTCTCCGGCAAGCAACTAATTACAGGTCAACCAAACTAATCAAACTATACATCATTTCACTCAAAATCTCACGCTGATCATGAATCTGGTCTCATAATTTTCTAATTCCCTCTAGATTTTCAAACCCGAAGACAAATCTAAAATATGCATCAATCTTGAATCTCATCAAAACCTCAATTATGGACATGGACATGATCCTCATCTCACACTGATCATCTTGCACTATCCAAACTGAATTAAATCCTCAAGAACAACTTAAACCAAATCTCAACAGAATTCAGGTGTCAACCTAATTTGTCTCTAATCATGCAATTCTTGATCCTAAATCCAACTACACTTCATCCTGATCCTAACCACATGCGCAATACTATCTAAAATAGCCTAAAATATGCATAATCAAGAAATTCACCAACCTAACTTTGAGCTTTCAACAGAGATGATTCTTGCACGATTCAACCTCCACAAAGGTGCAGATTCACTCCAAGATGTATGTAGAAGGTGATGAAATCCTCAATTTGCTTTGATATGCTCTTGAACTCAGAATCCGATTTTGAGTTGCTTGCTTGAATTTCCAATCTCACTCTCTTCTTCAACCACCAATCTTCACCAAAAAAAAAGCTATGGAAGTGATTATGAGCTTATATAGAATGCCCTGGAAGGTTCTAGGGCCCAATCAAAAGCCCAAAATCAGAGTTTCACTTTTCAATTTTTCTTCAAAATCTCACTCATGGTGACCACGAAAATCCATCAGTTTTGCCTTCAGGAAGCTTCTAACACACTTCTTGTGAACCACTGAACCTGAATGGCTATGATTTGTCCCTTGTTTTTATCTTATGGCTTAGATTTGAAGTGTGACTTCCTCATCAAGTAACAAAGCATTAGATCATGAAAAAGGACTCAAACTCAAATTATAATGATGTCATTGTTTCCAAAATTCAATTTCCATTCAAAATGAGCTATTACTTTGCCTTATTTGCACACATAACATTTATTTTGAATTTTTTTATCTTTAATGCCTTTTAATTCTTCCTTTTTCAAAATTCCTTGAACCAATGCTTGCTATAATCCATATCAATAGACTCTTGATACTTGGCCAAGATAAAAACATCATTTTGAGCAACTTTCATGTTGACCCAAAATCCATTTGAGGCTTGCAAGATGGTGAAATTGACTTATGCTTCAAAATGACCTGTAATGCCCAAATATCCAAAATACCCTTGACTTGTCAAAGCCATAACTTGAGTTCTACAAATCCAATCATGGACTTCTAGTACTCTATGGAAAGCTAAAAGAATAAGGAACAACATTCATGTTGACCAAAAGTTAATAGGAGTCATCCTTCTAGGGAAAAAAGGTCATGCAAGTTGGGTAACTTTCAAGCTCCAAATTCACATGCCTCAGATGACTTGTAACTTGTCTGGCTCATAACTTGAGTTCTATAAACCCTATCAAGGACTTCTAGTACTCAAATTAAAGCTAAGATCATGCCCTACAAAAATCATGTTGGGGTCAAGATGAGATGAAGATCATATCTTGAGTTAAATAGTCTTGAGTCAGGGGTCAAACTAGGGGATTTTACACTGTCAAGTCTTAGAAACCCTAGCCTGAAACTTCTCAAACTCTTCAATCATGATGAGTTAACCTTGGAATCATCCTTAGAACATATCAATGTATCAATCCATGATCACATGGCTCTGGAATTAGGTCTCAACCTTCTCCAAATCATTAGTTGACTTAGGGTTGACCCAGTCAAACCCTAGTTGCACCACTCATGACTGAGTCTTCTTAATCTTGCACAATGACCTGTCTAGGCCTTAAAGTGATCTTCAATACTTCTCATGAGCTCTCTCAATACATCAAGTCCATCCTCATGGCCTCAGAATCATCTGATGGCTTCCCACAACTCTCAAGATAGGAGACACACACTTTTGGTTTCAATCACTCTCTCTGAGGATCTTTTAACTTCTCTGGTAAGGATATCAGCCCTTGAACACCTGAATAAGCCTCCCAGCTAGCCTCATAGTCTTGTATAGCTCCAATTGGTAATCATACCTCTTGATCTCCTGCATACATGTCAACGAAATGCAAATGATGATGCTGATGTGAATGAAATGAAACACAAGCTAGGTAAAGAAATGTTGGTCAAATTTTGGGGTGCAACACATCTCATCTTGATATCAACATGAGACTTGTAGAGAATTCTCTTAGCTTTCTTTTGAGTACTAGAAGTCCTTGATAGGATTTGTAGAACTAAAATTATGAAGCAGACAAGTTACAGGTCATCATATGAATGTGATTTTGGTACTTGAAAGTCAACCAACTTCCGTGCCATTTTTGACCTAGAGGGAGACCTCACCTATCCTTGACCCAAACATGAATGTTGGTCCTTAGATTCTTAGCTTTCCAAAGAGTACTAGAAGTCCTTGATTGGATTTATAGAACTCAAGATATGGAGCTTGCAAGGCAAGGGTATTTTGGGAAACTTGGATTATAAGTCATTTTGGATTATAGGTCCATTTCACCACTTTTCATACCTCAAATGCAAATTTTTCCAACTTAAAAGTTGCTTAAAATGGGGTTATTTACTCAATCAAACACCAAGGATTCATTGATATGGATTGGATTGAAGATTGGTTGAAGTAAATTTCATAAAAAGAAACTTTAAAGGCATTTAAAGTAAAAAATTCAAATAAATGCAAAATGAACCATTCCAAGTCATGTTTGTGCATATTTTGTGCACAAAACACATTCTCAGAACATTGGCATTGGTATATTTGAGAATTGAACCATGAAAACACCTCATTTCACATGTTTCTTAAGCTTGAAGAAACAAAATCAACATCCACCATTGATCAAAAATCAAGGAGGCAATCCTATCCCTTCATGTTCCTAATACTACCAGCAAGTGAATTGACTCATCTAGCAAGCTTCTTGGCTCTGTTTTCGTGCAAATCAAAGAGCTTCAAAGTGGAGAAAATGGATTTGTCATTGGGCCAGTAACAGCCACTTTTGGGCCCCCAAATCAATCCTATATAAACACTAGATCATTTTCAGATGAGGATTGATGGGTTTTGGCGCAGAAAACAGTTACAAGAAGTTAGAGAAAAGTGGTTGAAGGTGAAATACGAATTTCAAGAATCAAGAACTCTCAAGGCAAATTGAGCATACAAGAAGCTTCCTCAGGGATCAGTGAAGCTTTCTGCATTGGTTTGATCGAGAATTGACACCTGAATCCATCTCTACGCGAGCTTTTACACATGTTTCTTTCTCTCAAATTTTCTCTTAATTTATGGCGAATTAGAACGTAATATGCATATGGTTAGGATCATGGTAACTCCTAGATGAATTTAGGATAGGATAGAGGACTGTTTATGACGATCTATGGCTGAGCACGATTTGTTTATGCATTCGGTTTAGATGATTCTTGAGAGAAAATTGAATTTTGAACCTAGAATGATGATCAGTGTAGTGTAAGGAAGAGATTGATATCAAGATTTTAGGGTTTCATTAAGTTTCATGGCAGAGCAGCGTTTGCACTCGCCGGAGAAGACGACCGGAGTCTTCTCCGGCCACCGCTGGTTTGATTTTTCCCCTTCCCTCATTTAAATCGCCAGATGAATTGTTAACCGTTAGATCCTGATGGATCCTTGACCTGTTTCCTCTCATCCAATGGCCGTGAGTGAGTCTGAGAGAGGTATTGACTTTTTTAATGACGTGGCATCATGGATAACGTTAGATCTGGTGACTTAATGAATAAGTGGCTTAGATTAAGACCCACCGTGGGTGTATGTTGACTGAAGTGCATATGATCACTTAAAATCCTAATGGATTGGGCCCCAATTGATATTGGCACCCCCTGCTCAAGAGGCCCAAGCGCTTTAACTGGTTTCTGTTGCTATTTGACACGCTGCTTTTTCTTTTTTCATTTCTTTTTCTTATTTTTTGTTTTATTGCATGATCATTTTAATTCATTACAAATAGTAAAAAATGCCAACAAATGCTGGAAAAAATCATGAACATGAATTGAGATGTCTTTCAATTTTTTGTATTTTTTAATTCCATTTTTAATTCATTTCTCATTTAATTGCATATTTTTCATTTAAATAGCCATTTAATAAAATGTGAAATTGTATGTCTACTTGTAGATTTTATTTCTTGATAGATATTTCAAATTAATGTCTAATGTTTTGCATGCTGACTATTGACAAATTGTAGGATGTTTTAGTATTTTTATCTTGATTTTTAGAGGTTGTTTGAGTAGGGTTTAAAGTAGATTTTTAGAACCTTCCCCATTTGCATCTCCCATAGAACACTTCATAGTTTAGCTTTCTGTTAGTATACCTAGGCTTGGAATCTTGACCTGAAATGTTTACCATAACTTCCCAACATATTTAGGGTCCCTTAGGAATTTTATTAGGATTTTAGAAATTCTTTTCCTATTTTTCATGGATTTTACATTCTGGCTGATGTTAGGGTGTTCCTAATTTAGCATTCCACCTAGTTTTGCCTTTAAGTGATCTTTTAGCAAATCTTAAGCACCTATTCATTACATGAACCATTAGTACATAGGTTGAGACCTTTGTAGGGTAATTTTCAAGCTTTCAATAGGTTATTAGCTCCCTTAGGATGCACTTCCTTTAGAGCTTAACTATTAGGGTTTCTTTAGACGCTTGTGTGAATGATTTCTCTCCCTTGTGTGGCTTCTTTTCTTGGCCTTGCCTTCTCCCTTCCACCTCAATAACCTAGGCCTCTTTTGGATCCTTCTAGTGAGAGCCTAGTTCCTCCTGTGGAGGAACTCTATGCATTCCATGAAGAAGTTAAGCCACTAAGGGCCACTCCTTGAATGTGTTGAGATTGGTTGAGTGCCTCAGTAAGCTCCTGTAGAGTTTACTTTGCTTCCCATCCTCATCCTCCTTTTTTCTTTCCTAGTCCTATGACAATTAGGAACCTCTTTGTGAGAGCCTAGTTCTTCCTGTGGAAGAACTCTGTGCATTCCATAAAGAGTTGAGCTTTGAGGACTCAAGTACTTTGTACACACTTTCTCTTTCTTGTTCTGCATTCTCAGGATCCTTCTTGTGAGAGCCTAGTTCTTCCTGTGGAAGAACTCTGTGCATTCCATAGGAAGTGTGAGCCTCTGATGGACTCTTGTGTTGATGCACATTGAACATGGTGAATTCCCTTTGGTTTTCATTATGTTTCTCCTTTTCCCTTCCCAGTCCCATGACATAGGGATCCCTCTTGTAAGAGCCTAGTTCTTCCTGTGGAAGAACACTGTGCATTCCATGAGAGGTCTGAGCCTTGAGGACTCTTATGTTGATACACATTAACCAGACACCTTAGATTGACATCTAGGTTCCACCATTCTCATCTGTCCAACATTCTAGGGATCCATCTTGTGAGAGCCTAGTTCTTCCTGTGGAAGAACTCTGTGCATTCCATGAGAAGTTTGATCCCCAGATGGACTCTTGTGTTGACACACATCTAAACCTGATGTAGCCTTGGGATGACTTCCTTGTTGCTCATCTGGTCTATCTCTCTCATGATGGATTGATTTGATTGCCTGCTTACTGTGATGCATTAGGGTAGATTTGCATGAGTAGATACTCTTGTTTAGGTGCATGATTGCATTAAAGGTTGATGTGTCCTCCCTTTGCTTGGTTGTTTATCTGCTTTCATACTTGCCCTTGCTTGATTGCATTGAAGGTTGAGGTGATCCTCCCTTGCTTGTGTTTTCTTTTTCTCTGTGCATCTATGTTTGCATCCCATGTTTTCTTTAACATGTTCCCTTAGGGCTCTCACTTCCTTTGATAAGGATAGTGATGATAGACCTTTAGGATGAATCCATGCATGATAACACATAGGATAGATTCCCTTTCAAACTCAACATTAGGGCCATATTGTATGACAACAGTAGGATGCTTGATAGTTTCCCTTGTAGAGTCCTTTCTCTTTCTCATCTTCAAACAACAGTAAAACACTTAATAAAGAAAAGTTTGTACTGTACATTACGAGCCTTAAGCTACTTGGGAAATGATGATTGGGTGGTTGCCTCTCAATTATCTAGAGTGTTAGCATATGTCCTTAGGACGATATGCGACGCATTCGCTCCTAAGTCATGGTCTCTAGTGCAGTATGAATTACAAACATTCATAAAAACCACTTCTTCTCGTAAAAGACAAAAAACAAGCATTCAAACCTCTTTTTTTCCCTTTGGGGTTCCCTTTAATCAAGGAAAACTGTTTCTGATGAAAAGAGTACTGTTAAGCTTCGGTTCTACCGCAAACAGGCGTTGTCCCTAACTGCTGGAACTGTAGTTTAACCTTTCTCGGGTAAAAACAGATGAATCAACCTATGTTCCGTTTTATCCTGAACTACGTTCGCTCTGATCTCTCATACCTGTTGAGAGTACGTAGGCATAAGACGCGATGTCTTGGCGAGCAACCTTCCCCCATTACCCGTAGTTAGCCGAACTACATTGACTCTGACTTTCCCATTGCACGAGGGAATACGTAGGCCCAGAGCAGCGACGCTCTATCAAGTCCTTTTTTCTTTTCTTTTGAACCAGCCTTGATAGGTAGATAGATAAACAACCCGTCAGATAAACAAACAAGTGTGGATCCCGTTGAGTACAACGGACGTGAGGGATGTTAATACCTTCCCCTTGCGTAACCGACTCCCGAACCCAGAGATTTGGTTGTGATGATTGATCTTATCCCTTTTCGCTAGGTTTTTCCTGATCGTTTCCTTTCCCTTCTTTGGGATAAATAACGATAGGTGGCGACTCTTCTGTCTTTGCCGGCACCTTTTTTCGCAGTAGCGACAGCTGGCGACTCTGCTGGGGACATATAGCTGCTGGGGACTTTTCCCATCCCCTATGCTGGGACCGTTTCCCATCCCCTATGCGAGTCAATCCTAGCGCTTGTTTGCTTATCTTTTGGGTTTTCTACATACTTGTTGTACTTTATCTTTACTTTCCCGCATTTTATTTTTAGCATTATATTATCATTATTATGCTGCTATGGGAGGGATGGATTCTGATGAGTGATAAGCCATACCCAGGCTTGAGAGCATACATAGCATTAGAAGTGGATTAGTGGTGAACCTGTATGTTAGGCATGTGTTGTACCCCAAAATTTGCCCAACATTTCTTCACCTAGCTTATGTTTCATTTCATTCACATTAGCATTGTCATTTGCATTTCATTGATATGTATGCAGGAAATCAAGAGGTATGATTATCAATCAAGAGCTATACAAGACTTTGAAGCTAGCTAAGAAGGTTATTCAAGTGTTCAAGGGTTGATATCCTTGTCAAAGAAGTTAAAAGATCCTCAGAGAGAGTGATTGAAACCAAGAGTGTGTGTCTCCTAACTTGAGAGTTGCGGAGAGCCATCAGAGGATTCTGTGGCCATGAGGATGGACTTTAGGTCTTGAGGGAACTCATGAGAAGTGTTGAAAATCACTTTGAGGCCTAGACAGGTCATTGTGCAAGATTAAGAAGGCTCGGCCATGAATGGTGCAGCTAGGGTTTGACTGGGTCAACCCTAAGTCAACTGGTGATTTGAAGAAGGTTGAGACTTAATTCAAGAGCCATGGGATTATGGATTGATACATTGAGATGTTATAAGGATGATTCCAAGGTTAACTCATCATGATTGAAGAGCTTGAGAAGTTTCAGGCTAGGGTTTCTAAGACTTGACAGTGTAAAATCCCCTAGTTTAACCCCTATCTTCAAGACTATTTAACTTAAGATAGGATTATCATATCATCTTGACCCCAACATGATTGTTGTAGTTCATGATCTTAGCTTTAATTTGAGTACTAGAAGTCCTTGATAGGGTTTATAGAACTCATGTTATGAGCCAGACAAGTTACAAGTCATCTGAGGCATGTGAATTTGGAGCTTGAAAGTTACCCAACTTGCATGACACTTTTGCCCACGAAGTATGATTCCTATGAACTTTGGGTCAACATGAATGTTGTTCCTTATCCTCTTATCTTTCTAGACAGTACTAGAAGTCCATTATAGGATTTGTAGAACTCAAGTTATGGCTTTGACAAGTCAAGGGTATTTTGGGAAGTTGTGATTATGGGTCATTTTTGGTTATAGGTCATTTTCACCAACTTAGACATCTCAAATGAAATTTTTTTCAACTTGAAAGTTTCTCAAAATGGGGTTTTAACCTTGACCATGTATCAAGGAGGCATTGAAATGGCTCAAGGAGAGACTTGATTCAAGAAATTGTGAAAAAGGAAGAATTACAGAGGATTAAAGACCAAAAACTCAAAATAAATGATATGTGTGCCAATGAGGCAAAATAATAGCATTTTTTGAATGGAAAATGCATTTTGGAAACATTGGCAATATTAGATTTTTGATTTGAGTTCAATTTCATGGACTTTTATCTCATTGCTTCATGATGAAGTAACATAACATACATGAGCCATTGGATTGAAACAAGGGGAGAATCACCACCAGTCATGTTCAATATCTCATGAGAAGTTGAATGCAAGCTAGCTGAGGCCAAAACAGAGAGGAAATGGTGACTGCCATGAATGAGATTTTGGTGAGAATTTGAAATTCCAAAATCTCATTCTGAAGCTTTGAGAAACTTTTGGATGATTCCATCAAGTTCTATATAAACCACTGAGTGTGTTCAGCCATTTTTTTGGAGGAGTTTGAAGCTGGTAGCAGAAGGAGCAAGTGAAAATTCAGAGTTGCAAGTGAAGATCGTGTTCTGAGTTCAAGGAGGAATCAAGGCAAATTGAAGGTGGCATTAACTTCAGAAGGTGATTTAGAGTGAATCTGCATCATCTTGAAGGTTGAATCGAGCAAGAAGTACTTCTGTTACACCTCTGAACTCAGGTTGGTAACTTTCATCCTTGTGCATCATTTAGGAGGAGATAGATAGAAATCAATAGGTGGTTAGGATCCTTGCAATGTGTAGTTGGATTCTAGAACAAGAAATCGTGGAATAGAGACAAACTAGGATGTGGATCATTTTCTTTTGAGGCTGAAATCTAGCAGTTCTTGGATGGATAATCAAGATTAGATAGTGAGGATTGACCACCATAAGATGAGGATCACATTGGTTCTTTTAATTTGAAGAATAGTCATGATCAAGATTTTGACACTTTCTGAAGATGTTATCGTGTTTTGAATTTGATAGAGAGTTAGATGATTTTGAATGGAGATTATTGATCAGGGTGAAAAACTGAGTTGATTGATGTATAATTATGTAATGTTTGATGACCTGTGTAAAGAACTTCACTGGAGAAGACGGTGGCGCCACTGCTCAGGCCACCGTCTGTAAACTCCCTCCAACCTGAGTTTCAAACGGGACGATGCACTGCAAGCGTTGGATGGATGTTGGACCTTGACCAAGTAGGAGCATTGCACGACCACGGTCTATTCTTGAACTCAGACTTTGACTTGAGATTGAAACGCTCCGTTTCATTAATTGGAAGCATTGGGCTTAAGACTCTGAATGATACTTGCACCCCCATTTGGCCCAACCCACATATTGAACTGAGATAGATTGCTATTTGCAACGCATGTTTCACCAATTTCTTTGAATTTCTTTTATTTTCATCATTTCATGATGGTTTAATTTTAATCCATTAAAAATAGAAAAATTAAATAATTAATTCTGATATTTTTTCCTTTGATTCATGAATGAATTTAGGAATTTTAAAAACAGAAACATTAGGATTAGCATTTATTTTCGTTTTATTTGATTTTTCCCATTTTATTTGATAATAAAATTGTATTAATTGATTCATCTGTTTGGTGAATTTTGTTTGAGCATTTGGTATTGATTTTATGCTTGATTTTTGACTTGTAATAAGGTTAGATATGTATGCTCCCCTCAGATTTTTCTCACATTTTTGTGATAAATTTAGGTGTTGTTTTACGATTAGAACTTTAGGAGCTCCCTTTTAGGGTTTAGGTATGATACCTTGAGGTTTAGAATTTTATTTGGAGGACTTAGAGGATGATTTAGGTCTTGATTTTTTGACCAAAGGTTATGAGTGAATGCATGTTCCCCTAGAAAAATAATCAGATTTTTAGAATGTGTTTTAGTATTTTTGATAGAATATTCTACTTGTGTGTTCATTTGGTGCTTCAATGTTGATGATTGATGTGGAGTGGACTCAAAATTGGACTTCCTTGTATAGTGGGCTTCTGGATCTCATTGGAAAACATCATGGACTAGATGAAGCTTGTGTGAAGTAGCTAGTGGAGCTTGGATTGAAGATTTCCTTCCTTTTTGTTAGCTTTGAATAGCTTAGGAAATTAGGGCTTTAGGAGAGGGCTTTAGAAATAGATATTTCTTCAAATAATGGTTGGTTTTGTTCCCATTCCATTCTCATCCTATGATTCAAAGTCCTCATGTTTAAGTCTCATCTCTCCTTTGGAAGGATGTGTGACATTTACAATGAGTAGAACTTTTGAGGATGCCTTTCTCTGATAATTGGTTGAGTGTCAGACATGATTCCTTTTGTTTACTGTCTGCTTCCCATTATCAACCAATTTTCCTGATGATTGTTCTCTTCATTCTTGGTGGAGCCTTTTGAATATTGAAGCTTGAAGATGGAGTACCTTTCATTCCCTTGAAGAACAGTTACAGACTGTGGACTGAACTGCTGCCAGAAGATTGCTTTGCTGTGAAGCTGTGGAAGTTGTTGATCTGCTTTCTTTCCTGTCTGTTTGCTTTCTGTGCAAATGTATTAATGTGACTTGTGTGATTTGCTTGATGCATTAGAATAAGTTCATGTTTAAATTGTTTTAATTAAGGAGCATGATTGCATCAGAGGTTGAGTTGCTCCCTCTGCTTGTATTTTTACTGTATGGCTTTACTTGCGGGTATTCGGTAGAGCTCTGCTCCCTTGCCTATGTGGTTTGTGATTTGCTTGATGGCATTTTATTTTTCCTTTATGATTGCAGTTATTCATACTTGGCTTGAGGTCGAGACGAGCTTGTGGAGGCTGATGCCCCACACACATTTCCTCCCTCACTTGCATTGCATGCATTTTACAGTCGTTTACTGTTTACTGTTTAAGCTGATGCTTTATCTGTTTCTGTTTATCATTGACATGATCCCCTAGGAATCTCACTTCCTTTGATAAGGAAGTGATGATTATAACTTTAGGTTGAAACCTATGCATGATAACTTCTAGGAGTTCCCAATTTCAAACCTCAACTATAGGATGAATCCTTGGCATGACAACATTAGGACTTGATAGTCTCCTCGTAGTTGTCCCTTTCTCTTCTCATCTTGAAACAACAGTAAATAAAGTAATAAAGGCAAGTTAGTATAAGCGCGTTACGAGCCTTAAGCTACTTGGGTAACGATAATTGAGCGGCCTCCTCTCAATCGTCTAGAATGTTTAGTATACGTCCTTTGGACGATATGCGACACATTCGTTCCCAGATCATAGTCTCTAGTGCTGTACAAACTACAGACACCGTAAAAAACAGTTCTTTCGTAAAAGACAGAAAACAAACTTCAAACCTTTTTGCCCCATGGGCCCATAATTCAAAGGAAGCTTTTCTGAAGAAAAGAGTGTCGTTAACTTTCAGTTCTACCGCAAACGGTAACGCCTAAGTCTCCAAGGGTCGAGCTGCGTACACCAGATTGCTGGAACTGTTTGTTAACCCTACTCGATAAAACAGATGAATCTGAATCCCCGTAATCCGTATTATCCTGAACTACGTAAGCTCTGTTCTCTCATATCTGTTGAGAGTACGTAGGCACAATACTGATGTATTGGCGAGCCACCTTCCCCGTAACTCGTAGTTAGTCGAACTACGTTGACTTTGATTTCTCATTCTCTGATGGGAATACGTAGGCATAAAGTGCGACGCTTTGCCGAGTCATTTTCTTTTCTTTTCAGACCAGCCTTGATAGGTAGATAGTAAAACCAACCCGTCAGATAAGCACAACAAGCATGGATCCCATCGAGTACGATGGACATGAGGGGTGCTAATACCTTCCCCTTGCGTAACCGACTCCCGAACCCAGACAATGGTTGCGATGACCTTGTCTTATACCTTTTCGTCAGGTTTTTTCCGATCGTTTCCTTTCCCGCTCTGAGGGATAAATAACGAAAGGTGGCGACTCTTCTGTTTTGCCGGCACCTTATTTTCGCGGAAGCGACAGCTGGCGAGTCAGCTGGGGACATGATAGTTTCCTGGGATCCAACGTCCCTTATGCGAGTCAATTTGGGGATCCAACGTCCCCTGCGAGAGTCAATCCTAGCGCTTGTATGTTTACTTGTCGGGTTGTGTTTATTTATCGCACTTTATTTTCAGTATGATATGATTATCTGTACTGTTGTGGGAGGGGCACTCTGATGAGTGAGAAGCCAGACCCAGCCTTGAGAGCTACATAGTATTAGAGTGGGTTAGTGGAGGACGTGCTTGCTTTGCTTGCATCAGTTCCCATGTAATCCACATTCAAACGAGGTTCTCCTTGATGGATTTCTATCGATCCTTTAGACTCGAGGGGTTGTCGGATCTGAGGATTGTCGACTCTGGGAACCGATCATTTGGAATTCAGCTAAGTGAGGCCGCTTCAAGAGATGATGATGCCACACCTCCTGGGTATCGTATCATCATTTCTTGAAAGTCTGTGACGCTGATGACCGCATAGGATGCCAAACCTTTTCCGTGATTAGGTCCATACCTGTGAGCAGGGTCGGGTTTGTTGCAGGAAACCTTAATCCCCAGACTACCTGGTTTTCTTGACAGTGAATCAGTTTTGTTGATATTAGAGGTTCTCATCGTCAGATATGTGTTTGTTCTTGACAGAGCAGGTTTATGGTCTGGTATAAGGGGTTCTTCTCATCAGAGATATGGTTGTTCTTGACAGAGCAGTGGTGTGGTTTTGTTGATACAGAACCTTCATCTCCTCAACAGCACAGTCATCTTGATCTCCTGCTGCATGATTGCATTTTGCATTGTTTGCATCCTCATTTGCATGTCATTAACGTGTGTCTGTGTTGCAGGTGCATATTTCCCCCGGGTTCTAGTGATCTTGATCCTCATGGCAGATATGGCATCTCTGAAGAAGACTGTGGCTTATAAGCTACCAACACCTGACATCCGAGAGTTACGGACTTTGATTTCTTTGGCTGATAAGACAATGATGGAGAGTTTCAGAAAGGGTTACGGGAGACTTCTGGGTATTATGTATAAGCTTCCTACGTACGAGTTGAATGGCCTCTACGTCCTGCTACAGTTTTACGACCCACATCTCAGATGCTTTGTGTTTCCAGATTATGTCCTAGCTCTGACCCTGGAGGAGTATTCTGACCTGTTGGGGGTGCCTTTGTTGAATCAAATGCCTTACTACCGTGTTGAGGGTGAACCTAAATTGAGTAAGTTGACTGACGCTCTTCATGTAGATGAGTCTGAGTTGGAAGGGATGGTGTCCCGAAAGATTGGAGTTCATGGTTTCCTTCTTCCTTTCCTGATGGAAAAGGCCCGGAAGTTTGCCAAGAAGGGTCGCTGGGATGTATTCAATGCCTTCTTAGCCCTCTGTATCTATGGGATCGTGCTATTCCCAAGTCATCCGGACTTCATAAGCATGGATGCTTGCCATATATTTGCCTCTGGGAATCCAGTGCCCACTATCCTCGGAGATGTCTACCATTCAGTTCACAGCAAGAATGAGAACAGAAAGGGGAAGAACGTGGCATGTTGTGCTCCTTTACTGTATAAGTGGTTTGCTAGCCATCTTCCTAAGTCGGGGCCGTTCATTGATTCTGCTGAGTCTTCACCGTGGTCTGCGCGTTTGATGGGTTTGACCGCTGACAATATTATCTGGTTTGATAGAGATCTACTGGGCAAAGATATTGTACATAGCTGATGTGGCTTTCCTAACATCCCCTTGGTCGGAAGGAATGGATGTATCAACTATTTTGCATCTCTGCTGGTACGACAATTTGGGTATGCACTACGAGGACCTCCTGAAGAGGAAGAGATACGGGAATCTCTGTATTTCACAGGGTTGCTTGAAGGCGACACTTTGATCAAGGTACAGAATGCTTGGAGAAAAATTCACCGAAAAGGGAAAGTCTTGATACGAAAAAGCAACAACAAGGCCTTTGATCTGTATGTGACTTGGGTTCGAGAAAGAGCCGCCAAGTTTCTAATGTCGTTTCCTACTGTGAAACCATTGTATCCTCCTGTGCACAAAGAGCCTACTACAGCTGATATTCAGAAATTCAACCAGGTACTCCAAGAGAAGGAAGAGCTACGAAAGGCAAACGAAGAGTTGGAGAAAGAGATCGCTCAACTTCGGAAAGAGAAAAGTGAAGTTGTTTATACCTACAAGAAGCAGACTGAGATGATCAACCATCTAGGCTCCAACCTGACCAAAGAAAATGATGCTAGGGAACGTCTGGGGTTGGACCTGAAGTCAGTACATGGCGTGTTGACAACCAAGAAACAGGATCTGGATAGAGTGTACCGGAAGCTAACCCAATACGAGAGGGTCTGGAGTAACACCCTAGCCAAATACAAAGAGCGGGAAGAAAAGCTGAAGCAGCAAGTAGCCAAGCTAGAAGCTCAGATTATGGTGAAAGACAAGAAGATAGAGGTTGAAGCCTCACTGCGACGAGACGTCCAGTATAGATTGGCTGAGGCCGAGGCGAATTTGTAAGATTTTCAACTCCAGGCTGATGCTAAGAGGAGTAGAGTCGAGAACCATTCTGAAGAAGGTGTTTCTAGGAGTGTTGTCGAGAACCTCCCAGAGTCCATCAGGCAGAGGGACCTGCTGGCCCAGGGTTTGCTTACTCAGTCAGATCATCCCGCTACAAAGAAGTTGTTAGAAGATCTTCATGCCCGTGGCTGCACCTGATCTTTTTGTATTTTCTTTGTACATTTTATGCATTGATATGCTGATCACCGCCAGGTCTGTTGGTTGGGGTCATGCCTTGTTGCTTCAGTTGTATGTGATTACAGTTGTACGCTACCTGTCGCTACTCAAAAAATGCAACGACGGTGAGGCGAAAAGAAATGACAGAAGAGTCGCCACCGAACTTTATTTATCCCATGAGGGGAAAGGAAAATATCGAGAAAACCTTAAGAAAATAATGGATAAGATGGTCTTGCAACCAAGAACGGGTTCGGAAGCCGGTTATGCGAGGGGAAGGTATTAACACCCCTCGCATCCATCGTACTCGATGGGAACCTTTTGTTTGTCGATGTGTGAATTTATATTTGCTAAAATATTATGCTAAAAAGTTATTCCAAAAGATAGAGAGAAGGGTTTAGAAACGGGGAAAGAGACGTAACGGAGGAAAGAAAAGAATCGATAGGACTTCGCGGTCCTAGGCCTACGTATTCTCAACGGATGAGAAAGTCAGAGTCGACGTAGTTCGGGGCTACGGATATTGGGGGGAAAGTGCTCGGCAAGGATTGTGGCCCTTGTGCCAACGTATCTTTACTTGAGAAAGTAAAGAATCAGAGCAGCCGTAGTTTGGCCTACGGTGTGCGGGGGGAGTTCTGGTAGACGATGCTATCGTGCGCATTCTAGCAGTTAGGCGTATTGCTGCTCGCTCGTTGGAGACTTAGGCGTTACCTGTTTGCGGTAGAACGGACGTAGCATGCCTTTCTGGGAAAGGGTGGAAAAAGAAAAGGGTGCTCGCTAGGATATCGCAATCCTATGCCTACGTATTCCCATTATGCATGAGAAATCAGAGCAACGTAGTTCGTGCCTACGGTGCGGATAACCGGTGTGTTTTGTGGATGATGTTATCGTACGCGTTCTAGCAGTTTAGGTGTTTTGCTGCTCGCTCGTTGGAGACTTATGCGTACCTGTTTGCGGTCAAACGGACGTAACATATCCTTTAGAAGATTGGTTTTCGCCATGCGAGGCAAGGTGTCACGTTTGATTAGTGAGGTTGTTTTTGGGGCGAGATAGGTCCTCGGATAGTAACCCTTACAGGTAGTACCCAATTCTTTATCTCAAAGTTTTTGTTGTAAAAAATGTGTGGCGAACGTAGCGTCTTCGTATTGAAAGACGAGTATCAAGACCACACACACTACAGTGAGTATCTTGACACTCGGAGAGGAAGAAGACTACACTCAATCCTCTCTCTTTAGTTCAACACAAAGAGAACTTCATTCTCTTATTAAAGATGTTTTTGGTTTTGAATGGTAAGTGCTTTGCGACAGAGAACCCTACGGTAAACGTCAAGCACTCGGGATAGGAGAAGGCCTACGCTTAACCACTCCACGACCATTCAAGTATTTGTTATGAAAATAGTTTGCAAATGCACTCGGTACGAGACCGAGGTTTTAGGTGAGAAAGGTTGCGGAAAGAAGTTGTGAAAGGAGAAGTGGTGGAAGGAGTCGCGTCTTCGTATTGAAAGACGAGTGTCTAAACCACCCACACTACAGTGAGCATCTCGACACTCGGAAAGGAAGAAGTCTACACTTAATCCTTTCTCTTTAGTCCAATACAAAGAGAAGTTAATTCTTTTTGAAAGGATTTTGAAAATGCACTCGGCACGGGGCCAAGGTTTTAAGAGAAAAATGGTTTAAAAATGTACTCAGTGCGGAGCCGAGGTTTATTTTTTTAGGAGGAAAGGGGTGGAAGCGTCTTTGTATTGAAAGACGAGTGTCTAAACCACCCACACTACAGTGAGCATCTCGACACTCGGAGAGGAAGAGGTCTACACCCAATCCTCTCTTTTTAATTCAACACAAAGATAATTTTATTTTGAAGACGGTTTGACAATGTTTTTGAATCGAGTTGGGACAAGTAATGAAGAGAGAAAAGATGTGGTCTCAGATCCAACATTACTCATCAATAATTTGACTGGTAATGAATTACAGAGGTCTCGTCATCGACCTAAAAGAACAGATGAAAATGGGAAGAAATACCCAATAACAAAAGAGAAATAAGATAACTCTAAAAATATTAAAATAATATAAACTTCTAATAGAAAACTTCTAAAATTTAAAATAATATAAACTTCTAAAAAATACTTATTAACTAGAAATTAGAAAAGAAAATATTAAAAATAAATTTAAAACAAATCATAAAAAACCTAAAAATATTTAACATAATTAATACTCTAATTCTAATTAACAAATAAAACAAAAGAAAATTAATATCTAAAAAAAACAGTGTGCAAATAGCAAATCTGGGCACGGGCTTAAGACCCTAAGCCCAAAACCCTTAATCTATGCCCAGAGGGGGTGTATGAAGGAAAAGTTGGGTGAGAACCCAGATCAAATGAACACGGGCTAAGTGACTCGGCCCAACTTGACATGCTTACCTTTTAGGAAAAAAAAAACTAAGTGTCCCCAGCCTTTCCTCAATGTCGTTTTCCCTTTCTGTTTTCCATGTCCGTTCAAACGCCAACCGCGAATAACCTTAACCCTACACCGTTGCTCTCCTATTTTCTCCTCTCAAAGTCACCTTGCCATTCTTAATCTTCCGATCGTGCATAAAACCAAGCGTGGCGACGTCGGTAGACGAATGAGGCTCAGCTTGATGTGGTGCCCTCAAGTTTCTTGACCCGTTCAATTATGGTGACGTGATGATGATTCTGATACGAAGAAGAAGAAGTACACCGGCATTTTGTTTCCTTGTTCTCATTGATGTATGCGATTTGGGTATGGCTGTGTCGTTTATTGGTGAGGTGGGTTGCGTAGTGATTAGTTTTTTTTGAAAAAAAATCATGGGTCTGTTTGAAGTTTAACAGTGAGGAAATGAAGGAATTTCTGAAGAGTTTTGGGAAATGGGTTTGAATGCTTATAGTTGGAGGTGTCGAGAATGGGTTTTTCGGAGAAGGTTTACGGCTGATGGAGGTTCTGGTGGGAGTTTGCTGTTGACGGGAAGAAATGGAGGTCACGGGTTTGCGTATGATTTTCTTAAGGATATTTTCAGTGCGTGTTGTTGGTGGCGGCGCCGGAACGGATGTGTTGTGTTGTGATATTTATCTTATTCACAATCTCATTATTGTCTTTTGTGAGCTCAGATACCTGATTCATCATATCATCAACATGTTTCTGCTTCCTCATCCGAGATCTCTTCGCCGATTCCCGATTCGATTGTTTCCTCTTATTTTTTCTCTCATCCATTAAATTGTTCAAATCCTTCTCAGATCCAGAACTCCTCGTTGATGCATACGAGTTATTTCCGCCGGAGGAAGCCATGTACAATGATACTATATGAATTGAATCTCTGAATTGAGAAAACGTAGAACCAATAGAGGAAAACAACGGAGAAAGATTGAACTAAGTGAGTTCTGCGTCTGAAAGAGGAATTTATGATGAATCCAGAAAGAAGAACTTCATTGAGAACATGAGACATGAATGTCAAAGGCTTTCAATCAGAAGCATCAAGATTCCTGAGAGGCAGTAGATATTCTTGGAGGGTGAAGAGAGGAAGAAGGAAGAGAAAGGGAATGTTCTATTGAGGCTTTTCTAGGTTGAAAAGGAGTTGTTAGAAGGTTGAGATTGTTGGCCTTTTTTGGGTTTTTTGAAGGTTGAAGAGTGTTTGTTTGATGAAGGAGTGATGCTGATAAAATGAAAGTGTTGATGATGGGAGAAGGTGGTTCTTCTTTGGTGAGTTGAAGATGGAGGTATGTATGGAAGGAAATGTTATGTGGGCTTTACATCAAAAGATGTGGTTGTGTTGTGAAGAAAAGTCAAGAAGATATGTAGGTATCATGAGGGTAGTAACTGAGTTGTATGAGTTATGTCCTTTTTGCTCTTTTACATTCCTCCTTTTAAAATTCACAGCTTGTTTATTAAGTATTTTTTGTCTTGTTGCTTTGAGTTGTTAAGTCATTTTCAACTGCAGGATGTGGTGTTGTATCACTTTCATGTTGCAGATCCTTGGCTTGGATGAATGTAAGCCTTGCAGCGGTACAGCTCACAGAGGTTATTGTTTGGGGTATGATGTGCATAGTTTCTGTCCTGCTGCAAGTTTATGTTTGGCTTTACTATTGTGTATATGCTGATTTTTTGTCTTGGTATGGTTTATGTGCAGGCTGGTATGTAGCAGGTTTGGTCTGGTGTGGGATTTGTGGGCTTTTGGAGTTATGTGGTATAGGCTGAGGTGTTATAGCTATGTACAGTACGGTTTTGGCAGTTGTAGCAGAGATAGCAGTGCATGGTGTAGGAGGACCAAAGGCATGTGCTGCTACTGCTGCTTCAAGACCTGCTCTTCTTTTTCTCTTTTTGTTGTTTATGAAATGGTACTGACATGGTGTTGGTTCTGAATTTCTGATTTTGTTATTCTTTTTACAGGTTGGTACATCATGTTTCAAGTGAGTAATTTGTCGACCTGGTTACACTGCGGTATGCGCGAGGCTCATGGTGTACGTTGGCTGAAGCGTGTGGCTTGTGGGGTGGGAGTATGAATTCAACGTGCAGGCTGGTGTGTGGAGATGGTATTGTGCCAACTCGTTATGTGGATCATACCGATTATCGTGGGGTTTCTCCTGCTGCAAAAAGTCTTGTAGTCTCTTATTATGGGACCAGCTTGAAGCAACAACTTGGTGCGTGACCACTTCCAAAGCGAGTTTTAATGTAGGCTGGAGATGAGATTTTGCACAAACTGAACCTGTTGTTTTCTCTTGTAATAGAAGTGTGTGAAAGCTCATAGTTCCTTTAGCTTTATATGACTTGCCTCCTCTTATCTTTTGGTTAAATATTGTGAGACCATGTAATAATTATTTGAATAGAATAAACTCACAAATATGAACTCCATTTAATTTGTTTGCATTGAATTTCAAAAGATGCCTTGGAATTTGGATTTCAAAGAACGTACTTATACCTCAAAGTATATGTGTAAACCATGATATCCTAGTAATCAAATTTGTATGGTTTTTGATTTGCCAAACTTGACTTGTGATTCTCGGCAAGACTTAAACAAAAGCATGTCACCTGGACATCCAACAAACAAGATTCACATAGCAAATCAAACGCCCAATCATATTATAGTGTTTTGCCACATAGATCTCAACACTCTGCATCAACCTTCATGAAAGTGAATTAATTCTGTGGTGTTCTTACTCCTTGATGTACCAATAATTCGAAGCAACCATCCATTGACTTAAACCAACCTCAATTCTAACTGTCAGCTCAAACCAACCATTTGAATTAGTCACACCAGACTTTGACCTTATCAAAAACTCTCGTATGACTAAATTTTGGTCAAAACCATCGATTCTCAATTGACTATACCCCTGACCAGACACCTTCAAACAAAGCACAAATTTAGGCAACATATTTTTTGGATTCTGTAAATAATAACGGGAGGGTGAATGTACGGAACGAAAGTTGTACAAAGGTAGGAAAAATTTGGGGTATGACAGATGCCCCTATCTAATTAGCTTAAACCGAGTAAGATGAAATGCCATGGCATTCATTCTTTCGAGGTAGAAGATGATTAGATAAAAAGAAGACCCTGAATTTGTCCGAAAAGAATGACAAAACTTGGGAATGAAATATTGGATATCCTCAAAGGTCGCTGACACCAGAGGATGTTAACAGAGAAAACTTGACACCAAAAGGATGACAAGCCTGTCACCAAAAGGATGATAGTACACTCATACACACTGTCCTGAAATCAAAAGATAGTAAGGGATCCACTACCAAAAGGATAGCGGGAAAAACGCTAATCATGACACCAAAAAAAAAGATGTCAGACCCATCACCAAAAGGATGATGGAGCGAAAACACTAGTCATAACACCAAAAGGATGTTAGACCTATCACCAAAAAGGATGGTGGAGCAGAGACGCTAGTCATGACACCAAAAGGATGTCAGACCCATCACCAAAAGGATGGTGGAGCTAAATGAGATCAGCCCTAACACCAAAAGGATGTAGGGAGTCCATTTCCAAAAGGATAATGGAAAACACGCTAGTCATGACACCAAAAGGATGTCAGACTCATCACCAAAAGGATGATGGAGCAGAGACGCTAGTCATGACACCAAAAGGATGTCAAACCCATCACCAAAAGGATGATGAAGCGAAATGAAATCAACCCTAACACCAAAAAGGATGATAGGGGGATAAGCTTCTCTGAAGAGATTGCCACTTATCGCTGAATACGGATAAGCTTCTCCCAAGAGATTGCCACTTATCACGAATGAAGGATAAGCTTCTCTGAAGAGATTGCCACTTATCATTGAATACGGATAAGCTTCTCCCAAGAGATTGCCACTTATCACGAATGAAGGATAAGCTTCTCCCAAGAGATTTCCACTTATCACGAATGAAGGATAAGCTTCTCTGAAGAGATTGCCACTTATCATTGAATACGGATAAGCTTCTCCCAAGAGATTGCCACTTATCATTGAATACGGATAAGCTTCTCCCAAGAGATTGCCACTTATCACGAAAGAAGGATAAGCTTCTCTGAAGAGATTGCCACTTATCATTGAAGGGTCAAGTCTGTTGGAGACAAAGCACTGGGGATCGCCCATGACTTTACTGGAGATGCCCCTGTCTGGGCTGAATGTTGATTTGAAGATCTGATTAACCACAAGGTTGAAAAACGTCATGCAATACACCCATGGTTTTGAAAAGATGCCCCTGACCGGGCTGGATTTTTTTTTAGTGATCTTGAATTTTGTGGGAGGACCCACAGTTTTTGCAAATAATGCCCCTGATTGGTTTGAATATGATCCTGGAAATCTTCGGGATTGATCTCGGATCTGAGCTTGCGTATGCAGATGCTTGATGGTAAAGATGTTCCATAAATGGAAATGCAAATGCAAATGCTGATGCATGGAGATGCAAGAGCTGGGGAAAGTATGATATGATCATAGGTATGCATATGATGCAAGATGCTTATGAAGCAAGATGCTTATGATGCATATGATATGTATGGTTGCAGGCAGGTGATTGGAAATGCAGGTGTTTGGAAATACAGGTTGGACTTTTGGTTATAAGTACCAGATGAGGACTGGTATTCGGAGGGTAGACCAGATGAAACTGGTTGGTGAAAGGTTAAGCTGTCAAAGGAGGGCTAATTTCGTGGTTTGTCAGATGGGAACTGGACTTTGGAATGAGGTTTATCAGACAAGAACTGGTTAAACGGTAGGCTAAAAGGAAAGGTGACCAGATGGGAGCTGGTTTAAAAGCTGACAATACCAAGCGAGAATTGGTATTCAGCGAAGGGTTGACCAGATGGGACTAGTTTGAAAGCTGACATATACCAAGCGGGAATTGGTATTCAGCAAAGGGTTGACCAGATGGGACTGGTTTGAAAGCTGACATATACCAAGCGGGAATTGGTATTCAGCAAAGGGTTGACCAGATGGGACTGGTTTGAAGGTTTAAAGGTTTGACCAGATGGGACTAGTATGAAGGTTTGCCAGACAAGAACTGGACTTTGGAAGTTTCGATTTGTTTTGATAGGTGACAGGTTTAGGTTGTGGGATGAAGAATCCAATGACAACAAGGCCTTTTCAGAGGGTTAAAGTTAATTGGTGAGGTGGCGATACGATTCCCCGACACTCGTTTTGAACTCAACAGATATTGATGAGGATGAACTTGCTTGAGTAGCTTGCCATGAGATGACCTCAAGATGGCTTGCCCCAGAGTTTGTACCACGAATAGATTCATCATTGTTTAACAGATCCTTGTGGTTGGCTTTAACATACTTTTTGGAGTAGCTCGCCCTTGAAAGAGCGTTGAAGCGACTTGACTTATCCTGATTGAACATTGGAGGAATTTATCCTCAAGTCAAAGAAACTCTAGGTGGCCTGCCCCTGATTGGCGTGATTCACTTTTGATCAACCGCTTATTGAATGGTTGGCCCCATGATCAAATGATGCTTGGGGATTAGCCTCAGGCTGACTGATTCCATATTTTTGATGCCAATGCCCCAGTTCCACGGGACTACAAAGCATGCTTAATTCTGATCCAGACTACTGAAATGGTCAAGTCCTGTTTGATTGCTTCGTGTTGGAATTTCCTTGATGCCAACTACTGACTTGCAATTGAAATTGTTTGTTCACAAATGGTAATTTTAATGCGAAGTTCATGCAAGTTTTAAGAGAAATGTCGTTTATTTAAGTGTCGTGATAGTGAAACGAATGGACCATTTAGTCCAAACGTTGTGCTAACTTGATTGGTGTAAAAGATATAGCAAGGATATGGACACCAATGCTGATGATTAGCAAATATGTGGGGAGTCAGTTTACGCAACCTTGCGATAATATGCTTTCAGAATAAACCTCGCCTCAATTAGGTCTTTCAAGGGTTGTAATGTGGTCTGGTTCACGGTTATGAAACAAAGGATATTAGGCTCAAAGTATTATTTGTACCCACCCCTTCTTCTTGATGATCTCCATACCTACGATCAGTTAATTCTGCACTTACCTTGACGGTGTAAGCTTGACGGTTCAAGGTTTGCTTGAAATGGCAATCACCGTATTTTGATAAATGTCAGTAGACCATAGATTTGGGTGGCCACTAAGTCTTATTTTGTTTTTGTTGAAGGTTTAAAAACCTCTTTTGATTTTGTTTTTGATCCCTAACTTTTGCATGGACTGATTTTGCTTGTCAGATCCATCGGGATAGCCCTGATTTTTGCCTAAGTCCCCTTTTGAGGTGTTTGACCTAGCAGGCTTTTGATTGATTTTTTTTTTTTTGGATTTTGTTGGAGGATTGTGACTGCCATGTCATGGCTCATTGATGAACGACCATCTTGTCTTTTGGATTTTTGCTTTGTTGATTCGATTGCGGGGTTAGATTAACTGAACACTACCCTGCCCCAGGTTGAGTGTAAGGGTTTGAATATCCGAAGGAAACTCCTACTTCTAGGCTCGAAGTGGTTGACTAGGGATTAACTCCTTATATCTCCGGTGTTTAGGGGATTTAAAATAATGCCTGTACATCATTGACGAGATTTTTCCTAAAAGCATACAGTTTGCAATTATGGGTATTCAATTTTCGTCATCCTCCCTCCAATCTTTGCTAAAACAATAATGATAGTGGAGTGGATAAAAAATGGATGTGTATGTGATTGTGATAAATGGAAAAATGAGCGAATGCGACATAATTGATTCGGAAAATGCATAATCACTTCATTAATATTACCATTCAAAACAACAATGTTTAAACACAAGTAGCAATTAACAGGAAATAAACTACAAGATGCAAATGATAAAAGCGTTCAAGGACTGCCAATGTTGAGGACGTCTGCCTGTCTAGACCACTGGCTTCTGGAAATGACCCTTGAAATATTCGAGTTTAGACAGCTGAGAGGTTGACATGGACAACCAAACTTCCTTCTGGAAAAGAGATGTACCCTTTGTCAATTAGTTGTTGCACCTTGGCTTGGAAGGCTTTGCATTCTTCAGTCAAGTGCCCCATGGATCCTCCATGATATCCATACTGAGCATTGGGATTGTACCCAGGAGGGTAAGGTTCTGGCACAGGCTTAAGAGTTTTAGGCTCCACCAATGAATTTTGAATCAGATGTGGGAGAAGCTGACTGTGCGACATAGGGACTGGATGAAGAGGAGCAGTCCTTCTTTCCAAGTTGTTGTTGGGCCTATTCTGATTTTGGCGCTGATTCGGATGACCTCGACCATGGACTCGTTGATTTTCATGAGGAGCGACCCATGGCTTGTGGGATGAAGCTTTAGGCATGGCCGATTGTCCATGAGGATAACATGGCACTGGTAATGATGCCTGTTGAGCAGACGAGGGACCATAGAGTTTTGTTAGTACATCGTGAGAATACTCAACATTTGCTATGAGTACCCTGGTTTCATCCTTCTCTTCCTCATGGAAATCGTCGAAAGATTCAATCTCACTGGCCTGGCTGCCTGATGCGTCCTGGATTTGTCCACTTTTGAGGTAGCTTTCGAGGCACTCTCCTACAATCACAAGGTCAGAGAAGCTTGATGGCGTACAACCAGCCATTCTTTCAAAATAAGAGCCCTGCAAACTGTTGATGAACATGTCAATCAGTTCCCTGTCCGAGAGTGGTGGTTGCACTCTTGCTGCGAATTCTCTCCACCGCTGTGCATATCCCTTAAAGGGTTCATTCTCATTCTGAGATAGGCTTTGTAACTGCATGCGGATGGGAGGAGTGTCCAAATTGAACTGGTAAAACTTTAGAAAAGCGCTGGCTAGGTCCCTCCATGATTGGATATGACTCCTTTCTAAATCCGTGTACCAACTTAATAATGCCCCACTCAGACTTTCTTGAAAATAGTGGATCATCAGCTTATCGTCATGAGTATAGGGGGTCATTTTTCGACAGTACATCACCAAATGACGCCTCGGGCAACTAAAGCCTGTGTACTTCTCGAAGTTGGGTATCTTGAATCTCGGAGGAATCACCAAGTATAGCACTAGACACATATCAGCAGTGTCAAGGCCAGGCATATCAGACACTCTCATAGCTTGAATTGTCTTCTCAAGGGCACGGAGCTTTTCTTCCATGGGATCAGTCATTGGCATCCTCTGGGGTCGAGTAGGAACGTTTACTTGCGGAGGATGGTCATCTGACGGAAGATCATACAGTGGGTTGTTCGTCACAATAAATCCTTGTGGGGGATCAACATTCTGGCGGTCATTCTCTGACATAGCTATCTCAGCTTGCTTCATTTTGACTTGGCTTCTCGAAGCTTCTACGTTCCTCTTTCTTCAAACTCTTTGTAGCCATCACTAGTTTGACATGAGTGTCGGGAAATCAACTGCAGGTTATGGACAGAGGACGGGTAAGCTCTTGGTATCTGGTTAGGGAAGAAAATGCAAAATGATGCAGATATGCTTATGCAAATGCAATGCAATGAGTGCACACGAGAACAGATCCACAACAACGATTAAAGTCACAAATCCTGCAAGACAACAACAAAAGGTATCTCTTCCATTGGATGGGCTATCTACTGGTTTAAGAGAGGGTATCCCAGAGGCTTTAAAACAAAGTCCCATGTACAAACCCTCAAAAGTTTTCCATCATAACGACTACTCGTAAGACGGTATTCCCTTCAAAGGATGAACACAGAGTTATGTTTTAGGAACCTTCGGAATAAGGTTCTACAAAGGTCCTCAGAGTCACGGACTCCCATGTCGGAAATAAAAACGCCGTTACGACTACACGTAAGACATAATCATCCCAACGGGGTCTCATCTGAGCGGTGGAATTCGATCCAACTCAACGAGTCCTAAGTCTCGCAAATCAGAAAGAATCCACCTCCTAACTTAGTGTATACTCGAAAGCTCGGGTAGAAAGCTTTTATCCTCACAAACTAATCCAATAAAACCAACAGGTTAGAAAATGAAGCATAAACAAATAAGGCAAATAAAACACAAACACGACAAACAAAATAGGCTTGGCTCGCCAGGGCTCCCCAGCAAAGTCGCCAGCTGTCGCTACTCGAAAAATGCAACGACGGTGAGGCGAAAAGAAAGGACAGAAGAGTCGCCACCGAACTTTATTTATCCCATGAGGGGAAAGGAAAATATCGAGAAAACCTTAAGAAAATAATGGATAAGATGGTCTTGCAACCAAGAACGGGTTCGGAAGCCGGTTATGCGAGGGGAAGGTATTAGCACCCCTCGCATCCATCGTACTCGATGGGAACCTTTTGTTTGTCGATGTGTGAATTTATATTTGCTAAAATATTATGCTAAAAAGTTGTTCCAAAAGATAGAGAGAAGGGTTTAGAAACGGGGAAAGAGACGTAACGGAGGAAAGAAAAGACTCGATAGGACTTCGCGGTCCTAGGCCTACGTATTCTCAACGGATGAGAAAGTCAGAGTCGACGTAGTTCGGGGCTACGGATATTGGGGGGAAAATGCTCGACAAGGATTGTGGCCCTTGTGCCTACGTATCTTTACTTGAGAAAGTAAAGAATCAGAGCAGCCATAGTTCGGCCTACGGTGTGTGGGGGGAGTTCTGGTAGACGATGCTATCGTGCGCATTCTAGCAGTTAGGCGTATTGCTGCTCGCTCGTTGGAGACTTAGGCGTTACCTGTTTGCGGTAGAACGGACATAGCATGCCTTTCTAGGAAAGGGTGGAAAAAGAAAAGGGTGCTCGCTAGGATATCGCAATCCTATGCCTACGTATTCCCATTATGCATGAGAAATCAGAGCAACGTAGTTCGTGCCTACGGTGCGGATAACCGGTGTGTTTTGTGGATGATGTTATCGTACGCGTTCTAGCAGTTTAGGTGTTTTGCTGCTCGCTCGTTGGAGACTTATGTGTACCTGTTTGCGGTCAAACAAACGTAACATATCCTTTGGAAGATTGGTTTTCGCCATGCGAGGCAAGGTGTCACGTTTGATTAGTGAGGTTGTTTTTGGGGCGAGATAGGTCCTCGGATAATAACCCTTACAGGTAGTACCCAATTCTTTATCTCAAAGTTTTTGTTGTAAAAAATGTGTGGCGAACGTAGCGTCTTCGTATTGAAAGACGAGTATCAAGACCACACACACTACAGTGAGTATCTTGACACTCGGAGAGGAAGAAGACTACACTCAATCCTCTCTCTTTAGTTCAACACAAAGAGAACTTCATTCTCTTATTAAAGATGTTTTTGGTTTTGAATGGTAAGTGCTTTGCGACAGAGAACCCTACGGTAAACGTCAAGCACTCGGGATAGGAGAAGGCCTACGCCTAACCACTCCACGAGCATTCAAGTATTTGTTATGAAAAGAGTTTGCAAATGCACTCGGTACGAGACCGAGGTTTTAGGTGAGAAAGGTTGCGGAAAGAAGTTGTGAAAGGAGAAGTGGTGGAAGGAGTCGCGTCTTCGTATTGAAAGACGAGTGTCTAAACCACCCACACTACAGTGAGCATCTCGACACTCGGAAAGGAAGAAGTCTACACTTAATCCTTTCTCTTTAGTCCAATACAAAGAGAAGTTAATTCTTTTTGAAGGGATTTTGAAAATGCACTCGGCACGGGGCCAAGGTTTTAAGAGAAAAATGGTTTAAAAATGTACTCGGTGCGGAGCCGAGGTTTATTTTTTTAGGAGGAAAGGGGTGGAAGCGTCTTTGTATTGAAAGACGAGTGTCTAAACCAGCCACACTACAGTGAGCATCTCGACACTCGGAGAGGAAGAGGTCTACACCCAATCCTCTCTTTTTAATTCAACACAAAGATAATTTTATTTTGAAGACGGTTTGACAATGTTTTTGAATCGAGTTGGGACAAGTAATGAAGAGAGAAAAGAGGTGGTCTCAGATCCAACATTACTCATCAATAATTTGACTGGTAATGAATTACAGAGGTCTCGTCATCGACCTAAAAGAACAGATGAAAATGGGAAGAAATACCCAATAACAAAAGAGAAATAAGATAACTCTAAAAATATTAAAATAATATAAACTTCTATTAGAAAACTTCTAAAATTTAAAATAATATAAACTTCTAAAAAATACTTATTAACTAGAAATTAGAAAAGAAAATATTAAAAATAAATTTAAAACAAATCATAAAAAACCTAAAAGTATTTAACATAATTAATACTCTAATTCTAATTAAAAAATAAAACAAAAGAAAATTAATATCTAAAAAAAACAGTGTGCAAATAGCAAATCTGGGCACGGGCTTAAGACCCTAAGCCCAAAACCCTTAATCTATGCCCAGAGGGGGTGTATGAAGGAAAAGTTGGGTGAGAACCCAGATCAAATGAACACGGGCTAAGTGACCCGGCCCAACTTGACATGCTTACCTTTTAGGAAAAAAAAAACTAAGTGTCTCCAGCCTTTCCTCAATGTCGTTTTCCCTTTCTGTTTTCCATGTCCGTTCAAACGCCAACCGCGAATAACCTTAACCCCACACCGTTGCTCTCCTATTTTCTCCTCTCAACGTCACCTTGCCATTCTTCATCTTCCGATCGTGCATAAAACCAAGCGTGGCGACGTCGGTAGACGAATGGGGCTCAGCTTGATGTGGTGCCCTCAAGTTTCTTGACCCGTTCAATTATGGTAACGTGATGATGATTCTGATACGAAGAAGAAGAAGTACACCGGCATTTTGTTTCCTTGTTCTCATTGATGTATGCGATTTGGGTATGGCTGTGTCGTTTATTGGTGAGGTGGGTTGCGCAGTGATTAGTTTTTTTTGAAAAAAAATTATGGGTCTGTTTGAAGTTTAACAGTGAGGAAATGAAGGAATTTCTGAAGAGTTTTGGGAAATGGGTTTGAATGCTTGTGGTTGGAGGTGTCGAGAATGGGTTTTTCGGAGAAGGTTTACGGCTGATGGAGGTTCTGGTGGGAGTTTGCTGTTGACGGGAGGAAATGGAGGTCACGGGTTTGCGTATGATTTTCTTAAGGATATTTTCGGTGCGTGTTGTTGGTGGCGGCGCTGGAACGGATGTCTTGTGTTGTGATATTTATCTTATTCACAATCTCATTATTGTCTTTTGTGAGCTCAGATACCTGATTCATCATATCATCAACATGCTTCTGCTTCCTCATCCGAGATCTCTTTGCCGATTCCCGATTCGATTGTTTCCTCTTGTTTTTTCTCTCATCCATTAAATTGTTCAAATCCTTCTCAGATCCAGAACTCCTCGTTGATGCATACGAGTTATTTCCGCCGGAGGAAGCCATGTACAATGATACTATATGAATTGAATCTCTGAATTGAGAAAACGTAGAACCAATAGAGGAAAACAATGGAGAAAGATTGAACTAAGTGAGTTCTGCGTCTGAAAGAGGAATTTATGATGAATCCAGAAAGAAGAACTTCACTGAGAACATGAGACATGAATGTCAAAGGCTTTCAATCAGAAGCATCAAGATTCCTGAGAGGCAGTAGATATTCTTGGAGGGTGAAGAGAGGAAGAAGGAAGAGAAGGGGAATGTTCTATTGAGGCTTTTCTAGGTTGAAAAGGAGCTGTTAGAAGGTTGAGATTGTTGGCCTTTTTTGGGTTTTTTGAAGGTTGAAGAGTGTTTGTTTGATGAAGGAGTGGTGCTGATAAAATGAAAGTGTTGATGATGGGAGAAGGTGGTTTTTCTTTGGTGAGTTGAAGATGGAGGTATGTATGGAAGGAAATGTTATGTGGGATTTACATCAAAAGATGTGGTTGTGTTGTGAAGAAAAGTCAAGAAGATATGTAGGTATCGTGAGGGTAGTAACTGAGTTGTATGAGTTATGTCCTTTTTGCTCTTTTACATTCCTCCTTTTAAAATTCACAGCTTGTTCATTAAGTATTTTTTGTCTTGTTGCTTTGAGTTGTTAAGTCATTTTCAACTGCAGGATGTGGTGTTGTATCACTTTCATGTTGCAGATCCTTGGCTTGGATGAATGTAAGCATTGCAGCGGTACAACTCACAGAGGTTATTGTTTGGGGTATGATGTGCATAGTTTCTGTCCTGCTGCAAGTTTATGTTTGGCTTTACTGTTGTGTATATGCTGATTTTTTGTCTTTGTATGGTTTATGTGCAGGCTGGTATGTAGCAGGTTTGGTCTGGTGTGGGATTTGTGTGCTTTTGGAGTTATGTGGTATAGGCTGAGGTGTTATAGCTATGTACAGTATGGTTTTGGCAGTTGTAGCAGAGATAGCAGTGCATGGTGTAGGAGGACCAAAGGCATGTGCTGCTACTGCTGCTTCAAGACCTGCTCTTCTTTTTCTCTTTTTGTTGTTTATGAAATGGTACTGACATGGTGTTGGTTCTGAATTTCTGATTTTGTTATTCTTTTTACAGGTTGGTACATCATGTTTCAAGTGAGTAATTTGTCGACCTGGTTACACTGCGGTATGCGCGAGGCTCATGGTGTACGTTGGCTGGAGCGTGTGGCTTGTGGGGTGGGAGTATGAATTCAACGTGCAGGCTGGTGTGTGGAGATGGTATTGTGCCAACTCGTTATGTGGATCATACCGATTATCGTGGGGTTTCTCCTGCTGCAAAAAGTCTTGTAGTCTCTTATTATGGGACCAGCTTGAAGCAACAACTTGGTGCGTGACCACTTCCAAAGCGAGTTTTAATGTAGGCTGGAGATGAGATTTTGCACAAACTGAACCTGTTGTTTTCTCTTGTAATAGAAGTGTGTGAAAGCTCATAGTTCCTTTAGCTTTATATGACTTGCCTCCTCTTATCTTTTGGTTAAATATTGTGAGACCATGTAATAATTATTTGAATAGAATAAACTCACAAATATGAACTCCATTTAATTTGTTTGCATTGAATTTCAAAAGATGCCTTGGAATTTGGATTTCAAAGAACGTACTTATACCTCAAAGTATATGTGTAAACCATGATATCCTAGTAATCAAATTTGTATGGTTTTTGATTTGCCAAACTTGACTTGTGATTCTCGGCAAGACTTAAACAAAAGCATGTCACCTGGACATCCAACAAACAAGATTCACATAGCAAATCAAACGCCCAATCATATTATAGTGTTTTGCCACATAGATCTCAACACTCTGCATCAACCTTCACGAAAGTGAATTAATTCTGTGGTGTTCTTACTCCTTGATGTACCAATAATTCGAAGCAACCATCCATTGACTTAAACCAACCTCAATTCTAACTGTCAGCTCAAACCAACCATTTGAATTAGTCACACCAGACTTTGACCTTATCAAAAACTCTCGTATGACTAAATTTTGGTCAAAACCATCGATTCTCAATTGACTATACCCCTGACCAGACACCTTCAAACAAAGCACAAATTTAGGCAACATATTTTTTGGATTCTGTAAATAATAACGGGAGGGTGAATGTACGGAACGAAAGCTGTACAAAGGTAGGAAAAATTTGGGGTATGACACTACCCGAGCGGGCTTTTCAGATGAATATATGAGGATTTCTTTTCCATGATTGGATGATAGACTTTATTTGTCTTGGAAATAGGATTGGGGGGAATCTCCCCAAGGCACAGACACACGTTTGCATTTGCATGACGAGCACCTTGTCGTTTTTCTAACCCTTTGTGTATACAGGTTGTTCCAAGATTGACCGAAGACCGAGCCACCGCTATCCGACCAGAGTGAATCAAGCTAGAGCAATGGAACAAGTGCAAACTGACGTCCAGGAACTCCGAGAGAGGATGGACCGCTTCATGGAGCTCATGCAAGTGGTTGCCAACGGCCAAGACCAGCTCAGAACACTGGTCCAGCCTCTGATCTCAAGGGTTGACAACAATGGTGTGCTGCATGGAGGGAACGTTCCAGTCCCTCCTCCTGTTGAAACTCCTCAGGGTGGCATCCCCGTGACCGGGGGGAATGGAAGTGGTAACGACAATGTGATCACTAACATCGGGCTCAACGGTAATACGACTGGCGTCGGTAATGGAAACTTTGAAGCCAATGGCAACACTGGACTAGGCAATGGCAACACAGGTGCTTGAAATCTGTATGGGCCTCAGCCATGGCTAGAAGATCGTCAAGAAGATTTGTTCTCACAGAGGAGTGTTGAAGGAGAACTGACTGCTGAAGCACGTTTGAGGTTTAAGGCACTCGAGGACAAAATGAGGAATTTTGAGAACCAGAACACTATGGGTGTCGACATGACTAAATTGGGATTGATTTCTGATTTCAAGGTGCCTCCTAAATTCAAGGTACCCGACTTTGAGAAATACAAGGGCACCACTTGCCCTCGTGTCCACTTAAGGTCATACTACCGAAAGATGTCCGCTCACTCTGAAGACGAGAAGCTGCTGATGCACTTCTTTCAGGATAGCTTGTCCAGGCCATCCTTGGAATGGTACATGGGTTTAGAACCCACCAGTGTGCGCACATGGAAGGAACTGGCTGAGGCCTTTGTACACCATTATCAGTATAACAGTGACTTGGCTCCGAACCGGGTTCAACTATAGAACTTGTCACAGAGAAACAACGAGGGGTTCAAAGAATATGCCCAGAGATGGCGTGAATTAGCAGGTAGAGTTCAGTCGCCGATGGTTGAACGAGAGCTTGTTGAGATGTTTGTAGCCACTCTCCCGGGGGTCTATTACGAGAAACTGGTTAGTGGTATGTTAGGGAGTTTCTCAGATCTCATCATTACTGGCGAGCACGTTGAAAATGGGATCAAATTGGGAAAAATTCAAGGTGTTGATCTATCCTCGGCTGGAGGAGGAAAGAAACCATACAGTAACAAAAGGCGTGAAGGAGAGACGAGCGCCGTGTCTAACGCTCGAAGGAAGGGTAAGGGCCAGTGCCAACAGGTGGCTAGCATAACCATCCCTGCTGTCCAGCAACCCCAGCCGCAGCAGTAGCAGCTGATTGCGACTTTCTATGTCTAATACAACCTAACTGCCAGTGCACAGTCTATCGCGTAGTAATAATAGATATCGATCCTACAGGGACTCGTAATCAAACTAGTGTTCTTGGGAGTTACTATGTTTAGCTAGGTAGAATATGTTTAAGGGAATAAGATTGTCACTAAAAGGGAACTAAGAATGCTACTTAGATTATAAATGGTTGAATCGATATGTAGTAAATGTGTTCTTCAGGGATTTGACAAGTTACTGGTGTATGAAATAATTTTCAAAGTTTATTTAAGCAGAAAATGGTGATTTGAAGACTCTCGCCTCACGATGGTTATTGACGCTAATCATAATCCTAAGGGCCAAACGTACACTTTCGTATCCCGTTCGGGGTTAAAATTATTTTTTGGAAATCTCTAAGTTCTAATTCATTTTAAAGTGCTTTCGCTGTTATTAAAATGAATGACTAGTGTTTACTATCTGACCTTACCACAACTTTCGCTTGTTGGTTCGTATCTTAATTAATTTCCCACTTTCGTGGCAAAACTACTTTTAAATAAGTTCTCGCTTTCGCGACGAAGTTTATCCAGTAAATTAATTTTAAACACTCAGACCATAAATTACTTTTGAAAAGAAAGTTTTTCAACCAGTTGTTATCAAATCCCATTCGAATTATTACTACATATCGATTGCCTAAGTTTAGCTAGACATGGATTTGGGGAAGATAAAACATAAATAAAAACAATAAATAATAATTTGCATTATAATAAAACTGGAATCGATTGAAATGAGAAACCTGTAAATATTCCAATTGGCCTTTGGGCAGATCCTCCACAGATGTTGGCAGGATTCTGATCTCTATGCCAATTTGATCGTACAATGAAAGTAGAAATTACAGAGGAATGAAAATGGAATACAGAAGAAGTAAAGAGAAACAAATAAGAATATTAAACTGGAAAATATGCTCTGGAAATAAATTTGGCAGCACTTCGTTGTATGAATGCAGCACACTTTCTGAGGTCCCCTTCTTCCCCTTTTATAGAAGTGGAATTCCAACGGTTATCATTGAAGATGATGGACTTTGAGGCAGATAATTTAGGGAGTAGTGGTCCACTCTGTGGGAATTGGAATTGCTTTTGTTACGTGAAATTGAAGTGGGGTGTTTTTGCCTGCATGACGGTCGTGACAAGGTGTGACGGTCGTCACCCGTGTGACGCTCGTCATGGAGCTGTGACGCTCGTCACATCAGCAAAAACAGCCTTCTGCGCTTTTCATGATATTTTCACTCCTTTTTCGTCCATATTTCATCTGAGATTGCTTCTTTTCTTCATGTTGCCTTGTTTAGACGTGATCGTTGAATACCTGCAAAACATCAGACAAATAACACGGAAATAACCCGAAATCGGATCGAAAACGGTTAAACTTTAGTTGAATTATGCATCAAAATATATATACGATTTTGTGTTATCAAACTCCCCTAAGCTTGAATCTTTGCTTGTCCTCAAGTAAAACATGAAAAAGTCGGGAAGCACGAGGCAGCTTCTTCGTTCGCAGAGTTGGGAAAAACCGGGATTCTTGGTAGGAACAAGACGAGTATCATGACGACACTGGACTACAAGTCTTCGGAGGTCTCCTTTTTATGCAAATCGGTCCCAGTCATGCTACTGTAGCTTGGTGTCAAGGTTCTCGCGGCAAGTTCACCCTGTTTGTTCTAGCGCAATCACATTAAGCCCGTTGTCCGTACACTTTCATGGAAAGTCGACCTGTTAGTGAATATGATCTCATTTCGGTTTTTGATCTTCTTCATTGATCATAAGCTTATGTCATTGATTTTTTCAATGAGTTTTCGTGCCGTTGGGCTAAATGCTCGGGTGAGGAGCACCTAACTTAGAAGGAAACGTGTCTTATATTTTTGGGCTATTTAGCTCTCTTTTCATGATTTTTCGTTTTTTGGAGATCATACACTTATCTGCATCGGTCACTTGCTTAGAAGTGATTTAGGATGGTGCTGACTGCTAGTATAAACTACTTGGGGTTGAGTTTGCGTAGACACTTGAGACTTTGGTACGCGTAGGTAGTGAAACCGACTCGCATAAACCGGAGATCTAAGGTGTCAGGACGGTACTGGTTTTGTTAGAACTGTCATTTCCTCGGAGTTTCAAAACTTGTTTTGAACTCGAGTGCATTCTCGTGGTGCTTTTGCTTTTGAGGAACGAACGAAAGTTTTTGTTTACGTTGAATAATGTGGGGATGTTTGCGTAACGGGAAAAGGATATATAAACGAGCTTTATTTGCTAAAAATAGAAAGTGTTTAAATAGAAATTACGAAAATTCAAAGTACAGTGGAATGGAAATAAAGGCTCCGCTCCCACACTATCTCAATCAGTGTCCCCACTGATTTTGAAGCATGCGAGAGGGAGATACAACTGAAATGAAAGTACAAACAACTGAAATATAGTAAACAAATAAGGAAAAATGGAAAACTAATCACGTCCGCTGCCTCTGTCACGTCAGCGCTGGCGTCCTCTGGCTCTGGTAAGGGCTACTCGGTCCTCATAACTCATAGCTCCTATGTGGTAGATGGTGTCCCGGAGTCCTTCGACCTGCAAGGTCAGATTCGCTAGGCTCTCAGTGATAGTAGTTTGGCCGGTTTGAAGTTGTTGCATTTGAGTCCGGTGCCAAGCTTCGAACTGGTCGGCTCGCTGATTCTGCTGCTGCAGCATCGCGAGTATCTGTGCCTGCTGGTCTAGAGAGCGGCGGAGGTCCTCTTCTGTGTAGTCTGGCACAGGATGCATTGTCGCCGCGAGGTAGCTGTAGGATGCTGGCAATCTGATTTTGGTTCACCTGATAGTTGGTGCCAAACATCCGGAAGCATGTGGCACCTGAGTGCTGGCCAAGTTCGCCGCTGGATGTGGCGTAAGTGAACGAACTCAAGAACTCGAGAGTGAGTTGTTCGTATGTTGGCAGTGGGTTGGTGCAGAGGTTCCAGATGCCTGCTCTTTGAAGCATCCAGGTTACGCCTTCAAGGAGTCTGAGCTCCATAAGCGATGGAAGGTGTGGATAATGAGTCGGCTGGAGCGACCTCTGATGGAATGCGATGTAGTTTGCTCGCTGTCTCTCGCCTAAGTCACCTTCGCTGAAGATAATGTTGCTGATATCTAGGGTTTCTGCATTTCTTGCCATTATTGGAAGATGGAGAGGTTTCTGAAGATTGGGGGTTTTTCTGCAGAGTGGGAAGAACTGACAGAAGTGTGGTTTGGAAGTTGAGATTGGAGTTGAAATATATGGTTCGATGTGGGGAGGACGAAAATTTGTAGTGGGGTAGGAGTTAGGATGATTGGAAGTGGTAATGGGGGTATCGGGAGAGAACACGCACCCTGTTATATCATATTGCAGCTTTTGAATTCGTGACGGTCGTCACCCGCGTGACGCTCGTCAGGATCCTGTGACGGTCGTCACAGCAGTAAAATCTACAGAACGCAAAATTTTGCTCTGAGGGTGTTCTCGTAGTGACTTTAAGGCTTAGTATTGATACGGCAATGTAATATAACAGCCAACAAACAACGAATAATGCGAAAACAGAATAATTGAATAAAAACTAGAATTAAAATAACATAAAATTGAAATGATTGTATGTAGTACATAAAGAAAACTAACAATGTGAAAAATCCAAATGATTAAATGAACTAAACTAGACTAAACTAAATTGAAACTACTGCTAAGAACTAGTAACTAATATTTTCGTGTCTTCAACTCATCGAATTTCCATGCGTAGTAGTCGAGTTGGTCGCAGACTAAATCCATGAAGCCTACCAGTTCGCTGTGCATGCCTGCGATGTCAGCTTTTACATTAGTTAGAGCTGCATCAACGTCGTCCAATCGGAGTAAAACGGTATCCATTTTGTCGGTGGTCTCCTCAGGGATAGGCTCAGGATAGGTATTGTAGTGCAGAGGAGTCGTAGGGTCTACTTCAGCTTCAGACACAGCATCCTCATAATACATATAGTCGTGTGCCTCAAAGATGTGGTCACTGTTATACATATAGTTCTGTGGTGTTGACTGTGGTGAAGGAGGTCCCATAGGCTCATCCAATTCATAGAGCCAGTTGTCCTTGTTGTGGATACTTGTCATCAGATGATCAGGCAGTGTGAATAGTTGTACTGGTTTTTCGTTAATGAGGTACTCATATGGTCCAGGTCCCATAGTTCCTAAAATGCGCCTGTTAAAGCAGAATTGTATGTTCATGGGTCGGATGGTGCCAAAACGAGTGCTTGCATTTAAGTGGAATCTAAGGCCAGGCTCGTGGGCAATCATTGTCACGAGGCCTCCTATAAGGATAGGTGTTTGTGGTTCCTGCGTGAGGCGTTTGAAAGATCTCATCATGAAAGGCACTGCATTTACTGTACGTCCCTGAGAAGCACAAAATATGATGAATAACTCCTCTTTAGATACTGTAGTAATATTTTCTTCTTTCCCAAACAAGGTGTGAGCTAGTATCTTATGGAAGTATCTGAAAGCTGGGTTATGAATATCATCATTGTACATTCTGTCTGGTTCAGGGTGATAGTCGCATGTGATTCTACCCCAGAATTGATCGAGTTGAAAATCAATATCGTCATCTTCTGCACTGATGAACACATGCGGTCCACTAGGAAATCCTAGGAGGTTAGCTAGTGACATCCGGCTATGGGTTTGGTCCATTCCAAACATTCGGAAGGTAATCAGCTCTGTGTTGGATCCAAAACCATAGTTGGGTATGTATCTGAAAGAACTAAGGAATTCATAGGTAAGATCCTTATAGGTAGCAAAACGTGTTTTCAGAGCAGTGTTCTCCCAACCCAGTTGATTGAACAGGTGTTGAATGCTATCCGTGATTCCTAGTTTATCCATGGTAGCCTTATCATAATACAGCATTAAGGCGAATTCTCTTTCGGTTAGTGCTGCGAATCTTGCCTTTTGAGCCAGTCCTCGGAAGTGAACCTTTGTGAAGTCGTACTCGGCCATACTCGCAGGTAATTCGGAGAAAACATAAGGAATGTTTTGAAGACTTTAAAAATCCTGAAAAGTTTAAAACAGGAGATTGAAGTCAGGATTTTTAAAGACGAAAAGCGGTATAAACAAAAGACAAAAGAGAAAAATAAAATAAAAATAAAAATATGAAAACAAACGAAAGTAGAAAGTAGTAGTAATTATAAGTTTAGAATTTTTGTTGGATTTTCAAAGTAAAATTTTTAAGAACAATGAAATACAATAACGAGGGAAATTGGGTTGCCTCCCAGTAAGCGCTGTTTTTAACGTCTAAAGCCTGACGATAGCTTGGTGAGAAGCTATTCGGGTGTTTGAGCTGGAAACTCAAGCAATGCTATACTGCTGACTTGAAGACTGTTGTCGTTCTTATTATAATGTTTTAGACGTTGCCCGTTTACAATAAACGGTGCATTCATCTTATCGGTAATTTCTACAGCTCCACTCTGAAGTACTTTAGTCACTTCATAAGGTCCAGACCACCTAGATTTTAGTTTACCTGGGAAGAGTTTTAATCTTGAATTAAATAGCAATACGATGTCTCCCACACTGAATTGTTTCCTGACTGAACGTTTATCATGCCACTTTTTAGTTCGTTCTTTGTAGATACGGGCATTTTCGTAAGCGTCTAATCGAAGTTCTTCCAACTCGTGTAAGTTCAAGATTCGCTTTTCTCCTGCCTCGGTGTAGTTGAAGTTGAGTGTCTTAATGGCCCAGAAGGCCTTATGCTCTAATTCTACAGGGAGATGGCAGGATTTACCGTAAACTAATTTGTAGGGGGCAGTACCTATTGGTGTCTTAAAAGCGGTCCTATAAGCCCATAAAGCTTCTTGTAGCTTTGACGACCAATCTTTCCTTGAGGTAGCGACAGTCTTTTCCAATATCTGTTTTATTTCTCTGTTCAAGACCTCTACTTGTCCGCTAGTTTGCGGATGATAAGGTGTAGCTACTCGGTGTCGGACTCCATATTTAGAGAAGTTTATCGAATATTCGTGATATGAAGTGAGATTCGCCGTCACTAATGACGAGTCTTGGTACACCGAATCTAGGAAAGATTGTGTTTTTGAAGAGTTTGATTACTACTCGTGCGTCGTTTGTTGAAGCGGCTATGGCTTCTATCCATTTAGACACGTAATCGACAGTGACGAGTATGTAGTTATTACCAAAAGAAGGTGGGAATGGTCCCATGAAATCTATTCCCCAGACGTCGAAGATTTCTACCTCTAAGATTCCTTTTTGAGGCATTTCATCGCGTCGTGAGATGTTGCCAGTTCGTTGGCATCGATCGCACTTTTGCACAGTGATGTGAACGTCTTTCCAGAGATTAGGCCAGAATAAGCCGGCTTGGAGAATCTTAGTGCACGTCTTGGATGTACTAGCATGACCACCGTATGGTGCTGAGTGGCATTGGGAAATGATATTTTCTATTTCTTCCTCTGGGACACAGCGACGATATATGTTGTCGGCCCCTCTCTTGAAGAGTAGAGGTTCGTCCCAATAATAGTGTTTCAGATCGTGGAAGAATTTCTTCTTTTGCTGATAAGTAAGATCCGGTGGAAGCACGCCCGCAGCGAGGTAATTAACGATGTCAGCATACCAAGGTAATGTGACTTGGGCATAGACGGCTTCTATGGCTTTTTCGAATTCTGGATCTTCCGAGATTGAATTGGGTGCGTCACTTTCTAATTTGGCTATCAGACGTTCGTACGGGAAATCGTCATTTATCGGTACTGGTTCATGTTTGATGCCTTCTATTCGGGATAAGTGATCTGCAACAACGTTCTCGGTTCCTTTCTTATCTTTGATTTCTAAGTCAAACTCTTGTAATAACAGGATCCATCTCAATAGTCTTGGTTTGGCATCCTTTTTGCTTATTAGGTACCTTATGGCAGCGTGGTCTGTGTATATGATAATTTTTGCTCCTACTAAGTAAGAACGGAATTTGTCAAGCGCAAATACAACTGCTAGAAGTTCCTTTTCTATGGTAGCGTAGTTCATTTGGGCAGGATCTAAGGTTCTACTGGCATAGTAGATGGCATGGAGTTTCTTGTCCTTCCTTTGTCCTAGAACTGCGCCTACAGCATAATCACTCGCATCGCACATGATTTCGAACGGTAGTCACCAATCGGGTGGTTGCATAATCGGTGCGGTGATAAGGGCTGATTTTAATGTTTCGAATGCTTTTAGACAGCCGTCGTCGAAGATGAACTCAGCATCTTTCATCAACAGGCCGGTCAAAGGTTTTGTGATTTTTGAAAAATCTTTTATAAATCTTCGGTAGAAACCGGCATGTCCTAGAAAACTCCGTATTTCTCGTACGGATTTTGGAGGTTGGAGATCTTTTATAATCTCTATTTTAGCTTTGTCGACCTCAATTCCTTTATTTGATATGACATGTCCTAGAACTATTCCTTGTCGGACGATAAAATGACATTTTTCCCAATTTAGAACGAGGTTCACTTTTACACAACATTCTAATACCATTTCTAAGTTTTGTAGGCATCCTTCGAAGCTTTGTCCATATACCGAGAAATCATCCATAAATACTTCCATGATGTCGTCTATGAAATCTGCGAAGATTGCCATCATGCATCTTTGGAAGGTTGCTGGAGCATTACAAAGTCCGAACGACATTCGGCGGTAAGCAAAAGTACCATAAGGACAGGTGAATGTAGTCTTTTCTTGGTCATCAGGATGAATGGGAATTTGGAAAAATCCTGAATAACCATCTAGATAGCAGAAATATGAATGTTTGCCTAGTGTTTCTAACATTTGGTCTATGAAGGGTAACGGGAAGTGATCTTTTCGTGTGGCTTTGTTAAGCTTTCTATAATCAATGCACATCCTGCTTCCAGTCACGACTCTTTTTGTTATTGATTCGCCTTTTTCGTTCTTAACTACTGTGACTCCTCCTTTCTTTGGTACGACATGAACTGGGCTAACCCATTCACTATCGGAGATCGGATAGATGATTCCTGCATCTAGCAATTTCTTTACTTCATCTCTGACTACAGTGCTCAGGATGGGGTTCAGTCTCCTCTGATGTTCTCGAGAGGTTTTAGAGTCTTCCTCTATTATAATTCGATGCATACAGATCGAAGGGCTTATACCTTTTAGATCGCTTATGTTATAGCCTAACGCGGTGGGGTACTTCTTTAGGACTTCTAATAGCTTTTCGGTTTCTGGTTGTCCTAAGTCGGCGTTGACTATCACTGGTCTTTTTAGTTCATTGTCTAGAAATTCATATCTAAGGTCTTTGGGTAGTGTTTTAAGTTCTAAAGATGGGTTCTTCGGACCTGGCATATGTTTTGGGGTCAGTGTTAAGCTTTCGCTTAGGCTGTCGTCTTTATACAGTTTACGCCAATCATCGTCTTCAGAAATATCGGGTATTTGAATCTTTATTATTTCTGAATACGTGGTCTCTTCATTTTCAAGTTCTCTTATGCATTCGTCCATTTCGTCTACTAAATAGCAGGTATCGTCTATTGCTGGTGCTTGTAAGAACTTGGTGAGAATGAACTCTATCTTTTCTTCTCCTACTTCGAATGTTAGCCTTCCTTTCTTCACGTCTATAATCGCTCCGGCTGTAGCTAGGAATGGTCTTCCTAGGATAATTGGGGTTACAGTGTCCTCCTTGATGTCCATGATTATGAAGTCGGTTGGAATGTAGAATTGTCCTATGCGCACTGGAACGTTTTCCAGTATTCCAACGGGGTATTTTACTGATCGGTCAACTAATTGAACGGACATTTTGGTTGGCCTGAGGTCTCCCATATTCAGCTTTTTGCATATAGATAAGGGCATAACACTGATACTGGCTCCTAAATCGCATAGAGCTTTATCTATTACGAACTTTCCTATGACGCAGGGTATGGAGAAACTACTTGGGTCTTTTAATTTAGGAGGCATGCGGTTTTGAATAATAGCGCTACACTCTGCAGTAAGTGTAACTGTTTCGTTATCCTCGATTTTTCTCTTATTCGACAGGATTTCTTTGAGAAATTTAGCGTATGACGGCATTTGAGTTATCGCTTCTGTAAAAGGAATAGTAATATTCAGCTGTTTAAGGAGCTCTACAAATTTCTTAAACTGTCCTGAAGTTTTGGAGTTTATTAGTCTTTGAGGGTAAGGAATAGGTGGTTTATATGGCGCTGGAGGTGCTTGAGTTTTTTCACTTGCGGTATCCTCCTTCTCGTTGTCTTCCTTCTTCTCTAACTCGGATTCCTTTTCTGCTTGTTCAGTTGGTTTTTGTTGCATGGCTGAGTTTTCGGTCCTCGGATCGATCGGTTCGTCCAATTCTTTTCCACTTCTTAGTATTACAGCATTTGCTTGGCCTTTTGGATTCTGTTCTGGTTGTCCAGGAAATGTGCCAGCAGGTGCGGCAGTAGAGGCTTGCTGTTGAGCCACTTGTGATATCTGTGTTTCTAACATTTTGTTGTGGGTGGCTAAAGCGTCTACTTTTCCTGTCAACTATTTAATTTGCTCGCTAGTGTGTATGTTTTGATTCAGGAATTCTTTATTTGTTTGAGCTTGAGTAGCTATGAATTTTTCCATCATCAACTCGAGGTTTGATTTCCTAGGTGCATTCTGAGCAGCTGGTTTCTGATATCCTGGCGGAGCAGTAGGCATTTGCAATGCACTTTCGCTTTTGTAAGAAAAGTTTGGATGATTTCGCCAACCTGGGTTGTAGGTATTTGCGTAGGGATGTCCTTGAGCATAATTTACCTGGTCTGGCGGGATTCCGGCTAGCAATGGGCATTCGGGCGCATTATGAGTGGTGTTTCCGCATAACTCGCAATTTGGAGTTACTACAGCGACAATTGCAGTGGGGTTAACGGTCAGACTATCAATCTTCTGTGCTAGAGCATCTACTTTAGCGTTGAACTTTTCAAGGCTGCTGATCTCGTACATCCCACATTTTGTTGTGGTTTTCTCTGTTGGAGTGCGTTCACCTCCCCATTGGCAATGGTTTTGTGACATGTTTTCGATTAATTGATAGGCTTCATCATATGGCTTATCCATAAGTGCACCGCCTGCGGCAGCGTCTATTGTCAATCTAGTATTGTATAGAAGCCCATTATAGAAAGTATGGATTGTCACCCAGTCTTCTAGACCGTGGTGAGGACATGTTCTCATCATATCTTTGAATCGTTCCCATGCTTCGTAAAGAGATTCAGTATCTTTCTGTCGAAATCCGTTGATTTGAGCTCTAAGCATAGCAGTTTTGCTTGGCGGAAAATATCTCGCTAAGAAGACGTTCTTCAATTGCTCCCACGTCGTAACGGAGTTGGATGGTAACGATTATAACCATGTCCACGCTCTGTCTCTAAGAGAGAATGGGAAAAGACGAAGTCTTATCGCGTCTGGAGTTACTCCATTTGCTTTCACTGTGTCTGCGTATTGTACAAACTTCGTTAGATGTTCGTTCGGATCCTCAGTTGCGTTTCCTGAGAATTGGTTTTGTTGTACAGCTGACAGCAATGATGGTTTCAGCTCAAAATCATTTCGGGTAATAGCTGGGGCAGCAATGCTACTTCTAGGCTCCATCTGAGATGGTGTAGCGTATGCCTTCAGCGGTTCGTTTGGAGGTCCTTCAGCCATCGTTGGTTCTTCTTCTGATTTGGGAATGGGAGTGAGAGGTTCGGGAGTGTTATATTTGAGTTGTTTGAGTTGGTACTCAATGATTCGACTTCTTAAATGTAAGAAGCGCTCTAGTTCTGCGACTGACGGTTTTACGATATCGCCTTGCGGGCGATTACTTGGCATACAATCGACAGAACTAGTAAAGGAAAAATGAAAATTGTTAACCTAGTCTATACAGCGTAACGAAAGGTTACACTATTGACTAAACGAATCCCCGGCAACGGCGCCAAAAACTTGATCGCAACTTTCTATGTCTAATACAACCTAACTGCAAGTGCACAGTCTATCGCGTAGTAATAATAGATATCGATCCCACAGGGACTCGTAATCAAACTAGTGTTCTCGGGAGTTACTATGTTTAGCTAGGTAGAATATGTTTAAGGGAATAAGATTGTCACTAAAAGGGAACTAAGAATGCTACTTAGATTATAAATGGTTGAATTGATATGTAGTAATTGTGTTCTTCAGGGATTTGACAAGTTACTGGTGTATGAAATAATTTTCAAAGTTTATTTAAGCAGAAAATGGTGATTTGAAGACTCTCGCCTCACGATGGTTATTGACGCTAATCATAATCCTAAGGGCCAAACGTACACTTTCGTATCCCGTTCGGGGTTAAAATTATTTTTTGGAAATCTCTAAGTTCTAATTCATTTTAAAGTGCTTTCGCTGTTATTAAAATGAATGACTAGTGTTTACTATCTGACCTTACCGCAGCTTTCGCTTGTTGGTTCGTATCTTAATTAATTTCCCACTTTCGTGGCAAAACTATTTTTAAATAAGTTCTCGCTTTCGGGACGAAGTTTATCCAGTAAATTAATTTTAAACACTCAGACCATAAATTACTTTTGAAAAGAAAGTTTTTCAACCAGTTGTTATCAAATCCCATTCGAATTATTACTACATATCGATTGCCTAAGTTTAGCTAGACATGGATTTGGGAAAGATAAAACATAAATATAAACAATAAATAATAATTTGCATTATAATAAAACTGGAACCGATTGAAATGAGAAACCTGTAAATATTCCAATTGGCCTTTGGGCAGATCCTCCACAGATGTTGGCAGGATTCTGATCTCTATGCCAATTTGATCGTACAATGAAAGTAGAAATTACAGAGGAATGAAAATGGAATACAGAAGAAGTAAAGAGAAACAAATAAGAATATTAAACTGGAAAATATGCTCTGGAAATAAATTTGGCAGCACTTCGTTGTATGAATGCAACACACTTTCTGAGGTCCCCTTCTTCCCCTTTTATAGAAGTGAAATTCCAACGGTTATCATTGAAGATGATGGACTTTGAGGCAGATAATTTAGGGAGTAGTGGTCCACTCTGTGGGAATTAGAACTGCTTTTGTTACGTGAAATTGAAGTGGGGCATTTTTGCCTGCATGACGGTCGTCACAAGGTGTGACGGTCGTCACCCGTGTGACGCTCGTCATGGAGCTGTGACGGTTGTCACATCAGCAAAAACAGCCTTCTGCGCTTTTCATGATGTTTTCACTCCTTTTTCGTTCATATTTCATCTGAGATTGCTTCTTTTCTTCATGTTGCCTTGTTTAGACGTGATCGTTGAATACCTGCAAAACATCAGACAAATAACACGGAAATAACCCGAAATCGGATCGAAAACGGTTAAACTTTAGTTGAATTATGCATCAAAATATATATACGATTTCGTGTTATCAGCAGCAGCCAAATCAGCAAGGGTACAGAAGGTATCAGAACAGGGCACCTCTGTCAAGTCGTCACCTTGAGACACCACCCATGTCTTATGCTCAGCTGTTACAAACTATGCTTCAGTTACAGCTAGTCCAGAAAAGAACCCTGGCTCCCTTGACAAGGGCACCTCCGCAGGGTTATGATGTGAACGCAACATGTGATTTTCACTCAGGGGAACCTGGCCACACGATAGAGAACTGTAAAGCCTTCAAGCACAAGGTGCAAGATATGGTGGATGCTAAGATCATCAATTTCTCAAATAATGTGTCGAATGTCACAAAGAACCCTATGTCGAACCATAGGGGAGGTGGGGTGAATGCCATTATTGAAGAAGAGAACTTAGATTTGTTGACTGATGTCAAGGATCTGAAGACACCGCTTAGCTTCGTTAAAGCCAAGCTGATGAAGAGAGTCTTCTTTCCGGGCTGTGGAGAATTGTGTATGGGCTGTGCGGCTCGTCCTGATGGATGTGAACAGTTGACAATAGGGATTCAGAGTCTGATGACCAAAGGAATCTTGCAGTTTAGTCGAAGGGTCGAATGTGGATCTGGAGAGGTAATGCTGAAGCAAGATGATGAGGTTGCCACCATCACCATCCCTCGCCAGACGATAACCATTTTTGCACCCAGGCCGCCCACAATTACCATCACAAAGGCTGGGTCGATACCTTTCAAAAGCACCAACGTTGTCCCGTGGCATTATGGGGCAGACGTCTACCATAATGTACAGAAGTTGGAACTGGAACCATCTGGGCAGTCTGTGGATAACCTAGTGGGAATTGGCGGAATCACGCGCAGCAGAAGTGTATTTGCTCCACCTGAGATTGTGGTGGACAAAGCAGACAAAGCTGAGGAAACTGATAAGGGAAAGAGTAAAGTCGTTGAGGAAACCCCTCGTGGGGTAGAGAAGGACTTACTTGTAAAGGACGCTGAAGAGTTCATGAGGTTGATCAAGAAGAGTGATTACAAGATCATTGACCATCTCCATCAAACACCCTCGAAAATTTCCATCCTGAATTTGTTGTTGTGTTCTGGGGCACACCGTAACGCGCTGCTAAAGGTTTTGAATGCCACGTATGTACCGCAGGAAATCTCGGTCAACCAGTTGGAAGGGGTAGTAGCCCACGTGAATGCTGGAAACAGGTTAGGGTTCACTGACCTGGAGCTGACGCCGAAGGGAAGAAACCACAACAGCGCCCTGCACATCTCGATAGTGTAGGGGAACAGTTATGGCTCATGTGTTGGTGGACACTGGGTCATCGCTCAATGTTCTTCTGAAGAAAGCATTGATGAAGCTGGATACTAAAGGGTTGATTTGCACACCCAGTGACCTGGTTGTGAAGGCTTTCGATGGAACCAAGCGTCATGTCTTTGGAGAGGTAACTCTGCCAATCCAAGTTGGGCCGGAAACTTTTGATGCAGTCTTCTACATCATGGACATCATGCCAGCCTACAGTTGTCTGTTAGCCCGGCCATGGATCCATTCTGCTGGTGCCGTGACCTCCACGTTGCACCAGAAGCTCAAGTATACTGTCGGAGGCAGCATTGTAACTGTATGTGGCGAGGAAGATATAATGGTGAGCCATTTGTCGTCCTTCAAATATGTTGAGATGGATGGGGAAATCCACGAAACCCTATGTCAGGCGTTCGAAGCTGTTAAAGTCAAGGACGTGACTCCAGTAATGACTGAGAAACCAGAGATGACTCTCTCTTCCTTCAAGGAAGCCCGGGTCGTTGTTCAAGCCGGATCTACCCCAAGCTGGGGGCAGGTTCTAGAAATACCTAACAAACAAGACAAGTTTAGGTTAGGATACTCTCCTACGGCTGAAGCCTCCTCTTCTCACAGTGCGTCGCGAGGTAAAGGGCCGATCCAGTTTACCAGTGGCGGGGTGATATTTGAAAGTGTCAATGTAGTGTCTGAAGACGGCGAAGACAACGATTGCGACCTGGACTCTTGGATCCAGCCAAGCAAACCAGGACAGAGCCTTACCAACTGGTCCATCAGGGATACAATCCAAGTGACAGGCAAAGAGTAATGATTTACTTTCTCCAATTACTGTACAACCCTATGTCCTACCTGGGGCATAATGGGTTTATCGTCAGGGCCCTGTTTGATTATGTACATGCATTTTACCAATAAATCAAAAGGTGTTTTTCTTCGCATTCAAATGTTGAGATCTCTGTTATTCCAGTTTTATATTTGTTTTGAAAAACAATAAAATGGCAATAGGGTTTGTGCTAACCTGCATATCCTTGTTTTAAGCTTAACCCTTGTTATTGCAGGATCCACATAGCAGATGACATCGACTCTGGACCTTCTACGACTCACTTCGACTTCGATTTCCCGATCTATCAAGCCGAAGAAGAGATTGATGAAGACGAAGACCTTCCCGAAGAGTTGGCCCACTTGTTGAAACAATAAGAGAAAGTTATGCTGCCTCACGAGGAGGAGATTGAGATTGTGAATCTGGGTTCTGAGGAACTGGTCAGGAACGTCAGGATAGGGGCTGCATTGCAGAGTGATGTCAAGCAGAGATTAGTCGAGATGCTGAGAGAGTATAGTGACATCTTTGCTTGGTCATATGAAGATATGCCCGGACTTGATACTGACATCGTGGTCCATCACTTGCCGCTGCGAGAAGATTGTCCTCCCGTTAAGCAGAAGCTTAGGAGGACACGACCAGATATGGCCGTTAAGATCAAAGAAGAAGTGCAAAAGCAGCTTGATGCTAGCTTCTTAGCAGTCACCACCTACCCTCCATGGGTCGCCAACATAGTACCTGTACTGAAGAAGGACGGTAAGGTGCGAATGTGCGTCGATTATCGAGATTTAAATAGGGCGAGCCCTAAAGATGATTTCCCGCTCCCTCATATTGATGTGTTGGTCGACAATACAACTCAATTCTCCGTGTTTTCGTTCATGGATGGCTTCTCCGGCTACAATCAGATCAAGATGGCGCCGGAGGATATGGAGAAAACTATGTTTATTACACCTTGGGGAACATTTTGCTACAAGGTAATGCCTTTCGGTCTAAAGAACGCAGGGGCCACTTACCAACCAGCAATGGTTACTTTGTTTCATGACATGATTCATCATGAGATTGAAGTCTATGTTGATGACATGATTGCGAAGTCCCAAACGGAGGAGGGACATCTGGTCAATTTGCTGAAGCTTTTTGAGAGGCTTAGAAAGTTCAGGTTGAGGCTGAATCCTAACAAGTGTACTTTCGGAGTACGGTCTGGAAAACTACTGGGGTTTATCGTGAGTGAAAGAGGCATCGAGGTTGATCCTACAAAGATAAAAGCAATACCAGAAATTCCAGCACCAAAAACCGAAAAAGAAGTTCGTGGTTTCCTGGGCAGAATAAACTACATTGCAAGGTTTATTTCTCAGCTCACAGCCACGTAAACCGATGTTCAAACTACTGAAAAAAGATCAGGCGGTTGTCTGGAACGAGGATTGCCAGAAGGCATTTGATAAGATAAAACAGTATCTACAAGAACCTCCGATATTGATACCCACAGTGGCCGGAAGATCCCTAATCATGTACTTGACAGTTCTTGAGAACAATATGGGGTGTGTTCTCGGTCAGCACGACGAGACGGGCAGAAAGGAGCATGCCATTTATTATTTGAGTAAAAAGTTCACAGATTGTGAATCCCGTTACTCGATGCAGGAGAAGACGTGTTGTGCACTCGCCTGGGCTGCCAAACGTTTACGACAGTACATGCTCAACCACACAACCATGCTAATTTCGAAGATGGATCCGATCAAGTACGTCTTCGAGAAACAAGCGCTTTCGGGCAGGATTGCCAGATGGCAAATGGTGTTGACGGAATATGACATTCAGTACGTTTCCCAGAAGGCCATCAAGGGAAGCGTATTGTTTGAATACCTTGCCGAATAGCCAATCGAGGATTATCAGCCGATGAAATTTGAATTCCCTGATGAGGATATCATGTTTCTCAAGGTGAAAGATTGCGATGAACCGTTGGCCGACGAGGGGCCAGATAGGAAATCCCAGTGGAAATTGATATTTGACGGGGAGGTTAATTCTTACGAAAGTGGCATTGGGGCAATCATCACGACTCCCCATGGATCCCACATCCCATTCACCGCTAGACTGACGTTTCCAGTCACCAATAATGAAGCATAGTACGAAGCATGCATCATGGGTCTAGAAGAAGCAATTGATTTGAGAATCAAGAACCTAGATGTATATGGTGACTCGGCACTTGTGATCAACCAGATTAAAGGGGAGTGGGAGACTCATCAACTGAATTTGGTGTCGTACATGAATTATGCCAGAAGGCTGCTTCCGTTCTTTGATCGAGTGGAACTCCATCATGTGCCCAGAGCTGAAAATCAGATGGCTGATGCCCTAGCCACGTTGGCTTCGATGTATAAAGTCAATTTTTGGAATGAAGCTCCAAGGATTGTCCTTTCTCGTCTTGATAGACCTGCATTCTTCTTTGCGATCGAGGAAGCCTCCGACGGAAAGCCATGGTTCCAGGACATCCAGACCTTCCTTATGACTAAGGAGTATCCGACAGGAGCGTCAACCCAGGATAAGAAGACTCTGAGGAGGCTGTCTGGAAATTTCTATCTCAATCCTGATGGAGTTCTGTATAAAAGAAACCACAATCTCGTGCTACTCAGATGTGTAGATGAGAAAGAAGCGAGTATGCTCATGGAAGAAGTCCATGAAGGCACATTTGGCACGCACGCCGGCGGGCACGCAATGAAAAGAAATATCCTGAGAGCAAGATATTACTGGTTAACGATGGAGTCGGATTGCTTCAAATTCGCGAAAAGATGTCATAAATTCCAGATTTATGCTGATAAGATTCGTGTGCCGCCGTACCCATTGAATGCCATGTCCTTCCCGTGGCCGTTCTCCATGTGGGGCATCGACATGATAGGAAAGATCGAGCCCACTGCATCTAACGGTCACCCCTTCATTCTAGTAGCCATCGACTACTTCACCAAGTGGGTGGAGGCAGCCTCGTATGCTAACGTGACCAAACAGGTGGTGGCTAAATTCATAAAGAGGGACATCATCTGTCGATACGGAATTCCCGAGTGGATCATTACTGATAATGGTTCGAATCTGAATAACACGATGATGAAGGAGTTATGCCAAAGTTTCAAGATTGAACACCACAAATCATCTCCTTACCGGCCGAAGATGAATGGCGCCGTTGAAGCGGCCAATAAAAACATTAAGAAGATTGTACAGAAGATGGTTGTGACCTATAAAGACTGGCACGAGATGTTGCCGTTTGCATTGCACGGTTATCGTGCGACTGTGCGTACATCAACCGGGGCAACTTCTTTCTCACTGGTGTACGGTATGGAAGTTGTCCTACTGTTAGAAGTTGAGATTCCTTCTTTACGAGTTTTGGTTGACGTAAAACTCGATGAGGCAGAATGGATTAAGAACCGTCTAAACCAAAGCCGAATGAAGAAAGCTTATGACAAGAAGGTGCGTCCTAGAAGCTTTCAGACGGGTAATCTCGTCCTGAAGAAGATTCTTCCTCCACACTCCGATCACCGGGGCAAGTGGACTCCCAATTACGAAGGTCCGTACATCGTCAACAAGGTCTTCTCGGGAGGAGCCTTGTTGTTATCCACAATGGATGGCGAAGATTTTGCATCCCCGGTGAATGCGGATGTAGTTAACAAATACTTTGCTTAAAAAATGACCCGCTGGAAAGAAAAAGAATATCCAGGCAAAAATGGGGCATCCCGGCGAACCATAAAAAAGGAAAAAGGTTCGGGCAAAAATTAGGGATGTAAATGGAAAAATGTACACCCGCAAAGTCGAAAACCTGGAAGGGAGACTTTGGCAAAAAAGGGTATCCCGGTGAATCAAAAACCCGAAAGGGCGATTCAGGCAAAAGTTAGGGATTTGAAAAAGCAAATGACTGCGTTCCGCGTATGGACTTTCATTGTTTAGTGGTTTGGAAGACCTGAGGGCCGTTTATCTGAATTAATCTCTTCTGAAGCTGAAGCGTCGGAGAAGTATCGAAGTCGAGTGGGTCATAGAGGGATCAACTCATGGTGTTCGTCTATGCCCTATTGCCGACATTTGTGTATATACTGATGTATATTTATGTTTTTATGCTTGCGCAGCTTCCTCATTCCAGGAGCTTGCATCCATTGTAAAACATTTGTGCCCGTTCAGGGGTTCGTTATCAATGAAATATATACTATTCAACAATTCTGCTTGTTTGTTTAGCATCTGCCTGTTTTGTTTGCGAAAGAGAACGCCGATGTTTTTGATAAAATGCGCATATATAAACTTACTGGCCTAGGCCACTGATTGTTGAAACAATGAATTACTTGAAATTTTGTCGCGGGATGATAATCTTGATAGGCCCATTTGAGAAGGGTATCTTGTCTGTTTGTTTGTGTTGTTGCAGGTGTGGCATATTCCAGGCAGTACGTCGTATGTGTCCCCAAGCAGGATGATTCCTTCTACCTCAGCGAGTTCAGCAGCATCTCCCCACGGAGTCTAAACATGGGACCAAGAGCATTGATATGACTCCCCAAGCAAAGAAGATTCTCCCCGATCCGATGTATCCTGAAGGATCGTCATCTCCCCAGCTGAGTAATACACTGAAGTGTATGTTCATCCCCAGCACTGAGTCAATGTGCAGTTTTCTCACGAAAGACTATTCGCAAGTATGCAGCTTTCGATAATCCAGACTGAGGTCTCCTGGAGAATTGAAATTCCCCACAGAGTTGTACTCTCCCCAACAAGCAGGATGATTCCTTCTTCCCCAGCTGAGCTGGAAAATCCCCAAGAGAGTCGAGTCCTTGGAAGTCGTGCGGGCCATGATTGGTTTTCCCTAGTAGAGTGTTAAATAGCTGATGCTGTATTTTCCCACCAGAGTCGTTATCTCCAGGGAAGTTTTGCTGCGAATGACGTGCAGTTTATTTTTGTGATTGATATCGTTTCCTCGGCAGTTGTGGTTCGTATACCCGGTTAAGCAGGTTCAGGTCCTCGAAGAACCTTATTCCCTACAGCAGCCGTCTGAAGTTCGTCTCCCTAGGCGGAGTCCAATTGAGATTGGTGTGACTTCTTCTCCTCGGCAGGATGATTCCTCCTCTCCACCAGAGTGGTTCTTTCTCCTTGACAGGAGGATTTTCCCTTCAGCATTTATTTTGCTGATGGGGTCGTAGCATTTTGCATAATTGCATAGCATTTACCCTAAAAACGTGTAGCATTTCCACCGTGTGGAGCATTGCGCCATTGTCAAACATATGCATATGAGACATGAGTTAGGGCGTTACTGTTCTTGTTTTGCAGGTGTTCCTACGCAGAATGGCTTGCTCAAGATGATTCTTGAATTCCCCAACGAAGTTGTTTGCTTAAGATGATTTTTGAATTCCCCCAGTGAAGTCGCCAGAGTTGGTTTCTCAAGTTGATGCTTAGAGTCCCCGGCAGAGTGTTTGCGCATGATGATTCCTGAAATCTCCAGCGGAGTTGTTGGTCCAAGATGATCCTTGAAGTCCTCAGTAGAGTTGATTCACCCAGAATGATTTCTGGATCCCCGAAGCAGAGTTACTTGATAGTTCTCCAGAATCCCCAGCGGAGATGTGTCATCCCCAGCAGGTCTTAAACATAGAAGTTGAAATTTCCTTGAAGACTTGATGATTGAAGTCCGGCAGCGGTGCCGAAACCCCAGACTTACTGATGAAGTCTAACTGCGATGTCAAAGCAGTTCTCCCAGCTGACGCGGAGTGCCTGACAGAAAAATAATGTATATCCTTAGTGGTTCTTGAGTGATTAAGGATTCCATTTGAAGACTTACTGATGAAGTCCAGCTGCGATGTCAAAGTAGTTTGCCTAGCTGACGCAGGGTGCCTGATGGCAAAAGATTGTATATCCTTAGTTGATCCGTGAATGACTAAGGATCCCATTTCCTGACTTACCGATGATGTCCAACTACGAGGTCAAAGTAGTTCTCCTAGCTGACGCGGGGTGCCTGACGGCAGAAGAATAGATATCCCTATTGGGTTCATGATTGATTGAGGATTTTGTTTCCGACTTACCGACGAAGTCCGGCTGACGCCCGAAAAATTTCTTTGAATGCCTGATGGCATAGTTAACTTGATTGTTAAAAAGTTCATAATGACCTGATAAGTCCCGAGGAATCCTTCTGTCGCAATGTCGCAGAATGCCTGACGGCAATATCAGCTATGTATCGCCAGTTACCGAGTAACCAGTGATCCCTTGATGACTTGACGAAGAAGCTGCAGCGAAATCTGATAATCATCCTGACGGAGATTTGAGAGTAGCCCTTCACCAGTTACCGAGTAACCGGTGATCCCTTATTGACTTACTGATGAAGTCCGACAAAGATGTTGTCGACGTTCCTAGCGACATGATGAGTCCATAGGCGACGATAAGGAATTCTTCTGCTATGACGCAGAATGCCTAACAGCATGATCAACCATCCATTACCAGTTACCGCATAACCGGTGACCCCTTGATGACTTGAGGACGAAGATCTACAGCAAAATCAGATGATCATCCTGACGGAGATTTGAGCTTTGACCCTTCACCAATTACCGTGTGACCAATTCCCCAGCAAGTTACTGCGCAACTATCATGTTCAGTTTTGAAGATCCTACCAATCAGAGTATCGTTTACCTGTGCGGTTGGCAGATTGCCAGTTACCGCGTAACCAGTGATCCCTTGATGATTTGAGGACGTAGATGATCATCCTGATGGAGATTCGAGATTAATCCTTCACCAGTTACCGTGCAGCTGGTGATCCCTCGATGATTTGAGGACACAATGATATCAGATAAATCAGAGAATCATCCTGGCAGAGGTTCAGATCAGTATTTCTCCAGCTAGTTGTCGTGCAGCTATTATTTCAGTTTTCAAAGATTTGTCCCCATCAGAGTACCGTGTACTTGTGCAGTTGGCAAATTTCCGGGTTTGTTGGTATTCAACCGTCTTTTACCTTGATTGCTTGAGAGCCATTTGCTTCTCACCCAGTCAGGTCCAAGCCGTTTGAATAGGGGCAGCTGTTGCACCCCAAAATTTGCCCAACATTTCTTCACCTAGCTTATGTTTCATTTCATTCACAATAGCATTGTCATTTGCATTTCATTGATATGTATGTAGAAGATCAAGAGGTATGATTATCAATCAAAAGCTATACAAGACTTTGAAGCTAGATAAGAAGGTTATTCAAGTTTTCAAGGGTTGATATCCTTGTCAAAGAAGTTAAAAGATCCTCAGAGAGAGTGATTGAAACCAAGAGTGTGTGTCTCCTAACTTGAGAGTTGTGGAGAGCCATCAGATGATTCTGAGGCCATGAGGATGGACTTTAGGTCTTTAGGGAACTCATGAGAAGTGTTGAAAATCACTTTGAGGCCTAGACAGGTCATTGTGCAAGATTAAGAAGGCTCAGCCATGAGTGGTGCAGCTAGGGTTTGACTGGGTCAACCCTAAGTCAACTGGTGATTTGAAGAAGGTCGAGACTTAATTCAAGAGCCATGGGATTATGGATTGATACATTGAGATGTTATAAGGATGATTCCAAGGTTAACTCATCATGATTGAAGAGCTTGAGAAGTTTCAGGCTAGGGTTTCTAAGACTTGACAGTGTAAAATCCCCTAGTTTGACCCCTGTCTTCAAGACTATTTAACTCAAGATATGATTGTCATCTCATCTTGACCCTAACATGATTGTTGTAGGGCATGATCTTAGCTTTAATTTGAGTACTAGAAGTCCTTGATAGGGTTTATAGAACTCAGGTTATGAGCCAAACAAGTTACAAGTCATCTGAGGCATGTGAATTTGGAGCTTGAAAGTTACCCAACTTGCATGACACTTTTGCCCAAGAAGGATGATTCCTATGAACTTTTGGTCAACATGAATGTTTTTCCTTATCCTATTAGATTTCTAGAGAGTACTAGAAGTCCATGATAGGATTTGTAGAACTCAAGTTATGGCTTTGACAAGTCAAGGGTATTTTGGGAAGTTGTGATTATGGGTCATTTTTGGTTATAGGTCATTTTCACTAACTTAGACATCTCAAATGAAATTTTGTTCAACTTGAAATTTGCTCAAAATGGGGTTTTAACCTTGACCATGTATCAAGGAGGCATTGAAATGGCTCAAGGAGAGACTTGATTCAAGAAATTGTGAAAAAGGAAGAATTAAAGAGGATTAAAGACCAAAAATTCAAAATAAATGATATGTGTGCCAATGAGGCAAAATAATAGCATTTTTTGAATGGAAAATGCATTTTGGAAACATTGGAAATATTAGATTTTTGATTTGAGTTCAATTTCATGGACTTTTATCTCATTGCTTCATGATGAAGTAACATAACATACATAAGCCATTGGATTGAAACAAGGGGAGAATCACCACCAGTCATGTTCAATATCTCATGAGAAGTTGAATGCAAGCTAGCTGAGGCCAAAACAGAGAGGAAATGGTGACTGCCATGAATGAGATTTTGGTGAGAATTTGAAATTCCAAAATCTCATTCTGAAGCTTTGAGAAACTTTTGGATGATTCCATCAAGTTCTATATAAACCACTGAGTGTGTTCAGCCATTTTTTTGGAGGAGTTTGAAGCTAGTAGCAGAAGGAGCAAAAATTCAGAGTTGCAAGTGAAGATCGTGTTCTGAGTTCAAGGAGGAATCAAGGCAAATTGAAGGTGGCATTAGCTTCAGAAGGTGATTTAGAGTGAATCTGCATCATCTTGAAGGTTGAATCGAGCAAGAAGTACTTATGTTACACCTCTGAACTCAGGTTGGTAACTTTCATCCTTGTGCATCATTTAGGAGGAGATAGATAGAAATAAATAGGTGGTTAGGATCCTTGCAATGTGTAGTTGGATTCTAGAACAAGAAATCGTGGAATAGAGACAAACTAGGATGTGGATCATTTTCTTTTGAGGCTGAAATCTAGCAGTTCTTGGATGGATAATCAAGATTAGATAGTGAGGATTGACCACCATAAGATGAGGATCACATTGGTGCTTTTAATTGGAAGAATAGTCATGATCAAGATTTTGACACTTTCTGAAGATGTTATCGTGTTTTGAATTTGAGAGAGAGTTAGATAATTTTGAATGGAGATTATTGATCAGGGTGAAAAACTGAGTTGATTGATGTATAATTATGTAATGTTTGATGACCTGTGTAAAGAACTTCACTGGAGAAGACGGTGGCGCCACTGCTCAGGCCACCGTCTGTAAACTCCCTCCAACCTGAGTTTCAAATGGGACGATGCACTGCAAGCGTTGGATGGATGTTGGACCTTGACCAAGTAGGAGCATTGCACGACCACAATCTATTCTTGAACTCAGACTTTGACTTGAGATTGAAAAGCTCCGTTTCATTAATTGGAAGCATTGGGCTTAAGACTCTGAATGATACTTGCACCCCCCATCTAGCCCAACCCACATATTGAACTGAGATAGATTGCTATTTGCAACGCATGTTTCACCAATTTCTTTGAATTTCTTTTATTTTCATCATTTCATGATGGTTTGATTTTAATCCATTAAAAATAGAAAAATTAATCAATTAATTCTGAGATTTTATCCTTTGATTCATGAATGAATTTAGGAATTTTAGAAACAAAAAGATTAGGATTAGCATTTATTTTCGTTTTATTTGATTTTTCCCATTTTATTTGATAATAAAATTGTATTAACTAATTCATCTGTTTGGTGAATTTTGTTTGAGCATTTGGTATTGTGTTTGTGCTTGATTTTTGGCTTGTGATTAGATTAGATATGTATGCTCCCCTCAGATTTTTCTCACATTTTTGTGATGAATTTAGGTGTTGTTTTAGGATTAGAACTTTAGGAGCTCCCTTTTAGGGTTTAGGTATGATACCTTGAGGTTTAGAATTTTATTTGGAGGACTTAGAGGATGATTTAGGTCCTGATTTTTTGACCATAGGTTATTAGTGAATGCATGTTCCCCTAGAAAAATAGTCATATTTTTAGAATGTGTTTTAGTATTTTTGATAGAATATTCTACTTGTGTGTTCATTTGGTGCTTCAATGTTGATGATTGATGTGGAGTGGACTCAAAATTGGACTTCCTTGTATAGTGGGCTTCTGGATCTCATTGGAAAACATCATGGACTATATGAATCTTGTGTGAAGTAGCTAGTGGAGCTTGGATTGAAGATTTCCTTCCTTTTTGTTAGCTTTGAATAGCTTAGGAAATTAAGGCTTTAGGAGAGGGCTTTAGAAATAGATATTTCTTCAAATAATGGTTGGTTTTGTTCCCATTCCATTCTCATCCTATGATTCAAAGTCCTCATGTTTAAGTCTCATCTCTATTTTGGAAGGATGTGTGACATTTACAATGAGTAGAACTTTTGAGGATGCCTTTCTCTGATAACTGGTTGAGTGTCAGACAGGATTCCTTTGGTTTACTGTCTGCTTCCCGTTATCAACCAATTTTCCTGATGATTGTTCTCTTCATTCTTGGTGGAGCCTTTCGAAGATTGAAGCTTGAAGATGGAGTACCTTTCATTCCCTTGAAGATGAAAGCCTTGAAGAACAGTTACAGACTGTGGACTGAACTGCTGCTAGAAGATTGCTTTGCTGTGAAGCTGTGGAAGTTGTTGATCTGCTTTCTTTCCTGTCTGTTTGCTTTCTGTGCAAATGTATTGATGTGACTTGTGTGATTTGCTTGACGCATTAGAATAAGTTCATGTTTAAATTGTTTTAATCTAGGAACATGATTGCATCAGAGGTTGAGTTGCTCCCTCTGCTTGTATTTTTACTGTATGGCTTTGCTTGCGGGTATTCGGTAGAGCTCTGCTCCCTTGCCTATGTGGTTTGTGATTTGCTTGATGGCATTTTATTTTTCCTTTATGATTGCAGTTATTCATACTTGGCTTGAGGTCGAGACGAGCTTGTGGAGGCTGATGCCTCACACACATTTCCTCCCTCACTTGCATTGCATGCATTTTACAGTCGTTTACTGTTTACTGTTTAAGCTGATGCTTTATCTGTTTCTGTTTATCATTGACATGATCCCCTAGGAATCTCACTTCCTTTGATAAGGAAGTGATGATTAGAACTTTAGGTTGAAACCTATGCATGATAACTTCTAGGAGTTCCCTGTTTCAAACCTCAACTATAGGATGAATCCTTGGCATGACAACATTAGGACTTGATAGTCTCCTCGTAGTTGTCCCTTTCTCTTCTCATCTTGAAACAACAGTAAAAAACGTAATAAAGGCAAGTTAGTATAAGTGTGTTACGAGCCTTAAGCTACTTGGGTAACGATAATTGAGCGGCCTCCTCTCAATCGTCTAGAATGTTTAGTATACGTCCTTTGGACGATATGCGACGCATTCGTTCCCAGGTCATAGTCTCTAGTGCTGTACAAACTACAGACACCGTAAAAAATAGTTCTTTCGTAAAAGACAGAAAATAAACTTCAAACTTTTTTACCCCGTGGGCCCATAATTCAAAGGAAGCTTTTCTGAAGAAAAGAGTGTCGTTAACTTTCAGTTCTACCGCAAACGGTAACGCCTAAGTTTCTGAGGGTCGAGCTGCGTACACCAGATTGCTGGAACTGTTTGTTAACCCTACTCGATAAAACAGATGAATCTGAATCCGCGTAATCCGTATTATCCCGAACTACGTAAGCTCTGATCTCTCATATCTGTTGAGAGTACGTAGGCACAATACTGATGTATTGGCGAGCCACCTTCCCCGTAACCCGTAGTCAGTCGAACTACGTTGACTCTGATTTCTCATTCTTTGATGGGAATACGTAGGCATAAAGTGCGATGCTTTGCCAAGTCATTTTCTTTCCTTTTCAGACCAGCCTTGATAGGTAGATAGTAAAACCAACCCTTCAGATAAGCACAACAAGCGTGGATCCCATCGAGTACGATGGACGTGACGTGGTGACTCTTCTGTTTTGCCAGCACCTTATTTTCGCGGAAGCGACAGCATGCACTAGTTCCCACAATATCTGCGCTCAGACGAGATTCTTTGAGATGATTTCCATTTCTAGCCCACTGGGTCGTTGAAAGGATTTCAGATATAAGGATTGTCGACTCTGGGGACCGATCATTTGTGATTCAGCTAAGTGAGGCCTCTTCAGGAGAGGATGATGCCAAACCAGAAATGGTGAACGTATCATCATCTTTTGAAAGTCTGTGACATTGAGGAACGCATAGGATCTCGTACATTTATTAGTGGATAGGTCCATACCTGTGAGTGGGACTGGGGTTATACAGGAAACCTTTACCTTCAGACAACCTGGTTTTTTCTTGACAGTATGAATCAGTATTCCTGGTACCACAAGGTTCCTATTATCAGAGTTGTGTTATGTTCTCGCCGAAGAAGAACTTTGGTCCTTCAGTCGACAACACATCAATCTTGATCCCTTGTTGCATCTTTGCATTTGCATTTGCATCATCCTGACATGTTTGCATTTTGACATACATGTTCTGGTACTTCTAAGGATCTTAGCTTCGAGACTCGCTGCTGAACATTAAATCTTTTCCTTGTGGTTCGTTTGTGTAAAGCATGAATCGAAGCAGACAGGTTCCTTGGAAATACTCGAACATGATATTCGCATTTCATTTGCATAACAGGTGTTCGAGGCTGGGTTGCTTTATCCTGATCCGGTTTTCTCTTCAGAATCTCAGACATCAAGAAGCTAGGCATGGAACAAGTTCAGGCATAACTGAGGGAAGTTTAGGGCCAGATGAGGCAGTTCATGATGGACATGCATGCGTTGCGTTTGAATCAGGCGACGCTCAAAGAAGAGAACAATCAATTGAAGACCCAAATGGGCTTGATCACAGAGGTGATAAGGAATGTGCTTAGAAAAGAAGGTGATCAAGTGCCCAAAGCTGCTGCCAAAATGCTTGTTCCATTTTTGCCCGTGGAACCTATACCAGAACGTAATGTGTTTAAGAGATCTTCCGCACAACTTAGAGCTCCAGAATTTTCTCATCAGCAACTGCATCCTGTCTCCCAAGAGGGTTCTAAGGCTAAAAGGTATGCTCAGAGACCGAGACAGTCTGTCAGAATCTTTGATCAGATACCCATGACCTATGGTTGATTGTTGCAATTATTACTTCAGCGTCGTTTGGTTAAGCTCCGAACCCTGTCTCCGCTTACTGTGACCCCACCACCGGGCTATAATGCAAGTCCTCAGTGTGATTTCCACTCTGGGGCACCGGGTCATAACATTGAGGACTGTAAAGCTTTTAAGCACCAGGTCCAGGATTTAATTGATTCGAAGACGATTGAATTCACGTCGGGCGGCGTAAGCATACTAGAGGGTGTTAGTCCATGTATTACGAAAGAGGTAGATACTCCTGCTCTCTCCCCTCAAGCTGCATCGGGTCAAGAGTATATGCTGCAATCTATGATCTCAGAGTCCTCTTGCCCGCAGTTGTTCCCGTTACCTGGGACAAGCCTAAGGATGAAAGTGCCTGAGCAAAAGGAGTCCCTGATATCTCAAACTCATCCTCCAGACATTTCAATTGGTCAGGGTCAGCAATCTCCAAGGTCCACACGTCAGAGCCAACAGTCATATCACCATCAACAGGGACGACACGCCAAGCAAAGACTAAGGAAGCCAAAAAGGCATTTCACTTAGTTGTCGGTGTCACACAGTCAGGTATTGCTAGATATAATCCGAGCCAGACTGATAGTGCCACAGAAGATTTGTCCAGTGGTCCCTCCGTATCTGCCAGGTTTTGATGTTAATGCCCGTTCCGAGTACCATGCTGGGGCGCAGGGGCACTCGACCGAAGACTGTAAAGTGATCAAGAGCAAGATTCAGGCCCTGCTAGGCTCTGGTATAATCTCTATTGCCCGTCGGGGATTCAAGATTAATGATCTTCCTTCATCCAGTCGTGGGAACTCAACAGTTCATGTTGTGGAAGAAGTCACTGGGAGCAGATCAGAAGGGTATCGAACTACCTCCAACAAACAATTCTGAAGATGGCTGATTCACGAACAAGTCAAAACACAAGAAGCCCAGTTCCTAGAAGCTGGCAATCTGCATTTTATCATGTCATTTTATTGCATTTGTAGTTTCTTTCCTGTCTATATGCAAATTTCGTTTGTAAAACTTGTTGTTTTTCAATTGATATTGATAATGAAATAAATATGCATGTTTTGAATTAATCCATTCGTGTTCACTCTATTGCTTTTCATTTATTTCAAACGCTGGTTTAAGCGGAGTCCGGGAAGGATGACGAAATCGAAAGAAGTGAGCTTTTGAATGTATGCTTTTCAATAAAAACCTGTTGATGATGTACAAGCATTATTTCGAATTCACAAACACCGGAGATATAAGGAAGGTAATCCCTTGTCAACCCCTTTTGAGCTTAGTAGTAGGAGTTTCTTTCCGAAAATGGAAAACCCTCAATCTTAACCTGGGGCAGGGCAGGTGTCACTTAATTTGATCAAGCGTTCAAATTACAACAGGAGTGTTCTCGTTCGAGGACCAATCACACCTCTATAGGTCGGGCCTAAAAAGCCATGATGGTTAAACCTAGCCGATCGAGAGTGAAGCAGTCACAATCTCTCTTCAAAAACAAGTTAGACAAGCCGGTGTCACATGACTAGTTCAAAAAAAAAAGAGAGAGAAAAGAATCAAAAGAAAAGCCTGCTAAGTCAACAAGCGACTTAGGAAAAAATTAGGGCATCCCGCTGGACTTCAAAATCGAGAAAAAAAACTCAGAAGAGTTAGTCCAGGAAAAAATTAGGGGAAAACAAAAAAACAAAAAAGATTATGAAAGAAAAATCCTCAAATAAGAACAAAATCGTGTGACTCCAGGCGCCAAAGACGAAAAGCGAGTAACTGTCACTTTGAAAAAGTGTGATTTCCTGAACTATCACTTCTACCTTTGAAAGGTGAACGCTAAGGTCGAATTAGCTGAACGTAGGATTGGAGAACATCAAGGAGAATGGGTGGGTTAAAATGAATTTTGAGCCTTGTATCCTTTTCTTTCTTAAATCGTGAACCTGACCACGTTACAACCTGAAAAAAGTCCTAATTGAAGCAGGTTTGTTTCGAGAGCATACTTCGGTAAACATCGCATCGAAACTGACTCCCTGAAAGGATTCCTCTTACAACGTTGTATTAATGTTGACATGTTGATGAATGATTCATACACTTTATGTCACAAAAGTTTTCCAATGAACCGAACTGGATTTTCAAAACTGTCATATGTATTGCATTTGATATGTCTTTTATGCAGAACAATTTGTTTTACCTACGAGTAAGCGCTTGACAGCAGGAAAGTTTCCACAATGGAAAGATTTGATTAGGATAGAACACAGAACGCCTGAATATTCCGGTGAACCGGAGCAAGCTATATCAAATGATCACAGCATGGAAGTCAGCCATCCAAAAGTCAGTTAATCTGGGGCAATCAGGTCGAGATTTGATGAATCTCTCACAGCTAAGGGCACTGCTTCCCAAATCTGCCAATCAGGGGCAAAGTCATGACAAGGCTGGGGCAGGCCACCCCGAGAGCGCCGAAGCTATCCTTATACTGAAGACGATTAACTTGAAGCACCTCTGTGAGGTTCAGAGCGTTAAGGCCATTCATATCAAACCGCTAGAGTACAGAGATCTCAGGTTTCCTTTCGAGAGGATGTTACGAAGATACCACAGGCTGGGGAAAAAATTGAAAGCGGAGGAACCGTTCCTCTCCATATCTGAAGAGTCTGTCAGAAGTTGTTAAAAATGCTGGGGTAAGCCATCTCGAGGTCGCTTCATGACAAACTTTTTCTGTTCAGGATAAAGTGTCTCAGAGATCATTTTTGCGAGGTCATTACCCTTGGGGCATCTGTCAGAAATGTATCCTCGTCATATCTTCAGTAGAAGCATATGCGGAGTATTGAGCCTACTCCTCAGCAGATTCAGTTGTGTTTCTCCACAGAGTCTGGATATTGAACTGTGAGCATTGAGTGTCTCCCTAAGCGGAGATAGATTCTCCCCAACCAGAGTCCATTCCCCAGCAACTGGAGCTGGTATCTCTATCCCCAGTAGAGTGGTATGCAAGATAGAAGGAGCAGTTAAGGGTGTGCCCATGTCCCTGGTATTTGGATAGCTGTTGCTATAGTCCCCCAATAGAGACGAATCCTGGAAAGCCGTTCAGGCCATTTTTTGTCTTCTTCAGCAGGAGAGAGTAGTTGAATAGTTGTCGCTATATTTCCCCATCGAAGTCCGTATCTCCAGGAAAGTTCTATCTGCGAAGGCCATGCAATTTATTTCTGTGGTTGGCATCTTTTCCTCAGCAGTTTGGGTTCGTATACTTAGTTAAGAAAGTACAGGTTCTCGTAGAACTTTGCTCCCCTGCGGAAAGTCGTCTGAGTTTTATTTCCCCAGGTTAGGTCCAATTGAATGTGGTTCACTTCCGCAGCAGGATGATTCCTTCTCCTCGTCAGGATGGTTCCTTCTCCTTGACAGGAGGGTTCTCTCTTCAGCATTTATTTTGCTGATTTGGTGCCGTAGCATTTTGCATGCATGCATAGCATCTACCCTAAACGCGTAGCATTTCCATTTTATATGGAGCATTACGCCATTGTCAAACATATGCACGTGAAACATGAGCTAGGTGGGTATCGTTCTTGTGTGTAGGTGTTTCTTCAGCAGAGTTATTCGGTCAAAGCCCTTCCAGAGTTCCCAAAGCAAGGTGTGCGGTTCGCTTTTATTTAGCGAAGGTTTGACGGTGAAATTAGACGCATGTATCCTATGGTTGGCCGGGCGGTGATGCCAGACGTTTATCAGCATGGAAGACTCTTTTGATTGCCTGGCAGCGATGTTAGACGTTAGTCGACTGTGTGTTGGTCTGGCGGTAGGGTCAGATGGGATGTTCGTTGCCCATTATATCCAAGGGTTGTTTAGCAGCAACGTCAGAAAATCTTCAACTTTGGTTTGTCCGACGGTGATGTCGGGCATTCTGGCGGTGATGTCAGATGTTTCTCCATATTATGGTAGTTTGACGGTGAGGTTAGACGTATGCTTGGCGGTGATGTCAGGTGGTTATCGATATAATGGACATCTGGCGGCGATATCATATGTTTACTGGTTGTGTTGTTCTGGCGTGATATCAGACAGTTATTAGCAATGTGGATTTCTGGCGGCGATGACAGACGCTTCTCAGTTCTGTGGTTCTGGTGGTGAGGTCGGACGTTCATCAGTATTGAAGGAGTTCTGACAGTGATGTCAGAGAGATTATCATATTTGTGTTTATCTGACGGTGACGTTAGATGTACCAGCTTTCTGTTTGCCTGACGGTGATGTCAGACGTTTATCCCGTTCATGGGAGGCTGGCGGTGAGGTCAGACGTTCATCAACTTTGCAGAGTCTGGCGGTGATATCAGAAGTTTATCTGTTCGATTGGTTATTTGACTCCGATGTCAAGGGCTTATCAGTTATGGCTTCCGGCGGTGAGGCCTGTTGTTTCTCAGATATCTGTTGGTCTAGTGGTGATGCTAGACGTTTCTCAATTTTCTGATGACGAGGTTAGAGTGTTATCAGGGCCTGGCGGTGATGTCAATTGGTTATCAAAAGGTATGATTGGTTGACGATGAGGTCAGTTGTTTAGTAATTTAGTGGCTATCCAATTCAGATGATGTGTTTATGGATATTTGACGGTGATGTCAAAAGTTTACTGAGATTGTGATCCTCCGTTTATATGGCGGTGATGTCAGGAGGTTATCAGAGAAGATTGCTCGACGGTGATGTCAGAGGTTTATCAGCTTCATGCTTTATGTGGCGGTGATGTCAGTAGTTGGTTACCAACTTCAGGGATGACTGGTGGCGAGATCAGGTATGTTATCCCCAGCAGAGGATTGACGGTGATGTCAAATGATTTCCTCCAATTGATTGCTCAATCTTGGTGGTGAGGTCAAGTGTTTATCAGATATTTGTTTTTCCGACGACGAGGTCAGATGCTCCATCTTGACGATGAGGTCAAGTGTTTACCCGATATTTGATTGCCCGACGACGAAGTCAGATGCTCCATCTTGGCGGTGAGGTCAGGTGTGTATCAGATATAGGATTTCCCGACGACGAAGTCAGATGCTCAATCTTGCCGATGAGGTTAGACGTGCTCTTGGTAGTGTGTCTATCTGACAGTGAGGTTGGAATGCTATCGATGGGGTTTTGACGATGATGTCAAACATTTACCAAGATTGTGGTTCTCTATTTTCTTGGCGGTGATGTCAGGATGTTATTGGATGATGGTTTGCTTGACGGCAAGGCGAGTGGTTCATCAGCTTCGTGTTGTATTAGACGGTGATGTCAGTAGTTGTTATCAACTTAGTAGAAACCTGGTGACGAGGTTAGGAAATGTTATACCCAGCAAAAGAATTGACGGTGAGGTCAGATGAGTTCTTCCGGTTGATTAGTGAATCTTGGCAGCGAGGTCAGGTATGGGGATCAGCAGACAACAAAGTCAGATGATTACCCAGCGGTGATGTTGGAATGTTATCAACGAAGATGTGACGGTGAAGTCAAATGTTTCTTGTGTTTATCCGGCAGTGATGTTGGAAAGATATCAACGAAGATATGACGGTGAGGTTAGGTGTTTCTTGTTGGTAAGGTTTTCCGGTGATGACGTTGACATATTAGCAATAGAGTCATGACGGTGACGTCAAATTTTTACCTAGATTGTGGTTCTCCACTCGTCTGGCGGTGATGTCAGTAGTTGTTGAACAAATTTATGGAGGCCCGACGGTGAGGTCAGAAATGGTGTCCCCAACAGATGATTGACGGTGAGGTCAGCTTTTTCCTTTCAACATGAAGTTGATACTTGACGGTGATGTCAGATGGGTCCCTTCGACTTGAGGTCGATACTTGACAGAGTTACTTGAGGAGGTTCTCCAGAAACCCCAGCGAAGTGAGAAGTATACCTACCGACTTGATGACGAAGTTCAACAAAGGTTTCTTCTCGACTTGATGACGAAGTCGGACGAAGATTAGAAATAGTAATTCACTAGTGGGTTGTCGTGCAACTATCGTTTCAGTTTCCGGAGATTTTTCTACCAATCAAAGTGTGCAGTTTATTTATACGGTTGGCAAATTTCCGGGTTTATTGGTATTCAACCGTCTTTTACCTTGACTATTTGAGAATCATTCGCTTCTCACCCATTCAGGTCCAAGCCGTTTGAATAGGGGCAGCTGTTGCACCCCAAAATTTGCCTAACCTTTTTCTTTACCTAGCTTATGTTTCATTGCATTCATTGTAGCATTAGCATATGCATTGCATTGGCATGTGTGCAGGGATCAAGATATGCGCCTATCCAGAAAGGGCTACCACCAGGTTCTAAGGATATTCAAGAGTTTTATTCAAAGTATTCAAGGGTTGATATCCTCATCAAAGAAGTCAAAGATCCCTAGAGAAGTGGCTGAAGCCAAATGTGCACATTTCCTAACCTGATGGTTGTGGGAGATCATCGGATGATTTTGAATCCATGGGTATGGATGTCAAGCATTGAGAGAGCTCATGAGATTTCTTGAGAGCCATTATGGAGCTTGGGTAAGCTACTATACCAGATATAAGAAGTCACAATCAAGCTTGGTGTAATTAGGCTTTCATCTGGTCAACCCTAAGTCAACAGGTGAATTGAAAGAGGTTGAGACCTAATTTCAAAGAAACTATGATCATGGAATGTTATGTTGAGACACCTAAGAGATCATTTCAAGATCAATTCGTCAATATTCAAGAGTGTGAGAAGTTATTGAGCTAGGGTTTCTAAGCTTGACAATGTAAAATCTCCTATCTCAGTACCTAACTTCAAGACCACATAACTCAAGATACAAGTTTCATCTCATTTTGATATCAACATGAGACTTGTAGAGTGTGCTCTTAGATTTCTTTTGAGTACTAGAAGTCCTTGATAGGCTTTGTAGAACTCAAATTATGAAGCAGACAAGTTACAGGTCATCAGATGAATGTGATTTTGGTGCTTGAAAGTCAATCAACTTCCATGCCATTTTTGACTTGGAAGGAGACCTCACCTATCCTTGACCCAAACATGAATTTTGGTCCTTATCTTATTATATTTCCAAATATTACTATAAGTCCTTGATTGGATTTATAGAACTCAAGATATGGAGCTTGCAAGGCAAGGGTATTTTGGGAAACTTGGATTATAAGTCATTTTGGATTATAGGTCCATTTCACCACTTTGCATACCTCAAATGCAAATTTGTCCAACTTGAAAGTTTCTCAAAATGGGGTTATTTACTCAATAAAACACCAAGGATTCATTGATACGGATTGGATTGAAGATTGGTTGAAGAAAATTTCATAAAAAGAAACTTTAAAGGCATTTAAAGTCAAAAATTCAAGTAAATGCAAAATGAACCATTCCAAGTCATGTTTGTGCATATTTTATGCACAAAACACATTCTAAGAACATTGGCATTGGTATATTTGATAATTGAACCATGAAAACACCTCATTTCACATGTTTCTTTAGCTTGAAGAAACAAAATCAACATCCACCATTGATCAAAAATCAAGGAGGCAATCCTATCCCTTCATGTTCCTAATACTACCACCAAGTGAATTGACTCATCTAGCAAGCTTCTTGGCTCTGTTTTCGTGCAAATCAAAGAGCTTCAAAGTGGAGAAAATGGATTTGTCATTGGGCAAGTAACAGCCACTTTTGGGCCCCCAAATCAATCCTATATAAACACTAGATCATTTTCAGATGAGGATTGATGGGTTTTGGCGCAGAAAACATTTACAAGCAGTTAGAGAAAAGTGGTTGAAGGTGAAATATGAATTTCAAGAATCAAGAACTCTCAAGGCAAATTGAGCATCCAAGAAGCTTCCTCAGGGATCAGTGAAGCTTTCTGCATTGGTTTGATCGAGAATTGACACCTGAATCCATCTCTGCGCGAGCTTTTACACAGGTTTCTTTCTCTTAAATTTTCTCTTAATTTATGGCAAATTAGCACGTAATATGCATGTGGTTAGGATCATGGTAACTTCTAGATGAATTTAGGATAGGATAGAGGACTGTTTATGACGATCTATGGCAGAGCACGATTTGTTTATGCGTTCGGTTTAGATGATTCTTGAGAGAAAATTGAATTTTGAACCTAGAATGATGATCAATGTAGTGTAAGGAAGAGATTGATATCAAAATTTTAGGGTTTCATTAAGTTTCATGGCAGAGCAGTGTTTGCACTCGCCGGAGAAGACGACCGGAGTCTTCTCCGGCCACCGCTGGTTTGATTTTCCCCCTTCCCTCATTTAAATCGCCAGATGAATTGTTAACCGTTAGATCCTAATGGATCCTTGACCTGTTTCCTATCATCCAATGGCTGTGAGTGAGTCTGAGAGAGGTATTGACTTTTTTAATGACGTGGCATCATGGATACCGTTAGGTCTGGTGACTTGATGAACAAGTGGCTTAGATTAAGACTCACCGTGGGTGTATGTTGACTGAAGCGCATATGATCACTTAAAATCCTGATGGATTGGGCCCCAATTGATATTGGCACCTCCTGCGCAAGAGGCCCAAGCACTTTAACTGGTTTTTGTTGCTATTTGACACGCTGCTTTTTCTTTTTTCATTTCTTTTTCTTATTTTTTATGTTTTATTGCAGGATCATTTTAATTTATTAAAAATAGTAAAAAAAATGCCAATAAATGCTGAAAAAAATCATGAACATGAATTGAGATGTCTTTCAATTTTTTGTATTTTTTTAATTCCATTTTTAATTCATTTTTCATTTAATTGCATATTTTTCATTTAAATAGCCATTTAATAAAATATGAAATTGTATGTCTACTTGTAGATTTTATTTCTTGATAGATATTTCAAATGAATGTCTAATTTTTTGCATGCTGACTGTTGACACATTGTAGGATGTTGTAGTATTTTTATCTTGATTTTAGAGGCTGTTTGAGTAGGGTTTAAAGTATATTTTTAGAACCTTCCCCATTTGCATCTCCCATAGAACACTTCATGGTTTAGCTTTCTGTTAGTGTGCCTAGGCTTGGAATCTTGACCTGAAATTTTTACCATAACTTCCTAACATATTTAGGGTCCCTTAGGAATTTTATTAGGATTTTAGGACTTGTTTTCCTATTTTTCATGGATTTTACATTCTGGCTGATGTTAGGGTGTTCCTAATTTAGCATTCCACCTATTTTTGCCTTTAAGTGATCTTTTAGCAAATCTTAAGCACCTATTCATCACATTAAACCTTAGTACATAGGTTGATACCTTTGTAGGGTGACTTTCAAGCTTTCAATAGGTTATTAGCTCCCTTAGGATGGACTTCCTTTAGAGCTTAACTATTAGGGTTTCTTTAGACACTTGTGTGAATGATTTCTCTCCCTTGTGTAACTTCTTTGCTTGGCCTTGCCTTTTCCCTTCCACCTCAACAACCTAGGCCTCTTTTGGATCCTTCTATTGAGAGCCTAGTTCCTCATGTGAAGGAAATATGTGCATTCCATGAAGAAGTTGAGCCACTGAGGGCCACTCCTTGAATGTGTTGAGATTGGTTGAGTGCCTTAGTAAGCTCCTGTGGAGTTTACTTTGCTTCCCATCCTCATCCTCCTTTTTTCTTTCCTAGTCCTATGACAATTAGGACCCTCTTTGTGAGAGCCTAGTTCTTCTTGTGGAAGAACTCTGTGCATTCCATAAAGAGTTGAGCCTTGAGGACTCAAGTACTTTGTACACACTTTCTCTTTCTTGTCCTGCATTCTCAGGATCCTTCTTGTGAGAGCCTAGTTCTTCCTGTGGAAGAACTCTGTGCATTCCATAGGAAGTGTGAGCCTCTGATGGACTCTTGTGCTGATGCACATTGAACATGGTGAAATCCCTTTGGTTTTCATTATGTTTCTCCTTTTCCCTTCCCAGTCCCATGACATAGGGATCCCTCTTGTGAGAGCCTAGTTCTTCCTGTGGAAGAACTCTGTGCATTCCATGAGAGGTCTGAGCCTTGAGGACTCTTGTGTTGATACAAATTAACCAGACACCTTAGATTGACATCTAGGTTCCACCATTCTCATCTGTCCTACATTCTAGGGATCCTTCTTGTGAGAGCCTAGTTCTTCCTGTGGAAGAGCTCTGTGCATTCCATGAGAAGTTTGAGCCCTAGATGGACTCTTGTGTTGACACACACCTAAACCTGATGTAGCCTTGGGATGACTTCCTTGTTTCTCATCTGGTTTATCTCTCTCCTGGTGGATTGATTTGATTGCCTGCTTGCTTTGATGCATTAGGGTATATTTGCATGAGTAGATACTCTTGTTTAGGTGCATGATTGCATTAAAGGTTGAGGTGTCCTCCCTTTACTTGGTTGTTTATCTGCTTTCATACTTGCCTTTGCTTGATTGCATTGAAGGTTGAGGTGATCCTCCCTTGCTTGTGTGTTCTTTTTCTCTGTGCATCTATGTTTGCGTCCCATGTTTGCATCTAAGTTTGATGTGATCCTCCCTTGCTTGATTGCTGCATTACATGCATTTTATCTGCTTGATAGCTTTACTCCTTCAGCTTAATGATTTTTGTTGTTGTCGTGGTTTCCCTTTAACATGTTCCCTTAGGGCTCTCACTTCCTTTGATAAGGATAGTGATGATATACCTTTAGGATGAATCCATGCATGATAACACATAGGATAGATTCCCTTTCAAACTCAACATTAGGGCCATATTGTATGACAACAGTAGGATGCTTGATAGTTTCCCCTATAGAGTCCTTTCTCTTTCTCATCTTCAAACAACAGTAAAACACTTAATAAAAGCAAGTTTGTACTGTACATTACGAGCCTTAAGCTACTTGGGAAATGATGATTGGGTGGTTGCCTCTCAATTATCTAGAGTGTTAACATATGTCGTTAGGACGACATGTGACGCATTCGCTCCTAAGTCATAGTCTCTAGTGCAGTATGAATTACAAACATTCATAAAAAACACTTCTTCTCGTAAAAGACAAAAAACAAGCATTCAAACCTCTTTTTTTGCCCTTTGGGGCTCCCTTTAATTAAGGAAAACTTTTTCTGATGAAAAGAGTACTGTTAAGCTTCGGTTCTACCGCAAACAGGCGTTGTCCCTAACTGCTGGAACTGTAGTTTAACCTTACTCGGGTAAAAACAGATGAATCAACTTGTGTTCCATTTTATCCTGAACTACGTTCACTCTGATCTCTCATACCTGTTGAGAGTACATAGGCACAAGACGCGATGTCTTGGCGAGCAACCTTCCTCCATTACCTGTAGTTAGTCGAACTACGTTGACTCTGACTTTCGCATTGCACGAGGGAATACGTAGGCCCAGAGCAGCGACGCTCTGTCGAGTCCTTTTTTCTTTTCTTTTGAACCAGCCTTGATAGGTAGATAGATAAATAACCCGTCAGATAAACAAACAAGCGTGGATCCCGTTGAGTACAACGGACGTGAGGGGTGCTAATACCTTCCCCTTGCGTAACCGACTCCCGAACCCAGAGATTTGGTTGTGATGACCGATCTTATCCCTTTTCGCTAGGTTTTTCCTGATCATTTCCTTTCCCTTCTTTGGGATAAATAACGATAGGTGGTGACTCTTCTGTCTTTGCCAGCACTTTTTTTCGCAGTAGCGACAACAGGTTCGCACAACTTTCGTTCATCATCTCAAACTTTCTCTTCTTTTCTAGTTTTATGTCGATTCAAGCTCTCTCTTCTTCTTTCACTCTTGTTTTGGTTCTGATTGAATGATTTGTCTCCTTCTTTGATTTGTTTTATGGTGTGTTTGAGAAGAAAGCTGGGGGATTGTGATTTGGTTGAAGGTTGTGGTGAAATAGTGAAGGGTGTCTAAAATTGGTTTGTTTGGTTGGAATATTGAGGGTTAAAGGGGGTTGAAAGAAGGTGTATGAGTTCAGAAGGATGGTGAAGGGTTGAGGTTTGTAGAGGAATCAAGACGGTATTTTTTTTGGATGTCGTGTGTCTCTGAAAAATGAAATAAAAGGTCTAAATTATAGCAGAGGTAAGGGGTAGGTTTTGTGCAAGTCGTTTTGCCCTAATTTCTGTGTTTTAGATAATGGTTGTGAACGTTTTTTTTCGTCGCTTCCGTTGCTGCTACATATGTGTACATATTGCACATGTTTTTTTAGTTGCATTGTTGTTGTGGTACGAAGGTGGTACGTCGTCACAGGTATTGTCGGCAGCAGGACTGGCATGGCTAAAGGTTGTAAGTTGCAAGAATTTGTTTTGTGCAGGCTTTGTGTGGTAGTAGTGTCCGACATGCATACCCATACCAGCGACCTTCTCTTGCTAATCCTTCTGGTGGGAGAAGCTCTTTCGGTATAGAGATGTGAAACCAGTACAAGAGAAATGACACCAACTTCTCATAACAATCACTACATACTAGAGTCCCAGCAGTCATCATATTTGCATGATTCAGCATCATTCGTGTTGTATCAATTTCATTGTTATTCAACTTTACTATCCATTCTGATATGACATCCTGCAATGTCCTCCCCGTTAGTCTTATGTAACTTATAGTGATACTTTGTTCGTGCAGATTCTTTTCATGGGTTAAAAAAGGAATTTATGTGATATTGTATTCTGAGATAGGTTTAAAATATCCCGTGAACACACGGGATATGAGCTACTCCTAGTTAGCCCTTGATCATTCCTGTAAGCTTCGCAAAATGGGTTGTCCCATCCTAAGCAATATTGAGGAACACGAAGACCATTACAGGAAAGCATCATTCCTCCACATGTGATTGAAAAGAAGTACATATCCTTTTCGGAAGGAAAGTTGGTGATGCACGTCAACCTCTCAACTGTTTAAGTTTGAATACTTCAAGGGTCGCCTCCTCAACAATGGCGTTTTCAATTTTCTTTGCTGCATTTTTCATTTGTATTTTGTATTGTTTGTTCCTGCTCTGTTTGCATGTAAATATTGTTTGTTTGATGATCTTAATGCAATGAGTATGTTTCTTTTGAAGTAATCCATTCGTGTTCACTCATATCTATTTCTGTGCATTGCAATACCAACTTTCTTGCTTAATTTCTTTGAGGGAGGATGATGAAGCGAAAACGCAAAACATCCGATTGTACGCTTTTGAATAAATCTCTACTGATGATGTACAAGCATTGTTTCAAATTCCTAAACACCGGAGATATAAGGAAGATAATCCCTTGTCAACCCCTTCGAGCCTAGTAGTAGGAGTTGCTTTCTGAAAACGAAAAACCCTCAACCTTAACCTGGGGCAGGGTAGGTGTCAGTTAATTTGACCATACATCCAAATTGCGAAAGGAGTATTTTTGTTCGAGGATCAATCACACCTATAGAGGTCGTACCTAAAAAACCTACAGTAGTTATCCATCACCAGCCAAGGAGTTAGGTAGTCACAACCCTGTTAAACGAGTCAGATAAGCCGGTGTCACACGATTTGTTCCAAAAAAAAGGAAAAAAAAATAAAAAGCCCGCTAAGTCGATAACTTGAAAACAAAAGGCTCAGGAAAAAATAGGGCATCCCGCTGGACTTCAAAATAAAAAGATATATTCAAAAGAGTCAGTCAAGGCGAAAATAGGGAAATAAAAAAATGATGAAGAACAAGTCGTGTGACTCCAGACACCAAAGACGAAAAGCAAGTGACTCCAAACACTTGTGGTTTCCTTAAACCATCACTCCTGCCATTCAAATTTTGAAAGGTGAGTGCTTGTGTCGAATTAGCTGAACATAGGACTGGAGAACATCAAGGAGAATGGGTGGGTTAAAATAAACTTTGAGCCTTATATCCTTTCTTTCTCAAACCGTGAACCAGACCACGTTAAAACCTTCAAAAGTCCTAATTGAAGCAGGGTTTATTTTGAAGGCGTACTTCAACGAGATAGCATTCCTGACTCCCATGAGATGTGCTAGAAGACTTCGTTGGTATTGCATGCACATGGTGTCATTTCAAAAAATCAGTGTTGCATTTTAACTAGTGACTTGTTCACCAAGTTTGGCGATATCTTTTCAACAAAAACTTCAAGAGTAGCATGTGCGTTGCATTCGAATTTTCATTCTCAGAATAAACATTTCCTGCTTGCATATAGGTATTTGGCATCAATGAGGTTTACATAATGAATGTCAGTCAAGATGTCTCATCTTGTCAGGAGGAAATTTCTGGACAGATATGTTGAGGAGCGTGTGGCTAATGAGCTAAGTCAGAAGATGCCAATCTGGGGCAGTAACGTCAAGAAGTTCCCCAAAAGTTCAGTTAATATGGGACAGTTATGTCAAAAAGTCTCTCTAAGGATCGGTTAATCTGGGGCAATCAAGTCGAGAGTCAGTAAATCTTTTCAAAGATCAATCAGACAGGGGCAAAATTACTTCGAAGGGTCATTTTAAAACAGATCAGTTCAAGCAACCTGGCACATTTGGTCATTTCCCCCAACAGAGAAGTGAGGTTGGCATCGTCCCCTAGTGGAGTGGGTATCATCTTCGGTTATTATTTTTCTCTCCCCGCTGAAGTTGCCAGTGGCAGTTGGTTTCCCCGACAAGTCACAGCCTAATTGTTCTTGGTCTTTCCCCAACGGAGGTAATATATTTCCCCATGGAGAGACAGAAGATCAAATCTCAGTGATTTTCCCCAGAAGTCATATGTTGTTCCTACTGTCCTGTAGAACGGAAGTATGGTTGGGGCATCAAGCAGAGTTATGATCCCAGAGACAGTTCAGTTTGTCATCCCCGGCGGAGTTGGCTTCGTCTCTTCAGCATTTATTTTGCTGGAGCGGTTCTTTTGCATCCATCTTCCCCGGCAGCCCGAGCCTGCATATGCATTTATGCATATACCTATCATTTTTTGCATTGCATCCTCAAACACGTAACATTTCCATTTCATATGGAGAATTACATCATACCCAAACATATGCATGCGAAGCATAAGCCAGTTTTGTTATCTTTTATGGCAACCTGAATCAGCCCTGCAATCAAGACATTGAAATATCTCCAGCAGCCTTTTCGGTCAACTCATCTGCTTGCTTTCTTGTGGGTTTTAGATCATACGTCGGTCATACTTTGCCCATCAACCCTTTGATAATGACATCCCCAAGCAGGTTTTCTTTCTTCCAATTCCTATTGACGAGGTGGTTCTGAAGATTCGCCTAGGTGATCTTTGGATTTGTTATCTTTCCGTCAATTTTTATTGACGATGTGGTTTTTTGGATATGGCGTTTCTTTCCGTCAATCTCTATTGACGATGAGGTTTTTTGGATATGGCGTTTCTTTCCATCAATTTCTATTGATGATGTGGTGTTTTGGATATGGCTTTTCTTTCCGTTAATCTCTATTGATGATGTGGTTTTTTGGATATGACGTTTCTTTCTGTCAATCTCTATTGACGATGTGGTTTTTTGGATATGGCGTTTCTTTCCGTCAATTTCTATTGACGATGTGGTGTTTTGGATATGGTATTTCTTCCCGTCAATTTCTATTGACGATATGGTATTTTGGATATGGTATTTCTTCCCGTTTATTATTAGACGATGTGATTTTGGATATGGTATTTCTTCCCGTCTACTATTAGACGATGTGATTTTGGATACGGTTTTCTTCCCGTCTACTATTAGACGATGTGATTTTGGATACGGTTTTCTTCTCGTCTACTATTAGACGATGTGATTTTGGATATGGTTTTCTTCCCGTCTACTATTAGACGATGTGATTTTCGATATGGTTTTCTTCCCGTCTACTATTAGACGATGTGATTTTGGATATGGTATTTCTTTCCGTCTACTATTGAACGATGTGATTTTGGAGATGGTTTGCTTTCCGTCAATTCCGATTGGCAATATGGCTCTTGAATATAGTATTCTTACCGTCAACTATTAGACGATGTGATTTTGGATAGGATTTTCTTGCCGTCAATTCTTATTGATGATGTGTTTCCTTTGGGTATGTTTTCCTTCTGACGATGTATGACCGAGCTCCAATTGTGTACTATCCCACAGGTTGCAAATTTCTGGATTCTTTTTGTATTTAATCACCTTTTACCTTGAATGTCTGAAAGCGGTTGCTTTTCATCCCTTCACGTCTAAGTTGCTTGAATAGGGGCAGTTGTTGCACCCCAAAATTTTCCCTCGAGTTTTCTAATCTTAACTGATTTTTTGCTTCGCATTCATCTGCATATCATCTAGGTCGATCATTTCTCGCATGCTGTCCATGTTATCAGCCCGAATGGATTTATCGGGAATACAACCGCTTTATTCGCATTTTACAGTTTAAACCAGTTCAAGTGATGAGCTTTATTTCGAAATCGGGTGAAAGTCTGTTCTCTTCCTAGTAGTTCAATATGTGCTGATAGTTTTGTCGCGCTTCGGTGTTCGACCCTTTTTCGTGTTTTTTTTGTGATTTATTTTTCTTTTTGCTTTATAATTTTATGATTATAATAGTTAATATTTATTTAGTTTTAGATTTTAGAATATTAGAATTTTATTTGAATTTAGAATTTAGAATTAGAAATTAGTTTTTAAAAATAGAATTTTTATTAGGAATTTTAATTAATTTTAATTAGCATATTTAGATTAGATTTAGAATATAGAATTAGAATTTAGAAATAGATTCAATTAATTAGTTTTTAGAATATAGACTTTTTATTATTTTAAAATATAGAATTTAACTTTTTTTAATTAAAAAATAGAATTGAATTTAGAATTTAGATTTTTTTATTAGAGTTTAGATTTTAGATTTAACAATTAGAATTAGAATAGAGTTTTGATTGAGAAATTAGAATTAATTTAGTTTCATTAGATTAAAATAGGATTTAGAGTTTAATTTAGGACTTTTATTAGAATTTAATTAAATAGTTTTTAGAATTAGATTAAATTTTAGTTATTAATTAGGATAGGTTAGAAATTAGATTAGTTTTTAAATTAGTTTTTTAGAAATAGAATTATTACAATAAAGTTAGTTTAGTTAAGATTAGATTATTAGAATTTTACATTAGATTAATTATTTAGCTTAGAATTACTTATATTAATTTAGATTGATTAATTATATTAGAGTTTGTTAGAGTTTGAATTAGTTTAGAATTAATTAGGATTTAGTTTATGATTTGTTTTTAATTAGTACAACAAAAATCCAAAAGAAAAAAGATATCAAAAGCAGAGCACGTGTCTTCTTAGTATAAAGCCTAATACTATTCATTTTCTTCACCCTCTCTTCAATAAACAAAAAAACCTAGCAGCCCCCATTGCCACTATTCACCTTCTTCTTCGTGTGAAGACCTAGCAGCCGCCTTCAGATCTTCTTCAATACCCGCAACACTCCTCTAACCATATCCTCTCTAAAAAAAATCCTCCGTCGTTCTCATTAACACCATACCCCTCACTCTCTCAAACTTCTCAAACTTCATTTCCTTAAACACATCAAAACCTTAAACCTTAACCCATGATGTATTCATCATACCGTTCTTCCGTTGCAACACTAAAACCTTGTTATATTGAACAAGACAACGGTTTAGCTTTCTTAAAAAAAATGGATGTTTCCGGTCATGCCAATAATTTTGTTACAAAATCAATGAATATGATAATCATGGGTTATTCTTATTCAAACAAAACGAGTTTCAGGAACATGAATGTTTCTTCACCTAGATCTGGTGGAAGATTCTATGATACTAGATTTGAAGATCAACAACCACAACAATAATAGTATCATTGCCAGCTTGAATAATCAATACAGAGTTTCCATCACTGGCTTATCCACACGCACCCCCTTTCATTCTTAATGAAAACATATTTTTATATATAAATTATTTTTTTTCTTAGATTGTAAATATATTTTTTATTTAGTTTTTTTTAAGTCTTTAATAAGTTTTTTCTAATTTAGTTTGTTAGAAGTTTTTAATATATTTCATTAAATTAATTTTTAGAATTTCAATATTTTTAGAATTTCAATATATATGTGTGTGTATGTGTGTGTGTGTGTGTGTGTGTGTGTGTGTGTGTGTGTAAATTTTAGTTCTTTTTAGAATTTTAACATATTTTTCTTAGAAGCTAGATTTTAGTGTTTATTTATCTGTGAGGCTTTGTAATACCTCATTTGGGTCGATGAAGAGACCTCTAAGTTTTTCTGTCAAATTATTGATGAAAAACGATAGATCCGAGACAAAACTTTTTTTTCATTTTCATTTTTTTTTCGATTTTATGTGTTTTTGTCGATGAAGAGATCTCTAAGTTGTTATACGTCAAATTATTGATGGAAACGATAAATCCGAGACCAAGTTTTCATTTCATCTTCATTTTCGATTTTATCCATTTTTATCGTTTTGGTCGATGACGAGACCCCTAGAACCATCATCAGTCAAATTATTGATAGATGGAGGTTTCCCCGAGACCACCTTCTTTCTCTCCTCATTTCTTCTTAATTTTCGATTTTATTTTAATTCTCTCGATCTATGAAGTCTTCTATTCGTAAGCGTCGAGTTGTCGAAGTCGATAACCTTCTCGATTTTAAATCTATGGAAAGTGACCATTTGGGTCATTTTCTTTACTTTGAGATCGTGATAGGCTACCTTTGATTAATTGACATAATGTTTGCGATTAAGACGAGATCCCACCTTTTTTGGTCCATGTGACACAATTTAATCAGAGAATGATCCTTAATATCATTTCTCTATCTTGTCTTTAGCACGAATATCAATTTACGCGACCTTCTATAGTTCGACTTTCATCATAAGTCGAGCTACGACGGTTTAGCGTCACATTTGTCCCGATTCAATTCACTAACAAAACTAGCCACTAACTTTACTTTCTGTCAAATATCATCTACTTTAAATTCAGTCGTTATATTGTTGTACATATTATTATACACCTGTTAATATTTATCATGTATATATTCATCTCTTACTCTTGTACATTCTTTCAAAAACACTTAATAAATTATCAAAACCATACAACTCAAAATTGGTGGACTGTTGTTTGTTTATCCGAGTGTCGGATCTTTGGATATTTTCAGGAACCCAAGCATGGAGTTGTGCCCGACTTTCGCTCAAAGGCGTAGCTTAGGACACATTGCACACACACGACTTTCTCTTGGGCCACCTGACAATGAGACTTTTTACTTTTGTGCAATCCCGTGTAATCTGCATGGACCCCTCTCCCATTTCCGATGTACGTATTTTTTATTACTTTGATTGCGGCTTATCGTCTAGGAGCACTCCCAGAGACTAGAATATTCCATTTTCAAACTAATTCTCGATCCGTCATCGAGCTATTTTCAAACTCACTTTCACCATGTTTTTGCACGTAAATACAAGTCAAACCCTTGATCAAACGTCAAGCGGATTTTCTCGACAAACTTTCAAACCAATTCACTTTTCTCCTAAAACCTCGGTCTCGTACCAAGTGCATTTTCAAATTCTTTTCACAAAAACTTGAATGGTCGTGGAGTGGTTTGGCGTAGGCCTTGTCCTATCCCGAGTGCTTGACATTACTGTTAGGGTTCATTGTCGCAAAGCACTTACCATTTAAGATCAAAAACATTTTTAATAAGAGAATGAAGTTCTCTTTGTATTGAATTAAAGAGAGAGGATTGAGTGTAGACTTTTTCCTCTTCGAGTGTCGGGATACTCACTGTAGAGTGTGTGGTCTCGATACTCGTCTTTCAATACGAAGACGTGATTATATTCGCCACCTCTCTTTTCAAAAATTCTCTTTCAAAACTTTTCGACTCAAGTCTAAAAACCTTCGTCCCGTACCGAGTGCATTTTCAAAACTCTTTTTACAATAAAACATGAATGGTCGTGGGGTGGTTAGGCGTAGGCCTTCTCCTATCCCGAGTGCTTGACATTATCGTTAGGTTTCACTGTCGCAAAGCACTTACCATTCGAGATCGAAAACATCTTTAATAAGAGAATAAAGTCCTCTTTGTATTGAATTAAAGAGAGAGGATTGAGTGTTGACTTCCTCCTCTCCGAGTTTCAGGATACTCACTGATTAAAGAGAGAGGATTGCATGGTCTCGATACTTGTCTTTCAATACGAAGACGCTTGCATTCGCCACACCATTTTCATAACAAAAACTTTGAGATAAAGAATTGGGTACTACCCGCAAAGGGTTACTATCCGATGACATATTTCACCCCTTAAAAAATAACTCCCGCAAATCAAACGCGGCATCTTGCCTTGATATGCGAAAACTAATCTTTTCAAAAAGGATATGTTACATCTGTTCTACCATAAACATGTAACACCGAAGTCTCCAAAGAGCGAGCAACGATACACCTAAACTGCTAAAATGCACTACGTTAACATCATCCACAAAACACCGGTTAACCGTTTCACGAACTACGTTCCTCTGATTTCTCATGCTAGTTGAGAATGCGTAGGCACAAGACGACGATGTCTTGGCGAGCACCCTTTTTTCCTTTTTATCCGTAGTTGGCCGGACTACGGATGATCTGATTCTTTACTTCTTTCAAGTAAATATACGTAGGCACAAGGGCCACAATCCTTGCCAAGCACACATTCCTCTTTCAATCCGTGGTTCTCCGAACTACGTCGACTCTGACTTTCTCATATCTATTGAGAATACGTAAGCCTAGGACCGCGAAGTCCTACCAAGTCTCTTCTTTCACCTTTACCTCTCTTCCCCCTATTTCTAACCTCTCGTGGAACACTCTTTAAAGTAATAACCTTTAGCAAATATCTTCACACGTCGGCAAACAAATGGTTCCCATCGAGTACGATAGATGCGAGGGGTGCTAATACCTTCCCTTTGCATAACCGGCTTCCGAACCCATTCTTTGGTCACGAGACCATCTTATCTATTTCTTTTCTTGAGGTTTTCTCGATGTTTTTCTTCCCCTCATAGGATAAATAAAGTTTGATGGTGACTCTTCTATCTTTCTTTCTCGCCTCTCCGTCGTTGCATTTTTCGAGAAGCGACAACTGTGGGCAATGATGATCAGTGCCATCATTTTGATCATTTTCTGTTATGTTGGCCCTCTTTTGATCCTTCTTTATATATCCAATGCGAAGGTTTGACCAAACATATGCATATGTATCTAAAATCGTGGTTTCATTCTGTGAGCGTCTTAGGGAAGAATCAGCTCTCACCATATCCTCTGCAATCATACGCATAAAGTGGTTTTTTCCAACAAGATGAACAACTCCTCTGCATTGAGGACAAACTACAATCGAATGACTTTTCTACGACCTCCTTAACCATTGTGAGAAGCAACCATTACAAAAATTATGAAGGCATGGAGAAACAGTCACGACATCTTGCAATAGGTTTAAGCAAATACCACAGTTTACATGATTAACATCTATAGTTATCTTAAGCAGATTCTAGCGGGTTTCTATGCTAGACGTGATTTAGAATCTGTAGCTGACAAATCCTTCTCTATCAGCGCCTGAGATAATTTCACTTCCATCTTTGATAACAACATTGTCACCACTGCGCAACTTATCCCCATAAACTAGTATTGTATTTGAAATCTTATTTTCCAAAGTAGCAGAGCATAGATCAGAGTTCCTTACTATTTTGCACCAGTTATGCTTATCACTAGAAGTAGCTAATATCTCTTAACATATATCACATTCATCTTACCTTATCTCAATATTTGAGTATCTCGGGTCTGACTGAACAAGCTTGGCCCAACTTCATCTGAGGGTTTGGCTGAAGCTGAGGATTCCCCTATTTTGTCCATTGATGAAGATCAAAATCGAAAGGTATCTTCTTTGTCTTTCTAAGATAGAGGTTGAAGGGTTTTATATTTTTGTGTAGAATTTGTATTATATTTGTTTTTTTTGGAGCTTTGTGATGACATGGACTGGATTATTATTTTTTTGTTTAGAATAAATGGACATGACAAAAAAACAAAGGTTAGTTGGATTGGATGATTAGAGATGGATTCGAATGTGAATTCAATAAAGGATTTTAAATTTTGTATTATGGTTAAAAAGTGAAATAATATGGACTATGGACTTATTTCTAGAAAACTTTTGGATTATGGTTAAAAAGTGAAATAATATGGACTATGGACTTATTTCTAGAATTGAAAAAAAAAACAGAGGATATGGGATATGAAATAGATATTTTGTTTAATGGTTAAAACTTGGATATGGATCTAAAGGTGGATTGAAATGGACTTAAATGGATGTGGATTTTTGGAATTTGAACGAATTTTAATCTTTGAACTTGCATTCAAAATAAACCATAAGCATGAACCTTGATTCTAAGAAATCCAACTTAACTCACAATTGAAGAAAAACCATCCTTCTTGAAATGACAAAATAACTCCCATAGAAAGAATGCCTTGCCACACGAAAATCACAACTTTATATTTTGCAATTCCATTCTTATGAGATCTTGCACTTGATATGAAACCTCATTCAAACATGTATACATCAGGGTCATCAATAACCCGTGCCTCAAGTAATGACGAAATTCCTTGAATGATAAGATTCACTGATGAACAAGCTTCGAGAGGAAACCCTCTTGAGTATCACATGATTAGGGAAATGAACCCTAGATCATGAGTTGAGATGTCCTCTTGAGGAATCTTGATAAATATGGCCTTGAGAAATTATGACAATGAGAATTCAACCCTTGCTTCAGAATGAAAGAATCTCAAAGCAAATAGGAAACCCTGATTCATAGAACCGTCATAATCCCATGTCTTAGTAGCTCAATGAAGATGTATAATGTATGACCTAATGGATGATACAGATGAATGTGAAACATAAGACAGTTAAGGTTAGAAAAAGTGAGGGAAAATTTTAGGGTGTAACAACTGTATGCTTCCTTCTTTCCCTTGCTTGTATTCGAATGTCTATCTACCTCAAAATATTTTGCAATTTCATTAGAAACAGTGCTGAATATATAAGTTCTTCCTTTTTTTAAAAGAAATCGGTATGTTTTTGTTGCAATGACATTCGAATGCCAAGCTATTGATTAACTCGAATCTTAATTCATTGAAATTCACCACCGAGCTTTGATTTATCCAAAGGAAAGGTTAAAGAAATAAAAACCTTTTGCGCGATGTGTCGCTACTGCTAAAATTGAGGCCGGCAATGACAGAAGAGTCGCCACCGTGCGTTATTTATCCCAAGAGAGGGAAAGGAAACGCTCATAGAAAACCTGACGAAAAGAGGGATAAGATCGGCCATCGCAACCAAATCTCGGGTTCGGGAGTCGGTTACGCAAGGGGAAGGTATTAGCACCCCTCACGTCTGTCGTACTCGACGGGATCCATGCTTGTTGTCTAGTTTATGAGTGAAAAACAAACTATCTATGGCTGCTAAAGCTAAACAGAAAGAACTGACTCGATAAAGCATCGCGCTCTATGCCTATGTATTCCCTCATGCAATGGGAAAGTCAGAGTCAATGTAGTTCGGGAAACTACGGGGGGGATTGCTCGCCAATACGTCGCGTCTTGTGCCTATGTATTCTCATTTGGCATGAGAAATCAGAGCAAAACATAGTTCAAGCTAACTACGGGAAAACGGGGTGTTCTCGATCACACATGGGTGAGAGAAAAGGTTGACGATACAAGCGCACACATTCTAGCAGTTAGGTGTATTGCTGCTCGACCATTGGAGACTTAGGTGTTACCTATTTGTGGTAGAATGGACGTATTATGTCATTGGTTTAAAGGTAAGGGAACCTACGGGTTCTAGAACTACAGTCTATTCTCAATTGCGCTAGGGCAAGAGAAAGGGAAAGATTAGTCGTCAGGAAGAAAGTCTCGATCGCACGGCAACGAGAGAACGAAGAAGTTAGTTATTAGTGTGCTCGCTAGGATTATCGCAATCCTATGCCTACATACTCTCAACAGGTTTGAGAGATCAGAGCAGCCGTAGTTCAGCTAACTATGGAAAACAGTCTCGATCCCACGGAAGCGAGAGAAAAGGGAGTCTCGATTGCACGGAGGCAACATGGGGGATCTCAATCGCCAAGATGCAAGAGAAAGGAGTTTCGGTCGCACGAGGGCGAGGGAAAAGAGGAAGTAGGCCTAACACGCCTAAACGGGAAGGAACTCGGGACACACACGCAAGAACCTAAGGCGTAGGAGCGAATGCGTCGTATATCACCCAAAGGGTGCTACACTAAACACTCTAGGCCATTAAGGGGAAACCCCTCAATCACCATTTCCTACGTGTCTATTACTTAAAACTCACAATGCTCGGCGATTGATTAAAACACTTGAATTAGATAGATATTACCGAACGAAGTGGTTCCGTTGACCCTTGACATTATGCGCAAGCTCCATTCCAATCTTCTCCTTTTTTAGTCCTTGATGATACTTTGAGTCGGGACCAATGTGACGCTAAACCGTCACGGCTCGACTTATAAGAGAAGTCAAACTCTAAGAGGTCGCGTATTAATATTCGTTTCAAAGACAAGATAGAGAAATGATATTGAGAATCATCCTCCAATTGAATCATGTCACACGGACCAAAAACAGTGGGATCTCGTCTTACAAGACTTCATCGATCACCAAAAATCAAAATAAAATCGAAAGATGAAAAGAAATGAGGAGAGAAAAAAGGTGGTCTCGAATCCAACATTATTCATCAATAATTTGACTGGTAATGAATTACGGAAATATCGTCATCGACCAAAACAGAAAATGGGACGAAATGCCCAATAACAAATGAGAAATGGAATTCAACATCTAAAAATAAAGTGAATAAACTTCTATATAAAAAAAATCTAAAAGAAAATATTATAAGCTTAGAAAATCCTTTAAATAAAGTCTATTAACTATCTAAAAACTAATAATATATAAATCAAAAACTTAATGAACTATTAATTTAAACAAACGTTAAAACAAAAAAAACAGGGGGGGTTCGAAAATCATAAAAAAGATGGAATCATTTGGGCCCATGGCCCATCATCCAACAGCTCAAAATGGTGAGAGCAACATCAGATTCGTAAGAAACCAAAGAAAATAAACGAGAAACATCAAAACCCAACCATGAAAATTCCATCATTGTTCAACAACTAAATCCCTAAAAAAAACAAGTACGAATCATCAAATTCGATCCGACCGTCCCATGATTCCGGCTTTGATCATTCTGTCTCCTCCTTCTTACGTTATTCGACTTCAAGCTTACGGATGTTTCGATCTTAATCTCTCCTTCATCTCCAAACTCTCTATTCTGTTTTTGTTGGTTTTGATTTGAAATGGGTTAAGTTTATGGTTTTTTTTGTTTGAGGTTTGAAAGAGGCGGAAGCGGTTCGAGGTTTGGAGCTAAACGGAGGAGATGTTGAAGAAATAGAGAGGGGTTTGGCTGTTTACGAGCGAAGGTGGGGGTTTTGGCGGAGAATTCGATAGAGTTTGATGGATGGAGTTGTGAGGGTGATGAAGTGAAATGGAAGAACAGGTTTTTCGGAAGTTATTTGATGAAGATGATGGATATGGCAGGTGGTATATTGCGAAAACGGTGATGCAGAAAGGTGAGTGTTTAATTTCTGGGTAGGTTGAAGGTGTGGTTATCGTGTGAAATGGAAAGGCCGTGAATGGTTGTTGGTTGATGTTGATGATGATGGGGTTTGTGTAAGAGTAATAAACAACAGGAGATTCATCATGAACATGTAAAAGAGTTTCATTCATTTATTTCCTTGTTCTTAGATGCACAATCTTAATCTCAATCTCTCACGTGGTGTTGTTTATTGATATGGTTGTTAAGATATTTGAATGAAGAAAAGACAGAGTGAAAAGAGATAGAGTTGGTGGTGTTGTTTCAGTTGGGAAGGTGATTATGTCTTTTGCGAAGCAGGGTTGGTTTGGAGTTGTTTCATTGGGTGGTTAGTGGAATAAGGAGGGTTTAGGTGTTGTGCAGTTCTGTTTGAGGCTGAGGATGGGATGCTCTTGAGGGGTGTTGATGGAATCGTTTCCGGTGGAGTTTGGAGATGATGTTTTTGAATTTCAGTTGGAGCTTTGTGAGGGTCAGCATGAATGGTTCCTGGTGGCGTTTGAAAGATTGGGCGTTTCGGTTTTAACCTGTCGTGTTTTCACGGTTGCGGTTGGATGTTGCGTGGTTGGAAGTTTTAGAAGGTGAACGGTTGAGTGAATCTGGGCGGTTCATGCTTGAAGGTTATGGATTGGAAGTTGGTTGTTTTGTTCTGGAAAATGAGTTTGAGTGAGAACTTGAGTTTTACCGGTGGTTCGAATGTGAGATGAACACGGTTCAAAGTTTGATGTTTTCTGAGTTCATAATGTGTGTTTGAGTGGGTTACTGATTTGTGTTTTACGGATGATAACGGTGATATCGTGAATAGGTTGGGTGAGGTTGAATGAAGGTGAAGTTTGAGGAAAGGGGTTATTAGTGATCTGGTATACGAATTCGCCGGTGGTTTGTGTGTTTCGGCGGTGAGTTTGACGGAAGAGTTGGGAAATTTGAAGGTTTGTGTGAAAAAGAGGATGATGAAGGTAGGAAATATGGTAGTGTCTTGGTGAAATGGAGAGTTGTTTCACATGAATGGTGATGTGTTGAAGAGATTGGAGTATGTTGTTGTGCTGCTTTAGAGAGGATTGTTTTATGATGATGGGTGGTGATGAAGGTTGAGACACGGTGAAAAGGGAGTATGATGTATAAGGTTCGTTTTATGTGAAACAGAAGATGATGTGAAGTGTTGTTGATGTTTAGATGATGAAATGAAGGTGAATGGTTTTGTGTTGATAAAGGTTGTGAGATTACGATTATGAAGTTTAACAAGAAACAAGTTTGTCTTTGTGATGAACGCCGACGTGAAGGAGTTTGAAGTGGTTATGAAACACATTGTTCACGTGAGAAAGAAAGGTGCGATAGAGGGTATCTCTTTTATATACTGAAGTGACTATGAAGATAGTGATGGTTGTCTTGATTTATGGAAGGAGGAATTAAGGATAAAGGTGGGTTAGTGTGAGAAGGATGAGTCTTTTGTTGAAAGAAAAAAAAGTGTTGTATTTTGGGTTTATGGAGTGAATGGTTTTTGGTGATATGTGAACCGGAAAAAAATGAAGGTGAAATCCTTTTTATCTTATGCGCAACAGGTGTGGTATTATTGAAGCTTGGAGAGAGTGAGAATGCCAGCCCTTGTCTTTTTAATTGCAGGGGAGTGTTATGTGATGGTGTTTTTCTCAATGCAAGTTGTACCGTGTGGATGCAGAGTTATGCTTGTTATTGGTTTGTTTTTACTTGTAGGTTGTGTAGCAGAGTATGAGCTGTGTTTTACAAATGTTGTTTGGTGTGGCTTGTGCAGGCTGCAGGCCATGGCAGGTGGTGGTACGGTGCTGCTAGCTGGCACGGTTTGATGGTTTTATGTGGGGATGGTCGAGCGTGTTGGGTACCATATATGTGGGAGAAGGATGGTTTTGAGTGGTACAAATTGTGGTAGAAACAAAGGCCACGTGAGATACGGAGCAAGGATTAAGGTGGTATCAGTATGGGTGGCATGGCCACTTTCTTGATTTTTTTTTAGTGATATTTTGTAATTTGTTCTATGTGAATGTGGTACCTTTTTTCTTGGCAAATTGGGGGAGGTTTACAGCTTCACTTTTGAAGAGGCTCGTGTGGGTCATGATGGTTTTCTGCTGTCTAATAAATCAGATAATTCATAGAAATGGTTTGTGATTTTCTGGTGGTAATGGGCTTAAGAATTCTTATGTATAAATTTGTGTATGAATGTTGGTTTAGAACAATAAATGATAATGTGATTTTAGAATTGATAGGCTTTGAGTAACAATTGAATTGGGACAAATTGGTTAGAAAAGTAAAAAAAAAAAAAAAAAAAAAAAAGGTTATGAAATATTGGATAAAGAAAGAAAAAGAAATGGACATAAATGAATGGAGATGGATTTAATGAAAAATAAAAAAGTGGTCTGAATATTAAAATAAGATGGATAGCCATGGATGGAAAATAATGGAAAATGATAAGAAATAGAAAGTGCAAATGGGTATGGATATTGGAAGGATTTAAGGCACAAACAGATGCTCGTTTTAGATCAATAATGGAAAATGGGGGATGGATTTGAATCATGAAAAATGAAAATGGGATGTAATCCCGATAATTCGTCCTGACTGACAAAATGCACCGTATGCGATAAATGATATGCAAATGAAATGAGACATAAGCTCAAATTGCAAGAAACGGTTGGTCAAATTTTGGGGTACAACAGCTGCCCCTATTCAAGCGACTTGGACCTGAAGGGTTAAAAAGAGAACGACTTTCAAACATTCAAAGGTAAAAGACGGTTGAATACCAAAGAACTCGGAAATTTGCCAACCGCAAAAACAGAACTGCAAACTCTGATATATTGGAACAAAATCTTCGGAAGATAGCTGAACTGATCATGACCTTGCCGTCAGTTATCCACATTAAATTCCTCTGACATTGTCATCAGTCATTCAAAACAATCAATCAGTAAATCACACTTGACAATGCCGCCAGTCATTCACAAAAATAAAGCGTCTGACATCGCCGTCGGACAACCAAAACACCCAACATCGCCGCTGGAAAACTAAATCATTTGACATCGCCGCCAGAAACAAACATCCAACATCGCTGTTGGAGAACCAAATTATCTGACATCGCCGCCAGAAAAACATCCAACCTCGCCGCTGGGAAAACAAATCATCTGACATCGCCGCCAGTAAAACATCCAACCTCGCCGCTGGGAAAACAAATCATCTGACATCGCCACCAGTAACAAACATCCAACCTCGCCGCTGGGAAAACAAATCATCTGACATCGCCGCCAGAAAAACACAAACTTAGTAAGAGAACTCTGACATCGCCATCATCAACCATAAATCCGACAAACATCTGACATCGCCGCCAGCTAACTATAACTCTGAGAAACACCCGACATCGCCGTCAAGTACCTGTGGGGATACAGAACTCTGACATCGCCGCCAGACAACCACGGTGCTAATAAACCTCTGACATTGCCGCCAGACAAACATAAATCTGATAAGCATCTAACATCGCCGTCAAACAACCATATAAAATTGGTAAAACACCTGACCTCGCCATCAGTTCTCAAAATAATCTGACTTCACCGTCAAGTCTCAAAAATAATCTTCTGACTTTGCTGTCAACTCTCAACATCGTCTGACTTCGCCGTCATTTCTCAAAATCATCTGACTTTGCCGTCAGGCCTCGACATCAAGTCGGTAAAAGCATCTCACATTACCGTTAGAGTGAAGAAATCCGTTGGGGAAATATGAACTTGAATAAATAGACTCTGCTTGAGAGAATGATAAGATGAACACATCTGTCAATGATCTTGCCGGAGGCCTGGATACCACACAGGCTTGAGAAATATATCGATAATTGTTGGTGATACACCAAAAAACAGAGAAGTAACAACCTGGCTTATGTTTCAAATGCACATGTTTGAATATGGCGTAATGTTCCATACGAAATGGAAATGCTACGCATTTGGGAGGATGCTATGCACGATGCAAATGCAAAGGAACCACTTTAGCAAAATAAATGCGGAAGAGAGGAAACCAACTCCGCTGGGGAAAGACCAGGCATGCCTAGTACAAATGGGCTCACGCTGGGGATGCAAACCTTGGATGGCCTCCGGGAGAACTTCTGGGTAAAGCTGCTATACTAAGCATAAATCCACTCTGTTGGGAATCAAGATCAAACTCTGCTGAGGAAAGCGCCCTGAATGGCCTGCCAGAATATAACATTCTGGGGAACAGACAACTCCGCTGGGAATCAAGGCAGACTGCTGAATATTTAATCCACTATCCGCTAGGGATTAGGCAATGGGGGAATCAGCATCGACCTCTACTTGGGGGAAAATGAGCACAAAACTCAACAATATCAACCTATGCTTATGGAATGAGTCAAAGACCTAGGCTCTGAGGGGAAAGGAGCCAAATTCTTAGACTCTATGGGGAAAACAGAATTCTGCATTCATTCCACTGCTGGAGAAATAAACCAAAATCTGATTGTCGGAGAAAACTTCAACCTCAACCCACCGGGGATGGCTGCACACAATCCATCTGGTGGGGATGGTTCTACTTCACCAGGGATATCGATCTCGACCTGCTGAGGAGAAAATAGTCATAATCTTCTGGGGAGAAATTAGTCCCTTCCTGCTGTGGAAATAATCTGATCTGATATCAACATCTTGTGGGCATATAAAACCTCTACTATGGAGAAATGAGATCACTCGAGCCTCGCGTCGGGGAGCCACTGGGAATAATTGTGCCAAATATGGTTAGGCTTTTCAGTATGGGATAGGACCAGGTTTATGGTGATAGGGATTTATTTCTGGTTACCAACAAAAGTGGATTTAAAGGGGAATTACTAGACGAGAACTAGTATTCAAGGGTAGGCTACAAGACGAGAACTGGTGGCAAAAGGGTTAAGTTGTCAGACGAGAACTAACTTCTGGTTTGGATATCAGACGGGAACTGATATTTTAAAGTTGTGTTTGCCAGACGAGAACTGGTTTAAAAGTAGGCTACAAAAAGGGTGACCAGACGAGAACTGGTTTAAAGTTGACAGGTACCAGACGGGAACTGGTGTTCTGTGAAAGGTTGACCAGGCGAGAACTGGTTTAAAGGTTTTCCAGACAAGAACTGGGCTTTGGAAATGGGGTTCTGACAGGTAATAGGTTTTAGGTTGTTAGATGACGATCTAATGACAGGAAGGCCTTTTCGGTAGGTTCAGGTTATTTGATGAGGTGATGGCACGATTCCCCGACACTCAACTCTTGCTGAGGAGAATTAACTCACTTGAGTAACTTGCCCCAGTGTAGTTTAACTTGCCCCAGTCCGATTCTTGGGAAAGTTCACCTTGAAAAGTAAATATCTTGCCATGAGACGACCTCGAGATGGCTTGCCCTAGAATATGTACCACGAAATGACTCAACCTTGATTATCCCAATCTCATAATGTCTGGCCTCGATGCATTCTTAAAGTGGCTTGCCCCTGCATGAGCGTTGAGGCGACTTAACTCGTCCTGAATGAACACTGGAGGAACTTCCCTCAAATCAACAGAATCTCCAGGTGATTGCCCCTGATTGGTAGTCTGGAGATGATTCACTTCTGATCAACTGTTTCTCGAATCATTTGCCCCATAATCAACTGATGCTTCGGGACTTGCCTCAGACTGACTGATTCCAAACTCACTGGATGTCAATGCCCCAGATTCACAGGGCTTCCAAGTATACACAATTCTGATCCAGACTGCTGAATGATCAAATCCTGTTTGGTTATTCCCTGTTGGAATTTCCTCCATGTCAACTACTGACCTGCAATTAAAATTGTTTGCTCACGAATGGTAACTTTAATGCGGTGTTCATGCAGATTTTGAAAGAGATGTCACTTATTAAGTGTCGTGATAGTGAGTGACGAACGGGCCAAAAGTCCAAGCGTAGTGCTGATTTGATTAGTGAAAAATAAAACAAGGATATGATTAGCAAATCATGTAGGAGTCAGGTTACTCAACCTCATTGAAGTACGCCTTCAGAATAAACCCCGCCTCAATTAGGTCTTTTAAGGGTTGTATCATGGTCGGGTTCACGGTTATTGAAACAAAGGATATTAGGCTCAAAATATGATTTGTACCCACCCCTTCTCCGTGATGATCTCCAACCCTAATGTTCAGTTAACTCGAAACAAGCATTCACCTCTTAAAAGGTTTGTTGAATGGTAGGAGTGATAGTTAAGGAACTCACAAGGTTTTTAGAGTGACAGTCACCCCTTTTCGTCCTCTGTGTCTGTAATCACACGACTTTGTTCTCGTTTGAGAATTTCTCTTTCTGAGATCCTTTATTCTTTTATTCCCTAATTTTTGCCTGGGCTCACTCTCTTTGCGTTCTTTCTAATCTTGGAGTCCAGCAGGATGCCCTAATTTTTGCCTAAGTATTTGCTTTCCAGCTTTTCAACTTAGCGGGCTTTCTCTTTTTTCTTTTTTTTTTGAAACAAGTCGTGCGACACTGGCTGTCTTGATTTCTCTAAAAGGGTTGTAACTGTCTCACTCCTGATTGGTGAGTTTTAACCATTGTGGTCGATGAGGTACGACCTCTTGAGAGGGATGAGATGTGACTGGTCCTCGAATAGGGACACTCTTCTATAAAATTCGAACGCTCGGTCAAGCTAACTGACAACTACCCTGCCCCAAGATAAGATGTGAGGGTTTGAAAGGTTTGAAAGAAACTCCTACTTCTAGGCACGAAGTGGTTAACTAGGGACTAACTCCTTATCCCTCCGGTGTTCAGGGGATTTGAAACAATGCCTGTACGTCATCAGCAGGATTTTATCCGAAAGCATACGATCATCAGTTATAAGTATTCAGTTTTCGTCATCCTCTCTCCTTGCTAATCAATAGTGATAAAGTGGAGTGGATAAAAAGTGCATGTGTTTGTGCTGTGCAAAAATGAGTGAAAGCGACATAATTAATCCAAAAAAATGCAAATTCACTTCATTAATATTACCATTCAAAACACAAATTTAACAGCAAGTAGCAACTAACATAAAAGAAACTAAAAATGCAAATGATAAAAAGTACGAGGACTGCCAATACTGAGGACATCTGCCTGTCTGAATCACTGGCTTCTGGAAATAACCTTCTGAGTCTGCAAGCTCAGGCAGCTGAGAGGTTGACATGAACCACCAAAACTCCTTCTGGAAAGGAAATGCACCTTTCGTCGATCAACTGTTGCACTTTTGCCTGATAAGCTTTGCAACCTTCGGTTGAATGCCCTATAGATCCACCATGATATCCACACTGAACATGAGGACTGTACCCTGGAGGGTAAGGTTCTGGAACTGGCTTAAGAGCTTTAGGTTCCACCAAAGAATTCTGAATCAAATGTGGCAAAAGATGGCTATACGGCACAGGAACTGGATGAAAAGGAGCATTCCTTCGTTCCAAATTTTTACGAGGCCTGTTCTGATTCTGATTCTGATTCTGATAACCTCGGCCACGGGCTCGGGGATTTGCATGAGGAGCGACCCGAAGTTTCTGATGTGGTGCCCTAGGCACAGTTGTCTGTCCAGAATAACGAGACACAGAAGATACTGACCGCTGAGAAGATGAAGAATCAAAAGATTTCACCGATTCATCTTGAGAATACCCCATATCTGTCATGACTGCATTGACCACAGTTTCGTCTTCAGCTTGAAAACTACAGAGAGATTCAGTTTCCCCAGCCTGACTGCTCGAAACATCTTGATTTCTTCTAGTCTGAAAGCTACAGAGAGATTCGGTTTCACTAGCCTGACCGCTTTAAACATTCTGAATTCTTCCAGTTTTTACACCATACTCAATATGTTCTCCTGCTCTTACCAATTCAGAGAAATTTGGTGCAATCCCAAGCATTCTTTCGAAGTACGAGCTCTGCAAGGAGTTTACGAACATGTCTATTAACTCTCGATCTAGAAGCGGTGGTTGCACTCTGGAAGCAAATTCTCTCCATCTCTGAACATAGTTCCTGAAAGATTCATTGTTCTCTTGAGACAATTCTTGCAACTGCATGCGACTGGGAGCCATATCAAGATTATAGTCATACTGCTTCATGAAAGCCTTGGCTAAATTCACCCATGCTCTGATCTGATTACTCTCTAACTGCATATACCAACTCAGAGATGCCCCAATCAGACTTTCCTGAAAACAGTAAATCATCAACTTGTCGTCGTGCACAAACAAAGTCATTCTTCTGCAGAACATCACCAAGTGTTGCCTCGGGCGGCTATCCCCTTTGTACTTCTCAAACCTCGGCGCTTTGAAATTCGGAAGTAACACTAGGCCGGAAACCAGACACATATCTGAAGCATTAAGACCAACAGTATCTTTGACTTCCAAGGCTTTGAATCTTTCGTCCAACGCATGCAACCTTTTAGCATACTCAAGAGCCCTTGGGTCTTCAGTCTTCACTATTGGAACTTCTCTTCTGGCAATCAACACAGAGGAAACATCATCCTGATAATCTGAAGTATCAAGAGAAGAAGAACGTTCACTTCGGGCAACGGACTGTTCATGCTGATCTCGGTTTTCAACAGAAGGTTGCACAGGATGAACTTCAGTCAGCTTGTTCACTTGCGGAAAATATTCATCGAGCAAAGACCCATACAGAGGATTGGACATCACAGTAAAACCTGACAAGGTATCAACATTCTGGAAGTCGTTCCCTGACATAGCTACCAACAACTTTCAACTTGACTTCACTTCTTGCAACTATTTGATTCTGCTTCAACCAATTAGTCATCTCCCAATAATCACCACTTGCTCAGAACGAGCACCGGGGAATCACCTTTTGAATCAAAACAAAGGTTGGATAAGAGCTCTGGCCAGCTGGAGAATGATATGCAAAATGATGCAGAGGTGCTTATGCGAATGCAATGCAAGATGCAACAAACACGGGATCACAGCCCCCACAAATCTCTGAATACTGTTGCGCTGCTGACTGGGTAAGTTCAAAAGGTCCGCTCTGAAGAGAAAACCAGAATACTGGGTAGGTTGAAGGTCAAGCTTCCTGTATAACCCAATCCCTCTCACAAGTATGGACCTAATCTGATAAGGTTTGGCATCCTATGTGGTCGTCAGCGTCACAGACTTTCAAGAAACGATGACACGTTCACCATTTCTGGTTTGGCATCATTGTCTCACGAAGTGGCCTCACTTAGCTGACTCCCAAGTGATCGGTCCCCAGAGTCGACAATCCTCAGATCCAAAATTCCTTCGAGCCCAAAGGGCCAGAAAGAAAATCGTTAAAGAGAATCTCGTCTGAGCGGGAATTTCATGGCTAGCTGGTGCATGCAAAGCATACAGGCTCACCACTAATCTCCACTTCTAATGCTAAGTCTATACTCAAGCATGGGTCTGGCTTATCTCTCAATGGAACATTCACCCAACAGCACAACTGCAACAGATAATAATAAGGTGCGGAAAATATAAATACAGCCATATACAAAATACAATACACAAATATACACACCCAAAGATAAGAAAACAAACGCTAGGATTGACTCGCATAGGGAATGGGAAGAGTCCCCAGCAGAGTCGCCGGTTGTTGCTACTGCGAAAATCGAGGCCGGCTACGACAGAAGAGTCGTCACCGTGCATTATTTATCCCAAGAGAGGGAAAGGAAACGCTCAGAGAAAACCTAACGAAAAGAGGGATAAGATCGGTCATCACAACCAAATCTCGGGTTCAGGAGTCAGTTATGCAAGGGGAAGGTATTAGCACCCCTCACGTCCGTTGTAAAACAAACTATCTACGACAGCTAAAGCTAAACGGAAAGAACTGACTCGATAGAGCATCACGCTCTATGCCTACATATTCCCTCGTGCAATGGGAAAGTCAGAGTCAACGTAGTTCGGGAAACTACGGGGGGGATTGCTCGCCAAGACGTCGCGTCTTGTGCCTACATATTTTCATCTGGCATAAGAAATCAGAGCAAAACGTAGTTCAAGCTAACTACAGGAAAACAGGGTGTTCTCGATCATACAGGGGTGAGAGAAAAGGTTAACGATACTAGCGCACACATTCTAGCAGTTAGGTGTATTGCTGCTCGACCATTGGAGACTTAGGCGTTACCTGTTTGCGGTAGAACGGACGTAGTATGTCATTGGTTTAAAGGTAAGGGAACCTACGGGTTCTAGAACTACATTCTGTCTCGATTGCGCTAGGGCAAGAGAAAGGGAAAGATTAGTCGTCAGCGGGAAAGTCTCGATCGCACGGCAGCGAGAGAACAGAAAAGTTAGTTGTTAGTGTGCTCGCTAGGATTATCGCAATCCTATGCTTACGTACTCTCAACAGGTATGAGAGATCAGAGCAGCCGTAGTTCAGCTAACTACGGAAACCAGTCTCGATCCCACGGAAGCGAGAGAAAAGGGAGTCTCGATTGCACGGAGGCAAGAGGGGGGATCTCAATCGCCAGGATGCGAGAGAAAGGAGTTTCGGTCGCACGGGGGCGAGGGAAAAGAGGAAGCAGGCCTAACACGCCTAAACGGGAAGGAACTCGAGACACACACGCAAGAACCTAAGGCGTAGGAGCGAATGCATCGTATATCACCCAAAGGGTGCTATACTAAACACTCTAGGCCATTAAGGGGAAACCCCTCAATCACCATTTCCTACGTATCTATTACTTAAAACTCACAACGCTTGGCGGTTGCTCAAAAGACTTGAATTAGATAGATATTACCGAACAGAGTGGTTTCGTTGACCCTTGACATTGTGCGCAAGCTCCATTCCAATCTTCTCCTCTTTTGGTCCTTGATGATACTTTGAATCGGGACCAATGTGACGCTAAACTATCATGGCTTGACTTATAAGAGAAGTCAAACTCTAAGAGGTCGCGTATTAATATCTGTGTCAAAGACAAGATAGAGAAATGATATTGAGAATCATCCTCCAATTGAATCATGTCACACGGACCAAAAACAGTGGGATCTCGTCTTACAAGACTTCATCGATCACCAAAAATCAAAATAAAATCGAAAGATGAAAAGAAATGAGGAGAGAAAAAAGGTGGTCTCGAATCCAACATTATTCATCAATAATTTGACTGGTAATGAATTACGGAAATGTCGTCATCGACCAAAACAGAAAATGGGACGAAATGCCCAATAATAAATGAGAAATGGAATTCAACATCTAAAAATAAAGTGAATAAACTTCTATATAAAAAATAAATAAAAAATCTAAAAGAAAATATTATAAGCTTAGAAAATCCTTTAAATAAAGTCTATTAACTATCTAAAAACTAATAATATATAAATCAAAAACTTAATGAACTATTAATTTAAACAAACGTTAAAACAAACAAAAAAACAGGGGGGTGCGAAAATCATAAAAAAGATGGAATCATTTAGGCCCATGGCCCATCATCCAACAGCTCAACATGGTGAGAGCAGCATCAGATTTGTAAGAAACCAAAGAAAATAAACGAGAAACATCAAAACCCAACCGTGAAAATTCCATCACTGTTCAACAACTAAATCCCTAAAAAAACAAGTACGAATCATCAAATTTGATCCAACCGTCCCATGATTCCAACTTTGATCATTTTGTCTCCTCCTTCTTACGTTCTTCGACTTCAAGCTTGCGGATGTTTCGATATTAATCTCTCCTTCATCTCCAAACTCTCTATTCTGTTTCTGTTGGTTTTGATTTGAAATGGGTTAAGTTTATGGTTTTTTTCGTTTGAGTTTTGAAAAAGGCGGAAGCGGTTCGAGGTTTGGAGCTAAACGGAGGAGATGTTGAAGAAATAGAGAGGGGTTTGGTTGTTTACGAGCGAAGGTGGGGGTTTTGGCGGAGAATTCGATAGAGTTTGATGGATGGAGTTGTGAGGGTGATGAAGTGAAATGGAAGAACAGGTTTTTCGGAAGTTATTTGATGAAGATGATGGATATGGCAGGTGGTATATTGCGAAAACGATGATGCAAAAAGGTGAGGGTTTAATTTATGGGTAGGTTGAAGGTGTGGTTATGGTGTGAAATGGAAAGGCCGTGAATGGTTGTTGGTTGATGTTGATGATGATGGGGTTTGTGTAAAAGTAATAAACAACAGGAGATTCATCATGAACATGTAAAAGAGTTTCATTCATTTTTTTCCTTGTTCTTAGATGCACAATCTTAATCTCAATCTCTCACGTGGTGTTGTTTGTTGATATGGTTATTAACGGATTTGAATGAAGAAAAGACAGAGTGAAAAGAGACAGAGTTGGTGGTGTTGTTTCAGTTGGGAAAGTGATTATGTCTTTTGCGAAGCAAGGTTGGTTTGGAGTTGTTTCATTGGTTGGTTAGTGGAATAAGGAGGGTTTAGGTGTTGTGCGGTTCTGTTTGAGGCTGAGGATGGGATGCTGTTGAGGGGTGTTGATGGAATCGTTTCCAGTGGAGTTTGGAGATGATGTTTTTGAATTTCAGTTGGAGCTTTGTAAAGGTCAGCTTGAATGGTTGTTGGTGGCGTTTGAAGGATTGGGCGTTTCGGTTTTAACCTGTTGTGATTTCACGGTTGCGGTTGGATGTTGCGTGGTTGGAAGTTTTAGAAGGTGAACAGTTGAGTGAATATGGGCGGTTCATGCTTGAAGGTTATGGATTGGAAGTTGGTTGTTTTGTTCTGGAAAACGAGTTTGAGTGAGAACTTGAGTTTTACCGGTGGTTCGAATGTGAGATGAACACGGTTCAAAGTTTGAAGTTTTCTGAGTTCATAATGGGTGTTTGAGTGGGTTGCTAATTTGTGTTTTACGGATGATAACGGTGATATCGTGAACAGGTTGGGAGAGGTTGAATGAAGGTGAAGTTTGAGGAAGGGGGTTGTTAGTGATTTGGTATACAAATTCGCCGGCGTTTTGTGTGTTTCGGCGGTGAGTTTGACGGAAGAGTTGGGAAATTTGAAGGTTTGTGTGAATAAGAGGATGATGAAGGTAGGAAATGTGGTAGTGTCTTGGTGAAGTGGAGAGTTGTTTCACATGAATGGTGATGTGTTGAACAGATTGGAGTATGTTGTTGTGCTACTTTAGAGAGGATTGTTTTATGATGATGGATGGTGATGAAGGTTGAGACACGGTGAAAAGGGAGTATGATGTATAAGGTTCGTTTTATGTGAAACAGAAGATGATGTGAAGTGTTGTTGATGTTTAGATGATGAAATGAAGGTCAATTGTTTTGTGTTGATAAAGGTTGTGAGATTACGATTATGAGGTTTAACAAGAAACAAGTTTGTCTTTGTGAAGAACGCCGACGTGAAGGAGTTTGAAGTGGTTATGAAACACACTATTCACGTGAGAAAGAAAGGTGCGATAGAGGGTATCTCTTTTATATACTGAAGTGACTATGAAGATAGTGATGGTTGTCTTGATTTATGGAAGGAGGAATTAAGGATAAAGGTGGGTTAGTGTGAGAAGGATGAGTCTTTTGTTGAAAGAAAAAAAGTGTTGTATTTTGGGTTTATGGAGTGAATGGTTTTTGGTGATATGTGAACCAGAAAAAAATGAAGGTGAAATCCTTTTTATCTTATGCGCAACAGGTGTGGTATTATTGAAGCTTGGAGAGAGTGAGAATGTAATCCCTTGTCTTTTTAATTGCAGGGGAGTGTTATGTGATGGTGTTTTTCTCAATGAAAGTTGTACCGTGTTGATGCAGAGTTATGCTTGTTATTGGTTTGTTTTTACTTGTAGGTTGTGTAGCAGAGTATGAGCTGTGTTTTACAAATGTTGTCTGGTGTGGCTTGTGCAGTATACAAGCCATGGCAGGTGGTGGTACGGTGCTGCTAGCTGGCACAGTTTGATGGTTTTATGTGGGGCTGGTCGAGCATGTTGGGTACCATATATGTGGGAGAAGGATTGTTTTGAATGGTATAAATTATGGTAGAAACAAAGGCCACGTGAGATACGGATCAAGGATTAAGGTGGTATCAGTATGGGTGGCATGGCCACTTTCTTGATTTTTTTTAGTGATATTTTGTAATTTGTTCTATGTGAATGTGATACCTTTTTTCTTGGCAAATTGGGGGAGGTTTACAGCTTCACTTTTGAAGAGGCTCGTGTGGGCCATGATGGTTTTCTGCTGTGTAATAAATCAGATAATTCATAGAAATGGTTTGTGATTTTCTGGTGGTAATGGGCTTAAGAATTCTTATGTACAAATTTGTGTATGAATGTTGGTTTAGAACAATAAATGATAATGTGATTTTAGAATTGATGGGCTTTGAGTAACAATTGAATTGGGACAAATTGGTTAGAAAAGTAAAAAAAAATAAAAAGGTTATGAAATATTGGATAAAGAAAGAAAAAGAAATGGACATAAATGAATGGAGATGGATTTAATGAAAAATAAAAAAAGTGGTCTGAATATTAAAATAAGATGGATAGCCATGGATGGAAAATGATAAGAAATAGAAAGTGGAAATGGGTATGGATATTGGAAGGATTTAAGGCACAAACAAATGCTCGTTTTAGATCAATAATGGAAAATGAGGGATGGATTTGAATCATGAAAAATGAAAATGGGCTGTAATCCCGATAATTCGTCCTGACTGACAAAATGCACCGTATGCGATAAATGATATGCAAATGCAAATGAAATGAGACATAAGCCCAAATTGCGAGAAACGGTTGGTCAAATTTTGGGGTACAACACGATGTAACAACTACACTAAAGTTTCATGGATCAGGGGTTGGTTATGCTTAGGGTAGTTCTCACATCCTAAACATTTGTAGTACTCTACGAGAAACCTTTGTGTGTATGTATGCTAAGTTATCTAAGTTGTTTTCCAGGGTCATTGGGGTCAAGGTTAGGGTAAAGTTCTAGGTAAAGACCTAAGGATAGTTCTAAGTTTGCTCGCAAAGTGTTGTACCCCAAAATGTGACCAACCGTTTCTTGTACTTGGCTTATGTTTTCCTTTCATTTTGCATTTTTCATAGCATAGCATTTGCGTTTGAGACAGGGGATCAAAGGTTCTTCTATGGCTCATGCCTCTTTTTAGTGCAAGAGACTGAACAGCGAGCATCAGGAGCTTTGGCATTTATTTTTCTCGGCAATCGAACGATCGATTTTATTTTTATTTTGCAGGATAATTTGTAGCTCTGGAGGCAACATTCAAGCTATCTTAGGCATTCTCACAGTTTTGATATTCGAAAGCAAGTTTCAAAGGCTTAAAAGAGCTCAGAACGGAAGAAAACGGACCAATGTGCAGATTTTCCTCCAAAAGGCGCCAAAATTCAAATTCTCAAGGTGTTAACCGATTAACTAATATGGCTAACCGGTTAACCATAGCAAAATTAGACCAAATTTGAATTTTCAAGGGTGTTAATCGATTAACTAAAACGGTTAACCGATTAACCAAGGCAAATTTTGCTTCTGCACGTGAGTTTTTCAAGTGTGCCACTTTGGGGTCCATTTTGATCACTTGTGAAGTTGATTTTACACCAGAAGAAGGATCTAGAACCACTTTGAATTTTGATTAGTTTTTAAATTAATTCAAATTCCCTCCAATTTCCCACTCCTAATTCCATTCTAATTTTCATAACCGCACTCAAAACCACCATTCTACTCCTAACCTATAGCAAATTTAAATGATTTGCTCAAAACCTCACATAATCAATCCTCATAATATCATTTCATTTTCAGAATTCACTCTCATTCTCTCAATTTTCTTTCAACTTTTTCACTCCAAAACTCCATTAAAGCTCTCTTTGCTTGAATTCTTTGATTCTCCATTGGAATCATTGAATTCTAGAGCTAAACCTTCATCCTTCATCCATATTATCTCCAATTCTCCATTCAATTTTCGTGCTAGTGTGGATCTGAACTTGGAAGTTGATCTAGAAGAGCTTATTTGGATTGGTTTAGCTTAATTTTGGTGGATCTTCATTTCTACTACAGGAAATCACTTGGATCTTAAACAATCTCTGGGTTTCTTGCTTGGATCTGCTTATTTGAAGTTGAATCAACACTCACCAAAGCAAATCTCCGCTTTGTAGGTTGGAAATTCTAGATCCGATGCTATTTTTAGCTTATTTTGCATAATTGATGTGGATCTTTAATTTTTGGTGAATTTTGATTCATGTGATTTGTGATCTTGTTGTTTGAATGTGTTTACATGTTGATTTGATCACTGATTTATGGTTTAAAATTCGTGCATAATTGATTACATGATCATTTGGATGATTGCACATTGGATTAATTGCTATAAGTGCTTTTGAGCTGTTGTTTTTCTGCTTCTGGTACAGTGTTAATCGATTAACTAGTTGCGGTACAACCTTGTTAACCGATTAACCAGTGCGTATTTTCAAAAATCTTTAATGGTTAATCGGTTAACCAATAGTGTTAATCGATTAACACTGAACCAGAATGCCACTTTTGGTTGTTTTCAAGCATGTTTTGGTTGCTTCTCACTTTGAATCTTCATGGATCAATATGATGCATTTGAGTGAGCTGTTTTGGATATGTGTTGCTGTTCTTGATTGTTTAATCTTGATTATTCGACACGCGTGGTTCGATTTCCATTTGAATGCATACTTTGTGGATGTTGTTCAAGTGATGATCATTTGCTTGAGTTTGAAGAATTGTTTGGTTGAGATGTGCTTGTGGTGGCTGCTGTCCCACACTTTTTTCCTCCCACTTTTCTTTGTGTGTGCATCTTGGGATGGAACCTTCGCTTTGATGATTGATGGTTGATGGTTGTAGGAGTTTGATTCTCCCATTTCATCTCATCCTCGCATCTTTTGTGGTTGCATTTCATGTTGCATTTTATCTTCCATTTCTTTCATTTTGTGATTGAATTGCTTTGTGCTTTCTTGGTCTATTGCCATGATCCCTTAGGATTCCTAGTCCCTCCGTTTAGGATGGTAGTAAGAGAGACATTAGGTGTTCAATCCAAGCATGCTAACATTAGGATAGATTTCCATATTAATCCCAATCTTAGGAGCACATTGCATGATAACATTTGGGTCGTTTAGTTTCCCCTAGAGTTTGTGTCTTCTCTTCTCATCTCATAACCTCTTAAGACACCTAATAAAGGATAATAAGTGTTGTACACTACGAGCCTTAAGTACTTGGGAAATGATGTTTGGGGGGCCTCCTCTCAAACGTCTAGAGTGTTTAGCGTATGCCCTTTGGGCGATATGCGACGCATTCGCTCTCGAGTCATAGTCTTTAGTGCAACATGAATTACAAACTTAACTCAATTCACTTCTTCATAAAAAACACAAACAAAAATATCAAACCTTTTTATCCTTTGGGATTAATGGAAAATCATTTTCAAAAAGAGTGTGTTAACTCTTGGTTCTACCGCAAACAGGTAACTGAAGGTGAGAAAATACTTAGAAGGGGGGTTGAATAAGTATGAAGATAAAACTTAGAAATAAAAACTCAAGGATTTTTATCCTGGTTCGTTGAACTCAACTACTCCAGTCCACCCTATCAAGAGTGATTTGCCTTTCTCAAACAAGGACTTAATCCATTATTTAATCAACTAATTACAATAGTAAGCACTAAGAACAACTGTTCAAAGTCTTCTCAAGAACTACTGATCCTAACTGGATCTTCTTAAGGTTCTCTTACAATCAAATGTAATAATAATACAAGTGTTAAAAATGCTTCTAATAAAGCTTTATCACAACTGTGATTTTTTCACTTAAGATGAAGAACAATGAAATAAATTCAGCAAGAGTGTATAAGTTGTATGAGAGCTTGTAATGAATTCTTTAAGGTATTTCGTCAACTGAAGAAGATGAATGGAATCTTGCTTTTATAGGCACAGAGGTCCATGAAGTCTTTCACGTTGAGAACAGTGTACCAAAAAGGTCTGACCCTTTTTGTATTCACATCATATGACCTTTCCTAGAAGAAGAATGCACAGAGAAATCCTTTTTGTTTGTGTTCTTGTGTCTAGCATAAATAAGGAAAGAGTCGTTTGGTTATTCCAACGGACATAACTTTGAATTCTTCTTCAACAATTTTCAGAAAGAATCATCAGAGTCTAGATTGGTCAGAGCCTTCTGATGTTCATTAGAGTTTGCTGAATCAGAGTCTTTGCAGCAAGTGTGCTTTCAGCGTGTAAATGTTCAGAGCAGAGTTTTGGATCAGATCCTCAATACTAGCAGCGTTAGTACTATCAGAGTCTTCTGAAGTAACTGTGCTTGAAACTCTTCATACAGAATTCCTCATTGCTTCAGATGCTCCTGGCTTCTACTTCATATTCTTCTGTAGCTCCTGCTTCAGATTCTTCTGGAGGCAGTGCTCAGAAACTTCTGAAGGCAGCGTTCAGAATCTTCTAAAAGATGCTTCTGACGCTTCAGAGCCTTGCATATTTCTTATGTTCAGATCTAATTTGCTTCTGGAGTAATATTCACTTTAACATCTGCAGCAAACATTCTCAAACAAATTTTAGAGTATATAATTCTTTAATACAAAATTTCACAAGTGTTATCATCAAAACATAGAGATATCATTTAGAACCAATCTGTGTTCTAACAATCTCCCCCTTTTTGATGATGACAAAAACATCAGAAATTTTGTTCAATAGAAAGTAAAGTAATTATAACTCCCCCTGAGATGATGAATCTCCCCCTGAATTGAATACTAATAAGGAATAAAAGCTTTCCTTTTTGCATGAGTATTCTTTTCAGAATCAGAGCCTGAATGTTCCAAACATTAGATCTTGCATGTTTCATAGTCAGAGTCTGATAGGTAAAATATGATCTGGAAGTCTTAGAGTTTCTTTTAACGAAAATGTCAGATTTATCAAACGTTCTGAAATACTAAGAGTTTACATTAGTTATAATTGATATGTCTGAAGTTTCATTTAGGTAGAGTTTATTGAACAGTCAGATCCATTTTCTCCCCCTTTTTTGTCATGATCAAAAAGTAAAAAAAAAAATTTAAAAGACAAATAACAGGAAATACAGAAAAGATAAATCATCTAGAGAAAAACACTGAGTCATTCATTCATTCAGAGCAAAAGATACAAAACATTAGATAAAAAACAAGTACATGTGCACAAACATCAGATGCAGAAAAAAATAAACTAAGTTTGTTTGGACAGAATCATCTTCAACAGGTTAGTGATCTCAGATGAGGATTGTTCTTGCTTTGACATCCATTTAGCCATGTTTTCATTCTTCTGATCTTGTTTGGACATCCATTGAGCCATGTCTTCAGACTTCTGATCTTGCTTGGCCATCCATGACTTAATCTCAGATTGACCAGCTTCCAGAACTGCAATCTTATCTTCAAGATCTGGATACTCTTTCTTGACCTCAGATGAAGAAGGTGGGGCAGAGTATGAAGCAGGAACAGAGTCAATTTCCATAGGAGATGCAGAGTCAGGAGCAACAGATCCAGAGGGATGTTCCACAAGAGTCATAGCCAGAGGGTTTTCTTCAGATGCAGATTGAGCAGTCACTACTGTATCACATACTTCAGAGGATGAAGGAATATCTTCAAGAAGCAATGGTTCAGATCTTTTAACAGTCCAGATCAAGCTTCTAGCAGTCTCAGCAAATCTGAGCTTCGCATCATCAAAGCATACATTCTTCAGATTTGAGGCTACAGTATTGAATCTGTTGATGAAGCTATTCCAGATAGCATCAGATTCATTTGCATCCATGGTTGACAGACATCTCTTCTGAACAGAGCCTAAATGCATCTTTATTTCTTTCAGAAAACTTGTAAATAAATTATCAACATTCAGCCTAGATTTTGGTTTCAGAAGGGTTTCCAAAGTGAAAGGCTTAGGTTGAGGTGGTAGTGGAATGGTAAATTCAGGAATAATAATTAGAGGGCTAGGATATGCTGGTTTCTTCTGGGCTGGCATGATACGAAAGAATGGTTTGATTCTGCGAATGGAAGGTATGACAACTTTTGGGTTGTCAAAATAGGGAACAAATGCAGATTGTTTTTCCTTAATAAGAAAAGGAATAAACGCTGATTGAGGTGGTTGATCAAAAAAGTTGTCAATATCAAGTCTAGATGGAAGGTGATCAGATGGAAAAGGTTTAGCAGAAACAACTGAAACAAATTCAGATGTTTTTGGCTCAGGAATGGGTTCAGGATTGGTAGTTTCAGAAGAAATGGGTGGTTCTGGTTGGTTAGCTTCAAATACTATGAGAAAGGGAGGTGAAATGAAATCTGGATGGATATCAGATTCAGATGAGTTTGAGGATGTGGTTGGGGTACAAGACGTAGAAGACACTTCAAATACAGTCTTGAGAGGTGTAACGCTTAGAACCTCTGCCTCAGGTATATTTGTTTCAGGAGGGTTGGTTGGTTCTGGTTGATTCTCAGAAGGTTTTGATGGAGGTTCAGATACAAGTGGTTCAGAGATAGGTGGTTCAGAAACAACTTGTTCAGATGCAACAGGATCAGATGCAACTGGATCAGATTGTATGGGTGCAGATGTATCTGGTTGTTGTTTTTCTGGTTGTTGTGGTGGTGTAGGTTGTTCTGTTGGTTTTGTTATAGGTATTGGAGTTTGGTTTGCTGGTGTTGTTGTTGTTGGTTCAGATGGTGGAGTAATAGAGGTTTTTTATGGAGTAGTGGAAATAGGATCAGATGATTTTTATGGGGAAGGAATTTTTGATGGTTCAGATTTTTGAGAGGGAGCAGGAATAGACTGTTTTTGAGTGGGAGCGGGTTTTGGAATAGAACTAAATGTTGATTCATTTATAACAATTTTAGAGAAAGAAGATATATATGTTTTAGTACCTTTAGTCTTGATACGCTTGGTGGGAACAGAGGGAACTTCTCCAGAAGCTTTTCTCTTGATCTGCTTGTGTGGCTTGTCAGCAACTTTTGGCTTCTTCTGAGCAGCGGCTTCTTCTGCTTCTGATTGACTTCTTTTCCTCATGTTCTCATTGTATACATCTGGCATTGGTTCTCTTGCTCTTTTCCGAATATCTGCAGGAATGGGCGTTCCATCTGCTTTGCATGAATCAATATACCTCACAATGATATCCCTTGGTTCTTCAGCACCAAACAGTGGAAAATTATCAACAGGAATTCTCTTCTGACTGATTTCAGAAATATTCAACTTCTTGGGTGCAGCTGTGAGTTCCTCTACAATTTTTAGTCTCTGAAGACTCTTTGAATTCAGAGGTTTTCCAACAATGGATTCAAGTTCATCCTTAACTCCAACTTCATACAGAGCAGTCACCAGACCATTCTCTGTCAGAATGTCTGAAATCAACCTTCCAAAGGGAATCCATGTCCTGATCTTCTGACCCTTATCCTTTACAGATTCTCTTCAAGCATTGATATGGTTCCACAGATGCATAAAGAGAATGTAAGGAAGATCTACCTTTGTACTCTGACTTAAACAGTACATGAAGTAGAGTTGTTCATTGTTCACATAATCTGGAGAATTGGTAGATTTTCTGTGATGGATGCATCCCAGAAAAATCTTTGCCCAAATTTTGTAGTCAGGCTTCAGATCCTTAAATTTGTTACAGGCCTGTCCAGAAGTGATGACTTCCTCATAAACTTCCTCCATGTCCACACGCCCAGATGGAAGATGACATACTCCATCAGTCTCCTCATACCCTATGAGTTTTCTGATTAGATCTTCAGTTATTATGATCTCCTTTCCCAGAACAGAAGATAAAATGAATTTTGGATAAATAGAAGCATTTATCCAGAATTCCTTCACCAGATGAGGGTAAACTGGTCCAAATAATCTGTCAAAATATTTAACCCAACCTTGTGCATCAATTATAGAACGAAATTCAAATCCATTTTCAGCTAAGGAATCAAATTCCACCATTGATTCACAGAGAACTTCAAGTTTGTCCACAAGAGTTAACAATGTCCTCTTAGGTACTGTGAATGGAGTCACACCCATATTTGCATAAGTAACTGCAGCCATAGTTGATTGAAATTGAGCTGCTGTAGAAGATGAAGTTGCCATTGAAGAGGATGAAGATGATTTGGATGAAGGTTTAGGGTTTTTGTGAAGAGAGAAGAGAAGACAGAAATGCATAAACTTGTTTGTGATGTGAAAAGTGTGAAATTGGTGTGAAATGTGGTATTTATAGAGGAAACACTTAAGGCTATCAAACAGACATAAAACACACGTTTTCACATAGCAATAAATGACAATTAATGAAAAGAATAAAAATCATTTCAAACATTAATTGATTCTGACAAAATGGGGGGAAAATCAAGATTTTCACTATTCAAACCATACCTCAAATGTCTCTTCAGTAGTGTACACGCTATCTTTTCAGATTCAGAGTTACACGTGTTTGCTTGCATGTGCTTTTAAATTCTCTTGAGAAATGAAACGTTAGCCAACGTTCAGATCCTCTAAGATTGGTTAGTTCAGATACACACAAATAAAAATAAATCAACTAAATAACAGATGAAATACTTCATAGTTTTAAACATTTTGCATCTGAGAAATTTGCTTTTGATAAATATCATTCTGGACAAAAATCCATACCAATATTTTTCAGAATAAATTTGAACCTATCTTCAGCAAGGGGTTTTGTGAAAATATCTGCCCATTGATGATCTGTATCAATAAAGGCTAAGTTTATAATTCCCTTCTGAACATAGTCTCTGATGAAATGATGTTTAATTTCTATATATTTTGCCTTAGAGTGTAAGATGGGGTTTCTAGACAAACATATAGCAGAAGTATTATCACAGAATATAGAAATATTACTTTCAAAAATCTGATAGTCTTCTAGCTGACTTTTCATCCAGAGCATCTGCGTGTTACATCCAGCAGCAGCAATATATTCTGCCTCTGTAGTTGACAGTGCAATTGTGGGTTGCTTCTTGCTGTACCAAGAGATTAGATTTCTTCCTAGAAATTGACAACTTCCAGAAGTACTTTTTCTTTCCACTCTGTCTCCAGCATAATCAGCATCACAGAATCCAACTAATTTGAAATCATCATATTTTTTGTAACACAAACCCACATTAGAAGTACGTTTCAGATACCTTAGAATCCTCTTAACAGCTGTTAAGTGTGATTCTTTAGGATCTGATTGGAATCTTGCACACAAGCATACACTGAACAAAATGTCAGGTCTAGAAGCAGTTAAGTAGAGGAGAGATCCAATCATACCTCTGTCGAGTTTCTGATCTATTTTCTTACTTACCTCTTCCTTACCAAGTGTACTAGTTGGATGCATGGGAGTATTTGCCATCTTACTTTTAGTCATGTTAAATTTCTTCAGAAGTTCTTTAACATATTTAGTCTGATGAATGTAAGTGCACTCTGGAGTTTGGTTGACTTGAATTCCCAGAAAGAATCTCAATTCTCCCATCATGCTCATTTCAAATGCTGCCTGCATACATTGAGCAAACTCCTTTCTCAGCATAACATTGGTAGATCCAAATATAATATCATCCACATAATTTGACAAATTAGAAGATCTTTCTTAAATGTTTTACAAAAGAGTGTTGTGTCCACTTTGCCTCGGATGAAATTTTTCTCCAGAAGAAAATTGTTTAACCTTTCATACCAAGCTCTGGGAGCTTGTTTTAAACCATAAAGAGATTTCTTTAGTTTGAAAACATATTCTGGAAATTTTTCACTCTCAAAACCAAGAGGTTGGTGAACATAAACTTCTTCTCCTATAATACCATTTAGAAAGGCACTTTTAACATCCATCTGATATAGAGTGATGTTATTCTGTGCAGCAAAAGAAATGAGTAAATGAATAGACTCTAACCTTGCTATAGGAGCATAAGTCTCTGTATAATCAATTCCTTCTTGCTGACTATAACCTTGAGCAATAAGCCTTGCCTTATTTCTTTCAACTTCTCCTTTCTTATTAAGCTTGTTTCTGAAGACCCATTTAGTTCCAATTATGTTGAATCCTTTTGGTCTTGGAACTAAATCCCACACATCATTTCTTGTGAATTGATTTAGCTCTTCTTGCATGGCAATAATCCAGTCATTGTCTTGCAGAGCTTCATCCACAGAAGTTGGTTCAATAATTGACACCAACCTAAATAATGATGCTTCAGAAGATCTGAGGAAGGATCTTGTTCTGATAGGGTCATCCTTCTTTCCAATGATCACATCCTCTGGATGAGGGGCTTTGATTCTGGAAGATGATCCTCTAACAGTTGATTCTTCAGAAATGTTTAAGTTGTTCATCTGAGAAGCTAAAGGAATTGCATCTGGCGTTGCTTCAGGTTCCTTCACTTGAGCTTTGTCTGCCTCTGAGCCTTCAGAGTCTGTGAGAATTACTTCTCTATCTGCAGAACTTTCAAACTGCTTTGGCTTTTCAATGCCAAGCTTATCATCAAATCTAACATGAATAGATTCTTCCACAATCTGTGTTTCAGTATTGTATACTCTGTAGCCTTTAGAGCGTTCAGAATACCCAATCATGAAACACTTCTGTGCTTTAGAATCAAACTTGTTCAGATTCTCTTTAGTGTTCAACATATAGCAAATACATCCAAAAGGACGGAAATATGAAATGTTGGGCTTTCTGTTCCTCCAAAATTCATAGGGAGTCTTTTTCAGAAGAGGTCTTATAGACACTCTGTTCTGAATGTAACATGCTGTGTTTATTGCTTCTGCCCAAAAATGCTTTGCTAGATTAGTCTCATTGATCATGGTTCTGGCCATTTCTTGCAGAGTTCTATTTTTCCTCTCTACAACCCCATTCTGTTGTGGAGTTCTAGGACAGGAAAAATCATGAGCAATGCCATTTTCATTAAAATATTTTTCAAAATATTTGTTTTCAAATTCACCACCATGATCACTTCTGACTTTAATAATTTTGAAATCTTTTTCATTCTGGACTTGTTTGCAGAAGTCAAAGAACACAGAATGTGACTCATCCTTGTGTTTTAGTAACTTTACCCATGTCCATCTGCTGTAGTCATCAACAATGACTAATCCATACTTCTTGCCTCTGATGGATGCAGTTTTCACTGGTCCAAACAGATCAATGTGAAGTAATTCTGATGGTCTTGAGGTTGATACAACATTTTTAGATTTAAAGGAAGATTTTGAAAACTTTCCTTTTTGACATGCAAAGAGCATCTGAGTTGAACTTCAGCTTAGGAAGTCCTGTGACCAGATTGAGTTTATTAATCTGAGATATATGTCTCATATTAATATGCCCCAATCTTCTATGCCAGACCCATTGCTCATCATTAACAGACAAGAGGCATTTAACATTTTGAACTTTAAGTTCTGAAAGATTTATTTTGTAAATGTTGTTCTTCCTCTTTCCATTAAATAGGATTGAGCCATCCTTCTAACTAACAGCTTTACAACATTGTTGATTACAGATTATATCATAACCATTGTCACTTAATTGACTTATGGACAATAGATTATGCTTTAATCCTTCTACAAGAAGAACATTAGATATAGAGGGAAGGTTACCATTACCAATAGTACCAGAGCCAATGATCTTGCCCTTCTGATTCCCTCCAAACTTCACTTCTCCTCCAGATTTAAGTTCCAGGCTTTCGAACATAGACCTTTCTCCCGTCATGTGACATGAGCAGCCAGAGTCCAGGTACCATGACTGGCGTCTTGACTTTTCTGCTAAAAACATCTGCAACAGGGATAATCTTATCCTTAGGTACCCAGATCTTTTTGGGTCCTTTTTGGTTAGTTGCCTTGAAAGTTGGTCTGAACTTCTATCTTTTTACAACAGTATTGTTCTGACTTACTTTTGGCATAAACATAGGAACGTTCTGATCAGAATGTGTGTGTTTAATGTCATTCAGATGACCAAACTTAAAATGAGAGTACAAGGGAGTTTTCTTGATAACAAGTTTATCAACAGGCATTGGATTTAAATCCTTTCCAGAGGAGGATTCATATCCAATTCCTTTCCTTTTCTTTCTGCTATCCCCATAGATCATAGAAGCCATCTTGCTTCTGTCTATGCTTTTAGCAAGAAATTTCTGAAAGCTAAAGTCATATTCTTCTAAAATGTTTTTGCATTTAGACTTACTTTCAGATTCAGAATTTTGTTGAGCAATTTCAAAATCAGCTTTCATTTTTAAATTGTTTTCTTTTAGCTCAGCAATTTCTGATTTTAATAGATTATTCTCAGAGACAAGATTGCACTTAAGCTTCTTGCATTTGAGCTTAATCTGATTATAATTTTTCAGGACTTCAGATAAGACTTTAATAAGCTCTTCCCTAGTGAGATCAAAAAGTGCCTCTTCTGAGTCAGATTCAGAATCAGACTCAGATCCAGATGATTCTTCATTCTGATCTTCAATGCCTGCCATCAGAGCCATTTTGGCGCATTCATCTTCAGATTCTGATGAGGATCCAAATTCATCAGAGTCATCCCAAGTTGCCATTAGAACCTTCTTCTTTTTGTCACACTTCCTTTTTGGCTTTTCTTTAAGAAGCTTTGGACATTCACTCTTGTAATGACTAGGTTTTTTGCATTCAAAGCAGACAACTTCCTTCTTTCCAGATCTTTTTGGTCCAGAGGACTCCTTGCGCTGATCTGATCTTTTGAAGTTCTTGAACTTCCATTGCTTGTGTTTCCAGAGTCTGTTGATTCTTCTGGACAGCAAGGATAATTCATCTTCTTCTTCAGAAGAAGATTCTTCAGAGCTTTCCTCTAACACCTGCAATGCTTTTACAGATTTGTTAGATTTTAAGGCAATAGACTTACCTTTCTTTTGAGGCTCATCTTCCTCAAGTTCAATTTCATGACTCCTTAGTGAGTTGATTAGCTCCTCCAGAGTGATCTTGTTCAGATCCTTGGCAAGCTTCAGAGCAGTGACCATAGGTCTTCATCTGATAGGCAAGCTTCTGATGATCTTCTTCACATGATCAGCAGTTGAGTAGCCTTTGTCCAGAACTTTTAGACCAACTGTAAGAATCTGGAATCTAGAGAACATAGTTTCTATGGACTCAGATTCTTCCATCTTGAACGCTTCATACTTCTGTATTAATGCCAGAGCCTTGGTCTCTTTTACTTGAAGGTTTCCTTCATGAGTCATCTTCAAGGACTCAAATATGTCAAATGCAATTTCTCTATTTGTGATCTTTTCATACTCAGTGTGAGATATTGCATTTAACAATATTGTTCTAGCCTTGTGGTGATTTCTAAACTCCTTCTTTTGGGCCTCTGTCATAGATTTTCTATCTACTTTCTTGCCATTCCCATCAATGGGATGAACATACCCATCTATGACTAAGTCCCATAAATCAGCATCATAACCAAGGAAGAAACTTTAAATCCTGTCCTTCCAATAATCAAATTTCTCCCCATCAAACATAGGGGGTTTAGTACTGATTCTGTCCCTTTCTTCATACTTGTTGTTAATGTTAGATGTTGAAGTATCAGCCATAATAACAACCAAATATATATCAAAGTTTTTCTCACTGGATCTTTTCTGTCACTGTGAAGTGGTAGCACACACAGAACCGGAGCTCTGATGCCAACTGAAGGTGAGAAAATACTTAGAAGGGGGGTTGAATAAGTATGAAGATAAAACTTAGAAATAAAAACTCAAGGATTTTTATCCTGGTTCGTTGAACTCAACTACTCCAGTCCACCCTATCAAGAGTGATTTGCCTTTCTCAAACAAGGACTTAATCCACTATTTAATCAACTGATTACAATAATAAGCACTAAGAACAATTGTTCAAAGTCTTCTCAAGAACTACTGATCCTAACTAGATCTTCTTAAGGTTCTCTTACAATCAAATGTAATAATAATACAAGTGTTAAGAATGCTTCTAATAAAGATTTATCACAACTGTGATTTTTCACTTAAGTTGAAGAACAATGAAAGAAATTCAGCAAGAGTGTATAAGTTGTATGAGAGCTTGTAATGAATTCTTTAAGGTATTTCGTCAACTGAAGAAGATGAATGGAGTCTTGCTTTTATAGGCACAGAGGTCCATGAAGTCTTTCACGTTGAGAACAGTGTACCAAAAAGGTCTGAGCCTTTTTGTCTTCACATCATATGACCTTTCCTAGAAGAAGAATGCACAGAGAAATCCTTTTTGTCTGTGTTCTTGTGTCTAGCATAAATAAGGAAAGAGTCGTTTGGTTATTCCAACAGACATAACTTTGAATTCTTCTTCAACAATTTTCAGCAAGAATTATCAGAGTCTAGATTGGTCAGAGCCTTCTGATGTTCATTAGAGTTTGCTGAATCAGAGTCTTTGCAGCAAGTGTGCTTTCAGCGTGTAAATGTTCAGAACAGAGTTTTGGATTATATCCTCAGTACTGGCAGCATTAGTACTATTAGAGTCTTCTGAAGTAACTGTGCTTGAAACTCTTCATACAGAATTCCTCATTGCTTCAGATGCTTCTGGCTTCTGCTTCAGATTCTTCTGTAGCTCCTACTTCATATTCTTCTGGAGGCAGCGCTCAGAAACTTCTGGAGGCAGCATTCAGAATCTTCTAAGAGATGCTTCTGACGCTTCAGAGCCTTGCATATTTATTATGTTCAGATCTAATTTGCTTCTGGAGTAATATTAACTTTAACATCTGCAGCAAACATTCTCAAACAAATTTTAGAGTATATAATTCTTTAATACAAAATTTCACAAGTGTTATCATCAAAACATAGAGATATTATTTAGAACCAATATGTGTTCTAACAAGTTCTACCACAAACAGGTAACGCCTAAGTCTCCAATGGTCGAGCAGCAATACACCTAACTGCTAGAACAAAGGTTTAACCCCACTCAGTTAAAACACTTGAACCAACCTATGGTCGTGTCAGCCCGAACTAAGTTTGCTCTGATTTCTCATACCAGACTGTTGCACCCCAAAATTTGACCAACATTTATTTACCCATCAAGTGTTCAAAGGTTGATACCTTTGTCAGAAAGCTCAAGAGATCCTCAGAGGAATTGGTTGAAACCAAGGTTGTGTGCCTCATAACTTGAGAGTTGTGGGAGCTCCTCAGATGATTCTGAGACTATGAGGATAGACTTGAAGCTTTGAGAAAGCTTATGAGATGTCTTGAAAGCCATCATGAAGCCCAGAGAGGTCATTGTACAAGAATTCAGAAGATTCAACCATGAATGGTAGAATTAGGGTTTGACTGGGTCAACCCTAGGTCAACTGAAGATTTGGAGAGGGTTGAGACCTAATCCAAGGGCCATGTGATCATGGAATGATGTATTGAGATACTATAAGGATTATTCCTAGACCAACTCATCATGATTGAGGAGTTTGAGAAGTTTTAAGCTAGGGTTTCTAAGGATTGACAGTGTAAAATCCCCTAGTTTGATCCCTATCTTCCAGGCAGTTTTAGCTCAAGATGTGATTGTCATCTCATCTTCCCCACAACATGAATGTTGTAGAGCTTGTTCTTAGATTTAATTTTAGTGGTAGAAGTCCTTGATAGGATTTGTGGAGCTCAAGTTATGGTTTTGACAAATTACAGGTCATCTGAGGTATGTGAATCTGGGTCCTTGAAAGTCACCCAACTTGCAGACAACTTTTTCCCTAGTAGGATGATTCCTATGGATTCTTGGTCAACATGAATGATGAAGAAAATCTTCTTAGCTTTCTAGAGAGTACTATAAGTCCTTGATAGGATTTGTAGAACTCAAGTTATGGCTTTGACAAGCCAAGGGCATTTTGGTCATTTGGAAGTTATAGGTCATTTCAAGCATAAGGCCATATCCCCTACTTCCAAGCTTCAAATGGAAATATCTTAAACATCAAACTTGCTTAGAATGATGTTTTAAGGCTAGTAGGGTGGTCATGAGATGTTGAAAAGGCTCATATCAAAAAGTGATAAAAATGACCTAAAAATGAGGCATAAGTTAATTCAAGTGAAGTTGAAAATCATAAATCATAAGCTATAAGTCCAAACCATGCCATATGATAGGTCATTTTGACTCCAAATGACATTCTAAGAACAATGGTTCAGCCACAATTTTGATTTGAGGCTTGAATCATAGGGCTACTTTGGAAAAGTCTTGCTTGCACATGAAGTTACCAAACCAAAACAAGAAATAACTCAATAAACAAGGTGTTTAAGCATTGTATCTCATCCAAGATCTCATGTAAGGAGAATTTCAAATCCGTTACCCAAGTCATAAGGCATTTGGCATGAGATATCATATAAGGAGAAATGAAAATGCAAATTACCATATCATGAAATCTTCAAGTTCTTACTAGATGATTCTAGGAGGTTCTAGACTTTTCTAAACCTCTCTATATATTGAATGCAACTTGCATTGGTGAAAGGTTGGTGTTAGTTGGTGTTGATTGTGGTAGAGAATAGTGATTGAAATCATAAAGCTTCATTTGCAAATCATATTCAAACTTCATATTCTTCTTCATTACCATTCCATTTTTCTTCACAAATCTCCTCCATAAGCATTTCTGAGTGTGTTCATGCTAGAGTGAAGCTCCATTGATGAAGGTTTGAAGGTATTCACATTGAACTTGCAAGAAGGCAAATTGCATTGGATCTTGAAGTACAAGTTCCCTACATCAAATCTTCTGCAAACAGAGGAAGATTCATCATTTAGGGAGCATTCTTGAAGAGTTTCAGGGCTTGAATCGAAGATTTTCACCACCTACCATTTCAAGAAGCAAGGTATGCAAAACCATTTCTACACCCTATTCTAGGCATGGCTAGGTTAAATTATTAGCATAGAACTATTAGAGACAATTAGGTGGTCGTTTTTGATGAGTTTGAGACCAATTGGAGAAGTTTCATTAATGGATACCAATTCTTGAATGAGCTAGAATGTGTGATATATTGAGTGTTAATGCAAGATTTTTAGCTGGTTGTGATTAGTGTAATGCAAGGAGCATTTTGATGTAAAGAAAGTTATGTTTGGTGAAGGTCGAAAGTTGATGACATTTTGAGTTTAGCTTGGTTGCACCATTCGGTTTGGATGCTAGAGATTGTTTTAATGAAATCTAACACCACAGTTGTATTCAGCGGAAAAAATAGAGCAAGTTTGGTTTTTATATCGGGTCAATTGGTGGAGGAACAAGAGAGAACGAATTGGTGGAAGGTTGTTGCATGGAGTGCGTTTTAATGGTGGATTCTGCAAAACCCTAACCTTGGGTTAGGGATGATGTCATAGCCGTTGGATTGCACGCAGACCTGTTGACTAGAGAATAGATCCTACGGTGCACATTCAATTTCGCGTTTTGGAGGGAGTCAGCAGCTTTAAACGCTGCGTTTCACTAATAACACCAGTCTGGGCTTGAGCGAATATTCCTATTCCCACCCCCCATGAATCCCAATTGAGTTTTATAATTGTTTTGGATTTCTATTCGCACCGCTCGTTTATCTTTTTTCTTTTGATTTATCAATTGCTTTTTTCTGAATAAATGGGCCCAAGGCGCGTTGCTTTTCGTACCCCCATGTCTGGGTCCAAGCATAATTGAACTGCATCATCTTACTATCTGCACCCATCTCATCATTTTCATATTATTTTTACTCCAATTTTTTCCAAACTTTGAAAATGCATAATAAATAGAAAAATCACTATTTTTCAATGGGATTTTTTCCCCACTTTCCATTTTTTGTCTAGAAAAATATAAAATCATAAAATTTCCATTTTATTTCATTTTTATATTTTTTGCATATTTTATTCTTTTATTGCTTTTTAATTCTTTTATGTTGATACCTTAATTGGTAGAATTTAGTTAGGGTAGTTCCCTTTAGATTTTTAGGTCAATCTTTTTAGGGTAGTTAGATGTATGTTTTAGGTTCCCCCTGAATTAATTCCATATTTTTGTGATGATTTTTAGGATAGTTTTGATTAGATAATTCTAGGTAGTGTAAAATTAGGTTAAAACTTCAACATAGGTCCATAATAACTTTAGATTTTGGGTTTTTATGACAATTTAGACTATGGGGCATATATGGGTATTAAGGGTAGGTATGTAGGATCCCTTAGAAATTATATTAGGATTTAATACAATAGTATGCTATTTTTAGTTGATTTTTGTATTGGTTGATTGGTTGTGTTGCCTTTAGGGCATGTTTGTTTAGTTTGCTTTGCTTTGGAGTTTTCCTTTGGCTTGAGGAGCTTGGTATCTCATTGTGGAGCATTGTGGAGCATTGTAGAAGAGTTGAAGATGCATTGAGGAGCTTGAGAGCTTTGTCTTCTTTTCTTTTTGTTGTTTTAGGGTTAGGGATTAGGAAGAGTTTAGATGTAGAAAACTTCTTTCTCAAACATGGATGGTATCATTCACCTCCATTCCTCCCTATGATTCAAAGTCCTTCCATGGTACACACCTCTCTCCTTTGGAGGGATAAGTGATGTACCTAGGGAGTAGAACTTTTGAGGGAATCATTCCCTTGATGTTGAACCCTTATAGGTCACCTTTGGTGATCAAATAAGCAGTTCAATATCCCCCAGCTTATCCAGTAAGTGATTTTTCTCTGGTTTTGATTGTCTTGAGAGATGCAGAGCCTGAGCTTGAAGATGAAGACTTCATTGAAGAGTACTGAAGAGGATGAATCCCTGAGTAGTGCCATTCCAGCTGAAGCTTGAAGAGCATGAAGATCAAGTTGATACTTGAAGATCCCTGAAGATTAGGTGAAGCCTGAAGGTGGAGCTGATCAAGAAGCTAAAGCTTAAGGGAGAAGATGAGTTGAAACTCATGTTGTAGGGTTGAAACCTGGAAAAGCAAACTGATGTTTGTCAAGTGATTGAAGTCTGAAGACTGAGTTGTTGTTGGAGAAGCTGAAGCTTGAAGTTGAGAGAGAAGCTTTCTTCTGTTTTCTCCTTTTTCTTTTCTGTATTGTGAGTTTTGTTTGATTTGTCTGTTGCATTAGAATAAGTTCATCTAGAATAAGTAGAATCTAGGAGCATGATTGCATTAGAGGTTGAGTTGCTCCCTCTGCTTGTATTGTTATTGCATGGCTTTGCTTGCGGGTATTCGGTAGAGCCCAGCTCCCTTGCCCATGTGGTTTGTTTGCCTGATGGCATTTCATTTCATTTTATCTGTATGATCGCAGTTTACTGTTTATTGCTTGATAGCATGTTGTTTATATTTCAGTATGATTACTATTATTTCATTCTGGCTTGAGGTTGAGATGAGCTTGTGGAGGCTGAAGCCCCACACATATTTCCTCCCTCACTTGCATTGCATGCATTTTACTGTTAAGCTGATGCTTTGTCTGTTTTGGTGTATCATTGACATGATCCCTTAGGACTCTCATTTCCTTTGATAAGGATTTGATGATAGACTTTTAGGTTGAAACCTATGCATGACAACTTCTAGGAGTTCCCTGTTCAAACCTCAACCATAGGATGAATCCATGGCATGATAACAGTAAGACTTGATAGTCTCCCTCCTAGTTGGGCCCGTTCTCTTCTCATCTCAAAACAGTTTAAGATACAGTAATCATGAATGATTTCTTTCGTACGTTACGAGCCTTAAGCTATCTGAGAAAGGGTTGTGGGAGAGTTTATTTTCCACAGTCTGGATGTTTAGTATGGTACCCTTTGGGTGACATGCGACGCATTCACTCTCAGGTCATAGTCTCTAGTGCGGTTGAAATCGCAAACACAATAAAAAACACTTCTTTCGTAAAGACAGGAAATAAACCATAGTTTCCCGAACTACGTGAGCTCTGATCTCTCATACCTGTTGAGAGTACGTAGGCACAAGATGGCGATGTCTTGGCGAGCCACCTTCCCCCATAATCCTTCGTAGGCCGAACTACGTTGACTCTGATTTCTCATTCTCTTATGAGAATACGTAGGCATAAAGTGCGACGCTTTGCCGAGTCATTTTCTTTTCTTTTTCAGCCAGCCTTGATAGGTAGATAGAATAAAACCAACCCGTCCAAGTAAACAAACAAGCGAGGATCCCGTCGAGTACGACGGACGTGATGGGTGCCAATACCTTCCCCTTGCGTAACCGACTCCTGAACCCAGACAATGGTTGCGATGACCTTGTCTTACCCCTTTTTCGTCAGGTTTTTCCGATCGTTTCCTTTCCCGCTCTGAGGGATAAATAAAGAAAGGTGGCGACTCTTCTGTCATGCCGGCACCTTATTTTCGCGCAAGCGACAGCTGGCGACTCTGCTGGGGAGCTAACGGTGGTTCCCTATGCGAGTCTCGCCTTGGATTTTCTTCCTAGCTGTCTGGGACCGTCCCCAGCAGCTGGCGACTTTGCTGGGGAACGAACCCAGAATCTCTGGTTTAGTTCCATGAGAGTCATTCCTAACGCTTGTCTGTTTACCTGCTGGGTTGCATTTATTTATCGCATTTTTACTTCTCGCACTTTATTTCCCGCATTTTATTTTCAGTATAATATGATTATTTGTGCTGTTGTGGGATGGGAGTTCTGATGAGCGAGAAGCCAGACCCAGGATTGAGTGCACTATAGACTTAGAGTGGAAATTAGTGGGCGCGTGCTTGCTTTGCAGGCACTAGGGTCTCATGAAATCCACGCTCAGACGAGGTTCATTCGGTTGGCTTCACTTTCAACCCTTTGGGTTGAGACGGTTGCTGGTTTGGTGGATTGTCGACTCTGGAGACCGATCATTTGTGATTCAGCTAAGTGAGGCCTCTTCATGAGCTGGTGATGCCACACCTTCTGGGTATCGTATCACCCCTCTTGAAAGTCTGTGACGCTGATGAACGCATAGGATGCTGTACCTTGAGTCAGTTTACGTCCATACCTGTGAGTGGGATTGGGTTTATTGCAGGAAACTTTGACCTTCAGACTACCTGGTTTTCTTGACAGTGAATCAGTTATGTTGGTACCAGGGTTTCTCAGTTGCAGATTGGGCTGTTCTTGATAGATCAGGTTTTGATCAGAGGATCTTATCATCAGGTGTTTGTCTGTTCTTGATAGAGCAGGTTTTGATTAGAGGATCTTATCATCAGATGTGTGTCTGTTCTTGATAGAGCAGAGTATTGTCATCAGCTGTTTGTTCTTGATAGAGCAGTTTTTGGGGTCTGAAGATCTCATCAGCAGATGTTGTTTGTTCTTGATAGAGCAGATTTTGAGTGGGGTCTGAAGATCTCATCAGCAGCTGTATGTTTGTTCTTGATAGAGCAGATTTTTGATTTGGGGTCTGAAGACTTCATCAGCAGATATTTCTTGATCATACATCAGAGGTCCTTATTATCAGACATTCGTTCTTGATAGAGCAGAATTTTGATCCTGTATATGGTCCTATCAGATGGTTGTTCTTGGCAGATCAGATCTGTGGTCCTACACCGGGGTTTACTTCTTATCAGTGGTTGTTCTTGACAGAGCAGCGTCATGGTTTTGTTGATACAGAATCTCCACAACAGCAGTTACTTGGATATATTATTGCATGACTGCATTTTGCATTAGTTCGCATATTCATTTTGCATTCCATTAGCAGGTGTCTGTGCTGCAGGCGCATTTCGTACCCTGATTCTGGTGTCCCGAGCAATATGAGATATTTTCTTCCATGAATGGATCCAGTCTTATCACTGCATTGACACTATGTTGGCACGTTGACACCAGAATTAGGGGTGATCTCCTAAACGTACAGACACCCATGGCATTAGCATAATTCATCTTGCATGACAAAGGTCGGGGCTTGTCTTCTAACCCTTGTGTTTGCAGGTTTGAGCCAGAATCGAACAACTCAGAGTAATGGAGCAGGTACAAGCTGAGTTGGGGAAAATCCAAAGCCGGTTGGGGCAGGTCATGAATGACATACAGGCAGTGCGCCTGGACCAGCAAGTACTCAGAGAAGAGAATCAACAGCTGCAGAATCAGTTGAGCTTTCTCATGGGAGTGGTGAGAAGTATGCTAAAAAAGGAGTGGTCAAGCGCCCAAGGTGGAGACCAAAGTGCTTCCTCCATTACCGTCAGTTCCACCTGTGCTGAAGCCAAGTGGACCTCATAGATCCTCTACACAGCATGAAGCTCAAGACCTGTCTCGTCAGCAGCCGCGCCAGGCATCTCAGAATAACCCTAAAGGTCATAATCAAAAGAAGAAGCTACTTGATAGAGCTGTGGACCCAATACCTGTGAGTTATGCCCAGCTGTTGCCACTGTTGGTTCAGAACCATGTTCTCAAGCTTCGGACTTTGGATCCACCGGATGACGTGTCATCAGACTTTGATCTCAGCACACATTGTGATTTCCACTCAGGAGCACCGGGGTACCATGTTGAAACATGTAAGGCTTTCAAGAATAAGATTCAAGACCTTATTGACTCAAGGACAGTTAGGTTTGTGCCGGGCGACATGAGAGCATCGGGAAAGTTTATCCCGTACCCTGCAGAAGAGGTGAATGATTCCACTCCTTTGCCTGAAGCTGAGAAAGATCTTGAATATGTCCCGCGACTTTTGGTGACTGAATCGCCTCGCTCGCAGTTTCTACCTGGATCAAGTTCAAGGACGCAAGTGCCTAAATAAGGGACCGTTGCCATTCAGAAACGACGACCTCTTGCTCCTTGGCGGAAAGAATACCAGCACCAGAATCGAAAGAGGCCTCGCAACAACCTGGAAAGAAGGAACGATCCCCTTCATCATGTTCCAGTGCCACTCAGCCAGATTCTGCCATGTCTTATTCAGAGCTCGTTGGTGTATCCTAAAGATCTCAAGCCCGTGCCAGAACCTTACCCTCCAGGGTACAATCCCCATGCTCAGTGTGGTTACCATGGTGGATCTCCGGGGCATTCAACTGAAGATTGCAAGGCTTTTCGGGCGAAAGTGCAACAGTTGATCGATAAAGGGTGCATTTCCTTTCCAGAAGGAGTTTTGGTTGTGCGTGACAACCTCTCAGCTGTCTGTGCTCGCAGATTCAGAGGGTTATTTCCAGAAGCCAGTGGTCCAGACAGGCAGACGTCCTCAGCATTGGCAGTCCTCGGACTTTTTATCATTTGCATTTGTAGTTTCTTTTCTGTTAGTTACTACTTGCTGTTAAACATTGTATGTTTCGAATGGTAATGTTAATAAAGTGACTATGCATTTTTCTGAATTAATCATGTCGTTGTCACTCATTTACTGCATTGCACTGACACTTGCATTTTATTTACTCCACTTTATCACTATGATTAGCAAAGATTGGAGGGAGGATGATGAAACTGAATACTCATAACCGATGATCGTATTGCTTTCAGATAAAACCTTGCCGATGACGTACAAGGCATTGTTTCAAATCCCCTAAACACTAGAGAGATAAGGAAGAGAATCCCTTGTTAACCACTTCGAGCCGAGAAGTAGGAGTTTCTTTCAGACTTTTAAACCCTTACATCTTAACCCGGGGCAGGGTAGTTGTCAGTTATCTTGATCGAGCGTTCAAGTCTTATAGAGGAGTGTTGTCTTTCGAGGACCAATCACATCGTATTCCTCTCCAGAGGTCGTACCTCATCAACCACAATGGTTAAACCTCACCAATCAGGAGTGAGATAGTTACAAGCCTCTCGGATAAATCCAGACAGCCAGTGTCGCACGACTTGTTCCAAGGAAAAGAAAAAAGGAATAAGAAAGCCCGCTAAGTAAAAGAAAAGAATAGCTGAAAAGTAAATACTTAGGCAAAAATCAGGGCATCCCGCTGGACTTCAAAAGAAAAATCGAAAAGAACTCTGAAGAGTCACTCCAGGAAAAATTAGGGAATCAAAAGAATGAAAAAGAAAGGATATAAAAAAAGAAAAATCCTCGAACAAGGACAAAGTCGTGTAGATACAGACACCGAAACGAAGAAGGAGTAACTGTCACTCCGAAACACCTTGTGAGTTCTTTAACCAGTTGTTCCCAATATTCAGCATACCTCTCGAAGAGGCGAGCGCTCGACCCAAGTTAACTGAACTTTAGGATCGGAGATCATCACGTAGAAGGGGTGGGTACAAATCATAATTTGAGCCGAATATCCTTTGTTTCACGAACCGTGAACCCGACCACGATACAACCCTTAAAAGACCTAATTGAGGCAGGGTTTATTCTGAAAGCGCATTACGATAAGGTTGAGTAACCTGACTCCTACATGATTTGCTAATCATATCCTTGTTGTGTTTTTCACTGATTGAGTCAGTACTACGTTTGAACTCTGGTTCATTCGTCACTCACTAGCATGACATGTAAATGAGTGACAGTACATTTTTTTTTTCAAAATCTGCATGAACACTGCATTAAAATTACCATTCGTGAATAGACAATTTTAATTGCAGGTCAGTAGTTGATACGAAGGAACTCCAACAGGGAGTAGTCGATCAGGACTGAATCGTCAGAAGTCTGGATCAGAATGGTATGCTGCGAAGCCCTGTGAATTTGGGGCATTGACTTCTTGTGAGTTTGGAATCAGTTTGTCTGAGGACAAGTCCCGGAGTATCGGTTGATTATGGGACAGTTTATTCAAGAGGCAGTTGACCAGAAGTTGACCTCCTCGAGACCCAATCGGGGGCAGCTATCCAGAATTCTTGCGATTTGAGGGCAGATCCCTCCAGTGTTCAATCAGAGCATGTTGAGTCGCTCATCGCTCGTTCAGGGGCAAAATACTTCAGAGATATTGAAGCCAACCATGCTGAGAGTTGATTAGTGGAGGATGAATCCTTCCGTTGTACAGATGGTGGGGCAAGCCACCTGAAGATTGTCTTGTTGCCAGCTGTTTTCTGTTCAGAATGAATTATTCCCAAAAGTCGGATTGGGGCAAGTTGAATTGTACTAGGGCAAGTTGTTCAAATGAGTTTGTTCACCCTAGCAAGAATTGAGTGTCGGGGAATCGTGTCATTACCCTGCCAAAACCTGAGCCTTCTGAAGAAGCCTTGCTGTCATTGGATTGTTAGCCTACAGCCTAACCTGTTACTCGGCTCCGTGATTGGTAGTCTGTATTCCCTGTGTTGATGTTGTTGAACCAGGATTGTTTCTCAGCAGAGATGTACGGTTTGAGGTTGTTCCCCCTGAGCAGTTTGAGACTGCAGCAAATTGAGATGGCATTCATCCCTTATCAGAGTAGGATCAAGTTTATCCTCAGCAGGGTTTAATTGATATTCCCGGCAGAGTATGGCCATCCCAAGCATTGAACGTTGATTAGCCTGATGTGCTACTCTTTCCTAAGTGGGTTGAGACTGAAGCGTTCCCTGACCGGCAGATTTGGGTTTATTTCCCCAGCAGTGGGACTGATGCAATGTTGTATCCCCACAGAGTCCGAGTGTGACTCCCATTCCCTCCGAGTCTAGGTCATTGACTCATTCCTCAAGCAGAGGTCGGCGGTGATTCCCTCATTGAGTAATCTCTAGACAGGTAGATTTTGATGTCAGCCCAAGAAGAGTTATTTCTCAGCAGATTGCTGCGTACCCTATAAGGACTTAGGGTGTTCAAAAAAGACCGTTCAGGGTCGTTTTCCTCGGTGAAGTGAGATTCAATTTCAGTGATCGATTGTTATCTTCCGCAGACGCCGGAGGTGTTTCCTTGATAGGATCAGTACATCTCCAACAGAGTCGTACCATGAGTAGCTAAGGATTGATATCCCCAGCAGTGTTGATACACAGGTATTCCTCATCAGACTTATTTACCCAGCAAGTGTTACCCAAAAGGGTCAGTCTCCGTGAGACGTGTGCAAGAGTTATCCTCAGCGTGTCAAGATTGATATCATCAACAGAGTGTAGCCCTTTTCCCCAGCAAGAGGATAACACTTCCCCAGCAGCAGGCAGGTAGATTGATATCCCCAGCCGGGCATAGCCATGGTTGGCGGATGAAGTGTTCCCCCAAGCAGATCCTGAAGGATTGTCCAGCAAGCGGAAGTTTGTTTATCCCCGTAAGTTTGAGGACTTAATGACATGAGTGTCTTGTAGCCTGAAGGCTATGTTCCCCAGAAGGGTCGTTTCCCAGAGAGCCGTTCAGGGCATTTATCGCTTTCCCCATGCAGAGTAGCAGAGGGTGGTGTGTTGCTCAGCCTGATGTGCTATGTTTCCCGAAGGAGCCCGTCGTCCCAAGGTTTAAGCCCGGTTGAGATTGGCGCAGGTGGCAGTTTCCCTGAAGGGTAGCTTTTTCCTCAGCAGAGTGGTTACTCTCCCTGAGAGGATGGTTCCTCTTCCCAGCATTTATTTTGCTGGGGCATATCCTTGCATGATTGCATAACAAAAATGTAGCATTTCCGTTTCGCACGGAGCATTACACTCATCCATGCATTTCCCAGCATGTGCATATTGAAACACGAACCAGGCAGTTACCTTCTCTTCCCCAAGCAGACGCATCCTGAAGGAACGTCGCCTCCTCAGCTGAGTCACGCGCCGAAGCATGATTTCCTCCCTCGCACCGGGTCACAAGTGCAGGTTTCATAGAGATGTTTAGGCGCCGAAGCTCGGGTTTCCCCCCGCACCGGGTCACAAGTGCAGGTTTCGTAGGAAACTATTCGTACGCCGAAGTATGCAGCAACTGATGGTGCCAGACTGAAGTCTCCAGCGGAATTGAGATTCCCCACCAGAGTTGTACTCTCCCCCGAAGTCGAATGATTCCCTCTTCCCCAGTAGAGTGTTGGAACAGCTGATGCTGTATTCCCCTGCAGAGTTGTACTCTCCCCCGGAGTCGGATGATTCCTTCTTCCCCAGTGAAATTGAAATTCCTCATCAGAGTCGTACTCTCTCTAGTAAAGCAGTTGGGACCATGAGTGGTTTTCCCTAGCAGAGCGTTAAACAGCGGATGCTGTATTTCCCCAGAGTTGTACTCTCTCCAGCGAAGCAGAATGATTTCTCCTTCCTCAGCCGAGTTTGCAGATATCCAAGAGAGTCGAATCCTTGGAAGTTGATCAGACCATGATTGGTTTTCCCTAGTAGAGTGTTGGAGCAGCTGAAGTTGTCTCCCCACAGAGTTGTTATCCCCAGAAGAGTAGCCATGAAGGCCACACAGTTTACTCCCGCGATTGACATCGTTTTCTCCCAGCAGGTCCTAGTTCTCGTAGAGCTTCGTCCCCTGCAGTAATCACCCGAAGTTGTTTCCCCCGCAGCAGTCAACCGAAGTTGTGTCGCCTGCGGAGTCCAATTGATATTGACATAACCATGTTCTCCTCAGCAGGATGATTCCTCTATCTGAGTAGTTCTTTCTCCTTGACAGGAGGGTTTCCCCTTCGGCATTTATTTTGCTGACGGGATCGCATCATATTGCATGATTGCATAGCATTTGTCACAAACGCATAGCATTTCCACCGTGTGGAGCATGGCGCCGAAGCATATGCATAATAAACATGATCTAGGTTGCTACCGTTCTTGTTTTGCAGGTGTTCCGCCGAAGGATCAGTTGCTCAGGGTGATTCCTGACATTCTCCCCAACGAAGTCGCTGGCTCAAGATGATTCTTGAGATCCCCAGCGAAGTCTTCAGTTCAAGATGATTCTTGAATCCCTCAGCAGGGCCGTTTGCTTAAGATGATTCTTAAGACCCCAATGAGTCTCCAGGATTGTTTGGGTCAACCCTCCCTTCTTCTCTCCCCCCAACAGAGTGTTAATCTGATGGTTGTTTCCGGTGACCCGGTGTTCGCTTTTATTTAGCGATGGTTTGACCAGGATGTCAAGAGAATAGCAGCGTGATACGTTGCTCCGGTGACAGTGTCAGACATGAAGATCGACTTCGGGAACGCCTGGAGGCGATACCAGCAAGTTCCTGTGGATTCAGGTTCCCCCCGTTGATGACTCAGTGTTTGTCCGAAGACAGTATCAGAAGTTTGCAGGTGCAGCTTCAGTGGGCAAGACGATCCGTGGTGGTCTGACGACCAGGTCAGGTGCCCTGAGTTGGTTACTGATTGAGATCGAGCAAATAATGGTTGTTCCCAACTGAATGTCGAGGCCTGAAGGCTATGGTATAACCAGATTAGTTTTCTTCAGATGAATTTGAAGATGTTCTCCGGCAAATGCGGAGTTGCCAAACGGGCAAAATTTATATCCTTGAAGGACAAGGATGCGTATCTTCAGAAGTACTTGAAGATTTTCTCCAGCGGATCTGGAGTGGCCAGTGGCCAGAGTTTCACCTATCCTTGAAGGCCAAGGATTCTTATCTTCAGAAGAACTTGAAGATTTTCTCCAGCGGATCTGGAGTGGCCGGTGGCCAGGCCTTCATCTATCCTTGAAGGCCAAGGATTTTCTTCTTCAGATGAATTTGAAGATGTTCTCTCAGCTGATGCGGAGTGCCTGATGGCAGAGGTTTAGGTGTTCCCAGTTGGCTCATGATTGACCAAGAATTCTATTCCCGACTTGCTGACGAAGTCCGGCTGAGGCCTGACAAGGTCTGTAGAATGCCTGATGGCGTGGTCAACCTGATGGTTGAAGTCCGGCTGATGCCCGACAAGTTTCTTTGGAGGCCTGATGGCATGATCGACTATGTACTACCAGTTGCCGTGTGACCAATTCCCCAATGGAGTTTCTTCACCCTGACGGTGAGGTCAGGTTATGTTTGGTTCCAGCGGCGATGTTGGATGTCTGTTTCTGGCGGCGATGTCAGATGATTTAGTTTTCCAGCGGTGATGTTGGGTATGTTTGTCTTGACGGCGAGGTCAGATTATGTTTGTCTCCAGCGGCGATGTTGGCTGTTTGTTTCCAGCGGCGATGTTGGATGTTCGACGGCGATGTCGAGTGTCTCTCAGAGTTATGATTGTCTTGACGGCGAGGTCAGATTATGTTTGGTTCCAGCGGCGATGTTGGATATTTGTCTTGACGGCGAGGTCAGATTATGTTTGGTCCCAGCGGCGATGTTGGATATTTGTCTTGACGGCGAGGTCATATTATGTTTGTCTCCAGCGGCGATGTTGGCTCTTTGTTTCCAGCGGCGATGGTGGATGTTTGTTTCTGGCGGTGATGTCAGGAGATTATGTTTGACGGCGATGTCAGACTCTTTAGCTCCCCAGCAGAGATTATGTGAGTACTTGACGGTGATGTCAGGTGGTTCGAGTTTCCAGCGGCGATGTTGGATATGTGTTTGTTTCTGACGGTGATGTCGGGTTCCTAGTTCTCCGGCGGCGATGTTGGATGTTCCTCAGATTCTTTAGTTTTCCAGCGGCGATGTTGGGTATTTTGGTTGTCCGACGACGATGTCAAATCCTTTGGTTCTCCAGCGGCGATGTTGGGTATTTTGTTTTCGACGGCGATGTCAGATTCTTCGGTTCTCCAGCAGCGATGTTGAGTATGTCAAGTGATTTGGTTCTCCAGTGGCGATGTTGGGTATGTTTGTTTTTGACGGCGAGGTCAGATTGATTTAGTTCTCCAGCGGCGATGTTGGGTATTTGGCAGATTCTCTAGTTCTCCAGCGGCGATGTTGGGTATGTTGGATGTTTGTTTTGACGGTGATGTCAGATTTTTCAGTCCTCCAGCGGCGATGTTGGGTATGTCATATTCAGTTCTCCAGCGGGGATGTTGGGTATGTTTGTTTTGACGGCGATGTCAGATTCTATTTGTTTCCAGCGGCGATGTTTTGTTTGACGGCGATGTCAGGTGATTTAGCCTTCCAGCGGTGATGTTGGGTGTTGTGGTTGTCTGATGACAATGTCAGAGGATTTTAATGTGGATAACTGACGGCGATGTCAGATCAGCATTTCTCCAGCTAGTTGCCGTGCAGCTAGTACTTCAGTGTTCGAAGATTCGTTCCTGCCAGAGGATCGAGTATGTGTGCAGTTGGCAAATTTCCGGGTTTACCGGTATTCAACCGTCTCGCACCTTGATTGGTTGAGAGCCGTTCGCTCCTCACCCAGTCAGGTTCAAGCCGTTTGAATAGGGGCATCTGTTGCACCCCAAAATTTGACCAACATTTATTTACCCATCAAGTGTTCAAAGGTTGATACCTTTGTCAGAAAGCTCAAGAGATCCTCAGAGGAATTGGTTGAAACCAAGGTTGTGTGCCTCATAACTTGAGAGTTGTGGGAGCTCCTCAGATGATTCTGAGACTATGAGGATAGACTTGAAGCTTTGAGAAAACTTATGAGATGTCTTGAAAGCCATCATGAAGCCCAGAGAGGTCATTGTACAAGAATTCAGAAGATTCAACCATGAATGGTAGAATTAGGGTTTGACTGGGTCAACCCTAGGTCAACTGAAGATTTGGAGAGGGTTGAGACCTAATCCAAGGGCCATGTGATCATGGAATGATGTATTGAGATACTATAAGGATTATTCCTAGACCAACTCATCATGATTGAGGAGTTTGAGAAGTTTTAAGCTAGGGTTTCTAAGGATTGACAGTGTAAAATCCCCTAGTTTGATCCCTATCTTCCAGGCAGTTTTAGCTCAAGATGTGATTGTCATCTCATCTTCCACACAACATGAATGTTGTAGAGCTTGTTCTTAGCTTTAATTTTAGTGGTAGAAGTCCTTGATAGGATTTGTGGAGCTCAAGTTATGGTTTTGACAAATTACAGGTCATCTGAGGTATGTGAATCTGGGTCCTTGAAAGTCACCCAACTTGCAGACAACTTTTTCCCTAGTAGGATGATTCCTATGGATTCTTGGTCAACATGAATGATGAAGAAAATCTTCTTAGCTTTCTAGAGAGTACTATAAGTCCTTGATAGGATTTGTAGAACTCAAGTTATGGCTTTGACAAGCCAAGGGCATTTTGGTCATTTGGAAGTTATAGGTCATTTCAAGCATAAGGCCATATCCCCTACTTCCAAGCTTCAAATGGAAATATCTTAAACATCAAACTTGCTTAGAATGATGTTTTAAGGCTAGTAGGGTGGTCATGAGATGTTGAAAAGGCTCATATCAAAAAGTGATAAAAATGGCCTAAAAATGAGGCATAAGTTAATTCAAGTGAAGTTGAAAATCATAAATCATAAGCTATAAGTCCAAACCATGCCATATGATAGGTCATTTTGACTCCAAATGACATTCTAAGAACAATGGTTCAGCCACAATTTTGATTTGAGGCTTGCATCATAGGGCTACTTTGGAAAAGTCTTGCTTGCACATGAAGTTACCAAACCAAAACAAGAAATAACTCAATAAACAAGGTGTTTAAGCATTGTATCTCATCCAAGATCTCATGTAAGGAGAATTTCAAATCAGTTACCCAAGTCATAAGGCATTTGGCATGAGATATCATATAAGGAGAAATGAAAATGCAAATTACCATATCATGAAATCTTCAAGTTCTTACTAGATGATTCTAGGAGGTTCTAGACTTTTCTAAACCTCTCTATATATTGAATGCAACTTGCATTGGTGAAAGGTTGGTGTTAGTTGGTGTTGATTGTGGTAGAGAATAGTGATTGAAATCATAAAGCTTCATTTGCAAATCATATTCAAACTTCATATTCTTCTTCATTACCATTCCATTTTTCTTCACAAATCTCCTCCATAAGCATTTCTGAGTGTGTTCATGCTAGAGTGAAGCTCCATTGATGAAGGTTTGAAGGTATTCACATTGAACTTGCAAGAAGGCAAATTGCATTGGATCTTGAAGTACAAGTTCCCTACATCAAATCTTCTGCAAACAGAGGAAGATTCATCATTTAGGGAGCATTCTTGAAGAGTTTCAGGGCTTGAATCGAAGATTTTCACCACCTACCATTTCAAGAAGCAAGGTATGCAAAACCATTTCTACACCCTATTCTAGGCATGGCTAGGTTAAATTATTAGCATAGAACTATTAAAGACAATTAGGTGGTCGTTTTTTATGAGTTTGAGACCAATTGGAGAAGTTTCATTAATGGATACCAATTCTTGAATGAGCTAGAATGTGTGATATATTGAGTGTTAATGCAAGATTTTTAGGTGGTTGTGATTAGTGTAATGCAAGGAGCATTTTGATGTAAAGAAAGTTAAGTTTGGTGAAGGTCGAAAGTTGATGACATTTTGAGTTTAGCTTGGTTGCACCATTCGGTTTGGATGCTAGAGATTGTTTTAATGAAATCTAACACCACAGTTATATTCAGCGGAAAAAATAGAGCAAGTTTGGTTTTTATATCGGGTCAATTGGTGGAGGAACAAGAGAGAACGAATTGGTGGAAGGTTGTTGCATGGAGTGCGTTTTAATGGTGGATTCTGAAAAACCCTAACCCAAGGTTAGGGATGATGTCATAGTCGTTGGATTGCACGCAGACCTGTTGACTGGAGAATACGGTGCACATTCAATTTCGCATTTTGGAGGGAGTCAGCAGCTTGAAACGCTGCGTTTCACTAATAACACCAGTCTTGGCTTGAGCGAATATTCCTATTCCCACCCCCCATGAAGCCCAATTGAGTTTTATAACTGTTTTGGATTTCTATTCGCACCGCTCGTTTATCTTTTTTCTTTTGATTTATCAATTGCTTTTTTCTGAATAAATGGGCCCAAGGCGCATTGCTTTTCGTACCCCCATGTTTGGGCCCAAGCATAATTGAACTGCATCATCTTACTATCTGCACCCATCTCATCATTTTCATATTATTTTTACTCCAAATTTTTCCAAACTTTGGAAATGCATAATAAATAGAAAAATCACTATTTTTCAATGGGATTTTTTTCCCCACTTTCCATTTTTTGTCTAGAAAAATATAAAATCATAAAATTGCCATTTTATTTCATTTTTATATTTTTTGCATATTTTCTTCTTTTATTGCTTTTTAATTCTTTTATGTTGATACCTTAATTGGTAGAATTTAGTTAGGGTAGTTCCCTTTAGATTTTTAGGTCAATCTTTTTAGGGTAGTTAGATGTATGTTTTAGGTTCCCCCTGAATTAATTCCATATTTTTGTGATGATTTTTAGGATAGTTTTGATTAGATAATTCTAGGTAGTGTAGAATTAGGTTAAAACTTCAACATAGGTCCATAATAACTTTAGATTTTGGGTTTTTAGGACAATTTAGACTATGGGGAATATATGGGTATTAAGGGTAGGTATGTAGGATCCCTTAGAAATTATATTAGGATTTAATACAATAGTATTCTATTTTTAGTTGATTTTTGTATTGGTTGATTGGTTGTGTTGCCTTTAGGGAATGTTTGTCTAGTTTGCTTTGCTTTGGAGTTTTCCTTTGGCTTGAGGAGCTTGGTATATCATTGTGGAGCATTGTGGAGCATTGTAGAAGAGTTGAAGATGCATTGAGGAGCTTGAGAGCTTTGTCTTCTTTTCTTTTTGTTGTTTTAGGGTTAGGGATTAGGAAGAGTTTAGATGTAGAAAACTTCTTTCTCAAACATGGATGGTATCATTCACCTCCATTCCTCCCTATGATTCAAAGTCCTTCCATGGTACACACCTCTCTCCTTTGGAGGGATAAGTGATGTACCTATGTAGTAGAACTTTTGAGGGAATCATTCCCTTGATGTTGAACCCTTATAGGTCACCTTTGGTGATCAAATAAGCAGTTCAATATCCCCCAGCTTATCCAGTAAGTGATTTTTCTCTGGTTTTGATTGTCTTGAGAGATGCAGAGCCTGAGCTTGAAGATGAAGACTTCATTGAAGAGTATTGAAGAGGATGAATCCCTGAGTAGTGCCATTCCAGCTGAAGCTTGAAGAGCATGAAGATCAAGTTGATACTTGAAGATCCCTGAAGATTAGGTGAAGCCTGAAGGTGGAGCTGATCAAGAAGCTGAAGCTTAAGGGTGAAGATGAGTTGAAACTCATGTTGTAGGGTTGAAACTTGGAAAAGCAAACTGATGTTTGTCAAGTGATTAAAGTGTGAAGACTGAGTTGCTGTTGGAGAAGCTGAAGCTTGAAGTTGAGAGAGAAGCTTTCTTCTGTTTTCTCCTTTTTCTTTTCTGTATTGTGAGTTTTGTTTGATTTGTCTGTTGCATTAGAATAAGTTCATCTAGAATAAGTAGAATCTAGGAGCATGATTGCATTAGAGGTTGAGTTGCTCCATCTGCTTGTATTGTTATTGCGTGGCTTTGCTTGCGGGTATTCGGTAGAGCCCAGCTCCCTTGCCCATGTGGTTTGTTTGCCTGATGGAATTTCATTTCATTTTATCTGTATGATCGCAGTTTACTGTTTATTGCTTGATAGCATGTTGTTTATATTTCAGTATGATTACTGTTATTGCATTCTGGCTTGAGGTTGAGATGAGCTTGTGGAGGCTGAAGCCCCACATACATTTCCTCCCTCACTTGCATTGCATGCATTTTACTGTTAAGCTGATGCTTTGTCTGTTTTGGTGTATCATTGACATGATCCCTTAGGACTCTCATTTCCTTTGATAAGGATTTGATGATAGACTTTTAGATTGAAACCTATGCATGACAACTTCTAGGAGTTCCCTGTTCAAACCTCAACCATAGGATGAATCCATGGCATGATAACAGTAGGACTTGATAGTCTCCCTCCTAGTTGGGCCCGTTCTCTTCTCATCTCAAAACAGTTTAAGATACAGTAATCATGAATGATTTCTTTCGTACGTTACGAGCCTTAAGCTATCTGAGAAAGGGTTGTGGGAGAGTTTCTTTTCCACAGTCTGGATGTTTAGTATGGTACCCTTTGGGTGACATGCGACGCATTCACTCTCAGGTCATAGTCTCTAGTGCGGTTGAAATCGCAAACACAATAAAAAAACACTTCTTTCGTAAAGACAGGAAATAAACCGTAGTTTCCCGAACTACGTGAGCTCTGATCTCTCATACCTGTTGAGAGTACGTAGGCACAAGATGGCGATGTCTTGGCGAGCCACCTTCCCCCATAATCCTTCGTAGGCCGAACTACGTTGACTCTGATTTCTCATTCTCTGATGAGAATACGTAGGCATAAAGTGCGGCGCTTTGCCGAGTCATTTTCTTTTCTTTTTCAGCCAGCCTTGATAGGTAGATAGAATAAAACCAACCCGTCCAAGTAAACAAACAAGCGAGGATCCCGTCGAGTACGACGGACGTGAGGGGTGCTAATACCTTCCCCTTGCGTAACCGACTCCCGAACCCAGACAATGGTTGCGATGACCTTGTCTTACCCCTTTTTCGTCAGGTTTTTCCGATTGTTTCCTTTCCCGCTCTGAGGGATAAATAACGAAAGGTGGCGACTCTTCTGTCATGCCGGCACCTTATTTTCGCGCAAGCGACACAGACGAGGATACGTAGGCACAAGACGACGATGTCTTGGCGAGCAACCTTCCCCACCTTCACTCGTAGTTTTCCGAACTACGTTGACTCTGACTTTGCCATTGCACGAGGGAGTACGTAGGCATAGAGCAACGATGCTCTATCGAGTCTCTTTTCTTTTCTTTTGTCCCTGTGAGCTAGCCTTATAGATTAACACCCTTTTAGATAGACAACAAACATGGATTCTGTGGAGTACAACGAACGTGAGGGTTGCTCATACCTTCCCCTTACGTAACCGACTCCCGAACCCAAGATTTGGTTGCGATGACCTGTCTTTTCCCTTTTCGTTGGTTTTTTCTAATCATTTCCTTTCCCTCTCTTTGGGATAAGTAACGAGCGGTGGTGACTCTTCTGTCCTTGCCGGCCCCTCTTCGCAACGATGCGACAGCTGGCGACTCTGTTGGGGACCCTTCCCATCCCCTATGCGAGTCAATCCTAGCGCTTGCGTGTTTTATCTTTGGGTGTGTACATATGGGTATATGTGTTGCATTTGTACTTTACTGCATTTGTATTTTACTTTCAGCACTTTATATATCATTATTGTTGTGCTGTTGGGTGGGGTTGTTCCTTTGAGAGAAAAGCCAAAACCTAGGCTTGAGGATACACATAACATTAGAGTGGAGAGTAGTGAGGACCTGTGTAACACCCTTCTAAACCCCACGAAAAATATACGAATAATCAGAGTAATATTTCATGCATTCATAAAATAGCGTCACACATAACTTTAAAAACATCAAAAACCATCTATCATGCTCATTAACACTTATAATAAATAATCATGCTTCTCACAATTTCACTTTGAATGTAGTAGCGGATTCATTTTATAACATAATTCTCTTAACAGAATACTCAGATTCATCACATACTTCAACATTACTTAGGCACTAAGGCCAACATCATAATATTCCAATGAATACAAAAACATAACATAGAGTATATAAAGTATCTCTAAAACATAAACCAACGATCCAAGTGTTACATGACCAGAGCATGACTCGACCCAACATAATTAAATTACTAAATGGCTACACCAACAATGACCACGTAACTACGAGCAGCTATATTCTCGATACCTGCACGATGTCAGATAGGACATCATTCCAGCAGAAGGGTGAGAAATATTATCATAATAACAATGCATATCATCACATATGTACATTAACATAAAAATATGCATACACTACGATCTCACCACATTTTATCATAATCCACTCATATACATCTCAATGTACATATTCACAATTCACATCATTGCACATAAACATTTACAATTATGTTTATTCATCACAATTCATCATAAAGTACACACACACACACACACACACACACACATATATATATATATATATATATATATATATATATATATATATATATATATATATATATATATATATATATATATATATATATATATATATATATATATATATATATATATATATATATATATATATATATATATATATATATATATATATATATATATATATATATATAATATATATATACATATATATATGTATACATATATATATGTATATATATATATATGTATATATGTATATATATATATATATATATATAGTATATATATAGAGATAGTTATATATTTACTATATATGTATATATTAGTAATATATATATATATATATATATTATATAACTATACTATACTATATATACCTATATATATATAACTATATTATATATCATATACTCTTACTATATATACATATACATATATATAATCATTATACATATAATATATCATATATATATATATATAATATATATATACTTCTATAATATATATATTATATACTAATCTATATATACTATATATACTACTATATATAATATATCTATATCTACTCTATATTATATATATAATTATATTATATTATAATATATATATATATTATATATATATATATACTATATATATACTATACTACTATATATATATATATATATATATATATATATATATATATATAACACCAAGCACATTTATCATGCATATATCCAAAGTTCTCAATTCAACAATTCACACACAAGTATACTTTAATATAACAATGATACCTATGCCATGTGACTCATATAAAACTCATCAATTCGCACCAATCCCTATTTGGGATTATGGGTACATCGTTTATACCCCACCAGGAACAACATCTCAGTTATTCTACCCCGATGATTATTCCACTAGGAACGACATCTTAGTCATTCTACCCCAGTGTATACGACCATGTCACTATACCTCACTAGGAACAACATCTTGTTATTCTACCCCAGTGATTACTCCACTAGGAACAACATCTTGTCATTCTACCCCAATGATTACTCAATTAGGAACAACATCTTGTCATTCTACCCCAGTGATTACTCCACTAGGAACAACATCTTGTCATTCTACCCCAGTGAGTACGAGCCTTACACATATACATATTTTCAACATCATCATCACATTTACCAAGCAATGCACATATATTCATAATATATTCTCATGCATCCTTCACATACAATCGCATACAATTATTATGCATTCACAATATCGCGCCAACGGCAACGACTCAATCACATTCATCATGCACTTTTAAGTAATTTAAACAATGCATATATTTGTAAAAAGACCACATTTCCACAATTGATTCCACAATCTAGGATTCACGCCATACGGCTACCCACATCATATCTTATCACAACAGCACACAACTATTCATTTCAGATAAGGATTGAGCACAATCAATCAAACAATCAACATTGGATGGAAAAATACAAGGAAATGAAAATGTTGTCACACTCGCTAGCCTGCTCGCCTAGCGACTTCCTAGCGAACACTCGCTACCTGTTCGCCTAGCGAACAAGCTCGCGAAGGCAAACAAAAGCTATTGTTAGGCTTCGCTACCTACTCGCTTGGGCTTCGCCTAGCAAACCCCTCGCTACCTCGCTCGCTACCGTCGAAGAGAGTCAATTACATTTTGTCGAAGTCTGGGACCATTCGCTACTAGCTCGCTATAGCGAAGACTCGCGACCTGCTCGCCTAGCGAAGGTGCTAGCGAACGTCTGCGATGTTCAAAACCCCAACTGTCCAAAATCATCAAATCATCACAAAATCAACCGATTCAATTCCAACGAATTCCAGTAGTCTTAGCCTAACATTTCTCGATTAAACTACACCATTTATTCCAGATTTTAACCGTTCAAACATCGACTCTATCGATTAAATACATTTCTGCCCTTGAATGGAAAAAGAGCAAAAACTCCCCAACAGTCGAAACCAATTCAACAAACACATACATAATCATACACATTGAGAAGATAATAAGATTTCACACCCTTACCTTGATTAATTGGATGCTAGAAGTCATTCTGATGATTCCAAGATTTTCCTCTACTTTCTCCTCTTCTCTCTTCTTCCTTCTTTCTTTCTCTTCTTTTTCCTTTTCTTTCTATTTCTATCCTTTTCTTTCCACTTTCTCTTATATATCCTTCTCTTTTATTTCTCCTTAATATATCTCATCTTATCATTAATTAGAGAAGATCTAGTAAATTCACCTTATTCTACCAAGTAGAATAAATCAGTTAAATCCATTAACTCATATAAATTAAATAGATCCAATAATTCATTAAATCAATTAATTAGTACAAATAATCAATTATTGAAAATTGGGTTGTTACAACCCTCCCCCACTTTAGGAATTTTTGTCCTCGAAAATGTTACCTGATTCAAACAACTATGGATACGACTCTCGCATCCCAATCTCCCAAATCCAACTTTCTCCCAAACTACCTCCACCAAAGGAATCCCTTTACTTCGAAGTTGCTTCTCGTTCATCAACCTGAACTAGCAATGCCTCAACAGTCAAATCCTCCCTCACTCGTACACCATCCATCTGAATCAATGTACCTCCTCAGGTTAGACACATGAATATATCATGCAATTCCCACAAGTGACAGCGGTAAAACAGTCTAACATGCTACTTTCCCCACGCTTCCGCTGCACCACTCTGATATAGATCAACAAAACACAGTGTGTGCTTTCGAGACCTCAAGCTCGACCAACACCAGTTACTATCGTAACTCTCAAAACACGTCCTTTCTTGGATCCTTTTGATCTTTTCAATCGTCTCTTGCACAATCTCAGGTTTGAGCACAACACTCTCGCCTGAATCATATCAATACAAAGGAGTCCTACACCTCTTACCATACACAGCTTCAACATAGAATGATTCATCCTCATTGGTAAGAAATGAGTTAATCTTGTCAATCCATTCATAACCACCCAAGTCGAATCATATCTCTTCAAATTCTTCAGAAAACCCGTAACAAAATCCATGGGAATACTATCTCATACCACTCAGAAATATTCAACAGTTGTATCAGGCCCAACAGACTCTAATGTTCACACTTCGACTTTCAACAAGTTTAATCAGCATATACAACCTCAACCACTTCTCTCTCCATTTATGGTCACCAAAACAATTTCTCAAATTCGGTCACATCCTCATAGTACTTGGATGGATTCTCAATTTATCTCAATGTCCTTCTTCCAGAGTACTCTTATCTAACTCACACTATTAACTCAAATTAGAATTCCGACCTCTTCGAATCTCATCGAGAATACCAATAGTCGGCCTCAACATACAAAGCTCAACTCCATAAGAAGTCTCCTCACAGACCAACTCATCCCAGATTTGCTTAATCAGTTCTAACTCCATTACCATCATCTTCGGTATATTCAGAAATTTCCAATTCGATACCTCAGCTACCACGTTGCCTCACCCGAATGATAATTCGACCAAAACCAAACTCCTTCGGAAGTCCCAATTATTTCCTCTGCATCATATTCAACTCTTTCAAATCAACAAATACCTTAAGTTCGTAAGTTCACCAACCATCTCAAATCTCAACTAAACAATTGAGGCCTCCGAACTCCGGCACAAACACACAACAACAACCAACCCTAAATCACTTGTCAGGTAAGTCCTCTTATGTAATTTAAGTTGCCTTAAAGCATAACCAAAACTCGCTGAAGTTGCACTTAACATATCTCCCAATCATATCAACAAGCATCACAAAACACAACAAATAGTTCTGTCGGATTCGGCAAAACCAACACACGGGCTGTTGACAGCTCTCCCCAAAACTCTTTGAACTTTCTTCACAGCGGCATATCACTGCTTCTTCTCCAACACTGATAACTCAACTCCCTGATGTTCAACATGATCCTCTATACTCTTCGAATATATCCAACCATCATCGTTTACACAACCATTGACTCATTCAATTTGTGAGTTGTGGCGGAAACACGAATCGCACTTTCCGCACTCACTACAACATCCAAACGTATTCCATCAATAAATAACTTAATTCTATGTCACTACTTCACCATCACATACAGCATTGTAATAGCTTCCAACGCTTCTAATCTGGCGTCATTCCGAGTTACGGTTCTCCCGTTGTGACAACAATGCGAAAACAACATCTTCACACTTAAAAGGCCATTCAACACATCTCCAACTCTTAAAATGTTTAAAGGTCTAATTATACCAATATTGTATTCCACCTCTTACTTTAATAATCACCAGAAGTCACCATCCACCCTTTACATACTCGACCTCACAATCTATTGCCGTAGCACACACACCAGGCACAAGTCTCAAAACTACTCAATCAATTTTAATTCCTTGACCATCCAAATAGATATATAATATGGAGCTCTCAATATCGGACTAGTTTCCGTAACTAAGTCAATCACAACTCCACTTCACATCCTGGCTGTGTATCACCATCTTGTCAGGATAACTTCCAGACAACCACAATTAATCGGCAAACCGCCAACTTCCCACTTTCATTAACACTCAAAATTCCCATCAAAATTAAACATCTCAACACTGTCTTGTGCCTACTCATCAAAACAATTCTTAAGCACTGGATTTAACTCCAAACAATTCATTACTCACGCCATCTAAGCTCGCAAGACACGTCTATCCCATCCAGCACAATCCCAACTACTATCAACAAGAGATTAAGGGTGATCATTTCCTCAATTTGTTAATAGACAGTCGACAATCATAATGGGGCATAAACCATATTTACCAAACTATAAGAGCGTTCAACCACACACTGAGCTACAATTCCACACTTGCAGCATCCTGGAGAAGCACAAGTTTCTCCCCCACTTGAGTCATTCCCACTTATGCAAACAAAGGTTAGGCAACAAACATGTACTGACAGTGTTTTCACACACATGTTGCATACAAGGAAACAAATAACATTAGACAAATTGTCCGGATAGACCGACCTGCTCTGATACCACTAATTTAACTCCCTTCTAAACCCCACGAAAAATATACAAATAATTAGAGTAATATTTCATGCATTCACAAAAGGGCGTCAACATAACTTTCAAAACATCAAAAACCATCTGTCATGCTCATTAACACTTGTAATAAATAATCATGCTTCTCACAATTTCACTTTGCATGTAGCAGCGGATTCATTTTATAACATAATTCTCTTAACAGAATACTCAGATTCATCACATACTTCAACATTACTTAGGCACTAAGGCCAACATCATAATATTCCAATGAATACAAAAACATAACATAGAGTACATAAAGTATCTCTAAAACATAAACCAACGATCTCAGTGTTACATGACCAGAGCATGACTCGACCCAACATAATTAAATTACTAAATGGCTACACCAACAACGACCACGCAACTACAAGCATCTATATTCTCGATACCTGCACGATGTCAGATAGGACATCATTCCAGCAGAAGGGTGAGAAATATTATCATAATAACAATGCATATAATCACATATGTACATTAACATAAAAATATGCATACACTATGATCTCACCACATTTTATCATAATCCCCTCATATACATCTCAATGTACATATTCACAATTCACATCATTGCACATAAACATTTACAATTATGTTTATTCATCACAATTCATCATAAAGTATATAGACACAAACACACACAGATATATATATATATATATATATATATATATATATATATATATATATATATATATATATATATATATATATATATATATATATATATATTACACCAAGCACATTTATCATGCATATATCCAAAGTTCTCAATTCAACAATTCACACACAAGCATACTTTCATATAACAATGATATCTATGCCATGTGACTCATATAAAACTCATCAATTCGCACCAATCCCTATTTGGGATTATGGGTACATCATTTATACCCCACCAGGAACAACATCTCAGTTATTCTACCCAGGTGATTATTCCACTAGGAACGACATATTAGTCATTCTACCCCAGTGTATACGACCATGTCACTATACCTCACTAGGAACAACATCTTGTTGTTCTATCCCAGTGATTACTCCACTAGGAACAACATCTTGTCATTCTACCCCAGTGATTACTCAATTAGGAACAACATCTTGTCATTCTACCCCAGTGATTACTCCACTAGGAACAACATCTTGTCATTCTACCCCGGTGAGTACGAGCCTTACATATACATATTTTCAACATCATCATCACATTTACCAAGCAATGCACATATATTCATAATATATTCTCATGCATCCTTCACATACAATCGCATACAATTATTATGCATTCACAATATCGCGCCAACGGCAACGACTCAATCACATTCATCATGCACTTTTAAGTAATTTAAACAATGCATATATTTGTCAAAAGACCACATTTCCACAATTGATTCCACAATCTAGGATTCACGCCATACGGCTACCCACATCATATCTTATCACAACAGCACACAACTATTCATTTCAGATAAGGATTGAACACAATCAACCAAACAATCAACATTGGATGGAAAAATACAAGGAAATGAAAATGTTGTCACACTCGCTAGCCTGCTCGCCTAGCGACTTCCTAGCGAACACTCGCTACCTGTTCGCCTAGCGAACAAGCTCGCGAAGGCAAACAAAAGCTATTGTTAGGCTTCGCTACCTACTCGCTTGGGCTTCGCCTAGAAAACCCCTCGCTACCTCGCTCGCTACCGTCGAAGAGAGTCAATTACATTTTGTCTAAGTCCGGGACCATTCGCTACTAGCTCGCTATAGCGAAGACTCGCGACCTGCTCGCCTAGCGAAGGTGCTAGCGAACGTCTGCGATGTTCAAAACCCCAACTGTCCAAAATCATCAAATCATCACAAAATCAACCGATTCAATTCCAACGAATTCCAGTAGTCTTAGCCTAACATTTCTCGATTAAACTACACCATTTATTCCAGATTTTAACCGTTCAAACATCGACTCTATCGATTAAATACATTTCTGACCTAGAATGGAAAAAGAGCAAAAACTCCCCAACAGCCGAAACCAATTCAACAAACACATACATAATCATACACATTGAGAAGATAATAAGATTTCACACCCTTACCTTGATTAATCGGAAGCTAGAAGTCATTCTGATGATTCCAAGATTTTCCTCTACTTTCTCCTCTTCTCTCTTCTTCCTTCTTTCTTTCTCTTCTTTTTCCTTTTCTTTCTATTTCTATCCTTTCCTTTCCACTTTCTCTTATATATCCTTCTCTTTTATTTCTCCTCAATATATCTCATCTTATCATTAGTTAGAGAAGATCTAGTAAATTCACCTTATTCTACCAAATAGAATAAATCAGTTAAATCCATTAACTCATATAAATTAAATAGATCCAATAATTCATTAAATCAATTAATTAGTACAAATAATCAATTATTGAAAATTGGGCTGTTACAACCCTCCCCCACTTTAGGAATTTTTGTCCTCGAAAATGTTACCTGATTCAAACAACTATGGATACGACTCTCGCATCCCAATCTCCCAAATCCAACTTTCTCCCAAACTACCTCCACCAAAGGAATCCCTTTACTTCGAAGTTGCTTCTCGTTCATCAACCTGAACTAACAATGCCTCAATAGTCAAATCCTCCCTCACTCGTACACCATCCATCTGAATCAATGTACCTCCTTAGCTTAGACACATGAATATATCATGCAATTCCCACAAGTGACAGCGGTAAAACAGTCTAACATGCTACTTTCCTCACGCTTCCGCTGCAGCACTCTGATACAGATCAACAAAACACAGTGTGTGCTTTCGAGACCTCAAGCTCGACCAACACCAGTTACTATCGTAACTCTCAAAACACGTCCTTTCTTGGATCCTTTTGATCTTTTCAATCGTCTCTTGCACAATCTCAGGTTCAAGCACAGTGCTCTCGCCTGAATCATATCAATACAAAGGAGTCTTACACCTCTTACCATACACAGCTTCAGCATAGAATGATTCATCCTCATTGTTAAGAAATGAGTTAATCTTGTCAATCAATTCATAACCACCCAAGTCGAATCATATCTCTTCAAATTCTTCAGAAAACCCGTAACAAAATCCATGGGAATACTATCTCATACCACTCAGAAATATTCAACAGTTGTATCAGGCCCAACAGTCTCTAATGTTCACACTTTGACTTTCAACAAGTCTAATCAGCATATACAACCTCAACCACTTCTCTCTCCATTTATGGTCACCAAAACAATTTCTCAAATTCGGTCACATCCTCATAGTACCTGGATGGATACTCAATTTATCTTAATGTCTTTCTTCCAGAGTACTCTTATCTAACTCACACTATTAACTCAAATTAGAATTCCGACCTCTTCGAATCTCATTGAGAATACCAATAGTCGGCCTCAACATACAAAGCTCAACTCCATAAGAAGTCTCCTGACAGACCAACTCATCCCAGATTTGCTTAATCAGTTCTAACTCCATTACCATCATCTTCGGTATATTCAGGAATTTCCAATTCGATACCTCAGCTACCACGTTGCCTCACCCGAATGATAATTCGACCAAAACCAAACTCCTTCAGAAGTCCCAATTATTTCCTCTGCATCATATTCAACTCTTTCAAATCAACAAATACCTTAAGTCCGTAAGATCACCAACCATCTCAAATCTCAACTAAACAATTGAGGCCTCTGAACTCCGGCACAAACCTCTGAACTCCGGCACAAACACAAAACAACAACCAACCCTAAATCACTTGTCAGGTAAGTCCCCTTATGTACTTTAAGTTACCTTAAAGCATAACCAAAACTCGCTGAAGTTGCACTTAACATATCTCCCAATCATATCAACAAGCATCACAAAACACAACAAATAGTTCTGTCGGATTCGGCAAAAATAACACACGGGCTGTTGACAGCTCTCCCCAAAACTCTTTGAACTTTCTTCACAGCGGCATATCACTGCTTCTTCTCCAACACTGATAACTCAACTCCCTGATGTTCAACATGATCCTCTATACTCTTCGAATATATCCAACCATCATCGTTTACACAACCATTGAGTCACTCAATTTGTGAGTTATGGTGGAAACACGAATCGCACTTTCCGCACTCACTACAACATCCAAACGTATTCCATCAATAAATAACTTAATTCCATGTCACTACTTCACCATCACATAGAGCATTGTAATAGCTTCCAACGCTTCTAATCTGGCGTCATTCCGAGTAACGGTTCTCCCGTTGCGACAACAATGCGAAAACAACATCTTCACACTTAAAAGGCCATTCAACATATCTCCAACTCTTAAAATGTTTAAAGGTCTAATTATACCAATATTGTATTCCACCTCTTACTTTAATAATCACCAGAAGTCACCATCCACCCTTTACATACTCGACCTCACAATCTATTGCCGTAGCACACACACCAGGCACAAGTCTCAAAACTACTCAATCAATTTTAATTCCTTGACCATCCAAATAGATATATAATATGGAGCTCTCAATATCGGACTAGTTTCCGTAACTAAGTCAATCACAACTCCACTTCACGTCCTGGCTGTGTATCACCATCTTGTCAGGATAACTTCCAGACAACCACAATTAATCGGCAAACCGCCAACTTCCCACTTTCATTAACACTCAAAATTCCCATCAAAATTAAACATCTCAACACTGTCTTGTGCCGACTCATCAAAAAAATTCTTAAGCACTGGATTTAACTCCAAACAATTCACTGCTCACGCCATCTAAGCTCGCAAGACACGTCTATCCCATCCAGCACAATCCCAACTACTATCAACAAGAGATTAAGGGTGATCAGTTCCTCAATTTGTTAATAGACAGTCGACAATCATAATGGGGCATAAACCATCTTTACCAAACTATAAGAGCGTTCAACCACACACTGAGCTATAATTCCACACTTGCAGCATCCTGGAGAAGCACAAGTTTCTCCCCCACTTGAATCATTCCCACTTATGCAAACAAAGGTTAGGCAACAAACATGTACTGACAGTGTTTTCACACACATGTTGCATACAAGGGAACAAATAACATTAGACAACTTGGTCGGATAGACCGACCTGCTCTGATACCACTAATGTAACACCCTTCTAAACCCCACGGAAAATATACAAATAATCAGAGTAATATTTCATGCATTCACAAAAGGGCGTCAACATAACTTTCAAAACATCAAAAACTATCTGTCATACTCATTAACACTTGTAATAAATAATCATGATTCTCACAATTTCACTTTGCATGTAGCAGCGGATTCATTTTATAACATAATTCTCTTAACAAAATACTCAGATTCATCACATACTTCAACATTACTTAGGCACTAAGGCCAACATCATACTATTCCAATGAATACAAAAACATAACATAGAGTACATAAAGTATCTCTAAAACATAAACCAACGATCTCAGTGTTACATGACCAGAGCATGACTCGACCCAACATAATTAAATTACTAAATGGCTACACCAACAACGACCACGCAACTACGAGCATCTATATTCTCGATACCTGCACGATGTCAGATAGGACATCATTCCAGCAGAAGGGTGAGAAATATTATCATAATAACAATGCATATAATCACATATGTACATTAACATAAAAATATGCATACACTACGATCTCACCACATTTTATCATAATCCACTCATATACATCTCAATGTACATATTCACAATTCACATCATTGCACATAAACATTTACAATTATGTTTATTCATCACAATTCATCATAAAGTATATAGACACAGACACACACAGATATATATATATATACATATATATATATATATATATATATATATATATATATATATATATATATATATATATATATATATATATATATATATATATATATATATATATATATATATATATATATATATATATATATATATATATATATATATATATATATATATATATATATATATATATATATATATATATATATATATATATATATATATATATATATATATATATATATATATATATATATATATATATATATATATATATATATATATATATATATATATATATATATATATATATATATATATATATATATATATATATATATATATATATATATATATATATATATATATATATATATATATATATATATATATATATATATATATATATATATATATATATATATATATATATATATATATATATATATATATATATATATATATATATATATATATATATATATTACACCAAGCACATTTATCATGCATATATCCAAAGTTGTCAATTCAACAATTCACACACAAGCATACTTTCATATAACAATGATATCTATGCCATGTGACTCATATAAAACTCATCAATTCGCACCAATCCCTATTTGGGATTATGGGTACATCGTTTATACCCCACCAGGAACAACATCTCAGTTATTATACCCCGGTGATTATTCCACTAGGAACGACATCTTAGTCATTCTACCCAAGTGTATACGACCATGTCACTATACCTCACTAGGAACAACATCTTGTTATTCTACCCCAGTGATTACTCCACTAGGAACAACATCTTGTCATTCTACCACCTTGATTACTCAACTACGAACAACATCTTGTCATTCTACCCCAGTGATTACTCCATTAGGAACAACATCTTGTCATTCTACCCCAGTGAGTACGAGCCTTACACATATACATATTTTCAACATCATCATCACATTTACCAAGCAATGCACATATATTCATAATATATTCTCATGCATCCTTCACATACAATCGCATACAATTATTATGCATTCACAATATCGCGCCAACGGCAACGACTCAATCACATTCATCATGCACTTTTAAGTAATTTAAACAATGCATATATTTGTCAAAAGACCACATTTCCACAATTGATTCCACAATCTAGGATTCACGCCATACGGCTACCCACATCATATCTTATCACAACAGCACACAACTATTCATTTCAGATAAGGATTGAACACAATCAACCAAACAATCAACATTGGATGGAAAAATACAAGGAAATGAAAGTGTTGTCACACTCGCTAGCTTGCTCGCCTAGCGATTTCCTAGCGAACACTCGCTACCTATTCGCCTAGTGAACAAGCTCGCGAAGGCAAATAGAAGCTACTGTAAGGCTTCGCTACCTACTCGCTTGGGCTTCGCCTAGCAAACCCCTCTCTACCTTGCTCGCTACCGGCGAAGAGAGTCAATTACATTTTGTCCAAGTCTGGGACCATTCGCTACTAGCTCGCCACAGCGAAGACTCGCAACCTGCCCGCCTAGCGAAGGTGCTAGCGAACGTCTGCGATGTTTAAAACCCCAACTGTCCAAAATCATCAAATCATCACAAAATCAACCGATTCAATTCCAAAGAATCTCCAGTAGTCTTAGCCTAACATTTATCGACTAAACTGCACCATTTATTCCAGATTTTAACCGTTCAAACATCAACTCTATCGATTAAATCCATTTCTGCCCTAGAATGGAAAAAGAGAAAAAAACTCCCCAACAATCCAAACCAATTCAACAAACACATACACAATCATACACATTGAGAAGATAATAAGATTTCACACCCTTGCCTTGATTAATAGGAAGCTAGAAGTCATTATGATGATTCCAAGCTTTTCCTCTATTTTCTCCTCTTCTCTCTTCTTCCTTCTTTCTTTCTCTTCTTTTTCCGTTTCTTTCTATTTCTATCCTTTTCTTTCCACTTTCTCTTATATATCCTTCTCTTTTATTTCTCCTCAATATATCTCATCTTATCATTAATTAGAGAAGATCTAGTAAATTCACCTTATTCTACCAAATAGAATAAATCAATTAAATCCATTAACTCATATAAATTAAATAAATCCAATAATTCATTAAATCAATTAATTAGTACAAATAATCAATTATTGAAAATTGGGTTGTTACAATCTGTACGGAGACATGCACTAGTCCTCACGAAATTCACGTTCAGACGAGGTTTCCTTTTGAAGCATCTCATCTTATGCATTGGTCAGGATAGGGATGTTAGATCTAAAAACTGTCGACTCTGGAGACCGTTCATTTGGGAGTCAGCTAAGTGAGGCCGCTTCGTTAGACTATGATGCCAAACCAGAATTGATGAACATATCATCGTTTCTCGAAAGTTTGTGACGCTGATGACCGCATAGGATGCTAGACCTTATCAGAGATAGGCTCATACCTTTGAGTGGAGAGGGTTATGCAGGAAACCTTGACCTTCAACATGAAGGTGAGATAATACTTAGAAGGGGGGGGGGGGTTGAATAAGTATGAAAGATTAAAACTTAGAAATAAAAACACAATTATTTTTATCCTGGTTCGTTGAACTCAACTACTCCAGTCCACCCTTCCTAGAGTGATTTGCCTTTCTCAACAAGGACTTAATCCACTATTTAATCAAACAGATTACAATAGTAACACCTAAGAACAACTGTTCTTAGTCTTCTCAAGAGCTACTGATTCCAACTGAATCCTCTTAAGGAAATCCTTTACAATCAATGTAAATCTAATACAAGAGTATGAATGCTTCTAAAAAGCTTTTATCACAACAGTGATATTTCTCTTAAGTTAAAGTACAAATAATTCTAAGAATGAATATGAAAGAATGAGAGCTTTGAATGTTATGATTTCTTTTCAGCAAAATGTCCAACTGAAGAATTTGGTGGAGTCTTCCTTTATAGGCAGTTGATCCAAGGAAGCTGAACGTTGAGAAGAGTGTCCCAAAATGGTCTGAGCCTTTTTGTCTTCACATCAAGTGACCTTTCCTAGAAGTAGAAAGCACATAAAAACCCTTTTTGTCTGTGTTCTTGTGTCTAGCACCAATGAGGAAAGAGACGTTTGATTTACTCCAACGGATATAATCTTTGAATATTTCTTCTTCAGTTTTCAGCAAGTTCATCAGAATCTGATTGAGTCAGAGTCATCTAATGATGTTCAGAACTTTGATGTATCAGAGTCTTCTGCAGCATCTGTGCTTTTAGCGTGTTGATCATCAGAGCATATTTAATACAGAACTTCAGTACTGGCAGCTTTAGTACTTTCAGAAACTTCTGTAGAAACTATGCTTTGAGAAACTCTTCATACAATATTCTTCTTAGCTTCAGATGCTTCTGACTTTCTTCAGATGCTTCTGCTTGCTTCAAATTCTTCTGGAGCTTCTTCTTCAGAATCTTCTGGAGCTTCTTGCTTCAGATCCTTCTGGAGACTACGCTCAGGATCTTCTGTAAACAGCAATCAGAATCTTCTAAAGAATGCATTTAGCGCTTCAGAGTCTAGATAACTTCTTGTATACAATTCAAATTTGCTTCTGGAGTGTTAATTTCATTTCAATCTGCAGTAAAACTCTCAAGCAAATTTTAGAGTATATAATTCTTAAATACAAAAATTTCTAACAGTTATATCAAAACAAAGAGATATTATTAAGAACCAATATGTGTTCTAACAATCTCCCCCTTTTTGATGATGACAAAAAGTATCAGAAATTTTGTTTAACTGAACATATTAGAATTATAACTCCCCCTGAGATGATGAATCTCCCCCTGAGTTAAATACAAATAAGGAATAGAAACTTCGCTTTTTTCTTTGAGTAATTTTCAGAGTTAGATCTTGTTTGTTCTTATAACATTTGAAGGTCAGAATGTCTTGCAGATTTAAGATTCCGAGTTTGATAATAGTCAAATGGTCTGATAGACTTAGAGTTTCTTTTATAGAATGTACTTATCAAATGTTCTGAAATAGTCAGATTAAATGTTAGATAGAATAAATATGTCTGAAGTTTCATTCTGGTGAAGTTATATTAAACAGTTCAGATCTATATTTTCACCCCCTTTTTTGTCATAAGCAAAAAGTAAAACTTTAAAAAAGACAAATAAAAGGAAACGGTAAATAAGATAATTCAATGGAGAAAACTTTGATTCATTCAAAAGATCAGATCAAGAGTACATAGGCAAACATCAGAAGATATAGCAATAAAGTACAGATGCAAACAACAGATGCAAAAACATTAGAATGAAAAAAAATCTAAGAGTGTTTGGACAAAAGCATCTTCAATAGATTTGTAATCTCAGAGGATGATTGCTCTTGCTTGGACATCCACTTAGCCATAGTTTCATTCTTTTCATCTTGCTTTGACATCCATTCTGTCATATCCTCAGACTTCTTATCCTGCTATGCCATCCAGGACTTGATCTCTGACTGGCCAGCTTCCAGAGCAGCAATCTTATCTTCAAAATCTGGATGTTCTTTCTTTAACTCAGATGAAGAATTAAGACTAGGTTCTGGAGCTTGAACAGAGTCAATTTTCATTGGTTATGTAGAGTCTGGAGCAGTGGAGTTAGAAGAAGGGTCTACCAGAGTCATAGCCAACGGATTTTCCTCAGATGCAATGTCAGTAGATTCTATTGATGATGGAGGAGCATCTAAAAGAAGCAGAGGTTCAGATTTGTTGACAGTCCAGAATAAAGTTCGAGCAGCCTCAGCAAATCTGAGCTTTGCATCATCAGAACAGACATTCTTCAGATTTGAAGCTACAGAGTTGAATCTGTTTATGAATCCATTCCAGATGATGTCAGATTCTTTGGCATCCATTGTTGCTGAGCATTTCTTCTGAATAGTACCTAAATACATCTGTATTTCTTGCAAAAAAGTTTGAAATAAATGATTAACATTAAGTCTGGGCTCTGGACGTAACAAAGTTTCCATAGTTACAGGTTTAGGTTGGGGATGAAGGTGAGATAATACTTAGAAGGGGGGGTTGAATAAGTATGAAAGATTAAAACTTAGAAATAAAAACACAATTATTTTTATCCTGGTTCGTTGAACTCAACTATTCCAGTCCACCCTTCCTAGAGTGATTTGCCTTTCTCAACAAGGACTTAATCCACTATTTAATCAAACAGATTACAATAGTAACACCTAAGAACAACTGTTCTTAGTCTTCTCAAGAGCTACTGATTCCAATTGAATCCTCTTAAGGAAATCTTTTACAATCAATGTAAATCTAATACAAGAGTATGAATGCTTCTAAAAAGCTTTTATCACAACAGTGATATTTCTCTTAAGTTTAAGTACAAATAATTCTAAGAATGAATATGAAAGAATGAGAGCTTTAATGTTATGATTTCTTTTCAGCAAAAAGTCTAACTGAAGAATTTGGTGGAGTCTTCCTTTTATAGGCAGCTGATCCAAGGAAGCTGAACGTTGAGAAGAGTGTCCCAAAAAAGGTCTGAGCCTTTTTGTCTTCACATCAAGTGACCTTTCCTAGAAGTAGAAAGCACAGAAAAATCCTTTTTGTCTGTGTTCTTGTATCTAGCACCAATGAGGAAAGAGACGTTTGATTTACTCCAACGGATATAATCTTTGAATATTTCTTCTTCAGTTTTCAGCAAGTTCATCAGAATCTGATTGAGTCAGAGTCTTCTAATGATGTTCAGAACTTTGCTGTATCAGAGTCTTCTGCAGCATGTGTGCTTTCAGCGTGTTGATCATCAGAGCATATTTGACACAGAACTTCAGTACTTGGCAGCTTTAGTACTTTCAGAAACTTCTGTAGAAACTATGCTTTAAGAAACTCTTCATACAATATTCTTCTTAGCTTCAGATGCTTCTGACTTGCTTCAGATGCTTCTGCTTGCTTCAGATTCTTCTGGAGCTTCTGCTTCAGAATCTTTCTGGAGACTACGCTCAAGATCTTCTATAAATAGCAATCAAAATCTTCTAATGAATGCATCTGGCGCTTCAGAGTCTAGATAACTTCTTTGTATACAATTTAGATTTGATTCTGGAGAGTTAATTTCATTTCAATCTGCAGTAAAACTCTCAAGCAAATTTTAGAGTATATAATTCTTAAATACAAAATTTCCTAACAGTTATCATTAAAACAAAGAGATATTATTAAGAACCAATATGTGTTCTAACAATCTCCCCCTTTTTGATGATGACAAAAAGCATTAGAAATTTTGTTTAATTGGAAAAAAATTTGATTTATAACTCCCCCTGAGATGATGAATCTCCCCCTGAGTTAAATACAAATAAGTAATAGAAACTTCCCTTTTGTCTTGAGTAACCTTCAGAGTTAGATCTTGTTTGTTCTTATAACATTTGAAGGTCAGAATGTCTTGCAGATTTAAGATTCAGAGTTTGATAATAGACAAATGATCTGAGAGACTCAGAGTTTCTTTTATAGAATGTACTTATCAAATGTTCTGAAATAGTCAGATTAAATGTTAGATAGAATAAATATGTCTGAAGTTTCATTCTGGTGAAGTTATATTAAACAGTTCAGATCTATATTTTCTCCCCCTTTTTTGTCATAAGCAAAAAGTAAAACTTTAAAAGGACAAATAAAAGGAAACAGGAATCCAGATAATATAATGGAGAAAACTTTGATTCATTCATAAGATCAGATTAAGAGTACATAGGCAAACATCAGAAGATATAGCAAATAAAGCACAAATGCAAACAACAGATGCAAAAAAACATTAGAATGAAAAAAAATCTAAGAGTGTTTGGACAAAAGCATCTTCAATAGATCTGTAATCTCAGAGGATGATTGCTCTTGCTTGGACATCCACTTAGCCATAATTTCATTCTTTTCATCTTGCTTTGACATCCATTCTATCATATCCTCAGACTTCTTATCCTGCTTAGCCATCCAGGATTTTATCTCTGACTGTTCAGCTTCCAGAGCAGCAATCTTATCTTCAAAATCTGGATGTTCTTTCTTTATCTCAGATGAAGAAGTAAAATGAGGTTCTGTAGCCTGAACAGAGTCAATTTCCATTGGTTCTGTAGAGTCTGGAACATTGGAATTAGAAGAAGGGTCTACCAGAGTCATAGCCAATTGATTCTCTTCAGATGCATTTTCAGTAGATTCTGTTGATGGTGGAGGAGCATCTAAAAGAATCAGAGGTTCAGATTTGTTGACAGTCCAGAATAGAGTCCTTGCAGCCTCAGCAAATCTGAGCTTTGCATCATCAGAACAGACGTTCTTCAGATTTGAAGCTATAGAGTTGAATCTTTTGATGAATCCATTCCAGATGATGTCAAATTCTTTGGCATCCATTGTTGCTGAGCATTTCTTCTGAACAGTACCTAAATACATCTGCATTTCTTGCAAAAATGTTTGAAATAATGATCAACATTAAGTCTGGGCTTTGGACGTAACAAAGTTTCCAGAGTTACAGGTTTAGGTTGGGGAGTTGGTGGAAAAAGAGATTTCTGAATAGAGATCAGAGGAGGAGGATAATATGGAATGAAGGGTATCTCAGAAGTTTTTTCTTTTGATCTGATTAAGGCATTAAGCAAATGAGGTTTTGCTCTTCTGTGAAGGGTAACTACATCAAAAGGTTCATTTGAGTAGGGATGGAAGGCAGATTTTGGTGGTGCATCAGATGCAACAATGTTATCAGATGCAATTGGCAGAGCTGAAATAACAGCTTTATCAGATTTTACAGAACATGATATGGTTGCTAAAGATCCTATATCTGACATAGATTTAATGTAATCAAGAATCACAGATGGAAGGATCATTGTGGGTTTTGGTTTCAGAGGGTTGATGGGATCAGAGGGTTCAACTCTGTCAAAAAAGTCTTTCAGTTTGAAACCATAAGACAGATTATGAAATAGAGATGATACTTAGGCACAAGATATAGAAGATCTTGGGTTTGGATTGGGAATTAAAATCTCAGATGATGGTGTAGGTGTAGGTGTGGGAATAGGATCTGGAATGGAAGCTTTTGAAGGTATAGAAGGTTCAGGTTGGTTTACTTCAGAGTATTTTTCAAATGGAGAGATTAGAAAATCTGGGTGGATTTCTGATTCTGAGGAGTTAGAGGATGTGGTTGGTGTACAAGAGGTAGAAGATACTTGAAACACCGTTTTTAAGGGTGTGACATCAAGAACTTCTGTCTCAGGGATGTGAGGTTCAGAAGTGTTGGTTTGTTCTGAAGGAATTTCAGATGGTTTGGATGGTTGTTCTGAGATGGGTGAATCAGATGGAATGGTAATTGGTTCGGATGAGATGGGAGCAGAAGTTACTTTTGTAGGTTCAGAAGTAACAGGTGTGATGGATTCAGATGGTGGATTATTTGATGGTGGATTTTCAGAGGCTTTTTCTGGTTGAGATTCTTGTTGTTTCTCTGGTTGTTCAGATGATATTTGTTGTACAGAAGGTTTTGGTTGTTGTTCTGATGGTTGTTGTTCTGATGGTTGTGTTTGTGGAACAAATTGTTTGATAATGATTTTAGGTTGAGAAGGTTTTGGTACAGAAACTGTTGGTGTTGGAATTGTTTGTGTTGTTGTTTGAGTTGGAACAGGTGTTTGTTTTTGTGGTGATATGGAACTGGGAGCAATAACAGAAGTGGTTTGTGTTGAAGGTGGTTTTGGTATAAACTTAATATTAGAATCATTTATAACAATATTTGCAGAAGATACAGAAGATTTAGTACCTTTTATTTTGATCCTCTTGGCAGGTACAAAAGCAGCTTCTTCAGATTCTTTTCTCTTCAAGAGCTTCTTTGACTTCTCAGCAATCTTGACCTTCTTCTGAGCAGGTGTAGAGTCTACTACTGGTTGAGTCCTTTTCCTCTGTAGTTGTGCTTCTTCTTCTTCTGCATCTGGTAGTGGTTGTCTAGCTAGCTGAATTACATTAGCAGGAACAAGTTTTCCTTCCTTCTTACATTCATCAATATACATAACAACTATATGTCTGGGCTCTTCAGCAAAGAATAAAGGAAAGTCATCTACAGGAACCCTCTTATTCAGTTCAGACACATTCAGCTTCTTGGGAGCTGTTGTGAGTTCATCAACAATTTTGAGTCTCTGAAGACTTTTAGCATTCGGAGGCTTTCCCATTATAAATTCTAATTCCTCTTGTTGCACCCTAAAATTTGACCAACCGGTTCCCTATCTGGTTTATGTTTCAATACATTTTGCATTCGCATTCGTATACTGCACGCATGGCATTTTCATCAGTCAGATTGATTTTATCGGGATTATAGCCCCTTGTGTTTCAGGCAGTACAGGCCAGTCAGAATAAAAGTCTGTTGAGAATTGTTGCTCATCTCCCGTGTTTTCATACCATCTCGGTGCCCGGGTTTCGCTACGGTTGCGTAATTGGATTTTATTCGATTTAATCGGCTTCCTGGCATTTTTAGGATTTTTCTGTCATTTTTCTGAATTTTTTAGTGCATTTAATGGATTTTTCTAGGATTTAATAGAGTTTTTAATATTTTTAGAGTTTAAATAAATTTTCTTTTCTTTTTTTAGAAATTAATAGATTTTTAAAGAATTTTTAGATATTATAGTTTTTAATAATTTTTAGATATTAATTTTCTTTTATTAGGTTTTAATAGATAAATAGATTTTTTTTCTTTTCTTTTAAAATAGTAGAGAAAAAAATAATAAAATAGATGGTATTATTCTTTTAGAGTTTTTTAGAGTTTATTGTTGTTAAATGTTTTTTATTAGAATGGATTTTAAAAGAAAATAGAGATTAAAGGTTTTTTTAGATTTTTTTGATTTTTATTTTTCAGAATTAATTAGGATTAAATAATAGTTTTTTAGATTTTTTAGACTTAATTAGGTTTTTATTTTTTTTATTTTTGTTTTTAGATATTAATTAGGATTAAATAATAGTTTTTTTAGATTTTTAGATTTAATTAGGTTTTACTTGTTAATTTTCGTTTTAACAAATTAATTAGGATTAATTTTAGGATTAATTAGGGTTTATTAGATTTTAATTAGGTTTTAGTGTTAATTTTCGTTTAGATTAATTAGGGTTAATTGTTTAGTTTAATTTTGTTTTAATCAGAGTTTAATCAGTTTTAGTCATTAATCTGGATTAATCCAATTGGGACAGCATTCATCAGCAATTATCCAAGCCCAGAGTCAAAAAAGTCCAAGTCCAGAGGCCACGTGTCATATAAAAGCCACCGCCACGCGTGCACTACCTCTCTCTTCCACCTCATTCTCTCTCTCACCCAGAACCTGCCACGTTTCCCCTCTCACTCTCTCTCTCAGACCAGCCACATCACCCCACACGTGTAACCCTCTCCTCTCTCTCCTCAGCCACGCGTCCTCTCATCCCTTCACCATCCTGCCACCTGCATCCTTCGCCGGTCATCCCACCGCCGGCCATGCAACGGCCTTGACTAACCACCTCCGACCATCAGAACTAACTCCGGCCGCCACAAACTCGCCGGAAGCGTAATTTTTCCAAAAAAAATTCATACGACCTCCATTTCTTCATCTTCTCCGATTCACCTCCGATCAACCTTCATCAGCAATAACCTCCAGATTTGTTGCCGGAATCTTCATCAACAGCGATCAAGGATCATCAAGATTCGGTCGTTGTTCTTCTTTTGTTCCCAGATTCGCCAAGAACAGCACCGATACTCATCCCCTTAATCTTCAGATTTCGACAAAATCCACCAGAAATCACCAAGTTCTCCGTGGATCTGCGTCGTGGTCGTGGATCTTCATCAAGTTCGTGAATACTTTTCCAGAAATCTTCAAACGTTGCCAAGAACGTTCAATCCTCAAGATCTTCAAGGGGATCTTCACCAGAAATCGCTCCAAGCTTCGTCTAGGATCAAGAGTTGTCATCATGTGAGTCATCCATCCAGGTTAGTGCTTCGAATCCTTCGCTTTTCGTTTTTGCTCGCATCGATTAGCTAGAAATTGAAGAGATTGTTAGGGTTTGATGTTCTGGACTGAGAGATTGAAGGAGGCTTGATGTTGATAACTGAGTTTGATGAGTGTGGACGAAGAGATTTAGGACGAATTTTGTTTGAGATTGTCGGTTGATTTGGCTTCGGAGAGGTTCAGGGCGAGAGAGTTTCAGAGAAAGGGTTTGAGCATGAGAGCGCCGTTTAGGGTTGATGGAGGAGATGAACAGTGGCGTGAGGGAGAGTGATTGTAGAATTAGGGTTTTGATTGTTGCTGAGGGTGGATTGCAATAGATCTGGGCCTTAAGCCCAATGGTCGCGGATTGCTGAATCTACTTCCATCTTCCATTCTCACCCCCCTCTCCCTGGTTAGAAGCTCTGATTTGGGCCTAACACATCTGTTATCTGCATCCCCCTGTTGTGGCCCAATATGATATGCCAAGCGAAATATGCGCTATTCGCCCCCCCCCCCCCTGGTTTTTGTTTGATGTGGTTTTTCTGAGTTAGTAACCTGGGCCCAGCGCATTGCTGAGCGCACCCCCCTCCTGGGCCCAGTTGTATTCTAAAGAGTAAAACTGCTATTGGCGCCCCACCCCCCCCTTTTGTTTTTCATTTTTTAATTGAATTTCTTTTTTTTTCCATTATTTGCATAGTTTACTATAAAACTCATAATAAATCAGAAAATAATCATTTTGATATGGGGATTTTTGATGCATTTTAGTAATTGTTTCAAGAATATTGTGGAGAAATAAAAATATTATTTTAGGTATTTTTTCCATTTATGGTGGATTTTTACATTTTATTGCTTTTATTTTCATATTGTTCATGCATCTCATTTGGTGAATTTTGTTTGGTCATTTGAATTCCTATTTTGGTTCCATTATTTTTGTGGTAGTTAGATTAGGACATTAAGTTCCCCCTGGATTTATTTCATATTTTTGTGGATTAATTTTGATTAGAGAACATTAGGTTAGTATAATTAGGGTTTAAACTCAACATAGGTGCAGTCTAACATTTTGTTTTGGGTTTTTTAGCTTGAATTAGAGTATGGGACATATAGGGTATGTAGGGTAGATATAGAAATCCCCTTAGAATAAATCTTAGGATTTTAAATGCTATTTTGCTATTTTCAGTGTATTTTGCAAATAAAGTGTTTGTTTGGTGTTCCCACTTGGGGTTTATGTTTATCTGTTTGGGTTTCTTGGTTTTTATTTTGGGGTGTGGGCTTGTTTTGGGCTTGTGGAAGCATGAAGAATCAATGGAGGAGATTGAATACAAAGATTAAGGTTGATGCATGAAGATTTCTTGGAGGTTGAAGATGTTGATTGAAGACTTAGGAGAAATAGGATAAAATAGGAAGAGCTTAGAATAGACAAATTCTTCTGTCAAACATAGAGTGCATTGTTTGCCTCTATCCTATCCAATGACATAAATTCCTCCTTGGGAAGCTCCATCTCTCCTTAAGAGGGATGAGTGGTATGCCCAAGTGAGTAGAACTTTGAGGATACCTTTCATTTGCAATGTTAAAATCTTAGTGATTTCCTTTGGTTGTCATTGAGCTTCTTAACATTATAACCTGGTCTTGTTGAATGATTCTCCTTTGGAGGTGCTTGTAGAAGCTTGGTAAAGAGAAAATTGAAGCTTACTGAAGTATAAGTTTGAGCTTGTTGAAGCTGGTTGCTTGTTGAAGCTAGGGTTTTGCTGCTTGCTGAAGTTGAAGTCAGGAGCTTGTTGAAGCTAGTTACTGGTTGGGGTTTGAGCTTGCTTAAGCTGGGAGCTTGTTGAAGTTGGTGTCCATTGAAGATTGAATGTTTATTGAAACTTGAAGATATCAGTTATTCATGAAGATGAAGGTTGTTGCTGTCAACTTTTTGCTGGTAAATCAACTGTTGCTGTCAGAGCTATTGCTTGTGCTGTTTGCTGTAGGAGTTTGGTGCTGCTGTTTGGGCTGCCTCCTCTGCTTTGGGGTTTTATTTTCTTTGATTGTATTGTTTGTTAATCTTCCCCTTAGGTTTAAAGTGAAGCTATTCACTTTGCCTATTATTTCCTGCTGTATTAATGCATGTTACTGCTTTACTGTATGTATCTGTTTCTTTTGCCGTTTATCCCCTAGGATCTCTGATTTCCTCTGTGCAGGAGGGAATTATGACAGACATTAGGCTTTCATCCATGCATGACAACATTAGGGTAATTTTGATCCCCTTTTCAACCATAGGTTTTTTAGAGTTTCTTTCTCTTCTCATCTAAGAACCATTCAAAAATACAGTAATAAGGTTAATCAATGTCGTACGTTACGAGCCTTAAGCTATTTGAGAAAAGGTTGCTGGAGGGTCACTCTCCAGTAATCTGATTGCTTAGTGTGTTACCTTTAGGGTGACATACGACGTAGTCACTCTCAAATCATAGTCTCTAGTGCGTCAGAGATTGCAAACACACTAAAAAACACTTCTTCTGTAAAAGATTCAAACCAATATCAAGAATGTCACTTTTGTCCGCTTGGACCCGTAATCAGGAGAAAACCTTTTTCAGAAGGATAAAAGATAAACGGACAAATCTGTGTCTTCCGTGGCCCGAACTACGTTTGCTCTGATCTTTCATGTTGTATGAAAGTACGTAGGCATAGGATGCGATATCCTAGCGAGCAACCTTCCCCTCCTTTCCAGTAGGTAGGCGAACTACGTTGACTCTGATTTCTCGTTCCAGACGGGAATACGTAGGCATAAAGTGCAATACTTGGCCGAGTCATTTTATTTTCTTTTAAACCTATACCTGTAGGATAGATAGAATAACAATCCGTACTAGAAAACAAGCGTGGATCCTGTCGAGTACGACGGACGTGAGGGGTGCTAATACCTTCCCCTTGCGTAACCGACTCCCGAATCCAGGAATTTGGTTGCGACGACCATTCCTTTCCCGTCTTTGCGGTAGGTTTACTTCGAGCGTTTCCTTTCCCTCCGTTGGGATAAATAATGCACGGTGGCGACTCTTCTGTTCAGCCGGTGCCGATTTTCGCAGTAGCGACAGCTGGCGACTCTGCTGGGGACTCCAACGGTTCCCTACGCGAGTCAATCCTAGCGCTTGTTTTCCTGTCAGGGGTATTGTATGCAGTACTATTCTGTCTTTACTTCCCGCAATGTTATTATTAACCTTATATCATCATTGCTACTGTGGGTAGGGGTAATCTGTTGAGAGATAAGCCAAACCCAGGCTTGAGTACACATATAGATTTAGAGAGAGAGTAGTGGTTAGCCTGCTTGCTTAGCTCGCACCAGCTAACCGCGAAATCTCACTCGGACGAGATTCTCTTTGATGCTTCTTGCCTGGCCCTTAGGGCTCGACAAGTTGTCTGACCCGAGGATTGTCGACTCTGGGAACCTATCAATTGGGATTCAACTAAGTGAGGCCGCTTCAAGGGATGATGATGCCACACCTTCTGGGTATCGTATCATCGCTCTTGAAAGTCTGTGACGTTGAACCCGCATAGGATGTCGTACCTCGTCTGCGAGTTAGGTACACACCTGTGAGGGGTAGGAGGGTCTGCTTGCAGGAAACCTTTGACCTCAGAATACCTGGTTTATCTCTATCAGTGAGATGTGGTTACAGGGTTCTTTTGAGTGGATGGTTTGGTTTGAAATAAAGATTGAATGGTTCTCAAGGCTTCAGTACAGAGCAGCCCAGTCTATCATCATTGCACTTGATCCCTTGCTTGCATATGCATGTGCATTTTCATGTTTGCATTTCATTAACGTGTATTTATGTTACAGGTGATCATTCTCCTCTGATTCTAGGATATCTTCTAGCCAGGCATGGAGTCCCTGAAGAAGACGGTTGCTTACAGGTTGCATTCACCAGACATCAGTTCATTACTGGGTTTAGTTGCTTTGGCAGATGAGAGTGTGAGGGTTGGGTTTAGAGTATCCTATGGGAGACTGCTTAGCTTGTTGTACACACCTTCAGCTTTCGAGATTACTGGGGTGTATACTTTGATGCAGTTTTATGAGCCGCAACTGAGATGCTTCTTATTTACAGACTACATTCTGGCACCCACTTTGGAGGAGTATTATGTTATGTTGGATATTCCCGTGCTAGACCAGATGCCCTTTGTACACGTTGATACTGAGCCTGACTTAGCTACACTCACAGAGATTATCAGTTTGGACGCTTCTGAGTTTCCAGGAGGCTTGGTCAAGCTGAATGGAGCTTATGGTTTTCACTTGTCTGTCCTAGTGGAGAAGGCTACACAGTGCGCGAAGAATGGGTGTTGGGTTGCCTTTAGTGCTATTCTGGTTGTCTGTATATACGGGATTGTCTTATTTCCTAATGTGCCAGACTTTGTTGACTCGGATACCTTCTCGATTCTCGCCTCGAAGAATCCCGTTCCTACTCTCTTGGGCGATGTTTATCATTCTATTCACTACAAGAATGAGAAACGTCGTGGCAAGAATGTTTCCTGCTGTCTTCCTCTCTTGTACAGGTGGTTCCAGAGGCGCCTTCCGAAGACTGGGCCGTTTGTTGATACCGTTGATACTTTGGATTGGCCGTCCCGGTTGATGGGGCTATCTGCTGAGAATATCATTTGGTTTGATCGGGGTATGCTTGGTACCGACATTATATATAGTTGCAGTGGCTTTCCGAATGTTCCCCTGATTGGACGGAAAGGCTGTATCAACTATGATCCTTCACTATTGGTACGACAGTTTGGTTATGCCTTGAGAGATGCTCCTATTGAGGTTGAGATACAGGAATCTCTGTATCTCACGGGCTCCTTAAACGAGGCTGCTTTGATCAGGTTGAGGCATGCATGGGCTAGCATCCATAGGAGGGGGAAGGCTTTGCTCGGTAAGAGCAACAACAGAGCTTATGATCCTTATTTGGCATGGGTCCGGGAGAGAGCTAGTACTTCTTTGATGCCTTATCCTGTTGTGGAACCACTGTATCTTCCATTGATTGAGGTACCTCCTACAGAAGAGAGTGAGAAATATAGCAAGTTGTTGGCTGCAAATGAGGAATTGAAGAAAGCTAACGAGGAGTTAGAGAAGGAGATCTTCCAGTTACGACGAGAGAAGAAGGAAGCCACCTTCACGGTGAAGGAACAGACCGAATTAATTAACAGGTTGGGATCAGAGCTGACAGAAGCAACCAACAAGAAAGAAAAAGTAGGGATAGCCTTGAACAGTGTTAGCAAGGTACTTACGTCTAAGAAGGAACTTCTAAGCAAGGCTTATGCTCGTATCAGCAAGTGGGAAGCTTTGTGGGAGGCCACGCTCACCAAGCGGAAAGAGCGCGAAGACGAACTGAAAATGCAGATTGCCACGCTGGAGGCACAGGTTAAAGCCCATGAAGCAAAGATTGATGAAATAACATCCCTTAGGAGTACTGCTGATCTCAGAGTCAGTGAAAGTGACGAGAAGTCGAGAGGTTACGAGGAGAAGGCCGGTTCCAAGAGGTACAGATCTGATGAGAGTTCGAGCAAAGGAACTTCCCGGGACGACGCCTCGAAGCTGAGATCCACTACCGAGCGGCATGCTTTACTGATTTAGGAGTTGATCTCCCGACTAGGGCACTCAGAGACGATGAGGATATCAGAGGACGTCCGAGCACGCCATTTGGCCTGATGTATCTTTGCCTTATCTTTGTTACTTGTACTTATATTTGGGCCATCGCCAGACTTGTTGGCCGAGGTCTCTTCGGTTGTATTCAGTTGAACTCTTGTACCCAGCCCCTTGGCATTTGTTATATATGAGGATTTTCTGGTTTGTTGCTTGCTGGACAGGGACTCCATTGCCATAATGGCTTTCTCTCCGGAACTAGAATCGGGGGAATATAACCTGTAGCATATTTACATAATTGCATTTGCATTCATATTGCATTCACCAGGTAATTATTGAATTGTATCTCATTTCCTGCATTCACCAGGTTTTTCCAGGATTAAAAGTCAACGTCCTCACCGATACTCTACTCGTACCAACCGCAAAAGAGTTATGGACCAGATGCAGAGCGAGATGCAGGACATGCGTGAGAAGCTGGCGCTGTTCATGAAGACGATGGAGACAATTGTGAAAGGGCAGGAAAACTTGCAAACTTTAGTGCAGCCATTGCTGGTGAGAAATGTCGGGAACGGAAACGAAGACCACAATTCTGTACGTGTTGACACCATTCATGGGGATGGTACTCCTACACCGGTAGCTCCACCTGTGATAAATATACCTACTGTGAACATGAACAATGGCGCTGGCGCCGGGAATGGTAATACAGGAATTGGTAATGAGACTGTCATTAACAATGTTGGATTCAGAGACGCCAATCTGGGCGGGGATAATAATGGAGGTAATGGCTTCGGTAACAACGGATTTGGCTATAACGACCAGGGGTTTGATTATGCTAACCAGGATGGGAAGTTTGGCTTCAACGCTCCGGGTTTCGGACATGATGGATTTGGTAATGCCAATCAGGGCTATGGTGGATTCGGTAACGGAAATGGTGCTGGAATGATGCCTTTTGGACCTGCCGGGGTCGCTCAAGGGTATGGTAACAGGGGACGGGGCCCTGTGATGAATCAGACTAGATTTGGTCGTAACAATGGGTATGATGGGTACGGAAACGAGAATGTTAATTGGATGGAAGACCAACAAGAAGATGCTTTCTCTGGTAGAGGTTTTGAAGGTCCTGTAGACAACACTCAGCGAATCAAGATGCTCGAGGAGCAGATGAAAGGTGTTGTGAATCAGAGTGCTTCCGGGTTGGATATGACCACGATGGGACTGGTGCCTGGTCTGAGGGTACCGTTGAAATTTAAGGCTCCCACCTTTGATAAATATAAGGGAGATACCTGCCCCAAGGTACACGTGCGGCCATACTATAGAAGGATGTCGGCTTATTCGAACGATGAAAGAATGCTGATGCATTTCTTTCAAGACAACTTGTCTGGTCCTTCCCTTGAATGGTACATGGGGTTGGAGCCTACTCAGATAAAGACATGGAAGCAACTGGCTGAAGCGTTTGTGACTCATTACAAGTATAACAGTGACTTGGCACCAAACCGGGTCCAGTTACAGGGGTTGTCACAGAAGAAAGATGAGAGTTTCAAAGAATATGCACAGAGATGGCGCGACATGGCTGCGAGGGTTCATCCTCCTTTGGTTGAGAAGGAGATGAATGATATGTTCATAGGAACGTTCACCGGTATGTTTTATGATAAGTTGTTTCCTGCTTCCTTGGGAAGTTTCTCGGATCTAATCTTGATGGGCGAGAAGATTGAAAGTAATATCAAAATGGGGAGATTCCAAGCTGAGGAGTCCACTTCAGTTGGAAGTAACAGAAAAGCTTTCGGTGGTCGCCGTCAGGGTGACACAAGTGCAGTATTCGGGGGCCGAGGCCGAGGCCGGGGCAGAGGACGGAATCATTACAATCATCTGCAACAAGTGGCAAGCGTCACAATTCCATTTCATCAACAACCAATACCACTACAGCAGATACCACCACAGCAGCAGCAGGGGCATAATGCTGGCCAAAGAAGATTTCCGAATGTGAGGCCGAAACGAGTGTTTGAAGCGCCTCCTTCCACGTACGTGGAACTCTTTCAGACACTGTTGGGGCTGAATTTAGTTGAAAAGAGGACCTTGGCACCGCCCACGGGACCGACCCTTCCTTATGGGTACGATGTTAATAAGCACTGTGACTTCCATTCTGGGGCACCCGGGCATGACATAGAGGCCTATCATGCGTTTAAACATAAGGTTCAAGATCTACTGGATAGCAAGGCCATAAATTTTGGACGAGCAGGTCCGAATATAGTACAACAGCCAATGTCCAACCATGGGGCAAATGCTATTTTGACCGAGGAGGGTTTGAATCTGATCATGAATGTTGATGAACTGAAAACACCATTGTGTGAGGTAAAGAGCAGGTTATTGAAAGGAGGTGTGTATCCGGGCTGCGATGAGTTTTGTCTAGAATGTTGGACCCAGGCTGGGGGTAGTGCTGAATTGAAGAAGGGTATTCAGACCTTGATAGATGAAGGCATGTTGCAATTCGACAGAACGGCAGTTGAGAAACCTGCAGAGGTGTTAGCTGATGAGCAAAGTGATGTTGCTACGGTGACAATTCCCCGAAAAACGATAACTATAACGGCGCCAGCCAGACGACCGACGATCACTATTACAAAGGCAGGGCCAATCCCTTATGAGAGCACTAAGGCAGTACCATGGACTTATGGGCTGGAAGCATATTGTGATGGGGAGAAAATTGATATCAGTAAACGACCAGCTGAGGTTATGGACAATGTCGTCGGAACTGGAGGGATGACAAGGAGCGGGAGAATTTTTATATCGCTTGAGGTAGAGGCTGAACGATTGGCAAAAGGTAAAGGAAAAGTGAATGAGGATGTTCCTGTGCAGAGGAATGAAAAAGAAACGGCGCTGAAGGATGTAGAAGAGTTTATGCGTCTTATCCGTAAGAGTGACTATAAAATTGTTGAGCACCTTCAACAGACGCCGTCGAAGATATCCATAATGTTGCTGTTATTTTGTTCCGAAGCCCATAGGAATGCGTTATTGAAAATTCTGGACACGTCGTTTGTACCCCAAGATGTTTCTGTGAATCAGTTGGAGGGGGTAATGGCGCACGTGAATGCAGGCCATAGTTTGGGATTTACGGATTTTGATTTGACCCTAAAGGGAAGAGAGCATAATATGGTGTTGCACGTCTCAGTCGAATGCAGGGGCGCAGTCATGTCCCATGTGCTGGTGGATACCGGGTCTTCCTTAAATGTGCTGCCCAAGAAAGCAATGATGAAATTAGACATCAGGGGGATTGTTTGTACGCCTAGTGACTTGGTGGTCAGGGCATTTGATGGTACACGAAGGTCAGTCTTTGGATCCATAACTTTGCCTCTGCAGGTGGGGCCGGAGATTTTTGAAACTGAATTTTACATTATGGACATCCAGCCAACATATAGCTGTCTTCTTGGACGACCATGGATCCATGGTGCTGGGGCAGTCACATCTACCTTGCACCAAAAGCTGAAGTACATGGTAGGGGACAGTGTGGTCACAGTTTGCAGAGAGGAGGATATATTGGTCAGTCATTTGTCGTCATTCAAGTACGTGGAAGTCGACGGCGAGATCCATGAGACACCCTGTCAGGCCTTTGAGGGGTTGCGCATCAAGGACAAAGTTCCGGGGCCGAGTAAAGCATCAGAGGTGGCAGTGTCGTCATACAAAGAGGCTCAGGCTCTAGTGAGGACTGGCGAGACCAAGGGCTGGGGCAAGGTTATGGATATTCCCGTGAAAATGGACAGATTTGGGCTGGGATATCAACCTTCATCATCGACGCCTACTGCAGGGGCACCCCGTTTCAAAGGACCAATAACAATCACGGCTAGTGGAGTATATCACGAGACCATTAATGCTGTTTCAGATTCCGAAGAAGGAGACAGCGACTGCGACATGGACGCCTGGATTCAGCCGAGCGTGCCAGGACAAGGGCTTTGCAATTGGTCTATTCAGGAGACTATTCCTGTGACAACTAAACAGTAATACTTTGTTTTCTTAATTGTTGAACAATCTGGTGTCCTACCCGGGGCATCGTGATTTTGCTTAGGGTCGTTCTGTTATGTACATTGCACTGGTTAATTGTTAAATAAAAAGGCGTTTTTCATGTACGAATATTGTGATCTCTGTTTTTCCTGTTTTTATTTTTTACAATAAAATGGCAACGTGGTTATTCGCTTTGTATGTATTTTGAAGCATTTAACCATTTCCTTTGCAGGATTACTATTTCAGATGACATCTATGAACCGCCTATGACTCACTTCGACTTTGAGCACCCGGTATTTCAGACCGAAGAAGAGATTGTTGAAGATGGCGACGTTTCAGAAGAGTTGTCTTGGTTGGTAAAACAAGAAGAACGAATCATTCTGCCTCATGAGGAGGTCATTGAAATCGTCAATCTGGGGTCGGAAGGGGTTGAAAGGAACATCCGTATAGGAGCCGCGCTGCAGAGCAATGTCAAGCGAAGACTGGTTGAAATGCTCAAAGAGTACAGTGATATTTTTGCTTGGTCGTATGAGGACATGCCTGGGCTGGATACGGATATGGTTATGCACCGTCTGCCACTAAAAGAAGAATGCCCGCCGGTTAAGCAGAAGCTCTGCAGAACTAGACCGGACATAGCTGTGAAGATTAAGGAGGAGGTTTAAAAGCAGTGGGATGCTGGTTTCCTAGCTGTTACAAAATATCCTTCATGGGTCGCTAATATTGTGCCAGTGCCAAAGAAAGACGATAAAGTGAGAATGTGCGTAGATTACCGTGATCTGAACAAGGCGAGCCCGAAAGAAGATTTCCCACTTCCTCACATCGATGTGCTGGTTGATAACACCGCTCAATTCTCCATATTCTCCTTCATGGATGGCTTCTCGGGCTATAATCAGATTAAAATGGCGCCAGAAGACATGGAGAAGACTACCTTCATTATGCCTTGGGGAACATTTTGCTACAAAGTGATGCCCTTCGGGCTGAAGAATGCTGGGGCAACATATCAGCGTGCTATGACGACTCTCTTTCATGACATGATGCATAAAGAGATCGAGGTTTATGTTGATGATATGATTGCCAAATCCCAGACGGAGGAAGAACATTTGGTGAATCTGCTGAAATTATTCAAAAGGCTTAGGAAGTTCAGGCTAAGATTGAACCCTAACAAATGCACCTTCGGGGTGAGATCGGGTAAACTACTGGGGTTTATCGTGAGCGAAAAGGGAATAGAGGTGGACCTTGCGAAAATAAAAGCCATACAAGAAATGCCGACGCCTAAAACAGAAAAAGAGGTGCGCGGGTTTTTAGGGAGGTTGAACTACATCGCTCGGTTCATATCTCACCTAACAGCTACGTGTGAGCCGTTATTCAAGCTGTTGAAAAAAGACCAGGCTGTGACCTGGAATGAAAATTGTCAAAAGGCGTTTGATAAAATAAAACAGTATTTGCATGAGCCTCCTATTTTGATACCTCCGGTGGCAGGGAGACCCTTGATTATGTATTTGACAGTTCTTGAGGGGAGTATAGGTTGTGTTCTCGGTCAACATGACGAGACAGGGCGTAAAGAGCATGCGATATACTACCTGAGTAAGAAGTTTACTGACTGTGAATCTCGATACTCAATGCTCGAAAAAACTTGTTGTGCGCTAGCCTGGGCCGCCAAGCATTTGAGGCAGTACATGCTAAATCATACAACCATGCTCATCTCGAAGATGGATCCTACCAAATACGTATTTGAAAAGCAGGCACTATCTGGGAGAATTTCCCGTTGGCAGATGGTTTTGACCGAATACGACATCCAGTATGTTTCACAGAAGGCTATAAACGGGAGCGTGTTATCAGAGTATCTAGTTGAGCAGCCTATTGAGGACTACCAATCGATGAGGTTTGATTTTCCTGACGAGGATATCATGTACCTAAAGATGAAAGATTGGGAAGAACCGTTGTCAGATGAAGGGCCAAAGACGGATTCCAAATGGCAGTTGATATTTGACGGAGCTGTGAATTCCTATGGTAGCGGAATAGGGGCAATCATCACTACTCCACATGGGTCGCACATCCCATTTACTGCTCGATTGACCTTTCCGGTTACCAATAATGAAGCCGAATACGAAGCTTGCATCATGGGGCTTGAAGAAGCCATTGATTTGCGAATCAAAAATCTAGATGTATACGGAGACTCAGCTCTAGTGGTGAATCAAATAAAAGGAGAATGGGAGACACGTCAGCCCAACTTGATACCGTACATGAACTATGCAAGGAGATTGTTGCCTTTCTTTGACAAGGTTGAATTGCATCATGTGCCGCGAGCAGAAAATCAGATGGCTGACGCCCTGGCCACATTGTCTTCCATGTATAAAGTCAACTTCTGGAACGAGGCCCCCAGAATTATTATCTCTCGGCTTGATAGACCCGCCTTCGTATTTGCCATTGACGAAGCATCCGATGATAAACCCTGGTATTTTGATATCCAGAACTTCCTGAAGAACAAGGAGTATCCGGCTGGGGCATCCAGTCGCGATCAGAAGACTCTCAGGAGATTGGCTGGTAATTTCTATCTGAACCCGGACGGTGTCCTATACAAAAGGAATCATGACTTGGTGCTGCTACGTTGTGTAGATGAGAAAGAGGCGAGGTTGCTTATGGAGGAAATACACGAGGGTACATTCGGTACACATGCTGGTGGGCATGCTATGACAAGAAAGCTGTTGCGGGCAGGTTATTATTGGCTAACTATGGAAACTGACTGTTTCAAGTTTGCGAAAAGGTGTCATAAATGCCAGATTTATGCGGATAAGATCCATGTGCCTCCAAGTCCTCTGAACGTGATGTCGTCACCGTGGCTATTCTCGATGTGGGGAATTGATATGATCGGAAAGATTGAGCCGACGGCATCTAACAGACACCGTTTCATTTTGGTAGCGATTGATTATTTTACCAAGTGGGTGGAAGCGGCATCATATGCAAATGTGACCAAGCAGGTGGTAGCCAGGTTTATCAAACGAGATATCATTTGCAGATATGGAATCCCTGAGCGGATTATTACCGACAACGGTTCGAACTTAAATAACAAAATGATGAAGGAGTTGTGTTAGAGTTTCAAGATCGAACATCACAACTCTTCTCCTTACCGACCCAAGATGAATGGCGTTGTTGAAGCGACCAATAAGAACATAAAGAAGATTGTTCAGAAGATGGTGGTGACTTATAAGGACTGGCATGAGATGCTACCTTTCGTTTTGCACGGTTATCGTACGACGGTACGCACATCAACCGGGGCAACCCCGTTCTCGTTGGTATACGGAATGGAAGCAGTGTTACCTCTGGAAGTTGAGATTCCTTCCCTGACGGTATTACAAGATGTCCAACTTGACGAGGCAGAATGGGTGAAAGACAGGTTGAACCAGCTGAGTTTAATGGATGAGAAGAGGCTAGCTTCTCTAGCATACGGTCGTTTGTACCAGAGCCGAATGAAGAAAGCGTATGATAAGAAGATACATCCTCGGAGCTTTCAGACGGGCGACCTTGTACTAAAGAGGATTCTCCCGCCACAGGCTGATCACAGGGGCAAGTGGACCCCCAACTACGAAGGGCCATACGTTGTCAGAAAAGTCTTCTCAGGAGGAGCTTTATTGTTGTCCACCATGGACGGTGAAGACTTTACGTCGCCTGTGAATTCAGACGCAGTTAAAAAATACTTTGCTTAAAAATTGACCCGCTGGACAAAAAAAAAGAGAGTCCAGGCAAAAGTGGGGCATCCTGGCGAACCAAAAACAGAATAAAAGGTTCGGGAAAAAATTAGGGATAAAATTGAAAAGATGTACACCCGCGAAGTTGAAAACCTACACTGGGCGGCTTCGGCAAAAAAGGGTATCCCGGTGAACTGAAAACCCGCAAAGGGCGGTTCACGCAAAAGTTAGGGATTTGAAAAGCGAATGACCGCGGTCCGAATTTGATGCTGCATTGCTTTGTGGTTGGGAGAATACTTTGGGGATTCGATTATCAGATACAATCTCTTCAGAAGTTTGAATACCGGGAAAGCGTCAGAGTCAGGCGAGTCATAGGAGGATCAGCTCATGATGGTTGTCTGCTTCACGTTGCCGACATATGCGCAAATTTGATTTGTCATTGTATTTATGCTTCCTGTGCATACTTGTATATTTGTTATGCGTAACTTCCTCTTTTCAGGAGTTACATCCAGTGTATAAAATTCTTCCCGTTCAGGGGCCCAATCAATAAAACATGTTATTCAGTATTTGATGTTTGTTCTTTACTGTTTTGTATGTGAAAAGCGCCAATGTTTTGATAAAACTAGCAGTTTCATAACGTTGCTGGCCCTTGCCAATAATTGCTAAAACTTCGAATTGACTGAAAATGATGTCACTAACGCTAACTTGAATAGATTTGGTTGTATAAGCTTGTCTTGTCTCGTTTGTGGTGTTGCAGGGTTCTTGCCCATATGATGTGGACGATCAGAAGATTGCAGTCCTAACCAGAGACTCGTGACGAAAAAACATGAGCATTATGTGAAGTGAATCCCCGTGCAGGTCGCGCTTCATTCCCTGAAGCTGAGATGACAATGTTCCTTACTGAAGAAGGATCAAATTCCCCAGCTAGTCGCAGCTTATCCGAAGGACATTCTCCAGCCGGGTCGTTTACCCTCAGCAGAGTTTGGTGATTCCAAGATTGTGGGCTGTAGTCAGACAGTGTGGTGTCCCCCAAAGGGATTCCATATCCCGAGCAGAGTTGTTTAGCCTCAGAAGACTAATATTTCCAAACTTATGAGCCGTACCCCGACAGTCTACTCTCCCCAACAGAGATTCCCTTCCCAGTAGGGTTATTTATTCTCCCCAACGGAGTCAGTTTATTTTCCCCAAGAGAGTCGTTTCGTCCCCAGCGGAGTTCTCTCTTTTCAACAAGTGTTTTCTTTCCTCCCAGTGGAAATCGAAGGTTAAAACTCTCCCTGACATAGTTGGTTGTATGTCCTGGCATTTATTTTGCCGGAATACTTTGTGATACCCGTTCACTCCCCAGCAGGGTAATATTTGTCCTCGACGGCCAAGATTGATGAAGCGAGCTTGTTAGAGCTATCCCAGCAGGTCGAACCTGCATTTGCATTTGCATGCATTATCATGTTTGCATCCATCTAGAAAACGCGTAGCATTTCCATGCTGTATGGAGCATTGCGCTATTGTCAGACATATGCATATTGAAACATAAGCCAGGTTGGTTAACCTTTTGCTTTCAGGTGTGTTTTCTCAACAGGAGTGTGGAGTTCTAAAGCTCAGGGGTCTTTTCAGATAATCAAAGTCTTGATGTGAGACATATGATGATGTGATTCAGTTTATTATCATCCCCACAGAGTTAATGATTGAGGTTTTCTCGTGTCCGATCAGCGGACTGTTTTATCAAGATTGTTGCTGCAGTAGCATCTCAGGGTTCCATGTATCAAAATTTCAGAAGTGGTCGCTTGTTGTCAGAATGAGTGTCGGTCATTGGTTTTCAGAATATCTCCAGCTATGTTGATAGAATTTCTTCGTGTTGACGAATCATTCTTCCGTGTTGACGGAATATAGAGTCCTGTTGAGGACGAAGTTTGACTTCTCCATGATGATGGAATATGGAATCCTGATGAGGACAATTCATGCCTATGATGATAGGATTTATTCGTGTTGACGAATTATTTCTCCATGTTGACGGAATATGGAGTCCTGATGAGGACAATTCATGCCTATGATGATAGGATTTATTCGTGTTGACGAATTATTTCTCCGTGTTGACAGAATGTGGAGTCCTGATAAGGACAATTTAGGCCTATGATGATAGGATTTATTCGTGTTGACGAATTACTTCTCCATGATGACGGAATATGGAGTCCTGATGAGGACAATTTACGCCTATGTTGATGGGTTTTATTCGTGTTGACGGATTACTCTCTCTGTGTTGACAGAATGTGCGTCTTGATGAGGACAATTTGTGATTATGTGGATAGGATTTCTTCATGTTGACGAAATGTGAGTTCAGAGATGTACAAGAATGGTATTCCTATGATGATAGGATTTATTCACGTTAATGAATCTATTTTCCTCGTGTTGACGAGATGCGGATAGCCCATCCCCATTGGAGTCGGCAAGTTTTGTCTCTCCATAATGATGGAATATGGAGTCCTGCTGAGGACAAGTTTGAAAAGTACTGATGAGGGCAAGTTGTATTCATATGATGATAAGTTTTCTTCGTGATGATGAATTTACGGCTTTTTCGTGTTGACGAAATTTAAGGGCAATTGTGAATAAGTTTTCCTGTGATGATGGGATCTTTACTCGTGTGGGTGAATTTGTTTCTCTTCTTGTATTGACAAGTTTAGTCCAGTTGTGGACAGAGGTTGTTGCAAAGATAGTTCAGTACCTGTGGTGTTACATGGGTGGTGGGAGTCAAAATCAGAGTTATTCTCCGACGAACAATCAGGTTCATTCGACGGATGTCGTTCCCCAAGCAGTGATGCAGTTTATTTCTGCGGTTGGCAAATTTCAGGGTTCTTTGGTATTCAACCGTCTCGTACCTCGAATGTTTGAAGGTCGTTCGCTCTTCACCCAGTCGGGTCCAAGACGCTTGAATAGGGGCAGCTGTTTCACCCTAAAATTTGACCAACCGGTTCCCTATCTGGTTTATGTTTCAATACATTTTGCATTCGCATTCGCATAGTGCACGCATGGCATTTTCATCAGTCAGATTGATTTTATCGGGATTATAGCCCCTGGTGTTTCAGGCAGTACAGGCCAGTCAGAATAAAAGTCTGTTGAGAAATGGTGCTCATCTCCCGTGTTTCCAGACCATCTCGGTGCCCGGGTTTCGCTACGGTTGCGTAATTGGATTTTATTCGATTTAATCGGCTTCCTGGCATTTTTAGGATTTTTCTGTCATTTTTCTGAATTTTTTAGTGCATTTAATGGATTTTTCTAGGATTTAATAGAGTTTTTAATATTTTTAGAGTTTAAATAAATTTTCTTTTCTTTTTTTAGAAATTAATAGATTTTTAAAGAATTTTTAGATATTATAGTTTTTAATAATTTTTAGATATTAATTTTCTTTTATTAGGTTTTAATAGATAAATAGATTTTTTTTCTTTTCTTTTAAAAGAGTAGAGAAAAAAAATAATAAAATAGATGGTATTATTCTTTTAGATTTTTTTAGAGTTTATTGTTGTTAAAAAAAAATTTTATTAGAATGGATTTTAAAAGAAAATAGAGATTAAAGGTTTTTTAGATTTTTTTGATTTTTATTTTTCAGAATTAATTAGGATTAAATAATAGTTTTTTAGATTTTTTAGACTTAATTAGGTTTTTATTTTATTTTATTTTCGTTTTTAGATATTAATTAGGATTAAATAATAGTTTTTTTTAGATTTTTAGATTTAATTAGGTTTTACTTGTTAATTTTCGTTTTAACAAATTAATTAGGATTAATTTTAGGATTAATTAGGGTTTATTAGATTTTAATTAGGTTTTAGTGTTAATTTTCGTTTACATTAATTAGGGTTAATTGTTTAGTTTAATTTTGTTTTAATCAGAGTTTAATCAGTTTTAGTCATTAATCTGGATTAATCCAATTGGGCCAACATTCATCAGCAATTATCCAAGCCCAGAGTCAAAAAAGTCCAAGTCCAGAGGCCACGTGTCATATAAAAGCCACCGCCACGCGTGCACTACCTCTCTCTTCCACCTCATTCTCTTTCTCACCCAGAACCTGCCACGTTTCCCCTCTCACTCTCTCTCTCAGACCAGCCATATCACCCCACACGTGTAACCCCCTCCTCTATCTCCTCAGCCACGCGTCCTCTCATCCCTTCACCATCCTGCCACCTGCATCCTTCGCCGGTCATCTCACCGCCGGCCATGCAACGGCCTTGACTAACCACCTCCGACCATCAGAACTAACTCCGACCGCCGCAAACTCGCCGGAAGCGTAATTTTTCCAAAAAAAAATTCATACGACCTCCATTTCTTCATCTTCTCCGATCCACCTCCGATAAACCTTCATCAGCAATAACCTCCAGATTTGTTGCCGGAATCTTCATCAACAGCGATCAAGGATCATCAAGATTCGGCCGTTGTTCTTCTTTTGTTCCCAGATTCGCCAAGAACAGCAACGATACTCATCCCCTTAATCTTCAGATTTCGACAAAATCCACCAGAAATCACCAAGTTCTCCGTGGATCTGCGTCGTGGTCGTGGATCTTCATCAAGTTCGTGAAGACTTTTCCAGAAATCTTCAAACGTTGCCAAGAACGTTCAATCCTCAAGATCTTCAAGGGGATCTTCACCAGAAATCACTCCAAGCTTCGTCTAGGATCAAGAATCGTCATCGTGTGAGTCATACATCCAGGTTAGTGCTTCGAATCCTTCGCTTTTCGTTTTTGCTCGCATCGATTAGCAAGAAATTGAGGAGATTGTTAGGGTTTGATGTTCTGGACTGAGAGATTGAAGGAGGCTTGATGTTGATAACTGAGTTTGATGAGTGTGGACGAAGAGATTTAGGACGAATTTTGTTTGAGATTGTCGGTTGATTTGGCTTCGGAGAGGTTCAGGGCGAGAGAGTTTCAGAGAAAGGGTTTGAGCATGAGAGTGCCGTTTAGGGTTGATGGAGGAGATGAACAGTGGCGTGAGGGAGAGTGATTGTAGAATTAGGGTTTTGATTGTTGCTGAGGGTGGATTGCAATAGATCTGGGCCTTAAGCCTAATGGTCGCGGATTGCTGAATCTACTTCCATCTTCCATTCTCACCCCCCTCTCCCTGGTTTGAAGCTCTGATTTGGGCCTAACACATCTGTTATCTGCACCCCCTTGTTGTGGCCCAATATGATATGCCAAGCGAAATATGCGCTATTCGCCCCCCCCCCTGGTTTTTGTTTGATGTGGTTTTTCTGAGTTAGTAACCTGGGCCCAGCGCATTGCTGAGCGCACCCCCCTCCTGGGCCCAGTTGTATTCTGAAGAGTAAAACTGCTATTGGCGCCCCCCCCCCCCCCTTTGTTTTTCATTTTTTAATTGAATTTCTTTTTTTTCTCCATTATTTGCATAGTTTACTATAAAACTCATAATAAATCAGAAAATAATCATTTTGATATGGGGATTTTTGATGCATTTTAGTAATTGTTTCAAGAAAATTGTGGAGAAATAAAAATATTATTTTAGGTATTTTTTCCATTTATGGTGGATTTTTACATTTTATTGCTTTTATTTTCATATTGTTTATACATCTCATTTGGTGAATTTTGTTTGGTCATTTTAATTTCTATTTTGGTTCCATTCTTTTTGTGGTAGTTAGATTAGGACATTAAGTTCCCCCTGGATTTATTTCATATTTTTGTGGATTAATTTTGATTAGTTTTGATTAGAGAACATTAGGTTAGTATAATTAGGGTTTAAACTCAACATAGGTGCAGTCTAACATTTTGTTTTGGGTTTTTTAGCTTGAATTAGAGTATGGGACATATAGGGTATGTAGGGTAGATATAGAAATCCCCTTAGAATAAATCTTAGGATTTTAAATGCTATTTTGCTATTTTCAGTGTATTTTGCAAATAAAGTGTTTGTTTGGTGTTCCCACTTGGGGTTTATGTTTGTTTGTTTGGGTTTCTGGGTTTTTATTTTGGGGTGTGGGCTTGTTTTGGGCTTGTGGAAGCATGAAGAATCAATGGAGGAGATTGAATACAAAGATTAAGGTTGATGCATGAAGATTTCTTGGAGGTTGAAGATGTTGATTGAAGACTTAGGAGAAATAGGATAAAATAGGAAGAGCTTAGAATAGACAAATTCTTCTGTCAAACATATAGTGCATTGTTTGCCTCTATCCTATCCAATGACATAAAGTCCTCCTTGGGAAGCTCCATCTCTCCTTAGGAGGGATGAGTGGTATGCCCAAGTGAGTAGAACTTTGAGGATACCTTTCATTTGCAATGTTAAAATCTTAGTGATTTCCTTTGGTTGTCATTGAGCTTCTTAACATTATAACCTGGTCTTGTTGAATGATTCTCCTTTAGAGGTGCTTGTAGAAGCTTGGTAAAGAGAAAATTGAAGCTTACTGAAGTATAAGTTTGAGCTTGTTGAAGCTGGTTGCTTGTTGAAGCTAGGGTTTTGCTGCTTGCTGAAGTTGAAGTCAGGAGCTTGTTGAAGCTAGTTACTGGTTGGGGTTTGAGCTTGCTTAAGCTGGGAGCTTGTTGAAGTTGGTGTCCATTGAAGATTGAAAGTTTATTGAAACTTGAAGATAGGAGTTATTCATGAAGATGAAGGTTGTTGTTGTCAACTTTTTGCTGGTAAATCAACTGTTGCTGTCAGAGCTATTGCTTGTGCTGTTTGCTGTAGGAGTTTGGTGTTGTTGTTTGGGCTGCCTCCTCTGCTTTGGGGTTTTATTTTATTTGATTGTATTGTTTGTTAATCTTCCCCTTAGGTTTAAAGTGAAGCTATTCACTTTGCCTATTATTTCCTGCTGCATTCATGCATGTTACTGCTTTACTGTATGTATCTGTTTCTTTTGCCGTTTATCCCCTAGGATCTCTGATTTCCTCTGTGCAGGAGGGAATTATGACAGACATTAGGCTTTCATCCATGCATGACAACATTAGGGTAGTTTTTATCCCCTTTTCAACCATAGGTTTTTTAGAGTTTCTTTCTCTTCTCATCTCAGAACCATTCAAAAATACAGTAATAAGGTTAATCGATGTCGTACGTTACGAGCCTTAAGCTATTTGAGAAAAGGTTGCTGGAGGGTCACTCTCCAGTAATCTGATTGCTTAGTGTGTTACCCTGAGGGTGACATACGACGTAGTCACTCTCAAATCATAGTCTCTAGTGCTTCAGAGATTGCAAACACACTAAAAAACACTTCTTCTATAAAAGATTCAAACCAATATCAAGAATGTCACTTTTGTCCGCTTGGACCCGTAATCAGGAGAAAACCTTTTTCAGAAGGATAAAAGATAAACGGACAAATCTGTGTCTTTCGTGGCCTGAACTACGTTTGCTCTGATCTTTCATGTTGTATGAAAGTACGTAGGCATAGGATGTGATATCTTAGCGAGCAACCTTCCCCTCCTTTCCAGTAGGTAGGCGAACTACGTTGACTCTGATTTCTCGTTCCAGACGGGAATACGTAGGCATAAAGTGCGATACTTGGCCGAGTCATTTTATTTTCTTTTAACCCCAGACCTGTAGGATAGATAGAATAACAATCCGTACTAGAAAACAAGCGTGGATCCCGTCGAGTACGACGGACGTGAGGGTTGCTAATACCTTTCCCTTGCGTAACCGACTCCCGAATCCAGGAATTTGGTTGCGAAGACCATTCCTTTCCCGTCTTTGCGGTAGGTTTACTTCGAGCGTTTCCTTTCCCTCCGTTGGGATAAATAACGCACGGTGGCGACTCTTCTGTTCAGCCGGCGCCGATTTTCGCAGTAGCGACACCTCTGTAACTCCAGCAGCGTACAGAGCAGTGACCAAACCATTCTCAGTAAGAAGATCTGAGATCAACCTTCCAAAGGGGATCCAAGTTCTGATCTTCTGTCCTTTCTCTTTCACATACTCTCTAGATGCATTGATATGGTTCCACAGATGCATAAAAAGAATGTATGGAAGATCTACCTTGGTACTCTGACTAAGGCAATACATGAAATAGAGCTGTTCATTATTGACATAGTCTGGAGAATTAGTTGACTTCCTGTGGTGGATGCATCCCATGAAGATCTTGGCCCAGATCTTGTAGTCAGGCTTCAGATCCTTGAATTTGTTAGAAGCTTGACCAGCAGTCATTACTTCTTCATATACCTCATCCATGTCCACACGCCCAGCTGGCAAGTGGGAAACACCATCTGTTTCTTCATATCCAATTAGTTTTCTTATCAGATCTTCTGTGATAATAATTTCTTTTCCCAGTACAGAAGATAAGATGAACTTGGGGTAAATTGATACATGGATCCAGAATTCTTTCACAAGTAGAGGGTAAACTGGTCCAAAGAGCCTATCAATATACTTAACCCATCCTTGAGCTCCAATGATGGAACGAAACTCAAACCCATTTTCTGCAAGAGAGTCAAACTCAACCATGGATTCACATAGAACTTCCAATTTATCAACCGGGGTTAGAAGAGTTCTTTTGGGAGGAGAATAGGGAGCAACGCCCATGTTTTATGAAGTTACTGCAGCCATAGAAGATTGGAATTGAGCAGCTGTTGATGATGAAGTTGCCATTGAAGAATGCTTTGTCAAACGCTTAGGTATAGGGTTTTTATGCAGAGAAAAGAGGAGATGAAAACGCATGTAAATTTCTGAGAGTGTGAAAAGTGTGAAAGTGAATACAAGTCATGTATTTATACTAAAACACTTAGGCATACCATCAGTCAGAATTTGCACGTTTTAACAAGCAGTAAATGAAAAGGAATAATAATCATTTCAAACATTAATTGCTTCTGACAATTTGGGGGGAAAATCAAGATTTTCACTATTCAAACTTCACCTCAAACGTCTCTTCAGTTATGTACACGCCACCTCTTTAGATATGGTGTGACACGTGTTTGCTTGCATGTGTTCTGAATTCTCTTAAGAAATGAAACGTTAGCCAACGTTCAGATCTTCTAAAGATTGTTAGTTCAGAGTTTCACAAAAGAAATAATGATCAGAATAAAATAAGCAATCAGAAGAAATACTTCAGAGCATTAAGCATTTTTGCATCTGTAAAAATTTGCTTCTGATAAATATCATTCTGGACAAAAATCCATACCAATATTTTTCAGAATAAAATTGAATCTATCTTCAACAAGGGGTTTTGTAAAAATATCTGCCCATTGATGATCTATATCAACAAAGGCTAAATTTATGATTCCCTTCTGAACATAGTCTCTGATGAAATGATGCTTAATTTTTATATGTTTTGCCTTAGAATGTAAAATGGGATTCTTGGACAAACATATAGCAGAAGTATTATCACAAAAGATAGAAATGTTACTTTCAAAAATTTGATAATCTTCTAGTTGACTCTTCATCCAGAGCATCTGCGTGCTACATCCAGCAGCAGCAATGTATTCTGCCTCTGTGGTTGAAAGTGCAATTGTGGGTTGCTTCTTGCTGTACCAGGAGATTAGATTTCTTCCTAGAAATTGACAACTTCAAGAAGTAATTTTTCTTTCCACTCTGTCTCCAGCGTAGTCAGCATCACAGAATCCAACTAATTTGAAATCATCAGATTTTCTGTAACACAAACCCACATTAGAAGTACCTTTCAGATACCTTAGAATCCTCTTGACAGCTGTCAAGTGTGATTCTCTAGGATCTGATTGGAATCTAGCACACAGGCAAACACTGAACAATATGTCAGGTCTAGAAGTAGTAAGATAAAGAAGAGAGCCAATCACACCTCTGTAGAGCTTCTGGTCTACTTTCTTACTTACCTCTTCCTTGCCAAGTGAGCTAGTAGGATGCATTGGAGTCTTTGCCAGCTTACTATCAGACATGTTAAATTTCTTCAGAAGTTCTTTAACATATTTTGTCTGATGTATGTAAGTGCACTCTGGAGTTTGATTAACTTGGATTCCTAGAAAGAATCTGAGTTCTCCCATCACGCTCATTCCAAATTTTGCCTGCATACATGTAGCAAACTCCTTTCCAAGCATAATATTTGTTGATCCAAAGATAATGTCATCTACATAAATTTGGCAAATTAGAAGATCTTTCTTAATTGATTTACAAAAGAGTGTTGTATCCACTTTGCCTCTGATGAAATTCTTCTCCAGAAGAAAATTGCTCAATCTCTCATACCAAGCTCTGGGAGCTTGTTTTAAACCATATAGAGATTTCTTTAATTTGAAAACATGATCTGGAAATTTTTCATTTTCAAAACCAGGAGGTTGGTGGACATAAACTTCTTCTTCTATAATACCATTAAGAAATGCACTTTTAACATCCATCTGATACAGAGTGATGTTATTTTGTGCAGCAAATGAAATAAGAAGACGTATAGATTCTAACCTTGCCACTGGAGCATATGTCTCAGTGTAATCAATACCTTCTTGCTGACTGTACCCTTGAGCAACCAGCCTTGCCTTATTCCTTTCAACTTCTCCTTTCTCATTCAGCTTATTTCTGAAGACCCATTTTGTACCAATTATATTGAATCCTTGAGGTCTTTGAACTAGATCCCATACATCATTTCTGCTGAATTGATTTAGCTCTTCTTGCATGGCAATAATCCAATCATTGTCTTGCAGAGCTTCATCTACAGAAGATGGTTCAATTTTTGACACTAGTCCAAATAGTGATGCTTCAGATGATCTTAGAAAGGATCTTGTTCTGATGGGATCATCTTTCTTTCCAATAATAACATCCTCTGGATGAGAAGCTTTAATTCTGGATGATGATCCTCTAATAGTTGACTCTTCAGAAATGTTTAGATTATTCATCTGAGAGGTTAAAGGAATAGCATCTGGCGTTGCTTCTGGTTCCTTCACTTGAATTTTGTCTGCTTCTGGAACTTCAGAGTCAATGAAGACTACTTCCCTATCTGCAGAGTTATAAAACTGCTTTGGCTTTTCAGAGCTAAGCTTATCATCAAATCTGACATGAATGGATTCTTCCACAATCTGTGTCTCAGTGTTGTATACTCTGTAGCCTTTATAGCATTCAGAATATCCAAGCATGAAACACTTATGTGCTTTGGAATCAAACTTGCTCAGATTTTCCTTAGTGTTTAACATATAGCAAGTACATCCAAAAGGATGAAAATATGAAATGTTGGGCTTTTTGTTCTTCCACAGTTCATAAGGAGTCTTCTTCAGAAGAGGTCTAACAGACACTCTGTTCTGAATGTAACAGGTTGTGTTGATTGCTTCTGCCCAAAAGTGTTTTGCCAGATTTGTCTCATTGATCATGGTTCTGGCCATTTCTTGCAGAGTTCTGTTTTTCCTCTCTACAACCCCATTTTGTTGTGGAGTTTTAGGATAGGAAAAATCATGAGCAATGCCATTTTCAGAAAAATATTTTTCAAAATATTTATTTTCAAATTCACCACCATGATCACTTCTGACTTTTATAATTTTGAAATACTTTTCATTCTGGACTTGCTTGCAGAAGTCAAAGAACACAGAATGTGACTCATCCTTGTGTTTTAAGAACTTTACCCATGTCCATCTACTATAGTCATCAACAATGACTAATCCATACTTCTTGCCTCTGATGGATGCAGTTTTCACTGGTCCAAAGAGATCAATATGAAGTAGTTCTAGTGGTTTAGAAGTAGAAACAACATTTTTTGATTTAAAAGATGTTTTTGAAAACTTCCCCTTTTGGCATGCTTCACAGAGAGCATCTGAAGTGAACTTCAGATTAGGGAGTCCTCTGACAAGATTAAGTTTATTAATATGAGATATACGTCTCATATTAATATGGCCCAATCTTCTGTGCCAGACCCATTTCTCTTCATTAACAGACAAGAGGCATTTAACATTTTGAACTTTAAGTTCTGAAAGATTTATTTTATAAATGTTGTTTTTCCTCTTACCACTAAATAGGATAGAGCCATCCTTTTGACTAATAGCTTTACAACATTTTTGATTAAAGGTAATATCATAACCATTGTCACTTAATTGACTTATGGACAATAAGTTATGCTTTAACCCTTCAACAAGTAAAACATTAGTAATAGAGGGAAGTTTACCATTTCCAATAGTGCCAGATCCAATGATCTTGCCCTTCTGGTTCCCTCCAAACTTCACATCACCTCCAGATCTAAGTTCCAGGCTTTGGAACATAGACTTTTCTCCTGTCATGTGTCGTGAGCATCCAGAGACCAGGTACCATGATTGGCGTCCTGACCTTGCTGCTAAGAACATCTGCAACAGGAATTATTTTGTTTTTAGGTACCCAGATCTTCTTGGGTCCTTTGGGGTTAGTTGGTTTGTAGGTTTGTCTAAACTTCTGTTTTTCAACATAATGTTTATTCTAACTTGCCTTGGGTTTAAACACATAAGTATTCTTCTCAGAGCTTGTGTGTTTAATGTCATTTAAGTGACCAAATTTAAATTGAGAATACAGAGGTGTCTTCTTAATGAAAAGTTTGTCAACAGATTTTGGATTACTTCCAGATGAAGATTCATATCCAATACCTCTTCTGTTGTTCCCACTAACACCATAGATCATAGAAGCCATCTTGCTTCTGTCTATGCTCTTAGTAAGAAATCTCTGAAAGCTAGAGTCATATTTTTCTAAAATGTTTTCACATGACTTAGTCTCAGATTCAGATTCTTGTTGAGTTATTTCAAAGTCATTTTTGATTTTCAGATTAATTTCTTTTTGCTCAACAAGTTCTGTCTTCAGAAGACCAATATCAGATTCAAGATTGCTTTTCAGCTTCTTGTATTTGAGTTTGATATTGTTATAACTTTTAAGAACTTTTGTTAAAACTTTTATAAGTTCTTCTTTGGTAAGTTTAGCCATTACCTCTTCAGCGTCATCATCAGATTCAGAATCTGACTCGTATCCTGAGGTTCCTTCCTCTTGATCCTCTGTGCTGGCCATCAGTGCAACATTAGCACATTTTTCTTCTGATTCAGAAGATGATTCAGATTCATCTGAGTCATCCCATGTTGCCATCAGAACCTTCTTCTTTTTGTTAAACTTCTTCTTGGGTTTTTCTTTTTAAAGTTTGGGGCAATCATTCTTGTAATGCCCAGGTTCTTTGCACTCATAGCACACAACTTCTTTCTTGCCAGATCTTCTGTGCCCAGAAGATTCCTTTCTATTATCAGATCTTCTGAAGTTGTTGAACTTCTTTCCCTTGTGCTTCCAGAGTCTGTTGATCCTTCTGGACAGCATGGATAATTCATCTTCTTCTTCAGAAGAAGATTCTTCAGAGCTTTCTTCAATAACCTGCAAAGCTTTAGCAGATTTGTTAGATTTTAAGGCAACAGATTTACCTTTTTCTTTCTTCTGAGGTTCATCTTCCTCAAGCTCAATTTCATGGCTCCTCAGTGAGCTGATGAGTTCTTCTAAGGAGATCTTGTTCAGATCTTTAGCCATCTTCAAGGCAGTCACCATTGGTCTCCATCTGGTAGGTAGACTTCTGATGATTTTCTTTACATGATCTGATGTAGAGTATCCCTTGTCCAGAACTTTTAGCCCAACTGTGAGGATCTGAAATCTGGAGAACATGGCTTCAACAGATTCAGAGTCTTCCATCTTGAAGGCCTCATACTTCTGGATCAGAGCCAGAGCTTTTGTCTCCTTGACTTGAGAGTTTCCCTCATGAGTCATTTTTAAGGATTCAAACATATCAAAAGTAATTTCCCTTTTTGTAATTTTTTCATACTCAGTATGGGAAATTGCATTCAATAATATAGTTCTGGCTTTGTGATGATTTCTAAAATCTTTCTTCTGAGCATCTGTCATAGATTTTCTGTCTATCTTCTTGCCATTCCCATCTGTGGGATGGACATATCCATCTATGACTAGATCCCATAGATCAGCATCATATCCTAGAAAAAAACTCTCAATTTTGTCTTTCCAGTAATCAAATTTCTCCCCATCAAACATAGGGGTTTTGGTGCTGATCCTGTCCCTTCATATTTATTGTTAATGTTGGATGTTGTATTATCAGCCATTGTAACAAATAAATATATATCAAAGTATTTCTCTCTGGATCTTTACTGTCACTGTTAAGTGGTAGCACACACAGAACCGGAGCTCTGATGCCAACTGAAGGTGAGATAATACTTAGAAGGGGGGGGGGGGGGGGTTGAATAAGTATGAAAGATTAAAACTTAGAAATAAAAACAAAATTATTTTTATCCTGGTTCGTTGAACTCAACTACTCCAGTCCACCCTTCCTAGAGTGATTTGCCTTTCTCAACAAGGACTTAATCCACTATTTAATCAAACAGATTACAATAGTAACACCTAAGAACAACTGTTCTTAGTCTTCTCAAGAACTACTGATTCCAACTGAATCCTCTTAAGGAAATCCTTTACAATCAATGTAAATCTAATACAAGAGTATGAATGCTTCTAAAAAGCTTTTATCACAACAGTGATATTTCTCTTAAGTTTAAGTACAAATAATTCTAAGAATGAATATGAAAGAATGAGAGCTTGAATGTTATGATTTCTTTTCAGCAAAAAGTCTAACTGAAGAATTTGGTGGAGTCTTCCTTTTATAGGCAACTGATCCAAGGAAGCTGAACGTTGAGAAGAGTGTCCCAAAAAAGGTCTGAGCCTTTTTGTCTTCACATCAAGTGGCCTTTCCTAGAAGTAGAAAGCACAGAAAAATCCTTTTTGTCCGTGTTCTTGTGTCTAGCACCAATGAGGAAAGAGACGTTTGATTTACTCCAACGGATATAATCTTTGAATATTTCTTCTTCAGTTTTCAGCAAGTTCATCAGAATCTGATTGAGTCAGAGTCTTCTAATGATGTTCAGAACTTTGCTGTATCAGAGTCTTCTGCAGCATGTGTGCTTTCAGCGTGTTGATCATCAGAGCATATTTGACACAGAACTTCAGTACTTGGCAGCTTTAGTACTTTCAGAAACTTCTGTAGAAGCTATGCTTTGAGAAACTCTTCATACAATATTCTTCTTAGCTTCAGATGCTTCTGACTTGCTTCAGATGCTTCTGCTTGCTTCAGATTCTTCTGGAGCTTCTGCTTCAGAATCTTTCTGGAGACTACGCTCAGGATCTTTTGTAAATAGCAATCAAAATCTTCTAATGAATGCATCTGGCGCTTCAGAGTCTAGATAACTTCTTTGTATACAATTCAGATTTACTTCTGGAGAGTTAATTTCATTTCAATCTGCAGTAAAACTCTCAAGCAAATTTTAGAGTATATAATTCTTAAATACAAAATTTCCTAACAGTTATCATCAAAACAAAGAGATATTATTAAGAACCAATCTGTGTTCTAACAGGGGAGTTGGTGGAAAAAGAGATTTCTGAATAGAGATCAGAGGAGGAGGATAATATGGAATGAAGGGTATCTCAGGAGCTTTTTCTTTTGATCTGATTAAAGCATTTAGCAAATGAGGTTTTACTCTTTTGTGAAGGGTAACTACATCAAAAGTTTCATTTGAGTAGGGTTTGAAAGCAGATTTTGGTTGTGCATTAGATGCAACAGTGTTATCAGAATTAATTGGCAGAGCTGAAGCAACAGCTTTATCAGATTTTGCAGAACATGATATGGTTGCTAAAGATTCTATATCTGACATAGATTTTATGTAATCAAGAATCAGAGATGGAAGGGTAATGGTTAGTTTTGGTTTCAGAGGGTTGATGGGATCAGAAGGTTCAACTTTGTCATAAAAATCTTTTAGTTTGAAACCATAGGCCAAATTATGAAACATAGAGGATACTTGGGCACAAGATATAGAAGATCTTGGGTTTGAATTGGGGATTAGAATCTTAGATGATGGTGTGGGTGTGGGAATAGGATCTGGAATGGGAGCTTTTGAAGGTATGATAAGTTCTGGTTGGTTTACCTCAGAGTATTTGTCAGATGGAGAGATTAGAAAATCTGGGTGGAGGTCTGATTCTGAGGAGTTAGAAGATGTGGTTGGTGTACAGGAGGTAGAAGATACTTGAAACACTGTTTTTAAGGGTGTGACATCAAGAACATTTGTCTCAGGGATGTGAGTTTCAGAAGTATTGGTTTGTTCTGAAGGAATGTCAGATGGTTTGGATGGTTGTTTTGAGATGGGTGAATCAGATGGAATGGTGATTGGTTTTGATGAAATGGGAGCAGAAGTTACTTTTGTAGGTTCAGAAGTAACAGGTGTAATGGGTTCAGATGATTTTTGTTGTACAGATTATTGTGGTTGTTGTTCTGTAGGTTGTTGTTCTGTAGGTTGTTGTTCTGTAGGTTGTTGTTCTGTAGGTTGTTGTTCTGTAGGTTGTGTTTGTGGAACAAACTGTTTGATATGGATTTTTGGTTGAGATGATTTGGGGATAGAGACTGGTGGTGTTTGATTGATTTTTGTTGTTGTTGTTGTTGGAATAGAAGTTTGTTTTTGTGGTGATTTGGAACTGGGAGCAGTAACAGAAGTAGTTTGTGTTGATGGTGGTTTTGGAACAGACTTAATATTTGAATCATTTATAACAATATTTGTAGAAGATACAGAAGATTTAGTACCTTTTATTTTGATCCTCTTAGCTGGTACAGAAGCAGCGTCTTCAGATTCTTTTCTCTTCAAGAGCTTCTTTGGCTTCTCAGCAATCTTGACCTTCTTTTGAGCAGGTGCATAGTCTACTACTGGCTGAGTCCTTTTCCTTTGTAGTTGTGCTTCTTCTTCTTCTTCTTCTTCTGCATTGGGTAGAGGTTGTCTTGCTAGCTGAATCACGTTTGCAGGAACAGGCTTTCCTTCCTTCTTGCATTCATCAATGTACATAACAACTATGTGTCTGGGCTCTTCAACAAAGAATAAGGGAAAGTCATCTACAGGCACCCTCTTCTGACTGAGTTCAGATACATTCAGCTTCTTGGGAGCTGTTGTGAGTTCATCAACTATCTTAAGTCTCTGAAGACTTTTAGCATTCAGAGGCTTTCCCATTATGAATTTCAGTTCTTCTGTAACTCCAGCAGCGTACAGAGCTGAGACCAAACCATTCTCAGTTAGAAGATCTGAGATCAACCTTCCAAAGGGGATCCAGGTTCTGATCTTCTGTCCTTTCTCCTTCACATACTCTCTAGATGCATTTATATGGTTCCACAGATGCATAAAAAGAATGTATGGAAGATCTACCTTTGTGCTCTGACTGAGGCAATACATGAAATAGAGCTGTTCATTATTGACATAGTCTGGAGAATTAGTTGACTTCCTATGGTGGATGCATCCCATGAAGATCTTGGCCCAGATCTTGTAGTCAGGCTTCAGATCCTTGAATTTATTAGAAGCTTGACCAGCAGTCATTACTTCTTCATATACCTCATCCATGTCCACACGCCCGGCTGGCAAGTGGGAAACACCATCTTTTTCTTCATATCCAATTAATTTTCTTATCAGATCTTCTGTGATAATGATCTCTTTTCCCAGTACAGAAGATAAGATGAACTTGGGGTAAACTGATGCATGGATCCATAATTCTTTCACAAGGAGGGGGTAAACTTGTCCAAAGAGCCTATCAAAATACTTAACCCATCCTTGAGCTCCAATGATGGAACGAAACTCAAACCCATTTTCTGCAAGAGAGTCAAACTCAACCATGGATTCACATAGAACTTCCAATTTGTCAACAGAGGTTAAAAGAGTTCTTTTAGGAGGAGAGTAGGGAGCAACACCCATGTTAGCAGAAGTTACTGCAGCCATTGAAGATTGGAATTGAGCAGCTGTTGATGATGAAGTTTCCATTGAAGAATGCTTTGTCAAACGCTTAGGTTTAGGGTTTTTATGCAGAGCAAAGAGAAGATGAAAACGCATATAATTTTCTGAGAGTGTGAAAAGTGTGAAAGTGAATACAAGTCATGTATTTATACTAAAACACTTAGGCATATCAACAGTCAGAAATTTGCACGATTTAACAAGCAATAAGTGAAAAGAATAATAATCATTTCAAACATTAATTGCTTCTGACAATTTGGGGGGAAAATCAAGATTTTCACTATTCAAACTTCACCTCAAACGTCTCTTCAGTTATGTACACGCCACCTCTTCAGATTTGGTGTGACACGTGTTTGCTTGCATGTGTTCTGAATTCTCTTAAGAAATGAAACGTTAGCCAACGTTCAGATCTTCTAAAGATTGTTAGTTCAGATTTTCACAAAAGAAATATTGATCAGAATAAAATAAGCAATCAGAAGAGATACTTCAGAGCATTAGGCATATTTGCATCTGTAAAAATTTGCTTCTGATAAATATCATTCGGGACAAAAATCCATACCAATATTTTTCAGAATAAATTTGAATCTATCTTCAACAAGGGGTTTTGTAAAAATATCTGCCCATTGATGATCTGTATCAACAAAGGCTAAATTTATTATTCCCTTCTGAACATAGTCTCTGATGAAATGATGCTTAATTTCTATATGTTTTGCCTTAGAATGTAAAATGGGATTCTTGGACAAACATATAGCAGAAGTATTATCACAAAAGATAGAAATGTTACTTTCAAAAATTTGATAATCTTCTAGTTGACTTTTCATCCAGAGCATCTGCGTGCTACATCCAGCAGCAGCAATGTATTCAGCATATGTGGTTGAAAGTGCAATTGTGGGTTTCTTCTTGCTGTACCAGGAGATTAGGTTTCTTCCTAGAAATTGACAACTTCCAGAAGTACTTTTTCTTTCCACTTTGTCTCCAGCGTAGTCAGCATCACAGAATCCAACTAATTTGAAATCATTAGATTTTCTGTAACACAGACCCACATTAGAAGTACCTTTCAGATACCTTAGAATCCTCTTGACAGCTGTCAAGTGTGATTCTCTAGGATCTGATTGGAATCTAGCACACAGACAAACACTGAACAATATGTCAGGTCTAGAAGCAGTAAGATAAAGAAGAGAGCCAATCATACCTCTGTAGAGCTTCTGGTCTACTTTGTTACTTACCTCTTCCTTGCCAAGTGAGCTATTAGGATGCATGGGAGTTTTTGCCAGCTTACTATCAGACATGTTAAATTTCTTCAGAAGTTCTTTAACATATTTTGTCTGATGTATGTAAGTGCACTCTGGAGTTTGATTAACTTGGATTCCTAGAAAGAATCTGAGTTCTCCCATCATGCTCATTTAAAATTCTGCCTGCATACATGTAGCAAACTCCTTTCCAAGCATAATATTTGTTGATCCAAAAATAATGTCATCTACATAAATTTGGCAAATTAGAAGATCTTTCTTAATTGATTTACAAAAGAGTGTTGTATCCACTTTGCCTCTGATGAAATTCTTCTCCAGAAGAAAATTGCTCAATCTCTCATATCAAGCTCTGGAAGCTTGTTTTAAACCATATAGAGATTTCTTTAATTTGAAAACATGATCTAGAAATTTTACATTTTCAAAACCAGGAGGTTGGTGGACATAAACTTCTTCTTCTATAATACCATTAAGAAAGGCACTTTTAACATCCATCTGATACAGAATGATGTTATTTTGTGCAGCAAATGAAATAAAAAGGCGTATAGATTCTAATCTTGCCACTGAAGCATATGTCTCAGTGTAATCAATACCTTTTTGTTGACTGTACCCTTGAGCAACCAGCCTTGCCTTATTCCTTTCAACTTCTCCTTTCTCATTTAGCTTATATTTGAACACCCATTTTGTACCAATTATATTGAATCCTTGAGGTCTTTGAACTAGATCCCATACATCATTTCTGGTGAATTGATTTAGCTCATCTTGCATGGCAATAATCCAATCATTGTCTTGCAAAGCTTAATCTACAGAAGATGGTTCAATTTCTGACACTGGTCCAAATAGTGATGCTTCAGATGATCTTAGAAAGGATCTTGTTCTGATGGGATCATCCTTTAATTCGGGATGATGATCCTCTAAAAGTTGATTCTTCAGAAATGTTTAGATTATTCATCTGAGAGGTTAAAGGAATAGCATCTGGCGTTGCTTCTGGTTCCTTCATTCGAATTTTGTCTGCTTCTGGAACTTCAGAGTCAATGAAGACTACTTCCATATCTGCAGAGTTATCAAACTGCTTTAGCTTTTCAAAGCCAAGCTTATCATCAAATCTGACATGAATGGATTCTTCCACAATATGTGTCTAAGTATTGTATACTTTGTAGCCTTTAGAGCGTTCAGAATATCGAAGCATGAAACACTTATGTGCTTTGGAATCAAACTTGCTCAGATTTTCCTTAGTGTTTAACATATAGCAAATACAACTAAAAGGATGAAAATATGAAATGTTGGGCTTTTTGTTCTTCCACAGTTCATAAGGAGTCTTCTTCAGAAGAGGTCTTACACACACTCTGTTCTGAATATAACATGCTGTGTTGATTGCTTCTGCCCAAAAGTGTTTTTCCAGATTTGTCTCATTGATCATGGTTCTGGCCATTTCTTACAGAGTTCTGTTTTTCCTCTCTACAACCCCATTTTGTTGTGGAGTTCTAGGATAGGAAAAATCATGAGCAATGCCATTTTCAGAAAAATATTTTTCAAAATATTTATTTTCAAATTCACCACCATGATCACTTCTGACTTTTATAATTTTGAAATCCTTTTCATTCTAGACTTGCTTGCAGAAGTCAAAGAACACAGAATGTGACTCATCCTTGTGTTTTAAGAACTTTACCCACGTCCATCTACTATAGTCATCAACAATGACTAATCCATACTTCTTGCCTCTGATGGATGCAGTTTTCACTGGTCCAAACAGATCAATATGAAGTAGTTCTAGTGGTTTGGAAGTAGAAACAACATTTTTTTGATTTAAAAGATGTTTTTGAATACTTCCCCCTTTTGGCATGCTTCACAAAGAGCATCTGAAGTGAACTTCAGATTAGGGAGTCCTCTGACAAGATTAAGTTTATTAATCTGAGATATACGTCTCATATTAATATGGCCTAATCTTCTGTGCCAGACCCATTGCTCTTCATTAACAGACAAGAGGCATTTAACATTTTGAACTTTAAGTTCTGAAAGATTTATTTTATAAATGTTGTTTTTCCTCTTACCACTAAATAGGATAGAGCCATCCTTTTGACTAATAGCTTTACAACATTTTTTATTAAAGGTGATATCATAACCATTGTCACTTAATTGACTTATGGACAATAAGTTATGCTTCAACCCTTCAACAAGTAAAACATTAGTAATAGAGGGAAGTTTACCATTTCTAATAGTGCCAGATCCAATGATCTTGCCCTTCTGGTTCCCTCCAAACTTCACATCACCTTCAGATCTAAGTTCCAGGCTTTGGAACATAGACTTTTCTCCTGTCATGTGTCGTGAGCATCCAGAGTCCAGGTACCATGATTGGCGTCCTGACCTTGCTGCTAAGAACATCTGCAACAGGAATTATTTTGTTTTTAGGTACCCAAATCTTCTTGGGTCCTTTGGGGTTAGTTGGTTTGTAGGTTTGTCTAAACATCTGTTTTTCAACATAATGTTTATTCTGACTTGCCTTGGGTTTAAACATATAAGTACTCTTCTAAGAGCTTGTGTGTTTAATGTCATTTAAGTGACCAAATTTAAATTGAGAATACAGAGGTGTCTTCTTGATGAAAAGTTTGTCAACAGATTTTGGATTACTTCCAGATGAAGATTCATATCCAATACCTCTTCTGTTGTTCCCACTAACACCATAGATCATAGAAGCCATCTTGCTTCTGTCTATGCTCTTAGTAATAAATCTCTGAAAGCTAGAGTCATATTTTTCTAAAATGTTTTCACATGACTTAGTCTCAGATTCAGATTCTTGTTGAGTTATTTCAAAGTCATTTTTGATTTTTAGATTAATTTCTTTTTGCTCAACAAGTTCTGTCTTCAGAAGATCAATCTCAGATTCAAGATTGCTTTTCATCTTCTTGTATTTGAGTTTGATATTGTTATAACTTTTAAGAACTTCTGTTAAAACTTTTATAAGTTCTTCTTTGGTAAGTTTAGCCATTACCTCTTCAGCGTCATCATCAGATTCAAAATCTGATTCATATCCTGAGGTTCCTTCCTCTTGATCCTCTGTGCTGGCCATCAGTGCAACATTAGCACATTCTTCTTCTGATTCAGAAGATGATTCAGATTCATCTAAGTCATCCCATGTTTCCATCAGAACCTTCTTCTTTTTGTTAAACTTCTTCTTGGGTTTTTTTTTTTGAAGTTTGGGGCAATCATTCTTGTAATGCCCAGGTTCTTTGCACTCATAGCATACAACTTCTTTCTTGCCAGATCTTCTGTGCCCAGAAGATTCCTTTCTATGATCAGATCTTCTGAAGTTGTTGAACTTCTTTCCCTTGTGCTTCCAGAGTCTGTTGATCCTTCTGGACAGCATGGATAATTCATCTTCTTCTTCAGAAGAAGATTCTTCAGAGCTTTCTTCAATAACCTGCAAAGCTTTAGCAGATTTGTTAGATTTTAAGGCAACAGATTTACCTTTTTCTTTCTTCTGAGGTTCATCTTCCTCAAGCTCAATTTCATGGCTCCTCAGTGAGCTGATGAGTTCTTCTAAAGAGATCTTGTTCAGATCTTTAGCCATCTTCAAGGCAGTCACCATTGGTCTCCATCTGGTAGGTAGACTTCTGATGATTTTCTTTACATGATCTGATGTAGAGTATCCCTTGTCCAGAACTTTTAGCCCAGCTGTGAGGATCTGAAATCTGGAGAACATGGCTTCAACAGATTCAGAGTCTTCCATCTTGAAGGCCTCATACTTCTGGATCAGAGCCAGAGCTTTTGTCTCCTTGACTTGAGAGTTTCCCTCATGAGTCATTTTTAAGGATTCAAACATATCAAAAGCAGTTTCCCTGTTTGTAATTTTTTCATACTCAGTATGAGAAATTGCATTCAATAATATAGTTCTGGCCTTGTGATGATTTCTAAAATCTTTCTTCTGAGCATCTGTCATAGACTTTCTGTCTATCTTCTTGCCATTCCCATCTGTGGGATGGACATATCCATCTATGACTAGATCCCATAGATCAGCATCATATCCTAGGAAAAAACTCTCAATTCTGTCTTTCCAGTAATCAAATTTATCCCCATCAAACATAGGGGGTTTGGTACTGATCCTGTCCCTTTCTTCATATTTATTGTTAATGTTGGATATTGTATTATCATCCATTGTAACAAATAAATATATATCAAAGTATTTCTCTCTGGATCTTTACTGTCACTGTTAAGTGGTAGCACACACAGAACCGGAGCTCTGATGCCAACTGAAGGTGAGATAATACTTAGAAGGGGGGGGGGGGGGGTTGAATAAGTATGAAACATTAAAACTTAGAAATAAAAACACAATTATTTTTATCTTGGTTCGTTGAACTCAACTACTCCAGTCCACCCTGTTGCACCCTAAAATTTGACCAACATTTATTTACCCATTAAGAGTTATATGAGACTTTGAAGCTAGCCAAGAAAGTTGTTCAAGTGATCAAGGATTGATATCTTTGTCAGAGAACTCAAGAGATCCCCAGAGAGATTGGTTGAAACCAAGGTTGTGTGTCTCATAACTTGAGAGTTGTGGGGGCTCCTCAGATGATTCTGAGACTATGAGGATGGACTTGAAGCTTTGAGAAAGCTTATGAGATGTATTGAAAGCCATCATGAAGCCTAGAGAGGTCATTGTACAAGAATTCAGAAGATTCAGCCATGAGTGGTGGAATTAGGATTTGACTGGGTCAACCCTAGGTCAACTGATGATTTGGAGAGGGTTGAGACCTAACCCAAGAGCCATGTGATCATGGAATGATGCATTGAGATGATATAAGGATGATTCCTAGACCAACTCATCATGATTGAGGAGTTTGAGAAGTTTTAAGCTAGGGTTTCTAAGGCTCGACAGTGTAAAATCCCCTAGTTTGATCCTTATCTTCAAGGCAGTTTAGCTCAAGATGTGATTGTCATCTCATCTTCCCTACAACATGAATGTTATAGAGCTTGTTCTTAGCTTTAATTTGAGTACTAGAAGTCCTTGATAGGATTTGTAGAGCTCAAGTTATGACTTTGAGAAATTACAGGTCATCTGAGGTATGTGAATCTGGGTCCTTGAAAGTCACCCAACTTGCATCCAACTTTTTCCCTAGTAGGATGATTCCTATGAATTCTTGGTCAACATGACTGTTGTAGAGCATCTTCTTATCTTTCTATAGAGTACTAGAAGTCCTTGATAGGATTTGTAGAACTCAACTTATGGCTTTGACAAGTCAAGGGCATTTTGGTCATTTGGAGGTTATAGGTCATTTCAAGCATAAGGCCATATCTCCTATTTCCAAGCTTCAAATGGAAATATCTTCAACATCAAACTTGCTTATAATGATGCTTTAAGGCTAGTAGGGAGGTCATGAGATGTTGAAAGGGCTTGTATCAAAAAGTGATGAAAATGGCCTAAAATGGAGGCATAAGTTAAATAAGGTGAAATTGAAAATTGGAAATCACAAGTTATACATCCAAACCATGTCATATAATAGGTAATTTTGACTCCAAAGGACATTCTAAGAACAATGGTTCAGCCACAATTTTGATTTGAGGCCTAGATCATAGGGCTGCTTTGGAAATGGCTTACTTGCATCTTAAGGCACCAAAGCAAAACTCAAAGAAACCCAATAAACAAGTTGGTTATGCATTGTAACATATCATAAATCTCATATGGGGAGAATTTCAAGTCAGAATTGAAGGGTACAAGGACTATGGCATGAAATCTCATATGGTGAGAAGTGAAGTCAAATATCATGAGATGAAAAGTTCAAATTATCATTGGAGTGTTCCAGAAGGTTCTGGACAGTTCCTACAAGTTCTATAAGATGTTTAGAACTTTCTCAAAGCAAAGGTTGGTGAGAGTTGGTGCAGAGAAGAGAGAGTGAGATCAAGAATCTTCCATTGCAAGTCAAGTTTCAATTTCACATTCTTCTTCATTTCCACTCCTTTTTTCTACACAAACACATTCTATAGATCATAGTAAAGTTGTGCAGATCAAATTGAGGGTAATTCCATTGATGAATCGTGCATGAGCTTTTGGATTTTCACCTCTGCAATTCAAGATCGGTTTCCAAGAATCAAGCAGTTTCAACCCTTCTTTTTGAATACAGAAGCTAGAATACTACTCAGTGAAGGAATTGGGAAAGATTGAAGGTCTAAATTGAGGGATTTCTTCATCTGTTCACTCGATTTTACCAGGTTTGTAACTTTCTCTCTACACTCTAATTTAAGTGCTATTAGATAGAATTAATAGGTTAGAATGGTTAAGGATAACTAGGAGATCATTTCTGGAGAGTTTGAAGAGATTTGATGATGATTTTTGCAATGGCAAGATTTCTGTTTGGACCAAGAACTCCTTGAATCTTGAGTAATAATCTTAGTTCTTTAGTGGAGGTTGACCAGTGATAGGAGGTGAACATTTTAGTGTAAACAATTTCAAGAATCTTGAGTTTTGATGTTCGAGCATAATTTGAGGTTTGATTTGTGTTTTAAGTTTGAGTGAGATTCAATGGAATTTGAGATTATGATTGTGTTCAGCATGAAAAATGGAGCATGTTAGGGTTTTAAACTTCGAGTTTTGATGGAGATATGAGGATTCACGATTGGGGAGAATTGGTGTTCTTGAGCTCTGTTTTAATGGAGGTCTCCCTCCAGAAATTTGAAATCGGAGAAGACGATGTTGTGACCCTAGGATCAGAGGAGACTTTTGACTGGAATCTTGATCTAACGGCCATCCACGCGTTTCAGTTTGTGAAGAGGTTTGAACAAGGCAAAATGCAGCGTATCACTTAAGTCCTGGCTTGGGCTTAAGTGATCTTTTGATACCAACACCCCCACTTGTGGCCCACTTGGATTTTACACTGCATTTGGTTTCTATTTGCACCGCTTATTTTCCATTTTTCATTCAGTTTATTAATTGATTTTTCTGATTAAATTGGGCCTAGCGCTTATACTATCTGAACCCCCCATTCTGGGCCCATGCGCGTATTGAACTGCATCTATTTGCTAGCTACACCCCATCTCTTCATATTTCATTTTATTTTCTCCATTTTATTTCAAACTTTAAAAAATCATAATAAATGGAAAATTAAATATTTTTTAATGGGAATTTTTTCTACTATTTAATATTCATGTCTAGAAAATTATCAAATAAAAATATTTTCATTTCATTCATTTTTAATATTTTTTGTATATTTTATACTTTTATTGCATTTTATTTCTTTTATGTTGATACATGAATTTGTAGAATTTTGTTTAGGTAGTTCCCTTAACATTTTTAGGCCATTATTTTTAGGATAGTTATATATAAGCTTTAGCTTCCCTCTGGATTTATTCCATAATTTTGTGATGAAGTTTAGAGTAGTTTTGTTTAGATGACATTAGGTTGTGTAGAATTAGGTTAATCCTTAACATAGGTCCACAATAACACTAGAATTTTGGGTTTCTAGGTCAAGTTAGATATTGGGGCATATAAGGGTATTAAGGGTAGGTATGTAGGATCCCTTAGAAATTATATTAGGTTTTAATATAGTAGTATACTATTTTTAGATGATTTTTGTAGTGGATGATTGCTTGTGTTGCCCTTGTGGGCTTGTATGTTTGTTTGCCTTGCTTTGTGGGCTTGGAGAGCTTGGTATTGTTCTAAGGAGAATTGAGGAGCATAGTAGAAGACTTGAAGATGGATTGAGGAGCTTGAGAGCTTGATCTTATTTGTTTTGTTGATTGTTTTAGGGTTAGGGATTAGGAAGAGTTTAGACTTAGTTAACTTCTTTCTTAAACATGGATGGCATCTGTCACCTCCATTCCTCCCTATGATTCAAAGTCCTTCCATGGTATACACCTCTCTCCTTTGGAGGGATAAGTGATTGTACCTAGGAAGTAGAACTTTTGAGGGAACCATTCCTTTGATGTTGAACCCTTATAGGTCACCTTTGGTGGTCAATAAGCAGTTCAATATCCCCAGCTTATCCAGTAAGTGATTTCCTCTAGTTTGATTATCCTGAGAGATGTTGAGCTTGAGTTTGAAGATGAAGACTTCAATGAAGAGTATAGAAGAGGATGAATCCTTGAGCATTGCCATTCTAGCTGAAGCTTGAAGAGCAACAAGAGCTGAAGATGGAGTAAAGACTGAAGGATGAAGTTGACACTTCTAAGTGATTGAGATTGATTCTGAAGAGCTGAAGCTTGAAGAACAAGAGCAAGCTGATACTTACTTTGATACCTGGAGATCCTGAAGAAGAGCAAGTTGATACTTAGGATTGATAGTGAAGCCTGAAGGGGGGAGCTGATCAAGAAGCTGAAGCTTAAAGGAGAAGATAAGTTGAAACTTATGTTGAAGGGTTGAAACCTGGAAAAGCAAATTGATATTTGTCAAGAGTGATTGAAGTCTGAAGACTGGATTGCTGTTGGAAGAGCTGAAGCTTGAAGCTGAGAGAGGGGTTGATCTGTTTCCTTTTCTTTTTTGTATTGATGTGTTTTGTTTGACTTGCTTAATGCATTAGAATAAGTTCATATCTAGAATAGGTAGAATCTAGGAGCATGATTGCACTAGAGGTAGTGTTGCTCCCTCTGCTTGTATTGTTACTGTGTGACTTTGCTTGCGGGTATTCGGTAGAGCCCTGCTCCCTTTCCCATGTGGTTTGTTTACCTGATGGCATTTCATTTCATTTCTTTCTGTATGATTGCAGTTTACTGTTATTGCTTGATAGCATGTTTTATATTTCAGTATGATTACTGTTATCCATTCTGGCTTGAGGTTGAGATGAGCTTGTGGAGGCTGAAGCCCCACACACATTTCCTCCCTCACTTGCATTGCATGCATTTTACTGTTAAGCTGATGCTTTGTCTGTTTTGGTGTATCATTGACATGATCCCCTTAGGACTCTCATTTCCTTTGATAAGGAATTGATGATAGAACTTTAGGTTGAAACCTATGCATGACAACTTCTAGGAGTTCCCTGTTCAAACCTCAACCATAGGATGAATCCATGGCATGACAATAGTAGGACTTGATAGTCTCCCTCCTAGTTGGGCCTGTTCTCTTCTCATCTCAAAACAGTTTAAGATACAGTAATCATGAATGATTTCTTTCGTACGTTACGAGCCTTAAGCTATCTGAGAAAGGATTGTGGGAGAGTTTCTTTTCCACAGTCTGGATGTTTAGTATGGTACCCTTTGGGTGACATGCGACGCATTCACTCTCAGGCCATAGTCTCTAGTGCGATTGAAATTGCAAACACAATAAAAAATACTTCTTTCGTAAAAGACAGGAAATAAACTGTTGTTTCCCGAACTACGTGAGCTCTGATCTCTCATACCTGTTGAGAGTACGTAGGCACAAGATGGCGATGTCTTGGCGAGCTACCTTCCCCCATAACCCGTCGTAGGCCGAACTACGTTGACTCTGATTTCTCATTCTCTGATGAGAATACGTAGGCATAAAGTGCGATGCTTTGCCGAGTCATCTTTCTTTTCTTTTTAAGCCAGCCTTGATAGGTAGATAGAATAAAACTAACCCGTCCAAGTAAACACAACAAGCGAGGATCCCGTCGAGTACGACGGACGTGAGGGGTGCTAATACCTTCCCCTTGCGTAACCGACTCCCGAACCCAGACAATGGTTGCGACGACCTTGTCTTACCCTTTTCCGTCAGGTTTTTCCGATCGTTTCCTTTCCCGCTCTGAGGGATAAATAACGAAAGGTGGCGACTCTTCTGTCATGCCAGCACCTTATTTTCGCGCAAGCGACACACCCTTCCTAGAGTGATTTGCCTTTCTCAACAAGGACTTAATCCACTATTTAATCAAACAGATTACAATAGTAACACCTAAGAACAATTGTTCTTAGTCTTCTCAAGAGCTACTGATTCCAACTGAATCCTCTTAAGGAAATCCTTTACAATCAATGTAAATCTAATACAAGAGTATGAATGCTTCTAAAAAGCTTTTATCACAATAGTGATATTTCTCTTAAGTTAAAGTACAAATAATTCTAAGAATGAATATGAAAGAATGAGAGCTTTGAATATTATGATTTCTTTTTAGCAAAATGTCCAACTGAAGAATTTGGTGGAGTCTTCCTTTTATAGGCAGCTGATCCAAGGAAGCTGAACATTGAGAAGAGTGTCCCAAAAAGGTCTGAGCCTTTTTGTCTTCACATCAAGTGACCTTTCCTAGAAGTAGAAAGCACAGAAAAATCCTTTTTGTCTGTGTTCTTGTGTCTAGCACCAATGAGGAAAGAGACGTTTGATTTACTCCAACAGATATAATCTTTGAATATTTCTTCTTCAGTTTTCAGCAAGTTCATCAGAATCTGATTGAGTCAGAGTCTTCTAATGATGTTCAGAACTTTGCTGTATCAGAGTCTTCTGCAGCATGTGTGCTTTTAGCGTGTTGATCATCAGAGCATATTTAATACAGAACTTCAGTACTGGCAGCTTTAGTACTTTCAGAAACTTCTGTAGAAACTATGCTTTGAGAAACTCTTCATACAATATTCTTCTTAGCTTCAAATGCTTCTGACTTGCTTCAGATGCTTCTGCTTGCTTCAGATTCTTCTGGAGCTTCTGCTTCAGAATCTTCTGGAGCTTCTTGCTTCAGATCCTTCTGGAGACTACGCTCAGGATCTTCTGTAAACAGCAATCAGAATCTTCTAAAGAATGCATCTGGAGCTTCAGAGTCTAGATAACTTCTTGTATACAATTCAGATTTGCTTCTGGAGTGTTAATTTCATTTCAATCTGCAGTAAAACTCTCAAGCAAATTTTAGAGTATATAATTCTTAAATACAAAAATTCCTAACAGTTATCATCAAAACAAAGAGATATTATTAAGAACCAATCTGTGTTCTAACACAACCTACCCGATTTTCTCGTCAGTGTGAACTTTTGGTCCTTGATACAGTGGGTCCATTTGTCAGTGATGTGTTATTATCTTGCCGAAGTGAAGCGCTATTCATCTCAGTCAACAGCACAACAATCTTGATCCCCCGTTGCATTTGGATTTTCATTTGCATATTAACATTGACATGTATTTATGTTGCAGGTGCATATTTTCCTCTTAATTCTAGTGAGCCATTCCTCTTCTGACATGGAACTTGGTTTGAAGAAGACTGTTGTGTACAAGTTTCGCACGCCAGATATAGGGTCCCTGCTCAGTTTGATTTCTGTAGTTGATCGTAGTGTGATGGAATATTTCAAGAAGGAGTATGGGAAGCTTCTAGGATGTGTCTGTAAAGCTTCAGTTTTTGAGTTAGAAGGTCTTCACACTTTGCTTCAGTTCTATGACCCACAGTTGAGATGTTTCACTTTCCCTAGTTATGTGCTGATGCCTACTTTGGAGGAGTTTTCTACGCTGTTAGGAGTTCCTATTCTGGATCAGATGTCTTTCTATCACTCTGAAGCAGAGCCTGATTTGACTAGGCTTTCTAATTCTCTTTATTTAGATGCTTCTGAGTTGGAAGGGAAGTTGGTTAAAAGGAATGGAATGCCTGGTTTCCCATTGTCTTTCTTGGTTGGTAGAGCTCAACATTTTGCGAAAGAGGGTTGCTGGATTGTCTTTAATGCTATATTGGCTCTATGCATATACGGCATAATCTTGTTCCTGAACATTCCAGATTTTGTGGACTTGGATGCTTTCCATATCTTTGTCTCGAAGAATTCTGTGCCCACACTCTTAGGAGATGTGTATCATTCTGTGCATTATAAGAATGAGAATAGGAGGGGGAAGAATGTCTCTTGTTGTGCACCTCTCTTGTATAGATGGTTTGTGAGTCATCTTCAAGTCTGGTCCTTTTGTCGACATCTCAGATACCATTGAGTGGTCAGAGAAACTTATGGGTTTGACATCGAAGAACATTGTTTGGTTTGACATAGGTCATTTGGGTATAGAGATCATCTTTAGTTGTGGTAGTTTTTATAATGTCCCTTTGATCGGAATAAAGGGTAGTATTAACTATAATCCAGCTCTTGCAGTGAGGAAATTTGGTTACGCTTTAAGGGAACCTCCGAAGGAAGAAGAAATACAGGAATCTCTGTATTTCACTGGTTTGATTGATAGTGAGACCTTGATTAGAGTAGAGAAGGCTTGGAGTAAGATTCACCGAGAGGGGAAGTCTTCTTTGGGAAAGAGTAATAGCAGAGCCTATGAGCCTTATGTGGTTTGGATTCAGGAAAGAGTTGAGAGATTATTGTTGCCATTTCCAGTCCGAGAACCTTCGTATCCTTTGATGATTGAAGAACCGACAACAATTGATATTCAGAGATATAATCAATTGTGGGCCGAGAAGGAAGAGCTACGCAAGGTAAACGAGGAGTTGGAAAAGGAGATTCTTTAGCTTAGAAGTGAGAAAAATCAAGCTACTTATTCATCCAAGAAGAAGACAGAGCTAGTGAAAAAGCTGGGTAGAGAACTAAAAAAAGAGATTAACGCTAGTGGGCTTGGACCTGAAGAGTGTTACTGATGTTCTCAGAGATATTAAGAAAGATCTAGACAGAGAATATGTGGAGATATCAAAGTTCAATGATCAATGGAATGCTATTCTGACTAACAACAAAGAGTGAGAAGACGGGCTGCGGCAACAAATTGTCAGGTTGAAGACTCAACTCCGGGTGAGAGATGAGAAAGTTTTAGTTGAATTCTTACGCCGACGCGAGAGTGACTGCCAGTTGAATGAAGCTCTTGCAACGTTGGAAGAGTACAGATTACGAGCGGATCTGAAGAGGCCTAAGCTTGAAGAAGCATTTGGGGAAGGCGCTTGGGAAGATTATGCTCAGGGCTTGCAGGATACTATTAGCAGGAGGGATTTACTCATCTAGGGGTTGATTGCTAGGCCAGATCATCCTGATACGAAGGAGTTATTGGAGGATTTCTAGGATCGATGTCTTACTTGATGTATTTTCTCCTTTAGTATTTGTTGTACCTCGACCATCACTAGGATTTTTGGATGGGGTCGTGTTTGATTCCATTGTTTTTATTCAGTGATATGTTGTGCATTGACTCTAGTTCTCATTTTTATTTATAAGAGGATCGTGTGACCTTATCTGTTGGCTCTCCATTGTCTTGCTGTTCTCGTGGAACTAGAATCAAGGGGAAAATTTCCCTAAAGCATATTTACATGTCTGCATACTGCATCATTTCTCATTTTGAATCGCAGGTGTTCTAGGTTCCGTTAACCTTACCTTCTTTCTATGGTTTGTAGCTTGTTTTAGGATTGAAAGCCAAGCGATTCATCGCTACTCTACCAGGGGAAATCAACGCAAAGCTATGGATCAGGTTCAGCTCGAGCTGCATGAGTTCCGTGACCGCATGGCCCATTTTATAGATATGATGCCAAGGGTCGCCAATGGCCATGAGCAACTAAGAACGCTGGTGCAACCTCTGATTGCAAGGGTTAACGGGAGTGGGGTTCTACATGGAGGAACTGTTGTTATACCTCCTACAGCTGACCATGTCACCCCTCAACCTACTCCCATTCCAACTGTTGTTATCCCTCCGGGCGGAGGAAATCATACTAGAATCCCTATTCCTGCACCAACATGTGTTGTGCATGGAAACGCTGGCCCTCAGTGGGATGAGGATGGCCAAGATGATGTTTTCTCTATTGGAGAGCTTGGTGCTGGTCTGCAGTCTGACGCAGATAGAAGGTTTAAGCTGATAGAGGAAAAGATGAAGAATTTTGAAAATCAAAACTCACTAGGGCTAGATATGTCAAATCTGGGGCTGATCCCAGACCTGAAGATTCCTCCGAAGTTTAATGTTCCAGAATTTGATAAGTATAAGGGGACAACTTGTCCTAGGGTGCATCTTCGCTCTTATTGCCGAAAGATGTCTGCATACTCTGACGATGAGAAGATGCTCATGTATTTCTTCCAGGATAGTCTTCCTGGTCCATCCCTGGAATGGTATATGGGTTTAGAGCTGGTCAACATCAGAAGTTGGAGAGATTTGGCTAAAGCTTTTGTCAGGCATTATCAGTATAACAGTGATATGGCACCAAACAGGGTACAGTTGTAGAACTTATCTCAGAGGAGTAATGAAGGTTTCAAGGAATACACCCAGAGATGGCGCGAGTTGGCAGCAAGAGTTCAACCTCCTATGGTGGAGAGAGAGCTGATAGACGTGTTTGTTGCTACATTGCCGGGAGTGTATTATGAGAAATTGATAGGCAACATGTTGGGAAGTTTTTCAGAATTGATCATTACAGGCGAGCGGGTTGAAAACGGAATCAAACTGGGGAAGATACTGGCCGGAGAAGGATCCTCAGCTGGAGGAGGAAGGAAAAGTTTTAGTAATAAGAAGAGAGAGGGGGAAATAAATGCAGTATCAGGTTTCCGAAACATAAACAAGAACAGAAGTCAGCAATATCGTCAACAGCAACCTCAGGTCACAAGCATTACAATTCCAGCTGCACCACAACAACAACCGCAGTCACAGCAATAACAAAATTATGCTCCGCGACGATTCCAAGATCGGGGAAGAGCAGTAAGCAGACAATTTGATGCACCGCCGATGCCTTACTCACAGTTACTCCAACATTTGATGCAATTACAATTGATCCAGAAAAGGGCGCTAGCTCCTTTACCTGGCGCACCACCCCCAGGGTCTGATGTCAATGCCAGGTGCGACTTTCATTTTGATGCTCCCGGCCATAACATTGATAATTGTAAAGCCTTCAAGCATAAGGTGCAAGACCTTATCGACAGTAAAGCTATCAATTTTTCACATGACGCGTTTAACATTGTGCAAAATCCTATGCCAAATCATGGAGTGGCTAGGATAAATGCCATTGTTGAGGAGGAAGGTTTGAATCTGGTGACCGATGTTGAAGAACTGAAAACTCCATTGAGTTTTGTGAAGGATAAATTGTTGAGTGGTGGAGTATTTCCCAGTTGTGATAAAGACTGTGCGAGTTGTTTGACCCATCCTATGGGGTGTGTGAATTTGAAGAGTCATGTTCAAAAGTTGTTGGATGACGGTGTTCTATAGTTTGATAGAATCGGAGAAAGAGAAAAAGTAATTGATGAAGAGAAGGATGAAGTGGCTACAATTTCCATTCCTTATAAGACAATCACTATTTATGCGCCGCCAAGGCCACCCACCATTATAATCACTAAAGCAGGGTCGGTGCCCTACGAGAGTACCAAGGCAATCCCATGGAATTATGGGGTTGGGGTCTACTACAATGGTCAGAAGCAAGAAATGAAGGGTTCGCCGTTGGATTCTGTTGATAATTTGGTAGGAGTCGGTGGGATAACCAGAAGTGGAAGAGTATTTTCAACTCCGGAAGCAAATGCTGAAAGGTCCGATAAGGGAAATGGAAAAGCTAGGGTTGAAGAGAGTTCTCAAAGTGGTGAGAAAGAAACTTTGTTGAAAGATGTGGAAGAGTTTATGTGCTTGATCAGGAAAAGTAACTACAAGATTGTAGACCACTTGCAACAAACTCCGTCGAAGATTTCAATCTTATCTCTACTTCTATGCTTTGAGGCACATCGGAATGCCTTGTTAAGGATTCTGAATATTGCGTACGTGCCACAGGAAATTTTTGTGAATAAACTTGAAGGAGTAGTGGCACATGTCAATGCTGGGAACGGGCTAGGATTTATAGATATTGATTTAACGCCCAACGGAAGAGACCATAATCACGCGCTGCATATCTCCATTGAATGCAGAGGGGCGGTACTGTCGCATGTGCTGGTGGACACAGGGTCATCACTTAATGTGCTACCCAAGAAAGCTTTGATGAAGCTGGACACCCGGGGAATAATGTGCACCCCAAGTGATTTAGTTGTGCAAGCATTTGATGGGACAAGAAGGTCCGTTTTCAGAGAATTGACTCTTCCAATCCAGGTTGGTCCGGAGGTTTTCAATGATGTGTTTTATATTATGGATATTCAGCCGGCATATAGCTGTTTGTTGGGATAACCTTGGATTCATTTGGCGAGAGTTGTGACATCAACCCTACATCAAAAGCTGAAATATATGGTGGATGGTAGCGTTGTCACTGTGTGCGGAGAAGAGGATATTATGATAAGCCACTTGTCTTCATTTAAATATGTAGAGGTTGATGGTGAGATTCACGAAACGTTGTGTCAAGCTTTCGAAAGCGTGCAGATTAAGGAAAAGGTGCCAGTTGTGGGGAATGTGCCTGAGGTTGCTATGTCGTCTTTTAAGGAGGCACAGGCAGTGGTGAAGTTTGGAGCATCTCAGGGTTGGAGGAAGGTTTTGAGTGTCCCCAATAAACAGGATAAATTCGGACTGGGGTGCAGCCCATCCTCCTCCTCACAGAGTGTGCCACGCTATAAGGGACCCGTCCAATTCACTAGTGGTGGGGTGATTTTTGAGCAGATCAATGTCGTGTATGACGAAGAAGGTGATAGTGATTGTGACATGGATGCATGGATCCAACCATGTATTCCTGGTCAGAGCTTGAACAACTGGACCATCAAAGAAGTTATCCAAGTGACTCGTGAAGAGTAATTTTCCTGTTTTCTTGATTATGTGTAGCCCTATGTTCTACCCAGAGCATAGTGGTCTGTGTTTGAAGGGCCTTATCTTTTATGTTTGAACATTCGTTTTATCATTAATCAAAGGGAATTTTTCTTGTATTCAAATATTGTGATCTCTGTTTTTCTTGTTTTATTTTAACAATAAAATGGCAATGTGGTTTGTGCTTGTTTGCATATCATTTTAAGCATTAAATCATCACCATTGCAGATTTCACATTGCAGATGCCACCGACTTAGACTCGTCTATGACTCGGTATGACTTCGATAATCCGATCTTTCAAGCTGAAGAAGAGATTGAGGAAGACGAAGACCTGCCTGAAGAGCTGATCAGGTTACTGAAACAAGAAGAGAAAGTCATTCTGCCTCATCAGGAGGAAATTGAGGTCATTAACTTGGGCACTGAGGAAGCGAGAAAGGAAGTCAGGATAGGGGCTGCATTGCAGAGTGACATCAAACAAAGACTGGTTGAAATGCTTCGAGAGTATAAGGATGTCTTTGCTTGGTCATACGAAGATATGTCCGGTATTGATACAGATATTGTGCTTCATCGCTTACCTCTTCGAGAAGAGTGTCCACCTGTGAAACAGAAGCTGAGACGAACCAGACCGGACATGGTGATGAAAATCAAAGAAGAGGTCCAAAAGCAGTTAGACACAGAATTTCTCGCCGTGACGAATTACCCTCCATGGGTCGCTAACATCGTACCTGTACCAAAGAAAGATGGTAAGGTACGAATGTGTGTAGATTACCGTGATATCAATGGAGCGTGCCCGAAAGATGATTTCCTGCTCTCCCACATCGACATGCTTGTTGATAATACCGCGCAGTATTCAGTATTTTCCTTCATGGACGGTTTTTCCGAATATAACCAGATCAAGATGGCCCCGGAGGACATGGAGAAAACAACTTTCATCACGCCGTGGGGTTTTTTTTGCTATAAGGTAATGTCCTTTTGATTCAAGAATGCAGGGGCAACCTATCAGCGGGCAGTGGTGACTCTCTTTCATAATATGATTCATCATGAGATCGAGGTCTATGTTGATGACATGATCGCGAAGTCACAAACGGAGGAAGAGCATCTGGTGAATCTTTTGAAGCTATTAGAAAGGTTAAGGAAATTTAGGCTGAGGTTAAATCCGGACAAATGCACTTTTGGTGTACGGTCAGGAAAGTTACTGGGGTTCATAGTTAGTGAAAAAGGAATCGAGGTCGATCGTGCAAAAAGAAAAGCTATACAAGAAATGCCAGTACCGAAGACTGAAAAAGAGGTTCGTGGTTTCTTGGGTAGATTGAACTACATTGCAAGGTTCATATCTCACCTCACAGCCACGTGTGAACCAATGTTCAAATTGTTAAAGAAAGATTAAGCGGTGGTCTGGAATGAAAATTTCCAAAGGGCATTTGAAAGAATAAAAGAGTATTTGCAGGAGCCTCCGATACTGATGCCTCTAGTGGCTGGAAGACCATTAATAATGTACTTAACGGTTCTTGAGAATTCCATGGGTTGTGTTCTCGGTCAACATGACGAGACGGGAAGAAAGGAGCATGCCATTTATTACTTGAGTAAAAAGTTCACACATTGTGAGTCCAGATACTCAATGTTGGAAAAGACGTGTTGTGCACTCGCTTGGGGTGCCAAACACCTAAGGAAATACATGCTAAACCATACAACCATGTTGATTTCAAAGATGGATTCTATTAAGTACGTGTTCGAGAAGCAAGCACTTTCGGGAAGGATTGCCCGATGGCAGATGGTTTTGACAGAATACAACATTCAATATGTCTCCCAAAAGGCCATTAAGGGGAGTGTTCTATCTGAATATCTCGCAGAGCAACCGATTGACGATTATCAACCAATGAAGTTTGAATTTCCGGACGAAGACATCATGTTCTTAAAGATGAAAGATTGTGATGAGCCATTACCTGATGAAGGACCTGAGCCGGGCTCCCAATGGCAGATGATTTTTGACGATGTCGTTAACTCATATGGTAGTGGAATTGGGGCAATCATCACGACTCCCCATGGTTCTCACATCCCATTCACTTCCATGTTAACTTTTCCCTGCACCAATAACGAAGCTGAATATGAAGCATGTATCATGGGTATTGAAGAGGCGATTGATTTGAGAATCAAAAACCTTGATATTTATGGTGATTCATCTTTGGTGGTCAATCAGATCAAAGGAGAGTGGGAGACTCGGCAGCCTAATCTGATTCCTTATATGAACTATGCAAGGAGGTTGTTACCTTTCTTTGACAGAGTAGAGTTTCACCATGTGCCAAGAGTGGAGAATCAGATGGCAGATGCTTTGGCTACGTTATCCTCAATGTATAAGGTGAACTATTGGAACGATGCTCCGAGAATTGTCATCTCACGCCTCGATAGGCTAGCATTCATATTTATAATAGAGGAAGCTGCAGATGGGAGGCCGTGGTATTATGATATCCAGAATTTTCTCAAGAACCAAGAATATCCGCCTGGGGCTTCGGCCCGAGATAAGAAGACCTTGAGGAGGTTGTCTGAAAATTTCTATCTGAACCAAGATGGTGTACTCTACCGAAGAAATTTTGACTTAGTTCTGTTGAGATGCGTGGATGAAAAAGAAGCAGTTTTGCTTATGGAAGAAGTCCACGAAGGTGCCTTTGGAACACACGCAGGCGGGCATGCCATGTATCGAAAGCTGTTAAGGGCAGGGTATTATTGGTTGACTATGGAGTCTGATTACTTCAAGTATGCGAAGAAATGCCATAAATGCCAGATTTATACTGATAAGATTCATGTGCTGCCAAGTCCTTTGAATGTTATGACGTCTCCTTGGCCCTTTTCCATGTGGGGCATTGATATGATTGGCAAGATTGAGCCGACCGCATCCAATGGACACCGCTTCATCTTAGTGCCAATTGATTATTTCACTAAGTGGGTTGAAGCAGCTTCTTTCGCCAACGTCACCGGACAAGTCGTGGCCCGATTCATTAAGAAGGACATCATTTGTCGTTACGGAGTGCCTGAGAGAATCATTACTGATAATGGTTCAAATTTGAATAACAAGATGATGAAGGAACTGTGCCAGAGTTTCAAGATTGAGCATCACATCTCTTCTCCCTATCGTCCGAAGATGAATGGCACTGTTGAAGCGGCCAATAAGAATATAAAGAAGATTGTGCAGAAGATGGTTGTGACCTACAAAGATTGGCACGAGATGTTACCCTTTGCACTGCATAGATATCGTACCTCGGTACGAACTTCAACTGGGGCAACCCCTTTCTCGCTAGTGTATGGTATGGAAGTTGTTCTACCATTGGCAGTCGAGATCCCTTCTTTGAGAGTTCTGGTTGACATCCAACTTGATGAGGCAGAATGGGTGAGGAATATATTGAATCAACTCAGCCTGATGGACGAGAAGAGATTGGAAGCCATTGCGTATGGTCGTTTGAATCAAAGCAGGATGAAGAAAGCTTTTGATCAGAAGGTACGCCCTCGATGCTTTCAGGTAGGCGAACTAGTGTTGAAGAAAATTCTCCCTCCACAGACAGATCACAGGGGCAAATGGACTCCCAACTATGAAGGTCCATATTTCGTAAGGAAAGTCTTCTCAAGAGGAGCTTTAATACTGTCAACCATGGATGGTAAAGATTTCACATCCCCTGTGAATGCAGACGCAGTTAAAAAATACTTTGCTTAAAGAGACCCGCTGGAAAGAAAAAGAATATCCAGGAAAAAATGGGGAATCCCGGCGAACCATAAAAAGAATGGGTTCGGGAAAAAGGTAGGGATAAAAATAAAATATGTAAACCCGCAAAGTTGAAAACTTGAAAAGGCGACTTTGGAAAAAATGGGTATCCCGGTGAATCAAAAACCCGTGAGGGCGATTCAGGAAAAAGTTAGGGAATTGAAAAGCAAATGACTGCGGTCTGTGTGTTGATGTTCAGAGCATAGTTGATTACGGGGGGACCCGAGGTCCATCCATTCAAATCATTCTCTTTAGAATATGAAGCATTGGAAAAGCATCGAAGTCATGCGAGTCATAGATGAATCGACACATGGTGGTTGTCTATACCACATTGCCAACATTTTGTATATCTTTGTGCATTTTTGTAAATTTTGCGCAGCTTTCTCTTTTCAGGAGTTGCATCTGTTGTAAAATATGCCTATTTACAGGCCACTTATTAATGAAATACATACTATTCAGTAAATTGTTATTCTTGTTTTAGCCTTTACTATTTTTGTTTGCGAAAAAACGCATGATATTTTTGATAAAACTTTGCATACATAAACTTGTGGGCTTTGCTGATAATCATTAAAACTTTGATTTGCTTGAATGACATCATAGATGATGACCGAGATGGTTTCTGTTGTGCAGGATATCTTATTTGTTTACTCATTTGCAAGTTAAGCATGTACGCTTATCCCCGGCAGATCAAATGTTTAGGATTATCCCCAGCAGTGGAGCGGATTCAGAGTTCCAGTTCCCCATAGAGTCCAAGTCCTTGACTCCTTTCCCCTTAGAGTTTAGGTCATTGACTCATTCCTCAAGCAGAGATCGATGTTGATTCCCTCATTGAGCGACCCTCGACGGAGTTGTTAGAGTAGTTTGTTTCTCATCCTCAGTAGAGAGAGTTCGGGACGGATTCCCAGTAAATTGTATTCGGTTACCCCTAGAAGTTTGGATGTAATCTCCAATGGGTTGAAATCTATGGCAGAGTAAAGGTATTCCCCCAGCAGTTTGCCTACTCCCCGGTAGAGTCGTGTTCTAGGAGGCCATCCAGGGCTGATTTCCCCAGTAAAGTTGAGATGATCTTAGCAGTTGGCTGCCTTTTTCCCAGCCGAGTCTTTTGTTCCCCAGAAGAGTGGTATTCTGGTAGGCCATTCAGGGCATTTTCCTCAACAGAATTTGAGTTGATTCCCAGTGAAGTGGATTTTTGTTCTCGTCAGAGCAGTATTACCCAGGAGAGTTCTTTTCTTGGAGGCCATCCAGGGCTTGTTGTTCCCAGCATAAGTCCAATCGTAATTGGCATATCTTGTCTTTCCCCAGGAAGGTTGCGTTCGTCTCTTCAGCATTTACTTTGCTGAGGTGGTTCCTTTGCATTTGTATTGCGCATAGCATCCTCAAACGTGTAGCATTTCCATTTCGTGTGGAGCATTACGCCATATTCAAACATATGCATTTGAAACATAAGCCAGGTTGTTACCTCTTGTTTTCAGGTGTGTCTCCAGCAAACAATGATGGTTTATTTAGTCTTCAAGGTATCCAGACCCCGGCAAGCATATCAGTATTACTCTTAAGCCTGTGTGGTATTTGTCGCTACTGCGAAAAACGAGGCCAGCAAAACAGAAGAGTCGCCACCTTTCGTTATTTATCCCACAAAACGGGAAAGGAAACAATCGGAAAAACCTGACGAAATGGTATAAGACAAGGTTTTCGCAACCATTGTCTGGATTCGGGAGTCGGTTACGCAAGGGGAAGGTATTAGCACCCCTCACGTCCATCGATCTCGATGGGATCCACGCTTGTTGTGTTTATATGATGGGCTTGTTACATCTATCTACGCTAAAGGTTTGGTCTGAAAAGAAAAGAAAATGACTCGGCAAAGCGTCGCACTTTATGCCTACGTATTCCCATATGGAACGAGAAATCAGAGTCAACGTAGTTCACCTAACTACAGGGAAAGGTTGCTCGCCTAGATATCGCATCTCGTTCCTACGTACTTTCGCTTGGTACGAAAGATCAGAGCAAACGTAGTTCGGGACACGAAAGACACATGTTTGTCTTTTTTATCCGAGTAGGGTTAACAGACGGTTCCAGCAGTTGGTGTATGCAGCTCACTCGATGGAGACTTAGGCGTTTACCGTTTGCGGTAGAACCGGGAATTAACATAACTCTCCTTCTGAAAAAGGGTTTCTAAGGATTAAAGGTCCAAGAGGACAAAAAGAGTTTGATCTTTGTTTTCTGTTTTTTAGAGAAGTATCTTTTATGGATGTTTGCAACTGATATCGCACTAGAGACTATGACCTGAGAGTAAATGCGTCGCATGTCACCCAAAGGGTGCCATACTAAACATCTAGACTATTGAAAAGAAACTCTTCAACAACCCTTTCTCAAGTAACTTCAGGCTCGTAGCGTACGACGTCAATTAACCTTTATTACTGTATTTTGATTTGTTTGAAGATGAGAAGAGAAAGGACGCACTAAAGGGGAACTGATCCAATCCTAAAGTTGTCATGCAAAATTGATCCTATGGTTGAGGTTAGGGGGAACTACCTAATGTTATCATGCATGGTTAGAACCCTAATGTCTGTCATAACTTCTCTTGAACAAGAGAAGTCAGAGTTCCTATGGGAACATGTCAAAGGAAAACAAACAGCAAAAGAAATAACTGTACAGAAGCAACTGTAAATAAAATGCATGCAATGCAACAAACAAGCAGAAGGAGCCAAGCTCAACTTCTAGGGCAAGCAAGCCCAAAGGCAACACACAAAACACAGGCAAGGGAGACAGACTCAACCTTAAACCAGCAAGCAAAGCCAGATAATAATAGTCAAGCAGAGGGAGACAAACTCAACCTCTAAATGCAGACAAGCAAAGGGGGCTAATCTCAACCTTTAGGATGCTCTTAGGCCTAGAATCAACTACATGAGGCCTAGTATAAATGCAACATGCCAAACAGTCACACAAGCAACAGTCAAGCAATCAGAAAAAACAACAGACAAAACAGCAGACAAACAGCTCAACAGCAAAGCAAATGAACAACAAAACAAATGAACAGTCTGCAAACAAACAACTTCAAGCCATCTTCAAGAGAAGTCCTCATCTTCATTCTTCAACAAGCTCCAACACAAGGGAAGAGAATTAACACCAATATTATTGGATGATGATGGGAAGCAGGAAGGAAACCAAAGGAATCCCTCCTGACACTCAACCAGTCATCAAAGATAGGCATCCTCAAAGGTTCTACCTCTTGTAAAATGCCACACATCCTTCCAAAGGATGGATGAGGCTTTCACATAGGGACCTTGAATCATGGGATGAGAATGGAAAGCAATCAAAGCAATCCATGTTTATTTGAAGAAGGAGAAAGCAACTAAGCTCTTCCTAAACCTTAATTGAACAAGCTCAAAGAAAGTTCTAAAAGAAGGTCTAAACACCAAATCAAACATCACCAACAAGAAAACAAAAGTTTATTCATGTTTAAAGCACCATCAAAGAAGATTAGCAAATCTATTATGCACTAAAGGCATTCATTAGGGTCATTCTAAAGCAAGTGCTATGTTGAAAACAACTTAAAACTAGCCTAACTATTAAATCCAATTAAAATACTAAAACTATTTATAAAATCCTAGGAAATTTTCTAAGGGAACCTAAACATGTTAAGGACCTATAGTAGAAAGATCAGGGATCAAATCAAAAGGGAAGGTTACCTAAAAAATCCTAAATCACAAGGTACCAAATTAAAGCCCTAAAATGGAAGGTCTAATGACCCTAATCCAAAACAGAACCTAAGTTTGTCTAAAAAATCTAAATTAAAACATAGGGGATCATGCATCTCTAATCTACCAGCTAGCGAAAAATCAGCCTCAAACTCAATACCAATTGCAAGAGCAAAAATCAGCAAAAACATGTATCAAAAATGCAAAATTAAAGAAATAGCAAAAATGAGAAAATGTTCAATAAATGGAAAAATAAGCAAAAATTAAATGTAAAAGCACAGAAAAATCACAAATAAAATGAGGAGCATGGACATATTTTTATTTTATTTTTCTGATGAATATTGGAATTAAAATGAATTTTAGAAGAAATTAGCAATTAAAATAAAAAGAAAATGAATTAAAAATCAAATAAGAAAATAAAATGCAGAATTAAATGAGGAGCGTTGGATGAGGAGACTAAGTATACTAATCCAAAGGATAATACACTGCCAGCGAATAAATGGAACGCTGCGTTTCAATTCAGTCAGAGGCAAATTCAAATTAAAACGTGGCCACACGATTTGCATACAAAGTCAAGTTTCTCAACAGATCCAAGGGTCCAAACTTCATCTTCCTCATTTGAATTGGAAATGGGGGGAGAATTGCAGAGGTGAACCAGACGGTGGTCCGGTGACCGCGCCACCGTCTTCTCCGGCGAACAACCAGTTGCAGGTCACCAAACTCTAAAAAAATTTACATTAATTCACTTAAAATTCCACGCTGATCTCAAATATGACTTCCATTTCTTCTAATTTTCAACAGAAAATAAAATACGATGGAGATCTTAAAATGTGCATAGTTCTGTAATCTCACCAATCCTCAATCTAAAACCATAGATCTCTTCCTCATGTTGCACTGATCATCCTAAACCAATTAGATCATGTTGAATCCTCATAATCAAGCCAAACCAACTCCAAACAGAAATCATACATCAACTTAATTTGTCTCTAAACTTCCAATTTATGATCCAAAATCCATCTAAGCAACCTCCTAAAGCCTAACTGCATGCTAACATATGCTAAAACAACATGGATCTTCAGTAATTTTGAAAACTACATACCTGTTTTAGAGCTTCAAATTGAGGTATCTACAGAGTGATTATTGGCTTCAAACTGTGCAGATCTATTCAATGAAGTATGTTGAAGGTGTTTCAATCCTTAATTTGCTTTTATTTGCTCTGAAAATGAAATCACGATTTCCACTTTCTCTCTTGAAACTCAACTTGCAAACTCTGGTTCTAGCACGAAATGATCTCCAAAATTGCTCTGAATCACACATGGAACTTATATAGAAATGATTTGTGGGCTTTAACAATCCAATGGAGGCCCAAATCAGAATATCCAATTTTCAATTTTCTCCAAAACTTCAACAATGGTATCCACGAATTTGCACTCAAATCTTCCCTTGGAAGCTTCAATTCTATTCCTTGTGGTCTGTGGAAAGTGTAGAGAGTGATTAGAGAGCTCAAACTCTTCTCATGACCAAGTTATGATGTGTTACTTATTTGTGAAGTTACAAGTCAAACCACCATGAATAAGACCTCAAATGAAAAATCCAATAATGCCAAAGTGTTTAGAATGATTTTTCTAATTAAAATGAGTACTCACTTGGCCTTGTTTGAACACAAATGAATTAATCTTGAATTTTTCACTTAAATGCCTTTAAATTCTCCTTTTTGCCAAATTTCTCAAACCAAGTCTCACCCTAAGCCAAATCAATTCATCATGAGGACATGGTTAACCTAAAAACATCATTTTGAGCAAGTTTTATGTTGAACAAAATTTCATTTGAAGCTTGCAAGATAGTGAAAATGACCTATAATGCCACATGACCTATAATCTCACTTTCCCAAAATACCCCTAACTTGTAAACCTCATAACTTGAGTTCTACAAATCAGATGGAAGACTTATAGTACGATTTGGAAAGCTAAGATCAAGACCTACAACTTTCATTTTGGCTAAAAGTTTAGGAGAAACACCCTTCTAGGTCAAAAGTTCCTTGGAAGTTGGTAAACTTTCACAGACAAATTTCACATTCCTCAGATGACCTGTAACTTGTCTGGGTCATAACTTGAGTTCTATAAATCCAATGTAGGACTTCTAGTACTCAAATTAAAGCTAAAAGCATGCTCTACAAGTTTCATGTTGACTAAAAGAGGAGATGAAACTTGAATCTTGAGATAAGTGGTCTTGAAGTTAGGCACTAAATAGGGGATTTTACCCTGAGAACCCTAATTTAGCAACTCCTCACACTTTGAACTTTTCTTGGATTGATCTTGGAATATCATTTCATGTATATCAACACAACTATCCATGATTACAAAGACTTAGAAATGAGCTTTGATCCTCTTCAATTGCACAGTTGACTTAGGATTACTCAGATGAAAACCCTAATTGCAACACTCTCAACTGTGGCTATTCACACTTGACACAATGACTTAATTGAGCTCCACCATGACCTTCAAGGCACTATATGATCTCTATACATACACCCTCTCCTTGATAAAGGCTCCACACCCACTAATGGTCTTCAATTGGTCCTCAGCTTAGGAGATTAACCACATACAAACAACTGAACTTCTCAAGAACACAACCCTCTTCCTGATGACTTTGGTGACTTCTCAAGCTTGCATAAGACCTCTAGATAGGCTCCTCTGGATACAAACCACACTTGATCCCCTGCATAAATAAACAATGCTATGCTATGCAAATGTTAGATCAATGATATGTCCATGCAATGAAACATAAACTAAGTAAGAAAAAGTTAGGCATATTTTGGGGTGCAACAGTATTCAGACCTCCAACAAAATCATTGACAAATGTGTTTATCTTACCATTTGTTCCCCAATAGAGTTTGCTTATTTAAGTTTCTCTTTCCCCATCGGAGTTCTCTTTCGGATTATGAATCGGTAGATTCTCCTCTCAACTTCGTGTTGAGCCGACCTTCGGGTTCGATGCTCGCTTTTATTTAGCGAATGCCTGCTGGTTAGTAGATGATCTCAACTTCGTGTTGAGTCGGCCTTCGGGTTCGATGCTCGCTTTTATTTAGCAAATGCCTGCTGGTTAGCAAATAATCTCAACTTCGTGTTGAGACGGCCTTCGGGTTCGATGCTCGCTTTTATTTAGCGAATGCCTGCTGGTTAGTAGATGATCTCAACTTCATGTTGAGCCGGCCTTCGGGTTCGATGCTCACTTTTATTTAGCGAATGCCTGCTGGTTAGCATATGCTCTCAACTTCGTGTTGAGCCGGCCTTCGGTTTCGATGCTCGCTTTTATTTAGCGAATGCCTGCTGGTTAGTAGATGCTCTCAACTTCGTGTTGAGCCGGCCTTCGGGTTTGATGCTCGTTTTTATTTAGTGAATACCTGCTGGTTAGCAGATGAACTCAACTTCGTATTGAGTCGGACTTCGGGTTCGATGCTCGCTTTTATTTAGCGAATTCCTACTGGTTAGCAGATGATCTTAACTTCGTGTTGAGCTGGCCTTTGGGTGTGACGCTCGCTTTTATTTAGTGAATACATGCTGGTTAGCAGATGTTCTCAAGTTCGTGTTGAACCGGCCTTCGGGTTCGATGCCTGGTTTACTTAACAGATTCCTGATGGTTGAAATCATATGATCTTACCGACTTAGTGTCATTGTCTGCGCATTAGCAGATGTTATTCCGACTGCATGTCGATGATTCCTAATCGGTAATCAGTTAGCTTATTGTCGTTGCAGTTATCAGGTACAGTTATCTTGGGTTATTCTACTCCAGTATAACAAGTTTGCAGTTGTATTTATGCGGTTGGAAAATTTCCGGGTTCTTTGGTATTCAACCGTCTTCTACCGTGAATGTTTGAAAGTCGTTCATTTTTCATCCCTTCAGGTCCAAGTCGCTTGAATAGGGGCAGCTGTTGTACCCCAAAATTTGATCAACCGTTTCTTGTACTTGGCTTATGTTTTCCTTTCATTTTGCATTTTTAGATAGCATACCATTTGCTTTTGAGACAGGGGATCAAAGGTTCTTCTGTGGCTCAGGCCTCTTTTTAGTTCAAGAGACTGAACAGCGAGCATTAGGAGCTTTGGCATTTATTTTTCCCGGCGATCGAGCGGCCAATTTTATTTTTATTTTGCAGGATAATTTGTAGCTCAGGAGGCAACATTCAAGCTATCTCAGGCATTCTCACAGTTTTGATATTCGAAAGCAAGTTTCAAAGGCTTAACAGAGCTCAGAACGGAAGAAAACGGGCCAATGTGCAGATTTTCCTCCAAAAGGCGCCAAAATTCAAATTCTAGGTGTTAACCGATTAACCAATATGGTTAATCGGTTAACCGTAGCAAAATCAGACCAAATTTGAATTTTCAAGGGTGTTAATTGATTAACCAAAACGGTTAACCGATTAACCAAGGCAAATTTTGCCTCTGCACGTGAGTTTTTCAAGTGTGCCACTTTGGGGTCCATTTTGATCACTTGTGAAGTTGATTTTACACCAGAAGAAGGATCTAGAACCACTTTGAATTTTGATTAGTTTTCAAATTAATTCAAATTCCCTCCAATTTCCCACTCCTAATCCCATTCCAATTTTCATAACCGCACTCCAAACCACCATTCTACTCCTAACCTAGAGCATATTTAAATGATTTGCTCCAAACCTCACATAATTAATCCTCATAATCTCATTTCCTTTTCAGAATTCACTCCCATTCTCTCAATTTTCTCTCAACGTTTTCACTCCAAAACTCCATTAAAGCTCTATTTGCTTGAATTCTTTGATTCTCCATTGGAATCATTGAATTCTAGAGCTAAACCTTCATCCTTCATCCATATTATATCCAATTCTGCATTCAATTTGCGTGCTAGTGTGGATCTGAACTTGGAAGTTGATCTAGAAGAGCTTATTTGGATCAGTTTAGCTTAATTTTGGTGGATCTTCATTTCTACTACAAGAAATAACTTGGATCTTTAAGAATCTCTGGGTTTCTTGCTTGGATCTGCTTATTTGAAGTTGAATCAACACTCACCAAAGCAAATCTCCGCTTTGTAGGTTGGAAACTCTAGATTTGATGCTATTTTGATCTTATTTTGCATAATTAATATGGATCTTTAATTTTTGGTGAATTTTGATTCATGTGATTTGTGATCTTGCTGTTTGAATGTGTTTACATGTTGATTTGATCACTGATTTCTGGTTTAAAATTCGTGCATAATTGATTACAGGATGATTGCACATTGGATTAATTGCTATAAGTGCTTTTGAGCTGTTGTTTTTCTGCTTCTGGTACAGTGTTAATCGATTAACTAGTTGCGGTACAACCTTGTTAACCGATTAACCAGTGCGTATTTTCAAAAATCTTTAATGGTTAATCGGTTAACCAATAGTGTTAATTGATTAACACTGAACCAGAATGCCACTTTTGGTTGTTTTCAAGCATGTTTTGGTTGCTTCTCACTTTGAATCTTCATGGATCAATATGATGCATTTGAGTGAGCTATTTTGGATATGTGTTGTTGTTCTTTATTGTTTAATCTTGATTATTCGACATGCGTGGGTTGATTTCCATTTGAATGCATACTTTATGGATGTTGTTCAAGTGATGATCATTTGCTTGAGTTTGAAGAATTGTTTGGTTGAGATGTGCTTGTGGTGGTTGTTGTCCCACATTTTTTTCCTCCCACTTTTCTTTGTGTGTGCATCTTGGGATGGCACCTTCGCTTTGATGATTGATGGTTGATGGTTGTAGGAGTTTGCTTCTCTCATTTCATCTCATCCTCGCATCTTTTGTGCTTGCATTTCATGTTGCATTTTATCTTCCATTTCTTTCATTTTGTGATTGAATTGCTTTGTGCTTTCTTGTTCTTTTGCCATGATCCCTTAGGATTCCTAGTCCCTATGTTTAGATTGGGAGTAGGAGAGACATTAGGTGCTCAATCCAAGCATGCTAACATTATGATAGATTTACCTCTTAATCTCAATCTTAGGAGCACATTGCATGATAACATTAGGGTAGTTTAGTTTCCCCTAGAGTTTGTGTCTTCTCTTCTCATCTCATAACCTCTTAAGACACCTAATAAAGGATAATAAGTATTGTGCGCTACGAGCCTTAAGTACTTGGGAAATGATGTTTGGGGGGCCTCCTCTCAAACGTCTAGAGTGTTTAGTGTATGCCCTTTGGGCAATATGCGATGCATTCACTCTCGAGTCATAGTCTTTAGTGCAACATGAATTACAAACTTAACTCAATTCACTTCTTCATAAAAAACACAAACAAAAACATCAAACCTTTTTATCCTTCGGGATTAATGGAAAATCATTTTCAAAAAGAGTGTCTTAACTCTTGGTTCTACCGCAAAGAGGTAACGCCTAAGTCTCCAATGGTCGAGCAGCAATACACCTAACTGCTAGAATGAAGGTTTAACCCTACTCAGTTAAAACACTTGAACCAACTTGTGGTCATGTTAGCCTGAACTACGTTTGCTCTGATTTCTCATACCAAACAAGGATATGTAGGCACAAGACGGCGATGTCTTGGCGAGAAACCTTCCCCACCTTCACCCGTAACTTTCTGAACTACGTTGACTCTGACTTTCCCATTAAACGAGGGAGTACGTAGGCATAGAGCGGCGATTCTCTATCGAGTCTCTTTTCTTTTCTTTTGTCCCTGTTGTTGCGGTGAGAATCGTGATACCAAGCTATTGATTAACTTGAATATTTAATTCTTAAATTCACAACCGGACTTTAATTTATCCAAAGGAAAGGTCTAAAGAAAGAAAAACCCTTTTCGCGATGTAACAACAACACTAAGGGATTCGGGGATCGGGGGTTGGTTATGCCTAGGGTAGATATTTCACATCCTAAACATCTGTAGTACCCTACAGGAACCTTTTGCTTGTTTGCATGCTAAGTTAGTAAATGTTGCTAAGGATTGGGATTGGGTAAAAGGTGAAGGTTAAAACCTAAAGATAGTTTCTAAGTTTGCTCGCAAAGACGTTGCGTCCTCTGCCTACGTATCCTAACTAGGATAGAATCAGAGCAATTGTAGTTCACCTCACTAGGGTTGAAGAACACTTGATTATGATCAAAGTTCAAAGGGGAACAAACATAATAATGTTTGTATAGAGTTTAACAAAACTCTCTAGATCTGTGTTATAACACTCAAGAGGGGAGTAAGTAATCATTACTATGATTCTTACATAGAGTTTACAAACTCTATCCTAGGGTTCTAGTTGAAGAACACTCCTAGTGTAGGTAAGGCTTTCTAGACTTTAAGCAAAGTCTAAGGGCTCCTATGTTCTAACTTAACTAAGTTAGGGTTTAGGATGACTTCACAAAGTCAAGGGAGGGTAATGAACTATCCAATGACACAAGGGTCAATGGAGAGACTTTTCCTTCGGAAGGAGAGAGAGAGAGAGAGAGAGAGAGAGAGAGAGAGAGAGAGAGAGAGAGAGAGAGAGAGAGAGAGAGAGAGAGAGAGAGAGAGAGAGAGAGAGAGAGAGAGAGAGAGAGAGAGAGAGAGAGAGAGAGAGAGAGAGAGAGAGAGAGAGAGAGAACTTGGATGAGAACTAAAAAGTTCCATCACTTGGGGAAGAAATATTTAACAAAGAAAATAAACAATTAAGCAAGATGAATAAGATTACAATCCAATAAGCATGCATATTACAATAGGCAAGGATCAAATAAGGCCAACGGTTACGACCAAAAATCATATATCTTAACAAAGATGAAGGTAACAAATCCCAAAGCCATATTATCAAATATGAAACACATCAACCATACAAATAATTTACAACTTAAAAATGATCATGTTATAAATTTAAAGTGTATCAAATGTAACAACATTTAGGCATTGATGACAATCAAATACGCAAGGAACGATCGCAACAGTTAAACTCAAAATTTTAGGAAAGGAACAATACCTCATGGTAACAACCATCAATAAAATGAAATCTCAACATGTTAACAAACATAAAGAAGTCAAATACCAATAAATCTCACAAGATAAAATAAGCATGGCATAAGGGAAATTTAATCGAAACGTACGGTAACAACCTAAGAACGAATCTACTAACAATCCGGTAAAAAGCATTGTAAAAACAAGCAACTATAAGATTACAATCCATTTAATACAACTAGACATCACAATGAAAAAGTTGCAAAAAGAACGGGTTGAAAAAGATAAAAAAATGAACAAGTTATGATTTTTTGAAGTTGATTGATTTTATGACAATAAAATAACAAAACACACACATATAAATAAAAAAAGGAAAGTGGCATGGGTGGGGATTGAACCCATGCCCTTTTGTTTACAAACACACAACAACAACCACTTGGGCACCACACGCGCGCTGGTAGTGAGAATGGAAGTAAAGACGAAAATGAATTCAATTACAAATAAAATACCAAAAAGGGTTGATCCCAAGGATCGAACCCATGGCTGGCAAGTGAAAGGGGAGAATGCGCGCAAGTTGATTACCACTGGGGTGTCTGTACATCCAAGTACAAAGCCACCCCCATAAATACATAAGGTGTGTTTTCATGGTTTTCTGGGCAAGTTTGGAAGCAAGAACAAGGCAATTTTTCAAAAGGCGTTTCAATGCTAACTTGCTCAATTCTCCACCAATTTTAACAAACTTTAGGTTTAACATGGGTAGAATTGAACAAGGATCATGAAGGCAGTGTTAATTTTTCAAGATCATGCACACAAATAAAAATTCGACTGTAGATGCAGATGGGAGTTTATGTGTTGCATTTTGAGTTCAATAGATCAAGACAGATGCAATTATTGGTAGAAACTGGTTTGAACAAATTCCAAATATGACATTGAAAGAGCTTTAACAAGCACTTTGGTTTAAAACACAACAGAACCTGACATGGCAAGTGAGTTGCAAGGGGTGAAGTTTTCCATACTAGCTTTTATGCATACATACTGTTAGAACAAGTGATGCAATGACAATACAAAAAAAATCAACAATCTAAAACTGCCAATGTTCCACAAGCTTAAGCCAAAGAATGCAATGAGCTCACATTAGATCAGTCAATATCACCAAGGCAATGTTCAACCCAACTGGTTTACCAATTCTGTTCCAAACAGAAATTTCTCATATGGCCAACAAATCACACACCAAACAGCCCTATCACCTGCTAGCAACTAACCTTGAATTGACAACCCCACCTCACAACAGTTTCTGGACAGCATATTGATTGATCATAACAATGTCATCACTCATATATTATACCTCACAACTTAACAATTTGGCCTGACCAAACAGATTGAGTTTGCAACTTACAAATTGAAAATGTTAAGCCACAAACAAACCTTTCTTTCAGAAATAAAGACAGACAAACAACCTTGTTTAAAAACAGGTAGGAAACCAAATTGCATTACAATGCTAGCAAACACCAGTGTATGGACTCTATGATAATTAAAAGATATTTCAAAAGTGAGTGGTCACATCCTGAGCAAATCAAACTCAAAGAACAGTCTAGCAACAATGCTACAACCTTACAACATAGTCCAAGCCCCAAGACTGCTCAAAGCACCCTTGCAGCCGCAACTCAAAAAAGGCATCAAACAAAGACATCAAGACTTAAAAAACACAGCACCACATCAAATCAAGCATGTATTCATGAAAAGAAAGTTTAAAAGCTAGATCAAGAAGCAGACAAAATTGAAATGAACAGACCCTTCAAACATCCTCAAAACATCATATAAGGTGTGCCCATACTTCAAAAATATTCACAAACATCATGGAAATGAAAATCACAAGTCAGCTGCTCATAAAATTGCAATATTGGAATCAAAACTGGATTGGAAACAAATTAAGGTCAGGAAAATGCTACATACAAGTCTCAAATATGATCATAGATGAGTCTATCACTTTAGATGGCCATGAAATGCACATAACAAGAAAATGACTATCAAGCTACAACTGTATCAAACATGTATGAAGCAGTTTAGGCAGAAGTGTATAGCATACTCAAAGTTGTTGGTTCATGTACAAACAAAATCCTAAACATTATCTAGAGGCACCAATACTTCATGGAATAAACTAGCATCATTCAAACAGAAAACAAGGAAGTGTGCGCAGCTGGTTTTCAAAACAGTTGCAGCAGAATGGTACAAACATGGTCTAGCTATGATCAAGTGGTCTCATGTTGACAAACACAACACACACATATCATAAATGTAGAAATGAATGAGTTACAACTCAGAAAATAAGCATTTGGCAATTGGAATGAGATTTGGTATGTTCATGGTAGATTTTACTTAAAAAAATGCAGTTTGGAAGAGAGATGAAGAATCAAGTAAGAATGGATCAAATAAACAATGTGTACACATCAAAATCATGATAAGGAATGAGATCATGCATAGAAATCAAGCTTATTGTAGCTGGCACAGAAATTGACATGTTGGTGGTAAGAAAAAGTTGTTTTGAAACAGGTTTTGGTACAGCAGGGCATTTTTAAGGCAATGAGTTTTTATGAGGAAACAAATACCATACACCTACTATAAATATGCTAACAAATGAGGTCAAACTCAAGAAATGGATCAAAACAATACCAAATAGAATATGACATTTGAAGCTCATGAATATGCAAAGAACCAAACTCAATTATGCAGCAAGCAATTTCATAACAGTTGGGAAGATTTGACATCACATACAATTTTCAAACATGATTATGAATGATTCTATGCACATAGATAGAGTAAAGATCAGCTGGAACAGAAAATGGTAGTTGGTTCAAAACATTTTGACAGCAAAACTCATGAAATCTCATAACAAGCCTTGATAAACATATCTCATGTTTTCATCATTTTAACAAGCTTAAATGGATAAACCAAATCACATAAACACATATCAACAGTTTGGAACACTTAACACACAACATGTCAAGCACAAACCTCTTAACATCAAACTCATGGTAATGGTAAAAGTGAAATAACATAAGTGTGAAAACAAGTGACACAATTGATTCAAACATGATCTAGGGCAGGGGGTCTCATGAACAATTTACAAATCATTCAAATCTCACCAATGAACCAAGGCTAACAATTGGTTGGCTTTATAACAGAATCAGTGACGACTGGGTTTGGAAAATTGTTGGTGACGACCAAATCAAGATACCGAACATAAATGGTTCTGAACAGGTGCTAGTGACTACTAGTCTTCAAAGATTATTGGCGACGACCAAATCAAAGATGAATATTGGTAACAACCGCCCATTTGTGTAAATTGGATACTGCTAGTCACCACTAGCTTCCTAAAGAAGATAGGAAAACCCAGGATGTCAACCTCGAAGCAAAATTCGTTGTAAAGTATCAAAGATAAAGGTAACGACCAAAGGATCTCAAAAGCAGCAGCCAGACAACAGAGACCAAAACTAAAATGCAACTAAATGTGTATGCTGGTATGATGTTGTATGTAAAATGCAGACCGACCCGCGGGAACAAAGGAAAGCAAAACAAGGAAAACACAAAGAGGACTCGTCACGCTGAGTCTCAATGATTCAGGTCAGGCGACACTTCCTTTTTTTGGCATAGATAACGATCTTTCCGGATAATATCCTTGTAATTTTGCAGAGGAGAAGTCTTGGCTTAAGAGCCGAAATTGCTGTCGGACGCATCTAGTTTGGTCAAGGGTGACAACAAACCTTCACAACTTTGAGAACTGTGTAATGTTATCAGATTACATCTAGAACTCTTCAATTGTTTTGTCAAATTGTGTTTTCTTTTTAAAACAAAATTTAAAATTTTCCAAACACTTCGCTTTTCGAAAAATCTTTATTAACGAATAAGTGGAATTGCATAACAAAAACAGAAGATCATAACAATGATTGGCCAAAATCCGATTTTATTGATAGACAAGAACTTTACAAAGGGCAAAGCCTCGGGAATTTTATATATTTGAAAAAATGGCAAACAGAAAAGGTTACAGAATCCCATAATAATCTGGTCCTTTTAACTGTCAGTTCACTTGCTTCGCTGCTTCTGACGAGAATGACAGATGTTTGATCTTTCTTCTGATACCTTGCACAAGACTCTGCCCCGGCGTTTGTCAGCTTTCAATCATTGGGCTTCCATCTTGTTGAAGCACTGGGATCTCCTTTCTAGGTCTCCTGCTTTAGGCATAGTACTTTCTCACTGCATCTGAGTTGATGGGATACTTGAGTTGTTTGCCATCCATGGTTTCCAGAATTAGAGATCCTCCAGAAAAGACAGTTTTTACAACGAAGGGGCCATCGTAGTTGGGCATCCACTTGCCGCGCATATCCTTTTGAGTTGGTAGGATTTTTCTAAGCACAAGCTCTCCTTCCCTATACTCTTTGGGACGAACCTTCTTGTTGAACGCTCGTATCATTCTTTGTTGATAGATTTGACTATGACACATGGCCGTCATTCGTTTCTCATCAATGAGGTTCAATGAGTCGAACCTTTCCTTTATCCATTCATCTTCCTCAAGCTCGGCCTCCCTTAAGATCTTAAGAGAAGGTATTTTGACTTCAATGGGTAGCACAGCGTCCATCCTATATACTAAGGAAAAGGGAGTTGCCCCTGTTGAAGTTCGCACTGATGTTCGATATCCATGCAAAGCAAATGGTAACATCTCGTGCCAATCCTTATAGGTTATGACCATCTTCTGCACTATTTTCTTGATATTTTTGTTTGCAGCCTCAACTGCGCCATTCATCTTAGGTCTGTAAGGAGACGAATTGTGATGTTTGATCTTGAAATCGTCACAGAGTTCCTTCATCGTTTTGTTGTTTAGATTCGACCCATTGTCAGTAATGATCTGGTTAGGAATATTGTATCGACATATGATTTCCCTTTTGATGAAGCGAGCAACCACTTGTTTTGTCACGTTCGTATACGACGCTGCTTCCACCCATTTGGTGAAGTAATCAATTGCAACAAGGATGAAGCGATGGCCGTTGGAGGCTTTTGGCTCTATTGCCCCAATCATATATATACCCCACATTGAAAAAGGCCATGGTGATGTCATCACATTGAGAGGATGCGGAGGGACATGCACTTTGTCGACATAGACTTGGCATTTGTGGCATTTTCGAGCGAAGAGTATGCAGTTTGTCTCCAAAGTTAACCAAAAGTAGCCTGCCCTTAAGATTTTCTTAGCCATAGCGTGGCCGTTGGCATGGGTGTCGAAGGTTCCCTCATGTACTTCAGTCATTATGAGATTCGCCTCTCTTTCGTCGACACATCGGAGCAGAACCATGTCATGGTTTCTTTTGTACAAGGTACCATTGCTGATGAAGAATTCAACCGACAATCTGTGTATATCTCTTTTGTCAATTCTAGATGCGTCAGCTGGATATTCTTGATTTTGAAGAAAATTCTTGATGTCATGGAACCACGGCTTCTCATCAGTTTCTTCATCTATTGTCATGACATATGCAGGTACTGTCCTTCTTTCAATGCGAATCAGAGGCGCCTCGTTAACAAACTGGACCTTCCACATTGATGCCATCATAGCCAGTGCATCGGCAATGTGATTTTCCGCTCTCGGTACATGCTTGAAGGTAATTTCATCAAAATATTCAGCCATCTCCAAGATATGAGTTTTGTAAGGGATCAGTTTTTCATCCCTGGTTTCCCATTCTTCTTTGAATTGGTAGATCACTAAAGCAGAATCACCGATCACTTCCGAGATTTTGATGTGAAGATCGATAGCAGCTTCCATCCCTAAGATGCAGGCTTCATACTCGGCTATGTTGTTTGTACACGAGAAACAAAGTCGGGCTGTGACGGCAGTGTACCCTCCAGTTGGATTTTTCAGAACAGCTCCGACACCATGTCCGTTCTTATTTGACGCTCCATCAAACATCATTTCCCAGCGGGATCCAGGCTCGGGACCTTCTTCTGGACCAGGCTCTGGTTTTGTGCGTTGAATATACATCACATCTTCAGCAGGAAAATCAAACTTGAGTGGTTGATAATCCTCCATGGGGTGCTCTGCGAGGTGTTCTGACAAGACACTTCCTTTGATAGATTTTTGAGCAACATACTGAATATCGTACTCTGATAAGAGCATATGCCATCTGGCTAATCTTCCTGTTTGAGCTGGCTTTTCAAAGATGTACTTGATGGGGTCCATCTTAGAAATCAGCATTGTGGTGTGACAAATCATGTACTGTCTCAGACGCTTGGCGGCCCATGCTAAGGCACAACAGGCTTTTTCCAGGGGAGAGTAACGACTCTCGCAATCGGTGAACTTCTTGCTCAGATAGTAGATTGTGTGTTCTTTCTTTCCTGACTCATCAGTCTGGCCTAAGACACAACCCATTGAATCTTCTAGTACTGTCATATACATGAACAAAGGTCTTCCTGGCACAGGAGGAATCAACACGGGAGGCTCTTGTAAGTACTGTTTGATTTTCTCAAATGCGGCCTGGCAGTTTTCATTCCATACCACCGTCTGATCTTTTCGTAACAACTTGAAGATCGGCGTGCAAGTAGGAGTTAAATTAGAGATGAATCTGGAGATGTAATTCAGACGTCCAAGGAAGCCTCTGACTTGTTTCTCTGTTTTAGGAGCAGACATCTCCTGGATTGCTTTAACTTTGTCGGGGTCTACTTCAATTCCTCGTTGACTAACAATGAAACCAAGTAACTTGCCTTAGCGAACTCCGAAGGTGCATTTTGCTGGATTTAACCTCAGTTGATACTTTCAGAGTCTCTCAAATAGCTTCAACAGATGATCCAAATGGTCTTCTTCACTTTGGGATTTTGTGATCATATCATCCACGTATACTTCAATTTCTTTGTGCATCATATCATGAAAGAGTGTGACCATGGCTCTCTGATACGTTGCCCCTGCGTTCTTCAAACCGAAAGGCATAACCTTATAACAATAGGTGCCCTAGGGTGTGATGAAGGTTGTCTTCTCCATGTCGGTTGGATCCATTTTTATCTGGTTATAACCAGAAAATCCGTCCATGAATGAGAATACTGCGAAGCTAGCTGTATTATCCACCAAAGTGTCAATATATGGTAAAGGGAAATCGTCCTTCGGACTTGCTTTGTTTAAATCCCTGTAATCGACGCACATCCTGACCTTGCCATCCTTCTTTGGGACTGGTACAATGTTTGCCACCCATTCTGGATATTTAGATACCGCTAAAAAGCCTGCATCAATTTTTTTCTTGACTTCGTCTCGGATTTTAAGAGCCATGTCTGGTCTTGACCTGCGAAGTTTTTGTTTGACCGGAGGATACTTTAGCTTCAGGGGGAGCTTGTGCATAACAATGTCAGTATCCAACCCTGGCATGTCCTGATAAGACCAAGCAAATATGTTGACATAATCTCTAAGGATCGCTATCAGCTTGCTTTTGATCTCGGGCCCCAATGATGCCCTAATCTTGACTTCTATTTTTTCTTCTTCTGACCCCAAATTGACGATCTCAGTCTGCTCTTTGTATGGTTGGAGATAAACATCTTCGTACTCAGCCATTCTCTTCAACTCTCCTGGGACTTCTAACTCTTCATCATTTTCTTCTTCAGCTTGAAAGACAGATGAACCACTAGTAGAAGGAGCCGAAGGATCATAGGATTCTGTGGTGGATGGAGGTACTCTGCATGTTTTATTTTTGGGAACAATTAGACACACACATACAGACATGCAGATGAAGGGTTGTTTTTATTTTTTTTCAAAAAGATTGCCATTTTTCCTTTTACCAAGAAGAGTGAAAATGATGCGCAAAATAATAAACAAGAGTTTTAACAAAAACACTTTTTCATTAATGATTTTCAAATTACAAAGTGGCCCAATACAAAATAATTCACAGGCCTTGGGCAAGACCAGGAATTTTAAAGAAAACATAAAGCTAACAAGCAAAATGAATTACTCTAAAGGTAAAAATACGGGAATTTCCACAGCCTCCCAGTTATGCAAAGCTTCTCCTCCCCTAGTTATTAGATGATCTAGATTACCATCTTCATCTTCAGCAATGATGGCGTTTATTTGTATTCCGTCACTAGTAAATATTTCCTTTAAAGACTTCTTCTTCATGGTGCTTTCCTCTGGCTCGCCTTCTAGAGTTGGTTTGTAACCCAACCCTTGTCGATCATTTTTAGCTCGAGCGTTGACTTCGATGATCTCCCCCCATCCCAATGGGATTCCAGTTTTCAGTGCCGCCTTGATACTCTGAACAGAGGTGAATGATGGCCCGCGAGTTATGTCTGATTCGTCGACTAGAACAGCGTGGGCTATTTCTAGTGCTTGAAAGGTTGTCTCAAGGGAATCTTCGTCAGCTTCAATATACCAGAATGAGGACAAGTTGCTTACCATTAAATCCTCTTCTCCATGAACAATGACCAACTGGTCATCCACAACAAACTTCATTTTCTGGTGGAGAGTAGAAGTAACAGCGCCAGCTGCGTGGATCCATGGCCTTCCCAGTAAACAACTGTAGACCGGATTAATATCCATCACCTGAAAGGTGACTTCAAAGATTTGTGGTCCGATCATGATAGGAAGATCAACCTCCCCTATCACAGCTCTCCTAGATCCATCAAATTCCTTCACTATGAGAGAAGTTGGCCTCATGGTAGCGCCCTGGTAAGCCAGCTTGGCTAGTGTCCTTTTTGGCATTACATTGAGCGTTGATCCTGTGTCAACAAGAACCCTAGACAATGTATCTTCTTCACATTTGATCGACACATGTAGAGCACGATTGTGCTTACGGTTCTTAGCTGTCAGATCGTTATCGTTAAAGCTAAGCGTGTTGCAAGTCGCGATGTTTGCTACAATGGAGTCAAATTTCCCCACTGTAATATCTTTGGTAACATGGGCTTGTGTCAAGATTTTGAGGAAAGCCTGGCGATGCGCCGGAGAGCTTAAGAGTAAGGCCATGACCGAGATCTTAGATGGTGTTTGATTTAGTTGGTCCACCACTCTGTAATCACTTCGTCTGATGATTCTCAGGAACTCTTCTTCATCATTTTTGAGGCTTTCTTTTCCTTTGACTAAAGGCTCTTTAGTGACGACTGCCTCTGGAACGGGTTTTGGAGGAACAACAGCTTTTGGAGCAGAAATTGCTGGCGGAGGAGCCACATTGTATGTCCGCGGTTGGTATATGCGACCACTCCGGGTCATTTTGCTCCCACCGGCAATGTTAGCTACATTTGATGGCTTCCTTTCTTTGAAGATTCCTTCACACCATGAATGGTCCTGCTTCGGTGTTACAGCCCTTGGGTGAGGTTTGGATCCTCCCCTTGGTTCAAACCTGGCTTGTCCCCTCCCAAATTTCGGGGGTGCATCGTCGCGGAATACCGGCCGGACGTTTTGTGGTTATTGTTGTTGTTGTTGTTATTATTTTTGAACACAACTATTTTGTTGGGCTCTTCTGGCATGTTAAACACAAATTCGATGACTGCCACATCTTCCCCTTTCTTCCTGTGAGCAATCTCTATCATCCCTTGTTCGATCATTGCCCGAATGTCTTTTTTCACAATGTCCCAACGTTCTGGGTTCAGCATGCATTGTTCGCAGTTTTCGTGAGATGTCTTAAGCTCCCATGCTTGAGCGACGTTTGTGTAGGTCTGCCAATGGCACTTTGATCTCAGAGTGGTAACTTTCTTGTCTTCTGACCCCTCACCTTCTTCAGTAATGGCATTGACTCCACCATGATTTTGCAGAGGGTTGTTCTTTACGTTTGGATGATTATCTTCAAAGGACATAATTCTTTTTTCAATCAATTCTCGAACGAGGTGCTGAAGTGCGAAGCAACCTTTAAGATCATGGCCGGGAGCGTTCTCGTGAAATAAGCAGCGAGCGTTGGCATTATAGTAGAATGGGAGTGGATTAGGTGGAGCACCTAATTTTCTTGTTTTGACCAACCCTCTTTCTATCAACATGGGGAACAAATCAGTGTAACTCATGGGAATAGGCTGTATTTTTGGCCTATTTGCCTCGTAATTCGCCCTTGGAGCCCTGTTTTGAGGTTGTTGACCTTGCGGCTGATGGTATTGTTGTTGATTGTTGGAGTGATATTGGTGCTGATTACTGGATGCCCTAGGCTGGGGGACCCTGCTGTGATGACTGTTGAAAAACTGGAGTCACAACTGCTATATATGATGATGGATGGTATTGTTGGCGATGGCTCCTGGAATTTTGCGCCTTTTTCCTATATGTGATTGCACTTACATCCCCCTCTTTCTTTTTGTGAAAATTGCTGACCGGTTTCTTTGCTGTACTGGTGCTTGAATTAATATTTGGATTAGCCAATTTCCCACTCTTTAAACCAGCTTCAACTTTGACCCCTACTGCCACAATATCAGAGAAGTTGGTTGTGACGCTGCTGATTAGTCGTTCATAGAATTTCGGCCTGACTGTATCTACGAACCAGTATGCCAATTCCTTTTCAGTAAGGGGTGGCTCTACTTGAGCAGCAGTTCCGCGCCATCTTTGCGCGTATTCTTTAAAGGTTTCAGTATTCTTCTGTGTCATGTTAAGAAGCTGACGACGGTCAGGAGCTAAGTCCATGTTGTACTTGTACTGTTGAATAAAGGCATCTGAATGATCTTAGAAACCATGGATCTTTGCTTGATCCAAGCTGAGATACCATTTAGCCGATGCTCCTTTAAGATTGTCTTGAAAACAGTGTACCAACAGCTTGTCATTTTCAATATGCGGAGCCATCCGCCTGCAGTACATGATTAGGTGCACTTTGGGACAAGTAGTCCCCTCATATTTGTCGAATACTGGCATCTTGAGTTTCTGAGGAAATACCAAACCAGACACCAGGCACAGGTCTTTGGCGTCAGACCCAAAAACATGGCTTCCTTCGATGGCTCTCATCCTTTTAGCCATAATGTCCATCTCTACCCTTAATTTTTCGTGCTTTTCATCCTCGGCTTCAGAACCGTCAGGTATGTCAAAGATTAGTTGTTAATTGTTGAAAATAGGTCGCACTGTAGTGGGTCCACCTGCCTGAGTGAAAATGGGATTTCTGATTGTTGAATCAAACAGTGGATTAAGACTTAAAGATTGCATATTGCTGAATGGTGGCACAAAATCCCGAGACATGCCATAGGGGAATTCTGCAGTGGTAACCGGAGCTACTGTGACATTGGCCGCTGTCGTGGCAACTTCGGAGATTACCATAGACTGTGTGTCCATTTTTGCCTTGATTATATTGAGAACTTCCATAATCTGGCTGACGTCACCCTTGATTCCTTCAATGTCGTTATCCATCTGATCGAACCTCTGTTCATTATCCGCCATCTTCTTCTGAGCTCTGGATCGAGTGTTGTATTTGTGAGTATTCGGCGTGACTCCTTCTCTCTCTTCTGAACAAGAACAAAGGATGAGCTGCGGAACCCAGATGCAAGACCAGTGCAGGATGAAATGCAAATGCAAACGCAGATGCATAAACCATTCAAGGAAAAGCAAATTTTTGTTTACAAACAAAAAAGTTAGAACAACATGTAACGACATGCTTAAAAAGCGTTTTTTCATTGATAGCTGGAAGTCTATTACAATAGATGGCTCTTGCTGAAAAGCAAGACCTTTCTTACAAGAAGTGAAAGTAAATGCAACATTAGGATCACAATCCTTTAAGGGAAAACAGGGAAATGGTGAAACAACGATCATTCTAACAAGATGATCCTTCTCCTTCTTGGACTTCAACATGAGCTTGGTCCTAGCGGATAATTTCCCACTGGTCTTCGTTCTCTCGTTGCACTTTGATCAAAGCGTATTTCAGCTCTTCCCTAGTCGTGGGGACCTCAGGTTCCATAGTTATCTCATAATCATGAGTATAGAACATGGTCAAGGCTATTTCTTTTGACAAAAGCAAGTACCCTCTGGAAGTTAAACAGCTTGCATTCTCCATGGGAGTTATGCCCAAGAGGTGAGGATCTCTTTGAGTGTATTGAGCACGGGCTTCTAGTTCAGGGTTGCGACCAGTTTCGCAGAAGTAGGGTCACCAAAATTCTGGTTCGGGCTCTGGCCCGGTGGGATATCCATATTGACACCGGGCAAGAACAGGATTGTAGGTGATAACCCCCTTCGTCCCAATGAGAGGCACATTGGGGAACTCTCCATAACTGGGTATCATGACTAGATCACCAAGGATGATGTCATACCATGTGATATCATAGTGCCTGAGAGTGATGAGTTTAGAAATCCATGCGCTTTTGCTGGGAAGCCTCCAAAGGATATGAGTCCTGGACAGATGAGAAGTAAACCACCAGTCAAGTAGTGTGAGGCAACATGAAAATTGCCCAAGATCGTACAAGATGAAGCGGTGGATGACCACATAAGTATCAGCTAGTATCTTGTTTACTGGATTTTTGATGATGAAGAGACGGATTGCCTCCTCACTGATGAAGTCATAACGGCTTGGGAAGAGATACAACCCATATATTAGAAATGCCAGAATTGCTTCAAAGATGCCCAGATTTCTATTTTCATAATGATATTCGGCCATCTCCATTAGGGGTCCTGCCTTCATTCCGTACCATCCTCCTTTCGCTTGATATGTAGGGCTTTGGCCATATCCCTTCTTTTCGGTTTTCCATAAGGAAGTGTGAAAGTCCATGGAATCTTCAAATAGTCGGTGTACTCCTCTATGGTCGGGAGTAGCTGGAAGTCTGGGAATACGAAGCAGTGGTAGGCTGTAGAGTAAAACTCAACCAAAGCCTGCAGCATTGGCTCGTTGACCTGAGCACTTATTAGTGGTAGGAGGTCTCCATATTTGGCAATGAAAGCAGCAGGGTTTCTGACAAGTCTTGCCAACATCCTTAGACGGCCCAACCTTAAATCTGGGAACGGAAACATGTCTCTTTTCACCACGTTGTTGTCTGCAAAAAGAAAAGTTTGAATTTCCTTGAATGGTTAGAAGAAATGCAAATGCAAATGCGCATGGTGTCATGGAACTCAGATATTTACGAACATCAAAAGTCGCCATTTCATTGATCAATAAAATAGGATTACAAAATATTGTTTCCTCTTACAAGAGTTTTAAACATAAACAACAGCTAAATGAATCCTAACAAGGTTCCCCTAGCAGTCTCAAGTTGAACTTCTCGATTTTTCTTTCCATCTGAGCCTTCTCAAAAATGAGCTTGTCCACAATTAACTTCCACGGAGTAGACTAGGGATCATAAGGTTCTTCTTGTGCTTTCCTCTTCTTACAAGAGAGTACTTCTTCGTCTTTCAACTGGAGTTGTCTCTTGAGCTCCGCATTCTCTTCGACAACTACCTGATACTTGTGTTTCCAAGCTTCTCCAGTTTGTTGTGCTTTGACTAAAGAAATCTTCAACTTTTCTTCTTCAGACATGAAGACCAATGGGCGTTCTTCCTTCAAAGCCATAGGATCTTGCTTAGGATAAGGCATCCTTAGTGTGATGGCTCTCTTTCGAACCCATTGGAGGTAAGGTTCCAAAGAGACACAGTTGAGTCTTCCAAGATCCTTTTTCCTTTTCTTGTGTAGATGCTTCCAAGCCTCTAAAATCTTGCCTTTTAGTTCTTGACTATCTTCTTCTTCTTTGAAGAAGATGTTTTCCACTTGAACACCATTGGGCTTGTCTTTCAAAGGGTATCCCAATTTTCGGCGGACAAGGATTGGATTATAACTGATTCCTTCATTAGTACTGAGAAGAGGTACATTGCCAAAATCCCCACAATTGTCGATGATCATTGTCCCATCATAGTCACGACTATACCAATCAATATCGGAGTGGCACAAGACGGAGATGTCTTGGAGAGCAACCTTCCCTACCTTCACCCGTAGCTTTCCGAACTACATTGACTCTGACTTTCCCATTAAACGAGGGAGTACGTAGGCATAGAGCGGCGATTCTCTATCGAGTCTCTTTTCTTTTCTTTTGTCCCTGTTGTTGCAGTGAGAATCGTGATACCAAGCTATTGATTAACTTGAATCTTTAATTCTTAAATTCACAACCGGACTTTAATTTATCCAAAGGAAAGGTCTAAAGAAAGAAAAACCCTTTTCGCGATGTAACAACAATGCTAAGAGATTCGGGGATCGGGGGTTGGTTATGCCTAGGGTAGGTATTTCACATCCTAAACATCTGTAGTACCCTACAGGAACCTTTTGTTTGTTTGCATGCTAAGTTGGTAAATGTTGCTAAGGATTGGGATTGGGTAAAAGGTGAAGGTTAAAACCTAAAGATAGTTTCTAAGTTTGCTCGCAAAGACGCCGCGTCCTCTGCCTACGTATCCTAACTAGGATAGAATCAGAGCAATCGTAGTTCACCTCACTAGGGTTGAAGAACACTTGATTATGATCAAAGTTCAAAAGGGAACAAACATAATAATGTTTGTATAGAGTTTAACAAAACTCTCTAGATCTGTGTTATAACACTCGAGAGGGGAGTAAGTAATCATTACAATGATTCTTACATAGAATTTACAAACTCTATCCTAGGGTTCTAGTTGAAGAACAATCCTAGTGTAGGTAAGGCTTTCTAGACTTTAAGCAAAGTATAAGGGCTCCTATGTTCTAACTTAACTAAGCTAGGGTTTAAGATGACTTCACAAAGTCAAGGGAGGGTAATGAACTATCCAATGACACAAGGGTCAATGGAGAGACTTTTCCTTTGGAAGGAGATAGAGAGAGAGAGAGAGAGAGAGAGAGAGAGAGAGAGAGAGAGAGAGAGAGAGAGAGAGAGAGAGAGAGAGACAACTTGGATGAGAACTAAAAAGTTTCATCACTTGGGGAAGAAATATTTAATAAAGCAAATAAACAATTAAGCAAGATGAATAAGATTACAATCCAGAAAGCATGCATATTACAATAGGCAAGGATCAAATAAGGTCAACGGTTACGACCAAAAATCATATATCTTAACAAAGATGAAGGTAACAAACCCCAAAGCCATATTATCAAATATGAAACACATCAACCATACAAATAAGTTACAACTTAAAAATGAGCATGTTATATATTTAAAGTGTATCAAATGTAACAACATTTAGGCATTGATGACAATCAAATACGCAAGGAACGATCGCAATAGTTAAACTCAAAATTTTAGGAAAGGAACAATACCTCATGGTAACAACCAACAAGAAAATGAAATCTCAACATGTTAACAAACATAAAGAAGTCAAATACCAATAAATCTCACAAGATAAAATAAGCATGGCATAAGGGAAATTTAATCGAAACGTACGGTAACAACCTAAGAACGAATCTACTAACAAGCCGGCAAAAAGCATTGTAAAAACAAGAAACTATGAGATTACAATCCATTTAATACAACTAGACATCACAATGAAAAAGTTGCAAAAAGAACGGGTTGAAAAAGATTTAAAAAAATGAACAAGTTATGATTTTTTGAAGTTGATTGATTTTATGACAATAAAATAACAAAACACACACATATAAATAAAAAAGGAAAGTGGCATGGGTGGGGATTGAACCCATGCCCTTGTGTTTACAAACACACAACAACAACCACTTGAGCACCACACGCGCGCTGGTAGTGAGAATGGAAGTAAAGACGAAAATGAATTCAATTACAATTGGAAAATAAAATACCAAAAAGGGTTGATCCCAAGGATCGAACCCATGGCTAGCAAGTGAAAGGGGAGAATCTGCGCAAGTTGATTACCACTGGGGTGGCTGTACATCCAAGTACAAAGCCACCCCCATAAATACATAAGGTATGTTTTTATGGTTTTCTGGGCAAGTTTGGAAGCAAGAACAAGGCAATTTTTCAAAAGGCGTTTCAATGCTAACTTGCTCAATTCTCCACCAATTTTAACAAACTTTAGGTCTAACTTGGGTAGAATTGAACAAGGATCATGAAGGAAGTGTTTATTTTTCAAGATCATGCACACAAATAAAAATTCGACTGTAGATGCAGATGGGAGTTTATGTGTTGCATTTTGAGTTCAATAGATCAAGACAGATGTAATTATTGGTAGAAACTGGTTTGAACAAATTCCAAATATGACATTGAATGAGCTTTAACAAGCAATTTAGTTTAAAACACAACAGAACCTGACATGGCAAGTGAGTTGCAAGGGGTGAAGTTTTCCATACTAGCTTTTATGCATACATACTGTTAGAACAAGTGATGCAATGACAATACAAATAAAATCAACAATCTAAAACTGCCAATGTTCCACAAGCTTAAGCCAAAGAATGCAATGAGCTCACATTAGATCAGTCAATATAACCAAGGCAATGTTCAACCCAATTGGTTTACCAATTCTGTTCCAAATAGAAATTTCTCATATGGCCAACAAATCACACACCAAACAGCCCTATCACCTGCTAGCAACTAACCTTGAATTGACAACCCCACCTCACAACAGTTTCTGGACAACATATTGATTGATCATAACAATGTCATCACTCATATATTATACCTCACAACTTAACAATTTGGCCTGACCAAACAGATTGAGTTTGCAACTTACAAATTGAAAATGTTAAGCCACAAACAAACCTTTCTTTCAGAAATAAAGACAGACAAACAGCCTTGTTTAAAAACAGGTAGGAAACCAAATTGCATTACAATGCTAGCAAACACCAGTGTATGGACTCTATGATAATTAAAAGACATTTCAAAAGTGAGTGGTCACATCCTGAGCAAATCAAACTCAAAGAACAGTCTAGTAACAATGCTACAACCTTACAACACAGTCCAATCCCCAAGACTGCTCAAAGCACCCTTGCATCCATAACTCAAAAAAGGCATCAAACAAAGACATCAAGACTTAAAAAACACAGCACCACATCAAATCAAGCATGTATTCATGAAAAGCAAGTTTAAAAGCTAGATCAAGAAGCAGACAAAATTGAAATGAACAGACCCTTCAAACATCCTCAAAACATCATATAAGGTGTGCCCATACTTCAAAAATATTCACAAACATCATGGAAATGAAAATCACAAGTCAGCTGCTCATAAAATGGCAATATTGGAATCAAAACTGGATTGGAAACAGATTGAGGTCAGGAAAATGCTACATACAAGTCTCAAATATGATCATAGATGAGTCTATCACTTAAGATGGCCATGAAATGCACATAATAAGAAAATGACTATCAAGCTACAACTGTATCAAACATGTATGAAGCAGTTTAGACAGAAGAGCATAGCATACTCAAAGCTGTTGGTTCATGTACAAACAAAATCCTAAACATTATCTAGAGGCACCAATACTTCATGGAATAAACTAGCATCATTCAAACAGAAAACAAGGAAGTGTGTGCAGTTGGTTTTCAAAACAGTTGCAGCAGAATGGTACAAACATGGTCTAGCTGTGATCAAGTGGTATCATGTGGACAAACACAACACACACGTATCATAAATGTAGAAATGAATGACTTACAACTCAGAAAATAAGCATTTGGCAATTGGAATGAGATTTGGTATGTTCATGGCAGATTTTGCTTAAAAAATGCAGTTTGGAAGAGAGATGAAGAATCAAGTAAGAATGGATCAAATAAATAATGTGTACACATCAAAATCATGATAAGGAATAAGATCATGCATAGAAATCAAGCTTATTGTAGCTGGCACAGAAATTGACATGTTGGTGGTAAGAAAAAGTTGTTTTGAAACAGGTTTTGGTACAGCAGGGCATTTTTAAGGCAATGAGTTTTTATGAGGAAACAAATACCATACACCTACTATAAATATGCTAACAAATGAGGTCAAACTCAAGACATGGATCAAAACAATACCAAATAGAATATGACATTTGAAGCTCATGAATATGCAAAGAACCAAACTCAATTATGCAGCAAGCAATTTCATAACAGTTGGGAAGATTTGACATCACATACAATTTTCAAACATGATTATGAATGATTCTATGCACATAGATAGAGTAAAGATCAGCTGGAACAGAAAATGGTAGTTGGTTCAAAACATTTTGACAGCAAAACTCATGAAATCTCATAACAAGCCTTGATAAACATATCTCATGTTTTCATCATTTTAACAAGCTTAAATGGATAAACCAAATCACATAAACACATATCAACAGTTTGGAACACTTAACACACAACATGTCAAGCACAAACCTCTTAACACCAAACTCATGGTAATGGTAAAAGTGAAAATACATAAGTGTGAAAACAAGTGACACAATAGATTCAAACATGATCTAGGGCAGGGGGTCTCATGAACAATTTACAAATCATTCAAATCTCACCAATGAACCAAGGCTAACAGATCTAGGGCAAGCACACCACATTTCAATGTTGGATTCTTAAAAACACCACATAGACAAAATCTTCAAAGACAAGTCAAACATGATATCAAAGTGAAATATTTGTAACACATCATTAACATGTCATTCACAAATGGAACACCTTAACAAAAACAAGTATCATAACCATAAGACATGAGTTCTTGACAAAGAACTAAAATGGGGCAGCAAGACTACATCTCCACAAAATCACTTCAAAATGATAAAACATGATAATGTATGATCAATAAAGAGTTTGGATATCACATACCTCTTGAAGACAAGTCTTGAGCAAGCTAAGAAGCTGAGAACCCCAAAGACCTTCTTCCTTGGCAAAGATTTGAGGCTTGCTTCCTCTTGAAGCAATAAACCACTTTTCAAGACAGTTGGAGTTGTGTAGTTTCCAGCTGGTTTTTTAGAGTTTGGACAGTTGAGACATGATGTATATGAGGTGTTGGGAGTGTTAGAATGGTAGGAAATGCCTCAAGTATGGATTTGGCTTTCAAAGTGCAAGAAAGTCAATATACTAAGGTGTGAAGGTTGACTTTTGTGAAAATGAGGTTTTTGAGTGGTTTGAATGTATGGACACCTTTTACACAATGTTTATGGATTGTGTAGATGGTTTTGAGTGGCTTGGAAATGGTAGAATTGAGTTTGAGCAGAGTTTTGCTCAAGACAGCTTTTTAGTGAAAAATGGAAGTTTTGAAAAATGAGATTCTTGAGGAAATGAAAGAGAGTTGAGAGCTATTGTTTCTCTTGGTTTTGGAGATTGCTCTGGTGTATCTAACATCAATGAGTATGCCTCTATTTATAGTGAAATCAAGGGTGAGGGCAGCTTGGTATTTTGCCACTTTTGGAGGGAGATTTGTGAAGTTTTTTGAAAAATCTTGCCAAGATCTCTAAACATCAGTTCCATGGAAAATTGCTGAGCCAAATTCAAGTGAGATGGGAAGTATGGGATGGCTGAAATGAGGCTAGAAGGTAGGGGACTGCAGCTTGCTTGAAAAGTTTCTCTTTCATGCTTTTAAATGATTATTCTAATATCCACTTGTTCCAAGTTGCACAAGCCTTCCAATTTCTCATTTTTTTTCTGGTGTTTGCATCATTCAACCTTCATAATATCAGAAAGGAGCAAGATCCAATGGCTAAGGGTAGCCCAAGTTATGAAAATCTGAATTTTGAGAGGTTTGACATAGTGGTTTCAAGTGTTGGCAGCCCTAACTTCCATGGTTCATAACTTTCTGCTCACACATGCTATTGAGGAGTTCAACCACAATTTAGAAATCCCTTAAGTAGATCTATAATTTTCATGTTTTAGAGATTTCCAAATTCTAGATGGAACTAGGTTGAAAAACCCTTCCAAGTTGCTGAAAAAATCACTTAAAAAGGCTAAATAACTTTGAATTTTTCTAAGTTATTTCCCTTCTTAAAATGAATCTTGTCATAACTCCAAATCTATGCATTTTTTGATCATGGACCACTTTGAGGCTTTTGTAGGACTTGTCAGGAGCTTTTCGATGAGCCTTGAACCACTTCATTTGGATGTGTGGTTGAGGAGTTATGGTCTTGCCCCTTTCGAAACCCTAATTCCCGATTTTTGCAATTACTTCTTAACCCTTGATCCAATGGTCATGAAATTGTATGGGGAGGTGTAATATGACATAAGGAACATTTTTTATTCACATCTTGAAGTCAAATTCCTTATTGTTGAAGAGTTGACTTTTCGGTCAACCGTTTGATAAATCCGTGACTACCGAGTCGACTGTTCATGCTCCGGACATTCTGAGGACTTGAAATTATTTGGATGGACTTTACTAAGCCATAGGAGATTAATGGACCTTGATCCCACCATTGAAACACCTTTTGAATCAAAAGTCAAACTATAGTAGACTTTTCCTGATCGAAAACCCTAATCGGGCATCTTGAACTGCACTGTTCTCAATTCCCGGGTGCCCACCTCAAATTGAATTCATAATTGACCCAATGTTGTATTCTTGATATTGTTTGAAGTTGAATCAATCCAAAACATTTATTGATCAAACCATCTAAGCCTCGATTTTGACGGTACGAAACCCTAATTCATCTGCATCTTGACAAAGATAAACTGAAAATGGGTTAAGGTTAGTTAATCAAATGAATATGATCCTACAATGATGATGAGGATCTAAGGGATCAAAATTTGGAGTGCAACACCTGCGAGCCAGTCTTATGAATTAACACCCTTTTAGATAGACAACAAGCGTGGATCCCGTTGAGTACAACGGACGTGAGGGGTGCTCATACCTCCCCCTTGCGTAACCGACTCCCGAACCCAAGATTTGGTTGTGATGACCTATCTTTTCCCTTTTCGTAGGTTTTTTCTAATCGTTTCCTTTCCCTATCTTTGGGATAAATAACGAGAGGTGGCGACTCTTCTGTCCTTGCCGGCCCCTCTTCGCAGCGATGCGACACAAAGATATCGCATCTTATGCCTACGTATCCTGACTAGGATGGAATCAGAGCAACCGTAGTTCTCCTCACTAAGGTAAGTTTAAGGAATACTTGATTATGGTCAAGACTCAAATTGGGAAAAAAACATAATAATGTTTGTATAGAATTTGACAAAACTCTCTAGGTCTAAGTTTAACACTCAAGGGGATGGGCTTTTACAAAATCCAAGAGGGGAGTAAGTAATCATGACAATGATCCTTACATAGAGTTAACAAACTCTATCTTAAAGTTATAATTGAAGGACACTCCTAACAAGGGGTAGGTCTTTAGAATTAAAGTAAAGTTTAATGGATGTAGGTTCTAACTTAACTAAGTTAAAAGAACATAATGGCTTAACCAAGTCAAGTGGGGGGGGGGGTGTAATGAGCTATATATGACAGTGAAGTCAATAGAGAGATTTTCCTTTGGAATAAGGGAATAATAGGGCAGCTGGATGAGAACTAACAAGTTTCATCACTTGGGGAGAACTTAACAAAGTTGAAGCACACATAAGAATTCATTCAAATATGATAAATATATTGAAGTCATGGTAACAACCAAGAAAGATTAGGGCAAGCATGTAATAACATGAAACAAAAATGATAACAAGACAACTTGATGGAAACTAACAAGTTCCATCCCATATGAATCAATCTTGAAAAAGATAAGTAGAAATAAGATATGATCAACTTGAAATACAACAAGCATGGTAACAACCAAGGTTTTTCACTTAACATAGCAATGTTCAGAAATCATGAAGGTAACAAACCAACAAGAGCAAGCATGAAACATGTGTAACAACAACAAGTTCATTAATGGTAAACAAACAAAACTCATTCATACAAGTTACAACTTAAGTTAAACATGGTATATGAATCCAAACAAAGCTAAATGTAACAACATTTAATCATTTCCAAGGCACATTGATGACAATCCAACATGGATGAGCAAGAAGAGAGACAACAGTTCATGCAGGGGTTCAAACTTCTGATAAGGGAAGGTAAACAAGATTCATAGTATCCTTTAAAGCAATAATCAATCCTAAACATGTTAAGGTTCTAAAAAGACACACAAACAAGTAAGGTAAGGTAGGGGGTAATGATGATCATGTTCATGAGGTTACAACATCAAGAAACATACAAGGATTCATAGAGAAGTTCCAAGTCATACATTCACATTCATGCATTTTACAAAGGTAAGAGTCAAACCCTAAACATGTCATGGTTCTAAAAAGACACATAAACAAGTAATATGAGGTTAAGGGAACATGTTCAAGAGGTTACAACATCAAGGAGCATGTCACAAATCAACAAAAAGTTTCAAGGCATGGTTTTCATATTCATAGATTTACAAAGGCAAGAATAAGCATGGTGAAGCCAAGAACCAAATCTTTTCAAACATATATGTTGAACCCCAAAATTTGACCAACATTTATTTATCCATCAAGTGTTTGAAGGTTGATACTTTTGTCAGAAAGCTCAAGAGATCCTCAGAGGAATTGGTTGAAACCAAGGTTGTGTGACTCATAGCTTGAGAGTTGTGGGAGCTCCTCAGATGATTCTGAGACTTTTAGAATGGACTTTAAGCATTGAGAAAGATTATGAGATGTCTTGAAAGCCATAATGGAGCCTAGAGAGGTCATTATGCAAGAATTCAGAAGATTCAACCATGAATGGTAGAATTAGGGTTTGACTGGGTCAACCCTAGGTCAACTGATGATTTGGAGGAGGTTGAGACCTAATCCAAAGGCCATGTGATCATGGAATGATGTATTGAGATACTATAAGGATGATTCCTAGACCAACTCATCATGATTGAGGAGTTTGAGAAGTTTTAAGCTAGGGTTTCTAAGGATTGACAGTGTAAAATCCCCTAGTTTGATCCCTATCTTCCAGGCAGTTTTAGCTCAAGATTTGATTGTCATCTCATCTTCCCCACAACATGAATGTTGTAGAGCTTGTTCTTAGATTTAATTTGAGTGGTAGAAGTCCTTTATAGGATTTGCAGAGCTCAAGTTATGGTTTTGACAAATTACAGGTCATCTGAGGTATGTGAATCTGGGTCCTTGAAAGTCACCCAGCTTGCAGACAACTTTTGCCCTATTAGGATGATTCCTATGGTCTCTTGGTAAACATGAATGTTGAATAGAATCTTCTTAGCTTTCTAGAGAGTACTAGAAGTCCTTGATAGGATTTGTAGAACTCAACTTATGGCTTTGACAAGCCAAGGGCATTTTGGTCATTTGGAAGTTATAGGTCATTTCAAGCATATGGCCATATCTCCTACTTCCAAGCTTCAAATGGAAAAATCTTCAACATCAAAGTTGCTTAGAATGATGTTTTAAGGCTAGTAGGGTGGTCATGAGATGTTGGAAAGGCTCATAGCAAAAAGTGATAAAAATGGCCTAAAAATGAGGCATAAGTTAATTCAAGTGAAATGGAAGATCATAAAATCCAAGCTATAAACCCTAACCATGTCATATGATAGGTCATTTTGACTCCAAAGGACATTTTAAGAACAATGGTTCAGCCACAATTTTGATTTGAGGCTTAAATTTTGGGGTTGCTTTGTAAAAGTCTTGCTTGCATAATGGGGTACCAAACCAAAACAAAGAAAAGCTTCATAAACAAGGTGTTTAAGCTTTGTATCTTGTCCAAAATACCACTTAAGGAGAAAATAAAGTTAATTACTCAAGTTGCGAGGGTTTTTGTCATGATATCTCATGTGGTGGGAAGTGAAATGCAAGTATCATGTCATGAAAGTTCAAGTTCCTACTAGATTGATCTAGATGGTTCTAGACCTTTCCAAATCATTCTATATATTGAATACAATCTCCATTGGTGAAAGGTTGGTGATTGTTGATGTTAATGGTGGTAGAGAAAAGAGATTGAACCAAAATTCTCCATTTTGCAAATTGTATTGAAACTTCATTTTTCTCTTCATTACCCTTCCATTTTTCCACACAAATCATCTCTACAATCATTGCTGAGTGTGTTCATCTTGATTTGCAACCCCATTGATGAAGAATTGAGAGCTTTCCAAGTGAAGTTGCAAGGGAGCAAAAGGCCTTGGATCGTGAGATACAAGCCATTTCCATCAAATCTTGTGCAAGCAGAGGATTGTTCATCACCTAAAGACCATTCTTGAGGATCTACAAGGCTTGATTCGAAGCTTTTCACCACCTACCATTGCAAGAATCAAGGTAAGCAAAATCACTTCCACACTCTGATTTAGGCATGGCTAGGGTTAGTTCTTGTTGTGAAACCATTAGAGACCATTATGTGAGTCATTTGGATGAGTTTAAGATCAATTAGTGAGGTTTCATTAATGGAAGTTGATTCTTGATGGAGTTGGAATGAGTGATTTAGGGGGTTATAGTGCACGATAATTGGTTGGTTTTAATCAGCATAGCATAAGGATTAATTCTATATAAAGATTGTTGAGTTTTGTGATGGTTGAAAACTGAAGAAAGTTTGAGTTCATGGAAGTATACCATTCGGTTTGGAGGATTCATGGTGTTTCAATGAAATCCAATGGCATGGTTGTGTTCTACGTGAAATTCTAGTCAAGATTGCTTTTTATATCGTGTCGTTTGGTGGAGAGATGAGGGAGAACGAAGGAGGGAAAGTCTCATGCATGAAGCTTATGTTAATGGTGATGCTAAAACCCTAGATGAGCCAAGGAAGAAGACGCAATCTAAACCATTGATCGCGTGTGGACCAGTTGACCAAGGAAGAGATCCAGCGTACGGGATTTAAAGACGAATTTGGAGGGAATGAAAGCAGCGTAAAACGCTGCGTTTCATTAAAGCTCCCTGCTGGGCTTTGAGTGAACGTTGCTTTCCCCACCCCCCTGTCCAGGCCCAATTGAAAATGAACTATGATTTCATGCTATTTACACTGTTTCTTTTATCTTTTTCTTTTAATTTTAATGTGTTTTTTTTCTGATTTGCATTGGGCCCAAGCGCTATGCTAGGCGCACCCCACCTTTTGGGCCCATCATCCATATGAACTGAATAGTATTGCTTTTCATACCCCATCATCATTTTCATATTATAATATTACTCCAAATTTCATTTTACTTCAAAAATTCATAATAAAATAAAAAATGAATATTTTTTAATGAGACTTTTTTTCCCATTTTCCATTTTCTGTCTAAAAAAATATAAAACCATAAAATAGCCATTTTATTTCATTTTTATATTTTTTGCACATTTATACTTTTAATTGCTTTTTTTAGTTCTTTTAGTTGATGCATGATCTTGTAGGATTTAATTAGAGTAGTTCCCTTAGGATTTTGAGTTCAATCTTTTTAGGATGATTAGATGAATGGTTTAGGATCCCCCTGAATTAATGCCATATTTTTGTGACAATATTTAGGGTAGTTTTAATTAGGTAGTTCTAGGTAGCATAGAATTTGATTAAAACTTTAACATAGGTCAATAACAACTTTAGATTTAGGTTTTGTAGGGCAATTTAGTCTATGGGGAATATATGGGACTTAAGGGTAGTTATGTAGGGTCCCCTAGCATTTATATTAGGCTTCAATAGAATAATATACTATTTTTGGTTGATTTTTGAATTGAATGATTGTTTGTGTTGCCTTTAGGGCAAGTTTTGTTTAGTTTGCTTTGCTTTGGAGTTTTCCTTTGGTTTGAGGAGCTTGGCATCTCTTTGTGGAGCATGGTTGAAGAATTGAAGAGGCTTGAGGGAGCTTGAGGAGCTTGTTCTTCTTTTCTTTTTATTGCTTTAGGGTTAGGATTAGGAAGAGCTTAGATGTAGATAATTTCTTTCTCAAACATGGATAGTATTCTTCACATCCATTCCTCCCTATGATTCAAAGTCCTTCCAGGGTATACACCTCTCTCCTTTGGAGGGATAAGTGTTATACCTAGGAGGTAGAACTTTTGAGGGAACCAGTCCCTTGATATTGAACCCTTATAGGTCACCTTTGGTGATCAAATAAGCAGCTCAATATCCCCCAGCTTATCCAGTAGGTGATTTTCTCTGGTTTTGATTATTCTTGAGAGATGTCAGAGCCTGAGCATGAAGATGAAGACTTCATTGAAGATTATTGAAGAGGATGAATCCTTGAAGACTGCCATTCCAGCTGAAGCTTGAAGAGCATGAAGATCAAGTTGATACTTGAAGATCCCTGAAGATGGTGAAGCCTGAAGGTGGAACTGATCAAAGAAGTTGAAGCTTAAGGGAGAAGATGAGTTGAAACTCATATTGTAGAGTTGAAACCTGGAAAGCAATTGATGATTGAAGTCTGAAGACTGAGTTGCTGCTGGAGGAGCTGAAGCTTTCTTCTGTTTTTCTTTTCTGTATTGTTTGTTTTGCTTGATTTGTCTGTTGCATTAGATTAAGTCCATCTAGAATAAGTAGAATCTACGAGCATGATTGCATTAGAGGTTGAGTTGCTCCCTCTGCTTGTATTGTTATTGCGTGGCTTTGCTTGCAGGTATTCGGTAGAGCCCAGCTCCCTTGCCCATGTGGTTTGTTTGCCTGATGGCATTTCATTTCTTTTATCTGTATGATTGCAGTTTACTGTTTATTGCTTGATAGCATGTTGTTTATTTTTCAGTATGATTACTGTTATTTCATGACTGGCTTGAGGTTGAGACGAGCTTGTGGAGGCTGAAGCCCCACACACATTTCCTCCCTCACTTGCATTGCATGCATTTTACTGTTAAGCTGATGCTTTGTCTGTTTCGGTGTATCATTGACATGATCCCTTAGGACTCTCATTTCCTTTGATAAGGATTTGATGATAGAATTTTAGGTTGAAACCTATGCATGACAACTTCTAGGAGTTCCCTGTTCAAACTTCAACCATAGGATGAATCCATGGCATGATAACAGTAGGACTTGATAGTCTCCCTCCTAGTTGGGCCTGTTCTCTTCTCATCTCAAAACCGTTTAAGATACAGTAATCATGAATGATTTCCTTCGTACGTTACGAGCCTTAAGCTATCTGAGAAAGGATTGTGGGAAAGTTTCTTTGCCACTGTCTAGATGTTTAGTATGGCACCCTTTGGGTGACATGCGACGCATTCACTCTCAGGTCATAGTCTCTAGTGCGGTTGAAATCGCAAACACAATAAAAAACACTTCTTTCGTAAAAGACAGGAAATAAACCGTAGTTTCCCGAACTACGTGAGCTCTGATCTCCCATGCCTGTTGAGAGTACGTAGGCACAAGATGGAGAAGTCTTGGCGAGCTACCTTCCCCCATAACCCTTCGTAGGCCGAACTACGTTGACTCTGATTTCTCATTCTCTGATGAGAATACGTAGGCATAAAGTGCGACGCTTTGCCGAGTCATTTTTCTTTTCTTTTTTTAGCCAGCCTTGATAGGTAGATAGATTAAAACCAACCCGTCCAAGTAAACAAACAAGCGAGGATCCCGTCGAGTACGACAGACGTGAGGGGTGCTAATACCTTCCCCTTGCGTAACCGACTCCCGAACCCAGACAATGGTTGCGATGACCTTGTCTTACCCTTATTCGTCAGGTTTTTCCGATCGTTTCCTTTCCCGCTCTGAGGGATAAATAACGAAAGGTGGCGACTCTTCTGTCATGTCGGCACCTTATTTTCGCGCAAGCGACAGCTGGCGACTCTGCTGGGGACTGAACCCAGAATCTCTGGTTTTCCGGTTCCCTGCGAGAGTCAATCCTAACGCTTGTATGTTTACCTGCTGGGTTGCGTTTATTTATCGCATTTTGCTTCTCGCACTTTATTTCCCGCATTTTATTTTCAGTATAATATGATTATTTGTGCTGTTGTGGGATGGGAGTTCTGATGAGTGAGAAGCCAGACCCAGGCTTGAGTGCACTATAGACTTAGAGTGGAAATTAGTGGGCGCGTGCTTGCTTTGCAGGCACTAGTGTCTCATGAAATCCACGCTCAGACGAGGTTCATCCGGTTGGCTTCACTTTCAACCCTTTGGGTTGAGACGGTTGCTGGTTTGGTGGATTGTCGACTCTGGGGACCGATCATTTGTGATTCAGCTAAGTGAGGCCTCTTCATGAGCTGGTGATGCCACACCTTCTGGGTATTGTATCACCCCTCTTGAAAGTCTGTGACGCTGATGAACGTATAGGATGTCGTACCTTGAGTCAGTTTAGGTCCATACCCGTGAGTGGGATTGGGTTTATTGCAGGAAACTTTGACCTTCAGACCACCTGGTTTTCTTGACAGTGAATCAGTTATGTTGGTGCCAGGGTTTCTCAGTTGCAGATTTGTCTGTTCTTGATAGAGCAGGTTTTAATCAGAGGATCTTATCATCAGGTGTATAGCTGTTCTTGATAGAGTAGGTTTTGATCAAAGTACTGTCATCAGTGGTTTGTTCTTGATAGAGCATATTTTGGGGTCCAAAGACCTCATCAGCAGATGTTGTTTGTTCTTGATAGAGCGGATTTTGAGGGGGGGTCTGAAGATCTCATCAGCAGCTGTATGTTTGTTCTTGATAGGGCAGATTTTTTATTTGGGGTCTGAAGACTTCATCAGCAGATATTTATTAATCATACATCAGGGGGTCCTTATTATCAGACATTTGTTCTCGACAGAGCAGAATTTTGATCCTATGTATATGGTCCTATCAGATGGTTATTCTTAGCAGATCAGATCTGTGGTCTTACGCCGGGGTTTTCTTCTCATCAGTGACTGTTGATACAGAATCTCCACAGCAGCTGTCCGGATATATTATTGCATGACTGCATTTTGCATTAGTTCGCATATTCATTTTGCATTCCATTAGCATGTGTCTGTGCTGCAGGCGCATTTCGTACCCTGATTCTGGTGTCCCGAGCAATATGAGATATTTTCTTTCATGAATGGATCCAGTCTTATCACTGCATTGACACTATGTTGGCACGTTGACACCAGAATTAGGGGTGATCTCCTAAACGTACAGACACCCATGGCATTAGCATAATTCATCTCGCATGACAGAAGCCAAGGCTTGTCTTCTAACCTTTGTGTTTGCAGGTTTAAGCCAGAATCGAGCAACTCAGACTAATGGAGCAGGTACAAGCTGAGTTGGGGAAAATCCAAAGCCAGTTGGGGCAGGTCATGAATGACATACAGGCAGTGCGCCTGGACCAGCAAGTACTCAGAGAAGAGAATTAGCAGCTGCAGAATCAGTTGAGCTTTCTCATGGGAGTGGTGAGAAGTATGCTAAAAAAGGAGAGTGGTCGAGCACCCGAGGTGGAGACCAAAGTGCTTCCTCCATTGCCGTCAGTGCCACCTGTTGTTGCACCCCAAAATTTGACCAACCGGGTCTCGCATTTGGCTCGAGGTTTCGACGCATAATCGCATTCGCATCTGCATATTGCATACAGTGCATTTTTCCATTTGTTTTGATTTTATTGGGATCACAGCTCTCGTCTCGTGTTTCAGATGTTTTTTATCAGTTTAAATAGGTAGAATCGTATTTTTGGGATATTTCGGTGCCCGTTTATTTTACCGGCTATTTTGGTGCGCTCTCGCGGTGTCATGTGTCGTTCGGTGCTTATTTTGTTCCTCTAGGAATTATTGTGATTTTTCTGGATTTTATTGGTTATTTTTAGGGTTTAAATAGATTTTTAATCCTTTTTTAGGATAATATAGAATTTTTAGAATATTAATGGTTTTTTAATAGAATTTAATAGCATTTTTCATTTTAGAATATTAATAGGATATTAATAGTTTTTTTTAAATAGTTTTAATAGTTTTAATCCATTTTTAGGATTTAGTAGATATTAATAGCTTTAAATCATTTTTTTTAGAATAATAGAGTTAAATAGATTTTATCATTTTCTTAATAGAATAATATAGATTTTTGTTATTAATAATAGATTTTAAATCATTTTTTAAATAGTATAGGTTTGTTAGAGAGTTATTAGAATTTTATTAGTGTTAGATTTAATTAGGTTAATTAGGAGTTAATCTTTTGTTTAGAGTTTAATTTGAATTTGTTAGAACTAATTAGGATTAGTGTAATTTTCATTCAGATTTAATTGTGGTTTTTTTAGGTTTAGTTTTAATTAGTTTTATTAGTTAATCATTAGTTAATCAGTTTAACCATTTTCTATTAATCAGATTTAATTCATATCATTAGCCATTTAATCCATTAGTTTAATTTTTGGCTCAATTCAGTTTTTTTTTTGTATCACTTGTTCGTTGGGCCTCATTTTCAATCAGCAAGCCCAGTTCAGCAGAATCCATTCATGAAAGGCCCAGCAGTGTTTTTCGTCCAAGTCCACTTTGTCCAGTTGTCTCCAGCAAAATCCAGCATCTTCTGGAAGCTTCCAGAAGCGTGCAGAAAAATCTCAGTATAAATCATCACCAGCCACGTGTAGCAAAGGAGGACCCACATTTCCACACTTCACCACGCCACGTCGCAACTCACCAATCCCTCTCCCACTGCCACGCCAGACCCCACGTTTCATCTTCATCTCGCGCCACCTCATCCCACTAAGCCTTCCTCTCTGCCACGTCCTCACACGTGGAGGCCATGCACCGTCTGCCTCCACTACCGCCACCCACGTGCCTCCACACCAGCCCTCCACCGGTCCTCGCCGGGAACACCCACCGACCGGCCTGCATGGCTGGCGACCACCGTGAAGGTCACCGGAGAACCTCCCACACCCAAAAACCCAGATTCTGATAACCTTCATCTTCCTCCTCTCGTCCAACCGCCGCCAACTTCCATCTCCGATCATCAACATCATCATCTTCAAACCTTTTCCAGATCATCATCCAAGCGTCATGCAGTTTTCCAGAAACCACCGTTTATCGCCAATCAGCCACGATCATCATCCACCAACAAGAAGCAATCGTCGCCTTCATCAAGTTTCCAGAGATTCAACAGATCCATCAAGATCTCCAAAGACCTAAACGTTTTCATTCAAGAACGTTCATCTTCAGTTTTCTCCAGAAACGTCCAACTTCCTTCATCGTTCATCTTCTATCATCATCAAGAATCATCACTCAACCACCGCGTACCTCCAACGTTCTCCTTCAATCTTCATCATCAATTCCAGTTTTCCAGAAACATAACTGTTCATCAATGCACCTCCAGAAACCTCAAGAACCGCTTCAAAGAGTTGCTTCAACGACTTGCGTGTTCATCCTCAGAATCAGCAACAAGAACATGCAAGAGTGTTTCACCATCTCCTGAATCAACTTTCATCAACATCCGTAATCTTCATACGATCTGCAGACATCGAAGATCTTCATGAGAACGCCTTCATCATCAAGGATTTCAGCGTTTGAGTTGGTTTGAGTGGATGAATCAAGAAAAGTTGGGATGAAGTTAAGTTGTAAGAGATTGGAACGGAGAAGGAGGTAAGAGTGATCAGAGAGAGAGCGGCGGCGCCGTGAGAGAAGGGGGAAGAAGGAATTCCCCTAGGGTTCAGAATGAATGGGGAAGGAGAAGGAGGTGGTCCACGTGAGGGTTGGGCCAGGCCCAACTGCATTTTTTTGGATCCAATACCTCCGGATTTTGCAAATACCCCTCCGTGTGTTTTTTTGAAAGGGACCTGGGCTGGGCCCAATTCATCTGTTTTTTATTATTTGTTTTGCTTGTATAACCTCCCAGCTGGGCTGGGTACCCCCCTCCCCTCTTTTGTATTTTTCTTTATTCTTTTATTATCTTCTTTTATTTTGAGATTTTAAAAATAGAGAAAAAGAATATAGAAGAATTGTTGAAAAAGAATATAAAAGAATTGTTGAAAAAAAGATAGAAAGAATATTGAAAAAAAAAAAGAAGAAGGAAAAGAATATAGAAAAAATAGTGAAAAATATGGAGAAAAATATTTGAAAAAATATTGAGAAGAGAAAAATAGAAAGAGAAAAATATATTGAAGAGAGATGAAAAGACATAGAAAAATATGAAAAATGTATGCAAAATATTTTGAAAGAAAGGAAAAAATAGTCGGAAAGAAAAGAAGGAAAAAGAGAAAAAATATTAGTATAGACTTAATATTTTTTAGAGTGCATTTTCTTTTAGGATATATCTTCATAGAGATTATTTTACGGTTTTAGGGATAGTTTAGAAGCCCACTTGTTAGGGGGCTATTTTTCATTCGATTTTTCAGGATAGGATAGGATAGCATTTCCTAGGAGATTTATTTTTTAGTATGCAAGCATTGTAACCATTTTTCAGAATGTTAATAAACGAGATTTGAGTTGTGGTCCCGAAGTAGCCGAACTACAGCTGCTCTGATTTCTCGTACCAGACGAGAATATGTAGGCATAGGATGCGATATCCTAGCGAGCACACTAACGACTGACTTTCTGTTCTCTCGCGGCTGTGCGATCGAGACTTTCCCGCTGACGCCTAATTGCTACCCTTTTTTCTGTCTTGCCCGAGTGCATTTGAGATCAAACCATAGTTTTGCCCATAGGTTCCCGACCTTTGAAACCAGTTGTTTTTCTCACTGCTGTGTGAGAATGTTTTGTTTAGCCGTAGTTAGCCTGAACTACGTAAAGCTCTGATCTTCCATGCAGTGTGGAAGTACGTAGGCACAAGACGCGAAGTCTTGGCGAGCCAAATTTCCCTGTAGTCCCGAACTACGTTGACTCTGACTTTCTCTCTTGAGAATACGTAGGCATAGAGCGCGACGCTCTATCGAGTCAATTCCCTTCCGTTTAGATTTAGCAGCCGTAGATAGATTGTTTTGCATCCTTTAGACAACCCAAGCAAGTGTGGATCCCATCGAGTACGACGGACGTGAGGGGTGCTAATACCTTCCCCTTGCGTAACCGACTCCCGAACCCAGGTTTTGGTTGCGACGACCATACCTTTCCCTGTTTTTTGCGAGGTTTACTTCGAGCGTTTCCTTTCCCTCCGTTGGGATAAATAACGCACGGTGGCGACTCTTCTTTCAGCCGGCGCCGATTCTCGCAGTAGCGACAGCTGGCGACTCTGCTGGGGACTGCGATAGTTCCCTATGCGAGTATCTGTTGGGGATCCAACATCCCTGGCTGCTAAGGACTGCGATAGTCCTTATGCATATGGGATCCAACGTCCCCTAAGAGAGAGTCAATCCTAGCGCTTGTTTGTTTGTCTATTGGGGCTTATTTATCGATATTATCTGTTGTTGTTGGGGTGTTACTTGATTGAATGAGAAGCCGGACCTGGGCTTGAGTATGCACCTAGATATAGTTGCGGAGAAGTAGTAGACGAACCTGTCTGCTGAGCAGGCACAGTTCCCTACGAAAATCTGCGCTCAGACGAGGTTCTCGCAGAGGTGCTCCTTTCCGGTCCTGAGGATCTGAGGGGAGTCCAGACATGAGGATTGTCGACTCTGGGAACCGATCATTTGGAAGTTAGCTAAGTGAGGCCTCTTCAGGACTCGATGATGCCACTCCTTCTGGGAATCGTATCGTCAGTCTTGAAAGTCTGTGACGCTGACGACCGCATAGGATGCCGTACCTTGTCAGATATAGGTCCACACCTGTGAGTGGGGGGGTTTTTTGTGCAGGAAACTTGACTTCCAACCTACCCGTTATTCTGGTCTTCTCTTCAGAGCAACCGTACTCCGTCAGCAGTACAACAGTATTTAGATTGTGTGGGGCTGTGATCCCGTGTTTGCTGCATTGCATTGCATTTGCATAGGCATCTTCGCATCATATTGCATACCATTCGCCAGCTAGTCATAGCTCTTATCCGGCCGTTATTTTGATTCTGAAGGTGAGTGTTGAAACACGGCCAAGAGGTTGAAGCAGATTTAAAGCAGATTTGATCAGAGTCAAGCAGTGAAGTCAGCTGACAATTGTTGGTAGCTATGTCAGAGAGCAGCTTCCAGTTTGTTGATACCTTGTCAGGTTTCACCGTGACGTCCAATCCTCTGTATGGATCTCCGCACGACGAAGACTTTCCGCAAGTGAACAACCTTACTGCAGCTCAGCTTGTGCAGCCATCTATTGAAGACCAAGGTCTGCGTGAGCAGTTTGTTGCCCGAGGTGAACGTTCTCCTTCTGTTGATGTCTCAGACTACCAGGGTTTTGCCTTCCTTGTGCCAAAGCCCCGAAGAGAGGTCCCAACAGCAAAGAATGAAGACCCATTAGCCCCCGTGTATGCTGAAAGGTTTCGTGCATTAGATGAGAGATTCAAAGCCTTGAAAGGTAAAGACGCTGTTACTCCTAGTGCTGCAGATATGTGTCTGGTTCCTGGCCTAGTGTTACCTCCGAAGTTCAGAATGCCGATGTTTGAAAGGTACAAAGGAGATAGTTGCCCGAAGCAACATTTGGTGATGTTCTGCCGAAGAATGACTTCATTTGTGCACAACGACAAGCTGATGATTCATTGCTTTCAAGATAGTCTGACTAGGGCACCTCTGAGTTGGTATATGCAGTTAGAGCATGATCAGATCCGATCATGGATGGACTTAGCCAATGCCTTTCTGAAGCAGTACGACTATAATCTTGACGAAACTCCTACTCGTGTGCAACTGCAAGAATTGTCTCAAGGGAACAATGAATCTTTCAGAAAGTATGTTCAGAGATGGAGAGAATTTGCTGGTAGGGTGTAACCACCGCTCCTAGACCAAAAGCTAAAAGGCATGTTCGTAAACTCCTTGCAGAGCCCGTACTTCGAAAGAATGTTTGAAACCGCACCAAATTTCTCTGAGTTGGTAAGGACGGGAGAGCGCATCGAGTATGGTTTAAAGACTGGAAGAATCCCGAATGTTTCAAGAGGTCAGGCCAGTGAAACTGAATCTCTCTATGGCTCTCAATCTGAAGATGAAACTATGATCAATGCGGTCCTGACAGATGTTGGATATCCTCAAGTCGAATCGGTGAAATCTGTTGGTTCTCCGTCTTCTCAGCGGTCAGTATCTTCTGTGTCTCGTTATTCTGGACAGACAACTGTGCCTGGGGCACCCCATCGGGAACCTTATGTCGCTCCTCTTGCAAGTCCACGAGCCCGTGGCCGAGGTTATCAGAATCAGCGTCAGAACCAGAACCGACCTCGTAACAACTTGGAACGAAGGAACGCTCCTTTCCATCCAGTACCTGTGCCGTATAGCCAAATTCTTCCGCGTTTGATTCAGAATTCTTCAGTGGAACCGAAAGCTCTCAAGCCCATGCCAAAGCCTTACCCTCCAGGGTATAATCCTCATGCTCAGTGTGGCTACCATGGTGGATCTCCAGGGCATTCAACTGAAGATTGCAAAGCTTTCCAGGCGAAAGTGCAGCAGTTAATCGACAGAGGGTGCATTTCCTTTCCAGATGGAGTTTTGGTTATGCATGACAACCCCTCAGCTGTCTAAGCTCGTAGACTCGGAAAGTATTCCCCAGCAAAGAAGCCAGTGATCCAGACAGGCGGGCGCCTCAGCATTGGCAGTCCTCAGACCTTTATATCATTTGCATTTGTAGTTTCTTTTCTGTTAATTACTACCTGCTTTTAAACATTGTATGTTTCGAATGGTGATAATAATAAAGTGACTATGCATTTTTCTGAATTAATCATGTCGCTGTCGCTCATTTACTGCATTGCACTGACACTTGCATTTTATTCACTCCACTTTATCCCTGTGACTAGCAAAGATTGGAGGGAGGATGACGAAACTGAAACTCATAACCGATGATCGTATGCTTTCAGATAAGACCTTACCGATGACGTACAAGGCATTGTTTCAAATCCCCCAAACACTGGAGATATAAGGAGTTAGTCCCTTGTTAACCACTTCGAGCCAGGAAGTAGAAGTTTTTTTCGGACTTTTAAACCCTCACATCTTAACCCGGGGTAGGGTAGTTGTCAATTAGCTTGATCGAGCGTTCAAGTCTTATAGAGGAGTGTTGTCCTTCGAGGACCAATCACATCATATTCCTCGCCAGAGGTCGTACCTCATCAACCACAATGGTTAAACCTCACCAATCAGGAGTAAGACAGTTACAATCCTTTCGGAGCAATCAAGACAACCAGTGTCACACGACTTTGTTCCAAAAGAAAGAAAAAAGCCCGCTAAGTAAAAAGAAAGAAAAGCTGAGAAAGCTAATACTTAGGCAAAAATTAGGGCATCCCGCTGGACTTCAAAAGAAATCGAAAAAATCGAAAAGAACTCAAAATGAGTCAGTCCAGGCAAAAATTAGGGAATCAAAAGAATGAAAAAGAGGGATTAAAAAGATAATTTTCCCCAGCAAGTCACAAAGTCGTGTACACAGACACCAAAAGCGAAGAAGGAGTATCTGTCGCTCCAGAAAAGCATTGTGAATTCCTTAATTGTGGTTCTTACCATTCAACATACTTCTTGAATAGGCGAGCGCTTGTGCCAGGTTAACTGAACCTTAGGATCGGAGGTCATCACGTAGACGGGGTGGGTACAAATCAAAATTTGAGCCGAATATCCTTTGTTTCACGAACCGTGAACCCGACCACGATACAACCCTTAAAAGAACTAATTGAGGTAGGGTTATTCTGAAGCGCATTACGATAAGGTCGAGTAACCTGACTCCTTCTTGACTTGCTAGTCACATCCTTGTTGTATTTTTCGCTGATCACGTAAGCACTACGTTTGAACTCTGGTTCATTCGTCACTCATAATCATTGCATGTAAATGAATGACAGCTCAAATTTTTTCAAAATCTGCATAAACACTGCATTAATATTACCATTCGTGAACAGACAATTTTAATTGCAGGTTAGTAGTTGGCATGAAAGAAATTCCAGCAGGGAATAATCGAGCAGGACTGAGTAATTTAGCAGTCTGAACCAGAATGGTGTGTGTTGTGAAGACCTGTGAATCAGGGGCATTATCTTCCAGTAAGTTCAGAATCAGTTAGTCCGAGGACAAGTCCCGAAGTTTCAGTTGAGCAGGGGCGGTTTATTTGAGAAGCAGTGGATCAGAAATGAGTTTTCTCGAGAACCAATCAGGGGCAGTTATACAGAATGCAGCTATTTGAAAGCAGATACTTCCAGTGGATAATCAGATCGGGTTAAGTCGCTAGAACGCTCATTCAGGGGCAAGTCATCGCAGAGAATGTTGAAATCAACTGGGTTGTTAGGTGTTTAATTGGAGATTGAATTCTTTTGTCGTGCAGATGTCGGGGCAAATATTCTCGAAGTCTTCTCGTAGCAAGCTGTTCAGAGCAGGTATTCCCAAGAGTTAGATTGGGGCAAGTTGAATTGTACTGGGGCAAGTTGTTTAAGCCAGTCTTTTATCCCCAGCTGAGTGTACTGGGACAAGTTGTTCAAGTCTGTTTATCCCCAGCCGGAGTTGAGTATCGGGGAATCGTGTCATTACCCTTATTAAAAACCTTTCAAATAAAAGGCTGTGTTGTCGTTGGATCATTATCCTACAGTCTAAACCTGTTACGTGTCAGTAACCAGTCGTTTCCAAAGTCCAGTTCTCGTCTGGCCCACCCTTCCGTAAGCATCAGTTCCCGTCTGGTGCAGTTTATTGTAACCAGTTCTCGTCTGGTCACCGTTTCTTCAAGTGTTGTATCAGTTCTCGTCTGGTACATGTCGTCGCGTAATCAGTTCTCGTCTGATCATCGTGTGTTTTAACCTATGTGTTATACCAGTTCTCATCTGGTGTACGTCAGCTTTCAGCCAGTTCTCGCCTGGTTGTCTATACCTCAGTCTGCTATCCAGTCAGCCCCGTCTGATGTTCAAAATACAAGAATCAATTTTTGTTCAATCAACCTAACATGTTTCGCTATCAGCTCTCGTTTGGTAGTCCACCCTGAATGCTAGTTCTCGTCTAGTATTTCTTATATCTCCCACTGTGTACATAGTCTATGTTTATCCAAAACCAGAAAAAGAAAAAACCTAAAGGTGTCTGACACAGTAATTCCCAATGACCCGCATGTTGTCATGTTCCCCGATACGAAGCTCGACGGATGCCAGCGCTCCGAGTAATGTTTGAATTCCGTGTGGATGTTGTTAAATCAGAATTGCCACTCTTCAGCAGATGAAAGTTGCTTATTATCCCCGGAAGAGTCGAGATTGTATTTTACCCCGTATCAGAGTAGGATCAGAAGGATCCTCAGCAGATTAAGATCGACATCCTTGATAGTAGGGGCATTTCCAGCAGTGTGCCGCGCGCAATCAACCTCAGTTTGGGTCAATCCCCGCAGAGTACAATCAGTTGTCAATGGTTTGAAGGAAGTATCCCCAAGCAGAGTTGTTTTCTTTCCCCAGTAAAGTCACCGAAGCAGGTGTTTCCCCCAGCACCGGGTCACAAGTGCAAGTCTTGTAGGAAGTTGTTCGTATGCCGAAGTATGCCGCGACTGATGGTGTCAGACTGAAGTCTCCTGCGGAATTGAGATTCTCCCATCAGAGCCGTATTCTCTCCTGAAGTTGGATGATTCCCCCTTCCCCAGTAGAGTGTTGGAATGGCTGATGTTGTATTCCCCTGCAGAGTTGTACTCTCCCCCGAAGTCAGATGATTCTTTCTTCCCCAGCGAAATTGAAATTCCGCACCAGAGTCGTACTCTCCAGTGAAGTAGAATGATTTCTCTCCCCGGCTGAGTCCGCAGAAAAGCAGAATCCTTGGGAGCAGTTGGAACCATGAGTGGATGTTCCCTAACAGATAGTGAACAGCTGATGCTGTATTTCCCCGGAGTCGCACCCTCTCCAGCGAAGCAGAATGATTTCTCCTTCCTCAGCCGAGCTTGCAGATGTCCAAGAGAGCCGAATCCTTGGAAGTTGATCAGATCATGATTGTTTCTTCCCCAGTGGAGTGTTGAGCAGCTGAAGTTGTTTCCCCACAGAATGGTTATCCCCAGAAGAGTAGCCGAGACGGCCGCGCAGTTTACCCTCACGATTGATATCAGCAGGTCCAAGTTCTCGCAGAGCTTCGTCCCCTGCAGTAATCAACTGAAGTTGTTTTCCATGCAGCAGTCCGCGGAAGACCAATTCCCCAGACAGAGCCTGATTGATATTGGCGTGTCCGCGCTCTCCTCAGCAGGATGATTCCTCTATCGGAGTAGTTCTTTCTCCTTGACAGGAGAATCTCCCCTCAGCATTTATTTTTGCTGACGGGATCGCATCATTGTGCATGACTGCATGGCATTTAACATAGCATTTAACACTGCATAGCATTGTGCATGATTGCATAGCATTGTGCATGATTGCACAGCATTTAGCATAAACGCATATCATTCCCACCGTGTGGGGGCATAGCGCAGAAGCATACGCATCATAAGGATGATCCAGGTTACTATTATGCTTGTCTTACAGGTGTTCCACCAAGAGACCAGTTGCTCAAGACGATTCATGATATTCTCTCCAACGAGGTCGCTTTCTTAAGATGATTCTTAAAAACCCCGGTGTAATCCCCACAGTCGCTCGCTCAAGATGATTTTTGAGATCCCCAGAGAAGTCTTCAATTCAAGACGATTCTTGAATTCCTCAGCAGAGCCGTTTGCTTAAGATGATTCTTAAGACCTCAGCGCAGTTTCCTGAGCTGGTTGCTTAGGATGATTCTTGAGCTCCCCAGTAGCATCCCCCGCAAGAGTTGCCCAGGAAGATTCCTGGAATACCCAGCAGAATGAAGTTTCCGGAATGGTTATCAGTTCAGGTTCAAGATGATTCTTGAAGTCCTTAGCAGCGTGATACGTCTGCTCCAACAACGATGTCTAATCTGAAGATGGATTTCGTAAACGCCTGAAGGCGGTACCAGAATGTTCCTGTGGATTCAGGTTCCCGTGCTGATGAATCAGCGCTTGTCTAAAGACAAAGTTCAAAAATGTGTAGATACAGCTTTTGTTTGCAAAAGATGATCCGTGTTGGCCTGAAGACCAAGTCAGTTGTCCTGAGGTGATGATTGATTGCGATCAAGTGAATAGTGTTTCTTCCGACTGAAGTCGAAGATGTTTCTCCAGCTGAAGCGAAGTTTTGCCGAAGGAAAAGTGTTTGGATCCCCATAGAGTCATGAATGGCTCAGGATACCATTTCTCTGACTGAAGTCACAGATTTCCCAAGCTGAAGCGAAGGTGCCTAAGGGCAGGGTTATCCCCAAGGTCATGAATGACCTAGGATTCATTTTTCGGACTGAAGGCCGAAGTATATCCCTGACTGAAGTCACGGATGCTCTATAGCAGAGGCGGAGTTGCCTGAAGGCAGATCCATGTATCCTTGAAGGCCAAGGACCATTTCTTCAAACTGAAGTCGAAGATACCTCCTGCAGAGTTGCCGACGGGCAAAGTTTACATCCTTGAAGGTCAAGGATATCTATCTTCAGAAGTACTTGAAGATTTTTTTCTAGCTGAAGCTGGAATCGCCGACGGGCAGGGTTTCATCTATCTTCAGAAGAAATTGAAGATCCTCCAGCGGATCTGGAGTGGCCAGGGGCCAGGGTTCCATCTATCTTCAGAAATACTTGAAGATTTTTTTCTAGCTGAAGCTGGAAATGGCCAGGGGCCATGGTTTCATATATCTTTAATGTTGGAGGTCTACGGCGGGCAGTGTGCAGCAGTATTCCGATGTTCGTTATGGTTCTGAGGGTGAACCCCGGATCAGAGTGTGCTCGGTTAAGTCTCTCATTCCCGGCGGAGTAGTTTCAAATACGCAAGTATACCTTTTGTTCCATTTACCAGGGGTGAACCCCAGGTCAGATTATATTTTGTCCGACGGCGAGGTTGGATGTTTGTTCGACGGCGAGGTTGAACGTTTAGATTTGACGGCGAGGTCAGATTATGTTTTGTCCGGCGGCGAGGTTGGATGTTTGTTCGACGGCGAGGTTGAACGTTTGGATTTGACGGCGAGGTCAGATCACCATTTGTCCGGCGGCGAGGTTGGATGTTTGTTCGACGGCGAGGTTGAACGTTTGGATTTGACGGCGAGGTCAGATCAGGAATGTTTGACGGCGAGGTCAGACTCTTTAAATCCCCAGCAGAGATGATGTTTATACGACGGCGACGTCGAGTGTCTCTCAGAGCGATGTTTGTTTCCGACGGCGATGTCAGATTCAGTTTTCCAGCGGCGATGTTGGGCATGTCAAGTTGATCCAATCTTCTGACGGCGATGTTAGGTGATGCAGATCCTTTAGTTCTCCAGCGGCGATGTTGGGTATTTTGGTGATTCAGGTTCTCTAGTCATCCAGCGGTGATGTTGGGTGTTGTGGTTGTCTGAAGGCAATATCAGAAGAAGTTAATGTGGATGACTGACGGCGATGTCAGATCAGTATGTCTCCAGATAGTTGCCGTGCAGCTATTATTCCAGTATCATGAGTTGAGTAGTTGGCAAATTTTCGGGTTTACCGGTATTTAACCGTCTCGCACCTTGATTGGCTGAGAGCCGTTCGCTTCTCACCCAGTCAGGTCCAAGCCGCTTGAATAGGGGCAGCTATTGCACCCCAAAATTTGACCAACCGGGTCTCGCATTTGGCTCGAGGATTCGACGCATAATCGCATTCGCATCTGCATATTGCATACAGTGCATTTTTTCATTTGTTTTGATTTTATTGGGATCACAGCTCTCGTCTCGTGTTTCAGATGTTTTTTATCAGTTTAAATAGGTAGAATCGTATTTTTGGGATATTTCGGTGCCCGTTTATTTTTACCGGCTATTTTGGTGCGCTCTCGCGGTGTCATGTGTCGTTCGGTGCTTATTTTGTTCCTCTAGGAATTATTGTGATTTTTCTGGATTTTATTGGTTATTTTTAGGGTTTAAATAGATTTTTAATCCTTTTTTAGGATAATATAGAATTTTTAGAATATTAATGGTTTTTTAATAGAATTTAATAGCATTTTTCATTTTAGAATATTAATAGGATATTAATAGTTTTTTTTTAATAGTTTTAATAGTTTTAATCCATTTTTAGGATTTAGTAGATATTAATAGCTTTAAATCATTTTTTTTAGAATAATAGAGTTAAATAGATTTTATCATTTTCTTAATACAATAATATAGATTTTTGTTATTAATAATAGATTTTAAATCATTTTTTAAATAGTATAGGTTTGTTAGAGAGTTATTAGAATTTTATTAGTGTTAGATTTAATTAGGTTAATTAGGAGTTAATCTTTTGTTTAGAGTTTAATTTGAATTTGTTAGAACTAATTAGGATTAGTGTAATTTTCATTCAGATTTAATTGTGGTTTTTTTAGGTTTAGTTTTAATTAGTTTTATTAGTTAATCATTAGTTAATCAGTTTAACCATTTTCCATTAATCAGATTTAATTCATATCATTAGCCATTTAATCCATTAGTTTAATTTTTGGCTCAATTCAGTTTTTTTTTTGTATCACTTGTTCGTTGGGCCTCATTTTGAATCAGCAAGCCCAGTTCAGCAGAATCCATTCATGAAAGGCCCAGCAGTGTTTTTCGTCCAAGTCCACTTTGTCCAGTTGTCTCCAGCAAAATCCAGCATCTTCTGGAAGCTTCCAGAAGCGTGCAGAAAAATCTCAGTATAAATCATCACCAGCCACGTGTAGCAAAGGAGGACCCACATTTCCACACTTCACCACGCCACGTCGCAACTCACCAATCCCTCTCCCACTGCCACGCCAGACCCCACGTTTCATCTTCATCTCGCGCCACCTCATCCCACTAAGCCTTCCTCTCTGCCACGTCCTCACACGTGGAGGCCATGCACCGTCTGCCTCCACTACCGCCACCCACGTGCCTCCACACCAGCCCTCCACCGGTCCTCGCCGGGAACACCCACCGACCGGCCTGCATGGCCGGCGACCACCGTGAAGGTCACCGGAGAACCTCCCACACCCAAAAACCCAGATTCTGATAACCTTCATCTTCCTCCTCTCATCCAACCGCCGCCAACTTCCATCTCCGATCATCAACATCATCATCTTCAAACCTTTTCCAGATCATCATCCAAGCGCCATGCAGTTTTCCAGAAACCACCGTTTATCGCCAATCAGCCACGATCATCATCCACCAACAAGAAGCGATCGTCGCCTTCATCAAGTTTCCAGAGATTCAACAGATCCATCAAGATCTCCAAAGACCTAAACGTTTTCATTCAAGAACGTTCATCTTCAGTTTTCTCCAGAAACGTCCAACTTCCTTCATCGTTCATCTTCTATCATCATCAAGAATCATCACTCAACCACCGCGTACCTCCAACGTTCTCCTTCAATCTTCATCATCAATTCCAGTTTTCCAGAAACATAACTGTTCATCAATGCACCTCCAGAAACCTCAAGAACCGCTTCAAAGAGTTGCTTCAACGACTTGCGTGTTCATCCTCAGAATCAGCAACAAGAACATGCAAGAGTGTTTCACCATCTCCTGAATCAACTTTCATCAACATCCGTAATCTTCATACGATCTGCAGACATCGAAGATCTTCATGAGAACGCCTTCATCATCAAGGATTTCAGCGTTTGAGTTGGTTTGAGTGGATGAATCAAGAAAAGTTGGGATGAAGTTAAGTTTTAAGAGATTGGAACGGAGAAGGAGGTAAGAGTGATCAGAGAGAGAGCGGCGGCGCCGTGAGAGAAGGGGGAAGAAGGAATTCCCCTAGGGTTCAGAATGAATGGGGAAGGAGAAGGAGGTGGTCCACGTGAGGGTTGGGCCAGGCCCAACTGCATTTTTTTGGATCCAATACCTCCGGATTTTGCAAATACCCCTCCGTGTGTTTTTTTGAAAGGGACCTGGGCTGGGCCCAATTCATCTGTTTTTTATTATTTGTTTTGCTTGTATAACCTCCCAGCTGGGCTGGGTACCCCCCCTCCCCTCTTTTGTATTTTTCTTTATTCTTTTATTATCTTCTTTTATTTTGAGATTTTAAAAATAGAGAAAAAGAATATAGAAGAATTGTTGAAAAAGAATATAAAAGAATTGTTGAAAAAAAGATAGAAAGATATTGAAGAAAAAAAAAGAAGAAGGAAAAGAATATAGAAAAAATAGTGAAAAATATGGAGAAAAATATTTGAAAAAATATTGAGAAGAGAAAAAGAGAAAGAGAAAAATATATTGAAGAGAGATGAAAAGACATAGAAAAATATGAAAAATGTATGCAAAATATTTTGAAAGAAAGGAAAAAATAGTCGGAAAGAAAAGAAGGAAAAAGAGAAAAAATATTAGTATAGACTTAATATTTTTTAGAGTGCATTTTCTTTTAGGATATATCTTCATAGAGATTATTTTACGGTTTTAGGGATAGTTTAGAAGCCCACTTGTTAGGGGGCTATTTTTCATTCGATTTTTCAGGATAGGATAGGATAGCATTTCCTAGGAGATTTATTTTTTAGTATGCAAGCATTGTAACCATTTTTCAGAATGTTAATAAACGAGATTTGAGCTGTGGTCCCGAAGTAGCCGAACTACAGCTGCTCTGATTTCTCGTACCAGACGAGAATATGTAGGCATAGGATGCGATATCCTAGCGAGCACACTAACGAATGACTTTTTGTTCTCTCGCGGCTGTGCGATCGAGACTTTCCCGCTGACGCCTAATTGCTACCCTTTTTTCTCTCTTGCCCGAGTGCATTTGAGATCAAACCATAGTTTTGCCCATAGGTTCCCGACCTTTGAAACCAGTTGTTTTTCTCACTGCTGTGTGAGAATGTTTTGTTTAGCCGTAGTTAGCCTGAACTACGTAAAGCTCTGATCTTCCATGCAGTGTGGAAGTACGTAGGCACAAGACGCGAAGTCTTGGCGAGCCAAATTTCCCTGTAGTCCCGAACTACGTTGACTCTGACTTTCTCTCTTGAGAATACGTAGGCATAGAGCGCGACGCTCTATCGAGTCAATTCCCTTCCGTTTAGATTTAGCAGCCGTAGATAGATTGTTTTGCATCCTTTAGACAACCCAAGCAAGCGTGGATCCCGTCGAGTACGACGGACGTGGGGGGTGCTAATACCTTCCCCTTGCGTAACCGACTCCCGAACCCAGGTTTTGGTTGCGACGACCATACCTTTCCCCGTTTTTTGCGAGGTTTACTTCGAGCGTTTCCTTTCCCTCCATTGGGATAAATAACGCACGGTGGCGACTCTTCTGTCAGCCGGCGCCGATTCTCGCAGTAGCGACACCTGTGCTGAAGCCAAGTGGACCTCATGGATCCTCTACACAGCGTGAAGCTCAATGCCTGTCTCGTCAGCAGCCGCGCCAGGCATCTCAGAATAACCCTGAAGGTCATAATCAAAAGAAGAAGCTACTTGATAGAGCTGTGGACCCAATACCTGTGAGTTATGCCCAGTTGTTGCCACTGTTGGTCCGGAACCGTGTTCTCAAGCTTCGGACTTTGGATCCACCGGATGACGTGTCACCAGACGTTGATCTCAGCACACATTGTGATTTCCACTCAGGAGCACCGGGGCACCATGTTGAAACATGTAAGGCTCTCAAGAATAAGATTCAAGACCTTATTGACTCAAGGACAATTAGGTTGGTGCCAGGCGGCATGAAAGCATCGGGAAAGTTTATCCCGTACCCTGCAGAAGAGGTGAATGATTCCACTCCTTTGCCTGAAGCTGAGAAAGATCTTGAATATGTCCCACGACTTTTGGTGACTGAATCGCCTCGCTCGCAGTCTCTACCTGGATCAAGTTCACGGACGCAAGCGCCTAAACAAGGGACCATCGCCATTCAGAAACGACAACCTCTTGCCCCTTGGCGGAAAGAATACCAGCACCAGAATCAAAAGAGGCCTCGCAACCACTTGGAACGAAGGAATGCTCCTTTCCATCCAGTGCCTGTGCCGTATAGCCAGATTCCTCCACAGTTGATTCAGAATTCTTTGGTGGAACCGAAAGCTCTCAAGCCTGTGCCAGAGCCATGCCCTCCAGGGTATAATCCTCATGCTCAGTGTGGTTACCATGGTGGATCTCCGGGGCATTCAACTAAAGATTGCAAGGCTTTTCAGGCGAAAGTGCAACGGTTGATCATAAAGGGTACATTTCCTTTCCAGAGGGAGTTTTGGTTGTGCGTGACAACCTCTCAGCTGTTTGAGCTCGCAGATTCAGAGGGTTATTTCCAGAAGCCAATGGTCCAGACAGGCAGACATCCTCAGCATTGGCCGTCCTCGGACTTTTTACCATTTGCATTTGTAGTTTTTTTTCTGTTAGTTACTACTTGCTGATAAACATTGTATGTTTCGAATGGTAATATTAATAAAGTGACTATGCATTTTTTTCTGAATTAATTATGTCGTTGTCACTCATTTACTGCATTGCACTGACACTTGCATTTTATTCACTCCACTTTATCACTATGATTAGCAAAGAGTGGAGGGAGGATGATGAAACTGAATACTCATAACCAATGATCGTATGCTTTCGGATAAAACCTTGCCGATGACGTATAAGGCATTGTTTCAAATCCCCTAAACACCGGAGAGATAAGGAAGAGAATCCCTTGTTAACCACTTTGAGCCGAGAAGTAGGAGTTTTTTTTTTGGACTTTTAAACCCTCACATCTTAACCCGGGGCAGGGTAGTTGTCAGTTAGCTTGATCGAGCGTTCAAGTCTTATGGAGGAGTGTTGTCTTTCGGGGACCGATCACATCGTATTCCTCTCCAGAGGTCGTACCTCGTCAACCACAATGGTTAAACCTCACCAATCAGGAATGAGACAGTTATAAACCTTTCGGAGCAATCAAGACAATCAGTGTCACACGACTTTGTTCCAGGAAGAAAAGGAATAAGAAAGCCCGCTAAGTAAAAAAGAAAATCTAGAAAGCAAATACTTAGGCAAAAATCAGGGCATCCCGCTGGACTTCAAAAGAAAAATCGAAAAGAACTCTGAAGAGTCAGTCCAGGCAAAAATTAGGGAATCAAAAGAATGAAAAAGAAAGGATATAAAAAGAAAAATCCTCAAACAAGGACAAAGTCGTGTAGATACAGACACCGAAAGCAAAAAGGAGTAACTGTCACTCCGAAGCACCTTGTGAATTCTTTAACCAGTTGTTCCCAATGTTCAACATACCTCTCGAAGAGGCGAGCGCTCGAGCTAAGTTAGCTGAACTTTAGGATCGGAGATCATCACGTAGAAGGGGTGGGTACAAATCATAATTTGAGCCGAATATCCTTTGTTTCACGAACCGTGAACCCGACCACGATACAACCCTTAAAAGACCTAATTGAGGCAGGGTTTATTTTGAAAGCGCATTGCGATAAGGTTGAATAACCTGACTCCTACATGATTTGCTAATCATATCCTTGTTGTATTTTTCACTGATCGAATCAGCACTATGTTTGAACCCTTTGGTTCATTCGTCACTCACTAGCATGACACGTAAATGAGTGACAGTACATTTTTTCGAAATTTGCATGAACACTGCATTAAAATTACCATTCGTGAATAAATAATTTTAATTGCAGGTCAGTAATTGATACGAAGGAACTCCAATAGGGAATAGTCAATCAAGACTGAATCGTCAGAAGTCTGGATCAGAATAGTATGTTGTGCAACCCTGTGAATCCGGGGCATTGACTTCCGGTGAATTTGGAATCAGTTTGTCTGAGGACAAGTCCCGATGAATCAGTGGATTATGGGACAGTTTGTCGATCAGAAGTGAATCTTCTCGAGACCCGATCAGGGGCAGTTATTCAGAATTCTTGTGGTTTGAGGGCAAATCCCTCCAGTGTTCAATCAGAGCATGTTGAGTCGCTCATCGCTCGTTCAAGGGCAAACTACTTCAGAAATATTGAAGCCAACCATGCTGAGAGTTGATTAGTGGAGGATGAATCCTTCCGTCATGCAGATGTTGGGGCAAGCCATCTGAAGATTGTCTGGTTGCCAGCTGTTTTCTGTTCAGATTGGATTATTCCCAAAAGTCGGATTGGGACAAGTTGAATTGTACTGGGGCAAGTTGTTCAAATGATTTTGTTCACCCTAGCAAGAGTTGAGTGTCGGGGAATCGTGTCGTTACCCTACCAAAACCTGAGCCTTCTGAAGAAGCCTCGCTGTCATTAGATTTTTATCCTACAGCCTAACCTGTTACTCGGCTCCATGATTGGTAGTCTGTACTCCCTGTGTTGACGTTGTTGAATCAGGATTGTTTCTCAACAGAGACGTACAGCTTGAGATTGTCTCCCATGAGCAGTTTGAGACTGCAGCAAATTGAGATGGCTAGGATCGAGATTATCCTCAGCAGGACGAGATTGATATTCCCGGCAGAGTATGGCCAACCCAAGCATTGAACGTTGATTAGCCTGATGTGTTGTTTTCCCAAGTGGGTTGAGACTGAAGCTTTCCCTGACCGGCAGATCTGGGTTTATTTCTCCAGCAGCGGGACTGATGCAATGTTGTATCCCCACAGAGTCCGAGTGTGACTCCCTTTCCCGCCGAGTCTAGGTCATTGACTCATTCCTCAAGCAGAGGTCGACGGTGATTCCCTCATTGAGTAATCTCTAGACGGGTAGATTTTGATATCATCCAGAGAAGAGTTATTTCCCAGCAGATTGCTTCGTACTCCATAAAGACCTCGGGTGTTCAAACAAGACCGTTCAGGGTGGTCTTCTTCGGTGAAATGAGATTCAAGTTCAGTGATCGATTGGCAGAGGTGTTTCCTTGATAAGATCAGTACATCTCCATCAGAGTGAATAACGAGTAGCTAAGGATTGATATCCCCAGCAGTGTTGATACACGAGTACTCCTCAGACTTGATTGGTCCATCAGTTGTCCCCAGCAAGGGTCAGTCTCCGCGAGACGTGTGCAAGAGTTATCTTCAGCATGTTAAGATTGATATCGTCAGCAGAGTGTAGCCCTTTTCCCCAGCAAGGGGATAGCACTCCCCCAGTAGCAGGCATGTAGATTGATATCCCCAGCCGGGCATAGCCATGGTTGGAAGATGAAGTGTTTCCCCAAGAAGATCCTGAAGGATTGTCCAGCAAGCTGAAGTTTGTTTATCCCCGTAAGTTTGAGGACTTAATGACATGAGTGTCTCGTAGCCTGAAGGCTATGTTCCCCAGAAGGGTCGTTTCCCAGAGAGTCGTTCAGGGCATTTATCGCTTTCCCCATGCAGAGTAGCAGAGGGTGGTGTGTTGCTCAGCCTGATGTGCTGCGTTTCCCGGAGGAACCCGTCGTCCCAAGTTTAAGCCCAGTTGAGATTGGCGTAGGTTGCAGTTTCTCTGGAGGGTATCTTTTTCCTCAACAGAGTGGTTACTCTCCCCGAGAGGATGGGTCCTCTTCCCAGCATTTATTTTGCTGGGGCATTTCCTTGCATCATTGCATAACAAAAGTGTAGCATTTCCGTTTCGCACGGAGCATTACACTCATCCATGCATTTCCCAGCATGTGCATATTGAAACACGAACCAGGTGGTTAGCTTTTCCCCAGGCAGAGATGATTCTCTCTCCCCAAGCAGACCTGTCCTGAAGGAACGTCACCTCCTTAGCTGAGTCACGCGCTGAAGCATGATTTCTTCCCCCAGCACCGGGTCACAAGTGCAGGTTTCATCGAAATGTTCGGGTGCCGAAGCTCGTGTTTTCCCCAGTAAAGTCGCCGAAGCTCGTATTCTCCCCCCGCACCAGGTCACAAGTGCAGGCTTCGTAGGAAGTTATTCGTACGCCGAAGTATGCAGCAACTGATGGTGCCAGACTGAAGTCTCCAGCGGAATTGAGATTCCCCACCAGAGTCGTGTCTCTCCCGAAGTCGGATGATTCCCTCTTCCCCAGTAAAGTGTTGGAACGGCGGATGCTGTATTCCACTGCAGAGTTGTATTCACCCCCGAAGTCGGATGACTCCTTCTACCCCAGCGGAATTGAAATTCCTCATCAGAGTTGTACTCTCCAGTGAAGTAGAATGATTTCTCTCTCCCCGGCTGAGTCCGCAGATCACCAAGAGAGTCGAATCCTTGGAAGCAGTTGGGACCATGAGTGGGTTTTCCCTAGCAGAGTGTTGAACAGCTGATGTTGTATTTCCCCCAGAGTCGTACTCTCTCCAGTGAAGCAGAATGATTTCTCCTTCCTCAGCCGAGTTTGCAGATATCCAAGAGAGCCGAATCCTTGGAAGTTGATCAGACCATGATCGGTTTCTTCCCCAGTGGAGTGTGGAGCAGCTGAAGTTGTTTCCCCACAGAGTTAGCATCCCCAGAAGAGTAGCCGAGACGGCCACGCGGTTTATTCTCGCGATTGATATCGCTCTCTCTCAGCAGGTCCAGGTTCTCGTGAAGTTGTTTCCCCTGCAGCAGTCAACTGAAGATCATTTCCCCAGACGGAGTCCAATTGATATTGGCGTGTCCATGTTTTCCTCAGCAGGATGATTCCTCTATCTGAGTAGTTCTTCCCCCTTGACAGGAGGATTTCCCCCTCGGCATTTATTTTGCTGACAGGATCGCATCATGGTGCATGATTGCATAGCATTTACATAAACGCATAGCATTTCCACCGTGTGGAGCATGGCGCCGAAGCATATGCATGATAAACATGATCTAGGTTATTACCGTTCTTGTTTCACAGGTGTTCCGCCGAAGGATCAGTTGCTCAGGATGATTCCTGACATTCTCCCCAGCAGGGCCGTTTGCTTAAGATGACTCTTAAGACCCCAGTGCAGTATCCAGAGTTGGTTGCTCAAATTGATACTTGGAGTCTCCAGCTAAGATCGCCCAGGATGGTTCCTGAAGCCCCAAGAGAGCCGAGTCCTTGGAAGCTGCTCAAGCCGTGATCGGTTTGTCCCCAGCAAGAGTTGCCCAGGATAAGTCCTGGAATCCCCAACAGAATGAAGTCTCTAGAATGGTTATCAGTTCGAGATGATTCTTGAAGGTGCCCGGCGGAGTTATTTGTTCAAGATGATTCTTGAAGTCCTCAGCAGAGTTGATTTATCCCGAACGAGTTCTGGACCCCCGGAGCGGAGTTACTTGATAGTTATCCAGATTCCCCAGCGGCGAAGCATCCTCCTCAACAGGTTTTCCGACGGCGATGTTGAAATCTCCCTTTGAAGACTCCATGATTGAAGTCCGACCGGGTTAATGAAGCGGTTTTCTCAGTTTCTCTGAATGCCAGATGATATGATCGACTATGTACTACCAGTTACCGTGTGACCTATTCCCCAATGAAGTTTCTTCATCCTGATGGCGAGGTCAGATTAGGTGGTTGTCCAGCGGCGATGTTGGATATTTGTTTGGCGGCGATGTCAGCTCCTTTGTAGTTCTTCAGCGGCGATGTTGGAGGTTTGTTTTGACGGCGAGGTCAGATTATGTTGGTTTCCGGCGGCGATGTTGGAGTTTTGTTTTGATGGCGAGGTCAGATTATGTTGGTTTCCGGCGGCGATGTTGGATGTTTGTTTTGACGGCGAGGTCAGATTATGTTGGTTTCCGGCGGCGATGTTGGATGTTTGCTTTGACGGTGAGGTCAGATTATCTTGGTTTCCGGCGGCGATGTTGGATGTTTGTTTTGACGGCAAGGTCAGATTATGTTGGTTTCCGGCGGCAATGTTGGATGTTTGCTTTGACGGCGAGGTCAGATTATGTAGTTCTTCAGCAGCGATGTTGGAGGTTTGTTTGGACGGCGAGGCCAGATTATGTTTGTTTCCGGCGGCGATGTTGGATGTTTGTTTTGACGGCGAGGTCAGATTATGTTTGTTTCCGGCGGCGAGGTTGGATGTTTGTTTTGACGGCGAGGTCAGATTATGTCTGTTTTGGCAGTGATGTCAGAAGATTATGTTCGACGGTGATGTCAGACTCTTTAAATCCCCAGCAGAGATGATGTTTGTACGACGGCGATGTCGAGTGTCTCTCAGAGTGATGTTTGTTTCCGACGGCGATGTCAAATTCAGTTTTCCAGCGGCGATGTTGGGTGTGCCAGATGATTCAGTTCTCCAGCGGCGATGTTGGGTGTTTGGCTTATGACGGCGATGTCAGATTCAGTTCTCCAGCGGCGATGTTGGGTATTTTGCTTTGACGGAGAGGTCAGATTATGTTTGTCTCCGGCGGCGATGTTGGATGTTTGTTTGGACGGCGAGGTCAGATTATGTTTGTTTCCAGCGGCGATGTTGGATGTTGGCTTCACGGCGAGGTCAGATTATGTTGGGTTCCGGCGGCGATGTTGGATGTTTGTTTTGACGGCGAGGTCAGATTATGTTTGTTTCCGGCGGCGAGGTTGGGTGTTTTCTTTGACGGCGAGGTCAGATTATGTTTGTCTCCGGCGGCGATGTTGGATGTTTGTTTGGACGGCAAGGTCAGATTATGTTTGTTTCCGGCGGCGATGTTGGATGTTGGCTTGACGGCGAGGTCAGATTATGTTGGTTTCCGGCGACGATGTTGGATGTTTGTTTAGACGGCGAGGTCAGATTATGTTGGTTTCCGACGGCGATGTTGGATGTTTGCTTTGACGGCGAGGTCAGATTATGTTGGTTTCCGGCGGCGATGTTGGATGTTTGTTTAGACGGCGAGGTCAGATTATGTTGGTTTTCGGCGGTGATGTTGGATGTTTGTTTTGATGGCGAGGTCAGATTATGTTGGTTTCCGGCTGCGATGTTGGATGTTTGCTTTGACGGCGAGGTCAGATTATGTAGTTCTTCAGCGGCGATGTTGGATGTTTGCTTTGACGGCGAGGTCAGATTATGTTGGTTTCCGGCGGCGATGTTGGATGTTTGTTTAGACGGCGAGGTCAGATTATGTTGGTTTCCGGCGGAGATGTTGGATGTTTGTTTTGACGGCGAGGTCAGATTATGTTGGTTTCCGGCGGCGATGTTGGATGTTTGCTTTGACGGCGAGGTCAGATTATGTAGTTCTTCAGCGGCGATGTTGGAGGTTTGTTTGGACGGCGAGGCCAGATTATGTTTGTTTCCGGCGGCGATGTTGGATGTTTGTTTTGACGACGAGGTCAGATTATGTTTGTTTCCGGCGGCGAGGTTGGATGTTTGTTTTGATGGCGAGGTCAGATTATGTCTGTTTTGGCAGCGATGTCAGAAGATTATGTTCGACGGCAATGTCAGACTCTTTAAATCCCCAGCAGAGATGATGTTTGTACGACGGCGATGTCGGGTGTCTCTCAGAGTGATGTTTGTTTCCGACGGCGATGTCAGATTCAGTTCTCCAGCGGCGATGTTGGGTGTGCCAGATGATTCAGTTCTCCAGCGGCGATGTTGGGTATGTTGTTTTGTTTCTGACGGCGATGTTAGGTGATTCAGATCCTCCAGTTCTCCAGCGGCGATGTTGGGTGTTTGGCTTATGACGGCGATGTCAGATTTAGTTCTCCAGCGGCGATGTTGGGTATTTTTGTTGATCGACGACGATGTCAGATTTAGTTCTCCAGCGGCGATGTTGGATGTTTGCTTTGACGGCGAGGTCAGATTATGTTGGTTTCCGGCGGCGATGTTGGATGTTTGTTTAGACGCGAGGTCAGATTATGTTGGTTTCCGGCGGAGATGTTGGATGTTTGTTTTGACGGCGAGGTCAGATTATGTTGGTTTCCGGCGGCGATGTTGGATGTTTGCTTTGACGGCGAGGTCAGATTATGTAGTTCTTCAGCAGCGATGTTGGAGGTTTGTTTGGACGGCGAGGCCAGATTATGTTGTTTCCGGCGGCGATGTTGGATGTTTGTTTTGACGACTAGGTCAGATTATGTTTGTTTCCGGCGGTGAGGTTGGATGTTTGTTTTGATGGCGAGGTCAGATTATGTCTGTTTTGGCGGCGATGTCAGAAGATTATGTTCGACGGCAATGTCAGACTCTTTAAATCCCCAGCAGAGATGATGTTTGTACGACGGCGATGTCGGGTGTCTCTCAGAGTGATGTTTGTTTCCGACGGCGATGTCAGATTCAGTTCTCCAGCGGCGATGTTGGGTGTGCCAGATGATTCAGTTCTCCAGCGGCGATGTTGGGTATGTTGTTTTGTTTCTGACGGTGATGTTAGGTGATTCAGATCCTCCAGTTCTCCAGCGGCGATGTTGGGTGTTTGGCTTATGACGGCGATGTCAGATTTAGTTCTCCAGCGGCGATGTTGGGTATTTTGGTTGATCGACGACGATGTCAGATTTAGTTCTCCAACGGTGATGTTGGGTATTTTGGTTGATCGACGGTGATGTCAGATTCAGTTTTCCAGCGGCGATGTTGGGTATGTCAGCTAATTCAGTTCTCCAGCGGTGATGTTGGATGTTTCGTTCTCCAGCGGCGATGTTGGGAATGTTGGTGATTCAGGTTCTCTAGTTCTCCAGCGGCGATGTTGGGTGTATTGTTTGTTTCCGATGGCGATGTCAGATCAGTATTTCTCAAGATAGTTGTCGTGCAGCTACTATTCCAGTGTTCGAAGAGTTGAGCAGTTGGCATATTTTTGGGTTTACCGATATTCAACCGTCTCGCACCTTGATTGGCTGAGAGCCGTTCGCTTCTCACCCAGTCAGGTTCAAGCCGTTTGAATAGGGGCAGCTGTTGCACCCCAAAATTTGACCAACATTTATTTATCCATCAAGTGTTTGAAGGTTGATACCTTTGTCAGAAAGCTCAAGAGATCCTCAGAGGAATTGGTTGAAACCAAGGTTGTGTGACTCATAGCTTGAGAGTTGTGGGAGCTCCTCAGATGATTCTGAGATTTTGAGAATGGACTTGAAGCTTTGAGAAAGATTATGAGATGTCTTGAAAGCCATCATGGAGCCTAGATAGGTCATTATGCAAGAATTCAGAAGATTCAACCATGAATGGTAGAATTAGGGTTTGACTGGGTCAACCCTAGGTCAACTGATGATTTGGAGGAGGTTGAGACCTAATCCAAAGGCCATGTGATCATGGAATGATGTATTGAGATACTATAAGGATGATTCCTAAACCAACTCATCATGATTGAGGAGTTTGAGAAGTTTTAAGTTAGGGTTTCTAAGGATTGACAGTGTAAAATCCCCTAGTTTGATCCCTATCTTCCAGGCAGTTTTAGCTCAAGATGTGATTGTCATATCATCTTCCCCACAACATGAATGTTGTAGAGCTTGTTCTTAGCTTTAATTTTAGTGGTAGAAGTCCTTGATAGGATTTGCAGAGCTCAAGTTATGGTTTTGACAAATTACAGGTCATTTGACGTATGTGAATCTGGGTCCTTGAAAGTCACCCAGCTTGCAGACAACTTTTGCCCTAGTAGGATGATTCATATGGTCTCTTGGTCAACATGAATTTTGAATATCATCTTATTAGCTTTCTAGATAGTACTAGAAGTCCTTGATAGGATTTGTAGAACTCAACTTATGGCTTTGACAAGCCAAGGGCATTTTGGTCATTTGGAAGTTATAGGTCATTTCAAGCATATGGCCATATCTCCTGCTTCCAAGCTTCAAATGGAAAAATCTTCAACATCAAAGTTGCTTAGAATGATGTTTTAACGCTAGTAGGGTGGTCATGAGATGTTGGAAAGGCTCATAGCAAAAAGTGATAAAAATGGCCTAAAAATGAGGCATAAGTTAATTCAAGTGAAATGGAAGATCATAAAATCCAAGCTATAAACCCTAACCATGTCATATGATAGGTCATTTTGACTCCAAAGGACAGTTTAAGAACAATGGTTCAGCCACAATTTTGATTTGAGGCTTAAAATTTGGGGTTGCTTTGTAAAAGTCTTGCTTGCATAATGGGGTACCAAACCAAAACAAAGAAAAGCTTCATAAACAAGGTGTTTAAGCTTTGTATCTTGTCCAAAATACCACTTAAGGAGAAAATCAAGTTAATTACTCAAGTTTCGAGGGTTTTTGTCATGATATCTCATGTGGTGGGAAGTGAAATGCAAGTATCATGTCATGAAAGTTCAAGTTCCTACTAGATTGATCTAGATGGTTCTAGACCTTTCCAAATCAGTCTATATATTGAATACAATCTCCATTGGTGAAAGGTTGGTGATTGTTGATGTTAATGGTGGTAGAGAAAAGAGATTGAACCAAAATTCTCCATTTTGCAAATTGTATTGAAACTTCATTTTTCTTTTCATTACCCTTCCATTTTTCCACACAAATCATCTCTACAATCATTGCTGAGTGTGTTCATCTTGATTTGCAACCCCATTGATGAAGAATTGAGAGCTTTCCAAGTGAAGTTGCAAGGGAGCAAAAGGCCTTGGATCGTGGGATACAAGCCATTTCCATCAAATCTTGTGCAAGCAGAGGATTGTTCATCACCTAAAGACCATTCTTGAGGATCTACAAGGCTTGATTCGAAGCTTTTCACCACCTACCATTGTAAGAATCAAGGTAAGCAAAATCACTTCCACACTCTGATTTAGGCATGGCTAGGGTTAGTTCTTGTTGTGAAACCATTAGAGACCATTAGGTGAGTCATTTGGATGAGTTTAAGATCAATTAGTGAGGTTTCATTAATGGAGGTTGATTCTTGATGGAGTTGGAATGAGTGATTTAGGGGGTTATAATGCACGATAATTGGTTGGTTTTAATCAGCATAGCATAAGGATTAATTCTATATAAAGATTGTTGAGTTTTGTGATGGTTGAAAACTGAAGAAAGTTTGAGTTCATGGAAGTATACCATTCAGTTTGGAGGATTCATGGTGTTTCAATGAAATCCAATGGCATGGTTGTGTTCTACGTGAAATTCTAGTCAAGATTGCTTTTTATATCATGTCGTTTGGTGGAGAGATGAGGGAGAACGAAGGAGGGAAAGTCTCATGCATGAAGCTTATGTTAATGGTGATGCTAAAACCCTAGATGAGCCAAGGAAGAAGACGCAATCTAAACCATTGATCGCGTGTGGACCAGTTGACCAAGGAAGAGATCCAGCGGACGGGATTTAAAGACGAATTTGGAGGGAATGAAAGCAGCGTAAAACGCTGCGTTTCATTAAAGCTCCCTGTTGGGCTTTGAGTGAACGTTGCTTTCCCCACCCCCCTGTCCAGGCCCAATTGAAAATGAACTATGATTTCATGCTATTTACACCGTTTCTTTTATCTTTTTCTTTTAATTTTAATGTGTTTTTTTTCTGATTTGCATTGGGCCCAAGCGCCATGCTAGGCGCACCCCACCTTTTGGGCCCATCATCCATATGAACTGAATAGTATTGCTTTTCATACCCCATCATCATTTTCATATTATAATATTACTCCAAATTTCATTTTACTTCAAAAATTCATAATAAAATAAAAAATGAATATTTTTTAATGAGACTTTTTTCCCATTTTCCATTTTCTGTCTAAAAAAATATAAAACCATAAAATAGCCATTTTATTTCATTTTTATATTTTTTGCACATTTATACTTTTAATTGCTTTTTTTAGTTCTTTTAGTTGATGCATGATCTTGTAGGATTTAATTAGATTAGTTCCCTTAGGATTTTGAGTTCAATCTTTTTAGGATGATTAGATGAATGGTTTAGGCTCCCCCTGAATTAATGCCATATTTTTGTGACAATTTTTAGGGTAGTTTTAATTAGGTAGTTCTAGGTAGCATAGAATTTGATTAAAACTTTAACATAGGTCAATAACAACTTTAGATTTAGGTTTTGTAGGGCAATTTAGTCTATGGGGAATATATGGGACTTAAGGGTAGTTATGTAGGGTCCCCTAGCATTTATATTAGGCTTCAATAGAATAATATACTATTTTTGGTTGATTTTTGAATTGAATGATTGTTTGTGTTGCCTTTAGGGCAAGTTTTGTTTAGTTTGCTTTACTTTGGAGTTTTCCTTTGGTTTGAGGAGCTTGGCATCTCTTTGTGGAGCATGGTTGAAGACTTGAAGAGGCTTGAGGGAGCTTGAGGAGCTTGTTCTTCTTTTCTTTTTATTGCTTTAGGGTTAGGATTAGGAAGAGCTTAGATGTAGATAATTTCTTTCTCAAACATGGATAGTATTCTTCACATCCATTCCTCCCTATGATTCAAAGTCCTTCCAGGGTATACACCTCTCTCCTTTGGAGGGATAAGTGTTATACCTAGGAGGTAGAACTTTTGAGGGAACCAGTCCCTTGATATTGAACCCTTATAGGTCACCTTTGGTGATCAGATAAGCAGCTCAATATCCCCCAGCTTATCCAGTAGGTGATTTTATCTGGTTTTGATTATTCTTGAGAGATGTCAGAGCCTGAGCATGAAGATGAAGACTTCATTGAAGATTATTGAAGAGGATGAATCCTTGAAGACTGCCATTCCAGCTGAAGCTTGAAGAGCATGAAGATCAAGTTGATACTTGAAGATCCCTGAAGATGGTGAAGCCTGAAGGTGGAACTGATCAAAGAAGCTGAAGCTTAAGGGAGAAGATGAGTTGAAACTCATATTGTAGAGTTGAAACCTGGAAAGCAATTGATGATTGAAGTCTGAAGACTGAGTTGCTGCTGGAGGAGCTGAAGCTTTCTTCTGTTTTTCTTTTCTGTATTGTTTGTTTTGCTTGATTTGTCTGTTGCATTAGATTAAGTCCATCTAGAATAAGTAGAATCTAGGAGCATGATTGCATTAGAGGTTGAGTTGTTCCCTCTGCTTGTATTGTTATTGCGTGGCTTTGCTTGCGGGTATTCGGTAGAGCCCAGCTCCCTTGCCCATGTGGTTTGTTTGCCTGATGGCATTTCATTTCTTTTATCTGTATGATTGTAGTTTACTGTTTATTGCTTGATAGCATGTTGTTTATTTTTCAGTATGATTACTGTTATTTCATGACTGGCTTGAGGTTGAAACGAGCTTGTGGAGGCTGAAGCCCCACACACATTTCCTCCCTCACTTGCATTGCATGCATTTTACTATTAAGCTGATGCTTTGTCTGTTTCGGTGTATCATTGACATGATCCCTTAGGACTCTCATTTCCTTTGATAAGGATTTGATGATAGACTTTTAGGTTGAAACCTATGCATGACAACTTCTAGGAGTTCCCTGTTCAAACTTCAACCATAGGATGAATCCATGGCATGATAACAGTAGGACTTGATAGTCTCCCTCCTAGTTGGGCCTGTTCTCTTCTCATCTCAAAACAGTTTAAGATACAGTAATCATGAATGATTTCCTTCGTACGTTACGAGCCTTAAGCTATCTGAGAAAGGATTGTGGGAAAGTTTCTTTGCCACTGTCTGGATGTTTAGTATGGTATCCTTTGGGTGACATGCGACGCATTCACTTTCAGGTCATAGTCTCTAGTGCGGTTGAAATCGCAAACACAATAAAAAACACTTCTTTCGTAAAAGACAGGAAATAAACCGTAGTTTCCCGAGCTATGTGAGCTCTGATCTCTCATGCCTGTTGAGAGTACGTAGGCACAAGATGGCGAAGTCTTGGCGAGCTACCTTCCCCCATAACCCTTCGTAGGTCGAACTACGTTGACTCTGATTTCTCATTCTCTGATGAGAATACGTAGGCATAAAGTGCGACGCTTTGCCGAGTCATTTTTCTTTTCTTTTTTCAGCCAACCTTGATAGGTAGATAGATTAAAACCAACCCGTCCAAGTAAACAAACAAGCGAGGATCCCGTCGAGTACGACGGACTTGAGGGGTGCTAATACCTTCCCCTTGCGTAACCGACTCCCGAACCCAGACAATGGTTGCGATGACCTTGTCTTACCCTTATTCGTCAGGTTTTTCCGACCGTTTCCTTTCCCGCTCTAAGGGATAAATAACGAAAGGTGGCGACTCTTCTGTCATGCCGGCACCTTATTTTCACGCAAGCGACAATATAAACATGTTAAACATCCAAAAGTGATTCATACAAGATTAATCATATAAGAAGAATCAAGTACTAAGTCAAAGGAACTCATGAAAACAAGTAAAAACCCTAAAAAAGTTCATGTCTTTAAAGTGGGCCAAAGTGTTTCAAAAATGACAATTCTTGAATTCTTTCTTAAAACATTGAAACTTGCCATATTAAGGATAATTTTGCAAAACCAATGGCATCAAAATGATAAAAATCAAAGAAGTTATGCACTTTGGAAAATTGGGTGTCAAAATAGGCAAGGCAAGGCAAAAACTTGGGCAACTTGAACCTAATCTAGGCAAATTTGCAAAACAATCATAACTTGCTCAAAACTTAATGAAATTGAGCGAAACAAAAAAGAAAATAGTTTTTCACAAGGAATCTAATGGTGGTGGTGGTTTAGTCTGATCATGCACTCTGTGGAAAACTCGAAGACATAATTGAAAATAGCAAGTTATGTGCAAAAACAAAGTGACAGTCCAATACACATGTTTGAAGCAGCAAGCAATGATTCAAACACATCATATGTGACATATATAAAGTTCTTACAAGCATCATACATCAATAGACAAACTAAAACAACAACTAGCATGTGAAGTGGTCAAAATGGCAAGTTTATGCAAGAACAATGTGACAGTCAGAAATGGACCAAATCAACATCAACCAAATGATCAAACACAACATATATGACCTATAAATAATGTCTATGAGCACCAATCACCTATGCCTAAGCAGAAACAGAAATTTGCATATGGAAATGACATGAAAAGCAAACTAGCAAGCCAAAGCAAGTAGACAGTCATGAATACATAAGTTTGTAGTCAAGAAAAGGTTCAAACATGACCTATAAAAGATGCCTAACATGTTCAAACTCAGTGTACCTCAAAGCATGGAATGATTCTAAAATTAGCTAGTATGAGTACTTACCTCTTATAGCCTCCTTAATAAAATGCACAAAGCAAGAATTTCAGTTGAAAGGTGATGATTCAACCAACCTCAAGATGCTCTAAATAAGCTATTCAAGTGGTCCAAACTTCCTCCAAGTGACTGTTTTGACAGAATGACCTCCTTTTGCAAGAAATCACCAAAGGTTCCAAAGTGAAACACTAGCAGATGGTGTTACAGAAGTGTGGTAATGCTTTGTATAGTTCAAACAACTTATATGGAGTGTGTATGAAGTGTTGGCAGGATTGGAAATGGTCTAGGCAGTGAGTTAGCTTTAAAGTGCAGAAAAGTCAAAATTCAATGGTATGAAAGTTGACTTTTTGGATAAGGGATTGTCTGGTGAAGGTGAGTGTTTGAACAACTTCAATACTTCGTTTGTGATGTGTTTGAAGTGTTGGTGGAGGTGTTTGATTGTTGTAAAGAGTTTTGGAAGAGTTTATGCAAAACAGATTTTTGCTTCACGAGGAGGTCACTTCCAATGCTTGCAAGAAGGTTGTGATCTGAGGAATGAGAGAGATTTTTCTTGGTTTCTATCTCAATTTGGTGTGGTTTGGATGTTAGGAGAGTATCCTATTTATAGGTAAGGTTAGGGAGCAAGTGGTATGGGCAGTTCAGATCATCTTGCCAAATTTATCCCTTTTTGAGGCAAAATGTGCAAATCCAACTTGGGATCTCTTTTTTGAGCATGAACCACCTCCCTATGTGTTTCATCATCATCAATAGCCTGCAAATAATATTCATAAAGTGAAGGAAAGAGTGCAGCTGATGTAGTAGCTGAGTTGTGACAGAATTTGCAAAACGTTTATCTCTCATTGCCACTTGCATCCACTTGCAAGAATAAACAATTCACTTAATCCATTCTGGTTTTTTACTCGTGGAAATGAATTTTAATATCATTAATTAAGTCCCTAAGCATCAAATAATGAGTTAAGCAAGTGATTAGAAGAGGTTTGAGTGGTTTATGCATCAAAATGCAAGTGCTGAACATAGTTTTGTGACATGAAAAACGCCCAACTTGCCCTCTTCGATTCTCCCTAACCACAAAGGTTGAGAAAATGCTATTGTAAATTTTTAAAAGCCCCAAATATTATCTACAACATTCATTTTTTACAAAAGTTCAAATTCCAAAAGTAACTATGTCAAAAATCCTCCTAAAGTTGGCTGCAAATTTGACTTACAAGTCAAGAAACATGAAAATTTCTCTAATTGTGGAAATCCTTCACAACTTGATGAGCTTATAACTCCAAATCTATGCATTTTTGGACCTCAAATCCATAGGAAACTTTTGTAGGGCTCCTCAAGAGCTTTCCAACAAGCATTGAACCACTCCATTTGGATGTGTGGTTAGGAAGTTATGATCATTTCAAGTTGGCTTAAAATTAGGGTTTTTCATGAACCCTATTTTCTTGATTTGCAAGTTATCCATCAATACTTGAATAAATCTCCACCAAACTCACTAGTTAGGAATAAAATGTTTTTGGGAAACTTTATTGCTTCAATTTCGGGTCAAAATCCTAAAATTCAAAGAGTTGACATTTCCAAACAGGCGAACCGAACAGTTGAAATCTTCAGGATTGATCGCGACTTTCTATTTCTAATACAACCTAACTGCAAGTGCACAGTCTATCGCGTAGTAATAATATATATCGATCCCACAGGGACTCGTAATCAAACTAGTGTTCTCGGGAGTTACTATGTTTAGCTAGGTAGAATATGTTTAAGGAAATAAGATTGTCACTAAAAGGGAACTAAGAATACTATTTAGATTATAAATGATTGAATCGATACGTAGTAATTGTGTTCTTCAGGGATTTGATAAGTTACTGGTGTATGAAATAATTTTCAAAGTTTATTTAAGCAGAAAATGGTGATTTGAAGACTCTCGCCTCACGATGGTTATTGACGCTAATCATAATCCTAAGGGCCAAACGTACACTTTCGTATCCCGTTCGGGGTTAAAATTATTTTTTGGAAATCTCTAAGTTCTAATTCATTTTAAAGTGCTTTCGCTGTTATTAAAATGAATGACTAGTGTTTACTATCTGACCTTACCGCAGCTTTCGCTTGTTGGTTCGTATCTTAATTAATTTCCCACTTTCGTGGCAAAACTACTTTTAAATAAGTTCTCGCTTTCGCGACGAAGTTTATTCAATAAATCAATTTTAAACACTCAGACCATAAGTTACTTTTGAAAAGAAAGTTTTTCAACCAGTTGTTATCAAATCCCATTCGAATTATTACTACATATCGATTACCTAAGTTTAGCTAGACATGGATTTGGGAAAGATAAAACATAAATAAAAACAATGAATAATGATTTGCATTATAATAAAACTGGAATCGATTGAAATGAGAAACCTGTAAATATTCCAATTGGCCTTTGTGCAGATCCTCCACAGATGTTGGCAGGATTCTGATCTCTAATGCCAATTTGATCGTACAATGAAAGTAGAAATTACAGAAGAATGAAAAATGGAATACAGGAAAGGTAAAGAGAAACAAATAAGAATATTGCTGGAAAATACGCTCTGGAAATAAATTTGGCAGCACTTCGTTGTATGAATGCAGCACACTTTCTGAGGTCCCTTTCTTCCCTTTTTATAGAAGTGGAATTCCAACGGTTATCATTGAAGATGATGGACTTTGAGGCAGATAATTTAGGGAGTAATGGTCCACTCTATGGGAATTGGAACTGATTCTTTAACGTGTAATTGAAGTGGGGCGTTTTTGCCTGCATGACGATCGTCACAAGGTGTGACGGTCGTCACCCGAGTGACGCTCGTCATGGAGCTGTGACGGTCGTCACATCAGCAAAAACAGCTTCCTGCGCTTTTCATGATGTTTTCACTCCTTTTTCATCCGTATTTCATCTGAGCTTGCTTCTTTTCTTCATGTTGCCTTGTTTAGACGTGATCGTTGAATACCTGCAAAACATCAGACAAATAACACGGAAATAACCCGAAATCGGATCGAAAACGGTTAAACTTTAGTTGAATTATGCATCAAAATATCTATATGATTTCGTGTTATCAAACTCCCCTAAGCTTGAATCTTTGCTTGTCCTCAAGTAAAACATGAAAAAGTCGGCAAGCACGAGGCAGCTTCTTCGTTCGCAGAGTAGGGAAAAACCGGGATTCTTGGTAGGAACAAGACGAGTATCATGACGACACTAGACTACAAGTCTTCGGAGATCTCCTTTTTATGCAAATCGGTCCCAGTCATGCTACTGTAGCTTGGTGTCAAGGTTCTCGCGGCAAGTTCACCCTGTTTGTTCTAGCGCAATCACATTAAGCCCGTTGTCCGTACACTTTCATGGCAAGTCGACCTGTTAGTGAATATGATCTCATTTCTGTTTTTGATCTTCTTCATTGATCATAAGCTTATGTCATTGATTTTTCAATGAGTTTTCGTGTCGTTGGGCTAAATGCTCGGGTGAGGAGCACCTAACTTAGAAGGAAACGTGTCTTATATTTTTGGGCTATTTAGCTCTCTTTTCATGATTTTTCATCTTTTTAGAGATCATACACTTATTTGCATCGGTCGCTCGCTTAGTAGTGCTTTAGGATGGTGCTGACTGCTAGTATAAACTACTTGGGGTTGAGTTTGCATAGACACTTGAGACTTTGGTATGCGTAGGTAGTGAAACCGACTCGCATAAACCGGATATCTAAGGTGTCAGGACGGTACTGGTTTTGTTAGAACTGTCGTTTCCTCGGAGTTTCAAACTTGTTTTGAACTCGGGTGCATTCTCGTGGTGCTTTTGCTTTTGAGGAACGAACGAAAGTTTTTGTTTACGTTGAATAATGTGGGGATGTTTGTGTAACGGGAAAAGTATATATAAACGAGCTTTATTTGCTAAAAATAGAAAGTGTTTAAATAGAAATTACGAAAATTCAAAGTACAGTGAAATGGAAATAAAGGAAATAAAGGAAATTCAGAGTACAGTGGAATGGAAATAAAGTCTCCGCTCCCACACTATCTCAATCAGTGTCCTCACTGATTTTTGAAGCATGCGAGAGGGAGATACAACTGAAATGAAAGTACAAATAACTGAAATATAGTAAACAATGAAGGAAAAATGGAAAACTAATCACGTCTGCTGCCTCTGTCACGTCCGCGCTGGCGTCCTCTGGCTCTGGCGAGGGCTACTCGGTCCTCATAACTCATAGCTCCTGTGTGGTAGACGGTGTCCCGGAGTCCTTCGACCTGCAAGGTCAGATTCTCCAGGCTCTCAGTGATAGTAGCTTGGCCGGTGTGAAGTTGTTGCATTTGAGTCCGGTGCCAAGCTTCGAACTGGTTAGCTCGCTGATTCTGCTGCTGCAGTATCGCGAGTATCTGTGCCTGCTGGTCTAGAGAGCGGCGGAGGTCCTCTTCTGTGTAGTCTGGCACGGGATGATGTCGGCGGCGGCGAGAGGATGTACCTTCGGGAGGAGGAGGCTGTGATGCCTCTGGCTGCTCGGACCTGTCCAACTCAGCTTGGATTTCATCGTCGGAACCGTGAGTGTGATCCTGAGTAGGAACAGCGGCAGCAGGAGGGGCAGTGAGGTCGAACAACCAGTTGGTACGGTCCTCTGGGTGTGTGCGGGTGCGGGACGGAAGGATGATGCTTCGGACGATCTTGCCACGCACTACCGGATGGTATTTGCCGTCAGCTCGGGAGCGGATAAGATGAGAGGCTCTGCAGTGGTCGGTGTCAAGGAACACCGAGGGGATGGAATGGAGGTGCTGGAGGCGGTCGCCAAGGTTCAGCCTAAGTGCAATAGCAGTGACAATCCCGCCAAAGTAGAATGGCTTCGAGCCACGGTTGCAGTTGGCCTGAATATGAGCCAGCAGAAACGGAGCAGCGTTGACAGGCTCATTGTTGAAGACGCAATGGAGAAAGAAGAGCTCTTTCGAGTTCACTTTGTGGTTGCTGTCTCTGGCGAAAATAGTGTTGCTCAACGCTCTGTGAAAGTACCGGATGGTTGGGTTATGGATATGAGTGGCGTGTAGGAAGTCCCAACCATCGGCATTAATGCCGGTCAACTGGTACCACAGCGCGAAAGCTTCATGCTGGAACTGATCGGTGATGTGGCGGTGAGCGTTGTCGCCGCGAGGTAGCTGTAGGATGCTGGCAATCTGATTTTGGTTCACCTGATAGTTGGTGCCAAACATCCGGAAGCATGCGGCACCTGAGTGTTGGCTAAGTTCGCCGCTGGATGTGGCGTAAGTGAACGAACTCAAGAGTGAGTTGTTCGTATGTTGGCAGTGGGTTGGTGCAGAGGTTCCAGATGCCTGCTCTTTGAAGCATCCAGGTTATGCCTTCAAGGAGTCCGAGCTCCGTAAGCGATGGAAGGTGCGGATAATGAGTCGGCTGGAGCGACCTCTGATGAAATGCGATGTAGTTTGCTCGCTGTCTTTCGCCTAAGTCTCCTTCACTGAAGATAATGTTGCTGATATCTGGGGTTTCTGCATTCCTTGCCATTGTTGGAAGATGGAGAGGTTTCTGAAGATTGGGGTTTTTCTGCAAAGTGGGAAGAACTGACAGAAGTGTGGTTTGGAAGTTGAGATTGGAGTTGAAATATAGAGTTCAATGTGGGGAGAACGAAAATTTGTAGTGGGGTAGGAGTTAGGATGATTGGAAGTGGTAATGGGGGTAGTGGAAGAGAACACGAACCCTGTTTTATCAGATATCAGTTTTTGAATTCGTGACGGTCGTCACCCGCGTGACGCTCGTCAGGGTTCTGTGACGGTCGTCACAGCAGCAAAATCTGCAGTACGCAGAATTTTGCTCTGAGGGCGTTCTCGTAGTGACTTTAAGGTTTAGTAATGATACGGCAATGTAATTGAACAGCCAACAAACAACGGATAATGCGAAAACAGAATAATTGAATAAAAACTAGAATTGAAATAACATAAAATTGAAATGATTGTATGTAGTACATAAAGAAAACTAACAATGCGAAAAATCCAAATGATAAAATGAAACTAAACTAGACTAAACTAAACTGAAACTACTGCTAAGAACTAGTATCTAGTCTTTTCGTGTCTTCAACTCATCGAATTTACGTGCGTAGTAGTCGAGTTGGTCGCAGACTAAATCCATGAAGCCGACCAGTTCGCTGTGCATGCTTGTGATGTCAGCTTTTACATTAGTCAGAGCTGCATCAACATCGTCCAATCTAAGTAAAACGGTATCCATTTTGTCGGTGGTCTCCTCAGGGATAGGTTCAGGATAAGTGTTGTAGTGTGGAGGAGTCGTAGGGTCTACTTCAGCTTCGGATACAGCATCCTCATAGTACATATAGTCGTGTGCCTTAGAGATGTGGTCACTGTCATACATATAGTTCTGTGGTGTTGACTGTGGTGAAGGAGGTCCCATAGGCTCATCCAATTCATAGAGCCAGTTGTCCTTGTTGTGGATACTTGTCATCAGATGATCAGGCAGTGTGAATAGCTGTACTGGTTTTTCGTTAATGAGGTACTCATACGGTCCAGGTCCCATAGTTCCTAAAATGCGCCTGTTAAAGCAGAATTGTATATTCATGGGTCGGATTGTGCCAAAACGAGTGCTTGCATTTAAGTGGAATCTAAGGCCAAGCTCGTGGGCAATCATTGTTACTAGGCCTCCTATAAGAATAGGTATCTGTGGTTCCAGCGTGAGGCATTTGAAAGATCTCATCATGAAAGGCACTGCACTTACTATACGTCCCTGAGAAGCACAGAACATGATGAATAACTCCTCTTTAGATACTGTAGTAATATTTTCTTCTTTTCCAAACAAGGTGTGAGCTAGTATCTTATGGAAGTATCTGAAGGCTGGGTTATGAATGTCATCATTGTACATTCTGTCTGGTTCAGGGTGATAGTCGCCTGTGATTCTACCCCAGAATTGATCGAGTTGAAAATCAATATCGTCATCTTCTGCACTAATGAACACATGCGGTCCGCTAGGAAATCCTAGGAGGTTAGCTAGTGACATCCGGCTATGGGTTTGGTCCATTCCAAACAATCGGAAGGTAATCATCTTTGTGTTGGATCCAAAACCATAGTTGGGTATGTATCTGAAAGAACTAAGGAATTCATATGTAAGATCCTTATAGGTAGCAAAACGTGTTTTCAGAGCAGTGTTCTCCCAACCCAGTTGATTGAACAGGTATTGAATGCTATCTGTGATTCCTAGTTTATCCATAGTAGCCTTATCATAATACAACGTTAAGGCGAATTCTCTTTCGGTCAGTGCTGCAAATCTTGCCTTTTGAGCTAGTCCTCGGAAGTGAACCTTTGTGAAGTCGTATTCGGCCATACTCGCAGGTAATTCGGAGAAAACAGAAGGAATGTTTTGAAGGCTTTTAAAAATCCTGAAAAGTTTAAGACAGGAAATTGAAGTCAGGATTTTTAGAAACGAAAAGCAGTGGAAACAAAAGACAAAAGAGAAAAATAAAATAAAAAAATATGAAAACAAACGAAAGTAGAAAGTAGTAGTAATTATAAGTTTAGAATTTTTGTTGGATTTTCAAAGTAAAATTTTAAAGAAAAATGAAATACAACAACGAGGGAAATTTGGGTTGCCTCCCAGTAAGCGATGTTTTTAACGTCTAAAGCCTGACGATAGCTTGGTGAGAAGCTATTCGGGTGTTTGAGCTGGAAGCTCAAGCAATGCTATACTGCTGACTTGAGGAATGTTGTCGTTCTTATTATAATGTTTTAGACGTTGCCCGTTTACGATGAACGGTGCATTCATCTTATCGGTAATTTTAACAGCTCCACTCTGAAGTACTTTAGTCACTTCATAAGGTCCAGACCACCTAGATTTTAGTTTACCTGGGAAGAGTTTTAATCTTGAATTAAATAGCAATACGATGTCTCCCACACTGAATTGTTTCCTGACTGAACGTTTATCATGCCACTTTTTAGTTCGTTCTTTGTAGATACGGGCATTTTCGTAAGCGTCTAATCGAAGTTCTTCCAACTCGTGTAAGTTCAAGATTCACTTTTCTCCTGCCTCGGTGTAGTTGAAGTTGAGTGTCTTAATGGCCCAGAAGGCCTTATGCTCTAATTCTACAGGGAGATGGTAGGATTTACCGTAAACTAATTTGTAGGGTGTAGTACCTATTGGTGTCTTAAATGCGGTCCTATAAGCCCATAAAGCTTCTTGTAGCTTCGACGACCAATCTTTCCTTGAGGTAGCGACAGTCTTTTCCAATATCTGTTTTATTTCTCTGTTCGAGACCTCTACTTGTCCGCTAGTTTGCGGATGATAAGGTGTAGCTACTCGGTGTCGGACTCCATATTTAGAGAGAAGTTTATCGAATATTCGCGATATGAAGTGAGATCCGTCGTCACTAATGACAAGTCTCGGTACACCGAATCTAGGAAAGATTGTGTTTTTGAAGAGTTTGATTACTACTCGTGCATCGTTTGTTGGAGCAGCTATGGCTTCTATCCATTTAGACACGTAATCGACAGCGACGAGTATGTAGTTATTACCAAAAGAAGGTGGGAATGGTCCCATGAAATCTATTCCCCAGACGTCGAAGATTTCTACCTCTAAGATTCCTTTCTGAGGCATTTCATCACGTCGTGAGATGTTGCCAGTTCGTTGGCATCGATCGCACTTTTGCACAGCGATGTGAACGTCTTTCCAGAGATTAGGCCAGAATAAGCCGGCTTGGAGAATCTTAGCGCACGTCTTGGATGTACTAGCATGACCACCATACGGTGCTGAATGGCATTGGGAAATAATATTTTCTATTTCTTCCTCTGGGACACAGCGACGATATATGTTGTCGGCCCCTCTCTTGAAGAGTAGAGGTTCGTCCCAATAATAGTGTTTCAGATCGTGGAAGAATTTCTTCTTTTGCTGATAAGTAAGATCCGGTGGAAGCACGCCCGCAGCAAGGTAATTAACGATGTCAGCATACCAAGGTAATGTGACTTGGGCATAGACGGCTTCTACGGCTTTTTCGAATTCTGGATCTTCCGAGATTGAATTGGGTGTGTCACTTTCTAATTTGGCTATCAGACGTTCGTACGGGAAATCGTCATTTATCAGTACTGGTTCGTGTTTGATGCCTTCTATTCGGGATAAGTGATCTGCAACAACGTTCTCGGTTCCTTTCTTATCTTTGATTTCTAAGTCAAACTCTTGTAATAACAGGATCCATCTCAATAGTCTTGGTTTGGTATCCTTTTTGCTTATTAGGTACCTTATGGCAGCGTGGTCTGTGTATATGATAATTTTTGCTCCTATTAAGTAAGAACGGAATTTGTTAAGCGCAAATATAACTGCTAGAAGTTCCTTTTCTGTGGTAGCGTAGTTCATTTGGGCAGGATCTAAGGTTCTACTGGCATAGTAGATAGCATGGAGTTTCTTGTCCTTCCTTTGTCCTAGAACTGCGCCTACAGCATAATCACTCGCATCGCACATGATTTCGAACGGTAGTCGTCAATCGGGTGGTTGCATGATTAGTGCAGTGATAAGGGCTGATTTCAATGTTTCGAATGCTTTTAGACAGTCGTCGTCGAAGACGAACTCAACATCTTTCATCAACAGGCCGGTCAAAGGTTTTGTGATTTTCGAAAAATCTTTTATAAATCTTCTGTAGAAACCGGCATGTCCTAGAAAACTCCGTATTTCTCGTACGGATTTTGGAGGTTGGAGATCTTTTATAATCTCTATTTTAGCTTTGTCTACCTCAATTCCTCTATCTGATATGACGTGTCCTAGAACTATTCCTTGTCGGACCATAAAATGGCATTTTTCCCAATTTAGGACGAGGTTTACTTTTACACAACGTTCTAATACCATTTCTAAGTTTTGTAGGCATCCTTCGAAACTTTGTCCACATACCGAGAAATCGTCCATAAACACTTCCATGATGTTGTCTATGAAATCTGCGAAGATTGCCATCATGCATCTTTGGAAGGTTGCTGGAGCGTTACAGAGTCCGAACGGCATTCGGCGGTAAGCAAAAGTACCATAAGGACAGGTGAATGTAGTCTTTTCTTGGTCATCAGGATGGATGGGAATTTGGAAAAATCCTGAGTAACCATCTAGATAGCAGAAATATGAATGTTTGGCTAATCTTTCCAACATTTGGTCTATGAAGGGTAACGGGAAGTGATCTTTGCGTGTAGCCTTGTTAAGCTTTCTATAGTCAATGCACATCCTGCTTCCAGTCACGACTCTTTTTGTTATTGATTCGCCTTTTTCGTTTTTAACTACTGTGACTCCTCCTTTCTTCGGTACGACATGAACTGGGCTGACCCATTCACTATCGGAGATCGGATAGATGATTCCTGCATCTAGCAATTTCTTTACTTCATCTCTGACTACAATGCTCAGGATGGGGTTCAGTCTCCTCTGATGCTCTCGAGAGGTTTTAGAGTCTTCCTCTATTGTAATTCGATGCATACAGATCGAAGGGCTTATACCTTTTAGATCGCTTATGTTATAGCCTAACGCGGTGGGGTACTTCTTTAGGACTTCTAATAGCTTTTCGGTTTCTGGTTGTCCTAAGTCGGCGTTGACTATCACTGGTCTTTTTAGTTCATCGTCTAGAAATTCATATCTAAGGTTTTTGGGTAGTGTTTTAAGTTCTAAAGATGGGTTCTTCGGACCTGGCATATGGTTTGGGGTCAGTGCTAAGCTTTCGCCTAGGCTGTCGTCTTTGTACGGTTTACGCCAATTATCGTCTTCAGAAATATCGGGTATTTGAATCTTTATTATTTCTGAATACGTGGTCTCTTCATTTTCAAGTTCTCTTATGCATTCGTCAATTTCGTCTACTAAATAGCAGGTATCGTCTATTGCTGGTGCTTGTAAGAATTTGGTGAGAATGAACTCTATCTTTTCTTCTCCTACTTCGAATGTTAGCCTTCCTTTCTTCACGTCTATAATCGCTCCGGCTGTAGATAGGAATGGTCTTCCTAGGATAATTGGGGTTACAGTGTCCTCCTTGATGTCCATGATTATGAAGTCGGTTGGAATGTAGAATTGTCCTATGCGTACTGGAACATTTTCCAGTATTCCGACGGGGTATTTTACTGATCGGTCAGCTAATTGTACGGACATTTTGGTTGGTCTGAGGTCTCCCATATTCATCTTTTTGCATATAGATAAAGGCATAACACTGATACTGGCTCCTAAATTGCACAGAGCTTTGTCTATTACGAACTTTCCTATGGCGCAGGGTATGGAGAAACTACCTGGGTCTTTTAATTTAGGAGGCATGCGGTTTTGAATAATAGCGCTACACTCTGCAGTAAGTGTAACTGTTTCATTATCCTCGATCTTTCTCTTATTCGACAGGATTTCTTTGAGAAATTTAGCGTATGACGGCATTTGAGTTATCGCTTCTGTAAAAGGAATAGTAATATTCAGCTGTTTAAGGAGCTCTACAAATTTCTTAAACTGTCCTGAAGTTTTGGAGTTTATTAATCTTTGCGGATAAGGGATAGGTGGTTTATATGGCGCTGGAGGTGCTTGAGTTTTTTCACTTGCGGTATCCTCCTTCTCGTTGTCTTCCTTCTTCTCTAACTCAGATTCCTTTTCTGCTTGTTCAGTTGGTTTTTGTTGCATGGCTGAGTTTTCGGTCCTCGGATCGATCGGTCCGTCCAGTTCTTTTCCACTTCTTAGTATTACAGCATTTGCTTGGCCTTTTGGATTCTGTTCGGGTTGTCCAGGAAATGTGCCAGCTGGTGCGGCAGCAGAGGCTTGTTGTTGAGCCACTTGTGATATCTGAGTTTCTAACATTTTGTTGTGGGTGGCTAAAGCGTCTACTTTTCCTGTCAACTGTTTGATTTGCTCGCTAGTGTGTATGTTTTGATTCAGGAATTCTTTGTTTGTTTGAGCTTGAGTTGCTATGAACTTTTCCATCATCAACTCGAGGTTTGATTTCCTAGGTGCATTCTGAGCAGCTGGTTTCTGATATCTTGGCGGAGCAGTAGGCATTTGCAATGCATTTTCGCTTTTGTAAGAAAAGTTTGGATGATTTCGCCAACCTGGGTTGTAGGTATTTGCATAGGGATTTCCTTGAGCATAATTTACCTGGTTTGGTGGGATTCCGACTAGCAATGGGCATTCGGGTGCATTATGAGTGGTGCTTCCGCATAACTCGCAATTTGGAGTTACTGCAGCGACAGTTGCAGCGGGGTTAACGGTCAGACTATCAATCTTCTGTGCTAGAGCATCTACTTTAGCGTTGAACTTTTCAAGGCTGCTGATCTCGTACATCCCACCTTTCGCTGTGGTTTTCTCAGTTGGAGTGCGTTCACCTCCCCATTGGCAATGGTTTTGTGACATGTTTTCTATTAATTGATAGGCTTCATCGTATGGCTTATCCATAAGTGCACCGCCCGCGGCAGCATCTATTGTCAATCTAGTATTGTATAGAAGCCCATTATAAAAAGTATGGATTGTCACCCAGTCTTCTAGACCGTGGTGAGGACATGTTCTCATCATATCTTTGAATTGTTCCCATGCTTCGTAAAGAGATTCAGTATCTTTCTGTCGAAATCCGTTGATTTGAGCTCTAAGCATGGCAGTTTTGCTTGGCGGAAAATATCTCGCTAAGAAGACGTTCTTCAATTGCTCCCACGTCATAACGGAGTTGGATGGTAACGATTGTAACCATGTCCACGCTCTGTCTCTAAGAGAGAATGGGAAAAGACGAAGTCTTATCGCGTCTGGAGTTACTCCATTTGCTTTCACTGTGTCCGCGTATTGTACAAACTTCGTTAGATGTTCGTTCGGATCCTCAGTTGCGTTTCCTGAGAATTGGTTTTGTTGTACAGCCGACAACAATGATGGTTTCAGCTCAAAATCATTTCGGGTAATAGCTGGGGCAGCAATGCTACTTCTAGGCTCCATCTGAGATGGTGTAGCGTATGCCTTCAGCGGTTTGTTTGGAGGTTCTTCAGCCATCTCTGGTTCTTCTTCTTCTGATTTGGGAATGGGAGTGAGAGGTTCGGGAGTGTTGTGTTTGAGTTGTTTGAGTTGGTACTCAATGATTCGACTTCTTAAATGTAAGAAGCGTTCTAGTTCTGCGACTGAAGGTTTTACAATATCGCCTTGCGGGCGATTACTTGGCATACAATCGACAGAACTAGTAAAGGAAAAATGAAAATTGTTAACCTAGTCTATACGGCGTAACAGAAGGTTACACTATTGACTAAACGGGTCCCTGGCAACGGCGCCAAAAACTTGATCGCGACTTTCTATGTCTAATACAACCTAACTGCAAGTGCACAGTCTATCGCGTAGTAATAATAGATATCGATCCCACAGGGACTCATAATCAAACTAGTGTTCTCGGGAGTTACTATGTTTAGCTAGGTAGAATATGTTTAAGGAAATAAGATTGTCACTAAAAGGGAACTAAGAATACTATTTAGATTATAAATGATTGAATCGATACGTAGTAATTGTGTTCTTCAGGGATTTGATAAGTTACTGGTGTATGAAATAATTTTCAAAGTTTATTTAAGCAGAAAATGGTGATTTGAAGACTCTCGCCTCACGATGGTTATTGACGCTAATCATAATCCTAAGGGCCAAACGTACACTTTCGTATCCCGTTCGGGGTTAAAATTATTTTTTGGAAATCTCTAAGTTCTAATTCATTTTAAAGTGCTTTCGCTGTTATTAAAATGAATGACTAGTGTTTACTATCTGACCTTACCGCAGCTTTCGCTTGTTGGTTCGTATCTTAATTAATTTCCCACTTTCGTGGCAAAACTACTTTTAAATAAGTTCTCGCTTTCACGACGAAGTTTATTCAGTAAATCAATTTTAAACACTCAGACCATAAGTTACTTTTGAAAAGAAAGTTTTTCAACCAGTTGTTATCAAATCCCATTCGAATTATTACTACATATCGATTACCTAAGTTTAGCTAGACATGGATTTGGGAAAGATAAAACATAAATAAAAACAATAAATAATGATTTGCATTATAATAAAACTGGAATCGATTGAAATGAGAAACCTGTAAATATTCCAATTGGCCTTTGGGCAGATCCTCCACAGATGTTGGCAGGATTCTGATCTCTAATGCCAATTTGATCGTACAATGAAAGTAGAAATTACAGAAGAATGAAAAATGGAATACATGAAAGGTAAAGAGAAACAAATAAGAATATTGCTGGAAAATACGCTCTGGAAATAAATTTGGCAGCACTTCGTTGTATGAATGCAGCACACTTTCTGAGGTCCCTTTCTTCCCTTTTTATAGAAGTGGAATTCCAACGGTTATCATTGAAGATGATGGACTTTGAGGCAGATAATTTAGGGAGTAATGGTCCACTCTGTGGGAATTGGAACTGATTCTTTAACGTGTAATTGAAGTGGGGCATTTTTTCCTGCATGACGGTCGTCACCCGTGTGACGCTCGTCATGGAGCTGTGACGGTCGTCACATCAGCAAAAACAGCTTCCTGCGCTTTTCATGATGTTTTCACTCCTTTTTCGTCCGTATTTCATCTGAGCTTGCTTCTTTTCTTCATGTTGCCTTGTTTAGACGTGATCGTTGAATACCTGCAAAACATCAGACAAATAACACGGAAATAACCCGAAATCGGATCGAAAACGGTTAAACTTTAGTTGAATTATGCATCAAAATATCTATATGATTTCGTGTTATCAAGGATCGATCCTCAGTGTTCAGGGTTCGTTGAGCCTTTCAAACTTCTTGAGGAGACTTTAATAAGTAATAGGAGTACCATGAACCATGATTCAAGCTTTGTAAACCCATTTAGACCAAAATTCAAACATCAGTCGACTTTTTCCACTAGAAACCCTAATCAGGGTTTTGCACTACACTGCTCCTATTCTTTTGGTAACAACCTCAAATATCACTTGTTTTTGGCAAGATATGAGCCTCTTAATGATATGAAGACTCGATTTGTAAAATATCAATCTTAAACTTAGATTGATCAATCCACGGGATTCTTGATTTTGACAGTGTGAAACCCTAATTCATCTGCATCTTGATAAATATTAACTTGAAAACAGTTAGGGTTAGATAACACATGCTTGATGCATCTAGGATGATAATGGAACCTAGGGGTCAAATTTTGGGATATGACAGTTGCCCCTATTTAAATATCTTTACCAGATGGCATGAGAGATGACAATCTCCATATAATCATGGTGGAAGGTGTTTAAGTATAGCAAACCAAAAATTTTGTCCCTTAGATGCGATGGTATGCAAAAGAACAAATGATGATCATGCAATGAGTTCTAAGAATGATGTTTTATGATGCTTGAGTGCAATAAAATTCTGACACACGAGAAAAAGAAAAAAGAAGAACAAAACAATGAGTAACCACTCATTGGGAACACAGACACACTAGGGAGAGACCCAAAGCAAACTAACCAATAGTTCAGACATGAATAATGATGGTACTTTACGGGGATCCTCCATACAGGGGACAAGGAACAAAAACTCCAACAAGGAAAACAAATCCACTGGGGAAATATATATTTGGTTGGAAGATTCATCAAAGGAAACAAGGTTAGGAAAACACACAGGGGAATAAAAAAATCAACAGACTCGGACTCCAACTGGGGATGTTAGTGACCAGAGACACGGTCCCTATCAGGGAACAAACCAATGGGGATTTTCTTTTCAATGAATAAGTCGAACGAGATCTTTAGGAAAGGACTAGAAACAATACCAGACCTACAGGGGATGTTAGTGACCACTAAATCTCCAAGACTTGCTGGGGATATTTAGGGGTTCACTAGGGATGCTGGTAACAACCAACCATCCTAAAATCAGGTTTAGAAGAACATTTCCAATAACCATTGGGCCTTCAAAGGATATGGTCACAACCAAAACCGAGGTACTAACAACAATCGGACTTTAAACGATGTCAGTCAAAACATTACCAGTCTTTCCAATAAATATGGTGACAACCAAATCAGCAATACCAATAATAAAATTGGGCTTAGAACAATGCCAGTGATTACTGGACTTCCTGAGGAACGCTAGAAACGACTAAACTTCATGGGAAGATGTTGGTAACAACCAACAATCAAAGAACACAACAGAGTTGGATGAAATTTTCCAATTACAATTGGACTTTAAACAATGCCAGAAACCACTGGACTTTCTTGGGGATTGGTGATGACCAAAACGGCAATACCAATAACAATTAAATTTTCACACAATGCCTGGACTTCCCAGAGGGTATGGTGACGACGAAATAAACAATACCAATAACGATTGGATTTTGAGCAATGCCAGTAACTACTGGACTTCCAACAGAGTCGATTAACAAATGGGACATCGACTAGGGGATAGATTTAGGTAAACGCCAAATCTTAAGGATAAGCTGCAACATTAGTAACGACTAAAGTTTGGTAACTACCAATTAGCAGTATCAGATAGGGGTCAATGGCCGACCTATTGCTAGTCATAGTTGGACTTCAAGACGAAAGGGTAACAACCAAAGGGTAAGCCCGTGACAACAGGTCTGAAGCAAAAGAGTTTGGTAACGACCAAAGGATCTCAAGACGAAATCCAGTAACTACTGGGGAAGGAACACCCGACAGATTCTTGACAAAGAAAACTGTCCAACTGGATCACAAAGGCTACATCCAGAATAGACCAAAATGAGAGGTATGTTGAAAAATGCATATGCTAAAAGTATGATGTAGATGCAATGCCAAACGACTCGTGGGGGAAAGCAATGAGAGATAGATAACGATCTATCACACCGGAGGAAAAAAGAATCACGTCGAACCCTAACGTTGGAGAATGGTATTAATCCTCTGGAGAGGAAACAAACCTTGTTCTTCCAAACTTGTTGGAGAGAAGTCACAACTTCAATACAGCTGCCAAAATAACTACTCAGAGATATCGACACTTCGTAACGCGGCGGAGTGGGGAAAGAAATCTCTATAGAATCTCATATTGCTGAAATGATGGTATCAAGGTTTCAACCATTCTGTTCTCGTGAGAGGAGTCTAAATTTACACCGTCATGTTGCAACCAAAGTTATGTCTTTCTTGTTAATTAACTTTCTTCAACAAAAAATATTTGTTGTTTCAAAAACTTTGGCTTTTCAAAAAAATCATTATTATCAAATAAGTGATGTTTTGCATAACAAATAGGTAGAGCATAATAGAGCATAAACAAAGATTGGTCCAAATCTGATTTTATTCAAAGATGGAAACTTGCGAAAGGAAAAGTCCCATGGAACAATTACAATTTGGAAAAATGGCAATATAGGTAAAAGTTTACAAAATCCAACGATCATCCAGTCCTAACTAACTAAGAGTCAGTATGAAATGTTGCCTCTGATGAGAGTAGTGGAAGGTGAGCCCCTTTTGACGATCTTCTGCAGTAGTGACAACTTCTGATGCAGTGAAATGCCTTTGTTGCTCATTTTTTTCTAAGCCACCTTTCTAGGTTTTTACCTTAGCGAGCTTTTCTTTTCTTTTGTTTTATCCCATATTTTTCCTGGATCTCCTTCATAGGTTATGATCCACCGGGATGCCCCCTTTTACTTAAGTTGTCTTTCCAGGTTTTCAACTTAGCGGGTTTTTTAGTCGTAATATTTTCTTACTACATCTGAGTTCACGGAATGAGGGAGCTATTCACCATCCATTGTCGCAAGGATCAGAGAGCCTCCAGAAAATACCGTCCTCACAATAAATGGGCCTTCGTAATTTGGCATCCACTTTCCGTGCATGCCTCGATGTAATGACAGAATCTTTCTGAGTACCAACTCACCTTCTTTATATTCTTTGACCCGGACTCTTTTGTCAAAGGCTCTCTTCATTCTCTTTTGGTAGAGTTGACTGTGGCACATTACCGTCATCCTCTTCTCTTCAATGAGATTCAGAGTATCAAACCTTTCTTTCGCCCATTCTGCTTCTTCGAGCTTGGCTTTCATTAAGACTCTTAACGTAGGTATCTCAACCATAATAGGTAATACTGCGTCCATCCGGTAGACCAGGGAGAATGGGGTTTCCCCTGTTGAAGTGCAAACAAATGTTCTATATCCGTGCAAAGTGAATGGTAGCATTTCATGCCAATCTTTGTCAGTCACTACCATCTTCTGCACAATCTTTATAATCTTTTTGTTTGCAGCTTCAACAACACCATTCATCTTAGGCTGGTAAGGAGAAGAGTTATGATGTTTAATTTTGAAATTGTCACAGATCTCCTTCATTATTTTGTTGTTCAAATTTGTCCCGTTATCTGTAATGATCTAGTTAGGGATTTTGTAACGACAGATAATCTCCTTTTTGATGAACTGGGCAACCACCTACTTTGTTACATTCGCATAGGATGCAGCTTTTACCCATTTGGTGAAATAGTTAATGGCAACTAGTATAAACCGATGACTGTTAGACACTTTGGGCTCAATTGCCCCAATCATATCGATGCCCCATATTGAGAACGACCAAGACGATGTTAGCACGTTTAGAGGATGTGGTGGCACGCGCACCTTGTCCGTGTAAATCTGACATTTATGACATTTTTGGGAAAATAGGATAAAGTCAGTCTCCAAAGTCAACTAGTAATAATCAGCCCTCAAGATCTTCTTTGCCATGGTATGGCCGCTTACATGAGTACCGAAGGCACCTTCATGAATATTTGTCATCAGCATGTTTCCTTCTCTTTGTCAACACATCTGAGCAAGACCATGTCGTGATTTCTTTTATACAGAACATTATTGCTAATGAAGAACTTGGATGACAACCTTCGCACAACTCTCTTATCAATTTTAGAGGCATCGACCAAATACTCTTGATTTTGAAGGTAATTTTTGATGTCATAGAACCATGGTTTTCCATCAGACTCTTCTTCAGCCATCATGACGTATGTTGGCGCAATCTTTCTTTCAATGCTAACCAAGGGAGCTTCGTTGGCAAACTGAGCCTTCCACATTGATGCTAGCATGGCTAAAGCATCTGCAATATGATTTTTAAACCTTGGGACATGTATGAAAGTGATCTCGTCAAAATACTCGATCATCTCCAAAATGTAGTCTTTATAAGGAACCAGTTTTTCGTCTCGGGTCTCCCATTTGCCATTAGCTGATAAATCACCAAGGCAGAGTCGCCAATTACTTTCAGAATCTTAATACGAAGGTCAATGGCAGCTTCAAGACCAAAGATGCATGCTTCATGCTCAACTATGTTGTTCGTGCATTTGAAGCACAATCTTGTAGTAACAGTAGTGTAACCACCGGTAGGATTTTCTAGAACTTCACCAACACCATGACCTCTTTTGTTGGATGCACCGTCGAACATCATTTTTCAACAAGAACTAGGTTTAGGATCGGGTTCTTCCATAGCTTTGTAAAGAAACATAACATCATCGTTGGAGAATTCGAATTTGAGCGGCTGATAATCTTCAACAGGTTGATCAACAAGGTAGTCTGATAAGACGCTTCTTTTTATCGACTGTTGTATGACATATTAAATGTCATATTCTGACAAGTGCATGTGCCATCTTGCAAGTCTTCCTGTCTGAGCAGGTTTCTCTAATATGTACTTTATTGGATCCATTTTGGATATCAACAGAGTAGTGTGACAAACCATGTATTGTCTCAGACGTTTGGCCGCCTAAGTAGTAACGACTTAAAGATTCTTGCTCAAGTAGTAAATTGCATGCTCTTTCTTCCCTAATTCATGTGTTTGATTCTTCGAGCACAGTCATGTACATGAAGAGAGGTCTTCTAGGCATAGGAGGGATCAATATTGGAGGCTCTTGGAGGTATCCTTTGATCTTTTCAAATGCCGACTGGCAATTCTCGTTCCACACAACTGCTTGATCTTTTCGTAACAACTTAAAGATTGACGTGCAAGTAGGAGTCAAGTTGGAGATGAACTTGGAGATATAATTTAGTCTGCTAAGGAAGCCTCTGATCTTTTTCTCAGTTTGTGGTGTAGGCATTTTCTGGATGGCTCGTACCTTGTCGAGATCCACTTTGATTCCATGTTGACTAACAATGAAGCCGTAGTTTGCTAGATCTGACTCCGAAGGTACATTTGGTAGGATTTAGTCTCAGTTGATACTTCCTGAGTCTTTTAAATAACTTCAACAGATGATCAAGGTGATCTTTTTTGCTCTAAGACCTGGCAATCATATCATCAACGTAAACCTCAATTTCTTGGTGCAGCATGTCATGAAATAATGCCACCATGGATCGTTGATATGTGGCCCCAACATTTTTCAAACCAAAAGGAATAACCTTATAACAATAAGTGCCCTATGATGTGATGAAGGTTGTCTTTTCCATATCAGCTAGGTCTATTTTTATTTGGTTATAGCCGGAGAAGCCATCAATGAATGAAAATACTGTAAAGCTGGTTGTATTATCCACCAAAGTATTGATATGCAGCAGAGGAAAATCGTCCTTCAGACTAGCTTTGTTAAGATCCCTATAATCTATACACATTCTGACTTTACCATTCTTTTTAGGTACAGGTACAATGTTGGCCACCCACTCAGGGTATTTAGAAATTGCTAGGAAACCTGCGTCGATCTGCTTTTTAACCTTATCTTTGATTTTGAGAGCCATGTCAGGTCTGGACCTTTGAAGTTTCTGCTTAACCAGAGGACATTCAAGTTTAAGAGGAAGCTTATGAACTATGATGTCGGTGTCTAATCCAGGCATATCTTGGTAGGACCAAGCAAACACATTTGTATACTCTTTGAGAAGCAATACCAATTTGCCTTTAACCTCTGCCCCAAGCAATGCCCCAATCCTGACATGTCTTTTTACTTCTTCAGAGCCCAAGTTGATAATGTCGATCTGTTCTTTGTAAGGTTGAAGATAGGCATCCTTGTACTCGGTCATTTTCATCAGTTCTTCAGGAATTTCAGAATCCTCATCACTCTCGTCTTCAACTTAGAATACCGGTGAACCAAAGTCAGAAAGAACTGAATGATCATGGATTTAGCGGGTGATGGAGGTTCTCTGCATGTGTTAACAGGCTTAAAATAAGCAAACACACACAAAGAGATGCAGATGATGGAAAAAACTTAGGTTTTTTTAAAAAAGATTGCCATTTTTCCTTTTTTACAAAAAAGTGAAAACAATAAATCATAATGAACAACAAAATGGAAGTTTAACAAAACACTCATTTATTGGTTGATCTTTTTATTGAAAAAGTGTGGCCCATACAAAATGATTCACCGGCCCCAGGCATGACCATCGATTTAAAACAGAGAAAATGCTAACAAGCAAAACAAACAAATTACTCGAAGAGTGGTGACATGACGGGAACTTCAACGGCCTCCCAATTGCACAGAATGACTACATCTCGAAATACAAGGTCATCAATGCAGCTCACTTCAACGTCCTCTTCGATAGCGTTTACTTGAATACCGCCACTTACGAAGATCTCTTTCAGGGTCTTCAGGCGCTCGCCGTTGACTTCTGATTCTTCATCTAGAGTTGGTTTGTAACCCAACCCTTGTCGATTGTTCTTCGCCTAAGCCTTAACCTCGATTGCCTCTCCCCAACCTTGTGGAAGACCTTCCTTTATGGCATTTTTAATACTCTGGGCTGAGACGAAAGATGGGCCGCGTGTAACAACAGTGTCCTCAATCAACACATCATATGCAATTTCTAATGCTTGAAAAGCTGTTTCCAATGCATCTTCATCAGCTTCAATGTATCGGAAGGAGGATAGATTTCTCACCATCGGGTCCTCTTTGTCGTGCACTACGACCAACTGATCCTCAGTAATGAACTTCATCTTTTGATGTAATGTGGATGTGACAACGTCTGCTACATGTATCCACGGCCTTCCCAGCAGAAAACTATACGCCGAATTTATGTCCATTACCTAGAAGGTGATTTCAAAGACTTGAGGCCCCACCATGATCGACAAATCAACCTCTCTAATTACGGTTCTCCTCGATCCATCGAAAGCCTTCATAATCAAAGATGTCGCTCTCATCTCAGCTCCTTTGTATGCCAACTTGGCTAATGTTCTTTTGGGCATTACATTAAGGGCTGACCCAGTGTCAACAAGTACTCTGGAGAGTGTATCCTCTTCACACTTAATAGACACGTGTAAGGCACGATTGTGCTTGCGACCCTTACTGGTCAAGTCATTTTTGTCGAAGCTCAGCGTATTGCAGGTTGTGATGTTTGCAACAACAGAGTCAAATTGCCCCACAGTGATGTCTTTCGTTACATGGGCTTGTGTTAGTATCTTCAATAGAGCTTGTCGATGAGTGGGGGAACTTAGCAGTAACGAAATAATCGAGATCTTGGATGGTGTCTGGTTGAGTTGGTCCACTTTGAGACTTCTTTCTCTTTCGTTTTTTCAATAACAGGCTTTTTGGAGATGACTTCCTTAGGAATAGTTTCCTTAAGAGTGGTAGCGGTTGCTTTGGGAACAGCGGCAGCTGCCTGAGGAACAGTAAAATTTACCACTGCGGGTCATTTTGCTTGCCCCGACAATGTTTGTCACGTCCACCTGCTTTCTTTCGGCTTTCATGTTGTACCAGGAGTAGTCGTATTTCCAAGATACAGCTTTTGGACTAGTGTCCGATTCCCTCCTTGGATCAAACCTTGGTTTTGGCTGGTCCATGGTTGGCGCAGGGTTGTTGTGGAATACAGGCCTCACAGTATTGAATATTGGCCTCTTTTCAGATTTCTTTGGTAAATTGAATATTTGCTCAATCACTAAGACATCTTCTTTTTTCTTCTTCCCACATATTTGTAGCAAACCTCTATCAATCATTGACTGAATATCCCTCTACACAAGGTTACAACCCTGTAGATTATGATGACAATCACTGCAGCTTTCATGGGAACATTTGATCAGACCCGCCTTTATCAATTTTCTATGCAACTCGACCAATGAAGTTTTTACTTCAGACACCTTGGAAATTAATCTTACATCAGAATCTTCCTCTACAACATGGACACCACCATGGTTTGGCAAAGGACGGTTTTCCACGTAAGGTTGGTTGTCCTCAAAGGAGAGGATGTTCTTTTCAATCAATTCTCGCACAACGTGTTGGAGTGCTATGTAACCCTTGAGACCGTGCCCTACAACATTTTCATGGAATGCACATTGTGTGTTCGGGTTGTAGTAATATGGTAATGGAGTTGGAAGGGGACCCAACTTCCTGGTCTGAATCAGTCCATGCTACACCATTAGAGGGTACAAATCAGTGTAACTCATGGGGATAGGCTGAGTCCCTGGTCTTCTATTATGAAAAGCATGCCTCGAAGTTGGTGCTCTTTGTTTTTATCGTGCTTGCTGATTGTGATTTTGTTGATAGGCGTTGGGCGCCTGTTGCTGAAAATTTTGTGGGTTTCGCCAAGGTTGAAACACCAGCATGACTGCAGCCACATATTGTTGTTGTTGATAATTTTGATGAGGTTGTAGATGAGGTAACCATTGATTTTGTGGGAGGTTTCTTCTATTCTGAACCCTCTCGTTGTACATTATAGCATTAGTCTCTCCTTCCTTTTTCTTATGGAAGTTGCCCGGTGGCTTTTTCATTGTGCTAGTGCTAACCGAACTTGTAACTTTGCCATTTTTCAAACCAACCTCTATCTTTACACCGACGGCCACAATATCAGAAAAGTTGGTCATGATATTGCTAATCATTCTTTCATAAAATTCGGGTCTGACGGTATCCACGAACTAATCAACCAACTCTTTTTTCGTTAGGGGAGGTTCCACCTAGGCGGCGGTCTCGCGCCATCTCTGGGCATACTTCTTAAAGGATTCCGAGCACTTCTGAGTCATGCTGAGAAGATGACGACGGTCTGGCGCTAAATCCATGTTGTATTTATACTGTTGAATGAATGCATCAGACAAATCTTGGAAGTCGTGGATTTTAGATTGATCCAGACTTAAGTACCATTTAGTAGAGGCACCTTTAAGACTGTCTTGAAAGCAGTGTATCAACAATGTGTTATTCTCAATATGCGGGGCCATACGTCGACAGTACATGATCAAGTAAACTTTTGGGCAGGTTGCCCCTTCGTACTTTTCAAACGTAGGCATTACGAACTTGGGAGGAAATACCAATCTCAACACCAAACACATGTCCTTGGCATCAGACCCAAAGACATTGTTTCCTTCTATGGATCTTATTCGTCTGGCCATTATGTCCATTTCAACCTGTAGTTTCTCATGTTTCTCATCTTCAGCCTCAGACCCATCGGGTACGTCGAATATTTGTTGATGATTATTGAAGACTGGTCGGACTTGTGCATGAGCACCGACCTGAGTGTAAATTGGATTTTGGAAATCCTTCATTAATGAAACACTCTGTGGATTAGAATATAGCTGATGATTGAATTGTTGAGCATCATTGTACGGAGGCATGAAATCCCTTAGAATGCCAAAAGGATGTTATGTTGCCGAAGTTACTAATGGAGGAGGATTTGCTATTGTTGTGTTGATCTCAGACACTACTGTAGTTTGTGTGTCCATCTTTGCCTTGATTACCTGAAAGACTTCCATGATTTGGCTAACGTCACCACGTAGCCCTTCAACATCGTTATTGATCTAATCAATTCTCAGGTCTTGATATGTCATTCTCTTCTTAGCGCTGGCTCTTGTGTTGTACCGATGGGTTTTCAACGTGATTCTCTGATAGAAATAGAACACAAGGTGAACCGGAGGGCCAATGAAATGCAAAATGAAATGCAAGATGCATATGCTAATGCAAACCACATATTCAAGGAGAACTAAAAAGTTTGTTTACGAACAAAATTAATGGATCAACACGTAACAATGGGATAAAATCTTAACCAAATTTTCATTAATAAAAAGAGTTTTACAACATAAAGTTTTCATTAACAAATGAAACTTTTACAACATTTTATAAAATGAAAGATCACATATTCCCATAAGCATGGGGTTCAACAAAAGGGAGTTAAAAGCTAAGGATCCTCTAACAAGATGACCCTTCTCCCTCCTACAACCTGGTCCTCCTTTGGCTTTGACGAAGCAGCTCTCAGAGTTCTGCATTTTCCCATTTGGGTTTTACCAAAGCAAATTTCAACTCTCCCCTAGACAAGAGTTCCTATGGCTCCAGAGTAATGTCGTAGGAGTGAGTATAGAACATCTTCAATGCTATCACTTTTGACTAAAACAGATATTCCTTCAAAATGAGACAACTTGGATTTTCCACGGCGGTCATTCCTTTCAGGTTGGGGTAACGCCAGGCAAAGATAATTCTTGCTTCGAAATCCGGGTCACCATCCCTTTTACAAAAGCAAGTCTTTAGCAGGGCTGGCTCCGGTTCTTTCTTAGTGGGGTATCCTAGCTGACGGCGAGCTAAGATAGGGTTGTAGTTGATATACCCTCTGGTGCCTATTAGAGGTATATTTGGGAATTCCCCACAGTTATGTATCATGGCTACTCCTCTGTGAGCCAGATCATACCAGCTGATGTCGTAGTGAGAGAGTGAAGCCAGTTTTCCCACCCACGCATCACTGCCTTCCAAGTTCCATAGAGGGAATGTCCTAGGTAAGTGTGAAATAAACCACTTTCTTAGGAGTGTCGTGCAGCAGGAGAATTTCTCGAGATTGTACACCTTCCACCGATGAATAGTGTAATAGGTATCATCCAAGAGAGTGGGAGCTGGATTTTTGACAAGAAATAGCTTGATGGCCTCCAAACTGATGAACTCGGGTTTGCTGGGAAACAGGTATAAGCCGTAAATCAAGAAAGCTAATATAGCTTCAAAGATTCCCAAATCTCCACGGTCATGATAGAACTCAACCTTCTCCATGAATGGTCTTGCCTCCATTCCGGTAAATTCACCCCTATTATCCAACTGGGTGGGAAGGTCAGTGGGTTCTAGGTGAATAGCTTCGACAACATCTCTTCTGTTCGGTCTACTCTCCCTTCCATAGTTAGCTGTGAAAGTCGTAGGAATTTTCAAATGCTCGGAGTGTTCTTCCAAGGTTGGCAGCAACTGAAAGTTTAGGAATATGAAGCAATGGTACAGTGGATCATAAAACTTTAGAAAGGCTTGCAGCATTTCCTCATTTACTTACGTATCTAGCAAAGATAACAAGTCCTCATACTTGGCTATAAAAGCAGCAGGATTCCTTACTAGGCTCCTTAAGATCCTTAGGTTGTCCAACCTCAGGCTTGGGAATGTAATCATGCTTCTTTGATCCATCACTATGTTTGCAAAAAAAAAAAGATTTTTGAATTCCTTGAATGGTTAGAAAAATGCAGAATGCAATGCAAAGACGCTAGATGCAACTGGCTTTATAAAACTCAGAAGATAATTAAAGCAAAACCCTTGTTTCATTTATGTTGGGAAAAGTTACAACTTTTGAAATATAACACAAGAAACGTGACGCTAAATCAAAGGAGAAGACTAGACCCTGTGGTTAGGAAGTCTGACAAGAGTTCTATCCGCGCGTCCTTTTTATTCTTTTCAGCATAGTGTTCTCCATCACCAACTTGTCTACTATTCCTTTCCAAGCGCCAGAAGTTGGTGGGATATTCGAATACTCATGAGTACTCTGCGTAGGTTTGACGCTAGAGAATAATAAGTTCTCTTTCGTTGCATCTTCGTTAATCAGGTGTCTTTCGAGCCACTAAATCAACTCGGTTTTGTCTTGTAGCTCTCTCTGCAATTTTGTCATCTTAGTGCCGCGGTGAGAATTGGATATCAAGCTATTGGTTAACCTGAATCGCAAATCATTATTCACCATCGGTCTTTAATTTGTCCAATGGAAGGGAAAAATATTGAATTACCCGAGAAGTATCCAATGCAATGCAAAGTTAGAGAGTCTAAAGTTCGGGGGTTGGCTATACCTAGAGAAGGTGCTAACATCCTAAGTATCTGTAGTGTTCTATAGGAACCTCTTGCTATGTTGTGTTATTGTTGTTTGCTAAGGCTAAGAGGCCTAAGGGGTTTATTTCTAAGTATACTCACCAAGAAATCACATCTTGTGCCTACGTATTCTAACGGGAATAGAATCAGAGTATCCGTAGTTCCCCTAAAGGGATTGAGGAACAATTGACTATGGTCAAAGTTCCAGGGGAGAGAAGGTTTGTTAATTTATTCTAGAAGAAGAGATGAGTCGTCATCTTAGGAAGATTACTTGACTTAACCGCCACAAATGCATCGAAGACGGTCTTTGCATCGTATTGGAAGAAGGGATCCGACTCGGATTTGATCGACGAGTATGCCACATACCTCTCTCAAACGAAAAAGATTATACATCTTTCTCGGTTGCGTTATGGAGGTAGGAGAATTACATCTCGACTATACAGATGAATCACGTCTAATTCTCTTGTAGGGAGAATAGAGGATTGAATGGTAAGTTGTCTAAGTTAGAATTTTAGGGGGAAACTACCTTAAAGATAAAGGGAGACCTAAGCTGATTAACTTGAAGTGTCAGGGATCAAGCGGAGGGCATGATGCAAATGAAAAAGCAATGTGCATGACGTGTGAAGTCATACACAGATTCTTTCTTTGAACCCAGATACATGCAAATATTAAAAATAAGAGGACAACTGGAAGCATTTAAGTCATCAAGTTGAGATTGAATTATATCAGGCATACAACATAACCAACTCATAAAGCGAGATAACATGATGAAATGAGTCGAGCGTGCGCGAGAGCTAAGAATGCGCAAGCGAAGGGGGAGAAAACAATCTTAATTTAAAAGAGTTGTAGATGAAAAAATGATCTTCAATTAGAACCAAATATCGATTAAGTGGTTGGTATAGTCGTTGAAATTTTGAGGGAAAAAATGACAGCTATAAGTATAAAAAAAAAAAAAAAGATTTATAAAATATAATTATAAACAAACCAAATTTAGTTAAAATTCTAAAATATATTAGAGAGAACCAATTTATTTAATTATAATTAAGCTATAATATTTAATTAGTGATAAAAGATAATCTAATTAATTAAAATTGTTTAATGCGAAAAGTTTATTTAATATATTAAAATTAAAGTAAAACAAAACAATTAAAAAATAAGATAAGTAAATTAAATAGAAAACAGGATAGGGTGTGCTCAGGAAGGGGTGTCTATCGTGGGGTCGAGGGTTATCTCCCATTGTGATCGTTTGATCCGCAGGTGGCCTTGATATACGGTACGTCCGTGAGGGTACATGGGAAGATCATTGATGTTCGCGCACGGGATTAGGAATACAATTCAACATAACCTTAGTGAAAAGTGAAAAGCCCCAAACTCGTACTTCGTCTCCTCCATTTCTTTTTATCGTTCTCAATGAACGCATCATGCTCCATCGCCGCGATTACGCGAACAACCGAAACGCCTCGTTCTTCTACCCAAAATATTCAATACTTCTCAACGAGTACCTCTCTCAAACTTTCAAAACAGATTCACAAGCAAAACCCTAAATCCCAAAAATTGGCATAAACCCTATCCCCGAAAAAAACCTAGAAATTCAATCACGAACAGCAGTGGTCCAAAAAAGACACATGTTCAATTAAATGCAACAAATAGGAATCCAAGCCAAGAAAGGAGAGTTTATCGTTACCTGAAAGCGGTGGCTCCGACGATGCCGATAAGACTTATCCTCTCTTTCTCCTTCTGTTATTAGAATGCTAGGACTTCTTGGTGTGTTAGAAACTCTACTTTTTTGCGTGTCGTTGTTCCCTTTTTACGTGTGTATCTGTGACGTTGTTCTGTGCGAATCTTTGGGAATTCTGTTGTGTTGTGTATGGATTATCGTTTCTGCTATGATGCGAGTGTTTGTGGTTTTGGTATGAACTTCTGTGTTGAAGTTTGGTATTATTGCCCCCTAATTTCTATGTGATTTTTTTCAAACGTGTTCGGCATATGTCTTGGAAAGTACGTAGCCTGTCAAGAACACGACTTTATGACAATGATGTCGTTTTTAACTTTTTTTCTCCGACATGCCTGTGAACTATTTGGGAATATGATAGATGTGTCTGATTCTTGTTTTTGTGTCTGAGAAAAAATATAATTGATGATGATAATTTTGTTTGGAACATGTTGCTTTATTTTTAGAATCATGTTGGATTTTGTTTTGGTAATTTTGATGTTTGTCTTGAGCATTTAATGGCTGTCATGAAATAGTTTCCATATTGTCTTGATTGTGTTTGTAAGTTAACAGTTGCTATTGATCCTTTCCTTGTATCAATGATTTGCTTGCCCAGAAACATCACGTTGCTATCATGTAAGTTCGAGATATGAATTTGTTCGGTGTAACTTGCATCTTCTTTTCACTTATGTTTCTGTTTTTTAGTGTTAGCTTTCAAACCTTGCCAAGTCATTCTAGATCATCTCTTATGATTTTGTTCAATTCTAAGATGAGCATTAACACTTGCATATCGAGCAGTTCCAGTGAGGTCCTTCTTTTACTTATGTAATTATGGTTCAATTATTGTCATAAGCCTAGGTTATGGTGCATTTGTTGTTACAACCTGTGACTTGCGTGGTTTTTATGACAAATGTCCTTGACTCTTTTAAGGATATTGTTTCCATTTTAATATGATCATGTATGATTTGCAGGTAATTGGCTGCGACTTGGGGATTGCTGAAAATCTTTGAGCTAGTTACTTACACGGGGTAAGGTCTAGGTCATCGCGAAGCATTTGGACTGGGTGTCGTAGCTGGAGAACTATTAGGGGTGTTTTTGTTCTTATTAGCAGCCTCAAACTTCAACATAGTCTGCAATCTCTTCCATTTCAAAGTTTGCAAAGGCAAAGCCACAATAGGATAAACCTCTGAACATTTCTTGATGTTTTAGGTGGCAGTGGCGGTGCTGAGAATAACATGCTAGTATGATAGAGAAGAAAGTCGTTTCTTTTCTAACAAAGCCATCCTTAAGACAAACTTTATACTCTGTTCTTGTAGCTTTTTCTATTTCTTAGCAATAGGACTTATTGTAATTGATGATAGTTTCCTCTTTGATAAACCTTGTAATGTTTGGTTATGCCCTGTACAACAATGGCTCTCACTTTGCCAAAAAATGCTTTGCCATTTGATTGCTCTTGTATTCTGTAACCTTTTAAATATGGGGTTTTATTTATATGGAAGATTTTAAGATATTATGACTTATAGATCTTGCCAATGTATTGTGAGCTTGATTATGGAAGATGTTTTAATTTTAAGATATTATGACTTATAGATCTTGCCAATGTATTGTGAGCTTGATTATGGAAGATGTTTTAATGTGAACTTGTAAAGAACTACTTTGAAAGTTTGTAGCATGACTTAATATTTGGCATGCTCGGAGGATTCTTAGAGTCCATGAATTCATTGTCTTTGTACCATTATGATCTTTTTGTGATGGAATTCAAATTAATTTTATGATCTTAGTAATTATCTTGACACCCTTGAAATATTAAGTGTCCATGTAAAACACACTTTGCTCATTTGAATTTGTAGCTTGTTATGAAGTTCTTGCAACTTCCTTTCTTGACTTTAATTAGTGGAGATTTGTCATTTTTGTGTAGAAAAATGATTTTGGTGTGGATTGGTTTTGAAATGGGAATCATAAGGTTTAAAGATGGATAGAAATTAAAAAAAAAAGGGTCATTTAGGTTTAGAAGAATAGATTCTAAAGGGATTCGGTTTTTAAAAAAATGGATAAAATTGGACAATGGATTTTGGGTAAAGTATTTTGGATTTGCGATTTGGAATTGGTTTTGGTTTGTAGGATATGAGAGTGGTAAAAGGAAAGTTTGGATAATCCACATGTCACCTGAATTTCAAGAAATCCACTTAAACCCAGTCCTTGGTCAAAATAAATATCATAGACACTTGATGTCCGTTTGAACAAACTTGAATCATTGAATCGACCAGTCCTCCGTCTTCAGTTTAATCACAAAATCAATCACATTCCTTCAACTTGATGAAAACTCAAGCAAGCAATCCTCTAGAAGATGACAATCTTAATACAAGAACTATGTCTTAAGAACTACCCTGGGAATAAAGATACCACTTGTAATGCAACTCGCCGTGAAAACCATAACCAGTATTCGAATGACCATGTTCTACACCAATGGAAAGAAATCCCTAATCCTTCTTGGAGTATACACTGAAAGTTTTGAGAAACCTTGAGGAAAGTGATCTTGATGCTTGGTGAACCCTGATAAGAGAATACTCAAACCATAGTTCCTGAGAACCAATTGAATTAATCTTCAACGAAGTAGAAGACTCAAACTAGTAGAAAACCTTATGATCTTTCTGAATCAGAATCAGTTGGTCACATCCTGAAGTACTTGACTGAGAAAATGAGTACTATCTTCACTTGAAATGTAATTCCCCCTGCACAAGTTGGTTAGTGATAATAAGCGCACACATAAGAACAACATGACCAAAATATGCTATGCGAAATGATGCACCAAGAGGTGGGATCTTAGGTTCAAAAATTAGGGTGTGACAGATGCCCCTATTTAAGTTTCTTCTATCCAGAGATTGAAATTTTCGTCTCGACGTGATAGGAGGGACTTAAATACAAACATTGCACAAATTGTTTTTTGATCCTAAGATGGAACGAGATGCATATGATATGCAATGATATGGTATGAAATGCAAGGCGAAGATCCTGTGTGGAACGATGTCACAGGGGAGTAACTACATACAGACAACGCTAAAACACAAGAAGAATGGAAAACCCGACGAGGAACAACTTTAGCAAACAAGACTCCACAGTGGGGAAAGATCTGACTCCATTGGGGATGAGAAAAACAACCACCACTGGAGATAGCTTAAACGTAAGGTATCTCCAACGAGATAAAGATGTGCAGTACTTATCATCAGGAATGAAATAGTTCAAACAACGGGTGATAAGCTCGAAATAATGGATAACCTACTACCAGCTTGTGGTAGCCTAAGCAAAGACATCCAATTGAAACGAAGGCGTGTGTTACCTACTACCAACCTGGTAGCCTAAGCAAAGGTAACATGAAGGGGAAAGATGACCAACTACCAGCCCAGTAGCTTAAGCGAAGGTATCTGTCCAAAATGATACGATATATTACCTACCACCAAACGTATGATGGCCCAAGAAAAGGTAATAACCGAAATAAAATGATCTCGCTTGTTTGACTAGATGACTTCTTTTAGAAACGGTGAATAAACCTCCCCACGCTTCAAGGTTGTATGCCGTGAACGAGTCTCAATTTCTTCTTTAATCAAGTCTTCCACTTGAAAAGGGTAAAATAAACCTCCCCACACTTCAAGGTTGTATGCCATGAACGGGTCTTAGTTTCTTCTTTAATCAAGTCTTCCACTTGAAAAGGATAAAATAAACCTCCCCATACTTCAAGGTTGTATGCCATGAACGGGTCTCAGTTTCTTCTTTTAATCAAGTTTTCCACTTGAAAAGGGTAAAATAAGCCTCCCCACGCTTCAAGATTGTATGCCATGAATGGGTCTCTGTTTCTTCTTTAATCAAGTGTTCCACTTAAAAAAGGTAAAATAAACCTCCCCGTGCTTCAAGGTTTTAGGCCATGAATGGGTCTCAGTTTCTTCTTTAATCAAGTCTTCCCCATGAAAAGGGTAAAATAAACCTCCTCACGCTTCAAGGTTGTATGCCATGAATGGGTCTCAGTTTCTTCTTTAATCAATTGTTCCACTTAAAAAGGGTAAAATAAACCTCCCCATGCTTCAAGGTTGTAGGCCATGAACGAGTCTCAGTTTCTTCTTTAATCAAGTCTTCCACTTGAAAAGGGTAAAATAAACCTCCCCACGCTTCAAGGTTATATGCCATGAATGGGTCTCAGTTTCTTCCTAGAATGATTAATACTCACAGAAAAGTATCTTCATAGGGGATTGGAGTTCCATTGGAGATTTATGGCTTCAACGGGGATCCATAATTTATTGGAGAATATAAAGTATCACCGGGGATCTTCATAGGAGATGCAGACGGGTTAATTTGACGTATTGTAGGAATCTTTATCAAACTTTCTCGGAGAGATGCCATTTGATGGAACTAACTTTGTATAACGGACTCACTGGGGCATACATCCTTGTGGAGCAGTATTGTTGTAGTTTATAGTTGTATTGAAGTAAATAGAGTCCTCATATCAAGAATTCTCAAATAAAGAGAAACATTTGTAAAGTCTTCATCAAACTTCTCTGATGGATGTTCGGAGAGATGTCATTTGATGGAAAACAAGTTGATAACTTCTACTGGGGATAGATAAACTGCCTTGAGGAGACTGCCATTTATCATCCAAACAGAAATCCTGAAAATCAAACTAGACTGCTCAAATAAAGAGCCGTCCCTTGTTGTCTAGGTATAAATTGCTGAGAAAATGTTATAACACTGCCAGAGAAGTACTTTGTCTTTGATGGTGATCTTCATACAAATTCTTCCTGGGGAGTCAAAGTGCAAAATAAATGCCTGCTCAAACCAGGTTCAAAAACCTAGAGATATCCAAAATTGTGATTGTCAGGGACCAAAGTTCAATTCAAGAAATAACTGAAGAGAAATGGTCAAGCAAGACTCTATCCATTGAGGAGTGAACTCAATTGGGGTTTATCTTTATCAAAGAATGGAAAAGAAAACTAAAGCAATCGGCTTCCATGAGGATCAAACTCAGCGGGTAATTTGGAAATGTTATGTTTTTTCTGCTTAGGGCTGACGACTCTTCTTGGAGGTAGAAGACAAACCCAGTCACTTGGGGATAAACACTGCTATAGTGAAAGAAAAACAAATGCACAGATGCAAAATGCAAAGATGCCACATATCTATATGTAATGATTATGCTGCCAGAACAACGAGAAAACAGGAATGAAGATGAAATAAACATCTCAAACGAGGGTACTCATCCAAATCTTCACAGATCGAAACATCATCGGGATGGATATAATCTTGCTTCATAACTTTCTATGGGAAACAATACCTTGAATTCCTTTGCAGAATTGTCCAGATGAATCTAGTCGCTTCACGGGGATTTGAATTCATGGATAAAATAAATACCTGCTTCATTGGAGAAGTCCTTATTGACGGGGATAAAATAAATACCCTTTTCATAGGGAAACTTATATGAGAGCTAGAGCTTGATATCTTTCTAGGGAAGAAATAAACATCCGTGAATGCCTGTTTAATATTCATATATCAGGTAATACCCATAAAATATTTTTGAAACGATTTTAAACTTGTTCAGAATTTGCTATCAAAATAAAACATTTATTTGCACAAGTAAAAAGTAAAAGTAAGGGTTGTTTGAAAATTCGATTTCATTTTATTTAATGATAGTCAGTGAAAGGGCATGACTCCAATATATTATTACAATGTTGGAAAATGATAATAATAGTAACAGTTACATCAGAAGAATAATAACACATATCTTCCTAAACCAAACTTGAATTTTCCTATGTTCTAAGCATAGTACTTCTTGATTGCATCTATGTTCACTGGGCGAGTGATATCTTCTCCGTCCATGGTTGCTAACATCAGGGCGCCTCCTGAGAAAACCTTCTTAACAACATATGGACCGTCATGGTTCAGAGCCCATTTTCCTTGATTATAAGTAAGGAATGATTGAATCTTCTTGAGCACCAGGTCACCTTCTTTTAATTTGCGGGATCAAACTTTCTTATCGAACGCTTTCTTTATCCTTTGTTGGTATAATTGACCATGGCACAATGTTGTCATTCTCTTTTCTTCAATCAGGTTTAGTTGGCCGTATTTGCTCTGGCACCATTCAGTCTATGAGAGCTTCGCTTCCATTAGGAATCGCATAGGAGGAATCTCAACTTCTACTAGGAGTACAACTTCCATACCGTAAACAAGTGAAAAGGGAGTTTCCCCTGTCGACGTGCGTACCAAAGTACAATATCCATGTAAAGCAAACAGAAGCGTTTCATGCCAGTCTTTATATGTGACAACAATCTTTTGAACAATCTTTTTTATGTTGTTAGCGGCTTAACGGCCCCATTCATCTTTGGTTTATAAGGAGAAGAATTATGATGTTCAATCTTGAATTCCTCAAATAACTCTTTCATCATTCTACTATTCAGGTTGGACCTATTATCAGTGATTATTTTGCTTGGCACCCCATATCTGCAGATGAGTTGATTCTTGATAAACTTAACAACCACATGCCTGGTTACATTAGCATAAGATTCGACTTCGACCCATTTGGTGAAATAGAAAATTTCTACCAAGATGAAGCGATGTCCATTGGACGCCTTCGGTTCTATCATACCAATCATATCAATGCCCCACATGGAGAACGACCAAGGAGACAAGATAACATTAAGTAGATTCGGAGGTACATGAATTTTATCTGCGTAAATTTGACACTTATGACACTTCTTAGCAAATTTATAACAGTATGACTCCATTGTAATCTAATAATACCCTGCTCTCAAGAGTTCCTTCATGGGTTTCCGTTATTAATATGTTTGATTCCCATTTGTCAACACACCTCAGCAAGACCATGTCAAAATTCTATTTGTATAATACATCAATGCTCAGGAGAAAGTTACCAGCCAATCTCCTCAATGTCTTTTTATCTTTGTTAGATACCCTGCACGGGTACTCTTGCTTTCGAAGAAATGATTCAATGTCATGATACCAAGGCTTACTATCTTCAACATCTTCTACGGAAAATATGTAAGCAGACCTATTTAGGCGGTCTACATTAATCTCGGGACAATTGTTCCACCAGTTCACTATAATCATAGAGGCCAACGTTGCTAAAGCATCTACCATTCTTTTCTCGTCACGAGGAATATGGTGAAATTCGACTCGGTTGAAGAAAGGTAATAATCTTTTTGCATAGTCTCTATATGCAATCCGATTGTCTTGATGAGTCTCCCACTCTACTTTGATTTGGTAAACTACTACAGTAGAATCACCATATACATCCAAATTTTTTATTCTTAAGTTTATTGCCTCCTCAAGACCCATTATGCCTGCTTCATATTCGGCTTCATTGTTGGTACACTTAAATGTTAATCTGGATGTAAACAGGATGTGAGATCTATGAGGAGTCACAATAATTGCTCATATTCCTTTTCCTTGGGTGCTGACAGCTCCACCAAAAGTTAAACCCCATTGAGAATCCGGTTTAGGTCCTTCGTCGGGTAGAGGTTCTTTGCAATCTTTCATTTTCAGATACATCACATCTTCATCAGGGAAATCATCATTAGTAGACTGATGGTCCTCAATAGGTTGATGTGCTAAGTGATCAGCCAAGAACTTCCTTTAATAGCCTTCTGAGTATGGTATTCAATGTCGTACTTTGACAACAACATCTGCCATCTAGAGATTCTTCCAGTTAAAGCAGGTTTCTCGAAGATATAATTAATCGAATCCATCTTAGAAACTAGCCAAGTAGTATGACTTAACATATATTGTCGTAAGCGCATGGCAGCCTATGCTAAAGCACAACAAGTCATCTCAAGCATGGTGTATTTGGATTCGCAGTCGGTGAACTTCTTACTTAGGTAATACGTAACATGCTCTTGTTTCCCTGTTTCATCACGTTTACCGAGTACACAGCCCATTGAGTCTTCCAACACGGTTAAATACATGATTAAAGGTCGTCCTTCAACTAAAGGGATCAGGATAGGAGGCTCTAGTAAATATTCCTTGATACTATCAAAAGCCTTCTGACAATCTTCAGTCCAAACATAACCCTGTTCTTTCCTCAAAAGCTTGAAGATAGGCCCACAAGTAGCTGTCATGTTAGATATAAACGAGAGATATAGTTTAAACGTCCCAAGAATTCTCTGACCTGTTTCTCTGTAGTAGGAGCTGGCATTTCTTGAATGGCTTTGACCTTGTCGTGATCTACTTCAATTCCTTTCTAGCTGACGATGAAAGCCAAAAATTTTCCCGACCATACACCAAAAGTACATTTGCTAGGATTCAGCCGAAGTTTATATTCTCTCAGTCGTCCAAACAATTTTAGAAAGTGTTTAACATGATCATCTTCAGTTTTAGATTTGGCTATCATATCATCTACGTACACTTCGATCTCCTTATGAATCATGTCATGGAAAAGAGTGGTCATTGCTCTCTAATATGTTTCCCCAACATTTTTCAAACCAAATGGCATGACTCTGTAATAGAAAGTGCCCCAAGGTGTGGTGAATGATGTCTTCTCTCTGTCTTCGGGAGCCATCCTGATTTGATTGTAACTTGAAAATCCATCCATAAAAGAGAAAATATCATACCTCGCAATGTTGTCCACCAATATATCAATGTGAAGCAGTGGGAAATCGTCCTTTGGGCTAGCCTTGTTTAGATCTCTGTAGTCGACACACATACGGAATTTTCCACCTTTCTTCGGAACGGACACAATGTTTGCTAACCAATGTGGGTATTCAGCAGTGACAAGAAAGCCTGCATCGATTTGTTTCTGTACTTCCTCTTTGATCTTCAAAGCCATGTCAGGTCGAGTTCTTCTAAGCTTCTGTTTGACCGGTGGGCATTCTGGCTTCAAAGGTAAGTGATGCTCCACTATAGTAGTGTCCAATCTAGGCATGTCTTGATATGACCAGGAAAACACGTCAACATACTCCTTAAGTAACTCAATCAACTTCTCTTTCACGTCAGACTTGAACAGAGCTCCTATTTTCACTTCTTTACGGATTTCCTCTGTGCCCAGATTAATCACTTCCACATGCTCTTCATGAGGCTGAATGGCTTTATCTTCGTTTTCGAGTAGTTTGGAAATCTCTTCTGGAATATCTTCCTCCGCTTCAAACACAAGAAATTCGAAGTTCGGTGGAGGTAATGGGTCATTATTTCCGAGAATTTGTTCGTGCAACAATCTGCGCATGTGATATGGTTTTATTTAGTTTTATGAAGTGAAAGTGTGTGCATACGCAAAATGATTATCGCTTATTATTACCATTTTCCAGAGAAAACAAAAAGAAATAAAAAGATAAATATATGAAACAAAGTAATTCTTTTATTAATGATAGAAAAGCTGAACAACATGCCCTAATAAGATCACCTTTGCCTTGGGCAAAGCAAAGGGAATTATTTAAAAATAAGCCCACACAACAAATTTCTGCCTTGGGCAGAGTGAAAAACTAAAACAAATGATTACTTTGATATATGAATAATGGTAGGGACGTCAACTGCACTCCAATTCCTGGCTATTACTCCTGGAGTCACAAAGTTAGGCAGGTCTCCATCAGAGTCTTCTCCGGTGACGACATTGACTTCAAAATTATAATCCGTGATCTAGGAAAATAGAAAAGCACATATGCGTCTTCAGTCTCTGAATCATAACCCGGATCTTCCATGTAAGGCTCATAGTCTTCGTATGGAATGGAGAGGCTTGCAGAACCGTCTGATATATATCCTTCGGACTCATCTTCAGATACCACATTAATGTAAGGAGGGTGAATAATCCCTCCTCTGCGGAATACTTCTTCAATAGGTGGAACCACTTGACTTCTGGTGCCCTGTTTATTGGAGCTGACAGCAAAACCGAGACCTTCCTTATTCTTATTCTCAGGTGGAGATAACATCTTGCCCCAACCTTCTCGGGAACCACTGTTCATAACCCATTGTGTATCTTTGAAAGACGGCATATAAGTTCCAGGCTTCTGGGTATTATCATTAACAATTGAAATGCCTGAAATTGAGTTCTGACCTCTTCTTCTGCCTCAACATAAGAAAATGATGAAAGGTGGCTTACCACCAAGGATCTCTCACCATAAACTGTAACTGTTTTTTCTTCGAAGGTGTATTTTAGTTTCTGGTACAACATAGAGGTAACTTCCCCAGCCTCATGTATCCACTACCTTCATAATAAGCAGCTATAGGCAGCACGAATGTCCATGATCTGAAATGTAATCATAAAAATTTGTAATCTGATAGTCATTGGTAGATCCACTTCACCGATCACCGTCTTCTTAGATCTGTCAAAAGCTTTAATAATGACATGGCTCAGCCTCATCAGCGGTCCTTGATATGATAACTTTGATAGGGTAGTCGTGGGCATCACATTCAACGAAGACCCATTGTCAACCAGTACGCTAGACAATGCATCATTCCCACAATTCACTGAGATATGTAACGCCATATTATATTTCCTTCCTTCTTCCGGGAGATCTTCTTCACAAAAGCCGAGATTATTGCTAGAAGTAATGTTATCCACAATACCGTCGAACTGTTCAACAGTCACATCATGTTCAACGTAAGCTTGCTCTAACACCTTTTGTAACGCTTCTGTATGAGCTTCGAAGCTCATCAACAAATGTAGTACATAAATTTTGGATGGGGTCTGTAACAACTGATCTACAGCCTTGTGCTCGCTTCTTTTGATCAACCTAAAAAATTCATCAGTTTGAGAAGGATCATCTCTACTAGTCTGCCCTGTGGTTGTATCCTTTGTGATAGGTTGCTCGAATGAAATCTCTTTATTCTTTGGAAGCGTTGATGTATAAACTCGACCACTTCTAGTTACTCTGCTAACGTCCGCGATATTAACAATTGAGGGTAAAGGAGGTAAAGGTACCTCCTTTCTGTTTTCCGTCATCGTGGTGTTATATTTGTATGGAACCACCCTGGTGGAAGTATAAGAAATTGGTCCAGGCACATTAATTACTAAAGGAGTTACATAAGGTCTTTTACTGTCATATGTAATTTCAATGCGCTCCACTTCCTTGAAGTGGGGTAATATAACAAATGCTTCTTCATTTATATCTACTGGAACCGGAACTTTGTCATATGTAATCATAATAACTCTTCTGTCTAATAGGTCATGGGTATCTCCTCTCACAAGGCGGCAACCTCGAGAGTTTACGGAACAAATAGAACAATCAGTATAGTTGTGTTGTTTATAATTGAAAAACAATGTCTTCGCTAGATCACCGTGCATCTTCACTAAAAATTCTCGAATGTTCTTCAAATCGAATACATCATTCTTTCCCAAGCAGTCCTGGACCATGTTTACAGTGGATGAACCATACTGAGGTAGAGGATCATCTTGTACGTTAGGATTGGAATCTTTGAAGGGTAATATCCCACACTTAATCAGCCTTTGAACATTTGCTTTCAAACCGTAGCAATTTTCGATGTCATGATCTGGAACATCTTGGTGGTATGGACAAAATTTATTAGCTCCGTACTAGCATGGGATAATTTTGGGTACCTCTGGAGGAGCTTTCGTCTGGATGTGTCCCTTATGTATCAAAACCGGGAATAATTCAGTGTACATCATAGGAATAGGATCAAAGTCTATCCTTCTGTGCACACGACCCTGGTTGTTAAACTGTGGCCTATTTTTCTGAGGAGATTGTTTATTTTGTTGACGCTGTGGCTGTGGAGCTCGGGGAGCTGGAGGTTGTTGATATGGTTGAGCAAACTGCGGTTGGTAAGCTGGAGTGTTAAGTACCGGTGTTACAACAGCAACTTACTGAGGTTGTTGATACCTTCTCCTTGGTCTTCCTTGATGCACGACGCTTACATCTTGTTCTTTCTTCTTTATAAAATTACTTTCATACTTTTTCGTGCTGCTAGAGGTGCTTCCTTCCCTGGCTAACCTTCCTTCACAAACTCCTTCTTCCAGGCGCATACCCATATTTACCATCTCAATGAAATCACTGGGGGCGCTGGCTACCATTCTCTCATAGAAAAATGAATCGAGTGTCTTCAAGAAGATCTTGGTAATTTATTTCTCTTCGAATGGCGGTGTAACTTGGGCGGCTAACTCGCGCCAGTGCTGAGCATATTATTTGAAGTTTTATTTGTCCATCTGAGTCATGGCCCTTAATTGATCTCGGTCAGGCGCCATGTCAACATTATACTTATACTGTTTAATGAAGGCTTCACAGAGATCGTTGAATGTTTGAATCTTCGCCCCGTCTAACCCCATGTACCATTTGAGTATTGCACCAGCCAAACTGTCTTGAAAATAATGGATAAGTAGTTGGTTATTGTTTGTCTATGCTGATATCTTCCAAGCATACATGACAAGATGGCTCTGCGGACAGGTGTTTCCTTTGTATTTTTCAAAATCCGGAACCTTGAATTTCGGAGGGACTTTGACATTCAGAACCAAACAGAGATCAGAAGCACTTTTGCCGAACAGTTCTTTTCCTCGGAGAGCTTTCAGTTATTTTTAAATTTCTAAGAATTTATCCTAAAATTTATCCATCCTTTCGTCAAACCCTACAGTTTCTCTTGGAGTTCCATGATACACCAGATCTTCCAAGACATACGGAGTGATATCCATATTTGGTGGTGGCATAGTCATCACAGCGGTGGTAGCAGGGATGACAGTTACAATAGGAACAGTGGTTACAACAGGATCTTCAGAGACATGCAAACAGTAACCGGCTGGAGTGAAAAAGGGAGGCATCCCCTATGGGAAACCTGGTGGTATGTTGTACGAAGGTTCAGTAGTAGCACACACCACTGGGATCGGTGTTGATACAATTTCAAAAATGATATTTTTTTGAGGGTTTTCTTGAGCTTTGTGTGCTGATTGATTTGACAATTCTTCAACCAAACCATTAAGCCTTTATAAGCTTTCCTTCAGAGTAGTGACTTCATCACGGAGCATTCGGTTCTCTTATTCAAGTTGATCCATTCTTCGATGCTGACTAGATCGAGTATTATATCGGCGATTCAGCTTGTTTGTGAAGATGAAGCAAAAGTAAGAACCTGGAATGAAAAGGATGTTATGCTAATGCATATGCACATGCACAAATGCAAATGAAACTTCAAGAAACTCATTAGCATATTTGCCAATATTGTAACAACAGGATTCTATGGTAACTGAAAAAACTCAATTTATTACTTAATTTGAAGAAACATTACAAAGTGGAAGTACTCCTTCAAGAGTCTGATTACATCATAAGTACTTAAAATAAAGCAAAGGAAACTTAGAAGTCTAATCCACTGATTACGGTTCCTTCTTCCCGTGAAGCTCCTCCATGAGTCTATTGATCTATTCCTGCATCTTCGCTTTTTCGAAGATAAGCTTGTCCACATACTGTTTCCAAGCTATAGAGGTTAGAGGAAGATCAGCACTGGTAGTTGACCCTGATAAGGTGTGAGGGGAAAATAAATCCTCTCGCATCTTCCTTATCTTTGAGGGTTCTTCTTTCTTTTGTTGTTGTTACAACCCCTGAAGTTTCTCATTCTCTAGTTTGAGGATGTAGTACTTATTCCTCCAAGCATTCTTTAACTTTTCAGTTTCGTCTAAAGCATTTTTTAGCTTTACTTCTTCATTTGTAACAGTCTAAGAAGAATCCCGGAGAGTTAACACCATAGGTTCATGGAAGGGAAAAGGCATCTTCAGCTCAAGAGCCTTTTCTCATATCCATTGTAGATAAGTCTCCAAAACAGCGCAGTCGGGGTACCCTAATGCAGCCATTCCTTTGTGAATGTGGCGCCATGCTTGTAATATCCTAGCTTTGAGATTCGAATTTTCTCCTTCCTTGAGGAAAATTCCTTCCAGCAAAGTTTGATTTGGTCTCTCCTTCGTTGGATGTCTAAGTTGTCTACGCGCTAAGACAAGATTATAGCTGATACATCCTTTTGTCCCAATGAGAGGTACATTGGAAAATCTATGCAGTTGTCAATCATTCTAACTCTACCATACATAGTGTCATGTCATACGATGTCCGAGTGAGTAAGAGCCATGACTATCTTTAGCCAGCAAGGTGCCTCTTTTAACTCCTAGATACTTGGAAGCCTTGTCAAACGAGAAATGAACCATGAGTAAAGAAGAGTAGTACAAAAGACTATATGACCCCTTCCTTCAGAATTCCTTAGATGGATTAAGTGGTAAGTATCAGCCAACAAAGTGAAAATAGGATTCCTGAGGATGAAGATTTTGATGGCGTCCATGTCAACAAAATCGTCGACTTTGGGAAACAGAAAAATCCAGTAGGCTAGTAGTGTAAAAGTAGCTTCAAGTGTTTCAGTGTCTTTCTTATTAGTGTGATAGAGAATCTTCTCTATCAGCTGGAAATCCAAGGACTTCTTCCTTGGTGGTCATGTGAGCTTGAATGTCATTCGTACTCAGGCATGTAGCACTTGCAATTTCCTGATCGCTGGATGTGTCTTCCAATCCGGAAAATAGAGATCGGGATGTGACAATCATTCCCATCAATGCATAGTACTTTTCCAAAGTTGGCATCAACTGGTAGTCAGGAAAAGTGAAACAGTAGTAAAGAGGGTCGTAAAACGGAACGAGCGTGTCCAGCAACCCATTAATCATCTTGAGTCTTAGAAGTGGAAAGATTCTTCCATATTCATCTGAGAAAGTTAGACGGTTGTCGATTAGACTTCCTAGTTCCCTTAAGCTTTTAATATTTAGACTCTTGAAGGTGTACTTCAACGTTTCTCTACTAAAATCCATTTTACAATACCTGCAAAATAAATTGGGTTTCTTGAAGGGTTAGAGAAAAATTAAATGCAGAGATGCGAATATGAAAGGTTTCGTGGAATTCCAATATTTATAAATGTTGTAGGATACCAAAAGAAATTCATTTATTATTTAATAACGGATTATAAATAAATATTCTTGAGAGTCTTAAAATAACAACTAATAAAAGCTAATAAAGCCCTAAGAAAATTTTGTATTATGCTCCTTAATCTGCTCTTCTAGCTGGGCCTTCTCGAAGATGAGTTTGTCTACAATCAGCTTCCAAGGGGTATTATGAGGGTTAAAGGAAAATAAATCCTCCTGTGTTTTTCTCTTCTTGCAGGAAAGTGACCATTCATTTTTCAACTGAAGTTGTTTTTGAAGCTCAACATTCTCTTCAATGACCACCTGATATTTGTTTTTCCAAGCTTCTGACTCCTGTTGAGCTTTGCTCAGAGCAATCTTCAATTCTTCAACTTCAGACATGAAAATTAGAACAGGTTCCCTCTTCAAAGGCATAGGCTCTTGTCGGGGATAAGGCATCTTCAATTTGATAGCGCTATCTCTGACCCACTGAAGGTATGGCTCCAAAGAAACACAATTAGGCTTCCCCAGACTTTCTTTCTCTTTCTTATGTAAGTGACGCCATGCAACCACAACCTTCTCTTGAAGTTTCTTGTTGTCCTTAAAGAAAATACCCTCCATATGAACACTCTTGGGTTGATCTTTCAACGGATATCCTAACTGCCGGCGAGCCAGAATAGGATTATAACTGATTCCTTCGTTGATGCTAAGGAGATGTACATTAGCAAAGTCTCCACAACTGTCAATAATTAGTATCCCATCATATACACGGTTATACCAATCAATATCTGAGTGAGTCAAAGCCATAATATTTTGTGACCAACGTCCTTTAGTAAGATCCCAAAAGGAGCCAGAAAAGGCACACAACAAGTAATCATCCCTCTACCATGAAAATTTCGAAGATGCACTGAATGGTAAGCATCAACTAGTAGAGTGGGTATCAGATTGTTCTTCATGAAAACTTTGATGGCGTTAAGGTCAATGAATCCTTCAAAACTTGAGAACAAGAACACTCCATAGATAAGTAAGGAGATGATCGCTTTGAATGCGTTCATGCTTATATGATCGACATAATATTGGGCTTTTTTGATCAGGAAGTCTGTTGTTAATCCAAAAGTTCCATCTTGAGTAATCATATTGTCTTTGATATCAAATGATTTCAGATATATAGCTTTAGCAATGTCCTGTTCTTTAGGGTTCTTCTCCAGGAACAGGAAAGGAGACTCATCCAAAATGGGCAAACCAACCAATTGATAATATTCTTCAAAGGTAGGCAAGAGCTGATAATCTAGGAAAGTAAAGCAGTGATAGTCTGGATCATAAAACTGCAACAAAGTAGAAAGAAGTCCACTATCCACCTGAATCTTCAATAAAGATAAAAGTTTCCCATACTTGTTTCTGAATCCTTCTTGATCTTCAACCAGAGCTCCCAACTTCCTTTGGGCATCCAATTTAAGACTCTTGAAAGAATATTTTAAAGTGTTTTTCCTTTTGCAATCCATAATGGTCCTGCAATGTTTATAAATAAAATTTAATTCCATGAAACCAATGCAATATGATGCTCATGAATGCGAGGATGCACAAACATAGATAAGCACACACACAAAGGTGCGCATACACAAACAGACAAGAGAACCTAGTTTTGTAAGCAACGAGCATGGGGTAAGGGTCTACCCATCCCCAAATGATGTGTACTAAAGGTTATTGTTCTTGTAGATCAAAGGTTCTAAGAGGTTCCCAAAGTCATCAGCCCATCTTTCAAATATTATCAATTTCCCGAATACTCAGTGGTTAACAATATTCTCAAGAGAACCTCTTTTGAGTGTAGTATCGCGTATCAACTATTTTGGGACTACTCCCTCATAATCATCGCACTACGTCTAAGAAAGGCCGAGTCGAGTTAAGGGTAACTAAAGGTTCCTTGTATCATAGGCTCCTAGGTCAAAAATAGTAAGTGTTTTCACGAATACTCGTTCAATAGTACTATTCTCAAGAGGGCCTCAACTGAGCGGTGATTCTCAAGTTAGCTTGGTCGGGAATCAAATCCCTATAAGCCTTCTCAAATATATCACCTTCCTATCATAAGTACACTCAAATTCGGGTGTAGGACTTATCTCACCATACAAAGATAAAAACCAAAAGCAGGAAAATATATACACAGATAAACATATACATAGATATACGATAATAACACAGATAAACAAGTTAGGGGGAATCCTCTACTTCCCCAGTGAAGTCGCCATTTCTGTCGCGGTGAAAATTGAATATCAAGCTATTGGTTAACTTGAATCACAAATCATTATTCACCACTGGTCTTTAATTTGTCCAAGGGAAGGGAAAAAGATCGAATTACCCGAGAAGTATGTAATGCAATGCAAAGTTAGAGAGTCTAAAATTCGGGGGTTGGTTATACCTAGGGAAGGTGCTAGCGTCCTAAGTATTTGTAGTATTCTACAAGAACCTCTTGCTTTGTCGTGTTATTGTTGTTTGCTAAGGGTAAGGGGACCTAGGGGGTTTATTTCTAAATATACTCGCCAAGAAATCGCATCTTGTGCCTACGTATCTTGACGGGAATGGAATCAGAGTATCTGTAGTTCCCCTAAAGGGATTGAGGAACCATTGACTATGGTCAAAGTTCTAGGGGGGAGAAGGTTTGTTAATTGATTATAGGAGAAGAGAAGAGTCGTCATCTTAGGGAGATTACTCGACTTAACCACCATAAATGCATCGAAGACGGTCTTTGTGTTGTATTGAAAGAAGGGCTCTGACTTGGATTTGATCGACGAGTATGCCACGTACCTCTCTCAAATGAAAAAGATTTTACATCTTTCTCGGATGCGTTATGGGGGTAGGAGAATTACATCTCGACTATACAGATGAATCACGTCTAATTCTCTTGTGGGGAGAATAGAGGATTGAATGGTAAGTTGTCTAAGTTAAAATCTTAGGGGGCAACTACCTTAAAGATAAAGGGAGACCTAAGCTGATCAACCTGAAGAGTCAGGGATCAAGCGGAGGGGATGATGCAAATGAAAAAGAAATGTGCATGACGTGTGAACTCATACACAAATTCTTCCTTTGGATGCAGATACATGCATATATTAAAAATAAGAGGACAAATGGAAGCATTTAAATTGTCAAGTTGAGATTAAATTATATGACGCATGCAACATAACCAACTCATAAAGCGAGATAACATGATGAAATGAGTCGAACGCGTGCGAGAGCTAAGAATACGCAAGTGAAGGGGAAGAAAACAATCTTAATTTAAAAGAGTTGTTGACGAAAAAATGATCTTCAATTAAAACCAAATATCGATTAAGTGGTTGGTATAGTCGTTGAAATTTTGAGGAAGAAAAAAATGACAGCTATAAGTATAAAAAAAGAAAGATTTATAAAGAATAATTATAAACCAAAGAAATTTATTTAAAATAGAGAGAAACAATTTGTTTGATTATAACATAAAATGTTTAAGCTATAATATTTAATTAGTGATAAAAGATAATCTAATTAATTAAAAGTGTTTAATGTGAAAATTTTATTTAATATATTAAAATCAAAGTAAAACAAAACAATTAAAAAATAAGATAAGTAAATTAAATAGAAAACATGATAGGGTGTGCTCAGGAGGGGATGTCTATCGTGGGGTTGAGGGTTATCTCCCATCATGGTCATTTGATCCGCAGGTGGCCTTGATTTACGGTATGCCATTTCGGGTACATGGGAAGAACATGGATGTTCGCGCACGGGATTAGGAATACAATTCAACAAAACCTTATTGAATAGTGAAAAGCCCCAAACTCGTACTTCGTCTCCTTCATTTCTCTCTATCGCTCTCAACGAACAAGAGCTCTCTGTCGCATCATGCTCCACTGCCGGTGATTACATGAACAATCGAAACGCCTCGTTCTTCCACTCAAAATCTTCATTAGTTCTCAATGAGTCCCTCTCTCAAACGTTCAAAATAGATTCACAAGCAAAACCCTAAATCCCAAAAATCGGCGTAAACCCTATCCCCGAAAAAAATATAGAAATTCAATCACGAACAACAGTGGTTCAAAGAAGGCACATGTTTAATTAAACGCAGCAAATAGGAATCCAAACCAACAAAGGAGAGTTGATTGTTACCTGAAAGCGGTGGCTCCAACGACGCAGATAAGATTTTATCCTCTCTTTCTCCTTATGTTGTTAGAATTCTAGGACATCTTGGTGTGTTAGAAACTCTACTTCTTTGCGTGCCGCTGTTCCCTTTTTATGTGTGTATCTGTGATGTTGTTATGTGCGAATCTTTGGGAATTCTGCTGTATTGTGTATGGATTATCGTTTCTGCTTTAATGTGAGTGTTTGCGGTTTTGGTATGAACTTCTGTGTTGAAGTTTGGTATTATTGCCCCGTACTTTCTATGTTTTTTTTTTCAGTATCTCTTCCCCCAAATGATGAAAAATATCTTGGCGATTTTTGGGGTAAATGTTGTGTCCTAATGTGATTCAATCCTCTCTTTTTATAGGCTCCATCCAATTTGAAACATTAATTCTGAAATCTGGTCTTGGAAATAAGTTAATGCTACTTCAAACGTGTTTGGCATTTGTCTTGGAAAGTACGTAGCCTATCAAGAACACGACTTTATAACAATGATGTTGTTTTTTTCTTTTTTTCTCCGACATGCTTGTGAATAATTTGGGAATATGATAGATGTGTCTGATTCTTGTTTTTGTGTCTGAGAAAAAATATAATTGATGATGATAATTTTGTTTGGAACATGTTGCTTTATTTTTAGAATCATGTTGGATTTTGTTTTGGGAATTTTGATGTTTGTCTTGAGCATTTAATGGCTATCATGAAATAGTTACCATATTGTCTTGATTGTGTTTGTAAGTTAACAGTTGCTATTGATCCTTTCCTTGTATCAATGATTTTCTTACCTAGAAATGTCACACTGCTATCATGTAAGTTCGAGATGTGAATTTGTTCGGTGTAACTTGCATCTTCTTTTCACTTATGTTTCTGTTTATTGGCGATTGCTTTCAAACCTTGCCAAGTCATTCTAGATCATCTCTTATGATTTTGTTCAATTCCAAGATGAGCGTTAACACTTTCATATCAAGCAATTCCAGTGAGGTTCTTGTTTTACTTATGTAATTATGGTTCAATTATTGTCATGAGCCTTGGTTATGGTGCATTTATTGTTACAAGTTGTGACTTGCGTGGTTTTTATGACAAATGTCCTTGACTCTTTTAAGGATATTGTTTCCATTTTAATATGATCCTGTATGCTTGGTAGGTAATTGGCTGCGACTTGGGGAATGCTGAAAATCTTTGAGCTAGTTATTTACACGGGGTAAGGCCTAGGTCATTACGAAGCATTTGGAGTGGGTGTCGTAGCAGGAGATCTATTAGGGGTATTTTTGTTCTTATTAGTAGCCTCAAACTTCAGTGTAGTCTGCAATCTCTTCCATTTCAAAGTTTGCAAAGGCAAAGCCACAATAGGATAAACCTCTGAACTTTTCTTGATGTTTGAGGTGGCAGTGGCGGTGCTGAGAATAACATGCTAGTATGATAGAGAAGAAAGTCGTTTCTTTTCTAACAAAGCCATCCTCAAGACAAACTTCATACCCTGTTCTTGTAGCTTTTTCTATTTCTTAGCAATAGGACTTATTGTAATGGATGATAGTTTCCTCTTTGGTAAACCTTGTAATGTTTGGTTATGCCATGTATAACAATGGTTCTCACTTTGCCAAAAAATGCTTTCCCATTTGATTGCTCTTGTATTCTGTAACCTATTAAATATGGGGTTTTATTTATATGGATGATTTTAAGATCTTATGACTTGTAAATCTTACCAATGTATTGTGAGCTTGATTATGGAAGATGTTTTAATGTGAACTTATAAAGAACTACATTGAAAGTTTGTAGCATGACTTGAAATTTGGCATGCTCGGAGGATTCTTATAGTCCATGAATTCATTGTCTTTGTATCATTATGATCTTTTTGTGATGGAATTAAAATTAATTTTATGATCTTAGTAATTATCTTGACACCCTTGAAATCTTAAATGTCCATGTAAAACACACTTTGTTCATTTGAATTTGTAGCTTGTTATAAAGTTCTTGCAACTTCCTTTCTTGACTTTAATTAATGGAGATTTGTCATTCTTGTGATTTGGGAGAAAAATGATTTTGGTGTGGATTGGTTTTGAAATGGGAATCAGAAGGTTTAAAGATGGATAGAAATTAAAAAAAGGGCCATTTGGATTTAGAAGAATAAATTCAAAAGGGATTCGGTTTTTAAAAAAATGGATAAAATTGGACAACGAATTTTGGGTAAAGTATTTTGGATTTGCAATTTGGAATTGGTTTTGGTTTGTAGGATATGAGAGTGGTAAAAGGAAAGTTTAGATAATCCACATGTCACTTGAATTTCAAGAAATCCACTTAAATCCAGTCCTTGGTCAAAATAAATATCCCATACACTTGATGTCCGTTTGAACAAACTTGAATGATTGACTTAATGAAAACTCAAGCAAGAAATCCTCTAGAAGATGACAATCTTAATACAAGAAATATGTCTTAAGAACTACCCTGGGGATAAAGATGCCACTTGTAATGCAACTCGCCACGAAAACCATAACCAGTCTTCGAATGACCATGTTCAACACCAATGGAAAGTAAACCCTAATCCTCCTCGGGGTATACACTGAAAGTTTTGAGAAACCTTGAGGAAAGTGATCTTGATGCTTGGTAAACCCTGATAAGAGAATACTCAAACCCTAGTGTTGCACCCCAAAATATGACCAACCAATTATCGCATTTGGCTTATGTTTCGACTCATTTTGCATTCTGCATTTAAATACCGTATACATTGCATTTTTGCAGTCAGATTGATTTTATCGGGATTACAGCCTCTCCTGACGCTTCAGGCATTCCAGGCCACAGATACGAGAATTTGTGTTCAGAATTGGTGCTAGTCCCGGTGTTTTCAGCTCTCGCTGTTATTTTTGAGGACATTTCGGTGTCCGGTTTTTACTGCTTATTTCGCTATAGTCGCGCATTTGTGTTCTAATCAATTTAATCGGCTTTATTGCATTTTTAGTTTTTTTCCCCTTATTTTCTAGAATTTTTATAGATTTCAAATGTTTTTAAATAGTTTAATAGGTTAGTTCTTTTTATTAGAATTTTAAATAGATTTAAAATTGGTTTAATAGAGTTTAAATCATTTTTTTTCTAGATTAATTGGTTTAATAGAGTTTAAATAATTTCTTTTCTAGATTAATTGGTTTAATAGAGTTTAAATCACTTTGCTAGATTAATTTCTTTTTAGAGGTAATTGGATGTTAATTAGCATTTTAGGAAGTTTAATTGGATTGATTAGTTTTAATTGGGTCTAGAGGGTCTTCATTTTTGTTTAGTATTAATGGGGTCTTTTTTAATCATCATTGGCATTTTAATTAGGTCAATTAGGAGTTAATGGTCCATTTTTCGTTTTATTATTAGGCATTAATTGCATCAGGTTTTAATTAGTGTTAATGGTAATCAAAATTTAATTGAGTTTAAGTGAATCATTAATCAAGTTAATCAGGTTTTGTCCTTTGTGGGCCAGATGTCATTCTGGGGGCCCAATCTGCGATGACATTTGGCACCCTATAAAGCCTGCCACGCGTGACACTCTCTCCCCACTACCTCATTCACTGCATGCCCCCACAATCCGCCACCTCGCACGCACACGTGGCCTCACCTCCTCCTTCCCTTCCATGCAGAGCACCACGTGTCCTCCCCTTCATCCCTTCCACCGGCCGATATGCATGCGCCAGAGGCCTCGCCGTAACTTCCCGCCGGAGCCACCCTAACCATCACCGGTAACTGAAACCGTCGCCGAAAAACGAATATCCACCAGAAAACCCAAGAATTTCCCAGAACATTCATGCATTTTCCAGATTTCATCCATCACCTTCATCCAACCGCCACCGGTAACTCCAACAACTCGCCGGAAAATGCATAGTTTCGCCGGAATCTTCATATGGTCATCATGAACATTCATCCCTTTTTCCAGAACTTCATCAATGTTCGTCCGTTTTTCCAGCTACTCCATGAATGTTCATAGCGTTCTTCATCAGGTTCATAGGTTTCTCCATATTTCTTCATCCATGTACAGATGTGTTCATGCGAATCTTTATCAATCTCCAGAAACCTCACCAGAAATTCATCCTATCTCAGGAAACTCCACCAGATTTTCCCTCAATCGTCAATAAGGATCATTAGATTTCCAGAAACTTGCTTCAAATCTTCATCAATAATCCACCGGAACTCTCATCGTGTCTTCGTAATCAACCTTCAAACACGCGAATCTCCAGATCTACAACGAACGCCATAGATATTCACCAGTACTTCAAAGTCTCGATGTCCAGCAGATGAAGCTTACTCGGAAGAAGAAATCTTGAATGCTTTGATTTTAATGGCTCGGTTTTAAGTTCTTTTTGTAGGTGATGATGTTGGAAGGAGGGTTGTGAGAAGCAACAGAGAGATTGAACGGAGAGGTTTGGGAAGAGAGCGGCGGCGGCTGGGTGGAGAAGAGAAGAAGATTTTAGGGTTTCAGGCTAAAGAGGAAGGGGAGAACAAGAGAGGGGAAAGGTCTCATGGACCGGTTTGAATTCATTGGGCTTGTGGCCCAATCGATTCCAGTCTGCACCTCCCGTTTTTCTCACTTACGCCCCTCTGGCTGTGTTGATTTTGGGCTGAAGTAACAAGCCCAACGAGATTGCTTACTCACCCCCCTGAGTTCCTGCACGAACCCCCCCCCCCTGATGGAGTTTTTTTTGTGGTTACTGGGCTGGGCCCAGAATAGTGGTTTTCTGAGTGTACACCCCCAATTACCAGCGCACCCCCCTTTGTGTTTGTTGTTTTTTCTGAATTTTTTTGTATTGTGGGCTTAAAGCCCAGTGGTGATTTTCTTGCTGGTTTACCCCCTTTTCAGGATGTACCCCCCTCCCCTTTTATTTTTAATTCCTCTCTTGTATTGGACATATGCTTGTAATAATGGTAGATTTTATTCTTCTATTTTCTTTTAGGATTATAGGTTTATTTTCCTAGGGTATTATAGCGTATTTTTAATATAGAATATTATAGATATTAATATAGAATTTTCATTCTATTTTCTTATAGGATATTATAGAAAGTTTCATATAGAATTGTTTTTTAGAATATTATAGAATATTGCATAATATAGAATTTTCATTCTTAGGGATATTATTAGAGTTGGATAGATTTTATATGCATATTTCTTTAGAGATTTTATTTCTATTAGGGATTTATTTTCGTATTTAGGAGTAGGATATTATTTCCATTTAGTGTTGGATTTCTCTCCTATTTTCCTTTCTATCCGATTTTATCTCGATTTTATTTCTTGGCTGGCCGTGTGACACGATTCAATTGGAGAATGATTGTCGATATCATTTATCTATCTTGTCTTTGACACAGACATCAATACGCTACCTCTTAGAGTTCGATTTCACGTATAAGTCGAACCATGACGGTCTAAGCATTACATTGTTCCTGGTTCGAGCGTCCTCATCAAGGATCCAGAGAGGAGAAGATTGGAATGGAGCTTGCGCGCATGTCAGGAGCCAACGGAGCCGCTTCGTTCATCATCATCTTATTCAAGTCTTCAGGCAACCGTCGAGTGTTGTGAGCTGTATCGTTAGATACGTAGGAAATGACAGTTGAGGAGTTTCTTCTCAATCGTCTAGGATGTCTAGTATGGTACCCTTTGGGTGACATGCGACGCATTCGCTCCTACGCCTTAGGTTCTTGCGTGTGTGTCCCGAGTTCCTTCCCGTTTAGGCGTAAGCCTGCTTCCTCTTTGTTCTCGCCCTGTGCAATCGAAACCCTTTTCTCTCGCGTTCAGGCGATTGAGACCCCTTCTCTTTCCCCTATGCAATCGAGACTCATTTTCCCGCCGAACTACGTTTGCTTTGATCTCTCATACCAGACGAGAGTACGTAGGCATAGGATGCGATATCCTAGCGAGCTCCCTTTTCCCTTTTCCCCCGTTTGCTGTAGTTAGCCGAACTACAGTTGCTCTGATTTCTTGTACCAAACGAGAATATGTAGGCATAGGATGTGATATCCTAGCGAGCACACTAACAACTAATATCTCTGTTCTCTCGCTGCCGTGCGATCGAGTCTTTCCCGCTGACGACTGATGTTCCCTTTTCTCTTGCCCGAGCGCAATCGAGACCTGGCTGTAGTCCTAGTTCCCGTAGGTTTCCATACCTGTAAAACCCGACATACTACGTCCGTTCTACCGCAAACAGGTAACGCCTAAGTCTCCGTCGAGCGAGCATCATACACCTAACTGTTAGAATGCGTACGCTAGTATCGTCAATCCTTTCTCTCACCCCTGTGTGATCGAGAACACCCTGTCTAGCCGTAGTTAGCCCGAACTACGTTTGCTCTGATCTTTCATGCTGTACGAAAGTACGTAGGCACGAGATGCGATATCTCGGCGAGCAAAACTTCCCCCGTAGTTTCCCGAACTACGTTGACTCTGACTTTCCCATTGCACGAGGGGATACGTAGGCGTAGAGCGCGATGCTCTATCGAGTCAGTTTCTTTCCGTTTAGATTTAGAAGTCGTAGATAGATTGTTTTTCACCCGTAGACAAACCATCAAGCATGGATCCCATCGAGTACGATGGACGCGAGGGGTGCTAATACCTTCCCCTTGTGTAACCGACTCCCGAACCCAGACAATGGTTGCGATGACCTTGTCTTATACCCTTTGCGTCAGGTTTTTCCCGATCGTTTCCTTTCCCGTTTTGAGGGATGAATAACGAAAGGTGGCGACTCTTCTGTTTTGCCGTCCTCGATTTTCGCAGTAGCGACAGCTGGCGACTCTGCTGGGGACTTCTTTTTGCAGTCTCGCCCTGTTTTTCCTAGCTGTTTGGGTCATCCCCAGCAGGTGGCGACTCTGCTGGGGATTCTGGTTCTCTAAGCGAGTCTTGTCTTGGATTCTCTTCCTAGCTGCCTGGGCAATCCCCAGCAGCTGGCGACTCTGCTGGGGACTGCGATAGTTTCCTGGGGATCCAACGTCCCTATGCGAGTCAATCTGAGGGATCCAACGTCCCGACGAGAGTCAATCCTAGCGCTTGTTTGCTTGTCTGTGGGTGTTTATTTTTGTGCTGTATTTTGTATTACTACTGTTTTTACATTTCCCGCACTTATTATCTGTTGCTATTGTGCTGTTGTGGAAGGGGAGCTCTGATGAGGGATAAGCCAGACCCAGGCTTGAGTGTACCTAGCATTAGTTGTGGAAATTAGTGGGCGCGTGCTTGCTTTGCAGGCACTAGTGTCTCATGAAATCCACGCTCAGACGAGGTTCTCCCGGTTGACTTCTTTTCCAGCCCTTTGGGCTTGAGGGGTTGTTGGTTTGAAGGATTGTCGACTCTAGGGACCGATCACTTGTGATTCAGCCGAGTGAGGCCGCTTCAAGAGATGATGATGCCACACCTTCTAGGTATCGTATCATCGTTCTTGAAAGTCTGTGACGCTGATGACCGCATAGGATGCCGAACCTGTGTCAGTTTAGGTCCATACCCGTGAGTGGGAGGGTTTTTGCAGGAAACTTGACTTCCAGCCTACTCGGTATTTTAGTTTTCTCTCGTCAGAGCGAACTTATCCTGTCAGCAGTGCAGCAGTACTCAGAGCTTTATGGGGGCTGTGGTCCCGTGTTTGTTGCATTTTGCATTGCATTTCATGAGCATCTCATGCTTGCATGTCCGTACTTAGCTGGAGCAGAGAGCTTACCCGTCTTTTTTCCAACTCGTAGTTGACTTCCCGACATTCGATTGAACTTGAGTTAGTTTCTGGAAGGATCATGGACTCCGAAGAGCAGAATCAGTTTGTTACCAGGGCCGAGTTTGAGTTGTTGAAGAACCAGTTGAGTCAGTTCATGGAAGCCATGACATCTATGAATAGAGGAGAGAATAACATTCAGATTCCTGTCGGAGACAGAGATGCATCTCCGCTCCGTGACACAGATTATCAGTGTTTCACTTTCCCTGTGCCAGATCGTCAGAGGGTTGCTCCGAGGGTCAATGCTGAGAACCCTAGGGTTGTTGAGCATACGAGGAGACTTCAGTTGTTGGAAGATCAGGTGGCTGCCTTGATAAACAAGAATACTCTTGACCTGAATGCTGCGAGCATGTGTTTGGTGCCAGGCCTTGTGTTGCCTCCGAAGTTCAAAATGCCGAATTTTGAGAAGTACAAAGGGGATAGTTGTCCGAAGCTACATTTGGTTATGTTCTGCAGAAGAATGACTTCGCATGTCACCAATGACAAGCTCATGATTCATTGTTTCCAAGATAGTTTGATTGGAGCATCTTTGGATTGGTACATGCAGTTGAAGAGTGATAGTATCAAATCATGGTCAGATTTAGCCAATGCCTTCGTGAAGCAGTACAACTACAACCTGGATATGGCTCCTAGTTTCGTGCATTTGCAAGAATTATCTCAGGCGGAGAACGAATCCTTTAGAGGGTATGTGCAGAGATGGAGAGAATTGGCTGCTCGTGTTCAACCACCGCTTGGGGATAGAAAAATGGTTGACCTTTTCGTGGATACTCTGAAGGGCAGTTACTATGACGCATTGTTCAGTTGTGGAAATGCAAGCTTTGCAGACTTGATAAGAGTAGGAGAACGTGTTGAGAGCGGAATCAAGAGCGGAAAGATTCAAGATATTCCCTATACTGCAGTTTATGAAGATGAATCGATTGTCAGTTCTCAAGAAGAAGGGGAGAAAGGCAGTGATGGTGTCTTATAATCTCCCGTACCTCAGATTCAGTATCCTGACACTTCGAGTACTCAGAGTCAGCAGCCTGTTTGGTCTGTATGTCAGATATCTGTTACCCGCCAGAGTCGACAGTCGTGTCGTCGTCAGCCGCGTCAGCACGCCCGACAAAGACCAAGGAAACATGAAAGGCAGTTTACTCCGCTACCGATGTCGTATAGTCAATTGTTGCCGGATTTGGTCAAAAGTGGGCTGATAGTGCCGAAGAGGACCGATTCAATGATCCCGCCTTACCCTCCAGGTTTTGATGCCAACGCTCGCTGTGAGTACCATGTTGGGGCACAGGGGGATTCAACAGATGACTGTAAGGTGCTTCGAATCCAGATTCAAGCCTTGCTAGATTCCAACAGGATATCTGTCACGCCTCAGGGTGTCAACCTTCCTTTATCCAGCCAAGTGGGTGAATCAGTTCAGGTTATGGGAGAGTTCACTGATAGCAGATGTTCAGAGGAGTATCAGGATGACTTCGATGATCAATTCTGAAAATGGCTGGCTTAGCAGCAAATCAAGTTCGAAAAGCCCGGTTCCTAGAAACTGGCAATTTGTGTTTTATCATGTCATTTATTTGCATTTGTAGTTTCTTTTCTGTTAAAGCGCAAATTGCATTTGTAAAACTTGTATTGTTTTCAATTGATATTGATAATGAAAGTAGTATGCATGTTTTGATTTAATCCATTCGTGTTCACTCATTGTTTTTACAGATATCCAACGCTTGGTTAAGCGGAATCTGAGGAGGATGACGAAGTTTAAAGACGCGCAAGCTTCCAATTGTATGCTTTTGGAAATAAAACCTGCTGATGATATACATGCATTGTTTCAAATCCCTGGAGTTATAAGGAAGATAATCCCTTGTCAACCCCTTTGAGCCTAGTAGTAGGAGTTTCTTTCGAAAGACGAAAAAACCCTCAATCTCAACCCGGGGCAGGGTAGGTGTTAACTAATTTGACCGAGCGTCCAAATTGCAGAAGGGAGTGTCCGTTCGAGGATCAATCACACCTCTAGAGGTCGTGCCTAAAAAACCACAGTGGTTAAGCGGCAGGAGTGAAACAGTCACATTATCCCTCAAAGAGTCAGACAACCAACGTCTCACGACTTGTTCAAAAAAAGAAAGAAAAGGAGAAAGAAGAAAGCCCGCTAAGTCGAATCTTGAAAACAAATGACTTAGGCAAAAATGAGGGCATCCCGTTGGACTTCAAAATCAAAAGAAGCTCAAAGGAGCCAGTCCAGACAAAAGTTAAGGAAAGAAAAAGAAAGAATGAAAAGGATTACAAAAGAAAAATCCTCAAACGAAATACGAGTCGTGTGACCCCAAGTGTCAAAGACGAAAAGTGAGTGGCTGTCACTCCAGAAACCCATGATTTCTCGAACTACCACACCTATTTTCCAACCACTGAGAAGTGAGCGCTAAGGTCGAATTAGTTAAACGTAGGATTGGAGGACATCACGGAGAACGGGTGGGTTAAAATAAATTTTGAGCCTTTATCCTTTTCTTCAAAACCGTGAACCTGACCACGTTACAACCTTCAAAAGTCCTAATTGAAGCAGGGTTTGTTTCGAAGGCATACATCGGTAAAGATCACGTCGAAACTAACTCCTAAAAGGGTTCTTCTTACCATGTTGGTATTGATGTTGATATTCTGATAGATGATTTGTGCATTATATGCCATAAACTGTTTTTCCTTATCCAGTGAACAGATTGGATGTCAAAACTGTCATATGCATTGCATTAATATATCGTTTATGCAGAGCAACTTGTTTTACTTGCAAGTGAGTGCTTGACAGCAGGAAAGTTTCCTACAGTGGAAAGTCTGATCATGATAGAATGCGGAACGCCCGAATACTCCGTGAATCGAGGCAAGCTATATCAGGTAATCCCTAGTGATGTCAGCCATGTGATGTCATCCATCCGAATACGGTTATTCTGAAGCAGTCAGGTCGATATTTGATGAATCTCTCGAGGACAACCAGTGTATCTCCCCGCATATTAGCCTATCAGGGGCAAAGTCGTCGAAGACAGGGGCAGACCACCCTAATGTTGCACCCCAAAATTTGACCAACATTTATTTACCCATCAAGAGTTGTATGAGACTTTGAAGCTAGCCAAGAGGGTTATTCAAAGGTTCAAAGGTTGATACCTTTGTCAGAGAACTCAAGAGATCCTCAGAGAGATTGGTTGAAACCAAGGTTGTGTGCCTCATAACTTGAGAGTTGTGGGAGATCCTCAGATGATTCTGAGACTATGAGGATGTACTTGAAGCTTTGATAAAGCTTATGAGATGTCTTTAAAGCCATCATGAGGCCTAGAGAGGTTATTGTACAAGAGTTCAGAAGATTCAGCCATAAGTGGTGGAATTAGGGTTTGACTGGGTCAACCCTAGGTCAACTGAGGATTTGGAGAGGGTTGAGACCTAATCCAAGAGCCATGTGATCATGGAATGATGCATTGAGATGCTATAAGGATGATTCCTAGACCAACTCATGATGATTGAGGAGTTTGAGAAGTTTTAAGCTAGGGTTTCTAAGGATTGACAGTGTAAAATCCCCTAGTTTGATCCCTATCTTCAAGGCAGTTTTAGCTCAAGATGTGATTTTCATCTCATCTTCCCCACAACATGAATGTTGTAGAGTTTGTTCTTATCTTTAATTTGAGTACTATAAGTCCTTGATAGGATTTGTAGAGCTCAAGTTATGGCTTTGACAAATTACAGGTCATCTGAGGTATGTGAATCTGGGTCCTTGAAAGTCACCCAACTTGCATCCAACGTTTGCCCTAGTAGGATGATTCCTATGTATTCTTGGTTAACATGAATGTTGTAGAGCATATTCTTAGCTTTCTAGAGAGTACTAGAAGTCCTTGATAGGATTTGTATAACTCAACTTATGGCTTTGACAAGTCAAGGGCATTTTGGTCATTTGGAGGTTATAGGTCATTTCAAGCATAAGGCCATATCTCCTATTTCCAAGCTTCAAATGGAAAAATCTTCAACATAAAACTTGCTTAGAATGATGTTTTAAGGCTAGTAGGGAGGTCATGAGATGTTGAAAAGGCTTGTATCAAAAAGTGATGAAAATGGCCTAAAATGGAGGCATAAGTTAAATAAGTTGAAATTGAAAATTGGAAATCACAAGCTATAAGTCCAAACCATGTCATGTAATAGGTCATTTTGACTCCAAGTGACATTCTAAGAACAATGGTTCAGCCACAATTTTGATTTGAGGCTTGGATCATAGGGCTGCTTTGGAATTGGCTTACTTGCACATTAAGGTACCAAACCAAAACTCAAAAGAACTCAATGTACACATTGGTTATGCATTGTAACTTGTCATAAATCTCATGTGGGGATAAATTCAAGTCAGAATCAAGGGTTATGAGAAGCTTGGCATGAGATAGCATGTAGGGAGAATGAGAAATCAAAATACCATGACATGAAAAGTTCAATTTCTCATTGGATGATCCTAGAGGGTTCTAGATGATTCTAAACCACTCTATAAGAGGATTGTAACTTGCTCAGATGCAAGGTTAGTGAGAATTGCTGCATAGAAGAGAGAGTGAAACCAAGAATCTTCCATTGCAAGTCAAGATCAATTTCTTCATTCTTCTTCATTTCCATTCATTTTTTTCACACAAACACATTCCATACATCATATTGAAGCCGTGCAGATTGAATTGAGATCACATCCATGGAGAATTGAAGAGTTGGTGATTGAGATTTCAAGGAAGCAATTCAAAATCGGATTTCAAGAATCAAGCATTTCCAACCATTCTTTTTGCATACAGAAGCTAGAAGATTACTCAGTGAAGGAATTTGGAAAGATTCAAGGCCTGAATTGAAGGATTACTACCTCTGTTCACTTGATTTTACCAGGTTTGCAAATTCTTTCCTACACTATGTTTTAGGCATGATTAAGTTAATTTGTTAGTGTAGAATGGTTAGAGACCAATAGGTGATGGATTTTGGATAGTTTGAAGAGAATTGGTGAAGGTTGGATGATGGACACCATTTCTGTTTGGTCTTGTATCTCCCTGAATTTTGAGTGATAACCTTAGTTCTTTAGTGGAATTTGATCAGTGATAAGAGGTGAGCATTTTAGTGTAAGCAATTTCAAGAATCTTGAGTTTTGATGTTTGAGCATAATTTGTAGTTTGATTCGTGTTTGGAGTTTGAGTGAGATTCAATGGAATTTGAGATTGTAATCGTGTTCAGCATGAAAAATATGCGTGTTAGGGTTTTACATTTTGGATTTTGATGGAGTTTTGAGGGAGTTCGTATGGAGGAAGATGAAGCTCCATGGTTCTGCATTTCCATGGAGGTTCTTTAGAACCCTAGCTCAGGGAAGAAGATGATGTCCCAGCCGTGAGATGCAAGCAAGACTTTTTGACTTTGGCCAGATCCAACGCACCACATTCAATTGCATTTTTGGTGGGATTTCAGAGCGCCTGAAACGCACCGTTTCATTAAACGGTGGTTCTTGGGCTTGAGTGATCATGACTATCCCCACCCCCTTCAGGAGGCCCAATCCATTTTGAACTATAATTCCTTGCTATTCTCACCGCTTTTTTTTTCCTTTATGTTTTCTAATTGTTTTCTGAATTAAAATGGGTCTGGCGCGTATCACTACCCACACCCCTTTTTTTAGCCCAAGCGCAATATGAACTGCATATGTTTACTGATTGCACCCCATTTTCATGTTTTGATTTTATTTTTTCTCCATTTTCTTTCATACTTTGGAAAATCATATTAAATTGAAAATTAAAGATTTTTTAATGGGAATTTTTGCTCCCATTTCATATTTCTGTCAAGAAAAATATAAAATAAAAATATTTTCCTTTCATGCATTTTTAGTATTTTTTGTATATTTTTTACTTTTATTGCATTTTATTCCTTTTATGTTGATATATGAATTTGTAGAATTTAGTTTAGGTAAGTTCCCCTAATCTTTTTAGGCCATCCTTTTTAGGGTAGTTAGATATATGTTTTAGCTTCCCCCTGGATTTATTCCATAATTTTGTGATGAATTTTAGGATAGTTTTGATTAGATGCCATTAGATTGTGTAGAATTAGGTCACACTTCAACATAGGTCCATAATAACACTAGAATTTTGGGTTTTTAGGACAAGTTAGACTATGGGACATATATGGGTATTAAGGGTAGGTATGTAAGATCCCTTAGAAATTATATTAGGATTTAATATAGTAGTATACTATTTTTAGTTGATTTTTGTATTGGTTGATTGTTTGTGTTGCCCTTGTGGGCTTGTATTTTTGTTTGCTTTGCTTTGTGAGCTTGGAGAGCTTGGTATTGTGCTAAGAAGCATAGAGGAGCATAGTAGAAGACTTGAAGATGCATTGAGGGGCTTGAGAGCTTGATATTATTTCTTTTTTTGTTGTTTTAGGGTTAGGGATTAGGAAGAGTTTAGACTTAGATAACTTCTTTCTTAAACATGGATGGTATCTTTCACCTCCATTTCTCCCTATGATTCAAAGTCCTTCCATGGTATACACCTCTCTCCTTTGGAGGGATAAGTGATGTACCTAGGAAGTAGAACTTTTGAGGGAACCATTCCTTTGATGTTGAACCCTTATAGGTCACCTTTGGTGGTCAAATAAGCAGTTCAATATCCCCCAGCTTATCCTGTAAGTGATTTCCTCTGGTTTGGTTATCTTGAGAGATGCAGAGCTTGAGTGTGAAGATGAAGACTTCATTGAAGAGTGTTGAAGAGGATGAATCCTTGAGTATTGCCATTCTAGCTGAAGCTTGAAGAGCAACAAGTGCAAGTTGATACTTGAAGATCCCTGAAGATTAGGTGAAGCCTGAAGGTGGAGCTGAAGCTCAGAGAAGATAAGTTGAAACTTATGTTGAAGGGTTGAAACCTGGAAGAGCAAATTGATATTTGTCAAGAGTGATTGAAGTCTGAAGACTGAGTTGCTGTTGGAAAAGATGAAGCTTGAAGTGGGGAGAGGAGTTGATCTGATTTCTTCTGTTTTCTTTGTTGTATTGCTGTGTTTTGCTTGACTTGTTTGATGCATTAGAATAAGTTCATATCTAGAATAAGTAGAATCTAGGAGCATGATTGCACTAGAGGTTGAGTTGCTCCCTCTGCTTGTATTGTTACTGTGTGGCTTAGCTTGCGGGTATTCGGTAGAGCCCAGCTCCCTTGCCCATGTGGTTTGTTTTCCTGATGGCATTTTATTTCATTTTTTCTGTATGATTTCAATTTACTGTTATTGCTTGATAGCATGTTGTTTTTATCTTTCAGTATGATTACTGTTATCCATTCTGGCTTGAGGTTGAGATGAGCTTGTGGAGGCTGAAGCCCCACACACATTTCCTCCCTCACTTGCATTGCATGCATTTTACTGTTAAGCTGATGCTTTGTCTGTTTTGGTGTATCATTGACATGATCCCTTAGGACTCTCATTTCCTTTGATAAGGACTTGATGATAGCATTTTAGGTTGAAACCTATGCATGACAACTTCTAGGAGTTCCCTGTTCAAACCTTGACCATAGGATGAATCCATGGCATGACAACAGTAGGACTTGATAGTCTCCCTCCCAGTTGGGCCTGTTCTCTTCTCATCTCAAAACAGTTTAAGATACAGTAATCATGAATGATTTCTTTCGTACGTTACGAGCCTTAAGCTATCTGAGAAAGGATTGTGGGAGAGTTTCTTTTCCACAGTCTGGATGTTTAGTATGGTACCCTTTGGGTGACATGCGACGCATTCACTCTCAGGTCATAGTCTCTAGTGCAGTTGAAATCACAAACACAATAAAAAACACTTCTTTCGTAAAAGACAGGAAATAAACCGTAGTTTCCCGAACTACGTGAGCTCTGATCTCTCATACCTGTTGAGAGTACGTAGGCACAAGATGGCGATGTCTTGGCGAGATACCTTCCCCTTGCGTAACCGACTCCCGAATCCAGACAATGGTTGCGACGACCTTGTCTTACCCTTTTTCGTCAGGTTTTTCCGATCGTTTCCTTTCCCGCTCTGAGGGATAAATAACGAAAGGTGGCGACTCTTCTGTTGTGCCGACACCTTATTTTCGCGCAAGCGATAGCTGGCGACTCTGCTGGGGAGGAATCCAACGGTTCCTTGCGAGAGTCAATCCTAACGCTTGTATGTTTACTTGTTGGGTTGCGTTTATTTTATCGCATTTTACTTCTCGCACTTTATTTCCCGCATTTTATTTCCAGTTTGATATGATTATCTATGCTGTTGTGGGATGGGAGTTCTGATGAGTGAGAAGCCAGACCCAGGCTTGAGTGCACTATAAACTTAGAGTGGAAATTAGTGGGCGCGTGCTTGCTTTGTAGGCACTAGTGTCTCATGAAATCCACGCTCAGACGAGGTTCATCCGGTTGGCTTCCCTTTCAACCCTTTGGGTTGAGACAGTTGCTGGTTTGGTGGATTGTCGACTCTGGGGACCGATCATTTGTGATTCAGCTAAGTGAGGCCGCTTCATGAGCTGGTGATGCCACACCTTCTGGGTATCGTATCACCCCTCTTGAAAGTCTGTGACGCTGATGAACGCATAGGATGCCGTACCTTGAGTCAGTTTAGGTCCATACCTGTGAGCTGGGTTGGGTTTATTGCAGGAAACTTTGACCTTCAGACCACCTGGTTTTCTTGACAGTGAATCAGTTTTGTTGGTACCAGGGTTTCTCAGTTGCAGATATGTCTATTCTTGATAGAGCAGGTTTTGATCAGAGGATCTTATCATCAGTTGTATGTCTGTTCTTGATAGAGCAGGTCTTGACCAGAGGATCTTATCATCAGGTGTATGGCTATTCTTGATAGAGCAGAGTATTGTCATCAGTTGTTTGTTCTTGACAGAGCAGATTTTTGGGGTCTGAAGATCTCATCAGCAGGTGTTGTTTGTTCTTGATAGAGCAGATTTTTGGGGTCTGAAGATCTCATCATCAGGTGTTGTTTGTTCTTGATAGAGCAGATTTTTTTGGGGTCTGAAGATCTCATCAGCAGCTGTATGTTTGTTCTTGATAGGGCAGATTTGTGATTTGGGGTCTGAAGACCTCATCAGCAGATATTTCTTGATCATACATCAGAGGTCCTTATTATCAGACATTTGTTCTTGACAGAGCAGAATTATGATCCTATGTATATGGACCTGTCAGATGGTTGTTCTTGACAGATCAGATTTGTGGTCCTACACCGGGGTTTTCTTCCTATCAGTGGTTGTTCTTGATAGAGCAGCGTCATGGTTTTGTTGACACAAAATCTCCACAACAGCAGTTACCCGGATATATTATTGCATGATTGCATTTTGCATTAGTTTGCATATTCATTTGCATTCCATTAACGTGTGTCTGTGTTGCAGGTACCGTTTTCCCCGATCCAGGATTTCTTGCCTCCTATTGTATTGTTATGGGCTCTCTGAGGAAGACCGTGGCTTACAAGTTCCCTGTCCTCGACGTGGTTAAGCTGACTGGTTTGATAGCTCTAGCAGATGATTCTGTGAGGGACGAGTTCAGGAAATCTTACGGCAGGTTGCTCAGTTTGGTTCATAAGCCTTCTGTGTTCGAGTTGAATGGGTTGCACGCTCTGCTGCAGTTCTACGACCCTCCGCTGAGATGTTTCACTTTTTAGGACTTTGTTCTCGCACCTACGCTGGAAGAGTATGCTGATTTGCTAGGTGTGCCTATCAAGAGGCAGATGCCTTTTGTTCACATGGATGCTGAGCCTGATCTGGCTGGTTTAGCTCCTTCACTTCACTTGGACGCCTCCGAGTTAGTATTGACTAGTTGGAACAAGGTTCCTGGGTTCTCCTTGCAGTTTCTGGTAGGTAAAGCTCAGCAGTGTGCCAAGGATGGATGTTGGGTCGCGTTCAATGCCATCCTCGCTCTATGCATATACGACATCATTCTGTTCCCCAACATGCCCGATTTTGTAGACTTTGATGCGTTTCACATCTTCGCTTCAGGGAATCCAGTCCCTACCTTGATAGGAGATGTCTATCATTCAGTCCACTACAAGAACGAGAACAGGAGGGGGAAGAACGTCTCATGCTGCGTACCCTTGCTGTACAAATGGCTTGAAAGTCATCTGCCCAAGAGGGGTCCTTTTGTCTTGTCTGCAGCCACAGCTGAGTGGCCTGAGCGTCTGATGAGCTTATCTGCAGAGGATATTGATTGGTTCGACAGAGATAGGTTGGGTACTGAGGTGATCTTCAGTTGCAGCGGGTTTCCAAATGTGCCTCTGATAGGTAGGAAGGGTTGTATAAACTACAATCCGTCGTTGCTGGTTCGACAGTTCGCGTATGCTTTGAGGAATCCGCCGAAGGATGAAGAGGTACAGGAATCTCTGTACCTCACTGGTACTCTAGAGGGGGATCTGCTGTCCAAGCTTCAGCGCGCGTGGAATGGTATCAGTAAGCGAGGAAAGCCAGTGCTGGGAAAAAGCAACAATCAAGCCTACCCTCCATATATAGCATGGATCAGAGCCAGAGCCAATGCTATAGGGATGCCGTTTCCTCATGCCAAGCCAGAAAGTCCTCCAATGATCGAAGAGCCTACTACTGTGCCCATTCATCAGCATAACCAGGTATTAGCTGAGCGGGATGAATTGAAACGGGCGAACAAAGAACTGGAGAAGGAATTAGCTCAGCTCCGAAGCGAGAGGAACGAAGCCGTTCATTCTTTCAAAAGGCAGACAGAGTTGGTGAACCAGCTGGGTACAGACCTGACTAAGCAGATAGCCGAGCGTGAATGCATGGGTCGAGACTTCAAAGCTGTCAACGACGTACTGGCTACAAAGAAGCAGCACTTGGATGAGGCATATCGGAGGATATCCAAGTTCAACCAGCACAGGAAGGCTTCCCTAGCCACCAGGAAAGAGTGGGAGGATAAGCTGATGCTGCAAATCTCCAAGCTGGAAGCCGAGGTGAAGGACAGTGAACAGAGGTTTGATGAAGAAACCGCCCGCAGATACGCTGCCGAAGGCCAACTCAACAAAGCTCTCGCTAACCTGAAGGAGCGCAAGCTGACGTTTGAGTCCAAAAAGCGGAAATTAGAAGATTGCTTTGGCGAAGGAGCATGGGAAGGTTCGGTTGAAGGACTTCAGTATACCATTGTGCAGAGGGAACTACTCGTCGAGGGGTTACACACTCTGCCAGATCATCCAGAGACGAAGTTGTTAGAAGAGTATCGTGCCCGTGGCCGTACTTGACTATTTGTATTCCTTTTGTTTTGATCATTGTTATATGCTGACCATCACCAGGCTTGTTGGTTGAGGTCACGCTGTTGATTCGTCTTGTACTCGCTGATGCTATGTACTGCCTTGATAGGCTTTCTTTATATATGAGATTGTTGTTTCCATGATTGGGCTCATACTTCTTCTTCTTATTATTATCAGCACTGGCACTCAGGCACTAGGATCGGGGGAAATCTCCCAAACATACAGACACACGCATGCATTTGCATGAAGCATTTGCATAGCGCACATTTTGTTGTTTTTCCTAACCTTTAGTGTTTATAGGTTTTTCAGGTTTACAGGTCCCAGGCTGTTTCCGGTGATTCCAGGATTGATCAGAGACTAATTCACCGTTATTCGACTCGAGCTAATCAGACCAGGATCATGGATCAAGTGCAGACAGACGTTCAGGAGCTCCGCAAGAGGATGGATCGCTTCATGGAACTTATGCAAGTGGTCGCCAATGGTCAGGACCAGCTCAGGACTTTGGTTCAGCCTTTGATCTCCAGGGTTGATAGCAACGGCATACTCCATGGTGGGGCTGTGCCTACTCCTCCACCAGTTGATACTCCGCAGAATGGTGTCCCTGTGGCCGGGGGCAACGGCAGTGCTAATGGCAACGTGATGGCCAACATCGGACTCAATACGACGGGCGTCAGCAATGGGAGTGTGGGAGCTAATGTCAACATCGGGCCGGGCAACGGCAATGCAGGCGTCGGGAATCTGTTGGTGCCTCAACCATGGCTTGAGGATCATCAGGATGATGTGTTCTCTCAAAGAGGTGCGGAAGGGGAGCTGAATGCTGAAGCGCGGCTCAGATTCAAAGCACTTGAGGATAAAATGAGAGATATTGAGAATCAGAATACTTTGGGCGTTGATATGTCCAAGCTGGGATTAATTGCTGATTTCAAGGTACCTCCTAAGTTCAGAGTGCCTGACTTTGAGAAATATAAGGGCACCACTTGCCCTCGTGTCCACCTTAGATCGTACTACAGGAAGATGTCTGCCTATTCAGAAGATGAGAAGTTGCTGATGCACTTCTTCCAAGACAGTCTTTCCGGACCATCCCTCGAGTGGTACATGGGTTTGGAGCCCACTAGCGTGCGCACATGGAAGGATCTCGCTGAAGCGTTTTTCCACCATTACCAGTACAATAGCGACTTGGCCCCGAACCGAGTCCAGCTCCAGAACCTGTCGCAGCGAAATAATGAAGGATTTAAGGAGTACGCCTAGCGGTGGTGTGAGTTGGCAGCCCGGGTTCAATCGCCGATGGTTAAACGCGAGCTCGTGCAGATGTTTGTAGCTATCCTCCTAGGGGTTTACTATGAAAAGTTAGTCAGCGGTATGTCTGGGACGTTTTCAGCTCTCATCATCATGGGCGAGCATGTGGAGAATGGTATCAAGATCGGGAAAATTCAAGGTGAGTCATCCTCAGCTGGAGGAGGTGGAAAGAAACCTTATGCTGGTAAACGACGAGAAGGCGAGACGAGCGCTGTGACCAACGCTCGAAGAAAGGGCAAAGGCCCTCAGTAGCAGATAGCCAGTATAAATATCCCAGCAGCTCCACAGCAGCAGCAGCAACCGAATCAGCAGGGGTATAGAAAGTACCAGAATCGGGCTTCTTTGGCAAACCGTCACTTCGAAGCACCTCCCATGTCGTATGTGCAGCTCTTGCAGACTTTGCTTCAGCTTCAGTTGGTCCAGAAGAGGACGATGGCTCCCTTGATAGGGGCACCTCCACTAGGGTACGACGCAAATGCCACTTGTGATTTCCACTCAGGGGCACCAGGCCATACAATCGAGAACTGCAAAGCCTTTAAGCACAAGGTGCAGGACCTGGTAGATGCCAAGATTATCAACTTCTCCGATAATGTGCCCAATGTTACGAAGAACCCTATGCCGAATCATAGGGGAGGCGGAGTGAACGCCATTATCGAAGAAGAGAGTGCAGATCTGTTGACTGGTGTCAGAGACCTAAAGACGCCACTTAGCTTCGTCAAAGCTAAGTTGTTGAAAAGAGGGTTCTTTCCAGGATGCAGAGAGTTATGCATGGACTGTGCCACGCATTCTGATGGATGTGAGCAGTTGGTTGAAGGAATCCAAAGTCTGATGACTGAGGGGATTCTGCAGTTTAGCCGGAAGGCTGAAAGTGTATCAGGAGAGGTAGTGTTGAAGCAGGCCGATGAAGTCGCCACCATCACCATCCCTCACCAGCCAATAACCATCTCTGCGCCCAGACCGCCTACAATCACTATCACCAAAGCTGGGTCGATACCATTCGAGAGCACTAACGCCATTCCGTGGCATTATGGGGCTGAAGTCTATTGCAACGGTCAGAGGTTGGAGCTAGAGCCGTACGGGTCGACTGTAGAGAATCTCGCAGGAATCAGTGGTATTACTCGCAGTGGAAGAGTATTTGCACCGCCAGAGGTCGTGGCAGAGAAAGCGGTCAGAGCTGATGCGGCTGATAAGGGTAAAAGCAAAGTCGTCGAAGAGGTCCCGTGTGGGGTAGAGAAAGATTTTCTTGTTAAAGATGCCGAGGAGTTTATGCGGTTGATCAAAAAGAGCGACTACAAGATTGTAGACCATCTCCATCAGACGCCTTCGAAGATTTCTATTCTTAACTTGTTGCTGTGTTCAGAAGCGCACTGCAATGCGTTGCTGGAGGTATTGAACGCTGCCTACGTACCGTAAGAGATATCGGTGAATCAGCTAGAAGAGGTGGTAGCCCACGTAAACGCTGGCAATGGGCTAGGTTTCACAGATTTAGAGCTGACGCCTAAAGGGAGGAATCACAACAGCGCCCTACACATCTCGATAGAGTGTAGGGGCACGATCATGTCGCACGTGCTGGTGGACACGGGTTCGTCGCTTAATGTGCTTCCGAAGAAGGCATTAATGAAGTTGGACACTCGCGGATTGCTCTGCACACCTAGTGATCTGGTGGTGAAAGCATTCGACGGAACTAAACGCCACGTTTTCGGGGAGGTGACCCTGCCGGTCCAAGTCGGTCCGGAAACGTCCGACACGGTCTTTTATATCATGGACATCATGCCTGCCTACAGTTGCCTCTTGGGCCGGCCATGGATCTATGCTGCTGGTGCCGTGACCTCCACGTTGCACCAAAAGCTCAAATATGCTGTCGGGGGAAGCATAGTAACCGTGAGCGGCGAGGAGGACATAATGGTGAGCCATTTGTCATCCTTTAAGTACGTTGAAATGGATGGCGAAATCCATGAATCTCTCTGCCAAGCATTTGAAGCCGTCAAAGTGAAAGAGGTAGCTCCTGTAGTCACAGAAAAGCCAGAGATGAATCTCTCCTCCTTCAAAGAAGCTCGAGCCGTCGTCCAAGCTGGATCTACCCCAGGCTGGGGGCTTATTTTGGAGATACCCAACAAGCAGGATAAGTTTGGGTTGGGGTATTCTCCTGAAGCTGAAGCTTCTTCTTCTTCGTCTAGCAGTGCATCTCGAGGTAAGGGGCCGATCCTATTTACCAGTGGCAGAGTGATTTTCGAAAGCATCAACGCGGCGTTTGAAGACAGCGGGGATAGCGATTGTGATCTCGACTCTTGGATTCAGCCAAGCAAGCCAGGCGAGGGCCTCAACAATTGGACCATCAAGGATATCATCCCGATGACAAGTGAAGAGTAATGATTTACTTTTTTCAATCATTGTACAACCCTATGTCCTACCTGGGGCATAGTGGTTTTATTGTCAGGGCCTTGTTGGATTATGTACATGCATTTTGTTAATAAATCAAAGGCGTTTTCTTCGTGTTCAAATATTGTGATCTCTGTTATTCCTGTTTTATATTTGTTTTGAAAAACAGTAAAATGGCAATGGGGTTTGTGCTAACCTGCATATTCTTGTTTTAAACTTAACCCTTGTTATTGCAGGATCCACATAACAGATGACATCGACTCTGGACCTTCTACGGCTCACTTCGACTTTGATGGCCCAATCTATCAAGCCGAAGAAGAGATTGATGAAGACGAAGACCTTCCTGAAGAGTTGGCCCGCTTGTTGAAACAAGAGGAGAAGGTTATTCTGCCTCATGAGGAGGAGATCGAGATCGTCAATCTGGGTTCTGAAGAGCTCGTCAGAAATGTCAGGATAGGGGCTGCGCTGCAGAGTGATGTCAAGCAGAGATTGGTCGAGATGCTGAGAGAGTATAGTGACGTCTTTGCTTGGTCATACGAGGATATGCCCGGACTTGACACGGACATCGTGGTCCACCACTTGCCGCTACGAGAAGATTGCCCTCCCGTTAAGCAGAAGCTTAGGAGGACGAGACCAGATATGGCCGTTAAGATCAAAGAAGAAGTGCAAAAACAGCTTGATGCTGGCTTCTTAGCGGTCACCACTTACCCTCCGTGGGTCGCCAACATAGTGCCCGTACCGAAGAAGGACGGTAAGGTACGCATGTGCGTCGATTATCGGGATTTGAATAGGGCGAGCCCTAAAGATGATTTCCTGTTGCCTCATATCGATGTGTTGGTCGACAACACAGCCCAGTTCTCCGTGTTTTCGTTCATGGATGGCTTCTCCGGTTACAACCAGATCAAGATGGCGCCGGAGGACATGGAGAAAACGACGTTTATCACCCCCTGGGGAATGTTTTGCTATAAGGTAATGCCCTTCGGTCTGAAGAACGCAGGGGCCATTTACCAACGAGCAATGGTAACTTTGTTTCATGATATGATTCATCATGAGATCGAGGTCTATGTTGATGACATGATTGCGAAGTCCCAAACGGAGGAAGAGCATCTGGTCAACTTATTGAAGCTTTTTGAGAGGCTTAGGAAGTTCAGGTTGAGGCTGAATCCTAACAAGTGCACTTTCGGAGTGCGGTCCGGAAAGTTACTGGGGTTTATCGTTAGCGAACGAGGTATCGAGGTTGATCCTGCGAAAATAAAAGCCATTCAAGAAATGCCAGTGCCGAAAACAGAAAAAGAAGTTCGTGGTTTCTTGGGCAGAATAAACTACATTGCAAGGTTTATCTCTCAGCTCACGGCCACATGTGAACCGATGTTCAAGCTTTTAAAGAAAAATCAGGAGATTACTTGGAATGAGGATTGCCAGAAGGCATTCGACATGATAAAGCAGTATCTCCAAGAACCTCCAATCTTAATACCCCCAGTGGCTGGACGACCATTAATCATGTACTTGACAGTTCTTGAGAATAGTATGGGGTGTGTTCTCGGTCAGCACGACGCGACAGGCAGAAAGGAGCATGCCATTTACTACTTGAGTAAAAAGTTCACTGACTGTGAATCTCGATACTCGATGCTGGAGAAGACGTATTGTGCACTAGCCTGGGCTGCCAAACGTCTACAACAGTACATGCTCAACCACACCACCATGCTAATTTCGAAGATGGATCCGATCAAGTACGTCTTCGAGAAGCAAGCTCTTTCGGGCAGGATTGCCAGAATACGATATTCAGTACGTCACCCAGAAGGCCATCAAGGGAAGCGTATTGTCTGATTACCTTGCCGAACAGCCGATCGAGGACTACCAGCCGATGAAGTTTGAATTCCCTGACGAGGATATTATGTTTCTCAAAGCAAAGGATTGCGATGAGCCGTTGCCCGACGAGGGGCCTGATAGGAAATCCCAGTGGAAATTGATATTCGATGGGGCGGTTAATTCCTATGGAAGTGGCATCGGGGCTATCATCACGACTCCCCACGGATCCCACATCCCGTTTACTGCGAGACTGACGTTTCCAGTCACCAATAATGAGGCGGAGTACGAAGCATGCATCATGGGTCTAGAAGAGGCAATTGATTTGAGAATCAAGAACCTAGACGTATATGGTGACTCGGCGCTTGTGATCAACTAGATTAAAGGGGAGTGGGAGACTCGTCAATCAAATTTGGTGCCGTACATGAATTATGCCAGAAGGCTACTTCCGTTCTTCGATCGAGTGGAACTCCATCATGTGCCCAGAGCAGAAAATCAGATGGCTGATGCCTTAGCCACGTTGGCTTCAATGTATAAAGTCAATTTTTGGAATGAGGCTCCAAGAATTGTCCTTTCCCGTGTTGATAGACCGGCATTCGTCTTTGCAATCGAGGAAGCCGCCGATGGCAAGCCATGGTTCCATGACATCCAGACTTTCCTTATGACTAAGGAGTATCCTGCGGGTGCGTCAACCCAGGATAAGAAGACTCTGAGGAGGTTGTCTGGAAACTTTTATCTCAATCCTGATGGAGTGCTATATAAGAGAAACCACGATCTCGTGCTACTCAGATATGTAGATGAGAAAGAGGCGAGTATGCTCATGGAAGAAGTCCATGAAGGCACATTTGATACGCACGCCGGCGGGCATGCTATGACGAGAAAGATCCTGAGAGCAGGATACTACTGGCTGACGGTGGAGTCGGATTGCTTCAGATTCACGAAGAGATGTCATAAATGCCAGATTTATGCTGATAAAGTTCATGTGCCGCCGTGCCCGTTGAATGTCATGTCCTCCCCGTGGCAATTCTCCATGTGGGGCATCGACATGATAGGCAAGATCGAGCCCACTGCGTCTAACGGTCATCGCTTCATTTTAGTAGCTATCGACTACTTCACCAAGTGGGTGGAGGCAGCCTCGTATGCTAATGTGACCAAGCAGGTGGTGGCTAAATTCATAAAGAGGGACATCATCTGTCGTTACGGAATTCCTGAGCGGATCATTACTGATAATGGTTCGAATTTGAATAACAAGATGATGAAGGAGCTGTGCCAGAGTTTCAAGATTGAACACCACAACTCATCTCCTTACCGGCCGAAGATGAATGGCGCCGTTGAAGCAGCCAACAAGAACATAAAGAAGATTGTTCAGAAGATGGTTGTGACCTACAAAGATTGGCACGAGATGCTGCCGTTTGCATTGCACGGTTATCGTAAATGGTACGTACGTCAACCGGGGCAACTCCTTTCTCCTTGGTGTACGGTATGGAAGCTGTCCTACCGTTAGAAGTGGAGATCCCTTCTTTGCGAGTTTTGGTTGATGTGAAACTCGACGAGGCAGAATGGATTACGAATCATCCGAACCAACTCAGCCTGATGGACGAGAAGAGGTTAGCATCGATTGCATTTGGTCGTCTGTACCAAAGCCGAATGAAGAAAGCTTACGATAAGAAGGTGCGTCCTAGAAGCTTTCAGACGGGTGATCTCGTCTTGAAGAAGATTCTTCCTCCACACTCCGATCACCGGGGCAAGTGGACTCCTAATTACGAAGGTCCGTACGTCGTCAGCAAGGTCTTCTCGGGAGGAGCTTTGTTGTTATCCACGATGGATGGTGAAGATTTTGCATCCCCGGTGAACGCGGACGCAGTTAAAAAATACTTTGCTTGAAAGCGACCCGCTGGACAAAAAAAGAGAGTCCAGGCAAAAAAGGGGCATCCCGGCGAACCAAAAACAGAATAAAAGGTTCGGGCAAAAATTAGGGATATAAATTGAAAAATGTACACCCGCGAAGTCGAAAACCTACACTGGGCGGCTTCGGCAAAAAAGGGTATCCCGGTGAACTGAAAACCCGTAAAGGGCGGTTCACGCAAAAGTTAGGGATTTGAAAAAGCAAATGACTGCGTTCCGCGTGTGGACTTTCATTGTTTAGTGGTTTGGAGGACCTGAAGGCCGTTCATCTGAATCAATCTCTTCTGAAGCTGAAGCGTCGGAGAAGTATCGAAGTCGAGTGGGTCATAGAGGGATCAACTCATGGTGTTCGTCTACGCCTCGTTGCCGACATTTGTATATACTGATGTATATTTATGTTTTATTTTTGCGCGGCTTCCTCATTCCAGGAGCTTGCATCTGTTGTAAAACATTTTTACCCATTCAGGGGTTCGTTATCAATAAAATGCATACTATTCAACAATTCTGTTTGCCTGTTTAGCATTTATCTGTTTTGTTTGCGAAAAAGAACGCCGATGTTTTTGATAAAATGCGCATACATAAACTTACTGGCCTAGGCCAGTTATTGTTGAAACAATTAATTACCTGAATATTGTCACGAGATAATAACCTTGATAGGCCCCTTTGAGAAGGGTATCTTGTCTGTTTGTTTGTGTTGTTACAGGTGTAGCATATTCCAGACAATGCGCCGTGCGCGTCCCCGAAGCAGGATGATTCCTCTTCCTCCAGCAGAGTTCAGTAGCCTCTCCCTGCAGAATCTGAACGCGAGATCGTGAGCATTGATATGTCTCCCCAGGCAGAGATGATTCTCTCCCCAACCAGATGCGTCCTGAAGGAACGTCATCTCCCCAGCTGAGTCAGGCGCCGAAGCATGAACCCATTCCCCCAGCACCGGGTCACAAGTGCAGGTTTCGTAGGAAACTATCCGTACGCCGAAGTATGCAGCAACTGATGGTGCTAGACTGAAGTCTCCAGCGGAATTGAAATTCCCCACCAGAGTTATACTCTCCCGAAGTTGGATGATTCCTTCTTCCCCAGCGGAATTGAAATTCCTCATCAGAGTCGTACTCTCTCCAGCGAAGCAGAATGATTTCTCCTCCCTCAGCCGAGTTTGCAGATCCCCAAGAGAGCCGAATCCTTGGAAGTTACTCAAACCATGATTGGTTTTCTCCCCAGTAGAGTGTTGAACAACTGAAGTTGTTTCCCCACAGAGTTGTCATCTCCAGAGAAGTAGCCGAGACGGCCACACAGTTTATTCCCGCGATTGACATCGCTTTTCCCTCAGCAGGTCCAGGTTCTCGTAGAGCTTCGTCCCCCTGCAGCAATCAACTGAAGTTGTTTCCCCCGCAGCAGTCAACTGAAGTTGTGTCCCCTGCGGAGTCCAATTGAGATTGGCGTGACCCTGTTCTCCTCAGCAGGATGATTCCTCTATCTGAGTAGTTCTTTCTCCTTGACAGGAGGATTTCCCCTTCGGCATTTATTTTGCTGACGGGATCGCATCATTGTGCATGATTGCATAGCATTTATCATGAACGCATAGCATTTCCATCGTGTGGAGCATCGCGCCATTGCTGAAGCATATGCATAATAAACATGATCTAGGTTGTTACCGTTCTTGTTTTGCAGGTGTTCCGCTGCAGAATCGATTGCTCAGGATGATTCCTGACTTTCTCCCCAACAAAGTCGCCTGCTCAAGATGATTCTTGAGATCCCCAGCGAAGTCTTCGGTTCAAGATGATTCTTGAATTCCCCGGCAGGGCCGTTTGCTTAAGATGATTCTTAAGACCCCAGTGCAGTCTCCAGAGTTGGTTGCTCAAGCTGATGCTTAGAGTCCCCAGCAAGAGTTGCCCAGGAGGATTCCTGAAATCCCCAACAGAGTGTTCGCTCAGGATGATTCCTGAAATCTCCAGCATGGTTATCAGTTCAAGATGATTCTCAAAGGTCCCCGACGGAGTTATTTGTCCAAGATGATTCTTGAAGTCCTCAGTAGAGTTGATTCATCCAGAATGATTTTTGGACCCCCGGAGCGGAGTTACTTGATAGTTCCCCAGAATCCCCAGCGGCGAAGCGTCCTCCACAGCAGGTTTTCTAACGGCAAAGTTGAAATCTCCCTTGAAGACTCCATGATTGAAGTCTGACTGTATTAATGAAGCAGTTCTCTTAGCTGATGCGGAGCGCCTGATGGCAGAGGTTTAGATGTTCCCAGTTGGCTCATGATTGACCAAGAATTCTATTCCCGACTTGCTGATGAAGTCCGACTGATGCCCGACGGTAATGCGGAATGCCTGATGGCATGATCAACCTGATGGTTGAAGCCCGGCTGATGCCCGACAATCTCTTTGGAATGCCTGATGGCATGATCAACCTGATGGTTGAAGTCCGGCTGATGCCTGACAGCGTTCTTTGAATGCCTGATGGCATGACCGACTATGTACTACCAGTTACCGTGTGACCAATCCCTCAATGGAGTTTCTTCACCCTGACGGCGAGGCCAGACGATGTTGAGAGTTGACGGCGAAGTCAGATTATGATTACTTGACGGCGATGTTAGGTGTTTCCCAGAGTTTTGTTTCTGGCGGCGATGTCAGATAGTTTGGTTTCCCAGCGGCGATGTTGGCTGTTTATTGCTGGCGGCGATGTCAGATTCTTTGGTGTTCCAGCGGCGATGTTGGGTATTTTGGTTGTCCGACGGCGATGTCAGATTCTTTAGTTCTCCAGCGGAGATGTTGGGTATTTTGGTTGTCCGACGGCGATGTCAGGCGGTTTATCTTTCCAGCGGCGATGTTGGGTGTTTTGGTTGTTCGACGGCGATGTCAAGTGAGTTAGTTCTCTAGCGGCGAGGTTGGATGTTTGTTTTCGACGGCGATGTCAGATTCTTTATCTTTCCAGCGGCGATGTTGGGTATTTTGGATGTTTGTTTCTGACGGCGATGTCAGATTCTCTAGTTCTCCAGCGGCGATGTTGGATGTTTGTTTGGCGGCGATGTCAAGTTCGTTTAGTTCTCCAGCGGCGATGTTGGATGTTTGTTTGACAGCGATGTCAGACCCTTCAGTTTTCCAGCAGCGATGTTGGGTGTTTTGGTTGTCCGACGGTGATGTCAGACGCTTTGCTTTCGTAGATGCCTGACGGCGAGGCCAGGTGTCTGATGACAATGTCAGAGGAATTTAATATGGATAACTGACGGTGATGTCAGGTCAGTATTTCTCCAGCTAGTTGTCGTGCAGCTATTATTTCAGTGTTCGAAGATTCGTTCCCGCCAGAGTACCGTGTACTTGTGCAGTTGGCAAATTTCCGGGTTTATCGGTATTCAACCGTCTCGCACCTTGATTGGCTGAGAGCCGTTCGCTCTTCACCCAGTCAGGTTCAAGCCGTTTGAATAGGGGCAGCTGTTGCACCCCAAAATTTGACCAACATTTATTTACCCATCAAGAGTTGTATGAGACTTTGAATCTAGCCAAGAGGGTTATTCAAAGGTTCAAAGGTTGATACCTTTGTCAGAGAACTCAAGAGATCCTCAGAGAGATTGGTTGAAACCAAGGCTGTGTGCCTCATAACTTGAGAGTTGTGGGAGCTCCTTAGATGATTCTGAGACTATGAGGATGGACTTGAAGCTTTGAGAAAGCTTATGAGATTTCTTGAAAGCCATCATGAGGCCTAGAGAGTTTATTGTACAAGAATTCAGAAGATTCAGCCATAAGTGGTGGAATTAGGGTTTGACTGGGTCAACCCTAGGTCAACTGAGGATTTGGAGAGGGTTGAGACCTAATCCAAGAGCCATGTGATCATGGAATGATGCATTGAGATGCTATAAGGATTATTCCTAGACCAACTCATGATGATTGAGGAGTTTGAGAAGTTTTAAGCTAGGGTTTCTAAGGATTGACAGTGTAAAATCCCCTAGTTTGATCCCTATCTTCAAGGCAGTTTTAGCTCAAGATGTGATTGTCATCTCATCTTCCCCACAACATGAATGTTGTAGAGTTTGTTCTTAGCTTTAATTTGAGTACTAGAAGTCCTTGATAGGATTTGTAGAGCTCAAGTTATGGCTTTGACAAATTACAGGTCATCTGAGGTATGTGAATCTGGGTCCTTGAAAGTCACCCAACTTGCATCCAACTTTTGCCCTAGTAGGATGATTCCTATGGATTCTTGGTAAACATTAATGTTGTAGAGCATCTTCTTATCTTTCTAGAGAGTACTAGAAGTCCTTGATAGGATTTGTAGAACTCAACTTATGGCTTTGACAAGTCAAGGGCATTTTGGTCATTTGGAGGTTATAGGTCATTTCAAGCATAAGGCCATATCTCCTATTTCCATGCTTCAAATGGAAAAATATTCAACATCAAACTTGCTTAGAATGATGTTTTAAGGCTAGTAGGGAGGTCATGAGATGTTGAAAAGGCTTGTATCAAAAAGTGATGAAAATGGCCTAAAATGGAGGCATAAGTTAAATAAGTTGAAATTGAAAATTGGAAATCACAAGATATAAGTCCAAACCATGTCATGTAATAGGTCATTTTGACTCCAAATGACATTATAAGAACAATGGTTCAGCCACAATTTTGATTTGAGGCTTGGATCATAGGGCTGCTTTGGAATTGGCTTACTTGCACATTAAGGTACCAAACCAAAACACAAAAGAACTCAATGTACACATTGGTTATGCATTGTAACTTGTCATAAATCTCATGTGGGGATAAATTCAAGTCAGAATCAAGGGTTATGAGAAGCTTGGCATGAGATAACATGTAGGGAGAATGAGAAATCAAAATACCATGACATGAAAAGTTCAATTTCTCATTGGATGATCCTAGAGGGTTCTAGATGATTCTAAACCACTCTATAAGAGGATTGTAACTTGCTCAGATGCAAGGTTGGTGAGAATTGCTGCATAGAAGAGAGAGTGAAACCAAGAATCTTCCATTGCAAGTCAAGATCAATTTCTTCATTCTTCTTCATTTCCATTCATTTTTTTTCACACAAACACATTCCATACATCATATTGAAGTCGTGCAGATTGAATTGAGATCACATCCATGGAGAATTGAAGAGTTGGTGATTGAGATTTCAAGGAAGCAATTCAAAATCGGATTTCAAGAATCAAGCATTTCCAACCATTCTTTTTGCATACAGAAGCTAGAAGATTACTCAGTGAAGGAATTTGGAAAGATTCAAGGCCTGAATTGAAGGATTACTATCTCTGTTCACTTGATTTTACCAGGTTTACAAATTCTTTCCTACACTATGTTTTAGGCATGATTAAGTTAATTTGTTAGTGTAGAATGGTTAGAGACCAATAGGTGATGGATTTTGGATAGTTTGAAGAGAATTGGAGAAGGTTGGATGATGGACACCATTTCTGTTTGGTCTTGTATCTCCCTGAATTTTGAGTGATAACCTTAGTTCTTTAGTGGAATTTGATCAATGATAAGAGGTGAGCATTTTAGTGTAAGCAATTTCAAGAATCTTGAGTTTTGATGTTTGAGCATAATTTGTAGTTTGATTCGTGTTTGGAGTTTGAGTGAGATTCAATGGAATTTGAGATTGTAATCGTGTTCAGCATGAAAAATTGAGCGTGTTAGGGTTTTACATTTTGGATTTTGATAGAGTTTTGAGGGAGTTCGTATGGAGGAAGATGAAGCTCCATGGTTCTGCATTTCCATGGAGGTTCTTTAGAACCCTAGCTCAGGGAAGAAGATGATGTCCCAGCCGTGAGATGCAAGCAAGACTTTTTGACTTTGGCCAGATCCAACGCACCATATTCAATTGCATTTTTGGAGGGATTTCAGAGCGCCTGAAACGCACCGTTTCATTAAATGGTGGTTCTTGGGCTTGAGTGATCATGACTATCCCCACCCCCTTCAGGAGGCCCAATCCATTTTGAACTATAATTCCTTGCTATTCTCACCGCTTCTTTTTTTTATTTTCTTTATGTTTTCTAATTGTTTTCTGAATTAAAATGGGCCTGGCGCGTATCACTACCCACACCCCCTTTTTTAGCCCAAGCGCAATATGAACTGCATATGTTTACTGATTGCACCCCATTTTCATGTTTTGATTTTATTTTTTCTCCATTTTCTTTCATACTTTGGAAAATCATATTAAATTGAAAATTAAAGATTTTTTAATGGGAATTTTTGCTCCCATTTCATATTTCTGTCAAGAAAAATATAAAATAAAAATATTTTCCTTTCATGCATTTTTAGTATTTTTTGTATATTTTTTACTTTTATTGCATTTTATTCCTTTTATGTTGATATATGAATTTGTAGAATTTAGTTTAGGTAAGTTCCCCTAATATTTTTAGGCCATCCTTTTTAGGGTAGTTAGATATATGTTTTAGCTTCCCCTGGATTTATTCCATAATTTTGTGATGAGTTTTAGAATAGTTTTGATTAGATGCCATTAGATTGTGTAGAATTAGGTCAAACTTCAACATAGGTCCATAATAACACTAGAATTTTGGGTTTTTAGGACAAGTTAGACTATGGGACATATATGGGTATTAAGGGTAGGTATGTAAGATCCCTTAGAAATTATATTAGGATTTAATATAGTAGTATACTATTTTTAGTTGATTTTTGTATTGGTTGATTGTTTGTGTTGCCCTTGTGGGCTTGTATTTTTGTTTGCTTTGCTTTGTGAGCTTGGAGAGCTTGGTATTGTGCTAAGGAGCATAGTATAAGACTTGAAGATGCATTGAGGGGCTTGAGAGCTTGATCTTATTTCTTTTTTTGTTGTTTTAGGGTTAGGGATTAGGAAGACTTTAGACTTAGATAACTTCTTTCTTAAACATGGATGGTATCTTTCACCTCCATTTCCCCCTATGATTCAAAGTCCTTCCATGGTATACACCTCTCTCCTTTGGAGGGATAAGTGATGTACCTAGGAAGTAGAACTTTTGAGGGAACCATTCCTTTGATGTTGAACCCTTATAGGTCACCTTTGGTGGTCAAATAAGCAGTTCAATATCCCCCAGCTTATCCAGTAAGTGATTTCCTCTGGTTTGATTATCTTGAGAGATGCAGAGCTTGAGTGTGAAGATGAAGACTTCATTGAAGAGTGTTGAAGAGGATGAATCCTTGAGTATTGCCATTCCAGCTGAAGCTTGAAGAGCAACAAGAGCAAGTTGATACTTGAAGATCCCTGAAGATTAGGTGAAGCCTGAAGGCGGAGCTGATCAAGGAGCTGAAGCTCAGAGAAGATAAGTTGAAACTTATGTTGAAGGGTTGAAACCTGGAAGAGCAAATTGATATTTGTCAAGAGTGATTGAAGTCTGAAGACTGAGTTGCTGTTGGAAAAGCTGAAGCTTGAAGTGGGGAGAGGAGTTGATCTGATTTCTTCTGTTTTCTTTGTTGTATTGCTGTGTTTTGCTTGACTTGTTTGATGCATTAGAATAAGTTCATATCTAGAATAAGTAGAATCTAGGAGCATGATTGCACTAGAGGTTGAGTTGCTCCCTCTGCTTGTATTGTTACTATGTGGCTTAGCTTGCGGGTATTCGGTAGAGCCCAGCTCCCTTGCTCATGTGGTTTGTTTGCCTGATGGCGTTTTATTTCATTTTTTCTGTATGATTGTAGTTTACTGTTATTGCTTGATAGCATGTTGTTTTATCTTTCAGTATGATTACTGTTATCCATTCTGGCTTGAGGTTGAGATGAGCTTGTGGAGGCTGAAGCCCCACACACATTTCCTCCCTCACTTGCATTGCATGCATTTTACTGTTAAGCTGATGCTTTGTCTGTTTTGGTGTATCATTGACATGATCCCTTAGGACTCTCATTTCCTTTGATAAGGACTTGATGATAGAATTTTAGGTTGAAACCTATGCATGACAAATTCTAGGAGTTCCCTGTTCAAACCTTGACCATAGGATGAATCCATGGCATGACAACAGTAGGACTTGATAGTCTCCCTCCCAGTTGGGTCTGTTCTCTTCTCATCTCAAAACAGTTTAAGATACAGTAATCATGAATGATTTCTTTCGTACGTTACGAGCCTTAAGCTATCGGAGAAAGGATTGTGGGAGAGTTTCTTTTCCACAGTCTGGATGTTTAGTATGGTACCCTTTGGGTGACATGCGACGCATTCACTCTCAGGTCATAGTCTCTAGTGCGGTTGAAATTGCAAACACAATAAAAAACACTTCTTTCGTAAAAGACAGGAAATAAACCGTAGTTTCCCGAACTACGTGAGCTCTAATCTCTCATACCTGTTGAGAGTACGTAGGCACAAGATGGCGATGTCTTGGCGAGATACCTTCCCCTTGCGTAACCGACTCCCGAATCCAGACAATGGTTGCGACGACCTTGTCTTACCCTTTTTCGTCAGGTTTTTCCGATCGTTTCCTTTCCCGCTCTGAGGGATAAATAACGAAAGGTGGCGACTCTTCTGTTGTGCCGGCACCTTATTTTCGCGCAAGCGACACCTAAGAACAGCACAAAAGTTGTTTCTTGCCCGAGGGGCATTTGATCTGAAGCATCTCTCCGAGGTTCAGAATGCTGGGGCAGTTCATATCAGACCATCAGGGTACAGATTTTCAGATTTCCTTTTGAGGAATATCCCCACAGAGACCCCACAGGCTGGGGCATATCAGAAGCGAAGGAATGATTCCTCTCCGTGTCATCAGAGATACTCAAGCAAGTTCAGCCAATCTTCAAGTGTGAGACGAATGTCGAGAAGTCGCGATATTATCCCTTGACCCTTTAATCAGAAACCGTGAATTCAGACAGGATGTTGTCCAGCGTCAGTCGTACCTGACCCACCACGGATAGCCTGAAATCCAATCCCTATTGACAATCGTCAGGAAGCCCAATCCGCATTGGCGAGCCATTCCTAAAGTCCAACCCATGTTGGCAATCACCGTGAGGCCCAATACATGTTGGCGCATCATTTCAAAATCCAATCTTCATTAGTATGCAGGAAGACTCCGTCTGTTTTCCCCAGCAAAAGTCCAATTTTCATTGGCACGTGTAAGCTATTCCCAGGGAAGTCCGATCGTACTTAGCACATTTGGTTATCCCCAGCGGAGTCGGTTCACCTTTCCAGCATTTATTTTGCTGGAATAATTCTATGATACCCGGTTATCCCCAGCGGGGTTGGCTTTGTCTTCAGCATTGATTTTGCTGAAGCGGTTCCGTATCCAGTTTCTCCATCAGCGGAGTTGGCTTCACCTTTCCAGCATTTATTTTGCTGGAATGGTCCTTTTGTGTACAGTTTCTCCAGCAGCCCGAGCCTGCATTTGCATAGTGCATATATCATCATATTTGCATCATATTCGCATTTCATCACCAAATGCGTAGCATTCTATCTTATATGGAGCATTACGCCATAGAAAAATTCAAACATGCGCATATGCATACGAAGCATAAGCCAATTTTTCTATCAGCCTTACGTGGCAACGTGAAGTACTCTATAATTAGTTCAGGGGCAATCCAGCAGCTTTGTTCAGATAGTTCTGTGGTTTATTTAATTCTCAGATCATACGACAGTTATGCTTTGTCTATCAATCATCTGATGACGACAATTCCTATTGATGAAGTATTTCCCCCAGCATGGTTTTCTCCGTCTATCTTTAGGTGTCATGAGTTTGAGAAGATATTTTTCTCCGTCTATCATTGGACGTCGTGAGTTCGAGTATGGTTTCTCTCCGTCTACCTTGAGACGTTGAGAGGTTTCAAGGCGATCTTTCAGATATTGGCTTTCTTTCTGTTTATCGGATGAGATTATATTTCAAGAAGTGTTTTTCTGACCGTCGATCCTTATTGACGTCGAGGCTCTTTGAAGAATGCTTGGTTTTCCTAGTTGTCGATTCTTGTTGACAGCATGGCTCTTTGAAGGTGGTTTTCTTCCTGTTGGTTCTTCCTGATGATGTGGCCCCTTTGAGGATATTGTTCTTTCCATCAACTCCTATAGACGAAGGGATTCTAAAATTTGATGGGTGTTGTTGAAGTTTATATGGTTTTCCTTCCGCTAGTTCTCACTGACGATGTGACTCTTCGGACAAGGTTTTCCTCTCGTCTATCATTAGACGATGCGAGATTTGAATTTGATTTTCCTCTCGTCTATCATTAGACGATGCGAGATTCAGACATTTTCCTCTCGTCTATCATTAGACGATACAAGATCAAGATTGATTTTCCTCTCGTCTATCATTAGACGATGCGAGATTTGAATAGAATTTTCCTCTCGTCTATCATTAGACGATACGAGATCAAGATTGTTTTTCTTCCTATCTATCATTAGACGACGTGAGAGGATCAAGTGCATGTTGATCCAACCTTCGGGTTTGTTATCTGTGGCATCACGCAGATAACTAGCGCTAAAGTCAGTTTCTTTGTCAGATGATTGATCAGTTTGTTGCTGTGACAACTGGATTCAGTTTTCAGGATATTTGTTCCCCAAACAGTTTTTGCAGTTTATTTCTGCAGGTTGGCAAATTTCTGGGTTTCTTTTATATTCAACCGTCTTCTACCTTTGAATGATTGAAAGCCGTTCGCTTCTCAACCCTTCAGGTCCAAGCCGCTTGAATAGGGGCGGCTGTTGCACCCCAAAATTTGACCAACCAATTATCGCATTTGGCTTATGTTTCGACTCATTTTGCATTCTGCATTTACATACCGTATACATTGCAATTTTGCAGTCAGATTGATTTTATCGGGATTACAGCCTCTCCTGACGCTTCAGGCATTCCAGGCCACAGATACGAGGATTTGTGTTGAGAATTGGTGCTCGTCCCGGTGTTTTCAGCTCTCGCTGTTATTTTTGAGGACATTTCGGTGTCCGGTTTTTACTACTTATTTCGCTATAGTCGCGCATTTGTGTTCTAATCAATTTAATCGGCTTTATTGCATTTTTAGTTTTTTTCCCTTATTTTCTAGAATTTTTATAGATTTCAAATGTTTTTAAATAGTTTAATAGGTTAGTTCTTTTTATTAGAATTTTAAATAGATTTAAAATTGGTTTAATAGAGTTTAAATCATTTCTTTTCTAGATTAACTGGTTTAATAAAGTTTAAATAATTTTTTTTCTAGATTAATTGGTTTAATAGAGTTTAAATCAGTTTGCTAGATTAATTTCTTTTTAGAGGTAATTGGATGTTAATTAGCATTTTAGGAAGTTTAATTGGATTGATTAGTTTTAATTGGGTCTAGAGGGTCTTCATTTTTGTTTAGTATTAATGGGGTCTTTTTTAATCATCATTGGCATTTTAATTAGGTCAATTAGGAGTTAATGGTCCATTTTTCGTTTTATTATTAGGCATTAATTGCATCAGGTTTTAATTAGTGCTAATGGTAATCAGAATTTAATTGAGTTTAAGTGAATCATTAATCAAGTTAATCAGGTTTTGTCCTTTGTGGGCCAGATGTCATTCTGGGGGCCCAATCTGCGATGACACTTGGCACCCTATAAAGCCTGCCACGCATGGCACTCTCTCCCCACCACCTCATTCACTGCATGCCCCCATAACCCGCCACCTCGCACGCACACGTGGCCTCACCTCCTCCTCCCCTTCCATGCTGAGCACCACATGTCCTCCCCTTCATCCCTTCCACCGGTCGGCATGCATGCGCGGGAGGCCTCGCCGTAACTTCCCGCCGGAGCCACCCTAACCATCACCGGTAACTGAAACCGTCGCTAGAAAATGAATATCCACCAGAAAACTCAAGAATTTCCCAGAACATTCATGCATTTTACCAGATTTCATCCATAACCTTCATCCAACCGCCACCGGTAACTCCAACAACTCGCCGGAAAATGCATAGTTTCGCCGGAATCTTCATATGGTCATCATGAACATTCATCCCTTTTTCCAGAACTTCATCAATGTTCGTCCGTTTTTCCAGCTACTCCATGAATGTTCATAGCGTTCTTCATCAGGTTCATAGGTTTCTCCAGATTTCTTCATCCATGTCCAGATGTGTTCATGCGAATCTTTATCAATCTCCAGAAACCTCACCAGAAATTCATCCTATCTCCAGAAACTCCACCAGATCTTCCCTCAATTGTCAATAAGGATCATTAGATTTCCAGAAACTTGCTTCAAATCTTCATCAATAATCCACCGGAACTCTCATCGTGTCTTCGTAATCAACCTTCAAACACGCGAATCTCCAGATCTACAACGAACGCCATAGATATTCACCAGTACTTCAAAGTCTCGATGTCCAGAAGATGAAGCTTACTCGGAAGAAGAAATCTTGAATGCTTTGATTTTAATGGCTCAGTTTTAAGTTCTTTTTGTAGGTGATGATGTTGGAAGGAGGGTTGTGAGAAGCAACAGAGAGATTGAACGGAGAGGTTTGGGAAGAGAGCGGCGGCGGCTGGGTGGAGAAGAGAAGAAGATTTTAGGGTTTCAGGCCAAAGAGGAAGGGGAGAACGAGAGAGGGGAAAGGTCTCATGGACCGGTTTGAATTCATTGGGCCTGTGGCCCAATCGATTCCAGTATGCACCTCCCGTTTTTCTCACTTACGCCCCTCTGGCTGTGTTGATTTTGGGCTGAAGTAACAAGCCCAACGAGATTGCTTACTCACCCCCCTGAGTTCCTGCACGAACCCCCCCTGATGGAGTTTTTTCTTGTGGTTACTGGGCTGGGCCCAGAATAGTGGTTTTCTGACTATACACCCCCAATTACCAGCGCACCCCCCCTTTGTGTTTGTTGTTTTTTCTGAATTTTTTTGTATTGTGGGCTTAAAGCCTAGTGGTGATTTTCTTGCTGGTTTACCCCCTTTTCAGGATGTACCCCCTCCCCTTTTATTTTTAATTCCTCTCTTGTATTGGACATATGCTTGTAATAATGGTAGATTTTATTCTTCTATTTTCTTTTAGGATTATAGGTTTATTTTTCTAGGGTATTATAGCGTATTTTTAATACAGAATATTATAGATATTAATATAGAATTTTTATTCTATTTTCTTATAGGATATTATAGAAAGTTTCATATAGAATTGTTTTTTAAAATATTATAGAATATTGCATAATATAGAATTTTCATTCTTAGGGATATTATTAGAGTTGGATAGATTTTATATGCATATTTCTTTAGAGATTTTATTTGTATTAGGGATTTATTTTCGTATTTAGGAGTAGGATATTATTTCCATTTAGTGTTGGATTTCTCTCCTATTTTCCTTTCTATCCGATTTTATCTCGATTTTATTTCTTGGCTGGCCGTGTGACACGATTCAATTAGAGAATGATTGTCGATATCATTTATCTATCTTGTCTTTGACACGGACATCAATACGCTACCTCTTAGAGTTCAATTTCTCGTATAAGTCGAACCATGACGGTCTAAGCGTTACATTGTTCCTGGTTCGAGCGTCCTCATCAAGGATCCAGAGAGGAGAAGATTGGAATGGAGCTTGCGCGCATGTCAGGAGCCAACGGAGCCGCTTCGTTCATTATCATCTTATTCAAGTCTTCAGGCAACCGTCGAGTGTTGTGAGCTGTATCGTTAGATACGTAGGAAATGACAGTTGAGGAGTTTCTTCTCAATCGTCTAGGATGTCTAGTATGGTACCCTTTGGGTGACATGCGACGCATTCGCTCCTACGCCTTAGGTTCTTCCGTGTGTGTCCCGAGTTCCTTCCCGTTTAGGCGTAAGCCTGCTTCCTCTTTGTTCTCGCCCCGTGCGATCGAAACCCTTTTCTCTCGCGTTCAGGCGATTGAGACCCCTTCTCTTGCCCCTGTGTAATCGAGACTCGTTTTCCCGCCGAACTACGTTTGCTCTGATCTCTCGTACCAGACGAGAGTACGTAGGCATAGGATGCGATATCCTAGCTAGCTCCCTTTTCCCTTTTCCCCCGTTTGTTGTAGTTAGCCGAACTACAGTTGCTCTGATTTCTTGTACCAGACGAGAATATGTAGGCATAGGATGCGATATCCTAGCGAGCACACTAACAACTAACATCTCTGTTCTCTCGCTGCCGTGCGATCGAGTCTTTCCCGCTGACGACTGATGTTCCCTTTTCTCTTGCCCGAGCGCAATCGAGACCTGACCGTAGTCCTGGTTCCCGTAGGTTTCCATACCTGTAAAACCCGACATACTACGTCCGTTCTACCGCAAACAGGTAACGCCTAAGTCTCCATCGAGCGAGCAGCATACACCTAAATGCTAGAATGCGTACGCTAGTATCGTCAATCCTTTCTCTCACCCCTGTGTGATCGAGAACACCCTGTCTAGCCGTAGTTAGCCCGAACTACGTTTGCTATGATCTTTCATGCCGTATGAAAGTACGTAGGCACGAGATGCGATATCTCGGCGAGCAAAACTTCCCCCGTAGTTTCCCGAACTACGTTGACTCTGACTTTCCCATTGCACGAGGGAATAGGTAGGCGTAGAGCGCGATGCTCTATCGAGTCAGTTTCTTTCCGTTTAGATTTAAAAGCCATAGATAGATTGTTTTTCACCCATAGACAAACCAGCAAGCGTGGATCCCATCGAGTACGATAGACGTGAGGGGTGCTAATACCTTCCCCCTTGCGTAACCGACTCCCGAACCCAGACAATGGTTGCGATGACCTTGTCTTATACCCTTTGCGTCAGGTTTTTCCCGATCGTTTCCTTTCCCATTCTGAGGGATGAATAACGAAAGGTGGCGACTCTTCTGTTTTGCCGGCCTCGATTTTCGCAGTAGCGACACCTAGTTCATGAGAACCAATTGAATTAATCTTCAATGAAGTAGAAGACTCAAACTAGTAGAAAAACTTAGGATCTTTCTAAATTAGAATCAGTTGGTCACATCCTGAAGTACTTGACTGAGAAAATGAGTACTATCTTCACTTGAAATGTAATGCCCCCTGCACAAGTTGGTTAGTGATAATAAGTGCACAAACAAGTGCAACATGACCTAAAGATGCTATGCGGAATGATGCACCAAGAGGTGAGATCTTAGGTTCGAAAATTAGGGTGTGACACTCAACATGAAGAGTATGATACTTGCCTTCCCAAGTTTTCCTTTCAAGCTTGGTTCTACCAAGAATCTCTTGGTACTCTTCCATATTTTCAATGGGAATGGCAGAAGATGACGCGATGACAATCTGCATATTCTTCTCATGAAGGTAAGGCATCTTGAGATCACGAGCTCTAGATTGGACCCACTGAGTGAATGGCTCAAAGGCTACACAGTTCCTCTTCCCATGGTCAGCTTGGTTTTTCTCCGAATGTTCTTCCAAGCATTAATCATATTGTTTCTTAAACTTTCCTCTGCTTTGGCGTTAAGGTAGAAGAAACCAGACAATAGGATGTTATTAGGCTTATCCTTGATTGGGAATCCAAATTGACGTCTAGCCAAAGCAGGATTGTAGTTGACCCCCCCTTGTACTCCCAAGAGTGGTACATTCGGAAAGGAACCACAACTATCAATGTAGACTCCTCGATCATAGGTGGGATCATACCAATGAACATCTGCTTGTGTTAGAGACATAATCCTTTGAGACCATCTCATACCATTAGGATTTTCTTTGAAAACATTCGTCCTTAGTATATGATTAACAAACCATATGTATAACAAGGGTGCACAATAGCTAATAGTCTCTCTACCTTAAAGAGTCCTGTGATGAATGGAATGATAAGTATCACCTAACAATGTGGGTACCGGGTTACCATTCAAGAATATGGTGATGGAAGTTGAATTGACGAATTCTTCTACCTCTGGGAACAACACCAAACCATATATTAGTAGATCCAACACCGCTTTGAATGCGTTCGTACTACCTTCCTTGTCAAGGTAAGTAGTCTTTCCCAATAAGTAAGCAGAATGAAAACCTTTGACTCCATTCTTTGAAGTATGATTGGCTCTGATCTCGGATACTTCTAGATGGAGTGTGTCAGCAATCTCCTTCGGCGAGGGTAGCTTCTCTAAATCACTGAAGGGTTTCTTATCCTTCACGGGAATTCTAATGAAGTAAGAATATTCTTCTAATGTCGGCATCAACTAGTAATCTGGGAAGGTGAAACAGCGGTACATCAGATCGTAGAACTGAACCAAGGTGCTGAGAACCCCTTCTTCCATTCTATTCTTCACAATACTCATACATTTTCCATATGTTTTCCCAAAGTCTTCGAATACCATTGTTTCTAGCTTTCTAAACTCCATTGTATCACATTTCTTGAAGTTATATTTCCTAGTGTTTCTTTTCCCAAAATCCATGATAACTAGGGTTTCGCAAAATAAAAAATGAACAAGTCAATAGAGTATGTATATTAAGTTATCTAAGTTGTTTGCTAGGGTCATTGGGATCAAGGTTAGGGTAAAGTTATAGGTAAAGACCTACGGATAGTTGTACGTTTGCTCACAAAGATATCGCATATTATGCCTACATATCCTGACTAGGATGGAATCAGAGCAACCGTAGTTCTTCTCACTAAGGTTGAGGAATACTCGACTGTGGTCAAGACTCTAAGGGAAAAAAAACATAATGATGTTCATATAGAATTTGAAAAAACTCTCTATGTCTAAGTTTAACACTCAAGGGGATGGACTTTTACAAAAGCCAAGAGGGGAGTAAGTAATCATGACAATGATCCTTACATAGAGTTAACAAACTCTATCTTAAAGTTCTAATTGAAGGACACTCCTAACAAGGGGTAGGTATTTAGACTTAAAGTAAAGTCTAATGGATGTAGGTTATAACTTAACTAAGTTAAAAGGACCTAATGGCTTAACCAAGTCAAGGGGGGGGGGGTAATGAGCTATCTATGATAGTGAAGTCAATAGAGAGACTTTCCATTGGAATAAGGGAATAACAGGGCAACTGGATGAGAACTAACAAGTTCCATCACATGGGGAGAACTTAACAAAGTTGAATCACACATAAGAATTCATTCAAATATGATAAAGATATAGAAGTCATGGTAATAACAAGAAAGATTAGGGCAAGCATGTAACAACATGAAACAAAAATGATAACAAGACAACTTGATGGGAACTAACAAGTTCCGTCCAATATGAATCAATCTTGACAAAGATAAGTAGAAATAAAATATGATTAACTTGAAATACAACAATCATGGTAACAACCAAGGTTTTGCATTTAACATAGCAATATTCAGAAATCATGAAGGTAACAAACCAACAAGAGCAAGAATGAAACATGTGTAACAACAACAAGTTCATCAATGGTAAGCAAACAAAAATCATTCATACAAGTTACAACTTGAGTTGAACATGGTATATGAATCCAAACAAAGATAAATGTAACAACATTTAATCATTTTCAAGGCACATTGATGACAATCAAATATGGATAAGCAAGAAGAGTGACAACAAATCAAGTAGAGGTGCAAACTTCACATAAGGGAAGGTAAACAAGATTCATAGTATCTTTCAAAGCAAGAATAAATCCTAAACATGTTAAGGTTCTAACAAGACACAAAAACAATTAAGGTAAGGTAGGGGATATTAAGGATCATGTTCATGAGGTTACAACATCAAGAAACATACAAGGATTCACAGAGAAGTTCCAAGTCATACATTCACATTCATGCATTTTACGAAGGCAAGAGTCAAACTCTAAACATGTCATGGTTCTAACAAGACACATAAACAATTAAGATGAGGTTAAGGGTGTAACGCCCCGATTCTGAATTCCCATTTTTATTGAGTCCTTATTTGATTTATTTAAGTAATTATTTTATTTATGTGGAATTTGTGTGATAATATGTTATGTTTACATATTGAGCCATTTTTGCCGACTTTGAGAGTTTCGGGTAAAAATAGGTTGGAGGGTATTTTGGGCATTAGTAGTAATGTTAAGTTGGAATATTTTGTGAGAATTAATTTGGTAAGTGTGTGGAAAGAATTTTAGAGGAAAGAAAATAGAATATGAGTATATGAGAGAAAAGAGAAAGATAGAAACATTAAGAAGAAAGCAAGAGAAAGAAAAGAGGAGGAGAGAAAAGAAGAGAAAGTGGAACAAACCTAGAATCATCAAGAATCAACCTTAGCTTGCGATTAATCAGGTAAGGGTGAGAAGTTTTATCATCTTTATAATGTATATGATCATGTATATGCTAGATTGGATTTGTTGGATTGTTTTCTATGTTTCCATTTCTAGGTCGGAAGTTGATTTAATCGGTAGAAACTGAGTTTTATCGGTTAGAATTTGGAATGGACGGTGTAGTATAGTCGGGTGATGAGTAGACTGTGCTACTGGAACTGATTTGGATTAATCGGTCAGTTTGTGAGGTTTGGGATTTGGGACAGCCATGGGAGTTCTGACTTCGCAGGTTCGCCAGGGGAAGCCCAACGAGCAGCAGCGAACCAAGTCAGTAGCAAACACCCTGTCTTCGCTGGCAAGTTCGCCAGGCAAATGAGTATGGCGAAGGTTCGCCAGGAGAGTGTGCTAGCGAGTGCTAGCGAGTAATTCCAGAATAACTCCCAGTGGTCTTCCCTGGCAAGTTCACCAAGCGAACGAAGTAGCGAAGGTTCGCCAGGCGAAGGTTAACGAACACAGCAACATATTTTCTTTTCTTGTGTTTTCCATTCGTGGATTGGTTGTGTGGTTTGGTTGCGATCATTCCTTGTCTGAGATGACTAATTATACGCTGTTATGTGTGTTGTGGGTAGCCGTATGGCGTGAATCCTAGTTTGTGATTTGTGAGGTGTGAAATGTGGCCGTTTGACAATTTTGTGCATTTACTTGAATTGAATAGAAATGCATGGCGAGATTGATTGTGAATGTGAACCATGTATGGAAATTGGTTTGAATGGATGATGAATATATATATATATATATATATATATATATATATATATATATATATATATATATATATATATATATATATATATATATATGCTTTGTGATACATACATTTTGAATGCATAATGAATGTATGCGACGAATGTGATGAATGCATGAGTATGTTTGTAAACATGTTTGCATTTCAAGAGTGTCATGAGTCATGTTGCATGTGAAGCATCATGGTATGCATTCTTGTGTTGATTGATTCCTCGGTGAATCTGCAGAACCTCGTGTGCCTTTGTGGGGTGTGAGCGATGGTTATTTATTGATCCCTCGGTGGATTTGCAGAACCTCGTATGTTGCGATGGTTATATTTGATTCCTCGGTGAATCTGCAGAACCTCGTGTGCCCATGTGGGGTGTGAGCGATGGTTATTTTTGGTTCTTCAATTGAACCTGCTGAAATGAGTCGGTACCGCATTTGCATCTGCATAGAGTCGTGTGTCGGTCTCTATGAGTTGCATGTTGACATTTGTGCATGATGTATGGTGAATAAACATGAATGTAGATGTTTGTGTAATTGTTGATAATTGGCGTGAATGGAAGGCTTGAAGATACATGTATGTGTGAATATATATACGTATATGTGTGTATGTTTATGAATTGATATAAACATTGTTGATGCATATTGTATATGCTTGGTGCTCTATTTGTAAATAATTTATTGTGAATACATTGCGATGTACGGTGTAGTGAGATGAGTTGCGGTGAGAACGTGAAAGACGTTATTGGACGTTATATATATATATATATATATATATATATATATATATATATATATATATATATATATATATATATATATATATATATATATATATATATATATATATATATATATATATATATATATATATATATATATATATATATATATATATATATATATATATATATATATATATATATATATATATATATATATATATATATATATATATATATATGTTTATATGCATTATGTATTATGATATTGTTTCTCACCCTTCTGCTGTTTTATAATGCTCTATGAGGTATTGCAGATTAGATTGCTGGAGTTTTGTGAAGCGTGGCTTCATTCTTTTTGGTCGGTTGGCTCTGATATGTAGCACCGGATAGCTAGGGATTATTTTGATTTTTTTGTGATACATCTATGCTTGTATTTGTTGATGAATGTTGATGAAACATGCTGGATGAATATTGTATATATTGATGATGTTGTAAATCAACTTGAATGATGTATGTGCATGTGAATACATGTTTTGGAAGTTATGAAATATTTGGATATTTCCGCCTATGTTCTAAATATTTTCCTTGTGGGTGTTACTCCGTTGTTGCATATCTGTTGAGCAGGTGTTGTATATGTTGAATTTTTGGTATAATGTGATATGCCCCTTTTATGCCGTGATATAAATGTACTATGATGAAATTTTGAATTTATGCCTAAATGATTATTTGTATTATTTGGGGGTATAGAAAGGGGGTGTTACATTAAATGGTATCAGAGCCAGTGTTGAGTCAGTTGTGTCTGTCTCGTTATCTTGTTGGTTGAACGGTTGTTTAACCTTGTTGTTATTTTTGGGAATAATCAGAATATGGCTGGTCGTAATGACAATACGATGGCTGCTGCATTGGAGGCAATGACTAGGGCGGTACAGGGTGCTCCGAATGTGAACGCTAATGATGAGTTTAGAAAGAATCAGCCGCCGGTATTCAAGGGAAGGTTTGATCCAGACGGTGCTCAGATTTGGTTAAAGGAGATCGAGAGGATCTTTAGAGTTATGAATTGTGCTGAAGGCAACAAGGTGAGACTTGGGACTCACATGCTGAGAGAGGAAGCCGACGACTGGTGGGTTGGTATGAGACAAGTTCTTGAAGTAGACGATGAGGAAATCACTTGGGATTTATTTCGCACTAAATTTTTGAGAAATTATTATCCTGAGAGTGTGAAGGGAAAGAAGGAAATGGAGTTCCTGGAATTGAAACAAGGCAATATGTCTGTGATAGACTACACGGCTAAGTTCACAGAGTTGGTGAAGTTTCATCCTCACTATGATGCGGTGACGGAGGAATTTTCCAAGTGCGTTAAGTATGAGAACGACTTGCATCCTGAGATCAAGCAAGCAGTTGGCTATCAGAGGATAAGGAGATTTTCGGACTTGAACGAATGCTGTAGAATCTTTGAAGAGGATAGTAAAGCTCGTTCTACTCACTATAAGAGTTTGAATGAGAAGAGAGGAAAGCAACCGGTAAGGAGTGGACCTTATGTGACGCCTGCTGATAGAAGCAAGCATAGGGAAAACTTTGTTAAGAGGTCCGGAGGTGGAAGTTCTGGTCCCATTAAGTGCTATAGGTGCGGTGAAGTGGGGCACAAATCTTTTGAGTGTAAGAAGGATGGAGCGAAGTGTGCTAACTGTGGAGGTGTCGGCCATGCTACAACTGATTGTAGAAGGAACGTGGTGAAGTGTTACAACTGTGGGGAAGTTGGTCATATTAGTACAAAGTGTACTAAGCCAAAGCAAGCTCCAACAAGTGGGAAGGTATTTGCATTAGCCGGTGCAGACACTACTAATGCGGATCGGTTGATTAAAGGTACATGCTTTATTAATAATACGCCTTTAGTTGCTATTATTGATACCGGAGCGACTCATTCATTCATTTCTTTTGAGTGCGCAAAGCGTTTGGATTTGTGTTTCTCTTCTTGTGGTGGTGATATGGTTATTGAGACACCCGCTTCGGGGTCGGTAACTACGTCTTTGGTATGTTTAAGTTGTCCTTTGACCATGTATGGTAAAGACTTCATTATAGACTTGGTGTGTTTGCCGTTAGAAGGATTAGATGTGATCTTGGGTATGAATTGGTTGCAGTATAATAGAGTTCGTATTGACTGTTATCACAAGTTGGTAAGGTTTCGTTCTTTGGAGGAGGATGAGGAAGAGAGTTTTCTATCCACTAAAGAGTTGAAGAAACTTTTGGCGGATGAAGCTCAAGTGTTCTGTCTGTTTGCATCGTTGTCGGTGGAGAGTAAGGTTGAACTGGATATGGTTCCAGTGGTGTGTGACTTTTCGGAAGTATTTCCGGAGGACATTGCAGACGTACCGCCGGAAAGAGAAGTCAAGTTTTCGATTGATCTATTTCTGGGTACTAGACCGATTTCGGTGGCACCGTATCGTATGTCGGCATCGGAGTTGATGGAATTGAAGAAGCAATTAAATGACTTATTGGAAAAGAGGTTTGTCAGGCCGAGTGTTTCTCCTTGGGGTACACCGGTATTGTTGGTTAAGAAGAAAGATGGGAGTATGCAGTTGTGTATTGATTATCGGCAGTTGAACAAGGTAACTATTAAGAACAAGTATCCGCTTCCTAGAATTGATGATTTGATGGACCAATTGGTTGGTGCCCGTGTATTTAGTAAGATTGATTTGAGATCAGGTTATCACTAGATTCGTGTTAAAAAGGAGGATATTTAAAAGACGGCTTTTAGGACACGGTATGGTCATTATGAATTTTCAGTGATGCCATTCGGAGTTTCTAATGCGCCAGGTGTGTTTATGGAATATATGAATCATATTTTTCATGATTTGTTGGATCGTTTTGTGGTTGTGTTCATCGACGACATTTTTATTTACTCTAAGTCTCAAGAAGAGCATGTAGAGCATTTGAGAGTTGTATTGCAGATTTTGAAAGAGAAGCAATTATATGCTAAGTTATCGAAGTGCGAGTTTTGGTTATCGGAAGTGAGTTTTCTTGGGCATGTTATTTCTGGTAATGGTATTAGTGTTGATCCGTCCAAGATTGATGCGGTAATGCAGTGGGAAGCTCCTAAGTCAGTTACGGAGATTCGAAGCTTTTTGGGATTAGCCGGTTATTATCAGAGGTTTATTGAAGGATTTTTGAAGTTGGCACTTCCGTTGACTCAATTGACTTGTAAGGGAAAGGCTTTTGTTTGGGATATTGATTGTGAGAAGAGTTTCGTTGAGCTAAAGAGAAGGTTGACAACGGCGCCGATTTTGATTTTGCCAAATCCGACGGAATCGTTTGTGGTTTATTGTAATGCTTCCTTGTCCGGTTTAGGTGGTGTTTTAATGCAAGATGGGAAAGTTGTGGCTTTTGCTTCGAGACAATTGAGAGTGCATGAGAAGAACTACCCTACGCATGATTTGGAGTTAGCGGCCGTGGTGTTTGTTTTGAAAATTTGGAGACATTATCTTTATGGTGCGAGATTTGAAGTTTTTAGCAATCACAAGAGTTTGAAATATTTATTTGATCAGAAGGAATTGAACATGAGGCAGAGGAGATGGTTAGAGTTTTTGAAGGATTATGATTTTGGTTTGAATTACCATCCGGGTAAGGCAAATGTGGTAGCTGATGCTTTAAGTTGGAAGTTGGTTCATATGTCAATGTTGATGGTAAGAGAATGGGAATTGTTGGAGAGTTTTAGAGATTTGAGTTTGGTTTGTGAGCTAACGCCGAGTAGTGTGAAGCTTGGTATGTTGTATGTTACGAATGATTTTCTTGCTACCGTGTGTGAAAAGCAAAAGTTGGATTTGAAGTTTGTTGATTTGATGATGAATGAGAATGAGGACTTCAAGGTTGATAATTTTGGAGTTTTGAGATTTCGTAGTCGTATTTGTATTCCCGATGATGTAGAGTTGAAAAAGATGATATTGGAGGAAGGACACCGAAGTAACTTAAGTATTCACTCGGGAGCGAATAAGATGTATCAAGATTTGAAGAAAATCTTTTGGTGGTCCGGATTAAAGAGGGATGTAGCTCAGTTTGTGTATTCGTGTTTGACTTGTCAGAAGTCTAAAGTGGAACATCAGAAGCCTAGTGGTTTGATGCAACCGTTGGACATTCCAGAGTGGAAATGGGATAGTATATCGATGGATTTTGTTACGAGATTGCTTAATACGCAAAGAGGACATAATGCTATTTGGGTGATTGTTGATAGGCTTACTAAATCTGCTCACTTTATTCCGATAGATATTAGTTATCCTTTGGAGAAGTTAGCCGAGATTTATGTTGGTGTGATTGTGAAGTTACATGGGGTTCCTAAGAGAATTGTTTCGGATAGGGATCCTAGATTTACTTTGAGATTTTGGGAAAGTTTGCAAAAGGCTTTGGGTTCTAATTTGAGATTGAGTTCGGCTTATCATCCGCAGACGGATGGTCAAACCGAAAGGACGATTCAATCATTGGAAGATTTGTTGCGTGCTTGTGTGCTCGAGTGATCGCGACTTTCTATGTCTAATACAACTAACTGCAAGTGCACAGTCTATCGTGTAGTAATAATAGATATCGATCCCACAGGGACTCGTAATCAAACTAGTGTTCTCGGGAGTTACTATGTTTAGCTAGGTAGAATATGTTTAAGGGAATAAGATTTTCACTAAAAAGGGAACTAAGATTACTATTTAGATTATAATTAATTGAATCGATACGTAGTAATTGTGTTCTTCAGGGATTTGATAAATTACTGGTGTATGAAATAGTTTTCAAAGTTTATTTAAGCAGAAAATGGAGATTTGAAGACTCTCGTCTCACGATGGTTATTGACGCTAATCATAATCCTAAGGGCCAAACGTACACTTTCGTATCCCGTTCGGGGTTAAAATTATTTTTTGGAAATCTCTAAGTTCTAATTCATTTTAAAGTGCTTTCGCTATTATTAAAACAAATGCCTAGTGTTTACTATCTGACCTTACCGCAACTTTCGCTTGTTGGTTCGTATCTTAATTAATTTCCCACTTTCGTGGCAAAACTACTTTTAAATAAGTTCTCGCTTTCGCGACGAAGTTTATTCAGTAAATCAATTTTAAACACTCAGACCATAAATTACTTTTATGATAAGAAAGTTTTCCAACCAGTGGTTATCAAATCCCATTCGAATTATTACTACATATCGATTACCTAAGTTTAGCTAGACATGGATTTGGGAAAAACAAAATCTAAATAAGAATAATAAATAATAATTTGCATTATAATAAAACAGAAGTCGATCAAAATGAAAACCTGTAAATATGCCAATTGGCCTTTGGGCAGATCCTCCACAGATGTTGGCAGGATTCTGGTCTTTAGTGCCAATTTGATCGTACAGTACAATAGAAATTACAGAAGAGCGGAAATGGGAATAAGGAAAGGTAAAGGGAAATAAATACAAATAAAACTGGAAAGTAATTGCTCTGGAAAGTAAATTCGGCAGCACTTCGTGGTATGAATGCAGCACCCCTTCTGAAGTCCTCTGCTTCCCTTTTTATAGAAGTGGAATCCCAACGGTTATCTCTGAGGATGATGGACCTTGAGGCAGATAATTTAGGGAGTAGTGGTCCACGTTGTGGGAATTGGAACTGCTCTTTTGACGTGTAATCTGAGTGGGGCGTTTTTGCCTGCATGACGGTCGTCACAAGGTGTGACGGTCGTCACCCGTGTGACGGTCGTCATGAAGCTGTGACGGTCGTCACATCAGCAAAAACAGCTTGCTGCGCTTTTCATTGTATTTTCACTCCTTTTTCGTCCATATTTCATCTGAGATTGCTTCTTTTCTTCATGTTGCCTTGTTTAGACGCGATCGTTGAATACCTGCAAAACATCAGACAAATACACGGAAATAACCCGAAATCGGATCGAAAACGGTTAGATTTTAGTTGAATTATGCATGAAAATATCTATATGATTTCGTGTTATCAAACTCCCCTAAGCTTGAATCTTTGCTTGTCCTCAAGTAAAACATGGAAAAGTCGGCAAGCACGAGGCAACTTCTTCGTTCGTAGAGTTTGGAAAAACCGGGATTCTTGGTAGGAACAAGACGAGTATCATGACGACACTGGACTACAAGTCTTCGGAGGTCTCCTTTTTATGCAAATCGGTCTCAGTCATGCTACTGTATCTTGGTGTCAAGGTTCTCGCGGCAAGTTCACCCTGTTTGTTCTAGCGCAATCACATTAAGCCCGTTGTCCGCACACTTTCATGGCAAGTCGACCTGTTAGTGAATATGATCTCATTTCTGTTTTTGATCTTCTTCATTGATAATAATTTTATGTCATTGATTTTCAATGAGTTTTTCGTGCCGTTGGGCTAAATGCTCGGGTGAGGAGCACCTAACTTAGAAGGAAACGTATCTTATATTCTTGGGCTTTTTAGCTATCTTTTCATGATTTTTCATCTTTTTGGAGATCATACACTTATTTGCATCGGTCGCTCTCTTAGAAGAGTTTTAGGATGGTGCTGACTGCTAGTATAAACTACTTGGGGTTGAGTTTGCGTAGACACTTGAGACTTTGGTACACGTAGATGGTGAAACCGACTCGCATAAACTAGAGATCTAAGGTGTTTGGACGATACTGGTTTTGTTAGAACTGTCGTTTCCTCGGAGTTTCAAAACTTGGTTTGAACTCAGGTGCATTCTCGTGGTGCTTTTACTTTTGAGGAACGAACTAAAATTTTTGTTTACGTTGAATAATGTGGGGATTGTTTGCGTAACGTGAAAAAATATAGACGAGCTTTATTTTCTAGAAATAGAAAGTGTTAAAAATAGAAATTACGAGAATTCAAAGTGCAGTGAAATGGAAATAAAGGAAATAAAGGAAATTCAGAGTACAGTGGAATGGAAATAAGGCTCCGCTCTTACACTATCTCGATCAGTGTCCTCACTGATTCTTGAAGCATGCGAGAGGGAGATACAACTGAAAATGAAAATACAAATAACTGAAATATAGTAAACAATGAAGGAAATAATGGAAATCTAGTCTCGGCCTCTGTCACGTCCGCGCTGGCGTCCTCTGGCTCTAGCAAGGTCTACTCTGTCCTCATAGCTCATAGCTCCGGTGTGGTAGACCGTGTCTCGGAGTCCTTCGACTTGCAGGGTCAGATTCGCTAGGCTCTCAGTGATCGTAGCTTGGCCGGTGTGAAGTTGTTGCATTTGAGTCTGGTGCCAAGCTTCGAACTGGTCAGCTCGCTGATTCTGCTGCTGCAGCATCGTGAGTATCTGTGCCTGCTGGTCTAGGGAGCGACGGAGGTCCTCTTCTGTGTAGTCTGGCACGGGATGATGATGGCGGCGGCGGGAGGATGTACCTACGGGAGGAGGAGGCTGCGATGCGTCTGGCTGCTCGGACCTGTCCAACTCAGCTTGGATTTCATCGTCGGAACCGTGAGTGTGGTCCTGAGTAGGAACAGCGGCAGCAGGAGGGGCAGTGAGGTCGAACAACCAGTTGGTACGGTCCTCTGGATGGATGCGGGTGCGGGACGGAAGGATGATGCTTCGGACGGTCTTGCCACGCACAACCGGATGGTATTTGCCGTCAGCTCGGGAGCGGATGAGATGAGAGGCTCTGCAGTGGTCGGTGTCAAGGAACACCGAGGGGATGGAATGGAGGTGCTGGAGGCGGTCGCCAAGGTTCAGCCCAAGTGCAATAGCGGTGACAATCCCGCCAAAGTAGAATGGCTTCGAGCCACGGTTGCAATTGGCCTGAATGTGAGCCAGTAGAAACGGGGCAGCGTTGACAGGTTCATTGTTGAAGACGCAATGAAGAAAGAAGAGCTCCTTGGAGTTCACTTTGTGGTTGCTGTCTCTGGCGAAGATAGTGTTACTCAACGCTCTGTGAAAGTACCTGATGGTTGGGTTATGGATATGAGTGGCGTGCAGGGAGTCCCAACCATCGGCATTGAGGCCGGTCAACTGATACCACAGCGCGAAGGCTTCATGCTGGAACTGATCGGTGATGCGGCGATGAGCGTTGTCACCGCGAGGTAGCTGTAGGATGCCGGCAATCTGGTTTTGGTGCATCTGATAGTTGACGCCAAACATCCGAAAGCAAGCGGCACCTGAATGCTGGTTAAGTTCGCCACTGCTTGTGACGTAAGTGCACGAACTCAAGAACTCAAGAGTGAGTTGTTCGTATGCTGGCTGTGGGTTGGTGCAGAGGTTCCAGATGCCTGCTCTTTGAAGCATCTAGGTTACACCTTCAAGGAGTCCGAGCTCCGTAAGCGATGGAAGGTGTGGGTAATGAGTCGGCTGGAGCGACCTCTGATGAAATGCAATGTAGTTTGCTCGTTGTCTTTCGCCTAACTCGCCTTCACTGAAGGTAATGTTGCTGACATCTGGGGTTTCTGCATTCCTTGCCATTGTTGGAAGATGGAGAGGTTTCTGAGGTTTGGGGTTTTTCTGCAGAGAGGGAAAAATGACAGAACGGTGGTTTGGAGGTTGAATTTGGAGTTGAAGTTTATAGTTCAATGTGGGGAGGACGAAAATTCGTAGTGGGGTAGGAGTTAGGATGTTTGAAAGTGATAATGGGGGGAGTGGAAGAGAACACGAACCCTGTTTTATCAGATATCAGTTTCTGACTGCGTGACGGTCGTCACGTAGGTGTGATGGTCGTCACCCGCGTGTCGCACCTCGAAAAATCACGGAGACATTTCGGAGAGAACGACCCTCGCGCGAAAGGCGCGGAAACGCGGTTCGACAGAGTCGCCACCGAACTTTATTTTTCCCGAATAAACGGGAGAGGAAAATATCGAGAAAACCTCCTAAAAACGAAAGGATAGGAACAGGGCTGTCGCAACCATGTTCCGGGTTCGGGAGTCGGTTACGTGAGGGGAAGGTATTAGCACCCCTCACGTAACCGACTCCCGAACCCGGAACATGGTTACGATAGCCCTGTTCCTATCCTTTCGTTTTTAAGAGGTTTTCTCGATATTTTCCTCTCCCGTTTATTCGGGAAAAATAAAGTTCGGTGGCGACTCTGTCGAACCGCATTTCCGCGCCTTTCGCGCGAGGGTCGTTCTCTCCAAAATGTCTCCGTGATTTTTCGAGGTGCAACAGGTGGCGACTCTGCTGGGGAACCCCCAAGAGGAAACTCGAATTTGAAATGAGTCAACGGGGTACGCCCACCGTCTTGTTTGGAGATCATAGCCTTGCTGAAATGATTTCATGGTTACGCCCATGAATTCTGAAGAAGATGCCCCTGACTGGGCTGAATTTGTCTTGATGTCTTGGTTTGCTCAACAAAAGGTTGAACAATTTCATGAGGAACGCTCACGGTTTTGCTGAAGATGCCCCTGTTCGGGTTGGATCTTGCACTGAACTTCTTGGATTTGCCCAATAAAAGGTTGAACAACTTCGTGGGGAACGCCCACGGTCTTGAATGGTATGCCCCTGGCTGGGCTGAATGTTGATTTGCATATTTGATCAACCACGAGGTTGAAATTCGTCACGGGAGACGCCCATGGTCTTGAAAAAGATGCCCCTGACTGGGCTGAATCTTGCTTTGAATAACTTCAAATTTTTATGGGAGAGACCCACAATTGCAGAAGATTGCCCCTGACTGGGTTGATGATTGCTTTGAAGCTCTTGAAAATCGTGGGACAGACCCACCGTCTTGCGGAGGATGCCCCTGACTGGGTTGATGATTGCTTTGAAGCTCTTGAAAATCGTGGGACAGACCCACCGTCTTGCGGAGGATGCCCCTGACTGGGCTACCAATTGTCTTGGAAATCCTCGGGGTTGATCCTAGACCTTGACTTGCATGAATGCTGGATGATATTCCATATGGGTGGAAGTACAAATGCAAATGCTGACGCGCGGAGATGCAAGAGCTGGGGAAGTATAGTATGATTGGAGTATGCATATGATGTGAGATACTTTATGAGGATGAATGCAATGCATATGATGCATATGATGCAGACAGGTAATTTGGAAATGCAGGTGAAGACGCCAACGTGGTGGACTTTGAGTAGTTGCCAATGTGAATTGGACTTCGGGTGGTGGGAGGGATTGACTTCCTCGACACGCAGTTAGCTGAAGACGTCACAATTGAAGCAGAAGATGTCCTTGATGCCCCAAGTCTGGGTACTTGGTGATTTGTGGTGAATTTACTTCAGAGAAAGTTGCAGCTCTGCCTGATGATCAAGGCGACATAGTCTTGCCCCAGTCTGAACTTGCTAGTGGTTTGCCTCAAGTTAACCATCTCTGACATATGGTGGTTGAACTCGGATGACTTTCCCCTGTTCGAGCTACTGAGTGGTTTGCCCCAGCCTGTAGGCCTTGAAATAATCTTGCTTCGTGTACGCCACTGAAATTCAAGTTTCTCCTCGATTGCCCCTTGCTGGAGTGTCTTTGAATACCTAGCACTGATTTGCAATTAAAATTGTACATTCATAAATGGTAACATTAATGCAAAGTTCAATGTAAGTTTTGAAAAAGTGTGTCATTTATTGAGGTGTCGTGATAGTGAGACGAATGGACTGCTAGCCCAGACGTTGTGCTGTTTGATTGGTGCGAAAAGATATAACAAGCAAAATGACACCAATATCGATGATTATGTGAGGAGTCAGGTTACGCAACCTCGCAATAGTATGCTTTCAGAATAAACCTCGTCTCAATTAGGTCTTTCAAGGGTTGTAACGTGGTCTGGTTCACGGTTATGAAACAAAGGTTATTAGGCTCAAAGTGTGATTTGTACCCACCCACTCTTCTTAACGATCTCCATTCCTACGTTCAGTTAATTCTACACTTGTTTGGACGGTGTGAGCTTGATGGTTCAAGGTTTGCTCGTCGTGGCAGTCACCTTATTTTGGTTTTTGGATGGATGTCAGTGCCCCTTGACTTGGGTGGCCACTGAATCCTCCTTTGTTTTTGTTGAGGGTTTCGGGGTCCTCTTTTGCTTTTGTTTTGATCCCTAACTTTTGCATGGATTGACTTCGTTTGTCAGATCCATCGGGATTGCCTTGATTTTGCCTAAGTCCCTTCTAAGGTGTCTGACTTAGCAGGCTTTTGATTTTTTTTGATTTTGTTGGAAGGTTGTGACTGCCAGGTCATGCGTCATTGATGAACAACCGTCTTCTGGATTTTGCTTCGTTGATTCGAATGCGGGATTGGATTAACTGAACACTACCCTGCCCCAGGTTGAGTGTAAAGGTTCGAATATCTGAAGGAAACTGCTACTTCTAGGTTCGAAGTGGTTTACTAGGGATTAACTCCTTACATCTCCGGTGTATGGGGAATTGAAACAATGCCTATACATCATTGACGAGATTCGGTCTGAAAGCATACAGTTTGCAATTATGGGTATCTCGTTTTCATCATCCTCCCTCAAATCAAGCTAAACAACAGTGAATAGAGTGGAGTGAATAAATGTGTCGGTGATAAGTAAAAATGAGTGAAAACGACATAACTAATTCAAAACATGCATAAACAATACACTAATGAAAACCAAATACGAATGGCAATTGTTCAAAGCATACAATACTTAAATAAGCAAAGACAAAACATAGGAAATAAGAAATATGAAATGGCAACATGACTGCCTTCTTCGGGGAATGAACTTGACTGGAATCGATCTGATGTTGGCACTAGTTGACTGGTGGCATCGGGTTGTTGATGATATTCAGAGACTTTCCATTGAAGTTAATAGCATCTCTGTCGATCATGTCTTGAATTATGTGCTTGAAAGCCCTGCAGTCCTCAATGGTGTGACCTGGAGCGCCCTTGTGAAAATCACAGTGAGCATTTGCATCGTAATCGGCAGGAATGACAGTTGGAGGAGCCAAATCTCTCGGAACAACAGCTTTCTTCTCCATCAACTGAGCAAAGATTTTGGCATATGACATTGGTAGATGATCAAAGACTCTATCTGGTCTCCATGTTCTCTGCGGACGCTGTGGGCGAGCACCTTGCCGTTGCTGAGTAGCTTGCATTTGCTGTTGCTGAGGAGGATACTGATATCCTTGCTGGTTGTAGGCTTGTTGTTGAGGAGCCTGCTGCCGTGGCATCTGAGCTTGCGCTGCTTGAACAGCTGGCTGATAAGGCATTGGAGCATATTGCGCAGCAACAACATATGGATACTGATAGTAGGGAACTTGATACGACATAGGAGGAGCTTGTTGAGAAGCTTGCCCTTTCTGCACAAAGATGGCATTTGTTTCGCCCTCCTTCTTCTTGTATCCATTAAAAGGCCTCTTGGCATTAGCCTGGCTGTTAGAACCTCCTGGGATCTTCCCACTCTTCAGCCCTTCTTCAATTCTCTCACCGACGATCACCAAGTCAGAAAATCCAGCGGAGACACTACCGATCAGCTTTTCGTAGTACTGGCCTTGCAAAGTGCCCATGAAGATGTCAATAAGTTCACGGTCAACAAGAGGTGGACGCACCCTTGCGGCTAGCTCTCTCCATCATTGCGCGTACTCCTTGAAGGATTCGTTGTCCTTCTGAGTCATACTCTGAAGCTGAGTACGATTTGGAGCAAGATCGGTGTTGTATTTGTACTGCTTGACAAATGCATAAGCTAGCTCGGCCCAAGTGCGCACACTGTTACGCTCTAGCTGCATATACCATTCGAGTGATGCCCCATACAAGCTGTCCTGGAAGCAATGGATCATGAGCTTCTCGTCTCTGGCATAGGCAGCCATCTTGTGACAGTACATCTTCAGATGAATGTTTGGGCAACTGAGACCTTTGTACTTTGAAAATTCGGGCACCTTGAACTTTGGAGGAATGACAACATCAGGCACCAAGCACAATTCCAGAGCACTGAAAGAATTTGAGTTATGCCCCTCCATGGCGCGGAGTTTCTCGGCTAGATCTCGGCACATCTTCATGGCTTCAGAATCCTAAGCGGCAACCGGACTGGTGATGGGAATAGCAGCATGATAGTTCTGAACGTCGTCATACTGATCCATTAAAGTATCTTCGATATGGGGAGCTGGGATTTGCACAGCAGTAGGCTGGGCGTGCGGGATAACTCCAACGGTAACTCCAGGCGCTGGGATTGGCTGAGAAGTGTTTCCTTCGACTGCGTTGTTGAAGTTCAACAGCATCCCATGAGAATTTGGGATTGGAACCAAAGGGATGGCAGTAGACCCTTGTCCTTGACCATTGTTGACGACAGCAGCGACTTCACGCTGTTCTTCCTCTCTCCTGGCTGCGAGGATGGCTTCGAGGATCTGGTTGATCTTTCCTTTCATAGAATCCAATTCTTCCCTGAAGGCGACTTGCTCCTGTTGAATCTGCTCCATCATTCGTCTGGTATTGGCTCTAGTTGCGTACTGGTGTCGGGGAATCAGCTTGATTTACTGGAGAAGAAGGAACGGAGACATAAGATTCTGTTGGAGGACTGGAAATGCAAAATGCACAACATATGAAATGCAATGCGAATGATATGCAAGATGCAATGCAAGATACAAGATCCAGGATCCAGGATCATAGTTCAAACAGCTCCTGAAGCTGATAACTGTAACAGATAAGTAACCACAATTCCTGCTCAAAGAAAATTGACAGGTACGACCTATGTGGGAAGATCTAGACACTCTACCCATAAACCCACTTACGGGATAGTTTCTACGTTTGGTTCCCAGGATCGCAGACACTAGTCGTATTAGCGTCATGCAACAGACTGGCTGTATTACGACGATAATGTCGATAAGGTCTCTCCTGAGCGGGGTCCTCATGCTAGGCGCACAAGGAGCGAGTCCTTGGAGACTAACATTACACGACCACCAATATTGGAACTGGTGCTAACAAAAGGTTCCCAGAATCACAGACCCTTCATTAATCAAGTCGTGCAACAGGCTAGCTGCGTTACAATGAGATCTACGAATAGGTCTCCTCTGGAGGAGCTTTCATGCTAGGCCCACAAGGAGCAAGTCCTCGGAGACTAACACTACTCAACTACCAATTCTAAACTAAGTGTTCTCTCTGCTTTTACCAAAGCTCAGGTGTAGAGCTTTACTCATGATGTCATCCCAGGAACCAACAGGCAAACAAGGTAACAAGCATAGATAAAATCTACAAGAGAACAAATACAAAAAGAAAACAAATAAAAAACAAACACTCCTCACAAACCAAAAGATAGGCTCGACTCTCTCTTTGCATGGAGCAAAATGCGTCCCCAGCAGAGTCGCCACCTGTCGCACCTCGAAAAATCACGGAGACATTTCGGAGAGAACGACCCTCGCGCGAAAGGCGCGCAAATGCGGTTCGACAGAGTCGCCACCGAACTTTATTTTTCCCGAATAAACGGGAGAGGAAAATATCGAGAAAACCTCCTAAAAACGAAAGGATAGGAACAGGACTGTCGCAACCATGTTCCGGGTTCGGGAGTCGGTTACGTGAGGGGAAGGTATTAGCACTCCTTACGTCCGTCGTACTCGACGGGAACCTCTTAAGGTATTTTGTGGGGAGTGTTGTTTAGGTTTACTGGTTTTCTTCTCGTTGTTAAAAGTAGAATTGGTAGGGTAAAAGGTTAAAGACGCTAAAGAGAGATGGGTGGTTAGAGAATAGGGTGCTCGCCAAGGATTGGGGCCCTTGTGCCTACGTATGCTCATTCGGACGAGAATGAGAAATCAGAGCGTCGTAGTTCGACTACGGGAAAAGGATGGGGGGAAACGGAAGATGGATAGAAGTGTGCTCACCAAGATCATCGCAATCTTGTGCCTACGTATCTTATATTCAAGAATGAATAAAGAATCAGAGCGTCCGTAGTTCGTGGAGACGACCACGAAAAGGAGAGGTTGAATAAGTTGGAAATTTGAGTAAGAGACGAAAGAGTGACTGACAAACAACCTAAGGGCGTGCCTCAAAAGCTTGTCACTCAAGAATTCAAGGAATGCGAGATCCCAAGAACTCAGTTCTTTCGGAGATTGACTGAATAAGTTGAAGATAAAGAGTTGGGTGTTTTGAAATCAAAAGAATGAATTAATAACAACACAAGGGCGTGCCTCGAGAGTTACTCATTCCAATATTCAAAGAATGCTTGATTCTGAGAATATCCCTCTTTCGTATGTTTACAAAAAAACGTTTGTGAAAAGATCGAACCGAAGAATGGCATGTGAGGCCAACAAAGAAGTTGTTTTGAACTGGTTCGATGACGTGTCAAAGATTTGATCGAAGATGGAACCGGCTTGACGACGTGTCAAGGGTTAAGGTTGTGAGAAACGATATTAGTCCCTGAGGGTGCTCCTAATATCGAGACCACGAGGAATTGTGGATGAAAAAGGGCTGCGAACGCGGACGAACGCTCGTCTTAGGAGGATGTTTGAAAATGTTTGAGTTTGTAAGAAAGTCGAAAGGTTGAGTGAATAACAACTCCAGAGCGTGCCTCGAGAGCTATTCACTCGAAAATTCAAGGGATACTAGATTCCAAGAATCTCCTTCTTTCAAAGTTTTAATCGAGAAAAATATTTTGAAGAATTGAAATGAATTGAGGGTATGGAAAAAGTTTGTGGTATGAGAGGCGAGAATACGAGATTGGACTTGAAAATGACGATTATTTAGTAAATGAGACGTCAGCCTCACAACTAATCAATCGGGGTATTATCGAGATGCTAGATCTTGACGACACCTTTTTCATTTGAAAAATGATTGGATGAACGACAGAAATATCACACAGAATGCTTGATTCCTATGGTATTTCTTTGTTCAAAAAGAGTGTATTAGAACGAAAACTCGGACGATACACTACTTAAGGCGTACGCCTTAATAATAATCGTCAAAAACCCAAGAAGTGCTTGACTTCAAGGATTTAGTTTGCTTTGAAAAAAAATTAAATAAATGGAATTCAATTAATCGATTAATTAAGTTAATCAAAAATTAATTATCCAAATTATCCGATTAACTCAAATAATTAAGTTAATTAAAATTTATTAACAAAATTAAAACCAAGTCAAAACAATAATCCATATCAAATTGACTTTTCCCTTCTTTAATAACTTGAATTGTTGTTGTTTAGAGCTGCGCCATAGAGTTTGTGTGCCTTTGAGAAGTTCTTATAACTATGGCCTTGTATTCAATCCAAATATGCATAATGCATCCTGTTTTTCTCAATATATCCTGTTTTATTAAACAAAACCATGCCAACAAAACCGTAACAAAAAGCCTATCCATCACTTTAAATTGTCGGTAGAACAAAACAATAAAAAATGCATTGTATTAAGCCAAAAAAAATCCACACCGATCAACATTGCCATATCAATATGACACTCTTATATTAGTGTGGCATATACATCACGAGAGAGAAAACAAAAACTCAGCAGGCATTGAATAAAACTAATCTCGCACGCAACCTGCCGCAAAATCTAAAACCAAGAATTAACCTTCTCAACCATTAGATAATCACGTCATCAATTTCCTGGAATTAGCATAGGCTTGCAAAACAAATCAAAGCCAAAATATTATTTTGACAGTAAGAAGAACAGGCCATGGCAGTGCAGCAAATTCCACAGTTCACATACACAATGCTATTTGAATATAATGAAAAACTTTAACAGCCACCAAAATACATAGCTTAAGACATATTTAAAATAAATACAATAACATGTACTAAAAAATGTAAAACACAAAGGAAACAGAAATGGAAAGCAAGAAAATTGCCACTTCGAAATGTTACCGACACCGAAATAGAAAAGAAACCATGTACTGCAGATGATCTGCTATGGGTGAGTTGAGCTGCGACGATAACAAATGGCATTTGATCAGAAGCAGCTTTCAAGAATCGAGCTTAGTTGCTGTTGAGTGTTATCAGTGCGAGGTTGTTGAGTCCGTGAAACTTACTGTGTTGTGCTTTGTTGTTGCTGATATTTGAGGAAGTCGCAACAGGTTCCTGATGCCTTATTGTTGCTTCATTCGGAAAATTGTTGCTATGTCGCTGAAGAAAGCCACGTTAGCTGGGGATGTCACATCTTAGCTAGTCGTAGCTTTAGTGTTCACGGCGAATTGCGACGGCTTTGCAATCTGCACAGAAGAAATATAAAACAGAATATAAACAGATCAACAGAACATCCATTCGCGAGATTGCTGCCATCCGTAAGGTTGCCCTGCTTCACTTCAAATATAAAACAGGATATACACTTGACTTATATAACATGGGGAATGTTAGTAGCAGATTATACCAGTGCCATAAAAAGTGTGGCTCTTCTTTTGTAATAATTTGAAAACCATATGCCATATCAACATGAAACATACGAAACTGAGTGCATCATGCAATTATTAACAACAATAATACCAAAACAATTGCCTTTGGCTGCCATGTTATTCAATCCTCATATAAAATGACATTAAATTCACAAGTAAGACAAGGGAAAAAACAAAAAGCAACTGCAGTCCGAACATGTTCACGATTCAACCATATTCAACCGAAGCAGCAAGACGTGCCCACACTCAAATCGGCCTGCCTACAGAGCTTTGACCTCGTACACCTCATCAAAAATCTACTCAACATGTTGACACCAATGGCTCAAAATCATAACCATGTTGTTACCTGTCAAACAAAAGAACACCAATCCGCAACCAAAACAGACAACTTGGAGAGCGAAATTGTAATCATAACCAGAGAATACGACAAGTTATGTGATGTCACGACTTTCAAACCAGAAGTCTTAAACAAGCATACTGGTTCAAAAACAAATTAAAGTTTTTTCTTTCTCATACAAATCGAATGCAGCAACTATTAAACCAAAACAAAACTTTGATACATCAACAACTAACAGTATAAAAAAACACAAGCCTATCGTTTTGACAAACTGCAACAGAAATGTATATGCTACAATCACCTAAACAAAACCAACCGCAAACATAATTAGGAATGGTTAAAACTGAATCAAAAGAAGAACATCATACCACAAATTAAAACTCAGAATTTTAAACATAAAAAAAAAATTCATCACCACAACTGACATCGTGTGATTCCAAACCAACTATCAACTATCCCACAACAACTTATCTTTGCAAACTTGTAACTGACGCGGTCTTGGATACGCAAGCACATAGGCATCCAACAATGTCTGCCTTGTTCTAACAGATTCAAACTGAAAGTTTAGAGGTGAGCTTTGCTTCTGTCTGGACGGCTCGTGAATGGGGTGCTGGTAACCGAATCGCTCTAAATGTTCACGCTGTTCTTCGTGTCGTAACAAAATGAAGACCAACAAACAATCTTCTTCTTACCACAACAGACTCAAATCACATGAATCAACAATCAACCACTTGATAATAGTTAGAGTAAAAACCACAATGAAGATTAAATGAGCAATCATGTCAGTTTGATTTTAAATAATCGATTAAGAACATGAAACAGCATGCTATGGACAATAAACAACCACAAACATGATTAACAAGTACCAGAATCGAAATAAAAGAAAGGACAACACCCACACTTACGTCGAGCACTCGGTTGCCGTGCTCAGGTCCGATATGCGCTAGCTGATATGTGTTCTTTGCAGCTGGATCTGGTTTGGTCCGGATATTCGTTACGGCAGCGGAGTCGTGGCAACCTCAATCGTATCAGCACATCAGCAGAAGCAACAGAACCGAAGGTGAAAACAAAACTGCGTCTGAATCGACCTTAGACGTTGTATAAGTCCTAACAACGAAACACCGATACGTCATGCTTTATCCTTGTTGAGATGAAACTACAACCTGTGGAGTTTCGCAGTGTCATCGAAAATGGAAAGGAAATCCGGGTTGGTATTGCTTATGGAATGAAACTATTGAAACAACTCCAAGAGTGAAATTGGAGGGAGCTCGCGGCGTCACGATGAGATGAGAGAGAAGGAGGGTTGGATGTGTGATGGTGAAGGAAGTTTCGATTGAAGGTTAGGGTTCACGGGCGGCGCCGTTTTGCTGAGGGAGGAAGATGTTCTACCGTTCAATTTTTTTAGGGTTTTCTTTGGGGATCAATTCCGTTTTTTCTGGAGTGAATTGGGATTATGAACAGTGTCCTCGCCCCCTCCAATTAGGTTATGAACCGTCCTTTTATTAGGCTTTCGTTTGCCTTCAAAAACCCCAAAAAACCCTTCTGAAACTCCAAACGGGCCTCACTACCTGGGCCTCTTAATTCTCTTCTCATTTCTTTTACAATTTTCTCCAATTACTTCATAATAAAATAAAATCCATTAATAATTACAAAAGTTAAATAAATATAACTAAATAAAGAAAGAAATTAATACTTATATTACAATATATAAAAAACTAAAACCTACAAAATAAATAATAACACAAGTATTTATTGGTATTATTATAATTATCAAACAAAACAAGTATATACATAAAATATTTAATATCATTAGCAATATTTTAAAAGGAAAATAAAAGTTAAGAAATTGAAATAATATTGACAAAAACCTTAGGCCATGTGTCACGCCTTAATTGGTCAAAAGATAAAGTTTCTGGAAAAAAAAATCGACCAATTGCGAGCAGACACACGTCTAAATGGCATGAAACAAAAAACGAAAATATTTATAAAAGGGTAGGACAAATTTAGGGTATGACACCGCGTGACGCTCGTCATGAGGCTGTGACGGTCGTCACAGCAGCAAAATCTGCAGAACGCAGAATTTTGCTCTGAGGGCGTACTCGTAGTGACTTTAAGGCTTAGTATTGATACGGTGATGTAATATAACAGCCAACAAACAACAAATAACGCGAAAACAGAAGAGTTAAATAAAAACTAGAATTGAAATAACATAAAATTGAAACAATTGTATGTAGTACATAATGAAAACTAACAATGCGAGATATCCAAATGATTAAATGAAACTAACTAGAGTAGACTAAACTGAAACTACTGCTACGAGCTAATAACTAATCTTTTCATGCCTTCAACTCATCGAATTTCTGTGAATAGTAGTCGAGTTGGTCGCAGACTAGATCCATGAAGCCTATCAGTTCGCCGTGCATGCCTGCGATATCAACTTTTACATTAGTCAGAGCTTTATCAACGTCGTCCAATCTGAGTAACACGGCATCCATTTTGTCAGTGGTCTCCTCAGGGATAGGCTCAGGATAAGTATTGTAGTGTGGAGGAGTCGTAGGGTCTACTTCAGATTCAGAGGCAGCGTCCTCATAGTACATATAGTCGTGTGCCTCAGAGATGTGGTCACTGTCATACATATAGTTCTGGGGTGTTGACTGTGGTGAAGGAGGTCCCATAGGCTCATCCAATTCGTAGAGCCAGTTATCCTTGTTGTGGATGCTTGTCATCAGATGATCAGGCAATGTGAATAGCTGTACTGGTTTTTCGTTAATAAGGTACTCATACGGTCCAGGTCCCATAGTCCCTAAGATGCGCCTGTTAAAGCAGAATTGTATGTTCATGGGTCGGATGGTACCAAAACGAGTGCTGGCATTTAAATGGAATCTAAGGCCAAGCTCGTGGGCAATCATTGTTACTAGGCCTCCTATAAGAATAGGTGTCTGAGGTTCCAGCGTGAGGCGTTTGAAAGATCTCATCATGAAAGGCACTGCATTTACTGTCCGTCCCTGAGAAGCACAGAACATGATGAATAACTCCTCCTTAGACACTGTAGTAATATTTTCTTCTTTTCCAAACAAGGTGTGAGCTAGTATCTTATGGAAGTATCTGAAGGATGGGTTATGAATGTCATCATTATGCATTCTGGCTGGTTCGGGGTGATAGTCGCCTGTGATTCTACCCCAGAATTGATCGAGTTCAAAATCAATATCGTCATCTTCTGCACTGATGAACACATGCGATCCGCTAGGGAATCCTAGGAGGTTAGCTAGTGACATCCGGCTATGAGTTTGGTCCATTCCAAACAATCTGAAGGTAATCAACTCTGAGCGGGTTCCAAAACCATAGTTGGGTGTGTATCTGAAAGAACTAAGGAATTCATAGGTAAGATCTTTGTAGGTAGCGAAACGTGTTTTCAGAGCAGTGTTCTCCCAACCCAGTTGATTGAACAGGTATTGAATGCTATCTGTGATCCCTAGTTTATCCATAGTAGCCTTATCATAATACAGCGTTAAGGCGAATTCTCTTTCGGTCAGTGCTGCAAATCTTGCCTTTTGAGCGAGTCCTTGGAAGTGAACCTTTGTGAAGTCGTACTCGGCCATATTCGCAGGTAATTCGGAGAAAACAGAAGGAATGTTTTGAAGACTTTAAAAATCCTGAAAAGTTTGAAACAGGAAATTGAAGTCAGGATTTTTAGAAACGAAAAGTGGTAGAAACAAAAGACAAAAGAGAAAAAATAAAATAAGAATAAAAGTGCGAAAATGAACGAAAGTAGAAAGTAGTAGTAATTTTAGAATTTTTGTTGGATTTTTCAAAGTAGAATTTTAAAGAAAAATGAAATGCAATAACGAGGGAAAATTTGGGTTGCCTCCTAATAAGCGCTGTTTTTAACGTCTAAAGCCTGACGATAGCTTGGTGAGAAGCTATGCGGGTGTCTGAGCTGGAAGCTCAAGCAATGTTATATTGCTGACTTGAGGACTGTTGTCGTTCTTATTGTAATGTTTTAGACGTTGCCCGTTTACGATAAATGGTGTGTTTGTCTTATCGGTAATTTCGACAGCTCCACTCTGAAGTACTTTAGTCACTTCATAGGGTCCAGACCACCTAGATTTTAGTTTACCTGGGAAGAGTTTTAATCGTGAATTAAAGAGCAATACGATGTCTCCCACACTGAATTGTTTCCTGATTGAACGTTTATCATGCCACTTTTTAGTTCGTTCTTTGTAGATACGGGCATTTTCGTAAGCGTCTAATCGAAGTTCTTCTAACTCGTGTAAGTTCAAGATTCGCTTTTCTCCTGCCTCGGTGTAGTTGAAGTTGAGTATTTTAATGGCCCAAAAGGCCTTATGCTCTAACTCTACAGGGAGATGGCAGGATTTACCGTAAACTAATTTATAGGGGGTAGTACCTATTGGTGTCTTAAATGCGGTCCTATAAGCCCATAAAGCTTCTTGTAGCTTCGACGACCAATCTTTCCTTGAGGTAGCGACAGTCTTTTCCAAGATCTGTTTTATTTCTCTGTTCGAGACCTCTACTTGTCCGCTAGTTTGCGGATGATAAGGCGTAGCTACTCGGTGCCGGACTCCATATCTAGAGAGAAGTTTATCGAATATTCATGATATGAAGTGAGATCCTCCGTCACTAATGACGAGTCTGGGTACACCGAATCTAGGAAAGATTGTGTTTTTGAAGAGTTTGATTACTACTCATGCGTCGTTTGTTGGAGCAGCTATGGCTTCTATCCATTTAGACACGTAATCGACAGCGACGAGTATGTAGTTATTTCCAAAAGAAGGTGGGAAAGGTCCCATGAAATCTATTCCCCAGACGTCGAAGATTTCTACCTCTAAGATTCCTTTCTGAGGCATTTCATCGCATCGTGAGATGTTGCCAGTTCGTTGGCATCTATCGCACTTTTGCACAGCGATGTGAACGTCTTTCCAGAGATTAGGCCAGAATAGGCCGGCTTGGAGAATCTTAGCGCACGTCTTGGACGTACTAGCATGACCACCATATGGTGCTGAGTGGCATTGGGAAATAATATTTTCTATTTCTTCCTCTGGGACACAGCGACGATATATGTTGTCGGCCCGTCTCTTGAAGAGTAGGGGTTCGTCCCAATAATAGTGTTTCAGATCGTGGAAGAATTTCTTCTTTTGCTGATAAGTAAGATCTGGTGGAAGCACGCCCGCAGCGAGGTAATTAACGATGTCAGCATACCAAGGTAATGTGACTTGGGCATAGACGGCTTCTACGGATTTTTCGAATTCTGGATCTTCCGAGATTGAATTGGGCATGTCACTTTCCAATTTGGCTATCAGACGTTCGTACGGGAAATCGTCATTTATCGGTACTGGTTCTTGTTTGATGCCTTCTATTCGGGATAAGTGATCCGCAACAACGTTCTCGGTTCCTTTCTTATCTTTGATTTCTAAGTCAAACTCTTGTAGTAACAGGATCCATCTCAATAGTCTTGGTTTGGCATCCTTTTTGCTTATTAGGTACCTTATGGCAGCGTGGTCTGTGTATATTATAATTTTTGCTCCTACTAAGTAAGAACGGAATTTGTCAAGCGCAAATATAACTGCTAGAAGTTCCTTTTCTGTGGTAGCGTAGTTCATTTGGGCAGGATCTAAGGTTCTACTGGCATAGTAGCTGGCATGGAGTTTCTTGTCCTTCCTTTGTCCTAGAACTGCGCCTACAGCGTAATCACTCGCGTCGCACATGATTTCGAACGGTAGTCTCCAATCGGGTGGTTGCATGATTGGTGCGGTGATAAGGGCTGATTTTAATGTTTCGAATGCTTTTAAACAGTCGTCGTCGAAGACGAACTCAACATCTTTCATTAACAGGCCGGTCAGAGGTTTTGTGATTTTCGAGAAATCTTTTATAAATCTTCTGTAGAAACCGGCATGTCCTAGAAAACTCCGTATTTCTCGTACGGATTTTGGAGGTTGGAGATCTTTTATAATCTCTATTTTAGCTTTGTCTACCTCAATCCCTCTATCTGATATGACGTGTCCTAGAACTATTCCTTGTCGGACCATAAAATGGCATTTCTCCCAATTTAGGACGAGGTTTACTTTTACGCAACGTTCTAGTACCATTTCTAAGTTTTGTAAGCATCCTTCGAAACTTTGTCCACATACCGAGAAATCGTCCATAAACACTTCCATAATGTCGTCTATGAAATCTGCAAAGATTGCCATCATGCATCTTTGGAAGGTTGCTGGAGCGTTACAGAGTCCGAACGGCATTCGACGGTAAGCAAAAGTACCGTAAGGACAGGTGAATGTAGTCTTTTCTTGGTCATCAGGATGGATGGGAATTTGGAAGAATCCTGAGTAACCATCTAGATAGCAGAAATATGAATGTTTGGCTAATCTTTCCAACATTTGGTCTATGAAGGGTAGCGGGAAGTGATCTTTGCGCGTAGCCTTGTTAAGCTTCCTATAATCAATACACATCCTGCTTCCAGTCACGACTCTTTTTGTTATTGATTCTCCTTTTTCGTTTTTAACTACTGTGACTCCTCCTTTCTTTGGTACGACATGAACTGGGCTAACCCATTCACTATCGGAGATCGGATAGATGATTCCTGCATCTAGCAATTTCTTTACTTCATCTCTGACTACAGTGCTCAGGATGGGGTTTAGTCTTCTCTGATGCTCTCGAGAGGTTTTAGAGTCTTCCTCTATTGTAATTCGATGCATACAGATTGAAGGGCTTATACCTTTTAAATCGCTTATGTTATAGCCTAACGCGGTGGGGTACTTCTTTAGGACTTCTAATAACTTTTCGGTTTCTAGTTGTCCTAAGTCGGCGTTGACTATCACTGGTCTTTTTAGTTCATCGTCTAGAAATTCATATCTGAGGTTTTTGGGTAGTGTTTTAAGTTCTAAAGATGGGTTCTTCGGACCTGGCATATGGTTTGGGGTCAGTGCTAAGCTTTCGCTTAGGCTGTCGTCTTTATACGGTTTACGCCAATTGTCGTCTTCAGAAATGTCGGGTATTTGAATCTTTATTATTTCTGAATACGTGGTCTCTTCATTTTCAAGTTCTCTTATGCATTCGTCAATTTCGTCTACTAAATAGCAGGTATCGTCTATTGCTGGTGCTTGTAAGAACTTGGTGAGAATGAACTCTATCTTTTCTTCTCCTACTTCGAATGTTAACCTTCCTTTCTTCACGTCTATAATCGCTCCGGCTGTAGCTAGGAACGGTCTTCCTAGGATAATTGGGGTTACAGTGTCCTCCTTGATGTCCATGATTATGAAGTCGGTTGGAATGTAGAATTGTCCTATGCGTACTGGAACGTTTTCTAGTATTTCGACGGGGTATTTTACTGATCTGTCAGCTAATTGTACGGACATTTTGGTTGGCCTGAGGTCTCCCATATTCAGCTTTTTGCATATAGATAAGGGCATAACACTGATACTGGCTCCTAAATCGCATAGAGCTTTGTCTATTACGAACTTTCCTATGACGCAGGGTATGGAGAAACTACCTGGGTCTTTTAATTTAGGAGGCATGCGGTTTTGAATAATAGCGCTACACTCTGCAGTAAGTGTAACTGTTTCGTTATCCTCGATCTTTCTCTTATTCGACAGGATCTCTTTGAGAAATTTAGCGTATGACGGCATTTGAGTTATTGCTTCTATAAAAGGAATAATAATATTCAGCTGTTTAAGGAGCTCTACAAATTTCTTAAACTGTCCTGAAGTTTTGGAGTTTATTAGTCTTTGCGGATAAGGAATAGGTGGTTTATATGGCGCTGGAGGTGCTTGAGTTTTTTCACTTGCGGTATCCTCCTTCTCGTTGTCCTCCTTGTTCTCTAACTCAGATTCCTTTTCTGCTTGTTCAGTTGGTTTTTGTTGCATGGCTGAGTTTTCGGTCCTCGGATCGATCGGTTCGTCCAATTCTTTTCCACTTCTTAGTATCACAGCATTTTCTTGGCCTTTGGGATTCTGTTCGGGTTGTCCAGGAAATGTGCCAGCAGGTGCGGCAGCAGATGCTTGCTGTTGAGCCACTTGTGATATCTGAGTTTCTAACATTTTGTTGTGGGTGGCTAAAGCGTCTACTTTTCCTGTCGACTGTTTAATTTGCTCGCTAGTGTGTATGTTTTGATTCAGGAATTCTTTGTTTGTTTGAGCTTGAGTAGCTATGAACTTTTCCATCATCAATTCGAGGTTTGATTTCCTAGGTGCATTCTGAGCAGCTGGTTTCTGATATCCTGGCGGAGCAGTAGGCATTTGCAATGCATTTTCGCTTTTGTAAGAAAAGTTTGGATGATTTCGCCAACCTGGGTTGTAGGTATTTGCGTAGGGATTTCCTTGAGCATAATTTACCTGGTCTGGCGGGATTCCGGCTAGCAATGGGCATTCGGGTGCATTATGAGTGGTGCTTTCGCATAACTCGCAATTTGGAGTTACTGCAGCGACAGTTGCAGTGGGGTTAACGGTCAGACTATCAATCTTCTATGCTAGAGCATCTACTTTAGCATTGAACTTTTCAAGGCTGCTGATTTCGTACATCCCACCTTTCGTTGTGGTTTTCTCAGTTGGAGTGCGTTCACCTCCCCATTGGCAATGGTTTTGTGACATGTTTTCTATTAATTGATAGGCTTCATCGTATGGCTTATCCATAAGTGCACCGCCTGCGGCAGCGTCTATTGTCAATCTAGTATTGTATAGAAGCCCATTATAGAAAGTATGGATTGTCACCCAGTCTTCTAGACCGTGGTGAGGACATGTTCTCATCATATCTTTGAATCGTTCCCATGCTTCGTAAAGAGATTCAGTATCTTTTTGTCGAAATCCGTTGATTTGAGCTCTAAGCATAGCAGTTTTGCTTGGCGGAAAATATCTCGCTAAGAAGACGTTCTTCAATTGCTCCCACGTCGTAACGGAGTTGGATGGTAACGATTGTAACCATGTCCACGCTCTGTCTCTAAGAGAGAATGGGAAAAGACGAAGTCTTATCGCGTCTGGAGTTACTCCATTTGCTTTCACTGTGTCTGCGTATTGTACAAACTTCGTTAGATGTTCGTTCGGATCCTCAGTTGCGTTTCCTGAGAATTGGTTTTGTTGTACAGCCGACAGCAATGACGGTTTCAGCTCAAAATCATTTCGGGTAATAGCTGGGGCAGCAATGCTACTTCTAGGCTCCATCTGAGATGGTGTAGCGTATGCCTTCAGCGGTTTGTTCGGAGGTCCTTCAGCCATCTCTGGTTCTTCTTCTTCTGATTTGGGAATGGGAGTGAGAGGTTCGGGAGTGTTATGTTTGAGTTGTTTGAGTTGGTACTCAATGATTCTACTTCTTAAATGTAAGAAGCGTTCTAGTTCTGCGAATGAAGGTTTCACGATATCGCTTTGCGGGCGATTTCTTGGCATACAATCGACAGGACTAGTAAAGGAAAAATGAAAATTGTTAACCTAGTCTATACGGCGTAACAGAATGTTACACTATTGACTAAACGGGTCCCCGACAACGGCGCCAAAAACTTGATCGCGACTTTCTATGTCTAATACAACTAACTGCAAGTGCACAGTCTATCGCGTAATAATAATAGATATCGATCCCACAGGGACTCGTAATCAAACTAGTGTTCTCGTGAGTTACTATGTTTAGCTAGGTAGAATATGTTTAAGGGAATAAGATTTTCACTAAAAAGGGAACTAAGATTACTATTTAGATTATAATTAATTGAATCGATACGTAGTAATTGTGTTCTTCAGAGATTTGATAAATTACTGGTGTATGAAATAGTTTTCAAAGTTTATTTAAGCAGAAAATGGAGATTTGAAGACTCTCGTCTCACGATGGTTATTGACGCTAATCATAATCCTAAGGGCCAAACGTACACTTTCGTATCCCGTTCGGGGTTAAAATTATTTTTTGGAAATCTCTAAGTTCTAATTCATTTTAAAGTGCTTTCGCTGTTATTAAAACAAATGCCTAGTGTTTACTATCTGACCTTACCGCAGCTTTCGCTTGTTGGTTCGTATCTTAATTAATTTCCCACTTTCGTGGCAAAACTACTTTTAAATAAGTTCTCGCTTTCACGACGAAGTTTATTCAGTAAATCAATTTTAAACACTCAGACCATAAATTACTTTTATGAAAAGAAAGTTTTCCAACCAGTGGTTATCAAATCACATTCGAATTATTACTACATATCGATTGCCTAAGTTTAGCTAGACATGGATTTGGGAAAAACAAAATCTAAATAAGAATAATAAATAATAATTTGCATTATAATAAAACAGAAGTCGATCAAAATGAAAACCTGTAAATATGCCAATTGGCCTTTGGGCAGATCCTCCACAGATGTTGGCAGGATTCTGGTCTTTAGTGCCAATTTGATCGTACAGTACAATAGAAATTACAGAAGAGCGGAAATGGGAATAAGGAAAGGTAAAGGGAAATGAATACAAATAAAACTGGAAAGTAATTGCTCTGGAAAGTAAATTCGGCAGCACTTCGTGGTATGAATGCAGCACCCCTTCTGAAGTCCTCTGCTTCCCTTTTTATAGAAGTGGAATCCCAACGGTTATCTCTGAGGATGATGGACCTTGAGGCAGATAATTTAGGGAGTAGTGGTCCACTCTGTGGGAATTGGAATTGCTCTTTTGACGTGTAATCTGAGTGGGGCGTTTTTGCCTGCATGACGGTCGTCACAAGGTGTGACGGTCGTCACCCGTGTGACGGTCGTCATGAAGCTGTGACGGTCGTCACATAAGCAAAAACAGCTTGCTGCGCTTTTCATTGTATTTTCACTCCTTTTTCGTCCATATTTCATCTGAGATTGCTTCTTTTCTTCATGTTGCCTTGTTTAGACGCGATCGTTGAATACCTGCAAAACATCAGACAAATACACGGAAATAACCCGAAATCGGATAAAAAACAGTTAGATTTTAGTTGAATTATACATGAAAATATCTATATGATTTCGTGTTATCATCCGCAGACGGATGGTCAAACCGAAAGGACGATTCAATCATTGGAAGATTTGTTGCGTGCTTGTGTGCTCGAGTAAGGTGGTGCTTGGGATGGTTATTTGGCATTGATAGAGTTCACCTACAACAATAGTTTTCACTCAAGTATTGGTATGGCACCATTTGAGGCTTTGTATGGTCGGAGATGTCGAACACCTTTGTGTTGGCATGAAACCGGAGAGAAGTCGGTAGTTGGACCGGAGATGGTACAACAAACGACGGAGAAAGTGAAATTTATTCGGGAAAAGATGAAAGTTTCTCAGAGTAGGCAAAAGAGTTATCATGATAAGAGAAGAAAGGATCTTGAGTTTCAAGAAGGCGACCATGTGTTTTTGAGGGTTACACTGGTTATGGGTGTGGGTCGTGCTTTGAAGTCGAAGAAGTTGACTTCTCGTTTCATTGGTCCGTATCAGATTACTGCACGAGTTGGTGTTGTGGCTTATCGTGTGACGTTGCCTCCGAACCTTTCGAATTTGCACGATGTGTTTCATGTTTCGCAACTTCGGAAGTATGTTCCGGATCCGTCACATGTGATTCCGATGGATGATGTGGAAGTAAGGGATAATCTTACAGTTGAGGTTTTACCGGTTAGGATTTTGGACCGTGAAGTTAAGAGGCTCAGAGGCAAGGATATCGCGCTAGTGAAAGTAGCATGGGGAGGTGCTGCGGAAGGCAATATGACTTGGGAATTGGAGAGTAAGATGCGTGAGTCGCATCCAGAGCTGTTTGGATCATGTAATATTTTCGAGGACAAAAATTTCTAAAGTGGGGGAGAGTTGTAACGCCCCGATTCTGAATTCCCATTTTTATTGAGTCCTTATTTGATTTATTTAAGTAATTATTTTATTTATGTGGAATTTGTGTGATAATATGTTATGTTTACATATTGAGCCATTTTTGTCGACTTTGAGAGTTTCGGGTAAAAATAGGTTGGAGGGTATTTTGGGCATTAGTAGTAATGTTAAGTTGGAATATTTTGTGAGAATTAATTTGGTAAGTGTGTGGAAAGAATTTGAGAGGAAAGAAAATAGAATATGAGTATATGAGAGAAAAGAGAAAGATAGAAACATTAAGAAGAAAGCAAGAGAAAGAAAAGAGGAGGAGAGAAAAGAAGAGAAAGTGGAACAAACCTAAAATCATCAAGAATCAACCTTAGCTTGCGATTAATCAGGTAAGGGTGAGAAGTTTTATCATCTTTATAATGTATATGATCATGTATATGCTAGATTGGATTTGTTGGATTATTTTCTATGTTTCCATTTCTAGGTCGGAAGTTGATTTAGTCGGTAGAAACTGAGTTTTATTGGTTAGAATTTGGAATGGACGGTGTAGTATAGTCGGGTGATGAGTGGGCTGTGCTACTGGAACTGATTTGGATTAATCGGTCGGTTTGTGAGGTTTGGGCTTTTGGATAGCCATGGGAGTTCTGAGTTCGCAGGTTCTCCAGGCGAATGGCAGCGAAGGTTCGCCAGGCAAAGCCCAGTGAGCAGCAGCGAACCAAGTCAGTAGCAAACACCCTGTTTTCGCTGGCAAGTTCGTCAGGCGAACGTTCGCCAGGCGAGTGTGCTAGCGAGTAATTCCAGAATAACTCCCAGTGGTCTTTGCTGGAAAGTTCGCCAAGCGAACGAAGTAGCGAAGGTTCGCCAGAGGCTTCGCCAGGCGAAGGTTAGCAAACACAGCAACATATTTTCTTTTCTTGTGTTTTCCATTCGTGGATTGGTTGTGTGGTTTGGTTGCGATCATTCCTTGTCTGAGATGACTAATTATATGCTGTTATGTGTGTTGTGGGTAGCCGTATGGCGTGAATCCTAGTTTGTGATTTGTGAGGTGTGAAATGTGGCCGTTTGGCAATTTTGTGCATTTACTTGAATTGAATAGAAATGCATGGCGAGATTGATTGTGAATGTGAACCATGTATGAAAATTGGTTTGAATGGATGATGAATATATATATATATATGTATATATATATATATATATATATATATATATATATATATATATATATATATATATATATATATATATATATATATATATATATATATATATATATATATATATATATATATATATATATATATATATATATATATATATATATATATATATATATATATATATATATATATATATATATATATATGCTTTGTGATACATATATTTTGAATGCATAATGAATGTATGCGACGAATGTGATGAATGCATGAGTATGTTTGTAAACATGTATGCATTTCAAGAGTGTCATGAGTCATGTTGCATGTGAAGCATCATGGTATGCATTCTTGTGTTGATTGATTCCTCGGTGAATCTGCAGAACCTCGTATGCCCTTGTGGGGTGTGAGCGATGGTTATTTATTGATCCCTCGGTGGATTTGCAGAACCTCATATTTGCGATGGTTATATTTGATTCCTCGGTGAATCTGCAGAACCTCGTGTGCCCATGTGGGGTGTGAGCGATGGTTATTTTTGGTTCTTCAATTGAACCTGCTGAAATGAGTCGGTACCGCATTTGCATCTGCATAGAGTCGTGTGTCGGTCTCTATGGGTTGCATGTTGACATCTGTGCATGATGTATGGTGAATAAACATGAACATAGATGTTTGTGTAATTGTTGATAATTGGTGTGAATGGAAGGCTTGAAGATACATGTATGTGTGAATATATATACGTATATGTGTGTATGTTTATGAATTGATATAAACATTGTTGATGCATATTGTGTATGCTTGGTGCTCTATTTGTAAATAATTTATTGTGAATACATTGCGATGTACGGTGTAGTGAGATGAGAACGTGAAAGACGTTATTGGATGTTATATGTATGTATATATATATATATATATATATATATATATATATATATATATATATATATATATATATATATATATATATATATATATATATATATATATATATATATATATATATATATATATATATATATATATATATATATATATATATATATATATATATATATATATATATATATATATATATATATATATATATATATATATATATATATATATATATATATATATATATATATATATATATATATATATATATATATATATATATATATATATATATATATATATATATATATATATATATATATATATATATATATATATATATATATATATATATATATATGCATTATGTATTATGATATTGTTTCTCACCCTTCTGCTGTTTTATAATGCTCTATGAGGCATTGCAGATTAGATTGCTTGAGTTTTGTGAAGCGTGGCTTCATTCTTTTTGGTCGGTTGGCTCTGATATGTAGCACCGGGTAGATAGGGATTATTTTGATTCTTTTGTGATACATCTATGCTTGTATCTGCTAATGAATGTTGATGAAACATGCTGGATGAATATTGTATATATTGATGATGTTGTAAATCAACTTGAATGATGTATGTGCATGTGAATACATGTTTTGGAAGTTATGAAATATTTGGATGTTTCCGGCTATGTTATAAATATTTTCCTTGTGGGTGTTACTCCGTTGTTGCATATTTGTTGAGCAGGTGTTGTATATGTTGAATTTTTGGTATAATGTGATATGCCCCTTTTGTGCCATGATATAAATGTACTCTGATGAAATTTTGAATTTATGCCTAAATGATTATTTGTATTATTTGGGGGTATAGAAATGGGGTGTTACAAAGGGAACATGTTAAAGAGGTTACAACATCAAGGAGCATGTCACAAATCAACAAAAAATTTCAAGGCATGGTTTTCATATTCATACATTTACAAAGGCAAGAATAAGCATGTTAAAGCCAATAACCAAATGTTTTCAAACCCATAAACATGTTAAACATACAAAAGTTATTCATACAAGATCAATCATACAAGAAAAATCAAGTACTAAGTCAAAGGAACTCATGAAAACAAGTAAAAAAACCTAAAAAACGTCATGTCTTTCAAGTATGCCAAAGTGTTTCAAAAATGACAATTCTTGAATTCTTTCTTCACACATTGAAATTATACATATCAAGGAGAATTTTTCAAAAATAATGGCATCAAAATGATACAAATCAAAGAAGTTATGCACTTTGGAAAATTGGGTGTCAAAATAGGCAAGGCAAGGCAAAAACTTGGGCAACTTGAACCTAGTCTAGGCAGATTTGCTAAAGCATTCATAACTTGCTCAAAACTTAATGAAATTGAGTGAAACAAAAAATAAAATTGTTTATTTTTCACAAGGAACCCAATGGTGGTGGTGGTTTAGTCAGATCATTCACTATGTGGAAAACTCGAAGATATCATTGAAAATGGCAAGTTATGTGCAAAAATAAAGTGACAGTCCAATACACATGTTTTAAGCAGCAAACAATGATTCAAACATATCATATTTGACATATATAGAGTGCTTACAAGAATCATACATCAATAGACAAGATAAAACAACAAATGGCATGTGATGTTGTCAAAATGGCAAGTTTATGTAAGAACAATGTGACAAATAGAAATGGATCAAATCAACATTAACCAAATGATCAAACACAACATATATGACCTATAAATAATGTCTATGAGCACCAATTACCTATGCCTATATAGAAATAGAAAGTTGCATATGGAAATGACATGAAAAGAAAACTAGCAAGCAAAGCAAGTGGACAATCATGAATACATAAGTTTGTAGTCAAGAAAAGGTTCAAACATGACCTATAAATGATGCCTAACATGTTCAAACTCAATGTACCTCAAAGCATGGCATGATTCTAAAAGTATCTAGTATGAGTACTATCATACCCCATTTTGACCCCTATATTCCATAATCATTCTAGGAGCATCAAGCATGTTTTACCTAACCTTAACCTTTTTCTAGTTGATCTTTGTCAAGATGCAGATGAATTAGGGTTTTACACTGTCAAAAATCAAGGATCATGTGGACTGATCAGTCATGGTTTTTTCGATTGATCTTCTACAAATCAAGTCTTCATGTCATCAAGAGACTCACATATTTCCAAGAACAAGTGTTATTGGAGGTTGTCACCAAAAGAATAAGAGCAGTGCAGTGCAACACCCTGATTAGGGTTTCTAGTGGAAAAGGTCAAATGAAGTTTGACTTTTGGCTTAGATGGTTTTCCAAAGCTTGAATCATGGTTTATGGTACTCATATGACTTATTAAAGTCTCCTTAAGAAGTTTGGAAGGCTCAAATAACCCAAAACACGGAGGATCAATCCTGAAGATTTCAGTCGTTCGGTTCATCTATTTGGAAAGTCAACTCTTTTACTTTTAGGGTTTTGACCCCAAATTGAAGCAAGCAAGTCATCCAATATGATTTTGTGCCTAACTAGTGAGTTTGGTGAAGATTTAGTGAATAATTGATGGATAACTTGCAAATCAAGAAACTAGGGTTCATGAAAAACCCTAATTTTAAGCAAACTTGAAATGATCATAACTTCCTAACCACACATCCAAATGGAGTGGTTCAAAGCTTGTTGGAAAGCTCTTGAGGAGCCCTACAAAAGTTTTCGGTGGGGTTGAGGTCCAAAAATGCATAGATTTTGATTTATAAGCTCATTAAGTTGTGAAGAATTTCAACACTTGGAAAAGTTTCATGTTTCTTGGCTTGTAAGTCAACTTTTGCAACAAACTTCAAGAGGATTTTTGACATAGTTCCCTTTGGAGTTTGAAATTGTCTAAAAAATGGAAGTTTTAAATCATGTTTGGGGCTTTTTAAAAAGTACAAGATCATTTTCTCAAACTCTATGGTTAGGGAGAATCGAAGAAGGCAAGTTGGGCATTTTTCATGTCACAAAACCAAGTTCAGCACTTGCATTTTCTTGCATAAACCATTCAAACCTCTCCTAATCCCTTTCTTAACTCATTCTTTGATGCTTATGGACTTAATTGAGGAGATTATAATTCATAGCAATGAGCAAAACTCAAATTTTGGATTAATTGAATTGTTTAATCATACAAGTGGATGCAAGTGGCATGAGAGAGAGAAACTTTTTTGCAAGTTCTATCACAACTCAGCAACTACATCAGCTTTTCCATCCCTTTCAATTCAAGACCACTATTTGAAAGCTATATGTTATGATCAAACTCATAGGGAGGTGACTAAAACTCAGAAGAAAGATCTCAAGTTGATTTTGCACATTTTGCCTCCAAAAAGGGAAAAGTTGGCCAGATGAGCCAATCTGCCCATACCACTTGATTTCCAAGCTTGCCTATAAATAGAGCATCCTCCTCACATCCAAACTACACCAGATTGAGCTAGAAACCAAGCAAAATCTCTCCCATTCCACATATCACAACCTTCTTACAAGCATTGGAGATAACTTCCTTACGAAGCAAAGTCTGTTTTGCACAAACTCTTCCAAAAACTCATACAACCATCAAACACCTATACCAAAACTTCAAAAACATTACATATGATGTATTGAAGGTGTTCAAACACTCACTCCCACCAGAAAACTTCTCACTTAAAAAGTCAACTACCAATCCCCAAAAGTTTGACTTTTCTGCATTTTCAAAGCCAATACACTATCCAAGCCACTTCCAATTATTCTAACACTTCTAAAACCTTCTATAAAACATCCCTAAGTTGTTCAAAACTTGTTTGCTTAACTGCAACTTCATTTGGTTGAAGTTCCATTTTGGCATTTTCTCATTTTTGCAAGAAGAGGAACATAACCTGTTTCAGTTAATCCCTTTGGGCTCCAAGCATTCAGAAAGCTTCAAGGAGTTTCAAGGAAGCAATCCAAATCATTAAGACATCTTTGTGGTAGCTTGTTAGGATTTTCAAGTTTTGGCTTCAAGAGGTAAGTGCTTAAACTGAAACTCATTGAATCATATCGTATCTTGATGTACCTTGAACATATAACTTGTTTGTCATGATATTGTGGGTGTGTTCACTCATTTGTTTGCTGTTATTCATGTTTGAATAAGTCTACACTATTGAAATTGCAAGTTTTGTGTCATTTTCATATCACTATCGAATTTTGAATTAGGGGAACTTTTAGTTGAAAATAATGGCACCATTATGATCCTTACGAAATTTTAAGGGATTTTGGTTTTTGGATCATTGCATTTCATGGAGAATTGAGTGAGATATGGTAGTTCTTGCATCTGGTCCAATTTGAGGTTTGTGACCAGCCATGGCGCGCATTTTCTAGGCCTCAGGTCACTTGTAGCCTTATTTATTTATGAATGGGGGTGACACAATGGATGTATCACCACGCTAGTGGTTTACCATGTGCTTTCTATACTCTCCTTGCCTTGCCAGTCCTAGGTTCGATCCTGTAGACCAACCTTTTTCCTTCACTTTTATGATATTCTGATATTTTACTATGTATTGTGTTTGCTCCACTTGATTTTCACATACGTGTGTGTTGCACCCCAAAATTTGACCAACCATTTCTCGTTATTTGGCTTATGTTTCGATTCATTTTGCATTTTTGCATCTGCATACCGCATACATAGCATTTTTTCAGTCAGATTGACTTTATTGGGATTACAGCCTTTTCCAGGCATTTCAGACCAGTTTAAATAAGCAGGTTTTGTTGTGGAATTTGTGCCCCTCCCGGTGTTTTCAGCTTTCGCTGTTATTTTTGAGGATATTTCGGTGTCCGGTTTTTACCGTTTATTTCGCTATATTCTCGCATCTTTTTTAACTGATTTAATTGATTTTCATTGCATTTTCTAGAATTTTTCCCCTTAATTTTTAACTTTAGAAAATAGATTTTAAATAGTTTCTATAGGTTAATTGTGTTTCTAGAATATTAAATAGATTTTATTAGCTATTGATTAGATTCTAAATAATTTATAGATATTATTAGGTTTAAATAGTTTTTTCTATTTTTCATAAGTTTCTAGATATTAATTGAGTTGTTTAGAATATAATAGGTTTTTTTTATATTTAATTCTTTTTTAGAATAATTGATTTGTTTTAGAAATTAATAGGTTTTAATTCTTTTTATATTTTAATATAGATTTTAATTGGTTTTTAGAAATTAATGGGTCTTTATTAGAATATTAGGTTGATTAATCCTTTTAGATTTTAATAGTTTCCTTTTATTAATTATTTTTAGCTTCTAATATGGATTAATTAGGAATATTAAATAGCTTTGATTAATTTTGTTAAGGGGATTTTAATCATTTACAGCATCATTTTTGTTTATGTATTAAGTGAGTCTTTAATCAGGTCTTAATCATCATTACTTGTATTAATTGATTCATTTTTAATCAAGTTTTGTTAATTCGTGGGCCAGGTGTCCAGTGTTCAGGCCCATAGTCCATTTCAGTGCCACTTGGCGTTATATAAGAAGCCCCACGTTTCTCCTTCTCTCTCTTCCACCTGCACCCACATGGCCCCACACGACGCCACCTGTCCCATTCACCCTCTCCCCCACACTGCATGGCCGCCACGTAACACTGCTAGGTGGCGCGCCCCTGTCTCTCGCATGCAAACACGCCAAATCACCCACCAGCAAAATCACGCGGTCAAAACCTCACCCTAACCGTCGCCGGAAATCCAACCATCCACCAGAAAATTCATCCGTTTCTAGAAAATCATACATGAAACTTCATCCGAATTCATCAATCTTCTCAAGTTTTTTCCAGATCTTTTCTCACAACTTCATCATGTTCATCGAGAATTTCCAGATCTTGTTCAGATCTTCAACCATATTCATATGTTCATCCTAGATTTTCTCAGATGAACGTTCATCAAGCTTCACAGTGTTTTCCAGCAACAAATTCAAGATCTGCAACAGATTCAAGATCTTCAAAAAGCTTCAACAATCTCCAACCACCTTCAAGAACATTCTCCCAGAAATGATCAACATTCACCAAACCTGCATCCAATCTTCAACCAGATATCTTCATCCCGTTCAAGAAGCTTCCAGAAATTCATCATCAACTTTCACACCTTCATCGCCATGAATATTAGATCCCAGATCTTCATCCAACAATGTTCTTCAAGATCTTCGACTTTCATCTTGTTCGTCAAGACCTCCCAAGTTTTCTCCGGTAACATCTCTTTCCAATAAACTTCATCAAGTTCGTACCAACCTTCAGCACCTTCATCTTCCTTTCCAGATCTTCGATAACCTATCAACATCCACGGACAAGCAAGGAACAAGATTCAAGTTCTCCTACCAACAACAAAACGCAATTACTAAACCTTCAGATTCAACAAGATCTTCAAACTCCTTCGCAACCACACACTTCTAGATCTACCAACAAACTTCGCATCTAACATGTATCTCCAGATCGTCTTTCCTTCAATCATCTTCGTAAGCGTTTTTCTTTGGATCTTCAATGAACACATCCATTTGTTTGTTTGAACGAGAGAAAAGGTCGAACGGAGGAAGTTGAAGATTGCAGGCGTGAGATTTGAGGAAAGGAAATTTGAGAACTGGAGATTTGGTTTGTGAGTTTGAAGCTGGGACGGCAATGGAGGTTGAGGAACGGGTCAGCGGAGGCGAAGGGAAGCAAGACGAACTAGGGTTTTGGGAAAAGTGGAAAGAGGAAGGGGAAATGTTTCGTGGACCGGTTTGGCTAATGGGTTAAGCCCAATCAATTTCCGAACTACACACCCCGTTTCCGCATCAACCCCTTCCCCTCTGTGGTTTTTTTTTCCATTTTTGTGTGTGAGAGGTTGGTGGGCCAAGCCTAACCTCTTATTCCGGACCTTACACCCTCCGTTTCCACACTCGCACCCCCCGTTTCCCTTTTTTGTTTTTTGGCTGTTGTATTGTGGGCTGGGCCCAATTGTTTTTCTGGCTGTTACCCCCTGTTTGGCTGCTCTAACCCCCTTCCCTTTATTTTTTTTCTTTTGTATTGGATATTGCTTTGTAATAGATTTTATATTCTAGTTTTATTTTCTATTTTTCTTTTAGGAATTATAGTTTTATTTTTCCTTTAGAATATTATTACATATTTTTTAGCATAGAATTTATATTCTATTTTTTTAGGTATTATTTTCTTTGTAGGGAATTATAGAATATTATAGAGTTTTACATAGGATTTTATATTCTATTTTTCTGTATGCAATTTCTTTTAATATTTCTTTAGAAATTTTATTCTATTAGGATTTATTCTCAATTTTAGGAGTAGAATATTATTTCCTTTTGTTATTGGATTTCTCTCCTCATTTCTCTTCTCCCATATGATTTTATTTTGAATTTTATTCTGTGCTGTCCGTGTGACATGATTCAATTGGAGAATGATTCTCAATATCATTTATCTATCTTGTCTTTGACACGGATATCAATACGCTACCTCTTAGAGTTTGATTTCTCTTATAAGTCGAACCATGACGGTTTAGCGTTACATTGGTTCTGATTCAAAACACCATCATCAAGGTCCAAAGAGGAGAAGATTGGAATGGAGCTTGCGCACAATGTCGAGGGCCGACGGAGCCGCTTCGTTCGACAACATCTTTCTTATTCAAGTCTTTGTGCAACCGTCAAGTGTTGTGAGCTGTAGCGTTAGATACGTAGGAAATGACAATTGAGCGGTTTCCTCTCAATCGTCTAGAGTGTTTAGTACAGCACCCTTTGGGTGATATACGATGCATTCGTTCCTACGCCTTAGGTTCTTGCGTGTGTGTCCCGAGTTCCTTCCCGTTTAGGCGTGTTAGGCCTGCTTCCTCTTTGTTCTCGCCCCCGCGCGATCGAAACCCTTTTCTCTCGCATCCTGGCGATTGGGACCGCTTCTCTTGCCCCTGTGCAATCGAGACTTGTTTTCCGCGTTCGTCGAACTACATTTGCTCTGATCTCTCGTACCAGACGAGAGTACGTAGGCATAGGATTGCGATTATCCTAGCGAGCTCCCTTTCCCCCCCTTTTCCTGTAGTTAGCTGAACTACAACTGCTCTGATTTCTCGTGCCAGACGAGAATATGTAGGCATAGGATGCGATATCCTAGCGAGCACATTAACAACTAACTTCTCCGTTCTCTCGCTGCCGTGTGATCGAGACTTCCCCGCTGATGACTAATATCCCTTTCTCTTGCCCTAGCACAATTGAGACCAGACCGTAGTTTTAGTTCCCGTAGGTTCCCATACCTTTAAACCAATGACATACTACGTCCGTTCTACCGCAAACAGGTAACGCCTAAGTCTCCAATGGTCGAGCAACATACACCTAACTGCTAGAATGTGTACGCTAGTATCGTCAATCCTTTCTCTCACCCCTGTGTGATCGAGGACACCCCGATTACCCGTAGTGATCCCGAACTACGTAAGCTCTGATCTCTCATATCCGTTGAGAGTACGTAGGCACAATACTGACGTATTGGTGAGCCACCTTCCCCCATCCGTTACCCGTAGTTAGCCGAACTACGTTGACTCTGATTTCTTGTTCTCTGACGAGAATACGTAGGCACGAAGCGCGATGTTTTTCCGAGTCATTTTCTTTTCTTTTCAGACCAGCCTTGTTAGGTAGATAGTTAAACCAACCCGTCAGATAAACACAACAAGCGTGGATCCCGTTGAGTACAACGAACGTGAGGGGTGCTAATACCTTCCCCTTGCGTAACCGACTCCCGAACCCAGACATGGTTGCGATGACCTTGTCTTATACCTTTTCGTCATGTTTTTCCGATCGTTTCCTTTCCCTTTCTGTGGGATAAATAACGAAAGGTGGCGACTCTTCTGTTTTGCCGGCACCTTATTTTCGCGGTAGCGACAGTTGGCGACACTGTTGGGGATCCAACATCCCCTATGCGAGTCAATATGGGGATCCAACATCCCCTATACGAGTCAATCTGGGGATCCAACGTCCCCTATGCGAGTCGATCCTAGCGCTTGTTTGTGTGCTTGTTGGGTTATGTTTATTTATCGCACTTTTATTTTCAGTATAATATGATTATGTGCTGTGCTGTTGCGGGAGGGGTGCTCTGATGAGTGATAAGCCAGACCCAGGCTCGAGTATATACCTAGCACTAGAAGTAGATTAGTGGTGAACCTGTATGTTAGGCATGCACTAGTTCCCACGAAATCTGCGCTCAGACGAGATTCTTTGAGATGATTTCCATTTCCAGCCCATTGGGCCGTTGAAAGGATTTTAGATCTAAGGATTGTCGACTCTGGGAACCGATCATTTGTGACTCAGCTGAGTGAGGCCTCTTCAGGGGGTGATGATGCCAAACCAGAAATGGTGAGCGTATCATCATTTCGTGAAAGTCTGTGACGCTGGGAAACACATAGGATGCCGAACCTTTATCAGTTTAGGTCCATACCTATGAGTGGAAGGATTTTTGCAGGAAACTTGACTTCCAGCCAACCCGGTATTTTGGTTTCTCTCTTCAGAGCGAACTTATCCCGTCAGTAGCGCAACAGTATTTAGAGCTTTGTGGGGCTGTGATCCTGTGTTTGTTTGTATCTTGCATTGCATTTCATGTGCATCTCATGCTTGCATGTCCATCCTCGGCCGGAACAGAAAGCTTTCCCGTCTTTTGTCCAACTCGCAGTTGATTTCTCGGCATTCGCATTGGACTTGAGTTAGTTTCGGGAAGGATCATGAACTCAGAAGATCAGAACTTGGTTGTTACCAGGGCCGAGTTTGAACTGTTGAAGGATCAGTTGAGTCAGTTCATGGAAGCTGTGGCATCTATGACTAAAGATGAGGCCAATGATCAGAGGACCCCGGTGAATAATGTTGCTCAAGCCCAGAATGTGCAGATTCCTGTCAGAGACAAAGATGCATCTTCTCTCCATGACACAGATTATCAGAATTTCATTTTCCCTATGCCAGATCCTCAGAGGGTTGTTCCGAAGGTTGATGCTGAGGACCCACAGACTGTTGAGTTTATGAGGAAATGTCAGTTGTTAGAGGAAAAACTTGGTACCCTGATGAGTCAGACTACTCTTAACTTGGATGCTTCGAGCATGTGTTTAGTGCCAGGTCTTGATGTGCCTCCGAAGTTCAAGATGCCGAATTTTGAGAAGTACAAAGGGGATAGTTGTCCGAAGCTACATTTGATAATGTTATGCAGGAAAATGACTTCGTATGTCACCAATGATCAGCTTATGATTCACTGCTTTCAGGACAGTTTAAATGGAGCATCGTTGAATTGGTATATGCAGTTGAAGATTAGTCGCATCAGGTCATGGTCAGATTTAGCCAATGCCTTCGTGAAGCAGTACGACTACAACCTTGACATGGCTCCTAGTCGCACGCAGTTGCAAGAATTATCTCAAGTGGATCATGAATCCTTCAGAGGATATGCGCAGAGATGGAGAGAATTCGTTGCTCGGGTTCAACCCCCGCTTCAGGATAGAGAGTTGGTTGACATATTCCTGGGTACCTTGAAAGGCCATTACTTTGACAAGTTGATCAGCGGTAGAACGTCGAACTTTGTTGACTTAGTGATAACAAGAGAACATGTTGAGAGCGGAATCAAGAGCGGAAAAATTCGAGACATCTCGGATACTTCAGTTTATGAAGATGAATCAGTTGTCAATTCACAAGAAGAATGGGAGAAAGAAAGTGATGCTATCCCGGAATCTTCCGTACCTCAGATTCAGTGTTCAGACACTTCGAGTGTTCAGAGTCAGCAATCTGTTGGGTCTGTATGTCAGATATCTGTTCCCCGCCGGAGTCAACAGTCGTATCGTCGTCAACCGCGTTAGCACGCCAGACGTAGGCCGAGGAAGCCAGAGAGGCATTTTGCTCAGCTACCGGTATCGTACAGTCAGCTATTGCTGGATTTGATCGAAAGTGGATTGGTTGTTCCGAAGAAGATTAATCCTGCAATTCCGCCGCATCCGCCAGGCTTCGACGTCAACGCCCGCTGTGAGTACCAATTTTGGGGCACAGGGGAATTCAACTGTAGACTGTAAGGTGCTTCGAAGCCAAGTTCAGGCTCTGTTGGATTCTAATAGGATCTCAATCACGCCTCAGGGTGTTCAGATTAACGACCTTCCTTCGTCCAGCCAAGTGGGTGTATTAGTTTATGTTATGGGAGAGTTCACTGAGAGCAGAAGTTCAGAAGAGTATCAGGATGACTTCGACGATCAATTCTGAAGATGGCTGGCTCAGCTGCAAATCAAGTTCGAAAAGCCCGGTTCCCAGAAGCTGGCAACATGTGTTTTATCATGTCATTTCTTTGCATTTGTAGTTTCTTTTCTATTAAAGTGCAAATTGCATTCGTAAAACTTGTATTGTTTTCAATTGATATTGATAATGAAATGAATATGCATGTTTTGATTTAATCCATTCGTGTTCACTCAATGTTTTAACTGATGTCAAACGCTTGTTTAAGCGGAATCCAGGGAGGATGACAAAATCCAATGATGCGTAAGCTTCCGATTGTATGCTTTTGAATAAAAACCTGTTGATGATGTACATGCATTGTTTCAAATCCACAAACACCGGAGATATAAGGAAGATAATCCCTTGTTAACCCCTTTGAGCCGAGTAGTAGGAGTTTCTTTCAGAAAATGAAAAACCCTCAATCTTAACCCGGGGCAGGGTAGGTGTCAGTTAATTTGATCAAGCATTCAAATTACAAAAAGGAGTGTTTGTTCGAGGATCAATCACACCGCTATAGGTCGTACCTAAAAAAAACCATGATGGTTAAACCTGGCCGATCAGGAGTGAAACAGTCACAATCTCTTTAACAAGTCATACGAGCTGATGCCATACGATTTGTTCAAAAAAAAAAGAGAAATAAAAAAATAGAGAAAGGAAAAAGCCCGCTAAGTCGAATCTTGAAAGCAAGCGACTTAGGCAAAAATTAGGGCATCCCGCTGGACTTCAAAATCGAAGAAACTCAAAAGAGTTAGTCCAGGCAAAAAGTTAGGGAACGAAAAAACGAAAAGACGAAAAGGATTACGAAAGAAAAATCGAAATCGTGTGGCTACCGGTGTCCAAACAAAGGCGAAAAGTGAGTGACTGTCACTCCGAAAACTTGTGGTTTCCTGAACTATCACTCCTGTCATATAACCTTCGAAAGGTGAACGCTAAGGTCGAATTAGCTGAACGTAGGATTGGAGAACATCACGGAGAATGGGTGGGTTAAAATGAATTTTGAGCCTTTATCCTTTCTTTCTTAAACCGTGAACCTAACCACGTTACAACATTTAAAAGTCCTAATTGAAATAGGTTTGTTTCGAAAGCATACTTCGGCAAAGATCGCATCGGAACTGACTCCTTGAAAGGACCCCCCTTACAGCGTTGTATTGACATTGACATGTTGACGAATGATTTCATACATTTTATGTCACAAAATTTTTTCCAGTGAACAGGAATGGATTTTGAAAACTACCATATGCATTGCATTTGATATGTCTTTTATGCAGAACAACTTGTTTTACTAGCAAGTAAGCGCTTGACAGCGGGAAAGTTTCCACGATGGAAAGATTTGATTAGGACAGAATGTAGAACGTATGAATATTCCGGTGAACCGGGGCAAGCTATGTCAAATGACCATAGTATGGGAGTCAGCCATCCAGAAGTCGGTTAATCTGAAGCAGTCAGGTCGAGATTCCGTGAATCTCTCGAGGACAATCAGGATATTTCCCCCACAGATTAGTCAATCCGAGGCAAAGTCGTTGCAAGACAGGGGGGCCACCCTAAGAGCGAAGAATTTGTTTCTTGCCCATGGGGAAATTAATATGAAGCACCTCTTCGAGGTTCAAGATGCTGAGGCAGATCTGGGTGCAGAGATTGCCGATTTCCTTTCAAGGAACATCCCCATAGAGATCCCACAGGCTGGGACAAAAGCTGAAAGCGAAGGAATCGTTCCTCTCTGTATTGGCAGAGATTGTCAGAAGTCGTTATAGATTCTGGGGCAAGCCATCGCGAGTTCGTTTCATGGCATGTTTTTCCAAGTAGGATGACTCCTTCTTCCCTAGTAGGTTCAGTTGTGTTTCCCCACACAGTCTGAACATGAGGCAATGAGCATTGATGTGTCTCCCCGAACGGAGATGGATTCTCCCCAACCAGATGTATCCTAGGAAGGATCATCATATCCCCAGCTGAGTCATGCGCAAAGGTGTATACTCGTTCCCAGCAGTGGGTCGACAGGCAGTTTTCTCGTAGAAGACTATCCGCAAGTGTTTAGCTCTCGTTAGTTTAGACTGAAGTCTCCGACATAGTTGTTTGTTTAGGATGATTCTTGAGAGCCTCAGCGAAGTTGTTTGTTTAAGATGATTCTTAAAAAATCCCCAGTGAAGTCGCCAGAGTTGTTTGTTCAGGATGATTCTTGAAGTCCCCGGCGAAGTTGTTTGTTCAGGATGATTCTTGAGTTCCTCAGCAGAGTTTGTTCGTCCAGGATGATTCCTGAATCCCTAGAGCAGAGTTACTTGATAGTTCTCCCGAATCCCCAGCGAAGTCGGTCTCACCTTTCCATCATTTATTTTGCTGGAATAATTCTGTGATACCTGGTTATCCTCAACGGAGTTGGCCTTGTCTTTGGCATTTATTTTACTGAAGCAAATCTGTGTGCAGCTTTTCTCCAGTAGCCCGAGCCTGCATTTGCATCTTTGCATATATCATCATATTTGTATCATGTTTGCATTTCATCCTCAAATGTGTAGCATTTCCACCGTGTGGAGCATTACGCCATAGAAAAATTCAAACATACGCATATGCATACGAAGCATAAGCCAATTTGTTATCAGCCTTCCGTGGCAACGTGAATCACCCTGCGGTCGATACAGGGGCACTTGTCCAGCAGTTGTGTTCAGGAAACTCATAAGCTACTTTCTTTCGGGTTTCAGATCATACAATAGTTATGTTTTGTCCGGCAGTCCTCTGATGATGACAGCCCCAAGCAGAGTTCCTTTGGCCATCAGTCCTCTGATGTCGACCGATTCTTTTACCGTTAATCTCTATTAACGATGTGTATCTCCGAGCATATTCTCTTTCCATTAATCTCTATTAACAATGTGTTTCCCCAAAGTCTCCTTACCGTCTATCCTTAGACGATGAGAGTTGTGAATATGATCTTCCATGTTTGTTCAGCATTCAATGATTTGGATTTTGGATATGATTTTCTCTCCGTCTATCTTTGGACGATGCGAGATTTCGAGACGAATTTCAGATATAGTTTACTCTCTGTCTATCCTTAGACGATGTGAGTGTCGGATATGGTTTTCTTTCAGTTTATTGGATGACATGTTGTTCTAAGAAGGTTTTCGTGTTGTCGATTCCTATTAATGACGTGGCTCTCTGAAGAATGTTTGATTTCGTGTTGTCAATTCCTATTGACGATATGGCTATTTAAAGATGGTTCTCTTTCTGTCAATTCCTATTGACGATGTGGCCCTTTGAAGATATTTCCTTTTCATCAATTCTTATGGACGAAAGGATTCAGAAGTTTGCTGAATAGTTGCGAAGTTCATTGACGTAATCATTGATTTGATCTTTCTTCCCGTCGATTCCTATTGACGATGTGGTTCTTCGGACAAGTTCTTCTTTCCGTCTTTCTTTAGACAATGTGAGTATCAGATTTGTTCCTGTTTACCCTCAGATGATGTGAGCATGGTGACCTTCTTCCCGTCTACTTCTAGACGACGTGAGTATTGGATGTCTACCCTCAGCTGATGTGAGCGTGGTGGCTTTCTTTCTGTCTATCCCTAGACGATGTGAACGTATGGTGTCTTCCCGTCTTTCCTTAGACGATGTGAGTATCGTCTCTTTCTGACAAAGGGAAAGGATTACGTGCATGTTGATCTGGCCTGTGGGTTCAGTGTCTGTGGCGTTACACAGATGACTGACAGTGAGGTCAGGTGTTCTGTATCTGATGAGCAGTCAGTGTTGCCGTTGTCGCTACTGCGAAAATCGGCACCGGCTAAACAGAAGAGTCGCCACCGTGCGTTATTTATCCCAACGGAGGGAAAGGAAACGCTCGAAGTAAACCTACCATAAAGACGGGAAAGGAATGGTCATCGCAACCAAATCCTAGATTCGGGAGTCGATTACGCAAGGGGAAGGTATTAGCACCCCTCACGTCCGTCGTACTCGACGGGATCCACGCTTGTTTTCTAGTACGGATTGTTATTCTATCTACTCTAAAGGGTCAAGGGTTAAAAGAAAATAAAATGACTCGGCAAAGTATCGCACTTTATGCCTACGTATTCCCGTTTGAAACGAGAAATCAGAGTCAACGTAGTTCACCTACCTACGGGAAAGGAGGGGAAGGTTGCTCGCTAGGATACGGCATCCTATGCCTACGCACTTTCATATAGCATGAAAGATCAGAGCAAACATAGTTCGGGCTACGGAAAACACAGGCTTGTCTGACTGTTTTTTAGATCTTTCTGAAAAGGGTTTCTCCTGATTAAGAGTCCAAGCGGATAAAAAGGACACTTTGATGTTTGTTTTGAATCTTTTACGAAAGAAGTGTTTTTTTAGTTTGTTTGCAATCCCTGACGCACTAGAGACTATGATTTGAGGGTGACTATGTCGTATGTCACCCTAAGGGTAACACACTAAGCAATCAGATTATTGAAGAGTGACCCTTCAGCAACCCTCTCTCAAATAGCTTAAGGCTCGTAGCGTACGACATCGATTCCCTTATTGCTGTGTTTTGAATTATTTTGAGATAGAAGAGAAAGAAGCTCTAAAAAACCTAGAGTTGAAAAGGGAATAAAAACTAACCTAATGTTGTCATGCATGGGTTACAACCTAATGTCTGTCATAATTCCCTCCTGCACAGAGGAAGTTAGAGATCCTAGGGGATAAACATCAAAAGAAACAAATATACAGTAAACAGTAAACATGCATGAGATGCAGCAGTACAAGCGAGGCAAGGGAGTCCCACTCAACCTCGAACCTGGGAAAACAATAGGCAAAGTGAAACAGCTTCACTTCAAACCTAAGGGGCAAGCTGAACAAGCCAATAAACAATACAGAAAAAGAAATAAAACCCAACACCAGCTCTGACAGCAACACCAGCTCCTACAGTAAGTAACTCCAATAGCAACAGCTCTGACAGCTACAGTTGATTAACAGCAAGGGGTTGTCAATAACAACTTCAAGCAAGACCCCCTCTTCAATCTTCGATGATCCCCAACCTTTAGATAAGCTCCTGTCTTCAAAAGAATCCCCAAGCTCTGGCAAGCATTGAACCCCAACAAATGGGCAGCTTCAAACAGCAGCAAAACCCTAGCTTCAACAGATAACTCTCTTTGACAGGCACAAGCTTCAACTTCACAAATCTTTAATGAACTTTATCTTCAATAGGTCTCCATCTTCAATGCAATCACTCCAAAAGAGATTCAATTAATAATAGATGAAGTTGAAATGTTAAGAGGCTTAGTGACAACCCAAGGAAATCACTAAGATTTTAACATGGCAAGTGAAATGTATCCTCAAGGTTCTACCCATCCAAAGCATGCTCTACATCCCTCCTAAGGGGAGATGGAACTTCTTTGGGGGACCTTATGTCATGGGATGGAATAGAGGCACAAGAAGCTCTCTATGTTTAACAGAAGAAACAAGACTATTCTAGTGCTCTTCCTATATATCCTAACTTCTAAGCCTCTGACAAGCCCTCTAACAAAAGAGAAGTCCTCAACTCCAAGCTTCTTCAAGCCATCCCAAAACAACTTCATTTGACCTTCAAGTCATCCAAGAAAAGCCCAAGCCAAGATCACTCCAAAATAGCCCCACACAAGCATGACCAAATCCAACATCCAAAGGAGAACCCCATAACCATCACACAAGTTGCAAAAACCAGATAAAATGCTAAAGCTTATCAGAAAATCCTAGACAAATTTCCAAGGGAACCTAATCCTATACCCAATACCCCATATAAATCCCAAAACCTATATCAATCATTAAGTCCCCAAACTATGTTCTAAACTACAACTAGTTGTTGTGAAACCCTAATCTAACACTCCTTATGTTCACCACTCAAACTAACCTAAATTTTATTCACAAAATTATGAAAAAATTCCTAAGGGTACATGCTTCCCTAATCTAATCAACCTCATAAGAATCAATCAAAAATCATGCACCAATCTCTCATACTAAATTCAAAAAAATGAAGTATCAAACAAATGCAAAATAAAAACAATAAAATTGTAAAATATGCCAGAAAATATAAAAATGCATGAAATTAATATTTTTATTGTTTTATTATTTTCTAGAGGTCCTAAGGGAATTAGGAAAAAAAATCCCATCCTAAAATGATTATTTTTCAAATTGTTGTGAATTTTCTAATTAACCTAAATGAAATGTGAAAATAAAAGGAAAATATGAGAAAAAGAAAATGCTGCGTGATGAATAGCAATGATATGTAGTTCAGATTGTCAATTGGGCTCAGAGGGGGGTGCGAACAATAAAGCGCATACTAAGCCCAATATCATTCAGAAAATGAAATGAAAATATAATGGAAAATGAAAAATGCTCGGTATGAATAGCAAGCAATATCAGTGTAATTTCCATTGGGCCTTGGACAAGGGGTGTACATAGCATGTTCTCACTTAAGCCCAGACAAATTCATTTAGTGAAACGGTGCGCTTAATCATTCTCAGAGTTCCTTCACAAATTTTCAATTAATCCTGGCTGTTGGTTAATCATTTTGGTCAAAGGTCTTAGTGAATCCTAGGGTGATGGTATCATCTTCAACCTTTTGAAATTTGGAGGGAGGAAATAACCATGGATGTCTGAACTTAACACCATCATCTTCTCCATTCGCAGACATCATAATCTTCACCATAACTCACACTTAAGCACTCTAATTCACTCAGTTTTTCACACTGAATTCAACCCTAACCTCCATTATCATTGAATCATCTTCTTCCTCAAAACACGAAGAAATGTTCAGAAAATGCTCCAACAAAAATTCTCACCAAACCTAAAATTGAAAGGTCTAACATCATCACCACCTAACACTGAGTTAATTCCACTATCTAACTAGGTTTAATTCTCAAGAATCATCAAGATATATTCATGAACAGAAAATTGGTCACCTAACAAAAGTCTCTAAATCGTGAAATTATGCACCAGAAAGCACCTAACCATGATCTAATATGAATCTAAACATCTAAAACCTAGCAAAACTATATGAATCAAGCCATAGGATGAGAGTTACATACCTGCAAATTTTGGATGAACAGAGCAATGAAACTTTCAAATCAAGCTTCAAGATCTTCCAGATACCTTCGCTAACACCAAATGGAACTTCTGTATGCAACAAATTGGATTGAAACTTCATGAATCACCAGATGCGATTCTGACTTGCAAGCTATGAACTCAACATGCCAACTCACGATTTTTCAACAATCTTGCTCAACAATCTATCTGGAATCACTCACACATACATGATCAAGCTTCTGAATGCAAGAAATTGGATTGATATGGATCAAAAGTGTGTAACCGAATTTGATTTGCAAAGTGAAAGTTCAAAGTGCAATCTCTCAATTCTCTCCCAATTTCCACCAACCCACGCATTGAACCAACTCTGAACTATATATAGAACCTGTTTGAAAGCTCCAGAAAGTTCTGGAATGATCCAATGAGAAATTCAACTTCTCATGCTATGGAAATTTCATCTCATGCTTCATATATGACAGTTCTTCTACAGCTTGTATTTGCACTTGCTTCTTTGGCCAATTTCTCTCCAAATGAGATTTAGAAGGTGTTTGGAGTGATTGGAACTTTGGTCTTAATCCCTTGAATGATTTGGCAAGTGTAACTTATGTCATAAGCAACCAAATGCCACCCTTTAATTTTGAACTCAAATGCAAAAACCACTATTGCCATTGTCTCTAAAATCTCATTTCTGATTAAAATGATATGTCATATGCCCCATTTTGACCTCTAATAAAAAAATCACAAAATTGACTTTTTAAATGACTTTAATTCTTCCTTTTTCAAAGCCATTTCAAACCAACTTCTCCTATGAGCCAATTCAAAGCCTCCTTGATGCATGGTCAAGGTTAAAACCCTATTTTGAGAAACTTTATAGTTGAACAATTTTCCATTTGAGGCCTCTAAGTTAGAGATGTTGACCTATGTTGAAAAATGACCTATAATTCAACTTTCCCAAAATACCCCTGGATTGCCAAGATCATAACTTGAGTTACACAAATCTTCTTGGGGACTTCTAGTACTTAAATTAAATCTAAGATCAATCCCTACAATTCTTATGTTGGCCAAGAATCAATTTGAAAACTCCTTGATGGGCAAACGTTGCTTGGAAGTCAAGTGACTTTCATAGATAAATTTCAATGTCCTCTGGGGACCCCTAACTTGCAAGAACCATAACTTGAGTTCCATAAATCTCATTGAAGACATCTAGTACTAAACTTAAAGCTATTGAGAAGCTCTACAAGTTTCATGTTGGCCAAGAATCCATTTGAAACTTGTATTTAGACTTGTGTGGCTTGGAAGTCCAGTGCTATATAGGGGATTTTACCCTAGGAACCCTGTCTCAAACACCTCCAACCACTCTTGATTCTCTTGTACTTGATCTTGACTCATCCAAACACATGCTTTAACATCTCAACCCATGACTTCCATGACTTAGAACTAGGTCTTGGTGCCCTTTCCTTGCTCTCCTTGTCCTAGGGTTACCCAGATGAAACCCTACTTGTACACACCTCCACTGTGGTTCTTGACCTTGATACCATGACTTGTCTAAGCTTCAATATGGCTCTCTAGGCATACCATGGGATGCATACACACCTCAAATTCATAATTCCATGCTTCATACCCCATTGATGACCCTCAATACACCTCAAGTTAGGAGAGAAATCCACTTGTTGACACTCAAATCTCCTCAAAGCTTCAACCCATTCCTTGATGGCTTGGATGTTCTTCAGCTTGAATAAGGCCCCCTTGATGTGCTTCTTTAGATAAGAATGGCACTTGATCCCCTGTTAGATGACTTGCTATGTTATGACATGCAAATGATTGGGCCATGTACATGATGCGACTATGCAAATGATAATGCAATTGAAACATAACCCAGGTGAAATAGGTTGAGCAAATTTTAGGGTGCAACAGCTGCCCCTATTCAAACGGCTTGGACCCGACTGGGTGAAGAGCGAACAGCCTTAAAACAATCGAGGTACGAGACGGTTGAATACTAAGAACCCGGAAATTTGCCAACCGCAGAAATAAACTGCACAAACTGCTTGGGAACAATAACCAGAGGACCGAATCGGGTTGTTACGGCAACAACCGATCAGTCATCCACTATCAACATCTGATTCAACATCAACCGCCTGTGTAGCGCCACAGGCCGTTAACTCCCTCTTGTTAAAATACCCTGCTTTATGTCCATGTTAGCACTCCGCCGTTTTGTCAATACGGAGAAAACAAATTAGCGACCATGCTGGGAATCATTTTCATCAACCCGAAAAAGATTCTATCATTGCAGGAGTAGAACTTTGTCCACGTTAGGACGCTATATTCTGTCGACACAAAAAAGGCCCGACGACTTCGCCGGGGGAACATTTCTGTCTAGTCACAGGAAACTCCATCCGCCTATCCCTACAGGCACACAGGAAACCCCATCCGTCTACTTCATACGGGAAAAGTCATCTGCCTGATTACAGGGAACTCCATCCGCCTGCTTCATACGGGAAAAGCCATCTGCCTGATCACAGGAAAATCCATCCGCCTGCTTCATACGGGAAAAGCATCTGAATAGCGTTTTTCTGCCTACTTCTGCAGTAGCCAACTCCGTTGGTCCCAACCCACAAACGACTTTGAGGAGGACTCTACTGGGGATAGTAACACGAGGAAATCACGGCGACTTCCTTGGGGAAAATACTTTTGTCAAATATCGGAACACAACTCACATACTCTATCTATCACGGGAGAATCATCTATCTGGATACCGGAAAATTCATCCGCCTGCTTCATTCGGGAAAAGTCATCTACCTGATTCTTATATGAAAGTTCATCCGCCTGCTTCATACGGGAAAATACATCTGCCTGATTCATACAGGAAAATTCATCCGCCTGTTTCATACGGGAAAACACATATGCCTGATTCATACAGGAAAATTCATCTGCCTGTTTCATACGGGAAAACACATCTACCTGATTCTTATAGGAAAGTTCATCCGCCTGTTTCATACGGGAAAACACATCTGCCTAATTCATACAGGAAAATTCGTTCGCCTGTTTCATACGGGAAAACACATCTACCTGATTCTTATAGGAAAGTTCATCCGCCTGCTTCATACGGGATAACACATCTGCCTGATTCTTACAGGAAAGTTCATCCGCCTGTTTCATACGGGAAAATACGTCTGCCTGATTCTTACAGGAAAGTTCATCCGCCTGTTTCATACGGGAAAATACGTCTGCCTGATTCTTACAGGAAAGTTCATCCGCCTGTTTCATACGGGAAAATACATCTGCCTGATTCATACAGGAAAGTTCATCCGCCTGTTTCATACGGGAAAATACATCTGACTGATTCATACAGTAAAGTTCATCTGCCTGTTTCATACGGGAAAACACATCTGGCGACTTCACTGGGGATATTTTGAAAATAACTGCCCGACACCCGTTTCGACAACAAGTGACCACTTCTGAAATTTTGACTTATGAAACCCTGAAATGCTGCCGCAACAGCAAACCTGAAGAAAAACACTCCGCTGGTCGGATAAGAGAAACTTCAACCGGTAACTCTGTGGGGAATGATAACAAGAACTGTGTCATCATATGTCTCACGGCGAAACCTCGATCGTCTGGTAATAGATTTGAATTATAACTTCATACTCCTGCTGAGAAACACACCTGAAAGCAAAAGGTTAACCAACCTGATTTATGTTTCAAAATGCGTATGTCTGATAATAGCGTAATGCTCCATACGGCATGGAAATGCTACGCGTTTTTTTGGGTAGATGCAAACATGATAATGTATGCAAATGCACATGCAGGTTCAGGCTGCTGGGGAAGGCTCTGACAAGCTTGCTTCAACACGGCTGTTGAGGACGAATACCACCCTGTTGGGGATGAACGGGTATCGCAACGTATTCTGGCAAAATAAATGCCGGAAATACAACCAACTCTGCCGGGGAGAGATTACACATCGATTTCCACTGGGAGGAAAGAATAACACCTGCTGGGAAGATTAACCCAGCTGGGGGAGAAGCAAACCTTCTAGGGGACGACTGTCTGGGTACAGTTTACAACTCGGAACTACCACTCCGCTGGGGATAATCATCCTGACGAAGGCATGATGACCTGTGGGGAGAAAGAAAACCATCCTCGGTGGGGATAACCCTTCTGAACTTCTATCTTGGTTATGCGCCATGGAAATCCTCCCAGCTGGGGATTGAATGCGCACATACTCGACTCTCTGGGGAGTATAACCTTTGCATGGGACACTGATCTTGTCTTGCTGGGGATATCCTGTGGACACTTCCACGAGGATACTCTTTTGGGGAAAATAATCCCTCCTTTGGTAAGGGATAATCATCGTCTCAACCTCTGGGGATGAGGTGCGACCTGCTAGGAAATAAGGTCAAGTCCTTCATCCAGGGCCTCCGGCTGGGGCCACCCTTTTCTGATTGTCCGCTTCAAGGGCGAAAACCCTGCAAAACACAAACGAGACAAAACAAATCTATACAACCAAATCTATTCGGGTTAATGTCCATGACATCTCCTCAGTCAATTCGAAGTTTTAGCAATTATTGGCAAGGGCCAGCAAAGTTATGCACATGTGAGTTCATCGAAACATCGACGTTTTCCACATACAAAACAGTAAAGCACAAACATCAAATACTGAATAACATGTTTTATTGATTGAGCCTGTAAATAGGCGAAGCTTTGTACATCGGATGTAACTCCTGAAAAGAGGAAGTTACGCATACACACATGCATGTACGCACAAAAGCATAAAATAAAAAGTACAAAACAATATTTGTATACATGTCGGCAACGTGGTGCAGACAAACATCATGAGCTGATCCTCCTAGGACTCGCCTGACTCTGGCGTTTTCCCAGTATTCACTTTTCGGAAGAGATTGTGTTGGATAAACGAACCCTCAGGTACTCCCAAACCACTAAGCAATGTAGTATAAATTCTGGACCGCAGTCATTTGCTTTTTCAATCCCTAACTTTTGCGTGAATCGCCCTTTGCGGGTTTTCAATTCACCGGGATACCCTTTTTTGCCGAAGTCGCCCTTTGTAGGTTTTCGACTTCGCGGGTGTACATCTTTTCAATTTTATCCCTAACTTTTGCCCGAACCTTTTATTCATTTTTTACGGTTCGCCAGGATGCCCCATTTTTGCCTGGACTCTCTTTTTACTGTCCAGCGGGTCACTTTCAAGCAAAGTATTTTTTAACTGCGTCCGAATTCACAAGCGACGTAAAGTCTTCACCATCCATGGTAGATAGTAGCAAGGCTCCTCCAGAGAAGACTTTTCTAACAACGTAGGGACCTTCGTAATTAGGGGTCCACTTGCCCCTGTGGTCTGTTTGTGGCGGGAGAATCCTCTTCAGCACAAGGTCGCCCGTCTGAAAGCTTCGTGGACATATCTTCTTATCGTATGCTTTCTTCATCCGGCTCTGATATAATCGACCGTATGCGAGAGAAGCCAATCTCTTCTCATCCATTAAACTGAGCTGATTCAATCTATCTTTAACCCATTCTGCCTCGTCAAGTTGGACATCTCGTAAAACCCTCAAGGAAGGAATCTCAACCTCCAACGGTAATACTGCCTCCATTCCGTATACCAATGAGAAAGGGGTTGCCCCGGTTGATGTGCGTACCGTCGTACGATAACCGTGCAAAGCGAAAGGTAGCATCTCGTGTCAGACCTTGTACGTTACAACCATCTTCTGAACAATCTTCTTTATGTTCTTATTGGCCGCTTCAACAGCGCCATTTATCTTGGGTCGGTAAGGAGAAGAGTTGTGATGCTTAATCTTAAAATTCTGGCACAGCTCTTTCATCATCTTGTTATTCAAATTCGAACTGTTGTCGGTGATAATCCGCTCAGGGATTCCATATCTGCAGATAATATCTCGTTTGATAAATCTGGCGACCACTTGTTTGGTGACGTTGGCATATGATGCTGCTTCCACCCATTTGGTGAAGTAATCAATTGCCACCAAGATGAACCGGTGTCCGTTGGATGTCGTAGGCTCACTCTTCCCAATCATATCAATTCCCCACATCGAGAACGGCCATGGTGATGACATCATATTCAGAGGACTTGGGGGTACATGGACCTTGTCCGCATAAATTTGGCATTTATGACACCTTTTTGCAAACTTGAAACAGTCTGTTTCCATAGTTAGCCAGTAATAACCTGCCCGCAGCAATTTTCTCGTCATAGCATGCCCACCAGCATGTGTACCAAACGTACCCTCATGTATCTCTTCCATGAGCAAATTCGCCTCTTTCTCGTCTATACAGCGTAGCAACACCAAGTCGTGGTTTCTTTTGTATAGGACACCGTCAGGATTCAGATAGAAATTGCCAGCCAATCTCCTGAGAGTCTTCTGATCTCAACTGGATGCCCCAACCGGATACTCATTGTTCTTCAGGAAATTCTGGATGTCAAACTACCAGGGTTGACCATCGGGAGCCTCGTCAATGGCAAATATGAATGCAGGCCTATCGAGCCAAGAGATAACAATCCGGGGAGCCTCGTTCCAGAAGTTAACTTTATACATCGAAGACAATGTCGCCAGGGCGTTAGCCATTTGATTTTCTGCTCGCGGCACATGATGCAATTCCACCTTGTCAAAGAAAGGCAACAATCTCCGTGCATAGTTCATATATGGTATTAAATTGGGCTGACGTGTCTCCCATTCTCCTTTAATCTGATTCACCACTAGAGCTGAGTCTCCGTATACATCCAGATGCTTGATTCGCAAATCAATAGCTTCTTCCAGACCCATGATGCAAGCCTCATATCCAGCCTCATTATTGGTAACGGGAAAGGTCAATTAGGCAGTAAAGGGGATGTGCGACCCCTGAGGAGTAGTGATAATCACGCCTATTCCGCTATCATAGGAGTTTACAGCTCCGTCAAATATCAACTGCCATTTGGAACCCAACTCTGGTCCTTCATCCGGCAATGGTTCTTCACAATCTTTCATCTTCAGGTGCATGATATCCTCGTCAGGAAAATCAAACTTCATCGATTGGTAGTCCTCAACAGGCTGCTCCGCAAGGTACTCTGACAAAACGCTACCTTTAATAGCCTTTTGTGAAACATACTGAATATCATATTCGGTTAACACCATCTGCCATCGGGCAATTCTTCCGGAGAGTGCTTGCTTTTCAAACACGTATTTGATTGGATCCATCTTTGAAATTAGCTGGGTTGTATGATTTAGCATGTATTGCCTCAGACGTTTGGCGGCCCAGGCTAGCGCACAACACGTTTTCTCGAGCATTGAGTATCGGGACTCACAGTCAGTAAACTTCTTACTCAAATAGTAGATCACATGCTCTTTACGCCCAGTCTCGTCGTGTTGACCGAGAACACAACGCATACTTTCCTCAAGAACCATCAAATACATAATCAAAGGTCTCCCGACCACCGGGGGTATCAACACAGGAGGTTCCTGCAAGTATTCTTTTATCTTGTCGAACGCCTTTTGACAATTTTCATTCCAGGTCACAACCTGGTCTTTTTTCAACAACTTGAATAACGGCTCGCATGTCGCAGTTAAGTGAGATATGAACCGGGCGATATAGTTCAACCTCCCTAAAAATCCACGCACTTCTTTTTCTGTTTTAGGCGTCGGCATTTCTTGTATTGCTTTTATTTTCGCAGGATCAACCTCTATTCCTTTTTCGCTCACGATAAACCCTAGCAGTTTACCCGATCTTACCCCGAAGGTGCACTTGTTAGGGTTCAGTCTCAACCTGAACTTCCTAAGCCTCTTGAACAATTTCAGCAGATTAACCAAATGCTCCTCCTCCGTCTGGGATTTGGCAATCATATCATCCACATAAACCTCGATCTCTTTATGCATCATGTCATGAAAGAGAGTCGTCATAGCACGTTGATATGTTGCCCCAGTGTTCTTCAATCCGAAGGGCATCACTTTGTAACAAAATGTTCCCCAGGGAGTAATAAAGGTAGTCTTCTCCATGTCTTCTGGAGCCATTTTGATCTGATTGTAACCTGAGAAGCCATCCATGAAGGAGAATATGGAGAATTGAGCAGTGTTATCAACCAGCACATCGATGTGAGGAAGTGGAAAGTCATCTTTCGGGCTCGCCCTATTCAAATCACGGTAGTCTACACACATTCGCACTTTACCGTCTTTTTTCGGCACTGGCACAATATTAGCGACCCATGAGGGATATTTGGTAACAGCTAGGAAACCAGCATCCCATTGTTTTTGAACTTCCTCCTTGATCTTCACAGCCATATCCGGTCTAGTTCTTCGGAGCTTTTGTTTAACAGGTGGACATTCCTCTCGCAGTGGCAGACGGTGAACAACCATATTCGTATCCAACCCGGGCATATCCTCGTACGACCAAGCAAATATATCACTGTACTCTTTGAGCATCTCAACCAACCTTTGCTTGATGTCGCTCTGCAGCGCAGCCCCTATACGGATGTTTCTCACAACCTCTTCCGACCCCAAATTGATAATCTCAATGACTTCCTCATGAGGTAGAATGATTCTTTCCTCTTGTTTCAATAACCAGGTCAACTCCTCTGGTACGTCGCCATCTTCCACAATCTCTTCCTCAGCCTGAAATACCGGGTGCTCAAAGTCGAAGTGAGTCATAGGCAGTTCATAGATGTCATCTGAAATAGTAATCCTGCAAAGGAAATGGTTAAATGCTTCAAAACGCCGACAAAGCAAATAACCACATTGCCATTTTATTGTAAAAGACAAAAACAGACAAACAGGGATCACAATATTTGTATATGAAAAACGCCTTTATTTCATGATTAAACAATGTAATGTACATAACCAAATGGCCCTAAGCAAAATCACTATTTCCCGGGTAGGACACAGGATTATTCAACAATTAAGAAAACAAATTATTACTGTTTATTTGTCACAGGAACAGTTTCCCGGATAGACCAATTGCAGAGACTTTGTCCTGGCACGCTTGGCTTGATCCACGCGTCCATATCACAGTCGCTATCTCCGTCTTCAGCATCGGAAATAGCATTGATAGTCTCGAAGCTCACGCCATTTGGTGTAATGGTTATCGGTCCCTTGAACCTGGGCGCTCCTGAAGAGGATGTGGACGGCGAAGGATGATACCCTAGCCCGAACTTGTCATTCTTCACGGGAATCTCCAACACCCGACCCCAGCCCTTGGTTTTGCCGGCCTGCACTAGAGCTTGAGCCTCTTTGTAGGATGATACTGCCACGTCTGATATTTTGCTGGAACCCTGAGCCTTGTCTTTAATTCGCAACCCCTCGAAGGCTTGACAAGGTGTTTCGTGTATTTCGCCGTCGACCTCGACATATTTGAATGAAGATAAATGGCTAACCAGAATATCTTCCTCTCCACAAACAGTGACGACACTATCCCCAACCATATACTTCAGCTTTTGATGTAACATGGATGTGACTGCCCCGGCAGCATGGATCCATGGGCGCCCAAGAAGACAACTATACGCTGGCTGGATATCCATTATATAGAATTCGGTTTCAAATATTTCAGGCCCCACCTGCAACGGTAATGTTATTGATCCGAAAACCGACCTCCTCGTTCCATCGAATGCCCTCACCACTAAATCACTAGGCGTGCAGATAATCCCCCTGATATCTAACTTCATCATGGCTTTCTTCGGTAGCACATTCAGGGAAGATCCAGTGTCTACTAAAACATGGGACATGACCGTGCCCCGGCATTCTACTGACACATGCAATGCCATATTATGCTCTCGCCCTCTCGAAGTTAAATCAAAGTCTGTGAAGCCCAGACTGTGCCCCGCATTGACATGCGCCATCACCCCTTCTAATTGATTAACAGAAACTTCTTGAGGAACGAACGACGTGTCTAGAATCTTCAGCAAAGCGTTCCGACGGGCCTCGGAACATAACAGCAATGATAGGATGGAAATTTTTGACGGCGTTTGCTGGAGGTGCTCAACGATTTTGTAATCACTTTTACGAATGAGCCTCATAAACTCCTCCACATCCTTAAGTGACGTTTCCTTTTCATTCGACTGAGAAGGACCACCCTCAGCTACCTTGGCTTTGCCCTTTGCTAATCTTTCCGCCTCCACCTCGGGTGACGCGAAGATTCTTCCGCTTTTAGTCATACCCCCTGTTCCGACAACATTATCTACAACCCCAGCTGGTTGTCCATTGACTTCAATTCTCTCACCGTCGCAATATACCTCCAACCCGTAAGTCCACAACACTGCTTTATTACTCTCAAAAGGGACTGGTCCTGCTTTAGTAATTGTGATCGTCGGCCGCCTGGCAGGCGCTGTTATCGTTATTGTTTTCCTCGGAATCGTCACCGTCGCAACATCGTTCTGCTCATCACACGACGCCTCTACAGGATTTTCAACCGCGGTTTGATCAAATTGCAAGGTCCCTTCATCCATCATAGCCTGAATACCCTGCTTCAACTCATTACAACCCTCTGGCTGGGTCCAACAATCCAAGCAAAATTCATCACAACCCGGGAATACACCCCCTTTTAACAACGTGCTTTTAATCTCACCCAACGGTGTCTTCAGCTCATGGACATCCATCACTAGATTCAAATTCTCCTCTGTTAAGACGGCGTTTTCCCCGTGATTGGGCATAGGCTGTTGTACGATATTTGGACCCACCTGTCTAAAGTTAATAGCTTTGCTATCCAATAAATCCTTAACTTTGTGTTTAAAGCCTGACAAGCCTCTATATCATGCCCGGATGCCCCGGAATGGAATTCGCAGTGCTTGTTGGCATCATATCCGTAAGGAAGTACTGCCCCTGTAGGTGGTGCCAAAGTCCTTTTTTCAACCAAGTTCAACCCTAGCAGGGTCTGGAGGAGTTCTGCATATGTGGAAGGAGGTGCATCGAACACTCTTTTCGGTCTCGCATTTTGTACCCTTCTCTGACCAGGATTCTGCCCTTGCTGTGGCTGTGGTTGTTGTTGTGGCTGCCTCTGTTGAGGAAGCGGGATAGTGACACTAGCTATCTGTTGCGGCTGAACATACTGATTTCTTCCTCTGCCCCTGCCTCTGCCCCCAAACACGACACTAGTATCACCCTGTCGTCTACCACCAAATGCTTTTCTGGCACCTCCTGTTGAAGTAGACTCACCTGCTTGGAACCTTCCAACTTTAATCCCGTTCTCGATCATCTCCCCCATAAGAATCAAATCTGAGAAACTGCTCAATGACACACTAAACAATTTTTCGTAGAACACCCCCGTAAATGTCCCAATGAACATGTCATTCATCTCCCTTTCAATTAAAGGAGGATGCACCCTCGCTGCCATATCGCACCACCTCTGCGCATACTCTTTAAAACTTTCACCGTTCTTCTGTGACAAACCCTGCAATTGGACCCTGTTTGGCGCCAGATCGTTGTTGTATTTGTAATGTGTCACGAAAGCATCAGCCAACTGCTTCTAGGTTTTAATCTGCGTGGGCTCCAGCCCCATATACCATTCAAGTGAAGGTCCTGACAAACTATCCTGAAAGAAATGCATGAGCATCCTTTCATCATCTGAATACGCAGACATCCTCCTGTAGTAAGAGCGGACATGGACTTTAGGGCAGGTATCCCCCTTGTACTTGTCAAAAGTGGGAGCCTTGAATTTCAACGGCACCCTCAGCCCTGGTACCAAGCCCATTGTAGTCATATCCAAACCGGTGGAGTTCTGACTCACTACCCCCTTCATCTGTTCTTCAAGCATTCTGATCCTCTGCATAGGATCAACAGGTCCTTCAAATCCCACACCTCTTCCAGAAAAGGCGTCCTCCTGGTAGTTTTCACCCCAATTCACATTTTCATTTCCATATCCGTCATGACCAATTTTGCGACCAAACCCTTGCTGATTGATCGTGGGACCTCGTCCCCCGTTACCGAAACCCTGGTTGACCCTAACAGGTCCGAACCCCGTCTTGACAGGAATCACCCCAACACCATTCATATTACCAAATCCACCATACCCCTGGTTAGTGTTACCAAAACCGTCATAACCGAAACCCTGAGTGTTGAAGCCGAATTTCCCGTCCTGATTGACGTAATCAAATCCTTGATCATTGTAGCTGAAACCATTGTTGCCGAAACCATTACCGCCATTGTTGTTACCACCGCCTTGGTTGGCGTCCCCAAACCCAACATTGTTAACAACAATCTCATTTCCATTCCCTGTGTTGCCATTGCCTGCGCCAGCGCCATCGTTTACAACCACAACAGGTGGGGTCACTACAGGCGGAACCACAGGCGTAGGGGGCCCATCCTCCGGAATAGTCTCAACGTGCGCAGAATTGTGGTCATTGTTGCCATTCCCATTAGTCCGCGTCAGCAGCGGCTGTACCAAAGTCTGGAGGCTCTCCTGGCCCTTAGCAATGTTCTTCATTGCTTGCATGAACAGATTCAGCTTCTCGCGGATTTCCTGCATCTCCACTTGGACTTGATCCATGATTCTCTTGCAGTTATTTCTGGTTGAGTAGCGGTGGACTCTTTGTTCGTCAATCCTGAAAAACCTGGGAGATGCAGGAAATAAGATACAGATTCAAGAATACCGGTCATGCAATATGAATGCAGATGCAAATGTGTAAATATGCTACAGGTTATATTCCCCCCGATTCTAGTTTCGGAGAGAAGGCCATCACGACAATGGAGTCCCCATTAAGCAAGCAAGGAATCAGAAAACCCTCATATATAAACAAATGCCAAGAGGCTGAGTACAAGAGTACAACTGAATACAACTGAAGAGACCTCGGCCAACAAGCCTGGCGATGGTCAAAATACAAGTACAAATAACAACAGCAAGGCAAAGATAAATCAGGCCAAATGGCGTGCTCTGACATCTTCCAATATCCTCAACGTCTCTGAATGCCCTAGTCGGGAGATCAGCTCCTGTATCAGCAAGGCATGCCGCTCGACAGTGGATCTCAGCTTTTTTGCGTCGTCCTGGCAGGTTCCTCCGCCAGAACCCTCGTCGAGTCTGCATCTCTTGGAGCCGGCCTTCACTTCATAACCTCTCAGCTTCTCATCAAGGTCACTGACTCTAAGCTCAACAGCGCTCCTAAGTGATGTCTCTTCGGCAATCTTTGCGTCTTGGGCTCTAATCTGTGCCTCTAGCGTGGCAATCTGCAGCTTCCGTTCGTCTTCACGCTCCTTCCGCTTGGTAAGCGTGGTATTCCACAATGTTTCCCACTTGCCGAGTCGGGAATAAGCTTTGCTTAGAAGTTCCTTCTTGGAAGTAAGCACCTTGCTAACACCGTTCAAGGCTATTCCCACTTTTTCTTTCTTGTTGGTCTCTTCCGTCAACTCCGAACCCAACCTATTAATCAATTCAGTTTGTCCCATCACACTGAAGGTAGCTTCATTCTTCTCATGACGCAACTGGAAGATCTCCTTTTCTAACTCATCATTGACTTTCTTCAATTCTTCGTTTTCAACCAAAATTTTTTTATACTTCTCACTCTCTACCGAAGTAGGTACCTCAATCATTGGAAGATACAGGGGTTCCGCAGCAGGATAAGGCATCAAGGAAATACTAGCTCTCTCGCGGATCCAAGCCAAATAAGGATCATAAGCTTTGCTGTTGCTCTTACCAAGCAAAGCTTTCCCTCTCCTATGGACGTTAGCCCATGCATGTCTCAATCTGATCAAAATAGCCGTGTCTAATAAGCCTGTGAGATACAGAGATTCCTGTATCTCCTTCTCACTAGGAGCATCCCTCAAAGCATAACCGAACTGTCTTACCAGTAGTGAAGGGTTATAGTTAATACAGCCTTTCCGTCCAATCAGGGGGACATTCGGAAATCCACTGCAACTATATACAATATCGGTGCCAAGCATGCTCCGATCAAACCAAACGACGTTCTCAGCAGACAGCCCCATCAACCGGGAAGACCAATCCAAAGTATCAATAGCATCAACAAAAGGTCCTGTCTTCGGAAGATGCCCCTGGAACCACCTGTACAAGAGAGGAAGACAGCAGGGAACATTCTTGCCACGATGTTTCTCATTCTTATAGTGAATGGAATGATAAACATCGCCCAAGAGAGTAGGAACTGGATTCTTCGAGGCAAGAATCAAGAAGGCACCTGAGTTGACAAAATCTGGCACATTGGGAAACAAGACAACCCCATATATGCAGACAGCTAGGATGGCACTGAAGGCAACCCAACATCCAATCTTCGCGCACTGTGTAGCCTTCTCAACCAGGACAGACAGGTGCAAACCATAAGCTCCGTTCAGCTTGACCAAATGTCCAGGGAACTCAGAAGTGTCTAAACTGACAATCTCAGCAAGTGTAGCCAACTCAGGCTCAGCATCAACATGTATGAAGGGCATCTGGTCTAACACAGGAACTCCCAACATAGCAGAATACTCCTCCAAAGTGGGTGCCAGAATATAGTCGGGAAATAAGAAACATCTCAGCTGCGGCTCATAAAACTGCATCAAAGTATACACCCCAGTCGTCTCAAATGCGGAAGGGCTGTATAACAAACTAAACAATCTCCCACAGGATACCCTGAACTCAGCCCTCACTCTCTCATCTGCTAAAGCAACTAATCCCATCAAGGAACTGATATTTGGCGAATGCAACCGGTAAGCCACTGTCCTCTTCATGGACTCCATGTCTGGCCAGAAAGTACACTAGAATCAGAGGGGAATGATCACACCTGAAACATAAATACACGTTAATGATATGCGAGATGAGTATGCAACAATGCAATATGCAACAATCATGCAGCGGGGATCAAGTGACATATTGCTGAGGAGATCCATCCATAATATCTGTCTTCATAGGCTCACAATACCACTCAAACCTGGTCTCGACAGACCCAAAGCAATGCTCCAGCCTGGTCTCAACAGACCCATACCAAAGCTCTGATGAAGAAACCCAGGTAACCACATATAATGATCCAAAATCAAGAAAATCGGGTGATCTGGAGGTCAAGTTTCCTGCATGCCCCAATCCCTCTCACCGGTAGGTGTCCTATCAACTGACATAAGATACGGCATCCTATGCGGTCGTTGGCGTCACAGACTTTCAAGACTGATGATACGATACCCAGAAGGTGTGGCATCATCCTGTCCTGAAGAGGCCCTCCTCAGCCAACTTCCAATTGATCGGTCCCCAGAGTCGACAATCCTCGGGTCAGACAACTTGTCAAGCCCTAAGGGCCAGGCAAGAAGCATCAAAGAGAATCTCGTCCGAGCGTAAATTTCGCAGCTAGCTGGTGCGAGCTAAGCAAGCAGGCTAACCACTACTCTCTACTTCTAAGTCTAAGTGCAACCTCAAGCCCAGGTCCGACTTTTCTCTCAATAGATCACCCCCTTCCCACAACAGCAATAACAATATAAAGCTGATAATAAAATGCGGAAAGTAAAGACAACAAAGTAAATCTATACAACACCCACGACGGGAAAACAAGCGCTAGGATTGACTCACATATGGGATATTCCTCTCCCTAGCAGATTCGCTAGTTGTCGCTACTGCGAAAATCGGCGCTGGCTAAACAGAAGAGTCGCCACCGTGCGTTATTTATCCCAACGGAGGGAAAGGAAACGCTCGAAGTAAACCTACCGCAAAGACGGGAAAGGAATGGTCATCGCAACCAAATCCTAGATTCGGGAGTCGGTTACGCAAGGGGAAGGTATTAGCACCCCTCACGTCCGTCGTACTCGACGGGATCCATGCTTGTTTTCTAGTACGGATTGTGATTCTATCTACTCTAAAGGGCCAAGGGTTAAAAGAAAATAAAATGACTCGGCAAAGTATCGCACTTTATGCCTACGTGTTCCCGTCTGAAACGAGAAATCAGAGTCAACGTAGTTTGCCTACCTACGGGAAAGGAGGGGAAGGTTGCTCGCTAGGATACGACATCCTATGCCTACGTACTTTCATATAGCATGAAAGATCAGAGCAAACGTAGTTCGGGCTATGGAAAACACAGGCTTGTCTGACTGTTTTTTAGATCTTTCTGAAAAGGTTTTCTCCTGATTAAGAGTCCAAGCGGATAAAAAGGACACTTTGATGTTTGTTTTGAATCTTTTACGAAAGAAGTGTTTTTTTAGTTTGTTTGCAATCCCTGACGCACTAGAGACTATGATTTGAGGGTGACTACGTCGTATGTCACCCTAAGGGTAACACACTAAGAAATCAAATTACTGAAGAGTGACCCTTCAGAAACCCTCTCTCAAATAGCTTAAGGCTCGTAGCGTACGACATCGATTCCCTTATTACTGTGTTTTGAATTGTTTTGAGATAGAAGAGAAAGAAGCTCTAAAAAACCTAGAGTTGAAAAGGGAATAAAAACTAACCTAATATTGTCATGCATGGGTTACAACCTAATGTCTGTCATAATTCCCTCATGCACAGAGGAAATCATAGATCCTAGGGGATAAACAGCAAAAGAAACAGATATACAGTAAACAGTAAACATGCATGAGATGCAGCAGTACAAGCGAGGCAAGGGAGTCCCACTCAACCTCGAACCTGGGAAAGCAATAGGCAAAGTGAAACAGCTTCACTTCAAACCTAAGGGGCAAGCTGAACAAGCCAACAAACAATACAGAAAAAGAAATAAAACCCAACACCAGCTCTGACAGCAATACCAGCACCTACAGTAAGCAACTCCAACAGCAACAGCTCTGACAACTACAGTTGATTAACAGCAAGGGGTTGTCAATAACAACTTCAAGCAAGACCCCATCTTCAATCTTCAATGATCCCCAAGCTTTAGATAAGCTCCTATCTTCAAAAGAATCCCCAAGCTCTGGCAAGCACTAAACCCCAACAAATGGACAACTTCAAACAACAGCAAAACCCTAGCTTCAACAGATAACTCTCTTTGACAGGCACAAGCTTCAACTTCATCAATCTTTAATGAACTTTATCTTCAATAGGTCTCCATGTTCAATGCAATCACTCCAAAAGAGGTTCAATTAATAATAGATGAAGTTGAAATGTTAAGAGGCTTAGTGACAACCCAAGGAAATCACTAAGATCTTAACATGGCAAGTGAAATGTATCCTCAAGGTTCTACCCATCCAAAGCATGCTCTACATCCTTCCTAAGGGGAGATGGAACTTCTTTGGGGGACCTTGTGTCATGGGATGGAATAGAGGCACAAGAAGCTCTCTATGTTTAACAGAAGAAACAAGACTATTCTAGTGCTCTTCCTATATATCCTATCTCCTAAGCCTCTAACAAGCCCTCTAACAAAAGAGAAGTCCTCAACTCCAAGATTCTTCAAGCCATCCCAAAACAACTTCATTTGACCTTCAAGTCATCCAAGCAAAGCCCAAGCCAAGAGCACTCCAAAATATACCCACACAAGCATGACCAAATCCAACATCCAAAGGAGAACCCCATAACCATCACACAAGTTGCAAAAACCAGATAAAATGCTAAAGCTTATCAGAAAATCCTAGATAAATTTATAAGGGAACCTAATCCTATACCCAATACCCCATATAAATCCCAGAACCTATATCAATCATTAAGTCCCCAAACTATGTTCTAAACTACAACTAGTTGTTGTGAAACCCTAATCTAACACTCCTTATGTTCATCACTCAAACTAACCTAAATTTTATTCACAAAATTATGAAAAAATTACTAAGGGTACATGCTTCCCTAATATAATCAACCTCACAAGAATCAATCAAAAATCATGCACCAATCTCTCATACTAAATTCAGAAAAATGAAGTATCAAACAAATGCAAAATAAAAACAATAAAATTGTAAAATATGCCAGAAAATATAAAAATGCATGAAATTAATATTTTTATTGTTTTATTATTTTCTAGAGGTCCTAAGGGAACTAGGAAAAAAAATCCCATCCTAAAATGATTATTTTTCAAATTGTTGTGAATTTTCTAATTAACCTAAATGAAATGTGAAAATAAAAGGAAAATATGAGAAAAAGAAAATGTTGCGTGATGGATAGCAATGATATGTAGTTCAGATTGTCAATTGGGCTCAGAGGGGTGTGCGAACAATAAAGCGCATACTAAGCCCAATATCATTCAGAAAATGAAATGAAAATATAATGGAAAATGAAAAATGCTCGGTATGAATAGCAAGCAATATCAGTGTAATTTCCATTGGGCCTTGGACAAGGGGTGTACATAGCATGTTCTCACTTAAGCCCAGACAAATTCATTTAGTGAAACGGTGCGCTTAATCATTCTCAGAGTTCCTTCACAAATTTTCAATTAATCCTGGTTGTTGGTTAATCATTTTGGTCAAAGGTCTTAGTGAATCCTAGGGTGATGGTATCATCTTCAACCTTTTGAAATTTGGAGGGAGGAAATAACCATGGATGTCTGAACTTAACACCATCATCTTCTCCATTCGCAGACATCATAATCTTCACCATAACTCACACTTAAGCACTCTAATCCACTCAGTTTTTCACACTGAATTCAACCCTAACCTCCATTATCATTGAATCATCTTCTTCCTCAAAACACGAAGAAATGTTCAGAAAATGCTCCAACAAAAATTCTCACCAAACCTAAAATTGAAAGGTCTAACATCATCACCACCTAACACTGAGTTAATTCCACTATCTAACTAGGTTTAATTCTCAAGAATCATCAAGATATATTCATGAACAGAAAATTGGTCACCTAACAAAAGTCTCTAAATCGTGAAATTATGCACCAGAAAGCACCTAACCATGATCTAATATGAATCTAAACATCTAAAACCTAGCAAAACTATATGAATCAAGCCATAGGATGAGAGTTACATACCTGCAAATTTTGGATGAACAGAGCAATGAAACTTTCAAATCAAGCTTCAAGATCTTCCAGATACCTTCACTAACACCAAATGGAACTTCTGTATGCAACAAATTGGATTGAAACTTCATGAATCACCAGATGCGATTCTGACTTGCAAGCTATGAACTCAACATGCCAACTCACGATTTTTCAACAATCTTGCTCAACAATCTATCTGGAATCACTCACACATACATGATCAAGCTTCTGAATGCAAGAAATTGGATTGATATGGATCAAAAGTGTGTAACCGAATTTGATTTGCAAAGTGAAAGTTCAAAGTGCAATCTCTCAATTCTCTCCCAATTTCCACCAACCCACACATTGAACCAACTCTGAACTATATATAGAACCTGTTTGAAAGCTCCAGAAAGTTCTGGAATGATCCAATGAGAAATTCAACTTCTCATGCTATGGAAATTTCATCTCATGCTTCATATATGACAGTTCTTCTACAGCTTGTATTTGCACTTGCTTCTTTGGCCAATTTCTCTCCAAATGAGATTTAGAAGGTGTTTGGAGTGATTGGAACTTTGGTCTTAATCCCTTGAATGATTTGGCAAGTGTAACTTATGTCATAAGCAACCAAATGCCACCCTTTAATTTTGACCTCAAATGCAAAAACCACTATTGCCATTGTCTCTAAAACCTCATTTCTGATTAAAATGATATGTCATATGCCCCATTTTGACCTCTAATCAAAAAATCACAAAATTGACTTTTTAAATGACTTTAATTCTTCCTTTTTCAAAGCCATTTCAAACCAACTTCTCCTATGAGCCAATTCAAAGCCTCCTTGATGCATGGTCAAGGTTAAAACCCTATTTTGAGAAACTTTATAGTTGAACAATTTTCCATTTGAGGCCTCTAAGTTAGAGATGTTGACCTATGCTGAAAAATGACCTATAATTCAACTTTCCCAAAATACCCTTGGATTACCAAGATCATAACTTGAGTTCCACAAATCTTCTAGGGGACTTCTAGTACTCAAATTAAATCTAAGATCAAGACCTACAATTCTTATGTTGGCCAAGAATCCATTTGAGAACTCCTTGATGGGCAAAAGTTGCTTGGAAGTCAAGTGACTTTCACAGATAAATTTCAATGTCCTATGGGGACCCCTAACTTGCAAGAACCATAACTTGAGTTCCACAAATATCCTTGAAGACTTCTAGTACTCAAATTAAAGATATTGAGAAGCTATACAAGTTTCATGTTGGCCAAGAATCCATTTGAAACTTGTATTTAGACTTGTGTGGCTTGGAAGTCTAGTGCTATATAGGGGATTTTACCCTAGGAACCCTGTCTCAAACACCTCCAACCACTCTTGATTCTCTTGTACTTGATCTTGACTCATCCAAACACATGCTTTAACATCTCAACCCATGACTTCCATGACTTAGAACTAGGTCTTGGTGCCCTTTCCTTGCTCTCCTTGTCCTAGGGTTACCCAGATGAAACCCTACTTGTACACACCTCCACTGTGGTTCTTGACCTTGATACCATGACTTGTCTAAGCTTCAATATGGCTCTCTAGGCATACCATGGGATGCATACACACCTCAAATTCATAATTCCATGCTTCATACCCCATTGATGACCCTCAATACACCTCAAGTTAGGAGAGAAATCCACTTGTTGACACTCAAATCTCCTCAAAGCTTCAACCCATTCCTTGATGGCTTGGATGTTCTTCAGCTTGAATAAGGCCCCCTTGATGTGCTTCTTTAGATAAGAATGGCACTTGATCCCCTGTTAGATGACTTGCTATGTTATGACATGCAAATGATTGGGCCATGTACATGATGCGACTATGCAAATGATAATGCAATTGAAACATAACCCAGGTGAAATAGGTTGAGCAAATTTTAGGGTGCAACAGCTGCCCCTATTCAAACGGCTTGGACCCGACTGGGTGAAGAGCGAACGGCCTTAAAACAATCGAGGTACGAGACGGTTGAATACCAAGAACCCGGAAATTTGCCAACCGCAGAAATAAACTGCACAAACTGCTTGGGGACAATAACCAGAGGACCGAATCGGGTTGTTACGGCAACAACCGATCAGTCATCCACTATCAACATCTGATTCAACATCAACCGCCTGTGTAGCGCCACAGGCCGTTAACTCCCTCTTGTTAAAATACCCTGCTTTATGTCCATGTTAGCACTCCTCCGTTTTGTCAATACGGAGAAAACAAATTAGCGACCATGCTGGGAATCATTTTCATCAACCCGAAAAAGATTCTATCATTGCAGGAGTAGAACTTTGTCCATGTTAGGACGCTATATTCTGTCGACACAAAAAAGGCCCGACGACTTCGCCGGGGGAACATTTCTGTCTAGTCACAGGAAACTCCATCCGCCTATCCCTACAGGCACACAGGAAACCCCATCCGTCTACTTCATACGGGAAAAGTCATCTGCCTGATTACAGGGAACTCCATCCGCCTGCTTCATACGGGAAAAGCCATCTGCCTGATCACAGGAAAATCCATCCGCCTGCTTCATACGGGAAAAGCATCTGAATAGCGTTTTTCTGCCTACTTCTGCAGTAGCCAACTCCGTTGGTCCCAACCCACAAACAACTTTGAGGAGGACTCTACTGGGGATAGTAACACGAGGAAATCACGGCGACTTCCTTGGGGAAAATACTTTTGTCAAATATCGGAACACAACTCACATACTCTGTCTATCACGGGAGAATCATCTATCTGGATACCGGAAAATTCATCCGCCTGCTTCATTCGGGAAAAGTCATCTACCTGATTCTTATAGGAAAGTTCATCCGCCTGCTTCATACGGGAAAATACATCTGCCTGATTCATACAGGAAAATTCATCCGCCTGTTTCATACGGGAAAACACATCTGCCTGATTCATACAGGAAAATTCATCTGCCTGTTTCATACGGGAAAACACATCTACCTGATTCTTATAGGAAAGTTCATCCGCCTGTTTCATACGGGAAAACACATCTGCCTAATTCATACAGGAAAATTCGTTCGCCTGTTTCATACGGGAAAACACATCTACCTGATTCTTATAGGAAAGTTCATCTGCCTGCTTCATACGGGATAACACATCTGCCTGATTCTTACAGGAAAGTTCATCCGCCTGTTTCATACGGGAAAATACGTCTGCCTGATTCTTACAGGAAAGTTCATCCGCCTGTTTCATACGGGAAAATACGTCTGCCTGATTCTTACAGGAAAGTTCATCCGCCTGTTTCATACGGGAAAATACATCTGCCTGATTCATACAGGAAAGTTCATCCGCCTGTTTCATACGGGAAAATACATCTGACTGATTCATACAGTAAAGTTCATCTGCCTGTTTCATACGGGAAAACACATCTGGCGACTTCACTGGGGATATTTTGAAAATAACTGCCCGACACCCGTTTCGACAACAAGTGACCACTTCTGAAATTTTGACTTATGAAACCCTGAAATGCTGCCGCAACAGCAAACCTGAAGAAAAACACTCCGCTGGTCGGATAAGAGAAACTTCAACCGGTAACTCTGTGGGGAATGATAACAAGAACTGTGTCATCATATGTCTCACGGCGAAACCTCGATCGTCTGGTAATAGATTTGAATTATAACTTCATACTCCTGCTGAGAAACACACCTGAAAGCAAAAGGTTAACCAACCTGATTTATGTTTCAAAATGCGTATGTCTGATAATAGCGTAATGCTCCATACGGCATGGAAATGCTACGCGTTTTTTTGGGTAGATGCAAACATGATAATGTATGCAAATGCACATGCAGGTTCAGGCTGCTGGGGAAGGCTCTGACAAGCTTGCTTCAACACGGCTATTGAGGACGAATACCACCCTGTTGGGGATGAACGAGTATCGCAACGTATTCTGGCAAAATAAATGCCGGAAATACAACCAACTCTGCCGGGGAGAGATTACACATCGATTTCCACTGGGAGGAAAGAATAACACCTGCTGGGAAGATTAACCCAGCTGGGGGAGAAGCAAACCTTCTAGGGGACGACTGTCTGGGTACAGTTTACAACTCGGAACTACCACTCCGCTGGGGATAATCATCCTGACGAAGGCATGACGACCTGTGGGGAGAAAGAAAACCATCCTCGGTGGGGATAACCCTTCTGAACTTCTATCTTGGTTAGGCGCCATGGAAATCCTCCCAGCTGGGGATTGAATGCGCACATACTCGACTCTCTGGGGAGTATAACCTTTGCATGGGACACTGATCTTGTCTTGCTGGGGATATCCTGTGGACACTTCCACGAGGATACTCTTTTGGGGAAAATAATCCCTCCTTTGGTAAGGGATAATCATCGTCTCAACCTCTGGGGATGAGGTGCGACCTGCTAGGAAATAAGGTCAAGTCCTTCATCCAGGGCCTCCGGCTGGGGCCACCCTTTTCTGATTGTCCGCTTCAAGGGCAAAAACCCTGCAAAACACAAACGAGACAAAACAAATCTATACAACCAAATCTATTCGGGTTAATGTCCATGACATCTCCTCAGTCAATTCAAAGTTTTAGCAATTATTGGCAAGGGCCAGCAAAGTTATGCACATGTGAATTCATCGAAACATCGACGTTTTCCACATACAAAACAGTAAAGCACAAACATCAAATACTGAATAACATGTTTTATTGATTGAGCCTGTAAATAGGCGAAGCTTTGTACATCGGATGTAACTCCTGAAAAGAGGAAGTTACGCATACACACATGCATGTACGCACAAAAGCATAAAATAAAAAGTACAAAACAATATTTGTATACATGTCGGCAACGTGGTGCAGACAAACATCATGAGCTGATCCTCCTAGGACTCGCCTGACTCTGGCGTTTTCCCGGTATTCACTTTTCGGAAGAGATTGTGTTGGATAAACGAACCCTCAGGTACTCCCAAACCACTAAGCAATGTAGTATAAATTCCGGACCGCATTCATTTGCTTTTTCAATCCCTAACTTTTGCGTGAATCGCCCTTTGCGGGTTTTCAATTCACCGGGATACCCTTTTTTGCCGAAGTCGCCCTTTGCAGGTTTTCGACTTCGCGGGTGTACATCTTTTCAATTTTATCCCTAACTTTTGCCCGAACCTTTTATTCATTTTTTACGGTTCGCCAGGATGCCCCATTTTTGCCTGGACTCTCTTTTTACTGTCCAGCGGGTCACTTTCAAGCAAAGTATTTTTTAACTGCGTCCGAATTCACAAGCGACGTAAAGTCTTCACCATCCATGGTAGATAGTAGCAAGGCTCCTCCAGAGAAGACTTTTCTAACAACGTAGGGACCTTCGTAATTAGGGGTCCACTTGCCCCTGTGGTCTGTTTGTGGCGGGAGAATCCTCTTCAGCACAAGGTCGCCCGTCTGAAAGCTTCGTGGACATATCTTCTTATCGTATGCTTTCTTCATCCGGCTCTGATATAATCGACCGTATGCGAGAGAAGCCAATCTCTTCTCATCCATTAAACTGAGCTGATTCAATCTATCTTTAACCCATTCTGCCTCGTCAAGTTGGACATCTCGTAAAACCCTCAAGGAAGGAATCTCAACCTCCAACGGTAATACTGCCTCCATTCCGTATACCAATGAGAAAGGGGTTGCCCCGGTTGATGTGCGTACCGTCGTACGATAACCGTGCAAAGCGAAAGGTAGCATCTCGTGCCAGACCTTGTACGTTACAACCATCTTCTGAACAATCTTCTTTATGTTCTTATTGGCCGCTTCAACAGCGCCATTTATCTTGGGTCGGTAAGGAGAAGAGTTGTGATGCTTAATCTTAAAATTCTGGCACAGCTCTTTCATCATCTTGTTATTCAAATTCGAACTGTTGTCGTTGATAATCCGCTCAGGGATTCCATATCTGCAGATAATATCTCGTTTGATAAATCTGGCGACCACTTGTTTGGTGACGTTGGCATATGATGCTGCTTCCACCCATTTGGTGAAGTAATCAATTGCCACCAAGATGAACCGGTGTCCGTTGGATGTCGTAGGCTCACTCTTCCCAATCATATCAATTCCCCACATCGAGAACGGCCATGGTGATGACATCATATTCAGAGGACTTGGGGGTACATGGACCTTGTCCGCATAAATTTGGCATTTATGACACCTTTTTGCAAACTTGAAACAGTCTGTTTCCATAGTTAGCCAGTAATAACCTGCCCGCAGCAATTTTCTCGTCATAGCATGCCCACCAGCATGTGTACCAAACGTACCCTCATGTATCTCTTCCATGAGCAAATTCGCCTCTTTCTCGTCTATACAGCGTAGCAACACCAAGTCGTGGTTTCTTTTGTATAGGACACCGTCAGGATTCAGATAGAAATTGCCAGCCAATCTCCTGAGAGTCTTCTGATCTCGACTGGATGCCCCAACCGGATACTCCTTGTTCTTCAGGAAATTCTGGATGTCAAACTACCAGGGTTGACCATCGGGAGCCTCGTCAATGGCAAATATGAATGCAGGCCTATCGAGCCAAGAGATAACAATCCGGGGAGCCTCGTTCCAGAAGTTAACTTTATACATCGAAGACAATGTCGCCAGGGCGTTAGCCATTTGATTTTCTGCTCGCGGCACATGATGCAATTCCACCTTGTCAAAGAAAGGCAACAATCTCCGTGCATAGTTCATATATGGTATTAAATTGGGCTGACGTGTCTCCCATTCTCCTTTAATCTGATTCACCACTAGAGCTGAGTCTCCGTATACATCCAGATGCTTGATTTGCAAATCAATAGCTTCTTCCAGACCCATGATGCAAGCCTCATATCCAGCCTCATTATTGGTAACGGGAAAGGTCAATTAGGCAGTAAAGGGGATGTGCGACCCCTGAGGAGTAGTGATAATCACGCCTATTCCGCTACCATAGGAGTTTACAGCTCCGTCAAATATCAACTGCCATTTGGAACCCAACTCTGGTCCTTCATCCGGCAATGGTTCTTCACAATCTTTCATCTTCAGGTGCATGATATCCTCGTCAGGAAAATCAAACTTCATCGATTGGTAGTCCTCAACAGGCTGCTCCGCAAGGTACTCTGACAAAACGCTACCTTTAATAGCCTTTTGTGAAACATACTGAATATCATATTCGGTTAACACCATCTGCCATCGGGCAATTCTTCTGGAGAGTGCTTGCTTTTCAAACACGTATTTGATTGGATCCATCTTTGAAATTAGCTGGGTTGTATGATTTAGCATGTATTGCCTCAGACGTTTGGCGGCCCAGGCTAGCGCACAACACGTTTTCTCGAGCATTGAGTATCGGGACTCACAGTCAGTAAACTTCTTACTCAAATAGTAGATCACATGCTCTTTACGCCCAGTCTCGTCGTGTTGACCGAGAACACAACCCATACTTTCCTCAAGAACCATCAAATACATAATCAAAGGTCTCCCGACCACCGGGGGTATCAACACAGGAGGTTCCTGCAAGTATTCTTTTATCTTGTCGAACGCCTTTTGACAATTTTCATTCCAGGTCACAACCTGGTCTTTTTTCAACAACTTGAATAACGGCTCGCATGTCGCAGTTAAGTGAGATATGAACCGGGCGATATAGTTCAACCTCCCTAAAAATCCACGCACTTCTTTTTCTGTTTTAGGCGTCGGCATTTCTTGTATTGCTTTTATTTTTGCAGGATCAACCTCTATTCCTTTTTCGCTCACGATAAACCCTAGCAGTTTACCCGATCTTACCCCGAAGGTGCACTTGTTAGGGTTCAGTCTCAACCTGAACTTCCTAAGCCTCTTGAACAATTTCAGCAGATTAACCAAATGCTCCTCCTCCGTCTGGGATTTGGCAATCATATCATCCACATAAACCTCGATCTCTTTATGCATCATGTCATGAAAGAGAGTCGTCATAGCACGTTGATATGTTGCCCCAGTGTTCTTCAATCCGAAGGGCATCACTTTGTAACAAAATGTTCCCCAGGGAGTAATAAAGGTAGTCTTCTCCATGTCTTCTGGAGCCATTTTGATCTGATTGTAACCTGAGAAGCCATCCATGAAGGAGAATACGGAGAATTGAGCAGTGTTATCAACCAGCACATCGATGTGAGGAAGTGGAAAGTCATCTTTCGGGCTCGCCCTATTCAAATCACGGTAGTCTACACACATTCGCACTTTACCGTCTTTTTTCGGCACTGGCACAATATTAGCGACCCATGAGGGATATTTGGTAACAGCTAGGAAACCAGCATCCCATTGTTTTTGAACTTCCTCCTTGATCTTCACAGCCATATCCGGTCTAGTTCTTCGGAGCTTTTGTTTAACAGGTGGACATTCCTCTCGCAGTGGCAGACGGTGAACAACCATATTCGTATCCAACCCGGGCATATCCTCGTACGACCAAGCAAATATATCACTGTACTCTTTGAGCATCTCAACCAACCTTTGCTTGATGTCGCTCTGCAGCGCAGCCCCTATACGGATGTTTCTCACAACCTCTTCCGACCCCAAATTGATAATCTCAATGACTTCCTCATGAGGTAGAATGATTCTTTCCTCTTGTCTCAATAACCAGGTCAACTCCTCTGGTACGTCGCCATCTTCCACAATCTCTTCCTCAGCCTGAAATACCGGGTGCTCAAAGTCGAAGTGAGTCATAGGCAGTTCATAGATGTCATCTGAAATAGTAATCCTGCAAAGGAAATGGTTAAATGCTTCAAAACGCCGACAAAGCAAATAACCACATTGCCATTTTATTGTAAAAGACAAAAACAGACAAACAGGGATCACAATATTTGTATATGAAAAACGCCTTTATTTCATGATTAAACAATGTAATGTACATAACCAAATGGCCCTAAGCAAAATCACTATTTCCCGGGTAGGACACATGATTATTCAACAATTAAGAAAACAAATTATTACTGTTTATTTGTCACAGGAACAGTTTCCCGGATAGACCAATTGCAGAGACTTTGTCCTGGCACGCTTGGCTTGATCCACGCGTCCATATCACAGTCGCTATCTCCGTCTTCAGCATCGGAAATAGCATTGATAGTCTCGAAGCTCACGCCATTTGGTGTAATGGTTATCGGTCCCTTGAACCTGGGCGCTCCTGAAGAGGATGTGGACGGCGAAGGATGATACCCTAGCCCGAACTTGTCATTCTTCACGGGAATCTCCAACACCCGACCCCAGCCCTTGGTTTTGCCGGCCTGCACTAGAGCTTGAGCCTCTTTGTAGGATGATACTGCCACGTCTGATATTTTGCTGGAACCCTGAGCCTTGTCTTTAATTCGCAACCCCTCGAAGGCTTGACAAGGTGTTTCGTGTATTTCGCCGTCGACCTCGACATATTTGAATGAAGATAAATGGCTAACCATAATATCTTCCTCTCCACAAACAGTGACGACACTATCCCCAACCATATACTTCATCTTTTGATGTAACATGGATGTGACTGCCCCGGCAGCATGGATCCATGGGCGCCCAAGAAGACAACTATACGCTGGCTGGATATCCATTATATAGAATTCGGTTTCAAATATTTCAGGCCCCACCTGCAACGGTAATGTTATTGATCCGAAAACCGACCTCCTCGTTCCATCGAATGCCCTCACCACTAAATCACTAGGCGTGCAGATAATCCCCCTGATATCTAACTTCATCATGGCTTTCTTCGGTAGCACATTCAGGGAAGATCCAGTGTCTACTAAAACATGGGACATGACCGTGCCCCGGCATTCTACTGACACATGCAATGCCATATTATGCTCTCGCCCTCTCGGAGTTAAATCAAAGTCTGTGAAGCCCAGACTGTGCCCCGCATTGACATGCGCCATCACCCCTTCTAATTGATTAACAGAAACTTCTTGAGGAACGAACGACGTGTCTAGAATCTTCAGCAAAGCGTTCCGATGGGCCTCGGAACATAACAGCAATGATAGGATGGAAATTTTTGACGGCGTTTGCTGGAGGTGCTCAACGATTTTGTAATCACTTTTACGAATGAGCCTCATAAACTCCTCCACATCCTTAAGTGACGTTTCCTTTTCATTCGACTGAGAAGGACCACCCTCAGCTACCTTGGCTTTGCCCTTTGCTAATCTTTCGCCTCCACCTCGGGTGACGCGAAGATTCTTCCGCTTCTGGTCATACCCCCTGTTCCGACAACATTATCTACAACCCCAGCTGGTTGTCCATTGACTTCAATTCTCTCACCGTCGCAATATACCTCCAACCCGTAAGTCCACAGCACTGCTTTATTACTCTCAAAAGGGACTGGTCCTGCTTTAGTAATTGTGATCGTCGGCCGCCTGGCAGGCGCTGTTATCGTTATTGTTTTCCTCGGAATCGTCACCGTCGCAACATCGTTCTGCTCATCACACGACGCCTCTACAGGATTTTCAACCGCGGTTTGATCAAATTGCAAGGTCCCTTCATCCATCATAGCCTGAATACCCTGCTTCAACTCATTACAACCCTCTGGCTGGGTCCAACAATCCAAGCAAAATTCATCACAACCCGGGAATACACCCCCTTTTAACAGCGTGCTTTTAATCTCACCCAACGGTGTCTTCAGCTCATGGACATCCATCACTAGATTCAAATTCTCCTCTGTTAAGACGGCGTTTTCCCCCTGATTGGGCATAGGCTGTTGTACGATATTTGGACCCACCTGTCTAAAGTTAATAGCTTTGCTATCCAATAAATCCTTAACTTTGTGTTTAAAGCCTGACAAGCCTCTATATCATGCCCGGATGCCCCGGAATGGAATTCGCAGTGCTTGTTGGCATCATAACCGTAAGGAAGTACTGCCCCTGTAGGTGGTGCCAAAGTCCTTTTTTCAACCAAGTTCAACCCTAGCAGGGTCTGGAGGAGTTCTGCATATGTGGAAGGAGGTGCATCGAACACTCTTTTCGGTCTCGCATTTTGTACCCTTCTCTGACCAGGATTATGCCCTTGCTGTGGCTGTGGTTGTTGTTGTTGTGGCTGCCTCTGTTGAGGAAGCGGGATAGTGACACTAGCTATCTGTTGCGGCTGAACATACAAATTTCTTCCTCTGCCCCTGCCTCTGCCCCCCAACACGACACTAGTATCACCCTGTCGTCTACCACCAAATGCTTTTCTGGCACCTCCTGTTGAAGTAGACTCACCTGCTTGGAACCTTCCAACTTTAATCCCGTTCTCGATCATCTCCCCCATAAGAATCAAATCTGAGAAACTGCTCAATGACACACTAAACAATTTTTCGTAGAACACCCCCGTAAATGTCCCAATGAACATGTCATTCATCTCCCTTTCAATTAAAGGAGGATGCACCCTCGCTGCCATATCGCACCACCTCTGCGCATACTCTTTAAAACTTTCACCGTTCTTCTGTGACAAACCCTGCAATTGGACCCGGTTTGGCGCCAGATCGCTGTTGTATTTGTAATGTGTCACGAAAGCATCAGCCAACTGCTTCTAGGTTTTAATCTGCGTGGGCTCCAGCCCCATATACCATTCAAGTGAAGGTCCTGACAAACTATCCTGAAAGAAATGCATGAGCATCCTTTCATCATCTGAATACGCAGACATCCTCCTGTAGTAAGAGCGGACATGGACTTTAGGGCAGGTATCCCCCTTGTACTTGTCAAAAGTGGGAGCCTTGAATTTCAACGGCACCCTCAGCCCTGGTACCAAGCCCATTGTAGTCATATCCAAACCGGTGGAGTTCTGACTCACTACCCCCTTCATCTGTTCTTCAAGCATTCTGATCCTCTGCATAGGATCAACAGGTCCTTCAAATCCCACACCTCTTCCAGAAAAGGCGTCCTCCTGGTAGTTTTCACCCCAATTCACATTTTCATTTCCATATCCGTCATGACCAGTTTTGCGACCAAACCCTTGCTGATTGATCGTGGGACCTCGTCCCCCGTTACCGAAACCCTGGTTGACCCTAACAGGTCTGAACCCCGTCTTGACAGGAATCACCCCAACACCATTCATATTACCAAATCCACCATACCCCTGGTTAGTGTTACCAAAACCGTCATAACCGAAACCCTGAGTGTTGAAGCCGAATTTCCCGTCCTGATTGACGTAATCAAATCCTTGATCATTGTAGCTGAAACCATTGTTGCCGAAACCATTACCGCCATTGTTGTTACCACCGCCTTGGTTGGCGTCCCCAAACCCAACATTGTTAACAACAGTCTCATTTCCATTCCCTGTGTTGCCATTGCCTGCGCCAGCGCCATCGTTTACAACCACAACAGGTGGGGTCACTACAGGCGGAACCACAGGCGTAGGGGGCCCATCCTCCGGAATAGTCTCAACGTGCGCAGAATTATGGTCATTGTTGCCATTCCCATTAGTCCGCGTCAGCAGCGGCTGTACCAAAGTCTGGAGGCTCTCCTGGCCCTTAGCAATGTTCTCCATTGCTTGCATGAACAGATTCAACTTCTCGCGGATTTCCTGCATCTCCACTTGGACTTGATCCATGATTCTCTTGCAGTTATTTCTGGTTGAGTAGCGGTGGACTCTTTGTTCGTCAATCCTGAAAAACCTGGGAGATGCAGGAAATAAGATACAGATTCAAGAATACCGGTCATGCAATATGAATGCAGATGCAAATGTGTAAATATGCTACAGGTTATATTCCCCCCGATTCTAGTTTCGGAGAGAAGGCCATCACGACAATGGAGTCCCCATTAAGCAAGCAAGGAATCAGAAAACCCTCATATATAAACAAATGCCAAGAGGCTGAGTACAAGAGTACAACTGAATACAACTGAAGAGACCTCGGCCAACAAGCCTGGCGATGGTCAAAATACAAGTACAAATAACAACAGCAAGGCAAAGATAAATCAGGCCAAATGGCGTGCTCTGACATCTTCCAATATCCTCAACGTCTCTGAATGCCCTAGTCGGGAGATCAGCTCCTGTATCAGCAAGGCATGCCGCTCGACAGTGGATCTCAGCTTTTTTGCGTCGTCCTGGCAGGTTCCTCCGCCAGAACCCTCGTCGAGTCTGCATCTCTTGGAGCCGGCCTTCACTTCATAACCTCTCAGCTTCTCGTCAAGGTCACTGACTCTAAGCTCAACAGCGCTCCTAAGTGATGTCTCTTCGGCAATCTTTGCGTCTTGGGCTCTAATCTGTGCCTCTAGCGTGGCAATCTGCAGCTTCCGTTCGTCTTCACGCTCCTTCCGCTTGGTAAGCGTGGTATTCCACAATGTTTCCCACTTGCCGAGTCGGGAATAAGCTTTGCTTAGAAGTTCCTTCTTGGAAGTAAGCACCTTGCTAACACCGTTCAAGGCTATTCCCACTTTTTCTTTCTTGTTGGTCTCTTCCGTCAACTCCGAACCCAACCTATTAATCAATTCAGTTTGTCCCATCACACTGAAGGTAGCTTCATTCTTCTCATGACGCAACTGGAAGATCTCCTTTTCTAACTCATCATTGACTTTCTTCAATTCTTCGTTTTCAACCAAAATTTTTTTATACTTCTCACTCTCTACCGAAGCAGGTACCTCAATCATTGGAAGATACAGGGGTTCCGCAGCAGGATAAGGCATCAAGGAAATACTAGCTCTCTCGCGGATCCAAGCCAAATAAGGATCATAAGCTTTGCTGTTGCTCTTACCAAGCAAAGCTTTCCCTCTCCTATGGACGTTAGCCCATGCATGTCTCAATCTGATCAAAATAGCCGTGTCTAATAAGCCTGTGAGATACAGAGATTCCAGTATCTCCTTCTCACTAGGAGCGTCCCTCAAATCATAACCGAACTGTCTTACCAGTAGTGAAGGGTTATAGTTAATACAGCCTTTCCGTCCAATCAGGGGGACATTCGGAAATCCACTGCAACTATATACAATATCGGTGCCAAGCATGCTCCGATCAAACCAAACGACGTTCTCAGCAGACAGCCCCATCAACCGGGAAGACCAATCCAAAGTATCAATAGCATCAACAAAAGGTCCTGTCTTCGGAAGATGCCCCTGGAACCACCTGTACAAGAGAGGAAGACAGCAGGGAACATTCTTGCCACGATGTTTCTCATTCTTATAGTGAATGGAATGATAAACATCGCCCAAGAGAGTAGGAACTGGATTCTTCGAGGCAAGAATCAAGAAGGCACCTGAGTTGACAAAATCTGGCACATTGGGAAACAAGACAACCCCATATATGCAGACAGCTAGGATGGCACTGAAGGCAACCCAACATCCAATCTTCGCGCACTGTGTAGCCTTCTCAACCAGGACAGACAGGTGCAAACCATAAGCTCCGTTCAACTTGACCAAATGTCCAGGGAACTCAGAAGTGTCTAAACTGACAATCTCAGCAAGTGTAGCCAACTCAGGCTCAGCATCAACATGTATGAAGGGCATCTGGTCTAACACAGGAACTCCCAACATAGCAGAATACTCCTCCAAAGTGGGTGCCAGAATATAGTCGGGAAATAAGAAACATCTCAGCTGCGGCTCATAAAACTGCATCAAAGTATACACCCCAGTCGTCTCAAATGCAAAAGGGCTGTATAACAAACTAAACAATCTCCCATAGGATACCCTGAACTCAGCCCTCACTCTCTCATCTGCTAAAGTAACTAATCCCATCAAGGAACTGATATCTGGCGAATGCAACCGGTAAGCCACTGTCCTCTTCATGGACTCCATGTCTGGCCAGAAAGTACACTAGAATCAGAGGGGAATGATCACACCTGCAACATAAATACACGTTAATAATATGCGAGATGAGTATGAAACAATGCAATATGCAACAATCATGCAGCGGGGATCAAGTGACATATTGCTGAGGAGATCCATCCATAATATCTGTCTTCATAGGCTCACAATACCACTCAAACCTGGTCTCGACAGACCCAAAGCAATGCTCCAGCCTGGTCTCAACAGACCCATACCAAAGCTCTGATGAAGAAACCCAGGTAACCACACCTAATGATCCAAAATCAAGAAAATCGGGTGATCTGGAGGTCAAGTTTCCTGCATGCCCCAATCCCTCTCACCGGTAGGTGTCCTATCAACTGACATAAGATACGGCATCCTATGCGGTCGTTGGCGTCACAGACTTTCAAGACTGATGATACGATACCCAGAAGGTGTGGCATCATCCTGTCCTGAAGAGGCCCTCCTCAGCCAACTTCCAATTGATCGGTCCCCAGAGTCGACAATCCTCGGGTCAAACAACTTGTCAAGCCCTAAGGGCCAGGCAAGAAGCATCAAAGAGAATCTCGTCCGAGCGTAAATTTCGCAGCTAGCTGGTGCGAGCTAAGCAAGCAGGCTAACCACTACTCTCTACTTCTAAGTCTAAGTGCAACCTCAAGCCCAGGTCCGACTTTTCTCTCAACAGATCACCCCCTTCCCACAACAGCAATAACAATATAAAGCTGATAATAAAATGCGGAAAGTAAAGACAACAAAGTAAATCTATACAACACCCACGACGGGAAAACAAGCGCTAGGATTGACTCACATATGGGATATTCCTCTCCCTAGCAGATTCGCTAGTTGTCGCTACTGCAAAAATCGGCGCTGGCTAAACAGAAGAGTCGCCACCGTGCGTTATTTATCCCAACGGAGGGAAAGGAAACGCTCGAAGTAAACCTACCGCAAAGACGGGAAAGGAATGGTCATCGCAACCAAATCCTAGATTCGGGAGTCGGTTACGCAAGGGGAAGGTATTAGCACCCCTCACGTCCGTCGTACTCGACGGGATCCACGCTTGTTTTCTAGTACGGATTGTGATTCTATCTACTCTAAAGGGCCAAGGGTTAAAAGAAAATAAAATGACTCGGCAAAGTATCGCACTTTATGCCTACGTGTTCCCGTCTGAAACGAGAAATCAGAGTCAACGTAGTTTGCCTACCTACGGGAAAGGAGGGGAAGGTTGCTCGCTAGGATACGACATCCTATGCCTACGTACTTTCATATAGCATGAAAGATCAGAGCAAACGTAGTTCGGGCTATGGAAAACACAGGCTTGTCTGACTGTTTTTTAGATCTTTCTGAAAAGGTTTTCTCCTGATTAAGAGTCCAAGCGGATAAAAAGGACACTTTGATGTTTGTTTTGAATCTTTTACGAAAGAAGTGTTTTTTTAGTTTGTTTGCAATCCCTGACGCACTAGAGACTATGATTTGAGGGTGACTACGTCGTATGTCACCCTAAGGGTAACACACTAAGCAATCAGATTACTGAAGAGTGACCCTTCAGAAACCCTCTCTCAAATAGCTTAAGGCTCGTAGCGTACGACATCGATTCCCTTATTACTGTGTTTTGAATTGTTTTGAGATAGAAGAGAAAGAAGCTCTAAAAAACCTAGAGTTGAAAAGGGAATAAAAACTAACCTAATATTGTCATGCATGGGTTACAACCTAATGTCTGTCATAATTCCCTCATGCACAGAGGAAATCATAGATCCTAGGGGATAAACAGCAAAAGAAACAGATATACAGTAAACAGTAAACATGCATGAGATGCAGCAGTACAAGCGAGGCAAGGGAGTCCCACTCAACCTCGAACCTGGGAAAGCAATAGGCAAAGTGAAACAGCTTCACTTCAAACCTAAGGGGCAAGCTGAACAAGCCAACAAACAATACAGAAAAAGAAATAAAACCCAACACCAGCTCTGACAGCAATACCAGCACCTACAGTAAGCAACTCCAACAGCAACAGCTCTGACAACTACAGTTGATTAACAGCAAGGGGTTGTCAATAACAACTTCAAGCAAGACCCTATCTTCAATCTTCAATGATCCCTAAGCTTTAGATAAGCTCCTATCTTCAAAAGAATCCCCAAGCTCTGGCAAGCACTGAACCCCAACAAATGGACAACTTCAAACAACAGCAAAACCCTAGCTTCAACAGATAACTCTCTTTGACAGGCACAAGCTTCAACTTCACCAATCTTTAATGAACTTTATCTTCAATAGGTCTCCATGTTCAATGCAATCACTCCAAAAGAGGTTCAATTAATAATAGATGAAGTTGAAATGTTAAGAGGCTTAGTGACAACCCAAGGAAATCACTAAGATCTTAACATGGCAAGTGAAATGTATCCTCAAGGTTCTACCCATCCAAAGCATGCTCTACATCCTTCCTAAGGGGAGATGGAACTTCTTTGGGGGACCTTGTGTCATGGGATGGAATAGAGGCACAAGAAGCTCTCTATGTTTAACAGAAGAAACAAGACTATTCTAGTGCTCTTCCTATATATCCTATCTCCTAAGCCTCTAACAAGCCCTCTAACAAAAGAGAAGTCCTCAACTCCAAGATTCTTCAAGCCATCCCAAAACAACTTCATTTGACCTTCAAGTCATCCAAGCAAAGCCCAAGCCAAGAGCACTCCAAAATATCCCCACACAAGCATGACCAAATCCAACATCCAAAGGAGAACCCCATAACCATCACACAAGTTGCAAAAACCAGATAAAATGCTAAAGCTTATCAGAAAATCCTAGATAAATTTATAAGGGAACCTAATCCTATACCCAATACCCAATATAAATCCCAGAACCTATATCAATCATTAAGTCCCCAAACTATGTTCTAAACTACAACTAGTTGTTGTGAAACCCTAATCTAACACTCCTTATGTTCATCACTCAAACTAACCTAAATTTTATTCACAAAATTATGAAAAAATTACTAAGGGTACATGCTTCCCTAATATAATCAACCTCACAAGAATCAATCAAAAATCATGCACCAATCTCTCATACTAAATTCAGAAAAATGAAGTATCAAACAAATGCAAAATAAAAACAATAAAATTGTAAAATATGCCAGAAAATATAAAAATGCATGAAATTAATATTTTTATTGTTTTATTATTTTCTAGAGGTCCTAAGGGAACTAGGAAAAAAAATCCCATCCTAAAATGATTATTTTTCAAATTGTTGTGAATTTTCTAATTAACCTAAATGAAATGTGAAAATAAAAGGAAAATATGAGAAAAAGAAAATGTTGTGTGATGAATAGCAATGATATGTAGTTCAGATTGTCAATTGGGCTCAGAGGGGGGTGCGAACAATAAAGCGCATACTAAGCCCAATATCATTCAGAAAATGAAATGAAAATATAATGGAAAATGAAAAATGCTCGGTATGAATAGCAAGCAATATCAGTGTAATTTCCATTAGGCCTTGGACAAGGGGTGTACATAGCATGTTCTCACTTAAGCCCAGACAAATTCATTTAGTGAAACGGTGCGCTTCATCATTCTCAGAGTTCCTTCACAAATTTTCAATTAATCCTGGCTGTTGGTTAATCATTTTGGTCAAAGGTCTTAGTGAATCCTAGGGTGATGGTATCATCTTCAACCTTTTGAAATTTGGAGGGAGGAAATAACCATGGATGTCTGAACTTAACACCATCATCTTCTCCATTCGCAGACATCATAATCTTCACCATAACTTACACTTAAGCACTCTAATCCACTCTGTTTTTCACACTGAATTCAACCCTAACCTCCATTATCATTGAATCATCTTCTTCCTCAAAACACGAAGAAATGTTCAGAAAATGCTCCAACAAAAATTCTCACCAAACCTAAAATTGAAAGGTCTAACATCATCACCACCTAACACTGAGTTAATTCCACTATCTAACTAGGATTAATTCTCAAGAATCATCAAGATATATTCATGAACAGAAAATTGGTCACCTAACAAAATGTCTCTAAATCGTGAAATTATGCACCATAAAGCACCTAACCATGATCTAATATGAATCTAAACATTTAAAACCTAGAAAAACTATATGAATCAAGCCATATGATGAGAGTTACATACCTGCAAATTTTGGATGAACAGAGCAATGAAACTTTCAAATCAAGCTTCAAGATCTACCAGATACCTTCGCTAACACCAAATGGAACTTCTGTATGCAACAAATTGGATTGAAACTTCTTGAATCACCAGATGCGATTCTGACTTGTAAGTTATGAACTCAACATGCCAACTCACGATTTTTCAACAATCTTGCTAAACAATCTATCTGGAATCACTCACACATACATGATCAAGCTTCTGAATGCAAGAAATTGGATTGATATGGATCAAAAGTGTGTAACCGAATTTGATTTGCAAAGTGAAAGTTCAAAGTGCAATATCTCAATTCTCTCCCAATTTCCACCAACCCACGCATTGAACCAACTCTAAACTATATATAGAACCTGTTTGAAAGCTCCAGAAAGTTCTGGAATGATCGAATGAGAAATTCAACTTCTCATGCTATGGAAATTTCATCTCATGCTTCATATATGACAGTTCTGCTACAACTTGTATTTGCACTTGCTACTTTGGCCAATTTCTCTCCAAATGAGATTTAGAAGGTGTTTGGAGTGATTGGAACTTTGGTCTTAATCCCTTGAATGATTTGGCAAGTGTAACTTATGTCATAAGCAACCAAATGCCACCCTTTAATTTTGACCTCAAATGCAAAAACCACTATTGCCATTGTCTCTAAAACCTCATTTCTGATTAAAATGATATGTCATATGCCCCATTTTGACCTCTAATCAAAAAATCACAAAATTGACTTTTTAAATGACTTTAATTCTTCCTTTTTCAAAGCCATTTCAAACCAACTTCTCCTATGAGCCAATTCAAAGCCTCCTTGATGCATGGTCAAGGTTAAAACCCTATTTTGAGAAACTTTATAGTTGAACAATTTTCCATTTGAGGCCTCTAAGTTAGAGATGTTGACCTATGTTGAAAAATGACCTATAATTCAACTTTCCCAAAATACCCCTGGATTGCCAAGATCATAACTTGAGTTCCACAAATCTTCTTGGGGACTTCTAGTACTCAAATTAAATCTAAGATCAAGCCCTACAATTCTTATGTTGGCCAAGAATCCATTTGAGAACTCCTTGATGGGCAAAAGTTGCTTGGAAGTCAAGTGACTTTCACAGATAAATTTCAAGGTCCTATGGGGACCCCTAACTTGCAAGAACCATAACTTGAGTTCCACAAATATCCTTGAAGACTTCTAGTACTCAAATTAAAGATATTGAGAAGCTCTACAAGTTTCATGTTGGCCAAGAATCCATTTGAAACTTGTATTTAGACTTGTGTGGCTTGGAAGTCCAGTGTTATACAGGGGATTTTACCCTAGGAACCCTGTCTCAAACACCTCCAACCACTCTTGATTCTCTTGTACTTAATCTTGACTCATCCAAACACATGCTTTAACATCTCAACCCATGAATTCCATGACTTAGAACTAGGTCTTTGTGCCCTTTCCTTGCTCTCCTTGTCCTAGGGTTACCCAGATGAAACCCTACTTGTACACACCTCCACTCTGGTTCTTGACTTTGATACCATGACTTGTCTAAGCTTCAATATGGCTCTCTAGGCCTCCCATGGGATCCATACACACCTCAAATTCATAATTCCATGCTTCATACCCCATTGATGACCCTCAATACACCTCAAGTTAGGAGAGAAATCCACTTGTTGACACTCAAATCTCCTCAAAGCTTCAACCCATTCCTTGATGGCTTGGATGTTCTTCAGCTTGAATAAGGCCCCCTTGATGTGCTTCTTTAGATTAGAATGGCACTTGATCCCCTGTTAGATGACTTGCTATGTTATGACATGCAAATGATTGGGCCATGTACATGATGTGACTATGCAAATGATAATGCAATTGAAACATAACCCAGGTGAAATAGGTTGAGCAAATTTTAGGGTGCAACAGCTGTGCAACTGTCGGTATTCAGTCTTCCGGATATTTTTTCCCAATCAGAGTTGCAGTTTATTTCTGCAGGATGACAAATCACCAGTTACCGTGTAACCGGGGATCCCTTGATGACTTGAGGACGAAGTTCTATAGAAAAATCAGATGATCATTCTGACGGAGATTTGAGATTAATCGTTCATTAGCTGGTTGCCGTGCAACTGTATTCAATTTTCGGATGTTTTTCTCTTATCCGGGCTTCTTTGGTATTCAATCGTCTTCTACCTTTGAATGTTTGAAAGTCGTTCGCTTCTCAACCCTTCAGGTCCAAGCCGTTTGAATAGGGGCAGCTGTTGCACCCCAAAATTTGACCAACCATTTCTCGTTATTTGGCTTATGTTTCGATTCATTTTGCATTTTTGCATCTGCATACCGCATACATTGCATTTTTTCAGTCAGATTGACTTTATTGGGATTACAACCTTTTCCAAGCATTTCAGACCAGTTCAAATAAGCAGGTTTTGTTGTGGAATTTGTGCCCCTCCCGGTGTTTTCAGCTTCCGCTGTTATTTTTGAGGATATTTCGGTGTCCGGTTTTTACCGTTTATTTCGCTATATTCTGGCATCTTTTTTAATTGATTTAATTGATTTTCATTGCATTTTCTAGAATTTTTTTCCTTAATTTTTAACTTTAGAAAATAGATTTTAAATAGTTTGTATAGGTTAATTGTGTTTCTAGAATATTAAATAGATTTTATTAGCTATTGATTATATTCTAAATAATTTTTAGATATTATTAGGTTTAAATGGTTTTTTCTATTTTTCATAAGTTTCTAGATATTAATTGAGTTGTTTAGAATATAATAGGTTTTATTTTTTAGATTTAATTCTTTTTTAGAATAATTGATTTGTTTTAGAAATTAATAGGTTTTAATTCTTTTTAGATTTTAAGTGGTTTTTAGAAATTAATGGGTCTTTATTAGAATATTAGGTTGATTAATCCTTTTAGATTTTAATAGTTTCCTTTTATTAATTCTTTTTGGGTTCTAATATGGATTAATTAGGAATATTAATTAGCTTTGATTAATTTTGTTAAGGGGATTTTAATCATTTACAACATCATTTTCGTTTATGTATTAAGTGAGTCTTTAATCAGGTCTTAATCATCATTACTTGCATTAGTTGATTCATTTTTAATCAAGTTTTGTTAATTCGTGGGTCAGGTGTCCAGTGTTCAGGCCCATAGTCCATTTCAGTGCCACTTGGCGTTATATAAGAAGCCCCACGTTTCTCCTTCTCTCTCTTCCACCTGCACCTACATGGCCCCACACGACGCCACGTGTCCCATTCACCCTCTCCCCCACACTGCATGGCCGCCACGTAACACTGCTAGGTGGCGCGCCCCTGTCTCTCGCATGCAAACACGCCGGATCACCCACCGGCAAAATCACGCGGTCAAAACCTCACCCTAACCGTCGCCGGAAATCCAACCATCCACCGGAAAATTCATCCGTTTCCAGAAAATCATACATGAAACTTCATCCGAATTCATAAATCTCCTCAAGTTTTTTCCAGATCTTTTCTCACAACTTCATCATGTTCATCGAGAATTTCCAGATCTTGTTTAGATCTTCAACCATATTCATATGTTCATCCTAGATTTTCTCAGATGAACGTTCATCAAGCTTCACAGTGTTTTCCAGCAACAAATTCAAGATCTGCAACGGATTCAAGATCTTCAAAAAGCTTCAACAATCTCCAACCACCTTCAAGAACATTCGCCCAGAAATGATCAACATTCATCAAACCTGCATCCAATCTTCAACCAGATATCTTCATCCCATTCAAGAAGCTTCCAGAAATTCATCATCAACTTTCACACCTTCATCGCCATGAATAGTAGATCCCAGATCTTCATCCAACAGTGTTCTTCAAGATCTCCGACTTTCATCTTGTTCGTCAAGACCTACAAGTTTTCTCCGGTAACATCTCTCTCCAATAAACTTCATCAAGTTCGTACCAACCTTCAGCACCTTCATCTTCCTTTCCAGATCTTCGATAACCTATCAACATCCATGAACAAGCAAGGAACAAGCTTCAAGTCCTCCTCACAACAACAAAACACCATTACCAAACCTTCAGATTCAACAAGATCTTCAAACTCCTTCTCAACCACACACTTCCAGATCCATCAACAAACTTCGCATCCAACATGCATCTCCAGATCGTCTTTCCTTCAATCATCTTCATAAGTGTTTTTCTTTGGATCTTCAATGAACACATCCATTTTTTTTTTGAACGAGAGAAAAGGTCGAACGGAGGACGTTGAAGATTGAAGGCGTGAGATTTGAGGAAGGGAAATTTGAGAACTGGAGATTTGGTTTGTGAGTTTGAAGATGGGACGACAATGGAGGTTGAGGAAGGGGTCAATGGCGATGAAGGGAAGCAAGACGAACTAGGGTTTTGGGAAAAGTGGAAGGAGGAAGGGGAAAGGTTTCGTGGACCGGTTTGGCTAATGGGCTAAGCCCAATCAATTTCCGGACTGCACACCCCGTTTCTGCATCAACCCCTTCCCCTCTGTGGTTTTTTTTTTTGTGAGAGGTTGGTGGGCCAAGCCCAACCTCTTTTTCTGGACCTTACACCCTCCGTTTCCACACTCGCACCCCTCGTTTCCCTTTTTTGTTTTTTGGCTGTTGTATTGTGGGCTGGGCCCAATTGTTTTTCTGGCTGTTACCCCCTGTTTGGCTGTTGTAACCCCCCTTCCCTTTATTTTTTGCTTTTGTATTGGATATTGCTTTGTAATAGATTTTATATTCTAGTTTTATTTTCAATTTTTCTTTTAGGAATTATAGTTTTATTTTTCCTTTAGAATATTATTACATATTTTTTAGCATAGAATTTATATTCTATTTTTTTAGGTATTATTTTCTTTGTAGGGAATTATAGAATATTATAGAGTTTTACATAGGATTTTATATTCTATTTTTCTGTATGCAATTTCTTTCAATATTTCTTTAGAAATTTTATTCTATTAGGATTTATTCTCAATTTTAGGAGTAGAATATTATTTCCTTTTGTTATTGGATTTCTCTCCTCATTTCTCTTCTCCCATCTGATTTTATTTTGAATTTTATTCTGTGCTGTCCGTGTGACATGATTCAATTGGAGAATGATTCTCAATATCATTTATCTATCTTGTCTTTGACAGGATATCAATACGCTACCTCTTAGAGTTTGACTTCTCTTATAAGTCATACCATGACGGTTTAGCGTTACATTGGTTTTGATTCGAAACGTCATCATCAAGGATCCAGAGAGGAGAAGATTGGAATGGAGCTTGCTCACAATGTCGAGGGCCGACGGAGCCGCTTAGTTCGATAGCATCTTTCTTATTCAAGTCTTCGTGCAACCGTCGAGTGTTGTGAGCTGTAGCGTTAGATACGTAGGAAATGACAATTGAGCGGTTTCCTCTTAATCGTCTAGAGTGTTTAGTACAACACCCTTTGGATGATATACGGCGCATTCGTTCCTACGCCTTAGGTTCTTGTGTGTGTGTCCCGAGTTCCTTCCCGTTTAGGCGTGTTAGGCCTGCTTCCTCTTTGTTCTCGCCCCCGCGCGATCGAAACCCTTTTCTCTCGCATCCTGGAGATTGAGACCCCTTCTCTTGCCCCTGTGCAATCGAGAATTGTTTTCCGCGTTCGTCGAACTACGTTTGCTCTGATCTCTCGTACCAGACGAGAGTACGTAGGCATAGGATTACGATGATCCAAGCGAGCTCCCTTTTCCCCCCTTTTCCTGTAGTTAACTGAACTACAACTGCTCTAATTTCTCGTACCAGACGAGAATATCCTAGCGAGCACATTAACAACTAACTTCTCCGTTCTCTCGCTGCTGTGCGATCGAGACTTCCCCGCTGATGACTAATATCCCTTTCTCTTGCCCTAGCGCAATTGAGACCAGACTGTAGTTCTAGTTCCCGTAGTTTCCCATACCTTTAAACCAATGACATACTACGTCCGTTCTACCGCAAACAGGTAACACCTAAGTCTCCAATGGTCGAGCAGCATACACCTAACTGCTAGAATGCGTATGCTAGTATCGTCAATCCTTTCTCTCACCCCTCTGTGATCGAGAACACCCCGGTTACCCGTAGTGATCCTGAACTACGTAAGCTCTGATCTCTCATATCCGTTGAGAGTAAGTAGGCACAATACTGACGTATTGGCGAGCCACCTTCCCTCATCCGTTACCCATAGTTAGCCGAACTACATTGACTCTGATTTCTTGTTCTCTGACGAGAATACGTAGGCACGAAGTGCGACGCTTTGCCGAGTCATTTTCTTTTCTTTTCAGACCAGCCTTGACAGGTAGATAGTTAAACCAACCCGTTAGATAAACACAACAAGCGTGGATCCCGTTGAGTACAACGGATGTGAGGGGTGTTAATACCTTCCCCTTGCGTAACCGACTCCCGAACCCAGACATGGTTGCGATGACCTTGTCTTATACCTTTACGTCAGGTTTTTCTGATCGTTTCCTTTCCCTTTCTGTGGGATAAATAACGAAAGGTGGCGACTCTTCTGTTTTGCCGACACCTTATTTTCACGGTAGCGCCAATGTGTTGGCTAAGTTGGTAAGGTTTTAACCTTTGAGCCCTAGTGCGTGAGTTCAAACCCCATAGGATGCATTTCCTATCTTTTTTTACCATTAATCTTCATGATTTTCTTTGTAAATTGATTTAGGCATAACTTCTTTGATTTTTATCATTTTTATACCAATTTTTTTTTAAAATGCTCCTTGATATGTCTATTTTCAATGTGTGAAGTAAAAATTCAAAAAATGTTATTTTTGAAACACTTTGATTCACTTGAAATACATGACCTTTTTAGGGTTTTTACTTATTTTCATGAGTTTCCTTGACTTAGTATTTGATTTCTCTTGCATGATTGATCTTGTATGAATCACTTATTAGATGTTTAACATGTTTATATGTTTGAAAACATTTGTTTATTTGCTTTACCATGCTCGCTTTTGCCTTTGTAAAGGTATAAACATGAAAATCATGCCTTGAAACTTTTATTGATTTGTGACAGGTCTCTTGATGTTGTAACCTCTTGATCATGTTACCTTAACCTTATCCAACTTATTTATGTGTATCTTTAAAACCATAACATGTTTAGGGTTTGATTCTTGCCTTTGTAAAATGCATAAATATGAATGTATGACTTGGAGCTTCTCTGTGAACCCTTATATGCTTCTTGATATTGTAACCTTTTGAACATGATCCTTCACCCTTACCCTACTTGTTTATGTGTCTTGTTAGAACCATAACATGTTTAAGATTGATTCTTGATTTAAAAGATACCATGCATCTTATTCATATTTCCCCTTGTGAAGTTTGAATCCATGTTTGAACTATTGTCACTCTTCTTGCTTATCCATGATTGATTGTCATCAATATGTCTTAAAATGATTGAATTTTGTTACATTTATCTTTATTTGATTCATATGCCAAGTTGTGACTTGTATGAATGAATTTTGTTTGTTTACCATTGATGAACTTGTTGTTGTTACACATGTTTCACATTTTCTTTTATTGGTTTTTACCTTCATAGTCTTTGAACTTTGCCATGATAAGTAAGGTCTTTGACTTATGCTTGATGCTTGAAATGTTTAGTCTTGTAAAACTTTTGTCACCATCCACTTTTAGATGTTGTAACATCTTTGTTTACCTTTAGTTGTAACCATTTGGTTTGATTCTTTCATTGTTAAAATCTTGGTTGTAATTTTGTTATGTTTGCCCCATGTTGTTACATACTTGCCCTAAATATTTCTTGATTGTTACCATGTTCTTCTATATCCTCATCATGTTTGAATGAATGCTTATGTGTGATTTAACTTTGCTAAGTTTCCCCAAGTTATGGAACTTGCTAGTTCTCATCCAGTTGCCTTGTTTTCCCCTTATTCCAAAGGAAAGTTTCTCTATTGACTTCACAGTCATAGATAGCTCATTACCCATCTCCTTGACTTGGTTTAGTCATAAGGTCCTTTAACTTAGTTAAGTTATAACCTATATCCTTTAGACTTTGCTTTAAGTCTAAAAGACCTACCCCTTGTTAGGAGTATCCTTCAATTAGAACTTTAAGATAGAGTTTGTTAACTCTATGTTAGGATCATTGTCATGATTACTTACTCCCCTCTTGGCTTTTGTCAAAGTCAATTCCCTTTGAGTGTTAAAACTTAGAGCTAGAGATTTTTTTCAAACTCTATAAAAACATTGTTATGTTTGTCCCTCCTTGGAGCCTTGACCATAGTCAAGTATTCCTTAACCTTAGTGAGGATAACTACGGTTACTCTGATTCCATTCTAGTAAGGATACATAGGCATAAGATGCAATATCTTTGCGAGCAAACTTAGAACTATCCTTAGGTCTTTACCTAGAACTTTACATTAACCTTGATCCCATGACCATAACAAACAACAACTTAGATAATTTAGCATACACACACACAAAAGGTTCCTGTAGAGTACTACAGATGTCTAGGATGTGAAATACCTACCCTAGACATAACCAACCCTCGATCTCCGAATCTTTAGCGTTTTTGTTATATCGTACAAAAGGTTTTTTTTGTTCTTTAGCCTTTCCTTTGGATAAATCAAAGCTCAGTGGTGAATTTTAATGAATTAATATTCAAGTTAATCAATAGTTTGACATCTGATTCTCACTGCAATAGAAATGACGACTTTACTGGGGACACATAAATCTTCTTTAGGGTTTAGCCCACTTTGTATGCTTGTATGCTATATCTCTATATGTTTGTCTATACATGTATATTTGTAAATATATAACTGTTGATTTCATTGGATCATTTGGGTGATATCTTGAGTGGTGAGATAAGTCCTAACCCAGATTCGAGCATGCACATATGGTAGGATGTGGTATGATGAATAGTTGACTGTTGGGAGTAGTTCTAACATGATTGGAATATGATGTAACCACGCTCAGTGGAGACCTCCTTGAGATGATTGATGGTGTATGAGTAGTCATGCATTTCATTGGTTGTTTCAACCTGAGAGTCTATGAAACTGAGGACCTTTACTTACCCACTTATCTCATTTGGCCTTTTTAGGACGTAGTACAGAGACTATGAGGGAGTAGTCCCAAAATGGTTATTACGCGATGCTACACTCAGACGAGTTTATCCCAAGAATATTTTTGACCCACGTGAGTAGTCATATTGGTTGATAATATCTGAGGGATTTATGTATGACTCTGGGAACTCTTGATAGAACCCGATTTACAGGTACAATGAAAACCTTAGTACATGTCCTTTGGGAGGGTAGAACCTGGCTTCATGCTTGTAACCCCAAACTTAGGACCTTTGCATTTTAGCATTTGCATGTGTGTGTTGTGTGTGCATCATATCATCATGTCATCATAGCATCTCATCTTGGTGCACTGGTTTTGTAAAACTTAGTCATTTTCTTTTTGCAAAACCCTAGTTATCAGGATTTTGGGAAAAGAAACACTAAGAAATATGATACAATGTAGTTGAGAAAACTAGGAACAATGGTATCCGAAGACTTTGGGAAAACATATGGAAAGCTTCTGAGCGTTGTAAAGACTAGAATGGAAGAAGGGGTCCTTAGCACCTTGGTTCAATTCTATGATCCGTTGTACCACTGTTTCACCTTCCCAGATTATCAATTGATGCCAACATTAGAAGAGTATTCCTACTTTATTGGAATTCCCGTGAAAGATAAGAAACCCTTCAGTGGTTTAGAGAAGCTACCCTCGCCGAAGGAAATTGCTGACACACTCCATCTAGAAGTATCTGAGGTCAAAGCCAATCATACTTCAAAAAATAGGGTCAAGGGTCTTCATTCTGCTTACTTATTGAAGAAGGCTACTTACCTTGCCAAGGAAGGTAGTATGGACGCATTCGAAGCCAACTGCCATCAGGTAGAAGAATTCTTCAATTCAACTACCATCGCCATATTCTTGAATGGTAATCCGGTGCCCACCTTGTTAGGTGACGCTTATCATTCCATTCATCACAGGACTCTTCAAGGTAGAGGAACTATTAGCTATTGTGCACCCTTGTTATACACATGGTTTGTTAATCATCTATCAAGGACGGACGCTTTCAAAGAAAATCCTAATGGTTGAAGATGGTCTCAAAGGATTATGTCTCTAACACAAGCAGACATTCATTGGTATGATCCTGCCTACGATCGAGGAGTCTACATTGATGGTTGTGGTACTTTTACAAATGTACCACTCTTAGGAGTACAAGGAGGAATCAACTACAATCCCGCCTTGTCTAGACGTCAATTCAGATTCCCAATGAAGGATAAGCTTAACAACATCCTATTGGCTGGTTTCTTCTACCTCAACACCGAAGCAGAAGAAAGTTTAAGAAACAGTACAATTGATGCTTTGAAGAACATCTGGAGAAAAACCAAAGCTGACCTTGGGAAGAGGAACTGTGTAGCTTTTGAGCCATTCACTCGTTGGGTCCAATCTAGAGATCGTGATCTCAAGATGCCTTACCTTCCTGAGAAAAATACACAAATTGTCATCGTGTCATCTTCTACGATTCCCATGGAAGATATGGAAGAATACCGAGAGGTTCTTGAAATAACAAAGCTTGAGAGGGATACTTGGGAAGACAAGTACCATACTCTTCATACTGAGACGACAGAATTGCAGATAGAATTGCAAGACAAAAACGAGTTGATTGGGTGGCTCGAAAGATGCCTGACTAACGCAGATGTGACAAAGGAGAATTTATTTTTCTATAGCGTCAAACCTACGCAAAGTACTCATGAGTATTCGAATATCCCACCAACTTCCGGCGCTTGGAAAGGAATAGTAGACAAGTTGGTGATGGAGAACACTATGTTGAAAAGACTGAAGAGGATACGCGGATAGAATTCTTGTTAGATTTCCTAACCATAGGGCCCAAGTCTTCTCCTCTGATGTAGCCTCACATTTCTTGGGTTATATTTCAAAGGTTGTAACTTTTCCCAACCTAAATGAAACAAGGGTTTTGCTTTAATTATCTTCTGAGTTTTGTAAAACCATTTGCGTCTAGCGTCTTTGCACTGCATTTTGCATTCCTGCTAACCATTCAAGGAGTTCAAAATCTTATTCTTTTTTTTTGTAGAGATAGTGATGGATCAAAGAAACATGATTACATTTTCGAGCTTGAGGTTACACAACCTAAGGATCTTAAGGAGCCTCGTAAGGAACCATGCTGCTTTCATAGCCAAATATGGGGACTTATTATCTCTGCTAGATACACAAGTAAATGAAGAAATGCTGCAAGCCCTCGTGAAGTTTTACGAACCGCTATACCATTGTTTTACATTTCTAGACTTTCAGCTACTGCCAACCTTGGAAGAATACTCCGAGCATTTGAAAATCCCAATGACTTTCACACCTAACTATGGAAGGGAGAAGAAACCAAACAAAAGAGATGTGGCTGACGCTCTTCACTTAGAGCCCACTGACCTTCCAACCCAGTTGGATAATAGGGGTAGATTTACCAGAATGGAGGCGAGACCATTCATGGAGAGAGATTAGTTCTATTATGACCGAGGAAATTTGTAAATCTTTGAAGCTATATTAGCTTTCTTGATTTACGGCTTATACCTGTTTCTCAGCAAACTTAAGTTCATCAGCTTGGAAGCCATAAAGTTATTTCTTGTCAGAAATCCAGTTCCCACTCTTTTGGCTGACACTTACTACACCATTAATCGGTGGGAGGTGTTCAATCTTGGGAAATTCTCCTGCTACACAACACTCCTAAGCACGTGGTTTATTTCACACTTGCCTAGGACATTCCCTCTATGGAAACTTCAAGACAGTGATGCGTGGATTGGAAAATTGGTTACACTCTCTCATTACGACATCAGCTGGTATGACCTGACTCGAGGAGGAGTAGCCATGATACACAGCTGTGGGGAGTTCCTAAATATACCTCTAATTGGTACTAGAGGATACATCAATTTCAGTCCTATCTTAGCTCGCTGTCAGCTAGGATACCCCACTGAGAAAGAACCAGAGCCAGCCCAACTAGAAACTTGCTTCTGTGAAAAGGATGTTGGCCCGGATCTTGAAGCACGAATTATCTTTGTCTAGCGTCACCCCAAACTATAAGGAATGACTGCTGTGGAAAACCCAAGTTGTCTCGTCTTGAAGGAATATCTCTTTTGGTCAAAAGTAATAGCATTAAAGATGTTCTATACTCATTATTACAACATTACTCTAGAACCAGAGAAGCTTTTGTCTAGAGGAGAATTGAAATTTGCCTTGGTAAAAGTTGAACGGGAAAATGCGGAACTTTGGGAGATGCTTCCTCAAAATCAAAAGAAGACAAGATTGATGGAGGGAGAAGGGTCATCTTGTTAGAGGATTCTTAATTGATTGATTTCCCTTTGTTGTTGTACCCCAGGCTTACGGGAATATAATCTTTCATTTTGTAAAATGATTGAAAAAGCTTCATTTGTTAATGAAGACTTTATGTTGTAAAACTTTTTTATTAATGAAAATTTTGTTAAATTTTCATCACATTGTTATGTGTTGATTCATTAATTTTGTTTGTAAACAAACTTTTTGTTTCTCCTCGAATGAGTGGTCTGCATTTGCATCCTACATTCCACCCTGCATCTCATTCCGTATTTCATTAGTCCTTCGGGTTATCCTGTGTGTTGTTTCTATCAGAGAGAAAGAGAGAGAGAGTCACGTTGAATACTCATTGGTACAACACAAGAGCCAACGCTCAGAAGAGAATGTCAGATTAAGACTTGAGGTTCGATTAGATTAACAAAGATGTCGATGGGCTACGTGGTGACGTTAGCCAAATTATGGAAGTCCTTCAGGTAATCAAGGAAAAGATGGACACACAACCCACAGTGGTGTCTGAAATCAACACAACAACATCAAATCCTCCTTCATTAGTAACTTCAACAATAAAAAATCCTTTCGGAATTGCCAGAGATTTCATGCCTCCGTGCAGTGATGCTCAACCATTCAATCATCAACCATATTCAAATCAACAGAGTGTTCCATTAATGACGGATTTCCAAAATTCCATTTACACTCAGGCCGGTGCTCAGGCACAGGTTCGACCAGTCTTCAACAATCATCAACCAATATTCGACGTACTCGACGGGTCTGAAACTGAAGATGAGAAGCATGAGAAACTACGGGTTGAAATGGACATAATGGCTAGAAGAATGAGAGCTATAGAAGGGAACAATGTCTTTGGGTCTGATCCCAAAAACATGTGCTTAGTCTCGGGCTTGGTATTTCCTCCCAAATTCTTAATGCCTACGTTTGAAAAGTATGAAGGGGAAACCTGCCCAAAAGTTCACCTGATCATGTACTGCCGACGTATGGCCCCACATATTGAGAATGACAAATTGTTGATACACTATTTTCAAGACAGTCTCAAATGTGCCTCTGCTAAATGGTGCTTAAGCATGGATCAATCTAAAATCTACTGCTTCTAAGATCTGTCTGATGCGTTCATTCAACAGTACAAATATAACATGGATCTCGCACCAGATCGACGTCAGTTTCTTAGCATGATTCAAAAGAGTTTGGAATCCTTTAAAGAATACGCACAGAGATAACGTGGGACCGCCGCCCAGGTGGAACCTCCCCTAACAAAAAAGGAGTTGGCTGACTGGTTCATAGATACTGTTGGACACGAATTCTATGAAAGAATGATTAGCAGTATCACAACCAAATTTTCTGATATCGTGGTCGTCGGTGTAAAAGCGGAAGCTGGTTTGAAAAATGGCAAGGTGACGAGTTCGGCCAGCACCAGCATAATGAAAAGCCATCGGGTAACTTTCACAAGAAAAAGGAAGGAGATACTATGTTATAATGTATGACGAGAGGGTTCAGAACATAAGAAACTGTCCGCAAAATCAATGGTTTCCTCGTCTACAACCTCAGTGAAATTATCATGGACATCAATATATGGCCACAGTCATGCCGGTGTTCTAAACTCGGCCGAACCCACAAAATTTCCAGCAACCGGCGCCCAAATCCTATCAATAAAATCATAATCAACAAGTAAGGCTACAACAAAGAGCACCGGCTCTAAGGTCTGCTTTTCAGAATAGAAGACCAGGGATTCAGCCTATCCCCGTGAGCTACACTGATTTGTACCCTCTAATGGTACAACAAGGCCTAATTCAGACCAGGAAGTTTGGACGTCTTCTAACTCCACTGCCACATTATTATAACCTGAACGCACTGTCGCTACTGCGAAAATCGGCGCCGGCTGACAGAAGAGTCGCCACCGTGCGTTATTTATCCCAACGGAGGGAGAGGAAACGCTCGAAGTAAACCTCGCAAAAAAAAAACGGGAAAGGTATGGTCATCGCAACCAAAACCTGGGTTCGGGAGTCGGTTACGCAAGGGGAAGGTATTAGCACCCCTCACATCCGTCGTACTCGACGGGATCCACGCTTGCTTGGGTTGTCTAAAGGATGCAAAAACAATCTATCTACGGCTGCTAAATCTAAACAGAAGGAAACTGACTCGATAGAACGTCGCACTCTATGCCTACGTATTCTCAAGAGAGAAAGTCAGAGTCAACGTAGTTCGGGACAACGGGGAAATTGGCTCGCCAAGACCTCACGTCTTGTGCCTACGTACTTCCACACTGCATGGAAGATCAGAGCTTACGTAGTTCAGGCTAACTACGGCTAGGCTGGGTATTCTCACACAGCAGTGAGAAATTAATCTGGTTTTAAAGGTACGGGAACCTATGGGAAAAACTACGGTCTGGTCTCAAATGCACTCGGGCAAGAGAAAAAGGGTAACAATTAGTCGTCAGTGGGAAAGTCTCGATCGCACAGCAGCGAGAGAACAAAAGGTTAGTTGTTAGTGTGCTCGCTAGGATATCGCATCCTATGCCTACATATTCTCGTCTGGTACGAGAAATCAGAGCAGCTGTAGTTCGGCTACTTTCGGGACCACAACTCAAATCTCGTTTTATTAATATTCTGAAAAAAAAGTTACAATGATTGAATACTGAAAAATAAACTCCTAGGAAATACTATCCTATCCTATGAAAAATCAAACGGAAAATAGTCCCCTAACAAGTGGACTTCTACACCTACTTCTAAAAGCGTAAAATAAACTCTATGAAAATTTATCCTAAAAGAATTGAAGTGAAGTTGAATATTTTTATTTCCTTTTTCTCAATATTTCTTTTCTCTATTTTCTCTTCTTTTTTAACATATTTTTCACTCTTTTTCTCTTTCTTTTTTTCAGTATTTTTTTTATGTATTTTTCTCACATATTCTTTTTTCAATATTTCTTTTTCAAAATTCTTTTCAAATATCCTCTTTTTCTTTATTGTTTTTTCCTTCTAAAAAAAAACTAAGCAAATAAAATAAAGAAAAGAAAACAAAAAGGGGGGAGGTACACTGCAGTTACAGGGGGAGTGTATCAGCAAAAAAAACAATTGGAACTGGGCCTAGCCCAATATCTCAGCAGACAACAAAAACAAAAAAGAAAAGGGAAGGGGGGTGCAGTTGAAAATTGGAGGGTGGAATCAGTAATGTGATTGGGCTTAGCCCATCAGCAAACAAAAAAAAACAATAAAAATAAACAAAAAACGGGGGAAAGAGGAAAGGGGGGGGGTGTACAATCAGCAAACACCAATTGGGCCTAAGCCCACACGATCCAACGGGTCCCAACTCTTTTCCCTTTCACATTTTCATTTCTGAAGAAAACCTAATTCCTTAATTCTCTCCGCCGCCGTTCTCCTCCTCTCACCATCTCCATTCAAAATCTTCGCCAGAACAAAGAAAACAGCATCACCACCAACACACAAATTCGTATGATCATCCAAATCCTGCTTCCTCCACATTTTCGATTCCAATCCCCTCAAACTTCTAAAAACAACTCATGTAGATCTGGAGATCTGAGGATGAAAGTGGTTGATGGAGAAGGTCATGAAATCTGGGAGTCTCTGATGAACGTCCTTGAAGATTGCTGGAAAAAGTATGAAGAAAGGATGAAAACTTCTTGAAGATTGCTGGGAAAAGTGAAGAACACGCTCAAAGATCTTGAAGGATCTATGAGATTTCTGGAGATTTACGATAAACTGATGAAGAATCCTGATAGTTGCTGGAAAAACGTGAAGGAAGTTGAAGGTTCTTGACGGAATCTGGAGAATGTATGAAGGTCTATGAAGATCCTTGACGAAATCTGGAAAACGCATGAAGAACACTACGAAGAACGGATGAACACGATGAAGGAGCTATGAAGGTTGGGGAGGAAATCTGGAAAAGGCGTGAAGAACAAATTCGTTGGTGAAAATCAACACGAGGTTCCGGAAGCAAGATCGAAGAACACACGAACATTCATGGTGATTTCTGGAAAAAACTTGATCCGATGGTTGAACGTTTTCCGGCGGGATCCATGGTGTTTCCGGTGATTGCTGCAGTTTCCGGTAGAGTTGGGAAGAACTGATGAAGAACCTCCGATGAACATTCTGGGAAATGATGAACTAATGATGAATATCCTACAAAAATTGATGAAGATTTGAAGATTCTGGATAAACAACCGTCACCGGATCTTGATTGATGATTATGGATGAGGATCTGTGAAGATGAAGATTGGATCAGAGAAGATTTCTGGAGAAAATGATGATTCTGGAGTTTTTGATTTTTCCGGTGGAAGTTACGGTGGCCGGAGGGAGTTATGGTGGTCGGAGAATGGAGGTTACGGTGGCCGGCGAGATTGGGGGGCGGTGGTTGCATGGCCGCCGGCCATGCAACCGGTGAGGGTTTCGGTGTGGACGTGTGTCACGGGGAATCTCTGCATGGAGGACGTGTGGCTAGGATGTGGCAGAGAGAGGGAGTTAGTGGAGTGTGAGGTGTCTGCGTGAGAGTGAAAAACGTGCCCCCCCCCCCTCGGCGAAACACGTGGTGCGCTGACTTTTATAGACAAGCATTGGACTTTTCTGGACCTGCAGAACTGGGCCTCCAAACATACCTGGGCCCAACGGAAAAGACTAACAAAACCCAAAAACCTGAAAAATGATTAATGAAATGGATTAGCTTGGACTAAACGTGATTAGAATGCAATTAAAACCCCCATTAACTAATTAACTACCATTAGATGCTAAACTGAAAATTAAACTTAATCTAAATCCTAATTAATTCCTAATTAACACCTAAACAAATGATTAAGACCTAATTAATCTAACTAAATCTCAATTAAACCTAAAAAAGAGAATTAACCTAAAAAAACTCTATTAATTCTAATTAATCTCTAAACTAATGAAATTCTAATAATTCCACTAATAAAAAAAACTCTAATAATTCTCTATTAAATCTCTAATAAAACCTATATTATTTATTTAAAAGAAAATCTAATATTCTATTAAAACCTATTAAACTCTATAAAATGCTAAAAAATGATTTAAAGCTATTAAAACTATTAAAATAAAAACTATTAATGTTCTATATTATCCCAAAAAAATGATTAAAAAATCTAGTAAAACCCTAATAATACCTAATAAAAATCCAGAAAAATCACAATAATTCCCAAAGGAACAAAAATAGCACAGAATGACAAATAAAACCACGAGAGCGCAACGAAATAGCCGGTAAAAATCAATAGACACCGAAATATCCCTAAAAATAACAGCGCGAGCTGAAAACACCGGGAATAGCACGGCTTCCCGAAAATACGATTCTACCTATCTAAACTGATTAAAAACACCTGAAATGCGAGACGAGGGTTGTGATCCCGATAAAATCAATACAACTGAAAAATGCACTGTATGTGATATGCGGATGCGAATGCAGTCATGCGTCGAAACATGGAGCCAGATACGGGACCCGGTTGGTCCTATTTTAGGGTGCAACAGCTGCCCCTATTCAAGCGGCTTGGACCTGAATGGCTGAAGAGCGCTCAACCTTCAAACATTCAAAGGTAGAAGACGGTTGAATACCAATGAAACCTTGAAATTTGCCAACCGTGGAAATATACTGCAAAACTGCTTGAGGTATAGCCTCCAATGAACTGAAGTTCGGTTGTCACTGCAACATCTGGTCAGTTTTCTGATAAATTTTCTTCTCCTTTTCAACATCAATCACCTGTGCGACGCCACAAGTATTGGAATAATGCTTCGGAAGGCAAACAACTTGATTCCCATCTCTCTTATGGGATCAAATCCTGTCATCTCTCAGTTCACAGCGAACTTGAGTACAATTCTCCTAGGGAACTTTTGAATCGACTGCTCGGCGCCCATTCTGTCAACAGGCCGCAGCTTCAGAAACCTGATACATGCCAATCTTTTTTTCCGGTGCCGACGTAACAACCAAATGAAGAAGAACCACTCCGCTGGGGGAGAAGAGAAGCTGAACCAAACAACTCTACGGGGGAACAAACTCGAAATCCGATGAGGTAACCAACCTGGTCCATGTTTCGAAATGCGTATGCTTGAAATGATGCAATGCCCTATATGACATGTAAATGCTATGCGTTCTGTTTGAAAATGCGAGGCCCAGACGGCATGGAAATGCTATGTATTTGTAAATGCAATGACGACATATGCAAATGTAAATGCAGGCTCGAGCTGCCAGAGAACACCAGGTCTGCAACCACTTGGCAAAATAAATGCCGAAGGAAACGTCGACTTCAACTGAAGGTAACCTGATATCACAGAATCATCTCAGCAAAATAAATGCTGGAAAAAAAGGAAACCAAATCCGCTGGGGATAACCGTCCTGCTGGAGAAATGGAAAGGCAACCCTGCTTGGGGAGAAAGAAAAAACAACTCTGCTTGGGGATGCTCTCTTCAAACCCTTGGCAACTGATCGTGCTCTGTGGGGATTGACCCAAACTGGGGTTGATTGCGCGCAGCACACTGCTGGAAATGCCCCTACTATCAAGGATATCAATCTTAATCTGCTGAGGATACTCCTGATCCTACTCTGATACGGGATAACAATACAATCTCAACTCTTCCGGGGATAATACACAACTTTCATCTGCTGAAGAGTAGCAATTCTGATTTAACAACATCCACAGGGAATTCAAACATTAATCGGAGCACTGGCATCAATCGAGCTTCGTATCGGGGAACATGACAACATGCGAGTCATTGGGAATTACTGGGTCAGATACCTTTAGGTTTTTTTTGCTTTTCTGGTTTAGGATAAACATGGACTATGTACAAAGTGGAAGATATGGAAAATACTAGACGAGAACTAGAATTCAAAGGTAGACTACCAGACGAGAACTGATAGGAAAATAGGTTATCGGACAAGAATTGATTTAGCAACGACATGTACCAGACGAGAACTGATACAACACTTGAAGAAACGGTGACCATACGAGGACTGGTTACAATACGACATGTACCAGACGAGAACTGATACAACAATAAACTACATCAGACGGGAACTGATGCTTACAGAAGGGTGGGCCAGACGAGAACTGGTTACCGGTTTGCCAGGCGAGAACTGGACTTTGGAAACGACTGGTTACTGACACGCAACAGGTTTAGACTGCAGGTCAATGATCCAACGACAACAAGGCCTTTTTCGGAATGTTAAGGTTTTTGATAAGGGTAATGACCCGATTCCCCGATACTCAACTTCGGCTGGGGATAAACAGACTGGCTTGAATAACTTGCCCCAGTACAATCAACTTGCCCCAATCTAACTCTTGGGAGTACGGCTCTGAACAACTCGCTACGAGACGACCTCGATATTACTTTCCCCGGTATCTGTACGACAACAGAATTCCATCTCCATTAAACCCCTATCAACCCAGTTGGTTTCAACACTCTCTGCGGTGACTTGCCCCTGAATGAGCTTTCTAGCGACTTAACCCGATCTGATTATCCACCTGAAGTATCTGCTTTCAAATCTCCACGTCCTGTATAACTGCCCCCAGGGTTGTCGAACTCGCGGGTAGACTCGTAAACTCGTACGAGTTTACGAGTCTAGGAAGCGAAAACGAGTAGACTCGCGCATAGAATCATTTTTTGATAGACTCGAGTAGACTCAGGTAGACTCGCATAAACTCGTATAGACTCGCGAGTCTATGATGAGTTTACGAGTTTATAATTTTTTTTTGTATTTTGTTTTTTTTAAACCCAAAAAAGGCGTAAGTTCTCCAAAAGATTTTATTTTATTTTTAAAAACCCCTTATTTTTTTGTTTGTACGAGAATTATAAATTCTTTCTCCTAGTCTCTTGTTTCGACAAGGTATCTTCCTCCCTTCATCCTTTCATAGACGTGTGTGTTTATTAGGTCTCTTGCTTTATTCACGTTTGTTTTTGTGAGTTAATCATTTGTTGTGTAATTATTTTATAATATGCTTCACTTGAATGTTTCTCTTGTATATTCTCTTGTGTAAAGATGATGAATGGATAATTGAAGATCCTAATGAGGAAAATATGCAAGCTGAAGTTAATGTTGAGTAACATGATGTTATAATTAATAATGTTGTGGAAGTTGTTGTTTTTGTTAATAATGTTGTGCGAAGTAGTGGTGGTGGTGGAAATATTGAATTAGGTGGAAGTGAAACTTAAAGAAATCCAATTTTGGTTAATGATAAAGAAAGTGTTTCATCCGAGGTAGAATTTGTTGATGATACTCAAGATACCGATGAAGATGATGGTGATGATTTCACTGGAGTTTTGGATGTTTAAAGCCATTATCATATATATTTTATAGTTTTATTTTTTCTTTATATAGTAGTCAATTGAGAAGAAATTAGTACTTTAAGTTTTTAAATACATACTTTGCTATTTTGTTTGTTTTATTATTGAATTTTTTTAAAGAAATTTGGAGTATGAAATTTAAATTTTGATGTTAATTGGTATTCTATTATATATAAGTGTAAAGATGACGCATTTATAAGTTTAAAAATACATATGTGTGTCATGTATGTGTCACATATAGGTTTTTGAAAGTTAGTTTTAATTTTCCATAGACTCGTACGAGTTTGCGAGTCGAGTCTGCAGACCCTTTACGAGTCTGAGTAGACTCGCGAGTTTGACAACCTTGACTGCCCCTGATTGGTTCTCGAGAAGACTCACTTCTGATCAACTGCTTCTCAAACAAACTGCCCCTGATCAACTGAAGCTTCGGGACTTGTCCTCAGACTAATTGATTCCGAACTCACTGGAAGTCAATGCCCCTGATTCACTGGGCTTCACAACATACACCATCCTGGTTTAGACTGCTGAATTATTCAGTCCTGTTTGATTATTCTCTGTTGGAATTTCCTTCATGCCAACTACTAACCTGCAAGTAAAATCGTCTGTTCATGAATGGTAATCTTAATGCAGTGCTCATGCAGATTTTGAAAAAATTTGAGCTGTCACTCATTTACATGTCATGATTGTGAGTGACGAATGAACCTAAGTTCAACCGTAGTGCTTACGTGATTTGATCAGTGAAAAATACAACAAGGATGTGACTAGCAAGTCATGAAGGAGTCAGGTTACTCAACCTTATCGTAATGCGCTTTTAGAATAAACCCTACCTCAATTAGGTCTTTTAAGGGTTGTATCGTGGCCGGGTTCACGCTTCGTGAAACAAAGGATATTTGGCTCAAATTTTGATTTGTACCCACCCCTTCTACGTGATGATCTCCGATCCTAAGGTTCAGTTAACCTGGCACAAGCGCTCGCCTCTTCGAGAGGTATGTTGAATGGTAAGAACCACAACTAAGGAATCCACAAGGCTTTTCCGGAGTGATAGTTACTCCTTCTCGTTTTCGGTGTTTGTGTACACGACTTTGTGACTCGCTGGGGAAAAAATTTCTATCCCTTCTTTTTCATTCTTTTGATTCCCTAACTTTTGCCTGGACTGACTCCTTTTGAGTTCTCTTCATTTTTTCGTTTTCTTTTGAAGTCCAGCGGGATGCCCTGATTTTTGCCTAAGTATTAGCTCTCCAGCTTTTTCTTTCTTTTGACTTAGCGGGCTTTCTTTCTTCTTTCTTTTGGAACAAAGTCGTGTGACACTGGTTGTCTTGATTGCTCCGAAAGGATTGTAACTGTCTCACTCCTGATTGGTGAGGTTTAACCACTTGAAAGGTATAAACTGATTGGTCCTCGAAAAACAACACTCCTCTGTAAGACTTGAATGCTCGGTCAAGCTAACTGACAACTACCCTGCCCCGGGTTAAGATGTGAGGTTTAAAAGTCCGAAAAAACTTCTACTTCCTGGCTCGAAGTGGTTAACAAGGGACTAACTCCTTATATCTCCAGTGTTTGGGGATTTGAAACAATGCCTTGTACGTCATCGGTAAGGTCTTATCTGAAAGCATGCGATCATCGGTTATGAATATTCAGTTTCGTCATCCTCCTTCCAATCTTTGCTAGTCACAGTGATAAAGTGGAGTGAATAAAATGCAAGTGTCAGTGCAATGCAGTAAATGAGCGACAGCGACATGATTAATTCAGAAAAATGCATAGTCACTTTATTATTATCACCATTCGAAACATACAATGCTGAAAAGCAGGTAGTAACTAACAGAAAAGAAACTACAAATGCAAATGATATAAAGTCTGAGGACTGCCAATGCTAAGGGCGCCTGCCTGTTTGAACCACTGGCTTTTGCTAGGGAATACTTTCCGAGTCTACGAGCTTAGACAGCTGAGCGGTTGGTATGAACAAACAGAAGTCCTTCTCAAAAGGAAATGCGATCCTGGTCGATCAACTGTTGTACCTTCGCCTGAAATGCTTTACAATCTTCAGTGGAATGCCCCGGTGATCCGCCATGATAACCACACTGAATATGGGGATTGTACCCAGGAGGGTAAGGTTCTGGCACGGGCTTGAGAGCTTTAGGTTCCACCAAAGAACTCTGGACCAACTGCGGCAAAAGCTGACTATACGGCACAGGAACTGGGTGAGAAGGAGCATTCCTTCGTTCCAAATTGCTACGAGGTCTATTCTGATTCTGACGCTGAGTCTGATACCCTCGACCACGAGTTCGCTGCTTCGCAAGGGAAGCGACATAAGACTCCTGATATGGTGCCCCAAGCACAGCTGTCTCTCCAGCATAACAAAGCACAGAAGATACTAATCTCTGAGAAGATGAAGAACCAACAAAATTCACTGATTCGCCTCGAGGATACCCAACATCTGGCATGACTGCATTAATCACAACTCTTTCTTCATTCTGATAGTCGCAAAGAGATTCAGTTTCACTAGCCTGACCGCTTGAATCAATCTGGATTTTCCCGATCTTTATAGCATTCTCAATACGTTCTCCCACTCCCACTAATTCGGAGAAGTTCAGCGAAACTCCGAGCAGTCTCTCAAAGTACGGGCTTTGCAATGAGTCTACGAACATGCCTGCTAACTCTCGGTCAAGGATCGGTGGTTCCACTCTGGAAGCAAAATCTCTCCATCTCCGAGCATACTTTTTGAAAGGTTCATTGATCCCCATAGATAAAGATTGCAACTCCATGCGAAAGGGAGCTACGTCCATATTGTACTCATACCGCTTCAGGAAAGCTCTGGCTAAATCCACCCATGATCGAATCTGATCCTTCTCTAACTGCATATACCAACGTAGAGATGCCCCAATCAAATTGTCCTGAAAATAGTAAATCATCAACTTGTCGTCTTGCACAAATGAAGTCATCTTCCTGCAGAACATCACCAAATGTAGCCTCGGACAGCTATCTCCTTTATACTTCTCAAACTTCGGCGCTCTGAATTTAGGAGGTAACACTAGGTCAGAAACCAAACACATATCTGAAGCATTGAGACCAACATCGTTCTTAACTTCCAGGGCTTTGACTTGTTCCTCCAATGCATGCAACCTCTTAGCTTGCGCAAGAGCCAATGGATTATTAGTCCTCACTATCGGAACTTCTCTTAGGGAGATCAAACCAGCAGGATTAACATTCTGATAATTCGCGGCATCAGAAGAAGGACGTTCACTTGGGATGACAAACTGTTGGTGCAGATTTTGGCCTCTAACAGAAGTCTGCACAAGTTGAGCTGCAGTAAGGTTATTCACTTGCGGAAAGCCTTCGTTAGACGTGGAATCATACAAAGGATTGGTCGTCATAATAAAGCCTGACAAGGTATCAGCAATCTGGAAGTCGTTTCCTGACATGACTATCAGCAACTTTCAACTGACGGCACTGCTTGATTCTGCTTGATCCGTTTCAACCCCTTTGTCGTCTTCTAACAATCCACACTGCTCAGACCAATCACCGGATAATCACCTTCTGAAATCAAACAACGGCTGGATAAGAGCTCTGGCCAGCTGGAGAAATGCTATGCAATATGATGCAAAGATGCTTATGCAAATGCAATGCAACAAACACGGGATCACATCCCCCACACAAACTGAGTACCGCTGTACTGCTGATGGAGTACGTTCTCTCTAAAAGAGAACGCCAGGATAGCTGGTAGTCTGGAAGTCAAGGTTTCTCAAAAAAGAAAACCCCCCCCACTCACAGGTATGGACCTAAGATACGGCATCCTATGCGGTCATCAGCGTCACAGACTTTCATGAGGAATGATACGATTCCCAGAAGGAGTGGCATCGTCATCTCATGAAGAGGCCTCACTTAGCTGACTTCCAATTGATCGGTCCTCAGAGTCGACAATCCTCACGTCTGGACTCCTCTCAGATCCTCAGGACCGGAAATAAGCACCTCGGAGAGAACCTCGTCTGAGCGCAGATTTCGTAGGGAACTGTGCCTGCTCAGCAGACAGGTTCGTCTACTACTCTCCGCAACTATGTCTAGGTGCACACTCAAAAAAAAGAAGCCCAGGTCCGGCTATCACTCAAAATATCCCCCTCCCTAGCACAACGACAACAGATAAAGCGATAAAAAAATAAACACCCAAAAGACAAGCAAACAAGCGCTAGGATTGACTCTCTTAGGGGACGTTGGATCCCACATGCATAAGGACTATCACAATCCTTAGCAGCCAGGGGACGTTGGATCCCCAGCAGACTCGTATAGGGACTTATCGCAGTCCCCAGCAGAGTCGCCAGCTGTCGCTACTGCGAAAATCGGCGCCGGCTGACAGAAGAGTCGCCACCGTGCGTTATTTATCCCAACAGAGGGAAAGGAAACGCTCGAAGTAAACCTCGCAAAAAAAACGGGAAAGGTATGGTCATCGCAACCAAAACCTGGGTTCGGGAGTCGGTTACGTAAGGGGAAGGTATTAGCACCCCTCACGTCCGTCGTACTCGACGGGATCCACGCTTGCTTGGGTTGTCTAAAGGATGCAAAAACAATCTATCTACGGCTGCTAAATCTAAACAGAAGGAAACTGACTCGATAGAGCGTCGCACTCTATGCCTACGTATTCTCAAGAGATAAAGTCAGAGTCAACGTAGTTCGGGACTACGGGGAAATTGGCTCGCCAAGACCTCGCGTCTTGTGCCTACGTACTTCCACACTGCATGGAAGATCAGAGCTTACGTAGTTCAGGCTAACTACGGCTAGGCTGGGTATTCTCACACAGCAGTGAGAAATTAATCTGGTTTTAAAGGTACGGGAACCTATGGGAAAAACTACGGTCTGGTCTCAAATGCACTCGGGCAAGAGAAAAAGGGTAACAATTAGTCGTCAGCGGGAAAGTCTCGATCGCACAGCAGCGAGAGAACAAAAGGTTAGTTGTTAGTGTGCTCGCTAGGATATCGCATCCTATGCTTACATATTCTCGTCTGGTACGAGAAATCAGAGCAGCTGTAGTTCGGCTACTTTCGGGACCACAGCTCAAATCTCGTTTTATTAATATTCTGAAAAAAAAAGTTACAATGATTGAATACTGAAAAATAAACTCCTAGGAAATACTATCCTATCCTATAAAAAATCAAACGGAAAATAGTCCCCTAACAATTGGACTTCTACACCTACTTCTAAAAGCGTAAAATAAACTCTATGAAAATTTATCCTAAAAGAATTGAAGTGAAGCTGAATATTTTTATTTCCTTTTTCTCAATATTTCTTTTCTCTATTTTCTCTTCTTTTTTAACATATTTTTCACTCTTTTTCTCTTTCTTTTTTTCAGTATTTTTTTTATGTATTTTTCTCACATATTCTTTTTTCAATATTTCTTTTTCAAAATTCTTTTCAAATATCCTCTTTTTCTTCATTGTTTTTTCCTTCTAAAAAAAACTAAGCAAATAAAATAAAGAAAAGAAAACAAAAAGGGGGGAGGTACACTGCAGTTACAGGGGGAGTGTATCAGCAAAAAAAAAACAATTGGAACTGGGCCCAGCCCAATATCTCAGCAGACAACAAAAACAAAAAAGAAAAGGGAAGGGGGGTGCAGTTGAAAATTGGAGAGTGGAATCAGTAATGTGATTGGGCTTAGCCCATCAGCAAACAAAAAAAAAAGAATAAAAATAAACAAAAAAACGGGGGAAAGAGGAAAGGGGGGGTGTACAATCAGCAAACACCAATTGGGCCTAAGCCCACACGATCCAACGGATCCCAACTCTTTTCCCTTTCACATTTTCATTTCTGAAGAAAACCTAATTCCTTAATTCTCTCCGCCGCCGTTCTCCTCCTCTCACCATCTCCGTTCAAAATCTTCGCCAGAACAAAGAAAACAACATCACCACCAAAACACAAATTCGTATGATCATCCAAATCCTGCTTCCTCCACATTTTCGATTCCAATCCCCTCAAACTTCTAAAAACAACTCATGTAGATCTGGAGATCTGAGGATGAAAGTGGTTGATGGAGAAGGTCATGAAATCTGGGAGTCTCTGATGAACGTCCTTGAAGATTGCTGGAAAAAGTATGAAGAAAGGATGAAAACTTCTTGAAGATTGCTGGGAAAAGTGAAGAACACGCTCAAAGATCTTGAAGGATCTATGAGATTTCTGGAGATTTACGATAAACTGATGAAGAATCCTGATAGCTGCTAGAAAAACGTGAAGGAAGTTGAAGGTTCTTGACGGAATCTGGAGAATGTATGAAGGTCTATGAAGATCCTTGACGAAATCTGGAAAACACATGAAGAACACTACGAAGAACGGATGAACACGATGAAGGAGCTATGAAGGTTGGGGAGGAAATCTGGAAAAGGCGTGAAGAACAAATTCGTTGGTGAAAATCAACACGAGGTTCCGGAAGCGAGATCGAAGAACACACGAACATTCATGGTGATTTCTGGAAAAAACTTGATCCGATGGTTGAACGTTTTCCGGCGGGATCCATGGTGTTTCCGGTGATTGCTGCAGTTTCCAGTAGAGTTGGGAAGAACTGATGAAGAACCTCCGATGAACATTCTTGGAAATGATGAACTAACGATGAATATCCTACAAAAATTGATGAAGATTTGAAGATTCTGGATAAACAACCGTCACCGGATCTTGATTGATGATTATGGATGAGGATCTGTGAAGATGAAGATTGGATCAGAGAAGATTTCTGGAGAAAATGATGATTCTGGCGTTTTTGATTTTTCCGGTGGAAGTTACGGCGGCCGGAGGGAGTTATGGTGGTCGAAGAATGGAGGTTACGGTGGCCGGCGAGATTGGGGGCGGTGGTTGCATGGCCGCCGGCCATGCAACCGGTGAGGGTTCCGGTGTGGACGCCTGTCACGGGGAATCTCTGCATGGAGGATGTGTGGCTAGGATGTGGCAGAGAGAGGGAGTTAGTGGAGTGTGAGGTGTCTGCGTGAGAGTGAAAAACGTGCCCCCCCCCCTCGGCGAAACACGTGGTGCGCTGACTTTTATAAACAAGCATTGGACTTTTCTGGATCTGCAGAACTGGGCCTCCAAACATACCTGGGCCCAACGGAAAAGACTAACAAAACCCAAAAACCTGAAAAATGATTAATGAAATGGATTAGCTTGGACTAAACGTGATTAGAATGCAATTAAAACCCCCATTAACTAATTAACTACCATTAGATGCTAAACTGAAAATTAAACTTAATCTAAATCCTAATTAATTCCTAATTAACACCTAAACAAATGATTAAGACCTAATTAATCTAATTAAATCTCAATTAAACCTAAAAAAGAGAATTAACCTAAAAAAACTCTATTAATTCTAATTAATCTCTAAACTAATGAAATTCTAATAATTCCACTAATAAAAAAAACTCTAATAATTCTCTATTAAATCTCTAATAAAACCTATATTATTTATTTAAAAGAAAATCTAATATTCTATTAAAACCTATTAAACTCTATAAAATGCTAAAAAATGATTTAAAGCTATTAAAACTATTAAAATAAAAACTATTAATGTTCTATATTATCCCAAAAAAATGATTAAAAAATCTAGTAAAACCCTAATAATACCTAATAAAAATCCAGAAAAATCACAATAATTCCCAAAGGAACAAAAATAGCACATAATGACAAATAAAACCACGAGAGCGCAACGAAATAGCCGGTAAAAATCAATAGACACCGAAATATCCCTAAAAATAACAGCGTGAGCTGAAAACACCGTGTCGCTACTGCGAAAATCGGCGCCGGCTTGACAGGAAAGTCGCCACCGTGCGTTATTTATCCCTCAGAGCGGGAAAGGAAACGCTCGAAGTAAACCTCGTAAAGACGGGGAAAGGTATGGTCATCGCAACCAAAACCTGGATTCGGGAGTCGGTTACGCAAGGGGAAGGTATTAGCACCCCTCACGTCCATCGTACTCGATGGGATCCACGCTTGGTGTTTATAGGTACAAGGGTGTGTTATCTATCTACGCTAATGGCTAGTCTGAAAAGGAAATAAAAGGACAAGACTCGACAGAACATACGGTGTTCTGGGCCTACGTATTCCCTCGTGCAATGGGAAAGTCAGAGTCAACGTAGTTCGACTTCCTACGTCTAACGGGGAAAAGGTTGCTCGCCAGGACATCGCGTCCTGTGCCTACGTACTTCCACACCGCATGGAAGATCAGAGCAAGCGTAGTTCGACCAACTACGGGTAAACTGGCGCTCTCACACAGCAGTGAGAAAACAAACTGGTCTCTAAGGCTCGGGAACCTACAAATACGATCTGGTCTCAAATGCGCTCGGGCAAGAGAAAGGGATAACAATTAGTCGTTAGCGGGAAAGTCTCGATCGCACAGCCGCGAGAGAACAAAGGTTAGTCGTTAGTGTGCTCGCTAGGATATCGCATCCTATGCCTACATATCCTTGTCTGGTACAAGGAATCAGAGCAGCTGTAGTTCAGCTAACTACGGATCAAGCTACTCAAAAGCTCCTACCAAAAGGGAAGGGAAAAGACACCCTAAAACTATAGCTGAGAAACAGGGGAATCTACCTACTGCTATCACACCTGGTTGACCATCCTAATGTCTATCATAACAACTCCGCAGCGGAGAAGTCAGAGCTCCTAAGGGATCATGGCAACAGGACTAAACTACAAACAAGAAACTACAAAGTAAAGGAATACTGAAAATATGCATGAATGCAATGACTAAACAAACAAGGCGCGAAGGCCGCAAACCACAGAGGCAAGGGAGCTCAGCTCTACCAAATACCAACAAGCAAAGCCACTCAATAACAAACAAGCAGAAGGAGGACCACCTCAACTTCTCATGCACACCAAGTCTACTTCTAAGATGCACCTATTCAGAACTATCTAGATGAATACCTAAGTCTAATGCAACATAACATCATACAAGTCAAACAATACAAAGAGACTAACCCTGAGCAGGGCCTCTATCTACAAAACAAGAAGCTACTCCTGGGCAAGGCCCCTTAACAAACTTGAAACAAGCTCCTAATCTATCTCTAAACAAAACTCTATGCAACACCCTAAGCAGGGATCTAAGCAAAAACCTAATCAAAACCCTAAGCAAGAGGAATCAACCCCAGCCTCCAAGCTTCAGAACAAGCTTACCAGAGAAAGAGAGCTAAGCAGGCGGGCTCATAGTGCCTTCCTCAGGAAAGTACCAGGAGGTTACTACTCAGGAATCGTATCCTATGCGGCTCGACAACTGTGATCAGTTTACATTCCTCCTCAGGAGAAATTAAACTCACATGAAGGCTCCGGCATCACTGGATACTTGAGAAACCTATATGCACTAAAGGAACTAAGTGAGCAGACCCATAGGACCTTCCTCAGGAAAGTATTAGGGGGCTGACACTTAGGAATCGTATCCTACGTGGCTCAACAACTGTGATCAGTTTACATTCCTCCTCAGGAGAAATTAAACTCACAAGTTGGCTCCAACATCACTGGATACTTAAGAAATCCTAGATAAACTAATGGAACTAAGTGAATAGACCCATAGGACCTTCCTCAGGAAAGTACTAGGTGGCTGACACTTAGGAATCGTATCCCATGTGGCTCAACAACATGTGATCAGTTTACATTTCTCCTCAGGAGAAATTAAACTCACAAGTTGGCTCCAACATCATTGGATACTTATGACAGAGGTGAGAATAAAGAATGAAAGTCATTCATAGTGCCTTCCTCAGGAAAGTACCATAAACTCCCTTCAAACTTCAGGATCTCGAACCTCACAAACAGACAACAAGCTCCTAGACTAAGCCTCAATCCAATGCATCCTTGCAAGCTCCAACAGGACTGCAACCAGCTCCTATCTTTAAGAAGAACCCACAGGCCAACAAACCACAAGAGACTATCTCTGAAGTTCAACCACAGTTGAACTTCAAAGTCAGAAGTCATCAAGACTTCTCCTATCTTCAAGCTCAGACAAATCTCATCAGAACATCCTACAAAAATCTATCAAAAATCTAATGGGAGACCTACATGGCTCTAGGACAACATACTAAAAAATCAGAACAAAATTCAACACCAGATGAAAGAACTAAAATCAGCAACGCAGACATATCCACAGACCAATTATTTAATAGCAAAGCAATACAAAAAATGCAATTAAAGTGAAAATGCATGATTAAGCTAATGTTTTTATACTATAAAATTCTACACTGAATTACGAGTCTACATAAAAAAGAACGGAATTATTTGACTAAATCTACTATTTTTTATTAATTTTCTAATGACATGTATGCACTAAAGAATATTAAAAGAAATCAATTAAAATGGAAAATACCAAAAATAGTAAACAAAAATAAAATGACATTTTTATTTTTATACAATTTTCTAGACATTATGATGAAATGGTAGAAAAAAGAAGAATTAAAAAATCCATCATTTACATTTTATTATGGATTTTCTAATGCAAGAAAATAAAAGAAAATAATAAAAGCAAAATTTGAAGTAACATGGAGGGGGGGTACAAACAGCAAGGTTTCTAAGCTATTCTGGCTGGGCTCACATTGGTGGGGGTGCGCTTAGAAATAAGGGCGTAAGGCCCAAATGAGTCAAAAAACATTTACTGAAAATAAAATAAAAAACGCAGGGGGGGTGCTGTTAGTAGGTTTTGCAGCCAATTTTCATTGGGCCTACGCCCAGGGGGGTGTGGACAGCAATTGGGCATAAGGCCCACATCAATTCACTCTGTCTTTCACACGCCAGGGGGGGGGGGGAACGAGTAACAATGGGGGGTAGTGTTCAGCAAAACGTGTTTGGGCCTAAGCCCAAACCTAAACCTAATCCTAAACAAAACCTAATCCCTCCTCCCCAACTCAGTTTACTGTTCATGCTTCTAACCCTAGCCGTCATCCTCTCTCTGCAACTCGATTCCAGGAAGAAAAGAAACCAAACAAAACTTCACACGCCTCACCACACTCAAGCGAATCAACACTACAACCTCAACCTCAGCACCCTCTCATATTCAACACAAATCAAACCCCAAACCCTAACCAAACATTTTACCCTAATCGAGGCTACGTTCATCAATTGCAATGAAGATATAACAGAGGGAAGACAAACCTGGGTTAATACGAGGGGAACAAGGGATCTTTGAAGATTTCTGGGTATTTGCTGAAGCTTTGATGGCGCGAAGAACACCTCGTAGTGACGAACAACGCTGAGACCTTGATGAAGTTCTTTACAAGTCTTGGAGCTGATGAATCTTGTACAGATCTGGGGATGTATCAGGTGCGCGTTGTTGAAGGTTGTTGACGGATCCACGAGATTCTTGATGATGATGATGGACGTAGACGTTATGATGAAGCTTGGAGGGGATTCTGGAAAAGTTGTTCGAAGGTTTGAATGATTTCTGGAATTTCCTTATGAAGATGATGAATATTCAAGCGTTCTGGGAAAAATCTTTGGATGAGGATGATGGCGTTCTGGAAACCTTGAAGAACGATAAAGATCGTTGAACGCGTTCTGGAAAACAGCGTATGAAGTTTCCGGCGAAGATGATGTTTCCGGCGAGGCGACGATGCAGGTGACGGAAGAGCAAGATGAAGATTGAGAGCGTTTGGATGAGTTTCTGGCAAAAACGCAGTTTCCGGCGTCTTCAACGGTCTCCGGTGGCCGTTGCGGTGGAGGAAGGTGTCTCCGATGGCGTCTGCATGGCCGGCGGTGAAGACCAGCTAGTGGAGTCCAGCTGTTACCTGCATGCAGTGAGGGAGGCTGGTGGCTGGACGCGTGGCCTGGGAGAGAGAGGAAAGAGGGGCACGTGTGGGGTCTTCTGAGTGTGTGAGGTGTTGTGTTCAATGCGAAACGCGTGGGCCAACCCTTTTGCCACACGTGGCGCGCTGCATTTAAAGCACTGAGACGCCTGGAACTTTCTAGGAGCTTCTGGGAGACGCTGGAAACAGCTGGACATTACTGGGTTGTTTCTGGACTTTTTTGCTGAACTTCTGAATTGCAACCTGGACAAAAAACACAGACTGGGCCTTGCATGACTTTGGGCCCAATACGAAAAATGGCCAAAAAACTTAAAAAACTGAATTGGATTAAAAACATTAAACCAAATAAAATTCTGATTAACCTAACTAAACTCAATTAAACTAATGCTGAATTAAATCTATATTATTTACAAGTGACTTAAAATCTATAAAAGAAAATGAAAATGAAAAATCTATATTATATTCTAAAAACTTTATTAAATTCTATTTAAAAAATCTAAAAACTATATTACTCTATATTATTTAAAAGAAAATCTATATTATCCTATTTAAAAAGATAAACTCTATTTAAATTCTAAAAAGAGAAAATGCTACTTAAAAATAAAAATGATTAAAAACCTATTTAAAAGAATTAGAACTATTAAAAATCCTATTAGCCCTAAAAAACGATTTAAAATCTATTTGAAACTAATAAGAAAAAAATCTATAATATTTCCTATATTATCTAAAACAATTAAAACTATATTCTAAAAAATCTATTTTAAAATCTATAAAATTCTAAAAAGAGATTTAAGCTATTAAAAAATACAAAAAACTCTATTTAAATTCCAGAAAAATCTATAAAGCCTATCTAAAAATCCACAAAAGTTTATTAAAATCCTAAAAATGCAGATGAATGCAAATGACCCCCATAAAAGAGCGCACGAGACCAGATCGAATCGAACAGAGATCCCCGGGCATCAGAATATCATCAAAATCGCTGTGCAAGCTAAAAATCACCGAGGAGCGCACAATTTCCCGAAAATAAAACCCTGGTGATCTGGACTGGATCTGCCATATCTGATAGACGAAAATCAAGCTGTAACCCTGATGTCCACCGTTTGCACGAATATCACGCGTTTGATTTGCGAATATGAAATTAAACACGGGTCAGATAGGAGAACCGGTTGGTCAAATTTTAGGGTGCAACACACCGGGAATAGCACGACTTCCCGAAAATACGATTCTACCTATCTAAACTGATTAAAAACACCTGAAATGCGAGACAAGGGCTGTGATCCTGATAAAATCAATACAACTGAAAAATGCACTGTATGCGATATGCGGATGCGAATGCAGTCATGCGTCGAAACATGGAGCCAGATACGGGACCCGGTTGGTCAAATTTTAGGGTGCAACACGCACGATGCGCGTTCCATGAAAACTCTGTAGGGAATGATCTCGAGGGTTGCATTACACTCCAAAACATTGTGCGAGAATTGATTAAGAAAAATATCCTCTCCTTCGAGGACTATCAACCTAACATGGAAAACCTTCCTTTTCTTAAACATGGTGGCGTCCACGCCGTAGATGAGGACTCTGAAGTGAGATTAATTTTCAAGGTGTCTGAAGTCAAAACTCCTTTGGTTGAGTTGCATACAAAGTTGATAAAGGCGGGACTGATCAAAAGTTCCCACGAAAGTTGTAGTTATTGCCATCATAATCCACAAGGTTGTAACCTGGTGCAGAGGGATATTCAGTCAATGGTTGACGGAGGTTTGCTATAAATATATGGAAAGAAGAAAAAAGAATATGTCTTGGTGATTGAGCCAATATTAAATTTACCGAAGAAATCTGAAATGAAGCCAGTATTCAAATTTGCTTCTCCCACTGCTGTCAAGCCGATGTTTCACAACAACCATGCGCTAGCTGTGGACCAACCAAAACTAAGATTCGACCCAAGGAGGGGATCGGGTTCTAATCCGAAAGCTGTATTTTGGAAGTACGAATACTCCTGGTACAACATGAAGGCCGGAAGAAAACAGGAGGATGTGATAAACATTGCCAGGGAAAACAAATTGACCTGCAGTGGCCGAATATATCAGTCCAGGACAAATTTTACTGTTCCTCAGGCAGCTGCCGCTGTTCCCAAGGCAACCATTACCACTCCTAAGGAATCTGTTCCTAAGGAAGATATCTCCAAGGAGCCCGTTACTAAAGGAAAAGAAGTCCCAAAAGGAGGATGAGGAAGAGTTTCTGAGGATAATTCGCCACAGCGATTACCGGGTGGTGGACCAATTCAACCAAACAGCATCCAAAATCGCGATAATGTCGTTACTACTGAGCTCTCCCGCCCATTGACATGTTTTATTGAAGATACTCATACAAGCCCATGTAACGAAAGACATCACTAGGGGGAAATTAGACTATGTTGTTGCGAACATCACAGCCTGCAATACGCTGAGTTTTGACAACAGTGATTTGAGCGATGAGGGTCACAAGCACAACTGTGTCTTGCACGTGTCTGTTAAGTGTGAAGAAGATACGCTCTCCCGAGTACTTGTCGACACTAGGTAACCCTCAATGTAATGCCCAAAAGAACGCTAGCAAAGTTGGCATACAAAGGAGCTAAGATGAGACCCAAATCTTTAATTTGAAGGCTTTCGATGGATCAAGGAGGACCGTAATAGGAGAGGTCAATTTTCCGATCATGGTGGGACCCCAAGTCTTTGAAATTACCTTCCAGGTAATGGACATAAATCCAGTGTATAGCTGTTTGCTAGGAAGACCATGGATACATGCAGCGGGTGCTGTTACGTTATATTACACCAAAAGATGAAGTTCATTACTGAGGACCAGTTGGTTATGGTGCACGGTGAAGAGGACCCGATGGTGAGCAACCTATCCTCTTTCCGATGCATTGAAACTGATGAAGATGCATTGGAAACAACTTTCCAAGCATTAGACATTGCACATGCTGTGTTGGTTGAGGACGCTATCATTACACGTGGTCCATCTTTCGCCTCTGTCCAGAGCATTAAAATGCCATAAAGGAAGGACTTATGGGAGGGTGGGGAGAGATAATCAAAGTCAATGCTTGAGCGAAGAATGATCGACAAGGGTTGGGTTACAAACCAACCCTAGATGAAGAATCAGAAGTCAACGACAATCGTCTGAAGACCCTGGAGGAGATCTTCATATGTGGCAGTGTTCAAGTGAATGCTATCGAAGAAGACGGTGAAGTGAGCTGCACAAATGACCTGGTGTTCCGAGGTGAAGTCGTTCTGTACAACTAGGAGGCCTTAGAAATTCCCGTCAAGTTACCACTCTTCGAGTAATTTGTTTGTTTTGCTTGTTAGCATTTTCTTTGTTTTAAATCCTTGGTTGTGCCCGGGGCCAATGGATCATTTTGTATGGGCCACACTTTTGCAATTAAAAGATCAATCAATGAATGGGTGTTTTGTTAAACTCCATTGTTGTTGTTCATTGCATTTTTATTGTTTTCAATTTTTTGTAAAAAGGAAAAAATGACAATCTTTTTGAAAAAAAACCTAAAAAGAACTCATCACCTGCATCTCTTTATGTGTGTTTGCTCATGTTAAGCCCATTCAACACATGCAGAGGACCTGCATCACCCACCAGATCCGATGATCATCCAGCTTTTTTTGATTTTAATTCACCGGTATTCCAAGTCGAAGACGAGAGTGATGAAGATTCTGAAGTCCCTGAAGAGTTGATAAAAATGACTGAGTACGAGGATGCCTATCTTCAAACCTACAAAGAACAGATTGACGTCATCAACTTGGGCTTGGAAGAAGAGAGAAAAGAGGTCAAAATTGGGGCATCACTAGGGGCAGAGGTTAAAGATAGACTGATAATGCTTCTCAAAGAGTATACAAATGTATTTGCTTGTTCCTACCAAGATATGTTTGGGTTGGATACCAACATTGTAATGAACAAGCTCCCTCTTAAACCAGAGTGTCCTCCGGTTAAGCAAAAGCTTTGAATATCCAGACCCGACATGGCTCTCAAGATCAGAGATGAGGCCAAAAAGCAAATTGACGCAGGCTTCTTAGCAGTATCAAAGTACCCAGAATGCATGGCCAACATCGTACCCGTACCTAAAAAGGATGGCAAAATCAGAATGCGCGTAGACTATAGGGATCTGAACAAAGCCAGTCCAAAGAACTATTTCCCTTTGCCACATATCGACACTTTGATCGATAACACAACCAGTTTTGCGGTATTTTCATTCATGGATAGTTTCTCTAGCTACAACCAAATAAAAATGGACCCAGCCGATATGCAAAAAACAACCTTTATCACACCTTGGGCACTTATTGTTATAAGGTTATTCCTTTTGGACTAAAGAATGTCGGGGCCATATATCAACGAGCCATGGTGGCATTATTTCATGACATGATGCACCAAGAGATTGAAGTTTATGTCGATGACATGATCGCCAAGTCTTAAAGCGAAGAAGATCACTTTGACCATGTGCTGAAGTTATTCAAAGACTTAGGAGATATCAGTTGAGACTAAATCCAGCCAAATATACCCTCGGAGTCAGATCCGGTAAACTACTCGGCTTCATCGTTAGTCAACATGGAATCGAAGTGGATCCCGACAAGGTACGAGCCATCCAAAAAATGCCTGCACCATAAACTGAGAAACATGCCAGAGGATTCCTTGGCAGACTGAACTATATCTCCAGGTTCATCTCCAACTTGACTCCTACGTGCACGCTGTCGCTACTGCGAAAATCGGCGCCGGCTGAACAGAAGAGTCGCCACCGTGCGTTATTTATCCCACAGGAGGGAAAGGAAACGCTCAGAGTAAACCTCACACAACACGGGAAAGGTATGGTCATCGCAACCAAAACCTGGATTTGGGAGTCGGTTACGCAAGGGGAAGGTATTAGCACCCCTCACGTCCGTCGTACTCGACGGGATCCACGCTTGTTTCGGGTATGGATTGTTATTCTATCTAAACTACAGGTCTGGGGTTAAAAAGAAAATAAAATGAAAATAAAATGACTCGGCAAAGTATCGCACTTTATGCCTACGTATTCCCGTCCGGAACGAGAAATCAGAGTCAACGTAGTTCGCCTACCTACGGGAAAGGAGGGGAAAGTTGCTCGCTAGGATATCGCATCCTATGCCTACGTACTTCCACACAGCGCGGAAGATCAGAGCAAACGTAGTTCGGGCCACGTACGACACAGGTCTGTCTTGGTTGATTTTATTCCTTCTGAAAAAGGGTTTTCTGATTAGCAGTCCCAGCGGACAAAAATGACGTCTTGATGAGTTCACATTCTTTTACGGAAGAAGTGTCTTTTATTGTGTTTGAAATATTTATTGTGTTTTTCTGTTTGTTTTGAGAAAGAACAGACAGAACTCTACCCTACGGTTGCGAAGGGAATCAAACTAACCTAATGTTATCATGCATGGGTTAAGACCTAGAGTCTATCATGCTCCTCTCTTGCGCAGAGAGAAACAGAGATCCTAAGGGAATAGACGGAAACAGAAACAAAAGCAGATATACACAGTAAAGCAGTAAAATGCATGGATGCAGCAATACAAGCGAGGCAAGGGAGTCCCACTCAACCTCGAACCTGGAAAACAATAGGCAAAAGTGAACGGGATTCACTTTCAACCTCACAAGGTTAAACAACAAGCAATACAGTCCAGGAAACCAATCAATACATCAAGAATGAATAACAGCAGAAAAATAAACAGCCACAGCAGCTCTGCATCACACCAGTCTTCCAGTCATCTCCAATCAGCTACAAGCTTCAGCAAGCATCAATCTCCATCTCCACAGCTTTCCAGCAAGGGCTTTGGTCATCAGTCTTCCATCTGCAATGGCTTTTCTTCCAGTCTCAATCTCCAAGAGGAACATCAGTCAACAAGATGAAGTGAATGAATGTTAGACAGTCAATTACCTACCAAGGGTGGTTCATTAACTGTTAACATTAGACAGACAGTTTTCTCTCAAAAGTTCTATCTTTCAAATACATTCACTGATCCTTCCAAAGGAAGGAGGTGGGTATTTGAAAGAGACTTTGAATCATAGAGAAAGGATGGATGCAGACAAGGCATTCCATGTTTGGGAAACAAGCTTTCTAATCTAGAGCTCTGCCTAGCTCCTGGACCCTAGTCTCCTCAACAGCTGCTAGCAAGAATCTCCTCTTCAACTCTGGAAGTTGGTCTTCAGTCTCAATCTCCAATGGCTTCATCATCACAGGTCTCCAGCTCCCCCAATCCCCAAGCAATCCCAATACCCATACAGACAAACAATAATCCCCAGAGGGCACACCACACCAATCAATCAAATACAGACAGTATTATACCAATAGCAGTAGGGGAATCCTAGTGATTTCTAAGGGATCTAATAACTACCCATAGTCCCTATAGTCCCATATCTAAAATATTCAATCTCTAAGTCCAAAGGGAAATGATTCAATTCTCCTAAGTCATCACTTAAACCCTAATTTTGTTCATGTTGTTCTCACCTAAACTAAACACCTAAAATTAAGTCCTAAAAATGGGAACTAAATTGTATATACAAACTAATCTTGTCTACTAATCATCCTAAAAATAATGGGTGAAAGATATTAAAGCAACTATTAGAACAAAAATTAACAAAATCATGTACTAAACAAAATATTATTCACACCTAATTAAAAGGAAAATATGCCAAAAATATAAAAATAAAATGAAATATTAAATTTTTTATGTGATATTTTTCTTGACAAAAGTATGAATAATATGCAAAAAGAATCAATTAAAATCATGCATTTTTCTATTTTTTATGAATTTTCAAAGAAATGGAATGAATTAAGAAAAATAAAAATGAATTAATTGAAAAAGGGGTGCAGCAAGCAATTGGAATCAGTTGAAATTAAGAGATGGGCCCAGACTGGGGGGGCGCGCATAGCAAGCGCGTCTGGGCCCAGTTCAAACAGAAAATATAATAAAAATTAAAAAAACTATGAACGGTGCCAATAGCAAGGTTTCCAGTTGAATTGGGATTGGGCTTGGTTTGAGGGGGTGTTATTAGCAAGCAACATTTGAGCCCAGTCAGAAAGACTTAATGAAACGGGGCGTTTCATAGTTAAAATTCTCCCTCCGTTTTCCTTTTAAACCACGGCCGTTGGATGAAGAGCCAAGTCAAGGTCAATCTCAAAATCGTGTGGTTCAAACGTTGTCTTCAACCTTGAGCCAAACCCTAACTCTGAAAAACCCTAACCATGCAAGCACCTTCCATTGTTCTGTTCTCTCTCATCTCTCCATGGATGCCCTCGATCCAAAAAGCAAAGTTGCTCTAAATTCCTCCCTCTACACAGCCATAACCATGACTCCTCCTAAAACTCAAGCAATAAGGGAACCCGATAGGTACAACAGATGGAATCCACCATTAACACCTGATATCAACTGCTTCAATTCTTTCTAATTCTTGTCCTAGACTCATCTACACCTTATGCTGATCTCAACATGCTATTCCATCAAGATTTTCGTGCATTAAATCATGAGTTACCAGCCCTACCAGATCTTGCACTCCATGACCAAACTTCATGAAAGCTCTCCAAACTCACCAAACTAAGTCATCTACCCTATCTTACCAATTCTATGCTAACAAAACCTTGTGATCCTAACCTAAACAGCCAATTCAAATGAGAAACATACCTGGTGCAATTGATGAAAACAGCTGCTAAAACCTCTTGATCCAATGCTTGAAATGATTGAAAACTGATCAATGAACTTGATGATGACTTCTGTATGCAACAAATATGACTCCAAAGCTTTGAATCTCTCAATTCCAAAATTTGTGCTTCTTGAAAGGTGAACTTGCACAGCTCGAATCCACCACAATTCTACCAAATGATTGTATGAATTCTGATCTAGGGATGATGATGATGAATACCAGATCAAGAATGGGGAAAATTGATGAGAATTTGGAAGAGTTTGAATTGATTTTGCAAGTGGGAGAAAATGTATGAAACTTGTGGTTTTGAGTAAATGAGATCACCAACCATGGCATGAACCCTCTCATATCAATATATAGGTGAGGTTAGAAACTCCTAGAAGCTTGGAGAAGCTTCCCTTGCACTCTTTCCTTTGGATTTGGCTTATGTATCTTCCATTACAAGTAACCATGAATAACTCCCAAAATGTGAACCAAGCTCAAAATTATACTTTAGCCAATGTTCTCAAAATGATCTTTCCATTCAAAATGACCTATAATTTCACCTCATTTGGCCAAGATATGAAAAATCTCATTTTTTTAAGTCATTTTTATTCATTAAATCCAACAATTTTGAAACCTTGTGCTATGAATCTTTCCAATCTCTCATGGTCACTTTTATAGACTCAAGATGTCATTTGGAACAAGTTTGGTGTTGTAAAGTTTTCCATTTGAAGCTTCCTTGTATGAGTTTTGGGCATAGGCTTGAAATGACCTGTAATTCTCAGATGACCAAAATACCCTTTGCTTGCCAAGACCATAAGTAGAGTTCCACAAATCATATGAAGGCATACTATAACATTCTAGAAAGCTAAGATAATGAGGAACAATTCTTATGTTGACCAGAAATTCATTTGAAATCTCCTTGAGGGGTACAAGTGGCTTGGAAGTCAAGTCACTTTCACAGACAAAATTTCAGATACCTCAGATGACCTGTAACTTGCAAGGACCATAACTTGAGTTCTATAAATCTCCTTAATGTCTTCCACCACTCAAATTAAAGGTCTTGAGATCCTCTACAAGTTTCATGTTGGCCAAGGATCCATTTGAAGCTTGCATTTTGACTTATCTTGCTTGGAAATTTGACCTAAACTAGGGGATTTTACACAGAAACCCTAATTTAGAAACTCCTCTTCTCCTTGATTTCTCTTGATTTCTTCTTAGCATACCACCATATCCTCTTCTACATGTCAAATGATGAACCCCACATCTCTCCAATAGCCCTTAATGCCTTTCAACCAATCAATTGACCTAGAGTTGACCCAGGGTTGACCCAGATGAGACCCTAGTTGGCTGCCTTCAACTGCAATGCTTGTGACTACACCAATGACTTGTCTCCTTCTCCAAATGACTTTCTAAGTCTCCCATGATGTCTAGATACTCCCCATGCTCCATCCACAGCTCACAATTTACTTGTTGATCCTCAGACACCTTCAGATAGGAACTAGATGCAATGCTTGATCCATTGACTTCTCCAACTTTCAAATTCTTTTCTGATGACTTGACTGAGATTGAATCAGGATAATAACCTCTTGATAAGCCTCTAGAGATGAGAATAATGATTGGTCCCCTGTTGGATGACTTGCTATGCTTATGCTATGCAGATGGTTAGACTCTGTGCATGACCTTATATGCAAATGTTAATGATATTGAAACATAAACCAAGTGAATAAGGTTGAGCAAATTTTAGGGTGCAACACATGCCAATCTTTTTGTTATGAAAAGATCAAGCGGTTGTGTGGAACGAGAATTTCCAGCTAGAATTTGAAAAGAATGGGTGAAAGAAAGATTCGATACTCTGAATCTCATTGACGAGAAGAGGATGACAGCGATGTACCACAATCATCTTTACCAAAAGAGAATGAAGAGAGCCTTCCACAAAAGAGTCCAGGTCAAAGAATATAGAGAGGGTGAGTTGGTACTCATAAATATTCTTCCAGTACAACAAGACATGTGCGGAAAATGGATGCTAAACTACAACGGTCCATTTGTTGTAAAGATGGTCTTTTTTGGAGGCTCTTTGATCCTTACAACGTTGGATGGTGAACAACTCCCTCATCTTGTGAACTCTGATGTAGTAAGAAAATATTATGCCTAAAAAACCTACTAAGTTGAAAGCCTGGAAAGGAAACTTAGGCAAAAAGGGGACGTCCCGGTGGATCATAACCTATGAAGGAGATCCAGGCAAATTTTAGGGATAAAAGAAAATAAAAGAAAAGCCCGTTAAGTCAAAAACCTGGAAAGGCGACTTAGACAAAAAATTAGCAACAAAGGCATTTCACTGCGTCAAGAGTTGTCATTACATGCAGAAGATTGTCAAAAAGGCTTATTCTCTACTACTTTCGGCAACGTTTCAGACCGGCTCTTAGCTAGTTAGGACTGGATGATCGTTGTATTTTTGTAAACCTTTACTTATATTGCCATTTTTCCAAATTGTAATTGTGCTATGGGACTTTGCCTTTCACAAGTTTCCATCTTTGAATAAAATCATATTTGGACCAATCTTTTTTTGTGCTCTATTATGCTCTGCCTTTTTTGTTATGCAAATATCACTATTCGTTAATAATGATTTTTGAAAGCAAAAGTTTTTGAAACAACAAAATTTGTTTTAAAGAAAGATAATTAATAGGTAAAACATAACTTTGATTGCGACATGACGGTGTAAGTTTAGACCCTTCTCATGAGGACAGAACGGTTGAAACCTTGATACCATCGTTTCAACAATATGAGATTCTATAGAGAGTCATTTTCCCACGCCACCACGCTACAGAGGGTCGATATCTCTGATTGGTGATTTGGTCAGCTGTATTGAAGTCGTGACCTCTCTCTAGCAAGTTTGTAAGAACAGAGATCGCTTCCCCAGCAGAATCGCCAGAGGCTTAATAACATTCTCCAGTAATGGGATTCAGTGTGATTCTTTTTGCTTTCCTTGTGATAGATCGTTATCTATCTGTTGTTGCTTTCCCCTGCGGGTCGTCCAGCATTGCATCTGCATCATATCTTTAGCATATGCATTTTCTCAGCATACCTCTCGTCTTGGGTTTGTTTTGGCTGTAGCCTTTGTGGTCCGGTTAGGCGAACCTCTTTGTGAAGAATATGTCAGGCGTTCTTTCCCCATTAGTTACTGGATGTTATTTTGAGATCCTTTGGTCGTTACCAAACCATTTGCTTCAGACCTATAATCATAGACTTACCCTTCGGTTGTTACCTTAACTTTGTCAAGTTATCTAGCTTAAGTGTTATTGTGATAAATACTTATATCCCCGGAAAGCTCAGTCGTCACTGACGTCATTTAAATCCAATGGTTATTGATATCTTTGTTTGGTTGTCACCACACCCTTATGGATCTCTAGTCGTTACTAGCAAAACCCTGCAACCTAGTAATGTTTTGACTGGTGTTGTTTAAAGTCTAATTGATATTGGCATCTCCATTTGATGGTTATCCCCAATAAGTCCAGTAATGTCTTAACTGGTGTTATTTAAAAGTCCAATAATTATTGGCATCGTTCGTCTCAGGATGGATGGTGGTTACTGGCATCTCTGTTGAATCTTAAGATGTTTGGTTGTTACCAGCACTCCTAGTGTATTTGTGGATGTTTTGTTTGTCACCTACATATCCAGTTGTTTCTTGAAGATCTCGTTCGAACACTTCACTATAAGGAAATCCTCTATTTTTGGTTTAATCCTCAGGGAAGGTTTTATTTCTCTCTGTGTTCCCCAGGAAGTCTAGTTTGTTACCAGCTCCCTGTTGATTTTGCTTGACTGGTCGTCACCAGATTCCCCTGTGAAGTCTAGTTGTGACTAGCAATAGGTTGATCGCTGAACCCTATCTGATACTGCTAATTGGTAGTCACCAAACTTTAGTCGTCACTAATGTTGCAGCTTATCCCTAAAATCTGGTGTTCACCTGAATCGGTACCCCAGTTGGTATCCCATTTGTCAATCGACTCAGTTGGAAGTCCAGTAGTTACTGGCATTGCTCGAGATCCAACCATTGTTGGTATCGTTGATTTGGTCGTCACCATATCCTCTTAGAAAGTCCAGTAGTTACAGACTTTGATTGAAACCCAATTGTTATTGGAATGTTGGTCGTTACCAACATCTCCCCAGGAAGCCTAGTCGTTACTAGCATTCCTCAAGAAGTCCAGTAGTCACTGGAATTTTTTAAAATCCGATTGTTATTATTGCTGATTTGGTTGTCACCATGCTTATTGGAAAGACCAGTAATGTTTTGAGTGGCACCTTTTAAGTCTGATTGTTGTTAATACCTCGGATTTTGGTCGTTACCATATCTTTTGAAAGCCCAATGGTTATTGGCATTGTTCATCTAAACTTGATCTTAAGATGGTTGGTTGTTACCAGCATCCCCAGTGAATCACTAGCATCCTCGGTGAGTCTGGTCTTGTTTCTAGTCCTTTCCTGAAGATCCCGTTCGAACTCTTCATTAAAAGGAAGATCCTGATAACACGAAATCATATAGATATTTTCATGCATAATTCAACTAAAGTCTAACCGTTTTCGATCCGATTTCGGGTTATTTCCGTGTATTTGTCTGATGTTTTTGCAGGTATTCAACGATCACGTCTAAACAAGGCAACATGAAGAAAAGAAGCAATCCCAGATGAAATATGGACGAAAAAGGAGTGAAAACACAATGAAAAGCCCAACAGACTGTTTTTGCTGATGTGACGACCGTCACAGATGCATGACGACCGTTACACGGGTGATGACCGTCACACCTTGTGACGACCGTCATGCAGGCAAAAACGCCCCACTCAGATTACACGTCAAAAGAGCAGTTCCAATTCCCATTAAGTGGTCCACTACTCCCTAAATTATCTGCCTCAAGGTCCATCATCCTCAGAGATAACCGTTGGGATTCCACTTCTATAAAAAGGGAAGCAGGGGATTTCAAAAAGGGAGCTGCATTCATACCACGAAGTGCTGCCGAATTTAATTTCCAGAGCAAATTTACTTTCCAGTTTTTATTTGTATTCCTTTCCTTTATTTCCCTTTTCAATTCCTCATTTCCATTTTCCGCTCTTCTGTAATACCTATTGCACTGTACGATCAATTTGGAACTAAAGATCAGAATCCTGCCAACATCTGTGGAGGATCTGCCCAAAGGCCAATTGGCATTATTTACAGGTTTTCATTTTGATCGACTTCTGTTTTATCATAATGCAATTTATTATTTATTATTATTATTTATGTTTTGTTTTTCCCAATTCCATGTCTAGCTAAACTTAGGCAATCGATATGTAGTAATAATTCGAATGGGATTTGATAACTCTTGTTTGAAAACTTTCTTTTCACAAAAATAATCTATGGTCTAAGTGTTTAAAATTGATTCACTGAATAAACTTCGTCGCGAAAGCGAGAACTTATTTAAAAGTAGTTTTGCCACGAAAGTGGGAAATTAATTAAGATACGAACCAACAAGCGAAAGCTGCGGTAAGGTCAGATAGTAAACACTAGGCATTTGTTTTAATAACAGCGAAAGCACTTTAAAACGAATTAGAACTTAGAGATTTCCAAAAAATAGTTTTAACCCCGAACGGGATACGAAAGTGTACGTTTGGCCCTTAGGATTGTGATTAGCGTCAATAACCATCGTGAGGCGAGAGTCTTCAAATCTCCATTTTCTGCTTAAACAAACTGTGAAAACTATTTCATACACCAGTAGCTTATCAAATCCCTGAAGAACACAATTACTACGTATCGATTCAATTAATTAAAATCTAAACAGTAATCTTAGTTCCCCTTTTTTTTAGTGACAACCTTATTCCCTTAAAACATATTCTACCTAGCTAAACATAGTAACTCCCGAGAACACTAGTTTGATTACGAGTCCCTGTGGGATCGATATCTTTTATTACTACGCGATAGACTGTGCACTTGCAGTTAGTTGTATTAGACATAGAAAGTCGCGATCAAGTTTTTGGCGCCGTTGCCGGGGACCCGTTTAGTCAATAGTGTAACCTTCTGTTACGCCGTATAGACTAGGTAAACAATTTTCATTTTTCCTTTACTAGTGTTGTCGATTGTATGCCAAGTGATCGCCCACAAAGCGATATCTTGAAACCTTCAGTCGCAGAACTAGAACGCTTCTTACATCTAAGAAGCCGAATCATTGAGTACCAACTCAAACATAACATTCCCGATCCTCTCACTCCCATTCCCAAATCCGAAGAAGAACCGACGATGGCTGAAGGACCTCCGAACAAACCGCTGAAGGCATACGCTACACCATCTCAGATGGAGCCTAGAAGTAGCATTGCTGCCCCAGCTATTACCCGAAATGATTTTGAGCTGAAACCATCATTGCTGTCGGCTGTACAACAAAACCAATTCTCAGGAAACGCAACTGAGGATCCGAACGAACATCTAACGAAGTTTGTACAATACGCAGACACAGTGAAAGCAAATGGAGTAACTCCAGATGCGATAAGACTTCGTCTTTTCCCATTCTCTCTTAGAGACAGAGCATGGACATGGTTACAATCGTTACCATCCAACTCCGTTACGACGTGGGAGCAATTGAAGAACGCTTCTTAGCAAGATATTTTCCACCAAGCAAAACTGCTATGCTTAGAGCTCAAATCAACGGATTTCGACAGAAAGATACTGAATCTCTCTACGAAGCATGGGAACGATTCAAAGATATGATGAGAACATGTCCTCACCACGGTCTAGAATACTGGGTGACAATCCATACTTTCTATAATGGGCTTCTATATAATACTAGATTGACAATAGGCGCTGCCGCGGGCGGTGCACTTATGGATAAGCCATACGATGAAGCCTATCAATTAATAGAAAACATGTCACAAAACCATTGCCAATGGGGAGGTGAACGCACTCCAAATGAGAAAACCACAGCGAAAGGTGGGATGTACGAAATCAGCAGCCTTGAAAAGTTCAATGCTAAAGTAGATGCTCTAGCACAAAAGATCGATAGTCTGACCGTTAACCCCACTGCAACTGTCGCTGCAGTAACTCCAAATTGCGAGTTATGCGGAAGCACCACTCATAATGCACCCGAATGCCCATTGCTAGCCGGAATCCCGCCAGACCAGGTAAATTATGCTCAAGGAAATCCCTACGCAAATACCTACAACCCAGGTTGGCGAAATCATCCAAACTTTTCTTACAAAAGCGAAAATGCATTGCAAATGCCTACTGCTCCGCAAGGATATCAAAAACCAGCTGCTCAGAATGCACCTAGGAAATCAAACCTCGAATTGATGATGGAAAAGTTCATAGCTACTCAAGCTCAGACGAACAAAGAGTTCCTGAATCAAAACATACACACTAGCGAGCAAATTAAACAGTTGACAGGAAAAGTAGACGCTTTAGCCACCCACAACAAAATGTTAGAAACTCAGATATCACAAGTGGCTCAACAGCAAGCATCTGCTGCCGCACCTGCTGGCACATTTCCTGGACAACCCGAACAGAATCCCAAAGGCCAAGAAAATGCTGTGATACTAAGAAGTGGAAAAGAATTGGACGAACCGATCGATCCGAGGACCGAAAACTCAGCCATGCAACAGAAACCAACTGAACAAGCAGAAAAGGAATCTGAGTTAGAGAAGAAGGAGGACAACGAGAAGGAGGATACCGCAAGTGAAAAAACTCAAGCACCTCCAGCGCCATATAAACCACCTATCCCTTATCCGCAAAGACTAATAAACTCTAAAACTTCAGGACAGTTTAAGAAATTTGTGGAGCTCCTTAAACAGCTGAATATTACTATTCCTTTTACAGAAGCGATAACTCAAATGCCGTCATACGCCAAATTTCTCAAAGAGATCCTGTCGAATAAGAGAAAGATCGAGGATAACGAAACAGTTACACTTACGGCAGAGTGTAGCGCTATTATTCAGAACCGCATGCCTTCTAAATTAAAAGACCCAGGTAGTTTCTCCATACCCTGTGTCATAGGAAAGTTCGTAATAGATAAAGCTCTATGCGATTTAGGAGCCAGTATCAGTGTTATGCCCTTATCTATATGCAAAAAGCTGAATATGGGAGACCTCAGACCAACCAAAATGTCCGTACAATTAGCTGACAGATCAGTAAAATACCCCGTCGGAATACTAGAAAACGTTCCAGTACGTATAGGACAATTCTACATCCCAACCGACTTCATAATCATGGACATCAAGGAGGACACTGTAACCCCAATTATCTTAGGAAGACCATTCCTAGCTACAGCCGGAGCGATTATAGACGTGAAGAAAGGAAGGATAACATTCGAAGTAGGAGAAGAAAAGATAGAGTTCATTCTCACCAAGTTCTTACAAGCACCAGCAATAGACGATACCTGCTATTTAGTAGACGAAATTGGCGAATGCATAAGAGAACTTGAAAATGAAGAGACCACGTATTCCGAAATAATAAAGATTCAAATGCCTGACATTTCTGAAGACGACAATTGGCGTAAACCGTATAAAGACGACAGCCTAAGCGAAAGCTTAGCACTGACCCCAAATCATATGCCAGGTCCAAAGAACCCATCTTTAGAACTTAAAACACTACCCAAAAACCTCAGATATGAATTTCTAGACGATGAACTAAAAAGACCAGTGATAGTCAACGCCGACTTAGGACAACCAGAAACCGAAAAGTTATTAGAAGTCCTAAAGAAGTACCCCACCGCGTTAGGCTGTAACATAAGCGATCTAAAAGGTATAAGCCCTTCGATCTGTATGCATCGAATTACAATAGAGGAAGACTCTAAAACCTCTCGAGAGCATCAGAGAAGACTAAACCCCATCCTGAGCACTGTAGTCAGAGATGAAGTAAAGAAATTACTAGATGCAGGAATCATCTATCCGATCTCCGATAGTGAATGGGTTAGCCTAGTTCATGTCGTACCAAAGAAAGGAGGAGTCACTGTAGTTAAAAACGAAAAAGGCGAATCGATAACAAAAAGAGTCGTGACTGGAAGTAGGATGTGTATTGATTATAGGAAGCTTAACAAGGCTATGCGCAAAGATCACTTCCCGCTACCCTTCATAGACCAAATGTTGGAAAGATTAGCCAAACATTCATATTTCTGCTATCTAGATGGTTACTCAGGATTCTTCCAAATTCCCATCCATCCTGATGACCAAGAAAAGACTACATTCACCTGTCCTTACGGTACTTTTGCTTACCGCCGAATGCCGTTCGGACTCTGTAACGCTCCAGCAACCTTCCAAAGATGCATGATGGCAATCTTCGCAGATTTCATAGACGACATTATGGAAGTGTTTATGGACGATTTCTCGGTATGTGGACAAAGTTTCGAAGGATGCTTACAAAACTTAGAAATGGTACTAGAACGTTGCGTAAAAGTAAACCTCGTCCTAAATTGGGAGAAATGCCATTTTATGGTCCGACAAGGAATAGTTCTAGGACATGTCATATCAGATAGAGGGATTGAGGTAGACAAAGCTAAAATAGAGATTATAAAAGATCTCCAACCTCCAAAATCCGTACGAGAAATACGGAGTTTTCTAGGACATGCCGGTTTCTACAGAAGATTTATAAAAGATTTCTCGAAAATCACAAAACCGTTGACCGGCCTGTTAATGAAAGATGCTGAGTTCGTCTTCGACGACGACTGTTTAAAAGCATTCGAAACATTGAAATCAGCCCTTATCACCGCACCAATCATGCAACCACCAGATTGGAGACTACCGTTTGAAATCATGTGCTACGCGAGTGATTACGCTGTAGGCACAGTTCTAGGACAAAGGAAGGACAAGAAACTCCATGCTATCTACTACGCCAGTAGAACCTTAGATCCTGCCCAAATGAACTACGCTACCACAGAAAAGGAACTTCTAGTAGTTATATTTGCGCTTGAAAAATTCCGTTCTTACTTAGTAGGAGCAAAAATTATAATATACACAGACCACGCTGCCATAAGGTACCTAATAAGCAAAAAGGATGTCAAACCAAGATTATTGAGATGGATCCTGTTATTACAAGAGTTTGACTTAGAAATCAAAGATAAGAAAGGAACCGAGAACGTTGTTGCGGATCACTTATCCCGAATAGAAGGCATCAGACACGAACCAGTACCGATAAATGACGATTTCCCGTACGAACGTCTAATAGCCAAATTAGAAAGTGACACACCCAATGCAATCTCGGAAGATCCAGAATTCGAAAAAGCCGTAGAAGCCGTCTATGCCCAAGTCACATTACCTTGGTATGCTGACATCGTTAATTACCTCGCTGCGGGCGTGCTTCCACCAGATCTTACTTATCAGCAAAAGAAGAAATTCTTCCACGATCTGAAACACTATTATTGGGACGAACCCCTACTCTTCAAGAGAGGGGCCGACAACATATATCGTCGTTGTGTCCCAGAGGAAGAAATAGAAAATATTATTTCCCAATGCCACTCAGCACCATATGGTGGTCATGCTAGTACGTCCAAGACGTGCGCTAAGATTCTCCAAGCCGGCTCATTCTGGCCTAACCTCTGGAAAGACGTTCACATCGCTGTGCAAAAGTGCGATAGATGCCAACGAACTGGCAACATCTCACGACGCGATGAAATGCCTCAGAAAGGAATCTTAGAGGTAGAAATCTTCGACGTCTGGGGAATAGATTTCATGGGACCTTTCCCACCTTCTTTTGGAAATAACTACATACTCGTCGCTGTCGATTACGTGTCTAAATGGATAGAAGCCATTGCTGCTCCAACAAACGATGCACGAGTAGTAATCAAACTCTTCAAGAACACAATCTTTCCTAGATTCGGTGTACCCAGACTCGTCATTAGTGACGGAGGATCTCACTTCATATCATGAATATTCGATAAACTTCTTTCTAGATATGGAGTCAGGCACCGAGTAGCTACACCTTATCATCCGCAAACTAGCGGACAAGTAGAGGTCTCAAACAGAGAAATAAAACAGATCTTGGAAAAGACTGTCGCTACCTCGAGAAAAGATTGGTCATCAAAGCTACAAGAAGCTTTATGGGCTTATAGGACCGCATTTAAGACACCAATAGGTACTACCCCCTATAAATTAGTTTACGGTAAATCCTGCCATCTCCCTGTAGAGTTAGAGCACAAGGCCTTTTGGGCCATTAAGACACTCAACTTCAACTACACCGAGGCAGGAGAAAAGCGAATCTTGAACTTACACGAGTTGGAAGAACTTCGATTAAACGCTTACGAAAATGCCCGTATCTACAAAGAACAAACTAAAAAGTGGCATGATAAACGTTCAATCAAGAAACAATTCAGTGTGGGAGACATCGTATTGCTCTTCAATTCACGATTAAAACTCTTCCCAGGAAAACTAAAATTTAGGTGGTCTGGACCCTATGAAGTGACTAAAGTACTTCAGAGTGGAGCTGTCGAAATTACCGATAAGACGAATGCACCATTCATCGTAAACGGGCAACGTCTAAAACATTACAATAAGAACGACAACAGTCCTCAAGTCAGCAATATAACATTGCTTGAGCTTCCAGCTCAAACACCCGAATAGCTTCTCACCAAGCTATCGTCAGGCTTTAGACATTAAAAACAGCGCTTACTGGGAGGCAACCCAAATTTCCCTCGTCATTGCATTTCATTTTTCCTTAAAATTCTACTTTGAAAAATCCAACAAAAATCCTAAAATTACTACTACTTTCTACTTTCGTTCATTTTCGTACTTTTATTCTTATTTTATTTTTTCTCTTGTGTCTTTTGTTTCTACCACTTTTCGTTTCTAAAAATCCTGACTTCAATTTCTTGTTTTAAATTTTTCAGGATTTTTAAAGCCTTCAAAACATTTCTTCTGTTTTCTCCGAATTACCTGCGAATATGGCCGAGTACGATTTCACAAAGGTTCACTTCCGAGGACTCGCTCAAAAGGCAAGATTTGCAGCACTGACCGAAAGAGAATTCGCCCTAACGCTGTATTATGATAAGGCTACTATGGATAAACTAGGGATCACAGATAGCATTCAATACCTGTTCAATCAACTAGATTGGGAGAACACTGCTCTGAAAACACGTTTCGCTACCTATAAGGATCTTACCTATGAATTCCTTAGTTCTTTCAGATACACACCCAACTATGGTTTTGGAACCCGCTCAGAATTGATTACCTTCAGATTGTTTGGAATGGACCAAACTCATAGCCGGATGTCACTAGCTAACCTCCTAGGATTCCCTAGCGGACCGCATGTGTTCGTTAGTGCAGAAGATGACGATATTGATTTGCAACTCGATCACTTCTGGGGTAGAATCACAGGCGACTATCACCCTGAACCAGACAGAATGTACAATGATGACATTCATAACCCAGCCTTCAGATACTTCCATAAGATACTAGCTCACACCTTGTTTGGAAAAGAAGAAAATATTACCACAGTGTCTAAGGAAGAGTTATTCATCATGCTCTGTGCTTCTCAGGGACGGACAGTAAACGCAGTGCCTTTCATGATGAGATCCTTCAAACGCCTCACGCTGGAACCTCAGACACCTATTCTTATAGGAGGACTAGTAACAATGATTGCCCACGAGCTTAGCCTTAGATTCCATTTAAATGCCAGCACTCGTTTTGGTACCATCAGACCCATGAACATACAATTCTGCTTTAACAGGCGCATCTTAGGGACTATGGGACCTGGACCGTATGAGTACCTTATTAACGAAAAACCAGTACAGCTATTCACACTGCCTGATCATCTGATGACAAGCATCCACAACAAGGATAACTGGCTCTACGAATTGGATGAGCCTATGGGACCTCCTTCACCACAGTCAACACCCCAGAACTATATGTATGACAGTGACCACATCTCTGAGGCACACGACTACATGTACTATGAGGACGCCGCCTCTGAAGCTGAAGTAGACCCTATGACTCCTCCACACTACAATACTTATCCTGAGCCTATCCCTGAGGAAACCACCGACAAAATGGATGCCGTGTTACTCAGATTGGACGACGTTGATAAAGCTCTGACTAATGTAAAAGCTGATATCGCAGGCATGTACAGCGAACTGGTAGGCTTCATGGATCTAGTCTGCGACCAACTCGATTACTATTCACAGAAATTCGATGAGTTGAAGGCACGAAAAGATTAGTTATTAGCTCGTAGCAGTAGTTTCAGTTTAGTCTAGTCTAGTTTAGTTTAATTTAATCATATGGATTTTTCGCTTTGTTCGTTTTCTTTATGTATTACATACAATTGTTTCAATTTTATGTTATTTCAATTCTAGTTTTATTCAATTATTCTGTTTTCGCATTATTTGTTGTTTGTTGGCTGTTATATTACGTCACCGTATCGATACTAAGCTTTAAAATCACCATGAGTACGCCCTCAGAGCAAAATTCTGCGTTCTGCAGATTTTGCTGCTGTGACGACCGTCACAGTCCCATGACGAGCGTCACGCGGGTGACGACCGTCACACCTGTGTGACGACCGTCACGCAGCCCAAAACTGCTATCTGATAAAACAGGGTTCGTGTTCCCTTCCACTCCCCCCATTATCACTTTCAAACTTCCAAAATTCATACCCACTACGACTTTCGTCCTCCCCACATTGAACTATAAACCTCAACTCCAAATTCAACCTCCAAACCACCGTTCTGTCATTCTTCCCTCTCTTCCGAAAAACCCCAAAACCTCCGAAACCTCTCCATCTTCAACAATGGCCGGAAACGCAGATGTCAGCAACATTTCCTTCCCTGAAGGCGAGTTAGGCGACAGACAATGAGCACAGTACATTGCATTTCATCAGAGGTCACTCCAGCCAACTCACTACCCGCACCTTCCATCGCTTACGGAGCTCGGACTCCTTGAAGGTGTAACCTGGATGCTTCAACGAGCAGGCATCTGGAACCTCTGCACCAACCCCCAGCCGACCTACGAACAACTCACTCTTAAGTTCTTGAGTTCGTTCACATACATCACCAGCAGCGGCGAACTCAACCAGCACTCAGGTGCCGCTTGCTTCCGGATGTTTGGCGTTAACTATCAGATGCACCAAAACCAGATTACCGGCATCCTACAGCTACCCCGCGGCGACAACGCTCATCGCCGCATCACTGATCAGTTCCAGCACGAAGCCTTCGCGCTGTGGTATCAGTTGACCGGCCTCAATGCCGATGGTTGGGACTCCCTGCACGCCACTCACATCCATAACCCCGCCATCAGGTACTTTCACAGAGCCTTGAGTAACACTATCTTCGCCAGAGACAGCAACCACAAAGTGAACTCCAAGGAGCTCTTCTTTCTGCATTGCATCTTCAACAATGAACCCATCAACGCTGCCCCGTTCCTGCTGGCTCACATTCAGGCCAACTGCAACCGTGGCTCGAAGCCATTCTACTTTGGCGGGATTGTCACGGCTATTGCACTTGGGCTGAACCTGGGCGACCGCCTCCAGCACCTCCAGTCCATCCCCTCGGTGTTCCTTGACACCGACCACTGCAGGGCCTCCCATCTCATCCGCTCCCGAGCTGACGGGAAATACCATCCGGTTGTGCGTGGCAAGACCGTCAGAAGCATCATCCTTCCGTCCCGCACCCGCATCCATCCAGAGGACCGTACCAACTGGTTGTTCGACCTCACTTCCCCTCCTGCTGCCGCTGTTCCTACTCAGGATCCCACTCATGATTCCGACGATGAAATCCAAGTTGAGTTGGACAGGTCCGAGCAGCCAGAGGCATCGCAGCCTCCTCCTCCAGTAGGTACATCTTCTCGTCGCCGCCGTCACTATCCCGTGCCCGACTACACCGAAGAGGACCTCCGTCGCTCCCTAGACCAGCAGGCACAGATACTCACGATGCTGCAGCAGCAGAACCAGCGAGCTGACCAGTTCGAGGCTTGACACCGGACTCAAATGCAACAACTTCACACCGGCCAAGCTACAATCACTGAGAGTCTAGCGAATCTGACCCTGCAGGTCGAAGGACTCCGAGACACGGTCTACCACACCGGAGCCATGAGCTATGAGGATAGAGTAGCCCTTGCTAGAGCCAGAGGACGCCAGCACGGGCGTGACAGAGGCCGGGACTAGATTTTCATTTCTTTTTTCCTTCATTGTTTACTATATTTCAGTTCTTTGTATTTTCATTTTCAGTTGTATCTCCCTCTCGCATGCTTCAAGAATCAGTGAGGACACTGATCGAGATAGTGTGGGAGCGGAACCGTATTTCCACTGTACTCTGAACTTCCCTTATTTCCTGTATTTCCATTTCACTGCACTTTGAATTTTAGTAATTTCTATTTTTACACTTTCTATTTCTAGCAAATAAAGCTCGTCTATATATTTTTCACGTTACGCAAACAATCCCCACATCATTCAACGTAAACAAAAACTTTCATTTGTTCCTCAAAAGCAAAAGCATCACGAGAATGCACCTGAGTTCAAACCGAGTTTTGAAACTCCGAGGAAACGACAGTTCTAACAAAACCAGTATCGTCCAGACACCTTAGATCTCTAGTTTATACGAGTCGGTTTCACCACCTACGTGTACCAAAGTCTCAAGTGTCTACGCAAACTCAACCTCAAGTAGTTTATACTAGCAGTCAGCACCATCCTAAAAACACTTCTAAGCGAGCGACCGATGCAAATAAGTGTATGATCTCCAAAAAGATGAAAAATCATGAAAAGAGAGCTAAAAAGCCCAAGAATATAAGATACGTTTCCTTCTAAGTTAGGTGCTCCTCACCCGAGCATTTAGCCCAACGGCACGAAAAACTCATTGAAAAATCAATGACACCAAATTATGATCAGTGAAGAAGATCAAAAACAAAAACGAGATCATATTCACTAACAGGTCGACTTACCATGAAAGTGTGCGGACAACGGGCTTAATGTGATTGCGCTAGAACAAACAGGGTGAACTTGCCACGAGAACCTTGACACCAAGATACGGTAGCATGACTGAGACCGATTTGCATAAAAAGGAGACCTCCGAAGACTCATAGTCCAGTGTCGTCATGATACTCGTCTTGTTCCTACCAAGAATCCCGGTTTTTCCAAACTCTGCGAACGAAGAAGCAGCCCCGTGCTTGCCGACTTTTCCACGTTTTACTTGAGGACAAGCAAAGATTCAAGCTTAGGGGAGTTTGATAACATGAAATCATATAGATATTTTCATGCATAGTTCAATTAAAGTCTAACCGTTTTCGATCCGATTTCGGGTTATTTCCGTGTATTTGTCTGATGTTTTTGCAGGTATTCAACGATCACGTCTAAACAAGGCAACATGAAGAAAAGAAGCAATCCCAGATGAAATATGGACGAAAAAGGAGTGAAAACACAATGAAAAGCGCAACAGACTGTTTTTGCTGATGTGACGACCGTCACAGATGCATGACGACCTTCACACGGGTGACGACCGTCACACCTTGTGACGACCGTCATGCAGGCAAAAACGCCCCACTCAGATTACACGTCAAAAGAGCATTTCCAATTCCCATTAAGTGGTCCACTACTCCCTAAATTATCTGCCTCAAGGTCCATCATCCTCAGAGATAATCGTTGGGATTCCACTTCTATAAAAAGGGAAGCAGGGGACTTCAAAAAGGGAGCTGCATTCATACCACGAAGTGCTGCCGAATTTAATTTCCAGAGCAAATTTACTTTCCAGTTTTTATTTGTATTCCTTTCCTTTATTTCCCTTTTCAATTCCTCATTTCCATTTTCCGCTCTTCTGTAATACCTATTGCACTGTACGATCAATTTGGAACTAAAGATCAGAATCCTGCCAACATCTGTGGAGGATCTGCCCAAAGGCCAATTGGCATTATTTACAGGTTTTCATTTTGATCGACTTCTGTTTTATCATAATGCAATTTATTATTTATTATTATTATTTATGTTTTGTTTTTCCCAATTCCATGTCTAGCTAAACTTAGGCAATCGATATGTAGTAATAATTTGAATGGGATTTGATAACTCTTGTTTGAAAACTTTCTTTTCACAAAAATAATCTATGGTCTAAGTGTTTAAAATTGATTCACTGAATAAACTTCGTCGCGAAAGCGAGAACTTATTTAAAAGTAGTTTTGCCACGAAAGTGGGAAATTAATTAAGATACGAACCAACAAGCGAAAGCTGCGGTAAGGTCAGATAGTAAACACTAGGCATTTGTTTTAATAACAGCGAAAGCACTTTAAAACGAATTAGAACTTAGAGATTTCCAAAAAATAGTTTTAACCCCGAACGGGATACGAAAGTGTACGTTTGGCCCTTAGGATTGTGATTAGCGTCAATAACCATCGTGAGGCGAGAGTCTTCAAATCTCCATTTTCTGCTTAAACAAACTGTGAAAACTATTTCATACACCAGTAACTTATCAAATCCCTGAAGAACACAATTACTACGTATCGATTCAATTAATTAAAATCTAAACAGTAATCTTAGTTCCCCTTTTTTTTAGTGACAACCTTATTCCCTTAAAACATATTCTACCTAGCTAAACATAGTAACTCCCGAGAACACTAGTTTGATTACGAGTCCCTGTGGGATCGATATCTTTTATTACTACGCGATAGACTGTGCACTTGCAGTTAGTTGTATTAGACATAGAAAGTCGCGATCAGATCCCTATTTAGTTTGTTCCCCAATAGGGACCGTGTCTCTTGTCCTTTTCATCCCCAGTTGGAGTCCGAGTCTGTTGACTTTTTTCCCTTGTGTGGCTTCTTACCATTGTCTCCCTTGATGCATTTCCCCAGTGGAGATTTGCATTTTCCCAGTGGAAATTTACCTTTTCCCTAGGGGATACTTGTCTTCCCCGGTGGAGTTTGTGTCCCCTGTGTAGAGGATCCCCAAAAAGTACCATCATTAGTCATGTCTGAATTATTGGTTGGTATGTTTTGGATCTCTCCCCTATGTGCCTGTGTTCCCAGTGAGTGGTTACTCGCTATTTTGTTCTTCTTTTTTCTTTTGCTCATGTGTCAACATTTTCTTGCACTCAAGCATCATAAAACATCATTCTTAGAATTCATTACATGATCAACATTTGTCCTTTTGCATACCATCACATCTAAGGGACAAAATTTTCGGTTTTCTATATTTAAATACCTTTTCACCATGATTCTTTGGAGATTGTCATTTCTCATACCATCTGGTAAAGATATTTAAATATGGGCAATTGTCATACCCCAAATTTTGACCCCTAGATTCCATCATCATTCTAGGAGCATCAAGCATGTTTTACCTAACCTTAACATTTTTCAAGTTGATCTTTGTCAAGATGCAGATGAATTAGGGTTTTACACTATCAAAAATCAAGGATCCTGTGGACTGATCAGTCAAGGTTTTGGATTGATCTTCTAAAAATAAAGTCTTCACATCATCAATAGGCTCACATCTTTCCATGAACAAGTGTTATTAGAGGTTGTCACTGTTGCACCCCAAAATTTGCCCAACCTTTTTTCTGTACCTAGCTTATGTTTTATTGCATTTCATATAGCATTAGCATTTACATACCATCATTCATATACATGGGAGTGAGAGAGTTGTGCTTATCAAGAGGGGTGACCACAAGGTTCTAAGGCTATTCAAGAGGTTTTATTCAAGTATTCAAGGGTTGATATCCTCATCAAAGAAGGCAAAGATCCCCAGAGAAGTGACTATACAGAAGTGTGCATATCTCCTAACTTGAAGGTCATGGGAGATCATCAGATGATTTTGAATCCATGGATGTGGACCTAAAGCATTGAGAGGGCTCATGAAAGGTCTTGAAAGTCATTATGGAGCTTTTGCAAGTTACTATTCAAAGTACAAGAGGCCACAGCCAAAGGTGGTGCAATTAGGGTTTTCACCTGGTCAACCCTCAGTCAACTGTGAAATTGGAGGAGATTAAGACTCAATTCCAAGCAATTGTCATCATGGAATGTTGTATTGAGACATGTCATATATCACTTCAAGATCAATCCGTTAATATTCAAGAGTGTGAGAAGTTACTAACCCAGGGTTTCTAAGCTTTGTCAGTGTAAAATCCCTTATTTAGTGCCTAAATTCAAGACCATATAACTCAAGATAAAAGTTTCATCTCATCTTGACACCAACATGAGACTTGTAGAGCATGTTCTTAGCTTTCTTTTGAGTACTAGAAGTCCTTTATTGGATTTATAGAACTCAAGTTATGAAGCAGACAAGTTATAGGTCATCATATGAATGTGATTTTGGTACTTGAAAGTCAACCAACTTCCAGAACATTTTTGAGCTAGAAGGATGTCTCTCCTCATCTTGACCCAAGCACAAATATTGTTCCTTATGGTCTTAGCTTTCCAAATAGTACTATAAGACCTTGATTGGATTTGTAGAACTCCAGATATGAAGCTTGTAAGGCAAGGGTATTTTGGGAAACTTTGATTATAGGTCATTTTCATTATAGGTCAATTTCACCACTTTGCATACCTCAAATGAAAATCTTGCCAACTTGAAAGTTGCTCAAAGTAGGATCATTTGCTCAAAAAAACCTCAAGGTACCATTGATATGGCTTGGATTGGAGAATGTGTGAAGAAAATTTCATGAAAGGAAGCTTGAAAAGGCCTAGTTTGGATCCAATTCAAATTAAATCAATGGCAAAGTCATAAACCAAGTTTGAGGTCATTTTCATGGCAAAATTCAAGATTACTTCACTTTTAAGTCACATATTCAAAATTCACCATTGATTCAATTCCAAGGGTTCAATCTCAACCATTCATGATCCTTACTGTCGCTACTGCGAAAATCGGCGCCGACTATGACAGAAGAGTCACCACCGTGCATTATTTATCCCAAAAGAGGGAAAGGAAACACTCAGAGTAAACCTAACACAAAGAGGGAAAGGAATGGTCATCGCAACCAAATCCTGGATTCGGGAGTCGGTTACGCAAGGGGAAGGTATTAGCACCCCTCACGCCCGTCTTACTTGACGGGATCCATGCTTGTTTTCTATCTAAGGGTATGTTTATCTATCTACTCTAAAGGTCTGGTCTAAAAAGAAAAGAAAATGACTCGGCAAAGTATCGCACTTTATGCCTACGTATTCCCGTCTAGAACGAGAAATCAGAGTCAACGTAGTTCGCCTAACTACGGGTTAAGGGGGGAAGGTTGCTCGCCGAGATGTCACATCTCGTGGCTACGTACTTTCATACGGCATGAAAGATCAGAGAAAACGTAGTTCGGGCTACGGAAGACACAAGTTTGTCAGACAGTTTTATCTCCTTATGAAAGGGTTTTCCTGATTAAGGGTCCAAGAGGACAAAAACAGAGTTTGAATGTTTGTTTGAGTCTTTTACGAAAGAACTGTTTTTTAGGATGTTTGCAATCTCAGTCGCACTAGAGACTATGACCCAGGAGTGAACGCTTCGTATGTCACCCAAAGGGTACCACACTAACATCCAGATCACTGGAGAGAGACCCTCCACCAACCTTTTCCCAGATAGCTTAAGGCTCGTAACGTACGACTTCAATTAACCTTATTACTGTGTTTTTGAATTGTTTTGAGATGAGAAGAGAAAGACGTCCTAAAATTATGGTTGAAAGGGAATATACCTACAGTTATCATGCATGGTTTTAGAACCTAATGTCTGTCATAATTCCCTCTTGCATAGAGGAAATCAGAGATCCTAGGGGAAAACAGCAAAAGAAAGCAAGCAGTAAACAGTAAACAGTAAAATGCATGCTATGCAACAATACAAGCGAGGCAAGGGAGTCCGGCTCAACCTCAAACCTAAGAAAACAACAAGAAAGGGGAGACAAGCTCCACCTCAAACCTAAAGGTAAGCAACACAAGCAAACAGAAAAAACAACAAAAGAAAAAAAACAGAGGAGGCAGCCCAAGCAACAGCAACAGACTTCCACAGACAGCAGTTCCACCTTCAGCAGCAGCTCTGATCAGCAAATCCTCTTGACAGCAAAGTTGACAGCAAAGAATCTTCATCTTCAAGCTAGCTCCTATCTTCAAGCTTCATCAATTCTTCATCTTCAAGCTCTAGCAAGCTCCACAAGAAGAGAAATCAACATTGAGATCAAGTTACAATGTTAGGAAACCTGATGAAAACCAAAGGAATTCATCAGGAACCAACATGAAAGAAAGTGCATCCTCAAAAGTTCTACTCATTAAGGCATGCCACTCATCCCTCCAAAGGAGAGATGGAGCTTCCTTAAGAGGACTTTGTATCATGGGATGAGGATAGAAGCAAACAATGCATTCTATGTTTGATGAAAGAAGAAAGACTAGTTCTAATGGCTCTTCATAAAACCCTAATTCCATAAGCTCCTAAAAAAGCTCCTAAAAGAGGAAGAAGAAACCACTCCAAGCTCCACAAGCCAAGCTACATCAGCTACAAGATGTCCAGAAGCTCCTCCAAAAAGGAATCCAAGCAATCCAAGCTCCAATGTAACCAACAAGACCAAACAAAGCAAGGCACCAAAGATGGAACACTAAAAGCAACACAAACTTGCAAAATCTACCTAAAATAGAAAACTAAGTTGTAAAATTCTAATGAATTTCCTAGGGGAACATGCATGTTTTAACATTCTAGGGTTCAAATATCAAAGCCTAAATCAACATCTAGGTCCACTAAACAATTCCTAAGTTGAAACATGTCAAGGTAAACAACAAGTTTGGGAAGACTCTAAACATCTAACCTAAAACAGAACCTACAATTGTCTTAAAACTCTACTAAAAATTCTAAGGGAGAATACACATCTAAACTACAACATATCCAAAAATCAAAGCCAGATTCAATACCAAAAGGTCACACCAAAATCAACAAGGCAGATGAACAATTATGCAAAAATTAAAGAAATAAACAAAATGAGAAAAATCAAATAAAATTGAAAAATGCATGAAAATGCAATTTATTGATCCCAGAAAATCAAAAATTTAATCAGGAGTATGGAGATATTTTTAAAATATTTTTTGGATCAAAATTGGATTTATTATGAATTTTGGAATCAATAAAGCATTTGAAATAATCAAAATGGAATAAAAGAAAATCAATTGCTGAAATAAAACACGGGCCCTTGGATGCGTTGACAAGTCCACTAATCCTGCGCGTGAGGGAGTGCCACGTCAATTATTGAAACTGCAACGTTTTGGTTTCAGAAAGTCCACAAAAATTTTAAAACATGGTCGTTGGATCCAAGGTCTAGTCGTTGGTCAAAGCATAATCTAATGGTCACAAACTCATCTTCTCCAAATTCAGGCTAACCGGAGTGAGAGCAAGCATGGTGGCCGGAGAAGACTCTGGTTGTCTTCTCCGGCGAGGTTCCAGTCACAGGTGGCCAAAATGCACAAACCTTACATCAATTTCACTCAGTTTTTCATCAGGATTCCAAATATCTAACTCAAATCATCCATCTCTCAATAGGTTTTAAAAAACGAAGCAATGTTCAGAAGTAGCATCCAGATCAATCATCATCAATTGCAAATCTAATGATACAGAAATCATCCTCAGGCTTCACTGATCACTCTGATCTATTCAAATTGTTCTAAATCTCCATGAATCAAGAGATTCGATCCAAAACAGAAATTCTACCACATGATCAACTATCACCAATTGCTACCAAAATGATCCAGAAACGATTTACTACTCAACTAGATCCTAACCACATGCTTAATGCTAACTACATCGTGATAGATCAAGAGGAAATTTGAAGTTTACTAACCTGTTGTAGATCCACTAACAAATACACTTAGAGGTTGATTCTCCCTTCAAAACTCTCCAAATACGTTCAAAGATGCAAGGGGAAGAGAATGCAACCTTCAATTTGCTTTGATCTTGCTCCAAACTGAAAATCTGATTTCAATTTGCTCCTCTGAAAATTCACTTGCAATCTCAGTCTTCACCATGCAATGAGCACCAACCCCACTCCGAATTCAACGATATGAATATATAGAAGGTTTCTACGGGCTTTGGTTGCTTGTTTGAAGCCCAATCCAGTAGTTTGCATTTTCTGGTTTTTGCTCTTGAAATGCACATGACAGTCATGATTCTGATGCTACATCTTGCACTAGAAGCTTCCATTCAACTCCAAATTGCCTTGTGAACGAAATTAGACCAAGAGGAAGGCCTGAATTGCATTGGTAAGGAACTTGGATGTGTAACTTGCATTTGAAGCAACCATATGGCAACTTGTGAAACTTGGCCTATACTCAAAAATCCACCAATGTCATTGTGTTTAAAATGAAATTTACAATCAAAATGAGCACTTATTTGACATGTTTTGGCCACTTAACCAATTATTTGGATTTTTCAACTTTGAATCCTTTGAAAATCTTCTTTTTCAAGCCATTTCAAACCAAGTCTTTCTATGAGCCTAATAAATCCATCATAACCTATTGGTTAGCCTAAAAACCCCATTTTGAACAAGTTTCATGTTGAACAAAAATACATTTGACAAGTGCAAGTGGGAGATCTTGACCTATGATTGAAAATGGCCTATAATCTCACTTTCCCAAAATACCCCTGACTTGTAAACCTCATAACTTGAGTTCTACAAATCAGATGGAAGACTTCTAGTACAATTTAGAAATATAAGATCATGAGGAACAACTTTCATGTTGGCCAAAAGTTCAAGTGAAACCTCCTTCTAGGTCAAAAATAGCTTTGAAGTCAGATGATTTTCACAGACAAATTTCAGAGGCATCTGAGGAATTGTAACTTGTCTGGACCATAACATGAGTTCTAAAAATCCAATGGAGGACTTCTAGTACTCAAATTAAAGGTATTTAGATGCTCTAAAAGTTTCATGTTGGCCAAGGATCCATTTGAAACTTGTATCTTGACTTATATGGTCTTGAAGTTAGGCACTAAATAGGGGATTTTACACTGAAACCCTAATTTAGCAACTTCCCACACTCTTGACTTTTCTTGACTTTATCTTGGCACAACACCACACATGTCTCACCACATAATTTCATGAACTCCATGACATAAAAGTAGGCTTTGATGCTCTTCAATTGCACAGTTGACCTAGGATTGACCCAGATGAAACCCTAATTGCTTGCACCTCAACTGTGGCTCTTGCATTTGACACAATGACTTGATTAAACTCTCCCATGGCCCTCTAGGCATTCTATGAGCTCCCTACACATCCTCTTCTCATACTCAACACTTCACATCCCTCGGATGGTCTTCAATTGATCCTCAAGTTAGGAGCAAATTCACATTCAAACATCTAAACCCTTAGGCACTCAAATTACCTCCTGATGACTTTGATAGCTTCTCAATCTTGAATAAAACCTCTTGCTAGGCTTCTCTTGATAAGAATCACACTTGATCCCCTGCTAAATGAATGATATCATGATATGCAAATGATATAACTATGCAAATGTTAATGCAATAAAACATAAACCAGGTAAGAAAAGGTTGAGCAAATTTTGGGGTGCAACAGCTGCCCCTATTCAAACGGCTTGGACCCGACTGAGTGAAGAGCGAACGGCCTTCAAACAATCGAGGTAGAAGACGGTTGAATACCAAGAAACCCGGAAATTTGCTAACCGCAGAAATAAGCTGCGAAAACTGCTTGTGGGAACAACATCCATTACATCTAGCCCAGTTGTTACGGCAACAACTGATCAATCATCTGATAAAACTTTGGATTTCAACACCAACCCCCTGTGTGATGCCACAAGCATCGAATCAACATTGCAAGAATCAACTCCGTCCACAACTGGACTAAATTCGTCAACACGAGGAGAGACTCCATCACCATGGGTACAACTCCGTCCATAACTGGACTAGATTCGTCAACACGAATAACGATCTCTGTCAATCACAGGTAATGTCTCCGTCAACACGGATAAGAATCACTAGCGACTTCACTAAGGACAACTTCGTCCATCACGGGTAACGATTCCGTCAACACGGATAACAATCACTGTCAACACAGGTAACAATCACTGTCAACACAGGTACAATTCTGTCAACACGTATAACAACCACCGTCAGCACAGATAACAACCACTGTCAACACAGGTACGATTCTGTCAACACGGATAACAATCACCGTCAGCACGGGTAAACAATTCCGTCAACACGGATAACAATCACTGTCAGCACGGATAACAATCACTGTCAACACAGGTACGATTCCGTCAACACGGATAACAATCACCTTCAGCACGGGGAAACAATTCCGTCAACACGGATAACAATCACTGTCAACACAGGTGCGATTCTGTCAACACGGATAACAATCACCGTCAGCACGGGGAAACAATTCCGTCAACACGGATAACAATCTTCGTCAACACGGATAACAATCTCTGTCAATCACAGGTACGATTCCGTCAACACGGATAACATTCACTGTCAACACAGGTACGATTCCGTCAACACGGATAACAATCACCGTCAGCACGGGGAAACAATTCCGTCAACACGGATCCGTTTGAAGAATACTTTGCTGGGGAATACGAGAAACTTAACCAAACCACTCTGTGGGAAAAAAGTCTACTGGGGAAATCACTAGCAATAACTCCAAAAGTTTGAGCCATGAAATCTTTTAACGCTGACGTAACGGCAATCCGGGAATATTTCCAAAGAGAAACTTAACCAAGCAACTCTGTTAGGGGATGAACGTTATCATCACCTATCTCACGCTGAGAATTTGAATATCTAGAAATCCTTATGAGTAAGAATCTCACTCCTCTACAGGGAACAACACCTGAAACCAAAGAGGTAACCAACCTGGCTTATGTTTCAAAAATGCGTATGTTTGACAATGGCGTAATGCTCCATACGACATGGAAATGCTACGCGTTTGGGTAGATGCAAATATGATGATATATGCAAAATGCAAAGATGCCAAGAGGCGCTTCAGCAAAATAAATGCTGAAGACAAAAACCAAATCCGCTGGGGATAACCAGGTACCACCGACATACTCCAGCAAAATAAATGCTGGACCGGTGCAACTAACTCCGCTGGGGATAACCATCCTGTCGAAGAATAGCTCACAAGCTTGAAATTACGAGCTCTGCTAATGATGTTCATCCTGTCGGAGGAAAAAACAACTTGCCGGGGAGAAGGAAAAACAGTCCCACGCTGGGGATAGTCCTTCTGAACCAAAGACGACTTGGTTATATTCTACGGGAGTTACCCATGCTGGGTATTGAGTGTGTATATACTCACTGCTGGGAATGCACCTTCTGTTGGGGACATTCAGATCCACTGAGGATACTCTCTTGGCAGCTTTCCTGGGGAATACTCTTCTGGGGAGGACAACCCCATATCCAGTAGGGATACGTGCCATCTCAACTCTCTCTGGGCTAAGATGTGACTTCCATCTGCTGAGGAGTGATACAATCACTTTGTCACGGGACTCTGGCTGGGGAAACACAACTTCCCTGCCTGTTTGCTTCAAAGGTGAGAACCCTACAAAACACAAACGAGACAAAACAAATCTATACAACAAGATCTAACCCGGTTAGTATCCACGACATTTGTTCAGTCAATTTGAAGTTTTAGCAATTATTGGCAAGGGCTAGCAAGTTTATGTACATGCAAGTTCATCAAAAACATCGGCGTTTTTCACAAACAAAACAGTAAAGAACAAGCATCATATACTAAGTAATATGCTTTATTGATAACGGGCCTGTAAATAGGCAAAATTTTGTACACTGGATGCAACTCCTGAAAAGAGGAAGTTACGCACAAACAAAATACAAATATACAGAAGCACAAAGAAAATTTGTATACATGTCGGCAATGTGGTATAGACGAACACCATGAGCTGATCCTCCTATGACTCGCCTGACTCCGACGCTTTCCCGATATTCTATCTTCGGAAGAGATTGTTTCGGATATACGACCCTCAGGTACTCCTAAACCACTAAGCAACGCAGTATCAAACTCGGACCACAGTCATTTGCTTTTTTCAAATCCCTAACTTTTGCGTGAACCGCCCTTTGCGGGTTTTCAATTCACCGGGATACCCTTTTTTGCCAAAGTTGCCCTTTTCAGGTTTTCAACTTCGCGGGTGTACATCTTTTCCAATTTTATCCCTAACTTTTGCCCGAACCTTTTATTCCTTTTTTATGGTTCGCCGGGATGCCCCATTTTTGCCTGGATATTCTTTTTCTGTCCAGCGGGTCTCTTTAAGCAAAGTATTTTTTAACTGCGTCTGAGTTCACAGGGGATGTAAAATCCTCACCATCCATGGTGGATAACAATAAGGCTCCTCCAGAGAAAACCTTTCTAACGACATATGGACCTTCATAGTTGGGAGTCCATTGGCCCCTATGATCCGATTGTGGTGGGAGAATCTTTTTCAGCACAAGATCGCCCGTCTGAAAGCATCGAGGACACACCTTCTTATCATATGCTTTCTTCATCCGGCTCTGATACAGCCGACCATAGGCTAGAGAAGCCAATCTCTTCTCGTCCATTAAACTGAGCTGATTCAATCTATCTTTCACCCATTCTGCCTCATCAAGTTGGACATCACGCAAAACCCTCAGAGAAGGAATCTCAACCTCCAATGGTAGGACAACCTCCATACCATATACTAATGAAAAAGGAGTTGCCCCAGTTGATGTGCGTACCGTCGTAAGATAACCGTGCAAAGCAAAAGGCAACATCTCATGCCAGTCCTTGTAGGTCACAACCATCTTCTGAACGATCTTCTTTATATTTTTATGGGCCGCTTCAACAACGCCATTCATCTTGGGCCGATAAGGAGAAGAGTTGTGATGTTCAATCTTGAAACTCTGGCACAATTCCTTCATCATCTTGTTATTCCAATTTGAACCATTGTCAGTGATAATCCGCTCCGAGATTCCATATCTGCAGAGAATATCCTTCTTGATAAATCTGGCTACCACCTGCTTGGTAACATTAGCATACGACGCCGCTTCAACCCATTTGGTGAAGTAATCAATAGCTACCAAGATAAAACGATGTCCGTTGGATGCCGTGGGCTCAATTTTTCCAATCACATCAATTCCCCACATGGAAAAAGGCCAAGGTGATGACATAACATTCAGAGGACTCGGAGGCACATGAATCTTGTCCGCATAAATTTGGCATTTATGACACTTCTTTGCAAATTTGAAATAATCTGTTTCCATTGTCAGCCAGTAGTACCCTGCTCGTAATAATTTTCTCGTCATTGCATGTCCGCCAGCATCTGTGCCAAATGTACCCTCGTGGATCTCTTCCATGAGCAACTTAGCCTCTTTCTCGTCCATACACCGCAACAACACCAAGTCGTGGTTTCTTTTGTACAAAACCCCATCCGGATTCAAATAGAAATTGCCAGCCAATCTCCTAAGAGTCTTCTGATCACGACTGGATGCCCCAGCCGGATACTCTTGGTTCTTCAGGAAATTCTGGATATCATAATACCACGGTTTGCCATCGGAAGCTTCCTCAATGGCGAATATGAAAGCGGGCCTATCAAGGAGAGAAATAAATATCCTGGGAGCCTCATTCCAGAAGTTAACTTTATACATTGAAGACAAAGTCGCGAGAGCGTCTTCCATCTGATTTTCCGCTCGTGGTACATGGTGCAATTCCACCTTGTCAAAGAAAGGTAACAACCTCCTTGCATAATTCATATAAGGTATCAGATTAGGCTGACGAGTCTCTCATTCTCCCTTGATCTGGTTCACAACTAGAGCAGAGTCCCCGTATACATCAAGATTTTTAATTCTCAGATCAATAGCTTCTTCGAGCCCCATAATGCACGCTTCATATTCGGCCTCATTGTTGGTAACTGGAAAGGTCAATCTGGCAGTGAATGGGATGTGCGACCCGTGGGGAGTAGTAATGACTGCCCCTGTTCCACTTCCATATGAATTAACGACACCGTCAAATATCAATTGCCATTTGGAACCCAACTCTGGACCTTCATCAGGCAACGACTCTTCGCAGTCTTTCATTTTTAAGTACATGATATCCTCGTCAGGAAAATCAAACCTCATCGGCTGGTAATCATCAATTGGCTGCTCAGCTAGGTATTTTGACAGAACACTACCTTTAATAGCCTTTTGAGAAACGTACTGAATATCGTATTCTGTCAATACCATATGCCATCGGGCAATTCTTCCGGAAAGTGCTTGCTTTTCAAACACGTATTTGATCGGATCCATCTTTGAAATTAGCATGGTTGTATGATTTAGCATGTACTGTCTCAGACGTTTGGCAGCCCAGGCTAGCGCACAACACGTCTTTTCGAGCATTGAGTAACGGGACTCACAATCTGTGAACTTTTTACTCAAGTAGTAAATCACATGCTCTTTACGTCCAGTCTCATCATGTTGACCGAGAACACAACCCATGCTTTTCTCAAGAACCGTCAAATACATAATCAATGGTCTCCCGGCTACTGGGGGTATCAATATTGGAGGTTCCTGCAAATATTCTTTTATTTTTTCAAACGCCTTTTGACAATCTTCATTCCAGATCACAGCCTGATCTTTTTTCAATAACTTGAATAATGGCTCGCACGTAGCCGTTAGATGAGATATGAACCGGGCGATGTAGTTCAACCTCTCCAAAAAGCCACGAACCTCTTTTTCTGTTTTCGGCGTTGGCATTTCTTGTATTGCTTTTATCTTAGCAGGATCAACCTCAATTCCTTTTTCGCTAACAATAAACCCCAATAGCTTACCAGATCTCACCCCGAAAGTGCATTTGTTAGGATTCAGCCTCAGCCTGAATTTCCTAAGCCTCTTGAACAATTTCAGAAGATTGACCAGATGCTCTTCCTCCGTCTAGGATTTGGCAATCATATCATCAACATAGACTTCGATCTCTTTATGCATCATGTCATGAAAGAGTGTTGTCATAGCTCGCTGATATGTTGCCCCGACGTTCTTCAAACCAAAGGGAATCACTTTGTTGCAGAACGTTCCCCACGGGGTGATAAAAGTTGTTTTCTCCATATCATCCGGCGCCATCTTTATCTGATTATAGCCCGAAAAGCCGTCCATGAAGGAAAACACGGAGAATTGAGCGGTGTTGTCGACCAGCACATCAATATGAGGAAGCGGAAAGTCGTCTTTTGGGCTCGCCCTATTCAAATCTCGATAGTCCATGCACATCCGCACCTTACCATCTTTCTTTGGTACAGGCACTATATTGGCGACCCATGAGGGATAAGTTGTAACAGCCAGAAAACCAGCATCCCATTGTTTCTGAACTTCCTATTTAATTTTCACAGCCATATCTGGTCGAGTTCTTCTGAGTTCTTGCTTAACCGGCGGACATTCCTCACGCAATGGCAAACGGTGAACCACCATATCCGTATCCAAACCAGGCATGTCTTCGTAAGACCAAGCAAAGATATCACTGTACTCTCGAAGCATTTCAATCAAACTTTGCTTGATATCACTTTGCAGTGCAGCCCCTATCCAGATATTCCTGACGACCTCTTTGGACCCCACGTTGATAATTTTAATTTCCTCCTGATGAGGCAGAATGATTCTCTCTTCTTGTTTCAAAAGTCGAGTCAGCTCTTCTGATAAGTCATTATCCTCAACAATCTCTTCTTCTGCTTGAAATATCGGGTGCTCGAAGTCGAAGCGAGTCATAGGAAGTTCGTGATCGGTGTCGTCTGAAATATAAATCCTGCAATGAGAATGGTTAAATGTTTCAAATAATGCAAACAAAGCACATAACCACGTTGCCATTTTATTGTTAAAAAAAATAGGAAAAACAAGGATCACAAAATTTGCATGCGAAAAACGCCTTTATTAATGATTAAACAAGGTACACACATAAGCAGGTAGCCCTAAAAACAGAATCATTATGCCCCGGGTAGGACAAAGGATTATACAATAATCGAGAAAACGAATCATTATTGTTTTGTAGTCACTTGGACAAGTTCCTGGATAGACCAGTTGCACAGATTTTATCCTGGCACGCCGGGCTTGATCCACGAGTCCATATCGCAGTTACTATCTCCGTCTTTAGCATCGGAAACATCATTAATCGTTTCATAACAGACTCCACCTGGAGTAATCACCACTGGCCCCTTGAACTTTGGCACGCCTGATGCGGAAGATGACGATGTCGGGCGATACCCCAACCCAAACTTGTCCATCTTGACAGGAATTTCTAAGACTTGGCCCCATCCTTTGGTTGCTCCAGCCTGAACCACTGCCTGAGCATCTTTGTACGAAGACATGGCCACCTCTGGCCCTTTGCTGGGAACATGAGACTTGTCCTTGATCTGCAACCCTTCAAAGGCTTGGCATGGCATCTCATGGATCTCCCCATCCACTTCGACTTACTTGAATGACGAAAGATGACTAACCAGAATGTCCTCCTCCCCGCAAATAGTAACAACACTGTCCCCGACCATGTATTTAAGCTTCTGATGCAGCGTGGACGTCACAGCTCCTGCAGAATGTATCCATGGTCGCCCGAGTAAACAGCTGTAAGCTGGATGTATGTCCATGATGTAGAACACAGTGTCAAACACTTCCCGCCCGACCTGGAGTGGCAAAGTTATGGATCCAAACACCGACCTTCTGGCCCCATCAAAAGCCCTCACGACCAAGTCACTTGCCGTGCATATGATTCCTCGGACATCTAGCTTCATCATAGCCTTCTTAGGCAACACATTCAAAGATGATCCGGTGTCTACAAGAACGTGCGACATAACAGTGCCCCGACATTCCACTGAAATGTGCAAAGCCATATTATGATCCCGACCTCTAGGCGTCAAATCAAAGTAAGTAAATCCCAAGCTGTGTCCGACATTCACATGCGCCAGTACCCCCTCGAGCTGATTGAGAGTTACTTCCTGAGGTACAAAAGACGTGTCCAAGATTTTCATCAAGGCATTCCGATGGGCCTCGGAACAAGGCAACAAGGATAGTATTGAAATTTTGGAGGGCGTCTACTGCAAGTGCTCCACAATCTTATAGTCACTTTTGCGAATCAACCTCATAAACTCTTCTACATATTTGACTGATGTTTCTTTCTCTTTCGTCTGGGAAGGTCCTCCTTCATTCACTTTGGCTTTGCCTCTAGCAATCCTTTCAGCCTCGATTTCAGGTGAAGTGAAGATTCTACCACTGCGGGTCATGCCTCCCGCTTCAACAATATTTCCCACTGCCCCTGCCGGCTGGCTATCCACATTAATCTTTTCCCCGTTGCAAAAAACTTCCAACCCATAATTCCACAGAATGGCTTTCGTACTTTCATAAGGAACGGGCCTTGCTTTCGTGATCGTGATAGTTGGCTGCTTGACGGGCGCTGATATCGTAATTGTCACGACCTCACCCTGCTTTTCAAGCATTGCCTCAACAGGCTCCTCAACAACAGTACGGTCAAACTGTAAAGTTCCCTCATCAATCATGGCCTGAATACCTTTCTTCAAATCAATACAACCCTCTGGTCGGGTCCAACAATCCAAACAGTACTCATCACATCCGGGGAAGACCCCTCCTTTCAACAATCTGCTTTTAACATAGCTTAAAGGTGTCTTCAAATCATTTACGTCCATAACCAAATCCAAATCCTCTTCTGCCATAATAGCATTCGCTCCATGATTCGGCATTGGCTTCTGTACAATGTTGGGACCATATTGACTGAAGTTAATGAGTTTACTATTAATCAAATCTTGAACTTTGTGTTTAAAAGCATGACAACTCTCGATATCATGTCCGGGTGCCCCAGAATGAAATTCACACTGCTTACTAGTATCATACCCGTAAGGAAGCGCTCCTGTGGGCAGGTCCAACATTCTCTTCTCAACCAGATTAAAACTTAACAGCGTCTGAAGCAGTTCTGCATACGTTGACGGAGGTGTATCAAATACCCTCTTTGGTTTCCCATTCTGAATCCTCCTCTGAGCAAGATTCTTCCTTTGTTGTTGTTGCTGCTGTTGTGGTTGTTGTCGTTGTTGTGGTATAGGGATCGTCACACTAGCAACCTGTTGTTGAATATACTGATTCCTACCTCTACCTCGTCCTCGACTACCATACACTGCGTTGGCGTCTCCTTGTCTTTTACCACCAAAGGCCTTTTTTGAACCTCCTGCTGAGGTCGATTCACCGGCTTGAATCTTACCAATTTTGATGTCATTTTCAATTCGTTCTCCCATGAGTATCATGTCAGAGAAACTACCCATCGAGCAATTGAGCAATTTATCATAATACATCCTAGAGAATGTTCCAAAAAAAATATCAATCAATTCCCTTTCAACCATAGGTGGTTGGACCCTTGCCGCAAGATCACGCCAACGCTGGGCATACTCCTTGAAACTCTCCCCATTCTTCTGTGAAAGACTTTGAAGCTGAACCCTATTTGGTGCAAGGTCACTATTGTATTGGTAGTGTCTGACGAAAGCATCAGCCAATTCTTTCCAACTTCCGATCTGTGCAGGCTCTAGTCCCATGTACCATTCCAGCGATGGTCCCGACAAACTATCTTGGAAAAAATGCATAAGCATCTTCTCATCATCAAAGTAAGCAGACATCCTCCGGTAATATGAACACACATGAACCCGTGGGCATGTATCCCCTTTATATTTATCGAAAGTAGGAGCTTTGAACTTCAATGGCACCCTCAGCCCAGGAACCAGCCCCATGGTAGCCATGTCCAACCCTGCAGAATTTTGATTGGCTATACCTCTCATCTGTTCCTCCAGCATTTTAATCCTCCGATCACTATCAGTGGGACCCTCAAAACCCATGCCTTGCCCAGAAAAGGCATCTTCCTGACGATATTTGTTCCAGTACGGACCCTCATTACCATATTCGTCATAAGCAGCATTACGACCATGACCATGACCACTTTGGAAGAACCTGGGGTCATACCTCAAATTGCCAAGATCTTGATTAGCAGTCGTTGTCCCAAAGCCAGTATTGAAAGGACCCATCCCAGCATCATTGGTATTCACATTGCCAAACCCAGCATTGTCGTAGCCATTATTACCATAACCTTGATTGTTATCACCAAACCCTTCGTTGCCGAAGCCCTGATTATTAAAGTCATCATTGCCATCCCGATTGCCAAAGCCAAGACCCTGATTTTTGTCACCAGTATTGATACCAACATTCCTGTTGGTTTCCATGTTCCCATTGCCATTATCAGCATTTCTGTTACCGGCGTTTCCGTTGCCATTGGCAGTACCATTCTCACCAGCATTTGGTATCACTTCCTCCCGGCGAGGGGTCTCAACATGAACAGAGTTGTATTCAGTATTACCAGCCGCTCGCGCCAGCAGCGATTGCACCTGAGTTTGAAGATGTTTCTGGCCCTTGGTCATAGCCTCCATAGTCTGCATGAATTGGGACAACCTATCCCGGATCTCCTGCATCTCAGACTGTACCTGATCCATGATCTTCTTACTGTTGCTTCTTGTAGCATACCGGTGAGTTCTTTGTTCGTCAATCTTGAAACAACCTGAAAGACGCATGAGATAAGATTCGAGCTCAAAAAAGTACCTGCCATGCAATATGAAGATGCAAATGCACACATGTAAATATGCAACAGGTTAATTTCCCCCCCGATTCTAGTTCCGGAGAAGAAGTCATAACGACAATGGAGTCCCAAGTAAGCAAGCGCAGAATCAGAAACCTCATACATAAACAAATGCCAAGAGGCAGAGTACAAAGGTACAACTGAATACAACTGAAAAAACCTCGGCCAACAAACCTGGCGATGGTTAAAATACAAGTACGAATAACATACTACAAGAGAAAAACAAAGATAAATCAGGACGGATGGCGCGCCCGGACATCTCCGAATAGCCTCAGCGTCTCCGAATGACCTGGTCTGGATAGCAGTTCCTGTATCAGTAATGCATGTTGCCTAACAGTGGATCTCAGCTTTTTGGCGTCCTCTACACAGGCTCCCTTGCCAAAACACTCATCAAGCTTGCATCTCTTGAAGCCAGCCTTCAGTTCACAACCCCTCGTTTCTTTGACCATGCTGCTCACTCTAAACTCAGCGTCATGTCTAAGAGATGCCTCTTCAGCAATCTTCGCATCCTTAGTGTTAAGCTGCTCCTCTAACCGGGAAATCTGCAGCTTCAACTCATCTTCACACTCCTTCCGGCTAGTAAGCGTGGCATTCCACAAAAATTCCCATTTGGAAAGTCGAGAATAAGCCTTGTTCAGAAGCTCTTTCTAAGTAGCAAGCACACTACTAACACCATTCAGGGCTACTCCCACCTTCTCTCTCCTGCTGGTCTCTTCAGTCAAATCTGAACCCAACCTATTAATCATCTCAGTCTGCTTCTTCAAAGTGAAGGTTGCCTCATTCTTCTCACGCCGAAGCTGGAAAATCTCTTTCTCTAACTCTTCATTCGCTCTTTGTAACTCTTTCTTTTCAGCCAGCAGCTTGTTATACTTCTCAATCTCTACTGAAATAGGTTCCTCAATAACCGGAAGACATAAAGGTTCTACAGCAGGATATGGCATCAAAGAAGTCCTAACTCTTTCATGGATCCAGAGTCGATAAGGATTATAAGCTCGACTGTCACTCTTGCCAAGCAATGTCTTTCCTCTTCTGTGAATATTACCCCAAGCATGCCTCAATCTGACCAAAACATCTCCATCTAATAAACCCGTGAGATACAGAGATTCCTATATCTCGTCTTTAACCAGAGAATCCCTCAAAGCATAGCCAAATTGTCTCACAAGCAGAGAAGGGTTATAGTTAATACAACCTTTCCGTCCAATCAAAGGAATGTTTAGAAAGCCACTGCAACTATATATAATATCCACTCTGAGCAGGTTCCGATCAAACCAAACAATGTTCTCAGCACACAATCCCATCAATCGGGAAGACCAATCTAAAGTACCAGCAGTATCAACAAAAGGTCCCGTCTTAGGAAGATGTCCTTGAAACCACCTGGATAGAAGAGGTACACAGCAAGAAACATTCTTTCCCCGACGCTTCTCATTCTTATAGTGAATAGAGTGATAGACGTTACCCAAGAGAGTAGGTACCGGATTCTTCGAGGCAAGAATAAAGAAAGCATCTGAGTCAACAAAATCAGGCAAGTTAGGGAACAATACAATCCCATAAATGCAAAAAACCAGAATAGCACTGAAGACAATCCAACATCCATCCTTTGCACACTGCGTAGCCTTCTCAACCAAGCAAGAAAGATGAAAACCATAAGATCCATTCAGCTTGACCAAACCTCCGGGGAACTCAGAAACATCTAAATTTACAATCTCAGCAGGCTTAGCCAACTCGGGCTCAGTATTCTCGTGAACAAAAGGCATCTGATCTAACACAGGCACTCCTAGCATATCAGAATACTCCTCCAAAGTAGGAGCCAAAATATAATCAGGGAACAAGAAGCATCTCAACTGAGGCTCGTAAAACTGCATCAAGGTATACAATCCAGTCATCTCAAACACAGAAGGTCTGTACAACAAACTGAGCAGTTTCCCATAAGACTCTCTAAACTCAGCCCTCACTCTCTAATCTGCTAGAGCAACCAACTGCAACAAGGAACTGATATCTGGAGAAGGCAACCTGTAAGCAACTGTTCTCTTCATGGACTCCATGTCTGGCAAGAAGAACACTAGAATCTGAGGGGAAAAAAACACACCTGCAACATAAATACACGTTAATGAAATGCAAACATGAAAATGCAAATGCATATGCAACAGGGGATCAAGTGCAATGATGAAGAGTTGTGTTGTGCTGTACTGCAACTTGAGAACCATCAGATCTTCTCCTCAAACCAAACCAACCACAAAAGAACCCTCACAACCAATTCTCACTGATAGAGACAAAGCAGGTGTTCTGAGGCCAGAGTTTTCCTGCAAAAAGACCCACCTACCCCTCACAAGTATGTACTTAACTCGCAGACGAGGTACGACATCCTATGCGGTCATCAGCGTCACAGACTTTCAAGAGCGATGATACGATACCCAGAAGGTGTGGCATCATCATCCCTTGAAGAGGCCTCACTTAGCCGAATCCCAAATGATAGGTTCCCAGAGTCGACAACCCTCAAATCCAACAACTTGTCGAGCCCAAAGAGCCAGGCAATATTCCATCAAAGAGAATCTCGTCTGAGTATAAATTTCCTAGCTAGCTGGTGCGAGCAAAGCAAGCAAGCTAACCACTACTCTCTACTTCTAAGTCTATGTGCACTCAAGCCCAGGTCCGGCTTATCTCTCAAACTAACCCTCTACCCACAGCACAATAATAATAATATATAGTACTGAAAGTAAAGACAGAAAGATAAATACATATAAAACCCCAGACGGGAAAACAAGCGCTAGGATTGACTCGCATAGGGAACCGTTGGAGTCCCCAGCAGAGTCGCCAGCTATTGGGGATGACCCAGACATCTAGGAAGAAAACCTAAGGAGAGACTCGCATAGGGAACCATCACATTCCCCAACAGAGTCGCCAGCTGTCGCTACTGCGAAAATCGGCGCCGGCTATGACAGAAGAGTCACCACCGTGCGTTATTTATCCCAAAAGAGGGAAAGGAAACGCTCAGAGTAAACCTAACGCAAAGACGGAAAGGAATGGTCATCGCAACCAAATCCTGGATTCAGGAGTCGGTTACGCAAGGGGAAGGTATTAGCACTCCTCACGTCCGTCGTACTCGACGGGATCCACGTTTGTGTTTCTATCTAAGGGTATGTTTATCTATCTACTCTAAAGGTCTAGTCTAAAAAGAAAAGAAAATGACTCGGCAAAGTATAGCACTTTATGCCTACGTATTCCCGTCTGGAACGAGAAATCAGAGTCAACGTAGTTCGCCTAACTACGGGTTAAGGGGGGAAGGTTTCTCGCCGAGATGTCGCATCTCGTGCCTACGTACTTTCATACGGCATGAAAGATCAGAGCAAACGTAGTTCGGGCTACGGAAGACACAAGTTTGTCTGACAGTTTTATCTCCTTATGAAAGGGTTTTCCTGATTAAGGGTCCAAGAGGACAAAAACAGAGTTTGAATGTTTGTTTGAGTCTTTTACGAAAGAACTGTTTTTTAGGATGTTTGCAATCTCAGTCGTACTAGAGACTATGACCCAGGAGTGAACGCTTCGTATGTCACCCAAAGGGTACCACACTAACATCCAGATCACTGGAGAGAGACCATCCACCAACCTTTTCCCAGATAGCTTAAGGCTTGTAACGTACGACTTCAATTAACCTTATTACTGTGTTTTTGAATTGTTTTAAGATGAGAAGAGAAAGACGTCCTAAAACTATGGTTGAAAGGGAATCTACCTACAGTTATCATGCATGGTTTAAGAACCTAATGTCTGTCATAATTCCTTCTTGCACAGAGGAAATCAGAGATCCTAGGGGAAAACAACAAAAGAAAGCAAGCAGTAAACAGTAAACAGTAAAATGCATGCTATGCAACAGTACAAGCGAGGCAAGGGAGTCCGGCTCAACCTCAAACCTAAGAAAACAACAGGCAAGGGGAGACAAGTTCCACCTCAAACCTAAAGGTAAGCAACACAAGCAAACAGATAAAACAACAAAAGAAAAAAAAAACAGAGGAGGCAGCCCAAGCAACAGCAACAGACTTCCACAGACAGCAGTTCCACCTTCAGCAGCAGCTCTGATCAGCAAATCCTCTTGACAACAAAGTTGACAGCAAAGAATCTTCATCTTCAAGCTAGCTCCTATCTTCAAGCTTCATCAATCCTTCATCTTAAAGCTCTAGAAAGCTCCATAAGAAGAGAAATCAACATTGAGATCAAGTTACAATGTTAGGAAACCTGATGAAAACCAAAGGAATTCATCAGGAACCAACATGAAAGAAAGTGCATCCTCAAAAGTTCTACTCATTAAGGCATGCCACTCATCCCTCCAAAGGAGATATGGAGCTTCCTTAAGAGGACTTTGCATCATGGGATGAGGATAGAAGCAAACAATGCATTCTATGTTTGATGAAAGAAGAAAGACTAGTTCTAATGGCTCTTCCTAAAACCCTAATTCCATAAGCTCCTAAAAGAGGAAGAAGAAACCACTCCAAGCTCCACAAGCCAAGCTACATCAGCTACAAGATGTCCAGAAGCTCCTCCAAAAAGGAATCCAAGCAATCCAAGCTCCAAAGTCACCAACAAGACCAAACAAAGCAAGGCACCAAAGATGGAACACTAAAAGCAACACAAACTTTCAAAATCTACCTAAAATAGAAAACTAAGTTGTAAAATTCTAATAAATTTCCTAGGGGAACATGCATGTTTTAACATTCCAGGGTTCAAATATCAAAGCCTAAATCAACTTCTAGGTCCACTAAACAGTTCCTAAGTTGAAACATGTCAAGGTAAACCACAAGTTTGGGAAGGCTTTAAACATCTAACCTAAAACAGAACCTACAATTGTCTTAAAACTCTACTAAAAATCCTAAGGGAGCATACACATCTAACCTACAACATATCCAAAAATCAAAGCCAGATTCAATACCAAAAGGTCACACCAAAATCAACAAGGCAGATGAACAATTATGCAAAAATTAAAGAAATAAACAAAATGAGAAAAATAAAATAAAATTGAAAAATGCATGAAAATGAAATTTATTGATCCCAGAAAATCACAAATTTAATCAGGAGTATGGAGATATTTTTAAAATATTTTTTGGATCAAAATTGGATTTATTATGAATTTTGGAATCAATAAAGCATTTAAAATAATCAAAATGGAATAAAAGAAAATCAATTGCTGAAATAAAACACGGGCCCTTGGATGCGTTGACAAGTCCACTGATCCTGCGCGTGAGGGAGTGCCACGTCAATTATTGAAACTGCAGCATTTTGGTTTCAGAAAGTCCACAAAAATTTTAAAACATGGTCGTTGGATCCAAGGTATAGTCGTTGGTCAAAGCATAATCTAATGGTCACAAACTCATCTTCTCCAAATTCAGGCTGACCGGAGTGAGAGCAAGCATGGTGGCCGGAGAAGACTCCGGTTGTCTTCTCTGGCGAGGTTTCAGTCACAGGTGGCCAAAATGCACAAACCTTACATCAATTTCACTCAGTTTTTCATCAGGATTCCAAATATCTAACTCAAATCATCCATCTCTCAATAGGTTTTAAAAAACGAAGCAATGTTCAGAAGTAGCATCCAGATCAATCATCATCAATTGCAAATCTAATGATACAGAAATCATCCTCAGGCTTCACTGATCACTCTGATCTATTCAAATTGTTCTAACTCTCCATGAATCAAGAGATTCGATCCAAAACAGAAATGCTACCACATGATCAACTATCACCAATTGCTACCAAAATGATCCAGAAACGATCTACTACTCAACTAGATCCTAACCACATGCTTAATGCTAACTACATCGTGATAGATCAAGAGGAAATTTGAAGTTTACTAACCTGTTGTAGATCCACTAACAAATACACTTAGAGGTTGATTCTCCCTTCAAAACTCTCCAGATACGTTCAAAGATGCAAGTGGAAGAGAATGCAACCTTCAATTTGCTTTGATCTTGCTCCAAACTGAAAATCCGATTTCAATTTGCTCCTCTGAAAATTCACTTGCAATCTCAGTCTTCACCATGCAATGAGCACCAACCCCACTCTGAATTCAATGATATGAATATATATAAGGTTTATATGGGCTTTGGTTACTTGTTTGAAGCCCAATCCAGTAGTTTGCATTTTCGGGTTTTTGCTCTTGAAATGCACATGACAGTCATGATTCTGATGCTACAACTTGCACTAGAAGCTTCCATTCAACTCCAAATTGCCTTGTGAACGAAATTAGACCAAGAGGAAGGCCTGAATTGCATTGGTAAGGAACTTGGATGTGTAACTTGCATTTGAAGCAACCATATGGCAACTTGTGAAACTTGGCCTATACTAAAAAATCCACCAATTTCATTGTGTTTAAAATGAAATTTACAATCAAAATAAGCACTTATTTGACATGTTTTGGCCACTTAACCAATTATTTGGATTTTTCAACTTTGAATCCTTTGAAAATCTTCTTTTTCAAGCCATTTCAAACCAAGTCTTGCTATGAGCCCAATAAATCCATCATGAAATCTTGGTTAGCCTAAAAACCCCATTTTGAACAAGTTTCATGTTGAACAAAAATCCATTTGACAAGTGCAAATGGGAGATTTTGATCTATGATTGAAAATGGCGTATAATCTCACTTTCCCAAAATACCCCTGACTTGTAAACCTCATAACTTGAGTTCTACAAATCAGATGGAATACTTCTAGTACAATTTAGAAAGCTAAGATCATGAGGAACAACTTTCATGTTGGCTAAAAGTTCAAGTGAAACCTCCTTCTAGGTCAAAAATAGCTTTGAAGTCATATGATTTTCACAGACAAATTTCAGAGGCATCTGAGGAATTGTAACTTGTCTGGACCATAACTTGAGTTCTATAAATCCAATGGAGGACTTCTAGTACTCAAATTAAAGGTATTGAGATGATCTACAAGTTTCATGTTGGCCAAGGATCCATTTGAAACTTGTATCTTGACTTATATGGTCTTGAAGTTAGGCACTAAACAGGGGATTTTACACTGAAACCCTAATTTAGCAACTTCCCACACTCTTGACTTTTCTTGACTTGATTTTGGCACCACACCACACATGTCTCACCACATCATTTCATGAACTCCGTGACATAAAAGTAGGCTTTGAATCTCTTCAATTGCACAGTTGACCTAGGATTGACCCAAATGAAACCCTAATTGCTTGCACCTCAACTGTTGCTCTTGCATTTGACACAATGACTTGATTAAACTCTCCCATGGCCCTCTAGGCATTCTATGAGCTCCCTACACATACTATTCTCATACTCAACACTTCACATCCCTCGGATGGTCTTCAATTGATCCTCAAGTTAGGAGCAAATTCACATTCAAACATCTAAACCCTTAGGCACTCAAATTACCTCCTGATGACTTTGATAGCTTCTCAATCTTGAATAAAACCTCTTGCTAGGCTTCTCTTAAGAATCACACTTGATCCCCTGCTAAATGAATGATATCATAATATGCAAATGATATAACTATGCAAATGTTAATGCAATAAAACATAAACCAGGTAAGAAAAGGTTGAGCAAATTTTGGGGTGCAACACTTACACCACAAGCTAGTGATATGAACAAAGTTGCAAGCATTCAAGCTCTGTTTTCCATGAGTTCTATAAAGCTCAAACCAAAACTTTGGATTTTTGAATTGGACTTCCATGGGCTGCAATTGGGCCTGAAACTCCTCAATATCCATTCCATATTACTCCCTGATCATTCACAACAGAATTGGGAGGAAAAAATAACAGAAAACGGTTGGAGAAAAGTGAAGGAAAAGCGATTTTCGATTCTGAGATTTCCTCCATTTTCAAGTGAAATTGAAGTTGCAAAGAGCTAGAGGAAGATCCAAGGAGTGTTTCTGGGCAGTTATCTTGAAGAATTCGTGTCCATTGAAGGCTGTGTGGAAGCTTCTAACCAGGTTCTTACTTTTCAACTTTGCTCACGATTCTTGACGAATTAGTGCTCCATCTTTATGTATTTATGATCCTTGAGAGGTGTAGATGGATTTAGGATAGTTATTAGGCTTGATTACAACAATTCTTGACAGAGCACCAATTCTCGAAGCTTTCGGTTTGACTTGATTTTAGGTTAAAAATGAAAGTGAAACATGGATTAGTAACCTAGGTGAGGAGACGGTTCGATTGGTATGAAAAATTCTAGGTTTTGTTGAGTTTTTGGAGCTCGCACTATTCACCGTCTAGAGGTAGAAGACGACCAGAACTAGTTCGGTCGCCGTCCCCCATAGCGTCTGTGTATCTCCCTCCTTTTTGTGTTCAAACTCGGGTGTGCCTGCAGTCGTTGGATCATGTTGACGGTATGTAGGATGGAGGGCCACGATTCATCTCCTTTTAAGTTTAATTTTTGTTACACACGTGTCCTTGTATGGAGCCCTTGGATCAGTTGACCAAGGTTGGAGTGAACACCCACGATGCAATCTGAGCCATTGACTTGGCCGTTTAATGAAACGCAGCGTTTCAGGCTGCTGGTAGATTGGGCTCAATTTGATTTTCGTACCCCCCTCTATATGGCCCATCTTAAATGAACGTGGATTCATTGCTATTTGCCACCAGCATTTATTCATTTTAATTTCTTTTATTTTATTTTCCTATCATTTGCTATTTACATTTTAATTCCATAAAAATACTTAGATAATGTTAATAGCTCGACTAGGATAGATATCCTTTAGGGCTTTGCATTTAGGTTTCCTTAGAAGCTTATGTGAATGGTTTCTCTTCCTTATGTAATTCCTTTACTTTGCTTTGCCTTGCTTTGTCCCTTACATCTCAACAACATAGGCTTCTTTTGGATCCTCCTTGTGAGAGCCTAGTCTTCCTTAGGAAGAACTCTGTGCATTCCACAAAGGAGTTGGACCATTGAAGGCTATTCCTGGATGCTTGATCTTGGTTGAGTAACATGTTGAATTCCTTAGGTTTTCATCATGTCTCCCATTCTCATCCTTCCCATTTCCACATTCCTTTGTCCTTAATCTTAGGATCCCTCTTGTGAGAGCCTAGTTTTCCTTAGGAAGTACTCAGTGCATTCCATAAAGAGGTCGAGCCATTAAGGACTATTCTTGAATAAAGATGAATTTGGTTGAGTGTCATGGTGAGTTCCTTAGGTTCTCACCATGCTTCCCATCATCAATCAACCATTCATTGTCCTATTATCTTAGGATCCCTCCTTTGAGAGCCTAGTATTCCTTAGGAAGTACTCTGTGCATTCCATAAAGAGGTTGAGCCTTTGAGGACTCCTGTGTTGATACACATTAACCTAGTGTCCTAGATTGTCACTAAGTTCCACCACGCTCACTTTCATCTGTTCTATTATCTCAGGACCCCTCTTGTGAGAGCCTAGTCTTCCTTAGGAAGTAATCTGTGCATTCCATAAAGAGGTTGAGCCTTAGATGGACTCTTGTGTTGATTCACATCTAAAACCTGAGGTAGCCTTGGGATGATTTCCTTGTTGCTCATTTTGTTTACCTCTCCCCTTCATGATTGTCTGATTGCTTGCGGTGGTGCATTAGGATAGAATTTCATGAGTAGATACTCTTATTTAGGTGCATGATTGCATTAAAGGTTGAGTTTGCCTCCCTTTGCTTGTGTGCTTTCTCTGTGCATCCCTGTTTGCATCTCCTGTTTGCATTAAAGGTTAAGCTTGCCTCCCTTTAGTTGTATTGTTGCATTGCATATGCATCCAGTCATTTACAGTTCATCTGTGTAATGCTTGTTAGCTTTCTTTTGTTTCTCTCAAACATGTTCCCTGAGGACTCTCACTTCCTTGTTTAAGGAGTGATGATAGAACTTTAGGTTGAATCCTTTGCATGATAACATATAGGATAGATTCCCTTTCAAACTCAACATTAGGACCATCTTGCATGACAACATTAGGGTTTTGATTAGTCCCCTGTAGAGTCCATTTCTCTCTTCTCCTCTTCAAACAATAACAAAACACATAATAAAGGCTAATTTGTATTGTACGTTATGAGCCTTAAGCTACTTAAGAAGTGGTGATTGGGGGGTTTCTCCTCAATTACCTAGAGTGTTTAGCATACGTCCTTAGGACGATATGCGATGCATTCGCTCCTAAGTCATAGTCTCTAGTGCAGTATAAATTATAAACATTCATAAAAAACACTTCTCCGATAAAAGACTAAAAACAAACATCAAATTCCTTTTGCCCTTTAGGGCTCTGTCTAATAAGGAAAACTTTTCAGAAAAAAGAGTGTTGTTAACTCTCAGTTCTACCGCAAACGGTAACGCGTAAGTCTCCAACGAGCGAGCTGCATACACCAAACTGCTGGAACTTTTTGTTAACCTACTCGGATAAAAATCCACGAAAAAACCTGTGTACCGTTTTATCCTGAACTACGTTCGCTCTGATCTCTCATACCTGTTGAGAGTACATAGGCACAAGACGCGATGTCTTGGCGAGCAACCTTTCCCCTTTCACCCGTAGTTAGCCGAACTACGTTGACTCTAACTTTCACATTGCACGAGGGAATACGTAGGCCCAGAGAAGCGATGCTCTGTCGAGTCCTTTTTCTTTCTTTTAACCCGGAACTTGATAGGTAGATAGATAAACAACCCGCCAGATAAACGAACAAGCGTGGATCCCGTTGAGTACAACGGACGTGAGGGGTGCTAATACCTTCCCCTTGCGTAACCGACTCCCAAACCCCGAGATTTGGTTGCGATGATCGATCTTATCCCTTTTCGCTAGGTTTCTCCTGATCGTTTCCATTCCCTCATTTGGAACAAATAACGATAGGTGGCGACTCTTCTGTCTTTGCCGGCACCTTTTTTCGTAGTAGCGACATCTGGCGATTCTGCTGGGGACTGCGATGGTTCCCTGTGCGAGTCAATCCTAGCGCTTGTTTGTTTATCTTTTTGGGTTTTGTACATACTTGTTGTACTTTAGCTTTACTTTCTCGCATTTTATTTTCGGCATTATATTATCATTATTGTGCTATTGTGGGGGGATTGATTCTGATGAGTGAAAAGCCAGACCCAGGCTTGAGAGCAAACATAGCATTAGTTGTGGAGATTAGTGGGGGACCTGTTTTCTTAGCAAACACAAGTTCCCATGAAATTCACGCTCAGATGAGATCCTCTTTGATGACTTCTTTTCTGGTCCTTAGGGCTCGACGAGTTGTTCGATCTGAGGATTGTCGACTCTGGGGACCGATCATTTGTGACTCAGCTATGTGAGGCCTCTTCAGGAGGTGATGCCAAACCAAGAATGGTGAACGTATCATCATTTCTTGAAAGTCTGTGACACTGAGGAACGCATAGGATGTCGTACCTTTATCAGTGGATTAAGTCCATACCTGTGAGCGGGGCTGGGGTTATGCAGGAAACCTTTACCCTCAGACAACCTGGTTTTTCTTGACAGTATGAATCAGTATTATTGGTATCCGTTGGTTCCTATCAGAGCAGTGATATGTCCTTGTTGAAGCAGAATTTTGTTCCTTCAGTCAGCAGCACAGCAATCTTGATCCCTTGCTGCATTTTCGCATGTGCATTTGCATCATCATAACATGCTTGCATTTTGAACTACATGTTTTGGTATTTCTAGGGATCTAAACTCCGAGACTCGCTGTTGAGCATTAAATCTTTTCCTCGTGGTTCATCTGTGTAAAGCATGAATCGGAGCAGACAGGTTCCCTGGAAATACTCGAACATGACATTCGCATTTCATTTGCATAACAAGGGTTCGTTGTTGGGATGCATTGTCCTGATCCGAGTTTTCTTCAGAATTTCAGACACCAACTTGTGGGGAAGATAGAAGATGGCTATGGAACAGATGAAAGCATAGCTGAGAGAGGTCCGCGGCCAGATAGGGCAGTTCATGGAGAACATGCAAGCACTACGTCTGGATCAAGAGATGCTCAGAGAGGAGAACCAACAGTTGAAAACTCAGGTGGGTTTGATTATGGAAGTAGTACGGAAGGTGCTCAGAAAAGAAGATGATCAGGTGCCTGAAGCTGCAGCAAAGATGCTTGTTCCACTTTTGTCTGTGGAACCTATACCAGAGCGTAATGTGCGTCAAAGACCTTCTGCACAACTCAGAGTTCAAGACTTTTCCCGTCGGCAGCTACGTCAGGTTCCTAGAAGATATGCCCAAAAGACGAGACCATGCAATAGAATCTTTGATGAGATCCCTATGGATTATGCTCGATTGTTGCAACTATTGCTTTAGCTTCGTTTGGTTGAACTCCGAACCCTGTCTCCGCTTACTGGGACCCCACCACCAGACTATAATGCAAGTGCCCAATGTGATTTCCACTCAGGGGAACCGGGGCATGACATTAAGGATTGTAAAGCTTTTAGGCACCAGGTCCAGGATTTAATTGACTCGGAGACGATTGAATTCACGCTGGGCGGCGTAAGCATACCAGAGGGTGTTAGTCCATGTATTACGAAAAAGGTGGATATTTCTGCTCTCCCCCCTAAAGCTACATCGGGTCAGGACTACATACTGCAATCATTGATTTATGAATCCCATTGCCCGCAACAGCTGCCTTTGCCTAGGACAAGTTTGAGAATGAAAGAGCCCGAACATGAGGAGCGCCTTAATCAGTACAACCATGATCTGGCATCCGACAGGTTACAATTGCAAGGTCTGTCGCAGAAGAATACTGAGAGCTTCAGGGAGTACGCCCAGAGGTGGCGAGACTTAGCGGCGAGAGTGCAACCTCCCATGGCAGAGAGAGAAATAACCGACATGTTCATGGCTACACTTCCCGGTTTGTACTGTGAGAAGCTGATAGGTTGCATGTCTGCAGGTTTTTCAGATCTGGTAAGTGCAGGCGAAAGAATCGAAAGCGGTATCAAAATGGGAAAGTTCCAAAGTACTTTTGATTCTTCTAAAGTTGCAAAGAAGCCTCATGTCGGGAAGGAGACAGAAACCAATGTTGTTCTGCAGTCAACCCGGTACCAATAACCTCGTGCTCCTCAGCAGTAAGACAATCGGCGCCAGAATCAGGATGGGCCTCGCAACAACCTGGAAAGAAGGAATGCTTCTCTTAATCCCGTGCCTATGTCATACAATCAGCTGCTGCCACATCTAACTCAGAATTATTTGGTGGAGCCCAAGACGCTCAAGCCGGTGCCAGAGCCATACCCTCCTGGGTATGATCCTAGTGCTCAATGTGGATATCATGGGGAATCTATGGGGCACTCGACTGAAGATTGCGAGGCCTTTCAAGAGAAAGTACAACAGTTGATGGACAAGAGGTACATTTCCTTTTCGAAAGGGAAGCTGGACATACACGTCAATCGCTTATCCGTTTGGGTTTGAAAACTTCAAGGGTTGCATCTCCCTAAGCAGTAGGTCAAGATACAAGAAGCCCAGAAGCTGGCAATCTGCATTTTATCATGTCATTTCTTTACATTTGTAATTTCTTTCCTGTTTAATTGCAAATTTCGTTTGTAAAGCTTGTTATTTTCAATTGATATTGATAATGAAATAAATATGCATGTTTTGAATTAATCCATTCATGTTCACTCTATTGCTTTCATTTATTTCAAAAGCTCGTTTAAGTGGAATCTAGGGAGGATGATGAAATCGAATAATGCGTAAGCTTCCAATGTTATGCCTTGAATAAAACCTGTTGATGATGTACATGCATTGTTTCAATCCATAAACACCGGAGATATAAGGAAGATAATCCCTTGTTAACCCCTTTGAGCCTAGTAGTAGGAGTTTCTTTCTAAAAACGGAAAAACCCTCAATCATAACCTGGGGCAGGGTAGGTGTCTGTTAATTTGACCAAGCGTTCAAATTACAAAAGGAGTGCTCATTCGAGGATCAATCACACCTCTATAGGTCGTGCCTAAAAAACCACAATGGTTAAACCTTGCCAATAAGAAGTGAAACAGTCACAATAGCTCTTAACAAGTCACACAAGCCGGTGTCACATGATTTGTTCAAAAAAAAGGAAGAAGAAAGAAAAAGAATCAAAAGAAAAGCCTGCTAAGTCGAGTATTGAAAACAAGCGACTTACGCAAAAATTAGGGCACCCCGCTGGACTTCAAATCGAGAAAAACTCAAAAGAGTTAGTCCAGGAAAAAATTAGGGGAAAGATGAAGAAACGAAAAGCGAAAAGGATTACAAAATAAAAATCCTCGAAAAGCAAATTGTGTGACTCCAGGCACTGTCGCTACTGCGAAAATCGGCGCCGGCTGAACAGAAGAGTCGCCACCGTGCGTTATTTATCCCAACGGAGGGAAAGGAAATGCTCGAAGTAAACCTACCTCGAAGACGGGAAAGGAATGGTCATCGCAACCAAATCCTGGATTCGGGAGTCGGTTACGCAAGGGGAAGGTATTAGCACCCCTCACGTCCGTCGTACTCGACGGGATCCACGCTTGTTTTCTGGTACGGATTGTTATTCTATCTATTCTACAGGTCTGGGGTTAAAAGAAAATAAAATGACTCGGCAAAGTATCGCACTTTATGCCTACGTATTCCCGTTTGGAACGAGAAATCAGAGTCAACGTAGTTCGCCTACCTACGGAAAAGGAGGGGAAGGTTGCTCGCTAGGATATCGCATCCTATGCCTACGTACTTTCATACAGCATGAAAGATCAGAGCAAACGTAGTTCGGGCCACGTACGACACAAGTCTGTCTTGATTGTTTTTATCCTTCTGAAAAAGGTTTTCTCCTGATTATGGGTCCAAGCGAACAAAAATGACGTTTTTGATTGGTTTACAGCCTTTTACGCAAGAACTGTTTTTTATTGTGTTTGAAATGTTTATTGTGTTTTTCTGATTGTTTTGAGAAAGAAGAGACAGCAACTCTAAAACCTATGGTTTAAAAGGGGAATCAAAATCTAACCTAATGTTGTCATGCATGGATGAAAGCCTAATGTCTGTCATATTTCTCTCTTGCGCAGAGAGAAACAGAGATCCTAAGGGGATAAACGGAAAAGCAACAACATATATACAGTAAAGCAGTAAAATGCATGAATGCAGCAGTACAAGCGAGGCAAGGGAGTCCCACTCAACCTCGAACCTAGAAAACAATAGGCAAAGTGAAACAACTTCACTTCAACCTCAAGGGGAAATTATCAAACAATACAGTCAAGAAACTCAAGCAATACATCACCAGCTCTAAACAGCACAAGCTCCTTCTTCTATCAATCTTCAAGGCAAGGGACTTCATCTTCAATCTTCAAAGTTTCTTCAAAGCAAGCTCACCTAGATGAGTAATAGTTCACAAGATGATTTAGGATGTTAAACAGTCAGTTAACCACCAAAGGTGGCATACAGACTGTTAACAAAATACAGACTGTTTCTCTCAAAAGTTCTATCTCCTAGATACTGTCACTAATCCTTCCAAAGGAAGGAGGTGAGTATCAAAGAGAGACTTTGAATCACAGAGAAGAATGGAGGCAACAGAAGCCATCCATGTTTATGAACCAAATTTCTACTCTAAAGCTCTACCTAGCTCCTAGGTCTTATGATCTTCAAACAATCTTCAAGCAAACCTAGCATCTTCATCAACCTTTGGACTTGATCTTCAACTCTTTGTCTTCAATATGCTTCATCATCATGCTCTTCAAACCAAGCCCACACCCCAAGCAAGCCCAATAAGCCCATACAAACAAAATAAACCCCAAAAGGGCACACCAAACAAGCATTCAATTGCAACATATACTAAAAATATTAATATAGTAGGGAAAATTCTAATATTATTTCTAGGGGATCTATTAAACCTACCCTTAATACCCATATATGCCCCATAGCCTAACTTGTCCTAAAAAACCCAAAAGAAATTGTTATTGCACCTAAGTTGAAGTTTAACCTAATTCTATACAACCTAATAACATCTAATCAAAACTATCCTAAAAATCATCACAAATATATGGAATTAATCCAGGGGGAACCTAAAACATATATCTAATTACCCTAAAAAGATTGACCTAAAAATCTAAAGGGAGCTACCCTAACTAAATTCTACAAATTAAGGTATCAACTAAAAAGAATTAAAAAGCAATTAAAATGGAAAAATATGCAAAAAATACTAAAATGAAATAAAATGGCAATTTTATGATTTTATATTTTTCTTGACAAAAATGTGAAAAGGGAGAAAAAACTCCCATTAAAAAATATTCTTTTTTTCAATTTGATATGCATTTTCTAAAATTGAAATAAAATGGAGTAAAAAATAATATGAGAATGGATCATGGGGTGCAGCTAGCAAGATATCCTAGTTCAATTCCATGCGTGGGCCCTAACTGGGGGTCTGAAGAGTAAAGCGCTTGGGCCCATTATACTCAGAAAAAAAACCAATTAAAATCATAAAGAAATTAAAAGAAAACACGGTGCAAAAAGCAGGAACATATAGTTCATATTTGGAATTGGGCCTCAGAGGGGGTGGGAATAGAAAAATTCGTTCAGGCCCAGAATGCTGCTTAAGTGGAACGCAGCGTTTCGCTGCTCTGAACTTCCCTCCAAAATCGTTTTGAATCTCAAGCCGTTGGATCAGCATGCGGTCAACTAGTCAATGAGGGATCCAACGCACGAAACATCATCCCTAACCTTGGGTTAGGGTTTTTCTGAAACTCCATTAAAATACAGAACTCATGCACCAACTTCCATCCACGCGTATGGCTTCATTTCTCCATCAAATCTCGACATGTAAAAACCAAACTTGCTCTATTTTCCAAGCTGAACACAACCATGGCATTGAAATACATTGAAACACTCTCTATCGTGCAAACCGAATGTGAAACCACCTTGAACTCAAAATGTGATCCATTTTCGACCTCACCCAAACTCAGCTATCTTTACATCAAAATGATCCTTATGTTACCCTAGTTAATATCAGCCATTAATCTTGCCTTAACACTCAATATATAACACGATCTTGATCATCAAAGAATTGACCTCCATTAATGGAACTCCACCAATTGCTCCCAAACTCATCAAAAATGACCACCTAATTGTCTCTAACAAGTCTATGCTAATAATTAACCCTAGCCATGCCTAGATTATGGTGTAGGACAGAAATTGCAAACCTGGTTCTTGGATATGGTAGGTGATGAAACTCTTCAATGCAATCCTTGTAACTCTTCAAGAATACTCCTTGGAGGCTGAATCTTCTTCTGTTTGCAAAAGGAATGGCTGGAATTGCTTGTACTTCAAGATCCAATGTAATTTGCTTGCTTGCAATTTCAATGTGAAAACCTTCAATTCTCCATCAATGGAGCTTCAACTCAGCATGAACACAATCAGAAATATCAATGGAGAAGATTTGTGAAGAAAAATGAGATAGCAATGAAGAAGAATCAAGAGATCCAATGTAATTTGCAAATGAAGCTTTATGATTTCACACTCTCTTCTCTACCACAATCAACACCAACCTTGCCTCAATGCAAGCTGCACTCATTATATAGAATGGATTGGAATAGTCTAGAACCCCCTAGAATCATCTAGGATCTTCCCATGAGAATTTGATCTTTTCATGCAATGGTACCTTGAATTTTCATTTCTCCTTAAATGATATCTTATGCCAAATGCCTTGTAATATTGGTAACTGAATTGAATTTCTCCTTACATGATATTTTGGATGAGATACAATGCACATCTTCCTTGTTTATTGAGTTATTTTGAGTTTTGCCATGGTACCTTATTATGCAAGCAAGACTTTTCCAAAGCAACCCTATGATGCATGCCTCAAATCAAAATTGTGGCTGAACCATTGTTCTTATAATGTCATTTGGAGTCAAAATGACCTATTATATGACATGTTTTAGACTTGTAGCTTGGGATTTATGATTTTCAACTTCACTTGAATTAACTTATGCCTCATTTTTAGGCCATTTTTATCACTTTTTGATATGAGCCTTTTCAACATCTCATGACCTCCCTAATAGCCTTAAAACATCATTCTAAGCAAGTTTGATGTTGAAGATTTTTCCATTTGAAGCTTGGAAATAGGAGATATGGCCTTATGCTTGAAATGACTTATAACCTCCAAATGACCAAAATGCCCTTGGCTTGTCAAGATCATAAGTAGAGCTCCACAAATAAGATTGAGGCATACCATACCTTTATAGAAAGCTAAGATCATGGGGAACAACTTTCATGTTTGCCAAAAATCCATTTGAAAATTCCTTAAGGGGAAAAAGTTGCTTGGAAGTCAAGTAACTTTCATAGACAAATTTCAGATGCCTCTGAGGACCTGTAACTTGCAAGAACCATAACTTGAGTTCTATAAATCTCCTTGATGCCTTCCACCACTAAAATTAAAGGTCTTGAGATACTCTACAAGTTTCATGTTGGCCAAGGATCCATTTGAGACTTGCATTTTGAATTACTTTGCTTGGAAGTTTGACCTAAATCAGGGGATTTTACTCAGAAACCCTAATTTAGAAACTTCTCTTCTTCTTGATTTCTTTTGATTTCTCCTTGGCACAACACCATATCCATATCCACACATCAAATGATGAATCCCACATCCTCTAAATAGGCCTTGATGCCCTTCAATCAAGCATTTGACTTAGGGTTGACCCAGGGTTGACCCAGATGAAACCCTAGTTGACTGTCTTCACTTGTAGTTCTTGTAACCACATCAATGACTTGTCTTACTTTCAAAAGGACCCTGTAGGTCTTCCATGCCCTCAATTCATAACCCATAACTTCTCTGATGATCTTCACATACCCTCAAGATAGGAGAGAAACCCACTGATTGGTCCACTAACCTCTCTTTCTTTCTTGGTAACCTGGATAGTCTTGAATCTTGATAAGAACCTCTTGACATGCTTTTTGAAATAAGAATGGCATTTGATCCCTTGTTGGATGGCTTGCCCATGCTATGCTATGCAGATGAATGAATTATGTACATGATCTAATATGCAAATGCTAAAGCTATGAAACATAGAATCAGGTGAAATAAGTTGGTCAAATTTTGGGGTGCAACAGGCACCAAAGACGAAAAGCGAGTGACTGTCACTCCGAAAATGTGTGGTTTCCCGAACTGTCATTCCTGTCGTTCAACCGTTGAAAGGTAAACGCTAAGGTCGAATTAGCTGAACGTAGGATTGGAGAACATCAAGGAGAACGGGTGGGTTAAAATGAATTTTGAACCTTATATCCTTCCTTTTAACCGTGAACCTGACCACATCACAACCTGAAAAAAGTCCTAATTGAAACAGGTTTGTTTTGAAAGCATACTACGGTAAAGATCGCATCGAAACTGACTCCTAAAAGGATTCCTCTTACAACATTGTATTAATGTTGACATTTTGATAAATGATTCGTTCATTATATGTCACAAAATGTTTTCCAGTGAACAAAATTGGATTTCGAAAACTGTCATATGCATTGCATTTAATATATCTTTTATGCAGAACAATTTGTTTTACTTGCGAGTAAGCGCATGACAGCAGGAAAGTTTCCACAATGGAAAGTTTGATCAGGATATAATGCAGAATGCCTGAACACTCTGGTGAACTAGGGCAAGCTATATCAGATGATTACAACATGGGAGTCAGCCATCCAAAAGTCAGTTAATCCGGGCAATCAGGTCGAGATTCGGTGAATCTCTCGCAACCAAGGGTACTGCTCCACAAATCTGCTAATCAGGGGCAAATTCATTGCAAGGATGGGGCAGACCACCCTAGGGGCACAAAATCCATCCTCGACCAGAGGGCAATTAATGCAGAGCACCTCTGTAAGGTTCAAAACGCTGAGGTCGTTCATATCAAACCGCCAAAGTACAGAGATTCCGGAGTTCTTTTCGAGAAGATGTTACGGAGATCCCACAGGCTGGGGCAAAAAAGGGGAAATACATGAATTATTCCTCTGCAAAGTTTATCAAAAGGTATTACAGGTTCTGGGGCAAGCCATCTCGAGTTCGTTTCATGGCAAACTTTTTCGGTTCAAGAGACAATGTCCCAGAGATCATTTTTTGCAAAGTCATTACCCTTGGGGAATCTGACAGAAGCATTATCGTCATATCCTCGGTAGATTCATACACAGAGTATTAGGGCCACTTCCCAGCAGGTCGGGATTGGATTTCTTTCCGAGCAGAAGGGGAGTTTCCTCAGCAGGTTCAGTTGTGTCTCCCCACAGAGTCTGAACATTGGACTGTGAGCATTGAGATGTCTCCCCAAGCAGAGATAATTTCTCCCCAACCAGAGTCCATTCCCCAGAAAGTGGAGTTTGCATCTCGTACCCCAGTAGAGTTATGTGCAAGATAACAAGAACAGTCAAGTACGTACCCGTTGCCCCCGGTAGTTGGTCGGTACACATCTGATCCCCGCCAAATGCAGGTGTAAGACCTACTTCCCAGAAAGTCGAGATAAGATTGCCTTTCCCACCAGGAAGGTGTGGTATTTACCCAACAATGAGTTAGCACGTGGTTTTCTCCATCCGATTGTCTGTAAGCATTCAACTCTCAGCAGTTCGGACCAAGGTCTCCGACAGAGTTGATTTCCCCACATAGTTGCATTCTCCCCGACAGGTAAGATCGATTCCAGCGTCTGGTTGTCTATCCTCGGCCGAATTTACAGATCCCCAAGCGAGTCGTATCCCGGAAGGCCAGTCGTGGCATTGTTTCTCTTCAGCAGGTGGGAGTGGCTGTTGGGCAAGCTGTTTTGTCTCCCCGGTAGATCCGTCTGTTCACCAGAAGAGTTCGTATCTTGGAAATCTGTTCATGGAATTTTCCCCAGCTGAGTTAGCCGGTCAGGTTTCGATCCTCAGCATAAGTCCAATCGTTGGTGGCATGTATAAGATATTCCCAGCAGGATCGTTTCTTTCCCCATCGGAGTTGGCCTCGTCTCTCCAGCATTTATTTTGCTGGAGCGTTCCCTTTGCATTTTGCATTGTGCATAGCATCCTCAAATGTGTAGCATTTCCATTTCTTATGGAGCATTACGCCATTTTCAAACATCTACATTCTGAAACATAAGCCAGGTTGTTACCTCCTTAATTTCAGGTATATCTCCAGCAGGTGACCTTTGTCTTCACCCGTGTTGGTCTTCAGTCTCGACAAACTTGATGCGTTTATTTCGCCCTCGGTTTATGTTATTCCCCAATGGCGTCGCCAGACTGCGATTTGTGATATTCTATTCTCCGAGTCCGTACGAGTGTTCAGACTTCGGTAGAAGATTCATGATAGGTGTGACTATCTCATCATATACTCCCCCAACAAAGTTGTTTATGTAAATCACTCTTTGTTCCTCAGCAGGGTGGCCAGGACTGGCCAATGTTCATTCCCCAGTGGAGTTTCCTGATGATTATTAGGGATCCAGCGATTTTATGACGGCAATGTCTGACGCATATCGGCTTCAACGGTTGTCTGGCGGCCATGCCAGTTCTTGGCAGTCTTTCGACGACAATGTCAGACCATTGTTTCAATGTTCTAGCGACAATGTTAGATGTTCACGGATGTTGTGATTTCTTCTGGCGGCAAGGTCAGAGGGTTGTGGATCTTGTTTCTAGCGGCAATGTTAGATGGTTCGCTTGTTTCTAGTGGCAATGTTAGATATTTCAGTTATTCTGGCGGCTACGTCAGATATTTGTTGGTTTCCTAGCGGCAATGTGGGATGCCTTGTTTCTAGCGGCAATGTTAGATGTTCCGGTTATTCTGGCAGCTACGTCAGATGTTTGTTGGTTTCCTAGAGGCAATGTTGGATGCCTTGTTTCTAGAGGCAATGTTAGATGTTTCGGTTATTCTGGTGGCTATGTCAGATGTTTGTTGGTTTTCTAGCGGCAATGTGGGATGCCTTGTTTCTAGCGGAAATGTTAGATGTTTTGGTTATTCTGGAGGCTACGTCAGATGTTTATTGGTTTCCTAGCAACAATGTTGGATGCCTTATTTCTAGCGGCAATGTTAGATGCTCCGGTTATTCTGGCGGCTACGTCAGATGTTTGTTGGTTTCCTAGCGGCAATGTTGGATGCCTTGTTTCTAGCAGCAATGTTAGATGTTTCAGTTCTTCTGGAGGCTACGTCAGATGTTTGTTGGTTTCTTAGCGGCAATGTGGGATGCCTTTGTTCTAGCGGCAATGTTAGATGTATCAGTTGTTCCAGCGGCAATGTTGGGTATTTCGGTTTTCTAGCGGCAATGTTAGGGGTTCCGTTTGTTCTGGCGGCAATGTCAGATGTGCTTTAGTATGGTGGTGTTATGGCAGCAATGTCGGGCATTCTACCTACTTTTTGGTTGTTCGGCAGCAATGTCAAACGTTCATCAATTTCAACAGGATGCCTGGCGGCAATGTCAGACATTCATTATCTCCAGCAAGTAGCATGGCGGCAATGTCAGGCGCTTATCGACTTTAAGGATACATGGCGATGATGTCAGATGGTTATTAATCCTATGAAGGCCTGACGACAGTGTTAGGTGATTATCGGTTTCTTACCTATCCGTATTTTTAGTTCGTTACTCGCTTTTATTTAGCGAGGACCTAGCGGCAATGTTAGATCCCTTTATCTTCAGATTCAATGGTTGCGGTTTCTCCCGTAGATTTCTGACGACAATGTTGGATGTTTATCAGCTTTGTGTTGGCCTGACAGCAGGGTCAGAAGGTTGTATTCCCCACAGGTGCCTGGCGGCAATGTCCGACACTGTGCAATTCACTGTTAATCTAATTCTTGGAGTTGTTACCTGTTTTTAGTTAACAGGAGCCCGACGGTGAGGTCGGAAGTTTTATCAATCAAGTGTGAATGTCTGGCGGCAATGTGGTTGTCGTGCAACTGTCATTTCATTCGTCCGAGATTGCAGTTTATTTCTGCGGTTGGCAAATTTTCGTGTTCGTTGGTATTCAACCGTCTTTTACCTTGAACAATTGAGATCTGTTCGCTTCTCACTCAGTCAGGTCCAAGTCATTTGAATAGGGGCAGTTGTTGCACCCCAAAATTTGCCCAACCTTTTTTTTCTGTACCTAGCTTATGCTTCATTGCATTTCATATAGCATTAGCATTTGCATACCATCATTCATATACAGGGGAGTGAGAGAGTTGTGCTTATCAAGAGGGGTTACCACAAGATTCTAAGGCTATTCAAGAGGTTTTATTCAAGTATTCAAGGGTTGAAATCCTCATCAAAGAAGGCAAAGATCCCCAGAGAAGTGGCTATACGCAAGTGTGCATATCTCCTAACTTGAAGGTCATGGGAGATCATCAGATGATTTTGAATCCATGGATGTGGACCTAAAGCATTAAGAGGGCTCATGAAAGGTCTTGAAAGTCATTATGGAGCTTGTGCAAGTTATTATTCAAAGTACAAGAGGTCACAGCCAAAGGTGGTGCAATTAGGGTTTTCACTTGGTCAACCCTCAGTCAACTTTGAAATTGGAGGAGATTAAGACACAATTCCAAGCAATTGTAATCATGGAATATTGTGTTGAGACATGTCATATATCACTTCAAGATCAATTCGTCAATATTTAAGAGTGTGAGAAGTTACTAAGCCAGGGTTTCTAAGCTTTGTCAGTGTAAAATCCCCTGTTTAGTGCCTAACTTCAAGACAACATAACTCAAGATACAAGTTTCATATCATCTTGACACCAACATGAGACTTGTAGATCATGTTCTTAGATTTCGTTTGAGTACTAGAAGTCCTTGATTGGATTTGTAGAACTCAAGTTATGAAGCAGACAAGTTACAGGTCATCAGATGAATGTGATTTTGGTACTTGAAAGTCAACCAACGTCCAGGACATTTTTGAGCTAGAAATATGTCTCTCCTCATCTTGACCAAAGCATGAATGTTGTTCCTTATGGTCTTAGCTTTCCAAAGAGTACTAGAAGTCCTTGATTGGATTTGTAGAACTCAAGATATGAAGCTTGCAAGGCAATGGTATTTTGGGAAACTGTGATTATAGGTCATTTTCATTATAGGTCAATTTCACCACTTTGCATACCTCAAATGAAAATCTTGTCAACTTGAAAGTTGCTAAAAATAGGATCATTTGCTCAACACAACCTCAAGGTACCATTGATATGGCTTGGATTGGAGAATGTGTGAAGAAAATTTCATGAAAGGAAGCTTGAAAAGGCCTAGTTTGGATCCAATTCAAATTAAATCAATTCATGGCATATTGGTGCATGTTTTTAGTCCAAAGAATGTTCTAAGAACAATGGCAAAGTCATAAACCAAGTTTGAGGTCATTTTCATGGAAAAATTCAAGATTACTTCACTTTTAAGTCACATATTCAAAATTCACCATTGATTCAATTCCAAGGGTTCAATCTCAACCATTCATGATCCTTACACCGCAAGCTAGTGATATGAACAAAGTTGCAAGCTTTCAAGCTCTGTTTTCCATGAGTTCCATAAAGCTCCAAACCAAAACTTTGGATTTTTGAATTGGACTTCCATGGGCTGCAATTGGGCCTGAAACTCCTCAATATCCATTCCATATAACTCCCTGATCATTCACAACAGAATTGGGAGGAAAAAATAACAGAAAATGGTTGGAGAAAAGTGAAGGAAAAGCGATTTTCGATTCTGAGATTTCCTCCATTTTCAAGTGAAATTGAAGTTGCAAAGAGCTAGAGGAAGATCCAAGGAGTGTTTCTGGGCAGTTATCTTGAAGAATTCGTGTCCATTGAAGGTTGTGTGGAAGCTTCTAACCAGGTTCTTACTTTTCAACTTTAATCATGATTCTTGACGAATTAGTGCTCCATCTTTATGTATTTATGATCCTTGAGAGGTGTAGATGGATTTAGGATAGTTATTAGGCTTGATTACAACAATTCTTGACAGAGCACCAATTCTTGAAGCTTTCGGTTTGACTTGATTTTAGGTTAAAAATGAAATTGAAACATGGATTAGTAACCTAGGTGAGGAGACAGTTCGATTGGTATGAAAAATTCTAGGTTTTGTTGAGTTTTTGGAGCTGGCACTATTCACCGTCTAGAGGTAGAAGACGATCGGAACTAGTCAGGCCGCCGTCCCCCCACCGTATGTGTATCTCCCTCCTTTTTGTGTTCAAACTCGGGTGTGCCTGCAGCTGTTGGATCGTGTTGACGGTATATAGGATGGATGGCCACGATTCATCTCCATTTAAGTTTAATTTTTGTTACACACGTGTCCTTGTATGGAGCCCTTGGATCAGTTGACCAAGGTTGGAGTGAACAGCCACGATGCAATCTGAGCCATTGACTTAGCCCTTTAATGAAGTGCAGCGTTTCACGCTGTTGGTAGATTGGGCTCAATTTGATTTTCGTACCCCCCTCTATGTGGCCCATCTGAAATGAACGTGGATTCATTGATATTTGCCACCAACATTTATTCATTTTAATTTCTTTTCTTTTATTTTCCTATTATTTTCTATTTACATTTTAATCCATAAAAATACTTAGATAATTCCTAAAATCATGAAAAAAATATATGTTCTAGGTAGTTTAACATGTAATTGAATTTGTCATATTTTTTTATTGCATTTTCTGGTTATTTTCCATTTAATTGCATATTTTTCATGTTAGGTGCTTTTAATAATGTGGAGATTACATGTTTACTTCTAGGATTTTATTTCCTTATCAAAGCGTAGAATAAATTTCTGATTTTTTGTGTGATGATTCTAGACACCTTAGATGATTTCTAGGTATTTTTGTTCTGATTTTTGGATAGCATTTAGTTAGGGCTTTGAGTAGATCTTTAGCACCCTCCATCTTTGCATGTTCCATAGACCACTTTAGGGTTTTTCTCCATGTTAGTGTACTTAGGCTTGGAGTTTTGCTCCCAAATTTTATCCGTAGCTTCCTAACATCATGAGGATCCCTTAGGATTTTTATTAGAATTTTTAGGATTGTTTTCCTGTTTTTAATAGATTTTTCATTCTGACTAATGTTTGTGTGTGTCAAATTGCACCTTCACCTAGTTTGTATCTTTTATGTGATATTCTGAAATACTTGTGCATCTAATCTTCACCTAGTTTGAATTTGTAGGTTACTTTTCAAGTCATTATAATGTTCGTAGCTCGATTAGGATAGATATCCTTTAGGGCTTTGCATTTAGGTTTCCTTAGAAGCTTATGTGAATGGTTTCTCTTCCGAATGTGATTCCTTTACTTTGCTTTGCCTTGATTTGTCCCTTCCATCTCAACAACTTAGGCTTCTTTTGGATCCTCTTTGTGAGAGCCTAGTCTTCCTTAGGAAGTACTCTATGCATTCCACAAAGGAGTTGAACCATTGAAGGTTATTCCTAGATGCTTGATCTTGGTTGAGTAACATGTTGAATTACTTAGGTTTTCATCATGTCTCCCATTATCATCCTTCCCATTTCCACATTCCTTTGTCATTAATCTTAGGATCCCTCTTGTGAGAGCCTAGTCTTCCTTAGGAAGTACTCTATGCATTCCATAAAGAGGTTGAGTCATTAAGGACTATTCCTGAATAAAGATGAATTTGGTTGAATGTCATGGTGAGTTCCTTAGGTTCTCACCATGCTTCCCATCATCAATCAACCATTCATTGTCCTATTATCTTAGGATACCTCTTATGAGAGCCTAGTCTTCCTTAGGAAGTACTCTGTGCATTCCATAAAGAGGTTGAGCCTTTGAGGACTCCTGTGTTGATACACATTAACCTAGTGTCCTAGAATGTCACTAAGTTCCACCACGCTCACTTTCATCTCTCCTATTATCTCAGGATCCCTCTTGTGAGAGCCTAGTCTTCCTTAGGAAGTACTCTGTGCATTCCATAAAGAGGTTGAGCCTTAGATGGACTCTTGTGTTGATACACATCTAAAACCTGAGGTATCCTTGGGATGATTTCCTTGTTGCTCATTTTGTTTACCTCTCCCCTTCATGATTGTCTGATTGCTTGCTGTGGTGCATTATGATAGAATTGCATGAATAGATACTCTTATTTAGGTGCATGATTGCATTAAAGGTTGAGTTTGCCTCCCTTTGCTTGTGTGCTTTCTCTGTGCATCCCTGTTTGCATCTCTTGTTTGCATTAAAGGTTGAGCTTGCCTCCCTTTGCTTGTATTGTTGCATTGCATATGCATCCAGTCATTTACATTTCATCTGTGTAATAATTGTTAGCTTTCTTTTGTTTCTCTCTAACATGTTCCCTTAGGACTCTCACTTCCTTGTTTAAGAAGTGATGATAGAACTTTAGGTTGAATCCTTTGCATGATAACATATAGGATAGTCTCCCTTTCAAACTCAACATTAGGACCATCTTGCATGACAACATTAGGGTTTTGATTAGTCCCGTGTAGAGTCCTTTTCTCTCTTCTCCTCTTCAAACAATAATAAAACACATAATAAAGGCTAATTTGTATTGTATGTTACGAGCCTTAAGCTACTTAAGAAGTGATGATTGGGGGGCTTCTCCTCAATTACCTAGAGTGTTTAGCATACGTCCTTAGGACGATATGCAACGCATTCGCTCCTAAGTCATAGTCTCTAGTGCAGTATGAATTACAAACATTCATCAAAAACACTTCTCCGATAAAAGACTAAAAACAAACATCAAATTCCTTTTTCCCTTTGGGGCTCAGTCTAATCAGGAAAATATTTTCAGAAAAAAGAGTGTTGTTAACTCTCAGTTCTACCGCAAACGGTAACGCGTAAGTCTCCAACGAGCGAGCTGCATATACCAAATTGCTGGAACTGTCTGTTAACCCTACTCGGATAAAAATCCACGAACAAACCTGTGTACCGTTTTATCCTGAACTACGTTCACTCTGATCTCTCATACCTGTTGAGAGTACGTAGGCACAAGACGCGATGTCTTGGCGAGCAACCTTTCCCCTTTCACCCGTAGTTAGTCGAACTACGTTGACTCTGACTTTCCCATTGCACGAGGGAATACGTAGGCCCAGAGCAGCGATGCTCTATCGAGTCCTTTTTCTTTCTTTTAACCTAGACCTTGATAGGTAGATAGATAAACAACCCGTTAGATAAACGAACAAGCGTGGATCTCGTTGAGTACAACGGGCGTGAGGGGTGCTAATACCTTCCCCTTGCGTAACCGACTCCTGAACCCCGAGATTTGGTTGCGATGACCGATCTTATCCCTTTTCGCTAGGTTTCTCCTGATCGTTTCCTTTCCCTCCTTTGCCGACACCTTTTTTCGCAGTAGCGACAGTCACCAAAAGAATACGAGCAGTGCAACACCCTGATTAGGGTTTCTAGTGAAAAAGGTCAACTGAAGTTTGACTTTTGTCTTAGATGGTTTTCCAAACCTTGAGTCATGGTTTATGATACTCTTATGACTTATTAAAGTCTCCTCAAGAAGTTTGAAACGCTCAAAGAACCCAAAACACTGATGATCGACCCTGAAGATTTTAGTCGTTCGGTTCGTTCGTTTGGAAAGTCAACTCTTTGACTTTTAGGATTCTGACCCCAAATTGAAGCAAGCAAGTATAACAACATCATTTTTTTGCCTAAATAGTGAGTTTGGTGAAGATTTAGTCAAGAATTGATGGATAACTTGCAAATCAAGAAACTAGGGTTCATGAAAAACCCTAATTTTAAGTCAACTAGAAATGATCATAACTTCCTAACCACACGTCCAAATTGAGTGGTTCAAAGCTTGTTGGAAATCTCTTGAGGAGCCCTACAAATGTGTCATATGGCATTGAAGTCCAAAAATGCATAGATTTTGAGTTATAAGTTCATAAAGTTCTGAAGAATTTTAACACTTAGAAAATTTTCATGTTTCTTGGCTTGTAAGTCAACTTTTGCAACAAACTTAAAGAGGATTTTTGACATAGTTCCCTTTTGAATTTGAACTTGTGTAAAGCATGAAAGTTGTAGTCCATGTTTGGGGATTTTTAAAAAGTACAAGAGCATTTTATCAACCTTTGTGGTTAGGGAGAATCGAAGAAGGCAAGTTAAGCATTTTTCATGTCATAAAACCAAGTTCAGCACTAGCATTCTCTTGCATAAACCATTCAAACCTCTCCTAATCCCATGCTTAACTAATTATTTGATGATTATGGACTTAATTGAGGATATTAGAATGCATATCCATGAACAAAACTCAGATTTTGGATTAATTTAATTGTTTAATCATGCAAGTGGATGCAAGTGGCATGAGAGAGAAATTGTTTTGCAAGTTCTTCACAACTCAGCAACCACATCAACTTCTCCCTCCCTTTCACTTCAAGACCACTATTTGTAGGCTATAGGTGATGATAAATCTCATAGAGAGGTGGCTAAAATTCAGAAGAAAGATCTCAAGTTGATGTTGCATATTTTGCCTCCAAAAAGGGCAAAGTTGGCAAGATGAGCCAATCTGCCCATACCACTTGATTTTTAAGCTTTCCTATAAATATAGCATCCTTCTCACATACAAACTACACCATATTGAGCTAGAAACCAAGAAAAATCTCTCCCATTCCACAGATCACAACCTTCTTGAGAGCATTGGAGGTAACTTCCTTGTGAAGCAAAGTCTGTTTTGCACAAACTCTTCCAAAACCTCATACAACCATCAAACACCTCTACCAACACTTCAAACACATCACATATGATGTATTGAAGGTGTTCAAACACTCACTCCCACCATAAAACTTCTCACTCAAAAAGTCAACTACCAATCCGTAAAAGTTTGACTTTTCTGCACTTTCAAAGCCAAGACACTATCCAGACCACTTCCAATCATTCTAACACTTCTAAAACCATATATAGAACATACCTAAGTTATCCACAACTTGTTTGATCAATTGTAACTTCATTTGGTTGAAGTTCCATTTTGGCATTTTCTCATTTTTGCAAGAAGAGGAGCATAACTTGTTTCAGTTAATCCCTTTGGGCTCCAAGCATTCAAAAAGCTTCAAGGAGGTTCAAGAAAGCAACCCAAATCATTAAAACATCTCTATGGAAGCTTTTTAGGATTTTTAAGTTTTGGCTTCAAGAGGTGAGTGCTCAAACTGAAACTCATTGAATCATGCCATATCTTGATGTAACTTGAACATAGAACTTGTTTGTCATGTTATTGTGGGTGTGTTCACTCATTTGTTTCTGCTATTCATGTTTGAATAAGACTACACTGTTGAAATTGCTAGTTTTGTGTCATTTTCATATCACTATCTGGTTTTGAATTAGGGGAACTTTTAGCAGAAACTAATGGCACCATCATGATCCTTATGAAATTTTGAGTGATTTTGGTTTTTGGATCATTGCATTTCATGGAGAATTGAGTGAGATATGGTGGTTCTTGCATCTGGTCCAATTTGAGGTTTGTGACCAACCATGGTGCGCATTTGCTATGCCTCAGGTCACTTATAGCCTTATTCATTTATGAATGGGGCTGATACAATGGATGTATCACCACCCCAGTCGTAGGTTCGATCCTACAGATCAACCTTTTTGCTTCATTTTTGTGATATTATGATGTTTTACTATGTATTTGTGTTTGCTCCACTTGATTTTCACACGCGCGTGTTGGCTGAGTTGGTAAGGTTTTGACCTTTGAGCCCTAGTGCGTGGGTTCAAACCCCATATGATGCATTTCCTATCTTTTTACCATTAATCTTCATGATTTTCTTTCTAAATTGATTTATGCATAACTTCTTTAATTGTTATCATTTTGATACCAATCTTTTTTTAAAATTCTTCTTGATATGTCTAGTTTCAATGTGTGAAGAAAGAATTCAAAAATTGTTATTTTTGAAACACTTTGATTCACTTGAAAGACATGGCCTTTTTAGGGTTTTTACTTGTTTTCATGAGTTTCCTTGACTTAGTATTTGATTTCTCTTGCATGATTGATCTTGTATGAATCACTTATTGGATGGTTAACATTTTTATATGTTTGAAAACATTTGGTTCTTTTCTTTACCGTGCTTGCTTTTGCCTTTGTAAAGGTATAAACATGAAAATCACGCCTTGAAACTTTTATTGATTTGTGATAGGTCTCTTAAAGTTGTAACCTCTTAATCATGTTCCCTTAACCTTATCCTACTTGTTTACGTGTCTTGTAGAACCATAACATGTTTAGGGTTTAATTCTTGCCTTTGTAAAATGCATAAATGTGAATGTATGACTTGGAGCTTCTTTGAGAACCCTTGTATGCTTCTTGATATTGTAACCTTTTGAACATGATCCTTCACCCTTACGCTACTTGTTTATGTGTCTTGCTAGAACCATAACATGCTTTAGATTGATCCTTGCTTTAAAATATACCATGAATGTTGTTCATCTTTCCCCTTGTGAAGTTTAAATCCATGCTTGAACTGTTGTCACTCTTCTTGCTTATTCATGATTGATTGTCATCAATATGTCTTGAAATGATTGAATGTTTTTACATTTATTTTTATATGATTCATTTTCCAAGTTGTGACTTGTATGAATGAATTTTTTTTTGTTTACCATTGATGAACTTGTTGTTGTTACACATGTTTCATGTTTGCTTTATTGGTTGTTACCTTCATAGTCTTTGAACTTTGCCATGATAAGTAAGGTCTTTGACTTATGGTTGAAGCTTTAAATGTTTAGTCTTGTATAACTTTTTCACCATCCCCTTTTAGATGTTGTAACATCTTTGTTTACCTTTGGTTCGAACCATTTGGTTTGATTCTTTCATTGTTAAAATCTTGGTTGTAACCTTGTTATGTTTGCCCCATGTTGTTACATACTTGCCCTAAATCTTTATTGATTGTTACCTTGTTCTTATATATCTTCATCATGTTTGAATGGATGCTTATGTATGCTTTAACTTTGCTAAGTTCCCTAAGTGATGAAACTTGCTAGTTCTCATCCAGTTGCCTTGTTTTTCCCTTATTCCAAAGGAAGGTATCTCTATTGACTTCACAGTCATAGATAACTCATTACCCCTCTCCTTGACTTGGTTAAGTCATTAGGTCCTTTAACTTAGTTAAGTTAGAACCTATATCCTTTAGACTTTACTTTAAGTCTATAAGACCTACCCCTTGTTAGAAGTATCCTTCAATTAGAACTTTAAGATAAAGTTTGTTAACTCTATGTAAGGATCATTGTCATGATTACTTACTCCCCTCTTGGATTTTGTCAAAGTCAATTACCTTTGAATGTTAAAACATAGAGTTAAAGAGTTTTGTCAAACTCTATACAAACATTGTTATGTTTGTCCCCCCTTGGAGCCTTGACCATAGTCAAGTATTCCTCAACCTTAGTGAGGACAACTACGATTGCTCTGATTCCATCCTAGTAAGGATACGTAGGCATAAGATACGATATCTTTGCGAGCAAACTTAGAACTATCCTTAGGTCTTTACCTAGAACTTTACATTAACCTTGATCCCATGGCCCTAGCAAACAACAACTTAGATAACTTAGCATACACAAACACAAAAGGTTCATGTAGAGTATTATAGATGTCTAGGATGTGAAATACCTACCCTAGGCATAACCAACCCCCGATCCCCGAATCTTTAGCATTGTTGTTACATCGTACAAAAGGGTTTTTTCGTTCTTTAACCTTTCCTTTGGATAAATCAAAGCTCGGTGGTAAATTTCAATGAATTAAGATTCAAGTTAATCAATAGCTTGACATTCGATTCTCACCGCAACAAGTACTTACCTCTTATAGCTTTCTTAAGCAAATGCACAAAGCAAGAATTCCAGTTGAAAGGTGATGATTCAAACAGCCTCAAGATGCTCCAAATAACTTATTCAAGTGGTTCAAACTTCCTCCAAGTGACTGTTTTGACAGAATAACCTCCTTTTGCAAGAAATCACCAAAGGTTCCAAAGTGAAACACTAGTAGATGGTGTTACAAAAGTTTGGTAATGATTTGGATAGTTCAAAAAACTTATATGGAGTGTGTTTGAAGTGTTAGCAGTATTGGAAATGGTCTAGTTAGTGAGTTAGCTTTGAAAGTGCAGAAATGTCAAAATTCAATGGTATGAGAGTTGACTTTTTGGATGAGGGGTTGTCTGGTAAATGTGAGTGTTTGAAAAACTTCAATACTTCATTTATGATGTGTTTGAAATGTTGGTGGAGGTTTTTTATTGTTGGAAAGAGTTTTGGAAGAGTTTATGCAAAACATATTTTTGCTTCACAAGGAGGTCACTTCCAATGCTTGCAAGAAGGTTATGATCTGAGGAATGAGAGATATTTTTCCTGGTTTCTAGCTTAATCTAGTGTGGTTTAGATGTGAGACAAGTTTCCTATTTATAGGCATCATTAGAGAGCAAGTGGTATAGACAGTTCAAATCATCTTGCCAAATTTGCCCCTTTTGGAGGCAAAATGTGCAAATCCAACTTGGGATCTCTTTTCTGAGCATGAGACACCTCCCTATGTGTTTCATCATCATCAATATCCTGAAAATAGTGGCCATGAAGTGAAGGAAAGAGTGCAGTTGATGTAGTATCTGAGTTGTGACAGAATTTGCAAAACGTTTCTCTCTCCTTGTCACTTGCATCCACTTGCAAGGATAAACAATTCACTTAATCCCATTCTGGTTTTTCACTCATGTAAATACATTTTAATATCATTAATTAAGTCCCTAAGCATCAAATAATGAGTTAATAAAGTAATTAGAAGAGGTTTGAGTGGTTTATGCATCAAAATGCAAGTGCTGAACTTGGTTTTCTAACATGAAAAATGCCCAACTTGCCCTCTTCGATTCTCCCTAACCAAAAAGGTTGAGAAAATGATCTTATACTTTTAAAAAATACCCAAATATGATCTACAACATTTATGTTTTACAAAAGTTCAAATTCCAAAAGGAACTATGTTAAAAATCCTCTTGAGGTTGGCTGCAAATTTGACTTACAAGTCAAGAAACATGAAAATTTCTCTAAGTGTAGAAATCCTTCACAACATGAGCTTATAAATCCAAATATATTCATTTTTGGACCTCAAACCCATATGAAAATTTGATAGGGCTCCTCAAGAGCTTTCTAACAAGCTTCAAACCACTCCATTTGGATGTGTGGTTAGGAAGTTATGATCATTTCAAGTTGGCTTAAAATTAGGGTTTTTCATGGAACCTAGTTTCTTGATTTGCAAGTTATCCATCAATCCTTGATTAAATATCCACCAAACTAACTAGTTAGGCATAAAATTCTGTTGGGAAACTAGCTTGCTTCAATTTGGGGTCAAAACCCTAAAAGTCAAAGAGTTGACTTTTCCAGACAGACGAACCAGAGAGTTGAAATCTTCAGGGTCGATCCTCAGTGTTCTGGGTTCTTTGAGTCTTTCAAACTTCTTGAGGAGACTTTAATAAGTCATAGGAGTACCATGAACCATGATTCAAGCTTTGGAAACCCATTTAGACCAAAAGTCAAACTTCAGTTGACTTTGTCCACTTGAAACCCTAATCAGGGGTTTGCACTGCACTGCTCATATTCTTTTGGTAACAACCTCAAGTAGCACTTGTTCTTGGTAAGATATAAGCCTCTTGATGATATGAAGACTTGATTTTTAGAAGATCAATCTTAAACTTTGACTGATCAGTCCATAGGATTCTTGATTTTGATAGTGTGAAACCCTAATTCATATGCATCTTGACAAAGATTAACTTGAAATAATTTTGGGTTAGATAACACATTCTTGATGCACCTAGGATGATAATGGAATCTAGGGGTCAAAATTTGGGGTATGACAGTTTCTACTTGTTGCACCCCAAAATTTGCTCAACCTTTTCTTAACTGGGTTTATGTTTCATTTCATTTCATTTTGTTCTAGCATTTGCATTGCATAGCATTTTTCATGGAACAGGGGATCAAAAGGATGTGCATAGAAAGAGGGGTCTTCTCAGAGCATTGAGCCTAAGCAAGGGTTGTTACTCAAGCTTGAATGGTCATCAGGACATCTTGAAGTGGTCATTGTCTTGTGAAAGGATAGATGGATGTGTGTGGGCCAGCTCCTAACTTGGAGGCCAACTGAAGAGCACCAGGAGATTGTGAATGCATGATTATGGGTATGAGATGTAAAGAAAACTCATTGTGGTACTTGAGGGTCATTGTGGAGCTTATTCAAGTTGTTGTGTGAAGTGGAACAAGCCACAGTTGAAAGTATTGAAGTTAGGGTTTTCATCTGATAAATCCTCAGTCAACTGTGCAATTGAAGAAGATTGAAACTCAATTCAAAGTCTCTATGGTCATGGGATGTTGTGTTAAGACATATGAGACATCATTTCAAGTACAATTCATCAAGGGTTAAGTATGTGAGAAGTTACTAAATTAGGGTTCTCAGGGTAAAATCCCCTATTTAGTGCCTGACTTCAAGACCACCTACCTCAAGATACAAGTCTCATCTAAATTTTTGGCCAACATGGAACTTGTATAGCATGTTCGTAGCTTTAATTTGAGTACTAGAAGTCCTTGATTGGATTTATAGAACTCAAGTTATGATCCAGACAAGTTACAGGTCATTAGAGGTATGTGATTTTGGTCAACAAAAGTCAACCAACTTCCAAGCCATTTTTGACCTAGAATGATGCTTCTCCTCAACTTTTGGCCAACATGAAAGTTGTAAGTATTGGTCTTAGCTTTCCAAATTGTACTAGAAGTCTTTCATCTGATTTGTAGAACTCAAGTTATGAGGTTTACAAGTCAGGGGTATTTTGGGAAAGTGAGATTATAGGTCATAAAATTATAGGTCCATTTCACCAATTTAGGTACTTCAAATGGAAATCTTTTCAACATGAAACTTGCTCCAAATAGGGCCATTTGCATTACCAAATCACCTTTTGTCATCGTGGGGGCTTGGTTTGAGAATTTGGAGTTTGAATTTTTCATAAAGGAGGCTTAAATTGAGAAATTGAGAATTATTTGATTTTGAACTTTTTCAAAGCAAGTTTGTGCATTTTCTAATTGCAAATAATGACTCAAGAGCATTTCCATTGTCACATTGGAAATTTGAGGTCTCAAAATAGGCCTTTTCATGGTTTCTTCCTCTTGAAGTAACAAAATGGAAATCAACCATAGGATCAAAATCAAGCCTCAAATCTCATGCCTTTGATCAACACAAGTGATTTGCAGTGGATTTGGATTAAAAACCAAGCTAGTGTATTGGTAAAAACGTGTATGGCAACTTGAAAAAAGTATGAAAAATGAATTTGTGAATTGGGCTGTTTAGCTTGAATTGGAGCCCCATTTGATCATAGACCCAACATATAAGTATCCCAGATGAAGATTGGATGATGGCTAGGTCATTTTCGTGCAAGAACAGCCAGAGCACATTTGAAGAAAATGGAGAAAACTCAAAAAACGATTTCTCATATTCAACCATTTTCAGACCAAATTAAGCATTCAAACACCTCTATTGAAGTTCATGGAGTGATTCTGAGCACATTTCATCAAGCTTCAACGCATTTTCAAGGCCCAGTGGAGGCTCTCCACTAGGTAAGCTATCTTTCAAAATTTCTCCCATTACATGAAGTTATTTTGTGCCATTTTTGATGCTTTGTAATCCACATGTTGCATAGATCATTTCTGGCCATGTCTTGTTTTGTTTGTTGACAACTTTTGATGATGACTTGATTTTTGTGTGGTTCGGTTTGAGCATTCTATGGGGTTTTAAGCTTAACTAATGGTTGATTTGTAGCTTATGCAACACGTAGACAATTTTTGGGCAGTTGTTTTTAAGTTTCCTTGAACTTTGGTTTTTGGTGCTTCACTTTGTTGTTTTCGATTTTGAAAATCCACGCGTGGTTTGTGAATTCTAAGGGCGGATTTGAGATCCTTGTGATCTCTAGCATGATTTTGATGTAAGGAACGTGAGAAATGGTTAGGATTTGCACACTGTGTGTTGTTGGTGGTGGTGCACGGCGGCCGGAGCGAAGGTTAGGGATGACCAGAATTTTCTCTCCGGCGAACTGATTTGTTGACTTGATTTTTGGTGAAGACGACGCTACAACCGTTGGATCTTGCTCTTTTATTCTTGGACCGCGTGATTAAGATGTATGATGGGTTCTGTTTGACCGAGAAACATGTAATTCCATTTGAATTTCATTTAATGCGCTGTAGCATTCTGGACCGTGTGATGGTTGACCGTTTGATCATACACCTCAGGTTGAGTCCTCATGGTGGACTACCTTTGACTTCCCACACACTAGTGCCCAGTTTTATTTCTTTTTTGGAATTTGTTTTGTGGGCCTGCACACGTTCTGCTGTTCACACCTCCCCATGTGGCCCAGTTCCTCATTTCAACTATTTTCTTCTACTTTTCACACCCCATGTTTGTTTATTTACATTTTATTTTCATTTCTTTTTTATGTTACAATTTAATTTCTTATAAATCATTCCCCAATTATTTAAATTCACAAAAAATGTTTTTAAATACTTTGACTCTTATTTTATTTTATAATATTCTTATTTTATTTTTCTTATTTTATTTTCATTTAAAAAAGGAATTAAACATTGGGGATGCTTTATTTGATTTAAATTGTAGCCTTGTTCTTTCTTGATTTTATTTCTAGGTATAAACTTCTCATTTTTGCATGAAATTTTTTAAGCATTGCATTAACATGTTGTTTGATCTTTAGATATTTTTTTCATGATTTTTAGATACCATTTCCATGTAGTTTCAATTGCTTTTTATTCCCTCTCCATCTTGGCCTTAATTTGGGACACTCTTGGTGTTTGCCCTCTGTTGAGGCACTTTCCTTTTGAATTTCAATCTCCCCTTTGGACCCCTCGTTCCCAATACCTTATCGGTCCCTTGAGATTTTATTTGGCATTTTTTAGATGCATTTGAATATTTTTCATGTATTTTGCAAGTTGCTTCATGTTTATGCATCTCTACTTGTGTACTTGTTTTATTTTGCTTCCAAAAGCTTGGTTGTGCATTGTTGATGAACCTTATTTTGATTGTTTCATGTCAGGGGCTTGTTATAGGTCTTGTGTGCCAATTCATAGGTCTTTACCTCATGCATAAGTTGTTCATTTGATCTCATACTTTCATGTTTGCACATTGTGTTTCCATATGTGGTGTTTGCTTGCATCCTTTGATGTTGTTGTTTGCATTTGCTTGTGATGTTTTGCTTTAGATTTTGAGATCTCTTCTTCTCATCCCCCATTCTGTCCTATGACTTTGGAATACTACTTAAGGTTGCTTGGTCCCTCCTTAGGAGGAACTTGAAGCTTACCTAAAGTAATGAATCCATGAGGACTTTTTCTCATTGTTCTTGTTACTTATTTGTGATGCATCTCTCTCCTTTTTCTCTTGCACTTATTCATACTATGGCTTGAGGTTGAGATGAGCTTGTGGAGGCTCCAGCCCCACACATATTTCCTCCCTCACTTGCATTGCATCCTTGTCTTCTTTGTTGCATTTGTGTTTGCATTCTTCATTTGCATTGTTTCCTCTTATTGTTTCTTCTTCTTTTTGTCTTTCTTCCCTTAGGATTTCTAAACTCTATTGTTCAAGAGAGGTTATAATAGACATTAGGGTTCTAACCATGCATGATAACATTAGGTAGTCCCCTTTTCAAACTCAACTTTAGGAGCATCTTGCATGACAACTTTTAGGGTTTGGACTAGTCCCCCTTAGTTTGTCCCCTTTCTCTTCTCATCTTCAAACAACTTCAATTCACTTAATAAATATAATGAGTGTTGTACCATGAGCCTTGTACTTGGGAAATGGTGATTGAGTGGTTACCTCTCAATTGCTTAGAGTGTTTAGTATACGTCCTTAGGACGATATGCGACACATTCGATCCTAGGTTTTAGACTTTGTTACAACATACATTATGAACACTCTAACTCAAAACACTTCTTCTCTTAAAAAACACAAAAACAAATCAAACTCTTTTTCACCCCTTGGGGTCTTAATCAGGAAAACATTTTTCATAAGCAAGAGTGTTGTTAACTTTCAGTCTTATCGCAAACGGTAACGCCTAAGTCTCCAATGGTCGAGCTGCATACACCAACTGCTAAAACTGTCTGTTAACCCTACTCGGGCCCTAAAAAACTTTGAACCAACCTGTGGTCCTTTGAGCCCGAACTACGTTTGCTCTGATCTTTCATACCAGATGAAAGTACGTAGGCATAAGATGTGATGTCTTAGCGAGCAACCTTCCCCCCTTCTTTAGCCGTAGTTAGGCGAACTACGTTGACTCTGACTTTCAAATTGCACGAGGGAGTACGTAGGCACAGAGCGGCGATGCTCTGCCGAGTCAGTCCTTTTCTTTTCTTTTGTTCATAAGCCTTTAGCATAGATAGTTTACACACCCTTTAGCTAGACAATGCATGCGTGGATCCCGTCGAGTACGACGGACGTGAGGGGTGCTCATACCTTCCCCTTGCGTAACCGACTCTCGAACCTAGGACTTGGTTGCGATGACTTCGTCTTTTCCCGTTTTTGTCAGGTTTTTTCCGATCGTTTCCTTTCCCTCTCTTTGGGATAAGTAACGATAGGTGGCGAATCTGTTAGTCATTGTCGGCCTCTTTTTTCGCAGTAGCGACAGCTGGCGACTCTTCTGGGGTCAGGAATATCCCCTATGCGAGTCAATCCTAGCGCTTGTGTTTTTTTTTGGGTGTGTGTATATATGTGCTTTATCTTTATTTACTTCCGCATTTTACTTTCTACATTGTATCATACTTGCTGTGTTGTGGGGAGGGGAGTTCCGTTGAGTGAGAAGCCGGACCTGGGCTTGAGTATGAACCTAGTATTAGAAGTGGAGACTAGTGGGTGGACCTGTTTGCATAGCAGACACAATTCCCTACAAAATTCACACTCAGACGAGATTCTCTTTGACGAGTTCCTTTCCGATCCTTAGGATCTGACTGGAATTTGGATTTGAGGGTTGTCGACTCTGGGAATCGATCATTTGGGATTCAGCTAAGTGAGGCCTCTTCAAGGGGTGATGATGCCAAACCAGAAATGGTGAACGTATCATCATTTCTTGAAAGTCTGTGACGCTGATGAACACATAGGATGTCGAACCTTGTTCGTGGATAGGTTCATACCTGTGAGTGGGTGGGTTATTCAGGAAACTCTGACCTCCAGACTACCCAGTTATTGACAGTGTGAACCTGTGTTCATGGTACCAAGGGGTTCTTATGTTAGTGATTTGTCAGTACTAGAGCGAAGCGCCGGTTCTTCTCAAGCTACAGCACAGCAAGCTTGATCCTATGTTGCATTGCATTTGCATTTTCATTTTCATTTGCATCTTTTCATTAACATGTATTTATGATTGCAGGTGTATATTTCCCTCCTGATTCTAGTGGTTCTGTTCTCCTACATGGAGCCCTTGAAAAGGACAGTTGCTTACAGGTTTCCTACTCCAGATGTCAGTTCTTTGAGGAGTCTGATTGCTATGGCTGAAGCGAGTGTGATGGAACAGTTTATACAAGACTATGGGAGATTGGCCAAATGTATTTGAAAACCCTCATCCTTTGAGATCAGTGGCATTTATACTCTCTTGCAGTTTTACGATGCCCAGTTGAGGTGCTTTGTCCTCCCGGATTTTGTTTTAGCGCCTACTTTGGAAGAGTATTCTGATATGTTAGGGGTGCCTATCCGTGATCAGATGCCTTTTTTCCACACAGATGCAAAGCCTGACCTAGCTATGCTCGCTGCTATATTATAGTTGGATGCTGCGGAGTTAAAGGGGAATTTAGTTGAGAGAAAAGGAACTTATGGTTTTCTGTTACCATTTCTTGTCGAGAAAGCTCAGAAGTTCGCTAAGAATGGTTGTTGGATTGTGTTTAGTGCTATTCTGGCACTTTGCATTTATGGTATTGTTTTGTTTCCAAATCTGTCGGACTTTGTGGACGTGGATGCCTTTTACCTGCTAGCCTCAGGGAATCCTGTCCCTACACTCTTAGGAGACGTTTATCATTCTGTGCACCATAAGAATGAAAACCGAAGGGGGAAGAATGTCTCATGTTGTATTCCTTTGCTTTATAGGTGGTTGATGAGTCACATGCCTAAGAGTGGTCAGTTTGTGGATACTATTGCTACCTCAGAATGGTCTGAGAGGATGATGGGCTTGACTACTAAGGATATTATTTGGTTTGATAGGGATTTGATTGGCGTTGACATTATTTACAGTTGTGGCGGATTTCCTAACGTACCCCTGGTCGGAAGGAAAGGGTGCGTCAATTATAACCCATCTTTGTTGGTACGACAGTTCGGATATGCTCTCAGGGACGTTCCAAAAGAGGAAGAGATACATGAATCTCTGTATCTCACGGGTTTATTAGAGGGTGATGATTTGATCAGACTTGAACGTGCGTGGCGAAGTATTCATAGGAGAGGCAAATGATTACTAGGGAAGAGAAACAGTCTGGCTTATGACCCCTATGTGGCTTGGATTCGTGAGAGGGCCGCGAAGTTCTTGATGCCATATGTTGCACCCTAAAATTTGACCAACCGGTTCTCCTATCTGACTCGTGGTTTAAATTCATATTCGCAAATCAGACGCATGACATTTGTGCATAGACAGAGGATATCAGGGTTACAGCTTGGTTTTCATTTACTAGATATGGCAGATCTAGTCCAGATCATCAGGGTTTTATTTTCGGGAAATTGTGTGCTCCTCGGTGATTTTTTAGCTTGCATAGTGATTTTGGGATATTCTGATGCCCGGGGTTCTCTGTTCGATTCGATCTGGTCTCGTGCGCTCTTTTATGGTGGTCATTGGCATTTGTCTGCATTTTCAGGGTTTAATAGCTTTCTGCAGATTTTAAATAGGCTTTAGGATTTTTTTTAGGATTTAAATAGATTTTTTTAGAATTTTAAATAGTTTAAATCTCTTTTTAGAATTTTATATAGATTTTTAAATAGATTTAATAGTTTTTTTAGTATTTTTAGAATATAATAGATTTTAAAATTGTTTTTAATTGTTTTTAGAATAATAAAGAAAAAAGGGGAATATAGATTTTTCTTTTATTTTAATAGGAATTTTAATAGTTTTAATAGAAATAATAGAGTTTGTGTTAATAGAGCTTTAATCTTTTAATAGATTTTTCTTATTAGTTTTAAATAGGATTTTAATAGTTTTAAATAATATTAGAGATTAAATAGAGGTTATTAGAATTTTATTAGTTGTAGTTTAATATAGGTTTAAATGGATATTAATCATGTTTTAGATTTAATTAGGATTAATCTTTTGTTTAGAATTTAATTGAATTTGATAGAATCAATTAGGATAGTTAATCTGCATTTAGCTTAATTAGGATTAGTCACTAGTTAATTAGGATTAGTCTTAATTAGGTTAATTAGATTTAATATTTTTTGTTAATTCAGTTTTGGGTTTTTTTTATTAATTTTCGTATGGGCCCAGAGGGATTTTTTTGGAGGCCCACATCTTTTTTTCAGTCCATCTGTTTTTGTCCAGAAATCAGCCAAAGATGCCACTTGTCCAGGTATAAAGAGTGACACGCGTTCACACTCAGACCCCACCACCTCACAACTCAGAATCCCCAGAGAGCTGCCACGTATCCATCCTCTCTCTCCCTTTCTGCCACGCCTCAGACACGCGTTCTCCATGCGTTAACCCGCCTGCCACTTGTCATCCCCACAGGCCGTCGCCTGAGCCTCACCGGAACCCTGCCGTCGGCCATGCATCCACCCTGAACCTCCCCAACGGCCACCGTCTAACCGTCTCCGGCCACCGTCCCTTGCCGGAAACTGCAAAAAGCTCCAGAAATTCCCAGAAACGTTTCCATCTTCATCTTCCTCCTCCGTCCGCCTTCATCCACTACCTCACCGGAAAACCTAAACACCGCCGGAAACTTCATACAATCATCACAGTCTTCATCAAATTTCCAGGATCCTCATTGAAACCTTCACCAGTTTCATTGTAATTTTCCAGATTCTTCATCCAAACTTGCGTCAGTTCATCATCCTTTTTCCAGAATTCATACGACTTTCAACTGTTCTTCGCGTTCGTCCGTTATCGTTCCAGATTTCGCTGAGATCTTCATCGATCTTCACGATACTCGTCACCGTGTGTCCAGATTCATCACCTTCATGATTCGTTCTTCAAGAACCTTCATCTACATCCATAGATCTTCATGAGTCTCCAGATCAACATTGAACCATCAACACGCACACCGAATCCAGATCTGAACTCATAAACAACAATCAACGTGTAACACTCCTCCCAAATTCTTTCCAGATTTTCCAGAAATCTTCAAGCAAGATCTCAGCGCAAGAGCTTCAAGAACTCCACGAGCTTGATTCCTCTCCAGGTATGCATTCTCTAAGCATGACGCTAGTTCTTCTGCTTGATCGAACGAGTTTTGTTGTTATTGTTTCGTTGAGATTCGGGCTTCGTAGCAATTGTTTGATTGTTTTGTGGAGTGATCCGAGAGAGAGTTGGTTGAAATTTCTTGAGAATAGGTTTCAGAGAAGGGAGATTTGGGGAAACGAAGGAGACGGCTAGGGTTAGGTTGGGGATGAACAGTGTTTAGGGTTGGGGGAAGGGTATTCAGGTTTCGTTGTTAGTAGTTGGACTAGGGTTCAGATTGGGTCAAAGCCCAATCTCGTTGGCTGAGATTCACCCCCATTTTGCTTAGTCCCCCCCATGCGTGTGAGAGACAGAATGAATGTGGACTGGGCCTCATGCCCACTGCTATTCGCACCCCCCTTGTGCGTAAGCCCAACGAAAATAACCAAAAAACCTGCTAATTGCACCCCAGGCGCTGTTTTTCTCTTTTATTTTTTTTCTGATTCCCATGGGCCTATGCCAGTCGCTATTAGCACCACCCCTCGTGGCCCATCAAGCAAAATAACTGGGCGCAGTCACTATTAACACCCCCCTCCTCCTTTATTTCAATTTTGTTTTTTTTAATTTCTTTTAATGTTTTCTTGCATCTTGAAAAATTCAGAAGAAAATGAAAACAATTGATTTTTGATTTCTTGTTTTTTCTACCACCTCATATAAATGTCCAGAAAATCATATAAAAATAAAAATGCCATTTTATTTTTGTTTGCTATTTTTAGCATATTTTCCATTTAAATGCTTTTTTTAACATCTTTTAGGTCATGCATGTTATTAGAAAATTCATAAAAAATAGTAGATTCGATCAAATAATTCCGTTCTTTTTTCTGTAGACTCGTAATTCAATGTAGAATTTTATAGTACAAAAACATTAGCTTAATCATGCATTTTCATTTTAATTGCATTTTTTGCATTGTTATTAATATTGAATAATGGGTTTGTGGATATGTCTGCTTTGTTGATTTTAGTTCTTTCATCTGGTAATGAATTTCGCTCTGATTTTTTAGTATGTTGTCATAGAGCCATGTAGGTTTCCCATAGATTTTTGACAGATTTTTGTAGGATGTTCTGATATGTTTTAGTCTGAGCTTGAGGATAGGAGAAGTCTTGATGACTTCTGACTTTGAAGTTCAACTGTGGTTGAACTCCAGAGTTAGTTTCTTGTGGTTTGAGGGCCTGTGGTTTCTTCTTGAAGATGGAGGCTGGATGAAGTCCTGTTGGAACTTGCAAGGATGCAGTGGATTGAGGCCTAGTCTAGGAGCTTGTTCCCTGTCTGTGAGGTTTGAGATCCTGAAGTTTGAAGGAAGTTCATGGTACTTTCCTGAGGAAGGCACTATGAATGACTTTCATTCTTTCTTCTCACCTCTTTCTTAAGTATCCAATGATGTTGGAGCCAACTTGTGAGTTTAATTTCTCCTGAGGAGGAATGTAAACTGATCACATGATGTTGAGCCACATGGGATACCATTCCTAAGTGGAAGCCTCCTGGTACTTTCCTGAGGAAGGTCCTAGGGGTCTATTCACTTAGCTCCCTTAGTTTATCTAGGATTTCTTAAGTATCCAGTGATGTTGGAGCCAACTTGTGAGTTTAATTTCTCCTGAGGAGGAATGTAAACTGATCACAAGTTGTTGAGCCACATAGGATACGATTCCTAAGTGTCAGCCTCCTAGTACTTTCCTGAGGAAGGTCCTATGGGTCTGTTCACTTAGTTCCCTTAGTTCATATAGGCTTTCTTAAATATCCAATGATGCTGGAGCCTTCATGTGAGTTTAGTTTCTCCTGAGGAGGAATGTAAACTGATCACAGTTGTCGAGCCGCATGGGATATGATTCCTGAGTGGTAACCTCCTGGTACTTTCCTGAGGAAGGCACTATGAGTTTGTCTGCTTAGCTCCCTTTCTTTGGTAAGCTTATTCTGAAGCTTGGAGACTGGGATTGATTCCTCTTGCTTAGGGTTTTGATTAGAGTTTTTGCCTAGATATTTGCTTGATTAGGGTTTTGATTGGAGTTTTGTTTAGGGCTTTGCATAGAGCTTTGTTCAGGGATAGATCAGAAGTTTGTTTCAGGTTTGTTAAGGGTCTTGCTTAGGGTTTTGTTTGAGCTTTGGATAGAGGTTTGTCAGGCTGGTTTGCCTTCTCTTTGTGTTGTTTGACTTGTGTGGTGTTGTGTTGCATTAGATTTAGGGATTCATCTAGATAGTCCTAAGGTAGGTGCATCTTAGAAGTAGGCTTTGTGTGCATGAGAAGTTGAGGTGGTCCTCCTTCTGCTTGTTTGTTATTGAGTGGCTTTGCTTGTTGGTATTTGGTAGAGCTGAGCTCCCTTACCTCTGTGGTTTGCGGCCTTTGCGCCTTGTTTGTTTAGTTGTTGCATTCATGCATATTTCCAATATTTCTTTACTTTGTAGTATTTCCCGTTTGTTGTTGAGTCCTGTTGCCATGATCCCTTAGGAGCTCTGACTTCTCCGCTGCGGAGTTGTTATGATAGACATTAGGATGGTCAACCAGGCATGATAGCAGTAGGTAGATTCCCTTTTTTTTTCAGCTATAGTTTTAGGGTGTCTTTTCCCTTTCCTTTCAGTAGGAGCTTTTGAGTAGCTTGAGTCGTAGTTAGCCGAACTACAGCTGCTCTGATTCCTCGTATCAGATGAGGATATGTAGGCATAGGATGCGATATCCTAGCGAGCACACTAACGACTGACCTTTTGTTCTCTTGCGGCTGTGCGATCGAGATTTCCCCGCTGACGACTAGTTGTTATCCCTTTTCTCTTACCCGAGTGCATTTGAGACCAGATCGTAGTTGTAGGTCCCCGAACCTTTGAGACCAGTTTATTTTCTCACTGCTGTGTGAGAGCCTCTTATTTAGCCGTAGGTAGTCGAACTACGTTTGCTCTGATCTTCCATGCCGTGTGGAAGTACGTAGGCACAGGACGCGATGTCCTGGCGAGCAACCTTCCCCCGTTTAGACGTAGGTAGTCGAACTACGTTGACTCTGATTTTCCCATTGCACGAGGGAGTACGTAGGCCCAGAACACCGTATGTTCTGTCGAGTCCTGTCCTTTTGTTTTCTTTTCAGACTGACCATTAGCGTAGATAGATACACACCCTTTTCCTTATAAACACCAAGCGTGGATCCCATCGAGTACGATGGACGTGAGGGGTGCTAATACCTTCCCCTTGCGTAACCGACTCCCGAATCCAGGTTTTGGTTGCGATGACCATACCTTTTCCCGTCTTTGCGAGGTTTACTTCGAGCGTTTCCTTTCCCTCTCTGAGGGATAAATAACGCACGGTGGCGACTCTCCTGTCAAGTCGGCGCCGATTTTCGCAGTAGCGACAGCTGGTGACTCTGCTGGGGACTTATAGCATCTAGGGACTTTTCCCATCCCTTATGCTGGGACCGTTTCCCATCCCCTACGCGAGTCAATCCTAGCGCTTGGGTGTTTATTTGTTGGGTGTTGTGCATATTGTGTTTTACTTTTCCGCACTTTACTTTTCCGTACCTTTACCTTTCCGCATTTATTTTCCAGCATTATATTATTGTGATTATTGTTGTGGGCAAGGGAGGTTACTGTGAGTGAGAAGCCGGACCTGGGCTTGAGTATGCACCTAGATATAGTTGTGGAGAGTAGTAGACGGACCTGTCTGCTGAGCAGGCACAGTTCCCTACGAAATCTACGCTCAGACGAGGTTCTCGCAGAGGTGCTCCTTTCCGGTCCTGAGGATCTGAGGGGAGTCCAGACGTGAGGATTGTCGACTCTGGGGACCGATCATTTGGAAGTCAGCTAAGTGAGGCCTCTTCATGACTTGATGATGCCACTCCTTCGGGGAATCGTATCGTCGCTCATGAAAGTCTGTGACGCTGACGACCGCATAGGATGCCGTACCTTTGTCCGTGGATTAGGTCTATCATACCTGAGAGGGGATTGGGTTATTGCAGGAAAACTGGCCTTCAGAAACCATGATTCAGTAGTTATCAGACGGTGTTCTTAATTAATCTCCAGGTGTATTGTTTGGATCAGATGGGTTTCTTGTCTGAGGTCGATACTATTATCAGATGGTCTTCTCGTCAAATACAGAGGTTCAGATGGTTTTCTTACCAGGGGATTGATATTTTGAGTATCAGATGATAGTTAGTGTCATGAGGTTCTGGTGACTGTGGTGGTTTTCTGCTCTTGATCACAGAGATGTTCTTCTTCAGGCTACCGCATAGCCCCTGTGTTCACTGATTGCATTATTTATCATACTGCATCATTGCATTACCATTTGCATTCAACTAACGTGTGTGTATTGCAGGTACATATTTTCCCTCCCAGTTCTGGTGTTTGTTCCTAGCAAGACATGGAAGCCACGAAGAGAGTGTTGCCCTACAAGTTTCCGTCTCCGGATATCAGTCTGTTGTTAGAGTTGATTACAATTGCTAAGAAGAGGGTAATGGGAGACTTCAGAAAGAGATATGGGAGGATTCTGACCTATGTTTATCAGCCATCGACCTACGAGATCAGCGGCATTTATACCCTGTTACAGTTTTATGATGCGGAGCTCAGGTGTTTCGTATTTCCCGACTTTGTTTTGGCTCCTACCCTGGAGGAGTATTCCGCACTCTTGGATATACCTATCCGCGAGCAGATGCCCTTCTATCGTACGGACGCTGAGCCTAATCTGGCTGAGCTTTCTGCCATCCTGTACTTGCGAGAGTCTGAGCTGTCAGGGAAGATGATCAGAAGAGGAGATGTATGGGGATTTCCGTTGGATGTCTTGGTGGAGAAGGCTCGGGAGTATGCCCAGAAGGGTGGCTGGGGTGTTTTTGACGTCATCCTTGCTGTATGTGTTTATGGCATCGTGTTGTTCCCGAACATTCCTGATTTTGTTGACTCAGATGCTTTCTATATTTTGGATGCGAAGAACCCAGTTCCTACCTTGCTGGGAGATATCCACCATTCAACTCACTACCAGAATGAAAAGCGGCAAGGAAGGAATGTGTCTTGTTGTGTACCTCTCCTGTGCAGGTGGTTCACCAATCATATGCCTAAGTCAGGCCCTTTTGTCACCTCTATTGATTCTTTAGGATGGCCCGAGCGCTTGATGGGGTTGACTGCCGAGAATGTGGTATGGGTTAACGAAGAGGTATTCGGAGTTGAGGTCATACTCAAATGCGAAGGATTCCCGAATGTTCCGTTAATAGGAAGGAAAGGGTGTGTCAATTACAACCCTTCCTTATTAATCAGGCAATTTGGGTATGTACCTCAGGGAGCGCCGAAGCCCGAGGAGATACAGGAATCTCTGTATCTCACTGGGGCAATAGGGAAAGAGATGTTGACCAAGCTTGAGAAGGCATGGAAGAACTTGCACAAGAGGGGGAAGCCTTCAGGTAGCAGAGGAGATACTCGAGTTCCTGGCCCGTATGTGGAATGGATTCGTGAGCGAGCTACGAAATTCCTTATGCCTTATCCAGCGGTTCAGCCATTGCATCCTTCTCCAGTGGAGGAGCCTACCACTGTGGACATACAGGTATACAAGCAGCTGATGGCGGAGAAAGAAGAGTTAGCAAAGGCTAAAAAGGCTTTAGAGCAGGAGAATGCCCAGCTTCGTCATGAAAAGATTGAAACAGGATACTTTTCTAAGCAACAGGCTGAAACTCTGAAACATCTGAAGACTACGTTATTGGAGTTGACTGAAGCCAAGAAGCGTCTGGAGTTAGATGTAGACTCAGTTAGCAGTGTATTGGCTACTAAGAAGCAGGAGCTGGAAAGGGCCTACACGAAGCTAGCTAAGTTCAGAGAGCACTGGGATCTCACTATGGCCAAACGCAAAGAGCGGGACGAAGAGCTAAAGACACAGGTTGCTCAGCTAGAAGAATAGGTCAAAGTGAAGATTGAAGAGCTTGAAGACGAAGCATGCCGCCGATATGAGGCCGAACGCAAGCTGATTGATGCCATGAAGAATTTGGAAGACTTTCAGTATAGAGCAGACGCCAAGAGACCCAAACCTGGGGATGGTGCCAATGATAAGGCTTGGGAAGACTTTGTCAGAGACATCCAAGGAACGGTCAGGAAAAGGGATCAGCTGATAGAAGGCTTGATTTATCGACCGGATCACGCAGAGACGAAGAAGATGGTCGAGGATTTCCGCAACCGTACCCGTACTTGATTTTTCTCTTGTATTCTGTTGTGTTGAGATCACCACCAGGCATGTTGGCTGGGATCCTCCTTTATCATATCAGTTGTATGGAGCATAGTTATGTAACATCTTGACAAGACTGATATTCCAATAAATATATGAGGGTTTTTCTAAATATTGTCTTTATGGTTTATCTCGTCTTGCTACCACTGACACTGGAATTGGAGGGGAAATATCTCCAATGCACACATGCACGTTAGCATTTTTATTTCTGTTTGCATAAATCATATTGCATAGCATTACTATAGCAGGCCAGAGCACTTATCCAGCCTTTGTTTTCACCAGAGGGTGATTCTCGGGGAATTGTTTGAGGCAAGAGTGGAGTGTTGAAGACGACCAAGGGGCTGAAGCAGAGTTGAGCAGAATCAAGCAGTGTAGTCAGTTACAGGTAATTGGTAGCTATGTCTGAAGGCAATTTCCAGGCTCCTAACACTTTGACAGGGTTTACTATGGCGTCCAACCATCGGTATGATTCTATGGAAGACTTCCCGAACAACCTTACTGCAGACCAAGTTGTACAGCCTACTGTCCAGAACCGAGATCGACATGAGCCGTTCGTTGCCCGAAATGAACGTCCTCCGCCTGCTAACAATCAAGGGGTTGCTTTCCCTGTGATGAATTACCGAAGAGATATTCCAATGGCCGGGATGGTAGATCCAAGAGCTCTTGAAAATGGTAGAAGACTTCGAGCGTTGGAAGAAGGAATGAAAGCCTTGGAATTGAAAGATGCTGTTAACCTGGATGCTGTAGACATGTGTTTGGTTCCTGATCTGGTGTTGCCTTACAAGTTCAAAGTGCCGAAGTTCGAAAAGTACATGGGAGATAGCTGTCCAAAGCTGCATTTGATGATGTTCTGTCGGAGGATGACTTCGTTTGTGCGAAATGACCAACTGATGATCCATTGCTTTCAGTATAGCCTGACCGGGGCATCCTTGAGGTGGTATGTGCAGTTAGAGAGTAATCAAATTCGATCATGGGTGGATTTAGCCAGAGCTTTCATGAAGCAGTACGATTACAACCTGGATTTGGCTCCTAGCCTCGTACATCTGCAAGAATTGTCTCAGGCGGAGAATGAATCATTCAGAGGGTATTTGCGAAGATGGAAAGAATTAGCTGCTAGTGTTCAACCACCGCTTCCGGAAAGAGAAATGGTTGACATCTTCTTGGGTACTCTGAAAGGCCATTATTTTGACAAATTGTTCGGTTGCACAAACTTTGTGGGCCTGATGAGAATGGGAGAGCTTGTTGAGAGAGGACTCAAGAGTGGAAAGTTTCAAGATGTCCCTTACGTCCCAGTTGACAAGAATGAGTCAGTTGTCAGTTCTCAAGAAGAGTGGGAAGAAGGAAATGACGTCATATCAGAATCTTTAGCATCTCAGGATCGGTTTTCAGACACTTCAAGTCAACGGTCATCCTATCGCCGATCGCGTCAGCACGCTCCACGAAGACCAAGGAAACCTGAAAGGCAGTTTACTCAGCTACCGGTGTCGTACAGTCAGTTGTTGCCAGAACTGGTCAGAAGCGGATTGATAGTGCCGAAAGAGACTAAGCCGGTGATTCCACCGTATCCTCCAGGTTTTGATGCCAGCGCCCGCTGTGAGTACCATGTTGGGGCACAGGGGCATTCAACAAATGATTGTAAGGTGCTTAGAAGCCAGGTTCAAGATCTGTTAGACTCTAGCCGTATGTGCATCACGCCTCAGGGTTTTGTTCAGATTAATGATTCTCCGTCATCCAGTTGTGTGGGTTCGTCAGTTAATGTCATGGAAGACTCCACAGGAAGTGTGTGCTTTGAAGACTGTCAATCAGAGAGTTCAGTTGAATATGGGGGAAGTTTCTAGAGGTTTCTGTGCCGGGTGTCGCATCTGTTTTCTCTGCCTAACCCGTTTAGCTTTTGTGCATTAGTATTTGCCGACCACCACCAGGATTGTTGGCTGGGGTCATTGTATTCGTACTCATTTGTGCTTACGTGCTGCTTTTGTTGGTTGTACATGTGGGGGAGATGTTCGTCCGTGTGCTTATAGCTTGAGTTTCTTTTTGCCTTGTCTTGAATATGTGTTTGCTTTTCGCATTGCATTAGGATTTAACAGGTACATCAGAACCATGGGTCTTATTTCCCCCATCCTCTCCAGTTTGTTGCAGGAATTTCTTCAGAGATATGGAACAGAATCAGTTTGAATTGATTGAAGTCCGAAGCCAGCTGGGGCAGATGATGAGAGACATGCAAGAGATGCGTCTGGAGCAGAAGATTCTCAGAGAGGAAAACAGTCAGCTGAAGACCCAAATGAGCTTGATCATGGAAGTAGTCAAGAGTGTGCTTAGGAAAGAGGATGATCAGCTATTTGAAGCCGCAATGAAGAAGCTCGTGCCGTCTGTGCCTGTGGAACCTGAGCAGCAGCAACAGAGAGTGCATCCGTCTCAACGGAGGATTCAGGAGGGGAAGCCAAAGAGGATATTTGAGGCACCGCCTACAACGTATGCTGAGCTCTTGCAGACTTTATTGAGGTTTAATCTGGTTGAGAAGAGAACGTTGGATCCACCCACGAGAGCGCTTCCTCATGGGTACGATGCCAGTAAGCAATGTGAGTTTCATTCTGGGGCATTCGGACACGACATCGAGGGTTGTCATGCTTTTAAGCACAATGTCCAAGACCTGATTGACTCGCACGATATTGAATTCACGCCGAGCGGCGTAGCTGTACGTATTGCTCCTGTCTCAGTCGATGCTAAGATGACAGATGTTTCTAAAGCTGCGGTAGGTCAGAAACGTATCCTGGACTCCATGGTGTCAGAATCACCCTGCCCACAACTGTTGCCTATTCCTGGGGCAGATCTGAGAAAGAAAATGGCTAAGCGTAATGAGTGTCTTGATCAGTACAGTGAAAGTCAAGAAACCGATGTTGCATTTGCTACGAAGGGTGTTCAAGAGTCAACCCGATACCAGCAACAACAGCAACGATCTCAACAGTGGAAAAGGCAGCAGCATCCTAATCAGCGAAAAGCTCAAAATCAGAATCCATTGAGGGTATTTAAGGTGCCTCCGATGCCGTATGCCGAACTTCTTCAGGTGTTGCTACGATTGCAGTTGGTTGAGAAGAGGAAGTTAGCCCCGCTGACAGGTACACCTCCAGTAGGTTATGATAACAAGGAGCGTTGTGATTTCCATTCTGGAGCACAAGGGCACAACATTGAAGATTGTCTGTCCTTCAAGCACAAAGTGCAGGATCTACTTGATAGTGCAGCAATCAGCTTCGGGCAGGGAAATCCCAAAGTCATCTGAATGAAGGAGGGGGGGCTCTATAATTTGGTTGAGTTGTTGATCAGTACAGCACCGAATTGTCTCTAATAATTGACTGTGAAGATAGCTGGTTCAGCAGCAGGACAGATGTGAAAGCCCGGTTCTCGGAAGCTAGCATTTTTTCTTGTTTTATCGTGTCATGTCTTTACATTTGTAGTTTCTTTCCTGTTTAAAATGCAATCTTGTTTGTAAAACTTGTTGTTTTCATCCAATTGATGATATTGAAATAAATATGCATGTTTTGATTAAATCCAGTCGTGTTCACTAATTGTTTTTACAAATGTCCAACGCTTGGTTAAGAAGAATCTGGGGAGGATGACGAAAATGAACGACATGCAACTTCCGATATCGTATGCTTTTGAAATAAAACCTGTTGATGATGTACAGGCATTGTTTCAAATCCCTAAACACCGGAGATATAAGGAAGATAATCCCTTGTCAACCCCTTTGAGCCTAGTAGTAGGAGTTCTTTCTGAAAACGAAAAACCCTCAATCTTAACTCGGGGCAGGGTAGGTGTTAGCTAATTTGACCGAGCGTCTAAATTGCAAGAGGAGTGTCCGTTCGAGGGTCAATCACACCCCTAGAGGTCGTGCCTAAAAGACCACAATGGTTCAATCAAGAGTGGGGCAGTCACATCATTCCCCAAAGAGTCAGACAACCTGTGTCACACGACTTGTTCGAAAGGAAAAAAAGAGAAAAAAAAAGAAATCAAAAGCCCGCTAAGTCAGGAAAAGCAAAATAAATGACTTAGGCAAAAATGAGGGCATCCCGCTGGACTAAAAAAAATCAATCAAAAGAAACTCAAAAGAGTCAGTCCAGGCAAAAGTTAGGGATATGAAGGGAAAAAAATGAAAAGGATCAAAAGAAAAATCCTCCAATGAAATACGAGTTGTGTGACCTCAAGTGTCAAAGACGAAAGGTGCGTGGCTGTCACTCTAAAATCCAAAAGTTTCTCGAACTATCACTCCTATCTTTCGTCCTCTGAGAGGTGATTGCTAAGGTTGAATCAGCTGAACATAGGATCGGAGAACATCAAGGAGAGCGGGTGGGTTAAAATAAACTTTGAGCCTTTATCCTTTCCTTCCAAACCGTGAACCTGACCACGTTACAACCTTCAAAAGTCCTAATTGAAGCAGGTTGTTCCGAAAGCATACTTCGGTAAAGGTCGCGTCGATTCTGACTCCTAAAAGGGTTCCTCATACCATGTTGGTACCGACGTTAATATTCTTGATAAATGTTTTGTGCATTTTTATGCCATAAACTGTTTTTGCTTATTCCCAGTGAACAGATTGGATGTCAAAACTGTCATATGTGTTGCATTAGTATATCTTTTACGCAGAACAACTTGTTTTACTTGCGAGTAAGTGCTTGACGGCAGGAGAGTTTTCTGCAATGGAAAGTATGGTCAGGATAGAATGCAGAGCGCCCGAATGTTCCGAGAGCAGGGGCAAGCTACTATTGTGATCCCCAGTCAAGTCAACCTTTCAAAGTCAATTATCCTGGGGCAATCAGGTTGAGATTCAGGTAAATGCGTTGTAGTCAGGGGCACTACTCTGAATCAGCTAATCAGAAGCAAAGTCATTGCAATCAGGGGCGGGCCATCTTAAGAGCGCGGAAGTTATTCTTTATTCGAGGAGCATTTGATGTGAAGCATCTCTCCGAAGTTCAGAACGTCGAGGCATGTCATATCAGACCATCAGGGCTCAGATTTTCAGGTTTCCTTTCGAGGACTATCCCCACAGAGGTCCCGCAGGCTGGGGCATATCATAAGCGAAAGGTTTGTTCTTCTCCGTATCCACAGGGTTATTCAGAGTCATTCGAGCAGATTCAGCCAATTTTCAAGAGCGAGACGAATGCGGGAAGTCGTGTTACTATCCTTTGACTCTTCCACTAGGAGGCTGCGTATTCAGACAGAATGTTGTCCAGCGTCAGTTGTACCTGACCCATCACAGATAGCCTAAAAGGTCAAGTCCAGGTTGGCGATCACTGTGAGGTCCATCCGTGTTGGCACATCGGTTTCCAAATCCAATTTTCGGCAATACGCGGGAAGACTCCCTCTATTTGCTCCAGCAAAGTCCAATTTTTCATTGGTATGGGTAAGCTATCCCCAGAGGAGTCCAATCATACTATTCCACAGCAGAGTTATATTCCCCAGCAGGGTATTACTTCGTCGAGGGGTGTAGTTAAGTTCCCAATATCCCCAGCGGAGTTGATTTCACTCTCCCAGCATTTATTTTGCTGGGATAATCCTGTGGCATCCGGGTTTATCCCTAGCGGAGCTGGCTTCGTCTTCAGCATTTATGTTGCTGAGGTGGTTTTCTGTACCCAGCTTTCTCCGGCAGCTCGAGCCTGCATTAGCATATTGCATGCATCATCATATTGGCATCATACTTGCATGTCATTTTCAAAATGCGTAGCATTTCCATCCTGAATGGAGCATTACGCCAAAGGAAGATTAAAGCATATGCATATGCATACGAAGCATAAGTCGGGTTTTCTACCAGCCTCACATGGCGCGTGAATTACTCTGTGATCAGTACAGGGGCATTTACCCAGCAGCAGTGTTCAGACAATTCAGCGGTTTATTTGCATCTCAGATCACACAACAGTAATGCTTTGATCAGTCAGTCATCTGATATCGGCAGACTTTTCTTCCCGTCTATCTTTAGACGATGTGAGTATGGAGATTGATGCTTTCTTCCCGTCTATCCTTAGACGATGTGAGTATGGAGATTAATGCTTTCTTCCCGTCTATCTTTAGACGATGTGAGTATGGAGATTATTTCTTTCCGTCTATCCTTAGACGATGTGAATATTGATTTGTTTCATCAATCAGGATGATCCCGTCTATCCTTAGACGATGTGAGTATGGAGATTAATGCTTTCTTCCCGTCTACCTTTAGACGATGTGAGTATGGCGATCAGGCTTTCTTTCCGTCTATCCTTAGACGATGTGAGTATGGAGATTATGCTTTCTTGCCGTCTATCCTTAGACGATGTGAATATTGATTTGTTTCATCAATCAGGATGATCCCGTCTACCCTTAGACGATGTGAGTGGCGATTAGGCTTTCTTCCCGTTTATCTGTAGACGATGTGAGTATTGGTGTTTCCTCCATTCAGGGTGTCTTCCCATCCATCTTTGGACGATGTGAGTATATTTCTCTTCCCGCCTATCAGTAGGCAATGTGAAAGGATCAGGTGTTTTGTTGCAACCCTAGGGTTTGTTATATAGGGTATCACCGGTAATTGGCATTCAAATCCGGAGTTCTTTATCAGATGATTGATCAGTTTTGTCGTCGTAATGACTGGACTCGGTTTTCAGGAGTTTATTCCCCCAGCAGTTTCGCAGTATATTCTCGCGGTTGGCAAATTTTCGGGTTTTATTTGTATTCAACCGTCTCGTACCTCCGAATGTTTGAAGGCTGAGCGCTCTTCAACCCTTCAGGTCCAAGTCGCTTGAATAGGGGCAGCTGTTGCACCCTAAAATTTGACCAACCGGTTCTCCTATCTGACTCGTGGTTTAAATTCATATTCGCAAATCAGACGCATGACATTTGTGCATAGACAGAGGATATCAGGGTTACAGCTTGGTTTTCATTTACTAGATATGGCAGATCCAGTCCAGATCATCAGGGTTTTATTTTCGGGAAATTGTGTGCTCCTCGGTGATTTTTTAGCTTGCATAGTGATTTTGGGATATTCTGATGCCCGGGGTTCTCTGTTCGATTCGATCTGGTCTCGTGCGCTCTTTTATGGTGGTCATTGGCATTTGTCTGCATTTTCAGGGTTTAATAGCTTTCTGCGGATTTTAAATAGGCTTTAGGATTTTTTTTAGGATTTAAATAGATTTTTTTAGAATTTTAAATAGTTTAAATCACTTTTTAGAATTTTATATAGATTTTTAAATAGATTTAATAGTTTTTTTTAGTATTTTTAGAATATAATAGATTTTAAAATTGTTTTTAATTGTTTTTAGAATAATAAAGAAAAAAGGGGAATATAGATTTTTCTTTTATTTTAATAGGAATTTTAATAGTTTTAATAGAAATAATAGAGTTTGTGTTAATAGAGCTTTAATCTTTTAATAGATTTTTCTTATTAGTTTTAAATAGGATTTTAATAGTTTTAAATAATATTAGAGATTAAATAGAGGTTATTAGAATTTTATTAGTTGTAGTTTAATATAGGTTTAAATGGATATTAATCATGTTTTAGATTTAATTAGGATTAATCTTTTGTTTAGAATTTAATTGAATTTGATAGAATCAATTAGGATAGTTAATCTGCATTTAGTTTAATTAGGATTAGTCACTAGTTAATTAGGATTAGTCTTAATTAGGTTAATTAGATTTAATATTTTTTGTTAATTCAGTTTTGGGTTTTTTTTATTAATTTTCGTATGGGCCCAGAGGGATTTTTTTGGAGGCCCACATCTTTTTTTCAGTCCATCTGTTTTTGTCCAGAAATCAGCCAAAGATGCCACTTGTCCAGGTATAAAGAGTGACACGCGTTCACACTCAGACCCCACCACCTCACAACTCAGAATCCCCAGAGAGCTGCCACGTATCCATCCTCTCTCTCCCTTTCTGCCACGCCTCAGACACGCGTTCTCCATGCGTTAACCCGCCTGCCACTTGTCATCCCCACAGGCCGTCGCCTGAGCCTCACCGGAACTCTGCCGCCGGCCATGCATCCACCCTGAACCTCCCCAACGGCCACCGTCTAACCGTCTCCGGCCACCGTCCCTTGCCGGAAACTACAAAAAGCTCCAGAAATTCCCAGAAACGTTTCCTTCTTCATCTTCCTCCTCCGTCCGCCTTCATCCACTACCTCACCGGAAAACCTAAACACCGCCGGAAACTTCATACAATCATCACAGTCTTCATCAAATTTCCAGGATCCTCATTGAAACCTTCACCAGTTTCATTGTAATTTTCCAGATTCTTCATCCAAACTTGCGTCAGTTCATCATCCTTTTTCCAGAATTCATACGACTTTCAACTGTTCTTCGCGTTCGTCCGTTATCGTTCCAGATTTCGCTGAGATCTTCATCGATCTTCACGATACTCGTCACCGTGTGTCCAGATTCATCACCTTCATGATTCGTTCTTCAAGAACCTTCATCTACATCCTTAGATCTTCATGAGTCTCCAGATCAACATTGAACCATTAACACGCACACCGAATCCAGATCTGAACTCATAAACAACAATCAACGTGTAACACTCCTCCCAAATTCTTTCCAGATTTTCCAGAAATCTTCAAGCAAGATCTCAGCGCAAGAGCTTCAAGAACTCCACGAGCTTGATTCCTCTCCAGGTATGCATTCTCTAAGCATGACGCTAGTTCTTCTGCTTGATCGAACGAGTTTTGCTGTTATTGTTTCGTTGAGATTCGGGCTTCGTAGCAATTGTTTGATTGTTTTGTGGAGTGATCCGAGAGAGAGTTGGTTGAAATTTCTTGAGAATAGGTTTCAGAGAAGGGAGATTTGGGGAAACGAAGGAGACGGCTAGGGTTAGGTTGGGGATGAACAGTGTTTAGGGTTGGGGGAAGGGTATTCAGGTTTCGTTGTTAGTAGTTGGACTAGGGTTCAGATTGGGTCAAAGCCCAATCTCGTTGGCTGAGATTCACCCCCATTTTGCTTAGTCCCCCCCATGCGTGTGAGAGACAGAATGAATGTGGACTGGGCCTCATGCCCACTGCTATTCGCACCCCCCTTGTGCGTAAGCCCAATGAAAATAACCAAAAAACCTGCTAATTGCCCCCCAGGCGCTGTTTTTCTCTTTTATTTTTTTCTGATTCCCATGGGCCTATGCCAGTCGCTATTAGCACCACCCCTCGTGGCCCATCAAGCAAAATAATTGGGCGCAGTCACTATTAGCACCCCCCTCCTCCTTTATTTCAATTTTGTTTTTTTTAATTTCTTTTAATGTTTTCTTGCATCTTGAAAAATTCAGAAGAAAATGAAAACAATTGATTTTTGATTTCTTGTTTTTTCTACCACCTCATATAAATGTCCAGAAAATCATATAAAAATAAAAATGCCATTTTATTTTTGTTTGCTATTTTTAGCATATTTTCCATTTAAATGTTTTTTTTAACATCTTTTAGGTCATGCATGTTATTAGAAAATTCATAAAAAATAGTAGATTCGATCAAATAATTCCGTTCTTTTTTCTGTAGACTCGTAATTCAATGTAGAATTTTATAGTACAAAAACATTAGCTTAATCATGCATTTTAATTTTAATTGCATTTTTTGCATTGTTATTAATATTGAATAATGGGTTTGTGGATATGTCTGCTTTGTTGATTTTAGTTCTTTCATCTGGTAATGAATTTCGCTCTGATTTTTTAGTATGTTGTCATAGAGCCATGTAGGTTTCCCATAGATTTTTGATAGATTTTTGTAGGATGTTCTGATGTTGTTTTAGTCTGAGCTTGAGGATAGGAGAAGTCTTGATGACTTCTGACTTTAAAGTTCAACTGTGGTTGAACTCCAGAGTTAGTTTCTTGTGGTTTGAGGGCCTGTGGTTTCTTCTTGAAGATGGAGGCTGGATGAAGTCCTGTTGGAACTTGCAAGGATGCAGTGGATTGAGGCCTAGTCTAGGAGCTTGTTCCCTGTCTGTGAGGTTTGAGATCCTGAAGTTTGAAGGAAGTTCATGGTACTTTCCTGAGGAAGGCACTATGAATGACTTTCATTCTTTCTTCTCACATCTTTCTTAAGTATCCAATGATGTTGGAGCCAACTTGTGAGTTTAATTTCTCCTGAGGAGGAATGTAAACTGATCACATGATGTTGAGCCACATGGGATACCATTCCTAAGTGGAAGCCTCCTGGTACTTTCCTGAGGAAGGTCCTAGGGGTCTATTCACTTAGCTCCCTTAGTTTATCTAGGATTTCTTAAGTATCCAGTGATGTTGGAGCCAACTTGTGAGTTTAATTTCTCCTGAGGAGGAATGTAAACTGATCACAAGTTGTTGAGCCACATAGGATACGATTCCTAAGTGTCAGCCTCCTAGTACTTTCCTGAGGAAGGTCCTATGGGTCTGTTCACTTAGTTCCCTTAGTTCATATAGGCTTTCTTAAATATCCAATGATGCTGGAGCCTTCATGTGAGTTTAGTTTCTCCTGAGGAGGAATGTAAACTGATCACAGTTGTCGAGCCGCATGGGATATGATTCCTGAGTGGTAACCTCCTGGTACTTTCCTGAGGAAGGCACTATGAGTTTGTCTGCTTAGCTCCCTTTCTTTGGTAAGCTTATTCTGAAGCTTGGAGACTGGGATTGATTCCTCTTGCTTAGGGTTTTGATTAGAGTTTTTGCCTAGATATTTGCTTGATTAGGGTTTTGATTGGAGTTTTGCTTAGAGTTTTGTTTAGGGCTTTGCATAGAGCTTTGTTCAGGGATAGATCAGAAGTTTGTTTCAGGTTTGTTAAGGGTCTTGCTTAGGGTTTTATTTGAGCTTTGGATAGAGGTTTGTCAGGCTGGTTTGCCTTCTCTTTGTGTTGTTTGACTTGTGTGGTGTTGTGCTGCATTAGATTTAGGGATTCATCTAGATAGTTCTGAGGTAGGTGCATCTTAGAAGTAGGCTTTGTGTGCATGAGAAGTTGAGGTGGTCCTCCTTCTGCTTGTTTGTTATTGAGTGGCTTTGCTTGTTGGTATTTGGTAGAGCTGAACTCCCTTACCTCTGTGGTTTGCGGCCTTTGCGCCTTGTTTGTTTAGTTGTTGCATTCATGCATATTTCCAATATTTCTTTACTTTGTAGTATTTCCCGTTTGTTGTTTAGTCCTGTTGCCATGATCCCTTAGGAGCTCTGACTTCTCCGCTGTGGAGTTGTTATGATAGACATTAGGATGGTCAACCAGGCATGATAGCAGTAGGTAGATTCCCTTTTTTTTTCAGCTATAGTTTTAGGGTGTCTTTTCCCTTTCCTTTCAGTAGGAGCTTTTGAGTAGCTTGAGTCGTAGTTAGCCGAACTACAGCTGCTCTGATTCCTCGTATCAGATGAGGATATGTAGGCATAGGATGCGATATCCTAGCGAGCACACTAACGACTGACCTTTTGTTCTCTTGCGGCTGTGCGATCGAGATTTCCCCGCTGACGACTAGTTGTTATCCCTTTTCTCTTGCCCGAGTGCATTTGAGACCAGATCGTAGTTGTAGGTCCCCGAACCTTTGAGACCAGTTTATTTTCTCACTGCTGTGTGAGAGCCTCTTATTTAGCCGTAGGTAGTCGAACTACGTTTGCTCTGATCTTCCATGCCGTGTGGAAGTACGTAGGCACAGGACGCGATGTCCTGGCGAGCAACCTTCCCCCGTTTAGACGTAGGTAGTCGAACTACGTTGACTCTGACTTTCCCATTGCACGAGGGAGTACGTAGGCCCAGAACACCGTATGTTCTGTCGAGTCCTGTCCTTTTGTTTTCTTTTCAGACTGACCATTAGCGTAGATAGATACACACCCTTTTCCTTATAAACACCAAGCGTGGATCCCATCGAGTACGATGGACGTGAGGGGTGCTAATACCTTCCCCTTGCGTAACCGACTCCCGAATCCAGGTTTTGGTTGCGATGACCATACCATTTCCCGTCTTTGCGAGGTTTACTTCGAGCGTTTCCTTTCCCGCTCTGAGGGATAAATAACGCACGGTGGCGACTCTCCTGTCAAGCCGGCGCCGATTTTCACAGTAGCGACACCATATCCTCTAGTGGAGCCTGTTTTCCCACCCGCAATTGAGGAGCCTACTACAGTGTACATCCAAAGGTATGATCAGGTATGTCGTGAGAAAGAAGAGTTGCAGAAGACAAACGAAGATTTAGAGAGGGAGATGGCTCAGCTCAGAAGTGAAAGGAATGAAGCAAGGTATTCTTTGAAAAAGAAAACAGAGTTGGTGAACAAGTTAGGTTCAGACTTGACTCAGGAGAATAAAGATAGAGAGCGCACAGGCCAAGATTTGAATGCTTCTTACCGTGTTCTTACCACGAAGAAGGAAGAATTGATTAAAGCCTATTTGCGGATTTCCAAGTTTGAGGCTCAATGGAACGCTGCCATGTCCACCAGCAAGCAGCGTGAAGATAAGTTGATGGCGCATATTATCAAACAGAAGGCCTAGCTCAAAGCTAAAGATGAGGGGATTTCAAAGGAAGCTGTACTCAGAAGACATAGTGATTGCAAATTGTATGAAGCGCTTGCAACCTTGGAGGAGCATAGAGAGGAAGCTAGTGCTAAGAGGCGTAGACTTGAGGAGGTTGTGGGGAAGGAAGACTCAGTCGAGGATCTTCAGTCCACCATCAGTCAGCAGGAGTTGCTCATACGTGGTTTACTCACTAGGCCAGACCATCCGGATACACAGGCGTTGTTGAAGGATTTCCAGTCTCGCCGTCCAGTTTGATTTCGTTTCTTTGTATTCTGTAGCGTAGACTTTTGTATGGACCATCACCAGACCTATTGGTTGAGGTCATTTTCTGTTTGTACTTATTTGATGTTTATACTTTGTTTGTGGGCTTATGTTTGTATATATGAGGAGTTTCATCCTATGCTTGTCTGTGGGGCTCCGTTGTCTTAGTTGTCATTCCGAAGCTAGAACCATGGGGGAAATTTCCCTGTTTTCATATATACCTGTTTGCATTTTAGCATGTTTCTCGCATTTGCAGGTGCATCAGAACTATTAACCTTATCTTGTTTCTTGTGCCACTAGTGTTTCAGGATTGCAGAACAGATAACTCACCACTACGGTACTAGAGGTAACCAAAAAAGGCTAATAGATCAAATTCAAGTGGAAATGCAAGAAATGAGAGACCGTATTGCGCAGCTGATGGAGATGATGCAAGGAGTTGCTAGTGGTCAGGCTCAACTTCAGACCATGGTGCAACCCCTGTTGACACGATTTGATGATGATGGGGTACTACACAGTGGGATTGCTACTAACCATACTCGGGTTGAAACCCCTCAGGTGGGCAATTCAATACCAACTTTAGTCATCCCCAATGCTGGAGGGGGTAGTCACGGTGCCATGGCTTTGGTTTTGATACTACAGGTGGCATTCTTGGTAGTTTGGACCATACATGGAACGAGGATAGGCAGGAGGATATATTCACTCCAAGGTTTGTAAATGCTGCAGGACCTTCTGAGGCTGATAGAAGGATTCAAATTATTGAAGAAAAGATGTGATCTCTTGAGTGCCAAAATTCCATGGGGCTAGATATGTCCAACCTGGGGCTGATCCCAGGCTTGAGATTGCCTCACAAATTCAAAGTTCCTGACTTCGATAAGTACAAAGGCACTACTTGCTCGAGGGTCCACCTGTGCTCGTACTATAGAAAGATGTCCGCATACTCAGATGATGAAAAACTCTTGATGCACTTTTTCCAGGATAGCCTGTTCGGCCCCTCTTTGGAGTGGTACATGGGGTTGGAGCCCGCTAACGTCCACAGCTGGAAAGAACTTGCCGAAGCTTTTGTAAGGCACTATCAATACAATAGTGACCTCGCACCGAATAGAGTCCAGCTGCAGAATCTTTCCCAAAGAAATAACGAATGCTTTAAAGAATACGCCCAGAGGTGGCGAGAGCTTGCTGTTAGAGTGCAGCCACCCATGGTAGAAAGGGAGCTTGTGGACATGTTTGTTGCTACTTTACCAGGGGTGTACTATGAAAAGCTGATAAGCAGTATGTCTGGAAGTTTCTCAGATTTGATAATCACCGGTGAAAGGGTGGAGAACAGCAACAAGCTTGGAAAGATTCAGGCGGGAGAGGTACCCTCAGCTGGAGGAGGAGGAAAAAAGATATTTGGAAACAAGAAGCGTGAAGGTGACGTCAGTTCAGTGACAAGTTCTTGAGGAAGAGGAAGAGGTCAGCCACAAAATCAATATCTCCAACAGCAAGTGGCCAGTGTCACTATCCCTGTGCCACAGCAACAACGACCACAACAGCAAAGACAGTATCAACCACAACAACAAAACCAGCAAGGTTACAGGAGGTACCTTGATAGGGCCAGGCTGAATAGAGTATTTGACACTCCACCAATGCCCTACTCTCAGGTGCTTCAGACTTTATTGTAGCTATAATTAATTCAGAAAAGGGCTCTTGCTCCTTTGACAGGTGATCCCCCACCCGGCTATGACGCAAATGCACGTTGTGAATTTCACTCTAGGGCGCCTGGTCACTCTATTGACGATTGTAAGGCTTTTAAGCACAAGCTGCAAGATCTCATCGACAGTAAAGCCATAAATTTTTCGCATGATGCACCTAACGTCATGCAGAACCCTATGCCAAACCATGGGTAGGCTAGGGTTGGTGCTATTCTGGTGGAAGAGGATTTAGACTTGATAATGGATGTGAATGAACTGAAAACTCCATTGAAGTTTGTGAAAGAAAAATTGCTAGGAGGAGGTGTATTCCCAGGTTGCAATGAGGACTGTGTTAATTGCTTAAGTCATCCTGAGGGATGCGTTGATTGGAGAAGGTGTATCCAAGGAATGATAGATGAGGGGACGTTGCAGTTTGAGCGGACTGCAGAAAAGAAACCTGTTGAGGAAGTAAGCAAGGAGAGGAACGAGGTCGCTACGATCTCGATCCCATATAAGACTATAACTATTTCAGCGCCGCCTAGGCCACCAATTATCACTATTACCAAAGCAGGACCTGTGCCTTATGAAAGCACCAAAGCCATCCCGTGGAATTACGGGGCCGAGGTGTATTGTAATGGTCAGAAGATAGATTTGAAAAGTTTTCATGTGGAGTCAGCAGAGAATGTTGTGGGAGCAGGGGCAATTACCCGAAGTGGCAGAGTCTTTGCATCGCCCGAAGTGGTGGCTGAAAAAGCAGATAGAGGGAAGGGTAAGATGGTAATTGAAGAAACTTCCCAGTCTGGTGAAAAAGGATCTTTGGAGAATAATGTGGAGGAAGTCATGCGGCTGATACGCAAAAGCGACTACAAGATAGTCGAGCACTTGCAGCAGACACCTTCCAAAATTTTGATATTATCGCTGTTGTTGAGTTCTGAAGCTCACAGAAATGCATTGATGAAGGGATTGAGCACCGCTTTCGTGCCTCAGGAAATATCAGTGAATCAACTTGAAGGGGTCATTGGGCATGTAAACGCGGGAAATGGCCTTGGATTCACAGATCTAGACTTAACACCAAGGGGCAGAAACCACAATTGTGCGCTGCACATTTCTGTTGAATATGGAGGAGTGGTTATGTCTCATGTCCTTGTTGACACAGGGTCATCTTTGAATGTGCTGCCAAAGAAGGAACTTATGAAGCTAGATACTCGAGGAATTACTTGTACATCCAATGATTTGGTTATACGTGCTTTCGATGGTACTCGGAGGTCTGTCTTCGGTGAGCTGACTTTGCCTACCCAAGTGGGCCCAGAAGTTTTCGGCGCTGTATTTTATATCATGGACATTCAGCCTGCTTATAGCTGTTTGTTAGGCAGACCATGGATCCACTCAGCTGGGGCTATCACATCGACTCTACATCAGAAGTTAAAATACATGGTCGGTGGCAGTGTGGTAACGGTATGTGGAGAAGAGGACATCACGGTTAGTCACCTGTCTTCTTTCAAGTATGTTGAGGTAGATGGGGAAATTCATGAGACCCTGTGTCAGGCGTTTGAAACCATTTAGTTGAAGGATAAGGCGCCAGTGGTGAGAAAAGAGCCTGAGGTGGCTATATATTCTTTCAAAGAACGCAGGCTGTGGTTCAAGCTGGCTCAACCCAAGGCTGGGGCAGGTGATTGACATACCTCAGAAGCAAGACAAATTCGGTCTGGGGTACCACCCATCCTCTTCACAAAGCACACCGAAGTTCAAAGGGTCGATCAGGTTTACCAGCGGAGGTGTCTTCTTCGAGCAGCTTAATGCCATTTCTGATGATGAAGCTGGAGACAATGACTGTGACATGGATGCCTGGATCAAGCCATACATTCCAAGATAGCGCTTATGCAACTGGTCCATCGAGGAATTTGTCCAAGTTACTAATGAACAGTAATGCTTTGTTTTTCAATTATTGTACGACCCTATGTTCTACCCGGAGCATAGTGGTTTGTTATTTCAGGGCTTGTCTTGTTTATGTTTGAATACTATTTCATCTATTAATCAAAGGGCGTTTTTCCATTCAAATTTTGAGATCTCTGTTTTTCTTGTTTTATCTTTAACAATAAAATGGCAATGTGTTTGTTTGCATATCATTTGAAGCACTTAACCATTTTCATTGCAGGTCTCATATCATTGCAGATGACATCGACCAAGAATCTTCTATAACTCGCTTCGACTTTGATAACCCGGTATTCCAAGCTGAAGAAGAGATTGATGAGGATGAAGACTTGCTTGAGGAATTGGCTAGACTCTTAAGACAAGAAGAAAAGGTCATTCTGCCTCATGAAGAAGAGATTGAGATCATCAACTTGGGTTCTGAAGAGGTTGTTAGAAATGTCAGGATAGGGGCTGCATTGCAAGAAGACATCAAGCAAAGGTTGATAGAGATGCTTCGAGAGTACAATGACATATTTGCTTGGTCTTACGAAGATATGCCCGGACTTGATACTGACATTGTGGTTCATCGATTGCCACTTCGGGAAGAATGTCCACTCGTCAAGCAGAAGCTTAGGAGGACGAGACTAGACATGGCGGTAAAAATCAAAGAAGAAGTTCAAAAGCAGTTGGACGCTAGATTTTTAGCCGTGACAACTTACCCTCCATGGGTCGCCAACATTGTACCTGTACCTAAGAAGGATGGTAAGGTACGAATGTGCGTTGATTATAGAGACTTGAATAGGGCGAGCCCAAAGGATGATTTCCCGCTCCCCCATATTGATGTATTGGTCGACAATACGGCTCAATTCTCGGTGTTTTCCTTCATGGATGGCTTCTCCGGTTATAATCAGATAAAAATGGCACCAGAAGACATGGAGAAAACAACATTTATTACACCGTGGGGAACATTTTGCTATAAGGTGATGCTGTTTGGTTTGAAAAATGCAGGAGCAACTTATCAATGGGCAATGGTGACTTTGTTTCATGATATGATTCATCATGAGATCGAAGTTTATGTTGATGACATGATTGCGAAGTCACAAACGGAGGAAGAACACCTGGTCAATCTACTGAAGCTGTTTGAGAGGCTAAGGAAGTTCAAATTGAGGTTGAATCCAAATAAGTGCACTTTCAGAGTTCGGTCCGGAAAGTTATTGGGGTTTATTGTCAGTAGAAAAGGAATCGAGGTAGATCCTGCAAAAATAAGAGCTATTCAAGAAATGCCAGCGCCGAAGACTGAAAAAGAGGTTCGTGGATTCTTAGGGAGGTTGAACTACATCGCTCGGTTCATATCTCATCTAACGGCCACGTGTGAACCAATGTTTAAGCTGTTAAAGAAAGATCAGGCGGTGGTCTGGAACGAAAATTGTCAAAGAGCATTCGACAAAATAAAACAGTATTTGCAGGAACCTCCGATACTGATACCCCTAGTGGCTGGAAGACCATTAATCATGTATTTAACGGTTCTGGAGAATAGTATGGGTTGTGTTCTCGTTCAACACAACGAGACAGGGAGAAAAGAGCATGCAATTTATTACTTGAGTAAAAAGTTCACAGGTTGTGAGTCCCGTTACTCCATGCTTGAAAAAACGTGTTGTGCACTCGCTTGGGCGGCCAAACGTTTAAGACAGTACATGCTCAATCATACAACCATGCTAATTTCAAAGATGGATCCGATTAAATATATCTTTGAGAAGCAGGCACTTTCTGGAAGGATTTCCAGATGGCAAATGGTATTGACAGAATACGACATCCAATACGTTTCCCAGAAAGCCATTAAAGGGAGTGTTCTGCCAGAATACCTTGTTGAACAACCAATTGATGATTACCAACCAATGAGATTTGAATTTCCGGATGAGGACATTATGAACTTGAAAGAAAAAGATTGTAATGAGCCATTACCCACTGAAGGACCAGAGAGGGGATCTCAATGGCAGATGATATTCGATGGTGCAGTTAATTCATATGGTAGTGGAATTGGGGAAATTATCACAACTCCTCATGGAACTCATATCCCCTTTACTGCCAGGTTAACTTTTCCTTGTACCAACAATGAGGCCGAGTACGAAGCATGTATCATGGGTTTGGAATAAGCTATTGATCTGAGGATTAAGAATCTTGATGTATATCTAGTTGTTAATCAGATTGAAGGAGAATGAGAAACTCGACAGCCCAATCTGATCCCTTATAAGGATTATGCAAGAAGATTTTTACCGTTTTTCGATCGTATAGACTTCCACCATGTGCCAAGAGCGCAGAATCAAATGACAGACGCTTTGGCTACACTGTCTTCAATGTACAATGTAACACCCCAAATTTAATCGAAATATTTTAATTAAGTATTTAATTAAGAATGTTCAATTTCAGTGATTTTGAGTTGATTAATGAAGTATTGGAAATAATGTGCATTTTGGAGTGTTTATTTTGATTAATAGCATATAATATTAATTTATTAGTATTATTATTAATTAAAATGAAAATAAGGAGAATATGGGTAAAATGGGCATTATGAAGAGTTAGTAAGGGTAATGAAGGAAAAGCCCAATGTGTAAGGCCCAAAGCTAGGTTTGACAAAACAGAGTTCTGAAAGGAAAAGGAAGTTCATTTTTTGTTAACCGTGGAATTGTGGCCAGAGCTCTGAAGAAAGGTCGGAAGCAGAAATCCCAAGTGATCGTGAAAAGCTGCAGATTCGACTAAGGTATGGGGAGTATTACCTTTCATAGTTTTCTATGTGTATCTGTCGATGTGTATGGTGAGATTAAACTTTGGGATAATTTGGGTTACTTGTGGGAAAAATTAGGGAAACTGATAATATGACTCTGAGATTATGATCGATGGTATGTATCGCTGAATATTAATATGAGAAGGGAAACCTTCGACCTTATGGCCAAACCTTTGAGACCGTGATGTTCTGACCTTGTAGGAATATCGAGGTTTAATATGAGTAACCTGATGTACTCAGAGTAAATTGGGAAAAATAGTGTTTTAGGTGTTGCAAATGTCGCCAGTTTAGCCTAATAAACCAGAGATAGAGTACAGTTATTGTCGTATGACCTTAGGGATGACTTGATGATGTTTTAGGAGCATTGGGAAGTTGAATCGTATGAGAATTTGGGCAGAAAACAGTTCTGACCGTAGCAGGTTTTTGCTGTCATCGCAGCATTCGCTAGAGACTCGCCTAGTGAGCAGTCAGCGAGCACTCGCTAGAGACTCGCCTAGCGAGCAGTTAGCGAATGTAGCAGAGTTCGCAAAATGTGATCCTTGTGCAGCGATGCCTTGGTGTTTGATTATGGGATTTTAGTGATAAATTACTGGGAATATGGCAGTGGGTTTTGGGTGATATGTACACGATACTATGATGATTTCTATGATGTATTGATTGAATTAATATGAGGAATGATGAACTATGTAATAACATGATGAATGATGAATTATGTGATAATATGATGAATGATGATGCGCCATATGTTGTATTGTGAGGATTATTATTGTGACGTGTGCATCATACATTCATTTGCATCCGGGCTTTGGTTCAGGACCTCGATTATTATGACTTCAATCCTATTGTGTGGATGTGAAGTGTTGTGACGTGCTCCGATCCTATTGATGGGGATCTATGGAGGGTTGATGGCCTAGTGTCCATCGAGCTGTGATGATTGGTACCACGTGCATTAGGTTGTGTTGCATATTGCATTCATGAGTTCTTTTGTGTGGATTAGGAAGTTGTGCCTTCGAGGCGTATTTTAAAAGGGTATCAATGTGTTGAATATAAATATGACGCCGTTTATGCATTAATTGTTATACATTGATTATTATGAATTGTTTTACTCACCCTGCCTGTTTGAATGTTACCTCCACGTGGGTAACGTGCAGATGATGCAGTTTAGCTGTGGACGCCGTTGAGGAGTACTTTTGAAGTTTTTGAGTGTTTTAGCCTTTTGGTCAGCCTAAAGGGTCTTGCTCTGATATGTAACATCAGGTTGGGTTCCTTGAGTTGATTCTATATCGTTGAAGTCATTTTGTTTTAATTTCCCTTTTTAGGAAACTTTAATTTATGTTTTGAGTTCCGCTCTTTATGATGTTTTGATGTACTTTGAGAAAACCCGTATGTTACGGAGCAGTGACATGTTTTGTTGACTTTGAGAAATGTTCGCCCTTTCGTGGCATTTTTAACGAGATTTATTTATTCACTCTAATTTACGTGTTATTTTGCCTTATTATGTGTTGGGGTAGAAAGGGTGTTACATTAGTGGTATCAGAGCAGGTCGGTCCGTCCGGCCAAGTATTTATGTTGTTAGTCCCCTGTCAGTCGATAGTGTGAGAACACTATTGATGAGTTGTTTCCTGCTAACTTTATTGGTGGTTGTAGATCGCAGGAAGGAATGATTGTGCTATTGCTGATGCACTGGAATCACTTGCCTAAGTGATGGCTCGGAATGGTGGACCTCCAGATGAGTTCCGCGCTTTGGGAAAGTTTCAGAGGAACAGTCCGCCGACTTTTGTGGGTACTCATGATCCTGAAGGTGCGCAGAAATGGCTGAAGGTGATTGAGAAGATTTTCCGAGTTATGGCATGCACTGATGCGTAGCAAGTACAGTTTGGTACGCATATGCTGGTAGAGGAAGCTGAGGACTGATGGGATAACACTCGCCAGAGATTAGAAGATGCTGGCATGGCAGTGACTTGGGCTGTGTTTAAAGAAGAGTTTCTGAGAAAGTATTTTCCTGAAGATATTCAGGGAAAGAAAGAGGTGGAGTTCCTTGAGCTGAAGCAAGGTAATATGATTGTGGCTGAGTATGCGGCAAAGTTTGAGTCCTTGGTCAAGTTTTGCCCGCATTACAACTGTGCTGATGCAGAGATGTCAAAGTGTCTCAAGTTTGAGAATAGGTTGAGACCAGAGATTAAGCAGGGAATTGGGTATTAGCAGATTCGTCGGTTTTCATAACTAATGAACAAGAGCAGAATCTATGATGAAGATAGCCGAGCTCGATCTACTCACTATAAGCAGCTGAGTGAGAAGAAAGAGAAAGGTCAGTTCAGAGGAAAATCGTATGTGACTTCTAGTGATAAAGGGAAGTAGAAGGCTTCTGATGGGAAAAAGCCAGAGGTACTTGTTTTATTACTGATGTTGAATTGATTGCTATAGTTGATACTGGTGCTACCCATTCGTTTATTTCGCTTGAATGTGCTAAGAGATTGGATTTGAAATTGTCTTCTATGAATGGAAGTATGGTTATCGATACCCCGACCAATGGTTCTGTGACTACTGCGTTAGTCTGTTTGAGCTGCCCTTTGACTATTTATGATAGGAACTTTGTGATGGACTTGGTCTGTCTACCTTTACACCAAATTGATGTTATCCTTGGGATGAACTGGTTGGAGTACAACTATGTTCACATAGATTGTTTTAGCAAAACTGTGAGGTTTCCTGAGTTTGGCGATGGAGGGGAGCTGATGTTTGTATCTGCCAAGCAAGTAATAGAACTCTTGGAAGATGAGGCCCAGATGTTTGCCTTGTTTGCGTCGCTTCAAGTTGATCGTGAAGCAGTGGGCGTAGAGCTACCGGTTGTTCGGGAATTTCCAGAGGTGTTTCCAAGCGATATGAGTGACTTACCTCCTGATCGTGAGGTAGAGTTTACTATTGAGGTGATATCGGGCACTAGTCCCGTATCGATAGCTCCTTACCGGATGTCTGCATCTGAGTTAGGAGAATTGAAGAAACAGTTGGAAGACTTGCTTGAGAAGAAGTTTATTCGACCGAGTGTTTCTCCGTGGGGTGCTCCTGTGTTGTTGGTGAAGAAGAAAGATGGTAGCATGAGACTTTGTGTGGACTATCGGAAGTTGAATAAGGTGACTATTAAGAATAAGTATCCACTCCCGAGGATTGATGATTTGATGGATCAATTGGTGGGTACATGTGTGTTTAGCAAGATTTATTTGAGATCCGGTTATCATAAGATTCGAGTTCAGCCCGATGATATTCCGAAGATAGCTTTCAGAACGAGATATGGACAATATGAGTATACTGTGATGCCGTTTGGAGTTTCGAATGCACCTGGCGTATTCATGGAGTATATGAATAGGATTTTCCATCCGTATTTTGATCAGTTTGTGATGGTGTTTATTGATGATATTTTAATATATTCTAAGTCCGACGAAGAGCATGCGCGACACCTAAGAGTTGTATTGTAAGTTTTGAAGGACAAGAAGCTTTATGCCAAGTTGTCTAAGTGTGAGTTTTGGTTGAAGGAAGTGAGTTTCCTTGGCCACGTGATTTCTAGTGGAGGAATTGTTGTCGACCTGTCGAAGATTGATGTTGTGTTATAGTGGGAGACCCCAAAGTCCGCTACTGAGATTAGAAGTTTTCTTGGGTTGGCTGGTTATTATCGTAAGTTCACTGAAGGTTTTTCTAAGTTGTCGTTGACTCAATTGACTCGAAAGGGTCAAGCTTATGTGTGGGATGCTGCTTGTGAGCAAAGCTTTGTGGAACTTAAGAAGAAGTTGACGAATGCTCCAGTGTTGATTTTGCCGAGTCCGAGTGAGCCTTTTGCGGTGTATTGTGATGCGTCGAAAATGGGTCTTGGTGGCGTATTGATGCAGAACGGTCAGGTTGTTTCTTATGCTTCCAGACAACTGAAGATTCATGAACGGAATTATCCTACGCATTATTTAGAGTTGGCAGCTGTGGTGTTTGTGTTGAAGATTAGGAGACATTATCTATTTGGGTCCAGATTCGAAGTGTTCAGTGATCACAAGAGTCTGAAGTATTTGTTTGATCAGAAGGAGTTGAACATGAGGCAGCGAAGATGGCTTGAACTTCTGAAGGATTATGATTTTGAACTGAGTTACCATTTGGGTAAGGCTAATGTTGTGGCTGACGCGTTGAGTAGAAAGTCCTTGCATATGTCAATGCTTATGGTTCGAGAGTTGGAACTAATTGAGCAATTCAGAGATATGAGTTTAATTTGTGAAGAGACTACTAACAGTGTGAAGTTGGGTATGTTGAAGTTGACTAGCGGTATCCTTCAGGAGATCAGGGAATGTCAGAAGTCTGATTTGAACTTGGTGGATCGTCTCACGTTAATTAATCAAGGTAACGAAGGTGATTTTCGGATTGATGAGAATGGTGTGATGAGGTTCAGAGATAGAGTGTGTGTTCCCGATGTGCCAGAAATCAAGAAGAGTATTCTTGAAGAAGGTCACAGAAGCGGGTTGAGTATTCATCCTGGTGCCACAAAGATGTATCAAGACTTGAAGAGGTTGTTTTGGTGGCCCAGCATGAAGAAGGAAATTGTGGAATTTGTGTATGCTTGTTTGACTTGTCAGAAGTCGAAGATTGAACATCAGAGACCGTCAGGTCTGATGCAACCGCTGAGTATTCCAGAATGGAAGTGGGATAGCATTTCTATGGACTTTGTGACAAGTTTGCCGAAGACGTTGAAGAGGTATTATTCGATTTGGGTAATTGTTGATAGATTGACTAAATCGGCTCATTTGTACCGATAAGGATCAATTATTCGTTGCAGAAACTTGCCGGATTGTAAATTGAGCAGATTGTGAAGTTACATGGTGTTTCGTCGAGTATTGTGTCGGATAGAGATCCTAGATTTACATCGAGGTTTTGGGAGAGTTTGCAGACGGCTTTGGGCACTAAGTTGAGGTTGAGTTCTGCCTATCATCCGCAGACAGATGGACAGACAGAGAGAACTATCCAGTCTTTAGAAGATTTATTGAGAGCCTGTGTTTTGGATCAAGGTTGATCGTGGGATAGTTATTTGTCGTTGATCGAGTTTACCTACAATAATAGTTACCATTCGAGTATCAGAATGGCACCGTATGAGGCTTTGTATGGTAGGAGGTGTAGGACTCCTTTGTGTTGGTATGAATCAGGCGAGAGTGTTATGCTCGGACCTGAAATTGTGCAAGAGACGACCGAAAAGATCAAGATGATCCGTGAAAGGATGAAAGTGTCGCAGTGTCGTCAGAAGAGTTACCATGATAAGAGGAGGAAAGCACTTGAATTCCAAGAGGGGGATCACGTGTTTTTTAGAGTTACGCCAGTAACTGGTGTTGGTCGAGCTTTGAAGTCTCGAAAGCTCACATCACGTTTTATTGGTCCGTACCAGATTTCGCAGAGGGTGGGGGAAGTAGCCTATCGGATTGCTTTACCGCCATCACTTGCGAACTTGCATGATGTGTTTCATGTATCGCAGTTGAGGAAGTACACTTCAGATCCTTCGCATGTGATTCAGATGGATGATGTACAAGTGCGAGATGATTTGACTGTTGAGGCGTTACCTGTTCGAATTGACGAACGAGAAGTAAAGAAGCTGCGGGGTAAAGAGATTGCCTTAGTGAAGGTAGTTTGGGGAGGACCAACTGGAGAAAGTTGGACTTGGGAACGCGAAGAGCAGATGAAGGAGTCGTATCCGACTCTGTTTTCTTGAGGTAATTTTCGAGGACGAAAATTCTTTTAAGTGGGGGAGAGTTGTAAAACCCTGAATTTAATCAGAATATTTTAATTAAGTATTTAATTAAGAATGTTCAATTTCAGTGATTTTGAGTTGATTAATGAAGTATTGGAAATAATGTGCATTTTGGAGTGTTTATTTTGATTAATAGCATATAATATTAATTTATTAGTATTATTATTAATTAAAATGAAAATAAGGAGAATAAGGGTAAAATGGGCATTATGAAGAGTTAGTAAGGGTAATGAAGGAAAAGCCCAATGTGTAAGGCCCAAAGCTAGGTTTGACAAAACTGAGTTCTGAAAGGAAAAGGAAGTTCATTTTGTGTTAACCATGTAATTGTGGCCAGAGCTCTGAAGAAAGGTCGGAAGCAAAAATCCCAAATGATCGTGAAAAGCTGCAGATTCGACTAAGGTATGGGGAGTATTACCTTTCATAGTTTTCTATGTGTATCCGTCGATGTGTATGGTGAGATTAAACTTTGGGATAATTTGGGTTACTTGTGGGAAAAATTAGGGAAACTGATAATACGACTCTGAGATTATGATCGATGGTATGTATCGTGGAATATTAATATGAGAAGGGAAACCTTCGACCTTGTGGCCAAACCTTTGAGACCGTGATGTTCTGACCTTGTAGGAATATCGAGGTTTAATATGAGTAACCCTGATGTACTCAGAGTAAATTGGGAAAAATAGTGTTTTAGGTGTTGCAAATGTCGCCAGTTTAGCCTAATAAACCAGAGATAGAGTACAGTTATTTTCATATGACCTTAGGGATGACTTGATGATGTTTTAGGAGCATTGGGAAGTTGAATCGTATGAGAATTTGGGTAGAAAACAGTTATGACCGTAGCAGCTTTTTGCTGTCATCGCAGCATTCGCTAGAGACTCGCCTAGCGAGCAGTCAACGAGCACTCGCTAGAGACTCGCCTAGCGAGCAGTCAGCGAGCATTCGCTAGGGACTCGCCTAGCGAGCAGTCAGCAAACGTAGCAGAGTTCGCGAAATGTGATCCTTGTGCAGCAATGCCTTGGTGTTTGATAACGCGAAATCATATTGTTTATTTGGCTTGATTTACATGCACTTATTTGTGACTTTTATTAATTTATCTTTATTTATGTTCTATTATATGATTAATTCACTCCGTTTAGTAGATTGGGGAGAATTTGGGCTAAAGAAAGAAAAGAAGAAGAAATGGAAGGAAAACAGATGAAAAATAGATGAAAAACAACAGATACAGATTTTGCTGATGTGACGACCGTCACACAGTCCTGACGACCGTCACACGGGTGACGACCGTCACATATCATGACGACCGTCATGCAGACAAAAACGCAGAATCTGAAGTCACGATCAATCTTAACTTAATTTCTTCCTACACTTTCTCCACTCACTTCCCACTACTGGAAGTTACTCCCACTCCCTCCATAACTCACCCATGATCTCTGGAAGTTGAAGAATGAAATATCTCCTATAAATAGACAAGAGATTCATAGAGAAAAGGGGGTGGATTCTTCATCCCGAAGGACTGCCAAAGTTCTATTGAAGTCATCGTTACTTTTATTTCTTTTCCTTTTTCCCTTTTTGTTCAGAGCTTTGTATTTTTCTTTCTGCAATTTTATTTGGTCAATTGGCCAAAGTAGAATCCTTCTGACATTGTGGAGGACTACTCTTCAATATCAGTACTACTTTCCAGGTTCTTATTAATTAAATTACTACTTTATTTCTGTCATAATGCATATTTTACTATTCTGTTGTTTATGTTTATTTCCGTTTGCATTAATTATCATGTCTAGCTAAGTTAGTTTTATCGGTATGTAACCGAATTAATAGGATAGGATTCGATAGTAACCGACATCTTCCCTTTTTACAAACAACCTTTTTGGCCGTAGTTTTTAATCTAAATTCTAAATAAACCTTTGTCACGACAGTGAGAAGCTATTTACGATGGTTTTGCCACGACAGTGGGAAACCATATTAAGGTACGAACCAACAAGCGACAGCTGCGGCTAAGACCAGATAGTAAAAACTAGGCATTCCTTTTAAAAACAGCGACAACGCTTTAAAAGGGATTAGAACTTAATGGTTTTCAAAAAGTAATTTTAACCCCGAACGGAATAGCGACAGCATACGTTCCGCCTTAGAGTTGCGACTAGCGTCAACAACCATCGTGAGACAAAGGTCTTTAAACCGTTATTTTCTTCTTAAAAGTGTTTGCAAAGAGTAGAAAGCACCGGTGACCTGTCGAATCTCCGATAACTAAGTCCTTGCATACCGATATCCCTTTACCATCCTTTCCATAAACCAATTATCTTTATTTCTTTGCATTTAATTTCATTCGCATTCAACTTTCCTAATTCCAATAGCCTTAGCTTTACGCCGTAATAATAGATAACGGTAGATTGACATTGGTCTCTGTGGGTTCGACAATCTTTTATATTACTTCGATATTTCCGTGCACTTGCAGACGCATCAAGTTTTTTGCGCTGTTGCCGGGGACCAATAGTCAATATTGTGATTCTGTTGTTGCATAGTATAGACTAAGGCACTCTTATCTAAATCATTATGTATAACCCATATTTCCCTTATAACTACCACCCCCAATATTTCGAGGAACCATAAGATCCGTTTAAATCGGACCTCGAAATATTATTAGAAGATTTCAATACGACGCATTCTCACCCAAATTCCCTCTACAATGACGACTCCCAATATTCTAAGGAAACGCAAGAATTATACACGTCCAACCTTGAACTATTACTAGAAGAATTCGAAGAGACGTTTACTCACTCTAGGATAGAATCTATGATGGAGCGTTTTGTGGAGACACAAACTCTCCAAAATGAAGACTTCAGAAAACAACATCTCCAAATTAATGAAGATCTTAAGCAAATGAACGTTATTGTCGATTCCCTCGCAACTCACAGCGAGGCTTTGGAGGCACAAACCTCCCTGCTTAGACAAACACCTTTAGGACCCGTCCCAGAAGGCCATGTGAATGTTGTAACAACCAATAATGAAGAACAAATAGAAAATCTTAGGGAGAGTGATGATGAGTCCGAGGAGAGTTTTGGTGAGAAAAGCACAAATATTGAGAAAAATCCACCGACACCACCCGAAAGGGAGGTTGTCGAAGAGGTAGAGAAGGAAGCACCCATTGTTGCTCCTCCTCCCTATACCCCACCTAATTCTTTCTCACAATTGGTTGCGGAAGCCAGGGTAGACTCCCAATCCAAAACACATGTGGAGGAACTGGAAAATACCCACACCAATGCACCTTTGTCTAAGGTCCCTCATAGGAAAAGAAAATTCGAGGACCGTGAAACTAAGGTCATTATTACTGTTAAAAGGGTACGATTAACTTTTGAGGTGGTGGATGAAATAACTATGCCCAAATTTGAAAAGCTGATACGCAGGATAGATCCAGAACCACCACCACGCGTTCAAAACAAGGAACCACCCTACAGAAGAAAGAAACGAAAAAGTGAGGGATATGAGAGATGGCTTGATAAGTGGCCATGGAAACCGAAGACTATTCAAAGTTTGATCGAGGAACCATTCTCGAAAGAACCGCCATGAGTACTTGCACTCCTTAGCCGTCGAGCTATCGACGCTAAACAAAGTGTTGTGTGGGAGGCAACCTACAAGGTCTTTATTTTAATTTGTTTGTTTAAATTTGCAGAAAATAAAGAAATGTATCGCTTGTTACGCTTTAGCTATTTCTAGGCGAAAAATCTCTAGATGACGATCTGAGAAGATGAGCTCTACCCACGGACATTCCTACGAGTGTCGCTGCTGGTGGGGACACTGATGATGAGTACTGCCTCTGGAGGCGAGCAACATGATGAGCTGGTTCGAGAATTACACAAACAAAGTGTCTCAAAATGCCCGCCGCTGAAGTAGAAGTGATCAACGAAGACAAGGATAGCAAGATCAGTAACATTCATACAGGTTCTATCTTTCCTTTTCCATCTTTTACTAAAACATTGAGGACAATGTTTGGTTTAAGTGTGGGGGATGAACTCTATCGCTTTCATTTTATTGCCTTTTAGTTTGATTTATTGTATTTATCTACTTTTAATGCTATGTCAAAGTCTTTGCATGTGCTGTCGAGTCTTTATGTGTGGTTTTCGCTTGTTATTCAATCTCCCCGAAATTTCAAATTTTCAAAATTTTCAAAATTTTAACCTCCAACAAAAATTTTGCTTCGATTCATGACATGGTACTCTGAAAGTATATAGGTTGTTTAGACTATGTTAGAAAAACTTGGGAAAGTTTTGATAAAATTGATATCGTCCTGACAACCTTAACCCCCTGAATATGCAAAATCAATTTGAGTACCCATTATGCCGAGACCTTAAAGCTCCAAGTTCTTGTAGTAATCCCTAAGTAGTTTATTTAAGCAGTCAGCACCATCCTAAACACACTAAGTAAGAAACCGATGCAAATAAGTGTATGATATCTATTTTAAAATGAGAAACTAAGAAAGAAAAGAAAAATTATGAAGAAAAAGACAGGTTCCTTCTAAGTTAGGTGCTCCTCACCCGAGCACTTAACCTAACGGTACAAACTCTTTAAGTCCAATTGATGCTTAAGCATATTTGTAGAGAAACATGAAATAATAATGAGATCATAGTCACTAACAGGTTTACTTGCCATGAATGTGTATGGATAACGGGCTTAATGTGATTGCACTATAATGAAATGGGGTGAAAGAGAGCATGAGTTATAGGTTGAGTTATAATGGCATGATTCCGATTGGTTTGCATAAGTAGGGAGTTTTTGAAATTATGTCGTTACGTTATCCTTGGTATCGATATTTAGTACCTAACGATCTAACATTAGCCTAGCAGCCACATATGATTAAAGTCTCATCGTGTCTTTGTTTTGAAATATGCTTATTTCTTTTCACCGTGTTGGTTGATTGCTTGAGGACAAGCAATGGTTTAAGTGTGGGGGTGTTTGATAACGTGAAATCATATCGTTTATTTGGCTTGATTTACATACATTTATTTGTGACTTTTATTAATTTATCTTGATTTATGTTCTATTATATGATTAATTCACTCCGTTTAGCAGATTGGGGAGAATTTGGGCTAAAGAAAGAAAAGAAGAAGAAATGGAAGGAAAACAGATGAAAAACAGCAGATACAAATTTTGCTGCTGTGACGACCGTCACACAGTCCTGACGACCGTCACATGGGTGACAACCGTCACATATCATGACGACCGTCATGCAGACAAAAACGAAGAATCTGAAGTCACGATCAATCTTAACTTAATTTCTTCCTACACTTTCTCCACTCACTTCCCACTACTGGAAGTTACTCCCACTCCCTCCATAACTCACCCATGATCTCTGGAAGTTGAAGAATGAAATATCTCCTATAAATAGACAAGAGATTCACAGAGAAAAGGGGGTGGATTCTTCATCCCGAAGGACTGCCAAAGTTCTATTGAAGTCATCGTTACTTTTATTTCTTTTCCTTTTTCCCTTTTTGTTCAGAGCTTTGTATTTTTCTTTCTGCAATTTTATTTGGCCAATTGGCCAAAGTAGAATCCTGCCGACATTGTGGAGGACTACTCTTCAATATCAGTACTACTTTCCAGGTTCTTATTAATTAAATTACTACTTTATTTCTGTCACAATGCATATTTTACTATTCTGTTGTTTATGTTTATTTCCGTTTGCATTAATTATCATGTCTAGCTAAGTTAGTTTTATCGGTATGTAACCGAACTAATAGGATAGGATTCGATAGTAACCGGCATCTTCCCTTTTTACAAACAACCTTTCTGGCCGTAGTTTTTAATCTAAATTCTAAATAAACCTTTGTCACGACAGTGAGAAGCTATTTACGGTGGTTTTGCCACGACAGTGAGAAACCATATTAAGGTATGAACCAACAACCGACAGCTGCGGCTAAGACCAGATAGTAAAAACTAGGCATTCCTTTTAAAAACAGCGACAGCGCTTTAAAAGGGATTAGAACTTAATGGTTTTCAAAAAGTAATTTTAACCCCGAACGGAATAGCGACAACATACGTTCCGCCTTAGAGTTGCGACTAGCGTCAACAACCATCGTGAGACAAAGGTCTTTAAATTGTTATTTTCTTCTTAAAAGTGTTTGCAAAGAGTAGAAAGCACTGGTGACCTGTCGAATCTCCGATAACTAAGTCCTTGCATACCGATATCCCTTTACCATCCTTTCCATAAACCAATTATCTTTATTTCTTTGCATTTAATTTCATTCGCATTCAACTTTCCTAATTCCAATAGCCTTAGCTTTATGCCGTAATAATAGATAACGGTAGATTGACATTGGTCTCTGTGGGTTCGACAATCTTTTATATTACTTCGATATTTCCGTGCACTTGCGGACGCATCAGTGTTTGATATTGGGATTTTAGTGATGAATTTTTGGGAATATGGCAGTGGATTTTAGGTGATATGTACACGATACTATGATGATTTCTATGATGTATTGATTGAATTAATATGATGAAATAATATGAGGAATGATGAACTATGTGATAACATGATGAATGATGAATTATGTGATAATATGATGAATGATGATGCACCATATGCTGTATTGTGAGGATTATTATTGTGACGTGTGCATCATACATTCATTTGCATCCGGACTTTGGTTCAGGACCTCGATTATTATGACTTCAATCCCATTGTATGGATGTGAAGTGTTGTGACGTGCTCCGATCCTATTGATGGGGATCTATGGAGGGTTGATGGCCTAGTGTCCATCGAGTTGTGATGATTGGTACCGCATGCATTGGGTTGTGTTGCATATTGCATTCATGAGTTCTTCTGTATGGATTAGGAAGTTGTGCCTTCGAGGCGTATTTTAAAAGGGTATCAATGTGTTGAATATAAATATGACGTCGTTTATGCATTAATTATTATACATTGATTATTATGAATTGTTTTACTCACCCAGCCTTTTTTAATGTTACCTCCACGTGGGTAACGTGCAGATGATGCAGTTTAGCTGTGGACGCCGTTGAGGAGTACTTTTGAAGTTTTTGAGTGTTTTAGCCTTTTGGTCAGCCTAGAGGGTCTTGCTCTGATATGTAACATCGGGTTGGGTTCCTTGAGTTGATTATATACCGTTGGAGTCATTTTGATTTAATTTCCCTTTTTAGGAAACTTTGATTTATGTTTTGAGTTCCGCTCTTTATGATATTTTGATGTACTTTGAGAAAACCTGTATGTTACGGAGCAGTGACGTGTTTTGTTGACTTTGAGAAATGTTCGCCCTTTCGTGGCATTTTTAACGAGATTTATTTATTCACTCTGATTTACGTGTTATTTTTCCTTATTATATGTTGGGGTAGAAAGGGTGTTACATACAAGAGTGTTAGGCAGAGAGGTATGCTTTGATCGAGACACCATCAACAGAGTACTCGAACAGCCACTGAACCTAAGTGAAGATGAGATAGATGACTATCATGGGGACCTAAGGCATCACAGAGATACCGATTTTGGTCTCCGAGGCTCTCCTGATGGAAGGAAAAACAGTGGAATTGAACCCATCTGGGGTTCCAAGGCGTTACCACTGGGAGGATATGAAACCATTACCACAATTGGTAATGTTGTTGGTTTTGACTAACATAAAACTAAAATCACACACTTCTACCGTGCCGATCCCAGTGGCACATTTGGTTCACTGCATTCTCACAAACATTCAGATTGATGTGGCTAGGATCATCGCAGATGAAATGCGATCTGTGGTGGAAAGTGGGTTGAAGGTCGGGGCTCGTGTTAAATGCCCCCTTACCTTCCCATGTCTCATCATGGCTTTATGTGTCCATGCGAGGGGTGAAGCTACCTTCGCATAGATAAGTGAATATCCCGACTGCTATTGATGATCGTTATGTGGACAAGTATTGCCGGCCAAAAGGTTCGAAAGGAAGTTCATCTATTGCAGCTGCTTCGGATGTCGGGGCTACTGAGGGCCCCGAGGTTGCATTCACTCATAATTTTGATCTGTTTCAGCAGTCTGTATGCAACTATAATTGGGATTGGATGGAGGCTACTCAGCGCGCCATGATTTACATTTATGATTCTATTCAGGTACTCTAGTTGCAGTGCCGAGATCCCTCTGTTGAGCACAACATGATGATTAGGGAGAAGTTCCTAGCGCATGCGAGTTGGCCTGAGTTCAGGCCTACATTTGGAGAGGGGGTGGGTGCTTCTAGCCCTGATGTTGGTGGTGCTGAGGTAGGAGATGGTGACGGGGCTGAAGAATCCGATGATGATGATGAGTCTGGTTTGGAAGATAGTTCAGAGAGTTTGGATGCCACAAAGTCCGATTAGAACTGATTTTTTATTGTTTCTGTTTTGTGGGTATGATCATGAGCAACTTCCTTTGGTCTTCAAAGTGAAGTATTTTTGTGCTTAAATCATTGCTTTTATTATTATTTTTGGACTTTGTTTCGGATATTGTTTATGTACTATTTTGAGGTGTTTTTACACCTAAGCACATTTTTATTGAGTATTATTAATGTTAATCAGTTTTTATGTTAAAAGTATTGTTTTTCAAGTGGTATTTAATATTTCTCATGTTGTTGGGCTTTAATTGAACTTCTAGATTGGTTGCTCTCTAAAAAGAAGTATCCAATGAAGATTCATCCAAGTTTGGATGGCGATGATAGTATTAAGCAAGTGAATAATGTCAAGGTACATGGTTACCTTTGTTTAGAATTTTAGAATGCTTGAGAACTTAAATATTTATGTAAATGAAAATTGTTCTTTTAGAAACATGTTGAATGAATGTTTCACTTAGGACCAAAAACCACAAATTGTGAGAAAGGCTCCATTGTGTACTAAATGTTGGATTTCTAATAAACTTTGTTGATTCGTTTAATGCATGCTTTATCTTGTTATTATTGTGAATTTATGGAAGAATTAGAAATGATCAAGACACTTGTTTATATTGAGCACAACCACGTCCAAATATAACTTACCTGTGAGTAGAGAGTATTCGTTAACCCCCTTTGAGCCTAAACAATGTGAATCTCATTCTGAATTTTGTGAGATTCTAAAATTTTTCTTGAACCCTTGAATTTTGTTTTAATTGTCCTCTTTTCCATAAAAATCCAAGAGCATTCACTTGAGGGTTGAGTAAAAGTCAAGTCGGGGAGAATGAAAAAGAAGAATGGTAGGTTGCTACAACTTTTGAAAAATTCAAGCAAGCATTGAAATTTTTGTGTGAATATGAATGTAAAAAAAAAAAAGATAAAAAGAATGCTTGCTTGGAAAAGTAAAATAGTGAAAGAATAAGTTGTGAAATAATGTTTGTGAAGGTTTGCAATTGAGAAACAAATGGAATAAAGTTGGGATGTGTAAATAATATGTACAGTGAATGTCTCTTTTGCATCGGCAATTTCGTTTCAATGGTCTTAGAAATGTACCTTGTTTGTGAACCCGACCAAGCTACAACCTTAAAGACCTTAGTGATCTTCTTACTTCCATATTTTCGCTTTTGATTGTTAGATATTGTATGAATTGGATTGATATTGGCATTATTTGTTAGGTGAGTGAAATTGTCCCCGCGGTTGCAAACGTGCAATTTCTTTAATCCTTATTCGAAGAAGAGAGATAGATTGATTCATTCATAAAAAACATAGTTGTTGATTGATGCATGGCTTGATATTTTCTTTAGGAATTTAGTTCTTATGCATTGTTTGATTCTCAACATTTGAAACCAGTGCTTGGTTGCATTCCTTGTGTTTGAGCCATTTTATCCATTCTTGGGAGAATCTTAATCTTGAGCAAATCCTCTTGTTTGAAACGAGAGGCTTACTTTACTTGAGGGTAAGCAAAGATCTAGTTGGGGAGAGTTATTAGATGCCAAACTTTGCTTATTTAATTTATCAAATGTTGGCATCTTTCATTCTTTTTGTAGATGAATTGATTTGAATCACTCTTGTTTTTGATGATATGCTTCAGTGTGTGAAAATGTCTTGGTTTCTTTTATATGTGTGCTATTGTGCAGGAATTACACACAAAATAAGAAGAATAAGACACAAGACATGTGACAAGGAAACCAAGTCAGCAGCAAAACATCAAGAAGTTCGCACAGCGAACTTCCTAGCGAAGTTGCCCAGAAAAAACATCATCAAGTCGCTGCTAGAGAAGGCCACTGGGAACATGTCACTGTTCATACAGATAGAAAAGGAACCTAAATTTGTTGTGCAAAGGAAGTAGCGAAGAGTTTGCTGGAGCGAAGAAGAAGCGAAGACCTAGCGAACACCCCCAGACTTGAGGCAGTAAGTATTTGGACAAGAGTTCGTTGTGCGAAGGTTGCAACGAAGCCTTCGTAGTGCGAAGGATTCCTTGCACAGTGAACATTTGGAAATATCTCAGGGGCGTGTTCACTGTACACTGGCACTTCAAGTTCCACTTTTGATTGTTCGCTAGGCGAACAAGTTATTCACACTGCGAATTTGACAGCTCAGCAACATGTCTATAAGTAGTGTGTGCTACTTTTTGTCAAAATATCTTTCCTTTTGTATTTTTCATAGTTTGGTATTTTTCAGCACAAAAACCCTAGTTTCTCCATTTTCATCATCTCTTAGCCATCTTTCACAAAAAGAATGTGGATTCCCATCCAATCTCGATTATTCGACTCGGATGTTGATCAACCTTTGTCCAAAACTTTTTGCTCAACCTATCATGGAAATGGGTGGCTAAAACCCCTCTTGTATCAAGGTTAGAGGTAGCTAGTTCTGATTTTATGTATTCTTCTTAATCTTTTGTGTGTGAACAAGGATTCACGATTTTAAATTTTCTTTGAAGTTTTGAAAATGGAAGTTGTTGCTCCTAGCTCCAAAATGCAATTCTGAGCTCTCAAATCACACTTTTAGCTTTTATATGTTGGATATGTGATTCATTTGGAGGCCCATGAAGCCTGGTTGTGGAGAATTTTGAAAATGCCCAAAATGGAAATGCTTCCCATGCACACGTGAATATGACTTGCTACACTCATGAAATTCACTTGGTCTTGCAGCTGGGAGTGCCAATTTCACATTAGGATTGGAATGGGCTTTATACATGGTCTAATTTGAGAGTTTGAATGTGAAACTTCCTTGTGAAGTAAGCCTCATTTGCTCGTGTTTTTGCTAGCATAGACCAAGATAATTTTATGCATTTCACTTTTTGGAGTATTGTGGACAAAATTGAATCAAAATAAGGCATGAAAAAGACCTATAACCAATTTAATTGAAACCATGACTTAAAGTTGTATATTCACTTGAAATTCCACCCAAAAGTCCATAATCAATCATAAATCATACCAATCTTGAGTTTCATGATGTAATTGAAGTCATTTGGACCAACTTTCATGTTGGTTGAAGTTTCATTTGAAGTGCACAAGTGCATGTAAATGACCCATAACGGGAAGTCATTTTGAGACAGCTAGTATGTCATATCAAGTTCAAATCAAGGAGAATCAAGAGTCTAAGAAGTTACTAAATTAGGGTTTCAGAGGGTTTCAGTGTAAATTCCCCTTCTTTAGTGCCTAACTTCAAGGACCACTTACCTCAAGATACAAGTTGAATCTCATTTTCTTACAAACATGAGACTTGTAGGGCATGTTATAAGATTTCTTTCGAGTACTAGAACTCATCCATTGGGTTGATGGAGCTCAAGTTATGATGCCATCAAGTTATAGGTCTCAGATGAACATATTTTTCAGTCAACAAAAGTCAACTCACGTGGTGAAATTCTACCCGATGAAAGAAAGGTAACAGCCTCCTTGCATAGTTCAAGTAAGGTATCAGATTAGGTTGTCGGGTCTCCCATTCCCCCTTGATCTGATTGACAACTAGCGTTGAATCCCCGTATACATCTAGATTCTTGATCCTCAGATCAATGGCTTCTTCCAACCCCATAATGCAAGCTTCGTATTCGGCTTCGTTGTTGGTGCAAGGAAATGTCAACCTGGCAGTGAATGGTATATGAGACCCATGAGGAGTGGTGATAATCGCCCCAATTCCACTACCGTAATAGTTAATAGTGTCGTCAAATATCATTTGCCATTGGGAACTCTTCTCAGGACCTTCCTCAGGTAATGGCTCATCACAATCATTCATCTTTAAGAACATGATGTCTTCATCGGGAAATTCAAACTTCATCGGTTGGTAATCTTCAATTGGCTGTTCAGCAAGATATTCTGACAGAATACTCCCCTTGATAACCTTCTGGGAGACGTATTGAATGTCGTATTCTGTCAAGACCATCTGCCACCTGGTAATCCTTCCCGAAAGTGATTGCTTCTCAAAGACGTATTTAATCGAATCCATCTTCGAAATCAGCATGGTTGTATGGTTTAGCATATACTCTCTCAGGCGTTTGGCAGCCCAAGCGAGTGCGCAACATGTTTTTTCCAACATTGAGTACCTGGACTCACAATCTTTGAACTTTTTACTCAAGTAGTATATTGCATGCTCTTTTCTTCCAGTCTCGTCATGCTGACCAAGAACACAACCCATGCTGTTCTCAAGAACCATTAAATACATTATCAATGGTCTTCCAGCTACTGGAGGTATCAGTATTGGAGGCTCCTGCAAATATTCTTTTATTTTATCAAATACCCTTTGGCAATTTTCGTTCTAGACAACCGCCTGATCTTTCTTTAACAATTTGAACATGGGTTCACATGTGGTTGTGAGATGAGATATGAACCTAGCAATGTAGTTCAATCTACCCAAGAAACCACAAACCTCTTTCTCCGTTTTCGGCACTGGCATATCTTGAATTGCTTTTATCTTTGCAGGATCGACCTTGATTCCTTTTTCACTGACAATCAACCCCAACAACTTTCCTGACCTGACACCAATAGTGCACTTGTTAGGATTCAACCTCAGTCTGAATTTCCTTAGCCTCTCAAACAGCTTCAAAAGGTTTACCAGATGTTCCTCCTCCATTTGCGACTTTGCTATCATGTCATCAACATATACCTCAATCTCATGATGAATCATATCATGAAACAAAGTGACCATAGCCCGCTGATAGGTTGCCCCTGCATTTTTCAACCCAAAAGGCATTGCCTTATAACTGAAAGTCCCCCACGGTGTAATGAACATTGTTTTCTCCATATCCTCCGGCACCATCTTAATCTGATTATATCCGGAAAAGCCGTCCATGAAGGAAAACAACGAATACTGAGCATTATTATCAACCAATATGTCAATGTGGGGGAGCGGGAAATCATCCTTCGGGCTCACTTTATTCAAGTCTCTATAATCCATACACATCCTTACCTTACCATCTTTCTTTGGTACAGGTACGATGTTAGCGGCCCATGGAGGGTAAGTTGTTACGGAGAGAAATCCTGCGTCCAACTGCTTTTGGACTTCTTCTTTGATTTTCACCACCATACTTGGTCTAGTCCTTCTGAGCTTCTCCTTAACAAGCGGACACTCTTCACGCAAAGGCAAGCGATGAACCACGATATCGGTATCAAGACTGGGCATATCTTCATATGACCAAGCAAATATATCACTATACTCTCAGAGCATTTCAACCAATCTCCGCTTGATATCACTCTTGTGCGTAGCCCCTATCCTGACATCTCTTCTGACTTCCTCGGTACCCAAGTTGGCGACCTCAATTTCCTCCTGATAAGGCAGAATGCTTTTCTCTTCCTGTTTCAAAAGCCTAGCAAGCTCTTCTGGGAGGTCTTCATCTTCATCAATCTCTTCTTCAGCTTGAAATATCGGATTATCAAATTCAAAGCGAGTCATAGACGGTTCTGGAGCGGTGTCATCTACAATGTGAAACCTACAATGATGATGATTTAATGCTTAAAATGATATGCAAATAAACACAAACCACATTGCCATTTTATTGTTAAAAATAAAACACGAAAGACAAGGATTACAATATTTGAATGCAGAAAAACGCCATTTGATTGATTGATAAAATGATTGTTCAAACATAAACAATTAGGCCCTGAAGACAAACACCGCTATGCTCTGGGTAGAACATAGGGCTATACAATAATCAGGAAAACAAATCATTACTCTTTTGTCGTCACTTGGATGATTTCCTCGACAGACCAGTTGTTTAGGCTTTGTCCTGGGGTACACGGCCGAATCCACGCATCCATGTCGCAATTGATATCCCCTTCTTCATTTGATATGGCATTAATCTGCTCAAAGATTACCACGCCGCTGGTAAACTGGACAGGCCCCTTGTAGCGCGACACGCTCTGGGAGGAGGAAGGTGGGTTGTATCCCAATCTGAATTTGTCTTGTTTGTTGGGAATGTTCAGCACTTGGCCCCAACCTTGTGATGCCCCAGCCTTCACCACTACCTGGGCTTCCTTAAAAGATGACATGGCGACTTCAGGCACTTTGCTCACGACTGGTGTTTTGTCCTTGATTTGCACAATTTCGAAGGCCTGACATAGCGTCTCATGGATCTCGCCGTCAAATTCGACATATTTAAACGAAGACAAATGACTAATCAATATATCTTCTTCCTCGCAAACAGTAACAACACTGCCACCCACCATGTATTTCAACTTTTGGTGCAGCGTGGATGTTACGCCGCCTGCCGAAGGTATCTAAGGACGTCCCAGTAGACAACTATAAGCTGGCTGAATATCCATGATATAAAACACAGCATCAAACACCTTCGGACCGATCTGGATTGGCAAAGTCAACTCCCCAAACACGGACCTTCTAGTCCCATCAAAAGCTCGTACTACCAAGTCACTTGGCGTACACATTATACCTCGGGTATCTAACTTCATCAGCACTTTCTTGGGAAGTACATTCAAAATGACCCGGTATCAACCAACACGTGTGACATTATAGAGCCCCGGCATTCAATAGAAATATGCAGCGCCAGATTATGATTCCGTCCCTTGGGCGTTAGATCCAAATCAGTGAAACCTGCATTTACATGTGCCACAACTCCCTCGAGCTGATTCACAGATATCTCTTGTAGCACATAAGCTGTATTCAGGATTCTTGACAAAGCATTCCTGTGCGCTTCCAAACACAATAACAACGACAAAATGGATATCTTGGACGAAGTCTGCTGTAAGTGATCCACAATCTTGTAATCACTCTTTCTTATCAAGCGCATGAACTCCTCCGCATCCTTCAACAAGGACTCCTTCTCACCAGCTTGAGAAGTCTCCCCAACCACTGCTTTACTCTTCCCCTTGTCAGATTTCTCGGCACTCGCCTCAGGAGGCGAAAACACTCTTCCACTACGGGTAATCCCACCAGCACCTACTAAGTTGTCCACAGAATCCACCGATAAACTTTTCAGCTCCTGCTTCTGTCCGTTATAGTATACTTCGGCTCCGTAATTCCACGGAATCGCCTTAGTACTTTCATATGGTACATGACCAGCTTTGGTAATGATAATGGTTGGCGGCCTCGGAGGCGCAGAAATAGTGACAGTCTTGTATGGAATCAAGATTGTCGCAACCTCATCCCTCTCTTCAACCACTAATTCCTCAGTCTTCTTCTCAGCAACTCTGTCAAATTGCAAGACACCTTCATTCATCAGCTTTTGAATATGGTTTTTCAGCTTCTCACATCCCTCAGGATGGCTCAAACATTCAGTACAAGCTTCATCACAACCTGGGAATACCCCTCCCCTCAATAACTTGTCCTTTACAAAGCTCAATGAAGTCTTCAACTTATCGACATACGACACCAAATTCAAGCTCTCATCTTCAATGATAGCACTGACCCCAGTTTCCCCATGATTAGGCATGGGGTTCTGCACGACATTTGGTGCGTCGTGAGAAAAGTTTATAGCTTTATTGTCTATGAGATCCTAAACCTTATGCTTAAACGCCTTACAGTTGTCAATATTATGACCCGGAGCACCAGAGTGAAACTCACATCGAGCATTAGCGTCATATCCGGGTGTTGGTGCGCCTATCAAAGGAGCCAGAGTCCTTTTCTGTATCCACTGTAATTGCAACAAGTGTTGAAGCAACTGCGAGTATGGCATTGGTGGTGCATCAAACTGCTTGTTTACGGCCCTGCCCCGATCCTGAAATCTGCGAGGAGCATAATTCTATTGATTTTGCTGTGGCTTTTGTTGTTGTGGTATTGCAGGTATGGTAATACTTGCAACCTGAGGTTGCTGTTGACGGTAGTGTTGACGTTGATTTCTGCTTCTTCCCCGGGAACTGGCTACTGCGTTGGTTTCTCCTTCTCACTTTTTGTTACCAAAATCCTTTCTATTTCCTCCTCCTGCTGAGGATACTTCACCGGCTTGAATCTTTCCTAGCTTAATTCTGTTCTCAACCCTTTCACCCGTAATGATATGATTAGAAAAGCTACCTGACATGTTACCGATCAACTTATCGTAGTATACACCCGGTAACATGGCAACAAACATATCAATTAACTCCCTTTCCACCATGGGAGGCTGCACCCTAGCTGTCAGCGCCACCTCTGGGTGTACTCTTTGAAGCATTCACCATTCTTCTAAGACAGATTCTGTAATTGGAGCTTGTTTGGCGCAAGGTCGCTATTGTACTGGTAGTGCTTAACAAAGGCCTCAACTAAATCCCTCCAGCTACGGATGTTAACTGGCTCTAAGCTCATGTATCACTCCAGAGAAGGACCAAAGAGACTGTCCTGGAAAAAGTGCATAAGCAACTTTTCATCATCTGAATAGGCAGACATCTTGCGATAGTAGGAACGTAGATGAACCCTAGGACAAGTAGTGCCTTTGTATTGATCAAAATCAGGTACTTTGAACTTCAAAGGTACTTTCAAGTCTGGGATCAGCCCCAGATTAGCCATGTCCAATCCCATAGAGTTTTGATTCTCATAGCTCCGCATCTTCTCTTCGATCAGCTTAAACCTCTTATCTGCCTCAGACGGCAACCCTGCACCAACATCTCTCATGAAGAACACATCTTCCTGCTAATCCTCATCCCACTGAGGAACGTTGTTGCCATGCACAACATACGCCACCTCAGGTATAGGGATTCCATCTACATTACCTCCGCCCGAAGGGATAACAACTGGAGGAACAATATTAGCATGTGGCGTACCACCATCATTACGAGGAGGATTAGCAGTAGTTCCCCCATGAAGCACACCATTCCCATCAACCCTTGAAATTAATGGTTGCACCATAGTCCTCAGCTGCTCTTGGCCATTTGCAACACCCTGCATCAAATTCATGAACTGGGCCATCATGTCACGGAGTTCTTGCATCTCAGCTTGCATCTGCTCCATAATCTTGCGTTGATTTCCCTGAGTAGCGTAACGATGAATCGTCCGGTTGTAAATCCTAAAACAAACTAACAAACCACGGAGATAAGGTTAACGGTTCCGGAGCACCTGCGATGCAAAAATGCAAAATGATGCAATATACAGACATGTATATATGCGTTAGGGAAATTTCCCCCTCAATTCTAGTTCCACGAGAACAACACGACAATGAAGAGGCAACAGATAAGCATATATTAAACTCCTCATAAATAAAATGAGAGCCAAGAGTCAGATACAGAGCATAGTGCTACAGCAATATATTGGAATCAAAATGACCTCAGCCAACAGATCTGGTGGTGGTCAATATACAGCATAACAACAGACTGGAAAGAGAAGAAATACAATCAAGTACGACAACGAGACCGGAAATCCTCTAACAACTCCTTCGTCTCTGGATGGTCTGGCCTGACGAGTAACCCCTGGATGAGCAACTATTGTCAGCTAATAATGGTCTGCAAATCCTGAGCAAAATCCTTCCAGGCAGCCTCACCAAAAGCCTCCTCAAGCTTACACCTCTTCACATCAGCTCTAGACTTGTAATCATCCAACGTTGCAAGCGCTTCATTCAATCTGCAATCACTATCCCGTCGGAGTGAGGATTCATCTACAATCTTCTCATCCTTCACTTCGATTTAAGCTTTCAACTTAGCAATTTGTTGTTTGAGCCCATCTTCCTGCTCTTTGTTATTTGTTAAAATAGCATTCCACTGTGCATTAAACTTGGAAATCTCTAGATATACTTTATCCAACTCCTTCTTCTTAGAAGTAAGAACATCACTGACAACCTTCAAATCTAAACCCAAATGCTCACGAGCGTGAATCTCTTTGGTAAGATCTGTACCTAGCTTGTTTACCAACTCAATTTTCCTCTTGCAGGAATAAGTAGCTTCAATCTTTTCGCTTCGGAGCTGAACAATCTCTTTCTCCAACTCTTCATTTGCCTTACGCAACTCCTCTTTCTCGGACCATAACTGATTATACCTCTGTATATCAACAGTAGTAGGCTCCTTAATCATCAGATGATATAAAGGCTCACAAGGTGGAAAAGGCATCAACACCATCTCAGCTATCTCCTGAATCTAAGTCACATAAGGGTCGTAAGCTCTACTGTTGCTTTTACCCAAAGAAGTTTTCCCTTTCCGGTGAATCTTGTTCCAAGCTCTCTCAACTCTAGTCAAGACCTCATTCTCTAGCAAGCCAGTGAAATACAAATATGCTTGTATATCCTCTTCCTTTGGAGGTTCCCTCAGAGCATACCTAAACTGCCTTACTGCAAGGGATGGGTTGTAGTTAATGCCTCATTTCCTTCCAATCAGCGGAACATTAGGAAAACCACCACAATTGTAGATAATCTCTTCACCTAACTGATCTCTATCAAACCAAATGATGTTCTTAGAGCTCAAGCCCATCAATCTCTCTGACCACTCTGAGGTACCTGTAGTATCAACAAAAGGACCAGATTTGGGAAGGTGACTCACAAACCACCTGTACAACAAAGGTACACAACAAGACACATTCTTCCCTCTCTGATTCTCATTCTTGTAATGCACAGAATGATAAACATCGCCCAGAAGCATAGGTATAGGATTCCCTGAAGCAAAAATGTGGAAAGCATCCAAATCCACAAAATTTGGAATATTAGGAAACAACATGATACCATAAATGCACAGAGCCAAAATGGCATTAAACACAACCCAACAACCCTCCTTTGCAAAGTGTTGAGCCCTACCAACCAAGAAAGATAGTGGAAATCCAGACATTCCATTTCTCTTGACCAACTTCCCTTTTAGCTCAGAAGCATCCAAATGAAGGTCCTTAGCAATCTTAGTCAAATCAGGCTCAGCGTCAGTATGATAAAAAGGCATTTGGTCCAAGATAGGAACTCCAAGCAGCATAGAGAATTCCTCCAAAGTAGGCAATAGCACATAACCCGGAAAAGTGAAACACCGTAACTGGGGATCATAGAACTGAAGCAGAGTATGGAGACCACCCAACTCATACACCGAGGGCTTGCAGACACAACTCAAGAGCTTCCCATATGATTGTTTGAAATCCTCCATCACCTTTCTGTCAGCCACATAAATCAAACTGAGTAGAGGTCCAATGTCAAGAGTAGGAAACTTGTACACCACAGTCTTCTTCAAGCTAGGCTCCATGTCAGAAATGGAATAAATCACTAGAATCGAAGGGAAAATATACACCTGCAACATAAATACCTGTCAATGTTAATATGCAAATGAAAAATGAAAATGCAATATGGGATCAAGGTTGATGCGTTGTTGACTGAGAAGAACCAGTGTTTCACTTTGGCAAGAATATAGCACTATCATAAGGACCCACTGTATCAAGAACACAGGCTCATGTTGACAAGAAAACCGGGTAGGTTGAAGGTTAAAGTTTTCTGCATAACCCTCCCCACTCATAGGTATGAACCTATCACTGATAAGGTCTGGCATCCTATACGGTTATCAGCGTCATAGACTTTCGAGAAACGATGATACATTCACCATTTCTGGTTTGGTATCAGCGTCACAGACTTTCGAGAAAAGAAGCGGCCTCACTTAGCTAACTCCCAAATGATCGGTCCCCATAGTCGACAATCCTCAAATCCAACATCCTCTCAACTGTCCGAAACAGACTGGAAAGATAGTCATCAAAGAGAATCTCGTCTGAGCGCGAATTTCATGGGAAATAGTGCATGCCAAACATACAGGTTCACCACTAATTTCTGCTTCTAATCCTATGGTTATACTCAAGCCAGGGTTTTGGATTATCTCGCAATGGAACATTCCCCGCAACAGCACAACAGTAATGATAATATACAATGCGGAAAGTAAAATGCAAATGCAGATAAAGTACAACACATATATACACACCCAAATATAAACACACAAGCGCTAGGATTGACTCGCATAGGGGATTGGGAAATTGTCCCCAACAGAGTCGCCAGCTGTCGCATCGCTGTGAAAAGGGGTCGGCAAGGACAGAAGAGTCGCCACCGTTTGTTATTTATCCCTAAAAGAGGGAAAGGAAACGATCAGAGAAAACCTACGGAAAAGGGAGAAGACATGTCATCGCAACCAAATCTTGGGTTCGGGAGTCGGTTACGCGAGGGGAAGGTATTAGCACCCCTCACATTCGTTGTACTCGACGGGATCCACGCTCGTTATCTATCTAAAGGGTGTTAATCTATCTAAGCTACAGGCCACATGGACAAAAGAAATAAAAGAGACTCGATAGAGCATCACCGCTCTATGCCTACGTATTCCCTCGTGCAATGGGAAAGTCATAGTCAACGTAGTTCAGAAAACTACGGGCGAAAGGTGGGGAAAGTTGCTCGCTAAGACATAGCCTTCTTGTGCCTACGTATCCTCATCTGGTATGAGAAATCAGAGCAAACGTAGTTCGGACTGATACGACCACAAGTTGGTTCAAGTGTTTTACCCGAGTAGGGTTAAAACTTAGTTCTAGCAGTTAGGTGTATGTTGCTCGACCATTGGAGACTTAGGCGTTACCTGTTTGCGGTAGAACCAAGAGTTAACAAAACTCTCTTTATGAAAATGGTTTTCAATTAATCCCTAAGGATATAAAAGTTTGATGTTTTTTTAGTCTTTTAAGAAGAAGAAGTGAATTGAATTGTGTTTGTCATTCATGTTGCACTAAAGACTATGACTTAGGAGCGAATGCGTCACATATCGCCCAAAGGGCATATGCTAAACACTATAGAAAATTGAGAGGAGGCCCCCCAATCATCATTCCCCAATTTCTTAAGGCTTGTAGAGTATAACACTCATTATCCTTTATTAGATGTTTTGAAGAATTTTTGAGATGAGAACAGAAGACACACTCTAAAAGGGAGACTAAACTCAACCTAATGTTATCATGCAATGTGCTCCTAAGATTCAGATGAAAAGGGAAGACTACCCTAATGTTATCATGCCTGGATTGAACACTTAATGTCTCTCCTACTCCCATCTTAAACAAATGGGACTAGGAATCCTAAGGGATCATGGCAAAGAACACCAAGTAAACACAAGATAAATCAATCACAAATGAGGTGAAAGAAAGAGATGCAAACATGAAATGCAACACAAACAAAAGAGGGAGGAAAAAAGTGTGGGGAAGCAACCACCACAAGCACATCTCAACCACTTGAAACCATGCAAATGGATGCAAAACTAAAGAGAAATTCAAGCAAGAAGACTTGAACAAGTCCAAGCAAAAGTGAGATGCAATGGGACAAATAGAATTCCTACAACCATTCAAGCATCAATCACTAAACCAAAAGGCAAACAAAATAAGAAGGAGAAGAATACATGATCAAAATGAAGATGGAAGAAGAGGCTTGGGCAGCAAGCAACATCAAATGAAATCTCAACCATAAGCATCATAATGGTCATGCAAACAAGAAAGCACAAAAGAGTTCTCAATGTGGCATCCCATCCAAGTTATACTCAAAGTGCAAATCAGAAGCACCAAATCAACTTGAATGAGTCCACAAGGTCCTAGGACAGAAGTGATAACAAGAGAAGAGAATTGGAAAATGAAAGAAAGAAGCAAATCAAGACAAGTTGCAAGATAACGCATGGTAAAGAACCTAAGTTCTAAACACTTTCAACATTCAACATCAAATGGAAAGCCTTAAACAAATGTCACTTGTAACATGAACCAGCCAACTTTATGACCTATAAATTTGCAACCAGCCACTTCAACATGTTAGGAATGTGAATCAAGAGGTGTTGGAAGCATATGGGATCCACATGGGTCATCTCCCACAAGAACTAGGTCAACTAGTATGTGTGAACCATTCCTAGGGTGACTTGACTTGCAAGGTACACCAAAAATAGGAAAATGATTCAATAAAAGCCAAATAAAATGCACAAAGCTCATAAAGATGTTGGCAACCAGAGACCAAAGCAACACAACCAAAGTCCAATCAAAGCATCACCAAAGGAATTGATCCACTAAGGGTGCTTCACTTTGAAGGAGGGTTGTCGAGGGTCAAATAAAAGCAAATGAAAGTCAACCAAAAATAGGTCAAACCTTGACCAAAACCAGCCTCAAAGACACGTTAACTCATCATCAAAATAAGGAGGAAGTTGTTAGAACACAGATTGGTTCTTAATAATTACTCTTTGTTTTGATGATAACTGTTAGGAAATTTATATTTAAGAATTATATACTCTAAAATTTGTTTGAGAGTTTTATTGCAGATTGAAATTATATTAACTCTCTAGAAGCAAATCTGCCTTGAATACAAGAAGTTATTCTGACTCTGAAGCGCCAGATGCACCTCACAGAAGAATCTGCTTGCTCCTTACAGAAGATCCTGAGCGTAGTCTCCAGAAGGATCTGAAGAAAGAAGCTCTAGAACATTCTGAATCAGAAGCATCTGAAGATAGTCAGAAGCATCTGAAGCTGAAGCATAAGAAGTATAGAAGAATATTGATTGAAGAGTTTCTCAAAGCATTGACCTACAGAAGTTTCTGAAAGTACCTACGCTGCTTTGTACTGAAGTTCTGTGTCAAAATGCTCTAATGATCAACACGCTAGAAGCACACACACTGCAGAAGACTCTGATACAACATAGTTCTGAATCTCATTAGAAGACTCTGATCCATTCAGACTCTGAAGAACTTGCTGAAACTGAAGAAGTAATTTCAAGATTATATCCGTTGGAACTATTCAACGTCTCTTTCCTTATTTGTGCTAGACACACTTACACAGACAAAAAGGATTTTTCTGTGCCATCTATTTCAAGGAAAGGTCAGTTGATGTGAAGACAAAAAGGCTCAGACCTTTTGGACTCTCTTTTCAATGTTCAGCTTGCATGATTCAGCTGCCTATAAAAGGAGATCTTCACTTCATTCTTCAGCGCTACACTCTTGCTGAAAAGAAATCATAATATTCTAAAAGCTTTCATTCTTATTCTTCATAGAATTTCATTGTACTTAAACTTAAGAGAAAAATCACTGTTGTGATTAAAGCTTTATAGAAGCATTAAAAACTCTTGTATTTAATTTACATTGTTTGTAAAGGATATTCCTTAAGAGGATTCCGTGAGAATCAGTAGCTCTTGAGAAGACTAAGACCTGTTGTTCTTAGGTGATACTATTGTAATCAGTTTGATTTAATAGTGGATTAAGTCCTTGTTGAGAAAGGCAAATCACTCTGGAAGGGTGGACTGGAGTAGTTGTTTAACGAACTAGGATAAAAATAATTGTGTGATTATTTTCAAGTATTAATTTTCCATACTTATTCAATCCCCCCCTTTCTAAGTATTATCTCACCTTCAGTTGGCATCAGAGCTCCGGTTCTGAGTGTGCTATCACTTAACAGTGTTAGTAAAGATCCAGAGAGATATACTTTGATAAATATATTTACTTGTTATCATGGCTGATAATTCTATGTCAAATATTAACAATAAATATGAAGAGAGGGATAGGATGAGCACCAAACCTCCAATGTTTGATGGAGAAAATTTTGATTACTGGAAAGACAGAATTGAGAGTTTTTTCCTGGGATATGATGTTGATCTATGGGATCTTGTCATAGATGGATATGTACATCCCACAGATGGAGATGGCAAAAAGATTGACAGAAAATCTATGACAGATTCTCAGAAAAAAGACTTCAGAAATCACCATAAAGCCAGAACCATATTACTGAATGCTATTTCACATGCAGAATATGAGAAAATCACAAACAGGGAGACATCTTTTGATATGTTTGAATCCCTTAAAATGACCCATGAGGAAAATTCTCAAGTTAAGGAGACAAAAGCTCTGGCTCTGATCCAGAAGTATGAGGCTTTCAAAATGGAAGACTCTGAATCTGTTGAAGTCATGTTCTCCAGATTCCAGATACTCACTGCTGGGCTGAAAGTTCTGGACAAGGGATATTCCACGTCAGATCATGTAAAGAAAATCATCAGAAGTCTGCCCATCAGATGGAGACCAATGGTGACTGCCCTGAAGATGGCCAAAGATCTGAACAAGATCTCTCTAGAAGAACTCATCAGCTCACTGAGGAGCCATGAGATTGAGCTTGAGGAAGATGAACCTCAGAAGAAAGATAAAGGTAAATCTGTAGCATTAAAATCTAACAAAACTGCTAAAGCTTTGCAGGTCATTCAAGAAAGCTCTGAAGAGTCCTCTTCTGAAGAAGAAGATGAGTTATCCATGCTGTCCAGAAGGATTAACAAACTCTGGAAGCACAAGGGAAAGAAGTTCAACAACTTCAGAAGATCTGACAACAGAAAGGAATCTTCTAGTCACAGAAGATCTGCCAAGAAAGAAGTGGTGTGCTATGAGTGCAAAGAACCTGGGCACTACAAAAATGACTGCCCCAAACTTCTGAAAGAAAAACCTAAGAAGATGTTCAACAAAAAGAAGAAGGTTCTGATGGCAACATGGGATGACTCAGATGAGTGTGAATCATCTTCTGAATCAGAAGAAGAATGTGCAAACGTTGCACTGATGGCCAGGACAGAAGATCAAGAGGAAGGTACCTCTGGATATGAATCAGAATCTGAATCTGATGATGATGCAGAAGAGGTAATGGCTAAACTTACCAAAGAAGAACTCATTAAAGTTGTAACAGAAGTTCTTAAAAGTTATAACAACATCAAACTCAAATACAAGAAGCTGAAAAGCAATCTTGAATCTGAGATTGATCTTCTGAAAACAGAACTTGTTGAGCAGAAAGAAATAAATTTAAAAATAAAAAATGACCTTGATAGAACTCAACAAGAATATGATTCTGAGACTAAGTCTAGTGAAAATATTTTAGAAAAATATGACTCTAGTTTTCAGAGATTTCTCACTAAGAGCATAGACAGAAGCAAGATGGCTTCCATGATCTATGGTGTTAGTGGAAACAACAGAAGAGGCATTGGATATGAGTCTTCATCTGGAAGCAATCCAAAACCTGTTGACAAACTTTTCATCAGGAAGACACCTCTGTATTCTCAATTCAAATTTGGTCACTTGAATGACATTAAACACACAAGCTCTGAGAAGAGTACTTATGTGTTTAAAACTAAGGCAAGTCAGAATAAACATTATGTTGCAAAACAAAAGTTTAGACAAACCTATAAACCAACTAACCCCAAAGGACCCAAGAAGATCTGGGTACCTAAAAACAAAATAATTCCTGTTGCAGATGTTCTTAGCAGCAAGGTCAGGACACCAATCATGGTACCTGGACTCTGGATGCTCACGACACATGACAGGAGAAAAGTCTATGTTCCAAAGCCTGGAACTTAGATCTGGAGGGGACGTGAAGTTTGGAGGGAACCAGAAGGGCAAGATCATTGGATCTGGCACAATTGGAAATGGTAAACTTCCCTCCATTACTAATGTTTTACTTGTTGAAGGGTTAAAGCATAACTTATTGTCCATAAGTCAATTAAGTGACAATGGTTATGATATAACTTTTAATCAAAAATGTTGTAAAGCTATTACTCAGAAGGATGGCTCTATCCTATTTAGTGGTAAGAGGAAAAACAACATTTATAAAATAAATCTTTCAGAACTTAAAGTTCAAAATGTTAAATGCCTCTTGTCTGTGAATGAAGAGCAATGGGTCTGGCACAGAAGATTGGGCCATATTAATATGAGACGTATATCTCAGATTAATAAACTTAATCTTGTCAGAGGACTCCCTGATCTGAAGTTCACTTCAGATGCTCTTTGTGAAGCATGTCAGAAAGGAAAGTTTTCAAAAACATCTTTCAAATCTAAAAATGTCGTTTCTACCTCTAAACCATTAGAACTACTTCATATTGATCTGTTTGGACCAGTGAAAACTGCATCCATCAGAGGCAAGAAGTATGGATTGGTCATTGTTGATGACTTTAGCAGATGGACATGGGTAAAGTTCTTAAAACACAAGGATGAGTCACATTCTGTGTTCTTTGACTTCTGCAAGCAAGTCCAGAATGAAAAGAATTTCAAAATTATAAAATTCAGAAGTGATCATGGTGGTGAATTTGAAAATAAATATTTTGAAAAATATTTTTCTGAAAATGGCATTGCTCATGATTTTTCCTGTCCTAGAACTCCACAACAGAATGGGGTTGTAGAGAGGAAAAACAGAACTTTGCAAGAAATGGCCAGAACCATGATCAATGAGACAAATCTGGCAAAACATTTTTGGGCAGAAGCAATCAATACAGCATGCTACATTCAGAACAGAGTTTCTGTTAGACCTCTTCTGAAGAAGACTCCTTATGAATTGTGGAAGAACAAAAAGCCCAACATTTCTTATTTTCATCCTTTTGGATGTATCTGTTATATGTTAAACACTAAGGAAAATCTGGGCAAGTTTGATTCCAAAGCACAGAAGTGTTTCATGCTTGGATATTCTGAACGCTCTAAAGGCTACAGAGTATACAACACTGAGACACAGATTGTGGAAGAATCCATTCATGTCAGATTTGATGATAAGCTTGGCTCTAAAAAGTCAAAGCAGGTTGATAACTCTGCAGATAGGGAAGTAGTCTTTATTGACTCTGAAGTTCCAGAAGCAGACAAACTTCAAGTGAAGGAACCAGAAGCAACTCCAGATGCTAATCCCTTAACTTCTCAGATGAATAATTTAAATATTTCTGAAGAGTCAACTATCAGAGGATCATCATCCAGAATTAAAGCTTCTCATCCAGAGGATGTCATTATTGGAAAGAAAGATGATCCCATCAGAACAAGATCCTTTCTAAGATCATCTGAGGCGTCTCTATTTGGACTAGTGTCAAAAATTGAACCATCTTCTGTAGAAGAAGCTCTGCAAGACAATGATTGGATTATTGCCATGCAAGAAGAGCTTAACCAATTCAGCAGAAATGATGTATGGGATCTAGTTCAAAGACCTCAAGGATTTAATATTATTGGTATAAAATGGGTCTTCAGAAATAAACTAAATGAGAAAGGAGAAGTTGAGAGGAATAAGGCAAGGCTGGTTGCTCAAGGATACAGTCAGCAAGAAGGTATTGATTACACTGAGACATATGCTCCAGTGGCAAGGTTAGAATCTATACGCCTTCTTATTTCTTTTGCTGCACAGAATAACATCACTCTGTATTAGATGGATGTTAAAAGTGCCTTTCTTAATGGTATTATAGAAGAAGAAGTTTATGTCCACCAACCTCCTGGTTTTGAAAATGAAAAATTTCCAAATCATGTTTTCAAATTAAAGAAATCTCTATATGGATTAAAACAAGCTCCCAGAGCTTGGTATGAGAGATTGAGTAATTTTCTTCTGGAGAAGAATTTTATCAGAGGCAAAGTGGATACAACTCTATTCTGTAAAACTATAAAGAAAGATCTTCTAATTTGCCAAATTTATGTAGATGATATTATTTTTGGATCAACAAATATTATGCTTGGAAAGGAGTTTGCTACATGTATGCAGGCAAAATTTGAAATGAGCATGATGGGAGAACTCAGATTCTTTTTAGGAATCCAAGTTAATCAAACTCCAGAATGCACCTACATACATCAGACAAAGTATGTTAAAGAACTTCTGAAGAAATTCAACATGTCTGACAGCAAGGTGGCAAAGACTCCAATGCATCCTACTAGCTCACTTGGGAAAGAAGAGGTAAGTAAGAAAGTAGATCAGAAGCTCTACAGAGGTATGATTGGCTCTCTTCTTTATGTTACTGCTTCTAGACCTGATATTTTATTCAGTGTTTGTATGTGTGCTAGATTCCAATCAGATCCTAGAGAATCACACTTGACAGCTGTCAAGAGGATTCTAAGGTATCTGAAAGGTACTTCTAATGTGGGTTTGTGTTACAGAAAATCTGATGATTTTAAATTAGTTGGATTCTGTGATGCTGACTATGCTGGAGACAGAGTGGAAAGAAAAAGTACTTCTGGAAGTTGTCAATTTCTAGGAAGAAATCTAATCTCCTGGTACAGCAAGAAGTAACCCACAATTGCACTTTCAACCACAGAGGCTGAATATATTGCTGCTGCTGGATGTAGTACGCAGATGCTCTGGATGAAAAGTCAACTAGAAGATTATCAAATTTTTGAGAGTAACATTTCTATCTTTTGTGATAATACTTCTGCTATATGTTTGTCCAAGAATCCCATCTTACATTCTAAGGCAAAACATATAGAAATTAAGCATCATTTCATCAGAGACTATGTTCAGAAGGGAATCATAAATTTAGCCTTTGTTGATACAGATCATCAATGGGCAGATATTTTTACAAAACCCCTTGTTGAAGATAGATTCAATTTTATTCTGAAAAATATTGGTATGGATTTTTGTCCAGAATGATATTAATTAGAAGCAAATTGTTCCAGATGCAAAAATGCTTAATTCATCTGAAGTATTTTCTTCTGTTCTTTTATTCTATTCTGATTAATATTTTTGATGTATAAATCTGAACTAATCATCTTTAGAAGATCTGAACGTTGACTAACGTTTCATTTCTTGAGAGAATTCAGAACAGCATGCAAGCAAACACGTGTCCCACAAAATCTGATGAGGTGGCATGTGGACAACTGAAAAGACGTTTGAGGTGAAATTTGAATAGTAAATATCTTGGTTTTCCCCCCAAATCTGTCAGAAGCATTTATTATTTGAAATGATTTTATTCTCTTCATTTAATGCTGCTCAAACGTGCGTTCTTTCTGTCTCTTGGTGTGCCTATGTGTTTAGTATAAATACTTGATGTGTATTCACTTTCACACTTTTCACTCTCAGAATTTTTATGCATTTTCATCTATTGTTCTCTCTGCATAAAAACTCAAAACCTAAGTGTTCTAAAAAGCAATCTTCAATGGCGTCTTCTTCATCAACAACTGCACAGTTTCAATCCACAATGGCTGTTGTGACTTCAGACAACCTAGGTGTTGTTCCATATACTCCTCCAAAGAGAACTCTCCTCACACCAGTTGATAAACTAGAAGTATTGTGTGAATCCATGGTTGAATTTGATTCTCTGGCTGAAAATGGGTTTGATTTTCGCTCCATTGTTAGAGCTCAAGGTTGGGTAAAATACTTTGATAGACTGTTTGGACCAGTTTACCCTCTGCTTGTTAAAGAATTCTGGATTCATGCATCTGTCTATCCAAAGTTTATTCTATCATCTGTGCTGGGAAAGGAGATCATCATCACAGAGGATCTGATTAGAAGACTGATTGGTTATGAAGAAACAGATGGTGTTTCACATCTGCCAGCTGGGCGTGTTGATATGGATGAAGTTTATGAGGAGGTTATGTCTGCTGGACAAGCCTCTAACAGATTCAAAGATCTGAAGCCTGATTACAAGATCTGGGCCAAGATCTTCATGGGATGCATACATCACAGAAAGTCAACAAATTCCCCAGATTATGTCAATAATGAACAGATCTATTTTATGTACTGCCTTAGTCAGAGCAACAAGGTAGATCTGCCTTACATTTTGTTCAAGCATCTGTGGAATCACATTAATGCATCTAGAGAATCTGTCAAAGAAAAGGGCCAGAAGATCAGGACTTGGATACCTTTTGGAAGGTTGCTATCAGATCTTCTCACTGAAAATGGTTTAGTGGCTGCTTTGTATGATGCTGGTGTTACAGAAGAACTAGAGTTCATTATGGGAAAGCCTCTGAACGCTAAAAGCCTTATGAGACTCAAGATTGTAGATGAACTTACTACTGCTCCAAAGAGGTTAAATATGTCTGATCTGAATAAGAGGATTCCAGTATCTGACTTTCCTCTATTCTTTGCTGAAGAACCAAGACACATTATTCTGATGTATATAGAGGAACGCAAAAGGGAAGGAGTGCCTGTTCCAGCCAATGTGTTTCAACTTGTCAAGCACTACTGCCAGATGCAGGAGAAGAAGAGGAAGTTCCACTTCAGAGGAAAAGATCTCAGCCTGTAGCAGAATCTGAACCTGTCCAGAAGAAGGCTAAGATTGCTGAGAAACCAAAGGATCTGCTAAAGAGAAAGGACTCTGGAGAAGCTGCCTCTGCATCTGCTAAGAGGATTAAACTCAAAGGTACTAAAGCTTCTGTTATTTCTAAAAATGTTGTTATTAATGATTCTTCTATTAAGTCTGTTCCCAAACCACCTGTTACTCAAACAACATCTGTTGCTGCCCCTAGTTCTGTCTCACCTCAGAAACAACCAACTGCCTCTGTATCAAAACCACCTCAACCCAAAATACACATCAAACACTTCACTCCACGTCCATCACCAACTGTTCCACAACCAACAGAAACACAACCAACAGAACCACAACAAACAGAACCACAATCATCAGAACTATCACAAAATTCTGATAAACAAAACTCTGTTCAACCACAAACAGAAAATCAACCAAAACCTTCTGATCATCCAGAAAAATAAACCACAGAAGATCAACCACAAAAAGACTCTGTCATACCACCATCAAATACTCCATCTTCTGAACCTGTAGCACCTGTTACTTTTGAACCCACTAAAGTAACTTCTGCTTCTGTTTCCTCTAAACCACCATCACAACAACCTGATATTTCTTCAGAACCATCTCATATCCCTGAGACAGAAGTTCTTGACATCACTCCATTAAAAACAGTGTTTCAAGTTTCTTCTACCTCTTGTACACCTGAAACATCCTCAAATTCATCTGAATCAGAAATTCATCCTGATTTCCTGATTAATCCATCTGAAAAATATCCTGTACATGAACCTGAACCTGAACCTAAATCAACCTTACCTGCTAAATCTACCATTCCAGACCCTATGCCTCCACCAGCAACTTCATCTGAGATGATTGTTCCCTCTACCAATCCATCATCATCTGGAATATCTTGTGCCCAAGTGTCTTCTCTTTATCATAATTTATCTTATGGTTTCAAACTAAAAGATTTTTATGATAGAGTTGAGCCTTCTGAACCTTTGGAACCTCTGAAACCAAAGCTCATTCAGGCCCTTCCATCTGTAATCCTTTCATATATTCAATCTATGAACAATGAAGGATCATTAGCCACCATATCTGCTACATCTGGTAAAGCTGCTGTTTCAGCTCTGCATCCTGCATCTGATAACACAGTTGCATCTGATAAGCCATCAAACTCTGCATTCGTACCATACTCCAATGCATCTTTTGATGTTGTTTACCCATGCACAAGACCTCAACCAACTCTGCTTAATGCTTTAAACAGATCCTTACCTCAAAAACCAGAAATTCCATTCATTCCATATGTTCCCCCACCTCTGATTTCCATCTCAAAATCACTGATACCACCAACTCCCAAACCTAAACAGATGACTCTGGAAACCTTTCTTAAACCACCACCCAGACTTAATATTGATCATTTATTTCAAACGTTTTTGCAAGAAATACAGATGTCTTTAGGTACTGTTCAGAAGAGATGCTCTGAAACTATGGATGCAAATGAGACTGACATCATCTGGAAAGGTTTTGTTAATAGATTCAACACTGTAGCTTCTAATCTGAAGAACATCTGTTCTGATGATGCAAAGCTCAGAGCTGAAAGAACTCAATTCTGGATTGTAAACAAGACTGAACCTTTGCTTTGTTTGGATGCTCCTCCTCCTCCTCCACCAGAACCAACTGCCAATGCATTGACTATGACTCTGGTAGAACCCTCTTCAGGATCTCCAGACCCTATGGCAATTGACTCTGTTCAGAATACATAACCTCCATCATCAGAGATAAAGACAGAAAATCCAGATTTTGGAAACAAGATTGCTGCTCTGGAAGCTGGTCAATCTGAAATAAGATCCTGGATGGTGAAGCAAGACAAGAAATCTGAGGACATGTCAGAGTGGATGTCTAAACAAGATGAGAAGACTGAGACAATGACTAAGTGGATGTCCAAGCAAGAGCAATCACAATCTGAGATCACAGACCTATTGAAGATGCTTTTGTCAAAACACTCTTAGATATTTTTTTCTCATATTTATGCATCTGTTGTTTTGCATCTGAATGTTCTTGTTATATCTTCTGATTTGTTCCAATGTACTTTTGCTCTGTTATGATTAATTGAATCAGATTGATATTCTCCATTGAATTATCTGCTATTGTTCCTTTTATTTGTCTTTATTAAAAGTTTTTACTTTTTGCTTATGACAAAAAAGGGGGAGAAAATAAAGATCTGAACTATTTAATATAATTTCACTAGAACGAATCTTCAGACATATCTACTTTTTCTAATATCTAAATTGACTATTTCAGAACATTTGATAAGAACTCTCTATAAAAGAATCTCTGAGTTTCTCAGATCATTTATCTTTTATCAAACTCTGAATCTCATATCTGCAAGATATTCTGATCATTAATTAATTTCAAAGACAAACAAGATCTGACTCTGAAGATTACTCAAGATAAAAAGGGAAGTTTCTATTCCTTTTTCATATTCAACTCAGGGGGAGATTCATCATCTCAGGGGGAGTTATAATTCTTTATGTTCAATTAAATAAAATTTCTGATATTTTTGTCATCATCAAAAAGGGGGAGATTGTTAGAACACAGATTGGTTCTTAATAATTACTCTTTGTTTTGATGATAACTGTTAGGAAATTTATATTTAAGAATTATATACTCTAAAATTTGTTTGAGAGTTTTATTGCAGATTAAAATTATATTAACTCTCTAGAAGCAAATCTGCCTTGAATACAAGAAGTTATTCTGACTCTGAAGCGCCAGATGCACCTCACAGAAGAATCTGCTTGCTCCTTACAGAAGATCCTGAGCGTAGTCTCCAGAAGGATCTGAAGAAAGAAGCTCCAGAACATTCTGAATCAGAAGCATCTGAAGATAGTCAGAAGCATCTGAAGCTGAAGCATAAGAAGTATAGAAGAATATTGATTGAAGAGTTTCTCAAAGCATTGACCTACAGAAGTTTCTGAAAGTACCTACGCTGCTTTGTACTGAAGTTCTGTGTCAAAATGCTCTGATGATCAACACGCTAGAAGCACACACGCTGCAGAAGACTCTGATACAGCATAGTTCTGAATCTCATTAGAAGACTCTGATCCATTCAGACTCTGAAGAACTTGCTGAAATTGAAGAAGTAATTTCAAGATTATATCCGTTGGAACTATTCAACGTCTCTTTCCTTATTTGTGCTAGACACACTTACACAGACAAAAAGGATTTTTCTGTGCCATCTATTTCAAGGAAAGGTCAGTTGATGTGAAGACAAAAAGGCTCAGACCTTTTGGACTCTCTTTTCAATGTTCAGCTTGCATGATTCAGCTGCCTATAAAAGGAGATCTTCACTTCATTCTTCAGCGCTACACTCTTGCTGAAAAGAAATCATAATATTCTAAAAGCTTTCATTCTTATTCTTCATAGAATTTCATTGTACTTAAACTTAAGAGAAAAATCACTGTTGTGATTAAAGCTTTATAGAAGCATTAAAAACTCTTGTATTTAATTTACATTGTTTGTAAAGGATATTCCTTAAGAGGATTCAGTGAGAATCAGTAGCTCTTGAGAAGACTAAGAACTGTTGTTCTTAGGTGATACTATTGTAATCAGTTTGATTTAATAGTGGATTAAGTCCTTGTTGAGAAAGGCAAATCACTCTGGAAGGGTGGACTGGAGTAGTTGTTTAACGAACCAGGATAAAAATAATTGTGTGATTATTTTCAAGTATTAATTTTCCATACTTATTCAATCCCCCCCTTTCTAAGTATTATCTCACCTTCAGTTGGCATCAGAGCTCCGGTTCTGAGTGTGCTATCACTTAACAGTGTCAGTAAAGATCCAGAGAGATATACTTTGATAAATATATTTACTTGTTATCATGGCTGACGTGGAAGTTAATTTCCATGCAGGCCAGTCAAGTGCATCTGGACCACACATCTCATGCAGTCAACAAGTCCAAGCTAACACGTCAGATCTTAGGTCTCAATGACCAGACGCCGGAGCCCTAGCTCCAGTCGTCTTCTCCGGCGAGCTGGCCGAAGATCAAATCTGCAAACCTTCACCAAATTGCACAAATCTTATACCAAATTGAAGCTAAACTTACGTACATTCCAAATCCATGGTTCATTTGCTTTAAACGTGTGTAATTAAGGAGAATCGAACGACACAAATTTGGAATGTACATCTGAGATCTTCACCAAACATGAAAATTAAACCATCAAACATTGCCTACACGAGGTAGGGCTTCAGATGCAGCCAACATGATCTTAATTCAGTTCCTAACATGAGAGAAACGTTTATTGGAAGTTTACTTAACGGAGACACTACGTTGGTGTTTTAACTGAGTGCTAGCTTGCTCTAAAATATGCAGATCCACTCCAATTTACTTGAGGAAGAAGAAGCTTGCTTCAATCTGAGTTGAATTGCCTTGAATCTTGATTCACGGTTTTGAATTTTATTTGAAGTTTTGAAAATGGAAGTTGCTGCTCCTAGCTCCAAAATGTAATTCTGAGCTCTCAATTCACAGTTTTAGCTTTTATATGTTGGATATGTGATTCATTTGGAGGCCCATGAAGCCTGGTTGTGGAGAATTTTGAAAATTCCCAAAATGGAAATGTTTCTGATGCACACATGAATATGACTTGCTACACTCATGAAATTCACTTGGTCTTGCAGCTGGGAGTGCCAATTTTACATTAGGATTGGAATGGGCTTTATACATGGTCCAATTTGAGAGTTTGAATGTGAAACTTCCTTGTGAAGTAAGCCTCATTTGCTCATGTTTTTGCTCATTTGCTCGTGTTTTTGCTAGCATAGACCAAGATAATTTTGTGCATTTCACTTGTTGGAGTATTGTGGACAAAATTGAATCAAAATAAGGCATGAAAAAGACCTATAACTAATTCAATTGAAACCATGATTTAAAGTTGAATATTCACTTGAAATCCCACCCAAAAGTCTATAATCAATCATAAATCATGCCAATATTTAGTTTCATGATGTAATTGAATTCATTTGGAGCAACTTTCATGTTGGTTGTAGTTTCATTTGAAGTGCACAAGTGCATGTAAATGACCCATAATCAAAATGGCCTATAATCAAAGTTTCCCAAAATACCCCTGCCTTGCAAGATCCATAACTTGAGTTCTAAAAATGATATCAAGGACTTCTAGGACTTTTTAGAAAGCTAAGATAATGAGGAATAACTTTCATGTTCATCAAAAGTTGAGGAGAAACATGATTCTAGGTCAAAAGTGCCTTGGAAGTGAGTTGACTTTTGTTGACTGAAAAATATATTCATTTGAGACCTATAACTTGATGGCATCATAACTTGAGTTCCACAAACCCAATGGATGAGTTCTAGTACTCAAAATAAATCTTAGAACATGTCTTAAAATTCTCATGTTTGTAAGAAAATTAAATTCAACTTGTATCTTGAGGTAAATGCTCCTTGAATTTAGGCACTAAAGAAGGGGATTTTACACTGAAACCCTCTGAAACCCTAATTTAGTAACTTCTTAGACTCTTGATTCTCCTTGATATGAACTTGATATGACATCCTAGATGTCTCAACATGACTTCCCATGACTCCAATGACTTAGAACCAAATCTTAAACTCCTTCAAGCCCATAGTTGACCTTGAACTAAGCAGATGAAACCCTAGGTCCACAACCTTTGACTGCAACCTCTTGCATGTGAAATAAATGCCTAGACAAACTCCATAATGACTTTAAAAGCACTCAATGAGCTTCTCAAACACCTCTTATCCATAACCATGGCCTTGTGAACCCCTAATGATCCTCTGATGCCCTCCAAGGTAAGAGGCAAGTAACACTTTTCAATCTTCTTTCTCAGAGAGCTTTGACCACTTCTTGATGATTGTAAGCCTTTGATGAATTGAGTAAGCACTCCTGGTTGAGCTTGGTACCCTTGATACCTTCTCTTGAATGGAACACCTCCCTTGATCCCCTGCAAAAGACAATGCTATGCAAATGCAAATGCTAAAGAAAGAAATGAAACATAAGCCATGTAGAGAGAAAGGTTGGGCAAATTTTTGGGTACAACAGGTGGTGGGAGGGTTTGATTTCCTTGACACTCAGTTTGTTGAAGACACCATGATTGAAGCAGACAAAGATGGTTTTGATGCCCCAAGTCTGATCACTTGTTGATTTCTTGTGAGCTTGCTTCAAAGAGGATCACAACTTTGTGCTTAAGGGTCAGGATGGCCTGATGATGAGCATAGCAACATGATCAACTCATGAAGATCGTGATCTTTCTCTGAAATCTATGATGGTAAGCGTTTGGCAAGATATGCTTTACCAAATTGAAAATATAAAGAGGAATATGTCCGCTGCAATGGGTCTTGCCCCAGTCTGAACATGGTAATAGTCTGCCTAATTAACAAATTCTGACGTGATTTGATCGTTGGAAATTGAACTTTGATATGCTTTGAAATGACCTGCCCCTTATTGAGCTATTGAAAGATTGTCTCTGATTGAGCTATTGAGGTAGCTTGATTCAGTTCAGCACCACTAAAAGTCAAGTTCCTCTTTAATTTCCCCTTGTTGGAGTTGTCTTTGACGTCGAGCACTGATTTGCAGTTTAAATTGTACATTCACAAATGGTAATCTTAATGCAATATTCATGCAAGTTTTGAAAAAGAGTCGTTTATTTAGGTGATGTAATAGTGTGAGACGAATGGACCATTATCCCAGAGGTTGTACTAATTTGCTGGTGTGTGAAAGATATAGCAAGGAGAATGACACCAATGCTGAAGATTAGAAAATATGCGAGGAGTCAGTTTATGCAACCTTGCAGTAGTATTATTTCAGAATAAACCTTGACTCAATTAGGTCTTTAAAGGGGTATAACATGGTCTGCTTCATGGTTATGAAACAAAGGATATTAGGCTCAAATTTTGATTTGTACCCACCCCTTCTTCGTGATGATCTCTAGTCCTACGTTCAGCTAATTCAACTCATACTTGTGTTCCAAAAGGGTTGACGATGTAAGAGTGATAACTCAAGGTATGCTTGAAATGGAAGTCACCACATTTTATTTTGATGGATGTCAGTGACCCTTTGACTATACCCCAAATTTTTCCGACTTGTATAACTTTCATCTGTACATCTACATCATTCAGAAAATTCAAAAAAGATTTGTTTTTAGTTGTAATGAAGATTGAGTTTCAATGGTCAGACAAGTTTGTTTCAAGATCTAGATCAGGGGTGTGACTCAAGTGGCATATGCTTGAAGCCTCAATAAGGGTTTTGAGCCATATTCAAGGCAGTTGTGTTGTCAGGGCACATGGGTGTAGTGATGGTTGAAACTCAATAGGAGTTTGACTGATCTTGTTAAGACAAATAGTTTGCTTCATTCTCAAGATGTCAGGCTATGGTAAAGTCAGGTATTTCATGGTTAAAATTGCCAAGTGACCAAAGTCAGGGTTTTGGGTTGTCCAAGTTCATAATTTTAAGTCATGTTTCTCTGATTTCAAGACAATTTTCTGATAATTCGATTTTTAGTGAAGGCTTTGGTTTCTCAGTATTCAAGTGGCCAGATTCAAATGGATTTATTGATTTAAGGCACTAATTCATTCCTTGTTCAGGATTAATTCAAGATTGATTCGACGGTGTTTTCAGTGTGATTCAAGGCTTTGATCTGTTTCAAATTCAAGAGAAATTTGTGAATAATTTCACTTTTAATAATTGAAGAAGTAAAGTGCAAAGGTGTTTTGAGAAATAAAACATGCATGGTTATGTTTAGAGGTCTAACATTGCAAGAATGGCTAATTTCAAGATTTTTTGAATTTTAAAGTTATAGATTCGTTGTCAAAATTCAATTTATTTGTACATAGTTCTCTTTGCAAAGTCTATGCATTCATTTATAAAAAAAATTCATTTATAAAATAACAAGTCCACATAATACCAACACAAGCCTTGTGCACATTTGCAAGAATAAGCTCGTTAGAATTTTCTTTGGTACCAAAACATATTACAATAACCATGATTTATTCATATTTATCCTAGCAATAAAAGAGGGGGCGGTAACACCATAAGCCCATACAAACAAAAGGCCATTTTGCAAGTAAGCCAACACATGATGTGCGAGGTCCATATCAGACTCATGATACATCACACCACGAATCTGGTCCCTTTCAATTCTCCAGCCACGATACCTATACAAGGTCACAAAGAAAAAACAACAAACTATGGTTCCACCAAAGCCCAATTGTCATGATATAACAAAAAAATCCACAAAATGCCAAAGGAATAATGCAACAATAGTAAATCCATTTAAAATGCAGCCCACAATATGAATCTTCAAGGAAACATGCCAAACTTACCAGATACATGACTATGTTTAATGAGCTAAAAATAACAAGCCAACAAGTCATCATAAGCCACTTCCACAAGCCAAGCCACAACGTGAATCCCATCAACTACGCAAAAGCACATGAGTTGCTATTACACCCTCCAAATCACGCAACATACAAGCTACTGCAAAACGTCAAGCCTTCCATAAACCAAAGGCAACGCACAAAACGACATACAACCTGTGCAAATTCCGTTACGAAATTCATATACGACAAAACTGCTTCATAAATTACAGCCAATACGAAACAAGACCACGTCACAAAAACTAGAATTTCCAAAATTCAACAACCAAATCCATCCCCGATTCTCCACATAATACCCTCATCTCTATCTATAAAAGCCAACCCCTTCTTCACGAGTTCGGGGACCTAAAAAAAACTTTGCCAAAAAAAACCAATCATTCTTTCACCCACCTTCAATTTTTCCAGAAAAAAAATCTTTAAACCCCAACCCCACAAACCGTAAATCAAACCCACCTCAAAATCATCAACTAAAAACACCCAAAACAGAATCAAAAATTAAAGAAAGAGATGAAGGATACGAATTAGAAGAAGAAGGGGAAGAAACAGAATCAAAGGAGATGAAAAAAGTTTTGAGCAAAATCAAACATGAATACACCTTGATTCGTGGACGAGGCAAAGACGAAGGGATCAAATAGGAGGTTGCTACGGTTTCATTTTTGTTTTTTTTTGTTTTTTTAGCATGATGACGACGGGGACGAGATTCTTAGTGCAGTTTGTTTCTTTTCCCCTTTTGTTCTAGTCAAGAGCTAAATTTTTGTTTATAACCTAATGCTGCTTCTCTTGTATTAAACAAATCATGATGTTTCTTTTTGAAAAATAAGGGTGATGTTTTTATTTTTTATTATTATTCTTTTGATAGTACCTCTATAGTGAATTATCTTTTAAGATCATTTTCTATACTCTGGGATCGTGATAGGTTACCCTCGATTAATTAACACAAGTTTGTGATTAAGACGAGACTGTCATCTTTTCTTTTCGTGTTGCAAGATTTCTTTGGAGAATGATCCTCAATATCATTTCTCCATCATATTTTAGCATAAATATCAACTTGCGCGACCTCCTATAGTATGATCTTCGTCATAGATCATGCTACGACAGTTCAGCGCTATAGTCGACCCGATTCAAAGCAATAACGACTAACCACTAACTTTAATTTCAGTCAATATATTCTTAATTTACTTTCCAGTCAATATATCTTGATCTTATTATCATTGTTCATATACTTGTTACTATTATCTTGATTATACTATTGTGGATATTATCTTGATTATATTATTGTTGATATTTATCTTGTCATATTATCCATATCATATTCATATCCATCTTATCATATTCATCATATCTTATTCATACTATTCGAAAACACAATAAAATGATTGAAGCCCTAAAAGCCTAAATTGGTGGATTGTGGTTACTTTTCCAAGCAATGGAACTTAGAATTTGTACAGAAACCCTAGATTGGAGCTTTTGTCCGACTCTTGCTCAAGGCTTAGTTTAGGACACCTTGCACACACATGGCTTCCTTTTGGGCTGCCTGACAATGAGACCATTTATTGCGTGCAATCCCGTGTAACTTACATGTACCTCGCTCCCATTCCGATGTACGTATTCATATTTCTTTGATTGTGGTTTGTTTACTAGGAGCACCCCTAGGATTAGCATAGACTAAACCATTTTCAAACTAATTTTCGATTCTTCATCGATCCATTTTAAAACACCCTTCGTAAGTCGATTGGTCATAAGCATCGCCATCAACCTAATGTACACACTCACACATTTCGTCGTGGTTTCGTTATTAGGAGCACCCCTAGGGACTAGTATCGATTCTTACCTATTTCCCAAACCCTTGATCCAACGTTAAGTGGTATTTTATTAAATCTCATAAGTCGAGTGCCTTTTGCGTCACCGTCAACCTCTTTTCGCAAAAAATCCGAATCAATCTTTTTCAAACCGCTTTCTTAAACAATCTTCGAAAGAATAAGATTCTTGGAGTCTAGCATTCCTTGGATGTTCGAGTGAATGGCTCTTGAGGCGCACACCTTGGGTTGTTATTCATTCAACCTTTCGTTCTAAAATACTTAACATATGTCAAGCATTTTTCAATCAACCTAAAAAGGAAGGAGATTCTTGGAATCTAGAATTTCTTGGATCTTCAAATGAATATCTCTCGAGGCACGCCTCTTGGGTTGTTATTCATTCAATCTTTCGAATTCAAAATGTTCAACCTTTCTCAAAACCTTTTAATCAACTGCCGAAAGAACTAAGTTCTTGGAATCTCGCATTCCTTGGATTCTTGATTGACAGCTCTCGAGGCACGCCCCTTGGGTTGTTTGTCATTCAATCTTTCGTTTTCAAACCAAGCTTCAACATATTCAACCCCTCTCTTTTCGTGGTTGTCTCTACAAACTACAGACCCTTTGATTCTTCATTCATTTTTTAATGTATGATACGTAGGCACAAGATTGTGATGATCTTGGCGAGCTACCTTCCCTCCATCTTCTGTTTTCCCCCTCTATCTTTCCCATAGTCAAACTACGAGAGCTCTGATTTCTCATTCTTGTCTGAATGAGCATACGTAAGCACAAGGGTCCCAGTCCTTGGAGAGCATCCTAACTTAAAACCACTAATTTCCCCTTAGCATCATATACTTTTTATCTTACCATCTCACATTTATCACTGAGAAGAAAACAAACAAGCTTAGATAACGCTCATCACAATCGAACTAAGAGGTTCTCGTTGAGTACAACGGACATGAGGGGTGCTAATATCTTCCCCTTGGATAATCGACTCCCGAACCCAGAATATGGTTGCGACAACCATGTTCTTATCTCAGTATTAAATGTTTTCTCGGTATTTTCCTTTCCCTCTTTTGGGATAAATAAAGTTCAATTGCGACTCTGTCGAACCGCATTCTGCATGAGGGTCGTATTTTGATTTTTTTTAGGTGCGACATTTGGCGACTCTGCTGGGGAAGTATGATTTGGTTTTGGTATGCATATGATGCAAATGATGCTTATAATGTCGAATGCGATGCATATGATTGCAGACGGGTGATTGGATATATTTGTGAGGATGTCGTCATGGTGGACTTTTGGTAGTTTCTAATGCGGATTGGACATTGGGTGGTCGGAGGTTTTGATTTCCTCGACACTCAGTTCGTTGAATATGCGATGATTGAAGAAGACGAAGATGGTCTTAATGACCCAAGTCCAATCACTTGTTGATTTGCTGTGAGCTCGCTTCAGAGAGGACTACAACTTTGTGCTTGAGGGACAGGATGGACTGAAGATGAGCATAGCGACGTGATCAACTCATGAAGATTGCTTCTTTCTTTGAACTTGATGATTACTAGCGTCTGGCAAGATATGCTTGACCAACTTGAAAATATAAAGAGGAATCTATCCGCTGTAATGCGTCTTGCCCCAGTCTGAAGATGGTAATAGTCTGCCTCTGATTAACTAATTCTTACCTGATTTGATCGTTGGAAATTGAACTTTGATATGCTTTGAAAAGATCTACCCCTGATTGAGCTATTGAAGGATTTCCTCTGAATGATCTATTGAGGTAGCTTGATTTGGGCCAGCACCACTGAAAGTCAAGTTCCTCTTTAGTTGCCCCTTGTTGGAGTTGTCTTTGACGCCGAGCACTGATTTGCAGTTAAAGTTGTACATTCACAAATGGTAATATTAATGCAATATTCATGCAAATTTTTGAAAAAGAGTTGTTTATTGGAGTGATGTGATAGCGTGAGACGAATGGACCGTTAGCCCAGACGTTGTGCTGATTTACTGGTGTGTGCAAGATATAGCAAGGAGAATGACACCAATGTTGAAGATTAGAAAATATGTGAGGAGTCAGTTTACGCAACCTTGCAATAGTATGATTTAAGAATAAACATTGCCTCAATTAGGTCTTTAGAGGGTTGTAACACGGTCTGGTTCATGGTTATGAAACAAAAGATATTAGGCTCAAATTTTGATTTGTACCCACCCCTTCTTTGTGATGATCTCTAGTTCTACGTTCAGCTAATTCTGCACATGCTTGTGTTTCAAAAGGGTTGACGGTGTAAGAGTGATGACTCAAGGTATGCTTGAAATGGAAATCACCTTGTATTGTTTTGGTGGATGTCAGCAACCCTTTAACTATACTCCAAATTTGTCCTACTTGTATAATTTTCATCTGTACATCCACATCATTCAAAAAATTCAAAAAAGATATGTTGTTTCTGGTTGTTATGAAGATTGAGGTTCAATGGTCAGACAAGTTTATTTCAAGATCCAAATCAGGGGTGTGACTCAAGTGACATATGCTTGAAGCCTCAATCAGGGTTTTGAGTCATATTTAAGACAGTTGTATTGTCAGGGCACATGGGTGTGGTGATGGTTGAAACTCAAAAGGAGTTTGACTGGATCTTGGTTAGACAAATAGTTTGCTTCATCCTCAATATGTCATGCTATGGTAAAGTCAAGTATTTCATGGTTAAAATCGCCAAGTGACCAAGGTCAGGGTTTTGGGCAGTCCAAGTTCATAATTTTAATTCATGTTCCTCTGATTTCAAGACAATTTTCTGATAATTTGGTTTTTAATGAAGGATTTGGTTTATCAGTAATCAAGTGGCCAGATTCAAATGGATTTATTGATTCAAGGCACTAATTCATTCCAAGTTCAAGATTAATGCAAGTATGATTTGATGGTGTTTTTCAGTGGGATTTAAGGCGTTGATCCGTTTCAAATTCAAGAGAAATTCGTGAATAATATCATTTTTAAGAATTGAAAAAGTCAAGTGCAAAGGTGTTTTGAGAAGTAAAACATGCATGGTTATGTTTGGAGGTCTAACATTGCAAGAATGGCTAATTTCAAGATTTGTTGGATTTCAAAGTTATAGATTCGTCACCAAAAATTCAATTTATTTGTACATAGTTCTCGTTTGCAAAGTCTATGCATTGATTTATACAAAAAATGTACATTTATAAAATAACATGTCCACATAATACCAACATAAGCCTTGTGCACTTTTGCAAGAATAAGCTCGTTAGAATTTTCTTTGGTACCAAAGCAAATTACAATAACTATGATTTATTCATATTACATCCTAGCAATAAAAGAGGGGGCGGTCACACCATAAGCCCATACAAATAAAAGGACATGTTGCAAGTAAGCACATGACGTGCGAGGTCCATATCAGACTCATGATACATCACACCACGAATTTGGTTCCTTTCAATTCTCCAGCCATGATACCTGCTCAAGATCACAAATAAAAAAATGACAAACTATGATTCCATCAAAGCCCAATTGTCATGATACAACAAAAAAAATTCACAAAATTCTACAGGAATAATGCAACAATAGTAAATCCATTCAAAATGCAGCCCACAGTATGAATCTTCAAGGAAACATGCCAAACTTACCAGCTACACGGCTACGTTCAAAGAGCTATAGATAACAAGCCAACAAGTCATTCATAAGCCACTTCCACAAGCCAAGACACAACGTAAACGCCATCACCAACACAAAAGCCACATGACTTGCTATTACACGCAGTAAATCACACAACATACAAGCTCCTGCAAAACGTCAAGCCTTCCATAAACCAAAGGCAATGCACAAAACGACATACAATCTATGCAAATTCCGTTACGTAATTCATATACGACAAAACTGCTTCATAAATTACAGCCAACACGAAACAAGACCACGTCACGAAAACGAAAATTTCCAGAACGCAACAACCAAATCCATCCCTAATTCTCCCCATAATACCCTCATCCAATCTATAAAAGCCAACCCCTTCTTCACGAGTTCGAGGACCTAAAAAAACTCTTCCGAAAAAAAAACCAATCATTCTTTCACCCACCTTCAATGAAAAAAATCTTTAAACCTTAACCCCATAAACCGTAAATCAAAGCCACCTCAAAATCAACAACCGAAAACACCCAAAACAGAATCAAAATTTAAAGAAAGAGATGAAGGAGACGAAATAGAAGAAGAAGGAGAAGAAACAGAATCAAAGGAGATGAAGAAGTTTTGAGCGAAATCAAACCTTAATACACCTTGAATCACGGACGAGGCAAAGTGAATGGATCAAATAAGAGGTTGCTCCGCTTTCTTTTTTGTTTTCTTTTTTGATTTTTTTTTAGCGCGATGACGATGAGGACGAGATTCTAAGCGCAGTTTGTTTCTTTTCCCCTTTTGTTCTAGTCAAGAGCTGAATTTTTGTTTATAACCTAATGCTGCTTCTCTTGTATAAAACGAATCATGATGTTTCTTTTTGAAAATAAGGGTGATGTTGTTATTTTATTATTATTATTCTTTTGATAGTACCAAAGCTGATGGGCAATGGGATTCCAGGCCGTTTGAATCATACTGCCTGACCTTTAGACTTTTTTTTTTTTAGAATTCACTTTGACCATGCTTTGTTTTTTATTAAGAGAATGATGGGCTTTAAGCCCATTTGGCTTCTATTGACACCCTCCTTGCACATCTTACGCCTCCATTTCTTTTTTTTTTTCTATTTAAAGCTTTTTTTCTTTTGATTTATTTTGCAAAATAGATTCATTATTTAATTTGTTCATGTTTCTTCATTTGGATTTTCTACATTACTAATCTCTTGATCCATTCTCACTTTTATATCGATACTATTTCGATCTTTAGTCAATGAAGTCTAAATGCTATAGATTGTCAATTTAACGATCTAAAATCTTGATTAAGATGAGACCGATTTTATTTTATTTTCGACTCCGTTTTATTTTCAACTATTTTTGGTCCATGAAGTCTTTCTATTCACAAATGTTGATTGATTGAGGTTGTTTAACTTTCGTTATTTCAAATCTGTAGTGAATGATCTTTTAATATCATTTTTTATACTTTGGGATCACGATAGGTTACCCTCGATTAATTAACACAAGTTGTGATTAAGACGAGACTTTCACCTTTTCTTTTTGTGTGGCACGATTTCTTTGGAGAATGATCCTTAATATCATTTCTCCATCGTGTTTTAGCACAAGTATCAACTTGCGCGACCTTCTATAGTATGATCTTCATCATAGATCATGCTACAACGGTTCAGCACTATAGTCGACCCAATTCAAAGAAATAACGACTAACCACTAACTTTAATTTCATTCAATATATTCTTGATTTACTTTCCCGTCAATATATCTTGATCTTATTTTCATTGTTCATATACTTGTTAATATTATCTTAATTATACTATTGTGGATATTATCTTGATTATATTATTGTAGATATTTATCTTGTCATATTATCCATATCATATTCATATCCATCTTACCATATTCATCATATCTTGTTCATACTATTCGAAAACACAATAAAATGATTGAAACCCTAAAAGCCTAAATTGGTGGACTGTGGTTACTTTTACGAGCAACGGAACTTAGACTTTTTACAGAAACCCTAGCTTGAAGCTTTTGCCCGACTCTTGCTCAAGTCTTATTTTAGGACACCTCGGACACACATGGCTTCCTCTTGGGCTACCTGACAATGAGACCATTTATTTCGTGCAATCCCGTGTAACTTACATGTACCCCGCTCCCATTCTGATGTACGCATTCGTATTTCTTTGATTGTGGTCTGTTAAATAAGAGCACCTCTAGGGACTAGCATAGACAAAACCATTTTCAAACTATTTCTTGATTCGTCATCAGGCCATTTTCAATCACCCTCCATAAGTCGATTGCTCGTAAGTATCGCCATCAACCTAATGCACACACTTGCATATTTCGTCATGGTTTCGTTATTAGGAGCACCCCTAGGGACTAGTATCGATTCTCACCTCTTTTGCAAAACCTTGATCCAAAGTCAAGTGGTATTTTATTAAATCTCGTAAGTCGAGTGCCTTTTGCCTCGCTGTCAACCTTTTTTCGCAACAAATCTGATTCAATCTTTTTCAAACCGCTTTCTTAAACAAACTTCAAAAGAAGAATATTCTTAGAGTCTAGCATTCTATGGATCTTCGAGTGAATGGATCTTGAGGCGTACGCCTTTGGTTGTTATTCATTCAACCTTTCATTCTAAAACACTTAACCTATGTCAAACATTTTTCAATCAACTTAAGAAGGAAGGAGATTCTTGGAATCTAGCATTTCTTGGATCTTCGAATGAATAGCTCTCAAGGCACACCCTATGGGTTGTTATTCATTCAATCTTTCAAATTCAAAATGTTCATCCTTTCTCAAAACCTTTTCAATCAACTCCTGAAAGAACTTAGTTCTTGGAATCTTGCATTCCTTGGATTCTTGAGTGACAGCTCTCGTGGCACGCCCCTTGGGTTGTTTGCCATTTAATCTTTCGTTTCCAAATCAAGCTTTAACACATTCAAACCCTATCTTTTCGTGGTCATCTCCACGAACTACGGACGCTCTAATTCTTCATTCATTTTTTAATATAAGATACGTAGGCACAAGATTGCGATGATCTTGGCGAGCTACCTTCCTTCCATCTTCTGTTTTCCCCAATCTATTTATCCCATAGTCAAACTACGAGAGCGTTGATTTCTCATTCTCGTCTGAATGAGCATACGTAGGCACAAGGGCCCCATCCTTGGCGAGCACCCTAATCTAAAACCACCCATTTCCCCTTAGCATCAAATCCTTTTAATCTTACCATCTCGCATGTATCATTGAGAAGAAAATAAACAAGCTTAGATAACATTCATCACAAATCAAACTATGAGGTTCCCGTTGAGTACAACGGACGTGAGGGGTGCTAATACCTTCCCCTTACATAACCGACTCCCGAACCCAGAATATGGTTGTGACGACCATGTTCTTATTTCACTCTTAAAGGTTTTCTCGGTATTTTCCTTTCCCTCTTTTGGGATAAATAAAATTCAGTGGCGACTCTATCGAATCGCATTCCGCGCCTTTCGCGCGAGGGTTGTATTTTGATTTTTTCTAGGTGCAACATATAACATCATACAAGGCTTTAATTAAGACACAAATGGTGCAAGCAAGTCTTTGTGAACAAGAGAAAGCAAGGAAACATTCAAAAGAAACAAAGAAGTTCTTAAGAAACCCTAAAATGCCTAAGTGCTACAAAAATAATTTTTTTTGGAAATTAAAATTCACAAATAGAAAGTAGACATTATAAGGAACATTTTTCAAAAAGAATGCCCTCAAAAATGATAAAAATTGAGAAAGTTATGGACATTTAAATTTACAAAGAAAATGAGTAAAATAAAGTCATAAAAATAAATGGAATGTCCTCCATGGGACTTGAACCCACGCCATTCAGATTCTAGCTCAAAACCTTAGCTAACTCAACTAAGTGCGCAATTTGATAACTAGGAAGAAGCATGATATTATATGTGTTATCCAATTGAGTAATCGGAAAAATAAAAAAACTGGGGCGAGGGAGGATTCGAACCCCAGTTCAGGCAGTGACAAGGTTATATAGCGCGCAGGTTAAACCACTGAGTTGGTGATACATCCATTGTATCACCCCCCCCCCACCCATTAATTAATATGCCTAGAAGTATCCTAAGGCCTGGCCAGAAATGCGCCTAAGGCCAAGTCTTGCCCAACAAATTTAGGTTTTGGACCTGATGCAAAACCTATCCTAACTTCTTCATTTCTCCATGAAAATAGATGAAACAAATATGAAACTTCCTTAAAATTTCCTAAAGAATCCAATGGTGGTGGTGATTTTGTCAAAGTATGCTCTCATTTTAAAAATAGAAGGCTACACTAAAAGTGACCTATTCTTAAAAGTTCTATGTAACAGTCATGTATATTCAAATATAACACTCAAAATTGTTTAAACACAACACATATGATATGTCAAGTATGTCTAAACTCAATGAACATTTAAGCGCAACATGTTTTGCAAAGTTCAAGTTCTTTAGAAACTTACCTCTTGAAGCACAAAGCCAAACCTCCAATATACTTGCTACAACAGTGAATGAATGCCTTAGACACTTTAAGTAGTCCCCTATGAAGCTTTTAGGATGCTTGAAATCAAAAGAAAATCTCTGGAATAGAAAGTGGCCTCTTCTTGCAAAATGGTCAAAAGTGACCAAAATGGAACCTTCGCCAAATGATGTTACAATTGAGAAACTATTGTTGGAACAACTTAGGGATGTTATTTAGAGTGTGTTTTAAGTGTTTTATGGTTTTGAAATGGAGAGAATCAAGACATGGCTTGTGAAATGCAAAAAATCAAAGATGTGAGGTTTTGACAGTTGACTTTTTGATTCTGGTGTTTGGAGGGGAAGACGAAGGTTTGAACATCTTCAAGGGATGATTTTTGATGTGTTTGAGTGGTTTAAGCTCTGGTTTTGAAAATTTGATTCTCACTCTTTGGAATTTGAAATTTTGAAGTGAAAGAGGAAGAATGAGAAAACAAGTGTTGTGATTATTTTGGTGTGTTTTGAAACATCAGATGTGGTCTCTATTTATAGGGGAGCAACTTTGTTTTGGAGGAATAGTGATGACTTGAAGGATGAGCTCAATGTTCAATGGTTTTGGAAATGCATCATTACTTCCAACTCAAGGTACCTTATCTCTTCCACTAGCCTAGCTCTTATTTTGACCAATTCCACATTCTACAAAAGTTTTTATTGTTGTTTAAGAGTCCATCTTAACTTGTGAGAGTTGTTTCTTTAACAATTGATTATTCCACATAAATGCCTCTTGATTTCAAGGCCTAAAGTGATAATGTATCATCATTTCAAAGGGATTCCTCTTGACTTAGTGGCTCCGTCTTGCAGGTTTTAGATGATTCATTCAGATTCTTGTTGAATTAGCATTGTGTGATCACCATACTTGGACTCAAGAAATCGTGCACCACAAGTAATGCTAAATTTGCCTTACCAAAACAGTTGCATCAAGGCATATTGTGCATATATCTCCTTGCTCAAATGGAATTAGATTGTATTCTCAAACATTTTGGAAAGCTGAGGTGTCATACTTTAACTTTGATGTTTGAGGTTTTCCTTGGATCATTGTGGATCATGGAGAAAAATGGCCTCAAAGTTGGCTAAAACACACAAAAATTATGTCCAAAATATTTCTATGTGGCAAGGTTCAAAAAGTCTTGAAACCCTAACTTCATGGCCTTGTATCTCAAAACCTATGCACTTTTTGGGAATCCATCCTAAGTGACAAAGTTGTAGTATGTAACAAGATATTCAATTTGATTTTTTTATAAAAGAAAATGGTTGCTTGGTTTAGAAGTTATGCCCTTGCAAAGTTTGCACCAAATTAGGGTTTTCTTCATAACTTAGAAAAATTTTCATTTCTTTATGGTTGCCCTCTTTACAAGTAACCTCTCTTTTCTTAATTTTTATTGATCAATCATGACTCAAGTCACATATTAACATTATTCTTGACTTGAAGAGGCCATGTTTGACCAAAAAATTCAACAGTCAAACTTGATTTTGGGCACAGTTGACTTTTGTATCAAATGAACTTTAACTTTGTGATCTCTTATTGAAATCAACCCTTTGGCATATTTGAATACCATTTATGGACTTCAAGGGTGTTTTTGAGTGTCTTGAATCATGTCCAAGGTTTGAGATCATTTCTTGGTCAAAAGTCAAAGGTACAGTTGACTTTTCATCAAAACTCTAGTTTGTGGTCTAGATGAATTTGAATCTTTGCATTGCTTATGAATTAATTTATTTGGATCAATCCAATCATATGAATGGACTATAATGAGTCATTTGAGGTCCTTGAAACATATTTTAAGGTATTGTATCATTCCCAAATGAAAAATTCACTTTTGAGGCCCTAATCAACCAAAACCCTAATTGGTGCACCAAATGAACTTGGGGCATGATTGACTTGAAATGATGTAGGCTTCTGTTTGACTCTTGATGGATGGGATCTCTTGATCTTCATTGGATGAATAAGGGACTTGGTAAGTTGAAGATCATGTCCTTTCTTGATTGATCCTTTGCTTGGATCTCTTTTGAGGCTCAAAACCCTAATTCAAAAATCAAATGAAACAAACAACAACCTTTGTATTTCTAAATGGGTTAGTCATGCATAATGTATACACATGTATGATGCTAATGAAATGCAAATGATGTGGGATCTTAGGGTCAAAATTTAGGGTATGACAAAATGCTATCACAATGCAAAGTGGGACAGAGTTAGATGGGTCCGTAGATCCAAGAGTTAAAAACCTTGCAATGTATAGAAGAGTAGAGGAAGAACCTGAAAAGATAGTTGATGGAGACAAAGTAGAAAAAACAACTAATGAGGAGACTAAACCTACTACTGAAGAGGTTATTGAGAAATAAAAACCTTATGTGCCTCTGCCACCTTATAAACCAAAGATACCATATCCTCAAAGACTCGCAAAATCTAAGAACGAGAACTTGTCCAATAAAAAGAAAGTTGAAGATGACGAGATTGTGGCACTCACTGCAGAGTGTAGTGCCATTATACAAAATAACATACCAATTAAATTGAAAGACCTTGGTAGTTTTTCTATTCCCTGTGTAATTGGTAAGTTTTCCAGCGACAAGGCATTACATAATTTTGAAGCTAGTGTCATTTTGATGCCTTTTTACATCTGTGAAAAACTATAAAGTTATGAGACTTGAGACCTACTAGAATGTCACTTCAATTTATATATCATTCTATTAAATACCCTATGGGAATGCTGAAGAATATCCCAATTTGCATTGCTCAATTTTACATCCCTATTGACTTCATAATAATGGATATAAGGGAAGACTCTAACATACCTATCATACTAGGAATTCCTTTCTTAGCCACAGCCGGTGCGATAATTGATGTTAAATGAGGGAAGTTGACGTTTGAAGTAGGAGAAGAGAAAATTGATTTTATTCTTTCCCAATTTCTTAAAGCCCCAGCAATAGACGATACATGTTGTTTTATGGATATCATTGATGAATGTTAAAGAACTGGAGTTGGAAACACGTCCGAGTATTGAATTCCTAATAACTCGAGCACTACCTATATATGAAGATGATGCATTCCCTGAACCCCATCAAGACGACAGTGTAAGCCAATATTTAGCACTTACCCATATCTGATGCCAAGCCTGAAGCAACCATCAGTAGAACTTAAGGTACTACCTAAAAACCTAAAATATGAGTTTCTTGATAATTGAATTGATCATCTGATCATAGTTGGTGTCGGTCTTAATAAAGAAGCAACTGGGGAACTCTTGCTGGTATTGAAAAAATAACCTACAACCTTAAGATACGACATTTTTGATCTAAAGGGAATAAGCCCCTATATATGCATGCACAGAATTATGCTAAAGGAAGACTCAAAGGCCTCTAAAGAATACCAGAAGAGGATTAACCCTATTATGAGCGATGTAGTTAGGAAAGAAGTGCTCAAATTAATCGATGATGGAATAATTTATCCAATCTCCAATAGCCAATGGGTTATCCCAGTGCACGTCGTACCTAAAAAGGGAGGGCTAACGATTGTTAAGAATGAAAAAGGAGAGTTTGTAGCTAAACAAGTTGAGATTGGATGGCGTATCTATATAGACTATAGAAAGTTAAACAAAGCAACCCGGAAGGAATATTTTCCACTTTCTTTTATTGATCAAATGCTTGAATGTTTGGCTAGACATTCATATTTATGCTATTTAGATGGTTATTCAGGATTTTTCCAAATTCCAATTCATCCAGATGACCAAGAGAAAACTACTTTTACATGTCCTTATGGAACGTTCGCCTATCAACAAATGTCATTTGGATTATGCAATGCTCTCGTAACCTTCCAGAGATGTGTGTGTTGCAGTGAGAATCATGATACCAAGCTATTGATTAACTTGAACCTTAATTCTTAAATTCACAACCGGACTTTAATTTATCCAAAGGAAAGGTCTAAAGAAAGAAATAACCCTTTGCGTGATGTAACAACAACGCTAAGAGATTCAGGGATCGGGGGTTGGTTATGCCTAGGGTAGGTATTTCGCATCCTAAACATCTATAGTACTCTATAGGAACCTTTTGTTTGTTTGCATGCTAATACTTGCTAAATGTTTGCTATGGATTGCGATTGGGTAAAAGGTGTAGGTGTAGGTAAAGACCTAAGGATATTTTCTAAGTTTGCTCGCAAAGATATCGCATCTTCTGCCTACGTATCCTTACTAGGATAGAATCAGAGCAATCGTAGTTCACCTCACAAGGGATGAAGAACACTTGATTATGATCAAGGTTCAAAGGAGAACAAACATATCCATGCTTGTGTAGAGTTTATACAAACTCTCTAGATCTACATTGTACACTCAAGAAAGGGGAGTAAGTAATCATTTCCATGATTCTTACATAGAGTTAACCAAACTCTACCTAATTCTACGTTGTAAGACCAATTGGTTCTACCCAGACCAAAAGGAGGAAGAAGGGGGAAGGTTGATTGGTTCTATCCAGACCAAAGGGAAGGTTGCTTGGTTCTATCCAGACCAAAGGGAAGGTTGATTGGTTCTATCCATACCAAAGGGAAGGTTGATTGGTTCTGTCCAGGACAAAGGGAAGGTTGATTGGTTCTATCCAGACCAAAGGGAAGGTTGATTGGTTCTATCCAGACCAAAGGGAAGGTTGATTGGTTCTATCCAGACCAAAGGGAAGGTTGATTGGTTCTATCCAGACCTATGAGTTTAATTCCTATTGGTTCTATCCAGACCAAAAGGGGGAGAAGGTTCTATCCTGACCTATGAGTTTAATTCCTATTGTTTCTATCCAACTAAAAGGGGGAGAAGGTTATATCCAAACTTATGAGTTAAAATCCTATTGGTTCTATCCAGACCAAAAGGGGGAGAAGGTTCTATCCAGACCTATGAGTTTAACTCCTATTGGTTCTATCCAGACCAAAAGGGGGAGAAGGTTCTATCCAGACCTATGAGTTAAAATCCTATTAGTTCTATCCAGACCAAAAGGGGAGAAGGTTCTATCCAGACCTATGAGTTTAATTCCTATTGGTTCTATCCAGACCAAAAGGGGGAGAATGTTCTATCCAGACCTATGAGTTAAAATCCTATTGGTTCTATCCAGACCAAAAGGGGGAGAAGGTTCTATCCAGACCTATGAGTTTAATTCCTATTGGTTCTATCCAGACCAAAAGGGGGAGAAGGTTCTATCCAGACCTATGAGTTAAAATCCTATTGGTTCTATCCAGACCAAAAGGGGAGAAGGTTCTATCCAGACCTGTGAGTTTAATTCCTATTGGTTCTATCCAGACCAAAAGGGGGAGAAGGTTCTATCCATACCTATGGGGTTAATGAGCTATCTATGACCCAAAGGTCAATAGAGAGACTTTTCTTTGGAAGGGAAAAGTGAGGCAACTTGGATGAGAACTAAAGAGTTCCATCACTTGGGGAAAGTAAACTTAACAAAGCAGAAACATTCACCCATGATGAATATAAAGGATATGGTTACAACCAAGAACAAGCAAGCATATTACAATATCAACACAATGATTTCAATCAAGATAAATGGTTACGACCAAAGCAAGTATCAAGATATTACGATATTAATGATTTCAATCAAGGTAAATGGTTACGACCAAAGCAAGTATCAAGATATTATAATATTTAGAAGGGGAAAGTTCTTTCAAGACTTAATGAAAGGTAAAAACCAAAGCATATCCTAACAAAGACGGGGGTACATCTTAACAAAGATGGAAAGGGATCTTAACAAAGATAAAGAAGTATCTTAACAAAGATGAGGCTTCCTAGGGCTTACAAGATGACATGTATACTTACAGGCATCATGCCTAAACAAATAATGTCACAACAATGGTATACAAAAGTTCAAAAACTTCAATGGGGAAAAACTTTCAAGTTTTAAGAGAAGATCAAACACAAATGCTTACAAGCGAGGCTTTTTCATGGCATAAAGTGTTTCTAGAATACAAGTTCTTGAGTTATTTGATTACCATATGAAAATAGGCAAAATTAAGAGACATTTGCAAAAAGAATCACTTAAAAATGATAAGAAATGACAAAGTTATATTAATTTGAAATTTGAAGAAAAATCAAAGAAATTAGTAATAAAAACTAATGGAATATCCACACCAAGAGTTGAACTCGTGTCCTGTGGGTTATAGGTCAAAACCTCTACCACACCAACCAAAGTGCACATGTGAAAAGTTACGGAAAAGAGACATAAAATATCAAAATACGAAGAAAATCCAAAAATAACCAAAAGAGTTGTCCCACAGGGATCGAACTCAGGACGACTAGAAAGGTAAGGCTCGTGAATGCACAGGCATAACTACTGGGATGGCGATACATCCAGTGTATCAAGCCACCCCATTAATACTTAAATTAACAAGTTAAGCATTCTGGGCCAGACTTAAGGCAAATCCAAGGCAAGTTTGTGTCAAAACGGTTTCATTCAAACTCGACCAAAACACAACCAAATTTCACAAAATTTGAGTCTAAACCACTTGAAATTTGAAGAGGAAAATGATGGTATCATTAATTTTTCAAAATAAAGCACACAAATTGAAGCACGAATGGAAATGCAAATGGAGGCTTTGAAATGCAATATTGAAGTTATGATTAAAAACAGAGGTGTTTATACCATGCGATTAGTTTGCACCAACTCTAAACAGGTAGTTTATGGATCCTAGACTCAAAAGGAACTCCAAAACACATCAACATAGAAACTGATATGTAGGTTGCAGCTATGGATCAAAAGTTTGAAATGGTTTTTTAGAAAAGAAGAACATTCTCATGATGTAGCATTCCAAGCTTCGAAACATCATCACACATCCAATGATTCACACTCCATCAAGACATGAACTCATACATAGAGTGTAAGAAAACTCACATCAAAATTGATAGCACAAGAGGTTGACTAACCTCAAAACAGAAACTGACAGTAAGCTCTTGTTTTTGTCAAATCAAAATGTCAAACAAGAATGCATAATGAATCCTACAATAATGATACCCTCAAAACACACACACATATAGTTCTCACACCTTGACAACTTGGTCTAACCAAACAGCCTAACAAGCTTGTACATCTAAACATGATTAATTGGTTTTGCAATAGATCAAACATCATAACAACTATACAGAAGCAACAGCCAGTCTTTGGTCATTACTATGCCAAATCAAACATCAATTCAATACATTGCTTTAAATGAAAATTACAACTCTATGATAGTAAACACAAACAAATTCTAGCAGGAGAACCTAGTTATTAACAGCAATAGATGAAACCATGTCAATCATCATAGATCAATGCATTACATCTTGAAATAACATTTATGATGAATTCTAATAACAGTGCCTCCAAACCAAGACCTAATCAGCATTAAACAACAAGGTTCTTTGTTTACAAACAGCAAAAAGAGCAAAATTTTGACAATGGTTGGAAGTAATGGGTGGTAGCAGCATTATATAGCAGTTGTTCATGAATTATAGACAGCTCTAGCAGCACTAATGTGAATCCTAACATGACCATGTTAACATCATTCAACAATTAGTCCTAATACTTTATGCACATAACAACAACCAATGACAATTGGCATCTTATAACAACAGTGCTACCTCTAAATGGCAGTCACCAATGCAGACACACATATGTTGGGCATATCAAAGACATCAACTTCTAAAGACCTCCAAAAAAAAATGTTAGAAAAATCCTAAGATCTAGGGGGCTATCAAGTCATGGCAGTTGAGCTTGCAACAGAATAAACATGACATGTTAACACAAACATTCAAATCATTGACCTATGATGCTAACAAACAATTTCATGACAGATTTCAAACATGATTTACAAGACATTAAAACATACATGGGAAAGGTACATACATGGGAAAGGTACATACATGCTTATCACAGTTGACAACACGAAAAAAATATGGACATGTCATGATTAAAAGCAGCCCTACTACAATACTTTAAAATGACAGTCACTACTTCACAAAGATTGCAAACCCTAGTATACAAACCTAATGTTGACAGCAACTGATGCAAAATAAACATGACAATGTCAATTATCTAAAAAAACATGATTCAATTGATACCACATTCTCATGTCAGCAAGCATAAACCAAACACAAAACAGTAATTCAAATTATCACAGAGGTACACTTGGCATGACAATGTCAAGCATCAAACTTCAATGTATATATCTCATGATGGTTATAACCATTTGATAGCAAATTCAAAACAACATGACAATGTTGATCATCATAGATCAAGATGTGTTTCATCAGCATCTAGGTGAATCACTTCAACATTGGCCATGACCATGCTAAACAACAAACAGTCCTTCAAAAACAGTTGAGATGCATTTTGGAAATCAGAGAATGAAATGGTTGCAGTCCAGTTCAAAAACAGATATGCACACATTATAATCATGGTATATGCAAAGTTTGAATAGAAGGATTCATCAACAAGGCACTAGATTTGAGAATGACATATCAGCTACAAACTCACATGTTTGGACTGAAAGTATTAGACTGGTTGAAACAGAATGGTAGAATTAACAGACAATCAAGCTTCAATACACACTCAAACAACATATCATGGATTGAACACATAGGAACTTGATCTAATAAACAATCAAATAAACTTAAGAAACAAGAGGCTATAATGACAGGTTGCAATAAAATCACAAACGTCATCTTATCTTAATCAATACAAAGTGGCTTCAGCTTAAGGCATTAAGACATAGGACCTATGATAACCATCAACAACATTCATGACAGAAAAGCACTTACGATTCACATCAAGATATAACATGACATGGCATGATAAAAACATGAACATATCCAAGACATTCAGCACATATAAGATATAATCAAAGCAGATTTGCACATACAAGACAAAGGACATATGCATACAGTTTGCACATACAAGAACTTAACAGAAACTGCCCTATGCTAGATTCAAACAACAAAAATCAAGCATATCAAGAGCAATGTTAAATATAAACCAACAAGATCTTCCAATGCTAATAATCTATCACCAAAACCTAATCATGGACCTCACACTTAATCTAAACAAAAGCAGCAACATTATTCTCAAAAGGAAAAGATCAAGATTAGATCCAAAATTGCTCACCTTAACAGTTGCAAGCATACCCTCCTATTGTTCACACATGACTTATGGTAATGTCTCAAGGGGTTTCAAAACACAAACACACAAGCACCACATCATAGTGACTAAAGAGTGTTACATACATGAAGGAGCAAATCAAACAAAACAAAAACAGATTCATACATGAGCTGCATTCATTCTTAAGAACACATTGCAACTAAAGTAAGCTAGGCATGTTCATGACAGTTTATGAATGAGATAGTGACTACTAACCTCTTGTAGACCTCCAAGCAAGCTTATACAGTAGGGAAAACCTTGAGGAGTTCCAACGGATATCCAACCAATACCTTGATGAAAACACAGTTTTCTTGCACTTGAAGTAAATGAGGGAACTTTGTGACAGATCTCAAAACAAGTGATGAAGAAGGTCCTGAGGGTTCTTGATAGTTGGTACAACTTAAACCAAAGGTTTTTGGAGGGTTGAGGTGATTAAAACAGGCCTGAGCAAGATTTTATCTGATTTTGGCTAAAGAGTCAAACTTTGTTTGGTTGAAAGTTGACTTTTGAGAATATGGAGTTTTGGAATGGTTTAAGAGCTTGAACACCTTCCACACATCATTTGTGGATTGTGCAGATGGTTTTCAATGAGTTTTAGTGTATGGAAATGGTTTTGGAAGGCAAACTGTTCAAGGCAGATTTTGAGGAGCTTTGGAACCTTTTCTTCACTTACAAGTAAAGCAAGGGAAGATGAGAGAGCTATGGTTTTCTCTTGGGTTTTAGACTGCTCTAGTGTGTGTTTAGCATAGAGGAAACCTCTATTTATAGGCAAGGAAAGATGAGGACAGCTTGTGAAGTATGCATTGCAAATCTTGATTTTGGAAGGAAATCTTAGCAAATCCAATTTGTGATTTTCTCTACAGCTCTTTTGCTTGCTTCCAATGCCCTTTAGTCTCTAAAATAAGCTATCTTGGAACTGATAGAAGTGACATAGAGTGAGCAAGGACAGCCTACCTGCTGCAGCCACCAAACACTCTCTCTCATGTGCAACTTTTGCATTTTTTTCTTATTAAACTAATGTGTCTTGTCAAGAACTTGAGATTTGCTTGGATTCTTGTCTGATCCAGTCCATTTCACCCTCTAAAACATCATACCAGAGGTTATTCCATGGTTATAGATGAAGTGCATAGTTAGGAATCAAGTCCATGTTGGGTTTTGACAAGTTGACAAACTAGTACACAGACCCAACTTGCTCCATTCAAAAATCTCAGCTCACAAGGGCTATGGAAGAGTTCTATAACTTTTTGGAAAGCCCTCATGGAGCTATAAAACTTTTATGTTTTTGGAATTTTCAAATTCCAAGTGGAACTAGGTCAAAAATCCCCTCAAAGTTGGCTGAAAACATGCCTAAAAAGGCCAGCAACTTAGAATTTTTCTAAGTGTTTTCTCCCTCTTGTGATGATTTTGGCCATAACTTCAAATCTACTCATTTTCTGCCCATGGACCACTGTGAGACTTTTGTAGGAATTGTTAAGACCTTTCCAACAAGCCTTGAACCAACTCAATTGGATGTGTGGTTAGGGAGTTATGGTCTTACCCCTTTCAAAACCCTATGTCGCTTTCGCGAAAATAAGGTGCCGGCAGAACAGAAGAGTCGCCACCTTTCGTTATTTATCCCTCGGAGAGGGAAAGGAAACGATCGGAAAAACCTGACGAATAGGTATAAGACAAGGTCGTCGCAACCGTTGTCTGGGTTCGGGAGTCGGTTACGTAAGGGGAAGGTATTAGCACCCCTCACGTCCGTCGTACTCGACGGGATCCACGCTTGTTGTGTTTACTGGACGAGTCGGTTTATCTGTCTACCTATCAAGGCTGGCTTAAACAGAAAAGAAAATGACTAGGCAAAGCGTCGCACTTTATGCCTACGTATTCTCATCAGAGAATGAGAAATCAGAGTCAACGTAATTCGACCTACGACGGGTTACGGGGAAAGGTAGCTCGCCAATACACCAGTATTGTGCCTACGTACTCTCAACAGGTATGAGAGATCAGAGCTTACGTAGTTCGGGACACTACGGTTTATGGGGATTCAGATTCATCTGTTTTATCGAGTAAGGTTAAACAACAGTTCCAGCAGTTAGGGACAAAGCCTGTTTGCATTGGCGCTGAAATTTAACGACACTCTTTCCTTCAGAAAAGTTTCCTTTGAATTATGGGCCCACGGGGCAAAAAGGTTTGAAGTTTGTTTTCTGTCTTTTACGAAAGAAGTGTTTTTTATTGTGTTTGCAATTTCAATCGCACTAGAGACTATGACCTGAGAGTGAATGCGTCGCATGTCACCCAAAGGGTGCCATACTAAACATCCAGACTGTTGAAAAGAAACTCTCCAATAATCCTTTCTCAGATAGCTTAAGGCTCGTAACGTACGAAAGAAATCATTCATGATTATTGTATCTTAACCTGTTTTGAGATGAGAAGATAACAGGCTCAACTAAAGGGAGACTATCAAGTCCTACTGTTGTCATGCCAAGGATTCATCCTATGGTTGAGGTTTGAACAGGGAAATCCTAGAAGTTATAATGCATAGGTTTCAACCTAAAGTTCTATCATCACTTCCTTATCAAAGGGAATGAGAGTCCTAAGGGATCATGTCAATGATACACAAAAACAGATAAAGCATCAGCTTAAACGGTAAACAGTAAACGACTGTAAAATGCATGCAATGCAAGTGAGGGAGGAAATGTGTGTGGGGCATCAGCCTCCACAAGCTCATCTCAACCTCAAGCCAGAATGAATAACAGTAATCATACTGAAAAAATAAAATATGTTATCAAGCAAAATACAGTAAACTGCAATCATACAGAAGAAAATAAAATCATGCTATCAAGTAAAACAAACCACATGGGCAAGGGAGCTGGGCTCTACCGAATACCCGCAAGCAAAGCCATACAGTAACAACACAAGCAGAGGGAGCAACTCAACCTCTAGTGCAATCATGCTCCTAGCTCACATTAGTCTAGATATGAACTTATTCTAATGCATCAAGCAAGTCAAACAAGGCACATCAATACAGAAAAGAAACAAGAAAGCAGATCAACTCCTCTCTCAATTCCAAGCTTCATCTCTTCCAACAACAACTCAGTCCTCAGACCTCAATCACTCTTGACAAATATCAATTTGGTTCTCCAGGTTTCAACCCTTTCACATAAGTTTCAACTTATCCTCTCTTCAAGCTTCAGCTTTTTAATCAGTTCCACCTTCAGGCTTCATTCTTAACCACAAGTATCAACTTGATCTTCTTCAGGATCTCCAAACTTCATAGTAAGTGTCAACTTAATCTTCAAGCTCTCAAGCTCTCTTTGCCTTACCAGTCTCAACTTGGTCTTATCCTCCTGCAAGCTTCAGCTTCTCAGAGTACTCTTTAATCACTTAGAAGTATCAACTTCATCCTTCAATTTTTAAGCCTCAGCTCTTCATTCAGTCTTTACTGGATCTTCAGTGGGTCTTCAAGTATCAACTTGATCTTCATGCTCTTCAAGCTTCAACTAAAATGGCAATTCTCAAGGAATCATCCTCTTCCATACTCTTCAATGAAGTCTTCATTTTCACACTCAAGCCCAACATCCCTCAAGATACTCAAACCAGAGGAAATCACTTAACTGGATAAGTTGGGGTGTTAAACTGCTTATTGATCACCAAAGGTGACCTATAAGGGTTTAACATCAAAAGAATGGTTCCCTCAAAGGTTCTACTCCCTAGGTACCATCACTTTTCCCTCCTAAGTAGGGAGGTGAATACCATGGAAGGACCTTGAATCATGGGGAAGAATGGAGGTGAAAGATACCACCCATGTTTAAGAAAGAAACTAGCTAGGTCTAAGCTCTACTTAAATCCTAACCCTAAAACAATCAACAAAACAAACAAGCCTCCAAGCTATCAAGCTCCTTCTTCAACTCTCAAGTCTTCTACTATGCTCCTCCATGCTTCTCAAAGCAAAACCAAGCTCACCAAGCCCACAAAGCAAAGCAAAACAAAATACAAGCCCACAAGGGCAACACAAACAATCATCAACTACAAAAATCATCTAAAAATAGTATACTATTATATTAAAATCTAATATAATTTCTAGGGGATCCTATATACCTACCCTTAATACCCTATATGTCCCAATGTCTATCTTGGCCTAGAAACCCAAAATTCTAGTGTTATTGTGGACCTATGTTAAGGATTGACCTAAATCTACACAACCTAAAGTCATCAAATCAAAACTAACCTAAAATTAATCAAAAAATTATGGAATAAATCCAGGGGGGAGCTAAAGTCCTAATCTAACTATCCTAAAAATAATGGCCTAAAAATTCAAAGGGAACTAGCATAACAAAATTCTACAAATCTATGCATCAACATGAAAGAATTAAAATGCTATTAAAATAAAAAAAATACACAAAAAATATTAAAAATACATGAACTGCAAATATTTTGATTTTATAATTTTCTAGACATGAACATGAAATGGGAGAAAAAATCCCCATGTAAAAATCATCATTTTTCTATTTATTATGATTTTTCAAAGATTAATGAAAAATGGAGAAAAAGAAATTAAAATATGAAGACATTGGTGTGAATAGCAACTATATTCAGTACAAATTCCAGATGGGCTCAAAATGGGGGTGGGGATATCAATGCGCGCCAGGCCCAGTTTCCATCATAAAATCAGTTAAAAATCACAAAGAAAAAGAAAAATGAACGGTGCAGTTAGTAACAAAATACAGTTCAAAATCATCATGGGTCATGAAAGGGGGTGTGGTTATCAAACTCAACACTTAAGCCCAATACCACGGGTTTAATGAAACGCTTCGTTTCATTGTTCAGAATTTCCCTCTTCAAATGAAATTGAATCTCAGCCGTGGGATCTCCCCTCAGTCAATGGGTCTTCGCCTCATCCAACGGCCATCTCATCATCTTCTTCCTCCAGCTAGGGTTCAAAAGGAGGAAGCCATGGAAACAGAGCTCCATAGTGAATCTTCACCCAACTCGTATCACCTCAATTCTCCATGAAAAATTAAGATTCAAAACCCTAATCCATTCTACATTCCATGCTGATCACAACCATGGCCTCAAAATCAATTGAAATGCCCTAAATCTCCAAACCCGATCCAAGATCAAAAATAAGCTCAGACATCAACTTCAACAATTCTTGCAATTAGTTACCTCAGAATGATCACCAACTCACCCTGGTTAATTCTTGATATCAAACTCATGCTATAGCTCACTATATCTCATGTTCTTAGTCAAAACAAAAATGGTGTCACCAACTGAAACCTCACCAATTGATCTCAAACTTCCCAGAATCCAACACCTAATTGTCTCTAACCGTTCTAACCTAACAATTCTCCCTAATTATGATTAAATCATGGTGTAGAAGGAAGTTTACTAACCTGTCAAATCTTGAACACCAGATAGGGTAATCCTCCACTTCAAGCTCTCAAACTCTTCAGAATCAATCCTTGAATGATGATAAAGCTTCTGTTTGCCAAAGATTGGACCAAGAAAGCTTGAATCTCCAAATCCGATTGTGACTTGCAACCTTAAAAATCCAAGTGCTATCTCTTCAATTCTCCATGGTTTTGCCTTCAATTTGGTATGCACAGCTTCAGTGTGATCAATGGAATGTGTTTGGATTGAAAGAAGAAATGGAAATGAATCAGAATGTAGAATTTGATTTCAACTTGCAATGGAAGCAATTGAAATGGCTATCTCCCTCTTCTCTCTAATCTCTCACCAACCTTGCATCTGAGCAAGTTCTAAACCATATATAGAATGCATTGGGCCTCTCTAGAACCATCTGGAATCATCCAATGAGAATTTGGGATTCTCATGTCATGAGTTTTTGAATTTATCCATCTCATGTATCATCTCATGCCATAGCCCCTTGCAGCACTTGCCTTGACTTGAAAATCTCCTTAGATGAGATATATGACATGTTAAGACACTTAGCTAGCTTGTACATTGCCTTTCCTTGAGTTTTGCATTTGTATCTTATTATGCAAGCAACCATTTTCCAAAGCAACCCCATGATCTAGGTCTCAATTCAAAAAAGTGGCTGAACCATTGTTTCTAAAATGTTCTTTGGAGTCAAAATGACCTATTATATGCCATGGTTTGGATGTGTAACTTGGAAATTTCAATTTCCAACTTGAACTTATTTAACTTATGCCTCCATTTTAGGTCATTTTTACCATTTTTTGCTACAAGCCTTTTCAACATCTCATGACCTCCCAACTAGCCTTAAAACATCATTTTAAGCAAGTTTGATGTTGAATATTTTTCCATTTGAAGCTTGGAAATAGGAGTTATGGCCTTATGCTTGAAATGACCTATAATCTCCAAATGACCAAAATGCCCTTGACTTGTCAAAGCCATAACTTGAGTTCTACAAATCCTATCAAGTACTTCTAGTACTCTCTAGAAAGCTAAGAAGATGAGGAGCAGCATTCATGTTGACAAAAAGTTCATAGGAATCATCCTTCTTGGGCAAAAGTTGGATGCAAGTTGGGTGACTTTCAAGGCCCCAGATTCACATACCTCAGATGACCTGTAATTTGTCAAAGTCATAACTTGAGCTCTACAAATCCTATCAAGGACTTATAGTACTCAAATTAAAGCTAAGAACAAGCTCTACAACATTCATGTTGTAGGCAAGATGAGATAACAATCACATCTTGAGCTAAACTGCCTCGAAGATAGGGATCAAACTAGGGGATTTTACACTATCAAGCCTTAGAAACCCTAGCTTGAAACTTCTCAAACTCCTCAATCATGATGAGTTGATCTAGGAATCATCCTTATAGCATCTCAATGCATAAATCCATGATCACATGGCTCTTGGATTAGGTCTAAACCCTCTCCAAATCATCAGTTGACCTAGGGTTGACCTAGTCAAACCCTAATTGCACCACTCATGGCTGAGTCTTCTTATTCTTGTACAATGACCTCTCTAGGCCTCATGATAGCTTTCAAGACATCTCATAAGCTCTCCCAAAGCTTCAATTCCATCCTCATAGCTTCAGAATCATCAGAGGAGCTCCCACAACTCTCAAGTTAGGAGGCACACAACCTTGGTTTCAACCAATCTCTCTAAGGATCTCTTAAATTCTCTGACAAAGATGTCAACCCTTGAACACCTGAATAACCTTCTTGGCTACCTTCAAAGTCTTGTGGTGCTCTTGATTGGTAATCATACCTCTTGATCTACTGCACACATATCAATGAAATGCAAATGATAATGCTAGTGAACACAAGCTAGGTAGAAAAATGTTGGTCAAATTTTGGGGTGCAACAGCTGCCCCTATTCAAACGGCTTGGACCTGACTGGGTGAGGAGCGAACGGCTCTCAAGCAATCAAGGTAAAAGACGGTTGAATACCAACAAACCCGAAAATTTGCCAACTGCACAAGTACACGGTACTCTGATTGGAACAAATCTTCGAAAACTGAAATATTAGTTGCACGGCAACTAGCTGGAGAATTGGTCACACAGTAACCGGTAATACATGGTCGATCATGCCGTCAGGCATCAAGATTCCTCGGGACTCATCAGGTCAACAATCATGTTGATCATGCCATCGGGCATTCAAAGAAAACTTTTGGGCATCAGCCGGACTTCATCAGTAAGTCGGGAATAGAATTCTTGGTCAATCATGAACCAGTTGGGGATACCCAAACTTCTGCCATCAGGCACTCCGCATCAGCTGAGAGAACTGCTTCGTTAACATGGTCGGACTTCAATCATGAAGTCTTCGAGGGGAAGTTTCAACTTCGCTGTTCAGAAACCTGCCGGGGATGACGCATCTCCGCTGGGGATTCTGGAGAACTACCAAGTAACTCTGCTTCGGGGATCCAGAAATCATTCTGGATGAATCAAATCTGCTGAGGACTTCAAGAATCATCTTGGACAAATAACTCCGTCGGGGACTTCAAGAATCATCTTGAACCGATAGCTATGCTGTGTAAAAGCACAGATTGTGTCTTAGTTTTATCTCTATGTTTTGATGATAACAATTATGAATTTTGTATTCAAGAATTATATACTCTAAACGTGTTCTAGATTGTTTGCTACAGGCACTAAAGTAAATTATCTTAAGAAAGCAAAATTGCATCTGAACATTGTTTGTATGAAAGACTTCATAAGTTCAAGAGCATCTTAAGTGAAGATCTGAACTTTGCTCCCAGAAGAATCTGACTACTGTCTCTTGAAGATTCTGAAGAAGGAGCCTCTAAAGCATAGAGACTCTGCTCTGAAGGATTTACACGCTCAAGCACACTAGCTGCACATACTCTGTTTCAGCTCAATCTGAAGAACATTCAAGACTCTGAAGATCCAGATGATCCTTGATCAGAAGACTCTGAAGATTCAGATTCTTATGTTGAAAGCTGAACTCACTTTGAAGAAGATTTAAATATGTACGTTGGTCCTTCTCAACAGCTCTTTCCTATTTTGTGCTAGACACAAGGACACATACAAAAAGGTTTTATCTGTGCATTCCATTCTGAGGAAAGTATTCTGCAAGTGAAGACAAAAAGCATCAGGCCTGTTTCAGCACAGCCTCCAATGTGAAGACAAAAGGCTCTAGGCTTTTCTGCACAGCCTTCAACGTAACAAGACTTCTTGGATCTTAGTGCCTATATAAAGAAGTCCACTCCATCTTCTTCAGTAATTGAATCTCTAGAAAAATCACTCCTCAAAGCAAATCTCAAAAAGCTCTTTATCATATTACTTTGCTTTATCTTTATTCTTAAACTAAGAGAAATATCACTGTTGTGATAACAGCTTATTAGAAGCATTCTTACTCTTGTAAAAGTTTTACTTTGTTTGTAAAAGGTTTTCCTTAAGAGGATCCAGTTGGGATCAGCTGCTCTTGAGAAGACTAAGAACGGTTGTTCTTAGGTGTTGCTATTTGTAATCTGTTTGATTAAAATAGTGGATTAAGTCCTTGACAGAGAAAGGCAAATCACTCTTGAGAGGGTGGACTGGACTAGTTGTTTTCAACGAACCAGGATAAAAATATCTGTGTTCTAATCTTTGATTTTTAGTCTTACTTATTCAACCCCCCCTTCTAAGTAATTTTCTCACCTTCAGTTGGCATCAGAGCTCCGGTTCTGCGTGTGCTCCACTTAACCGTGACAGTTAAAGATCCAGTGAGAAAGATACTTTGATATTTGTGTTGTTGTCATTATGGAAACAGCTACATCAACTTGCAACAACAAATATGAAGGAGATAGGATCAGTACCAAGCCACCCATGTTTGATGGGGAAAAATTTGACTATTGGAAAGATAGAATAGAAAGTTTTTTCCTCGGGTATGATGCTGATCTTTGGGATATGGTCATTGATGGATATAAACATCCTACTGATGAGGATGGCAAAAAGATTGATAGAAAGTCAATGACTGAAGTACAGAAAAGAGATTTCAAGAATCACCACAAAGCCAGAACTATATTGCTTAATGCAATCTCTCATACTGAGTATGAGAAGATTACAAACAGAGATACTGCTCATGACAGGTTTGAGTCACTCAAAATGACTCATGAGGGAAATTCTCAGGTTAAAGAGACCAAGGCGCTGGCGCTCATACAGAAGTATGAGGCATTTAAAATGGAAGAATCTGAAAATGTAGAAACTATGTTTTCTAGATTTCAGATTCTTACTGCTGGTCTGAAAGTTCTGGATAAGGGCTACTCAACGTCAGATCATGTCAAGAAGATCATCAGAAGTCTTCCCACCAGATGGAGACCAATGGTGACTGCACTGAAGATGGCAAAAGATCTGAATAAGATCTCCTTAGAAGAACTTATCAGTTCTTTGAGAAGTCATGAAATAGAGCTGGAGGAAGATGAGCCCCAGAAGAAAGATAAAGGTAAATCCATAGCTTTAAAATCTAACAAACCTGTTAAAGCTTTGCAGGTAAAAGAAGAAAGTTCTGAAGAATCGTCTTCTGAAGAAGAAGATGAACTGTCCATACTTTCCAGAAGAATCAACAAGCTCTGGAAGCACAAGGGAAGGAAGTTTAACAACTTCAGGAAAGCTGACCACAGGAAGGAATCTTCTGGATACAGAAGATCTGGAAAGAAAGAGGTCACATGCTATGAATGCAAGGAACCTGGGCACTACAAAAATGACTGCCCCAAACTTCTCAAGGAGAAACCCAAGAGAAAGTTTGATAAAAAGAAAAAGGTTCTTATGGCAACTTGGGATGATTCAAATGAATCTGAATCTGAATCTGAAGCGTCAGAAGAGTGTGCCAACATGGCATTAATGGCTGGAATAGAAGATCAGAATGAAGAATTATCATCTGAATCTGAGTCAGACTCCGACTCTGATGCTGAAGAGGTAATGTCCAAACTTACCAAAGATGAACTTATAAAGGTGTTATCTGAAGTCTTGAAAAGCTACAATAATATCAAACTCAAGAACAAGAAGCTGAAAAGCAATCTTGAATCTGAGATTGATAATCTGAAAACAGAACTTGTTGAGCAGAGAGAAATAAATTTAAAAATAAAAAATGATTTGGAAATTGTTCAACAAGAATCTGACTCTGAAGCTAAGTCATCTGAAAATATTTTGGAAAAATATGACTCTAGTTTTCAGAGGTTCCTCACTAAAAGCATAGACAGAAGCAAGATGGCTTCTATGATCTATGGAGTTAGTAGGAATAAAAGAAAGGGAATTGGATTTCAATCTTCTTCTCTTGAAAAAGATGTAAGACCAATACCTGTAGATGATCTGATCATTAAGATAACTCCTTTATACTCTAATTTTAAATTTGGTCATTTAAATGATATTAAACACACGAGCTCTGAAAAGAATACTCATGTGTTTAGATCTAAGGCAAGTCTAAACAAAAACTATGTTGAAAAACAAAAGTTTAGACAAACCTACAAGGCAACTAACCCTAAAGGACCCAAGAAGATCTGGGTACCTAAAGACAAAATAATCCCTGTTGCAGATGTCCTTAGCAGCAAAGTCAGGACACCAATCATGGTACCTGGACTCTGGATGCTCACGACACATGACGGGAGAAAGGTCTATGTTCCAAAGTCTGGAACTTAGATCTGGAGGGGACGTGAAATTTGGAGGGAACCAGAAGGGCAAGATCATTGGCTCTGGAACTATAGGTAATGGCAACCTACCCTCTATTTCTAATGTTCTGTTAGTTGAAGGATTGAAACATAATCTATTGTCCATAAGTCAATTAAGTGACAATGGTTATGATATCATCTTTAATCAAAAATGTTGCAAAGCTGTATGTCAAAAGGATGGTTCTATCCTATTCAATGGAAAGAGGAAACACAACATTTATAAAATTAACCTTTCAGAACTTAAAGTTCAAAATGTAAAATGCCTCTTATCTGTGAATGATGAGCAATGGGTCTGGCATAGAAGATTGGGGCATATTAATATGAGACGTATATCTCAGATTAATAAACTCAATCTGGTCAGAGGACTTCCTAAGTTGAAGTTCAACTCAGATGCTCTGTGTGAAGCATGTCAAAGAGGAAAATTTTCAAAATCTCATTTTAAATCAAAAAATGTTGTTTCTACCTCCAGACCATTGGAATTACTTCACATTGATCTGTTTGGACCAGTGAAAACTGCATCCATCAGAGGCAAGAAGTATGGGTTAGTCATTGTAGATGACTACAGCAGATGGACATGGGTAAAGTTTCTAAAACACAAGGACGAGTCTCATTCTGTGTTCTTTGACTTCTGCAATCAAGTCCAGACTGAAAAAGATTGTAAAATTATTAAAGTCAGAAGTGATCATGGTGGAGAATTTGAAAATAAACATTTTGAAAAATACTTTTCTGAAAAAGGCATTGCACATGATTTCTCCTGCCCTAGAACTCCGCAACAAAATGGAGTTGTAGAAAGGAAAAATAGAACATTGCAAGAAATGGCCAGAACCATGATCAACGAGACAAATCTGGCAAAACATTTCTGGGCAGAAGCAATTAACACAGCTTGTTATATTCAGAACAGAGTGTCTGTAAGACCTCTTCTGAAAAAGACTCCCTATGAATTGTGGAGAAACAGAAAGCCCAACATTGCTTATTTTCATCCTTTTGGATGTATTTGTTATATGCTTAATACTAAAGATAATCTGAACAAGTTTGATTACAAAGCACAGAAGTGTTTCATGCTTGGTTATTCTGAACGCTCTAAAGGCTACAGAGTATTCAATACTGAAACACAGATTGTGGAAGAATCTATTCATGTCAGATTTGATGATAAGCTTGGCTCTGAAAAGCCAAAGCAGTTTGAAAGTTCTGCAGATAGAGAAGTAATTCTCACAGACTCTGAAGTCTCAGAGGCAGAAAAGGCAAAGAACAAAGAATCTGATGCAACCCCAGATGGTACACCTTTGACTTCACAACTAAACAACTTGCATATTTCTGAAAGACCAACCGTCAGAGGATCTTCTTCCAGAATCAAAGCTTCTCATGCAGAAGATGTGATAATTGGAAAGAAGGATGATCCCATAAGGACAAGATCATATCTCAGAACTTCTGAATCTTCCTTATTTGGCTTAGTGTCAATGATAGAACCAACATCTGTAGATGAGGCTCTGGAAGATAATGAATGGATTATAGCTATGCAAGAAGAGCTGAATCAATTCGCCAGAAATGAAGTTTGGGATCTGGTTCCTAGACCTAAAGGATTCAATGTCATTGGAACAAAATGGGTCTTCAGGAATAAGCTGAATGAAAAGGGAGAAGTAGAAAGGAATAAAGCAAGGCTGGTTGCTCAAGGATATAGTCAACAAGAAGGTATTGATTACACTGAGACATATGCTCCAGTGGCAAGGTTAGAATCTATTCGTCTTCTTATTTCATTTGCTGCACAGAATAACATCACTCTGTATCAGATGGATGTTAAAAGTGCTTTTCTTAATGGTATTATAGAAGAAGAAGTATATGTCCACCAACCTCCTGGTTTTGAAAGTGAAAACTTTCCAGATCATGTTTTCAAATTAAAGAAATCCCTTTATGGATTAAAACAAGCTCCCAGAGCTTGGTATGAGAGGTTGAGCAACTTCCTTTTGAAGAAAAATTTTATCAGAGGAAAAGTGGATACAACTTTATTCTGTAAATCTGTTAAGAAAGATCTGTTGATTTGTCAGATTTATGTAGATGACATTATTTTTGGATCAACAAATATTACGCTTGGAAAGGAGTTTGCTAAATGTATGCAGGAAGAATTTGAAATGAGCATGATGGGAGAATTGAGATTCTTCTTGGGAATCCAAGTCAATCAGACTCCAGAATGCACCTACATACATCAAACCAAATATGTTAAAGAGCTTCTGAAGAAGTTCAACATGGTTGATAGCAAAATGGCAAAGACTCCAATGCATCCTACAAGCACTCTAGGTAAGGAAGAGGTAAGTAAGAAGGTAGATCAAAAATTCTACAGAGGTATTATAGGATCTCTTCTATACTTGACTGCTTCTAGACCAGATATTTTGTTTAGTGTCTGCTTATGTGCTAGATTCCAATCAGATCCTAGAGAATCGCACTTAACAGCTGTTAAGAGGATTCTGAGGTATCTGAAAGGTACTGCTAACATGGGTTTGTGTTACAGAAGATCTGATGAATTTTCATTAGTTGGATTCTGTGATGCTGACTATGCTGGAGACAGAATTGAACGTAAAAGCACTTCTGGAAGCTGTCAGTTTCTTGGAAGTCATCTGATCTCATGGTACAGCAAGAAGCAACCTACCATTGCACTATCAACTACAGAGGCAGAATACATTGCTGCTGCTGGATGTTGTACTCAGATGCTCTGGATGAAGAGTCAATTAGAAGATTATCAAATCTATGAGAGTAACCTTTCTATCTTCTGTGACAATACTTCTGCTATATGTTTGTCAAAAAATCCAATCTTGCATTCTAAGGCAAAACATATAGAAATTAAACATCACTTCATCAGAGACTATGTTCAGAAGGGTGTAATTAATCTAGCTTTCGTTGATACAGATCATCAATGGGCTGACATTTTCACAAAACCCCTTGCTGAAGATAGATTTAAGTTTATTCTGAAAAATATTTGTATGGATTTATGTCCAGAGTAATATTTCTCAGAGGCAACCTCTCAGATGCAAAATGTTTAATAATCTGAAGTATTTCATCTGTCTATTTTATTCATTTATATTTATTTGATTATTTCGTTTTGGGTAAAACTCTGAACTAACTAGCTCAGAAGATCTGAAAGTTGGAAACGTTTCATTTCGTGAGAGAAATCAAATGAGCCAACAAAGCAAACACGTGGCATTCAATTTCTGAAAAAATTGAGTGCATAACTGATTTGACGTTTGAGGTAATGCTTTGAAAATCTCACTTTTCTTGTTTTTCCCCCAGCTGTCATAATTTAATGTGAAATGATTACTTTTCATTTAATGCTGTCCAAACGTGCGTAAGTGTCTTTTGTGTGCCCTATTTTTTTTTTGGTTTCCTATATATATCACATATCACACTTCTATCACACTTTCCACATTCACTTCATTCATGCGTTTCTGCTTCCTTTTCAATCTTTTCCAAAACCCTAAACCGAAACCAAGGTATTCTTCTTCTTCAATGGCGTCAACTTCAAACACTGCTGCAAAACCTAACAAGACCATCATGTACAAAGAACCTGAACGAACATTATTCACTCCAGTGGCTGATCTAGAGGTGCTCTGTGAAAGCTTCATTGACCTCGACTCTTTAAAGGAAAATGGGTTTGATCTCATTTCTGCCATCAAAGCTCAAGGGTGGGAAAAATATTTTGAAAGGCTAATGGGGCCTGTTTTTCCAACACTGGTTAAGGAATTTTGGATACATGCAAGCGCGGGTCCCAAGTTTATACATTCTTCGGTTCTTGGAGTGGAGATAGTCATCACTGAAAACCTGATCAGACAACTGTTTAGCTATACTGAGTCTGATGGTGTTTCAAATCTTGCTTCTTCTCGCATCGATATGGCTAGGGTTTATGAAAAAGTTACTATTGCTGGTTTGCCGTCAAGCAAGGTTAAAGATTTAAAACCCATTTATAGGATCTGGGCGAAAATCTTTATGAGTACGTTTTTCCACAGAAAACCTTCAAACTCTCCAGATTATGTGAGTTCTGAACATTTGTATTTTATGTACTGCATTAGCAAAAATGTCAAAGTGGATCTACCGTATCTCATCTTCAGTCATTTATTAACTCATGTCAAAGAAACCAGAGAGGAAGTAAGGGCGAAAGCTGGTAAAGTAAGGACATGGATACCCCTGGGAAGGTTGATTTCTGATATACTTGTTGAGAACAAACTGGTTCAACATCTGACTGATGCGAAGATTACAGAGGATCTGACTCACATCATTGGCTCTGAAATTAATGGGCTCAATCTGAAGAGGATGAAAATCATCTCAGAATTGAAAGGACAACTCAGGAAGATCAACTCTGACGAGATTCAAGGTAGAAGAGTTCTTGTGGAAGATTTTCCACTGTTCAGTGCAGATGAACCTAAGGAATTTGTCTGGCTGTACATTACTGAATGCCTAAAGGAAGGAATCCCTTTACCTGCCAATCTCGTTCAGAATCCTAGAGAAGAATTGCCTAATCAGATGAAGGAAAGGCGCAGTAAGAGGAAGGCTGACAAAGAATCCGTTCAGAAGAAGAGAAAAGCTCCTGAAGCATCAAGAAAGAAGAGGAAAGAAGGAAAGAAGGCCAGAAGCAGTCCAAGAGAAGCTACTCTGGAAGAAATCAGAGACACCATTCAACAGGTATTAGCCTCTGATCCTACTCCTACTGTTCATTCACCACTATCTTCACCACAACTCTCTCCAAACCTCATACCAAGAACTTCAAAATCTAGAAAGTCTGTTAATATCTCATCCGAACCACTATCCTCTGAACCAGTAAATTTACAATCATCTCCAGCACCAATCCCATCTAATCCACAACATCAAACTATTCAAACAGAAATTCCACCACCAGAACCAATTTTATCTGAAAACTCTCCAACAATAACTCCACCAGAACCAACTCAACCAGAAAATTCTCCAACAACACCTCCACAACCAACTTTGTCGCAACAAGAGAATCCCCACATAGAGACTCCCCAACCACAAATAATTATTTCAGAACAAAATCATCCAGAGACTGTTCAACCTGAACACTCTGAACAAGCAATTCCCTCAGAAGATCCAAATCTTTCTGACAATATTCTTGATATTCCACCCCTCAACCAAACAATTGAAATTTCGTCTACATCTGTTCACTCAAATGAATCCTCTGATTCATCTGATTCATCTGATTCATCTGACTATGATTCAGAATCACTTAAACAAGCTCGCTCTGAGAGTGTTATGAAGAAACATCTTAACATTGCTTTGTTTCATACCCCACCAAACTCTCCATCTCAACAACCATCTGAAGCTCAACCCTCTGACACTCAAACAGCTGAAAACCAAACCATTCCACAACCACCTGAAACTAATCCATCTGAGAATCAAACTTTTCCTCACTCAGCTGAACTCCCTCAATCTGTCATCCACACATCTCAACCACCCACACCTCAACCACAACCATCTGAACCTACTCCTGCTAACACCCCTAATCCTTTTTCCTCTGGTCAGAATGAACAGTCAGATTTAGGATCTTGTGTTAATGCTATGTTTGATATTTTCAAAAAGGAGTTAGATTCTGAATATGATCGTGTTAAGGCTATATGTATGTCTAGTTTGGACCCAAATGTTTCGAATACTGCTTGGAAGCGCTTCATCTGGATGTTTAACAAAGCTGCCCTAAAAGTTAGAGCAAAATGCTCTAAGCTTGCTAAGATTAAATTTGCTGAGTTAATAAAGGTGACACTGATGAACATGCCTCCTCCTCCTCCTGTGTTACTATTGGAAGCTGCTCCTCCGGTTGTTCCTGATTTTGAAATGGTTGAACAAGCTTCTGTTGAAAACCAATCTGAAGGGAACCCTGCTGCTGCTGCATCTGCTCCGTCTTCATCTGTGGTTTCAGAACTTGTGAATGATGTGAAGGATATCAAGGACTGGATGATCAAGCAAGAGAAAACAACCGATGAAATCAAGACCTGGATGTCTAAGCAAGAAGAGTCAGCTGCCAAGATGACAGAGCTTCTGACCCTCATTGCCTCTCGCCAGACCTAGTTTTATTTGTTGTTTTGCACATGAACTGAGTTTTTGATCTCTGCCTGTTTGTCTGTGAACTTTGGTTTGTTTTGTTTTAATTGCATGCTAACATGGTTTGCTCCTATTTTTGCTTCTTCTCTTTTATTTCTTTCCGTCTTTGTATATCTTTTTGATTATGACAAAAAGGGGGAGAAAAAGAGAAACTGAGTGTTCAACCTATAAGCATTTACCAAAACTAAAATTCAGACATTTTATTAACTTATTTGAATTTAAGTCTTTCAGATTATACTGTTATATCTGACATAATTCATTGAAGTTACCCTGAGACTGTGTCAACCAGAACCTGATTCTCTAAAGAAAATCTGAGTATTCAATCAACTCTGATATCTTACTCTGATACATTTATTCAATCATCTGGCATCAAGATTTGACTCTGAACTCATTCATCAGGCTCTGAATCTGAAATATACTCAATCAGAAAGGGAAGTATTCTATTCTATTGTAGTATTTATTTCAGGGGGAGATTGTTTATCTCAGGGGGAGTTTCTAATTCTTACTCTTTATTGAACAAAATTTTCTCATGTTTTGTCATCATCAAAAAGGGGGAGATTGTAAAAGCACAGATTGTGTCTTAGTTTTATCTCTATGTTTTGATGATAACAATTATGAATTTTGTATTCAAGAATTATATACTCTAAACGTGTTCTAGATTGTTTGCTACAGGCACTAAAGTAAATTATCTTAAGAAAGCAAAATTGCATCTGAACATTGTTTGTATGAAAGACTTCATAAGTTCAAGAGCATCTTAAGTGAAGATCTGAACTTTGCTCCCAGAAGAATCTGACTACTGTCTCTTGAAGATTCTGAAGAAGGAGCCTCTAAAGCATAGAGACTCTGCTCTGAAGGATTTACACGCTCAAGCACACTAGCTGCACATACTCTGTTTCAGCTCAATCTGAAGAACATTCAAGACTCTGAAGATCCAGATGATCCTTGATCAGAAGACTCTGAAGATTCAGATTCTTATGTTGAAAGCTGAACTCACTTTGAAGAAGATTTAAATATGTACGTTGGTCCTTCTCAACAGCTCTTTCCTATTTTGTGCTAGACACAAGGACACAGACAAAAAGGTTTTATCTGTGCATTCCATTCTGAGGAAAGTATTCTGCAAGTGAAGACAAAAAGCATCAGGCCTGTTTCAGCACAGCCTCCAATGTGAAGACAAAAGGCTCTAGGCTTTTCTGCACAGCCTTCAACGTAACAAGACTTCTTGGATCTTAGTGCCTATATAAAGAAGTCCACTCCATCTTCTTCAGTAATTGAATCTCTAGAAAAATCACTCCTCAAAGCAAATCTCAAAAAGCTCTTTATCATATTACTTTTCTTTATCTTTATTCTTAAACTAAGAGAAATATCACTGTTGTGATAACAGCTTATTAGAAGCATTCTTACTCTTGTAAAAGTTTTACTTTGTTTGTAAAAGGTTTTCCTTAAGAGGATCCAGTTGGGATCAGCTGCTCTTGAGAAGACTAAGAACGGTTGTTCTTAGGTGTTGCTATTTGTAATCTGTTTGATTAAAATAGTGGATTAAGTCCTTGACAGAGAAAGGCAAATCACTCTTGAGAGGGTGGACTGGACTAGTTGTTTTCAACGAACCAGGATAAAAATATCTGTGTTCTAATCTTTGATTTTTAGTCTTACTTATTCAACCCCCCCTTCTAAGTAATTTTCTCACCTTCATGCTGGAGATTTCAGGAGTCATCCTGAGCAAACACTCTGCCGGGGATTTCAAGTATCAACTTGAGCAACCACTCTGGCGACTGTACTGGGGATTTTAAGAATCATCTTAAGCAAACGACCTCGCTGGAGAATTCAAGAATCATCTTGAGCAAGCGACTCCGTTGGGGAGAATTCAAGAATCATCTTGAGCAATCAATTCTGCGGCGGAACACCTGTAAAACAAGAACGGTAACAACCTAGATCATGTTTATTATGCATATGCTTCGGCAATGGCGCAATGCTCCACACGGTGGAAATGCTATGCGTTTATGATAAATGCTATGTAGTCATGCAAAATGGTGCGATCCTGTCAGCAAAATAAATGCTGAAGGGCGAATCCTCCTGTCAAGGAGACAGAACCACTCAGATAGAGGAATCATCCTGCTGAGGAGAACAAGGTCACGCCAATCTCAATTGGACTCCGCAGGGGACACAACTTCAGTTGACTGCTGCGGGGGAACGAAGCTCTACGAGAACCTGGACATGCTGAGGGAAAGCGATGTCAATCGCGGGAATAACTGCACGGCCTTCACGGCTACTTCCCTGGAGATAACGCCTCTGGCGGGGAAATATGGCATAAGCTATTCAACACTCTACTGGGGAAAACCAATCACGTCCTGAGCAGCTTCCAAGGATTCGGCTCTCTTGGGGGTCTGCAAACTCGGCTGAGGAAGGAGAAATCATTCTGCTTGCTGGGGAGAGTACGACTCTGTGGGGAATCTCAATTCCGCTGGGGAAGAAGGAATCATCCTGCTTCGGGGGAGAGTACGACTCTGTGGGGAATTTCAATTCCACTGGAGACTTCAGTCTTGAGCTATCAACTGTTGCACACTTCGGTGAATGACTCAGCTGAGGAGATGACGTTCCTTCAGGATGCGTCTGATTGGGGAGAGAATCTTCTCTGCCTGGGGAGACATATCAATGCTCACGATCTCGCATTCAAACTCTGCAGGGAGAGGCTGCTGAACTTTGCTGGAGAAGGAGGAATCATCCTGCTTGGGGGATGCGCACGGTGCACTGTCTGGAATATGTTATACCTGTAACAACACAAACAAACAGACAAGATACCCTTCTCAAAGGGACCTATCAAGGTTATCATCTTGTGACAATGTTTAAGTAATTCATTGTTTCAACAATCAGTGGCCTAGGCCAGTAAGTTTATGTATGCGCATTTTATCAAAAACATCGGCGTTCTTTTTCCCAAACAAAACAGATAATTGCTAAACAGACAAACAGAATTGCTGAATAGTATACATTTTATTGATAACGAACCCCTGAATGGGTAAAAATGTTTTACAACAGATGCAAGCTCCTGGAATGAGGAATCCGCGCGAAAAATAAAACATAAATATACATCAGTATATACAAATGTCGGCAACGAGGCGTAGACGAACACCATGAGTTGATCCCTCTATGACCCACTCGACTTTGATACTTCTCCGACGCTTCAGTTTCCAAAGAGATTGATTCAGATAAACGGCCCTCAGGTCTTTCAAACCACTAAACAAAGAAAGTCCACACGCGGAACACAGTCATTTGCTTTTTTCAAATCCCTAACTTTTGCGTGAACCGCCCTTTGCGGGTTTTCAGTTCACCGGGATACCCTTTTTTGCCAAAGTCGCCCATCCGGGTTTTCGACTTTGCGGGTGTACATTTTTTCAATTCATATCCCTAATTTTTGCCCGAACCTTTTTTCTTTTTTATGGTTCGCCGGGATGCCCCATTTTTTCCTGGACTCTCTTTTTACTGTCCAGCGGGTCGCTTTCAAGCAAAGTATTTTTTAACTGCGTCCACGTTCACCAGGGATGCAAAATCTTCACCACCCATCGTGGATAACGACAAAGCTCCTCCCGAGAAGACCTTGCTGACGACATACGGACCTTCGTAATTGGGAGTCCACTTGCCCCGGTGATCGGAGTGTGGAGGAAGAATCTTCTTCAGGACGAGATCACCCGTCTGAAAGCTTCTAGGATGCACCTTCTTATCATAAGCTTTCTTCATTCGGCTTTGGTACAAACGACCATATGCAATTGATGCTAATCTTTTCTCGTCCATCAGGCTGAGTTGGTTCAGTCGGTTCTTAATCCATTCTGCCTCGTCAAGTTTCACATCAACCAAAACTCGCAAAGAAGGGATCTCCATTTCTAACGGTAGGACTGCTTCCATACCGTACACTAAGGAGAAAGGAGTTGCCCCGGTGGACGTACGTACCGTCATACGATAACCGTGCAATGCAAACGGCAGCATCTCGTGCCAGTCTTTGTAGGTCACAACCATCTTCTGAACAATCTTCTTAATGTTCTTATTGGCCGCTTCAACGGCGCCATTCATCTTCGGCCGGTAAGGAGATGAGTTGTGGTGTTCAATCTTGAAACTCTGGCACAGCTCCTTCATCATCTTGTTATTCATATTCGAACCATTATCAGTAATGATCCGCTCGGGAACTCCGTAACGACAGATGATGTCCCTCTTTATGAATTTAACCACCACCTGCTTGGTCACATTAGCATATAAGGTTGCCTCCACCCACTTGGTGAAGTAGTCGATAGCTACTAGAATGAAGCGATGACTGTTAGATGCGGTGGGCTCGATCTTGCCTATCATGTCGATGCCCCACATGGAGAACGGCCACGGGGAGGACATGCCATTTAACGGGCACGGCGGTACATGAACTTTATCAGCATAAATCTGGCATTTATGACATCTCTTCGCGAATTTAAAGCAATCTGATTCCATCGTCAGCTAGTAGTATCCTGCTCTCAGGATTTTTCTTGTCATAGCATGCCGCCGGCGTGCGTACCAAATGTGCCTTCATGGACTTCTTCCATGAGCATACTCTCCTCTTTCTCATCCACACATCTGAGTAGCACGAGATCATGGTTTCTTTTGTACAAAACTCCATCAGGATTGAGATAAAAATTTCCAGATAACCTCCTCAGAGTCTTCTTATCCTGGGTTGACGCTCCCGCAGGATACTCCTTGGTCATAAGGAAGGTCTGGATGTCATGGAACCATGGCTTGCCGTCGGCGGCTTCCTCGATTGCAAAGACAAATGCAGGTCTATCAAGACGGGAAAGGACGATTCTTAGAGCTTCATTCCAAAAATTGACTTTATACATCGAAGCCAACGTGGCTAAGGCATCAGCCATCTGATTCTCGACCCTGGGCACATGATGGAGTTCCACTCGATCAAAGAACGGAAGTAGCCTTCTGGCATAGTTCATGTACGGCACCAAATTCGATTGACGAGTCTCCCACTCCCCTTTAATTTGGTTGATCATAAGCGCCGAGTCACCATATACGTCTAGATTCTTGATTCTCAAATCAATTGCCTCTTCTAGACCCATAATGCATGCTTCGTACTCCGCCTCATTATTGGTGACTGGAAACGTCAGTCTCGCAGTGAACGGGATGTGGGATCCGTGGGGAGTCGTGATGATCGCCCCGATACCACTTCCGTAAGAATTAACCGCCCCATCGAATATCAATTTCCACTGGGATTTCCTATCTGGCCCCTCGTCGGGCAACGGCTCATCGCAATCCTTCGCTTTGAGAAACATGATATCCTCATCAGGGAATTCAAATTTCATCGGCTGGTAATCTTTGATCGGCTGTTCGGCAAGGTAATCAGACAATACGCTTCCCTTAATGGCCTTCTGGGACACGTACTGAATATCATATTCCGTCAACACCATTTGCCATCTGGCAATCCTGCCCGAAAGAGCCTGCTTCTCGAAGACGTACTTGATCGGATCCATCTTCGAAATTAGCATAGTGGTGTGATTAAGCATGTACTGTCGTAAACGTTTGGCAGCCCAGGCTAGTGCACAACACGTCTTCTCCAGCATCGAGTAACGAGATTCACAGTCAGTGAACTTCTTACTCAAGTAGTAAATGGCATGCTCCTTTCTGCCCGTCTCGTCGTGCTGACCGAGAACGCACCCCATACTATTCTCAAGAACTGTCAAGTACATGATTAATGGCCGTCCAGCCACTGGGGGTATCAAGATTGGAGGTTCCTGAAGATACTTCTTTATCTTGTCGAATGCCTTCTGGCATTCCTCATTCCAGATAATCGCCTGATCTTTCTTTAAAAGCTTGAACATCGGTTCACACGTGGCCGTGAGCTGAGAGATAAACCTTGCAATGTAGTTTATTCGGCCCAGGAAACCACGAACTTCTTTTTCTATTTTTGGCACTGGCATTTCTTGTATGGCTTTTATCTTCGCAGGATCAACCTCGATGCCTCTTTCGCTCACGATAAACCCCAGTAACTTTCCGGACCGTACTCCGAAAGTACATTTGTTAGGATTTAGCCTCAACCTGAATTTCCTAAGCCACTCAAAAAGCTTCAGCAAATTGACCAGATGTCCCTCCTCCGTTTGGGACTTCGCAATCATGTCATCAACATAGACTTCAATCTCATGATGAATCATGTCATGAAACAAAGTTACCATTGCTCGTTGGTAAGTGGCCCCTGCGTTCTTCAGACCGAAAGGCATTACCTTATAGCAAAATGTTCCCCAGGGAGTGATAAACGTCGTTTTCTCCATGTCCTCCGGCGCCATCTTGATCTGGTAGTAACCGGAGAAGCCATCCATGAACGAAAACACGGAGAACTGGGCTGTGTTGTCGACCAACACATTGATATGAGGCAGCGGGAAATCATCCTTAGGGCTCGCCCTATTCAAATCCCGATAATCGACGCACATGCGTACCTTACCGTCCTTCTTCGGTACAAGCACTATGTTGGCGACCCACGGAGGGTAAGTAGTGACCGCTAATAAGCCAACATCAAGCTGTTTCTGCACTTTTTCTTTGATCTTAACGGCCATATCTGGTCTCGTCCTCCTAAGCTTCTGCTTAACGGGAGGGCAATCTTCTCACAGCGGCAAGTGGTGGACTATGATGTCCGTGTCAAGTCCGGGCATATCTTCGTATGACCAAGCAAAGACGTCACTATACTCTCTCAGCATCTCGACTAATCTCAGCTTGCATCACTCTGCAGTGCAGCCCCTATCCTGATGTTTCTGACGAGCTCTTCAGAACCCAGATTCACGATCTCGATCTCCTCCTCATGAGGCAGAATAACTTTCTCCTCTTGTTTCAACAAGCGGGCCAACTCTTCAGGAAGGTCTTCGTCTTCATCAATCTCTTCTTCGGCTTGATAGATCGGGCAATCGAAGTCGAAGCGAGCCGTAGAAGGTCCAGAGTCGATGTCATCTGTTATGTGGATCCTGCAATAACAAGGGTTAAGTTTAAAACAAGGATGTGCAGGTTAGCACAAACCCCATTGCCATTTTATTGTTTTTCAAAACAAATACAAAACAGGAATAACAGAGATCACAATATTTGAATACGAAGAAAACGCCTTTGATTTATTAACAAAATGCATGTACATAATCCAACAAGGCCCTGACAATAAAACCGCTATGCCCCGGGTAGGACATAGGGTTGTACAATGATTGGAAAAAGTAAATCATTACTCTTCGCTTGTCATCTGGATGATATCCTTGACGGACCAATTGTTGAGGCCCTCGCCTGGCTTGCTTGGCTAGATCCAAGAGTCGAGGTCACAGTCGCTATCCCCGCTGTCTTCAGACACCACGTTGATGCTTTCGAAAATTACTCCGCCACTGGTAAACTGGATCGGCCCTTTACCTCGAGACGCGCTGCTAGAAGAAGAAGAAGCTTCAGCTCCAGGAGAATATCCCAACCCAAACTTATCTTGCTTGTTAGGTATCTCCAAAATTCGACCCCAGCCTGGGGTAGATCCGGCTTGGACAACGGCCCGAGCTTCCTTGAACAAGGAGAGAGTCATCTCTGGCTTTTCAGTGACTACAAGAGCTACGTCCTTCACTTTGACAGCTTCGAACGCTTGGCATAGAGTCTCATGGATTTCGCCATCCATCTCCACATACTTGAAGGACGACAAATGGCTCACCATTATGTCTTCCTCGCCGCAAACGGTTACGATGCTACCTCCAACAGCATATTTGAGCTTTTGGTGCAAAGTGGAGGTCACGGCACCAGCAGCATGGATCCACGGCCGGCCCAAGAGACAACTGTAGGCAGGCATGATGTCCATAATATAAAAGACCGCGTCGAACGTTTCCGGCCCGACGTGGATCGGCAGGGTCACCTCCCCGAAAACGTGGCGTTTAGTCCCATCGAACGCCTTCACAACCAGATCACTGGGTGTGCAGATCACTCCACGAGTATCCAACTTCATTAATGCCTTCTTCAGAAGAACATTAAGTGACGAACCCGTGTCCACCAACACGTGCGACATAATCGTGCCCCTACACTCTATCGAGATGTGCAGGGCGCTATTGTGATTCCTCCCTTTTGGCGTCAGCTCCAAGTCTGTGAAACCTAGCCCATTTCCAGCATTAACATGGGCTACAACCTCTTCTAGATGATTCACCGATATTTCCTGCGGTACATATGCGGCGTTCAACACCTTAAGCAGCGCGTTGCGGTGTGCTTCAGAGCACAGCAACAAGTTGAGAATGGAAATCTTCGAGGGCGTCTGATGGAGATGATCTACAATCTTGTAGTCACTCTTTTTGATCAACCGCATAAACTCCTCGGCGTCTTTAACAAGCAAGTCTTTTTCTACCCCACATGGGATCTCTTCAACGACTTTACTTTTACCCTTATCGGCCGTATCAGCTCTGACCGTTTTATCCGCCACGACCTCTGGTGGTGCAAACACTCTTCCGCTGCGTGTAATACCACTTATTCCCGCAAGGTTCTCCATAGACGTACCAAACGGTTCTATCTCCAACTTCTGCCCGTTGCAATATACTTCAGCCCCATAATGCCACGGGACAGCCTTAGTGCTCTCGAAATGTATCGGCCCAGCTTTTGTGATAGTAATTGTGGGCGGTCTGGGCGCATAAATAGTGATCGTCCGGCGAGGGATGGTGATGGTGGCGACCTCATCGGCTTGCTTCAGCACTACCTCTCCTGACCCACTTTCATCCCTCCGGCTAAACTGCAGAATCCCTTCAGCCATCAGACTTTGGATTCCTTCGACCAACTGCTCACATCCATCAGAACGTATGGCACAGTCCATACATAGCTCTCCGCAACCTGGAAAGAACCCTCTTTTCAGCAACTTAGCTTTAACGAAGCTAAGCGGCGTCTTCAGATCTCTGACGTCAGTCAACAAATCCGAACTCTCGTCTTCGATAATGGCGTTCACTCCGCCTCCCCTATGATTCGGCATAGGATTCTTCGTGACATTAGGAACATTATCGAAGAAGTTGATGATCTTGGCATCCACCATGTCCTGCACCTTATGCTTGAAGGCTTTGCAGTTCTCGATTGTGTGGCCTGGTGCCCCTGAGTGGAACTCACAAGTGGCATTCGCGTCGTACCCTGGCGGAGGTGCCCCTGTCAAGGGAGCCAGCGTCCTCTTCTGGATCAACTGTAGCTGAAGCAAAGTCTGTAACAGTTGCGCGTACGACATGGGCGGTGTCTCAAAGTGACGGTTTGCCAAAGGTGCCCGATTCTGATACTTCCTGTATCCCTGTTGATTCGGTTGCTGCTGCTGCGGAGCTGCCGGGATATTTATACTGGCCACTTGCTGATGAGGACCTTTACCCTTCCTTCGAGCGTTGGTCACAGCGCTCGCTTCTCCTTCTCGCCTTTTGCCAGCATAAGGTTTCTTTCCACCTCCAGCTGAGGATGAATCACCTTGAATTTTCCCGATCTTGATCCCATTTTCGACGTGCTCACCCGTGATAATGAGATCTGAGAACGTCCCAGACATACCGCTGACTAACTTCTCATAGTAAACCCCTGGGAGGGTGGCTAGAAACATCTGCACGAGCTCTCGTTCAACCATCGGCGGCTGAACCCTGGCTGCCAACTCACGCCACCGCTGGGCGTACTCCTTAAACCCTTCATTGTTCCTCTGCGACAGATTTTGCAGCTGGACTCGGTTCGGGGCCAAGTCGCTATTGTATTGGTAGTGGTGCACAAATTCTTCAACAAGATCCTTCCATGTGCGCACACTAGTGGGCTCCAGACTCATGTACCACTCAAGGGACGGCCCGGAAAGACTGTCTTGGAAGAAGTGCATCAGCAACTTCTCGTCTTCGGAATGAGCAGACATCTTCCTGTAGTACGATCTCAGGTGGACACGAGGGCAAGTGGTGCCCTTATACTTTTCAAAGTCCGGCACCTTGAACTTGGGAGGCACCTTGAAATCAGCAATTAATCCCAGCTTGGACATATCAACGCCCAGAGTATTCTGATTCTCGATATCTCTCATTTTATCTTCAAGTGCCTTGAATCTAAGACGTGCTTCAGCATTCAGCTCCCCTTCAGCATCTTTCTGAGAGAACACATCGTCCTGACGATCCTCTAGCCATGGCTGAGGCACAAACAGATTCACGACGCCTGCATTGCCGTTGCCCGGCCCGATATTGACATTAGCCCCCAGACTCCCATTACCGACGCCCGTCGTATTGAGTCCGATGTTAGCCATTACATTGCCGTTAGCACTGCCGTTGCCCCCGGTCACGGGAACACCATTCTGTGGAGTTTCAACTGGTGGAGGAGTAGGCACAGTCCCACCATGGAGTACGCCGTTGCTATCAACCCTTGAAATCAGAGGCTGAACCAAGGTTCTGAGCTGATCTTAGCCATTGGCGACTGCTTGCATGAGCTCCATGAAGCGATCCATTCTTTCGCGGAGTTCCTGAACATCAGTTTGCACTTGCTCCATGATCCTGGTCTGATTAGCTCTAGTCGGATAGCGGTGAATAGGTCTCTGATCAATCCTGGAACTACCTAAGACAACCTGAAACAACCTGAAAAACCTGTAAAATACAAAAGGGTTAGGAAAAACAACAAAGTGCTCGTTATGCATATGCTTCATGCAAATGCAAACGTGTGCCTGTGTGTTAGGGAGATCTCCCCCGATCCTAGTGCCTGAGTGTCAGTGCTGATAATAAGAAGAAGTCTGAGTCCAATCATGGAAATAACAATCTCATATATAAAGAAAGCCTATCAAAGCAGTATACAACATCAGCGAGTACAAGAGGAATCAATAGCGTGACCTCAGCCAACAAGACTAGTGATGGTCAGCATACAACAATGATCAAAACAAAAGGAATACAAATAGTCAAGTACGGCCACGGGCGCGATACTCTTCTAACAACTCCTTCGTTTCTGGATGATCCGGCAGAGTGAGTAACCCTTCGACGAGTAATTCCCTCTGCACAATGGTGTACTGAAGTCCTTCGACCGAACCTTCCCATGCTCCTTCGCCGAAGCAATCTTCTAACTTCCGTTTCTTGGACTCAAACGTCAGCTTGCGCTCCTTCAGGTTAGCGAGAGTCCTGTTGAGCTGGCCTTCGGCGGCGTATCTGCGAGCGGTTTCTTCATCAAACCTCTTCTCACTATCCTTCACCTGGGCTTCCAGCTTGGAGATCTGTAGCATCAGCTTATCCTCCCTCTCTTTCCTGGTGGCCAGGGAAGCCTTCCAATGCTGGTTGAACTTGGATATCCTCCGATATGCTTCGTCCAAGTGCTGCTTCTTCGTAGCCAGTACGTCGTTGACAGGTTTGAAGTCTTGACCCATGCATTCACGCTCGGCTATCTGCTTAGTCAGGTCTGTCCCCAGTCGGTTCACCAGCTCTGTCTGCCTTTTGAAAGAATGAACGGCTTCGTTCCTCTCGCTTCGAAGTTGAGCCAATTCTTTCTCTAGTTCCTCGTTTGCCCGCTTCAATTCATCTCGCTCAGCTAACACTTGATTATGCTGCTGAATGGGCACAGTAGTAGGCTCTTCAATCGCTGGAGGGCTTTTTGGCTTGGCATGAGGAAACGGCATCCCTATAGCATCTGCCCTGGCTCTGATCCAAGTCACGTACGGAGGGTAGGCTTGATTGTTGCTTCTTCCCAGCAATGGCTTTCCTCGCTTACTGATACCATTCTATGCGTGCTGAAGCTTGGATAGCAGATCCCCCTCTAGAAGACCAGTGAGGTACAAAGATTCCTGCACCTCTTCATCCTTCGGCGGAGCTCTCAAAGCATACGCGAACTGTCGGACCAACAACGACGGATTGTAGTTTATACAGCCCTTCCTGCCTATCAAAGGCACGTTTGGAAACCCGCTGCAGCTGAAGATCACCTCAGTACCCAATCTATCTCTGTCAAACCAGTCAATATCCTCTGCAGATAAACTCATCAGACGCTCGGACCACTCAGCTGTGGATGCAGACGAGACAAAAGGACCCCTCTTGGGCAGATGGCTATCAAGCCATTTGTAAAGCAAGGGTACACAACATGAGACATTCTTGCCCCTCCTGTTCTCGTTTTTGTAGTGGATAGAATGGTAGACATCTCCTATCAAGGTAGGGACTGGATTCCCTGAAGCAAAGATGTGAAACGCATCAAAGTCTACAAAATCGGGTATGTTGGGGAATAGAATGATGCCATATATGCACAGAGCGAGGATGGCATTGAACGCGACCCAACATCCGTCTTTGGCGCACTGCTGAGCCTTTCCCACTAAAAACTGCAAGGAGAACCCGGGAACCTTGTTCCAACTAGTCAATACCAACTCGGAGGCATCCAGATGAAGTGAAGGAGCTAAACCAGCCAGATCAGGCTCAGCATCCATATGAACAAAAGGCATTTGCCTCTTGATAGGCACACCCAGCAAATCAGCATATTCCTCTAGCGTGGGTGCGAGAACAAAATCCTGGAAAGTGAAACACCTCAACGGAGGGTCGTAGAACTGCAGCAGAGCGTGCAACCCATTCAACTCGAACGCAGAAGGCTTACGAACCAAACTGAGCAACTTGCCGTAAGATTTTCTGAACTCATCCCTCATAGAATCATATGCTAAAGCTATCAAACCAGTCAGCTTAACCACATCAGGGGCAGGGAACTTGTAAGCCACTGTCTTCCTCAGAGAACCCATAATAATACAATAGGAGGCAAGAAATCCTGGATCGGGGGAAACGGTACCTGCAACACAGACACATGTTAATGAAATGCAAATGTATGCAAAATAATGTAAAATGCAATCATGCAGCAGGAGATCAAGGCAACTGTGCTGTGGAGATTTTGTATCAACAAAACCATAACGCTGCTCTATCAAGAACAACCACTGCATCTGATAATAAGAAAACCTCAGTATCGGACCACCAATCTGCTCTGTCAAGAACAACCATCTGATAGGGCCATATACACAAGATCATAATTCTGCTCTGTCAAGAACAAACGTCTGATAATAAGGACCTCTGATACAGGACCAAGAAAACTGCTCTGTCAAGAACACACATACATCTGCTGATGAGATCTTCAGACCCCAATCATAAATCTGCTCTGTCAAGAACAAACATACATCTGCTGATGAGATCTTCAGACCCCAATCATAAATCTGCTCTATCAAGAACAAACAACTGATGACGAAAACTCTGCTCTATCAAGACATCTGATAATGAGATCCTCTGATCAAAACCTGCTCTATAAGAACAAGTACACATCTGATGATAAGATCCTCTGATCCCAATCTGCTCTATCAAGAACAAATACACATATGATGATAAGATCCTCTGATCAAAACCTGCTCTATCAAGAACAAGTACACATCTGATGATAAAATCCTCTGATCAAAACATGCTCTATCAAGAACAAACATATCTGCAGATGAGATCCTCAGATCCCAACAAAACTGATCCACTGTCAAGACAACCAGGTGGTCTGAAGGTCAAAGTTTCCTGCAATAAACCCAACCCTGCTCACAGGTATGGACCTAAACTGACTCAAGTTCGGCATCCTATGCGTTCATCAGCGTCACAGACATTCAAGAGGGGTGATACGATACCCAGAAGGTGTGGCATCACCAGCTCATGAAGCGGCCTCACTCGGCTGAATCACAAATGATCGGTCCCCATAGTCGACAATCCACCAAACCAGCAACCGTCTCAACCCAAAGGGTTGAAAGAGAAGCCAACCGGGAGAACCTCGTCTGAGCGTGGATTTCATGAGACACTAGTGCCTGCAAAGCAAGCACGCGCCCACTAATTTCCACAACTAATGCTATGTTCACTCAAGCCTGGGTCTGGCTTCTCACTCATCAGAATGCCCCTCCCACAACAGCACAGATAATCATATCATACTGAAAATAAAATGCGGGAAATAAAATGCGATAACTAAACACAACCCAACAAGTAATCATACAAGCGCTAGGATTGACTCGCATAGGGGAACCGTAGAACCAGATATTCTGGGTTCGATCCCCAGTAGAGTCGCCAGCTGTCGCTTTCACGAAAATAAGGTGCCGGCAGAATAGAAGAGTCGCCACCTTTCGTTATTTATCCCTCGGAGCGGGAAAGGAAACGATCGGAAAAACCTAACGAATAGGTATAAGACAAGGTCGTCGCAACCGTTGTCTGGGTTCGGGAGTCGGTTACGCAAGTGGAAGGTATTAGCACCCCTCACGTCCGTCGTACTCGACGGGATCCACGCTTGTTGTGTTTATTGGACGAGTTGGTTTATCTATCTACCTATCAAGGCTGGCTTAAACAGAAAAGAAAATGACTCGGCAAAGCGTCGCACTTTATGCCTACGTATTCTCATCAGAGAATGTGAAATCAGAGTCAACGTAGTTCGACCTACGACGGGTTACGGGGAAAGGTAGCTCGCCAATACACCAGTATTATGCCTACGTACTCTCAACAGGTATGAGAGATCAGAGCTTACGTAGTTCGGGACACTACGGTTTATGGGGATTCAGATTCATCTGTTTTATCGAGTAGGGTTAAACAGCAGTTCCAGCAGTTAGGGACAAAGCCTGTTTGCATTGGCGCTGAAATTTAACGACGCTCTTTCCTTCAGAAAAGTTTCCTTTGAATTATGGGCCCACCGGGCAAAAAGGTTTGAAGTTTGTTTTTTGTCTTTTACGAAAGAAGTGTTTTTTATTGTGTTTGCAATTTCAATCGGACTAGAGACTATGACCTGAGAGTGAATGCATCGCATGTCACCCAAAGGGTGCCATACTAAACATCCAGACTGTTGAAAAGAAACTCTTCAATAATCCTTTCTCAGATAGCTTAAGGCTCGTAACGTACGAAAGAAATCATTCATGATTACTGTATCTTAAGCTGTTTTGAGATGAGAAGAGAACAGGCTCAACTAAAGGGAGACTATCAAGTCCTACTGTTGTCGTGCCAAGGATTCATCCTATGGTTGAGGTTTGAACAGGGAACTCCAAGAAGTTATCATGCATAGGTGTCAACCTAAAGTTCTATCATCACTTCCTTATCAAAGGGAATGAGAGTCCTAAGGGATCATGTCAATGATACACAGAAACAGATAAAGCATCAGCTTAAACGGTAAACAGTAAACGACTGTAAAATGCATGCAATGCAAGTGAGGGAGGAAATGTGTGTGGGGCATCAGCCTCCACAAGCTCATCTCAACCTCAAGCCAGAATGAATAACAGTAATCATACTGAAAAAATAAAATATGCTATCAAGCAAAATACAGTAAACTGCAATCATACAGAAGAAAACAAAATCATGCTATCAAGTAAAACAAACCACATGGGCAAGGGAGCTGGGCTCTACCGAATACCCGCAAGCAAAGCCATACAGTAACAACACAAGCAGAGGGAGCAACTCAACCTCTAGTGCAATCATGCTCCTAACTTACATCAGTCTAGATATGAACTTATTCTAATGCATCAAGCAAGTCAAACAAGGCACATCAATACAGAAAAGAAACACGAAAGCAGATCAACTCCTCTCTCAATTCCAAGCTTCAGCTCTTCCAACAGCAACTCAGTCCTCATACCTCAATCACTCTTGACAAATATCAATTTGCTTCTCCAGGTTTCAACCCTTTCACATAAGTTTCAACTTATCCTCTCTTCAAGCTTCAGCTTTTTAATCAGTTCCACCTTCAGGCTTCATTCTTAACCACAAGTATCAACTTGATCTTCTTCAGGATCTCCAAACTTCATAGTAAGTGTCAACTTAATCTTCAAGCTCTCAAGCTCTCTTTGCCTTACCAGTCTCAACTTGGTCTTCTCCTCCTGCAAGCTTCAGCTTCTCAGAGTACTCTTTAATCACTTAGAAGTATCAACTTCATCCTTCAATTTTTAAGCCTCAGCTCTTCATTCAGTCTTTACTAGATCTTTAGTGGGTCTTCAAGTATCAACTTGATCTTCATGCTCTTCAAGCTTCAGCTAAAATGGCAATGCTCAAGGAATCATCCTCTTCCATACTCTTCAATGAAGTCTTCATCTTCACACTCAAGCCCAACATCCCTCAAGATACTCAAACCAGAGGAAATCACTTAACTGGATAAGCTGGGGTGTTAAACTGCTTATTGATCACCAAAGGTGACCTATAAGGGTTTAACATCAAAAGAATGGTTCCCTCAAAGGTTCTACTCCCTAGGTACCATCACTTATCCCTCCTAAGGAGGGAGGTGAATACCATGGAAGGACCTTGAATCATGGGGAAGAATGGAGGTGAAAGATACCACCCATGTTTAAGAAAGAAACTAGCTAGGTCTAAGCTCTACTTAAATCCTAACCCTAAAACAATCAACAAAACAAACAAGCCTCCAAGCTCTCAAGCTCCTTCTTCAACTCTCAAGTCTTCTACTATGCTCCTTCATGCTTCTCAAAGCAAAACCAAGCTCACCAAGCCCACAAAGCAAAGCAAAACAAAATACAAGCCCACAAGGGCAACACAAACAATCATCAACTACAAAAATCATCTAAAAATAGTATACTATTATATTAAAATCTAATATAATTTCTAGGGGATCCTATATACCTACCCTTAATACCCTATATTTCCCAATGTCTATCTTGGCCTAGAAACCCAAAATTCTAGTGTTATTGTGGACCTATGTTAAGGATTGACCTAAATCTACACAACCTAAAGTCATCTAATCAAAACTAACCTAAAATTAATCACAAAATTATGGAATAAATCCAGCGGGAACTAAAGTCCTAATCTAACTATCCTAAAAAGAATGGCCTAAAAATTCAAAGTGAACTAGATTAACAAAATTCTACAAATCTATGCATCAACATGAAAGAATTAAAATGCTATTAAAAAAAATACACAAAAAATATTAAAAATGCATGAACTGCAAATATTTTGATTTTATAATTTTCTAGACATGAACATGAAATGGGAGAAAAAATCCCCATGCAAAAATCATCATTTTTCTATTTATTATGATTTTTCAAAGATTAATGAAAAATGGAGAAAAAGAAATTAAAATATGAAGACATTGGTGTGAATAGCAACTATATTCAGTACAAATTCCAGATGGGCTCAAAATGGGGGTGGGGATATCAATGCGTGCCAGGCCCAGTTTCCATCAGAAAATCAGTTAAAAATCACAAAGAAAAAGAAAAATGAACGGTGCAGTTAGTAACAAAATACAGTTCAAAATCATCATGGGCCATGAAAGGGGGTGTGGTTATCAAACTCAACACTTAAGCCCAATACCACGGGTTTAATGAAACGCTTCGTTTCATTGTTCAGAATTTCCCTCTTCAAACGAAATTGAATCTCAGCCGTGGGATCTCCCCTCAGTCAATGGTTCTTCGCCTCATCCAACTGCCATCTCATCATCTTCTTCCTCCAGCTAGGGTTCAAAAGGAGGAAGCCATGGAAACAGAGCTCCATAGTGAATCTTCACCCAACTCGTATCACCTCAATTCTCCATGAAAAATTAAGATTCAAAACCCTAATCCATTCTACATTCCATGCTGATCACAACCATGGCCTCAAAATTAATTGAAATGCCCTAAATCTCCAAACCCGATCCAAGATCAAAAATAAGCTCAGACATCAACTTCAACAATTCTTGCAATTAATTACCTCATAATGATCACCAACTCACCCTGGTTAATTCTTGATATCAAACTCATGCTATAGCTCACTATATCTCATGTTCTTGGTCAAAACAAAAATGGTGTCACCAACTAAAACCTCACCAATTGATCTCAAACTTCCCAGAATCCAACACCTAATTGTCTCTAACCGTTCTAACCTAACAATTCTCCCTAATTATGCTTAAATCATGGTGTAGAAGGAAGTTTACTAACCTGTCAAATCTTGAACACCAGATAGGGTAATCCTCCACTTCAAGCTCTCAAACTCTTCAGAATCAATCCTTGAATGATGATAAAGCTACTGTTTGCCAAAGATTGGACCAAGAAAGCTTGAATCTCCAAATCCAATTGTGACTTGCAACCTTCAAAATCCAAGTGCTATCTCTTCAATTCTCCATGGTTTTGCCTTCAATTTGGTATGCACAGCTTCAGTGTGATCAATGGAATGTGTTTGGATTGAAAGAAGAAATGGAAATGAATCAGAATGTAGAATTTGATTTCAACTTGCAATGGAAGCAATTGAAATGGCTATCTCCCTCTTCTCTCTAATCTCTCCAAATGACCAAAATGCCCTTGACTTGTCAAAGCCATAACTTGAGTTCTACAAATCCTATCAAGGACTTCTAGTACTCTCTAGAAAGCTAAGAAGATGAGGAACAACATTCATGTTTACCAAAAGTTCATAGGAATCATCCTTCTTGGGCAAAGGTTGGATGCAAGTGGGGTGACTTTAAAGGCCCCAGATTCACATACCTCAGATGACCTGTAATTTGTCAAAGTCATAACTTGAGCTCTACAAATCCTATAAAGGACTTCTAGTACTCAAATTAAAGATAAGAACAATCTCTACAACATTCATGTTGTAGAAAAGATGAGATTACAATCACATCTTGAGCTAAACTGCCTTGAAGATAGGGATCAAACTAGGGAATTTTACACTGTCAAGCCTTAGAAACCCTAGCTTGAAACTTCTCAAACTCCTCAATCATGATGAGTTGATCTAGGAATCATCCTTATAAAATCTCAATGCATAAATCCATGATCACATGGCTCTTGGATTAGGTCTCAACCCTCTCCAAATCATCAGTTGACCTAGGGTTGACCTAGTCAAACCCTAATTGCACCACTCATGGCTGAGTCTTCTTATTCTTGTACAATGACCTCTCTAGGCCTCATGATAGCTTTCAAGACATCTCATAAGCTCTCTCAAAGATTCAAGTCCATCCTCATAGCTTTAGAATCATCTGAGGAGCTCCCACAACTCTCATGTTAGGAGGCACACAACCTTGGTTTCAACCAATCTCTCTGAGGATCTCTTAAATTCTCTGACAAAGATATCAACCCTTGAACACCTGAATAACCTTCTTGGCTACCTTCAAAGTCTTGTGGTGCTCTTGATTGGTAATCATACCTCTTGATCTACTGCACACATATCAATGAAATGCAGATGATAATGCTAGTGAACACAAGCTAGGTAGAAAAATGTTGGTCAAATTTTGGGGTGCAACACCCTAATTTCCCGATTTCTCGATTACTCCTCAATCCTTGATCCAATAGTCATGAAACTTCATGGATAGGTGTAATATGTTACTAGGAACATTTTTGATTCATACTTTAAGGTCAAATTCCTTATGATTTAAGAATTGACTTTTTGGTCAACCGAACGATCGATCGATGACTACCGCGTCGACTGTTGATGTTCCGGGTCTTTTGAGGCCTTGAAACTTCTTGAGTGGACTTCAATAAGCCATATGAACTTCATGGACCATGATCTCACCATTGGAACACCATTTAAATCAAAAGTCAAACTACGATTGACTTTTCCTAATCGAAAACCCTAATCGGGGATCCTGGACTGCATTGTCTTTAATCTTTGGGTGACAACCTCAAATTGGACTCATAATTGACCCAATGGAGTATATTTGATGGTGTGGAGACTTGTTTTATGGAGAATCAATCCAATACATTGACTGATTAAACCATCAAAACCTCGATTCTCGACTGTACGAAACCCTGATTCACCTGTATCTTGACAAAGACCAACTTGAAATAGGTTAAGGTTAGATAGTCAAATTAATATGATCCTAAAATGATGATGAAGATCTAAGGGGTAAAAATTTGGGGTGCAACAGTGTGATGGCAATATTCGCAGACTTCCTTAATGGTATCATGGAAGTGTTCATGGACAATTTCTTTGTCTGCGGACTCACCTTTGAAGGATGGATGCCTAGATAACTTAGAAAAAGTGCTGGAAAGGTGTGTTAAATTCAACCTTATGCTAAATTGGGAGAAATTATGCTTCATGGTTAGGGAAGGCATAGTCCTAGGACACATAGTATCCGAAAGAGGAATTGAGGTTGATAAAGAAAAAATTAAGGTCATTAAAAATCTTCAACCACCTAAAACGGTTAGAGAAGTTAGGATTTTTCTTGGACACACCGGTTTTTACCAACGTTTTATTAAAGACTTCTCTAAAATTACTAAACCATTAATTGGTCTTCTGATGAAAGACGCCGAATTCATTTTCGACGAAAAATGCGTGGAATCAGTTAATCTCCTTAACAAAGCACTAATGTCTGAACCTAATATGTAACCTCCTTATTGGAGTCAACCATTTGAGATCATGTGTAACGCTAGTGACAATGTTTTAGGCGCCGTTTTAGGACAGCGAAAAAACAAGAAACTTCACATTATATATTATGCGACCAGAACCTTAGACACTGTTTAAATGAATTATGCCACTACTGGGAAACAACTTTTAGTAGTAGTGTTCGCAATAGACAAATTTTGTTGTTACTTGGTAGGAGCCAAGATCATTATATACATAGATCATGCAGCTATAAGATACATGTTAACCAAGAAGGACATGAAACCCATATTACTTCTATGGATCTTATTGTTTTAAGAATTCCATCTGGAAATCCGAGACAATAAAGGAACCAAGAACATGGTAGCTGACCACCTTTCACGACTAGAGAATCTAAAACCAGAACATGTACCAATAAATGATGACTGCACTTGCGATGGAATAGTCATATCGATTGACATCGAAGGAATGAATTGTAATTATTATCATGATTATCTCAAAGAAAAATACTCAAACATCAAGAGCGAACCTGAAAAGGAAGCTGCCTTAGTACACAAGACTATACCATGGTATGTTGACTATGAAAACTACCTAGCATCTAAAGTTCTACCTCCTGATATGACCTACCATCAAAAGAAAAAGTTCTTTCACGACTTAAAACATTTTTATTGATGAACCTCTTCTCTTCAAGAGAGGATCCGTGGCCTTTTTTGTCGTTGTGTTCCTGAGGAGGAAATCGAAAGCATTATGAACCATTTTCATTACTCTTCTTATGGAGGGTCCGTAAGCACTTCTAAGACATGCGCCAAGATCCTTAAAGTTGGTCTATATTGGCCTAGCATGTGGCGTGATGTCCATGCTATGATCGTGAACTGTGATTGTTGCCAACGCACTGGAAATATTTCCTGACAAGATGAAATGCCTTTAAGAAATATATTAGAGGTATAGGTCTTTAACATATGGGGAATCGACTTCATGGGTCCTTTTCCATCCTCAATGGGAAATAAATACATACTCGTAGTTGTGGATTATGTATCTAAATGGATAGAAGCCATTACTTCTCCTATAAATGATGCACGAGTTGTTATTAAACTCTTCAAGAACTACATTTTCCCTAGGTTTGGAGTTCCAAGGTTAGTCATAAGTGATGGAGGATCGCATTTTATATCTAGGATATTCGAGAAACTCTTACGCAAGTATGGTGTGCGACATTGAATTGCTACACATTATCACCCCTAGACAAGTGGGCAAGTAGAGTTTTCCAATAGAAAAATTAAACAGATTTTAGAAAAGGTTGTTGCAACCTCTAGAAAAGATTAGTCATCTAAGCTAAACGAAGCACTATGGGCATATAGGAAAACCTATAAAACACCCATAGGGATAACACCATTAAAACTCGTGTACAGAAAATCATGTCACCTACCAGTCGAGCTCGAGCATAAGGCCTATTGGGACATTAGAACCCTAAACATGAATTATGAAGCCACTGGAGGTAAGAGGATATTAGATATTCACGCGTTAGAAGAACTAAGGCTAGATGCGTATGAAAATGCCCAGATTTACAAAGAGCGAACAAAGAGATGGCATTATAAGGGTATCCCTAGAAGAAAACTTTCTATATGAGAACTAGTACTCCTTTTTAACTCCAGAATGAGACTAATCACAGGAAAACTTCGTTCTCGATGGTTGGGATCGTTTGAAGTAGTAAAGGTTATACGGTCTGGAGCAGCCAAATTTTGGAGTACGTCAACCTGGCCATTTATAGTAAACGGGCAGAGGCTCAAACACTATCACAATGATGAAATTATAGAAAATTATCCTAATTGGAAACTAAGTGAGCCACATGTTAGTACGTCTAAAGAATGAGTTTAAAAAGTACGTCGAGCTAATGATGTAAAACAAAAGTGTTACATGGGAGGCAACCCAAGGATTTCCTTTCGTTTTTCCATATCCAAATAAATAAATGGAAAGTTTTAAAATTTATTAACTATTCACTAACTTTATTCATACGTTTTTCTTTTTAGGTCCACTACAATCTCCTTAGCAAATTTTTCCACTAACATTGTTTGAGAACGCAACATGAGGATAACATGAGGATTATTTTCAAGAACGATGCCCAGAGAAGGCGTTACGAGGTCTTAGCTGAAAGGATCATATCACCTACCTGATATCATGACTTTCCATGCCTAGTAACCTTATGACTCAAAGATAGTGTCTGGTACATGTTTAACCAGATCAGCTGGGATAGGTTCTCAATTGTGAAACATCCAACTTACAAAAACTCACCTTGGATTTTTTAAAACATTTTCACTACCACTGTCACTTAGGTTTAGGACAGAATAGAGGCTTAACTATATTTAGGCTTTTTGGAAAAGATTATCGCCTTAACCACAGAGAGTTAGCCAAACTTCTAACATTCTAGCATGGCCCTTATATTCACACTAAGGTGCCCATTGATGATGACATGTAAGCCGACTTAGATTTTTTTGGGTAGGATCAGAGAGGATTTTCCACCAGATCATGAGAGAATGAGTGCCACCTTGATCCATAACCCATCCATTAGGTACTTCCAGATGGTTGTAGCCCATACATTCTTTGGGAAAGCTGAGAATATTGGATCGGTCAATAGAGAATAATTGTTCATTATGTCCAGTGTCTTTCAATCTCGCCCCATAAATTATGTTACTATCCCGCTTGCCAGTTTAGATTGAGTTGTTAACCAGAAGATTAAAAAAATTTATGTAGGCGACCCATATAGCCTTAGTTTTAGGCCTACGTAACTAAGTAGATCACCTGACTCCTATGTGTGGATACAACTTGCTAGAGATAGACCACTGCCTCAATACAAGTCTGGTGAGACGAGAGGGACCTAATGAGTTCAAGATAGTGATTCTAAGTGAAGTTGTTCACCAATTCACCCTTCTGAACCCTAAAAAAGACAAGTGTCCACAATCGTGAAAACTTGCATTACCTATTAGAGGATCAGGACGATACACTGTCACGGTGAGAATCGGAGACCAAAGCTATTGGATTTGCATGACTCACAAAGATAAGATATCACCGCCGAACTTTTATTTTTCCAAGGAAAGGGAGAAAAGATTGAACAAAAACCCTAAGTAAATATGCAAAGCAAAAAAGCAAGGCCTAAAGTTAAGCAAAGAGAGATCAAAGGTATGAGGGTTGGTTATACTAAGGGAAAGTACTAACACCCTAAGCATCTACAATACTCTACAAGAACCTCTTGAAAAAATTGTGTTTTGGCAAAAATTGTTTGCTAAAGGTAAAGAAGATGGGTAAAGAAAGACAAAAACAAGCAAGGCAAAGCAATAAACATACAATGGACATGCACAATGACAATGAGTCAACACACACTCCTTTCCCTTGCATTAGGTCACGAGCATATAAAGAAAGCAACAGATACATAGAAAATCATCATGTATGAAAGTAGTAGATAGATGGAAAATAATCATGTAGACAACAACAGATGGAAGGCAACAACGTACATGGAAGAGCATCACGTAGGAAAGTAACTAATACATGGAAAATCATCATGTAATCAATAAAGCATACATGGAAAAGAATCATGTAAATCAAGCTAAATGATATCAACAAACAGAAGTATGTGGCAAAGCATCACAGAATCAACGAAAACACACATGGCAAAGCATCATGTAAATAAACAGATACAATCCTAAGACGTGTGGTATAACATCATGGTAGTCAAAAGATAAAACCAACAACAGTACATGACAAAGCATCATGTAGCATAAAATGTCAAATGTACATGGCAAAGCATCACGGTATTAACAAATAGAATCAACAAAACACACATGGCAAAGCATCATGGTATGAAAGTAAATGAGACCAACAATACAAAGTACATGGCAAGAACGTCATGTATGATAAAACATCAACAAAAGTACGTGAAAAAGCATCACATAGCAAAAAAATGACAAAGATACGTGGCAAAACATCATGAATAATAAGGCAACAAAGATACATGGTAAGAACATCATGTAAGAAAGTAACAAATACATGGAAAATAATCATGTAATCAATAAAGCACACATGGCAAAGCATCATGTGATCAGTAGAAGATACATGGAAAATCATCATGTGAATCATGCTAAATATCATGTGAATCATGCTAAATGAAACCAATAAAACACATAGTACACGACAAAGCATCGTGTAAAATCCACAGACAAAATCAACAATATTCACGGCAAAGCATCGTGAACTAACAACAAAAATTGACAAAGGTATGTGGCAAAGCATCACGAGAAAGCAACAACATACATGGAAAAGTATCATGTAATTAGATTAATAGTGGAAATGCATCAAGTTTAAATCAGAGAGAACAAATCCAAAACACGGAAGCAAATAAATCGCAAAATCGAATCGGGCAACAAGGGAATTATTTATCAATTTAAATATAAATATTTAATAATATTAATTAATAATTTAATTAATCAATATTAAATAAAAATATTTAAATTAATCAATAACTATAACATTATTTTTCACATTCTTAATATATTCCTAAATTTAAAAAAAAAACTAGAAAATGAGAACATTAAAAAAAAAAGTGATAATGAAATGTTTTTTTGATATTTTTCTAATATACAAATAAATAATTAAACTATAAATAAAATATTAAAGAAGATTATTAAATTTTTTTATCCTTTTTTAGAATTAAGCAAATAAATAGAATATTATTAACAACAAAAGATTAAAACATAAAATCGGAGGTGTTACAAACACTTAACAAACCTAAAGACATCCAAATGCAAACCAACTTAATCTAATTCAATAATAACAGTAAAAATAAAAGAAAAATAAAAAACACAGATTAACAAAAAAATAGTTAAGTTTTCTCTCCTTTTCACCTGCTTCACACCCGCCTGTATTCACGTGTTCGTCTCTTGCAAACGAAAAAAAAAGGTGATGGCGATGGTGCTCGATCGCGAGCGATGGTGTAGTTGTCATTGATGATGGGGTGGAGGTTGAAGAAGTTTTTGTTGGACGGAGGGTGAGTGATGAAGTGTCGCTACTGCGAAAATCAACGTCGGCTATGACAGAAGAGTCGCCATCGTGCGTTATTTATCCCAACGAAGGGAAAGGAAACACTCAGAGTAAACCTAACGCAAAACGGGAAAGGAATGGTCATCGCAACCAAATCATAGATTCGGGAGTCGATTACGCAAGGGGAAGGTATTAGCACCCCTCACGTCCATCGTACTCGACGGGATCCACGCTTGTTTTCTATCTAAGGGTGTGTTTATCTATCTACTCTAAAGGTCCGGTCTAAAAAGAAAAGAAAATGACTCGGCAAAGTATCGCACTTTATGCCTACGTATCCCCGTCTGGAACGAGAAATCAGAGTCAACGTAGTTCGCCTACCTACGGGAAAGGAAGGGAAGGTTGCTCGCTAGGATATCGCATCCTATGCCTACGTACTTTCATACAGCATGAAAGATCAGAGCAAACGTAGTTCGGGCTACGGAAGACACAAGCTTGTCTGACTGGTTTTTTATTACCATATGAAAGGGTTTTTCTTGATTAAGAGTCCAAGCGGACAAAAATGACACTTTGATGTTTGTTTTGAATCTTTTACGAAAGAAGTATTTTTTTAGTTTGTGTGCAATCTCTGACGCACTAGAGACTATGATTTGAGAGTGACTACGTCGCATGTCACCCAAAGGGTGCCACACTAAGCAGCCAGACTACTGGAAAGAAGCTCCCCAACAACCCTTTCTCAAATAGCTTAAGGCTCGTGACGTACGACATCGATTAACCTTATTACTGTATTTTTGAGTTGTTTTGAGATAAGAAGAGAAAGAAGCTCTAAAAAGCCTAGGGTTGAAAAGGGAATAAAAACTAACCTAATGTTGTCATGCATGGATAACAATCCTAATGTCTGTCATAATTCCCTCTTGCACAGAGGAAATCAGAGATCCTAGGGGATAAACAGAAAAGAAAGCAAGCAAGTACAGTAAAATGCATGCAATGCAGCAATACAAGCGAGGCAAGGGAGTCCTGCTCAACCTCGAACCTGAGAAAACAACAGGAAAAGTGAATCAACATTCACTTCAAACCTTAAGGGGGCAAGCTGTACAAGCCAACAAACAATACAGAAAAACCAAAATAAAATAGAGGAGGCAGCCCAAGCAGCAGCATCAAACTCCCACAGTTGACAGCACAAGCAGCAGCTCTGACAGCAACAGTTGGTTAAACAGCAAAAAGTTGACAGCAACAACCTTCATCTTCATGAATAGCTCCTATCTTCAAGCTCCATTGAACCTTTAATCTTCAACAAGCACCAAGTTTCACCAAGCTTCCCTCTTTAACAAGCAACAAACTTCAGCAGCAAACAGCTTCACCAAGCAGACAACCTCAACAAGCAGACAACTTCAACAAGCAAGCAGCTACAACAAGCAACACTCCTAGCTTCAACTAGCCCAAAATTCATCTTTACTAAGCTTACACAAGCACCTCCAAGGGAGAATCATTCAACAAGATCAAGGTGAGATGTTAAGTAACTCAATGACAACCAAGGGAAGCCATTAAGATCTTAACACTGTAAAGGAACTGTATCCTCAAAGTTCTACTCTTAAAGCATGCCATTCATCCCTCCAAAGTAGATATGTGACTCCTTTAAGAGGACTTTATGTCATTGGATTTAATGGAGATGAACAATATACTCCATGTTTGAAGAAAGAAACAAAACTAGTCTAATGCTCTTCCTAAAACCCTAGTTTTCCTAAGCTCCTGACAAGCATCCACAAGCTGAGAAAATCTTCACATCCAAGCTCCTTCAAGCTCTCCAAAGCACCTTCAATTGGTCTTCATGATCATCCAAGCTCAAAAGCAACACCACCCTAATCTAAGGGGAACAATTGAATTAAACTAGTCAAGTTAGTTCACTGGAAACACCTAGAAGTTAGTCCTAAAACTAATTCTAATAAAAATACCAAAAGTGATTGTAAAATCCTACAAAAATTACTAAGGGTTCCTAAACATCTTATGAATATCTCCATGCAAAAACCAGGGGGTTACCAATTCATTTGGACCTAAAACTATGCCCTAAACCTAAGGGTACTACCCTAAAACCCTAATTCTAAACCACCTAATGTTAAATGTTCAAACTAGCCTAAACTTCTCTCACAAAAATATGATAAAATTACTAGGGGTACATGCATATCTAAGATATCTAGCCCAAAAAGAATCAACTCAAAATCATACACCAATCATTCATACCAAAATCAACAAGAAAGCATACCAACCATATTCAAAGTTAAAACCAATTAAAAATACAAAAATGAAATTAAAATATAAAATGCATGAATCAATTATTTTTTTTATCCTATTAAATTCTAGACTCTTTAAGGAATCAGGTAAAAAAAATCTAGATTAAAAAGACTAATTTTTCTATTTATGGTGATTTTATTTCTAAACTATATGCAAATGATAAAATAAAAGAAAAATAAAGAAAATTAATAAAGTGGCGTGTTGAATAGCAAGATTATCATGTTGTGTTTTCTCATTGGGCCCAAATGGAGGTGTGAAAAGCAAGCAAGTCCATAAGCCCACCCAAATGCGTTTAGTGAAACGCAGCGCTTTGTACCTCTCTTCATTCTCTTCAGAATTCAACAATTAATCACAACCGTGGATGCAAGCTTCAGTCAATGGTCAGACATGGATCCAACGATCCTGGCTCATCGTCCTCAAATGCTTGAAAAATGGAGGGAGAAACTCAGACAGTGGCCTGAGCTTTGCGCCACCGTCTTCTCCGGCGTGGCAATCCCAAAAACACATCAATCAAGCCAACTAAATACCCTATCCCACTCAAAATTCTCCCCTGATCATGAATATGACCTCCAAATCCATTGATTCATCCTCTAAAACCAAACCCGGTCCAAGTTGCAGAGATTCATTCAATTCTTGATCACTCCAAAACTTAAAATTAATAAGCCTAAACTCATCTACATGCTTCCCTGATCAATTCTCACCATTCAGTCATGCTTAAAGCCTCAAGAATCTCAAAATATTCCTCTCAACATAATTCTGGTCACAACCTAAAGTATCTCTAATCATCCCAAATTTGTGCCTAAATCCACCTAGGCATCATCTATAACCTATCCACACATCAAATCTTAACCAATTTGCTATGAATCATGCTGAAAAATGAAAGTTGCAAACCTGGAAAAAATGGATGAACAGAAGGTGCAAATGCTCGATTCAAGCTCCAATCTTTTGCAGAATCACTCAAGAACCCTCCCCCAAGCTTCTACAATGGTCAATTTGCACTGAATCCTCTTCAATTCCAAAACCCGATTCTGAGATGTAGTTGAGAAAATTCAGTTGCTCTCTTTGATTCCTTGCTCAATTCTTGCCAAAAAAACCATCTGAATCAGTTGCAATGCTTATATAGAATGTGTTGGAAACCTCTAGAACCTTCTGTAACTAACTGAATGAGAAATTCAATTTCTCATATCCCTTGAAAATCTCACATGCCAAAGTTATGCATTGCTCTGTTTCAGCTTTCAATCTTGCTTGAATTTCTCCTCTTGTGATATTTAGAATTGAATTGGATGTGTAATTGCCTTGCTTTTGATCTTATGGAGTGTGATTGTTATGTTACTTCAACCTTAAGGTATCAAACGGAACCATGTGAAATTGGCCTCAAATCCAAAATATGGTAATGTCATCATCTTTAAAATGCCTTTTCTGATTAATTTGGTATATAACATGGACTTGTTTGGCCATAAAATCAAGAAATCACATTTTTGGCCTTTTAATCACTTTAATTTCTTCATTTCAAGGCCATTTCAAACCAACTTCTCCTATGAGCCAATTCAAAGCCTCCTTGATGCATGGTCAAGGTTAAAACCCTATTTTGAGAAACTTTCTAGTTGAAAAATTTTCCATTTGAAGCTTGCAAGTTGGAGATTTTGGCCCATGCTTGAAAATGACCTATAATTACCAATACCCAAAATACCCTTGGCTTGCAAAGATCATAACTTGAGTTCTACAAATCCTCTTGAGGACTTCTAGTACTCTATGGAAAGCTAAGATCAAGATATACAACTCTTATGTTCACCAAGAATCCATTTGAAAGCTCCTTGAAGGGCAAAAGTTGCTTGGAAGTCAAGTGACTTTCACAGATAAATTTCATAGTCCTCTGATGACCTGTAATTTGCAAGAACCATAACTTGAGTTCTATAAATCCCCTTGAGGACTTCTAGTACTCAAATTAAAGGTATTTATATTCTATACAAGTTTCATGTTGGCCAAAGATCCATTTGAAACTTGTATTTTGACTTATGTGGCTTTGAAGTTAGGCACTAAACAGGGGATTTTACACTGAAACCCTAATTTAGCAACTTCCCACATTCTTGATCTTTCTTTGCTTAACCTTGGCACAACACCACACATGTATCAACATACCAATCCATGAATCCCATGACCTCAAAGTAGGCTTTGATGCTCTCCAATTACTCAATTGACCTAGGATAGACCCAGATGAAACCCTAGTTGACTGCACCTCAACTGTGGCTCTCATACTTGAATCAATAACTTGCCTCAGCTTCAATATGGCCCTCTAGGCACTCCATGAGATCCATACACACCTCAAATTCACATTTCATGTTTCTCATCCCACTGATGATTCTCAATATTCCTCAAGATAGAAGCAAAACCCACATGTAGACACTCAAACTTCTCAAGACTTCAAATCACTTCTTGATGGCTTGGATGATCTCATCTTGGATAAAACCTCTTGCTAGGCTCTTCTCTTGATAGACACCCTTGATCCCTTGTTGGATGCATGCTATGCTATGATATACAAATGATTGAACTATGTACATGATGTAACTATGCAAATGAAATGCAATGAAACACAAATCAGGCAAGAAAAGGTTGAGCAAATTTTGGGGTGCAACAGCTGCCCCTATTCAAACGGCTTGGACCCGACTGGGTGAAGAGCGAACGGCCTTCAAACAATCGAGGTACGAGACAGTTGAATACCAAGAAACCCGGAAATTTGCCAACCGTAGAAATAAACTGCACTGCTTGGGGAACAACATCCACCAACTGAACCTGGTTGTTACGGCAACAACTGGTCAAACGCCTGATAATAATTCTGATTTCAACTTCAACCACGTAGGTAACGCCACAGGCACTGAACAAATTTTTTTTTGCAAAAACCCCTCCGTCCACAACTGGACTAACCTTGTCAACACAAGAAGAGAAACAAATTCGTCAACACGAATAGAGATCATGTCATCACAGGAGTAGCCTTGTCCACATCTGGACCCAAATTTCATCAAATCACGAATAAATACAAATCTGTCCACGTCAGGACTCACATTTCGTCAATCCGAAGAAACCCCAACAACACAGGAATAGAACTTTGTCCACGTTAGGATGCTTGTTTCGTCAACACAAAGAAATCCCCTCAACAAGAGCAAAACTTTTATCCATGTTAGGACGCACACTTCGTCAACACGAAGAAATCCCATCATAACCTTGTCCACGTTAAGACTCCACATTCTGCCAACACGAAGAATTCCTATGACCAACTTGTCCACGTTAGGACTCCACATTCCGTCAACACGGAGAAATCCCGACGACTTCGCTGGGGATGAGTTATCCGCATCTCGTCAACACGAGGGGATCCTATCAACATCGGAATAAATTGTCCACGTCAGGACACCGTTTCGTCAACACGACAAAAGATAAAACTTGTCCACGTCAGGACTCGCGCATCTCGTCAACACGAGGAACTATAAACTTGTCCACGTCAGGACTCGCATTTCACCAATACGAAGAAAGATATCTGCTGGGGGTAAATGGTCCACGTCAGGACACCATTTCGTCAACACGAAGAGCAATCAATTTGTCCACGTCAGGACTTCACATTCCGTCAACACGGAAAAATCCAATCTGTCCACGTTAGGACTAGCACATCTCGTCAACACGAGGAAATAAAATTTGTCCATGTTAGGACACCCACTTCGCCAGCACGAAGAAATCCCGTCAATACAAGAATAAATTGTCCACGTCAGGACTCATATCTCGTCAACACGAGGAACTCCTATCAACATAGGCAATAAAATTTTGGCGATTTCCGGGGAAATATCTCTGTCAACCAGTAGGAAAATACATCCTTTTATCCATACGGGAGGGTACTCTGAATACACTTTCTCGGCTTACCTCTGCAGTAGTTAACTCCATTGGTCTCACCCACAAACCTTTTAGCATTGACGTGACAGCGACTTTGAGGAGGACTCTACGGGGGATATTTGGAAACCCCACTGCCGGACGCCCGTTTCGATAACCGGCGGCAGCTTCCGAAATTGATTCATGAAACCCTTTTGATGCTGATGTAACAGCAAATTTGAAGAAAATAATCCGCGGGCCGGATAAGAGAAACTTCAACAAGAAACTCTGGTGGGGAAACAAGAGAAATTTAAACAAATAACCCTGCTCGGGGACAAAGAGAAACTTGACCTAGTAACTCTATGGGGAAAATAGTAAGATGAATTGTATCATCACATGTCTCACGGTGAGACCTCAAATACCTGGTAATAGATCTGAGCTAGAACTCCATACTCCTGCTGAGCAAATACACCTGAAAGCAAAAGGTTAACCAACCTGATTTATGTTTCAAAATGCGTATGTCTGAGAATGGCGTAATGCTCCGTACGGCACGGAAATGCTACGCGTTTGAGTAGATGCAAATATGACGATACATGCAAATGCAAATGCAGGCTCAAGCTGTCGGGGCCATTCTGATAATGATGTCTCAACAACATGAATGCTGAGGATAAAACCAACTCCGCTGGAGAGAACAAGTATCACAAAATATTTTGGCAAAATAAACGCCAGAAATACAACCAACTCTGCCGGGGAGAGATTAAACGTCAATTTCCACTGGGAGGAAAGGACAAACACCCTGCTGGTGAACAAACTTAGCTGGGGAAGAAACAACACCTCTGGGCAACGCACACTGTCTGGGCACAATTTACACATTCAGAGTTACCACTCTGTTGAGGATCAACATCCTGTCAATGGCATGACGACCTGTGGGGAGCAATAAACCATCCCTCGCGGATATAAACCTTTCGAACCAACAACTTGGTTAACTATTGTGGGAATCTCCCATGCTGGAGATTGAACATGCACATCTTCGATTCGCTGAGGAGCGCACCCTTTGCAGGGGACATTGATTTTGACTTGCTGGGATTAATCCTATGGACGACTTTCCATGAGGACACTCTCCTGGGGAAAATAATTCCCTCCTTCGGGAAGGGATAACCGCCATTCCAACTCTCTGGGGATAAGCTGCGACTAGCTGAGGAATGACATCAACTGGAGTCAGGTCTTGCGTCAAGCGACCTTGGCTGGGGAATACAATTCCTGACCGTTTGCTCCAAAGGTAAGAACCCTGCAAAACACAAACGAGACAAAACAGGCCTATACAACAGAATCTATCCGGGTTAGCATCTGTGACATTACTTCAGTCAATTCGAAGTTTTAGCAATTATTGGCAAGGGCCATCAAGATTATGCAAGTGCAAGTTTATCAAAAACATCGGTGTCTTTCACAAACAAAACAATAAAGAACAAGCATCAAGTACTGAATAACATGTTTTATTGATAATGGGCCTCTGAATAGGCAAAGTTTTGTACACTGGATGCAACTCCTGAAAAGAGGAAGTTACGCACGAAAACCCATAAATATATGCACAAGAAGCATAAAGAAAATACAAAACAATATTTGTATATATGTCGGCAATGTGGCATAGACAAACACCATGAGCTGATCCTCCTATGACTCGCCTGACTCTGCGCTTTCCCGGTACTCGATCTTCGGAAGAGATTGTTTTTGGATAGACGGCCCCCCAGGTACTCCCAAACCACTAAGCAATGTCGTATCAAATCCGGACCGCAGTCATTTGCTTTTTCAATCCCTAACTTTTGCGTGAACCGCCCTTTGCGGGTTTTCAATTCACCGGGATACCTTTTTTTGCCGAAGTCGCCCTTTTCAGGTTTTCGACTTCGCGGGTGTACATCTTTTCAATTTTATCCCTAACTTTTGCCTGAACCTTTTATTCATTTTTTATGGTTCGCCGGGATGCCCCATTTTTGCCTGGACTCTCTTTTTACTGTCCAGCGGGTCACTTTCAAGCAAAGTATTTTTTAACTGCGTCCGAATTCACAGGAGACGTAAAGTCTTCACAATCCATGGTGGATAGTAACAAGGATCTTCCAGAGAAGACCTTTCTGACAATGTAGGGACCTTCGTAATTGGGAGTCCACTTGCCCCTGTGATCTGATTGTGGTGGGAGAATCTTTTTCAAAACAAGATCACCCGTCTGAAAGCTTCGAGGGCACACCTTCTTGTCGTAAGCTTTCTTCATCCGGCTCTGATATAATAGACCGTATGCTAGAGAAGCCAGTCTCTTCTCATCCATTAAGCTGAGTTGATTCAGTCTATCTTTAACCCATTCTGCCTCGTCGAGTTGGACATCACGTAAAACCCTCAGGGAAGGAATCTCAACTTCCAACGGTAACACCGCCTCCATCCCGTATACCAATGAGAAAGGGGTTGCCCCGGTTGATGTGCGTACCATTGTACGATAAACGTACAAAGCGAAAGGTAACATCTCGTGCCAGTCCTTATACGTCACAACCATCTTTTGAACAATCTTATTTATGTTCTTATTGGCCGCTTCGACAGCGCCATTCATCTTGGGCCGGTAAGGAGAAGAGTTGTGATGCTCAATTTTGAAATTTTGACACAGCTCTTTCATCATTTTATTATTCAAATTTGAACCGTTGTCGGTGATAATCCGCTCGGGGATTCCATATCTACAGATAATATCTCATTTGATAAATCTGGCTACCACTTGTTTGGTGACATTAGCATATGACGCTGCTTCCACCCATTTGGTGAAGTAATCGATTGCCACCAAAATGAACCAGTGTCCGTTTGATGCCGTAGGCTCAATCTTGCCAATCATATCAATCCCCCACATCGAGAAAGGCCACGGTGATGACATCACATTCAGAGGACTTGGAGGCACATGGATTTTGTCCGCATAAATCTGGCATTTATGACACCTCTTTGCAAACTTGAAACAGTCTGTTTCCATAGTCAACCAATAATAACCTGCCCGCAGCAGTTTTCTCGTCATAGCATGCCCACCAACATGTGTACCAAATGTACCCTCATGTATCTCTTCCATGAGCAACTTCGCCTCTTTCTCGTCTACACAGTATAGTAACACCAAGTCGTGGTTTCTTTTATACAGGACACCGTCCGGATTCAGATAGAAATTGCCAGCCAATCTCCTGAGAGTCTTCTGATCTCAACTGGATGATTCAGCCGGATACTCCTTGTTCTTCAGGAAATTCTGGATGTCAAAGTACCAAGGTTTACCATCGGGAGCCTCGTCAATGGCAAATATGAAAGCAGGCCTATTGAGCCAAGAGATGACAATCCTGGGAGCCTCATTCCAGAAGTTAACTTTATACATTGAAGACAATGTCGCCAGGGTGTCAGCCATTTGATTTTCTGCTCGCGGCACGTGATGCAATTCCACCTTGTCAAAGAAAGGCAACAATCTCCTTGCATAGTTCATGTAGGGTATCAGATTGGGCTGACGTGTCTCCCATTCTCCTTTAATCTGATTCACCACTAGAGTTGAGTCTCCGTATACATCCAGATTCTTGATTCGCAAATCAATGGCTTCTTCCAGACCCATGATGCAAGCCTCATATTCAGCCTCATTATTGGTAACGGGAAAAGTCAATCGGGCAGTAAAGGGGATGTGCGACCCCTGAGGAGTAGTGATAATTGCACCTATTCCGCTACCATAGGAATTAACTACTCCGTCAAATATCAACTGCCATTTGGAACCCAACTCTGGTCCTTCGTCCGACAACAGTTCTTCACAATCTTTGATCTTCAGGTACATGATATCCTCGTCAGGAAAATCAAACCTCATCGATTGGTAATCCTCAACAGGCTGCTCCGCAAGGTACTCTGACAGAACGCTACCTTTAATAGCCTTCTGCGAGACATATTGGATATCGTATTCTGTTAACACCATCTGCCATCGGGCAATTCTTCCGGAGAGTGCTTGCTTCTCAAACACGTATTTGATTGGATCCATCTTTGAAATTAGCATGGTTGTATGATTCAGCATGTATTGCCTCAAACGTTTGGCGGCCCAGGCTAGCGCACAACACGTCTTCTGGAGCATTGAGTATCTGGACTCACAGTCGATAAACTTCTTACTCAAATAGTAGATCACATGCTCTTTACGTCTGGTCTCGTCGTGTTGACTGAGAACACAACCCATACTTTCCTCAAGAACCGTCAAATACATAATCAAAGGTCTCCCGGCCACTGGGGGTATCAAAACAGGAGGTTCCTGCAAGTATTCTTTTATCTTTGTCGAACGCCTTTTGACAATTTTCATTCCAGATCAACACCTGATTCTTTTTCAACAACTTGAATAACGGCTCGCATGTCGCAGTTAGGTGAGATATAAACCGAGCAATGTAGTTCAACCTCCCTAAAAACCCATGCACTTCTTTTTCTGTTCTAGGCGTCGGCATTTCTTGTATAGCTTTTATCTTTGCAGGATCAACCTCTATTCCCTTTTCGCTCACAATAAACCCCAGTAGTTTACCCGATCTCACCCCAAAGGTGCACTTGTTAGGGTTCAGTCTCAACCTGAACTTCCTAAGTCTTTTGAACAGTTTCAGCAGATTAACCAAATGCTCCTCCTCCGTCTGGGATTTGGCAATCATATCATCAACATAAACCTCGATCTCTTTGTGCATCATGTCATGAAAGAGAGTCGTCATAACACGTTGATATGTTGCCCCAGCGTTCTTCAGTCCGAAGGGCATCACTTCGTAGCAAAATGTTCCCCAGGGAGTAATGAAGGTAGTCTTCTCCATGTCTTCTGGTGCCATTTTGATCTGATTATAGCCTGAGAAGCCGTCCATGAAGGAGAATACGGAGAACTGAGCAGTGTTATCAACCAGCACGTCAATGTGAGGAAGCGGAAAGTCGTCTTTCGGGCTCGCCCTATTCAAATCACGGTAGTCTACACACATTTGCACTTTACCGTCTTTCTTCGGCACTGGTACTATATTAGCGACCCATGACGGATAAGTTGTAATGGCTAGGAAACTAGCATCCCACTGTTTTTGAACTTCCTCCTTGATTTTCACAGCCATGTCTAGTCTGGTTCTTCTGAGTTTCTGCTTAACAGGCGGACATTCCTCTCGCAACGGCAGACAGTGAACAACCATGTCCGTATCCAACCCAGGCATATCCTCGTACGACCAAGCAAATATATCACTATACTCTCGCAGTATCTCAATCAGCCTTTGCTTGATGCTGCTCTGCAGCGCAACCCCTATACGGATATTTCTCACAACTTCTTCTGACCCTAAGTTGATAATCTCAATTTCCTCCTGATGAGGCAGAATGATTCTCTCTTCCTGTTTCAACAAACGAGTCAGCTCCTCTGGCAGGTCGTTATCCTCAACAATCTCTTCCTCTGCTTGGAATACCGGGTGCTCGAAGTCGAAACGAGTCATAGGCGGTTCGTAGAGGATGTCATCTGAAATATTAGTCCTGCAAAGGAAATGGTTAAATGCTTCAACACGCAAACAAAGAAAATAACCACGTTGCCATTTATTGTTAAAGTAAAACAAGAAAAATAGGGATCACAATATTTAAATATGAAAAACGCCTTTATTTCATGATTAACAGTGCAATACACATAATCAAGTAGCCCTAAGGTAAAACCACTATGCCCCGGATAGGACATAGAATTATTCAACAATTGACAAAACAAATCATTACTGTTTAAGAGTCACTGGGACAGTTTCCCGGATGGACCAGTTGTAGAGACTTTGTCCTGGCACGCTTGGCTTGATCCACGCATCCATATCGCAGTCACTATCTCTGTCTTCAGCATCGGAAATAGCGTTGATTATCTCAAAGCACACCCCGCTTGGCGTAATCGTTATCGGTCCCTTGACGACGTCGGTCGATACCCAAGCCCAAACTTGTCATTCTTCACGGGGATCTCCAGTACCTGCCCCCAACCTTTAGTCTCACCAGTCTGCACTAAAGCTTGAGCTTCTTTGTAGGATGACACTGCCGCCTCTGGCATTTTGCTGGAACCCTGAGCTTTGTCTTTAATCTGAAACCCTTCGAAGGCCTGACAAGGTGTCTCGTGTATTTCTCCGTCGACCTCAACATATCTGAACGATGACAGGTGACTGACCAAAATGTCCTCCTCCCCGCAAACGGTAACAACACTATCACCCACCATGTACTTCAACTTCTGATGTAATGTGGACGTTACGGCCCCTGCAGCGTGGATCCATGGGCGTCCAAGAAGGCAGCTATAAGCTGGATGGATATCCATGATGTAGAATTCGGTATCAAATATTTTTGGCCCCACCTGAAGCGGTAATGTTATTGACCCAAACACTGATCTTTTCGTCCCATCAAATGCCCTCACAACCAAATCGCTGGGCGTGCAAATAATTCCCCGTATGTCCAATTTCATCATGGCTTTCTTTGGCAATACGTTCAACGACGATCCAGTATCTACCAATACACGCGACAGTACGGTGCCCCGGCATTCCACCGATATATGCAAAGCCATGTTGTGCTCTCGACCCCTGGGCGTTAGATCAAAATCTGTGAAACCCAGGCTATGTCCAGCATTGACATGTGCCATTACCCCCTCTAACTGATTTACAGAAACTTCTTGAGGCACAAATGACGTATCCAGAATCTTCAGCAAGGCGTTCCGGTGGGCCTCGGAACATAACAACAACGACAAGATAGAAATCTTCGACGGCGTCTGCTGTAGGTGCTCAACAATTTTGTAGTCGCTTTTGCGAATCAGTCTTATGAACTCCTCTACGTCCTTGAGCGACGTATCCTTTTCTTTCAACTGAGTAGGTCCGCTTTCACTTACTTTGGCTTTACCTTTGGCCAATCTCTCTGCTTCTATTTCAGGTGAGGTAAAGATCCTTCCGCTACGGGTCATTCCCCCCGTTCCAATGACATTATCAACAGCCCCAGCTGGCTGGCTATTCACCATAATCTTTTCACTGTTGCAATATGCTTATAATCCATATGTCCACGGGACAGCTTTCGTACTCTCGAAGGGAACAGGCCCTGCTTTGGTAATCGTAATAGTTGTCCGCTGGGCGGGCGCCGTTATCGTTACAGTCTTCCTCAGGATCGTCACCGTTGCAATATCATTTTGCTCATCACATAATGCCCCCACAGGCTTCTCAACCGCAGTTCGATCAAATTGCAAGGTCCCTTCGTCGATCATGGCCTGAATGCCCTGCTTCAAATCAGTACAACCCTCAGGCTGGGTCCAATACTCTAAACAGAATTCATCACAACCCGGGAATACTCCCCCTCTGAGCAACCTACTTTTCACCTCACTCAATGGTGTCTTCAGCTCATTAACATCCATCACCAAGTTCAAACTCCCTTCCGTTAAGATAGCATTTGCCCCATGATTAGGCATAGGCTGTTGTACAATGTTGGGCCCAGTTTGACCAAAGTTGATGGCTTTACTGTCCAACAAGTCTTGAACTTTAGGCTTGAAAGCGTGACAAGATTCTACATCATGTCCGGGCGCCCCGGAATGGAATTCGCAGTGCTTATTAGCATCGTACCCATAAGGAAGTGTCGGTCCTGTAGGCGGCTCCAATGTTCTTTTCTCAACCAAATTCAAACCCAGCAGTGTCTGAAGAAGCTCTGCATATGTCGACGGAGGCTTATCAAATACCCTCTTCGACTTTACATTTTGAAACCTTCTCTGACCCTGACTCTGCCTTTGTTGTTGCTGTTGTTGTTGTTGAGGAATTGTTATTGCTGTTGTTGTTGTTGAGGAATTGGAATAGTGACACTGGCTATTTGTTGAGGTTGAACGTACTGATTTCTACCTCTGCCCCAGCCTCTGCCACCAAATATAGCGCTTGTATCACCCTGTCGTCTTCTGCCGAACGCTTTTGTCGCACCCCCTGCTGAAGTAGATTCACCTGCCTGAATCTTCCCAATTTTAATTACATTTTCGATCCTTTCCCCCATAAGGATCATATCGGAGAAACTGCCCATTGAAACATTGAGCAACTTGTCATAGTACATTCCTGTAAATGTCCCCACAAACATATCATTCATCTCCCTTTCAACCAAAGGAGGGTGCACCCGAGCTGCCATATCGTGCCACCGCTGCGCGTACTCTTTGAAACTTTCACCACTTTTCTGCGACAGACTCTGCAACTGAACTCTTTTTGGCGCCAAACCGCTGTTATATTTGTAATGCATAACAAAAGCATCAGCCAACTTCTTCCAGCTCCTAATCTGAGTGGGCTCCAGTCCCATGTACCATTCCAACGATGGTCCAGATAAGTTATCCTGAAAGAAATGCATGAGCATCCTTTCATCATTGGAATATGCAGACATCCTTCTATAATAAGAGCGTACATGGACCTTTGGGCAGGTATCCCCTTTGTATTTGTCGAATGTTGGAGCCTTGAATTTTCATGGCACCCTCAGCCCTGGTACCAACCCCATAGTAGTCATATCTAACCCAGCGGAGTTCTGATCAACCACACCTTTCATCTGCTCTTCTAGCATTCTGATCCTCTAAACAGGGTCAATGGGGCCCTCAGGTCCCATACCTCTTCCCGAAAAAGCGTCGTCCTGGTGATCCACCTTCCAGTCATTGCCATACCCATCGTAACCCAGGTTACCGCCAAATCCTTGCTGATTGAACACAGGACCCTGTCCTCGGTTGCCGAACCCTTGATTGACCCCAGCAGGTCCGAAACCATTGTTGAAAGGAAATGTTCCAGCGCCGTTGTTATTCACATTACCGAACCCACCATTGCCATAGCCATACCCCTGATTGTAGCCGTAACCGTCATTACCGAAGCCTTGATTGTTGAACCCGAAGTTCTCGTCCTGATTGACGTTGCCATACCCATTGTTTCCAAAGCCAACATTGTCAACGAATCCTTGATCGGCATCCACAGTGTTGTCTTTGTTGTTAACAACATGCCTATCACTGCCATTTCCAGTATTGCCATTACCAGTGCCAGCACCTGCACCAGTACCAGTGTTTCCGTTGACAGTCACAACAAGGGGAGTAACAACTGCCGTATCTCATCCTCCCGGCGAGGAGTTTCAACAGAAATTTGGTCAGTATTGCCATTTCCGCTTGCCCGTGTCAGCAGCGGCTGCACCAAGGTCTGAAGATTCTCTTGACCCTTGGCCATACTCTCCATAGCTTGCATGAACAGAGTCAACTTCTCACGGATTTCCTGCATCTCGACTTGAACTTGATCCATTATCTTCTTGCAGTTGTTTCTGGTTGAGTAGCGGTGGACTCTTTGTTCGTCAATCCTGAAAAACCTGTGAGATGCAGGAAATAAGATACAGATTCAACAAGTAACTGGCAATGCAAAATGAATATGCAGATGCAATATGTGTCTGTGCATTAGGGAGATCAACCCCTGATTCTAGTGCCAAAGTGCCAGTGCAGTGACAGTGAAGTGAAGTGCTAAGAAGCTGGAATCCACTCATGGGAAAACATCTCATATATTGCTGAAAAGCCCATCAAGGCAGGAATACAATATCATTGAGTGTACAATAACAAGAAGGCATGACCTCAACCAACAATCCTGGTGATGGCCAGCACAACGCAAATAAAGCATATACAACAGTGCATAAGGTAATCAAGTGCGACCATATGCCCGATACTCCTCTAACAATCCCTTAGTCTTGGGATGGTCCGGCTGAGAAAGCAACCCTTCGACGAGCGAGTCTCTTTTCCTGATAACACGCTGGAGATCCCCAATGTATTCCTCCCAAGCGCCCTCTCCAAAGCAATCCTCCAGCTTCCGCTTCTGGGATGCAGACTCTCTCTTACGCTTGACAACTTTGTTCAACGAATTTTGAATGTCGTATCTCCACATAACCTCTTCTTCAAACTTTTTCTGGCTAGCCTTCAACTGATCCTCTAACTTGGAGGTTTGCAACTTCAGTTTATCTTCTCTCTCCTTGTTGTTTGACAGCGTAGCGTTCCAGGTTTTGTTGAAGGTGGAGATCTCCCGGTAGGCTATATCAAGCGCTTTCTTCTTGGACTCCAGCATATCATGGGAGCTCTTGAAATCTATCCCCAAGCGTTCACGCTTCTTTTGTTGCTCAGTCAGTTCTACACCTAACTGGTTCACCAGCTTTGTTTGCTGCTCGAAGGAATATACGGCTTCATTCCTTTCGCTCCTGAGTTGAACTAGCTCTTCTTCCAACTTCTCGTTGGCTTTCATCAGCTCTTCTTTCTCCTTCACAACTTGCTCATATCTCTCAATAGACATAGTATTTGGCTCCTCAACCACGAGGGGAGCAGGAGGTAATACTGCAGGAAACGGCATCAGCGCCTGCTTTGCCCTATCTTGGATCCAGACTTGGTACGGAGGATAGGCTTGACTATCATTCTTACCCAACAATGGCTTCCCTTTCTTGCATATGTTATTCCAAGCATGCTGAAGCTTGGATAACAATTCTCCACTCAGATCACCTGTGAAGTACAGAGATTCCTGCACTTCCTCCTCTTTTGGCGGGCTTCTCAAAGCATAATCGAATTGCCTGATCAACAATGACGGATTGTAGTTAATGCACCCTTTCCTCCTAATCAGAGGAACGTTAGGATATCTTATGCAGCTGTAGATAATCTCAGATCCCAATAAATCCCTATCAAACCAAACAACATCTTCTGAAGAAAGCCCCATCAGACGCTCAGACCATTCCACCTTAGCTGCAGACTCAGCAAAGATACCCTTCTTGGGCAGGTGACTATCAAACCACATATACAACAAAGGCACACAACAAGAGACGTTCTTGCCCCTCCTATTCTCATTCTTATAATGCAGAGAGTGACAGAAGTCTCCAATCAGTGTAGGCACAGGATTGCCTGAAGCAAATATATGGAATGTATCCAAATCAACAAAGTCAGGCATATTAGGGAACAGTACAATGCCATATATACACAAAGCGAGGATAGCATTAAACACAATCCAACAGCCACTCTTGGCATACTCTTGTGCTTTCCCAACCAAGAACTTGAGAGAAAAACCAGAAACTCCACTCCACGAGGTTAACAGCAACTCTGAGGAATCTAAATGCAAAGCAACAGCCAAATCCTCCAGCTTGGGCTCAGCACCCATATGGATGAAAGGTACCCTATTCTGAAAGGTTAACTCCAAGATCTCAGCATATTCCTCCATGGTCGGAGCCAGAATGAAGTCAGGGAAAGTAAAACACCTCAGCGGAGGATCATATAACTGCATCAGCGTGTACAATCCGTTCAGCTCATACGTGGATGGTTTGCAGACCAGCCTAAGCAGTTTCCCATAACTCTTCCTGAAGCTTCTCTTCACATCATCATCAGCTAAAGACATCAACCCAAGAAAAGAAGTAACATCCGGAGTAGGCAACTTGTATGCCACAGTCCTCTTCAAAGTATCCATAATAGCAGCAGACACAAATCCGGGCAACTAGAATCAGAGGGTATGAAATGCACCTGCAGCACAGACACACGTTAATGATATGAAAAATGAGTATGCAACAATGCAATATGCAAACATGCAACAGGGATCAAGTGATATATTGCTGAAGAGATCCATCCACAATATATGTCTCAACAGACCCACAGTATTGCTCAAACCTGGTCTCAACGGACCCATAACAATGCTCCACTTTGGTCTCAACAGACCCAAAACAATGCCATGATGAAGAACCCCAAGTAACCACACATACTGATCCAGTGTTAAGAAGACCGGGTAGTCTGGAGGTCAAGTTTCCTGCATGTCCCAACCCTCTCACAGGTAGGTGTCCTATCAACTGACACAAGGTATGGCATCCTATGCGGTCATCGGCGTCACAGACTTTCAAGACTAATGATACGATACCCAGAAGGTGTGGCATCATCATGTCCTGAAAAGGCCTCACTTAGCCAACTTCCAATTGATCGGTCCCCGGAGTCGACAATCCAACTAACCAACAACCCCCTCAACCCAAAGGGTTGAAAAAGAAGTCAACCAGAAGAACCTCGTCCGAGCGTGGATTTTGTGAGACACTAGTACATGCAAAGCATGCACGCGCCCACTACTTTCCACAACTAATTCTAGGTGCACTCAAGCCCAGGTTCGGCTTATCTCTCAATCTGACCCCCTACCCAACATAACAACAATAATATAATGCTGAAAGCAAATACGGAAAAGTAAATCCATACAAAACCCACGACGGGAAAACAAGCGCTAGTATTGACTCGCGTAGGGAACCGTTGGAGTCCCCAGCAGAGTCGCCAGCTGTCGCTACTGCGAAAATCGACGCTGGCTATGACAGAAGAGTCGCCACCGTGCGTTATTTATCCCAACGGAGGGAAAGGAAACGCTCAGAGTAAACCTAACGCAAAACGGGAAAGGAATGATCATCGCAACCAAATCCTGGATTCGGGAGTCGATTACGCAAGGGGGAGGTATTAGCACCCCTCACGTCCGTCGTACTCGACGGGATCCACGCTTGTTTTCTATCTAAGGGTGTGTTTATCTATCTACTCTAAAGGTCCGGTCTAAAAAGAAAAGAAAATGACTCGGCAAAGTATCGCACTTTATGCCTATGTATCCCCGTCTGGAACGAGAAATCAGAGTCAACGTAGTTCGCCTACCTACGGGAAAGGAAGGGAAGGTTGCTCGCTAGGATATCGCATCCTATGCCTACGTACTTTCATACAGCATGAAAGATCAGAGCAAACGTAATTCGGGCTACGGAAGACACAAGCTTGTCTGACTGGTTTTTTATTACCATATGAAAGGGTTTTTCTTGATTAAGAGTCCAAGCGGACAAAAATGACACTTTGATGTTTGTTTTGAATCTTTTACGAAAGAAGTATTTTTTTAGTTTGTGTGCAATCTCTGACGCACTAGAGACTATGATTTGAGAGTGACTACGTCGCATGTCACCCAAAGGGTGCCACACTAAGCAGCCAGACTACTGGAAAGAAGCTCCCCAACAACCCTTTCTCAAATAGCTTAAGGCTCGTGACGTACGACATCGATTAACCTTATTACTGTATTTTTGAGTTGTTTTGAGATAAGAAGAGAAAGAAGCTCTAAAAAGCCTATGGTTGAAAAGGGAATAAAAACTAACCTAATGTTGTCATGCATGGATAAGAATCATAATGTTTGTCATAACTCCCTCTTGCACAGAGGAAATCAGAGATCCTAGGGGATAAACAGAAAAGAAAGCAAGCAAGTACAGTAAAATGCATGCAATGCAGCAATACAAGTGAGGCAAGGGAGTCCTGTTCAACCTCGAACCTGAGAAAACAACAGGAAAAGTGAATCAACATTCACTTCAAACCTTAAGGGGGCAAGCTGTACAAGCCAACAAACAATACAGAAAAACCAAAATAAAATAGAGGAGGCAGCCCAAGCAGCAGCATCAAACTCCCACAGTTGACAGCACAAGCAGCAGCTCTGACAGCAACAGTTGGTTAAACAGCAAAAAGTTGACAGCAACAACCTTCATCTTCATGAATAGCTCCTATCTTCAAGCTCCATTGAACCTTTAATCTTCAACAAGCACCAAGCTTCACCAAGCTTCCCTCTTTAACAAGCAACAAACTTCAGCAGCAAACAGCTTCACCAAGCAGACAACCTCAACAAGCAGACAACTTCAACAAGCAAGCAGCTACAACAAGCAACACTCCTAGCTTCAACTAGCCCAAAATTCATCTTTACTAAGCTTACACAAGCACCTCCAAGGGAGAATCATTCAACAAGATCAAGGTGAGATGTTAAGTAACTCAATGACAACCAAGGGAAGCCATTAAGATCTTAACACTGTAAAGGAACTGTATCCTCAAAGTTCTACTCTTAAAGCATGCCATTCATCCCTCCAAAGTAGATATGTGACTCCTTTAAGAGGACTTTATGTCATTGGATTTAATGGAGATGAACAATATACTCCATGTTTGAAGAAAGAAACAAAACTAGTCTAATGCTCTTCCTAAAACCCTAGTTTTCCTAAGCTCCTGACAAGCATCCACAAGCTGAGAAAATCTTCACATCCAAGCTCCTTCAAGCTCTCCAAAGCACCTTCAATTGGTCTTCATGATCATCCAAGCTCAAAAGCAACACCACCCTAATCTAAGGGGAACTATTGAATTAAACTAGTCAAGTTAGTTCACTGGAAACACCTAGAAGTTAGTCCTAAAACTAATTCTAATAAAAATACCAAAAGTGATTGTAAAATCCTACAAAAATTACTAAGGGTTCCTAAACCTCTTATGAATATCTCCATGCAAAAACCAGGGGGTTACCAATTCATTTGGACCTAAAACTATGCCCTAAACCTAAGGGTACTACCCTAAAACCCTAATTCTAAACCACCTAATGTTAAATGTTCAAACTAGCCTAAACTTATCTCACAAAAATATGATAAAATTACTAGGGGTACATGCATATCTAAGATATCTAGCCCAAAAAGAATCAACTCAAAATCATACACCAATCATTCATACCAAAATCAACAAGAAAGCATACCAACCATATTCAAAGTTAAAACCAATTAAAAATACAAAAATGCAATTAAAATATAAAATGCATGAATCAATTATTTTTTTTATCCTATTAAATTCTAGACTCTTTAAGGAATCAGGTAAAAAAAATCTAGATTAAAAAGACTAATTTTTCTATTTATGGTGATTTTATTTCTAAACTATATGCAAATGATAAAATAAAAGAAAAATAAAGAAAATTAATAAAGTGGCGTGTTGAATAGCAAGATTATCATGTTGTGTTTTCTCATTGGGCCCAAATGGAGGTGTGAAAAGCAAGCAAGTCCATAAGCCCACCCAAATGCGTTTAATGAAACGCAACGCTTTGTACCTCTCTTCATTCTCTTCAGAATTCAACAATTAATCACAACCGTGGATGCAAGCTTCAGTCAATGGTCAGACATGGATCCAACGATCCTGGCTCATCGTCCCCAAATGTTTGAAAATTGGAGGGAGAAACTCAGACGGTGGCCTGAGCATTGCGCCACCGTCTTCTCCGGCGTGGCAATCCCAAAAACACATCAATCAAGCCAACTAAATACCCTATCCCACTCAAAATTCTCCCCTGATCATGAATATGACCTCCAAATCCATTGATTCATCCTCTAAAACCAAACCCGGTCCAAGTTGCAGAGATTCATTCAATTCTTGATCACTCCAAAACTTAAAATTAATAAGCCTAAACTCATCTACATGCTTCCCTGATCAATTCTCACCATTCAGACTCAAGAATCTCAAAAATATTCCTCTCAACAGAATTCTGATCACAACCTAAAGTATCTCTAATCATCCCAAATTTGTGCCTAAATCCACCTAGGCATCATCTATAACTTATCCACACATCAAATCTTAACCAATTTGTTATGAATCATGCTGAAAAATGAAAGTTGCAAACCTGGAAAAAATGGATGAACAGAAGGTGCAAATGCTCGATTCAAGCTCCAATCTTTTGCAGAATCACTCAAGAACCCTCCCCCAAGCTTCTACAATGGTCAATTTGCACTGAATCCTCTTCAGTTCCAAAACCCGATTCTGAGATGTAGTTGAGAAAATTCAGTTGCTCTCTCTGATTCCTTGCTCAATTCTTGCCAAAAAACCATCTGAATCAGTTGCAATGCTTATATAGAATGTGTTGGAAACCTCTAGAACCTTCTGTAACTAACTGAATGAGAAATTCAATTTCTCATATCCCTTGAAAATCTCACATGCCAAAGTCATGTATTGCTCTGTTTCAGCTTTCAATCTTGCTTGAATTTCTCCTCTTGTGATATTTAGAATTGAATTGGATGTGTAATTGCCTTGCTTTTGATCTTATGGAGTGCTATTGTTATGTTACTTCAACCTTAAGGTATCAAAGGGAACTGTTGCACCCCAAAATTTGACCAACATTTCTTTACCTAGCTTGTGTTTCATTTCATTCACATTAGCATTATCATTTGCATTTCATTGACATGTATGCAGGAGATCAAGAGGTATTATTACCAATCAAGAGCTACACAAGAGTGTGAAGCTAGCTAAGAAGGTTATTCAAGTGTTCAAAGGGTTGATATCTTTGTCAGAGAAGTCAAAAGATCCTCAGAGTGAGTGGTTGAAACCAAGGTTGTGTGCCTCCTAACTTGAGAGTTGTGGGAGCTCCTCAGATGATTCTGAAGCCAGGAATGGGGACTTGAAGCCTTGAGAGAGCTTATGAGATGTCTTGAAAGCCATCATGAAGCCTAGATAGGTCATTGTGCAAGATTAAAAAGCCCCATCCATGAGTGGTGTAATTAGGGTTTGACTGGGTCAACCCTAGGTCAACTGATGATTTGAAGAAGGTTGAGACCTAATTAAAGAGCCATGTGATCATGGATTGACACATTGAGATGTTATAAGGATGATTCCAAGGTTAACTCATCATGATTGAAGAGTTTGAGAAGTTTCAAGATAGGGTTTCTAAGGCTTGACAGTGTAAAATCCCCTAGTTTGACCCCTATCTTCAAGGCAATTTAGCTCAAGATGTGATTGTCATCTCATATTTCCCCCAACATGAATGTTGTAGAGATTGTTCTTAGCTTTAATTTGAGTGCTAGAAGTCCTTGATAGGATTTGTAGAACTCAAGTTATGACTTTGACAAGTTACAGGTCATCTGAGGTATGTGAATCTGGGGCCTTGAAAGTTACCCAACTTGCATCAAACGTTTGCCCAAGAAGGATGATTCCTATGGACTTTTGGTCAACATGAATGTTGTTCCTTATCCTCTTAGATTTCTATAGAGTACTATAAGTCCTTGATAGGATTTTTAGAACTCAAGTTATGGCTTTGACAAGTCAAGGGCATTTTGGTCATTTGGAGATTACAGGTCATTTCAAGCATAAGGCCATAACTCCTATTTCCAAGCTTCAAATGGAAAAATGTTCAACATAAAACTTGTTCAAAATGATGTTTTAAGGCTAGTAAGGAGGTCATGAGATGATGGAAAGGCTTGTAGCTCAAGGTTGCAAAAATGACCTAAAATAAGGGCATAAGTTAAATAAACCAAAGTTGGAAATTGATATTTTCAACCTACACATCCAAACCATGGCATGTAATATATCATTTTGACTCTAGAAAACATTTTAAGAACATTGGTTTAGCCACATTTTTGAGTTGAGATTCAATTTGTGGACTTGCTTTGAAAAGTGGTTACTTGCATATTAAGTAACATTTGCAAAACATAAAATAAAGGCATGAGCAAGGCCTTTTGCAAGCTAAACCCTTCCAAAATGTCACTAGGGGAGAAATTGAAAGAGATTGAGGTTGGTTTTAAGCTGTTTGCAGGGTTGTGCATATCATGATACATGGTTGAAAATCTCATGACATGAGAAGTGAAAACTCTCATTAGAAGGATCTAGAGGGTTCTAGATCATCCAAATATCATCTATATATTGAGTAGAGGTGATCCATTGCAGAGGTTGGTGATGATTGAAGGAGAGAGCATAGATTGAGATTGAGATTTCTTGGATTGCATTTGAATTCGGTTTCACCAAATTCTTCACTTTCCATCCATTTTCTTGATTGAAACTTCTTCCATGGATGCTAAGGAGTGATTCCAGATCATAATCCAAGAGAATTCGTGGCTGAATCGTGTATGAGCAAGTGAATTTTTCCACCTGCAACTCACCATTGGATTTCAAGATTCAAGCACTTTCAACTGGTTCTTTTGCATACAGAAGCAAGGAGAGGGTTCATTGATCGTGTCTGAAAGATTGGAGAGCTTGAATTGGAGGTTTAGTGCATCTGTTCATCCAAGATTTTCAGGTTGGTAACTTTCTTCCTATAGCATGATTTAGGTAGAATCAAGTTGAATTAAGGTGTTAGATTCATTGTAGAACGGTGTAAGAATGATTTCAGACCATTAATTTGAGAATTAGAGACAAAATAGGTGTGTTACCATTTTCAGTTGAGAATTGGATATGGTGAATCTTGAGGTTTTAGAGGAAGTTAAGGGTATGGTTGAATTCGTGACAAGATTTGGGATGAGTTTCATGTTTTGACCATTGGCAATGGAGGATCCTAGAGAGAACTAGGGTTGGGGAAGATGACCGGAGCACCACCGGTGGTGGTCGGAGCTGGGCGCGAAGTTCAGGCATTCAAAAGGTAGAAGATGATGTTAGCACCGTTGGATGGGGGTTGGACTTTGACTAGAAGCTTGATCCAATGGCCACGTTTTAATTCCAAGTTGTGAAGGATCTGAATAAATGAAACGCTGCGTTTCATTTAGTAGCTGATGCTGGGCTTAATGAAATAAGTGATATCCACACCCCCCTGAAGGCCCAATCCATTGTTTGAACTGAGTTTCATTTCTATTTGCACCGCGCGTGTGATTATTTTATTTTGATTTTCATTATTTTTTCATTTTATTCATGGTTCTTGAAAAATTCATAATAAATTGAAAATTAATCCAATTAACCCCATTCTTTTTGCATTTTACTCATGATTGAGTCTAGTACTTTTTAGAGAAAAAATATTTTCATTTCATGTATTTTCTGATTTTAGGGGAATTTTACATTTTAATTGATATTAAAATGGTTATGTTTGATACCTAATTTTGTGTAATTTTGTGTGATCATGTGGTGATGACTTTGATCCTAATTTTTTGTGTGTGATTAGGTTAGACATGTATGATCCCATAGAATTTTTCTCACATTTTTGTGATGAAAATAGGTGTGTTTTCTAGATTGATATTTAGGTGCTCCCTTTTAGGGTTTAGGTTTGATACCTTGTAATGTAGGATTTAGTTCTAGGTCTAATTTGATGGTTTGATCTCTGGAATTAATGTGGTAGAGTCATGATTGACCTAGGTTCCCATAGATATTTTTGTAGGATTTTACAATTGGTTTTAGTATTTTAGTTAGGACTAACTTTAGTACTAGGTTTTAGGTGATCCTAACTTACTAATTCAACTAGTTTAACCTCCTTAGTCCCCTTAGATTAGGGTTTTTGTTTTGTTTGCCTTTGGTTGAGATTGAAGACAAGTTGAAGACAAGGTGAGGATGCTTGAAGTTGCTTGAAGTTGCTTGGAGCTTTGGATTTGCTTGTGCCTGAAGGTGTCTGATGAAGGTTTAGGAAATAGGAGCCATAGGGAGAGCCTTATAGTTAGAATGATTTCTTTCATAAATATGGAAAGAATCTTGTGCTTCCATTCCTCCCAATGACTAAAAGTCCTTCTAAGATATTCACATCCCTCCTTTGGAAGGATGAGTGGCTTTATCTAGGAAGTAGAACTTTTAGGGAACCAGTCTCTCATAATGATGAACCCTTACAGGCTTCCTTTGGTTGTCAGTAAGCTGTTTATCATTTCCACTCATCCTGTTAAATCAATTGTCTTCTGGTTTGAGTATCTTGAAAGATGTTGGGCTTGAGTTTGAAGATGAGGACTTCACTGAAGAGTGTGGAAGAGGATGATTCCTTGAGCATTGCCATTGTAGCTGAAGCCTGAAGAGCAAGAAGAACAAGTTGATACTTGAAGACCCAATTGAGATTGAGTGAAGAGCTGAGGCTTAAAGAATTAAAGAATTAAGTTGACACTTCCATGTGATTGAAGGCTACTCTGAGAAGCTGAAGCTTGTAGGAGAAGAGGACCAAGTTGATACTGGTGAGGCACAGAGAGCTGAAGCTTGAAGACTGAGTTGATACTTATGAAGAGAATTCAATTGAGATTGAGTGTAGAGCTGAGGCTTGAGGAATAAAAGATAAGTTGATACTTACACTGATGCTTGGAGAGCCTGAAGGAATCAAGTTGATATTTGTAGTTAGAAGTGAAGCCTGAAGGTGAAATTGACTGAGAAGCTGAAGCTCAAGGAAGAGAGAATAAGTTGATACTTATGTTGATGGGTTGAAACCTGGAGAAGCAAGTTGATACTTGGCATGAAGGGTGATTGAAGTCTGAAGACTGGATTGCTGTTAGAAGAGCTGAAGCTTGGAATTGAAAGAGAGTTGTTGATCTACTTTCTTGTCTGTTTTCTTTTCTGTGTTGATGTGCCTTGTTTGACTTGCTTGATGCACTAGAATAAGTTCATATCTAGACTGACTTTAATCTAGGAGCATGATTGCACTAGAGGTTGAGTTGCTCCCTCTGCTTGTATTGTTACTGTATGGCTTTGCTTGCGGGTACTTGGTAGAGCCCTGCTCCCTTGCCCATGTGGTTTATTTTGCTTGGCAGCATTTTATTTTCTTCTGTATGATTACAGTCTCTTATATTTTGGCTTGATAGCATGTTATCTTTTTCTGTATGATTACTATTATTCATTCTGGCTTGAGGTTGAGATGAGTCTTGATAGCATGTTATCTTTTTCTGTATGATTACTATTATATGTTGGCTTGAGGCTACTGTCCCACACACATTTCCTCCCTCACTTGCATTGCATGCATTTTACAGTCGTTTATTGTTTACTGTTTAAGCTGATGCTTTGTCTTTATCTGTTTATCATTGATATGATCCCCTAGGACTCTCACTTCCTTTGATAAGGAAGTGATGATAGAACTTTAGGTTGAAACCTATGCGTGATAACTTCTAGGAGTTCCCTATTTCAAACTTCAACTATAGGATGAATCCTTGACATGACAACAGTAGGACTTGATAGTCTCCATGTAGTTGAGCCTGTTCTCTTCTCATCTCAAAACAGCTTAAGATACAGTAATCATGAATGATTTCTTTCGTACATTACGAGCCTTAAGCTATCTGAGAAAGGATTGTTGGAGAGTCACTTTTCAATAGTCTGGATGTTTAGTATGGCACCCTTTGGGTGACATGCGACGCATTCACTCCCAGGTCATAGTCTCTGGTGTGATTGAAATTGCAAACACAAATAAAAAACACTTCTTCCGTAAAAGACAGAAAACAAATTTCAAACCTTTTTGCCCCGTGGGCCCGTAATTCAAAGGAAAGCTTTTCTAAAGAAAAGAGTGTCATTAAACTTCAGCGCCAACGCAAACAGGCTTTGTCCCTGACTGCTAGAACTGTTGTTTAACCCTACTCGATAAAACAAATGAATCTGAATTCCCGTAATCCGTATTAGCCCGAACTACGTAAGCTCTGATCTCTCATACCTGTTGAGAGTACGTAGGCACAATACTGATGTATTGGCGAGCCACCTTCCCCGTAACCCGTCGTAGGTCGAACTACGTTGACTCTGATTTCTCATTCTCTGATGGGAATACGTAGGCATAAAGCGCGACGCTTTGCCGAGTCATTTTCTTTTCTGTTTAAGCCAGCCTTGACAGGTAGATAGATAAAATCAACCCGTCCAGTAAACACAACAAGCGTGGATCCCGTCGAGTACGACGGACGTGAGGGGTGCTAATACCTTCCCCTTGCGTAACCGACTCCCGAACCCAGACAATGGTTGCGATGACCATGTCTTATACCTTTTCGTCAGGTTTTTCCGATCGTTTCCTTTCCCGCTCTGAGGGATAAATGACGAAAGGTGGCGACTCTTCTGTTTTGCCGGCACCTTATTTTTGCGGTAGTGACAGCTGGCGACTCTGCTGGGGACTTGATAGTTTCCTGGGGATCCAACGTCCCGTATGCGAGTCAGTTTGGGGATCCAACATCCCCTGCGAGAGTCAATCCTAGCGCTTGTATGATTACTTGTTGGGTTGTGTTTATTTATCGCATTTTATTTCCCGCACTTTATTTTTAGTATGATATGATTATTTGTGCTGTTGTGGGAGGGGCATTCTGATGAGTGAAAAGCCAGACCCAGGCTTGAGTGAACATAGCATTAGTTGTGGAAATTAGTGGGCGCGTGCTTGCTTGGCAGGCACTAGTGTCTCATGAAATCCACGCTCAGACGAGGTTCTCCCGGTTGACTTCTTTTTCAACCCTTTGGGTTGAGGGGGTTGTTGGTTTGGAGGATTGTCGACTCTGGGGACCGATCATTTGGGATTCAGCCGAGTGAGGCCGCTTCATGAGCTGGTGATGCCACACCTTCTGGGTATCGTATCACCCCTTTTGAATGTCTATGACGCTGATGACCGCATAGGAGGCCGAACTTGAGTCAGTTTAGGTCCATACCTGTGAGCAGGGTTGGGTTTATTGCAGGAAACTTTGACCTTCAGACCACCTGGTTTTCTTGATAGTGGATCAGTTTTGTTGGGATCTGAGGATCTCATCTGCAGATATATGATTGTTCTGGACAGAGCAGGTTTTTATTGGGATCAGAGGATCTTATCATCAGATGTGTATTTGTTCTTGACAGAGCAGGTTTATGATTGGGATCAGAGGGTCTCATCAGCAGATAGATGTTTGTTCTTGACAGAGCAGAGTTATGGTCCTGTATCAGAGGACCTTATATTCAGAGATATATATGTGTGTTCTTGACAGAGCAGATTTATGATTGGGGTCTGAGGATCTCATCAGCAGATGTATGGTTGTTCTTGACAGAGCAGAGTTTTGGTCATCAGATGTGTGTTCTTGACAGAGCAGATTTTTGGTCCTGTATCAGAGGTCCTTATTATCAGATGTTTGTTCTTGACAGAGCAGATTTATGGTCCTATATGTGTGTGTTCTTGACAGAGCAGATTTGTGGTCTGATATCGGGGTTTTCTTCTTATCAGAGATAGTGGTTGTTCTTGACAGAGCAGCATCATGGTTTTGTTGATACAGAATCTCCACAGCACAGTTGTCTTAATCTCCTGCTGCATGATTGCATTTTACATTGCTTTGCATACCCATTTGCATTTCATTAACGTATGTCTGTGTTGCAGGTACCGTTTTCCCCGATCCAGGATTTCTTGCCTTCTATTGTATTGTTATGGGTTCTCTGAGGAAGACTGTGGCTTACAAGCTCCCTGCCCCTGATGTGGTTCAGCTGACTGGTTTGATTGCTTTAGCAGATGATTCTGTGAGAGATGAGTTTAGAAAATCTTACGGCAAATTGCTCAGTTTGGTTCATAAACCTTCTGCATTCGAGTTGAATGGGTTGCACGCTCTGCTGCAGTTCTACGACCCTCCAATGAGATGCTTTACTTTCCAGGATTTTGTTCTTGCACCCACACTAGAGGAATATGTTGATTTGTTAGGTGTGCCTATCAAGAGGCAGATGCCTTTTGTTCATATGGATGCTGAGCCTAATCTGGCTAGTCTAGCTCCGTCACTTCATCTGGATGCCTCCGAGTTGGTATTGTCTAGTTGGAACAAGGTTCTCGGTTTCTCCTTGCAGTTCTTAGTAGGAAAGGCTCAGCAGTGCGCCAAAGACGGATGTTGGGTCGTGTTCAATGCCATCCTCGCTCTGTGCATATATGGCATCATTTTGTTCCCCAATATGCCCGATTTTGTAGACTTCAACGCCTTTCACATCTTTGCTTCAGGGAATCCAGTCCCTACCTTGATAGGAGATGTCTACCATTCCATCCACTACAAAAACAAGAACAGAAGGGGCAAGAATGTCTCGTGTTGCGTGCCCTTGCTTTATAAATGGCTTGATAGTCATTTGCCCAAGAGGGGTCCCTTTGTTTCGGCTGCAGCCACAGCTGAGTGGTCCGAGCGTTTGATGGGTCTATCTGCGGAGGATATTGACTGGTTTGACAGAGATAGGTTGGGCACCGAGATTATCTTCAGCTGCAGCGGGTTTCCGAACTTGCCTTTGATAGGCAGGAAGGGCTGTATAAACTATAATCCGTCTTTGCTGGTCCGACAGTTCGCGTATGCTTTGAGAGCTCCGCCGAAGGATGAAGAGGTACAGGAATCTCTGTACCTCACTGGTCTTCTAGAGGGGGATATGTTATCTAAGCTTCAGCGCGCTTGGAATGGTATCAGTAAGAGGGGAAAACCATTGCTGGGGAGAAGCAATAGTCAAGCCTACCCTCCGTATGTGACGTGGATCAGAGCCAGAGCAGATGCTATAGGGATGTCGTTTCTTCATGCCAAGCCAGAAAGCCCTTCAGTGATTGAAGAGCCTACCACCGTGCCCATTCAGCAACATAATCAGGTGTTAGCTGAGAGAGATGAATTGAAGAGGGCAAATGAAGAACTGGAGAAAGAATTGGCTCAGCTCCGAAGCGAGAGAAATGAAGTCGTTCATTCCTTCAAGAGGCAGACAGAGCTGGTGAACCAGCTGGGGACAGATTTGACTAAGCAGATAGTTGAGCGTGAACGCATGGGTCGAGACTTCAAAGCTGTCAACAATGTACTGGCCACTAAGAAGCAACACTTGGACGAAGCGTATCGGAGGATATCCAAGTTCAACCAGCACTAGAAGGCCTCCCTAGCCAACAGGAAAGAGCGGGAGGATAAGCTGATGCAACAGATCTCCAAGCTGAAAGCCCAGGTGAAGGCTAGTGAGAAAAGGTTTGATGAAGAAACCGCTCGCAGATATGCCGCTGAAGGCCAGCTCAACAGAGCTCTCGCTAACCTGAAGGAGCGCAAACTGACGTTTGAATCCAAGAAACGGAAGCTAGAAGATTGTTTCGGTGAAGGAGCATGGGAAGATTCGGTCGAAGGTCTTCAATACACCATTATGCAGAGGGAGTTACTCGTCGAAGGGTTACTCACTCGTCCTGATCATCCGGAAACGAAGGGGTTGTTAGAAGAGTTTCACGCCCGTGGCCGTACTTGACTATATTTGTATTCCTTTTGTTTGATCATTGTTGTATGCTTACCATCACCAGGCTTGTTGGCTAAGGTCATGCTATTGATTCATCTTGTATTCACTGATGTTGTGTACTGCCTTGATGGGCTTTTTCCGTATATATGAGATGTTATTGGACTTCTTATTATCAGCACTGGCACTCAGGCACTAGGATCGGGGGAGATCTCCCTAACGCACAGACACACGTTTGCATGAAGCATTCGCATAACGAGCACTCTGTCGTTTTTCCTAACCCTTTTGTGTTTTCAGGTTGTTTCAGGTTGTTCCAAGATTGATCAGAGACCTATTCACCGATATCCGACCAGAGCTAATCAAACCAGAATCATGGAGCAAGTGCAAACTGATGTTCAGGAACTCCGCGAAAGAATGGACCGCTTCATAGAGCTCATGCAAGCGGTCGCCAATGGCCAGGATCAGCTCAGGACCTTGGTTTAGCCTCTGATTTCAAGGGTCGATAGCAATGGCGTACTCCATGGTGGGACTGTGTCAACCCCTCCACTGGTTGAAACTCCTCAGAATGGCGTCCCCATGACCGGGGGGAATGGCAGTGCCAACGGCAATGTGATAGCTAACATGGGACTCAACGGCAATACGATGGGCGTCGGTAATGGAAATTTTGAAGCTAATGTCAATGTTGGGCTGGCTAACGGCAATGCAGGTGTTGGGAATCTGTTTGGGCCTCAGCCGTGGTTAGAAGACCATCAAGACGATGTGTTCTCTCAGAGAGGTGCTGAAGGGGAGCTGACTGCTGAAGCACGGCTTAGGTTCAAGGCACTCGAGGATAAGATGAGAAATATTGAGAACCAGAACACCCTGGGCGTTGATATGTCCAAGTTGGGAATGATTGCTGATTTCAAGGTGCCTCCCAAGTTCAAGGTACCTGACTTTGAAAATTATAAGGGCACCACTTGCCCTCGCGTCCACCTGAGATCGTATTACAGGAAAATGTCATCTCATTCTGAGGACGAGAAGTTGCTGATGCACTTCTTTCAAGACAGTTTGTCTGAGCCCTCCCTCGAATGGTACATGAGTCTGGAGCCTACCAGTGTGCGCACGTGGAAGGACCTTGCTGAAGCATTCGTGCACCACTACCAATACAATAGCGACTTGGCCCCGAACCGATTCCAACTACAGAATCTGTCGTAAAGGAACAACGAAGGGTTTAAGGAATATGCCCAGCGGTGGCGTGAGTTGGAAGCCAGGGTTCAGCCGCCGATGGTTGAACGTGAGCTTGTGAAGATGTTCGTAGCCACCCTCCCAGGGGTTTATTATGAGAAATTGATCAGCGGTATGTCTAGAACCTTCTCAGATCTCATTATCACGGGTGAGCACATTGAAAATGGGATCAAACTCGGGAAAATTCAAGGTGATTCATCCTCAGCCGGAGGAGGAGGAAAGAAACCTTATAGTGGCAAAAAAACGGGAAGGAGAGACGAGCGTCGTGTCCAACGCTCGAAGGAAGGGTAAAGGCCCTCACCAGTAGGTGGCCAGCATAACTATCCCGGCAGTTCAACAGCCACAGCAGCAGCAGCAGCAGCAGCCGAATCAACAAGGGTACAGAAAGTATCAGAATAGGGCACCTCTGTCGAGCCGTCACCTCGAGACACCGCCCATGTCGTACCGCAACTATTGCAGACTTTGCTTCAGCTACAGTTGATCCAGAAGAGAACTTTGGCTCCCTTGACAGGGGCACCTCCGCCAGGTTATGACGCTAATGCAACTTGTGAGTTTCACTCAGGGGCACCAGGCCACACAATAGAGAACTGCAAAGCCTTCAAGCATAAGGTGCAGGACATGGTGGACGCTAAGATCATCAACTTCTCCGATAATGTGCCAAACCTCACGAAAAACCCTATGCCGAATCATAGGGGAGGTGGAGTAAATGCCATTATTGAAGACGAGAGTTTGGATTTGTTGACTGACGTCAGAGATCTGAAGACACCGCTTAGCTTCGTTAAAGCTAAGCTGATGAAAAGAGGTTTCTTTCCAGGATGCGGAGAGCTGTGTATGGGCTGTGTGGCACGTCCTGATGGATGTGAACAGTTGATAGAGGGGATTCAAAGTCTGATGACCGATGGAATCCTGCAGTTTAGCCGAAGGGCCGAGAGCGCAGCGGGAGAGGTAATGCTGAAGCAAGGTGATGAGGTTGCCACCATCACCATCCCTCGCCAGATGATAACTATTTCTGCACCCAGGCCGCCTACGATTACCATCACCAAAGCTGGGCCGATACCGTTCGAAAGGACTAATGTTGTCCCATGGCATTATGGGGCTGAAGTCTATTGCAACGGACAGAAGTTGGAACTAGAACCGTTTGGGTCGGCTGTGGATAACCTTGCGGGAATCAGCGGAATCACTCGTAGCGGGAGAGTGTTTGCACCACCTGAGGTCGTGGCGGACAAGGCGGACAGAGCTGATGCAACTGATAAAGGTAAAAGCAAATTCGTTGAAGAGATCCCGCGTGGGGTAGAAAAAGACTTACTCGTTAAAGACGCCGAGGAATTTATGAGGTTGATTAAAAAGAGTGACTACAAGATTGTGGATCATCTCCATCAGACACCCTCGAAAATTTCGATCTTGAATTTGTTGCTGTGTTCTGAAGCACATCTCAACGTGCTGCTGAAGGTGTTGAACGCCACGTATGTACCGCAGGAAATATCGGTAAACTAGCTAGAAGAGGTCGTAGCCCACGTAAATGCTGGAAATGGGTTAGGGTTCACTGACCTAGAGCTGATGCCAAAAGGGAGGAATCACAATAGCGCCCTGCACATCTCGATAGAGTGTAGGGGAACGATTATGTCTCACGTGTTGGTGGACACGGGGTCGTCACTCAATGTTCTTCCGAAGAAGGCATTAATGAAGTTAGATACTCGCAGAGTGATTTGCACACCCAGTGATCTGGTTGTGAAAGCGTTCGATGGAACCAAACGCCATGTTTTCGGGGAGGTGACCTGCCAATCCAGGTTGGGCCGGAAACATTCAACGCAATCTTTTACATTATGGACATCATGCCTGCCTACAGCTGTCTCTTGGGCCAGCCGTGGATCCATGCTGCTGGAGCCGTGACCTCCACGTTGCACCAGAAACTCAAGTATGCTGTCGGAGGTAGCATCGTGATTGTGTGCGGCGAGGAAGACATAATGGTGAGCCATTTGTCGTCCTTCAAGTATGTTGAGATGGATGGGGAAATCCACGAAACCCTATGCCAAGCGTTCGAAGCTGTTAAAGTCAAGGACATAGCTCCTGTTGTCGCTGAAAAGCCAGAGATGACTCTCTCTTCCTTCAAGGAAGCCCGGGCCGTTGTCCAAACCGGATCTGCCCCAGGCTGGGGGCGAATTTTGGAGATACCTAACAAGCAAGAAAAGTTCGGGTTGGGATATTCTCCCGGAGCTGAAGCCTCCTCTTCTAGCAGTGTGTCGCGAGGTAAAGGGCCGATCCAGTTTACCAGTGGCGGGGTGATTTTTGAAAGCGTCATCGCGGTGTCTGAAGACAGCGGAGATAGCGACTGTGACCTCGACTCTTGGATCCAGCCAAGCAAGCCAGGCGAGGGCCTCAACAATTGGTCCGTCAAGGATATCATCCAGATGACAAGCGAAGAGTAATGATTTACTTTTTCCAATCATTGTACAACCCTATGCCCTACCCGGGGCATAGTGGTTTTATTGTCAGGGCCTCGTTTGATTATGTACATGCATTTTATCAATAAATCAAAAGGCGTTTTTCTTTGTATTCAAATATTGTGATCTCTGTTATTCCTGTTTTATATTTGTTTTGAAAAACAATAAAATGGCAATGGGGTTTGTGCTAACCTGCATATCCTCGTTTTAAGTTTAACCCTTGTTATTGCAGGATCCACATAACAGATGACATCGACTCTGGACCTTCTACGACTCACTTCGACTTCGATTGCCCGATCTATCAAGTCGAAGAAGAGATTGATGAAGACGAAGACCTTCCTGAAGAGTTGGCCCGCTTGTTGAAACAAGAAGAGAAAGTTATTCTTCCTCATGAAGAGGAAATTGAGATTGTGAATCTGGGTTCTGAAGAACTTGTCAGGAACGTCAGGATAGGGGTTGCATTGCAGAGTGATGTCAAGCAGAGATTGGTCGAGATGCTAAGAGAGTATAGTGACGTCTTTGCTTGGTCATACGAAGATATGCCCGGACTTGATACTGACATCGTGGTCCACCAGTTGCTGCTGCGAGAAGATTGTCCTCCCGTTAAGCAAAAGATTAGGAGGAAGCGACCAGATATGGCCGTTAAGATCAAAGAAGAAGTGCAGAAACAGCTTGATGCTGGCTTCTTAGCGGTCACTACTTACCCTCCGTGGGTCGCCAACATAGTGCCTGTACCGAAGAAGGACGGTAAGGTACGCATGTGCGTTGATTATCGGGATTTGAATAGGGCGATCCCTAAAGATGATTTCCCATTGCCTCATATTGATGTGTTGGTCGACAATACAGCTCAGTTCTCCATGTTTTCGTTCATGGATGGCTTCTCCGGTTACAATCAGATCAATATGGCGCCGGAGGACATGGAGAAAACTACGTTTATCACTCCCTGGGGAACATTTTGCTACAAGGTAATGCCTTTCGGTCTGAAGAACGCAGGGGCCACTTACCAACGAGCAATGGTTACTTTGTTTCATGATATAATTCATCATGAGATCGAAGTCTATGTTGATGACATGATTGCGAAGTCCCAAACGGAGGAGGGACATCTGGTCAATTTGCTGAAGCTTTTTGAGAGGCTTAGGAAGTTTAGGTTGAGGCTAAATCCTAACAAGTGTACTTTCGGAGTACGGTCCGGAAAGTTACTGGGGTTTATCGTGAGTGAAAGAGGCATCGAGGTCGATCCTGCGAAGATTAAAGCGATACAAGAAATGCCAGTGCAAAAAACAGAAAAAGAAGTTTGTGGTTTCCTGGGCAGAATAAACTACATTGTGAGGTTTATCTCTCAGCTCATGGCCACGTGTGAACCGATGTTCAAACTACTAAAGAAAGATCAGGCGATTATCTGGAACGAGGATTGCCATAAGGCATTTGATAAGATAAAATAGTATCTACAGGAACCTCCAATCTTGATACCCCCAGTGGCCGGACGACCCTTAATCATGTACTTGACAGTTCTTGAGAATAGTATGGGGTGTGTTCTCGGTCAGCATGACGAGACGGCCAGAAAGGAGCATGCCATTTACTACTTGAGTAAAAAGTTCACAGACTGTGAATCTCATTACTCGATGCTGGAGAAGACGTGTTGTGCACTAGCCTGGGCTGCCAAACGTTTAATCACACCACCATGCTAATTTCGAAGATGGATCCGATCAAGTACGTCTTCGAGAAGCAAGCGCTTTCGGGCAGGATTGCCAGATGGCAAATGGTGTTGACGGAATATGACATTCAGTATGTTTCCCAGAAGACCATCAAGGGTAGCGTATTGTCTGAGTACCTTGCCGAACAGCCGATCGAGGATTACCAGCCGATGAAATTTGAATTCCCTGATGAGGATATCATGTTTCTCAAAGCGAAGGATTGCGATGAACTGTTGCCCGACGAGGGTCCAGATAGGAAATCCCAATGGAAGTTGATATTTGACGGGGCGGTTAATTCCTACGGAAGTGGCATTGGGGTGATCATCACGACTCCCCATGGATCCCACATCCCGTTTACTGCGAGACTGACGTTTCCAATCACCAATAATGAAGCGGAGTACGAAGCATGCATCATGGGTCTAGAAGAAGCAATTGATTTGAGAATCAAGAACCTAGACGTATATGGTGACTCGGCGCTTGTGATCAACCAGATTAAAGGGGAGTGGGAGACTCGTCAATCGAATTTGGTGCCGTACATGAACTATGCCAGAAGGCTACTTCCGTTCTTTGATCGAGTGGAACTCCATCATGTGCCCAGGACGGAGAATCAAATGGCTGATGCCTTAGCCACGTTGGCTTCGATGTATAAAGTCAATTTTTGGAATGAAGCTCCAAGAATTGTCCTTTCCCGTCTTGATAGACCTGCATTCGTCTTTGCGATCGAGGAAGCCGCCGACGGCAAGCCATGGTTCCATGACATCCAGACTTTCCTTATGACTAAGGAGTATCCTGCGGGTGTGTCAACCCAGGATAAGAAGACTCTGAGGAGGCTGTCTGGGAATTTTTATCTCAATCCCGATGGAGTTTTGTATAAAAGAAATCACGATCTCGTGCTACTCAGATGTGTAGATGAGAAAGAGGCGAGTATGCTCATGGAAGAAGTCCATGAAGGCACATTTGGTACGCATGCCGGCGGGCATGCTATGACGAGAAAGATCCTGAGAGCAGGATACTACTGGCTGACGATGGAATCGGATTGCTGTAAATTCACGAAGAGATGTCATAAATGCCAGATTTATGCTGATAAAGTTCATGTGCCGCCGTGCCCGTTAAATGTCATGTCCTCCCCGTGGTCGTTCTCCATGTGGGGCATCGACATGATAGGCAAGATCGGGCCCACTGCATCTAACGGTCATCGCTTCATTCTAGTAGCTATCGACTACTTCACCAAGTGGGTGGAGGCAGCCTCATATGCTAATGTGACCAAGCAAGTGGTGGCTAAATTCATAAAGAGGGATATCATCTGTCGTTACGGAATTCCCGAGCGGATCATTACTGATAATGGTTCGAATCTGAATAACAAGATGATGAAGGAGCTGTGCCAGAGTTTCAAGATTGAACACCACAACTCATCTCCTTACCGGCCGAAGATGAATGGCGCTGTTGAAGCGGCCAATAAGAACATAAAGAAGATTGTTCAGAAGATGGTTGTGACCTATAAAGATTGGCACAAGATGTTTCCATTCGCACTGCACGGTTATCGTACAACGGTACGTACATCAACCGGGGCAACTCCTTTCTCCTTGGTGTACGGTATGGAAGTTGTCCTACCGTTAGAAGCGGAGATCCCTTCTTTGCGAGTTTTGGTTAACGTGAAACTCGATGAGGCAGAATGGATTAATAACCGACTGAACCAACTCAGCCTGATGGACGAGAAGAGGTTGGCATCGATTGCGTATGGTCGTCTGTACCAAAGCCGAATGAAGAAAGCTTATGATAAGAAGGTGCGTCCTAGAAGCTTTCAGACGGGTGATCTCGTCCTGAAGAAGATTCTTCCTCCACACTTCGATCACCGGGGCAAGTGGACTCCCAATTACGAAGGTTCGTACATCGTCAGCAAGGTCTTCTTGGGAGGAGCTTTGTTGTTATCCACGATGGATGGTGAAGATTTTGCATCCCCGGTGAACGCGGACGGACTTAAAAAATACTTTGCTTAAAAACGACCCGCTGGAAAGAAAAAGAATATCCAGGCAAAAATGGGGCATCCCGGCGAACCATAAAAAAGGAAAAAGGTTCGGGCAAAAGTTAGGGATATAAATTGAAAAAATGTACACCCGCAAAGTCAAAAATCCGGATGCGCGACTTTGGCATAAAAGGGTATCCCGGTGAATCGAAAACCCGGAAGGGCGATTCAGGCAAAACTTAGGGATTTGAAAAAGCAAATGACTGCATTTTGCGTGTGGACTTTCATTGTTTAGTGGTTTGGAAGACCTGAGGGCCGTTTATCTGAATCAATCTCTTCTGAAGCTGAAGCCTCAGAGAAGTATCGAAGTCGAGTGGGTCATAGAAGGATCAACTCATGGTGTTCGTCTACGCCTTGTTGCCGACATGTGTATATACTGATGTATATTTATGTTTTATTTTGCGCAGCTTCCTCATTCCAGGAGCTTGCATCTGTTGTAAAACATTTTTACCCATTCAGGGGTTCGTTATCAATAAAATGTATACTATTCAGCAATTTTGTTTGTCTGTTTAGCATTTATCTGTTTTGTTTGCGAAAAAGAACGCCGATGTTTTTGACAAAATGCGCATACATAAACTTACTGGCCTAGGACAATGATTGTTGAAACAATGAATCACTCGAACATTGTCACGAGATAATAACCTTGATAGGTCCCTTTGAGAAGGGTATCTTGTCTGTTTGTTTGTGTTGTTACAGGTGTAGCATATACCAGATAGTGCACCGTGCGCATCCCCAAGCAGGATGATTCCTCCTTCTCCAGCAAAGTTCAGCAGTCTCTCCCCGCAGAGTCTGAACATGAGATCGTGAGCATTGATATGTCTCCCCAGGCAGAGAAGATTCTCTCCCCAATCAGATGCATCCTGAAGGAACAGCATCTCCCCAGCTGAATCAGGCGCCGAAGCGTGTGTTCATCCCCCAGCACCGGGTCACAAGTGCAAGTCTCGTAGGAGACTATACGCTGAAGGATGCAGCAATTGATAGTCCCAGACTGAAGTCTCCGGCGGAATTGAGATTCCCCACAGAGTCGTACTCTCCCTAGGAAGCAGGATGATTCCTTCTTCCCCAGCCGAGTTTGCAGATCCCCGAGAGAGCCGAGTCCTTGGAAAGCAGTTCAAGCCCTGATTGGTTTTTCCCAGTAAAATGTTGAATAGCTGATGTCGTATTTCCCCACCGGATTCGTTATCTCCAGGAAGGTTAGCCGTGAAGGCCGTGCAGTTTATTTCCGCGATTGACATCGCTTTCCTTAGCAAGTCTGGGTTCTCGTAGAGCTTCATTCCCCTGCAGTAGTCGACTGAAGTTTGCTTCCCCATGCAGAGTCCGATTGAGATTGGTGTGGTTCTTTCTCCTTGGCAGGATGATTCCTCCCCTCCACCAGAGTGTTTCTTTCTCCTTGACAGGAGGATTCTCCCTTCGGCATTTATTTTGCTGACGGGATCGCAGCATTTTGCATGATTGCATAGCATTTATCATAAACGCGTAGCATTTCCACCGTGTGGAGCATTGCGCCATTGTCAAAGCATATGCATATGAAACATGAGCTAGGTCGTTACCGTTCTTGTTTTGCAGGTGTTCCTCCGCAAAGTCGTTGCTCAAGATGATTTTTGAATTCCCCAACAAGGTCGTTTGCCCAAGATGATTCTTGAATTCCCCAGCAAAGTTGTGTGCTTAAGATGATTCTTAAAAGCCCCAGTGAAGTCGCCAGAGTTGGTTGCTCAAGTTGATGCTTGAAATCCCCGGCAGAGTTGGTTGCAGGATGATTCCTGAAATCTCCAGCAGAGTTATTAGTTCAGGATGATTCTTGAAGATCCCGATGGAGTTGTTGTTCAAGATGACTCTTGGTGTCCTCAGCAGAGTTGACTCACCCAGATTGATTTCTGGATCCCCGAAGCAGAGCTACTTGACAGTTCTCCAGAATCCCCAACGGAGATGTGTCATCCCCAGCAGATTTCTGAACAGCGAAGTTGAAACTTCCCTTGAAGACTTGATGATTGAAGTCCGACCGTATTGGCGAAGCAGTTCTCTCAGCTGACGCGGAGTGCCTGATGGTAGAAGTTGGATATTCCCAACTGGTTCATGATTGACCGAGAATTCTATTCCCGACTTACTGATGAAGTCCGGCTGATGCCCGAAAGTTTTCTTTGAATGCCCGACCGCATGATTAACTTGATTGTTGACCTGATGAGTCCCGAGGAATCTTGATGCCTGACGGCATGACCGACCATGTATCACCGGTTACCGTGTGACCAATTCTCCAGCTAGTTGTCGTGCAGCTAATATTTCAGTTTTTGAAGATTTGTTCCCATCTGAGTACCGTGTACTTGTGCAGTTGGCAAATTTTCGGGTTTGTTAGTATTCAACCGTCTTTTACCTCGATTGGTTGAAATCCGTTCGCTTCTCACCCAGTCAGGTCCAAGCCATTTGAATAGGGGCAGCTGTTGCACCCCAAAATTTGACCAACATTTCTTTACCTAGCTTGTGTTTCATTTCATTCACATTAGCATTATCATCTGCATTTCATTGACATGTATGCAGGAGATCAAGAGGTATGATTACCAATCAAGAGCTACACAAGAGTGTGAAGCTATCTAAGAAGGTTATTCAAGTGTTCAAAGGGTTGATATCTTTGTCAGAGAAGTCAAAAGATCCTCAGAGTGAGTGGTTGAAACCAAGGTTGTGTGCCTCCTAACTTGAGAGTTGTGGGAGCTCCTCAGATGATTCTGAAGCCAGGAATGGGGACTTGAAGCCTTGAGAGAGCTCATGAGATGTCTTGAAAGCCATCATGAAGCCTAGATAGGTCATTGTGCAAGATTAAAAAGCCCCAACCATGAGTGGTGTAATTAGGGTTTGATTGGGTCAACCCTAGGTCAACTGATGATTTGAAGAAGGTTGAGACCTAATTCAAGAGCCATGTGATCATGGATTGACACATTGAGATGTTATAAGGATGATTCCAAGGTTAACTCATCATGATTGAAGAGTTTGAGAAGTTTCAAGCTAGGGTTTCTAAGGCTTGACAGTGTAAAGTCCCCTAGTTTGACCCCTATCTTCAAGGCAATTTAGCTCAAGATGTGATTGTCATCTCATCTTGCCCCCAACATGAATGTTGTAGAGCTTGTTCTTAGCTTTAATTTTAGTGTTATAAGTCCTTGATAGGATTTGTAGAACTCAAGTTATGACTTTGACAAGTTACAGGTCATCTGAGGTATGTGAATCTGGGGCCTTGAAAGTTACCCAACTTGCATCAAACGTTTTCCCAAGAAGGATGATTCCTATGGACTTTTGGTAAACATGAATGTTGTTCCTTATCCTCTTAGATTTCTAGAGAGTACAAGAAGTCCTTGATAGGATTTGTAGAACTCAAGTTATGGCTTTGACAAGTCAAGGGCATTTTGGTCATTTGGAGATTACAGGTCATTTCAAGCATAAGGCCATAACTCCTATTTCCAAGCTTCAAATGGAAACATTTTCAACATAAAACTTGTTTAAAATGATGTTTTAAGGCTAGTAAGGAGGTTATGAGATGATGGAAAGGCTTGTAGCTCAAGGTTGCAAAAATGACCTAAAATAAGGGCATAAGTTAAATAAACCAAAGTTGGAAATTGATATTTTCAACCTACACATCCAAACCATGGCATGTAATTTATCATTTTGACTCTAGAAAACATTTTAAGAACATTGTTTTAGCCACATTTTTGAGTTGAGATTCAATTTGTGGACTTGCTTTGAAAAGTGGTTACTTGCATATTAACTAACATTTGCAAAACATAAAATCAAGGCATGAGCAAGGCCTTTTGCAAGCTAAACCCTTCCAAAATGTCACTAGGGGAGAAATTGAAAGATATTGAGGTTGGTTTCAAGTTGTTTGCAGGGTTGTGCATATCATGATACATGGTTGAAAATCTCATGACATGAGAAGTGGAAACTCTCATTAGAAGGATCTAGAGGGTTCTAGATCATCCAAACATCATCTATATATTGAGTAGAGGTGATCCATTGCAGAGGTTGGTGATGATTGAAGGAAAGAGCATAGATTGAGATTGAGATTTCTTGGATTGCATTTGAATTCGGTTTCACCAAATTCTTCACTTTCCATCCATTTTCTTGATTGAAACTTCTTCCATGGATGCTAAGGAGTGATTCCAGATCATAATCCAAGAGAATTCGTGGCTGAATCGTGTATGAGCAAGTGAATTTTTCCACCTGCAACTCACCATCGGATTTCAAGATTCAAGCACTTTCAACTGGTTCTTTTGCATACAGAAGCAAGGAGAGGGTTCATTGATCGTGTCTGAAAGATTGGAGAGCTTGAATTGGAGGTTTAGTGCATCTGTTCATCCAAGATTTTTAGGTTGGTAACTTTCTTCCTATAGCATGATTTAGGTAGAATCAAGTTGAATTAAGGTGTTAGATTCATTGTAGAACAGTGTAGGAATGATTTCAGACCATTAATTTGAGAATTAGAGACAAAATAGGTGTGTTACCATTTTCGGTTGAGAATTGGATATGGTGAATCTTGAGGTTTCAGAGGAAGTTAAGGGTATGGTTGAATTCGTGACAAGATTTGGGATGAGTTTCATGTTTTGACCATTGGCAATGGAGGATCCTAGAGAGAACTAGGGTTGGGGAAGATGACCGGAGCACCACCGGTGGTGGCCGGAGCTGGGCGCGAAGTTCAGGCATTCAAAAGGTAGAAGATGATGTTAGCACCGTTGGATGGGGGTTGGACTTTGACTAGAAGCTTGATCCAATGGCCACGTTTTAATTCCAAGTTGTGAAGGATCTGAATAAATGAAACGATGCGTTTCATTTAGTAGCTGATGCTGGGCTTAATGAAATAAGTGATATCCGCACCCCCCTGAAGGCCCAATCCATTGTTTGAACTGAGTTTCATTTCTATTTGCACCGCACGTGTGATTATTTTATTTTGATTTTCATTATTTTTTCATTTTATTCATGGTTCTTGAAAAATTCATAATAAATTGAAAATTAATCCAATTAACCCCATTCTTTTTGCATTTTACTCATGATTGAGTCTAGTATTGTTTAGAGAAAAAATATTTTCATTTCATGTATTTTCTGATTTTAGGGGAATTTTACATTTTAATTGATATTAAAATGGTTATGTTTGATACCTAATTTTGTGGAATTTTGTGTGATCATGTGGTGATGACTTTGATCCTAATTTTTTGTGTGTGATTAGGTTAGACATGTATGATCCCATAGAATTTTTCTCACATTTTTGTGATGAAAATAGGTGTGCTTTCTAGATTGATATTTAGGTGCTCTTTTTTAGGGTTTAGGTTTGATACCTTGTAATGTAGGATTTAGTTCTAGGTCTAATTTGATGGTTTGATCTCTGGAATTAATGTGGTAGAGTCATGATTGACCTAGGTTCCCATAGATATTTTTGTAGGATTTTACAATTGGTTTTAGTATTTTAGTTAGGACTAACTTTAGTACTAGGTTTTAGGTGATCCTAACTTACTAATTCAACTAGTTTAACCTCCTTAGTCCCCTTAGATTAGGGTTTTTGTTTTGTTTGCCTTTGGTTGAGATTGAAGATAAGTTGAAGACAAGGTGAGGATGCTTGAAGTTGCTTGAAGTTGCTTGGAGCTTTGGATTTGCTTGTGCCTGAAGGTGTCTGATGAAGGTTTAGGAAATAGGAGCCATAGGGAGAGCCTTATAGTTAGAATGATTTCTTTCACAAATATGGAAAGCATCTTGTGCTTCCATTCCTCCCAATGACTAAAAGTCCTTCTAAGATATTCACATCCCTCCTTTGGAAGGATGAGTGGCTTTATCTGGGAAGTAGAACTTTGAGGGAACCAGTCTCTCATAATGATGAACCCTTACAGGCTTCCTTTGGTTGTCAGTAAGTTGTTTATCATTTCCACTCATCATGTTAAATCAATTGTCTTCTGGTTTGAGTATATTGAAAGATGTTGGGCTTGAGTTTGAAGATGAGGACTTCACTGAAGAGTGTGGAAGAGGATGATTCCTTGAGCATTGCCATTGTAGTTGAAGCCTGAAGAGCAAGAAGAACAAGTTGATACTTGAAGACCCAATTGAGATTGAGTGAAGAGCTGAGGCTTAAAGAATTAAAGAATGAAGTTGACACTTCCATGTGATTGAAGGCTACTCTGAGAAGCTGAAGCTTGTAGGAGAAGAGGACCAAGTTGATACTGGTGAGGCACAGAGAGCTGAAGCTTGAAGACTGAGTTGATACTTATGAAGAGAATTCAATTGAGATTGAGTGTAGAGCTGAGGCTTGAGGAATAAAAGATAAGTTGATACTTACACTGATGCTTGGAGAGCCTGAAGGAATCAAGTTGATATTTGTAGTTAGAAGTGAAGCCTGAAGGTGAAATTGACTGAGAAGCTGAAGCTCAAGGAAGAGAGAATAAGTTGATACTTATGTTGATGGGTTGAAACCTGGAGAAGCAAGTTGATACTTGGCATGAAGGGTGATTGAAGTCTGAAGACTGGATTGCTGTTAGAAGAGCTGAAGCTTGGAATTGAAAGAGAGTTGTTGATCTACTTTCATGTCTGTTTTCTTTTCTGTGCTGATGTGCCTTGTTTGACTTGCTTGATGCATTAGAATAAGTTCATATCTAGACTGACTTTAATCTAGGAGCATGATTGCACTAGAGGTTGAGTTGCTCCCTCTGCTTGTATTGTTACTGTATGGCTTTGCTTGCGGGTACTCGGTAGAGTCCTGCTCCCTTGCCCATGTGGTTTATTTTGCTTGGCAGCATTTTATTTTATTCTGTATGATTACAGTCTCTTATATTTTGGCTTGATAGAATGTTATCTTTTTATGTATGATTACTGTTATTCATTCTGGCTTGAGGTTGAGATAAGCTTGTGGAGGCTGCTGCCCCACACACATTTCCTCCCTCACTTGCATTGCATGCATTTTACAGTCGTTTACTGTTTACTGTTTAAGCTGATGCTTTGTCTTTATCTGTTTATCATTGATATGATCCCCTAGGACTCTCACTTCCTTTGATAAGGAAGTGATGATAGAACTTTAGGTTGAAACCTATGCATGATAACTTCTAGGAGTTCCCTGTTTCAAACTTCAACTATAGGATGAATCCTTGACATGACAACAGTAGGACTTGATAGTCTTCCATGTAGTTGAGACTGTTCTCTTCTCATCTCAAAACAGCTTAAGATACAGTAATCATGAATGATTTCTTTCGTACGTTACGAGCCTTAAGCTATCTGAGAAAGGATTGTTGGAGAGTCTCTTTTCAACAGTCTGGATGTTTAGTATGGCACCCTTTGGGTGACATGTGACGCATTCACTCCCAGGTCATAGTCTCTAGTGTGATTGAAATTGCAAACACAAATAAAAAACACTTCTTCCGTAAAAGAAAGAAAACAAATTTCAAACCTTTTTGCCCCGTGGGCCCGTAATTCAAAGGAAAGCTTTTTTGAAGAAAAGAGTGTCGTTAAACTTCAGCGCCAACGCAAACAGGCTTTGTCCCTGACTGCTGGAACTGCTGTTTAACCCTACTCGATAAAACAAATGAATCTGAATTCCCGTAATCCGTATTAGCCCGAACTACGTAAGCTCTGATCTCTCATACCTGTTGAGAGTACGTAGGCACAATACTAATGTATTGGCGAGCCACCTTCCCCGTAACCCGTCGTAGGTCGAACTACGTTGACTCTGATTTCTCATTCTCTGATGGGAATACGTAGGCATAAAGCGCGATGCTTTGCCGAGTCATTTTCTTTTCTGTTTAAGCCAGCCTTGATAGGTAGATAGATAAAATCAACCCGTCCAGTAAACACAACAAGCGTGGATCCCGTCGAGTACGACGGACGTGAGGGGTGCTAATACCTTTCCCTTGCGTAACCGACTCCCAAACCCAGACAATGGTTGCGATGACCTTGTCTTATACCTTTTCGTCAGGTTTTTCCGATCGTTTCCTTTCCCGCTCTGAGGGATAAATAACGAAAGGTGGCGACTCTTCTGTTTTGCCGGCACCTTATTTTCGCGGTAGCGACAGGAACCATGTGAAATTGGCCTCAAATCCAAAATGTGGTAGTGTCATCATCTTTAAAATGCCTTTTCTGATCAATTTGGTATATAACATGGACTTGTTTGGCCATAAAATCAAGAAATCACATTTTTGGCCTTTTAATCACTTTAATTTCTTCATTTCAAGGCCATTTCAAACCAACTTCTCCTATGAGCCAATTCAAAGACTCCTTGATGCATGGTCAAGGTTAAAACCCTATTTTGAGCAACTTTCTAGTTGAACAATTTTCCATTTGAAGCTTGCAAGTTGGAGATTTTGGCCCATGCTTGAAAATGACCTATAATTACCAATACCCAAAATACCCTTGGCTTGCAAAGATCATAACTTGAGTTCTACAAATACTCTTGAGGACTTCTAGTACTATATGGAAAAATAAGATCAATATATACAACTCTTATGTTCACCAAGAATCCATTTGAAAGCTCCTTGAAGGGCAAAGTTGCTTGGAAGTCAAGTGACTTTCACAAATAAATTTCATAGTCCTTTGATGACCTGTAATTTGCAAGAACCATAACTTGAGTTCTATAAATCCCCTTGAGGACTTCTAGTACTCAAATTAAAGGTATTGAGATGCTATACAAGTTTAATGTTGGCCAAAGATCCATTTGAAACTTGTATTATGACTTATCTGGCTTTGAAGTTAGGCACTAAACAGGGGATTTTACACTGAAACCCTAATTTAGCAACTTCCCACATTCTTGATCTTTCTTTGCTTAACCTTGGCACAACACCACACATGTATCAACATACCAATCCATGAATCCCATGACCTCAAAGTAGGCTTTGATGCTCTCCAATTACTCAATTGACCTAGGATAGACCCAGATGAAACCCTAGTTGACTGCACCTCAACTGTGGCTCTCATACTTGAATCAATGACTTGCCTCAGCTTCAATATGGCTCTCTAGGCACTCCATGAGATCCATACACACCTCAAATTCACATTCCATGTTTCTCATCCCACTGATGATTCTCAATATTCCTCAAGATAGAAGCAAAACCCACATGTAGACAGTCAAACTTCTCAAGACTTCAAATCACTTCTTGATGGCTTGGATGATCTCATCTTGGATAAAACCTCTTTCTAGGCTCTTCTCTTGATAGACACCCTTGATCCCTTGTTGGATGCATGTTATGCTATGATATGCAAATGATTGAACTATGTACATGATGTAACTATGCAAATGAAATGCAATGAAACACAAATCAGGCAAGAAAAGGTTGAGCAAATTTTGGGGTGCAACAAGAAGAAGTTTAGTTGTAAGGTGAAATAGTGTAGTTAGATATGGTGGTTGTTAAAGGAGGTTTAGGAGAGAAAATGATTGTGGAGAACAGTTGGTTAGGAAGCTTCAAAGGCAGAGGAAATAGAGGAAGCTGATGGAGGTGTTATGTTTTAACGGAGGGAGTCGTGAGTGAGATGGAAACATTTGGAGAGGTTTATTGTTTGTGAGAGGAGAGTGTTATTGTATTAAAAAAACTGAAGAAGTTCAACAAGGTTGTGAGTGAATAGTGGGTGATGGAGGTGGTGAAGAGTGAAGTTTGGATGAAAGTGTTAATGGAGGGTCAACGCATGTTGTTGGTTCTTAAATTCAAAAAGATTAGAGAGAACCTTCGTAGGTAGGTGTTGTGTGATGTATGTATGAGGAAGCTTTTTGTATTGGTTTTTTTTCTTGAAGTCATGATTAGCCAGTTTTTGTTTCCTTATTCCAAATATGAAAATGTGTTAGGTTTTTCCAGGAGGGAGTATATGCAAGGTGGAGACCGCGTGTGGTTTCTTATTATGGAAGAGGAAATGAAAAAATATTTTAACACGGGGTCTCCTTCAATAGCAGCAAATCCTTCCCCAATGTAAACGTGTGTGTGTGTGTGTGTGTGTGTGAGAGAGAGAGAGAGAGAGAGAGAGAGAGAGAGAGAGAGAGAGTAGTACGTGTGGGACCGTGCGTGCATGCATATATGGCCCTTTTCTTCAGTCTGCAACAAGTTTACTCCAAATGTAATAAAAAACAAAAATCCTATTTAAAACTTAATACTTAAGTTTTGCTAAAAATTAAATAAAAACAAAGATCAAATATTATTTAAAAAATAAAAAAAATAAAAAATAAAAATAAACTATTAAATAAAACTAAAAATATAAAATCTGATTAAATAAAATATTTTTTAACTAAAATTAAAATAAAATCGGTTAAAAACGAAAAATTTGACTGGTATCGAAGTGCTCGAAAAAAATAAAATGAATACACCAAAATGATAAGCGTGAAAGAAACGACTCGGAAAAATACAGCATTTTGTCAAATTTCGAAATAAATTTTCCCGGTTAAAAGGCTCAAACTAATCAAACTGCGACCGAAAAGCAGCCAAAAAATTAAAACGAGCACACCAGGTTAAACTACGCAAAACGTTGGTTAATATGACCGATATTTGCAAGCTCGATTTTAAAACTTTTTGTCCACTGATTTTACGCATAGTTGACTTTTAATTTGACCGATTTGGTTGTAAATCCGACAAGTTTATTTTGGCTGATAAATTGGGTATTATGCGAGATGGAATGTATGATAGGCTATGAAAATGATGCAAAACAAAAAAAAAGCGAGATCTTAGGGATAAAAATTAGGATATGACAGATGTCCCATATTTAAGTTTCTTCAATTTGGAGATATGGAGATTGAAATCTTCGTCTCGACAAGATCAGAGAGACTTAAATACAAACATGTGCAATTTTGGCCCTAAGATACCACAAAGATGCTTATGATATGATATGAATGCAAGACTATGAGCTTTGTGGGGAATGAAACCACAGAAGGCAAACTACTGCTGAAAAACCAAACAGAGAATGAAAGGAATATCACAGGAGAATAAGTAATAGATCTCGAAGAGACACAACTGATGAATACAAGATATTATAGAAATTCGTCTAGGTGAGAAAGAGTACACAGTAATACTTAAAAAAAGAGGGACAAACCCTGAACATAAGATACATACATCTAGGAAGGCATCAAATGCAGAAAGCACCATATTTTGGAAAACGAATCAGAATCATCTAGAAAAACATTAGATGTGGGATGAGACCAGATCTGAGGATACAACAGAGACTTCCAAGAAAGCATATAACTTTGTTGTGGAATATTCAAAAACATCTAGAAAGCAAAAGAAACTTTATTGGGGAAAGGGTCACAATCATCAAAGATTTTGTCAGAAATGTAATGAACAAAACCCTGGAAAAGAACAGTATCAACCATCAAATAAATTCAGGAGATCGTTGAATGAAACTTTAGAACATAATCAGGCATCAGAGATAAATTGAAAACATCAGAGGTATTGGAGCAAACATCTGAGATATTCAGGAAAATGTTGAGTGAACTCTGGAATACAAGCAAACATCAGAGATATTCAGGAAAACATTGAATGAACTCTAGAACACAAGCAGGCATCAAAGACATTCAAGCAAACATCAGAGATATTTAGGAAAATATTGAATGAACTCTGGAACACATAGAAAACATTAGAGACATCCATGAAAACATTGAATGAACTCTGGAACATACCCAGAAAAAGCATTGGATGAAGAAAGGAAACAGATTTGAAGACATTCAGCAGTTGTTAACCATAGTCAGAGATAAATTGAAAACATCCAAAATATCATTAGATGAAAAAGCTACATCTGAAACATTCAGAAAAACTTTAAATGTACGGGAAAATATTTTGATGACATATCCAGAAGAACGTTAGATAGGAAAAGTCATATTTGGAAGAACATCAAATAGGCACAAAGGGGTTCTGGAAGAAACATCAGAAGAGCAAATTCATATCCGGAAGAAAGTCAGATAGACACAAAAGAGTTCTGGAAGAAACATCATAAGAAAAGACTCAATCTAGAAATACGCCAGAGAGAGAGAGAGAGAGAGAGAGAGAGAGAGAGAGAGAGAGAGAGAGAGAGAGAGAGAGAGAGAGAGAGAGAGAGAGAGAGAGAGAGAGAGAGAGAGAGAGAGAGAGAGAGAGAGAGAGAGAGAGAGAGAGAGAGAGAGAGAGAGAGAGATGAAATAGGAATTCCAGAATTTCAACGGAGAGTGAAGAGGAAATTCTGGAAGTGCATGAGATAGAGATAAGGTACATCTAGAAATTCATCAGAAGGTAAAAGAAACAAAATTCTGGAAATGCATCAGAATTACAAAGGAATATCTGGAAATACATCAGATAGGTTTTGGAAAGACATAAAAACAAAAGACTCAATCTAGGAAATCATTAGATAAAAAGTCAAATCTGGAAGAACGTCAGATAGACACAAAAGAATTCAGAAAAAAAAACATCAGGTAGATTCTGGAAAGGCATTAGAATCACAAAGGAATTAACTGAAAAACTAAAAAGGGATATTTGGGAAAACATCAAATAAGTTACGGAAATGCATCAGAACAAAAGACTCAATCTGGAAATACATCAGAGAGACAAACACATGCGGTAACACCTCAGATCCAAAGTAAAAGAATTCTGGAAAGTCATCAGAATTGCAAAAGAAACATTTGGAAATACATTAGGTAACACAAAAGATAGTTCTCGAAATACGTCAGAACATATAAGACATGTCCGACAAAACAACCAGATAGGGAAAAGGTCAAATCTGGTGGAACGTCAGATAAGACACAAAATTATATGTTTGGTAAATGTCAAGTAAGTTGGACTTTGACCACAAGGTAAGACATTGAATAGCAACACGACCTCTGGTGAATGTAAATGAGGATGAAACACTCTTGTTATGCATGGTATATGAATTTCGTTATGATGTATGATCAAAGGCAAATGTCGACGACATGGCTCAACTCTTTTGGGGAGAAAACAAGATTGGAAGACTGATTCCTCAACACGGAGATCACTACCATTCTGCTTGGGGACTAAAGATGCTACTATTGACCACATCTCTGCCACACTGGTAAACTGTATCACGTTGATGATCCTTGCAGGAAGGATGGAGAGTCGCTTGGAGAATATTTGAGTAAATTTCCCCATATTAGCTGACTGTTGTAGATGAACTGGTCATTGCTTCAGTTGGACTAATTCTGGAAATGACTGCTTTACTATGCACATGGAAGGCTTGCCCCAGAACGAGTCTTGAAAGATCTTCTAGATGAACCAATTCTAAGAAAGACTTGCATTGAACAATAATTCTCAAACTAATTCTTAATAGGATTTGAAAGGAACTTGCCCCTGATAGGATCACCGACCAAGTTGCTCAACTGTTTGAAAATTCCTTGGGAGGAAAGCCACTTTTCAAAAAAAAAGTATTCATTCAAACATGGTAATCTTAATTCAAATATTCATGTAACTTTGGAAATCATTTCAATTTTGGAAAGATGCAAATCATATGAATCACTGGTCAAAAACACGGTGGTTCAAGACATTCAAAGTGAAAGGTAAAGCAAAGGTATGATACCAAAATAAATGATTTGCAAAAACCCTTTTGGAGTCAGTTTACGCAACCTTGTCGTAGTATGCTTTCAAAATAACCTTGCTTCAGTTAGGTCTTTTGAGGGTTGTAATGTGGCATAATTCACGGCTTATGAAGTAAAGGATAAAGGCTCAAAGTTCATTTATACCCACCCAATCTTTGTGATGATCTTCAGTCCTATGCTCAGTTAACTCAGACGATGCACTCAGGTTCCAAGAGGTTAAAAATCGCACTAATGATAATGATGATGATGGTTTAGAAGTCAGGGGACCCTTGATATGGCAGTCACCACTTCCTTATAACATTTAGTTATTTTTGCCATTGATAACTTTTACGGTAAGGATTCAAAGAATCTCTTCTTTTTGTTATCCCTAACTTTTACCTGAATTGTTTCTTTTGAAGCTTACAGCCAGTCGGATGCCCCAGGTTTTGCCTAAGTCTCCTTCATAGGTTTTGACTTAGCAAACCTTTTCTTTTTATATTTTTTGAAAGAAAGTGACTGACTAGCTTAACAATTACGGTGAACCATCGTTGGCTTTCAACATAAAAGACTTCTTCAACACTTGCTTGTTGTGTGTGAAGGAAAACTTGTGAATGTAACCTTTTTTGAAAGATGTCTTGCATGAATGCACAACTAAGTTAACTGAGAAGTACCCATTCCAAGGTTAAGATTGCGGGTTTTATTAAAGAAAGAAACTCCAACTTCTAGGCTTGAAGGGGTTGACAAGGGGATAATTTCCTTCTTTCTCCAGTGTTTAGGAAATTGAAACAATGTCTTACATCATCAGCAAAGTTTTGATCTGAAAGCATGCCAATAGAAATTATGGGTATTGCGTTTTTGTCATCCTCCCTCCAATATTTGCATAATCAAAATAAAATGGACAAGAGATTTATATTTTTGGAAGTGAAAGTATAAAGATGTAAATCACAGACGTAAATAAATTAAAAATGTTGCAATGCTCATTTAGTTAACGTGAAATTACAAACATAATTTGAAAGCAAACAGCTAATACAAATAAAGGAAAATGCAAACAGAAAGAAACATGGCCGGGCTAATCAGTAACAGGGGTGAGTTGGCCTGTCTAAAACACTGGCTTTTAGGAGGATAACTGGCTGAAGTTAACTGAAGCTTCACTTTTTATTCCTCGGTAGAGGATTGTCTACGACATTAGAAGCAACATCATGGAAAGTGAGGATCCCGTCTTTGATCAAGTCCTACACTATAGCTTTCAATGCATAGCAATTTTCCAAATCATGGCCTACGGCACCTTGATGGAATGCATAGTGGAGGTTAGACCTGAAACAAACTAGAAGAGGATCTGGAGGAGCACGTAGAGCCTTAGTGGTAATCCAACCTTTTTGAACCATAGCAGGGTACAATTCAGTGTATGTCATGTGAATAGGATCAAAGTGAGTCCTATTGTGGTTCTGATTTTGTCCAACAGCTAGATGTTGAGGAGCTCAAAGTGGTTGAGTAGAAACCACAGGAGTAATAGTAGTAACAGCAGGGTGATTAGCATACTGAGGTTGGTGACGAGGTCTTCTCTCCTCAGTCAAGATAACATTGGTTTGATCTTATATTTTCTTCTGGAAGTTCCCATAAGATTTCATCACACCATTAGAAGATTCAGCAATCTTATACACTTTACCACTCTTGACACCTTCCTCGAGTCTTTGGCCAATGGTCACCGAATCTGTGAAGTTTGAGGAGACACTGGAAATCATCTTTCCCAATAGAAGGGAGTCAAGGTGTTCATGAACATTCCTATGAGTTCTTTCTCTAACATAGGGGGTTCAACCTGAGAAGCTAGTTCTTTCCAACATTGAGCATACTCCTTGAAAGATCTCTCTCATTCAGGGACATGTTCTGAAGTTGACGACGGTCGGGAGCCATGTAAATATTGTACTTTTATTGCTTAATGAAGGCATTAGCAAGATCCTGGAAGCACTAGATATCATTTTGTTCAAGGTTCATGCACCACTTGAGAGAAGCTCCGCTCAGACTATCTTGAAAGCAATGGATAAGCAACTTCTAATTGTTGGTGTAAACAGACATCTTTTTGAAGTACATAAACAGATGAGCTCTTGGACAGGAATGACCTTTGTATTTCACAAACTCAGGATTCTTGAATTTGGTAGGCATGACAAGGTCAGACGCAAGGCATATATTACCCGTAACAACACTGAAGAAATCAGTACCCTCCATGGCTCTAAGTCTCTTTTCTATAGTCTAAAACTGTTCATGGATAACTTCAGGTTCAACGAAATCCTCACAATCTTCACCTTGAGCACTAGAAGCATTATACTCAAAGAGAGGAGACTCATAGGGAGCTTGGGAAGTCTAGGCAATAGTATGAACCACAGGTCTGGGCTTGGATAAAACAGGAGCTTGAAACACTGGTCTGGAAATTTAACCAATCATAACAATAGTAGTAATAGGTGGAGAGTAGTTATGGGGTAAACCAAACTCTTGCTAAGTAGAAGGTGGCATCTGGACAGGCTGAGGATCAGTAACAACACCTGGAACTTCCTGGATAACATTTCTTTGAGGTTGCTCCCCTCTAGAAATTAGGACTTGGAGCATCTCAATAAGCTTAGTCATACCTAACTTCAGATTATCAATCTTCATTCTAATATCTGCGTTATATTGTTCTTGCTCTGACATTATGCGTCTGAAGTTAGCTCAAGTCCTGTATCAGTGACGAGGAATCAGCTTGACGACTGACACATGACGCTGGAAGATAAAGACAGTTGGAGTAAGTTGTTGGACAAACCAGATGTATGCAATGAATCATGCAAAGGATTCAAATGATATGCAATGTCATGCAACACAGGATGTAGAACACAGGTAAAAAGATCAAAGGATCAGGATCACAAGCATGGAGTTTGGGTGAATAATATTAACCACAAGGTGTGTACTAGGGGTAAAGCACCTACACTACGGGGTTCTAACAAGGTTCCCAGAGTCTATAATCCTCTTTCGGATATTACTAGCACACCAATTACTTGGGAATCAATAATATTCTCAAGAGAACCTTGTTTGAATGTAATATCATGTATCAACTAATTCAGGTTCACACCTTTATAGCCACCACACTACATCCTAAAAGGCCAAGTGGGTAAATGGGATACTAAGGTCCTCAGCTTCTCGGGCTCCTAGGTCAAAAATAGCAATGTCTTCATGATAACTCGTTCAACAAATACTACCCTCAAAGGGGCCTCCACTGAGCGGGGGATTCTCAAATCAGCTTATTCGGGATTACTCCCTCCAAGCTACTTGACTATACCACCCTCCTAATAGGACTTATCTTACCGCACAAGGATCATCACCCTGAAAAAACAGAAAATGCCCAAGCAATAAAAGCAAACGAATAGTAATAAGACAAATAGAACAAGTTAGGCTTAACCCTCTAAACAGTGATCCCCAGTGAAGTCGCCATTTTATGTCGCAGAGAGAATCAGAGACTAAAGCTAATGGATTAGCTTGACTCACAAAGATAAGATATTACCACCAAATCCAAGCATTCCAGCATAGCCATCATGTTCATACTGAGGTGCCCATTGATGATGACATGCAAGCCGAATTAGATTTTTTTGGATAGGATCGCAAAGGATTTTCCACCAGATCATGAGAGAATGAATGACACCTTGATCCATAACCTAGCCATTAGGTACTTCCAAATGGTTGCAGCCCATAAATTCTTTGGGAAAGCTGAGAATATTGGACCAGTCAATAGAGAAGAATTGTTCATTATGTTCAGTGTCTTTTAATCTCGCCCTGTAAATCATGTTGCTTTCTAGTTTGTCGATTTAGATTGAGTTTCTAACCCGAAGTTGAAAACATTTATGTAGGTGACCCATATAGCCTTAGCTTTAGGTCTACATAACCAAGCAGATCATCTGACTCCTATGTGTGGATACAACTTGCTAGAGATAGACCACTGCCTCAATACAAGTCTGGTGAGGCGAGAGGGGCCTAATGAGTTCAAGATAGTGATTCTAAGTGAAGTTGTTCACCAATTCACCCTTTTGAACCCTAAAAAAAGACAAGTGTCCACAATCGTGAAAACTTGCGTTACCTATTAGAGGATCTGGACGAGACACTATCACAGTGAGAATCATGAAAACTTAATGTGGGGTCTCTTTCAATAGCAGCAAATCCCTCCCCAACGTAAATGTGTGTGTGTGTGTGTGTGTGTGTGTGTGTGAGAGAGAGAGAGAGAGAGAGAGAGAGAGAGAGAGAAAGATAGAGAGAGAGAGAGAGAGAGTAGTACGTATGGGACCGTGCATGCATGCATATATGGTCCTTTTCTTCAGTCTGCAACTAGTTTAAAACTTAATACTTAGTTTAAAACTTAATACTTAAGTTTTGCTAAAAATAAAATAAAAACAATGATTAAATATTATTTAAAAATAAAAATAAACTATTAAATAAAACTAAAAATATAAAATTTGATTAAATAAAATATTATTTATCTAAAATTAAAATAAAATCGATTAAAAAACAAAAAATCAAACTGGTATCGAAGTACTTGAAAAAATAAAATGAAAATGCACCAAAATGATCAGCGCGAAATAAACGACTCAGGAAAATACAGCGTTTTGTCAAATTTCGAAATAAATTTTCACAGTTAAAAGGCTCAAATTGATCAAAATGCAACCGAAAAATTAAAACGAGCATGCCAGGTTAAACTACGCGGAACATATATTAATATGACTGATGTTTGCAAGCTCGATTTTAAAATTTTTTGCTCACTGATTTTACGCACAGTTGACTTTTAATTTGACTAATTTGGCTGTAAATCCAACAAGTTTATTATGGATGATAAATTAGGTATTATGCGAGATAAAATGCATGATAGGCTATGCAGATGATGCAAAAAAAAAAGATGCGGAATATTAGGGATAAAAATTAGAGTATGACAGACACAACCCCACCTGAGACTCCTCCTACTTATGAATATCACTCTACTCCTCTATCAAATGTATCTTCGTCATCCTCTTCTATAGATCCTACTGACAAGTGTAATGCTTACTATGAGATCAACGCACTACAAAGAGAAGTTATAGCTCTCTACCATGCCATTCAAGATCAATCTGATAGATCGGCTAAGCAGATGGACCATCTATTCCAAGAAATGCATTCCTTGAGGAGAGCATCGGGTCACCAAGCCAGACATTGTGACACATGATATGCAAGGCATTTTATTCTTTCCTTCTTCCTGCTTAGATGAAAAAATTGTGATCAATGTTGAATTTAAGTGTGGGGGAGGAAATGTTTCCCGTTTCGTTTTAGTCTCGTTTAATTTTTCATTTTTTTCAGCGCTTTTTAACTTTTCACTTTCTTTTTATTAATTTTAACTTTTCAGTTATTTAATCCTTATCTAAATAATATTTACATTTCAATTGTCGAGCTATCGACGTTAAACAAAGCGATGTGTGGGTGGCAACCCACAAAATTTTCATTTTTATACATTTCATTTGAAATTTTCTTATCTAACTTTAATTTTTCATTTTTTTTAAATTACGCACCACTAACCATGATGTCGGCCCAAAAAAGAGTTGAGAAGCCTAAAAGATCAAGCCAAATCACAAAAACTAGCATAAAAGTGTTTTTGCAGTGTGTGGAGCTCGCCACGACTGACATGGCGCCCGTCATGCAGTTCAAAACGAGAAAAATCAGTTTTACAGCCTTCAAACTTCCCATTTACTCCATTAAATTTCATCTTCTCAACATCTAACCACCCCATTTACTTCTTCATAATTCCAATACAACCACTTACATTTACTCTCCCAATTCCCCAGAAATATCAAAACCTTTTCACTTCCTCAATTTCCAAACCACCCATTCCTATTTAAACTCAACCTTACCATCCCCATCTTCACCACATTCAAATTTCTCAAACCTTCATCCACACCAACCTCTATGAATTTCTCTATAATTTTAACAATGGCTCAAGGAGGAGAAGTTGATTTCGATGGAGTAATCTTTCGGAAAGGCTGATTTAGTCGGGGGCAAAAGGAAAAATATGAAGCTCTGCAGAACCAAGAAATTCTCTCAACCAGATATGCAGATGACTCATGTCTACGTGATTTAAGATTATTTGATAACGTATATTGGATGCTAGAAAAAGTATGTTTAACACATTTTCTTGTACGTAGAGACCCTACGTATGTTAGAATGACCTTAGAATTCCTTAGCTCTTTGATTATAGCCCCTCCCCTAACACTGGTAGTACCTCAGGCACGGTTAGTTTTTGTACGTTCAACAAGGAGTACCAATATAGTTTTGATCAACTTGCTGACTTGTTGTGTTTCCCTCATCGGGAAGGTGTAGTTTGTAAAACACCGTTAGAAGCTGAATGGTCGCAAGGTATTATTCCATTCTAGGAGGGATTAATAGGGAAGACTACTGATAGTTTTGAGGGTAACCTTGCTTCCCTGATATATAACTCAGCCATACGCTACTTTCGCCAATTGTTGGCATGCACTATTTTTTGCCAGGAAAATTCTAACAAAGTAAATGCTAGGGAATTCTTTTACTTATTTGCTGTATACGCACTTGAGTGAGTTAAATCGGCCTCATTCAGGTTAGTCCACATGCACGCGATTCGCACTGCTAAAAAGGGTCCCATTTCTTTTGGAGGGTTAATAAAGTCTATAGATTGTTCCATAGGGCTCGATGTAGAGCTCACCACACTAGAGCCTCTCCCACCATATTCCCTTGATCTTACCATGCCCTAATCGCACCATAATGTTGTTGTTCTGCGTATTACTTTACCATGCCCTAATCGCACCGATATGCAAAATAGGGAAATTTGGTTCTATGACATGGATGTTAATCCTGGAGTTGAGTCGGTGCCCACATACATTCTTGAGAATGTCGTTGCTGGTGGTGACACCGATGATGAGTATGATTGGAGAGAGCACATCTCTCTCATTCATAATTCACCCCATCCTTGTTCTTCACATGGTCATGTACCACCTGAACACATTGCACCAGATTTTCTAACACTTTTGCAGATACTTCCTCTAGAAGCGGACTATATGAAGAGTTGCTTCAGGAATTGTGCAGTCGAAGATCCCATGATGATGAGTGTGATAGCTTATTTTATGCCATGTATCAAAAACACCAACAATAAATCATGGGATACATACAACATATGTAAGCTGCACAAGCTCAAATGAACATTCATATGCAATTGATGCGAGAATCCAAAGCAAACATGGCATTGGAGATGTAATGTTAGCAAGCAGCACTATATCAACACATGATGAACAACTTCAACGTTACGCAGCAGACCAAGCGACCATGCTAGGGAACATGCGTACCATGAAAGAGAAGCTTCAACAATTACAGATGTCTCAAACTTCCCAACGTTGAAGCAGAAGTCATCAACAAAGACATGACCAAAAAAAGTAGGATCATACAGGAGTTGGCCGTGGTGGCATGCAATAGCAATCCTATATGTCCTTTATTCCTTTTTCTCAATTTCATCAAAATATTGAGGACAATGTTTGGTTTAAGTGTGGGGGAGGAACTTTACTGCTTTCATTTTACCGCTTTCTAGTTAGATTTATCGTTGTTTAGTTTATTTCATGTTGTTAGGATTTCATCTGTTTCTAGTTTAATTGTTATTTGTTGAGTCATTGCATGTGTTGTCGAATCATTATGCGTTGTTTGCTGTTGATTTCTTATTCTCCCATTTTCTTGAGCCATAACAAAAAAAATGAAAATCTTGACTTAGAAACACCGTGCATCTTTTGAAAGTTTTAGGCTACAGATTAAATTGAGGTTAGATTGTGGAGACTTGGGAAAACTCCACTAGATTGGAATCGTTCCAACACTTTAAGTATCACATTGATGGAGATTGATTTGAGTACTTATTATGTTGTAGCCTTGAGTTCCCACCCTTTAGTAGTCCTTAAGTAGTTTGTTTAGTAGATAGCAACATCTTAAGCACACATTACATAGGAAGCTAATGGAAATAAGTTAATGATCATAGGCTTAAAAGAAAGAAAGAAAGAATGAATAAAAAGGAGTATTCCTTCTAAGTTAGGTGATCCTCACTTGGTCACTTAGCCTAACGGTGAAAATTCCTTTATTCATTGATACTTAAGCTAATGTGTAAGAAAAAGGAAAAAGATAATGATGATGAGATCATAGTCACTAACAGGCTAACCAATTATGAGTGTGTAAGGATAACGGGTTTAATGTGATTGTGATAGAATGAAAGGGAACAAAAAAGGGGATGAGTAGGTTAGGTTTAGGCACAATGATATGATTTGGGTTTGTTTGTATAGGAGGGAGGCTTATGACCGCACAGTTGAAGAATTGTGTTCTTACGATATCCTTAGTGTGTAAGCTAGTACCTATCAACACAATCTTAGCCGAAGTGGAGTTTGTAACCTAGAATGAGTATTAGTATGCCATTAATTTTCATGATTATTGATATAATCTGCGAAAAAAATTTCAAAGCCTTTTCCATATGTTTAGCAGTTTACTTAAGGACAAGCAAAGATTTAAGTATGAGGGAGTTTGATAACACTAAAATACATAGTTCATTTTGACTCGATTTGCATACATTTTAGTGTCATTGTACCATATTTTGTAGTGTTATGCTGGTAGTTTATGTATGTTTCAGGTACTTTACAAATAGAAGTCGATGCACGAAGAAACCAGACAAAAATTACGCAAAGCGGAGAAAATATGGCAAAAATACACTTGTGGCAACCTCCATGGCGCTTGCCATGGTACTAGTTTGTCCTTAAGATTCCACCTCCTTTTGTTTTTCCTTGTATGTTATCTTTATACTTTTGTATGCATGTTTACTGTGGCTAACTAATTTGTGCAGATGCAGTGACTTCAAATAGAAATAACATTCATTATCACAATTAGAACACTCCAAGACGACCTCTCAGGTCGTGGGTCAAGTTTCTTAAAGAGTTCAAATCCAAGATCTAATCCCAAAGCTACAAGTTCAAAGATTATGCGGGTGAAAGTCCTATTGGTATTACTCTATACAACTATTATGAGAAGTGTTCGAACAAAACCCATCAGTTTTCCTTTCAAGCTTCAAATTCAAGGACTACAAAATGGTTCATAAATTCGTCTTAAGTCCCAATTACTTTCAATGGACCATATTTTATTTTGAATGAAGTTCCCAAACTACTCTGGTGGACCTATGTTAAGATATTTGAATCCATATACGGCATGATGCTAATTCCCGTATTTTAATTATCACAAGATCAAAGTGTTGTTGCAAACTCCCAGGATCATGAGCCAATTTCAAATGTTCATATGATTGGTCTGGTCTCCTGCATTTCTATGGTGTTAGTTGTTTTTCAACCTCATTGAAAGCTCAAAGTTCATCATGAATATCTAGCATTAAATCACATTTCAAGACTTATAACTTAAACCCCAAGAAAGGTTATATTTTATTTTATACAAAAGTGGAAGCCCATTACAAGACAAAAGAAATATTCAGGCTACGTTTCATATCACAAGGCCTTTACAAGTTACATTTAAAATGAGTTTTCTAAGTCTCCCTCGTATACAACTTGAAGACTTTCTACGAGTTGTGTGCATATCAGCTATCCTTTTCGCGAGATCACATACGGGACGCTAGCCAGTGTGAACAATCACAACGTCGCATTCTCCTGTTCGAAACCAGAAATTACATAATCAGCAGCTTATATCTCGTCACATGAACATCCTTCAGTTGCAACCATGGCAAGAACTCTTCTTTCCGGAGCCAACATCGTCTATAATGGAAACCCTTTAAATGACCTTTCGTTGACAGCTTTCCTAGACAAATTCATGATTATTACAAAGCTCAAGACAGACCCACTACTGCAACAGTACAAACACTATTTCCATCATCGTCACGAGCTTTATTCAAGTCTGGATATTATCAAATATCATAGTACACCAGATTTCGTCCAAAAGAAGTTTTTCAATAAATACAGCGGTGACAGGAAATCTAATATGAAGAAAACAGCAAGCTTTGAGAAACTCCTCTACAGTCGCGATTTGTTGCTAGAGCACCTGATATGTCAGTTAAGCAAAGTGAACTTCAAGGGAAAGTTACCTCTTCGCCTCTTGGTAGAGCTAGCAGCAGGGCTACTGCGACTATAGCTAACCCCTTAATGCCTCTGTCATCTCCTCTTTGGAGTCTACCAATTCTCTCTTGTGATTCACTGCAATCTAGTGCTCTTGCAAGAGGTTATGTTGTGGATTTTTTTTCCAGGAACTTACTCCGTTGCATCCTTATCAATCTCCACCTCCGAGAAATTTTCTTGAGCATAGCACTTCTTGGATATCCCAAGCCTCACTTCGTGGACCATGGATTGGTTCTCCAACTCCCGCGCCTGACAGAAGCACTAATATTTCTGCATCTCCCACCTCAGATACAGTTAAGTTAGGTTCAGTCAAGGGATCTTCTTGCCTCCTTCCTCAAGCATATCAAACGTTACTCCAGGTCCCCCGATCACCATTACCAAAGCACATGAAATAAAAGAGTTTCAGATACGCATCAGTTCGAAGAAAACAACCAGAGGAATAGAGACAGAGATTGAAAAGTTTACCCTGCAAACACTTGAGACTGCTGCTCTTCGTCACCGGTTTTTTCGTGAGGGCCTCACCAAACGCATCAAGCACGAACTTTCCTTCTGGGCTTCTAACCCGCCTCCTAACCCAAAACCTTCGCCACCTGTACCTGCCAAGTCAAAAAAATAACGGTTAGAGAATATTCCTTGAGGATAGAATATCCTATTCAGAAATCGAATCTGATCTCTATTGAATCACAGAAATCAGAGTTTTGAAGTGTTAATTGAATGGCCCATTACTGCAATTTTCGAAAAAGGAAGGTTTTCAATTGGATTTGTCCCAAATAGGAAATCCCAAATCAAATTCAATCAGCATTCAAAACGGTCTCAATCAGATTTTTTTTAAACACATTTTGAAGCCTATATAAGGAGAAGGAAAGAGAAGGGGAGGGGACACATGAAAAAACCTATCATACAAAATCGTAGCTACCGCAAAACCTAATTTCATAACCGAGGAATTGGAGCAAGGAGACTTATCTTTTCAGCTCGCGAAAGTTGTCCCCAGTCACCGCAAACACCAACCGACGGAACTTCTACCATCCGCCGCTCCCAAATCTCGGTAAAACCATCATTCATGTTAGAATTTCTTGCGCTATTGATACTCTGATGTGTTGTTGCAGGTTTTAGAATGAAACGAAAACGAAAGAAGAAGGAGAGGCGAAGGTTGCTTGAATCGAAGACGAGAGAGTCGATTTGAGAGGGGCGATTTGGAGACACGGAGGGGGCTTAGGGTTTCTTTTCCATGTGCATTCGTTGATATCTTTGTTTCTTTATAGCTTGATACACTCACAACACTAATCACTGTCTAATCACCGTCTAATCACCCCTAAATCTTTTTTTATTTTGTTTAATCCGTTTAACTAATGGCTTTGTTTTCTTAATCAGCATCTAACCTTTTAATTAATTAGTTAAACTTTTTTTTTAATAAATCAATCAATTTAACTTTATCTTTTTTAACTATTTATTTAATCACCTATCTAATTGATTAGTTTGTCCCAAATTTAATCAACCCTTGTTTTAAATCCTATATCTTCCTATTTAATCTACTTTCTAATCTTCTCAATTTAATCACTTTTTTAAAATAAGTATTTATTCATTATTAAACTTTTATAAAAAAATTACACCTCTTTATCAAGTTTATTTAGTTAATAATCAATTTTTTTAGAAATAAAATAAAACTAATATCAATATAATTTAATTTAAATAATAACCATAATGACTTTTAAATAGTTACACCTCTCTGGCAATTTATTTAATCAATAATAAATCATTAGTAACTAATTAGCTTTTTTTTTTAGAAATAATAATAATGAACACTTTTTGTAATAAAATCAATAGTGATTTAATTCAACTTTTAATAATAGCCATGTTAAAAATAAAGCGTCTCACTTAAGTTTTTTAGATCATTGTAGCCTTTTATTTAAAATTTAGAATTTAATCTCATCTAAAAATCAACCTAACTAAAATCAGCTTCTCGTCTAAAAACAATCAACCTCTTAAAATACAACCTAATTGTGCACACTCACATTCACGACACATTCACTCTCACACACTTCAGCGCTTTCATGCGTATGTGTATGTTTACCTACTTGCCCCTTTATTATTCCGCAATTTATTTTACAAGCAATTTTCGTTATCGCAACTTATATTTTCCGCATCGCATTCCGTCCAAAGGAAAACCCTACACATGATTCAACAATCGTGTGTAGTGCACATCATTTGCATCATTCTCCCCACGATCCTTGATCCCATTCAAGTCGATCTTTTAGGACATAGCCTACCCCATAGGAAGGACCCTTGTCTTTATATTTACGACTTAGAACAAAACAATTCAACTCAACTCAAATATTCAAACACAATAGAGAAAGATGTTAATCATCTTAAGCGAGATAGAATCTCCACCCCACAACAATACAATCAATACCGTAGGAACTTTGCCTTAAGAGAGATAGAGGCGTACCTCGTCGATCCCTATCCGAGTACTTGAGCCCTTCTCTTAAGATGATGCAAAGACTATTTTCCTACAACTTGTGACGGTTAAATCTCCCTTAAAATGACAACTCATCTCTTCTCCTAAAATCAATCAATCAACTACCCTAAACCCATAGGAACTTTGACCACAGTCAAAGAACTCCTCAAACCCTTTAGAGGAACTACATATACTCTTATTCCACTCCCGTAAGGATATGTAGGCATAAGATGCGACATCTTATCGAGTATACTTAGAAATAAACCCCTAGGTCTTTCAACCTTAAGCAGATAAACACTTAGCAATAAACAAACATAAAACAAGAGGTTCCTGTAGAGTACTACAGAAATTTAGGATGCTAGCACATTCCCTAAGTTTAACCAACCCCCGAACCTATAACTCTCTAAACCTTGCATTTGCATTGCATTGTGGGTATTTCGATCTTTATCCCTTCCTTTGGACAAATCAAAGTTCGGTTGCAAAATGAATTAAAGATTCAAACTAATCAATAGTTTGGTATCCGATTTTCACCGCGACACGGGCACCATGCACTTCGTTTTCTAAAAAATAGCAACAGAAAATGGCTCATTCTTCTCCCATTCCACGATATTTTGTTAGAACACAGATTGGTGGTTCTTATATCTCTATGTTTTGATGATAACTTTTGTAGAATTTTGTAATGAGAAAACATACACTCTAAAATTTGTTCAAGTATTATTGTTTCAGGTATAATAGTAAATACGCTTAAAGAAGCAAAATATATAAGTACAAAGAAACTATGCAAAGATCTGAAGCATCAGATGCAAGACTATCAGAAGATTCTGAAGCGCTTCCAGAAGGATCTGAAGCAGAAGCTACAGAATGATCTGAAGTGTTAATGAAAGAAGTATACAAAAGCTGAAAGCTCTGATCTTATCAGACTCTGAAGTTCTTTTCACTACAAACTCAGAGGCTTTGATAACCAGACTCTTATCATTAATAGTCACGCTCAAAGCACATACTGCTGCATACTCTGACGAAGACTCTGATCAAGACTGAGACTCTGATACATTAAAGATCTGATATCTATCAAGACTCTGAACTTATCATTCATCTTAAGCTCTGATCATCTTAAAGCATTCCATACCTTTTAAGCTTACTACAAGTCCTGAAATCCAGATTTTGAAGACTTCATCTTGAAGGAAGCTTGTTGAAGAAGCTGTAAACTTGATTAGACGTGGTGCTACTTCCAAAGTAACCAACGGCTAATTTATCCAAAGAAGTGACGTGGTGCAAATCCCAAGGCTTCTACAACCATACCTTTCTGCAGAAAGCATATCTCTGCCCATACTTTTGGTGATGAAAAGTCATACAATCAAATATTATATTCAGCTGCACATCACTCAAGGCATTTGAAAAAGCTATAAAAGGAGAACTACTTCAACATTTTAAAGCTGCTAATTTACTACTCACTTTTTTCTCATTGCTAGATCACTCAGAAAGAAATACACGCTTGATTCATAAAAGAGAAAATCTCTCAAGATCTTACTCATTTTGATCTTTCATAAAACCACATAGTTTTTGTTGTACTTAATCTTAAGTGTAAACATCACAGTTTTGATACAGCTTATTAGAAGCATTCAAACACTTGTTAGTTTACATTAAATTGTAAGAAGTTCCTTAAGAAGACTAAGGTGTGGTCAGTAGTTCTTGAGAAGACTAAGACAGTTGTTCTTAGTGCTTTCTATTGTAATCAGTTGATCAATAGTGGATTAAGTCCTTGCAGAGAAAGACAAATCATCTTTGATAAGGTGGACTAGAGTAGTTGAGTTCAACGAACCAGGATAAAAACATTGAGTTCTTTTTATTGCCATATTTCCTAAAAACTCTTATTCAACCCCCCCTTCTAAGTGTTTTTCTCACCTTTATATTTTTCTTCCACGACTTATACACATTTTGACCTCACATCAGACACTTGTAACACTATAAATAAGATTATTTTCTAGGTTTGTAGCATCCAAGTCTTGTGTAAATTTTAGTTGTTTTAGTTTTATGCTAAAATTCACCATTGTAAAGTAGTAGCTTTCTCACATCGAAGAACTACTACACCGTAGTGTTTTTAGGCATTTGTTGTGTTCTTGGATCAAACAATCTTGCCGTTATTTGAAGTTTAATTCAATTTATTTCTAACTTTACATTTCAGGTTCATTTAATTTACAATTGCTTTACTTTTCAGCTTTTACTTTAAGTCTTTTACAATTCATGCCTTATTGTTTTATTTCCATTGTTATTGCTTTGAGTTCCTATTTTATTCCTTTGATTCATCAGCAACCCTTGCTATCATTTGTTTTAAATAGTTTATCATGTCTCTATTTGATTTGAACGTTTATAATTCATGTTTATTTCCGCAACCATGTCCAACTAAATTTCTAGGGCCCAGATGTGAGAATCGTCTTTCCGATAGGACTCAGTTAATTAGTTTGGCATATAATTTTAATATTAATTTATTTTTCCAGTTTTGATTTTGTTTTAAAATCAAAAGGTTTTGCGCGAAAGTGAAAACACTTAGGTACTGGTCAACATCGCGACAGTGTGAGACCTATACTCGATCATAAAAATTAGATTTAATTTCTAAAAACAGCGACAGCGCTTTAGTGATTAATTATGATTTATTAGTTTTGAAAAATATTTTTGAGATTATAACTGAGTGAGCGACAACAAAGCATTTACGGTTTTGAAACATAACATGGACTGCACGAAAGTGAACAGTGTTTTTAAGTTAATATTTTCTTCTGAAAAATATTTTAAGAGTCAAAACAAACGCCATGAATTTATTGAGTTCTAGAGGTGCAACTGAAATTACATTCCGATATGCTTTTATTAATATTCTCCCAAGACAAACTTTATTTCTTGTTTTAAATTTCCTTCTCACAAAAACAAATTCCCTTTAGCCTTGGGTTTACATAGCGATAGTAGACAATTATAGGATTGACTATTGGTCGCTATGAGTTCGATATCTTTTGTATTACTCTAATAATATTCGTGCACTTTCGGATAAGCTACCACACGTAGACACATAAATCACCTTCGCTAACATTTACACTCATGTTCAAAGCTTCATACATTCATCAATGGCGAAAAAATACAAATGCATAAACATGATGAATCAAACATGAACTCAGTCACAACCAATCAATTAATCCACATAATCAATCACAAATTCATATTTGAACACAACAACAACACATCCAAAACAGAATTATACAACCCTAATGAGAGCAAGGACCTCTCTTCTCTACCCTATTATGCAATACACCCATAGTTAAAGCCCTTTATTACCCCCCCCCCCCCCCTTACCTTAGATTTCCAGCAAAAACAGCAAAACCAATCAGCTCTTATGGATTCTCTCTTTCAAGCCTATCTCTCCCTTAAGATGTTCTTGTTTTTCTAAACTCCTTGTTTTCACGTATTGACAAAAGGTTCTCTGTTAAACCTAATTTTCTCTAATTTCTGAATATATAATATTCTATTTATCTTTTCAAAATTGGAATTTTTTCCCAACTAATTTTCAGCTTCTCTCATCTTACCACATACTTCCCTCAAATTACATGAGTGGCTCAATTCCTCATATATTACCAATTTCTCATTTTATTTCAAATATTAATTAAATAGACTAACTGTTCTAATTTCTAGCTATGGTTAATTATTCTACCAAATACCCATGTTCTCACCACACCATACCAAAATCATTACACCCCATAAACACATATGATCACATAATTTCTTTAAAGGCATACCAAACACCAAATAATTAAATAAGAATCTAAAAAAAATTAATTAAATCAATTAACTGAACTTGGGGTGTTACAACTCTCCCCCACTTGAAAAATTTTCTCCCTCGAAAACTACCTGGAGTAAAAAGAGTCAGATATGACTCTCTTATCTGGCTCTCCAGCTCCCAAGTTATGCTCCCACCATATGGTCCTCCCTACACTACCTTCACCTAGGCAATTTTTTACTATGCAACTGCTTTACTTCTTGGTCCTTTATCCTTATGGATGATGCATCAATAGTCAGGTTCTCTCTCTCACTTGTATATTATCCACTTGGATTACATGAGACGGATTTGAAATGTATCTCCTCAACTAAGAAACATGAAACACATCATGAAGATTATCAAGCGGCAGTGGCAAGGAAATATGATAGGCCACCTCTTTTATCCTCTACAAGATCTGGTATGGACCAACAAAATGTGACGTCAACTTTCGAGCCTTCAAAGCTCGACCAACATCAGTTACTAGAGTAACTCTAAAAAACACATGATCTCCCTCTTGTAACTCAAGTGTTTTCCTACGCTTATCATGGTAACTCTTCTGGAAACTCTGGGAAGCTTTCATCTTCTCTTAGATTATCTTGATCTTCTCAAAAGTTTACTGCATAGTCTCAAGTCCAATCACCACACTCTTTCCTGATTCATACCAACATAGAGGTGTCCTACACCTCCTACCGTATAATGCCTCATACGGGGCCATTCCAAAACTTGAATGGAAATCATTATTGTAAGTGAACTCAATCAACAACAAGTAGTTACTCCAAGCATTTCCTTTCTCTAGCACATTATCCCTCAACAGATCCTTCAAAGATTGAATATTCCTCTCCGTCTAACTGTCTGTCTGTGAATAATAGATATAACTCAACTGCAGCTTAGTACCCAAAGCTTCCTGAAAACTCTGTCAAAACCCCAATGTAAACCTCAAATCTCGATCTGACACAATGCTCGACGAGATACCATGCAGGCTAATAATCTTCTCAATATACAAATCAACTAACTTCTGCAAAGGATAATTGATATTAATCTGAATGAAATGAGACGATTTAGTCACCCTATCAACAACAACCCATATGGAATCACACTCTTTCTTCGTCTTCGGAAAATTCATCATAAAATCCATGGAAATATTGTCCCACTTTCACTCTGAAATATTCAATGGTTGCATCAGACCCAACATATTCTAATGTTTAATCTTCAACTTCTGAAAAGTCAAATAAGCATAACAAATTCAGTTACTTCTTTCTTCATTCATGGTCACCAAAACATTTTCTTCAAGTCTTGATAGATATTAATGGCACTGAGATGAATACTCTGACCACTCCTAAAACCTTACTCAAGAATACTTTTCTTAAGCTCTGGCACATATGATACACAAACCCTGTCTCTGAACCTCATAACATCATTCTCTTCGATTTTGAAATCACCTTCTTTACCTTGATTGATTAACACAAGTTGGTCAACCAATCCAAAATTAACTTTCTAACTTTCTCTGATCTCTTCAAGGTTACCACTAGTCAACTTCACACTGTAGGACCCTCTTACACCAAACTCATGTCTCTAAATTTTTCAATTGATTCCAACTCTCGGACCTTCACCATCGACATATGCAATGACTTCCTACTCAATGCATCAACTACAACATTGGCTTTACCCAGATGGTAACTCAAGCCAAAATCATAATCCTTCAGAAATTTGAGCCATCTCCCCTGCCTTATATCCAACTCCTTATGATCAAATAGATATTTCAAAATCTTGTAATCACAGAACACCTTAAATCTGGAGCCAAATAGTTAATGTCTCCAAATCATTAACACGAATACCAATGTTGTCAACTCTAGATCATGCATAGGATAATTCCTTTCATGAATTCTCAACTTTCTAAAAGCATAAGCCACCATCTGACCATTTTGCATCAACACGTCACTTAGACCTATCTTAGAAGCATTATAATACACCATAAAGGACTCACTTGGATTCGGCAAAATCAAAATTGACACAAACGTCAACTTCTTCTTGATTTTTTGAAAGCTTTCCTCACAATTCACCGTCCAAACATAAGAATGACCCTTCTGAGTCAACTGAGTAAAAAACAATGCTAACTTTGAAAATTCTTCAATAAACCTCATGTAGTAACCAGCCAAAACCAAGAAAACTTTGATCTCAGTAACAAATTTCGGAGTCCCTCACTGTAACACAGCATCTATTCTTCGACGAATCAACATCAATACCACCACTAAAAATCATGTGACTAAGGAAACTCATTTCTCGTAATCAGAACTCACACTTGGATAACTTTGCATAAAACTTTTGTTCTTTCAATGTCTGCAACACAACTTCTAGATTCCCCAAGTGTTTTTCATCAGGCTTCAAATATATCAAGATCTCATCAATGAACATAACAACAAACTATCTAATATGGGTGTTTTTCTAAAAGGAATCACATAACACTCATAGTGATCACACCTTGTTCTTGACGTCCATTATGTCCATTTCAAGTGTTTTTCTAAGATAAACGACAATGCCTGCAAAAAAAGAACTTCCTAGTGAGTAATGTGTAAGTATTACTTTCAATGTTTATGATTTATCTACTTTTTATGTATGTGATTATGAGCTCAATTCGAGGTTGAATTATTTCAAGAGGGATGGGATGATGTTAGAGAGAGCGGAGAGAGAGAGAGAGAGAGAGAGAGAGAGAGAGAGAGAGAGAGAGAGAGAGATGAGAGAAGAGAGAGAGAGAGAGAGAGAGAGAGAGAGAGAGAGAGAGAGAGAGAGAGAGAGAGAGAGAGAGAGAGAGAGAGAGAG